>OX374636.1:8909647-18713659 GCA_947347705.1 Nymphula nitidulata
ATTGTGGAAAGTTACTTGATTAGTACCTCGTGATTTTGATATAAACCTTTTACAGTAAGCTATCACTCTAACTAGCTTTCGTAAAGATGAAAACTTGTTCCACAAACCGAACTGAGTGTTTACTATGACGCAGCATGTTTTTTGCCTTTTTACTTCTAAATTGGTATCCTCTACGTCTTTACTGACATGATCAAGAACCTTATTACTCAACCATGTTGGACCAGTTTGCCATAGTGGGATTGAGACACACTCTGCCGGACTAACTCCCCGTGATGCATAGTCGGCTGGGTTGTCAGAAGATGATACATGTGACCACTGACTCCTATCCAAATAACCTAAAATATCAGAAACTCTATTAGCAATGAAGGTCTTCCAACGGCTTGGATGGCTACTTAACCAAGCGAGCACGACCGTAGAATCTGTCCAAGCATGTAAATGCTCTTTTGGTACCTTCAATACTACCGACACTTCCGTTAACAGCTTGTCTAGTAAAACCGCGCCACACAGCTCTAATCGAGGAATTGAGACCTGTTTTACAGGAGCTACCCTGGTTTTACAAGTCAAAAGATGAACGTGGACATTTCCAGATTCATCCACCACACGTGAGTACACTACTGCCGCATAGGCATCGGTGGAAGCATCGCTAAATCCATGCAGCTCCAGAGTTACACACGCTTGATTAACACCAACCCACCGCGGCACACGAAAGTTGGTAAGGGCGTTTCTGTAGTGCATCGGGGATGTTTGCAGAGTACCAAACGGATGGCTTTCTTGCAATACTTAGAAAGAAAACTGCTTCCCTGATCCGTAGAGTGCGTGACAGTCACAACACCATCCTGATGACCCTAGCTAATAGGTATACTTCACCACTCTGGGGCTGTCTTGTGCGGAGAGTTATCTCGTAAGGATACCTTGAATCCTATCGGTTGCTCTCAGCACAAGGCATATGTTTAATTTTGCATATATTTTTTTTAACATAGTTCATAAGATGCTTCTATTTAATTTTTAATTTTTGTACACTAACCCATATATGGATCTAATGTTGTCCGAAATAAACTATTTATTTATTATTATTATTATTATTATTATGTAAGTTCCCCGCGGTAAGTGATCCAATCAGTCAAAAGTTGCGGTGATAATTCTTCATCCCAACCGATTCCTGCCAGCCATAGTCGTTGAATAAATATTTTTGCTTTGACTATAGTTGGAGCTATCCATCCCATAGGATCAAACAGCCTTGCAATATCACTTATAACCTTTCTTTTCGTTACAGGGTAGCTGACCGGCGGTAACTGCACTGAATATTCAAAGTTATCCGTTCTTCGATTCCAGGTAAGACCAAGGATTTTCATAATTTCGTCCGTTTTTAATTCCATGTTCTCCTTGATAACTTCATTCTTCTGGCCGATTTCATTTAGTAACTCATTGCTAGTGCTTGACCACTTTTGCAATGTGAATCCTCCTTTATTTAAGATGTCATTGATTTCCAGGAACAGCTCCTTTCCCTCGGCAATCGTTTGGCACCCCGTTAATAAATCATCCATATAGAAATCGTTTAAGATACTGTGGTAGGCCAATGATGATTTTTCTCCTTCATCATATGCTGTTTGGTGTAGAGCTCTTACTGCTAAAAAGGGTGCTGGAGCGGTACCGAATGTTACCCTTAACAGGCGCAAATGCTGGAAATCTTCTTCTGGATTGGTCCGCCACACTAGCCTTTGATAATCAACATCCCCACTCTCTATTTTTATTTGGCGATACATTTTAATAATATCGGCAATTAGACATATTGGGTGTAGTCTCCATCTTATCACAATATGACGCAGATCAGCTTGTAGAGTGGTACCCACCATTAGTTGATTATTTAAGGATACGCCATTTTGATCGCGACATGAGGCATCGAAAACTACTCGCAATTTTGTAGTAGTTTTGTCGACTCTGATCACTGCGTGGTGTGGTAAATAGACACATTCTGGTTTACTGATCTCTTTCATGGGTATCACTTCCATATGGCCAAGATCTCAATATTCTCTGATGACATCTGAGTATTGACTTTTAATATCTGGTAGTTTTAGCAAACGTTTTTCTAATGATAAAAATCTTCTAATTGCTATTTCCCGTGAATTTCCATATTTGAATACTGGATCAACATTTTTAAATGGTAATTTTACAATATAACGACCAGATGAGTCCCTTTTTGTTGTTTGCTTAAACAAGTTCCTCGGGTGTAAATGGTTTGTCAAGAGAGGACTTATCAGATTCGATATCCCAAAATTTTCTTAAATCAAACTCTTCGTTCCTTACATCAGTATGGAGCGTGACTATGTTATTACAGCTGGTCGATTGGACGCTGGCGTTAATTTCGCCAGACAAAATCCACCCAAACCTTGTGTTCTGTGCGATGAGTGATCCTTGTGAATCTCTCATTAAACCCTCAGTTAGTATTTGACAATATACTTCTGCTCCCAGTAAAAGGTCAATCTTGTTCGGTACATTGAAATTTGGGTCTGCTAACGTCATTCTTGGTAAAGTTGGCCATAACTTAATTGTAAACTTTCTTTCAGGAAGAAATGACGTCAATTTACTGAGTACATGAGCTTTGACTTCTATAGTGAACGTTGGATCTTGAATTGAATGCAGCTTGATATGCACTACATATTTGGAATTCAGTGATGTATGATCATCACCTCCTACCCCCGTAATGACACTATTGTTATATGTTTTCTTAAGTCCAAGAAGTTGAACTGCAGCCTCCGTGATGAAGGATGCCTGTGATCCCTGATCCAGTAAAGATCTTAGTGTCATCTGAGATCCGTGGTTCGATTCAGCCTTTACTAAAGCGGTTGGTAATAAAACTTGGTTTTTGTTTTTAGAAAAACAAGTGGTAAGTTTGGTATCTACGATCTCGCCTGATTTTGTCGCTGTTGCTGCTACAACATTGTTATCTCCTGATTGTAAGGTACTGTCCACTGGAACATCAGGATTGTTTGTATGTAATAATAATTGGTGTTTTCTTTTGCAGATTCTGCATCTAGTGGGCAAACGACAAGACAAAACTGTGTGATTCGCGCCTAAACAGTTATAACACAGATTGGAGGTTTGAACAAAATAACGACGGGCTGATATATTTTCTTTTGCGAATTTTTTACAATTTCCTAATTTGTGATTACAATCAGAACAATAGGAACATGGAACAACATTCTTATCTTTAAAATTATTTATAACATGATGCGACTGAGTAGTTTTTGTACCTCTAGTATTTCAAAATTCCAACGACCTAAACCTATGCTCTAAAAACTCTAAAAACTGGCCTAATGTTGGTAATTCAGTAGTAAGATCACAAATTTTCGCTTCCCATTGTTTACGAGATTCGGTGTCTAATTTCATTGATAAAATATATATCACTATAGCATCCCAGTTTTCTATATTAATCCCTACATTTTTTAAAGCATTGAGGCATTCATTAGTATTATCAAAAAGTTCTTTTAAAGCATTTGACGTTTCATGTACAATATTTTTTTGACTAAAAAACTTGTTTAGGATACTATTTGTAACATATCTCTTATTGTTAAATCTGTGCTTTAACAGTTCCCAACATACAGCATAGTTATCGCTCGATATTGGTAAATGCCGCAGGAGTTGAAAGAAAGAAAAGGATGCTTGGAGGGCTATTACAGCAAAATATAATAGCAACTGCAGTGGTGGTCTCAGGGATGTTGAGCAGCTGAAAGCATTATATAACAACATGAAACAAAAATCTCTCAAAGAAATTGGTGAGAAAAAAGTAAAGTTATTTCTTAATTCAGTAAGATCCTAGTTTTCTGTTGTATTAATTGTGAAGAAATAATATTATTATTCAATTATTTCTACAGAAATCAGCATTCATTCAGGCTACAGAAATGGAAGTTGTGAGGATTTAACACAAGCATTAATCAACGTAAAAGAAGTCAAGGTATTATGAATTAAATAATGAAATTTTACAAATAAGAAAAAATAACTATTAATCTTAATTATACTAATATAGGTATGTTTTATTTAGATGGAAATGAAAAAAACAGGTGGTGGCTTCTGGAAACCAAAAACTACAGAAGCAGATGCAAAAGTTCTTTCAAGTATTCAAGAACAAACAGAACCATTTAGCAATCCACATGATAGTGCTGCAGGTTTTTTTAGTGGTAAGTATAATAATTATAAGTAGGTAAAAGTAGTTTTTTTCTAAAAACTTCGATTTTAGTGACTCAGATAGAAACATTTATGTCAAATGTAGTTGATATAACTTGTATGGACCAAACCAATATCATTGGAAATAAAAATATAATACATGCATATACTTCGTATGCGCCTTGTTTACCTACGCAAGATATACTTGGAGACATAACTACGAGCACATGTATGTGTGTGTGTGTGTGTGTGTAATAATATCAACCCCAAAAAGAGTCGCAACCGTTTGTCCGGGAAATGATGATAAGAGGAAAGGTAATCAAATTATTTGAATTCAATATTATTTGACTGTTTAGAAACTTTATAATTAAATTATTATCAACCTATGTTCATTTTTATGTTACAGTTATTAAAATATAAAACCTTTTAGAAGACCTTCATTAGATGCAAATACTACAAACTTCTTTAGCATTCACTGCTGTCATTACGTAATCGCTACAGCGCTGAGGTGGTACAATTTTTGATCTGTCTCTGAAAGACCATCCAGAATGTTCATTATTAGCGCTAGGATCCATTTTGTTACCACTGCGATTCTCTTGATTCTTGAACTTCATCAGGCTGTTCATCATTACATTTGAAATTAGGACCTGTTTCGGGCTGGTCGATTTCTGATTTGAAATATTGATCATGATTGGTTGAGCTAACTTCTGAATCATTTTTATCATCAAAGTATACTAATATAATAGGTTGGGGAAAAAGTTTATTCGCATTTTTTAAGAAAATTCAAAACATTTTTTAATACAGTTTATTTACATTTAACTAAAGTATGTAGGTACCATTTTGTTCGATAACTTTTTGCCATCTTGTAGGTAGGGACATGATCCCATATAGAAATTTTGGGGCTCCTGATCAAAATACCGCGACAAGTGGTTTTGGCAGTCCTGTCGTGATGTTAACCTGACACTGCCTAGAGAATTCTGAAGAGAGCGAAACAGGTGGAAATCTGAAGGTGCAAGGTCAGGACTATACGGCGGATGCATTAACACCTCCCAGCCAAACTCTCTTAACTTTTGCTGAGTGGCTAAAGATGTGTGAGGTCTAACGTATCATGATGAAAAACCACACCCCTTATGTTGATTAATTTCGGCCGCTTTCTCTCAACTTCTTGCTTTAATCTCATCAGTTGTTCGCAGTAGAGTTCAGAATCGATGGTCCTGCCTGGTGGTAACAGCTCATAATGAATAATGCCCTTCCAAACCCACCACACACACAGCATCACCTTGTTGCGAGTTAACCCGGGTTTCGCCACAGTCTGTGAAGCCTGACCGGCCTTTGACCACGACCTTTTTCGCACGTTCTTGTCGTACGTGATCCACTTTTCATCACCAGTTATCAGCTTCTTCAAAAATGGTTTGGTTTCATTACGTCGTAATAAAGAATCACAAATGAGTACACGGTTCATTAGGTTTCTTTCAGTGAGCTCGTGGGGTACCCAAATATCGAGCTTTTTTGTGTACCCATTTTTTTTAAATACGCCTAAACTGTTTTGTGGTCGATTCCCTGTTCTTCAGCTACGTTGTAACTACTGATATGCCGATCTTGCTCCAGTTTTTCAAAAATGGCATCAATTTTATCCGTAATAGGGCGACCAGAGCGACGTGCATCTTTGACATCAAAATTTCCGGATTGAAAACGCTTAAACCAAATTTATGCTACTGTCACTGACACTGCACTAGGTCCATAAACATTGCAAATTTTTTTCGCGG
The DNA here is from genome assembly GCA_947347705.1 of Nymphula nitidulata. Lineage (NCBI taxonomy): Eukaryota > Metazoa > Arthropoda > Insecta > Lepidoptera > Crambidae > Nymphula > Nymphula nitidulata. Next base: position 8,915,575 of record OX374636.1, read on the forward strand.
CTTGCGTTGCATGTTTACCTTTTTGTACTAAAATTTTAAAATGTATCGAATTTCTTCATTAGATTAACTCATTTTGACTGTACGAAAAACAAACGAAAAACACACATTTTCCTAATTTGAATTTGAAATTATCTTTTTCAAAATCTAAACTTTTAATTATACCAAAACCAGCCAGATACAAATAGTACAGCCAAAAAGATTTTATTACAAGTTCATACATATTATAATGCGAAAAGACTTTTTCCTCAACCTAATATGTTAAGGATTTTCTGTCATTGTTTTAGTGTCTTTATTTACATTTCCTTCAAACGAATTTCTATTTACAATACGTACATCTCTAGAAATAATAGTTTTGTTTTTGTTTGGGATATATATTCTAAAAGCTTTAGAGTGCTCTGAATATTCAACAAACATGCCTACAAGGGCTTTTAAAGAAAATTTTTGTCCTTTTGGTCCTTTCTTTAGGACAAATGCTTTAGAACCATACTTATATAACTGGTTGACACAGGGTTCACGTCCAACCCATAACTTGAATGGCGTTTTATTATTTACGCTTTTGTTAATACTCCTATTAAAAAGGTAATTCGCGGTGAAAATAGCTTCCGCCCATAAACCCATAGGTGCGTTCGACTCTATCATCATGCATCGCGCTTTTTCTATTAAAGTTCGGTTCTTTCTTTCAGCTATGCCATTTTGGTTTGGAGTGTCGGGACATGACAATTTGCGTGATATACCGTGACTTTTAAGGAAAGAATTAAAGTATATTCAGTAGGTCTGAGAATCGGCTACTATTTTTTTTTTGCACATTTTTTTTTCATAAAGCAAAACAGCGTTTTCCGGGACAGCTAGGATATTTATATGTTTATTCAGTAGGCCTGAGAATCGGCTACTATAATTTTTATTATGGCAAAACGACATTTGCAGAGTCAGCTAGTAACAGACCCAAAATCTCCCAAAGTATAATTATGCAGGCACATGCAAGAATCATCGTATATAAAAACTTTGGTTGCAGTCTTATACGTTTTTGAATGATTTCAAATTTCTGTTGTAATATTCCGAATGAACTTGCCACTAGACGCCTTGCTTGACTTAAACGATAATTAAAGATTTTCTTCTCGCTATAGTTTAATACCTGACTTCCAGGATAAGGTCTCATAATGTGTTCACACAGAGGGAATTCTTCATGCCCAACAAAAACATGAGAAACTATTGTCGTACGTGGCAAGCATTTATGAGCCGGTATACCAAGCATATTATTTTGTAATAGTTGTCCAAATTGGGAACTGTTTAATATGCCGCTATCGTCGTTACGCCCAAATGCTCCAATATCTACGACAATAAATTTATATTTAGCGTCAGTAATAGCTAACAAGACAGTGCTGAAAAACTTCTTATAATTGTAGTAGAGACTTCCGCTGTTCCAGGGTTAAGGGCACCCTGAAACAGCGGAAGTCTGACATGTTAGCCGTCAATCGCTCCCAAACAATTAGGATAATTCCATAACCTTCTAAAATCATCCTCGATTTTAACCCACTCTGTCGTTGGTTTTGGCATAACAATGGGTCGTAAACACAAATCTCGTGTACAATCATCCAAACTGTAGCATAGGCCATTCGAAAAGTTTCTTTATTACGACGTAATGAAACCGAAGCATTTTTGAAGAAGCTGATTACTGGTGATGAATAGTGGATCACGTACGACAAGAACGTGCGAAAAAGGTCGTGGTCAAAGGCCGGTCAGGCTTCACAGACTGTGGCGAAACTCGGGTTAACTCCCAACAAGGTGATGCTGTGTGTGTAGTGGGATTGGAAGGGCATTATTCATTATGAGCTGTTACCACCAGGCAGGATCATCGATTCTGAACTCTACTGCGAACAACTGATGAGATTAAAGCAACAAGTTTAGAGAAAGCGGCCGGAATTAATAAACAGAAGGGGTGTGGTTTTTCATCATGATAACGCTAGACCTCACACATCTTTAGCCACTCAGCAAAAATTAAGAGAGTTTGGCTGGGAGGTGTTAATGCATCCGCCGTATAGTCCTGACCTTGCACCTTCAGATTTCCACCTCTTTTGCTCTCTTCAGAATTCTCTAGGCAGTGTCAGGTTAACATCACGAGAGGACTGCCAAAACCACTTGTCGCGGTATTTTGATCAGAAGCCCCAAAATTTCTATAGCAATGGGATCATGTCCCTACCTACAAGATGGCAAAAAGTTATCGAACAAAATGGTACCTACATACTTTAGTTAAATGTAAATAAACTATATGAAAAAATGTTTTGAGTTTTCTTCAAAAATGCGAATAAACTTTTTCCCCAACCTATTATTTAGATTAAATTACGAAATAAAAATTACACACATTATTTTCTAGACACCATTTCCTTATACATAAAACATTATTTAATTAATAATGCAACATTTTGAAACAAACCAACTGCTTACAAAAAATCAGTATGCATACAGGAAGCATAAGAGCACAAGTACAGCTGCACTGCAGGTTGTAGACTGTGTGATTACAGGACTGAACGATAAATATAAAGTGGCAGGTTTGTTCTGTGACCTCTCCAAAGCCTTTGACGTAATACAACATAAGATACTATTAGAAAAGTTAAAGTTTTATGGAGTGGATGGCACTGCGCATAGTTTGCTGCAGTCTTTTCTTTCTGGCAGGCAGCAGACTGTCGAGGTAACATCGAATGGTAAGAAATACCGATCTGAGTCAGGGTTGGTGACGATGGGTATCCCACAAGGGTCAGCGCTCGGAAACACCTTGCTCTTGGCATTTATAAATGACCTGACGTCTCACATCACTGATGGCCTTACGATTCTGTTCGCTGATGACACCACTGTGGTGGTTTGTGCGCGGTCATTTGATGAATTAAATATTAAAATAAACAAGCTGTGCGAACAGCTGCGACAGTGGTTCAGTGCAAACGGACTTGTGTTAAATGAAACAAAGACACACATCATACCCTTCTCTGGTAAGACCATTTCACGGCCGTTAAATATGGTGACCCCCATTCCAGTGAGTGATCAATGCAAATTCTTGGGATTCACTATTGATTCCAACCTCAACTGGAAACCCCACGTGGATCAACTGTGCGACAGATTAAGCAGCGCCGCGTATGCATTACGAAAACTACGACCTCTTGTCACGAACAACATCCTACGACAAACTTACTTTGCCTATTTTCATTCCGTAATGTTGTATGGATTGATATTATGGGGTGATTCCACTGACTCAGACCGTGTATTTTTATTACAAAAACGAGCTATTAGAATATTGGAGAATACAAAACCTTAAGAAACATGCAGAACAATATTCAAAAAACATGGAATATTGACCTTGTACTCATTGTGTATTTATAATGTTATATATCAACGGTCAGCAACAGGCGGACCGCGGTCCGTTTGCGGACCGCGAAAGGTTGAACCTCGGACCGCCAAATATTGTAATGTAGGTATTGTAGGTATGTCAAGTATAAACAAATACGTAATATTTTTGAACCAATCTAACTGAGTACATACCTAATCTAATTAATCTGTTTTACAATATCGACATCGATCAAAAACATCGCGCCGCCGAGTCGCCGCGCGCGCTCTGTTCATACGTACTTATAGCTCCGACGACCACTTGTAACTGAGCGTGAGCGGAGCGCGGCCTAGCGAGCGGGTTTTGTTAACACGCGAGCGAGAGCGAGACGGCATGCACTAGCAACAGCGTACGCGAATTAGTTATTGTATGTAAATGTGATTTAGCCATTCGCTACGAAACATCAGCAGATTGAGCGTATCATTTTTATGGTAATATGTGGGAAAGCATTTCATATTTCGCGTACTTAGCGAACTGTGGCGCGCTTGCGACTTTGTATTTTGTAACAAACGCGAGCAAGTATCGAAATCGGGGGTCCGGGCGCGAGGGCGGGGGAAAGCAGACTGCCAGTCGGTCTCGCTCGGTCAGTCGCAGCGCAAATCGTGGAGCAATAGTTCATTTGTTTTGTGATTTCTTGCGTTTTAGTTCGTTTAATAAAAAATATTTTTTTACGTAGGCGTGATATGGATCCTAAAAAGCGAAAAGTGGACAGTGAAAATAGGAGGTTTTTAGAAGAATGGACTGAACGATATTGTTTTACGCTGCCTGATAGACCTCAAGCAGTTCCAGTGTGCCTTATATGCAATAAAACTGTTGCTATTGTTAAAAGTGGAAATTTGAAGCGACACTATGAAACAACACATCAGCAATTCCACAAAAACTTCCCTCCTGGCAGTGAGGCTCGTAAAGAAAAACTTCAGGCACATCTCAGTTCTTACAATAAAATCACAAAATTACTAGTTCGTTGCATGAGCGACCAAGAAAAATCCACAGAAGCAGCGTTACGTGTGTGCTGGACGCTTAATAAACATCAAAAACCATTTTCGGATTCGGAGATAGTGAAGGAATGTATGTTGGCAGTAGTCACAACACTTTTTGAAGAAAAAAAAGATGTTATCACTGGAATTCAAAGTATTCCATTATCAGCAAGAAGCAATACACGAAGGACTGAAATTTTAGCTGCTGATATTAAGATGACTCTTATCAAACTTCTGCAAAAGGCACCTTGCTACGCCATAGCACTTGATGAGTCGTGTGACATTACTGATGATGAACAAATGTCAATTTTTGTCAGATTTTTTGACATTGAGTCTAAAACTTTTAGGGAAGAGTTGCTAACAATATTGCCGTTAAAAGGCAGTGTTTACACTCGAGGAGAAGATTTATTCAAGGTAATTGATGAATTTATTACTAAATCTAACATCAGTTACGACAAAATGGTGTCTCTTTCTACTGACGGGGCTCCAGCAATGATTGGCAAAGAAAAAGGTGTCGTCAAGAGAATCAGGGATAAAAATTCAGGCCTAATATCATATCAGTGCATAATCCACCAGACAGCCCTTTGTGGAAAACTTAGCGATACACTGAAAGAAGTGATGGACAGCTTGGTGAAGTTAATAAATTTTATAAGATCTCATTCCGCTCTTCAGCACCGACATTTCAAGGAGTTTCTTTTTGAATGTGATTCAGCGTATTCTGACTTACTGCAACACAACAATGTTCGTTGGCTAAGTAAGGGTCAAGTTATTGAACGTTTTTGGTCAATAAAAGAACAAGTAACCTCCTTCTTGCAAAACTTAGATACGCAGGCAGCTAAGAAGCACCTTAAGTTCGTAACAAATAAGCACAATATGTTGGTTGTGGCTTTTCTAAAAGATATTTTGAAATATCTAAATGCGCTCAACACAGAGTTACAAGGAAATGGAAAATTAATATGTGATCTGATACAAAGCGTGTCTGCTTTTCGTCGTAAGCTGGATATCTTTGAAAAAGATATTGCAAGACAAGAATTTGTTCATTTTCCGACAATTCTGGAATATAATAAGGAGAACTCTGAAGAAGACGTTGCAGTGTTTACAAAATTTTTGGCCGATCTTAGCAACGAATTTGCCACAAGATTCCAAGACTTTGCAGAGATGGGCAAGCTATCTCTGTTTCTTAAGTCACCCTTTGAAGTTGATGCAGCAGCCGAATGGACAGATGTGGCTGCCAAGTTATTTAATCTGCCAAAGCCATCACTTCAAATGGAAATAATCGATCTGCAAGAAGATGTGTCTTTGCAAATATATAAAAAGGTGTCAACTGAAGAATTTTGGGTCAAACATGTCCCAGAAAAATATCAAAATTGCAAAAAACTTGCTATCAATTTGGCCACTATGTTTGGATCGACATACATATGCGAAACATCTTTTTCAAAAATGAATTTTTTTAAAAACAAATATCGTTCGAGATTAACAGACGCTCACTTAGAAGACACTTCGAATTAGCTGTTCTTCACGAGAACCAAACTTTAAAAACCTGGCTCAAGACCGCCGATGCAATTTTTGACACTAATTTTAGGTAATAAATAGCTGTACTTAATTATTATCAGTTGTTTTTTTTTCTGGACCGTTTAAAAATTTTCGAGCAATATCCGGACCCTAGTTAAAACTACTTGCCGACCCCTGTTATATATAATGCATGCTCCTATAATTAGTTAACTGCGATTTCTCACAAATACCCATTATGACGAATCAATGTTGCACGTGTTTACTTTTTACCAATCTCTAAAACAAATGACTGTACGATGCAGATCATACATAATGCAGCGCTGGAAATAGAAACGTTTTCCTTCTTGTTTTTACTCTAGCACTGATTAACTGTGTGCGAGTAGGTACAAGCGTGTAGCAGAGCTACTACATGGTCAAGTAAATCTCAGAGACGAAGCCAGGACAATTAAGATCGAACTGCACTAAAGGTAAGTTCCTTTGATCATTCAATAAAATAACATCATTTGTTCATCTGTCGGTAGATAATGAAAAATGGCACCAATGACGTCAGCAAAACGTCAACGAAAGTATAGAGAAAAATTAAAAAAAAGATATCCATAAAATTGAAAAAATTAAAAAAAGAAAATGCTGAAAGAACTAATAAATGGTACACACGAATTAAAAAATTACCATATGCTAAGCAAAAAGAACAGCGCAAAAAATGGCGGCAGCTTAAACAAAGACAGAAACTGAAACTAAGCAAAAAAACGGAACCAAAAAATAATATGAAAAAATCGCATGTTTCCATATTTTTGTCGAAAGAAAACTCAAGGATACTGTTGAACGACTGACTAAAATCATTAGATCTCAAAACAAAACCTTGTATCGGTACAAAAAACAAATTGGTAACTTAAATGAAATAATAAGTAAGACTGAAAGTGATAAAAATAATGATAACATGGGTGAAATTGTATCTTAAAAACCGGCTACGCCGTTATGAGAAGTTTCTACAAGAAATACCATACGTTCAGAAAAAGAAAAAGTAAAAAAAACGATATTTGAAAATTATGTTTTAAAAAGAGTCTTTATCAAAACAATATTCCAAAGCCGGATCCGGAGCCGTGCCAAATATGAGAGAGATGTTTTAAAAAACGTAAGTGACATAGTAAGAAAATATAAATTGAAGACAAATTTTGATTACTCTTGCTTGGGATTAAAAGGCAAAATAAGAGGAAAAAGAAACACACTTAAAATAAAAAATATGAAAAGGTTAAGAGATATACAAGATTTTCTTGAAAAAGATGATAATAGTAGGAAACAGCTAGAAAAAAAGAAACCAAGACACTCAATAAAGACAAAAGGCAAATTAGATATCTACAACATTCTCTAGAAAAACTGCATGAGAAATATATGGACGAAGGTGGTTCGGCTTCCTACTCAACACTTACTAGACGACGGTCAGTCTTCAGCTCTGATGGAGTCCGAAACATTCGTTTCCAACCAAGACTGCGTAGACCGAGCTTTATGACCCGGCGCCGAGTCTTGCTGGAAGGACCATTCTTGGCCGAGTCTTGCTGGAAGGACCATTCAACATGGTGTTGTTAAGGGGCTTCACTACCTTCTCAAGAATAGTATCTTGATACACTTGTGCCGATGTTTTGATACCTTTTTCACAAAAGTATGGCTCAGCCACTCCTTCATAGCTAATCCCACCAAACCATCACTGAAGCCGGATAGTGCCCACGTTGCACGCTGTCGACTAATTGGGAAGCTTCCTTAAAGTTTTGAGCATAAATACGGTTATTTTGTTTGTTAAAATGTTGTTCAATTGTAAAAAAATTCTCATGCGTAAACAAAATTTTTCTGTGACCTCCCTTTGTGTACCGCTTCAGTAGTTGTTTTGATTTTACCACCCTATTATTTTTTAAATTATCAGTTAAGGAATGACCAGTACATCTCTTACAGGCTGCAAGTCCTAAGTCATCTTTTAAAATACGCGACATGGTTCTAGGTGCTATCTTCATCTCCAGAGATAAAATCTTTTGCTTTCGGACAGGATTTCTTCGAATTCTTTCCCTTACTGCTTTGACCACCTTTTTCGTACGAACACTACGTTGACGGCCAGATCTTTTCTTGTCACAAATAGAGGAGGTCTCATTGTACCTATTAATAGCCCGGTACACAAACATTTTACTAATACCAAGCGTATGGAGAGTTTTAAAAATTGCATTTGGCTCCATACCTACTTTGTGTAATGCAATCACAGCGATTCGGAAAATGAGAATACTCAATGAACAATCATACAAAAATGACAGATTCCTAATTAAAATGTAATATTTTGTTTATTTTTAATTCTAACAGTATTTATGGCCAGACTAAGTATAATTGATATTATTCAGCTGTCATTGAGTGACAATCTTCCATCGTAACTTTCGCATTTTATTACTATATTAAGAATTATAATTAAGGTAGGTAGGTATATTTTTTTTACAGAATTTGGAGTTCTTGAGGAAGAATGTACACAAACTGCTGACCTGCTCATTTTCTTCGACGATTTGTTTGACAGCGTTAATGGTAGTTTTAGCCAAACAAAAGGCGGAAAATTTATAGAACAGCAGTAACGCCGTCTTCAATACATCACAAGTTGTGGAATACTAGTTTACCTATATTAAAAAGCATGAAATTTGTACATGCGAATAATCCACTCCCGACCCGTGGTACAACTGCGATGTCCAACTGGTTGTACTACGAAGAAGTAAAGTTACACATAGTTCAACTGGTTTTTCTATGGGGAAACATCTTTACCAATGGTTCAACTCGAGTGAGTTGTTCGTTCCTTGGTCCAACTAGTTAAAACGTTGATATTGACACGTGAATATTTCTCGTTTTCACACGATACCAAAGTAAAATGTCAGAAAATTGTGAAGTTACAATAATCGAAAGAAAAGGCGGTAATGTTTTATTATCAAAAGGTCGACAATTTTACAAAGTGAAAGCTTTTAAAGAAGAGTCGCGTGGCGCATAATGGCGGTGCTCTATGTACAAAAAACTATCGGTTACAGTTAAGGTACGACTGTATGTATGAGTATAAGAGTGCGTTTCCGCGGAGCTGTGTGGAGTGCAGAGGAGTGGACCGTGAATTGGTCAATCATAGTGCTCGTAATCTCCCTCTGTTTCACATTAATGTAACTAAATATACTGATACGCAGCATTTTAGAGTGAAAGTGGAACTCAGCTCCGCTCCACTCCGCTTCAATGAAAACACTTTCTACACTCCTTCCCCCAGCTTCACGTCAGTGGACACCTTTATAAGTGTTTATTGACATTGTATTAGTCCGGTCAAATTAAACCAAAAAATAAGAGTCAAGGTACATAAATTCCCACCTAGCTGAAAATCAGTAAGATTGGTAAAAATATGATTAAAAATAAAATTTGAAAGATCCCCATCTTTCCCCTGTATGGAAAAAAAATAATTCAAGGTCAAATGTCAAAAAAATGAGTTATTAGCGATTTTCAGCAAAACGGTAAGTTTTATTATAAAAATACGTTAGACAAAAATTGTAGATATTCATATGCATATTTCGTTAAAAATACCAAAAGTAAAAAACAAGTACAATTAGCTTGTCTTCCTCCGACCTCAGTTGCTGCTCATCAACATCTTTTTCGGGTATATTACCAAGTTCAAGTGTGGCTTAGTTATCAGCTAGACCCTACAGACTGGGGTTGGAAGTTTGTCAACAATTTATTAGAAACAGTCCAAACTTACTTACACCTGCGCCGGAAAAACTGCTGAACACAACTTTTTGCAACTGCAAAAAGGGGTGCAGTGCTAAGTGTGGTTGCAAAAAAGTCGGACTTTTTTGTTCTCTGGCATGTCATTGTCAAGGCCGGTCGTGCTCTAATATTGAATCACCAACAGTGGAGGATCCGTTTGATTCTAACGAATATGCGCGACATGCGATACATCGCTATTAGCGCAGTTTACATGTGTGACGGAAAGTCACATGACTGTTATTGCGTTGCCATGGTGATTGTGTCTACGTACGGCTAGGAGGTTGAAGTGTTCGGTATTAGTGTTAGTTTTATTAATGTTTTATATTTATTTCATTATATTATTATATCAAAATATCTTCCTTTTATTTAGCTATCATTCTATTATATCCCACATACAGTCCATTGCTTTCATTTGGTCCATCGATCCATTGTATTTTAGTTTTTTCCATTGACCTGTCATTTTCTTTTGTCTTGAAAAATTTTCACTAGTTGACATTCGATTGATAAGACAACCTACCGCCATACCCGAGTGTAGCCGATCACAGGATCCTTGGGCAAATATGGAGCGCAACGAGGTAAGTTTTAATATTTTTCCTGTTGCCACAGACGCGCTTTGTGATAATTTTCGTCAGGCACAGTCTGTTGCCACGGACGCGCTTTGTCATCATTTGCGTCAGGCACAGCCTGTTGCCACAGAGGCGCCCTGTGATAATTTTCGTCAGGCACAGTCTAATGTTGCCACTTTATCTGCTCCTACCCAGGATTAAACTACACCTGTTTCGAATGAAATGAATCAACTCGCCCACGCAATTGCTAGTTTGGCCAAAGGAGCGCAACATAACATATCTTCTTTGCCAAAGTTTAGTGGTAAACCGCATGAATGGCTCAGTTCTAAACGGATGTATGACATCTCTAGTCATTTGTACTCGCCGCTGGAAAACGTTACTAGGCTCGGAGAAGCGTTAATAGGGGAAGCTTATGACTCAACCTGTTCGTTACTTCTGACAGCAGAGGAGCCTGGTGTTATAATACGTGCTCTACGGCGCCGCTTCGCTCGGTCGGAACAGCTTCTCTACTACGAGCTCTCGTGCATTCGTTCCTTGCCGAGACTGACGTTAGACACCAAGGACTTAGGTAACTTTGCCGCCAAGGTAAGCCTTTGCGTAACTACTATTAAGCTCTTAAATCAAACTGAGTATTTATATTCTAGGGGTTTGCTTAATAGCTTGTTTTTTAAACTTACACTAATTCTAAAATGCAAGTGGTCGGATTACGCGGCATCCAAATATACACCGCTTGTAAGCTCGCCTACCTCCTTGACTCTGTTAGAGCTTTTGTCAGATTTTTTAGATGAAGAGAATGACCGCCAAATTATGTTTTTGCCGTCAGCATGCTATAACTTAAGCTCGCCATTACCTCATAATACTGGTTTTAGTAAGCCACTGCATAAAGATGGTATGAGAAGTGTGGCGATTCATGCTACTGACGTATCTAGGGCGGACAGTGTTGTTTGTATATACTGCGGAGATTCGCATAATATAAGTTTGTGTACAAAATTTTTATCTCTCAATCGATGACAGATGGACGTCGATTCGGGGGCATAAAGTCTGCGCTAGATGCCTGAGGAGTAGAAGTCACCAGTGGTCAAAGTGTCGCGTGAAGCCCTGCGGTGTGGGTGATTCTAGGCAGCGCCACCACAAACTTCTGCATGGATCAACACCCCCACCCCCGCGACCTGTGCACCAACAGCCTATTTACTACGAGTCCGGAGCAGCCTGTCGCTACCTTCAATACTTTTTTTTTTACGTTGGGAAATGCGTTACGCATACCAGTGCCCTGGGAAGACACAGGTTATGTGGGACTCTCCTCGCAGAAGGCGAGGCCTACCCACTAAAACCCAACGATGTCCCCTCACATGCACCTTGGCGCGAGGACGGCCGCCGCCACCGCGCCCCCCTCATCGTCATCTGACGAGGTGGACGCGTGCAGTGTTGTTGAAAGTAGTTGCTGTAGTGATTGCTGGCCCACTAGGTAATTTAGAAACGTACGCTTTGTTGGACGATGGCTCCACTGCGACCATCATAGATGCAGAAGCTGCACGACAAATTGGTGCGACCGGCCTAAAGGATCGCATCGATTTTGACGGTGTCGGCGGTATGTGCAGACGTGATGTTGCAATTGTACGTCAACTTTGATATTCGCGGAAAATATTGCGACGAGACGTACTATTTTTCCTAGCAGTGTAGCCTTGCCAAGGAGTAGAGGAAACTTAGTTTCAAGTTTAAAGATGATGATTGTCCCTCTTACTTCAAATAACAGATTGTGTGGTAGCTCACAATTTTTGAGTATTTTCAAAATGGGTTTGCTGCATGTAAACTTATTTACTCATTTAAATGGCATGATTACTATTGAGTTTGCAATATTTCTTTTAAGAATGATATATGGCGACCCTACTAGTTTTACAGAATCCAGTCGCTTATTACGCGCGTGTCATGCGACAGCTTTATTTCACAAGTTCATCAAATGTTTACGTGCTAGGATTGGTGGTTTTATAAAGCTTTTAAAAATTTCATCGTCAAAATTATTAATCTACTTAATGTCAGATTTTATGTCGTATGTCTTTAATAGTTTTTAGGAAATAGGATTATTTTATGTTATGCTTTTAATAAGCCTATAATTTGTTTTGCTAAACTTATCTACCTCTTTTTAAAATGTATTAATGTAAGCAATGTATTGATGTAATCACCTTCCCTTCCGCAACTGTTGTTCGATTATTTATTTTGGATTGTCGAAATTCTGCCGCACGATTATTTGTAATCATTTTTATGTAAACAACGAACGAAGGAACCTTCTCTGCTGCTTGCTGTTGTTCGCTTACCAGACGACTACTACACCACTGCCAACGCACTTTGATCTGCTGTCACTTCTAGCCTGCTACCGCGACCTTTCGACTCGTGTGAAAATAGTCACGCCAACTCTGTTGCTGTTTTGATTAAATAAATATGTTAGTTAAAAACAACGAATTTCAATTTTTCAGTACAAATCGGCAATTTCATACTTTAACCCCTAATAAAATAAACAAACTGTAACATTAAAACTAAAATAGATTAATTACACTATTAATAAGTAAGTTCAATTAATTAATGATTCATTTCAGCCGAGAGACGATCTCCAAAGATCTCCATACCGATCGGTTCTGCGCTGTCCGCATCCATTGGCTTCCCGCGACCCTCACCAGATCGTCGGTCCACCTTGTGGGAGGCCTACCAACGCTGCGTCTCCCGGTACGCGGCCGCCACTCGAGGACCTTTCCGCCCCAACGGCCGTCAGTCTTTCTTGCAATGTGGCCTGCCCACTGCCACTTGAGGCTCGCAATTCTTCGGGCTATGTCGGTAACCTTAGTTCTCCTGCGGATCTCATCATTTCTGATTCGATCACGCAGAGAAACCCCGAGCATAGCCCTCTCCATTGCCCTTTGGGTGACATTACGCCTTCTTACTAGGCCCATTGTAAGCGGCCACGTCTCAGTTCCGTAAGTCATCACTGGCAACACACACGAATTAAAGACTTTCGTCTTGAGACACTGCGGTAGTTGGGCCGAGAATATGCTGCGAAGCTTCCCGAACGCTGCCCAGCCGAGTTGGATCCGTCGATTGACCTCTTTCTGGAAGTTGGACTTACCAAGTTGGACTATTTGTCCCAGGTAAACATATTCGTCAACAACTTCCAGTGAAGAGCTTCCAACCTTTACAGGAGTGGGTACGACATGGGAATTCGACATTATTTTCGTTTTATCCATGTTCATTTTAAAACCCACTTGTTGGGAGACTCTACAGAGGTCGTCGAGCATTGTGCCCAAGTTTTAGCCATGCTACGATATCATTCGCAAAACGAAGGTGAGTCATGTACTCGCCGTTTATGTTGATGCCAAGTCCTCTCCAGTCCAAAAGCTTAAACACATCCTCCAACGCGGCAGTGAACAGTTTCGGCGATATAACATCGCCCTGTCTCACACCTCGCTGAAGACGTATTGGTTCCGAGTTTTGGTCCTGAAGGCGGACTGACATAGTGGCGTTTTCGTACAGTGACTGCAGCACTTGGATGTATCGATAGTCTATTTGGTATCTCTGGAGTGACTGAAGCACAGCCCAGGTCTCGACAGAATCGAAGGCTTTCTCATAGTCCACGAACGCTAAGCATAACGGCAGGTTGTACTCTTCGGTCTTCTGTATAACCTGCCGTAGCGTATGTATGTGGTCTATGGTACTAAAGCCTTCTCGGAATCCGGCTTGTTCGGGAGGCTGGAAGTCGTCGAACCTGCGTGCGAGACGATTGGTTATAACTCTCGAAAACAGCTTGTAAACATGACTCAGGAGCGTGATGGGTCTATAGTTCTTCAATTGGGTCCTGTCACCCTTTTTGAAGAAAAGTGTCACCACGCCCCTATGCCATGCCTTTGGCGTTTCACCCTCGAGGATGATGGAGTTAAATAGCCTCTGAAGCACTCTCAGGACTGGTCGTCCACCTGCTTTCAAAAGCTCCGCTGTAACTCCATCGTCGCCCGGCGCCTTGTTGTTCTTAAGCTGTTTGAGAGCTACACTAATCTCGTACAGGCTGACGTTCGGGATATCTTCGGTGTAATGTCGGGTTAATTTGGCTCTCAGATCGGTGGCCTGAGTGACAGGTGTGCGTGATGTCGCGTAGAGCTGTCCATAGAAGTTTTGAATCTCGGCCAATAGCTCAGGTCGGGATGTAACCAATCTGCCGTCCTCTGTCTTCAGCTTCGTCAGCAAACTCTGTCCAAGCGTCAGATCCCTGGTGAACACTTTTGAGCCCCTGTTCCGCTCGATTGCCTATTTAATACGTTCAGTATTAAATCGGCGCACGTCTCGGGTTAGGGACTTGGAGATCTGTTTGTTGAGCTGCCGACGAGCGTCTTCAGAAGACTGCAGTCCACGTCTTTCCTCCATGAGCTTTAATGTTGGCTCAGAGATTTTCTTACTTCTTTTGTTACGGCTGAGTTTAAAAAACCTTGAACCCGCCGTAAGGACAGCTTACACGAACCTGTCGTTGTATGTGTCCACATCTGTGCAGTCCTCCAGGCAATCAAAGCGATTTTGCAGTTCGAGTTGAAAGCGTTCGGGGTTTTGGATCTGGATAGCATTAGGGCGGAGCGTAGACTTCATCAGTCGATATCGTTCGGATTTCACATTCAGATTCAATGTGCCTCTTACCAGTCGGTGATCGCTCCCCGTGTTAAACGATTTAATCACTGAGACATCATTGAATATCCGAGTCTTACTCGACATGATGAAGTCGATCTCATTTTTTGTTATGCCATCCGGACTTTTCCAGGTCCATTTTCGATGCAGCCGTTTCCTGAAGAAGAAGTTCATCATAAAGAGTCCCTCCCTCTCCATATAATCGGCTAGCATTTGACCACGGTAGTTCCGGATTCCAGCTCCAAATTGCCCCACTTTCAACTCATCATCGCCACGTTTGCCCAGCCTTGCGTTGAAGTCTCCCATGACAACAGTGTAGTGAGTATTGGAAGTATGTATTGCCCGAGAGATATCCTCATACATTACTTACACTTCCTCGTCGGGGTGAGTCGAGGTCGGAGCGTAAACCTGTATGTTGGTCGGCAGGGTGCACCACGTGCAGGTGAGGTTGGCTTGGATCCCGTGAGGTGTTGTTCGGGACCCCTTACACCCCCCCAATTAATGATTAGTACACTAGAAAATAAGATATCTAAACATAGTACTGGTATTATCAAATTAATAACATGCTTTAGAAGTAAGTTTCAAAATAATAACAGTAGAGAATAAGTAACAAACTAATGTAAGTTTCAGAATTAATATATAATATAGTCTTTAAGTATAATATATAAAATTATTTTAAAAAAATAATAATTAATAATTAATTATTAATTTAATTTTATGAGTTTAATAAGGAATTAAACTCATAAAAAAAGATAAAATAACAAGAATATTACATAATTCAAAAAAAGTACACATAAGGATAGAATAAATAGAAAGCCAGCAACAGTAATTTAAGACCATCATGTAAAAATTAAAACCAAAAATAAAACCGACTCCAAAAAACTGAAAAGGATAAAATAATTAAAGTAGAATGCTAATCTTAGTATGAAGCTGTGCCCCACCTAAAAACTGACACGTCTAAAAGTAATTTAGGGCGCAATTAGATATTATTAAGACAAAGTATCTTTAGATACCAATACATTTTTGTTTATAGATGCGGTTTCTGAGATATACGTAAAAAAAATGGATTGTAATAACAATCAACACTAGCAATATTTGTCATCTGTCAAAGTGCGTTTTGTTATTATCTGCCTAGGTAATAAACTTGTTCAATCCAATTAACTGTATTTAATTATTACTCATCTTTTTGTTATAAAATAATAATGATAATATGAAAAATCTATAATAAATATATTAAAATACCTTCTATGGTTTTCAAAACACAAAAAGTATTTGTTTTCTATGAAACAAAACGCACCGGTCAAAGGTCTTCATTGACAAAATATTACAATTCCGGAATGAAAGATTTTTGAAGATTTTATTTATGTTGTCGACAAAACCTTAGCTTTATATTAACTCCAACTATTTCCAAAAATAATATTTCTATTTTTAAGGCTTATTGGAAATATTGTTTTGTTGGACATTAATCTTGGTTGCGGCAAAAATTGACATCCTCCTTTTAGTAGGTACTCATCCCCTAGGAAAATATTTTTTGAGTCGGTACTTCACTATCTATGGTTTCTGGAAATAACTTAGCACCAACTCTAAAAATATGTTCCTAGGGGATGAGTAACTACTAAAATTTAATTATTTTATCCTTTTCAGTTCTTTGGAGTCGGTTTTATTTTAGGTTTAAATTTTTTTTTCACGATTTTTAGTGATAACTTTTGAAGGTCAAAGCTAGATGGGTGACCGTTATCTTATATTATTTTCTACTATCGTATCATTTCACTAAAAAATCATAGGAAAGCAGATATCCGCAACTTCGCATACGTAGACGACTTAATTTTCCAGTTTTTTTTATTTTAAAATCAAACTACGCAATGTATTTACAAAAAAAAATTATGGGAACAAATGAGAACTATTCCGCATCGAACAAAAAAAGAATCATCAATATCGGTTCACCCAGTCAAAAGTTCTGAGGGGACAAACATAAAAAAAACATACAGACGAATTGATAACCTCCTCCTTTTTTTGAAGTCGGTTAAAAATTTAGCGAAATTTAATTATAAAAATAAACGAACAAAATTTCAGTAACTTAAAAAAGTGCGGACTACGAGTCTTTACATTGTAGTTTCGATATTTAAGAAAAACACTAACACTTATGAATTCATTCAAAGTTAAGATTAGTGAAGAGATGTCAGCAATCTCCCCATCTTTATGCCGAAGAGTAATTGCAAATTTACGTGTTCGTTTAAAGAGAGCCACATCCATCATTGAAAATGTGTTATTTTTTAAAATTAAATTCCAGTCTTTTATTATCCTAATAACATATATTCTTTTAAAAAATTTTGGTTTTTGTTTATATATATTTTTTTTAAATATTAACTAATTCATGTCCCACCCTGTAATTATCTTATTGATTTATTTATGAGTAAGGTAACTTAACTCTGAACACAAAATATGTTAGTGTATTTGGATGAATTAATTGGATATATGTATTTTACTTTAGCCTCAGATAACTAGGCTTTAGTGGCAAATTGAAGAATTTTTCAATAAATAATTACTACCTTACTTACCTGCGTAGGTAATTAATAAATAGCTGTTTTGAATAAATCAATTTAGTCAGCATCTTCACAAAACGCGAAACGAATAACATGACGCGGTTGGCCGCCACAGTCGGCTTACCTCACGCTTACCTACATCTTTCCTTTTACTATGATAACGAGTTGTAAAGATGATGTATATTTTAGTATTATTTTTCTATTCTATTCTTATTTTCTGGTTTCATAAATGGGGGGATAAGTGTAGGGAAACAGGATTGTTAATTCGAGCATTTTAACGGTTAGCAGTAGGCGCTAGGTGTATACGCGCCTGTCGTTTTCTGATATGGTTGATTGGTGCCCTTTAATAATTAGGATTCAGTTGTGTCAAATTTGTATTCGTTTACAATACGAACTAAACATTAAATTTATTCCAAACACCGTTTTATTATTCTGTCCACCTAACCCTAAAATCCTAATAACAAACAAAGTGGACAAGCCGCTGCGTTTCATACGCCGTGGAAATATGAAGAGCAATTAAGTTTTTTACGGCTGTTCAGTCTATGGTTTTTATTGTAGAGTGTGGCAACATTTATATGTAGTTCTCCGCTCTTCAAAATATAACGTACTACTGCTCTCGTCGTTTTGTCGTCTAGTCGCTCTGACGTTTAGCGCTGTCGCGGCAACGTCTTATCGTACATTATCGTAATTCAGTGAATATCCGGATTTAACTTTTATAAATATCGTCGTGCATTACTTTACACAGCAAAAGTGTATATCTGGCGTTGAAGGAGGGCGCATTCTGAAGGTTTGACGTATCAGATAGCCAGGTATAAGGTGTCCTTTGGTAAGTCTGGCCTGCACAGGGTTCCTGAACCATCCTTGCGTCTGTCTGAAGCTGATCAACATCGCAGCACAACCCAAGGTTAGTGTCCACTTCATTCGTGTACAGATTTACATTTTTGTGCTACTTTGTCGCGTTTTATCGAATTTTAATTATCGTAACTTCGTCTAAAATACAGTCCACTTTCTTTCTCGATCCATAACATTTGGCCCTTCGGCCGGATATTAACTGAATAGTGCCTTTTTGTCGTTTATTTATTGTATTTACATTATATTTTAATTTTCGTGTATTCATATTTTTTTTATTTTTTTATTTTTATACAACTAGATGACAAACAAGCTGACAGCCCACCTGATGGTAAGCGGTTACCGCCGCCTATAGACACCTGCAATAACAAGGGAAAGTCACTTGATATTGCAGGTGCGTTGTCATCCTGGGGCCTAAGATGAAATGCCGTCCATGCCCAGTAATTGCACTGGCTACCTTTCCCTTCAATCCGAAACACAGCGAACTGTTTCGCGGCTGAAATAAGAAAGGCGGTGGTACCTACCCAGACGACCATATACGGGTCTACCACCTAGTGCTAGTTTTATGCGGGTATCTTTGAAAAATTATTCGGTAACGGTTGTGGTAACGAACGACTTATCGATTGGTTATGGTCGGTTGGTAGTATTGACAATTGATATAATTAGACCAATTGGTTGTAGCACTTCACTAGTGCGGCTCACACTTTGCACCTTTTTATCGTGACTGTATAATCTGTGTTAACAGTTCAATTGTCATTGTCAATTTTTATAACCTATTTCGAACTTTGTATGCCGGTGTCGTATGTTTAGGTAAACAACATTAATTAAGTTTAAAATAGTTAATTTCTATTTAACGTATCGTTTAATAGTCTTTTTAGTTACCTATTTGAAAATGTCGAAAGGTGAAAGTAACATGACTGCCGATCCCAATCGCATAGCGAGAGATTATGCAATGCTCCGACTTGAGTTTATCGAAACGTCGGATTTGCTCGGGTACACAGAGGAGGATATTAGGGATATCTCTATTGAATTTTGGGACGCCCAAGTGAAAGTTCTTTGCTCGTTATCTAATGTTTCGGATCGGAATCATGAACAAGTGCAATTTTCGAACAGAAACTCAAAGATGTCAAGCAGCGTCTTCGTGTAATAACAAAAAACATTGATACGAAACCTATTGCTTCTTCTTCCAATGAGCTACTTGCGAAGTTACCTAAAATTTCTATTAAGCCATTTGACGGAAACTTGGATAATTGGGTGTCTTTTAAACAATTGTTTGACTCATTGATACATAGTAGGAGCTTGAGTAACGTTGAGAAACTCCACTATCTCTTGTCTAGTGTTCAAGGGGCCTACACTTTAATAAAGAATTTTCCACTCACTGATGAGAGTTATATTCTCGCATATGACACTCTCTCTAAATATTATGATAAGGAGTGCCAAATTACAATGGCATACTATGATAAATTAGTGTATTGTGAACCTATTAAAACAAAATCTGGAGAGGAACTTGAGCGTGTTTACAGAACCTTTTCAGAGAATCTTTCAGTTTTAGAAAGGTATAATTTGCCAGACAAGAATTTTATGTTGTTTTATTTATTGTGGTCAAAGTTAGATAGGGCAAATCGTGAGGCTTATCAACTGGAACATAATTCTAGTAAGATTCCAGTATTTGAAAATGTACAGGCCTTCATTGAAAAACATTTTAAAGCATTGGGTATAATACATAATAAGCCACCAATTCATAATATTCCTGCTTCCAAGAATACCGGAAGTAGTAATCTAAAGAAGTTTAAGTCAAAATCTGCTCTTGTTGTCCAGTCTGTCGTCTGTTCCTACTGTTCTGGTCAACATACACTCGTAAAGTGTGATAAATTCATTAAGTTGGATATTGATTCTCGTTTCAAATTTGTTAAAGAAAAAGGTTTTTGTATTCTTTGTTTCTCGGGTGACCATAGGGTTAAAAGCTGTCGTGTACCTGTTCGTTGTGGTGTTTGTAACTACTCACACAATACTTTATTGCATTTTAATAAAGCTACTGCCCCTGCAGTTCATGTGAGTCCTAACCCAGTGGGAAACACCGCCTTGACATCGGTGACTATTAATAGTACAGTTTTGTTTTCGACCGTCCAACTTTTAGTCAAAGATAATTTGGGTAACTATCAAACTGTTAGAGCCTTATTAGACTGTGCAAGTGCGTGTAACTTCATAACAAAACCTTGTGCTGAGCGCTTAGGGCTGAGAATGAATTCTAGTCGTCAGTCTGTCAGCGGCATAGGTTGTGCGACTGCAAGACCGCTGGGTGACTTACTGTGTGAAATCAAGCCATTAAATACTACTTATAACTTTTGTCAAAAATTCGAAGCATTGGTGTTACCTATGATTTGTGCTGACCAGCCAATTCAGCCTGTTGACTTCTCGGGCTGGGCACACACAACCAACTTGCCTCTCGCTGATCCTAGTTTTTCGGATCCAGGTCCAATTGATATCCTGCTAAATGCGGATATATTTGCGTCCTGTTTATTACCTGGGCTCAGGCGAGGAAAGCCAGGCCAACCAAAGGCTTTGAACACTGTCTTTGGTTGGATTGTTATGGGAGGTTTTGATGACACTAAATCCAATTACTCTCGTTCTCGCTGTCGTAGAAGCGATTGTTTTCTCGTATCGTTGATGAGCGGTGGGGACACTCCACTCTCGAACCTGTCGTTGGATAACTCAATAAAAAGATTTTGGGAGTTAGAAAATGTTGATTCAAAAAATAATGTTTACCTCTCGAAGATGGATCAACGTTGTGAAGATTATTTCATCAAAAATCATTTTCGGAATTCTAACGGTCGATATGTGGTTCCTTTACCCTTTGTCGATCCCGTGAACAAACCAGAGTTCTGTGGCTCTCGGGAAATAGCAGTGAAGCGATTCCAGTCATTGGAACGTAAACTTAGCTCTAACTCAGAGTTGGCCAATGCTTATCGCTCTTTCATGGAGGAATATGAGTCTGCTGGCCATATGATTAAGGCAGAGCCTCCTTCGTCGGGTGTTGGTCAGTTCTTCTATATACCACACCACGGTGTTCTGCGACCTGATTCCGTAGCCACCCCTCTTCGTGTCGTTTTCGATGCTAGTGCCAAGGACGCTAGAGGTGTATCTCTAAACGATACCCTCTTGGCCGGACCAAAGCTACAAAAGAGCATATTTGATTTGCTTATTCGTTTTCGTTGGCATGCCGTTGTTTTTACTGGCGACGTCAGGCAGATAGTGAGTACGGATACTGACACAGAATATCAGCGTATTGTGTGGCGATCATCTCCAGCTAGTCCTATGCAGGATTATAGGCTATGCACGGTGACGTACGGTGTTTCTTCGGCGCCGTTTCAGGCCCTTCGCACGATAGCACAGTTAGCCAAGGACTCCGCTGCTGATTACCCTCTTGGGGCCGAAGTACTTGCTCGAGACATATATACTGACGACGTCGTCTCCGGTTCTGAGTCTCTCGAGAGGTCACTACTAATCAGATCGGAATTGACTCAAATGTTGTCGTCGGCAGGATTCTACTTGAGAAAATGGACCTCTAATGATCAGGCTTTTCTCGCAGACTTGCCTCCAACTGAGTTGTATTCTGAGGAATTTAAGTGCTTCGAAGATACAAACATGACGTGGATGCTATAAAAATGGATCTCTCTCGAACTGACTGGAGTAGCATTATAACTGCAAACAATGTAAATACAGCTGCTGAGACATTTTCTAACAACTTAGAATCAATAATTAAATTACATTCAAAGGTAGTTACAGTAAGACGATCCAATTTTAACTTAAAACCTTGGATTACCACGGGGCTGATAAAATGTATGAAGCATCGCGACAAACTGCATGCCCTATCTAAAAAGCATCCAACTAATGAAATAATACAGATATCTTATAAACGTTACCGTAACTTCCTCGCTAATCTTCTGCACAATTTAAAAAAACAATATGAAGAGGCTGAACTACAAAAAAGTCATAGAAACCCTAAACGCCTCTGGAAAGTAATTAAAGGCATATGTCATCTGTCTACCTCAAATAAGGAACCTGTAGAGCTACTTCAAGTACCGAATACGTTTGACGAAAAAGAGTCGCTCAATGAATGCAACAAATACTTTGCAACAATAGGACACAAGCTTGCTAACCAGACCTTAACAAAACTGCAACAAAACGAGAACGCACTAGCTAATCGAACTAAGAGACAAAATTTATCACAGCACTCCTTTTTTATGCAACCGACATACATAGATGAAGTGGACCAATTGATTAGCCAGCTACAGAACGATAAGGCTCCTGGCATAGACGGTTTGAGTAACAAACTCGTAAAACAAATAAGCGAATATATAGTGGTACCTTTAACGGCAATATGCAATTTGAGTCTTTCTACCAGTACATTTCCCACATCATGGAAATTGGCAGTGGTAGTACCTATACACAAAAGTGGACCTAAAAATGTGCCTGGAAACTATCGCCCTATCTCTCTTCTAGGTGTGTTCTCCAAGCTGCTGGAAAGATTGGTGAACAAAAGACTAATGACTTACTTAGAGAATATGAGCATACTTTTTACTCGCCAGTACGGTTTTAGGAGAAATAGGTCCACAGAAGATGCCGTGTCTCTATTAACATCAATCGTGTCAAGTCAATTGGATAAAAATCGAAATTGTGTCGGCGTATTCCTAGATTTGGCAAAGGCGTTTGACACAGTTTCCACTCCTATACTTCTAAGAAAGCTTAAAAACGCCGGAGTTAGAGGAGTCGCACTAGATTGGTTTAATAGCTACCTTAATGGCAGAAGACAATGCCTAAGGGTTGACCAATCTATAAGTGAACCACATTCTATAAATTACGGTGTCCCACAAGGTAGCATACTCGGTCCAACACTATTTATACTGTATCTTAATGACATCCATGAGCTTCAGTCAGCAAATACTGAAATAATTTGTTACGCGGATGACACTGCTGTTATATATCACGGGGAAATCTGGACTGAAGTGTTTTCTAGCGCTGAGCACGGACTATCACAAATAGCTACTTGGCTTCAAAACAACTTGCTCACTTTGAATGCAGATAAAACAAAGTTCTTATGCTTCCAAAAAACTCGGAAAACAGCTCCACTGCATAAAAACCTCAAAATACATGTGTGCTCAGGTGATCAAAACGTCTGTGACTGCAATACTATACAATGCACAAATGTAATCAAATATCTAGGGGTCCAGATAGACCAAAACTTAAACTTCAAACTGCATATTTCCTCTTTATCTGATAGAATTCGGAAAATTGTGCACATAATGCGGCAACTAAGGAGCGCGGCATCCAAAGAAACCCTAAAGACTGTCTACTACGCCCTGTGTCAATCTTTGCTTGACTACTGTATTTCTTGCTGGGGGAGTGCTGCCAAAACTCATATAATTGAGTTGGAACGAGCACAGCGTTCGGTATTAAAAGTTATGCTGCAAAAGCGGATTCGATACCCCACCGTGGAACTTTACAAAGAAAGCCAGGTGCTGACCGTACGTCAGCTATATATCTTAAAACTAGTACTTAAGGCTCACAAAAGAATCTTAAAGTCAGATGAGTATGAAGCATTGCAACAGAAACGTGTTTTCAAATTAAATTTACCCCCTACAATATCTAAGTTCGCAAACCGTTTTGGCCTTTTTGCGGAAAACCGTATCTATAATAAAATCATAAAACAATGCAACATTTCAAAGTATTCCTTACTCAAGGCTAAGTCAGTTCTGCGTGAATGGTTAATGACTAGATGTTACGATGATACAGAAGACCTATTAAAAATCATATGCTGAGACCACAATATATTTATTATTATTAATTATATATTTATTATTATTAGGTATTTTGCATAATTCCTTTTAGAAGCATACAAATATTTTAGTAATAGCCTGTACAATATATTAAGTATATCAAAGTTACAGTTTATATTTTTATATGTATATCTTTTTATATATATATTTATTGTCACTAAGTGCAAATTATGAGTATGTGTGTATTATATGTACTTATATTTATATAAAAAATGGCATGATAGGTGATATTATGTTTTTCAAGTATAGTACCTATAATGTGCTTTATTTTATTTTTAGCATTGAGTACACAAAATTGTTTGAAAATATTAGGAAAGTTGTTAAACTAGGAAAAATATACATATTTAAATAAGGATAAAGTAGATATAAAGTAAACAAAATTTCAAAGTAGGTGCAGTATTTAAATATTACTAACCAATGATTATAACTATTTTAAGGAAGTAGGTAAATTAAAAATAAATGAGCAGCTGACGCTACTCGTGAAATCGCGCTAACTTGGAGCTGACTGTCGTCAATAGGCCCTCACGATACAGGCTAGCCTAGTGTGAGGACCACAGGTAATCCTGTGAAACAACCCTATGTGCAACAACGTATTATATCTATAATGTAATTTAGTTTTAAGGATGTCTGATATGTTGTTGTGAAATAAATATTTTTTCATTTTCATATCTCTGACCTGTCTCTTAAGATCCTAGGGCTTCGATGGTCACCTAGTTCTGATGTTTTTTTGTTTAATGTTGTTGGTAAGGAGAGTCGACGGTGTACGAAGCGCACTATACTATCGGAAATCGCCCGTATCTATGACCCTCTGGGATTTCTCGCCCCCGTGACATTTTATGCTAAGTACATTATGCAACTACTGTGGACTAGTGGTATCACCTGGGATGACGATGTTCCTGACGGTATCGCGCAAGAGTGGTCACGGTTCATGTCACAGTTACCGTCGCTGGCTTCGATATCAGTTCCGCGTCGCATGCTCTTATCTTTCGTTGGCTTCCAGTTGCATGGCTTCTGTGATGCCTCAGAGCGCGGGTACTGTGCTGTTGTCTACTGTCGAATTATTGGTTTAGACGGATGTTGTACCGTCTATCTTTGTTGTGCAAAATCAAAAGTTGCACCTCTTCGCAAGCTGTCGATTCCGAGATTGGAACTCCAAGCAGCAGTTCTGTTAGCAGATTTAATAAAATCTGTCGTGGATGCATTACAACCATTCCACACTGTCGACGAAGTCTTCGCTTGGTCGGACTCGAGTGTTGCCTTGTCGTGGATTAAGTCATGTCCGTCAAGATGGAAGACGTTCGTGGCCAACAGGGTCAGCCATATCCAAGAGGTTCTTGCTCCTGATTGTTGGCGACATGTGGGTACGTCCTCAAATCCTGCTGATGGTGGATCCCGGGGCTTACTCCCTTCTGATGTCACGACGCATGACATTTGGTGGAGGGGTCCCTTGTGGTTGTCGCAACCTGTTCAAACTTGGCCTGTTTCGTTGTTGTCGTTCGATCAGGCTGAGCAAAAGGAGGAGTTAAAGATATTTAGTCTTGTGACTGTTCTCGATGAAGATATAGTAGAAACATTGCTCAATAAATTTTCGTCATTTTCTACCGTTAAACATATCGTATCGTATATTTTTCGTTTTATTGCAAATTTAAAGTGTTCTTCGGCCGAGAGTAAGATCGTCGGGCATTTGCAAGTTTCTGAAATAAATAAAGCTTTTAATTTCTTAGTAAAACATGCACAGCATAAGGCCTTTTCGCAGGAGATTGATTTACTGAAAAAGGGATTCCCCAATCGCCTGTCGAAAAACTTGCGTAAGTTGTCGCTTTTCCTTGACGATGTGGGTCTCTTAAGGGTGGGCGGTCGTTTGGCTCATGCTGACACAGACTTTGAGACGAAACATCCTCTGCTTTTGTCGCGATCTCATCGCCTCACTACTCTGATTATCGGGGAGTATCATCGTAAACTGATGCATCCTGGTGCTCAGACGCTTCAGAATATTCTTGCGCAAGAGTTTTGGATACTTTCTCCAAAACGAACTATTCGCACTGTGATCGCAGGGTGTATGAGGTGTTTTCAGGCTAATCCTCAACCAGCTCCTGCACCGTTAATGGGAGATCTACCGGCTTATCGTGTAAATAAAATCAAGCCTTTTTCGAGTGTAGCTATCGATTATGGTGGGCCTTTCGATATCGCTTTAGGTCGTGGTCGCGGAGTAAGGACTTTCAAGTCCTATATCTGTGTTTTCGTTTGTACATGTACCAAGGCTGTGCATGTGGAGCTTGCTTCGGAGTTATCGACCGAGGCTTTCTTAGCAGCGCTCAAGCGTTTTATCGCGCGCCGTGGTCGATGTTCTAGGATCGTATCCGACCAAGGCCGCAATTTTGTTGGTGCTAGTAACTATCTGGGATCTTTGATGCAGAAAGCTGCTAACTCAGAAGAGATAAAATTTTCGTTCAACCCTCCTGGTAGTCCCCACTTTAATGGGCTCGCTGAAGCAGGGTTAAAATCCTTCAAGACTCATCTCCTTCGCGTTATCGGTCGCCAGAGATTGACGTTTGAGGAGTTTTATACCGTGCTTACTCAAATAGAGGCCATGTTAAATTCGCGTCCCCTTACTCCACTTAGCTCTGATGCTAACGATCTTTCGGCATTAACACCTGGTCATTTTCTGACTCTGGAACCTTTGTCGTTCCTTCCAGAGACTAATTTCGTCGATCAGAAGGTTAGTGTTCTACATAGTTGGAAGTTGATTCAACAGCTTCACCAGGATTTTTGGCGTAGGTGGCAGCAGGAATACATTCACACACTGCAACAGAGGGCAAAATGGACCGAATCCAATTGTAACATCACCGTAGGGACATTGGTTTTGATAAAGAACGAACAAACTAGTCCGTTGCAGTGGAATATGGGTCGTATACTGACTCTACATCCAGGAACTGATGGGGTCTGTAGGGTAGTGACTGTTAGGACTGCTTCTGGTGAATACCGGAGACCAGTTGTCAAGCTGTGTCCACTGCCTGTCGACCATAATTAATAGTATCGTCTTCGTTACTCTTTCGTTTTAATTGTTATGTATGTGTATATTGTCATGTGTAATTATTTTTATGTATATGTTTATCGTAGTTAAAATACATTGTATTTTGGTGGGCGGAATGTTCAGTCTATGGTTTTTATTGTAGAGTGTGGCAACATTTATATGTAGTTCTCCGCTCTTCAAAATATAACGTACTACTGCTCTCGTCGTTTTGTCGTCTAGTCGCTCTGACGTTTAGCGCTGTCGCGGCAACGTCTTATCGTACATTATCGTAATTCAGTGAATATCCGGATTTAACTTTTATAAATATCGTCGTGCATTACTTTACACAGCAAAAGTGTATATCTGGCGTTGAAGGAGGGCGCATTCTGAAGGTTTAACGTATCAGATAGCCAGGTATAAGGTGTCCTTTGGTAAGTCTGGCCTGCACAGGGTTCCTGAACCATCCTTGCGTCTGTCTGAAGCTGATCAACATCGCAGCACAACCCAAGGTTAGTGTCCACTTCATTCGTGTACAGATTTACATTTTTGTGCTACTTTGTCGCGTTTTATCGAATTTTAATTATCGTAACTTCGTCTAAAATACAGTCCACTTTCTTTCTCGATCCATAACAACGGCCATATATGGAATTAAGACTATCACTATTGTAATATGTCCAGCGGAATCACCAACATCTCACTCTACAAAAAACTCTCCGTCAGATAGCCGTAGAGATACCACAGACTGGACGCACTCCCAAAGGCCTCTTAGAAACAGAACAAATTTACAAATAATATTATTTGAGACTTCAAAAGCAACATTCCATGCGATATTGATGAAAAATGTTTTTTTTTCTATGCATAAGTAAAGCAGTAAAAAAACTTCCACAACTCGAACAGACTAAAATTAAACTAGATTTGCACGGTGCTGTATCACAAGCCAAAATACGCCGATATAAGTCACAAATCCAAATCCTAAGAACACCAATTACTGTAACTCGCCAGATTATATATCAGGAGCAACAACAAATCCAGCCACCTATTCAACTACCCACGCCCATGTCGGAAACGGATACACAAACACTTTATAATATTGAAGAACCACCACATCCTCGAAGCATCACATATGTTACAGCAACGCAGAATTTTGCGCAAATTTTTCTGCCAAAAATCAAGACCCGATATTTTGAAACTAATTTGTTCAATCGACAAAATAACCTAAAATTGAAAACACAAAAAACTGTTTTTTAACAAAAACTCGGAGGAGGAGGAGGAGGAGACGTCCTGCTCTGAAAAAATTGTATCTTCAAAGTAAAATTAATGCATGCAGAACAATTCCATATGCTCATTATTCTTCAGTTTAAAATACTGAGCGAACGTCTTTCCCTCCTACATCAAGTGATATAAAAAAATTTAAATAGGTAATCTTTGTTATAAGTTTATGTAAGTAATAATAATGGATTAGAAAATAAATTATCTTTTACTAGACCCCCATTATGAAAAATATAAGAAATAACCATAATATTTTTTTCAACTGCGTAAAGCTCCCGGAAGCATGTGAGATACGGATACCACACTTAAAAAGTGTTCAAACTGCTTTGTATACAGCAGGACGCAAAAGGACAAATTTTAAGAATGTAGAGTCTGTGACAATACCAGAGCAGTTGTCGAGATATCTTTTAGCAGACTATCAACACAAAAGTTGTCGCATTATTGTTTTCTGTTAAGAGAAAGGCAGCGCAAACTTCGGAAAAGCTGAAGAGTTCTTCGTTTGATGGAACTTTTCAAAGTTGTCCTCGGCCATTCGAACAACTTTTCATCATCCAGGGAGATATGGGTGCTTCGTCATTAGAAACGAAAGTTAAGCCACTTGTTTAAGCCCGATAGGAAACAAAAATCGTATGTTGCATTAATTGCAATGATTAAATCGCTTATACCAAATTGGAATAAAAAAAAAACATTTGGATTTAGAATTATTTCTACTTGGTAATGGTTATCCATTACCAATGCTTTTGGTAACATTTTTCCAGAAGTGCAATTTAAAAATGATTTTATCATTTATCTAAAGCCATATGGAAAAATGCAACAGATAAAATTAAAATAAAAAAAAATCAGAACGCAGGATTGTTGGTTCATTATACGGCGTTGGCTTTATTACCAGAAATCTCACTGAAAAGGGCACAGATTATATGAGAACTGAAAGTCCATGTACTGGAAAAATTACAACTTTTTTAAAATATATATATATGAAAACTACGTGGTGGAAAAGCAAAGATTACATATCAACATGGTGCGTATATGGTGAACTTCACTGTACAAATAATGAACAAAAAACAAAAAAAAATGTTATATAAAGGTGCCAAGTGCGTCCAGCCCAGAAAGACCGTAAAACAAATTTCAGATGCGATAGTTGCAACAAACATATTTGTTTAGAACATATTGTACCTTTCTGTGCTGACTGTACCAAAGATTTAGAAATTCAGAGTGATAAAATTGTTTTTTCTTCTAAAGATAATTTAGTTTCCTGCAAAAACGTGCCATTAAAACATTAAGACTGATTATTAATTAATAACAAAATTACATTTCAGTGGAACAGAAAGATTTTGTTGATATTTGTCTTTATTTTTTACTTTTTCATAAATGGCATTACAGCTGAACAAGGGCTTATATTATAAAGTTGTGTCTTCGTAAGTGTGCTGAAGTACTTGCTGTTGTGAGTTACTTTTGATGGTTGCGCATCTAATTTAGCTACAGCTAAAGTGCTTGGGTGTGTCTTTCAAAATTTGGAATGTTTAAAAACATATTTTAGCCATCCAGCTAATGGAAGAGAAGTGGTTGTTTTTCTCGATCCGTGCCATATGGTGAAATTAGTAAGAAACACATTCGAATCTAAAAAGAAATAATTCATGAATCTGGGCAAAAACAGTATTTGGTCCTCAAAAAGGTGCAGGGCAATTAGGGTTACACTTCGCTAACAAAATGCCAGAGAGACATCTTAACTTTAGAAACAAGATAATGAATGTTAAGTTAGCAACACAGCTTCTTAGTAGTAGTGTGGCTAATCTGCTGAAGTTATGCTCTGAGGAATTAAAGTTAAAGCGCTTTGAGATTGAGGGTGTTGATGCCACTGTTGAGTTTAAAAAAGATGAACAATCTTTTTGATATTTGAAATTCGCGTAACCTCATATGCAAAAGCTATAAAAACCCAATTTCTTTAAAGGATAAAGTAGAGATTTTTTAGATTCTGGACGAAATAAAATGGTTTGTGCAAGGATTTAACACGTTGAGTGCCAACTACGCGGCGCCGCGAAGGGGCGCCGTGTTTCCCGACCGCATTATTTCTTAGCGACAGTACACTGTCGGCTCTCGTGGCACCGTCACGTTGCTTATGTAGCCGCACGGACGAATTGTCAATCTCGTAAAAACCGTTTACAGATTTTGATTCGCGTGGTATTTGTTACTTCTATACTCATTTAAAAATACGTAAATTTTGCGCCAAAATGAGTGAAAAGGCGGCTTTAGGAGTCCGACACCAGTAGCGTATGTAGTTATTTTAGTATATTTGATTTCCACCATAAGAGCCGCAGGTCAACTGATTCCACGTCCTGATGATCTGCATGATGACCAGAATAAAGAGGAAGAACTATTTGAGCAAACATCAACAAGACGAGCTATAGCGACTTCACCTAAAATACTACATGATTATGATATTTTGGCTGATATTTTTATTATTATGAAAAGGTGAGAAGCCGTGATGACGACTCAAACCCCAACCGCGAACACCATAAACGCGCAGCCCACTGCAGGCAGTGCCGAATCGCAACCCACAAAGAAACCAAATTTCAAACGACCTAAGAATAAGACAGAACGAACCATCCCTATTCCCACTAGACCCATTGTGGAAGGATAGCTTCGTCATCAACAGCGAAACCGGTTTCGTTGCGGAAGAGGCAGCCAAGCAGTTTAAAGCCGACGCTGCAGGATTTGTTCAATTGGTAGAGGAAGGTTACTACACGAAGAGCGTCCCAGCTTCGGCTCATGCATATTACCATACTGTATTGTATTGGTACAAGATAGCTAGTACTAGATCTCGGTACTAGATATTAGGTACTAGATCCGATTCGTCGAAGGATACGGATCTGCAGTTATCGCAGCAGGAGCGGGCGAATAAATAGAATGCCTAGGTGACAATTCGGACGCCATCTGGGGTTCGACACCTTCTACATGCCAGAGAGCCGAATGAACAAGGCCACTACGGTAGCGCAGCGGCCCAGACCCACGGTCTCTACGAGACTCTCCCTGCACCAGCAAGACCATATTGCAACCCAACGAGGCGGAATCTCATCCAACGAATGGGTAATACCGGACGAAGTACCACAGGCCCCCAGACTACAGCGCGAAGAAGACGAGGAAGATGAGGAGAGAGCGCAGCGCCGCGCACAGCGCGAAGCACAAGAACGTGGTCAGGATGAAATGCCTGAGGAAGGAGGGCTGGATCCTATTCCAGAGCCGCAGCAAGTCGAGACACCAGGGGTTTGACCCACGGTCAACCAAGCAAGCGAGATAACAGGAGTGCTCGATCAGGATGACCCACAGCACGGATTAGTCAACCGTCATTACAATGTCTGTAGGGAGTTGTTCGAATTAGTTGAAAGACGACTGTGTGAATGTAAACGCTATAAGACAACCCCAATCCCGAACACAACAGGTGGAAGCATCATACAGCAAACCACTTGGAAGCCTGTTGAATATACAGCATCTCGGTTCCAGCAAGCAATCGAACTGCCTGGTTTAGTGACGCCCCATATAGCACTTCCACTACGAGCAGCAGTAGCTGCGAAGATCATGTGCTACTGCACACTTCGACGAGAGTTCGAAGATGATGATGATCGCGTCCATAACACATGGAGCTGCTTTGCTTCCACTTCGTATACCAGATAATTGGTGGCCACTGGCTTTTCAGGATGCCTTCCTTTAGACAATACATGTCAAGTAACCGATTCATGCCAATATTGCGCTGTCTTCACTTTACTTTAGAACCAAGTGACGAAGATCGATTGGCCAAAATTCGTCCAATTTTGGATCACTTCAATCAAACAATGAATAATATATATAGCCCAGGAAAACAGCTTTCTCTTGATGAATCCATGGTGTTATGGCGTGGACGGCTGCTGTTTGGCCAATATATTAAAAATAGATGCCACAAATATGGAGTTAAGTTATATGTAGTGGCAGAACCTGGTGGCACATTATTAAAATTATACGGTGGTGCAGGTAATAACACTTCAGGAGTAGGTCATACACAAAAAATTGTACTGAAGTTATTGGAGGAAAGACTAGACTCCGGCAATAGTGTTTACATGGACAACTATTACAACACTTACGATTTGGCGGTTAATTTGCTGGACCAACACACCTACTGCACTGGTACTTTAAGCAAAAATAGGAAAGGAAATCCTGTGGATCTTGGCACAGTAACTCTTTAAAAAGGCGAGAATAAGTCTGTTTTTCTAAATAACGGGCACATCGGCCAGTGGAGGGACAAATGATATGTTTTCTACATAAGCACAGAGCATAATGTTGAAATGCTGGAAGTCACTAACAAAGGAGGTCAAGTTCTTGTAAAACTTTCAGCAATAGTGCATTATAACAAATTTATGTCTAGCGTCGACCTTTAGGACCAGATGCTGTCCTAAAACCCTTGTGAAAGGAAGACCTTGAGGCGGTATAAAAAGCTATTTATTCACACGCTATAAATGAGTTAATCTAATGCTTTCAATCTTTACAATAAATATTCACCAAACCAGAAAATGAATTTGTACGATTTTCGTCTCTCCCTTTTGGAAAAGTTGTTACCTAAAATACCCGTTCCGCGTAAGGTGCTGCCTGCTGAACATAAACTAACCAAAATTGAAAATGTGAAGTTTCGGGAAAAGAAAGAACAAAGAAAGAAAGAAAGAAATCGTGATGAAAGAATGCAAGGGCTGCAGAGAAAAGAAAAAGAGAGTATGCATATTATATGAATGCACAGGATGCGGCGGATGTCCAGGATTCTGTACACAATGTTTTTGTGAAGCTCATTCAGAAAGCTTCAGAATCAATTATCTTATTCGTAAAAAGTCTTCGTTTGATTTTAAGATTTTTCAATGCATAATGTGATTTTTTGTGTATTTTTTAATATTTTTATAACAAGTAAAACTGATGTTGAATTCATAAATTATTAATTTTATTGTTTTATTCCTAAATCTATTATAATAAGATGAAAATAACCCATTACTAGAGAAATCTATACTCCACACGGTGCCGTGTGGTCGGCCACACACATCCTACCAGGCCGGGTACAAGGCGCCGTGGTTTTTTTTTAAAATCAATCCTATCACACTTTCTTTAAACGAACACAATAGGCTACCTACAATAACTATAAAATATTTTAGCCATACGCGAACATCTCCCCTTAAAAGTTATAAAATAAAAATGCATCTCTATAATAAAAGCAGCATTGAATGTTTTAAAATAAAAGTGCACTCAAAAACAAAACGTATGTACGGCGACCGAAAAATGATACTGTTGTCTACAACTGAGAAGCCTATCACTCGGTGGCGGAACTGGTCACCGACATTCGTTTCTTCATAGAACTGCCAGCCGACACAACATTTCGTATATCGCCGCTTCACCAACAGAACCTTTCACCGGCGTACGATTCGCCGTCAGAACGTTTCGCCATCGGGCAGTTTACCGACAGAATATATCACCTAATTCTGAAGGCTTAGCTACATTTTAGTAGATCATAAGAAGATTCTCCTCTAAGTAGTGATAGAGACTCTGATTGCAATTAGTCCTTGTTTACACTTAAGTCTGTCCTACCACTGAAAATAAATACTAGGCCCATGCCTTCATTGTTGGTGAAAATAACAATTAGAGGTGTTATAATTAAAATTACGATTATTTAGCTGTTATTCAGTTTAAGCGATTTCTGGGTAGATGAGACCAGACCCGTTTTAAATCAAATATATTTTTGAATTCAAAGTATCAAGTTAGATGAGACTTGAACCACTGGATTTAATTGAAGATGTTTTAATAATAGAAGATTGATTGTAATAATTTAGAAGAGCAAGTAATTAAGAACTAACGTAGAAAATTTAACATTTTAATATGCACTACCTATGTGATAAATTCATAATACGTAAAATGTAATTTTGAAATTGGTTTTTTTTTGTTAGATTTATGATAAATAACAATAAACTTATACACGAGGTCGTGTATGTAGAGCGGATGGCCGAATCACGGCCGAATGTTAGTGTTATCTGTAAACAAGGCAATAAATCGTAGTTTACAACTAGCAGTACTTTTAACTACTAATTTTAAGCAGAATATATTTCTATCAATTTCTTACATGCTTATCGCTTGTATAATTCAATACTTTTATTTTCCTTTTCATGACATGTTTACTTAAATTAGTTTTGGAATCTTATTGTAAAAGAGTTACTAAATCGTCATGTTGCCAACGTCAGATTCGAAAATAGGGGCTTAGAGTGGGTAGTGGGCAGATGGCATGTTTTAAGTCGGTTAAGATTCGGTTTATTCAGTAAGTGAGCATTTAACAGTGTAAAACAAAGAAATAAACTGAGTATCTAACCAAGAAGATTGTTTTTATTTCAATTCCGACAGTTGAAATGTTGCAAGAGTTTTTGGCTAATTAACTTCAAAAAATTTTTTTCGAGGTTATAATAAATACTCTTACCTGGTTTCAGCTAGATGGTGCAACATACACACTTTAAACGAATCTATGCCGGTAATTAATGCGATATTTCCCGGAAAATTTATTTTACGAAGACGAGGTTTACGTGGCTAGGTTTACCTTTGAGGGTACTTCAAGAGTGTTGTTAACAACAATAAACCGACAACTATAACACAGTTTAAGCAAAACCATTTGGAAAAATATCGCCAGACATTACGGTTTTTCAAAATTTGAGATATAGTCTTGAAGAACGCTAACGCCGTAATGGAAGATACCATGTTAATGATGTTATTTTAAAGAAATAATTTCCAGAGCTTTTCCTTTTAAATAAAATGATAATAAACATGTTTGATTTACTAAATCGTTTAATTTATTTTCTCATAAATTAAGTGCATTCCTTTCTGGTCCACCCTGTACTAATCGTACGAAACTTGCCCAATTGTCGGGAATACATCGGGAATTTATGTTCGATGTGTTGACTGTACATGCGTCAAAGATTGAAAAAAAAGACAAAACTACAGTTCCGCAAACAGGAATCAAAACGACCCATATTTCATCTTGAAATTTCTCGTAAAAAAAAGGCAAGAGGATGTAGCAATCAAGACAATTAAAAAACCTGAAAGAACTAGTCGGTGACAAAAAAACCGACTTGAAACATTGATGGTCAGAGATTAAACAACTTCTTTAAAATTGCTCTTTTCAATTAATCTAGTATTAAAAGTCCGATTTCAAATAACAATAATTCCCGGAGAGCCAAATATTGGTAGAGAGCTTGGGTTTACCATTACAAATAAACTTTCAAAAATCCCTATCGATATTACGTGTGCTACAAAAGTTATTCGAGGTCAAAGGTCAAAATTTGAGTTTTTTGGATTTTTCTCGAAAACGGTAAGTTTTATCAAAAAAAAGATCATACCAAAGTTGTAGACCTTTAAATTCTCTACAAAAATGGTCTTCGTGATTTTTTTCCTAAGAGTTACCATTCTTGAGATATCGCGATTCTAAGAGTCACATTATACATGATATGCACATATAGGTATAAGCCGCGTATATACATAATCAGGCACTTAAGACCTATTTGTGTCTCTTTTATATATATTATATTATTCTAAAAACATTTATTCAAGAGATAGTCAGCCCCTAACTGAATCCCCTCTATCCACGTGGCCTTGAAAAACATCAGAACGTATTAATTTTGAGTATGATTGGATGCAAAATACCATGACAGTTGTTACAAATCTTTCTTATAACCTAATACTGGTGGTAAATTTGGCCGTCCACAAGATGAAACTGTAAACTCTGCGATGGAGAAAACTTTTCAATTCATAGAAATGAGTGATGATTGGCAGTTTTCGTTGGATGAAATTAAGAATGTTTGTCAAGATGGAACTTTAGATGACAGAACTATAAAAATACGATTGAAATTGAAGTATGGCAGTAGAATTATTATTACAGAGAAGCCTAGAAAATTAACATTTATTTGTTTTATTGACAATTACCAAGATATTGTAAGCCAAGTCTGGTCTGATAAAAAACACTTGGATGAAAAAGACAAGCGGTTAAAAACTTTGAAAGCTGCGACAGCAATTGTTCGTAAAGATATTCAATCTTGCGTTTTCGATAATGCTATGTACGCACCACCAGGTAGAATGATCGAGGATATAAGAGGAAGAGGAAGAAGAAGAAATCGAAGAGTGAAAGAAGAAAGAGAAGAACCAATGGAAAGACTTGCCGAATATCGCTAGCCAATCGTTACCTGGTATTTTAGAATGTTGTGGCATAGAATTGGTTACCTGTAATTTAATTATACTGTGTGTTTACAGAATACCTAAACTATCTAACTTGGATATATTCTATGAAAAAATGAATATAATTTTAAATACATTATGTCATAATTTGAAAAGGAAGGTAATTATATGTGGAGATTTCAATATCAATACTCTAAAAACATGTAGGGTTTCTCGAGAATTCGAAAACTTTTTATTAAATTATAACTTTACCCTTCAGTTACAGCAACCAACCAGATTAATTAGTAACACCTGTTTAGATAATTTTGCTCTTAATATAAAACGAGGATGCGAAAGTGAGGTGCTTGATTTTGGCCTGTCAGACCACACTGCACAGTTGCTGAAAGTTCCCACAAAAAAAAACTTGTGTGATTCATTCATGGCGCATTAAGCGACGAGATTTTTCAGCTGACAATATCAAAACATTTAGACTCCACTTACAATCTATTTCTTTCTCAGATATTTATACAACAAGCAATCCCAACTTAGCGTATGATTACTTTTATGATAGTTTTAAATTAATTTATGATCTTTGTTTCCCATTTAAGCTACTACAAAAAACAATACACAGAAAACATAAATGGCTATCAAGAGGTATAAAAATATGTTGTAAAAAAAGAAGGAAGTTACTATGGTATTATAGAAAATCACCTACAAATAAAAATAAAATCACTTTTTTGAATTATTCTGATAAACTAAAAAAAATTATAAGACTGACTCAAAAAGTACAAAATAATTATAGCATAAAAATTTCAGGCAATAAGTCTAAAACGACATGGGATATCATAAATAAAAATAAAAAAACATATCCAAAAGAACCTATCACAAAAATAGTTTGTGGTGACTCAATCATTACAGAACCCTCACTAATTAGCAATTGCTTTAACAATTTTTTTATTGACCAATTACAACAATCCACTTTGACATCAAATTATAAAATAATAAATAATAATTCAAATTCTATGTTTATGACTCCAGTTTCAAGTGATGTAATATTTAGAATAATAAAATCATTAAAGAATACGAATAGTGTAGGTTACGATGACATTGCCACTAATGTACTAAAATCTGTGACTGACATTATAGCCCCGCACTTACATTACATCATCAACATGAGTATAATGGAAGGAGTATATCCAGATGCATTAAAAACTGCTATCATTAAACCACTTCATAAAAAAATCGTAAGGATAGTATGGAAAATTATAGGCCTATTGCCAATCTCCCGGTGTTTTCGAAAGTGTTTGAGAAGGTGATCTATTTTCAATTGTACCAATATTTTGAGACCTTTAATTTATTTTGTTCTGAACAGAAGGGCTTCAGACAAAATAAAACCATTAACATGGCAATATATGATTTTCTTAGTGGAATTATGGCGGAAGTAGATAAAAATATTCATATATGTGCGTTATATACTGATATGACAAAAGCATTTGACTATGTCGATCATGAACGTCTATTAAATAAATTATATACATATGGAGTTAGAGGTAATATTTTAAAGCTCCTAAAGTCGTACTTATCGCATCGCAAACAGATAACTGAAATCTGTAGTGTGTGTCCAAAAAAGCGGATGGAAATGAAATATAGGTCGGAAACAAGATACGTCAAATGTGGTGTACCACAAGGGAGCGTATTGGGACCACTGCTGTTTCTAATATATATCAATGACCTTCCAAGATATGTTAGTAGACCCATGATACTCTTTGCTGATGACAGTACTGCAATTATAAAATGTGATGACATGAAAGAATATGAAACTGACATTAATAATACAATAACGGACATAATTAATTGGCTTAATGACAATAACTTAAAAATTAACTTAAAAAAAACTAAAATAATGCACTTTTCGCAAAGGTTACGTAATCCACAAAATATTTGTGTTGCATACAAAGACCAAAATATAGACCAAACATCAGTCACTAAATTCTTAGGTATTATGGTAGACAGTAAACTAAACTGGGACCAACAAGCTGATGAATTGTGTAAAAGACTGAGTAAATCGGCATATGCTTTATATGCTTTATCAAAAGTTGTCAATCGGGATGCGGTCGTAACGGCTTATCATGGACTGGTAGGATCTGTACTCAGATATGGAGTTATTTTTTGGGGTAACTGTACTAAACGTGATCAGATTTTCAAAGCACAAAAACGATGCATACGATCAATTTGTGGTATTGGTAGCAGAGATAGTTGTGTACCATATTTTAAAACACTTAAAATACTGACCTTACCTTGCTTATATATTTTAGAAGCTGCAAACTTTGTTAAAAGTAACGAAAACCTATTTGAAAAGATAGCACTTCAGCGGAAAAACCCTGTAAGATCACAGTACAGTACAAAGTTGGTTATACCTAAATGTAAAACAGCACTCTACCGAAAAAGTATTCTGCGCCTAGCACCTCGTATTTACAATAAAATACCCGACAACATAAAAGCCCTAAATCTAAAGCAATTCAAAAGTAAATTATTTGAAATACTAATTCAAAAGTGTTACTACTCATTACAAGATTTTTTAAATGACAACTCTCATGACTGGAATGTTTAGATTTATTTATTTTTTATTTTTATTGGCTGACATGATATTATTATTATTGTTTATCATTTTGACTAATCTTAAATTGTATCAATCATAGTATGACTCCAATTAATATGAATTGCATTTCCTTTATGACATTTTGAATTAATAACAATTATTGACTCAGCATGACATAAAAACTGTTTACATTTTATTTTTTTTAGTTACTATCAATGTTTTAGTTGCTATCAATGTACATAAGTCAATAGTTACTTTACTTCAGTTGTATATATAAATTTGTAATGTTAAATCTAATAATTGTAATAATAGTACTGTATTGACATTATTTTTTTGCACATCCGTTATGGATAAAATGTGAAGGACCTCATATTTTATGTAACACCAATTTTGTATCTACTCACATATTAGCAAATAAATTATTCTGATTCTGATTCTGATTCTGAAGAAGACATGATTGTTGAAGTAGACTTTCAAGAGTATGAATCTGATTACAATATCTGAAGTAATCAAAACAATAGTTAACCCAATAGTCAATAGCAATATCAATAATAAGGTAATATC
The DNA here is from genome assembly GCA_947347705.1 of Nymphula nitidulata. NCBI lineage: Eukaryota > Metazoa > Arthropoda > Insecta > Lepidoptera > Crambidae > Nymphula > Nymphula nitidulata. The sequence goes on from OX374636.1 coordinate 8,955,279, forward strand.
TAGAACTTGACGGGTATTGTTACCTTTAATTATTCTAAAATTGTCATGACAGTTAGTGGAGTAGGCCTATAGGGGAAACCACGGTAAAAAAACGCGCCGAGTACACTACCTCACAGGTGGCGTGGAAATGTGTGCATTTCATGTATAATGTGACTTGGAAGCGCGATATCTCAGGAATGGTAACTCTTAGGAAAAAAAATCATAAAACTATTTCTGTGGAAAATTTTAGGATCTTCAACTATAGGTTAGGTTGAAGTTTTTTTTTGATAAAACTTACCGTTTTCGAGATAAATCGAAAAAAACCTCAAATTTTGACCTTTGACCCCGAATAACTTTTGTAGCATACATAGGATCGATGGGGATTTTTAAAACTTTATTTGTAGTGGTAAACCCTAGCTCTCCACCAATATTTGGCTCCCCGGGAATTTTTGTTCTTTGACCACTTTTTTTATGTCTAAATTGACCAGACTTTGATACAAATACTCATCCTAGTATTTCAAATCAAACCTAATAGATGACAAATGTTACCTGATTTAACATGTACCATATCAATGGCAAACACCTTGTTATATAATTATGGCAATGTGAAAATGATATTTCTTAAACTTTTGTATTATTTAAATTGAGAGTGGGATAAATTAGTAAATATCAACTATTTTACAGATCTTAAACGAGAACACAAGCATAATGTTCATAAGATAAAATTACAACAACAAATATAAATACTACTTTAATATCTTCTAAATTGTTTTTTAAATTTCTCATAGTGATAGTCATCAGTAGCTCTTTCGCCTTTAGCCTTCTTTACAATTTTTTCAACATTATCATCTATAATATTAGTTTCAGTCTTAACAACTTCTGTCTTCACAACCTTTCTTTTTTTGTTATCACTCTCCATATTAAACCTATTATGTTGAACAAAGTTTACTGCCATATTTGTTGGAACAAACTGAGATGGAGCATCTTTTTTATTATGTCTCTCCCACAGCAACTTCATTTTAGCTTCCTCAGTTGCTTCAATATTTTTTATTTTTGCATCTATGCCTAAATCTACTTCAGGTATACCACTAAGCATTTGATTTGATAACATCTCTTCAGATCTATGTGCTGAAGAGACACGTAAATGTTCAGGCAGAGATAACAATGCAGCTTCCTCAGGTGACAGATATTTCAGTGAATCATTGTTATCAACATCTTTCTTGTCCTGTTTGTGGCCTTCTGTAAAAGAAAACAAAATATATATTTTATTTAGTCCTTAATTCTTTCTGTTTTAATTTACTATTTATAATTTAAAACAGAACGAATTAAGGACTAAAATGAAAATACAGTATATGAACTTGTGAAGAAATACCCAATTTAAATAATATGGCTCTACTGTTGAGGAGATACCGGCAGGGTGGTAAGGGACAATAATCACCAGCCTATATATGTCCCCCTGCTGGGCACAGACCTTAATACATGCTAAAACACATGAGCATTTTAAGCCATAACACCCTCACTTTCGCCCGATGCTGATTGGTGGGTTAAAGCGGTTGCATTAACAACTGGGACCAACAGCTTAACATGCTCACTCATCCCGGGATGAACTATTGAGAAAGTTGCTTTTTTTCCCTTTTGTTTGACCTTAAACACAAGATGCCAATGAAGGTGTTATACTGCCGATGAAGCAGTATGCCTTAAATGTGAAATTGACTAAGAAGCATCTTGCCTAAAGTCTATGCCTACAAAGCTAAATGCCTAAATTGTTCAATGCCTATTGTTTTTGTGTATTTTTTATTGTACAGTGCTTAATATTGATGTCAATTTTCTGAATAAAGGCTGGTATTATTATTGTTATTAGCCCATCAAACATCAGATTCCAGACAGAATTGAATTTTTAATTTTCATAGCCCTCCGGAGGGATAATGCCGCTTGACAGATTAACACTCACTTTTATCACACATTAATTCATAAGTATTAGAAATTACAATGGTTATGTAACCAGAAAAAAAAAACCTTGGGACAGACATCTACTTTTTGAAGTCAGACTAGCCGATTGGTTAATACTCCTAAAGCAGTTCACACATGGCAGCTATAACATATATCACGGCAGTATATAAGTATACATTAATAAGTACACTAAACATTCAATACATTATAGCTGTCGTGTGTGGTCTCCTGACAATTTCTATGGAAAGATGTATTGAGATGTATCGTGCTATAACATACATTTTACATTATGGCTGCCGTGTGTAACCTGCTTAACTAATATAAACTTCTCAGCCAGGGATCAGAGGTTTGAATCCTTGATCATTGGTTTAAACATAAGCTCGTAATGCAAATACAGATAGACTAGAACAGGGATGGCGAACCTTAACATATCAACGTGCCATTTTTCTAAAAGAAATAATTAATGAGGTCATAGACTTGCCATCAAATGATTTTGACTTTGTGATTATTGGGAAAATAATAGTAATAAATACTATCAACTCAAAACACTTTATTTATTACAGTAAAGTAGGAACATTTTGCAATGTTTCAATTATATGAGTAATTTAAATTAAAGTAAAATTAGAGTAACTTCTGTTGTTGCAGATTAAATGGCAAATAACATATGTAAGTATTGTAAGATGTTACTTTTAGCAGAATGCATGCTGACCTGGAGTCATCTGTCAAACAGTTTCTTGCCAAGTCTTTATTGTTATTTATTCTTCAAGGAAAATAATGACTTGCAAGGAGAGGTTAATGAAAATATTGTTAAAATAGAATGAGCCAGCTCCTTCAAACAATTAAATGTGTCTGGTGCCCAAAATATTGTGTCGCGTGCCATTGGTTCGCCATCCCTGGACTAGAAGAAATTCATAGGATCATCCCAAGTTGTTGGAACCTCAGATGATCAGAGCAGTCACACAGATTGAGAAAGATCAGATGTTTATTTCCTAACCCAGGACATTTGTTTCTACCTTTTTACCGTAACAAATTTTTAATACACTTATTTTACTGTTACAATAATACTAAGAATAAAAAATAAAGTTGCCACACTCACCACAACAATTAAGCCCAAATAAAGTTTGTTTCATGGTTATGGTCAGAATGTTTACTAGATAAACAGTAAAATATTCTATATACCTACATCTTTATATTACAAATAAATATATCATATACACAGAGACTACCACAAGCCTAAAATAAATGTTCAAGTTCATTATACCCATTTGCCCCGCTAGATTTCTATCACAGGACTTTTAGTAAGTAGAGTGATGTAATAAACATTAATTCAACCAGACACCTAATACGATGATATCTCCAAAAGACCAAAATCAGAAGCTGGAATAAAAAGTTATGCCAAATCTCACCTTTTCGCTTTGCTAGCTGATCTTCTATGTATTTCATCATCTCTTCATCTTCGTCACGTTTATTAGTTTCTGCAGAGAACTGTGTCCCTATTCCTGTGTCATATGCATCGTCAACTTGTTTTACTTTTCCACTTTTCAATGCTTGCATATTCACCATACCTCCAGACTTAACTTTATAAGGATCTTTACAAGTCACTTCATCTTCAATAGTAGTTTTCTGACCAGTAGCGAGGGCAATTACATTCACACCATGTGGTCTTTCTCGAAGTTTCTGAATTTCTTTAGTTTCTTCTACTTTAGCTAAAATGTTCTCTTCATCGTCCGATTCTTCTTCCTTCACACGTTTGCGAATATTCTTTTTCTTTGGTGGCTTAAATTTAATCTCAACTGTTTCAAATTCTTTTGTGTCCTCCATTACACTATAGACAGAGAGAATTTGGACAGAATTTAAATTTTTGTTTGGAATAAATGTGATTGTTGAAATGAAAAAATCAGTGAGTGAAATGAAAAATGTCAATTGTAATGTTTTTTTTTTAAAAAAATGACGGCTCTGCTTTCAAAACCTTTTAGGCCAGTCATTCATAAGCGTATTTTCTTTATTTCTTCATTGCATAGCTTATTTATGCTGATGTTACACATTTCAAACCACCTTGGCTTGGGAAAGTTTGATTTGACTCGAAGTATATGATGACAGCCTCCGTGATGCTATTTTGATACAATGAGGAATCGTAGATACTTAGATAATTAATCTGTGATGAGGAAGCAATAATAAGTAGATGCCATAATGATTCTTAGGAATCATAATTTTTTAGATTTAGAAGCCTCTCAAAAAATGTGACCTACGAACAAAGTTGATCATTGAACTCGATGATCCGCAGGCGTGACGAAAAGATTGCTCTCTTTTTGGATGCTATCTAAAACATTAATGTAGATGAATGTGCTGACCCAAAAGATTTTTTTAAAAAGACAGTAGCTAGGCATAGGACTTTTGTCCCCCGAAGCCACGTGCAGTGACAAGCGCTTTACTTGAGGTAGCCAAGTGCCAAACATGCTGCGAATGTGTGGGTTAATACGAGTGGCGTTAGCATATAAATTTTAGCAGATAGAAATAAGTATTAAAATTTTAATATTATTAAATGTGAATGTGAATCTCATCATATCAGCCGAAAGACGCCCACGGCTGGGCATAATCCTCCCTCAAGGATCTTCAAACCGATCGGTCTTGCGCCCTCATTCATCGGCTTTCCGTGACCCTTACAAGATTACCAACCTGCCCCCTTATTCTCAACTGTCGGATCACGGATTCGATTCGACAAGTCACATGCCGTCTCGCTTTGACGCAGCGCGATAAAAAGTGACAGGCATAGAGTTTCCGAAATTCAAATTCTTTCCGACAGTTGAGAATAAGGGGGCTGGTACGCGGCCGTTACACGAGGACCTTTACGTCCTGCTTGCAATGTGGCCTACCCACTGCCACTTGAAACTCACAACTCTTTGGGCTATGTCAGCAACCATTTTTAACAACACCAAGCATAACCCTCTCCGTGGCTCTTTGGGACACTTAGAGCCAATGGGCCTCATAAGAAGGCTCTAAGTGACCCAATGAGCCGCCCATTGTAAGCGGCCACGTCACGGTTCCGTATGACATCACTGGCAAAACACACGAAGCCTAGCTTCCTTAGTGTGACTAAAGCATGGCCCAGAGCCTCAACGGAATTGAACACTTTCTCGTAGTCCACAAACGTTAAGCACAATGGCAGATTGTACTCTTTAGTCTTCTATATAACCTGGCGCACGGCAGGAATAATCGCCACCTATGCCGAAGAAATACTACTTCATGGTGTTTATTACTTTTTCCTCATTGGCTATTGAGTTTTGGATTTTAATCATTTTAGTATATTAGTGATCTGTGAATGTGTGTCACATGTAGTGTTTGGTGGTATTTTGTGGTGCCAGACTAGATTATTATTACAATAATTAAAAATTGTGTCGGAGCGAACGTTGTGTTATAAAAGTGGTGTAGTTTTATAAAACAAGTGTTTTGTTGACGTACAACTAAAACATTATTAGAATAAAAGTGATTATGGTGTGAAAGACGATGAGAACTTTTTTGTGGTTATCCACCTCATCAATAGCATCATAAGGAGACTGTCATCATACACACAGATTACTATAAGATATCATACATTTCGCGTCAAATACTCCTAAGCAGCGTTGCCAACTTCCACGGTCTCGATTACCCAAAAACCTAACTGAAAATCCCCAATTTTGGGGGGAAAAAAATCAATATTCCCCACATTTTCCCCACAAATTTTCACGAAAAAAATAAAAGTACTGTTTCTATAAATCAAATGTATTTATTACATGCACTGATAAAGTATTTAATGATTTTCAGCTCTTTATTATGCCTTTGTTTTGTCAACATATCATTTGAAGGATCTAATTTTGGGCTCCCTCCTTTCTTCTTAATACCTTCTCTAGTGGTCATAAGCGCTACTACAGTGTCATTGTGCAGGCGATTACGATTGTCTGTTTTCAAATTCTTTAGAACGTTTTTTCTTTCGACAGGTGCGTTTGAGAAAGTTCTCTGCGATACTCTGTCTAAGTTTGATGGACATAAATGTTGCCATAAAATAAACTGTAAAACCTTCCTGCCGGTGAAATTTCTTTAAACTTGAATGAAATATTCTGACATGAGTAATTTATAAATTATACTTACGTCTTATACTACTTTTATTACTTCTAAGTTCAGTTCTAGCGTAAATGTCTTAATTCCCCGCATTTTCCCCACATAAACGCTCTCCCCTCAAATTACCCAATCGAACTGAAAATCCCCGCAGTTTGGGGAATTCCCAACAGATTGGCAACGCTGCTCCTAAGATACATTGAAATGTGTAACACCAGCATTTTAATGCAATAAATAAATAAATACTGAAAACATGGTTGTATGGGCATTAGTTTCCTATGCCTTTGCATTACAGAATGATTTTAAAAAAGTAACAAAAACATGTGTATCCTGTGACAGGAAACTCGTCATAGCAGCACATTTTTTTTTAATAATAAATTGAGGACCTGTCAATATTTATTATTTATTTATATTTTAGTACTGTACTGTGTATGGTCCTGTCGTCTCTTTATATATTGTCACAATTGATTAATTATCCTAATAATAAAATGTCAAACGTGCTACTTTTACAATCACCCCCATCGAAACTTGAAGAAGTACAAAAAACAATTTTTAGCAAAGGTGCAAATGATTTTTTAGAGACGTTACACAAAAAATTTGGTGAAAAAATTGATCAACTCTATATAGAAAGACTGCGTCGTGCCGTTGAAACGCAATCACATTGTATTTTAGATTTTAAAACTTCGCCGGAAAGAAAGGACAGGACTTGGACCATAGCGCCCTTGTCTTCTCGAATACAGTGAGTGGTTACAAATAACTTAAAATATTGGGTTGTGGTAAAAGAAAGGGTGTCTTTTGAATTATAGATTACACTGCTCATTTCGTTCAGTTATCACCTGTCATTCAAAGCTTGTCGGAATGAAATATTTACTAACTCGAGTTGATTCAAATTGGGCTTAGCTCAAATTAACTCGAACTGAATACTCTCTGACTCAAATTAATAAATAAATTATTATTAGCATGATTACAGGTCCCTACAAACGTCTTGAACAATGTCACAACATGCACAGTTGCACTATTTAGTACAAAACCTTTTCTGCGCAGATTTCTTTGTAAATTTGTACGTGATGTTTGCTGGGGCCTGTACTAAAGTACCTACACCTTAAAATTAGGTTGATATTATTTTGTGAAGACTGTTAGCCTTGCCGCACACGGGCCACTTTCCACAGCCACAAAACGCCGCCACCGGCATATTTCATATAGTTTTCATACATTTGACGCCTGTGGCTTGTACTTACTTGGATTATTCCGACTACACTCTTCAAGAGTTCATCAAAGCGAAGGCCGGAGTGTGCTTATTGGTCCGGGCGGATATTTATTGTCGCCGTCTGCACTGTTTCGAGGAGCCCCCCTACTCCATCCTTGGGGTGCACGTGGATTTAGGCACTCATTGCCGAGTCTACGTATGTCTTCATAGATCCCACAGCGGTGACATGGAGACAACTTGACTTTTTGAATACCTTAGTCGGGTGGCAGATGTTGCGCAAGAGCAGTTTCCAACCGCGGAATCGGTGTTTAAGGGGACTTCAGATTTTTCACGTCTGACTGCTGATGCCTGCTTTACAAAACTCAGGTCCGGTCTTGCGTGGAATATTGCTCGCATTTGTGGGGTGGCTCCGCCAAGTACCTCCTCGATGCACTGGACAGATTGCAGCGTCGAGCTGTCCGTACTATTGACGATGTTGAGGTCACGAACAAACTTGAGCCTCTGCAATTGCGTCGGGACATTGCGTCGCTTAGCGCCTTCTATCGGCTATACGAGTATCACGGAGAGTGCTCTGAAGAGCTTTTCGTCCTTATCCCACATTCCACCTTCCTACTCAGGAGCAGGCATGCTGTTCTTCGTAGTAATCAATTTACTGTATCCACCTCAACATCATGCACGAAGAAATTCAGTACCTCGTTTGCTAAATTTCATGTTCTGGAGGTACGACAAAGTACTTTTTTTTTAACTACTTCCAGAACATGAAATTCTTTCCCGGCACATGTGTTCCCTCATTTCATTCCTTTATCATGGGTTCTTTTGGGCCGGCAGGGTGGAGGTAGCTAGAGCAGTGTCTAAACTGCACTAGTTGTCTTCGCATATGGACTCTTACCGCTTCACATCAGGTGGTGTTGGGTCATTTGCCGTGCTTTGTATAAAAAAAGGTTAAGGGCACTTCCAGTCACTGTATTTAGAAATCATCCGAGGTTGACATCATTCATGGTCAGCTTCACATTCAAGGTGTAGGTCAAGGTTTGAAGAAGCCTTTCATTAGTGACACGAGAGTAATAAAAAAAAATCCTGTTTCCTTTTAGAAATCGTCATTTGGACCTTGGGGATGTGTCTGCATCAAACACTGCGCATTTTGTAGCGGCATTGAATGAGGATGTCCAAGGTGTCCAAGTAGACTTTGATGATGGCCACTGTCCAACATGGAGGAATCAACTACTAGCCTATCAGAATATTAATCTAGCTATCAGTGGAAAGCTTTCTGGAGCACCAATGAATATAGCTATGTGTCCAATATTAATGTTGCGTCCCCGAGCATGGAATATGATAGAACACAATATTGTGGTAATTTTTAATACCTATCTTATTTTATTACAAAGGACTTTGATTCCATTTTAACCCGGGATTTTCACTGTTAAATCATACACAAAGTATTATAAGTGAAAGAAAATAATGTAGATTTAGCTGCAATACCTTCAATTGTAACTGAAAAGATTAGGCGATTCATTTATATGAAGGTGGTCGATTTATAATAGTCCATCATATTTTTATATGGTGTACCATGTGACCCGACAATAAATCTAAAATTAATTCCACAGAAATCACTATTCTATTTACTCAATATAAATGCAATAAAAAAGTACTTATCCATTCTAATATTATAAATGCACAAGTAACGTTATCTGTCTATAAATTAGTAAATTGGATATTATAATGCATTAGTTTTCAAGTATTTTACTGAGTTGTTATCTCACAATACCGCCATATCGTAAGCGATAGTTTTTAAATAGCTGATATAGGGCCCGCCTAAAAACCAGTGTCTGTTTTCTCAGGTAAAAAACTTTTTTTTGTTTAGATTAATGGTAAGGAAGCTATTGGTCCCCTAGTGGACTTTGGCATCTTGATGTACCACAATGCTAGGCAACTTTATGAAGCCAACAGTGGACCATACTTCTACCTATCTAAAATGGAAGGATCGTCTGAAGCAGAGCTATGGAATGACATATTCGTTTGGTCTCAAGTCCAACTTGGTCTACCACAAGGCACAATTAAAGCTTGTGTGTTGATAGAAAATATTGTGTCTACTTTTGAATTAGAAGAAATATTATATGCTTTGAGAGATCATTCTTTAGGTCTCAACTGTGGAATTTGGGACTACTGCGCTTCTATAGTTACTAAATTTGGTAATGTTTTTTTTACTACATTTTGCAAAGTATGACCGAACGACAAATAGGTACCTAAGATAAACTCAATGTTGTCGACAACATGATGGAAAGATTCAATGCATCAACTTTGTAAATTTGTATTATTGTCAACTACAGATAGGTAATGCAATATTATTGACAATCCTAGTACCTAATATTATAAACGCGAAAGATGGATGTAGGTTACTTTTTCACGTAAAAACTACTGAATGGATTTTAATGAAACTTTCAGGCTTTCCACTCCGATCAATTTACAATAATACCTATAGCACATACATCAGAATAACATTATCAACAGCCTATATACGTCCCACTACTGGGCACAGGCCTTCCTACGTGGGAGAAACACAAGAGGAGTTTGGACCATAACACCACCACGCTGGCCCAATGCGGGTTGGTGGGTTAAAGCGGTTGCAGAAACAACCGGGACCAACGGCTTAATGTGCCTTCCGGAGCACGGAGGAGCTCGAGATAACAAACTGATTGACCCATCCCAGGATCTATTTAATTTGTTTTCTAAAAAAAAAACGAATAATATAATATCTTAAAAAGGTCGGTGATTTGAGCTATCTGGTTTCGATTAGATAATAAAGCAACTATGGTCGATCCCAGGATGGCTTAATCAAAATTTATAGTTAGTCCCGGTTGTTACTGCAACCGCTTTAAGAACCACCAACCCGCTTTGGGTCAGTGTGATGGTGTAATGGTCCAAGCTCCTCTTGTGTTTCTCCCATGTAGCCAAGCCTGTGCCCAGCAGAGGGACGTAAATAGGATGGTGATGATATCTTTTAATACCATCTTTGTCAAGTTACGATCGGTAGTTGTTTAAATCCAAATATTGCATTTAGACTACTACACAATATTATAAAGAAGTAACTACCTACTTGAATATTTTTAGGTCATCGCGAGGAGTTCATACTGCCAGACAGGAATAAGTACGTGAGCATGGATAGACATTTCCTGAATAGTTACATGCGATTGGTTGTGAGCACGTGTCACGCTCGCGGTGCTCCCGCTACGGGAGGGATGGCTGCTGCGATGTTGAAGCCAGGTTCTGATGGAAGTGATGATGAGTAGGGATATTTTTTATTTCAATAAATATACATATACCTATTATGAGCGTTTACTCCGCACGGCTTTCCGTACAAACTCACAAGTCGATAAGATTGGAAACGGACGAACCGATTCTAACAAAACTTGGCATGCATAAGCAAGTCAGACTAGTCTAAAAAGTTATCAGAGGATTTTTCAAAAATTATAATAATTAAGAAATTAAAAGCAATTTTTGGTTAACCTATATTAAAAGCTCAAAATTGCTTTTATCATGGACCAAATATCATCCTTGCTCTTACTCAACTATTATACCTACCTACTGTTTTTTGAAACATACCCTGACAATTATGTCGACTAGCCTAGATTCAGATTGTTCGCTTCCTATATTTGCTTTCAACGCTTTCAACTTGTCCAGGAGATATTTGTAAGATAAAGTGTACCCAATACTTCCTTATCTATCGAAACGGGCACGGGCTACCTATCGAAACGCTTAACGTTTTTCGTCATAAACTAAAATTGCATAATGTTAATAGCCATAAATGTCACTCGCCATAAGTCTTTAAAGCATAACTTCATAACGCATAATATAAGGCCAAAATATGTAAGGCATAACCATGGAAAGGCATATTTGAATAAGAATAAGTAAGTAACAAAAGGCATAAGTAGGTAATTTATGTTTGCCATAATATTCTAGACATAATTTGATAATCGAAACATCCATCAATATTTTGAAACTTAAAAGACTTTTAAGTTTATTTGTGAAACTAAATTGCTTGTCAAGAATTGTTTTTTTTAATAAAAAAATATTTTGTTCTAGATCTAAACAGATAATCAGCAAGATGTTAGATGCGAAGATGAAAGAAATTGAAATTGGCGTAGACGGCTTCCTCGTATACGATACGCGTACAGTACCACATATCAATAAGGTATTAACCGTAAATTTTAATGACTATAATATAGTACTTAAGTAGGTATCAACTTCTAGTGATAAAGAAGCTAGTGTTGCCAAATTCACATACTTGTTAGTTGTCAACAACTAGTTATGTGCCGGATATTTGTATCAGTTTCTGCAGATATCCGAGCGATAAGCAAGATCTGTATCCGCTATTTTTTGAAGGATCTTGAATGGTTCTTTTACATTAGGTATTAAATGTCATTATAAATATTACCTATTAATTAGGTATCAATGAAATACAGTATTCAATTCTTCATTTATAAGCACAATAAGACAGGGCCTAGTCACAGATTAGAGAGACGAGCCCACTATTCACACGCGGCCTACCTACCCTGTAATATGTAATATAATAAAATCAAGAGAAAGTGATATTATATTTATTGGAATATTCCAAATAAACACAAGACCTTAAAATAATAATCAATAAGATAAGAGAATATTTTATTAGCTCTAATGAAGGCATCTTTTTCACATGGGCAGTGTAGGATAAGATTAACTAGTTAGAATGACAACATGCTAAAGATATGGTAATGGGAGTTTATTGAACCAAACCAAACACGCATTTATTTCATAAAATTCTATATACCTACCTACGTTTTCAACTATCTTTTAAACTTAAGTTAAATCTTATCTTTCTGCACTGCAAATTACCACCTCGTTCTGAAACCTCTTGTTTGGTAGAAAATCCTCAAAGGCAGTTGCACACATATGCCACATTTACCAACCTACACGCAACACGGACACAGGCACAATCAAAATTCTCATCCCGGTTGTTACTGCAACCGCTTTAACCCATCAACCAGTATTGTGTCAGAGTAGTGGTGTCGTGACCCAAACTCCTCAAGTGTGTTTCTCCCATGTAGGAAGGCCCTGTGCCCAGCAGTGGGACTAGTGATGATCATGATGAGGCGAAAGTATGACACATTTTTCGTACGTGCATTAGCAAAGAAATAAACATAAACGTAAAGACGATAGCACATCAAGCGTAGGTAACAGTTTGATCTTGAGGTCGCCCTTATTTCGTTTTTAATAGAGGCGACTTTCGTAGTGAAACTGTTACACTTGGTGTGCTGTCGTTTGCATATTTTATGCTGCGCAAAAAATACATAATAGCGTTTATTTCTAAAAAGCAATCTCGTTTGTTCTGTTGTGTTGTCTCGTTGAATGTTGTTTGACCCTGGTCGACATTTTTTATCTTTCACGGATAATAAAATAGGTAGGTACGGTCAGCCATGTTTAGTACCATGACACACTACCTTATAATCACTGCAGGGTATTCATACGTATTTTCAAGCCAAAATGATATTATGAAAGGTACGCAGTAATTTGTCGTTATTTTTATCACTTATTTTTAGCTCTGGAAAAATTACGGAGCGACGCCGAACCAAATAGCGAAAAAGTTCGATGTCAACATTACTGCCCACGATCTCTTGGCCATCCCCAGCGGTGGGGTGACCACCCAAGGCGTAAAATACAACGTGGCAGTCTCCATACTCTTTATATATCACTGGTTGGCTGGCAGCGGCCATTTCTTCTATAGCGGCAATGTCGAAGATTCAGCTACTGCTGAAATATCCAGGACCCAGATTTGGCAATGGATAAGGTTCACGGTAAGTTTAACAGTTTAACGGTAACGTTATCCGTTTTGTCGCATTAGGTCGAATGAACAAAAACACTTCTATTTCGCAATACGTTTAGCTAGCAAGCTATTGGCATTTGGTCATTGTTCTAACCTAATCTACGGAGCGACCGCCAAAATTATCGATATAGGTACCTAGTATCTTTTATATTGTCACACAAAGCGATAAGATGTCATTATAAGACTATTTTCTACAAATTAAAACTACATCGCTTTCAAAATGACAAACAATAACAAGGTGCCGCGCTAACTTATAATGCTCTAATATTAATAGTTGACCAAATGCTAAGTGGACTAATCGCGACAAAATATATTTATTAAGTTATAGATAAATAAGAAAGAATTAACAAGATGGCCACTTTTTCGTTAAAGTATGTTTTTCCTTCACAAAAATCATACATTTATTCTATAGGTAAGTACTGTATGTAGTATTTAATTGACAGATGCCACTCGAAGACGACCCAAAACACCGCGTCACAGTGAAGCTAGTGGACAAACTGGCAACAAGTTTCGTTGCTCACGCGCACAAAAATCTCTGTCGGTCCAACGCTGAGCGAAAGCGACTAACTGCAGCAAAATATATGAGCATGGAATTATTCTTGCACAGAAACCCACCGGAATTCATCACCAGCTATTTAAACGACAACCATAAGTTTAGGACACTGCATAACAAAGCTTTATTGAGTAATTTGTAATCAATCAATGAATGATAATTTAAGACCCATAAGACTAAAAATTACATTTTTCAAAATTAACGTAGACGATATTTTTATTCTTGATAAGATACCAAAATTTTTTATATCATCTATACCTACCTAATGGATGTTTTTTGTGGAAGATGTACGTATACTATCTCAAAAAATCGGGTAATATCTGAATCCGGGAAAAATACTAATAATTAATTATCCTTATGTAAGAATAGTTTACTCGTACAAAATTCAAAATATTTCGTCAATTGCACCATTCTTTAATATGGCATTATGGCCGGCGACATAGAAGTCACGTCTCACCAGAGTGACACAAACGAAATAATGAATATTAGCCTGTGTTGCAGTTTTTCTATAAAACTTATGTTTTGTACCACGAAACAAAGCAAATTAAAGAAAATGGTCAATTGAAAACTGTTCTGCATATTTTTTGGCATAGTGTACCTACTTACATAGATCTGGCCGGGTCTCCATACATTTTTGAGACATCTCTTTTGAAAAGGTTTGATTGAGACATCCATCAAAATTATAAATTTTCTACATGGCAATATCTCATAGATTTTCTTTTATTTTCATGGGTTTCATTTGTTTTTTAGATTTCTAACTAAACGACAAATACTTGGGTGTTGTCATATATATTTTATTATTGTTCTAATAAGGATTCGGGATTTTTCAATGGTTGTTATTAATATGTTTGTACAGTAATATATTTTTTGAGCTGTGAACATCACTTACATATCATTACTCTGTGATAGGTAATGTTGCCTTTTATTGTTAAGTTTGATATTCTTTACATTTTAAACATATTTTACAGTGTTACCAAAATAAATATTCTTATACATTTCTTGTTTTTTATTTTTAATAGATAAATTGGTCTCGTTATAAAATGGTTAGATTAAAACAATCTGTTCACTGTTTAATGTTGTATGGAGATCATACCTAATGTATGATGGCGGAGTTCGCGACATAACATGCATACTATGAACATCTGTCCAGACCACAAGGTTTTTTCCTGCGTCTCCTTAACAATAGTTTTTATATTGTTTCTGTTTTTTGGGTACTTCTCACAAATTCCGGTAATCATCACTTCAATATTATCGTCATCGAAAATTCGCTCTAATAGCAATTTAAGCAGGTTTTTTGACTGATCAAATTTTGAAGTACGACGAATCTAAGAATGTTATGAGATCATAAAATAAAACTACAAATAATAGGTAATTCATAACGTTTATAATCATCTCAAAAATATTGAACATCTCAATGGTAATATTAAACTTAAGCACAGACGAGAAATTAAGAAAGCCTCCACACCTTAAGAAAGCTGCGCCTATGTTCCTTGTAGTTGTAAGATATGTGACAGGTTTTCAATAGATTTATTGAAAAATGGGCGATTAATCGAGAGAAAAAGAGGTATGCAGTAATTTATTTTAGTTTTAGAGAACGCCAGAATCGACGCCATTGTCAAAAAAGTAACAAGTGAATGAACAGGCACAAGCTTATATGGCAAAAAATAGCCGCGATTAAAACAATCTTACATTTGGAAGGGGACATAGGTGAAGTTTAGCTTCTAGACTGAACCGCTCACAGCATTTCCCATACAAAAGTCCACAGTAACCACATGCTTCACAAAAAGATTCCAAGCAAAGATCAACTATTGTCATCTCACTCAGTCCCGTAGATGTACGGGCCTCCACCAAGCCGGTTGTCAAATCACACAAATATTTCAAAAACCTTCATTCAGTCCATAGGCAAAGAGTAGGCAAATTTACGACCTATACAGTCCAATGGAGTCTTTCCTATTATCTCATCTGTGACCCTAAAATACAGTGAACGAAGCAAAAAGCCAAGTGGTGAATTTACAAATATTATATCCTATTTTGTAAAGTATTAACATTAAATGAAGCAATTTGTAGGTATTTCTTTTTTTATCTTTTTATTGCCTTAGAAATTTATCTTATAAACTATAAATATGTTACTTAAAAATGATCGGGCATATTGACTTTGCGATAATTATAAAGAAGTTTGATAAAATGTAAGCAAATTCCAATTTTTTAAATAATCCATAAACCACGTGAATAACACAAAGTCTTAACGTTACTAATTTCATCTTCAATGTTTCAACCATGTAGGTATATTACCAAAAAAGAGGATATTACAAATTTTACATAATTACTTAAACCACTAACAGCACTGATAAATTAATATTGTTAATCGTTTTAGATCGGCCACCAACACCGATTTTAAATCTGACTACACTCAAAAATTGTCGCGATTATATCGAAATTTGTCGCCCAACTATCTGATTTTGTAGGAGCATAGTTTAAAAGTTATAGGACGCATTCGCCGATATTGATGTGGTTGATCCAGAACGAATGGGCCCTCGCTGGGCCACCAAGATATCCTCATAGCTGTTAAACTAGACTCGACCTAATCTGATATTTGGCGAATTATCGCGATAAATTTTGAGATGAAACAGACCTTCGCTCGCTATGTGGTATAGTTTTCGAGATATTAAGGTGGTCCGATCCAGAACTAATGTGTTGTGTAGTTTGTGTTAATTTGTGTAGTCAGAATTCAAATTAGTAGGTGTGGTGTGGTACTATTGGTGTTGGGAGGCCGATCCAGGACCATTCACACAAATTAATTGTTGAATAAATATAAAATACTTGTTCTATAAAATTACATTTCATTTATTGATTTCACAATGACAAGCCACTAAACGTTTTGTACTTATAGTTTACAAACAATAATTAAATCAATGGCCCCGATTCCGGAGAACAAGCTAAATCTCAATTTAAGTTCAGTGCATCTTTTTCTCTCAATATGAATACAAAAAGGATGGCTGCCATATAATTTGACATTTAGAAAAGTGCGTTCAATTTTCAACCTTATTGAACGATATTAAATGCAGCGTTTAGGAAGCACCTCTTTATACACGCCTAAATTGTCTGTGGTTTGTTTGAAATCTATTTTAAGTTAAGCTGACAGCTCTAAACAAATTCTTGCTATCTTTTTCCTATTACATATTGCGAGAAAGACACTACTGTACTGTACTTAAATATAGATTTAGAGTAGGTCTCTAGTATTATGCCAGATATTGTCTTAAGCACAAAGTATAATGAGTAAACAATATTACAATACAAATGAATGAAGATTACGTTAAAACTTAATAAGAGTACATAAACGGTAAAAATTAGGTTAATTTAAATTTATATATAGGTATTTACATACATTGACAAGTGACAAATATATCTTGTTATTTCTTTGTAGATTGTGAACAGTTGTTTCTATAGCCGCAAGTCAGTGATGAATGTTGCAAATGATTCGACAAATAATTAAAGTACAGTTGGCAGCACATCAAGCGTAACAGTTTGACCTTGAGACCGCCCTTATTCTGTTTGTGATAGAGGCGGCTTTCGTAGTGCAACTGTTACACTTGATGTGCTGACGTCTGTACTTAAATTTTAATTAATAACTTATGTTATAGGGACTTCATTCAACCCTTTGTCAAATTGAAAATTGCACAAAATCCAATTGTGTGTTCTGTCTTGATAAGAGAATGCATTGTTTCGAAAAGGTAGTTATTAATTTATTAGGGTTGGGAAAATGTTAGATACTTTATTTATTGGATAATCTCGAATAATCGTGACCTAACCATCAACTCTTAAGTCATTTTAAAATTCGTCATAGTTCATTCAAAAACCACCCTTATGACATCAGTATAAGGACAATTATTCAATGGACCCTTAAAAGTAACATGATTTTAACAATGCCATGTTTAAGAGCTGTTCGCTCAGTCAAATTCTTACGCGTTAGGAAAATGCAATTTGATTTTTTAGGAAAAACATTTTAAAAAAGGAATTTTAATTTTAAAAAATTTACTGATTTAGTATAAAATGTTAAGATATTAGGTATTTATAACGATAGAAAAGTAGCGATATGTATTTTAATAAGTATCGTCTGTTACCGTACAAAATCATATATTCGTGAATTATTAATGAATTATTTATTTCTGTTTAGAATTTTACGCCTTTCAGTGGCTTTTATTGTATAGAATAATAAACCATTTGAAGTTACAATAACATTACAATGTTGTGTTGGTATATCCTTAGTAAGAATTATTTTATTGGCTTTTTAGACAGATTGCATTAAAATTGACTATTGATTTATTAGTTTATTACTTTTAATCGATATAAACATCACTAGGCAAATTTTGTTAGCATTTATTTTAAAATTTGTATTAACTGCTTTAAAAACTCAAGATACACGTAGGTACAGTGAACATCAGAATTATCTCGGCTTTTAGAGTCCTCAAAAACAACTATGATCTTTTAGAAAAGCAACTGTATAACTACAACATTAAGAGTCGACTTTCACTTGACAAGTTGTACTACAAACAAACAATGGCCCTAATTCTGTTGAGCACTCGCTAAATCTAAAATTAAGTTGAGTGTATATCGTTCTCTCAATATGAATACAATAAAGATGACATCATAAAATTTGACATTTAGAAAGGTTCGGTCAAATTTCGTCCTTATTGAACGTCATAAAATGCTGGGTAACCTAATCATCTCCGTACTAGCCACCAAAAATTGACAATGGTTTCTTTATAAGATACCTTAATCTTTAAATTCTTGCCATCTTTTACTTACATACTTATTGAGAAAGGTAGATACATATACGTCGCCGCCATCTGGTTGAATTCGCCGCAAAATTGGATGTCTGACCCGTTGATTGAACGCCGGCATCCAATTAAATACCTAGCCCGATTGTTAATTGAACAAGACTCACTTAACGTTAAACGACTTTGCGTATTGAAAGGATCGTTTTGTACCAAAGAGTTTTGGTTTGATTGGTTGGTTCAAGGCTGTTTTTTTATGACAACTTATAACCGACATCGTGTCACAAAAAAAACTTTGAACCTACTAGACGGCTGCGACATATACACTACATACTTAAATTTAGATTTCGATCGGGCCTACACAATTCATATACACAAAAGGCTAACTCATACTCAATATAAAATCTTTTGTGACTGATATTTTGGTACTTGATAAATTATACTAATCGACATTTTAAATAGACTATTTTTAATAACGTGGAATGAATAATTTCGGGAATTTTTTTTTCATAGTTGATCGATTTTTAGATTATTTTATTAGGTACTTCTGGCGGCACGGCAGCTAAATAGGGAATATGCATAATTTTGGTTTTAAAATTAATATTACACAGTAAAAATTTACAAAATAGAATGAATTTTAGAAAAATATTGATAAATATCCGACTTACAACCACTTAGTTGCGTGTTAAACAAGGAGATCCGTTATAAACTTTGACGTCACAGTACGTGACCGCCAAACATTTTTTAAATAATAAGTTGTTTTAGAAAGACAGGCATACTGCAGTATCAAATTCAAATATTTCAGGTATTTTTTGGATAAGATTTTATCCAAAAAATACCCGAAATATTTGAATTCTGATTTCAGTGTCATCAATATAATTTTAGTTTTTTTTTTACAAATGAACTAGCTGCAACCAGCATGCGTAGAGAAAAAAACCCGTTAGATTTTATAATAATAATAACAATAACACACACGCACACAAAAACAAATCACCACTCAGACACAGCATTATTCTATCCACGCTAGGTATCAACCTGTGTGGAATTAGATAATACCTCAGAAATGAGAGAAAAAATAAAAATAGAAGTAAAAAATAATAATGTTTTATATCGCAAGAATCTTTGCGGGCGCCCCAAGAATACCCTACCAAATTTTCATCACAATCCGATCTATGGTTTCGGGACGCATATAGGACAAACAAACACACAAACATAAGCATATTCCCTATTCGTTTCCTTCGCTTCAGTAATTTATTTTGCTAGTATTGTAAGATCTTTCGCTAAGAAACCGTACATCTGCTGTTTTGTTCACCGCCCACTCGCTGCCTGTTCAGAGCTCGCGCGAAATTTGTATCACGAGAGTGAAGACTGTTTTGGTCTTGCATGGACAACGCCAGAGCATGCGCTAACGCTTCATCTTCAGTCTGAAATTTAAATCACTTGATAACGGTAGGCATTTATTAAAAAAAAAAACCTGTGTTAAGGTCGATTCCCACATATCAGACAAGCCTCAGTTCCGGCACAGTTCCGTATCAGTGCTTCAGTGTTGCGTCAGTGATTCAATTCACACATGTCAGTGCCCGCTCAGTTCACGGAGCTTCAGTGAAAACGTGTCCGTCGTCAATCGTGATTGTATTTCGTATCCATATACTTTGCATGAGATAAATAATCTCTAAATAGAGATAAAACTCTATTTTCACGAACCAATTCTATTAATCGCTCGTCCTCTATTTTGTTTTTGTTGATGTCGGCGTCCGAGATCCGTCAGTGATCTGTCCGTGATCAGTCCGTCCGACAAAAAATATCGTTGTCGACGATACCTTCCGTGCCGGAACCACGCCGGAACGGACACTGAGAGCACTGAGCCGTCACTGAACGGACAAGTGGAGAAACGTTCATAGATAATGTATGAAATAATATTTCGCACTGATACGGAGCTGTGCCGGAACTGTGGCTTGTCTGATATGTGTGAATAGACCTTTAAACGAAAATTACAATAGCTCTATTTTTTTTTAAAAAAAAAAAACATTATTTTCACCGACATTTTAAAGAAAAAAATTACATCATTACATCAAGTATGGGCATCAGTTACCTTTGCCCGTTCACAGGAAAGACTTTTCGCAAAAAAAAAGCGTTTGGTTACTGCATTCCTTGCGTTGCGCTTGCGAGTTTGCGACATAGATTTGTGGTTGGTACACAGCTTTTAAAAATATAGAATGTTTCGTAAAAACAACTACATACTGGATGATGATGATGATCCACTTTTAGTAAGATTTTAATTTTTTCTGTTTTAATTAAAATATTATGTTCAAAACAACTTTAAAAAGTTATTCTATACTACAGAATAAATAGATTATAGATTTATTCCGTAGTCCAGTGACAATATGACTATTTGCTTACTAAGTTTTTTTAATACTTTTCCTCCCTAGGGAAGAAATGTGTCACTTTCTGCTCGCTTCTAACTTAGATAAACAATGACCCACTTTCAAAGTATGAGAGACGAAAAATAAATTAATCTTACCATATTTCCTTGTACTTCAGAAAAACTAGCTACAGCTACAGGGGGAGGATTCATCTTACTTTCATTTGCCTTCATTCTAGCCATTGCTGCGTTTCTGAAAAAAATATTAATTTCAATAATAATGCATAAGTTATAAGTAAGGTATTTTATGTAGGTAAGTGCTTACAAAGTTGTGGTCTTACTTATAAACGTTAGGCTTCCCATTGAGGAAGATTTTTTTGGACGAATGAAACGTATTTAGAGTAATAAATATGCCACGTGCTCTTGCTAGGGAAGATCGAAAAATCAGTGATAAAAATCGACAAGAAGATCGGACTATGGGAACTACAAAAGCCTGACGTGAGTGGGCAACCTTAATTAAATCTTGTTTAGTTCAAACAGGTTATCATGTTTGGTTTTCAAACTGTCAAATAAATACGATAAATCTTGTTCAACGACTTCTCTGTCCTATGAGTCCTATAAGACTCACGAGAGCTTATTGTAATTAATTTATGGCTCATATGTGACTCATGTCATTTTATACAACTTCAGTTAGATTTTTTGTTATGTACTGATTTGAGATATTGCACGTAAAATGTGTTGTATGTGGATAGGGAAGTCAACAGTATTTTGACTAAATTAGATGTAATGGGCGTATATCAGTAAGGCCGGGCATACATATTTATCATTTATTTGATCGGCAGAATATTTTATTGTAAACCTAGCTATGTTAATTTTAATGCACCTGTGAGACGGTCGGTCGTCTGTGAGACAGAGTGCAAATTCTGCATTACACACAGTTGCGTGTCTGTTCTTGGATCTGTATTGTGGATTGCATGTAACCGCACTGAGCTGCGGTCACCAAACCGCATCATCTGTTAGATCAGTACCTCTAGTGTAAATTCCAATCGAACCAAAAAGTTTAGATTGTTGTGGTCAGCTGTCAACTCGTATGAAACGACAACCACGCCTCTGGTGTGAATGATTGTAAGCCATTCTTTATACATACATATATGGATTGAGAGCTGAACACAACCACGTCGAAACAAATTCGATTGAAACTTACACTAGAAGTACAGGTTTCAATTACATTCACTAAGATTTAAAACATTATTTTAGACCTCTCTCTCCCTCTGACTGGATGGTACAAGAACAAATTTTTGTGAGATTTGATAGTGTGAATCGTGAAATTATTTTGATTCGATTACCTGTTTAACAAATCGTACTCGAGCCGAGTCGCGAACAGCACCATTATTCACAACTGTCAGATAACGTTTTCGATAAAAAAAAAGTCATATCCTGTCTCGATTTGACGTTTCGCGATAAAAACTGACAAAAAGGCCAGAAACTCACATTGGGCCAGCGTGATGGGTGTTATGGACCAAGCTCCTCATGTGTTTCTCTGCATGGAGGAGGGCCAGTGTCTAGCAGTGGGACATATATTGGCTGATAAGGCCAGAACCTATAGAGCGCGGTGCGGGAGTGGTTCGGTTGCGGTGCGGGTCGGGATGATTTTGTAATATTAGCATTCTTATGTACCTTTTTATACAGCTTGCACGGCACCGCGACCGTTCCTTGTGTAACAGGGTATATAAGAATTCTAACAATACAAAATCATATCGCCCCGTACCATAGAATAAGTGGGCAGGTGAGAATTGTGAGAACTAACAGTGAAGTAACCAACAAAGTGAGTTCGAATTTCTAAACGTATCAGTTTTGAGCGCGCTCTTAGCGCCGTGAGTGCTTATGAGCGGTATTTGAAAATAACCTATAATAGTGAGTTATGGACGTCTAATTCGACAAATTTTATTATAAAGTTGGAAAATCAAACCCGTGAATACGGTCTTCATACGGCAAACAATACTTTGAGAGATATCACAATAATGGGCCCAATTCCGAAGATACATTCTAAATTAAAGTAGGTACACATATCATTATTTTCTTTGCACTAGACTCATGAACTGTCCAAAAAAAACTACTGCATAAAATCATAGGATATTAAATGAATATACTTACGCAGCTTGTCTTCTCTTGGCAGCAAGTCTCCCTTCGCAAGAGTGATCAGAGGTATGGCGATGTCGCAAGCAGAAGTTGAGAGTACACTCGCCACACACTAGCGGGACCATTTCTTTAGTTTTGCAGCCTTTGTGTGAACATCGGTTTGTAAATACCTATAAAAGTTATAAAATTTGTGTATTAAATATTTGTGTATGCACACTTATTATTATTTGTCTACATTGCTCAACTGCTGGGCAACTGCAAGGGTCATCATCATCATCATATCAGCCGAGAGACGCCAACTGCTAGGCATAGGCCTCCCCCAAAGATCTCCAAATCGATCGGTTCTGCGTTGTCTGCATCCATCGGCTTCCCGCGACCCTCAGCAGATCGTCGGTCCACCTTGTGGGAGGCCTACCAACGCTGCGTCTCCCGGTACGCGGCCGCCACTGGCGGACCTTTTACGCCCAAACGGCAGTCAGTCCACCTTGCAATGTGGCCTGCCCTCTGCCTCTTGGGGCATGCAATTCTTCGGGCTATGTAGTTCTCCTGCGGATCTCATCATTTCTGATTCGATCACTGCAATGGTTCAATCATCACTGGTTCATCTTTATTGTTCTCCTTTTCTGCCATTTTGTGCTATTGGCCATCATTTGCATAATGCAGATCTTAGATGTCATTCATTGTGTATTTTGTAAAAAACACTATTTGATCCACATCAACTGGTGGATTGCTAATAAGGTTCAAATTTTGTATCAGCCTTCTGTATATTTATTTATTTTGTATTACTTAATAAAAATATTGAAGTATTACCTTATTCCTTCTCTCTCTAGCAGGATCAGAAGTACATTGGTTGTCAATATGCATCCCTACTGCCACATCTGGTGGTTCTCCACGTCGGCCTGGTACAGGGGCACTACACAATGGACATACTGGCACTTGGATATCACGAGTGTTTGGCTCAGGACACTCATGTTTGACGTATGCAAAGTGTTCAGAACTGGAAAAAACATTGCATCTCAAATTTATCTGCAAATACTTTCAATTTAATAGATCTATAACAACTTACTATTTTTGGAGGTAGGTAGTACTTGTGCAAGTATTAACATTATATCACTTTTACTACATGTAGTTTATTTTATTTTGTTTGGAATGCTTATTTACAACATAATATTAATTAATCATTGTCTAAAACCTAATTAAAAGCTTCCACATACAGAAATAAATAATGAAGTACAAAAAATGATAATGAAGTACATATATTAACATTACTGTTCTGTTCTGTAATATGGCAAAATTACCTAAGTTAATATAGTGAAAGTGATAACAATTTTTGTTTTAGTCCAACAAATGTATTTGCATAATAATAGGTGTTTCTCAAGTAAGTGATTTTGTAAATCTTTATAGAAATTAATAAAGATCTTTAAACATAACATATTAATAAAAAACCAGGTAACAGACACACTCAATAATTCTCAGTAAGAAGGTTCTGGGATTGACGTAAACTACAGTGACAGATAGAGGTGGTTATCTTCATTAGCCTTACGTTTAATGTGACTACCTGATCTAAGCAAAAAACTATTACCTATAATTAGTGCGAGCGAAGGGAGTTAGTTGCTTATAGTTATAATTATGGACTGAACAGCCTAAATCTACCATAAAGATACCGTGTGAACTTTTTCAATTGCATTGATATATTTGTCATACACAGCATTCCAAACCTGAGAAGCAAATTCAAGGTGAGTTTGGACATAAGCACAGTATATGATTTTAATGGTTTTCATATTTTTAAATGAATTTGATGTTATTATAATAAAACCTAGTGCTTTGTAAGACTTGTCAACAACATGCTCAATATGCTTGTCAAACATTAGTTTACTGTTGTAAATGACACCTCTAGTATTAAGTTAAAAGTATTAAGTTTGTTTGTGAGCAACTGATCTCTATGTTGGTAATCAAACAACTATACTGTCATATTTCATTAAAAAATAATTTGTGTACATTTATATACAGGGTCTTTAAAAACAGCAGTTTCTATTCTGCTTTAGCACACAAACATAATGGTATGTAGATCATTAGTATTTGAACAGTATAAGACAATTATCATTCCAAAAATTTTCAGATTTATAGTCATAATAAGAATAAAAATATAAATGAATTTTCAATACTGTACAAGATAGAAACCCGCATTGGGCCAGCATGGTGGTGTTATGGCCCAAGCTATCCATGTGTTTCATCCATGTAGGAAGGCCTGTGCCTAGCAGTGGGACGTATACTATTAAGTTGATGATGATGACAACATAGCAATATTAGTTGTTTATTAACATAAAATATAATACCTTCGATTATGTTAATTTACTTTTCATTGTCATTTTTGTTTATGAAGAATATTTCATAAAATTATTTATAACTTTTCAATACTGACAAATAAAGAAAGAAAATGATAAAAAATATATGCTCCAGGCGGGACTCGAACCCGCATCTCCTGATTTCCGGCTAGACGTGATTACCACTACGCCACCGGAGCACTAGGTACAACCTACTAGTTTCTTCACCGGTTTCTTTCCTTTTAATTTGTAATTGTTACAAAAAAGTAGGCATTTAAACACATCAAAAACATTAAAATGTTTTCAATACTGCGCAACATAGAAATATCAGGATAAATGTTGCTTCATGATAAACATTTATTTTCTTCAGTTATTTTAAATATTTTTTATGATATTTGTTGTTTATAATTATAGAATATTTATTAACATACATATTATTACTTTACACCACTGGTGATGGCAATCGATTATGGCAAAAGTTTATTACCTATCCATTGATGTTAGGCAAGATTTCACAATGTTTTAGAGCAGCTAGTAGATTTAGGCAGTATTTTAGGTATAATTTCTTACTAAAAGAAATGCATGATATTTCCTCATTAGCAGTTGTTTTTTTTCCACAAACAGGCACAATAGCTATTCTAATATTGGTGAGATGTCAGCAGGTTAGTAATATGCATATTGTAACAATAATTTTTTAGGTGACCATGAGAGTCACTTACCAGAACACTTCTTTACAGGCACCACATTTCATAGGCAGAAAATCTGCAAATAAAATTAAAAAACGTTATGGCAATGTGAACTAGGTAAGCCTTTGTTTGCGAATGAACTAAAACAAATGCTTTAAATTATTTCAGATCATGACAAAAGTTAGTGTAAAAAAGTAATTCAAAATAATAAACATAGGTATCTATAGAAAGTAACTTACCTAGTTTATTACAGGTTTTGTATGAACAATTTTTTCCAATATGTGGAAATTCCATTATTTAAACTTTGCACACTATTTGTTTAAAGCAAAATATTCAACAAATAAGACGTCCGCTTTAACTTGCCAACGCACGCAATAGTATTAAAGATTCTCACTGACTGTACTACAAAAAAATATTGCAAAATGAATTAGTCAGTGAAAAAACTTGATGGTCAACGAATCTAGAATTTGCTCGAAAACGATGACTTTGCTATCGGTCGGACTGGTGGTGTCAATATATATTTTCCTCTATGGTGCTGTCAGTCTGTCATGCATGTCTGTCACAGACCAACCATACCTACTACGGTCCAAAATAAACAAACGCTAACAACGTAACGAACAGTGCAAAAGTTACTTTCGAATCAGTGCGCTTAAGAATATGAAGTTCTTCAAAAATAATAAGAGACGTAGTTTTTGTTTTAACATGTTTTAAATAAAAATATCAAACAAACACTCAAAAATATTCACAGCAGTGCGGTAATCATTGTAACCCTGTTCGGTGCTACTTTTCCTTGTTCTTGTTACAAACCTTTT
This sequence comes from Nymphula nitidulata, assembly GCA_947347705.1. Classification (NCBI taxonomy): domain Eukaryota; kingdom Metazoa; phylum Arthropoda; class Insecta; order Lepidoptera; family Crambidae; genus Nymphula; species Nymphula nitidulata. The sequence goes on from OX374636.1 coordinate 8,982,015, forward strand.
TCATTAGTAATCGATACTTTTATACGAGAAAATATTGATATAAAGACTTTTGTATGATATCAAATGTCGTCGGCCAGTTGTTATTGTTCTGGGGGTCAGTTTCGTGACAAAATAACGTCGTATTTAATTTTGAATTTCAACACTCACTTACATACTGAAATACTGACAATGGGCCTAATTCTGGGAACACACTGGCCCTAATTCTGGAGAACACATGCTAAGTTTAAATTTAAGTTCAGTCTATTTCTTTCTTTCAAAAGGAATACGAAAAGGATGGCTGTCATATAAATTGACATTTAGAAAGGTGCGTTCAATTTTCGACCTTATTGAACGTGCTAAAATGCAGTTTTTAGGAGGCACCTCCGTACATGCCGTCTAAAATTGTCTATGATTTCTATGAAATCTATCTAAAATTCTCAACAGATTCTTGCTATCTTTTTCCTATGTCTTATTGCGAGAAAGAGATATACTGTACTTAAATTTAGAATTAAAATGTGTTCCCAGAATTAGGCCCACTGTACTAAAATTTAGAATTAAAGTGGGCCTAATTCTGGGAACACACTTTAATTCTAAATTTAAGTACAGTATATCTCTTTCTCGCAATAAGTAATAGGAAAAAGATAGCAAGAATCTGTTTAGAGCCGTCACTTAAATTTAGATAGATTTCTAAGAAACCATAGACAATTTTAGACGGCATGTACGGAGGTGCCTCCTTAACACTGCATTTTATCACGTTCAATAAGGTCGAAAATTGAACGCACGTTTCTAAATGTCAAATTATATGACATCCATCCTTTTCGTATTACTTTTGATAGAAAGAAATGCACTGAACTTAAATTTAGACTTAGCATGTGTTAACCAGAATTAGGGCCAGTATATCTCTTTCTCGCAATAAGTAATAGGAAAAAGATAGCAAGAATGTGTTTAGAGCTGTCACTTAAATTTAGATAGATTTCAAAGAAACCATAGACAATTTTAGACGGCATGTACGGAGGTGCCTCCTAAACACTGCATTTTAGCACGTTCAATAAGGTCGAAAATTGAACGCACCTTTCTAAATGTCAATTTATATGACAGCCATCCTTTTCTTTTTCATTTTGAGAGAAAGAAATAGACAACTTAAATTTAAACTTAGCATGTGTTCGCCAGAATTAGGGCCACTGGAGTTTTTGGCGTATTCCAAGCCTACAACTTTTTACTCTAAGGCCGTTCCGTGCCTTGCGGTAATTGGTATGACGTTTGGCTGTCACAACTACCCCGTTCCGAGCCTCGGAGAGTTGCAACTTTTTGGCAATCAATTTTGATGGTTAAAAAACACTCTGACGCTTAAAGCGTCATATGTATTGGTGACCATTGAGGTGACCATCCGTCAAATGAGATGGGATGTGTCAAATCTCAAAAAAGGAATTCTTATTTTTAGTTTACTTTATATAAAAGTGAATAAAAGTTAAAATACAGACTTAAGACAGAAAAATTAATGCGGAATGGAAGACTTCGTATTAGTTTTAAATAATGATTGAACTCGAATTGATTGAAGATTGATTGAAGAGAATGATTGAAAACAACTTGTGTCGTTATACATCTTAATGCAAGACAAAAAACAACTCGGAGTGTTTGGAGTGTAGGCTTGGAACGCGCCCGTAATTATAAAATTGTGCCTAATGTCCCTTTGTCTTCTCTATAGAGAGAATATTTAAAAAAATTCTGTCACTGACAGTGACAGCCATTTACTAATTTATTTCCAATTGGTAAAACTAGTCGGCGACTGTACATTCCATTTTATTATAATCAAAGTGATCCTAAATTAAGGGTCACTGACTAAATCTGGGCATTATAGAGAAATTTTTTATAAAAATGAGCAAAATTGTCCCATCTGCTGCTAAATTATTGGCAGTGGGGAATACATTTACGGTCTGTAATTTTCTTTTCTTTCTTGTAATTATTACTAATTGTCCTTTAAAACATCATATGATTTCAAGGGAAAAAGACATTTTGTTAAATGTAAACATGACATCAATATTTTTCTTAAATCTCTTGTTTTGCATTTACAGAAAACTGTAACCCCATCTGTGATTTCTCCAAGTGTGAAGTACAGTACGAAACCAGAGGCTACTTTTGAAATTAAGGTGATAAACTTTACTCTATAAGTCATTTTTATGTTTATATAAATGTAATTTAGAGTAGAATATTATTTTCTATTGTTTACAAAACTATAACCACTATTATATAACTTAACCTTCAAATGTCTCAAGCACTGAGAAGCTATTTTAATGTCATTCAAACAGTAGAATACCTACTTACCTAGTCTTTTATCATTATTTGAATATTCACATTGTTGTATTTATATGGAGTTTAATATTCTCATTGTTGTATAAATGAGGAGAAGTTTACTGTTTTTTGACATGATTTTCATCATCCATCACCCTGAGGTCTTATATCATGTGGGGTTGTGGCAGGTTATATTTAAATAAATAACAAAATAATATAAATGTGGCAATCTTCATAAAAAATGAGCTTAATTTTTTTCACAGATTTCAGAATTCTTTAGAGAGCCCTGCAGGGCCGACAAACCTTTTTATTTACATGTCAGACATTAAAACAATAATAAATTGTTTTCAGCCTTACAAACTCCATAAGCTAGAAACTGGGCCTGCGACATCAGCAACATTAACTGCCGAAGATGCTCTTATCTTATATGAGAAGTTGGCTGTCTTGCGAAGAATTGAAACAGCATCTGGCAATCTTTACAAAGAAAAGATTATCCGTGGATTCTGTCATTTATATTCAGGTTTGTTGCTTTATGTTTTTGATTCTTATAAATTTAAGCCACAGGTTTTTTACTAACAAATAATATTGACATTTGTCTAAAAATAGTAGGAAGTATGTTACAATTACAAGTTACTATTACAAGAAAGAAAATGATGAATAAATATATGCTCCAAACGGGAATCAAACCCCAGTCTCCTGATAACTACCACTAGGTATAACTGTATTTCATCACTGCTTTCTATCCTTCTTAACGGTTTTATAGCAACATTTAAATGTTGTTATGTTTTGTAATTGTTACAATAAAGTAGGTATTTAAAGGTATCAAAAACATTAAAATGTTAGAAAGTAACTATATACTTATAAAAAATTATAATGTGTGGTGGACTAGTATGTGTATTGTTAGTTATACAATGTAAGAAAGATAATTTAAAAAAATGTTTAGCCTAGTGATTGCCTGATGGCTTTAAATTGACTAAGAGTGGTGCGGCTTTGCTTCCCACTTGTCTTTTTTCTAATCTAAATAAAAAAATCTAAATGATATTTATTTTATTGTGTTGATAAACTTAAAGCTTAACGTAAAAATAGAAAGCCTGGAAAAAAATTATTAGTATCTTCCAAGTACTTGGTAGCTCAGTTTTTAGAGCAGTCACCCATATAATGAAAGGTTGGGGGTTCACATCCCACTTCAGTGAAAACCATGTGATGTTATGTATAAATGTTTTATTGCTTAACTAATATAAACTTTGTATACCTATTCATAAGTGGTATGTAGCTATAAATCTAGGATATTGTAAAAACTAAGAGATAACAAAATCTGTTTACACATTTCTCAGTTATTTTGATAGTGATTCAAAATAACTGAGATAAGTGAAGTCTTGTGGCATTAAGTAATAAGAGTTAGAAATATGTATAGTTCATTTATATAACTCAATGTATTGAAAGATAATAATTAATAGGATGAGAGAAAAGGCTACAAGTCAAATTTAGGATGCAGTCACATTTGACACATATTAGTAAAGATGACAGCACATCAAGTTTAACAGTGGCACTAAGAAAGCCTCTAATACGAACGGAATAATGCCAGTCGAAAGGTCAAACTATTACGCTTGATGTGCTGTCGACTGTACATCATATGTTACTGCATCCTAAATCTCAATTCACTGAGAGGAGAAATTATTTCAGCATCAACACAGACTGAAAGCAACACAGAAGAGAGGATTTTCTCATAAAACTGAAAAATAACTTTAATGCTAATTGAAGTAATCCATTAGCATTAAAGTAAAAATGTTTGAACATCGACAATAATAATAATAATAATATTCATACACTCACATCTAGCCCAAAGTAAGCATCATTGAGAGCTTATATTATGGATTCTAGATAACGGATAAATATTGATAATAATATGTATATAAATATTAGAAATATACTAAATAAACATATAAACATCCATGACTCGTGAACAAATGCTCATATTCATCACACAAACATTTGCCCCTACCGGGATTCGAACCCGGGACCTCTTGATCCCTTGATCCCTTGCTATACGGGCTGCTGCCCGTATAGCAAGGGGTACAGACCACTCGACCAGCCGGTCGTCAACAATGCGCGAGTGACTCAAATATTGATATGAATAAACTTCATTTTTTCTCTTGGTCTGTGTTGACTGTTTAACGACAGTGGTAGCAAACTCTACACAGAAGTGTATTTTAATTTCAGGACAAGAGGCTATCGCCGTAGGCATGCGTGCGGCTATGCGTGATGTTGACTCCGTAATCACAGCGTACCGCTGTCATGGTTGGACTCATCTAATGGGCGTCAGTGTTGTCGGAGTATTGTCGGAGCTGACCGGTAGGAGGACTGGCTGCTCGAGGGGCAAGGGTGGTTCTATGCACTTGTATGGACGAAACTTCTATGGCGGCAACGGCATTGTTGGTGCTCAGGTAATAATGTATTGACGCTCCACTAGATGTGAAATGTATTGTCGCGAGTTACCCATCAAATAAATAAATAATACTTCCACAATAGGGATGTTGCATAAGTTACAATGTCGCTATTTTTCGAAAATTGTAGTCACAAATTTGGAAAATATACACTACTGTCACCCATAAAAACAATGCAAACTTAAAATTTCTTGGAATATTGTTGAAATTGTACAGTTAAGATAATTTATAAAAATGCTAAATTTTTCCAAAAATTATCAAAAATATAATGATATTAGATTGCAGAAAATAAAGAAAACAACTATATTATTACAACTATTTTATATGGAACGTTTATAGACGATGCGCTGCAACACATCAAACATACCACTGTATCTATTAACTTTTGATCTTAAACTTACTATTTATTTTGAAATATTTCTTTATAAGTTCTTAACTTTTATTTACTATTAAAAAAAGTTGACTTGGTTGGATAAGGCATACACTTTATTCTTCCTTACGACAGTGTTCTTTACATAGGTACCGCTTGGTGCGGGGATAGCCTTAGCCCACAAGTATAAAGGCGATGGAGGCGTAAGCTTCGCAATGTACGGTGACGGAGCAGCCAACCAGGGACAGTTATTCGAAGCTTACAATATCGCCAAGCTATGGGACTTGCCTTGTGTGTTCGTTTGCGAAAATAATGGTTATGGTGAGTAAAAAATAGTTTTGTGAATAAAATTTGGACAATGTTCAAAGTTAATAGGTACCGTATATCGCTTTCTCTTATTAAGTAAAGGAAAAATCACAATAAATATAACAGGTGTAATTGTTGTGATTTTTCCTTTACTTATAAATAAATTGAATTTAATGGCATGTAATAAAAATAATAAAATAATAATAAAAATAATCAGTACACTTTGTATACAACAAAAAACATTATCCATAGTTATAAACCATTCAACAAAATAAAGACATAAATATTCTTAATATTTATACCAAATAAAACTACCTTGAGAACTTTTATTTTATACAACCATGATTGGTGAACAAATGCTCTTATTACTCACTTAAACATAATAGGTTGGGCAAAGTTTCTTCGCATTTTTTAAGAAAATTCAAAACATTTTTTAATATAGTTTATTTACATTTAACTAAAGTATGTAGGTACCATTTTGTTCGATAACTTTTGCCATCTTGTAGGTAGGGACATGATCCCATTGCTATAAAAATTTTGGGGCTTCTGAAAGTAAGACAGGTGTACTGCAATTTCTGAATAAAATATCTTGAGATTTTTTGGCTAAAATCAATTCTGATTTTTTTCATGTATTTTACGTATTTTTTTATAAATATATGTATAAAACCTTAATATTTTTTCATGCATATTTCCTCTCTAAGTTCTCTGTTACAAGTACTAAAGGTGGCATTAATATCCATAGGTATGGGTACTAGCGTGGACCGTTCATCTGCCAGCACAGAGTACTACTCCCGCGGTGACTATGTGCCCGGCATCTGGGTCGACGGTATGGATGTGCTCGCCACTAGGGAAGCTACTCGGTACGCTATCGACTACTGCACCAGTGGGAAAGGTGAGTTTATGCCTTGTCATAAATATTAAGGAAATATTACTATATGTACAACTTTGGTCCTGCGAGCTGGATCGAAAGACTAAATAATAGCTGACGAAAGTAGAGTTTGATGGGAACGTGTAGTAATTACAATAATATTTTATGGTAAAGAGCAGAAGAGAGTGACAGAGTTGTTTTGTTTGATTCTCTACATAAAAGGGAAGGCAAAGGATCAAGCCCATAAAGCCATGTTTGATGTAGTTTATTTATTTTTGTAGTTATTAAGAAAGTATCTGGACCTAAAATACATTAATGAAGCTGCCTGTTAACGTCAGACATAAAACGCGAAAATAAAACATAATTACTTACACTCGAGCCAAATTTCATGACGAATAAATTCAAATAAACTACTGTCATTTTTATATGAGTGATGAGCAAGAAACGTAGCGAGTGAAAGGGACAAACCTATACAAAATGACATTTGGTTTGTTTACAATAATTCTATCAGTGATTCCAGACATACAATAATTATTACCGATAATTTGCAACCTCTTCCGAAGTACCATTTCGGAGAATAAAAATCAAGTTTTGTAAAAGAAACAGGTTTTCTATTGACGAGCAATATAAAGGAACTTTGTAATAAATGGTCACTTGGTGCAAGATGTTGAGAATTTCATCGTGGTTATCCATCTCATCGAAGTAGCATATTATTATAAGAGACTGTCATCATATTTGTATTTGGCGCCAAGCTCCCAAAATGAATGTAACAGATAAAAGGATTATAATCAAGCATGCCTTATGATAGGGAGTAGTACCTATAGTAAAACTTCCAACACGACACAAAAAACTGCGTTTCGGCGATTTTATCTGTCTGATCAACACATATCCATCTTATATCTCTCTTGGCACAGGCCCGTTGGTAATGGAGATGGAAACGTACCGTTACTCCGGCCACTCGATGTCGGACCCCGGCACCTCGTACCGCACCCGCGACGAGGTGCAAGAGGTGCGCCAGACCAGGGACCCCATCACCTCCTTCAAGGAGAAGATTATCAGCAAGGAGCTCGTCACGCCCGACCAGCTTAAGGTAAGTCCATCATCAGCCTTTACACGTCACACTGGTGAGCACAGGCTTTCCTATATGGGAGACAGATAGGAGTTTGGACTTTCCGAAAACATGGGTTCCTTCAAAAGTAGCGTGAAAAAACACCTTTTGGGTCGGCGGTGTGGAGGCTAGAGCAGTGTCTAAACTGTACTAGCTGTCTTCGCATATGGATTCTTCTTACCGCTTTACATCAGGTGGTGTTGGGTCGATCGGCGTGCTTTTTAAAAAAAAAACATGCAGTTACAACCGGGACCAACGGTTTAACATACGTTCCAACGCATGGAGCGAAAGATAAAAAATTTTGTTCGATCAATAACGGCATCGACCATTGCGAAAGTTGCTTTGTTTTCGTAATCGATAGCCTTCAACTCTTTGCTATGTTTTATTTAATTTTTCTCGTGGTAAAGATCAAAATAAATTTATTGATCAAGTATTGTCATGTAAATAATGAGATAAACCTCTGCTGCCTGTTGTAATATAAAACTGTGTATAAGTTTGACGTGTCTGTCTGTGGCATAGTAAACGAATGGACCGATTTTGATTCTTATTTTTTTTTGTTTAAAAGTTGACGTGATCAGGATGGTTATAGCCATAATTTGTGAAGATCAGTTCAGGCGCTTGATGACTATCAGCACATTTCCTACTTGACAAAAGGGTTTCACTAACTTTCAAAGATCCGATTGATTTGACATTTGATTTACTGTAACTTCGGTGGGTTTTTCAAGGCATACTAACCTTGAGCTGATCTTGTACCATCAAATAACCTGCGGGATGCTCAATTCTTCCGAAACTTACAGCAAGTATAGCGTGATTGGGCTCATAAGCATAGTCTCAATGAGATGATGTTAGATAGATGATTAATGAAGCCGCAGGTTACTTAAAAATACAATTTTATATTTTTATGGTTATATGGTGAAAAAAATTCAAAAGACATTTATTAGATATGTATACAAAAAACTCTATGGGTATTATACCCTTACATATATTCTACCGCTTTCATTCTGGGTATGGTTGAGTATAGGTCGTTAGAGGTAAGGTGTAACCTCTTTTTAATAAAATACGTATATAATATAGGTTATTGCGTGGTTCAGCCTACAATCCTTTCCTGCTCGCGCAAATCCCGTTCTACATTCCCAAAACCCAGAAACACCACCTCAGAGCACGTAGCCGTCCATTGTTCCATATCCCCAGATGTGGAGATCAGTACAGCCCACTTTATAGGGCCTTGAATCTCATTAACATTCTGTACAGGACTCATGATTCCGACATATTTGTACAGTCAGAAACTGTTTTCTTGGCTACGGCAGGCAACTACTTGGAGAAGATTGTCGCACCGACTACAATTCCATGCTAGAGTGTAGAAGTATTTATGTTTGTAATAAATCATAATGTTTAAATATATTAGGTATACATCTTGAAAACCAAAATGTATTATTATATAAAAGTAGAACACTTGATCTTATGTAAAATAATTTGAGTAACTTACACGTAAAAACTGTTAATGTAAGTGAATCTATAAATTAATAAATTTAATTATAGGAAGTAGACGCTAAAGTCCGCAAAGAAGTCGATGAAGCTACGAAATTGGCTAAGACGGAACCGGAAGTGGGAGTTGAAGAGTTATCTGGGGACATCTACTATCATAACGCCGACCCCCTAATCAGGGGCATTCTCCCCAACACACCTTTACAACACGTGGAAGTCGTCGCACGCAACTAACGCCTCTACGGGTAAGGAATTTAGGTCTGCTATCCCATGTGATACGTTCGAACTAACGAAATCTATTTATTTTTTTAATTCTAAGATATTATGTTCACTAGGGCTGATTCTGGAGTACTCACACGCTAAATCACAATTTTGATACAGTTTATCTATCTTGTTCTATCAATTTGAATTGAAAAAGGACAGCTGTCAAATAACGTGACTTTGAGAAAGGTGCGTTGAACTCTTGACATTTGACGTTTACAAAGCTGCGTTGAATTGTCGACCTTATACGTCATAAATTTAGGTTCTATTTGCCTTATAAAATTGTCTATAGTTTCTATAAAAGTTGTAGACAGGGTAATGCTCATTGGCCATACAAAAAGCCTGAAATGGACAAAAATAACTATAAGCCATATAGCTATTTCAATTTCAAGAATAATCTAAAATCTAGAGAGAAGCCAACTCAATAGATGACGTAACAATTAAAATTAAATTGTGTCTGGTTTATCGGGCTTTGATGGGTTAGATTTCGTGTGCGTCTTCAATCGGGCCCACTGTATAGTTTAATGAAGTTGACAGAACATTTCAATGGTATCGACTCTGTTTAGGAATTTTGTAATGAGAATTATATAACGTAATATGAATATTATACATTCATTATAATGAAGGATTTATATACTCTGTGGTAATATAATTGCATTCAAAACTCCCGCAAGTCTTGTAGTACTAAAATGTTTCTCATAAAAAAAGTAATTCATTATTTCTGCTTGCTTTAAGTTTACAGGTGTTAAATTGTATATATTTATCAATACAGGTTGGTGACGAAAATGCGATATTAAATTAAAACATGGCCTATATTAGTTCATAGAGAAGTTTTGCAACTTTAAAATACGTCTTATTCATTTGATAATTTCATGACATTTCTATTAATTTAATTTCATTGGCTGCATTATTTCATAAAAATTTCATAAAATTATCAAAAGAATAAGATGTTTTAATTTACTGAAGTGTTATCGTCACCATCTTGTATAAACCAAACATCTATTAATTATTGATATTTATAAATTACCGATGTAGAGCAATTCGTTGTAAATTGTATACATAAGCCATAAGTGATAAGTCAATTCGGTATAAATCCACATGATTTGTTCATACTTTTATTTATTGTTAAGGAAATACAAATTATTATTCATATTTTTGTTTTTTCTTTAATATCCAAGAACATTTGATTGACTGGGGAAGCCTAAAGTGGTTCGCAGCTAATTAACATTAGGTTACTTCACGCTGTTGTAGTTATCACTATATCTTGATATCTCAAGGTTGTGATGTTAACAGCATAGATCTTGTTTTTTACAGGTTTGGCAACACATGATTAGCACTTGCGTTAGAAACGTCTATATTAATGATAACTGCTTACTATTGAAAGCAGCAAAGAAAGAAAGAAAACAACAGCGCACATCCATTACCAGACGACCTACTGGTAGACATTGGTATGTGCCCCTTGCTATACAGGCTACTCGGTCAGGGGTCCCGGGTTCGAATACCGTTTAAAGCAAATGTTTGTATGATGAGCATTTGTTCACGAGTCATGGATGTTTATATGTTTATTTAGTATATTTCTAATGTTTCATCATCATCATCACCAGCCTCTATACTCAGTCCCACTGCTGGGCACAGGCCTTCTTAAATGGGAGAAACACACGAGGAGTTTGGGCCATAACACCACCACGCGGGCCCAATGCGGGTTGGTGGGTTAAACCGGTTGCAGGAACAACCGGGGCCAACGGCTTAACGTGCCTTCCGAAGCACGGAGGAGCTCCCAGGATCTACCATAGCGAAAGTTGCTTTGTTTTCGAAACCAGAGCGCTCAAATCAATACGGCACCGAGCTTCTAATATTAATAAGAGCACAAGTTCTTAATGATGCTCCTTTGCTTGGTCTAGATAATAGGTGTGAGTGTAGGTATATTATATTTAATCATTATTATTAGGTTTAGAGATTTCAAAGTGGTGGTTGTCCACGGGGTCGAGACAAACGAAAACTGATTTTGTGGATCGACGAGCGAAGTCTATTACAGGGTTGGCAACGAACAAGTGATCCCCTGGTGTTGCAAGCGTTCATAGGCTACGGTAACCGATTACCATCAGGTGGGCCGTATGCTTAATTGCCACTTTAATGGTAGAAAAAAAAAATCAATTGTAATTAGTAGGTTTTGTTTGATTATTGTTTTAAAATAAATCTCAAATCAGCTTTTTAAGTTTATTTCGGTAACCTATTAGAACTAAATAAATAATTATACAATTCGCAAAAACACGTTATTAACAATAATAATATTATAAAAATACTTCGACAGATTCACTTGAGCATAATTTAATGAAGTCTGGGTATATTTAACAATTTTTGTATTTTAAAGATACCTACTACCTTTAGAAATGCTAACGAAGATGCTTTTACAATACTGAAGCAGTTATTAGTTGGGATAGCAATATAGCACGAATTGTCATAAAGTACTTCGTTATTAATAATTTACATCTATATCTACTTTGAGACTATATAAAAATAAAAAATCTTTGGTGTAACAAAAAATACAATCATAATTGTGTCACCGTCATGAAGGCACAATATCAAGGCGTTAAAATAACTATTCGCTTAATTATGTAGCTTTTTTTACCATTTTCCTACTATATTCTTTAAATTAAGTTTAGGCCGATTGATATTTTTTTTTAACATGAGTAAGTAACATTGTAGCGGTAATTAGAACCTATTCAAAATGTACATAAAGTCTAAAATTAAATAATAACTTTATCATTTATACAAGTGTCTTTTTAGGAGAATGTAGGGTTGGAATGCGGAGTGGATTGGAAAATAATACATGCTATATAGATTAATTATTTAAGAAGGGATGCATCCGATGGCGATACCAATACCGATATAATGCAATGCAATATGCCAAGGCAATATATTGGATTCTCTATTTAATTATGAAAAAATGGCGCAGAAGTAACGTACCTACTTATATATCCAATGAGTTATGTTCTGTAGCATCCGAGCTCTATGAAATTCACTTTCGTTTACGATTTTTATGTGTGAAAATATTCGTAGGAGAACCTGCGAGTATTTTCGGAAATAAAAATCTTTCTAACAATAATTTTAATTATACTATTTTTTTGTCTGTGAAATGCTTAGATAGATTTAATATTATAAGATAACTAAAATAAATGTTGGTCATAAATAACCCTCCCTTGAAAAAACTGTATACTATCGGCAGAAGCACGTGTCGATGCATTTCAATATCAAGGATAGAAATACTTTGAAAAGTGTAAGTAATGCATATTACAAGTTATTCAAGTACATGAGAAGATAAGCAACTAAGGGCGGTCACAGCGTGACAATATTTATATTAGTTCATAAAAATGAAGAAGCTGATAATGTAAACAAATAACGTCGTTAGGAGTGAGTATTCCAATGAATTTTGACATTTAATATTATTTTGATTTAAACAAAATAATAAAGGGCTTGATGTTATTTTTTTCCTTGATTTTGTTTGTATTAATAAAATGGGGTCACCTACGCTCACACACTTGGCCTCCATCCATTTTTACTTGGATAAGTAATTTATTATAAGCAAAATAATAAGTAAACTATAGGTATTACAACTTGCAATGGGGTGTTGATAGGTATACCTACCTATGCCTATACCAAGTGGTCTATGCGTTCACAATAACTTGTGTAGAGTACAGTCAGCATCAGAATCTGAGCTTTCAGAGAGCTCAAACATAACTATGAAGTTTTATAAAAACAACCGTATTACTACATCATTAGAATTGACTTTCACTTGTTAAATATTTAAGTAACGCGACAAAATAAAATACAATTCCGTTATTGAAATATTAAGGGCCATTTACACGATGCAGTTTTTGCCTGTAGCATACAATTAAGGCTGAACGCCCACGTCAGACTTTTTGTAAGACAGATAATCGGGCCGATTTTTCCTCCCTATTCATAAAAGCGATTTTTGTCCGACTTTTTGTAGGACGTGTGCGTTGCACTATTGCTACCAGTAAGTTCTATTTTTCTCCTACAAAAAATCAAATCAGTCACCGATTATCGGACGTGGGCGGACAGCCGAAATTGCAGCAAGAAATGACTTGCCTAGTCTAAACAACACATTAGATGACTTACATAGTCGAATATGTTGCTTAGGCGGGTTGTTGAACGTCATTTCTTGCTTCAACTTAATTGTATGCTACAGGCAAGAAACTTGCATCATGGGCCCTTAAGAATAACTTTTCTGAAACAATATAGTTTTTTTGGAGTTTACTCCTTAAGAATCGATTTGCATATATAAGGGGCCCGGTATGAGAAAAATGTGAGGAGTAAAATCTATCGATGAATGACCTCGTTACGTTTTTTGATGCGCATCCTATGTCGCGCAACTTTCTAATTTGGTTGTGAGTGTAGGGTATTGAAATTGACTATTGTAAAAAGTTTAATGTAAAATATTTCGTCGATTAGTTATAATTAACAAATAGGCAAGTAATTTGTGATGAAAAAACTTTAAACTTATCGTTTTTATTCAAAATTTATTGACGCCTATTAAAAAACTTTCTGAAGAGATTCTGAATACGCCTATTTTCTCAATCATAATATCATATTTGTGGTATTCAAACAGCAGAATTTGTCGAGAAATGTTAAGACTTATTACTATTTTTACAGTTCTTACAAGAGAAATTTAGGCGGTTGTATTTTCAGTGTTTTCGTTTTCTTCTTCAATGATTCCGCACTGTAGCTCGTAGAGTTTAGCATAGATTCCCTTCTTAGCCATCAGCTCCTTGTGCGTGCCCTTCTCGGCGACCACCCCTTTGTCGATAACGCATATCATGTCAGCGTTCTGTATGGTGGCGAGGCGATGAGCTATTATAAGGCAGGTTCGGCCTTCGCTGGCGCGGTCTAGCGCCTCTTGTACTACCTGGAACAAAGAAGAAATAGATATGCACTCGGCAAGTATCTCAAAACTTATACTTAACTTTAACGTACCAGTGAACATTGAATCCATACTATTACCTATAGATATGACTAATAATAACAATAATTATGTACACAGATCAAACAAAACGAAATACGACCTAATGAAAGGTGGCAAAAATGATTATAATAAACCAAATTTTTCTCGTTCCCTATAATATGGTTGAGCGGAGCGATGGCTGGCACATGCGTCATACTTGTGAACAGGTGCCACTAGTGGAAATGGTCATCTCTAACACCGATATGCAGAGACGTTTCCTCGAAACCGCCTCCACTCGACCTTAGTCGAAGTCACCTCAAGGAAATCTTAAAAACATTCTTGAAATCGGTATGTTCAGTTACGGCTTCATCCTCCACTGAGGAAACTCCAGTAAAGTCGGGTTGAGGTTGAGTGAAGGAATGACGTCATGAAATTTCTTATAATTATGTTGGCAAAGTGTTGATAATATGTTTATGGTTCACTTTTTTCATCTGTGGGCTGTCCTCCTCTGAGATTGTGTTCTACTTCTGTGACGTATCTTTCAGTTCTGCCATTATTTGTCATTCAACTCAACTGTCGACTGCAAATACTGCAATGCTTAATTTTGATTTATTTGATTTTATTCGTTTTTCGCGTTCAGTATGATAATTATTATGGCCGGGAGGCAAGTTTTTAGTGAAATGGTATAGGCGTGCTTGAGGGAATTTATCATAAAGTATAAATTAAACACCGCTGTCGGTTGACATAATTATATTTGCATCCCAATATCTAGGTAAATTAATAAAGTTGTATCTAGCACATATACTACTCACTTGAAAGTTAGTCAATAAAATCAGTCATTATGCTAATAAAACTTGAAATAACCTCAGAAATAACGTGAAAAACACTGTTAACAACCTTTGAGGAGACCTCAAGGTAGATCGCGACGTACCTTGAGTTTGACAGTTCATTACTCGACTCAACTGAGGAATTTGCTCAAGTCGAGGATAGTTTTTTGAATTCTGCATACCGATTTAATCCTTGAGGCTGAGTCGAGCAACAGTCGAGTGGAGGAAATCTCGAGGAGCCGACTGTGCATATGGGTGTAAGCTTCCTTGATTTTGTAATAATTTACCTACATATTCATCAATAGTATCATTTTTGACTGATTTTTGAGGTATATGGCATTATAGGATATTATATATAAAACAATACAATAATTATTGTAATGACGTGGTCAGACAAGTGTTTAAAATTAAAAAAAAAGATGTTTGTTTATGTATTAGGTCTTTGTATATTAATTGTTGACCTTTGTGTATTGTAATACCTATATTGTGATGGTGCATTGTCGGACAGCCTTTAAATACAGTAAATATTCTTGTCATTAGGTACTTATTGGTACGTTAATATACCTTTTTTATACTCTGTGCGACAGTGCTAAATAGGTACTGTGTAATTAAACATTGTAACTTACTAATTGAAAAGAGTGACTACACGAGTTTTTTGCCGGAATCTTCTTGGTAGTTCAACTTTTGGAACCGGTGTAAATTCAGACATACTGACGGACAGACAGACTGACTGACGGACAGACAGACAGACTCACTGACAGACAGACAGACTGACTGACGGACAGACGGACCGACAGACAGACCGATAGACAGACTGACATTATAACATTCTTAGCTTACGTAGATCCAGATAAGACAGAGAGACAAACATTTTGAAATTGTTAGTTAGTTAATATTATTTTTATGTGATCGACATAAGGGTTTTTTTGTTGACGATTCGAAAGTGCTTCTCGGGGGGCCTAATTGAATAAAGATATTTTCATTTTAATTTTTCCTAAAGTTTTGTAGGAAACCAGAATTGAAATGAAACTAGCAGATACAGGCATTAAGTTATTTACGCTCTGTTGGTACTAGGTAAGTCTTGTATAGAACAAGAACTTTTGGTACCTACACGTATTATCTATTCTGTGGTACCATGGCCTAAAGATGCTTGTATATCTAGTTACCAATGCAATGGTTAAAATGTGTGACGTGACAGCTTAGGAGTAGGTATAAAGCCCTCCTGCTCCCTATAGAATGCTTCCTTAATGAGCTCTGTAGATTTCACTCACCCCTGGAATAAAGCACTGCAGTTTTATTTACAAAAATGTGCAGATGATTTCCCAAACGGGCGCTCAAAAGTGGAAAATTTAGATGTACTTAGGTAATGTCCTACCTTTCTTACGATTCATTATGGACATAATCATCATCGCCTATATACCTCCGTCCCACTGCTGGGGTCATGCCTTTTTACATGAAAGAATCATACAGGGTGGTGCCGTCAATACGACAATAAATTAAAACATAGTCTATATTACTTAGTTCATAGAAATGGTTTGACACTTTCAACATCATCTAACTAATTCATTTGATAATTTCATGACATTTCTATTACATAATGTTTTCATTTATTGTCATATTGATGGCACTAACCTGTATATGGATACTTTTTTTTATTAAAACTGAAAGTATTTTACCTTTTCACTGTGCGTATCTAAAGCCGACGTGGCCTCATCCAATAGCAATACTCGGGGGTTCCGTACTAGGGCGCGTGCTATTGCGATTCGCTGCTTCTGTCCGCCTGATAGCTGCGATGCGCGCGCACCGATACGGGTTTCATATCCCTAAAATGAAGTTGCGGTTATAGCAACAGTAAATTTTATGTACAGAATGAGAAATTTGTTTATTATGATTACCCTATCGATCGGTGTCATATTAATACAGGATGTTTAGGTTCTACATTTTTCGGGTTTGATTCCCAGCTCAGGTAAGTGACTTTTGATAAATGTGAGGGATGTTTTCTTAGAGTATAATTAGCTAAGTTGAATATTTACAATACTTTCTCTCCAGGGGGCTTTGGTTTCTCTCATCCTGTATATTTTTCATTCATTGTCAGGAGCGTTTACGTCGGACGGATTTCCATACAAAAATTAAAGTCGAAAATATTGGAAACCAACAAACCGACTCGTAAAAAAACTTGTTATGCATAACCAAGTCAGCCTGGTGTAAAAAGTTAACAGAGTAAGTATTTTTTGAAAAGTCTATACCTACTTAATTAAGAAGTTATTGACGATGTTTCTCTGTATGAAAGGCTAATAATTGCTCTTACTCAACTACCTATAATGCTGTTTTTCGAAAAATCCTATGACAACTATTTAGACTAGCCGCACTTGCTTTATTCATCTTAATCTAATAATAATAATAAAATATCGATTTTGCTCTGTATGAATAGCTAACAATTGCTCACTCAACTGCCTACAATGCTGTTTTTCGAAAAATCCTATGACAACTATTTAGACTAGCATAGGTCGCTGGTTCAAATCCGGCTCGAAGGACCATGTTGAGGTATTATTGCGGAGAAAAAAAATAAAACTTGTTCTATGACAATTAAAAAAGCTTTTTAACTTTCGAACACTATTTAGTCGCGGGAGTAATGTTGCTTTTTGGCACGAAGGTTTTATTCTAAACACTAGCCGGACTTGCTTATGCATGTAATTTATTTATTTATTTATTTTATTTGGTACATAGACAGCCAAAGCCAATAAAATGTACACAATTGAACTTATTATTAGTAGTACATATAACATCGCACAACTTTAAAGAAACAGTTTAACCCTGAGATTGAATATAAACCAAACCATACAATCTCTAAAGTGATCCGATATATCTATCGGAAATACAAAATATTAACAAATATTGAAGTCATGATATTAGGTCATACATAATATAATATTGAAATACATAGTTATTTTCTTTAAATATAAATATACATACACATACATACATACATATACATATATACATACACATACACACACATACCCATATATATACATACATGCACACATACATACATACACATACACATACCTACATAAGATAAGATAAGATACGATACAATAAGATACAGCTTACAATAATAATAATGTAATCTAATAATAAAGAAATTATTGTCGATTTTGCTCTGTGGGAAAAGCTAAAAATTGCTCATACTCAACTACCGACAATGCTGTTCTTCGAAAAATCCTCTGACAACTATTTCGGACTGTTGTTAATGTATGTTAACGCTAACTCGGTTTGTTCGTTTCCAATAACTATTTGCGATATGAAAGTTTTTATGAAAAAAAAAAGAGTTTGATTCGGTAATGGTACCACTTACGGAAGGAAGTGCAGAAATGAATGTGTGCACGTTGGCTGCCTTTGCGGCATTGACTATCTCTTCTATTGCGACTTGTCGCGTATTGTCGCCGTACGCGATGTTATCTGCGATGGTGCGGTCGAACAACACTGGCTCTTGCGACACGATACCTAGGTTTCTTCGCAGCGTCGACAGTCGCATGTCGGTCGCGACGTTGTGGCTGTCCAAGACCTTTGGTGTACAAACAAAACTATATCAGTAGAAGAAACCGAAATACACCATCTAACTAACGTAGAGATTCTGTTATTTTAAGTGACAAATTGTAGGGGGCAAATTCAAGAAGCTACTATGTAGGTAAGCAAAATATGTGTCTACATGGTTTTCCTTTGGGCGGTAATTCCACAACTTTGGTCATTAGTGATGAACTGGTAAGTTCACAAACTCAAGGTAAAATATCCCAGCGCAAACATTAAATAGGATAAGACAGGTATAAATGTATTTTTTTTTACATAAATATGAACACTATTAACAAGAATGATAGGTAGGCATATACCTATAATATTATTTGGTCATTTTCAACCTTATTGCATTTTGAGTGTTCAGAGAACATTTTAATAAAATGAATCCCATATTGCCTATAGTTTGTGGCTGCACTACTAAGGCAATGCCTGTTAACTTTGTTCTCAACACGAAGAAAAAATACAACAGCAGCACACATTCGCAAGGGGCAAATTAAATCAGTCATGTTTTTGTTCTCGCTATGGAATTGCTATTTAATGTAGATATAGGTAAATGGTGGCCCGACCGTCTTATACTGATGACTGTTTGTGTGATTCGTAGGTTAAAAGATATTTATTATGACCACTTAGAACTGAAAGCATTTTGGATTTAAGTGGTCATAAAAGTAATCTGTAACCAACAGTCACACAAACATCATTCTGACTTCTATGGTGTCTCTCTTCTATTTGACGGTCAAATGGCCTAATTCCGCGATCGTCCAGCGTTTCGTGATATAGGTAGATTTTGATCGTTCCATGACATAGATAAACGTTACTCCATCGTTCTTTTATCTTCTGGCCAGCAAGTCTACACATGATAGTTGACTTAATCAAACTTACCACATCGCCGTCGTCAGGATCGTACAGCCGTTGCAGCAGCTGTATAAGCGTGGACTTGCCGCATCCGCTAGGGCCTACTAACGCGATGCGTTTGCCTCTTGGGATTTCCAGAGAGAGACCTCTCAATACTTCCACCTCGCGGCGCGTTGGATAGCGGAACTTTACCCGTTCATAGTCGATCTTGCCTTGGGCCACCTGATTATGAGATAACATCGTTAGGGAAAGAATAATAGGAAGCTATGTACCGTGCACTTTTGAATAGGTTAGGTTGTGATACCTATAGATTGGTTTATTTGGCGCACAAAGAAATTTAGCAACTCGTTTCTTTTGTCGTACTTCCAAAACTTAAAATTCTTTGCCAGTACATGTGTTCACTCCTACCTATAACATGGGTTCCTTCAAAAGAAGCGAAAAGAGGCACCTAATAAGCTAGGAAGGTGGCTATTGCTTATGCGAATATATTAGCTATATTCGCATAAGGACTATTCTTAGTGCTTTACATCAGGTGTCATTTGCCTTGCTTTGTATATAAAAAATGAGTACAGATTTAGACAAATATGTATTGGCGATAAAATACTTAATTCATATCTTGAATACTGGCAGGTGACTTATTGACATAATCAAAGCCGATTTTAGAGTTCTTCCCCTTCATAATTTATATGGTTGTATAACCAAGTTGTGTGCTAAGGACTTATAAATATGTTACGGTTAGCACTCGCTTAGCACTCACTTCGCTTATAGTATCAGAAGGACCGTTTAGTGCAGACTGCTGCTGTTGGTATCTTAATGGAAGTCACCACTGGATCAGATAAATGAAATCCACTGCTCAAGTAGGTGTAGGTACATTTGAAAAGATTACTATTTTGGAAATGAGTAAGAAAGATAAACTTTTTTGATGGTGGTATACAACTCACATAGTTCTCTGATACAGTAGGCGCGGCCGTACTCTCGACCTTTGGCTTGCGGGCCAGTTGTGCCATGACGCGGCCAGCCGCGCATATCGCGGCACCAAAGTTGGGTGCAAACGCCAATGCCTGGCCCATCATCCACGCACCAAATACTAGGGCTTCTGATACCCTTAAACAAAGGGATTTATATTACTTTACTTGCTATAGCGTACAGGCACCATTAGAGGAATGAATGAGGTAAAAAATTGTCTCTGCTCAGCACAGAGACTTAAGACTAAAGTAGAAGAATGTAACTTTGAAAATGATTTATCTAGAATAAACTGCGAACGGTCATCCTTCGTGACTTTTATTTAAAATGGAATAAGAGTCATGAACAACGAGTACATGTACGCATTGTTGTTATTTTTGTGTTGGTTGTGTTAATAAAGACATATTAGAGAACCTTGGATATTTGTGTTAACTACTAAATTGGCGCCCAACATGAGGTCAGAACTCTCGTGCCTGAGAATCCTTGAACGCTCAGTACAAATAACAGAACCAATAATTAATTGTGTCTCCCTCTATTGGCTCTATTGGGCGCGAGTTTAATGTTAACATAAACAGGCAAAGGATTTCTTATATGCGAAACTACTAAAAATGTTTATTTCCATCGTTCCACCTATACACTCACCAGGATTCATAGCAGATTATCTAATAGTTTGATATTTTATAAAATTATTCTAGATTATTCTGTTTTATGTTGACATCAAATGAATCAAGTTCCCTGCTCTCAACATAAAGCTTCCTCGATGACTGCAAACTTTTATAAGCTGTTGGTGCTCTTAGAGCGAATGCCCTATGCCCTGCCTACGTCTTTTATTCATAAAGAACATGTCAACTTACTTGATAACGTTCTTATAAGGCACCTCGCCATTGGCGACTAACACGCCTCCATACCAAAGTGAAAGCGCGTATCCAGCAACTGGCGCAGTCTGCCCAAAAGAGAACACGCAGCCGCGCCAACGGATACTCTTGCGCGCTGTTACACGAGCCTCGATACCCGCCTTCCTATAGCGGTCTAGAACACCCTGTTCACCACCTACAAGGTTTACGAGGAGTTATTACTCAAAGAGACATACTTTGCATCAGGGTATTGGGTATGGTCCTTGGTTGGAATTTAAAAATGGTTTTCCACTCCCAGCTACTTTTTATCTTCATCATGATATGCAAGAGACGCCTGGACAAATGCGTTGTCCAGGCGTCTCTTGCATATCATTATCACCATTTCGGCTAAAAATGATGTATGAATAATCCTTTATGAGTTTGTCACATAATTCTGGCCGAATACTAAACTGAAAACGAAAATGTCTCTTGAATTTTATAATCCGCTTTTTGCATGAATGTTTATAATATTTAAGCGGGACTCAAATTTAAGAAACTTTTCAATACTCTGCCGTTGGATACTAGCGCATTTCAGAAAAGTAGCTACTCCATACGTGCTGTTGGCATAAATTACATCATGATCACCAGCCTATATATGTCCCACTGCTGGGCACAGGCCTTCCTACATGGCAGAAACACATGAGGAGTTTGGGCCACAACACCACCACGCTGGCCCAATGCGGGTTGGTGGGTTAAAGCGGTTGCAGTAACAACCGGGACCAACGGCTTAACGTGCCTTCCGAAGCACGGAGGAGCTCGAGATTAGAAATTTGATTGACCCATCCAGGGACCAACCATGGCGAAAGTTGCTTTGTTTTCGTGATCGAAACCAGAGCGCTCAAACCACTACGCCACCGAGCTCCTCATAAATTACATGATCCACCTAAATTGGTCAATAAAGTTACTTAACGTATAAATACTGGAAAAGTTCTTACAAAAGGCGGAGACGGTCCTGATGTTAGTGATGGCCTCCGTGGCGATGGTATTAGCGCAATCGGATGCTTTTCTGACGGCCTCAATGCCCGCAGCAATGATCCGGCCTTCCAGCACCACGGCCACTATCACCATGGGCACAGAGACCAGCGAGACTAGTGTCATCTTCCACGTGTAGAACATGGATAACGAGATGCCGATCACTATTGTGGCTGACGCTTGAACTAGGGCGCCGATTCTAGAACCGGTTGCCTGTAGTAACGAACATATCAAATATATTATGGTGTAAATTGTAAAACCATTCAAATGTTTTAGGTAAGTAGGTATCGTTCTTAGAAAAAACAATGACTTGGACACCAGAATCTCCAAACTTTTTGTCTTTGAAATAAAAATAGACCGGAACAAAATATGGAAGAGAAAATTACATGACTAGTGACGTCAGTTAAATTTAATATTATTTCCTAGTCCAATACTATCATTGAGGAAAAAACACCTAGGGTAGGTAGGTCTGTAATCGGTCATATTTAATTTATGAAGTCATTATCAAATATCCTTGATTAGAGCAGATTTCGCTTTGATAACTTTCTAAGTATATGTCGGTTACTTACCTTACGAGGATCTGCTTATTAGAATTTTTCAACAAGTCGAAATAAAGTTATTAATTTATGAAGACTTACACCTTGCACAGCAGCAGCATCGGCTGCAAGTCTAGAACATAGGGCACCAACTCCATTCACTGCATCATCGAACCAGCCGATCTCTTGTTTCAGCATCGTGCTGAATGTTGCCACTCTGAAACCGACTTATTATAAGTTATTTAAAATTTTATTATTTAAAATTCAATTGTAATGTGCAGAAATTTTGATACTAAATTTACGTTTATTGTAGGTACTCTCACAGATATTGAGACCCGATGTACGCTGATTGGTGAGTTAAAATTATACCTATCTACCCATTTTGCTTGATTAAAAATAAATGACGCAAAAATTACAATATTGTTCCTAAATTATTGTCCAAGGTTATTTTACAAAAATAAAGGCAAACTCAATTTTTTTGGCGGTAATCGAGGGGTTTTGTGTTCCAATTGTATTAGTAAAAAAGCAGAGTATGTAATGATATTCTAGTTAACTAATTGCCTCCAGTTTTAAGCTTTTAGACTTTTTAAAACTTCTAGATCATAAGCTTCTGCTTGTATTTATAAAAAGGACTAAACAAGAAGATTCTTAATTACCTTAGTCGGGCAGTCAGTCTGACACCCGTAAGGTTGAAGATGAATATTTGGAAGAAGATACCGACTCCAGTTAACACACCCACGAGGAGGAACATGATGGCGATCATGTTAGTCTCCCCTAGTATCCATGCATCGTTGGAGCTTTGGAACAGCTGTAAACGTTCACTTTTTACTTTAAAACAAATTTTTAAGCAATGTCCCTTACAATAAATATTTGCATAGGACATTTCCTAATTTTTGATTTTAACATTATTATAAATGTTTGAAAATTTACTTAGTAATTAAAATGTAATAAAACTAGAAAAATTTCACGTCCTGAGGCAGGAATCGAACCCGCGACCTTTCGCAATCCGGGCGACTGCTCTGACCACTGAGCCACCCAGGACTTGGGATATCCCTGTGAAATTCTTCTAGTCTATCTGTATTTGCGTTTATAAGCTAACGTCCACCCTACAATGTCGAAATATTCTATTTCAACATCCGAAACGAGTATTTTTACAAATACCGACGATTCGGTTAAGTTGGGGCAGTGCTTTCAAATATTCTTAATTTTTGATTTCAACATTATTATAAATGTTTGAAAAATTACTTAGTAATTAAAATGTAATAAAACTAGAAAAATTTCACGTCCTGAGGCAGGAATCGAACCCGCGACCTTTCGCAATCCGGGCGACTGCTCTGACCACTGAGCCACCCAGGACTTGGGATATCCCTGTGAAATTCTTCTAGTCTTGGACATTTATTAAAAAGTTTGACCAAGTAGTCGTACAAATATTTTCCATACTTACACCATAAGTTTCACCGAATAAAACTGCAAACATGGGAAATGAAGCTCCAACCGCTACAGCGGCCAAAATACCCACAACCATAAGATATTTTTCTGGCTCGCACAACTTTAAGATTTGCCATGTCGTTGGGTTCTTATCTTCCTGTTCTTTGTCCCCCAACACCACACTGTCTTCTGAGACAGAGTCTTCCGAGGACATGCTCTTCATTGATTCTTCCGACGCCAGCTTTTGAAGCTTGGGTCGTTGGACTCTTGTATCTAAGAACACAGAAAAGTTTTTAGGTGGTGGTACTTCTAAGGGCGTGGTCTTTCTAAGGGCAATATCTAAAAAGATATTTGCTAAGAAATTTTTGAGGCTGATTGCGAAACTTTACTGAAGACATTAGTTACTTTTTATTGTATTATTATGTTTCTTGAGTGATGGTCTGATACTGTACTCTCCATCCGGTGCGAGCACAATGAATATCTTAAACTTAAGATCTTTAACCTTAAAAAGGTCAACAACAAGTGACGATATTCTTTGCTGCTATTACCACCACACCGTTAAGAGAACATAAATAAAAAATAAGTAAAAATAGAATGAATGTGTAGGTATTTATTTTTCCCTACGTTTTTCAGCGTTAGTATCCTGGCTGCTCTGTTCATCGGCTCCTACGCTGGGTTCGTTCTCCAATACAAGTTGGTAGTACCGGCCCTTTTGCTTGAGCAGCTCCTCATGTGTACCTTCTTCGATAACTTCACCTTTGTCTATAAATATTATGCGGTTGGCGTTTAGCACTGTTGCTAATCTAGAAAAAAATAAATTGATGATTTTACAATCTACTCTTATTTGTAAATATTTAAATTCGATAGCATTTAGCTGTTGTTTATTCTCTCTCTACATAACACCTTAATTGGCTGCACTATTTCATAGAAATGTCATGAAACTATCAAACGAATAAGATGTTTTTGAAAAGTGGCAAACCATTTCTATGAACTAATATAGCCCATGTTTTAATTTATTGTCGTGTTGACGGCACCACCCTGTATATCATTCGCTAAACAATTAATCTTATAAATAATCACCAGATACAAAATTTACTTTGTTGGCATGTCAATGGCTCATTTCTAACGATTGTCATATTGCAATTAAAAGAGGTAGAACAAAGAGGTACCTATTTTTTATTTTCTTTTTGAGCCTGGGAATCACATTCACCTTAAAGAAGATCGCAGCTAAATAATTCTATTTTATAGTGTTCTATTCCTTTGTTTTTTATTCGCATTCCGACTATACTTTGAAATGTTACTTTTGCAATTGGGGGGCAGAAGTTTGCCACCGAACTCATCGCCATTTTATAGTGATAACGAAAGAGGTCCCTTTAAAATACAACGACCCTTAAGTTACTATATCGTCAGCATAATCTCACTATTTACTTCCACTTTGTATCGTATCTACCTGTGGCTCACCATAATGGTGGTTCTCCCATGAGCTGCAGCGTCCAACGCTCTCTGCACCTTGGCTTCACTGTGCGAATCCAGAGCAGAAGTTGCCTCATCCAAGAGCAGAATCTTTGGCTTCCGAACCAACGCTCTAGCGATCGCTATACGCTGCTTTTGCCCACCAGACAGCTGGGCACCTCGCTCGCCTATCATCGTGTTATAACCCTTAGAAACAGTAGGTGACAATAATATAACTATATTGGGATTTCCAGTGATATAGAGTTTTATGACTCTTAGTATTACAAATACTTACGTTTGGTTATAAAAACCATGATTATTCTTATACTTTTCACATTGTTGCACAAAGGAATATAGTCTAGTTTGATAATATAGAAATTTTAATGGATCTGCTAAGCAGGCATGCAGAGAGAAAAAACTAATTCAATAGACCGACCGGGCAAAACAACAAACCTGCATAGGTGTTTGTTTTTATCAAAAATTTCGTTGATAATTTGGAATATTTAAAAGTTATATTCAATTATTTTTTCATGTCGTGAAGATATCTTAAACGTTATGTTTGATCACTTACCTCCGGTAATTTTTTTATGAAACTATGACAATAGGCCTGTTTTGCAGCTACAATAATTTCCTCATCAGTACAAGACGGTTGACTCATTCTAAAATGAAACAAAAAAATTTCTACAAAAGAAATAAGACTAGATCCGTAGAAGCGGTGTGGCTTGAAGCGTTCATATACTATTCTATAAATATCATTGAATCTGTGTACTTAATGCCAGTACTAATCTTGTATTTATTTTTCCTAATTTAATTAAGAGAAAATTAAGAGAAATAATACTTTAGGACAAATCTCTAGCTGTAATAAAAATCCTAATAAAGAATACATCTAGAAGATATATTTACCTAATATTATCTTTAATGCTACCAGCAAATAAGACAGGCTCTTGACCGACGACAGCGATATGGTCCCTAAGATGCCTCACATTGACGTTACGCAAGTCGTAATTGGACGCTGTCACCGATCCAGAATCAGGATCATACATTCTCTGCAAGAGTTGGAGGACTGTGGACTTGCCGCATCCACTGGGGCCGACTAAAGCTATGGTTTCATTGGAATTTATTTTTAAGGACAACCCGTTGAGGACCTGAAAAAAATACAATAAATTTCAGAGAGAGAAAGAGACAGTTTGAAGTTCACATTTTTCTGGAAAAAACAATACCAGGAAAATGTGAAATTTAAACAGTTTACCACTTTGGCTCACTAGTGAGATTACAATGGAGTTCTAAAGCATAATTTTTTTTTTTTCACTGCACTACTGGAGGACCAAGAGAAACCTGCACCTGTGTGATGCCACAAGAGGAGTACATTTCTCGTAAGCCTATTTTCTTGTTATTTTTTATGTTTCTACTGCAGCATAGTGAACCCCAATAACATTACCTTTACATCAGCTCTTGCTGGATACGTGAAATGTACATCTTTAAGGGCTAGATCTCCTAAGAGCTCCGGTCTCGCTCCTTCAGTAGACAGGCTGTCAATGTCTGGTTTTCTATCCAAGACAGAGAATATTGCACCACCTGAAGCTCGAGCTGCGTTCATGGCTTCCATATGGGGTGACGTCAAGCCCACATTTTGTGCACCTTGAAGAACGCTGAAGAATATCTGATACAATAAAGTTTCTGATCATATCACTATTAATTTTAATACTCTAGAATAATTTTAAGATACAAACAATATACTAAATAAGTATCACTATTTACTATATCACTCTGTAATAATTTTAAGAAAGAAACAAATATATCCCAACCTTGGATCAGAGTTTCGAAGACAATATTTTTTTTGAAGTGAGGGAATGTCGTTAGTATAAGCATTAAATAGCAAATTTAGATAGGAGACAATTCGGATACTTTCTTTATTTTTGACTCTATTGTCATTGTCAATGAAAAGATTTATGATATATCAAAGATAGTTTGAGGAATAGTTGAAAATAAACTTACGATCATCAGAACTGCGGGTGTATATGTTGGTGACTCTTCCTGTCTGCTTTCTAAGATAAGTCCAACGCCATACCAAAACGAAAGAGCATATGTGGCGTAAATAATAAACCACATAATACAACTCCCAAATCCTGAGTATATACCTTTCTTTACACCCATTTTGTTTGCTGGTTCCAATCTAGTGCTATACCTATAAAAATAATTTATATGTATAAGTCTTGGAGTATAGTATCAGTAGGAGTACAGGAGGAGGACAGTCGGGAGGTGTCAGTTGGAGTGTAGTAGTAGTAGTAGTAGTAGTTGGTTTGGTATCTTTTAGCAGGAAAAATTAAATAGCCAAGAATACTGCAGTAGTAGGTATTTAAAGGTGTTTATATATTAACTTCAATAATGAAATGCAAACCTGGCAATTTCTTTTTGTTCTCCACCGAAAGCCACAACTGTTCTAATAGCAGCTAGCACTTCTTCCGCTACTACGCCTGCTACGCTATAAGCCTTTAATTCTTTTGTAGTTATAGATGATTGTACCTGAGGAATAAAAATATTACATTTTAGGGGCATGTCGAAATACTCTACTCGTATCTTTACAAGTACAAATTCCTAAAATAATCAATTACTAATCATTTCGAATATATCTATACCTTGGCTACTACAGCGGTAGTGGCAATGATAACAGGAGCACACGAAAGGATGACCAGCGTCAGTTCCCAGCCGTAGCAGAAGGAAATTATGACAGCAGTGACAAAAGACATCACCAAGTAAATTAGCATTGGCACTTTCTCTCCGATACCTTCTCGGTACTTCTCTACATCACTAAACAACAAAAATAGATTATTAAAGATGAATACAAACGTGTTTTGTAACATTATAACGTTTCTATATGTATTTTTTGAACCATAATAAGTTATTTGAAATACAGTTATAACTTACTCTGAAACTTTGGTGGCAAAATTCATCGTGGTGTTGAGATCATACCACGAAATATCTTGACGTAGAACAGATTGCAGAAATTTTTCTTTCATCCTGTCAATCTGAAACAAGCGAGCTCAAATATAATCTAGATAATAAGCTATTAGGTTCTACTTTTTTGTTTGATATGGTTTTTACCTTACCGGAACATAATGATTATTAATACATTTTTATTAAAGTTACTGACATAGCTCATAGGATTAGCAAATTGAAGTGACAGTGGGCAGGGCACTGGATGACCTGGTCTGGGTCGCAGGGAGACGTTGGATGCAGGCTGTTCAGAACCATTTTATTTGTAAATCGATGGGAGGCCTTTGTTCAGCAGTGGAATATCATAGGCTAGTATGATGATGATTGTAATCATTCACTGAATATTGATTAAAGAGACAAAGTAACACCAACTGTAGCGCTTGCTTATTAATAAGATAATCTATGAAATCCTATTTATGAATCCATTAGGTAGGTATACTCATTGATTAAGGTGGACATAAAAAAGGCTGCTCTGTTTTCTTACAGTTTTTCCAAGAAACCAAATCATTTTAAAATCTAACGATACGTACCTCCTATGTACTGATTATTGTTTTAATGGAACTATTTGAGCTTCTAGCATTAATAATCTAACGATATAGGTCTCATGCAGCCACATTACCTGTTTGAGAGCTACATAGTTGAAAAGGTCGACGCTAATGGCGCCGACGATGAACTGCAAGACAGAGAACGTGGCGCAGCCGATACCAAATGCCTGAGCGTCCTGAATCAACGCTGCTTTGTTCTCTGCTGCGCTAGCATTTGTTCTGAAATTGTAAATGTATATTTCTCATATTGCGCAAAAATTTCTGCTATAACCGATTTCGATTAAGCTTTTACCGGATTGGTCTCATTATAATCTGAAGATGATGAATGAGGAGTTTCGTTTTCGAGCTTCTTCAAACATAGAAAATGAAACTCTTCAAACAAATCCCTAACTGTCAAGGGATGGTAAAAAATAATGCAATGATCTCAGCTAGCACAACTGACTAACAGACAGACAGGTCGATAATAACGTTTACGGTGACCCATCTAGCTATGATCGTGATTTGATAAATAAAGATTTTGAATAAAAAACTTTTTTTCCAAATATAAATAGAAACTGAATTCATAATAACATTGAAATGCAGGAAACCTTGTGGTTCAATTAGTCTCTAGCTCCTCTTCAGTTTCAAAGTTTCAATTCAAGGAGGGGGAGAAGGTACTCACAATATCTTGCCTCCACCAAACATCGCAATGGTGATAGTAGGTGCCGATGTGCCAACCATTACTGTCCTGTCTATGAGCAGCGCGGTGAACTCGCCGTACACGATGACACCGATCGGCACGAACAGCCCGTTCAGCGTGGCCATTATCACGCCGATCACCAGCATGAAGAGTTCCCATGGCTTTGCAAATCTGAACTGAAGAATTTATTTCAAAAATGGGGCATAATCTTATTACCTACTAAGGCAGGTCGCGGATCTAGTCGCGTGTATATCGGTTTTCGCGCCAAAAGCTATATATAGCCCATATCCTATAACTATCTCAGGATGTTTAGATGACATTTGGCATGGAACTATTTCCATGTCAAATTTCATCTACCTATCTACATCTAAAATCGGTTCAGCTGAAATTGAGAGAAAAAGTAGCAGCCATGACTCGTAAACAAATGCTCGTACTCATCATACAAACATTTGCTCCTACCGGGATTCGAACCCGAGACCTTTTGAGCCTTCATAGCAAGGGGTACAGACCGCTCGTAGTGTGGGAAATTCCGAAGGCGGAGTGATTTTGTACGAGGCCGTGTATCTTATATATATAAAAATGTTATGTTGGTTTGTGTACGCTTCAAAAACTCAAAAAGTTCTGCACCGATTGAGCCGAAATTTTAACATGATATAAAATCCGCATCAAGGATTGTTTTTATCTATTTTTTGCATCAGTCACATATCTGCGACCGTGAGAAAACAGTTTTACGATGCGCCACTGCGAAGCGTGGCAGGGTACAGCTAGTATCTTATAAAAACGGATAGCTGATAATCTTTTTTTGCTGGCTGAGATGAAGACACTAGCACAGGCTCAATATCTTTTTCTATCTTGACATGGAGGCCATCGTTCAGAGTTACACCTGAATGCCTTCAAAGCAGGATCGTTTAAGCATCTTCTGGGTAAGCTGTCTACATCGTCGACCAACTCTTTCCCCCTAACTTCTTTTGAGCAAGAGTAGGTTCATATGCAAAGCCCATTTTATCCTCATTCGTAATTACCCTACTATAAACTATATACCTTAGTTTTAGAAAAGCTTAAGAGATACTTACTAGTTTGAACCAAGATGTAGCAGGTACTTGATTTAGCTGATCTTCTTCGCTACAAACATAAAATACAGATATATTTTTGTTTAATTTGAATCTAAATAGATGTTGGAGCCGTTCGAATGAAAATTCCGAACCATTAGGATTCTGGATTTAGGATATTTCAAGTTTATTAAGTCATGTTTATAATTTTACGCCGTAATTATTCCATTTTTATAAAAAAAAGTATTAATCAAATTCTTTTATTTTACAATACTCACCGTTGTTTTTTCTTGATAATTTTTTCAGTTAAATTATTAATTCCCATGACTTATTCGTAATGTAACTCCGTAGTAACGTAGAGCAACATAAATAATGGCTTTGTCATCACCTAATATGCTGGTAAGTACTGATGACACGGATTTTTTAATACTGAATAAACATCGCACAGGAATCCAACGATAGGAGATCTGTGAGAAATTTATCATTATCCTGAGAGTCAAATATAGAAAAAGTAGGTAAGTATACTCACTAGGCCAGGCGTTGTTACTCAAGCATTGCTTCAGCAAAGTAAGCCATTATCGAGTAGTTGGTTTAGTAGAAGGTTTAATATAATATTTTCCTCCCAAATTATTTTTTACTATATTCATTTTGGGCTTCTTTTAGCAAAAGAAGCGAAGTGGCGACAATATAAAATATTTGAAGAAAACTACTCAAAATAATAAAGATTCGAGAGACTATTTTCAGCAAAATTAGTATCAAGGTATTTTTTTGAAATTACTTAATGAATCTCATATCAGCTGTAAGCACAAAATTGTATGATACATTGAAGAAAAACTATTGGAAAGAATAGGAACTACCTACTGCCACTATTAGTGTACATACATCAAATAGACACTAATGAAAAAGAGGAAAATTTCAATAATTTTACAGAGATTAAGTTTCGTATAAAACATGCATACCCACTCTAATAAACCATCAAAATAAGAATAGGATCAAGTCGGCAAATGATATGGTTAGACAAAATACAATAATAATTTAGACCACAGAAACTATTTTAATGATCCAGAGATCTTGAACTAAGAGCGCAAACGAACTACTTACTTACAAAAATACGTTTTATTTAAATAATTTCAAACACCACGCGGGCCGTCTCAATTTATACATAAATATAAAATTCAAATAAGTATCATGGTACAAAATTTTTATTTTATGTGGGTAACATTAGCTAGCTATAACTACTTCTTTGTCACCCTTCCTTTGCGGATCGAAGTTACTCAATGAATGACCCATCCTATTATTAATTTGATAACGTAGTACTTCTGCTCAGGTGCCTTCTTAGCTATGGAAGCACGTAGAGTTGAGAATAAAAGAAACATATGAAGGAGTAAGTATACTTACTATTCCTGCTAGCTCTGATGAAGAAACCAAGTCAGTACTTGTAATTGCGGACAAACGAGATCAAATGTAGGTAGAAATACCAAATTGTACTTACTACTCCTCTCTAAACGCCTTCTCAGCTAAGTAAGCAGAATGCTGTGCGAGTGCTCCAATAGTGATGGAATTGGAGCGCAGAGGAGCGGTGAGCGCCGGGAGCTGGTCGCTAAGACGGCGCGCCTGGACCCTTGAGAAGCTTTTTACGGATTCATCCCGTTTCATTCTCGGGTCAGCCGCACTGAAATAAAGTAAAACGTAGGTATAAAGTAAAGGTCCACTCTAGTCTACCAGTCCGGAGCCCCCTGCGTGTATCTGTGTCGTAAATAAGATATTGATCCGCGTTCAACGCAAGATTGTCGTGTTTAAATATAAATATTATGTAATACAAAAAAATATATATATTTATATGTAATACATTTTTAAATCATCATCATTGCCAGCCTTTATACGTGCCACTGCTGGGCACAGGCCTTCCTAAATGGGAGTAACACATGAGATGGGAGGACAGGGTTGGGCCATAACACCACCACGCTGGCACAACGCAGGTTGGTGGGTTAAAGCGATTGCCGAACAACCGGGACCAACGGCTTAACGTGCCTTCCGAAGCACGGAGGAGCACGAGATTATAAATTTGACTCACCCATCCCGGGACCAACCATGGCGAAAGTTGCTTTGTTTCGTAATCGAAACCAGAGCGCTCAACCATTACGCCACCGAGGTCCTCCTTCTAAGGATTCGGCCTATGATCTCAACTTATTTTTGTAAAGTTTTCAAGAGAGTGGAACCATCCCTATCATTTATTTTCATGCGTATGTAGATGATTTTTAATATGGAATGCTACTAATATTCATGTATGTGTATTTATTTTACTTATTATTTTACATAGTTTGTTAGAGTATTTATTCTCAATTTAAGGAGAGGAAGAGGTGAGCTTTACTCTGAGCTTGATTTTTAAACTTTAAACATCTATTAGACTGCTTGCATTGCAATTCTGCATTCTATGGCGATCATCCGTTCGATTGATTAGAAGAGTTCTGGCGACCCTACATGTCAATGAATTCACACATTAAGTAAGGCGTAATTGTCTTTGCTTCATACTTTTCTTCATACGGTTACATAAATTAAATCCTCGTTTTGTTCTACTGCTAGAGTCTTTTATGATATTGCTTTGTTTTAAAACCGTTTGTTCTTTCTTTCTTTCACACAAATTAATAAACATATCTGTTCACACATCCTTGTCTAAGCCGGGCCAAGGAGTAGAGTGTTGAAATAAGAAAGGCGATGGTGCCAACCCAGACGACCTACATACCCTACACCAGACAGGCCTACAACCTAGTAAAAAAATTAAATACATATTTTCAAATACAAAAAAAAATATAAAAAAAACATTATTTGTCATTCATCAGCATTACAAAAAATAATCAATTAAAATATCAAATGAAATAACTTAAGATATTTTAAAACTTAAAAATAAAAAGTTAAGTTTATTAAATAAAAAACGAGGAAGTGCCGGATGCCGTAACGGAACCCATTCTGCTAGTGCTACGGCGTAGCAGAGCGGGAACTACTGTAGCAGAGATTAGATAAATAGTTACTACGCTGTAGCGCTGATACGAGGTTCAAACATGGTCAAACTGAAAGTTCTAAGAAAAAAAAAGCTGAGCAAACTAGCAAGTTATTAGTTTCCTAGGCGTCCATAAAAGTTTTCCTTTTTAACTGACTTAAAAAAAGGAGGAGGTTATTAATTCGACTGTATGTTTTTTTAATGTTTGTTACCTCAGAACTTTCGACTGGGTGAACCGATATTGATGATTCATTTTTTGTTCGATGCATTGGGTAGTTTGGTGTTTAAATCAAAAAAACTGGAAAAATTAAGTCATCTACGTATGCGAAATTGCGGAGTTTTGCTTTCCTATGAATTTTTTCGTCGAAGTTTTTCTTTTATTTTCGGGAAGAAATAATAATCGCAAGGTGCGAGGTCGGGGCCATTCGGCTGGTGACCCAGAAATTCTACGTCTGACGTAGCCGAATAGTCGACCGTGCGCCTGGCGGTGTGCGACGAAGGGTTGTCATGGTGAAGGAGGATCCTACTGCAAGGTCGTTTCTTCCGAACTTTTTCCTAGACATGTGCTCTGCAGTAACTGTTTTTCGATCCTCTAAAATAATTGTCGCGTAATGTCCTGTCCTGCGGAAGAACGTGGCCACCGTCTTTTTCCCCACGCTTCGTCCTCTCTTTACTTCAGTAAGCAACTCCTCGGGAGGTCAGATTGTCTTTTGGTTTCGGGATCATAGCAGAAAATCCAGTTTTCGTCGCCCGTTAGTATGTCGAACATAGCCCTGCAGACAATTTTTAATTTGCCGCCAAATTGAAACACAAATAACATATAAATGTCAGAATGTCAGAAAGAATATCAAACTCAGTAATATTGGCAAAGAGTTCCATTTGCAAAATTAAAACTTATTTTTTTATTGTATTATTTACTTATCCAGTTCTAAAACTGTACTATGGGCAGGACGAAAGCCTGACTGAAAAGGGACTAAGTAGACGCTGAGAGAACAGGTAAGAAAATAGTTGACTCTGAACGACGGATTCTAGGACTTTGGACAGTACTGGAAGCATAAATATCGGGCGGAATTGTGAAAAGGCAGAAGCATTACGAGTTTTAGGAGTAAGATATAGGCCTTTTTCCAAGCTGAAGGGAAGAGGCACACTTCAAACGAATAATTGATGACGTGGGCCACTAAAGGTGCAATCTGATTCAAAATCGCTAATAACATCTGGATTTGCAGCCCGTCATCGCCCTTTGCTTTGGAGGAAATATTACAAAGGATTTACTTTATGTCTCGTTCAGAAGTAAAAGAAAAAGGGGTACAGCATGGCAATAGGAGATCAGAAAGATTTTTAAGAGTAGAAGATTTAATGCTGGAATTGGAGGACTGGTGAAATGCTTATTCAGTGCTTCGAGATCTATTTTAGTGGAAACACTATTAGAAGATTTACCAAAACCTAGCGTTTTAAGAAACCGCCATACCTTTGCTGAATCAGTAATGTCAACGGAGTTGTGTATGTGGCGCCTTTTGGAATCTCTACACATAGGTAATCCTAATCTCGGTCCGTAAAGTCTTTTTGTATTTGTGTAAAGACCTATCCCGTTTAACCATAACTTTTTTGATGACGTCACTAAACCTAGGTGCCGGTGGATATTTCGCCCTTACCCTTTTTAAAGGGGCGAAAATATTATAAAGAGACAGTATTAAGTGATATAGTTTGGCCGCCTTGTTAAAAAAAATACATCGCGAAAATATTCAGCTGTTCCACCATCACCATCATTACCAGTCTATATACGTCCCACTGCTAGGCACAGGCCTTCCTACATGGGAAAAACATGTGAGGAGCTTAGGCCACAATACCACTTTGTTTTCGTAATCGAAACCGTAGCGCTTATACCACTACGCCACCGAACTCCTCATACTAATACTTAGTTAAAATGGTCGTATAGGTATTATAATTAATTTACTATGGAACAGCTAATTATTTTTCATTCCTCATGCTCGGAAAGTAGCGTGGGGTCCCACCATCGGACGATAAAACTCATACTTATTGCTTTCTTTCCTAGGACGGGATTAAAAAACTTAAAAATAGAACTGAAATTGGTTATGTACAATCTGTGGTACAATGAAGAAAAAAAGTATTCGGCTAAATGGCCAGTAGGCGATGTGTTCCTTTAAAAATACTCTTTATACATACTCTGTTTAATCTGTGAAAAAGACAATTTTGGCGGGATAATAATCTTGTACACACGCTAATTGTACTAACGTTACAATTAATTTTAAATAGGTTCTACTCATGTTAGGAGTATTTTTATTAATAAATTTTATTAGAAAAACTATTTTTTATTTTCCTTGCATTTGTAATGAAAAGTAGAGTGCTACACACGGGTAAAGGGAATCAAACCCTACTCGGACTATAGCCGCCCTCACTGCGCTCGAGCGTCTAACAACCTCGTAGGGATTGATTCCTTTCCACCCTTATAAAGTAATCTACTATTGTTTCGATTACCTTTTTTTTATTACAAAGCACGACAAATGACTCAACGCCACAACACCACCTGATGAGAAGCAGTAAGAAGTCCATATGCGAAGACAGCTAGCGCAGTTCAGACCACCTTGCCGGCCCGAAAAGTGCTTTTTCACGCCTCTTTTGAAGGAACCCATGTCATAGGCAGGAGGGAACACATGTGCACAAGTGTTTAAGATCATCAACATTGCCATCTGCTGTCTTAGATTTCGAGATCGTTCCCCTAACACCCGGTATTACACGTCTATGTACTTAATGTAATTGCTGTGCATGATGAGATGAAATCAACTTACAATTATCTCAACCACATCATCTGAGAGAGGACTTTCGTTTCACATCATAATTTTTAATTAATACGAACACAAGGGTGTGTCCGTTGATATTATTAAATACGTTTAACAACACGTAACTTATAATTTAGGTTAACAATATTTGATTGCGAAACACACGAAATTTGACAATAAACTTGGCGGATTATTTTTGACGTGTGAGCTTTTATTTTTTTGTTAATATTATTAAATACTCTTGTACCGACAAAAAGTTTTGATTCAATTCAGAAGATACCTAATTAAAAGAAAGTAAAAATTCAAGAAATAAAACGCAAGTTAAATACAATTAAACTGGGTAACCTTAGAAAACAGCCAACCGGGTGCTCATCAATATTATTATACAATAGATTTACTTAGAAACATATCTTAATTAGAAAAAAATCAATTCCGTGGGCGGGGATCGACCCCGCTACCTTTAACAATCCGGTCTCTGGGAGACTGCATGCTCTAAATATCTGAGCTACCAAGGACTATTGGGATAACCCTGTGAAATTCTTTTAGTCTATCTGTATTTGCGTTTTAAAAAGCTAACTATTTTAATTCAACATCCGAACGAGTATTTTTACAAATAGAATAATTTATATAAAGAATAATAAATTAAATTTAAATATTAGAATAAAAGCCATGCCAACTTAACCGAATCGTAGGTATTTGTAATTTAGTATTAAAACGTAAGAAACAGACAGTTACTTCTGAATTTATAATAAGAGTGTAGGTAAATGAGTTTATTTTTCAGGAGACGCCAACACGGGCTAGGGCTTTCAAAGAAATATTATACGGTTAAGTTCATGAATAATAAGTTCAATTGTATAAGTATAAGAAGATTGTTCTATGAGTATCACAGAAAGGGTGTAAGCTCTATGAGTAACGATGAAGCATTGATTTTGTGATGGCTACAACCTGGCTCCTACTGCATTGCGGAGTTTATCTAAAAGACGAGCACCAAATACTTACCTATTCTATTATGAAGTATTCAATGTTCTTTTACCTTTCCATTTGTTTCATTTAAAATATATTAAGTAAATCATATGAATGAATGAAAGTATCAATAAATCAATTAGCAACAAAAATACCTCAAAAAAAATTGTTAACTAACAATGTCAATATTGTCTGTCTAGCTGTTTGTCATGTCTGGATTCACGTTAACTAACAATGTCATAATGTCTGTGTGTCATGTTTGACTTTACACCGGTTCCAAAAGTTGAACTACCAAGAATATTCCGGCAACTAACTTGTGTAGATATTATAATTAGTCACTCATTTTAACCCCCGACGCAAAAAGAGGGGTGCTATAAGTTTCACGTGTCTATCTATGTATCTGTGTGTCTGTCTGTGGCATCGTAGCTACTAAACAAATGGACCGATTTATACAAAGTTCAGGCGTTCGATGACTATCAGCTCATTTTCTACTTGACAAAAGGGTTTAACTAGCTTTCAGAGATTCTATTGATTTGAAATTTTGGTTTCCTGTTACTTCGGTAGTATTTAGAGGACATGATAAACTTGAGCTGATCCTGTATCAGTCTGCGGTATGCTCAATTCTGCAGAAATTTACAGCAGAGAGCCTAAACACGAAATATCTGCATTAATCATCTATGTTGATTAATGATGATCATCTATGATGATTAATGAGGCCGGTATATTATTTAACCAGTCAGACACAATAAATATTCTATTGTTGAACAGACGCCGGGCGGGCGGCGGCAGCGGGATGGTAAGTGACATAGCAATAAAAATAAAAAATAGTCAATGAAACAACGTTTCACTTCGTTTTACTTTAAATGATCTTGTCAATCACAAAACGGCGTAGAGAAAAAATCACTTAATCGTTTTGGCAGGGCACATCGGCATGCTGCCCCGAGAGGCGGTGTTCGGTGGCTTACGTATGGGGGACGTCGGCGCGCATCTTTGTAAGTAGTATTTTTGGTTCGTATTATATTTTGGTATTTGTATTTCGTAATAGCTTATCTCACATCTCCTTACAATGATTGTTAACCTACTTCATTACTGATCCGATTTACGTGATTACTCTTTTGTTCGATGCGAGATAGTTGCTGAGTTGTTAGTGAAACGATACGATAATAGGAAACAATATAAGTTGACGGTCACCCATCTAGCTTCGACCTTAGAAAGTTATCACTAAAAATTGTGGAAAATAGAATTTAAACAAAAATTAAAACCCACTTCAAGAAACTGTAAAGGTTAAAATAATAAAATTTAAGTAGGTACTCATCCCCTAGAAACATGCTTTTTAGAGTCGGTGCTAAGTTGTTTCCAAAAACAATATAAAGTGAAACACAGACTCCAAAAAATATTTTATTAGGGACCTACTTAAATTTAACTGATTTATACTTTTTCAGTCAGTTTAAATTTTTTGTAGATTAATCTTTTATTTACTCGAATTGTGTCATTTTCACCATCACTAGCTTTTGACCTTCCAACATGGGAGAAACACATGAGGAGTTTGGGCTCTAACCCCACCATGCTGGCTGTGCTGTGGCTCGAATTGTGTATTTGATAGCTATCTCTGCACAATTTTATACCAAAATTTATGTTTATTATAAGGGTAGGTAACTACTTACTGTTTTTACGACACACCATATTACCAAGATAAAAAGTAGCTATTTTTACTTTTAGCCACAAATAGCCAGCTAGAAAAGCAAATTTCTAGAATTATTCATTGTTCTTTGGCCTTAGGTTGACCTGTGAATGGCGTTATGTAAGCTCAAAGTTCAAGGATATCTAGTAAATGTAGCTGTTATGGCATGGCAGAGAAAACTTGAAAATATCTAGAACAACTTTCTATAATACCTATAGGACAGGTTTTGATACCTATATTAGGCACCATTACAGTCTCTCACACCAACATAGATATACTATCTATTCTATCATTGTTATAAAGAAATTTGTTTTTACATTTTATGTATATTTTTTTATGAGAAAAATAAATAAAATATAGTACTTATGTTGCTTAATAATGATACGTGGCCAACTAATAGAGGACAATAATTATGTGTAACATAAACCTAAAACACGAAATAATCATAACGATATAAAGGATAAGCTAGCTATCGCATAGAAAGCCATGTTCCTTCTTAAAATGATAGGTCCGCTAGTATAAGTATATGTTTATTATTTTCTATTAATAGGATTCAATAAGGTTATAACTAATGCTATGAACTGTTTTTTCCAAGAGGCTTTTTTTTGTAGATCAACAGTTTTCCATACAAAACTAAGTAGAATAGTAAACCAGTAACAGATCCACACTAACACAAACCAAAAATTTAAATCGAACTTAGCTCTTAAAAATCGATTCGTTTGAAAACATTGGAGTCGAGCTGTACAAGCATTCGCTATAGCCTTATTACCTTTTGGAATGATTAATGAAGTTCATAATGAAACTACGATTAAAGTAATCAAATTATTCTGTACAATTCATATCGATCGAAGAAAAATGGCATACTTACAAGTAGTATATCTGCATTTAATTTTCTAATGATTTATGAAGATATATGTAATTGTGACAGACACTATCTGTGGTAGAGCTGTCGCAGCCGTCTGGTTATATCAGCCGCTTAACTGGACGCCTAGCCTGTTGATTGAACGCCGGCATCCAATCAAACGGCTGAAGTACAACTACTTAACTAAGTTATTGAGCGCAACGGTCGTTTAAATGAAAGAGCTCTTGTGTGACTGTTTGAGTGATTGGTAGGTTCAATGTTATTTTTTTATGACCACTTAGAACCAAAACAATGTCGGAAAAAGTCGGAAAAAGTAACCTTGAGCTTACCAATCAAACCAAAAT
This sequence comes from Nymphula nitidulata, assembly GCA_947347705.1. NCBI lineage: Eukaryota > Metazoa > Arthropoda > Insecta > Lepidoptera > Crambidae > Nymphula > Nymphula nitidulata. The sequence goes on from OX374636.1 coordinate 9,022,500, forward strand.
ATTTTAAGTACAAGACCATCCATTCAACACGTCAAGTCGTTAAACGTTAAGCGAGTCTAGTTCAATTGACTATCGGGCTAGGCATTCAATTGGATGCCGGCGTTAAATCAACGGGCTAGGCATCCATCTATGCGGCGACGGCGACAAAGCGCCGATAGAAAACGGTATAAAGTTCTAGGATTAAGATTGTTTATATGTATGTATAGCGATTGATTCAGTTACAGACTTTTGTAAGTTACATTTTGTTTAAATTTTTACTTTCTGAAACACTTCCTCGTTTAAAAAGGGGTATACATTTAGGGCATCAACAAAAATTAAGCAACTCCTAAAGGCTACTACACAATAGAGTCCATACTTGTGTTTTGAAGCTTTGATTGTCATTCTAAGATGTAACCTTCTTTCTATGATGTAACTGTATTTTTCTTCCTTGAGGGAAGACCCGACAATGAGGCATATACAAAAATACGCGAATCATCATCACATGCAATGCTATTATGCATCCTCTTCAGTCTCGCAGACATTACCGTATAATAAACGGTGACGCGGTCCATATTTTTGTTTAATCAGATTTAGATCAAGGGCCATCCAGACAGATCTGAATAGCTTTATAATCGGGACAACGTCCAAGCCAACAGCACTTGCCAGGTTATGCTATTCTTATAATTCCACTAAAGTAATATCAACCCTATCTTTTGGTAGTTAAGTGTGAAAGTTTGGTGAAAGAACCTTTTTTCATTGAGACGTGCATGCGTAAGCTCATTCGCGAGATTGCAACGTATTATAAAGTCAGGTGTTTGTTGTGCAAGCCCGTTGACGTGTTAGTTGCGTAATGTCACGTCATGAGTTCGGCGTCACGGGCGGCTGTTCCGTAATTATAACATAATACCAATAAGTACCTGTCTATGTAATTCTGACAAGATTACATGCATTCGGGTCGAATTGACTATCCAATTTTTAGAAGTCGCTTATTGAAATGTTCCTTCTTCATCGTAGTACAGGATCAAGGTTCACAGTTTCCCTCATCCCAATGGCCTGTACACGATATGGGCTCTACTGGGTTCCCTGGGCTTTACTTCTGTCACATGCGTGCATGTAATCTTTGCGAAGTTACACGGAACATCTCCTGGAGGCCTGTCCCCAATAGGACCTACCTATTTACCCAGCTATAGGCTATAGATGAGAAAAATAACACGGAACAAATATTTTGCCATATGGTAAAAATAAGCTTTTTGTTTTTGCGTAAGGTTAAAAACCAGTTTAAAATATTGATAAAATGAATGTCCGGTTTAAAGGCTTTTTTGGTAGCTTGTTATTGATCTTGACATAGTTTTTCGGATCTACGAGAGTTGTATGTTACGATCAGCACTTCCTCATGATGTGACATTAAATAATTGGTAATTAACAAAATGAAACTTGTAGGAATAAGGAAAGGGTGGCGAAAATAAACTTATAAACGATGTAAAATATCGTCGAGGTCGTTTGCTACAACGTTACTCATTCTGATTAATTAATGAAGTATTTCTTATTAAACACTAAAATAATAACGACCTACCTTTTAAATTCTTTAAATTTCATAGAATAGGGAGTAACGTAAACAGTCCTATTACGGCGCGGTAGTCAAAATCAACGCATTACGGAGGTATTTATACAGGATGCTGCCGTCAATACGACAATAAACAGAAGCATGGGCTATGTCAGTTCATAGACATTTCTATGAACTAACATAGCCCACGCTTCTGTTCGCCACATTCAAAAACATCTTAGTCATTTAATTATTTCATGACATTTGTATGAAATAATATAACATTGGCCGCATTAATTCATAGAAATGTCATGAAATTATCAAATGAATAAGATGTTTTTGAAAGTGGCAAACCATTTCTATGAACTAATATCATATAGGACATGTTTCAATTTATTGTCATACTTGGCTACCAACCATGGCTAAGTTCTTCTCGACGCACTGGAGGATGTAGGAGTTATTGGCCATGGAGAGGTAACGACTTACGAACAATCTGGGGCTATTAGATTTTATCAAATTTTCTCCTCCTACTCGGAGTACAAAGATAACTCTTTTGTTTGGTGAATCTACATAAGTACATCAAAACCTTGTGATTATTTACCCATGGCCAAAAATGAGTAGAGTAGAAAAAGCACGCTGATTGTACTAAAAGCTGGCTAAAGAGCACCAGACAGCAACATTTCTATATTTTGTATTTATGACAAAAATTACTTAATCCTTACGTCTCTAGCTAGTTTTCAGTTTACCTACTGAAGTCAGTGTAACTGAAGTTGACGATATAATAATAGACCGGCTGTCTAATAATTACTCACCAGAAGGACAAAATCCTCAAACGTCAATTTTAGGAGGCTTTGGTATAAATATCTAGTCAATGGGCCTGTGATTGTTTCAATGCAATAAAAAGTAAATATTTCCATAGCAAGATTTTCTCACCTTTTCTTGTTTTTTAAGCATCGTTTTTATCAGAAAAGCAAGATTAGGTTATAAGTCCTTAACGAATGTCTAGAATAATATCCTCGTAAATCTCGAGTCGTGTAAGGCGTCTATGTGGCGCGGCGTACTGACGACGCTACGTCACAATCATTACCCTCAGAATAAAATGTCTAGGGTTGTATCTAGGTGATATTGCATAGATTTTAATGGTAGTTATATCTCCTTTGTATGCGAGTAAGCTTTGGTAGCTTGCTACCGGCAAAATCTGAACCAGGCAGTAATGTGTTTGGAGAATGGTAGGGATTATCTGCCGTCGCTTTGCATTGATATCTAGATGAAAAGAAAAAATATTTTAAATAGCGGAACGAAAAGAGGTTACCACTTTGTAAGAAGCTCGCTTTGGTTTCGATTACCAAACACAACAACTTTCGCCATGGTTTATTCTGGATGGTTTAGTAAAAAAATTGACAAAAATAGCGGCATTATATATAATTTATGGATATTAATTATTTTTGAAAATGTTTCCATGAAACTGCTGATTATTTTTTTCGCGACTTCGTGGTAAGTTAGTATACTGGGTGGTGCCGTCAATACGACAATAAATTGAAACATGGGCTATATTAGTTCATAGAAATGTTTTGCCACTTTCAAATACATCTTATTCGTTTGATAGCTTTATGACATTTCTATAAAATAACACAGACAATGTTATATTATTTCATACAAATGTCATGAAATTATCAAATAAATAAGATATTTTTGAAAGTGGCAAACCATTTCTATGAACAAATATAGCCCATGTTTTAATTTAGTGTCGTATTGACGGCACCACCTTGTATACTGTTCTACCTGCAATTTTTATCATCAAAGCTGCAGTTAGAGTCCCTAATTGAATAAAGTCATTACCTCAAACACCTCGAAATTTATATTTACAAATAGATTTTTCAATTTTTTAGGCCCATAACACATAGCACTTTCTCACCTAAAGCACAGGTTTTTAACCTAGTTTAGGTAAATTTAATTTCTCAACATATTTTTATTATTTAAGATTTAATATTGTACACAGCACCTATTTTTTGAATAAAGATTTTATTTATTTATTTTATTTCAGCATATAGCCAGTTCCCTCTACCATTACCAAGTGTACTCTATCAGTTTTAGTTAGTACTCTACCGTGCTACTATGCCGGCTATTCTACCCATGGATATAACCCTTAAGTCTGCTGTACACGGGTAGAGAAAACGGTATTGCTTACTCTCTTACTACTACTCTACTCTACCAATGCTGTCTACATTGGTATAGTTAGTACTCTACCGTGCCACAGCTACTCTACCAGTCGACAGCGCCTATAAAGAACGCTTGTAATACGAAGTTTTCTAGGGAGCACTATCCACTCTACATAAACTGCCTAAATATTTATGCAACTAACTAGACGATCGATCTTATCAGGTTATTCGACCCTCGAATGATAGGTAGGTAGGTACGTACATGAATGGAGCAAGAACGGGTAAAGTTCCCATCTTCTAAATATGTGAAATCATCAAAGAAATGGCATTTCAAGTTTAATGTCTATAAAACAAAATGCTTCATCGAAGTCAAGTATAGGTATTTAAATACTATTAATTTATCCTTTTCATATTTATTAATAACTATATTTTACTTTAATGGTATGCCGACGACTTTACCCATTTATCGTATTCTTGTCTATCCTGTCCATCCACAGGTTGTCTGGAAGAGATCGCTATAGCGTTAAGACCGCCCTTGTACAATTAAATTTAAGTATTATGTTTTATCTGTAATTTTTAGTGTACAACAAAGTTTATTCGATAGAATATAATATTAGATAATATTAGATAGATAGATATATCTATCTAATATTTAGATAGATAGATATATTTATGTAATATTTTACACTATAAGGTCTTTAAGTATGAAATTGCCGTTTTGTTTGAAGTTTTTTATGAAAACTGGAATTACCGTACTTTGGTGTTTTTTATTTAAATTAAAATTGGGTTCATCGATTTTATTGAAATTTTGTAATTAATTTATAAGCCATTCATTGTTAAGTGAATGCAGTGAAAAAAAAACTAAATCTAACCTAAAAACTAAATTATAGAAAATAATTACACCAAATCTAAACATTGAAAACGGCTACATATTCTACAATCTCTAATCTCTCCATTATTGGGATATTTTAAAAACCTTTTATTATTCTAACAATTCTAACATTATTATATTAAATACCTAAATTAAGTAGTATTTATTGTATTGTAATGACACTTTCTTTTAAAACTTATGTAGAAAGGATCTTTCCATCCTTTCGTTGATCCGTTGAGTAGGTATACATAGATGCGGCGACGACGAGTAGTTATGTGTAAGTATAAAGGTTATAAATATTTCATCTACCTATTTTGAAATCATAATGACTAGTTTTTTCAATAAATGCTTATAAAGTTTCTAAAACATAAAAAACTAGATGAAGTTGGAATACCTACTTTAATATTGCGCAATAGGAGGCACCAGACGCTATTGTTCAACTTGTATTTTGTGTCGGGATGCATTTCAACATTGTTGTTTTCCACAGTTTTCCATTTCCTCATTTATTAAATTAACAAGTTACCAATTTAGTAAGAGATTCTAACAGAACTTGCCATGTATAAGGCAAGCAAGTCGGGTTAGTCTAAAAAGTTCTGAAAGGATTTTTCAAAATCTCTACAAAACTAATTTTTGTTTTTTTTGGTTTGTATGAAAAGCTATGACTTGCTCAACTAAACTGTAATATATACTGTTTTGAGCGCTCTGGTTTCGATTACGAAAACAAAGCAATTTTCGCCATGGTCGGTCCCGGAATGGGTAAATCAAATTTATAACCTCGAGCTCCTCCGTGCTTCGGAAGACACGTTAAGCCGTTGGTCCCTGTAGATACTGCAACCGCTTTTTACCCACCAACCCGCGTTGGACCAGCGTGGTTGTTATGGCCCAAGCTTCTCTGTGTTTCTCCCATGTAGGAAGGCATGTGCCCAGCAGTGGGACGTACCTATATAGGCTGGTGATGATGACATACTGTTTTTAGAAAAATCCTTTGACAACTTTATAGTCTAGCCCGACAGGTATATGCATGTAGTCTTATGGTCTTAAGTTTGTATGAAAAGCCGTGCGACGTAAACGCTCTTGATAACCATTGTATAGTTATAAAGAGTTTAGTCACGTCCGTTCAAACGACAATATGCATTCGAACATAATAGATTTTAAACACTGTGTAACACATTTAAAAGAGTATTTAAATAGTTTAGAAAGTAGTATTTAAAAAGTATTATTGCAAAGTAGTATTTACCTACCACTTGAATTTTAAATGTGCTTTTTTGTGTTATTCCTGCGGTGAGTAAGGTCACCAGAACTCAAAGTTATTTAATAGCTATAAGAAACGTAGAATAATTGTAAATTATTTTGGTTACCTGTATAGGCTTTTCGATATTATATGAAGATTTATTTTTCGAAGTATTTAACACAAAAATAATTAAAATAAGATAATGAAAAACCTAGTCATCAAATTAATTCATCACTTTATAGGAAAGTAGTACCGCATCCAACTACAACTATATTTACTTCAGTGAAGTCTGGGAATATAATTTCCGATTCTGAGACTAATAATCTAGAAATTCGTCTGTTCACGGCAGTTTAGTAGTAGATTAGCGGTCTTCGAAAGTACGTCAGACACGATAATTATACCTTTGAGTGCTTTTAACAATATTTGGATGTACCTATACATATTTTAATTAATCGCAAATTTGCAACCCTTCGCGCCATTAAAAGTTGACTTATTAGGATATCATACTTAAATAAAAATATCAGCTTTCACCATTCATCCGATACCGAAGTTGGATTTTTTTTATTAATAATTGATGAACCAGGTTTTCCACCATCACCACCATCACCACGTCACCCAGACGACCCTACATACGGACCTACCACTTAGGTAAGGCCCGTGTGTAGGGTCGTCTGGGTAGGTACCACTGCCTTTCTTATTTCAGCTGTGAAACAGCTGTGTTTCGGATTGAAGGGAAAGGTAGCCAGTGTAATTACTGGGCATGGAAGCCTTTTAATCTTAGGCCTCAGGATGACAACGCACCTGCGATATCAAGTATTTTTTTCTTGTTATTGCAGGTGTCTATAGGCGGCGGTCTAGGTGGGCCATCAGCTTGTTTGTTATCTGTATAATAAAAAGGAATAGGTACTACTTATGTCTATAAAATTATTCTGTCTGCTACATTGTGTGTGTTTTTCAGTGTTTGTTTCGTCCTATTATCATCGGTTATTCTCCAAAACATGTGTTTTTCCTAACTTCAGCTTGGCAGAAATGGTTGTTTTGATAAGAACGACCGATTGCCGTAATTTAAAAAAGTGAAATGAAGTGATAAAACTGAGCGACTAAAAATACTAAGCTACCGCCCAAAAAGTCTGTTTTTTTTATTATTTTTTATTCATTTGGTCGACTATTACTAAGATTTGTCGCCGAAATCAGATTTTTAGTCGCTCACTTAGTATTTTCGTTGGTTAGATTAGTATGATGCTCAGTTAAATACAAGCCTAATAAAAAGCTAGATTTAGTTTGTATCGGATCCGAAAATTCAAACTTCGACGTAGCATCAAAACTTTCAATGTTTTAAGTAAAAAGTATTAGAAACGTCGCCCGCTACGCGCCACCGCCGCGCCGTAGTAGCCTTGCTACGGACCTCGCGTTAGACCGTTCTACACCGCACCGTAGCAATTCACATTCTAAATAAAATGTGTAGGATTTGTGAAGACTGTAGATTAAAGAGGCGCTACGTGGTTTATCTTTCTCGTAGACTTCATTTAATATTATTTATTTCATACTCTACTGAAACGTGGAATTTTTACACGTTTTCTGCTTAAACATGGTGATTATATTATCATAGTTTTCTAGATTCTTTGTTTTTTTTTATTGTTAGTTACTTAAATAGTTTATATTATCAATGAAATAGAATACTTATTCAGATTTTTTTATATGTTAGTCAGAGTACGGAGGTACATGTTTTGCGCAGTACCTCCGTACGTAACAGTAATTTTGGAAATTAGTTTGGTGAAGTTCATTGTAAAATTGTGTGTTTCCATACAGATATGTACTTCTTTGTATTTTTTTTGGTTTATAGATAGGTAGGCGTAATTTATAAAAAAGTTTGTTGGTAAGGGTAGCAGGTCACTTACTTCACTACCTAACATTGAACTCCATCAATTGGTATGTATCTACTTGCTACGGCAGTGTTGGCACATAGCCAAGTAGATAACTGTGTGGACTGTGGCACCGGGTAAGGCGATATAAAAGTGCACTATTAGATAATATAATATGCATATACCACTGCTGCTTAATTTTGAAGAAAATTTTAATCTTTTATAAATTAGTATTAAGGTTTGTAAGTTCGTGAGTTGGTTTGTAGGAAGTAATCTCTGGAACTACAGAACCGATTTAGATGAAATTTGGTGTGGCGATTGTTTATGACCCTAGGAAGGACATAGAACTTCTTTCCCCATAACCATAACATCTGCGTGGGTGGAGCCGCGGGCAAAAGTTAGTCGTGTAAAAATTACAAGCTCCAGATAGCTTACTTTATTTAATGAAAATGAAAAATATTTATTCCAGAATTGCTGTACATTTCCCTAGAAATTTTCCAAATATGAACTCGACGGCAGTAGTGGAGCAGTGTCTCGTCAGTTAGAATGGCCGACTTGGAAAGCGAACTGCAGACCACCGGTTCATAGGTCTGATTCAACTATCGGTCTTATTCGAGCGCTTCAAGACTTTATTTTAATTATTTAGTAAATTATTAGTTTTTTATATAGAAGTAATATAAAAAAAACTCACCGAATATTCTATAGAAATTATTATCACGATCACACGTGCAATTCCCAACTAGGTCACAACAGCAGTTGTTGAATGTGGCTTCCTTCATAAGGGCACTAGTTTGTTTCCAAAAAATGAACTTGAAATCAATTCGACAAGTCAGGGTCACGAGAGGTGCGGTTCGCGCGTCAACCCTGCCCGCGGCCTGGCAACACACTGGGTAGTTTTTGGCATTGGTGCACTTATCAACCCGGTGTGCAGTGGTGCAATTTATATCGCGCCAACATGGTATTGTTTGGCGCCACAATTTCTTTCTATAATAAAATGGACACAGGAAATGCAAGTTTTGGCTGTAGGCTTCGTGCTCATGGTTGACGTCATGGTTTTTGTGAATGGGAATAGTTTTTAAGTAGCTTATGTAAGACATAACCACCGTTAACTACTTTTACCTAATTTTTAAAGAGGGAACCTAGCTTACAGAAGATTGCAACTTCCGTCATTGAGGAAGTGCAGGGAGCAGCTAGGAGTTCCCTATGATTTTTACGCAACAAACGCGAAAGTTAGTAGATGACTTAATAATTGCTTGTTTTTTATAACATAAAAAGTGGTCACATTTTAATGTTTTTGATGTGTTTAAAACAGTTACAAATAAATAAAGAAAACGATGAAAAAATATATGCTCTAGGCGGGATTCGAAACCGCGTCTCACGATTTCCGGCCAGACGCGATTACCACTACGCCACCGGAGCACTAAGTATAACCTACTAATTTCCTCACCGCTTTCTTTCCTTTTCTTGCGCTTTTAACCCCCGACGAAAAAAGAGGGGTGGTATAAGTTTGACGTGTCTGTCTGTGTATCTGTGTGTCTGTCTGTGGCATCGTAATCGCGCCTAAACGAATGGACCGATTTTGATTCGGTTTTTTTTTGTTTTAAAGGTGATGTGCCTACGATGGTTCTTAGTTATAATTCATGAAGATCAGTTTAGGCGTTTGATGACTATCAGCTCATTTTGTACACGATAATAGGGCTTTACTAACTTTTACACATCCCATTGACTTGAAATTTCGTATACTGTCACTTCGGTGACATTCCCATGACATACTATTCTTGAGCTTATCCTATCCCTGTTATCGTTTCGGATGTTGAAATAGAATATTTCGACATTGTAGGGTGGACGTTGGCTCATAAACGCAAATACAGATAGACTAGAAGAATTTCACAGGGATATCCCAAGTCCTGGGTGGCTCAGTGGTCAGAGCAGTCGCCCGGATTGCGAAAGGTCGCGGGTTCGATTCCTGCCTCAGGACGTGAAATTTTTCTAGTTTTATTACATTTTAATTACTAAGTAATTTTTCAAACATTTCTAATAATGTTAAAATCAAAAATTAAGATTATCCTATACCATCAAAAAGTCTGCGAAATGCTTAATTCTTCAGAAACTTAGAGCAAATATAGCGTGTTTGGGCTCATATGAATGGTCTCAATGAGATGGTGTTAGATAGATGATTAATAATATAATAGAGGGTTACTTAAAATTTATAATTTTGTATTTTTATAGCAACGTTTATCTCACCACTCATTGAAGTTAACACCTTTAATGATCCGAAAGGACACTTTTACAAGTATTTTTAAACTTCCAGTTATGGTGAGAAAATCTATTTTAATCAAATTTTAATTTTTGATGCGTAAAAAATGGTAATCGAACCTGTTATTCCAAGAAGAAAAAACGCATATACCTAACCTACCCCTATACCTATAACATAACAATCTACACAGGGGTTAGATTGTTGTAGGTAATATACTTACTTGATTTGCAATATCTACACAGAAAACCAGCATTACAGTATCGGAGTGCAATTTAACTTTTGAATCTATCTTTAAAAAGAGTTGTATTAATTATTCATAAGTCAAATAAATGATTTCTCTTCTTTTTTTCTTTCTATCTAAACTTTCGGCTGGCTGCTCAAACAAGAACGTAGAAATACTTACCTACCATACCTGTCTTATAACGAACTGATAGCTAAGGCATTAACTTAGCCATAAATAAGAACACATTACCGAGACAGGTACTTAGGATATTAAAAGTTATGTATGTTCATACTTACCACACTTATAAATTGTCATTGTCGTCTTATATGATCTTCTCCGCCATGCTATTTTGTAAGACAAAACTCAAATATCACTTCTCAAGACACTTCGATTTCGCTTGTTAAAATGTATGAAAAGCCTAAGTATTGAACAGTTGAATTCGAAGTGACTTGCGAAGTGATTTGCGAATTTCGTTCACAGAGTAGGTACCTATATTTTTATGTTTCGTTACAGAATAGCACAGTAGTTTAAACGTATGTAAGGTTATTGCGACCTTTAATCGTGAAAAGGCTATCACATCACAAGCGACATCCAAAAGATAATTAAAAAGCTAGACTGAGGCAAAAGCGTCTATAAGTACCTACCTACCTACTATATTATAGTCTCCTTGCCCCAGGCGATCTAGATCTAAGCTATTGATCCTACCTGATGCAGTCGCTAAATGGCAGGAATTGGAACAGGCTAATTCATATTAAAACGGACTCGATTTAGCACAACCCAAGTAATTTATGACTAGGTACTTAAATGTTTTTATATACTGGAGTGATCCCAAAAACATCTAAAACTGCACCATATTTATATCGCCAGATAGTACATACTTGCTTAAAAATTGTAACAGGGGAAAGACATTAAAAAGTCGTTAATAAACAAAAAATTGAAAAAAAAATAAAAAAATACTTGTTTGTAGTTTATTTCTATTCCATTTATGGCCATAAATCACACCGAGATGCGACCCAACGCGACGATAGTTGAGTCTAAGGGAAACGTGTGCAATACGCGGGCGACACTAAAAGTTTTTAGAATATAAAATAAGTTTAAATTTTGAAAATGGAACTCTTTGCCAATGTTAAACGGCAAATTGAAAATTGTTTGTCACGTTAGCATGAATTTAACGCAAGAAAGTTTTCGTGCAATTATTTTTTATGAAAACAAGACAATACAACGAGACTACAAGAGATTTAAGTTAAAATGAAAGTTATGATAGGTCTTACACGATGAAGCCCCATCTCGTGCCACTGTTAACAACTGGTAATGAGTTTAAACGTGGTCACACTAATCTTACCGATGATCTGCGTGAGGCGTGCGCCTTCTAGTACTGCGACGACTGAAGATAACATCAGTATTGTGCGGCGTATGATAGAGACCTGAGATAGAGACTGACAATCGTCGCACACTGTCAGTAGAACGATCGACTATTTGGCTACGTCAGATATAAAATTATTGGGTCACCCGCCGTATAGCTCCGACCGCGCACCTTGCGTTTTTTATTTATTTCGGAAAATAAAAGAAATTAAGGCGCCGAGGAGGCCGCCGAAGAGACCCTTAAGGACGAGTGAGCCAAGTGCTTATCTCAGTGGTTACATCGGATGCAGCGATGTATTGATGTGAATGGCCACTATTTTGAGTTAGAATAAGACTAATACCTTGCTAGTTTGCTAGTTCTAAGAACTTTCAGTTTGCTTGACCCTCGTAATAGAAACAAGTTTCACCTGTGGGCCGCCTCCCGGCAAAGCACCGTTGCGTCGCCATGCAATTTGTAATCTTTTTGTGTAAATAGTAAATGAAGTTATATTTTGTATCACTATTATAAAAAGTGCGCGCCGCGTCGCGTACTTATCGGTGGGATTTGACCCTTATGTGTAAGTAGTGCCTTATTTGATAGGCAAAAGTTTAGATAGTAGCTAACGACATTTTTTTTAAAGATTTTTCAAAGTTTCTAAATATTAATAAATCTTACCAAATTCTTAAATTCCCCAGCCGTACATCTTTTCCGCAGCGCTAACAGAGGCTATGGGTGTTCTTTGAGCCGAGTGGCCATTCCACGATTTTTCAAAAAGTTCCCAAAGATACACAAAGCTGTATACTTACAGTAACTTTCTTGCAACAAAAGCAAAAGGGGGTAAACACTACTTTCCTTTTTTACTTTATGAAGTAACTTATAAAATTTCAGTCACTATTAGTTTTAATTTGATACTTACTTACACCGATCAAAAAGGAACCGTTGATTATGGTGTAGGTTTTATGAGTCTAGAGAAGTCGTTACTGCCAGCAGAATTATTAATCTGTGCCGAGTGCGTTACCTCAGCAAGAAAATATCTACTTACTAGGTAGTAATTAAAATATAAATATAATGCTCACGTAAGCAGTCGCCCGGATTGCGAAAGGTCGCGGGTTCGATTCCCGCCTCAGGACGTGAAATTTTTCTAGTTTAATATTTTAATTACTAAGTAATTTTTAAACATTTACAATAATGTTACAATCAAAAATTAAGAATACTTACTAGGTCACATTCACAGAACATCACACTCTAATCATTGGCTGAACTCAATTTCACCATCTAGTTAAACGTTGCGCTCAAAGACTTGGCTAGTTCTCCTTCACCTGTTTCATTGGATGCCAGCGTTCAATCAATGGGCTAGGCGTCCAATTAAGTGGCTTATTTAACCAGTCGGCTACTGCCTTATCCCACCTTCCCCCTTCCTACTCAGGAGCACACGTGCCGGTGTTCGGAGTCATCAATTCACTGTCTCCACCTCAACATCAAACATCACGTAGTTATAAAGAAATTTAGTAGCTCTTTTCTTTGTCGAACTTCCAGTACTTGGAATTCTTTGCCAGGACATGTGTTCCCTCTTTCCTATGACATAGTTTCCTTCAAAAGAGGCGTGAAAAAGCACCTTTCGTGCCGGCAAGGTGGAGGCGGCTAGAGCAGTGTCTGAACTGCACTAGCTGTCTTCGCATATGGACTCTTCTTACCGCTTCACATCAGGTGGTGTTGAGTCATTTGTCATGCTTTTTGTATATAAAAAAAAAAAAACAAAAAAAAACTATTGGCTAGCCAGGAGACGGCTGTAGATCGCCGATATCTTTGGGCAGATGGCGGACGTGGCGGTTGCTTCTCGCACCGCCTTCTACTTTTGCTGTGAACCACTGAACCAGTAGTACATACCAACTGTGACTGTCGGCCATCTTATTTATGAGATATCAGAGACGGTTAGGCGCTTCTGTTTTTGACCACTTCTTGTTATGGCCAGTTCTAGTAATGCCTACTTCTAATTTGTCCATTTCGTGTTATGACTATAAGGGCTCTTTCAATTTAGACGTGTCGTGTCGGACCGCTGCCGTACGTTTACCGTGCCGCTAGTTCTATCTAACTGCAGTACGGAAGCAGTCCGATACCAAACGCCCAAATTGAAAGCGTATCTGACTGCCGTGCGTTAGTATGCTAGTGATGTTTTAAATATATATGACAGCAGTCAAGCTGTCAAATATATAGTACTCTTGTTGAAAAACATCCAACAAAAACAAGAACGACACCCTCGTAAAAGAGTATCACCGATGTTTTCGTTAACATGTGATTTTGGTGATTTTCATAAACTTTACCCAAGGTTAAGACGAGATGCAAGCAATTTCTTTAATTACCTAAGAATGTCTAAGGCCTCTGCCTCGAATCTTGCGGGCAGCGGGGCGGCGGCGGCGGCGGCGGCGGCGCGGGAACGGCCGGATCTTATGCGTAAAATCAAATGGACCGGCGGCCCTCGAATAGAGCGGCGCGGTAGCGGCGCGGCGGCGGGCAACGAGCGGGTGCATTCCAGTCGAGCGGTGACCGCCCGCGCGTCTGTATTGTAGTGTTGTGCAATTTATTTTTGTGACGTATCATAATGTTTTCGGACGTGCTAGCAAATAATTATTTCAGGAATTTTTTAGAGGACACCGATATTGAATAGCAAAGATGTGAACCATCTTCTTCATAATTTCGATAAAACTCTCCTTTTATTTTTCTTGCCCTATAGTAGGGATTCACTTTTTTTGCCCACAATAAATCGCGCGTTAGGAATAAAGAATCAAAAAGATGTTGTCGCCGTTGTTCAGACATTTCGTTCGCAAATACAAACAAATATCTCGACGAAACAACCACGAATACAACAATACGCCGCTATAGTGCCGCGCGATCTGCCCGCTGGTTTCGAGAACGGGTCTGCGTTGCCCGCGCCGCCGCCCCGCTGCCCGCAAGATTCGAGGCAGAGGCCTAAAGGATGTTTCTCTGAATTACTTGAATGAAGTTAAATTCAGCGGCAAGAAACTATTATGAAACATATTATATGAAAATTAGAAGAAATTAGCACTTACGTCTTTCACCTCACTATTCAAGAACGAAATGAACACGTGGAGTTTGCGACGTTTTCGGTACCGACGCCACACTGTTGCCGCATCGCGTGCGCAATACGACAAACGTTCCGCTTCGGCACCGAAGCGGTCCGACACGAAACGTCTAAATTGAAAGCACCCTAAGTACAGAAGGTTGCCTCACTACCGTAGTCATTTCTCGACGCTGAACCCTCCACTACCACTTGTCGCAATGAAGACTTTTTGCCGAAGGCTCCCTGCGCCCAAGACGTTCACTGCTGGACAGAGGCGTCCCCAAAAGATTTACACGACGGGCCTGCGCTGTACGCATCCAGTGACTAAGTATAATGTCTCGTATGGATAAATAAATAAAACAAAATATATTTCCCGTCAAAATTTTATTTTCAGGACTACAGTTAACTTTATGACATAAAATAGGTAAATCGGTTGATTATTACAATTCAAATCATATAAAATCTACAAATAGAAAATAACATGTCCACATAATATCTAACTCTGATCTAGATGTTATTGCACTAAAAATAATATAATTGTTTAAACTACTTTACTAATAATTGGAAATTTTGGTGCGTCAACCGTTAATACAATCAAAATATATAGAAAACATCTTTTTCGTTATTTTTAATTCGTTAATAATAATAAATACAAGCGGTGAAACTTTCAAATTACATAAAAATATGAATTTCATAGTGATAAGATACCGGAAAATCACACTAAATTGTTTTGTTCCGTATTTTACACGAACTAAATATAAAAAAACGGACTCCAAAAAGTTGAAAAGGATAAAATAATTAGATTTTAGTTAGGTACTCAATACTCATCCCCTAGGAACATATTTTTGGAGTCGGTGCTTCACTATCTATGATTTGGAAACAACTTGGCACCAACTCCAAAAATATGTTCCTAGGGGATGAGTACATAGGTACTAAAATTTAATCATTTTATTCTTTTCAGTTTTTTGGAGTCGGTTTTAATTTTTGTTTATTTTTATTTTTACGATTTTTAGATGGGTGACCGTGAGCTTATACTGTTTTTCTACTATCATTTCACTTAAAATTCATAGGAAAGCCAAAATCCGCAATTTCGCATACGTAGACGACTTAATTTTTCCAGTTTTTTTTATTTAAAAACCAAACTACCCAATGGATTTTCAAAACATTTTTATGGGACCAAATGGGAACTATTCCGCATCGAACAAAAAAGAATCCTCAATATCGGTTCAAAAAAACATACAGACGAATTTATAACCTCCTCCTTTTTTGAAGTCGGTTAAAAAAATAACACGTTTGCAAAGAAAAAACAGCAGCACTCGGATTGTGTAAGGTCGCGGGTACGATCCCCGCCCCAGAACGTGAATTTTAGTTTAGATATTTTTCTATGTAAATATGGGTTTTCACACATTTATAATAATGTTAATATAAGTTTACATTTTTTCAATAAAGCATACAAGTTCCACAAACGAATGCTTAAGGAGATTAATTATACAATTATTATTTGTGTATTGAAATAGATTTACCTATGTATTGAAACAAATTATTTATTATTTATGTATTGAAACAATTTAGTGTGATTTTGCGTTATCTTTATTATCGTTTATTTAATTAAAGCAGGGGCTTATTGTATATCATTGTGTACTTTTTGGCTAGAGGCACTAAAAGTACGATTTATAATTTAAAATTACTTGATTACAAAATGACTTGGTATAGATATTGCTTAGTAGTGACGTCGGAAATAATTCAAAATGTGTAAAAATGGACTCTATGTCAGTAGCAATAAGGTGTCGTATGCATACTTTAGTAGTATTAAATGTAACAATGAGAAACAAATAACCGTATCGTTACAGTTCCTAAGACAGGTATCTTCGGCAATCTTAAACAGATAATGGCGCAGGTTTGTTTTATACTACTAGACGACAAGATAGCTGACGGCACACCTGGTGGTAAGTGGTAACCGTCGCCTATAGACACCTGCAATAACAAGGAAAATATTACTTGGTATTGCAGGTGCGTTGTCATCCTGAGGTAAATGACAAAAGAATTTCTTCAATGCCTAGTAATTACACTGACCTTTCCCTAAAATCCGAAACACAGCAAATTGTTTCATGGCCGAAATAGGTAGCTAGAGCAAAAGGCTCTTGTGCAAAGTAGAATGAGCCCTAATGAGCTTTTCGCAAAATTTTCACTTTCGGCAAATCTTAAACCAACTTCATGCGTGTAGGTACGCCATTACAAGTTTAATATTCACAGAGAAGTAATTCGCAGTAGAGAATATGCATGCATTTTTATAATTTAAGAAGCTCCTAACCTTTGTTTCATCCGAAAATATAGGAATAGATATATGATTTCTCAGCATGACATATCGAGAACCTTTAATTTGTCAAGCCGCGTATGTACCCCGGGGGTAGAAGACAATTAAAACATACATAATTTTGTCTAGAATCTGTGACAGCTTGATAGTTTAACAAAAAATAACATTACTTTTAAAAAAAAAACAACAATATTTGAGTGTTTACCCGCGTTTTGTTTCATATTTTTTTTGCATATTAAAATAGCATGCATAATTCCCTACTGATACACAACCACCAACAGTCAAGCCGGATTTTTTAGCCGCTTTTTATAACAAAGAACTTAATTAAATAAAAAATATATTGTTAGATACTTTTATATTTAAAATACTAATGAAAACTGAATATATTCATTTATGATTTTTTTAATATCAACAATTATAATCTAAAGATGGAGATATTGC
Source organism: Nymphula nitidulata (assembly GCA_947347705.1). NCBI lineage: Eukaryota > Metazoa > Arthropoda > Insecta > Lepidoptera > Crambidae > Nymphula > Nymphula nitidulata. The sequence goes on from OX374636.1 coordinate 9,039,801, forward strand.
ATCTATACATTGAATACTTATACGTCGACATTTAATATCTATACACTGAGTGGATAAAAGCTGGCAACACTGAAATCGTCAATAATTCCTTGAATTATAAATCTTAACTTTAGTAGCACTACACTATCCAATATTACTTTACACTCACGCACATATTTTGTCGTAATTTAAAATTAAATGATGTAACAAAAATTTTTAATAACCTAAATACGTTTATGAACTTTAACAACATAAAGCTAATAAAAATCCATAATTATATTTGGATGTCTATCCATATATAAAATAGCACAAAAACTAGGTATACGATATAAAGATCGGAATGGTTTATATTCATCAGAATTCATTTTCTCTAAGCGAACGCAATGAATTTATGATAACAAATATTAATCAACACCAGTACCTAATCCTAGTGTAAGTTTCTATCGGAACTAAATATTTCGATTGTGATTGCGTTTAGCTGTCAAATACACGTTCCGATTGTGATTGCTTGCAGCTGTCAAATACAGGTGAAACGAAAAACCCGTCTCCGCCCCGATAAGGGCTTATCAGTTGCTAAAAAAGTATCACAAAAAACATGTTTGAAATTTTTTATAAACAATAAAACCGCTCCGCGAATATTACAGATTGCCGGAGTAAAATTTGGAATTCTGGGGTTGCACGAGGTCGATATGTGCGCGCGCGCACACACACAGACACACACACAGAACTCGCGTACATACTACGATATCGACACACGTGCGTGTGTGCCTGTGTGTGGTATAACTGTAGTATGTCTTATGGTACACAATAGTACGCATTTTTAAGGGTCGCCACAAGCAGGAGAAGGTTTTAATTAATTTAATCGGAATTACACACTTTATACAGGTGGTGCCGTCTCAATACGACAATAAATTGAAACGTGGGCTATATTACTTGATAGAAATGGTTTGCCACTTTCAAATCATCTTTTTCATTTGATAATTTCATGACATTTGTATGAAACAACATAACCTTGGATGCTATTTCATAGAAATGTCATGAAATTATCAAATGAATAAGTTGTTTTTGAAAGTGGCAAACTATTTCTATGAACTAATATAGCCGCACCAGCCTGTATAAAAAGTGGTTTCCTAGAACACACAACAGAGGCGCTGCAGCCGCTTTACAGCTGAAAGCTACCACAATCGAAACGTCTTATTCGATACAGTAAGTTTAGCATGTACCTAAGCTCGTTTGTAAGTTGTATGGGACAAAGTAGCCACGGTATAGTTATCATACTTATCCACATAACACGGAAATAGGGGACTAGAAAATAAAAAATATTGCACTTAGCGCCGCAGTCAAGAAATAATATTATACAGCCACGTGCAATCAACCGCATCTGTGGTCTAGTGGTTAAGACCACCTAACTCAGATCTAGAGGTCCGGGGTTCAATTCCCGTGGGGGCAGAAATTTTCTGCTCGGATTGGTTGGTGGTTGGGCGTTCCTAAGTCCGCCAAGCTAGCAACAATAATGTTGACAGCATTATTGTGTTCCGGCAGTTGGAGGTAAGATAGCCAGTTCCTCTATGGTTGAGGAATCCGGGTGTAGCTCGCTTCAATCTTCCATCATCACATACTATCAGTTGAGAAGAAGGCCAGGAGCTACCGAGTTGAGTATAAAAAAGTGAGATGTTACAATCTTAACCATTTCGACATCTCATGTGCCTTATTCTCTTTGCAATAAGAGTTACTACTGTCTAAAGTGTGTACAAATTGCACGTGACTATACTAGCATATTCCTGTGACAGTTTATCCCGCTTTCACCGTTACATGCTAGCCGTGCATGCTATTGGCTAATTTTGACAAGGAAACAAATTTGGACCAATAGGACAGCAGTATTTATAGCACCAAATACTGCTGCCTAATGTCCCTGATATGGTAATATAATTAAACAAATAGTATCAAAATTACTCTTAAATAATAAACGAAGCACTCCCGTAAAGTATTTAAGCAAATTCATTTCTAAATATACTATAATGTATATAATAAAAACCTAAGTACATAACTACTTCACGTTTTCTTTCCTCAAATAAAATAATATTGAGCTATTTTCAGTTTATCTATGGAATAAACTCAACGCTCCATAACCACATTCATTCAACAATATTTCTTGTTTTTTTTATTATAATAATATTATATACAAACAAAATTCTTTTTTACGAATGAATTTAGAGCAATCACCATGTCTTTATAACACAACCAGATGATTACAAGCAACGTTTTGTACTGATTATCGTTAAAAATGATTGGCAAATCGCTATTAATTAAAAAATAAGTCATCTTATGACTTTTACAATTCACACTTGAAGCTTGAACATACAAAAATAGTATTTCCTGCAAAGAGATAAAGTCTTAAATTCAAAGACAACGTTTGCATAAGAACGTGGCAAAGATTGACAGTAGCAAAGAGTAGGAAAATCATTTATGATTAAATTAGCGCTATCACTATCATCTACACGAACAAACAGACACATATCCTTCCCTTTCTAGTTCGACCACACGTAATATGCAACTTGCTTGTGTAAGTGAGATAGAAAGCTGATAAGACTTAGTAAAAGAAGAGTAGTCTTTCCTGGGCTGTGCCGGAGAGCAGACGCCATCCACGCTTGATGTTTAAGTATTGTATGATGGCGCGAACGCAGATTAAGATACCTGGAAAAATATTAAATAAATAGTAATAACTTTCAGTCAAACTTACTCTTCCTTTTGCTTCACTACATTGCGGCGAAGACTAGCTGAGCGGATCTTTATTATCAAACGAAAATCACTCCTATTCATATTGCATAGAATATTATTTTGTGTAAACGTCACCGTTGGCTCATTTTGCTACCCCGCGCTTCAAATTTTATACCGTAATTATATGAGCAATAGAGACCATATTCATTTAATTTAGAAAGGTACCGCTCCACTCATCTCACTTTCAATGGAAAAAACGTGCACGTAAAACTTTAACGTCAAATGTAACGACGGTGTATTATAGTACAGATGACAAAGTCGCCTCTAATGCGAACGGCTTAAGGGCGGTTTCAAGGTCTGTTACGAATAAATAAAGTTTATAAAATATGATATTTCTGGAATTACATTGTATAGTTTAAAAAGTACACGAGAACTAAGTACTGCCGACAAACTGTAATGCAGTTTGGCAGATTATGAAAATTGTTACAGTTTTCTTATTACTTCATTTCTTCAATGAAATATAAAAAAAATGTATACTCTTATCCATCAGACCTAAATGGGAAGAACTTACCAAACGCCATGATCAGCCACCACAGCCAGGAGTTCTCGTGCGACGCGAGCTCGGTGGAATGTTTCACTATGAGGGTCCACTTGGCGAGCGATAGGCCGAAGCCGGCGAGCGCGCCGTAGCGGCTCGCAACGGTGTGGCAGAAGCACATCAGAAGGAGGAAGCCGATCCAGTTGAAGAGGAACGCCACTGGAATATATGAAAATGAAAATGAAAATATCTTTATTCAATTAGGCCCCCAAGAAGCACTTTCGAATCGTCAACAAAAAAACCCTTAAGTCTATCACATAAAAATAATATTAACTAACTAACAATTTCATAATGTTTGTCTCTCTGTCTTATCTGCATCTACGTAAGCTAAGAATGTTATGTCAGTCTGACTATCGGTCTGTCTGTCGGTCCGTCGGTCCGTCTGTCCGTCAGTCAGTCTGTCTGTCTGTCAGTCTGTCTGAATTTACACCGGTTCCAAAAGTTGAACTACCGAGAAGATTCCGGCAACAAACTCGTGTAGTCACTCTTTTCAATCATTAAGTTACAATGTTTAATTACACAGTAATAGTATTTAGCAGCGCAGTGTCGCACAGAGTATAAAAAAGGTATATTAAAGTACCAATAAGTACCTAATGATAAGAATATTTACTGTATTTAAAGGCTGTCCGACAATGCACCATCACAATATAGGTATTACAATACACAAAGGTCAACAATTAATATACAAAGACCTAATAAAGCTAAACATCTTTCATTAATTTTAAACACTTGTCTGAGCACGTCATTACAATAATAATTGTATTGTTTTATATATAATATCCTATAATGCCATATACCTCAAAAATCCCTCAAAAATTATACTATTGATGAATATGTAGGTAAATTATTACAAAATCAAGGAAGCTTAGAGATGACCATTTCCACTAGTGGCACCTGTTCACAAGTATGACGCATGTGCCAGCCATCGCTCCGCTCAACCATATCATAGGGAACGGAGCGACCCGGCACACGACGCCACCACCGCAGAAACTTATAGAGAGCATGACATCTTCCAGCAACCACAAAATCAATGAAATGCTATTGGTGGAAATAACTATATGACATTATAAGTTACAACCAAGCATTTTTGTCATTTATATAATCGTTAATAGTATAGTAACCTTTGGACATTAGAATTTTCTTAATGTGAATTTTAAATTTGTCAAATGGCAAGTCTAGTACGTTATTAGGAATCTTGTTATAGTAAAGTATGCTTTGACCCATAAAAGTATTAAAAACTTTATGCAGTCGTATAGACGGTAAGATCAACTTATTTTTATTTCTTGTATTTAATGCATGTACATCGCTGTGTCTTAAGTAGGAATTTAAATTTTGACGTACAAAAATTATGCAAGCATAAATATATTGAGAAGCCACTGTTAGTATATCTATTTCTTTAAATAAGTCTCTAAGAGAATGTTCGAGCAGCAAGGCAGTAGATTGCTCTAATTGCATGTTTTTGCAAGATAAATACTGTTTCAATGTCTGCTGCTTTACCCCACAGAAGAATACCATACGACATAATACTATGGAAGTAACTAAAGTAAACCAAGCGCGCCGTGGCAATATCAGTATAATGCCTTATTTTTCTAATAGCATAAGCCGCGGAGCTAAGTCTACTACAAAGTGTTGTGATGTGAGGGTTCCACTGGAGTTTCGCATCGATTGTAATGCCTAAAAACGTGGTGGATTGAATTAAATTTAGCGACTGATTATTTAATTTAATGTTTGTATCCACTTCCCTAACATTAGGTAAAATAAATTTAATACATTTAGTTTTCTTTGCATTCAGTTATAAATTGTTCACAGTAAACCAATTCATTACTTGAGATAGCGCATTGTTTACGTCGTCAAAGTTAACTTTATTTCTATCACATTTAAAAATTAAAGAAGTATCATCTGCAAACAACACAATCTCACAAAATTCCTTAGCAAAGAAAGGCAAGTCGTTTACGTATATTAAAAATAAAAAAGGCCCTAGAATTGAACCCTGTGGAACTCCCATTTTGACATAAGACCCTGAAGATTTTGTTCCATTGATGTCAACTATTTGAGTTCTAGAACTTAAGTAAGATGTGATTAACTTCAGAGCTGAATTTGTAACCCCATAGTGTTGTAATTTTAAAATTAGCGTCTGATGGTCAACGCAGTATAGAAAATAAAAGTCTTTGGAACACTTTTATTAGGTTGGCTGAGACTAGCGCCGTAATAGGATAATTTACAAGGGCACCAGAATGTATAAATTTTAAAGTTTTTTCTAGAATTAAGCGAAATGAGAGCCACCATATGACTTTAATGTGACGTCATTGGCACTTCAAAGAAATAAAGCGGTCGGCAAAGCTGATGACGATGCCTATGATGAAGATACGTCTTAGTGACATGGCGTAATTGGCTGAGATATTCTTTTAAGTGGAGGTACTTCCACATTCGGCCTCTATTTGTATGGAAAATATCACTATCCCCATCCGGCCGGCACTCGAACCTGAGACCCTTGGCCGAGTGGCCTAACATACGGTATTGATCATTCAGCAATTCGGTCCTCAAATCTCTTCAAAAGGCATCCGTAATTTTTTAGGTTTTAAAGAACCATTTTTTTAGAAATACTTAGGCCTTTTTCTTCTATAATAGCCGCATAAATTCGAATTTAAAATTTGTAATTCTGATTTGAGTTAATTTTATAAATTTTGCTTCATAGCAAGCAATATACTTAGCATGGAAATTCTAATACATAAAGTTAAATACTTAATTCTACTGCGTCATATAACTGCGTAATAAATTAATATAGGTACGTGACACACACGCTCTTGCGTTGTCACACGTTGTTAGTGTTAAAAATGGAAAGTCAAAATATTGTTACTATGCAATCTAATCCATTGTAATATTGTATTTTACTAGGTGGTAGACCCATATGTAGGGTCGCCTGGGTAGGTACCACCGCCTTTCTTATTTCAGCCGTGAAACAGTTCGCTGTGTTTCGGATTGAAGGGAAAGGTAGCCAGTGTAATTACTGGGCATGGACGGCATTTCATCTTAGGCCTCAGGATGACAACGCACCTGCAATATCAAGTGCTTTTCCTTGTTATTGCAGGTGTCTATAGGCGGCGGTAACCGCTTACCACCAGGTGGGCCGTTAGCTTGTTTGTCATCTAGTTGTATAAAAAAAAAAATGCGTAAGTAACACGTATCCGTCTGTCTGTTTGCTGGGTTATTCCTTGAGGATCACATTCCCAGAGGATCATGTTCCGGAGGATCACGATTTGTTTTACCATCATCGTCGATCGTCGTCGAACAAATCGTGATCCTCCGGAACATGATCCTCTGGGAATGTGATTCTCAGGGAATAACCCTGTTTGCTACGTTTTCAACCCAAAGCAACCCACAGACACATTTGGCATGGATATAGATAGCATCCTGAGAAGGGACTTAAGCTACCAAGTAGCGGAAAAAGGTTTAATTCCTTCTTGGGTCACTAATAAATATAGGTACAAAAATGTATGATATATTATAAAACGTAGCAGACTGACATAATAACAGCGGTTCTGCGGCATTCTGGGAATGTCGTTAAAGTTAAGTGCCGAGACAAGTGGCTATTGGCCGTATTTATATTTTAATGTGTGAGATTTTTTAAACTTTGTAGATATCTTGAGCAAAACAATAAAAAAACTTTTTTTTTCTTTCAACAACGGAATTTGGATCAATGGATCACTGTCCGCCATATTGTAATACGAGTAAGGTTACCGTAAACATCTAAGAACGCTTATTAAAAAAAGGTTAGAGTTAAGTAAGAAGTATCACCACAGCACAGCATGTCAATATTAAAAATAGTTGTTTTTATCACGTCATGTGAGATTATTACGAAGTGACGATCACGAACCGTTAATTAATATGCCAACATTATACCTAGTTATATGTAGCGGGTTAAATATCACTTCGCTGACGATTTTTCGTCGATGAGAGCTTCCTTTCGACAAATCTAAAGTCTATTTTATAAATAACCACTTGAAATAATTTAATGGAAATAATTATTATTTTGGAATTACTACTAGGTTCATGGTTATTTTTTATGACCAAGCGCAGTCGTATTTCGCCTGCAGTGCGAGCATGTATCTATCGGTAGACATATTTATCTATCGACAAACACACTTTGTCTATCGAATTATATCGGTATTTGTAGAATAGACTTTGGATTTGTCGGTGAAACGTTCATCGACGAAAAAATTCGTCCGGCGAAGCGTTTCACGATCAGTTGTACTTTATTATACCGACGAGCGGCTGGCCGAGTGGTTTGTACTCCTTGCTAGACAGGCTACCCGGTCCGAGGTCCCGGGTTCGAATATCGGTAGGAGCAAATGTTTGTTTGATGAGTACGAGCGTTTGTTAACGGGTTGTGGATGTTTATATATTTATTTAGTATACTTCTAATATTTATACACATTATTTCCCCATTATCCATAAGTCAAGCTCTTAATGATGCTTACTTTGGGCTCTATAATAGGTGTGAGTGTATGAATTTTATTATTATTATCATATTTTTTCAATACATTTAAACATGGCGTACTTTCAGAGGCTACAATTATTATTCGAAAATTAAATATTTTGTATAGATCATAGATAGGGAACATTCTTTTACACGGCCGAGACTTTCTATGACAAGCTCAATTACTTTAGCAGTTTTGAATTTATTCGTCAGTTCAAAAAGTTTAGTATCATAGAATTAAAGAGGAAAAAAAAGTACTACTCATACACGGCGACCGATAATAAAATCGTTCGCCGCTCATAGAGCATTGAGTTCTCAAAAAGTTTTAAATGGTTGTTTATTATACTTACTTAATTAATAGTTTTAATTTAATTATTTTATTATTTTCACATACAAATCGAATAGGCTGTAAACGATAACTTAAGGAAGGCAGTGAAGTTAATTTTAGTTTTAGACGACAAAGTAATGAATTAAGTAGCACTAACTTGAACCGAAGAGCCTATTTACACGATGTAATTTAAACGAGCAGACGAGAGGCGCTTGTATCGATATGTCGCAGCCATATCGTAAAACCCGCCGTATTCCAAAAAGGCGCACCGGATTGAAAGCCGTCGCTGTTGTGTAACGCGGCTAACGCACGTTCAGCCGGATTACAATCGGGCTGAAATAATTTACGCCGCATTGATAGAGCACTATGCGTTCGTCAAAACGTTTAAGTAAGGTGACACATTCAAACGAGCGCATCGTCGATACGCCCACGCCGCGCCCGCTTTGATAGTTAAGTAAATTTAATATTTAAATTAGAAACATAAACGTTGATAACATTACTGAATAAAAAATCTCCTACTTACGCTCAGGTTGTGGAATGAGCTCCGAGTAGAGGTTTTCTCGAACAAGTACAGCATAAGGTTCTTCAAAAAAGACGTGAAAAGGTTTTTACAGGGTCGGCAACGCGCAAGTGATACCTCTGGTGTTGCAAGCGTCCATAGGCTACAGTAACCGCTTACCATCAGGTGGGCCGTATGCTCGATTGCCACCTTGCCACCTTAGTGTTTGTTTGATTGGTTGGTTCAACGGTTTTTAAGCCTCTTAAAACCGAAATCATTTTGGTAATAGGTGGTTATAGAAAAACTAACCTAGAACCTAACAATCACCCAAATAATCTTCACTGCTAGACGATCTGCCTAGACAGATAGCGAAGTACCGAAAAATCGGCCTTCAACGTTCACCCGACATTGCTTATTCAAATTCAAAATTCAATTTCAAATATATTTTTTTGCATAGAATGTAGGTACATATTTATAGTTTTTACATTTTGGTGTAGTTCCGTGTACATTCTACCAATTATCGGTATGCAAACATAAATTTTCGGCTTTGTTACTTTGACTATCATGCATGCATGTCACAAAATTAAAAATACCTAATCAAAAATTGTCAATACATATTATATCTATTTGTAATATTCGCTATAAAAAGTAAAAAAGTCCATCCAAGTTATATATTAAATGAGTCCAGCATAATTTAAATTAATTTTAAATTTTTGTCATTTAAGTATTCCGTCAATGAATAATTCCTGACAATGAGCCTAATTCTGGGAACACACTTTAATTCTAAATTTAAGTACAGTATATCTCTTTCTCGCAATAAGTCATAGGAAAAAGATAGCAAGAATCTGTTTAGAGCTGTCAATTAAATTTAGATAGATTTCATAGAAACCATAGACAATTTTAGACGGCATGTACGGAGGTGCCTCCTTTAGGAGGCACTGCATTTTAGCACGTTCAATAAGGTCGAAAATTGAACGCACCTTTCTAAATGTCAATTTATATGACAGCCATCCTTTTCGTATTCGTTTTGAAAGAAAGAAATAGACTGAACTTAAATTTAAACTTAGCATGTGTTCTCCAGAATTAGGGCCAATAAGGCTAAACGTAGGAGGCCAGTCCCTATTTGCACCCGAACATATTGCAATCGCGACAACAATCCGACTGAACATGAGTTAGCCACATTACATTGACGTTTTTCAATCCGTCGCGCCTTTTTGTTATACGGCGTATTATACGATATGGCTGCGACGGATACAAACGCAAATTAGGCGCGCTGCACTGCAAACACAGGTTAGTATCAATACGAAAACAAAATATATGCTATTCAGAGATCAGGCGTATTAAAAACGCGCGTTGTCTACTCGTTAAAAAAACGTCATGTGGATGAAATTAATTAATATAAGATTTTAGACCAAAAACTACACTGTAACATAATACATGCAGTGTTCACCTCTAAGATGATTATGTTTTTAGGAAGTATATTTAGTTAATAGCCAAAATGGAACAGCTGTTGGTGATCCAAATATATTTTTTTTTAAAAGTGACATACTCTCTGTTCGAACAAAACATTGTTAAACCTGCTAGACACATACATTGGAACCCATGTTATAAGCATTTCCATTTAGGGTTGTAAATAAAATGTCATCTTACCAAAGAATGATGTCAGGAACATGATGTCAGTACCAAGTAGACTGTTCTCAGGGTCTAGTTGTTCAGCTGTAGCCTCCGTTGGCTCCACAGTGACGAAAGCAGCAAACGTTGGATGGTGCGGAGGCGGACCTTGCAACTGAGGAAATATTTATTTGTTTTTATTAAAAACTATAACCCCTGACTTCGTCCGCGAGAAAATAGTTTTCATGGCAGTTTAGCTTATGTCCATTCACAATCATTTAAAATGAACACCTCATTGTATAAAGCTTCACTATATCTTTGGAGTGAAAGAGCCTATAGTCGTCTGGCCTTGGATATTCCACTTCCAGAAGACTTATTCTGATCCTAGCCAGGGCATCGCATTGACAAAAAAGATGTTCGATCGATTCCTCAACATCGCCAGCCTCTATACGTCCAACAACTGGGAATAGGACTTCCTACATGGGAGAAACAAATAAGGAGCTTGGACCATATCCCCCCTCCCACTGGCCCAATGTGGTTTAGTGGGTGAAAGTGGTAGCAGTTACAACTGGGACCAACGACTTAACATGTACAACGAAGCACGACAAGAGGGACACAAGATTATAAATTTTTGATCAACTTATCTAGAACTTACCATGGCAAAAATACTTAAACCACTGCACCAGCGAGTTCAACATTATAGTTTGTTACTGATGATATTCCTCTACTGTGGAACAGGAAAAGATTTACCTGTGGTGGGCATTCCCCTTCCATTTGTTTTTCCCGTTGCACCTCCTCATAGGTAGGCAACTTTGAATTGGCTGCGACATCATATGGGGGTGGAGCTGAGAAGTCTGGCTGTGGTGGTGGTATGTCTTGAACATTGTCTGAAAATAATATTACATAATATTATTTAAGTAAGATAGAAACCTTACCAGATTCTTTACTAGCACATGCATTAACATAATTCTTATAAGGTTTACTTCATTTTAGTACTTATATTACTATTTATAATAATGATAAGGAAACACTCTATATGTCTCATTTATCTGAGACTTCATATTTAATAAATGTTAGTACACTGAAAGAATACTTTAACAGTTTAAGGTACACCTAATAATATGATTATTCTTAGACTCACACCTTTTATCTAGCTCAAATTAAATGCATGCTGTACTCTTGGTCCAACTACTTAGTCCAATTGATCACACGACCTGACCTTTTTTTACTTTTGTCCGATTCGTCAGACCAAAAGGAATCATAAATTCTCATAGTCTGATAGACCAGACCACATAAATTTTATTTCACTTTTGGTGCGACTTAATTGGAATCTTTATCTTCTTCTTCAAAAAGGGTGACAGGACCCAATTGAACAATTATAGATCCATCTATCGCTCATGAGTCATGTTTACAAGTTTTCGAGGATTTTAATGAATCGTCTTGCACGCAGGTTTAACGACTTCCAGCCTCCCTGACTAGCGGGATTCCCGAAAAGCTATAATAGCATAGACCACATATATATGCTACGGCAGGTTAGACAGAAGACCGAAGAGTACAATCTGCCATTATACTTAGGGTTAGTGGACTATGAGAAAGAAAACCTTCGATTCTGTTGAGACCTGGGCAGTCTAAAGCCATAAACAAAAAATAGAATAGAATAAACCTGGGCAGTGATTCAATTACTCCAGAGATGCCAAATTGACTATCGGTACATCCAAGTGATGCGGTCACTGTACAAATATGCCACATGTCAATCAGCCTCCAGGGTCAAAACTCGAAACTGACGACTCCTGTCTCACAAAAGAGGGTGATGTTATATCAATATGTTCACAGCCGCGTCGGAGAATGAAACACCAGACTCAAAAATTACACTGTACCGCTGCAAATATTAGTGTCACTCCCATGACTGACTTGAAATTGGCAGAATTCGATAAAGCGAAGCCATAGTATTAAAGAAGAAGAACTTTTGTTATGTATACTAGATAACAAAGAAATAATTATACTTAATAATATGTATACAAATATTAGAATAATACAATAAAACATATAAACATCCATGGCTCATGAACAAATGCTCACACTCATACAAGCATTTGCTCCCACCGGGATTCGAAGCCGGGAACCGTGACCGAGTAGCCTGTATAGCAAGGGGCACAGACCACTCGGCCAGCCCGTCATTGATAATGACAGGCTACTAAGGATTAGAAATGCCTATGATAAGAAATAACTATATTCTAATTGAATATATGCCAAGTGTAGTTGATTTGACAACACATGACCACTTGAAGGTTAATAATATTTTACTAAATTATTTGCAACTGCTGGCCGAGTGGTCTAACTACAGGATAGTCAGTCAGGGGTCTCAGGTTCAAATGCTGGAAGGGGAAGATGTTTGCATGATGAGTATGGATATTTATATGCTTACTTGTTATATTTCTAATATTTATATACATATTATTATCAATATTTCTCTATTATCTAGTACCCATAACAAAAGCTCCTAATAATCCTTACTTTAGGCAAGATAATAGGTGTGAGTGTATTGATAAGGGTGTGTCATTGTCTATTTCATTTTCAATTAATGCCATTTCCAGTCAGAATGTTTTCATATTAGTTATTATAAATAATTTTGTTGATGTCTAGTGTTAACTATTATTTATCTTGAATAAAGTATACTGCAACCATTCAACTATGACACTCTTTCACTAGTCAATCATGCATGATTGTCATTTTGCCGAAAGATGTCCACTATGGGACAATGGCATCGACTTTCACAATATTAATATTTATTTATTTTGAAACATTTCTTATCAACGTCACAATAGGGATTATAGCAATAAAAATTGTCATGCTACCATTTGCTCTAGTTAAGTAGGTACAGGTACTGACTGATTAGAATTGTAGGTTTCCCACTTACAATGAAAGTGGATAGATGACACATAAATAGGTAAAGTAAACCTTGATAACGAAATTGTATATAGATAGGTGACAGGTGGTACTTACTTAGGTCAATGTAAGGAGAAGGCATATTGGGTTCCAACGAAGATGGTAATATTACCCTTAGATGTGTCGGTGGGCAAATACTATCTCCTCGAGGATGGTTCTGCAATAACACTTTCAAATATCACCAAGAACTACGCGCAAGCAGTTACATAAATAAACAATTTAAAAACAATACCATACCATGTTTAAATGCTTGCTGACAACAATGTTTCACTATCACAGTCAGTGTTTTCACAAAATGCACTCTGACAAAATTATTATAGATGTAATTAATAATCAAACTAGAATTACAATTTCTAGTGGACTACAAATATTAATTGAATTGGTTTTTTTTCTTCGTCATAGGAATTTTCTGATTTTTTAGGTACCTATCCACCACAGATACTCTTTCTAATCTGTGCCACAGATTAATGATATTTTTTTTGGTTCATTCATTCTCCCTATATAAGAAAGGCAAAGGGAACTAATGCCAAAACAGCCAATGATGTATATATCATTAAAGGTCATTAATCTTTGGCTATGCTATCCATCTCCTTTGGTTGAAAGCTCTAAACGAATTCTTGCCATCTCTTTCCTATTACATATTTAGAGAAAGAGATATTCTACTGTACTTACCATACCACTACTTAAATTTAGACTTAGAGTGGCCCTAATTCTGGTAAACACATGCTTAGTCTAAATTTAAGTCCAGGGCATTTATTTCTATCAAAAGGAATACGAAAAGGATGGCTGTCATATAATTTGACATTTAGAAACGTGCCTTCAATTTTCGACCTTATTGAACGTGCTAAAATGCAGTGCCTCCTAAAGGAGGCACCTCCGTACATGCCGTCTAAAATTGTCTATGGTTTCTATGAAATCTATCTAAATTTAATTGACAGCTCTAAACAGATTCTTGCTATCTTTTTCCTATGACTTATTGCGAGAAAGAGATATACTGTACTTTAATTTAGAATTAAAGTGTGTTCCCAGAATTAGGCCCAGTGTGTCTTCAGAATTAAGCCCAGTAAATCAGTTTAAATGGCAAAATTCCCTTACCCTACTGATGATAAATATATCCTGCTATCCTAATGTTGCTTGTAAGAGATCGCTCTTAGTGATAAGGCCGTCCATTGTGCAAGCATTGCTTACATGTTATCATAATAAGAATAATCATTAATTACATCGTGATGTTTTTGATGTGTTTAAAAGAAAACGATGAGAAAATTATATGTCCAGGCGGAAATCGAACCCTTGTCCCCTGATGTTTGGCCAGATGCGATTACCACTACGCCACCGGAGCACTAGGTATAACCTACTCATTTCTTCCCCACTATCTATCCTCTTTTAACGTTTTTATAGCAACGTTTATCTCACCACCTAACCACTCATTAAAGTTAACACCTCTAGGGATCCGAAATAATACTTTTACAAGCATTTTTAAACTTCCAGTTAAGGTGAGAAAAGCAATTTCAGTCACATTTCAATGTTTTTGATGCGTTTAAACTTTAAACACCTACTTTATTGTAAAACTAACAAATAAAGAAAGAAAACAATAGAAAAATTATATGCTCTTGGCGGGAATCGAACCCACGTCCTCTGATGTCCGGGTATTGATGTCCGCATCCATCGGCTTCCTACGACTCTCACCAGGATCATTGGTCCACCTTGAGGGGGCTCTACCAACGCTTTGTCTCTTCCGGTGCGCGGCCGCCACTCAAGGAGATTCCGCTCCAACGACCGTCAGTCCTCCTTGCAATGTGGCCAGCCCACTACCACTTAAGGCTCGCAATTTTTAGGGTTAATTCACCAACGATTTATTAATTACCAATATTTCTAATTCCTTTGCCTTTAAAAACACAATTGTCAGTGTCAAATAAAAACCCAACCTCTATCTTATTCTATTCTACTCAAGTCATAGCCTTCTTTTGTTGTATAAGTGCCGTAAAAATTTAGTGAAATTAGTAAACTCACTATGAAAACGACTTTGATGGTAGCTGAAAAGCCATCTTTGGCTCAAAATCTTGCTAATATACTCAGTAACGGCAAATGTAATACCAATAAAGGTACTATTGATATTGATTAATTTGAGTTCGTCAGGCGGCCAATGTTTGTAATTTCATGGATGTTTGCTAGAATTTTTAACTGTTACAAACTATTTTTCAGCTTCCAACTCTGCATGTGCAGTGCATGAGTGGAACGGTACTTTTAAAAATGAGCCTGTAAGATATAAAATGACATCAGTGTGTGGACATGTTATGTCCTTAGACTTTACCGGTAAATACAACAATTGGGACAAAGTAGACCCTATAGAATTGTTCAGTTGCCCAACGGAGAAGAAAGAAGCAATGCCCCGCCTGAGGATACCTGCTTTTTTGGCTCAAGAGGCCAGAGGTTGCGACTATCTTATTTTATGGCTTGATTGTGATAAGGAAGGAGAAAATATTTGCTTTGAAGTAAGTGACATTTTAAAAACCCATTCCCCCTTATTTATAAAACGCGGACTAAAGTTATTCCTGGTCTAAAACTGATGCTGTCACTTACATTCGTCAAAAGAAAGACAGTGACAGCATCAGTTTTAGACCAGTACTTATTTTATCCGCGTTTAATTATAACATGGATTGTGTCTAGATTGTATAACTTGATAAGTCAAAACAAAATCAACTTAATTTGCTGCTCGTTTGGTAATCTAAAAGGTGGTTTTGTTGTGGATTTCCATCCCACCCCAGGACATGCATTTTTTCTAGTCTAGACTCTTATAAGATTTTTAAGTAGTAAAGTTATCCTAAGTTCTGTATAGCTCAGATTGTTAGAGCAGTCACCTGGATTCTGAAAGGCCACAGGTTCAATCCCCACCTCAGGATGTGAATTTTTTCTAGTTTAGATATTTTTATAACTATAATTAGATAATAGAAATAGTATTCCTCAAACATTATTTAGCATCAGTTGTTATTCTAAAATGTAGGTAATGAGCTGTGTGCAGCCTTATATGAAGGGTGATGTCCTATCTCCATTAGTGACATATCGTGCCCACTTCTCTGCTATTACTGAAAAGGACATAAAGGCTGCTATGTTAAATCTCGGCAGACCGAATGAAAATGAATCTCGTAGTGTAGATGCCAGGCAGGAATTGGATCTACGTATTGGTTGTGCATTCACAAGATTTCAGACAAAGTACTTTCAAGGTAATCAATTTTATTTATACAGTGTGTTGCAAAATTCGGAAACAAAATTTAAGGAGTTGTTTATGGGCACTTTGCAGCCCAGTATTATTTTCCAATTCAATTAATAAAATCGCTGCAGCAAACAGCACTAACCAAACATATTTTTTTACATATGCACTAAACAAAAATCAACTCATTGAAAAACAGCTATGTCTGCATACTGTGTTTAACACCCATGTTTGGATCAATTATGGGATTATGATGTGAGGGAACAGTACAGATGGGGATAAAATATTTATCCTACAAAAGAGGTGTATCCATATCTTGGACAATATGCATAGATGTAACGGATAGCTGTAGACCTTATTTTAGTAAAATAAAAATTCTTACACTGACTTTGATAAATGTTTTTGAAATAAGCAAATTAGTGAAGAATAATCATTATATTAAAAGTAAACAATGCTTTACGGTTTCCGTTATACTGAGACATCAAAATAGATGGATTTACTTACATCTAATCTTAAAATACACAGTTTGGGCCCCCATATCAGTGCAATAAGAGTATACATATAATCAACTACCAAAATACATAGTGGCTGAAGAAAATATCAATTAATTTAAAATAGGATTAAAAAATATCTTATAGGTAAAGCTTTTTATAGTATTCAGCAGTTTTTTGTTCAATCTCGATGGAAATGATAGATTCAAAATTAAACTATAATTATTTAAATGGTCAAAATTTATTTAAGAGCCTAGTGATATTTGATCTTGTATTATTATTTTAATGCCCTTACAGGGTCATGTTGGAGTATATTTTATTTATAACACCTTTTGTTCCACATGATACAATAAAAGATTTTTAATTTGAGTTTGAATTGGCATAGGTATATATTCGGTGGACTTAGAACAATCAATGAATGACTTGTCCTTTTGCTTCAAATCATATGCACTTCATGCACAGTGTACGGCACGGGTCAGTGCTGTGAGCCACTTACGAATTTGATCAAATGGATGAGATGTGCCTTGCTTAATCTGAGGATGCCTCTAAGATCTTCTAGACTTTTCGTTTTTAGTTATATCTCTAACATCTTTTCAATTTCAATATAGGATATAGAAATATCTATTTTGAACAGGTAGATATGGAGATCTAGATGCATCACTAATATCCTATGGCCCATGTCAGACTCCTACTCTTGGTTTCTGCGTCCAACGTCATGATGAGATTCAAACGTTCAAACCAGAAACATTCTGGGTCCTACGAGTAACGGCATCTACTAGCGAAGGCAGGGAATTGCCCTTGGAGTGGAAGAGAGTGAGGTGTTTCGAAAAGGATATTGCAAATATGTTCCTTGCTGGTATTAAGGAAATAAAAGAGGCTACGTAAGTTTCTTTGTTATCGCTTTACTTTGTAGTTGACACAAAATAATTTTAGATAAGAATACAGATTCAAGAGGCAAGATGACTGATAGTGCAGCTAGTCCTAGTGTAGATGTATTTACTCGATTCTCCTAGCTTAGTCATTAGAGCAGTCACCCATATTGTAAAAGTTCGTGAACTATTTTCGAAACACTTTTTACCACTTTCATATAGTAGTAGAAAGATACACTACTTTGACTAATCTCAATCTCATTCCAGTGTTATTAACATACAAGCCAAGGAGAAGGTTAAGCCTCGTCCAGCTGCTCTCAACACCGTGGAGCTGATGCGAGTAGCCAGTGCGGGTCTTGGAATGGGGCCTCACCATGCTATGCAGGTTAGTATAAATAAGGCAATGAATCAATCAAATACAATTTATTGCACATATTGTAACAGATATTACAACAAAATTAAAACAATACAATAGGCGGCTTTATTGCTAAGCAGCAGAGCTAGCTTGTTTAGTTACAATTTGTGGACTTTTTTCTATTTATTTTAAATACACACATTTTATAGACGCACGTACTGTTAGGAGGGACTTTTTGAAAGTCTTTTTAAAAAATAAAAATACGAAATAATAGTAGAATGAGACGACCGTCGGATATGGATGATGGAATCAGACTGGCGGACCGGGCAGGAACGCGGTGATGGCACGGGACGCCATGTGATGATGAGTCGACAAACAGAGAATGCTTAGAAAGCAGGAAGGGGTGCAAATACAATTTATAACAGTACGCATGCTCGCATGGACACATGCACGCACTGACAAACGCACGCACGCACACACACGCGCACACACACGCACGCACGTACGTACGCACGTACGTACGCACGCACGCAAGCACATAGGACTTTTTTTGTCGTAACCTGTATGTTTCTAATTATATCTGTGGGATAAATTTAGTTGGTAATTGATCAATGCATCAACGGCTTGAGCTAGCGGTACGGGACATTCTAACTGAAATTTTACACTTCTCTTGTATTAATCCATCATTGACAGACAGAATCTGACAGATATGTATGTCCACTGAACTGAAATAAAATTTTAGTGAGCTTAATCCAGATCCTGGCTGATGAGTGATGGCCTGATAACCAAACGAATTTATCGAGGTATTTGTAAAACTGTTCTCAAAGCTATTTTTTCAATATGCAGATGGCAGAGCGCCTTTATACCCAAGGCTACATCTCATATCCTCGAACAGAAACTACCAGCTATTCTGAGAATTTTGACTTAATGTGAGTATTTTCCATTATTATCGCGGTAGCACGAACTGCACGAATGATATATTTAATTATATTGCAACCCTACTCCCTAATTTCGTAACTACGTAACTTACTTAAAGATTAGTTTGACCCCCCAAGCATGAGATTCCAGACACAATTGATTTTTCACTCGTCATAGCGCTTGACAGATTAATTAAGTTGGTAAATAACAATTTTAGAGGCACACTCCGCATGCAACAA
Source organism: Nymphula nitidulata (assembly GCA_947347705.1). Classification (NCBI taxonomy): domain Eukaryota; kingdom Metazoa; phylum Arthropoda; class Insecta; order Lepidoptera; family Crambidae; genus Nymphula; species Nymphula nitidulata. The sequence goes on from OX374636.1 coordinate 9,059,037, forward strand.
GGCTCGCCTAAATGGGGTGCAGAAGTGCGAACGTTGATCGCTAACGGCATCAACAAGCCGAAAAAAGGACACGACGCCGGGGACCATCCGCCCATCACGCCTATGAGGCTGGCCTGTGAGTTTGTTTACGGTTTTAATTAATATGTTTTTTATTATAAAGGTTATAAATAGTGCCACAACTATGCTAATTTGGTGTTTTTATACTGGGTGGTGCCGTCAATATAACTATAAAGTTATATTATTTCATACAAATGTCATGAAATTATCAAATGAATAAGATGTTTTTGAAAGTAGCAAACCAATTCTATGAACTAATATAGCCTATTTTTAATTTTTTGACATATTGAAGGCTCACCTTGTATACATTTAAGTAATAATGTAAATTTTTAAATTTTATGTAACCCCCGGCCTCATTAATTATTTATTTAACACCATCTCATTGAGACTATTCTTATAAGATATAAGCCCAAACACGCTATATCTGCTGTAAGTTTCAGAAGCATTCAGAAGATTTAGAGTTTCATTTCTCATAAAATTAATATTTTTCAAAATGCCACAACTCAGTATGCTTTAAACTGTTAAATCGCACGAAAACTTGAACAGAGCTTCTAGTTAAAAATATCAAAACCAATATTTGAGCTATTAAGTCCACTATTACACTGTAGTTCAAATACCCACTATACTAGTTATAAAAAAATAAAAATAGTTAAATATGTTTATTTCATTAAAAAAAAGAATATGCCTATACTAATATTAGGACCCGAAGTATAAAAAACATAAAATTGAAAAGTTTTAGTATCCCCCGGCCTCATTAATCATCTTTCTCATACCATCTCATTGAGACTATTAATTAGATCCCAAATACAATATATCTGCTGTCACTTTCTGAAGAAGCATTTCGCAGACTATTTGATGATAGAGGATCAAGGAGCTTAAGGTTAGCAAGTTTTGGTAATACCACAGAAGTAACCGTAAATCAATAATCAATTAGACCTGAGAAAGTTAGTAAAACCCATTTGCCATGTAGGAATTGAGCTGATAGTCATCAAACGCCTGATCTGATCTTCATAAATTATAGTTAAGAACCATCCTGATCACGGCAGCTTTCAAATAAAAAAATACCAAATTAAAATCAGTCCATTCGCTTAGGAGTTACAATGCCACAAACAACACAGATATACACATCAAACTTATAACATCAATCTTTTTCGACGGAGGCTTCAAATCTTAATATGAAAGATTATACTTCTCCCTGCGGAGTTACTCGTGCTTATATTTTATATATGTAATAATTACCAGAGGTCGGAATTAGGTAGAGTTATTTATGTACTTACACTGATTTCATACAGCGAAAGACTAAAGTGGATATGCCTCAAATCCCGAGATTAATTTTAAAGAGCAGAAAATCCCCGTGATTTGTTGAATAAAAAAGTTATTTACTTTTTAACCGACTTCAAAAACGAGGAGGTTCTCAATTCGGCCGGTATGTTTTTTTTTTTTTTCTTTTTCTATGTATACCGATTACGCCGAGATTACTGATCCGATTTACGTGATTCTTTTTTTGTTCGATGTGGAATAGCTGCCATTTGGTCCCATAAAAATTTTTTCAAAAACAGTTGGGTACTTTGGTTTTAAATTAAAAAAAACTGAAATTATGAAATCGACTACATAAGCAAAATTGCGAATTTTTGCTTTTCCAATGACTTTTTAGTGATACGATACGATAGTAGGAAACAATATAAGTTGATGGTCACCCATCTAGCTTCGACCGTAGAAAGTTATCACTAAAAATTGTGAAAAAAAATTTTTAAACAAAAATTAAAACCGACTTCAAAAAACTGAAAAGGATGAAATAATTAAATTTAAGTAGGTATTCATCCCCTAGAAACATATTTTTGGAGTTGGTGCTAAGTGGTTTCCAAAAACAATAGGAAGTAAAGCACCGACTCCAAAAATATGTTTCTAGGGGATGAATACCTACTTAAATTTAATTATTTCATCCTTTTCAGTTTTTTGAAGTCGGTTTTAATTTTTGTTTAAAATTTTTTTACACAACTTAAACCACTGCACGCGCGACCTTGCCAAATTTACATGACACAACCACAAAGACATTGGATGTCCGAAGTTGCAAAATTTGATATCGCGGGACGAGCCATATTAATATCAACATTTCGATGCAAGTACATAAATAACTCTACCTAATTCTGACCTCTGGTAATTACAGATGACAGCACATCAAATGTAACAGTTGCAACGAAAGCTGCAAACTGTTACGCTTGATGTGCTGCTGACTGTACATTGAAAGTTTTATTCTAGTTAAGTTAGGTAGGTAGTATTATTATACTACCAACAACAGTAGTATTCTTATACTTTTATTTTTATGATTGATTTCGTTTTGTTTCTGTTAGCGGAATCCGAGCTGGAAGGCGACATGTGGCGTATCTACGATTACGTGACGCGACACTTCATTGCGACATTGTCGCGCGACTGCAAGTACTTGTCGACTTCCATCACCTTCCAAGTTGGCGCTGAGACGTTTAGTTACACCGGCAACACGCTCGTCGACGCGGGGTATACAGAGATTATGCATTGGCAGGTCAGTTTTCGCTTTTTCCCAACATTAATGTCTTTTTTTGAGATGTGATTTTTTAAATTTTGCCAAAATGGACAAAACACAGAATTTAAACAACAATATAAATCAATTTGTTTATTCATTATATATGGTGGTGACGACAATAAATTAAAACATTTCCATTAGAAATTATTCATAGAAATATAATGAGACTGTTAGTAAAATTCTAGAATCAATGTATTTTTTTCCACTTAAACTTAACAACTCAGGAAGGGAAATAAAAAAGAACACTATTTTTTTTTTTTTTTTTTTTTATACAAAGCACGACAAATGACTCAACACCACCTGATGTGAAGCGGTAAGAAGAGTCCATATGCGAAGACAGCTAGTGCAGTTCAGACACTGCTCTAGCCGCCTCCACCTTGCCGGCCCGAAAGGTGCTTTTTCACGCCTCTTTTGAAGGAACCCATGTTATACGAAGGAGGGAACACATGTGCTGGCAAAGAATTCCAAGTTCTGGAAGTTCGACAAAGAAAAGAGCTACTAAATTTCTTTGTACGTGATGTTGAGGTGGAGACAGTGAATTGATGACTCCGAAGACCGGCTCGCGTGCTCCTGAGTAGGAAGGGGGAAGGTGGGATAAGGTCAAATATCTCCTCAGAACACTCTCCGTGATATAGCCGATAGAAGGCGCTAAGCGACGCAATGTCTCGACGCAATTGCAGAGGCTCAAGGTTGTTGGTGACCTCTACATCGCCAATGATACGGACAGCACGACGCTGCAATCTGTCCAGGGCATCGAGAAGGTACTTGGCGGAGCCATCCCACAAGTGCGAGCAATATTCCACGCAAGACCGGACCTGAGTTTTATAGAGCAGGCATAATTGGTCAGGCGTGAAAAATCGACGCACCTTGTTCAGGACACCGAGCTTCCGTGAGGCTGTTTTGATCACGGTTTCGATGTAGTTCCTGGAATTCAGGAGAAGAGAAGATCGGGTCTAGTGACCCATGCCAGTACATGTCTTTTTGAGATATTTGTGTGTTCCCCTTATTTTAAAGAAAGAAAAACATAATAACTGTATTTAACATAGTAAAATGATTGCAATAAAATCAAAATAGATAGAAAATCTTTAAAATATTTTCCGAAAACAGAATACTAGCGTTGTACTCTTATACTGAAATATAATAGTGTATGTTTGTTCTGTACTGCCTGCATATCATTTAATTGTGATCTATAAAGGTCGGTTCACTGTCAGCAACCTGAACTACTGCCCAAACTTTGTTATGATAATATATTTAATGGTAGCTTGGCCAACGCCCTTGCTAACGCCTTATCTAACGCTTCGTTAGCCGCTCAAACAGCCAACATGCCCACGCTCTTGGAATGCTTGTTCATTGCTAGGATAAACCGTGACATTGCTTCTAGATGTCTTCTCCAAAAGGTGATTTTTTAATTATTGTACACATTTTATATCCAGTTTTTAATAAACTCCGTTAGTCCCAGTTAAACCTGGCTTAAAAATGACGCGGTCACTTTTATTTGTTAAAAGAAAGTTAGCATCAGATCATGTTTTTTTTTAAAAAAAAGCACGGCAAATGACTCAACAATGGTGTAATTACTGGGCATGGACGGCATTTCATCTTAGGCCTCAGGATGACAACGCACCTGCAATATCAAGTGATTTTTCCTTGTTATTGCAGGTGTCTATAGGCGGCGGTAACCGCTTTCCATCAGGTGGGCCGTCAGCTTGTTTGTCATCTAGTTGTATAAAAAAAAACTATCTGATTTGAAGCGGAAGAAGAGTCCATATGCGACTCTTCTTCCGACAGCCTGGCCACGGTAACGGGCGGCGGCGCGACTGGCAATATTTTGATAGTAAAATTCGCGGCGGGCGAATATTTGTTCCACCAGTCGCGTCGCCGTCGCTGCCGCCCGTTCCCGTGGCCAGGCCGTAATGCAGTCTGAAACACACTGTTGTAGCCGCCTCCACCTTGCCGGCCGATAAGGAGTGTTCTGAGGAGCTTTTCGACTTTATCCCACCTTTCCTCTTCCTACTAGAAGCACGCGTGCCAGTCTTCGGAGGCATCAATTTACTATCTCCACCTCAACATCCCGGGCAAAGAATTTTAGTAACTCGTTTCTTTGTCGGACTTCCAAAACTTAGAATTCTTTGCCAGCACATGTGTTTCCTCCTTCCTATGACATGGGTTCCTTCAAAAGAGGCGTGAAAAGTCACCTTATGGGCCGGCAAGGTGGAGGCAGCTAGAACAGTTTATTTCAAGTTGCACTAGCTGTTGAAGCCGCTGACAACGCGTCTCTTGAAGGAACCCGTGTTATAGGAAAGAGGAAACACATTTGCTGGCAAAGAATTCAAAGTTTTGAAAGTCTGACAAAGAAGTCCATTACTAAACTTCTTTGTGCGTGATGTTGAGGTGAAAACAGTAAATTTATTTGATGTAATGTAATGTTTATTTCATAACCTAAAATAATTTTTACAAAAATTAAAAGATTAAAAAAAAACTCAATTAAATAGGTACTAGTTTATTTACACAAGTAAATCGCGCGACAAGCTTTTATGATCATATAAATTGTGTATAATGAGGTTATTAGTTTATAGTTAAAATTTTAAAGGAAAATTTTATTTTCTTCTTTTTAGATCATTTAAATAAAATATTTAAAAAAATATATTTTAATTAATTAATTAATTTTTAGTTATCGCTGGCTAGGTTTTTGAGTCTAGCAAGCCCTTTCATTTGATACCCATATTGCCGAAGTGCATAAAAAATAACTATTCCGCCAACTTGGATGTTCAGCCATATTGGATTTAGAATAACGTCACATTATTTCTCGAGTTACTCTAAACACGCCCTTTTATTTGATTCCTATATTGTAGAAATGCATTAAAAATAACTATTCCGCTATCTTGGATGGTCCGCCATATTGGATTTAGAATGATGTCACACAGCTTATCATGTATTGTCATCCAAACCAAATGTGTATACAAAATTTCAGCTCAATCGGTTGAAGATATCTGCTTCAAAATCGTATCGCAAGATTCCACCCGAACTTAGCAAGTTAAATAAAAGCTTTTAAAAAAGTAAATATTTCATCACAGGCATTTGGCAAAGACGAGTTCGTGCCCATTCTCAACGTTGATGACGTACTCCGTGCCCACGACCATCGTCTCGTCGAGTGCCAGACCTCGCCGCCGGACTATCTCACCGAGTCAGAGGTACAGTCGAATCGCTTAGTAAATATTCCTCATCATCATCACTAGCCTATACAAGGTGGTGCTGTCAATGCGACAGTAAATTAAAAAATGGGCTATATTAGTTCATAGAAATGGTTTGACACTTTCAAAAACATCGTATTCATTTGATAATTTCATGACATTTGTATGGAATAATATAACATTGACTGCATTATTGCATAGAAATGTCCAAAAATTATCAAACGAATAGGATGTTTTTGAAAGTGGCAAACCATTTCTATGAACTAATATAGCCCATGTTTTAATTTATTGTCGCATTGACAGCACCATCCTGTATACGTCCCACTGCTGGGCTCAGGCTTTCCTAAATGGGAGAAACCCGTGAGCAGTTAGGGCCATAACACCACCACGCTGGTCCAATGCGGGTTTTCTAGGCTTAAGCGGGTGCAGAAACAACCGGGACCAACGCCTTGACGTGCCTTCCGAAGCACGGAGGAGGTCGAGATTATAAATTTTGATTGACCCATCTCGGGATCGACCATGGCGAAAGTTGCTTTGTTTTCGCTATCGAAACCATTGTGTTCAAACCACTACGCCACGAGCTCTTTAGAAATTTTTCATGGTTTTAATTAATATATTAGCGTAGAATAGAATAGAATAGTTTATTTTGCGAAAATATGGTACATAATTAGAGTTATGGTAAAGAAGAATGCCAATTTTGTTGGTAATGTTTGCCCCTATGAAAAATGGTGGAGCCTCATTTCAGATTGTAGACAATAATGTACTGAATAACATGGTGTCCATTAAATAACACAAAACTTTTATTTTATTGCAAAAAAATAATGAAATGAAATAAGTATTGTATAAAATGGCAACATAGAAGTCATAAAAGTGCCCAAAACTGCATAGTCCATAGCCACGACAACGCTGTTAAAAAGTTGACTTTAATGTCAAATTGAAATTTATTTAAAATTGACATTCCGTAGTTTCAACCTCTTCAACCATGAATGTTTTGGGTGCATATGAAGTGTTTTTGTGATTTTTGAAAAAATTGATTGACCCTGACTATGAAGAAATAAAGCGACAATACTCAACGTAAAGTCGCAAAACAACAAAACTGTATTATTTGACATTGACATTTTGTTATCTCAGATTTCATTCTGCGAAAAGACATCAGTAATACACCCTAAAAAGGGGCTTACCACTTAGAATGTAAGTTATGCTGATTTCTGGATTGTCTTATCGTAAATTGTCAAATATCCAGGTGATAACACTAATGGAGAAGCACGGTATCGGAACCGACGCGTCAATCCCAGTTCACATCAACAACATATGTCAGAGGAACTACGTGACCGTCGGCAGTGGTCGGAGACTTGTGCCCACTAACTTGGGTATTGTTCTAGTGCATGGATACCAAAAGGTAAGCAGATATATATTTTACTAGGTAGACCCGTATGTAGGGTCGTCTGGGTAGGTACCACCGCCTTTCTTATGTCAGCCGTGAAACAGTTCGCTGTGTTTCGGATTGAAGGGAAAGGTAGCCAGTGTAATTACTGGGCATGACAAGGTGACAACGCACCTGCAATATCAAGTAATTTTTTCTTGTTATTGCAGGTGTCTATAAGCGGCGGTAACCGCTTACCATCGCAAGTCGTCCGTCAGCTTGTTTGTTTATTAAAATAAGGCTATAATGCTATAAGGGCCATCATAAAAACTTCAAATGACGTCACCTGTATCTGCCCTTTTCTTGTCTGATTAAAATGAGTGTGACACTGAACTTTAATTTACTGACGACCGGCTGGCCGAGTGATCCGACCCCTTGCTTGCCCTTGATCCCGGTAGGAGAAAATGTCTGACTGATGAGTACGAGCATTTGTTTACGAGTCATGGATGTTTATATGTTTATTTAGTATATTTCTAATATTTATACAGGGTGTTAGGGAGACCCTCTCGAAACGCAATTTATTTTCTCGCAAGTCATGTTTAGGGTGACCAGCACTTCAGCCTTCGTTTCCGAGAGCGTCCCCCTAATACCTACATATCGATGTCATTATTTCTCCGTTATCTAGTATCCATAACACAAGCTCTTAATGATGCTTACTTTGGGCTAGATCAGTGGTCGGCAAACTTATTAGCCAAAGAGCCAATTGTAACCTTACAACAATTTGACGACCGCCTGGCCGAGTGGTCTGTACCCCAGGCTACTCGGTCAAGAGGTCCCGGGTTCGAATCCCGGTAGGAACAAATGTTTGCATGATGAGTACGAACATTTGTTTACGAGTCATGGATGTTTATATGTTTATTTAGTATATTTCTAATATTTATATACATATTATTATCATTATTTCTCCGTTATCTAGTATCCATGACACAAGCTCTTAATGATGCTTACTTTGGGCTAGATAATAGGTGTGAGTGTATAAATATTATTATTATTATAATTAAAAAAAAAATTGGGAGCCAAATCTGCTTGATTAGTAAACTTTTATTGCACTAAATTAAACTAAATTACTTACTTAATATCAGTATTATTGCGAACAATGTGCTTGCATCTCCTTGGAAAGTTTGAGTAAGTCAGGTTTGTATGTTGTTTTTTTATTTTTAGCCATGATTCCAAGTTCTCATCAATCAGACTTTTTTCTTACCGAGTTTTTTTTTAAATGAAAATATTATTGCGCCTTCCGTGCATATGTGCTAGCGCCGCACTTAAGAAGCCAAAGAGTCACATGCGGCTCAGGAGCCGCACTTTGCCGAACACTGGGCTAGATAATAGGTGTGGGTGTAAGATTATTATTTATTTATTTAGAATTAGTTATTGCGCAACAGAATCAAAGTTACCATTATGTTCTAGATCGATCCCGAACTAGTACTGCCAACAATGCGTTCAGCGGTTGAAGAACAGCTGAATTTGATCGCGGTAGGGCGCGCTGACTTCCATGCTGTGTTGACTCACACCTCGGAGATATTCAGGAGAAAGTTCCAGTACTTCGTCCGGTCCATCGAAGCCATGGACCAGTTGTTCGAAGTCAGCTTCTCGTCGCTAAAGGCGAGCGGGAAGGCGTTGTCTCGCTGCGGGAAGTGCAGGCGGTATATGAGATATATTCAGGTAAGATTTGCTGGTTTTTGACTAGATTTATAACTGATATACGGGGTGGTGCCGTCGACACGACGATAAATTAAATCATGGGCTATATTAGTTTAAAAATGATTTGAAACTATCAAAAACATCTTATTCATTTGATAATTCCATGACATTTGTATAAAATGCAGCCCATGTTATAATATTTCATACATTTTTTATTTTATTTTTTATTTTTTATACAACTAGATGACAAACAAGCCGACGGCCCACCTGGTGGTAAGCGGTTACCGCCGCCTATAGACACCTGCAATAACAAGAAAAACCACTTGATATTGCAGGTGCGTTGTCATCCTGAGGCCTAAGATGAAATGCCGTCCATGCCCAGTAATTACACTTTATATTTCGAATTAAAAATAACTTATTAGAAACTAAAAGATAAAAAAAACTGCTTTGGTAACAATTCCAATAATTTGTTAGCTTTATAAAAAGCTTAGTTTGGGTATTAGATATTCGACCAATTGCTTAGTAAGTGGGGAAAAAATAATAAAAATGACACTGGCTTTTTTCTATGAAGAAGATTGTATTCATTATTTTTTTTTGGTTTTTCTAAAATGCTATAATGATCACTTAAATCTAGCTTAATGAAAATAAAATCAACAGTAGTAGAAAATATAGGAGTAAATCCTTATTAAAAATAATGAATATTCACGAGGTATTTCATTAATAATATCTGATTATTTGTATCATTTAAGGCGAAGCCGGCTCGACTGCATTGCTCCCACTGCGATGACACGTACGGGCTACCCCAAAATGGCACCGTTCGTATTTACCGCGAACTCAAATGTCCGTTGGACGACTTTGAACTGCTTTCATGGTCTTCCGGTAACAAGGGAAAGAGCTTCCCGCTTTGCCCCTACTGCTACAACCATCCGCCGTTCAGGTTAGTTATTTAATTCTTAGCATTGATTCTACTGAATAATAAATCACTATTAGTATCAAAATATGACGTGAAATGTTAGTGCATAATTTACATAGTCTTTAATCTGTCAAGCGGCATTATACCTCTAATGGAGGTCTATGACAATTAAAAAAATAATTGTGTCTGGAATATAATACTTTAATTTATTTTATTTTATTTGTAGATAAACAGTTTTCTATTACAAAAATAAGACAAATAAGTAGAAAATAGTAAACCAGTTACAGATCCACACTAATACACATAGAAATACAGTAGATAAGTAATGTTGAGCAAACAGAGAAAAATTGAATATTAACTTGATAAAAAAAATAGCACACACGTACCTAGTTTATAAAGCTAAACTACACGTCAGAAAGTTGAGCAGTTCGATGTAATATTAGCGTTCTCTAATTAGCATTAAGGCATATATCAAGTTAATTGAACCCAAACAGCGGTCCTTCGAGCTGGATATTCGAGTTATAATAACTAACAAGATGAAATGATAAAACTGATTAAATTCAATTATTGCATATTTTTTTTATAAAAAACTATACAACACTGATTGAATGGCACAAGTACGCACAACTTGATTGCTTGAAGAGTTGATAACTAATTAATTTTAATCAACGGTGTTAATGCTCAGATGATATACGCAATTGCTCGTACATGCAATTGGCTTAAGTTCAAGTAAACTTAATTCCTTCGTTTCTCCCTATTGAAGCCACTGTATACTCTGTGCGTGTGTGCGTTTGTACTCAGTTTTGGTTCATTGTGTCATCACTCAGGGATATGAAGAAAGGCTTCGGTTGCAACTCGTGTACGCACCCGACCTGCCCGTACGGTGTTAACTCGACGGGTGTGTCGGGGTGTGTGGAGTGTGAGAATGGCGTCTTGGTACTGGATCCATCCGCGCCTAAGTGGAAGCTGGCTTGCAACCGGTTAGTAGAATACACTTATCGGTATAATTAAGTATTAGAATGAAAATAAATAATTAGTATATACCTATGTCTATTGAATAATTATCTTTTGCACGTTTTTGGGTGTCGGTTTTGTTTAATACCTTTAGAAATGTCGTTTTGTGCTAATGTCGACTGTCGTCTGTTGTGTATGCCATTCAATAAATAAATCTTTGTGCCAAACGCTGCGTTATAGATTTTATAGCAAATAAAATTATCTATCAGATCAGAAGTGTGTAAAAATTTGATTCACAGTGAAATCTTAACTCCTTGCCAGTTTTACGATAAAAACAATCTTAAACTATCATCATCAGTCTATATACGTCCCACTGCTGGGCACAGGCCTTTCTACATGGGAAAAAACACATGAGGAGATTGGGCCATAACACCACCACGCTGGCCCAATGCGGGTTGGTGCGTTAATGCGGTTGCAGGAACAACCGGGACCAACGACTTAGCAGGTCTTCCTATGCATGGAGGAGCTCGAGATAACAAACTTAGATTGACCCATCCCAGGATCGACTATGGCGAAAGTTGCTTTGTTTTTCGTATCGAAACCAGAGCGCTCAAACCAAAACGCCACCGAGCTCGTCATGCCCACGCACAAACGAGAACACGTTTATTGGTATAATTAAATATTAGAATAAGAACAAATAGTATATACATATGTCTATTTAATCATTATCTTTGTGCATGCTCCAAACGCAGCGTCATAAATTTTTTAGCAAATAAAATTGGAGATCTTTGGGGGAGGCCAATGCCCAGCAGTGGGCGTTTCTCGGATGAAATGATAATGATGATTACAATGATTTTTCATATTCCTAGTTAGCACAAACACTTGTTTCACAAAACGACACCAATTTTATAACAAAGTGTTCTGACGCAATTTTATAATTATTGTCCAACGCCTTTAAATGACGGTATAAATTCTTTGAAGTTTTCCTATAATTATTCTAAGTATTTCTGAAATTATTGAATATAACAAAAACAATACAGCAGTTGATAATAATAAAAACATAAGGTATGTTTTATTCCCACAGTTGCGACGTCATCATAAACATATTTGAAGACGCGACTCGCGTGTCCGTATGCGAGCAACAATGTTCCGCTTGTGGCGCCCAACAAGTGACCGTCGAGTACAAGGCTGAAAGGACCAAGCTACCGGCGGCGTTGACGGAAATGACGGCTTGCTTGTACTGCGAGCCGAGCTTTAGTGTTCTGGTGAGTTACATATACTGACAACAGCACATTAAATGTGACAGCAATGTTGCGTTTGTGGCGCCCAACAAGTGACCGTGGAGAACAAGGCTAAAAGGACCAAGCTACCGGCGGCGTTGACGGAAATGACGGCTTGCTTGTACTGCGAGCCGAGCTTTAGTGTTCTGGTGAGTTACATATACTGACAACAGCACATTAAATGTGACAGCAATGTTGCGTTTGTGGCGCCCAACAAGTGACCGTGGAGAACAAGGCTAAAAGGAGCAAGCTACCGGCGGCGTTGACGGAAATGACGGCTTGCTTGTACTGCGAGCCGAGCTTTAGTGTTCTGGTGAGTTACATATACTGACGACAGCATATTAAATGTGTCAGAAAATGTTCCGTTTTTGGCGCCCAACAAGTGACCGTGGAGAACAAGGCTAAAAGGACCAAGCTACCGGCGGCGTTGTCGGAGATAACGGTTTACTTTTTCGACATGTTTTTTTTTCTCAACAAGTGAGCAAATTTATTTTTTGTAGCGCTGATGCTAAATCACGAACCAGCGAAGTAGTCTAAAATTGAATCACGAGCATAGCGAGTGGTTCACAATTAGACTACTGAGCGCAGTGAGTGATTTAAAGGCACGAGACAAAAAAAAATTGCTCTCGTGTGAATCATACAACTTTTCACCTCTCCAGTGAGAATATTGTTATAAGTGAGATACACAAACAATATTAATTCAGGCGTTAAACAAACATTTTCATCACTCGATGAACTCATTTTTGTTATTAAATTAACAAAATAATCACAATTAATTATAAACACAAGTCGAAAAATCAAAACAATCTGAATTTATTTTTCCCGTTTTGTCCACAGATTATATAGACTATTTTTGAAATTATTATATATATTTTTATGAAACGTGACATTATTGTTTTCTGAATTATATAGTTATTTTTATTTTTTAAGAAAACGTCCATAAATTAAAATAGTTAAGCTTATAAACTAAAATAATTAAATTACATAGTGGTGCGACTAGCGCTAGTCCTGAGTTTCGGAACGCGCTACTGCCTATTTCAAATTTATTTAAAAACTTACTTTGCCTCACGCTCGCTGCAAAAACCGGTTTTCCTTCCGGTATTAAACAAAAGACTTATTTTGCTGCTGGAGAGGTGAAAATACGTTTATTTTATTATTTATTTTAAGCAAAATGGGTCTCTTAAAATCAACGTCCTTTTCCGTAGGTGGAGAAACACCGCGCAGTGGCGTCGCGTACACCCGCGGCGCGAGGTCGCGGCGGCGGCCGCCCGCGGGCCAACAAGCATCGCAACAAGCAACCCAAAGACAAGATGGCGCAACTCGCAGCTTATTTCGTCTAACGACTGCCTCACACTACCGACGGACGTATGGGGTAATATTAAAAAACTTCGCACAAAGGAAAACGGCTGTCAAGATCTGCTGCTCAGCACCCTTATTCACAAACTAAGTTTATAAGAAAGGCAATCATCATTACCATAGTCAGCTTCTATACGTCCAACAACTGGGAAAAGGCCTTCCTACTTGGGAGAAACAAATGAGGAGCTTGGGCCATAACACCTCCACGCTGGTCCAATGCGGGTTGGTGGGTTAAAGCGGTTGCAGGAACAACCGGGACCAACGGCTTAACGTGCCTTCCGAAGCACGGAGGAGCTCGAGATTATAAATTTTTATTAACCATCCCGGGATCCACCATGGCGAAAGTTCCTTTGTTTTGGTAATCGAAACCGGAGCACTCAAACCACTACGATACCGTGATTCTTAGAAAGGCAATAAACTTAGAATTATTCTCTCAAAAATCAGATTTTTAAGAATTAAATTATTTCCGATTCATCGCTTAAGTTACGCACGCGAGCGCCATTGTTATCTTGTTTCCTTGCGATGGGAAGCATGTCTCTATCTTTTTCCATCCTATGTCGAATTTTGCGATGTATCGCTTCAAAACGAGGGGGATGTGAATTCTCGAATTGAATTAATATTCAACAGTTGTGAATAAGTGTGCAGAGCCTCGCAATGGTAATGGCCGTCCCTGCCTCACACTAATGATGAAATAATGCGATAAATTTGTTTTTGTCATGATGTATTTTTTACTTTTCTTCTTTCCATTCTATAAACACTGCATTAAGTAATTTGTAAGTAAAGTAATTTGTAAGACTAAATAAAAATATTGAAATAAAAGCTGCATTAACATTTCGGATTCTTATCTTGACACTAATATTCTTCATTAGTTCAAAAATAAAATTGAATCTATAAAAGGATTAATTTGAGGTCTAAATAATCTTTAGGTTTATGCTTTTTTGTATTTGGGATTATGGAAGATTTCTGACCATTTATATTAAGTATCTCAGGAATAGAATAGGAAGTTGTAATAAAGTGATAGTAGTACAGATCATTTATATAGGGTGGTGACGACAATAAATTCAAACATGGGCTGTATTGGTTCATAGAAATGTTTTACAACTTTCACATACACCATATTCATTTGATTATTTCATGTTTTAATAATTTGTTGTCGTCCGTCACCACTCTGTATATTATGTATTCACTCTCATTCATTATTAAAGATCAGAGGCAAGTGTTAGTTATCCCAATAACGTGTTTTTGTATTTTTTGTATTAATTACGTACATATGTGTTAAGTGCAATAAATTATTTTTACTTTCAATTGGCTGTCGTTTATTTTCTTATGGGTGGTACTGGTGACGACAGTACGACATTAAATGAGAACATTGGCTGCGTTATTTCATAGAAATTTTATGAAATCATCAAATAAATGACATTTATTAGAAAGTTGAAAAACATTTCTATGGACTAATATAGCCCATGTTTTAATTTAATATCTTATTTTTGTTACCACGCTGTATAAATATTGCATAATAGATTTTAATTACGTATTTTAGGCGTAGGTACATATTATTTTAGCATTGTATTGGACCTATCTCTGGTGCAGTCAATCATTTGATCTCGCAGATTGCTCACAAATATCTGAACTGCTTAAGAAAAGCAATTCTAACACTATGGTGACAGAGTCGAACGTTGTTTGTGGCGTCACGTAAGTCTTTAACAAGTGAAAGGCGATTCTAATTCTGTAGTAATACGGTTGGTTTTCAAACCTCGTAGTTATTTTGAGCACTGAAAGCTCATTCTCACTGTGTACTCGCGAAATGCTAGTACAATAAATAATTTTTGTCTCCACTTCTCTCTCAATATGGAAAGTTAAATTTAGATAGCTCCATTAAATAAACCATAGGTTAATTGAGCAAGCATACAATTGGGATGTTGCCTAAGTTTGAATATGGCGCTATTTTTCACCTATTCGGAAAATATGCGCTACTGTCACCCATAAAAACAATTTAAACTTAAAATATATGGAATATTGTTGAAATTGTACTGTTTTGAAAATTAAAAAAATGGATATATATTTTTTTCAAAATTTATCAAAAATGTTAATGATATTAGATTGCTGACATCAATTAAAACAACTATTATTATTACAACTATTAATAAAAACATACTTAATACATAGTTATTATCAATTTTGTCAGTATGCCCATACATTTCTTAGTAATATGGGAACATGTGACGTCACCTGTTCCGTAGATTTTCTATGGAGCGTTTTTGGACGACGCGCCGCAACACATCAAACATACTACTATATCTGTGAAACTATTGATCTTAGACATACTATTTCTTTTGCAATATTACTTTATGAGTTATAAACTTCTTATTTATGAAATAAAAAAAAAGTTGTCAACTACCCAATTAGACGCTTTCTAAACATTCATTTTATTCCACACCGTTCACCATTCATTTTATTCATTTTGTTCCGTTTTGTCCACACTTTTCTATACGTCAAGCTTATGACAGTCTTACTCAATCTATATTAAGAGAAAGTGGCGCAGTATACTTACTGTATATTTTGTGGATGTAATCCACAATCTGGTTAAAGGATATTGAAACAAAAAGCTATTGAAGTCTTCATTTTATTTGTGAAGTTTGTCTCCTAGTATAATGTATAGGTACAGTACGACGTAAGCTTACAATATATTACTGTATTTTTTCGTTATATTACAATATTATTAAACCATGTTTGTTCGTATTCGTATGAGGAGCGAATATCTGTGATTCGTAAAAACAGGCTTAACGGGGTCTTAGAGTAGGGCCAGACAAGTTATGTTAGCGTCTATATTGGTAAAAAAAGGCACAGTTCAACTTTAAATTACAGAAATTAGAAACAAATTTCAATTCAAATAAATATAAATATAAAAAAGTGAAAATATTAATTATAAACATTTTAATAGCAATCTCTCATCTGGCCCACCTCCAACCCTTACATGATATGATATAATTAACACGATGCTACAAATATTATCAAATAAACCCATCTAGCAAGAGCTTGCAGTGTTGAATTGTGATTTTGATCTTTATTTATTGACTTTAGAATATTATACAGTTTCATACAAACGTTTTGGTCTCGTCCATCTCTAAACTTTAAATTAATTTTAAAATGGTAATAATAATAATACAGTACTTGAAAGGGTGTAACGTAAAAGTTGCCGTCAAAGAATATTTTGAGTTTCTATGGTATCACTCGATCAAAATCACAGATTCCTACTAAGTATTTCGAATTTAACAATTTTATTTTTATCGATACCATTGCATACACTTTATATAATCTTAGATTGACGGACACACTGCGCTTCTGATAGAAACTGCTAATACGGCTTTTTGTGTCTAAGTTCTCAATAAATACATCGTCATACACGAATAATTTTCCTGAGCGAGACTATAACCAGTCGCTTATTTATCATCGGTGGGACCAGTTCTTTCATACTGGCTGGTTTTAAATTTCCTACCAAAATTTTAAGGAGTGTTAGTACCATCAAACTGCAACTTTTTAAAAGGAATAACGCCTTGCAAAAATAAATAGCTCAGGTTATCGAACCATTTTGTATGGAAGGTAACTATTATCATTGTAGACTCTTGCCCTTAAGAAAAAGTTTATCAATTTTATGGTCCTATGAGCCCTCACACATCCCTAAGATGATAAAGAATTAAAAATCAATGAGTATATATGCGACTTTCATATAAAATCTATTAATTTCGGATAACATAAGGTGATGTATTCTACTTTCAAAAAGCAAATCGTTTTCAGATCTTAAGTATATTTTTTATCCATTCTTATTTCAATGGATAGTGTGCAAAAAAATCTGTTGTAACAATGCCAAGGTATACAATATTTGGCTGCAACTATACAAGTACTAAGAATTAAGGCATATGAGATTTGAATTCAAAAATGTCCGTCATGTCATGATCATGAGGCCGTTAGTCTTGTTCCGTGTTGCCAACTATTGGATCACGTAGCAAAATTTCCACTACGGAATATCAGACGGTTCTCCAAAAATTAATGTTACACAGCCCAGTGAAGACTATTTTCGTTAAATTAATATTTTCTTAAGTAAATTGTACTTTTCTGAGTACAAAGTTACATTATAATTTAAAATTTAACCTGCCATTTTATTGGATATCGAAATGTAGTAATATAATTTATATGAAAATTCAAGAAGTCAAAGAAGATCTGTAATAAAACTGTCAATACGGGCTTGTGTTAATTTCTCTAGTATATATCACAGATTAAGCCAATATGATTTTCGGCAATATAAAATTTTCATAAATATTTACATACATAGGTGGTATTCTGTCAACATAATATAATTTAGTTAAGTATAATTAATAATATTCGCAACTATCCATACCCTATTCGAAATAATATTTAGTATTATTGATATATATTTTTTTAATTGTATCATAATTATTTATTTAATTAGAAAGAAATTATTGGTCATAATGCTAATTAATTATGTCCTTGAATTCTATCTAACTTTTATTGTTCTCCAGTCACGTTGAGATTTGCTTATTCAAATTATAATTATATCAATTTGCAATTATAAAAATAAAAAAAATTATATTAATATCTATACTTAAAAACTGTGATGATATGCTTCAAAAACGTCACAACTTTAAGTTAAATCATTATGACGCCCCGTCGACAAAACTGAATTTTATACAGTAATAAATAAATAACAAAGTTTGTAATATTAATCAATAATCGCTTAAGCGCTTTCAGTTTAGTGATTTGGCTGTATTCATTGTGGTCCTTCGAGCCAGATACTTTGTAAATAGTACAATAAATGTTTCCAAATGTAAAAAAAAATGTGCCTTACGCTATTTTGGAGCAGTTAATTGAAATCTGAACTGGTTTATTATATCAGTAAGTAACTGATAGATCTGTTAGGCTCCACGTCATTAAACTGTAAGGCGTTAAATAAACGTAAACTGACCTAAACGATGACTCGTGTCGTACAGATTAAAATTAATAGGTACAGTAACGGTTGTGCATTTTATATTATATTTTGTCCTATATACTACATTAGTTTCATTATTTCTTACTAATTGCATACAATTCTAATGACAATGCAAGAACCACGCATCATCTGGACATTTAATATTTTCATTTAGTTTTTTGAGATTCATTTCTATAAAAATATTAAATGTACAACCGCGTGTCCATGGTCTACTATACTAATATATTAATTTTAATCTCACTGATTTTGATAACATAATTAAATTCTAATAGCTTCATATACTTATAGCAATTATTTACAAGGTGATACCGAATACTTCAACAATTATATTTACTGCGTAAGCAAGTTTGCCCTTATTGTTCGTCCGAATTTTACTATGTTCCGGTAAACGCGAAGGGATTGGATACTATTGATATTGAATTCCATTGTCGGTTTTTCCATTAACTTACCTAGTTACTTATTATTAACGAATACGTTAATAAATGAAATTTAAAATTCGTAATTTCACTTATAATAACCATAGAGATTTGCGACTAAGAATGAACTTTTTCATTTAGAATGCAAATTATCTTTTTATTATAAACGATACATATCAAAACTGAAGTATGATGTACACGCGACAGCACGTCAAGTGTAACAGTTGCACTACGAAAGTCGCCTTTATTATGAAGGTAGTAAGGGCGGATGTCAAGGCCAAGTCGTTACGCTTGATGTGCTGTCGAGTGTACTATTTTTTTTTAACTTTATTTGGAAGTAAATAATGTTGATGCCTCAAGGAGAGATTAGAAGGACTTACGATTAGTGGTTACATACATTGAGTATTGAACAAATTGTTTTATGCATGTATTTGTACTCTCAAGTATATTATAAGTAGGCATAGGGATCGCACGTTTGCATCTACGACGACTAAATCTTCTAACCTCACTAAATGGTCCGAATTTAGTATGAATTAATACAATAATGCTGTAATTTGGGTTATCGAATGCCGTGGACCCGTACATAATTTATGCATAATCCGTTTAAATGAGACCAGCTCATATTTTATTATTATTGTTAAGTTAAAACAAATTTGCCTTAAAACAATAGGGATAATGCCTCTTAAATCATATTGTCTTTATACCACGCTCCAAAATCAATCGTTTAAAGTTACTAAGATAGCAGTAAATGAAATATGTATAGGGGATATTTCCATTATTATAGGTACTATTCCAAAGATTTTAATTTCATAATAATTTTATTGTCTTCGAATAGCAATAATGCTTTATAATAATCGATACTATTTTGTTAAATTATATTTATAATTTTAATTATACTATATGAAATTCGTGATTATATATTTCTGATCTTGGAAAATGGTATAAATTACATTAACATTAATAAGAGTTACATTATTATTCGTAGATATACATGAATAGTAGATAGTAAATAAGCTATGAATAGCTTATATTATTTGAGCCACTGAAGTGTATAATATACTATATTTAATTTTCACTATTTAAAGCTCTTAGTTTTCATTACATGCGAGTTCTATTCTCGCATAGAATACTAATGCCCTCTTGCAAACCGCAGTTCGACCTTCGACCAAGTAAATATAGCACAGTGTAAGTTAAATAGATATTTTATTTGTCAGAAAGATAATAACCACCTAAGCAACGTATGCATTGTGCTACAATTAACTGTTCGAATACCACATATCATAGTATTCACTGCTGAGGGCAATAAAGTTTTAGATAATTATAATATTATAGATAACAACTAGGTAGTAAACCGGTATAGAGTGACTAGAATATATATTAAAAAAAAGAACAAAAGCTTTGCTTTTGGCAATTTTGCATATGGGTCATCAATCACATACTTACATCCTTTCACTAGAAAATGTCCTTAACACTCACCACAGAGTTTGTTAGAAAGGTCACTTGTATTTTTACTGCACTTTCGGTTAGATTGAACTGTTTTGTATTCACTGATTCATAAGATTACAAGAAATTCATCATTATTGAATTATCTTCAGGCCGTAATAGCACTCGCAACGCAAATCCATAGCAGCGAATAATAATGTACAACCGTAAAGAACCTAAATGGTCCACACTTGAACTTTTTCAGCTATAACACACCAGCTGGCCTGGTCGTAGTATGAAGAGACCACGTGGAGGCTTTCCACGTACTTCTCGATTAGTTGATCAAGTTCTCCTCGTCTGAAAACGTGGTAGTACCGATGATAGGTAACAGCACCGCCTTCTGAAGGCAAGCTGTCAGAACCGTCGCTGAGTGATGGTAACAATGGCGCGTGCGGAATTGGGCGAGTCGTTGACACTGGCACTGAGCTGGCTGCGTCTTCCGATGATGATCTTGTATCCAATAGCTTCCTTTCTTTTGAGCATTCGCTACAAGATGGCAGCGAAGCTAAACTCGCACAGCCCAATGACGCCGTGCTTCCTGTCTTGTCTCTTCTACTCCAGTCGCAACCAGCAGATGTATCGCTTGACTCGATTGAGAATCCTGACTTCAGCGGCGCCGTACTAGTACTAGACCGTGATGTTATTGATTCAGGGCTAATTTCCATTTTATCTAGTTCGCTGGAATCAGTAGATTGTCCAACTTTTAATGAAGATCTTTTATCGGTACTGTTACATAAAGAGTCGACGCTTATTTCCGACTCTAAAGAGTAACCTGTTTCAAGGGATTGACTTGTATCATAAGCACCAGAATCTATTGTAATTTCTGGATTTCCGTTACTAGAAGATATGGCACTGTCATCATCAGGATTTTTTGTTTCAATATCTGGCATTTTTTCATCCGTGATGATCGGCTTGATATTGTATTGAATATTGGCACAATTGTTAAGATATATATCTTCTTCGCTCGTAACCTTCATAGATTTTTTAAATTCCCTGTATTTGTTTATGATTGGATCAACATCTTTCGATCTCTTTTTACTTTTTAGTTTAGAGCCACATTTAGGAAACAGTTTGTTTATGTCAGTCTCGTGTACGTCATTAGCAGTTACGTTAAATTTATTCCGTTCCTGAATTTCCCTGCTGAGTTTATTTAGGTTTTGTGTTTCGTTAGTTCCTTTGTTCGTGTAAGGATCTTCTAAGTGTTGTAAACTATCAGAAAGCTCGTCTAATATTTTTTGCGTATTTCTGTCCTCTTCTTCTCGCTTTAACCTTAGAGATATACTTTTTTCACTACTGCTGCTGCTTGGTAGGTCAAAATCTTCCTCGTTTATTCGCTTTGAATATTGATCTATCTCCTGGAGTAATTTCTCGCTAAGTTTCTCTGCAAATTCTGTTAAATGTTGACTACGATCCTGTTGATCCGTAACCCAGTCTTCTTCTTTAGGTATTATATCTGATTTGCATGTTATCAATGGTTCATTTTGAATTCTGTTGAAGCTCTCAGACTTAGATATTGACTTTTCAGAGTCAGTACTGGATATTGAAACTGAATCATAAGGAAATCTTGTCGGACTTCTGTGGCTTCGGCTTAAATTTTCATCTAGAGATCGCCCTTCTGGTCGGTTTGGAGAAAGTCTATTTAGACTCCACGTAGAGTTACTAGTACTACCTTGCTTTGGAGAACGATCTTTTGATCTTCTTCCAGGTGAAAGTCGTTCCAAGCTTGATGAACTTCCACTCGAGCTTGTGTGGGATTGCGACCTTGATCTATCTTCCAATATTCTTAAATCACCTGGCGATAGTTTGTTAAGACTCCAGTTACTACTGCTGCTGCTACTAGAGGCGCCTTGAATTATGGCTATGGCCTCGGCACTTTCTAACTTTTCTAAATGTTTTCTTTTTGATCTTGGACTGGACTGAATGACTGCTTCACATGTCTCATCTAAGGAATGCGCTACTTCAGCTGCGGCTTCTATTAAAGTTATCGGGCCACGAAGTTGACAAGTGGATGGTGATTTGCCAGCTGACAAATTTTCCTTTTTTGTATCTTTTTCAGCAGTGGTAGGAACAGATAAATCTGAAACAAATAGTTTAAAAAGATTAATATACATGTATGTATTACAATAATTAATTACTGTGTAATCTAAGAAAAAAAAACTTTACCTTTTTCTAGAGCAATTTTACGTAATTCCTCTGGAACCACATTTATAACGCTGTCTACAGAATCAGGAGATGAAACACCACTAGAATCACTATCCATATCATCTATGGCTGGATTGAAAAGTTCTAAAGTCATGAGTGTTGGGCGACATTTAGCTACAGGTTCCTGTTTACTTGTGCTGCGTACTATTGGGAATGGTTGTCTCCTACTGAAATTTACTGACGGAATACCTTTGTTTAGCATTTCTTTAATTTGCCTTATTCTTTCTTTACGTTTTCGTTCCGTTGCCCTAGAATCCAGGGTGTCTACTGACATTGATTTATTGGTTTGTTTCGGTTTGTATTGTGGTATTTCAGGGAGTTCCGCTACAGTCTGCAGTGTTATTTTCGGATATGGTTTGATGTCCTGAAGCACTATTCGAGGTTTAAGTTGATTACTTTCAGCGGTTAACTTATGAATTTCTTCTATGTCTTTATTTATTTCTGCTAACAGTTCTTTAGTTACATCTGTTGGAGTTTGAATTTCTTCTTCTTCTTTGATAGGCGGTATGGGATCTAATTCTTCGAAAACTTCCACAGATATGTTTTTATCTAGAATCGGTTGTAATTCTGGTTTTACTACACTTTCATCCGACTCTGACTTAGGCGGGGAGTTAGGCTGACTTTTGGACTGAGGCTTCATAGGACCCGCACAAATGGAAGTAGTAGAATAATTTTTCAGGCTGTATTGTGCTACTAGTATTTTGTTTACTGTTGTAGGCGTTTGAACGGCGTTCGGTGATGCTGGTGGCCGAATAAGTGGAAAAGCTTGTTTTATTCGTGGCGATGGTAATCCTGGGGAACTTTTCATTCTCGGCGAGGTGGGGACCGATGACACTTTTAGTCGTGGTGAAGTGGGACCAGGAGATAAAGGAGTTGGAGATAGAGGATCGCCTGAGCCATCTGCTTTTGGAACATATATAACAGATGCAAAACTATCTTCTGAATCAACACTGGTATCACTTTGCAGACTACTGTCCTTTGATGAATCCGAACCGTCTTCTCGGGAATGTCGTCTCTCAGGGTAAGTTTTTTCGTTTACGGTGCTATTGTCATTTGGCGTAGGAACTTCTGGCACTGGTCCATGACTTTTCCAACCTTGAAGCATTCGCACAAAAACAGTGACTTTATCTATATTCGTTGTAGACGTTTTGAATTTACTAGTGAGGCCGTTTTTTAGTGACTGAAACTTTTTAGCAGTTGTCGCAGACGTAGAGAATATTGAGTCGCGAATTGAATCTAATGCACCCGGCCGACGATACAGATATTCTTCATTGAGAGAGGCTTGTTTCTGTATATTTTTTCGTAAGTGTTCTTTCTCTCGTAATCTTTCCACAGACATTAGCTCCTCATTAAGGGAAGTCTGTTTAAAGACACCGGGTTTCTTTGATTCTTGCTTATACGTATGTATTTTAAAATTAGGCATTTCCTCGACCATGCTTTTCATATCGGTAGGTTTATCTAGATCCTCATCAGCGTCGTCCTCATTTATGGATTTCTTTTGTTTAACAAGGCGAGGTTTTTTCCGGGGCTCCGTAATATCAGGAACAGGCGGTTGAAGTGGTAGAAGTTCGGTTTCATCTATACCTAAACTGGGTAAACTAGATCGTGAACGAACGAGAGCTCGTCGTTCAATATCAGCGATGTCGGTTAAACTTCTCGATTTCATAGTGGAAGTTTCAGACGCTTGAGAAATCAATCTGGGTGGGAGAGCTTCGTCTAGTCGTCGTAGCTCGATGGGTAGATCAGCCGCAGGCGGTTCTGGACGTGTGCATGGCCGAGGCGGGACTCTAGCCAAACCCCATGATGGTAAAAAAGAACGTCGACCTGCGAGCCTTTGTAGTGCTTTTCTGACAAAAGAATAGCAGGTTTCATTGGGTGATGATAGTGTCGAAGATCCTGGCGAGGCGTCACGGGTTTTCCATGGTTCTATGTTGCTGAAAACAAACCAAAATAAAATGAAAATCCTAGCAGTTTCAAAGACAGTAGATGTATTATTGTTTTATTGTTGTGCAACAGTGATCATACTTACTGCTCGTTATCAACTGAAAGGAATCGCGGTGCTGGCGTAGGAGGGCATAATGTTACGGGTCGATGCCAAGGGATGAGAACATCCTGTAATCAGAGAAAAGAGACTTAATGATTTTGATTTTTTGATTAGCATTTTAGCAGATATGCCTGCTATAGATATGATTTTCATACTATTGGTAAATTTTATACGCGGATCTGACTGCTATCTACTAGCTAAGAGACAGCTAAGCTAAGGTGCTGCCACACTGCTGTTTACAAACGTTAGTAAACATTTGTTTAAGAAACATACGATCACAATGTTAGAAAATGTTTTCATGTTATTAAAAATGTTAGTAAAATTTACTTTACTACTTTAGAAATGTTAGTATAAATTTCTTAAGTAGATAACAAATGGTAACAAAATAAAACATTTGTTATCATTTGTTTGTAAACATATAATCCATGCCAAATGTTATGTTGTTGAATAATTTTAAATGTTATAAATGTTTGTAAAAAAATTCCATCAGTGTAGGAGCACTTAAAACATTTAACGATTCCTAACAAAATGTAACAATTCCTAACATTTGTTAGTAAATGTATTAGTGTTAGAAAATGTTTGTAAACATTTTTGAACAGCAGTATGGCAGCACCTCTAGTCTAGTGGTAAAATATCTTTTTCCAGTATTTCAGAATTATTATAATCTGTGTTAAAACTGTAGACTGTTGTAACGATGACCAGTACCTGTGAATGGAAGTTTCGTCCCTCATGTTCCATAGCCCAAACAGTAAGTAAGAGCCTGCCGCCTATTCTCGTCACCCTGGCCAGCTCGCGGAGCGCCATAGCTCGACGCTCCACCGTCGCGAAGTGGTGCACCACTGCGATGGACAGCACTGCGTCGAAGGACTCATCGCGGTACGGCAGGCACAGGTTGTCGCATACCACCACCTTTAATTTAGGTTATTTTGAATACAAATACTACTCAGTCACTACAGATTCACTTGCCGTGCTTTTTACCCTTTCATGCTGGAGAGGTGAAAAGATAGTTTCTTACAGCAAATAAGCACTATAGGTAATAACTTAGGTACCTCATTGTTGTGGTGCCGCGCGTGCGCAGCCAGCCGCGTGCACCGGTCCCCGCCCACAGAGTACACGGACGGATTCACGCTCAAGTATTTACCGTTGCCGCAGCCTGGAATTCAAAAAAATCCATGTACAAGTATGTAGACGTAGGTAGTTCGTTATATTTCATCATCATCATCACCAGCCTATATACGTCCCACTGCTGGACACAGGCCTTCCTACATGGGAATGGGAGAAACACCACACTGGCCCAATGCGGGTTGGTGGGTCAAAGCGGTTACAGTAATAACCGGAACCAACAGCTTCCGAAGCACGGAGGAGCTCGAGATAATAAATTTTCTTTGACCCATCCCGGGATCGACCATGGAGAAAGTTGATTTGATTTACGTAATCGAAACCAAAGCGCTCCAATCACTACGCCACGAGCTCCTCTATTCTCCTCGTTATATTAGGTTGGGGAAAAAGTCTTTTCGCATTATAGTATGTATGAACTTGTAATAAAATCTCTTTGGCTGTACTATTTGTATCTGGCTGGTTTTGGTATCATTAAAAGTTTAGATTTTAAAAAAGATAATGCCAAATTCAAATTAGGAAAATGTGGGGTTTTCATTTGTTTTTCGTACTGTCAAGATGAGTGAATCTAATGAAGAAATTCGATACATATTAAAATTTTACTACAAAAAAGGTAAAAATGCAACGCAAGCCGCGAAAAAAATTTGCGATGTTTATGGACCTAGTGCAGTGTCTGTGAGAGTAGCACAAATTTAGTTTAAGCGTTTTCAATCCGTAAATTTTGATGTCAAAGATGCACGTCGTTCTGGTCGCCCTATTACGGATAAAATTGATGCCATTTTTGAAAAACTGGAGCAAGATCGGCATATCAGTAGTTACGACGTAGCTGAAGAACTGGGAATTGACCACAAAACAGTTTTGGCGCATTCTTAAAAAAAAAAGGGGCACACAAAAAAGCTCGAATTTGGGAACCCCACGAGCTCACTGAAAGAAACCTAATGAACCGTGTACTCATTTGTGATTCTTTATTACGACGCGACGTAATGAAACTGAACCATTTTCGAAGAAGCAGATAACTGGTGATGAAAAGTGGATCACGTGCGACAAGAACGTGCGAAAAAGGTCGTGGTCAAAGGCCGGTCAGGCTTCACAGACTGTGGCGAAACCCGGGTTAACTCGCAACAAGGTGATGCTGTGTGTGTGTGGTGGGATTGGAAGGGTATTATTCATTATGAGCTGTTACCACCAGGCAGGACCATCGATTCTGAACTCTACTGCGAACAACTGATGAGATTAAAGCAAGAAGTTGAGAGAAAGCGGCCGGAATTAATCAACAGAAGGGGTGTGGTTTTTCATCATGATAACGCTAGACCTCACACATCTTTAGCCACTCAGCAAAAATTAAGAGAGTTTGGCTGGGAGGTGTTAATGCATCCGCCGTATAGTCCTGACCTTGCACCTTCAGATTTCCACCTGTTCCGCTCTCTTCATAATTCTCTAGGCAGTGTCAGGTTAACATCATGAGAGGACTGCCAAAACCACTTGTTCCGGTATTTTGATCAGAAGCCCCAAAATTTCTGTAGCAATGGGATCATGTCCCTACCTACAAGATGGCAAAAAGTTATCGAACAAAATGGTACCTACATACTTTAGTTAAATGTAAATAAACTATATTAAAAAATGTTTTGAATTTTCTTATAAACTGCGTAGAAACTTTTTCTCCAACCTATTATATACCTAAGGTTTAAATAAATAAGTATAAAATATAAAATTTAAATAAATGAAATTAAGTCAGTACGTATCAAAAGTTTTGCACTTTTTACTAGGTGGTAGGCCTGTGTGTAGGGGCGTCTGGGTAGGTACCAACGTCTTACTTATTTCAACCGTAAAACATTTCACTGTGTTTCGGATTGAATGGAAAGGTAGCCAGTGTAGTTACTGGGCATGGATGTCATTTCATTTTGCCAATTTAGCTTCAATTCTCCTTGTTATTGTAGGTGTCTATAGGTTGTATAAAAAAACTTTCCTCTAAATACTAGGTTGTAGCTAAACTCTTTCTTTTTGTATTCAACAAGAAATAATGCTTTGCTACCGCTATACCTACTTAGAACTATAATTTCGGAAAACAGAGAAAGTGGTGTTAGACAATTAATTCGACTGATCTTTTTATCTGTTGGTACCTCTAGTTTACAAGAGACTAATGTCCGTCTTCACTAACCATTCTCTAGGCTTAGGTGACTGTTAACGGCGTTTGCCTCTTTCTATCTCCTTTAGACAGACTGAGATAAAATTTGTGTCAGAAATATTTAATAATTGGTAAAGATTTGTGACTATCGGAAAAACATACATAACTAATCTGTTTTTGACTTCAGTTCAGTTCAGTTATAACTACGAAAACTGGGCCTGATTATAAAATTGTCCACATTTGTAGATACAATAGGCTCTTCAAAATTGAAAGTTGCCTGAATTATAGATGATTGCTGTTTGAATGTTAGACAAAAATACCTTCGTATGGACATAGATAATGCTCGTAAACTATCGAATTCTGTCACTAAGTCGTTACATTCACTCTTCTAGATTACTGGTATGTAGTAGTACTCTTAACGATGTTTACACGTCTTGACATCAAATTCATCGCAAAGTTAACAACTTTCATCAATATCATACCGAATAAAATGTCAACCCCTGAAGTCGACCAAATCGTTAGACCCTCATTATAATATCCGTTGGAGTTGACCATATAGGCGGCGATATGGTCAACTCTAGCCATTGTTAACAACATTTCTCATCACCCCGTGTGACAAGGATCATTATCCGTGAATATGTGCGAAGTTTTGGAACTCGTCAGAGTTTTGCTCCTATGCAACTAATTGTGACAAATCTGAACTCTAAGTATTGTAGGCGATTGGGCAAGCATCCTCGCGAGTTTTATAGTTTAACCAGGAATATGATTATCATCGCACAAAAGTCGCGGCAAAAAACATTGCTCATCCATTAGATTATTTTAAAAATATATAGGTACCTAAACTATGAGTGACTAGTAGGTAAGTCTGCTACGGCGCAAAAACTATTGGCTATGATAAAAAATGCCTATTTTGCCTAAAGCTGTTTTAATTTCGGTACTAATTTTCAAAACATAGGACATTAACAATCCTTTATTTCTAGGACCTAGTCACGACAATTGACCCAACACCACCTGATGTGAAGCGGTTAGGAGAGTACATATGCGAAGATAGCTAGTGCAGAATAGACATTGCAATAGCCGCCTCTACCTTGCCGGCCCAATAGGTCCTTTTTCAGGGAATACATGTGCTAGCAAAAAATTCCAAGGTCTGGAATTATGCAAAGTAACGAGGCATTAAATTTCTTTGTGCGTGATGTTGCGTTGGAGACAGTGAATTGATGACTCCGAAGACCGGCACGCGTGCTCCTGAGTAGGAAGGGGAAGGTGGGATAAGGTCGAAAAGATCTTCAGAGCACTCTCCGTGATAAAGCCGATAAAAGGCGCTAAGCGATGTCTCGCAATTGCAGAGGCTCAAAATTGTTCGCGTGACCTCTACATCGCCGTTGACAATAAATCGACTTTATAAATTTTGGAACTATATTTATAGATCTATTTTCATTATAACAGAGAAACTGTCTGTTGTTTCTATTTGAAGCAGCTAACTGCGCAGTTTGTGTTCTATCAATAAACATGCGTAGGTGTATAATAAAGTGGTAAACAGGGGTAGCACGAGTCACAGACAGGGTGTATTGGCCCGGCTATTTGATCCTGAAGAGAGGTTTTCCCTTATAGAAAGATAGTAAGTTGCATAGATAGTGTTTTAATGTAATGTCGACTTTTAATCTGTCAACCGGCGTTATCCCTCCGCGGGCTATGGCAATTGACAAATCAATTGTGTCTGGAATCTAATGCTTGACGTATTAATAAAGGAAGATAAGGGAAAAAAAAGACGTGTGGCACTCGGGGACTGCCGCGGTAAAGCTATTGCATAGCATTTTGTATCAACTTATGCAATTATAATTTTATTTATTTATTTTATTCATGCAGTATTTATTTTTCTTTGATATTAATTCAAGTTACACTTTTTGAGCGTGGTGACCGATAAGAAAAATTTTTTTTCTATTATTAAATAAATAAAAATGATTATCGAATTTCGCGCGATGTACTTTATAGATATAATATCATATATACTTTCTCTGCGCGGCATTCATGTGCATTATCTATACACCAAAAACAAAGGTACTGAATAGTACACGTGCTTGGTTTGATGGTTTCTGTTATATACATAATGAAGAATGTTTTTTTTTAATTTATTTATTTATTAGAATTTTTTATTTATTTATATTGAGAATCTAAATTTAGAATTTAAACTATACGCGTGTGTGTGTTTGTGTGTATAAAAGAGGGCTACTTTTAATATCGCTCATTTTAATATCAAAAGTTTAGGCTATCTTTATAGCAGTATTATATTTTCAATTCAAAATTAATACTGCATTTGTGATAATAATGTACAAATACCTATACACCTATATACTTTCTCATAAACAGCTGCTTGTGTATTCGTCCGATTTCGGAGCAGCTCGTCTCGATTCGTGCGAGTTTCGTAGAGTCGTACAATACGTCTAATCGCACGCACACAACGCCGTGTCGAAGACTGCCGAACTGAAACGACGTTAGACGATGCACGGCCTTCAAGCCACACCTCCTTGCGCATCGGAGTGGGGAGCGTGAGGTTTTTTCGTTACGGAATTTCTGGATTCGGTCCCCGCGCTCAAGGCCCGCGATAGAAGCTATGCAATAGCTTAAAAACTTGTTAAATGATCAGCAAAAATATTGTTGAATAACGATCACATACCTATGATATTGTTAGATACTCTTTTTTAATATGTATCTAAACTGAAGAAAAACATGTCCTGGGGCGGATACCGAACCTGCGACCGTTCACAATCCCGGTGACTGCTCATCTGCTTTGATCTTTAATACTTTTAAGTCTTTATTCTTCGCCTAAGCGAGAATAAAGACTTAAGTACCAAAACATAGGGTTTGGTGTTCTATTAGATACAAGTTATTTAAAAAGCCTTAGTTAAGTATTGCTGCTATAATTTTCTGTTTATAAAATCCCGCAGATCAAGACCTGTCAATCCTTAGCCACACATTCCAGACATAATGAGTTTTTAATCTTCATAAATGCTCCCCGGAGTCTAACGCGGCTCAACAAATTACATAACAAGTAAGCCATAATGGGGAATACCTATAGTATAATAAATAAGGTTTATGTCGACTACCTGTTTTGATTTTCAGGGGCTACATACGAGAAGGCGCGTTGACATCAACGTCAAGAGACATTTTTAAACATTTTTCAAACTGCATTAAGTTGATAGTTGATTGGTGTCAATATTTTACATGTTGACGAAAAACGACAGCTTAGATTACATTTTTCCACTCAATTTTATCAATATAGTTGGATAAGATGAACTTGTGATACGAATTGTCGTCTTGATCTTCCATAGCCCGATCCGAACGGCATGCACCAAAAAGGTTATGATAAAGTATTTTGACCTCAAAATACCTTCTAACCTGGTGTCACCCAGGGTTACCAAATGAGAACGACAAAGTGCATCAAATAGGCGAGCAAAGGAAAGATCTTTATGGAGACAAGAAAAACGAGGATAGGAAAGACTGTGAATACTTATTGCGGATAGCACTATAGCCAAATCTGTGCTAAAGCTGACTGGGAACCCCCTTAAGTTGTTTGTGAAACTACATATTCTACTACTTTGACGACCGGCTGATCGAGCAGCCGGAAATTTTAAAAAGTATGCAACATTTCGGGTACCTATTATCGACAAAAAGTATTTTCTTGAAAACTAAATTTTCGTAAAACATACATGGGGTAGCCATACATACATGGGCCCTAGGGCTTGGTATTCGAATATTCGTATTATTCGAATATTCGCCTCATTTACTATTCGAATATTATTGAGAGTAGTATTCGAATATTCCGAATTTTTCGAATATTGATATTTCATAATAAAAATCAACACAACTATGATTAAATTTACCAAAAACGAAAGATGATATGCGTAGAATTAGGCGACGAAGCGTACTTTTTGTGTCAATTGAAAAACTACTTAAGTTAACTGTAAAATAAAAGTTGATTTAATATTTTTTTTTGTCAGTTTCAAGAGAAATACATCTATTAAAACGAAATTTTCAAAAGAAGCTTTTAAACTAAAGCAGCAACGACGTCAATATCCATCTGTTACTTCGTCAGAGCATCGGGAAATTTACAAACTGGTTCGACATGACCTCCGAAATGCTAACACTCGCTCCATGAAAAGAGGACTTGAGCAGAACATGGAGTCAAAAGTGTTCGTCCAGTCCTTAGGGAGCAGGGAGACCACCTAACGAAGTTCACCACTGCTAGTGGGAACGTTGTTGCATTGTATCTAGGCCGGAGATTCTTTGAGAAATTGTAACATCCTTCCAACTTCCATATGAATTAGTTTTTATTTTTATTTATTTCATTTTATTTGAGGGGCCTACAGCTCACATAGAGAAATATACAATAAAATATATTACAAGAAGCCAGTAACAAGCCAATTATACCCTTGGCATGCATCTTGACCAGATCCAAAATATGAGAATTCTACTAGATCAACACTAACACGCCACTTAACTGAGGGCCTGCCGGAAACCAAGTAGTCAGCCTAGACGAAATTGAGATAGGTCTTAGACAGCTAAAAACAGTAAAGCCCCTGGAGAAGATGGAATAACAGCGGAACTTCAAAGCTGGTGGGTGAGCACTGCTGAAAGAGCTCCAAAAAATGTTTAATTCAGTCTTCTTTTATAGGAGATCTCTAGAAGTATGAAAAAGAAGTGTGGTCGCCCTTTCCTTTAAAAAGGCGACAAGACGCTGCTGAAGAACTACCATCCAATTTTACTCCTCAGCCTCCGCTACAAGCTATTTTCGAGAGTCCTATCGAATAGACTTGCGCAAAGACTCGGAAGAATTCCAGTCTCCAGAAAAATCTAGGTTCCGAAGAAGATATGGCACTATAGATCATTTTTACTCCATCAAGATCTGGGCAGTTCTAGAATCTTAGATGCAATGCCAAGTTGATATATCTAAGTGAGGAAATGCTTTCACGATGCAAAGACTGAGACTATCCAAGTACAGAACCAGCAGAGTCACCTATTTCAGATGTATGAGACAAATAGACGTCAT
Source organism: Nymphula nitidulata (assembly GCA_947347705.1). Lineage (NCBI taxonomy): Eukaryota > Metazoa > Arthropoda > Insecta > Lepidoptera > Crambidae > Nymphula > Nymphula nitidulata. The sequence continues at coordinate 9,091,846 of OX374636.1, forward strand.
ATCCCCTAAATTGTTCACAAGTGCATCAGAGGATATCTTCAAGATACTGAATTGGAACGGAAGGAGTATTAACATTAATGGTGAGAGCGATTTACAGATGATCTCATCGTTATAGCCGGAACGCTGCAGATTCTACAACAGATGTTGCACGACCTAGCTGACTTATTTCAACGCATCGGTCTCCGGATGAACATAAAATTATGACAAACTGACCATAACTAAGTAAAAAACATTTCGAAGTAGAGACCCATAGAAGGATTCGTCTTGACTGGGCAGCATTCGGCAAGCTGCGTCGGCAATTCCACAAAGCCTAAAGCAAAAGTCAGTGCGTCCTTCCCGTTATGGCACATGTGCTGTGGCGTGGACACTCAAGGTAGAGCTGGTGAACCCGTTTTTAGTCGCTCCGCGATCTATGGAGTGGGCTTTGCTTGGAGGTTCACTGAAGCCGGGGCTCGACCGCGAAATGAACGAGGTCATTAATGAGTCGACCGCGAAAGAGATTAGCGGCGCGGTGTAACTATGAAAATTATCGTTGCGAGTTAGGAGGACTCATTAATGACTTCGTTCATTTCGCGGTCGAGCCCCGGCTTGAAGGATCGAATTCACAATGAAGTGGTCTACGAATATATAAGCAGAAGTAGCAGTGGGGCGACTTTGTTAGTGGCCGTCAGTAACTGGATCAGGCTACTCAAAGATCGAGCCAAGTGGTGTCCATATGGAGTGGTCTGTGTCCAGCAGTGGACTGATGATGATAAAGATGGTGAATAAATGTTTAAAAAACGTAGTTTTTCTTTTCAAATTAGTGATATTCCACGTTGATGTCAGTGAATTTTATAAAATCAACGAAATATGTTCTATATTTAGGTGATGATGATGTATTTTGTTCCTTGGATAAAAGTATTCGAAAAATTCGTAATATTCGAATAATTCGAATATTAGTTTTGGTACTATTCGAAATATTCGAATAGTAAAAATGGACGAATATTACAAGCCCTAATGGGCCCCTCTTTCGATGGTTTTCTTTTGGATCACTTTTTTTCTGGAAAGCACGGCTTAATATTTTACGATTTTTCTCTTACACGTTCGGGGCCCCTGTAACTCGGGGGCCCCGTATCATTGATACGGCTGATACGGCGGTAGCTACGCCCCTGGATGTTTATATGTTTATTTAGTATATTTCCAGTATTTATACAGGGTGTTGCCGTCAATACGACACTAAATAAAAACATGGGCTGTATTAGGTCATAGAAATGGTTTGCCACTTTTCAAAAACATCTTATTCGTTTGATAGTTTCATGACATTTCTATGAAATAGTGCAGCCAATTAAGGTGTTTTGTAGAGAGAGAATAAACAACAGCTAAATGCTATCGAATTTAAATATTTGCAAATATGAGTAGACTGTAAAATCATCAATTTATTTTTTTCAAGATTACCAACACTGCTAAATGCCAACCGCATAATATTTATAGACAAAGGTGAAGTTATCTAAAACGTCGTATTCGTTGTCTTTACTAGGTGGTAGGCCCGTATGTAGGGTCGTCTGGGTAGGTACCACCGCCTTTCTTATTTCAGCCGTGAAACAGTTCGCTGTGTTTCGGATTGAAGGGAAAGGTAGCCAGTGTAATTACTGGGCATGGGCGGCATTTCATCTTAGGCCCCAGGATGACAACGCACCTGCAATATCAAGTGATTTTTCCTTGTTATTGCAGGTGTCTATAGGCGGCGGTAACCACTTACCATCAGGTGGGCCGTCAGCTTGTTTGTCATCTAGTTGTATAAAAAAATAAAAAATCTTAGCTGTCCCTTCATTCCAAATCGATTTAATTGTGCAATTAATAGAATTCCGCAGTTCATAAAATGAATTGTACAATCGACATTTGGAAAAATCTATTCAATGAGTAGGAAGACCACAGTTGTTTCATGGAATAAATTCACAAAAACGTGTTTATCAAATAAAGCAATAAAAAGGTATTGTTATACAAAATTAGCTCCTAAATAAGCACGAACAGATCGCAGAAGCTCTAACACCCACGCTTGACGTTCTACCTCCTCCTTTCTGCTATTATCAACAGAGGCTGGTTGTTTTCGTGTGGGCTATTTGATTATTCTCTTAAAATTTTTGTTCTAAATGATGATTGTGTTAGCTGGTTATATCGTTATAAATTAAATATTATGATTGGCTTCTGTAGCGAGTAGATAATCGTGCTACTTATAATAATTAATAAACGATTTTAATAATAAAGCGACAATGATATATACGTAAAAAGTAAATATATAGTAGCTAAGTATAAGTAAATTGTCGTAAACCCTCGTTTCTCATTTTTAGATATTGCTAGATTGCTAATGTTAGTGCTAGTTACTTAGAAGGCATTTTACTTATTTAAAAATTATTAAATAATGTTGATTTAGGTTGGAATTTTAATTAAAAAAAGACGTGTGGCACTCGGGGACTGCCGCGGCAAAGCTATTGCATAGCATTTTGTATCAACTTATGCAATTATAATTTTATTTATTTATTTTATTCATACAGTATTTCTTTTTCTTTGATATTAATTCAAGTTACACTTTTTGAGCGTGGTGACCGATAAGAAAACAAATTTTTCTATTATTAAATAAATAAAAATAAATAAAAAGTTTCGTAGAGTCGTACAATACGTCTAATCGCACGCACACAACGCCGTGTCGAAGACTGCCGAACTGAAACGACGTTAGACGATGCACGGCCTTCAAGCCACACCTCCTTGCGCATCGGAGTGGGGAGCGTGAGGTTTTTTCGTTACGGAATTTCTGGATTCGGTCCCCGCGCTCAAGGCCCGCGATAGAAGCTATGCAATAGCTTAAAAAATAATAAATATTCTTGTTTATTCTTCGTTCTTCGTTTTGATTTACTAATTTATTCGTAACAATACAGTCTTGCTATTCATTATGCTTACATGATATTATTCCGCTTTGTTGAAATAGGCAATAAGTAGTTATAGGCCACTTCATATTAGAAGCTTTCACGACGAACGACGGCGAAATTACATGGGGTGAAACATGAACTAAATTTATTATAGAGTCTATTAGAGACCTTAGAAAGGCTGCGTGTGGAGCAAATTGAATTCATTAAGTGTGGTTACACTTTATCTAGACGGAGGAATGCACTATTTTATTTTTTATAAGAAGCTGTTCTTACCTAGTTGACTAAAAGAAATGATAATTAGGTAAGGTTATAAGGTAGATCAGTGGTAACCACACTAATTATCAGTTTCGTGTTGGTAACTGTCGGTTAGTCTGAGAATATATGTGAAAGAAGAAGACGTATCACTTGTACAGCCAGCTACCAAATCACAACGGTAAACCGATACTGACGGTAAACAGATATATTTTAATTGTGGGATAATTAACTGTTAGATATTTAGGTATAATTTTCTGATGATAAGACACTTGTAATTGCTACGTTACTTATTTGAGTAGTATTCTTTTCTGATATGAAGATCTCTGGGGGATATGTAGGTTCTATAGAGAGTTATATGCCACCACAAGGCATCCCGATATCAGTTCAGTCAGACAAAACCCAAGAGTTAAATTAATCCGAAACTATACCGAAGATATCCCGGATGTCAGCCTGAACGAGATACGGATTACTCCAGAGCTTCTGAAAGCTGCTAGTACACCGGTATATAAAGTCCATCGCAGGCTATTCAATTCTGTCATACTCGAGGGTACAGCGCCACAAGCGTGGAGCGGCGGCCTGATGGTGTCGTTCTTCAAATAAGGTGACAAACCCTTATTGAAGAACTACAGACATATCACACTTCTGAGCAAAGTTGTTTTCGAGGGACCTCTCGAATCGTATCGCACGTTTGACGACTTCCAGCCTCCTGAACAAGCCGGTTACCGTAAAGGCTTCAATACCGTAGACCACATACAGAAATGCAGGTTAATATAAAAGAGCGAGCAGTATAACCGGCCACTTTGCTTGGCGTTTGTGAGCTACGAAAAGGCCTTCGATTCGATCGAAACATGGGCCGTGATTCAGTCTCTGCAAAGGTGCCACATTGATCATCGGTATATCGAGGTGATGAGATCCGTGTTCGAGAGCGCCACCATGTCGGCCGTTTACAGAATCAGTATTTGAAACCTATCCAACTGCAGAGAGGGGTAAGACAGGGAGAAGTAATATATCCGGAACTGTTTACCACTGCGTTGGATGACATTTTCAAACTACTGGACTGGACAGGACTCGGCATCAACATCAACGGCGAGTACATCACTCATCTTCAAATTGTCGCCGATATAGTAGTCATGGCAGAATCCCTGGAGGAATTGAGTACAATGCTCGGTTACCTAGACAGAACTTCCCGACAGGTGGGGGTCTAAAAATGAACATAGACAAGACAAAAGTTATGTCGAATATCCATGTCGCACCCATACCAGTTACAGTTAGGAGTTATGTTCTCGAAGTTGTTGACCAGTACGTTTACCTCGGACAAATGGTCCAGCTAGCTAGAGCCAACCGAGAAAGATGTACATTGACGAATCCAACTCGGATGGACACTGTTCGGAAAATTGCGTAAGATTTTCTCGCCCAATATTCATCAGTTCCTAAAGTTGAAATTCTTTGACCAGTGTGTGTTGCCAGTGATGGTATACGGCTGTGAAACGTGGTCACTTCCTAAGGGCCTTCTGTCCAAGTTCGCAGTCGCACAACGAGCTATGAAACGAGCTATGTTAAGTGTTTCTCTGCGAGATACAATCAGAAATGATGACATCCGTAAGAGAACCAGAGTCACTGACATAACCTCATAGGATTAGTAAGTTGAAGTGGCAGTGGGCAGGGTACTTAGCACGCGGAACAGACGGCCGGTGGGGCGTTAAAGTTCTAGAATGGCGACCACGTACTGGAAAGCGCAAAGTCGGACGGCCTCCCACTTGACGGATAAACGACCTGGCCAGGTTCGCGCTCAGGAGCTGTTGGATGCAGGTAGCGCAAAAACTTTCCATTTGAAAATCGATGGCCTTTGTTCAGCAGTGGACTTCATAGGCTGATATGATGATGATGATGACATTTTGTAAATTTGAAAGTGTAATCTACTTTTGTTGGCCACCGTAATTGGCATTAATATATGGTGTAAGTATAATGGCTCGAAGGAGCTTGGTAGCGTAGTGGTTTGTGCGCTCTAGTTTCGATACGAAAACAAAGCTTTCGTCACAGTTAAAAGGTGTACTGTCAATTTGTAATCTCGAGCTCCTCCGTGACTCGAAATTCATTCTCATTTGTAGCTACAATCACTTTTACTCACTAGCCCGCATTGGGCTAACGTACTAGTGTTATGTATGGCCCAACACTCCGCATGTGTTTCTCCCATGTATAGGGACGTATATAGGCTGTTGCTGTTTCCGCTGTCATTTAAAACTGAGGTTGTAAAAATGTGTGAGTATACTGACCGACGTCACAGACGAGACTGCCTGGCTCGAGGTCGGAGAGGAAGGCGTGAACCCCGGGTGCGGGCGCTCGCGCATCGTCCCCGTCCTCGCCGGCCTGTTCGTACACGTCGTGCACATATGCGCGCTCGAGCGCCGCGCCGCGTGCCGCACACTCGCCCGCACCCGCTTCCGCTTCCGCCACGCCCGACCCGCCATCCGCCATCACCGCACCGCCATTGCACCGCGCTGGAATGTTGAGAAAGGATTTTTTATACAACTAGGATGACAAGCAAGCTAACGGCTCAGGGCTCACCCGATGTTACGAGGCTGCCGTCGTCTATAGACACGTACAAAAATAAATAGATAGAAATAATAGTAAAATCATCAAGTGGGTAGAGTCAGAATTTAGTTATTTTATTTGCGTATTTTTATTTAATACAGTAAAATTAAACGTGCTATCTTTTAAACATAATTATACTTTGGAACGATATCCCACCACCACTTATTTTATATAGGCAGGTATAACTAATAAATAACAAACAAGCTGTCGGCCCCGTCGCTTATCATTATCACCAGTCATATGTATACGTCACACTACTGGGTACAGGTCTTCCTACAAGGGAGAAAGACGTGAGCAGCTTGGGCCATAACACCACCACCCTGGCCTAGAGGGTTGGCGCCCGTCGCCTATAGATACCTGCAAAAACAAGGAAAATATCACTTGCTATTGCAGGTGCGTTGTCCTCCTGAGGCCAAAGATGATATATGTGTCGCAGCCGTTTAGTAAAATCAGCCACCAAATTGGACGGCTAGCCCGTTGATTGATTGAATGCCGGCATCCAATCAAACGGCTGAAGTACAACTAGCCAAGCCATTGGGCGCAACGTTTAATTAGATGTCTGAACGTCATATCAGCCGTCTGGTTGAAATTCGCCATTCAATTAGACGCCTCGGCGGGTCGTTTAAATAGAAGAGCTTTTTTGTGACTGTTTGAGTGATTGGTAGGTTCAAGGTTATTTTTTTATGATCACTTAGGACCAAAATGATGTCGGTTAAAAATGGTCATAAAAAATATAACCTTGAACCTACCAATCAAGCCAAAACTTTTCAGTACAACACGATCCATTCAATACGCCAAGTCGTTAAACGTTAAGTAAGTCTAGTTCCATTAACTATAGGGCTAGGCATTCAATTGGATGCCGGCGTTTAATCAACGGGCTAGCCGTCCAATTGGGTGGCTATTTTAACCAGACGGCTGCGACATAGCGCTGTAATTACACTGGCTACCTTTCTTTTCAATCCGAAACACAGCGAACTGTTTTACAGCTGAAATAATTATTGCGGTGGTTTCCATCCAGACCACACTACATTCGGGCCTACCAGCTAGTAAAAGTTTTTTTGACGGGGAAAAAGGCTTTTACCCCAGCCCTACATCGTAAGAAAAGATCAAATGCAGGGATACCTATGTGGCGCTCCTCGGTCGAAGATAGCAAGGACCGAGGTCCACCCACTTAAACCACTCCGTTACTCTTTATTCCTGCATGTGCAAGTCATTCAGTGCATGTATTTCATTTATTCTTTGATATTTTAATTGTATCTAAGTATAAAGTAAATGGTATTGGGCGGCACATGATAGACACTGACAAAAGAGTGACCTATTAGCAGATTCGGACAAGCTTAGGCATTGATATGAGTCAGTAGGTACACAAAATCCTCTATGAACAGTTAGCGGTCAGGAAGTTTTGCGCTCGGTGGATATCTCATAATTTGACTGAGACGCCCTCAAACTCCGTCGTGTTTATTGGTGTCGTAAAATGCTTCAAAGATTTAACGGAGGTGACTCAAATGCTGTGTTCGACTTACTTACGGGTGACGAAAACTGGATTTACTATTATGATCCCGAAACTGCTCAGTGGGCGTTTCCTTCCGAGGAGTTGCCAAACTAAAGTAAAGATAGGACGAAGCTTGGGGAAAAAGATGGTGGCTTCGGTCTTCGGAAGGACAGGTCATTATGCGACAATTGTTTTGGAGGGTCGAAAAATAACTACTGCAGAATGGTACACTGACAATTGTTTGCCGCTTGTCTAGGAAGAAATGACCTCGCAGTAGGATCCTCCTTCACCACAACAACGCTTCGTATCATCGACTGTTTGGCGACGTCAGACGTAGAATTACACACTGGGTCACCGGTTGGTGATTGCCCCGATTTTTATTTATACCTGAAAATGAAAGAAAAACTTCGAGGAAATAGTTTTATGGACGCCGAAGAAGAAGTGGCTGCATTTCAAAAGGCCGTCAAGGGTCAAGTGGGCAAAGTGCTTTTCTCAGTGGTTCATCGGATGCAGCGTATATTGATGTGAATGGTCACTTTTTTGAAAAGGCAGAATAAAACTAATAACTTGCTAGTTCGCTCAGTTATTGATTTTATAATAAATTTCAGTTTGACTCTCGTAACATAAGTTTTATATTTTACTTATATATATTATACTTACATCTGTGTGTATATTTTTTATTGGTTATAATATTTACTATACTAATATTCTCTTAAATTTGAAATAAAACTTCTTAAAAATGAATAAATAATGTAATGAAGGTGATTATGGATATAAAATAATAATGGAACATTTAATTTAACGGGAGTTAGATCCGGTATAGTGGTTTTATTTTTAGCCCGCGACGAAAAAAGAGGGGTGTTATAAGTTTGACGTGGATGTGTATCTGTGTGTCTGTCTGTGGTATCGTAGTTCCTAAACGAATGGACCGATTTTGATTTGTTTTGTTTTTGTTTGAAGGCGGACTTTTTATGATTATCAGATCATTTTCTACATGATAAAAGGGTTTTACTAATTTTGCACATATTAACGATTCATTTGAAATTTGGTGTACTGTCACTTCGGTGATATTCCCATGACAACCTAACCTTATCCATCCATCAAAAAGTACTTTTCCTATACCATCATAAAGTTTGCAGGATGCTGAATTCTCCAGAAACTTACAGAATAGATAGTGTGTTTGGGCTCAAAAAATAGTCTGAATGAGGTAGTGGTACATAGATGATTAATGAGCTCCGGGATTACTTAAAAATTTTAATTTTATATTTTTTGTAAATGCATTCTCTTTTTTTGTAACATTAAATGTTCCAAAAAGCCACCTGGACAACCGAATTGTAACCGACACTAATTGAAGACCAACGTTGCAGCCCCTGCTAGCATAATAATATGCTATTAGAGTCTGTTTCAGCAATAATTTGTGGTTTTTGTGTACCTATTTAACCTATTTTCTGTTTTCGTTTAGGTACCTATTTAAATAAGTAATTTTTTGCCGAATTAATTCTATATTTTTTTCTTTAACTATGGTCGCTTAGCCGTCGAATATCGAACTACCTATACACCTACCTACTGCCTCAGAAATAAATCTTGTCCCGTCGCCCGAGACGTGACTACCCGCTTCCGTGTCCAGATAAATTAAGAACTTTTTATATACCTACAGCGACTTTCCTTGCAATTGCAACTTTCACGAATTGCGATTGTAAAAATAGCAACCTATCAGCGCTCAATGCTCCGTCGTTTATTTGTTTCGTTTTGAATACAGTTCCAAGCGATAAGTTCTATCGGAACGGATTTCTATTTTACATTTGTCGTAACTTTTCTTTTTAAAATTGCTTTCGTTCTTGCATATTCTGCACTTAAGAGAACATTTTTCAGCCGTTTGGAACATGATATTTTTTATGTAGAGTAAAGATGTCTAATTTTGGGTATATTTCAATAAATAACTTGGCTTATGGTAGGGTACTTAGGTAAATTAATGGAAATAAGTTATTGGTAGCTTAACTTAAATAATTCGGGGTTGCATTACACTGCAACTAATTTGAATAAATCAAAACTTACAACGTATTCAGTTATGTTAAGTCTGATATTATCAATTTATCAAATATCATTAGATAAACTGATTGCAGCCACCCTAATAAAGAGAAACCTATAATATCCTGAAGTTAAGTATACATCGTACGCTCGCGTTCCGTTACCATGGCGACGCATCTGGGACGAATCCAGGTCGGGGCCTTCATCCCAGGGGTAGTGCATGGCTAGATTGGTCTTTAATAACGTTAAAGATTTATTTTTCATATATTGTTATCTAAAAGGCTACTTTTATCAGATACGGTGAAAAATATAATTGTTTTTATATTTTTTACTGTTCATAGAAGAGACTACATAGATTCTAATTTTAGTAAAATCTACCGATATTTATATAATATATTTGCTGTATTAATCAACAAATATATTATATAAAATATCGGTGCCGATGCCAATCATCCATCTTTCATTTTCAACCATCGGTCTTTGTGGAGCTCCCCACCCGTCTCATAACGACCCACTTCATGGATGTATATTGCATGGTCCATCACATTAGACTATAAAATTTTTGAAATCAGATGAGTAGTTGCGGTGATTAGGTACATCAGTCATCTAAACTTTCAAACATTATAATACTTGTGTAGATTGTATCACTTTGACGTCGCCTTACGGTAGAGATGATAACACTATCGGTTATCATTGAAACCGATAAGGAATGTGTTATGTACACTATGGCATAATTGTGGAGTTATTTACTTTTTTAATTGTTAAATTATCTGTAACCAAATTTAGGTTCAATATGGTCCCATGTCATTTCAATATAAAAGAAAACTAAAAATTTTGTATCTATTGTAATGAGGCCTTTTATTAAATAATAAAAAAATCAAAGAAAAAAGCAAGCTCCCTATGACTTTTTTTCTCTCTCTGTGTCACAGTCACAGCTGATACACAGATATACCTACACTTCAAACATGTAGCACGTCGGGGGTATAATATATCTTCACACCCAATCAAAACGTATACAATAAAGAATAGTTCAATAAACCTATCTTCGATTATTCTGACGTAGGACCTGTGCTACGAGTATTTTGGTACCGAGGTAACAATTATTGAAATCAATAACGTAATTTGACTGTTAATATTGAAATGGAAGTAGTAGATACCTTCGCCATTTATTACTTTTAAAAATAGCTACTTCGTATCATATTTCCAAATCAGGCATCAATAAAAACTTTCATATCATGGATAACTGATAACAGACTAAACTAACTACTAACTACTTTACTTGATAACAGATAAATGAACATAATAAATTATATATGTATTTTATGTAATAATTTCAAAATTAAAAATTTTAAGTAACCCCCGGCGTATATAATCATCTATCTAACACTATCTCATTAAGACTATTCATAAGAGCCCAAACACGCTATATCTGCTGTAAGTTTCTGAAGAATTAAGCATTTCGCAGACTTTTTGATGGTATAGGATCAGCTCAAAGTTAATATGTCATGGGAATGTCATCGAAGTGACAGTACACGAAATTTGAAATCAATTGGATCTGTAAAAGTTAGTAAAATCCTAATTTCATGTAAAAAATGAGCTGATAGTCATCAAACGCCTGAGCTGATCTTCATAAATTATAGCTAAGAAGTACTAAGAACCATCGTAGTCACATCAGCTAAAAAAAAACGATTTAAAATCGGTCCATTTGTTTAGGCGCTACGATGCCGACACACAGATACACAGACAGACACGTTAAACTTATAACACCCCTCTCTTTTCGTCGGGGGCTAAAAACAAATAATTATTATATTTGGAATGAAGTTTCTCAAATCTCAACTCAAATAAAACTTAAAGTCAAAAATTGAAAACAATATGCGTATATTGTTTGCGTCTAAGTAAATAGCGCAGAGTAACACAGATTCAGTGTAACAGTTGCACTACGAAAGCCGCCTTCATTGAGAACGGCGTAAGGACGGTCTCAAGGTCAAACTGTTACGCTTGATGTGCTGTCGACTGTATAAAACAAGTATTTTATAGAAAATTCTGCAACACAGTCAAATATTCATCATAGCGCCTATGTTAGTTTGGTGACGTTTAGTTGACTTCTATGTCCTCCGCTATATTGCCATACTAAATAACTGTGAAATTTCAACTTTTGTACAAACTAAATATGCACGAAAACGAATTATTAGTATTTTTTCCGGATTCAGGAGGTTTTTCATGATTTTTTGAAATAGTGTACTATACCTGTCCGGATATAAAACATTTCCTGTATACTAAAACTTTTAACCTGAAAAAAAACACTAAGTAGGTACTTGAAATAAAAACACAATAAGATAAGATATGTGTGTGTCGTTGAAACGCAAAAGGCTCGCAGATCAGTGTCGGTTCTGCCGACACCGCAAGCTATGGACAAAGCAGTGATATTATGCCGCTACCCGAGGGTTTTATGCGATGAAACAAAATTTCCAAAAGAATTCAAGAAAAAGTGTTTTAAAAGTGATATGACAAAAATACATATAAAAAGTACTGTAATTTGTCTGAGATCTTCTATAAGATGGTGCTTTACAGTCAGAAACTCTGAATTTGAGTAGCAATAGACCACTATGCCTTGCCTCTGCTAAAATTTATCAACGTTGTATTTTATTAAAACGTACCTCTGAGTAGTATCTATCTATAAGAAGGTACACGTATTTGCACCGTATTCATATGTAACCAAATGTGCAGATCAGTTATACACAAATAACAAAAGTGTAAGTACTAAGCATAATCTAGAGAAGCAGTTGGGACCACTAATAAGTTTAAGACGTGCCGACCATCAATTACATTAGCAAGAAACAAAACTAAACCGACAAATATTGTAAAATACAGCAAAAACTTAAGCTATTTCATTCCTGGACGACATCCAAATTGTTCGTAAGAACTGATTTACAGGCCCTGCAATTCGGACTTTAATTTCAATAGTTCTTAGTACACACTCCTGGAAATCAAGTTAAAAACTTTGGAATTTTAGAATATTTTAATCCTTTGTAGGAAATAAAAGTGATTTTCAACTACGACCTACGCTTGCTATGCGGCGGTCTCTATCACGTATATGTACAAAATGTTACATCGACCCACAACTGCAATACTTACCTATGCTAGAAATAAGACCCACTGTGAGAGCACAGTAATTTTAAGATCTCTCTCTTGTTAGTATTATTTGTTGCCAACAAGTAGATATTGATAATATTATGGGAAATCATGAGTGTAATTTCTTCCTCCCATAAAATATTTATAATTTAGTAATCTGTTGGGCGCCAAATTGCAAGCATTAAATTGCAGCGGTAATTATGTTAAAAATTAGAGTAACTTGGGAAAACAGAGCAATTTATAGAACTCTCTCTCTAGTTTTACCTAGCTACTTTATGACTACCTTCTGTGCTACTGCCAACAAGTAGGTAGATATTGTAAATATATTACGATGGGAAATCATGAGTGCATAATTTCTTCCTCCCAGAAAATATTCATAATTCAGTAACATATTGGGCGCCAAATTGCAAGTTACAAATTAGGTGAAGCTGATCCTGAAATGTACTTTTACCATTTACTTCAATTATAAAACGAAATATTAGAAATTGTAAAAAAAATAGGTGATCTCATGGGTACCTTAATCAGAAAAAGTGATATTTTTTAAACAATAAATAAAAAAGATGTGAGAGGGCATAGAAAAATATGAAAAAAGCGACAGTAATGCTACTATCATTTACGAAGCTAATTAAAGTAATATCAATTACGTTAAGTATTTAGGCACGCAAAGGTAGTCTATCTTTAGAAGAGATCTCTCTGTGAACTGATTATAGTTTTCAATTGTTCGAAATCCTAGAAAATCTTGCGTAAACACCAGCTTACGAAAACTGTCCAGAATAAACAAGAAAAGCTAAACTAGCATTACGAACTACCCTGTTATTACATACACGTGTACCACAACATTGTTGGTAATAATTCCAGGTTGTCTACTTGAAATTATTACCGAGACAAATAGCACATCTGTAACAAGGCAACACTGTATGCACTGCCGGCCAATGGGGTCGTCGCATTGCGCGTGGGTGCGCCCCATTGGCTACCCAAAACAGCTGAGTTCGTTCAACTTTGAATCTGCAAAATGCTGCAGAATTGCCAAAATAATATTTTCCCTGCGATTTTATGCCATTAAGGCTTTTTTTTTGTAATGGAAAAACGAAAGCTTCAGTATAATGAATGCTTTTAAGTTTAAAGGTATTCACAGCTCGCTTCGAAGCGGGTGGCATAATTTATTGATGCTTGTAACACGAGACATAGGATGTTACCCCCATGTTGATTGCCAGAGACTACTTAGAGATAGATATGTCGCCGCCATCTGGTTAAATTAGTCACTTGATTTATGCCTAGGCCGTTGATTAAACGCCGGCATCTAATCAAATGCCTAGGCCAATAGGCAGAACTAGAGTAACTCAACGTTTAACAACTTGGCGTATTAAAAATCAGTTCAATTAGATGCCTATGCGGATTGTTTTGTACTGAAGAGTTTTGGTATGTTTGGGTAGGTCAAGCATATTTTTTGTGAACTCTTAACCAAAACGATTTCGATTATAAGTGGTCATGAAAAAATAACCTACCAATCACACAAACAGTTACACAAAAACTCTTCGATTTAAACGACCTGCCTAGACTGACACGACGCGACACTTCGTGCTCAATGAATTGGCTAGTTGTTCTTCAGTCGTTTCATTGCATGCCGGTTTTAAATCAACGGCCTCGGTATCCAATTAAGTGGCTAATTTAACCAGATGGCTGCGACAGATAAATCATTGTGAAATTATTAAATTTATGTGTTGTTTCTCTAATTCATTTGCAAAATGAAAAGGCTATAACATAATTTAGCTGTTTTTTTAACAAAACAAAATTGGCAACCATGACTTGTTAGCAAATTACATATGCGGGTATTTATAGTAATTATTATATAATATAGGAAGATTTTTTATTTTACACACACCTATTATCTAGCCTAATGTAAGCATCATTAAGAGCTTGTTTTATGGATACTAGATACCGGAGAAATAATGACAATAATATGTATATAAATATTAGAAATATTCTAAATAAACATATACTTATACATCCAAGACTCGTGAACAGATGCTCCTACTCATCATGCAAACATTTGTTCACACCGGGATTCGAACCCGGGACCCCCGACCGACTGGCCTGTATAGCAAGGGGCACAGACCACTCGGCCAGCCGGTCGTCAAATATAATTAAAAACATGAATTGGATTATTTTTCTTAAATTAGTTTTTCTAGAGTTGTGTTCCTATGGTGAGTATCTCTAGTCTATGGTGAATACAGTCATCTCGCCAGGGCTGTTTGAAGAAGAGTGATGTTGTGTTGGCACGTCACTGCTGTCGACGTAGGTAATACTATCTACTATTTTTTTTGGATGAACAACGTTCACAATGCTCTAACGAATACCTACCTTAGTTATTTTCAAATATTCATCGTAAAATCATTTTGTATGTATTAAATTAGGATATGCAAACTAATTCACAATAAAGGTATGCAACAATTCCTCAAATTATAAAAAAATAACTTAAATGAGTATACTGGCGAGCTGAAAAATGTACTTAAAGGGTAAAGCAATCTTTTTTCCTGTATTTAGTTAACTTTTTTCTACAGTAAATTAACAAATAATACAAATTTTTCGACATTTTAAGAAAGTTTTATAATGATACAAAATATCACACAAAGTCATACATTTTAATTTATTGCTGTAGGCACTGTATGTGAGTATGTAACTTGTATGTTTTGAGTCGATTATTTGCTCTCAATTGTATACATTTAACTTAAAATTTTCTGTATTAAATCAGTAAAATAGAATAAATCAAATCATAAAGTGATACAATAGCTATCGATTGATGCCGAAATGTCAGAATTATCCACTGTTTTTTAAGTATCTTCAACGGTAAATTGTGTATAAAACGTGCCCGTAATTGTATTTATTGGCTTCAGTGTAATGCCCGTCTTGCTGTCTATTTGGCCGCCGTTCAACCCGGCATCAGCTAAACTGGGTCACTGGGCCAACAACCCACCTCGTGAATCCTTGCGTTCTTGCATAAACTTGCATTCGATACTGATTCTCCCAAAGTCCCTTTGCACAAAAAAACTCTATGCTGGAAAAAGTTTTTTAATTGGTATTTCTAAATGTAACCACTATAACCTTGTTCCACTTTCATGATATTTCAAGCTAACGCTCCAATTTCAAAAACCTGTTTAGTAATCATTACTTCTTTCATATGTGAACTTTGTTTTATTTAAAAGGTACCAATAATTTCATGCTGCGAAATTTTTGAACCTAAGTATCTAAATATAAAAAAAAATAATTACACTAACTTTAGCTAAACTACTCAGAACACATAAAGAAAAAAAGCCGCCGAATTTCTTTAACATCTCAAATAAAACCCCTTTACCGGATTTAACAAGCGTTTAAATCAATGTTACAAATATTATACACCCGACCGAACGCGCGACGTTTCGATTACTTACAGCATTGGTCACGGGAAGACTGAAGATGTCAATTGTCATTAATAAGTTTATAAGTTAACTATAACTACCGTCACTTTATACGGAGCTCACGGTGTCACTTTGTAAAAGTGGTTTTATTTCAAATGTGTAGTGCTCGCGAAAACATAAGACAATATAGTCCGGTCGGTATACATAAATTCCCACCAAGCTGAAAATCAGTAAGATTGTTTAAAATATGATTAAAAATAAAATTTGAAAGTTCCCTATCTTTCCCCTGTATGGAAAAAAAATATTCAAGGTCAAAGGTCAGAAAAATGAGTTTTTCGCGATTTTCAGCAAAACGGTAAGTTTTATCATAAAAATACTTCAGACAAAAATTGTAGATCATAAAATTATCTACAAAAAATGTACCAATACTTTTTTCCTACGAGCCACCGTTTTTGAGATGTAACGGTTCAAAAAGTTGTAAAAGTTGTAATCGTCATAATATGCACACGTTTCCACGCCACCTATGAGGTTGTACTTAGCGCGTTTTTTTCAACGTGGTTTCCCCAGGAGGCCTATTCCGCGGGTCAGTTGTGATCCTGTTTAAATTGAAACTATTGTAAAATAATGTATATTAGCAGAGATTGAAAAGATAAATACAATTTAAGTTAAAAAAATAGTAGTGAAATTCAATCGTCCGAGTCGTAACTTTCAAATTCTTCTTCTTGATCTTCTTGTTCTTGTTCGTCTGGTTCTTCTTCTTCTTCTTGTTCTTCATCCTGAGTACATGTAAACCGCGCTAATAGCGATGTATGGACTGTTCCTCCGCTGTTGTTGATTCAATATTAGAGCACGACCGGCCTTGACAATGTGTACATGCCAGAGAACAAAACAGTCCGACTTTTTTGCAACCACATTTAGCACGGGTGCAGTGCTAAATGTGGTTCTAAAAAAGTTTTTTTTGCAACCACTTTTTGCAGTTGCAAAAAATTGTGTTCAGCAGTTTTTCCGGCGTAGGTGGAAGTAAAGTTTGGACTGGTTCTAATAAATTGTTGACCAACTTCCAACCCCAGTCTGTAGGGTCTAGCTGATAACGAAGCCATACTTGAACTTGGTAATATACCCGAAAAAGATGTTGATGAGCAGCAACTGAGGTTGGAGGAAGACAAGCTAATTGTACTTATTTTTTACTTCTGGTATTTTTATCGAAACATGCATATCTATACTTATAAGCAGGTAGTTTTTTTAGGAGCTTCGTACATAGAAAGAAGAAAGCAAATATCTTGTCGAGTTGAATTACTATTTTTAAAAACTTCAGCACATTGAACTAAATTTTGTTTTTCAAACATTTTGAAAACTGTTATTTCACACCTCCTGTAAAATGCAGGTGTCATATCGCAGGCAGTTATTGCGTGTAAAAATAGTACATAGCGTACTCATGCATATTATGACGATTACAACTTTTACAACTTTTTGAATCGCTATATCTCAAAAATGGTGGCTCTGTGGTGGTGATAATTTTATGATCTAAAATTTTGTCTGACGTGTTTTTATGATAAAACTTACCGTTTTGTTGAAAATCGCTAAAAAATCATTTTTTTTACATTTGACCTTGAATATTTTTTTTCCCATACAGGGCGAACTTGGCGAAGATGGCGAACTTTCAAATTTTATTTTTAATCATATTTTTAACAATCTTACTGATTTTCAGCTTGGTGGGAATTTATGTACACACGACAGCATATCGAGTGTAACAGTTGCACTACGAAAGCCGCCTCTATTACGAAAGCAGTAAGGGCGGTCTCAAGGTCAAACTGTTACGCTTGATGTGCTGTCGACTGTACCTTTACTCTTATTTTTTGGTCTAATTTGACCGGACTCATAGATATATCTTTGACATTTTTAATAACATCATTTTGTATGGCCCGCTGCCTAGTCCAAATATTATTATTGTCTTAAATCAGTCTCTTTATTTATTTATTCACTTAGGTACACTATGGCCCTAATTCTGGAAAACACATGCTAAGTTTAAATTTAAGTTCAGTCTATTTCTTTCTTTCAAAACGAATACGAAAGGGATGGCCATCATATAAATTGACATTTAAGCGTTTTGGCGTTCAATTTTCGACCCTATTGAACGTGCTAAAATGCAGTGTTTAGGAGGCACCTCCGTACATGCCGTCTAAAATTGTCTATGGTTTCTATGAAATCTATCTAAATTTAATTGACAGCTCTAAACAGATTCTTGCTATCTTTTTCCTATGACTTATTGCGAGAAAGAGATATACTGTACTTAAATTTAGAATTAAAGTGTGTTCCCAGAATTAGGCCCTATGTTACAAATAAACACGGATGTAACGGAAACACTTTTCTAGGCGCCTCGCATGTTATAATAAGAAGGAAAGGAGGGAACAAATTGTACTGGCGTTTTGGAAGTACGACAAAGAAAGGTAGGTATTTAAAGTAATGAAGAAAGTATGACTGCTTTTGAGTTTCTTGCTACTTCTTCTCAGTAAAGGCTCTCACTCCCAAATATCCGACACTTCGGTTCACTAACTTATTATTATATTTGACGTCAATAGTTTGTAAAAATAGTTGAAAAAGTTTGAATGTGTCTTAAAAATTATATTAAAAGTTAGTCAAAGATTTTTACCTATTATTTATGTCGTTTCTAATTTAGTTTAGTATAGTAGTATGTACTTATATGTAGATTGTATCAAAGGAGCTGCTGACTTTTAATAATTTCACTTGATTTAATATAAGCTCACTAATTACTTGTAATTTATTTATGACGGAAGAATATTTTAATTAATCAATCTTATTAGTTTATAGAATCTTTGTTTAAATAAGTACTAAATAACGGACGTACTTAGACAGGAAGTAGGTTAGTGGGAATTCGTATCCTTGAATATGCGCAAACTTGCATCGTATTCATGAAATATAAACATATTCACAGTTTCTTTGTGTATTCATATTATTGAAAAAACAAAATGTTCTGAAAAATATTGCATATTTTATTAGAGAACAACTTTTGTTTAAAAATCTTAAATCCATAAGCTACTCGGTTCTCGCTAGTTAGCTTTATCCGTAGAAAGTTATTAACCGTGGCTTAAATGTTATAAGAAGTTAGTAACTTTATTTGTATGTTGTTTAAATTGTTCTTAACTTTTTATGAACTTTGTAAACTTTGTATTATTCTTTATATTCTTTTGTAGTATAAAAGTAGATAAACCGACACAGATCTATAAAATTAACGCGTGATTAAATAATTAGACTTTAAATAATTTGACACTACAATAGAATTGAGTACTCCTTTCTCGGAAAGTGTCAGAATCTAATTGTTCAATTTAATATTATCTTGTCTATATCACCTACATCTGCAACAAAGTAGTTGCACTACGAAAACCGCCTCTATTACGAACACAGTAAGAGCGGTCTCAAAGTAGCTTACGCTTGAAGTGCAGACTGTACGTTTTTATAAAAGATCTCAAAAATCTAAACAGATTTACATTATTAGCAACGTCTAATGTATTTTTCTCTCTATCAGATCCCATAACAACGTCTCAGCGAAACATGATAAAGGCGATATTGAAAGGCTGAAATCAAAATGCTATGTGCACCATTCCCGGGAGGGTTGATGGCCGATCGACCTACTAACACTGCACGCCGGCGCAAAGCATGGAGTTCGAAAACCCTGGCCACATCTAAAGATAAATGAAAACCGATTAAAAAAAAGCGATGCTTCAATTTCTATTAACAATATACAATAAAAAAAATTAAGTAACCCCGGGCCTCATTAATCATCTATCTAACACAATATCATTGAGACTATTCTTATGAGCACAAACACGCCATATCTGCTGTAAGTTTCTAAATAATTAAGCATCTCACAGACTCTTTACACAGATTCTTTTACGGTACAGGATCAGCTCAAGGTTAGCATGTCTTAGAAATACCACTGAAGTAACAGTAAACCAAATTTGAAATCAATGTGATTTTGTCAAGTAAGAAATAAGCTGATAGTCATCAAACCTGAACAGATCTTCATAAATTATAGCTAAGAACCATCTCCATCACGTCAGCTTTCAAACAAAAAAAAACAGAATCTAAATCGGCCCTTAGTTTGGGAGCTACGATGACACAGACAGATAAACAGACAGACACGTCAAACTTATAACACCCCTCTTTTTAAGTCGGGGTTGAAAACAAGCTGCTCTTTGCATGCTTTGAAATGCCTGTAAAGAAAAAACTGTAAGGTGTCATAATAAAAAAAAATAAAAAGTTTTTTAACCCAGGAAGGAACCTTTTTGAATGTCCCCAGAACACTCTTGCAAAGTCATCACAATCTAATAAAATAAATGATTTCCGAGCACACAGGGGACAAACATTGATCATGAGGTTTTTTTTATACAGCAAGAGTGAAAAGCCTACGGCTCGCCTGTGGTAAGCGGTCACCGTAGCATAATAGACGCTAGTAGCACCTTGGGAATTACTCACGCATTGCCTACACTGTCGAAAACCAAGAGCAAGTAGTTATTTTGACAGCAAAGGAGACAATGCCACAATGAGCTCAGAAGCCTTACTGACTGTCAAAACTACAAAGTGTAATTTAGCCGTGGTCGCCTGTGAAGTGCTACTCCAGTCCAAACGCGGGTCCACCGTTGTGGGCACGATGGGTATGCCCACAACCCTAATAGACTTGGGACGTCACACTTTCACGCCGCAAAGTATTTCGAATAGCATAGACGATATTGGAATATCGAGACTGGTAATGGAGAAGAGAAACAATTCAATGTGGAACCAATTCCGCCGTACAAGAGACCGTAGTTCATCACATTGAAGCATGCAGCCAAGAATTGCACCCAACACAAAAACATTCTCATCATTTTGTAAACATCTCCTTCGTAGGAATTCTCTATATAGATCCTAAGCGAGTTCATATTCGAACTCGCACTTGACTCATTTTCGGATGTCGGCTGTGACCACCATCTTTTTTTAGGGCTGGATCCGCGCCTGCCTCATTCGAGGTCTAAGAATTTGAGTGGTAGATACTACTGTAAAGATACTACCATCTTTTTTTAAGGACAAAAATGACCAAAATAAACTATAAAGGACTCCTCACCGTTAATTATGAAGATCAAATCAATACAGGATGTAAGGAAAACACTCTTGAAGAAGAAGGCAGGTAACTGTGCTGCTGATCCTAAGAAATGAATAAAATCAGCTGTTCCACACAAACAGTGGTACTACAATTTAGTATAAAACAGCTTAAGATGGACAAAATGAACATGTCACACCTATACCAGTTTCAGTTGGAAGTTTTGTTCTCGACGTTGTTGACGAGTACGTTTACCTCGGACATTTTCCGACCATTTGGTCCAGGTAGGCCAACTTCGAGAAAGAGGTAAATTGATAAATCCAACTCGGATGGGCAGCGTTAGGGAAATTCGTAAGATCTTCTCAACCGAAATTCCTCAGTACTTGAACTCGAAAGTCTTCGACCAGTGTGTGTTGCCAGTGATGACATATAGTTGTGAAACGGTCGCTTACTAAAGGCCTTCTGTGCAAGTCCATCTTTGTGTGTATATCTATTGTATTGGAGCAGAAAAGGGTGTAATAACCTAACACGGATTAATGCACAAGCATTTAGTGTCGTGGTCTACTTTTCATGTTCGTGTTATCTTTAAAATGCAACACGATTTATACAATTCTGGATAACATACTGTCGACACCTATAAACGTAAATTTAAATGGATATAGGTTCAGACAACAACTGATCCATTCAGAAATTTATCATCATGCATGCTAAACTTCAATGCGGTGGTTGAACTCGCTGGTTTCTATTATCAAAACAAAGCAACTTTCGCCAAGGTTGATCTGGGATGAGTCAGTAAATTAAGCTCCTCCGTGCTTCGAAAGGCACGTTAAGCCGTTGGTCCCGGTTATAACTGCAACCGTTTTCACCCGCCAACCCGCAATAAGCTAGCGTGGTGGTGTTATGCCCCAAACTCTTCGTGTGTTTCTTCCATGCAGGAAGGCCTATGCCCAGCAGTGGCCCTACGTATAATAGGCTGGTGATGATGATGATCAATGCATTTGGTCTGTCTTAAAATTAAAACAAATAAAATATAATGAACGCATGTTAAAGTTAATTGAACAAAACCAATTTTATTCATTTTTTTATATTCATTATTTATAAAAGGATAGAACGATGTTTATGATAGCAAAACACATACAATCAAAGTTTAAAACTCTTTATAAAGAACCACGATCTTCATCGTTATTACATGAGTTAAATTTATTATCAAAAAAAACTATCTGCTCGAATTGTAATGTCTGTTTACGGAAAACAAGCCCGTAGCAGAAAATATACCTTCTCGAAACCCGAGCAGAGAATATATACTTATACCTTCTCTGCTACGGGAACACGCGCATACCATATAATATTGATTATTATTTATAAGCTATCATAGCTAGGGAATGCAAATCTTGCGAGATTGGGGCTCAAGCGAGATCCCACGAGTTTATGAATAACAATACCGCGAGATTTCGACAATTTCGAGATCTCGCGAGATTGGCAGTTTTGTGTATTTTTTTGCAAATAATTACAATATTTGAATACATTAGAAAAAATAAAATAAAAATTATAAGTATTATAAGATAAACATTTATTTTCACGAATTTTTCAATAGACTTTTATGCATCAAACATTGTTAGACGTATTTATCTATAATTTTTAATAACCTTCTAAATAGTGAACTTTGACGTACGTATCTATCAAATAACAAATGAAAGAAACAAACAATCTTCTCTTCTAATATCAAACAAAAATCTTTGAAGAAGTAATAAAACAGTTCTTTTATAACAAACAAAAAAAGAGAAGTAAAAAAAAATGAAACTTTTATCTTAGTTGAGTAGTTATTTCATCATAAGTTGACGTCTGGGCATTGAAGGATTAAACTGAGATATTATTTATTATCAATTAAATAACTCCGTCCGTGTCAGGCCGCGCTTGGAATAAGATGTTTTTATGATCGAGTGCAATCTCGTTAAACTCGCGAGATCTCGCCCTTTTTTCGTCCGAGATCAATCTCGCTAAAAAAGGCCGAGATCTCGCGAAAACGAGATCTCGCGAGAAAGAGATTGCATTCCCTAGCGTAATCAAACACCACATGGAAACTATTCAGTGTTTTAAAAAATTACAATTTAATCCCTCGATTTCAGTGTAAATATCATAAAAATCCATTTTGGCAATGCACTGAAGCACTCTGAGTGGATTATACCGGTACAGAAATAGGTGATATTTTTCTAGTGGGTAGGTTAATGCATTGCTATCATGATTCAATACAGATATACTATACAGGGTTTTAGGGGAACGCTCTCAAAATCGAATGCAGATGGCAGTGCTGGTGACACGGCTTGTTAGAAAACAAAAATTTAATCGCCAAATAAAAATCAGCTGTTCCAATACAAACAAGTCGTGTAGATATTACAATAATTTGTATGAAACAGCTGATTTTTTCTTCGTGATTTTAAATTTATTTTGTAACAAATCGTGTAATGGTGGTGATCAGTTAACTGCCGTCTACCATCGTCTTCGAGAGCGTCCCTCTAACTTCCTGTAGATATAGATCATGCTTCGTTTTGGTACAAAAGTAAAAAGCTTAATTTATATTTTAGTTAAGCTGTATTTATATCAATACGTTTAACAAAGTATGAAGTAGAAAACTAAAGCTTTTTTTTTTGTAAAAAAGTTATCGTATCCAAAATGGATGAAATTATTATTTGTGATGTGGAACTGACCAAACCAACTCAATTACCAACCTCATATACGGTTGGTCTAGAGAGTACGACATTAACTTGATGTGCCACCGACTGTACTTTAATGTCTTACTTGTTTTTTAGATAAGTTTTATCTAAGTTCACCATCAGCCTATATACGTCCCACTGCTGGGCACAGGCCTTCCTACATGGGAGAAACACATGTGGAGATTGGGCCATATCACCACCACGCTGGCCCAATGCGGTTTGGTGGGTTAAAGCGGCTGCACTAACAACCGGGACCAACGGCTTAACGTGCCTTACGAAGCACGGAGGAGCTCGAGATTATAAATTTGACTGACCCATCCCGGGACCAACCATGGCGAAAGTTGCTTTGTTTCCGTGATCGAAACCAGAGTGCGCAAACCACTACGCCACCGAGTTCCTCTATCTAAGTTACGAAAACGAAAACTACGTGTACACATTTGAAATAAACCATTTTACCGGATTTAACTTGCGTTCAATGTTACATTACTTAATATTTTATTCCCGACGTTTCGATTATTTTACAGCGATCGTGGTCACGGGAAGATAGGATTTTCTAAAATAATAATGTACTCTATAGACGGAATCATGAATGAAACGTATTTAAAACCTACTAGTTAGATAGTTACGATAATAAAAACATAAAATTTAAAATTTTAAGTAAACCCCGGCCTCATTAATCATCTATCTCATCATGATCATCATCATCACCAGCCTATATACGTCCCACTGCTGGGCACAGGCCTTCCTACATGGCAGAAACACATGAGGAGTTTGGGCCATAACACTACAACGCTGGCCCAGTGCGGGTTGGTGGGTTAAAGCGGTTGCAGTAACATCCGGGACCAACGGCTTAACGTGCCTTCCGAAGCACGGAGGAGCTCAAGATTATAAATTTGATTGACCCATCCAGGGACCAACCATGGCGAAAGTTGCTTTGTTTTCGTGATCGAAACCAGAGCGCTCAAACTACTACGCCACCGAGCTCCTCACGCCACCGAGCTCCTCAATCAACTCAATCATCTATCTAACACCATCTAATTGAGACTATTCTTATGAGCTCCAACACACTATATCTGCTGTAAGTTTCTGAAGACTAAAGCATCCCGCCGACAGAACACCCAGTTCTGTGAAAGTTAGTAAAACCCTTTTATCATGTAGAAATAGAGCTGATAGTCAGCAAACACCTGAACTGATCTTCAAAAATTATAGCTAATCACGTCAGGTTTCAAACAAAAAAAAAGAATCAAAATCGGTCTATTCGTTTAGGAGCTACGATGCCACAGAGCACCCTCTTTTTTCGTCGGGGGTAAAAAGATACCAATTCACAATAAAACAATAGCGTAACAGATCAATAAACAAGCTTTTGCGAGTCCGGAACGTAGCCGCTATAAATAGATACTCTAAGGGCTCATTTACACGATGCAAGTTTCTTGCCTGTATCATACAAATTGAATTTAAGCAACAAATGACTCTTGTATGGTCAAAACAACACATAACATTTTTATAACACATGGGTCCTTAAAATCACTAATTTTAATATCGTATTGTATCTCATTACGTACTTGTGCGTTGTTGTAAAGTAAAACGCACGGTTTATCAAGATGATCCGTCTAAAAAAGAACGGTACTTTTTAAAATCTTAGCAAAGAGTTGTTATGTCAGAAAAGTGGTCAATATTTTATGAATAAAATTACCTTTGGGATATAAAATATAATAAATACACATTTAACTCTTTAATTTAATTAATTTTGACATTAAATAACAACCATTTATCTGTAACAAAAACACAAAAAATATTAATTTACTTGATAACATTAAATATGCCAACTGGAAACGTAATAATCAATTTTACAAATTGTTTAAATTTTTATAACTGCTTTAACAAGTGATTAAAGATTTATTCGTTTAAGAAAGTCCGTGTTTTATTTGACATACGTGCGCTTTGATAATTACAGCCTCTGCTTTCTTGTAGCAATATCGCCTCGGCTGTAATTTTCAACTTACCGCACTTATATCATAATGTACTATAATCTTGTAAGGCTAGTTTGGTCTCAAAACTTTCTTTGGTGTAACAAGACTTGCATCCAATAATTGCACACAATTTTTTGACTTATATCCGCGTGTAAACAGTTGCTTACAGTTACTGTTGGTCAATTATCGCGCTTCTTTATTGCATTCAATTATTGCTTTTGTATGTACATACAAGAAAATGGTATTATGTAAACTAGCCTTTATTGAAATAAATAGACAGTGCCTTAGAATCGCGGCGTCCCGCGACGTTGCATGACCTAGCGTGCGTTCAATATTTCAAATTAAGCAAGTGTTTGATCATGATCATGCAGCATTGCTGACATGTTTTTAGAGTTGTAAACGAAAAAAAGTTTTTTGTCGGGAGACGTGCTAAGCAAAATAATTGGTATGTTGCCTAAGTTTGATATGGCGTTATTTTTCACAAATTCGGAAAATATACACTACTGTTATCCATAAAAACATATTGTTAAAGTTGTACTGTTTCGAAAATTTAAAGAATGGTGACTTTAATTCCAATATTGTTATTTTTTAATTATATTAGATTGCTGAGATCAATTAAAACAACTAATATTGTGACAACTATGAATAAAAACATACATTTTACATAGCTACATGTCAGTATACCGATACAGTCCTTTGTTATATAGGAATGTGTGACGTCACCTGTTCCGTAGATTTTCTTGGAGCGTTTTTGGACGATGCGCTGAATGCAACACATCAAACATACCACTATATCTGTGAAACTATTTATCTTAGACATAATAGGTTGGGGAAAAAGTTTCTTCGCATTTTTTAAAAAAATTCAAAACATTTTTTAATATAGTTTATTTACATTTAATTAAAGTATGTAGGTACCATTTTGTTCGATAACTTTTTGCCATCTTGTAGGTAGGGACATGATCCCATTGCTATAGAAATTTTGGGGCTCCTGATCGAAATAGCGCGACAAGTGGTTTTGGCAGTCCTCTCGTGATGTTAACCTGACACTGCCTAGAGAATTCTGAAGAGAGCGAAACAGGTGGAAATCTGAAGGTGCAAGGTCAGTACTATACGGCGGATGCATTAACACCTCCTAGCCAAACTCTCTTAATTTTTGCTGAGTGGCTAAAGATGTGTGAGGTCGTGAGCGTTATCATGATGAAAAACCAAACCCCTTCTGAAAGGAAGAAAGAAAAAATATTTTATTTAAATAGGCCACAAAGAAGCACTTTTAAATCGTAAAAAAACACATTCTTATAACTATTACAAAAAATATATTAACTAACAACGTCAAGTCTCTCCGTCTGTCATGTCTGAATTTACACCGGTTCCAAAATTTGAACTACCGAGAAGATTCCGGCAACAAACTCGTGTAGTCACTCTTTTCAAATATTAAATTACAATGTTTGTAGTTACAAAAAATTAACCTATAGCAGTGCAATGCCGCCCAGCGAAAAAAAATGAAAATTAGTAGAGCACGTAAGTCAACGTACCAAGAAAGGTACCCAATGTAAATAATAATATCTTCTGTTGATTAATTCCGGCCACTTTCTCTCAACTTCTTGCTTTAATCTCATCAGTTGTTCGCAGGAGAGTTCAGAATCGATGGTCCTGCCTGATGGTAACAGCTCATAATGAATAATGCCCTTCTAATTCCACCACACACACAGCATCACCTTGTTGCGAGTTAACCCGGGTTTCGCCACAGTCTGTGAAGCCTGACCGGCCTTTGACCACGACCTTTTTCGCACGTTCTTGTCGCACATGATTTACTTTTCATCACCAGTTATCAGCTTCTTCAAAAATGGTTCGGTTTCATTAGGTCGTAATAAAGAATCACAAATGAGTACACGGTTCATTAGGTTTCTTTCAGTGAGCTCGTGGGGTACCCAAATATTGAGCTTTTTTGTGTACCCATTTTTTTTTAAATGCGCCAAAACTTTTGTGTGGTCAATTCCCAGTTCTTCAGCTACGTCGTAACTACTGATATGCCGATCTTGCTCCAGTTTTTCAAAAATGGCATCAATTTTATCCGTAATAGGGCGACCAGAGCGACGTGCATCTTTGACATCAAAATTTACGGATTGAAAACGCTCAAACCAAATTTGTGCTACTCTCACAGACACTGCACTAGGTCCATAAACATCGCAAATTTTTTTCGCGGCTTGCGTTGCATTTTTACCTTTTTTGTAGTAAAATTTTAATATGTATCGAATTTCTTCATTAGATTCACTCATCTTGACAGTACGAAAAACAAATGAAAAACACACATTTTCCTAATTTGAATTTGGAATTAACTTTTTTAAAATCTAAACTTTTAATGATACCAAAACAAGCCAGATACAAAGAGTACAGCCAAAGAGATTTTATTATAAGTTCATAGATACTATAATGCGAAAAGACTTTTCCCCAACCTAATACTATTTCTTTATGAGCTATATAGGTACTTACTTCTTATTTATGAAATAATAAAAAAGTTGGCAACCCTATTGAATTCATATTCACACTAATATTATAAACTAGAAAGTAGCTCTGTCTTCTGCCGTTAAACCGAGGACACTTTTCGGAATCTGAAAAAAGTCCAAAATCTTGATAGGAAACGTTTTGAAATTGCCATTACAGGCAGGGCGGTTCTATATTAGGGCTTGTTTGGCTTGACCTTGTTGATCTATGGGGTTCCCAGCCCCTGAAGACAATGAAAAATATTCTAAGTTTCAAAAATCTAATATTTAAAATACTCCTATCATAATAATTGAATCTGAGGTCAATTTAACCTTGTGCGTGTATTTGTGTAAAAATATTTTATTCCACTGTTACAAAAAATATATTCGACTGTTAAATATTGTTTTTCCTGTACTTAGTAGTTACCTACATAATTTACGAAAAAGTTTTTTTTACAAAATTTTAACTACTTTGGGGGGCTGTAAGTAGTATTAGCCCAGGGCCCGCAGAAACTCTTGCTTAACCCGTCAAGCATCAGATTCTAGACACAATTGGTTTTTCAATTGTCATAGCCCTCCGGTGGGTTAAATTGAACTCACTGTTCGCCCCTGAATAAAGGGACTTAAATGACGTCACTTTTTGCCTTTTATCGGATTGTAATATGAAGAACTGAACTAAAAGTTTGATTTATTTGGTCAGAACAAAATCAGGGTGAATATGACCCAGAAACCTAATAATCCTTTCAAAATCTTGCCTTAGTATTTTGTATTTGGTAATGGCACTATAGCTACGCAATAAAGTGCACGTATTTTTTTACATAAGAGAACTTTAGATTAGTGCGTTTTACTTTTACATTAAAGCTTAAATTGTAGGGCGTGTAAATCAGTTCTCAGGAACAATTTGGATGTAGTCCAGGAACGAAATAGCTTAAGTTTTTGCTGTATTTTACAATATTTGTCGGTTTAGTTTTGTTTCTGGCGAATGTAGTTAATCGTCGGCACGTTTTAAACTTGCCAGTGGTCGCATCTGCTTCTCGAGTTTATGCTTAATACTTGCACTTTTATTGTTTGTGCAGAACCGAACTGCAGATAAGAATAAGACGTGGAATATTTAATTCGGCACATATACAGTCAGCAGCGCATCAAGTGTAACAGTTGCACTGCGAAAGCCGCCTCTATTGCGAACGTAGTAAGAGCGGCCTCAAGGTCAAACTGTTACACTTGACGTGCTGTCGTGTGTACCACGTACACAGTATTTTATAGTGCCCCAAACTTGTCTAATATAAGCAAATAAACATTCATCATTCTTAAACATATGTTGGTGTTCATTACATACTACAGTGCAGTGACCAGATTAAAAAGTTATCGACAAAAAAATAGATAAAAAAACATTAATAATAATCCTAATAACCAATATAATGGGCTATCCTGGTATCATTGATTCATGGGTACAATTTTAAGATCAGTAAAAAAAAATATTTTTAGCATAAAACATGCCTTTTAAAAAAACTTTAAATAAATAAATAAGCGTAACCTTAGTGTTCCTTGTTGACAACAAAACCTTACAGTGAGATAGACTCTTGTAAATATGGCGGTATCGGTATAAGTTGCCGTTAGTGAAAATCACCTCTTGCTTAGACCGGGAGCTTACACCCGATATAAGCAAGACGTAATTTTCATCCGCCTATACAGGGTGGTGCCGTCAATGCGACAATAAATATGGTTAAAAATGGTTTGACACTTTCAAAAATATCGTATTCATTTGATAATTTCATAACATTTGTATGGAATAGTGTAACGCTAGCAGCATTATTTCATACAAATATCATAAAATTATCAAATGAATACGATATTTTTGAAAGTGTCAAACCATTTCTATGGACTAATATAGCCCATGTTTAAATTTATTGTCGCATTGACGGCACCGCCCTGTATACGTCCCGCTCATGAAGGAAAGCCTGTGCCGCTTGACACAGGCTTTCCTTCATGAAGGCACTGGTGACCTGTAACTCAGGTTTCATTGGAAACCTTTATCAGGCACCAGTCTCCTCACAATGCAGGTCATTTATTTAGCAAATAAATTTATAAGTAGCTCTGTATTTTAATTAAGTGTACCTATTGTGATGAGAAAATAAATAAATATATTATTATATTATTATTATGACATGAGGAGATGGGCCGTAACAACACCACACTGGGCCAATACGGGTTGCAGTACAACCGGGGCCAACGGCTTAGCGTGCCCGCCGAAGCACGAAAGAGCTCAACATTACTAATATGTATTGACCCTTCCGGAATCGACCATAGTGGAAGTTGGTTTGTTTTCTAAACCAGAGCCCTCAAACCACTACGTCAGATAACTCCTCATTATTAATAGCTTATAAAAAATAAAGACTAGACTAGTAGTACGTTTTCATCATAAAAATGCACGCACTTGCAATACCAAGTGATTTTTTCCTTGTTATTGTAGGTGTCTATAGGCGGCGGTAACCGCTTACCACCAGGTGGGCCGTCAGCTTGTTTGTCATCTAGTTGTATAAAAAAAATATGCACCTACCAAGATTCGCATCCGAAACCTCTAGTTTATTGGACAGTGGCACTGACTACTCGAACAAACGGCTACCAAGAAAATTTTTAAAACTTATTTTATAGCAGTTTGTTCGAGTAGTAATACTAAGTGGTAGGCCCATATGTAGGGCTGTCTGGGTAATTACCACCGCCTTTCTTATTTCAGCCGTGAAACAGTTCGCTGTGTTTCGGATTGAGGGGAAAGGTTGCCAGTGTAATTACTGGGCATAGACGGCATTTCATCTTAGGCCTCAGGGTAACAACGCACCTGCAATATCAAGTGATTTTTCCTTGTTATTGCAGGAGTCTATAGGTGGCGGTAACCGCTTACCATCAAGTGGGCCGTCAGCTTGTTTCTCAAAAAAAAAAAAAGCTTTACTTAAGCACAGAACAGCCTAGGCGTTCAATGAACTGGCTAATTTAACCAGATGGTTGCGATATTGATACGAACGCAATGTGCTAAAAACGACGCGTAGAGTAGGTAACCGTAGAGCAAGCGCGTACCAAAAACGGGTTTGAATAGGCCCTTATAATTGCCAGCAAAGTCACATTGCGAATCCACTTACATAGACAAGATTTACCTCTCCTCGCCACGCTGCATTTGCATATGCATTCAATTTAGCATAGAACTATTTATACGTATTATTTACTTACAAGCATTTGAAACTTGAAACATAACGGGTATATCTATAGTTACTTTTTAGACTGTTATTGATTATTACCGGCACTACTAAGTACCGCTTTAGTAGTACATTGTTTATAACTGTACTAGGGTTTTTCTTTCATTCCGATCAAATAAGAAAACAAGTTTTTGACAGGAAAGTCGAATAATGGCTTAAAATAACTATTATTTTAGGTGAAAAAGTATAGGTAATTAGTTATTTATATTCCTTCATGCATATAAAGCATGAGGAGCTCGGCGTAGTGGTTTGAGCGCTAGAGTTTTGATCATGGAAATAAAGCGACTTTCGCCATGGTCGATCTCGGGATGGGATCAATTAAAATTTGTAATCTAGAGTTCCTCCGTGCTTCGGAATGCTATAACTGCAATCTTTTTCACCCACCAACCCGCGTTGGGCCAGCGTGGTGGTGTTATGGCCCAAACTCCTCACGTGTTTCTCCCATGTAGGAAGGCCTGTGCCCGCAGCCTGTGTGACGTAGATAGGTCGGTAATGATGACACAGATTATTAGTAGTTAAATGATGATGCAGTTAGAAATCTAAACTGTCATTTCTTAAAATCATTTTATTACTTTCAAAAATTATTTTATTTCGACGATATTCAAACATGACCTTTCGCCCTTACCAGCAATAGAAATCCTATTGTGTTCTGTTTGTAAGTACTTTACAAATTATAAAATCTTTTCAGTGACGGTCACAGCGAGTGTTATTAGTATGTATTTTTAAAAGAGATTTTCTAAAGGTCTCCTCTCAAAGTATGGAGCGGGCGTTTCCGTCGTATCTTCAAAGTCAAATATACACAAAAGAACTCGTTTTTGGTTTTATAATATTTTGTCGGTTCAAAGTGGAATGCCGATGTTGATAACATACGATTTGTTCATAACAATAGTATAGGTATTATTAATTTGCTCACATAGGAAAAGATAAGTGTATTTGGAGAATATTTATTTTAGCGTAAGGTAAGTGGGGTAAATTGGTGTAGTAAGTATATTTTTTCTCAAATAATTTCAGTGAAATTAAAACTGATATGCGATAACGTCTGACTATGTGTTATTAATTCTAAAGATGCACTAGAGGCATCTGATCAAACTAAAAGGTAATCGAATACTCAAAAATAATATAAAATTGAAAACTTTAATTTACCCCCGGCCTCATTAAGGATCTAACACCATCTCATTGAGACTATTCTTATAAGCCCAAACACGCTCTCTTTTCGTCGGGGGTAAATAAAACTATAAACAAAGGTATATATACTCCTAAATGTCAATGCTTCTGCGGTAAACAGGAAAAAATATATAAAGAAAACAATACAGCAAAAGGCATCGCGTGGCCTTATTAACGGATATTCTGTTAACCTATTTCCAGATGGTTTATTGATTCATTGGAAGGGTTCTTGGAAACGTACGGAATGGTATCTGGAGTGCGAAACCGTTTTTATAAATAGAACAAATTATAACTTCATATACTGAAAGTGCCGCGGCCTCTTTTCCTCCTTGCAACCTAGTTCTTCAGTTCTTTTAAGGCTTTGACTTCCTGGCTTTAAATAAATATATAATACAAGTTAGTCCAAAACTATGGTTGAAACTTTCTTTTTAGATATACTTAGGGACCTATGACCTATGACCATCTGGAGCTGTCGGAAAAAAAACATTATACCTATAAAGTTTTGAGGTCTTGATGGACAAAATATATATTTTTTACATCTTTAATTGATGTTTCCGAATTTATTTTCTTGTCAAGCGCGTACTTGATAAGTCTTCTCTTTCAGAAAAAACCGAAAGAGAATTTCTTCAAATACCTACTACGGTTGTTACTCGTATTATGACCACTTTAACCCACCAACCCGAATTGGGACAGCGTGGTGGTGTCATCCCCTGAATTCATCATATGTTTCTCCCTTGCAGGAAGGCCAGCAGTGCGATCCACTAACAGAAATATTTGACATCGAGCTTGACGACTGATACAAAGAGTAATGTAAGTTTATGACTGACAAGACGAGCCGCCATTGCTTTTGACGTCTTCGCGTAAGCGTATTCACTAATCAACAAAAAGATTGACGTCTAAGTCGAGCGCTTGGTTGTGTATGTTTGTCGCTGTTTAACATATACGACATAAAGTACAATCGAAATTTATCGATTTTGTTTTTATTGTGTTTAATTATCATAATGACTTCTTTAAATATTTGATTGACTTTTACATAAAGATTTTTATTAAATTATAAAGCTATAATAAAAAATAAGATTTCCAACATTAAATAGATTGATTATAACTTACATTTATAATTTTAAGTAATACCCAACCTTGATCATCATCATGAGAAGGTGTCAGATATGACACCTTCTCATTGACACCATTCTTGTAAGCCCAAACACGCGATATTTGCTGTAAGTTTCTGAAGAATTAAGCATCCCGTAGAATATTTGATGATACAGGATCAGCTAAAGGTTAGAATGTCTTGGAAATACCACTAAAGTAACTAATATGCCAAATTTCAAATTAAGAGGATCTGTGAAATTTATTAAAACTCTTCAATCAAGTGGGAAATGAGCTGATTATTGTCAAAGGCCTGAATAAATCTTCATAAATTAAAGCTAAGAACCATCTCGATAGCCTCAGCTTTCAAACAAAACATTCGTTTAAGAGCTGCATACAGGGAGACACACAGATCCGAAACACATACAGTCACGTCAAACTTATAACACCCCTCTTTTAGCGTCGAGGTTAAAACAATAGTTAATATAAATATGGAGTGTCGAATGACTATAGATTTCATATTTTTTTTTCTAATACCTACACTTTTCCCAAATAAATTAGTGTTTGTACTTAGTTCAGACTTTGGCGTCTCGCCCGGCGGTTGCGACCTAGTTGCAACGGCAGGACTGCTAGTTGCCAATTAGAAATGGTCCGTTGGAAGTGCAAATAATTGCTATTCTGTTTTGTTGTAATTATACTATTCCCAGTTCTAAGAACTTTCACTATTACGTTTTCACTTCGCCGCTGAACTGATTAAGATAAAATTTGAACCGGACATAGATTACATCCTGAGAAAATATATTATGCTACCTTTAGGCGCAGTAACCGATTGCCTACGCGATCGGTACCGCGGACAGTCACTAGTAGTTACTAATATATCACATTATAAATGCGATAGAGGCATTCCCGTGTAAGTATGACATACTATATATCACCAGCCTACATACGTCCCACTGCTGGGCACAGGCCTTCCTACATAGTAGAAAGTACATGAGGAACTTGGCCACAACACCACCACGCTGGCCCAATGAGTTGGTAGGTTGAAGCGGTTGCAGTAACAAACGGCAGCAACGGCTTAACGTGCCTTCCGAAGCACGGAGGAGCTCGAGATTATACATTTTGATTAACCCATCCCGGAATCGACCATGGCGAAAGTTGCTTTGTTTTTCTAATCGAAACCAGACCGCTAAATCACTACGACATCGAGCTCCTCAGCTTTTATAGTAAATTAACTGAATCACAAGCATAAGATGTCGGTAGCCGAAATGAGCTATAAGTGATGTGTACTAAGTACTTAGTGTACGTCAGTTGTGGTTGCAACTCGTTGTTGGCGACTCGCCCAATGTTCGACCCACTTGCAGCAAGTTACGACCACAGGGCTACCAATCGACCGCTAATAAATATTTAAGTAGCGAGATCGTACTCCTCAAAAATGGTATCGATTTCTTTAAGGGTAGTTAATGCCAGTGTCTTGAACGCAAGGCAAAATGATTTAACTCAGCGCGGCGTTATATTCTCTTTCCAACTACTTAAGTACCAAAAATTTGAAGCATTGCGAATGGCTGACAAACAAGCTGACGGCTCACCTGATGATAAGTGCTTACCATCACCTGTAGACACCCGCAATGATAAAGGAAAACATCACTTGGTATTGCAGGTGCGTTGTCATTTTGAGGTCTAAGGTGAAATGCCTTCCATACCCAGTAATTACAATGGCTACCAAAAATAAATGGTTTGGTTGCGGCTGGATTAAAATGTAAAATTGTAATGTGAAATAAATATTATTTATTATATCAAGGGCTGATTTTTCAATCCTCAGGTAATTTATCAACCCACTTTGAGCTTAGCCCTCCCCTTAAGTGTCCTTTTTTTCTATATTAGTGTACCCGTTCGTTTATACGACGTGTTATTTTAATTCCTTTTAATAAAACTTCGAAGTATCTTTTATTTAGAGTCTCATGACAGTTTGCCCCAGAGAATAATTTCGACATTTAGACAGATTTTCTATAGATTGACTACCAACTTGTCAAAGTGATTCTGTGGACAAATCTTATCTGGGTATGGAAAAATCAGTCCTTAATATTAATATATTAAGGACTGATTTTTTATGTGTAGTCGTAAGTAGAAATATGGCAATGAAGATAGTAAAAAAACTGGTTAGAATGTTGCCATTTTCGTTTTGTAGCTAACCCTAGACTTTATAAAGGAGTCCTTTTGTCCAATTATGTAAGTAAGCAAAATATTAGTTACAACTTACATGGGTAACCCATGATAAAATAGTCATAATATTAATACTATGGTATTATCTTTAATTCTACTGTATGTCTTATTTAATTAAAATTATAAACATTATGTCGGTACCGTTGCCATAATAATAATATTTTTTTATTTGACCACAAAGATTTACATATTGAGCATTTAGAGCCTATAAATTAAATGCTATATTTATACATCAAATATCTAGCATCTGTTGCCGAACTAGGTAATAACCTGTATTTCAGCAGACAGCCATGGTTTCAGTATTGTCGGTTTTTTCGTTTTTCC
Source organism: Nymphula nitidulata (assembly GCA_947347705.1). Classification (NCBI taxonomy): domain Eukaryota; kingdom Metazoa; phylum Arthropoda; class Insecta; order Lepidoptera; family Crambidae; genus Nymphula; species Nymphula nitidulata. The sequence goes on from OX374636.1 coordinate 9,127,944, forward strand.
AAGTTTCCCAAGTGATATAAATAAAAATATAGTCTACGATGATGTAGTCACAAGTTGATTTTATATTATCTATAGGAATGATAAATAAAAAAGTGTACAAATATTATCGTTTGAATCTATTATAATATTTCAGTTTTATTTATTCATATAAATTAAGAAATTTATTGTCCTATTGAAGGCACCATCCTGTATAAGTATGACATACATACGCACATTAATGTTTATCTTACTCAGATTATTTCAATAGGTCTTGTAAAGATTAGCAAAATTTTGTTTATTATTGTCAATTCTAAACCTTTTTTTATATCTAAAGTAAATCCTTTATTGGGAGCAAGTCTAATAAAATGTATATTGTTGTGTTGTTGTTTGTGTTGTATTGTATTGTTGTTGTGTGTTGTTGTTGTAGGTTATTTTGATATTTTTCTCTGAGAACAATAAAAACCAATAAAAATAAAAACCAATGAAAAGCCAGGGGCTAGCCCTTATTCTGTTCGGGCGAGGGAGCAACATTATTCAGAAGCTAATGACTGTAAGTTACCAGCCCCATGCCGAATGTGTCTTGTAGCGTGGTAACTTTGCGATATGCCTTATTTCTGAATAATAAGGTATAATTTAACATGTCACTGTGTATTATAGTTATTAAGTATACATGTGGCTGCATCGTAACAAGTAGGTACAAACGAATACTTTGTAATCATAGGACGCATAGTTTATACTGTGAATTACCTACTATTCTATTCAGTATAGATATAATTAAAATGTAAAAGCACATAAATAACATGTTACGACCGTTATCCAAAAAATATTATAAATGGCAAAGTAAATGTCTGTCTGTTATACAGGATGGTGCTGTCAATACGACAATAAATTAAAACATGGGCTATATTAGTTCATAAAAATGGTTTGCTACTTTCAAAAACTTCTTATGCGTTTGATAATTTCATGACATTTGTATGAAATAATATAAACATTGACCGCATTTTTTTATAGAAATGTCATGAAATTATCTAATGGTAATGACTATGATATTTTTGAAAGTGGCAAATCATTTCTATTAACTTATATAGCCCATCTTTTAATTTATTGTCGTATTGACGGCACCACCCTGTATATTCACGCTTAAACCACTGAACCTGTTAAGAAAAAAATATGGAGTTAGTTGAGGCCCTGGGAGAGACATAGGATACTTTGGAGCGACTAACGGTAACTAAGAGGGTGGGCCCACGGGCGGACACTATGTTAGTTGATAAGTAAGGAGATACAGATCATAGTTTTTAATACTTTACCTTATGGTCATCTGGTAGAGATTGCTCTCTAAATCTCTGTAATTTTTATATTAATATGCAAAATAAAAAATGAGAAGGTGGCAACCAAACATACGGCGGTAGGTATATTGATTCTAAGCGGTTACCGCAGTGCATAGACGCTTTCAACACCAAAGGTAATCACGCTTTGCCCGCCTTCTAAATGAAGCGTTATATTATGTTCGGAGACATTTTGCCTTTCGACGACGCTTTCTCGATGAGCTCTGGGGCCCAATTCTGCTAATTTACAACTATCGCAATATATTAACAATAGTGTCTCAATGGTACAATTTTTGTAATTTCGTATTCTGTTAATCAATAACGTTCCAAATGGCTTACCACTGAATTACTACTCCACCGTTATTGAATCAGTTGGTATTCTACTATAAGTTAGTGGCCGATGTCTTGTCAGTGGCTTCATAATAACGTATTCTACTAATTATTTAAACAGTTTGACATTTCTATCAATAACGTCGTGATAGCATTTTTATCATTCAACTACTATTGATACGCCATTGTGCAGAGACACCACCTTTGGTACATTTGCTTACATGAAAATTAATTATACGGATTTCGATCTTTGTTTCGATGATTGAAAATTGCTTCGGAGTACTTTTTGTGCAGTGATCGTGGTGTTATTTTTAATCGACTTCAAAAAGGAGGAGGTTCTATGTTCCACTATATGTAGGCATTTTTTTTGGATATATGTTCACCGACTTCTCCGTCAATAGTGAACCGCTTTTCAATTTTTTATTTATTTGATAGAGTATACTTCTGACGTGGTCCCGTTGTCACCAAGTCAGGATCGGATGATGGGATACCAGGGAAATCGAGGGCAATCCACCAGCTTTATGGGCACGTATGAATTTTTTTACTTTTTCCAAAGCTGTTCAAGTATTTGGTACTGTCAGTTACTATCTTATGTTGATGAGCTGCTGACGGAAGGTACAACTCCTTAACGGTTAGGAGTAGGAAGATAATTGTTTAAATATAATAGAAAAGAAAATAGTTAAATTTAATTACTATTAGTTATCTCCTAAAAATGTATTTTTTGAAGTTGGTGCTAAGCTGTTACCAGACACAATAGAAAGTGAAGCACCAACTCCAAAAAATACATTTTTAGCAGATAAGTACCTACCTAGGTAAGTACCTACTTAAATTTAATATTTTTTTTCCTTATTGTTTTGAAGTGGGTTTTATTTTAGTTATGCGTATGCTTATGCTTCTGCATCAATAGTTTTTGATGCAGAAGCATCCGCATTGACGAGCAGTTAAGAGAAATCTCAGTGCGGGAACAGTATCCTAAAGCCAGCTGTAATAAAATCCATCAGTGAAGAATAAATGATCTGTACAAACCGACGATGACTTTAAAAAAATATTTTGTATGTTAGGAGAGAGAGATCTTAAAATACTTATAAACTTTTAAGTAATTCAGTTTTCGCAAATAGAATTCCAGTTTACCCTATTTATCAAGCATTCATAACGCTAAATTGTTAATTAAGTACATTTTTGGCTTAGGTAAATGGTTAAAAATTAACTTAATATGTATTTGTTACAATTATAGACCGTAAAAAGTAGGTTTAAACAGTGTCTAAACACGATGCATAGAAATGCCTTCACTGTTCCGTTATTTCAATAAGTATATTAAAGTGTATACTTCCTACGTATGTAGGTATTTAGATGTTTCGTATTGAAAATACCTTTTCAAAACTCCAAATAAGAAACCAAAACTTTCACAATTTCATTCCTAACAGGTTCAGACAGACAGTTTTTACAAAATTTTAAGCTTTTTAATAACATTTCATGTATGTATAGGAGATTTGGTAAATGGGTGCCTCGAACGCATTTTTCATCGGTAGGATTTTTTCCAGTGTCGAGAACGCTGCTCAATGCATTCTCGTTGCTACGCAACGGGTGTTGTTATCTTGTTTTGTCATGAATTAATTATTATTTTATGTTCAATGTATATTTACTCATTTTTGTTTAATAAATCGCTTATTTAAACACTAAGCCTCTTTCTGCCGTCAACAAGTAATAATACTTGATTATGTAGCAATGAATTTAATGTATAATTCGATTATTTTCGCTCATGAAAACAAATAAAGATTCATAGATGAAAATAGTAGGTTTTGACAGGCAACATTGATAACAGTACCATTGAGACGCCATTGCAAAGCAATAGCTATCCCATAGTCATAGCGACGAGACACTGTTGTTATTTTATTAAGACTGTCAAATTTTTTGTAGAATACCTATTTTGACAGGTGTCTCAATAGAATAACAGTAGAATAACAATAGGATAGCGATTTGTTTAAAATAAGAGAATTAGGGCCCTGGTAGCTTTTCTCAAGAAACACAACATAATATTATTATTGTACAGAATTTTGACGACAATACGACAATACATTAAAACATTGGCTAAACCTACTCGTATTAGTTCATAATATAACATTGGCTGCATTATTTCATAGAAAGGTTATGAAATTATCGAATAAATAAGGTGTAGGTATTTAAAAGTTGCAAAATATTTCTATGAACTAATATAGCACATGTTTTACTTCAATGTAGTATTGTCGTCGATACCCTATATAACAAGGCTCCAGCCAGACGATTAAAATTCAAGTGGAAAAAACCACTATTCCTAAGTATGAGAAAATATTGGACGTGTAATGTATTGTCCTGCTTTCATTGAATACTGTCAACGTGATGACGTCATTACTCTCACATTCAGCGTGTCTGAACAACCAAAGGTCAGACTGACAGTACGTCAGAGCTGTTTGAGTAAAACATAAAGCTGATCACTAATCGATTTATGATATGTAGCGATCGCAGCAAAAACAAACTAGTGGTTGCATAGTGGAACTAAAATTGATTTGGTAAGTTTTTCAGTCTTCAGATAGCAATATCTGATAGACGCAGATACATTCATACCAGCAATCTTATTTCTGAGCAACTTACCGAGTGATTTTATTACTCAAAAATCTCTCATCTGATCGATAACTGACAAAACTGACCCAAGGTAGTGTTTTCTACATTAATTTGTAAGTATTCACGAACTAGACACAATAGAAATATTAATTTTGTGAAGATGACACGAAAACTCTAATATTTTAGAAAAAATGATAAGAATAATTTTGGCGCCCAACTTGTGACATGTTATGTTGGACGTCAAGATTATAAGTTATAATAATAATATAAAATTCATACACTCACATCTATTATCTTGCCCAAATTAAGCATCTAAAGAGCTTGTGTTATGGATACCATATAACAGACCAATATGTATTATATAATAATGTATATAAATATTAGAAATATACTAAATATACATATAAACATCCATGACTCGTAAACAAATGCTCGTACTTATCATACAAACATTTGCTCCGACCGGGATTTGAACCCGGGACCTCTTGACCAAGTAGCCTGTATAGCAAGGGGTACAGACCACTCGGCCAGCCGGTGGTCAAAGCTATGATATATGAACTACTATTATATTTAAGAATTCAGAGTCGACTACTTCAATAGAATATAAATTTATTGGAACATTTACCTACGATTTAGTCGAGTGAATGTGGCTTGGTATCAACGGTGGGCGATGTCGCGTATCATCCGATAAATAGCTGCAGGAACAGGCCAAGGCCGTCTAAAATAAGGCTTTACAGTGACATCCACGACTATTCTCGGACATTTTGTATTAATAAATATGACGTAACACATCAAAAGGTTATTTTATTGAAGGCTTGGTTAAGTGTACGTCATTTAACGTGGCTATAAAAAACACTAATAATTGCAAAATTAAAAATTTTAAGTAACCCCCGGCGTCATTAATCATCTATCTAACACTATCTCATTAGGCCTATTCATAAGAGCCCAAACACGCTATATCTGCTGTAAGTTTCTGAAGAATTAAGCATTTCGCAGACTTTTTGATGGTATAGAATTAGCTTAAAGTTAGTATGTCATGGGAATGTCATCGAAGTGACAATATACGAAATTTGAAATAAATTGGATCTGTAAAAGTTAGTAAAATCCTAATATCATGTGGAAAATGAGCTGATAGTCATCAAAGGCCTGAACTGATCTTCATAAATTATAACTAAGAACCATCGTAGTCACATCAGCTTTCAAACAAAAAAACCGAATCAAAATCGGTCCATTCGTTTAGGCGCTACGATGCCACAGACAGACACACAGATACACAGACTGACACGTCAAACTTATAACACCCCTCTTTTTTCGTCGGGGGTAAAAAGGAAAAAAATAATTAAATTTCAGTACCTAGGAACTTACCTCCTAAAATGTATTTTTGGAGTTGGTGCTTCACTTTCTATTGTCCCTGGAAATAGCCTAGCACCATGGAGTATATTTTTTTTACCTTTCATTTAGTCTAAAGTAAGCATCATTACGAGCTTATGCTATGGATACTAGATATACAAACATCCTGAACAAATGCTCTTATTCATCATACAAACATCTGCCCATACCCTTCTGGATTTGAACCCGGAACCCCTGACCGAGTAGTTATGTACAGTTAGGGGTACGACCAGTCGTACAGTCGGTCAGTTAAAATTGTATAGAGAGCCAATATCTCTATTATGAGTAGAGGTCGGAATTAGGTAGAGTTATTTATGTACTTAACTGATTTCATACAGCGAAAGAATAAAGTGGGTGTGCCTCAAATCCGAAGATCAATTTTACAGGGCATTAAAAACTTACTTTTACACAATTTAACACCACTGCGCGCGCGACGTTGCCAAATTTTCAGCAACGACATTGGGTGTCCGAAGTTGCAAAATTTGAAATCCCGGGAAGATCCATATTAACATCAACATATTGATGCAAGTTCATAAATAACTCTACCTAATTCCGACCTCTGATTATGAGTTATGAGTTAGCAGTACTTCACAAATCTCATGTAATGTAGACATAACCAGGCCATTCACAAGTTTCAAGATTTGGCATTCATCCCAAACTATCCAGTCTCCAAGTCTGCGAGTAACATCATTTTGGCAAGCGGCTCGTATATTATATAAAACTAACATAATTTCCTATTATATTAGACACCATTTCCAAACCTATGTATTGTGTCTGTCTACTTCGTTGTATTATTTAAATACAATAAACATATAAATATTTTTTAATCTTTCATTAAAACGCTATTTCATTAAAAAAAAGGTTTATGTACGGGATGCAAGAGGCCTAAAAACGAAGGCAATTATAATGGTGCTGGTCATTTTAAACATAAAATTTTGAAAAAAAAAGAATTGAAATCGCGAAAGAAGTCAGCTATTTCATACTTATTTTTAGTTTCTGTACGATCTGTTTGTATGGCACACCTGATTCCAAAGGAGATATTCAATATTGGTACTTGGAAACCCCGCACAGTAAATTATTTATTTGGTGAAAGTTTAAGTCCAGAGGATCTGAATATACCTTTTTTATTTTGTAACCCCCGCATTTTTGAGTAATTTTTAAAAGTGTATGCGAGAAATCTTACGTGTAAATACAATAAGTTTCTCTGATGAAATACAGTCAAAATAAGGATATCCCTATTATTATATGGAAACAAAAGCAGAAATCAACTTGCTGTGTTTTTTAGCATTTATTGTAAAGAAATTCTAGCAAATTAGTCATAGGCTGAACCAAATCCAACCCATGCCTATTTATAAAAAACTATCTGACAGAGCCATGATATTGACGTTTTGCACTTTGTCTGACATGTATCAGTAGAATTTTTTGGCCAGAACGAAATGCTATTTTTTGTTTGAATGTAGAGATTTAAAATCAATTTTTTTGTCCTAAAATATTCTCAAAAATATACTCTTTCTGCCCATATAGCTTTTGTCTTGGAGGGTAACCAAGTAAGCCTCTATACAATTTCAGAACATCTCCTTTATATTTTAACTGTCTGCCTTCGTCTTCGAGAGCGTACACCTCACACCCGGTATAATAGGCACGTTTAAGCGTTGAAATCAAAAATAATACCCAATCACATAGACCCTTACAGAATTTTTGTCATGGCACTTATAAGCGAACAATGGGAAAGAAGGGACAAGGTTTGTAGCGTAGCTCATAATAATTATTTGTATACCATAAAAAGTTAAGTTAAGTTAAGCTTTGAGTTCTGTAATGTAGGACATGTCCTTCATAACGCTGACGCACATTACAAAACTTTATAGTGTAAAGTAAAAAGAGTAAAGTTTTTTCAATGGTAATCTGTCAAATTCAAGATGTTCCAACAAAAATTTTAAACATAAATTAAAACCGACTTCAAAAAACTGAAAAGATTAAAATGATTAAATTTAAGTAGGTACTCATCCCCTAGAAATATATTTTTTGGAGTCGGTGCTTCATTTTCTATTGTTTTTGGAAACAACCAAGCACCAACTCCAAAAAATATGTTTCTAAATAAATAGCAGTACTAAGACATTGTAAAACCGGCGAATGACTCAACAGAGTCCAAATCTGATGAATAATATTTGTTTTGTTCTCATTTTGAATTATCAGAAATGTAGTGTAGTGAGTGTGTGTGTTTATGGTGTATAAAGATGACATTGAACAAAGTAGAGTTTTGAGGTAAAATGCGTCCATCTCTCCATGAACAGCATGATTATCAAACTAAAAACAAACAAAAAAAAATCTTTTTGAACTGTGTAATAATAAGTTCGCTCATGGTTCCAGCGCCGTAGGAGACTCTAAACGGCAGCTAGATATATGCCTGTCGATTAGAAATCCTTTAGAAGTGTTTCGCGCCTAACGCTTGACAACTAAACAAAAAATCTTGCCTTCTTAAAACCCCGGTTACGCTTAAAGGCCATCTACGGCCAACAGCAAAAAAAATGTAATAAGTACACCAAAACTGAAATTATTAGATTGAGAAGTAGGTAATAGGACTTGAAATTTCTCTGAAATATATCATCACACGATATTGCACGTATCTTATGTACAGTCGACGGCACATCAAGCGTAACAGTTTGACGTTGAGGCCGTTACTCCGTTCCTAATTAGGGCTGCTTTCGTAGTGAAACTGCTACATTTGATGTGCTGTCGTCTGTATCTATAGTTTAAAAATAGACAAACCTTTATCATACTGTGGTATCAGCGTGGAAGGCTTGTGGCTCCGTAGTCATAGCGGGCTGCGCGTGCGCAATCGGCGTTCAATCTTCATTTGAAACAGCGTCTTCCGGTTGGTCAGTTCGCAACTCATTTACACAATTACAACAAGCACGTTTTAAGTTACTTTAAAGTTCATTTCAGCTTATAATAGTTTCGATGCACTTGAATGTCACTTACACTTGGTGACTAAAGGAACTATAGATTCTATGTTGTTTTATATCTGTTGTTGATTATACCTATGGATAAATAAAAAGTTCACGTTATAGTTTGTTTTCTTTAAATAACAATAGATAAACAAACTGCAATCATTTCTGGTTTGTATACACGTATATTTTTTTTACCTAACAATCTAATGCAACTATTATTGAAAATTCACCAATTTGCATTTAGAAGCGTTTGAACCAGAGGTTCACAGACTTTTTTCCTCATAGACCACATTAAAAATTTAGCTGATTCCGGTAGACCCCCTGCAGCTACATTTAGGTCTACCATATTCCCAAAACGCGACAAAAAAATGTGTCTTTTTACGTAGGCCTGGACCACTTTGAGAACTAAGAGTTTGAACAAACGTTAACAAAAATGTCGTTTAGACGGGTTATAAATATTTACCTGATTCAACAGGGTTTCACTATATATTCTAATTTCTTATATTTATAGCTTATCGAGTCAACCGTGGCTTTAAGGTCCGAAGCGTTGGAATATAAAACAGCTGGATATTTGCAAATCCAGCCGATCATACGTAATCCCACTTTATTGCAGTCTGTAGGTACATTTCTAGTATTTCCCACAAGGTTGCAATATCGATTGAAGAATGCTTTTACTTTGTGGCCATAATACGTTAATATTTCAAGAGCATTCGCTTCATTTGCACTTAATTTCTTACGGAATTGACAAATAACGACTTTGGACATCCATTCATTCATCAATCAATAACCACAATAATTATTAAAGTATATTTAGCAGTCGTAGCTTCCACAAATCAAGAATAAAAGAAAGCTCAGTTTATGATCTTGAATAATAAAATATTGGCGTTCATATCTGCGGTACTGGTTGCGACTGAGCTAAAAATAATAGTTGAAAAACAGGTCCATTTATGATATTGGACGGATAGTCGTGCAAACCGTTATCAAACAGACATTAGCCACGGGACACCCACGTCATCGTCATTCATCCGCTTCGATCGCACGCACACACGCGCGCGCCCACGCGGTACCACACCCGCCACGCTTCAAGGCTCGAGCCCCTCGCCAGCCAGCCGGACCTCACCGTCCCCATAGATGTCCATAAAAACCCCCTACAACATCGCATACACTCTCACTCAGCCGTCCACCATCTTAAGTTCATTCACAAAAATCGCTATGGCAGATCGCCTATTTGTTTACCGTTTTACGCCTTCCTGAGCACATGAACACTATAATATACACCATTAGTATGTTATTTTCTTTGTTTGCATGCGTCTTGCACTAGTTTCCGTGGTCGATTTCCCGTTTTAGACCGTTTTTTGTTGCTGGAACGGTTGCTCGATTGTGCGCGGGGCCATGACGTCAGAGGGCCGCGGAAGGCTGTGTGCAACTGAAGAATGGTGCTAGGACTGCGGACGGCCGCGACTCACGCACGCGCAGTGACTGCCCGCCAAAATACAGCCAAAATACAGAGTACTGTAAGCTCCTCAATTTGAAAACTTTATGTATGAGTCATAGACGGTATTTAATTTCATATACCAAGTATATCTCTTTTTCAGTTTCATAAAACCGCAACCTTTTGCATGAGTGTCGAGACTCGTAGCGCCGGGCTGTAGTTTCGTAGCGCGAGCTACGATTGACTACGTCGTAGATTCCCGAGAAGACGGCTTTCGCAATGCTATCTTTAGACGGACATTATTAGACTGTGCCTTTTTGAAAACTGTATAATTAATGACACTCCTTAGCAACTGCGTTTGATTTTGTGTATCAGGTTAACTTATTAAATGTATATATATTACTATGGAAACTGAGCATAATAATGATAATCGAGTGTTTAATTTATATTGTTTTTATTGTAATAGACTAATGCTTCGCGTTAGTGCATAAATTCGTTGCTAATACTACTTACATCATGCTCTGTCATTATAGTAACTTAATATTGTTAAATAACTAAACATATATTTGATAACGTTCACTAATTATTTTTTGGTAAAATACACATCGCGAAGAAACCATGCTTACGTGGTCTAGTTTTGATAAGGATTGTAAATAATAAGTACTCTATGCTTACTGTTTTAATAGACTATTTATAGGAGTACAATAAATATATTATAAATATACTTAACTGTTACTTATGACTAAGTTCGTTCAGTTCAATTGTTCCAATATTTGCTATTAGCATAACATTGATATAAAATAGGTATATTTTATCGTGTTCAGATAAGCACAGATGATTATATAAGTAATTTATTGTAGAGCGGTTTATGTGATTAAAATTATTGTTAGTAAAACTATTCAAGCAGCTCAATAATTACAGTCGACACCACATCAACCGTAACAGTTTGACCTCGAGACCGCCCTTACTGCGTTCGTAATAGAGGCGGCTCTCGTATTGCAACGTTACACTTGAAGTGCTGTCGTATGTATATAACAGTAATAAAAATAAAATATGTTTAAAGATTTTTTCTATATAAAGAGCCTTTAGGTACTCCGGACAGCTTTTCATATAAACTATCAAGTCGAAATTATTGGAATCGAACAAAGCGACTCTAATCAGACTTTACATGCTTACACAAATGCTATTGACGTTATAGTTTTCAATAACCGTGACTGTATCCGAATAACAGGGCTGTCCAATAAGTAGTACTTTAACTATGTGCCTATATGAAGGAAATTAGTTACATAGAAAAGTAATTTAAAAACATCGACTGACTTCAAAACTGTAATTTATTAAATTACCTAAATAATAAAAATAAGAAGAAACAAAATCTTTATGTTTTAAAAAATCAAAGGTTGGGGAAAAAGTTTCTTCGAATTTTTTAGGAAAATTCAATAGTTTATTTACATTTAACTAAAGTATGTAGGTACCATTTTGTTCGATAACTTTTTGCCATCTTGTAGGTAGGGACATGATCCCATTGCTATAGAAATTTTGGGACTTCTGATCAAAATACCGCGACAAGTGGTTTTGGCAGTCCTTTCGTGATGTTAACCTGACACTGCCTAGAGAATTCTGAAGAGAGCGAAACAGGTGAAAATCTGAAGGTGCAAGGTCAGGTCTATACGGCGGATGCCTCGCAGCCAAACTGCTGAGCGGCTAAAGATGTGTGAGGTCTAGCGTTATCATGATGAAAAACCACACCCCTTCAGTTGATTAATTCCGGCTGCTTTCTCTCAACTTCTTGCTTTAATCTCATCAGTTGTTCGCAATAGAGTTTAGAATCGATGGTCCTGCCTGGTGGTAACAGCTCAAAATAAATAATGCCCTTCCAATCGGCGGATGCATTAACACCTCCCAGCCAAACTCTCTTTTATTTTTTGCTGAGTGGCTAAATATGTGTGAGGTCTAGCGTTATCATGATGAAAACCACACCCCTTCTGTTGATTAATTCCGGCCGCTTTCTCTCAACTTCTTGCTTTAATCTCATCAGTTGTACGCAATAGAGGTCAGAATCGATGGTCGTGCCTGGTGGTAACAGCTCATAATGAATAATGCCCTTCCAATCCCACCACACACACAGCATCACCTTGTTGCGAGTTAACCCGGGTTTCGCCACAGTCTGTGAAGCCTGACCGGCCTTTGACTACGACCTTTTTCGCACGTTCTTGTCGTACGTGATCCACTTCTCATCACCAGTTATCAGCTTCTTCAAAAATGGTTCGGTTTCATTACGTCGTAATAAAGAATCACAAATGAGTACATGGTTCATTAGGTTTCTTTCAGTGAGCTCGTGGGGTACCCAAATATCGAGCTTTTTTGTGTACCTACCCATTTTTTTTAAATGCGCCAAAACTGTTTTGTGGTCAATTCCCAGTTCTTCAGCTACGTCGTAACTACTGATATGCCGATCTTGCTCCAGTTTTTCAAAAATGGCATCATTTTTATTCGTAATAGGGCGACCAGCACTATAATATTTAAATAAGTATAAGTCACATAAGTGTAACCATCTAGCAATAATTTTGCCATTTGAACCCATTCTTGTGATACAAATAAAAGACGAAATTTCATTTGGTAGAAATAAGAATAAAATAGAGGGACCGTAGCCTAACCTGAGAACACCTGTGAATAGCATTTTTAATGACAGGTGTGGTGTAGACTTTTGATTGAAAGAAGAGGATCAAAAAATGTATGAAGCCTGGGCTTAAAATAATTTTATCCAACTCAGTCACAACAACATCATCAGATTGAAAGAACAAATTAAAATGAATACGGCACGGTTGATCACGAATGAGTTCAATAAATAAACAATAAACCTATATTTTATCACATTTATGTTATAAATTTTATAAAATAATTTATTTATAAAAAACTAACGCACAAATCTCTTAACTAACGTAATAATTTACATATCGACAATCTAAAATTATAATCACAATACAAGCAATTATATTCTATAATTAGTTCATTTGAACGAATAACACACAGCACTACGGTTCATTCAATTGGTGCAAACGCGAATCAATTTTAGTAAGATGATGGTACGAAAGAAAACGATGCAGTTCAGGAACCAATACTGAACCGAGCGGAATATGAATCGCTTTTATAAAGATGGTGGTAAGACCCCGAGCGACGTGCATCTTTGACATCAAAATTTACGGATTGAAAACGCTTAAACCAAATTTGTGCTACTCTCACAGACACTGCACTAGGTCCATAAACATCGTAAATTTTTGTTTACGGCTTGCGTTGCATTTTTACCTTTTTTGTAGTAAAATTTTAAAATGTATCGAATTTCTTCATTAGATTCACTCATCTTGACAGTACGAAAAACAAATGAAAAACACACATTTTCCTAATTTGAATTTTGAATTATCTTTTTTAAAATCTAAACTTTTAATGATACCAAAACCAGCCAGATACAAATAGTACAGCCAAAGAGATTTTATTACAAGTTAATACATACTATAATGCGAAAAGACTTTTTCCCCAACCTAATATTTTTTTTTATAATAGCAAACTGATTTAACAAATAAAAATACAAGCCGGTAGAAAGTAAATGATTTATTTTAATATAAAGCGAGCTTTAATTTATTTAAAATTTAGTCGCAAGGTGTACAGGAAATAAAACATCATGTTGAAATTTGACGCCATCGATTTCTCACACATCAAAATCAATAGTTATAATAATAGTAATAATTTATCTCGGAAGAGCTCGGAGGAGCTCGGTGGCGTAATGGTTTGAGCGCTCTGGTTTCGATACGAAAAACAAAGCAACTTTCGCCATGGTTGATCTTGGGATGGGTCAATCAAAGTTTGTTATCTCGAGCTCCTCCGTGCTTCGGAAGGCACGTTAAGCCGTTGGTCCCGGTTGTTTCTGCAACCGCTTTAATCCACCAACCCGCATTGGGCCAGCGTGGTGGTGTTATGGCCGAAACTCCTCATGTGTTTCTCCCATGTAGGAAGGCCTGTGCCCAGCAGTGGGACTTATATAGGCTGGTGATGATGAATAATTTATTTATTTCAGATAGCGTATGATCCAAATTTTGTTAGTAACAATGAGAACTTAAAAATATGTTAGTAATCATAATCAATCACATGATGAATTAAGCACATATGTATACTTATAATTTAAAATGGTGCACTATATCTTAGCCTAAGCTCCATACAAAATTGAAGCGACTCCATTTCGCTATCCAATACTAGGGAACCTTCCAAATTATGATTTACGGCCTAACTTTGTATATAAAATTGCGACCTTTGAAACCCCAATGAACGATATTCTACAATTACTAGGTACATGAAATCTCTTTAGTAACAAAATACATAATTATAATCAAAGCAAAAATTTCTTTTTTGTAAAAATTACCGTCAAGACTTAATTACCGACTTTTAATTTATTTACAAAAACAATTTATTTGTACATTACTGCAACTTTGTAATTTTAATAATCGATGAATCAAAATCATTACGATTACATAATATTTTGGTGTGAATTTATCTGTTGGGTACATAATAATAAATGCTTTCGTGAAGCATCAGCCATTTTCATTTACATTTCAATAGGTAGGTACGTTCCGTTACCAGCCCTTGCCAAGACAAATGAATGTCTCTAGATATATTGTTGGCTGGAGACGAATCAGTCTGACCTTGGTCTTCCATGGCGCCAGGGTGTCTCCGGGCCTGTCTGGTCCCATACAGCATTGCGTCACTCTTCTGGTGGCTAAAAATATCCGCAATTCGTCGACATTTGTCGACCTTTCTTTTCAGACAAACTAGAAGTCGCTTTTTGTGTATTTGTAGATAGCTATTTCTTTGGAAGCAAATCATTATATTTTATGTACTTAGTTTATGTTTGACCTTTGAAAATGAACTAAACAGTTAATTTTCTTATAACTCTTTTAAAATGACTTAAATACGATACGAATTACCAACTACCTAAAGTAACAATAAGGAGCTTGGTGGCGTAGTGGTTAGAGCGCTCTAGTTTCGATTACGAAAACAAAGCAACTTTCGCCATGGTCAATCTCAGGATGGGTCATACAAAAATTGATAAGCTCGATCTCCTAACTGCTTCGGAAGGCACGTTAAGCCGTTGGTCCCGGTTGTTACTGTAACGGCTTTCACTCACCAACCCGCATTGGACCAGAGTGGTGGTGTTATGGCCCAAACTCCTCATGTGCTTCTTTCAGAAGGAAGGCATGTGCCTAGCAGTAGGATGTATATAGTCTGGTGATGAAAGTTATATTTATATGGTGGTAGCCAGCTACTCGGTTTTCATATATGTGTGTTAATTTAAGGCGAACCGCCGAATACTAAACGCTTCGTAAAGGAAATGGTAAGGTATTGGACCAGATCATGAGCACCATTTCAGATTGTAGATAATAGTGTACCGAATAACATGGTTTCCATTAAATTACACAAAACTATTTTATTTTATTGCAAAAAATAACGTAACAAAATAAGTATCGTATAAAATGGCAACAGAGAACTCAAAAAAGTGCCCAATAGCGCGTAGTCCATTGCCACAATAACGCTGATAATGAGTTAACTTTAATGTCATATTGAAATTTATGAAAAACGTCATTCCGTATTTTCTACCGAGAAGGTTTTAGGTGCGCTTGAAGTGTTTTTGTTGTTTTTTCGAAATAGTTTGACCCTGGCTATAAAGAAATAAAACAACAGTCAACAATATTCAACGTAAAGTAGTAAAAACAAAATTATATTATGACATTGACATATTTTCTTCTTGGAAATGGCAACCTTTGTGATATTTTTTAGCAAATTAAAAATTTATTTGCCGCTTCTATCAGTCAAGATTTATGGAAAAGATAAGGTAAGATGGTTTCTTACAAAAATAACTGTACGAAAACATAGTGCTCATGAGCTGGCCCAAATCCCATAAACTTTACTACCACTCTGCCAAACTAAAATTGTTTTTTACTCACACTCCGCCAAAGTAAATTTAGTTTTTACTACCACTCCGCCACACTAAATTTAGTTTTACTACCACTGCGCCAAACTAAATTTAGTTTTGGTCAATGCTCATGTTTCCTTACCTCTATATTTGTTACAAAACCTTTTTGTATCAGACTCTCAGTTGTAATATTCTAAAATAGAAGATGTCACCTTTAGATGTTTATTGGTTCCATACGGCGAACGTTGCATAGTAACAAATGTAAAGAAAAGATATTGCGAATTTTCCATTATAGTATATTGTGCAGTTTTATAGGTATTTTCTAAAAATAATGGGTTGGGGAAAAAGTTTCTTCGCATTTTTAAAAAAAATTCAAAACATTTTTTAATATAGTTTATTTACATAATTATCTAAAGAATGTAGGTACCATTTTGTTCGATAACTTTTTGCCATCTTGTAGCTTGTTGCTAGGGACATGATCCCATTACTATAGAAATTTTGGGGCTTCTGATCAAAATACCGCGACAAGTGGTTTTGGCAGTCCACTCGTGATGTTAACCTGACACTGCCTAGAGAATTCTGAAGAGAGCGAAACAGGTGGAAATCTGAAGGTGCAAGGTCAGGACTATACATACAGACTATAAATTCTCTTAATTTTTGCTGAGTGGCTAAAGATGTGTGAGGTCTAGCGTTATCATGATGAAAAACCTCACCCCTTCTGTTGATTAATTCCGGCCGCTTTCTCTCAACTTCTTGCTTTAATCTCATCAGTTGTTCGCAGGAGACTTCAGAATCGATTGTTCTGCCTGGTGGTAACAGTTCATAATGAATAATGCCCTTCCAATCCCACCACACACACAGCATCACCTTGTTGCGAATTAACCCGGGTTTCGCCACAGTCTGTGAAGCTTGACCGGCCTTTGACCACGACCTTTTTCGCACGTTTTTGTCGTACGTGATCCACTTTTCATCACCAGTTATCAGCTTCTTCAAAAATGGTTCGGTTTCATTACGTCGTAATAAGGAATCACAAATGAGTACACGGTTCATTAGGTTTCTTTCAGTGAGCTCGTGGGGTACTCCAATATCGAGCTTTTTTGTGTACCCATTTTTTTTAAATGCGCCGAAACTGTTTTGCGGTCAATTCCCAGTTCTTCAGCTACGTCGTAACTACTGATATGACGATCTTGCTCCAGTTTTTCAAAAATGGCATTAATTTTATCCGTAATAGGGCGACCAGAGCGACGTGCATTTTTGACATTACAAATTCCGGATTGAAAACGCTTAAACCAAATCTGTGCTACTCTCACAGACACTGCACTAGGTCCATAAACATCGCAAATGTTTTTCGCGGCTTGCGTTGCATTTTTACCTTTTTTTGTAGTAAAATTTTAAAATGTATCGAATTTCTTCATCAGATTCACTTATCTTGACAGTACGAAAAACAAATGAAAAACACACATTTTCCTAATTTGAATTTGGAATCATCTTTTTTAAAATCTAAACTTTTAATGACACCAAAACCAGCCAGATACAAATAGTACAGCCAAAGAGATTTTATTACAAGTTCATACATACTATAATGTGAAAAGACTTTTTCCCCAACCTAATATACCTATCCTTTGAATCTTATGCCTATATTCCATCAATCAGTGACAATATTATTAAATTCAGTTTTTGTTAGCATTGCGCTCACACAGAACAGAAGAAAATCTGTAGGTAGTGTCAGTCTTAGTCACAGATAATCAATAGTTTTTACAGATACTCTCAGATTATATGATGTAATCTAAGGCCATATTACTGTAATTCTATACAGTACAGACAGTCTAGTTAGATTTTAGTGGTCTAATAGCCAGCGCTTACAACGTTCGATATTGACCAAGTGGGTTAACTTCTGCAATCATTTAAGATTGATGAGGTTATGTGCCCTGCCTAATCCATTTTGGTTTCGCTTGAAATATGCGCGATATCTGGGCCAGGTAAAATAACATTATATACCTACTAGCTTCCGCCCACGTAGATGTTGGCTGTCGCTCCAAAAAGTATTTTAAGTTCTTCCGAGAGTGTCAAAACCAAATTTTATCTAAATTGGTTCTGTGGTTCAGGTGTGAAAGCGTAATAAACAAACAAACAGACTATTAGCTAGGATACAGGGTGGTGACGACAACACGACATTAAATTAAAACATGGAAAATGTTAAACAATTTTAATAAATATCTAATTTATTTGATAGTTTAATGACATTTCTATGAAATGATATAACATTGGCTGCATTATTTCATAGACATGCTAAGAAATTATCAAATGAATAAGATGTATTCGAAAGTTGCAAAACATTTCTATGAACTAATATGGCTGGTGAATGTAGCCCAGATTTTAATTTAATGTCGTATTGACTTCACCACCCTGTATAGGTCTCTCTACTTAAATTGATATCACCATCCTGTGATTCTCTTATCAAATTAATGTATGCAATTAATGTATACCCTACAATTAAAACTTAATTTAAAATGCCAAAATATTGATGAATTTTTTATTGAAATACCACCAAATTATTTAAACTTCAATAAAAAATTCATATATATTTTGGCATTTTAAATTAAATTAATTCCTAAAAAAATTAGGAAATCAAAAGAGCACGAGGTGAAAAATCTTTGCACTCGAGTGCAACACGTAATTTTTCATCCTCAGTGACGAAATGACTAAATCGGTCTAAAAAAAGTAGGTGCACCAAAAAGATTCAGAGTCTGAGTTTTTAACAAATTAAAAAAAGTGGTTGTAATAAATTCGGCACCACGGAGGTATATGATGTTTTGAATTTACAAACTTAGTGCACACGATGTTCTAAATTCAATCTTACTTTATCCTCTAGTCTAGCGGATAAAAACGGCTTTTGCACTCAGATATCGAAGAGCAAAAATACTCTTTCCGAGATGGGGGGATGAAAAAAATATTTAAACTATGACCGAAAAACTAATAATAATACCTATACAGCGTAGTCCTGTTGATATCCATAACTTTAAAGGTAATATTCTATGAAAAAATAATGTAATAAGTCTAAGAAACACGGGTTCCAAAATGCATAGTTTCGAAGATAACAGCATTTGTTATTAAAATACTTCAAAATTTTCTCTAGTGTTACGATTCTTTAATTTTGCGCCGATGCCAAACGTACATTGGCAAAACATTACGCGCGGCACGTCCCCGTATCATCCAGTGAAGGAAAAGCCACGGAACTTTAATCAGTTTGCGTATAGATTTATGGTAGACTTTTGTATGAATGTAGTCGCTAACGCGGCTGCCTTTGTCAAACTGAAGAATACAATGGTGTGCGTTAAGTTGCGAACTATTTTTAAAATTTCTTCAGTGTCACTAATTTTTTTCATTTTTTTTTAATTCTGTAAAAAAAGAACGATTAACGTAAGTACGTGCACCTAATTGAATGATACTAAAGATAATAATTACCATAATGTTACTGAAGACAATACTAATTATAATTTGAAGAAGAAGTAAGTTATACGTTAGGTTTTAAATAACGCAAATACAGATAAGATAAGACTAGAAGAATTTCACAGGTTTATCCCAAATCCCTGCGGTAGCTCAGATGGTCAAACTTTTTTAGTTTATAGAAAGTCATTTATATATACGACATAAACGATGAACAGAAAAATCTTCAACTTATTTTTAACCGACTTCAAAAAAGAAGGAGGTTATATGTTCTACTGTACCTATGTATTTCTTTTTTGTATGTATGTTAACCGACTTCTCTGTTAATTGTAAACCGATTTTCAAAATTCTTTTTTTAATTAATAGAGTATACTCCTGGGCTGGTCCCATTGTCACCAAGTCAGGATCTGCTGATGGGATTCCAGGGAAATCGAGGGCAAACCTCAAATTAGATACCTGTGTGATAGAGCACCCTCTAGATCAGACTGAAAATGCAATACAGTCTGCTAACGTCTCTAATTACGAATTGACTTGATGAACTTGCGCAAGGCCATCACTATCCTTTTCTTTCATAATGTACACGGCCTCCTTCTAAATTACCCCCGCGTTCGGTTTTTTTATAGTCACTAAGCTTTACTTGATGGTGGTGCAAAAGTCCGGCGCTAAGCAAGAGTAATAGACTGAAACTAGGTCGTCAATTGGCGAGTACAGCAGACGAACTGTACCGAATATAATGTATTGAACTAGCTAGTACCATGTACTATCTGTTATGTACTCCATTTATGTTTATCAAAATAAGACCAACATCTTATAAATTAAAATAAAACAGACAGCTGATGTTTGAAGCCGAGAACGCAAGAATGGTACGAAATTACGAATGACTTTTATATGTTGTCAACGAGTGAAAAAAACGTGCTAAAGGGTTCTCCACGTCCAGAGTAAACGGCATAGTAACCCGGTAGAGTACTAACTATACCAATGTAGACAGCATTGGTAGAGTAGAGTACTGACTAAAACCGGTAGAGTAGTAGTGGGAGAGTTGTACCGTTTACCCTACCCGTGTACAGTAGACTTAAGGGTGGTATCCATGGGTAGAGAAGACGGCATATTAGCTCGGTAGAGTACTAACTAAAACTGTTAGAGGTGGTGCACACTACTTAAGGGTGGTCTCCATGGGTATAGTAGACGGTATAGTAGCTCTGTAGAGTACTAACTATACCAATATAGACGGCATTGGTAGAGTAGAGTACTTACTAAAACTGGTAGAGGTGGTACACACTACTTAAGGGTGGTCTCCATGGGTATGGTAGACGGCATTGTAGCACGGTAGAGTACTAACAATGTAGAAAGCATTGGTAGAGTAGAGTACTAACTTAAACTAGTAGAGTACTCGACACAAAGAGAGTAGTAGCCAATGACTCTACCGTTTACTCTGTCCGCGTGGACAGCATCTTATGGGTGATGGTGAACGAAAGAAACAAGTTACCGGCGCGGTGACAATATGATTATTTATATTATCATCCTTATGGTGATAACAATAAAGACGTTAACTCAAGAAGCAGGTAGTCGGCGCCGCTCGCGCTGGTAGCCTTGTTTCTTTATGTTATCGCCCTTAGTGTACACTTTTCCGGTACCATAAAATTAGAAAAACAACCAGTGTATAAAGGTTTTACACGAGATTAATCTCATTTTAAAACTTAGTTATAAAATAAATATAATACGTTAATTCTTAGAATGTACTATACTATAATGAACCTATTTTTGACCGACTTCATTCCATAAATAAGTTCTAAAGTTAGAGAAATTACGTACTTATTATTTTCAAGGTAATAAGGTACTTAGGTACTTACATTAATTTTTGAACTTTAAATAAGATCTGACGTCACAATCACAAATAGGATACTACCTACGAATCAACAAGATCTATTTTTGTAAAAGATTTCACATATTTTGTAAGTAAGTATTTAAAGTTTTCAGTACAGTCATAAAAATCCTGAAGCCAAAATTATCTCAAAACTTTAGGTAAATTTTGTTCTTTAACTATCAGTTATCGTTAAAAATAGCTTTATATTCTTCTTCGATATTCTTCAGACATTGTTATTTACTAACAAAACTCTAAAATAGCTCAATATCGTAAATAACTGAATCCCAACATACTACATTGACACTAGAGACAGAGAACGGCTATATACGCACAAGCCGCCTACGTTTTCGAATTTCGAAGCATTCATACTAGCGAGAACGAGACAAAAACTTTGAATTCATACTAAAAGCTTTCAGTAAGAGAGGAACAGAAATACACATCGATCGGATTGCGTCACAGAGTACGCGTGGGTGTCATGACGTCACGTCAGCTTGGCCAATGGGTGTGCGCGGAAAAGGCGCCAGGGATTAGTAAAAAGTGCCGGAAAACATTTGCGTGAGATTTTTGCTGATGAGATTTGAATCGTTATTTAAAGTTTATTGTAGATTGCAGCTTCCTTTCACTTGCTCTAAAATATCACAAATTATATTTACAGTAGAAATCGTCAATAACCCAGTAAATATTTATTTTCGGACACATATTACATATTTTATAAAAGTCTTCGTATGTAAAACAAATAAAATAATTAATACACCTTTTTTTTATACAACTAGATGACAAACAAGCTGACGGCCCACCTGGTGGTAAGCGGTTACCGCCGCCTATAGACATCTGCAATAACAAGGAAAAGCACTTGATATTGCAGGTGCGTTGTCATTCTGAGGCCTAAGATGAAATGCCGTCCATGCCCAGTAATTACACTGGCTACCTTTTCCTTCAATCCGAAACACAGCGAACTGTTGCCTGTTGTTTGCCGAACAGCGAACCTATGCTTATTTGTGCTAAAAAAGAAGTAATACTTAAAATACAAAGTTTAAATTTACTTTGTACATAGCTAATTATTACATTTTATTTATACAATAAAATGTAATGCATTAGAGTCGTATTTATCTTAAATGTAAGAATTTAGAAATAAATATTTTTTTACCAAACGAGTTGTAGTGAGTAGAAGCGCCATCTAACAATTTAGTAAGGTTTTAATCTGACACGCTCGTCGCGCTGTGGCGAGAAGCCGGCCGCGACAGTACTCCGTAGCAAAGGTGAAGCTTGTATATTTTGACGCCAGATGCCGTTGTAATGATTTCAGGAAATCTAGATATTATTTTGTGCAATTAAAGTTTAATTAAATAAATAAACTATTTACCTAATTTGTAAATTCTGGTTTCATCATTGAATTAGTTTCTTTACCAAAAATCCATACCAATTGCAAAACAAGCAGTTACTGCCAGTTACCCTTTACCTACTTTAAAACTCTCTATACTGAATTATTTAATTAAGAACACATTGAAGATGGTTTGATGGAAGATCATGGCGATTGGCTTCAGTTTTTTCTCTAGTTACATTTTTTTGTTTTTCTTTGTTTGCCCACGACTATCGGAAAACATCTTTAGTAGGTACTTGTCATTTTTGTTGCAATGCATCAAAGCAAAACGGGAAGTGACTTTTCAAATCGAATTCGTGATTGATCCTACCCTGTCGTGACTAGGCTTTGCAATCCGGATATTCGGATTCCCGTTTTATCCGGACATCCGCCATATTTTAAATCCGGACAATTTGAGCTATAGCATCCGGATATCTGAATACTTTATTATATCGATTTAATCGTACAGAACCAACCAAAGCATTGATGGAAGGTGGGATAAGGTCAACAAGTCACTCTTCACGATATAGTAGATAGAAGGCGCTAGTGGGCCACTAGTGGGTCTGTGAAGACATACTTGTATTCGAAGACCCTCTAGTGGGTCTAAGGTCTCTGAAGACAAAGCGGCCCATTTAACCAGAGGACTATCAAACGTTAGTTGGACTACCAACCACACCTAGTTGATATACCAAATATCTGTACTAATCCATTTTCGCCATCTTTTATAATGCGCACGGCCAGAGAGTGGATGACAGCCTCGGTGTTCCCTAAATTTATAAATGACGTAGTTTTATAAACACTAAATCAATTATAAATAGGCAATAATCTAAGCGTTGGGAATGTAACGACGACACTTCACGTAAGGTGAACCACCTTAAAATATCCAGTTCCTTACCTCATCATTAGCATTATTTATAATTAATGCTAATTCCAGAGGTCAATAATCGATTTACATTTAATTTATTATATTTCATAAGTAAGGAGTTTTTACGTTTTGGGTAGTGCGTTAATTATATCTATAAGCAAACATGAGTATTTATTTTTTATTTTTAGCGGGGTACCCTTCATCTCACGGTCTCACCCGACGGAAAGTAATACTATGATCGAAGATGGAAGCGAGCTACAGTCGAATTTCTCAACCACAGAGGAAGTAGCAATCTTACCTGCCAAAAGACCAACTGCCGAAACACAACCATGGTGGTAACATTGTTATGGGCCGGCAGACTTAAGTTTCACGGAAGTAGCTAGCCAGGGGGCCTTTGAAAAGTTCTACCGCCAACTAAGCCGAGCAGAAAATGTCTCCCCACACGACGACATGGAATTGAACCCCGGATCTGAAGTAGGAAGAAAGAAATGTCTTCTCTTAACTACCGGTGGTTGAAATAAGTAGTAAAACTAATACCACTCTATGTTATATTTTGATTTTTCCGATTTTCGCCTACCCGGTTGAAGGTCCAAACAGTCTTTGGTGACTATAGTCACCGCGATTCCAGATTGTATAAGTCCACTTTCCTTTTGGTTCCATTTGGAACCAAGAAAAAACGCGCGAAAAGTCCACGCCGACCACGCGCACATTTTTATTTTTCAAAATTTTCACAAAAATCGGATCAGCAAAAACTAAACGCTAATATCAAGCTGAAGAGTATAGCTGTATAACGCAACGCTCCCTTTGCCGTGCCCAATTTATGGTTGCGCCACAACGAAATAAGAAAAGAAAAAAAAAGTTCAGATTTTTTACCTGTGACAAGATGCCGTCATCTGTGCCGCCGTGTGTTAATGTTTTTTATTGTGTTAACTAAGTGTTGTGGATAATCTTGATTATACATCAAAATATTCGTCATTAAACAGGCTTTATATCATTAGAACATACTCTTTACACCATTTAAATAGTGTTTTTTCTAAAAATGTGCGAAGTTCCGACCCGCTGACGCGGCTATGTACGACGGTTTTGGTTAGTTATTATTAATATTATATTTCATAAATACATAAAATTTTTATTATATAACGTTGTTTATTTAATAATAAAGCCCGTGTAATTTTTATTTTGTAACAATAACTTTATTATTTCTCATACCAACCAATAATATGAGGCCGCACCACACACTTTTTGTCAGAATTGTCCCGGTAACTAATGAAACTGAGACTTTTCAAGATTTTTATTATTTTCCTGGAGATGTTAGCATATACAAATGTGGTATTAATAGAAAGCTAGTTAAATTACCTACACATTAAATATAAAATAAAGGATAAGGATTCATACCGACAATGTAGAATAAGCTACTAACACGGGAGGTTGGACGAAACTTAGACGAAAATTTCTGCCGCCGCGGTAAATGCGGAGTTTAGTTTTTGAATTTAAAGAATCTTCCACTAGTTATGTTTAACATGTTAGTACATCATTAGAATCGTTATTTAATCAAATTGACGACAGTATTTTTTGTTTTTTTTTCCGTTACTTGGTTAAAGAGTTAGAAGCAATAAAAGGGGGCCGCCACACACTTTTTTCATTTATGTCCCGGTATCTTGAGGAATCGAGACTTTTTTTCAAGATTTTTTTTATTTTTCCTGGTGATGTTAGCATATACAAATGTGGTATTATTAGAAAGCTAGTTAAATTACCTACACATTAACTATAAAATAAAGGAGAAAAATTCATACCGACTATGTAAAAACTGAAAAGGATAAAATATTTAAATTTATGTAGGTATTCATCCCCTAGAAACATATTTTTGGAGTCGGTGCTTCACTTTCTATTGTTTTTGGAAACCACTTAGCACCAACTCCAAAAATATGTTTCTAGGGGATGAATACCTACTTAAATTTAATTATTTTATCCTTTTCAGTTTTTTGAAGTCGGTTTTAATTTTTGTTTAAAATTTTTTTTTGATAATTTTTAGTGGTAACCTTCTACGGACGAAGCTAGATGGGTGACCGTCAACTTATATTGTTTTCTACTATCGTATCGTTTCACTAAAAAGTCATTTGAAAAGCAAAAATTCGCAATTTCGTATATGTAGACGACTTAATAATTTAAGTTTTTTAAATTTAAAACCAAAGTACCCAACTGTTTTTGAAAAAAATTTTTTGGGACCAAATGGCAGCTATTCCGCATCGAACAAAAAAAGAATCACGTAAATCGGATCAGTAATCGCGGCGTAATCGGTGTACATACATAGAAAAAAAAAATACATACCGGCCGAATTGAGAACCTCCTCGTTTTTGAAGTCGGTTAAAAAGAGGGCCTATGTAGGACGGGAGACGACCGACTTACCCCCTGCGGCAAGTTGTCGGCCCATTTACGTATATATTTACTACTATTATGTCTACATTTTAATATATCATTGGAATTGTTATTTAATTAGCTCGACGACAGTATTTTTTGCGTATTTTTCCGATGTCTGGTTAGAGAGTTAGAATTTCTTTTTCGGCGGCGACTGCACAGGACCTAGGGGTACGTCTTCAAAAAGCCTCGGACGTACAACCCTCTAGCTGTTTTTTCCGAGGCTTTTTGGACGTTCAAGCGGGAGAGCTCACAGGTGTCTGTTGGTTCGGTATTGTGTAGAACTGTCATCATAACCAGCCTATATACGTCCCACTGCTGGGCACAGGCCTTCCTACATGGGACAAACACAACGCTGGCCCAATGCGTGTCGGTGGGTTAAAGCGGTTGTAGTAACAACCGGGACCAACGGCTTAACGTGCACTCCAACAAAGCACTGAGGAGCTCGACATAACAAACTTTGATTGACCCATCCCGGGCTATACCTACCATGGAAAAAGATGCTTTGTTTTCGTATCGAAACAAGAGAGCTCAAACAACCACGCTATCGAGCTCCTCGTAGAACTGCGGAACTGTAGATGAATAGAAATCACTTGATATAGCAGTTGCGTGGATAGACAGATGGACGTCACACAGATGGATGGATGCACGGACTGACGGAACTATAAGGACACAAACTATAAGGGTTCCTTGTTGAGTACGGAACCCTAAAAATAACCTCCTCAAGCTAGATGCAATTACAAAGTCTTATTATGTCATCGACTTACTCATCTGTGCGATCTTCAACCTCATTTTTTAAGCCTTGCAAGCTATTCAGTTAGGATCACGCTTGTCTGTTTTTTTTGGTAAGTCGATTCGTAATAAAAACTTTACTATCTAATGTTATTGACCTTATTTAATTATTGAGAGGATTTTTTCTCATCTTTTCAAGTATCGATTTGATGAGTTCTTCAATCAAGATCTATGGGAAAAACAAAAGGTCGATAAAATGACCTATCGAGGTTCGCTTCTTGTATGATTGTTACTATTTGCTATTTTTTGCTTCAGTTTTTGTTTTAAAAGGAACCACTGTGTCGAAACGTAAGTATACTTAATCAATGATGCATTGTATATCTGTACAATGATTCATCCCGATGACTGATTTGTGGTTTGTGTATGTTTAGGTATATACCTGCAATACAAAGGAGTACAAGCTTTGTTTAACGTCATGAGGAAATAATTACATTTGTTTTATTGTTGTTTGATCTAAGGTAGAGAAATAATAATGTTGGCAACCTCATAATTATGGTATATTTGACATGAAACATGTTTGATCTCTTAACAAACAATTTTAATGGAGAATTCTCATAAGGCGATACACTGCAAAAATCGCACTTTTATAATATATGCAATGTTATGGTTGCTGAAAGATCTTACGGATCTGAAAATCGGATATACGTTACTTCATATTTTTATCTAGAATCAAGATTAAAGTATTTTGCCTTGATACATTTTATTTCCGAAACGACCTCTTGAAAATAAGAAAACTTTAGATTATTAGTACCTAAACGATAATTTTTATTCAGTAGGAAATTTCTTTAAAAAGTAGATATCGTAAATATTCATAATCGCGTAGAAGCATTTTTTTGTAAGTCTTACAGTTATTTTTAAATAATATAATTTGTATATGTTCGCTCACGTAACGCGCGCGGTCGTTATTCTGTCTTTTTTCCTCCAGCCGAGTCAGTCATTATGTCTATCCCTATTTATCTCGGCTGAAATAACGTTACGATGGATCGACTTATGCTTAAAGTCTCTAAAAGTAACCATGACGGAATGAAATAAGCATAGATTAAAGATATATAGGGTATAAGGGTAGGGTGTACTGGGAACGCTCTCGAAAACAAAGGCAGATGGTAGGGCCGTGACCCTAAATACGACTTGTCTTTAAATCATAAGTACAGTCGATAGCACATTAAGCGTAACAGTTTGACCTAGAGACCTCCCTTACTCCTTTCGTTATAGAGGCGGCTTTCGTAGTGCAACTGTCACGCCTGATGTGTTGTCGTCTGTACAAAAATAAAAACTTATTGTATAAAAAAAACAATGTTTGTATGTTTGCCCTATGCATTCCGAAATCTTCGATCAGATTGTGGTGAAACTTTGGCAGGTTGTTCTGGGGACGTCCGCAAAAGTTACTGGATTTTAAAACCATTCTATATCATAAAACGTAACAGCGTTCCCTTTACGGCGTTGCAAAGCATGCCGCGTGCAGCCAGTTAAAAATAACTCCAAAAAAAATAGCTGTTCTATAAATATTAATTATGTCGTGAAAGTGTTACAATTTAGTATACATATGAAACAACTGTTTTTTTTTCGTGATATAATTTTTTTTAAAAAATGGTCATACTTAGGGTCACGAACACAGGTACTGGTAGAAATAATAACCATTATTCTGTGAAGTACCCACAACAAATGACGACCGTCTGGTCGACCGGTCTGTACCCCTTGCTATACAGGCTACTCGGTCAAGAGGTCCCGGGTTCAAATCCCGGTAGGAGCAAATGTTTTTATGATGAGTACGAGCATTTGTTTACGAGTCACGGATGTTATATGTTTATTTAGTATATTTCTAATATGTATAATGTACATATTATATACAGGGTGGTGCCGTCAATGCGACAATAAATTTATACATGGGCTATATTAGTCCATATAAATGGTTTGCCACTTTCAAAAATATCGTATTTATTTGATAATTTCATGACATTTGTATGAAATAATGCTGCCAACGTTACACTGTTCCATACAAATGTCATAAAATTATCAAATGAATACGATATTTTAGAAAGTAGCAAACCATTTCTATGGACTAATATAGCCCATGTTTAAATTTATTGTCACATTGGCGGCACCATCCTGTATACATATTATTATCATAATTTCTCTGTTAACTAGTATCCATAACACAAGGCTTACTTTGGGCTAGATAATAGGTGTGAGTGTATGAATATTATTATTATTATTATTATTAAATGAGATTCAATAGATATTTTATTGTTGGGGAGACGCTGGTAGGCTTGTAAATAAGGGACGAAATTTTAAATAAAATGTTCTCGCCCTCATATAACAAAAAGTAAAAGTGGGATCATAAAAATTGGCTTCTCTAATTACCATGATGCTTTGTAAAGAAAACAGGCACATCTTTATTTCATCATACTTAGTACCATATAACACCATACAGGTACAGTCAGCTAAAAAAATAATAATTATTATTTGTTAAGTTTTTTTTTATACCACTAAGGTGGCAATCAAGCATACGGCCCACCTGATGGTAAGCGGTTACCGTAGCCTATGGACGCTTGCAACACCAGGGGTATCACTTGCGCGTTGCCGACCCTGTAAAAACTTTTTCAAACCCTTTTTGAAGAACCCCATGCTGTACTCGCTGCTTTAATTTCCCAATAAAAAAATAGTAATATTAAATTGGTAATTCTTGAAGGCTCATTGCTTATCAAAACAACCCTTTAAGTTCCTAAGTTACCAAACGACTGACAAAAATTAAAATAACACAATAAAATCTAATACTAAGACAAAGTTACAATAGCATTGCTTCTTATGTTATAATAGTTAGGCTTGGAAAATCACTTTTGATAGTGTTTTATTTATTATATTAAAATTATAGTATCTTAAATTTTCGCCTTTAATCTGTGAAGTCAAACACAATAAATTTAATAATTTTATTTTAAATAAAGTTTAGAAATTGTATACTTCTCTGAATGGTGGTTTTTGCTGACCGTCCATGGTTATGAGTTCGTGGGAACGGGTGCCATCAGAAGAGTAGGGTACATTTCTTGCTAAGTTTTCTGGTGATGACATACTCGTAGTGCCGGTAATACTAATTACCGTTTTTAATAGTGTGTTATAATAAGAACCTTTTGTTCTCATCTTAAAACAAAGTCGGGTGATTTACACTATTTATACGATATTTATAACTCAGGCTGGCCGATTTTTCTTTAATTTTTTGGATTTGTCTTCGCTTTGAATAGCAAATAATTCACAATTAAAAATTTTGAATAATGTTCTCACTTTCTTATACATTTTGTATGGAAGCGGCTTTTTTGACGATATCTCGAGTAGGTACGGATAAAATATTTTATAATTCAGCTTCTAAATTAAACACACAACATTTGTTGATTAGTGCAAAGTTCGCAGCGTATATTTTAGGTATAAAGTTAGAATATCTCTATACTCTATCAATTTCAATAGAGTAATAAACCGTTTTTAAAACGAAATTTCGTTTTTGCGCAATGAAAGTTGTGTGCTAAAATTGCTAATATAATTAGCGCAATCACCATATAAACTACGTGGGAACTGGGAAATAACAAATAGAAAGAACAAATACAGCTGTTATACATTTAGTTAGAATACCTTCACAAAAAATTATCCCCGTGTAAATCTTGTGATGACTAAAAAAAAATACTTTTACTAATGTAGATTATTATACTACCGTGTCAAAGTCGCAAGTAAAATTTTATCCCCATTTATACATAGCCAAAGACTAGCACATCAATTATTGGCTCTTTTTTTAATATTTGATTTATCTATCATCATCATCTAATAATGACAGGATGGTAATCCAGCCTGTATAGGTTGATGATTATGATGATCCACTTCACAACGTCCTCAACTTCCCACTGCTGTGCACAGTCCTTCCTACATAGGCGATACACATAAGGAGTTTGGGCTATTACACCACCACTCTCGCCCAGTGCGGGTTGGTGTTGGTCTAGCGGTTGTGCCTTCCGAAGCACGGAGGAGCTCAAGATAACAAGTTTTTGATTGACCCATCCCGGGATTGACCATGGCGAAAGTTGCTTTATTTATGTAATCGAAACCACTGCCACAGCGCTCAAACCACTACGCAACGGAGCACTTTAAGCTCCTCAATTTATCTATATGAATAAATGAAAATCAATGCTTGCATGTATGTTTATACTCTATGCATTCTAAAACCATTATATCAGATCAGATTATGGTAAGTTTGGCAGGGTGTTCTTAGGGACGCGCACACCCGTAAACCCTACCAAAGCTCCGCGGCTGCTGCTGCGCCTGCTGCTGGATTATGAAACCATTTTTTGTATTAAATAACCAAACAGTTCCGAAGGGCATTTTGCAGGGACTCTTTACGAGCATTGCAAAGCATGGCGGATGCAGGCTGCTAGTATCTCTATAAAATCTACCTGCTCTACACTTTTGGTGATAAAAATTTGATAGTACTCAGTGTAATTCATAACCACTGGCTACATAGCCTTGCTAATCTTTTTATCGTAGCGATTGTCAATTTTTCTTAAGTCTCATATAGTTTTCTTTAGTACAAAGGTGCTTAGAACAATAGATTGCTAAACTATTTCTTTAGATCACCATGGGAAGAAACAAGTGAATTCTGTTAAACCTTGCCCATTGTCCTGTCTGACATGAAATGAATTCACTGTTAGACATATGTATATACTTTAAATGAGACGATGGTATTCAGAAGTAATTAAAATGCTAAAAGTAATACGAGAGGCGTAGCAGATACTTTGTGTGCCTGTGGTATGTTCAATGATGAAGCAACAGTATTGCCCAATGATGCCTAGCGCACTGCGGTCAAAGAATAAAGAATATCCTGTGATGCTGTGGGTATAAACAGGCATTTTAGTAAGGTATGAGTTCTATCATCCGTGAATATTTGGTCATATTGAGAGTAATTGTTAGAAACAGATAGCCAAATTGAAAGTGCAACTAGCTCTATCATCCTTGCTCTATCTTTCCATATTGTTACCTATAGGGTTGATAGGGTTCATTTAAAATTATCTTTGGGTATTTGTAGGTTTCTTACGGCCGAAGAGATGCTCCAACTTATTTTTTAGTATGCGGCCGCAAGTTCTTGAGGCTTTCTTGGACAGCAAACCAGAACCATGTCTTTAATTAGAAACAAGTTCTAAAATAAAGTTAAAGTGATATTAACTTCTAAAGGATATCATCATTTCAGCTGAGAGACGCCCACTGCTGGGCATAAGCCTGAAATTACCCCGGAAGCACTATGCCAAGTGATGCACCATACGAGAAACTGTAGCCGTTCGCGTGCTGTGCCGGCATCGGTCGTTTACGACCTCTACTTCTTCGAAGGATGTCCCCAGGGCCCGGTAGACACCCTTCCCGCGCTAGGGCATGTTGTCTGACGAGCAACGGGGCACCCGTCACCCCCGCCCCCGAATAGAGTGGCTGGAGATGGCCGTATTGCCGCTTCCTGGGGGCCCAGTCTCCTGCCGGCATAAGCCTCCCCCAGGAATCTCCAAGCCGAACTTAACGATATAGTTATACCAAAGACCAATAAATAACTACATAAAAATAAATATCATCATATGAATAAAGAACAACATGCTCGTTTTCACTGCTCGTTTTTTATCTCTGTCTATCTAAAGTCGAAGGAGAGAGATAAATGTCGATTAGAGTAAGATGATACTAATTTGGTCTACGATTATAGTAACCTTTTGTAAAAACATGTGTGTTGTAACTAATATGACAATAGAAACCATAAAGTGTTTGAGATGTTTTCTATGATAACCATAATTTGATAGAAATACTGACATTACAAAACACAATAATCCAGCCGGACCTTAAGCAGGAAGTGAATGCATTGTAATATTTATCGATCTTATGCCGATGTTTGCCCTAGTTTGGCCCTGCCTAAAGGTGAAGGCAAAGCTTAAAGGTTGAACTGCAACCTTATTGTAACAAAGGCAGTTTACGTGACCGTTGGGAGTATAACTTAGATGACATTTATGTTATAAAAAAAATCAAAAAAGTTCCTTTATGGCGGGGAATTGAACATGGTCTCCAGCGTGACAGGCCGAGTGCTACCCTATACTTACCCACTACTGACGTTGCATTATTAGTATTTTTTGTGGATTCAAGGGAATTTTTCCAGATTTTTGAGATACGTACATACTTGGCCGGATATGAAACATCTCTTTTGGAAACTAATGTCCGTTTTCACTAACCATTCCCGAGGCTTAGGTGACTCTTAACGACATTTGTCTCTTTCTATCTCCTTTAGATAGGCTGAGATAAAAATCGCTAAGAGATTCTTAACGCTAAGCAAATCTTAGTGAAAACGAGCATAAGTTTCATACAATTCCCCTCTTAGGCCCCGCCATTTTGTCGTTTCCGCGCTTAGGTCCCGCCTGTCGGGAGCACTCGGGATATGAGCGCCGCGCGACATTAAAACGATTAAGTATATCTCGAAAACTGTCTTTTAGGCCTATTTAGATAGTTACATATTTGTAATTGCTATTAAATTTACTAAATAGAAAGTAATTACATTAGTATACTTTTGTTTCCTCTAAATTTGGTTAATTGTAAGTTGTAATACTTAGTTAGAAAATAAAAATCATTAATTATAATAAATTGTGTTTTATTTCGTTCCTTACATTATCGCTTACAATAATAAATACACAAGTACACACCTCTCCATTCAATATTCCATACTACAAGCATTATAAAAAGTTCATAATTAAAAAACTATACCACATACAGCCATAAAATTTATTTTAATCGTTAGTTTATACTTTAAATTGAATGATTATCACTACAATAAGTATTCAATTGCTTTACTCAATTAGAGAAATCGTTCAGACACGGCGCGGCGCGGCGGGAGTATGACTAATAATGGTCACGTGACTGACAATTTTCTCAGTTTTTGACGAAACTAATTATTTGAAACATATGAAATCCATATCAAAAACTCAAGTTGTACCATAACCATGCATTTTTAATAAGTTTCCTTTCATTTAAAAGCATTAAATTACAAACAATATCATGTTTTGGGTATTATCTATCGATTTATTAAGAATCTGTATACTTTTCATAACCTGTGTACAAAATTACAACGATATAGATTATATAGAACCAGAGATAGAACCAATATAGATTAAATAGATACAACAAAATAAAAATTAGCGGGCGCGTATCGGCTGAATCAACTGACGGGACCTCCGAGGCAAAATGGCGATGAGCTGAATCAGCCGACGGGACCTCAGGGGGACCCTCGTTTTTATCCACAGCTTGCGTGTACAAAAGTTTCAATTTTTCGTCGATATCACGAGCATAAGTTTCATACAAGTTTCAATTTTCAGTCAACTAAACGTCACCAAAGCGACATAGGCGCCATGATGAAGTTTTTTTCTCTATAAATTCTTGTTTTGTACCACGCAGCAAAGCAAATAAAAAGAAAGTGGACAATTGAACACTGTTCTGTATATTTTTATCATTTTTTAGAATACTGTACATAGACCTGCCCCCTTATTCTCAACTATCGGAAAGAATTCGAATTTCGGTAACTCTATACCTGTCACTTTTAATCGCGCTGCGTCAAAGCGAGACGGCATGTGACTTTTCGAATCGAATCCGTGATCCGACAGTTGAGAATAAGGGGGCTGGCCGGGTGTCCATACATTTTTGAAACATCTCTTTTATATTAGTAAAACTGAGATGTTAAGGATTTTACAGGAGTACCTACAATAATTATAATATTTTCAATATGTTCTTTTCGAACGTGATGATTTATTGCTTCCGGTATGTTAGGACAGATTTTTATATCGTAGGTAATATTCTCAATTAAGTCGCGTTTGACCGGTATTTTCGCCCTACATTCCAACAATGTCTTTTTCTTTTTCTTCAAATTTTTTTGCCATATTCAATACACATAACTATTTATTTATTTTTTGCCCTAAAGGTACTTAAAGTAATAGTTTAAAAATTAAACTACAAATGGTACAAAATAATAATTAAACTTTTATAAATAATAAATAAAATAATAATTGTAGTAAGTCCTCCTTAATGTAATATAACCAACAGTCTGTATAATCTGATATACAAAGCTGACGGAGAACATAATACCTACTTAAACTAAGAGAGAGAGAGAGATGAGTGCTTTGTTAATTTGATTTATTATGAATTATGTTCCAATGTTTTTTACTGTCGGTACCAAAATGAATTATAACAAAACACGCGAGGACACAAAGCAGGGGAAAAAGATTAACTATGAAAGTAAGAGAACAGAACTGTGCTTTATTTAAATTAGTTTTCTATTTGTCTACCATTAGTAATTTATTTGTTTATTTAGCGCCAGCTTGATATCATTTGAAGTGCCTAAAATAAAAATAGTCGAATTTTGTTAAAAATAATCTGCCAGAATTTGTTGGCTATGACGCCAACACGAGCGGCTGGTTTAGTAATTTTTAGGAATATATACGAATCTGTACAGTTTTTATTATTACAAACTTCATATGGCGAACATCATTGGACGCCTCCAAAAGGTCATGTTGATCCAGAAGAATCTGATTAGATAACTGCTTTAAGGGAAACAAGGGAAGAAGCTGGATTATCTGATGATAATTTAGAAGTACGTAAAGACATCTCAAATCGTTAGAATATAATGTCAACAGGAAACCAAAAGTAGTAATGTATTGGTTAGCAAAGCTAAAAAAAGAAATAGTTAGATTTAAAGAGATAAAGCAACGTCTACAAGAGTTTCATGAAAAGGGGCGAACACGGATTTTTATATGTGAGACAAAAATATGCAAGGCGAAAGTGTAAAAAGGAAACCAGATAAGAGTGCAAAGTAAAGCAGCTATAACAGTTTCGTTGATTGGATCTACCTTTTGTCAAATTAGGTGTAACTAAAATTGTTACCCATTTCGTGTTTGTTTTGTGAAACCTGTTGAAAGACGAATACCGTTGTTAGTAGAACAACCAACTAAGCCACGGGCGCTCGTGACCCACACGCCCCGTATTTGCCCTTTATATAGAAACTAACGCTTGTGTCGAACAATTGTAACCTTTGGACAGCTTCTTATCGTAGTTAATTTGGGCCAAATTAGCTTGCAGCTTTTTAGTGTAAGTGGTAGGTAATATACAAATGACTGGAGCTCTATCCGGAAGAGCAACACTCTTTTTTGCAACATACTTTAGGCTTGTTATTTCTACGCATCCACATTACCCTTCGAAACTGTTGTTTTCGCTTGCGAATCTTGCGATAAAGCACAGAGCCCCTAGCACCAACATTTTTAAATTTCGAATCGTAATCGTATCGTTCACACACGGTTAAAATTTTAAACAAAAGCCAGATAAAAGCTGACGTAACTACTTGATACGATGGCTTTTCGAAATTTAAAAGTCTTCGTGCTAGGGGTAGATACAGGTCCCGGCAAACATCTAAAAATTTACAGATTAAAAACCCGCGCAGTATAAGATGTTGTACTAAATATTGCAATTGCGCATGTTTTTTCTTCTGTGGAATTGATCAAGATGTTTGCCGGGACCTGTCTCTAGATGAGATGTTTGTATGATGAGTACGAACATTGAAAGAAACTAATGATTTGTGTCGGGAATCTGTGCTGTGACTGGCTGGACAGGCTAATAATATTTATATTTATTTAACAATTTATTGTGTCCGCATATACACTGTAGGAATATGTAAAGAAGAAAACAATCACAAAAGGTGTGGCTTATTTCTAAAAGAAATTTCTTGCAACCCAACTGCGACAGGAGAAGTGCTTGGGGAAAATATACGTCGCGTGTTCGGATAATTGTAGTTGATAAGATTACATACCAATAATGTAAATACTAAGTAATCATCATCATATCAGCTGAGAGACGCCCACTGCTGGGCCTCCCCCAACAATCTCTAAACTGATCGGTTCCACCCTGATCCATTGGCTTCCCACGACCTTCACCAGATCGTCGGTCCACCTTGTGGGGGGCCTACCCAATGGCCGTCAGTCCTCCTTGTAATGTGGCCTGCCCACTGCCACTTAAGGCTCGCAATACTGAGTAATATATTACTGAGTAATATATTAAAAATACTCTAAAATTTACATGTACTTAAAATAAATAAAGCATAAAAATACTTAAACATACATGACTTAAAAATTAGACAAACAAGGAAAAACCCTTGTGAACACTTGGTCCGACTGCTCAGACCGAGCAATCGGACAAAGTGGATTTTTTTAACTTTTGGTCGAGGTGGTATCGTTTTTTTAGAACATAATAAAACAGACTAGTGCTCTACAATTAGTGTGACCATACCTATGATTTATATGTTTATGTTAAAACATTTAAGTAGGTACTGATATCCGTAGGAAACTTAAGGGGATTTACGCTGCACGGCGAAATCCTTTAATAATTATTTATTAAAGATTTTTTCTAAAAACAGTTGTAAAGTTGATTACTTATGAGCAATTTTTAACTTTTCATTCAAACCATAAATCGCCAATACCTAACTTCATTATTAGTAGACTCTGATTCTAGACTAGCCTGTTGTTTTGGGCATGGCAAGTTTTGTAAGAAATAAAATCGGTTTGTTTGCTTCTGAAAAAAATATTTAGGCGAACTACTACAGTTACAATTAAAGTTTATTTGATTTAACAAAACGGTCCATCTCTGCGACTTTTTTTTGTCTAGGTGTTACCCTAAGTTATGTAGTCACTTTTTTGAGGTACAGGTAGTCAAAAGTTCAGTTGTCAATTTTTTCAGTGTATGAAAAGGCGTGCGGCGTAGACTCCCTATGTTTCTTTCCTTCTGTTTACGTGGATGGGGCGTCTAGATTAAATAAGTATGTTGCTGTTGTCGTGCAGACACCGAATCACCGAATATTATCACTTGTTCATAAAATAAATGCATACTATTTTTTATTTATTATATGTTGCCTAATTAGTAGAGATTGTAACAACCTAATTGCCATACAGTAGTGAATCTACTTAATGCAGTATTTTTCACTATACAAATTAAATAGGTACGTTTACCACTATTTGTTAATTTTGATACGTATCAAAATAATTAAATGTTATTATTTAATACTATCTATTGCATTGTAATGTAAGATAAAAAACTTCAAGTATAAACAGATAACTGGTAACTTGAAGTTTTATAAAATAAACACAATTTGTTATTGTATACTGATGCGGCCATAGAACGACGTAATGCGATGAGTAATTTCAAGACACGGAACATCTGCCTCCGTGGCGCAATTGGCTAGCGCGTTCGGCTGTTAACCGAAAGGTTGGTGGTTCGAGCCCACCCGGGGGCGTCTCTTTTGTCATTTTTTTTCAGTAATATAATCAAATACCTAATTATAGAACTATGAATAAAATAAAAATTAACAATCGCACCAAGGATCAGGTCAGACCAAATTTTAATTATTATTATAATAATAATAAAATTTCTCTATGGACCTTTCATACTCGCTCAAAATTGGTATGTAGGTTCTTTCCTATTCTAAAAAGTACTAGGGTACTAGACATGTACGAGTTAAAAAGGTAAATCCTTATTTATATTTTATATACCCATGAATAAGAAAAGTAAGTAAAAATTTTAAAATAATAACATTAAAATTGGCTATCGACACAAAAGAGTAAACAATAAAAATTTTTACTATAGCGTTGCTTTTCTGTTTGTTTAGTAGGTAGTTTACATAGTAGCAACTAGATGGCGCTTAAGCAAAACATGGTAATAATGATTGTTAACTCTAAAAGTATGTAAATTAAAAATATGATCAATTGTTAAGTTTCTGATTAATATTATTTATTATTATTATTATTATATAGCAAATATGTAATATAATCTTATAAGAAATAAAAAAAACGGATAAAGAAAATGCAATAAAATAAAACAGTTGTTAGTAAAGTAAAAATCATGGAATTATGAATCAACAATTCCATAATCAAATTAACATCTTATGAAAATGTTCTTTGTAAGTAATTATTCGTAATATAGATATTAATTTTGTATGTTACCTTTGGTTTATGTGTTACATAATTTCACAAATATATTCATTCCCTTCGATAGCTCAGTTGGTAGAGCGGTGGACTGTAGAGGTATATCATTGACATCCATAGGTCGCTGGTTCAAATCCGGCTCGAAGGAATTTTTTTTGCGATTTAATTTTTTATTTGATTTTAACTAAATATTTTATGTATTAAAAATAAAATTTAATGAAATCAAATCATTTTAACATGAAAAGATGACAACGTAACGAGTTATTACTTATTAATATTCTTAGCATAAAAAACAGTTGAGTCTAATGTAAGAAAACAGATAAGTAGGTATTTATTTTAATTAAGTACCTTGTAATGAGATCAAACAATTTGAAATTGTAAAATGCAGTTGAACTTGATCCATATTTCTCACGTTTCAATGGTTTTAATTATTTAAAAACTATACATATAGTTCAGCGCGCTGATGGCTTTGTATCCGCAAGGAGATTTAAAATAACCTTGAAAGTACAATTCCGTTGTGGTCAGAATGGTCAGAAAGAATTTATTGTTTGTTTTGACTAAGAAGTAAGTATATGAGATATACTATCGTGAGATTATACTATCTAGTCGAGTCTAATGATGAAAATTGGTTTTTCTAAGCAACTGAGAAAATATTCTCAACGAAAAGTATGCTGGCGGTGGCTAAGTGATGTTTATTTACCACGCATCACCAGCTAGCCTTTCTTCTTGCTAATCATTACAAAAAAAACATAAATTTTCCTCAACAATAATTGCATGTTCGAAGTTTAAATTTTTCTCTGTAGAAAGAAAGTAATATTTACTTATAAAAATATCTAAAGTAGAAAAGTTTTACGTCCCTGGGGCGGGAAAAAGTGTAATTTTAATGTAGTGTTAAAGTTAGTTCATATTTTTTTTTCAAACATAATCATCACAAAATTCTTAATATGTATTATCATACGTTAAATATGAAAATTACTTCTATGCAGAAAAATAACTGTATTTTAAATACAATATAAATAAACCACTAAATTTTAAGTGACCTTCTTCATTGAGACCATTCATATACGTCCAAATACGCTAAGTATATCTGCTTTAAGTTTTTGTTGAATAAATTGAGCCTCCTGCAGACTATTTGATGGTACAGGATCAGATAAAGGTTTGCCTGTCTTGGAAATACCACTGAAGTAACAGTGCGCCAAAAGAGATGTTCCAAAATTGTAAGGTCTATGTACAGTATACTGAAAAATAGGTGAAAATATGCAAAACAGTGTTCAATTGTCCGTTTTCTTTTTATTTGCTTTGTTGCGTTGCGTGGTACAAAACAAGAATTTTATAGAAAAAACTGCAACACAGCCAAATATTCATCATGGCGGCTATGTCACTTTGGTGACGTTTAGTTGACATAAGTATATGTCTCCCGCCATTTTGCTATGCTAAATAACTGTGAAATCTACTACAAACTATGCATGAAAACGTATTATTAGTATTATTCTCGGATTCAGGAGATGTTTTCTGAGAAAATGAGCTGATTATCATCAAATGAACCATCTTGATCATGTCAGCTTTCAAACAAAAAACCGAAGCAAAATCGGTCCATTAATTTAGGAGCTACGATGCTAGAGACGGACACGCAGATACACATAAAGACACGTTAAACTTATAACACTCTTTTAGCATCGGGGGTTAAAAACATACTATAATACCTTCTTTTAATTTAACACACAACGTACAAAGAGCGGTCTTATTGCTAAAAGAGATTTTTTTTCAGGCAACCCTGGACAGAAAAGGGGATCATAGCAAACCTAAACCATCCAAAACAATTAAATACAACCAACAAAGCATTCACCACCACTACCATGGGCTGGCAAGGTAGAGGCGGATAGAACAGTATGCTTCAAGCTGCACTAGCTGTCTTCGATTGTGAACTTTTCTTACCGCTTCACATCAGGTGGTGTTAAGTCATGTACCGTGCTTTGTATAAAAGAAACCACAATTCATCTCAGTTCCATTACACGGTATTCAGTCAGAGAAAGGTCTGGCGATAACGAAGGGCGACAGGGAGTATGTGGACGAAAGTTTTCTTGAAGAACCTTAGTAGATTAAATAAATTAACAATAAATAATCTTCACAAAATGAAGTGCTAGCTGTAAATTCATTGTTTCAAGTCTAGAGCAATTGATAAAGTCTTCGGTCATTTCTTTGAAGGCTGCGGTATCTGTGAGGCGGCTAGAGACGAATCTACCTACTTACTTACTTCAATTCACCGCTCTGTCTCCAGTCACAGGACTTGTTATTAGGATCATTTCGAGCGATCAAGATCTTTGGTTAAAAAGAAATGAAAAAAAAAATGCACCGTACCTTCAGTTGTGACATAATTCATT
This sequence comes from Nymphula nitidulata, assembly GCA_947347705.1. Lineage (NCBI taxonomy): Eukaryota > Metazoa > Arthropoda > Insecta > Lepidoptera > Crambidae > Nymphula > Nymphula nitidulata. The sequence goes on from OX374636.1 coordinate 9,169,036, forward strand.
TACATCTTTTAATAATTTATTTGTGTAGCGTTCATGCCACGGAACTCGTATTCTAAAATAAACGGCTTGTAAGATATTGAACTTTTGACTAACTAGTAATCAAAATTGGCATTTAATAGGTGGCTTCCCAGTATTTATCGGGTACTCAGTGGTTCAGATTTAAATGAGTAGGGATATCCTCTGTCACGTCCCAATTTGTCCATAATTATATTCGTACTGTTTCCGTCTCACTAAACCACCTTGAATTTAATCTGGGGCCTTTCTATTCTAATACAATTTCTGTATACCTGAGAATATGTTCATTGTTGAATTTTATCTCACACTTTGACTTGTTCGGAGTTGTTGATAATGAACTTAGGTATTTTGCTATTTAAGATTTAGTAAGTGGATTACAACTGATTATGTTCACTTTTTGTACAGAAGTTAGGGAAAGGTTCGGATAAAAGACAATTTCACGCTTTTTTTCAGTAATTCACATTAAAATGCTCGAGTTTTGTAAACTCAATCATAAAATTTTCGTAATCTTTACTCAATAGAGTAATATAATACAACGGGAATTTACTCGCGGCATGTTCAGACCTTTTAATTATTCCAGGATTATTTTTAAATAGAAATATAAGGGCACTTCTCGATCATTGTAATGTGGCGGGGCATTGAAGTTTATACAACAGAATACAGAATACTAAATAATAGAATATTATTTAGTATTCTGTAAAATTATATATTCTGTAATATTTCGAAAATACAGAATTTGTAATATACGAAAGTTTATACACTTGAAATGATATATGAAATACATATGAAATATACAGGGCAAGGATGATAGAAGTTGGTCCATGTACAGGGTGAGTTTTTTTTTCGGGTCAGTATGGGGAAATTCTAAACTATAAGAGATAGAGAAAAACTCTCTTAGGAACCGTGATCTTAATTTTAGATAAAATAAAAATGTTATTGAAAAAAAAAAATTATCGGATTATTTGAAAAAAAATATTTTTCATTATTTCGATTGTATATCACTACACAAACAAAAAATTGTATGGAGACCATAGGTCTAAAGTTGCTAGAAGTTGTTAAAATTGCTTGAAATTAACATTTTATTAAAGATACATTTTACTATCTAATTGATATTGATGACTGAAACCAAACACCAACTGACCAAAAACAGAACGAAAAATCTGCCACTTGCCTTAATCCCACGAAACAAACTCTATCTTATAAATTGTTCAAAATGTTCTCCACTTTCGCCTTAGCACAGTCGACTTCGGCGAAGAACACCCCGAGTTGCATTTCTCAATGAAATGTGAGGTTTGACGGACTGAAATTTCTAAATCATCAACAGTGTCGTAGCGACTAATAAAGAAAACTAAAAAGTTAATTTCAACAACTTCTAGCAACGTTAGACCTGTGGTCTCCATAGAAGTATAGTGATATACAATCGAAATAACAAAAAAAAAAAAAATTTATTCAAATAATCCCTTATCTTCAAATCTATTAAGATTTTAATTTTTTTTTCAATAACATTTTAATTTTATCTAAAATTAAGAACACGGTTCCTAAGAGAGTTTTTCTCTATCTCTTATAGTTTAGAATTTCCCCATACTGACCCGAAAAAAAAACTCACCGTGTATAGCATACATATGAAATCACATGAAATGACATGTTATGTATATTATGTATTCACGGACTGATAAATTTATTATACCGATTTATATTTAAAAACAGAAAAAAACCTGCTTCTGTCTTTGATGAGAACGATAAGGCATTACTTTACGACGCAAATGACTTAATGTTAATAATAAATATGAAGTATAATAATATTTTGTTTAGGTTCTTGAGGTCATAGACTGAAAGGTCAATGACATTACTAAATTGGATACTCGATTGAAAAGGATCGGCGGGACTTTGTCCAGGATGCACTTAAATTAAAACTCACAATAATAGTCTGTCAAACCAATCACACTCTAGGTACCTATCCAAGAATAATCAATCTATCAGCCAGAAATTTATTTTTGTTGCCTTTTGTCATTATATTTACAAAAGTGTCATTTACGGTAACATACTTGAAATATTTACAAACTACCTATTACCACACTATTACGAATATCTCCTTAATACCACAGTCTGACTTTGCTAATTCCATAGACCTTATACTGTGCTTCTGTACTACTAATGTTGACACATTTATTCCTACTAAAATTCATATTAATGACAGACATTCAATATCAGACATTGGGATTTTTTTAAAAGGCACGGCAAATGATTCAACACCACCTGACATGAAGTGTTAAGAAGAGTCTCAATGACTCAACACCGCCTGATGTGTTAAGAAGAGTCCAAAGATTGGTGGAGGAGGTGATCTACTACTATTTCAAAATTTATTTCACCGATATCTAGAATGAATCGTCATGTGGTTGAAGCTGGAGGCATAGCTAGTCCTTTATAAAGAAAATCAGATAAGCATATCAATAGCATTTCTAAATTCGACCCGAAGATTGAAAAATATGCTACTGCTAAAAGATAAAAAATAAGGATACTTACTCCATCACGAAATGACTGACATAAAAGTCAAACTAATCTTTTGATCTAAACTATTTTACATTGTTACATTATCTTGATCGGTCATTAAGTGAATGTCAACATTTGATGGGGCTATGGCGTAAAATATGCCACACTCGAAAAGTAGGACATAGTCATATGAAATTTAAGAACACACAAAGACCGAAATGAAATTTATGTAGGTGGTTGAGAAAGGAAATCTGAAAGAGTTATTTTTCAATTTAATTAATAAAAAAATCCGGCTCGTGACAACCCTAAAAATGCGTGTTATTGCGTTTCGTACGGCAATTTTCGGTTATTCCACACACACACTCACAACCAGCGCACATCTTACAATATCGACCCCCCGCAGAATTACAAAATTTTATATCGGAATTCTGTAATACCCACCATTAGAAGATCGCAGCTCAACACTGATGATCAGTGTTGAGTTCCTGCGGTGAGTAACGTTGCCAGGGGAATTGGGGTTGGGAGCAGGGGAACTCGTATGCTGCCACTTAATTTTCATAGGGTATGCAACGCGTGAGCGGTGTCTAGGGCTAGGGTGCTGCGTCTATAGGTTACGGTAACCGCTTACTATTACTATACTATACCTTTAAGCATTATTTAATTAACAGGGACTAGCATTTGCGGTTGTATATACCTAATCAAAATTTATTTAATGCATGCTTTGCATTTTTAATAACATTGGGCAAATAATAATATTTTCATTTTTTTCTTGCTTAAAAATATAAAAATCTTTTTATTTCAATTAAATTCCATACCTTTTTGACAGGTTACAAGTAAAATTTTAAAACACCGATTAGAAGAACATGTTTTAGTTCTATATACAATAATTAAAAATAATCATACTAAAGAAGTAGAATTATACGACCTGAGATGTATGGTAAACTAGAACTATAAGATTTATAATTTTAAAATTAACATATTTGATCGATTTACATACTAAATTCAGATTTACAGTTTATCTTTACGGATCAAGAGTAGATATAGGATGTTGATCAGCATACTAAATTGAAAATATACGGGTGTATCTAATTTTATTTATGGCGTTGTTCTTCAGATTCCGTTAGTAAAATAACAAAACTGAACCGCCTTGTGTTTCAATCGAATTAAAACTTCTTCATTGTGATCGCGTTCCATTCGAATCCATAAATAAAAAAAAGGTTCCAATAACACACAACAGAGGCGCTGTTGTCGTCTTCATAAAATTTGACAGCTGAAATATCGAAACGGTACGATTCAATTGAAACTTACATTAGGGATACCGTTCACCACGTCCTTCTTCTTTATATCAACTGAACTGTAATACCTATTTTATTATACAAACAAAATTACCATCTTTCTTTATCTTTAACGAGGTAGTTCTTTGCCTTCATATCACCTGATGGTAAGTCGTGAATAGTCGTGATAGGTCGGAGATGAAAGCGAGCTACACCCGGACTCCTCAAGCACATGCACATGTTTACTAGGTGGTAGACCCATATGTAGGGTCGCCTGGGTAGGTACCACCGCCTTTCTTATTTCAGCCGTAAAACAGTTCGCTGTGTTTCGGATTGAAGGGAAAGGTAGCCAGTGTAATTACTGGGCATGGACGGCATTTTATCTTAGGCCTTAGGATGACAACGCACCTGCAATGTCAAGTGCTTTTCCTTGTTATTGCAGGTGTCTATAGGCAGCGGTAACCGCTTACAACCAGGTGGGCGGTCAGCTTGTTTGTCATCTAGTTGTATAAAAAAAAAACATGCTTCAAGTTTTTTGATTGAAAATACGATTGCAAACATCTTTTGATTCCAGGTTTATTTTTTTTACTGAACTGTTTTGGTTGATTCTTCTTATTTCCAACCCCCGACAAAAAAGAGGGGTATTATAATTTTAGATGGGTAATGCAAATGATGTTGTAATTATTTACTTTTAGATCAAATGCAAATTTTATTTTTGCCTGACTTACGAGGTAAACAAAATCTCCGTATGAACTATGAAAACAATCTCTAGCATTACGGATGCTTTTATTTCTTACCATAAAAAAATCTTCAAAAACTACCTTTTTTTTATTGCTTCTTCTAGCTTTATTAACATTTCCGTAAATACGTATCTGGGTGCATGCAAGTTAGCCCATTTCACCGAAGATAGCAGCTAAATCACAACCACTCACTACATTTCATTATGAAATAGATTGTGTCGGGAGCAGTTAAAATTAGCATCATTTTTTTCCCTATGCTGCTAACAAAATGGTTTGTCTTGATAATTACAACAGGGTGAATAAGAATAGCAAGGATTTTTATGGTAATAATTACAGGGTAATAAAAAAAAAAGATATATCTAAACTAGAAAAATTTCAAGTCCTGAGGCGGGGATCGAACCCGTGAACTTTCGCAATCCGGGCGACTGATCTAAACATCTGGGCTACCCAGGACTTGGGATATTTCTGTGAAATTCTTCTAGTCTATCTGTATTTGCGTTATGACCTAAATGTCCACCCTACAATGTCGAAATGTTCTAGGTATTTCAACATCCGAAAACGAGTATTTTTACAAATACCTACGATTCGGTTAAGTTGGACAGTGCTTTCAAATATTCTTCATTTTTGATTTTAACATTATTATAAATGTTTGAAAAATTACTTAGTAATTATAATAATATAAACTAGAAAAATTTCACGTCCTGAGGCGGGAATCGAACCCGCGACCGCGCGCGTTTATAATAATGTTATAATCAAAAATTGAGAATCCAGGGTAGTTATCAAGAGATAACATTTTGTATGCAACATGGGGGATAAATCTGTGCGCTGCTGCTGCTCCCCTGAATGAACTTTTTACTGGCAGGGTAATATTGACAGCATAAATATTAAGAGAAGCAACCATTCGTATTGGAATAGACTTGGCCGTACATTTGTTTGCCACGATCTATACATAAACAACATTTTACGAACCCGTCATGGGTTTTGTGCTGTGTGTTTTCATTGATTCCTATTATTATCAAAATATTTACGTTGTTGCACGACCAAGATCTGTATCAAGGCTGCCAGAGCCATCACTTCATCCGCCATCAATAACATGTAGGCACAATCACCGACACAGCCTATTAAAGTACTTATTGTCAGGCACTTTAGTAATAATTCACGGTAATCTGTGATCTAGCATTGGAATAACTCCAAAATAAAAAACAATTTGATATTTAAGAATTTTATTTTATTTTTTATGGCATTACTGGTAACCGCCCGCGCTCCGCCTCTGTGAATGTCGGTAAGTATTCGCCGCAAAAGTAGCCTATATTCTTTCTCTAGATATCATATATTTCCTATAACAGCCGATTAGAAGCGAACACGTAATAGACAAAAAGATACAACAGGGTACATTTGAATTTATAATCTAGTATGGTTAATTATTACACATAATCATCAAATACCCAAATGGCGAGAATATAAGAGAATAGGTAGGTACGGTATACACTGCTGCAATGGGCATAGCGCCAAATCACACATAATACACTACAGGACTTGCTTTTTTCTTATTTTAATCTCTTATATTGCTCAATACTCAATACTCAATCATTTATTGCAACCATAATATAGTACATAGGTGTTACACATAATTATATAGATCAGATTATGGACCCTGTCGGGCATCGCAATGGGTAGAGGAGAGGACGACGTCTTACTCATTTTACAAAAAAATTCCAATTATTTAAATTTATTTATGTGTACATGCATTTGTGTATAACAGTTAACAGATAAATAATAACTAGACACTCTTATAATTTAATTTATTTTGTCATTTAGGTACTCTTGGAGACTGTAATAGCATTTACGTGATAAAATTTCTTTTAAGCATTTTATAAATATTTTATCGTGTTTTTCTTGACGTAGTTTATCTGGTAGTCTGTTATAGATCTTGATGGACATATTATAGGTACAAGATGAACATAGATTTAGCCGAGCAGATGGAACAATCAGCTTATTTTTATGCCTTATAGAATATTTTGTAGGTAGATCCTCACGCCTTAAATAAAACTCACTATATTTCCGAACAAATTTGCAAATCTCAAAAATGTATATGCAAGGCAGTGAAAGTATTTTATATTTTTGAAAAAATGGTTTACAGCTTTCTGTAGGTTTAATGTTTACTATAATGCGAACAAGTTTCTTTTGACAAGTGAACAGAGAGGGTGCGCCCGAGCTGTTCCCCCAAAGTTATGATAGTGAAGTTTCCTACTTCCCAAAGTGAAGTAGGAAATGAAATGATAGTCATCAAACGCCTGAGCTTTCAAACAAAAAAAAAACAAAGCAAAATCGGTCCATTCCTTTAGGCGCTACGACGCCACAGACAGACACAAATGTGTATCTGACACATAGACACACAGACACGTCAAACTTATAACAACTCTTTTACGTCGGGGGTTACAAACAAAGATTGAGTCATGATTGCCGTAGAGCCTAACATTTTCTTATTAGGTCAGACTCGTATCGCGTCGTTTTTTATATAAATCTGAATCTAATGTTAATTAATTCTGAAAAGTTTTATTTTTTAGTAGGCCAGATTTTATACAAGTATAATTCTGACAAAGATAGGTATAATTCGCAAGAAAAAAATACCATGGAGTACTTACTAAGACTCAATAATAAATGGTAATTAGATACATATCTGACGGACGGACCTGAAGAACAAATCTATCGATATCATTCAATAGATGTTCTTCCAGTTCTTCGACTGATTCTCTTAGTGACGGTTAGTTGGGAAATAATTACAAGAAACGACATAATAGAAGCATTAGACGAACTGCTTCTATTATGTCGTTTGTTGTAATTATTTCAATAAAGAAAACAAAAATATGATAAGAGTTGAGAGATAATTATTATGTTAAGTTTTATTTTATTTCCAAAATAGGTGTCATTTTAAAGTCAGAAAAATGCGAAATTAAAATATGATTTGTTATCATTGGACGTTGAATATGTTTGTGGACATTTGAATTATTTGAAATATATTTTTTTTGAGGATGAAAAGACGGTGACCCTTTCGGGATTGCAATTTATCCAGAGCCACATTCAGAATTTAGTATTTACATTAAATATTTCGATTGAGAATTTCGATCCTCACATACCTTTTATCCAGAGAACAACTTTGATCTCTCAAAAACTATTCACTGCGTAAAAAATATCTCACAGCTGAAACAACACATCCAAGAATTGTATTCTTTTACTCTATGTATAAACGTATAAATCATAGTCTTGCGCCTCGTTAGTTTTCGTTTAAGCATTTACTGGCATCCCTTGTGTCATTGTGATGCCCTAGCTAGAACCAGAATGAGCCTTCTAGTAGTGGCATAATATTCAAAGCCAGAAGACTACAGGCTCTGTCTGCCTAAAGATATAGTAAAGCTAATGGCTACTATATTCTGGACACAGGAAGAGTAAACGCAGGGGAGGCACAAAACATACCAATAGGTCGAAGTGCACTGTGACTTAGTCATGGCCCCACAGTAAGATAAGATAAGATAATAAGCATTGACTGGGGAATTGATGAAATAAATTAAGGCACATACAGGGTGTAAGGAAAATGCTCTCGAAATCAAAGGCAGATGACACTGCTGGTCATCCTTAACACGACTTGCTAAAAATAAAGTATGTAGTACCGACCATGTACACTTTACTAAAAAATAGGCAAAAATATCCAGAACAGTTTTTAATTGTCTATTTTCTTTTTATTTGCTTTGTTTCGTATTCCATCAATATTTTTATAGATAAAACTGCAACACAGGCAAATATTCATCATGGCGCCTATGTCACTTTGGTGACGTTTATTTGACTATGTCGCCCGCCATATTGCCATAGTAAATAATGGTGAAATTGATGAATAATTTTGAATTTAGTATATTCCTCGGATTCAGGAGGTTTTGGCCGGATATGAAACATCTCATTTAAAATAGCAAAAAAAATCTGCTGCTTCATACTAAGTTGTAGTATCTAGCTACTAGCTAGACGACCTGTTTGTGTGGAACGGTTTTTTTTGTGATTCCTTTTTTTTCAATAATTCGTGTGTAGAGTCACCAGGACTGCCATCTGCCTTCGTTTTCAACAGCGTTCCCCTTATCTGGTATATTTTTCCATTTTTCTGACATCAACTTTTCATTCAACAATTAATTGTACTTGTAATATTTCTAATGCAATCAAGCTGAAAAGAAACACGAACGGAAACCACAATTTAATATCTACAATTATACTATAATCTACATTTTTTTTTCTTTTAAATCTAAAGAAAATATTTTAGCTATTAGTAGAAATTTTTTTTCTTAATAATAATTTAGCCAGTATTTCCGACCACATTCTTGAGATCAATATTTGGTCTTTAACTTCTAAAATATTTTCGTAGTTCTTCGAGCTTTTAGCCTTTCAGCATATTTTGGTCATACTGTTGATCACGGTTAGTAAAGGCTCTTTTTCTCTGATACAAATTTTAAAAAATATAAGTAATATTTTTTTAGATTTGTATCCTAGAAAAATATCTAAACAAAAAAAAAACATGTCTTAGGGCGTGGATCGAACCCGCGAACTTTCACAATCCGGGTGACTGTTCTAACCCGGACAGTCACCCGGGTACCTCACCTGTACCCACCAGTACCTGTACCAGAAACCCAGAACAGGACCTCAGTACGTGACATTTTTCTAGTTTAGATATTTTTCTATGTAAATATATTTTTCACACATTTATATTAATGTTAAAATAAAATTAAGATATTGTATCATACTAAAAATAATTTGATAAATTAAATTATTGAGAAAGAAACTGAATACAAAAAAAAATGCAGACCTTTTATTATTTTGGTAAGCAATTAGCTTTTTTACGGTGATCTCTTAATTCTTAATTTTAAAAAAAACATAGGAATCGGAGAATAGAGAATAGGAGAGATCGAGAGTGATATTTTATAAAAAAAAGTAATATTTTGGTTCAACTGTTTCAGTGTTGAAGTGAACGACGTAACTTAGATTTATATTTGTGACAAAGCCTACTTAATTAATTTATCTGGCTAGACTTACATAATAATGATTTAAATAACCGTAGAATAATTATAATAATTTTCGTCATTTTCCCATATTTTGCCTTATGTTTCACGTCAATAGTTATTATTGTAACATCTGTTGCGCAATGGACAACAAGGTCAGATATTTTGGACTCACTTTCATGTCTGTTGAAATGGAAACATGCGGGTGTATGTTTGTTTTATATGGTATATTTAGACCGCGATCTTGAATCTGTATTAGGCACATACCTACCTAAAATATAAATGGATCAATCAGCTGCGGTGATACTGCGTTGCCGCAATACAGTTTACAATTAGTGTGGAGGGTAGTCACATAATTATTAGGTTGTCATTGTTTGTTACTCAGCATTTTTTTTGTTAATTCTCCCTATAAAGGGAAGGCAAAGGGAACTAAAGCCCATACAACCATGTCTTCAGTATTCTTTATTTCTTATTTTATGGCATTGAAATGGTGGTGTTACACATTTCAATGCACTTTGGAGAATTTGACGCGAAATATATGATGACAGTCTCCATATGATGCTACTTGATGAGGTGGATAACCACAAAAAAGTTCTCATCGTCTTTCACACAATATTCACTTTTATTCTAATAATCTTTTAGTTGCACGTCAACACAAACATATGGTTTATAAAACAACACCACTTTATAACACAAAGTTCGCTCCGACAAAATTTTAAATTATTTAGTAATTAAAATTTAATAAAACTAGAAAATTTTCACGTCCTGAGGCAGGAATCGAACCCGCGACCTTTCGCACTCGGGTTCGGGTTCGATTCCTGCCTCAGAACGTGAATTTTTTCTAGTTTTATTAAATTTTAATTACTAAGTAATTTTTCAAACATTTATAATAATGTTAAAAACAAAAATTAAGAATATTTTAAATTATTGTTATAAAAATCTTGACTGACACCACAAAATCCCGCCAAACACTCCTGTTACTCAGCACATCTATGAGTGTGACCTGTAATTATGATCATTGGTAAAGTAATTGTAAAATGACAAATTAATAAAGTTATTCTTGTTCTTCTTATCAATATTTACTTCCCACTCATGATGATAACACCGCACAAAGACAATAACATTAGTTTAGTGGTGATTTTTATACAACTAGATGTCAAGCAAGCTGAACCACCTGGTGGTAAGTGGCTACTGTCACCTACACCAGCAATAACAAGGAAAAAATACTTGTTATTGCTATAGCATCCTAAAGCCTAAGATGAAATGCATAGTATTTACACTGGCTATTTTTCCCTTCAATCCGAATCACAGCGAACTGTATTACAGCCGAAATAGAAAAGGCGGTGGACTTACCCACCTATATACCCAGAAGTATGGGCCTACCATAAGGTAGTAGGCCCGTATGCAGGGTCGTCTGGGTAAGTACCACCGCCTTTCTTATTGCAGCCGTGAAACAGTTCGCTGTGTTTCGGATTGAAGGGAAATGTAGCCAGTGTAATTACTGGGCATGTAGGGCATTTTATCTTAGGCCTCAGGATGACAACGCACCTGCAATACAAGTGATTTTTCCTTGTTATTGCAGGTGTCTATAGGCGGCGGTAACCGCTTACCATCAGGTGGGCCGTCAGCTTGTTAGTCATCTATTTGTATAAAAAAATACCATAAGGTAGATTATTGTTATAAACTTTGTTCCTGCATTAATTTAATTTAAATTTAAAATTTGCTTTTGCACGCTTATTACTCTTTCTGTTATGCGATTCTCTAAAGCCAGCAGCCTTGAGTAAAGTGGGCAGCGCTGTCATCCCTTTGTAACACCTAAAAGTATTCTTAATTTTTGATTTTAACATTATTATAAATGTTTGAACCTAAAAGTATGTTATACCCAAAAGAAGTTGTTTATTTTCATATCTTTATGTTAAAGTCAAGCAAATATTGGAATTGAGTCATTGCGATACATTTTAAATACAAGAAGAACGAAATCAAAATATATCGATTGTACAGACGACAGCACATCAAGTGTAACAGATGAACTACAAAAGCCGCCTCTATAACGAACGCAGTAAGGGCGGTCTATGTAAAGTGGTTAGGGTCACAGGTCGAATTGTTACGCTTGATGTGCTGTCGACTGTACTTCATGCCGTATCTCTAAACCAGCGTCGATCGACATAGAGTTTAGTGAATACGCGCAGCGCAGAGGTGCGTTCCGAGCGTACACTCCAAACACTCCAAGTTGTTTTTTGCCTTGCTCTAAGATGTGGAACGAAACGACACAAGTTCTTTTTATCACTTCAAATTTTGACGTTACATACACTGGTCAATGTTATGTCACTTTTGTTTTGTAACATAAAATATGAAATGTGTTTTTGTTTTCCACCAATCCTTTGGATCAAGACATCACCATCTTCATCATAACAAGGAGTTCCATCATTATCTAAAAACTTATACGAAGTCTTCCATTTCGCATAAAATTTTCTGTATTATGTCACACGCAACAATAGCACTTTAAATAAAAGCTTTCAGACTTTTATTCATTTTAATTTATAGTAAACTAAAACATGAGATTGGATATGGCTAATCTCAAAAGATTTGCCATATCCAATCTCATTTGACGGATGTTTACTACTCTCGTAAGACGTTTTATACGTCAGAGTGTTGCAACTCTCCGAGGTCCGAAACGAGGTAGTCGTGACTCGTGACAACCGAACGTCATGCCAAAAGGCACGGAACGGCCATAGAGTAAAAAGTTGTAGGAACGGGTCCCTGGACTCAACTTTCTGGTTGAATGGTAGAGTATGGCCAATGGCAATGATAAAATAATTGCAATTGGAATTGAAGTGCTTACATCTTGAAATTTACAAAAAACAAACATCTTAATAACATCGCTAATTCAGAATTTATCAATGATTATAAATTATGTTATGAATTCGTATTTCCCAGAATTCTTCTTATTAACGTCTGATCGCCGTATGTGTAATCGTTTTAGCAAGATAGGCTGCTGAGAGAAATATACCTGTTACATCGGTCAACTTGTATGAAAGTGATTAATAACATAGCATTAGACTAAAAACAGACTTGAAAAAACTCAAAAGGCAAAAATAAGGTATTTTCAGAGTCGGTGCTTCTTTTTCTATTGTGTATATTTAAGGAACAGTCTAGCAACAAGTCTAAAAATATCTTTATATTTGAGAAGTACTTAAATTTAATTTTATTCATAATTTTTAAAGAGCACTATATGAATGTAGACTCGTCTGTTTCTCAGTATCTGGTTGAAATACATAAATAATAAATGTATTATTTTTTACTTTATATAGTATGTCTTGTTATTTAGCTTGTCTGTTTTTTGGTGAGAGTTCAGTTCTCTATCTCCGAAGATTTTTATCAGAGCTAGACGAAAATTATATGGGACCAACCTATTGATAAATCGAACGCAAGAAGAAATATAACCTGCCTAATATATCCTTCTCGCAGGTCTGCTTGCAGAAATTTCTTTTTAAATTCATTTTAGAAATATTTTTTTTCTTTTTAAGTAATTTCTTACTAAAGAATTTTTTTTACTTGTTTTGTACTTTTTATATTGTGTCTGTATGTACATAAAGTCATAAATAAATAAATAGACGACAGCACATCAAGTGTAACAGTTGCACTACGAAGCCGCCTCTATTACGAACGTAATAAGGGCGGTCTCAAGATCAAACTGTTACACTTGATGTGCTGTCGACTGTACATCACATTATCGGAAATATGAGCTAATATACCTAAAAGAACTCGTTGATAAACGAATTCGTAACAATGTCTGCATAAAGTTAAACGTTAATAAAACCATACAAAAATCAAAATTGCAATGCCGTCTATCACAAGTAGGGGGCATTTTGCGAAAAGGATATTCTGCGACGAAGCCGTAATGTGAAGTCGGATCTAGTTTTCAACGATGTCGTGCATAATAATGATTAATTAGTTGTCTCTTTTCAAAGTGGTATAACTGAGAGTGACCTAATAATATCATCTAAATAGCTAGCTATGACGCTGATAAGGCTGATTTATTTACCTTGGATTTGTCGCGGAATAAAACAGTTTTCAGATCGATAAATCACTTTTTTTAACCCCCGACGCGAAAAGAGGGATGCTATAAGTTTCACGTGTCTATCTGCGTATGTATCTGTGTGTCTGATTCGTTTTTTTCTGTTTGAAAGCTGACGTGATCAAGATGGTCTTATGCTATAATTCATGAAGATCCGTTCATTCGTTTGATAATAATCAGCTCATTTCCTACTCGACTAAAGGGTTTTAACTACGCTTTTACAGATCCGATGGATTTGAAATTTGGTGTACTGCTACTTCAGTAGTGTTTCCAAGATGTGCCCACCTTCAGCTGATGCTAGCATCAAATAGTCTGCGGAAATCTTCATTCTTCAGAAGCTTACTTATAGCGTGTTGTGGCTTATAAATATGGTTTCAATGAGAAGATGTCATATTTCATAATCGAGGCCGGGAGTTATACTTAAAATTGTATTTTTTTAATTAATTTACCGGTAGTACAAAATATAGTTTTCTTAAATATTTTCGACATTTCGATTTTTAAAATTACATGATATATCAATAAAATTTGTGTTTTTTTTAATAATCTTTCGAGTTTCTGCCGGCGAACGGTTTCTGCAGTTTAGTAGTCAAAGGTTGCCTTGTCATAAAGTCCATTAGATAGGTACCATTAATTTTTAACTTTCAGGGCTGTCGATTCTATTCACAGAATACTTAGCTTCAATTCTAAAGAAATACCTAGGTATACTGGCTTGTCAGTTTTTTCTTACAACTAAAATATATAAATATATAAAATATATTTCAGGGATAAAGCTAAGAAAAATTTTAAGCGTTGTCCCTCAGATCGTAATTTGAACAAATACAAACAGCTTCGTAACCACTGCGATCGTTTGTGTAGCCATGCTAAGCGACGCCATTTCCATAGCTCCCTGATAAACAAGGATTCGGCCGATGTGTGGCGATTTTTGAAGTCAGTTGGTATTGGCAGATCTGCCTCTGTTGTCAACACTAACCAGCTTGACTTAAACAGTCTGAATCAGCACTTTCATCTTCCCCCTTGGCTTTCAATCATCACACTAAGAGTAGCACTCTGGCTGAACTCTCTCTATTGCGTTTACCACTTTGTGCCCCTTTTGTCTTCAGGCATGCTACCGAGGACGATGTAAAAAAGTCTATTTTTTCAATCACCTCATCGGCAGTTGTTAGTGACGCCGTGTCCTCTAGAATGATTAATTTCGTTATTTTTCAAATTCTGCCAATACTCACTCATAATTTTAATCATTCCTTATCTACTGGTGAATTTCCATTAATATGGAAATCTACGCACATTATTCCCTTACCAAAAATTTCCAACCCTAGTTTACCTTTACATTTCCGTCCCATTTCTATCCTGCCTTTCCTTTCCAAGGTTCTAGAGCACATCGTTCACAAACAACTTTCTTCGTTTCTTTCCAAGCATAATCTTATCAGCCCCTATCAGTCTGGTTTTCGGCAAGGGCACAGCACTGTCACTGCTTTATTGAAAGTCACCGATGATATTCGCTGGGCTATGGAGCATAAGCTTCTTACTGTTATTGTGCTGCTGTATTTTAGTAGTGCTTTCAATTCCGCCGATTTTGATATCCTTATTGGCATACTAAAGTCTACTAATATCTCTCCTCCTGCTTTATCCTGGTTCAACTCCTATCTTCGGGGTCGCTCGCAGCGTGTGAGCCTAGAGGAGACTTTTTCCGACTGGTGCGAACTTTCTGCCGGTGTTCCTCAAGGCGGCGTCCTTTCTCCCTTGTTATTCGCCTCTTTTATTAACTCAGTCAGTACTGTGATTTCTTCCAGTTTCCATCTCTACGCAGACGATTTGCAGCTTTACAGACACTTTTCGGCTACTGATGCTGTTGCGGCTATTAGGGATGTAAATGAAGACCTGAGGCTTATAAGTGCTTGGGCTGACCGTTATGGATTGCTCATTAATCCTAGCAAATCGCAAGCTATTATCGTAGGTAGTCGGCCTTTGCGAAATGGTTTAGAATTTTCCTCCCTTCCCTCTATTCTGTTAGATGGCAACCAGATCACCTGGGCTGAGACTGTTAAGAATTTGGGTGTTATTTTCGACGGTAATCTTTCATGGGCCCCGCATGTTAATGAAGTAAGTAGGAAAGTCTATTACTCCTTTCACTCTCTGAAATGTCTCCAAAGCTTTCTTCCCTTGCAAACTAAAATTTCCTTAGCCCAAACTCTCATTCAGTCTATTTTCGACTACGCTGATTCCTGCTACCTTGATGCGTCGGAACTATTGCTGAATAAATTGGAACGCCTGCAGAACCTTTGTATTCGATTCATTTTCGGATTAAAAAAGTATGATCATGTTTCCCAATACCGCAATAGGCTCAAGTGGCTTCCAATTCGTTTTCGTCGGAATGTTCGCATTCTTTGTCTCCTCTACAATGTCCTATATAACCCGTCCTATCCTCTGTATCTGCGTGAACGTTTCTCCTTTAGCCATTCTCCTGATGACCCTTGCCGCTCCCATCTCCGTTCAATTCTCAATTTTCCTTCACATACAACCGATTTCTATTCCTTCTCCTTTTTTTTTTTTTTTTTTATACAAAGCACGGCAATTGACCCAACACCACCTGATGTGAAGCGGTAAGGAGAGTCCATATGCGAAGACAGCTAGTGCAGAAACGGACAATGCACTAGCTGCCTCCACCTTGCCGGCCCAAAAGGTGCTTTTTCACGCCTCTCTTGAAGGACCCCATGTTATAGGAAGGAGGAAACACATGCGCTGGCAAAGAATTCCAAGTTCTGGAAGTACGACAAAGAAACGAAGAACTAAATTTCTTTGTGCGTGATGTTGAGGTGGAGACAGTAAATGGATGACTCCGAAGACCAGCACGCGTGCTCCTGAGCAGAAAGGGGGAAGGTGGGATAAGGTCGAAAAGCTCTTCAGAGCACTCTCCGTGATAAAGCCGATAAAAGGCGCTAAGCGACGCAATGTCTCGACGCAATTGTAGATGCTCAAGTTTGTTCGTGACCTCTACATCGCCAATGATACGGACAGCACGACGCTGCAATCTGTCCAGTGCATCGAGGAGGTACTTGGCGGAGCAATCCCATAAGTGCGAGCAATATTCCACGCAAGACCGGACCTGAGTTTTGTACAGCAGGCATAGCTGGTCAGGCGTGAAAAATCGACGCACCTTGTTCAGGACACCGAGCTTCCGTGAGGCTGTTTTTATCACGGTTTCGATGTAGTTTCTAGAATTGAGATCGCAGCATATCTCCATACCGAGCAAGTTCAAGGAGGCCTGTGCCGAAAGAGTAGTGCCCTGAAGAGAGGGAAGGGGAAGGAACGGCGACATTTTGGCTGTAAACGCACACACCTGTGTTTTCTTAGCATTGAACACAACAAGATTGTTAGATCCCCATTCAGATACGAGGTTCAACACCCTGTTGAGCTCAATAGTAAGATTCTCCCTCTCTTTCTCGGTTTCAGCGCGCCCAGCCCCTGGGCGACCGTAATATCCCCCATGCACTGTACTGTCATTCGCATAACAATGAATGCTTCCTAATGGAAGCATATCATTGATATGAAGAAGAAAGAGTGTGGGGGATAAAACAGAGCCTTGTGGTACACCAGCATTCACAGACATGAACCGCGAAGCGCATCCATCTGCGAGGACGCGTATTCTCCGCTCATGTAGGAAGCCGGCGATCCAGTTGCAGAGCTGATCGGGCAGACCGTATGCCGGGAGCTTGGAGAGAAGAGCCTTGTGCCAGACCCGATCAAAAGCTTTGGCTATGTCAAGGCTAACAGCCAGTGACTCACCACGTTTATCAATAGCTTCACCCCAGACATGCATCAAGTACGCTAGAAGATCACCCGTTGACAGTTTCGGCCGAAACCCGTACTGTCGATCATTAATTAATGAGTGACCTTCTAGGTATCGGATCAGCTGGTTATTTATGATCCGCTCCATGACCTTGCAAAGAACTGAGGTGACAGCTATTGGGCGGTAGTTTGCTGGGTCTGATCGGTCTCCCTTTTTGGGGACCGGTTGCACATTGGCCTCTCTCCAAGATTCAGGCACACACCCAGAAGAGAGAGAAAGACGGTATAGCCGGGTTAAGATGGGAGACTCCTTTTCTGTTCTTGCGGTTAGACTGTGAAATTCTTTGCCACCCACTATCCGCGATTGCCAAACGCTATCTCTATTCAAGACACGAGTCAAAGCATATTATCTTACCTTAATATAAATACCTCACTAGTTCTGTTTTTACATTTTTTAAAGTTATTTTATATTATGTATGTTATTATATGTGTATATTTATATATTGTATTTATGTAGTATATTATGTGTTCCATATACTTAGATTATCTTTCTGTATTTTTAGTTTAAGTCCAATTGCATACACCGATTCTACCTTTTCATCCTCATTTCTCTGTGGCAGGACTGCTGGAAGAGATTTCATTTAGAAATAAGCAGTACCTTTGTACAGTTTTTCCTAAAATGTATTTTCTATTATTTTTATGTTGTGTACATTAACTGTTAAATAAAAAATAATAAAAAATAAAAATAATACGTGATAATTCTTTTGTTTCATCACATCTCTTTTATATGAAAATATAACTAAGTCTTCTTTAATAATTTTCAGATTAGTTTCATTCAAGGACTGGCACACTATGATCTGAAATACCCGTGTGAATCACATAAAATTTATATTATTTTAAGTTTTATAAAATGTTGTCAATTAAATGTTGTCGATTTGGATTTTTCTGATTATTTGGGTTGGTTCATTAAATTCTAGATTCATGCGATACTTTTTTTTTAATACAAAGCACGTCAATTGACCCAACAGCACCTGATGTGAAGCGGTAAGAAGAGTCCATTAGCGAAGACAGCTAGTGCAAAATGGACATTGCACTAGCCGACACTACCTTGCCTGTCCAAAAGGTGCTTTTTCACGCCTGTCTTGAAGGACCCCATGTTATAGGAAGAAGGAGGGGGAAATAGGGGTTGGCAAAGAATTCCAAGCTCTGGAAGTACGACAAAGAAACGAGGCACTAAATTCCTTTGTGCATGATGTTGAGGTGGAAACAGTGAATTGATGACTCCGAAAACCGGCACGCGTGCTACTGAGCAGGAAGGGGGAAGGTGGGATAAGGTCGAAAAGCTCCTCAGAGCGCTCTCCGTGATAATCTGATAGGTATATAAAATTCTCGTGTCACAAATTTAGTTACCATACTCCTCTGAAATGACTTCACCGATTTTCATGAAATTTTATATGTATATTCAGTAGGTCTGAGAATCGGCTACTATCAATATTTTTGTTTTTTTTATGACAGAACAACGTTTGCGGTGTCAGCTAGTATACTATGTAATTAAAATCTCCTAAAATTTTTTTTTTTTCATACTTGTTTATCATGGTCGTTGGTCTATTTTGAGTTTTATCTAATTTATCAACGATTATAAGCTTTTTTTCAATTCAGAACTTGTTTGTTTTACGTATTCGCGGGCGTCGAGTTTGCGTACAAGGGGAGTGATCTCGTGCGAATCGCGCAGCTCACGTGCGGGGTAACGAACGGTCGCCGCTCCGGCAGTCAGTCGCCTGCCTCGCATACAGCCGCACGGCCAGTCGCACTGAACTCGCGCGTACTCCGGGAAAGTGACCCGTGAACCCTGAGCGGTGTTGAGCCGAAAGTTGAACGGATTTTTTTGATCAGTCGTCTCCAATACGGTAAGTTTGTTAAGAAATACATAATTAAGCTTTATTATATACGCAAGAAAAAAAACGTAATTTTACAATATTTTTTTGGAAAATGTACCTATCTATAAATTATGTGTTTTTTACTCAAACACATAAAAACAAAAAAAAAACAAGCTACTTTATAAAGGAACACCAGACATTAATAGCACTTAGTGATTTAAAATATCTACTCATAATTTTTGTCTTTAAGTGAAATATTAAAATCAAACAGTCAAATGAAATTTCTATTATATCTTAAAAATAGGAAATTCAGTTTTCAATTCGATCACATATTAGATATTAATCCAAGCTTAAGTCGCGATAATTACGACTGTATTCACTCGTCACGACATAGCCTGTCTATTTTAATGATATCAGTTAATTTTCGATTTCTATCGACCGAAGATTTTTGCAGTAGTTTGACATTAAAATTTATTTATACAAGTATTGTATGTAATTGCATTTACGTGCGGATTATGATATGTCATAATTCTTATAATTATATAGTTTCTGATACAATAATGATCAAATGCTGTGAACAAATTAGGTTTGTCTACGCCTACTCACTTAAAGTTCAATTAAAAGATGACCTTATTTTAAATAATTTATAAGTTCTTTAAAATAATTGAACTGTATATAGATATAACATAGCTCCTAACATATATTGGAAAATATATTTTACTTTTTTAACAATATATCTCTTAAAATACAATTACTTTGGTCTAAAGCTTAATAAAATTAATTTGAAGTACGTTCGTTTCTTTATCTGAATCTTCATTTTGTTTGTTATTAGAACACTCGTTGCTAATTTCCGTGTTATGTCGCATTCTATATTCAACGTATAAATTATTTAACCTACTAGAATGTTTATTATATAACTATTTTAGGAACTAGCAAATAATTTTGTATTATCAACTGAAAAGCAGCAACTTCCAAAACTTGTAATTCTTTGCCAGCACATATTTTCCCACTTTTCTACATCACGGTTCCTTCAAAAGACGTGGAGGAAGTTAGATAGAAGAGTATGTTCAATCTGCACTAGCTGTCGCAAATGGACTCTTCTTACCGCTTCACATCAGGTGGTGTCGAGTCATTTGCCTTGCTTTATATAAGAACAAAATATTTAAAATCGAACTAGCAGACAATAAATTCAATTGATGGTAAGGTTTAAACTACGCTTACCTAATATATACGTCTGCAATAACGAGAAAATCACTTGATATTTTAGGTGCCTATAATTCTGGTAATTACCCTGGCTACCATTTCCTTTACGGTGGTACATAAGACAACCTTGCAAGTTGGGATACCAGGCTTACCACCTAGTATAATATATCCCCTAGTCTATTAGAATATAATCCATGATAACATTATGAAAGTAACTTTGTTTGTCTCGACTGTCTGCTAAATTATTTAGATAAAGTTTGGCGTGGAGGCTATATCCTTAGAAAAGAAATGGGCTAACTTTTATCGCAATAACCGACATCTACGCGGGTGTAGTCACTGGCGGCTACTAATATACCTAGATATATTTTGTTCCGAACATAACCTACCTTAGCTTAGTTTATTCTACTTAAAAAGACATCAACGCGCTAAGTCTTATGTAACGTTGCTTATTATGTTGTTACACAAACCTAGTTCACTTATGCAGTTTTAATAATTAGTACTATTAAAAATATGGATTAAACTAGATTTATGTGGCGGTTTAAAATTGTATTTTCTGTCATTGTACTATTTTATTTTAATTAACAAAATATAAGTATCCAGATTTTATTTTATTTTCAATTAGATTTTACTGTCATTGAATTAGGTCAAGATTTAATGGTACACATTGCTTAATACAGTAAGGGTGGGAAACAAGCATGTGAACTTGAACTTGAACTTTATAGATTTTCTTTTTTCAAATAATACATTAATTTTTCTCGGTTATAGGATAAGTTAACACACTTTTCACTAGAGAAATATCTTAATAAAAAAGCCTAAGTTTTTGTTTTCAAAACATTCATTGTTATGTTAAAAATAAAATTAAGAATACTTTTTCTATTGTAAAAATAATACATTTATTTATTTATGAAAGACTAATGACTACTTAAACAAGGTATAAATACATCAAATCTGCTAAATATCTGCATAAAATATCTTCTCATATAGAAGAATTGTAAGTATATTATAAGATGTCCTTAACTGGTAAGGACAGTTCGATAAATTGTGATTATGTACAAACACAAACATAATAATATATTGCGCAAACTCGAGTCGTGCTTCAAACTGATAAAGGTACCCACACAAAGTAGAATGCCCGCATAGTTTCAATTAGTCTGTAAAGTATACGATTAATAGTCGTTCTGCAAACGTGCTATTACAATACGCAATGCTGAGGTTTTGTTACTTAGTTTCTTCTCAGTAAAACCTCTCCTAAATTTTAAACCAGCGGTAGAGCAACTTTTATTCTATTTATTCGTTTATTTAATTTATTCAACTTATTTCATGAAATAATTGATAAGTTAGTTTACGTAATATTATTATGGACTTCAACGAGTACTTAGTTAGGTCTTTGTTGAATAAATGATCCGAAATATGAGTTCTTATATCATTTAATTTTATAACCATCGTGATTGAGATCGGAGGAAGTCTCATTATGATTTTCCATAATGAGTTCTTCGTCTATTAAAAGAAAACGAATTTTCAGTTATTTGAACCTATCAAGCCAAAAATTCCAGACACAATGGCCCTAATTCTGTAGAATACATTCTAAATTTAAATTTACGTTCAGTCCAGCTCGTTCTCTCTTTGAAATATAAAAAGGATGGCTGTCATATTGACATGTCCAATTTTCGACCTTAATGAACGTGATAACATGCTCTCTAAGATTGTCTATGGTTACATTAAAATTTAGTTTACAGCTCTAAAATCTTCTTACTATCTTTTTCCTATTACATATTGCGAGAAAGAGATATACTATACTTTATAGTGTGTCTTCAGAATTAGGCCAGTGTGTTTTTAATTGTCGTATTCTCTCGGGAGCCTTACGCGACCTAACAAATCAATGCTAGACAAAAGTGCTGAATGTCTTTAATTTCGTAATGTCAAAATTAGAAAGGTCAATTAAGGTCTATCTTTTGAAGATGACAAGATGCAGTAAAAGTAACGAATTATTGATTAGTTTCTGTGTAAATTAGGTTTGACAATTTTCACTTACTTACAGTTTGTTAGAGTAGGTCCAAAAAGTATACCAAATTCCATCTAAATCGGTTCAGTAGTTTAGACGTGAAAGCTTAACAAAAAAACTTACTTTGTATTTATAATATTAGTTAGGATTGTAGAAATGTCTAAATAAAAAAAAAGATGTGACTTTGTCTAAAAGGAATTTCTGTTGTGTGTGTGTGTTTTTTTTTTGTGCTGTCTCCGTCAAGAAGCCTGAATATTTCTTAAAATAATACTTAAATTACATAAGGCATCGCTAAAAAATCTACACTTGCAACCAAGTTGTTTATAAGCAACTAAGCAGCAATACATTAATCGTGATATAAATATGCTGAATAAAATAGCCTGATCGTTTGTCAACTATACCATACCAGTTTTGCAGTACTGGGATGTGCGTTGTATCCGGGAACTTGCGGAGAAAGTGCCTCAACCAGTTGAGCTATTAACTTTGCGGTGTTCTAATAAACACGTTGGTTTCTGATTAGCGCACGTGGTTTTTTCGACTTAATTCACTTTCTATTTCGGCTTAAATTCGTATTTGATATGGTCTCGTACTAAGTTTAGCGTTAAATCAAATAAAATGAATGTTCCGGATACCCAAATGTATCTACCACTTATTCGTGAATACCATCTGCCTAGCTACAGACTCATTGAGGAATTTACCAGTTTTTTTTGTTGAATATTTAATTCACGGAAGGTTGAACTTTTAAGAATAAATGCTAAGAGTCAATGGTATAATATCGTTTAGTTATTCCTTCTTATCGTTATCATAATTTAAATTTGACAGATATCACTGATTTATTATATATTTTTTAACCCCCGACGAAAAAAGAAGGGGGTTATAAGTTTGACGTGTCTGTCTGTGTATCTGTGTGTCTGTCTGTGGCATCGTAGCGCCTAAACGAATGGACCGATTTTGATACGGTTTTCTTTGTTTGAAAGCTGATGTGACTACAATAGTTCTTAGCTATTATTTATGAAGATCAGTTCAGGCCTTTGATGACTATCAGCTCATTTTCTACATGATAATAGGATTTTACTAACTTTTACGATCCAATTGATTTCAAATTTGGTGTACTGTCACTTCGGTGACATTCCCATGACATACTAACTTTGAGCTGATGCTATACCATCAAAATGTCTGCGAAATGCTTAATTCTTCAGAAACTTACAGCAGATACAGCGTGTTTGGGCTCTTATGAATAGTCTTAATGAGATGGTGTTAGATAGATGATTAATAACGCCGAAGTTACTTAAAATTTTTAATTTTGTAATTATCAATTCCTAACTCACCACCATGATTCAATGTAGGGTAAGTATAGTCAAGAGGAAACGAAATTTACACCTTATTTTTTGGAGTATCGTAGATTAAATGAAAATAAAAAATGAACGAAATAAAACTGATTCTTAAGGGTGGTTATAGTTCTTAAGGGTATCAGCCTGGAATAGTCCTTATCATTACATGAATACTAAAACTAAATCATTTTACTTCGAAACTTAAAAAAATAATTTTGCTGTAGCGAAAAGTGAAAAATAGTAGGTTAATTTGACTCGCGAACTAAATTCTCTGTTAAGTGAAACCTACGAAGGGAAACATTTAGATTTTACTCTTTTTAAACTTTTACTTTGCTCCGTGATATCAACAGAATAAATCAAGTACTATCTAATCAACATGGATTTAAGACAAAAACTTACTAATTACAATACCATCAATATATTTCAGTGAATTCAAATCAGCTTTATTGTAAGATGATACACGGTATGTCTATACAAAGAAATAGCTCAGGCCTATTGAAAGAAACATTATATTTACAACTCCGAGCGTGATAGTGCGAAATATTTAACGCAAATGCAAATTACATCACCGCAAGTCATGCACGCAAACAAACAACGATACAGTTACTATTGATTTAACTTGTTTTAAGACCATTGCTTGTCGATAAAGGTTGTTTGCTAATGATTGGTTAACATAGCAGTCTTAGTGTGGTAAAAATAGTTTGCGAATCAAAACTTTCACGCGGAAAAACTGGTTTACGGAACCGCAGATCGGAAGCGGTGTGCACGAGCGTATCGTAACGTAAATATATGGACAATGAGTCTTATAAAATTTTCACCTAATCAATAAATTATATGGACCACCTCTTGATCTAGGCAAAAGAAATGTTCCAAAAATGTATGGAGACCCGGCCAGGTCTACGTACGGGCTTTTTAAAATACAACTAGATGACAAACAAACTGACGGCCCACCGGTAAGCGGTTATCGCCGCCAGGTGTTTATCTGCAATTAAAACTTCTGACAAGGAAAAATCACTTGATATTTCAGATGCGTTGTCATCCTGGGGCCTAAGATGAAATGCCGTCTATACCTAGTAATTACACAGTATACTGAAAAATAGGTAAAAATATGCTGAACACTGTTCGATTTTCCGTTTTCTTTTTTACTTGCTTTGTTGCGTGGTACAAAATAAACATTTTCATAGAAAAAACTGCAACACAGCCAAATTTTAATCATGGCGCCTATGTCACTTTGGTTTAGGTGACGTTTAGTTGACTTCCATGTCGCTCGCCATATTGCTTTAGTAAACAACGGTGAAATATTCGATATTTCAACTTTTGTACAAACCGACTATGCATGAAAACGAATTATTAGTATTTTCCCGGATTCAGGAGATTTTTCCTTATTTTTTTAATAGTGTACATCTACCTGGCCGGATATGAAACGTCTCCTTCGAGTTTAAAGACCTTTTTAAATTCTGGAGAAAATATTACAGTCTAACAATAAGCATTATAAGAATTAAAAACATATCTTATATATAGCTTCCCGCCAAACGGAGAATAGAGATTTAAAAGACTGGAACGGTTTATTATAACGTAATAATTTGTTAAGCAGCGTAGTACTCCCCGGAGCGTATACAATGAAAAATTAATTCCCTCTTATTATAAAACGCGGGTTAATGTCTCTTTTATTTGTTAAAAGAAAGACAGGGACAACAAAAGTTTTAAACCAAGTTTTTTCTTATATTCCTACCATTTCTTACCCATTATCTGCCCTTTGTTATGTATACTACAAAGCGGATTAATATAGATAATCATATGTTTATAAATAATAGAAATATTTAAATAAGTTAGAGTGAGAGAGAAAAACTAAGTTGGTCTATTGTTTTTTCTAATCAAGTTAACACAGTCATACGCAGTGCTAAACTGTTCAGTACTCACCAAGAGGTATTTGAAAACGAAAAACTGTAATAATAACTTATATACTGACTGGTGTACATACTTATCTATTACGTTATGTCACGCGAAAATAACACAGCGGTTATTTAAAAACTGCACTTTATACAACTTTATATTTTAAAATTTATATAACAGAAGATACTTTGACAAAAATGGTGCCAATTTAAAAAAAATGCTTTGTTAACCTTAACCTCTGGTTGTTGGCAAGATAGCGCTCTATAACAATGGAATTATTTACCTTCGGGCTATGAACGTTACTATTACAAAACTAATCTATTTTCACGTAATACTATCTAGAAGTATTACATAATTAATACTCGCATGTATGCAACTATTTCGTTCAAATCTACGATCTATTTTTATGGAATTGTTGTTTTTTCCGCGATTCCAGTGTCATACCAGTAAAATCTTTACATGTAAGAATGATTATTTAATCATATCGGATCATTTTTAAGTTATTCCCAATTTCAAAGTGTGTGCCGACGTATACACAAAGTTCGGCCCCTAAAGATTTTGATAGTTACAAAAAATAAAATAAGATTGTGTTACTTATTATCATTCTAAATCGAATTGTCCCCGGAAGAAATTGCTTACGTCCTTAACAATTGATAAAAAATCAGACCTAAAACTGATTTAACTGAACAAAAGGCGTTGGGTATCGAAACTATTGTGGATTGCGGATATATTAAAATAAATGGTAAATACAATATAAAAGCTAAGTAGGTAATAAATCAACGCGCAATCAGTAGAAAGTGTTGTGAATTGTTAAGCTAAGAATGTTTAATAAGTCGATGTAGTAAAACTTAACAATGTTGGAAAAATTATCCGTTGTGGATAAACCCTTAGTCATAATTAATGAACGGTCAGGTCATCGAAGACATTAATAAAACACTTTAGACTAGTTTAGACACATAATAAAAATACTTCTATAATAAAAGCGAGATAAGCTTAAGATATAAGACGAACTTGTTTAAACTTCACCTTTTAACCTTTAAATCTAAAATTGACCTTCGAAAAGTATAGGTTTATTTGAAATTGACAGTAAAAAGCATATGGTACCTATTAATCTATAGCATAACATATTAAATTACGATGATATATTATTCTTATTCATCACGTCTTCACTTTCTTCTACAACATAATGTTTGATTCATGGCGGACAGTTGTAACGTGCCTGTCAGATCAATGTCTAAAGTTTGTCAACGTTTACCAATTGTAAATAAGTCTCCAAAAATGTCTTCCTTTCAATTTATTGACAAATACAATACGTATTAAAAACTTCAATAGTATTTATTTATATCAGCTACTTGATAACATAGTTTGCTATTATAATGTACAATATCCAAATGTTCTTGTCAAATAAAAACTTCACATGTTTATATACATCGTAAGGTTCATTTTCCGATTCCATACTAGAAATTGTTACCTATTCCATCGTAACGGTTACGTCGAACTTGCAATCATGCTTACGACCTGAAAATGCCTCGTGACCAACGTACGGTAGTGGGTCTTATTTATAGACAGGTAAAGTTCAAATAAGATCAGCTCACACTTAAGGGTTACCGAGGCAGTAGTGGACGTACCTGCTTTCATTAGACAGAGTAATGATGCGTGAGTTGGCCGTTCGCAATAAATGTAGCCATATTGCAAGAGTGTTCGCTGCAACATACTCAAAACTAGCTCGATATAAGTAGATTTTTTATTACTTTTTGAAATAGAAGTGATGTATTGGAAATATGTTTTTTAAAATTTACCTCCTTGATGTGAGCAAGTCACGTTAGTAAAATCTCCGGCTTATAAGGGAGAGTGGGGTGATTCCGAGCGCTGAGTAATTTTCATCGTGATAGAAAATCATATTTGATAATCTGACTCTTCATACTGGCTGAAAAAGAGACTCACATTCAATGCCAGCCACTAAGCATGGGCGTGATATTATTATATGCACTTTATTTTTTTATCACGATATTATTGCTATGTATGACACACTCATTAAATTTTTCGTTATTTTACTATTTGCTGGTTAGCCATTGTAGTAGATTACATTGATTATACTAATGTGTATTAATATTCTTTGACATTAATTTAAATCATCCAATGAGTCGCGCCTTTTTTAAATAATAATAATAATAATTGTAAATTGCTTGTTAATGTAGGTATACTATATTGCGGTGCCCTTGAACCGGAACCTTACTGGGTTGATACTGAAAATTATTTTTAAGAACAAAATTTGTAAAGTACACGAAAACAATAAATGAGTAAATTTAATTGAATTGAATATGCCTTTTTATCATAACATTATTTTATGCATTTTTATCATGATATTAAATATGGATTTTTATTTTTTATTATTATTTATATTATTAAACATATGTTATGTTCTTTTAATTTAGCCCAAGCTCCTCAAGTGTTTCTCCTATATATATAGGAAGGCCTGTGCCCAGCACAGTAGAACTGTCAATGTGTAATATTGTTTAATTTATTCTGTGATATAAATAAGCCGGTAAGCAAAATTTTGTCGCAAAATCTACCTACTAAAAAAACAATATCTCGAATACGGTATTATTTTACTGATAAGGAGTACCTACATATGTTTAAAAAAGCTAACCCATTATGACCTAATAAAAGTAATGTGATTTTTATCCTATCAAATCGCGCTAAAACCGTCAAATCGATCTCTCTGACAACGAAAAGCTTTTAAATTGAAATTACTCAACAGTATAATAATAAGATTATATTATTATTAGACTGTGCTAATATGTAACCTATCGATCATTATCATAGTTCGCTGTGTTTCAGATTGAAGGGAAAGGTAGCCAGTGTAATCACTGGGCATGGACGGCATTTCATCTTAGGCCTCGCAGGGTGAAAACGCACCTGCAATATAAAGTGATTTTTCCTTGTTATTGCAGGTATCTATAGGCGGCGGTAACCGCTTACCGTCAGTTGGGCCGTCAGCTTGTTTGTTATCTGTTGTATAAAATATCATCACCAGCCTATATATATCCCACCTAGGCACGTACCCTTCTACATGTGAGAAACACACTAGAAGTTTGGGGCATAATATCACTTTCATGGTCCAATGCGAGTTGTTGGGTTAAAGCGGTTGCAGTAATAACCAGGACCAACGACTTAGCGTGCATTCCGAAGCACGGAGCAGATCACAAAATTCGATTGACCCATCCCGGGGTCGACCATGGTGAATACTGCTTTGTTTTCGTAATCAAAACCAGAGCGCTCGACTCACTACAACACCGAGCTCCTCATTAGCCATCATAGTTGTACTTCTATATCATCTTTAATTGAGGTATTGCTGTTATAATGGTGAGTTTCTCAATTAAGTATGTCAGAAATGTGGGAGGCATAATTAGTACATTTTTAACACTAAACCTTCGTAAGTAGAAGTGCGAACAGTCCCACGGTCAAAATTCCAAGTAGATTATGATCTGACAGCATTATACACTTTGATCATAGTTCCCTATACCTCAACCTCTTAATGAGGTCCATTAAAACGTCCCCAGATAATTACAGAATGAGCTAGGTCGTATCAATAGAGTGAAGCGACAGTTTGACGCATCGTTGACTTGACCGTAACTGACCTTACTCTTGTTTCACAACAAGGCCTAGGTTATACTCATTACCCTAGTAATGTGCTATGTTGCGAAAGACTGATGGGTAAGTGCATTAATATGATCATATTAGACTCGGCTACAATTTTTCACTGGATAATTTATTCTTGCGACATGGATATCATTGACCGACATCACAAAAGGAGGTTTTTTAACATATCTTAGCTCATATCTATTTTCTATGTAGATCTATTTTGAATGTTTTTTCATGTTTGAATAAGTATACTACCCGGTAGATCCCATACTATCTGATGAAAATATTCGAAAAAGAGAACGAACTCCTTAACAAACGATAGTCAAGTCAAATGGTAAGTCAAACCATAGTTTAAAAAATATGTTTGGAAACTATGCGACTCTACATTTATTCTGAGAACCTACTACACTACAGCCATACGGACTAAAATTTATTTATTATGAAGGTCATTGCTTCAAGCTCTCATTGTGCCTATGTCGACCTCGTCTCAGACTTAAAGCTGAACAATTAGCTTTTGTCAGTAGGAGGGGAATGAGGAGGCGTTTGTCAAAATATAGTATGAAATATGTTTTAGTAGAACATAAAGACATCAATTATTCTTTATTGGCGTCTGAAGGACACAACTATATAATGAGGTTCTAAAAATATAGGTAGGTATATTTTTCATCTTGTTTAGTTCACTCATGACATATGACATCCATCTGTCCACCTTCTCTTTGTCCATTTTAGAGATTAACATGAAAATTCCACACACAACATATGTTCCAAAAATACCTCATTTGAATTGTATTTATTAATAAATACAATTCAAACGAGGTATTTTTGTTTTAATTTTTTTTTTTTTTGGTTTTTTTTGTGTAATTAAACGAGTATTAACGCTAAATATTATTTCCTTAAGGAAATAATATTTAGTGTTAATACTCGTTTAATTTGACGACCAGATGGCCGAGTGGTCTGTACCCCTTGCTATTCGGTCAAAAGGTCCCGGGTTTCGAATCCCGGTAAGAGCAAATGTTTGTAAGATGAGTACAAGCATTTGTTCACCAGTCATGGATGTTTATTTAGTATATTTCTAATATTGATATACAAATCAAAATCGATATTTCTCCGTTATCTTATCTAGTATCCATAACACAAGCTCTTAAAGATGCTTACTTTGGGCTAGATTGGGGTGAGTGTATGAATATTATATTTATTAATTTAATATGATTTAATTTAAGTAGTATACTTTTTGTCTTTTATAGTTGCTTGTAAAAAACAAATATTAACCTTGGCACAAACGTTTAAAAAATAAACGTTTTGTTCGAGATACTGCGTTCTTATGTAAATAATACAATTATTATTATTCATGAACATTATTATTATTGTTTTGAAGTACCAATTTAATATTGCAAAGAGTATACATGATGCCCTGACCTCTTAATGAACTCTCGTGGAAGGAATAGTGACACAACTTTATTGTTTACAATATAATTATGACTCATATACTAAAATCAAGAGAATAAGCTTATAAATAAGATAAATAACAATTAATATTATTAAAGAAAATGTGGTATTAATTGAAAAATAAGAATTGGGATGTTGCCTAAGTTTGAATGTTGCGCTATTTTTCAGACATTCGAAGCCACAGCAGAAACAAAACAAACAAAAATTCAAACAAACAAACATAGAAACAAAAACAAAAAGCCAAAAACAAATTAACAACAACTAAGCAAAAGGCAATTTTTACTAAGTAACACTACAAAGCAGTGTCACTTAGATAAAATTTGAGACATCTTTTGAAAAAAAAATAAAACTAATTACTCTCACAATTTTTATAAATAATAATATATTTTTGTCGAGCTTCATTGCGAGTTGAAGTTCCAGCTGTCTAAAAATGCCATTTTGATTTGTACAGACGGTCGCACTTCAAACGTAATACAGTTGAAAAATAATTTTAGTCCTTAGTAATTAAAATAGAAATTAAATATATGATATGATATTTATGATTTAATTTGTAATAATGTTAAAATCAAAAATTAAGAATAATTTTAGTCCTTTTAAAAGTGCCTACAAAAGTCAAAGTTTTAGGCGTGATCTATGGTCGCTTGTACCATTATATACCCGTTCGTCATGCTGCACGTGTTGTTCTTTTTTAATTTGTAGGTTGAGTAATATAAAATATTTTACGATATTTTCACACAAGACTCGTAATTTAGCAGCAAAACTAAAGCAACTTTAATAGCTTTAAAACAATAATGATGTTATATTTCAACACCTCTGACTGCAACACAATGCAAGGTTAAGTAGAACATTAATAATTTGGTCTGAACAAAAATAATATAGGATTTTTCTTAACATATAAAACTTTTGAATATGAATAAGCGCGAGACTGCGATATTGCAACGCTTACTTACACTTCACGCTTCTTTAATATGAATGCTACAACTATAAAACATATTTTGGTGAATTGTGTAACAGCCTTTACTTTACAGTCAAGCACACGCTTTTTAAAATTCATAATTCTTTATGTAAGGTAATAAGGATGTTAATATGTCATTAGTACAATAGGTATGATAGGTAGGTATACTTATGTCCCCCAAGGAGAAGTGGAGAAGACTGGGGGAGGCCTTTGCTAGAGGGCGTATAGCACAATTGTATTGTTAGCAACTTAGCACAATATGTATTTTTTTCTAAACAAAAGCCAATACTATTCTCATTTTTAATATTGTTATATGTCACTCGTGGCTGTATTTTGACTACTAGATAAAGCTATTTCCATATCCTCTTCTATTATATTTCAACGTAATATCGTTGCAGTATAATAGAAGAGGCCATCCATATCCATTGCTTCGTTGAAAGACAGTAAAATGTTACTATCTTGCAACTTGCAACGAAGCAATGGATAGTCAAAAAAGAGTATAAAACCATCGACTCAAAGCGCTCTCAATAATGGGCTCAAAATAAATTCTTTTATAACCACCGATACCACCGCTGCGACGAATATTTCAGTAAACTGTGGATCGAGAAAAAGCAACGTGTATGAAACTCCTCTAGTTTCTCAAACATTTAGTTTGTTATGAAATTTGAAAATTCAGTATGCTATTACGTATCAATAATATATTGGGAAGTTTTACAATTATTATTTGAATGATTCACTCACTC
Organism: Nymphula nitidulata; assembly: GCA_947347705.1. Lineage (NCBI taxonomy): Eukaryota > Metazoa > Arthropoda > Insecta > Lepidoptera > Crambidae > Nymphula > Nymphula nitidulata. The sequence goes on from OX374636.1 coordinate 9,201,550, forward strand.
TTTAGTATCATTAATTTCATTATATCAAAATATAATCCACTTCCACAAATTAATTTCTTGGCATAAATATAAACCTGTAGGTAAGTACAAAGTATCGTATCAATAGTATGACCAAGTATGACAGCATTATATTCTTTCATTACAATAAAACAAGATATAGTAACAAAATAAAACTTGGAAAAAAGATTAATTAAAAGTTGCTGTCTCTACTTTTATGCACGTCATGCTTAACTTGTTCCCTAACTGGGAAATTATTCTATGTATTGTATTTTAATAAAAGGCTTAGTGAGGAATTAGACTAGGCACACAATGTCACATTCGCAAAATGACATCTTGACGAACAATATCTGTACCTCTAGCACGAATACTTTTAAATTTCGAATTGCCATAGTATCGAGTTACGTTAGCTTTTGTCTGGCTTTTGTTTGAAATTTTAAGTGTGAACGATACGATTACGATTCGAAATTTAAAAATGTTCGTGCTAGGGTACTGCTATGCTATTCTGTAACAAAACTCGCATCTCACTTCGCAAGTCACTTCGATTTCATCTGTCAAAATGAATGAAAATTTGCTTTATTTGACAGTTAAATTCGAAGTTACTTGCGAGGTGAGGTGCGAGTTACTTTCAGAATAGCACAGCTGTTCTCTAAATGTCACACGGATCACCATTATATATGAATAGATGTGACATAACAGGAATTGAGTTTCTTAATATCAAAAACAAAAAGTTTTGTCATTTGATTGATTTGATTGCTATTAATAAGGACAGCTGGTTATTGTATACCATGATTACTCCATGACTGAGTCCCATCAAAACAAAGGCGAATCTTACGCAGGTATTTATTTTCTGACTCTGACACACCTACACAACTATTAAGTTGATGTTAGCTGTGAATCATATTCTTTTGTCTTTTAATTGCTCGTGTCTATGGCCAAGTAGAGTCATTTTCGTTATTATGACTTGAAAATGAAATTAAAAATACATCTTCTAAGTTACACAATATACGTTTATTTATTTATTTAATCTTTATTGCACAATAAAAAACTCTACAAATGGCGGACTTAACGCCTAATGGCATATGGTTTATGAATAGGTAGTATTGTTAATAATATAATGTACGGTTCCATTTTATGTTGAGTAGGTACTATTTGTTTCCTTGTTTCCGTAATGTCAAAAATGGCGATGAATGAAATATAAAATTAAGAAAATATGTTTTTAAGAGTTTAGGATCTACACTGATATCATTAATATAGCTATATAAAATTAACGTTTCAATAAATTAAATAAAGTTCTGATTAATTACCACAAAATTAGTAAATAAAAAGGCACATCGTTCTTATTCCACTGTGCGTTCAGTAATTCAATGTATTAGAAATCCGTACGTAATGATTAATGTCCGTTTCTGTCTGTTAGATTTTTTAGTTCTCAAGCGTGTTAGGTTGACGGCGCCGGCACTGTTCTGTGATCACTGATCATGCAATGTAGCTGCACATTACTTAATTTTAATATAAACTAGGTGGTAGACCCGTATTTATCACCGTATAGGTCGCCTGGGTAGGTACCACCGCCTTTCTTATTTTAGCCGTGAAACAGTTCGCTGTATTTCGGATTGAAGGGAAAGGTAGCTAGTGTAATTACTCGGCATGGGCGGCATTTCATCTTGGGCCTCAGGATGACAAAGCACTTGCAATATCAAGTGATTTTTCCTTGTTATTGCAGGTTTCTATAGGCGGCGGTAACCGCTTACTATCAGGTGGGCCGTCAGCTTGTTTGTCATCTCGTTGTATAAAAAATATTATATAAACTTGATGACGCTTTACATTTACAATGAACAAAAAAAAAAGAATTTAAGAAGAAAGCATCTAAAATAATTTAGTAGGTAATCATATAGAAGTAAAAAATAACTAAAATGTAGCACACGCATGAAAATAAAAATAACATAAGCAGCGATATAGTTTCAAATTAGTAGTTTCCAATTGCGTCATGAATTTCTAAAATTTTCTTAATTTTGTACACTTGCATAATTTCTTATTTTTTGTGGAAGACTTTAAACTTTTGAACGGTTACCTCACCTTTCCCAGAGGTGACCAGTGTCAAACCATTAAGCCTTTGAAAGGCAGGTATTTTTACAGATTCCCACAAAGCGTTGAAAATATCGGTTAAACTGTACACCGTGCCTTTGTTTTCATTCATTTAACGCATCTTGCGAAATTGCGTGAGATTTCGTGTGGTGTTGTATCTGTCCATCGAAACGTCAGAACTGCAAATCAAGAAAACTTATGCTTTTCTTAATTGAAATGACTTAAGAGTTAATCACGACTCACGACAAACAATCAAAGATACGTTAATGAATTTACACCTACTGTAATTAAGAAATAAAGTAACTGCAAATATTTCTTAAGGTTTGAGCATGAACTAAATATTTCATCAAATATCTACAAATAAGTGAAGTTATGTCAATTGTTAAATGCTGTTGGTTTGAAAAGTAATACAAATTTGGTCGCAGAATAACTAAACTTTAATTCTCACTGTATGTTTGCCTAATACAAAAAACTCTAATATTATATAGTGCGATTCATCATCGTTCAGCGCCATCTATTGGTCACTGTGAGAACTAATAATATGTATAGTACACAAATAAATGAATTTAGAAACTAAACATATCGCCCCCCAAAGGGCGTAAAAGCCCTTTAAAAAAAATTATGAACAATCTACGGGCATAAGAACAAGTTTATGAATGGGTCTCTTAATGACTGTATGCTTAACACTAACACTAACTACTCTGATTAGACCGTCGGACCCAGGATGAGTTTCTACAACTCTACCTAGCAGCCACTTCGCAGGAGGCAATCGGTCATCTTTGATAAGAACTATACTGCCTATCTTAATATTATCTTGAACACTGGTCCATTTATTTCTATTTTGTAAAGTTAGCAAATATTCATGACTCCACCGTTTCCAAAAATATTGTAGTCTTTGTTGAAGATATAACCATCGTTTTAAATAAGGAACATTGACATTTATTAAACTCGGTTCTAAATTAACTATAGGGGTTTCGCCAATTAAAAAATGGCCGGGAGTTAGTGCATGATCAGAGTCGTCATTCATAGGTATTAATGGACGAGAGTTCAAGCATGATTCTATTTGACACAACAAGGTATAGTATTCTTCAAATGTAAGTTTTGTATCATTCAAGACACGACACAAGTGTCTTTTTACAGACTTAATATTCGCTTCCCACAGCCCACCCATGTGGGGTGCTCCGGCAGGATTAAACTGCCACTCGGTACCATTCTGAGCTAATAATTCAGCAATTTCATGAGGTAAGTTTTTTAAACAGGTGTCATGTAATTCTTTAAGTTGTTTGCTGGCTCCAATAAAATTAGTGCCACAGTCACTAATCAGTCTCTGGCAATGGCCCCTACGAGCTGTGAAACGCCTGAATGATGCTAAGAATGCTTCCGAACTTAAACTTGTGATTAACTCCAAGTGTATCGCCTTTACTGCGGTACAAATAAACAGAACAATGTAAGCTTTATCTGTCCTATTAGAACCACGACCACTAAATAATTTCAGTGATATAGGTCCCGCTAGGTCCACACCACTAACAGCAAATGGCCTTTGAGGAGTGACTCTATGTTTGGGTAAGTCGCCCATCAGTTGTATATTTAATTTACCTGAATGTCTACAACACGAAATGCACTCTCTTATTATTTGTTTAATTAAATACTTAACTCCAATAATGTGATATTTGCTCTTAACAAAATTAAACATTAACTGTACCCCTCCATGTAAAGTTTTTAAATGAGCCTCTTTGACAATTAAATAAGAAAGTTTACAATCTTTGGTTAAAATAATAGGGTGTTTAACATCAAAATGTAGCTCAGAATTACATATTCTACCTTTTACTCTTAACAAGTTATGATCATCAAGGAACGGATTTAATTTTATTATTTTAGAGCCATTTTTTAATTTATTTAAACCTTTACACTTATTTATACTTTCAACATTTTTTATTACATCCATTTCTTTGTTAAAATTATTAATCTGTGATATTTTTATTAATGTTTGTAATGAATTCCTTAACTCAATTGTTGTTAAATAGTCTTGATACTCTAAGAAGGAATTAGTTTTAACTTTATGTTTTACACAGTTATAAAATCTTAAAATAATTGCTGTTACTCTAACAAGTCTATTTAAATTAGAATATCTATAAAATAAATTAGTGTCTGTAATGCTATCACCTTTCTCACTTGTTATATTCACTGTATTGACATTCACTAACACTTTTTTTTCTAAGTTTGTAGGTTCTATGAAGGCGGAGGTTACCAACGGTAACTTACAACTCGTAAGCAGCCAGGGCGGACCATGCCACCACAGCTGGTGATCAGGTAAGTCTTCAGGGGTGATTCCACGGGAGGCTACATCGGCAGGGTTCTCTTGTGAAGCAATATGAAACCATCTGTCTTTTTCAATGAGGTTTGTGATCTCTGTAACTCTATTTGCTACAAATGTAGCCCAGTAATTTGGTGACTTTTGCAGCCATGCCAGAACAATTGTCGCATCTGTCCAAGCGTAAGTATCTTGTATCGACACACACAGGGCTGTTTTGATTCTATATAATAATTTTGCTAGTAAAACAGCTCCACAAAGCTCCAATCTAGGTAAGCATATTTGTTTCACTGGTGCCACTCTAGTCTTTGCTTCAATCATAGTGACACGAATATTATTATGTGTAATAACTCTACAGTACACGACAGCAGAATACGCTATAGTGGAAGCGTCTGAAAATCCATGAAGCTCTACTTTGATGCAGTTGTCTGTATAACCAATCCACCGGTCTAATTCAATTATTGGCATGTTGATTAGCTGATTACGAAACGTCAACCACTCTTGTAATAATGAATCTGGTAGACAGTCATCCCAGTCTACTTTGTCAATCCACAGTTTTTGTAGCATACCTTTAGCTTTAATTACAACAGGCGCTAACCACCCAGCTGGATCATATATTTTAGCGATATCACCTAAAACTGTTCTTTTTGTAATATTTGTGGTAGCCGGAGAAAGCTCTATTTTCAGTTCAAATTTGTCAGTGTAACCGTTCCAGTTTATGCCAAGAATTTTACGGTTTGCTTGTTCTGCTCCTTCTATTGCTGTACTATTTGACGCCCATTTGTGTAATGCGAAGCCACCCTTTAATAATAAATTTGTAAGCTCGCCTTTTAGCTCAATAATTTTCTCCACAGAATACTCTCCGGTCAAAAGATCATCTGTATAGAAGTCTAGCAGCACAGTGTCAATTATGCTGTCTGGAAAGTTTCCTCTTTCATCCTCCGCTAATTGCCTTAATGTTTTAATGGCTAAGTACGGTGCACAAGATGTGCCGTGTGTTACAGTTGTAAGGCGAAAGTGTTGTATCTCTTGTTCAGTATTAAACCGCCATAATATACGTAAATAGTCTCTATCTCTCTCATCTAGGCCAATTCTTCTGAACATTTGTCGAATGTCTCCAACTAAGACCATGCGATGTCTTCTCCATCTTAAGGTAACGTCTCTTATATCGTTTTGTAAAGGAGGTCCCACTAACAAGTTATCGTTAAGAGACTTTCCATTTGTAGTCTTAGCAGAACTGTCGAAAACAACTCGCAACTTGGTGGTTAAATGTTGTTCATTGATAACCGGGTGATGAGGAATATAGCACAATCTGTGTTCGGTTTCTTTAGATGGGACAGGTTCCATGTGACCCTGTTGTAAATAGTCTTCCATAAATTCATTATATCTTTTGCGTAGCTCAGGGTTTCTCTTAAGTCTATTCTCTAATAAAAGCAATCGTGTTTTAGCTGTTGTCAGTGATTTACCGAGATCAGGAGGATTCGTTTTAAATGGCATACGAACTCTGTACTCACCATTCTCTAGTCTCGTGTGTGTTTTCTCATAGTGTGTTTCACACTGTGTTTCCAATTTTGTCATATTTCTCTTATCAGTGTTTTCCTCTATTTCCCAGAAACGACGAAGTATGGAATCTATCTCAACTTTCACGTGATGTATGTGCACTTGACTTGAACGGTTGCTGGTCGTGTTGATATGATTTCCGGATACTAGCCAACCCAATAATGTTTGCTGAGCAACGAGCGTGTTGTTATTGTTTTTTAATGTTTTAACTCCCTCTTGTAAAATCTCTGCGAACACGTCTGCTCCTAATATGATGTCTATTTTTCCAGGTCTCTGAAATGTTGGGTCTGCTAATTCCAGCTGTTTGAGTTGCGGCCAATCAACTGAATGTGAATGTTGAGGTATGTACGAAGTGAGTGTCTTCAAAACATAAGCTCTAACCTTTATTAAATGCTCTGAGTTTCTGGAATGTATGTAAAATTCTATGGTTGCCTTTGTGATAGAAGTAGAAGAGCCTACTCCTAATACTGTGCCTTGAATTGGTGTTTTAACCAAACCTAAAAACTGGCAAGCTGCTTCGGTGATAAGGCTGGCCTGTGAGCCTTGGTCAATAAGTGCACGAAGCTTGTGTGATTGACATTGATCTCTCATTGACTGCACGTTAACTAGTGCAGTTGCTAGTATGACTTGACTTGAGTTCTCTGCGAATGTACTGAGTGTGTTAACTGTTTCAGGTTCTCTTTGAATGTGTGGATTAGTAACAACAAATCCATGAAGTAACGAATGATGTCTGCGGCCACATTTGCGACAACTAGTGGACTGTAAACAAGTTTTGACGTCATGGCCCTTTCGCAGACAATTGAAACACATATGATTACTCTGTATAAAATGTTTCCTTTTATCTAGCTCCAGTTTACAGAATTCTTTACAACTGTATATGTGATGTTGGTCTCCTTTACAATATCCACAGGTTATAGTGTTTGTTTTAATCTCAGTGGCAAAGCTCTTTGTTGGTGGTAAAACTCTAGGTAATGCGTGATGACTATGATCTTTCGGTTTTATAGTTTCTAGTGTGCGAAATCTAAATTCTAAAAATTGTGACAATTCTATCCAATTAGGTAAATGATCCGAAGACTCTATTCTCTGTTCAAACATTTTATGTGACTCAGAGTCAAGTTTTTGTATGACAATGTAAACGACTAAATCGTCCCAAGTTTCAGTGGGTAGCCCTAAACTCTTTAATACAGCTAGACACTCTGTAGTAACATCGAGAAGCTCGCGTATGTTTTTTGCCGACTCTGTTGTAATGCGCTTCTGATTCAATAATTTACCGATGTATGTATTAACTATACTCCTTTTATTGTCATAGCGTTTGTTAAGCATATTCCAAATTATATCATAGCTAACCTCAGAAACTTGTATTTGTTTTACTAGCATCTCTGCTTCTCCACGTAAACTTGACTTTAGGTATTGACATTTGTTAACTTTGCTAAGCGTCTCATTATCATGAACTAATGACTTGAATAAATCTCGGAATGATAGCCAATCTCTATAATCACCTGAGAATGTGCTTAATTGAATAGGTGGGAGCTTAGTGCTTGACGTTGGAAACTGCTCAGACACTGAATCATTGTGAGATTTGACCGTTGATTGAATTTTACTATCCTCTATTTCATTTAGCCTTTCTTTCATGCGTGTTTTTAGATCAAGATACTTTTCGAAGCAAATATCAAACATGTCATTCTTAAAATACTGTGAGATTTCTTTGTACTCGGCCTTAGCAGACAAAAGAGTGTTATGCTGTTGTTCAAATGAATTCCAATATTTATCAGCAATTTCCAATCTAGCTTCTATGAACCCTTTAGTTAGCCGATCCCTACCCGACTTTTTGTAATTAACAAGTAATTTTTCTATCTGATTATATGTGTTTATTTGAACTTCTTCAATTTTATCCATCGTAAAGTGTACTAAGTCTGTAGTAAATAATGAAAGTCTTAATCTACAACTTACGAATACCAAGGTCCAAATCCAATTAATTCACTTTAGAACACTGAACTTTGAAACACTGAAATATGACCTTTTATTATTATCAGGTCAATGCACTAGACACTGCACACTATTAACTTTGTTATCACTTTATTTAGGTAGGTATAATCACTGCAATCCAGGTAGGTTATGATTGTGTTAGGTGTGGATATTGTGCTTTGCTCCAAGTAACCTTGCGTGCACAATCCATGCACAGTTACCCGTGTGTAATTCGCGTCGCGACGAACCCGAAACAACTTTAATCCGGTACGATATGGACCAAAATGGTTTGAAAAGTAATACAAATTTGGTCGCAGAATAACTAAACTTTAATTCTCACTGTATGTTTGCCTAATACAAAAAACTCTAATATTATATAGTGCGATTCATCATCGTTCAGCGCCATCTATTGGTCACTGTGAGAACTAATAATATGTATAGTACACAAATAAATGAATTTAGAAACTAAACACTGTAATATTATTGTAAAAATGCTTCTATAATGCCTGTAGCATATTAATTAAGAAGTAAGTATATATTTATAAACCTTTGTCGGTATAGCGAAGTTCTCGTTTGTATTTGAAAAATATATCAATAATTATTTTAATTCACGTAAATATGATTGGCCTTGAATCCTTTAATAATTTTACATAATTCTTAAATGTTGCTTTTAAAATCATTATTCAATCATAATCTTAACAGTGCATGATTTCCACTGCTGAACAATGTCACGGTTATTGTCATTTTATCATTACCGTGACAATGGCTTCTCCCATCGTTTAAACATCATATAGGTAGGTAAAATAAAGAAAGATATTTAGAATAAAATTCTTTAAGTACCTATAGAAAAATTGTCCTTTTTTGTTTCTTGTATCAAACGTTTGATATGGTAATCTGTGTGTGCATTAGAATCGAGTCTGCTATGTAGATAATAATTGTTATCCGTTATGGTACAACCTGAATAATTGTTTTGCACGACTTTTTATCATCCAAGCTTTGTTATACCAATGTTATTGTAATTTGCATGTTAATTTATTACTAAGTACGTACATGAAAACATCGTGCTTTGAATCATACATATAACAGTGACTATTAAAATCGATTTCTTTGTTTAGCAGACAATGCCCTTACATACAATGAGAATAATCAATTTCTGATTGTACATTGTACATTTACAAAAATAATACATAAAAATTAAATCCATAAAAGATATAATATAACTGTATTTGTGACTCGTCAATGATTGTCCCAATAACCATATGGCATTTTGATATAATGTACTTATTTATATGATTTTGTAGAAGAGTAAGCGTCCCTTAAATTATAACGATGTACTCAATTTGACGTTTGCCAATTGATTGATTGATAAAATTATTTGTGGGAGCCTCAAATTTAAAAGCTCTGAGAATATTTTGGCCGTTAGCCTAAAGTCACATATAGAGATTTACTTCTGTTTAAACTAGTTTCTGTTGTGACGGGACTGACATACCTATTCTAAAGGACCTCAAGCCGCTTAAGACCCACGGAGTTCTTATGGCAATAAACAAATAATTGTGTCTGGCATCTGAGGGTTGATCGGTAAATTAACATAAGAATAATAATAGTAAAAACTGTAGTTGTTTTATAAAACTGAATGATTTTATAAGAGGCCTTAGTATTGGGAGGCCTTTGTCCAGCAGTGGATGTCTTTCAGCTAAAATCATGACGATAATGAATAGTGAAACTATACGTAATATCTTCAACTAAATTTAATGTTCAGTGTAAATCTTTTCGTAAAGTATTATACGCTGGCTTGTTGATCCCAATGGACGACATGCCACACTGTCAAATTAATGTCGTCACATTAGCAATGAGCATTGCAGAAAAGCAAGTGATATTTACTATGGCACCAGTCCCATTATAAACCATGACAGTTGAAACTTGGATTCACAAAACCACACCAAAGAAGAGCCTCGTGCTGACCCACATTCGAAAGTTCACATGCTTCTTATGGATTGGTTGCTGTATGTTAAAAAAAGGTGCATGTATACAGTTTTAAATACAGAAATAATATGGTGATGATTTGTGAAGAATGTTGTGAATTGTGAAACCCATACTAATATGATAAATGCCTGTTACGGTTTTACCGCGTAAGTGATTTAGATGAAAATTTTCAAGGAGATTCTACCCTTTGACGCGATAGCCGATATATCCACGCGAGCAGCCAATAGTAAGTATTCATAATCTTACAGTCCACTCTATTTAAGCCTTTATTTTAATTATTATAGATGAAAAGACTAGGTGGATGAAAATACCAAATTATTATACAATCATTAAATTTAATAAAACTATTTTAACCACATTACCTCTTTTTTAAACTTGACATTAGCCTGACATTATGCAGTTTCAAGTTTTCAAGTCTACTGTTTAAGAAAATACAAAACAAGAAAACCAAAAATCTCTATAAGTATATAACTTATTATTTTGCGAAACAATACTAAGCTTCTTTACATTGCAAAATACATAGCTTATAATAAAAGAATGTCAACACCTGTAACATAATAACAATTACGGATCCTTTCTTGAAAGACACAATAAGGTCAAATCAATTTGGATAGATTGCGTCTCACGTTAGCATATGAAATCAAATAACGTAATTAGCTTAGAATGTAATTAGTTGTTGCCAAAGACAGGTAACTAAGCGTGTCCGGCTAAGTTGTGGTAAATAGAACAACAGTATTCACTAGTTACACTAACTAGGATTATTAGTTAGTATTTTTTTTAACTGACATAATGAAACTTATTTATACTATACAGGGTGTTTGGTCCTCACCATAACAGGCGGGCATTTATATATGTTAACATAGTCATATTCAAAATTGTAAAATAAATTTAAAAATTTCCTCATACAAACAGTTCGGCCAGTTAAACAAAATATATAGCAATTCACAAAAAATAATTTCCGAATTTTCAACTCTTAATAACACTTTAGTATTAATATAACTATGTTGACATAGGTAAGTGCCCGCTTGTTATACCGGGTACCAAACTCTTGTATATCAAATTCAAAGTCCTGCCTGACTAATATATCAACTCACAGTCTATGCGCGTTCTTTGTGAAGTGCAGATATAAATTTCATCACTAAGGGGGTGAAATGGGGTGTTGAATACAGGGTGGTGACGATAATACGAAAGTAAATTAAAACATGGACTATACTAGTTCATAGAAATGTTTTGCAAATTTCAAATGTCTTATTAATTTGATAATTTCATGACGTTTCTATGAAATGATAATAATAATAATATTCATACACTCACACCTAATATGATATAACATTGGTTGCATTATTTACAACCGGTAAATAGTACATAAATAACTAAAGAACTATGACTTTAATTGATTGTAAGTACAGACGTGGTAAGTACTAATATTGTATTAATATAATTTTCTAAATTTGTTTACGTACTACTGCGGCGAAATTTCAGCCTCATCGTCCCTGGCTCACACATTACAATATGTCAGCGGATTCCCACCGTGGTGTGTGCTGCAATTAATGCTCCATCTTCGCATGATACTGATACTTGATGACTACTAAGCAGTGTTATTCTACTATTGAAGTTTATTCATTTTTTTGTCATAAATTAATAATCATGCCTAAATATTCTTTTGAATTCTAGAACTATTCAAAACTTATTTAAATGAGAAACAAAAGAGGTCCTTTATTTGTTTCAGACGGCTGCGTAGTGACATTTGTACGTATAGCTCTATGTATAGTGCACGTAGACTGTAAAAATATTTAACCAAACTAAGTTCCGTCCATTTGTAAAATTACCAAAATTTGGTGAAGTGTAAATACCTACAGTTTATTTAATTTACCAAATGTAGTCTATTTTGTTAGCTTCAGGTAGTCTAAAGTCAGTTGTCATTTTTTTCAGTGTATCTTACATGTTTTAATAATATTTTAAAACTAGTCAGTATAAAAAAATAGTTTACATATTTCCTACTAGTAGTAGTAGGAAATAAAATACAGATGGAGAGAGATACAAATATACTTTTGTGGTATTATATTAAATTGAAATAGAAAAGGAAAATAGCACAAAATGTCTGTTAGTTATAAATATTTCGCAAGACGATGTACAAAGGGGCTTTACATAAATAGCATCTTAAAATACATAATACTTAGCAATACAAACAAGGTAACATAGAGTAGGTACAACAGCTCCAATACATTCTACCGCAAAGTGACCACAACCACTTGTTTACCATATCAATGTATAACTAATAGTTGCATAGTAGGTCAAGTCAACTACTATGTACGATGGCAACAGAATATATTAAACTTCACTCTTACGAGTGTGAAACAAACGCAATAAAATGCAGCAATACCAAATTATAGACTTTTAATCAATAAAAGAAGAAAGAGAGAAGAAGGGTTTCAAGAAAGGTATATTATAGTTATTGAGATATGACGTATAGACAAGACACCAGTCCTAACTCCTATTTTCCGTTCACTTTACTCAGTCGCTTGCTAGTGTTGCTAGAACGATACGCGTAAGTGCCATGACAATCACAGCTCTTAAAATCTTTTTGTACCCGAAAAACTACATCCTATCGTTTAAAAATGGAACATAATTATAATTTGTATGCGAAAATTCTTTATGTGTACCTACTTTTAATCCCAATGGGCTTTATAGTGCATTTTCGACTTCAATTTTAAGTGCTCGACGGAAATCGTAGTTATGGTTCGGCCTTATTTTGACACCACTAGGTGTAGGTAGATATGACTTTAAAAGTGCGTACAAATTGCGATGTTTTTTATTCCATTAATGTACATAAATAACTTGACTTACTTTTCTAATGAAGTGGATTACTCAGGTTAAAAACATTACTTTCATTACTCTACATCTTTATTTTTCTCTCTCTTTATTTTACATTACTTTGGAAATCTGTAAAATTTTCCTCCAATTATTAACAACATTTGTTTAAATTAAACCAATCTACGCTTGTACAAGTTTAAACCGTCTGGAAGTAATTAACCGAGATGTGCCCATTGTCGACATTTTATCGATTCGACTGATGAAATTAATGTTTACTATACATTATAAATATGCAAATTAATTCTATGATATATCTAATAATAATCAATAAAAATCATAAACAGATGAAATGTTTATAAATACATTCCCATGGAACTACTAGGTGGTAGGCCGGTATGTAGGGTCGTCTGTCACCCTTTGTTGAATAAAAAATATTGTTACTTAGGCCATCCTTATTTTCCTTAATATTTCATTGCCATTTTTGCCAAATTTTAGACGGTCTTATAAAGGGTACTTACATAGTCACAATTTATTATTAGACATCGGTTAGAGTCCGATCCATTTGGAAAACGATGGGAAGCCTTTGTTCAGCAGTGGACACTATAGACTAATAATATGATGGATTATAGTCAACGTCGGATGCTGCAATTTTTTTAAACTAACACTCTGTATGACGTATGACTCTGTCTCGTGCATCCGCGACAGAGTCATATAAAGTGCTAATAATAATATAAGTTCATATTTATCATCATAAAATGAGAATCATAATATAAGTTAATATTAGGTATCTTGTGTTATATTGCGCACGTGACATTGATATCACGATAATAAAATAAAATAGTGATCGCAAGTCAACTCCAGACGTCACTGTTTTTGACAATTGACAGCTGCACGAGCGTTTTGACTTCATGTGCGGGCGACACGCGAATAGTTCTTCGCATTTCTAATCGTTCTAGCTTGCAGAGGTTAATTTGAAATATTAAAAATATATTTAAAACGTCTGATTGCATTGATTGTTTTCTTTTATTTCAATCGACGCATCTCCGATCTCCGTGCTCTCTCTGGTACACAAGATTTCTACATCATGTGGTTGACGAGCACCACCGTTTAGTATCTATTTATGTCGTTTTCTCGTCGCGGGGAGGGATGCGAACCCGCGACCTTTCACAATCCGGGTCACTGTTAATACTATTAAGCTACCGAGGACTTAGTATATCTTCAGATTAAGTACACACATCAAGTGCAACAGTTGCATTACGAAAGCCGCCTCTATTACGAACGCAGTAAGGACGGTCTCAAGGTCAAACTGTTACGCTTGATATGCTGTCGACTGTACCAATTAATTGGTTTGGAATTCATTGATACCGATATTCAGCAATAAGACAAATTCTAAACCGCATTTCTCTTCAATATCCTACATGAAAACGCAAAGTGCTTCACTAATAGTTGTAGAATAGCCCACTAATGACAACAAGTGGAGTAAAGTGATTGCGTAACAAACAACGAACTCTTTGTTTTCTCCGCACTTTCGATTTCGTTCGTGGCTGCGCCCGCGCCGGGAAATGCGCGTTGATAACCTGTATGGTGAAGTGTTTTGTGTTATGACATACAGCCTAATTACTGAAATTACTTAGGAACTAATTTCACAGAACACTTGTATGTTTCTTGATGTTGATCCAAAAGCAATTGTTGACTTCAATTCTTTAGCTGTACAGAAGGAAAATTATAGAGTTTACGGAGAAATAACGCGAATTACACCTGCAGATAAAATAGACTTTACACTTGCAAGTTTATTAAAATGTTTGACTTTGTATCATATTTTGTATCACTATAAAAGTTTCTCATGATAAAAAAATATACAGGGTGGTGCCTTCAATGCGACAATAAATTTAAACATGAGCTATATTAGTCCATAGAAATGGTTTGCCACTTTCAAAAATATCGTATTCATTTGATAATTTCATGACATTGTATGAATTAATGCTGCCAACGTTACACTATTCCACACAAATGTCATGAAATTATCAAATGAATACGATATTTTTGAAAGTGGCAAACCATTTATATGGACTAATATAGCCAATGTTTAAATTTATTGTCGCATTGACGGCACCATCCTGTTTAAGAAACTGAAAAAGAAGTGACCTAAAAGTTACCTATTTCTTAGCTCACCAGTTTACTTACGTTTAACCTTCATAAAATAATATTATGTTATACTTAATCAATTGCATAGGCTGTGATAATTTCAATCACTGCAAGTTATAGGTTAAATTATAATAATATGCGAATTGAATAATAATAATAAGATAATTTAAAAAAATACATTATAGTAAATATTAGATTAGCAATGAATTTAAATATTTATTACTTATGGATATAAAATCCTATTTAAATATTTATGACGATTGCAACCGGTTAACTTATTTTAAATAATTATCAGTATTCAAATAAATTATTTATGTTAAAAATTATTTATATTGCTCTTCTGTCACAGTGTAAAGGTATGCACCACAACCATCATTTCCTGATCTGAGATGTCCACTGAAGGCGACAATAATATATTTCGTAACAAATGAATATGTTTCATAATGTGTGTGTATTATGCTGTTCTTTGGACTACCACCAGGTGGTGATTATATGTTATCGGTGTAACTTTAACTCTAATGGGAATGGGCTTCTTTTTTACAATATACATGTACAATGGCGGCTAGAGCAGTGTCTAAACTGCACTAGCTGTCTTCGCATATGGACTCTTCTTACCGCTGCACATCAGTAAGTCATTTGTCGTGCTTTGTATAAAAAAAACCCATCTATGGCTTCCGATTGCCAATGTCTCGTAGAAAAATGATTCAAGGGATGTTATTATATTTTTGAAGAGATTGAAATAGGCTAGGGCGACACGTTAGCGAAATAGCTAATAGAGAGCGTATGTTATGCACAGGGCGCGATAATGAAAAAAAGTAGTGTTATATCAAACACTTCTTGAGCATCTTGGGCAGGGCTTCTCTACTTGAAAATGAAAATGAAAATGAAAATGAAAATATCTTTATTCAATTAGGCCCCCAAGAAGCACTTTTGAATCGTCAACAAAAAAACCCTTAAGTCTATCACATAAAAATAATATTAACTAACTAACAATTTCATAATGTTTGTCTCTCTGTCTTATCTGCATCTACGTAAGCTAAGAATGTTATGTCAGTCTGTCTATCGGTCTGTCTGTCGGTCCGTCTGTCCGTCAGTCAGTCTGTCTGTCTGTCCGTCAGTCAGTCTGTCTGTCAGTCTGTCTGAATTTACACCGGTTCCAAAAGTTGAACTACCGAGAAGATTCCGGCAACAAACTCGTGTAGTCACTCTTTTCAATCATTAAGTTACAATGTTTAATTACACAGTAATAGTATTTAGCAGCGCAGTGTCGCACAGAGTATAAAAAAGGTATATTAAAGTACCAATAAGTACCTAATGATAAGAATATTTACTGTATTTAAAGGCTGTCCGACAATGCACCTTCACAATATAGGTATTACAATACACAAAGGTCAACAATTAATATACAAAGACCTAATAAAGCTAAACATCTTTCATTAATTTTAAACACTTGTCTGACCACGTCATTACAATAATAATTGTATTGTTTTATATATAATATCCTATAATGCCATATACCTCAAAAATCCCTCAAAAATTATACTATTGATGAATATGTAGGTAAATTATTACAAAATCAAGGAAGCTTAGAGATGACCATTTCCACTAGTGGCACCTGTTCACAAGTATGACGCATGTGCCAGCCATCGCTCCGCTCAACCATATCATAGGGAACGGAGCGACTTGATTGAAGCCTTGCCCTGGATGCTGCCTTTATCAAGGAACTTAGACGGTAATATATGTGTATGTATTTGAACTATTTGAACTATGTGGCAAACGTGGCTTTGTCCTTATTTCATCAAAACGCTCTGATCAGTTGTTACTGCTTCAGTAGAAACGCACCTGTATATGAAATGTTTTACTCGTATAGTGCATACTGAACTTCCAATTTTATCATCATCTCAATAAGTATGTTTTCAGTTCACAGACATTTTACTCCTGCGAACTACGTAGAGTATTTTCTCTTTCTAATACATCAGAATATAGACAAAGAAAGAAAATAATGAAAAAATGATAATGATCTTAGACGAACGGTTGAATTGTAATCAAACGGTTAATTTTGTTTAAAAAGTTTACGACAATAAATCTATTCTTTAAATGCCTATTTAAAGCGAATTGCAACTTAAACATCAAAACATCAAAACAATTTAAAATTAATCTGCATACAATTAAATTAACGCTATAAGTAGATCATAAAATTTTTGACATTTTTGAGTTTTATAGAATATAAACTAATTCTATTCAGACTATTTTTTATAATCATTTAATACTTAAAAAGTTATAACTGTATACCTAATGTGAAATAAATAGTAATAAAGGTTGAATTACACTGACAATTATTTATGATTATGATGGTTTTAAGTAGGTAGCCACAAGTGTAGTATGTAGGTTTATAATTTATGATGTAATCAATATCAGCCTACGTCATACTGTAATTATAAAGATTTTACATTATCAAGTTGCATTAAATAATATAATACTGTGTTACGATATTATCGGCGACGCAAATTGATTATGATGAAGCCTTGCTATAAAATTAATGGGACGTTTTTATCTTGAAACTTAATAAATAGTTATTAAGTTTCAAGATAAAAACGTTATTTTATTATTTAAACGCTGACTTTTCTACATGAACATTATGACACTGTTGCCAGTGTTGCCTATGATATTATAAATTACTAGCTGTACCCTGCCACGCTTCGCAGTGGCGCATCGTTAAAAAAACTGTTTTCTCGCGGTCGCAGATATGTGACTTATGCAAAAATAGATAAAAACAATCCTTGATGCGGATTTTATATCATGTTAAAATTTCGACTCAGTCGGTGCAGAACTTTTTGAGTTTTTGAAGCGTACACAAACCAACATAACATTTATATATATATATATATATATATATATATATATATATATATAGATTAGTACCTACTACCGCTGCAATTTTTTGAATAAGTTTGTTTTGAAAGAAATAATTCTTTTTAAAGAATGTTTATTTATATGATAGTATACACCAACTATGAAGACAAAATAAAGAATAATTATTCCTAATTTTCATTTTTAACATTATAAGGACTAGAGGAGATTCTTAGGGTCTTTCGAAGTCCTCGGTAGCTCTCAAGCAGTCAACCAGATTGTGAAAGGTTTTGCGATTTTTTTTCTAGTTTTATTTTATATAACTAGACGACCAACCAACTGACGGCCTACCTGGTGATAAGTGGTCGACGCCTATAGACAACTGCAATAACTAGGAAAATCACTTGCTATTCAGTGCGTTATCATTCTGAGGCCTAAGATGAAATGCCTTCCATACCTAGTAATAACACTGGCTACCTTCGTTAAGCCTACCTTTACCTTTTTAGTTTAAATACTTTGCCATACTAAATTTAGTACAAACAATGTATACAAAGGTTGGCCTTATCGCTGAAAGTGAGTTCTTCCTTTGTCATTTCTTACTTTGCATGAAAAGGATTTGTGGAAACTTTAAATTATAGGGCAATTTGGCGATGTAATTATACAGATTTAATATAGTTAAACTAAATAGAATACTTTTAGGCTTACAAATAATATACATGATAGTACTTATAGATAATAATGTGTAGTAATAGTAGAAAAAAAGTAAAGTAAATTTTATCTCTTTAGTATTTTTTTACCTTTTTATTTTGTACTTTTTTATCTATTACTTCGTATGTTAATTTAAGTTCTAACTAAACGTTCTATCCATTTAACTTAAGAACTAAATTTAATTTATGATAGTTACTGCTTCGAAGAAAACTTACAATTTTAATATTACGTGGTGCAATGAATGCAACTGGACCGGTTTATACAGCCTGTAATATAAAGTCTTGAAAATGGTTAAATTCTAAGTATTAGACAGCTTATCCTAACTATATATGCGAGTTTATTTGTTTGTTACGTTTTCAAGCCTAAACCACTTAACCGATTTAGATGAAATTTGATATGGAAATATTTTGAAACCTTGGGAAGAACATAGGATACTTTTTGGAGCGATAATCGTTAGGAGGATTTCTTGGTTGTATTTATAAAGTTTGACGTGATATAGTTTAAAACGCTTATTAAATGGTGCAGTCTTAATTAGTATTTAATGCAGTGTTAATTTAATATATTTATTTTTTAATGAAAGGATAGTATTTAATACATTTATAACTTGGATATATTATATTTTTCGTATTAAATTATTTGATTGGAAACATTTTAGGACTATTTTGAAAGGTTATACTTGTGCATTGTAAAAGGTCACACAATCGGCTTATTTACTATCAAGTATAGTATATGTAGGTATATAGGTGGCGGCCACTTACTGGAAGACGCAGCGTTCGCGCCCCACAAGGTGGACCGACGATCTGGTGTCGCGGAAAGCCGACGGATGCGGGCAGCGCAGGACCGATCGGTTTGGAGATCAATGGGGGATTATGCCCAGCAGTGGGTGTCTCTTGGCTGAAATGATGATGATGATGATATTGAAAATTCCAGACTAAAAGAATATTTTTTTTTCACATTCAATTTAGACCTGAGCTAACTAAAGTACCTAAGTCTTTTTGCTAATCCTCCTTGCGTAAGATAAGTTATTAAGTTTAGTGTTCACTATAAGTAATCGTCGTGGACTTTTTATTGTGATTATTAACACCTGCTTCACATAAAAACATCAAATGGCCAACGGAAGCTATCACTAACATATAATTTAGTTT
This sequence comes from Nymphula nitidulata, assembly GCA_947347705.1. Lineage (NCBI taxonomy): Eukaryota > Metazoa > Arthropoda > Insecta > Lepidoptera > Crambidae > Nymphula > Nymphula nitidulata. Next base: position 9,221,113 of record OX374636.1, read on the forward strand.
TGTTCAAGTAATCATTTCCTGCGCACACGCATCGTGGGGGCTCGTAATACTGCAAGTTGCGTTTAGTTGATTTAGTCCAGCCAATTACGTAAGCATTGCATAAACTGGCAAGAACGGAGTAGCAGAATATTGGGCGCGATTTATTAATAAATAAAACATAAGTGCTACTAAATGAAGAATATTATCAGATCTTATTTTAGGGTACCCACCTAAAGGGCAAATCAGGACCCTATTACTAAGACTCCGCTGTCCGTCCGTCCGTGCGTTTGTCAGGCTGTAGGTACCTGTCTCATGAACCGTGGTAGTTAAACAGTTGAAATTTTCAGAGATTATGTATTTCTGTTGCCGCTATAACAAAAATTACTAATAAACAGAATTAAATAAATATTTCAGGGGGCTCTCATACAATAAACGTGTTTCTTTTATTGTTTTTGCTCGATATTGAGAGCGGCAACAGGTAGACGCTTGTTTATAGATAATGGTACGGAACCCTTCGTGCGCGAGTCCGATTCGCACGTAGCCGTTTTTTTAAATGTCTCGTAATAAAATATGACGAAGATCATAATGGTTATTTGATGCCCTTAACTTAACAGTCCGCTGTGTTTCGAATTGCAGGGAAAGGTAGCCAGTGTAATTACTGGGCATGGACGGTATTTCATCTTAGGCCTCGGGATGACAACGCTCCTGCAATACCAAGTGATTTTTCCCTTGTTAATTCAGGTTAAAGGCGGCGGTAACCACTTACCACCAGGTGGGCCGCCAGCTTGTTTGTCATCTAGTTCTATGAAAAAATCTGTAACAGAGAGTGAAATCTTCAACGAGAACAACCTGACGGTTCAACTATCTGACCTAAATTCAAGACATCCAAGAATCGACTCGCGTTCATCAGTACCCGATATTCAGCCACTAGAATTAGATTAGAAATTAAAGCATCTTTAACTGCACCCGGCATCATGCTTTATATTGCCTGTAAAGATAAACTGTAGCTTTTATTTTTATAACCCAGCAACTTTCGCGGGCGTCTCCAGCACATCCTACCTAAGTGTTATCACAATCCGATCAAAGGTTTCCAAGCGCATAGGTGACAAACATACAAACATTGTTTTTAAATAATATTTAAATTACCACACTTTAAAAAAACTTAATTTTTTTTTGACACACTAAAATAATACACAACTATCTTGAAATTCCTCCAAAGGCTGAATCTCGGATCATAATTTTATAACGCTGTTGTGTACAATCTTCATTAGATGCTAATTTTATTACAAGGAGATTAGGTAAGTGTATCGTGTCTCAGAGTTTTCTGATATTGACTCATTAACTAGTTTTTAACGCGGTAACATTATGGTTCTGTTGCATATATGATAAGTTTACTAAATACCGAAGAGTTTCACCGTTACAAGCTAAGACACACGCAACCGGGTTATTATATCGCTTACTATAATTTTTAACATTTTAGATCTAAGACTAGATTTAAAAATAGATATTTAATTATACGAAAGGTAGGTAGTTGCAAAATAATCTTTCATTATTATATCTTATCTTGTATAGACAATAGCACAAAAAGTAACAACTGCCACCTATTCATCATATCAGCCTGTGGCATTACAATTCTGCAAGTAGACCCCTTTTCTCGTGGAGGAATCTACTTATAAACCTACCCGCCGCTGGCTGTTGGTATCGAGCTTGGGGTCGCCCAGTGCCTGATCATATCGGCACTGGGAAAACCCACCCAAACCCGGTAACTCCAGGGCGCTCGTGTCGCCAGGCTTTGCACTCCAAAAGCATGTGCTCAGCCATATCGTCTGGGGACTAGCTGCGATGACACCGAAGCTTATCCTCCCAACGATGCGGTACAGGTAGTAACCGAAGCAACCATGTCCGATTAGTACTTATACGAAAGGAGACCCCTAAGTCCATCACAATATACAATCTCCTGCTTTCCTAATCCAGAAACCACCTGCCACCTTTTTTCTGTTTTTTAGTTAGTAGGGATACACTCTTTATGTTTGCTGAGACGTAGTAATATCCATTCTATAGTTGTTTATTGCTTTATCGTTCATTGGTTCTCCGACAGGACACCAAACTTCTCAATGATGCTATTCACCTTGGGTTTGTTCGCCGAAATCGTTCCGGATTTTGTCCCTCAACGAAACCCCTAGCATTGACCTTTCTAAAGCTCGCTGCCCGACAGTAGGTAAGTCAGTTCGACTGTCATGTTCGTATTTCCTTTGATTGATTACAATCTGTTCTGTATTTAAATTGTTACGCCTGTGTGCTGTCGACAGTTCATAAAAGTTCCTTGAAATGGGATTATTTTTCTGCGCTAAGCTAATCGTCCTTGACATTCTCAGTTGCCCTTGACTTTGCGATGTTTAGTTGTCTTTTAATATTAGCAACGAAACCTTTTATCTTTTTGAAATCTTTTTGTGTATAAAACGGAACATTATCGTAAAACATGTCAGGATTACAAACCATATAAATATGCTTTTATTTTGTTTTGTATATTATAGTCATTATTTATTTCTATCACGTACTCTACTTTAGGCTTAGGGTACAGAGTATCAGATTTTATGTGAATCTTAGTTGTAAGTGAATATTGCAGAAAATTTACGTCTTAAAAACTGCTGCTAAAACATATATTATGATATTTCTGATCAATGCGGGTTGGTAGGCGTGTCAAAAATTTTAAATTATGATTTTAGGGTGTTATTTCAAATTTTGGGTCTTCTGAAGGACGCAAGAAGACCAGAAGACTACAAATTGTTGACCCAGTCAAGACAAGACTAATCATAGCAAGAGCTTTATTCTGGGAGAGTTGTGGGTTTATTCTATGGGTTGCTTTTTGGGTGGTAGGTCCGCATGTAGGTTCGTCTGGGAAGGCCTTTCTTATTTGAACCGTGAAACAGTTTGCTGTGTTCGGATTGAATGGAAAGGTAGCCAGTGTAATTACTGAGCATGGACGGCATTTCATCTTAGGGCTCAGGATGACAACGCACCTGCAATATCGAGTGATTTTTCCTTGTTTTGTAGGTGTCTATAGGCGACGGTAACCGCTTACTACGAGGTGGGCTGTCAGCTTCTTTGTCAAAAAAATCTGTAAGCCATAGTGCTCAAATCACTCTGCCTATACAGAACGCTCCACGGAAATTAGAAATTACCTCGATATGTAGCATTTCCAATGATATTTTAACATTATAAGTTCTTTAAAACATTAACGAAATCTACTCATAGTGTAATTCCACGAAAGACCCAACCTTACAACAACCAATAACATGATATAGCTATTGTGCTCCAATCATAGTCATTACAGATTATTTTCGTTATTAGATCTCATACAATTTGTATGATTTATGCTTATTATGCCGGTGTAAATAGCTAGGTCAGTACTAAATTACAGACCACTGCTTAATGTTAGCTAGTTTACAAATCATGCTTATTACCAATCATCAAATTATTATTTTTTGTGTTAAATGCTGACTTTACTTGGTCACTTGGTTCAATAAATTGGGTATAAATTATTATAATGAGCTTTTGTTGTAGATTCGTTTTGTTCTAGACTTATCGTTGTTGCTTAAACTAGATAACTCATAATATGATTAAAAATAATAAAAATGATTGTTAAATTTACTTTGGGCATAGGATTGTCTATAATCTTTGGACTCTATTAAGAATTATGATTTAAATATTTGTATTCCACAAAAGCTGGGTCATTGCTATGGCATTATAACATCTTTTTTGTACCAATGTCCATAAATAGTGTTTCCATTTTTTTCTGTTTTATTCGTTACTATTTTTTTTCTGGAATACATCTCGTGAGGCACACATTTCCGAACGTAACTATATTTCATCGCGCGCGGTTTCTAAACGTGCGCTCTCTACCGCTATTGCTCTCTCTCTTACTTTTGCGTAACTTCTCGCTCTGTGTGTTGTGCAAATAAAAATTTAATTTAATAATATTTAACGGCATTTTTCTGAGCATCTGTTTACTCTTAACAACTTTATATTTAAGAACCTACACATTATGGTGTACTTATACATTGTAAAATCATGATAACCGCTTGACGAAGGAAATCCGTCAAGTTTGCATCATTATGTTAATTAAAACTAACTACGAGTAACGCCACCGGTTAAGACCGGTGTGGTATGTTGTATAACCCGCTATAAACTGTCAGACTTGACCAAATATGTAACTTACTTGTTTTTAGATATTATGTCTAAATGAAGCATGCAAGCGTTATTAAAATTTAATTTGATAGCTTGAAATTTAGCTTTGATAGAAGCATCCATCAATTAAAACGGAAAAAATTGAGGCTAATCAGTATGCAGACCGAAGAAATGTTAACATACAGTTATATACTACATAAACATCCAATATATAAGCGCTTTGGGTCCTTGGGGAACACAAACCACAAAGTGGGTTGAAAAATAACCTATCTCTGGATAGTCATTGAGCGCAACCTTTAACCAGATGGCTGAACGTCATGTCAGCCGTCTGGTTTATATTAGCCATTCAATTGGACGCCTAGGCAGGTCGTTTAAATTGAAGAGCTTTTTTGTGACTGTTTGAGTGATTGGTAGGCTTAAGGCTATTTCTTGAGGACCACTCAGAACCAAAACAATGTCGGTTATAAGTGGTCATAAAAAAAACTATGAACCTACCAATCAAACCCAAAACTTTTCAGTACAAGATGATTCATTCAATACGTCAAGTCGTTAAACGATAAGTGAGTCTAGTACAATTAACTATCGGGCTAGGCATTAAATTGGATACTGGTGTTTAATCAACGGGCTAGGCATCCAGTTAAGCGGCGACAGATATAAAACATCAACAGAAAGTACTAACCGCAGTATTGCGTCATTTATTTTTTCCGAAATATCTTTCTTAGTGCATTAAAGGACATCCATAAAAGGACGATATCAAGCAAGGTACACACGGGAATAAATATACAATTTAAAATCAAAACAAAAATACGATTGGTTTGACTTCATTTGAGATTATACATGACTGCGCCTGCTATCGATGGTTGTATGGAGCTGGCCGACGTTCGATTTGATTCTTGGGTTGAGCGCCATCTGTAAAAGTTAATTGAGATCATGCCAGGTCTTTTGTTTATCTGGACTCTAAGTTCTGTACTTTGATACCAGTTGTATTTGGAAATACTTCATGATAATATATTTGACTTACCTAAAGATAGCTTTACAACCGTGGAAGCCAGCAGTTTCTGGTTCCGTAATAAAATGCGTGAAAACCAATGAGAACGGAACCTTTCGGAGTCGGGCCTTAGAGTGGACAGTGATTCCGGAAGGATGCACGTGGCCTCACAGTGTCTAGAATTGTGTCACCAAAAGGTTAATACTGTCGCTACCGCGCTACTTACCCGTGCCAGTTGGTAGGTAGGTATACCTATCCGAGTCATCGTGTTTGAGATAATAATATGACAATGCATTTTTCTCAAGTGCAGGTTTCAGTCACGTGTGCCCGATTCACATCGCGACATATATTTGAAGAAGTACATGCAAAACTTAAGCTTTGATTTACAGAAAGCCGTAAAACGCGACAGCACGTCAAGTGTAACAGTTGTACTATGAGAGTCGCCTCTATTACCAACGTAATCTCAAGGTCAAACTATTACGCTTGATGTGCTGTCGACTGTACATAGCGCCAAAACGATATTTAGATTTAGACAAAACCTTTTTATAGTCAGACATGGTACGCGTGCAAATAAGGCTGGGGCGACACCTACCGATTCTTTTCTGTTCTATATAGAACAGAACAGAATCGGGTCTCATCCGGGTTCATCGTCATTCGTCACAAACCTGCCAGGCGCCGACGCATGGCTTTCTTGATTTGTGCTGAGTTGTAATCAAGCGCTTGCCGAGAGAAGTACTGAATCTTTCTTTTACTTTCGGTGTGCACCTGTGCACTTTTTTTATTGCAACTCCGAAACGATTACTGTCTTTATCGCAGTATTTAAAAAAAATGTACCTAACTAACAACCGCCTTTACATCGCTAAAAAGGCATTTCAATCAAGAATCTGGTTGAAATAGATAATATTGTGACCAATCTGGTAGTACGTAAGGAGAACATACATAAAAAAATACATGGGATACGAACATAGAAGATCCTCTCCCATTTTGAAGTCAGTTAAAATGTATTTGATTTAATGCATTCGAGCGTACAACTGCAGGAGTACTGAGACTAAATCATGGGCGCCGGGTTGTAGGCAGCAAATGTGTGACGATATTATAGAATATGGAGTGAGTATACTCACTTCATAGTTTTGACTCCGTTTTGACTAGCGATGTTGCCGGTTGCATTCTGACCGGGCATTCTTAACGATTCGGATCGGTAGATGTGTGACAATTGGTATATTTAGAATTGCATTCTAGCCTTTCGCCCCTTCCTTCCTTCAATTCTTTTCTGTTTTGTTCTACCTAGAACAAAACAGAATCAGTAAGTGTGGCCTCAGGCTAAGCGCCGGTTATTTTAGCCTTTTCTACCCGGATACAAAAGTAGGTGCCTTGTTTGATTATTATTATCAATGGCTTCAGCTTAGCAGATTCATAATAATAGTTTAAGTAATGACAATAATAATTACAGAAAGCGTCTGAAGTGTGAAGGCACTCGATGTCCTACTTTTACATAAGGATAGAAAAGCCTATTTGCACGCGTCGTTTTCTCGCAATGTTGTTTTTGGCAAATTTCATACTGAAGGCAATTTTTTTCTTGATACGCTACGGGTGCTGTTTATAGCAATAACAATACAAAATACCAACTTTCATATCATTTAAAAAAAAATCTTATAAGTAAATATTAGACAAAGTTAATTTAACAACGTGTAATTTTAAATAGTCAAGTAGAAAGTGAAAAGTCTTAGCTTGATATATCTACATAATTATTAAGTATGCTATAATAAGGGGCATGACACGATCTAAGTTCAATACCAGACAATACAGATCATAATGCACAATAAAATTAGCGAAATTATCGAGACGGCAGCTTAGAAGATTGTTGAGACAATAGTAGGTATGTTAGTATTAAATAATTATCTTAACAATGGAACAGTGAATATGATGTATTAATTTGCCTGATTAGAATCAAATGTTGCACGCAGGTGCTATAGTTTTTTTATACTCTTTCGAATATCAAAATTGCACTGGATTCACGTCTGTAAAGCTTTGAATTTTTATGTTATGTTTTAGTAATAAAATAAGTGCAAAATCTTTCCAGCCAACTAATAAGAATGACCCAAAAGTAATTACAGTTTTAACTATTACCTTCAATTTAGTTATATGTATACTTAGGTATTTGTATTTTGATATAGATTTTGTTTGACGACCGCCTGGTCGAGCGGTCTGTACCCCTTGCTATACAGGCTACTCGGTCAAGAGGTCCCGGGTTTGAATCCCGGTAGGAGCAAATGATGTTTATATGTTTATTTAGTATATTTCCAAAATTCATATGCATATTATTATCAATATTTATCCGTTATCTAGTATCCATAACACAAGCTGTATAATAGGTGTGAGTGTATGATATTATTTTGGAAGAGCGGGATCCTCTAGCAAAAGTATGTAATACTTAAAATCATGCTCCAAATCTTATGTATAAAAATTATAAATTGTTGAAGAAATAAATTATTTGTCTTTGTATTTGTGATACAGTTCTGGTATTAAGAACCTACCTGTATAGATACAAGCAGATACGACATGTATTGCGAATGAAATGCAATAGGATTACTTGTTTACGCAGATATTATAAGTAGGTATTATACTAACTACGTATTATCGTAGATATTACTCATATAGAATCATCATAAATAATCCTGCCTCATTGAGATATCATAAGCATTTTTTGGGTACCTACTTTTCCAAATAACATCTTTATTTGAATGCTCTGAAACAACTTTTTTCAGGTGTGTCGGCCACATTATTCGAAATTATTTATCTATCTTGACTGAGCGTAGTGGTTAGAGGCAGCGGGTCTTTGTGACAGTAATCGTAAAAAATAACTTTAAAGATAGCAATGAAATATGTAAAGCAATTGTGGCTTTAATTTTTTATGTAAATTTATTTTATTATGTCTATCTACTACCATTAGCAAAGAAGAATACCCGTCCGCCACCGCCGATGGTTGACACTTAAGCTATACAGGGTGGTGCCGTCAATGCGACAATAAATTCAAACATGGACTTCATAGAAATGGTTTGCTACTTTCAAACCATGTTATTCATTTAATAATTTTATGACATTTGTATGAAATAGTATAACACTGGCTGCATTATTTCATAGAAATGTCATGAAATTATCAAATGAATAACATGTTTATGAAAGTGCCAAACCATTTCTATGAACTTATAAGACAAGGGTGTTAAATAGGCGCACGGCCCAGCTGATGTTAATCAGTTACCGTAGCCGCTCGTAGCACCTTGGACACTACCGGTGCGTTGCCATCCCCGTAGGACCCAGTTGTGTGAGGATATGTCCCCGTGCTTTACGCACACGTTTTATTTTATGAGTAAGTAATGTAAGGAAATATCAAGAAACATTTTTTCTCTACAAACAATTAGATTACACGCGACAAAACCTTTCTACGAATGAGCTACAAATCATGCGAGGCTGATTATGTGACAATTAAATAGTAAGTTGTCGTAATAACAAGGATGTAATGAAACAATTATCATTGTAACCCGCTGAGATTAATTGTAAATCGGATTGTTAGTGACCGTATTAATCATGTCTTTTTAATGATGATAGACAACAAGTCCTTTTTTTATTTGCTTTGCTTGTACTTCTGATTATTACTGAAATGTTAATTTACGATATAAACTTATACAGCTTTTGTTAACGACAGATGACAGTTTTTGAGTAATTGGACGAATAATAAACATGTACGTAAATAAAAATTATACAGGATGGTGACGACCAAACGACAATAAAATAAAATATGGGCTTTATTAGTCTTATGTCTTTTTAAGTATCATTTTTATCAAATAAAATTTTCAAGAAATCGGTTCTAAATAAATGGTAAAATATTATATATTTTTGTGAATGACCTTTTTTATGTCCTGTGGCTGTAACTAATATTCGCTTTTACTTATTTATACTACCTGCACTTATTAAGGTTCGAATTGGCGGACTTAATGCCATTGGGCATTCTCTACCAGTCAACCAAAGTATTGAGTGCAGAAAGATATTCGTAGGTATTGTAAGTAGGGTAAAATCATTATTGACCCCCTCTTAACTTCTCTCGGAGCAAGAGTGATCAAGAGTAAACCCATTTATAATAAAAATTAATTAAATAAATAAGTGTTTTAAAACTCTTGTATAGAATAATTAAAACACCGCTAATCTGAATTATTAAAGTTTATTGTATTACACTTTTTTTTTAAATATAAGTATGTTTAAAAAAATTTTTTACATTGTAATTTGCTTGTGCAGCTTTTTGTACCTTTGTTTTAATTGTATTTTGATTGAATAAAAAAAATGATTTGATCCTTCGAGCCGGATCAATGTGATGCCCCATACTAAGGACTGTATGAAATATGAATATTGATAGGGAATATTATTGAAATATAACTTGTTGGTGGTAGTCAAGGCAATTGAAACTATTCCTTTATTTTACAACAAAAATACAATAAAAACATAAAAACCTATAAAATCTTGGTCACAAGGTACACTCAGTCACTCGGCTAATTAATTAGCTTGTTAAAAATAAAATTCTGTTGAAAGTTTCGCCAGTTTCGCGGCTTGTTCGCCAGGCAATAATTAATAATCTGCCATTAAATAATTGATAGTTACTATTTCCCAACTATGGTCGCGATCACTATCTCTTTTAATTTGTTATCCAGTTTATCAAAATTGACAGATTGTAACATTATTACGAAATCTTTTGCTGTACATTTTTCATAGTTAACCGCGACTTTAATATACTTTAAACTTGGCACATTATTTCATCCTCTTTATTATTCTCTTTATTATTCATTATTTTTTCCTGTTATGATAGTGTTAATTGGGATGTTGCCTAAGTTTGAATCTGGCGCTATTTTTCACAAATTTGGAAAATATACGCTACTGTTACCTATAAAAACAATTCAAACTTAAAAGATATGGAGTATTGTTGAAGTTGTACTGTTTTGAAAATTAAAAATATGGTCATATTTTTTTTACAAAATTTATCAAAAATGTTAATGATATTAGATTGCTGACATCAATTAAAACAACTATTATTATGACAACTATTAATAAAAACATACATAATACATAGTTATTATCAATATCGCCAGAATGCCCATACATTTCATAGTAATATGGGAACATGTGACGTCACCTGTTCCGTACATTTTCTATGGAGCGTTTTTGGAAGATGCGCCGCAACACATCAAACATACCACTATATCTATGAAACTATTGATCTTAGACATACTATTTCTTTTGCAATATTTCTTTATGAGTTATAAACTACTTATTTATGAAATAAAAAAAAAGTTGTCAACTACCCAATTATTGTGTGGCGGGTACTTGTAAATTAAGTAATAAAAGTCAGTCTTGAATCAATAATGGTTGTTTTACTACATGGTGACAGCGGTGTTCAGTTAAATTAATTATCTTTATGCTTACTTGTGGTAAATTTAGAGTTCATTACGTAGTGTTAATTGTGTTACAAATAAAAAATGGAACATGCGCGGCCACCAAATGAATTACGTCTAGAAGGGGGACCAGCGTGTCGAGCGGACGCGTGGCGTAAATGGTTTCGTCAGTTTAAAGTATTTCTCAAAGCATCTGGCGTAGCAAAAGAGGCTGCAGATGTCCAATCCAGCTTATTAATTAATTTAATCGGTCCAGAAGGTTATGACGTATACACTACATTTAAGTTTACAAAGGATGAAAACAAAGAAGATCTTGAGATTCTTACGAAAAAGTTTGATGAACACTTTGGTACGAAACAAAACACTGCGATGACACGATTTAAATTTTTTACTAGAATCCAAGAAGCAGGCGAATCAATCGATGAGTACGTTACGGCGTTAAAGATTCTAAGTCAAACATGTGAGTTTGAGCACCTCGAAGAAGGCCTGATACGGGACCGTATTGTATGTGGTGTAATGGACAGTCGACCGTATGCTGCGAACTGACGATTTAACCCTTGCTATCGCGGTGAAAATTTGCCAGGCAGGCGAGATGTCCAAAGAAGAGAAACGCCAAATTGAAGACTTCAAGACAGAGAAAAATGAAGAGCGCGCAACCACATCTGCAGTGGATGTAGTGTCATCAAGGTGGATACCGGCGCGCGGGGGCCGCGGGCGCCGGGTGATGCGCGGGCGCGGCGGCGGCGGAGGCCGGGCCGCCACCGGCCGTGGGGCTGCCGGGGCCGCCGAGCGCTCGCACGGGAGCGGCGCGCCGAGGCCGCCCCCGACAGCGACGGCACGGCTGTGTGCGGCATGTAGTCGTCAATTTTGTGACGGAGGTTATCAGTGTCCCGCTAAAAGTGTTAAGTGCTATTGGTGTAATGAATATGGTCATTTTAAAAAAATGTGTCCCTTAAAGTTAAATAAAAAAGTGTATCAGATCGAAGAATGCGAAAATGGTGACTATGAAAATGAGGATATGTTTTATGTTTCCACGCTAGATGCCCTCACAGACAGGAAGGACAATAAATGGTATGAAAACTTAATTATTTGTGAGAGTGGTCAAGCAGAAAGATTTAAATTAGACACAGGGTCAGATCTCAATGTAATTTCAGTATTTACATTTAGAAACCTGGGTTTTCACTCAACTAATCTTAAACCTGACCACACTAAAGCACGATCTTTTTGTGGAAATTACATTAATATTGTTGGATATTGTGACATAAATATAATGTACAAAAATGTTATGTATACGCTGCGATTTATTGTATCTAGGGATGAGTGTCAAAGTGTCCTTGGTAAAAATGCGTGCGAAGAGTTAGGCCTAATAAAACGCGTGTATTCAATAGATATTAATATGTACGACGATTTATTTCGTGGTCTAGGCAAGCTGCCAGGTAAATACACCATAGTTACTGTCGAAAATGCTCAGCCATCTATATGTCCCGTTAGAAAAATTCCTATAGGTGTGCGGGATAAATTATTGATCGAATTGAATCGAATGGAAAAAATAGGTGTAATTCGTAAGATATCATATCCAACGCCATGGGTCAATGCAATTGTTGTAGCTGCAAAAAAAGATGGTAGCATTCGTGTGTGTCTCGACCCGCGACCGCTCAACAAAGTCGTGCGGCGTGCTCACTACCCGCTCCCTACGGTGACTGAGATCGCGACTAAATTACAAGGCGCCAGGTATTTTAGCAAGCTGGACGCTCGATCTGGCTTCTGGATGATACAGCTGGATGACGCAAGCGCAGACCTGTGTACATTTGGTACACCTTTTGGACGTTATCAGTTTCGTCGCTTACCATATGGTATTAATTGTGCATCTGAGGTATTCCATGCGAGAGTGCGTCAACTGCTGGAAGACCTGGAAGGAACGGAGTCATTTGTCGATGACGTAATTGTCTGGGGACGTACGCGGCTCGAGCATGATACAAGACTACAGTGTTTACTAGAGAGAGCTCGTCAAGTGGGCATAAAATTTAATAAGGATAAATGCGAGTTCAGTGTCGAACAGGTGACTTATCTTGGTCATACATTTTGCAAGGATGGTATGAAAATAGATAAGCAAAAAGTAAAGGCAATTGAAGACATGCCGGTACCTCACGACAGACCCTCCTTAGAAAGATTTTTAGGAATGGTAAATTATTTATCCAAATTCATACCTAACTACTCAGAAATAGCTTCACCATTACGTAGCTTATTAAAAAAAGATATACTGTTTTCATGGGAAGCTATTCATGACACATGTGTGCTACAGCTAAAAAAGCTGATCTGTAGCGCGCCGGTGCTGACGCTATACAGCGCGCGCACGCCTGTGCTGCTGTCGGTGGACGCGAGCTCGCGCGCGCTGGGCGCCGTGCTGCTGCAGGCGGGCCGCCCGGTCGAGTTCGCGTCGGCCACACTCACCGACACGCAGTCGAGGTACGCGCAGATAGAGAAGGAACTTCTAGCTATTGTGTTTGCTCTCGAACGCTTTCATCAGTACGTGTTTGGACGAGGGGATATTACCGTTGAAACAGATCATAAGCCTCTTGAGGCCTTATTTAAAAAACCTTTAGATGCGGTTCCCGCTCGTCTTCAGCGCATGATGTTGCGCGTTCAAGGTTATGATTTCCGAGTTACATATAAGCCAGGTAAGTACATGTACATTGCAGATACACTATCGAGAGCAGCGTTGCCGGTTGTGATGGCGGATAAAGTGTCAGATGAAGTTGCGGAACAAACATGTTTTTTGCTACAAAACGTAAGGGTTAGTGACAGCAAAATGACTTTAATACGGGAAGAAACGGCAAAGGATCGTGAATGTCAATTGTTAGTAAAATATATTTTAGACGGATGGCCTACAAATAAGTACGAAATGCATGAACAAGTTAGGCAATGTTGGTCATACAGAGAGGCTTTGATATATGTCGACGAAATAATTTTTAAAGACGATCTAGTTTACATACCACAAAGTTTACGCAACGAAATGTTGAAGCGCATACATGAGGGGCATTTAGGCATTGACAGATGCAAACGACGCGCGCGTGACGTCATGTTTTGGCCAGGGATGTCGCGCGACGTGGAGTGCGTCGTGCGGCGCTGCGAGACGTGCGCTGAGCGGGCGCCGCGGCCGCAGCGCGAGCCTCTGCTTTCCCATTCCATTCCATCAGAGCCATGGATTAAGGTCGGCTCTGACATATTTCAATATAAAAAGAAATACTTTTTAATTTTGGTTGATTATTTTTCAAATTTCATCGAAGTAGCAACCCTATCGTGTATTGGTAGTAAATCGGTTATCAAGGCGTTAAAAGAACAATTCGCAAGGTATGGCATACCACGAGAGTTAATAACAGATAACGGCCCAGCATATGCATCGAAAGAATTTGCAAAGTTTGGTGAGAAATGGGGTTTCAATCACACTACTACTTCGCCGAATTACCCACAAGCAAATGGTCGTAGTGAAAGGAGTGTACGTACTATAAAAAATATAATCCTAAAGTGTGAAGCATCCGGTGATGATTTTTACTTAGGGTTATTAAATTTTAGGGCGACCTCGAGTGATAGTGTTAACTCACCAGCACAGCTGCTCATGGGTCGCAGGCTCAACACACGCTTACCAATGCATGACGCCAAATTAAAACGATGTTGGACTAGTAATATTGATTATCAAAATATTATACGTAAACAAAGGTTAAGTAAAAGATATTACGATAGACATGCACGAAGTCTGCCTGAACTGTCGCCCGGTGAACGGGTAATAATCATTGATAATGGCAATCGCAAGCACGGGCGCGTACAATCCAAAGCTTCCCAGCCAAGATCGTACTTTGTTGAGGATTCATCAGGTAGACGATACAGACGCAATCGGCGACATTTAATAATGGCTAATCCGGTAGATCATCAAGAAGCGAGTAATTACTCTACGGAGAACAGCGCTGGCGGCGAATATGAACAGGACCCACCAGAGGATAAGTGGTCGAGTGCTGAGAGTGATGACGGTTGTCGGGCCCGAGACTCGCCATCGGCATCGCAGTCGGCGCCCTCGGCGGACTCGGACGCCCGCGCACTGGCAGCTTCCACGACGACCAATTATTATAACATTGCTCACAGCACTAATAAAGAAAATAATCTCATTCGAACGCATAGACCAGCGGCACTTCAGGCTCGTACAAACATAGAAAGTTCGTTAAAAAAGATGAATAATAAATAGTGTTTAAATAACAATTATATGAATGTATGAGTGTATGAACATTATTATTATTATATTCACAATTATAACTATGCCTAATTCACAATTTATTAAGTAAATTGTCAGTAATTAATTAGCATAATAATACCTACTATTCTGTAACTATCAATGATTTTGTATGTTTGTATAAGAAATGTAGCTGATTTTATTGTTTACTTTTCTGAGGTGTTTCATGAAATTTTTATCGGTAAGCAAATATAAAGATTATCATATAAATAAAGTGCAATACATAATTCAATATGATTACAGTAGGTAAAACATTACAGTCCTAATTTAGCATAGGTATTATACTATAAAGTCCTGAATGATAATGCATGTTCATTTCAATACCTAAAAATAATTAAAAATTACTTAACTATGTAAAAAAAAAAAAAAAAAAAATAGGGAGAAGATGTTATGATAGTGTTAATTATTGTGTGGCGGGTACTTGTAAATTAAGTAATAAAGTCAGTCTTGAATCAATAATGGTTGTTTTACTACAGTAAACACCCACTTATTCCCACTTTTATTTTTTGCACTGTTTTCCATATTACCACTAGGTACCACTTCCATATTTGCACTGTTTTCCATATTACCACTACTTTTTCCATATTCCATATTACCACCTTTTCTCACTTTTATTTTTTGCACTGTTTTCCATATTACCACTAGGTACCACTAGGGTAATATGGAAACCAGTGCAAAAAATAAAATTAACTAACTATTATTTCATACAAATGTCATGAAATTATTAAATAAATATAATGTTTTTTAAAGTTGCATAGCATTTCTATGAACGAATATAGCCCATGTTTTAATTTACTGTCGATTTGTCGGCACCATCTTTTTTATTTTAGTGAGCTTTTAGTTTTTGGTGATCTCTTTAATTTATTTATAGTAATAATAAGCCTGATATCGTACTGATGGACCGGGTAGAGACACGTGTGTTGTTAGTGGACGTCACGAACACTTTCTATGAAAACCTAGTGAAAGCCGAATCAGACGAAAAATTAAGTATCTGAACCTCACACACGAGGTTACGGATATACGGAGAGTGACCTACTGAGATCATTCCAACGTTCCAAGCTCTCTCCGCGACCATCTGGGGAGATTTGGACTGCGTGCCGGACTACGAATGGCAGGGCTTCAGCGGGCGGTCTTGCTCGATAGCCGGGATTGTCCGCCGATTCCACTCTCTTTCGCCCTGATCCTCTGCCGAGGGGTGTTCTCCCCTCACTCGATTTTTCAAGCAACCGGAAAGAAAAATTAATTTAAATTTTATAATAAAAAATACTTTTTGTCTTCATTAGAACTTATTAATTTTAGAATCCAACAATTAATGTTTAAACGTTTTCTAAGTTTATTTCAACATCATAGTAAATGTTTGAAAGATGTTTTTATAAACATACTAATTTTATTATTTAAATATCATATTTTTTAATCAATGTTGATTAAAACAATAACTACTAGACACATCATTGTGACACACTTTATATCTATAATCTTAATCAATGTTTTTACATAATGACTAGTAATTCTTCATAACGAGTAGTCTACGATGACCCCTAGATCTGCCTAGATAGGTATAATTATAGCACTTGGGCCGGGAGCGGCGTTATTAGTAAATGATCGGTATGATGCTACAACAGCATTGTATTCATTTATTGTATCCATGACCTTAAAGTATGTCATATGAGAATAATTTTCGTGAAACATAAACCGCAGCTGGATTGAGATATGACACTAGAAGTGTACCGTAAAACAGGGCTACTTTAAACAGGTTTTGGTACTTTTCAGGTGGTATTTTTTTAAGAAATTAAATAGTTAAGCCACATAACTATAATAACCTATAGATACAACTACTTACCCATTTATTTTTACATTTTTAACTCGTTTTTTTGTCGGACTTCTAAAACTTTAAATTCTTTGCAAGCACATTTGTTCACTTCTTCCTATAACATGGGTTCCTTCAAAACCGGCATGAAATGGGCCGGAAAGGTGGAGGCGGCTAGTCCAGTGTGTTTCAAGCTGCACTAGCTGTCTCCGAATATTTGCCGTGCTTTGTATAAAAAAAAAGATTGTGAAGTGCTTAAAATTCATTAGCCAATACATTTTTTAATAACGACAAAATTCCAATGTCTTAATAGTATTTGTAATTGAAATAAAAAACCAGTATGCAAAAATTGTAACCTTGTTAGATCACAGACGACGCAATTTTTATACTTACGGTCATGATGTTAATTAAAGTTAATTTTCGCAACAGAATGATACCCAGCTTTATAATGCACATTTTTTTTTATAAAATAATTACAACTATTTCTTATCACCATCATCACCAGCCTATAGGTATACGTCCCACTGCTGGGCACAGGCTTTCCTACATGGGAGAAACATATAAGAAGTTTGGGGCCTATCACTACCACGCTCGGGCCTAATGCCGGTTGCAGTAACAACCGGGTTCTTCGACTACATTTTGTACATGCGTGAAAAATGAAAAAAAAAAAATGAAAATATCTTTATTCAATTAGGCCCCCAAGAAGCACTTTCGAATCGTCAACAAAAAACCCTTAAGTCTATCACATAAAAATAATATTAACTAACTAACAATTTATAATGTTTGTCTCTCTGTCTTATCTGGATCTACGTAAGCTAAGAATGTTATGTCAGTCTGTCTATCGGTCTGTCTGTCGGTCCGTCTGTCCGTCAGTCAGTCTGTCTATCTGTCCGTCAGTCAGTCTGTCTGTCAGTCTGTCTGAATTTACACCGGTTCCAAAAGTTGAACTACCGAGAAGATTCCGGCAACAAACTCGTGTAGTCACTTTTTTCAATCATTAAGTTACAATGTTTAATTACACAGTAATAGTATTTAGCAGCGCAGTGTCGCACAGAGTATAAAAAAAGGTATATTAAAGTACCAATAGGTACCTAATGATAAGAATATTTACTGTATTTAAAGGCTGCCCGACAATGCACCATCACAATATAGGTATTACAATACACAAAGGTCAACAATTAATATACAAAGACCTAATAAAGCTAAACATCTTTCATTAATTTTAAACACTTGTCTGAGCACGTCATTACAATAATAATTGTATTGTTTTATATATAATATCCTATAATGCCATATACCTCAAAAATCCCTCAAAAATTATACTATTGATGAATATGTAGGTAAATTATTACAAAATCAAGGAAGCTTAGAGATGACCATTTCCACTAGTGGCACCTGTTCACAAGTATGACGCATGTGCCAGCCATCGCTCCGCTCAACCATATCATAGGGAACGGAGCCTATATGTATAGCTCCAAATGTAACTAACGCCCGTTTTCACTAACCATTCCCTAGGCTTAGGTGACTCCTAGCGATATTGGTCACTTTCTATCTCATTTCGATAGACTGAGATAAAAATCGCTAAGAGACTCTTAACGCTAAGCAAAGGTTAGTGAAAACGAGCATAAGACATTTGTAATAAGATTCATATAGCTGTACCAAAGTTACAAAAGAATAGACAAGTACCTCAATATTAAACCTTTTTGTTTTATTGTTACAGATAACACAACTGATGAGGAATTGCTTGGACCAGACCTCTTTTCTCCGAAACTTCATACCCTTGACGTCAAACCAAATGACATTAAACGACATCGTCTACTGACATCTCCGTCAATCGCACGCTTACTTGGGCAGTGTTTATCCATTTTGCGTGCATTATTTCGTGGTTTTGGTGAAGTGAAATCCAAAAGTGTTTGAACAAACTATGAGGATAGTGGATTTAGAGAGATAGCATTTTTTATAACTCCGTGTTTAGGCAGTTATGGCATCTTGGAGGTCATGTGGGCTGTGGACAGTGTGTGCGGTGTTGTACCTCTTGGGTCGGATCTCGGGGTTGGACAATGGGTTGGCGTTGACGCCACCAATGGGCTGGCTCGCGTGGGAGCGGTTTAGGTGTAATACTGACTGTAAGAATGATCCTGAGAATTGTATAAGGTGAGTCTTGAGCTTATCGCTATCTTTCATTTCTAAGACAGTATACTAATTTAATGTAATGTCTATCACCGGACGACGACGGCTGGCCGAGTCGTCTGTACCCCTTGCTATACAGGCTACTCGGTCAAGAGGTCTCGGGTTCGAATCCCGGTAGGAGCAAATGTTTGTATGATGAGTACGAGCATTTGTTTAAGAGTCATGGATGTTTATATGTTTATTTAGTATATTTCTAATATTTATATACATATTATTATCATTATTTCTCTGTTAACTAGTATCCATAACACAAGCTCTTAATGATGCTTACTTTGGGGTGAGTGTATGAATATTTATTAATTTATTTATTTATCACCGGGAACCTGTATTTTCCCCTTTATCTTTACGTTACGGATGTTGTGCCCAAAACTTTGTGCGAAATTCTTTTTAAGAGGGAATAGCATCATAGTCACAAAGATCCAGTTTCGGACCCAAGTAACAATGTTAATTTTTCATAAAATACTTGAATTTTACATTATTACATAAATATTGACGACCGTCCAGTCGAGTGGCCAGTACCCCTGTCTACTAAGCCAGAGTTCGAATCCCGGTAAAAGAAGAATTTTCTACGATGAGTACGAAGTTTATTCACGAGTCTTGGATGTTTACATGCCTAAGTAGTATATTTCATTTGGACTTGATAATTTCGTGATTTGTGAAGCACCCACATATCAGATACAATTGTTTCTATTGTTTGTGAGCCCACCGATGAGCCGGTAGGGTTGAAAGGTTAAGGTTCAAGAATAACTTACAAGTGTGTATTTTCATGTGCTATTAGGTCGAATACACAATACAACGGATTCGGAAATGAGTGGTTCCACCAGCAATGACGAGGCAAAAGGTAGACGTTGTGTAGATGATATGGCTAAGAAAAAGAATGAGACATAAGAGGTAAACAATGATTAAAATGATTCCACTAGATAAACAAGAGTAGATCATTGATGATATGGATAAGAAAGAGAGTGATTATTGAGATTTCTAATGATAGACGAGAATTAAAGAGGATGACATAACACATGCAATGATGTTAAGAAATGCCTCCAATACGTAAAACACCTCACTGGCTGATGAAGTACTCAGTAATGTTGTCACTCAAACATGTCAGTTCTCCAATTACTCTTAAGTAATAACGTAACTCCAATGGGCATCATCTGAACGTCCACTGGTGCTTTACTATAACGCATTGTGATATCTCGCTTACTAACGAGATGGATATGTAATAAACATCAGACAAAGCTTGTTTATTGATGGAGCTACGTTATTACAAAACAGGGCAATATAAGATTGAAGAATCTTATGGATTCAGTATTCAAAAAGAAAAAGTAGCCATTTTTGTCATTGATTCATTAGGTACTGAATTTTACCCGTACCTATTTTTCTTCGACTCGCGATTGATAATAATATCAAAGTAATTCTTGTAAGTAATAAAGAAAATATATATGTCATAAAATATATGTAATGAGATTTCAAAAAAAAAACATAAAAAAGGCAGTTGCTAATTAACCTTATTTGAAAATTAAATACCTTTAAAGATAATCTCACCATAATCTCATATAATGTAAAATTCTTAAAATTAAAGAGATAACCACATTGGTCGGTTTTTAATGCGCTAAATTTTAATGTACAATGGATTTAAGAATGCTGTAATGACTGCAGGCTCTTTCTGGCCAGAGACACATTCAGGCTAATGGCAGAATGAGGAAGAGTAAAAGCGAGGGAGGTAGTTAAGATCCCAAAGGGATGAAGTGCACCGTAAGTCGTTACATTGCCATTGAAATGAAACGGTATCTTATCTTATGATAAGTAAAATAAGTTATTGTGTTATTTACATTGGCTTAAAGTTCTGTGGATAACGTAAAATTATACTCGTATATTAAGCATATGAAATTCAGCACTTATATTGTTACAAATTCAGCAAATTCGTAAACTGGGCTCTCACAAACGGCTAAAGTCTTATGTGGTTTTGACTGCACTTAAAACCAAACTCAAATGTTTCAGTGATCGTCTATTCCGGACGATGACGGACATCCTCGTGTCAGAGGGGTACGCAGCTGCTGGCTACGAGTACATCAATGTGGACGACTGCTGGCCAGAGAGGGAGAGAGACGCGCGGGGTCGTCTTGTTCCAGACAGGGAAAGATTCCCGTACGGGATGAAGAGCTTGGCAGACTATGTAAGTTTTTATTTGTATATTTGAGCTAGGTTTATTGATTAACTAGCTTCCACTCGCAACTTTGTCTACGTTTTTTCACGGGAACACATACTAGGGAGAAATGGTATCATAAGTTTTAATACAGATGATAAACAATCTGAGCGTCAGATTTCATGTAAAACCATCTTGCAGTCATTGAGTCAAAAACATCTAAACTTTCACGTTTACAATATTACCAGAAAGTAGGATCTTCACAATATTTTAAAGTAATAAGAGCACCAGGTGTAGTGGCATTTCACATTTGAATTTAGAGCGCTCGACTAGGGAAGGTTCAAAAGATTACTGCCAAATGACACAAGTTTGCAGTATTATGTTACTGCAATGAGATCCCAGAGCTTATCGAGGAATGGTTGTGATGGGAATAAAAGACCTTTGGCGTTCAACATAACGCTTCCTATTGTTTTTCACTGAATAGGCCACGAGTGAGGCATTGTACCACCAGGGTAAGCTTTGTATTCCAAGCGTGTATAGGTACGGTAACTGCTATCATCAGGAGAACTGTACCACCCGTACTCGCTTCGTGTTTAGCCCAAAAACCTTCAATATTTTCAGTCTAAGTTTATTTTTTCTTAAATTATCCATTTGAAAATGTCACGGTGGACCTCGACTCTTAGGATTTTTTGTGCCTCTCTGCCTATTAATTTTTCCCTTGTCCAGAATTTGCCTCGTCTATGCTTAGCAGTAGGATGGCAGTACATAGGTTGTTTGGTGATGATTGTAGGTAAACGGATCCTCTGGACAGGGTGACCTTTAGTGTTACAGCGTCTACAGGCTTTGATGGATACCCGATGCCACAGTAGGGTCAGACGCTTGTTCGACTTCTTGTATGGAAGAAAACTTGTCTTAAGATACAATTGAATTGTGTATTTTTTATCAGCTTTACATCAATCCTTAAAAGTGTTTAAAAATGTGAAAATATTTATCCAAACTACTTCGGTGATATTAGCTAGAGGTGTAATTACGGTTTATTTGATTTAACACAACTAGTGTATCTCTATGCACTTTTATTTTTAATTTTCAGTGTAGCTTGTTTATAATGCTATTGATGATGTACTTCAATCTACTTTATTTTTTTTAGAAATTTTGCAAGCCAACAGGTTTTCCACTACGGCATCATTACCGGTTATAATTGAGCATTGTAATGAAAGAAGTTACTTTTATTTTTGTCATAAAGGACTTTCGATGTTACTCAACAACTGAAACGGTCTTTAACCCGTCTTTGTGTTGGGTCGTGATTTTCATTGATTCTTTGTCCATTGTTAGGGCATTCGCACGGTTATCTTGTTAGAAATTGAACCGGTCGAGATATGGTTGCCAAGTCGGTGACAAAACTTCGCAAGTATGCGATAGTATTTACATATATTAATGAGTTATTTCAGTTCAATTTTATAGCTTACGGTGCAAAGAATAAGGGACTGTAATTTGTAGTGTTAGGTGTTATTCTTGCTAGGCCAGAACTTCCACAATTTTAAATAAATAAATCTGTCCATTAATAAGGAAGCCCTAAAATGTAGAATCTTTAATTTAAAAACGTGTTGCATTCTTGATGATGATCTTTCTGTTGAAGAATTATACAATGGTAAAAATTTTCAACAGAAAGGGAAATTAAAGATTTATAGCTCATTCAACATGTCTGGGGAATATAGTACCACGTTTTTCTGGGATTTAATTCATGTAAATACATTTCTATGCATTCGAAGTTTAGGAAATGTATGACGACCGTTTTCCCGATAGAGGCTAAATTATTTTTAGGGACACTTTTTCAATCCTCAGATGCTGATATTTTTTTATCTAAAAAATAAATTTGACGTTTTGGCAATTTTTCTATAGTTATCTATCAAATTCTTAAAGAAGAATCAACCCTTAAACTCTACTCATAGTCAACGTCTATATGTAAATACAAAAAAGCACATAGGACGTGTTCTGATACGCTACTGTTTAGTTGACTAGCTACCCCCCCAAGACAAAAGCTATATGAGAAGAAAGAGTATATTTTGAAGAATTTTATGAGACTAATGTATAATTTAAAATAAAAATAAAAAATATATTTAAAAAATAACAGTTCACTGTGGTCGAAAAATTGTTATCCAGAGATGTAAAATTAAATTTTAAAAAATGACACATGTCAGATAAAGTACGAAAAGTCAATGTCGTCTATGGTCTTCTCAAATATTTTTTTAATAACTAGGCATGGGGTTGATTTGGTTCAGCCTACGACTATTTTGCAATTACTTATAATTTATTGTAAATGCTAGAAGAACACGGCAAATTTGTTTCTGCGCTTGTTTCTGACTAATAATAAGGATTCCAATTTATTTTTTACTATATTTCGTCAGAAAAACTTGTACACAAAGCTTAGAATGCTTGTATACACTTTTCTAATTTATTTTAAAATGCCGGGGAATCAAAATGAAAAAAGGGTATATTCAAGATCCTCTGAGCATAAGCTTTCGCATAACATATAACTTATCGTGCCTTTGAAGTACCAATATCGAACATCTCCTTAAATTGAATCTGCAGTGACTTCGTTATTCAGTACAATACACATGTATTGATTGCTTTGATCCACTTCCAACTACCACTGGCTACGATCGTGACCAAAACCTCATTATCGTGACTGCATAATTTAAATCGGTTGAAAAGAATTTTTATGTAACATTGACAAACGCGTTACAGGTTATGTAATACTAAGCCTACGACAATATATTGACAGCTAACAAATTGGGCTTTTGTCAAATTGTGAGTTTCTTCTGTGAGTACTCTCTTTGATATGTCATGACTGTGTTACGTGATAAGTTTTAATGAAGTTGTACTAATTGAATCGTTTATTTAACTGAGGATACAGGTATGTTACAATTTTAGCGCTAGGTCTATGTCATAATATATTATTATATTATATCATATTGTGTAGTTACCAATGCAAGATTGTAATATATTTCAATTAGTTAGTTGATTTTTTTTTTCAAAAAAAATAGTTTACTCTCAAATAATGTTTTTATTGTATTTCTGACATCTAGTGACCTTCGTACCGGCTTAAACAATACCAATTAGACAAAGAAGTTGAGAACTCATAAACAAATATTGCAAAAGAAATAGTAGATACATTGGTATTTTTTGATAAGTTGGAGCGCATTGTCTAAAAACGCTCCAATTTTAATCTTCGGAACAGATGACGTCACATGTTACTATATTATTACAAAACGTATGTATGTAAAATGTATGCTTTTAAACATAGTTCTTATAGTAATAGTGGTTTTAACCCCCGACGAAAAAAGAGGGGTGTTATAAGTTTGACGTGTCTGTCGGTGTATCTGTGTATCTGTGTGTCTGTCTGTGGCATCGTAGCGCCTAAACCAATGGGCCGATTTGGATTCGTTTTTTTTTGTTTGATGTGACTACGATGGCTCTTAGCTATAATTTATGAAGATCAGTTCAGGCGTTTGAAGATTATCAGCTCATTTTTTACATGATAATAGGATTTTACTAACTTTTACAGATCCGATTGATTTCAAATTTGGTGTACTGTCACTTCGGTGACATTTCCATGACATACTAACTTTGAGCTGATCCTATACCATCAAAGTCTGTGAAATGCTTAATTCTTCAGAAACTTACAGCAGATATAGCGTGTTTGGGCTCTTATGAATAGTCTCAATGAGATGGTGTTAGATAGATGATTAATGACGCCGGTGGTTACTTCAAATTTTTAATTTTGTATTTTCATTGATGTAAGCAATCTAATATCATTTAAATTTTGAAAAAAAAGGTAGATTTTTATAAATTATCTAAAAACTAAACCAAACATTATCATTTTTTTTTTAATAACGTTTGAGTTTGAAGTATTTTATGGTTAAACATAGCGTATTTTTTCCGAACTTATGAAAAATAGCGCCATATTCAAACTTGGGCCCTATTGTGCGATTTCACAAAAGTGCTATCGCTGTGCTAGAACCCTGTTCAAAAATTGTGTGCAAAAATTTTCCAAGATACCAGCCGGAAAATGTAAAAATAAACTAGATTCGAAATCCGCAGAGCATTTTATGGTAGGTATGACATTGTCCTGGTGAGATTTGTTGTAGTTTCACAGCCTGCCCGAAAGGGTTTTAAGTACATAATTGAGTGCCAAATAGGCCTGACAATAGTTATTATAGTGATTCTTGTATGGAATGTCATAACTAACTATATACTATAATTGAGAAATAACACAATCGCATAACACATAAAGTTTAATTCTATTCTATTCTATTCAATCTACATGACTGAAAATGCAATCACATAAAGTAAATAATAATCAATCAAAGACTATATCGTAGAGATATTTATGGGCAATTTGGAATGTTAGTTTGAAAGGTAACATAATTCGATGTATGCAATAGTTTTTTAAATTGCATAATCACCAGCCTTATACACAAAATCAAATATTTATCATTACACTTTTCAATTATATAGCTATTAAAAAAAACTTATATAACGTTATAAGTTTAAACCGATTTATAACGTGATATCAAGATACGTTTATCAATCTTCTAAGTAAATTAAATTTGTGGCATATTTTGAGTTGATTTAAATAATTACATTAATATGCAAATATTGTCTATTCAAATGCCGTTAGGAGGTATTGAACCTAATATATTACTATTATCTACATAGCTTCTTGCTTTTTGTATATGTTTTGACAAAAAAAAGAAACTGCGTTGATAGGTTGCTGTTTTTAATTTAATATTGGAGGCAAAAACATTTATTTTAGCATTCCCATTTCTGACATCATCATGTATAATTATGAGTTTAAATGTAAATATTCCTAAATATAAACATGTCAATTTACTTCTTTATTGAATCGTTAAGTGTCGTGTCGTATATAAGTATCCTATTTTCAACGTACATAGCATGTATAACGTCCAATAAATCCACTCCACTCGCATGCGGTGCGAAAAACTTTGCATGTACATCCATGGGCATTAATATGTATAAATACACTTTAGTGCCCTGTCACTTTGTCTAATTGGTATTTTGTTTATGTCTCACCAATATGTAGTGCATTACTTATTGTGACAATGATAAAGGGGTATGAATATTCATAGACTTAAGTGTATAGTCAACTCAAAAATATGTAGCCTTTTGTTAAAGCCGTCACCTCCAAACTGTGTAACTAAAGTGAAAAAATATATATTTGTTTCTGAATTTTAGTTTTGAGTTTTTTGGTCACAGTTCCATAGTTCTAGCCTAAGAGGTAACTGTTACTTATTATCTGTCAAGCAGGAGCTAGGAGCACGTGGGTCGTTTTAGTGGGTAGTTTTGGCCTCTATCATCTTTGGTGAAACAGGACTGTTTGGCGGGATTTTGTGGTGTCAGTCAAGATTTTTATTACAATAATTAAAAATTGTACCGGAGCCAACTTTGTGTTATAAAATTCTTGTAGTTTTATAAACCAAGTGTTTGTGTTGACATACAACTAAAAGATTATTAGAATAAAAGTTCTTCTCATCGCCTTTAACATCATAATAACTTGATTATGATGTTAAAGGCGATGAGAACTTTTTTGTGGTTATCCACCTCATCAAATAGCATTATATGGAGACTGTCATCAATCATCATATATATATTTCGCGTCAAATTCTCCCAAGGTGCATTGAAATGTGTAACACTAGCGTGGTTATCTATTTCGCTTTACTATTGGTCTCTTCAGATCGCGTTTGTCCATCATTTACATACATTACAGACAGCTGCACATCTCATGTTGTTTCCAGTGGTCTCCATACAAGAGTCTTTCTGGTCCATCGCAAGTAGGTAATTTGTACTTTTAATATGCCGCGCCAGGTTTAGTTAAGTGGCTATAGAATCCCCCTAAAGAAAACATGAGTAGGTATAGGTACATAAACATGTTAAAATTATTATTAAACGGTTTCCGATATTTTTTGGATTTCACATTAACTATTAAAACATTAAACGTTCACTAACATTACTAACTTAGTCAAGTAAGATAAAAATTGTTACTAACATGCACTAACAAACTATGGACTGTATTCATCATAATCAATTGCCTGAAAGAAAAGAAAATGAAACCATTTATTAGGACCGTCTATTTATTACGCTAATCTTTAAAATTTGCAATGAAACTTAATATGTATTTAAATAATTGTCTGATAATTGTAAATGTGCATCACTTGGTGTAAGTCTTATTGTAGCTATTTGCACTTGATTAACCTTTTTAAATTTACTAATTGTTATTATGATTCTTATTAACTCGCCAAGCATCAGAATCCAGACACAATCAATTTGTCATAAACCTCCAGAGTGATAACGCCGCTTGACAGATTAATTGGGTTTTAACTTTAGTGTCAGTATATTAAGCACCCGACAAAATGAGTTGATCGTTGATCACACGAGATAAGGAAGATAAAAGTATAAACGGTTTCATAATTACTGCAACAAAACCTCTTATCAAGTTTTTTTAAAGTTATTAAGTAGGCACTGCATGTTTAACCATATCTTTATGAATCATGTAGAGTTTGTCACGATTGTCGTTTATATTTTTTATCACTCACAAAAGAGTTTTAAACTTATTGTTCCTACGTCTCTTTTATGGAATAAAATAATATATTCACTGCACGATGAATCCCAAGCTTCCGCGATGGTTCACGGCCATAAGCTGCCTTCCTAATTATGCCGCCATTATCTTAATTTACCGCGGCGAAAAGTTAAATATTTGTACATATATTTTTATTTATATAAGTTTATTGTATAGACTGTAGTTAAAAAATATTTAATTTGTATATTTAATTTTTATATTGAAGCCACTTTCGTAATATAAGTAAATATATAATATTAATAGTCTGTTGAAAATTTCTGTTTTCAAAATTGAAAACCAGTGCAGCAGCAATATGCTACTGTCAGAATGAGGGATTGGGTAGCACTCGACAAGGCCATTTACATCGTGATAAAAAGTCGACTCCATAATCGTTTTCTAGGCAGGAGAGCAGGTTTCATTGCTAGGCACTAAATATGTGCTTTTTATCCTTCCAACCGACTTAAAAAGGAGGAGGTTCTCAGTTACACGAGCATATTTTTAAGTTAACTCATATCACTCAGGTAGGATTATTTTGTGAAAGAAAGAAAAATAAATTTATTATTATTATTATTTATTATTATTATCTCCGTCAAATGCAGTTACGATACGATATTTTATTGACACAAAAAGGTTCCACAAAGATTTCGTCTGGATCTGATAGAATTCTTCGGAGATAGAGAAAGGAATTAGTCAACAAAGAACAGTCAAGGTAAACGGCAACTCAAATGATACTTATAAGCAATACCTATTAACAATACCTATATATATACGAAATATATATTTCAAGCAAAGACTTTGAGAAAGACAAGTCAATAATGCTGAGACTGTCCCATCTAATTTTTAAATAAACTTTTTAAAGCACTAAAAAGGCAAAAATAAATGCAATTTTACTACTGAATCATATATGATAAATGTATTCATTGGAGTTTCCAGAAACAATAGAAGACGAAATACAAAACACATACTTACTTCACTCTTTACCTACATGTTGTCATAATGTATATTAGCTATTAAACAAGCAAGCATAATCGTGAGAATAATGATAGTAACCTTGATTTATCAGCCTACAATCACTGTGCTTTAGTAAATTGATTAAGCAATGATTTATTATAAATAATAGGCTGTACCTGTACACGCCTACAGCCACTAGTAAACGATGAGAATTATTGAGAAACGAACGCGAAAACAAGATTGTAATGCTCTACCATCTTTCTATTAAGTGTTATATAATCTTCTTAAATTTAGATTTTAACATTACAGATAAATTTCTTTAACATGTGTTGAAAAATGTCTGAACTAGTATAAATACGTGACCTGTGGTGATGACTGATGATAGACATTATATTAAGTTATAACGTAAAAATAAAATACAGGGTTTACCTGGATTGGGATGGGATCCCGCCATTAGACAAGTTTAAACTCTAGTAAAAGCATTTTCTCGTAAAAATGTATAACATTTCACTTATACGAGAAAAAACTTGATCATTTTTTTAAATACTCGTAGTATATAAGTATACGTAGAGGTTTTAAAGAAGAGAAAGAGGATATAAAGAGTTTTACGGTTTTTCAACCGTTATATAATAATTGCTATTAGAAAGAAAGAAAGAAAATGTTTTATTGTTCCTTACTCATCTCTCTTTGCTCGGTCATGTATTAAGTGAAACTGGTAATCGAACAATTAAAAAAACAAAAACAAAAAAAAAACATACAGACGAATTGATAACCTCCTCCTTTTTTTGAAGTCGGTTAAAAAGTACCAAGACCATGCCTTAGCTCAACTGCGATATTAATTTTCTTAATATTTTTACATATCGGACGTGTTATAAAAGCAATAATTGCACGTTAATTTTGTCAAGCATTTTTTACTTTGACTATACTTGAATACTAATTGCAATAAATAAATTGCAATAAACGTTCGCTAATGGCAAAGAATGTATACGTTCACTAATGGTCCAAAACGATGCAATGACCTCTTTTGCGTAAATCTCTTTGTTTTTGGACTTAAAGCCCAAACAGCTCAAAACTTATAAAAGGTCATTTTGATATGATTAACTCTGTCAGTGGTCATTATACTTACTTACTCCAATGTTTTTTTTATTTAATTTACACAAATTTAAGTGTATGCTAATTCTTGGTCGTTTTTATGGAAATCTCAAGCGTTACTGTTCCCATAAAAATTCTTTTATAGATAACGAAAACAACGAACGGATTCCATCACAATATCTCGAAATAAATCTTCATAATTATGACAAGATCAGTTTCGCCCTGCCATTTTAATGTCATCAATTGTAAATGTAAACGTAATTTAGACGTAATTGACACACAATCATGAATTATGGGTGCTTCATTCAACTCGTCGCACTAAATTGAATGCGAGTTGCAATAGACGTAATTGTGTGACGAAATGGTCTTGATATTTGAGTTTTTTGTGGAGCATGATTGAAACTGAGATTTCGTTGAATGATTAGGATCCGCTCGATTGTTTAACAAGGTTAGGATATTACTAAACACGTATTATGTATCATTTTAGGTAAATAAATTCCAGTTAAACTATATATACCTACACATTAAGGGCAACTTAGGCACGCTGGGATAATTATGGCATTTTGACAATCCTATGTATCAACAAAGGTATTTTACAGAATCGTTTTCTGTTCAGATAGCGAGAAGCAAAGAGTTATAATAACCCTCTTTATAGTTTTATCAAAGAATAAGAAGGATATTCTTTAAAAAAAATTTAAAGAAATACTTAAATTTAGTGTTTAACTAATACTACAAGAACAATCGATACTGCATTACCCCCGTCTAGTGACTTGTCATCATTGACAGCTTAGTCCCACTGCTGGGAGTAAATGAAAGCGGTTTAATTGCCTTGCGGAGTACCATGCGCGGGGGAGCTCGAGAGTAGACTCGTCCGGGATCAACCGTGACAAAGGTGCCCATACGTCGATAGTGAAAACATCAACCATGGGTTTGTTTGCACCATAGATAGACTCTTCGCGCTCGGCTTGACAGGAGCTCACTCCAGTACCACTAGTGTAAGTTTCAATGTAATCGAAACGAAAACGATCATCGTCGTGTTCACCTTTTAAATGCGAGCATAAAAATTGGTTTCCAATAATTCACAACACAGGCGCTGCTGCCGTTTTCATACGATTTGACAGATGTCATGACTCTCACGACGTTTTCGTTTCGATGCAATTGAAACTTACACTTTGGTGGATCGACTACTTACTTTAGAAATTGAACTCTATAAAGATACTAATAAAGGCTCTATATAGTCTATATAATCATTCGGTTTGTCTTCCGACAAACCGAATGAAATAAATAAAATAAAATCGAAACCGCTCAAAGGCCCAAACCAATCTTCAAGGGAGAAATCTATCCCAACTTTGCGTCGTGCATGAATAATTAAGTATTTAAATGTAATTAAAATAATATAAAACTAGAAAAATTTCACGTCCTGAGCCGGGAATCGAACCCACGACCTTTCGCAATCCGGGCGACTGCTCTGACTACTGAGCCACCCAGGACTTGGGATATCCCTGTGAAATTCTTCTAGTCTATCTGTATTTGCGTTTATGAGCTAACGTCCACCCTTTTTTTTTTTTTTTTTTTTTGTTAGGGGAAACGCCTGTACGCGCTATCCCGTCTTCCTAGGGTCGGGAGACGGGGGTGTGTGGGGCTCGCACCCACTAAAACCCCTGCCGTGTACCCTCCTATCCGCAGCGCTGACAGCGGCTATGGGCGCTCTTTGAGCCTTTCGTCCATTTTGCTGTCAGAGCGGAGCGACCGCGACCTTACGCGATCTCTTCTTAGAAGGGGCTGTAACGCCCTCCCTTATATGTTGGTTGATGCACGGGTACACCACGTGCGTCAGCTACCCCTGGCTTAGTAATTGGGGCGACGGTCCCCAACCGTCACCCGTAGCCCCATTAAAGTTCACGAGGGATGCAGTAGGCGCCCGTAGGCCGCCCTCCTGCGTCCCACTCTCCTTCGGCGGATGGCACACGTGGCGGCTGCCTCGCGCACACGCTCCGCTTCTTCCTTTTGCGACATTATGTCCTCGCAAAAGGACTGCACTGCCGCCCACGACTTGTCGCTCTCGACCATCTTATTTATGACGGTCGGGAGGGAGAGGTCGTGGCCCACTACAGCAGTCATTGCTTGGCGTTGAACCGCCCACGCAGGGCAAACCTCCAACGCATGCTGCGCGTCCTCCTCTATGCACCCGTCGCAATGGTGACATTGGGCCGTGGGCTCCCTTCCGGCTATTCTCCACAGGTATTTTCCGAAGCACCCGTGTCCCGAGAGTACCTGGCACAGCCGGAATGTCGGGTTGCCATGTCGCCTCGTCAACCATTGCTGCAGAACAGGACGAATCGCCTCCACTGTGCGCAAGCCAGCACTGGGATGCTCCAGCCTTCGCGCCCATACTTCGATGGCCGCATCGCGTAATTCTCGCCGCTGGGCCTCGACCTCTTCTAGTGCCGGTCTGCTGCTATTCCTCCTCATCTCGCCACGCCACAAATACACGGCTGCTAACGCCTTTGCATCGAGCTCCCATGGGAGTGAACCCGCTAACACACAGGCAGCCTCAATGGAGATAGTGCGATTGTAGGGTGGACGTTAGCTCTTAAACGCAAATACAGATAGACTAGAAGAATTTCACAGGGATATCCCAAGTCCTGGGTGGCTCAGTGGTCAGAGCAGTCGCCCGGATTGCGAAAGGTCGTGGGTTCGATTCCCGCCTCAGCACGTGAAATTTTTCTAGTTTTATATTATTTTAATTACTAAATAATTTTTCAAACATTTATAATAATGTTAAAATCAAAAATTAAGAATATTTAAATGTATTTTAAATTCATGTTATTAATGTGGTAAAATTATAGAAAGTTCAGTTTTTTAAAACAGTTCACAAGCAACTCTGTATACTGTGTGAGCGAACATTTAAGAGGGAGTATAAAGATCGCGTTCAATAGCATCTCGTAAGTGGTCATTAAAACATGTTTTTGTCATAACTGTAACACGTCTTCTTTCACTCATTAACAGATTCTTCAAGTTGGAAAGAGAAAGAAGATATTACGTTGTAGATTATGTCATACAGTGGCGCGCGACGACAGTGAATGGAAATAGTACGCACATAGGCATGCAAACTTGGTTGTTAGTTTGTTATTTTCAAACAATCTTTAAACGGTCTGGACAACTGGCATCAAATTACTCAAAAATTTGTCGTGTAAGAATTCTTCCTAGTCGTCCTCTTTGACACATGCAATTGAGTTAGCTGATGAGTTTATTAAAAATTATACGCTCCTATATTCTGTCGTTTTAGTAACAAACTGGTGCCGATTCTGATGCGAGGTGCTAATATGAAAGTTCTAATGTATGCAGAAAGGCCCAAGTTTTTTGGCACGGAATTGGCGCTAATTTTAATGCGAGGTGCTATGCGAAAGTTCTGATTTATGTATTATGGCCCAATATATTAAAAATTTTACGATAACAGTACACATCGTATGTTATTTCAGTGAAGTGGTATTTTCCACTCCGTACCTAATTACTTATGTATTTTTGTATAAAACTTAGCCTAAATACATTGAAACTTATGGTATGTGTATAATCATTATCTTGTGAAGCAAAAACGTTATACCCCTTTTTACGAAAATTGCGCGGACGGAGGAGTATGCAATTTCGCACACTTATAGTTTATATGGAGAAGGAGTACAGAATGCTAATATATTTATTTAGTTATGAAATAAAAATACATTAAATCAATAATAAAAACATTACAAACACTAATATAGTATTACTGAATGTCAAACATAACCATAATAAAAAGAAAACTCTGATTATAGAAGTAAGTATAGTCTTTGACAATAGAACCTTAATAATGTTCAAATTATTAATTATGGTCCAATTTCGAGCACAAGGCGACCACTAGTATTTTTAAATGTGTGCCGATGTTTATAACACCTTATTGCCAAACTTATTAACTGCACTGCTAGTTATTACTACTTATTTACTGTTAATCTAAATATTTGTTATAAGAAATTGTAACATAATTGTTTCATATGCAACATAACTTTCACTCTCCTCGTATACTCCAAATTGAACTGTCACCATTTTTTTATCGCATTTAATACCGATTATGGAAGTTTTTGCTTCACATTCCAATATTTTACTTTACGTAACTAACTGGACATAGTAAATCGATTTTAACTTTTACATGCACTTAGAGTCTGGTCGTTTAGTTGACGCATTAACCAACCAATATTTTCGTATTGAGGTAAAGAGAGTGTTATTATTTTTAAGTACCTGCAAAAATTTTGGTGAATTATTTTTTATTTTAATTTTAATTCAATCGACATTTTAAAGATGACGACTCACTGTAACCGCTTTCTATAATAGACTGTGGTTAGTGCGTCAACTGCGGCTTAGGATAAACTATTCAATAATAATGTCATTTGATTTGCGGTATGAATTATGGTAGATAGAATAGCTAAGTTTCCTAGCCGTTTTACGTAAACAAAGAACTTTGTATTTATGATTGATATCTCGTAACTAACTGCATTCATTACTATCGCCAAACACTTCTGCTCGTACCGTTTACTTAATTTATTTGACACAGGAAGCAACCCTTAAAATATTTAATTTAACAAAAAGTTTACCACCCCTGATGTTCTGAAAAAATTGCATTAGGGAGAGTGGGGTAATTGCGGACGCAGGGTAACTGCGGATAAGGCCGATTACCATGGAAAATAATAATACTTGATAATCTATTTCTGCCTTGATGTTTAAAGGTGGGTCCACCCCAAAAAACTCATACCTAGTGCCTGGCATTGAGCATGCTTCACATAATGGAAACAGCCTTGTCCGGAATAACCCCGCGTCCACTCTCGCCTGCATACATACGGCCATTCTGATAGAAAGCAAGTTACCGTAGCCTATATACTTAATAGACGGTTGTAGTAACAAACACATCCTACTAACATAATATAAATAATCTTATACATAAAAATTCTCGACTCATATACGACCATACTCCTCCGACACGGCTTGCCCGATTCTAATGAAATTTTATTGTGTATATTCAGTAGGTCTGAGAATCGGCTACCATCGATTTTATTTTTTTATCATTTGGACATTTTTTTTTATGGCAAAACAACGTTTGCGGGGTCAGCTAGTAGGTACCTATGTATATAAATGTTAGAAATATATTAAATAAACATATAAACATCCATGACTCGTGAACAAATGCTCCTACTCATCATACAAACATTTGCTCTACCGGGATTCGAACCCGGGACCCCCGACCGAGTAGCCTATATAGCAAGGGGCACAAACCACTCGGCCATCCGGTCGTCACATATAGCTCACTCAACTTTTTTGTTATCGGTTATTGGGAAATACTGCGAATTACTTCAAAAGATTGTGGTCAAATGATTTATTAAAAATGTTATGTATATTATTCATATGCTTATGTACCTTTTCTTGTAAAATAAATTAATTTATTTGATTTTATAATGAATGCGACGTAGGTATAGAAACCCTCGGAATTTTCCAAAGCAGCTTAACGGATTCGCACTTTTGTTGTTGTAAATTTCCAAGCAATAACTTATATACACGTGCCCACTTTTGACATTGCGTGACTCTTATTGAAATAACAATAAGAATGCTAAAATAACGAAATAAAGTAGAATATAGTCACGATCAGTAATATTATTATTGCTCGTGACTGGTACAGTTCAATTAAAAAAGTGCTATAACGGTTTGCCCAAGAATTATGTTTAAGTCTAAAACAAATAAAGCATTATAAGGATTTATTACTATCTGTAACAAATTAGGATTCACATTAGATGATTCGAAATCAAATACATGATTAATGAGTTTATCTAATATTAAGGCGAATAAATAAACAATATTTGATCTCTAATCCTCAGAGCAATTGATATAGCCATTTGTTGGTTAATGGCGGCTTTAAACGCATCTTTGGATGATAAAACCCTAGGGTTGTCTTCTACTTAGTTTTGATATTTTTCTGTATCAAATTGTATCATGTTCATTTGCCTTTACATGTGCCACTGCTGGTAATAAACTTTCCTGCATATAAGAAACCTATGAGGATTTCCGGCTATAACACTACTATTCTAGCCTTGTAGTAAGAACATAAACCAAAGGTGACAGGAATTGACGTGCCTTCCGAAGCATGGAGGAGCTCAACATTACTAATATTTGTTTAAAGTTTGATGAATAAATGAAGGTGAAAATGTAAAAATATTCATAATTGGAAGTAAAAATAGATCAAGCCATATTTCATACAATATCATATTAATAACCTACAGTAGGTATAACAATATTATAAATATAAAAGCTTTAATGGATGTTTGTTCCTCAATTGCGCCAGAAAGGCTGAACAGATTTTGATGAAATTTGGCACAGAATTTGAAACAAGACCCGACTTTAGGCATGCTAATTCGCGGCCAAAAGTGAAGTGAAATACTAAATTATTCAATACAAAAATGATAGATTGACAACCATCGTATTATCTTATTAGTGTAATGTGATGATTTGTGAAACATTTACATTACGCAGACATTAATCTGTATAACTGCTGTATCGTTTCTAACTCAAGATACAAATACATTTTTTGTATTGGATAAAAATTTAAGCTAATGATTGATTATTTCGCATTTTTGCTTAGAAATTTTAGCTGAATGAATCATAGAAATAATTTGAAGGCATTTTTTTCTCTTACGTGTTAAATATACCTACACAAAAACTTTAAATTTAAATGTTTTGCTAAAATTGCAAATTATTTAGCGCCTAATGCAGTAGTAGTTATTGGTTATAGTCTTTTGAAGATCCAAAGATAATCAACCTAGAATAACTTTCACTTTTTAAACTCGACACGAAAAGTTATTCAATGTCAAATCCATCCCGATTTCCACTTCTTAAAAAGGCGCTAGTTTCAATTATTTTGATATGATCATGGACAGACTATCGATTTAAGTTATTAATCTATCCAAATTAATTAATTCGGAAAAGTATGCGCTAATGTTGGCTATTAACTGATGGTGAGTGGGCCGCAGGGACTTGCTGAGGTTGGTTAAGAAATCAGTGATAAAATTCTAGCGACTAAAATAATATTAGTTCCAAATACCATTGTGTTTATCAAATAGACAAAAAGTCTGACATGGGCTGGCAGCATTACAGTTACAATTATCTAGGTACACCTGCCTTTGTTTTTTTTTTATATATATATATACAAAGCACGACAAATGACTCAACACCACCTGATGTGAAGCGGTAACAAAAGTCCATATGCGAAGACAGCTAGTGCAGTTTAGACACTGCTCTAGCCGCCTCCACCTTGCCGGCCTGAAAAATGCTTTTTCACGCCTCTTTTGAAGGAACCCATGTTATAGGAAGGAGGGAACACATGTGCTGGCAAAGAATTCCAAGTTCTGGAAGTACGACAAAGAAACGAGGTACTAAATT
Organism: Nymphula nitidulata; assembly: GCA_947347705.1. Taxonomy (NCBI): domain Eukaryota; kingdom Metazoa; phylum Arthropoda; class Insecta; order Lepidoptera; family Crambidae; genus Nymphula; species Nymphula nitidulata. Next base: position 9,258,260 of record OX374636.1, read on the forward strand.
TCTTTGTGCGTGATGTTGAGGTGGAGACGGTAAATTGATGACTCCGAAGACCAGCACGCGTGGTCCTGAGTAGGAAGGGAGAAGGTGGGATAAGGTCAAAAAGCTCTTCAGAGCACTCTCCGTGATATAGCCGATAGAAGGCGCTAAGCGACGCAATGTCACGCCGCAATTGCAGAGGCTCGAGGTTGTTCGTGACCTCTACATCGCCAACGATACGGACAGCACGACGCTGCAATCTGTCCAGGGCATCGAGTAGGTACTTAGCGGAGCCATCCCACAAGTGCGAGCAATATTCAACGCAAGACCGGACCTGAGTTTTGTACAGCAGGCATAGCTGGTCAGGCGTGAAAAATCGACGCACCTTGTTCAGGACACCGAGCTTCCGTGAGGCTGTTTTGATCACGGTTTCGATGTAGTTCCTAGAATTCAGATCACAACATATCACAAGTACAATCAAAGTTAAAAAATGTTTACAACCATAAGGTTTATAATTGCATGCACAAATCTGTGTCACAGGGCCGATGATATAATTTGAATAGACAAATGGCTATAGATTTTTTCACACATGAAAATCGGTTGCATTAAGATAGTTGTTTATGATATAATTTTTTTTTAATTAAAAAAAACTACAAAATATCGTAGATACATTATATCATTAATCTGTGCTACAAAATATTGTCTGATAAAGAAACTAGGACATTTCAATTTAAATGACATCTCAATACTTAAATTAAGAATTAGTTTGATCATCAAATAGTCATCAACACTTTGAGTGAATAGATTGCCTCGCAAATATTAAAAGTACACGTAGCATTTTAGCCTTTACTGCACACTGTGACAGAGTATCTAATTTGAAAACTGATAAACATTCTTAGGCCGCGATCGTACCTATTTACATCCAATTTAATCGCAGTTATACAAGTAGATAATGTCATGAACAGCACAATACAGGTCAAAGGTGCCAGGTTCTCGTGCGGTACAGTTGATGCAACTGCCAATGCAAAGATCAACTACCAACCAGGTGTTTCAACACGGAAATATAACCCCTCGAATAGTACTAGATACTATTAGATACCTACTTCACAATGTAATATTATTTTACATAATATTTTAATTCAACTTACAATTTATTTCTTCCGCAAAGTCAATGGCCATCCAACACATTAAATCGTTTGAAAAACACTGAGTAGTATTTGAAAAGTTCTTGCTAAGGTTATGACCTCTTGTTTATAAAAAAAAAATATGAACGCAATTATTTGGTCTATGGTAATATGGACTCTTCCTGGGGAACTTTTTATCTATAGCTCTACATAGAGGTAAATAAAGTTTGTAAGTATATTAGGACGTAATCTCCGAAGGCATTATTGCTGTATTGTATCCATTTCAGGGTTCGGTTATATTAATGTACTTCATATTTAAATTGACGACTATCTGGTTGAGTGGGTTAAGTCTACTAAGCCACACGGGGCCTGTTGTTAAGTATAAATTCTTAATTTTATTATTTTTTACAATAAATGTTTGAAAATATTAGAAAAAAAGTACCTCTACTAGAAATAGACATATCCTCAGACCCGCGACCCGGGTGACAGCTCTAACCATCTGAGCTACCGAGAACTTGGGACGACCCTGATAATTTTCTCTAGCCATCTAGACTACCACCACTCTACCGAATAGGGCGGATGCTTGTAAGATGAGTTATCTAAACATTTAATTTTCATCACGAGTCATGGTTATTTGTAAGATTTAACGATATACAAATTATTATCTATATTTCTCCGTCATCTTATCCATGACCCAACCTCTTATAGGTGTGAATGCTAGATTAGTATTATTATAATAAAATGAAACAAGTCAACGACTTAACTTACTTGACACCTAAGTTCTTAAGAGTTGAACAAACTTACCACGAGCAGCTCAAATACCGTTATATTTAAATTAGCACTTAACATCTTCCGAACAATTTACAGAAAAGGCTAATCACCCTTGTGTATGCAAATTAAAAATTAACTATCGTTTACTTCATTATTTATAGCATCTATTAAACAACTTCGTCACTTCGGCAAATATTTTTATTGCTTGAATTGGGACTCCTCGCATATAAAGTTAGGTGCAATGACATATTTATCGATATTATAATCCTGATGAAGTGTTTTGAAAAAATGTTGTGGTTTAATCTATCAATTCTAAAAGTATTTTTAGGTAGATATTTTTTTGCTGAGAAAATTGTTTCCTTTATTGTTTTGACTTTTGTAAAAAACTATTTTAAAGTGTGTTACAAAATAAAATGTAATGGGGTGACTGTTTCTTGTCAAGAGTTACTTGTAAAAGTTTGAATTAATTAAGACATTGTCACAACCAATACTATTCCGTATCGTACGCCACACTACAGTAATAACACACACACTCAAGGCCCGCGCACATAGTACAATATCGACCACCGCAACCCCAGAATTCGAAATTATATTTCGAAATACTGTAACAGCCGGTATAAAAAACAATTTTCTTATTAAAAATGCTATGCATTCACTTTTCGACCGTTTTACCAGTCAGCCCCAGCGCGCAGCGGCGTGATTTCTTTATGTATTCTTTTTTTATACAATTAGATGACAAACAAGCTGACGGCCCACCTGGTGGTAAGCGGTTACCGCCGCGGTTACTCTTATCGGGGTAGCTTTGTGCTTTCATTTCTTTTCTTTTCTTTTTTAAGGTCGAAAATGGAAGCGAGCTACACCCGGATTCCTCAACCACAGAGGAACTGGCTATCATTGGCTGTTAATATTATTGTTACACCGGCAGACTTAGATATATGGTAGTAGCCAGCCAAATGGACATAGAAAAGCCCTACTACCAACCAAGCGAGCAGAAATATCTGCGCCCACGGGAACAGGGTCTCCACCACAGAGGTGGTTAAAATGTTGTCAATGTCATAAAATTTGTTATCTGATTTGTACGTAGATATTTCATGGATTTCATATTTTCCATACAGTAGACTACGACTTCCCGTTGTGCGCCATCGAATGAAGTAGATTGACTAAAATCACGCCATCATTTCGAGTACCTACAATTCGCGTCGTTTTCTAGATACTTTACGGTTTATAAACAAGCAATTCCAAAGCAAAGAAAGCCATCCGGCTTTCGTCAATTAGGCTGACGAGTATCAAATAATGTAGACATCTAGACTACTGACCCAATTTTCTACACTATTTGCGGCCATCATACCGTGATGAACAAATATCTGGCAAAAAAAAACAGAAGTTTAATGTATTTTTGTTTGTCAGTAACGCTATATTTTTCAATCATATGTAACCAGATTTCAACAACTCTTTACCCTTTGGAAGGACTATCGGGTTGGTTGCGTTTTTCAATTTGGTATTTATGTGGTGTACCGGATTAAAATGGGCAGATACTAAAAATAACATATCTTCTGTCAAAACTTCTTTAAGATGAATTACATCAATAATTAAAACAAACAGCACTAATTTGATTGGTTTTCTTTTTCTTAGTTCAGTTATTAATCTTGTAGTAACTACAGTTATCTATTATAAAGTATACATAACGTACATTGAAAATATTATTATAAGAAAATATACAGCATTAATTTTCATTATTAACCTTAACAATTTCTTTATCAGACACAATATATTATCTATTGTGTATGAGTGCCGGCATCGGTAGGCTGATAAACCGAACCGAAAAGGATATGATCTGACATTTTAATTGTTATTGAGGTTTTATATTGCAACTTAATAAACTTAATAAACTCACTCATAATTAATGGTTAGTTAAGATTAAGACCTACCTATATTAATGACGACCTTTCGGAGCTTATTAGGTATCGACCAGACAGATGATTTACGAGTACAGTAATTTACAACCATCGCCAAAAATACTTTTAATGGTGAAAATGAAGGTCTTATTTACGAGGTGAGCGTATTTTTAAAAGTGGTTTACAGATTAAAACACAGAATTTGCCGTTTTATTTAGTCGTGCAAGTACATATAATATGGACACGATAAAATATACGTTCAACTACTTATTATAATATACCTACATACTCTCATAATATCTAGCTGGATGAAATTTTTAAGCGTTATAAATATACCGGATGTAAGGAGGACCCTCTTTAAACACGATTTGTTAAAGAAGAATTGAAAACGCGATATAATATCAGCTGTTTTATAAAAATTGTAATACTTACACGAGCTATTTGTATGGAACAAGTGATATTTTCACTTTTATTTCTTAACCAGTCGTATTTACAATGGCCAGCAGAAGTAGCAGAAGTCAGTTACCATCTGACTTCATTTTCGAGAGCGTCCTCCTTACTGTCAATAAAGTACAATTTAATCATATTAATATAATCAAACAATTTGAAATGAATGTGCAGTATACAAGCAGGGTTTTACAAATGGAATTATAAATTTTTGTTAGAATTTATTACTTTCAAATGAGGGTCAATTAGAGCTTTTACAATATAGCCTATTTCAATCTTTAGATTTATATATTTTTTTTCTTCACTGCATTTACTTTACAATGAATGTCATGTAATGCAAAATTATCCACAAAATTTCAAAAAGAAGTCAAACCAATTTCATAATGAATTTAAAAATACGTAGTATGGTAATTCCAATACGCACAAAATACATTCAATTTCATATAAAACGGTAATGTTTTAACCGACTTAAAAAACGAGGAGGTTCTGAATTCGGCCGGTATGGTTTTTTTTTCTTTGTATGTACACCGATTACGCCGAGATTACTGATCCGATTTACGTGTTTCTTTTTTTGTTCGTTGCGGAATAGCTGCTATTTGGTCCCATAAAAATTTTTTCAAAGTCAGTTCGGTAGTTTGGTTTTTTTATGTAAAAAAACTGAAATTAGTAAGTCGTTTACGTATTTTTTTTCTTTGCATGTACACCGATCACGAAGAGATTACTGATCCGATTTATATGATTCTTTTTTGTTCGATGCGAAATAGTTGCCATTTGGTCCCATATTATTTTTCTTTTTAAATAAAAAAAAACTGAAATCAGTAAGTCGTCTACGTATGCGAAATTGCGGATTTTTGTTTTCATAAGACTTTTTAGTGAAACGATACGATAGTGGGAAACAATATAAGTTGACGGTCACCCATCTAGCTTCGAAGAAAATTAACACTAAAAATTGTCAAAAAAATATTTTAAACAATAGTTCAAACCGACTTAAAAAAATACTGAAAAGGATAAAATAATTAAATTTGAGTAGGTACTCATCCCCTAGAAACATATTATTTGGAGTTGTTGCTAAGTTGTTTTCAAAAACAATAGAAAGTGAAGCACCGACTCCAAAAAATATGTTTCTAGGGGATGAGTACCTACCTACTCAAATTTAATTATTGTATTATTTTCAGTATTTTTTGAAGTCGGTTTTAATTTTTTTATTAATCTAATCCGAAAATGAAAGTGATCTGAAAGGTGTCCAACTTTCAGAGGTAACTCTTGACAAGGAGCACAACCCCCTTTCCCCCCAATTTATTTAGAGTTTCGGGCTTTTGTATCATGCTGTATATGTAAGAGAGACACGGCATTATCTTTCAAATTAGAGCACCTCCACCTTACAGAAGATCGTGAGTAAACAACACTACCTTGCAGTGTGTTCCTGCAGGGAGTAAGGTCGCCGAAGCTTGTTGAGAAAGCGTCAAGCTAGGAGCATGTCACTTTATGCTGTTAACAGGACGCATTCTCTTGATTTTCATAAGGTAGGCAGAATGTAGGCATAATGCCCAAGGTGCTACGAGCGTATGTATGCTACAATATCCGCAAAACGGCGAGCCACTTGTTTGCACATCACGTTGCTACGAATGTCTATCTATTACGATGTTATCTATTACTATATGCTACGGTCACCGCTTCCCGTCAGGTGAGTCGTACGCGTGTTTACCGCGTTTGACGTGTGAAAAACATATCTAAGTAAGCCGTGAAGCAGCATAATTAAGCCTGAATGTCGAATGTTATTACAATACCCGAAGAATATTTAATATATTTAACTGTAACACTTACATTCGATACGCATTCGAGTTTTATGCAAGTTTAATAAATTGACTCAATGCCAACTGCACTTGGTAGTCGGCCGTGAGAACTTTACTGATGAATACCGAGGTACACTGGAGGTCAGAGTAAAAGTATCAGCAGAAACGCCCTAAGGTCTACTACGTGAGTGAAGACATCTTGATAATAATAGTGACGAGAACCAAACAAAGACAATTAGTTGACTAACGAAGTAATAAATTCATAGAATAATAATCTTTAGCTTTTCACCTTTTCAAGTTTAAAGACATTTTAAAGTCGATATAATGTATCCTTTTGTATCTTAACGGAGAGTCATCCGTAGTACTTATTTACCGTATAGAGACGTATAGAGCCGGAGTTGCTTTTAGAAATATTAGCTACAACTTAATATTAAATTTCAGGTAAGTATTAATTAGCTAACTTTTATGAATCGCAGTAATTTTTGGAGAGAAACTTGTCAGAGATTTCGATTTTTCTTTGGATTTAAAAAATTACAAAAAATCGATAAAACTTCATATGCTGTCCTCCAAATGATAGTAGGCGAATAAGTAAACAGTTTTATTATGCCCGCTGCGTACAAATTGGATATACGAGTATTTCACTACGGTCACCAACTTTTTATTTTTAATAAACTAGTACGCCTTGTAATATAATTATCAATTTAAAAACGCTTAAGTATCTTTGTAGGTCAAGTGCAAGTCGATCACCGGAAAGGTTCAAGTTTACTCTTTTTGCGGTTTACATCGATCTCGAAGGAACTTCACGCTTTCATTCAATGTTACGGCCGAAGGCGTGGTCGTTTCGCTTTATTGGAACTGAGGAAAAGTGATATAATTGATTCTAAGGGAAACTTTTTAGAGATGACCCCTTACAGCATTATTAGCATTTGGAATGAGAATTTTACAATAAGTTATTTGAGACGTTCGCTCAGAATTACAACTAACTTAGTTGTAATTTCCTTTGAGAAATTTATAATCTTAGTATTAGTATATTCTTGAGGAGCTGGGTGGCGTAGCGATCTGCTTTCGATTACAAAAACAAAGCAACTTTTGCCATGGTCGGTCCCGGGATGGGTCAAGCAAATTTATAATCTCGAACTCCTCCGTGCTTCGGAAGGCACGTTAAGCCGTTGGTTCCGGTTTTTACTGCTACCGCCTTAACCCACCAACCCGTAGTGGGCCAGTGTGGTGGTGACATGGCTTAATCTCCTCATGTGTTTTTCCCATGTAGGAAGGCCTGTGCCCAGCAGTGGGACGTTTATAGGCTGATGATGATAATGTATGGACTAATTAAACATGCGAAAATAACTTTGTCTGTCTGTCTTCATAAATCAAATTTTTATTAAGTACTTAATTGAAGGCAACAAAATTATTTTACGGTGTTAAAATAATTTAAGGGTTCATTTGATTTTTCTTCCGTACACATTGTCAATATATTTGTAAATGATATGCTCACCGCACAAAATGATCCCTGGCTGACAATAAAAGGAAATGTCATGTCTGTTGGCATGACAAACGACGTGTCACACTTGTCCCATCACATGTGTTGTGTCACGCGATTCCGTGTTTATTGTTTACGCGAGGACGGAGCCTTGAACCCTGCGCAAGCGCATGCCACGCTCGACTTCAGTCTCAGCATGCTTGTCAAATGGGAGTTATCATCAGAGGTCGGAATCATTAGGTAGAGTTATTTATGTCCATCATATCAGCCGAGAGACGCCCACTTCTGAGCATAGGCCTCCCCCGAGGATCTCCAAACCGATCGGTCCTGCGCTGCCCTCATCCAACGGCTTCCCGCGACCCTCACCAGATCATCGGTCCGCCTTGTTGGGGGCCTACCAACGCTGAGTCTCCCGGTACACGGCCGCCACTCGAGGATCTTTCCGCCCCAACGGCCGTCAGTCCTCCTTGCAATGTGACGTGCCCACTGCCACTTGAGACTCGCAATTCTTTGGGCTATGTCAGCGACCTTAGTTCTCCTGCGGATCTCATCATTTCTGATTTGATCACGCAAAGAAACACCAAGCATAGCCCTCTCCATTGCTCTTTGGGTGACTTTATTATGAGGTAGCCGTCTTATGAGGCCCACTGTAAGTGGCCACAGTTATTTATGTACTTGTATCGAATGTTGATATTAATATGGATCAACAACCCGCGTGTGCGCATTAAAATTTTGCAACTTCGGACATCCGATGTCGTTGATGTAAATTTGGCAACGTCGCGCGTACAGTGGTTTAAATTGTGTAAAAGTCAATAACTTTTTTATTTAATAAATCACGGAATTTTTCTGCTCTTTAAAATTACTCTCTGGATTTAAGGCATATCTACTTTATTCTTTCGCTGTATTAAATCAGTGTAAGTGCATAAATAACTCTACCTAATTCCGACCTCTGGTTATCATTGTGTGTAGGGTTGTCTGGGCTAGTATCACCGCCTTTCTTATTTCAGCCGTGAAACAGTTCGCTGTGTTTCAGATTGAAGATAACGGTAGCCAGTGGCATTTATTTCATTTTAGGCGACAGGACGACATCGCACCTACAATACCAAGTGATTTTTTCCTAGTTATTGCATGCAGGTGTCTTTAAGCGACGGTAACCACTTACCACCAGGTAGGCCGTCAGCTTGCCGTCTAGTGGTATAAAAAACATTTAACAGGCGTTTCTGTAACGCCGTTTAGCTGATTTGTTTACTAGTACTAGCCTAGTCCCTTTCTCAAGATAATTATACTCTATCTCCAACTTCTCAAAGTCAAGTTTCATCAAATCGTTTCAACGGTTTAGGAGTGAAGGCACAAAAGCCATTTACAGGTGAGCCAATTGACCCACGCGAGCCAAGTAGCTCGCCAACTCACAAAAATCCGCTCGTGATTCGATATCCGTTTGCGCGCGGGCCAAATGGCACGCTCGTGACACAGACAGGTAGTTCAGCTTTAAAAAAAACTCATAGGTTCTTCCCCCAAGTCCTCGGTAGCTCAGTAGTTTGAGTCTCCTGTGCCGTGATCAATTGACGCGAGGACGGAGCCTTGAATCCTGCGCAAGCGCATGTCGCGCTCGACTTAAATCTCATTAAGTTTGTCAAACAGGCGTTTTCATTTCTCTATAATAAATAAATTGGCAGGCGTTTCTGTAACGCCTTTTACGTGATTTGTATGGCAGTGGAAAGTGTTTTTATTTTACGTACCATATTGTCTACGCCTATTTAATTTCTTACGGTGAAACCGTAACAAATTAAATAGGCGTAGACGATATGCAGACAATAATAGCGTACATTAATGTAGTTAATATTTTTATAATCTTTAATTAGTTATGCCCATTAATTATAAAGTTAAACTTTGATTGTTCGTGTGTTTTGATAAGACTTAAGTGTACCTTTAACCTACAGACTAATAATTAATATACCAACGAAGCTATTACAAATTTAAGACAAACATGCCCCGTTCAAACATTTTTAAATGAATCGAGATCATATCGTAAAAAGCAAAGCTACTGATTAATATAATAGGGTAGGTATTTTTATTAATTTCATAAATAATAAGTTTAGAATTCATAATGAAATATTGCAAAAGAAATATACAGTGCTATGTTTGATATATATTGCAGCGCATCGTCTAAAACGCTCCATATAAAATCTGTGAAACAGATAACGTCGCATGTGGCTATATTACAAAAAAAATGTTTGAGCAAATTGACAATAACTATGTATTATGTGTATTTTTATTCATAGTTGTGATAATAATAGTTATTTTAGTTGCAGAAAGCACTCTTTAAATTATATTTTTTGATTAATTTTGGAGAAAAAGCGCTACATTCAAACTTAGGCAATATCCCTATTCGAAAGTTTAAAATGTTCGTGCGTTCGATTGTTCTGAATATTATTTTGGGTTGGCCCAATGTGTCCGCTTCTATTCACCTATTATCATTCAACATCGCAACATTCATCTTTATTTTCTTTAATAAAAAATAAATTAATAAAAATAAATATCGTGATATGCGTTGACTGTTAAGAAATAAAACTTACTGATAATTTTTTATGTATACAAGGTGTTTGGTACTTACATGGTATAGCAAGCGGGTACCTACCCATGTTAACATAGTCATATAAATACTATGGCGTTATCAAAAATTCAAAATTGTAATATTAATTTTGAAATTTCTCAAACATTTTGTTTTACTTTACCGAACTTTTGAACCGAACTTGAAGAAATTTGAAATTAATTTTATTATTTGGAATTTTTGATAACGCCATAGTATTTATACGACTATGTTAACATGGGTAGGTGCCCGCTTGTTATACCATGTACCAAACACTCTGTATAACTAATTTCTATGATCTGAGGTATATAATGAGTCGAGTGATGCAGGAAATGTATTCTATCCCATACTCTTAACATTGTAGTTAATAATACTACAATAAACAGAACAATGTTACCAATTTGCAAAATTAACGATCAATTAATCATTATAAAGTAGTAACCAGAACTAATTGCGTTAGTAGAATTATTATGTCATGACGTAGATACGTGTTTTTTTTCAGAGCTAATCACTATTTATAATTGTTTTGGCCATTATCTCATTTATACACTGTCTCTCTACTATATACTTAAGCTGGGTTTAAATTATAAGGCGTAAGTGTTTCAATTAATGTTGTTAACTTATCTGCTTGAGTAACTCGAAAATTTTCTTTGGGGATCTACAAGCAAATAAAAATACAAAACTATATCTTTCATTAAGGAAATTTCTACCATAAACGACGATAGTTAGAGCTTCGATACTAATATTATAAAAGTGTGTCTGTCTGTATGTCTGTTACGTCTTCACACTTTAACCGCTGAACCCATTAGGATGATATTTGGTATAGTCCCAGAAAAGGACATAAAATTTTATTCTAAGTATCATCCTATAAGGTGGTAAAAAGGGCGGTTTGTTTGTATGAGGAATCAATAACTGCTGAACCGATTTAGAGGAAATTTGGTATGGAGATAGTTTGAGACTGACTTGGGAGGGACTTTTTGGCGCGGTAACCGATGAAGTAGTACTATAAAAGAGATGTTCCAAAAATGTATGGAGACCCGGCCAGGTCTATGTGCAGTATACTGAAAAATAGGTAAAAATAGGCAGAACAATGTTCAATTGTTCGTTTTCTTTTTATTTGCTTTGTTGCGTGGTACAAACAAGAATTTTTATAGAAAAAACTGCAACACAGTCAAATATTCATCATCGCGGCTATGTCACTTTGGTGACGTTTAGTTGACTTCTATTCCGCCATACTGCCATATTAAATAACGGTGCAATGGGCGAAAAATTTCAACTTTTGTACAAACAAACTATGCATTAAAACGAATTATTAGTGTTTTTCCCGGATTCAGGAGATTTTCCCTGATTTTTTAAGATAGTGTACATATACTTGGCCGGATATTAAACATCTCCTTTAGCACTCCAGTTTCAAGCGCCCAAGATTGCAGCTAAATAACATTACATTGATGATTGTACATACTTTTTTGTTCCTGTGGTAGAGTATACGGTAGATAGCACGGTAGAACCCTGACTGTATTCTAACTATACCAATTTAAAGTCACATGTCGTCTCGCTTTGACGCACCGTGATAAAAAGTGACAGGTATTGACTTTCCGATATTCGACCTTTTCCGACAGTTGTGAATATGGGGGCACGATGGCAAACTAGCATACGTAAACGGTCACTCCAGCGTATAAAGTATTAGACTTGTCTTGATGGAAGGTGAAAATCAAGAGGATTATTATGATTATGTTGACAGCATAGGAGACAAGTCCCCCTGCTCCCAGTACAACGCTTTCTCTATGAGCTCTGGCGACCTTACTCACCCTAGGCGCACAATACTACAAAGCATTGATTTTTGGCTGCGAACTTTTGTAAGGTGGGGGTTTCCCCACTTGAGCGCTATTCATTTGATTTTTTTCGATAGGTGATTGGTGCCAACTGATCCTGTTGTTTCCGTTTAAGCAATATGATAATAATATGGTCATTATGATGACACCTTTAAAAAGAAATATTAATTTCGAAAGTTTACTAAGTACTTATGCAATTCTATTTAGCTGCGCCCGCGCCCTTCAGTGCGTTTTTAAGTCACCTTTGTTACGCTATAGATGCGCAAATAAATAAGTACAGTGTCATAGCAAATTTAACGCCACAATGATTTAAATTGAAAAAAAATAGAGTTTTGCTATTATCAATAATACCAAGTCGGTAATGGTAAAAAATGAATTGCTATTATGCTCTTTTTTCTTATCTAAAAATCCAACGACATATTTGCCACAGCGATACTATCTTTTTACAGCAATCTCATTATATTACAATCGCCATGTCGACACACCATAGCCCTTGGCTATGTGAACCCACTAACAATGCTATACAAACAACAATAAGTGATACAACTCCTGTACATGTATTATTTTATCTGTGGACCGATCTACCGACCTTCGCGGTAAGGATCAGGTGTTTATTCTCACGCCTATTTGTCTTTAACTGTATCAAATGAGGTTAAGAACTCACGAGATGTGACCTTTTTGAACCAAACATGATTGTTATTTTTCCCGTACATAGGCTTTATAATTAAAATTGACAGCAAAGTAGTTGTCTAATTTTGCGATTGAACCCTTTTAACGAAACCCATTCGCACCACATTATATTTGTATTAGTACTTGGTTCGTTTGTAAACTCCTCTTATGAGCAGGAGAAAAAAGAAAGCCATTAATTCGGTGTGGTTTTGAAAAACAAGGGTTTGTGGTTGACGAGCAATAAAACTAGAGAATAATCGTATTCATGTTAATCTGATGTGAAGGAAGTCAAAAAACATAATTATCGTGGATATCCACCTCATCGAATTTTCATCAACTAAGGGATGCCAATCTTACTATGAAGCCTTGCCCCACATAAAAACTGACACGTCCAAAAGTGACTCAGGGTGCAATTAGATATTATAATAGGTCTGTAATATCCATAAAAATTCATTAAAATACCTTTTATGCTTTTCAAAACATAAAAAAGTATTTGTGTTCTATGAAACAAAATGCACTGGTCAATGAATGATTGAAAATTTTTTGAAGATTTTATATAAGTTGTAGACAAAACCTTACCTTTATATTAACTCAAACTATTTCCGAAAATAATATTTTTATTTATGAGGTATTATTAGAAATATTGCTTTGTTGGACATTAAACTTGGAGTGGGGCAAAAATTGACATCCTCCTTTTCATTTATCATCATCATCAACAACATTATGAGAAGTTTGGGCCATAAAACCACTACGCGGGCCCAATGCGGGTTGGTGGGTTAAAGCGGTTACAGTAACAATCGGCAACAACGACTTAGCGTGCCTTCCGAAGTACGGAGGAATTTGAGATTACAAATTGTAAAGAGTTTGTCGTGCTGCTCAAATAACAACGAATAAGAGACAAGGTTTCCACCTTTCACTGGCTCTAGTTCTGGAGAACATATGCTAAGTCTAAATTTAAGTACAGTCCATTTCTTTCTCTCAAATTGAATACGAAAAGGATGGCTGTCATATAAATTGACATTTATAAAACTGCGTTCAATTTTCCACCTTATTGAACGAGCTAAAATGTAGTGTTTAGGAGGCACCTCCGTACATGCCGTCTAAAATTGTCTATGGTTTCTTTGAATTCTATCTAAATTTTATTGACAGTTCCAAACACATTTTTGCTATCTTTTTCCTATTACGTATTGCGAAAAAGAGATATACTGTACTTAAATTTAGAATTAGAGTGTGTCTTCAGAATCAGGCCCACTGAATCATATCTATATGATGCTCTAGCATTCAAAATGCTATAAACTTACCTATAATCCCTCCCATGGACACAGTAAACTGTAAAACTATTTCACAATCCCTTTATAAAGTTACTTGCCTATTTTATGGACAGGATAATGATCATATTCAACGAAGTGAGTACGTACTTATTGCGATTGCGAAATGCTAGAACGAACCGGTCTGGTGCCAACCCGTAGGAAGACATAAACAATGCCATCGAGATTTCTAGATAACGACAAATTGGTTTGGCGACTCGACGCCTTATGCGTGTAACTTGCAGATATTAATGATTTTTAATTGTACTAGTACAAAAAGGATTTCTAAAAAAAAAAAATTCTATTCTATTCTATTCTATTCTATTCTATTCTAAAGTGTAACGTAAGCAGTCTACGTTACCCGTTAATAGGCGTTGATTATTTTTATTTTTGTCTTTTACTCTTGTTTGGTTACTAGGTGGCAGGCGCGTATGGGTCGTCTGGGTAGGTACCACCGCCTTTCTTATTTCGCCATGAAACAGTTTCGCTGTGTATCGGATTTAAGGGAAAGGTGGCCAGTGTAATTACTGGGCACGGCATTTCATCTAAGGCCATGGGATGACAACGCACCTGCAATATCAAGTAATTTTTCGTTGTTATTGCAGGTGTCTGGTCGAAATCGGGCCGAAAGGTCTGGTCGCCTGGGGGTGGTCTGGTGAATTTACTTCGCAGACCCCAGACCACTTCCGCAAAAGGCACGGAAATTACCCAGGAGTTCTAGCGGGTATTCCCAGGGTCAATTTAGACGCAGAGTGAGACACACGCCCGCCACAGTGGCGGGTAGGTCCGTCAATGGATTTCTCCTGGTTAAAAAAAAGGTGTCTGGTGGCGGCGGTAACCGCTTACTTACCACCAGGGGTTGTTTATCATCTTGTATAAAAAAACAAGAATAAAACACGCAAAATAAAAATAGGTAGGTGTAAGGTATTTTTATTTTCGTGTTTATTTTAACCTCCTACGAAAAAAAAGTGGGATATTATAAGTTTGACGTGTCTGTCTGTGGCATCGTAGTTCCTAAACAAATAAAACGATTTTGATTGGTTTTTTTTAAAGCTGACGTAGTTAGGATGGTTCTAAGCTATAATTTATGAATAGCAGTTCAGCCTTTTGATGACTATCAGGTCATTTTCTACATCATACAAGGATTTTACTAACTTTCACATAACGAATTTGAAATTTGGTGTACTGTCACTTCGGTGACATTCCCATTACTTGAGCTGATCCTATACCATCAAAAACTTAGGAGTTAGGTACTATAATTTAATATTTTTTTCCTTTTTAGTGTTTTAAAGTCGGTTTTATTTCTGTTAATTTTTTTTTTGCATATTTTTAAGTTGTTTCCTAATGTTAAAGCTATGTGACCGTCAGCACTATTGACTTGTATGTCTCTCAGTCTTTGGTTGAAATACATAACAATGTTTCATATTAACGTATCATACCACTGATAAAGTATTATCAAACTCTTAACCGTTAAGGAGTTGTACCTTCCATCATAAGGTCACCCGAAGAGCCCGATACAATACAACTATTCGTCAATACGTACCTATAATATATATACAGAATATCTTTCAACTCCTAACCGTTAAGGAGTTGTACCTTCTATCACCAGCGAATAAACATAAGATGGTGACTGACAGTAGCAAATACTTGAATAGCTTTTGAAAAGAGTAAAACATGTGATACGTGCCTTTAAAATTTGAGGTTTTCCCCTTGATTTCCCTGGGATCCCATCATCAGCTCCTGACTTGGTGACAATGGGAACACCTCAGGAGTATACTCTATCGATTAAAAAAAGAATTTTGAAAATCGGTTCACAATTGACAGAGAAATCTATGAACATACATACAAAAAAAATACATACAGTGGAACATAATATAACCTCCTTTTTTTGAAGGCGGTTAAATAGGTACTAGTGTTAAGCGACTTCTGTTACTGCGTGTGTCATGATTGTACTTATGATCAGTCTTAGTGAACTACAAGCTCATTATGGCAGTTGCTATAGTTGTCTATGAAGGAAGCAGTTGGTCCTCCCATTAGTGGCACCTTACTTGTACCACGTCATTTCGCAAGTTCTGTTCCCACGACATGACGTAAGACCCAGGCGGTTCATGCGGCGGCATCTGCCGTGATTTTGCATGTAAATGACAGCATTAGGAAGGATTTTAAAAGGAAATACGACTTTTTTATCTACATACTCTAATGTAGTGTTTTAAACGGTAACAAAATTAAGCTCAATACGTAATATTGTTATAATTGTATAAAACAAATGTGTAAAAAACAAATTTTTGACTCCATAAATGCTTCCACACGTTTACTATGGCGAGTGGCTATAGTTATACCTCTTGTTTCAGTTTCCATTATGCACATATAGCCAAACCTAGGATGATATAGTCAAAGATACTTTTGGGTTTCCTGGTTGAAAAATTATGAAAGAAGTTTTGATTTATAATATTAATATAAATATATTCATACACTCACACACCTATTATCTAGCCCAAAATAAGCATCATTAAGAGCTTGTGTTATGGATACTAGACAACGGAGAAATAATAATAATAATATGTATATAAATATTAGAAATATATTAAATAAACATATAAACATCCATGACTCTTAAACAAATGCTCGTACTCATCATACAAACATTTGCTCCTACCGGGATTCGAACCCGGGACCTCTTGACCGAGTAGCCTGTATAGCAAGGGGTACAGGCTACGGGGCCAAACGGTCGTTAATAGTGCTATAATCAAAGGTTTTTACAATTGTCGCTGCCGCCTTTGCACGTTTTATTTACAGCCTAAAATAACCCCTTAAAGATTTTTTGATTGTCTATCGAGCATTTCTGTTGCTACATTATATTATATACTTTTTCGACCGTTACCATCAGTCAGCTGTTATCTTATTAGTCTGTTATCTCCTTAAAAATATTGATTGTACCAGGTCAGGTGAAAACAGTCACACCTATAATGATGTAAGTAGATATACATTTAGGAAATGAAAAATATATATACAACACCTTAATGCTACTACAATAGAATTCATGTATACAAATTTTGAAGATTTGAATATTGACATCTTTACAGACGTGATACTGTTCTTTTAGCGGTTTTCACTTCACGTAACAAAGAGCTATTTGATAATGTGTGTAAAGGCCCTAAGTTAGGTTGTAAAAATGTATATTAAGATAGAATATGATAGGTTGTAATAGGATTGTATTAACTGACGCTGATTATTCAGATCTATTATCTTCAGAACAATGATAATAATATACTAAGAAATATTATCAGACATCGTGTATTAGATTTTATTGTGCTCGGATTTACAACCTTGATATTACTAAGAGTGAATGACTTCGCTTTACAATGTGATTGAGATAATAACATTTTTTTTGTTATATACTATTTCGTAACTATAAACTGGAGATTATCTAACAAACAGTAAAATATATTTTGATTAAAATTATGATACTCATTATCTTTTTGCAACAAAAAGCTTTTGTGGTCGAGACGTCTTATGGAACAAAAGGAGTGTACGTACTTACCTACTATTGGATGATAGGAATGAAGCTAATAAAAGACAGTCACAATCATAATCAAAGAAATCCTATTATTACTTTATTAGAAGTTAAAGACATAAAATCTATATTAACAATGCGAAAGAATATAAATAAAAACTATGTAAATATTATATAGAAAATTCATTTTGAGTCTTTTGAGTTTAGTTTCTTAATATAAAGACCTTAAATGGTTCTAGTAAAATAATGATAAAAAAAATCGCTATTTTATCTCTTTTCCTCCCACTAAGGCAATATATAAAAAAAGTTAAAATACGATCATGTGGCGCCCCCTTTGTTCGGTAAAGTTAATTTCCCGCGGCATTAGAATTTCTCAAATTTGAACGCACGGTTGTAAATTTTGTGTAAAAAATGATTACTTACATCAATTTTTGCATATATATTTTTATATCAAGTGGTATGTTAATTGAATAGGGGTTATTTGTTATGTTACTTAAAGCATGCTTTTTTTTTCAGGTACACAGTAAAGGGTTGAAATTCGGCATCTACGAAGATTACGGTAACTTTACCTGTGCCGGATATCCAGGTGTCGTCGGCCATCTTGCCGGTGGTAAGTAATTTTTTGAATGTATACTAAATAGACATGTCTTGGCGTGGGATGTGAACCTGCGACATTTCCCAATCTGGGTGTCTGTTTTAACCACTGTGCTACCGAAGACTTGGGAACAGAATGAATTTCTTCTACTGTTTCTGTTCTTAAGAAAACGTCTACTTCCACAATATCATATGAAACGTGCTCAATCTATACCTTCTTTTAAATGGTGAATTTTCGCACTTATCAGTATTATTAATTTTAGTAAACTCGAGATTGCCTCTATTTATTTATACCACTAAGGTGGCAATGAAGTATACTGCCCACCTGATGGTAAGTGGTTACCGTAGCCTATGGATTACCACACCAGGGGCATCACTTGCGTGTTGCGGACCCTGTAAAAACCATTTCAAGCACTGTTTGAAGTTTCCCATGCTGTACTCGTTCGAGAAAACCTTGCAAGGAGCTATTTCCACAACCTGAGCGTACGCGGGAGAAAGTTTCTGTGAAACCGCATGAACGAGACTATTTTTGTACCAACGTGTGAGGATGAATAATTAGCGGTAAGACCGCCTTTTTTGGAATATTGGGCCTAATTCTGGAACCACACTTTAATTCTAAATTTAAGTACAGTGTATCTCTTTCTCGCAATAAGTAATAGGAAAAGGATAGCAAGAATCTGTTTAGAGCTGTCACTTAAAATTAGATAGATTTCAAAGAAACCATAGACAATTTTAGACGGCACGTACGGAGGTGCCTCCTAAAAACTGCATTTTATCACGTTCAATAAGGTCGAAAATTGAACGCACGTATCTAAATGTCAAATTATATGACAACCATCTTTGTCGTATTCTTTTTGATAAAAAGAAATGCACTGAACTCAAATTTAGACTTAGCATGTGTTCACCAGAATTAGGGCCATTGTGTTTGTTTTATCTCTGTGATGTTTATGTAAATGTTCAAAAAAAATGTCTCTAATAATCTAAAATCGAAATCTAAATTAATTAATCGAAAATCGAAATTATTATAATGTCAACCAACACCCGAAAGTATTTTTACATAATAAAACATCGATTCGGTTAAGTTTCACTATTGTTTTTCAATATTTTCTTATTTTTTTATTTATACATTATTATCGAACCGTTCAAGAAATGTTCTAGGTTCTCATATTCTTACTGAAGACGTAACAGCAGAATAATTGTTACATACATAAATGAAAGGGACCATTTTCTATGTGTACTATGATATGTGATCTGACAAAGAAATTATTCGTAAATAGTTAATTTAAATTCAAACACACGACTGAAAGTGATACAGTATACCGGCAATAACTGTACTGGATGACATAAGACTTTGTTTTAGTTTATTGTATTGCATTCAATTTTAAAAAGTAAATTAAAAAGAAAGAAAGTATGGTAAATAAACTTATTTTATTGCATAAATCTAGATTATTATTAGTATTGTCTTGTATTTCCGCGAGTTGTTACAGTTGAAATAAAACCGTTTTACTGGATTTAACTCGCGTTTAATTAGAAGTTACATTATATTTATTACCCGACGTTTCGATCGCTTTACTCCGATCGTGGTAATAAGACTGAAGATGTCAGTTGTTTTAGATAAGTAAGTTTACAAGTTAATAATGACGTTTACCCTCACGTCACTATTATAATTAAAATCACATTGAAAGATTATTATCTTAATGGTAACCGCAGATAGGTACCAACACTAAATTTGTATATCTCAATGTTACTTCATCAATAGTAAGTGTAATGTTTCTTAAGCTCTATCCAAAGATGCATTGGCATTCACTCGAGCGATTACAGGAATGCGCTTTATTATACGAGACCATTGCGTGTGCGCCGGTGTTTCTTCTATGTGAATTGATCGATGTGATAATTGTTATTACCATATTATCTTCCTGAATCAGTAAACAAACGATGTACGTATATTGACGGACAAAGTATTTAATAAGCCGATTTTGACAACTACGTTTAGAAAAACCGCTAAAAAATTCGATAAATCTATTCGTAATTAGCGGGAAAGAAACAATTAAAACCTTAAATGTTGCCAAGAAAATTGAAAGGTAATAAATAAAGATTTGTTTTTTTCTTAATCGAAACCAAAGAGCTCAAACCATTACGCCACCGAGCTCCTCCCCTTTTGCTTGTTGCTTCTCTAAAATATCGTAGTTATTTTTGAGCACTTTGGAAGCTCAGATATTCTGATGCTGATGTTTTGTATGGAACAGCTAATTTTTTTTACAATGTCGACGTTGGTTCCTTAGAGAAAGTTGTTCAGTTTGATGGTCAGTTCTACCCCATAGCGCATTACTACCCAATTAATATACAAGCTGTACACACGACAGCACTTCAAGCGTACCTGTTTGACCTTGAGACCGCCCTTACTGCGTACGTAATAGAGGCAGCTTTCGTAGTGCAACTGCGACACTTGATGGGCTGTCGTGTACATTGCGAGCCAGGTAACTGGTGTAAAATTTCAATGGAATCGAAACGTCTCGATCGCATTAGCCAGCAGTCAAATCCATATTATAAAACTTAGTCGACCCATATACCCATATTGTCTTACATTTTCGCGAGCACTACACATTTGAAATAAAACCAATTACCGGATTTAACTCGTGTTTATTTAGATGTTACATTATTATTATTCACCCGACGTTTCGATTACTTTACAGTGCTCGTCGTCACGGGAAGACTGAAGATGTCAGTTGTCTTTGATAAGTTTTAAGTTAACTACCGTCACTTTGTTATATTTTGAGCGGTCCGAATTACGCATACGGAGCTCACGGTGTCAGTTTTTTGGGCAGTGTGAGGACGGGCTTGGGACTTTATTATTCGCATGAGATCCCAAGCTGGTGGTACACTCCAACCATCTTCTCTATTGAAATTAGGGTGTTTTTTGATTTCAATAGCCTCACGTAACATTCTAGTTAAACGCGACATCTAATTAAACTCGAGTTAAATCCGGTTTTGATTAATTTCAAATGTGTAGTCGACCGGGTCAGAAACATCAAATGAAGTAATAATTAATTAACGAAAACTTTCAGACGCCGCAACGTTTGAGTCATGGGGCGTGGACTACGTCAAGTTGGACGGGTGCTACGCCCTGCCCGCTGACATGGACCACGGGTATCCCGAGTTTGGAGTCCAGCTCAACAGAACTGGGAGGCCCATGGTCTACTCCTGCAGCTGGCCCGTCTACCAGATATATGCTGGTCTTCAGGTGAGAAATGATACATCATCAATATACCTAGTCTTGCCATAAATACTGACAATAAAAAGATTTTTTTTTCTATTGCAAATAACATTTATTACTTTTACAGTGTGTTAGTTTAATACATAAATATAAAACAATTTAAAATATAAAAAGCTTATTCGAAGTGGTCTCCATTGGCTGCAATATAGTCCTTTAAACGTTGAGGCCAGTTATCAATAGAAGCACGCACTCTTTCCATGGGAAAAAAATTCTTCACTGCCAATCGTACGGATTGTGTTAGGAACTCCAAATTATCATGGCGTTTAGATCAAGCCGTACTCTCTAAAACTGACCATATATCATAACCTAGCGGATTAAGATCGGGACTAGACGACGGCCAGTCTTCAGCTCTGATGAAGTCCGAAACGTTCGTTTCCAACCAAGACTGCGTAGACCGAGCTTTATGACCCGGCGCCGAGTCTTGTTGGAAGGACCATTATTGGTTATTGAACATGGTGTTGTTAAGGGGCTTCACTACCTTCTTAAGAATGCTATCTTGATACTCTTATGCCGATGTTTTGATACCTTTTTCACAAAAGTATGGCTCAGTCACTCCTTCATAGCTAATACTGGGGTATTTGGTGGGCCAAACCATCACTGAAGTCGGATAGTGCCCACTTTGCACTCTGTCGACTAATTCAGAAGCTTCCTTAGAGCTTTGAGCATAAATACGCTCATTTTGTTTGTTAAAATGTTGCTCAATTGTAAAAAAAATCTCATCCATAAACAAAATTTTTCTGTGACCTCCCTTTGCGTACCGCTTCAGTAGTTGTTTCGATTTTACCACCTATTCTTTTTTTAACTATCAGTTAAGAAATGATCAGTACGTCTCTTATAGGCTGCAAGTCCTAAGTCATCTTGTAAAATACGCGACATGGTTCTAGGTGCTATCTTCATCTCCCAAAATAAAATCTATTGCTTTCGGACAGGATTTCTTCGAATATTTTTCCTTACTGCTTTGACCACCTTTTTCGTACGAACACTACGTGGACGGCCATATCTTTTTCTGTCACAAACAGAGGAGGTCTCATCGTACCTATTAATAGCCCGGTACACAAACATTTTTAATTGATATTTTAACTCACTAGTGACTTGTCTCTGTATATTTGATTAAACAAACATTTCTATTTATTATATTGACATGTAGTAGATTATTTCAATTATTATTTTTATTCTTATAAATTTTTAAGGATTTTAAAATTTATTTAATGTATGAAATTTGGATGAATATTGCGGTACCCTTATAGGGTTCATGTTTGACACTATTTACTTACCACCATTGTACCACCAATGTACACAACATGAGAGCTTTAAATGATTGAATTAAAAAGAAAACAAGAACACTAGAAGGAATATAATAAAATGACAGAGTTTTGAGGCAAACATGATTATTAAACAAAAAATTAAAACCGACTTGGAAATACTAAAAAGGATAAAATAATTAAATTTAAGTGGGTACTTATCCCCGAGTAACACAATTTTTTAGAGGCGGTTCTCCACTTTCTATTGTTTCTGGAAACAACTTAGCACCAATTCCAAAATATAATTATCTTATCCTTTTTAGTATTTTGTAGTCGCTTTAATTTTTTGGTTCTTTTTTTCATAATTCTTAGTGATAAGTAACTTTATAAGGTCAAAGATGGATGACCGTCAGCATATATTGTTTCCTAGTATCGTATTGTTTCACAAAACAGTCATTGGAAAGCAAAAATCCGCAATTTCGCATACGTAGACGACTTAGTTATTCCAGTTATTTTGATTTAAAAACTAAACTACCCGATCGATTAAAAAAAATGGGAGCAAATGGCAACTATTCCGCATCGAACAAAAAAGAATGACTTAAATCGAATTAGAAATCTCGGCGTAATCGGTGTACATAGGTACATAGAAAAAAATCATACCAACCGAATTGAGAACCTCTTCGGTTTTGAAGTCGGTTAAATAAAGAACCGAATTGATACCTCCTCCTTGTATTTTAAATTCTTGTTAAAAATGCCGACTATTCGGGAGGTATATTAAGGACTCTCATTTCCATTACGCTTAAACCTATTTATATTTAGCTGCAGCTTGCACTCTATGACCGCGCTAATAGCGCATTACGTGGTAAATTAAACTACGCTCCTAAATGAATGGAAAAAGAATAATTTTCGTGATACACCTCCAGGGTGCTTTTAAAAGCTGGAAGTACAGGTCTACTCTAAATAGAGATACGGATATTGATATTTACCTAAGTAAGTATTACTTTTAACTCCTGTTGGAAAGCTAGTCCTGTCTTTCTAGTTTGTTGTGACAACAATTTATCAGAATAACCAATTATATCAGATACCCGTTGATAGGATTATCACAATTAAGTTCCTATAATCACAGTAGATGACGTTATGCTCTATATGGTGGCCATAATTAATTAATGGCGATATTTTTTTAAGTGGTAACCGAAGCTTAGAGACAGTTGTAACGCTAAGGATACTTTTTTACAGGCTGCTTTTTTACCCACCGCAGGAAAATAACACAAAAGTAGTCCTAGAAAAACTTACAATAATTTGTAAAACTGTTTTTCTTTCTCACTGCAAAAATATATTTAGAAGCCTCATTTATACTGTGCGTAATCTTTCAATCACACAAACAACCAACCATACAAAAACTATGCAGTACATACATATAAATATCTGCCGGATTCAATTATCGGCCTTCGACATGACTCTCAGGAAGGGAGCCCAGTAATTCTCGTATAGATGAACCTAAGTATATCTACTAAGGCATAAGTACTAGGGGGCGCGTGTATATAGGTACACTGTTGCCTAGATACATGCATCCTACTGCTGAGCATAGGCCTCACTACATGGGAGAAACACATGAGGAGGTTGACCTCAACTTCACGCTGACCCAATGCGGGTTATTGGGTAAAAGCGGAGGAGGAGCTCGAGATTACAAATTTTGATTTACCCATCCAGAATCAACGATAGCGAAATTTGCTTTGTTTTCGTAATCGAAACTAGAGCTATCAACCACTACGCCACCTTGCTCCTCAGCAATAGTCAGAAGGATGAACCTTTATCTACATAGTATATGTACATAATTAATCATTTTCCTATCTCATTTCCAGCCTAACTTCACGTCGATCATCGAACATTGCAACCTGTGGCGCAACTTTGACGACATTCAAGACTCGTGGGCATCCGTCGAGTCTATCATAGACTACTACGGAAACCATCAGGACGTCATCGTTCCTAACGCAGGGCCTGGCCATTGGAATGATCCTGATATGGTGAGAGCCAAACCAGTTTCATCTTACCATATTGTTAACGAGATGGACTAAAAATTATTATTTGCTTTATAGCGTTTAATTAGTATAAAGAAATTAAATAGCTTTTAAATAAATACTTTTATAACGCTTTGTGAATCCATATATGGCTTCATATGTGTTAAAGATAAATAAAATCATATTTCGTCGAACTCCTTATTACAATTGCTTTTGTCATAACATAATGGATATTATATTTTCACATTTAGTAAACTTACGATATTTTGAGCAATACTGGCATAGCTGCAGGTATTATTCTGCCGAATAGGCAAACGGTTGAGCCCGTACTGAATCCAAAGAGAGGTCTTGATGTCTGACTGATGTCTTTGGAGGTTTTTTTAAGATATAGGAGCTGACGGGAGTGCCCCCGTCAGCTCGATGTCGGTGTTCCCAAAAAGTAGATGGACGACCACGTTTTCTTGATGTTTGAGCTTTGCTTGCCTTATGCAAGTGTTCCAAAGCTGCAAGATTAAAATCAAACTTATGCATATATTGCTCTGAATTGATTAGGCGTTAAACTAACCAATCATTTTAACAGTTCACCATATGGAAAAGAGTCTCTTGTAAGTGGTATAAGAGACTGACTGTAGACTAAATTTAATGTAGGTAAAAAACGCGATCCTTACTATCTAGACCAGAGTACCTAAGCATTAGAGTATGTTATGGATAACAATACAAGTAAGAGACATACTTACTTAAAGATAGTATATCAGAAAGAAGTAGGTTGGGATGTTCTGCGAGCACATTCCATGCAAAACTACCGCATGTAATGCAGCAAGGAGATGTCACTTCAGTCTATCTTCAGATCGCCATCCTTACATGCCGACGTACTGATATATTGCTGGGAAAATTCCATCAGGGGCTGTAATTATGTAGTACGAGTATCAATACTATAGTATTAACACCTGCTACATTAAAGTAAAATACTTGACTATCCCGACTTGTTATCAAACTTAACCATCTAAAAAATTTTTATTGAAATTCTTTCAATTATAATAGGTATCAAACTATGAATAGCTCCACAAATTTTAAAAACATTGACCATTAAAAATTCCAGGTCGGTTTATAAAAAAATTAACTGACTTGTGATCGGTCGATCACAAGTCAGTTAATTTTTTTATAAAATGATAGTAAAAAGTATTCCTAAGAGAATGTTGTTTCTTGGACACCTATTTTTAAACCTTATTTAATAAGTTAATCATCAACGCAGTAGGTATATACAGTTGGAATGAGTTATTAATTTTAACAACAATGGACCAGGGGTTCGCATCCGATTCCGCAAATGCGGAACATCCGCATTAATTGATGCTGATCTTTTACGGATGCAGATTCATATCTGCAACAAGTAACGACATTTAAAGAAAGTGGACGGTGCCAGAGTGGCACGTGCCTCGCGCGATAAAAGACTATTTATTTATTTTAGAGAATTTTTCAGATAAGTACATCTCTTTGCACCTTCATCTTCTACGAGTGTCTTTAAGCTACGGAAACCGCTTGCCATCACGCTCATAGTCGCTTATTTTCAAAAACATCTTATTCAATTGAAAATTTCATAACATTTCTATGAAATAATGCAGCCAATGTTATACTATCTCATACAAATGTCATGAAATTATCAAATGAATAAGATGTTTTTGAAAGTAACAAATCATTTCTATGAACTAATATAGTCCCTGTGTCAATTTATTGTCGTATTGACGGCACAACTCTGTATAACTTAAAAAAAAATCATGTTATAATATCATTGATTTTCATTTTTCAGTTGATCATTGGCAACTTCGGTTTATCATACGAACAAAGCAAGACGCAGTTTGCGATATGGGCTATATTAGCAGCGCCCCTGCTCATGAGCGTAGACTTGCGGACGATCCGACCGGAGTACAAGGCTATCCTGCAGAATAGGAAGATTATCGAAGTGGACCAAGACCCACTCGGGATACAGGGCAGAAGAATATACAAGGTACCTACTGAATTTAATTGTAAAGTGTATGAAAGAGTGAAAGAGAACTAACATGGATTGAGTGGCTATGGGTTCTGCGGAGACTGCAATAATGGCGTTTGGGATGCAAAATGCAATGTAATAAATTGGTATTTAAATATGATATTCCCGTTTTTTTCAAATGCCATTTTTATTGCAAATCATTTTAAATGAATGTCTACCTATATAGTATACAAGTAGGATTTTACTATGATTTTAATAGAATTATTTGTTATTGTTTAAGCTTATTAGTTAAAAATGAGGGTCAATTACAGCTTGTAGAATATGTAGCCGATTTCAATGTTTAAATTTGTTGAAATTATTTTGTATTATTAAAAAAATGATTTTTTTCACTGCAATTTCAAACAATTTGCCATCAAATTTCAAATGAAATAGAAAAAACATAGTAGGTATGGTAATTCCAGTTTGCACAAAATACTTCATTCGGCAGTTTCAAACTTGGAGTTCTTATATTTTATATCGCTGTTATACTTTTATCTGATAAAGATAAGGGGAATAAAGTTTATCCTCACTGCTTCAACTTTGCTGTAATGTTTTAATGAAATCACTTGATATTTTTAACCGACTTCAAAAACGAGGAGGTTCTCAATTCGGCCGGTATGTTTTTTTTAAGGTCCATATAGACCATTCCGCGTAGTCTTGGTGTGTTTTGGTCGTCAATAGTAAGGAAGTTAGTAAATAATAACCGCTACAACTTTGTAGTAGGTACTTAATTTTTGAAATCTTACGGCAATCAACCGCTTCTATAATTGAGCACTCCGGCCATAAATCTACAAATCGGAGAACTTTGACCTTAGCTGATTATCTGTGAATGTTGTTTCCAGCATCGAGGCATTGAGATCTGGTCAAGACCGATCTTGCCGATTCAAGGGCAGTATTACTCGTATGCGGTGGCGTTCGTGAACAGGAGGACCGATGGCACACCCTCAGATGTCGCCGTGACGCTCAGGGAACTGGGACTCAACAACCCAGCAGGATACAGGGTTGAGGTAAGGAAATCTGTGCGAAATCCAGTGACTTGATTCTCTTCCTTTGTAGTACCAGTGTAGTAGAGGGATTTCTCTATAAAGAATTAAGAAACTGGAACTACTTTGAAGAATAATAATCCTCGTTCATTCTGAAGTCGGTCATTTCAAAATCAAATTTCTATGACAAATTCTTTCGGTGTATAAGAGTGAGAGCGAGAGTGGAATACGTGTGTTGTGTGAATATTTATTTGAATTCATAGATTCTGTTGTAAACTAATATTTATTCAAAGTTATTTTAAATTGAAAACAATGTACATACATACCTACAATAAGGTTTTGTAATTTTTTTTTTATACAACTAGATGACAAACAAGCTGACGGCCCACCTGATGGTAAGCGGTAACCGCCGCCTATAGACACCTGCAATAACAAGGCAAAAAGGCAATAAAAGCAAAAAAAGGCAAAGGCAAGGCATAAGACTTTGTCACCAGGAAGACTGATACTACTTTTTAAACTTTTATTATATTTCTGGAGTGGGTAGCTCTGTGGCTTAGTGGTTTGAGCGCTCTGGTTTCGATTACGAAAGCAAAGCAACCATTAGCCATGGTCGATCCCGGGATGGGTGAACCAAAATTCCTAATCTCGAGCTCCTCCGTGCTTCGCACGTTAAGTCGTTGGTCCCGGTTGTTACTGAAACTTTTTAACCCACCAACCCACATTGAACCAGCGTGGTGGTGTTATGACCCAAACTGCCCATGTGTTTCTACCATGTAGGAAGGCCTGTGCCCAGCAGAGGGACTTAAATAGGCTGATGATGATGATGATATTCCTGGAGTATATATAAATGACTTTGTTTTTATTATTGTAAGCCATGGAATCTAAGACGGGGCCGAATCTACTGAACTGAAGTCGTTGTTATTATTTTAGTTGCCAAATAAGTTGGCCAATGCTCCTTACACTATCTTAAATATCCGATAGTTTCTTTAAAAACTTCTTGATGATGATGATGATGCTGAGCAAAAGAGAAGAACTGTAGGTACTTTTGAATCTTTTTTAAGTTCAATCAGAATTTATTTCTGCCTTTGAGTTAGGTGTTTATTTCGTTAAAGCATTTTTAGAGTAGGTAGCCAAAGATATTGATGAAAAAACACATTCCTTCTTTGATCGTTTTAAATTATTGTTTCAGGACTTGTATGAAGATGTCGACTACGGCGTGCTCTCCCCTCAGACCAAGATCAAAGTGAAAGTGAACCCCTCAGGTAGAAAGTGTCGCACTATTTATAAATGGACCGGGCGCGGGCTTTCAATTTAAATTGCTTTTGGTAAGGTGATTACATATAGTAGTGTCATGTGTTGTAACCCAGGTACTGACATGGATTATAAGAACAACACAATAAGTGGCTAATTGAGTGAGGAGTTCGGTGGCGTATTGGTTTGAGCGCTCTGGTTTCGATACGATAAACAAAGCAACTTTCGCCATGGTCGATCCGGGGATGGGTCAATCAAAGTTTGTTATCTCGAGCTGCTCCGTGCTTCGGGAGGCACGTTAAGCCGTTGGTCCCGGTTGTTCCTGCAACTGTTTTAACCCACCAACCCGCATAGGGCCAGCAGCGTGGTAATTTTATGGCCCAAACTTCTCATGTGTCTCTCCCAAGTAGGAAGGCTTGTGTCCAGCAATGGGACGTATAAGCTGGTGATGAAGTGGGTAATTTCCTTCTGACACTGCTATATGTGTTTACGTGCTTCAGTAACCACGTAAATTAATACATGCATGCTTGCATGTTTATTACTAGATGTAGATAAATTATATTTATTTGTTTGTACAAACTGATAATTCATTTAGGCTTTTACAACTTAAATACATATACATAGCTATGGATGCAATTGTCCTGCTTCTAAAGATAGTCTGGATTTAAATCCATAAGTAACTAATTTTGAATCTTAAGTAGGAAAATAATATTCTACTTTTTCTTCAAACAGGTGTAGTAATACTTCGTGCGGATGCGCAGCCCTCGTACGCTTACAACGCGATACCAACACGAACACCTTACACGCCACTAAACGACGTATTTAGACTAACTAAGAAGTGATCACAACGCCATCTCCCGTCGAAAATTTTCTAACCACAACGCCCTCTGTTGACCAACGCCAGAATCTAGAAACAATCTGAAGTGAATCTCATTAAGATCTAAAAGTACAATCAATCCTAAATAGCATGTCTCTCCATTAGTGTGAAATATAGTTACCAATTTTATCATCCATTCATACTTGCCGCTAAACTAGGTTATTTCTTATTTATGATTTATATTTTGTCTAATGTGATCTAATGTATGTTCGTAATAATGTAACAAAATGTTGAGAATCGATTTTGCCATTATGTTGTACCTAGGATAAGTATGTACATTTTAGGTGCCTGTAAATGTAAGTTTTTGTAGGAAACGTAAATAATTATATGTCTTTAATAGTTTCAAAGGTTTTATTATATCCCCCTATATATTTAAGTAAGTAGTATTATTACTTTAAAAATGCCATAAGCTCAATTTTAGTTCTTAAAACTATCTTAGAAGAATGAGATTTCTTAGGAAATATTTCATTCTTTCTCCGGAATCTCTCTTGACAAATTAATTGAAATACATTGCCTTCACTGTGTTTCTTGACTATTGCCATATACCTATCGAATCCTTATTTTTTTACATTGTGTAATTTGGATAGATCCATATATCTACATTACATCTATACTATTTATGAGTTAATATTTTTGAAGATTAAATGATTGTTCATGCGTGTCTCCCGTCCTGTAAATTTGAAGCCAGACACAGTTGTTACCAAATTTTCTTCCTCAATAATGTTGACGCTTCTGAAACAAACAAACCAACATTCATTTTACACTCTAATTTCTTTGATGTGATTCAATCTTTAACAGTTACAATGATTATACCTTCCTAGTCGTATTTTTTTGGGGTCGTATTCGTCCATATGATCGATTCCTTCATAATTTTCTGTAAAATCTTTGATTTCAAAGTTGCTTACATATTCTGATAATTTAGTTGGCTTAACTTTGATGAAAGTTTCTTTAGCATTAGGATTTTCTGATACCCTTAAAACTTTATGCAAGTTCATAAGAGTGGTTTCTGTAGCTAAATCCGACGGTGAATCGTAATGTTTTTCCCGTGACTTAAAAGTTACAAAATTGTTTGCAAAATGATCTGATAAGTCAAATGAATACACATTCATTTCCGCTGGTAGATTACTGTTTTTAATAAAACGACCATCAACCTTCACCAAATTTAAAATAGTTACTCCGACCTAAAATAAAAGAGACCAAAACAGTGGTATAAAATTGGGCTTATATATCTGATGTATTTAAAATGATATAATTGAAAACGAAATTATGCTTATGTTACGGAACTTACCCATAATAATAGAAAGCTCATATTCATTCAGAAGTCTTGCGCACTTGCATACACTTAGAAAATTACTTAATTAATACGTTAAAATAACATTACAATTATTGCAGTTTACTTCAAAAGCTCATAAATTAATAATCATTGCTAATATTATATCAGAACATTAATCAGTAAGACAACTACAGATAGGTAATTAAACTGTTTCGAATAAAACAAACATTTTAAAATAATATTTTACTAATAAATATATCACTTTAGTAATAAAAACACTAAAACCTTAGCTTTAAACATCAGCGAACACGTTTTGATTCTAGAATGCATTTTGTCAAATTATAATAACAGTAAAGACAAATGTATATATTACTATGGTAGGTATAAAATTATATCTATTAATTCACGGAATATTGCAGCTGACCTGTCGGGGTTATGTCCGCTACTGATAATATTATTTATGGCTGGCACAAAGAACGTTGAACCCACACGAACGGTGTACGCAATTTACTATATGTTTGGGCATATGTGAAGGAATTTATATAAGAAGACCCATTACTTCCAATGAAGGCAAGTGATGAACCGTCATTTCAAAATCTGGTATAGTACAGCAAAAAGTATATCCTTCGCTTGGGTTATCAGGATGCCACGTCAACCAGGAGAAAGCAGTGTTACCTCTACATAAATCGTTACAAAAGAACATTTGTCTAGCCTCTTCCTTTGAGTAATACGGATTGTTAATACCAACGTAAGCTATTCCTTTTCTTGTACTTGGTTCATACACAACTTTATAAAAATATTGAGGCACTGGAATCACTGGGTTATTGTTATCATCTGTAACCAAATATATATCCACTCTACGACCGAATTGATTAAATAGCTGCGTAACACCATAAGTGCCGGTGTATATAATAGTGTCATACCCTGCATGATGAATGTGATTCCGCAGATCTACTTCTAGAGTGTTCCAATTGCCACCATTAAATCCTGTCCATTGGGGTGCACAGTTGACGTAGTGAAACGTAGCTCTTTCAGTAAACGCAAAGACAAAATCAGTTTTAGCTGCCAAATGTCCTCTGGATAGCATTTCTGTTTTAGTTATATATGTATCGATCATAGGACCAACTAATTGAGCGACAGCTGCTTTTTGATTCCATGGAGAGAATAAGGATTGAACAGGCACAGAACCATAGTTGTTATTGTCGACGAAGAAAGGTCGATTAACTCTAGTCTGGTAATTTGCATTATAAGGTTTTTGTGTATATGTTGAATATATAGGATTTAACCTTAATTCGTCGAAACAAGACTCGTAGACTGGGTAAAATTGATTTTGTATTTCATATCCAACTTCAATTATAGGGTTCCCTTGGAAGCATGTGCGATTGCTACGTTTGCTCATGTGATTTGAAGGTGAGGAACATCGGAATAAATAGAAATGAGCTGGTCCGTTAAGCCATTCATTATTACCAAAATTTTGGCCTCCTAAACAAGATATGGTGCCAGTCTCAACAGCTGCTTTAACCACCGGATGTTCAATACTACCTATTCCTTCGCAGCTCAAGGT
The DNA here is from genome assembly GCA_947347705.1 of Nymphula nitidulata. NCBI lineage: Eukaryota > Metazoa > Arthropoda > Insecta > Lepidoptera > Crambidae > Nymphula > Nymphula nitidulata. The sequence continues at coordinate 9,290,756 of OX374636.1, forward strand.
CAATGTGTCTCCATATTGAATTTCTATGTTACCAAATCTGTCTGTGGGTTCTAAAAGTCTCCCATTTCTGATTATTACCGGAAGAGGTTCTCCGAAATGTTCTCGCGTATTCAACCTACACTTTTCTCCTTGTTGTACATTGAAAATACACAAAATTAACGCAAATATTCGTTGCAACATTACTATCGGTAATTAATTCTATAGATCCTTTAAATTTGCAATATTTCTGATAATTACTACTGATAATTTTTTAAATAAAACAAGACGTAAATCAACTCCGAATTTGGACTGTCATTTATAATATTTCACAAGTTTCACACAGCGCTGCTGTCACGTTTGTCAAGTGTTATATTTACACAGCATGTTATAAAATTATAAAGTAGTTTATCAATGATGTATTTCGATAAGCCATACAGTAGGTATAGTACAAAGAAATTATTTACTAGATATAAAGATAGTTTTTGGTAAAATATTTTTTCTTTTAATCTCTGAAGTTTATTACTTATTAGACATATTAAAATTTCCATTGTGTGTGAGCACCACGCGCGTGTATCATCATACCATCATGGATTAGAATTCTGATTTCACCCAAAAAAGATCGCTACTATTTCGAAATAAGTCACCAATATCAGATTTTGCCGGGTCATGATATGGGAGCCAAGCGAGAATGCTGATGGTTTGTAGGTACACCTCTTGGTAAATTTTTTAATTCAATGTATGTCACTTGTATATTATTACGCCCTCTCAGCCCTGCGAGCATTAGATCTATCGACCGACAAAATTAGACATTTCAAATCGACTCATCGGATCCGTTAAGTCGTTGCTTAGGGCGTTTTTATTGTGTCGTTGGCTGTGTGTTGCGTAGTTTTTCTCAATATGAAATGTAAAATTTTGTTTATCGAGAGATTCGTGCTTGCACTGCAGAATTTGTCTTTTATTGTTAGATTACGGAAAACTTCGATAACTTATCTAAATCTTAGGTACCTATACGACGCTAGAAACAAAAAACTTATCACACGCTTGTCTTTGGTTATTAGGTAGGTAAATCATTTTTTTTAAGAAGAAACTTCAAGAAAACTAATAAATTGGTCTGATTATAAAAATGTCTATATTAAAAATTTGGTAAGTTAGTCAAATAAGATACGTTCATGAAAAAAAATGCCTACTTATGAATGTAAAAAATCATAATTAACTGTTATGGGAATACGCGTAATTCATTTTATATGGTGCTCAAGCGTCATCGATTCAAGGAGTCTAATACCATCATCGTTGTGGCATAAAAAACTACTTATTTATCTGTTATCTAACTTTAAAATAGTTTAGGAAAACCCGTCATGGTCATTAAACCTTTAAATAATGGTACCTTTTTAGGTAGGTTTTATATAGTTTTACTTACTTACTAAGGTAAAAACCATTTTTTAATAAATTATGAAGTAAAATAAATAAAAATCATTTGATTCGGACAACAGTTGGTCTGAATGATTTGTCTATATGATTTGTCTATATGATATGGGTTAGTAAAACAAAAGCATCTTCAAAACATAGTTTTGATTAAATTAAATTATAAAAAATTAAATTATATTTTTTTCACAAATGCCCCCGGATAGTTCCTTGCCTTGTGCCGGCAGCAACCAAACTCTCCGCACAAGACACCCCCAAAGTGGCGAAGTAGTTATTACCTAAAGTCATGAGGAGGATTTTGTAACTGTCGCATATTCTTTCTAAAGATTGCTTGAAAGCCATCAGTTTACTACTCTGCAAACATCTCCGATGCACTACAGAAACGAGACAGATGACAGACCCAACATCATCCTGAAAGTATTATCATACAAGATACGCAGGTTCTCGAACGAGTTCTTAGTTTGTTTGACTCGGGAACCCATCACTTTATCGCAAATAAGTTCATCGATTTTCATTCCCCATAAAACTATTCGCAGATCTTTTTATACAATACTTAACAACTCCTCGAATCAGTTTACATCGCAATTTCATTTCCTCGAATAGTTATTATCTACAAACTCACTGCATCGTTATTTCTTTTCATATTTTATGTATTTTATCTAAATAATGTTAAATCGTTGTGTCTTTACCCATAATTATGTTTTCACGACAGTTTCATTTTGCAAAATAGTTAAAACATCAATTTTTACTTCACTAAAGTCAGTGTTCATCGAAAATACGATTTTCATGTAATTAATCATTTTTGTTACTCTGTTAAGAAGACCTGGGTTAGGTTAGGTGAGATTTTTAGTCTTATGAACCTAAACAACCGTTGCGTTTTAAAATTTAGTGACAGATATGTATCGCTGTAAACCCGACACCGTGTAGCGTCTTGTCTGCCCTACCTACCCCTAGAGTGTAATTTAAGGGGCGAGGCGGTCCCACGATAAGATCGCGTGGGACCGCCGGAGCCCCGCAGCGCCGGAGCCGTGACAGAAGCCATGCATGCTGCATGCTTGCATACTGCTTGCTTGCCTGCTTTAGGTTTGCTTGCATGCTGCATGCTTGCTTACATTTTTGCTTTTGTGTTACACCCAAGGCGTCACAAAATTAAAATTTGTCGTCCACAGATTAAGTTTTAGTTAACTGCAACCGTGTCTAAATTATTTTTGAGTTACCGTAGCCTATGACCTTTTGCGCCACCGGGGGTATCACTTTCGCGTCGCCAACCCTGTAAAAATCTTTGAAACCCCTTTTTGAAGAACCTCATGTTGTACTCGTTCGAAAATACCTTTGGACAACCTGAACGTAAGCGGCAGAAAGATATTCTGAAACCGTACTGTACGCGACCACTTTAGTTCCAACATGTGAGGATGAACATCCTGCCCCGTCGCAGTGGCGAGCGGTGCGATGATATAAAGAGGCGTCATTGTCAAATAATATCTCAGAACTGTTTTACCGTTTGTATAGCGGGCTGTCCGAATCTCGCCATATGCTTAAGGGTTCAATACCGCTCGTGAGCTCGGAGTCGTGGACAATTCTCGTAGCGTATCTATGAACCGCGTCTATAAACCGCTCATAGGTGGCAACAGTGTTACAGTTATAGAACCTGACATGAGACTGATACAGTTATCGTCTTTTTCCCGAAGAATAATACCGCCGTGCCGTGCTCTATTGAGTACACCAGGCTTAGCTACATCCTCTAAATGCTTGCAAAACTAAACGTCACCAGAGATATAAATTCAATACCAAGGTTCCTGATACTCTTAACCACGGAAAGGGATATGTCAAGCAATTGTGGACAAATGGGGCATCAGCAAGTGGGGTTTTTAGCGGTAAACGCGCAAACTTGTGACTTAGTGGGGTGAGAACAGTATAGAACAAACACATTTATTGTCAAACTTTTACAAAAGTTAAATTGGACTAAGTTTTGTCGTCATTGTTATTTCAGCCTAATGATTTCCACTATGACACTCTATTCCACGATGCGCTGCACGCATCCAGCGGCTACCTGCGACCTTCACCACATCTTCGGTCCGTGGTCGCCACTGCAGAACATTTTCGTCCCAATGGCCATCGGTTCTGCGAACGATGTGTCCCTCCGACTGCCACTTAAGTTAAGCAACTCTTACATCTATATCGATGACTTTGGTTCTCCTATGGATCTCTTGATTTCCGATTTGATCCCTATAAGAGAAAGTATTGTTCGCTCTTTTGCCCTTTTAGTGACATTGAGCCTCCTAATGAGACATATTGTGAGCGACCACGTCTCAGTACCGTATGTCATCACTGGCAACACACACTGTGAGACTTTCGTCTTAAGACCCTGTCAGAAGCCTTTCTCATTTCAGCCATGAAACAGTGCGCTGTGTTTCGGATTGAAGGGAAAGGTAGCCAGAGTAATTACTGTGCATGGACGGCATTTCATTTAAGGCCTCAAGATGACAACGCACCTGCAATAGGTACAAATGATTTTTTCCTTGCTATTGCAGGTGTCTATAAGGTACGGTAACCACCAGGTGGGCCGTCAGCTTATTTATCATCCAGTTGTATAAAAAAAGACATTACTGTATTCAGGACGTGAATATATTCGTATGCCTTAGCTTCCCAAACGCTGCCCATCCGAGTTGGATTCGACGAGTGAACTCTTGTTGAAAATTGGACTTACCTAGCTGGGCTGTTTGTCCTAGGTACTATACATGTTCGTCGACAACTTCGAGTGTACTCTCCAAGGCTAAGTTTAATCGTCCCCAATCACAGTCTCTGCGAGGGCCTAGACAAGATGCCATTTGGCAATCGCTAATCGCTATCGCTAAATAGAATATGTATGGGATTTGATATTTGCGATCGAAAAAAAATTGGGGGCTTGTGTCAAATCAAATAAATTTTCCGCTTAGCGATAGCGATTTTAGAAATTCATCTTGTCTAGGCCCTCTGGTTGGAGAAGTCTCGATAAGCTATAAGCTATAAATTTCATCTATATAGGCTCATTGCTGGTATTGTAAGCTAATGTCTGCCTTCACAGTGTCGAAATTATTGTAACTCAACACCCGAAGAAGTATTTTTACAAATACCGACGGTTCAATGCATTCCAATAGAACATTTTCTTACTTTTTATTTTGATATTAGATTTGGTAAATGTTTAAAATATCTGGAATAAAATTTCAACATCACCGGCTTATATACGTCCTACTGCTGGGCACAGACCTTCTTACATGGGAGAAACACATGAGGAGTTTTGGGCCATAACACCACCACGCTGGCCCAATGCGGGTTGATGGGTAAAGCGGTTGCAGGAACAACCGATACAACGGTGTAAAGTGCCATCCGAAACACGGACGAGCTCGAGATTACAAACTTTGATTGACCCATCCCAGGATCGACCATGGCGAAAGTTGCTTTGTTTTTTGTATCCAGAGCGCTCAAACCAATACGCCACCGAGCACCTAAATCCGGAATAAAACTTAAATATCACAAAAGCCTATCATTCATTATTGTGGAGAATGTTATCGGAGCAACCATCCTCAGTAGCACGATCATTAAATACTATACTAATTCTTTCGTTACATGATAATTACAAATATCTTCGGCAAGTAACATTTCGTCGTACGTACATTATACGTAATAATAGTTTAGAACATTCATTCCCGTGTCAACTGCCGGGATGTGTACACGCTTGTGTTAATCTCTAAACAGACTATTGTTAATAATTGTTTACATAAATAAGCATTTAGTGTGTCAGTGGATATTGCACGTTGCATCGGCGGTCACGCGTTAATGACTGGGACGACATGCCTCCGAAGGTGAGTCAGCTTGCATTCAGTTTGCAGTTTACAAATAAATAAAAAACGATTACAACTCCAAAAACTTTCGCATACACTCTCAACATTTTATTTCTATATCTACTAATTGTCTGTACTTTGTTAAGCTTTTCCCCTTTTTAATTTTTAAGGTCCACAGTTCTAATCTATATAACCCTCACCAATTGAATTTAGTCCGAAATTTTATATTATTAGGTCTTCAAAAAATGGTCAAATTAGGTTGACTGTGAAAATTAAAAAGGGGACAAATTAGACACCGATCAAGTTGCTCCCAAAGCCATTTTGTTTAGGACACAAGCATTCTTGTAAACTAACACAAAAAAAAATGTGGTCACACAATAATTTCCTATTGTCATCCAAGCGCGTTTTACACACCTTTTACCCCACACTCTAATTAGGTACATGTGATATTCAGGACAACTGAATGTGAATGATAAAATATCTAAAGATGAAATGATATAATAATATCATAATCAAGCGTGGAAATAGTATCGAATGCTCAACACATCAATGGTTTCTCTTAGAATTTTTGCAGATCATTCAATAATTTTGGTGATTAATTAGCTTTTGGTAATAGTAGTTATATTAAATATACATAGTTCAACTGAGGCTCCTTGAATGTTGTACATAGCTTGTAGGTACATTATCTGTATAAAATACTTTAAATATAGGTACCAAGAATTAATACATTCGCCACGAAAACCTTAATTAGACCCCTTACTCATTCATCCGTCTTGTGAATTAAATGAAGACACGTACAAAGAGTATATTTTTTATACGGGTAATCATAAACAAGCACAGAGCACCTCTTTGATATACATATTAGTAGTAACATTATAATATATTTCTCTGTTATCTAGAATCCATAGCACAAGCTCTAATGACGCATAATTGGGGATATAGATAAATAGTACTAAGTGTAAAATACTAGTACTCCCAGCCAGAGAATCCCACATTCGGACATCATATAGCGTGCATACATAGAGTGGTGCCTGTACGGTCTTGGACGTGTCTAGCAATAAAACCACTGACAGAAAGTAATATCATCATCATCATTTCAGCCGAGAGACGCCCACTGCTGGGCATAAGCCTCCCCCAGGGATCTCCAAACCGAAAGTAATATGCTTGATTTATTTTCCGATCAGCAGTCCAGTCGTTTGCGTGTCAGTTGTCGATTGTCATTTCTCATCAAGGTCTGTCAGTCACGTCAAGTTCAACTTATGTCTTTGTCTTGCAAGGAGGCTGGACGCCGCGACACAATACGACAATAAATTAAAACATGGGCTATTACACTTAGTTCATAGAAATAGCTTGCCACTTTCAAAAATATCGTAGGTATTCATTTGATAATTTCTTGGTATTTCTATGAAATAATGCAGCCAATGTTATATTATTTCATACAAATGTCATGAAATCATCAAATGAATAAGATGTTTTTGAAAGTGGCAAACCATTTCTATGAACTAAACTAATATAGCCCAAGTTTCAATTTATTGTCGTATTGACGGGACCATCCTGTATTTCTCTGTTATCTAGTATCAACAGCACAAGCTCTAATAACGTTTAATTTGGGCTATAGATAAATAGGACTAAGTGTAAAATGCTATTACTCCCAGCCAGAGAATTCCGCATTCGGACAGCCTAAAGCATGCATATAACGAGTTAGGCGCCAAGACTCGTGCGTGAATAAATATGTAACAAATTGTCGTATTCATCATACAGACCTCTGCACCTACCGTACTCTGACCCAAGACCTCTGATTAAGTAAGCAGGATCTCTAACGACTTCACTAATCGTCGTCGCTATCTATGTCTCGCCTCTTACCAAAAATGAGACGCTATTCTACATGAAATAAAATACGGAAGTAAGATTAAATCATCACTACCATGTCAGCCAAGAGACGCCCACTGCTGGGCATAGGCTTCCCCTAAGGATCTCCAAACTGATCGGTCCTGCGCTGCCCTCATCCATCGGCTTCCCGCGACCTTCACCAGATCATCGGTCCACCTTGTGGGGGCCTACTAACGCTGCGCCTCCCGGTACGATTAAATATAATTAATTAATGAGTCTTTTTGTTCTTCGAATTATTCTTAAACAGCAAATATAATCCCTAACAACATTTTATGTTCTTTAATTTGCCTACCATATCAATTTACAGCGAAGTTCTTGTAACTCAGTCAAAACACTTTCGTAATAGGAGTATCGTACACCAAATTCGCACAAATGACTTCAGGAACTAGGCATCAAGCAGCATAATTATATCATATCTGTTTTTAACATCGTGTTTGTAACACGCAATCTTAAGTTCTGCGGCCATCCATCAAGCTGGAAAATTGACCACATAGCAGACAACAACCTATATGTAAAACTTGTTCTGCCTCTGCTTTCTGACATACGTTTCTTGTTGACTGGTAGAGAATAGCATTATTTCGGCCCTTTGAACAGTTTTTCGCAACAAAGTTTATAAATAAATAAAAATTGACATTATTGAACTCTAGATACTTATACCTACAGAAAACATAATATCGCATGCCTAAGTTCCAATTCCAATTCCCGTCTGTGTATTTAGAGATGATTAATTAACTGTCCTAATTAACTCAATTGTCGCTGGAATTCTTCCGGAACAATGACGACTTATAAGTTTCAATCTTTCATCATCCTAAGTATATACATATCATTATGATAGACATAGCATAATTTTGAGCACCCTCTTATCAAATGTTGACCTCTGTAATTTATATAAAAATTAGATTTATATTACCTACTTTCCTTTCGTTTATGGATAAATTTTATTTTATTTTCATTTAAATACAAGGCTTACCAACTAAATACATAAAGGTAAGTTACATTGTAAAAATTTTCGATAAAAGTATCTTACGCGTTTAAATTATAGGTATAAGTACACAACATTATTAAATAAAATAAATTATGAAAGTGGTATAACAATATGGAATAACAATGTAGAAATGAAGGATTTAGACTACATTTCTACATTCTTCTCCAAGATACTCGGCCCCCAGCTTTCCAATTCCATAGCATTTCCAATTTTCTTTAACCTACGTATTTCAGGGGTGGCAGGAGTGGCACACTGTGGTCCAGATTCACAATATACCGAGTGCATTATTTTTTTATGCTACCTACTTTTCACAGCGGTGGCGCACTAGGGCGGTCCGGATTCTCAACATAGGTAGTGCACTTAAAAACAACTGCACTGAGAAATTTGAAAAAAAAAATGTACTCAGTAGGTAATTAGAAAGGGCTCCGCTACTGAATTTCGAAGTTTGAAATTTCGATGTATGTTAGTTCTAAAGTATACGATTTCGATGTACGCCAGTTCGAAAATATATGCTTACGATGTACGGCAGTTCGAATGCATGTTAGCTCTAAAGTATACAGGGTGGTGCCGTCAATGCGACAGTAAATTTAAACATGGACTATATTAGTCCATAGAAATGGTTGGCCACTTTTAAAAATATCATATTCATTTGATAATTTCATGATATTTGTATGGTGATATTTGAATAGTGTAACGTTGGCAGCATTATTTCATACAAATGTCATGAAATTATCAAATGAATACGATATTTTTGAAAGTGGCAAACCATTTCTATGGACTAATATAGCCCATGTTTAAATTTATTGTCGCATTGACGGCACCAGCCTGTATGAATACGATGTACGCCAGTTCCACACTACACGGTAGCGAAGTATGAAATTCCGACGTATATTAATTACAAAGTATGCCAGTGCGATGTATACGGTAAGTCAGTAATTGACACGTATACATGGTTGCCAGCCAAGTATAAAATTACGAATTATAAAATACCCTTTATATCAGGCAACTAAAATACACCACCATAAAATTGAAGGTCTATATATATTATAAATTACTTATCGATTTACATTAGGTACATTGTAAACAATAAAATTATTTCATACAATTGTCAAATAATTTTTAATCCATACGATTCAATTTCACATTTTCAAGTCAAAATATTCTCGTACACTATAAAAACTTTACTTGGTGGTAGGCCCGTATGTAGGGTCGTCTGGGTAGGTACCACCGCCTTTCTTATTTCAAGCCAGTGTAATTACTGGGCATGGACGGCATTTCACCTTAGGCCTCAGGATGACAACGCACCTGCAATATCAAGTGGTTATTGCAGGTGTCTATAGGCGACGGAAACCGCTTACCATCAGGTGGGCCGTCAGCTTGTTTGTCATCAAGTTGTATAAAAAAAAAATCTATGAACTAATGTAGCCTATGTTTTAACATATTGTCGTCATCATAGTTTCGTATGTCTAATATTAGTATGGATAGTATAGATAAGGAAGATAATTCATAGGGTCTCTAAATAGAGGAGTGCATTATTTATAACCAAATGGTTGCCACTCAGTATCTAGATGGCAACCTAGATGGCCATAACCACAATAGTACATTTCGATGCAAGTGTGGAAAGTAGGTATGTCATTTTTTTACTAGTCCCGGTTTGTTGACTCAAGCCGACGGCGCGGGTCAACAACAGGCACGAGTGGAAATGTCCACGAGTGGAAATGCATTTCGCACGTTCATTGAACGACGCTTTTCAATACATTTGCGAAGAATAAAGCAACGGAAGGAAATCAATGAAAATCAGTTGAATCCTTGGACAAGTGGCAGGCGGCGAGCGGGTGCGCGGCCCCCGCAGCTCGTGGTCCAGCAGAACCGCCCGCCGCCGGCCGCCCACGCCGCGCATCTATTTGGATGTATGGATTATTTTCATTTGGATTGGATTTATGCAGGAGGAAAACAAAAAGCACTAGTGTGGAAAAGAATAACTTTCCGCACGCTAAACACACGTGTAAAAGTTCACTTTTTCAGAAAATGTATCAAAAACCGTTGTACCAACCGAGAGAGCAACGCGGCTGACCGCGCAACCTCATAAATGAAATTATTTTTCAAAAATGGTAATATTATATATTACCATTTTTGAAAAATAATTTAGTAAATAAAATATTTTAGTAAATAATAATAGTTTTTAATAGTAACTATTAGTAAAAAAATTTAGTGAAGTGCTTACATATTTCAATATTTTTTTGTAATAACAATAAAATGATCAGTGTGATCACTTTTGACGCGTTGCACGGAGGGACACGCTCCATACAAGGGCGGTCATAAATAGTTAAAGTCCTGTTACTATCAATACATTGTATTATTTTAGTGACTTATAGTTGTAAAAGTGTTTTAGGAACATTAAAATGAAAGAAGTACATGTATTTACGGAATAAAAAACGTTTACTTCAGTAAAAAACAAATATAAACAATAACATACTTTTACCTAAATTTATCATGAACAAACACTTAAAAATTGGAATGTAAAACATATATTTTAAATAAAATAAGAGTCAAAACATTGATAACATTATTTAATTATAATAAAATAATAGAAATAAATAAATTAAAATTAATTAAATACAAAAAAAACAAAACAACTAACAAAATACAAATAAATTATTCTTATTCTAACAATATTAAACATGTAACAATTCTATTACACTTTGTGACAGAGTATTTTTCTTTTTAGGGGGAAGTTTCCGAAGACTTGTAATATAAGGATCTGAATGTAATAATAGTCGTTGTATTAAATCCTTATTGGTAACTTCACGTGACATTTTTCGAGTGTGACTTCGTCTATAAATTTTGATATACTTATTTGTCGCTTCAGCAGCTTCTTCGGAAAGTTCTCCTATAGATAACAATGCATAACTTATAATATCTGATCCATGTACGAGCACCTTGTGGACAGAAGCAGGAAGACTATACCACGGATATTCCTCGACCAGGCTGTATGCTGTTTGTAATGCATAGTCTTTAAACTTGCATTCATTAATTTTATGTCCAGAAGATAACGTTTGTAATATTACACAACAACGATCTATGAGATCCTTATTCAAACCTGTAATTTCAGCAGATACAGCTGATTCCAAAAAAAACTTCCTGGCCGTGTTTCCGTCGTTAGACGTCCCGCTTCCACCACTACGCGGCTTGTCAACTATTAAACCTAATCGTTCCCTAAACTGGGACTGTACATATTGTTTTTTATTTGATAACAATTGTTTATCACTATCTAGCCTAACTTGCCATTTTTTTATGTCTAATCTATATGAAAGATGAATAAAATATTCGAAGAAACGTATCCAAGAATGTAGTGGTGATAATCCAAATTGGTATCTACTCTCTATTACAGGTTTTTGTAAACATTCGTCTATTTTATTCATCTCTTTAGGGGTAGCATTACATATATAACATCTACTTGTAGATGTTTCACTTAAAGCACTACAAATTTTACCATCTACCATTGAAAGCTGCAACTTATGAGAAACGACCAATTCACGATTGTCGATCTGAATAAAAGTAGGTTGCAAACTTTCAATTTTATCCTTAAAATAAGCTTCCTCTTGCAAAGACACTGCTGTGCTTTCTTTCAAAAATTGAAATCGAATAGGACGGCAGTACCTAGTGGAAGAGGGTCGAGGATTTTTCCATAAAATTTTACAATTATCTTCAGCTAATTTTACAATAATTTGAAGGGGTACATAAGATGTTACAAACAAACTACTATCTTCTAAAGTTGAATCTGAAAAAAATTGTTTGTATTCACTATGTCCAGTGCTGCCATCGAATCCCCATTTCCCAAGTAAAGAGATATTAGACAAACAATCATCAGGAATCTGATCTAAGACCTCTTTTTGAGATTCAAGGATTCGAGAAGCTGTGTGATCAAAAAGACTTTGTAATTCAACTTCAGCTGAAGACTCGGAAACAGTTATATTAGAAGGGTAACATCTCTGTTTCGCTTTAGTAATTTGTTGGTAACATGGTAATACATTAGGAGAAATCTTACTATTAACAAAGTTTTTAATTAATAAATACTGATGTTTTGTCAACTGAGCATCAGTCACAAGTGACAAGACATCATCAGTGCTAACTCTAGATATACACGAATCGAATGAACAGTCTGAAACATCAAGCAATGCACTCACAGTAGAATCATCAGACTTTGACAAATCAGCTACTCTCCGACGTTTAGTCCTTTTACTACATTGCGTAAAAGGTTTTCGAGGACGACCACGTGAATGACACGGCGACGTTTCAGACGGAGTACATTGCTTATTATTTTTCACAAGTTGAATTTTTTCAATAACATTAAACCAATCGGAATTCTTATATAAAAGCTTGGTTTTATCCCTATTACATTTTTTCCAGAATCGAGCAATAGCTTTACATAAATTATTAACAATTTTCTCTAAATAATGAATATCAATGTTCTCAGCATCGTTCAGAGTAGTCAACAAACTTTGTAGGACTTGACGACACTTTTCCGAGTCATTATCGGTATTGACAGTTAGCCATATTTCAAGAATATGCATTCTTGAAAACGAGCATATATATAAATTACCTAAAACAAAAAAAAAACGGTTAAAATTCAGTCACAAAACCCACACAAAGCACTAAGACTAAATAAACTAATTTCGTAGCAAATGCTACGAGATAATCTGGCAACCGTAGCACCCTTGTCATCGCCAAAAGGGCAGATAAGGGCAGCCAAGTTTTAATTTTCCTAAGATAAGAAAGTCTAAAGATTATGGTGCAATATACCTCCATAGTCGGAGCGAGTGGGAACATATTTAAAAGTTTATTCAAACTTTGAATATTAAAATATAATACTCCAAGAAAAGTCGCCTCGTAGCAATGACATACTAAAGAAAATATATACTAAGATACAATTAAAATAAAAATATTAATTATTACATACCCTGTTCTTGGATATCCATTTCAGAAAAAACTCACACAGCACTCACAGGTCCCGCAATGACAACAAATGACGTCACGCTTTTTAATGACTCACTGATAACAGTATTTACGATTGGCGATGCGCTCTCTTTGAATGCACAATAGATAATGAAGGCGCACTCTAATTACTGACCTATTTATAGTTTCAGAAGGTACCGCAACTATCCAATGTAACGACAAGGAATAAAATGTAAAACAAGAAAGCAGGTTTTTAAGATTTATGACCTATGGATGTCCCACTGTGCGTTGTAGGCAAAAGTCGCAGGTGCATTTTATTGCATTCGTGACGAGTTGTAATAACACCCTATAAAAAAATAATAAAAATAGCCATAAACCTGTATAGTAGTAATATTATTGATGTACATACAGACTCATTATTATATTATTCAGTCAGAATCACCATAAACCACGATAGTGTTATTAATTACCCTTAATAAGGCAAAGGGATATAATTTCCCACATGGATCGCTTTTAAATAACATTCCTTTTTTCGCATCAGATAAACAATATCGTTATCGCAGCCAATACTTTGCCGTTATAAGGATGTTTTTTTTTTTTACTTGCAACCCTCATTACCACCGGGTAATGTCAAATCACGCCTAAATTTCAATGTCAAAGTGAAGTCGTGACGTTGTAGTGAGCAAAAAACGGTTGTTCCTCATCATTCCAGAGAAAAAATCCAAAATTCTTTATAAAACAATGCAGTAATTAGATTAAGGTTCTTGTTTTGCGTAAAGAGACTATTCTAGCGCTATTTTATTTAGTTTTCCATTTTAATCTAGTAATATCTACGTGAAATTGTTCCAATTACAAAGTGGGAAAATAATTCCCCTTGCCCGAGAGCGTAACATAATTTCCGGCTTCAAAAAAAAAGGATATTATAAGTTCGATTCGTATACAGGATGGTGCTGTCAATACGACAATAAATTAAAACATGGGCTGTATTAGTTCATAGAAATGGTTTGCCACTTTCAAAAATATCGTATTCATTTGATAATTTCATGACATTTGTATGAAATAATATAACATTGGCTGCATTATTTCATAGAAATGTCATGAAATTATCAAATGAATGCGATGTTTTTTGGAGTGGGCACCATCCTGTATATGTAATTTTATTCTTTCAAGCATACAAACATACCGTATGTTTGTCAAAATGTCATAAAAGTATGTAATATTATTTCAAAAATTCAAGGTGTCGACTCTGTAGCACCAGGAAGAAAAAGGAACAAAAATCGTATGTTCAAGTTGTTCCACCTGTGCTGTTGCACTTTGGGCAAAGAAATGCTTCAAATTGTTTCATGAAGCCCCACCACAGGAATAATTAGAAATTACTTTGACTTTTATAATCTTTCAATTAATAATGATGGCATATGCTTGCATTTTTATTTTTGTAAAATATTACAATTTATTAAAAAAATGTTTACCTATTGAAACGCATAACGTTTTTCGCCATAAACTGACAATTCATAATATTACTGGCCATAATAGTCAATTGCCATAAGCTATTATAGCATAACTTCATGACGCATAATATCATATGGTGATATGGCTGAAACCTGTAAGGCACAATCATAGAAAGGCATAATTTTGATAAGCATAAGTAATGAAAGGCATAATTTTTGTTGGCCATAATATTCAAAAGACATAATATTCAAAAAGCATATATTTAATAAGAATAACCGGCAAAATGTCTAATCTCCTTAAGGAATTACACTTATTTACTTTAATTTCAAAAAGCATAAATTTCTATGCATAAAAGATTTTTTTTAGAATTGATTTAAATAAATAAAAATTTATATAATGCATTCCACATTATTTACATCCTAACAAAAAAGAGAAGACATTTAATATATTATATAATTTAATTCTAGTTTTTATATAGTTAAATGAAATAAATTGTATTGTTGTTGTATTGTATTTGATATGGTTTTTTATAAGAACATGCAAGCATGCAAGCAGCATATATGCATGCAAACAAGCGGCATGCATGCATGCAAACAAGCGGCATGCATGCATGCAAGCAAGAAAGCAAGCATGGATGCAAGCAGGCATGCATACATGCAAGCAGGCATGCAGCATGCAAGCAGGCATGCAGCATGCAATAGGTTCTGCATTTCTCCGGCGCTGCGGGAAGTGCAGCCCTTCCGCCCTTGCGTAATGAGTCTCATGCGCCCAGGCGATTGCCTGAGATTCGCTACAGCGCGCGAGGGCTGCACTCCCTCCGCGCCTCCGGCTTTTAAATAACACTCCAGTATTGGGCAGCAATTTCCCCCTGTATATTTAACTCAATGTTGGGCAGACGGTGAAGGACCACGGCCAGTCGGGTTTAATGTAATTAATTTATTATTAGTATCGATTTCTTTATTATTATTTCGAAATTTATACACAATTTTAGCATTAAAAAATACTGCATTGTGTCGAATAAAAAAAATACGTACTTAGGTTTATGTAAATATGCATAGTAAAAATAAACAATAAATTTATGGATATTTATAGATATGTTTTTTCGACTTTTAATAAAGTGTGACTTTACTGAGTTATGCTTTATAAAAGTATTTGACATACAAAATTATGAATATGGTAATTTATGCATAATTAAAATCTGCGTTTCAAAGTATGCTTTATAAAATTATGGCAAATGAAAATATAGATTTATATGATTATGGATTTTATTATTATGTCTTTCAACAAATCTGCCTTAAAATGTTTATGCGTAATTATAATTTTGCTAAAAACTATTATGCTTTTCAATTTGTATGCCATATGATGTATGTCAATTGAAATTATGACAATAAATATTATGCGTTTCAAAGTGTCACCTAAAAAAATATTTTCTTAAGAGGCAAAACCCGGGTCAAGTGCTAGTATTTGAATAACGACCAAAACATGGTAAAACAGGCAAGGGGAATTATTTTCCCACTTAGAGGCTTGCTTGCACAGTCAGTACAAGCATAATCGAGCAAAGGGAAATAATTCCCCACGTAAAAAAACATGTTTCCCCCACCCCCCACCACTCTTGCATAAATTTTTTGGCATCTATGACCTCAACTTACACTAAATCTTAATTCAGATTTAAATTATCTTTCACACAAGCTCGTGCCTTATTAAGGGTTAAAATAGTTACGCAAAATCCTATTATTGACTAGTACACTTGGTAATATCATTTGAATTAGAGTTATATTCGGGATATTTTCCAGGTGAATTCCTTGTTAGGAGTTCCCAGGTGGTTCCATCCAGTGTTACGTTTGTGTGGGAAAAAACGTCCCGTATCAGTGTCGCGAGTCGATACAGTGTTCTGTGACGTGAGTGAACCAGTTTCTGTAAGCAGTGAGACTGATGCTCGTTTTCACTAACATTTGCTTAGCGAAAATGTATTTTCACTAACCGTTCCCTAAGCTTAGGTGACTCTTAACGCCATTTGTCTCTTTCTATCTCCTTTACTTAGACCGAGATAAAAATCGCTTAGAGACTCTTAACCATAAGCAAATGTTAGTGAAAACGGTCATGAGCCTAATGGGTAGCAACGTAGCAAGCATCAACAAAAGAGGGTATATCGATATATCTGCCCTCAATGAAGTTGACTTCTACCCGCAGCTTCAGCAGTCTACCCATGATCATGGTGCATGCGACTGCGACGAAATATCGGGAACTCCTAACAAAAAACTTACATGGTAGGTAAATATCCCGAATATAACTCTAATTCAAATGTTAACAACAATGAAAGTATAAAGTGTTGGTAATATCTAAAAGTTTTGCTATCGCATCATTAAAGTCTCAGCAAAGTCATCAGATCAGCCACGTAAAACCGTGGACCCACAGTGGGTCAACAGCTGTGGGACCAAGGTTAAAAGGGGAAGCAAACCCTATGTTTCTTAATAAGTGGCATGTACTAACAAAAGTGACTAATATGATACTTGATGTCCCAATACTCATAGAAAAGCGTACCCCCTTAACCATAACCTTACAACGCTTGTGGTCACAACGCAACGTGTTATAGCATAAGCGGAAAGGTGTTTTCATAAGCAAATATAAAATGCAACGCAGGCCGCGAAAAAATTTTGCGATGTTTGTGGACCTAGTACAGTGTCTGTGAGAGTAGCACGCATTTGGTTTAAGCGTTTTCAATCCGGAAATTTTGATGTCAAAGATACACGTCGCTCTGGTCGCCCTATTACGGATAAAATTGATGGCATTTTTGAAAAACTGGAGCAAGATCGGCATATCAGTAGTTACGACGTAGCTGAAGAACTGGGAATTCACCACAAAACAGTTTTGGCGCATTTAAAAAAATGGGTACACAAAAAAGCTCAATATTTGGGTACCCCACGAGCTCACTGAAAGAAACCTAATAAACCGTCTACTCATTTGTGATTCTTTATTACGACCTAATGAAACCGAACCATTTTTGAAGAAGCTGATAACTGGTGATGAAAAGTGGATCACGTACGACAAGAACGTGCGAAAAAGGTCGTGGTCAAAGGCCGGTCAGGCTTCACAGACTGTGGCGAAACCCGGGTTAACTCGCAACAAGGTGATGCTGTGTGTGTGTGGTGGGATTGGAAGGGCATTATTCATTATGAGCTGTTACCACCAGGCAGGACCATCGATTCTGAACTCTACTGCGAACAACTGATGAGATTAAAGCAATAAGTTGAGAGAAAGCGGTCGGAATTAATCAACAGAAGGGGTGTGGTTTTTCATCATGATAACGCTAGACCTCACACATTTTTAGCCACTCAGCAAAAATTAAGAGAGTTTGGCTGGGAGGTGTTAATGCATCCGCCGTATAGTCCTGACCTTGCACCTTCAGATTTCCACCTGTTTCGCTCTCTTCAGAATTCTCTAAGCAGTGTCAGGTAACATCACGAGAGGACTGCCAAAACCACTTGTCGCGGTATTTTGATCAAAAGCCCCAAAATTTCTATAGCAATGGGATCATGTCCTTACCTACAAGATGGCAAAAATTATCGAACAAAATGGTACCTACATACTTTAGTTAAATGTAAATAAACTATATTAAAAAATGTTTTGAATTTTTTTAAAAAATGCGAAGTAACTTTTTCCCCAACCTATTACGTCCCATTGCTGGGCATTGGTATTCTTACATGGGAGAAACATATGAGGAGCTTGGCCAGCATCAAGATGGCAGGAGCAAGCTTCAGATTCAAAATCCTTCATGTCAGGGTGTAGGTGCTTCATATGTACAATTTGTACCCTGAACTAGACATTTGTACGTCTGAAAGCAAAGACGACACGCCACGTCAAAGTGGCAGAACCAACCGCTAACCGCTGCTCATACACAAATAATTCCTACAATCCTAATCAGTGCTGCGTTTTTACTATCTATTATATTCGACTTTTAACTTAGTAGCTAGACAAAATTGAAATAAAATTGATCATAAGCAAATGTTAGTGAAAACGAGCATAAGTCTCACTGCTTACACAAAATCAAAATATACTTTTTGATTAAATTTATCAAAAATCATAATTAAAAAAATAATCCGATTTTGCTCCACAGTGCACGGATTGAGAGAATTACCCTCATATCTATTAGCAGGTTTGGCGCCTTCCGTCGTAATTTTAACGAATTTCATTGGATTCCGCTTGTTTAGGCCCATCGCACACGACTCACTTTTTTCGATCGAGTACGAGTCATTTTCACGTTTCAGACTCATATTTGTAAAGAAAACGGCCTCAGTTACGATTTCATTATAACTAAAACTAACTTTTCTTCTTCGCTTGCAATCAAAAGATAGTGGGCCATTCGTGATGTTAATTCATGAACAAATGCTAGTTTTAACCTACTTCAATGCAATGGAAGTCAAGAAAATGTCTTATTAATTCGACCCGTATGTATGTACAGTTTGTTAGTTTACTTCAGCTTTTAAATGCATGGATGCTAAAATTCATAGATGTCCAAGTGCGAGCATGGATCGCGATAAACAAACTTTGTCGTTTCTTAACTTATGTTTTATATAATACGTAAACCGATTCGTCGAGTTATAATTTTAAAATTTGAATGAAGCACTTCGTTACGTTAAGTTTAATTTAAATATCTAATTTTTGCTATCGATAGATCCATGTTCGTAGGGCAAACCGGAATACCTTAAGTATTGCAGCACACTTCATCCCACAATTTATTTTTTAAATTCCTATAATGATATCTACCCTATAAGGATTTTAAAGCACATTTTAAATGTTTTTGATGCGTTTAAACGCCTACTTTATTGTAACAATTACAAATAAAGAAAGAAAATGATGAAAAAATTTATGCTCCAGGCGGGATTCGAACCCGCGTCTCCTGATCTGCGTCTGTTTCTTTCCTAATTTGTAATTGTTAGGATTTTAAAGTTTTGGTTTAAAATCTTTATAGGATACATCGATTTCTAGCGCCTTGATAACGTGCCGCGTACATCTCAGGCAAGGTTATAATGTAAAAATCTTATCGCGAGTAATTTATTGAAAACGAAAAAAACGAAACTGAAATAAATTCGCGTTAATTCAACCTACCCCAGTTTTGAGCACATAAAAATATGCGTATTTGATGGCTTTTGATATGGTAAATTTGCTCTCAGACGTACAAATGTCTAGTTCAGGATACAAATGACACATCTGAAGCACTAACACCCCGATATGAAGGATTTCGAATCTGAAACTTGCTGCCGCCATCTTGATGCTGACGGACTTTGAGCCATAACACCACCATGCTGTCGCAATGGTTGCAGTAACAACCGGGACCAACGGCTCAACGTGCCTTCCGAATTAGAAATGTTGATTGGCCCAACCCGGGATCGACCATGGCGAAATTTGCTTTGTTTTCGTAATTGAGATTGATGCTCGTTTTCACTAACATTTGCTTAGTGCTAAGTGTCTCTTAGCGATTATTATCTCAGTCTATCTAAAGGAGGTAGAAAGAGACAAATGTTGTTAAAGGCCTACGCAGACCGGGACCCCGGGACGGCATTGCAAGTGATTAAAATTTTTACTAATGGACATTCAAACGTATCGATACATAAATACGACATAAATTGCTATGCTTTAAATTAAAGCCGTAAGCCTAGGGAATGGTTAGTGAAAACAGTCATGGGACTAGAGTGCTCAAACCACTACGCCACCAAGCTTCACATCCAATGATGCTAGGTGAAGTTAAAAACTACAATAAAAATTTCTTTTGTTCCAGATACTGCTAGCACTATGTCTGATAGTCATCATCTCTGACGTCCATAGCTTCCTAGTGATCCCCAAAGATGTTCTTAGACAAACTGTACAAAGATACAACGAAGAGAAAAAGCTTCTTGGGGCCAGGCAGAAATCGATTGATTATACAAATTACAGCTATATTATAACAACTTATTTATAGCAATAAGGCAATATATGTATGTAGGTATTTATTGAACAATTTTGACGCCATACAGGTGGTGACGACAATAGGACATTTTTGAAGAACAAAGGCTGCATTATTTCATAGAAATGTTAAGAAATTATAAATTTAATAAGATATATTTGAAAGTTGCAAAACATGTCTATAAACTAATATAGCTCATATTTTTATATAATGACGTCGACGTCACCACCCTGTAGAATGATATAGAATAAATGCTAAACACCAAACCATAGAAGATAAACACCATAGTAATAAGAAAAACCAAGAATCGAGTTTATAACAAACTTATTTTTAGATTTATTCTATCCCTATTTATTTTATAATGATTTAATAAGCAAAGGCAGTTTCTGAGTTGAGTAGGTAATTCAAGAAAAACAAGTTACTTACAGATGTTTTCTTTTTTGTTTGTTTGAAATGATATTATTATTAATTTGTGTCTTAATTTAGACGTGCTTTTCTTAGTTCTATATTTCGACGAGTGTAAAACGCCTAATACCAATTATGTATTCTTTGCCGATACTAAGACTTGTTATTAAATAAACTTTTTTATATTTACACCTAAATATTGAATTTTATTTTGACTAATTACACGTGCATCGATAAATAAACTTCATTTTTCATCAAATCGCGATCTTTAGAATTAAAAACATTTTAAAACTGCAGGTATTTGTAAAAAATGAAGTAAATAAATAGTTAGTTTTATTTTTCGTCTAAGATTGTGAAATAAAGTGGGAAAACCAGTAACAAGAGCATCGCTTATGTTTTCTTTTTCAACATTTCTCGAAAGACAAATTCCTATTTAGTCATTCCGGGATAAGGGGAAGTCATGTCAATTTTTTTATACCTATGTATATCATCGAAAATGGTTAAATTTACTAACTACGTCATTTCCGGTCCTATTGAATTTAAATTAAATTACTTAAGTATCATTATTTACTTACTTTGGTTTAGTATTATTTAAAGGCTATAAACATATTATATTCACAAGAATATATTACGTTACAAGAACATATCACGCTTCCAATGAAACATTTTACCTTGTAAACTGTTTCTTTACGCATTGTATAGCATCATGGTATATAATAAAATATATAGTTATTGATGACCGCGGTTGTACCAATAAACATAAGATGGAATTATAATTTGAACGACAAAAAACTAGTCAATCATCTCATTTGGTAATGTGCTTAGATCCTTGTAAAGTTTTCCTTCTCGTTTCATTTAAAACTAGATTTGAAACATAACTGACCACTGCAGTAAAGAAGTGTGATAGTGTCTATATCTTTGAAATTGGTTTAAATCAAAATGAAATATCAGGTATGTTTTTTTAAATATTTACATGCTTTTAATACGTCCGATCATTACGTGCGTGCTGCATAATAAGAAATATTTTGAATTCAGCCATAAATACTAATACATAAGGAAATAGTTATTTGGTAAACAAGAGTGCAAAGTTACTTTTTTAACCGCGTGCTCAATTTTGATGACCGAGCAAGCGAAGGATTCTAAAATTTTATCAAATTAGAATCCTGAGCATTAGCGAGGGAATCAAAAGAGCACGAGGTAAAAAATCTTTGCACTCGAGTAACACGTAACTTTTCATCCCACCTCAACGAGGAAATGACATAGAGCAAAAAAAACATTTGCGCATTATTAAGTCTCAGTCAATTCTGCTGGCGTCAAATATACTTCTTAGACGCTAGAATCACCCATTTTAGGTTTTTTACTTGTTTTCAAGTTTTTTGTTTTAAACCTATGGTTTTAACAAATATCTCGTGAAAAGAAAATGGCGCGCGCAAAGCAAATTAAACAAAAAGTACACCAAGAAGGAGCGGAGTCTGAGTTTTTAAGAAGTTAAAAAAGGTTGTATGATAAATTCGGCACCATGGAGGTAGAATTAAAGAGCTTTAATGATGTTTTGAATTCACAAACTTAGTGCACACGATGTGTGTATACTTGAGCATAGTAATTAAAATAATATAAAACGAGAAAAATTTCACGTCCTAAGGCGGGAATCTAACCCGCAGTCTTTCGCAATCCGGGCGACTGCTCCAACCACTGAGCCACCCAGGACTTGGGATATCCCTGTGAAATTCTTCTAGTCTATCTGATTTGCGTGTATGAGCTAACGTCCACCCTACAATGTCGAAATGTTCTATTTCAACATCCGAAACGAGTATTTATTTTTACAAATACCTACGATTCGGTTAAGTTGGGGCAGTGCTTTCCAATATTCTTAATTTTTGATTTTAACATTATAAATGTTTGAAAAATTAGTAATTAAAATAACATAAAACTAGAAAAATTTCACGTCCTGAGTATACTTGAGCATTTCAAGAAACAAAACAGAAATGAATTAATTAAATATGTGATTTTCGATAATTTTGTAAACATAGTTCTTTTGTTTATCATAGTGACTTAGCACATTTGTGCACTGAAAAATATTTGCAAGCATTAGATTTGTTTTTGTATTAACTGCACTTTCAACATTTGGATTGTCTGTAATATGTAAGATTACATGTCGTAAATGTACTTAATATTTTTGTGCGTTAACTAGTACCGCGGCGGGAGGGAATCTTTAAATCACTTATGGAGTTTTCGTAGCAGATTAGTAAAAATAAAGGATTTTAATACTTTTGGACATTACCGAAGCTTACTTGATACAACCGTGACACTGGGTTTTTGATAGAAAGAGATGGAATATCGACACGTGGGTAAGTGCAAACGGTAGAGCACGTCAATTAATACAGTTTGCAGTCAAAAAGTCAAAATCGCAATTTTTGTAATTAGAACATGTGTGCTTTAAGCCATCGATATATTAAGCCAACTATTGGTACTAACAAGTAGACTTGGGTATAAAGGAACCCAATGTATCACTAGACTAAAATTATTTAGTTTGCAGCTTGCTGCTTCAGTATATTTATAATTGTTTACAGGTACTCATCTTTTTTAGTTTATATGCCGTCATACATGGGTCAATCGTAAACTTAACCAGTCCAAAATCAAAAGAAATCGGTGATTTTGAATTTACAACTGTAGAAGAAATTACAACAAAATATTCGGAACAAATTGTGACATCGGACACAGAGACTAAAATTAGTCACAAATTTCAAAAAACCGAAGAAGTTGCTACAAAATACAACATGCTTTCTGCCGAATCGGTCACTACTTTCGATAAAATAGATATAACAAAACAAGACACTACAGTTGATAATGCATCTGTTGATATTAAAACCTTAGAGAAACCAAAGAAAATGGATTCCGAAGCACAAGAAAACGTATCTGGAGATTCATCAATTAACACTAAAGTTGTATCAGATAACGCGGTGACTATTAAACCTACTTTATTTGAAGATGGTAAAAAAGGTTTGATAAGTTTACAAGACTTTATCGACAGGAGTAATCGGGGACAATTAAGTCCCCTCTTTTTCTAAGATAGATGCGATGTGAAAAATATTAGGCACCTATTTTCTAAACATTATTTACGATTATTAAATTTTCTTCGAGCAATGTCTTTTCCTACTTCCTAAGGGTCGACCGAGACAGGATTTTCATTTTCGGCCGAGAACGAGAATAAAATAAAATCTCGGTCGAGACCGCAAATAGAATAATAGTGAAAAAAAAAATGCAAATTTTGCATAACATTGATAGTATGCAAATTTTTGTGTATTGCAAATTAGCGCGGCCGGGATTTTGACCAGTCACAATTGTCAGCTCTTTCACGCAACGTGGACACGCGTGGTTAATTTCAATACCATACCGCACAACTGTCTCTCTTACGGCCAAGAATTTCGGCCATTTCGGCCGAGAAACGAGACCGAGCTCTTGGTTAGATTTGTAGCCGAGAATTCCAAAACAGACCGAAATCTCGGTCGAGCTATTAATTTCATCTGTGAGTCACTTACACCACTTACAAATCAACTACAATTGGTTCTTTTGGTGTTTGCCAATCAAACTTGCCAGCGGGCTTAGGGAAGAATAGTTTTGATAGTAGGATAGATAGACATAATAACTAAATTATTTTACATTACAACATATTTACATTTACTCAACTAAATATTATTATTGATATTGATGACTAATACCACGAGAACATCATGTTATGATGATTTGCTGTTGAAAACTCTGTTATTGGAGTGTTAATTAAAAGAATAAACATCTGACATAAACGTTTACATATTGGCTTAAGTTGTTAGACTATCGTTACTCCATGTGTAAGATTTTTTTTTCTTCGCCACGCTTAAATATAGCACGCTTAAAACAGTATGTGACTGTCAAGACCATAGACTAGAGATATATACTGATACAAGACTATTTAATCATTTAATCCTTGTAATTCTAATTTTTATAGATCAATATTTGCTGAATAAATTGATATCTGGATTATTTTTATATGTTGCATGCTCAATTCAAATATGACTCCGGTGCTGAGTGATTCAACAAGTAGGTATACTTAGGTAATAGTTGATTACTAAAGTACCTACTACAAGCAATAGGCATACTTACATAAGTAAAAGGCATAAATATCTTCCCTTATTTTTATTTCCACTAAATTTTTACGACCAGTAAACATATCAATGAGGGTTAAACCTAAATACAAGTATCGTCAGCTCTTCTTCTAGTAGAAGGCATGGGCTCCATATACCTCTGCATGGATCTCCAGCAGGCCTTAGCGGACGCACTGTAAGTATCCATGTACTCTGTTCTTCCAGGGAACTCGGTGAACCAGGTCTGGACTGACTTTGGAGCTACTCCAGTATGCACTGCTCCTGGCGGGTTAATTGTAGGTCTGACCACTGTTGGGTTCTCAGTAAAGTGTGTCGGGTCTTTATAGCACCGCAGAACACCTAGTTTGTTGCTCTCCATCGGTATTGGAGCATTTGATTGGGATGCAGCCATTATTGTTCTGTAGTCTGATACGGGAAACGCTGAAAATTATATTTTTTAAATAGCACTCTTTTTTATACTAAAAGCCATTCGCCAAATTCTTATTTAAAACTAGTAGGAGATATTATAACTATCATAAAATTATAACTAATAGCGATGCAAGAATAACTATTTCTAAACTAGTAAATTATGAATTAAGTTACGAAGACGGCTTCACGTATTCCGATTATAATTTTTTACTCAGGAGAATTCGGAAGGAGGTGGAAATAAACTTTTATCTCACAATAAAATGTAAACTTTAACAGTATTTTTATTTTTAAATTTTTTCGATGTTAACAAATATTGTGAAGATTATGACTATTGATCTCTTTGAAGAATTGACGAGTTTTATTGTGTCTAAGTTATCACCAGGCTGGTGTAGTTCGCAATACCTATAAAATTCTTATTTGTGTATACAACAGATAGGTGAAACTCCATGGTACTCCAGAAACATAATTTGAAACTTAGAAATCGCTCGTTTGTTTAATATCATTGGTAAAAAAAAGCAAGTAAAAGTAAATATGGATGATGTTTTATAACAGTCACAAATTGCGAATATCTAAATACATCTCTGTCTGAACATGGCTGCCATGGCTCGTATTCTTATCTACGATAAGTCATTATCATATCAACAGAGACGCCTACTGCTGCCTTTAATATGGATGAAAAGTAATCTGAAATAAATGTATCAGTGTTGGACATAGGTTCCTCCAGCCGATCGGTCCTATTCCTATTAATCTAAGATACATAGAATAAAAAAATGAATCTAAAACAAAGCTTTAAATGATTTGTTACCAAATCTATGTCTATACTTAAGTTGGATACATAAATATACCTAGCCATCTAATAAGTAAGATAGACTTGACAACAAAACATTTAAGATAAGTACCTAATTATGTTTGCTGCTTTGTCTAGTCAAAGTAGTAGTTACGTTGATAACATGAAGTTATATCAGCTGACTAAAAAGTAACGCGTCAGCTAAACAGAATACCTTGAGACACAGTAGGTGCAGTCGACCACAGAAGTAGCTTAACACTTTACTTTTCAGTGTCAGTTTTAATCAAAATAAAACTAAAATGAACATCGTCGTGTTCACCTCTCAAATCCATTTTAAAAAAGTGGCTTCCAATAATTACCAACAGAGTGCTGCTGCCGTTTTTCTTTTTATACACTTCAACAGCTATCACGACGACGAAAGTTAATTTTAATTCGATGGAAACCTGCACTAGAGGCGCAAGTCTTCTTAGTTTTCATCAAATACTAGTGTAACAAAAATGACTTGAAATCTTACATCTTTTCTTGTATGTTGCTTGATACATTGTTATCATCTTGCTGTCGAGGTCATCACAGGGGTGATCCAGAATATCGTTTGTTACATCCACCATCTAAAATATAAACAACACATAAGACAAAACTTCGATAACAATAGGTATACAGAATGTTAGAGGAAAGAGGAGCGCTCTCGTCTTAAGTAGGTAGTTGTGACACACACATATTGCGAATTGGCGACACCGGTACGGGATTGATTTGGTAGCCTTGTAACGTGGTACTATAACATTCCGATGTTATAACACCTCGTTCCACCTTCCAAATGTCCTGGCAATATTTAAAGCAACATAAATTCAAAATTCAAATTCATACTTTGGCGTTTGATTCGGTTTTATCTTTCAAATCATTTTTTTTCTGGCTCTGAGAGGAGACGTGCCTCCATTATTACCAGTGTCTCGCTCTCGACGCCTACTGTTAGCTTGGGCGTTATTATATTATTACTCTTACTAATTGTTAATATTCTGGATCGCACATCATATTAAAAATTTTATTTGTAATCAAGGCACTTTTAGTGCCTTATTTTTCTACCTTGCTTTCCTTTACTAATATACCCCCTACCTCCATACGTTACAGCCTTAGCATATGTTTTATGATCTGAAGCTCTCATAAACGAAGACAGATGGAAGGCAGTGCTGGTCATCCTAACCGCGCCTTGTTGAATAAAAATTGAAATCGCAAAAAAAATGCTTTTTTATACCTACTAGATTGTAATACTTACACAATCTGTTTTTAAGTATGAAACAGATGATTTTCTTTCAATTTTTTATTTTTTTATCATCAAAATCATCTACTTCGTTTGTTTTCGAATGCGTTCCTCTTACACTCTGCAGAAGATCCGATCAAAACGAATATCATGGATGACGCAAATCAATGTTGAATTTTTATTAGATAGGTATACATTTTGGATTTATACGACCATGACCAGCGTCACATCAGGCTGTCGTGACAACCAGCGGGGCGCCCGCCTAATAGCACGTCACGTCACGATGTCATTTTGCATGCGATATTGGCATGATTTGTAGAAAAAACAGTCTATTTTTTACAAATTACTTATTCATTATCAACTTTATAGACGTGTGGTGAGTGCTATATCACTTTTAAAATGACAACATAATTTTAATACAACATAGTGACGTCATAAACAATATTAATGTTCATACCAATATAGTCAGGCGGTCGCCCCGCTGAACTTAAAAACCAATTGACAAATACGAAAACAATCCAACTCGGCCGGGCAGCGTTCGGGAAGTTTCGCAGCATACTCTCGGCCCAGCTTCCGCAGTGTCTCAAGATGAATGTCTTCAATTCGTGTGTGTTGCCAATAATGACATACAGAACCGAGACGTGGCCGCTTACAATGGACGTCATAAGAAGGCTCAAAAACACTCTAAGAGCAATGGAGAGGACTATGCTTGGCGTTTCTCTGCGTGATCAAATCAGAAATGATGAGATACTAAGATCACAGACGTAGCCCAAAGAATTGCGAGCCTCAAGTGTCAGTGGGCAGGCCACATTGCAAGGAGGACTGACGGCCTTTGAGGCGGAAAAGTCCTCGAGTGGTGGCCGCGTACCGGAAGGCGCAGCGTTGGTAGTCCCCCCACAAGGTGGACCGACGATCTGGTAAGGGCTCCCACGGGAAGCCGATGGAGGAGGGCAGCGCAGGACCGATCAGTTTGGAGATCCTTGGGGGAGACCTATGCCCGCCCAGCAGTGGGTGTCTCTCGGATGATATGATGATGAAATACGAAACAACACATCTATAAACGATTAGATAAATAGTTGGTCATTTGTTTGACTGAGTAGATACAACATATTTTCTATAGACATGAGCTACAAACATGCCAAAATACGGTTCATAGAACATTCTATTGTCATCTAGAACTGTTATTCCATTGTGCGAGGCCCGACTACAAAAAAACTATTCATCACAAATTCAGTTAATCCGTTTCAATTAAAATGCCGCGCCCATTATTATATGAGGACAAATTGGGCACAAGTGAGGCAATTTAGTTGCTACAACATAGGTACTGTACCTACAGATATATATGAACTGTAGACTGAGGGTTCTACTGCAACATCTAAAAGTCTTTCGTCGTTTGGTACCTATAGCATAGTAAGCAATAGATAAGTAACCTTTGTACCTACCTAGTTATTGCAGAAAAGAAAAAGACTAACATTTTTGTATATGAAAGGCAGGCTAATGCTATAACTATAATGAAAACTACGTCTCGGCATAAGAAGACCTCAAGAATGTGCCAGGTAGTGGCTCGATGAGGAAAGCCGGAGATCGTGTATAGTGGTGCAGCCTTGGGAAGGCCCACGTCCATTGCTTTGATTGTAATAGGCTGATATGGGCTGTCAACACTCAGTTACTTTTGCTGTTAACGGCACCAAAAAGTGATACCGGTAACAAACGCTGGCGGTTAACTATTAGCTTATCTAATATGCTTTTGACAAAACTAGCCGTAATTCCAAAAGAATAGGCTACCAATACCAAGAACCCGCCACTGCTTCTCGTTCCTCAGATGAAAACAAACAAACCGTAACGATAATACTATTTAGGTATAACGCACCTGTTTTCTTAACTTCTCATAATCCTGACATAGCTTCTGCTCTTTATCAAGCAGTTGCTTATACTGCTCCACCCGTGGTGAGTAGGAGTGGGCATCGCAGTGGCAGTAAGGAGCCACTGGTGCTGGACGGACAGTTGGAGCTGCTGAAGGACTTGGTGGTTCACATGGTCTGGAAAACAAAAAGCATCGAAGTATTTCTTTGATATTTACTTAAAGCTATTACCAGTGGCGATACGTAACTGGCGGCTTATGTGAAATTAGCGGGTTAATGTAAGCTTGCGTCAACACATGCATGCTACGTCTACAAGCTTATCGTTGCATAGGTAGGTATTACTAAGGATCTACTATATGGCACCCCATCTGGTGAAACTTTCAGCCGTAACTCTTGACAAACAAGTACTTGTCAAGATTTTTTGACAAGTAGGTACTTGTCAAGTATTAGGTTGGGGAAAAAGTCTTTTCGCATTATAGTATGTATGAACTTGTAATAAAATCTCTTTGGCTGTACTATTTGTATCTGGCTGGTTTTGGTATCATTAAAAGTTTAGATTTTAAAAAAGATAATTCCAAATTCTAATTAGGAAAATGTGTGTTTTTCATTTGTTTTTCGTACTGTCAAGATGAGTGAATCTAATGAAGAAATTCGATACATTTTAAAATTTTACTACAAAAAAAGGTAAAAATGCAACGCAATCCGCGAAAAAAATTTGCGATGTTTATGGACCTAGTGCAGTGTCTGTGAGAATAGCACAAATTTGGTTTAAGCGTTTTCAATCCGGAAATTTTCATGTCAAAGATGCACGTCGCTCTGGTCGCCCTATTACGGATAAAATTGATGCCATTTTTGAAAAACTGGAGCAAGATCGACATATCAGTAGTTACGACGTAGCTGAAGAACTGGGAATTGACCACAAAACAGTTTTGGCGCATTTAAAAAAATGGTAATCAACAGAAGGGGTGTGGTTTTAATCATGATAACGCTAGACCTCACACATCTTTAGCCACTCAACAAAAATTAAGAGAGTTTGGCTGGGAGGTGTTAATGCATCCGCCGTATAGTCCTGACCTTGCACCTTCAGATTCCCACTTGCTTCGCTCTCTTCAGAATTATCTAGGCAGTGTCAGGTTAACATCACGAGAGGACTGCCAAAACCACTTGTCGCGGTATTTTGATCAGAAGCCCCAAAATTTCTATAGCAATGGGATCATGCCCCTACCTACAAGATGGCAAAAAGTTATCGAACAAAATGGTACCTACATACTTTAGTTAAATGTAAATAATTCAAAAATATTTTGAATTTTCTTAAAAAATGCGAAGAAACTTTTTCCCCAACCTATTATATCCGACTTTTATAACACACTGTATGTGACATGTATTTTTAATTAGCGGCTATTAAGTTTTCGTCAACACAAAATGTCGTTGCTATCCTGGTTATGATACTAAAAAATAAGATTCTAATAATAAATAAGGTCTTGTGTTTTAATTTCGTAGTTATTCTCGTAGTTACTTCAGTAATTAAAACGTGACTTTTTCCTATATCCGTAAAACTATGATTTTATCTTTATTCATACTTGCAATATATGTTACTTAGATAAAATATTCTCTCGTAAGCTTCCTTGTTCATGATGTGTGATTTTGCGTATGGGTAGGTTTATCTCCAATTCCTAAACGTGACAATCATTATAACATAATTATTCCATATCTAAACGAAGACGATACGATATGCAAAATCAATTCGTATTGATGTTGTTGCAATCATCTGGGGATATACATAGTAGTAACTATGCGTCAACATCAGAATTATCTGATCTTGCAGTGTTCAAAAATGAATATGGTTTTTGAAAAGCGATGCTACAAACATCCTATGTAGGTACAGACAACTGCACTTCAAGTGTAACAGTTTGCATTACGAAAGCCGCTTCTATTACGAACGGAGTAAAGGCGGTCGTAATGTCAAACTGTGACGCTTGATGTGCTGTCGACTGTACTACGACGATTATATCGTTTTAGCGTTAGAATTGCTTTTCTGATACAGATCAGATATTTATGATCACTCTGAGAGCTCAGATGATTTTAATGTTAACTGTACCTACGTGGTACCTACAGTTAACTAGTAACTACTAAAACTAAGTTTTTACATACATCTAGCTATTTAAATTAAAATTGAGTAGACAAATTTTCATTAGAGAACTTGACTGATTTACACGAAATATCGTGGTATTTTTTGCGATACTACCTATATTAAAACAACGTGCATGCAATAATTGATCTGTGATGTAGGTACCACTGGACTCACAAACAGGCACGTAGAAACGTAGAAATACTGTGTGTCAGTGCATCGGGCTGGTTGAAGATGAAAGGTTAAGCCCTCAATCATAGACTTCCTAACAAGGCAGTTTTGTGTAGCCGAAATCATCATCATCATCATCATTACAGTCTAAAAACGTCCACTGCTGGACAAAGCCTCCCCTAATAATGATTTCCTCCACGATTGGGTGCTACATGCATCCAGTGGCCACCTGCGACCTTCATCGTCTGTCCACCTTGTTGGGAGGCCTGCCCACGCTGCGTCTTCCGGTTCGTGGTCGCCAATGCAGAACCTTTCCACCCAAACGGCCACAGAACTCTCTCTATTTTCTGTGCAAACGGCTATCGGTTCTGCGACCGTTGTGTGTGTGTGTCCTGCCCACTGCCACTTTAGTTTGGCAACTCTTTGAGGTATATTGTTGACTTTGGTTCTCGTACGGATCTCCTCATTTCTAATCCGATCATTCCCATCCTTGATGAGACCAAATCTTATTATTATGAGTTCTTACCTAACACAGCACTTCCAACGTAGGAAGCAGACACCAAAACAATGCCAGTGAATGAACTACTATCCTTCTGTACTGAAAAACGTTCAAAGATGTTTTGCTGGAAAACTTTTTTGTAACCTTCTGTTCTGTACCAAACATCCAACATGAACCAAAGGGAAAAAGATTAAAGATCTACTCAATTGAGGAGCGCAGTGGTGATAAAGGAATACCTTGACGCAAAAATCTGTAAGTATACTATCCTACAATTAAGCTATAATAAGGCACAAACTGCCAGTTAAGTGGTACAGGGCTTTTAATCTGAAATTCGTAATTCCAGAGCTTCGGAAGAATTTTTGGATTTCTTTAAATCCGCCGAAATCAAATCCAGCTTTCAAAAACTACTACAAATTATTAATATTTTTTACTTTTTTACTATCTTTTTTTTTTTTTACACTCACACCTATTATCTAGCCCAAAGTAAGCATCATTAAGAGCTTGTGTTATGGATACTACATAACGGAGAGATAATGATAATAATATGTATATAAATATTAGAAATATACTAAATAAACATATAAACATCCATGACTCGTAAACAAATGTTCGTACTCATCATACAAACATTTGTTCCTACCGGGATTCGAACCCGGGACCTCTTGACCGAGTAGCCTGGGGTACAGACCACTGGGCCAGGCGGTCGTCAACTATATTAACTAATGTAAGTATCTAAATAGTTTTGTAAATCGATAGGGACCTAGTACCTACAATTATTAAATATAGGTAATTTATGATGGAAATCTTCAAATAATGATCTGATATTAGGTATATTATATTTCAGGTTTTTTTTTAAAAACACTTACACCCTATTACCTAGCCCAAAGTAAGCATCATTAAGAGCTTGTGTTATGGATACTAGATAACGGAGAAATAATGATAATAATATGTATATAAATATTAGAAATATACTAAATAAACATATAAACATCCATGACTCGTAAACAAATGTTCGTACTCATCATACAAACATTTGTTCCTACCGGGATTCGAACCCGGGACCTCTTACCGAGTAGCCTGGGGTACAGACCACTCGGCCAGGCGGTCGTCAGTCCAGTCAGCCAGTCCAGTCAGGATTTTCATCAGCTTTACCTTAACACAGCATACATCGAGCAATTTTGATATGTTTCTTTGGCAACAGACTTAGACCATAAGAACAAGGTGGTAGGTACATCGAACAATTTTGATACGTTTTTTTAGCAACAGAAAGAACTTAGGGTGATCATAGAAAGTGTGAACGTATCTAAACTAAATATAATCATCACATTTATGATATTCTATTCCATCAGCTGAGGTCAAATCGGGGAAAAAAGCGGAAAGCGAGCGGAAGCGGCGGAGGAAAAAGATCAAATGGAGATGGCAGGCTGCACCATTATGCCACTTCGAATATTTATTAAGACAGTTCTATCTTTTTAACGCCTCGCAAAAAAGACTTGGTGCATCAGGCGGAGTTACTACTTGAATCTTATACTCGATGGCCTACCATGTAGGACATGATCTATGTATTTTTGAAACTAAAAGGTTGTAGAATAAAAGTTACGACACGAGTTATTTAATTATATTTAGTGTCTGAGAGGACCTGCCAATAATTTTTTGGTAACACTACTAGCAATTTTATCTCCCAAAGACAAGGGACAAGGCAGAGAAGAGAACGATACGAAACAATACAGAAAATAAAACTAAACTCCTAGCAGAATATTGCGTAAAACGTACAAGCGCGTTTGTTGCTCTGAAGATAAAACCAGGCGCATCAGGTGCCCTAATATTTTTCGTAATGTGGTGGTCCTAATTCATTTTATCTATGTAAAGAAACAAATACTCACTTCCCTACGATGGGCTTGGGGAAGGGCCATTGATATTCAGAATAAGTGGCTGTCGCAAAGCTGTCCATTTTTTTTTATTTTTTATATAATCTGCAAAGCAAATTAATATTTTACAGTAGATATCTACAGAATGTTGTCAATAATATGTCAAGGACATTTCCTATTTACCTTAAATCAGCTAATTACGTTGATATTTTTGAGATTTAATATTACGATTTTTGCTAATTGACACCCTACATAATTTAGTAATGCCTTTGAAGCCAAAAATTTCAGTTGTGTAATAATTTCTTCAATGAGGGAAGATAAAAACATTTTTGACATTTTTCAGATTTTTTTCTTCAAATAATGTAAAACTAAAACAGATTTGATTCCTACCTTAAATTCATTATGCTTATGTTTTTTTAATAGTTTTACTGCATTCTTAAATGTCAATAACACCCGATCCATTATAATGAAAATAAAATAAATAAAAATCATCAAGATATATCTAAGACAGTCCTTAATATTTACATTTAATATATTACCATATATAGATCTCCTTATCGAGTAATCGCATAAATTAATTCGAATGAATTTGTGAAAATGACAACACCAATTCTTATTTTTTCGTTTACAACACCGGCTTGTTTTGCTGTCAAACGTAAAGTCATCAAATCAGCTGTGTACCACACACAGGGAACATGTATTATTAAATGTGCGTATTAAAATTTTTGGTGTGAAAAATGTCCACTGAGACAATTGATAAAAAAGCAACTCAATGTTTATGATAAATTCACGGTCGAAGAGACATGGCGCGGCGGAGGAGCAGCGGTATAACGAGTCTGGGCTTTAACCAGGACCAAGGTTTGTTACTTCCTCGTTCGTCAACCTGCGTTCTTTGTTCTTAGTGTGTGCATTATTCATGATTTCGGTGACTCGAATGTGATTTTTAACATAGTACAAAAGGTATATTTGGTAATATGAACCGCGTGGTATAAATGGCTACATTACACCTCTGTGCAGTATGTAGATGCACGCCGCGAGCGAGGTTTGAACGTATCGCATTTGCACGTGTTGTTTATATTTTTAGTATCGCGCCCACGCGCAAAATTTGTTCCTTGACTTGGTAAACTATTGTTTGGTCTTAGGGCGTTGGTTTTGTTTGCCCTGAATTGTGTGAACTTCTCATGATTGTTAAATAAATACATAGTATTAACAGCTATTTCAGGAAGTTCTAAGTTTTAATGTGTTTATTACTCCTTATAGTTAAATGCGACGTTTATCGACCAGTCTTGGCATGTTTAGGGTAACTTAAAATTTGAAATTGTCTCACAATATATTCTGCTTAACATTAATAGTAGTCTATAGACCTTCCTATTACTTGCTGATTAAGATGTGAATATGCTGTCATTATAAAACTCTAAACTCAACATTCACAATTTACCATTGTGTTAAATTACCAAATAGGTAGGTAATGACCACATGGAGTAGTTTGCTTAAGTAACTTTTATTTAAATTATTTATTATATTTTAAAGATATTATAGCCAAAGGCTTATAGTTCAACTTTTGAACTACATATAAACCAGACAAAACATTTATTTTATTTTGAGGAGACACCACTGGGCTAGCAATGGTTGAAAAGGAAAGTTTTGTAGCTAAGTGTAAATTAAATAAATATTTTATAGAAAATAACTAGGGAATTCAATTACTCACTGAAGAACATAGGCAACAATTAATTTAATTTCCTGTCTTTATTTGACCATGGACTATTACAATACACTATTTAAGTAATGTGTATTGGAACGCTGCTTTTAGTGTAAGATTTTACAAAGTATTCATTTTGTAGTCATTTTTGCCTTATCAGCTATACAAAGAGCTGTCATTTAGGATGGTCTTATCATTGTCTTATTCTGTTTTGCACGGGGTTTTGAGGAAAGGTTTGTCTTTTCACACTCACTGTGTGCCAAAAGGTGTTTACTTTGACCTTTTGACCACTATAGTCAGCTTTTATAAATAGCTGACAAGCGATACAGTGCCTGTACACCAACAACAGTAATGATCGACAATATTCACTGCACTGTTTACCTTTTCGGTTTGCAACTTTTTACTCTAGAATGAAGGTTTGTCATACTGGGCACAGCAACACATTAGTGGTTGTAACTATAGTCAGCTTTAATAAATAGCTGACAAGTGATACAGTGCCTGTACACCAACAACAGTAATGATCGGCAATAATCACTGTTTACTTTTTCGATGTGGATTTTTTTTCTTTAGAATGAAGGCTTGTCATAATGGGCACAGCAACACATTAATGGTTGTGAAAAGGTGGAAAGAATAACACAAATACTTGCCCCTGAATGTGTAACCCTTTGTTTACTCTTTCAAAAGCTGAAGACTATTTTTGTGGTGTTTGACTTGCTTAAACTAATATATTGAGTACTGCCAAAGGTTGAACAACTATATTCTCTTGATATATTAAAATATTGAGGAGCTTGATGGCGTATTGGTTTATCAGGCAGGGCTTACTACTTGAATCTCATACTCGATGGCCTACCATGTAGGACATGATCTATGTATAGCTCGATGGCGTATTGGTTTAAGCGGTCTGGTTTCAAAATGAAAAACAAAGCAACTTACGCCATGGTCGATCCTGGGATCCTCCTCCGTGCTTCGGAAGGCACGTTATGCCGTTGGTCCCAGTTGTATCAGCAACCGCTTTTACCCACCAACCCACATTGGGCCAGAGTGGTGATGTTATGGCCCAAACTGCTCATGTGTTTCTCCCATGTAGGAAGGCCTGTGCCCAGCAGTGGGCCGTATATAGGCTGGTGATGATGATATTAAAATATACTGACTGGATTCAATTGTAGATTAATTTTAATAAAATAAATCTATAGGCTTCAGTCACTGCTAAGTATACACCCTTTGTGGCCCTTTGTGACAAGCAAGTACCTACCTACTTAACAATAAGTGTTATAAGTTGATGTTTGAAGTATTGTTTCATTACAGGCTGCTTCACTTGCTGCCTAACATCTGGCCTCCGCGTGTATAATGTGGAACCACTCGTTGAAAAGACCCACTATGGTGAGTGATAGCAATTATAATTTCCATTAAAATTTTTACACTAGAAAGGATCTGTATAATAAGTATTTTTGTTTTTATATTAGGAATATGTATGTATATGTCGCAGCCGTCTGGTTAAATTAACCATTTAACTGGAAGCCTAGGCCGTTGATTGAACGCCGGCATCCAATGAAACGGCTGAAGGACAACTAGCCAAGTCATTGACCACAATGTTTATCCAGATGGCTGGACGTCATGTCAGCCGTCTAGTTAAATTAGCCTTTCAATTGGACGCTTAGGCAGGTCGTTTAAATTGAAGAGCCTTTGCGCGACTCTTTGAGTAATTGGTAGGTTGAAAGCTAATTTTTAAAAGAACAATTTTAACAAAAATCGTTTTAGTAATAAGTAGTAATTGAACCTACTGATCACACCAAAACTCTTCAGAACAAGACAATCCGCCTAGGCATCTAACTGAGCGGACTTTCAATACGCCATGTTGTTAAACGTTGTGTGAGTCTAGTTCAATTAACTATCGGCCTAGGCATTTGATTGGATGCCCGCGCTTAATCAATAAATCCAATTAAGCGGCGAATTGAACCAGATTGCGGCGATCATCATATCAGCCTATGATGTCCACTGCTAAAGGCCTCCCCCATCGATTTCCAAATGGAACGGTTCTGCGCAGCCTGCATCCAACGGCTCCCCGCGACCCTGTCCAGGTCATCTGTCTATCTAGTGGGAGGCCGTCCTACTTTGCACTTTCCAGTACGTGGTCGCCATTCTAGAACTTTAACGCCCACCGGCTGTCTGCTCTGCGTGCTATGTGCCCTGCCCACTGCCACTTCAACTTATACTAATCCTATGAGCTATGTCAGTGACTTTGGTTCTCTTACGGATGTCCTCATTTCTGATTCTATCTCGCAGAGAAACACCTAACATAGCTCGTTCCATAGCTCGCTGTGCAACTACGAACTTGCACAGGAGGCCCTTAGTAAGCGACGGTGGCGATGGCGGCGATAAGTACATAAATATAAATCACCCATGATGACCCGAGAACAAATATTCGTGTTTATTACACAGCTATCCCCACGAAGAGCAGTGGGGTTACCAGGGTGTTTTAGTGGGTATTCTTAGTGCCGTTACAGGCACTGGGGCGACCCCTACGCAAGCCCGTCGCTTAGTCAGCGGCGGGTAGGTCTGTGAGCGGATATCTAACCGGGATAAAGCCCTGGGCCCCGGCCGCGTTTTCCTTCTTCATCACAGTACAGGCTAAGGTTAACAGTTGCCCTTATACCAGGCATGTACGTGATCACTGAACTGGCTCAGCTCTAGTAGCACTCAGCCGTGTGCATAATGATTGCTCTGCGGCATTACACGGAAAACCCAGTAGCACCACTACCACATCTTCGGGCCATAATCCGTGGCAGAGGGTTTCCTTTTTAATCATTGGAGAAAGCTTTTAAATAGCTAATCAGAGCCTAGTAGTTCGTTTACTATCTTCTGTAAGGTGGAGGTGCTAGCTACCCCATTTACGTAAGCTACCCATACGTCACAAATTAAAAACATTTGTATTTAGCAAATATCAATGTCAAAGTTTAATTGCCTTTCATATTCATTAGTGCCTACCTCATTTCTGCGTAACAATGCCAAATTGATTCTTATTACAGGCACTTATAGTACCACCAAGCGTCAGTGGCTACTTGCTACATAACTTATTTAACAATGTATGAATTAACAATAACTACAAAACTAACAAAGATTAGGTTCTAAGAAAATTTAAAGGCATTGTTTAACATAATGTATTTTTGTAATTCTTACTCGCGATGAATCATGCATGGCATGGCACAGATATAAACAGGAATCGGATATTGATGCACATACACAAAGGTGGATGCATAATTAATAATAAAAATAGCAATTCATTGTTCTTTTTAGTGGTGTGGCCTATAAGAAGCATTAAAGGTGAACTCTTCTAGACATAAGGTGCTTGTTAAACGGGGAAAGTATCACAGGCCCTTCTTTGCCATTGGCCATGCTAGATATGTTGCCAAGGCCCTGCAATCCATGAGGTCCCCAAGTTCTGTTTGCCAGTTGTTCATAAAATAGTCCTCTGTCATAATATTAGGAGCCCCATTATGCCAAAGTGCCCCGGGCCCCCAATAGAATGCCCAGGGCGCTAACAATGAATCCGTGTCCTCATAGATGCGCTTTTCGGGGTTTATGTTAGTGAACGCTGGTGTAACACAAGGCTCAGCTTTATCCCCCACTCTCTTTCTTCTTTATATCAATGACATGCCTCGGTAACATTAATTGCTATGCGGACATAACACAACAGTGCATGGAGGATATTACGGTCGCCCAGAAGCTTGACGCGTCATAACCAAGAGGGAGAGAACGAATCTTACCATTATGCTAAGTAAGTGTTGAACCTTGTGTCAGAATGGGGATGTAACAACCTTGTTGAGTTCAATGCTAAGAAAACACAGGTATTTGCCGTGCTTTGTATATAAAAAATTAAATGGCCCTGGGTATCACTTACGCTCTTGTCCTATCAAAATGATAATTGTAAAATCCTTATTCTTA
This sequence comes from Nymphula nitidulata, assembly GCA_947347705.1. Lineage (NCBI taxonomy): Eukaryota > Metazoa > Arthropoda > Insecta > Lepidoptera > Crambidae > Nymphula > Nymphula nitidulata. The sequence goes on from OX374636.1 coordinate 9,330,365, forward strand.
GAATAGGTAGGGCATAGTGATAATCCGACTACTCGAATCTTGAGTGCCCGAATGGGGTCGCATCTGAACCTTACAGAAGATCGCATCTAAAAAAACACTACTTTGTGTACAAAAGTGTACTCTTTTGTACTTTTGGTGCGTAAAGTCCCCGGAGATCATACAAAAAGAGTTATGATAGGAGCAAGGGGACTCGCGTGCTTTTATGCTATCAACATAACGCTTTCATTCGATTTTCAAGGCCACGGTAACTGCTCACCATCAGGCGATTATTACGCTTGTTTGCCACTAAAAATCAATTAGCTTTTTGGACAAGGCGATATTATACGCTGTGAGGATCTCAGCATCTCAGAACATGTATTAACCGTAAGGTAAAGTAAAGGTAGAAATGAGTGCCTTGATCTTGTATCTCCTTTTTGGCTGCATAATGTTTAAATTGCCCGTCAAATACTTACGTCATTACGTCTCCTATGACGCCCGACAATAATATGTCTAGCCTAAAAGGAAAACACGAAGCGAGCGCCAAAATAAGCTTTGTAATTCAGTCATGTTTATTATTTTAAAAGATTGTTGAAATGATAAGAGAAATGAGTTGTTATAATATCGCAATTTTGCGCCACACGTCACACTGTAGGTGCCTAGTCTACCTTCTAATACCTATGTATTCTGTGCCTGTACGGTCAGTAACATAAGTCGATTAATACTTTAGTCACACTACGTCATTCACAGTTTTCATACAATCGATAAGAGTAGGTACGCCAATAGGTTATTGTGAGAAGGTACAAAAGTGCAAATCGACTTCTGTTGTTGACTGTACCATAAAATACCATTATAGGTGTAATTCTACTAGGTACGCGGTTGACAAAATAATAATTAATATTATGTAACTTCTCAATTAAGAAGAGCCATAACGTTAAGCTCAATATAAGACCTTAAAGTAGCGTGGACAGTAGGTGTAAGGGCGACCTCTAGTAGGTCGCCCTTTCTAGTACGTGAACTGTCAAACTCTTTATAATAGGTAGGTGTTAGACAATGCCAGAAGATCGCGAGATAAGGCGCGTCGAAGGTGACTGCGGTACGTCCGCCGTGATCGGTGAACCAATGGAAGCTGAGCTGTCGGATTCGTATGCTCGTACCTCTGCTTCTGTTCCTACACCGCCGCTCCTCCGGCGGGGCGCTCGACTTTGCCGTAAATTCCCCGAACAGACTTCCCCTTATTCACACAACAATTTTCCAGGCAAAGAAGAGCTTGGTGAGGTGGCGCTATGCGAGATGGTGTTCCGCACCAACTGGCTCCTGGTGGTCAGAGCGAGGCGACCCTGCGGCCTGCTGCTATTAGACGACAAGCGGCGCGTGCTCAAGGCAGAGGTGCACTTCAAGACACCTATAAGAGCCCTACGCGCTAGAAAGGACAAGTGAGTGATTGACATCATAAACACTAAAATTTTACTTGAAAACCTTCCGCTATAAATCTTTTTTATACTTAAAAAAATTCCATGTCTGTCTGTCTCTCTATGTAAGTTTGGAAAGGTATGTGTATTTATAAATATGGTAAATTAATATTTGATATTATGCTCCTTCTATTTATAAAATAATCTTGAAAGCAGGTCAATTATCAGCCTCCAATGCCCTGGGAATAGCTTTTTAATAAGGTTTTAATCTTACATTTCCCATTACTTATGTTCTTGTTTTAAATATATTAGATTTGAATAATAAATAAGTATTTCACAAAACCCATATGACGAACGGAAACAATTTTCATTCTGAGCCCTAAGATGAAACACCTATCATGCCCAGTAATTACACCGCGGCTGCCTTTCCCTTAAGATTAGCGGAAAGGCGGCGCGGAGAGACCTATAGGCTACCCAGACGACCCAACATGCGGGCCTACCGCCCTATTCTTTACTCTATGTACTTAGATAAAGAATCAGGCGCTAGCCGAGTAAAGTTTAATGAATTTAAATGCAATGAAGTTCATTTTAATTTAAAATAGGTTTTAAACTTTTTAAGTGTGCAATGAAGTAACATGATTTTTTTTGCACATTGAAAATAATCGTATGATAGTTGCAATAATTAAAACAATAAGTTAATGTGGGCTCTTTAATTCATTAAACTTTCTTCAAATAATTGAACTGAGAAAAGTTGATTTTGAAGTAAAAAAAAAAAGATTTATTACGAAGTTACGACTTTATTTTTAGACCGTGTAGGTAAATGTTTACATTTTCAAGCGGAATATTAACGATGTGTTTTATGTTTACTATTAATAAAGTTGAAATTGTCATATTTTAAATCGAAGTTTTAAAAACGTCTTAATTACGGACGTCATTAGATAACGGCCGGCCTTCACCGATTAACCCAATATTGTAAGAAATTTATAATATTTTTTCTACATAGACCTATTGATTCTTAATAGGTAATGCAATAGTCACTGTGTAATAAAATTATTTTCTACATGACGCATTCCTGATAATTACAATGACACTCGTTAAATATAATAATATTACTAGGTACAATATCTACGTTGTTATCTGTGTCGTATGTTTTTGTTTTTAGAATTGTTTTATTTTTGCTTAACAGTCAAGACAGCTGCGTCACCTGGCTATACTACGCGGTACTTATTGAATAACAAACAAAAGCGTAAATAATATTAGTATTTGCGTATTAATGTTTGAAGTTGCTATTAAGATGTAATATCAAACAAGAATAATCAGTTTCTGTGCGTGTTCCAAAGATATTTAGACTTTTTTACGTTGCGAAATCCTTTATAAGTCACGGCTTTGACGCACGATAAGGTACCTTTCGCAATCGCTTTCATGCGCCGAAGACTGTGTGACTAAGGCCTGCTTTCGGGCCCACCGGGGATAAAGAGCACGCCCGGGACAGAACGGTGCTCCGCGGGGACGTCTACCGCGGGCGAAGAGCCCCACTCCATCACCTGCCGTCCCTACTACGGTGGTTGATGGTGTCCAGGCCAGTCTCTTATGGCGAATCGGGTCCGCAAGGGGGTCTTCCTCACGGACCCGTTCCGCGGCCTCCTTCTGCGAGATGTCGTCGCAGAAAGAGGCAATCGCAAATGACATCATGTTTCTTTGTTTCAGAGTGGCAGTGGTCTTGTCTTCAAGTATCCAAGTGCTGACGGTACCTTCGTTGCAGCGAGTGGCGTTATTGCGCACGCCGTCGAACTCACGGCCGCTTTGTGCGCTCGCGACGGAACCCAATGCGGCACAGATATTGGCTGCGCCGGCGCATAGACGGGGATCCTTACAGCTACTGGTATGTGTTGAAGCTTATTTTCATAGTGATAGATTTAAATACGATTTTAAGTTAAAGGTTAATTTTAAAAGAGTTACCACTGATATTCGCTGAAATTTTTATTTTTAAAAAGTTGTTATTTTATCACGGTGAAAAGGATATGAAAATAACAGATAGGCAGAACTCGCGCCAAACATCTAGTTCACTCTGAAGTTGCATCGCGCAGTATTCCGCAGCTGCCCGCGGGTTGTTCCGCCGTTCCTTATTTTGATAGTGCGCAGTGAACGTGTTCACAAGGAACTAGAATTTTGATGCTTTAGTTAGGTGATATATTTTCTCTTCTCATCATTTTTATGGCCATTATAAATATAATACCTACTCTATCGTAATGGTCATAAAAATTATTATTATATTAATTATTATTATGAGGGGTAGGGTATTTTTCAATTTCTAGCCCGACAGAGTATTAAGCACGGCGACCTTACAAAAGATCGCAGACAAATAACACTCTTTTGTACTAAAGTTGCCATCAAGCTCATTGAAAAACCCTTATATTGGAAGCCCACGCTGTCTATGACCACATAACTGAGTAGATATGTCATTCTAGTCTTAATAGTCAACAATGTTAGGGTAATGATTTGACTATAGCGCCTAATATTATTTCTATTACACTTAATTAAATCCAAATAATTTCAGGACGTGTCTCGCTCTGTGAAAGGCGCTCAGTCGAGCTCGCCAGCTGTGGTAGGCTGCCGTATTTTGAAATTTCAATTTCTAGCCCGACTGAGTAAGCACGGTGACCTTACAAAACATCGCAGACAAATAACACTCTTTGGTAGTAAAGATTAAAAACCCTTACATTAAAAGCCCACGCTCTCTATGACCACGTAACTGAGTATGACATCTAGTCTTAATAGTCAACTATAAGTTATTTCTACAACACATAATTAAATCCAAATAATTCCAGGACGTGTCTCGCTCTGTGAAAGGCGCTCAGTCGAGCTCGCCTGCTGTGGTAGGCTGCCACCAGTCAGACCTCGTCTGCCTTAGCGTGTCTCCAAACGGAGCTAAACTAGCCACGGCGTCAGCTAGAGGCACTATCATCCGTATATGGGACGCGAGTACAAAGCAGATGCTCCATGAGCTGCGCCGCGGATCGGATTATGCTGATGTCTATTGGTAAGAAGTATTGATTTGTTACTAGGTGGTAGGCCCGTATGTAGGGTCGTCTGGGTAGGTACCTCCGCCTTTCTTATTTCAGCCGTGAAACAGTTCGCTGTGTTTCGGATGGAAGGGAAAGGTAGCCAGTGTAATTACTGGGCATGGACGGCATTTCATCTTAGGCCTCAAGATGACAACGCACCTGCAATATCAAGTGACTTCCTTGTTATTGCAGGTGTCTATAGGCGGCGGTAACCACTTACCATCAGATGGGCCGTCAGCTTGTTTGTCATCTAGTTATATAAAAAAAGTGGTTTTCGACGGAAATTTATTGGAAGTTTCCACTCGGTTTTTCGACACAAAATTGTCTCTCCTGTAAAATTAAGAAATGTGTGTTACAGTTCAATGCTTCTGAGGTACAGATTTTTCTTTCATCGAAAACATAAAACCTAGGGAATATGCTAAATTTTTTTAGGGCTTTAAAATTAGTACTAATAATTTACAAAACTAAGAATTTTAGAAAAATATTGATAAATACCAGACTCACAACCACTTTAAGTTTCGTGCTAGACAAGGAGATCCGATACAGACTTACAATACAGACGCCACAGTACACACCCACTATGCATTTTTCAAAAAGATCTTTTAGAAAAAAGACACGAATACTGCAATTTCTAATTAAAATATCTCAGATATAAAATATTTTTGGCTAATCTCAATACTGTTTTCACTATTTTATTTTATATAAATGTGGGTATTAAACTAGTATATTTAAATTTCCTATTATTTTTTGCAATCACGATTTTCAATTGTCAATTTTTATCTTCCATACCTACGTTTTGAAAGCCACCCCACTCAATATTAGACCATTTATTTGTGAGCCACTGACTTTGTCTTGATTGCGTAATGTAATTTATGAATAATAATCAATGAATTCATTTTTCATCATAAAAACAATTTCGGTTTGTTTCCAGTATAAATTTCAACCAGTCCGGTTCGCTCGTGTGCTGCGTGTCGGACAAAGGGACGTTGCACGTGTGGGCGGCGCGCGGGTCGTACGCGCGCCTCGCGTCCGCCCACGCCGAGCCCGACACGCGCGCCCTCTGCGCCTTCAGCGACGACAACAGCGCCATTGGTGAGACACAACCTCCACCTTATTGCGTAGCGCGAAGGTTGCAAGTCGCTGAGCCCGGTATCCGCGCCCTTACCGACGGCAAAAGTGCCTTAGGTGAGACTCAACTTCGACCTTATAGTGAAGCGGGTCGTAAGAATCACTCTGCCCTTCGCGCCATCTGCGCTTTCATCGATGACTACAACGCCGTTGGTAAGCAGTTACAAGTCAAATCTTTATTCAACTTTGGCACAAAACTAGAATCCACGAGTGAAATTTTATTTTACTTCTATCCATTTAACGGTGGTTTTCATATACATTTTTGTATAGCATGGCTTTGTAAACTTTATACAGGTGGTGCCGTCAATACGACAATTAATTAAAACATGGGCTATATTAGTTCATAGAAATGGTTTGCAACTTTCAAAAACATGTTATTCAATTGATATTTCATGACATTTGTATGAAACAATATATCATTGGCTGCATTATTTCATATAAATGTCATGAAATCATCAAATTAATAAGATGTACTTATTTGAAAGTTGCAAAACATTTCTATGAACCAATATAGCCCATGTTTTAGTTTATTGTAGTATTGACGGCACCACCTGCTGTATACACTTTATATAGATTAAGAACAGTGGTCCTAATATTGATCCCTGTGGCACGCCCATGTCCCTAAGCGCCCATGCAGACTCAGCTTTATTGAAAACATCGTTTTCAATTATAAAGTTCAAGAATGTTTCTGTGAGCGTCAGTTAATTGATACATTTTAATGTTTTTATTTACCTGATGACGCCTAATGATCAACTTTATCAAACGCCTTGGAAAAAACTTAGAAGATGCATAAAGCGTTCAAGCATCAAATATGTGTTTCGCGCATGTTTCTATCGGGAACATTTTTTTCTCATAAAATGAGAAATCAGTTGATTTAAGATAATAGAAGTATGAGATGAGACAGAAACCTTATAGTGTACTCACTAAAGTTGTTGGTCGTTTTTGCGGCAATTTTCTACGAAGTTGTTTCTTGATAGTTGTCTTCGGAAGGTCAAACTTATATAAGAATGCGTATATAAGGATACCTAGGAGCTGTTTTGCTTTACTATAGCATGTATTAGCTTCATTGAAGTGTGTTAATTTAAGTTATGATATTTTTTAATATTGTGAAATTTTAATTACCATTTTATCTTGTTCCAGTGGTATGTCATGACGGGACATTCCATAAGTTCACGTTCTCGGCTGAAGGGAACTGTCATCGCAGTGATTTTGACTATTTTCTGCAGGTTGGTATGTTTGCTGATTCTATTAATGACTACCGCTGTAGCCATTAATAGAATTGATACTGTTATCAAGTAGTTGTTTGCGGCATTTTACAATATAGTAAAAGAGAACTCAATAGTGAATGAAAGTAAAAAATCTAAAACAGAAAAATATACTCTCAAACAATCATATCCTTGAGTATTAAGATAAATGTTACGTAAATAAAATTATTTTTTAAATGTCAAGTAATTGTAATTTTATATGTTTGTATTCTTTGCAGGTTGGTAATGATGATGAATTCCTGCAGTGATGTTTTTCAAACAGAAACTTTGCTGGACATTAAGTACCGATACAGACGATTTTCGAAAGTTAAAAACACTCGTACAACTGTGTTAATTTAATATTGTGATCATAATTATTTTAAGTTTACTCTGTGTGAAGGGTACCGGACAAAGTTTAGTACATTCGGAGAAAATTCTTTAAAAATTAAAAGTACGCTTTGTTAAACTGCCTAGTTTTTGCATGGTAAGTTAATTATATCTTATACAATACGAATGGAACTTTATTAGACCTTTATTGTTAATTGTAAATTAAATGTGGTATCAGGCACACATATAAGTCGTATTTTTAATATCAACACATTATTTGTAGGACAAACATTGATTAGTAAATTGCTTGTCAGTTCAAATGATTGTGGAAAATTGTTTATTATATAAAATAGTGCTACAATGTCTATAAAATATTCTAGTTTTTAAGTCGATTAAGCGTTATCTCGCGAAGTCCGTTTAAATTTTAGACAATAAGAATTTCATAAATTTCTCATTGTGAAATATTTAATGTCTGTAGATATTCATTTCTACATTTTACTGTGTTCAATATCTACTTTCATTTCGTCATTCATGTAATATCTAGTTTGATACTTAATTTTGTTATTTCTTTATTAAGGCTTTTCAGTCTTTATGGAAAGATGTTTAGTTTAAATACACGTGATTTAGGGTTAAAATTAATGTCGTGGTAAAAGACAAATGGTACTAAATTGCATTTTTAACTTAGGGAACGAGATATATGAAGTATGGAAAGTTTTAATGAATGTGTTTAATAAATGTATACCTATGTAAAGAGTATAGGATTGTTGAATGCAACCGAATGCAGACAGCTGGTAATATATTTAAAATTCTGCATTTAGTTGCATTATACGGAGTTTAAGGGAGATGGTTTTTATTTGATGCGAGGTTTTATATTACAGCGTTACCAAAAAACAAGGTCACATTACGTAGAAGCGAAACGCGATAACCAAAATGCCTCGCCAATCGAAGTTCTATGGCTGTGTTCACAAGAGACAATTTATGTACCGGGCGTTCCTTGATATCTTGCGTAATTAAAGCTATATCAGGACTATGATAATGATAAACTTTCTGGTAGTCAAATGTAAGTGTCCGTCACAAAAATAATTACGATGGTCGTAAGCGATATCGCATAGATACTGTAGACCGCATAGCAAACGAAACACCATGACATCGAAGCATTGTAACATATTATCTACAAACTGATTTGTGACAAGCATGATAAGCAGTAACCGTAGCCTGTAGCGATAACACCGTCTGTTCTATTCTATTCTACTTACGCGTTGCCTACCTTGTATACATCATGTAGTGTTATGTTCACATCGTAGTAGATTCCCATTGCTCCCAACATAAAAGTTCCCTGCGGAGCTTTGGCAACATTGCTCCCGCAATACTAAGGTAGCGCTCTGGATTTGAGTGACAAATCCATCTGCACCACCACCATACGTCCGTCTAAGTTTGATGTGTAGTCATCCAGTTTTTAGAATTTCATTGCTCTGATACAACCTTGAAATCACGCAAATTAAACAATGCCCAGTTAAAACACACACTGGATTTGTTAATATTTTTGTCTGAAATTTAAAGTGATGTACACTCAGCCAATTACTTATCCATCGCTGCATTATAAAGCAAAATATCACTTGTCGTTATTCTAAACGACATTGTGTCGTTAACTATGACGACATCGTGTCGTTTACTATAACGATATCACAAACAGCACAGGATTTGCTATTGACTGTGGTCATCACTTTGGACTGTCAAAAATAACTCCCTTAAACGGTTTGCAAATTTGCGGAGGTTTCTAGCATGCATTTAATTAACACACCAACAAGACTAAAATCTCATTGAACTACACTAAGATAGAAACTTGCATACTAAACTGAAATATCTGAATCGCTATGAATACTCCGCTGGTTTTTTTACTCTGTACTTTGCTAGATCTGGCAGTTGACAACGCATCAACCTTAACATTAATTCGGCTTTAGTCGTAATTGGAACGGTTTTGTGCTGCAGTGAAGCACCGCATTGCTTTGCAACACCCGTAGCACGGGCCGTAGACAATATCTCAATATCTCTTTCCACCACATATGTCCACTTATTTGGAGACAGAATGAGTTTTATCTCTTTCTTTCTCTTTCGACGAAGAGGGAGACAAAGTTTTGTCCAGTCCCCAGGGAGTTTGCCATGCTATGGGGGCAGGTTACAACTCCTAACCAATTTTTCATGCAAATGTCAAACGTTTGCCATATTTGACAAAATATTAATATGGTGGTACCATGTTTTCGGAAAACCAGAGCTAGCGACAAGGTTGTGAGGTGGGTTTGCAACGAGGCGGAGACGAATGGTGCGCAATGCTTTTTCGAATAAATAAATATATATGTAATTTATTGCCTCAAGAATTACGACATTATTTGCAATAACATACATACATAATGAGAAATTCGAAGCGGAGAGTGGCGTTGTGCCAGCCGGAAATAGTATTCTAAAGCAACCTAAATATGTTGATTTTCGTTTGCTCAGAAAAGCTTCGGTCTGCTCTTCTCCGCTTCAGTGGACACGCACCCTTACTGTTAATCTCATGTCAACTGTATTATCAAAGTCAGCCGTAATAGACAAAACGTAATTATGTTTTTGTTTACTAAATAATATTAATTGCTATTATGACTACACTCTTGTGGACAGGGCCTTTGGTTTTGTTATGTAAATTGCAGCTTTTTCGCGCAATTTATAAATAATTATTATAAAAATGTATGTTTGTGTTGTTTCTAAAAGCTACTTTATATTTATATAAATCAGTAATTTTACTCATCGCTACTGGCACCAATTTATACATTATGTTTAAAAATGTCATATTAAATCATTTTTATGTTACTTATCATGATTTTTTTAGCTCAATTATAAATGTATCTCTGTGTTTTTGCTCATTTTAGTGGTAATCTGATATTATTTAATTTCTGTATAACCAGTTCAGTTTGTTTTACGGTTCTGTTACAACATTTTATATAAACATTATCTATTTGCCATAAATACTCGATATTAAAGTCAAAGGGAATACAATACAACCCCTCTATATTAATGTAAAATTTACTGTAAAGATTTATATGTGTAATTATGTAAATATTTTAAATATCGACATATAGTTTTTATACTTTGTCAGTAGTGGTACCTAGCGATAAATCATAATATATGTGTCAGCTTATCTTAAATTTTTTATTAAATATTAATAATGATGAAGGATTGAGATAGTAATTTTAATTAAGGCTAAAAAAGCACATTTTAAAATGTAAATACGGACTTTCAGATGTTGTTTTATTTTTTTATGAAATTGTGATTGTAGCAGCCACCTGCTGCCAGAAGTGGCATTGCCACTACAAAAAATTCAATAATAAATATTTCCTTTAATACTGATTGTTTCATTTGACAAGTAAAACTAAAGTCGTTAATTTCTTTTAGAAAAGGTAGTAACTTTAATTTAATTTCTGAGATAGAGTTTTCATAATTGTTATTTATATGCACTAAAACTAAAATCACATTATCTGCCTCTCTTTCATTCTATTTCAATAAGGGATAAAACTACTTGTAACATCAAGTTGGTTGACAATTAAACAATACCTAACACATACCTTAATCTCCAGGTTGTAAGCCACTATTCTTGCCGTATTGAATTCAATTATGACATTCACTGACGTGTGAATGTCGTACTTACTTGTAAATACAGAGACATTGCGTCGCTTAGCGCCTTCTATCGGCTATATCACGGAGAATGCTCTGAAGAGCTTTTTGACCTTATCCCACCTTCTCCCTTCCTACTCAGGACCACGCGTGCTGGTCTTCGGAGTCATCAATTTACCGTCTCCACCTCAACATCACGCACAAAGAAATTTAGTACCTCGTTTCTTTTTTTTATCGTACTCGTATTTAGTTGTCGTACTTCCAGAACTTGGAATTCTTTGCCAGCACATATGTTCCCTCCTTCCTATAACATGGGGTCCTTCAAAAGAGGCGTGAAAAAGCATTTTTCAGGCCGGCAAGGTGGAGGCAGCTAGAGCAGTGTCAAAACTGCACTAGCTGTCTTCGCATATGGACTTTTCTTACCGCTTCACATCAGGTGGTGTTGAGTCATTTGTCGTGCTTTGTATAAAAATAATAATAATAATAATAAAAAAAATTTAGAATTCTGGGATTGCGGGGGTCGATATCGTACTACACCCACATAAACCTAACCAGCGCACATGCATATTTGTGTGGGGTATAACTGTAGTGTCATACAATACGTGATGGATAGTACGCATGCATGGATAGTACGCATGTGACAATGTTTTTATTAATTTAATAAAAATTTAATCCTCTTAAAAAAAGACACAACCACCCCCTTAAATTTGATTTAGCACTTTTGTAACACACTATAAAAGAGAACACTAAAATTTGTTGTTTTATTTTTTCGTGCGGAATTCTCATTTCCACACTTGTATCGAAAAGTAAAAAAAAATCCATTTATTTCAATGGTAACAGGGCAAAGGAATGTAAATACTTAAACTATTAAACAACACCTATTGAATTAATTAAATTGGTTAAAACATAGTTTAAGTATAATATTGCGAGGTTTACAACTAGATATTAACAAAAATACAATACATACAGATATACATTTAATATTGCATTCATTAAATACTTGACTAATTCTTCAAATAACACTATTTACACTAAATATTTACTCCCTATCTGTTTTTTTACGATCAAACGGGTCAGACCACACTTTCATATCTGTAACAAAAATGAAATGCAAATTATTGATGTGATTGAATGTTACTTACTAAAATCAATTAAAATGAAAAATGTTCAATTGATAAAGTAACACTGATATTTAATAATAATAATTTTCTATTGTGTGTAAGCAGCAGGTGGGTAAGGGATAAACAGGTAAAATTGTTTTAACAACTAAACAAAGATGCCTTTCAGTTAGCATAGCTATAAATATTATGGAGCAAGATAACTGCTGTCAGTAACACTCCCATTAAAGAAGGTTTTATATGACTTACCCATACGACAATACATACAGGCCTATCACCTATACAGGGTATCTAATACAAAGCATAACTAGCGGGCATCTACCCTTGTTAACATAGTCATATACATACTGTGGTGTTATCGAAAATTAAAAATATTTATAGTAATATCCGTAACATATGCTAATAAATAAATATTTTTAATTAATACTTACTGCCTGGCTGGATATCTTCTTGCCTAATGTGTTTTCTAGCTTCTTTCTGAATCTTCTCTAAAATTTTAAAAAATAAGGCTGTTTCATATTTTGAATAAAAATAATGGTCAGTGTCGTCTTTTGTATTAAAACTGGTATACTATGACCAAATTTTAGCAACCTAGTGCATGTTTGCTATTAGCTAGCTGGAAATATTATTACTAATTTAGTACCTAACTTACAAATAAGATTAATGTGTATACCTACTTTGTGTGGCGTTGTATAAATGTATTTTCTTTCTTTCTTTCTTTCAAATATGAAAGGCTACGTTATCTCATTACGTACCTTTATGTAGGTACATCAAGCAGACACTGACCAAAATTAAATTAAACTATGATAATAATTAATTTAACTCACTGTATTCGGATGAATCTATCATAGGACTTATTATAATAGGGTAAAGAGTTAAGCCTATAAAACTAACAAATCCGGAAATAAAAGCCACATAGCGCCACTTTTTATAAATCGCCATTATTTCTTTTTTATAAATTAGAACCTACAAGTTTTTCTCATTTTCGATTTCAACGCTTTTGTGAAGTTTTGTTTTGTGCACAGATCACATTTTGGCTGCGGTCCGAAACAGATTACATCGCTCACAGTCACAGCGCATACGATTATAATCACCCGGTCCGTAATAAAATGCACGACAAAAGTGCTCACAAAGCTTTCAGCGTACTCTCGATTACGGACCGAAGTATGAGCGTATCAACCTGTCAAATGTCAATTTTCATTTCAATCCATTTGTATTTGAGTGTCATCTGAGTCCTTACTTTTGTGTTGTAAATTGATAATTACAGTACAACTTCTCTTTTCTGGACACCAACAATTGCGCTTACCATAAATAACCTAAAATAATTAAACCAACCACAGTTTCACAGTTCGCTCACAGTGATTTTACTCGAGAGCATTAGCGCTGTAATTGTGCTATGATGTGATGTTATCGATGACATCACGCGGTTCCCCACTCCCGGATAATGTTAGCGCGCTTACAGCATTTCGGGTCGCATTTGAGCGCGCCAATATCGCTGATTATTACATTTAGCGGTTTTCGGACCGCAGCCTTTGTGCACCTTCTGTCACTGTCAAAACTGTCAATGTTAATCAACTTGTCATTTGTCCAATTTGTAAAGCTCTCATTTCACTTTTTTGTTTTTTTTTGTTAATTCTCTCGATAAAGGAAAGGCAAAGGAAACTAATGCCCATACAGCCATGACTTAAGTATTTCTTTATTTCTTCTTTTAATGCATTAAAATGCTAGCGTAACACATTTCAATGTTTCTTGGGAGTATTTGACACGAAATATATGATGACAGTCACTTTATGTGCTACTTGATGAAGTGGATAACCACAAAAAAGTTATCATCGTATTTCACACCATAATCACTTTTATTCTAATAATCTTTTAGTTGCACGTCAACACAAACACTTTAATAATAAAACTACACCATTTTTATAACACAATGTTTGCTCTGACACAAGTTTTGATTATTGTAATAAAAATCTTGACTGACGCCACAAAAACCCGCCAAACACACCTTTTTTTGTTTCATTCTCCCCGTAATAGGAAGGCAAAGGAAACTAATGCCCATACAGCCATGACTTAAGTATTTCTTTATTTCTTTTATTCTTATAATCTTTTAGTTGCTCGGACACAATTTTTAACTATAATAATTGTAATAAAAATCTTGACTGACACCACGAAATCCCGCCAAATACTCTTTTTAAAATTTTTATGTTCTCTATTACAGAGAAGGCTAATGCCCACGCAGCCAACTCTTATGTATTTGTATTTTCTTTAATTCTGATAATATAGTATTAAAATGCTGGTGTAACACATTTCAATGCATCTTGGGAGAGTTGGGCTCGAAGTAATATGAAAGCAGTCTCCATGATGGTATTTTGGTGAGGTGGATAACTACGATAAAATTCTCAACGTCTCTCACATTAAAATAACTTGTATTATAATAGATAGAAAGATAGATTTTGTTAATACAGTGTGAGTCTTCATAAAGTGCACATATTGAAATTAGGGATACTATGCTTAATATTATCGACGGAAAAAATAGTAAAAAAATATATTGGCTTATTTATTTTATCGTTTTTTTTTAATTTTTTTGATGTTGAAATTACCCCGGTGTAGACAAAATCGCGTAACTTTTGAAATAATTGATCTTTTGCGATGAATCAAACTGTTTTATGATTGGTAATATAGGGCGTCTTCATAAAATTAAAATTTTGTAAAAAAAACTACACTCAATAAAAAAAATTGATGAACTCCTTACAAAAAACCGGTTATTTTTTATAGATTTTTGTATAAATTTAAAAATTGCTTCATAAAATGCCCACTTCGCATACTTTTCTGTTAACTTTAATTTATTCTACGTCGTTTTTCCTTTATAACAGTGTCAATTTCATGTCAATACCATAATCCTATCGTTTTCACAAATGAACTTGCCACAGGAAAGTAATAACTTGTATGTTGAAGTACCATTCATTAACAGTTGATAGAAAACGATATGAATAAGGTATTGGCATGAAATTTTTACCGTTAGAAAGGAAAAACAATGTAGAGCAAATTAAAGTTAAGAGAAAAGTATGTAAAGTGGGCGTTTAATTGAGCAATTTTTAAATTTATGCAAAAAATTGAAAAAAAAACGGTTTTTTGTTAGAAATTAGGCATTTTTTTTTATTCAGTGTAGTTTATTTCTACAAAATTTTGATTTTATGAATACGCCCTGTCATTTCCAATCATAAAACAGTTTGATTCATCGCTATAGATCAATTATTTTAAAAGTTACACGATTTTGTCTACACCGGGGTAATTTCAACGTCAAAAAAATTAAAAATTCGATAAAAAATTAAATAAGCCAATATAATTTTTGAAATATTTTTTTCGTCGATAAAATTAGCCATAGTATCCCCCATTTTCGTTTGTGCACTTTACCCAGACTCACACTGTATAGTAAAAAAATCTGGACTGACACCATTAAATCCCGCACTAAGATTTTTTTATATCTTAACGGAGTAACTCTTGGCCTTCATCTCACCTGATGGTAAGTGAAGATAAGGTCGACGATGAGGCGAGTTACACCCGGATTCCTCAACCACGGAGGAACTGGCTATCTTACCTCTAACTGCCGGAACACAACAATGCTGTTCAACAGATGTTTCATATCCGGCCAGGTATTGTACAGTATGTCTGAAAACTCAGGAAAAATCTCTTAATTCCGCGAAAAATGCTAATAATTCGTTTTCTTGGATAGTTTGTTTGTACAAAAGTTGAAAATTTTTCGTCGATTTCACCATTATTTACTATGGCAATGTGGCAATATGGCGGGCGACATAGAAGTGATTAATATTTGGGAATATTTGGCTGTGTTGCAGTTTTTTCTATAAAAAACCTATTCTTCAGTATAGTCTACATAGACCTGGCCGGGTCTCCATACATTTTTGAAACGTCCTCTTTTTGTTGGGGAATTTTCCGTGTATGGACAGCAAAGGGATCAAGCCCATACAGCCATATTCTAAGTATTTTCTTTAATTCTGCAGATATTGCTTTGAAATGCTAGTGTAAAACATTTTAATGAAAATTGAGAGAGTTTGGCGCCAAATATATTATTACAGACTTCAATTATCTTTTTATAATCAAAAATCCGTAACTTTGTAGAGGTTGATAACCACGTTCAAATTCTCAACGTCTTTCACATAAATTAATATTATCTTCTAATTGCACGTCAATACAAATACTTGCTTTACAAAACTGCAACCACTAAGATGTTGACTCAAAAACTCCACGTCAGAGAGAGAACCAATGATTAATACAGTTCGCTGTGTTTCGGATTGGAGGAACAGGTAGCCAGTGTAATTACTGGACGCCATTTCATCTTATGGCCTCAGAATGACAACGCACCTGCAATATCAAGTGATTTTTCCTTGTTATTGCAGGTGTCTATAGGCGGCGGTAACCACTTACCATCAGGTGGGCTGTCAGCTTGTTTGTCATCTAGTTGTGTAAAAAAAACCTCGACAGTTAAAAGAAGAAGAAGAAGGCTCACGTAGGAAGGAAGCACGTAATTCACACGTCAGTGAATGTGATAAGTACCTAATTGAATTTACAGTGACGTAATAAACCATAAATACCTATATCAATAAAGTTAGACGGTCGCCGGTCCCCCTGTATATACGTAATTATTTATAATTTATAGAAAATATTTAGATGAGTCGGCTTCTCAGATCATAGAAAGAAGTGGTCCTTGTTTCTATGATCTGAGGTCTGCTTAGTTTTACTGACAATGTTAATATTCTCTATGTTCACAGACTTTGTGAGTTTCTTAGCGATTTTTATCTCAGTCTATCTAATGGAGATAGAAAAAGACAAATGTTTTTAAGAGTCACCTAAGCCTAGGGAATGGTTAGTGAAAAACGGACATAAGTAATATCTACTTCCAACATTTTTAATTTTATTCAAAAAAAAATTCACAGCAGTCGCCCGGATTGTGAAGAGTCGCGAGTTCGTCCCTGCTCAGGGGACATGTTTTTTTTACTTTCGATTGGATAGTTTTCTTCATATTTCCTTAATAGCTGCATAGGTAGGTATCTAGTCGATTGTTTACTTCCCCGTCCAGTGTCATTAGAGTTATCTATCGTATTGAATGAATGTGTGGCATCTCAAAAGTGTAGCTCATTAGGTTATCTTACTTAGTTGTTTCTTTTTGTTGATAGTATGCATTACTTGGGAGAAACACATAAACCTAACACCACCACGCTGGCCCAATGCGGGTTGGTGGGTTAAAGCGGTTGCAGTAACACCCGGGACCAACGGCTTAACGTGCCTTCAGAAGCACGGAGTAGCTCGAGATTATAAATTTCCTCATGTGTTTCTCCCATGTAGGAAGGCCTGTGCCCAGCAGTGGGACGTATATAGGCTGGTGATGATGATGCATTACTTATTGTCTATTTATAGTCAGTATGAAGAATTACTTAGTTTTCGATCCACACTGAATTTTAATTTAATAATACACAAATTAATCTTCTACCTTCTACATAAATATAACAATTAAACAGTAGCGTAAATGTTGCAGTTAGTTGTCCAAAGACTGGCAACGAATTTTAGGGATATTCTACCCTAGCATGAGTTGCGAGTCGATGCACTGCATCACCGTGATTATAAATTTTTTATTCTTAATTTTGATTTTAACATTATTATAAATGTTTGAAAAATTATTTAGTAATTAAAATATATCTAAACTAGAAAAATTTCACGTCCTGAGGCGGGGATCGAACCCGCGACCTTTATTTAGCAATCCGGTCCGGGGTACCGGACCAGCCGCCCGGCCCAAATTTTTCTTGTTTAAATATAGGTACCTATTGTAATTATAGATTTTTTGTTTGGCACCACCTTCCATTTAGAACATATAGGTAGGTATTTATTGTATAGTAAATTATATTCTCTTTAGCGGTTACGCTACCGATCAAGAAGAGTCTATACTCAAGCGGTTCTTTCACGTTGCCTTTTACTATATTTTTTTTGTAATGATATAAAATTAAAAATTTTAAGAACCCCTCGGTCTCATTAATCTATATAATACCATCTTAATGAGACTATTCTTATAAGCACAAACACGCTAAATCTGCTGTAAGTTTTTGAAGAATTGTGCATCCCACAGACTATTTTAGTACAGGATCAGCTTATGGTTAGCATGACATGGAAATACCACCGAAATAGCAGTAAACCAAATTACAATCTATTGTTAATCTGATAGTAATTAAACGTCTGAAAAGATCTTCATAAATTATACCTAAAACCATTTCGATCTCGTCAGCTTTTAAACAAAAACACCGAATCAAAATAAGTTCATTCGTTTAGGACTTAGGAGCTGCATAGACAGACACAGATACACAAGAAGAAAAAAAAATTTTAAACAAAAATTAAAACCGACTTCAAAAAACTGAAAAGGATAAAATAATTAAATTTAAGTAGGTATTCATCCCCTAGAAACATATTTTTGGAGTCGGTGCTTCACTTTCTATTGTTTTTGGAAACCACTTAGCACCAACTCCAAAAATATGTTTCTAGGGGATGAATACCTACTTGAATTTAATTATTTTATCCTTTTCAGTTTTTTGAAGTCGGTTTTAATTTTTGTTTAAAATTTTTTTTTTCACAATTTTTAGTGGTAACTTTCTACGGTCGAAGCTAGATGGGTGATCGTAAACTTATATTGTTTCCTACTATCGTATCGTTTCACTAAAAAGTCATTTGAAAAGCAAAACTTCGCAATTGCGCATATGTAGACGACTTCATAATTTAAGTTTTTTTAAATTTAAAACCAAAGTACCCAACTGTTTTTGAAAAAATTTTTATGGGACCAAATGGCAGCTATTCCGCATCGAACAAAAAAAGAATCAAGTAAATCGGATCAGTAATATCGGCGTAATCGGTGTACATACATAGAAAAAAAAAAAAAAAAAAAAAACATACCGGCCGAATTGAGAACCTCCTCGTTTTTGAAGTCGGTTAAAAAGACAAACTTATAACATACCTCTTTTAGCATCTGGGGTTAAAAACTACTGACGGAAGACGCCCTTAGTGAGGCTACTGTCTATAAAAATGTTATACAGGTAAGTCGTACTTGGGAGGTATATACGCGTCTATTGTAGCCTACTTATGTAACTAATTTAATATCTACAATAATAAACATTTTGCTATTATTAAAAATATAAGTAAATTAGCACTTTCAAAATGTAGTGCACTAAAAGTTATTTGGATTATACCTTTGATTTTGAAAAGTTCGCGGATCTATTTCAGATTAGAGTCATGGGTCCAGAGTTCTACTTACGTATTTAATAGTTGGTCTGTAAGCTTACAATTTCAGGATATTTAGTTTAGAGAAAAATGCAATATTGGCCATATTTTATTTAGATGACTAGATTTCTACTACTAAAAATAAGTGTTGTTACAATAGGATTGTCACCGTTGCGTTGCTGTGGATTCATCAAACAAACAATAATCTACTACTATTGTCTAAAGTCGTGGAAACTAATCCAACGCATTCCCGTTAACGTAGTCAGCCTACTGAAAATTGTTTGTTTATACTCTTGACAACAACATAAATACATTATTGTATTCTATCCGAATTCTTACAATAGCTTTTATTCTACGAGTCGTGTTAATTCTATGAAACTAAATCGTTTGTCATAATATCCGTTTCTATGAATGGCTTAGTGACACCTTCATCTAGCAGTTGCAATAGCTTTGTATAAACAAGGGTTGGGGCGTCTGTCCCCCATATAAAGTCTATATGATTGAACTCCTTCATAGGAACTATGTAATGTTCTATAGGATTAGCTAATTGCACGTATAAGTTTGTCACATCTACATCACCAGATAACCAGTCATTTTCAGAGCTAATTAGGGCGATTGGTAAAGTAATTTTATGCACTGGATATTCGGGTGGGGTAGGGGAATTGTATTGCTTCATGTTGCCTTCTGGTCCGAAATCAAATTGTTGGAATTTACCACTGTTTCTTATTTCTTGTGCGTAATGTACGAGAGTCCTGGTAGAAGCCCCTGCAGGCACGTGACCCAGTATAATAGGCAGCAGAGACTTATTAAACTGCTTCTCATCATGACCGCATAATACAAATAGGGAATTTTCACAAATTACCTCCTCGTAATGATTTATTTCACATGCGTGCTTCGATAGCCATCTCAGTACTGCATTCTGTGGTAGAAACTCGTTTGCTCCCAGAAGCTTCATTAGATACTCTATATTATTTCTGAACTTTGCCAAGATATGGATAGGGCTTTTTATATCAGTCATAAACGCGACAGGAGCCAAAGCAAAACCGGCTCTCAAAACTTTATTGTATTGTGTTTTTGTTGACAACATCGCGAAGAGCACCGTGGTTCCCATAGAATGACCGATGTAGTTTATTTTCACATCCCAGCCTTTCAAATCCATTATATAATCAATAACTGTAGGCAAGTCATGTTGACTCACCTCGTGGAATGTAAAATTCCAAAATTCAAAGCTGTCTACATTTCTGGAAATGTGAGCTCGCGAGTAAGTGTTGCCTCTTACGTTAGCCATCCATACATCATAGCCGGCTTCAGACAAAATGTATGCAAGACTTTTCTTCGGGCCTGGGATAATCCAATCTGCGGAGCTTCCTAACAAACCATGATGTAGTAACACCGTTTTTCTAGGACTCACTTTATTAGAAGAATTTTTCGAAAAAGGTATTCTGTGCAATGTCAATATGTAGCCATCGTCAGTGATCACTGTATGGGATTCTGCATGGTAACCGTCGACTGCTATCAATTGTGGTGTCGTCATGTGGACCTTTGGATCGTCTTCTGAACATTGATATTCCATTTCCACTGGAGCGATAGCATCGAAAACTTTGTTATCATTTGTTTGAGCATTTTCTATGTAAGTTTTAAATTTTCTCTTCGACCGTGCTTGCTTTTCGCCATTAGATTCCTCTATAATTTTGCCATCGTCCATCCCGAGATACGATGTAATTTTGTTTCTCACATTCTCAACGTAAAAATTTCTAAGGCTCCGCCCTTTTTCTCTAACGTAGTTTCTGATTTGGGACGTTTTATTTGCGACCACATCAACTATGTTAGGAATCCAAGATGATGATGTATGTCGGCAGTCGACAACGTTTATTATCACAATAATCGTGATCACGAGAACCGGTAGCTTCATGTTGTATGCGACTCGACCGGTCTGCATGAGTGACACCCGCGTGACTGATTCGTTTGACGATCCGTACTTTATGTAATGTGATATAATATATCCCACACAGAGGGGTCAAGGGGAAGCTGAATGAGTAATGTTATGTAGAATAACGTAGATAATATAGTTCACAAGCTACTTATCTACATTCTGACGATAAACAAAAACAATGCAGAGATGATTCATTAGACACGAAGTGCTATTTTCTGTAAGATAGTAAATTGATGATACTCGTAGAATCATGAAATGAATATTGAATTAAATTCGTCTAGTATTTTTAGGGCTTCAAATACCTAGTTTAAGGTACATACTTTAAAGGTACTAGGTACCTAAGTATCTGAAATGTATCTATAGATTTACCTTAATAAGTAGTAGGTACGTCTACCGATATTTAGAATTTCATTTTGCCTATCTATGTGTTTGAATGAGGATTTTTATATTATCGTTAAGTGTGTCTTCTAATAAGACAAACGATTTAAGTTATGCAGAAACTTAATCTGAATAATTTTCTGTACAAAATATGGGTAGGTACATTTTTTTGTAATCCTACATTTATAACCACCATAGCTGATCGTGCCATTTTAAACATTATAAATAATCAAGAGAATTTACTTTTGTGTCACCTAAATACCTACATTATTGTACGGCACTCTCGTGATTTGGTTACTGGAAGAGATCTCTTAGAGATAAGTTGCCCATTTGAGTACAAATATTTTAAATGACATTTAAATAATTTCAGTGCATTAAAGAGTAGGTAAAAAAATATACACACAAATACCAGCCCTAGGTACTGAGATTTAAGCCCAGGGCTGTGCCCAGGGACACGGCTTAGTCCAGACGCCCGGACGTTATAAATGTATGACTTTAAAATTAAATTGTGTCTGCAATATCGGGTTTTTATACATATTCATATCTGTGCCACGAATGATGGGAAAGGTAGCCAGTTTAATTATTGAACATGGACGACATTACATCTTAGGACTCAGGATGAGAATGCACCTGCAATATCAAATGATTTTTCCTTGTTATTGCAGTTGTCTATTAGGCGGCGGTAACTACTTACGGTAACCGCTTGCTTATCTAGTTGTATAAAAAAAACCACGCTGACCCAACACGGGTTGGTGGGTTAAAGCGGTTGCAGTAACAACCGAGACCAACAGCTTACCGTGCCTTCCGAACCACGGAGGAGCTCGAGATAACAAATTAAATTGACACATCCCGGGATCGACCATCGCTAAAGTTTCTTTGTTTTTGCTATCGAAACCAGAGCGCTCAAACCATTTTTCCACCGAGCTTCTTCAAAGCCTTCAAAATATTTATAATTATTAGAGTTATCTGTCTTAATTTTTAATTGTTTGTAACCGGCGACCGATAATTAACTTATCAAAATGTTTAAGGGGGGGGGTGAAAAGCTGAAAAGTTTGTATAGGGCATAGGGAATCAATAACCGCTGAACCAATTTAGATTAAATTTGGTATGGAGATAGTTGTGGAGAAGGATATAGAAAGAAGAAAGAAAAACATTTATTGGCACCAGCACAAAGACAAAAATATACAAAGTAAAAACAACAACACCAATAGAACAGTCTATATTTCCGAAATCATCCCTTACGGGTGGAAATTTGTAATGGAAATCGATAATAAAGGACTAAGTATACGACTTTAATTATTTATCTTTTCGTTAGAAATAAAGAATGTTTTTTGTATTTTTGACTAATTAATTAGTCACCCTTTGAAGAAGGGTGTGAAATACGATGAGAATTTTTTGTGGTTATCAACCTCATCAAGTATCATCATATGGAGACTGTCATCATATATTTCGTGTCAAATACTCCCAAGATGCATTAAAATGTATTGTGTTACGTCAGCATTTTAATGGAATAAATGAAGAAATAACAAATACTGAAGACATGCCTGTACGGGCATTAGTAGTACCCTTTGCCTTCCCATTACAGGAGAACGAATTTAAAAAAAAGTCATCTTGTCATTGTCAAAGAAATCCATCTCTACTTAGATCTGAACAAAATTGACAGGCTTGATGGCTAACGTCCAAAGCCGTTAAAAAAGAAAAAAAAGTGTTTGGCGGGTTTTAATGGCGTCGGTCAAGATTTTTATATTAATGATTAAAAATTGTCTTATAAAAGTGGTGTTGTTTTATAAACAAAGTGTTTGTGTTGCCGTACAACTAAAAGGTTATTAGAATAAAAGTGATTATGGTGTGAAATAATATGAGAACTTTTTTGTGGTTATCCACCTCATCAAGTAGCACATAAAGAGACTGTCATCCTATATTTCGCGTCAAATACTCCCAAGAAGCATTAAAATGTGTTATGCCAGCATTTTAATGCAATAAATAAAGAAATAAATAGATACTGAAGACATGGCGGTATGGTCATTAGTAACCTTAGCCTTCCCAATACAGGGAGAATGAATTAAAAAAAAAAAGAAAAAAAAGTCATCTGTGTGTCAATGTCAAAGTCTGAAATTGAATTTAGATAAATCTTAGTGATTGAAAAATTATTAAATATGATTTCAGATTTTGCTAAAGAAAAAGTGTTTTGGACAAGAAAAATGAACATAAAATTAGTGAAGTTTATGGAAAATCGACCTAACATTTGGAATCCCAAACACCCTAAGTATACATCAGTACAATATCGGGACAAAACTTACGCAGAATTTGCATCGAAATACGGAGACGAATTTACAGGAGAAACAGTTAAACATCGATGGACTAATATTAGGAGTACCTTTGCTAATTATCTTAGAAAATTAAACGCCAGTCGTGCAAAAGGCGATGTTGAGGTTAGTTTTTTAAAAAAATAACCTGTCCTGCCAAGCTACACTACACATTCCAGACAATGGGTTACTAATATGCCCCTGGGAGTCTTACGCGGCCTAACTAACAAATTAATTAGGTTTCTGTACACCAAACTGAAGTAATCTGTAAAGTACCCACAGACCACAAAATGGTTACCTAAATTATTGGTTCAAAGATTATGTTTGGTTAGGCTGAGCTATAACGGATATGAGGATTAAATTAGGGGAGAGTGCTTTAAATTAAAACCTACAATCCCATTTTAGACATTGGATTGCAATATCCTTTGTAAGGCATGAATGTTTTCGATTTGTAATTGGGATTAAAATATTTGTTATGAATGATCTGGGAGCAAAGCTTTATCCACTTGCTTGAGTATCAAAAGCTCAAAGTATCTTTTTCAAGTAAAATTAAATATCATAATTCATAATTAAAAAAAAATACCTATATTTTCCAAAAATTTTCATTACATCTACAATTTTCTTAGTAATATTTGTAACTAACATATTGAGTGCTATAGTATAAAGCATATTGATTGGCATTGAGATTTCCATCAATTCACACTAAATTATATCACAAAGAAAAGTAGATAGCAAAGTTTATTAGTATGATAAAGATGCAGTTAAAAAGGAAATACCTAAAAATAACCTGAGTAATTCTAGGCCCTCCAGAGTTGTTAATGGTGTGCAATGTGTTAGTAAACTAGGTAATTAGGTAATTTTTTAAAGCAATTAACCCAAGCGTTAGCATTAGATTCTAGACAATTGATTTTTCAATTGTCATAGACCTCTGCCACTTGACAGACGAAACTTAATTTCAGGAATATAAAATAAACTGGCATCTTTGGCAACCATGCCAATTTCTATTGAAGGTGAACAAAAATGGACAATATCACTCCACAAAGGGCGAAAAAGTTGTTAAACAGGTTTGATATATTATTATTTACTGCTAAAAAACTAATAATATAATTATTTTATTTTGTAAACAATATTTACTGCTAAAATCTAATACTTAACAGAATTATTTTATTTAATAAGATAATGACACCATTTTTTTTTCAGGAAATTAATGATAGCAAAAATTGGGATAGTGAAACTGATATTACCACTGAAACAAATTCAGATGATATGTGTAGACAAATAGCTGAAAACTTAGTTTTGATTTTTCGAGGAGTACAAAATGATTCTTTTGGACTAGAAAATACAAAAAACAGAAGAATAGGCCAGGCAGTCTCAGAAAAATTAGCACAATGTAGTTCCTATGATGCGACCATAGCTTCAAAGAATATCATTGATATCCTTTTACTCTATGATAAAAATAACCCCAACAATCCTAATAGATTGATGAGAATAAATAGTTTGGAAACAGAATACTAATTTATCTTTTTGTTTTAAGTATAATGTTTACATGAAGAAAAAAATACCTATTTTCAATAAATGAATATTTTTTTAATTTAAGCTTTTTATTTCACTTTGAATTTATGACAAATATGACCAATGTGACCTACAGTTTTCGGAGATATATATAAAGCTGGTAATTAAATTTGCCTTATTGCTTTAGTACTTATTACTTTTCTATGACTTTTTATTAGTGAAACGATACGATAGTAGGAAACAGTGTAAGCTTACGGTCACCCATCTGGCTTTGACCTTAGAAAGTTATTACTAAAAATTGATAAAAAAAAATTTTAAACAAAAATTAAAACCGCTTTCAAAAAACTGAAAAGGATAAAATAATGAAACGACTTAGCACCAACTCCAAAGAATATGTTTCTAGGTGATGAGTACCTACTTAAATTTAATTATTTTATCCTTTTCAGTTTTTTGCAGTCGGTTTTAATTTTTGATTTTATTATAGGTCAATGAACAAATTGGGGTGTTTCAGATATTATAAAATCAATTACCCAATAAAAGCTTTTAGCTGTATAATGATTTTATTTCTTTACTTAATGATTCAAAATCGTCAATTTCCCACTTTCTTAGCTCATTTTCTATGTCTTCTCGTCGTAGATTTTCAAAATCATCGCCGTCTGCAACAATGTAATATTAATTATTCTTAACTACACAATTTACGGACTTAATGCTTAATTGCTATCTCCCAGTCCTCCTAGTCTCCAGTAACAAAATAAAGATATACCACAAATGTACAATGATATAAAAACTGATTAAGAAATTTTATAAATAGTAATACTTGTAATAATATATCAAAAATTAAGATTATTTGAATTATTTAAATTCAAATAATCTTAATTTTTGATTTTAACATTATTATAAATTTTTGAAAAATTACTTAGTAATTAAAATATATTTAAACTAGAAAAAGTTTCACGTCTCAGGATGTGAAATTTTTCTAGTTTAGATATAAATAAAACAAGTCATCAACTTATTGACATAATACAATTATTAAGTGTGAATTTATATCACATTTTTAATTATTTGAATTAGTAATTAAAATATACTTAATAAATAAATTTTAATTACTAATTCAAATAATTAAAAGTGTGATATAAATTCACATTTTGTAATTGTATTATGTCAATAAGTTGATGACTCATGTTTTATTTATTTGTTTAATGATAATAATGATATTATAATGCTAGGTCAGAGGTCATTCTGAATCACTATCATTGTGACTAATTTAAAGCGAAATGCTTCACACTATTTATATTATGTTACAAACAGTTCAAAGCTTAACATAACAATAATGTTTCAGTCAATGCGTCAGTTGTTTCTTGTGTAATCCTATTTAAAAATGAAATGAAAAATGAAAATATCTTTATTCAATTAGGCCCCCAAGAAGCACTTTCGAATCGTCAACAAAAAAACCCTTAAGTCTATCACATAAAACTAATATTAACTAACTAAAAATTTCATAATGTTTATCTCTCTGTCTTATCTGGATCTACGTAAGCTAAGAATGTTATGTCAGTCTGTCTATCGGTCTGTCTGTCGGTCCGTCTGTCCGTCAGTCAGTCTATCTGTCTGTCCGTCAGTCAGTCTGTCTGTCAGTCTGTCTGAATTTACACCGGTTCCAAAAGTTGAACTACCGAGAAGATTCCGGCAACAAACTCGTGTAGTCATTCTTTTCAATCATTAAGTTACAATGTTTAATTACACAGTAATAGTATTTAGCAGCGCAGTGTCGCACAGAGTATAAAAAAAGGTATATTAAAGTACCAATAAGTACCTAATGATAAGAATATTTACTGTATTTAAAGGCTGTCCGACAATGCACCATCACAATATAGGTATTACAATACACAAAGGTCAACAATTAATATACAAAGACCTGATAAAGCTAAACATCTTTCATTAATTTTAAACACTTGTCTGATCTCGTCATTACAATAATAATTGTATTGTTTTATATATAATATCCTATAATGCCATATACCTCAAAAATCCCTCAAAAATGATACTATTGATGAATATGTAGGTAAATTATTACAAAATCAAGGAATCTTAGAGATGACCATTTCCACTAGTGGCACCTGTTCACAAGTATGACGCATGTGCCAGCCATCGTTCCGCTCAACCATATCATAGGGAACGGAGCGACCCGGCACACGACGCCACCACCGCAGAAACTTATAGAGAGCATGACATCTTCCAGCAACCACAAAATCAATGAAATGCTATTGGTGGAAATAACTATATGACATTATGAGTTACAACCAAGCATTTTTGTCATTTATATAATCGTTAATAGTAAAGTAACCTTTGGACATTAGAATTTTCTTAATGTGAATTTTAAATTTGTCAAATGGCAAGTCTAGTACGTTATTAGGAATCTTGTTATAGTAAAGTATGCTTTGACCCATAAAAGTATTAAAAACTTTATGCAGTCTTAGAGACGGTAAGATCAACTTATTTTTATTTCTTGTATTTAATGCATGTACATCGCTGTGTCTTAAGTAGGAATTTAAATTTTAACGTACAAAAATTATGCAAGCATAAATATATTGAGAAGCCACTGTTAGTATATCTATTTCTTTAAATAAGTCTCTAAGAGATGTTCGAGCAGCAAGGCAGTAGATTGCTCTAATTGCACGTTTTTGCAAGATAAATACTGTTTCAATGTCTGCTGCTTTACCCCACAGAAGAATACCATACGACATAATACTATGGAAGTAACTAAAGTAAACCAAGCGCGCCGTGGCAATATCAGTATATTGCCTTATTTTTCTAGTAAGTCTACTACAAAGTGTTGTGATGTGAGGGTTCCACTGGAGTTTCGCATCGATTGTAATGCCTAAAAACGTGGTGGATTGAATTAAATTTAGCGACTGATTATTTAATTTAATGTTTGTATCCACTTCCCTAACATTAGGTAAAATAAATTTAATACATTTAGTTTTCTTTGCATTCAGTTGTAAATTGTTCACAGTAAACCAATTCATTACTTGAGATAGCGCATTGTTTACGTTGTCAAAGTTAACTTTATTTCTATCACATTTAAAAATTAAAGAAGTATCATCTGCAAACAACACAATCTCACAAAATTCCTTAGCAAAGAAAGGCAAGTCGTTTACGTATATTAAAAATAAAAAAGGCCCTAGAATTGAACCCTGTGGAACTCCCATTTTGACATAAGACCCTGAAGATTTTGTTCCATTGATGTCAACTATTTGAGTTCTAGAACTTAAGTAAGATGTGATTAACTTCAGAGCTGAATTTGTAACCCCATAGTGTTGTAATTTTAAAATTAGCGTCTGATGGTCAACGCAGTCAAATGCCTTTGATAAGTCACAGAATATACCAATAGCATTTTGTGAACTCTCCCATGCATCAAATATGTGCCTTAACAGCGCTACACCAGCATCAGTAGTAGAACGACCCTTTGTAAATCCATATTGCGCACCATGGAAAAGATTATTTAAATTAAAATGCTCTTAATCAATTGTTCCAAAATATTTTTTTCAAATATTTTACTAAGTGCTGGCAAAATAGAAATTGGACGAAAATTACTAGGATCCTCTCTATCGCCTGATTTAAATAGCGGAATAATCTTACTGTATTTCATTAAATTAGGAAAAATACTTTCATCTATACAGTTATTAAAAATTTGCGCGAGATAAGGGGCAATAATATCAAAGATATTCTTAACTATTTTCACAGATACATCCCATAAATCCCCTGTATTTTTCAATTTTAGGGATTTAAAAATTTTAATGATTTTTTGAGGAACAACATGGGTAAATTGGAACGTCTCACTACACTCGGGCACACAATGCCTCAGGATGGAACTTGCTTCAAGAGAAGAAGAATCTAAATGAGATGTTGTAATCAAAGGTATTTTTGAAAAGTAATCTTCAAATATGCTAGCTATTTCGTGGTCAGAATTAATAATTTCATTATCTACATTTATTGTGAACGTGGTGTTTACAATATTTAAACACGTAAAATCATTCTTTATTTGTAATTCAGCAAAATGCACCAAAATTAAATATTCTGGTAGACAAGTGATTTTCTCTTTACAAACATACAAGGTACAGTTGACCACAGAAGTAGCTGAACACTTTAGTACCATATCACACCGACTATTGCGCTTGTACCTAATAGTTGCTACCGAACTACATTAACGCTATAGGTATTGTGACATGGTACTAGTGTTCAGCTAGTTACTTTTGATCGACCGTACCTACGTAAGACAGAAATATAATTGACCTCTGTACCCCTGCACCCTTATTTACAGTTCACGGATTACGAATTCAATTCAAAAAGTTACAATCCGTCTCGCTTTGACTCATCAGGATAAAAAATGGCAGTTATAGTTTACGATTTTCGAATCTTTTGCGACAATTGTGAATAAGGCGACTGGCGTGGCGTTCAGCTGTCTCAATGCATGAAAAGATTGCAGCGAGCGCCTCTTGTATGGATTTGACATCTGAACCACTCTGAACCAGGGACTGAAAACCGCTATTTCCGGTAACACAAAATTCGGGTAGTATTATTAACACAAAAAATTCGGATAGCATTAATCGGATACCGATCGCACAAGCTAGCAACGTTTCCGTTTAATAAACAAAAATTAAAACCGACTCCAAAAAGCTGAAAAGGATAAAATAATTAAATTTTAGTAGGTACTCATCTCCTAGGAACATATTTTTGGAGTCGGTGCTTCACTATCTATGGTTTCTGGAAACAACTCGACTCGATTGATGTTATTTCTACTTTCGGTAAAACAACTTTGTGCTTTCAGCTAATATACTTAACTGAAAGCACAAAGTTGTTTTACCGAAAGGTACGTCACGGCCGTCTGGTTAAATTAGCTGCTTCTGGACGCCTAGGCCGTTGATTAAACACCGGCATCCAATGAAACTACTGAAGGACAACTAGCCAAGAGCGTGTTCCAAGCCTACAACTTTTTACTCTATGGCCGTTCCGTGGCTTTCGGCATGACGTTCGGTTCGGTTGTCACAACTACCCCCTTCGGAGCCTCGGGATTAATGAATTGACAGTGTTGTTGTATGTTATTATTATTATTTTTTCTTACCACAATTATGTACCAATGTAATATTTGCATGCCTGTTGGTTGAATATGGTCCGGACTATTAATTAATTATTCTATCTTGTATATGTATCTACCCATATTCGCAAATAAATGAATTTGAATTTGAATTTGAGAGTTGCAACTTTTTGGCGATCAATTCTGATGATTAAAAAATACTCTGTCGTATAAAACGTCATATGATATTAGTGACAATCGTAAAATGCGATTGGATCGTCAAATCTTAAAGAAAGGCACGGCTTATTTTTAGTTTACTTTAAATTAAAGTGAATACAGAAAAGTTTTAATACAGAAAATATAATGCGAAATGTAAGACTTCGTATTAGTTTTAGATAATGATGGAACTCGTTGTCAAAATTTGAGGTTACAAAAACAACTTGTGTCGTTCCACACCTTAGAGCAAGACAAAAACAACTCGGAGTGTTAGGAGTGTAGGCTCGGAAAGAACCTGAAGTCATTGACAGCAAAATTTAACGAGATGGCTGAACGTCATGTCTGTCAGCCGTCTGGTTAAATTAACCATTTAATTGGAGGCCTAGGCAAGTCGTTTGAGTCGAAGAGCCTTTAAGTGATTGGTAGGTCCCAAGGTTATTTTTTTATGACCACTTATAACCGAAATCGTTTTGGTTTTATGTGGTCAAAAAATAATAATATTAAACGTACCAATCACATAAAAACTCTTTTGTACAAGACTATCCGCCTAGGCAGCTCAAACGTCCGTGTTTTAAAAACAGAGAGGGTCATACGTCCGGGGTTGAGAAGGAGATTCTCCTTCAACTCCTGCGCAACTCCCGCGGCGCAGAAAAAAAATTCTAACTCTCTAACCAAACATCGGAAAAATACGCAAAAAATACTGTCGTCAAGCTAATTAAATAACAATTCCAATGATATAACAATATTATATACATATCTAATAGATATATTCTTTAAATTGGGTGTAAACTTTCCTTAATGAAAAACATTTTCTCCATTTTCCATCTTGATAGCTTATTCTACATCGTTGGTATGACTCCTTATCCTTTATTTTATAGTTAATGTGTAGGTAATTTAACTAGCTTTCTATTAATACCACATTTGTGTATGCTAACATCTACAGAAAAAATAAAAAAAATTTTTTGTGATCTCGGTAACTTTAGTTACCAAGGACGGTTGAGGTAGAAAGTAGGTTGCGCGGCCTCCTTTTATTGCTTATAACTCTTTAACCAAGTAACGGAAAAAAAAACAAAAAATACTGTCGTCAACCTGATTAAATAACGATTCTAATGATGTACTAACATGTTAAACATAACTAGTATTAGATTCTTTAAATTCAAAAACTAAACTCCGCATTTACCGCGGCGGCAGAAATTTTCGTCAATTTTCGTCCAACCTCCCGTGTTAGAAGCTTATTCTACATCGTCGGTATGAATCCTTATCCTTTTTTTTATATTTAATGTGTAGGTAATTTAACTAGCTTTCTATTAATACCACATTTGTATATGCTAACATCTCCAGGAAAAATGATAAAAATCTCGGGCACAATAGTACCCGGGACTGATGGGATATAAAGTAGGTCGCGCGGCCTCATATTATTTGTTGGATTGAGAAATTATAAAGTTATTTTTACAAAATAAAAATTATACGGGCTTTATTATTAAATAAACAACGTTATTTAGTATAAATTTTATGTATCTAGCAAATATAATAGTAATAATAACTCAACAAAGCCGTCGTTCATAGCCGCGTCAGCGGGTCTGACTTCGGACATTTTTAGAATAAAAACTATTGAAATGGCGAAAAAAGTATGTTATATTGACTTAAAGCCTGTTTAATGACGAATATTTTGATATATAATCAAGAGCATAAACAATACTTACAGAATTATAACAGAATAAAAATCGGCACAGATGACGCGCAAAAAGCAAAAGTTGTCACAGGTAATGAATCGGAACTTTTTTTTTTTGTTTCTTATTTCGCTGTGGGAAAACCATAAATAGGAAAAGGCAAGGGGATCATTGTAGTGTAAAGCCCGTTTAGTGCCGATTCTGTAGGTCTTTTTTTCATGGCTGTACGATGTTTTTAAAATTTTTGAAAATTCAAAATGTCCAGGTATGTCGGGCCCCTACAAATTGTTCGGGCGGCTGGTAGATAATGTTACCAAGGACATAAAGAGCCTTATTTTTTGGGGAATAATGTTACCAAGGACACTTGACCGGAGCGGACTTTCAATACGCCATGTTGTTAAACGTTGAGCGAGTCTAGTTCAATTGACCATTGACCTAGGCATTTTTAGATGCCTGCGTCATTCAACAGGCATCCAATTGAGCGGCTAATTTAACCAGATGGCGGCGACCTAAAGAATTTTTTAAGTAATTTAATATAATTTTGTAATACTTTTATAATATTTGCTCTGTTCAGTATTCGAGATTTCAATTTTAGAGGTATGGAATTTTCGCAGATAAAAACTAACATTATTGTAAAAATCAAAACAAACCATTTCTCCAATACTTCGGAGTTTTCTTTGACTCCTTATATGAATAAATTAAAAACTGATATTGTCATTTAGTCTGTCATATAAAGAACACTTGCTGAAGAATGATCTTAATGTGGAGCTACACTGTTATACATGTCCGTTTTCACTAATAAGCTTAGATGATTCCTAACAACATTAAAATTTGTCTCTTTCTATCTTCTTTAGATACACTGAGATAAAAATAGCTAGATTCTTAATGCTGACGAAATGTTAGTGAAAACGAGCATTAGTTCGGTAAAAAATACTCAAATTTCTATAAATATACATACATTTACTATCACTTTGTATTTATTTCGTAAAAAGGTAAATACGAAAATTCTGTACCTCAAAAAACTAAAAATAAATACTTACTATAAATCGGATACCATCCACTTAGCTCACAAACAGCTACATTAAATGCTCCTAATTGTTTTACCCCCACACTACTCTTTCTTGGCCAAACCAATATTCTTAAAACTGCTTCATTTCCATCCTTCAGATCTAGCCCTTTAGTCATGAATATGTTATGTGCTATAGATTTATTCAAAAAATATTTAAACAGTTTGAATAATTCCTTTGCTTTTTCTGAAATGCACTCGTCAGTTTTAATTTGGTAACAAAATGCTGATACTGGATAATCTAGTAAACAGAACACTGGGCCATTGAGGTGTTGACATTTCTGAAAGAAAAATATAATAAATAAATTAAAATATAAAATAAATTTAACACTTAAAAATAACTTGCATATTCAGTGTTCCCAAGACCACAATCACTGTAATGTAAAGTATTAGGAATGTGGAGTATGTTGAGCTTTTCTATTACAATTCTTAATTTACAATGAGATCACTATACTAACCAATAGTGCCATTAACAATTACCTTCCTAATATTTTGTGTTGAAGAAAACTTTTAGGACTGATAAATCCTATTATTAGAAAATTGTATAAATATTCTAATTAGAAATATAGGTACTCACCACAGATTCCACTGGCAGTATATTATTCTCTATAAACAAGTGGTAATGCAAATGATTCACAGATGCTAAAGCACAAAGACTGTTGAATCCAATTCTGAAGGCTCTGTAAAAGAAAACCAAAATCTGGTAATATTTATTTTATCTGTCATGCAGCATTGTCCCTCCAGCGAGCTATGACAATTGAATAACCAATTGTGTCTGGAATCCCGAACCATGCATCAGAATGCTTTATGGGTTAAGAGGGGGTATAAAGCAAATCACTAATCGTAGATTTGATTTTAATCATATTAAATCAAATCCAAATGAGCTGTAATTATAAATATGGTAATTACATTATATTTATGAGGGTTGTGTCAGAGCAAATACATGAATTTATAAAATTTTCTCGATAGAAAAAAATCACAAAGATACCTCTGACTTTCAACGAGATTCAATTTATTATCCAAATCACATTACTTCACCACAGGGAAAATTGATTAATATGTATGCCACTATGTTTCCGAGGGCTTCTACTAGGGATTTTTCAATATATGTTATGGTTTGCAAGTAATTAATAAAAAACTATATTGGCGCATACTCCATTTTCCTTCCGCGATAAACGCCATCGTCGGTCTCTGTCAGTCGCATGGTAGGCCGCATGATATTTGTTTTGTTTCACTCGCGGCTGCTCCATTGAGACAGGAAGACTATGTTTATGCGTTCTCGCGCGCCCTCGGCAACATTCTCACGAATACTTTGTAGTTTATAACTTAAAAACCATAATTTTGTACATATATTTTAAGACTATTGCTTAAAAAATTGAATAAAACGTTGTAAATTGTGATTTCTCATAATTATTAAAATAAAATGCTATAAAATGAAACTGAATATTCAAATGACGGCTAGGTGTCAAACTCAAGTCTTTTGTTTACTCACTTTTTAATTATTGATATCGACCTTATTTCTATGTAAATTGAGTTGAGATTGCATTGTTTTCGCAATCTCAGTAGGCGTAGTATATGTAAAATAAAATCATGGTTTGTGTTTCTTAGTGACTTATCTACTCGTATTTGATTTATTTGTAATAAAACTTTTATCGATGGTCGAAATTTTCATAATATGCATTTATAATACAAAAATCACAATATTATCGGACAGTTATCAATATGCAGTTGGAGAATCTAACACTTTAGTTTATTATTAATAAACTTTATTGCAATTTAATAATAACAATGTTTTTTCAGATCAGCATCGGATTAATATCACCCCACCTACACCTAATTAAAAAAACTTAATAAAGTGAAGTCTGAAGTAAAAAAATATGGTTTCTACTATAAGATTTTTAATAACAAAAAAACATTATAGATGTCATAATATATGCTAGTTAAAGTTTATTTCTTTTGGATCTAGAGGTGTTAAATTCAATGAGTGGTGAGTTAAATTTTGCTATAAAATCGTTAAGAAGAAGGATAAAAAGCGGTGAAGAAATTAGTAGGTTATACCTAATACTCCGGTGGCGTAGTGGTATTCGCGTCTGACCGGACATCAGGAGACGCGGCTCGATTCCTGGCTAGAGCATGTATTTTTTCATCGTTTACTTTCTTTATTTGTAATTGTTTTATTAAAGTAGGCGTTTAAACGCAACAAAAACATGTTTTACTAAGTGGTGCATTTCTTCCATGTTATTTTAAGATGGAAAATTGGAAATACATTTCAAAATACTATAAAACGTAAAAAAAATGGCGGTGCCATACAGCAGAAAATTAAAACACGGGATATATTTTTTCATAGAAATAGTTTGCCACTTTCAAAAACATCTTATTCATTCGATAATTTTATGACATTCGTATGAAATAACACAACATTGGCTATATTATTTTAAAGAAAGGACATGGACTAAGAGTGATTCCGTTCACCAGCTGTGTCGACAGTTGTCGAAAGAATATTACGAATTCATTTAGCATTTTTCAGTAAAAATGTATAAAAAATGTTTTGGCGATTTCTGACATTTCTAGTACACATACCTCTCATGGTCCCATTGTGTCTTTTGATCCCCATACGAAGTAGGATTGATAGTCTTATCATATTTTTTTTTGGATTTTAACACTTTTTTCGCTATCTGCATTTTCTCAAAAACCTGTGATGCTGTTCAGAATGAACATCTCCTAGAACCGTTCTCTTGTAACTATATCGGCTAAGTACCTGCCCTTACTAACCAGTCTCAAAAATCCAACCTACTACCTAGTCTTGCCATAAATACTGAAATAAAGAAAAAAACATTTTCTATTGAAAATAATATAAAAGAACTTAAAATATGAGGCCGGACTCAAAATTATCATGGCGTTTAGAGCAAGCCGTACCGCCAAACGGACCATAAATCATAACTAGATGACGGCCAGTATTCAGCTCTGATGAAGTCCGAAACGTTCGTTTCCAACCAAGACTGCGTAGACCGAGCTTTATGACCCGGCGCCGAGTCTTGCTGGAAGGACCATTCTTGGTTATTGAACAAGGTGTTGTTAAGGGGCTTCACTACCTTCTCAAGAATGGTATCTTGATACACTTGTGCCGATGTTTTGATATCTTTTTCACAAAAGTATGGCTCAGTCACTACTTCATAGCTAATATCCCACCAAACCATCACTGAAATTGGATAGCGCCCACGTTGCACTCTGTCGACTAATTAATTGGGAAGCTTCCTTAGAGTTTTGAGCATAAATACGGTCATTTTGTTTGCCAAAGTAATGCTCAATAATTGTAAAAATTTTCTCATCCGTAAACAAAATTTTTCTGTGATCTCCCTTTGCGTACCGCTTCAGTAGTTTCGATTTTACCACCCTATTCTTTTTTAAATTATCAGTTAAGAAATGACCAGTACATCTCTTATAGGCTGCAAGTCCAAGTCATCTTTTAAAATACGCGACACCTCCATTCCCACACCTTCTAGACAGGTTGTAAGAAACTTTATTAAAACATCTGTTTCACTCTTCGGTGTAAATTTCAATGTCTCTCTGACCAATATTAGTGAGCATCTCTTTCTATGTGCCCGGCCACATCAATGTGCCAAGCTTACTGACGCTTTTTTTTAAATAAACATGACAGATGATTCAACACCACCTCATGTAAAGAGATTAGATGAGTATTTAAGCGCAGACGGCCACTAAGAATTCCAAGTGTTGGAAGAACGACAAAGAAACCAGTCACTAAATGTTGAAGTGGAAACAGTGAATTGATGACTCCGAAAACTGACACGCGTGCACTTCAGTAGGAAAAAGGAAGCTGAGATAAGGCCTAAAAGCTCATCAGAGCACTCTTCATTATAATAGCCAATAGAAGGCGCTTTTCATAAGCGTCACAATGTGTCGAAGCAATCGTAGAGGCTCAATTGTGCTTGTGACCTCAATATCGCTAATTATGAACACTGCAATCTTTCCAGTGCATAGACTTAGTAGAGTGCGATCCCACAGGTGTGAGTTATATTCCACGCACGATCGGTCCTTTGTTGTAAAGCAGGCATACTTGGTCAGCCGTGAAAAATCAATGCATCTCGTCGTGTAGTTTCTTTGATTTGGATTGCAGCATATCTCCAGGAGTAATACTCTGAATAGAAGGCAGGGGAATGAAGGGCGACATTTTAGTTGTGTACGGGCACACTTGTGGTTTTTAGCATTAAACTCAACAATATTAGTGGATTTGGATTGTTCATTAAAATTTTTTTAGCGTATCTATAACATTTTCCAGATGTGTGACATATGTTTATTTCTCATAATGTGCCAACTACATCTAATTCAAGAGCACCCAGAAATAAATTACCCGCATTGATTTAAAATTAGAGATGATTTTAGTATGTTGCAACATTTACAAAAAATATTAATGCAGTGGATAGTTGATATGTGTGCGAAAAATAGTACAAAGATACATTATATTTCATTTGAGAAAATCAAACAAGACTTAGATCTTAAGTTCACAACGAATGCTACTCCTACAGTTTTACTCCTAAGAAGCTACTGTTACTTTCATGTGAATATTTTGCGTATACTATACTATGACGTCCGCAGGTGACTAGACGAGCTCGATTGACAACACACTGCAATCGTGCCTCGCGATGGGGGGGGGGGGGGGGGGGGGTGAAATTCGATTTTTTTCTAGCTTTAGGCGCACTCTTAATTCAAAATACTTTAAGAAATTGAATTATTGTTTACAAATTCCATGTAATTTACCAAAGGGGTTTTTATTACTTATTGAGAAATAAATAAATAAAAAATATTCTCTAGAATCTAGGCAATACTACACTAATATTGTCTAGAATCTAGACCATATTAGTTAAGTTTGTCGATCTAGACTCTAGATCAGAGGTTCCCAGCCTTTTTTTCTCATAGACCACTTTCAAAATTTAGCTGGTTCTGGTGGACCGTCTGCAACTACATTTCTACCATATTCGCAAAACTCGGCAAAAAATGAGTTTTTTTGTTTCATGCAAACGTAGACCCTCGTCAAGTCTCTATCACTATAACTAAGGCTCTAGATGGATAAACTATTGCTATGTGGGCATTAAAATAAATGATTTGTTAGTTTTACAAGTTTCTAAGTATGAATTCAAAATACTTAGCACAAGTTTATGAAGCTTTTTGTGTATACAATTCTAACATAGAAACATGTTTCACTAAAAAAAAGAATAATTTCAATTACTACATACACTTACCGGTCATTAGCAATGAACATAAGTTGAATACACAGCTCTAAGCTTTGGGCAGTTACAATTTGAGGTAAGCATTTGTCAACGGATGGACATAGCAAGCTATGATATTGAGTTATTGGACTAACATTTACTAAAATACTGTGAAACTCATTACCTGTAAAAACAAATCTAAAATTTAGAAATTCTGTATGTCTACGAAACATCTCTTTCTATGTTCTTTGATGAAATAAAAAAAAAAGTAGGATATACTTTCTTAGATCATCAACAGTAAAGTTAAACATTATTTCTCCGGGAATTACTTTAGTAAAATTAAACCCTTCTCTATTGAATGGCTGACAAATACTGTGTATGTGCTCTGGAACTCGCCTGTTACTGCTTCTATTAGGATTTAACTGTAAAAACAAAAAAAATAAATCGAGTTGTATAAATTATGAAGACCACAGCAGTATAAATAAAAAAATTCAGAACATATTTTTCAATTAATAATATGCTGCTTGCTTTGATTTATGTTTAACCACTTAAATGAAAAATAATCTCTAACTACATAAAATGAAATAGAAGTTTACCTGAAATAGAAAACCGTCTACGACTTTTTCCTGTAAATTATCAATTGTATATCGAAACATGTTAGTAGTATTGTGGATTTCATCCCACTTTTGTCGCAACACTGACAAAAAACTAAAATTACTATCCCTCATTTCCAAAAACTCACATAATCTATACATTGTGAATACGATAAATATTGTTCTTTGATATTACTTTATCAACTAACCCTATATAGGAAAATAATTATGATTCTATTTAGGTATTGATCGACACCG
The DNA here is from genome assembly GCA_947347705.1 of Nymphula nitidulata. Classification (NCBI taxonomy): domain Eukaryota; kingdom Metazoa; phylum Arthropoda; class Insecta; order Lepidoptera; family Crambidae; genus Nymphula; species Nymphula nitidulata. Next base: position 9,369,789 of record OX374636.1, read on the forward strand.
ATTTAGGGCACAATTGGTTAATGGCTTCTAGTTAAATGGTTATTTTTAAGAATTTCGCGTAAAAGTTGATACTGTAACGAAATAATTTTCTGACACTGACAGCTTATCTCTAGGCTGCGGTCCGAAACAGATTACAGCGCTGACAGCGCTAACAATTTATAATCGCTCGGTGGCCCGGTGTGTCGTCCGAAATAAAATGCGCGATAAAAGTGCTCACAGAGCTTTTAGCATACTCACGATTTTGGACCGAATTTTTAGCGTGTCAACCCGCATTGGGCCAGCGTGGTGGTGTTATGGCCCAAACTCCTCAAGTGATTCTCCCGTGTAAAAAGGCCTGTTCCCAGCAGTGGGACGTATATAGGCTGGTGATGATGATGATGATGAACCTGTCAAATGTCAATTTTCTTAACAATACTATTGCGTTTGAGTATTCGAGTCTAAAACAGTGTGATCTGAGTACTTACTTATATGTGTTTGTGAATCCATAGTTACAATACAACACTTTTCTGGACACCAACAATTTCGCTTACCTTATATAACCTAAAATAAAATAAACAAACCACAGTTTGACAATTCGCTTACAGTGATTTTCCTCCAGAGCAATAGCGCTGTAATTGTGATATGATGTCATCGATGACGTCACGCGGTTCCCCACCCCCGGCTAATGTTAACGCGCTTACAACATTTCGGGACGCATTTGAGCGCGCTAATATCGCTGATAATCACTTTTAGTGGTTTTCGGACCGCAGCCCTAGTCTATCCCTACGGTCCAAATTGACCATTTGCGCCAATAGCGCGCTTACAAACGAACCGAATTGAACGTATTCGTGCCAACGAGATTATTGTGACGTTACTCATGACGTCATGAAGCCGTGCTAACGGTGCTTACGAAAAAGAGGTAGTTCAGTCAGTGTGTGCGCTAATTTCTTTGAGGTTATGACCTAGACTTTGTGAAAAATGTTGTAAATATTTTATTTTTGAATTGATAATAACTTAATAGCATACTAAATTTGCTACAAATACTTTCAAAATTTACTCTTTCATTGAAACGTAAAATCTAAAAAGTTTTTTTTAGTATCATTGACAGAAGTACACATGAATGAGCGAAAGTATGGTTCGAGTTGATTGAACGCAAACAGCGCTCATCGCACCGTATTCAATTCGGGCCAAGGCGTTTGCACTGTTTGTAACGTGTGCATTGTTTGCGTATTTTGGGCCGTAAGGTATGCTGACAGTGTAGTAGTACGTCCTGTTCAGATTATATATAATCTGTCTATGGGATAAACAGAACTTGTATACCTATATATACTCTGAGTATATATACTCTGTCTACGGTTTATAAACCCAAGGAGCTTATATCCTCAGAACCTCAGAACAATATTGTTCTGAGCTCAGAACAATAACTAAAGCTTATTATGCTTATATCTATCTTGAACCCCACAGGGAAAGGCTCTCTCTATGCTGACAGCCGTACCTTTTTGGTTTCTAGTCTATCATTACGGTCCAAAATACGCAACATTACCAATGTTAAGAACAGTGCGGGTTTGGCGGGATTTGGTGGTGTCAGTCAAGATTTTTATTTATATAAAAATTGTGTCGGAGCGAAATTTTTGTTAAAAAATTGGTGTAGGTAGATTTATAAACCAAGTGTTTGTGCTCACCAAGGTAGTTTATTTGACTTATCATTTCCAAAAATCTTGACTGATAGAAGAGGCAAAAATATTTTTATTTGTTGCAAGTTATCTTAGAAGGCCGCCATTTTAAAGAAAACAAAATGTCAATATCTTAATACAATTTTGTATTTTTACGACTTTATGTACCTACGTTGGATATTCTCGCTTTTTTCTTCATAGCCAGGGTCAAACGATTTCGAAAAACAACAAAAGCACTTCAAGCGCACCCAAAACATTCACGGTTTTAATAAATGTCTTAAGATAAGAAGGTCAACTTTGTAACAGCGGTATTGTGGCTGTATGGAATGCACTTGCACTTTCGGGCACTTTTATGACTTCTATGTTACCATTTTATCAACAATTATTTATTTCGTTATTTTTTGTTTTAGAATTAAGGAGTTATATATGTTATTTTATTTAACGTTATTTAGTATTGTCTCCAATATGAAATTGTGCTCATGAGCTGGCCCAAAACTTCACCATCTCCTTTCACGCCCCGCCCCGCTTTCTGTGTGGCGAAAATACCCACGATAATGGCGCCACGCATTTATCCTCCGTGGCATGCCAACGAAGCCTACGCCTCCCTGGCGAGTGGACTAAAGTTTATCTCTATATTCGTCCAAGAGAAAGAAAGAGATCATTTTAACACATTTTGTCTTTTATATAGGTGGTAAAGAAAGATTTTGTCCACGGCCCGTGCATGTATTACAGTTTGGTATACGTACTTTGAAATCCGTAAGCTTTATTAAATATCTGCACCTGTAGCACGGGCCGTGGACAAAATCTCTCTCCAGCACTCATGTCTTTAATAGAAGACAAAATTTGTTTTGTCTCTTTCTTTCGGATGAAGAGAGAGATAAACTTTTGTCTACTTCCCAGGGAGTTTGCCATTCTACGGGTACCACGCTGCTGTTTAAAAATGGTTCATATATTTTCTAACACTAATAAATCTAACAAACGTTAGGAATTGTTACATTCTGTTACGAATTGTTTAATGTTTTATATTTTTACATTTGAAATTATTTAACAACATACATAAGATTTGGCCTGGATTATATGTTTACAAACAAATGATAACAAATGTTTTTTTTTGTTACTTAGAAAATGTTTACTAACGTTTGTAAACATTTTTAAACAGCAGTGTGGCATCACCTTTAACTAGGTAGGTACTGTGACGACCGCCGGGATCGTCTTAGGGCGTAGCTCCTACAACTTCTGAATAAAACGCAGACAGACTTTGATATTTCCTCTATTATGGTAACAACACTCCCTATACAGTTGGCGCGGCGGTCGTGGAAGAAGTGTGTCAAACATCGTTGTTTGACGTCCGCTCGCGAATCGCGTTCCTAACTCGAAATGACGACAAAATCTATATGCCAGTGGCGAAAGAGTATCGGGTCCACCACAGTACTTTTATAATTAAGGTTAGGAACTTATGAGCAGCAACATCACCAACAACAAAAGCCCTTGGCCTTCAGCGACCCACCAATTAGAATCCCTAGTGGGTCTGAGGGCTTAGACAAGATGCCATTTTGACAATCGACATCGAGGGATTATGTCAAATTAAATACATTTTCCGCTTAGCGATAGTGATAGCGATTATAGAAATGCATCTTGTCTAGGCCCTTTGAGCCGTCAATGAATATTTCATTTTGATATTACCAAAGTCAATATTTACATACCTACTAGTAGATACATAATCTAAGCCGATTTTACATGTGTGGGTGGGTGGTAGCTCGCTAAACGTCTATGTAGTCCTCTGGTGTAATGAACTCGGCTGAATGTACTCATGAATCTCCTGAACACACTCTCCGAAGTAGCTACAACCTGTAGAAGGCTGACAAGCAAGCAACCTATCGGTCGGCGGTTATCCAAGTTACGAAGCTCAGTCTCCACCCTCCTCTTGTCACGTATAAACCTCTTAGCTCTGCGTTTAGCCGAATTCAAAGCGGCAATTTGGTAATATTCGACTGAGCCGTCCCACAGGTAAGAACAGTAGGTATCCTCCATGCACGAATAGACTTGTGCTTTATAAAGGGTAAGAAAGAAGTTAAGAAGCGTCTAGCAGTAGCGGCGAATTACAGCTTCACCTTATTGAAGAAGCCCAGTTTCTTGGGCGCAGTTTCAGCTTTGAACTGACAGCAAAGTAGAGGTTAGACTTCAACTTCATTCCAAGAAGCTCCAGATGGTCGGTAATTGGAATTAATGTTCCCGGAAACTCAGGGCCCCATTCTTTGTGGTGAAAACCCCTTTTACTATAAAAAACACGCCTGTGTTTTAGATAGTAAAAGGGCTTCGTTATCACCAGCCTACAATGCTGGGCACAGGGCTTAATATATATGAGAAACACACCACGTTGACTGAATGCTGGTTGGTGGGTTAAAGCGGTTGCAGTAACAACCGGGATCAATGGATAAACATACCTACCTATCTTCCTAATATAAAATTATTTTCCTTTCAAGAGTCGCTCGCTTGCTAGCGTTGTTTAGAACGAAACGTGTAAGTGCTGCGAAAATCACGGCGGGCGCTTATTATAAACGGTGAGTTTTTTTTTCGGGTCAGTATGGGGAAATTCTAAACTATAAGAGATAGAGAAAAACTCTCTTAGGAACCGTGATCTTAATTTTAGATAAAATAAAAATGGTGTTGAAAAAAATTTTTAAATCTTAATAGATTTGGAGATATCGGATTTTTTGTAAAAAAACTTTTCTTTGTTATTTCGATTGTATATCACTATACAAACCAAAAATTGTATGGAGACCATAGCACAGATTAATAACAGACCATAGGTCTAAAGTTGCTAGAAATTGTTAAAATTGCTTGAAATTAACATTTTATTAAGGATACATTTTACTATCTAATTAATATTGGTGACTGAAACAAAACAAAACCAAAAATCTGCCACTTGCCTTAATCCCACGAAGTGGAGGACATTTTTAACAATTTATAACATAGAGTTTTTTTTTTCAATACCATTTTTATTTTACCTATCTAAAATTAAGATCACGGTTCCTAAGAGAGTTTTTCTCTATCTCTTATAGTTTAGAATTTCCCCATACTGACCCGAAAAAAAACTCACCGTGTATATATGTACCTACTTATAACCTTCTTCTTCTTCTTCTTTTAATGTTATGGCTTCTCGTTGAGACGAATTCTGCCAGTGTCGAGTTTATGACAGATACACGTTATAATGATAGTTATCATGTAGGGGAAAGTAGTACGAGTTGATCCCTTGGGGTAAGATGATCCTTTGCGATTGTGCTGAAACCACTAACACCATCTGGTTGATTTCACTGGTAAAACATAGCTCCGGACACCTCCCCGCCTCAGTCAAATCGTAATGGCGGCATGAGCGATACATCGATTTTGACGAGAAAAAATAAAAATTAGGTACGGCTGATCTAAGGTAGGCATGACTTTGAACCTATGTTACTTTTATTCAAACAATGTTAAATGTAATCACTGTTGTGTTTGAGGCTGTTATTATGCTTAATTTTAGTATTTGGGCCACGTAAACATAGCCGCGTGCTTGTAGGTTATGTTAGCAATCATTGAATGAAAAAGTAGGACTTGGGTCAAGATGATCCTTTTTTTTAAAAAAAAAAAGAAAACTTAGCGGAGCTTTTTAGAAATTATCGCATTATGTAAACATAGTCGCTGCTCGCTTCGATCTGTCAGTCTGTCTGTGCTTGTTTTTTTTTAATTAATTGCCATTGGCTGTGCTTTTGTCTATGTTCAGGGTGATTGTAGTCTATTATTTAAGTCAATAATAATGAGTATATACATTTTTTTTTTCATTTTTTATAGACCAACGTGATGCCACGTAATTACAAAAGAAAAACTTCTCGAGGGGATTGGTAGACTGGTAGCAGGAATCAATGACAGCCGCTCTTAATGCTTGACGCTGAAAAATGGCCATGTTAAAGACATGGAGACAAGGCCAAAAATGACTATATTAAGGACATGGAGACAAGGAATATAATATTTAGATTGATCTCATTATCTGTAGGTGGCTTGGTGAAATTGCTTCGGCAGAGCCCAGGCTACCCCCTGAAGGGCAGTGGAGTTACCGGGGAGTTTTAGTAGTTTTAGATTCTTCCCCGAAAAAAAATGATTTTAAAAGTAAGAAAGAATGTGTCGTGTAATGTAGGTAGGTGGTAGGCTCGTCTGGTATGGAGGGTCGTCTGGGTAGGTACCCGCCTTTCTTATTTCAGCCGTGAAACAGTTCGCTGTGTTTCGGATTGAAGGGAAAGGTAGCCAGTGTAATTACTGGGCATGGACGGCATTTCATCTTAGGCCGCAGGACGACAACGCACCTGTTATATCAAGTGATTTTGCCTTGTTAATGCAGGTGTCTATAGGCGGCGGTAACCGCTTGCCATCAGGTAGGCCGTCAGCTTGTTTGTCATCTAGTAGTATAAAAAAAACTGGTACAATTTAATAACTAGCTTAGAAGAAAGATTGTTTTATTTTTATTTTTGATTTTTGCGAGTTTGACAGTCATCTGATTGTTGAATTTGTTAATTTTATTACCTTAAATAACTAAAAACTCAACATGAATATGATGTACGACTATTTAAAATAAATAATTTGTTTCATTATTGCGTATTTTTGTTTTTTATAACCTTTTTCTTCTTAAAAATATTTGTTTACTCGGAATGGGGGTAAGATGATCCCTATGATCATCTTACCCTACCTTTGGGGATCATCTTACCCATAGGGGTGTACAAGATGATTACTTTGTAAGGTTTTAGAAAAAAAGAAATATTTTAATGATACCTCAATTAATATCTGGTTTTGAGTATTAGGAAAGTTGGGTAGATATACTAGTAGTAATCACTTTTATTTTTGGTTTACCTTGAATAATATGTATTTTACAGCAATTCCCGCTTAAGGGATCATCTCGTACTACCTTCCCCTACTATTGAAGTTTTCCCAAAGTCTGAAATAGAAAACACGTCACAAACATATACCATCACCTCGTTAAGAATATAGGAATCTACATAACTACAGTAAGTTAGGATAATTATATGCAGAAGGATTAATAACTTATAATTTAATTTTGTTAGCTGGACAAGGTACTTATAAAGGGAGTAAATACGTATGATAATAGCGATTAAAAATCAGAAGGACGAGGAATATTAGGAGGAGTTCTATCATAAAGGGAGAACTGTAACCTTGGGCATTCAAAAAATATATGCTCAAGCGTGCCTTCGTCGAGGCTGCATTCGCAGATGGAGCTGTCCCTGATTCTAAGTTTCGCTAGATGAACTGGGGTTTTGGTCGCGAAAAAGTAAGTACTACTTTTGATTCAAAATAGAACATGACTTTGTATGCGATTATAGTTTCTACTTGCGCTAAATTAAATAAAGAAAAAAATAACTACCAACCCAATTGAGAACTTCCTCGTTTTTGAAGTCGGTTAGTAAATGAATAATATCCACTCCACTCCAGAAAAATAACCAATCCACTGGCATTTTTGTATGAGACACGAGCAAGAAAGGTAGCTAGTAAAAGGGACAAACTTAAACAAAAGAACATTTGGTTTGTTTACATTTTATTCTTTGTTGAAGTTGACTCAAGTATAGGTAGGTAAAACTGTGCGAAGATTTGGCGAATGGCAAGCTTAGCTAACTGGGTGCAATAAGTTTAGCTCGCCAAAGCTTCGCATAGTTTCGCTCGCTTTGCTTCGATTAGATAGCTTAGTTCGCTTAGCTTCGCTTGCGGTGTGGCCCGCGCATATGATAGTAATTTACATATAACTTATGCTACTATAGTTTAAATATAGGTAGAATTAATTTCGGCGTAAATACTGCTTTATGTATTTTAATTTTTGCAAAGCTGCTATGTGATTATTGTGTTCGCTTCCGCCTTGTTATATTTAGACATTTTTCAAAAAAATATTAATTTTTATCAATTATCATACAAACATGGCAGATGAATATAAATATTTATTAGGCCGAGTACCCTGTAGCTAGGGGTAGCTACTGACAACTACTGACCTCTCGGCGAGCCGGTCGTCAAACTTGAACGTCGAAATTTGAATGTTATTTTTATATTAATTTAAAGTATATCTACTTCAAATGAATCAATAACCATAACCTATTACCTATTAGAGTTACGTTAGAGGAGACTAGTTTAAAAAAGAGGCTGTCGCATTGTTATATTTAGATTAGATTGAGACAGGCTTAGGTTCAGACAAAACGTCGACTAAATTTATAGCTTTAGTCGACGTTTTGCCTTAAGGCACTCTGTGTCCGTTTCCACACCACCATGAGGTAGGACACCTGGCGCGTTTTTTTTATAGTGGTATCCCCAAATAGGCCTAATCCACTTTTTAACAAGTTTGGTCCAGAGCAGTGAACGCCAACCCGTTTACTGTTCTGCACTAAACTTATTAAAATTTTAGAATCATCATCATCATCATATATGTTTATGTTCTTCGCTTCGCTTACATTTAATTTTTTTGAATAGTAGAAAGCGCAAAGATCCAAGAAGGCGGGCTTAAGCGTTACAACATGCATTTGCTTTCTACATGCCTTATTAACTATAAACATAAATAAACAAATCAATGGTACAGCACGTCCCGATACTATTCAATGGTAACTTATCCAATTCGTATCCCGGTACTTAAAAATGAGTACTTAGATTAACGCCAACAGTGTCAGAGTAATTTTCAACTTACCTCAGGTCTTCATTGTGATACCAAATAAAAAGGATAATTTAAAAATGTTGATTGGTGGTCTTGATATCCGTTAGCGCAGAGTTGCCCTGTAAAACAAAGAAATACAATTAATTTTAAAAATTAAAAAATTTAAAAAGTGGACGTCTGTTTGACGCGGCACTACTGGGAGTAATGCCGCCATCCGCGCGGGGATGAATGCATAGGTAGGTTAGTAGGTTGCATTGCATCCAGATGCGATCAATACGTCATACAGAACTGCCAACATAAATTAGCCTCTAAATTTTCTTAGGTAGGTATCTTAGGTATGCTTTGAACCCAGTCCGGAACCATAATAGGTACTTACCCTATGGTACGTACCATTCACTTTTTATTTTGGTGTGAATTGGTGTGAACGAAAGTTTGATTCGAAACCGTATCCCGATGGTAGTTGTGCCATCAGGCATCCCGTAAACTGCCACAAACAAAATATCTTAATTCAAATAGGCCCCCCAAGAAGCACTTTCGAATCGTCAAAAAAATCCCATTTGTATGACTGTCACAAAAAAAATGTTGTGCCACCAGGCAAACTGACACAGTGGCATAAAAAAGCATGGAACCTTTTTACCTGTCATGATAGGATTGTTAAGATTGTTAAGTCCTCGGTGGCTAGTGGAAAACCAGTTTATATGTTTTCAGAACTTGGCGAGAACCTTGGTGAGGTGGGGTTTCACCTCTGAAGGGTTTCAATCGACAGGCATCTATTCCAGGGGAGGGGTCCCACTATATTACTCTACAGGGCGCTCCACCCAGGAGGGAGCGGCAGACTCTAGTGTTCCTCTAAGAGCTCCTCTGCCACTAAGCCTTATACAATGAGTGCAGTATAAGACGAAGGTCTGGTCTTGTCAGAAGGAGCTAGCTCGAAATGATCGACAATCAACACTGAAAGTGCATGCCGATTGCTGTGGCGACAAGAATGTCTTCAAAAAATTGTGAAAGCAACTTTCGCTATGTTCGACTCCGGTATAGGTCAATCAAAATTTATAATTTTGAGCTCCTCCCTGCTTCGGAAGGCACGTTAAGCCATTGGTCTCGATTGTTACTGCAACCGCTTCAGGGTTAGGCCATAGCAACTATGGGCCAACCTCCTTATGTGTTTCTCCCAAGAAGGAAGGCCTGTGCCCAGCAGTGGGACGTATATAGGCTGGTGATGATGATATGGATCTGATGATATGGTGGATACTACCACAACGAAAGTTATTTACTTCTCGAAAACTAGGGCTAATGGCTGCGCCCAGTGGCAGTGATCCTTACCTAATGCCTGAGTGGCAGTGACCCTTAGCACTTGTTGGAAAAATAAATCACGATAAAAAAATAGCTGTTACTGCATACAAACGTGTAGGTATGTATTACAATTTAATAAGGCTCGACCAAGATCTTGGTCTCGGTCAGTCTCGGCATTCTCGGCTAAAAATCCACACGAGAACTTGGGTTCGGTCCTCGGCTGAAAGTAGCCAAAATTCTCGGCCATAACCGAGACGCTTATACAGTATGGAATTAAAAGCTGGGTGTCAGTGCGTGAGTGAGCTGTCAAAATCCCGTCTGGACTAATTTGGCATAATATTATCAATAATAAAAAAAATTGAAAATACTAGCAAAATTAGCACCTTATATCTTTTTTTCACGTTTTTTTATTCTTGGTCTCTGTCGAATATAGTATGAAACAGCAGATTTTTTTTAGAATGTTAACTTTACCAAGGCGTGCTTTAGTCGAGTGTCATTTTTTTTATTATTATTTTAATAGTAGGTAAACTTTGGAAAATTCTTCATCAGTTCGGTATGTAAGAATTTGACTTTCCTTAAGTGATAATATCTATCCAGCCTTAGCTAAGCTATGGGATGTTTAATGCAGTATGAAGACCACCTGTTGGACTTAGATTAGCCAGCGGCCCCGTGACGTAAATATGACCGAGTTACCGTACGTCTCGACAATATTACGCGCGCGAACGTAGAATATACACCTAAAGTATTTTTATCTCTAAAATAGTATATAAAGATACTTTTACAAAAATGTAGGAAATATCACCATAAAATTAAAAATAGTTTGAATGTGTAGAAAATATGAAAGTTCTTTGTGTCAATCAATGTTTTTAATTTACTGTCTTTCTTTTTCACAATAATAATTTTAAAAGGCAAATATTAATTTTACAATTTTTTGTTACTAGTTGGCAGCGTTGTAAAGTGAAGTTGCTCAATTCAAAATATTATACACCTAGTACAAGATGACGCGACAGGAATATTAGGGACATTACCTACTTTTTAAAAAAATACAAATTGATGCACATTCAAAGCAACTCTCCCAACGAAATGTTTGCGTGCGGAGCCACAATTAATTAACTTTAAATTTTTCCCTCTTTGTTTTAGATTGCCTACAATTTACGAAATACCCGACTTCCAACCACTCAAAGTTGAGACTGTGACGTCACAATACACGTCTGCATATTTTTTTACCCGACTTCAAAACAGGAGGTTATCAATTCGACTCTTATTGTATGTACCTAATATTGTCAGAATTGCATAGTTTTTGTATAAAGTTAGTCTATACCAGCTTCTGAACATAGATGCCAAGTCGGAGTGTAAATATTTTTTTTTAACTCGATATAGTCCAATTTAGGAAACTGTGCAAGTTTTATCAAAATCGGTTCGGTAGTTTTTGAGATACAGAGTTAGGTGGCTTAACAACGTAATTCTATAACATGTGATTATGCATGTTTTTTTCAATGGTTGCATACAATATAGCTCTCATCATCATCACCAGCGTCCCACTGCTAGAGACAGACCTTCCTATATGGGAGATACACATAAGGAATATCTCCCGTGTAGCAAGGGATACAATTAGGCTCTAGCTAAACGATATTTAAAAAATGAACACAAAAAAAATATACAAAAAAATGTACCGACTGTAAAACACTAAAAAGCAACAAATAAATAAAATAAAGTAGGTAGGTAGATACTTGTCTCATAAAAAGGAATTTTTTGGAGATGGTACTAAACTATTTCAAGAAACAATAGAAAGTGAAGCACCGAGATAAGTTTCAGAATTTGACTTTCAGCGTTGAACCCATTTTGAAGTCGGTTTGTATTTAATAAAATAATTTTTGTCCGAAAGAGACCGGTAGGCAATCTTACTGAAATTAATATATGTCGGGTATTTTGTCTAAAATTAATTATGTTTTTACTTAGCAGTAGCCTTTAGGCGGATCCGGTCCTATTCAGATTTTGCCAGTTTGGTTTTAGGTCAAAGTGTGAGTAAGTAGGATGGGCATAACAGATTCGCCATAAGTCTGTTTCTGGTTCATATAGATTTCGGATATGATTTATGAAGTCGAAGTCACTCTGAGTGGGTTTTGGCCATGATAGTATTACGCCGTATTAGCTATAAGTTTGTTTCGGAAAACAGCATTTTCTTATTAGTTCAGACTCGTATCGTGTCGTTTTTTAAATAAATCTGAATCTTACGTCAAATAGTTCTTAGAAGTTTTATTTTTTAGTAGGCCAGATTTTATACAAGTATAATTCTGACAAGAATAGGTATAATTCGCAAGAAAAAAATACCATGTAGTACTTACTAAGACTAAATAATAAATGATAATTAGATACATATCTGCCGGACGGACCTGAAGAACAAATCTATCGATGTCATAGATTTCTCTAAAAAAGCTTTGCACTTAAGCTGTGAAAGACATATCAAAGCTGATTTATTTGGCAGTCAGAATAATAAATCAGAATCCGACAGCTCAAGTTCTAAAAATAGTTCTTCCAGTTCTTCGACTGATTCTTGCAATGATTCTCTTATTGACGGTTAGTTGGGAAATAATTACAACAAACGACACAATAGAAGCTATAGACAAACTACAAAATTATGATAAGAGTTGATTAAGAGATAATTATAATGTTAAGTTTAATTTTATTTCCAAATTAAGTGTCATTTTAAAGTAAAAGAAAATCGAAATTGAAACATGTTTTGTTATTTTCCCTCTGACTGTACATCGGCCTAACGTACCCAGACATTGATAGACATAATTATCTGACCTTCCTAGAATATAGCTTAGATAGAATTTAATCAACATAGAAATGGTCGTATTTAGAATTACACATACTGAGATTCTATATATGCAATTTTCTGACCTACTCAGAATGCGGCATTATGAGAATCTAAAGTGTTAGGAATTTGGCTTAGTAATAATGTATCTAACATTTAAGGAACTTGGATATCATAGACAATGCCCTATTCGGAATCATACCTACTGAGAATCCTACTTAAATAGAAACTGACAACCTTAGAGTCGTACCTACTTAGATTTGACCTAAAGCTAAACTGGCAAAATCTGAATATGGCCGGATCCGCCTAAAGGAGCAGTAGAACTTTTATAAATGTACAGTCGACAAGACATCAATCAAGCGTAACAGTTTAATCTAGAGACCGCCCTTACTCCGTTCGTAACATAGGCGGCTTTCGTGGTGTAATTGTCACACTTGATGTGCTGTCGTCTGTATTAGAAACAGTATTTTTTTCATGCACTAGAAGTCCCATTTCCATGCAATATCAAGTGCATATAAGTGTCGTATTAAAAAAAAATGTTCAATGCCTTTCAATGAGTTTTGCTTTTAGTTTCATTGAACCGTCTAATATCTGCTTAAGATTGATGAGTAGCTTTTTACAGAATCAAACATAACGCTAATAAAATATTTCGGTAACAGATTTAAGGAAATCGGTGTAAGCGCTCTAGTTTCGATAAAAGCAGCATTTGCCATGGTCGATCCCGGATGGGTCAATCGAAATATGTAGTCTTGAGCTACTCCGTGCTACTGACATTGGTGCCGGTTGTTACTGCAGCCGCTTTAACCCCCCAACCCGCATTGTGCCAGCGTGGTGGTGTTATGGCCCAAAATTTCTCATGTGTTTCTCTCATGTAGGAAATTTGTGCAGAGCCGTGTGACGATGAATGTATTTAATGAATTTTGGTGATGATGAATGGATTTCAAAAGAATCGTCTGACCCTTCCTAACCCACATACGAGACACAATTAAATTTTAAATGTTTATGACATAGATCTATGCCGTCTAGTAGATGAAGCATAATGGAACATCTTCGATTGCAACGTATATTTATAATATCATGATTTTCATTCACAACTCCATGAAAGACGATCACTTCATATTTGTGTCGGATTTAACTCGTAAAAAAGGTACAGATTGTACCTTGCCGCGGTACCTTGCCGCTGCTGTTGATTTATGGCGAGCCCTAATTGGCTGAGGTGGGCAACATCTCCACATAATACCCGACCGACGATGTTACGACTGCTTTACAGCGATCGTGGTCACGGAGATACCAGTTAAACTGTTTTTGTAGTTCTCGTACAAAGGAAAACACTAAGTCCGTGTATATGTGCAGCCTGTGGATGAATTACTTCCCAAAAGCATACAGAGCCTTGCCTATTAGGTACTTAGTACAATAATACCTTCAGGGGCAGTCTGGTCGCTTGAAAAATGTCGTGAATAAGTAGATTCTAATCGGCACCAACTGGAACCAGCGTTGCAGCCCCGACTGTAGCATTGGTATGCTGTTTTTATTTTGCAGAATAAAATTTTATTTCTTTCTTACTGATGCAGCTGTTATACCACTGCAGTGCGTCAGACATGCTAGCGGTAGTTGTGGTGGACAGTCTATCAGCAATCAACAGAAAATCCTTTACTGGTCTGGTTCGCAGAACCTCCAACAGAATCCTGTAGACGGTCGCGGCGAAGACTTGGTTGGACATTGATATCATGCACTTGCACCATTGGACTCGAGTCCATCTTGTCAAAGATTAGCAACTAAATTGAATTAAAGTAAATATCACTAACACAAAGATCTGGTCTGAAATATGTGATTTTTATTTAAGGCAAGTAGAAATAAGATTTTGTTGTAGTCATTCAGTAAGTTCATACGGCAACCATTTTTTAAGCGTTATCTTGGCATTATAGTAAATAGAAATTATATACAAGCCTGCAGGTAGGACAAGGTATAAAGTCGTTGTTACGATAACATTTTCCCGAATGGGAAAAAACAGTATAAAACTGTAACCTGAATTTGGAATTCTGAGTGGAACAAATGGTAAAGATAGTTTTTGTTTTTCTGAAATAATAAAGTTAAAAGAAAAATACTACAGAAACAACTAAGAAATTATGTAACGTGCCGCTAATGAATATTGAAAAGTTGTGTCCTTTATTGAATTTAGCTTTTTAGCTAAAAACAATAGGCCGGCTCCGTAACGTGAGAGCGACAAACGAATCGGCGACAATTGTTTCGGCGATAGGCCAATCAGCAAGACGATTCTCCGTTTTATTATCACACTTAGAATCTATTTATTTAAACGTAGGTGCATCCACGTAAAACTACCGGTAAATTCGTACGAGCTTCTCTTTGAAGCGTATTGATTTAGTTTCCGTAGCTGAGTAACGAGGAGCGTATAGTTAGATAGTTATTCCCGGGGACCACTGAAACCTATAGAAATCTAGGTATCTAGTAATTCAGTGAGTACCTGTGCACTATCTTTTGTGTTGCTTTTAATGTCATCAATCTGTCAAGCGGCGTTATCCCTCCGGAGGGCTATGACAATTGAAAAATCCATTGTGTCCGGAATCTGATGCAAATAGTTAGTACAATTCGAGTTGTTTTTTTATCATTTGGTACCCATACCACTGATTAAGTCTTTTATAAAACTAAATGACAAGCAAGCTGACGGTCCACCTGGTCGTAAGTGCCTACCGTTTCGCCTATAGACACCTGCAATAACAAGTAAAAACCATTTGGTGTTGCAGGTGCGTTGTCACCCTGAGGCCTAAGATGAAATATCTTTCATGCCCAGTTATTACGGTGGCTGATCTGACCTTTAGATCCGAAGCACAGCGAACTGCTTTACCATGTTTGTGAACAATAGGTACATTAAAACATAGGCGATATTAGTTCATAGAAATAGTTTGCAACTTTTAGATACATCTTATTCATTTGATATTTTCATGACCTATTTATGAATTATGAAGCGAACGCATCGAGGTAGGTAATGCGACCAGCTTTATTAGTAGATACGCTTCCTGTATCACAATGTTTATCCTTTTTTTTGTCAAAAGTTTGTTTTATAATTATGAGTTTAGCAGTGTGCGAGCCTATGGCGCCCCACCGCGATAGGCTCGCAAACAATAAAAAAAACAATAAGGTTATGGGTGCATCACAGATTAATTAAATTGAGCTGATAAATTTTTTACTTACAATATTTTGAAAAATGTTTAGACGATTTTTTTTTTCAATAGGTAGTTCATTGAACATTAAACCACTCCCACGAAATGAGCTTCACTAAACGGAGGCCGAAAAGTGAATGGCATTGTGTCTGTCCATGAATGCAATGTCAGTCTTACTGGGCCGGTTCCCGCGCAACGGTATTATGTCGATCGTGGATCTCAACACGGGGCGCCCGCGCAGTCCGCGACGCGGCCTTAACCGCTATGGGTCGTTCTCTCCGCTCGCTCACAGCGTACGCGCCGATCGCCGCTAAAAACGTCAGATACGCTTCAACGGGATGTCCATTTTCAAAACGCCAACGCTCCCAAGTAGCCCCAACGGCTGAGCTGAATGAAGAAATTTACGCAAATGCCAAACCTTACTCCGAGGTCCCGGGACCGAAACCCATACCCATACTGGGTAATACGTGGCGCATGGTTCCGATCATCGGGCAGTATGATATTTCTGAATTCGCTAAAGTAACCAAAATGTTTCTGGAAAAATATGGCAGAATTGTCAGATTAGGAGGTCTGATTGGAAGACCGGACCTGCTTTTTGTGTATGATGCGGATGAAATAGAAAGAATGTACCGTCGTGAAGGACCAACGCCATTCCGGCCTGCTATGCCTTGCTTGGTGAAGTACAAGTCGGAAGTTCGTAAGGATTTCTTTGGGGATTTACCAGGCGTTGTTGGAGTGTAAGTACCTAAACCTAATCTAAGTTTTGACTTAATTCAATAGGAGAACCGTGAATGCCATAATTAATGACAGAATTATTTATACGTTATGTTCTACGGCTTTTCTCCACTTTCACATTTTTTATTTGCATTATCTCATTGGAATCTCGTCCATTAGTCTCTTTGTGATGTCCTTTTAAGATGATTTATTTTTCATGTCTAGCCGGCGTGTCGTGAACGTTATTACTTTGATGCAATTTAAGTTAATTATTTGCGTAAACTGCCTTAATTAGGTAAATCGTTGCGAAAGTTGTCATTCCACTACTGCGTGTAGAAGCAGCGCGTGTTTTGTAGTTCGCCATGACTTTTATCTCTTAACTCAGTAACGTTAAAGATTTTCAAAATAAACATTAATAATCCTTTACTAGAACCACAAACATTCAATCCAGTCGTCATGAATTGTTCTGTGGTTGTGCGCGATTTTCCGATTCGATCTGTTCGTATTCATAATGCAATAATAGACTTCTAAGTCATTGTTATTATTTGTTGATCATGTCTCAGAGAGAAGGAGAGACGTACGTTATTAACACGCATAGCATCACGTGTGCAGAGTGAAAACCAGTAGCGTCACTTAATATCACATACCCTGGAAGATGCAATAAAACTACGAATGGATAAGTTGTGAATGAATATGAAACATAGGTGAAGTGAAAGTCTGATTCACATATAAATATTAAATTTGATTTGATTTATTTGAAACCGTCTGTGATGAGGAAATACTAACAAATGAAACGGATAATTTATGCGACGTTTTAATTATTACGTACATATCAATAGACAAATAAAGATTATTAGTTTTGTTACTATCTGAATAAAAGGGGAAGATTTCTCATAATGTA
Source organism: Nymphula nitidulata (assembly GCA_947347705.1). Classification (NCBI taxonomy): domain Eukaryota; kingdom Metazoa; phylum Arthropoda; class Insecta; order Lepidoptera; family Crambidae; genus Nymphula; species Nymphula nitidulata. The sequence continues at coordinate 9,387,019 of OX374636.1, forward strand.
GATCAGATACTGACTTATTTGTTTGTTATTAAAAAGAATCTTATAACTTATTTTTAACTGTAAATAGTAATACTTATAAAGGTCGATTCCCACATATCAGACATGCCTCAGTTCCGGCACAGATCCGGCACAGATCCGGCACAGTTCCGTATCAGTGCTTCAGTGATTCAATTCACACATGTCAGTGCCCGCTCAGTTCACGGAGCTTCAGTGAAAACGTGTCCGTCGTCAATCGTGATTGTATTTCGTATCCATATACTTTGCATGAGATAAATCATCTCTAAATAGAGATAAAACTCTATATTCACGAACCAATTCTATTAATCGCTCGTCCTCTATTTTGTTTTTGTTGATGTCGGCGTCCGAGATCCGTCAGTGATCGGTCCGTCCGACAAAAAATATCGTTGTCGACGATACCTTCCGTGCTTGCCGGTGCCGGAACCACGCCGGAACGGACACTGAACGGACAAGTGGAGATACGTTCATAGATAATGTATGAAATAATATTTCGCACTGATACGGAACTGTGCCGGATCTGTGCCGGAACTGAGGCTTGTCTGATATGTGTGAATAGACCTTAAGAGTAATAATGTTAAATATCACTGTTCATATTTTTTCTCCTGCTTTAAGTTATTATATTATTTTCCATATCTTTTATTTTAATTTCCTCTAATATTTGGTTAATCCGGTTTCTATTTACATCGCAAGTAGTTTCTCCTTTTGCGGGTCTGCTGGAAGAAGTTTCTAAATGACATTTAAGCAGATTCTTTATAAATATTGTACGCAATATTATTTATTTTAAATTACCTACAAGAATAAATTAAATAAATATAATAGTAGATACTCAACTGAGAACTTATAGCTATTTAAATTTTTTATTTCGCCATACTTATTCAATATTGAATAATTTTAGAAAAGAAGTCTGTTATATTATTATATTAGGCATTTATGGTCTAACTAAGTGTTACATAATTTTAAACCAATAACCATTGCAAATGGGATTTATCGAATGATATCGAATTAGGTACCTATTAATCCTATATTATTGTTATTTCCAAAATTTGCAGTTCTGTTAAAGACAAGTTTTGAAAATTTGAAAAAGCTTTTACAGAGAAGTAAAACAACGCCTTTATGTTCAAGTATATTAACAATTAGCTAGGTATGTAGACTTTAACACCACCTTGTACTCCTTTATTCTCATCACTCATCACGTTCATAATAATTATACGATCTAACGTAATCTACCTCTTTAACATTCAAACAGACATGCAGATATTAAGAAAAAAAATATCTACCTAATTTGTATAATATACTATAGATACTTAAAGACAAGGACTTGTTGAAGGTACAAAAATCTTAGTTTTTGACAACGTTCTGAAATTTTAATCCGGAATTGAATTAATTCTGATCATTCTTATAGTGATGTTTATTTGTCTTGAGAAACATCCTTTACAAACATGACCCTGACAGTAGACATTGAAATAAATGTTTCTTGTGTTATTTATGACTTAACAAATTTGCGGTGGCTAACAGATAAAATAAATATAGCCTGTTAACAATAACTCGCCAATGGCACATTGTTTAACACTTAACGACGAAGCATCATATGACATAATTGTTGCGACTTGACTTAGAACCTTGATCTATCATCAATGAGGTAATAATTAGGGTAGATGGCACTCACAGGCCGCGACGTCTGGGATTACCCAAGTGACTCTGGATAATCTCCATCGGCGCTGGCCGTAAAGGCCGGGTCGCCTGGGGGTAGGGTTGCCAGCTTGCCAGATGATAATTTGATAAAGGAGGGCAGATGGGTCTAAAAAGGAGGATTTTCTGTTAAAAAAATTACTTTTTTTAAATTCTGTTTAGCTCAGCTGCCAATTTTGGAAAGATGTTCTTGGATTTTAACCGACTTCAAAAAAAGGAGGAGGTTATCAATTAGTCTGTATGTTTTTTTTATGTTTGTAACCTCAGAACTTTCGACTGGGTGAACCGATATTGATGATTCTTTTTTGAGGTAGCAAACATAGGACATGTCCTCCTTTTGGATACCATCTGGCAACCCTACCTGGGGGTGGCTTCGTGAAATTGCTTCGGCAGAGCCCAGGCTACCCCCTGAAGGGCAGTGGTGTTACCGGGGAGTTTTAGTGGGTATTCCCAGTGCCAATATGATCAGATACTGGGCGACCCCCACACACGCCCGTCGATAAGCCAGCGGCGGGTAGGTCCGTAGCGGATTCCTCCCCGAAAAAAAAGGGTAGATGACACTCAGAAAAATAGTTATTTATTTTAAGCGTACGGTCGGTGGCCTGGGTAAACACGCTCGTAGCACCATGAGCCGTGTTATGTTGACAAGTTGACATCTTAGGAGATGAACAAAAAAACGTTATGTTGAATAAGAAAGCGCCCCCTGGGACTCCCAACCTAAGTCCTAACTTAACGCTTTCTCAATGACTTTGGCGACTTTACCATTTTAACACAGGAATACAACGTTATTAAAAAGGACATCGTTAAACATTTCTGAAATAAATATTTTAAAGCATTTTAGCCTTATTTTAATGCAAACCTAAAACATGCCGATTAAAATAATTTAAAAGTGTGGGTAAGGATGCATCGGGAAAGTGTTGACCAACTTGAAGTTTCTGAAAGTAATTCCATAATATTCTTTGAAGTAGAATCAAAGAGATCAAATAAATATAATATGAATTTTATAACATTTTTTTTCTGATAAAATAGAATCATAAGACAATAGAATAATAAAAATTGATATTAAAATAAATAATCTTATCAGAAAGTGATAGTCTTTTGAATATGGAGTAAAGTTAATAAATACCGAATACAAATAGTTAAAAGTATGATACTCCTGCATAGAGTTCAAAGTCGCACAGTTAAATATGTCGAAAGCTTTAATCAAGAAGGTAGGCAGGTACTTAATCTAAAGTTGTAACTTGTTACGTCACAAAATCAACAAAGAACAGGTAAAGATTTGATCCGGTTCTTTAAATGGTCAATGCTACAATCTTGTTTTTTTTTTATACAACTAGATTACAAACAAGCTGACGGCCCACCTGATGGTAAAATCAATTGTTCTATTTTGGATGTTTAGACCTGTTCTCTATGTTTTCCTAACTTATAACATAAGTTCATCATCTTGCTTTGTATTGTAACATTATCTTGTCTGCATGTGTGCGACACGCAAGCGAAGAAGCAGGTGATACGTGGCCCACTTGGTAAGCGGAGCGAAGCGAAAGCCATGACGTGACGCGAGCGCAGAGCGGAATCACTAATGTCAGTATAGGTACTGTTGATAGCAAGTAGAAGGTATCATTATGTACGATATTTCGCACGTGAAATAATCTAAGAATGGATCTGTTTTATCGATTATTTTTATTTTTTATTATTTATTTTAATAAGCTGATAATAAGTAATCTAACGACAGAAAAGTATAGTAGTTTCTATTCAAAGTGTGAAAGACTAACAAAACTGTAGATGCCGGTGACATAAATAAAAGTCATTTACGTAAAGGAATTTCTAAATTCTAAAATATTTTTTGATACTTACTGTAAATTTAATCGAATTGATCATAAAATAGTTGAAAAGCACAACTTAAAGGAATGAAAAAGTGAAAAGTTGAAAAAGTTTGAGTCTAGTTAAAAACTAAATAGAGATATATACCATATACTTACTCCTAAGTTCTAGGTCTACAACGTGTCAACTATCAACGCATCAACTTCGAAATTTATTTATAATAATGACCTCCTAATTATACTAACTGTTGAGGTCACAACTATATTGATTACCAAACTTAAGCTAAGGTTTATGTTTAGAAGTTGGGAAACTGTCGCGTTCGTTTTCAATAAATTTAAATAAATAATATGTAGGTAGGCACTTAGTATGCCTTTGTATTTTAGGAACATATATTCATTGATATTTTGGGTCTTTGTAAATTCGTCATAACGGTTCGAAGTAGATATCAAACTTTTTATCACGTTTCAAAGATTAATCTGTGAGTGAAGACTCCTTGTGTCAGACTATGACAGACAATAGATTTTCTATTTTGCATGATCGCTGGCATTATATAAGATATATTAAATAATGAAAATATTTAACAAATGTAGATCACTATGTCAATTACCTAGTCTTGTAGGTAGCTTGTATACATATCTAGTTTCTTAATTCTGGTAACTTCAGAGGTAAAATTTTATGCGTAAAAAGATTTGTTTTTAGTCCTGAATATCTGAAGTGTAGTGAAGAATACTATCCAAGTAGCATTTATCTGCTAAGTGCCTACAAAAACTTTAACAATAGGTAGGATATTAGTGATACTATCAAACATACTTACCGTATTTATCTTAAACGATTATCGATACTAAATATTATAAGTGTGAAAGTAACTGTACAATTTCCGTCTGCCTGTCTGTTCCGTTTTCATTTCTAAATGACTGAACCGATTTAAACGAAATTTGGCATGTAGATTTATTATAGCCAGAGAAAGGACAAGGCAACCTTGGCTCTTTAACCGACATCCACGCGAGATGACGTGTGTCTCTATCTTTGAAACGTAAGAAACTAAACAAAATCAACAACTAACTTCCAAACCCTAAAAAGGCTTACTATAAATTGAGAAAAAAAACTTGTAAGCACAAAAAAGGAAATAAAATAATTAAATTTAAGTAGGTACAGTCAGCATCAGAATTATCTGAGTTCTCAGAGTGATCAAAAATATCGGCACAGTTTCAGAAAACCAATTCTAATATACAATGATAGAGTGGTATGTTGTTTGTAGCATAACTTAAATTTTCAACAAGTGAAAGACGATTCTAAAGTTTAATAAATAGGGTAGCTTTTCTAAAATATCGTAGTCATTTTTGAGCACTTTGAAAGCTCAGATAATTCCGATGCTGACCGTACCTATTCCCTAAATATATATTTTTTAGAGTCAGTGCTTCATTTTATATTGTTAACTTAGTATAAACTTCAAAAATATATTTCATGGTATAAGTACCTACTTAAATTTAATTATTTTACTTCCTTTTTGCTGCTTAGAAGTCGGTTTTTATTTTTTTTACAATTTTTAGTGATAATATCTTTCTAAAGTCAAAGCTAGATGGGTGACCGTCAGCATATAGGTATTGTTTCTTACTATCGTATCGTACCACTAAAAGTCACAGAAAATCAAAAATCCGTAATTTCACTTATATGAATGACTCAATTATGACAGTTATTTTGATTTAAAAACCAAACTACCAAATCGATTTTGAAAAAATAACTATGGGTTCCAGTAAAAAATAGTTAATTAATTAGGTTTATGAATAGCGAAGTTCTGAGGTCACAAACATTTAAAAAATACATCCGAATTGATAACCTCCATCTTTTTTTTAAGTCAGTTTAAAATAATGATCATTTATGTTCAAGAGTACAAACATGATTATGCCAAAGAGCAGCAAATAAGCAGGTAGTAATGACATGATTATTCTCAATAGTACCTGTGGTGAAGGACAAACATCTCGCTTAAGTATTTGTTTACACATCTCAATGTACAGGCTGAAGCTATTTTACGATGTAATAAATAAGTGTACCACAGAATACATAATAGGCTAGGCAAGTTCTCTTAAGTTTAAAACACAAATTTACTAGTTGCCTCTGGTTGACTGGTACAGAATGCCAATAGGCGTTAAGTCCGCCATTTGTATACTTTTTCAATTTCAACTTTTTTGCGCAATTTAGATTAAATGAATAAGTAGTGCTAGGTGGTAGAGACATTAAACGGTAGGTACTTCATTTTTTCCACGACTAAAACCTTTTAATTTAATAACTCGGCCGTACAAAGTTGATTTTCTTTGAACTACTTAACTTGAAATTTAACATTATTAATTTTAGATTTAAACATTGTTATAAATGTTTGAAAAATTACTTAGTAATTAAAATACGCAATCCGGGCGACTGCTCAGTTGGTTAGAGCAGTCGCCCGGATTGCGTAAGGTCGTGGGTTCGAGACCTGCCTCAGGACGTGAAAATTTTCTAGTTTTATATTTTAATTACTTGAAATTTAACTCCATTTAATACTAGTTAAAAAATAACCATGTTATCTTCTGCTAAGACTATAATATTAATACGGAATCCATATAAATTATTATAGATATTATAAATACGAAAGTATCCTTTTTAAACCGCTCAACCGATTAACATGACATTTAGCATAGATATAGATGGTGACCCTGTGTACCTATATAGGACATAGCATACTTTTTGGAGCGATAACTGACATCCACGCGGGTAAAGTTTCTTATAAAACAAACTTAGAAGTGAACATCATCAAGATCTTACAAATGAATCTGTATTCCACAAACAACTTGATAGAACACGCGATCGAGCAATGGTATTCGCTTACTGACTCTATTTTTATTCTGTTTGCGGAGTCTCGGCAGCTACATAATTCGTGCTATTTATGTTAATCTGAGAAGTAGGTAGTCACATATCAGAGGTAATAGATTTTCTATTGAGCGCCTTCGGGCCGGTAAGGGACAAACGGCTAACGCTGTGAACCATTTCCTACAAAAACAAAGCTACTAACCTGTAGTATTTATCTTAAAAATGGGCACCTACCTATGTCTAGCATTGCATTTCTATTTTAAATATTACAAAAGAAGACATTTTTGATAAATAGGTTTTGGGAAATATCTAATTTTTTTATTGATTACCCATGTGTTTATCAAACTTTATGACCGCGTTTATCGTAGGAACTCCCTAATAAAAAGACAGAATCACCGCTGTTGTTAGAAATGATTTGACAGACGCAGAGGCGACAATAACGTATTTAGGACGTCAAAACTCGCACTAGGGCCTATCTTTCTTTATAGATTTCATCACCATCGTCATCAGCCGAAAAACGTCCACTACTGTACAGAGGCGTCCCATACTCCCTCGATTTACTTATTAGTAATCTTACATAAGTCTATAATCAAACATTTCGTGCATGAAGTACTGTTCTCACACGTGGGTCGGCTCTGCCAAGAGGTTTATTGGCGACGAGAGATTGGTGGAGTCTAAGCCGTAAGGTAGCTTGCTTGTCGGTCTTCTACAGATTGTACTTCGGAGAGTGTGCTCAGGAGCTTCATGAGATTATACCGCTTAGACCATTCCACCAGAGGACTACCAGTTGTCGACATCTGGTTGATATACCAAATATCCGCACTACTGTTCGTCATCTTTTGTGATGCGCACGGCCAGAGAGTGGAATGCACTGCCGGCTTCAGTGTTCCCTACTGCTTGCAACCTGAGTTCCTTCAAATCTGGATTAAATAAGCACCTTCTGGGCAAGCTCACAACATCGTCGACCTCCTCTTAAGTTCTCTCGAAGCAAGAGTGTATATTTCAATAATAATAAATAAAAAAACGATATTATTACTATAGTTACATTATTTAATTGAGTCAAAGATATCGTACCCAGATTTTATACTAAAGGACTCGATTTTAACACTACGACGAAAAGTGATCAAAGTCAAAATAAAAAATCATTTACTCAACGTGGAATTTTACAATTGAAGCTTGTTTTAGAATAAAATAAACAGTACGTACTTGAATAGTCAATGTCTATACACCATGGTAGTGGACTACATATGTATTATTCTCTTCACAGTATTTTATTGCTTCCACAATGTCTTGTTTAGTCATTGTGCTAAAACACATCACATTTTACACGAAGTTAGTTTTATGGGCGTTTTATTTGAGTGCACTTTACAGAACAAATACCAGGCGTCTGCTGATTTTAATGCTTTCACTCTTGTCTTACTACGATGTGCCACGAAATCTTTGTCTCATTGAAAGCAAAATCAAAAAATCGTATCTAAATTTTCTATTCGTCTGTATTCACTAAATTCATCCAATATTTTACCAAGATATAGGTAGGTAGTTCAAGGCTAGCTCGTGGTGATTACCATATATATTATATATATATTATCTCTAGTCTATGGTGGTGATAGTGCAGGTGACCATCTAGCTATTACCTTACTGAGTTTCGACGAGGAGGCATTTCAAACAGTACGATCGCCTTCCAATCGTTCTAAAAAGGCTTTGTTTGGTGTGGGCGTTTAGTGATCTTGCCCATATTAATGTCTTGCGAAGATCATATTTTAAACCATATTAGCAACATATTACTTAAAAAAGGTGCTATAGTTTATTAGCCTGTTTTGCTGCCCGTTCAGTGTTGTTTTCTTGCTTAAGCCAGTATGGGTTTCAGATAAAGAGTTCTAGGCCTAGAAATGCTATCGATAGAATTTTAATACTGTTTTTATTATTCAAAAGACGGAGAAATGTGATTGACAGTTTATTGTTATGCCTGGCCATTCTCACTAAAGAGTTTCCTAAATTTTCTAATAATGGACGACAATATTGGATGGAACCAAATGTCACGTCATGACTAATTGTGAGATCCAGCTACAAGTTCTGACTAGCTTACGTCGCCGTCAATATCAATTTATTTAAAAGTATCAATTAATTTCAGACATGGCGAACAATGGCGGAAGTTCCGTTCGAAGGTGCAACGTCCGATCCTCCAGCCACAGACAGTGAAGAAGTATGTGACCCCCATTGAGCTGGTGACAGAAGACTTCATCAAATTCATGGAGGACGCTCGAGATGAGAATGGGGACCTCCCAAATGAGTTTGACAATGATATACATCGATGGTCGCTTGAGTGTGAGTTCTTTTGGATTATTAATAAGTCTATCGCAAGTCTTATAAAACAGAAGGGTAGGAAAGTCAAAATGCTTGGATATACAAGTTTTTATAAAAAGGAAATATGGGTTGATGACTTAAAAGCTGTACTCGACGACTCCTATTGAGGCTAGTATTATTAAAGTCGCTTTACAATAGACAAGAGTTCGAAAGTTCAATAATTATTGGTTGAAGACTGAAGTGTAAGAATATTATTATCGACTCGTATTACCTACATACAATCTCATTCATTTTTCAGATAGCATTGTTAAATATAGAATGATACTTACAATGCATCAGACTCATAAATCACAGACATCAACATAGAAAATTCTATATTTTCATTTGAAGATAGATGCACCGTCAGTCGGTGCTTATTGATTTTAAATTAATGTGCGTTACAACGCCATCTGTCTGTCTTTCAGGTATCGGCCGCGTGGCTCTTGATGTCCGGCTGGGTTGTTTATCAAGTCACCTGACAGGTGATTCCGAGCCACAGCGCATCATAGATGCAGCTAAATATGCACTCCGAAACGTAGCAGTTTTAGAGTTAAAGGCACCCTATTGGCGATACTTCCCCACCCCGCTGTGGACGAAATATGTGAACAACATGAACTTTTTTGTTGAGTAAGTATTTTACAACATTTTTACAGCAATTGGACGAGCCAGTTTGCACAGAAGTCCAATGATGACGTCTCACTCGTCTGGTCTGAAAGTGCAGCCTCGGCCTCGATCACATCGATGAGGCATATTTTATCCAACAATAAAAATGCGACTCCTTTCTTTTTTTATTTCACTACAGGTCCACATTTTTCTCGGTATAGTCCCTTATAAAATGTGAATGGCGTGTGTCGCATTTTCATATAGTTTTTAAGTTTTTATTAATGAATCAAAATACTTGATGGACTATAATATTCTAAAGTTAAGAAAATAATACTCATTTTTATGTTTTTTAGAATATGTTCCCGTTACATCAATGAAGCCTTAGAGAGACTTAAGACTAAAAAAGTGACTTCAGAAAACGATTTGTCGTTACTGGAACGCGTGCTCAAAAGCGAGGGAGATCCAAAGATTGCTACCATTATGGCACTCGATCTTATTTTAGTTGGAATTGATACGGTAATTTCATCTTTATTACCTTAAAAACATTAGGAAAGCTTAAGAGTTTTCTTAATTTTTGATTTTAACATTATTATGAATGTTTGAAACATTACTTAGGAATTAAAATATAAAACTAGAAAAATTTCACGTCCTGAGGCGGGAAACGAACCCGCGACTTTTCGCAATCCGGGCGACTGCTCTAACCACTTGAGCCACCCAGGACTTGGGATATCCCTGTGAAGTTCTTTTAGTCTATCTGTATTTGCGTTTATGAGCTAACGTCCACCCTACAATGTCGAAATGTTCTATTTCAACATCCGAAACGAGTATTTTTACAAATACCTACGATTCGGTTAAGTTGACGCTGTGCTTTCAAATATTCTTAATTTTTTATTTTAACATTATTATAAATGTTTGAAAAATTACTTATGTAACACGGCTGGTTCGACAGCCCTAATTGCAGTTTTCATATTTGTCATCCTTAATCTTGCACGCTTGCGCGGAAGGGGCATCGTAGAGAGTGTAGGAGCTTAACAACGGTTTTAGTGTTGTTTTTCCTCTATTTTAATATGACGTATGTAAACTAAGAGAATATAGTATGTTGATTGTTCTTCTGGCTATTATACTTAGTAATTAAAATATAAAACTAGAAAAATTTCACGTCCTTTCACGAGAATCGAACCCGCGACCTTTCGCAATCCGGGCGACTGCTCTAACCAACTCTTAACTAACTCTAACCTAAGTAACTATGTCAATTACTAAGTAATTTTTCAGCTTAGCTTAGGGGAATAAATCAACCTTCTTCTAATTAAGAAACACAGATTTTCTCGGGGAACATTAACAATCTTAGTGACAATAAATACATTAAGTGTCAGGTATTTGCCATCTTCTGATTTAAAACAAAGCTGTTTAAATTCGTCTTCTAGATATCCATGGCCGTTTGCTCTATTCTATACCAAGCAGCGTTAAGACTGAAGCAACAAGACAAGATGGCAGAAGAGATTAAGAATGTGCTACCTGATCCCGACAAACCTCTCACCTACTCCGATTTGGACAAACTACATTATACTAAGGCATTCGTTAGAGAAGTTTTTAGGTAAGAAGAAATAAAATAAAATAAACTTTTTTTTTAATATAACGGTTTATGAAGCAGATTTTGTAACGTGTTTTTTTTCTAATTTTGCAGAATGTATTCAACTGTTATTGGAAATGGCAGGACATTACAAGAAGATGATGTTATTTGTGGATATCATATTCCAAAAGGGGTAAGAATCTTACTATATAGTTGCGACAAAACTCATTTGGAAGTTAATTATTTTGAGTATCTATAAAGAACATTTAAAATAAGAAGACAAAGAGAGTATAATGACTACGTACAAACCAATGATTATGCCTCTGACTGGCATTTTATGATAATGCTTTTTTTCTTACTTTATCAATTAAATGGTTCATATAAAACAAGCATTATATAAACTCGTTATAGGAGCTTCATATAATTTGATTATAATTTTCATCACCATAATGAGAAACAAAATATTGTTAGTTTTTTAATACATTTTTTTGTAATCTGAACAAATGTGTTTCACCTCGGCTCAATGATATTAAGATCCTCAAACTAGAAACTGCCGTAACAAACTCTGTATTTTTTTCAGGTTCAAGTAGTATTCCCCACGATAGTGACGGGCAACATGGACCAGTTCGTTTCTAATCCTGAGGAGTTTCGACCGGAGCGGTGGCTGGAAAATGATGGGAGGCTCCACCCCTTCGCGTCATTGCCTTACGGCTTCGGAGCTAGGATTTGTCTTGGGAGGAGATTTGCTGATTTGGAAATTCAAGTTTTATTGGCTAAGGTACGCATAATTTCACCACTTAAAATATTTTTCAGCTCGTTTGCTCAAAAAATGCTTTTACGAAGTCTGTATCAGATTGTTCGAAAGTGCGGTAAAACAGGTACTCACACCTTAATACCTGTTTTACCGCACTCTCCGTTGTATGGCGCCGCGCGTATTCTTTACAGTTTTTTTTTATTTCCTTTAAATACAGTGCGATGCCTTCAATACGACAATAAATAAAAACATAGACTATATTAGTTCATAGAAATGGTTTGCCTATTTCATAAACATCTTATTCATTTGTTAATTTTAATGACATTTGTATGAAATAATTTAACATTGGCTGCATTATTTCATAGAAATGTCATGAAATTATCAAATAAATAAGATGTCTATTTCAAACTGTTCCTATGAACTAATTTAGCCCATCTTTTAATTTTATTTATTGTCGTATTGACGGCACTACCTGTATAAGAATTCGACCAAGGAGTTTCACATTTATAAGAATAAATAGGCCGAATGATCAAACCTGTTTGAGTAAACTCATCCAAAGGATTTTAAAATACATTTGACAAAGTTGGACGATAAACTTTCTATACCACTAAGGTGGCAATCAATCATACGGCCCACCTGAAGGTAACCGGTTACCGTAGCCTATGGACGCTTGCAACACCAGTGGTATCACTTGTGCGTTGCCGACTCTGTAAAAACCTTTTCACGCCCCTTTTGAAGAACCCCATGCTGTACTAAAATTAAACGATATATCTTATGAACCATTTTATAAATGAATGAATATATATTCAAAACCATTTTAATTATAAGCAGAATAGGGTTTTATACCAGCGTATTGTTAACACTGCTTGAAAATATAAAATTGTACATTTTAAGTAACCCCCGGCCTCATTGATCATCTATAATCTATCTAATACAATTGATAACATTAACATTGATACAACTAATTGATACCATTCATAATAGCCCAAACACCCTATAAATCTGCTGTAAGTTTATGTAGAATTGAGCATCTCGCAGACTATCTGATGGTACAGGATCAGCTCAAGGTTACCATGTCTTGGAAATACCACCGAAGTAACAGTAAAACAAATTTCAAATCAATCGGATCTGTGAAATTTAGCAAATCTCTTTTGTCATGTAGGAAATGAACTGATAGTCATCAAACGCCTGAACAGATCATCATAATTGTACCTAAGAACATGTCATCTTTCCAATGAAAAAAAAACGAATAAATATCGGTCAATTCGCTTGAGAGTTACGATGTCACAGACAGACACATATTTTCACAGACATGTCAAACATCCTTCTTTTTTTGCGTCGGGGTTTAAAATAGGAATGTACTCTATATATTCATGTGTTTTTTAACTATTTCTTTGTAACAATGATGTGGTCCTTCGAGCAAGATAACAAGTAGGTAAATTCATAGAGAACTATTTTATCTTTTTTGTTACTGAGTAACAAACAGGACGGTTGGCTGGAAGAGATCTCTAATAGAGATAAGTCCTCCCTTGATTACTACTGTGTACATTTATTTTGTGTTGTATTTAGTGCAATAGTTTAATAATTGTTTAATAGTACGGGCTACGTCAACTTTTGGTTCTTAATCTTGTTTGAACTGGCTGCTTAATACGTTTTTTTTTGGTCAAGAAGATGTGTAATGTTTAGTTTGGTGTCAGCACCCATACTACCATCTTTTATCGCGATTCAGTTTAGGACCTAAACTGAGTAAAATCGTTATATCCGTACTACGACGATATCTACGACTATGACAGCGGTGCAGTTTAGGAACCAATACTGAAACGAGCGGAATATGAATCGCTTTTATAAAGATGGTGGTAAGGCCCCAGTTCGCTGTCACGGCTCGGTTTAGTCTGTTGCTTGTATTTTATATTAATTTGTTTTTATATTATTTTACCAATAAACCCATTTTCCCTGCTACCAGCCCAATTGCATCCTGTCCACCCTAAAGTCAGTAACAATCTATTTATATAGTAACGTTGTGAATTCTTTTATTTTGGTTATGCTTTTAAAAGTAAAACAATTATTATAATATTTTTTTACAATATTTCATAATATTATGTGTGTTTCTTGTCCAATGCCATTTTTGTTCCCGTTTCCTATATTTTAATGAATTGTAATGTAATTTTCCTATCTTGTATTATTGTAGTATATTGTTGTAATAATCTCTAAAACAATTATGTTTCAGTTCTTTATTTCTTCTTTCAGTTGCTCCGCCGGTATCGCCTTGAATATCACCACGAGCCCCTCGATTACGCCGTCACATTCATGTACGCTCCCGACGGACCCCTGCGCCTACGCATGATTGAACGATAAACTCTTTGCAATCAGTTACACACTGACGAGTAAAATTTAAGGGTCAGTTACAGAAAAGAACATCTAATTAGTTTTTTCAAATAGTTTTTATATGAAACTTATTGTTTATTTTGTCAATAGTGAAATTATTTCAGAAGGTAGATAGGTAAATTTTTACTTTAAAAATTTAGACACTTAAGTATTCTTCGTGCGTTTTCAACTCTGTTGTCGTTTTCGAATTGCAAAATAAATTGCGTCTGGAATCAGATGCTTGACGGGTTAAATATTAAAGAAGCTGTTTGTTGGCAGTGTAGAGCATGAGTCCTCCTGCTTTCAATACAACGTTTTCTTGATGAGCTTTATGCTCGTTTTCACTAATATTTGCTTAGCGCTAAGAGTCTCTTAGCGATTTTTATCTCGGTCTAACTAAAGGAGATAGAAAGAGACAAATGGCGTTAAGAATAACCTAAGCTTAGTGAATGGTTAGTGAAAATGGACGTTAGCGTCCTTATTTATAGAAGCAGGAACTTTAAGCTATCAGTTTTCATGAGGTAGCGGTAATTCCCTTTTGGTTTAGACCAAATTTTTTGTAGCTGATCCTTTATTTACTCGTCATTAATAAACAAAATAATTTGCAAGTATATTGACACTTAATTTTACCAACGATGATTATTTTATTGCTTATAATAAGTGTAGAAGTGAAAGTTATAACATTTTTAATGAATGACTGTACTGACATGTCCAGATGGATCTTATACCATCGTTATAGAAGCTGTTTTTGTAATGAGTCTGTTACTTTGTGAAATAGGTGCGTGCACTGATTATTGAATGAACAAAACTATTGTATCCAAAATGTAATGTAATTCAAAATGGCTGGTGTAAATATTTCTCCTTATTATTTTAGTACACGAATTAAAGATAATTTTATAAATTGTTTTAATTATAAGTATTATTAAATTAGTAATAGTCCATTTCATGGTGCTGTTAATTTCATGGCAGTTATTTGTAATAAAGTCATAATAAAAAATATTATAAATTGTACCGACTCATACTATGTATTTTTAAATGTAAGCAATTATGTAAATAAATGTTTTATATAAAATAAATGAAATAAAGTAACATGACATTGGTGTGATTTATTCATTATTTATTACTTTATATTTAAAGAGGAATGCTGTAATTATAAATAAAATTTGAAACACATAAGAATAATTTTCATATACTCATACCTATAATATTATCTAGCACAAAGTAAGCATCATTAAGAGCTTGTGTTATGGATACTAGATAGCGGAATATTAATAATAATAACCGCTTAGAGGACGCTCTTGAAAATGAAGGGGGATGGCAGTGGTAGTCATCCTCAGGACGACTTGTTAAAAATATTTGAAATCACGAAAAAAACTTCAGCTGTTCCATACAAATAGGTGGTATAGGAGCTACAATTTAGCCTTTCGGTCGTTTTCGACACCAGTTTCGAAAAAAGAATAATAATTCTTGCTTTGAAACCAGTTACCAAAAAAGAAAATAAGAATTTATTTTCTAATTAGGTAACTGGTTTCAAACTGGTTTTGTTAATTGGTTTTTACGTTCGTTCCGAAGACACAATATTAATTATTTCAGCTTGGGTAGACCACGGTTTACCCGCGGGTCTATCGCCGTTGTCCACCTGGGGGAACCAAGGGATTTTTTTCCGTTACACCAGAATGTTCTTTATATCATGCTACCACGAATGAATATTATGGGCTTATAAAAATACAATACGTTTAGGTACGTTAATTCGGTTGATCAGTCTACACGTAAATTTCAAATTTGAAGTACCAGGCTACCATAACTATGTAGGAGATGTTTAGCATCCTATTAATTTATCTCTCTTCGTTCGCCGCCTATTGGCTATAAATAATCTTTTATACCTTACTAATGGAACAACTGGACCAACTTTAAATAATATATGTAGAAGAAAGACGAAAATACCATAAACTAATATGTCGTTTTTAGGAACTAAATTTCTTATCCATCGGGACTTTTTGCAAATCTCTGGGTTGTAAAAAGTTGGTAAGTTGTAAAGAAAAAATAATTATTAATCCGCATTCAATACTAGTTACGAAAACAGAATTGGTTTTCTTTTGTGGTAACTGGTTTCACAACAAGAATATTTATTCTTTTTTCGAAACTGGTTTCAAAAATTGGTTTCGAAATTGGCTGAAAAGTAATTTAGTATGAAACAATAGATATTTTTTTCGTAATACTGAGTGTAAGAAGAACGCTCTCGTATACGAAGGCAGATGAAAAAAATATTTTGAAATATATATATATTATTATATTAATATATTATTATTATTATATATTTTTTATTTTATCGCGATAGAAATCAAATGTTCCATAGAAACATGTCGTGTAGGTTTTTGTTTTATGCAAAGCACGACACATGACTCAACACCACCTGATGTGAAGCGGTAAGAAGAGTTCATATGCGAAGACAGCTAGTGCAGTTCAGACACTGCTCTAGCCGCCTCCACCTTGCCGGCCCAATTATTTTTCACGCTTCTTTTAAAGGAACCCATTTATACACATGTTCTGGCAAAGAATTCCAAGTTCTGGAAGTAGGACAAAGAAACGAGGTACTAAATTTCTTTGTTCGTGATGTTGAGGTGGAGACAGTGAATTGATGACTCCGAAGACTGGCACGTGTGCTCTTGAGTAGGAAGGGGAAAGGTGGTGGGTGGGAGGTATACAATAAGTCGTTAGGGTCGTAAGTCGTAAGTAGCTTGGTCAGACCGAGACATCGTTTGCCGATATTAATTTTTTTCTTAACGGGGTAGATCTTCGCCTTTATCTCACCAGATGATAAGGCTAAAGATGGAAGCGAGCTACTCCCGGCGGTCTCCTCAACCACAGGGGATGCTGGAACACAACAATGCTCTTAATATTATTGTTATGGCGCCAGACTTTGGTAAGATGATGGTAGCTAGCCAGGTGGACTTCATAAAAGCACTGCCACCAACCAAACCGAGCATAAAAATTCTGCCCCCACAGTGAATTGTGCCTCGGACCTCCAGATCAGAGGTGCATAAATTAAGGTTTTAAATCATAAAAAATAAGAGCATGGGTTATGTAATTATGGAGGAATAAAAGACAATTCCTCGCACCTCCACGACAACGCTTCCTCGATTAACTTTAATATCACCAACTGAGCTCATAATATGGCTGAAAATGATTAAGTCTTATGTTGGAGCAGGGGGACACGACGTCTATGCTGTTTATCTGAATGCTTCCTCCTGATTCTTATAGGGTAGACAGCGTGTGAGTAGTGCCCAAGGCGCGTCTATAGGCTAAAAACTTCTTACTATCAGGACGCACGATTGCTTGTCTCCCTTGTCATATATTTAAAAAATAAAATAAAAAAATGTAATAAGATTTCACTTTTACTTTTTACAAAAAAAAAGAAAAAGTTTATAATGCTAATTTCAATCAGAATTATTGGCCAGGCAATACCGCCTATTACCATTGACTTCTTTCAAGTAATTATGTACATTAAGCAGTCATAATAAGTTCCATATTCCATTGCCCTGATGATACCTCCGCCGACCCTATCTAGTAGAAAAAGTTGCCTATTCTCAGATCGTGATGTGAACCGACCAGATCATTAGCGATTTTCACCTAAGCATCGTGATTTCACATTTTCTTTCCTGTATTTCCAGTCTTGTATGCAATTGCTTATGTATGTTCTGCATGGAGATTAGGTCATAATTCTGATGTGCACGACAGAAATTTAATTTAGTATCGTCGTGCAATCACTTCCATTACAATTCGATAAGCAGATGTTATTTGGCGATTCTGAGATTGCAGTTTCATTTGTCCCTTACCAGGCCGCCGCCGCACCTCGTATCTGGTACATATATTACATAAAATAATACTTGATTTTTTTTTACTATTCGACTAGGGTAGCAAACAAATGTAGTGTGTACAGTCAGCTTTAAAAACGATTCGATTTTTAGATTTAGATTTTGAAATAATGCAGCCAATGTTATATTCTTTCATAAAATTGTCATGAAATTATCAAATGACTAAGACGTTTTTGAAACTGTCAAACCATTTCTATGAACTAATATAGCCCATTTTAATTTATCGTCGTATTGACGTCACCACCCTGTATATTCAACGACAAACCCACACCATGGGATAGACAGAACAAAACATCTATCCCCACTTTACGTGTGCCAAAGGTGCTACGAGCGTCTATAGGCTACGTTTACCGGTTACCACCAGGCTGTCAGTAAGAAAGAAAGAAAAAATATTTTATTTAAATAGGCCACAAAGAAGCACTATTAAATAGTTATTTGTTTTACAAGAGTGCAAAGTTGCTTTTTAATCGCGTGCTCAATTTTGATGACAATTGAGCACGCGGTTAAAAAGCAACTGAGCAATTAGAATCCTGAGCGTTAGCAAGAGAATCAAAAGAGCACGAGGTGAAATATCTTTGCACTCGAGTGCAACACGTAAGTTTTCATCCCACCTCAACGAGGAAATGACCAAACGCAAAAAAAAACATTTGCGCTTTATTAACAGTTTCAGTCAATTCTGTTGTCGTCAAATAAACTTCTTCGTCGCTAATTTTAGGTTTTTTACTTGTTTTCAAGTTTCTTGTTTTAAACCTATGGTTTTAACAAATATGTCGTGAAAAGAAAATGGCGCACGCAACGCAAATTAAACAAAAAGTATTAAATGTGGAAACTTGGAGGATGTCTATCATGTTTTAATGGAGTGTTCAAGGAACCATTCTGACAGGTCGCGTCTTTTTAATAGTTTAGATATAAACCTTCTTGATGTGGGCAACTGTAATAGTGTTTTATCCTTTCCTTTATCTAGGCAGTCCAAAATGTTTTCTAAACTAGCTCAATTATGTTTGAAAAGAAGATGTTAAATATTTTTGTAACAGTGGGAGTGGCATTATCACTGTGTGATAAAACTCTCTTTCAATAAATAGAATAAAAAATCAATAAAAAAAAAACAAAAAGTATGATAAATTCGAAGTAAAGAGGTTTAATTATGTTTTGAATTCACAAACTTAGTGCACACGATGTTTTAAATTCAATTTTACTTCATCCTCTAGCGGATAAAAACGGCTTTTGCACTCAGATATCGAAGAGCAAAAATACTCTTTCCGAGATGGGGGGATGAAAAATATATTAACTAACAACGTCATAGTTATAACTTTGCTAAAATAGGTGCAATAAGCTTGAACCCCCTTTGAAGTCCACATTTGACGGAACTACGGAACTCTACACTCTACACTGCCCGTAGACTGACACTCATTTGGCCGGTTTATTAAGTTAAAATATGTGCAATATGCTTGTTCTGTTTGCCATGTGTATGACATTGAACTTCGGCTCAATTCGAAGCTCGTTGTCGTCTCCGCTAAACGAAGTTTAAACTTGACCTTAAATATAGCTTAAGATAATTCGTTAATGAAAAAATGGTAGTATTGTCATATATTTTCGCGAGCACTACACATTTTTTTTTATACAACTAGATGACAAACATGCCGACGGCCCACCTGGTGGTAAGCGGTTACCGCCGCCTATAGACACCTGTAACAACAAGGAAAAGCACTTGATATTGCAGGTGCGTTGTCATCCTGAGGCCTAAGATGAAATGCCGTCCATGCCCAGTAATTACACTGGCTACCTTTCCCTTCAATCCGAAACACAGCGAACTGTTTCACGGCTGAAATAAGAAAGGCGGTGGTACCTACCCAGGCGACCCTACATATGGGTCTACCACCTAGTAAACATACATTTGAAATGAAACCAATTTACCGGATTTAACTCGCATTTAATTATATATTACATTATTATTATTATACACCCGCTTAGATTACTTTACAGCGATCGTGGTCACGGGAAGACATATAATTAAACGCGAGTTTAATCCGATACATTGGCTTTATTTCAAATGAAAAAATGGTAATTATATTCAACATACCTACTAAATTCTTCTCTATCATAGCTTAAGTAAAATTATTTTGCATTTTGTGCTTGCATCAAGTAGGGTGTAATAAACCAAGAATAATTTGATGTTACTGATTTATATTAAATTGTATTTATGATTGACGACCGCCTGGCCGAGTGGTCTGTGCCCCAGGCTACTCGGTCAAGAGGTCCCGGGTTCGAATCCCGGTAGGAACAAATGTTTGTATGATGAGTACGAACATTTGTTTACGAGTCATGGATGTTTATATGTTTATTTAGTATATTTCTAATTTTTATATACATATTATTATCATTATTTCTCCGTTATCTAGTATCCATAACACAAGCTCTTAATGATGCTTACTTTGGGCTAGATAATAGGTGTGAGTGTATAAATATTATTATTACTATTTTGTAAGAAAAATTATACAAAAATATGAGCGTTTATGAGAAGAGAAGGCCGTTAAATTATTACGAAATCTTAGGGCCAGCAACTCGTAAAAATATTAGCCTGTGTCACAAGGATGCTTAACTAAAACAAACAGTGAATTCGTACTCAGGACAAAACAAACTAATTAAACGTTTTTTGGAATACTAATTTACGAAGATATGTTTAATATTTGTTCGAAGAATGCAAATGAGTTAATATTCCATATGTGCTCTTTGTTAAAACATATAAGTAGTTACATAAATTCGAAGTTATGCGGCTAGTTTTGACGATTCATACCTAAGTACAAAATCAATAATAGCTTTTAAGTTGTCAATCGATTACACTATATTTTTTGCTAACTGTAACTATTAAATATAGCGTTACCTTAATGTCGTATTGTGTTTGATTACCGACCGCATAAAGTTGAATTTCGCTTGAAACTGTTGTCTATTTTAAATTCTACGCCCGTAGTTCTAAGATTACCTATGTCATTTGAGTTGTTGAGAAACAGTGCAACTAATATTGATTGGGTGTCTTAATCTCTTTTTAACTACATTACACACACGTATGATATTGATTTTTTTAAACAGCACGCATACGGACCACCTAATGGTATGCCGTAGACGCTCGTAGCACCTTGGGACACAGCTCAAGCGTTGCCTAAGCTCCCAACATACCACGGTTCCTCGATGAGCTCTGCGACCTTACTCACCGCAGGAACTTCATATTGGCTGTTTATTACTAGCTTATATTTCAATTAGGAATTTTAATTTTCCTTTACTGGATCAAAATCAGGTGTTTGTATTTCTATTTTATTTATTTAGTTAATGAGGTACTTGTGTGTGTTTGTTTTGTTACTCGCATTATGGGCGAGTCAGTTGTCGTGCATTCTACACTCGTATAAAAAAATTAAGAGTGTAAAATTTAAAAGTTCAACGATCATAAGTATCAATGAGCTTCCATACCTTAAAACTAAATTGAAAACGATTCTTTAAATGTTTTTATCAAAAAAGGTTATGTTACTTATAGGTAGATGGTTTTCTCGTAATTAAGTATTGACTTGAGCATGGTAAAATCATTACTACCGATAGTGTCAGAATAATAATTAGGTAAACTTGCCTAACCACTTTATTTTTAAGCATATTTTATGAGGTAATACAGAATTACTCGTCATTCGAATTTGAAATCAGGTACACTAGGTGGTGGACCCGTATGTAGGTAGGATCGTCTGGGTAGATACAGTCGACCACAGAAGTAGCTGAACACTTTGGAACCATGTCTCACCGATCTTGTGCACGTACTTTAAAGTTGGTACCGTACTATATTGCCGCTAGAGTCGTTGTGACATGGTAATAAAGTGTTCAGCTACTTCTGTGGTCGACCGTACCACCGCCTTATCTATTTCGGCTGTGAAACAGTTCGCTGTTTCGAATGGAAGGGAAAGGTAACCAGTGTAATTACTTGGCATGGAAGGCATATGACAACGCATCTGCAATAGAAATTTTTCATTGTTATTGCAGGTGGCTATAGGCACGGTAGCCACTTACCACCAGGTGAGATGTCAGCTTGCTTGTCATCTAGTTGTATAAAGAGTAAACATTTCTCGGTCTCGACAATACCAGCTGGCCTATATTTTTGAGGTGTAATCTCGTAAATCTTTAGGTGTTACATAATGGTGTCTTACACGTGTTCTACACTTGGTTTAAAATCTTTAAAGGCGACGGAGCGTCCATTTGCTCTCCTCATTGACACTTTCACGCTCATTTTCAACACTTGCACTTTGTCACGGAAAGGAAAGTAAGTACTAAGTACAGTTTATTTGTTCAGAAAAATATAAATAACAAATACATATGTATGCACGTCTTCTTGCTATTGTAATCAGCCATCTCGTCGTGTCGGCATGGTGTTTAACCGTTAGCTTGGATTTTGGACACAAAACATCATTCGCCATGGTTTGTTTAGGGCTTTGGACGTTCGCCACAGCGATTAGCAAGAACCTCTTCTTGCCGTAGGTACATGATTGAAAGTGGCAAACCATTCCTATGAAGTAATATAGCCCAGCACTCTGTATAAACAAAAACACAATTAATAATACAGAAATTTAATTGGATAGGAATCGCCTCCACCTAGAGACGGGTCCAAAAAGTCAGCCACAAGGTGCGATCTAGACTTGTTCGATGGCCTGCCTTGGTCTCGTCTACCAGTGGTTAGTAGATAGCTTATGTCATAGATTTTCCCACGTAAACTTGGGGTAGGCCCTAATTATTATTAAGCGTTAAGCTTTTTTTTTTCACGGAGAGGAATCCTCTTACGGACGATACCCTAAACCACTGGTTTCAGTTATGAGCGCACCCAACAAAACCATATTGGGCCAGCGGCAGCCTTATCATGAGTATTTATTAGGGCTTAGGTCCTGGGACGTCTCGTGTCTCGAAGTCCCGGGACTTTCTGTAAATTTATTTGTCTAGGATCCCGAGACTTTCGGGTCGAGACTCGAGACGAGATACGATTGTCGAAATTGTATTGTAATCATTTTTATTTTTAAATTATTAAAAGAACCTAGCGCCATGTAGTAGACCAAGTAATGAATAATTACTTGGTTTTCTACGTAATTACCTACTACTGCGCATAGTGTTTTAAAAACCTCGATTTAGTGACATGTGTTTTTTATCCCGAATTCTCATAGATAAAGCCATTCTTATTACAGTAGTAAAACTGCCAAATTTCTACGATACATAGTTATTGAGGAAAAAAATATTGAATTTTACTTTTTGTTTAGTACCGGAAAATAGAAAAAAATATATATCTCCTCCATTTACCATATGTTTGCAGTTTTGATTGTGGATTCATATAAGATATTGTATTTTACATAATTGTGCAAAATTTGATCCGCCTAAAGTAGATCCTAGTGAAGATAAATGCGTTTGATTGATTGAAAATATCTTTATTCAATTAGGCCCCCCAAGAAGTACTTTCGAATCGTCAACAAAAAAACCCTTATGTCTATCACATACAAATAATATTAACTAACTAATAATTTTATAATGTTTGTCTCTCTGTCTTATCTGGATCTACCGCTAAGAATGTTATAATGTCAGACTGTCTATCGGTCTGTCTGTCGGACCGTCTGTCCGTCAGTCAGTCTGTCTGTCTGTCCGTCAGTCAGTCTGTTTGTAAGTCTGTCTGAATTTACACCGGTTCCAAAAGTTGAACTACCGAGAAGATTCCGGCAACAAACTCGTGTAGTCACTCTTTTCAATTATTAAGTTACAATGTTTATTACACAGTAATAGTAATTAGCAGCGCAGTGTCGCACAGAGTATAAAAAAAGGTATATTAACGTACCAATAAGTACCTAATGACAAGAATATTTACTGTATTTAAAGGCTGTCCGACAATGCACCATCACAATATAGGTATTACAATACACAAAGGTCAACAACTAATAAACAAAGACCTAATAAAGCTAAACATCTTTCATTAATTTGAAACACTTGTCTGACCACGTCATTACAATAATAATTGTATTGTTTTATATATAATATCCTATAATGCCATATACCTCAAAAATCCCTCAAAAATGATACTATTGATGAATATGTAGGTAAATTATTACAAAATCAAGAAAGCTTAGAGATGACCATTTCCACTAGTGGCATCTGTTCACAAGTATGACGCATGTGCCAGCCATCGCTCCGCTCAACCATATTATATTAGCCGCGTCACAGACAGAACATAACCAATGGGGTGTTCTGCGACGTTTGGATTTAGTGATGCCAGACGTAGGATAATTAACGTACATGAACGATAACTGAAAACTGCTGCAGAGTTAGTGACTACGATGATCTCACTCTTTTGTAAAAAAAAACAAGTTTTTTTTAAATTTCTTACACATTTCACAACTGCCTTAAATTCGTATCCATTTCTAGTTTTGAGAACTAGCTACACAGTTTGTTGTGTTTCGGATAGAAGATAGGTTCCTTTAAAAGAGGCGTCAAAAAGTACCTTTCGGGCCGGCAAGGTGGAGGCGGCTAGAGCAGTGTCTGAACTGCACTAGCTCTCTTCGCATATGAACTCTTCTTACCGCTTCACATCAAGTGGTGTTGGGTCATTTGTCGTGCTTTGAGAGAAAACATCTTAGGCCTCAGGATGACAACGCACTTATAATTCAAATTTTATTCTTAAAAGTCTTGAAGTCCCGGGACGTCCCGGGACTTTGGTCGTAGGCTGTTTCGTGTCCCGCGACTTTGAAATTGTCGAGAATTACCAAACCCTAGTATTTATCCTTAGTTTGTGGGTTTCAATGTTAGCTACTTCGAATTAGGGTAGATACTCTTTTGCATTGTGAATTGGCATCTAATATTATACCGTTGAAATCATTTTGTAAATTCCTTCAAAGCGATAAAAAAGTTCTAAATCACTATTGAAAGTTCAATTGTTCTAAGTCATTATTAACCAAATAAAAATTTAAAATGAATTTGATTATTATTACTTAGGTTTATAGTTAAGCAAGAAGTAGAGTAGTACTTTATTATCGAAAAGTATTCGAAAAATGCTATTAATAATGCATCAGACAGCAATAATTTTATGGGCAGTGATTCATTATAAATTGTAAGTTCATCGCTTTGCCAAACTTTTCTCTACAGTATATTTACCCAAAAAAATATGTAGATTATATATTAATTCAAAATATATGGAAATAGAAATATTTACACATTTCAATACTAAAAATTATTCAAATATTGATCTAAAAATAATTCAAACAGTATTTTGAATAGCTCTTGGGTGGACTGTATAGTACAGAATAAATCCATAATTAATAACTATTATACTTTCTTAATTTTATAACAGGGGTGCTATAATCAATCCATAATAAAGAATAATAAACCGCATAATGATGATGAACCCAGTAGAGTCTCTTAACAAGTAGATCTTAAAATGATCAGGGAAAAGTCGAAAATCATGTCGAACCCGCTTCTTTAAAGGTTGGAGACTCTACACTCGAAGTTGTTAGGTAATAACTAATACATATACCTGGGACAAACAGTCCGGCTAGGTTGGTCCAATTTCGAGCAAGAGGTCACTTATCGAATCCAACTCCGATGAGCGGTGTTCGGAAAGTTACGCCGCATCCTGACGTTCCGAATACCGCAGTGTCTCAAGACAGAAGTCTTCGATCAGTGCGTGTTCCCAGTAGTGACCTATGGCACTGAGAAGTCGCCGTCACAATGAGTATGATCAATAGGCTCAAAGTCGCTCCAAGGGCATGGAACGAGCAATGCTCGGAGTTTCTCTTCTCAAAGAACAAAAAGTCACCGACATAGCTCAAAGAGTAGCCAAACTAGAGTGACAGTGGGCAGGACACATCGCTTGCAGAACCGAAGGTCATAGGGACAGAAAGGTTCTTCGACCATGATACTATGAACCGGAAGACGCAGCGTGGGCAGGCCTCCAACGCGGGTCGCGGGAAGCTGATGGATGCGGGAAGCGCAAGAACCCTTTGAGAACCCTGGGGGAGACTTATGCCCAGCTGTGGGCGTCTCTCGGCTGAAATGATGATGATGAATCCGTTTTGAATTTGTTTAAAACGGTTTAAAACTAAGAATTCTCGATTGGAACGGTTTATTTCAACTAAAGTCAGGGTTCATGATGAAAAGTCGTGGTTTTAATCCGTTTTGAGCAAATTTGGAACGGTTTAAATCCGAAATTCTGGCTTAAAACGGTTTATTTACAGCTGTATTTGTGCCACCTACTTCATTGCTATAAAATTAATTCTTTAGATTGCTTATTTATTTTATTATTTATATCAGCATGGTATTTTACGCAGCTCATTTTGAAATATGTGTGCTATATTTTATTACTAGTATCCAATGTTCTTTCCAGGGTCTCAAACTGTCTCCATCCCAAACTTCATCAAAATCGCTTCAGCGGTGTCAGCGTGAAAAGGCGACAGACAGACAGATAGGCAGAGTTATAATCACATTAATTATTAATTATTTTTATTACACAGTACGCCAAACACTACTGCACGCGATTGTACAATTTTCGGAATATTCTCTTACCACCTGTTTCGTTTAGCGGTTACTACCATGTTTATAATTGTTAATTGAAGCTATCACTGTGTGGGAAAGAACTTTCGATCTCGCTGATCTAACAAGACCCAGCTTGTGGACCAGAGTAACGATATCAATGATGCCACTTGGTTTTCATTGTCAAACGATTTTTAGGAAGTGCAGAGTTTTTAATTTTGTGTAGAGCTTCGCATGATCTTTTAACATGAATTTATTTATGTAGTTTAGATGTGCAAAGAAGAATAAAACACAAAAATAAAAATACCGGTATAAGGTATTTTCATTTTCTGTTTTATTAGTTTTTTTGGTTATCCAAACAAAAATAAAACACAAAAATAAAAAAAACCTCGTAATGGGCTTTCAGTTAGACGACCGCCGTAATAGGATTGCTTACGTTACTTATACATTGTTTGGATATACGTTAGCTAGTAACGCAAATATAGTTAGTCATCAAGGAGTTTTCACGTAAAGTATCTCATTAGTGTAGATAAAGTTATATCATCATCATACCAGCCTATGATGTCCACTGCTGAACAAAGGCCTCCTCCATCGATTTACAAATGGAACATTTCTGCGCAGCCTGCATCCAACGGCTCCCGCGAAGCTGACCAGTTCGTCTAAAATTATATAATATACTAGCGACCCGCCCCGGCTTTGCACGGGTGCAATAGTTATGTAAATATTATGCATGTATTATACATATAAACCTTCCTTAAGAATCATTCTATCTATTAAAAAAAACCGCATCAAAATCCGTTCCGTAGTTTTAAAGATCTAAGCATACATAGGGACAGACAGACGGCGGATAGCGACTTTGTTTTATACTATGTAGTGATATGTAGATAAATACAATGTTCACAGTTGCCGTTTTTCATTTAGATAAATATAATGAATTTAGGGGGTATCGTGAGCTTCAGTAAATATTGTGTACTACGATTAAAAGTTTTTAATACATTAAAAATTTAATTTTAAGATACACGTTAATTAATTTGCTTAGTTTAGGTTTCATTTATATAACTAGAAACTCCTCCACTTTATATATTATACTGATATACAGTGTGTAACAAAAGCCCGGAGTAAAATTTCAGGGTTTGGTTGTGTTCCTTGCCACCACTTTTATTTTCTGATTAAATTAATTAAAACATTGTACTGCTCGTGACAACCCTATCAATGCGTACTATTGCATTCATACGACACACTACAGTTATACTTGTACATAGTACTTGTTAATTAATAATAATTAACTAGAACTGATCTTGACAGATTTTTAATACTTTTCTCAACGTTTCTGACAGGTTTCACTAGCCATGGTCTGAGGGCTTATGGGAACAGAGAATCGGTACCTGCTGTCTGGGTCGACTTAAATATCAGCCGGCAGAGTTTCAGCTCTAACTACAAGCATGAGGTGGGTTGCATGACATACACAATTTATTTAAAAAAAATAGATTTCATATTTTTAATGAAGTGAACTTGTTTGGTAGTTTTGACACAATTGCCTAGCTATTATGGTCATTGTTTTTATTCAAAATAATTAAAGGTAATTTTGTGGCAAATGCATCCGAAATTTAACGCAAGGAAAAAAATAAGGGCCTAAAGTCGTGCTGCGCCAACGTTGGTTATGGAAACGCGTGCGCAGAAAGCAAGTGGCAGGTCCTACGCATTTCTATGGCGCGCGTTCAGTCACTTCGTGGCGTTCTTGCGAATCACAATAGGGGGCGTTCTGATTGTTTCAGTTTTTTTTGTTTATTATTTTGGTGCTCTGAGTGTTTTTGTGAAAAGGATTTTTTGTAAATTAAAGGTTGGTATTTTTTTTTTGATCTTTTAAACTAACTAAAGTTTAAAGTTTATTTGGTTTTTAAGCGATTAATTAACTTAATTATAACTTTTTCCACATATTTGAGGGAATGGTAACCTACTTATGTAAAAAAATAATATTTGCACACAAAATAATATTTTTGTTGCTAAAAAAAATTGATTGTCAAATTTTTTGAAAATTAACCTAATTGCTTTATAAGTAAATTTAACGTTTTTCTGGTTCTCTCGACTGAACTAAAATACATTAAAACCCGATTGATAATTTCATTCATATCACAGTTAGCTAATTTATTTAAGCAATTTTGTTCCATAACAAAACGAGTTTAAGGCATTTTATCGTACTTACATTTACCGGAGAATTGCAACAAAAATAACTAACTTATTTCAGTTCCTGCAGTTAGTTACGAAACCTGTGCATGACCGTACTAGTTTACCGGTTTTATAAATGCATACTGCATGTATGAGAACTACTAATACACCAACTGATCAATTATTTGGTAGGTACTTATATCAAATTACGTTGTTACCATGTCTTTTTATAACCCAAAAATATTTTTTAACAATAATAAAACCGACTTCAAAACACTAAAAAGGAAAAAATAATTGAATTTCAGTACCTAGGTATTTACCTCCTAAAATGTTTTTTTGGAGTTGGTGCTTCAATTTCTATTGTCTCTGGAAACAGCTTAGCACCAACTCCAAAAAGTGTGTTTTGAAGTCGGTTTTATTTTTGATAAAGAATATTTTTTTCACATATTTAAGTGATTTCCTAATTTCAAAGCAAGATGTGTGACCGTCAGCACTATCGACTTGTCTGTCTCTCAGTCTTTGGTAGAAATACATAGTGAAATAATTATCTTCTAACTCCTAACTGTTAAGGAGTTGTACCTTCCATCATCAGCTCATTAACATGAGATGATGACTAACAGAAGCAAATACTTGAATAGCTTTGAAAAAAAGTAAAACATGTCATACGTGCCAATAAAATTTGAGGTTTGCCCTCTATTTTCCTGGGATCCCATCATCAGATCCTGACTTGGTGACAATGGGACCACCACTGGAGTATACCCTATCGAATAAAAAAAGAATTTTGAAAATCGGTTCACAATTGACAGATAAATCAGTGAACATACATAAAAAAAACAAAATACACACAGTGGAACATATAACCTCCTTCTTTTTTGAAGTCCGTTAAAAAAAATTTTTTCGAAAACTTATAATTAAAATGCCACAAACTCTATTGTTTCATTCAAATTTTGTCTGTGACTTCTAATATTAGGAGGTCATTTCGCCTAGTAACTAGGTGTATTGAATTTATAATAGAGCTACGCTTCAATGTCAACGAGGAACCCTTAATAAACACCCTGTCTGCTTCATGAGTATTTTTGTAACACATTGTACCTACATGTATCTTTTATATCAATCTGTTAAGTACCCACATATCAGACGCGTTAGGTTTTCTTTTGAGTGTCAGCGCTGGCGGGCGAGCTGGCAAGGGAAGAAAGGTTGCTAATTTTTAAAATGATCGAAAAGTATTGAATTATCTATATAATATTGGGTTAAGGAGAACGTTCATTTTTATACAACAACTGCTTGAAAAGGGGTTACCTTAGTCTATAGTAAATCCCAATCATCACCAACCTCTAATACGTCCCACTGCTGGGCATAGGCCTGCCTACACGGTAGAAGGAAACACATGATAAATTTGTGCCTTAAAACCTCCAAAACGGCTCAAAGTGCCTTCCGAAACTCGGAGAAGCACGAGGTAGGAGGCAACCTTTCCCTTCGGATTGAAGGGAAAGGTAGCCAATTTAAAAAAAAGTAACAAATTTAATTGACCCATTCCGGGATCGCCCACGGCGGAAGTTGCTTTGTTTTTGTAATCAAAATCAAAGCTCAAACCACTACGCCACCGAGTGCAGAAGTAAAGGTGTCTTAATCCAGACCCAGTAGACCCGAATAATATCTACCAAAGGTATTACTCGCGAGTTGCACATACTGTAGCAGTAGTCAAAAGAAGCATAGGAAACAAACGTTCCCCTACTCCCAAACACAACATTCTCATGGAGCTTTGGCGACCTTACTCACCGGGAGAACAACTATACAAAGTGATGTTTTTTCGCAGTAAACTTCTGTGAGGTGCTCAAGTCGAGCGTTCTAGTGGGAATACTACTATTTTCCACATCAAAATTATGAACTGTGAGAATTTTGTAATACTTACTAAAGTTCTTTTGTGAATCTACTAATAAAAATCTATCTAAACTAGAAAAAATTCACGTCCTGAGGTGGGGATCGAACCCGCGACATTTCGCAATCCAGACGACTGCTCTAACCATCTGAGCTACCCAGGGCTTAGGATATCCCTGTGAAATTCTTCTAGTCTATCTGTATTTGCGTTATGATATGAGCTAACGTCTACCTCACGATGTGGAAACGTTCTATTTCAATAAATGTTCTATTTTGTGAATGTCAAACATAGAGTACACTTTATGTCAAAGTAGCAAATAATTTATGGTAACCTTAACAACTGCAATATCTAAATCTTTTCACACAATACAAAAAAAAACACACACACACACCACACAAAAATTCTCTTTACTACTTACTTCATATTAAAACCTCAATTAATCAAAACCCTGACCATGAGGAAATTTTATAGGAAGATTAAGTTGTTCCGGAGTTTTGGTTTTAATAAATTTTGAAGGTCAGAATTAAAATTTTAGATATTTTATTCAGGTAGTATATCAGTGTATAGTTTTATAGTCACATGACTACTATAGCCATGATCGATAAGGCCGTATATTATGCAAATTAAAAGCATATATATCAATGATTTTGACAATTCTCACGTGTGTTGTATAAATCATATTATTATTATTTCTATAAACTACGTCACCAATCTATATGAGCTGCAATCGCGCTATGAAGTTTTAGGAATCCAAGAACACATATTCAAATACTTTCAAAAATTTAGAAATTATGATAGAATGAATACGTACCCCTTGCTATACAGGCTACTCGGTCAAGAGGTCCCGGGTTCGAATCAGAAGACCACAGAAGTATCTGAACACTTTAGTACCATGTCACAATACCTATGGCATCAATATTAGTACGGTAGCACTATTAAGTACGAGCGCAATAGTAGGTGCGGCATGGTACTAAAGTGTTAAGCTACTTCTGTGGTCGACTGTACGAGCCTTTGTTTACGAGTCATGGATGTTTATTTAGTATATTTCTTATTTTTATATCCATAACACAAGCTCTTAATGATGCTTACTTTGGGCTAGCAAGATAATAGGTGTGTGTGTATGAATTATTATTATTAATAATCACCAGCCTATATACGTCCCGCTGCTGGGCACAGGCCTTCCTACATGGCAGAAACACATGAGGAGTTTGGGCCATAACACCACCACGCTGGCCCAATGCGGGTTGGTGGGTTAAAGCGGTTGCAGTAACAACCGGGACCAACGGCTTAACGTGCCTTCGAAGCATGGAGGAACTCAAGATTATAAATTTGATTGACCCATCCAGGGACCGACCATGGCGAAAGTTGCTTTGTTTTCGTGATCGAAACCAGAGCGCTCAAACCAATACGCCACCGAGCTACTCCTCCTTATTATTATTTAATAATTAAACTATTAAGCGTACATATAAGTGAGGTTCTCGGTGGCGTAGTGGTCTAACCGCCCTGGTTTAGATTATGAAAATAAAGCAACTATCGCCATGGTCGATCCCGAATGGGTCAATTTAAATTTATACTCGAAAGCCTCCGTGCCTCGGAAGGCAGGTTAAGGCGTTGATCCCGGTTATTACTGCAACTTCTTGAACCCATCAACCCGCATTGGGCCAGCTCTTCACGTGTTTTTCCTATGCAGGAAGGCCTCTGCCCATCATGTGGAACATAGAAGACTGGCGATGAAGCGTATATGAGCACAAAATAAACAAACCTCTTTTTAGCAGTCTTATAAAAACTTAAATAGGGACTTCGTTCAGCGTTCCTGAGTCTTGCTTATTCTTGCAAAGATTACTTACTTATACAAGATATTACTTACTTATATAAGATACTTACTTATTCTAGTATGCTTGGGTAAAGACAATACTAGGTTTTTTTTAAAGAATAATGACGACATAAAACCTAGTAATTGAACTAGTGGGAACTAGCACATCTACTCTGAAAGTTGTGAGTAAAATCCACGTACTAACCTATCGCAGTTTAACGCTAATAACGTTGAAAAATACCATAGTAAAACAGTTTTTCGTAGGGATTGGAAAATCTTCATGAATTTATAAAATTTCGTAGGAATCGTTACAATTTTTATGAAAACATACAACAATTGAACAGAAAAGCATAACCGTTGTTTAATGTACCTATTCTCTTTTTAAATTATTTTATCATTGATTTTACGCCAGTCAGACAATTAAGTATCACAAATATAAATTTTGGATTTTCAAATCAGTTTAGGTATGATATATGAAGTAGTTGGATTTATACAAACAACTTATGTTTATAGGTAAGAGTTTAATATGTTAAGCCTCGTATGTCTGCCGGGAGCAAATGACAATTAAAAACTCATTATATTTTTTCATATAAAAAAACACGGCAAATAACTCTGTCCGTATGTCTGGATAATGTGGCTTGTAAGGTTGAAATATTTACATGTTTGTTAGCCACGATTGAACAATAGATAACTAAAGTTGCTTCTTCCTGTGTCCTTGTCTGCCTAAACGCCATAGAATACATATTACCAAATATAGAAGTTGTATTATACAACCAAATACTTAAAAAATACTTAAACATTACTTAGTAAAGATAACGTAAGCAGCCCTATTACGGTGGTAGTCAAAATCCACGCCTATTACGGAGGTATATTTACTATCGTGTTTTATTTTTTAGATAACCAAAGTCAATGGTTAATAATAAAATTATAATAATATCTTATGATATAAAATATATAAAAAACATAATATTAATAGTGACGACCGGCTGGCCGAGTGGTCAGTACCCCAGGCTACTCGGTCAAGAGGTCCCGGGTTCGAATCCCGGTAGGAACAAATGTTTGTATGATAAGCACGAGCATTTGTTTACGATTCATGGATGTTTATATGTTTACTTAGTATATTTCTAATATTTATATACATATTATTATCATTATTTCTCCGTTATTTAGTATCCATAACACAAGCTCTTAATGATGCTTATCCATAACACAAGCTCTTAATAGGTGTGAGTGTATTAAAAAAAAAACTTGGCTGGTAACCCGTAAGTTTGTTGCAAATACCAGCTAATAAGCTGAGTAACTAAAATAAAAATAATAATAATATTCATACACTCACACCTATTGTATTGTTTTATTTTTATTGTTTATTATGTCTGTGTCCTATTGTGCAATAAAGAGTATTTCATTGATTGATTGATTATCTAGCCCAGGGGTCTCCAAACTTTCCAGCCTTAGGGCCATACTGATTACTCCAGTAAGTTCCGAGGGCCAAAACCATATTATATAACTAACCTTCTCCAAAATGAAGTACACAAAAATGTTTACAGATCTAAATAAACTGATGAGCATCTTAAATCTCTTTTAATAATTGGTACAAGTAAAATTAGTCCACAACTACAAACTATTGCCAGTGGAAAATCTCAATTATATGAATCTCATTAGTATTTCATATGTCATTATGCTTGTTATAAGTTATGTTTTTATTTAAAATGTATAAAATGTTAGTTGGATTCATTTCAATAATTTGTTAGTTATCATATACTGAAGTTAAATTTTCTGCATATTATACATGTCTTTACTCATTACAATTCTGTGTTTTTTTATACAACTTATCACAAAAACAATAACAATAAGCCTACAACAATGTTTTTAGTAGTTAGCCCATAACCATACCAATGTAGATGTCATATTAATAATTATTCAACATAAAATTAGAATACTTCAGTAAACTAAATTTATTTTGCTATAAAAAATATGTTCTCTAAAAGGAGTTTTCAAGTATGCTAGCTCTCCGCGGGCCGGACAAAATCTGTCCGCGGGCCGGATGTGGCCCTCGGGCCGTAGTTTGGAGACCCCTGATCTAGCCCAAAGTAAGCATTATGGATACTAAATTACAGATAAATATTGATAATAATATGTATATAAATGTTAGAAATATACTAAAAAAACAAATAAACATCTACGACTCGTGAACAAAACATGCTCGTATAACTCGTATTCATCATACAATCATTTGTTCCTTCCTTACAATAGCAAGGGGTACAGTCGACCACAGAAGTAGCTCAACACTATAGTACCATGTCACACCGACTATTGCGCTTGTACCTAATAGTTGCTACCGTACTACATTAACACCATAGGTATTGTGACATGGTACTAAAGTGTTCAGCTACTTCTGTGGTCGACCGTACCGACCACTCGGCCAGTCGGTCGTCAATTGGGTGGTTATGTTCTGGTTTTATTCTTGTTTGGTTATCCAATGTCAATGGTATTGTTATCCAAACAAGATTAATTACCGAAAAAATATTATATCTCCGTTATAGGCATTGATCTTGATTACCGCCGTTATTGGACTGCACCCGTACCACCATATTTTATCGCGATCCAGTTTAGGACCTAAACTGAGTAGAATCGTTAATTCGTACTACGACGCTATCTTCGACTATGACAGCGATGTAGTTTAGGAACCAATACTGAACCGAGCGGAATATAAATCGCTTTTATAAAGATGGTGGTAAGGCCCCTGCTTACGTTACTCTTTTAATCTAGTACCTAAAGGAGTATTTATATTACTGAAGGTACTTTTATCCTTATTAATTTAAATATTTAATAGCGCTTATTACATTGTCCTACGTCCTAATACTAACAAATAATCTCTGTTATGCCAGAAATAAAAGAATTTGATTTTATTTAAATAATACTTAAAAGTTTTAGACTCGATCGAATTTTAAGTAGTGCTCAATTTAACTTTGCTAATCCAAATTTCTAAATATTATCTAATTAAAATATTTAAGCGGTATCCGCCCGTTATCTTAGTTTGAAAATAAACTGCTTGTGATCCTGTTTAAATTAATAAAAAAAGATGATTTTGTACGTTTTGATTTTTGACTGACTCAGAACTCATACAGTTGTAACAGCTCGTTAAATAATTAATTTTTCAAGTTGGGGCGAACTTCAAACAACACGTTGCTAAAACAGATGTGAATATTATGTAAATAATCTGTGTTTGTGTTATTAATATTCAACAGGACTGTTAAGGTTTCAAGATTGAACTAGAACCCGAATCGCAGTAGATAATAAATAGAATATAAATGATTTTCTTACTATAATGTTAATGGGATAAAGGCACCAACAATATAGGTTTTTAATTCTATTAATTCATCAGACGTTTTTCCGGCGATCGTAGGTCGACTTCGGTTGGAGTAGCTTGTCTTGAACAGTTATTGTATTGAAATTTATACACATAAAATTTTACGTAACTTATTGACAATTAATTTATTTATCGATGAGACTGACGATAGCGTATTCTACAAAAGTGAGAAGAAATGAACTTCAACCTGTCAAAATCAGTATTTAAATAATTTTAAATCTCATGTTAATTGTCAGTCAGAACTGTTTTGAGAAAATGTAGTTGAATAATCTATACTAATACTATAAACACAAAAGTAGGTCTGTCTGTCTGTTAAGTCTTTCTAACTTCTAAGCTGTCTCGCTGAACCGACTTAGATGAGATTCGTTTGAAGCAATAACCAACATCCACGCAGGTTGAGTTGTACGTGGCCACTAGTAAACATAATATAAAGATAGACCAAGAGCGTTTCAGACGACATAAAAAGCATACAGCTGAATTGATAACCTCCTCCTGTATTGAAGTCGGTTAAAAATTAACTAAAGCTAGCTGAAATCTAACGAATCTCTTCCAGGGTTGTTACTTGTTAGACCAAACCTTTTTTTGAATAGTTTATAATATACAACGCCCTGGCTGCTTTCTGACATACCTATATTTTTTCTATTTATATTGCATTCTTTTGTTACGTCACTCATTGTGTGTCGAATTATATCATCACTGTGCTAACTACAGAGAATTTTATTTTACACATTTCTCAGAATTACTAAACGTGGTCTATACTTAAACCTAGTTTAATCCTTTAACGCCCAGACATCATAAATCATCATCATTATCATCACCAGCCTACATACGTCCCACTGTTGGCCACCGGCCTTCCTGCATGGGAGAAACACATAAGGAGCTTGGGCCATAACACCACCACGTTGGCCCAGTGCGGGTTGGCGGGTTAAAGCGGTTGCAATAACAACCGGGACCAACGGCACGGAGGAGCTCGAGATAACAAAAATTTATTCACCCATTCGGGATTGACCATGGCGAAAGTTGCTTTGTTTTCGTAATCAACACTAGAGCGCACGAACCGAGCTTCCTAATGTATAACAAAGGCAATTTAAATTTAAATTTAGTCGTGTCGTTTGGTCTATTTCAGCTAAAGAATCCTGAAAGGCTTTTAGAGGAAGTAAAAATAATTGTCGAGGTACGTGCTTGTTCTATATGTAGAAAATAAAAATGTAAAAATAGATATCCTACATTTCGAAATTTTTGCATAAAATATACATTTAGAATGTTTATTTCTATAAATAATTCCTAAGTTAATCTAGGAATCTGATGCAAGACTTTGTGAAATCAAATTAATAAAACTTGTCGATGGAGACGGGTCATTTATTATAGCAAATGAACGAGATATAAGAAAATTTTATGCTAAACTAGAGGCCGTCCGCGGCTTCACTCGCGTAGATGTCGGTTATCACGCCAAAAAGTATCCTAAGTCTTTTCAAACTGTCTCCATGTCAAATTTCATCTAAAATGGTTCAGCGGTTATGGATTCCCATTAAGAATTTCCAACCCCTTTTTACCCTCTTATTGGATGATACTTGGGATAAAAACTATCCTATGACCTTGCTCAGGACTCAAATTATCTATATACAAAAATTTATCTAAATTGGTTGAGCGGTTTAAGCGTGAAGAGGTAAGAGACAGACAGACACACTTTCGCATTTATCATATTAAGTATGGATGGTTTTGATTTGCGAAGATTTTCGTTTTCCGGTCAGTTTTATAGGTAAGATAAAGAATATTTGAAAGACACTTATCCGAATCGTAGGTATTTGTAAAAATACTCGTTTCGGATGTTGAAATAGAATATTTCGACATTGTAGGGTGGACGTTAGCTCTTAGAATTTCACAGGGATATCCCAAGTCCTGGGTGGCTCAGTGGTCAGAGCAGTCGCGAGTTCGATTCCTGCCTCAGGACGTGAAATTTTTCTAGTTTTATATTAATTTAATAACTAAGTAATTTTTCAAACATTTATAATAATGTTAAAATCAAAAATTAAGAATATTAGATAAAAAATGATAATTTTTACACAACAGTTAAATCTATTACTTTTATTTATTTCATTTGTAATTAATATTTATTTCTTTGTAATCGCTCACCGATAATAATATGCAGTATTTTACAGACATAAGATACAAAAATTAGTGAAATCTTCGGTGCCCTAACAGCAAAACCTCTGAAAAATTTTTTTCACTTATAAATATATTAAAATTAAATAGAAATATTATACCAGTGTATTTCTTTTCTTTATTTGGTCGGTGATTACTGACTAACGTATCAAACTAAATTTCCTCAAATACCTATTGCGGTACTCTTTTGACTCTGCTTTGGTAAGTTCACAAATATTTGCTTATGGTGTAAATAAGTTACAAGTATAGTTAAATTTATGTAAATAATATTTCACTTTAATAAGCAGGTATTTCAAAACTTACCTTAGGCGGTAACGTGTACTAAACTTACATAAGTTAATCTATTTAACTTACGTAAGAATAAGATCATTAACATAATAAGCATCGATTATAATTTTTCACATGCGAGTAGGTAGACGCTACTCATGCAAGTGTTACCTATAGGGGAGAGTGGGGTGATTCCGAACGCGGGGTAATTTTGAACGAGGCTTTGTACACTCGATAGCACAACAAGTGTCAAAGATGTAACAGTGACCTTGAGACCACCCTTACTCTGTGCGTAAGAGTGGTGGCTTACGACAAAAGGATCATTGATAGTCTCTTTCTGCTGGCTAAGGAAGAGACCCATGATAAATACTAGGCATTGAGAATGGACTCTTTATCCTATTTTATGAGCGCTCTGGTTTCGATTACGAGGACAAGTAAACCTTCGCCATGGCAGATCCCTGCTATACTCTGCGATTCTCTAAAGTCATCAGCTTTGAATTCGTGGCTCTGTCATACCTTTTGGCGTTTCGACGACGAGCACGGCGTGAGCCGGAACTTAAAACGTTATTTATTTTTATAGCTTTATGTAAAAGTCTATGAAATATTAAAAGAAGTCATTATGATGGATTTGAAACACAACAAAAACTAAATCGAAAAATATAGATTGCACTTCATGTCGTATCTTTAAAACAGCGACAAACATACACAGCCAACAGATCGACGTAGAGACTAGTGAATACGCTAACGGCAGCGCTGTGCTCAAACGTCAAAATTAATGGCGGCTAGTCGTCTTGTCGGTCGATAAACTTGATGTCGAATATTTGTGTTAGTGAATTGTACTGCTGGATGAATCGACCAAAATTTGTAATCTCGAGATCCTCTGAGCTTCGGAAGGCACGTTAAGCCGTTGGCCCCGGTTGGTACTGCAAGAGTTTAACCCACCAACCCGCATGAGGCCAGCGCCGTAATGTTATGGCCCAAACTCTTCATGTGTTACGTGGTTACACCCATGTAGGAAGGCCTGTGCCATGGGTCGCTGGTGTTGATTATGATTCTTTTTAACCCCCGACGAAAAGAGAGGGGTGTTATAAGTTTGACGTGTCTGTCTGTGTATCTGTGTAACTGTGCGTCTGTCTGTGGCATCGTAGCGCCTAAACGAATGGACCGATTTTGATTTGGTTTTTTTTGTTTGAAAGCTACATTAGCTTTACCTACTACTACTTTGCCTACGATGGTTCTTAGCTATAATTTATGAAGATCAGTTCAGGCGTTTGATGACTATCAGCTCATTTTCTACATGATAATAGGGATTTACTAACTTTTACACATCCGATTGATTTGAAATTTGGTGTACTGTCACTTCAGTGACATTCCCATTCTTTGAGCTGATCTTATACCATCAAAAAGTCTGCGAAATGGTTAATTCTTCTGAAACTTACAGCAGATATAGCGTGTTTGGGTTCTTATGAATAGTCTCAATGAGATGGTGATAGATAGATGATTAATGACGCCGGGGGTTACTTAAAATTTTTAATTTTGTATTTTTTATGTGAACGGCTTCGTTTGGAGTCCTTCCACTTCTTTATTTACCCCACTCTACCATACTAACACTTGCGTGAGTAGCAGCTTGCCATTAAAATTATGATAATGATACCTATCTATATTATTCACACGTCGGTTTTGAACTTGCAATATGAATTAACTTTCTTTCTACTAAAATAACTAAATAACATAAGTGTTAATTATATTTACACCCAGTAAAATTATGTTATGAAATATTTTTATAATGTGCTTATAGTATTATTATGATGCGATTTAAAGTTTCACACTACAGATAATAAAGGTATAGTTAAATTATAATTTGCCATAAAAAAGATAACGCTAGTGATATATTTTCTAATATGTAACAAACAACAGTTAATTTGCCAGTTAAATTGCCTGAGTGCCCACGTTAAGCCGTTGGTCCCGGTTGTTACTGCAACCGCTTTAACCCACCAACCCACATTGGGCCAACGTGGTGGTGTTATGGCCCAAACTCCTCATGTGTTTCTCCCATGTAGCAAGGCCTGTGCCCAGCAGTAGGACGTATATAGGCTGGGGATGAAGTAACAGTTTTAATAATATATTTTTCGATGTTGGAATCTCCACAAAATTAATTATAGACAAAACTATTATTTTCTTCTGTATCTTATTTTACAGACACGCCTAAAGAGATGTTCAAAAATATGTATACGGCACCTTATTGCTACTATAGTAGAGTCCATATACGAGTAGTCTATGAAGCTTTGAAGTGTATCCATCGTTTCAGACTGTACCTATGTGTAAATGAGGAAGCGATAGCATATTTTCAAAATTACCATAATGTACAGTCGACAGCATATCAAGCGTAACAGTTTGACTTTGAGACCGTCCTTATTGAGTTTGTAATAGAGGCGGCTATCGTAGTGCAACTGTGGCAATTGATGTGCTACCATCTGTACATTACGTTGTACTTAAGCGTATCCTACTTGAAAAACAAAAGTTAGGTGTTCACATAATTTTTTTTTGGTAGCGGTTTCTACTAGCAGCAAGGATATACTATTTGGTTTAGGAGTAGTTTTTTTACTAATAAGTTGCCTACTTTTAAAATTATAAACACACAAAACCAACGTAAAATTATTGGTTTCCATCATAACGAAGCGCTTAGCTAGGAAAACCTTGGCTTACTATTTAGGATATAAAATACCATAGTAATTTAAATGTATTTAAATGTATAATTAAGTTACTGATTGATGTGAAGTTTTATAATGTTATACGGCCTATAAAATTTCTAGTATAATGAAATAAAAAAGCAATAAAAAAACATTGAAATTCTATCAGCATTTTTAATGCCACTAATTTGTTTTAAGTTACCCTGAAAATTTTGGAGGGACGTTCCGATTTAAATATAGCGTATTGGTTTTAATATTTATCAATTTTATGTTCTAACTAAATAAATAAAAAAAACATTGTTTACAGTGATCCACTGGAAGATGAGGCATCGCGTGTATAAGTTAAAATGGCCCCTGGCGAATCAACTTCGGAAAATCAATACGACAGCAAGTCGTTACCAAGCCAATGAGGGTGGTCTAGAATTAGGTATGTATAATAATAATAATAATAACGAAGTTATAACAATATAAGTGTCTGAATCTGGCACACGACACGAGGTTACCGATATGTGTGGAGTGACAGAGAGCATAACAGTTGCAGTTTTTGTTAAAATACTATCTGTTTATACTGCTCCAGATATATTTACCTTAGCTAAATCATCAATAAAATTTCCTGTCATCAGATGTGTCTTTTTTCTCTCCTAGAATAATTTTACAACAAAATGATAATTTTAGAGCAAAAAGACACATCTGATGTCAGGAAGTTTTATTAAAGATGAAACTAAGGTAAATAAATATGTGAAAAAAGAATTTTTGATTACAAAAACATTCGTCTGGAGCAGTATAAGCAGCTAGTGGCCCTAATTCTGGTAAACACATGCTAAGTCTAAATTTAGGTTCAGTGCATTTCTTTCTATCAAAAGGAATACGAAAAGGATGGCTGTCATATAATTTGACATTTAGAAACGTGCATTCAATTTTCGACCTTATTGAACGTGCTAAAATGCAGTGTTTAGGAGGCACCTCCGTACATGCCGTCTAAAATTGTCTATGGTTTCTTTGAAATCTATCTAAATTTAAGTGACAGCTCTAAACAGATTCTTGCTATCTTTTTCCTATTACTTATTGCGAGAAAGAGATATGCTGTACTTAAATTTATAATTAAAGTGTGTTCCCAGAATTAGGCCCAGTATTTTACCAAGTTTTAGCCAACGGTCGCTGGCTTAGCAGGTCTGGCATTTAGCAGGTCTGTAGTGAGCAGTTTTGCTCGGTAGCACCAGGATTGTCCGCCGATTCTTCTCTGCCGCCCTGACCCTTGGCCGTCTCCTCTACAAGGGGGTTGAAAGGGGAAGAAATTGTAATTTTATTTCAGAAATATTTTAGGTATCCACTACAAAAAAAACAAATTTTTCGTAAATTGAATATTCTCGATCTAGCAAACAACATATGTTCTACATATTTTTCTAAAAATTTAAGCTATGAAATTTGACATAAGCTTAGAGAGCTTATATAAGCTTTGCATTGACATTTAAGCTATCTAAGTTTCGAGCGCATTTGTCAATCTCATATATTTTAAAAGGTATCTTGTTATGGGGGCTTTATTCTTTTGTACGAGCTGTCATTGTTCGGCAGTTATCGCTCACTATCAGGTAGAAGATATGCTTGGAAAAAAAGTTATATTTTACGTTAATTACTAAAACTTTTTAATAGGAAGCAGTCCTCGAGCAACATGTCCAGTACATCAGAGGTCACGGTCTACTCACGCAGCTCTGGACTCTTCAGTGTTTGACACTGTGATCTCTCCGGTGAAGTCTTGGGAAGAGGTTCCTGGGCCGAAACCACTACCCCTGTTAGGGAACACCTGGAGATTCATACCATATATTGGTAAGTTTTAAATTTTGGCAAAAATATATTGGAAAGTTTTTGATATGTTCTCATATGTCCTTTGAGTGCTGATTACAAATAGATAGGCTAACACAGAAATATGATCCTATGTCTCCTTTCAATTCCACTCTATCAAGAAAAGAAGAGAATACGTCGTGCAAAAGATAAGTCACCAAAACATAAAGTTAAGACAATTTGGTCTGCATGTAAATAAATTCCATCAAAATAACAAAACTACTTACATGCACGCACGACACATACAGCTGCCTCTTAATATTTTCTTGTTGCATTTCAAATTAACTCTAAATCAAGTTTATTTTTCCTAATCTTGACCAAATCTATAAATAGCAAGAGAGGCCGTATAAGAAAAAGCGTTATAATATCACAAAATCGCATACTTGTGACTGTTTTTTCATTGTAATACAGCTAATTATTATTGTATATGGCGTAACAAACCATGCGTTTTCGTACGCCTACGTGTGTACAATGTCAACGGAGACTCGATTGACATTGTATTACGTATTCTGTTTCGTCACAAACGATGCACCTTATAGCTTATTACAAAAGACCCATTATCATGTGACCGTGAAATTGTACCACGTTCTGCTGCGAAAGCGTCTCCGATGTTTTTTAAGAAACACGTCCAGCTTGCCGACGTAAACTACCTTAAACGTAATCTATAGTGTCTCGATATATGGATACTTCATAGTTAATGTAGAATGAAACTAAAACGCGTAGTACTCCGTCAAGGAAGCCATGTGTGAGAAAAGGAAGTCTTGTACCGCAGAAAACAACCCACATTTATGGAAAACCCACAGTGAT
The DNA here is from genome assembly GCA_947347705.1 of Nymphula nitidulata. Classification (NCBI taxonomy): domain Eukaryota; kingdom Metazoa; phylum Arthropoda; class Insecta; order Lepidoptera; family Crambidae; genus Nymphula; species Nymphula nitidulata. The sequence continues at coordinate 9,430,420 of OX374636.1, forward strand.
GAAAAGGGATAATAATAAATTGTTTTTTTTGAATGACTATTGCTGTTGGCCCGCAGATGACATTTATAGCGTGACCGGGGTTTTAAGGAGGCGAGAACGTTGATGAGTCCTCAAGCCTTGAGGGGTGAATTAGCCTCTGGAGGATTTCTAATCGCCAGAAATCACCTCCGGTAGACTAATAAATTGAGCAACTAAAATACTAACTGGACTACTACAAATAATGTACTGGCGTAAAATGGCGTAAATCGTTGAATAAATGGTCAAATTAAAGTTTTGATGCTCACATAAAAAGTTAGTACGATGCTCAGTTAATTATCCTCCCAAACTGACGACCGGCTGGCGGAATGGTTTTATCCCCTTGCTATAGGCAACTCGTTCAGGGGTCCCGGGATTGAATCCAGGTAGGAGCAGTTGGTTCACGATTCATGGATGTTTATTTGTTTATTCAGCATATTTCTAATATTTATATGCATATAATTATCATTATATCTCCGTTAAGTAGTATCCATAACACAAGCATCATAATGAACTTACTTTGGGCTAAATAGTAGGTGTGAGTGTAAACGAAACAATTTAGAGACCTATGGGGGTACCATCACTATACAGAAAAGTTCCCTGTCAATTAACACTACCTCGTTGTGGAGCTTGTTGAGTATAGTATAAACTCCATGACTATCGTCAAAAAGATTTGTACGACTGTGAAAAATAAAACAGACACTCTCCATTCGGTTGTTTCGCCTAAGCATGGCCGTTTTATTTCTATTTACCTATTTGATTAATTTCAAATTGTTTTTAGCTCTAACAGAGCTTACCCGGAAAGTTAAAAAAATTTGAATAACCCGCTCACAAAAGGAAGGGCATAATTTTGTATCCTCTTCTCTACATTATTTATAACTAGTTGCCCGCCTCGACTTCGGCTCGGAACTCAGATGGTATACTATACGTCATGAAAAAAAACAATATTAACTGTTTTAGATCGCAAATAAAAATTGACTTTGTCTTAGTTTTTAACCCTCGACGAAAAAAGAGGGGTGTTTTAAGTTTGACGTGTCTGTCTGTGTATCTGTCTGTGGCATCGTAGCGCCTAAACGAATGGACCGATTTTGATTTGTTTATTTTTGTTTAAAAGCTGATGTGCCTACGATGGTTCTTAGCTATAATTTATGAAGATCAATTCAGGCGTTTCATGACTATCAGCTCATTTTCTACATGATAATAGGGTTTTACTAACTTTAACACATCCGATTGATTTGAAATTTGGTGTACTGTCACTTAGGTGACATTTCCATGACATACTATCCTTGAGCTGATCCTATACCATCAAAAAGTCTGCGAAATGCTTAATTCTTCAGAAACTTATAGCAGATATAGCGTGTTTGGGCTCTTATGAATAGTCTCAATGAGATGGTGTTAGATAGATGATTAATGACGCCGCCGGGGGTTACTTAAAATTTTTAATTTTTAATTTTATTTCATATTTGTTCTCAGTATCAGTACCACTTACTGATCCTGTCTCACTTACTGACTCACTTTTCATATTATGATATTTCGATAACTATTCGTACTTTTTAGTCATATTTTTTCTTTTATACCAACCTTTTTCGGACAGTAACGAACGAACACAACACAATAATTATCCAATCAATGCAGTCTTTCGGAAGTAATGGGCAAAGGTACTAACATTTCGGCCATTTATTTTTATTTATTTAGATACATATTTAAATGCTAAAATATTATATTCTGAAATGTAATATAAAGTGAAAAGATCATGTTTTCCTCCTTTCCTACCTTCCTATTTTATGGTTAACTGACAAAGTCCCGTGCTCTACTCTTTGCCTAAGTATATAACTAAGTATCGGGAAGTATTATGTAAGTAGTTTTTGGGTTTTTTTAGACAATATTATTAGAATTCTAATATTACTGAACTCAAAAGTCTGTTAAAAATACAAGTAAAGAGAAGAACATACCTACAATTATTCAACTGAAGCATTTTTACACTGATAAACGATACCTTAATAATAAAAACTATTAGTGGGAACAATTTTTCGATATTTTTTTGCCACACTCTCACCTTTTATCGAATTAAACATCAGTACGAGCTTGTGTTATGGATGCTAGACAACGGAGAAATATTGATAATAATAGATATTAATGAATATTAGAAAATATAATAAATAAACATACAAACATCTCGGAGGAGCTAGGTGGCGCAGTGGTTTGAGCGCTCTGGTTTCGATTACGAAAACTAAGCAACTTTCGCCAAGGTCAGTCCCGGGATGAATCAATCAAATTTATAATCTCGAGCTCCTCCGTGCTTCGGAACGCACGTTTAGCCATTGGTCCCGGCTGTTACTGTAACCGCTTTAACCCACCAACCCGCATTGGGCCAGCGTGTTGGTGTTACGGCCCAAGCTTCTCATGTGTTTCTCCCATTTAGGAAGGCCTGTGCCCAGCAGTGGGACGTATATAGGCTGATGATTATGATGATGATACAAACATCCATAACACGTGAACAAATGATCGTACTCATTATACAAACACCTCCTAAGACCACTGGTTCAAAGAGCCACAGGGGCACTGACCACTTGACCAGATAGCCGTCAAAGATTTGCGAAACCTACTAATTTAAAACCATTAGTTGAAATAATTTTATAAATTCTCTAATCAGCATGATTCGCAGTTTTAAGAAATGAGGCATTTTTATAGCTCTAACAAAGATAACCGTTCAACATTTCAATGTGACAACCTTAGAAACATAACGGTGTTGACAGATTACATTATAAATTAAATTAAAATTTCAAATGATTTAGTTACGGATTTTATCGTTATATATCCGTTTTCAAAGGAGTTTAAAAGAGAGATTTTTTAAGTTGTAGGTACTTATATTGATTTTACCTTCATTATCTGTAGAACAAAATAATACCACAGATATTTACGTTCTCGTTATCGAAGCAGATAAGCAAGATTGTTAGAAAAAATTAAAATCGTGAAATAAAAATCTGCTGTTTCATACTAATTACGTCGTTTAGCGCCTTCCCTTTTCTGCGTTAAGCTTTTCAGAGTACTCTCCGTTATATAGCCGATATATCACGGAGAGTACTCTGAAGAGCCTTATCCCATCTTCCCCCTTCCTACTCAGGAGCACGTGTGCCGTTCTATTTAGTCATCAATTCACTGTCTCCACCTCAACATCACGCACAAAGAAATTTAGTACCTCGTTTTTTTGTCGTACTTCCAGAACTTGGAATTCTTTGCCAGCACATGTTTCCTCCTTCCTATAACATGGGTTCTGTCAAGAGAGGCAAAAGCACCTTTTAGGCCGGCAAGGTGGAGGCGGCTAGAGCAGTGTCTTCGCACTAGCCGTCTTCGTATATGGATTCTTGTTTCCGCTTCACATCAGGTGATGTTGAGTCATTTGTCATGCTTTGTATAAAATAAATATTGTAATACAAAGATACACGATCTGTTTGTTTGAAACAGCTGATTTATTCGGTTTTTTTAACCAGTCGTTCTCAGGATGATCAGCCTCATGAACAGTATATACCCAAATTGCCATGGGATCCAAGCAACCAGTGGTATCTTACGATGAAAGATTATGCTGTATGTCCTGTACTGCGAGCATAGTTCTCTCGATAAGAAAAATTAGAATTTTTTTTTGTGACTGATAATTGCGGTGGGCCGCAGATGGCCTTTAAAGCGTAACCTAAATAAAAAAAAATATGAGTGAAATTAATCAACCGGGGGTTCAAGGAAGCCTCAGCCTTGGTTAGTGAGTCCTTAGTTTAGAAGTAGGCTTCCCAATAGGCTGTACTACTCACAATTTTATACATACTGTCACTTAATGCCAGCCAATGCGATAGGGTCCAAAACGTTTATATATTTTTTATGCTGACTGTATAAGAAAGATTCAAATAATTCTGAAAGCAGTATGAATGATTCAAATAGTTTTTCTAAGTGGTAGACACCTATGTAGGGTCATCTGGGTAGGTACCACCGCAGTTCTTATTTCATCCGTGAAACAGTTCGCTGTATTTCGGATCGAAGGGAAAGGTAGTCAGTGTAATTACTGGGCATGGACGGCATTTCATCTTAGGCCCCAGGATGACAACACACCTGCAATATCAAGTGAGTTTTCCTTGTTATTGCAGGTGTCTATAGGCGGCGATAACCGCTTACCATCAGGTGCGCCGTCAGCTTGTTTGTCATCTAGTTGTATAAAAAAATCTAGATGTATAAAAAAACGAAATCTGTGTAAAATTGTGTACGTGTATAGCTGCTACAATACATTAGATCGTTTTGTTATATACGACAGGTTTCAATATTAGAGTTATTTTTAGTAGGTACCTTAATTTGTAAAAAATATCTAGTTACATTGCATATTATATTCTTTTCATGCAATAAGGATTAAATAAATAAATATGCAGTTATTTTTAAGACTGATAATATTGCTTAAAACTTTTTTGTAACAATTTTTTTTACATAATTGTACTAAATAATTACATATAAATGATATTTCTTTGTCCAGCTACTTTTGTTACTTACTATACAGTCATACGGACATTATTAATTGTTTATACACTGTTAGTAGTTTCGTAGTAGTAGTGCATAATATAAATTTATGCCAGTAAAAACATATGAAACTAACCCATAAACGTCATATTTTTTTTGCCTTTTAGTTTTACCGTTATATTTTCTTTGGGTTCATACAGTAACAAAACGCTTTAAGCCTCTAATAATTTCACTTGTTTTGAAGGATAATATATTACGCGAATTATTGTCCTGACCACTTTTATGGCATAATTCAAATTTTCGCAACCATTTGTGGTCGAATTACGAAAAGTGATGGAGCAAGGTCGAAATCTTTACAACAATCATCTTCTAATGGTTGCTCACACAACCTTACCCGAAGGATATTCTTAAAATGAGGCACATATTTTCTAAATTACGATTTGAGAGATAACTAGTGTGCGTGTTTTAGAAAATGAATGCTATAAAGATTAAATAATATAACTCTATTCTTAAGACAATAAGTGTGACGGATTATTTATTAGGCATTCATTCGCAATCAGATTATTAAAATTAATACAATCGTAAGTTTGGAAAAACTATTACTTAATTTTTAAGAAAATCAACAAAATCTGATAACAGGCGATAAAGATTGTCCGGTTATACAACATGTTATATAAAAAGTGTGGCTAAAGCAGCCATACTTTTAATCCGTCAAGCATCAGATTTCAAATTCCAGACACAATTTATTGTTTTTCAATTGTCATAGCCCTCCGGAGGGATAACGCCGCTAGACAGATTAACATAGTATAATTATATAGTTTACAAAACACATTAAAATGTGACTACTCAAAATGTAACTTTTACGTTACATTTAGGATTTAAACAAAAGTACTTAGCGAAAAAATTCACACACAGAGTAGTCATAAAAGTACGCTAGGAGTAGCTTATACAATTGCCTTTTTTTGTTGAATAGTAAGTCTGGCAATCTCAAAAGATTGTTACGATTTTTTCGAATTTTATTCTGAGAAATTGCCATGTTTCAGTATTAGAGTCTTTTTTACATAAAAAAAAACTAATGTTACTTTTGATATGAAAATGTTACTGTTACCTACTATTAACTATCGGTCACTGGCAACCACAAGTTGATGTTACGAAATTACCAGCATGAGGTCACTTTCGATCGAAACAGGTTTAGGTACCTAGAAAAATGCTTGTTAAGGTCCTACTTATTTGGAAGCTATAAAAAAAAAGATTAATAGCTTAAGTTGACAGTTTTAATTAATATTCACGAGAAGCGAGTACGTAGGCTGGTTCGGTAGAAAACCATGTGTGTGAATTTTCACTGAACTCGAAGAACGACTTTCCAAACTATAAAATTTGAATTGATTTTTTTCTACTGTGGATAGCTAACAGCTTATATAACCTTTAATGGTTTATAAGTTTGAAATTCTTGCAAGAGAACAGAAAATATGAGTTAACCTTTAGCACATAGAAAATTTTAGTTGGCTTTGGAACGATGATCGTTTTGAATCTTTAACCCCTGAATGCCCAGATGGCCTAATAAATACATTTAGCTACAAAAGAAATGTTTATAATGAATATGGCTGTTTTATTTAAATTATTAAATCAATTGTGAATTAATTTAGTACTGCTTTTTGGTGATCAATGTTTCTGCGATTGTGTCTCTCACATTCAAAATGGAGACAATAATCAACTGATAGTTGTTTCCGCTAACTCATACAATTGTGTATACAAGTAAAATATAGATGAACTCAACAATCACTTCTGCTGCGGCTACACTACCGCTGCCGTCTACCGCCCGTTACCACCAGATGTATTTTAAATTTGCAAAACATTTCTATTAACTAATATAGCCCATGTTTGAATCTATTGTCATATTGTGAACACCACCGTACATATGTAGTTACAATACGTCAATATGTGAAACCGTTAAGTAGGCTGAATCAGATAAGCAGTATCATACCTATATTATACGCAAGTAACTATTTCAATCAAAGGAATGAAGTAAACAAAGACAGGAAACGTTTGTGTAGTATTATCTGAATTCCACAAATTTTAATTTTCAGTTGCATGAAACTCGGTTGCTCTATTGTGTCCATTCTTTTCGAGCCAATAGAGACTATTTTAATTTACAAACTAAGGTTAAGTTCGTTCATCTCTTACAATTGGTTCATTGCTGCTGTTTATTTGTAATTACTCAAACTAAAATTAGTTTTCAGTATCTTTCTATTTTTCCGAAGGCAAAATAATTTTAGTGTCAAGCTGTCATTAAGGGTCATATTTTTGTTGAATTTGCGAGCTAAAATTAGTGTGCCTGTCCTTTTCCAAAGAAAGGGATAGCCATGACTTAAACTTAGTAATTAAACATCAACGTAATTTGTATCTTCTTCACACTTTTTTATTGTCTCGACTTAGTGAAGTATGAATGGATTTTGACTTTTTTTAATAATAATAATTGCTGTTGGTACTAAATAATGTAATAATTTGGAGTTTCTACTTTTAATTATGACCATATTCTTATTAAAATTTTGAATGTGAATATATATTATAAATTCTAAATATAAATATGTAAAGAAAGTTTCTCTAAAACCGTACAATATGTGACCACTTTGGTTCCAATGTGTGAGGATGAACTCCCTGCCGGTGGCGAGCGATGCGATGATAGAAAGGAGCAGTGGGCATCATATCCAATAATTCCTCAGAATAATTCCTCAGAACCCGTTACACAAACGGTAAACCACACCCAAGAAGGAAAAATTTCTCCTTAGGCTTAAAGGCTTCAATTAAATTGTACTGTCGAAGTACTCTCTTGCAGTGGGCTGCTATTTGTATTGCTCGTCAAGTTGATCTCGAAATCATGAATAAATAAAATCCCTTAAACTACAAAATTAGCACCAAAATCAATCAACATTAAAAAAGTGTACACTCACTAAGTTCTAGTGATTCTTAAAAAGTATGGTTACAGTCTACCGAACGCCAAATGCATATTGCGTCAAAGGAAATGCGTTGAGTCGTTCCGTTTGCAGTGCGCATGCGACCGACTCGTGTGTATTCAAGTGTGATCAGATCAAAATAACTAGCAAAATTTATTTGTACATCCCATATTAGTTTTTAGATTTTGGTAAAATACAGTCTCGCAATTAAGATCGAAATAGGTTAGTGTGACATTTTCATCTCATTTTTTAAGAAAGTCGATCAGAACTCCCATAATAAGCTAATATGTCTATTAGGTACAGCTATAGTGTATCTAACTAGAGCCAATGCTATCAACTTTTTTTTACATACATCACTCTAAACACATCAGGGGAATCTCAGTAACTAACTGCGGTGACGTCACTGCCACCCCGGGGTTCTGTGGCGAGATACTCTGAAAAATAGTACTTATCGTGGTTCTGTTCACTTAAAGTTGCACGTTTAGCCAAGTCTGACGTCTTTGAATTGGGTCTACTTACAAGGGGATTTTCTTCATGAAATGGCAAGGGCTTTCCAGACTCCATAGTGTCGATGCCACAAGCAAGACGATGCGTGCCCAACTTCGTTGCCTAGATGGTTTAGGTCGATTGAAGATGCATCATGTTGGGGCTGAATGTAAAAACAGTGGGGTAAAACACTTCATACTTTGTATTGTGCGAGATTGACAGTAAGTGAAAAGATTTGATCTTTAATGTTTATCTTTTTTAATTTAACATTTTCGACAGACGGCGAAAAATATTTTACCTAAGCTGTTCGCTCTCCCGTCACTTAGCAATCATTTCATTTCTACTTACTATGTACTAGGTTATTTATGGGAATTAATTCTGAGTGACTTCTTTATTTCCTTGTAAATAAATAGAATATAGAAAAAGTGTTAACCAAGTCTTGGAATATCTTATTTTTTTATTTTATTTTCTCTTTTATGCAGTTTTACACGATTGAGCACGGTTAGTTAAATTGCTTGTTGCATCGGTTGGTAAGTATATAGTGGAAGACCTTGTACTGTGAATCCGGTTCCTCTCAATTACAATAAGGATATGGAGTCCAAACTAGTAGCTTGCATGGGCAACCGATAATTTTGACAGTCCCTATTTTAAAAAGCGGAACCCACAAGAATATTTTTTCCGGAACATTATTACTTAACGGAATATGTATAATAATGTTTAATATGTTATATCTAAAATTGCAGTGTTTGATGCTGCTGTATAAAGGACTCCCCCATCGATTGCCAAATTTCCATTTGATTTCCAATTGTTTATGCAGTGTTCTCTCTTTTTAAACGACCTCAAAAAAGAGGTTAGCAATTCGTCTGTTTACTTATTTTTTACGTTTGTTACCTCAGAACTCCATAATTAATTACCTGATATGAAAAAATGATTTTCATTTGCTCAAAAAGTAGACGTTTCCATGTGTGTTTAGCGTGCGGAAAGTTATTCTTTTCTACACTAATGCTTTTTTTTCCTCTTTTATATTCCATCCGACGAGGAGCCACGAGCTCACGCCACGAGGCGCTCGGTGGCGTGTGGAGCTTAGTGGCTTAGCGGTTTGAACGCTCTGGTTTCGATTACGGAAACAAAGCAACTTTCGCCATGGTCGATCCCGGGATGGGTCAATCGAAATGTTATCTCGAGCTCCTCCGTGCTTCGCAGGGCACGCTAAGCCGTTGGTCCCGGTTGTTTTTGCAACCGCTTCAACCCACCAACCCGCATTGGGGCAGCGTGGTGGTGTTATGGCCTAAACTCCTCATGTGCTTCTTCCATGTAGGAAGGCCTGTGCCCAGCAGTGGGACGTATATTGGCTGGTGATGATGATGATGATATAACATTCAAATGCATGAAGGAGGTTTTTAAGTCAATAATGTAAGTGGGTATTTGCTTTTCTGTGACTTTACAGTGATACGATACGATAGTAGGAAACAATATACGCTGACGTCATCCATCTTTGTGAAGAAAATGTGAAAAAATAATTTTTTTCAACCAAAATAAAAAACTACTTCAAAACACTTTAAAGTAAAAAAAACAATACAAGTGGGATCTTTTCCTATAGAAAAGTAATTCTGGAGCTCGTCAGTTTCCATAAACAATAGAAAATGAGTTCAAACCAGCAAAAATGAAAATGATTTTTCATTTTTGCTGTTTTGAACTAATTTTTTGTTACATTTTTTCTTGTTCAAATTCTAAATGTCATTCGAACATGATAAAACACGTTGTGACTTTTATGGTTTATACGGCGATTATTGGTAAAGCTATTAGTATTTAAGAAACCAAACAGCTTACCTTGCCCTTTTTCTTCCTGTTTTAACATGTTAATTCTGACCTTACTGAATTAATTAAATGACACGACCATTAAACACCAAAAGAGGCAGAGTTAAAAATAAAAAGCTATAACTCAAATGCCATCTGTCTCATCTCGGTCATCATTATGCGTTGCATACCGAGGCGGTGCCGGCGGAGGCGGGTTAGCTTAGCTTTTGTTGTCTGAATGAACAGAATTAGCATGTATTATATTATTATTCTATGCGAGCTAGAGCATAGTACTATCTTTCACTTAGAAGGAGGCGGAATAAATAGCCCACCTATTTGCCGTTTGAATTAGCATGTATTAATAATATTAATTTCACCTCACAACCTCGGAAAGATTCTGTTTATTGTGTTTAGCGTGATGAGTTCTTAAAATTCTATTCGAATTTTAAAAACTCTTTCCACGCTGGCGCACTGGTGCCAGCCTCATTTTTATTCTATAACGCACTGGCCAGTAAGACAACTGCAGGAAAAAAAACTTTTCAAAATATTACCGATTTTATTAGTTTGCATACCGCCCAACCTCCGGCCCCGCCTGTGTGGTATGTGACGTCCTTGACATCTTTGTTAAAAAACAGGAACTTCAACTGAAAGTGTTATTTTATTTGGGACAGGTCATTTATTTCGAAAACACAGGGCTCGTGTTGATTTAATGATTCAAGCTTCACTGTTGACAATGGGTAAAGGATGGTCACGAAACTTTTTAAATACTTTTAATAAATAAGTCTTGATATAAACATTTTTACGTTTTTAGGTTTATTCTATACAAAAACAAGCAGCAATAGTTTTAAGATTTAAATGTCGGCTTATGTTTTTTTAAGATATGCTAGTATAATCTTTAGATCCTAGTTGTAATTGTTCTATTAATTGTTTTAAGCAGTGGTATTTAAACTTTATATTTGTATGTCTTTCTTTTTATTTATTTCCCTTCTATTTCCCTTTGAAGCCCGATAAACCAGACACAATTAAATTTTTTTTTTTTTTTTTTTTTTTTATACAAAGCATGACAAATGACTCAACACCACCTGATGTGAAGCGGTAAGAAGAGTCCATATGCGAAGACAGCTAGTGCAGTTCAGACACTGCTCTAGCTGCCTCCACCTTGCCGGCCCGAAAGGTGCTTTTTCACGCCTCTTTTGAAGGAACCCATGTTATAGGAAGGAGGGAACACATGTGCTGGCAAAGAATTCCAAGTTCTGGAAGTTCGACAAAGAAAAGAGCTACTAAATTTCTTTGTACGTGATGTTGAGGTGCAGACAGTGAACCGGCACTGTCTGCACCTCAGACGGCAACTTAAGTTGCCGTCTGGGCATTGAAGGATTTCCAGTTAAAAAAAGGAGGGAGGAACCTCATTTCAATTGAAGTATTTTCCATCATTCACCTTCAATTAAAGTTCTCACGCCTTTTACCTACTTAAGACAGCAGACATCTCATCCAACGGTTTTCCTTTTATTTCTCGCTGATATAAGAGAAGGACATGAATTCTGACTAAAATTGTTAAATGTTAGTCTCAGGTGGGACGCAATCGTAAAAAAATGCATTTGATTAGTGAGACACAAGGCTTAAAGCAAAATATATTCTGGGATACGGTAGCTTAAAGGACACAGAAACCATTTCGGGATGTTAAGAGGTCTAGGCTTCAAAAGTTATCTGTGTTTGTTTATATTCTTATATTTTTTTATAATGTTATGTATTTAATGCGATACATAAAACTTTCTCTATAGGTATTTAAAATTAAAATTGAATTTTCTTGTATGCTTAACTCATATATTAATGTCTAAAAATTTTGCTTGACGAGTTAACTTGGTGATGTAAGTTTGTAAATTTACATTTGTAGTTAATATTTCGTAACTAGGAAATTCAGCTCTGCTAGTTACGATGACCGTTTATATTAAAAAGGGCTCTGAGGACTTGTTGAATGAACCAACCACACTCTTAAATCCTTTTGGGGAGTGAACATTTGGAAGCCATTGCACATTCTGAGAATAGGACATTCTGAAATCAAAGGAATTTACTTAAACTCGACAACCTTTTGTATTCTTATTTGCGAAGTGATGTTTTCAAACCGTAGAAAATGTTGGGAAAGGGATATTATGAAATTAAAGGAAACCTGAACTGCGCGGATTCGTGTGACTAATAACAAACTAGTTCGGGTAGTACCTATTATAATATAGTGTAAACGCGAGTTAAATCCATTACAGAGGTTTTATTTCACATGTCTATAATTTTGTATACGAGTATCTCTCTCGCTTGCTCGTGCCTTTTCTAATCACTGGACTGAACGTAAGTTTTGTATAATCCTACTATAGAATTGCCTTAAATGTACTTTAGTACAAATGATAAAACGTACTCTCAAGGGACCGTCGTAAGTCGTGACCGTAGAAAGTAGGATAGGGTTAGACGATGCTGCCTCATTGGGAGATTGTGCGATAAGTTGCAATTTCTCAATAGCCTCTGGCATTTTACTTGTTAGACAGCTGCGGTATACATAGAAGATATGTCTTGTGAAGCATTTATCAAAATATAAAATAAACTCAAAAGCCTCTTTCACAAAAAAGAATTATAGTAATAACTAATTAATATTACCGGACACTAACATAGCAATAACTAGTAGCATAATGTCTGTCTGAATCAACACCGGCTCCATAAGTTGATCTTCCTACAGGTGAATGGAAATTTAACTATTTTTATCATATCTTCGATTCGGTTTTTTCCGTGATTAAATGTTAGTTTTACATTTTAAAACGGGACAGAGGAGAAAAAAGACAGTAAATTTACAGGCAGAGAAGTCTAACAGGAGACGTGGTTAAATGTTTTAATGCAAGTGGTCCATGAATGACAAAACTAAATACGAATGTACAGAGATTGTTATGATACAAAAGACATTAACGCGCTAGTTTTTCAGAATATTAATTACATATGTCATTGTCGCCGTGAAATGAACAACTATACGATTCTCTAAAGTCGTGGATGTCGGCAGCGCTGTGATGTCTTTTGGCGTTTGTTTGACATCCATATGAAGCCTGTTGCAGACACTAGCATTCCGACGACCAAGAGATCAACGTAGAGATTAGTGAATACGCTTACGCGCAGCACTGTGCTCAAACGTCAAAATCAATGGCTAGTCAGTCGTCAATTTCAACGTCGAATATTTCTGTTAGTGAATCACATTTCTCTGCTTTAAAAACATCATAAGCTTTGATCACTTAAAAATAACCGTAATAATTAATATTTATAAGCCGAAAATAATCAAAAAAATCAAAGAAATGAACTGTCTAAACTAGGTTCATAAAAGCCTGTATCTTAGGCAATTTATACCTTACAAATTTCTAAAACGTTTCTAAAAACTATATTATAATTGTTAATTTGAAAGTAACTCTGCCTGTCTGATTACCTTTTCACGCTTAAAATGCTCCGTTGATTTAGATTTAGCTAGGAAGGACATAGGATACTTCTTAACGAAATAACCGGTATCCACGCGAGCGGAACCCCGGGTAGTCACTAAGAATTAAATAATTAGATCTTTAATGTCATACTAGAAAAGATAAAATTTTGAACAAAAGATAACATAAGAAATTGAAAATTGAATAATACAGGGCGGTGCCGTTAATACGACAATAAATTAAAACCTGGGCTATATTAGTTCATGGAATTGGTTTGCCAGTTTCAATAACATCTTATTCATATGTTAATTTCATGAAATTTCTATGAAATAATGCAGCCAACGTTTATACTATTTCCTACAAATGTCATGAAGTTATGGAATTATTGTTACTAACATAGCCCAGGTTTCAATTTATTGTCGCATTGACGGCACCTATCTGTATATCCTATTACATGTAACTTGTTATTGTTTAAAATTAATTAATTCTTTACAGGTGGCTACTCAGTGGAGCATATAGACAAAGTGTGCCTGTCATTACGCGAGCAATATGGCCAGTGTGTCAAAATCACTGGCCTCCTCGGCCGACCAGACATGCTCTTCGTGTTCGACGCTGGTGAGGTCGAGAGGGTTTTTCGGAGCGAGGATGCTGCTCCATATAGGTAAGATTCAATAAGAACTATTCTTATATATAAAATTCTTGACTCACAAATTTAGTTACCATACTCCTCCGAAACGGCTTGACCGATTTTCATGAAATTTTATATGTATATTCAGTAGGTCTGAGAATAGGCTACTATATATATTTTTTTTGACATTTTTATATGGCAAAACAACGTTTGCGGGGTCAGCTAGTAATGATATAAAATCTCGTTTAAGCTTCTTACCGCAAAAACGACGTTCAACTTAAACGAATTTGTAAAGATGCAGTCTGAAAGCATCTTCAATATCATGGTATCCTTCGCCACCATACAGAGAAAATAGCCAGAAACGTTTTGTTACATAATTTTTTTATTTCATTATTAATTTTTACCTAAGCCTACTTAGCTGGTTACTTTTCTCTCAAAAATTAGTAAAATGCTTTTTTAATAAATAATACTTTTGGTAAAAAAAAGAAATTGCCTGTGAGCAGGATCGGTTGGTTTCTACGATTTTACGATACTCCATTTTGTTCTAAATGTCGTATTTATATGAAATTTTATTCTATACGTAAATAATACAATTATACACTAACCATATTTTCTATAGTAAAAACTTGTTTCAATGTTACAGGCCTTCAATGCCGTCATTGAATTATTACAAACATGTTTTGAGAAAAGACTTCTTTGGCGCCGAAGAAAACTGTGCCGGTGTGATAGCGGTGTAAGTATCTAAACAATTTAAAATTAAAAAAAAAATTAAGAACACGCCTCTAGATTGTGTGGTAGACAAGCAATGCAACGTTTTCGAAAACACACGGCAGCATATAAGACGCTTGTTTGTAACAGACGCTATAGAATCGTCGCAGGCGCAGCGCTAGTTAAGAAAACACTGCCTTTGATTGGACCTGGGAACAACTACCTCAGATCTACAGGAAAACCCTGCCCACAAGGTAATTGAACCCCTACCAGGGTTGACAATTACCGTGGGTGCAGGATTTTCCTGCTTTGTTTGGTTGGTGGTAGGCCTTTTTCTAAGTCCCCCTGGTTAGCTATAACCATCTTACTAAAAACTGCCGTCATAACAATAAGGTTAACAGCATTGTAGTGTTACGGCAGTTGGAAGTAAGATAGCCAGTTCCTCTGTGGTTAAGGTCCGGGTATAGTTCGCTTCCATCTTCGGCCTAATCACCACTTACCATCAGGTGAGATGACTTAATGATGAGGCCAAGAGCTTATTCCGTTATGTTTATGTATTAAAAAAAGGGAGAGAACACGATAGAGGCTTTATAGTGTGGCGGACAAGAATACAACCCGCCAAAAGTAAATGGCTATAGACATAGTGAAGTATATCAGACGCTTATTGGTAATAGAGCCTGTGAAATCGTCGCAGGCGCAGAGGTTAGGACGCATTATTTTTGGAGCAGGGGAACATGAACCTTAATGATAACACCAAAATCACTGCATAATGATTTTTATTGTACGAACAAGTATGATAAATGGACACGAGTTTTGACTTTCGTTTACCTAGCATCCATGCTACAGTTACAGATAATAATAGACGGGTTGTATGCTTGTTTGAAACTCAAGCACTGGGGGGTGGTGTAGTACAAGGACTATGGCCAAAATACCTACATTGTATTAGTAATTTAACTACGAACTTCAGCAAAGTTGAGCTTCTTCAGTTGGTTTCGAATTGCCATATCTTCTTTTTTACCTTTCTTATCTTACCAGCCTGCAAATGCCATGACCAGGTTATTTTAATTTTAAATAAATTCATAGGCACGGTGACTCCTGGGCAGCATTCAGAGCAAAAGTGTCTAGAGTGGCGTTGAGCGCAGGCGCCGCGGCGCAGTACACCGAGCCAGTCGCTGAGGTCGCAGACGCATTCATTAATAGGTATTTACAATAATTCACTATTATGGGAGGGTGGGCTAATACTGAACGAGGCTGTATTCTATCGCAGAACGAGCCGCCCTGACAATTTCAAAACATTTTCGCTTGAAAGTTGAAACTATTACTATTACTTTTCATTGTTTTCAAAAACATCTGGTTGCAGTGGCAATTCGGTACCAGATGTCTGTGACAGAAATTAAGTATTAGTTTTTCTTTTAGTATGTTTCCATTGTTTTCAATTGCCAAAATTTTTTCGGAGTTACTCTTAATTTCTATTGGTGGATGATACCTCAAGTAGGCGGTTGGTATTGATGACCTTTGTGTACAAAATAATCTTTAGTGTGCTAGGGTGGCTTATTCTTTGATGGTACATCATGATAGAAAAACAGCTGATAATCACTTTCTGCTGGCTGAAATAAACCCATGTTGAATGCCAGACATTTCATGGCCTCGATCCGAGTTACATAGGGTTCGTAATTACCTCACTCTTCCCTAATACTATATGAAGTTGAAGTGGTTTAAATACAACTAATTATCACGACTTGCCTCGTTTCAGAGTACGAGAAATAAGAAATCAAGATTTGGAGACTCCTAACGATTTTATAAATGAAATCCACAAGTGGTCTTTAGAATGTAAGTAAATACAATTCGGTGTGGCCAAATGCCGATATCTTTTAGCTAACGTGGACAAAATTTTACACGAAGTGAAAAAAAAAAAGACTTTATATGTATTTAGTTTCCTTATAGGTATCTATTTAGTTTGAAGATATTTTTACATTTATTTTTCCAACTATCGTCAAAAATACGAGTTATTGGCTTTATCAAAACATTTCGCGGAAATTGATCTTAAACAAAATTGATAGATTATATAAGTGAGTCATATTTTCAAAAAATGCAAGTTAGGATGTATTGACACTTCGCCATCAAAGTGTGATCAATAATTGGTCAAGAATTAATTTCATTCCTCGATCCACAAAATTTAAGTCACAGATATCTAATTATTGACATTACCTCAGTTCCGTTTTCACTAACCATAAGTTTAGGTGACTTTTAGCGACATTTGTCTCTTTCTATCTCCTTTATGTAAACTGAGATAAAAATCGCTAAGAGACTCTTAATGCTACGCAAATGTTAGTGAATACGAGCATCAAAAAAATGCTGCAGATTTTACAATTTTAAGTGAATTACGTTACGGCCAAACAAACGTCATTAAAATTTTAAGTCCCACTTACATTCATTTGTATGGAGAGCTCTATTTGAGGTTTGCCAATACCAAGTATTTGATTTGGATGTGGGTACTTAAAATATTTTAAAGGTCCTCAAGTTCACGAAGTATTTGAGCAAATAAGTTTAAGTTCTAAGCACATGTCCCCTTATAAATATAAAAAAACTTACATTTTAATATATATGCTCCAGGCGGGACTTGAACCCGCGTCTCCTGATTTCCAGCCAGATGCGATTACCACTACGCCACCGGAGCACTAGGTATAAATTATTAAATGACCCCTGGTGTTGCAAGTGTCTATAGGCTACGGTAACCGCTTACCATCAGGTGGGCCGTATGCTTGATTGCCACCTTAGTGGTATAAAATTGAAACTTTACTAATTACTGCGTTGATGTCTTTCGTATAGAAACAAACACACGTTTTTAAAAGTTTTGCATTGTGTATTATATTGCCATCTATCCTTTTGTATTACCTCCGACCTATACCTTTATATCTTCTTTTCATTTACGTCCCCTTTCAAAGCTCACAAATATTACATTTTCATGCCAATAACAAAAGAAGCATTGAGTTAAAAAAATATATATTTTGAAAACGAATACCGCGTTGATGTCTTTCCTACTGAAACGCACACAACAAAATGTTGCAGTATTGCTATTTCCATTTGTCCTTTTGTATTACCTCCTACCTATACCTCCACATCTTTTTATTTTAGTCTCCTATCAAAGCTTACAAATATAACATTTTCATGTCAATAACAAAAGAAGCATTGAATTAAAAAAAAAATATTTTTACAAGGAATAGCGCGTTGATGTCTTTTGTACTGAAACGCACACAACAAAATGTTTGGTGGATAGCACGTTATGCTATTTCCATCAGTCCTTTTGTATAACCTCCTATCTATACTTCCATATCTTCATTTTATTTAAGTCTTCTTTTAAAGCTTACTAATATTACATTTTCATATCAATAACGAAAATAGCATT
Organism: Nymphula nitidulata; assembly: GCA_947347705.1. NCBI lineage: Eukaryota > Metazoa > Arthropoda > Insecta > Lepidoptera > Crambidae > Nymphula > Nymphula nitidulata. Next base: position 9,448,348 of record OX374636.1, read on the forward strand.
AAAGTTAAAAATATGAAAATATTTTAAAAAATATAAGCGCGTTGATGTCTTTTGTACTGAAACGCACACAACAAAATGTTTGGTCATAGCACGTATTGCTATTTCCATCTGTCCTTTGGTATAACCTCCTACCTATACCTCCATATCATATTTTCATTTAAGTCTCCTTTCAAAGCTTACTCATATTACATTTTCATGTCAATGACGAAACTACCATTGAGTTGAAAAAATTAAAATATTTTGAAAACGAATAGCGCGTTGATCCCTTTTGTACTGCCCCCCAATTCTGCTAGTGTATTTTGATCTGTAACGAATCGGTAACGCTTAAGTTACACCATTTTGTATTCTGCTAACTCAACGCAATCGAAACGTAACCGAAACGCATCAGTTTGGTATTCTACTAACAAACACGTAACGCGAACCGTTTGGTTCAATCTTTGTTTCGTATTCTGCTAAATATTTAACATTTGTGGCAGTCGATACGCATCGGTAGTTCTTTGGTTGAACTGTCAAAAGATACGGTTTTACAACGGTAGTAATTGTGTAACGTTTGACTTCGCAAAATAAAATAAGAAATACTCTATAATTTAGTTCCTGTACCTAAAGGATGGCATCAAGTCTAATTTGGATAAATAACCTTGGACGAGTCATCATAATTATCATGAATGTATGATTGAGATATGATTTTGGAAAATAAAACATTTTCACATTTAGTTATATGTAATAAAATTACTATTTAATTTATTTTAAAACTACTTCAGCTATTTATTAAACTAATATAACTACCTAAAACATTATATACGTATATACCGAATTTTTAACTTTTGACAGTTTCTGTTGTCAAATAGTTAAACCAACCGAGAGCGTTTCGTAAGCGTTCCGGCTTTATGTTAGTGGAATACCTATTTTTATAACACAACCGCATTACCAGTCGCTGCCGATTCGTTTAAGTAAATAAATAGCGGAATCGACCCTCTAATTATATTTTAAATAAATGTGATTTACAAAGACTACCAAAAACACGATATACATACCGAATTTCACAACTTTTAAATGTTTATGTCACCAACGTTTCAGTTGTCAAATAGTTGAACCAACCGAGAGCGTTTCGTTAGCGTTCCGATTTTATAAGCAATGTTAGTGGAATACCTTTTTTTTATCAATAGCGCAATAGTAACGATACCGAAACGCTGCCGATCTGTTTAGGTAAATAAATAGCAGAATTGTGGGGCTGAAACGTACACAACAAAATGTTTAGTCATACATAGCATGTATTGCTATTTCCATCTGTCCTTTTGTATTACCTCCTACCGATACCTCCACATCTTCTTTTTATTTTAGTCTTCTTTCAAAGCTTACTAATATTACATTTTCATATAAATAACGAAATAAGCATTAAATTAAAAAATATTAAAATATTTTGAAAACGAATAGCGCGTTGATGTCTTTTGTACTGAAACGCACACAACAAAATGTTTGGTCATAGCACGTATTGCTATTTCCATCTGTCCTTTTGTATAACCTCCTACCTATACCTCCATATCATATTTTCATTTAAGTCTTCTTTCAAAGCTTACTAATGTTACATTTTCATTTTTTTTAACTCAATGCAGTTAAAAAAATATATATATTTTGAAACCGAATAGCGGGTTGATGTTTTCTGTACTGACGCACACAACAAAATGTTTGGTCATAGCACGTATTGCGTTTTCCATCTGTCCTTTGGTATAACCTCCTACCTATACTTCCATATCTTCTTTTCGTTTAAGTCTCCTTTCAAAGCTTACTTATATTACATATTCATATAAATAACGTAAATAGCATTAAGATAAAAATATGAAAATATTTTGAAAACGAATAGCGCGTTGATGTCTTTTGTACTGAAACGCACACAACAAAATGTTTGGTCATAGCACGTATTGCTATTTCCATCTGTCCTTTTGTATAACCTCCTACCTATACCTCCATATCATATTTTCATTTAAGTCTTCTTTCAAAGCTTACTAATGTTACATTTTCATGTCAATGACGAAACTAGCATTAAGTTAAAAAAATTAAAATATTTTTAAAACGAATAGCGCGTTGATGTCTTTTGTACTAAAACGTACACAACAAAATATTTAAGTAATAGCATGTATTGCTATTTCCATATGTCTTTTTGTATTACCTCCTACCTATACCTCCACATCTTATTTTTATTTTAGTCTCCTTTCAAAGCTTACAAATATTACATTTTCAATTTGTTTTTAACATAATGCAATTAAAAAAAAAGAAAATATTTTGAAAAAGAAAAGTGCGTTGATGTTTTTTGTTTCTGAAACGCACACAACAAAATATTTGGTCATAGCACGTATTGCTGTTTTCATCTGTCCTTTTGTATCACCTCCTACCTATACCTCCTTTAGCGTGCGAAAAAGGACAAGTATAGCGCGTGAACTATTGATGTTCCTTTGCTCGGGATTTCTCAGTAACTGATAGGTGGTATAAATTTATTATAAAAGAAAATGAAAATAACAGGCTGTTATTTTTTAACAGATACTTTGTCCTGTTATATTCATGTAACAGTAACAGGCATAACAGGTATGCAAATTTGCCTGTTATAACTCATTTCTACTCCATAATTATCTTCTTTTTTGATCTAACTCCCCTTTCAAAGTTTACTAATATTACATTTTCATATCAATAACAAAAGTATTATAAGTTAAACAATGAAAATATTTTAAAAACGAATAGCGCGTTGCTGTCTTTTGTACTGAAATGCACACAACAAAATGTTTGGTCATAGCACGTATTGCTATTTCCATCTGTCCTTTTGTATAACCTCCTACATATACCTCCATAATATCTTCTTAAGTTAAAAAAATAAAAATATTTTGAGAACAGCGCGTTGATGTCTTTTGTACTGAAACACACACAACAAAATGTTTGGTTATGGCACGTATTGCTATTTCCATCTGTCCTTTTGTATCACCTCGTACCTATACCTCCATATCTTCTGTTAATTTAAGTCTCCTTTCAAAGCTAGCAAAGTTTGATGTTTTCTGTACTTACTAATATTACATTTTCATATAAATAACGAAAAAAGCATTAAGTTAAAAATACGAAAATATTTTGAAAACTAATAGCGCGTTGATGTCTTTTGTACTGAAACGCCATAGCACGTTGAAAAAGGTTGTATGGTAAATTCAGCACCATGGAGCTAGAAGTAAAGAGGTTTAATGATGTTTTATATTCACAAAACGATGTTCTAAATTCAATTTTACTAAAAACGGCTTTTGCACTCGGATATCGAAGAGCAAAAATACTCTTTCCGAGATGGCGGGATGAAAAAAATGTTTATATTTAATGTGAGCGAACAGAATACAAATGTTTTTCACCAATACTTTATCTACTTAAAACGTTTATTTTACCATTTTTTGAAAATTTTTAATTCAATTAAGTTTGATACCATGAGACGATATATAAATACTTTTCAAAGCATTTTTAAGTTATAATAACTAATATTTTTGAATTGTATTGAAAAAACCTTCATTTTTACTTGTAGCGAACACCTATTGGTACGAATTCGAATAAATTATTACTACTTTAGTTATTGTTATTATTTTATGAAGGAAGCTAAATTTACGATTTGTTTTTGCATTATATCTTTAACCTATTTGTCATGAAAGTATTTTTAGCCTCACTTGAATCTAGACATGTCTGGAGACACTAACAAAAAATTTTTGAAACAGTCTTGAATTTCCTACCGGCTTTTTTGCAGCTTTATCAATTATATTTCAGCCCTAAGTTTGATAGCCCTGGACACTCGCTTAGGATGTTTTGAAGCGGGTGCCGGCTCCGAGAGTCAGCAACTAATAAACGCTGTCAACACTTTCTTCATGTGCGTCGGAGAATTAGAACTCAGAGCGCCCTGGTGGAGAATCTACCCTACCGCAATGTTCAAGAGTTATGTGGCTGCTTTGGATACCATCCTCGGGTAAAATATGACTTAATCTCTCTTATGCTTTAGAAATTAATGCTTGAATACAAACGAATCGATTGATTAGTTCCACAGTGGATAAAAATTTATAAAATTTAAGTGTCATCCACTGAAAAAAAATGGTATGATAAAAATAAACTGGGCGACATAAATAGTAAGTGTGTAAATCGCCATATTCAGCTGTACAACGTAGTAGGGAACTTAATATTTATGGTACAATTTATTATGAATGCAAGGAAATCGTTTCAAAATGGTTTCATTCTGAAAGTTATGAAGAGACGGAGAAATTATATTACTAGAAAAATAATCATCATACTTCATAATACGCACACACACACACACACCTACCTACACACAAATATGCACGCACTTTCACGTTTTCTTTCATTCTACTACCTACATTGTTTAGTTGTAATATTAAACGTATCATAATATATTTACAGTGTTACTCATAAATACGTGGACAGAGCACTAGAGGAGCTGAAGACGGCGAGCAACAAGTCCCTGCTGCAAGACCTGGTGGCGGCAGCTGGGCCTAGGGTCGCTGCTGTTGCTGCTCTAGACCTGTTCCTAGTTGGCATTGATACTGTCAGTACCTAGACTAATAGTAGATCATCTATAGTAGCTGTAATATTTGAATTTGTTCATTTTTTTAACTACAAGACATACTTAAGTCTTATAGCCGTGACAATCTGTCATTGTCTTGTACGAGAGACAATACATTAACATTTTTGATTTTGTGCGTTTATAAAGTCTACTTTATTATAACAAATACAAATATAGAAAAAGAAACCGATAAAACACAACTTTCGCCATGGTCGATCCTGGGATGGGTCAATCAAAATTCGTTATCTCGAGCTCCTCCGTGCTTCGGAAGGCACGTTAAGCCGTTGGTCCCGGCTGTTACTGCAACCGCTTTAACACACCAATTCACATTGGGCCAGCGTGGTGGTGTTATGGCACAAGCTCCTCATTTGTTTTTCCTATTTAGGAAGGCCTGTGCCCAGCAGTGGGATGTATATACGCTGGTACTGTATCTATCTGTAGATAGTATATTGGGATAAGGCGTAAATCTTTGATCACATCGATGGATTTATACGACTAAATTTGAGTACCTTAAATTTCAGACCTCAAACGCTGTGGCATCCACTTTGTACCAACTGTCGACCAGGCCAGAGGTCCAAGAGAGGCTATATGAAGAAATTAGTAGTGTATTACAAGGCAGACCCCTGAGGCCCGGAGACATCAACCAGATGCCATATTTAAGGGCTTGCGTAAAAGAAGTTTTAAGGTAAATTTTGTAACGTTCCAAGTATAAGAAGTCCCAAATGGGCACATTGCAGGATATCTTCCTTAAGATATATTTAAGGTATCATCATCATAATATTAATACGCGAAGCAAAAACTTTGTACCTCTTTTTACGGAACTTGCGCGGACAGAGGAGTATGTTTATTTTTTCAATATACAGGTGGTGCCGTCAATACAACAAAAAATTGAAATTCGGGCTGTATTAATAAATAGAAATGGTTTGGCACTTTCGAAAAATCATATTCATTTGATAATTTCATGACATTTCTATGAAAAAATGCAGCCAATGTTATATTTTTTCATTATCAAACGAATAAAATGTTTTTGAAAGTGGCAAACCATTTCTCTGAACTAATATAGCCCATGTTTTAATTTATTGTCGTATTTGACGGCACCACCCTGTATATTTTATATTATTTTTAATCATTTTTTATTTATTTTTTTTAGAATAAAATGGGTTTGTTTGTTTGCAATATTTTTGACTTGAGATTGTATGAAAATACGTGCAACGTTGATTCTAATTCTGCTGTAGTAATTGTACATTACAAGTACCTACGTATCATTTAGATCTGTTAATCCCAAGCGGCGTTATCCTATTTATTTATTTATCCTATATATTATCAAGGCTATAACAAATGAAAAATCAATTGTTATAATTATATAGCTGATGCTGACGGTTAATCTAATTTTCAGATTATTTCCAGTAGTGGTTGGCAATGGGAGACAGTTGACAAAAGATACAATCATAAATGGATACAACATTCCCAAAGGCGTAAGTACCTTTAATGCAGTATTTCGAATGGAAACTAAAATATATTGTGATAATGTATTCAATTTATTCAAATTTGTCACCAAGAAGCGCTTTCGAGAAAAAACACATTTGTATGACTATCGCAAAACAAATATATTAACAAACAACGTCATAGTGTCTGTCTGTCCGTCTGTCTGTCCATCTGTCCGTGTTGCCAATTTCAAAAACATCTTATTCGTTTGATGATTTCATGATATTTGTATGAAATAATATAACATTGGCTGCTTTATATTATGTTTTTGAAAGTGGCAAACCGTTTCTATAATATAATAATATATCATTTATTTGTCACTTCACAAATCTATGAACTACTATAGCCCATGTTTTAATTTATTGTCGTGTTGACGGCACCAAGCTGTATATGTAATTATTACCTTTATTTCTCCATTCTTTAACCAGTATCTGTATCACAAGTTCTTTAATGATGCTTTATTTGGTGTGAGTTCAAGATTATTATTGTTATATCAACTATTCAATTTACCTAATATATTACATTCCAGACGCAAGTAATATTCCAACACTACGTGATGGGTAACAGCGAGGAGAACTTCTCAAACGCCTCTGAATTTCGTCCACAAAGATGGATGAAGCGTGCGCCTGGGCAGACGCACCATCCATTCGCGTCGCTACCGTTCGGCTTTGGGAAGCGAATGTGCCTCGGGAGGCGTTTTGCTGAACTTGAGATACATACGGTCATTGCTAAGGTAGTTAAAAAAAGTGTGTTTTTTTAGCCTTAACGGGGTAATTCTTGGCCTTCATCTCACCTGATGGTAAGTGAAGATAAGGCCGACGATGGAAACGAGCTAAACCCGGATTCCTCAACCAAATTTTCTGCCCCCACGGGAATCGAACCCCGGACCTTTAGATCTGAGGCAGGTGGTCTCAACAACTAGACCACAGAGGCGGTTGTAAAAATGGTATGACCATTGGATCGTACATCTTGTCTTAACTTTTTGTGGGGCCATGATCAAGGCACAGTGCCCTTCGACCCATTGGGATCTTTCGTGCCTCCCCTGCTTTTTTTTCTGTGTCCAGAATACAGATGCTACTAGCATCTTAACGGTAGTCTTAACTATTTATTAAGACAGAAAAAGCCTGTAGTCATTGGCTCTTACATAATAAAACCTTATTTATTCTAATACGTGCTTTTTCACAGATTACGAACCATACCTCGATAGGAGTAACATATTTTTCGAATAACATATTTTTTGCAGATGATCCAAGCTTTCAAGATGGAGTATCACCACGAGCCATTGGATTACCATATTCATCCCATGTATACACCAAATGGACCCATACGTCTAAAGCTGATTGAACGTTGATACTTATAATTATAATGAAAAGAACAACTGCTTTTGTATTATGTTTGTCGAATTATGAATAAAGATTGACATCTTTAACATTGTAAATATTATATTATAGAATATTTTTTAATGTACCTGATTATTGAAAAAATACACATTATTATTTCCTTTGATATTCGTAAAGTCTTAGCTACTTACAAAATAAGCGATAAAAGTTTGTTATTCTTTGTAAGCAATTGTTTCTTTGTTATTCTAGAATATCAGATTCTGTAAGCGAAGTGAAGTGAGAATTAATAAAATACTTATTGAATTCTATGTTTTAATTTTATTAACCCCCGACGAAAAAAGAGGGGTGTTATAAGTTTGACGTATCTATCTGTGGGTCTGTGTATCTGTGTGTCTGTCTGTGGCATCGTAGATCTCAAAGGAATGGACCGAAATTGATATGCTTTTTTTTGTTTGAAAGCTGACGTGATTTAGGATGGTTCTTAGCTATAATGTATGGAGATCATTTCAGGCGTTCGATGACTATTAGCTCATTGCCGAGACGCCGCCGCCACCGCCGCCCGTTCCCGCGACCAGGCCGTAAAAGGGTTTTACTAACTTTCACAGATCTGATTGATTTGAAATTTGATTGTCCCATGTCATACCAAACTTATGCTATTCCTATACCGTCAAAAAGTCTGCAGGATGCATAATTCTTCAGAAACTTACAGCAGATATAGCGTGGTTTGGTTCAAAAGAATAGTCTCAATGAGGTGTTGAGACGATTAATAATTCGTCCTTATTAAGGCCGGGAGTTACTTTTTTATTCACGGCGTAGGACACCAGCCATTCTGACGCTAACAATAAATCAGTACGTTGGTTCACTTTATCAGTTGTGTATGTACCTATATTTCCAACCAGAAGTACCAGGCTACCGTAAGTATATCAGAGGTCATTAATATTACAAAAAAAATATTTATACCCGTATTAAGATTTTAAATCAATGTTTAGCATAGGTACTTTTAATTTCCTCTCATCTCCTTATTTCATATCCTACATAGTTTTGGTAGCCTGGTAGGTACTGCAGATTGGAAATATACTGTATTTTACCTATTTAGTTTTGGTTTAATTTATTTGCGTTTTTATTTGTACTGGTTAGTTGCGAATCTGCTAAATTTAGGGTTGCCATCTCCAAAATTTGGCAACCAGGACAAGACGCGTGAAAACCCCGGATTTTAGAGTCCAAAACCCGGACACGTCAACAGGTTTTTTTAAACATAGTCGATTAGCGAGTCGGTTCGTTGGTTGATCGCGGCGCGGCGTAAGTACGGGCACAGTGTGTGTGTCGCGGGCGGCCCAAAACTTTAAATTTTTAAACCCGGACTACAAATGAAGCCCCGCCCGGACGCTCCCCGGATGCCCTCTAAACTAGGACAAATCCGGGGAAACCCGGACGGATGGCAACCCTAGCTGAATTGAGAATCTGGTGAGTTGCGAATCTGGTGAATTGAGACTAGTAAATTGCTCCCGAGGAAATAAAATTACTACTTTACTACTTACAATGAAATAAATATAGGTAATTTTGGTTATATTTTCGTTATTTTGAAGATGTTATATAGGTATCTGATATTTTTCTTTTTCATGAGGTTCTTCATAAAGGCGTGATTTAAAAAAAACACTCGTCTGATACCACCGTTGTTATTGCAAGCGTCCTTGGGCTACGGTAACTGCTTACCATCAGGGCTTTTTTGTCCCCTAAGCAAAAGATAGGTATTATTATTTACACTACTAGATGAAAAGCAAGCTGACGGCCCACCTGGTGGTAAGTGACTACCGTCGTTTATAGACACCTGCCATATCAAGGAAAAAATCACTTGGTATTGCAGGTGCGTTGTCATTCTGAGGCCTAAGATGAAATGCCTTCTATGCCCAGTAATTAAACCGGCTACCTTTCCCTTCAATCCGAAACACAGTTAACTGTTTTACGGACGAAATAAGATGAATGGTGTTACCTACCCCGAAGACCCTACATACGGTAGCACCTAGTATTAACTAGGACAAAATTAATTAGGAATTTTGTCCTAACAAATCATCAACATTATGATCATGTAAAAAGGTATTAACCTCCGTTAAAGAAAAATTAGTATGCTATCTTAGGATAATATCGATATATGCTATGCTAGGGGCTAGAAATGAAACGACAACAAATGACATTCATAGAATGTTTTACTTAGATTGACTTCAAAGCAATCTTACATGTCAAAAATCAAAACATTGTTTGAAATTATGTACAGCCAGCGATCTTCATTTAAATAAAATAATTACTTTTTATTAAAAAGGCAATCTATTGAATAACAAATTTAAAGAAAATGAAATTTTAACCTGACCTATACACAATTTCAAGCATCCTATAATAGTAATATAATAACTATACATAATGGCCACATTAGTGTACTGGCAAAATATATTTACAAAAATATCACAAACGATTACAATGTTACATTTGAGTAAATTATATTTTTACACACGTTGTTATAAAGTATACATTTTCGGAATACACATAAACATATTAGTTTTGACTAGTGTACATACATAACATATTTTTCTGAGGATGCATCATAGTTATGGCACTATTTTATACATATTATTATATAAAATAGGCTTGCGTAAATTAAGCGCCTGAAATATAAAGCTAAATTGGCAGTGATAGTTACATAAAATATATTCAATATTGCCCGTTTGCAGGCAAACATTTGCGCTTGGAATCACTATTAATTATAATATCACAAATATTAATGGTTACCTTAATTATATTGTACAATAACTAACAAGAAGTTTGAGCTTGGTTTGTTTTTGTGTGTGTGAGTGTTTGTCTGCGTTTGTTGAAGAGATAAATGGCAATGGTGATAGAAAGCACCATGAAGATGGCAGACCCAACAGTGACATAGAGAATGGCGGAACTATTGGCTGACTGCGACAAGGCTTCGCTCAAGTGACTGACGTCTCTTGTTTTCCTTGACCTTGGTTTGGTCCTCACGAAGTCAAAGTTAGCTGAAACATATATTTGTAACTAAAGTAACAAGTAAAGTAATTATTAAAATTTTAAATTAACAAAAATGGCTTCTTTAGGTTCTGTATTTAAAGCAATGAAAATAAACAAGGAAAGCTAAATAAAACCATCTGATAAAGAATTAGTGATTATAATCATACTTCTACGTTAATCACATACATACCAATTTCTGATTCATTTTCATCATAGTCCTCTTCCTTAACTAATCTACTGCTTCTTAATGATTGAATTTCATTTTCAGCTGGGAAAGGAGGTAAGTATGTAGAAGGGGGATTGGTACTACTAGGCGCGAACGGTTGAGGACAATTGGGATCCTTTGATCCTGGGTAACAAGAACTAGGTGTGGGGGTTGGCGGAGGTCTAGGACACCTAGGGTCATTGGATCCTGGGTAACATCTAGGTGGCGCTTCAGTTGTAGGTTTGGGACAGCGAGGATCGTTTGATCCGGGGTAACACCTTGGCGGTGCTTGGGTAGTTGGTCTAGGGCATCGTGGGTCATCTGATCCAGGATAGCACCTAGGTGGAGCTTGGGTTGTGGGTTTGGGGCATCGTGGGTCATCTGATCCAGGATAACATCTTGGTGGAGCTTGGGTAGTGGGCTTCGGGCATCGTGGGTCATCCGATCCAGGGTAACACCTAGGCGGAGCTTGGGTAGTGGGTTTGGGGCATCGTGGGTCATCTGATCCAGGGTAGCACCTAGGCGGAGCTTGGGTAGTTGGTCTTGGGCATCGTGGGTCATCTGATCCCGGATAACATCTAGGTGGAGCTTGTGTGGTGGGCTTAGGGCATCGTGGGTCATTTGATCCCGGGTAGCACCTAGGCGGAGCTTGGGTAGTTGGTCTTGGGCATCGTGGGTCATCTGATCCAGGATAACATCTAGGTGGAGCTTGGGTGGTGGGCTTAGGGCATCGTGGGTCATCTGATCCCGGGTAGCACCTAGGCGGAGTTTGGGTTGTGGGTCTGGGGCATCGTGGGTCATCTGATCCAGGATAACATCTAGGTGGAGCTTGGGTAGTGGGCTTAGGGCATCGTGGGTCATCTGATCCCGGGTAGCACCTTGGCGGAGCTTGGGTTGTGGGTTTGGGGCATCGTGGGTCATCTGATCCAGGGTAGCACCTAGGCGGAGCTTGGGTAGTTGGTTTGGGGCATCGTGGGTCATCTGATCCAGGGTAACACCTAGGCGGAGCCGGTGTGGTGGGCTTAGGACAACGAGGATCAGTACTTCCAGGGTAACATCTCAGAGCTGGTGTTGAGGGTGGCAAATACGTTGGTGGTGATAGAGTTGTAGGCCTTGGTGGTTGAGGACACTTTGGATCTGGTGACCCTGGATAGCAGACTGGTTTAGGAGTTGTGGGACTTGGACAACGTGAATCTGTGCTTCCGGGGTAGCACTTCGGTGCAGCCGGGGTCGTAGGCTTAGGACAACGCGGGTCCGTATTACCAGGGTAGCAGTTTGGTGGAGCTGGTGTAGTAGGTTTCGGACAGCGCGGGTCTTTGTTTCCTGGGTAGCAATTGGGTGGTGCTGGTGTAGTAGGCTTCGGACAACGTGGGTCACTGCTGCCGGGATAACACCTTGGTTGAGCCGGAGTAGTAGGTTTTGGACAGCGTGGATCTGTGTTTCCTGAATAACAATTGGGTGGAGCAGGGGTCGTCGGCTTTGGGCAGCGTGGATCAGTGCTTCCAAGGTAGCAGTTAGGAGGGGCAGGAGTTGTTGGTTTAGGACAACGTGGATCACTGTTGCCAGGGTAACAATTGGGAGGGGCAGGTGTAGTAGGCTTGGGACAACGCGGATCTGAGCTGCCAGGGTAGCACTTTGGTGGAGCCGGTGTTGTTGGTCTCGGACAACGAGGGTCAGTGTTGCCTGGATAACAGTTTGGACGAGCTGGTGTAGTTGGCTTTGGACAACGTGGATCTGAGTTTCCTGGGTAACAGTTTGGTGGGGCTGGTGTCGTAGGTTTGGGACAACGTGGATCAGTGTTTCCTGGATAACAATTAGGAGGAGCCGGTGTAGTCGGCTTGGGACAACGGACATCAGTACTACCTGGGTAACATTTAAGTGCTGGTGTCGAAGGGGGCAAATATGTTGGTGGTGCTAGAGTTGTAGGCCTTGGTGGCTGAGGACATTTTGGATCTGGTGATCCTGGATAACAGACTGGTTTAGGACTTGTCGGCTTAGGGCAACGTGGATCAGTGCTTCCAGGATAGCAATTCGGTGGGGCGGGTGTAGTTGGCCTGGGACAGCGCAAATCTGTGCTGCCGGGGTAGCACCTAGGTGCCTCTGGTGTAGTGGGTTTGGGACATCGTGGGTCTGTGTTTCCTGTATAACAGTTGGGTGGGGCAGGAGTTGTTGGTTTTGGACATCGCGGATCTGTGCTTCCTGGATAGCAGTTCGGTGGGGCTGGTGTTGTTGGCCTTGGGCAACGTGAATCTGTGCTGCCAGGGTAACACCTAGGTGGTTCTGGTGTAGTAGGCTTGGGACAGCGTGGATCTGTGTTGCCTGGATAGCAATTTGGTGGAGCAGGGGTCGTTGGCTTTGGACAACGTGGATCAGTGCTTCCTGGGTAACATCTAGGAGGCTCTGGTGTAGTAGGTTTGGGACAGCGCGGATCTGTGTTTCCTGGATAGCAGTTGGGAGGAGCCGGAGTTGTAGGCTTTGGACAACGTGGATCAGTGCTGCCAGGGTAACAGTTGGGAGGGGCAGGTGTAGTAGGCTTGGGACAACGCGGATCTGAGCTGCCAGGGTAGCACTTTGGTGGAGCCGGTGTTGTTGGTCTCGGACAACGAGGGTCAGTGTTTCCTGGATAACAATTAGGAGGAGCCGGTGTAGTTGGCTTGGGACAACGGACATCAGTACTACCTGGGTAACATTTAAGTGCTGGTGTCGGTGGCAAATATGTTGGTGGTGCTAGAGTTGTAGGCCGTGGTGGTTGAGGACATTTAGGATCTGGTGATCCTGGATAACAGACTGGTTTGGGACTTGTTGGCTTAGGGCAACGTGGGTCTGTGCTACCTGGATAACAGTTCGGTGGGGCTGGTGTAGTTGGCCTGGGACAGCGCAAATCTGTGCTGCCGGGGTAGCACCGAGGTGCCTCTGGTGTAGTGGGCTTGGGACATCGAGGGTCTGTGTTTCCTGTATAGCAGTTGGGTGGAGCAGGAGTTGTCGGCTTTGGACAACGTGGATCAGTGCTACCTGGGTAGCATTTCGGTGGGGCAGGAGTTGTTGGTTTTGGACAACGCGGATCTGTGCTTCCTGGGTAGCATTTCGGTGGGGCAGGAGTTGTTGGTTTTGGACAACGCGGATCTGTGCTTCCTGGATAGCAGTTCGGTGGGGCTGGTGTTGTTGGCCTGGGGCAACGTGAATCTGTGCTGCCAGGGTAACACCTAGGCGGTTCTGGTGTAGTGGGCTTGGGACAGCGTGGATCTGTGTTGCCTGGATAGCAATTGGGTGGAGCAGGGGTCGTCGGCTTTGGACAACGTGGATCAGTGCTGCCGGGGTAACAATTGGGAGGGGCTGGTGTAGTTGGCCGGGGACACCGCAAATCTGTGCTGCCGGGGTAGCACCGAGGTGCTTCTGGTGTAGTGGGTTTGGGACATCTTGGGTCTGTGTTTCCTGGATAGCAGTTAGGAGGAGCCGGAGTTGTAGGCTTTGGACAACGTGGATCAGTGCTGCCAGGGTAACAATTGGGAGGGGCAGGTGTAGTAGGCTTGGGACAACGCGGATCTGAGCTGCCAGGGTAGCACTTTGGTGGAGCCGGTGTTGTTGGTTTCGGACAACGAGGGTCAGTGTTTCCTGGATAACAATTAGGAGGAGCCGGTGTAGTAGGTTTGGGACAGCGTGGATCTGTGTTTCCTGGATAGCAGTTGGGAGGAGCCGGAGTTGTAGGCTTTGGACAACGTGGATCAGTGCTGCCAGGGTAACAATTGGGAGGGGCAGGTGTAGTAGGCTTGGGACAACGCGGATCTGAGCTGCCAGGGTAGCACTTTGGTGGAGCCGGTGTTGTTGGTCTCGGACAACGAGGGTCAGTGTTGCCTGGATAACAGTTAGGAGGAGCCGGTGTAGTTGGCTTGGGACAACGGACATCAGTACTACCTGGGTAGCATTTAAGTGCTGGTGTTGAAGGTGGCAAATATGTTGGTGGTGCTAGAGTTGTAGGCCTTGGTGGCTGAGGACATTTTGGATCTGGTGATCCTGGATAACAGACTGGTTTAGGACTTGTCGGCTTAGGGCAACGTGGATCAGTGCTTCCTGGATAACAGTTCGGTGGGGCTGGTGTAGTTGGCCGGGGACACCGCAAATCTGTGCTGCCGGGGTAGCACCGAGGTGCTTCTGGTGTAGTGGGTTTGGGACATCGTGGATCTGTGTTTCCTGGATAGCAGTTAGGAGGAGCCGGAGTTGTAGGCTTTGGACAACGTGGATCAGTGCTGCCAGGGTAACAATTGGGAGGGGCAGGTGTAGTAGGCTTGGGACAACGCGGATCTGAGCTGCCAGGGTAGCACTTTGGTGGAGCCGGTGTTGTTGGTCTCGGACAACGAGGGTCAGTGTTTCCTGGATAACAATTAGGAGGAGCCGGTGTAGTTGGCTTGGGACAACGGATATCAGTACTACCTGGGTAACATTTAAGTGCTGGTGTTGAAGGTGGCAAATATGTTGGTGGTGCTAGAGTTGTAGGCCTTGGTGGCTGAGGACATTTTGGATCTGGTGATCCTGGATAACAGATTGGTTTGGGACTTGTCGGCTTAGGGCAACGTGGGTCTGTGCTACCTGGATAACAGTTCGGTGGGGCTGGTGTAGTAGGCCTGGGACAGCGCAAATCTGTGCTGCCGGGGTAGCACCTAGGTGCCTCCGGTGTAGTGGGTTTGGGACATCGTGGGTCTGTGTTTCCTGTATAACAGTTGGGTGGAGCAGGAGTTGTCGGCTTTGGACAACGTGGATCAGTGCTACCTGGGTAGCATTTCGGTGGGGCAGGAGTTGTTGGTTTTGGACAACGCGGATCTGTGCTTCCTGGATAGCAGTTCGGTGGAGCTGGTGTTGTTGGCCTCGGGCAACGTGAATCTGTGCTGCCAGGGTAACACCTAGGCGGTTCTGGTGTAGTAGGCTTGGGACAGCGTGGATCTGTGTTTCCTGGATAACAATTGGGTGGAGCAGGGGTCGTTGGCTTTGGACAACGTTTATCAGTGCTTCCTGGGTAACATCTCGGAGGCTCTGGTGTAGTAGGTTTGGGACAGCGTGGATCTGTGTTTCCTGGATAGCAGTTGGGAGGAGCCGGAGTTGTAGGCTTTGGACAACGTGGATCAGTGCTGCCAGGGTAACAATTGGGAGGGGCAGGTGTAGTAGGCTTGGGACAACGCGGATCTGAGCTGCCAGGGTAGCACTTTGGTGGAGCCGGTGTTGTTGGTCTCGGACAACGAGGGTCAGTGTTGCCTGGATAACAGTTAGGAGGAGCCGGTGTAGTTGGCTTGGGACAACGGACATCAGTACTACCTGGGTAGCATTTAAGTGCTGGTGTTGAAGGTGGCAAATATGTTGGTGGTGCTAGAGTTGTAGGCCTTGGTGGCTGAGGACATTTTGGATCTGGTGATCCTGGATAACAGACTGGTTTAGGACTTGTCGGCTTAGGGCAACGTGGATCAGTGCTTCCTGGATAACAGTTCGGTGGGGCTGGTGTAGTTGGCCGGGGACACCGCAAATCTGTGCTGCCGGGGTAGCACCGAGGTGCTTCTGGTGTAGTGGGTTTGGGACATCGTGGGTCTGTGTTTCCTGTATAACAGTTGGGTGGAGCAGGAGTTGTCGGCTTTGGACAACGTGGATCAGTGCTACCTGGGTAGCATTTCGGAGGGGCAGGAGTTGTTGGTTTTGGACAACGCGGATCTGTGCTTCCTGGATAGCAGTTCGGTGGGGCTGGTGTTGTTGGCCTGGGGCAACGTAAATCTGTGCTGCCAGGGTAACACCTAGGTGGTTCTGGTGTAGTAGGCTTGGGACAGCGTGGATCTGTGTTGCCTGGATAGCAATTGGGTGGAGCAGGGGTTGTCGGCTTTGGACAACGTGGATCAGTGCTTCCTGGGTAACATCTAGGAGGCTCTGGTGTAGTAGGTTTGGGACAGCGTGGATCTGTGTTTCCTGGATAGCAGTTGGGAGGAGCCGGAGTTGTAGGCTTTGGACAACGTGGATCAGTGCTGCCAGGGTAACAATTGGGAGGGGCAGGTGTAGTAGGCTTGGGACAGCGCGGATCTGAGCTGCCAGGGTAGCACTTTGGCGGAGCCGGTGTTGTTGGTCTCGGACAACGAGGGTCAGTGTTGCCTGGATAACAGTTAGGAGGAGCTGGTGTAGTTGGCTTGGGACAACGGACATCAGTACTGCCTGGGTAACATTTAAGTGCTGGTGTTGAAGGTGGTAAATATGTCGGTGGTGCTAGAGTTGTAGGCCGTGGGGGCTGAGGACATTTTGGATCTGGTGATCCTGGATAACAAACTGGTTTGGGACTTGTCGGCTTAGGGCAACGCGGGTCTGTGTTTCCAGGATAACAGTTGGGTGGAGCAGGAGTCGTTGGCTTTGGACAACGTGGATCAGTGCTGCCAGGGTAGCAGTCCGGAGGGGCAGGAGTTGTTGGTTTGGGACAACGTGGATCTGTGTTACCAGGGTAGCAATTGGGAGGGGCAGGTGTAGTAGGTTTGGGACAGCGTGGGTCTCTGTTACCAGGATAGCAATTGGGTGGAGCCGGTGTAGTAGGCCTGGGACAACGGGGATCTGTGCTGCCAGGATAACAATTTGGAGGAGCCGGCGTAGTAGGCCTGGGACAGCGGGGATCTGAGCTGCCAGGGTAACATTTAGGCGGAGCTGGTGTAGTAGGTTTAGGACAACGCGGATCAGTGTTACCTGGATAACAGTTGGGAGGAGCCGGTGTAGTTGGTTTGGGACAACGGACATCAGTACTGCCTGGGTAGCATCTAAGAGCTGGCGTTGAAGGTGGTAAATAAGTTGGTGGTGCTAGAGTTGTGGGCCTTGTCGGTTGAGGACACTTTGGATCCGGTGATCCTGGGTAACATACTGGTTTAGGACTGGTCGGCTTAGGACAACGTGGATCTGTGCTTCCTGGGTAGCAGTTTGGTGGGGCTGGTGTAGTTGGTCTGGGACAGCGCAAATCCGTGCTGCCTGGATAGCACCTAGGAGGCTCTGGTGTAGTAGGCTTTGGACAACGCGGGTCTGTGTTTCCAGGATAACAGTTAGGTGGAGCAGGAGTCGTTGGCTTTGGACAACGTGGATCAGTGCTGCCAGGGTAGCAGTTCGGAGGGGCAGGAGTTGTTGGTTTGGGACAACGTGGATCAGTGTTACCAGGGTAGCAATTGGGAGGGGCAGGTGTAGTAGGCTTAGGACAGCGTGGGTCTGTGTTACCAGGATAGCAGTTTGGAGGAGCCGGAGTTGTCGGCTTTGGACAGCGTGGATCAGTGTTGCCAGGGTAGCAGTTCAGAGGAGCAGGAGTTGTTGGTTTGGGACAACGTGGATCAGTATTGCCGGGGTAGCAGTTGGGAGGGGCAGGTGTAGTAGGCTTAGGACAGCGTGGGTCTGTGTTACCAGGATAGCAGCTTGGAGGAGCCGGAGTTGTCGGCTTTGGACAGCGTGGATCAGTGCTGCCAGGGTAGCAGTTCGGAGGGGCAGGAGTTGTTGGTTTGGGACAACGTGGATCAGTATTTCCGGGGTAGCAGTTGGGAGGGGCAGGTGTAGTAGGCTTAGGACAGCGTGGGTCTGAACTGCCTGGGATGCACCTAAAAACTGGTGTTGAAGGTGGCAAATATGTTGGTGGTGATATAGTTGTAGGTCGTGGCGGCTGCGGACACTTTGGATCAGATGATCCTGGATAGCATACTGGCTTAGCAGTTGTGGGCTTTGGGCAACGAGGGTCAGTATTTCCCGGATAACAGTTTGGTGGAGCAGGAGTAGTTGGTTTAGGACAACGTGGATCAGTGTTGCCGGGATAGCAGTTCGGTGGGGCTAGAGTAGTTGGCCTGGGACAGCGCGAATCTGTGCTGCCAGGGTAGCAGTTGGGTGGAGCTGGTGTCGTAGGTTTAGGACAACGTGGGTCAGTGTTGCCTGGATAACAGTTAGGTGGAGCTGGTGTAGTAGGCTTAGGACAGCGAGGGTCAGTGTTGCCAGGGTAACAGTTAGGTTGAGCTGGTGTAGTAGGCTTAGGACAGCGAGGGTCAGTGTTGCCGGGGTAACAATCGGGCGGTGCAGGCGTAGTTGGCCTCGGACATCGAGGGTCAGTGTTGCCAGGGTAACAGTTCGGAGGAGCTGGTGTAGTCGGCTTAGGACAGCGAGGGTCAGTGTTGCCGGGGTAACAATTGGGTGGTGCAGGCGTAGTTGGTCTTGGACAACGAGGGTCGGTATTGCCTGGGTAACAGTTTGGTGGAGGTGGTTCCACGCTTGGACAGCTAGGATCTGTTGAGCCTGGATAGCATTTTATTTGTGGTACTATTGTGGGTCGGCAGCGAGGATCATTTGAACCAGGACTACATAGTTGAGGTGTGATCTTTGTTGTTACTTCTTGAGTGATTCCTTGGCAGTTTGCGTCGCAATTATTTGCGCATAACTGTAAAATTAACAAAAGAGATTATTATGATTGAATAGCATAAAGCTTATATTAGTTTGCTCTTGTGTTTAATTACCTCTACATTACAGGTTAGGTAGACTTGATCTGTCTCTGGGAAGCGGAATGCTGTGACTTTACTATACGCAATCAGTGTCGCACCGCTCCTTCCAGTATTCGTTGATTTCTGCCAGAAATCAATAAGTTTCTTTTTTCTGAAAAAAAAATAGTTGTAGAAAAATTGCATAGATCTGTTTTCATGCAATGCTCTTAATTTGCTTTCTAAAAGCGGGCTTTAGCTGAATGTTTTATTTAGAATAATTAGAAACGATTTTGACCCTATCAAAGACTTACGACGGAATACAAACGCTTAAATTTTAGGCCGTTTCAAATAATTTGAGCATTGTCGTAGGGAATTTATTTTATTTTGGCAAACGTAAAAACAGAATAATGAGAGTGATGAGGTATAACAAGTTTTAGTCTTACTTTGGACATCCTTCTTTGTCAGTGAGTTGAATCTTGTTCGTCTTGGGACTGTCATAAGAATCAGTATCGTAAGCCCAACAATCGTGGATCTTCAGATTGAACTGGTTTCTCACATCTTTTAGGTACACCAAAATCGTTAGATATTCACCAATCTTAATAGAATCTTTCAAAGGAGTTGTCTGGAAAATACATCCAAGATTATCAAATTTGTTTTACCTTGAATAAATAAGTGGTGAGATGAATGTAAATTTGGAAAAAAATGCCGACTAACTGATGAGGCACTTTTTGAAGCTCCTCAAGGAAAAATTTCACGTCCTGAGGCAGGAAACTAGTAGTTCTAGTTTTATTCTATTTTAATTACTAAGTAATTTTTCAAACATTTATAATAATGTTAAAATCAAAAATTAAGAATCTCCTCAAGGAAGCTCAGATTTGGAAGCAGGAGACTCTTGGTTAGAGAATGTTAATTATGATAGTTTCGGCAACAATCAGTCCTGGATAGCTTATTTAAATCGCAGCAGACTTACGTTAGGGAACACTCCTTTTTGGATATCCATCCAACATTCAACGCCGCCTGCGGGACCTTGGACAGCGACCACGTCCAGCATATCCACCATGAAGGGCTTCAGCTTAAGGGTGTGAGACTCCTCTCGAGTTCCTGTACCAGCTGACAATTCCAGAGAAGTGCTCACGCATGATACCTGCAATGTTGTAATTTGTAACACATATTTTATTTTTAAATTGAGTGTTTATTATCGATTGTTTTTATAACATCATTGCTAAATTTCATGAAAAATATTTTGAATTGTTGAATTCAATTATTTTACTAAATCAAAACAATTTACTAAATGACAATGTAACCTGAAATAGTCGAGACAAATAACTTTGATCAGATTTTCTTTACCTTCCTAGCAAAGTCCAAAGGTCCTTGGACAAAGTCATCGGTCTGGAAGACTAGAACATTATCAATAGTGCCACAGGCGTGGCACAAGGGCCTTGATCCACAGCCCTTCAGTGGCACTCTGAAAGAGTACCGAGATTGGCTGCCACCAAGAGACACGTATCTGAAAGTTTGAATGATTTAGATTGAATTATACAAAAATGAGATACTTATTGGTAATATTGTGGGGATTTATTACATTGACAGTAATTTTGTTTCGATTAAAAAGTACGTAGTCGGTATTATAGTCCTTCCTACTTCTAAAATATGGCAATAATTATTCATAGCTGTAGTGGATGGGTTGAGTTGAAATTTGAAATTTATGTGATGGAGTGGGCTCGATCGGAATACTCACTTGCAGTTAGGATCGTTTAAGAATCCCTTGCTGTATATAATTCCATCGTAGACGTCTGAAAACTCAACAGTAACGTCAATATAGTCGGCCGAGCATTGAACATCTATGTCAGGTGAGAGGGGTGAGTCGACGGCTCTGGATCCTCTCATGAATGTGACCCCTCCATCTTCGCTGCTGGCCTCGTACGAGAAGAACGGCGAAAGAGAATTGTCGCCAGAGAGCTGGAGGTTCAGCTCGGCGGCTGTGAGTGTGTTGTCGCCATCTGAAACAGCTGTAGCTAGCGACAGCTACATGATAAAGATAGCCATAAATATTTTGTGGACAGCTCTAACAATGACTCTTATATGGACAGCTACTATAATCATTGTTAATGACTCTAACAAACTTATCCAAAGGTCCTCTTTTATGACAGAGATAGCATTGAGTGCATAGTTTTTAGTTAGAGAATAGTTGCAGATTCTTACTAGCATCCTTTAAACGTAATAGAACTTCCTCTTAACAATAGTTAAGAGTAAGTTCTATTTACTATACAATACTATTTACAGGTCTTTTTTTACTTGTTTGTTTGTGTTTTGATGTTTTTGTTTTTTTTTCTAATATTCTTTATTTTTGATTTTAACATTATTATAAATGTTTGAAAAATTACTTAGTAATTAAAATATAATAAAAACTAGAAAAATTTCACGTCCTGAGGCAGGAATCGAACCCGCGACCTTTCGCAATCCGGGCGACTGCTCTGACCACTGAGCCACCCAGGACTTGGGATATCCCTGTGAAATTCTTCTAGTCTATCTGTATTTGCGTTTATGAGCTAACGTCCACCCTACAATGTCGAAATAATGTAATGTAATGTAATGTTCGATTCCTGCCTCAGGACGTGAAATTTTTCTAGTTTTATTATATTTTAATTACTGAGTAATTTTTTTTTCTAGTTAGTTTTATTTTGTTTATTAAGCTTCTCTTAACAGTAGTTAAGGAAGTTGTATTTACGTCAATAAATATACCAAAAAAACTACGAAGTTTTGATAAGAAGTAGACCTGTCAGCATATTTTACGTTAACGAGCCGCTGTCAAGACTGTAAAGGTTGAGTTACAAGACAAATTAAAGCTTTCAATGCTGCAATTATTCCATATGTAGCCCATTACTATCTTATACATACATTTATTGTAAAATAATGCGAAAGTAACGGTTAGTCTGTCTTTTTATTACTTTTTCACTCCTACACCGCAGAACCGATTTAGATGAAATTTGGAGGCCACTGTTAGATACCTATGACTAATTATAATTTATTTACATTGCGTCCCAGAGTACTATCTTTATATTTGAAAAGGATAAAATCAAACAAACTCTTAGTTTACGCACAAAGTAGCTACTAATTAATCACATATAGCCTTACCAAAGCTATAATCATAATCATATATCTATAAATTTATTGTTCTAGGTGCAAACAATGAACAAGTTTCCCTATCTCACGCACGTAATATTTCGAGTCTTGCGAAAATGAGTATGTACTCCAACTGTTTTTTTATAGAATTATTACCGGTTTTTAAGGTAATAAAAAATTCAAATATTATAATATTAATCAAGAAGTTTATTATCCAATTATTCAAATCTATAGTATTTATTAGAAAATAATAATAATTAGGATGTGGTAAAAGTTTATACCTACAAAGTTTTTTACTAAGAGAATTCAAGTAGTCTGGAGAGGAAAGCAAGGAAATATTGCCAATATATCAATTATTCAGTCATTCTTATTTTATAGCAAAAAGCTTACTTTACTAGTAGGTCACTAATATAAAGTCTGATTAACAGTAAAAAAAGCCCATATGATAGCTAATGTAATACACTAACCGCCTCTACCTTCCCTTTATGATATAGATACACATATAATAATAAGGTGCCTTTTCACGCCTCTTTCGAAGTACCCATGTTATAGGAAGAAGCTACGGAACATGGTTTATTGTTTTTTTCTGGTGTGTAAATCTACACTGTCGATTATTTTAATAAGTTCTCGAATCGATCACTTTAGACGTCGTATTTCGGAGTCGATTGATTTAGTAAGTTGAATACTTTAGTGAGTCGATTACTTTAGTAAGTATTTTAGTGTGTTGTAGTAAGCTGGACCTTTTTGCTTATAGCGTTGCAGATTGCAGAACGATTGCAGAAGCTAATCGATAAGCTCGATATGAGCTTTTAAACTTTGGCCTCGATACTATGTTTACTTTCATTACATCACGTGAGAAATTATGGTGTGGTTCACTGATATTAAGAAATCGGTGTTTATTTGATGAACGTCTTTGTAAGTCAATTGTGTTTTCAACTGTCGGGTTTTTAGATTAATTATTTATAAGCAGGTCTATAGCTAAGAATAGGTAACTGTAAGTAAGTACGTACATTTTAATATTTATTTGTTACTATAATGTATTTGCTCCCTTCGGACTTAAAGTTCAGTATTTGTGTACCATCGCGACTGGGTAAAAGAAATACCTTGACAAACTTGTGATTAGATATAACACCTAATAATATATGGGCCCAGCAACTCTTTGAAACATTTGGGTAACCATGTACATACATTCCTAGGTACATAACCTATACCCCTTTCCGACCAGACGGCGAAATTGTAAACAAATAATAATAATAATATAATAATTTATTGATCACTTCAATTTTAAAAATGAACTCTTACAATAGGTACATACTAATACATTTATATGACAAAGTGGTGCAATTTGAAAGAGCTTGACGTTGCCAGCTATTCTAGTATGAACCGTGTAAATAAAAACCCTATTGTTTTTAATATTGTGCGCTTACCAGACTAAAAGTAAGTTTATAATTTCTTTTAACAGTATTCAAGAGGTAACCGCATAGATTAAAAAGAAAACAAGTGATCTAGTGATATTATTCGATAACAATATTACTTTAACTTGATTTATGTTCTAACGATCCGATGATCACATTTTAATGTTTTTGATGCGTTTAAACGCCTACTTTATTGTAACAATTACAAATAAAGAAAGAAAATGATGAAAAATTTAATTAAAAAAAAAACGTTGCTATAACAACGCTGGAAAAGGGAAAGAAAGCGGTGAAGAAATTCGTAGATTGTACCAACAGCTCCGGTGGCGTAGTGATAATCGCGTCTGGCCGGTAATCAGGAGACGCGGGTTCGTATCCCGCCTGGAGCATAATTTTTTTTTATCATTTTCTTTCTTCATTTGTAATTGATCCGATGATCGTTAGAAGATAAATCATTGTATTTGAGATGAATTTATTTCCACCACCACAGATTTTAACACGTGTTGGGGACCATGAAGAACTAAATTCTCAAGCGGGATTGTTCAAAACCAATTGCTTACCTGCACGAGAGCGATCAGTGCCGCTATGCGCATGACAGCCGCTTCATGGGGCCCTAGAACAAAACACAAAATTTTACTAATGTTACCATTTTGAAAAAAAAACTCTGTAATCCAAATTTTTAGTTTTTAAAATCTGAATAAAAGACGTAGGTAGATAGCAGCGCTGGTGAAGATTTACAACTTCTTGAAAAATAAATTTGAAATTGCGATAAAAAGCTGTGTTATACTAAACTAGCTGACCCGGCGAACTACGTGCCGCTTAAGGATCAATAAAATGTTGTTTCAACTTATAAGAAAGTTAAATTCATTCAAAAGAAAGTCAATTTTTGTTATGAAAAAAAAACTAAATCTACTACTTAGGTACTACTTTCTTAATTTAATATGAATTAAGTTCATTAATGTCCCTAATTGAGACTAACAAACACCTTTGTTTCATAAAAATAACAGTTGTCTGCTAAATCCACATTCATCAAACGCGCGAACTGTCAAACGCATGAAATTAAAATAATAGTTGAGTTCTCTGAAATTATCCAATTTTCTGCGCAATTTTCTTCATTTTCCTTTCCATAACAACTTTTTACAAAGTCTACGAAAGCATTTAAAAAAAGGTGATTGAAATCGGTAAAGTATAAATAGCTGAAGAGATGAATGTTGCCTGTGTATTCAGTCTTTATAGCTTATTAATCTGCTCAAGCAGTATGTAGTTGTTACCAGTAAGTTTGGTTCATGTAGTAGTATTATTTTTACTGTGCTTGTTCTCAAGAGAAACAGGGATTCATTTATATATATTTATAAGATAAGATTGTAATAGCTACGTGACCTGTTTGTATAGAACAGCTGATTTTTCCGTGATTTTAAATTTATTTTTTGTCAAGTCGTGCTTAGAGTGATCACATCCTACGTTTTCGATTTTCCCCTTACATAATGTTTGTAAAGATTTCTTATTTATTATTTTTCTTTCAAAGTCAGTATTACTAATGGTTAAAGGAATACGCTTATTTGAATGAAATTTATGTGTTAGAAGAGAAACAACAATTGATATTGGATTTTTAAACAGAACATCCATATAAATTTGTGGCCTTGTTAACTAGTTCATTCTTATCAAAATTGTTTCGTAAAATAGAAATCTAATGTCTATTTGGAATGAAAAAAACTGTTTCTCACTTACAATTTAATTTTCCCTTTTAAAAAAATGTGCACGTAAAACGTTAATGATTTAATGATGATTAAATCATCAAGCATTTCCACAATTTTGTTAAAAGAGATATAAAATATTTATTTTGTTCATAAATAAATAGCAATTCATGCTGCTTTGTCAGCGCTTAATATAATTCGAATCACTTGACTTCGAGTTCAATAGGGTTTATAGCTTCAGAATTGCAATGCATAATAATGATAAAATACATTATGATAATGCCAAATGGCAGAGTAAAATGTTTGTCTTAAATATATAAGGCATGTTTATTTGATAAACCATGAACAAGCTTTCTTTGAGATAGAAAGCATGTCATTTTTATTACTGTTGTTCTTGTTATGTGTGTACACACTATTCTTGTTATGTATGTAACCAAACTTATTTCTTATTGGCATCATGAGGTAAAGTAAAATTGAAGTAAAATAATTCATCGGTTTGATTAACATTCTTAGACTTTACAAATAATTGTGATAGAAGTCGAATAATTTAATTTCTGCCGGTATAACGTACAATCTTAATTTGTGCACATGATGGCAGATCAAGCATAACACTTTGATTTGAGAACATTAATCCTTTGTATTAAGAGTCATTCTCTAACTGACATAATACGCTGGATCCACGGCCGTCTATACATGTCGATAAAGAGCTAGTAAAGACGTATATTAATATAAAATATTATTGTAAAAAGAACTTCAATAACAATAATGATAAATAACACCAACAGGCCATTTAAAAACAATAAACAAATTCAATTCAAGGTGCATTAAGTAGTAAAAAAAAAACAATGCTATTACACCACAAATAGCGCTTCCTAAAATATGCGTGACGCATATTATAAATTATTATAGTGGTACATAGTTCGAAATGTCAGCTCACGATCACGTTAATTGTGAAGCTGCGAGGCATCTATCTTGGTCGTGAGGTCAGCTCGAGTGATCCCGTCTGTTTCCGTGTCCGTTACACCTAACAATTAAGAAGGATTTCATCACATTTCCTTTTTTCTTTTTTTATACAACTATCCAGTTGTTGACAAGCAAGCTGACCCACTTGATAGTAAGTGACTACCGTATACACCTGCAATGACAAGAAAAAATCGTTCGGTATTGCAGGTGCGTTGTCGACCTGAGGCCTTAGGTAAATGCCTTTCATGCCCAGTAATTACACAGGTTACATTTCTCAACAACCTGAAACAGAAATAGGAAAGGCGACTTGACGGGCGTACCATCGAAGAACAACCTACGACCTCGTAAATTTCAACTTTGTTCCTCTTTCTCCTTTTGTTAGAGCCCTTTTGTTTGTAGCAATAATTACCAATGTCCCACTGCTGGTCATAGACTATTCTGCTATAGAAACACACGAAGAGTTTGCGTCATAACATCTTAATGCTGTTGGCTCAATGTCTTTCGTGGATGAAGAGCTCGCTGTATGCAAAACCACTTGCTTTCCGAGGCAAGGTCGAGCTTGAGATTACAAAATTTTGATTGTATTTTTGATAACAATATGCCATCTGTATAATTTGCTAAGTGATATTGTTACGATAATGGCTACCTATAGCAATGTTTATTGTAAATTCAAATCAATCATCAAGCAATCAATAGTGACTGATTGTAACTGAATTTCTGTTGTTATATTGGATCGATCAAAGATATTGTTTAAGAAAAGTATCTCTAACTAAGATTTAGTGATTGATGCACTTTCATCATTAACTACAACTACTTGACTAACATTTATTTTATACTAATAAGCGTGGGTGTCAATGTCACGGTTCAGACTGAGATGAATTAGGCATTGTCCCATCCATACTCCAGATTGATGAATTTGCCAAGACTCCTTGAGGGTTACAACATTAGGGTACTTTGCAAACAATACAAAAACTCTTGAGATAATGCAGCGATGAATCAATGCTTAAGCCATCGGACTTGAGATCCTTGGTCCAACTAGAAGTATTTTATTTCACTTCATTTATACGCGTTCGTGCTTCATTGGAGAATTCCATTCCTTTCATTTTCATGAACTCGGTAGCGTAGTTGTATCGATTACGAAAACAAAGCAACTTTCGCCATGGTCGATCCTAGGATGGGTCAATCAAAATTAGTAATCTCGCGCTCCTCCGTGCTTTGGAAGGTACGTTAAGCCGTTGGTCCCGGTTGTTCTGCAACCGCTTCAACCCACCAACCCGCGTTGGGCTATCGAGGCGGTGCAATGACCCAAAACTCCTAATGTGTTTCTCCCATGTAGTGGGATGTATGCAGGTGATGATATTCATCCACTGGTTCACAACTCTTCAAATCCGAGTGAATGCTTAGAGGTAGTATGCATAACCGAAAGAGCTGTTTATTTTAAGACTTGGAAAACATTGGCCATGCAATAAACTGAAGTACTTAAGTTACCACTGAATTGTGTAGTCTGTTTATTTAGTGTTAGCAAATCGACAATTCTTTAAGATATCTACGTATTAGCTCAGTACACATATTCGATTATCTGGTATTTGATTTTTACAACACAACAAATAAAATTATAGCCAGAAACTAAATATTTCGTCTGGGGTGTATTACAGAATAGAATAGAATATTTATTTATTTTACTTATTATTAAAATTTATTACTTGTTCATTGGCGTTTGTGGCTTTTTATTTAACGATATTATTTGAACACCAAATCATTTTCACGAACAGCTATCATATCTGTCGTCTAAAAACATTATTTGCCGAACCAATGTATTCTTGGTTTTCATTTTAAATTTCCTTGAAAGCGTGATTAAGTATAGAAATATGTCTTCTCGGTTTCTCTACACCTATATGTGTAATCATCGTAAGAGTACTTATAAATACAGACCTAAAATGTGTGCATTTGATAGAAACCATGTGTCAATTCCCAAGTTTTTATATCCTCATGCATTTGAATGCACAATCATAGTAGAGCCTATTGTTCTTATGAGTGACGAGTGACTGGACACTGATAGTGTTTTGAACATTTTCATTAATTAAAGTTGTTCAAAGCAACATTTTGGTAAGCAATGAAGAGTCGTTTTTGTACATAATTGACTTAATATTAGGCCAAATACTCAATGTATCCATAACACTGTCATTATTATAGATCGGATATTCAGTTCTTATTGGGTTACCTTCTAACATTAAGTTGTTTGCCTCGTCAAAAATTAGTAACCAGAAAAGTAAAGAAAAGCATTAGTATCAAATCGACCTTATTACATCTCATGGAGTTGAACACTTAAATAGTGGGATGTTTTCGATAAAAAGTGTTTCTTTGTGAGCCAACATTTTATTTTTAGGTAAATAAGCATCCGCAAATATGATCTTTAATAATAACAGAATCTGGCTGTCTAATATGCGACTGCTTTCTATATCCGATCCAATCTCCATTCAGTACATATGCAACTAATTAATACTCCAGATTTCCCACATAAGTTGGTCCCTGTATTACTGTTACGTCTGACAGTTTCACAATGTGACCCGCAATAGTTTAAAAGTTCAAGAAACTCACGATCCTGGCCACTTACACTTCTGTGTTAATAGTTACTTTTCCTGCTTCTTCTCCTATTATATTAACTTTTTTGTTAAATTATATTGATTGGAATATCAATATGTTATCTCTATTACATGCGTTTATGAAAATATCTTTATTTAATTAGGCCCCTAAAAAGCTAAAATCCCTTAGGCATGTCTATCACAACAATATATGTTGTGTAACAATGACATAACGTCTGTCTGTCTGTCTGAATTTACACCAGTTCCAAAAGATGAACTACCGTGAAAATTCAGTCACTCTTTTATTTTTCAAGTATTTAGTTACACTGCAATAATAATTAATGTAATAAATGTCAATATTTTTCCTTATTTAACATAATAAATTTTTATTATTG
The DNA here is from genome assembly GCA_947347705.1 of Nymphula nitidulata. NCBI lineage: Eukaryota > Metazoa > Arthropoda > Insecta > Lepidoptera > Crambidae > Nymphula > Nymphula nitidulata. The sequence goes on from OX374636.1 coordinate 9,477,600, forward strand.
TAATTTGATTTGTATTGTTACAACTTGCTGGCCGAGTGATCTGTACTCCGTGCTATACAGGCTACTTGGTCAGGAGTCCCGGGTTCGAATCCCGGTAGGAGCAAATGTTTGTATGACGAGTACGAGCATTTGTTCACGACTCATGAATGTGAATAAGTTTATTTAGTATATATCTAATATTTACATACATGTTATTATCAATAGTTCTCCGTTATCTAGTATCTACATAGCTAGCTATCCAACGCACAAGCTAAGCACTTTGCGCTAGATAATAGGTTGATTATTATAATTACTCAATATTTATGTAGTAGGTACTAGTGGCCGCTTTATGTGCTGTCGACTGTACACATTAATAAAGATGGTAATCTCTTAATATTAATCGCCAATTTCAGGTGCCACTCCTTTAATTTTGCCTTACGAATCATTTTATATCAATGATAACGTCTTTAATAATAGGAGGCACGATTATAAGGCATCAATAAGACTTGTTTGTGTCTTTATAGGTGTTGGTAACACGACCTCGATGCGTGAGGTATTTGACAACATCAAAGCAAGTGTCAAAACAATAAAATCGTAAGGTTTTAGCTAAAAAATATCGGCATCAGTGTTTTTATTAAAAGAAAAAAAAGGTTAAATTATTCGATTTGTAGTGGTAGCAAAAAGGTCTAATTGAATTATAAACTTATTTGAGCATTAGATTTTTTGAGGTTTTTTTTTGTTTTTTTTTATTTGAAGTTTTACCTCATACCTACACTCGAGAAACAGAATGTGAAATTTCAGTCTATAAATGATTTTATACGCTATTACGTGATACAAAGAATGTACCCACGATTACAATGTTCCAAAAAGCGATCAGTCCAATATACGAATATTAGACTGAGTGTAACAGAGTTCTGAAATAAATTTAGAATGCTGGAGTTGCGGGGCTCGATATAGTGGCACGTAAAAGGTAAAAGGGCGACATATAGATATTTTTCAAGGCAGCTGTGCGATTCTCTAACGACAGCAGCCTTGAATTCGTGGTGGTAGCGCTGTCATACCTTTTGGCGTTTGTTTGACAACCATTTGACAACTGTTAGTGACACTAGCGTTCCGACGACGAGCACGGCGTGAGCCGGAACTAAAAAGTTTTTTATTTTTATCTATATTCAATGAAATCAAAGTAAATATTGAATGAAGTCATTGCGATACATTTTGAACACAAGAAAAACGAAAAATCGAAAAAAATATCGTACATTCGATATTTTTCGATTTCGATCCAAAACAGCGATAATCATACACAGCTAAGAGATCGACGTAGAGATTAGAGAATACGTTTACATGCAGCGCTGTGCTCAGACGTCAAAATCAATGGCTGCTCATCGTCTCGTCAGTGAATCACACTGCAGTACTATACTATCTACCATCAAAATGTTAGTTAGTTTTTGAATTGATATTTGCAGACTAAATTTTTAAAATTATTTTAATAAACAATTCTCATAATATTTATGTAGCTTTTGACCCGCTTATAGTTCGATTCACGAAACTGATTTATTAAGTATACAATTTAAGTATTGAATACGTATCTTTTGATGGCACCGGATCATCGAAGCGTGTCAGGGTCAGCGTGACATCACAGTCCACCAACCGGTTCAGCTGGTGCTCCGAACTGTCCGGGAGACGCCCAGATAACAGATTATGTAATACCTGATACGATATTATCAGATCATTTATTTTTGATCTAGCCAAGAAGCTATCAACAGTGTTTACGCTAGTAAAATGTTGCACTAATTACTGAAATATAATAAAAATACTTTGAGATTTTAAATCATTGAGGTCTGATTTCTTTTTATTTTGAAATGTGTAGTGATTTTTTTTTTGATAGGTACGGAACCGTAAACTTATAAGCTACTTATTTTATGAGCTAGTTTGGTTAACTAGCCCGTAAATAAGAGTAAAACATCCAGGGAGATTCGTATTCAAGTACGGTGTACGTGGTCGTAAGTACGGTGGCGACCCGGCTTGTGCCGCAATCAAACACCGGGAATCTCGTGAATCGCTTGTATTTGTTTGAAGCTAATGCACATATTACGGTATGAAAATATAATTATTAAATTAACTAGTGACCGACCATCGCGCGCTTCAACTCGGCCTAATTTTCTATCTCTCCAAATATAGAACTATTCTGACAATCAGAATATTGTTTCAATACAAATTTATTTTTAACGTCGTCAGTGAATGTGCCAATACTTACTAAGAAGGCCGGTTACTGCAGAACCTAAACATTACATACAAATTACTACCGTCTGATGCTCATAAAACTAAAAAGTTATGATTACCTACCTTTGTTTACTACTTTTATCGTATACTAGCGACCCGCCCCGGCTTTGCACGGGTATTATACATATAAACCTTTCTTAAGAATCACTCTATCTATTAAAAAAAACGGCATCAAAATCCGTTGCGTAGTTTTAAAGATCTAAGCATACATAAGGACAGACCGACGGCGGATAGCGACTTTGTTTTATACTATGTAGTGAAGTAGCAAACATTATGTGGCCCCACATACTACTTAACTTAGCATTAACTTGTGTCTAGCATTATAATTAGTTTGTCTGTTGTTTACTACACAAGCCAACTACAAGAATAAAGTTTTTAGTCAAAATAATGTAAAGTAATTCAATGTGGCTTTGCATATTTTTTATGTTAGCTGTACGACAGTACGTGACTTCGCTTGGGTTAGGGTGCGTTAAAATATAGTGCATAATGTTTGTAAACAATCGTAATGATATAGGATTATAAATGTTATGTTTAGTAATTACAAGAAATTATCGCATCTTAAATCGTAAATGTTGAAATTTTTTTTTTTAATACCAGTAGTAATGCAGAAAAGGAAAAGCGTTGTTAATATAATTTGAAAAGTAAATATGGTGATTTAGTTGTGTGTATTTATCTTATGAATTGTCACTTCAACTATAAGTAGTGACTAAAAAAGAATACTTAAATACCATATCACTGTTACCTACTGCTGTATTAGTTTAGGTACCTAAGTCACGATAATTAGTTGTGCTTTTTTAGTTTTTTTTAAAAATAAATATGATATAAACACAGACATTTATCAAGATATAAACATTATCACAAATGTGATAAAAACAATAACACAAATTTAACATACCTAATCGAAATCTTCTTTCTTCATTTTGTAAAATGTCTATGAGCCAACGATAAAGTTATCCTTTTAAAAATGTAATGCATAATATGCATAATTACATAATGTTTCGATTTCATATGACTTAACACGCCTTTACCGTTACCGTAAATCGGCGACGAAATATGGACAATACAGATCATAAATAATGGACCCCCCAATTATCGGCATATTCATAACGATAACTTTATCATACTTTCAATCTACATGAGCGGTGTGAAATTGGATGAAACTGCAACCTGGGTTGGTTTTGATATACCTATTCAGAGTTTATAATGATTTCATCAGTTTTGGGTTACCGAGAAATGCTTTGGGAATGACACTTTGCGCCGTAGATAGATAGGTAAAGATGGTGTGTGATAAAATATAATTAGAAATTGAATAATTAAGTTATATATTTCTTACTAGCAACACCCACATGCTTTGCAATGTCCGCAATAAGAAAATTGTTACGTTTTATATTCAAAAAAAGATTTTAAAGTTAAGGAATCTTCGCAGGCGTACCTAGAACACCTTACCAAAGTTGAATCACTAGATGTGAATGCATGAATATTTGGTAAAGTCTATGTAGAGTACGGAGAACCTCGATGGCGTAGTGGTTTGAGCACTCTGGTTTCGATTACGAAAACGAAGCAACTTTCACTATGGTCGATACCGGGATGGGTCAACCAAAATTTCTGATCTAGAGCTCCTCGTTAAACCGTTGGTCCCGGTTGTTACTACAACCGCTTTTATCCACCAACCCGAATTGGGCCAGCATGGTGTTATGGCCCATACTCCTCATGTGTTTCTCGCATGTAGGAAGGCCTGTGCCCAGCAGTGGGACGCATATAGGCTGGTATTGACGATGTAGAGTACTATTAATTTAAAACATTCATCAGTAGCTAAAATTGTAATTTTAATTCAATAAACTTACATAAATGAATACAAAGATTCATTTTATTGAGATGTATGCGACATTAATAATCATAATTCTCTTGACATCTTGGCAACTGTTCACGGGTGGAAGGTACAACATTTATGTGCGCTTCTCGACGAAATGATGGGAATTTATATTGGGTTTGTTAATGTTTATATCGATTTATAGAAGCTTAATATATCTTAGAAATACTTTGATTTCGCTTGTCTTGCTGCTTTACTTATTCATTTGTGATACATATAATTTAAAAATGTGAAATTATTCAAGACACGTGTTTTAAATAACAGCCGCGGTATTTTAAATTTCCGTCTTTTACGCGCAAGTATTTATTACTTTTAAGTTTGTTTATGACATTTTTATATTATGATAAACATTATCAACGTGGTCGTTTAATAGATTGATTAGTTGATTTATATATAAAAAAATTCGCCAAATGATTGATAAAAAAAGCAAATAAATTAATTTACTTGGTTGGCTTTCGGAAGTTTTATGATCTTATAAAACCTCTGCATTGTTTTTAAAAAAAGTACTACCTATCAAAGCACCGCCTCTTTTGTAATTGTGTTTCTTTTTTCAAACGCTGAGCGAGTTTTATTGACCAATTATACGTCCGTGCGATCGGAAGCTTTTAGAAAAAATGGTCTGCATTCACGAAAAGGAATCTGAATAATCTTTGACCTAATTGTATATATTTAATATATATATACTTTAATGAGGAATTCAACCTTATCATGTGCAGATTGTATGATAAACATAATAATTGAGTTTAAATTTAACAATTAAAAACCTGAGCTATAAACTGCACAGGCTTATATAAAGCCATAAAACGGATAAAGTGTTAATAGGACTTGTATCAAACCGATCGTTTACAATCGTACAGACGTTCATTGAGTATTTAAGTGGTATAATCTTGTAATTGCAACGTATTTGCGATCATGTGAAGATGGCGAACTAAATGTATAGGTCAAGAACATAACTTAAGTTCAGAAAAGATTTATATCTGTTACGCGTGAAGAATATTGATTGCGACATTTTTAATACATATTTAACGAGCTTTTTTGAAACGGATTGTTATACGTGGATTTACGCAGGTTCATTTGTTTTAAAAATTATTTGAACTTGTTTCTGTAGTTATCGTCATACAAACCGACTTCCCTTTGAAATAATATGAAAGAATTGAAAATATCTTTATAGTCAAATAAGCCATCGAGAAGCACTTTTTAGCGTCAAAAAATATAATTAATTCTTAACGATAAGGTCACCCATTGTGAAAACATTGTGTGCATATTCTTGTTTTTTTTCTGATTCTTTATGTGATCTGTACAATAAAGTTTAGTATATGTGATCTGTAAATTAATAAAAAAGTAAGGTTTAGTTTTGGGATGATGTAGAAGCCTATTTCACTACAATTTATTTTGTTTACTTCTGCTATACATTTCTCTACACTCTTCAATTAAGTAGTCCTGATTAAGTTCACAATATGATAATTTCATTTTCTTGACATTGTTATTCAATTTAAAAAATATATTTAAAGAAAGTATCATTATCATTATCATTTAGAAAGTTTTGATAATTTATTGAAAGTTAAAAATGTTTAAACCCACTCTGGATAATAAGTGTGTGTATAAATTTAAAAAATAGTCCCAAATTTCTTACAACTTAAAGTTTTAAGTACAGATTTGAAGTTTGACTTACTAAGTTAAGAAGTCACTAGATCGGGAAACAACTCCAAGCTACGTCTTGAATAATTATATTGCTATAGGAGTATAATCCGACCAATTATTTATTCATGAATACCATCGTTGACACCTTTGAAGTAAGAATTAAAATATTAATGCATAATTGCACCCGTTCTTTATTAATGTTTATGAAATCAAATTATTTTAAGCATACATTTAGAACCTTAACCTTGCCCAAACTAGTCAAGTCTTCGAGATGCCATTGACTATTAATATTGGTTTTAAAAGTCATCTGATTAATCTTGTTTACGTGAATCAATGTCAAATGTTGTTTTTCATTAAAATAAATTACTAAGTAATGTTCTTTTAAAAAAGTCTCATGAAATCTATTTCGAAACTGGGAATCTTTGGCGAGAACATGTGTTCTTTCCTTCCAATGACGTGGGCTTTCAAAAGGAGCCGTGAAAAGGCACCTTATAAATATAAATCATAAAGGCAAGGTGGAGGCGGTAAGAACAGTATGTTACATTATCTGTCATAAGGGCTTTTCTTACCGCTAATTAGTCTATATAGAGGCTGGTGCCAACAATACGACAATAAATTACAACATGGGCAATATTTCGTTCAGAAAAATGGTTTGCCACTTTTAAAAACATCTTAGTCATTTGAGAATTTCATGACATTTCTATGAAATAATGCAGCCAATGTTACATTATTTCATACAAGTTTCATGAAATTTTCTAATGAATAAGATGTTTTTGAATGTGGCAAACTATTTCTTTGAACTAACATACTTAGCCCACGTTTCAATTTATTGACGTATTGACGGCACCACCCTATATTACTGACCTACTAGGCTAGAAAAGGTAAGGTGGAGGCAGCTGGACAGTGTTTAAGCTGCACTAGTCTTCGCCTATGGATTATACTAGGTGGTAGGCTCGTATGTAGGGTTGTCGGGGTGGGTACCACTATCTTTCTTATTTCAGCCGTGAAAAAGGTCGCTGTGTTTCGGATTGAAGAAAGGTAGCCAGTGTAATTACTGGGCATGAACGGCATTTCATCTTAGGCCCCAGAATGATAACGTACCTGCAATATCAAGTGATTTTTCTTTGTTATTGCAGGTGTCTATAGGCGGCGGTAACCGCTTACCATCAGGTGGGTCGTCAGCTTGTTTGTCATCTAGTTGTATAAAAAAATGGACTCTCCGCTTTTCATCAAGTGGTGATGAGTCATTTGCTGCTTTGTATAAATTTAAAACATTTAAAGTAAAACTTAGCATAAGTAAAGTCCGGAAAGAGCCACGGTTTTCCTGTTAATATTGCTTAAGTGATGCAACGCGAGGCGTGGCAGGCCATGAATCGCGCCCCTAATTACCCCATGTCCATCCGAGATTCGGCGTAATTTCATTTACCTTACACAATGTTTAAGAAGACATACAAATTAGCGTACCACCATTTATCTGATGTAATCTTAAACTATCCATCGGGTGTTGGTAATTAACATAAGCTATTAAATAACACTTTTTTTCAATCAAATATCGTTTGTAAAGTCATACTTTCACACCTAGGTATTACTTATCTAGCTTAATGTAAACTTGTGTTATGGATACTCGTACTAGACCGCAGATAAATATTTATAATGATATATTGGAGCTGTATGATTATTAGAAATATACTAAACAAACATAAATAACTCGTGAACAAAAATGTTCATACTCATCATGCAAGCTGTCCCTTCTGGGAGCCCGAAACCCCTGACCGAGAGCCTGTAGTCTGTTATACCTACTAATCAGTTGGTGACGTACAGCTACATAATATGTTTATGGTTTTTGAATTGAATACACTTCGGATAGAGCAAAGGAAATACTTAAATGAATTCATTGAATCAGTCCTTGGTAGCTTAGATGTCAGAAAAGTCACCGGGATTGTAAAAGTTAGCGTGTTTGATTCTCGCCCCCAGAACGTGATTTTATAGATTAGATAATTTTCTAAATATCTGTTAAAACATATCATATATTTATTTTAAATCTTAAAAAAAATTAAGGATAGGACTGAAATCAGGTGTGGTCAAATAGTTGCCTGCTTAATAAAATAAAATGATTAAATCTTATTAAAGGTATCGTTAAATTTTGAATACCCATTAAATTTAATATTTAATTAAAATCTATTTTATAGCTCAGTAACTATTTTGTATACGATGCGATACGAGTATTACACAAGACCATTTTAAGATTTAACCGTCTTTATGTTACGTAAAATGTTTTTATGCGAAGGAGAATAATAGATATTACTGAGCCAATTATCTAAGGTCAAAATATTTTTTAAATGTAATAAGTTCGAATGCGGGGAGCGTAACAAATGATGAAAAGTAATATAAACATAAAAAAGGAACGGACCAAGAGTCCGTAGAATTGAAATGTAAAGATATTTCAAAAAAGATATTTCATGTTATCTATCGCTGGTTTAGCTCAAGCATCATAAAGGGTTTTGCTATGGATACAATATAATACAATATAACAGAGAAAATTTCATAACAACCATTTGTTTTCATTACTACTTGGTAAAAAAAGAAATCCTACATCCCCTTAAATATTTATTATAAATGCAATAGTTTGGATGTTTGTCACTCAATCACGCCAGAACGGCTTATCTAATCACGATGAAATTTAACACAGACAAAGATTATAGTCTACATTAAAACATAGAATACTTTTGCTCCCTAGGAATGTGCTCCCATGGGAATAAGCAGACGAAGTCGCGGGTGGAAAATATAAGTAAAGAAAGAAAACATAAAAAGATTTTTATTGACATGCATCAAACATACATACAACATAAAACTTTGAAAATAAGGCAAAGAAAAAGTAGAAAAATAAAACCATTAACACATATCAGCAGGTGCAGTCAACAAGGCCCTTTCTTTACCTTATCAAAACGTCGGCAGAAGCGCTGTTATCATGATATAAGATATATATATATAAGATATAGATATATAAATATATATATATATATATATATATAACCTACTTCATAAGACCAACACCTTACTAGGATTTGAAATCGGGACTTCTGGATAAGTAGAGAAGTTTGCTGACCACTAGACCAGCTGACTATCATTAATAATATTAACGTGTATCTTCTTATAAATTTATAATTATAGGACACGTTGATTAGGTTACGGCACTTGTAAGATGGCAGAGGTCTTGACCCCTGCTAAGCTTTATTATTTATGAGATGAGCTGTGGGCGCTCATATGGTAGTGTACATAACATAATACATTATATAACACCCATAACCTTATTTTCTATGTAGTATCAAGCGTATATCAATCATCAAATAAAAGCTTATGTACCTGCAGCTGTATGTAAGTTAAAATTTCAAAAAACTTGTAATAGATGAGTGGTTAGAGCAGTCACTTGAATTCTGAAAGGTCGCGGTACAGTTTCCGCCTCAGGACATGACTATTTTTCTTAGTCTCGATATTCTTTTTTCATAATCATAATCATTTATTTTGCTTAAAAACATGTTCGCTTAAAATTATATTAAAATCAACCACATATTAAAAATAGTCAAATATGAAATAAATAAAATGTCAAATATATTAATAAGTCTTTACACATCATGGCAAGTCCATATTCATAAATAATTATTGTTATTTAAATTTAATATCTAAATAATCCTCCTATTATAAAATACATGCCGTCGTAATAAATTTCCTAATCTAGATTTTAATATGTGCATAGAAAATGAGTCTTTACTTCCTTAGGTAATTTATCATAAAGCTTAACAGTCGCAAGGCAACTCCTACACTACAGGCTAGTTTTAGGTTATATGAGACAATACTAATCTGTTTGGATTCCTACCTGAACGTGAATATATTTCTTTGGGTGTTGTGAAAAAAGTTGTGATCGACTTATCCTGGGATCAACCATTGCGAAAGTTGCTTTGTTTTCGTAATCGATACATGAGCACCCAAACCACTACGCCTCTGAGCTCCTCAATGCCACATATACTAAAGTATAGTGCTAATAACAAAAATGTCTAATAAGTCGCAGTTTAATTATACAAAATATGACAAATTTCACTTTACCACCGTACAATATTTTTTCGCATATATGACGCTAATCAAACCACATGAACAAAAGTTAGAAAGTAAAAGTGATCGTTACAACTAATAAGTCACTTACTTTGCAAGGCGATTACACGTCAGCCAATTTAAACGCTAATTTTATGTAATTAAGCAATTAATCCTCTGGAGCGAGTAGTAAATGACGATTACCTGTAACAAAATAACAAATTGATTAATTGTTTTAATTATATGATAACATAACCAGTGGAAGCATGGTAAGTTTATTATCAATTAAATAATGTAGAAGCCTTAGAATAAGGCCGAAGCCTTTCATAATGACGTAACAAACACTATTTTATATTCCTAATTATTTCTTTATCATGTCAAAAATTTTTTCATTACAACTAGATAACAAGCAATCTGACGGGCCACCTGGTGGTAAGTGGCTACAGCAACTGCACAAGTATTGTTTGAAAAGTACCCACTGAACATCATATGATAATAGTTTTCAACGCATTTTTCAAGAAAACATCAATTATTCTAGCTTAAATTTCATCATAATAGTTCCCATTATTAAAAAGAATATCAAGAATCAAGTTCCTCCGTGCCTCGATGGGCACGTTAAATCGTTGGTGCCTTAACCCGCATTGGGCCAGCGTGGCGGTGTTATGGCCCAAAGTCCTCATGTGTTTGTTTCATGTGAGGAGGCCTGTGCCCAGCACTAGCAGTGGGTCGTGTGTAAAAGGCTGTTGATGACAACACAGAAGTTCTAAAACTATATACGCTATCAAGTCACAGGCATAAATAATGAATAAGTACCGTTAATAAATACTTGGTTACTACCAAAACTTTTCAAACATACAGTACCTATATATAATTAAGATAAGATTCAAACAAATTACTCATGAATCAAACCAAATATTTATTGGTTAATAATACAGTATAATCGGTAACCATCACGGGTAATTCGGAAAACAAATGCAACTAATATTTTAATGAATCACGCAAATGATGGGTTATCGATAGCAATAGCGGGCCTTTACACATAATGACAAGGTTTTATAGCAAAAGGGCCACAGAGATCACGACTTATGATCAAACAGTTCATCGGTATAGCCAGCATCAGAATTTTATTATATAGGCTAAACAACTGTGATGTTTAAGAAAAGCAACTACTTTATTAAAATCGTCTTCCACTTCCTAAGATTTAAGTGATGGTACAAAAGTCATACGATTCTGTCATTGTAGTGTAAGAAATGCTTTTCCGATACAGTGCAGATATTTTTTATCTGCGCTCCGGATCGTCAATCGTCACATCGGAATCGTTTATGACGTCACGTTATACCATAAAGAACGGTTTAAGGACGTCACATTATCATTTTGAAAGCGATATAAAAAACAGTGTGTTTTTTACAAATCAATTAAACTTTAACTTTCCACCTTTCCCCGAATTTAATTTCCGGGGAAGATTAAACTAAAATTGCCATCTTACCCCGATCGGGGGTATCCATTAGGGGGAAGTTGGGAATAGACGGTTTCGAAACTGTATTGTCGTGTGGTGATTGCCATAAAGCTTTCAAAATGACAATGTGACGTCATAAACAATAACGATGTCGATACCAACGCATTGATGTGGCAGATGCAAAGCAAAACAGCTTGTATAACCACTGAAAATGGCAGTAAACTAGACACTATATAGAACTAGGTAACTATGTGCGGTTTTTTAATAATACTTATGCCCACCTCATAAGGCTTAAAATCGAACTGCATATCTAAACCTCGATTGGTAGTAAAGTTAACTTGATTGTACGATTGCTTCAAGTGCCGGAAATCAATTGAGATTTTATTTTGACTTTTTTATTGGGTTAGCTTTTGTTTTTTCAGAGGCTAATTTAGTTATGCACGAGTTAACTGTACTGTTAGCTTATAAGGTAACAAAAAATATTAAAGGTGTATCTTTATTTATAGCCGATGTTTTGACAGCATTTTCTGTGGGTAAAGAATAAAGACAATCAATTTGTATGTAAGACAATTCCTAGGTGGTGTTTTTATCTATAAGTTCGGTTAATTTTTATTTATTTAAAGGCACAAGTTTTTTAATTTTTAATTCTGTAATGATTTTAAGTGTTCTTTATTTTGTGTGTATGTAAATAAATTATTTTTTCTACATTTTAAGGAAGTTATTTTAATGTATAGATTAATTCTACTTTACGGTGTTAAATCTTCAAAGTTTCAACTAGGTACGCTACCTATAATTTTAATAATAAATGCTAAAATAGCAATTAAACAATACCACAAGTTTTGACCTGGAAGAGATAAATAAAATGATGTAATCACTATAGATTCTATTATAATTTTACGACAATTCAATTTTAATTATCAGTAATCATACTACTTACTTCATTTTATTACTGTGCTAATCGAATTGAATTTTATTGCACTTAAATACATTTCAACAATGATAACAATTACATAGTTACCTGACAAATCGAATGTAGACACAATAATGTAATTTTAATATGACTGTGTGATCTAAAAATTATATGGAACTTAATTACCGTTACAGCCTGAATTAAGCGATTACAAACCTAGTAAATGAACTTTATTAATTTGCCAAAAATATATAGGGTATATTACAGAAAGAGTGGTGAGAATCTGAACAGTGGTCTGTTCAGATTATGACGATATTATACGTATATAGGTACTTACCTTTTACCCAAATAGGATATAAAATAACGAGTCTTCAATCAATTACGATCTGACCAATCATGGCGCAGAGAAATAACATATTGTAATTGGTCGTCGTAACCTTATCTGGGTATTGCAAACGAGGGAACGCAACAGAGATACACCAAAAGATCATCTAATTAGTTATGCTCACGAGGGAAAAGGATTTATATAAATAATTTCTAAAATACTCTTTGCAATGTATATGAACGGAAATGAATTAACTGAGCAATATCAAATATTAATATTGCTTTATAAAACATCGATAATTAGTTAAAAAAATGCCGTACCTATTGCACAAAGTAAGTACTTATAGAGCCGCGTAAGAAATTCAAATTGGACGCGGCACAATAACATCTGTCAACGATATCATCATTGGACCTCAAGTAAAACCGCTTACCACCAAGCGCATCTTTGGTGAAGGTTTATGAAAACACTGAATCTTTTTTCGAATGCACTAATAGATATTCTCCTCTCAATCAGGTCAGATTTGACCAGAAATAAAGTTGTTATCTCAACGATCAGTTACGCAGTCACAAGAAGAATTAAGCTAAAGTTTATCGAAGCATCAGCCATGTCATAGTAAGCTGACATGTCGAAACCACTATCAAACGTTCGAACGATCCGTATTGACACTGTAACATTTAAGGATCTCACATTTTATCCGTTCATAGGTCATGGGTTTCAGCATATTTAAGAATGTTCGACGCGTTCGCGCCCATCCAAAAGCTCCACGGTCCACTGTAAATCCACATTACTTCATGATCAATGTAATCTTTATCATCTTTTGCATTAAGCTTATAACTGTTCACGCCTTTTAGTATTACCCAAGTTTATTTCTGTTCTTCACTCACTTTAAGTTTAATTCTCACGATTATTCATTAGTAAATTTTTATCTTCTGTATATTTTTCCTCATCTGACATTTTTACTTGTATTAGGTGTGAGGTCGCAAGATTTCTGGTCGATTTAAGATTACCAATAGCACTATGAGCTAGAATAAGTATAGTTTAGCGATTTTACAGCTGCCTCAACTGGTGTTTTATGTCTAGACTAAATAGTGATGATAGGTAAGAAAAGAGTAGATGACGCATTGATTACCAGTTAGGTGTTTAGAATATGAAAGGAAATAGGGCAGTGTTTCCTTTATAGCCTAAAATTATAATTTTAAGTTAAATTATAGCTTTACCGCAGACTGAGGCTATAGCCCACAACAAAGTAAGATTGTAAGTTTCTATTTTGAGGGCAAAGGATTAGTCATAGGTATTCAATCAAAAATAATTGCTGTCCTACAGTATCTTGCAAGGCGTTTTGTATTGCGAGATTTTTGTATTCCTATTAATATTGCTACCATATGTTGTAGAAATTAAAACTATACGCGTGACCTTTTCACCCATTATTTCCAAACCAATGTATGGCATAATCTTAGAATTACGGAATAAGTAATATTAATTAAGTACATATTACCACTTGACGTGCGTCCGACCAATAACATTCAATCATAATTTATTATCAAAGATTAATGTTCAATTTTAAGGCGTGAGACACACAAAAATGTCTCACGGAATTTTCTGAACATTATGATATTTAATTATATGTTTATCAATCTTCAAGGGCGTGTCTATTGAAGTTATTGCTATGCAAAACTAAGACAATAGTGGTAAATTGTGCAATTCTGTGGGTTAGGTGTCATTTCTGAAATTCGCTTTGGACAATAGAAGGCGCGGGATTCTCACAGAGTAGCGGTTAAACTAAAAAGAGCGAAGTTTCAACATTATTTTACTGTGGTCACTCGATGCAATAACTTAAGTCAAGTGCCGTCAAATTTTGGACTTTGTTACGAACTTATTGCCAAGCAATAGGATTTAAATTCGCTAAATTTGTTAGTTACTGTCAGTCTATAGCTAGTATATTTTCAGACGCTACTAATACGATTCCATTAAATTACAAAGCTAGCATAAGGTCAATATTAATGTTTATTTAAATGGTTTATAAACACTTACATATTCTCATCATTAAATTAACCTTTACATAACTTCCTGTTTTGGTTAAAATAAAAGAAGTATCTGTGTTTATCTATCAATAATTTGACTTATGTGTTAAAAAATTATGTCATATTTACATATTAAAATTATTGCATGCTAACTAACTAAACATCACTTCAAAAGTTGCTGATTTAAACAAGGCTTAAAATACCTAGTTAAATAAAAAAGATATTGCTTAAACAAATTACGCTTTTTATATATGTCAAGGATTACGTTCATAAAGAGTTTTCGTGCCATTTTTAACGTTAATGAGGATGTTCGATGCCGCGTTTCTTTTAATGTTAAAATTAATTGATTCGTTATTAGTAACATTACTTGTAAATAAAGTTATTTCTTCAACGTTCATCCGTCATCTTGTAACAGATTCGCGTCGGTCTGTAAAAGGGCAGAAGTGTATATTTAACGCTTTTGGTACATCGACTCATGCGCATGATGCAACATATAATCTATGGAAGACAATGGCCGCTTTTATAGTTTAACGATGCCGTTGCATATGCGAAGCTTTTTGTGCTTTTACTGTTTTAAGCTTAAAGGTCAATATATTCACAATCTGACCAACATTATCTATTTCTTTATCATCACATATTCCAATACCAATGTTCAGTCACATGTGTCCACATGTAAAGATTCAAAATATGTAGATATGCACCTATTGTAGTAGCAGTAAGGTGTAAGTGACTGTTCGTTATTAATTATAAACAGCCGTGCTATTCTGTAACAAAACTCGCATCTCGCTTCGCAGGTCGCTTCGATTTCATCTGTCAAATTGTATGAAAAATTGCTCTATTTGACAGTTGAATTCGAAGTGGCTTGCGAGGTGGGGTGCGAGATTCATTACAGAATCAACGCACAGATATCGCGTGAAAATTATGAATAAGAAAGGAGACGGTCTTTATTGGGCTTTTATTCCGAATAATTTAGAACAGCAATATGATATACCTCTATACGATGCAAATAAGCTACTCAATTTTATGTCGATCGGATTTTTCGAGCCGCGCGTTTGTACAAAAATGAAAAAATGTTCCAGCAGAATCTAATTGCAGCTGCATTGTCTATTAAACATTTTAGTTATTACTGTAATTTTCGCTGCAGCTACATAGTTTTAGAATAAAAAGTAATGGTTGGTTAATGCAATAAGGAAACACGAAAAGATAAAACTTCTGTTATGTCATATTACGTCTATTTCGGCAAGTTAACCAAAAAATCACAAATGTTTAGGTCATCTGAAAAGCGTAAAGAAATTACGGGCAAAATTATAATGTATGTGGGTAAGAATTTTACAACTAACTAAATGTAGTTTTCAATATTATTTATGAACTGTCACCGGATGTCTTTATGTATTTTATGGGTTGATTAGCTTTAAAAACCAACTTTATCGTGGCATATTTAATGTAAGTATGTTTAAAAGAACGAGCGGCTATAAATTATTATTAATTTTTAATTTAATGTATGACAAAATAATTTTCAGTCCACGCTTCATACATTTTTTGTTCCTCTCCTTTATCAACGGTTTATTAATACAGTAGGCAATGCATTTATCAAGTTCATTGAGTTGTTTTTTTTTCATATTCATCATTTTTGTTTGATAAAATACATGTATAATGACTAATTTATACAAACCGCAAGGTTATTTAAACATTCTGACAATATTTGTCAATAAGTATGTAGATATCCGGAATTCTAAAATAATAATGTCATTATTGAAGTGTTGGGTTACTAGTTATACATAATTAAAAAAATAAGCAATAAACATATTAAAGTTCTGGTTAGGTAGTGTGTCTAGGTACAGTCGGCAGCACATCAAGCGTAATAGTTTGACCTTGAGACCGCCCTTACTGCGTTCGTAATAGAGGCGGCTTTCGTAGTGCAACTGTTACACTTGTAGTGTTGTCGTATGTACAATTACTGTTGCTAAGCAATTCTAACACTACAATGATACAGTCGTATGTCATTTGTAGCATTAAACCCTTAACAAATGAAAGGCAACTCTGACGCTCAAGTGATACGGTTGGTTTTCTCAACAAATAAGTAGGGGTTTTATCAACAACCTATTATCGGAAACATATGAGGGGCGTGGGCCATAATTCCACTATCCTAGCCCAATGGGGTTGATAGAACAACCGTTGCAGAAACCATTGAATACCAACTGCATAATTCGTTAGTACACGCTGGTGGACTGGCAAGGGATTTCACGGGACTTTCGATAAAGCAGCTCAAGATTAAAATACCTTAACTGACGCCGTAAAAAATAGAATATTTTGACATAGTAAGGGTATCATACGTTAACTTCTAACGCAAATACAGATTAACTAGAAGAAAATCATTGCATCATTCCAAGTAGCTCGGATGGTGACAGTGATCAGTATTGTGAAAGATCGTTGGGTCGTGGGTTCGGACTCCGCCCATGACATCAGTTTTTCTAGACTATATATTTTTTAAGAACATTAAGGCTTGACTAAAATACTGTAACGTGTTAAAAGATATACAAATTCAAAGCTTTAAAACTAGTAAATTATTATATGGATTCTATTGAAGTAGCCATAAGGTGTTATATACATATTTTGACCCCTTTAATGTCGGAATCGGATAAATGTCTCAAGAAAATAAAGATACCAGGGATTTCGTGCAATGCCGGAAAATATCGAAACATCGATCGTACATTATTTTGTGGCTTTCAATAATTCTAACTAGTCATATTGCCTCGAACCAATTTACTTATAAAACTGGTATCGACATATTTTTCCGCGATATCACAAAATGCCTGGTACCTTCATTTCCCCGCGACATAGATGTTTTTTTAGACTTGACTGTAACCAATAAAGTTGTAGGCAGGATATGTTAATCATTAACGAAATATAGTTGCTATGGAAACTTTTTTTTTTGTTTTCTACATTTCCTAAGGAATGTCATAGGTTAGACGGCCAATAAAACGTGTCACGCCTTATTATATTTAAAAACAGGATACAAATTAAGAACCAGTCACTATATAAATGCCATAACTATTATTGTAATATTTATTGCCTACGCTTAGAAAAACTCGGTATTTAAGATTGAAAATAATAGATTCCGGGATACTAAAACGCTTCTTTATTGATATTATCTAATCGAAGGCAGGTGGGTAAATGCAAATCCAAATCCTATACTAGTCTAACCATGCCTATTATTTTAGATGTTAGTCTTCAGTTATTTCTTGCTTAAGATTAAGAAAGATATAATAATATTCTTACACTCACACCTATTATTAAGCCCAAATTAAAGATACTAGATAATTGAGATTTATAGATAATAGGGAATATGCTTATAAATATGAGAAGCTAAGAACTAAATTATTCTGTGGTAGGTCGTCTGGGTAGGTACCACCGGCTTTCTTATTCCAGCCGTGAAACAGTTCGTTGTGTTTCGGATTGAAGGAAAAAGTTGCCAGTGTAATTACTGGGCATGGACGGCATTTCATCTTAGGCCTCAGGATGACAACGCACCTGCAAGATCTAGTGATTTCTCTTTATTATTGCAGTTGTCTATAGGCGGCGGTAACCGCTTACCACCAGGTGGGCCGTCAGCTTGTTTGTCATCTAGTTGTATAAAAAAAACGATAATATCTGTCCCTACCGTGATTCAAACCTGGGACAGAGGTCAGATCCCCTCTCTACTAAACTAGCGGGCTTAGTAACTGACCACTCGATGAGACAGCCGTCTATTGATGATCTTTAAATTAACATGTATTTTTTATCTCTTAATCCACACTGTTAAACTCTGATAGTTGAAATATTTACTTATTATTGCATAAACTAAAACAACTTGTGTTCGAGAGCTGTCAAGTGTCAACATAACTCTGTCTTTTCATTTCTACAGGGTAAGCAACGCGTGAGTAGTGCCCAATGTGCTACGAGCGTCTAAGGGCTACAGTAACCGGTTCTAGGTGGGCCGTATGCTTTTGTTTGCCATCCTTGTATTAAAAAAAAACTTGTGACTCCTCTGGCATATACTAGGCCAAATCTACTGTGTAAACCATATTACAAAATCGTTGAGAAACCGTATAACTCAACCGCAAATAATTCGGATACATCACAAAATGATAATCATCTAAAAACTGTAAATGTCAGTGTCAAAGGTTAGAAATAAATCAACGTGTTAGCGACCGCCGAACGCAGCATTTTAGTGATCATCAAATCATCGTTTATCATTATTTAAGTCATTAAATGTAAGAGCTATGGCGTTAACAAGGTTTTCATTTTTAGAATGGGAAACGGTTGCAAAAGATCTTTGCTCAGAGCATATTAGTTAATTATTACAAATAATTTTGTATTGCTATTTTTCTCAATATTGTAATTATAGCTTTTCTATTGTTTTTTTTTAAATATTTATCCTTTATCCTTTACTACTTCACGTTGCCATTTTACTTATTTTGTTTCATTATTTTTTTTTGCAATGAAATAAAAGATTTTTGTATAATTTAATGAAAAACATATTTTTCAGTACATTATTGTCTACAATCTGAACTGGAGCTCATGAGCTGGCCCGAAACTTTACCATCTCCTTCATGCCAGGCATCAGTTTCCCGCAAAGTTTCAAAATAAAGTAATTTGCCTTTGTTCTTTCTGTAATATATGTTGCTAATTGCACATAAACGCAATTTTTCTGCATGCTGAATAAGACAGAAACAAAGATATTTACAATCTTTAAGGTGAGTTACCATTTAAGTAAATGAAGTAGAATCAGCGATCAAAATATTTAGATTACCTAACAAATAGACAACGAGTAATATGTTAGTAAATCAGATTTAACAATCCGAATTTGGAGAAGAATACCAATATGGAGTCTTACGGACTTAGCTTAACAAGCTAAACTATCTGCGTAAGGTAAGGATTTTGCTGCTTTTGATTGTGACGTGGTTTCGGAAAGTTCGCATAAAAAATAAATAATGTTATTTATTAGTTTCACTTTTCTTTCTTCCACAAGTAAATATATTCCTGATTGGTACCATCTCCTTCCAATGTAAGTTCGTAATAATTATGGAGAAGTAAAACCTGAATCTATCTCTGGATACGAGGATGTATTACATTCACTATTTTCATTCAGTTAACGGCTTTTTCGTTTTTTTTTTCTACAGTGTAAACTTTATCCACCTCTTAATAAAGTTCATTGTAAGTATACAAAAAAACTAGAGGTAATCCATAAACTTTATGGTTAGAAGACCAAACCAAGACTTATTTTACTGGCTGGCCGAGTGGTCTGTTCCCCTTACTATACAGGCTACACGGTCGGGGGTCCCGGGCTCGAATCCCGGTGGGAGCAAATGTTTGTATGATGAGTACGAGCATTAGTTCACGATTTCTCAGTTATCTAGTATCCACAACACAAGCTCTTAATGATGCTTACTTTGGGCTAGATAATATGTGTGATAGGTGTGAGTGTATGATAATAGTATTAATTATTATTATTATTATTTATTTATCGCTAACATCATCATTATACCAGCCAATGATGTCCACTGCTGAATAAAGGCCTCGCCCTGTCGATTTCGAAACGGGATGGCTCTGCGCAGTCTGCTTCCAAAGGCACCCTTCAATCAACCTTGACCAGGTCATCTATCTTTACCTCCATGTTTCGGCCGAACATATTATTATTTAATTTCAATAACATATTAAGAAATCAGATAGCTCTAAGATAGTTAGGCAACATAAATCTTAATAAAACAGATCTTCCATTTAATTTGATGACCGTATCATATGACCACGCGTGGGCGTGCAAAATGTCAGAAACGAAAGTAGTACAAACACCGTGGAATTGTTCTATTGAACTTAAGGATTGTTGTTAGCTGATCATTTGTCAAGTTATGCAATGTTATATGCCATTGTATTGTGATATAATAGCCAGTGTATACCATATTGTGCGGTATGAGAGTGCATTTTTTGAGGATGTCCATATTCTCATTGTGCCGCGACTTTTGAAGACTCTTGTATCCGCGTGTCTGTTCACAAGCTTTTTGTGTTGTTCTTAATTGGGTTATTGTCATGTCATTCATAAATAGCTTTGTATGCCTCATTTTGCTATTGAACATCGATTACAAGTTAATTTCATTGAAAAATGTCAATAAGATTTTAACAGTGTCTGAAATGTTTTGTATTGTAGGACTTGTAGAGTTAGAAGCTTTTGGTTCCAATTTATGTAGAACCAATGTAGGCTTGAAACCTTTTCGAACTTTTGGATTTTTAGGCGTCATTTGCATAGGATTTAATATTATTAATTATTATTCAAAAATAGCTCTTTGTTCCGTTTTGTTAAGAATCGGATACTTATGTTGTTCCTTTTATTTATCCATAGTAGCATTTAAGTATAGTGTGTAGATGTGATATACTTAGTCATCAGATTTCCCTTGACATTGAATAAATTTTAGTAAAGTATGGCATTATATACTCAAAGAGTAGAGCATAGCACAACATTGGAGCTTAACGCTGCCTGACCTTATCAGGCTTTTGAAAGTCCAATAATCCGAATAATTTTTCGAACGATTTTTGTGAAGATCCTAGGATCTTCGCAAAAAACTAAAGCAGGAAGTTCTCGGAAGCACCGACTCCTATAATGATTACATTTTAATGTTTTTAACAATTACAAATAAAGAAAGACAGCGATGAAAGATTATATGCTCCAGGCGGGAATAGAACCCGCGTCTCCTGATGACCGCTTTGAATGATGATCGTTTACGTTGAATGAGTGGTGAGGTAAATGTTGCTATAAAAACGTGAAAAAAGGGTAGAAAGCAGTGAAAAAATTAGTAGGATGTACCTATTGCTCCGGTGGCGTAGTAGTAATTGCGTCTGGCCGGACATCGGGAGATGCGGGTTCGATTCCCGCCTGGAGCATATATTTTTTCATAGTTTTCTTTCTTTATTTGTAATTGTTCCTTTAAAGTTTTTTGCGTTTTAATATTGAACTTTATTGTTTCATTTTAGAATCAGAGTCACACTATCAGCGCTAGTACAACACGTCGTCCTAATCATTACAAGGTCGCTATTGTGTGAAAGACGCCTATAGTTACAAACGTCAATGACCTAATCGAGCTCAGGTGGGATACCTGTTTGCTGCTGGTAATACTAATTTTATGGGCTATATTTTACAATTGATAATTTATTTTTTCATTTTTATATTCAAATAAAATCATTAGAGGGGATCTTTATCCAGCAGTGAAGGTCTTACGGATGAAATTATGATGATGATGATATTATTTTTATTAATCCAGAATCCTTATATTTACGCTTTATTCACGAAGAAAAATTGGTCTTCATCTTTTGCTTTTTTTTGTAAAATAATACATAAATAAACAAATACGAAGCCGAGAGAAATTAAGCCCTAGTGACGGTTGGATTCACTCAATGTCATACGATGACCGGCTGACCGAGTGGTCTGTATCCCTTGCTATACAGGCTACTCGATCAAGAGGTCTCGGGTCGAATCCCAGTAGGAGCAAATGTTTGTATGATGAGTACGAGCTTTTGTTTACGACTCATGGATGTTTATACGTTTATTTAGTACATTTCTAATATTTATATATATTATCATTATGTCTCCGTTATCTAATGATGCTTACTTTGGGCTAGGTAATAGGTGTGAGTGATGAATATCATTATTATTATACATCAGCGAAAAACTTAAGTAACTCTACCGACCAGTGCCGTCGTCCAAAAAGTCTGTGTGTGCGCACGTCGATTCCTCAATCGTCAAGTGGAAGTGAAATTTTAAAGGAAATGCATCAATGAATGGTTGCATCTCTAGATGCCATATAACCTAAAACAGTCGATCACGATAGAGAAAGCCGACCACAGTATAAAAAAGAAGCAGTAAGTTATTATAATACCAACCCTTTACAACTTTGATTTGATCATTGATTTGTAATTATTTAAGATTGTGCTTATTTTAGCTAGACCGCATCCACCCCAACTTATGATTGTAAGTTGGGGTGGGTTCTAATAACTGCGACACAGGTAGTCGTTGTAATTTAGTTATTCACGTTGATATTACGTTCTGTAAAATAGGTTTAGAAGCGCTAACAGATGATTATTTGAAATTAAATTATTTGCATCTAAAATTTAATTAAAAATTTCTTCCCAGTCCTACCTACTCCATGGCTTCTGGTGAACTGATATTTCGTATTATATTAAGCCAGTCATATTCAGGAGCAAATATAAAAACAATGTAAAAATTCCAATTCCAAAGAAGTATTGCAATAGTGCCTTCATAAATAAACAACGTCCAATCAAACTGTACAATAATTTTTAATTACAAAGGCATCTAAATAAAAATATGCCTTGATCACGAAAACTCAATATATCATGCTGTTTGTGAAATACATATCTCAAACGCTGATTAGTTGAATTATTTCTAACATGAAAACATGTTCTATACAGTCAGCTTCAGTTCAATGTGACAAAATATATTTTATTGTTTGCGGTTATTCCATATATGAAACATAATTTAAAATTATAATTTAATAAACAATAAATAATTTTAATGAGCATAATTAAATGTTATAAACGATTTGTAACAAAGAGCTAATAAATGGCAATAGGTGTGACTGACACACGATATTTAAGTTTATTTTATGTTTATCGGGTTTTAACTGGTATTACCAATCGCGCCGACATAACTTACTGCGTTATAAATTTTCTGTGTCCTCTGTGTGGGAAATTGGCATTAAACTGATGTGCTATTGTTTGAGAGTTTTGCATTTACGACTTGGTACAGTTAACGACAAAAGTTAATGTTCACTTTTAAAAGCTTATACTCCATAATGCCTTCGTATTAAGAGTTTCAAGCTGTCAAAAGTGATAATAAAGTTTTGTTATCGACATTACACCGTAAGTTTGCTTTACTGATTTGCAGTTACATCATTTCGCAAGCTTTTTGTGCAACCCTTGTATATTTGAATGTTTTCAGCATGATGGTAAGTTGATGTTTTGAAAGGAAAATTTTAAGGTTGATATTTGACACTAAACGCCTTAATACAATATTTAGGATTAAATTACTCTTAGGACCGAGTGATAATATGTAATTTGAGTTAGTGAAAATTTTTAATATTTTGTAGGTACATATTTACTATGCGTATAAGTATATTGACACAGCTCATAGGATTAGCATGTTGAAGTGGCAGTGGGCAAGGTGATGGCCGATGTGGCGTAAAAGTTCTAACTTGGCGACCACGTACCGGAAAGCGCAAAGTAGGACGGCCCCCCACTAGATAGATAGACGACATTGTCAGGACCGCGGGGAGCCGTTGGATGCAGGCTGTGCAGATCCGATGCATTCGGAAATTGACTGGGGAGGCCTTTATTCAGCAGTGGCTATCACAGATTGCTATGATGGATTACGTGTATTGAAGTAATGCTTACAGTGCTTAAAAGAACTACGACAATTATAATCCTATTCTATTTATGCAACTTATTTATTTTAATTCTAAAATCCAAAGCTGCTTACAAAACAACCTCCAAAATAATTTTCTTCATTTCCATATTAATTTTAAGCTAGGTTCTAAATCCCTCGTTCAAGGCAGACTTTTTGTTCTAAGGCTTTATTTACAGAATGTTTGCGGCCATCGAATCGCCAGTAAAGGTCGGATGACTCGTTCTGTTACCATCTCGGTCTTCATTAAATCAATATTTTAGTAGATGTGGTTTTATAACTAAATTATGTTAATAGCACACCGTATCACCGATGTTAATTGTTGATATCCGAATGCCTACATTAACATTTCAAAGGTTAACAAATAAAAACGTTCAATGCCAGTAAAAAAAAGAAAAATCCTAATAACATCAGAAACAAGAAGTCGTGTCGTTAAGCAAGATTCTATTGAAGTAAGAAAAAAGTATCACCATAAATAATCTTAATACATTATTAGGTACCTATACAAATTAATATGCATCTATCTACATTAAAATTTTGCTCTATGAATCTATACTGATATAAAATTTACTGCCTCTGTGATCTAGTTGTTGTGACCGCCTACCTCAGATCTAGAATTCCGGGGTTCGATTCCCAAGGGGGCAAAAATTAATTAGTGGTAGGGTTTTTTCTAACGCAGCCTGGCTAGCTACCACCATCTTACTTAAGTCTGCCGCCATAACAATAATGTTACCAGCATTGTTGTGTTCCGGCAGTTGGAGGTAAGATAGCCAGTTCCTCTGTGGTTGAGGAATCCGGGTGTAGCTGGCTTCTATCTTCTGCCTTATCATCACTTTCTGGCAGGGGAGATAAAGGCAAAGAGCTAAGATTAAATAAAAACGAAAGTAAGTCTGTCTGTCTATTTGGCACGGAGATAGATAGCATTATAAGAAAAAAATCCACGCGGGCCACTAGTACTTTTAAAATTTACAACACCGAAGTTTTTTTATGAATAATACAGTCTAATATCCAATTAATGGTCAGAATACGTCCGCAGTCTATTTTACTTAACATTGAAACATTACGCATCGTTTTAAAATGTCATGACTTGTTTACAAAAACAAACACAAAAATAACTAAATTTTGGTAGTAATGTTTACTTGCAATATTTATACAGTTTTATTTGCAACTAAAAGCGAATTTTGCAATCGTCCTAACGGTTGCCGATAAATGAGTTAAACAAATTAGAATCTGTAAATATTGCATGAAGAAGTTTGGTTGTCATAAGTAATGTGAATAGGATGTTAGTAACATGGCAAAACCGCTCTTAATCTTATTGCAATAAAGTCACCTTGGTGTTGTTGAGTCATTTGCCGTGCTTTGTATAAAAAATAATTATCCTAAAACCTAGAGGTAAGGCAAGGCAAGAAGCCACTATGAAGTTTGATTTATGAAGCAGATACTAAATATTATAAATGTTTGAAAAATTACTTAATAATTAAAATATAAAACTAGAAAAATTTCACGTCCTGAGGCGGGAATCGAACCCACGACTTTTCGCAATCCGTCCGGATCTAACAGCTCAGTTGCTCTGTTGGTTAGAGCAGTCGCCCGGACTGCGAAAGGTCGCGGGTTCAATTCCCGCCTCAGCACGTGAGATTTTTCTAGTTTTATATTTTAATTACTAGATACTTAATAATTAAATCAATGATATGTGAGACGTGATATTGTGAAGCTGTATTTTGTTATTATAACTTAAATTCCAGGTGTAAGGGTCTCGAAACCGTAAAAGCTGAGATGCATTCGGCTTTAAATCTCGATAAGTCTTACTTTTTTAAAATATTCCATGAGTCGACGAAATTTATCAATATTTGCGAGAAATAATCTTTGATTCTTAGTTTCTTTTAATTCAGCGTTGCTAAGCACTCATATTCTGCATTAAATCCCCTACTATTTCGTCACTCTATTTTAAAGTTAATTAACCCGTCAAGCATCGTAGCCCTCCGGAAGGATAACGCCGCTTGACAGATTGCATACTTCGTAAAATAAATATAATTAAAAACCAACAAACAAACAATAAACCAAAGGTTACAATAAAATACTCTGCATAGCTAGGTACTGCAGCCATTTCACGTTTATGATAGTTCGAATTCGAAATCTACGTCTCGACCGCTTTTGACCACTATAAGCCAATCGAGTAGAGGCTTTTCTTCGAGAAAAGTCGAATTCAAGATTTTCAAAATAGCTCAACTTGATTAGAAGTTCTAATTCGAATTTTATCTCGAATTCAATACTGTATTACTGTATGTCATAAACACGACTTGTTGAGAAAAAAAATGAAACAGCGAAAACAAAATCTGCGGTTTCATACTAAATTGTAACTACTACCTATCTCTATACAACCTGTTTTTATGGAACAGCTGACTGATTTTCACGATTATATTTTTTTTTAACATTTCGTGAATAGGTTTTTAGGAGCGTTTCCCTTACAACAGTGCATCGAGATCACAAATCAAACCGGTGGCTAATTTTAATTTAGAATTTATGAGGCTAAATATGAGGGAATATTAATACTGAAAATAAAATCTACAAGTTCTAAAATGTGATGCAATTTAATTTAACCAACAACTTCTAAAATTTCGGGTTTGAGTTTTATATATAAAATACTAATAATAGATTACAAAATTCTAAATTAACACATAACAAATATCTATACAACAAAAGCATATTAAGTAATTGTTTTTTTTTTAATTTGTTGGTTTATTACTTGTTTGTATACAGATAGAGAATAAGTCAATTTTCACATTCTTTAAATTCACGCAAAACAAGAAAATTCGAAAATTTTAATCAATGTTATAACTTCCATTCAACTTCAACATAGTGCAAATAAAAATAAACTGTTAGTTCTGTGAATTCATTGAAAAATAAACCTATTAAATATACAAGTTTATTTAAATATCTTTGTTTTATTTATGGTGCGATTTCTACATACACGATCTATATTAAGAAACATAAAATATAGCTTAGCATTATTAAAATTATGTAAATGTTACTTAAATAATTAATTAGTTTGTTATTACGGAGTTACGGAGGGTTATTGTTATTTACGGAGAAATTTAACAGTTGTAAGCACACAACGTAGGTATTGACTGTTTTAGTATGTAACAACTTAGGTGTATTTACAAAACCGTTTACCATAAGCTGAATATTACGTGTCATCGCTTTCGCTTCCACTGAGACTAATCTCTCAGAGCTGTTTTGACTGGACGTTTTCTTGAGGCTAATAGACTTAAACTTCCCGTAATTGGCTAAAGAGAAGTTTTAGATTAGCAAACAGCTTTGAGGAATAGGCGTGGAATTATATGAATTAAGCGTGAAACAACCGCTGTGTAATTCTTTCTCTGATCAAAGTTATTAATACTGTCCTATTTATTAAAATTATTTGACATCCACTAATATTATAAATGGGAAAGTGACTGTCTGTATGTTACGATTTAGCCCTAAGCCGATGGTTACATGCTACCTTGTGGCGCGATAATTGACAACCAACGAGGGCAGAGCCCCGCGCGGTCACTAGTATGAAAACATTTACGCTAATAAAGGGTAGAATGACAAAAGTATATTTACCCGTATTGATACAATTCATATGTTTTATTTGTATCATTTGAGTTTTAAAACAGTTATTTATGCACTATGAATAAACCCATTTAATCTTTATTGGCCCAACTTTTTGGTTGATTAGTAGAGCATGCGTAGTAGCATTAAGTCCACCAATTTGTAGCATAGTAAGTATGTGTTATAAAGTTTAGTTATATAGTTTAGTTTAGTTTTTTTTATATATAATTCATCATCATCATCATCCCCAGCCTATATACGTCCCACTGCTGGGCACAGGCCTTCCTACATGGAAGAAACACATGAGGAGTTTATATAAAAGTTTATATAATTACTGGGAAGGAATTTCATTTCAGGGTGACAACACACCTTTTTTTTGCGGGGAAAAAAGGCATTTACGACTGCCCTGCACCATAGGGAGAGAGAGGTGCAGGGGTATGTGGGGCTCCTTGACCAAAGATGGTATAGGTCAAGAATACCCACTAAAACGACCCCGGTGCTTCAACTTCTCGCATATTCAGAATATCAGGCACACACAACACACCTGCAATACCAAGTGATTTTTCCTTGTTATTGCAGGCGACGGTAACCACTTACTAACAGGTGGGCCGTTGGCTTGTTTTACAAAAAAAAGTAAATAAACAAAATAGTAATGGTGGCGTAGTAAGAGTAAGAGTCGGTCTGGTGATATATCTATAAATTATAAATCAAACAAGTTAGAACACCTAAGTTGGAAAGCTATGGATCTGAATTTATCATACTTATCACCCTTAGCAGCCCGCCGGTGATTATGGGTAATTTACATATTAATAATGAAATATTAAATCACTGCTGGTATAAAGCAAGTCTTGCGAAATTATGCGTGGGATGGTTTGAATCTTCCTTCCTTAGCATCAAATAACTTAAATAATAGTCAAGAATTTCATTGCTACATACATACATCATGAATAATCATGATTTTAGTAATATTGTTGAAGTGTAGTCAAACGATTGAGTATTGTTTCAGCAGCATATTTGTTTCTAGACTTCAAAAGAAAATTTGATGTCATTCAGAAGCATCCATCTTAGTTTTCAATAATAATAATAATATTCATACACTCACACCTAACCTAGCCCAAAGTAAGCATTAAGAGCTTGTGTTATGGCTACTAGATAACGGAGAAATTATGATAATAATATGTACATAAATACCATATTAATATACTAAATAAACATAAAAACATCCATGACTCGTGAAGAAATGCTCGTACTCATCATACAAACATTTGCTCCCACCGGGATTCGAACCCGGGACCCCTGACCAAGTAGCCTATATAGCTAGGGGCACAGACCACTCGGCCGGTTGTCATTACTTCTCATTCTGTTTTTTATTAATTAAGTTATTTAAAGAAGACGCATGTAAAAATCCCACTTTTCTTGTAATATCTTAATTTGCTACGTGGATTCTTGGCAGCTTATGACAATTAGAAAACAATTGTGCCTGAAATGTGTAACTTGGATGTTGAAAATAATGAGGTAGTTTGTGAAGTACCTACGCACAAACCAGACGCAATTTAGGCTTTGTATTTTAAATGCTATTTAGTGCATTAGTTATAAAGACGGCGGAGCAGCTGGATCTCGTCTAATAGCAAAACCATTGGCTGTCACTGCTTACATAATTAAATGTTCAGCGATTAATACAGCTTTACTACAGCCAAGGACTGTACTGAGTCAGTTGAATGAGACAGGGATTTAACTGGTATAAATTACCCAATTAATTTGATAATCATACAACCACTGAATTTCCCACACTACGAACTCGACGGGTGCAGCTTTTGATTACTATCGAAAATGGAGTTAGGAAACTGAATACATGGGTCGTATTTTGTAAAGCTTTTTGTTAGCTTCTAACCTATTGCACTCAGCGTTGAGTTGATAAGCTCAACAGTAAAAATGGTTTATTCCCGGTCGTCACCCTGCTGTCCCCACTGGGTACAAGTGGGAAAAAAAGTTTCGTTCGTCCCCAGTGAAGACGACAGAATGGGGACGACCGGGAATAAACCGTAAAAATCCGTGCGTTTTTTTCGCACAATCTGTAGTTCATAGAAATACATACCTATCTAGATTATAAAAGAATTACGCGCGCTGCGAATTAAGTGCGGATTTTGAAAAGCACACGCAAATGTTTTAAAACTGTATGGAGACACAGCCAGGTGTCAAGTACAAGATACTGAAAAATAGGTAAAAATATACAGAACTGTGTTTAATTGTCCGTTTTCTTTATGTGCTTTGTTGCGTGGTACAAAACATATTTTTTTATAGAAAACACTGCAACACAGCGAACTATCCATCATGGCGCCTATGTCACTTTGGTGACGTTTAGTTTACTTCTATTCGCCCGCCATATTGCTATTGAATAACGGTGAAATCAACGAAAAATTTCAACTTTTGTACAAAAAAACGATGCATGAAAACGAAGTATCAGAATTTTTAGGAGATTTTGTCTGATATTTTGAGATAGTGTACATATCTGGCCGGATATGAAACATCTCCTTACGCGCTTAATCCTAGTAATAATCGTTATTTCCCGAGATACATTGAATAGTTCAAAATACCAGAAACACTTTTTGTTTGTGGCGTCATGTCACATATTCATTTTTGACGACCCGCTGGCTGTGTGCTCATTGCCCCTGGCTACAGGCTATTGGTTAGTCTCGAGATTAAGTCCCGGGGCAGATGTTTCTGTGACAAACACGAATATATGCGCTCGGGTCATGGTTGTTTATATGTATCTTATATATTCTAATATAAAATATTTACCTATTATATTTAATATGTTTACCATTAGTTTTCTCGTACATATTTAATATGTACTATTTAATCAATGTTCAGCCCTAATTATGTTTATTTACCAAAATCTCAACACCAAACGCAATGATGTTCATTCAACCACAAAGGTTAGTAATTAAATTTACGATTACGAAATTTTTATGATTTATTTACTTTAATATGCTTGACCTATGTCAAAGTAAACTGAAATATCTCGACATCATTGATGTTGTCGGTTCAAAGATTATTTATTTGTTTTGATTGCATTCAAAAGGTCACCCGTTTCGTGTTTCTATAGTTAACATAATACGCTATTTAATGAAATTACTAGATTGTGTGGTTCACATATTACTCGGTCTTGCTTTGGTACAGAATCTTAGGTCAAACTTTTTTAAAAAATATTTTTACTTTTCAATGTATACTTAGCCTTAATATTATAGAAATTACTCAAATTTTGATGCTTTAAAAGTACACGAACCAGTCACAATAGAAAAAAGTTTTTTTGGTGCAAAAATACAATATATAAGTGAATGACAATAATACTTAAATCAGACTTTAACCTGTCAAGCATTAGATTCCAGACACACAATTGATTTTTCAATTGTCATAGCCCTCCGGAGGGATAGCAATGCTTGACAGATTAGATATATAATGTCGCGACAGAGGCTGCCGTGACTCTGGTACTCTGCAAGGCATTTGCCTTACAATGGATTGAGAAAAATGAGTAGAGATAAGTTAATATGTATTCTAATGTTGACAAGACGCCTGCGCTAGCGAGCTTAATGGACATAAGGTTGAAATTTAAAATTTTAGTGGTCATCTTACTTTTTAAATGGTAACTTCTTGTAATTTGTTGTAACTGCACCACTTTCACCCACCAACCCCCATTAACGTGGGGTATTATGGCCTTAACTCGTCGAGTGCTTTTTCCATGAAGGATGGTCTGTACCCACCAGTAGGATATATATTAGGCTTTTAACGAACTTTTAATTTATCTATCAGGTGTGGCGCCATCTTTTCACACGAAGTAGTTTGTTTATTTACACATAATCAATTCAAGTTTTTAACAGTAAAAACCATCAATTATTTCACAAAACTCAACAGCTTCAAGGTATGTTTTTAAACAGCAGACACCAATTTGGTAACTTAGCAGATTAAAAGTAATAGCAGTTACAAAACTCTGAGTTATCAGAACTCTTCATGGGAATGTTACCAAATGTTGGTGAATCACTCGTGGGTTTCGTGACTAGTGCAGCCAATAATAAAGCTGTCTGCCCACTAGACCGTTCCATATCATGACCGTGCTATGAATGTTTCATGCACGGAGAACAAATGACGGATATTAATATAAATAAATTTGGTGACAGCCAGTCGTAGCGCGATCGGTAACTTATTGTTCTAGTGGTCTTTATTTTATATTAATTCAATGGTACAAAGTGTTAGGTGACGTTCGAATAATCATCCGTCCGTAAGCTCTGATTAAATTTTATGTGCTCAATTTGACATTTGTTGCGTATGAAAAAGTACGATTCGGTTGTGATTTAATAACTGCTATTTTATTAATGATATTTTCCGTAAGATTTTACGAAATGAATTATGTCACATAAGGTCTGTCACATTGAAAACATTTCAAAATGTCAACGCCACTTTCATGAATAAACAATGCATCTGGATTCGAAGCCAAGGTTCATAACTCTCTCACGCACGTTATCGATATTCGCGTATTCCCGTATCGATTGCACAATCGAAACGAAGACGATCGATGATCAAATTGCTGGTTTCACATAATTTAACTGTGATTAAAGCCATAATTACAGATTTAGTACCGAGGAGATGGATGGGCAACCTTCGCATTTGCATGTCGGCGTTTTTGTGCCAAATATTTTGGATAATCGAAACATTATCTCGAATTCGTTAAAGTAGGTAAATGCCGAATTAAGTAATGTGAGATTTCATATTACTTAATTCGGCATAGTTAGTTTTTATAAAAAACTGTTACTTAAATACATTAGATAACAAAAACCCACTACTTTTACCTGCTACTTATTTTCTGGTTTTTGTGCCCAAAGCGTGTTGGCGGGTACAGCAGTTGCAGTTACAACCGGAACCAACGGGTTAACGTGCCTTCCGAAGCACGGAGGAACTCGAGATTACATACATTGTTCGACCAATCCCGGGAACGACCACAGCGAAAGTTGCTTTGTTATCGTATCGAAACCAGAGCGATCAAACCACTACACCACGGAGCTCCTCAATTACAATTTACTTAAATATATTTAGAGTTTAGTGAAACCTAACAAAGTTATATAAGTAGTAATAGCAATGTATCTCAAACCAGATTAGATATAATTTGCTGATACCAGAACTCAAGGAGCACCATAACGAGCTTAGAGATTGTAACAATTTAGAAATAGTGAAGTTCTGTCTCATCAAACAGGCCAATTTTATTATATTCAAGCTTTTAAGTGTAGATACGGTCAGCAACAGAAGTTGATTATCATTTTACAAACTACGTCATTCGCAGTTTTTATACAAATTGTTAAATGTAGGCCAATTAATTGGGTTATTGTGAAAAGGTACTAAAGTAACTGTACCGTCAGAAGCAAAAGTCCTCTTAAAAGATCTAAATTAACTGCGTTGTATAATTATCTGATGCCAAGCTCTTTATTATTTATAATCCCAGTCA
This sequence comes from Nymphula nitidulata, assembly GCA_947347705.1. Taxonomy (NCBI): domain Eukaryota; kingdom Metazoa; phylum Arthropoda; class Insecta; order Lepidoptera; family Crambidae; genus Nymphula; species Nymphula nitidulata. Next base: position 9,510,704 of record OX374636.1, read on the forward strand.
AACGCTCAAATAATTTTATAGAGAATAGTTATAATTTAATTTCAACGACATCCTTTCAGTTGTCCTTACAGCTGTATATACAGACAGATAATAATATCATTTATTATTATATGAATTTATAGGTCCTACACATACATAGAGGAAAATAACACATATTTATTCCTTAATAAGACATTGTTTTCTAACTTTGTAGCAGGGGAAACCACAATTTGTATAGCGTAAAACAATTGCGTACTTACACTGTTTAAAAAATAAAAATTGTAATCGAAATCATTGGAGGCCACGCGTGGGATCAGGCTAATTTGTCGGTAGCCGGTTACACAACTAATTGTTGTTTCAACTGAGAAATTACTACTGTTAATAACTTTACAGAGACCAGCATTAGGAATCTTTGATATACAAATCTGTTCATTAAATTAACAGACGGTTTTGGTAATTTATAAAAATCACACATTAAATTTTAAAGATAAATTATCGAACACATGAGGCCTGTAGGCGTTCCACAGAAACATATTATTTTATAAGTTCCTTTGTATTATAAAATACTAAATTACATAGTATGTAGTAAAGAAGTGATGGTAGGTACAGATACGTCTAAAAAGATGTACCCACACTCAAAACTTCAATATGTAGATATGGACTCTATTTTATTAGCAATAAAGTTTGCATAGTTATATATTTTGATGCCTTTAACGCATTTATTTTTTAATATGTCACTGCAGCTATTTAGTGAAACCAAGTAAAGTAGCATCCACACCGCAAACGAGAAGACAGCTTTCCGTTATGCTCTGGCTTTGAAAAACGTAATTTCTATCCCTATATGAAAATGCCACCCTGAATCTACCCATCCCTATAACACTGCATTTCCTCTTTGAACAGCAACCATCATATCCTATAAATCACGCCCTCGATCTACATCCTATTCACAACAGTCGGAATGGGTTATAGATCTAAAACTCACGCCCATCTCGCTTTGATACATCATGACAAAAAGTGACTGTTATAGAGTTTTCGATTTTTGAATGTTTGCGTCGAATATCTTTCACGAAAGTTTAGCTTCGGGACATTACGTACTGGCAACGTCACTCGTCTATGACATGTTTTTAAAGTCTACGAAAACAAAATATTTCATTTATCGGAAGACGGTTTAAAGGGAATATAAAAACATAATTTTACAGCAATAACTGATTTCAAATCGTAAATAATTTTAAATTTTCATAGGAATCCTCTCAATTAACATTGCAAATCAAAAGGTAATTTTAAAAGTCACCTTATGTTACATGAGTCATAACTAAGAACGAAGTCGGTAAAAATATCTTAACTACAAGTATTTCATGTCCTGGGGCGGGGAGGGAACCCGCGACCTTTCACAATCAGAATAACTGCTCAAACCACAACTACCAAGGACTTGGGATAACAATTTTTTCCCACGAAATTTTTCCACTCTATCTGTATTTGCGTTACAAGCTAACGTATCATCATCATCATTACCAGCCTATATACGTCCCACTGCTGGGCACAGGCCTTCCTACATGGGAGAAACACATGAGGAGCTTGAGCTATAACACCACCACGCTGGCCCAATGCGTGTCGGTGGGTTAAAGCGGTTGTAGTAACAACCGGGACCAACGGCTTAACGTACCTTCCGAAGCACGGAGGAGTTCAAGATTAGAAATTATGGTTGACCCATCACGGGATCAACCATGGCGAAAGTTGCTTTGTTTTCGTAATCGAAACCAGAGCGCTCGAAGCACTACGCCACACGCTAATATACTGTTTTAACATTTATACATATTTTAAAAATAAAATTAAGATCCAAAATAAGTTATTTAGATTTTAAACAATATTTCAAGACGTTGACATCCTTTGTCGCGGTAATACGCATTTTCGAACTTATAATGCTTAAAACCGTTTTGTATCCAAAAAACGTTTATCCATTCTATTTAAAACATAGACAAAACATTGTCGTTTGTATGTAAATTTAACAAATGTGATTTTTACAAAGTACAGATATTTTTAATACATTTTGCGGTTACGTCAGCCATTACTTCACATTTAAAAATGAATTCTAAGTGGGTACTTCAGATGAATGCGTCGATGTCTTGGCACGGAGATTTGGCAGACGGATATATGTTACAAGACAACTGCATACTCTAACGTACGTAACATGTCAAATGTTACATTGTTAACTGATATCTTGTATTGTTAAGATGATCATGTTGACGGGTCTTTATTTATGTATTAGAATTTTTTTTCGTGGCTTTTATTTGAATATTTCTTTTCTTTAAGCATCTACTTGTGTTCAGGCTTATGTTTAAATAAATGGAATAGTTGAAGATGTACAATAATTGTTGACGGAATGTGTAAAGGAAAGAACTGATGGCTTAATTGAAATTCATGATTAGATTAAAACTATATAGAGCAGGGATGGCGAACCTTTACGTATCAGCGTGCCATTTTTATAAGGAAATATTTAATGAGGTCATAGATGTGCCATCAAATCAATTTTTACTTTGTGATTATTGGTAAAATATTACTAATAAATACTATCAATTAACGTAGGGAGGGATCACTCGCGTTCACCCGTCATATTATACCTACTTCACACTGTTTTTCGTAGTGAATAATGAATTATATGATTAGTGACGTGCCCAAATATTGTGTTGCGTGCCATTAATGGCACGCGTGCCATTGGTTCGTCATCGCTGATATAGAGTGTGAGCAATATGTTAAAGTTTGCAATAGGAAGGACATGTTTTAGTAAGGAATACTTTTTATTTATTATTTTAAGTATGCTTACTTTGAAATAGCATTGCCATTTAAATTTTATTCTTCCTAATTAAGAACTGCTTTCGGCTTAAGATTAACAAAAGTGTAACCTTACAATTTGAAAAAATATACCCAATAATTGAAACATTAACACAAATTAACCTCTACAATCTGATGCCTAATTGTAGTAATAAGGGAGGCCGGAGCTAACGGCTTCCAAAGCTCGTAATCTTTACTAATTTTGTTTTTGCATATAAAACTACCGAGAATGTTGCATAGTTTTTATAATTGAAAATAGAGCAACCGATTACATACATCAATAATAAGATATATCAATCAAATTTTGAGAAATTAAGGATAAATTTACTACAAACAGATAGTTTTACATTAATTAGCATGCGTTATTTATTACTGTAACGCAACTAAACAATCTGGGTAAGTGTGTCGTCTGCTCCTTCCGTGAGAATCACAAACAAAAGCAACCGGCCTCTCAGAGCCATTGTTTCACAGTAATATATTAGTTTTGGATGCTTGATTAACTGTGCAATTGGTTGTATGGACCGCATTAAGTGTAAGATAACATTTAAATCACTAACACTGACAATTCTGCGTCGAAAGGTACCATGGTGTGCCATACGCAACGTTACGACAACTTTGGGAATTTTTCAGGCTTCTTAATGTTCGTCAACACATTACGGATCACTAATAAATCATTACGGCTTGGACTTATCTATTACTACAATTAAACAGCGGATCGTCGAGTATAGTTAATGTTTCAATTACTTGGTCAATATTTTTTTCGAATCGTAAGAATAAACCTTTGTTCAATTTTAGATTATTTTAATAAAATGTAACACAATTTTGCAGTTATTATAAAATATAATAACTGCAAAATTGTGTTACATTTTAGTGAGCAACGTAGTTGTATACATTTACAAATGAGTTACACATTATAGTGTTAGATATAACTTTTTTATCAATAGTTTTTTAAGTGTTTTATTTAGTACCATGTGAAGTACAATGTTTCCTTAAAAAATACAGCACAAAAAGATAATTTAATTGGAATGGATCGATCAATAACATACATGTCATGCTGCTAAAACGATATCTACACATCACAATATTGTTTAATATTTTTTTTTGCAATATAACGAAATTGTTGAGTAGGTACCACAAAATAAACACACTTACATGTATAAAAATATTTAGATAGCTCTATCTACAGCAATCAAAATATTTCCATGACACCTTTTTTAATTTACAATAAAATATGCCTATTTTGTGGTTGCTGTTTTTTACGAAACTATGTGCTTATTTGCATACTTTCTACAAAAACGAATAGATATTGTTGTCACAATGTCGGCAGTGAAGATATGCTAGCCTTGAACCCACGTTACAAAATGGTTGCATAACGCACGCGCATAATATATTCCAATTATGTCAGAAGCGTGTATGAACTCTCAGTTGTATAAAGATAAATTGTTGCAATGTTTTTTTCCTCCTAATTCATTTTAAATTTGTGTTTTTAACCTAATTATGACTCTTTGAGTTTGAAATAAATTATTGATTATTTATATATATATATATATAAACAACCATCACTCACAAGTTATGTGAACATGAGAACTAGCATCAATAGTCTCGGAAAGTGTTACGAGACAGTTGTAAGTACCAAGACGAACGATAGTAAGTGAAGGCCACAGTGAACTTAATGTAGACTCATTGGTATTAACTAACAAGATTCTATCAATTACGGAAAAATGGAAAACTTACCTTCAATGTCTCGTGGCTATGATGCTCTTTCGACTAAAATTAGTGAAACGAGTGGTATTTTTAACAACTTCTTAGGAAAAGTGTTTTTATTCTTAAAACGAAAATGAAAATTGCAATATTGAAAGGGACATTCTCAATCACGTCAACAACAGAATAATCAATTACAGTTTAGAATTAATATGTATTGATATAATATAAGTACGATTAAGGGACATTAGTTCTTGTAAATTAGATACTAACTCAATCGGAAGAATAACTAGCTCGTAAGAGGTTATTGATCTTGAATGTAGAGCGATTTTTGTTCTTTCTGACGACCGCTTGGCCGAGTGGTCTGTACCCCAGGCTACTCGGTCAAAAGGTCCCGGGTTCGAATCCCGGTAGGAACAAATGTTTGTATGATGAGTACGAACATTTGTTTATGAGTCATGGATGTTTATATGTTTATTTAATATATTTCTAATATTTATATACATATTATTATCATTATTTCTCCGTTATCTAGTATCCATAACACAAGCTCTTAATGATGCTTACTTTGGGCTAGATAATAGGTGTGAGTGTATATAAATTTATTTATTTCTTTCTTTCTTTTTAAAATTATTAAATCAAAAATAACCATAATAAAAGTTGTCATTTCATTTAAATGAAAGAATACATTAAATTAAACGAAAGCTTTCATTCAATTAAACGAAAGCTTTCAATAATCGTGAAATTGCGTCGCTTTTAGTGCCAAATCAAGTGGCTAAGATTGACACGTTTATTGAAGAATGTCATTTTTTGTCATGTCCATTCGCGAACGTTGACTAACACCGATCCTTACATTAGCCAGTGACCCGTCTTTGTAATCAATGCACCATGACAGCGTTTACATAATACACACGTAACACATCTCCGCTTTCTATCGACCTCTGACATTAAGGCTTATACTGTTCAAAGTATCATTTTTTGTGATTTATGAATGTACGCTTGTAACTAGGTCTCTGTATAGGAGGTCGAGAATGTATTGTGCTGTATTGGGAATAGCTTGACAAAGTTTTAATTAAATAATTACTAATATTGTTCATTATATGGCTTTAAAAAATAATTACGTTACGCTATTTCCGATTCGAAGCTTATTAACTATTTTGTAAGTTACAGTATTTTTTTTTGTTGGTTGATGTTCAATAAAGCTAAGTTTTTTTTTACTTATTGTGAATGAAATGTACATTTTAATTTTCTCAGAGAGGCTTTATCAGATGTCTGATACATGATATGAATATGTGATACATGGTTTATAGATCTGAAAAAGCGCTTTCCATCTCGTCGAAGACTGAAGAGAAATTTCTTTTTAGTCAGTTCGTACAACAATTTTTACGCGAAAATCTCAAGAATTACTCATTGCTCTTCGATACGGTCTTACTAATCACTAGAGTAGCTCTCGGAGAAGGTTATAATAGGGTAACTTACTCATTAACAAAGCATTTCGACGCATACTGCCAGAAAAGAAAATTACCTGATACGCACATAACAATGCTTTCATTCGTGAAGTACCTTATAGGCAATAGACCCGATAGGCAAATGATCTGAATTTTTTTCGCGGAAGAAGTTCACACATTAACAAAAGAAGTCATATTACCTCGCTGCTTCAAACTTTATATCAATGATTTGGTTGAATCATTTTTAGTAGTATTCTATTTCTACGATGCTAAAACTGATGGGATGTATTTGTAGCTGGAAGAGAATGTGACAGTCAAGGGTGACCATTCACCGCACGGAAAAATAAAAAAAATGTCGTAGGTATCATACGTCGGACGAGGGCGTTGACCCGACATTGAGGAGCCTTATCATTATGTAAACACATTGTTATCTTGTCACGGTGACTATATTGACATACTTTCTCATATGTTTATGTTTTCTTGTTTCTGTGGTAACATACAGCCTAAGTAGTCATAAATATATTATTGTTATGATGAGTTACTGTAAGAGTTCCATACGCATAAAACGTTACATTTATCAGAGAGTACTTACTTAAGTTTGTATGATTGCAATCTTTTAATTAAATCTACACTAATAATATAAAGCTGAAGAGTTTGTTTGTTCGGTTGATTGCACGCGCTAATCTCAGGTACTACTGATTTAAATTAAAAAATGTTTTTTGTGTTAAATAGTCCATTTATCGAAGAATTTTATAGGCTTTATAACATTGCGTTGGTTAAATTGTTTCGGTAGAGCACAGGCTACCCCCGTGAAGGACACTGGAGTAACCGGGAAATTTTAATGAGTATTCCCAGTGTCACTACGATCAGGCACTGGGCGACCCCCACACACGCCTGTCGCTGAGCCAGCGGCGGGTAGGTCCGTAAGCGGATTCTTCCCCCCCAAAAAGAGGCTTATTAACATTACACTGCGACCAATAGGAGCTGAGCATCAATTGAAAATATCGCTTTAATTAAAATATTCCTTTTCAGAGCTTTCGTTGCGTGCGCTGTGTAAACGGTTAAGTTATGCAAAAATCATGTATACCGGAACTTTTAAAGGAAAACTCCTTTAGAAGTTCTAAAAAAAGTCCGCGACGGCATGTCTATCTTTTACGGTAGATTCTATATAACCTTTTTTTGAAAATAAAATACCTACCCACCTACGTACGACATGTCGCTATTTTCCGACAACCAAGCGAACGAAGTCGCGGGCACAGCTAGTAGTAACATAAATATGTTAATTAGGTAACTAAAGTTAATCTGTGTCAAATGCGTTTTCTATATCTAGGTTTTAGAGTTTACGTGAATGCAGTTTCATATGAATATGTTAATAACAAATTTATATAATAAAGGTCAAGTCCAGTTCAAATAAATTTGCAAGATTATTAACACTTTACCAAAATCATTCCGTAATTGTTACACACAAGGATTATATCGGTGTGTATAATAATAGTGTCATCACGTTTCACAAAGCAAACATTACCTAGATTAGAAGTTTCACAATTGACAGGTTGACCCGAATCAAATTGGCTGCGTGAACTTTATGAAATAGAAAAATTAACACAAATCTTATAAGTCATAGGTAGTAGGTTTCGTAAATTGTTATTGTATATTCTAGTGTTATTTTTGTTAGGTAATCGGTAGACGAAGTTAGCTATACCGGTTGTTTTGAAGTTCATGACTTGACTGTACATAATAACACTGACGTTTTTATGTAATGTTAAATAATATATTTTACATCCGAGTTTCTATACAAGAAGTCGTAAAATTATGGTGATTGATTTTTCGATTTAAAGTTTTATGGGAACGTTTGCGTAAGGTGACAGCGGGGAAGTCTGTCTATGGGGCAAATTCGTTTAAGTAGCAAAAACTCAACTAAAAATCAATGAAATAAAATGATTTCAAGTTGTATTTTGGCTGCCTATATGGAATAGCCAAAATGAATCTGGAAATCAATTAAATACATTTATTTCAAGTTGCATTTTGACTGCTTTTACGGACTTGCCACATTGACGGACTTCCCCGCTGTCACCTTAGCTATCTATGTAATCATTATGACAGTAAAATAAACGCTCTCATAGAATTGCCTTCTATTTTAGATTAGATTATAAATTAAGATTTATTTTAGAAAATAATGGAGTAAATATAAGTTTTAGGGAAATTTTAGTAACACCTGTTTATTAAACGTTAAATAATGTAGTAAATCTTAGTAAAATATTACAGGACAGCTTTGGGAATCAGATTTGTACGTAACATATTTTAATCCGGTAAATTATTTGTATTTCCAGCCAGACGTCCGGCTGGCCGAGTAGTTTGTCCCCTTGCTATACAGGCTATTCGGTCAAGGGTCTCGGATTCGAGTCCCGGTAGGAGCAGATGTTTGTATGATGAGTACCAGCATTGGTTCACGGGTCATGGATGTTTAAATGTTTATTTAGTTTATTTCCAATTTTTATAGAATATCGTTATCAATATTTCTCCGTTATCTAGTATCCATACCACAAGCTCTAATAATGCATACTATATACTAGATGATAGGTGTGAGTGTATGATGATTATTATTATTTCAAATGTGTAGTATCTACTCAAGTAAATATTAAAATACAGTTAAAAACAGAAATTCTATGAATAATTTTCAACACAAATAATTATATTTATGTAGGTATATAATGTACCATCATTAAATGCAGCATTTGTATTGTACCATCGTCGAAGTCAATAATACGCAAATTAGTTCTTATAAATATTCATCGACATGTAAATAAGTAACGACTTAAGATAGAAATAACTTGTAGTTAAGTTATCTGGTATCAATATCTGACTGTAGACGATAGGTAGGTAGGTATCATCTAACAAACTGCTTACATACGAGTATTTATGTAAAAGTAAAGAACTTAATATAATTTTATCTTGAATCAATGAGTATTAAAATAAATTATTTGGAAAAAAAATGTATTTAACATCAATGATATCGTAGTGATATAATCTTACTATTTATAGTACATTAGCATTAATAATCACTGTAATATATAGTGATACAGATCGCTGATACTCAGCGATCAGTCACGCCTAAAACACATTAAATCTTCCGAAATAAGTGTACATACAACTTTACTGCTACGTCTTTAGAGTTAATAAATATACATATTCTGATGCATTGAGTATTGATTTATTTAACATAGACGTGCGTGAGGCGTTTTGTTTCTTTTTAATTACTCAAAGCCAGTTATTTTCTATGCTAAAAACAAATCTAACTATATTCGCTATCGTTGGTATCTGTGGGTCTTTGTTTAGAACTAAATAGTCCTTGTTGTATCTAAAGCATATTTGCCATAATTCAATTAAAATGTGATGCTTTGATTATGCACCGGTTACCTGTTATCTAAGTTATCATATCTATTAATCAATATTTTCTTTCCTTTTCTTTTCTTTAACTGGAAAAAAAGATATGCAGATAACTGAAATAATTATATACCTGCAAATTACGCACTATTAGTATTTTTCATTCACAATTGCAATTTTATATCGAAGAACATAAAAGTCATTATAAAGTCGTAAAAAATCTATAATGTCTGTCGGAGCCATGAATGGAGTTGAAGATTTTTGATAATTATGTTTGAAATTCAGACGCTAGTAAAAAGTGTATCTTTAATTACGGATGGTTGACAGTGTTGCAAAACTAGCTCTTATTAGCACGAAATAACGTACGTCGTGTCTCGTCAATTCAAAGTTACAAGTAAAATTGGAAGTAACAAGTAGTTACAACGTTATATATAAAGTTATTAGCTTATTTGTAATCTTCTATATCTCGTCGCTAATAAGGTAATAAGCCTTTTGGCTCTACTTTCCAATAAATCCAGAGTGGAGAGTTGGTACTTGGTGAGCCATCCCGCAAGTGAGAACAGTACTCCATAGATACTTGGTAAGTATATTACTGTAGAACGACTGAAAGAGAAAACTGCCAATAGTCATTGACTTAAGTGGCTTTACCTTTACATTTCATTACATTTATTGTTTTGATTATATGATGTGTCCATTCCCTCTTTATACCTCATTTGATGAGTTTAATAATGTTGAGCTTAATCATCAGTAATGTTACGATTGCCATTGTTCTAATGATAGAGTCATAACTTTAATGTGACCATTAATGACAAAACGAAGCGAGAAACATGCATTATGCTGACATAATTATAACAAAACAAATATATCACCGATTGTGTAACTATATTACAAGGGTACTTGTAAAGATGAAAACATAACCTTTTGAATAGAATTGCTGTATAAAAATATGGTTACCTTTAGAAAGTATTACAATAGCGATAACGATAACACGTGACAAATCGAAACACGTTTCTTGGTACAAGGTCAGGGATTGTTAAGGTTTGCATTTCACCGTTTAATTTTAATCGCTTGGTTTATGAATTACAGATATACTTAGGACTTGTATCGCGGCAGGTGACAACCAGCGAGAGCCTGACAGGTCATTGCTCTTAGCTATCATAACTGGTCATAACTATTGCGGCTCTATCGCCTAAGTGCATTGCTTTAGTAGACGGTACGGAATGACAATATGAAGTTTATATTTAGGCGTGAGGGCTGCGGCGCGGGTCCTCGGTAGAATGCAATGGCAATGCGCGATTGGCCTTTACGGCTGATCTCATGCGGTCGTATGTCGTGATAACTTGTCGTAGTCATGAGATTAAAGTGAACTGTCTATTTTAAAAACTTAGAAATGCATTTTCCTCGGAACTCCATTGACATCCTATTTCGACTCTTGACATCATATTTGAACAGGCATTTCCTCAATGTGAGTGAATGAAAATTTATAAAAAATAACGCACGTTTATCCAATCGTTTAATATTGAAAAACATCGGAAAATATGTTAGTTTTAAACTTTGGAACTAAAGCTTTCTAGAAGTATTCAATCTATTATTAAAACAATGTGCAATTATCATGCAAAATATTATTGAACTCATGCATATAGGTGATTTTACTGATGACACAGAACAACACACAACTGTCACATTATAATTAATCACTTTTAATAGCTCGTAACCTTTATTTCATTCGTGATAAGAATCATAAACTGTCAAAAGTGATATCTTACTTTTATTGTTCTTGTACGTCGCGATCATCACTTTTCACTTTTTAAGACTATTAACATGTAAATTACGACCTTTATGACTTAACTGTCTTTACTTCATTTTTATTGGGACTATAAACGTAATAAGTTTATTTGATTCAGATTTTGAAACCTTACTTTTAGCGCGTTATAAAAATTTCAACAGACTGTCTGCATTCAAAGAATCAGTATATTTTGTAATTATGTTAATTATGTTTGATTAGCATGAATATAATTTAGGAATGTTTGGCCACCCCTGCTATAGACTACACCACGCGAGACCGCTCGCTTGCATTGGAAATCTCAGTGCATTCTCAAATACAGTGATCGCAAATCTTCCGGATCGTTTTATAAATGACAGCCCGAGGAAAAGTTTCTCGCCATTATTGTCACTAAGCGCCGATGGGTGAACTGAGATCTATTGCAATAAAGATGTATGGATTGAAGAATACAGTAATACTACTACTGAGGGTCTAACTGATATTTACGACATTTTTCTATGGCCGAGTATGACCGAGGTAAATTAAATATTAATGTTATTAGATTTATAGCGGTTAGGTAAACATTTGGTTATTTAATGCTTTATTTGTTTATAAAATAGTAACAAAATAATAAACTATATTTTATTAAGTTAGTATCGTTGAGTATATTTATTCATAATAAAATATTAATAAGTGATTTCATAGAAAAGCATTTGATTGTCAAATGATATTCTCGAGTATTAGTAAGTTGTGAAATCGATCTTTTAGTAAATATTTAATACGTGCGCATGCACACATCCAAACTATTTGACATAAACCTTTGTGCAGAACCAACATCCATCATGCTAGCAATTAGGGTTTACATTATTGATTGAGCAACGCCTAATTGAATCGCCTCAGTGATGGCAGCAAATAAAGCTTATATTGTGAGGCGACAAATTGACGACAAATCGTTTATTATGCTGCAATAAAGACTGTCTAAAATTAATACTATTTATAAGACTTAATAATTGTTAATACCCCCTGTCTACTAAACAAGAGGTCCCGGGTCCAAAGCTCGATAAGCGCAGTGAGAGTAAAAATATTTTTTTTAAATGTTTACCATATTAGCATCGAAAATGTCGCACAACAAATCAATGGTGTATGGAGCTTTTGCAGATTATTTTGGTGGGCAATTAGCTCTTTAAATTATATCCCAAGTAAAAAGACGTATCATTGATTCCTCACTAAAACGTCGTAAGTGGCGTTTTAAAAATATCTCACGCGCCAATCTATGGCTTCTAGCCGTAAGTAGAAGACTGCCCTAATTTCAACTACTTATTCGCGGATACACGTAGCTCATTAACAGACAAATCGAGATAACACGTAACAATAGGGTACGTATGACCCGCCAGTTATATTGTCTGTATTACGATGATTAACCACCTCTGCTATGTCTGAAAGGTATCAACTACTAGTTTTACCTGACAGGTTGATACGAGTATCTCACCACAGATTTTGAATCTTATTTCCATTTCTATAGAGGTTAATTTATCTGAGATACTCGTTATGGCCTTAATAGTAAGTAGGTATAGTTGATGAAAACGTTGTCTTAAATTATTTCAATAGTTTATTTACTAATGCGGTAATTAAAGCCATCGCTGACAATTTATGATTCCTCTCTCTTGGATAAATCGGACCAAAAGTAAAAAAAGTGCTGGTCGTCCGATCGATCGGGTTAAGTAGTCGGAACCCTTGGTCCAAGGTTCGATTTTGTAACTCGATGGGATATTCATCAAGTAATAATCATTTCTTTTGTCGAGTAAGTAGAATTATTTTCTTTATGTTGGGACGAATATTTTTTATTACTTTTTTTCAGATTACGAATGGAAATACAACAATTGCCGTTACACGTTTTATTTTAATTTGATTGTATAAAGGTTATTACTGTATTTTGAAACAAATAATGAATAGGAAAACATTAAGACAACAAATGTTTAGTCTAATATTCTGTGTTGTCTCGGTAGTAAATTTACGACCTCATATTCAATTAAACTTAAGAGGTTTCACAAATAAAACAGTAAGGAATTGAAATCGAGAGTGGATCCTAGGCCATATAAAACTGGATTCGCCACTCTATACCTGCCGAAAGGTCAAGGGAGGAAGTTTCTAAGCATTAATGGACGTCTCCGTAATAAACATTAGCTTAGTTTTTACATTAGCAAGTCCTTGCGAGAACAATATTGTTAGTCGTGACACCAGAGTTCATGATAAGTTTTCGATCGATATTTTAGTGCATTATTATTTGAAATTAAATTTGCCACTTTTGAACTTCTTGATTTTTTTTTCCACTTTATCGGATGTGGCTCTTTAGTTACTATGTTACATATTTCTTTTATAGTCATTGTTTCCAATAAAAGTCCGAAAAAGAACGAAACACGTGTATTTGTACTCCGAAGCTGCGGAAAATCAATGTTGTTAACTGTTTGCTTAATCTAGTAGCTGTACATCTTACAAAATGTTGCTAGATTGCCAGTTCTTTTATCCCTAAAAGTTGCTAAAAGTAGCTAAACTTTACAGTAGATAAATATGTTATAAATGACAAATATTTATACTGACAATAATTTTTATTTCTATTAAATCCAACAAAAGAGTTGAAACGTCAAAAAAAAATTTTCTATAAGTTTCATTAAAATGTAGCTGCCTGACACCAAATAAAAGCTAGATCTAGCAATAAAGTTGCTGAGTTGGCATCCCTGCGGAAAATATGTTACGGTAAGCTTGCTCATTCCATCTGTCAAACTGTTGTCAAAGTAGAATCTACTTCAGCTTTAACGCTACACATGTATTGTAAATATTTAGCAAAATCCTCTTAGTCCTATATAAGCATTACTGCTTAATATTCATTGTACAATCTATTGGCATGTGGATGATAGTAAAGGTCGATTGCCTTTGCTAAAGAACTTGCATCCTTCCTACATTGAAATACGGTGTATTGTAAAACATTGTACGTAATTGGTTCTGATGTTGATGATGCTTAGAAACAGCTAGAGGATCCGTGTTCTTACACCTGTCATGATAAGGTTCATATTTGTTTTGTAATTAGACGATTATAATATACAAAACAGAAGCACTAAAGTTCAAGATTCGATGGGTATTCATGTAGGTTAAAGATGCATGATACGTGCATGATTTTGCGCTCAGTTTTGATTATAGCCGTTGTACATACAAAACTATTGACGGTGGGCGTGAAAAACCGCGCAAGAGCAGTTATTTAATACCGCGTATCATCTTTTTCTTTGTATTTACATCAGATAGAAAAAGGATAATATCTCGGATATCTACACATTTCTTTGACTGAAATTGTTTGTGATTTCTCTAGGTGTTGTTTAATGAGAATTTAGTTTAAGTGAATCAGCTCTTAGAACTCGGTAGCGCGATATTTCAATTTTACGACTTTTGTTAAATATGCGGTATTGCAAACTGCTCTTTCGCGGTCTTGCACGCCCACCGACGCTATATTATATGCACATCTGTTATCGACTTTTATTTAGAATATAAAGGAATAGAATAAAACTTTATTCAGCATCACAATATGAAAGACTTAATTTAAGTTCAAAAAAATTTGACCCAAATTTCAAAAATAAAATGACTGTTTAATCAGAATAAGGTATTTTAAATAGTTTACTAGTCTAGGTATATTATCTGGGATATTATTTATTGTGTTGATATGAATAAAGTATTAAAGACAGTAAAATATTTCAACCGTCGCGGCTTCTCATAGAGCAGAAAAGATGTTATGGTGAATATATAATATATGAAAATGAGTTTTTTATTGTACTGACTATTTTTGTTCCTTTTTTTTATTTTTTTGCCTTAACATTATGTAAGGAGGCGACTCATCAGAGAGCGACAAAACTATTAAGTAGTTGTCAAATCTTGCTATCAATAACGCATAATTAAGTTATTATAACATAAGTAATGTAAGATATCATGGTAATTTTTAATACTTCTATAAGCATCTAATATAATCTTCGATTTGAAATTTCTAAAAAAATGTTTTAAAGAATACGGACACCGATTCTTGGAGAAAAACAGAGTAATACAGAGGTTCGCAACTATTATGATTTCCTACGGGACATTTAGACCAGCAGAAGTCTTAAGCGAACTGAATTAAATGCGTCTAATTAAGTTACCGTTTCTTATCAGGCGAGCTTATATTTTTATTTATCATTCTTATTATTTACAATGATTTCAAAGATCTGGTCAGATTATTAACTGGTTGTAATAATATTTTAATTTTCCGGCGCACGATATATGCTGTCGTAATTATATTATTTATTATTTATATTATATTTATTCAGTTTGTTAGGTCAACAAATAAAGAATTATATGTATATCGGAACGAATTATGTAAATTACTACATGATAAGTGTTTGATTATATTGTTGTAAAAACCTTCCATTATCCGTGAAGGCAATAAAAATAAATAGGAAAATTATATAGTCTTAATACATTTACTTACATCTAGCGAGCATGTAAAAATATTTATTTAAGTTAGATATGGTGTTGTTACCTTTCTTTGAACAGAAATATTTTTAGAGGCTTACGAATCGATTTTCGATGCTCTTGCTGTTACAGAAAGTTATTTTGATTACATTATTTATAATATGTGTTTGAAAACAATTGTTATGCCTAGTTAGAACTGATGATAATTTGCAATGGCTTTTTGTTTTAATTTGTTAAACGTACGTTTTTTATCAATAAAGCAGTCACCTACAAGAGTACGTGAGTACAAGACAAGTAAGTTTTTAAGTAACAAAGCTATCGGCTTACAACTCGCGAAATATAATAATGTATAAGGAACTCATGTGTAACAAAAACCTGTAATATAAAATACTTGACGAGCTCTCCGTGAACTTATACAGCTGATTAATAGCCTGTATAGCCCCTGCACCTGTAGCACGGACAGTTGGCAAAATCTCTTTCCTCCACATATGTCTACTTATTAAGCGACAATATGTGTTTTATCTCTTTCTTTCTCTCAGACGAAGAGAAAGACACATTTTGTCCACTCCTCAGAGAGTTTGCCGTGCTACGGAGGCTGGAGCAATAACATGTACCCACTTTTCGCTGTTGGAGTCTCTTATAGTAAATGGCATAAGGGTCACGAACAGTGACAAGGGGATAAAAACCATATCAGGTAATTTTTTTGCTTTATATTTTTTGTTTAAATAAATATTATCACTATTTATTACATTAACTAACTATAGTTAGAACGCCGGCGTATTGATGTTACCGACTGAATTCTACGTTTGCTTTTGCACTTGCATATAAGTCGCATGGATATAATTGAAATGGAGATTTGATTGAATTCCCACGGAAGGTTTTAAAATTACTTCTCCGTGGGGTGATTCCCCGAACCGAAAGCCGACATAAAAATCTGCGTTTCCATGACTAAATTGCTGGGTTACCTAAAATTAACTCTACAATTATTAATGCACGATATTTAAAATCAATAATTTTAATATCTGAACAATATTATTTCAGTTTTTTATCTATTAAGTTTTTCATTTCAGTAGTTAACGCCTGTCGTCCACATGACAGCTCATCAAGTGTCACTGTTGCACTACGAAAGCCGCCTCTATTACGAACGCAGTAAGGGCGGTCTCAAGGTCAAATTGTTACGCTTGGTGTGCTGTTGACTGTACATTAAGAATAAAATAGTCTAAATCAGAAAGAAATCATGTCCTGAGGCAGGATCAGAGGCGTTGAAATAGAATCCTTTCCATCCTAAGGTTGCCTGAAAGAGATCGCTTTCAGCGATAAGGCTGCCTTGTACGTTGTGTTTAATACTATGTATACTTTGTTTGAGCTAACGCTGATGTACAATAAAGTTATGAATAAATAAATAATAATTAATACTTCGACATTGTGAGGTTATTAATTTATAATTTAAATTCAGATAGGTATGTCCGTTTTCAGTAACCATTCCCTAGGCTTAGGTGACTCTTAACGACATTTGTCTCTTTCTATCTCCTTTAGATAGACTGAGATAAAAATCGCAAAGAGCTTTCTTAATACTAAGCAAATGTTAGTGAAAACGAACGCACAGGATTATCCCAAGTTTTTAGTATTAGTAGCTCAGTGATTAGGGCTTAAAAAGTCGCGGGTTCGATTCCAGTCCCAGAACATGATTTTACTATAGCTTAGATATTTTTCTAATTAACTTTTAAACATTTAATATAATACAAAAAACAAAATTAAGCAGAACAATTAAACTAACTGTGACCTACAAGTGTTTCAGCGCATTCTCACGCATGCGCACGCGCGTTGATGTCTTTTTGATGTGCCGCCGTGGATGCGCATAATTCGATTGCGTTTTTGACTAACTATTGTCGAATGTCTTCAACATGTAATTGCTAGGGTATTTCGTGATTTGACATAATTCAAATGGTATTTAGTAATATATTTTAATGTAAGATTATAAAGCTGATAAATAAAAAAGATGCTCTTTCCAAATGTTGTAATAGGAATCAGCTATTTTCAAAATACTTTAACTTTATTGACATATTTTTATTATTATCAGATTAATGTGTTACGTTTTTTATGTATGAAATAAAGGATATTTATTTAAGAGTCTTATTTATATCCAGTTTCTTTACTGATCCCAGGAGACGCGGGTTCGATTCCCGCCTGGAGCATATAATTTTTTTATCGTTAACTTTCTTTACTAACAAAATCGAACATAAATGCAATTTATAAGAAGTTAAATAATATTTAAAAATTCAAAGAGCATTTTTAATCAATTTCTTGAAAAATTGTCAAAAAAGATAATTTTATTTTATATTTAATTAATATATCTTATCAATGATACATAATAATAATTATTATAAAAAAAACTTACCTTGTACACGAAAAATAATAATCACGACACTAAGTCTCACAGCACACTAAAAAGTCCGCTTGCGTTCGTTTCTCGCGCCGCCTGAGGTCAGAGTGCGCGTCGGGCCTATCGCGACTGCGCGCATCTGCAGTGAAAGTGCTTATATAGCCTCTGCTGCTCATGCGGCGAATTTATGGCGATGAGACAATGGGTCCTGGGCGACCCCGAGCGTTTTGACGGTCAGAATGGCCGGGGGGCGCTACTGACCCCTCGAAAGATTTTATGCGCCCTGTACCCCAGTGTAAGTTTCGATCGACGAATTGAATGACGACCGGCTGGCTGAGTGGTCTGTACAGGCTACTCGATCAAGAGGTGCCGGGTTTGAATCCCGGTAGGAGAAAATGTTTGTATGATGAGCACGAGCATTTGTTTACGAGTCATGGATGTTTATATGTTTATTAAGTATAATTATAATATTTATATAAATATAATTATCATTATTTCTCCGTTATCTAATACCTATCCATAACACCAGCTCTTAATGATGCTTACTTTGGGCTATCGAATCGAATTGAAACGAAACGAAAACGATAATCGTCGTGTTAGCTCTCAAATCCATAAAAATGTGGATTCCAGTAATTCACAACAGCGGGGCTGCGGCTTTAATACGATTTGATAGTTGTCACAGCGACGAACGTTTTGGTTTCAATTCGATTGAAATTTGAAAATAACACAAAGTACTGAAATAAAAGGAAATAATTCTGTTTTCACAACTGTGCCTCTAGAACGAACACTTTTAAATTTCGAATCGCTATCGTTTCAAGTTAGAATTTGTCTGGATTTTGTTTGAAATTTCAAGCGTCCGTGAACGATACGATTACTATTCGAAATTTAAAAATGTTCGTGCTAGGGGTTTACTAACTTTGTGTAACAGAGGTAGGATATGGGTTTCGGTCGGAGGTGGCTAGTTGCCTCAACTTTTTATTGAACTTAATTTTAAGAGATCACCTGAAGCTCAATTTCTATCATGTTTCTTGTAATAAAAATTTGCTGAATTCAATATGATTTAATACAATCTGATGGCATAAAATAATATTGGCACTTTAAAATTTACTTCACCGAAATTCTGATGTTATTCTTAAGAATAACAATTTTAAATATTTTAGAGCGGAGGTTCCCAAACTTTTTTTCTCATGGACCACTTTCAAAATTTAGCTGGTTTATCTACCATATTCTCAAAACTCCACAAAAAAATATGTTTTGTCACGCCAACGTAGACCCCCGTCGAGTCTCCCGTGAACCCCTGGGGGCCTAATTTTTTATGATGGAGTTTCTTTAAAAGCTCACGGTAAGGCCAATGTAAGCGGTAACCAATGCCTGAAACAATAGTAATAATCAAGGAATATCCTTAATATTGCGGGTGTGTTGATAACCCGGAGGCAAAACATGTTACAAGCATACGGCTCGCCTGATGGTGAGCGGTTACCGTAGCCTATAGACGCTCGTAGCACCTTGGGCACTACCCACGCGTTGTTACCGTAGCCTATAGACGCTCGTAGCACCTTGGGCACTACCCACGCGTTGTTACCGTAGCCTATAGACGCTCGTAGCACCTTGGGCACTACTCACGCGCTGCCTATTAAAATACAAAATAAAAAATAGGAAATAAAAAATAGAAAGAGTTATTAACAGCATAGGATTAGAGTCTTCCAACATAATGCTTTCTCAATAAATTCTGCCGACCTTACTCACCGCAGCATCATTTGAAAGGTGGAGGCACGGTCGACCACAGAAGTAACTGAACGCTTAATACCATGTCACAATAATTAAGGCGCTAACACAGCACGGTAGCAACAATTAAGTACGAGATAATCGGTGTGACATAGAACTAAAGTGTTAAGCTAGTTCTGTGGTCAACTGTACTACCCCAGTCGTAAATTATGCCATTGTGCGTGTCTCTGTGAAACCCATTTCGTATTTATGTATTCCCGTGTTAGCCTTTGAATTAAACTTAACTTATCACTTTCCTAAATCAGTTTTCATGTCCACAATAACAAGAAGAGTATAAAAACATTAATGATTATACAACATTTGCCTTGATATTAGGTAATTATTACGAATATTTTAATAACCAGTTTCTGATTAAGTTTTCCAGTCCTTCCACTTTGGCAGTTGATATTTTTAAACTTAGACACATAACCTTGAACTTTAATGTGATAAGTTTAGTATTAAGTTTTATAGATGTGTCAGATTCATAATGTTTTCAGAGTTATTATTGCTCTATACTTCCAGAGCAATAAATATATGTTTTTTATACAACTAGATGACAAACAAGATGATAAGCGGTTACCGCCGCCTATAGACACCTGCAATAACAAGGAAAATAACTTGATATTGCAGGTGCGTTGTCATCCTGACGCCTAAGATGAAATGCCTTCCAAGCCCAGTAATTACATCTTTCCCTTCAATCCCAAAACACAGCGAACTGTTTCACAGCTGAAATAGAAAAGGCGGCCCTACATACGGGCCTACCACCTAGTATTATATGTTGCTAAATCGATAAAGAAAAATGAATCTATAAACTTGATAAAACGCCATTGTTATTACCATAAGATATCTTTTAAATTTTAATTCGAACATTATATGTTTGAAAGATTAAAAAAAAACTCCACTCAAAGGACTTATATGGTTATTCCAAGTCCTCGACAGGTCTGTTTACATAGCAGTCACCAGATTGTGGAAGGTAGCGGGTTCAGTTTACGCTCAGGACATGCATTTTTGTACCGCCTCTATTGAGGTGTAGTGGTTGACAATATAATATACCTCTGATCTAGATCAGACAAAGAAAGTGAAATTGAGGAGGTCCATGGTTCAATTTTCCGTGGGGCCGTGGAAAATTGAACTACTATTTTTAGCACATTTCTTTTCTAGTCTAAAATTTAACATTAGTGTAATAGCTCAATACTCAAATTCTCTATTGCAATCATGTAACCACAATATGAACTTATATCTAGAATGGTATCAACATGAGCCCTGCTAGGCCGCAGCAATATGTTTCATCTAGCATGAAATATAATAAAAAAAATGAAAAAAAAAATTAATAAGATGCTCTTTGAAATTGATAATTACTATCAGGATCAATAAAATTGTAGATAAATATAAAATGACCAACATAATTAATAAATTCAAGAATTAATAATATTACATTTTTAATAATAATAATAATAATAATAATAATTAGCATTGTCTTCCTCATATTTTATCAATAAGAAATTTTTTGATGGCCATGATTAATTACTACATACAAATGATATGAAGGCTATAGTGCATTTCAGAGACTTCTGACGTTACTGTACCTAATTTATAAACTTACTAATGGTTGGGACAAATCTTGTCATTGTTATTGTATTGTAATCCATGTAAAGCCATTGTTTTTGTAATCCATGTAAAGCCATAAAATATTTACAGCTGATGAGTTAGACTAATTATTGGCATATTATGCTATATGTCAAAAATAGCTCAAGGTAAAGTATTTAAATGTCATCAGTAGACCAGTTAAAAAACAATAATCACTTGTCTGTTCGGTCACGAATAATGGATGATGTACTTTGGGAACAGCAATAATTAAAATAAGTTTGTTTGTTATTTTATTTCATACTTTGTTGCTTTGTAGTTTGAAACCTTTTATAGGTCACAGTCTAATAATTCTTCATGGAGTAATGCCGAAAAACATATTTATAATAAACTCTAAGCGTCCTCTATTTTCGCTTGATATCTGGATACTGTAAAGTTTGGAAACATTGAGTTGTAAGTTGAAACTTAGTAATACAATCTAATTTGAATGTCTTAAAAATATTTTAAGTAGAAAAATATATGTCTTGGGGTGGGAACTGAACTCACGACCCCTGACAATCGGAGTAATCGATTCACTAGGTGGTAGGCCCGTATGTAGGGTCGTCTGGGTAGGTACCACCGCCTTTGTTATTCCAATTGTGAAACAGTTCGCTTTGTTTCAGATTGAAGGGCACCTAGTATGACAACGCACCTGCATTTGTCCTTGTTATTGCAGATGTCTAGAGTGGGCCGTCAGATTGTTTGTCATCTAGTTGTCTAAAAAAATAACTTAACTTAACGAACTAAAATGGAGTGCTTATAATAGACTACCTGTGATATATGTGTCGCCACCATCTGGTTAAATCGCCGTATGATTGGATGCCTAGCCCTTTGATTAAACGCTGGTAACCAATTAAATGCCTATTCCGATAGTTAATTGAACTAGACTCACTCACATTTTAACAACATGTCTTGTAGTGAAGACTTTTGGTGTGATTGGTAGGTTTAAGGTTATCTTTATGACCACTTCTTACCAAAACTAACCACTTCTAAGAAAGATGGATACTTCGAAAATTCGAGTGATTTTTTAATACGAGTTCCGACGCGGAACTAACGCGGTAGAAACAGCTCTTTTTTTTTTTTTTTTTTATACAAAGCACGACAAATGACTCAACACCACCTGATGTGAAGCAGTAAGAAGAGTCCATATGCGAAGACAGCTAGTGCAGTTCAGACACTGCTCTAGCTGCCTCCACCTTGCCGGCCCGAAAGGTGCTTTTTCACGCCTCTTTTGAAGGAACCCATGTTATAGGAAGGAGGGAACACATGTGCTGGCAAAGAATTCCAAGTTCTGGAAGTTCGACAAACAAAAGAGCTACTAAATTTCTTTGTACGTGTTGTTGAGGTGGAGACAGTGAATTGATGACTCCGAAGACCGGCACGCGTGCTCCTGAGTAGGAAGGGGGAAGGTGGGATAAGGTCAAATAGCTCTTCAGAACACTCTCCGTGATATAGCCGATAGAAGGCGCTAAGCGACGCAATGTCTTGACGCAATTGCAGAGGCTCAAGGTTGTTGATGACCTCTACATCGCCAACGATACGGACAGCACGACGCTGCAATCTGTCCAGGGCATCGAGTAGGTACTTGGCGGAGCCATCCCACAAGTGCGAGCAATATTCCACGCAAGACCGGACCTGAGTTTTATACAGCAGGCATAATTGGTCAGGCGTGAAAAATCGACGCACCTTGTTCAGGACACCGAGCTTCCGTGAGGCTGTTTTTATCACGGATTCGATGTAGTTCCTGGAATTCAGATCGCAACATATCTCCATACCTAGCAAGTTTAGGGAGCCCTGTGCCGAAAGAGTCGTGCCCTGAAGAGACGGAAGGGGAAGGAACGGCGACATTTTGGCTGTAAACGCGCACACCTGTGTTTTCTTAGCATTGAACTCAACAAGATTGTTAGATCCCCATTCAGATACGAGGTTTAACAGCCTGTCGAGCTCCATGGTAAGATTCTCTCTCTCCCTCTCGGTGTCAGCGCGCCCAGCCCCTGGGCGACCGTAATATCCCCCATGCACTGTACTGTCATCTGCATAGCAATGAATGTTTCCTAACGGAATGATGTCATTGATATGAAGAAGAAAGAGTGTGGGGGATAGAACAGAGCCTTGTGGTACACCAGCGTTCACCGACATGAACCGCGAAGCGCATCCATCTGCGAGGACACGGATTCTTCGCTCATGCAGGAAGCCGGCGATCCAGTTACAGAGCTGAGCGGGCAGACCGTATGCCGGGAGCTTGGAGAGAAGAGCCTTGTGCCAGACCCGATCGAACGCTTTGGCAATGTCAAGGCTAACTGCCACTGACTCACCACGTTTGTCAATAGCTTCACCCCAGACATGCATTAAGTACGCTAGAAGATCGCCCGTTGACCGGTTCGGCCGAAACCCGTACTGTCGATCATTAATTAATGAGTGATCTTCTAGGTATCGGATCAGCTGGTGGTTTAAGATCCGTTCCATGACCTTGCAAAGAACTGAGGTGACAGCTATCGGGCGGTAGTTAGCTGGGTCTGATCGGTCTCCCTTTTTGGGGACCGGTTGCACATTGGCCTCTCTCCAAGATTCCGGCACACACCCAGAAGAGAGAGAAAGACGGTATAGCTGCGTTAAGACAGGAGACAACTCCGCTGCGCAGTTTTTCAGTACTATCGCTGGAATGCCATCAGGTCCACTAGCTTTCCGGACGTCGATTGACTGAAGCTCCGCACGTACATCACATTGCCTAATAGAAAGAAAGAAAGAAAGAAAGAAAGAAAAGACGTTTATTTGGTCATAATTTCAGAAGATTACAAAAGAAAATTAATATGAGACCAGATGTTACCAAAAGGGTGACCAGCTCAGCATGATGTCATGGCTACGCAGAGCCACAACGCTTGATTTTCTGCTGGGCCCGTGTGACGGGTTGATGGCTAAATAGATACAATACGAATATCGGGCATTGTGTGGCCACAGTGGGAGAGTGTTGGTGGCTGTAAGTTGCAGTCATCGATTCGGGAGTGAGCAGCAAAGAGTTTTACCAAGAGATCGGCTTTCTCTTGCGGCTTGTGAGCTAGCGAGCCGTCAGAACATCTCAACGGGGGCAGCGAGGGTTGACAGAAGTTGGATTGCACGGCTTTGGCCAGACGCCAGTAGCTACGGCTTCCCGTAGGATGCGTAAGAAGTTCTTGGCCAACTCGTGCAACGCGCTGTGCATCCGCTCTGATGGAGGCCCTTTTGCAGGACTTGGTGGCGTTGTTATAGGCTGCTTTCAGTGAGTCAATGTTGGGATCCCCGCAAGCTCGGCCCCTGATCCAAGCGCGGTATGCCGACTGTCTGTTTTCAACAGCTAAGGCACAATCGCGGTTGAACCAGAGGTTACGCCTACCCCTACTAACTGAGCTCGCATTAACAATGTTGCGTTTGGAGAGGGGGCTGCTTATGAACGCACCGTGCGATTTTGTTATAAATGCTTTCGTGATGGAAATCATAATTTGAAGAACGAACCACGTGGAAGACCGCTTACACAGGTGAATAACAATGAATTGAAAGAGATGGTGGAGGCCGATCCGAGCCAAACTACCCAGGAATAAGCGGCATGGCTTAACGTTACCTTACCAACAATATTGACTCATTTGCGTTAAACCAATATAATAAAAAAAAAATGAAAAATGGGTGCCTCAGAATTTGACTGATCTGCAGAAAGAAACGCGTGTTGCCTTGTTGAATCGATACAGAAATGAAGGAATATTGGATCGAATTGTGATATGTGATGAAAAGTGGATTCCTTACGATAACCGTAAGCGAAAAATGCAATGGTTGACCCCAGGTCAAACGCCGCAACAGTGTCCTAAAGCAAAGCTTACCAATAAAAAGGTAATGGTAACTGTTTGGTGGTCTCAGCATGGTGTTATTCACTATAGCTTTCTCCGATCTGGTCAAGCAATAACGGCAGATGTCTACTGTGCCGAACCCCAAACAATGATAGCAAAACTTGCAGTGAGCCAGCGCCGACTCATGAATCGATCTTCAGCGTTATTGCTCCATGATAACGCGAGACATCATACAGCACGAGAAACCGTTTTAACTCTACAGGAACTGCAATTTAGAAACCATTCGTCATCCTCCGTATTCGCCAGACCTTGCTCCAACGGACTACCAGTTTTTTCGAGATTTGGACAATTTTCTACGTGATAAAAAGTTTTTTTCCCAGGAGGCAGTACAGAATGCTTTCACCGAGTATGTAGAATCTATGTAGATCACCAGAGTTCTATCGCAAAGGCATAAAAGACCTTCCTATTAGATGGCAGCAATGTATAGATAATAATAGTAGATATATTGATTAAATAAATATATTAAATAATAAAAAAACTAATTTAAATTTTTCAGTAGGTACAAATCGGCAATTTCATACTTTAACCCTAGTAAGCGTAAAAAATCAGGAAAAGTAGCCTTTGTTTTATTACGTTATTTTTACCACTTAAGTAAATACCTAATTATTAACCAGAGGTACCTTCCTAAAATTACGCAGGCCGTAACAATTCTCATCTTCATGAAAGATTCAAAATTGTACCACTGATTTTTATTTACACTGTGCTAGTATTAAACATTAGTGTTACCTACTAAACTAACATGACGTTATAGGTTCATTGAGACTGCGCGTCGCCTGCACGCCTCTGTTTACTTACTACGAAGATATCGACCTCATATAAATAGGATTAAAGTTTTTATTTCAAATATAACAAAATGTTCATAGTATACTGTGTATATATAATCATACTTATGATTATTTTCCTAATTGTCACGCACACGCCTGCCTACATGGGAGAAACTTATGCGGGATGTTGGATCTTAACACCACCACGATGGTCCAATGTGGGTTGGATGATTAGGGTTTTATTAAAATTATTTTTTCTGTTCACTGTACTAAATTTCAGTGGTTCTAATCTTTTGAAAAAGGGATTAAATAGATGAATCGGGTAGTCGACAACGTGGTTCCAGCTTAAATTAGGGTAGAGTTGCTAGAAATGGTGGTAAACATGCATTATTGTTGTTCTATCATAAAGCTACCAGCTCTAAACAGTAACTTTTTTCATTAATAGAATCATCAACCTGGTTAACAGAAGCTTAAGTCAGCCATGCAGAAAAGATGTACTGCCTGCTATATTTACTATGTTACTCGGAGAATGAGTAAGGATTGATATGTTGCAATTTATTTCCAAGAATAAGGAACTTGACACTTATCTGAAGTTCTTCAGCTTGTTATATCGACATCAATTTAGTCAAAATAGTTCTTTATGATACTAGTGCGGTAATTTGGTTTTTACAAATGATGAAACGACGAGTTTGTTAAAAGTAATATCCGCATGAGTGTCATACAACATCTATCAACAGATTTGCGAGAAAACAGTTTATATTAATATTATTTTTTGTGTTTGGTGTTGTAGAAAAATAAGTTCTATTTGTGCGCATGCTTCGGAAATGGTATGCTTAGGAACAGCTTGTTGATTTCCGAAACATACCACTTCTAAATGGCGGTGTTAACATTTTTTCCGTAGTTATAAGTAGCTTTAGGAAATACATGCAATTTTTGTAAATAAGTAATAATGTGTATACAAGGTGTCATAAAAAGGTGTAGTCATATTTTAAGGGCTTATTCTACCCATCAATACAAACAACTTTTACTATGTGAACAACTACGAAATCGCAAAAAAGAAATAAGCTGTTCCATACATTGCGTCGAGTAAGTAAGTACATTGACCTTACTATAGAACAGCTGATTTCTTTCTCGCGTTTTTGTAGTTGTCCTCATAGTAAAAGTTGCTTGTATTGATAGGTACAATAAGCCCTTAAAATATCACTACACCTCTTTTTATCACCTTATATAATGTGTCCAAATTAGCAATACACAAATAAATAAACAATCATCCATAACTCCTGCACAAATTTTCGTTGTACAAACATAATTATCTGGCCCTACCGGGATACTAACCCGTGGACCCCGGACTCTCCTATTAGCAGACCAGGTCGACCGTCACGTCTTCTCTTCAGTTACGTTGATCAATTTCTAAATATTTATAACACATTAGTTCTTAGTAGGTACTCAATTGGCAAGTAACTATCATGTGTAACACATATCTGTATAATATTTGACACTAGTTCAATAGATTACTCAATCAATACAAGTTCATACCCCATGCTGGGATACGTAATAAAACAGCATCTTTTATCGCAACGGTAACTTCCTACGAGCAATCTGACATCGATTTTGTGGCATTGTCTAAAGAGAAATGATTACCGAAATCATTCATACAATAGTTTATGTGTCAACGGTCACCAGGAGATGATTAATCTACGTTTGTTACGTCTAGACATACTTACATACAGACCGTAACATTCGTTAATATGATTTTTCGAAGAGAATAGCAGTTTGATATTTTTACAGTCAACAAAAAAGTAAGCGATAACTTTGCTAAATCTTAACCCTTATTTTTTTCATAATAAGAGTTATGATCAGTCTAAAGTTATTAACACTTGGGTAATTTTCCTAGTGTCATACTCGTTGAACCCATGCTCTAGGATAACAACAATATTGTTTGTTCCAAATAAATAAAATAAAATATATATTCTCACACTCACACCAGTCGCTATCCAACCTCATTTAAAATAGTTGACGGAGAAAGTAAAATACACAGGGTGCATTTTTGAGACAGGACAGTAAGGGCAGGTAACTAAACCGTTATAGTAACAGCTATGCGATTCTCTAAGTCAGCAGCCATGGATTCGTGGCTGTCGGCAGCGCTGTCATACATTTTGGCATTTGTTTGATAACTGTTGGCGACACCAGCGTTCCGACGACGAGCACGGCATGAATCGGAACTAAAAATTTGTTGATTTTTATTACCCTTAAGTTAGAATTAATCAAATATTGAATGACGCCATTGCGATACAATTTTAACACAACAAAAATGAAATCGAAAAATATCGATTGTACTTCATGTCGTATAACCAAAACAGAGACAATCATACACAGCCATGAGACCGACGTAGAGATTAGTGAATACGCTTTCACGCAGCGCAGTGCGCAAACGTCAGAACCAATGACAACTCGTCGTCTTTGTCAGGCGTCAAGCTCGATGTCGAAAATATTTGTTTGTGAATCACACTGCAGGAAAACAGTCCTACAAGACTATTGTTAACTTTTTAAGATATAATGAACTGAATTCACAGATTTTAGCAAAAATATAGTTAGCAAAAAAAAATCCAAAATACTAAAAAAAATATTTACGTTATGAGTAGGTATGTAATGACGGAAATCGGCAAAAACTTTTCTACACTTTTTGCACGAAAGAACGATAAATCAACTCGAAGTATTCTTTGAACAATTTATTTCGTAGATCACCTATTTTTACTTTTGTCTTTAAAAATCAAGGATGTTGGTCCATGTTAAAAATACATGTTTTATATGATTTTTTTTTAGAACATGTTGTACAAAATTATGCCTTAAAGAGTTACAGTAAGAAATAGGGTCGTTTGGAAATAAAGAATATTTCAAGTTGATTTATCATTTTTCCGTAAAAAATATATGGGAAAGTTTTTGGCGATTTCTTTCATTTCTAGTACTTATACCTTAAATGGTGCTTATGAGTCTTTTGGTCCCCACATGAAACACGATCGATAGGCGTCAAAATATTTTTTTTGTTTTTCAGCTTTTTTCCTGTAACTTTGACGGATAAGGTACCTGCCCTTACTGTCCCTTCTCAAGACTCCACTCTGTATAAATAATTATGCATATTCAGATACGAACGTGAATGACTCGTGAACAAATATTCGTACCCAGTACAAGCAGCTGCCATTGCAACTATTGATAATTTCGATTGCGTGGATGTATATCTCGTGAATTTTGTTTCGGCAAAGACAGAGAGAGATAGAGAGAGAGATAGTGGCTTCAGCGCTCTGGTTTCGATTACGGGAACAAAGCAACTTTCGCCGTGGTCGATCCCAGGATGTTTCGATCAAAATTTGCTATCTCGAGCCTCTTATATCTTAAGACGTTGGTCCCGGTTGTTACTGCAACCGCTTTGGGCCAACGTGGTGGTGTTATGGCCCAAGCCCCTCCCCCAAGAAGTGTGTTTCTTCCATCCAGCAGTGGGACGTATATAGACTGATGTGATAATCTAATAAACTATTTTGGACAAAAATGGCACTAGAAAAATCATTTTCGAATTATTTTCCTATCGACAAAATTGATTTTATTCATGTTTTGGCCGTTGTAACAGGCTTTATTGATTAGTCAACCTAATCATATTTCAAACTTTAACGGAAAAAACCGACTTCAAAACACTAAAAAGGAAAAGAATAATTAACTAACTAACTAAGCTTTTTCCAGAGACAATAGAAAGTGAAGCACCAACTCCGAAAAATACATTTTAGGAGGTAAGTACCTCGGTACCGAAATTGAATTATTTTTTCCTTTTTAGTGTTTTAAAGTCGGTTTTATTTTTGTTAATTTTTTTTTTCATATTTTAAGCTATTGCATAGCTTCTATCGCGGGCCTTGAGCGCGGGGACCGAATCCAGAAATTCCGTAACGAAAAAACCTCACGCTCCCCACTCCGATGCGCAAGGAGGTGTGGCTTGAAGGCCGTGCATCGTCTAACGTCGTTTCAGTTCGGCAGTCTTCGACACGGCGTTGTGTGCGTGCGATTAGACGTATTGTACGACTCTACGAAACTCGCACGAATCGAGACGAGCTGCTCCGAAATGGGACGAATACATAAGCAGCGGTTTATGAGAAAGTATATAGGTGTATAGGTATTTGTACATTATTATCACAAATGCAGTATTAATTTTGAATTGAAAATATAATACTGCTATAAAGATAACCTAAACTTTTGATATTAAAATGAGCGATATTAAAAGTAGCTCTCTTTTATACACACAAACACACACACGCGTATAGTTTAAATTCTAAATTTAGATTCTCAATATAAATAAATAAAAAAATTCAAATAAATAAATAAATAAAAAAAAAAATCTTCAATTGTATATAACAGAAACCATCAAACCAAGCACGTGTACTATTCAGTACCTTTGTTTTTGGTGTATAGATAATGCACATGAATGCCGCGCAGAGAAAGTATATATGATATTATATCTATATAAATGTACATCGCGCGAAATTCGATAATCATTTTTATTTATTTAATAATAGTAAAAATTGTTTTCTTATCGGTCACCACGCTCAAAAAGTGTAACTTGAATTAATATCAAAGAAAAAGAAATACTGCATGAATAAAATAAATAAATAAAATTATAATTGCATAAGTTGATACAAAATGCTATGCAATAGCTTTACCGCGGCAGTCCCCGAGTGCCACACGTCTTTTTTTATTTAAGTGATTGGTGACTGTCAGCACTATTGACTTGTCTGTCTCTCAGTCTTTGGTTGAAATACATAGTGAAAGAATTATCTTCAAGTTGTACTTGAAGATAATTCTTGTTGTTCTTCCATTGTTTTGTTGTTTGTTGTGTTGTACTTCCATCATCAGCTGATTAACATGATATGATGACTTACAGAAGCAAATACTTGAATAGCTTTGAAAAAAAGTAAAATATGTCATACGTGCCAACAAAATTGAGGTTTGCCCTCGATTTTCCTGGGATCCCATCATCTCATTCTGACTTGGTGACAATGGGACCACCACTGGATTACACTCTATCGAATAAAAAAAGAATTTTGAAAATCGGTCCACAATTGACAGAGAAATCTGTGAAAATACATACAAAAAAAATACATACAGTGGAACATATAACCTCCTTCTTTTTTGAAGTCGGTTGAATAGGATTAAATTGTCATTAAAATGCTGAATATTTGCGAGATATCCCCTTATATAACATTTATTTTAAACAAAATAAAAGGCCAAATTATAATGTGAAGTCGGTAAAATAGGAAAACCTAATTATTAACTCGCTTTTATACTAAATATTCAAATTTTGCGGTTTCAAGTATTCGTGGTTTCATACGTTAAATATCATTTAGTTCGTGGCCGATTAAAATTCAAACCTTCTCGTTTAGTTGCGTTAAGAAGATGGCCTCTGTTCTGTTGTATTCCATTCAACTCAGTTGAATAAATGATGGGTTTGAAAATAATAAAAAAAAAAAATTTTGCATTGTTTAAAAAATATTTGAGTGTTGTTTGAGAGCAGTGGACGTCTTTCGACTGAAATGATGATGATGATGATGATTATGCCATTTTTAATAGAAGGACTAACTAATCTACTTCCTTTACTATCATTCGGCATTTTTTGATTCGACAAGAATATCAAATGAGCGTACAGTCCGCCCTATGTTAAGCTCGATTACCGTAGCCTATAAGCGCTCGTAGTACCTTGGGCACTACTCACGCGCTGTCCACCTTAAACGAATCAAGAGAAGACGTTATGTTAACAGCATCTTATCTTATCTTACTGTGGGGCCATGACTAAGACACAGTGCACTTTGACCCATTGGGATAATTTGTGCCGCCCCTGCGTTTACTCTTCCTGTGTCCAGAATATAGATGCCATTAGCCTTACTACATCTTTAGGCAGAAAGAGCCTTTAGTCTTCTGGCTTTGGATAACTAGAGGGACTCGTCTTCTATGTTAACAGCATAGAAGACGAGTCCCTCTTAGTGATGTGCTGTTCACAAATTCCCGTTCCCGGGAATATTCCCATTGGGAACGTTCCTGGGAATATTCCCATATTCCCGGGAACGTTTCCCAAGAGTAGGAATTGGAATTTTAAATGAAAAAAATAAGTTTGTTTCTAAAGCTTCCGTGGAAACTACATATTGAAATGAAACACTTTTACGATAGATAGATAGATATAGATAAAACATTTATTTAAAATTCTTCATCACACATATATAACAATTATGGTGGAAACGGTACGGTTTTACGGTGGAAATGCCACGTATTAATTTGTAACTCGACATTTCGACATCCTTCCGAAAAAGAGTTTCGGAAGGATGTCGAAATGTTCTTTTGCTTTGGATACACCACTTCCAGAAGACTCATTCTGATCCTAGCCAGGGCATCGCATTGACACAAAAGTTGTTCCATCGATTCCTGGCCTTTACTACATGCCCGACAAGATTGTGCAGCCGAAATCACATACTTGTTTACCGAGATCTTCCGTGCCAGTTCGTCACCCTTCTCATTGCCAATCACTCCTACATGACCAGGCACCCAGATTAGTCTAAGTCTGTTATACCTACCAAGCTTGTTAAAGGCTCGTATGGCATTCAGAACAAGGTCTGAGTTAATGCGCGGTGAGCTCAGTGCCTTGAGGTCTGACTAGCTGTCACTAAGAATATATATTGTTTGATTCTTAGTCCGCTGTTCAACAATTTCCATTGCACATAGAATGTATAATGATTGCATATGTCTCCGTCTGGAAGACAGCGGCAAGCTTTCCCATGCTTTGGTATAGTTAAAGTTGTTAGTTATAGTTGGTATAGCTAAAGTTACCAGCCTTTTACTAGGCCATCAGACGATGCTGCCGTAAGTTATAACAGGCCCCACCATGGTTTATAGATCCACTTTATTATGTTTGGTTTTATTCCCCATGTCTTACCGTAATTGAAACGACACATTTCAAAGACCCTTTGAGCTTTCACCATAGTCCATCCACATGGAGTTTCCAGGTTCCTTATCTAGCGTTATGCCAACACACATGTATATGCAGTGCGTGTGTATAAATGCAGGGTTTTAAGCCTTGACAGGTTCCTCTGCCTTGTAAAGGGGTTGTAAAACGTTCAGACATCTTGTAAAGTAAAATATACTAAATTTAATTCAAAAAGGATCTACCACCAGTTCCAATTGGAATGGGAGATCCTTTTAGAGAAAAATAATTAAGAACAAAACTCTAAAAGGTGTGCAAATCTGCCTATAAGTATTACAAAGTTTCACTAGGTGGTAGGCCCGTATGTAGGGTCGTCTGGGTAGGTACCACCGCCTTTCTTATTTCAGCCGTGAAGCAGTTCGCTGTGTTTCGGATTGAAGGGAAAGGTAGCCAGTGTAATTACTGGGCATGGACGGCATTTCATCTTAGGCCTCAGGATGACAACGCACCTGCAATATCAAGTGATTTTCCCTTGTTATTGCAGGTGTCTATAGGTGTCGGTAACCGCTTACCATCAGGTGGGCCGTCAGCTTGTTTGTCATCTAGTTGTATAAAAAAAAAAAAAAAAAAACAAAATGAACTAACAGTATCGTTTGAACAAGACGTATTATTACGACATTAATACGTGGCATTTCAACCGAAAAACTTTTTATTTCAAAAATAAAAGTGTAACTGCTTTTTATTGATGTTTTATTAATTAAAATAATGAATAAATACAGTGTTTTATTTTATATAATATCACACTCATTTACGTTTCCGGAGACTTGGGGAACGTGCCCATCATTCCTGGAAATATTCCCCGGGAATGTCGGGAACATTCCCGAGGAACGTCGGGAAAGTTCCCAATGAAAGAACTAAATTATTCACTTTCGCACATAGTGCAAATATAGTTTTAAAAAATATATATAACTATTAAGGTAAACATTCCCAGTTGTTCCCGCCCAGCGGGAACATGCCCGGGAACATTCCCAGTCATTTGGGAACATAGGGAACGTTCCTGGGAACAGCACATCACTAGTCCCTCTGCCGCCAATATAACGCTTTCTCAATGAGCTCTGGTAACCTTACTCACTGTAGACACACAATACTACAATGTAGTGCTATTTCGCTGTGATCTTCTGTGAGGTAATACCCCAGTCAAGCGCTTAAGAATCGATTTGTCAATACATCTATGACTTACCTCTCATCAAAGATAAAGTAACACATTTAGACTCCTTTAAAACTTATCTTCTGTAAGGTGGAGGTGCTACCCAGTCAAGCGCTCAAGATCTGAGTGGTAAATACGAAAGAGGATACAATCACTACGTTAGCGATCTACCTTCCTTCGGATATAAACTAACACATCTAGACTCCTATAAAACCCGTTTGCGCTAATAGCTAACGTCTACCTGCACAATTTCAAAAGAAAAATAAAATTAATTAACATAGTAGCTGTTATTGTGTCTGTGTATCCGTTTCGGCCTATGTAAAGTTTTTTTTTTAAATATTATTAACAATACTTAATGTGTTATTACTAAGCAAGAGTTGGAAATATTCTCCTATATTCAATTAATTTTATTGCTCACTTGTCAAAGTTATAATAAAAATCTTGTCTAAAATAACTCATAACAACTTAAAACTATTAGCAATAAGATAACTTATAATATTAAAAAAAGGAATGTTTAAAAATTCTGGTTTTATAACTTCTTCTAAAATAAATGAAATACCATAGCAATCTGAGGTATTAAATCATGTTTTGTGTTTTTGTAATGAGAGATTATACACCGAAGGGATAAAGCACTGTTTTATGTCACGGGCGCGATATTGAATCCTGAACGTAACGAAGGACTCCAGATTTAATTCCCGAGCGCAGCGAGGGTATTACGAGTTCTGAGCGCAGTGAGGGATTCAAGCGCGCCCAAGACAAAAATAGCTTTATCCCCGAGGAGTGTCCCTTACTTTTCACACCTTTTGCGAGACAATAATTTATGGTTTATTATGGTAATTTAAAATTAAAAGTGAAAATTTATGTTCAGAAGCACTGATTCAGACACAGACTTTGCACCTTTTGCAGTTTTCCATTTGTCGAAATCGTTGTAGGCTTTCAGGTATTTTTCCTTTGACTTATCTGGGAGTAGATTTTTTTTTATACAACTAGATGACAAACAAGCTGACGGTCCACCTGGTGGTAAGCGGTTACCGCCGCCTATAGACACCTGCAACTAGAACCAATCTGCACCTTATGAACATATACCTTATGCTTATGGCGTACAACTTAATGGACTCGGGAGTTAAATCACTTTCGTCACTCGACATTTTAACGGAACTTTTCTTCTATTTTGATATATTTTCATAAAATCTTTGCAGTTATTACGTATATTATTGCAGCGCTTACAATACTCGCCGCTTTTGTTTTATTTCAAATGTGTTCCATTCAGCTTGCCGTGGCCAGCTTTATTTTAGAAAAAGTTCGATTTTCAAATTACGTTCGATTTTCAAATAAGTTCGACGCGGCGCCGGCCGGGCCTCGGCCTTCGAGTATTAGTTACTGTTGATCTATTATTACGAATTAGACATTAAGACCATTGCAATAAGAACTATGAAAAGTGAAACTCATTATAACCCAGCGGGTTATAATGAGATTCAGTACAAACAACATTACACCCCGGCTAAAGCCAAGGGATTTAATGACTTGCTTTACGTAAGGTAATTGCATTGCATGATATGTAATATGGCATTGTCGAGCAGGTGGTGTGAAAAATTTATTAAAGTATTATTATATTGGTAAATAAGATACGGTACAGTACGATAGACGAACCACCACAGAGCAATCACAGATAATTGAAAACTGCTTTACTGAAAGAAATAAAAAGTTTCTTTTATTCCAGGTAAATTGCGTTTCGACATCAAGCTATTAAGAAGGATGCTGATTGAAAATGGTTACCGATGGTTAGTTATATCTGAAATGCTAGAGCGATTGCAAATGCGCCGTAAGCCAACGACGGCTCTACTTATAATACCACTCTTTAGTATCTTATCACACTATGCCGAAAGTACGTGACCGAAGTTCGGTATGATTACGCCTGCAATGCTATTTGAATTACTGACGACACATTATGCCGAAATTACGTTGCGTTACAGCCTAACTTCGGTCGGGCGTAAGTTCAGCGGCAACTTATTCTGTAGAGCACACATCTGAACACACACACAAAGTTGCGCAGCTGAATTTCTGCCGCCTAAGTTCGGCACTTATGCTGTGTCATAGCAGCCGAATACGTCGGACCGTAAAATTAGCCGCGGAACTTCGGTCGCGTACCTTCGGCATAGACACTAAGAGATAGGGCGTTCATTGAAAGCGACCGGTTCATTCTTTTTTATCCTTTTCGTTTTCAAAACGTTCGAAGCATAATTTATTTTTCACCTCTAGCACGAAAAGGGTGTTTTTCCGTCTAAAAACTCGCAGTAAAGTTGTATTTCGCTCACATGTAAGCAAAATCAAAAATTTTAATTTCGAACACGGGATTTTAATATTACGCCGCGCAGATTTTTTTTCTTTTTTGGTAAATACCGCGCTGCTCTGAAAAATTAAACTATTTTCGAATATTGGGACATTGCAGATCGTTTGTGTAAAACTGATTTCATTTATTATATTATTTATGATTTGTGTCGAAAACGGAATGTGCCGAAACAAGAATGTGCCGAAAACGGAATACGTCCAAACAGGAATGTGCCGAAACAAGAATATGTCCAATTCGGAATGCGACGAAAAAGGAATCAATCAATTCAGCGAGGTAATGCGACCAGTCTTATTGGTACATTTCCATTTTCAGTAGATTTAGGTGGTGCTTTTTATTTATAAGTTCGGTTAATTTTAGTTTATATAAAGGCATTAGTTTATTTTTATTTTTATTTCTGTAATGATTTTAAGTGTTTTTTATGTTGTGTGTGTGTTAATAAAAGTAGTTTTCGAATAATAAGCCTTGTTTTAATTTATAGTAAAAAAAAATACACAATTATTTATTGAGCTTCAATCCATACTAATACTTAATATCTGTCTGTTACCTCACGTTGGGAAGGATTTTTTCGCGCTATAACTAACATCTACGCGGGCAGCCACTAGTACATAAATTAAAAACAATATGAGGCAAAAAGTTGTATGTCTCTAGCGCAAGTTTTTTTATGTCTCGTGTGTCTATAGATAACTCACAAATTCTAGACTACTCAATACTAAACTTCTTCGCTTGTTTGTGACTTTTAAAGTCAACTTTCGCAATATAAAATAACTTTGCTCATTTGTTGAACAAATAACTATTAAATCTACATTTCATATAACTTACTATATTATGGCAATTAGGTATATTAAAAATGTCCTGTACGTTTTCGGAATTCAAATTTGAATCCTGCCACTAGAATGAACCACTTGATTTGAGCCTGTTACTAGAATATTCATAAACCGCTAGACGCTGCATTCTAATTTTAAAACTAGTTCGCTAAAAAGTAAAAACATTAATCACTAAACTTATTTTTCCAAACATTTTGACCACGGTAATTAACTTGGCATTATGAAACAGCACCAAAGTATATTACTAATAATTTATACACACAATCGTAATATTAATATTGAAGCCTAACATATTGACCTTTTCGCCTCAGCCAGTTCAATAGATGATGTGAAATGTCAAGCCTTCGTTGTAAATTTCCGAATTGGAAACATAGAAGTAGGTAAGTACCTACTGCCATTCGTTTTTATTGTCTTAGCAATACAACTCATTTTTAATATAGTTGAGAGAAACAGATGGATGGTAGATTTACGTAAAATTATAAAATTTAAATATAGGAGCGAGCGCATGATTTTACTAATCATCGGTCTAGTATTTATTAAGAGCTACCGGGATCAACGGATCAAGGTTTTTTTAAAAGTAGGTAAATATAAGTATTGTAAATATAATTTTGAGCAACTATAAAGCAAGCGTAAACACAAAGTACCTATGTATTCTTACACTATTGATTAGCACTCTTTCACAAACTTTTAAATGTCAATGTAGTACAGAAATAAAAATATAATGATTAAAGTAAATATACTAGACAGTATCTAATATGTCTTGTATTAAATGACACTTATTAGGATTGTAACGTGGTGCTAAAATGAAATTGCGATGATAATTGAATATCTTTCAAAATTTAAATTAATATTTTGTCTTTAGATTCGAGTTTCCCTCTCGTCTATTAATTATATTTTTCTTTACTCTGTTAAACTTTACCAACGTCTAGACGCCGGCCATTGAGCTTGGGCTACTAATTAATGTTAATTTAGTAATCTTAATAAGTTCAGTATGTTGTTTACTTTATGGTTCAGTCCTTTTTAGCGGAGAAAAAGTAAAATATTTAAGGTGACAGCGGGAAGTCCGTTTAGGTAGCCAAAATACAACTTGAAATCAATCAAATAAAATGATTTCAAAATTCATTTTGGCTGCCTATATCCGCAGTCTTGCCCCATACATAGACTTTCCGCTATCACCTTATTTACTTAGTATTCTAGATTCAAGGCACATTTTGAAGAACATTTTCGAGATCGAATAGACATTCCAAATTTATATATTTTTTCCCCCTTATTTTGTATATTTTCAATTTGGATTTTAAATTTAATTAGTAATATTTATTAAAATTTAATTAGATTTAAATTGAATTAGTATATTTATACGTCTGTTTTAACTTTCTGTGGAAACTTCGCTGATTTAAGTTTTATTTTACTGTGTTCGATTTTATGATATTTTATGTGCAATTAAATTTGTATGTTTTACAAATAAATAAATAAAATTTCATAGATTTTTTTAAAAAATTTACCCAGTTATTTACATCTGTGGAGGATTCTTAAACTTTTTATTAATATACGATACAATTTAATGCCCCTTGTTCATCTTTTATTCAATAAATAGCGCCGTTCACGGGCGGAGTAAGCGGTAGAGTAAGCTGGCTACTCCACAACCCGTTTTTTTATTACTCTACTCTATCAATTTTGTCTACATTGGTATAGTTAGTACTCTACCGTGCTACTATGCCGTCTACTCTACCGTGGATACCACCCTTAAGTCTGCTGTACACTACTCTGCCACTACTACTCTACCGGCTTTAGTTAGTACTCTCCCGTGCTACGATGCTTTCTACTCTACACGTGGATACCACCCTTAAGTTTGTTGTACACGGGTAGTTGTAAACTGGCTACTACTATCCCAGTGTCAAGTACTCTATCAGTTTTAGTTAGTACTCTACTCTACCAATGCTGCCTACATTGGTAAAGTTTTTTTTATTTTTTATTATTTATTTGCTATAAGTATAATATGATTTGGTTTGGTTTGTCTATGTTGTTACTAATGCTACTTATGTGTCTAGGAGGGTTTCCCATCTCCTGCTTTAGCGCTAATGCAGTACCCTGCAGCGGAAGATAGGGTCGCCAGTAACCAAAGGGTAAGGTACCCTTAGATAGGGAGCGGCGGCCCGTGTCTCCTTCGGCGCTAGAGCTGTAAGCGGATTCGCTTCGGAAGACACGGACCGTCGATCCCACACTGGTATAGTAAGTAGCATAGTTAGTGCTCTACCGTGCTAATATGCTGTCTACTCTACCCGTGAGCAGCACCCTTAAGTCTGCTGTACACGGGGAGAGTGAACTGGCTAACTACTCTCCCAGTGTCGAGTACTCTACCAGTTTTAGTTAGTACTCTACTCTACCAATGCTGTTTACATTGGTATAGTATTGGTATTACTCTACCTTTTTACTATACCAGTGTACAGCAGACATAAATCATCATCGTCATCATTTCAGTTGAAAGACGTCCACTGGTGGACAAGGCCTTCCCTACAGATTTTCACGACGATCAGTGGAAAGGGAGGTGTATTTATAATAACTTGAAAACTATTATAATGCTGTTTTTATATCCATAATACTTATATTTTACGACTTACAATAAAATTAACACCACTGTAATTTAAAATCGATGTAGAGTCGATTGTACATTTAACAGCTTAACCTTAAGACGGCTATAGATAGATAGAAGATAGACTATGAAAGGCGGCTTTCATAGTGCAACTGTAACCATTGTCGTGCCGTCGTATGTGCGCGTTGTCGGAAATTAATATTTTTCGGCGATTGCAATATTTTATTATTGCTACTGCGAAAAAATATTTTATATAATTGAGTAGACATTACACATCGTGTATCAAACTATTTTTCTCGAGTTAATAGCGAGTTGTAACATCATCATACGCACGATACTTCCGAGGTCAACCAGCGCCTTCGAGGGGATACGTTATGGGCTCACGTATAGTACTATTAGGTGTACATTTTTTGTGAAGGCCGTTAACATAATACCTAACTTTCCTTTATTTTAACAGATGCGATTAAAAATTATGCTTACTTTTGACTATTAAAGTTGATTTTACTGTTAGAACTAACTCTACGAGATTGGATCGCCAAAGCTAAGTGACGTCGAAGCGCTGGTAAGGTTTTTATTCGCTTTGATGCGTGGTACAAAGCAAGAGTTTTTTTAGAAAAAACTGCAACACAGTCAAATATTCATCATGGCGGCTATGTCATTTTGTTGACGTTTAGTTTACTCATATGCTCAGAACAATAACTAAAGCATAGAAACCTGGCTAAAATAGTAGGCGGAGACATATATAGCTATCTCTGGAACTCTTACGACAATTCTTAAAAAAAATCGAAATATTTTATGTATACGTGTCCTTCTCTAACTCATTAAAGGCTCTATAAGTCAAAGAATAGCAAATATAGTAATTTCAGTTGCTATTTTATCCAGATTTCTATGCTTTAGTTATTGTTCTGAGCTTATATGCCCCCCGCCATATTGTTATACTAAATAACTGTGAAATGATGAAAAATTTAAACTTTTGTACATACAAACTATGCATGAAAACAAATAATTGGATTTTTTCCCGGATAAAGGAGATTTATCCTGATGTTTTGGGATAGTGTACATACACTTGGGAGGATATGAAACATTTCCTTTCAAAAGATATTAAGACATGTTTATTGTTTTTGAAGATTTAAAGGTAAAACGAAATGAGAAATAAGTTCCGTTGATGCATAGAGTCCGCTGCAGCACAATCTGTTATACTACATGTAATGCAGACCGATGTGACCAGAGTGGCTGTGGCTGTGTCAGTCTACCTTTAGCTGATACTGAGACATTGGGTCCTTGTAGTAAAGTCACGCGTGGCTTTAAAAATAATGTATAATCATCATCAGCCTACATACGTCCCACTGCTGGGCACAGGCCCGCATGGGAGAAACACATGAGGAGCTTGGGCCATAGCACACCTATGCTGGCCCAATGTCAGTTGCTGGGCTAAAGCAGTTGCAGTAACCACCAGGATCAACGGCTTAACGTGACTTTCGAAGCACGAAGGAGCTCGAGATTATAAATTTGGTTGACCCATCTTATTACCGACCATGGCGAAAGTTGCTTTGTTTTCTAGATGAC
Source organism: Nymphula nitidulata (assembly GCA_947347705.1). Lineage (NCBI taxonomy): Eukaryota > Metazoa > Arthropoda > Insecta > Lepidoptera > Crambidae > Nymphula > Nymphula nitidulata. The sequence goes on from OX374636.1 coordinate 9,552,190, forward strand.
AGTTCCCCAGTTCCCCTTCCTACTTAAAAGAACGCTTCCAGTTTTTGCATTCCTTCCATGAATGCTCGCTTCTATCTAACAACCATCTTGCCCTGCTGTTCCCTTCTTTTCGCTCTGGCTTCATGTCGGACTCATTTGTTGTCTCTGCTATACGGCTCTGGAACTCAATACCTGACAGTCCACGACAATCCAAGAACAGGACCCTCTTCAAGAAAGAATTGCGTGAATATTTTTTAAATTCTCTTAAGTAGTTACTTGTATGTTATTTTATCTTCTTTTTCTTATGTATTTTTTATTTGCATGTAGTTATGTTACTGATGTGTAAAATTTATGTAGTATATTTTATATTTATATATTTAGTTTATTTTATATGTATGTATTGCTATTTTAACTTTGTTTAGTTAAGTTTGTTATAAAATTTTCTTTTTTATTGCTGTGCACCGCTTTTTGAGTTTTCTGCTTAGCCCCTGGTTGACTGGTAGACATTGCCATCAGGCGTTAAGTCTACCATTTGTACATTTTGTTTTATTGTGCAATAAAGTTTAAAAATAAAAAATAAATAAATGACAAACAAGCTGATGGCCCACCTGGTGGTAATGGGCGATCTGTAATAACAAGGAAAACATGAGTTGGTATTGCATGTGCGTAGTCATCCTGAGGCCTAAGATGGAACCTTTTCCTTCAATCCGAAACACAGCGAAATGTTTCACAGCTGAAATAAGAGAGACGGTGGTACCTATGCAGACGACCCTACACACGGCCCTACCACCTAGTAAATTAAACATTAAGTAATTTTCATCTTGTCCGAGCGACAAGATCCTTCTTGGACACCACGTAAGCCTCCCTGAACATAACACAACATGTTAACAGTTAACTCACACGTTTTGCGAAATCCAATTTTAATTTACGTATGGACCACTTGCAATTCGAAATGTCAACAATTATTATACCTACGTGTTAGTCAATAGCGAAACTAAAAGTTCAACATCGATATAATGACTATTAGTAATTATGGGAGGCGTTATTGAATCACGCCTATTGATGAATCAATCTTAAAATGGATAAATATATATTTGATTGGAGGTTTAGCTGTCAATATTTAAACGAACTAATACGAACGAAACAATACTTAATTGATATGAAATACTTACCTTTGATTTATTGGTGTCAAATGTCAAGCCCTTTTTGATAAGTAATCCTATGAAATCGATATCTATTTTGTAATACAGTTAATGTGCCTTCATGGAATTGGTTTCGATTCTGTAGTCATTCACTGAAAACATAATTACGTTATCTGCCTTTCTTTCATCTGACTTCAATTGGTGGGGGATAGAATATAATTTAGAATCAACAAGTAGGTTTGCACATAATGTCAAATTTTAAAAATATTTCACCTTTGAAAAAATACTAAAAAGCCAAAAACTATTTTAAAGTATTTGAGTGGGTGCTAGGCTGCTTCCAGAAAGAATAAAAGGTGGAGCACCAACTCCATAAAATAGATTTAAATATTCTTGTACAATCTAAATATATATAACTCAAAGGTGACTGACTGACTGACATAGTGACCACTGGACAGATCGGGCTGAAATTTAGCATGCAGGTAGATGTTATGACATAGGCATCCGCTAAGAAAGGATTTTGATTAATTCTACCCCAAGGGGATAAAATAGGGGATGAAAGTTTGTATGGAAAAAGTTAATATTCCACGCGGACGAAGTCGCGGGCACAGCTAGTTTCATTATAAATTCCAAGGTTAGAAGTTAATGGCATTTTGACTTATCTATCAGTCACTGGTTGAAATTATATATTTTTCATTACTATAGCTCTCCTGGTGTTTGTTGAGGAGTTCAGTTCTTTGTCTGGAGATTTTCATCAGATCACACAAAATTAAAAAGGGTCTGCCTCAAGAGTGTTCTACTGTAGGAACCAAAACAAATGTGTTTAGGTACCTCTATGAGTTCTATGTCTAAAATTATTTTTTAGACAACACACGGGTCTACCATCTATTTCTCTCGTAGGACATTTTATCTTAGGCCTCAGAATGACAACGAACCTGCAATATTAAGTGATTTTTCTCCATCCAGGAGGAGTCCATTAACAATGGTAGCCACTTATCACAATTCGAATTTTTACTTTCCTTTCCTATTGATAAATGTTAAGATCTAAGGACCAATAATTGTTTAAATACAAAAAGACAGTTATATTATTACGTATTTAGTGTTTTGCTAAAGTTATTGTATTTTGAAGTCGTTTGTACGGTAAGGAACGTCAAATGTAAAAGTATAACAGGAAGTTTGCACTTAGGACTATTAATTTTTATTTTATTTTTATAATTTGATACCTTAGTGGTGTTCTTGTAAATGCTGGAAAGTTACCTAGGCAGAAATTAGCCATGTCCACAACCAATACGTAGAGGTTTTTATTTAGATTATGAGAAGTAAACTTGTTGTATTAAAAATAAATATATTGTGTGTCAATTTATTTTTGTATCTCAAAAATAGCATGCACTAAATGCAAAAATGTAATGTGTCACCGGACTCATAAAGGTTTGAGAAAGACTAGTCTGTGTAATTATATTAAAGCTTTAACTATTTTCAATTTTCTATTGGTAAACACAGTAACAGCTAAATTTAATTCTATACGACGACATCTGTGACAGGGCTAAACAAATAAAAACATCGAATTATTACCACAAAATATGAACGTCTACCGCGGAGGTGGTTCGTGGTCGTTCTATTAATTATAAAACCTCAATGACACATTGCCATATTAATGAAACTTGGAACATCTTAAATGACTTATTTGGTGTACGTATTTCGATTTGTAACTTAACGAATATCACATCAAATTAGAATTTCAATTAATTAATGTTACGTGCAAAATAAGGCCTTATTTTGAAGGAAATAAGATTGCATAAAGCGTTACTTTATTGTAAATTTAACTTAATATGAATTAATATTTTATTCCATTTAAATGTTTATTATTTTGACAACACAGATTACATATTATTATAATAAGCTATTATACAAGATGTAAGTTGAGACTGAGATTATCGAACATTATAATAAATTCACAATTTTGATTTAAAAACCCAATTTCTCAAGTGATAGAAATATACTGAATATTGATTTTAATGTAAAGTTTCGCTATATTTACCGTCACTAAATTCGGTTATGAAGTAACCTGAAGTTATGCGTCCGCAACGGCAGGCGGGTAAAATATTTTTATAATATACAAGGGTGTCAATTAAGCGTATGGTAGCCTATAGACGCTTGTAGCTCCTTGAGTACTACTCACACGAAAGAAAGCGCTATGTAGACAGCATATAGTAAAAGAAATGAAGCATTATTTGGACAGCATAGAAGAAAAACTCCAGCTCCCAACATAACGCTTGCTTAATGATCTCTGGCGACCTTAATCACTGCAGGAACACAACACTACAAAGCGGTGTTATTTAGCTGCGATCTTCTGCAAGGTGTAAGTACTACCCCAGTTCATCATCTCATCATTATCACCAGCCTACTTACGTCCCTCTGCTGGGCACAGGCGTTCCTACATGGAAGAAACACATGAGAAGTTTGAGTCATAACGCTCCTCTCTTTTTTTAGGGGGAAAAAAACGCATTCTCTGCATCTTGGGGTAATGCAGGGATATGTGGGGCTCCTCTGTCTAAGATGTTTACGGCTGAGCCTACCCACCAAAAGATACCCCCGTGTCCCTTACTTCTCGCATGGACAGATATGGGCGACAGTTTCAGTCAGGTGCTATAGATGTCAGGCTCATCTCTAGCACGATTGTGCAGACACTGCTCTGTGACGCCACAACAGGACGCACATGTAGCGATACTATCACTCGCTCAATGCGGGTTGGTGGGTTCAATCGGTTGCAGTAACAACCAGGACCAACGGCTTGACGCGCCTTCGGAAGCATAGAGCTCCAGACTTAAAATTTTGATTGACCCATCCAGAACCAACCAATGCAACATATGCTATGAATGTTGCATTGTTTTCGCAGTCCAAACAAAAGGTTTGCCCCCATTTGGCACCCAAAATTTCGAGTGATAAAAGACTTTACCTTTCTTATATGTTCTCCCTATTACAGGCAAGAGGAACTAATGCCCATACAGCCATGTCTTAAGTATTTTCTATAATTCAGCAAATATTGCATTAAAATGTTGGTGTAACACATTTGAATTAGAATTATTTACGGGATATTTACTCAAATGTTCATGTTAATATTATATTTAATTCAAATGTTAATAACCATGAAAGTATAAAGTGGTGTAACACATGTCAATGCATCTTGGGAGAGTTTGGCGCGAAATATATAATGACATTCTCCATGACGCTACTTTGATGAGGTGGATAGCCACATCAAAATTCTCAACGTCTTACACACCAAATTCACTTGTATTACAATGACGCACGTCAATACTAACACTTATTTCATAAAACTACACTAATCTTATAACACAACGTTCCACAATCTTTTAATTATTGGAATAAAAATCTTGGCTGACAGAAACTCCGACTTCATTTCTCTTAAAATCTGTACATTGATGTGTCTTTATCAACTCCATAGCTTCTGATGTGTGACAGCTGATCCAACCACAAAGGCGACCGCGGTCGTCTCCGTCGGTATTTTACGAAGTTCCTAGATGGTAAAATCCAGGTCAATATTTTTTCCCACTGCACCCACCGATGTGTCATTAGCTAAATGTTACTCAGAAGTCTTGCGTAACAGTCGTGATAAATTTTATTAACTTCTGTCGTCGCGTTCAAGGCAGCGATTAGTATGTCCAAACAATACATTTGCGGTATTTTCTAAAGTATTAATTTGTAAAGCATCCACAAACAAAACACAATAGATATTTTACTGTTGAGCTAACTCGACGGGCTGGTTCACAAAAGGTCAACATGGTTAGTATGGTTTGGCCACATCAAAGTAATCGTAATCCATTTTAATAATTATATGTAAATGTGAAAGTATCTTCGTCTGTCTGTTAAGTTTTCACTCCTATACCGCTGATCCGATTTAGATGAAATGTGGCATGGATATTTGGTACATTCTGTGAAATGACAAAGGCTAACATTTGGCACTTGAAAACCATTATCTAGTTATTTACGTGGGCGGAGCTACGGGCGATCACTATTATTCAATAGCTAGTGGCAACCCGCGGCTCAGCCCGCGTGGAAATCGGTGATTGCTCCAAAAAGTAGCATATGTCCTTCCCAGGGTCTGAAGCTATCTCCATACTTAATTTCATCAAAATCGGTTCAAATTTAAACGTGAAAAGGTGGCAGACAGACAGAGTTACTTTCGCATTTATAATAATAGTATGAGGTTGAAGACTAGAGAAGCCTAACGAGTTTGTTGACAACAGATATTTATATCGATTTGATTGTTTTATAAACTTATAATATTTATGTTGAGCCTCTCTCTTTCAAATTTAAATAGAAAATAAACACTTCTTTGAGAATAACTGTCAAAAATGTCGATGTAAAGATGATTTTTTGGAAGTAATCCTAAAAACTAAAGCGTAAATGTAAGTTGAGTTTATGTAAGTTGTTTTTCTACATACTGCCGAGAAAACAATTGGTTATTCCTTATTTACTATTACCGACCCGCATTGGGCCAGCAGCGTGGTGGTATTACGGCCTAAACTCTTTCATGTTTCTCGCGTGTAAAAAGGCCTGTGCCCAGCAGTGGGACGTATAAAGGCTCGTGATGATTCATTGTTTGATCGAATAAACAATTGCCCGAAAGAAATTTGGTTTAACGAACTATTGATATTTTTACCATTGATCGAATGAAGGTTAGACCGAATAAACTGCAAGCTATTATTTGGACTACTTTTATAAGTCAGGTTGCATTCGTTAATTAATAAATAAAATTTGGGTAAGTCTTTTTCTTAATAGAAATATAACGTGTCACTCAAAAATTAAAAACAGTGAACCACCAACAATTTTCATACTATTATTTTAGCAATATTTTTTTTAACTTTAAAAACCTGTTTCGTGATCGTAATTGCTCAAGTGTTGTAATACCGAAAGATTAAAACTATGATGATTAATTATAAAAATAGTTTACCTCTTCCGGGTTCGATTCTTTATCCGGAATAAAAATAATACTGTTAATGAAACTATTGTTTATTTTATTGTATGCACTTAAAAGTGATTGTGAATGATTGATTTCACTCATTCATAACTTTTGTTTGTTTTCGCGTAATGAGTTTTATTTATTTATTTGAGAATAATAATTTGAATCTATATTTATTGCGCAGTTAAGTTAATATTTCTTAGCTGATTTCAAAACCATTGATTAAATAACTGTTTTATATTCAGTTAAAGCTGTTTTATGTCAATGCAGTAGTTAAATATGTCGCCTCTTTGGTTCAATCACAAACCTAAAAAACTTTTAAAAATATTATTACCAATTTGTTAACTCACGTAAGTCTCCCGGATGACATTTGAAAACCCATTGTGTCTGGAATCTGTGGCTAGACAGGATAAACAGGCGTTGGTGACGTCGCAAGGGTGCTCCGCGTGACGTCATAGAGTGCTAACACCTTTATAGTGTAGAGTACACACGTACACAACGTAAATAGAAATAGGGATAAGGGAAACTGTTGCGCGATATTCTGAATATGCGAGAAGTTGAAGCAGCGGGGTCATTTTAGTGGGTATTCTTGACCTATACCTACCATCTTTGGTCAAGGAGCCCCACGTACCCCTGTACCTCTCTCTCCCGATGGTGCGGGGCAGGCGTAAATGCCTTTTTTCCCCGCAAAAAAAAAGGATATGCAGGCGTCCGTCTTGTATAGTATCGGACCGAGAGCTCCAATTCTACAAACGTACTTTCAGTTAAAAGCTTAGAACCAAAACTTTGCGTCATGAAGGTGTAAATATTCCTCGACGATAATCCAGCAGATTATCGAGCACCCTTGACAAAATCACGGCTAAAGATATGGCCAGCGTAATTATTTTGGGCTTGGAAGATATTTCATCCTCGGCCTGGGATTTAAAAGTGCTTCTGTGTGGCCTATTAAAATAAAATATTTTTTCTTTCTTTCTTTCTTTCCTGGGGATACGCACCTGCGTCCACCGTGTTTTTTCCTCGTTATTGTCTAACTAAAGGCGACGCAAGCCACTCACTAACAGGCGGTCTGTCCTCGTCAGCGCTTGTCATCGTTTTTTTTGTTCTTTTGTAAATCTGCAATAAGCCCTTGGACTATAATCAGATGCGTTGCATGTTTCGGCTTTGTAGAGCACGTCCCCATTGGGAAGTGACTCTTCTCAATTGATACATTTATATCTACTGGCTGAAGTAGTCAAAGACCGTAGATAGCTTCAGTCGTTTGCTATATGCTGGTTTAGTGAGAGCATTTACAAAGGGATTAGGATGATTTTCCAGTCGCGCTTTTATCTTTCAGTCTATAATTTTATCTCCTGATGCAGAGTGTTCTGTTCCAAATTTTCATATATTAGCAACGATTTCTACACAAAGAACTCTTGAACACCCTTCTGCTTTACGGGTATTTTTGTAACGCCTTTAATAAAGGTCATAAAACAAACTTAGTTTGACCAACGCCTCGTCTTGATTAAATTCAGTATCAACTTCCATACAATACAGACAACGAAGAGCCATACAAATAGAACCTAGTAGTAATATTTTTCCTTCAACAATGCCTCTAGCACGAACATTTTTAAATTTCGAATCGTAATCGTATCGTTCAGGCACGCTTAAAATTTCAAACAAAAGTCAGCCAAAAGCTAATGTAACGACTCAATACGATGGCGATTCGAAATTTAAAAGTGTTCGTTCTAGGGGTACTGTTCGATTCAATTTTCCCTTCAGGCTACTGTTAGGCTGCCCTCAGTCACGACTGTGTGCAGTTAATATCGACTTCACACGACTGCAGCCGACCGCGTAAAGTTGATATCATGACTAAACGAAGTCAAATGTACAACTGCATGCAGTTGAATATAGCGACTGCGTGCGGTTGCTGCGATGCAGTCAGTCTGAGGGCAGCCTACACGTTTCAGTAATGACACGAGTAACGTTGACAGATAAACAATTAAAATAACATGTTCATTTACAACATCCGCAATCGTTGAGTGACGTTCTCCTTCTTAATGATATTCATATACAATTTATTATTCTGATACAAGAACTGAGATTTTCTTATAAAATTACGTAATCACAACCATGATCGGTTACTTGTGAAGCGAAGCAACCGTAAAATAAATTCGATTGATTTTCCTCCTGTCTGTTTTGTATCTTTGTATCGTATTTAGGAAAAGGAATCAGTGTTACTTCGCGTATTTTAGTGTAAAGTAATTAAGTGTTAAAAATAAACATTAGAATAAATCTATAAACAAAATAAAACAGTAGTATTCAACTTCCGGTTGTGTAGTCATGCCTGATAGGTCGAAACATATATTTTTGTCACTACGCAGTCTGAGTACCTGTTCAGTGCTCCTTGGCGTAATATCTATGGTTCAATGTGAGGTTTCAAAATAAGACGATTGAAAAAATATACTAAGTATTTTAAAACTTGCAGCCAAATTAAAATATCGGAAACGCTATACCTGTCACTTCCTAGCGCGGTGCGTCAAAGTGAGATGGGATGTCACACGAATCGAATCCGTAATCCGACAGGTATGAGGTACTGCTACACGCTCTTCCTAGGTGCGATTATAGGACGTGGCATCTTATTCAATAATCTTCCTTTGGATTGCTTTGAGAGATTTTAGTCCAAACAGAAGCATCAGGACTACCAAAACTTCTCCTTTTAAAAAACGCGATTTTAAGGCTTATATTAGTGGTAGACATTTAACAGTCACGTATACTTTACTTGTAGTGAAATAATGACATAAGAAACAGACACGAAAGATTCTTATCGAAAGCGTATTGTAACTGTATTTGACCTCATGATAAAATAGACAAGCGTAGGAATACTTTTCGTTACACAACCTTACGCAAAAGTCACAGTGAATAGTTGACTGTCTGCTCTGTGCAATGATGGGCACATGACAATATTAAAACCAATGCTATCGAACTCTAAATTATGCAGGCGTTTGTCATTATTTGTTTTTTTTACATACAAAGCACGGTAAATGACCCAACACCTGATGTGAAGCGGTAAAAAGAGTCCATTTGCGAAGACACTAGTGCAGCTTGAAACATACTGCTTTAGCTTCCTCTAACTTGCTGGACCATAAGGTGCCTTTCACGACTCTTGAAGGTACCAATGTTATATATGTCTGGTGAATTTGCTTCGCAGCAGGCCCCAAACCACCTTCGCGAAAGGCATAGGAGTCATCCAGGGGCCTTAGCGGGTATTCCTAGGGTCAATTTAGACGCTGGGCGAGCCCCGCAGACGATCGCTGCCTCGCCAGCGGCGGGTAAGTCCGTCAATTGATTTCTCATGGAAAACAAAGGGTTTGTTTGGAAATTATGATCGCACCGAATTGAGTTTGGGCAGCCGGCTAGTCAAATGCTCAGCAACCCTTTAAAATGTATTGTCTTTTAAATTATTAAACTTTCTATACCACCAACAGCGCAATAAAGATATTTTCCCTCTTTTATTTACAAAAATCCAAAGTTTTAATCATAATGCTATTAACGTTCTATTATTTCAAATAATACTGTTCTTGCTGCCTAACTATGTTTGTTACACTGAGTATTTAGATACAAACAATTTGACAAAACTTACCCATTAAAAGGAGCTTGGTGACGTAGTGTTTGAACGATCTGGTTTCGATAACGAAAACGAAGCAACTTTCGCCATGGTCGATCCCGAGATGGGTCAATGAAAATTTATAATCTTGACCTCCTCCGTGCTTCGTAAGGCATGTTAAGCCGTTGGTCCCGGTTGTTACTGCAACCGCTTAAACCCACCAACTCGCATTGGGTCAGAGCGTGGTGGTGTTATGGCCCAAACTCCTCATGTGTTTCTCCCATGTACGAAGGCCTGAGCCCAGAAGTGTTACGTATATAGGCTGGTGAGGTGAGGAACCATTAAAAATACAAATGCATACAATACAGTTATACCATAGATTAGAGATTAGTTAAAGTTATACACCCATATAGGAAATGTGTGTGTGTTTGTGAGATAAAAAGGGAGAGAGAGGTCGTTAATTTTTGTTTACTTAAAATTTCTCTGCTACTGTCACGATAACCAAAAATAACGATAATTTTTTCACGTAAGAAATTGTGCTGTAGAATTTCCTAATCCTCGCATTTTCGTTGCATTGTTAAGCTTTGGACATCACGCTAGTTAGCGGACAGGCGATAATTGTAAACGCATTGGCTCAGATCTTATCGCATATGAAAACTGTTGCTAAATCGACTTATCGTGGCAACGATTCGGGGCAGCAATTTTATTGTTTTGTTATGTATCTGATTCGCGAAGATTGGAATTGAAAAGTTTTGGGTGTTTTTGGGAAACAATTCAATTGTTTCTCATTATTGACTTTGGCTATTCATTGTTTTTTTGAGCGGATATTAAAATAATGGTATATCTCTCCTCATTTCAATTTATAACCGATAACACGAAGTAAGAACTTTTAATATACAATTAAATGACGGACTACTTGGAGGTAAGCGTCGCATATACACACCTTCAATAATCAGGAAAAATCACTTGATATTGCAGGTGCATCCTGAAGCCTAAGGTAAAATGGCGTCCATGCCCAGTAATCATATGGACGGCATTTACTGCATATATTTATGTACAAATATTTAAAAATTGATTTGTTTGACATTGGGTACCTACTTTGTCGGTACGATGATATAGATTCTCTTCTAATTTTAATTATTTTTATCGCTGGGCGGCACTGCACTGCTAAAAGTTATATTTTTTTAACTACAAACATTGTATTTGAATATTTATTTTGAAAAGAGTGACTACACGAGTTTGTTGCCGGAATCTTCTCGGTAGTTCAACTTTTGGAACCGGTGTAAATTCAGACATGACAGACAGACAGAGACTATGACGTTGTTAGTTAATATTTTTTTTGTGATAGTTGTAAAATATGTTTTTTTGGCGATTTAAAAGTGCTTCTTTGTGGCCTATTTAAATAAAATATTTTTTCTTTCTTTCTTTCTTTCTTTCAATTATTATTCTATACTCCAGCAAGTTATAAAAGCATTCAGGTAATAATTATATAATGAATCATATAAATATTATTATTTATAATTCATATCATAATTAATAATATTAAATATTATTATTTGTTCCTATTTTCTATACAGTTCTTAATGAGGAGCACGGTGGCGTAGTGGTTTGAGCGCTCTGGTTTCGATTCAAAGCAACTTTCGCACTGATCGATCCCGAGATGGGTCAATCAAAATTAATAATCTCGAGCTCCACCATGCTTCAGAAGGCACCATAAGCCGTTGGTCCCGGTTGTTACTGCAACCGCTTTAACTCACCAACCCGCGTTGGGCCAGCTAGGAGGTCTTATGTCCCAACTCCTCGTGTGTTTCTCCCATAAGGTCTGAGCCCAGCAGTGAGACGTATATAGGCTGGTGATAATAACTAAATAAGTAAAATAAACTAGTTTAGTGTGTGCAGTGTGCAAAAACAATAATGAAGTCCAGTTTACTTTTTGAGGATCTACGTTTACAATTACTAATTAGAAAATAATAAAAAAGGTTTACTTCATTTTTTCAACTTATTACTACATACTTAATTTTAAATAAACCGCCATATTCTAAGTAGCGAATCCTCTGTAAATTTTAATGTGTTTACACGTCTCAGAAAAAAACCGTCTTCACGGTCCGTTTAATGGTATCGGTCGAGTTTTGAAAAATGGAATTCCTCTAGATACAAATCTAATGTCCTTTTGTGAACTAAACAAAGGTGGAATCCTATTGACCACTCAGGGGATTCGGACATAATAAACTTCGAACTGCATCTAAGAGTTTTTACAGACTTTTATTTTAGAAATATCAAATTCGTTTGAGAATTTTAAAGTTTGCAAGCCTATTAAGAAAATTAAGCAATGGCAAAACTATGCCCGTAATGGGCATAGTAACACATGGCTTAAAAGAAAATTCGCCTAGTACCCAAGTTAAAATGAAAATGAAAAAAAATATTTAGTAACACATAAATAAAAATACTGATGTCAAACACAAAGAGCATTAGAACGAAAAAACAAGATACCTAATTTTGTTGCTGAAAAGTTATCCACTCAGCATAAGCCGAAACATCATTGGACACTATGTCGCTGGTCTTCCGTGGATACCTTTTCGGAGTGCGCCACTATACGCATATCGTATAATACGTAACAGTACCTGTCTAATTCTTCACAAATACCTCAACTCCCAGCAGACGGGGTTATTTAAAGTCTACGTCAAGCATTAGATTCCAGACACAATATTGATTTTTCAATCTATGATAACAGTGGGTCGATCTTCTATTTATTTTCCTAAACGGATCGGCAGCGATTCGGTATCCTTACTAATGCGGTAGTAATATAAAAAAGTATTCCATTAACATTGCTTATAAAGTCGGAACGCTAACGAAACGCTCTAGGTTGGTTCAACTTCTTCTGGATAATTGTTAGCAATATTGCAAGAAACAAATATATTTTGGCTTAATGACTTGACACTTGATAACTTTTGACATTTCAAACAAAGAACTATCGATGCGTTTCAGCTGCCACAAATGTTAAATATTTTGCAGAATACGAAACAATGATGGAACCGAACGGTTGGCGTTACGTGTTTGTTAGTAGAATACCAAACTGATGCGTTTCGGCTACGTTTCGATGGCGATTAGTTAGCAGAATACAAAAACGTTGTAACTAAAGCGTATCCGATTCATTTCAGATCAAAATACAAAAGCAGAATTGGGGGGCGGAGGTATAACGCCGCTTGATAGATCAATGAGCTGTGAAATAAACTAGGAGTAAACTACGAGTGAAGATTATATATTTTCAAGTCTTTCTCAACTTTATACGTTTACGTCATTTGGTCACTATTTTTGTACAATGTCTATACGTTTAGTAGTCGCTATAACACATTGATACATTATGTGTGTATTAAGATGGCACGCTATAATAGTTCCATTGTTTATTTGTCTATCAATGGAGCTTTGTCTTAAGAAGCTTACGTCCTTACAGAAGGTATGCGAATTGCACTTAATAAACATAATTACAATAATAGATCCTTTTGATTGATAGGTAAAGAGAGGTATCAATCGGAGATAATTATCGATCGACGGTTTTAAAATATATCAATCGTGATGTACAAATGATTTGCAGTGTCTTATTTATGCAAATAAGTACGCGTAGAGACTTTTGTTCCAATAAATTTGTTCAAACCTCTTTTAAACAAATATAATGGAATGCCGACCATCAGTTAAGTAAAAAAAAAGTTGGTAATGGTTCTAAAATTATCTCACTGTTTTTGATTAAAGAAATTAATCTTTATTTTAGATATTTATTAGTGTCCGCCCGCGGTTCCGCCGGCGTGGATGTTGGTTGCTGAGCCAGAAAGTAACCTATGTACAGGGTATCAATATATCTTCATACCAAATTTCATCTAAAATGGTTAAGTGGCTTATGAGAGTGCCATAATAATATACAGAAATAATGAGAATACATCAATTTGTGTAAAGACCGTTTGCATCACACGTTTTTCATACAAACATTCAAGTCACAAACAAACCGATTTCAATAAGATTTTACATGCCACGTTAGTCTTAATAGTTACATATAAGTAGATTTTTCGAAATGTTAAGTAAGAGCAATGTTTATTATTATATCCTTTACTGCACACATAAAACTTATGAAAAATATTCATTATAAAACACTTGTACAAGGGTGAGCTTATCTCTAAAAGAGATCTCTTCCAGCCAACCCTAACCTTAGTGTAAAAGTACGTACAAGCGGGGATATTGTATACGAAAATATTGAAAATAATACACTAAATAATAATCACTTAGCTATACCTGATTAACATTACAAAATAATATACATATTACCATAAAAATATAATATACAATATATTATCATCGCCAGGCTATATGTCCAAATGCTGGGCACAGGCCACACATGGGAGAAACACATGAGGAGTTTGGGCGATAACACTACCACGCTGGCCCAATGCGGGTTGGTAACAACCAATACTCAATACCTATAATATACCTTATATTTATGATGCACAGATACATTAAATTTATTTGTTATTGGACTTTTTGAAAAATCGTCTAATAACTTTTTAGTTAGACTAGCCTGATTTGCTTGCATGGCAATTTTTGTCAGAACCAGTTCGTTCGTTTTTAAATTTTTACTTGAAATATTGTATGAAAATAAGGTTCATCACGGACATTTGCTACCTTCGTCAAAAAATATATATATTTTTTAATAATTCGTGAATAGTTTTTACGCTTACTCAATTATTCACAAAAACAGCTCATTGTTTGCGTGTATCGAATTTAAAAACTTATTTTGTGTTTTTCTCTATCTTTATTTTGACAGCAGATTTCAAATAAATGTTAGTAAATTAGAACAATTCATTTTTTTTGCTTTAGACACGAATTATTGATTTATTGTGTTCTTTATAACGCGTAATTGATAATATAGTTCTGTTATCCGCGTTCTTATGCTCAGCCTAATTAACGTTTTAAACTTACAGTTTTTTACTTATAGTTTTATTAGCTTGTGACTGTAAATTTCGTTGCCGTCAGTCGAATCGTATGTTGGTTACCCATTTGATAATCAGCAATTCATAAGACGGCATAACTCTTTATTCTATGTGTCAACACAATATACCTATTTCCCTAAAAATATATAATTAACAACCAGTCAACTGTGTAGGTGTCTTATATATTAGCATAATACTCTTTTGGCTATTTCGACGGCAAAGTTACAACATCTTCACAAGTACCTTGTGGCTGTCACCTACATTAAGCAACAAAAGCATCGATGTAAATTGGCACTACCAATAAATCAACTGCACATTTTTAAGTAAGTAAGTATTTGACGTCGCGTCGTGGAAAATATATAAGTTAAATATTTCGCTAGGACTAAATAAATAAATAAATATTCTTTATTAAGTATAATTATTATTATTATTTAATCATACCAAATAAAATTCTACCAAATGGAATTAAATAATAATAATAATATACTTAATCAAGAATATTTATTCATTTCATGTAGGTTAGTAGGTATATAAATATAATGTACTAAGCTTAATCAAAATCTAAGAGCTCAAAAATTATTATTTTTCTGCCAACTTCACCTCATTGTCGCAGACTTCGAGTCGTTACAAGATTATTTTACTACGAAGCGCGAACGCAACACGTAACAAATGTCGTCGCCGAGACCCGCAATAAAGAGATTCGACATAGCGGGAATAATTCAATAAACGAAAAAGTATAAATATAAACATAATTTTAATACCTGTCGACGCTGTAGCTAACGTCATAACAACAGCTGGGGAGTTAGAGGTGAAAGAAACCTGTGAAAGAAGCCGAGGATGTAGACCCACATTTGTATCAAAAACGCACTACTAAACGTATAATATTTTCATACTGAATGTAGTTATTCGAAATAGATATTTAAACGCTTAAAATAAACGCCTTCATTGGATAGGAAAGAAAAAATACTATTCATTATTTTATTGTATTTTCAAATCCCATATTTAAAAAAATCAACAGCTTTATTAATGTATTAATATTGTAATCCTACTAATTAATCCATTAATTTAATTTAATTACACGTCTTCATTTAACTTTAGATTAATCTACTTTAACCATGACATGTCTTCTTCACTCTCAAACTACAAAATTGCATTTTACTCATTGATTTATACAGAACGGTGCCATCAATACGGCAGTAAATTAAACATGGGTTATATGAGTTCATAGAAATGGTTTGCAATAATTTCATGACATTTGTTTGAAATAATAATTATAACATTAACATTTTATTTCATAGAAATGTCATGAAATTGTAACAATTACAAATAGAGAAAGATTACGATGAAACAATTATATGCTTCAAGCGGGAATCGAACCCGCGTCTCCTGGGGTCAGGCCAGAGACGGACCCCAGCAGATGGGGATCGATCGATGCGGTCATGAAATTATTAAATGAATAAGATGTCTTTGAAAGAGGCAAACCATTTCCATTAACTTATATAGCCAATGTTTTAATTTATTGTCGTATTACTGCACCACCCTGTATAATACTAATAACATTTTAATTACAAATAATATTACCTAAAATATGAATCATATTTATGTCAAGTAATCTCAACAACTTGTCGTATTTTTGTACATTTTAGTTATTCAACAACAGGCAGTATAATTTATGAAGTAACTAGCTTTTGACTTCGACCACGTGAAAAAGGTTTTATGACAGTTAAGCTTTTGCCCGAAACGACCACTTTAATGAACTCATTGTATGAAGGATAGTACACTACGGAGAGGTCAACCTGTGTATCTGGATTTGCACCTAGATTTTAAGTTGGACCTAAAGCTTCTGAACAATGAAAGCCAAATACACACAAGCGCACAGATAAAAATACTATTGTAAAAATGTAAAAAGCTGTGAGTGTCTGTACATTGAAGATATTCCACAAAAAAAACAGTTGAATTCTAAAATAAATTTTCGGACGTGGTTACGTCACAGTACCTACCGTACCGGATATAGGGTACCGTACACATATACAGGATATTGACGACAATACGACATAAACTAAAACATGGCCTATATTATTTCAAAGAAATGTGTTCTGCAACTTTCAAATGCATCTTCTTCATTCGAGAATTTTTTAACATTTCTATGAAATAATGCAGCCACTACAATATAACATTGGCTGCATTATTTCATAGCAATGTCATGAAATTATCAAATGATTTCACGGCCCGGCCACGGGAACGGGCGACGGCTGCGGCGGCGTCTCGGCAACCACTGCGCGGTCACGACGACGCGCTGCGAGGCCGACATCGAGACAGCGCGCTTTGGTTGCCGATTCGCGAGACGCAGGACGCGCGTGCGGTGAGTTCGTGGCCAGGCCGACAGTTAGGAATCTAGTAAGAACACCATTACAGAGAAGCCTGTTTTTTTATACAAAGCACGGCAAATGACTCAACACCACCTGATGTGAAGCGGTAAGAAGAGTCCATATGCGGAGACAGCTAATGCAGCTCGAAACACACTCGTCTAGCCGCCTCCACCTTGCCGGCCCATAAGGTACCCTTTCACGCCTCTATTGAAGGAACCCATGTCAAAGGAAGGAGGAAACACATATGCTGTCGAAAGAGGCTTAGAAGAATTTTGCCATTTAAAAAGTAATATTATTTTCTTTTTTTTTCGCTCTGTTTTGTCTTAGTTACGCGCATGTTTTTCACTGTCTCTTGGTTTTATGTGTCATTACGTTTTTGTTGTATTTTTTATATCTCAGTGTTTTTAAGGTGAATATACAGCTCAACCCCTGTATCTGTGTGTTTATGATTAGTCTCCGCATCTCAGTTTTTCACACGTGCTGGCAAATAATTCCAAGTTTTGAAAGTCCGACAAAGAAACGAGTTACTTATCTTCTTTGTCCGTGATGTTGAGGTGGAGACAGCAAATTGATGACTCCGATGACCGGCACGCGTGCTCCTGAGTAGGAAGGGGGAAGGTGGGATGGGGTCGAAAAGCTCCTCCTCAGAACACTTAGCTATACAATGTCACGACGGAATCGTAGAGGCTGTAGGTTGCTGTTGGGTTTTTTTTTGCCAATAAGAGATAAAAAAAACACGTTTTCCAGATTTCTATGGGCTAACACAAAAACATTGCTATATTATCATACATTATATTTCTGTGAGGAAATTATCAGATTTATTTTTTTAATTGTAATTTTTTTAAACAAATATATGACAAACAAGCTGATGGCCCACCTGGTGATAAGTGGTTACCGTCGCCTATAGACACCTGCAATAACAAGGAAAACATCACTTGGTATTGCAGGTCATCCTGAGGCCTAATGAAATGCCTTCAGTGCCAGTAATTTCACTGGCTACCTTTCCCTTCAATCCGTAGCACAACGAACTGTATCACGGCTGAAACAAGACAGAAAGAATAGAATTTTATTCAGTATATTCAATTAGTATATTTAATGAATATACCGGGTGTAAGGAGGACGTTTTCCAAAACAAAGGCAGATGGCGATGCTGATCGATGAACCTGACTACTAACTGTTAAAAAAAATGAAATCTCGGAAGAAAATCAAGTTGTTTCATACTTAACTGTAATACAAAGTGGTCGCGTACTGTACGGTTTCAGATAAACTTTCTCCCACGTACGCTCAGATTGTGGAATGAGGCAGAGGTTTTCTCGAACGAGTACAGAATCCCCATGCTCTTCAAAAAAGGCGTGAAAAGGTTCTTACGGCGTCGGCAATGCGCAAGTGATACCCCTGGTGTTACAAGCGTCCATGGGCGACGGTAACCGCTTACCATCAGGCGGGCCGTATGCTTGATTGCCACCTTGGTGGTATGAAAAAAGGATACAAATGAAAACTTGAAGAAAGAACACCTTCTCGACCTGATTCTTTGGACCAGCTGATTAGTAGTCGCGATTTCTTTATTTTTTTTTAAGAAGTCGTCTTAAGTATGACCAGTACATTCACCTGTCGTCCTTTTCAAGAGCGTTCCCCGAACAACTCGTATAGTGTCATAGTTGAAGCGAATTTTTGTGATAGCAGTAGGTATATTTGTTACTTCAAGACAATTAAGAGTTTTCAAAACTTAATTTAAAGTTGTATACATAAGTATTATCTGAAGTCTTGATTTAGTTTTGTACGAGCGACTTCAAGTGTGTGGTCTATTTTGGGCTTATTTGTAAAAGAATATATAGGGAGAAACACTGAAATGCATGATAAATAATAATTGCGGTTGATTTAACCTCATTCCTAATATAAGGATTGATATATGTTTCTTGTAAATTGGATAAAATATGCATGTCTGCTGCCAGGAATAGCTTTAGAAATAAACAGCTATTTTATTGTAATTAATTTTATAAAGTTTTTAATTTCGAATTGGGTAAAATTATTAAGGAAAAAACATTTATAATTAAATAATATAAATGTTTTTTTCTTATCCGTAAGTATATAATTTGTGAATAAATTCAATTCAATTTAAATATGAATAATTAAATGAAATTTATTTATTTGAGACATGATTCGATAGATTATAAAATAGGTTATGATATCTTTTCGATAGATTATAACGTCTCTTTTCAATATTATGTGTGTACATGAATTTATAAATGAATAGGTCTCTCTTAGAGAATAGGAATTTAATTGTGCATAGGTGTTACCGATATATCGTGCGAAAATCGCACAGCGATGTCCGTTTACGTGTTTGATAGTCACCTGCCCTCTCTCGGGTTGAAAGGGCACGAGTGTGAAGGCCGCGCTGACCGCATCCGCTTCTAGTAGATATTTATTTCAATAACATATTGAACACCTGTTTATTCTTTGTTTTCTTAGTTATTTTATATATGTTATAGTAAGCTTAGGCCTCGACATTAAAACGAATAAAATAATCAATTGTAAGCTGAAACTTCACTAATAGATTTATAAGCAGCACGTTTTTATTAAATTAAAAAGCAACATATTTATGCTAAAATGCATTTTTTATCACATTTTATAATGTTTTTGATGCGTTCAAATGCTTACTTTATTGTAACAATTACAAATAAAGAAAGAAAACAAAAAAATAATACTATATTAATAAACTACTATATGTAATTACTAGGCATGGACGGCATTTCATCTTAGGCCTCGGGATTACCACGCACCTTCAATATCAAGTGATTTTCCCTTGTTATTGCAGGTATCTACAGGCGGCGGTAACCGGTTACCATCAGGTGGGCCATCAGATTGTTTGTCATCTAGTAGTATAAAAAAAATCCTCGGTTTTTTTCTTTATTTGTAATTGTTAAAATAATGTATTTTTTATACAATTCACGGCCAACAGTTCCATGATGAGAAGCGGACAAGAAGAGTCCATAATCCATTCAAGTCCATCGCTCATGAACACACTATCGGCTTCCACCTTGCCGATCACGACAATTGAAAATTAAGCTTAAATAATTTTTATTTCCATCATGTCTTGAAAATGTGACAAAATAAAAATTGGTCATTCTAGCCATAGACAATTAATATTTTTTAGTAATTAGGTATTTTAAAATGAAATTACTTATCTATAAATATGGCATACTTACTTACATCATTATTACGTAATTACATTGATTTTATTAATTAGATTTACAGAAAGTATAATCAAGGATGATTTATGTGTGTAATTATTTATAGTCGACTTTAGATATAAATATTTATACAGTACAGATCTAGTTTATATGATCTGTACTACATATAAATATTTATATCTAAAGTCGACTTTGTCTTTATCTTAATGCAATCATATTTATGTTCGTGCTATACATTATGAATAGCATTGACAAATTGAAAATTATTTTAGCTTCGCCGCATTCACAGCAAATTTAACAATGGTTTATTAAGCAATAATTTTGAATATCCCATAGACAAATTATTTATTCATAAGTTAAAGCTTTTTCACTTATTGTAATAAGTTTTATTGTTCGTTAAAAACATTAAGTACCCACTTGCTATAAATAGCCTTGGGGGTCAATATTTTTAGTGAACAGTGGGTACTTAAATAACAATGCTGCCAGGTGTTTATTTTTGTTGATATTTGTCTTGTATATTTAGATTACTAACTTAGGGCTCCTTCTGAGGTGCAAAATATATAAAGCGCCTAAATGGGGTAAAGCATCCACCTTACAGAAGATCGCAGCTAAATAACATTACTTTGAGTACCTGTTGCGTTCTTACGATAAGAAAGATTACCAGGGCTCAATGAGAAAGCGGTATGTTTAGATTTGAAGGGAAAGATAGCCATTGTTATTACAGCCCGCCTAGCATGACCACCGAAACGCGATATGATAAAGCTATTTATCGCTTCGAACTGTCAAAAATCATTGAATATAACCTCCATCTCGAAATTTTATCGAAACTGCGAACTTGTATTGTATATATACATGTTCGCAGTTTCGATAAAATTTCAAGATAGCGGTTATATCCAATGATTTTAGACAGTTCGAAGCGATAAATAGCTTTATCATATCGTATCATATCGCGTTTCGGTGGTCATGCTAGGCGGGCTGGGCCTGATGACAACGTACCTGCAATACCAAGTGATGTTTTCCTTGTTATTGTAGGTGACTATAGGTGACGGTAACCACTTACCACTGGGTGGGCCGTCAGCTAGTTTGTCATGTAGTTGTATAAAAAAAAATTAAAAAAAGGGAGCAGGGGGAGTCGTCTGCTATCCTGTCAACATAACGCTTCCTCTTGACTTATAAAGGGTAGGCAGCGAGTGAGTAGTGCTCAAGGTTCTACGAGCGTGTATATATAGGATAATGTAACCAATTACCATCAGCGGAGCTTTCTCTGGTTTGAAGACGTCGTCATATTTTAAAAATAGGAAACGAAATACACACTTCTATCAGCTTAGAAATACTTACTGAGGTATGGTTTTTCCATCGACTCTTGAAATTAAACCACAAACCAACCGATTATTTAATGGTCTTATAGCTTTTTAATTTTGCAATCAATACCTATTTAATATTTTAAATGTGTTAGATTTGATCCGTCTTTTAAAAAAAACAGGATAAACAAGAGATACAAAACCTGCCTTTTAATAACAGCCGGCACACTAATGTTTCATGATTTTGATAGTGGTTGTGGAATGAATTCCTTAAAAAATAATACTTAGGTAGTATTTTTTAAGTTCGGCCATTGAAGAAATTCATAATTCGTTGATATGATACTTGACCACTTGGTGGGAAAGCACGTTACACTTTAATAATGTTTTACTCACCACATTATCATTCTGTAATTTTGTTCACGAGTCATGGATGTTTATAAGCTTATTTAGTATATTTGTAATATTTATACACGATGGTGTCGTCAATACAACAAAAAATTCAAACATGGGCTTTATTCGTTTCAAAGGCATCATATTCTTTTCATAATGTCGCGACATTTCTATGAAATTATCTAGCCAATGTTATATTATTTCAAACAAACGTCGTGAAATTATCAAATAAATGATATGTTTTTGAAAGTGGCAACCCGGTCTATAAACGAAATTTAGCCTATGTTTTAATTTATTGTCGTATTGACAGCACCACCCTGTATACATAATATTATCATTATTTCTTCGTTATCTAGTATCCATATCACAAGCTCTTAATGATGCTTACTTTGGGCTAGATAGTAGGTGTGAGTGTATGGATATTATTATTATAAATAATTACTTAACATAAATTTTAGCCTTTATCGGGTTTTTTCCTAATCTTTTTCCATAATATTTTTTCTTTTCTACTGGACAATTGATTCGTATTAAGTAGGTATTTACTAGGTTTTTGGTTTATGGATATAGTATTGTGTGTCTATTGAGGTGTTATGACCCAAACTCCTCACGTGTTTCTCCCATGTGGGAAAGCCTGTGCCCAAGAAGTGAGACGTATGTAGACTGGTGATAAAATAGACAAAATTATAGTAGCTAATGAAGGATAGTCTACAGCACATAAATCATAAAAGTTTGACTTTGACACCGCCCCCGCCCTCCGTTTCTGATAGAGGTTTCGTGCAACTATTAAGTACTTTATGGTGCTGTCATCTGTTGCTATCGTTATTTTATGGTATCGCAATAAACATCAAAACTACCGAGGTATTACAACACTAATTGTAGAGCGAGATATAAATTTTTATTTCTTTCATCAAATAATTAAAATAAATCTTCAAATTAATTACTTTGGCTAGTCAATATTGCTTTTATTGCACATTAACTTAGATGTCTACCAATAAAATGAGATGTTTGAATTCAAAAATATCAAACTAATCATTGGGTACTAGAATCCTTTATTACAAAACGTCATCTAGCTACAGTTACACCTGTACCCTATTAATAAAGTAAAGTAAAGTAAATACACTTACCTATTCATGTAAGGCTAAATATATCAAGGAATCAAAAAGAGTTTGTATTAACAACCTTTTTTTTCCTTGATATTAATTTAATAAACCAAAAATATTGATTTACAGTTTTATCGCCATGAATTATGTCATCAATTGACATTTTGACTTGACGACCGGCTGGCCGAGTGGTCTGTACCCCTTGCTATACAGGCTACTCGATCAAGAGGCCCCGGGTTCGAATCGCGGTAAAAGCAAATGTTCGTATGATGAGTACGAGCATTTGTTTACGAATCATCTATGTTTATTTAGTATATTTCTTATATTTATATACATAACTATTATTATCATTATTTCTCTTACTTTGGGCTAGATAATAGGTGTGAGCTTATGCCTATTATTATTTTTATTATTTGCTTTCTTGTTTTACCAACTACTCTTACTACTACATTTTAGGAATGGAAATAGCAGATGCTATTCTCAATAATTACTTTAGGTAATTGTAATTCATTTCAAAGAGACAAATCTTGTTTAGACAATACTTGCTTGCTTGCGTTTTTATTTAAAAAAATAATTTAATGTATTTAATTATGGTAATTAAAATAATCTTTAAGTATGACAGATTCATTCGTTTACATGTAAGTATTAAATAACTGTTTTTATTTACAACACAAAATAATTATTTTATTTCATTCTGAAACTTAACAACTTTAAACTACGACTTATTAATATTCCTAAAACAGTTGACAGTCACGTCTGTACGCAAACTTTACAGGCAATTGTTTTCGGTAAAATTAAAAGGCATGCCTAAGTTTATATCCCGAACTTAGGGTCAAGAGGTCATAGATGGATTGCATTAGTGTCCTTACGTTTATCGCAATAAAGGTCATTCCACAATGGACCTAAGCATTAAAGTCCAGACATGTTTCGTGATACCAATCGGTACTATGTCACGATTTATTGTCAGCTTTTATGATGAGTTTCGTAAACTAATGATATAGTCTAGATTTTTCGAGCTTTGTCCATAGCCTCGGAAGGTTGTGAAGGTAACAGTGTCATTATTATTAAAAAATGGTTTAATTAAGTTTAATCTTTAAGAATGGAATATTTCCACTAGCCTCAACAATTAATGATACAGCGGCAGCGCCTCGAAAACCCAAACGCCACCACCAAAACGTCTCTTCGGTATGCCAATGTCCTTATGGCACGAAGAGAACGTATGGAACGTTCACAATAGATTGCTAGTTCTTTGGGGAATGCTATCCAAACATTCATGTGTTTATCCCATGTAGGAAGGCCTGTGCCCAGCAGTTGGACGTATATAGGCTGGTGATGATGATCTAAACATTGCTTCACACATAGTATGTAACTCACCGGTACCACAACACTACAAAGTTTGAAAATAAGGGGTAGACTTGTCTTGGCTCTGCCTATGCATAATAATTGGGCGATGCGCGTGTACGTTCACTGCTGGCTCACGTGGCGAGAGGACATTCCCTGGAACTACCTCACCTTGTTATAACCTTCTCTAATTTTCTCTCTTTCATTTCCATAAAATACGATGGTACAAAACCAACCAGAAATCGTAGACTATCGCCTTTCAATTGTGTTTGTAATTAATGGCAGATGGTTGTGCTTGTCCTTTATGCTTATAATATTACATTAGAAAAATATTATAAACGTAATCCTATATTTGACTTCTTCAAAAAAAATTAAAGTTTGTAAGAACACAGCACTACCATTTTGCTCCGTTTATCGAAAGCGTTCCTCTTACACCCTGTATGTATAAACATATACTAGTGGATTCGTGTAATCACTGCAAAAGTATCCTTTGTCCTTCCTAGGGTCTCAAACTATCTATATACCAAATTTCATCTCAATCGGTTCACCGGTATAAGCGTGAAAAGATGACTGACAGAGTAATTATCGCATTTGTAATACTCGTATTATTATGGATTTACTACATATGTCTAACTGTTACGTACTTTTATTGAACTTGATGACAAACAAGATGATGGCTCACCTGGTGGTAAGTGGTTACCGCAGCCTATAGACATCTGCAATAACAAGGAAAAAATCTCCTGGCATTGCAGGTGCGTTGTCATTCTGAGGCCTAAGATGAAATGCCTTCCGTGCCCAGCAAACTGTTTCAAGGCCAAAATAAGAAAGGCGGTGGTACCTACCCATACGGCACTACAAACGGCCCTACCTATTTTTCCTTTAGTCACATAAAGTCCACTATATCAAAATGTTATTTATCCCGTGTAGAAAAGTCTTTCGAGCCAGTCGTAGTTAGCCACTGGATGCGTGTAGCGCAGTGCCCATCTACGTGAAAATCTTTAAGGGTTGAATTTTCAAAATCCCGTTTTCATTCTCCTTCGCTCGCCTTATACTTACATACCTATACCTTAGAAAACAAATGTAGCCAATGGAACTGTTTGTAGATATTAATTAATGTTTTTTAAATTTCAGATTTGGATTATTTGCGATTATATTTTAAAATTTTTAACGTACGAATTATTTTGGTATCCTTCATTTTTAATTTATTTATTTAATGTTTATTGCGAAAAAGCAATAGAAGAAGATTTAATGCGTAAAACATTGTCTATCAGAGCACCGGTAAAAGTTGCGTTTGATAAAAAAACAAAATAGCGGATCTAAAAGAAATTAACATAAATTACCTACCTGCATACTCTAGTTTTAAGGTTACAAACTTACTAAGAACAGATGGAAATCCAATTAATTATGTGTATGTTCCAATGTGTTCGCAAGGGAAGTGTCTGTTGGGCAAAGCCAATTGACTAGCCTGAAGACTGAGCACTGAGGATGGCAGCTTAGTATCGTCTAAGCCCGAGGTGACAAGGGAGGTCGAAAGGTTCTATGGAGAGTTATATACCACCATAACAAATCCCGCTATCAGTCCGGGCAAAGACCCAAGAGCCCGACTGATCCGACACTATACCGAAGATATCCCGGACGTCAGCCTGTACGAGAATAGGGTAGCCCTCAAGCAACTTAAGAACAACAAGGCACCGGGGGAGGACGGAATTACTGCAGAGCTTCTGAAGGCGGGCGGTACACCGGTACTGAAAGTCCTTCAGAGGCTATTCAATTCCGCCATTCT
The DNA here is from genome assembly GCA_947347705.1 of Nymphula nitidulata. Classification (NCBI taxonomy): domain Eukaryota; kingdom Metazoa; phylum Arthropoda; class Insecta; order Lepidoptera; family Crambidae; genus Nymphula; species Nymphula nitidulata. The sequence continues at coordinate 9,578,323 of OX374636.1, forward strand.
CGAGGGTACAACGCCACAAGCGTGGAGCGGAGGCCTGGTGGTGTTGTTCTTCAAAAAAGGTGACATAACCTTATTGAAGAATTACAGACCTATCACGCTTTTGAGTCACGTTTACAAGTTGTTTTCGAGGGTTATCACGAATCGTCTCGCGCGCAGGTTTGACGACTTCCAGCCTCCCGAACAAGCCGGTTTCCGTAAAGGCTTTAGTACCATAGACCACATACATACGCTGCTGCAGGTTGTACAGAAGACTGAGGAGTATAACCGGCCACTTTGCTTGGCGTTTGTGGACTATGAGAAGGCCTTCGATTCGATCGAAACATGGGCCGTGATTCAGTCTCTTCAGAGGTGCCACATTGACTATCGGTATATCGAGGTGATGAGATCCTTGTACGAGAGCGCCACCATGTCGGTCCGTGTACAGAATCAGTATACGAAACCTATCCAACTGCAGAGAGGGGTAAGACAGGGAGATGTAATATCTCCGAAACTGTTTACCGCTGCGTTGGAAGCAGTTTTCAAACTACTGGACTGGACAGGACTCGGTATCAACATCAACGGCGAGTACATTACTCATCTTCGATTTGCCGATGATATAGTTACAGTAGTCATGGCAGAATCCCTGGAGGAATCGAACACAATGCTCGACGATCTCGACAGAACCTCCCGACTGGTGGGTCTAAAAATGAACATGGACAAGACAAAGGTTATGTCGAATACCCATGTCGAACCTATACCAGTTATAGTTGGGAGTTCTGTTCTCGAAGTTGTTGACGAGTACGTTTACCTTGGACAAATAGTCCAGCTAAGTAGGGCCAACTTCGAGAGAGAGGTATTAATAATTAGTGGTAGGCCCGTATGTAGGGTCGTCTGGGTAGGTACCACCGCCTTTCTTATTTCAGCCGTGAAACAGTTCGCTGTGTTTCGGATTGAAGGGAAAGGTAGCCAGTGTAATTACTGGGCATGGACGGCATTTCAGCTTAGGCCCCAGGATAACAACGCACCTGCAATATTAAGTGATTTTTCCTTGTTATTGCAGGTGTCTATAGGCGGCGGTAACCACTTACCATCAGGTGGGCCGTCAGCTTGTTTGTCATCTAGTTGTATATAAAAAAAAAATTATTATGTTTTAATAAATTATTTTAATCTATTCTTTTCACACCTATGTTGGTAGTTATGAGCAAAATCCCATCAAAACCTTACATTTAAAAAGTCTCGCAACGCAGTTCTTATACTTGGTACAAAAATTTTTGAGATGTAATTTTAAACCAAGTCCATAGAACTCGATTTCCACCGACTAATCTATTTTAAAAGTGGCCATACGGTCATCGTCATCGTAATCAATATCAGATATTTTTAGTTTTTAAATATATTTATAGACTTGGCTGGAGAAATTATATTGTGCCCTATATATTACTGAAAATTCAGGGTTCTAGATCAAGCCAGCACATAATTACAGGATGTTGAAAGTGGCCTGAACGGATCCGAAAACAATGATAAAGCCGTGCCTCATTGTTTTGTTCGACTTATTTACTTTGTAAGATAAATTCTCAAACATCGATTCTAAAATTCGAATGTGCCACATCTAAACGATAGACAGTGTTTGTTAGTCAATCAAAACTTAAATCGCGCTTTGTGCAGTTGTCAGCACATCAAGCGTAACAGTTTAACCTTGAGACCACCCTTATTACATTCGCAATAGAGGCGGCTTTCGTAGTGCAGCTGTCACACATCATCGGTACTTGAATATATTTTTTTATTTTTAAAATACACGACACGTTACCTGGCTGATTGTACATTTTATTGTTTCTAACATCAATTGATGCACTCACGCAGTAACTGGCCTATCCATAAATACCACGCAATCATTCACTGTTGATTCCAATAAGAAGAAGGTCCATTCGGTAGGAAGGTCACGGCCACATCTTGTTTTAATTGATTTTACATTTAAAATGTTTAACAGGTGATTCGTATTAACGTGTGAAGGCAATTATCATGTAGGCACCACTATATTTTTTATGAAACATCATCGCCAGCCTTTATTTAACAATAATATTCAATCACTTACACCTATTATCTAGCCCAAAGTAAGCATCATTGAGCTTGTGCTATGGATCCTCTTCTCCACTCTTGTATTTGGATTTTCTATCGTATTCTTTTTTGTGCACGCTGTCCGGTTATGGAACTCGCTGCCGGAGGATATCACGAAAGCCCGGTCGTTGAAGTCCTTCAAAATCCATCTTAAAATCACTTCCTAAACTCTATTACCTGTTCTTATAGTAAAGCTCATTTCTTTAATATTAATATAGCTTTATTCTTATCTGCTTTTTGTGTTATTGTCTTTCTTGCACCCACTCTCTTTATATCCTTCTGTATTAATTCCTGCCACTCCCGGTTGCCTGAGAGATTGCTATATGCTTTGCAGATCTTCTGCGAAAAACCTCTTTGTATTGCTTCCAGTGTTCTCCTGTTCATCTGGAGCTGAGAAGCCTGTGCCCAAGCGCAAAATCCGTAGGTTACATTCGGCTCTATGACCGCGGTATACAGGTTGGCACATTTAGATCGGTCAGTATGGGAAAGTCTGAAATTATAAGACATATGAAAATATCTTCTTAGGAACCATGGCATCGATTTACGTAATAAGAAAAACTGCATTCATACATTTAAAAAAAAACGCGTACTCTGCTCGGGAATCGAACCTAGATGTTTTGAAAAATAAAATAATTTATTACTATTTAGCCAGTCAAAGCAAGACTTTCCATTTTCAAATGAGGTTTATCACGTCTCTGTTCAAACCAATACGTTTCATTTTCAAATGAGGCTTATCACGTCTTTGTATCTACATATTTATTTTAGGTGGGCTTTTAAATTGACCATTAATGTAAGTATGATTAATAGAAATAGGCAATTATAATTACAGATAGATAATATTATCGCAGATAACAATATGTAAAGCAGTGTATGTAACAAGCTGCGACACCAGCAAAGAGCTACAAACAACCATAGAGACAGTTTTACGCACCTAAACGAGTTGAATGTTGTATTGAAAAAAAAGGGTGGTAATTTCGAACACTTACTAAAATAAATTAAAGGATATAAAAACAATGAATTTGATTCATTTTAGGCATCATGTTTCATAGCCAGCACATTATATAATATAGTTTACTGCTTAAGACCATCACTAATCATAAGTCGTCTGGGTAGGAACGTGGTGGACGTTTCCTATTTCAGCCGTAAAACAGTTCACTTTTTCACCTTGAAGGCATGATTTATTCCTTGTTGGTGCAGGTTAGGCGACGGTAGCTTACCTATCATCAGGAGGGCTGTATGCTTGTTTGCCATCTTAGTTATATAAACTCGTTTAGCTGTTATAACCTAATTGAACTGTTTCGACTTTTGACCCATATTTCGTTTTGTGATCCAAATCAAAAAAGTAAATGTAATTTATCCTTGTTGATTGTGTAAGTAGTAATTAAAATAAGCATCGCATATGTAGCAAGAGCAAATTCCTCTGGTTACTTTTAAATATCTCGTTAGAAACCTTTTCTAAACCATTGGCAATGATCTTTAAACAAATGACGATTATAATTTTGCTTCAACAACATCTCAAGCAAATGCAAATGTCGAATTATGTGTTTATAAGGTACGTACATAACTAATTACAAACAAACAAAGCAACAATGTTATGGCCACAATTTTGTTTGATTTTCGGCCGATTATTGTTTTAATGTTGAATAAATTTTTAATGTCAATGCCGTGACCCTCGATACTTAATTTATTTAGACTCGTTCTGTTGTATTCAATAGATGATAATTATTAGATCTTATTTATTATTAAAATAATTAAATTGATGCTAGAAACGACTTGCATTGTCTAAACAACACATACTTAAGACTATGCAAGTCATTTCTTGCTTCAATTTAATTGTATGCAAACGGCGACCGATAATAACATAGACGAGTAACTAGCCCATCCAAAATGACACCCCCAAAGAGACTCCAAAGTGGGCGGGGCTTAAATCGGACTCCGCGCCATGATTTAGTTTGTCATTGACTGCGTCATGGTGATGTACTCATAAAAAAACAATAAAATCTCAGTAAATATATCCAAAAGTGAAGTAAAATGGTGTGTCGGCCGCGTAGGTGAACATAATAAGAGCACTAGAATCAAATTTTACATGTAAGTCTCTCCTAAACCTTTATAATCGAGTCAAATATAAACAATAATATTGGCCGCCATGTTGGCCCAATATTTGTGGACAATTTGAACAAATACACGAGTGGATGATGTTATGCAGTTATTTGTGTATGACAGTATTTATTAATTTTGAACTCAACTTTTAACTGCAAACTTTTATGACGACTTATTGTAATTGTGTATGTTTAATAGTTAATTTACCTACTAATAAGCAATTATGGCTTTATACAGCGTTGCCTTATATGATTTTGGTAAGAATGATAAACAAACCTCCAATTTATGGATATTTTGCCACAGTTCCTTACAGTACGATGCCACTTTCAACACATTTCTCAATAAATTTAAGCATTATTATTTTAACATGTGTATGTTTAATTATTACTTTAATAATTTACTTATTTACAAAATGATCTGGAAGAAGTATAGATATCTATTTTAAACTGTTAAGGATAAGTCGTAGTAAGTAAAGTTGTAAACTGCAAGAAAGTATCGTGAGAAGATAGTTGGACCACACCAGTTTGGGATCTTATCATGAGAATTACAAAGTCTCAAGCCCGTATTTACTCTTCCCGACCTTCGGACACTGTAAGCTCCATGGCGTGAATCGGACACTCAAAATATAACTATAAAAAATATGACAGTATTTAATATTAAACTTATCAAAGACAACTGACATCTTTACTTCAGTCTTCCCGTGACCTTGATCGCTCTAAAGTAATCGAAACATTGGGTATAAAAATCATAATGTGACATCTAATTAAACGCAAGTTAAATCCGGTAAAGTGGTTTTATTTCAAGAAATAAAACCACTTGATGACATTTTTTTTTTCTTATGTCCTTAATACAAATAAATAATATCATGACAGATATTTAGAATTTTTTTATTTAAATGAATGAAGCGAACCCATTTCATTTCTGATTTCTGATCTCAACTCTAAAATTGAATAAGTTTACCGATTTACAACGTTACTATATTTATTAAAAATGACGATATATAATTATTAGTCGTTAAAAAAACTTTCATGGCTACATCCTGCATATATGACCCGTCCGGCGCGTGTAAATCAGAAGACCGAGAGGGCGCTATACAATTTCGATATTAGCCGATTTTATCCGACGTGCTCTTCTAGCCGCCGAGGGTACCTATTTTGCGACGAGTTTTGTATGAAGTTATGCTTCTAGGCTCTCTACGTTCGCCGTATGCAAAGCTTGCATCGTGTAGATAAATGGGTGTCTATGTTGTTAAACGAAGAGAAACAAAAAGTTTGGCATAAATATTTAATAGTGACCTAAATAATAGTCTCTAGCGTTTGAGATGGTGGTGTGGCAACACCGTTGCATTCGCACAGCACTATGGTAGCTTAACATCACTATGGTTTTTATATCTGTCAGATGGAGATTCTATTAATAACCAACCATGTAAAATTTGTTCAGAATTATTATGTCCGTGGATGTGTAGTGTAGTTGGGTAGGCCAAAAGACAAACAGCGAACTGACGTTAATTAAACCAGTTTATTGGCAATACAATAATGGTATAATTGAACTAATCTAAACTATGATTAACTCGGATTAAATAAACTTATGTTACGCTAACAAACAGACCGTGTCGAGGGACGATGACAAGAAGAACGGAACCAGAGATAATACAGCGATACAGACTACAAAGCATTACATTATCTATGGATAAGGGTGCATTTACATTGTTCAACAAAATTAACTGACTGCACTTTTCTAGTTATTATATTCCATAACTTGTTATTAAAGAGATTGTTTTCTTGACTTCTGTCCGTAATTTACAATAATTCCTCTTGTGATCCTAAAATGGTGCCCTCATAGCACCAAAGTACTATAGTGTTTAAGTGATTAGCAGAGGTCGAAATTAGGAGGAGTTATTTAAGTACTTGCATCGAAATGTTTATATTAATATGGCTCTTCCCGGGATTTAAAATTTTGCAACTTTGGACATCCGATGTTGTTGGTGTAAATTTGGCAATTATAACGTGTGGTTCAAATTGTGTAAAAGTAAATAACTTTTTTATTTAATAAATCACGGTATTTTTATGCTATTGAAAATTAATCTCGGGATTTGAGGAATATCCACTTTCATCTTTCGCTGTATGAAATCAGTGTAAGTACATAAATAACTGTACCTAATTCCGACCTCTGGTGATTAGTTTCAAATAATGGGCATTTAACTTTTAGTGAAATTATTGAACATGCAAACTGATATCAGGGGTCACGAGCCGTCATACTTTCTACCCATACGCCCCGGAATCCTCAACAAGAGTAAGACGAGAACATCGAGGCCCCGAAGGATCCCGAAACACAAAACTGGATGAGTTCTACTAAGCAATATCTGAACGGTGTATGCAATATTTCTAATGAAGGAATATGACTCGTATCAGAAACTTACAAATAATAATCTATGTCGTAAAGTTGGACATAGATTAACGGTCAGATAGAGTTACTCTTGCATTGAAAATAAGTCCTCGTCGTCATTAGCCTATATACGTTCCACTGCTGGGTTTCCTACATGAGAGAAACAGATGAAGAGTTTGGGCCATAGCATCACCATGCTGGCACAATACGGGTTGGTGAGTTAAAGCGTTATACTAACAATTAGGACTAACGGCTTAGCGTGCCTTCCGAAGCACGGAGGAGCTCGAGATAAAAAAATTTGATTGACCCATCTCGGGATCGATCATTGCGAAAGTTGCTTTGTTTTCGTAATCAAAACCAGAGCGCTCAAGCCACTACGCCACCGAGCTCCTCCTAATACACACAGGCGCCTGTGCTATTCTAGTTCGCAAAACACTCAGATTGAGCAAATAATACCTACGTTTACAAAGGAGATATCTTTTTATTGAGGCTTTAACAATAAGAATTTAAGCTAGGAAAGCGTAATGTGGTCATATCTGCTACCACAGAATGTATTTAAAGTGAGTAATCAGAATGAATTTGAGTTGAGTGGGGTAATTATGAATTCGGTAGCTGCGAACTAGGCAGTTTTACATAATAATGATAGCAAAGAATACAGTTGAAATGGAGTATTTATTTCGAAACTGTGAGGGTAAATGTTTGCTCTATCCGCCCTACCCGGCGTAGAACCGGGTGGGTGTGAGAAGGCGGGCGGTGACCGCCCGACTTGCGCCCTAAGCGCGGCTTCGTGCGTGGGTGGCCCCCACACATGCATTGCACATGCCGCTACCGTCTGGGATTGCCCAAGTGACTCTGGGTGATCCCTATCGGCGCGAAACCTGGCCGTAAGGATGGGTTGCCCGGGGCAGGCTGATGAAATTGCTTGGGCAGAGCCCAGTCCATCCCCAATAAGGGCAGTGGACTTACTGGGGAGTTTTGGTGGGTATTCCAGGTGGCGTTACGATTAAGCACTGGGCGACCCCACACACGCCCGTCGTTTCGCCAGCGGCTTATAACTTAAATACAGAAACTAGAAGAAATTATGCGAGTTATCCTTAAAAAAGCTCTATAAAATCTGCGGAACAGATGACGCCAAATGTTACTATACTTATTACTAAAAATGTATGGGCATATTGACAAAAATAATAACAACCATTTAATTTAATGGGTTTTTATTCACTGTTGTCATAATAATAGCTGTTTTATTTGATGTAAGCAATCTATCATTATAATTTTGATAAATTATCAAAACGCTGTCTAGTGAGTTATAGCCCATTTACACGATGCAAGTTTCTGGCCGTTGTCAGTAAATCAAATTGAAGCGAGAAATGATTTGCATAGTCTAAACAACACATTAGACTATGGAAGTTATTTCTTGCTTCAATTACAGGCAAGAAACTTACACCGTGTAAATGGGCCTTTATTCTCTATGCTATCAGTTCTGTAGGTAGCGCGTCAGTAAATTGTGGTCTATAGGCTTCAGTGTCCGTTTACCATCTCATCATAATCGTAAAAAGCACCAGAAAAAAACAATGTAGGTATGTTTATTTATTTTATTCGATACATCTTAAAAATAAAAACAATGACAGAAACTTATATGCCTAGTAATATAAAGCTACAGACTCACACACTGTCACGTAGTTAACTGAACAAATGTACAGTAAGCAACACAAAATGAATAGGCCCTGGTTCTTTGTTTCTAACAAAACCACTCTAAATGTAATTTTAAGTTCGGTACATCTCGTTCTCTCAATATGAATACAAAAAGGATGGATCTATCAATTTATATGACATAAATTTAGAGTCGTGTATTCAATTTTAGACCTTATATCCTTGAAGTGGTAAAATGCACTATTTGGGGGAAGCACCTCCGTATATCGTCGCCGTAGAGCGAAAAGTCACTAAATAGGTCTAAGCTTGTTATGAGCTAAGAAGGTTTAACGTTTCAGAAAACAAAAAAAATATAACTTAGTTTTGGAATACGATAATACTAATTTTATGGTTTCTTAGCTTAGAAAATATAGAAGCGCATAAGGTAAAATTATTACTTTTAATGAATTATATAAAACTACGGAGATAATTAAAAAAACAATCCTATTTATTTTTCACCCCCTAATCCTGTACCAACATTTTAAGTTAAATAGAGTTAGTGACTTTTCACCCATGCCAGGACCAATTTAAAAAATAATAACTCTAGCTAGTTAGATTAAGACTTACAAAAAAGACCAGTCATTATAGAATTCATAGTCATTATAAAACTAATCAAGTCATTTTAGTTAATTTTGCCCTGGATTAAGTTCCAGTTATGATGAATTTTCTTAGGGATGATAAAGTGCTTAGGCAAATTAATTAATTGTTGACTAATGTGTTGTGGTCCAAATGTAGAATTAGTGATTTTCTGCACTGTCTAAAATTAAAACTATGATACGTGTAGCCACGGCTGGTAGGTTGAAATTCGTGGGAAAATTTGGAGATTTCGATGACATTTCTAACTCATTTTTGGCCAAATGTCGACTTGGTGATTTTTCGCTCTATACGGCGACGATATGCGACGGCATAAGATAGATTTTAAAAAGAAGATTTACGGCGTTAAATATTCTTTTTAAAATCTATCTTAATTTTGTTGATAGCTTTAAAGTAATGTGAGAAAGAGATTCACTGTACTTAAACATAGATTTAGAGTATGCCAGAATTAGGCCCAGTGTACACACAAAATATTAAAAATTAATATAGAAATGCAATGACATTAGTAATACATCTAACATCACTATCAATGGAAGCCTGCTGACTGACTCTTTTGCTAATTGGATGTACAGAGTGGTGCCGTCAATACGCCAATAAATTATGGACTAAATTAGTTCATAGAAATGATTTGATGACTATTTTCAAAAAAATCTTATTAATTTGATGATTTCATGACATTTGTATGAAACAATATAACATTGCCTGCATTATTTCATATAAAAGTTATAAAATTATCAAAAGAATAAGATGTAAGATTTGAAAGTTGTAGTTCTATGACCTAATATAGGCCCTGTTTTAATTTATTCTCTTATTTGCGGTTTTAGAGGCTGGCTAAGTAAAATGAATATAAAGTTGAAATTGAAATACATATGTAAGTCAGGTTAGTCCAAATAGTTTTCTGAGGATTTTTCGAAAAACAGTCTTACTTTCGAGTAAGAGCATTTTTTTAGCTTTTCATACAAACCAAAAATCGCTAATAATTTCTTTATTATTATAGTTGTAGAAAAAATGCTCTGAAAACTTTTTACACTAGTCTGACTTGCTGATTTGTGGCAAATTTTGTTAGAATCTTTTTGTAGGTTCCAATTTTTGGTTTGATAGTTAGTAGGAATATTCTCTAAGGTTTGTAAGAAATATTATTACAAAATTTAAATAAGAAACGCATCAAATTATTTCATTACAGACTAACTATTATTTACAGTTATATATTTTTAGTTTTTACTGCTACTACGCTTTTAGATAAATTCTTATTCTGTCGTTACCAATTACATTGTCTGCCACACACAAATACAGTCCTTCGTTTGCTTTGCTGAAGTTGCTAAGATTTAAAGCATAGTCCACCCCACGATACGTACCGCTGAAAAATAAATAAAATACATAAAAAGTCTGGTTCGGATTCTGGAGATAAATTTAACTGTCTGCATGCTACTTGATGGCATAGGGCTGTATTAGAGTCGTCTGATTAGATACCACCGCCTTATCTATTTCGGCCGTAAAATAAAGTAATTACTGGGCATGAAAGGCGTTTCATTTTAGGCCTCTGGATGACCAGTTGACCACACATTCTCATCATCGTGTCATCGATGACAGCACGAGCATTCGTTCTCGAGTCATGGATGTTTGTAATACCTAATGTCTTTTTATAATAAAAAAATGCCTTTTTTTTCAAATCAATCAATCTAAAATTTATCAATGTATGTTCAAAGTGCAGGTCAAGCAGGATTTTACGAATGTAATTATTATTTTTTGTTAAAATTCAGTAGTCTAAAATGAGGGTCAACTAGTGTAGAATATGTAGCCGATTTCAATGTTTGGATTTGTTGTAATTATTTTTTATTATTACAAAAAAAAATACTGTATTTGTTAACTGTTATTATCCAGAATAAATTATGCAGAAAATTTCAAGAAAATCAGTAAACCAACTTCAAATTTAAAAAAAACATAGTACCATATTATGTTTCTTGTATTTGATATTCCAGTCTGCATAATATATCTACTCCATACAAAACGGCAATTACTAACTTTAAGATATATTATGTTTACTTAGTATAATTATTTCTGATATTTATATACTACATATTAAGCATTATCCTCAATATTTCTCCGTTGTTCTAGTATCCATAATACAGACTTAAAGATACTCAATTTAGGGCTCGAGTCTACAAGTAAAATAATGGAATCTCTTAACAATACAAGCACTGCTTTAACCACTGACACCTACCAAAATAGATAATAGCTGAGTATCGATATTTTTCTAAAAGTATTAGTGTTATGGTCACTTGGCCATAGATATTGCCTGTCTATATCATCGACAAAAGGAAATCATATAAAGGATCTAAATTCACTTGATTACTTTTTTTTCTCTTTTTTTTTACAGGACTTTTATCCTAACGGATATGTCAGTCTTATTGAGAACTTACTAAAAATTACATCAAAATATCATTGCTCATTTGGTCTTAGGAGGTATATTACCTTGATAATGTCACAGCCGAGGAGTCCAAAGCTATAAAATCCCATTTGACAGTAGGCATAGGGTTTCCATACAACACGTTGCAAGGTAGACTAACAGTATCTCCCGTTCTTACATTCAATTCCATAAATTCAGGGGGCTCAATATACGGTGCAACTGTGAAGTACAATGACAAGCTTTAAGTATTATCTGTTAACATTCGCAAGGCACTGATTGCGGCAGTCGATACAGGCACTTGAAAAAGTTGGGATGAAGAATAATTTGATTAATTTATTCAGATTATTGACAAAGCCATTCTTGTGTGTACCTTTGGTGTCACAAGTGCTATAGGCTATTGCAAACGCTAACCATCGGCAATTAGACAAGCTGTAGGCTTGTTTGCTAAATGCTGTATGAAATAAAGATTATATCGCTTTTTAAGTAAGCTAATCTTTACTAGTTTTTTTTCCATCTTCAGCCTACGGTAATGGCTCTTTTACCATTAAGCGGGTGTACCTATGCTTTTTAGGGTCCGTACCCAAAGGGTAAAACGGGACCCTATTAGTTCAATTACTAAGACTCCGCCGTTCCTCCGTCTGTCACCAGGCTGTATCTCATGAACCGTGATAGTCAGTTGAAATTTTCACAGATGATGTATATCTGCTGCCGCTATAATAACAAATAATAATAAACAGAATAAAAAAATATTTAAGGGGGCTCCCATACAATATACGTGGTTTTTTTGTTCGATATTGATTACGGCAACAGGTAGACGCTTGCTTATAGATAATAGTACGGAACCCTTCGTCCGCGAGTCCGACTCGCACTTGGCCGGTTTTTTTTTACCTTATTTAATATGACTATAATAAAGTTACATTATACCTAATACGTTGATTGAAACTGTTTTCTCAGTTCTGCCCACTTCATTTTCTGCTACGCAATGATAAAGTCCCGAGTCTTTCCATAGGGCATAAAATCTGAAATGACGTAGTATGTTGATCAAAGATTATTTGTTAATTTAAATTACTTTATGATGTAACAATTTAGTTTAAATTCAAACTTTTATAGGATTTGTATTATGAAGTGTAAGAGATCAGACACAGCGAAGAAAACTTTTCCGTAGCGATTTGCGGTGTACTGTGGCTTCTTTGTTTCATTTGTTTGACTATTGTCGACCGTGTAGATGCGCACAGAATTTACTTTTGCTAGTGCATACATTTTTTCATTTTTTTCTAAATGTGCTCAACTTTACTTGCCTATGAGTGTGTTCATCATTTGTTGAATGCCTGTTATCAAAAGGAATTATGACGTCGTCCTGTGTCATCTCCCATTTTACTGATGCTGCAGGAACTGCATCTACTTCACACAGCAGTTCGACAAGGTCACCTTCTTTGACCACAAGCGTTTCGCTGTGATCAATTGATATTTTAGGTAGATCTGCAAATAAGTAAACGAAGCGGTCATAAAACTGAAAAGTAAAAATAAGTCCGTATTATATAAGGAAGGAACAGTTTCACCGTTACTGACGCGGACCTTGAAAATACTATTGTAACAGCCGAATACTCAAAAGCTTCTTAAAAATATTTTCAGTCAAAAATTTGTATGGGCAAACGTCAAATTGAGCACTTAAAAATTGAGCAGGACTCATTATTTGAGTGGCGTTTGATTATTTGGCTAAAAGGAAATTAATTTGATACAAATTAAGATCTGCCAGAAGGATACGTTCAACACACTGTTAGGTATACCTATGTTTATTGTTTTATAAATAGAACCATCAATTAAATGATTGGAATAAGGGCGAGTAGGTATATACAAACTAAGACATCTGTCAACGCACTCACATTGTATGTTCACTGTAACATCATCAGTGTCTTCTCCAAGCATGTTGCTTGCCATACAACGATATACTCCTTTGTGTACCATTTTGACCGCTGGTATTTTAATTTTATCACCTTCAGCAAAAACTTCTTCTGGCAGGGTTTTAAAATCGTAATCGTCTTCGGATTTATATTTCCAAGCTATTCTTGGAGCTGGGTTACCTTTTTCTACACTAAAACATATAAATAGATTTACTGCGAAAGTCTATTTAGTCCTAAATTAAAATATTAATGCAAATCTATTAAGCAACTGTGTTTATAACTCCTTATATTTTTTAATTTCATTTTTGTATGAATAACCTGTTATTAGGTTACACTTGCAGTTAGGTTGTGCAGTGGCTTGAGCGATTTCGTTTCGATTGCAAAAACAAAGCAACTTTCGCTATCTTAGTTGGTTCCGGATGGGTCAGTCAAAATTTATAACTTCGAGCTCTTTCTTGTCCTCGGAAGGCAACGCAACCGCTTTAAACCTCTAACTCGCATTGGGCCAACGTGGTGGTATTATGATCCAAACTCTTGATGTAGATATTTTTTCCATATAGGATGGTCAATAGTGCGACGTGTATACATTGTGTATCAGAATAACAAATAAAAAATAAATTATTTATCGAAAACTTAAAATGAAAATTGAATGTCATTCAACCTAAAATTACTAAAGTACAACCTAACCTAGTACAACCTCAAATTACAAGAGGCCGATTACTACAGTAGTGACATTTTAATTTTAAGTTCTCGATAAAGAATTTATTTTTTATTTGGTATTCTGATACACCTTGTTTAAGCTGATGATCATGTTCCACTTACAATTTATGAAAACCAAATATTTAAAATTTATCTTACCTACACACAAGTTCCACCCAATCTCCTGGTTTTTTTATTACCTGCGTATCACGTACTTTTACTTGAGGCATTTCTATAAAAAGTAATAGTAAGTTAAAACAGACGTAAGAAATAACATCCCATTAATTAAAAAAAAAGGAATAAATAAGATCACCAAACAAAAGCTAAAAACTCACCAAAATAATTACACGACCAACAAAGATTCCTTGAATCATTGAATTGGTGAATGTTTAGACTTTTTCGGTGCATAATCAGTTTTATTGGTTGGTTTGGTTAGTTTAATATGCGTGATTTTATTTTTAATATTATTATATATGTTAGATGTTCTTATTTGTTTGTTGTTTAATCGTGTTAATGTATTTTTCTAAGTAGTTTTATCCTTTAATACCCAGACGTCATCAATAGATGACATAGACAATTAAATTTTAATTGTGTCTGGTTTACCTGGCCTCAAAGGATTAATATGACAGCCATCCTTTTCGTATTCATATTGAGAGAAAGAATGCACGTGTTCTCCAGAATCAGGGCCAGTGTTATGATGACAGGAATCTTTAAGTAAATATTGGTAATCAGCAGTGAAAGCGAGCTGATGATCAAAAATCTAAAGACTCAAATCATTCTGAAAATTACTATACGTACAGGATATCAATAATAACGTACTCGAATCCATATACTCTACAAGGTTTTCATACCACAAAGGTGGCAATCAAGTATACGGCTCACCTAATGGTAAGCTGTTACCGTAGCCTATTAACGCTTGCCACGAAAGGACTCAACATTGAAGTGGGAATCTGATTTTAAAGAACAATAACATTTTAATGAGCAAGACGTTAAAATGCGAATCGATGTCAATAGCTACAGTAACGTTATGATCATTTACTAGTTTCAGATCTCCAGATCTTCTCTTATAAGTGCTCTTACCTAATCCAGATATAGATATTGTAGCAGATATCTTGTCCGTGTTGACTATGTTGCTCAATTCACAAGTATAAGTACCAATATCATTCAGCGTCATGTTCTTTATTTCTAAAGCATTTTCATCTTCAATTACTTCGATATTATCTAAATAATCAACAGAAGTGTCGTTGCGATACCATTTTATTTTAGCTTCAGGGTAAGCATCTACTTCACAGTAAAGTTTACCAGATTCACCGTATTCTATTGCCACGTCTGTAAATAGAAAACAATATACAAGTTGGTGTCAACAATACGACAATAAATGAAAATATTTACTACACTAGCTTATAGAATTATAATGACAATATTAACAAAATTCTAGATTCAATATATTTTTGTACACAAACTAAATAACTCAGTTATGAAAATAAAAAAGAACACTATTCAGAAATATTGGGTCACTAACCTAGGAGCAACAGCGCATTAATGTGCAGCTATTTTTTACGCATAAGGTATACTTTGCTTTGATTTGCGTGAATTAAAATACAAATGTTAGGTTTGGCAATGTTAAATACAAATAAAGGTCTTCAACCTGGCAGTGATAATGTATGACCAGGTACAGCGTGTAGAATATGTTTAAAATGAAAAAAACATTGTAAGTAAAACCGCGCGACGTAAACCGCCTTTATAAAACTCCACAAATTTACAAAAACAAAACAATTTAAGCAAGGAATAATATTAGGTAGCTTTATTAAGTGTTTCTACATTTGAGCAGGGAATATAGTTATGGTATCATGTGATCTATTAAATAAATCAATAACTAAGCGCAATAAACCTATGATTTAAATACTCCACTAATCACGCACGCACCTAAAGTGCAATTGATTGATTGTCAAAAAGTAACAGTATTATTGTAGAGACATCGTTACCTTGAGGCGATTGTAATATGACAAAAGTAAAAGTCCTATTGACAAACAACTCGATATTGCTCACATCTTCGCCCACTGAATTCCTAGACTTACAATATATTGTAAAATTGTGGGCCATGTTTATTATATTCGCATAACTTATATACGTTGATGGTATTTCGAGCAAAAGATCCTGAAAGACAATAAAATGTTACAAAAAAACATTCATGGTAATTGGATCTACTTGTCAGATTTTTCTCAATTTCGAAAATAATATGAAATCAACATCTTATTATTCTTACAGTTGACAGCATATCAAGCGTAACAGTTTGACCTTGAGACCGTCCTTACAACGTTCGTAATAGAGGCGGCTTTTGTATTACAACTGTTACACTTGATGTGCTGTCGTGTGTACATAAAATGAATCACGCAGATAGGGAACGAATCATTGTGTTGAGCCGCTTGTAAGATCTTTCGAGAACTCTTCGAGTAAATATTACCTATATATTGTTTCGGTTGGTGAGTTTGTCTCTCGTACAATAATTATTAAAGTGTTAATCTGCTTCTATATAGATGTCTATAGGCGGCGGTTACCGCTTACCATCAGGTGAGCCGCCAGCTTGTTTGTCATCTAGTTGTATAAAAAAATCTAATCATGTAAACTTTACATTGTGTGATGAAGTCCGTGATCCCTGATCCGTGCGTTTTGTAATTTTAAGCGTAACATAAGCATGAGGAAATCATTATCATTAAATAGGGTATATTATGGGAGTTGAAATCTCAGACCATTTTTAACATTATTTGAGTTCTCCTCTGAAGTTTTTTTTAATCAACATGACTGTGGTATAAGATTGACAGAAACGTCCTTTTGATGAAAACCTTTGAAAACATTTCTTAATTTTACATTTTTTGACATTATAACAAAATTGTTTGAATTTTATTTTTTGATACCTGACGGCCCATATGGACGACCTGGTGGTTACCGTCACCTGCAATAACAATGAAAAAATCACTTGGTATTGCAGGTGCGTTGTCATCCTGAGGCCGACGCACCAGGCATGCGGTTCATATATTTTTATTAATACAATTAATTATAATTTTGCTAATTAAATTAAATAATAAGAAAACATTAAAAGCTATGATAACATAATCGAATCGTAGGTGTAGTTGAAAAAAACTGAGGATAGACACATAGTGAGGGTAGATTTTAGCTTAAATTTGCTGAAACAGAAGGGTTAGAAGAAATTCATAGGATCATCCCAAGTTCTAGGTAGCTCAGAGCAGGATCGTGTTAGGTCGCGGGTCCGGTACCCACCCCAGGACATGATTTTTATCTAGTTGAGATATTTTTTATACAATTAGATGACAAGCAAGCTGACGGCCCACCTGGTGGGGTCCACATGGTAGAGATCACTTGATATTTCAGGTCACTTTGTCGTCCTCACCTAAGATGAAGTGCCGTCCATGCTTTCATGTGCAGTAATACGCTGAGTACGTTTATCTTCTTTATATTATTCTATTCCTTAGTTATGGTGTTGGTGGTACGGCTTATAACTTATTAGTAGGATTTTAGTGATGTATCTTTTATCAATTTTTCACTAAATAGCAGTATTAATAGAGCAGTAATTGAATTCAAAATCGGTATTACCTCAGATTCTAATAACTTCTCCGCATCATCTTCCCACCATATTGTAGGCCTCGGGTATCCAGTCACTTTGCAAGCCACAGTCGTGTTCGTTCCAAAATCTATCATTTTCGAATCGGAAACGATAATTTCTGAAGTGGGTGAGTTCCACTTTGGATTTGGTACTATAAAGTAAAATTTTTAGGTAATACTGATGTTTTATTAGATGTTTGTTAGATGTTTTATTTAATTTTACGACATGTTAAAATCGAAACACAGATTACATACCTTGTTTTTGTGGGGTTATGACTTTCGTCGACCCAACAATATCTTTATACGTTGTAAGATCTTTTCCAAAAATCTAGAAAATATAATTTTGTAAATTATAAAGATTTAAACGATTGTAATATCATTTCGTCTATCTAAGCAAGACGCGTAATTCCCATTGTATTTTTTTTGCATGCTGCAAACAGAACGTTGAATAGTATTATACATACCGTTATTTTAAAAGGCTTCGCAGGCTCCACGAAAACTGTAGCTATATAGCAACCTCTCTGATTCACTTTTTCTTCAATTTTTAAAGTTATTCTCAAATTTACATACAGGTATTCTAATTGCACAGATTCAATTTTGATATTATCGTTTTCATGCAATTTGATAAAAATGTAATTTTCGCGACCTGAAAGGAAAAAAGTCAAAAGTAGGTACTGGTCAGTCTTCCTGAGGAAAAATGTGTTTTGTGATATAGCTACATAGATATTTGTATTGAGTCACTTATGTACCATTGCATGTGCCATGGCACAACACAAACTCATGTAATGAAAGAAAGTTGTGTTCCGGCAGTTAGAGGTAAAAAAGCCAGTTCCTCTGTGGTTAAGGAATCCGGTTGTAGCTCGTTTCCATCGTTGGCCTTATCACCACTTACCATCAGGTGAGATAAAGACCAAGAGCTACCAACCAATAAATTAAAAAAACATCTCTTGCGCATTGTTGCGTAAAAGAAATCAACTTCAGCTGCAGCAATCATTTCAGATGCACTACAATAGCGGAGCAACCCCATCAGCAGTCTAAAAGTATTTTTACACTGGACACGGGGGAGGCTGTAGACAAGCTACATAGTATATATATAGTATAAATAGTGCGTATTTAAGCCCACAGACTGATCGTCTATAATAATGTAGAGTGTGCTCTAAATATAACGATTGCAACATCTCTGGAGTCGCAAATCTGCGGGCTAACATGTTAGTTTTCACCGACAGCATCCGGGGTTCCTCTGACCCTTTCAATATCACCGTTACCTTTAAGGTCAGGTACCAAATGAGCGAGATATTCAAATTAAAAATAAGCCCTTTTATGATGTAAATAAGACAGTAGAAAAATTTAGTTCAAACCAGGCATAGGGTGTAAGGTAGTCTCCATCAATGAATTCGGTATCCTCGTGGAGAATCCGTATTGAAAAGGCATTCGATTTTTCTTGTAAAATGTCACTAACGTAGTTCCATGGCTTCTGGCGCTTGCTCGGTATTGACCAGGTGATAAATCCGGTAGATGGACCACCTGAAAAGACCAAAACTTTAAATTAATTTCTTATGACAGACACTAGCGTATTTACAAAATAAATTGGTACCAGACAATGTGACTCCTCAACACAACACACGCCCGCTGCTGGGTAAAGGCCTCCCTCAAAAATCTCCAAACTGATCGGTCCTGTCAGTCCTTAGGTATTTGTATATCCAATAATAAATATAAAAGCCTTTTTTTTAATACGACAATGGTACCAACCAACAAGCGTACGGCCTGCCTGATGGCAAGCGATAGACGTTCATAGCACCATGGACAATACTCACGCGTTGTCTACATGGTAAAAGTCAAGATAAGTATTATGTTGGCAGCATAGGAGATAAATCCCCCTGTCCCCAACATAACGCTTCTAGTTTTATTTCAATCATGAGGACAGCGTATAACCAAGCATGGCAGCCTGGCTGGAGTCTTTGAAGAAAATAAGGAAACAATTCTTACCATTAACTGCCTCATGTCAATAATTTTCTCTGTGTCAGGACTTCTTCCAGAGCTATCCACTATTTGTAATACAGGGTAATCACCTGACACAGCCAATAATATATCTGTTGTAAATGTGTCCACGGTGAACTGAAACATATTAAACAACTAACTGACCCCCGCGGCTCCGCCTGCGTAGGTATATTTCGGTTATCGCGCCAAAAAGTAGCCTGTATCTATATATAAAATAGAAAACTAGAAAAATTTCACGTCCTGAGGCGGGAATCGAACCCGCGACCTTTCGCAATCCAGGCGACTGCTCTGTATCTGTTTGTTTTTTCTGGAGTTTTAAACCATTTTTATACCAAATTTCATCTACATCGGTTCAGTAGTTCCAGAGATTACTTCCTACAAACCCGTGCTACAAACAAACTCCCAAACTTACAGGCTCTTTAGAATATTACTTAGAACAGATTGCTGGATTTCAATTTTAATGATTACACGTATCTTCTATGGAAAGAATAAAATTAAATAATTCTAAATGTGTTTTTTATCTTAACTACAAAAGTGATAGTGCATTACAGGCAGACAGCTTTAAATTAAAGCAAAATATAAATTAATAAATAAAATAATGTAATAATTCATTTTACAAAATTATCTCCTAGAACTATATTTAGGATAATTTATTAAATGAATATCTTTTAGAAGGGTGTAAGGGGGGCGCTCTCGAAAACGAAGGCAGATGCTGGTCACCCTAAACACGACTTGCTAAAAAATAAATTTGAAATCGCGAAACCAATGCGACATCTGGTTAAATTCGCCGCCTAATTAGATGCTAGATTTTGATTAAACGCCGGCATCCAATTGAATGCCTAGCCCGATAGTAAATTCAACTACACTCACTTAACGTTTAACGACTTGGCGTATTGAATGGATCGTCTTGTACTGAAAAGTTTGGTTTTGATTGGTAGGTTTAAGGTTATTTTT
This sequence comes from Nymphula nitidulata, assembly GCA_947347705.1. NCBI lineage: Eukaryota > Metazoa > Arthropoda > Insecta > Lepidoptera > Crambidae > Nymphula > Nymphula nitidulata. The sequence continues at coordinate 9,598,762 of OX374636.1, forward strand.
TTATAACCACTGATAACCGAAATCGTTTTGTTCCTAAATGGTCATAAAAAATAACCTTAAACCTACCCCAATCACTCAAACAGTCACACTAAAGCGCTTTGATTTAAATGACCTGCCTAGACGTCCAATTATTGAATGGCTAACTTAAACCAGACGGGTTGACATGTGGTTTAGCGATCTGGTTAAATGTTGCGCTTCAGCCGTTTGATTGGATGCCGGCATTCAATCAATGGGCTGACATACCAGTTATGCGGCTGATTCACTTGCTAGTGAGGATTCCAACTTTCAGAAGATAATATATAATAAAGAAGCGAAAAAGAAGCGTTCATATGAACGCTTCTTTTATTGTGACGTGATAACCTATGTGGTAAATCAAATCATTATGCTCCTAGAGGAAGCATTGTCTTCAAATCTCTGTACGAACGTTCGTACACAGAGCCTTAACTTACAAACTGCAGGATAATCAACCAGTGTCGTTCAGAACTCTGCTTTCCGGTTAAAAGTACTTACTGTAAATTGTTTGTATCCATTATATTCTGCATAGTTTGAAATCTCATTGTAGTCGGTCTTAATAATTTCCTTTACAAATTTGAAGGCCTTAAAAAGAGAGAAATGAACATTGATTAATTATTTTTAATACAAAATAATTTTTTTTTCCCCCCATCTCGGAAAGAGTATTTTAGCTCTTCGATATCTGAGTGCAAAAGCCGTTTTTATCCGCTAGAGGATAAAGTAAATATGAATTTAGAACATCGTGTGCACTAAGTTTCTGAATTCAAAACATCAATAAACCTATTTACTTCTACCTCCATGGTGCCGTATTTATCATACAACCTTTTTTAACTTGTTAAAAACTCAGACTCGGCAGCTTCTTGGTGAACCTTTTTTTTTAATTTGCTTTGCGCGCGCTATTTTCTTTTCACGAAATATTCTTAAAACCTTTGGTTATAAACAAGAAACTTGAAAACAAGTGAAACACCTAAAATGAGTAATTCTAGCGACGAAGAAGTTTATTTGTCGCCAACAGAATTGACTGAAACTGTTAATAATGCGCAAATGTTTTTTTTTTGCATTTAGTCATTTCCTCGCTGAGGTGGGATGAAAAGTTATGTGTTGCACTCGAGTGCAAAGATTTTTCACCTCGTGCTCTTTTGATTTTCTCGCTAACGCTCAGGATTCTAATTTTTTTTTAGATTTTAATTTTAGAATCCTTCGCTAGCTCGGCCATCAAAATTAAGCACGCGGTTAAAAAGCAACTTTGCACTCTTTGTATAACAAATAACTATTATTTAACACTGGACGTTTGCTGTGTAAAGCTCATAAAATAATTACTTTTATCATTTCATAGAACACGAGTCCATAATTTGTAAGTTGCTGATAAAGATATAACAAAGTTACACTAAGTAGGTGCATTTATCATTGGCCGGATGTTTATATTCATCGATATGTGCTACCAGCTTCTGCCTGCGGCTTCGCTGGGGTAATGTAAAATTAAAAACAGCGGGACTTTCTTTGCGCAAAGCATTGAGTACCATTCAAGATCCAACTGAATTTTAAAGATAAACAATCAGACGTTGTTCATAATTTGGTAGATTTCAGAGCAGAACAGAAGAACATTGCAGAAGAATTATGTAAAACGAATTGAAGTATTCTGGCCGGTATTTTTTTTAGTTTAGTGGAATAAACCAAAAATATTTTATGGGTTATTTCACTCAATGAAAAAAAATAACTAAAAAGTATCTTGGAATTAAAGTGGAATTTTTTTTGGAGTTTAGTGGAATAAGCCGAACAAAAGTCATTTTGAGAACGGTAAAACTGTTAAATTTCGTTTGAAGGTTCAAATAAGGATCGAAGACTTTCATCATACTTTTATTGGCCCCAACCCAAGGGAACGTGGCGATGAGATAAAAGCGTGAATTTTTACATTTTAAATAGAATGCAAGCCTAAACTTGTAAAAGGCAAGCAGGCAACCACCTTTCTGCAGAACCTTGATTTCTACTAATTGCGGATGCAGCGAAAGTTTCCTGATGACTACCTCCTCTCGTCTCCGACCGTCTCTCGCCTAGGTACCGATTGATGGCGATGGAGAATGCACCAAATAAGATTCAAAAACTAATTGAGAACGCGAGTCACGTACCATACCTCAAAATGAAAGGATGGAACCCTTATAGGGGATGATGGTATTTCACGTCCGCCACGTTGGATTTTAAAATCGCTGTTGTTTTGTAATCAGCATTCAGATAAAAAAAAAATACCCATGTTGATTTTTCTCTTTATCACCCCCTTTCCCCTTTTAGGGGTTCAATTCTGAAAAATCTAAAATACTTGTTTTCTCATTTATAGTTAAAAGTACTCCTGTGAAGTTTCGAATAAAATACTCCCACTAATCTTGTTTTCCCATACATTTTCATTTTTCGAATTGGCAAGGAAGGGTTTGGAAACAAATGTAATTCCTGAGTCCTTTATAGCACTTCAAAAAGTTTTATTAGTATTCGAAAGTACGTGAAAGAATACATGCAAATTAAAAGACCCAAAGTCCTTCCTCGGTATTATAATGGAGTACTCAGGAGTATACTATAGGTATAACCACACCAACGGTTCTTAATTAATCCAAAGTACTTTTTCGGGCATGTGGGGGTTCCAGTAGGTAATCAATAGAAACCCTTCGGGGTCGGGGAATGGCGGGCCTTTAAGGCCTGCGGCATGGCGATGCTGTAGGAGCGCTAGAAGTGAGGCCACATGTCCTAAGTCCTCCCAAGCCTTTTCTCCTACAGTGTCAAAGTGCACAAGGGCCCTTATCAGGGCCCTTGTGCACTTCTATCAGTGGATTGCCGGTCTGCTAGACCGGCGGTTCATCTATGGTTAGGGCTCCGGGCATGGTTAGGGGACTATGTGCGGCTTGCACAGCCCGGTCCGTGCGTCAATGTATCGGCGTGCGGATCAACCGAAGTTTAGGGGGCGAACCCCCACGAGAGGGGACTGACAGTCGTTGGTCGTCTGCTTGTGACGGTATAGCGGATGTCATGCCTTTGCGCCTCCCGCAATACCGTCATTCCGCAGCAAGCTGGGTACATCGCTGAGGGGTTTAGTGGGTGAGAGCCTCACACCTCTTCCATCTCCTCCCCCGGGAATTGGGAGTTAGACTGGTAGAGCTTCCCCTCAGCGAGAAAAAAAAAAGGTAATCAATAGAACATTTTTTTGTCCGCGCTAATCACTGGCTTGACCAAGCCGCAATAGCAGACTTCTCGAAGTAACCTATCCTAAGGCAGATGATTAAAGACTTTTTCTGCCTTGAGACATCATAAGGCTAATGGTATCTACATTCCGTCTCTAAACAGGAAGAAAAATGGCACAAAGGGCCATTCAAAAAGTACGGGTTACGTATATTTTTCTACTTTTCCGATACGGTAAGTACGGTATGGGACGGTTAAATGGGCAGGAGTATTTTTAAGCTCATCGGCAAACCCAGAGTCTCACTTAACTGGTGATTTTTTTGCTTTAAGATAATTATCTAGTTCCCAAATAGGTGCTATGATGGTTATGAGCGTATCAAAGTCTTCTGCAGTGGTCTTCAGCAAACATTAGGTAATGAGATACACTCAGATATTCAATAATATTGGAACACACCTCGAACACACACTTACTTTTTTCAAATTGATTGCATCAAGCCGAAATACAGCTCCAGAACAGACGCTCGCGATTTGAAAGTATACATCCAAATTGCCAACATTTCTTGGATCCGTAGAAACACAATTGCCGCTCAAGAATATTGAGACCTAAAGAAATATAAGAGTACTAATAAAATATTTAAACTAGAAAAAAATCACCTTTCGCAATCCGGGCGACTGCTCTCAATTTTTCTAATTTAGATATTTTTATTAGTAAATAAATTTTTCAATGTTAAAATAAAACTAAGAAATAAAAGAGTTTTATGTTTAAGAGCTGCCTGTGACTTTTGGTGCTGGTACTGATTGCTTGATTTTTTATTGATTTAGAGACAAGCAAGCAAGCAATTAATAAGTAATACTCGGCTTAATATTCATTGCAAACAAGCATGGTTACAAGTCCCATTTCACTCACTGCATAGACATTAAATTAAATTAAAATTAAATTTAAATTAAAGTTATTTTTTAATTCCAAGCTCAATAGATTTTTGGGAACACCATTTTTTTGTGCTGTCTAAAGGCCCATATGATGCAAGTAAGTATCTTGCTTGTACCATGCAATGCTAAAGCATGTAAAGACTTGTACAGTAAACAATACAATAGACTATGTTACAGGCAAGAAACTTGCATCCTGCAAATCGGCTTTATTGAGTAATGTTTAGTCTTTTTCCGCCGGCCGATGCGCGCACAATACTTGAATGTTCGTAGATAAATACTTTTCAGATAATGTAATGTCGAATGCATAAGCCACAGCCACAAAGATAAAACACAAATGAAATTTTATACAAAGCTTTCTATGCTATTTAAAAACACGTTTTCTCAAGTGAATATTGTAATATCTAAGTTGATAAAAGTACAGCTTCTTTACCTGACTCTGGGTACTTTTGCACAATGCCTCAATGTCTCTGAAATTTCTATTATGTTTTGCATAAGCGTCAGTAAACACATAAATTTGTGAATCAGGCTGACTTATTTCTAATGCTTTTTGTATGCCAGCTAAGGAATCTTCGGGGCAGTCACTGACACCAGTCGTTGTAAGGCTATTGATCGCAACCAGGAATTTTGCAGGTTTCGACGCTACCAATGGTATCTCTACATCTGTAAATTAGTTATAAAACCTAATTTTAAACAGGTAGTAAATAATTGTATCGTCCTCGGTCAATATTGTGAAAATATATAATAGTCAATATTGTGAAAGGCCTTGTGAAAATATATATTATTTTTACGAATTGACCACGCTATTCTACTTTTGGATTATAATTCAACTTGCTCTACATGTGGTGAGAAGGTTGAAAATTTCTAACAAAATATTAAAACCGAAAAGGATAAAATAATTAAATTTAAATAGGTACTCATTCCTAGAAGCATATTTTTTAAAAATGGTTTTATTATGAAGGAAAAAAAAACCATTTTCATTTTCATACTAAAAAGTCATAGGAAAGCAAAAATCCGCATTTTCGCATACGTAGACGACTTACTCATTTCAGTTATTTTCATATAAAACTCAAACTACCCTATCGGTTAAAAAATATATGGGACCAAATGGCAACTATTCCGCATCGAACAAAAAAATATATGGGACCAAATGGCAACTATTTCGCATCGAACAACTATTCCGCATCGAACAAAAAAAGAATCAGATGAATCGCATCAGAAACCTCGGCGTACTTACCAACCGAATTGATTACCTCCTCGTTTTTGAAGTCGGTTAATAAAATACGATACAGATTCGTGGATATACAGGTTTAGTACATGGTATAACGTGTCCATGTTAACATAGACAGACAATACGGCAATAAATTAATACATGGGCTTTATTAGTTCACAGAAATGTCCTGCAACTCTCAAATACGTCTTATTTATTTGATGATTTCATGAAATTTCTATGAAACAATATAAAATTGGCTAGATTATTTCATAAGTACTAATGTTATAAAATTATCAAATGAATCAGATTTACTTGATAGTTAAAACTATACTTAGATAAATGATATCAACCAGAGGCTGAAAGACGAAACTGAAAGACAGACACAATGCTATGTATTGTGACGGTCACCCATCTACGTTTAAACGCCGATATTTATCACTAAAAGTGATAAAATAATATATTTTTAGTGTTTTAAAATCGGTTTTAGCACAGTTTATTAAAACATATACAAAGCATGGCAGACGACTCAACACCACCTGATGTGAAGCAGTAATAGTCATCAGCTAGTGCACACACAAACAGATACTGTTCTAGCCGTCTCAACCTTTCCGCCCCATTATGTAAGGCACATTATGGGCCTATGGGCATATATTCACGCCTTTTTTGAAGGAACCCATGTTATAGGAAGGATGAAACACGATAATATCGTATACGACAAGACCCAAAAGCAAAGAAATAGTTATTAAACTTCTTTGTACGTGATGTTGAGTTGAAGACAGTAAATTGATGACTGGGAAAACCGGCACGCCTGCTCCTGAGTAGGAAGGGAAAATGTAGGATAAGGTTGAAAAGCTCTTCAGAACACTCTCCACGATAAAGTCTATGTTTGTGATCGCAGCATATCTCTATACCGAGCAAGTTGATGGAGCCCTGTGCCGAAAGTTCACTGTCTCCACCTCAACATCACGTACAAAGAAATTTAGTAGCTCGTTTATTTGTCGTACTTCCAGAACTTGGAATTCTTTGCCAACACACGTGTTTCCTTCTTCCTATAACATGGGTTCCTTCAAAAGAGGCGTGAAAAAGCACCTTTCGGGCCGGCAAGGTGGAGGCGGCTAGAGCAATGTCTGAACTGCACTAGCTGTCTTCGCATATGGACTCTTCTTACTGCTTCACATCAGGTGGTGTTGAGTCATTTGTCGTGCTTTCGGAACGGCGACATTTTGGTTTGGCTGTGAACACATGGGTTTTCTTAGCAACACAACATCAACAAAATTTTTTTTTTTTTTTCTTTTATTTAATTTAGGGACTTTTACTATACAGTATGTCAGTCCCATCGTAACCTAATCTAGAAACACTTAAAAACGAATGGTTGTTACTTATGAGTATTGACAATCATTGACGAGTCACCAATACCATATTGCATACGAGTTTAGATGCTTCTGATGTAGGGTCTGCCAGGATAGTTTGGAAAACTCCAACATCAGATGCTCTAATGTTTAGTTGACTCGTCAATAATTGTCGCTCTCGTTGGTTTTTGACACATTCCGTCAACAAGTGTTGCACATCCTCCAGTTTATCGCAGACGTCGCAATTTGGAGAGTTTTGAAGATTATTGGATCCTCATTTAAATGGGGATCTAATATATCTGAATGTAAGGTTCAAAACCCTGTTGAGCTCAATGGTAAGATTCATTCTCTGCATCTCGGTCTTGACACGCTCTTCAGACCGTAATATCTACCAAGTACTGCACTGTCATCCACATAGCAATGAATGTTACGTTTTTATTTTTTTTGCATTTTAAAATGCTAAAATAGTTCCCGTACCGTCTAATCGCGAAAGGGTAATAAGAATATAAAATATAATAGAAACAAGAGAAATCTACAAAATAAAATAATGCATATCTACTAAGCACGCACTTACTTACCCAGATCATTAAAAGGTACCACGATAAAGTTTTCAAAATCTTTTTCGTTTGCTAGTAAACTTATAACAGCAGGCAGGTTTGTTTTTATAACATCCAATTCAATTGCCATTGAATCTGTAGTATCTATAACCATGGTAAAACTTTTGCTTGATACTGAATTTATTAAAATATGAACAATAAATATGATAAAGTATTTCGTAGCCATTTTGTTTTGGATATACCGTTCAGTTCTGTTACTATTGAATGAATAACAGAAAATGACTTTACCCTGAGCCAATTACAACAATTTATTAATTAAGGCGCTGACTATTTGTAACTGAGCTTTTTCAATCCAACTTTTGCAACTTAATATATCCAATCTATTACAGCGAAGGAAAAAGATAGGTAGGTACGTTATTTTTGACTATTTTACCGAGGTCAGTATTTTTTTTTCAATTTTATTTACTTGCTTTTTTTCTATATAAAATCGTAGCTGCGGCAGAAACTTTACTTCTAAATACAGCTGTTTCTTTCAGGGATAACAACATGGTGAGGTATTGCGTATTTTTTATTTTATTTTATTCGGATATCTAACAGCAGTATTTAACAACGAAAACAAATAAATCGTTACTACTATATGCCAATATTGAGTATACCTACAGTAGTAGGTACTTGGTAGGTAGGTAAGCTGATTGTCAAGGCCACCATCGCATATAGACACCTGATTAACAATGAAAAAAATACTTAGTACTGCAGGTACGTTGTCATCCTGTGGCCTAAGATGAAATTCCTTCCATGCCCTGTGATTACACTGGGTACCTTTCATTGAATACGAAACACAGCGAACTGCTTTACGGCCGAAATAAGCAAGGCAGTGGTAGTAATCACTGCCTGGATCTGAACTCCAGAACCTGAAATCCAGATGACTCTACATACGGGATAATCACCTAGATAGTGACCGTAAAAGGGAAGGCGGCGCGGCCCGGCGGAAATAATGGGCATAGGATAAAAACCAGTTTCATTAACTAGACATGAGTATTTCTCGAAATTAATAAATTTGATTTGGCATCTATACAGGGTGGTGTCGTCAATACGACAATAAATTTAAACATTGGCTATATTAATGCAGCCAATGGTATATTAATGTCATGCAATTATCAAACGAATACTATGTTTTTGAAAGTCGCAAACCATTTCTATGAACTATTAAAGCCCATGTTTTATTGTCGTATTGGACCACTCTGTATATGCTATGCTCGGTGGACTTTATACAAAGATTATTCAGCCTGACGTTTTACTTGGGACTCCAACATGCCTCAGGCTCCAACACTGCGCTTCCTAGTAAAGCTCCAACAATCTGGACCTCTAACTTTGAAGAAGGAAGTCGAATTAAGGAGGGCCATTTTCAGAGCCCTCCTTATAACACGGAACTTTATTAGGTCACACTGCTCTGCCGACAAGCGGACGTAGGCTAATGTCTATGATCTAGACCCGCGTCGTCGGCAGTAGGCAGTAAAGAGGTGCGTCTCTGAGGGGTTTAGTGGGTGAGAGTCCCACACACTCCTCCCTCTTCTCTCCAGGGACAGGGCGGTTAGGCCGGTAGAGCTTCCGCGAAAAAAAGGTACCCAGCGTGTGAGGAAACTATGCCCAAAGTGCTATGAACGCAAACGTCTATAGGCTACGGTAACCGCTATCAGGCCGCGCGGACCGTATATTGCTATTTGCTACCCTTATCAAAAAATATATTTCTATTGGTGATTTAACCCATTGATATCCGATAAACCAGACACAATAAAATTTTAACTGTCACGGCATTAGGTAATGCCATAAAAATAAAAAAATATAATGTTTTTATAATGCCGAAACCTTCGCGGGTGTCCCCAGAAGTAAGACTTGGTTATTGTGTGCCAGAACACCCTGCCAACGTTTCAACACAATCTGATCAATGGTTCCGTAGCGCGTAGGGAACATACATCAAACATTATTTTCTATTTATACGTTAGATTAGAATTGATTGTTTTTTATATTCTTATTTTGAAAAAAAAAGATCATAAATAAAAACCGACTTTAAAACACAAAAGAGGATAAAAAACTAATAAGTAGATACTTTTAGCGGATTTTTGCTTTCCTATGACTTTTCAGAAAAAGATACGATAGTAGCAAACAATATATTTTATCCTGACGATCTAGCTTTTGACCTTACAAAGTTCACCTCCGAAAAAAATGTTTTAAACAAAAATTTAAAACTGACTTCAAAACACTGAAAAGATAGACGGAACAGAAAGACTAAATAGAAAGTGAAGCACCGACTCCAAAAAATTTGTTTCTGAGGGATAAGTTTTTTTTTTTATACAACTGGATGACAAACAAGCTGACGGCCCACCTGATGGAAAGCGGTAACCGCCGCCTATAGACACCTGCAATATCAAGTGATTTTTCCTTGTTTTAAAATTTCAGTATATCTTTTCAGTGTTTTCAAGTGTTTTCAGTTTTTTTTCCCCAGTTTTAAATTTTTGTTTAAAACATTTTTTTCGGATGTAAACTTTCTAAGGTCAAAAGCTAGATCGTCAGGATAAAATATATTGTTTGCTACTATCGTATCTTTTTACTGAAAAGTCATAGGAAAGCAAAAATCCGCTATTTGGCATACAAAGACGATTTAATTATTCTAGGTAATTTGATTTAAAAACTAAAATAATCAATATTTTTAATTTAAATTTGTATGGAACACAACTATTTCGCCACGAATACAAAAAAATAATCACGTAAATTGGATCAGAAATCTCAGCGTGATCGGTGTACATACAACTGAATTAGGACCGTCCTCCTTGTTGAAGTCGGTTGATAAAAAAAATACATGGCTTAAATAACTCATGTAGGTATATTGATGTTATTGGTTAATTTATGTAACAAAATATCCTGTCTTGTCCTTAAATTGCAACAAAGTAGAAGTGATAGTCATACATTAGATAACCTTTAACATCAGTCCACTAGAAGGGTATCCATCAGAACATTGTTTTATTTATATGTAGTAGTTACATAGTACAGTCAACATCAAGCGTAACAGTAGTATGACCTTGAGACCGCTCGTATTACGTTTTTAATAGAGTCGGCTTTCGTAGTGCGGCTTTTATCTTACTTGATGTGTTGCCGTCTGTTTAGTATATGTAACCTACTTTATCAAACAAAATGTTTTGGGTCTTTCCCTTCAGTTTATTGGGTTTAATTACTGTTCGCCATAGTTTGGTTTGTTCGACTACAAACTAACGAACGTTTCGTCCACAATCACTCATTATGAAAACAGGCCCTATTACTATTATGAACAAATGGTTTGTCTATTTATTAAGTTGTGTAGCCTAGCTGTGGGAATTAGGTGTATTTTCTTGATTGACATTTGTAATAAACATAAATGTCTTAAAAAAAATATATCTATGCATCTAATATACAGGATGGTGCCGTCAATACAATAATAAAAAAAAACATGGGCTATATTAGTTCATAGAAAAAAAAAATTTTTAAAACAAAAATTATAACCGACTTCATTATATGAGTACCTACTTAAATTTAATTATTTTATCCTTTTCAGTTTTTTGAAGTCGGTTTTAATTTTTGTTCAATTTTATTTTCAGAATTTTTAGTGAAAACTTTCGAAAAAAAAAATTAAAACAATTATAGGACCAAAATGGCAACGATTCAGCATCGAACAAAAAAAGAATCACGTAATGCGGATCCGAAATCTCGGCGTAATCGGTGTACATACCAACTAAATTGATAACCTCCTCGTTTTTGAAGTCGGTTAAAAATAACGGGCTTTGCACAGAATATAGAAAGGTATAGGTACAGTTACGAGTAGGTATTCGATTTACAATAAGATTCACGAACTGCGAGAAGTGGGTACATGTTATTGCACATGGCATGACTGTACGCACTGGCAAGAATAGAAGTATACCTACTGGTAACCACTCAGTACTTTACTCAACTTTTGGAACCGGTGTAAATTCAGACTTGACAGACAGACATAGACTATGACGTTGTTAGTTAATATTATTTTTTGTGATAGTTGTAAGAATGTCTTTTTTTGACGATTTAAAAGTGCTTCTTTGTGGCCTATTTAAATAAAATATTTTTTCTTTCTTTCTTTCTCACTACGCCACCGAGCTCCTCGACTGGGGTAGGCTGAGAGAATTCAACTTCTGCTGCGTGGGCTATAAATCAAAATGCCTTGGTATGTTATTGCTTGACGACCGGCCGGTCGAGCGGTCAGTACCCCTTGCTACTCGGTCAAGACGTCCCGGGTTCGAATCCTGGTAGGAGCAAATGTTTTTATGATGAGTACAAGGATTTGTTTACGAGTCATGGATGTTTATATGTTTATTTAGTATATTTCTAATATTTAAATATTATTATCATTATTTATCCGTTATCTAATATCCATAACACAGGCTCTCAATGTTGCATAATTTGGACTAGATAATAGGTGTAAGTGTATGAATATTATGAATCTACAGCGGTTTAATGGGTACCGTTAGTTGTGGGTATGCCGGCCACAACGTACTTGATGCCGGCCTTCAGCCGGAGGAGACTCCTTCATAACCCAGGGGCAATGCCCCAAGTCCTCTCTGGGTACTCATAAAGAGTTTCCTGACGTAAAAAAGGACTTAATCAGTAATGGGTGGAAATTAATTTCTGCGTTTGAAGTAGATAAGTAAAGTTAGTTTATTCTCTGCGGCTATGGTCGTGCTGCCGTATCAAAGGGGCTATTATAGAAAAAAAAGCACGCCTATAAAATAAACACGCAGCGGGAATTATTGCAATTGTGGGAATTGCATTAGTTTTGTGAAGCAAGTGTTTGTGTTGACGAGCTGTTGGAAGATTGTTGTAATAAAAGTGAATTTGATGTGAAAGACGTTGAAAACATTATTTTGGTTATCAACCTCACCAAACTGTCATTATTATATTTGGCGCCAAACACTCCCAAAATACATTGAAATGCCTTTCAAAGCAATAATTAAAGAATTATTTATAGAAAATACTTACGTAATGGCTGTATGGGCATTTGTTTTCCTTGCCTTCTCTATAATACAACTTAGAAAACTCACGCTACGGTCCGAAATGCACAATTTGCACAGATAGCGTACATACAAACAAACCGAAGTGCTCGTATTCGTGACGTTACTATCGCTGCTCACGAAAAAGAGGTGTAGTGCTTATGTGCTTTATGTAAAAAAATCAATAAAATTCTTCTGAACGCGGCAAAATAATACTGCCTAATACTTTTCCAGCTAGCACAAATACAATACAAGAGCTTTTTTAAGTGCCATAAAGTCACGTAAAAGTTATATAGCTACGATTCATACAATGGGCTTAATTCTTAAGACCCTCTAAAATCGAAAAAAACTGTTCCATATCCGGCCAAGTGATCCGGTATCACAAAAACTCAGGGAAAATATCCTGAGTCCGAGAAAAATAGGTACTGGTTATTCGTATTCATGCATAGGTTGTTTGTACAAAAATGAAATTTTCGTCGATTTCACCGTTATTCACTATGACAATATGACGGGCGATATAGAAGTCAATAAAACATCACCAAAGTGACATAGGCGCAGGCGTTTGCACTGTTTGTATCGCATGCATTATTTGTGTATGTTGGACCGTAAGTTATGACAGTGAGACTAAGACTCACTGAGTGACACTGACAACCAATTGTTAAAATTGTAATGAAATAATGAAACAATGAATTTTAAATAAAGACACATCAAATAGAAAAAATATAATTACATAAATGATAAGTGAATGTGTGTTTCTGTACCGTGTCTCTCGAATTTACAATAAATAGACAATATGTCGTCAAAGCTGCCCCCTTTCATCTTGCAAGAACAACAGGATTTATCTGATTTTATTAAGTTTCCACTAAAGAGCGTTCAGCGCATAAAGGTTAGTCATTCATCTGGTCACTTCATTGGCAATTTGTCAAAAGAATTAAGTGCACCATGCATGTATCAGTTTCAAAAGCAATCGGTTTTGAGTTTCTACTTTATAATAACAACTTATAACATAGCATAACTTAGCATAGCAGCTAGGATGTCAAGAATTTATAATGAAAAAAAGAAATAGGAATCGATTCAATGAAAATAGGTTTTGGTCTTTTGCTGATTTTTTTTTGTTCATTCTCCCGGTAATGGGAAGAGAATCTTAAGTATTCTCTTCCCGATAACTATTTAAATGTTCTCGTTGAATTTCTGTACTTAACATAATTACCTACTATAAATTGTAAAGTCCCCACCTATTCTGGTAAGGTTTGAAATGTTAACCTTTCAAGCTGCAAAGCAGATTCCTGTAAATATTGGTTTTTAATTGTTTTAACTTCTGGGAGTCTTATTGTGGTTTAACCAATATTAATTTAAAGCAGCAGACATAAAGAATTACTTTACTACTGCTTTTGGAGCACTCATAAGATTTTATAAAAGAAACAGTAAAATATAAAAATGTTAACCTTCATGCTACAAAATAGATTCAATTTTAACAACCAACAAAGCTACAACACAACAATACAACTATTGTTACCAACAGCCTGTGGTGGTTATCAGGGTCATATGACTCATATTTTGCCTTTATATCAGACTAGATCCGCCCCCTTAATGAATTCCTCCATTGATAATGTTAATAGGCATCATTTGACATTTATTGTGTCTAACCATTACAAAGCAGAAAATGAGTATTAGATATTTTATGAATATCAGTCAAAGTGATAGCTAGACTCTGGCCAGTGAATCGTGTCACTGAGAAAGAGCGGCAATTTTAAAAAATCTTTAGCTGTAAACACTTATTTCGCAAGGAATAAATAGTCTTGATACTTCGTTTTTTAAGTATGTAATAATTTATTTAAATGGATGCCTAACTTATTAAATACATAATATTCTAATTACTATAGTTTTGTTTGAATTGACCATTCCTGGGATAGGCCATGGCGACAGTTGCATTGTTTCCGTAATCGAAACCCGAGTGTTCAACTTCAAACCACTAGGCCACTGAGCTCCCTCACGAGTATAATTTAAAGTTATTAGGGTTTTTAAAAACCGTCGGGTATCAGATACTCTGCCACAATGACGCCGAGTAAAACCTATTTTAGCTTTAAACATTTTATACATGGTGAAATGCGCGTGCATTATGATAGATCTTTTTTTTTAAAAAATTAATTCAACAATAAAAACAACAAAACATTTATAATTTTAATACTCTTTTAAATGTTCTTAATTAGCACTTAATTAATTAGCACAATAACATTTGTATGGGTGCTCTTGAAATGTTACATTATTTTCTATTAACCATTTCCGAATATCACCTTTGCTATTAGACATTGTGGAGGTTTGTTTGCTAGTTTCACATGGTAACTTGCATTGCATTATACATAAGAATTACACATGGCTTTGTTAGAATAGGTAGATATTCCCTTATCCATTTCAATAAGTTTTATGCATTCATGTCACCATGGTAATCAGCTGATTTGGATTTTGCACTGAAAACTATTAAAGCACCAGGCAGAAAACTTTCTTCAGATCTTGCATGCAACATTTCGGGCTTCTCTAAGTTTAAGTGAATTAATATTTTGAGTTTTAATTCTTCATATACACTTTCTGAAAATAACCGATAAACATGAATATTATGAAATATTATTGGATTTTATTAGGTAGGTGATGTGGGCAGAAAACAGAAAAGTATCAAGCCATAACGCCCTGAAAACAATAATCTAACCTGTAGCGAACGTATTTCCTCCAAATGTCGAATTTTCTCTACAGATTTCCGATTAAATTCACTATGTACATCTTTGTATTTATGTATCATATTGTATACAAGCTTTCGAGTAGTACTTTTTATTGATTTCGACATTATTTTAAAGTAAAACTACAAATTAAACTCAATAAAAGAATAAGAAATGAAACGTCAATATGGCATTTCGAGTGTTGCCATAAAAAAACTTCATTGAAAATACGAATGACACGATACACTGGCCAGACTCTAGATAGGTTTTTTCTATTTTGCCCATTTAAATGAAAATTACAGAGATAAAACAAACACAATAATGCCTTATTGCTCCCAGGTGTTATCACTAAAAGCTATTTGTACCAGTCAACCAGTACAAATCGCCAATAAGGTAGGGAGTTTACTCACAAATAAAAGAGATAGGTACGAAAAAGTAAAGATAAGTTTAAAATAAAAAGTCAAACCTTAAATGTTGTTGTTGTTAATGTTGTGTTGTCAATCAAGTCAAATGTTAAATTTCATGTAAGAAGTGTGTTTGGCAAAAAAACAATGAAAATTCTGAAATTGAATATCAGTAAAATTAAATGTCTCTGTATTTTACATAATTATATTAATATTAATTATAATTATTAATATTAAATTAATTAATATTTATATTGTTTGCTTTATTAATTTAATTTATGATGTACAGTCGACAGCACATCAAGTGTAACAGTTTGAACTTGAAACTGACCTTACTCCGTTCGTAATAGTGGCGGCTTTCGTAGTGAAATTGTTACACTTGATGTGTTGTAGTCTGTACAATAAATCATGTTCCTACTGTCTATTTAAACATATGTTTGACATGAAAGGTAATATTTGTTGAATTTTATTTACTCATCGACATTATTATCTAGGTACTTTACAGTAAATAATTTGGTAATATCTTTCCAAAGGAGATGTTTCATATCTGGCCAGTTTATTGTTCATTAGCTCAAAAATAAGGAATATTTTCCTGGATCCAGGATAAAGTTCGGTTTCATGTACAGTTTACTCATCCAAATTATTTGTCAAATGAAAATAAAAAAATATTGTCCTTTAGTATATGGTGTAGTGTAATAGACCTGGCGAGGTATTCATACATATTTGGGACATGTCATTATAATATATTTTATTTTATTTCAGTACACATGCTTTGATGTTTCTAAAACATTGATAGCTTTTGGGGCTACAAGTGGAGGAATTTATGTCTTCAATAGAAATCCTTGTGAATTTATTCAATTAATTCCAAATAAGGTAACTGGTACTTTCCTTATTTTAATGACAGTATGACATTAAATTAAAACATTGGCTATACTCGTTCACAGAAATATAATGCCACCATCAATAAAATTCTAGAACCAACATACAAATTAAATAGAATGTATTTTCAAACAAACTAAACAATTCGAAATAAAACCAACTGACCGGATTGAACCAAACTAAATAACTCAGAAATAGAAAGAATAAAAGAGCACCATTTAGATGTATCGAGTTCCTAACCTTGATAAGGACAGCTACCTCTCAAATGCTCAACTGTGGAAGTGATATTTTGACGCCACAAATTTCTTGTGGCATTTTAAATGAAAAACAACACTAAGCCTCAATTAAGCTTCACTATTACTACCAGAAACAATTATTGTTAGTCTTAATCTAATAAATAAAACACAGTTGATCATTAATAAACTTTAATGTTCTTTTTACATAGGTAATAATCATAACGTAATTTGTACATGACTGTCCGATACATGACTGATAATATTTGTTCTTTGCCAAAGGTATGATTCCTCAAAGAAATTTTCATGTTAGTATGTATTAAAATTAAATTTGTTAAACAGTTGTTACTAATAAAATCGTAATATTACTACAAATAAGATTTTTTTCGTTTATATTTACGTTCGTTTCGCGTACATAATAAAATTTAATTTTAGGGTAAGAATTTCAAAGTTTTTAATTATCAGTTTGAATGAGGTAGGAATATAATGCCTTAATTATTGCGAAACGTGAAACCATCTATTCAAGTTCACACAGTTTCTCAAGACGAAAACTCACCTTTTCACCTATTATGATTTGTATGACTTACGCGTAAGGTATACTTTGCTTTGATTTGCGGGAATTAAGAAACAAATTTTGTTAAGTTTGGCAACGTTGCAATCAATTAGAGGTCATTAACCTGTCATTGATAGTGTATTACTAGGTACAGCGTGTAGCAAATGTTGAAATGAAACAAACTTTTGAATATTAACTAAATGATTTTTCGTATTGTGATTATTAGTGTTAATATAAATTCGATGTTAAATTTACTGTCGTACTGTCATCACCATCTTGTATATTGTGTTCCATCAATAAAATAATTTAAAGCAAACAGGTAACACGTTTCAGGATGGAACAATCACACGTTTGGCCATATCATCAGATGACAAACACATCGGCTTTGCCAATGGCCGAGGGATAGTAACAGTTACTGCTTGTGACCAGTCCGTTAGCGGTAGTCATTCTGTGATGTCTTCAAAGGAGCATCAGGGTAATGAAGTGACTACGATGTCTTGGAGCCCAAGCAACATGCTGTTTTCTGGTGATGATGTGGGGAAAATAGCTGTATTGCAATTGAGGAATTTTATTGTAAGCATAATTAAGTAGTTCTTAGCGCTTACTAGGTATTAGGCCTTGTTTCTTTTTAAAAAGTAGCAACATTCCAATTGGTTACCACTTTAAGACACTGACTGTATCTTGATTTCTATGTAACTAGTCTCCCTAAAAATATTAATTATTGTTTAGATTAGTTAGTTAAAACTGTTTAAATAGTTTTATTCTATGCAAGTAGTTTTCACTGTTTTTGCTAGTCAAAAGTTTTTTTAATCTACCCATTTTTAAAAAATACCTTACAATACCATAAAAAGAAAACCGTAAAAAAGCGTAAAAAATATATACTCGTTTGATACATGTTGTAAAATAATATTGCTAATAATAATGAAAGCAGAATTGGTTTTAGCTAAAAATACCCGAGATATTTGAATAAGAAATTGCAGTATAACTGTCTCTTTCTTAAACATTTTTTTATATGAAATATGTATGGCGGGTGTGTACTGTGACGTCAAAGACTATATCGGATCTCCTCGCTCAGCACGCAAATTTAATTACTTGTAAATCGGATATTCATTATTATTTTTGGTAGAGCTTCTCCTCAGAGAAAAAAATAATAATTGAAATATGAATTATAAAATATAAAAAGACTAATGAAAACTGCTTTTAGCCAACCTTTGACTATTTTTTTTTCAGTCTAAAAGAGTTTTAACTGTAACATACACATTTAAAATTTCAGACCAAAACCATGTTCCAGAGTTCATCACAAATAATAATGAGCTTAGATTCACGTATTTGCCAATTGGATGTGAAAGAATCAATGCTTCTTGTATCTACATTAACGAGATGTTATATTTGCGATACATTACAAGAACAATATCGACAGATAGGTCAGAAGCTCCGGGATGGGGAGTTTGGTGCTTGTTTCTATAATAAGGAAAAATCTACAAACAATACGCCACAAATACACCAAGATGCTACAGAGATTAAAAAGTACAATAAAGTTGAAAATGATGATAGGTTTGCAGTTAGTAAAGAATTAGCAAATACTATGATCTATTGCGCGCGTCCTTCTTCAAGGCTATGGGAAGCAACAGTAGATGGGACAGTGAAGAGAACGCATCAATTCAAACAAGTTTTAGCCAAAAAACCATTGACAATACTATCAATAGAATCTTATTACAATCAAAACGTTATCCCAGATATTCCAGTAGACCCTGGTGAAGGCCAATCAATAAACTTCCAAAAAATATGTAGTGTTAATGGTGTCATATTTTCCTTCAAAAGAGATGCGTTATACTTTTTAAATCTTGACAATGTTGATGACACAGTGTGGTTTTCATATAAAGACATTGTAGATTGTAAAGTATACTATGATACTATTTACGTTTGGCTAACAAATGGCTCTCTAATAAACTTAAAATATACAAAACTTGAAAAGTTTTTGATGAAATGTTTTATAGACGAAAAATTTATACTCTGCGCTGAATTTTGTGCCTTGTATAAGGATTTTTTACTTGCTAATGATTTGTCGAATAAATTGCATATTTTAGTTGGATTGAAAGATAAAATACAAAATAAGGATTTGTTGCATAGTATTGAAGATGTAATGAAAAAGTTTGAAAGTTTAAAATCGACTGAAGCTATTAAAATGGAATCTGGTATTTTTGTAGTAGATAACACTTATAAAACTTCTTGTTACTTACAAGGAGGTGGAGAAGATCGTAAGGATAGTGACGAAAATGTATTCACTGCTTTGTCGCCTGATACTTTGCAGGCATTTAAAGATATCAGTGTCACTGTGTCTGATAAATTAAATACAAGTAAAAAGATTATAAAAGAGAAATGGGAAGATTTTGAAGGGAAAATTAAAATCCTGGGCACAGAAAAGCAACCTGTTCAAGAACTTAATCTACCTAAAATATCCTCTCCAGAACATGTTGAATATGTACCCAAGTTTTTAGATGATAATATCATCCACAAAGAATCTAGTCAGAAAGCCATAGAATTATACAATAATTGCTCAGAAAAGGACAAAGTGTGCAAGTCGCTCTATCAGTACTTTAGATTAAGTCTAGTCGGTAAGGAATCAGATCGATCGAATTTAGTTTCTATAATCGAAAGTTATGCCTGTGATATTAGTGGTATCTACGGACTTATGTTACTATTGGAACAATACTGTTTATCTGTGGGCGCCTTAGAGGAATCTAAATTCGCCCCAAATAATATTTTTTTACTTTATTTAAGCTATTGTACTAAGAAGAACGAATGGTTGGATACTATAATTCAAGATGAAAAATTGTATAAATATTTTGTGGATTCGTGCATCTCCGTGAACACGAAGACTCGAAAACTCTCGAATATTGGCTGTGATTGTGGTTTTCCTTTACCTTATACTAGAACAAATACTACTCCAATATTTTCTGAACTTATAGATGAATTTATTGAAAGGCAATGGTCGAGTCAATCAAGAGATCAGTGTTATGAAATTTGTAGAAAAATGCCATATTTATGGAGAAAGATATTGTACTTACGAAGGAATGAAGATTTGTTGAACATTTTGAGGGTGTTACTGCAAATGCTAGATGAAAGCTTATTGCATTCTTTTCTGCCTCAATTCACGATGGAAAGTTGGGAAAGAGCTATACAGTTGTATGCGACTTTACATGCCAATATGTGTTTGAATTGTAACAAAAAGTTCCATCATGTGTCTGTAAGAGATATGCTGAGTTGGGATGACTTGGGAGCCCTAATTATTAAGTCTGTTGGAGGTAGAAACGCTTTGAAGGTTTTAGAAAAGCACGCACAATTAATCGATGTGGGTGAATTGACAATGAAGTTCTATCACACAGCATTGCTGGTGGCAATGTATGAAAAATATGACGTAACTATAACTAGTCAGCTTACGGAAACACTATACAGTGCATATGATTATGAGGATGCTAGACAAGAGGTAAGATCGTTTGAGTATTTATTCTTAATATTTAAGGTCTAGCAACCAGTCTATCGAGGAGCTCGGTGGCGTAGTGGTTTAAGCGCTCTGGTTTCGATAACGAAAACAAAGCAACTTTCGCCATGGTCGATCCCGGGATGGGTCAATCCAATTTATAATCTCGAGCTCCTCCGTGCTTTGGAAGGCACGTTAAGCCGTTGGTCCCGGCTGTTACTGCAACCGCTTTAACCCACCAATCCGCATTGGGCCAGCGTGGTGGTATTATGGCCCAAACTCCTCATGTGTTTCTTCCATGTAGGAAGGCCTGTGCCCAGCAGTGGGACGTATATAGGCTGATGATGATGATGATGAACCAGTCTATCTATGTAACTAACTTCAATCTTTGATATTTACGGTAGGCATGGGATGTGGAGTACACATAATCCACTTGTGGGGGCATAATTCGTAAAACTATGGCATTCCACTTTCAGACTACTAAAAATATGATGCAATATTTCTAGAATATTTAAAAAAAATGTTACACCTACATAAATGCTATTTTAATCTCCAAGTGTTGGTAAGACCAAAAAGACCAAATAAATTATATTAGAAAAAGAATATGTACTCGTGTACTCGTAACACAGTTTGTTTATAATTGATTCACAATGTCAAAATGTCGCCCTTTTTACCTATTGCGATGTGATCTTTACGCCTTTGTAAGCAGACACCGCCGCAAGACTTTTTCAAGTTAAAATTAGGACATTTTAGGGTTCCGTACCTAAAGGGTAAAACGGGGCCCTATTAGAAAGAAAAATTATTACTATGACTCCGCTCTGTATTTCATGAACCGTGATAGTTACAGTTGAAATTTTCATAGAAGATGTATTTCTGTTATCGCTTTAACAAAAAAATCTAATAAATAGAATAAAATAAATATTTGGGGGGGCTCCCATACAACAAACGTGATATTTTGCTTGTTTTTGCTCGATATTGATTACGGCAACAGGTAGACGCTTGCTTACAGATAATGGTACGCCACCTTTCGTTAAGTTCCTAAGTGCGACTCAGACTGGCGTCTGACGCGCACTTATCCGGTTTTTTTAAAATATCTTTTTTAAGCATTTAATTTAATGTTAAAATATAATGAAAATTGGAAAAGGCTGTTGAAAGTATTTCTAATTGTATCTCATTCCACATTACAGGTTTGCAGTCTCCTGAGGAGTACATCAAATGGCCAAATAAAAAACACAACCTTACCCATTATAGTAGCAGCTAAGACTAATCACTGGGGTCTATCCCCAATCCTAGAAACAACAGATCTTCCTAATGAAAGTTCGAGTGAGGACAACGAAACTATCGCTGTACGTAGTAAAATTAAAAATTCATCGTTCAGAGACATCATAGACAATTTATCTATAGTGTATAAATATAACACTGATTGTAGTCTCTGCGGGTTACCATTACAAAATGAGTTTCTAATACAAGACGGTGGACTATGGGTTTTCAAATGCGGTCACAGTTTTCATGGTGCTTGTTTAGATTTGAATAAAGTTAAACTCTGCCCGTCTTGCCCTAAGGTCTAATATGGCCTGTTCATGTCGTGAGTTTAATTTTACGTAGTTATTGTTGTTGATTCCCATTGTTGGGTTATTTTGTTGACTTCTCAAATTGAGATATCTTTAGCTAATGCAAACATTATAATAATATGCCCGATAATTTTCAAATTGCAACTTTATCGACGTATGCAAAAAGATCAAAGTCTAGGAAATGCTTCTGTAGATTTATTTAAAAGAATCATGATATTTATTGACCGTACAAATTATTCTATACTTTTATTATTTATTGTATTTTCTCCGTTATCTAGTATCCATAACACAAGCTCATAATAATGCTTAGGGCTGGATAATGGGTGTGAGTGTATAGATATATTATTATTATAGTTAACTTTTATTCATCAATTATGCTGAATAAGATAAAAATAGTATTATTTAATGGTATTTCGCTTGTAAAAACGCTTCGTAGACGATTTTTTCGTCGATAACCGTTTTGCCGCCATAATGCAATGGAAATAGGTAATGGCGTTACTAGAGGTCCATAGTTATTTTTATGACGAAGCGGACTAGTATATTTTGCCTGATAATTCTAGAAAGGTCTTTGTATTTAAAGGCGAAACATTAGTATTGTTTATGACGTCATTTTGAAGGAGATGTGGGAATAATTTATAGAAAAAAAAAACAGTCTTTGTGCTTTTGTGCAGTATGTGCAGTTTGAAAGCGTGCCTAGCGCATACTATTCTCTTATTTACAAATTAATCATTCATTGTCGTCTTCGTGACTTTATTGACGCGTAATGAATACCATGTCGCTTTCTAAATTCATACCAATGCAGTTAGACGGTCGCTACGTCGTTGTTTTTTTATTGTTGTTGTTTGTTATTGTTTTGTATGTGATCGTTGTGTAGCGCAACGATCGGGTATGCTGAGTCTGCGGCACATGAATCATCTTAATAGTGATGGACTCTTATCTGAATTCTTAAATAGATTTCTAATATTTCGAAAATATGAGTTATTATAAATCAAAACAAGTTTTGTTAAGTACTTATTTACCTATATTTCTTTTGTAAATATGATATCGAAATTATGTAATTTGGTTAGGTCAATTGGTTGTTTTACAAAACAGCTGAATCGTTTAGCGGCTTTTCATTATTTACTGGACTTAAACACGCAAAACTGCACAAATGACTTGCATTTATTAATGCAGCGGGTCAGCGATTGGATATTGTTTTAATTCGGTACTAACTTCTAAGTTAAAAGCTATCGAAGACCTTAACGTGAAGAATACTAATGAAAGTTCTTCACTTTAAGGTCTTCGATAGCTCATAATACTTATTAGTTTCTTAATACTGAAATTAAGCAATGTTTTATTAGTTCCTTAAATCGCATAGTAGAGATAACGGTATTAAACACTGTAATCATGACGTAGATACTTCTTACGAAACTAAACATTTATTTAGTGTAGTGCACATAGACCTGGCCGGTCTTCATACATTTTTGGGGCATCTCCTTTAAATATAATATATCTTTTTCTCTCAATATGTATAGGAAAAGGATACCAAAAATTTGTACTGTCAAATTAATTTAATTCAGACAGATTATAAAGAAACCACAGATAATGTAAACAGCACGTAGGGAGTAGATAAGTGCTTCATAAGGCTAAGCGCGCACTGTGATGCGATTTTTATCTGTCCTGCTTATCCGAAACACGGCCCTAATTCTGGAGATCACGCGCTAAATCTAAATTTAAGTTCAGTGCATCTCTTTCTCTCAGTATGAATACAAAAAAAGATGGCTGTCATCTAATTTGTCATTTAGAAACGTGCATTCAATATTAGACTTTATTGAACGTGATAAAATGCAGTGTTTAGAAAGCACCTCCGTACGTGCTGTCTGACACTGTCTATGGTTTCTTTATAATCTATCTAAAGGAGATGTTTCATATCCGGCAAGGTATATGTACACTGTACGTACAGTATCTCAAAAAATCTGTGTCTGCGAAGAATACTAATAATCCGATTTCATGCATAGTTTGTTTATACAAAAGTTGAAATCTTTCGTCGAGTTTACCGTTATTCACTATGGCAAAATGGTGGGCGACATAGAACGCAACTAAAGGTGAATATTTGTCTGTGTTGCAGTTTTTCCTAAAAAAATCTTGTTTTGTACCACGAAACAAAGTAAATAAAAATATTGAAATCTTGACTCTAAAAACTCTTTAAATTCTGCAAATGTTCAAAAGAACAAATATTTGATTACCACTGCATACGTAACTCGCTGTCAAGCTTAGAACATAGCACATAGATAACAATAGCATCCCAAGAGATCATATTTATACCCAGAGTCCGTAAACCATGTAAACAATCCACAGTAGTATCCAAAAGCTCTTTAATGGCAGTCGATGATTCAGTTACGATAGTTGGTTGATTTATTAGTCGCTGTAATATTCCATTTGACAAATACCGCTTATTGTCATAATGTTTTTGTAAAATAGACCGACATTCCTCGTAATTTGCTGCTGTTGCAGGCGTATTCCACAGCAATTGTTCTGCCTCAACAGACAGATGTCCTTTTAAACAATGCACTTGAGACGGTCGACCGTCTCAACTGCAACGTCTAAGCGGCAAAGCCTCGTCACCGGTCGCTTATAAGTCCCGGTCGCAGTTTTAACGTCAGCTAACCGAACATGTTTTTCCGGCCCCGGATAAGGGTGTACGGTCGACCACAGAAGTAGCTGAACACTTTAGTACCATGTCACAACGACTCTAGCGTCAATATAGTACGGCAGCAACTATAAAGTACGTGCACATGGTACTAAAGTGTTCAGCTACTTCTGTGGTCGACTGTACCACAACGCTTTTCGGCCATAAGTTTCTGGGCTGCTGATCATCAAACATGATCACTACATCATCAATCTTCAGTGGATCTATTCTCAGAAACCATTTACCTCGTATGGTTAGCGTGGCCAGGTATTCTTTGGGCCACCGCTTCCAGACAAGGTCCGCAAGTCGCTGAGAATGAGGCCATGATTTGCGAAGTCGGTTTCATCGAATTCGTCCAATGTCAGTCGTAAAATCTGCCAGACCACCAAATATGATATGATTTGTTGTCAATGGTAACTTGTTGTAATCGAAGGGCACTTGAGTCAAAGGTTGGCTGTTTACCATATACAGGTTGGTGTGGCTACAATACGACGATAAATTAAAACATGGGCGATATTAGTTCTATGAAATAATGTAGCCAATGTTATATTGTTTCATGCAAATGAATAAGGTCTTTTTGAAAGTTGCAAACCATTTCTATAAACTAATATAGCCCATGTTTTAATTTATTGTCGTATTGTCGACATCACCCTGCATGCAGTCTCAGTCAATAGTGTACGTCAAATCTGTTCGGTCGGAATTTGTCCGGTTAGAGTCATCTTGAGCGCCGACTTTACTGACCGCACCATCCACCGTGGTGAGGAGAGTTTGGGCAAATAATTTTCAACATATTTCGAGTCTGCCCCTTTAAAAGTCGTTGCATTGTTCCTTCCAAACCTCATAAGGTGTCTCCCGCCTGGCTATAAACCGTCGCAAAGTGACGCAAAGCCATAATGACTCTGTCTGAGGTCAAGTCGTCAACAGTTCAACAGGTATAGCCCTAACTGTCAGACATGTTAATAAAGCCCCAGACCGTTTCTCATGTCGTCGTCCTATCTTAATATTTATTGGTCCAAAATAGTCAAGTCTAGTGTAAGCAAAAACTTTTAACGCAGTCAGTCCAATGATGGGAATTTGTCCCATTAAATGTTGACGCTGCGAGTATGTTCTTGCATATCTGCCAAGTATGCCAAGTAGCTTTGACAGCTGATCATCAACCAAAACTTCTGTCTTATGTCCTTGAGTACCTTCTCCTTGCCACAATGTGTAGCGTCTATACTGCAATACTTTGTATAGGGATTTGCCGGTGACAACACTATTGGATTCTTCGTATCATAATCCGCAGTAGCTGGATCTATGCGACCATTATGCACGAATAAGTCCATGTACATCCAAGAAGGGATCCAACTGGATAAGTCGACTATTTTTTCGACCTTACTCGCCGTCGGCAAAGTCCGAGCATCACAAGGAAAGATCTGTTCTGACTGTCCCTAGTAAGAAGCAACTCAGCTTCAATAGTCTCGTTAGCTGCAAGCTCGCTCGCTCCGGTTGCTTTTGTATCTTAAGTTGTGCTACATTTTCAGAACCCAATTTTGTCAATATGCCCATATATTTTTGAATAATATGGCAACATGTGACGTCACCTGTTCCGCAGATTATATATGAAGCATTTTTAGACGATACGCTATATCAAACAGCACTGTATCAGTAAAACTATTGATTTGAAACATACTATTTCTTTTGCAATATTTCTATATGAGTTCTAAACTTATTTATGAAATAGGAAAAAGTTGTCAACTACCCCATTAACTTCGTTGTATTTATTTGGTGGAAAGTCATACTAATGCCACTAAAATGAAGTTAGTTTTAAGTCTCTGACATTACAGAATAACGCTTTCATCATATTGTTATTTTGATTTATACTTGAGAAACTTTTTCCCACTTACGCTAAGGTTGTGGAATGAGCTCCCTGCAAAGGTTTTCTCGAATGAGTACAGCATGGGGTTCTTCAAAAAAGGCGTGAAAAGGTTTTTAAAGCGTCGGCAACGCGCAAGTGATACCCCTGGTGTTGCAAGCGTCCATAGGCTACGGTAACCGCTTACCATCAGGTGGGCCGTATGCTTGATTACCACCTTAGTGGTATAAAAAAAATACTCCGCAGAAGTTGTGCTACACATAGGCAGCTTTATTCGTCATATTTTAAAATTTTATTTAAGCACAAATTTTATATATACACAATTACTCGTATGTTTTGTGTGCACTTGTTTGTAAATTATAACAAATTAAAACGGTACAAAGTGTGTGAAAGCTTTAATATTGCAACTATGCTATATTTGCTTTAGACTTGTTAGACTTTCATAATATTGTTTATGTTTTGTGTTGTTTAGGCAAATCGAGTATTTATTTATACTAGCACAATACTCACATTTGCTAATTGATACGTTTTAATGTTTATTGTGTTTGATTTCCTAATAAATGAGTGTGAGCTTTATAATACTTAATATAAATAAAAAAATTTATGCTACCGAGGCTAATTATATCAAAATAATTATTTTTGTTTACATTGATGCTTTACCAAAAATGTACCTAGGTAGATATTATTATAATAATTTACAATCGACAGGACATCAAGTGTAACATTTGCACTACGATAGCCGTCTCTATTACGAACGGAGTAACTTGATGTAGTGTCGACTGTACGAAACGTACTTAACATAATCTAATATGTATTGATATTATTTTCATCAGGCATATCTTTGTGACATTGTAAATATGTAAAAAAATTACGTAATATTTTTGTAAGTGCAATAAATGCAGTGTAGCCATATCATTGTGTAATGACTAATGACTACCACTAAATTACTATTCTGATACATGTATCTACATACTATATATTTATGAATGTACCTACGTTTATTATTAAAGTTTTCTCCTTGCAAACAAGTAAATATTTTGCTATTTTCTAATTCTGTCTTAATTTTATAAAATATGCACTCCTACCTATGACGGGTTCTTTCAAAAGAGGAGTAAAAAGGCACCTTATGGGCCGACAAGGTGGTCTCCGCATATGTACTCTTTACCGCTTCACATCAGGTGGTGTTGAGTCATTTGACGTGCTTTGTATAAAAAATATAATCATGTAGGGGTCTTTGGTGTGTCAAAAATCAAACGAACAAATTATTTTTTATATGTATTTTTAATATACTTTTGGGTTTTGGCACAATTTTTAAATGATGTGTCCTGGTTTACACTAGGTATTAAAACCTTAATCTATCTACTTACACATCTGAAACGTTTTGAATGCTAAGACAAGTTATACTGATACCATGGAAATAACAACGGGGTCGGGGACCGCCGACAAAACATATAACAACATTTCCTTCATTTAAGTACATTTTAATGAGTTTCTAAGTACACGCTTAGAAATTAGCTATGGCAAGTTTCATAGAAAAATCAACCTTAAATAAATAGAACAGTAGGTATGAAATAAATTTGATCGAGATCTATAATAATGTACTGAGAACTATGCGTCGATCATTAAACAACCACAACTAACGTTTACATCAAAATATCGCTTATTTACAGGAATTCAACATAAAAAATAAATAATTTAACGTCGCCGTCTAATCCTTACACATTTACTAAGAAGTACACGCTACTTATAATATTAGATTTCCACGTACACATAATAATATTTATTTACGCATACTATTTTAACACTACGCTTCATGTATTACTGGCATACATCATAAAGAGAGAAGAAAACATAAGTCAAAACAAGGTTTCTATAATTAGAAAAATAAATAACAAAAAAATTAAAAAAGAATGGCAATTAACGACTTTTAAACTCCTTCTGATTTTACAGGACTATACAAGTTTATTTATATTCTCATTAAGTAGATACTTTATGCTCGTAAGCTACAGCTTATATCTATACTCTACTATATAAATTGCACGATTTCATAAAGCGAATATGTTGTATTATAATAATTAGTTTATACCGCGACAAGTATTACTTCGTAGGTGGCGCCACTACCTATGTGAATTACCAGCACTAAGCAAGTAAGTTTTTGACGGTGTACCAATTTATATCTGTCGCGTAGTTTCCCCCCACATAGCGTCGGTGGGTTTTGTGCCAAGGATAAAAATGTCTTTACAATATATAAAAGAAAAACAAAAGAATTGACATCTGAATTGACCACCATTTTTTTGATAAAACAATACATTTCTGTATTCTACACCACTTAAATCTAATGTTATAGTGATGTTATCCCGTTTATTTTACTTTAGGAAGAAAGAGATACCATCATTATAAATTCAGCTTTAAGTTTGTGACTTACACAAATCTGAGTCGGCACGACAATGTGTCCCGTTTTACAAGAATAAACAAAATTTACAATACGAGTGATGATAAAAATCATGTACTTTAACAGGTATTTTATATTAAACACTTCTGATTACACAGTTTTCCAGTGTTGCTACTTATTTCAAAAAGGTCTATATAAAGGTCTATATCTATGAGTATTTTATTACAATCATTATGCTTTAACAGATCTCACTGGTTTCTAACAGTTTGTGTTCAAAACACTTAAAATTTTCAAGCCTTCCGCTTCAAATTTTTGGTTTGATACAAATTAATTGCTTAGTACTAAAACTTCTACAATATTAAGTAAATAAGTTTAAATCTCGAGCTAATATTTTTACATGGCCACACATAGATGATACCATAGTAAGTATATTCCACTTAGAAACTAAAACTAAATTGATAAAATTACATTTATAGTTTAGCCACAAGAATTATGATGTTAAAATCTATCTACAAAGGGAATTGTACTTATTTACAAAGTCCTTAAGTCCATAATGATCGGTACTAGGTTTAAATAATCAAATACATTATCTATTTACATTGATCTAATCTTCTACGTACTTATTTGTTTAATACAATGATTGGCACATTTTATTACAGGGTGCTTTCTTGGTGCCAAGTATAAGTAAGTAATATATTTTGTAAAGTGCAGACAATATCAACCAACAGGTTTTATGTAACGTATTAATTTAAAGATTTCTTATTTCTTTAAATATATTTTCACAGAACTAAATTTCCAAAGAAATTCATGACATAAATCTAACTAATTAATTTATTTAGAAATTCATTTAAATGTATTTCTTCAAATACAATTTCACTAGGAACGGCGTTTATGTCGCCTCAAACCATAAATATGTGCGTGTGTCTATAGCGGTGAGATACCTTAAGATTTCCTTAATTCACTAATGGAATAATCGCATAACACATTTCGTATTATAAACGAGAGATCCAATTTAGACACCGACATGTGACACGACCTCAAACAAGTCGCGCTTCCGATCTTTACAATCACATTTTTAAAGAGAAACATTGTAATTCGCCTCTGCAATTACGCTAAAGTCTTTGCGATTTTTAACATACGATAAACTAACGCGATTATAATAATTGTGATGTGATCTACACGTGTGAAATGAATTGAAAGCATACTAATACAATTCGCATATCTCTCGGGCTTGGTTGCCTATCCCATGCCTAGAAAAGTTTAGGCATTCAAGCGGAGTACAGCGTAAAATCTAGATGCTTCAAGAAGTTACCAGGGGTGGTGAGAGGGAGGCAGAGGGAGAGGCGCGGCGTGCGGGTACGGCCAGCCGCGCGCCGACCCTCAATCATCCTCTCTAGGAGACAGTGGCGGTGAGAACGAAGTATTCATGTAATTCCCTCCATTAGGAGGAGGAGATGAGTTTGAAGGTCCCGGGGAAGATAGAGTTGGGAGGAAGCCCAATTCGCTTCCTCCATCCCTGCACCAAAGCTGCCGCATCTCTTGCCTGCGCGAGCGCATAAGATTTTTGTATTCTGATATCCGCATCTTCTTGCCGTCCACTATGCAAGTCCTCTTAGGTCGGGGTCGGTACCTGGAACATTATGATTTAGATTAGATTACAATGCTCGCTGTCGAGTAGGCAAATGTTGGTAAGTGGACATAAAAGAAGAAAAACTTGGAAGTTAAGTAGCGAGGTAAGTTCTCTATAGCCCGCCAGGGGGCGGACGTCCAGGCGGTTATAAGAAAGTATTTAAGGCATCTTGTCTTGGGGGGCTGGAAAAAAGAAGAAAGGGACGTTAGCTAAGTAATACCAAAAAAATTAAAGACTAGGAAATCCAATAGAGTTATAGCCTAATGTACTACTTAGAGCAGTCACCCGGATTATGAAAAGTCGCGGTTTTGTATCCAGCCCTAGACTTGTGTTTTTTGTAGTAGTCTAGACATTATCAAAATATCTTTTCAAAAATTATCGTAATGTCTAAATAACAATTTCTATGAAGAAAAAAATCAACAACCGGACAGGTTCCGTGAAAGTTAAAAACTGAGACATCAAAATTAAGTGTGGCGTTCTTTTTATTCCCCACTCGATGCTACATACATAGATAGTTGCTTTTTATGCTTTATCATAATCAAAAAACTATTGTTTTCCTTAACCTACCTGTAATCGGGGTGTTTCTCCATGTGCAGTTTGGACAATCTCGATTGCTCTTCATAGTACGGTTGCTTCTCCGAATTGGACATGGCCTTCCACCGCGCTCCCAGTATCTTAGAAATGTTAGAGTTGTGCATATCAGGACAGGCTTTTAGAATCTTCCTGCGCTCATCCTTAGCCCACACCATGAAGGCGTTCATTGGGCGTTTGATGTGCGGTTTGCCGGCTTCGTCGCGACGTGGTTGGCGCACCAGCTTGGCTTTGTCAACCTCTTCTTGTGGCGATTGGTTCCATGGTGACGCTGGAATAAATAAATGAGGTTTGTAAATTTTCGTTTTATAATACCTACGTTGAAAGGACGAAGGCTTAAGATCTGCTTTTGGACAGCGTAAGAATGTTCTACAGCACATTTTTCAGAAAATGTTTTTTTTTATATACAAATCATGGCAAATGACTCTACACCACTGGATATGCGGTAAGAAGAGTCCATATGCAGTCCACCTCCACCTTGCCGGCACATATGGTGCCTTATCTTATCACGCTTATTTTGAGGAACCCATGTTAACTGAAGGAGGTTTTACGTTTTGTTGGTAACTGGTTTCCTAGATGCGTTAAACCTCATAACTAATAACGGCAGCGGACTTCATTCATACCTAATTTAGGTAAACAAACTATCAATCTTAAAAATAAAATGATAGGTATGCATAATAATAAAGCAACAATCCTAAAAGATATGCATACAAACTAGAAGCTATAAAATAGGACATAAAATGCTCCATTCGATGAAACCGCGATAAAATTTTGAGATTCCAATCGGAAGCCGGCCTAAGCTCCCTAATTGATTCCGGCATAAACATGCTAAAACTACATTATTAGAATATTCTATAATTCATAAAGGAGAAATT
Organism: Nymphula nitidulata; assembly: GCA_947347705.1. Classification (NCBI taxonomy): domain Eukaryota; kingdom Metazoa; phylum Arthropoda; class Insecta; order Lepidoptera; family Crambidae; genus Nymphula; species Nymphula nitidulata. The sequence continues at coordinate 9,630,873 of OX374636.1, forward strand.
GAGTAATTTGACAATTTTTTTTAAAAAAAACCTTAGTAGGTAAGTTATATTCCAAGTTTGTTGTTTTATTGTTTGTGAAAACTAAAATTAGTGATATGCCATCATTTTCTGTTCAATTCAGGTAGAAAAATAAACAACTGTCAAATAACTACCTCAATTGAGGATAAAAAAAATACTAACGGGGTTCATATTTCAATAGGTAGATCTACCTATCAGTGATCATTTCTTTTAAAACTAGGTAGGTAGGTACATTTGTAATTAAGTAGGTAAAAAAAAGATAAAGCATAATAAAGTCTGAATAAATGCAAATAGATCATCACCGCAGCCTATTATACGTCCCATTGCTGGGCACAGGCCTTCCTACAAGAAGAACACATGAGGAGCTTGGGCCATATATTGTCACCACTGGCCCAATGCGGGTGGTGGGTGTAGTAACAATAGGGGCCAACGGCCTAACGTGCATTCCGAGGCACGGTGGAGCTCGAGATTATAAATTTTGATTGACCCATCCGGGGATCGACCATGGCGAAAGTTGCTTTGTTTTTGTAATCAAAACCAAGGCAAGTTCCGTAATCGAAACCACGGTAAGTAGATTGCCACAACGCCATCGAGTTCCTCGTAAATCTAGTATGTAAATAGATACCTACAAATAATTAACTAAATATCTAATAGGATGCATGCCTAATTCCTAAAAGCCAAAGGTAAATATTTTCTTGATAAATGACAAACAGAAAGTAATAAGTAGGTAACGTTAATCTTACAAGTGAAGCACATTTATCTGTTATAATAGTGTCTTTATAATAATAAAGTGAAACTAAATCAAATTTTAGTGCCCCGCGCAAATAGCCACGGCGTCATTATAACGCATTTACACCAATCAAAACGCATAATGATTACGCAACTTCATATAATAAGCTTCATAAAAGCACCCTCGCGCGAGCTTTGATATAGGGATGTGACGATGTGAGGCTACGAATATCCGTGAATCATTTAAATTAGTTTTTTAAAACTTTTTTTTATTTGTTATCCTTTTTAGCTCAGTGCTCAGAACAGACAACCGGTTTGTAAAGGGTCGAGGGTACGGTTTTCGACGCAGGACGTGATTTTTTTAGTCTAGACATTTTTCAAACATTAACTAGTTACCTATATTGTTCAAATTAAAGTTATGAAAACATTTACCTACCTTTTTACCTAAGCTGTAAAATGAAAATTAAATATTTTATAGTAGGTAGGTAAGTCTAATTAATACCATGGCAGCTAAATAGCACTGGTACTTCTTGAATAACGTCCTTTTTGTCCTAAATATGAATGCACTGGAATCAAGACATTTTTTAATGCTGAGCAAAGTAGCAAGCTATTAGTTTTATTATATCTTTTCAAAATAGTGTTTCACATTCACATCAATACATCTCGCTGCGTCAGATTGAACCACCGAGAAAAGCACTTTGCCCACTTGTCCTTAGGGGTATCTTCGGCAGCCTTATGAAACGCAGCCAATACTTCTTCGGCGCCCATAAAACGTTTTCTTCAAAGTTTTTATTATATTTTTAGGATTAAAAAAATCGCAAGGTCGGGGCTATACGACGGGTGACCCAGTAACTCTACGTCTGACGTCACCAAATAGTCGATCGTTTGCCTGGCAGTGTGCGACAAAGCGTTGTTGTGGTGAAGGAAAATTTTCTTGTGTTAAATTCATGCTGACGCGACTCAGTCAATTTTCAATTTGCCGCCAAATTAGTAAAACAAATGACAAATGAATGTAATACATACTCAAAAATATTGGCAAAGAGTTCCATTTTCAAAATTGATACTTATTTTTTTATTGTATTGTTATAAGTAACCAGTTCTAAAAACTTTCAGTGTCGCTCTCATAAGTCGCAGCGATCGTTACCCTATCACTTATAATCAAGTGGGCCATCGTGGATCGTTGTTTCACTTGTTTGCCAGTTACTAAGTATTCTTTAATATAAAAAAAATGGTCAATCATTCGTTAACAAAGTAAACGTCCATGAATCACACATAAAATGCCATTTCCACGTGCCTACGAAACATTAAATAATTGCTGGCGACATCAAAAAGCACCGCTTGTTATCATCGGGTTTTACCATACAGCCGAAATCACAAATAACACCAGATAATTTATAAGAGAAGATTCACAAATGCGCAGCGATTAAACGTTGCACCACTAAAAGACAGCAAATATGTGGGTCAGTTTCGTATCCGCTAACATTTCGCCTGACGGATTCGCCACCAAGTGTCCGGACAATTAATAAGCGTACGGAAACATCCACCACTCAAAGCCGCGCATTCCACGAATTAATTTGACACGCTGTTAGATAATTTATAACATCCTATGCTGTGATACGCGGGCATACATTCCGAAAGTAGGTACTGTCGTGCGTGTCGTTGGTGGATTGAGCATAATGTGATATACCTGCCAACCTACACGACTCAAACTCATGAGTAGGTATAAAACAATGTGTAAACTTACCCTAATTTATAAAGCCACGAATTAGTGTAGGTAAGTACCTACTAACTAAAAGTTTCTGCTGTTATGTTTATAATCATAATCATTAATTCCGTGCACATAGGTACAAGTATAGATGTTCACATGGATATGTAAAAAAAGATTAGCACATTCTGAAACACTTTCAAAATACATTTACAACAAGTTATATTGTGCACAAACACACCTGATAATTAATTGGACAAAAGTTTTTTTTTGTATTGGCAGGTAGGTATAGGCTAAAAAACTATAATTTGGAATGTGGAAATTAATCATGCTAGGAAAAGAATTCAAAAATTATTTATTGATTATTTATTTAACAATAATAAAATTATGAAGATGATTTTCTGATTACAAGTATCACCACATGTGATTAAGTTAGCTCTATTCGATAAATAATAGTTAAGTAGTTACGATTTTATTGACTATTTTGACTATTTTTACGAATAAAACTAGCCGTTATAAAATAAATCTGCCGAAAAGATGACATGATGATGAAGTAACATGTTATCCTAACTAATTATAAAAGTGCGAAAGTGATCTTGTTTGTTAGTTACTCTTTCACGCCTACATATACTACTTGACGAATTTAGATGAAATTAGGTATGGAGATAGTTTGGGAATCTAGAAATAACAAACGATACTGTTTGGGGCGATAACCGACATCCACGCGGGAGGAGCCGTGGGCAAGAGCTAGTTGTTAAAAAAAGGATGAAATTGACAGCAATAAATTTAAAAAAAATGTATAAGCTAGTTATCATTTAACATAATATCCGGAAGACCAGAAAAGTCAGGGTTGAGTTGGTGTTTAGAGAAATATAAATCTGTCACTTGTAGTCCCGTGTGTACCGAGGCGGGACCGAGCGGAAGTTTGCGTCTCGAGCGCCATCTATTTTACGTTTGACGTGATTCTCTTGTTTTAAAGGAAACGATATCGCACTCGCGATTTTGTAACCATTTCGGTTTGGGAGTTAGCCAACTATTTAAATACTATTTGTTTTATTTGTCTATTCGACATTAAGTGCGCCTATTAATTAAATTTTATGATTCTTTATTGGCTTCAATCTCTTATGACGTTAATTTTGACCTTTATTTAAAACAAGCATCTCTCTCTCTTTAATGTAAATAGGTATACTAACACCTACATAAAAACGCTTAAAATGATTATTTGTGACTTTTGCTCAATTTCTCTTTCGTTTACTCTCTTATTTTTAGCAGCTTCATACAGGGTGGCCGACAATAGATACTACAATAAATTAAAACATGGGCTATAATTAGTTCATAGAAATGATTTGCTTCTTACTATTCATTTGATTATTTCATGTCATTTCTATGAAATAATATAACATTGAGTGCATTATGAAATCATAGAAATGTTATAAAATAATCAAATAAACAAAATGTATTAATTGATAGTTGCAACACATTTCTATGAACTAATACAGGCCATGTTTTAATTTATTGACGGCACCACCCGGTGTACCGGGTGCAAAGGAGACGTGGTGATATAGTTGTGCTGGTGACGGTAACCCCAAACAAACACGACTTGTTAATAAACAAAAACGAAATCGTGAAAAAAAATCTATTGTTTGATCCTAAACTGAACTGTTTTCACTACCCACTTGTTTGTAAGGTGTACCTCTTACTGTATGTATTAGGTACTTTACAATTAAGTAGGTACTTAAAATTAATGTTAATATTCCATTTTTATGTTTCAGTTGTTTTTAAGGGTAAAAGCAGCATATATTTTCAGAGTTTGTGAAATAGAGCGCCATATTTAAACGTAGGCAACAGTCCTATTAAAATTAATACGACCCACAAATTTTACCAAATCTCTATTCTAATCTGAGGCTTTCTAAATAAAAAGCAACAATGACGCCAGAATTTCAAGCACGTCATTAACTCACACGGCCTATAAAAACGACGCAAACAAATATAATCAACGCGGACGCAGCAATAAAAATAAATCCAAAAACTGGTAAGACGATTTACGCTATCACACCGAGATTATATCTCACGTATAATTAATTCCCTACGTATACTTTCCTTACCGCACATCGTCGCATCTCTCAATTTCATAACGCATAACTCTTTAAAATTATCTTAATGTGTCGACGTGAAAGACACCGTGCACTCCCGTGTCCAGAATCATTAGATTTGCTAAGATTTTATTAAGCTTATGTGTTTTGTGCGAATTCAGTTGGAAATAGTGTTTATATACATAGGGCTGGTAAAAACTATTTTTTTAAAGAACATGCTTTTCATTAAAGGTAATAATTGTCGAATTTCAGTATAATCTAGCTTTTTTATTAACCCATCGATCCCAGACACAATTGGTTTTTCAATTGTCATAGATCTCCAGAGGTTTAACGCTGCTTGACAGATTAATTCAAAGTTATAATAAATAAACCTTATCCTTTTTTCTGAAAAAAATAATTAAATACATTTTGGTAAAATTATGTTTTTTATGTAAGTAGGTGCTTACCTACCTACCACAGATACAGTTTGCCAACCCTACCCCCATGTCCTAGATCAACACAGCATTTACTGGAGTATAACAGTTTTAGTACAACACATATTAATTATATTTAGCAATTAAATGCGAAACATGAAAATGTTTGGCGGCGACACGGCACGTTTCTTGATTTGAGCGTATCTCGACATAATTCCTATTTATCTGCTGATTCCTTGTTTATTTTAGTTTATGATATTTTGTAATATTAAGCGAATACCAAGATGTTACATTAGAATTGATTCTCTTACATTTGCTTTTAAGAGAAACATAGAAATACGAGATATAGGCGTAATACAAATGAGGGCCTGCGACTTTAATTTAGTCAAAGCTTATTCACTCATAAACAACATGTCACTTAAGGAAATCTCATTACTAATTTAATTAATAATGACATTACTTAACAACCTCTTTATTTTTGGTAAATTATAGGAACTAAGTAGGTAACTAAGTATTGGTTTCCGCTGTTTTGTACTGACTCAATTTAAATTCAAGACATAAATAACTGCCTCACGCGTAAACACAGCAGGCATCTCTTTGATAAATTATTGACAATAATGTCAATAATTTGTCTATTGTTAACTACTGTTCTGTAAGCTATTGCATACCCCATTAGTTTTTTTTTATACCACTAAGGTGGCAATCAAGCATACGGCCCACCTGATGGTAAGCGGTTACCGTAGCCTATGGACGCTTGCAACACCAGGGGTATGTACGTAGAATTTGTAAATTGCCTTCCTATGCTACGGCCTACAAGCGACTCCTTCTTTCTGCTTACCTATTTATTCCTTACACGCGAAGGCGCGTATGAATGAAAGCGTCTCCGTCGCAGAACCGCGTCTTGATAAGCTTTAAAATATTGTTTTATTTAATCTTATGAAAATGAATTACTTCTTATACTTATTACTTATTTACTAGGTGGTAGGCCCGTATGTAGGGTCGTCTGGGTAGGTACCACCGCCTTTCTTATTTCAGCCGTGAAACAGTTCGCTGTGTTTCGGATTGAAGGGAAAGGTAGCCAGTGTAATTACTGGGCATGGACGGCATTTCATCTTAGGCCCCAGGATGACAACGCACCTGCAATATCAAGTGATTTTTCCTTGTTATTGCAGGTGTCTATAGGCGGCGGTAACCGCTTACCATCAGGTGGGCCGTCAGCTTGTTTGTCATCTAGTTGTATAAAAAAAAAAAAAAATTGTTACAGAAAACTCCACTCTTCAGTGTCGTTACGCCGAGACAAGATGTTACAAAACCATAATACCCATTAGATTACATACTAAAGAACATCTTACCTATATCTGTTACTCGTATAGCACGATCAAAGGGTAGCGTGACATATATATCAGTCAATAGCGGAACGTTGTTCAATTTTTCCGACGCTATATCTTTGCTGAAATTAATGGTCTGATTAAACAGTTGTGGATAAGTATTTTTGGACTCGCGCGTCTGTGTGACGTTATTGCAACGTCATGTTATTATGTGATTCATCTAGAAACTGTTTAAATTTGCTGGTTAAAATATTGCAGTTTACCTAATCATTTATAGAATAGAATAGAATGGAACATATTTATTGTCAAACTGTTACAAAGTTCCTTAGTGAGTAGCGAATAGTTACCCTTATCGAGCATACAATAATAAAATCATATGAACTCGTCAGAATTTTGTTATAATTTTTATATCATAATAATATATTCATACTTTTATTATAGTTTAAAAATTCGTTAATATCATAAAATGCATTATTTAAAAGCCACCTTTTTAAAGAATTAGCAAATCTATAATCAGGAAGATCTAAGATTCAAGTACAGGCATTGACTGAACTGATCAACTAAGTAGCTCACTGGAGTGCCCAATTGATGACATGACAGCAATATTTATCAACTTTACTTTGTATTGTAATAATGGAAGTATGCATTCATCGTTTATTATTTCAGAAACAAGTACTGTTTTTGCGTAACTAACTTCAGTGACTTTACGTCTTGCATTTATAAGCGTAATACTAGTATAGTATAAAATGCTAATCTTGAGTCCACACGATCACGATTATTTTCGAGATCGCATTCTAAGTACCTATATGTTATGAAGTTCTCAATGATGTTTCATTTGGGCTATTACCGTCAAAATTCTGCATTCTTTCTGTAGAGGTAATCTCAAATATGTAAACTAACTTAATCATCAGTCGATAACAGTTTTATAAATTTAACTAAAAAGTGACAGTATCAGGTGTTAACCTCCGTAGTTGAGCTATCGCATCTCAACTCCAGGCGTTAAAATATCGATTTTATTTCTCTTCTGATTATCATAGATATGTAGCAGAAGCCTTGCGGTATACATATTTGAGTTTCGGCATCTTTTGGGTACATACCTACAGATCATAAAAATTATAAGTTATACAGGATGATGTCGTCAATACGACAATAAATTAAACCATGGGCTATATTAGTTCATAGAAATGGTTTGCCATTTTCAAAAACATCTTATTCATTTGATAATTTTATGACATTGGTAGATATGAAATAATATAACATTGGCTGCATTATTTCATAGAAATATTATGAAAAAATCAAATGAATACGATTTATTTGAAAGTGGGAAACCATCTATGAACGAATATAGCTCATTTTTTAATAATAATTTATTGTCGTATTGACGGCACCACTCCGTGGGGGTTTATTGAAATCAACCAAGTAATCATCGACGTAAAGATATCTGGTGTTGATTTGTGATGAACCATACTTTAATCATGCTTTAGTAACTCATCGTTTGAAGAAGGCTGACCATTCTACCTACAAGGAAGATTTGAGGATCACATTCTTACACCCTTAATGCGCAGGTCCAGGTTGCAACTTATTGCAGATTTTATAAAAACGTATTAACTATTGATAATATATTGTGTCTTATGCTGACCTTAGTAGATAGAAAGTTAATTATTTTTTTGTGAAAAACTTCACCTTCAAAACGTTACAATTATAAATAATTTAAGCGGTTTATATTTATAGATATCATTTAAAACTGAAACTTTTTTTAAAAATTTTCACAGTACAATCGAAGACAATCACTTGCAAATTTTGTTTGAAATAATCATTCCTATTACGACTGAATAAGGTCGATGCAAGGTTATAAGTGCTTCACTTCATGTTCTGTGTACAGTACAAGAGAAACTGTGTCAGCGTAGACCGGTTCTAATTGTTTTTTTATCGTCATGAATCGGCGTTAAGTGGTAGATTTGAATTAATTATATATATTTATAAAGTTAGATTTAGTCTTCTCTTTATGGTCAATATACTGATCGAATAAATTTAAAAAAAAACACGTAAAGTTTTTACTACACAGTCTTAAGAAGTCAGTTTAAATCACGGAAAAGTACGCCAACAAATAAAAATATAAGTATGTATGTCTACTTAGGTATGTCAAAAATAGTGGTTTATTAAATTAATGCTCATTGTTCAATCCTCAGATAACTTTTATCCAGCGAATAACTCTGACAAGTTGACAGTTAATCTATAGAAAACATATGAACACTATAGCTGGATAAATAATACCTGACGATTGAAAATTTTAGTATTCTTACTTGAAACATAGATCATTTTAAGGAAACGTAATTATGAACGAGAAGAATTAAATATATAATTTCAAATTTATTACCTACTTATAAATGTGAAAGTAACTCTGCTTGCGTGTTAGTTTGTTACGTTTTCACTACTAAACTGAACCTATTAAGAAACTTGGTAATGGCAATGCACATCTACCAAGTTATAAAAACGAACACAGTTTTTCTTAAAATTATACGTAAACCGTTACCGGGGTATTAACACAACACAATTTCCAAAAATGGTCTGCTATGCCCTAATCTGATATTTTTAATTGTCCACGTTAGATTTGATTTTACATTTCGTTTCTCTCTGTTGACTGCTTAGAAAAATCCATAAAATAAATCAAGAATTACTTTATACGTCTAAGGATTAAAGAGAATTGCCTAATCTTTGGCGCAGAATGCGTAAGCTGTCGATTGGCATCTTAGAGGTTAGATATAAAAAATAGATAAATTCTTTGTAAAAAGGTTTATAAAACAGTATGTACCGAAGTTATTGCTGTCCAAGTTTGTAAGAACGTCGAACCATTGACTAAAATCCATTTTTCTACCCAAATGCAAATAATGCAATGTCTCTCCATCTGCTTGTACGCTTATATCTTAAAAATCACTAAACGCCATAATGCAGTTTTCACTGAAGTTTTCTCAGGAAATTTTAATGTAACTCTATGAGACAAGCAATATACACCTTCACAATAGTAATTAAGTCAAACGTATACTCACTATTGACAGCAGAATTGTAGTCCTCATCTTTCATGCTGTACTGCGGGCTTTCATCCATGGGCGGGTATGGCACAAATCTGGGTAGCATCATTGACGGCTGGGCAGGCGACGGGGTTCTCTGCTTGCTTAGGTTGAGGGGCGCGTCTGGATCTTGAGGAGGGGGGGAACGGGCACTGGCAGTCAGTTGGGCTAGTTGGGCTGTAGCTGGCCAAGGCGATGTTGATACCACCTGAAAGAAGAATGAAGATGTTAGTTTATTTATCAAAAGAGTTCATGGGCGTAGGGAAGGTGCCAGCGTAAAATACTGGACGGCATTTCATCTTAGGCCTCAGGATGACAACGCACCTGCAATATCAGTTATTACAGCTTTGGCGGCAGTAACCGCTTACCACCGTCAGTTTGTTTGTCATCTAGTTATATAATAAAAAGAGAGTTCCAAGCGTGGAGTAATTTTGAGCGATGCGGTGTACACCACGATAGAAGGGGAAAGTTGATAATCTCTTTCCGCTGAATGAGAGGGAGATCCATGTTCAATTCCAGGCACCGATTGCAGTCACAACGCTTTTGTAATTGACCCTTTCTATGCTATTAGATGATCTTGAATTGTCTGTTGAATAGCTTTTTTGCCCCATTTTTTATGTTTTTGGTAACTACTCCAAGTAGTTTAGTATATTTGAGCCAACTTAGATGCTGAATAAATATAAACAAACCACCGCTATTTTTGTATGAGTGATGAGCTAGAACGGTAGTGAGTGAAAGGAACAAACCGATACAGAATGACAGCTTTTTTTTACCTACATTCTACATCGAATTTGGCTCATGTAGGTATTGTAGTAATACTAAAGGAATACCACTATACTCTTGTTTGAGGCTGGACTCGAACTGGGAGTCAATAGCCAATGAATTTGTCATTATGACAACGCTCTTTTTGTGTTTTTATTTGGTTTGGTTTTATAAGTGCGATTGAGTTCCAGGTATCTTTTTGTAAGTGGATCCTCATTTACATTCGGAGATTACCTAGAATTAATCAAACTTAGAACTAAGCTTATTATTTCTCTTTCAAAAATCTCGTATTCTATAATTTATATAATTGTATTTTAGATTAGTAGATAAGATCGGATAATTACTTACGTAAAGATGCTACCGTCTATTGGTAGAATCACGGCAATCTTGAACATCAACACATATCAAGTCCAAATATCGATGACAAATGGTACAAAGTGGATTGTAATTTTATATAACTAACACCGGTTGGTATTCGTAATTAGCACGAGAACAACTTTCACTTTTATCTTCTTGAAGACGAGTAGTAAATAATTGTGTTTACGAAATATTTTTATTTACTACCAATTTAAATCATCTTTGAGTTAGATGATATCGCTTGTATTGTATTTTTTATCGATCTGTTACTTAAGAGGAAAATGCTTGGAATAACATTAGGTGTCTTGGAATTTACTAAACAATATATACCTACTTATGTCAGAGAAAATATGCAACTACATTTACATTTTAATGTTTTTGATGCGTTTAGACGCCTACTTTATTGTAACAATTAGAAATAAAGAAAGAAAACGATGAAAAAATATATGCTCTAGGCGGGACTCGAACCCGTGTCTCCTAATTTCCGGCCAGACGCGATTACCACTACGCCACCGAAGCACTAGGTACACGGAGTACTAAACCAGTTATATAGTCTTTGACTAGGTATAACCTAATTTCTTCACCGCTTTCTTTGCTTTTCCAACGATCCCCCCGACGAGTCCCGCCTGGAGCATATCTTTTTTTATCGTTTTCTTTCTTTATTTGTAATTGTTACAATACATTTACGAATTTTAATTTAAGGAAGTTCAAATTTCACTTTGATTTGAATAGTGTCCATTGTGTCTTGTAGATATCTTTATACATGAATCAGGTGTATTGAAGTATTAAACAAACGTTTGATTAAAAAAAGAACACTTGAGTCAAATGTAATAGATCCCAAAACAAATTATCTAGGCCTCGTAATCGACTTTTTCCCACCAAATCTCTTTGCCTGTCATCCATTGCGTAACTAGTTTTGGATAAAGGCTAACAACCACATACATAATAGCAATGTACATTAAGCAACAACAAAATATCAGCTTACATTGATTACTGTTACACGCTTCGAAATTCAGATGCTACATTTACGAAGTTTCGCCCAATTACATGCTGAGAAAGATAAATGAACAAGTTTGGACGTAATTCGGCTATTAGTTGAAAGTTGGTTCGATATTTAGCAGTTTTAAAATCTAATAGATGGTTATTTGTGGCGAGTAGACATGGGCGTGCACCGAACACCTTATAATCTCACGAGAAAAGATCCTATGCCGCAAATTGATTAAAAGTAGGTATGCATTTTTAAAAATCTAAGGATAATTGTTGGTGTGCAGCTAACACTATTGTTATATATGAATCTAAAGTCCGATTTTTATGCTCATAGAAAAAGTGAAAACAAAGTAATGTCACCGTCAATATGATATTTCAGGGTTACTCAAGTTAAAGGCTTAGCAGAAAATCCTACAATTTGGTTACTTAGTTTGGAAATAATAATAAAAAAATACTGTGAGAATTATTGAACACACATCATAATGTGATCGTAAGGCTAGCTACGTAATAATAATGCTGGATAATCAAAAGAACAAAAACCTTTACCAGCGAAAGTGGAATAGGAATGGCCTGTTGCGATCAACATACCTACACAATTAAAATATGTTTTTTAATGGTTTTGATTATTCCACTCATAAATTTATACATTTATTCCTGGCCCGACAGACACATTTTTTGAAACCACCTAAAATTTTGACCAGCCTGGTAGTGTTGTCAGTAATTGTAAATTCACCTAATACGAAAGTTTTTTAAACATGATATGATTTACGAAAGTGTTTTACGAAAAAAAAATGATGATTGTAAAAGATAAATTATTTTCATAGTCAAATTGATGAAGAGTGGTTATTAGGGACGAGTTTCATTTGCGGCAGCACCATTGTTTACATATTTTCCGTGAAAATAAAAATCAGACTATAATTTGAAAATCGAATAGAAGTGTAAGAATAGGTTAGCAGCACTTTTAACCTTATTGCAGTTAAAGAAGATAAAGAAAACCACTTGCATTTGGAGGTGCGGGCGGCGGCTGTGGTCGCATTTGTTCTAGCAAAGGCAGGAGTGCTAGCGGCGGCCCTGGGTACATCCCGTGCTGTCCACGTCTGACCAGCTCCTGCCGTCGAAGCTGCTCTTGCTGCAGTCTCTGAATCTCTAACTCTGCCGTCACGTTGCCTATGTTCTGAAACAAATGGAAACAAGAATATTTTACTATAGTAATTTGGTGACACTCCAGATTTTAACAATGTCTCGAAAATAGTACGTACTTTTAGGTACTATTACGAGAAACAGAAATAAATTCTAAAAAATATATAGTATTTTATCGTAATATAATGTAAAAATACAACAATTACACTACCTAAAATCTAAATAAAAAATCTGTCAAAAAACAATGCTAAAATATTAAGTATTAAAAAAATAAACAATGTAGGCACGGAGTAGAATTTATTTCAGTTAAGGATTGGCACAACATATTCGAATATAATCGACAATGTTTCGATGCAGCCATCTTGTCATATAAAAATGTCAAACATCAATTCCATTTTCTTCGAAAATGATATCGATTCCACCTAGATAATAGATTGGGATTCATTAGGGGATACCACTATCAAAATTGAACTGTCCTCGGACACACCAGATCCGAAAAAGATTATAGACGTTACTATGAACCGACAACCGACAGGCCGACTTCGACTGGGATAGCAACTCCCTGACAGAAGATCGTAGCTAAAGAGCACTACTTTTTAATGTTTTGTTCTTGTGATGATTAAGGTCGCTAGAGCTCATTGAGGAAGCTTTATGGAAGCAGGGGGACTCGTCTCATATGCTACCAACATTACACTTAAGTTTAATAGGGAAAGTAACAAGTGAGTAGTGCCCAAGGTGCTACTAAGCTACGGTGACCGCTTACCATCAGGTGGGTCGTAGGTACGCTTATTTACCACCCTTGACATATATAAAAAGAACTAAGATACGGGCTCCAATACTTTGTATTTAAGAAATGAGGTGAAGTCCAGGTTAACCTTTTTTGTTGATGTATGGCTCGATGGTGTCAAAATTTAAACAGGGTACTTGTCGAATCCACATTGTTAAGTTAACTGTACAATAAATTATGTTCGAGAAGTAAAGGAGAACGATAATGAAGTACCAACTGATCCATAATAATTACGAGTCAAGAAACGTTGTAGCAAAAACAAAGCGGCCGACTGACCGGCCCCCAAATTGCGGCGCTTTCGGCCATCACTCTTAACGAGGGATCTTTCGTCGCAAAATTTGTTCCACGTAATATATTGCACACTTAAACTCGAGCCATGACAAAGAAACCACCCGCACAAATCAACAGAACCGACGCACACGTAAATCTCTACGGCAATAAAGCAAATTCCCAAAAAAGAGACCTCGATTAATTGCTGTGGAGTCGTGACGAATACCACAATATATATTTTATCGGCTCTTCATTAAGACAGTATTGAATTGTTAATGGTTGTAAGAGTAAGACGTTATAAGGTGACGAAACCGAAACAGCTCGATGATGCGAGTTTCCGCACGAATGAGATCGTTTCGATGCAAATATGAAAAAGAGGATCGCTTTTAAATTTCTTTTGCAGACGCGTCTGACAGAAGCATTTAAGTGAATCATAAGCGGGCAAGATGAAAAAGAAAAAGCACTAATGGAAGACAAAAGCGAACGCATAAATAAACATGACATAATCGAATGTAGGTACGGAAAAATAAAAGGCCGTAATAGGTATCCCCACAGATACGAGCGCCACCGGTAATCGAGCAAGTTTTTCCATCGGGCTGACAAATTGCCGTCATAACCGAACGGATTAAACTTTTTATTAAAAACAACAAACTGAGCATAATGTATGGGCGTAATCGGCAAGGGACAGATGTTCCCGAATAACGTACGCGATTTATCTAATGTAAAAAGACTTTTATTTAATAGCCCTGTGGAGATGTCCTAGCAATTGCCAGATATATTTTACAGCCGACCGTCGTTTTGACATTTAGACCATGTTTTGATGGCATTATTAATACTCCAGATGATGTAAAAATGTGATTTTTGATTGAAGATTTCAGCTGCGGTCAAGAATTATTGTATAGTCGTGTATTGGTGGATCGTACATATAGAACAGAAGATCACGATAGGCGATATGTCTAAGCTCGTGATTATGTAAGGTTTGCCAATTGAAACAGTTGGGCGTGATTTGGCGACGTACGCGCCGATGTCCGATCAATAAATATGGCGGCTGATATAAATAAACCTGGAACTCATAACTCAACTGTCACAGCATTGGCTCTTTGACCAAAGAGCTCCGTTGTTGCTGAGAAAATGACATATGAATGCGCAATAAATCAAAATTCATAAATCCTCATTAAGCTATTATCAGAATTGAAGACGATTAAGATGAAAGGTTGGATTAAAGGCACATCAAAAACAATAAGCCAGATATATATATTAAGGACAAAGAGATCCAAAATGACGGCCGGACATACCACGACATAATTTATAAAACCGGCGCCCATATCAAAATAGTTTGATCCAGGGTTGCGAGTTGCGACAGACGATTTTGGTCTTTTGGTTGTGGGATTAAGATCTATTCATAAATTTAAAAATGTAGATTAGGTGAGAATATACGGGAAGCCGAGTAATGAAACAGACGTCACATTGACGTAAGCGATGCAAGATCTTGGATGAAATCATAATATATGCTGTCACCGGTGGACATGTCCTCATTTCTGTATAGATTATTCTAGTCATGGATTTAGGTTTTGAGTAATTTCGAATTATGTTATTATGTAATAAGCAGTCGGTCAGCTACGCCTACTGAAAGCATCTAGATTGCCAATGAGAACGCGACCAAACAACTACAGATTATGATAAAATATCTTATAAATGATTTCATAAATGCGATGCTTCAGATAACATTATAAAAACAGGGACAGCTATTAAGGAAGATGAAAATTCAATGCATTAAAATAAAAATATCATGTACTTCGTAATTACAAAAAGCTTACTTTTTATTCATGGTAATTTTTTTACAAAGATAAGATCATGCTTTCTAAGCTTCATGATCTCGTAAAGTGTATCTGATTGAAATTAAATTATCTATAATGCAATTTTATCTAAAAAGACCTGCTGTTTGCACTTTATAATAGATTGCATCGTATTAAAGTTTAATAAGTTTGCTACTGCAATCAAAGTGAAAAATGACCAATTTTGAACCTTGACGCTACAAACATAAGACAAACAAAAAAACAGTGAACCTGTTTTGCGGAGCGCGTCCCGAGTGTACCCAGATACAAGTGTTGATAATTTGAATAATGCAGTATAAAAAGGGATTACAATCGGTTTGAGGGCGTCGCGACAGGGCTGCTACAAAGGGCATTACGGTGCCACGATGACATATCAGAATGAATCTTTAATGCACAACCCTGGACTAAGGGTGTAAAGAGTCGACATAAATTTTATCTTTAGTACAATATTCTTTTTTTATCATTTATTTATACACATTTATAGTGCCAAAACGTTACAAAATTAATTAGTAACTATCTACGTGAGGTTGTTAGTTTTAAACAGAGTTAAATTTATTACTATTTTGAAAAATAAATTATTAACATAATTCTTTTAAAGTATAAGCAACCTTTATTTTATCATATTGTGTATAATCTTAAACACGTCAATATCGGTAAATTCTTTTTTATGAGGTTGGAGTATTGTTTTTAAAAATCATGGGGTGACAAATACTTAGGCTATGTAAAAGATGAAAGTAATCTCAAAGTTTCGCCACGCTGTATTATTTAGGTATAATTATTGGAGATGTTTACAGCTACATCATTCAGCTCTAGTCTTAGGCAAGCAGGTATATGCGGAGAAGTTTAACTAGGTAGCAATTTTCTATAAGGTATTTTCATCCGTTAATGGTTCTGGCTTAAATTTACTTAGTATTTATACTTAGTATTTCTTAGCACATTATAAACAACATGCAAAAAATATCACAATTTATTTATTTTCTAGCGCGACTCTAATGCAATCTTTTTCCTGTTTAAATGCTTTTAATATCGACAACAGATTGCACAATAATGCTTTGAATTAATTATAACTGGGCTGAGTTGCAATTACATGACTGAACTTGTTTTTGCACTGCTCACGCGCATGTATTCATCAGGATTGATGCCAGAATATAGATAAGTTCAGAAAGGCCGCTTTTAAGAAGCATGCTAAACTTTCAACAAATTGTATATTTTGTTTTTAGCTTTGACAAGGAATTTCAGGAAATAATCTATATCTATCTTCGTTATTTTAAAATGCATTAATAAGATTTACTAAAATTATTTAATAGAATAGCTACCCATATCCATTCTATTCAAAGTCCTAAAAATACGATGTAAATAAAAATTTAATAGCACTAGGTAGGTGCCTGTTTAATAAAATAAAAAATAATTAGAAAAATAAAGACAGCAATGCTGTAATGCAGAAACGTTATTTTAGAACAATTACAACAGTATAAATTTTTCAAAAACAATTTTGTAAAACATGTTTTAAAGTAACAGTTACATAAAAATTACTCACAAAATGACTTTACAAGACCATCACGACTGTCAGTCGCTTTAATGAAAACTGTCGTTGTACAAACTTTAGCCCGCTGTTTCCCTGCAGGGGTTATTTTTTGTATTTAGGGATCGCTTGTTCGTTCATTCACAGGACGCTAATTCTCGTTTTCAATAGTGTATCTGAACCTTTAAGTGGCAATGAAGTTTGCAAATAGTGTACACTAATAGAAGTTCCCCTAGCTGAAGTATTGAACTAAATGGAAAGATTAATTAAATGACGATAAATCAATAATGGGACAAGAATTTGTTTTAGCTTTTTAACCCCTTGTCATGGCAAGCCTTCCGTAGTCTTCCTAACAATAGAATAGCTATTGTGACCGATTTGTGGGCATTGTCCAAGATACGATGGTAATACACACGATGATAATAATACACTAAGTTGCAAGACAGGCGAGTAGAAAATAAAAATAAACACATCATGTACTGCACCTGCATTTGTTGTGTCATAGTTAGAGCTTGCGCATTTTTATACCATTTGTTTCGATGCAACATGACTCGCAGTTTCACCGACCGATCTTATCGGACATGAATGAATTTGCACTAAAAACAGATTGTTGTTACTTGATAAAATATGACGAGGGGATGACTATTGTTCTGTAAGCTTGTTATGCTTTTTAACGACATGAAAATAATAATGTTCTGTCATCAACACATTAACTAGCCCGAGAGAGTAGTAATCAAATAAAAATAATCTAAACCACAGCAAAAGTGTTATTGTTTAGTCAATGACATATTATAGATTATAAAATGGTCTGAACTGGATGTGGATAGTAACATAATCTGTAAATTATCATACATAAAAGTTGAACTAGGAAGACATCTCAAAGAAAATTACATAATGATTGTATTTCCCCCTCAAATTTTCTACTGTAGTTTGATCAGTTCATTGTTTAATATGGAGGAAAAAATCAGTGTATTTTGACCGCAGACTCCCGCCCTAGCAAATTAATGTTGATCCCTATCGCTTCGGCACGTGGCTTTGCCAATTACTTATTGCTTCGCGCGACAGAAGTGGTCCTCCTAGCCTGACACACACTATTACACCCCGTTCCCTTCTTTTCGCTCTGGCTTTATGTCGGACTCATTTGTTGTCTCTGCTATACGGCTCTGGAACTCAATACCTGAAAGTCTGCGGAAATCCAGAAACAGGACGCTCTTCAAGAAGGAATTGCGTACCTACTTGAGTCACTTGAGTAGTTACTAGCATGTATGTTATTTCATCTTCTTTTTTAGGTATTGATATTTTTTTTATTTGCATGTAATTTTGTTACACTTATGTGTATTATTTATGTAGTATATTTTATATTTATATATTTAGTTTATTTAGTTTATTTGATATATATGTATAGCTATTTTAACTTGTTTAGTTTAGTTTTTCGAAATATTTTTTTTTATTGCTGTGCACCGCTTTTTGAGTTTTCTGCTTAGCCCCTGGTTGACTGTTAGAGAATGCCATTAGGCGTTAAGTCCGCCATTTGTACATATTTTTTTCATTGTGCAATAAAGTTTTAAATAAATAAATAAATAAATTACAAACTACAGTGAGTTAATATAATTTACTCATTGCCTCACACGACAGAAGTGCTCCTACAAACGTCACGCACACGTTTTTTCAAATTACAAATGAGCTTAGGATTCGACAAAAATAACTACCTATCTGATTTGTAAGTTGACTTCAAAGAATTATAATAATAATTGTAACGAATGTTATGAAAATTTAAATTCTTAAAATCACAAATGTCCAATCATTTGTCACTAATTTTTCGTTAGGTATGCTTTCATGTGTTTTAAGTTTTTATATTTTGTTTTATGTGCTGTTATTAATTTAAATAAAATAATAAGAAATTTCTCAGATTAAGATTAAACTTTACGCTATTTCACATATTAGTAGTTAAATTTCTTTACACTATTGAATTTGATAAAAACTTTGTTAATTATTTTAACCGTTGTAGAAAAAACCAACGAAGTAAGATTTACATACAATTTTTAAAGTTATTATGACGTTACCCACTCAAAACAGCAAGCCACTCAACCGAGAAATAAAAAAAAGTTGTATCAAAATAACGCGACTATAAACAAAGAATTGGAATCTAGAGGGACCCACCCCGACTCAAACGGCGGTGGTTGCCCCCTTTTCTCCCATTCCTCCCTTCTCGCCTGTCTTGCCTCTCATTCCCGGATGCTCGTCCCACTTGAGTTTTCTTTTATTCCTTGCCTACTCTTGTGTTTATTTTTGTTTTCCGTTAGCCAGCGGATATAATAGTGTTTGAATGTTGGAGATACGATTTTGATGTTTGATAATTATTTTTTATGACTGCCATTAAATTATGAAATATGTTAACAGAATACCAAATATCACATCACTATCTGTTGTTTAAAAACCTTTTATTGTATTTGTGGCAACATCTTAAGTTCAAAGGAAAATGAGAGGCTACAATATTAAAATACTATTGTATTTTACTATTGTCTCTTTTGATTTTCGTATAATACAGATAAAGCTTTTGACGAATAAACAACAGAACAATAACAAATATTGCAATTTTCGGGAGTTAATTTTGTAAGTAAAAGGAAAGTAATGATAAATATTTATAATATCGGATCAATTATCAGAAGCACTGTCATATTATTATTTAGTTGAACGCAAAGTTTTTTAGTGGTGACGCCTTAGTCTACATACCTATTTGTCTTGTGAAGTTACACCTACTTATACCATAACATCTTCTACATACTTATAGGCATGTCGAAGATTTTATGTTAGAAAGGATCGTGTCTTCCCTTTTTATAAAGAATTAAAAACCTTAATCATAGCACCCTAAATTACTGTAATTTTTTCAAATAATGTGCACTTTTAAAAATCCATACAAAACTTACGTACGCCTGCCCAAGATGACCTTTTGTGGACGTTAGAGTTCGCCGAGTACCATCATTATTCCGTCCGCATTCAATCCAGTAATTTACCTCATTTCTCAAACAAACAAGAGAAAATAAGCGTACGCTATAAAAATAGACACTTGATTCTATTAATTAAACACGTAAAAACTAAACCCACTTCCTGTAAACGTGGACTATTTACAATTGCGGCGCATTACAATGTGCGTTAAACGAGATACAGATTATTTTCGTACAAGTTTATATATAAATAATTTGAGCGAAATAGAAGAGCAGGGCTCCCCACGGTTGACCTTCCAATTGTTTTTACACTTGGTTTAGCATAAAAAACGTTTGGTAACACTTTGCGATATTAGTTGTTGCAATGGGAGATATATTGTAAACATTTTAGAACTAAAATAACATAAAATCACTATATATATCCCTTTTTATAAAGTCCATCAGGATTAAGCATACAAACTAGCTATTTTCGTAGAAGAAAACTGACTAGATATTTTTTTCATCAATCGGAATATTGGAAAGTAGGATCAGGTTTCTAGACCGCGATCTATTTAAAAATACTACAAAATCATAAAGTTGAAACTTGTGTAGTTTTGAATAAATTCTTAGACATACGATTTTGAAACCCATTGATGAAGAGGTAATTCTCACTCATATAACTATAAACAAAAAAGTATTTTCCTCTCATGTTTAAGCTCCCGACATCAATAGACCGGTAGCCATAAAAGTGCGAAGCCTTGCCACACGAGAGAAAAGATTAATAAAGCTTAGCGCACACTCGCACCTGTCCTTTGTCGCTAATGGACGCTGGGTCTAATCTCTGGGGAAATGGGAAGGGGCAGAAAAAATACACATTTCTCAGACACTATAATAATATTTATTGTTGTTGTGGAAAAATAGAGAGAATTTAAGCTGTTCACATATAAATTTTCCGTTGTGAGTGCACGCTAACGCCAGCCGCTCTGACGAGTGCAACTGGCCAGGCCTCTGGCTCTGGCCCTGGCCCTGGCCTTCCTTACCAGACGCCCTTGCGTCTATTTACAAAAATCACTACTTACAAAAAGATAGTACCTACTTTAAAAATAGTGAAAAAGCAATACCTACCTCGTGACATTTTTTTCAGCCGAGCGAAAAAAGATAATAGCGCTCGCTTATTAATATAATTTAACAGCTGGTTTAGTCAAATAATATTAAATTAAATACTGATAATAAAAATTAAGGAACATACCTAGTCATGGGGGAAGACTGTAAGTGTGGTGTGAACCAATATTGTTACATGCAATATTGTCCAAAATCGAATTATTAAAAAACAAATTAAAATTATTTTAATACTCCCAATACATAAAAGAGGTGATGAATATCTAAGCGTCCCCCCTTCCGGCAACAATATCTCCTCAAAAATATAAAACCTTGTGCATAAAGGATCTATCCTATATGCTAAGAAAAGCACTTGAAGCAGTCCAATATTTGTAGAAAACTAAATAAAATTTACAAGAGAACTCCAAACTAGACTTTGCTACTTTGCAACGTCTTGAATAAGCAAAGTCCGAAAAATTAAAAGTTATATCCGGTTCCAACCGGTTTGAGCTAGAAATAATTGGAGGAGACTCGAGCTAACCGCCCGGATGCGGTAACAAGCGGGTTATCCGGGTAAAAGGCAAGTTACTATTAGGGTTGTTGCAGGTGGGAAAATCGAAGATATATCGTTGCCAAAATTGTTATTATTACCTGATTAACAAAGCACTGAGAAACTTATAATTTTTATCTCGCTTGTATATTAAAAATATAGAACGCTGTAAATACATCGTTAAAGCACAAGTACTTATATATATATATATATAGATATATATAGATACTTTTAGAGATATTACACGAAACCATTAAGAAAGTACTTAATACTTTCTTAATGGTTTCGTGTAATATCTGCAATTTTTGTAAAGTAAGCTACAAAGAGAAATATGAATTAAGTTAAATTGTGCATAATTATTCCTATCCGGAAAAAGTGTATTTTTTTTACAACACTAAGGTGGTAAGCAAGCATACGGCCCACCTGATGGTAAGTGGTTACCGTAGCATATTGACGCTTCCTTACTTTTTACGCCTACCTATAGTAGTCTAGGAATCTCATGATGAAGTCTGTCTCTATGCCAAATTTATCCTAAGCCGGTTAAGCGGATTAGAAGTGAAAACGTAGCTAACAGAAAGTCAGAGTGACTTCAGTGTGGATAATATTTATTTTCGGATGTTATTTGTTTATGGTTGTGGCAACCCTGATGCGATGCCGGTAACTAGCCGAGTGAACGTTCTGTAACGAGGATGCAGCGAAGCAGGCCTCCTCAAGGCGTCTGCTTTGTGGTTCCGCCGGCTGCGGCCTATCTACCAATTTTGTAGGTGTTAGAAGCGGTGTATTACACGAGAAAGGAATATGTTTTGGATTTGTTTATAAAGCCGCGATTTGGAAAAAAGCTTGAGAACTCAACGTGCACTGAAAAAAATTTACTCAAATGTAACTAAATTTCTGACTACTTGTAATTTAGTAACAGTGACCCACAACGATCGTAATACTAAGCTTAAAAGTGCATAGATATACACCAGTTTCGTAAAATCAAATAAAAGTAATGATAAATAAGAACAGTTTAACCTCGATAATTTTGTATATCACTAATGTGACCGAAGTAGTTTGATTTGTCGAAGGTAGCTTTCATTTTGAGGAAAATATTTTTGTTAGCTAAGTACCTACTACAGTTAAATAGAAATACGGGTACAAACAAATTAGGTCGCTAATGGTTATTCGAATGAGCGTATATTAGCAGTAGAGAGAACGATAAATTGGGCATTATTAATGTGCAATTTCCACTTTTTCCAAACGTTTTATCGCCCACGAAAAATGTCCGGTTTTAAACTTACATACTTATTTTCATTTAAATAGAATTGTGTACAATTAAACAAATGACTACATAATAGCTCAATCTGTGCATTCTAAATTCTCCTAGCTTCGTGGCTAATTTCATTTGATAGTGCGATCAAAGATAATCTTAAAAACATAATGAACACTATTATTTCAGACATATCTCATAATCAACTCGTAAGCGCAGTCGAGATTTATTTATAAAAACACCATTTAATATTTTCATAATAAAATGTAAGATAAAATTTCATAGTTGTAGAGCAATTTAAATAAACTTTTCTTTCTAAGAAGAAGTGATAGCGACTTAATTTATTTTAAAATTAACATAATAAATAATGTTGATTACGCAGACACATCACGAACTTTGCAAAATTTTATTTGTACAAGTTCCAGACATCTTTCTAAGCGACTCTTGAGTTAATTAAAAAGCATTGAGTGTTTCTTTATGCAGTTTTTTATAACTATGTTTCAGTCATAAAACTTTGAAATATATGTTTTATTGTGTGTGTTGTCAGTGAGCTGGTGAGGCTTGAAAGATTAAGCCTCATTTTAATCAAGCTATAAAAATTACATTCCTGTAAAAATTTTCGTTGTCGGAGAAGCGTATTTTGATTCGCAGAGTTATTGGTCCTAATTTTATTTGGGCAAACCACATTGCCATTTACGTTAAATAATAGTCTAGTTTACCAATGTTTTCGCGCCATAATTTTTTCAGGCTCCAATTTGTGACCACGCACAGCGGAGCGAGCGAAGCGAACGGAGCGTCAAAATTCTTGCTTACTTGCTTGCACGAAGAGAAAATAACAGATTTGGAACAACATTAAATTGAGTTTATTTTACATAAATTTGAGTACGTGGGTATGAGTTTTTTTAATGGTCTTATAATGCACAACCCTACTACTGGGCATAGCAGAAAATTATGGTGAGCTTGGGCCATAACATCACCAGGGCCAATAGTGTAAAACGTGACTTGCGGAGATAGAGATTATAATTAGAACTTTTCGATTACCCCATGTGGGATGAACTATAGCGAAAGTATTTTGATATCACTCATTCCATATTGTATTCTGTTTCGTTTCAATGGGAAAAGATATCTATAAATATTACACTTAATGGATGCTACAAAGCTATACAGTCCATCATCTGAATTTTACTAAGTATTTTAAATATAAAGTGTTGTACATATGATTTTTTGACGAGTGACGCGCGTTCACGCTCAACGATTAATTGTTTAAGAACACGTCAGTTAAAATTTTGCTGATTTATTTTATAGAACCAAAAGTGATTGTCTTTCAAACTATCTAGGTAATAGCACTTTGTATTCGTTTGAATTCTGCTCTTGACTTATAGAAACAAAGTATTTATTATCAGTTATTCCTATTTTTTTTTTTGAGGAGCTCGGTGGCGTAGTGGTTTGAGCGCTCTGGTTTCGATCACGAAAACAAAGCAACTTTCGCCATGGTTGGTCCCTGGATGGGTCAATCAAATTTATAATCTTGAGCTCCTCCGTGCTTCGGAAGGCACGTTAAGCCGTTGGTCCCGGTTGTTACTGCAACCGCTTTAACCCACCAACCCGCATTGGGCCAGCGTGGTGGTGTTATGGCCCAAACTCCTCATGTGTTTCTGCCATGTAGGAAGGCCTGTGCCCAGCAGTGGGACGTATATAGGCTGGTGATGATGATGATGATGATTCCTATTTTACCAAATTTAAAAGTCTTGAGCGAGTTAATCAGTCTCAAAATGTTTGTAGTTACTGATAAAGTTATTATTTACATTCTTCATTTGATAGAAGATTTTAAAAAATATAAAACGAACACTGTTATGGTTTTTCGCAAACAGGGTACGCTATAATTTTTTTTCTTCTAAATTCTCGTCCAACTCATCGTCAAAGTAGAAAATATCGCTATTATAAAACCTGTCAACTGTCATTATATGTTCATCAGCCCTTAGTGGTAAACAGTAATAAGTAACCTTTACGAAAAATATTATTATTCAATCAACTCTCTTCGGCACGTGCCTATGTTTATAAAGATATTAACTTTTGGTTGCAACAATAAACTGTGCTGTAAATATTTACGTTGCCACAATCCCACAGCGGGAATAGTTTGTTAAAAAGTTCACGCGTACACTTGCCTTTAAAATAAACACACTCTTTGTGATGTACTGACGGACAGTACAATAAATGTACAGAGATCGCAGCACTTAATAAAATAACAAACAGTGATAGCTGTTCAATGTTCAAGCATAGTTAAAGTAGATTTAAAAGTATGGGATCTATGACGGTAGGACTTCCAAGCTTCCAGCACAGACGTGGTATGATATGATTTGATACTTGAAACCAAAAAGAAATAAAGCCAATTTCAATGCATACTATAACAAAAAGGTGACTATAATAATTATAAAAGGTTTTAAAAGTTTGTTACAAAAGATTATACCGTCTCTACGAAACTCATTATAGACCTTGATATACATAATTTGATGAAAGGATTGCGTTTTAAATCATCCATTACTTTCTGTAACTAAACTTGCACTTGCACCTCAGTGAGACTGCTCTGCTTGACAGTCGAATACACTTTAAATCCAACTGTCAAACAGAGCAATTTTTGTTACGTAAAGAACGGCAAATAGCAAACAATATTCAGTTCTAATTATTACAAAATAATAATAGGTACACATAAAGAATACAGTTTAATGTGCTTTATTATTTTTTCACGTGCTCTACACATTAGGATTTAAACTACTATCGCCATTTTTATTGTTGTTTTTAGCTGATATTTTGTAACTAAAAGCGATTAAGGACACGGGTTAAGCACAAAATGTATTTGTCTCCTTGAAGTAAGAACTAACTCGAATGTTTTCTTTTATGCATAAAACACATAAGTAGTGCAAAGTATCTTCATCACTTATCAAACCATAATACACCCACAATAAACTTACACCAATAAAGGAAAGGTTACTTTTGAATGGCTGTACTATTCTGTCGATAAGTGGATCAATGTAAATCAAAGACTTAACATAGACAATATACCGTGTCTGCTTGAATTCAATATTCCGACGGACGAATCTCTCTATAGATACCTACTTCGTCTATCTAAACAGGGCACCATTCTTAGGCAGCTCATGGGCGATAAAACACAATGATTGATCTGTATAAAGATTTTGTTACGATTCAGCTTCTGTTACGATTTGATTTTAAAAGGATTAAGCGTCTGTTGAGCTGAAACTGTACTGTATTAGTGATGTTGAACAGAAGTTGATACTTGACATTAGTATGTAATAATGTAAACTGTAGTATAAAGGAAGGATAGACTTTATAAGTATCAAAGCAAAGCGGAATGACTGTGAATATCTAGTCTCACCAGAAGAGCTAAACTTATACTCTGCAATATAATCAAATTGTGTTAATGTTGCTTTCATTCAGTATGTTATGGAAGCAAAGAACACTGCAATTAATAAATTATTCGCGTAACAACTACGTTATATTTCTATTAAACAAAAAAGCAATAAGACAATGTTTTATGCAAACCGCAGAATCATTATCGCACCGCGACGTGGTTCCAAATTTAAAACTCAATAAAGTTTCAGATTTGTCGGCCATCTTTGAAAACAAGATATCGGGGCGCAATAGCGGTTGTCATTTTAAAAACCCCTTTCTTCCGTCCGCACCAATTTTAATAACAACATCTTCGTATTCTTTATTAGTTATTTTGAAATCTCTTTTAAGTTGAAGTAAGTTTATTGCTAGTCAGATCAGGAATTTCAATCTTACATCCTGAGTAAGCCGGCTTTGATGTAACCGGGTGTGGCCTGGTGAACTGATGTCGACTTAATATTGTGGAGCTAAGATTCAAATTTATATAAAGACTCGAGCACTCACCTTTTCAATGGCGATTCTCAGAGTACTTGTAATGCAGATAGTTTTCACCTATTGTATCTCATTAATGGCTATATAGCTTTGAGTTTTCAATTCATGTGATTATGTGGGGGAAAAATAAGAATTCGGTTTATGTAGATGATATTTTTAAGGATTTGATTGAAAAGTTCGTTAACATCGATTTCTATTACGTACTTACTTATGTTTCGATAGATTGAAATGTCACGATCTCGATTGTACGTAGCTGTCAAACCATATGAAAATTACAGCAATGCTTTTCGATTCGATTGTAATTTACACTAGTAAGTGTACTGAGAGAGTCTTTTCTGAGATCTGTAATGCGAACTGAGAGAGAAATGGATCTCTCGATAAACCAATTTTGACATCATTACTCGACAACAAACCAGTTTTCCGAGCTAAATTGTCAAACCCTGCATGATGGAAACCTTTGCCGATCAAATAGATCGATGCTCGCAGAATGTTGTAACAATGAGATCTTATTTTATTTCAGCATCATATAGGTAATGCCTTTTGTTTTACTTGCATCATTAAGACTTTGTGTTAGGTACCTATGGTTTTTTTTTGGAATAAAATGGAATAAAAAACAAAGATTACCAACACAAGCGCCTATAAAATTATACACACACACATTTTACACATCACAAAAATACACGCCGTAGATGTTACACACAGTCAAATAACTCAAAAATAAACCGATTGATTTCAGGAAAAACCTTTCATTTCCCCTGAACTGTTGAATACTATGAATACACGACTGTGTTCATCTGTATTCATGGGCCTGAATTATTGTATTTTTATTGTATTGGTCGGTGTATCCAAAGGGAGGGCGGCGTATTGTGTTTGGTCACTGGATCGAGGTCTCTACGCCCATTTAGCGGATATTCGGTAGAAGGGGTAACGCCAGCAAATATGACGATACAAATGAGAAAATAAAGAAAGTTATAGAGACTTGTTAGTAGTATTGTTACGAAAGTCGAATACTTAATTTATACCTCATTACGAAGGCGAAGCGGTGGTCTTCAAAGTACCACTAAGGTCCTAGACTCAAGTTTTTTTTATATACTAGTAGAATACAAACAAGCTGACGGCCCACCTGACGGTAAGCGGTTACCGCCGCCTATAGACACCTGCAATAACAAGGCAAAATCACTTAATATTGCAGGTGCGTTATCATCCTGAGGCCTAAGATGAAATGCCAGTAATTACACTGGCTACCTTTCCCTTCAATCCGAAACACAGCGAACTGTTTTACGGCTGAAATAAGAAAGGCGGTGGTACCAACCCAGACGACCCTACATACGGGCCTACCACCAAAAGTGCCGGTAGGGGCAGATGTTTATGTTGTTGTTGTTTAAGAGTCAGGGTTGTTTTTATGTTTATTTAAGTATATTTATAATACTCGTATTCATGATTTATTATGTATTTTTTTCTGTTTTTTAATATCTATAGCACTAGCTTTAATAAAAGAAAATGTCTGTTTTTGTTGCTAACGCTACTTCGTATGAAGCAATATTGACAAGTGGCCGCTCAGTTGGCAGGCTGCTGTATGGGAGGATCGTTCCGTTACACACACAGATAACATAAGCCGATGAAATCTGAGCAGACTCTTGTTTTAAGCGAGACAGTGTTTTATAGCGCATCGTATATTTGATTGGATTTTAATGGTTAACTGTAGATGCAAAGTTAGTGAGTTGATTGTACAGCCACTAATCAGGATCTTCTATTTAGTCTCATAGCTACTTACCGAGGATAGTTAATAAATTAAAAGAGAAATATGATAGAACTAAATTATAAAACTAAGTTGGCGAATCGAAAAGCACGCAGGCTATGTATAATTTTACGTAGGCTCAAAAAATGTCTTAGAAATTCGAATATGTTAGTTGGTTAGCTACCTTTAAAAGAAATTAATTAGGAATGTTTTTAATTTTGGTATTTAGTGACTAAAATGAATATACTTATCATAATATTATATCTCATCGCTAACAATATTTCTTTATCAAAACACAAGTAGGTACCTACGTAAGCTTATAAAAGCACTCAATTACAATTGACTTATTTTAAAACCAGATTTAATCAAATGAACTGTCATTAAAATTAAAACGATACTAAAAAGTAATTGAAGCATTAAAATTTCATTAAAACGTTTCAATAATACCTACCTACCGAAGTACGTTGAATTAAAAAACGATATGATCTCAAAAGACTTTGAAAAGACAAATAAGTCATTATCAGAACATCAAAGCGTCCATTATGGCGACCAAGAAAAGTTGCAAAGAGAAAATATATCCAAATTAATTTCCTCGAACGATCCCACAAAGAAGGTCCCTCCTGTCTCTTTGATAGACTTTTTTCACAATAATTTATGCAAGTGGTCAGCGAATGATCAATAGGATCTCCTTTTTAATCTTTAAATGATACTGGCCATGTAGACTTTACAAAAAAAAAAAGATTCCTTTATACCACGTTTGGCTTAATTACTTTTATCTCTAGAACATTTTCTTGTATACAATACAATGATGTAGTGAACGTAGGTAACGTTTTTGTATACTTACATACCTTTAAAAAGGTTGTAATCTAATTTATTAATGGTACCTACACATAAAACATCTTTTCATTTGCGCAACAAAGAGAAAACCTTTTTAAAAAATAATGTGATTTTCTCAGCTGTTAAAGAAAAAATATAATCTTTGTGATCAAAATGAATGTTTTACATTTACTTTGTCAGTATGGCGCGATTCGTTGAAGGAAAACAAATAAACACGATTCCCTAATTTGCAAAAGCCGCTTATCGGCACAATCAACGCCAAAAATTCGAAATTCGAACGCCTTTGATTTCAGAACGATTATGTACCGAATGCTAATAAATTCGCCGTTTTATTTGGAGCCATCACACTCTGTGCTTTGTGCACAACAACGAGTCTACGTTAAATGGACGTCTTTATTCAAAACAAGCAGAGAAATGTAAACAGACAATCAGTAACAATTTTAAAGATGGAATTCGAATTGAGGGGTGGGAGTAATTTGGCAAACGCTTTGATTTTACGGGTCGATGTGGGGATCTTATACACATTTGAATATAGAACGGATAGAACAAAGTTGTTGTAACTTTATTGAGTCGGGGAAGTTTATTCGTCTGCGAGACTACTTGCTTGTGTCAAGATGTTTGGAGTTTCACATTATTGACTTGAATACCGATGGGTTTTAACTAGCGTAGTGTTTACAGGTAATGGTAATTTATGTGAACATAAGGTATCTAGGTATAATGTAGAAAGTGTATTGGAATACATAAGTTAAGGCCGGTTCCACAATTCACTCGTAAAGTCCTGTGTAGTGATTAGTGACTAGACACATAATTTTCAAAGAGATAAAAGTACATTACAATAGTAGGCGACAAATAGTAATTTTGTTTCACAAGCGTTGGAAAGACGTTTTGTACATAAGTAAGCAACTACCCACCAGCAAGATGTGAAAACTACCTATTCTATTTCTTTATTTACAAACAAACAAAGGCCTACCTTGTAGTATATTTTTTACATTTTTACAGATTTTAAAATTTTAGTATCATCTTTTGGGATTATTTATGTGACCAGTGGTGACGCTTCGGTATCATTAGGTCCGGCGACGACCGGCTGGCGGATGGTCGTGTGGTCTGTATCTGTACCCTTCACTATAGCTTATCGATCAGGGGTCCCTGGTTCGAATCCTGGTAAGGGCAGATCAGATGTTTGTATGAATTGTATTACGAGCAGTATTTTGTTCACGAGTCATGCATGGATGTTTGTATGTTTATTGAGTAATTAATTACATATTATTATTATTTAATATTTCTCCGTTATCGCTAGTAGGTATCCATAACGCAAGTTATAAGTAGATGCTTACTTTGGGCTTAATAATAGGTGTGAGTGCATGAATTATTATTATTATTAGGTGACCCATGCCTGCCACCGTTTTTGTATTAAAAAATATTTTTTATGAATGTTAAGTAGGTAGTACCTACAAAAAATATATATAATTTTATTAGCGATTAGACAATCTGTTGATCGAGCATGTCGTATCCTTGCTTATATCTTGCTGTAGATACGACATACTTACAAGACAAAAACAAAATTCTCTACGTCAGGGACCTTACATTAAAATTGTATATCTACATAAAAACACCAAGATTAATGATTTAAAATGTACGTAACATAACGAGTTTGGAGCAAGTAAATAAGACAATAAATGGAATCTGCAACCCTCCTGCTAATTAGCAAAAGGTGTTTTACAGTTTCCGCTTCCGCGATTCCGCAAATGAAAGAATCGACAAAACCTACCCGTGTTTTAGACACGTGAGGCCAGGCTTTATATCCCATCGATTCGATTCTATTTTAAAAACATTTATAAAAAAAGAATAAAAACATGTTTTACGTTAGGACCTGGAGTTGCCTCAACATTCCCAATTTGAAATTGAATCAATTTCTTCAAACGTTTTTAACCGTCGTTTACTCAAAATGACATGCTTTTTTAATTATCATTCTAATTTTTGCTTTTGGTTTACTTATTTTACTGTTTCTTAAAACCGGGTCGTACCTATCGTATTAGTAATTTTTCAATCAACTGACGAAATTTGTCTTACAAATCGAGTAATTTATGTTTTATTACGTACATTAATTTAAATAAGAGTTGAATTTTTAATTGCCGTGTAATTTTATTTTAAACTGGAATTGGGTAAGTTAGGTATTTCGATTAAAATAAAAATTATAAAATTATCTAATAAGTATGCTATAAAAACAACCTTGGCCCTTAATAAATGGTTTCAAAATAATAATGATAGTATTTTAATAATGTAAATGAATTATCAACCGGCGTTATCGCACCGGGGGGCTATACCTAACAGTCAAAAAATCTATTGTATCTGGAATATGTTGCTTGACGAGTTAAAAAAAATTTAAAAATCAAATCTTAAAAATATCAAATATAAATAAAATCTTTAATCAGGAACTACGTTATTCAAATAAAGTCAACAATCGACTACTGTCCCATCACTATTAAAATGTAATCTGTTTTGTTAATTCTGAACGTCTTGTTTGTCCGTGTTTTTCATCCAACCCCGGGAGGAAGGAACGGTTCTATTTATTTTGTCCGGGGAGGATAAAGGAAAATGATAAATTTCAATTTTGAACGGGCTGTTGAAATGTCATGTGAAGGTAGGTATAAAGCCTAACACCTCAAAGGAGTATTATAAAACGTTTACCTCATTATTTTGCTATACTGTTAGATTCAGTTTTAGAAAAATATAACCTAAATACAATTTATTTGTTCTATTTCTAGCTCTAGCGGATATAAAAAAGGGTAAATAAAGATAAACTGCATTAGCTGTAGATATAACCAAACATGTGTTAGTATGAGAATTTCGGCTTTCAGCTGTAACATTATTAGGAGAACAAACGTATATACATTGAGGAAGCAACCAACCCGATACGATCTTACCCTAAGTTCGCTCAACTATAAGACAGATTCGCCTACAAACTCCACAGCAAACTAGCTAATTAAGCACCTACAGTACATTATGATTCGACGGTTATGTATCAAGGGACGTCTATTTGAATAAGCACAAATTGTCAAAGAGATTTTATCTGGCTAAACAAAGATGCTCCTTCTGTTAGCTTTTACCCCTGTAACTGGGGTTCTATTTAATAGGATCGGCTAATACGCTTGATGGCTCAACCCTGGAGTAATAAACAGGCGATCGTGTTGTCCTTTTTTCACGTTGGCCATTATGTGAGCCAATGATAAGGATAGACGATGTAGTGATTATGAAATACAGACGGATTATGACGGAGCTTGCGTTTTGTAAAGGTTATTATTCGGATTTGTGTTTTATTGCGTGTTGTTTTTGGCATTATAGGTGATGTGATAATGGTGACCGTGTTTATTGTGAAATATACTTAGCACTAATGTATTGCTATGGTTCCCTTTCCCTTTGTAGTTGAGCCTAAAATCAGTGCTAACTATTAGAAATTGTATGATTACAGTGGTAAAATTGACGGCATTAAACTCCATGTTTCTAAAAGATGTCTTTTGGTTCTGACTCTACGGGGTGTTTGGTACAAAGCATAACAAGCGAGCATCTTCCCAAGATAGCATACTTAGTCATATTAATACTATTGGTGTAATCAAAAATTTGAAATTGTTAAATTTTTTTTAAAATTTCTTCATACAAATAGTTCGGTCAGTAAAACAAAATGTTTAAGAAGTTGCAACATTAATTTTACATTTTTGAGTTTTTGATAACACGATAGTAATTATATGACTATGTCAAAATCGGTAGGAGCTTGTTATCTTACCGTGTACCAAACACTTTGTACATCCAATAAAGCTTAGAATGTTAAAAATATTAAGTTTTCTTGTACTAATTGTATTTTAATTTTCTAAGGTTGATTTCGGAATTCTTTTAAATTTATAGGGTAATTTTATACCAATTGTAACTCTTTAGTACCTTCTTATGTTATTTTACAAAACTACATATCGCAAATGTATACGATTTCTAGGCATTGAAGAGCACCTCAACATCTAACAATGTTTACAAAAGATCTTTTGTGGAACCACCCTTAAATTCGATAATAGGCCATCCCAAAACTCAGTAGCGGCCAAACAATCATCAATCCCAATTAAATCAGCGACCCCACGTGAGAAAAATCAAACAAAAACCACAAATGATTGCCCACAATCCCCCGCTTTTTAAGCTCTGCGTCATCGCGTCAAGATAGCGCCATTTTTGCGTCATTAGCGGCGAACGCTGCGTCACCACGACACGATTTGTCTGTGGTTATCTCGCTTTTTTCCGTTTTCGATGCGTGTTATCTCACACGCACAATATGCGTAAAATTCTCGGCCCTAATGTGTCGGAAGAAAGTTAGCAGATAAGCTCTGAAAAGCTGTCTGCATTTTTTTGTTTATAAAATGCGGCGGTTTTCGCGAAAACTTGACTTATGACGGGGCATGTATTTTGATAAATTACTTCTAGTTAAGTAATGTGATTTTTAAATTTATCTTCTTAAATACTCAAATCGTGGATTAAGCTAATGCCATGAGTTTAATGAGTCTCATGGTAGGTATAATTTAGGACGTCATTTCAATGCTCAGCAATCCAGTAAATAGCTTTAACAAGTTAACAGTTAAACTATGGGAAATCTGTTAAATATTTGAGAATTTAAAAATCACTTTTATGAGTAGGTTTATGGGCCTGACAATAAATACCAGATATGGATAATTAACTTATCCCGGCAAAAGTACAGAATGCTATAAACATGGAATTTTATAAAAAGAAACGGCACGCTCTACAATTGAAAAACAAAGCGCGCGCGCGGCACGCGTTGTTGACTCCTCGGCGGCGGGCAGGCAAAGGCAAAGGGACGCTGTCAGCCAGTCGGAAGCTGTTCGCAGCGCTTCAAGCTCTCGCTGGGACGCTGTATTGCCGTTGTTCGAAAAGAGCACTCGTGCGCTAATTGTTTGCGGAAAGGGTTCGCTGAGTATTGTTTCGATGAGTTTTTTATGGTCCGCAAAAATGTTAAGCGCTTGCTTTTGAAAAATGCTAAAAAGATAAAAACGCTAAGCTCCTACTTCGTTAAGTACCTATATTAAAATATTTTTTACCTCTTTGGGAAGATGTCAAATTTAAATTAGAATTGGTCGTCATCGTCAATGAACATTTCGACGACAAATCCGAAAAAAAATGAAATTAATGGCATTACCAGTAGGTTCGTGCTTACTTTTTTAAGAC
Organism: Nymphula nitidulata; assembly: GCA_947347705.1. Classification (NCBI taxonomy): domain Eukaryota; kingdom Metazoa; phylum Arthropoda; class Insecta; order Lepidoptera; family Crambidae; genus Nymphula; species Nymphula nitidulata. The sequence continues at coordinate 9,665,397 of OX374636.1, forward strand.
CAAGCAGATTTCAATAGATATTTGTAGAATGGACTTCGGATTTGTCCGCGAAATTTTTATGGGCTAAAAATTTCAAAATCCATGGTTTTGTTCACCATGTAATCAGAATATTTTATTTATTTAAAAAATATTACGAATAATTTTTAATATTATTATAATATTATTTATATTTATTTATTAAATTTTTATATATTTTTAGAGCATTTGTCACTGTAGTAATTTGTGTGCTATAGCAAAATCAACAGTTTATATATCTACATTTAGATATTTCATACAATGTAGTCATGAAATTATCCCCAGCGGGGCATAGGTACTGCAGTCTTATACCCTGATTCGGAAAATACAATACAGGGCTTATTGTTTACAAATTATTAACACCACACTCTTCTTCGATTATACGGGATCAGTAATGCCCGTGTCACATATCGCTCCCGTGATACAAGCAGCTCTAAATAGGCTACAGCACCCGTACCACCATCTTTTATCGCGATCCAGTTTAGGACCTAAACTGAGTAGAATCGTTATATCCGTACTTCGACGCTATCTACGACTACGACAGCGACGCAGTTTAGGAACCAATACTGAACCGAGCGGAATATGAATCGCTTTTATAAAGATGGTGGTAAGGCCCCAGTAACTATTTACAATCAGCCTAGCTTGTTTGCCACCCGTAATAGATAAATATATGAGGGACTTACATATATTTTTCTGCTAACCCTGCTTTGTGCATTTCGGCGTCGGCAATTTTTCTCTAATTAAAACTATTCCGATTGTCTCGTGTGCGTTTGCGGCGCGTGCCCCTTGGAGGCCACTTGTGCCGTTCAGTGCCTGCTTACCCTCAGTAATGGTTTGAAGTCATGTTTTGTTAGTCCGCTTTAATTAATGTATATCACTTTCATAGAGTTTTGTGTCAGGAACTCGGCGGCGTTGCGCTAGTATGTTCGGGTTGCAATCGTAAAAGAGATAGAGAAGAGATAGAGGTATTTTGAAAACCAGTTAAGCGGTTGATTCCTGTTAAGGCACTAACGAAATGCGAAAATGGCGTTTCACTATCACCTGTAGATTTGCGCAAAACGCTCATGTTATGGTCAAAAACAGCAACAAATGGCAACTGGCATCGAATAGTAGACTTTACAGAGTATAATTATTATGACATCATTAGTGTCACATGTGGTCCTTAATCTGTGAATGACTGTATCAAAAATCTTCTCTTTTCTCTTTCTTCTTTTCAGCTACTTATTCTCGAATCTTGACTATTACGGTGTAGGCCTCCTGCAGGTGCCGCCACTTATTACGGTTAGTACCATCTGCATCTTATTCGAACCCGCCACCCTTTTCACGTTATCTTTCTAGCGCATCTGCGGTCTGTCTCTAGGTTGCTTTTTCCCAAGGGCTCCACTCCAAGACCGTCTTTTACCAGGAACCATATTTCCGAGCAACATGACCCACCCAACGCCACTCAAGACTTGTCCCAGGCTTGATGGCATCTGCGACTCCGCTTTTCTATTTAAGCTTTTCTTCAGCATCAAACTTAATAGATTTTATATTGCGTGTGCGCTAGACCTGAGTCGATCGTGATTGATCGAATCACTTTGATTGGATCACTAGTCATTCAGGAGTGATCGGGTCGCGAGCCACAAAAAGATTCGATCACTGAGATCGATGTTTATGCGCTTAACTCGATCACTCACTTTGTTTCGAAAGACAAAATTTTCTATTTACACAGTGATAAAATCTAATCATCGTGATTAAGAATTTGAATTAATAACACAAAACGAACAAATACTTTATAAAAAATATTATTTATTAAAAAAAATATATTTAAAATACTTAAATATACTATTATTTAAAACCTCGAAACATAATTACGTGTTCATTATATAACGCTATAACAACGCGCGCGCGACACGAATCGTACACAGTACCCAAAAGACCCGAGACCCACGTTGCGACCCGTGACGTGCGTGATCCACGACCCGTGAGCATAGAGAACCGAATCATGTGTTGTGCGGCTCAAAAACACTTGAGACTCGCGATCGATCATTTGATCGGATCATTGTGAGTCGATCACCAACCTAATATGTCGTGATCGACCCGGGTCGCGGGAATTGATCGATCGACACAGGTCTAGTGCGCGCCCGCGCCGACGCGCTGGTACGGACTGAATGGTTATACTTCATTATTTAAGTATGTTACCTACACTACATGATTATAAGCCCAGATGGCATGTGAAAATTTTCTTTTTAAAAAACCTTTTATTAGATTGTAGACTCAATGGCATCGTTAGTCAATGTTTAGTGTTTTTTTATTTTTCTTAAGTTTTCTGTGGACACCTGGTTGGTCTCACTTCAAAGATTTATGTCTGTAAGTAATTTAATGCAAATACGACCTTATTACAAATATTATGTGTGTAGCAATAGTCACCATAAAAAAGTATGAACGATATTGATCTGTATAGCATTGACTTATGAAACAGAATGAAGGTAAATAAAATTATGTTGCTTATGGTAGGTATTTAAGTTTTTAAATATTTTTTCCAGCACATAAAGTGACGAGTTTGTGAGTCATCCAGTATCCATGAGAACAGTTGTATTAAATAAGACATATTTACTTTATTAAGATCTCACAAACGCCATTTATTTAATGATTACAAATAGACATATTAATTAGCAAATGAACTTTTTAACATTTACCGTTCATTCACATTATTTACCTACACAATTGATGAAATATGTTTGTCATTTGTATTCGGAACTTCCAGACATTTTTACGTTCAATTCGTAAATAATTCAATTTATCATTCAAACATTATCGTGTTAGCAATTAGTAAATCCATCCTTTCAAAACGTATATTGGTTACGTTGATAATATTAATGCCGCACTTAAACCGTAAATTACCAAAATGGCTGACATCGTAACGTCGTTATTTAATTTTCATTTGATAACAAAACTCGAAAAAGGTTATAAAATCCGGTATCAAATAACGTGGCTCATTATTTGAAAAACAAAACGCAGACGTAAGGCCCTAAGCATTCTCGACATGTAATAACAGAACGCATATTATACGAGCGAGAGCGGTGTTCCTAATTAACAATTTTGTGTTTCGTCTTCTCACTTTATATGAACTTAAGTAACTTGATTCGGGGAATTATTATCTTACTAATGTCCAGTCGGATTCTAGCTCGTAATTTGTGAGAGATATGGGACGGCATAACCGGTATCCAGTCGAAATGAGAGTATCTACATACAAACTACAGATGACATTGTTCCTTTCAATAAGCACCGTCTTTTTTTCTCTAACTTAGTCTTGATTTAAAGAATGCGTTATCGTCGACCAATCGCTGCTTCTAATTACTTTCATCTGTGGTAAAAGTCTATGAAACTTGATCATGTTTATAATTAACGACATTCCTTCTGTACGATGACAAATGGGATAGCGAAGTATCTACTGAATGTTAACAACTGACGCTGATCAAGATGGACATTAAAATAACAAAGATTTAATCTTTCAAACAACACACAGGTTGTAATTATATAGATTCCCGTGAACAAAGTCCGGATCCTTTACATTCTAATTATCGGATGAAAGTAACCTGCATGATAAATGAGGTAAAGACAACTCGTTATTGTTCCTCGAATGAAAGAGCTTTTGTCTATAGCTGAGACAAAACCCCGCTCGTTGTCTATTCTCCGGTCGCCTCATTCTTTTGTCGACAGCGGAGGCGTATTGTCGCGGCGCGCGTCGGCGGAATCATTAAATCTTAAACAAAAAACCCTTGCAAATATTTGCGAAATTCTCACGGCACGAACTGCATTGCATAATTTAAACGCTTTGGTTGCTTATGTAAAACATTTTAATAATGATAAACTGCGGAACTACTATTGTTACGGCTCACCTTTTGCTTTAAAATCCAATCTGATAACTACATAAATATGACGGAATTTTTTCATCGATATAATTAAGGACGACGGCGACACTGAAAGTTTTAAGAATTACTTGTAAACCATACAGTAAAAATATAAGTTTAAATTTAAAAAATGGAACTCTTCGCCAATAATATTTAGGCCAGAAAGTTATGATAGACTTCGATTGGCATTTCAAGATGAAGCCCCATCTCATGCCACTATTTACAACTGGTTTGAAGAGTTTCAACGTGGTTGCACTAATCTTACCGATGATCTGCGCGAGGGGCGGCCTTCTACTGCGACGACTGAAGATAATATCATTATTGTGCGGCGTATGATAGAGACTGACAAAAGTGTGACCTATCAGCAGATTCGGACAAGCTTAGGCATCGGTATGGTTCAAGTGCACAAAGTCCTCCATAAACAGTCGTGTTGATTGGTGCCGTGAAATGGTTCAAAGATTTAATGAAGGTGACACAAATGCTGTGTTAGACCCACTTACGGGTGCACAAAGCTGGATTTACTGTAATGATCCCGAAACCAAAAGACAGACTGCTCAGTGGGTGTTTCCTTCCGAGTAGTTGCCAACTAAAGTGAAAAGAGGACGAAGCTTGGGAAAAAAGACGGTGGCCTCGTTCTTCGAAAGGACAGGTCATTACGCGACAATTCTTTTAAAGGGTCGAGAAACAGTTACTGTAGACTGATACACTAACAATTGTTTTCCACTTGTCTTGAAAGAAGTTCGGGACGTAACTGTTCTAAGTAGGATCCTCCTTCACCACGACAACGCTTCGTCGGACACCGCCTGGCGAGCGACGTAGACTTACTGGGCCACCTGCTGTATAGCCCCGACCTCGCACCTTGCGATTTTTTATTTATTTCCAAAAGTAAAAGAAAAACTTCGAGGAAAACATTTTATAGACGCCGAGGAAGCAGTGGCTGTGTCTCAAAAGCCGTCGAAAAGACCCCTAAGGACAAGTGGGCAAAGTCCTTTTCTTAGTGGTTCCATCCAATGCAGCGATATATTGATGTGCCTGGACACTATACAAATTTATTGAAAAGATCAAATAAAGCTACTACTTGCAAGTTTGCTCAGTTTTTGATTTTCTGAGAACTTTCAGTTTGAGCTTCGTAGGTATAAACAACTCTTAATGATGCTTACTTTGGGCTAGATAATAGGTGTGAGGGTAAAAAAAAACACTAGTTTAATATGCAATATTTCAGGTCCCATTTAATGTAACGGTCACAGAACGACCTTAAGAATAAATTATTTATGTTACAGTCAAACTTATTTCCCGGCCAACACTAGTTTTGACTGCGGAAAACAGTCAATAGTTTTTAGACTGGAAAATATCGGCCAGAAATAGTTTTGATTGATCTTTTTATAAACTGATGATTGATCAGTGTTAAACGCGACTTACTTTTCAATGTTCAGCTCACAGTATTAGACTCACATAACCAATTTATTCCAGACAAAATTGGTGTTTAATTGTTTTAAGCCCCCCGAGGGTAATCTGCGTCTTGACAGACTGCGTATTTATAAAAAAAATGGTTAGTTTAAGGTTAGAACTTTGACCCGTTATTTAAAAGTGGGACTTCTAACTGACGAAAGTAGTTTTGACCGAGAAAGAGTTTTGACTGTAACATACCTACAGAACATTAATAAATCTTGCATTTACCGAATTAATATGTGAATCTGTATGTTTATAACGCGAATGATTAAACCTTATCGAAACCTGTTATTTTTCAATCATGGGAACTTTAGCGCCTTTTACTACTTAAATATGCATGTTTTTCAACAGAGATTGGGTTATCGAAAAAAAATAGATTTATGTTGTAATTGGTTGAATTCCTATATACTTACTTAGAAGGTTTGTGTGTATAGCAATAAAACATAATTTAAATTTAATTTTGATATGTTTTAGCTGTAGAAACAAATTTTAAACTAAGATCTACACACAAAGAAAGAAAGAAACTTTTATTGACTTAACACTACAATATTTAGGTATAATAAACAATTTAACAGTTACAAAAATTAGATAATTTTGGAATTAAAAATATAAACATATTAAACAAAGTGCAAAGCCAACAGGTCCCTGTCTCAGCACAAATGCTTGAACGACCTTCGCAGAATGCCGCAGTAGCGCTGTCATTCTGACAGGGCCTAGGCGAAAACGTATTATAAATAGTGATAACCATCAAAATAAATATATATACGCATACAAATACATAAATACCTGCACACAAAGACATATATATACACAAACGACAAAACAAATCAAAATAATTGTATATTTATTATACATGGCTGTATGGGCTTAACCCTTTGCCCTCCCTTAGTACGACAAAATGACATAGACACTAGAGACCTCTCAATATACCCTCAAACAAAAAAAAAATCAACAACTGTACATACTCTTTCCTAATCTATGAGTGCGAGTGTACCTGAAGTCGGCAGAACCTAATCATACTAATCCTTTACTAAGGATCACGAACGTGACATCGCTACAAAGCCAAGAAATAGGGAGACAATACTGAAGCCGCCATCTATGCGCGAGCGCACAAAGCTTCATTGTGCGCGCATATGGGAAAATATCGCTTGTTTTGTCGACCCTATTGTGTTGACGACTGACCGACAACTGAAAAGACAGGCTTTGAATACATATGTAAGTTTCAATAGAGGTTTATGCGGAGCACTTAGACGGACATTTGTTTTAATGTAACCGCAGTGATGTTATGTTTGGTTATATGAAATGTTGTTGTTGGAATTGCATATTCGCTTACAACACAAGCATTTAAAACGATATATAAGTAAGTACCTCAAATGATATAAATCTTTATTATTTTGGACGTCAAGACATCAAGACCCTAAAGACATCCATTTCCTACAAAGCACCGAGTGCGCTGGTGAGTGGTGGAACTTTGCCCGAAATAGTTATGGAATGTCATTTTTGTCGCATAATCAAAATCATATTTTGTAGATGTTCAACCTCATTTTATAATTACTATTATTCATTGATGAGCTAACCACGATCTCTTTTGACATGTGATAATAATTAGTAAACTGTATTTTTGTACAACGAATGAACGAATAAATAAGTTAATAATAAATAAGCTATTGAGAAAATGTGAACAGTAAAATTAATTGATTCAAAAGAAAAGTGTCTTCACGATATAACCATACACTTATTATATCATAAATTCATAAAACACAATACTAAAACGAAATTATAATTCTTTCGATTAAATTTACATTATAACCCAAACGATAAATTATTTTCTGCTACCAAATATGCAAAATTAATACCTATCAAATAACAGATAACCGCCTACTGAAAGTTTATATAATGACAGATTTATCTAAACAATAAAGAGCTATTGAATTGACAACGATATCACAGGCTATAAAATCATAATTTATGTGACATGGAAATTTGAGCTTTAAGGCAAAGGGATACGTATTGCGTGTATTGATATTGTTCAATAAAATATTCGAACAGACATGTTCGTAAAAAATAAATAATGGTAATGACCAGTTAACACCAAACTGACGTTGAGTCCCACGCTTTGACAACCACTATTCACATACCACTTCAAAATTAAGATCGGGCAACAATGCTTTCGGGAAAATTGTGGATAAGGACAAAGGTAAAACAAAAAAAAATATTTCGATTGTGGAAAAGAATAATAGGCAACTGTATGTTAAATTTCTTTTAAATCTTCGCATATTACAAATATCTTGACCATTTTAAATGATCTCAGGAAACGGAAATATTTCGAATTTGAAAATGCCAAAAAACAGTTCACGCAGTAGGCTTATGGGCATTTAGAAATCAGAATACCTACAATAAATACAAATCACTTCCGATTTTTTTATCTGTTTAAAATCTTATATGCTTCAATTATTATAAAACAACTCAATAGAAACCTAATAGTTGTTAAGATTAATGCGAATGATAATCATTGACTATAAATGATTAGAATAAACGGTTACTGTTATAATTGCAGACACTAATAGATAAATGTACGGGAACAATAATATTGCCGTATTTTGTCTTAACTAAGCTATTAATCTAGCACGTAAATGCAATTTTCGCTTTAGTAAACAAATTGACCAATAAATTGAAACAAAGTACAGTAAGTATCCAATTGAAAACAGATATCGTTTTTTGCCATTTTCAAATCAATACAACTAGATGAAAAACAAGCTGACGGCCCACCTGATGGTTACCGGACCGGTTACCGCCGCCTATAGATACCTGCAATAACAAGGGAAAATCACTTGATATTGCAGGTGCGTTATCATCCTGGGGCCTAAGATGAAATGCCGTCCATGCCCAGTAATTACACTGGCTACCTTTCCCTTCAATTGGAAGCACAGCGAACTGTTTCACGGCTGAACTAGGAAAGGCGGTGTACCTAATAGCCAGACGACCCTACATACGGGTCTACCACCTAGTAAAAATTTAGTATTAAATTTTCAACTGTTGTGACCAAATTGCTCATATTTTCTTTAGTTAGTAAGAAAATAAATGGGCTTGGCTGAAAATGGCTCGGCTTGGTTCAAGGAAATTCATTGATTAGCGTCTTTGGCAAAGTTAAAAATCGTAAGTTAAAATTTCCTTTTCGCTCGCCATTCTGCTACATTCTATTTAAGTCGACTAGATAATATATATTATTAAAATTTAACTACTTTTTTGCTTGTGATTCTGCTACATTCTATTTTAGTCGACTAGATAAAATGAAGTAAAATTTAAAGTCAAACTTTCTAAGCAAGTAATGGTGATTTATGCTGTCACTCGTTTTAAGAATACATATATATGTCTTATCTTGAATATGAAAGTATAAATTTTAATATTTACAATTAAATTAGTCAAAAACAGAACTGCTCCCACATTTGTCAAAACTCATGGCGCTCCTATTCTAATGAGCATAACCATCTATTAATTGCATCGCTTTAAACATAAAAAATCTTGACAGGAAAAGAGATATACATATTAATATGATTTACAAACTATGCCATGTATATTAATGGCCTCTAACGTGGTTAATCCGAAAGGGAGAGATATAATCTCAGCTATAGTTTTCGGTCCGACAACTCTGAATATTTTTAAGAATTCTCTGGATTAGGTAGCTACCTACTAATCAAAAGATTAGTAAGGCGAGTTTTCGAATTTTCGAACGGCCAAGATAGTGACACGATTAGGTTTTGTAAAAGAATTTTAGTTGCTTTATCAACCTTTTTGATACCGAGCAAGAGCGAGCGAGTCTAAAATATTTGTGGTATGGAAAAAGCATGCGACTAAGTGTTTTTGGGCACTATCTGTTATAGTGAGTTAATTCAAGAATCATATTTATTTTTAAGGTGAACTTATAAAATTTAGGGTTGTTACAGATTTTGACAGATGAGGTGGGCACAAGTCCTGTCAATATAATATAAAGACTCAATGGAACTATTTTGACGACATCGCGTGTTTCTGAAAAATAATAATTAAAAAGTTGGTTCTTTATGTTAGCATGTCTGCTGCATATTAAAAATAGTTAGATCTATAGGTATCATTATAGATTAGCAGATATAATATTCACATGTGTTTACAGCCTATGTCGCGAGCTTGCCGTTTGATTACTTCAAACTGGCTTTAAAACTAGTTAAAATATGTATTTATAAATTTTCATTATTACTGGAGCTATTTTCACGTACTTAATAACATTATAGTTAGTGTAAAATAACAATAATGTTGGGTAATATATCGCCCTTAGCATTTATTAGTAATTGATAAAAGTCTTATGTAACAACTTTGAACTATTTGTAACATTCTAAATAGATGGAATAAGGTTGGTAATAACGCTGAAATATGAATGCACTTAATGGTTGAGCTTTAGTAAGTACAATTAAAGAGAACGATTAACATTAACTCTGTGTGGGAACCATGCGCTAATTACTTTTTAGGACTGTTGGTCCGTTGATGGGCCTCGAGTGTCCCGTTTTTATCTGATCAAAGCGTGGACACAGTTTTATGGGGTGCATTAAGTAAGCGATGGTAATAAGTGGTTTTTGGGCATAAGCAAATGATTCTACGAACGATGCAAACAAACAATCAAGATCTCTAGGTTTTAGTTTTCGTTTTAAGTAGAAAAAGATCCCGGGCTCGAATCCAAGTAGGGACAAAGTTTGTATGATAAGTATACTTACTTGTTTACGAGATATGGATTTTTATATGTTTATTTAGTATATTTGTGAGAGTTATATAGTAATACATGCTGTTATAATACCTAATGTAGACTCTTTATAATATACGTGCTTCAATAGTTTTTAACGAAATAATCTTTTTCTATACCCACCTCTTTTCCAGAAAAGTCTTTATAGAAAAATCAAACTTATTTTCCTTCGGAGCTGAAATAAATAAGAATTCCTGAAAGTACGAACAGTATTCCATTCTTGGTTTATGGTTGTTTATATTTTGTTTCTAATAATTTGACGACCGGCTGGCCAAGTGGCTTGTTCCCCTTGCTATTCAGGCTACTCGGTCAGGGGTCTCGGGTTCGAATCCCGGTAGGAGTAAATGTTTGTATGATGAGTACGAGCATTTGCTCACGAGTCATGGATGTTTCTACGTTTATTTAGTATATTTCTAATATTTATATACATATTTAGTATCAATATTTCTCCGTTATCTAGTATCCATAACACAAGCACTTAATAATGCTTACTTTGGGCTAGATATTTTTTTCTTTTTTTTATAAGGAAGTAAAGAATGTAAGTTTGGATGTAAGAAGTAAGCTCTGAAACTACTTATCCGATACCAAAAATCCGGACGGACCTTAAAGGTGGACATCTATTTAAAAATTACTCATCTACGCGGGCGGAGCCGCGGGCAGAAGCTAGTTCAAAATAAACTGCTTACATATTTTGGAATTCATAAGTAAATATCTCAGGTCTCACCTGAAATATCACGTATCACATGCGCGGACTACAGCACGCACCAGCTTGTAACTTACCCTGAGCAGTAAGTGAGTTAGTTCATTACCTGTAACAAAGAAAAAAATTGTAACAAAAAACACTTTCATAATTAAGATAAAAATGCGGGATCCAACTATATTTTCGTGCCGCATAAAATGCAAGCCTCCCTACTTGTGATATCGTAAGACTTCGGTGTAATAAAAAGCTCTATATCCGCAAAACTTAAATAACGACCACTAATGAGCATAATATTCATAATATTGTACAGACTCAAAAGAGTCTTGTTAGGTTCACATACAGGGTGTCGTTTAAGGAGCGGCTCTATTAAATTCTAACGCTACGGTACAGGCGACAAGCGGTTAACGGTGTGGTAAAAGATTTTCTCTTTATATTTCAAGCCTTTTAAATCTTAGAAGAAGAACATTTAATTCTCATGGTATTTCATTTCATCTGTAGTCATTAATATCGTCGATTTTCGCAAATAAAAAGTTTATACTTATTCTTTTTCAATAGTTAGAAGTCAATTTAGAATACACCTGTTTTCGACATAAACTCATCATGTTTAAAATTTTCCGTTGACTTTATTATTGTATTTGTTATGCCGCGTAAGACACCCGGGAGCATATGGCAGTAAAAATCGTTGGTATCGGTGTGGTTTGACAGGTAAGCCCCATTAAATTGTGACATACCTATAACAATGTTGTATACTGATTCCTTATGAATAGTTTGAATAACTATTAATGTGATAAAAATACAGCATCATTCTAAAAACATTAAAAAAAAATCTCATTCCGTAATTACTTCGGTCTCTTAACTTGGACGGGCGGCATTACTTTAAGCCTTCACATTCACACATGTTGCCCTCTGAATGCACAAAGCCGAATAATAATCATAAGGCGGTTCGCAATTAAAAAATTTAAGGCACTTTGTCGACACTGCCCTTTGGCAAGAAGTTTCTTTCCTCGCGCAATTTAAAAAAAACTTGTTGCAAGGTTTTTTTTAACTGTGGCCGTTGAGTTTTTTAATAGACGATGTTTATTCTTAACAAGTACCGATTATCAGCGCAATATAATATGAAGTTTATTTGTTTTATTTTTGCCACCCATGATAGTACCTATGTTAGGAATAGTTAAATAGCTCACTAAAGTATTAATGTACAAATCGCTGGGACTCGCTACAGCGGCATTTACACACCACTCAATGTAATAAAATATTAAAAATAAATGCAAAATATTATGAATAAAATAAGGTTTTTGCGAATAATTACGAAATTAGTAAAGATTAACAACGGATTCAGTTGCGCTTAAGCGTATTCATGTGAAATTATTTTAGTATTTTAGTTAGTTTGTCGAAACATGGTAAAATATCTATCACATTCATTCATCAATGGACTGGATATGAGCAAAATCCCTTCAAGGAGTTTTAGGTAAGTATAGTTAATATGTGTAACTATAAAAAAATGTTACTAATGTTACTATTGATTTATGCAGATTGAAAGTCTATTGATGCATTTACTGAATTTAAAAAAAAAACCACTTATGGACGTAATCAATGTCTATTACATTGATGTGTCTATAAGTGAAGTAATCAATTTATGTTATTATAGATAAGTACGTATTTGTTATTTTTAGTTAATTTTACATTAAAAACATAAAATGCTAGCATATAAAAAATTATCTCTATACGGAATTTTAGATTGAATTTTCTTTTTAATAACTGATCTCGATATGAAAGGATTATAAGGTGTTGCTCTACTTATTGGTTTCTTTTTCTTTGTGTTTTTTTCACTTACCGTGCATTGATGATTTAATCGAATATAATGGAGTTGATAGTATAATGTATTAAATATAATGTACTGAAATCCGGTTCCCAATGCAAGCTAAGATTCAACTGCCTAATAATAATGTTTAAAGGTATTTACCTCAATAAACTAAAGTAAGTAGTCCTTTTTTTCTAAGCAGGTTGTATATCACCTGTGGCGCCCTAAGGCACGCAGTCGTCCTTTCTGAACAATCCGTCGTTCCATGTCGACAAATTGAATGGCGATGACACAAAAACGCACCCTGTAGACAGATTTGTGCGTACAGCCGTTTATGTGACGCCGGAGTTGTTCGCTACGTTATAAAATTTAATTACTTATTTTCAGTTGCGGTTGGCGTGGACAGACATTTGGCTTCTATGCGGTGAAATATCCAATAGACGCTAACATTTTAAGTATCTATAATATATTATGATACTCTGCACCCGTATTCACACTCACTCCATCCTGCTTTACATTTGAATAAAAAGGACAAGTATATATTTCTCTGTTCAAACTTCTAAACCAGTGCACTGTAGGTATTGACAAATTAAATCGTAGAAAGAGGTTACTGGTATGCATAGAAGACAAAAATTGTGCAGGAAAGAGAAGACAAAGCTTTTCACAGTGGCACTTTAAGCATATTGATAAAACATGCAATATCCAAGCTATTGTAGATTGTAAGTTTAATTCTGAGTTAAAACTTTTAAAAGATAGGCCATAATTTTGCAGAAAATATTACCTAAATATTTATAAACTTTTCCGGTGATGCGTGATACTCTCATTGCATAACCACAAGATTTTCTTTATTATAACATAATCACGCCAATCAAATGCAGCCCAAAAAATTATAAACACTCCCGTATTCTAAACAAACATAGATTAATAAGCAACAGAAGTGTCAGTTCGCGGAATAATCAAAGAGAATAAAGCGATCGGTTTCGCAATGGAAAGGAATACTTGGAAGTACGTTACGATCGCCCATCTTGGACGGATGTACACTACTCTCTTTATTATTCCAATAACAATCCGTAATGAGTGCTCTGGTCAAACGTAAATAGCGACTTCATACATTTGAATGATCCGAATGTAAACTCTGCTCTATGAGTTACTCTGTGGCGTAGGGTTGGTTGTTGCGTAATTGGGAACGCTAGGTGTCACACTCACACATAACTATTTTTTTCTACTGATACAATTATTTGGTAAAACATATACCAAACAATATTCTTTTGTTGAAAGCAAACCGCACTATGCTCACTTGAGCATAGTGCGGTTTGCTTTAGACTTCTAAATCTTTACGTCTCTTACCTTTTCACACCTAAGCCACAGTACCAATTTAGATGAAGTTTTGTATGGAGATAGTTTAAAACCCTGGGATACTTTTCGGGGCGATAACAAATGTTCACGCGAGCGGAGCTGCGGGCGGACACTAGTCTTTATATAAGTGTTACAACGAAAATTGGCGAAGTATTACGATTCTGGTGTAACTCTATGCGCCTCTAATGTTTGGGTAACGTCAACGTGGTCACTTTTTTAAGTTACAATATTGGTCGGCAATTTGGTAAGGAAATAATATCTCGTAAAATTGCAGAGTTCACAATAAGGTTTTATTATTATCATATTTTCCTGCTACTGTTGTTCTTTTATTACATAACTAGATCACAAACAACCTGAAGGCCTACCTGGTGGTCAGTGGTTACCGTCGCTTTTATTTTTGTCCTCAAAAAATGCAAATATGATCTTTCTCATTTCCTTTTTTCGATTGATAAGCGAACAGACGTATATTTAAACCCCAAAACTGAGTTTGTTACAAGAGCAATAAGATTTGATATGATCAATTCTCAAAAGAGTTTTTTTTTATCATTTAGTTTTATAAAAAGTTAATTATTCCCAATTTATCGCTTGCGTCACACTGAAAAGTCTATACCTATCTAAAAATCATTTGAGGTCTCGCCTTAATAGATACTGTCCACGGGTAGAGTAGACGGCATAGTAGCACGGTAGAGTACTAACTATACCATTGGTTGAGTAGAGTACTAACTAAAACTGGTAGAGTACTCGACACTGGGAGAGTAGTTAGCTAGTTCACTCTACCCGTGTAAAGCACACTTAAGGGTGGTGTCCATGGGTAGAGCAGATGGCAGAGTAGCACGGTAGAGTACTAGCTAAAACCGGTAGAGTAGTAGTGGCAGAGTAGTAATAGTATACCTAACTTTTTGGTGTAATAACAATAAGACAAGCAACTTTTCGGGTTTTGCAGTCAAGTACTTGTGCCTGATCACATTTTCTGTGACTCTGGCACTTCCACTGATGTCTTGCTCTCAGTCATCAACTGTAGCAGCAGGTTTGTGTCATGTGACATAACCTCTTTATACATTTATGTATAAATTAATGGGTGCTGCCAGCCCTACGGCCCAAGCGGGTGAGATCAAAGGCGCACCTCATAGTTTACATTGTAACCTCCGCTCACGAATGTTTATCTGACACTAGACTACCGCTCGCACTTCACTCGACGGATGCCTATTGTCTTACTTTAGGGGCACTGCGGGGTGCTCCACGGTACTTTGATACCCCACTTTTTTCTATATTTAGTGTTGACTCAAATTAGAATTTGGTTTATGGATGAGTACTCCACCAATGCAATTAAACTTCAAAATTATTATTTTTTTATTTTGCTTGTTATATAACAGTATTTTACACAGTATACAAAATTAAAACTAGAATCCATTTATAGGGCAGTTAAGTTTATCAAAAAACATGTTGATAGCATTCTTGCCCCCACAAAAAAGTAAAACTTAAATAAGTATAAACACTTAAATTAAATTGTTAACTCCATTAAATTAAATAAGTAAATTATTTTATTCCTACCACACACTAAAATATCAATAATAATAATATGATAAACAGTACACAAGTATTATATAACTCAGTTTAGAGATGTCAAATTTGTTATTGTTACATCGTATTTTTAAATTAGTTACCAAATTTTAGAACTTAAAGCAGTCTGCCCTTCCTTTTCTATCTAAATTCGATAAAACAGACATAGTTACATAAATTATTTTTAATTGAATCAAGAATAAAAGAGTGACCGCTATCATTAAATTTTATTTTTTTAATTATAAAAATAAAAGAATTACAATTTTGGTATACTGACTTAGAATAGTTTTGAATCTATTTTCAATTATAGGCGAGAAGCAGCACTGTAAACTCAGCAGTTACAGATTTAGAATTAAATTAAATAAACTAAAGAAAATATAGCTAAACTTTTCTGTTACGTAATAAAATTACAATCACAACATTACACATTCACTAAGAATAATCAAATTCATTACCGAATTACCTTCTAAAAGGTCCATCAAGCGTGGTCTCCGTATTCTTAATCTATTTTTCGATCATCAGAAACATTATTGACTAATTGATCGAAAACATTAGACAGCACCACTACTTATGTTACGTCGTGATTTAATTAAAGCTTTATAAAAACGAAACAGAGAATTCAATTTACTTACACAAACGTTTTTATTCAAAGTCCATTTGACCACAAAGCTAAATTTACTTAAATTACAACATCAAAACTATAGCGAATTAGGTAACCTAAATTGATTTGAGAAATAAGTTTTTGAAGGCCCTTTGATTAGAAACCGCCTTTAGAAATTGTTTTACGACATTTAATTTTCTGTAGTCCATATTTGGCGAAAATTTGAAATTGTTATGACTGAAAATAGAAATAAGACTATTTTACTTTAAAAATTTTAAGCAGAAATCTAGCTGTAAAGATATAATAATTAGGTAGGTAGGTATATACACCACTTACCTACACCATAAAAATGGAAAATTAAAACTATATAGTAAGTAAATACTTAGATGGCAGAGGAAATTACTCTAGGCCAGACACTTCGTCAATTTTATTTGCCTATAAGATTGTAACTCCGTTACACAAAAAAAGTCATATAGGCCCAATATAATACACCTAGATTTTTTGTGTACCTGAGTACAGAATTAAAGATTTTCAGACACCTTCCATTACATTATGATGCCTCACGAGTCGATTAAAATGACTCTAATCACAATCTGTCGGAAACTTGTAGACATGTGATCATTTGATGTATAGTGACGTACAATACGCGATAGTATACATTTTTTAGGGTTGTCACGAGTAGGTGTGACAATATTTTTATTATTTAATCGGAAAATAAAATTGGTCTGAAAGGTGTCACACTTTCAGAGGCAACTAACTCTTGACAAGGAACACAACCAACCCCTTAAATTTTATTTAAGACTTTTGTAACAAACTGTATATAGACTGTCGCTACGGTAACCGTCTACCAACAGACGACCGTACGTACACATGTTTTCCACCCTTGTGTAAAAAACATGCTATTACTATTAAAACAACAAAGATCGCGGTTACATTTTACGAATTTGATAACAGCTGCATTATCTCTTATTACTACGTGCAAAACAGTTTCAATTTAGTCAGACTGTATCACTCGAGCCAAATCTAAGGCAGAGCCGGAGTTATATTAAATATTACTCTGAAAAAACAAATGAGCAGCGCAATAATATAAAATGTTTTGTCACAATGGCCGCGGCCCGCAGTAAATCTGTCGGGGCGACGGAATTAAAGTCTAAGCAAAGTCCGAAAGTCAGCTCATATAAATGATCGGTTGACAGATATACGTCGCAATAATGTTGCGTAATTTATGAAGAAGCTCCTAGGCTATTATTGAGTAAGGGAAATATTGGAGAACGAGTTACCAATATTGATAAAGCGACGGTTAGAAGTAAGAGTGAAGTTTGACTGTTAAGTTGGTAGTGGTAAATACATGCACGCTTGCAGATCAAGTTCAACACTGATTAACCCTGAGTACCCTAATATCATGTAATAAGAATCATTTTTCAACTGTCGCCTTACGCTTGATATGCGTTTGTAGACTTTACGAAACTCTACAGATTAACCAAAAAAGTATTTAGCTTTTTATTGCACTTTCTTTACGCCGCCTTTCTTTATTTAAAAGTCAAGCCTGACTTTTAGCTATATCGTTTTTTTTGTTTTCATCTTAACTACCAAGTCAGGGGTACGGAACTCCATCTTAACATTACAAAACAGCGTTTATAAAAGCACTGGTAGGTAAGTGATTGGCGCCACTAACGTCTATTACAACCGGGCGGTAGAACCGTGGTGAAAATGTTGATGACCACTGGCGACAGATCTACGAGACACCCGCTAAATTGTGCGCGTGGTGTGAGTGACGAGATGTAAGCAAATCGACTGGATGTCTTGATTTAATTTAGGACCATAGTCTGGTTCTGAATGAAATAAATAAAGATACGACAGTTTATAAGTCTATCAACATCATCACAAATCTTTCTACTGCTATTTTGGCTGTATCGTAAGACTACAGAGCATCCTTATCAAATCGTAATAGAAACACTTTCTACTAGGTGGTAGACCTGTATGTAGGGTCGTCTGGGTAGGTACCACCGCCTTTCTTATTTCAGCCGTGAAACAGTTCGCTGTGTTTCGGATTGAAGGGAAAGGTAGCCAGTGTAATTATTGGGCATGGACGGCATTTCATCTTAGGCCTCAGGATGACAACGTACCTGCGATATCAAGTGACTTTTCCTTGTTATTGCAGGTGTCTATAGGCGGCGGTAACCGCTTACCACCAGGTGGGCCGTCAGCTTGTTTGTCATCTAGTTGTATAAAAAAAAAAAAAAACACTTTCTACTAAACTTTTTAAAATAAATAATTAATAGATGTGTATAAATAGAGCGGTAGCGACGGTAGCGAAATTTTTGGAGATATTGGACACCAAATTCATAAGTATATAAGTATAAGTCTTTCTAATAAGCTTCGAGGCTATTGAAAGTGAATAAAGCATCAGATTATAAATTCAGGATTCTATCAAATTAAATAGGTATGTATAGTGATAAATGATAATTCAACTAGAAATACTGATGGAAATAAAAGAGATTCATCGGCAAATTACCAATACCTAGTAGTGAATTTTATTTTATTTTTAACACACTCAAACCGATATCATTCTTTATACTTGGGTGTTTTGTTAAGCTACTTTTGTTGCCAACTATAGCCTATAGGTACGATATACTTACTTATAAAGATTATAAAGAAAACGGATGAGTGGTGGTTCCGGTGTCATGATAAGATAAAGTTGGGAATCATTCTAAAATATTATTTTATAGTATAACCAATAATGATATAGTGCTAACAAAAAGGTTGCGTTCACAAGCATTACTGAATAAAGTGTCGATTGATTCGGCACTCTGCAGTTATTTTTAAAACAAATCATTTTCAATAAATTTTAATAGTGTAAAATAAAACCGACTTCAAAACACTAAAAACGGAAAAATATTTAAATTTTAGTACTTAGAAAAAAATCCGCTGTTCACCTTGAACCTAGGTTTTTTTTTCAGGTAAGTAGTTTTTTTTCAGCGATCTTAAATTTATTTTATAGCAAGTCGTGTTTAGGGTGACCAGCACTGCCACCTACCTTCGTTTTTGAGAGCGTCCCCCTTACACCCTGTATAACCTTCTTCTTTTTTGAAGTCGGTTAAAAATTGAATAGATTGCAGTAGTAGGTAATTATCCACTTCTGTTGGACTTTGGCAAGTTTAAGAACCATTTATTATGTAATTTAGGTAATGCTGCTTCAATGTCTGTTTGTATCATAAGAAATAAAATTAAATAAGAATTCTATCGGCAAATCTCCTATATCTTACTCAACAAAGTTGTCATTTTCTTTCGAGCTCACCCGTGAGCCGTGACAAAGTTTATTCGTCCGGTGTCACAGAGCAATAGGAAAGCGCATTATTTTATTTCAGTGTGATTTTCTATTTTATGGACACTCGTAAATTTGTACTACGATTAAATGGTCTTCGTCCATACTCACGTACTTATGCTTTTTTTTATTAGCAATTTATTATAGTATTTTATTTATTATAATATCAATGTTTTTCTACATTTTATTATTATTTACCTTTATGTAACCGTAACACCTACATACCTATATTAAATAAATAAGAACTAAGAAAATATCATCATTTCAGCCAAAAGACGTCCACGCTGGACAAAAGCCTACCGTAAAGATTAAAAAAAGAAAGAAAAAGAAATTATAAATTGTCTAGGTATCTATATTCGATCGTTCCAAGCCGTCAACTATTTAAAGCAATATATTGTTCATTCGTGATTACAATTTCTCTGTCTTAAAATTAAAATAGTTTTAGCTTAAAATTTTTATCTTCGAGTCCATTCATTAAATCAATCGTTGAACTCTGGCCAATTCCATGTGTTTTTCGGTTGCATATTTTTCACGATCACCTGATACATAGTGAAATATGAAACAGTATTAAAATATTTGAATTTAGAACAAAGAAACACCCACTTCTGTTTTATATAAGTAAATAGGGGGGAGTCGTCTTTACACTATGATAGGTGATAATTGAGAAGTAGGCAATATTATTTCGTATGTATATTTATTTTTGCGTATAAAAATATAACATAGGTAACTAAAATTTAATAAATAAAAAAAGTAATAAATAAATAAATAAACAACAATAATGTTGCCAATGGGCCATTGTCCCAGCGTGGTGGTATTATGGCACAAGCGCCTAATGTATTTCTCCCATGCATGTAGCAAGGCCTGTGCCCAGCAGTGGGACGTATTAGGCTGGTGATGATGATGGTGGTGATAAGATAAGTACCTACCTACCTAATTTTAATTATTTGTTTTGAAGTCGGTATTTTTTTTATATAAAAAAGTTTTTTTTATCATCAAGATCTCACAAACTATAGTTTTGAGATATGCACAGACAAACATACAAATATGTATAAAAACATACGTTCTGCTTACCAGCTTTAAAACAAATAATTAAAATAAAGTAGCACTAAAACGAAGTGAAGCACGGACTCCAAAAAAACCTTTTTATGAGATAAGTACCAACAAGCATTGGACAACCGTGGTGGTGTTATGGCCCAAACTCTTCATGCGTAGGAAGGCCTAGTAGAATCTTCCTTGTAGTAACGCCTATGCCCAGCTGTGGGATGTATATAGGCTGGTGATGATGATGAGATAAGTACCTACGAACTTAATTTTATTTATTTGTTTATTTTTAGTGTTTTGAAGTAGGTATTTTTTTAACATCAAGATATTAACCGACTACCATAATGTTTCTAACATTTTCATTATTTTGTTTTATTTGTTTTTAGTAAATATACCAAATATCAATACCGCAATCACTTGTTAACTGTGTGATGTGTGGTTGTACTTATGTTGACCTTTCCGTCAAACGAAACAAAAAGAAGCCGCTTCTACACGTCGGCTTTTTGCTTTCTCCGACATTGTAGAGGTACTAAGGACACTGTCCACTTGGACAAGCATTTATAGCCTGCTTATCGTTTTAAAGCGATTTACAAATCTGTTAAATTGATAAAATATTTTTTTTGCTGTTTTACTACTGATGGAAACATGCCTAGCGAGGATTAAAATTTTTGCCTAATCTCAAGGTCTTTAAATACACCTTCCGAAGCACGGAGGAACTGCAACCATTTTTACCCACTCATTGTTACGTGGTTTACCCAGGTACCTATCTAGCTAGTACTTATCTGTATACACTCAACACAAGAAGTCATAATTATGGCTAAATAAAAACGTTTTATAATGAATAACTCATTATCAAAATTTAAGTAATTGTCAAAAAGTCTTTTTATCTCTACTTAAAGTAGACTGTGTTCCTTACCAATCACGATTAAGTAACCTGTGTCAATAAATCACGTACAATAAAACTGATTTATAATTTCACTGGAAAAATATTTTGAAATTAAGGAAAACACCACCTATCAGAAACTTTCTACGTACTTCTCAGAATTATTTGATTAGTTTTTTATTGTTTAATAAAATATGTAACAATGGTAAAAACCTACCTAGCCATGCGATGGTAGGTAGGTTAGTAATAGCTAGTTTGAGTTATAGTGGATGATTACATAAAATATTCGGAGTATTTAAATGTCCCTCTGTTTTTTTACAGTCATAAATATCCAAGTGAGTATTTTAAGAACGTAAGAGCAATAATGCCGTAGTATCCAAGAACCGCGTTCCACGCAAACGCTGCGACCACCAACAATGGCCCGGCAATTAATAAAAACATTTTTTCTTTTTTTGTAACAAAAAGGGCCAACTCCCGTGCATCGCGTCAAATGGAACGCATCACAAATAAACGTTCATCCGCACACTCGGCGCAAGATCACGTTCCGCGCATTATTTTGATGTATTCAAATTTCGAACACACGCGGCCATTTTGTTCCTACGCTTAATTATAAGGTAAACCAACAGAAAGTGGAAAGTTATGCGATTTAAGATCTACTTGTGATATTTTGTAGAGGTATGAATTTGTGCTTGATTTCCAATTGATTGAATTGACAGTTTAATTTTATCGGCTAGACGGCTGTGGGTGGCAGTTATTGTCATTACCTTATTAGTAAGCACGAATGTAAGTACTTACTTGTAGGTAGGTGAAATCTGAACACTTTATGAAGCTTAAATATTAAAATTAAGGATTTTTGAATTTGATACATTAATTAAGTTTCTAGTTAGGTAATTGTACCTAATGAAAAAAAATAATTGAAAATAATTCTTTAAAAATTTTAATTTTCAAAGTATTGCTGTCATACACACTGAGAAGAGGAAAACCTAAAGAAAACTTCTGCCCCGTTTCCAAGAACAAAATACTGAAGACTTTTGTGTGGGCAAAAAAAAGTAAAATGAAAAGTCCGATTCATCCCTCCGCTTGCTCGCAGATCCTATTCAGCAACAACTTATTAAATAAATTAACCGCAAGTTGCTAGAAAAGGAAAAACTAAGCGGTTCTCTCATTTACTCGCGAACAAAGCGGGTAATTCCTTAAAACCCGACGGTATTCTGTTGCGAGCTCAATGCGGACTGTGGAGGAGAAAGCCCGCAAAAATAATTGGAAAGTGACGGGAATAACCCGCGCTTAGTGATGCCCTGCATTCTTATTGTGACGATATTCGATATTTAATTAAAAAACAATTAGGTATTAAGTGTAAAATTGCTCTGTTTTGAACTAGAAACTGTACAAATCAAAAAGGTACAAAGGTTGGATATTAATAAAATCCATACTTAGGCTCCGAAATTGTTAAAATATATATTTGAGGCAACGACACGCCGGTAAAGGCTAAAATGTTGTAGATGAAGTTATGTTTTGTTTAAATTCACATTCGCATTTATGTTTCCTTATGAAACATTTAAGGCTTTCCCACTTTGCTTTTGTGACCCATAACATTAATACCTAAAATATACATTATTTAAATAAATGATTATAAAAAGAAAAACTAAAATATACTTATGGGTACTAGGTATATCAAAAATATCAGCATACGTAAATAAATCATCACTTTTGCTTACAATATATAGAAAAATTACTTTTTTAGATATAAGCAAGTCAGTAAATATTTATTTGTATAGATGAGTCTCGCTTTAAAACATCGATATGAAAAGGTACGCTGCGTCACTAGCTCGCCTCCGGAGCGCGGCCCATATTCCCAACTTTTCATCATTCTCCTTGCCTTCTCGCCGCATTGTGTCCGTGGGAACCTTTATTGCCTCCATAGAAAACTGTGAAAGCCCAAGAAAAGCATTTGTGTACACTCGCCTGAATGGCGCTGACAAAGAACCGAGTTTCAGTGTTGATTCCGTACCAGTTTCAGACATCTTTTCACCCTACATTTTCCGATTTGGCCAACTCTATTGGTTAAGGTCTTGTTTTGTATCGGTAAATGAGTTTCGTTCTGTATAAAGGTTAATTTACTTTTCAGTTCGGTCTTTGTTGCGGCCCCCTTGACGTGAAAGGGTCGCTTTATTTTTGCCGGCCCTCTTAAATAACGGTATTCGAGAGATAGCGCTTTCTTCGGCTTCGGTGAATTTTGAATGTGTGTAAAAACATGGATCAAGTAAACCAATACGTAAAGTTATTGGTTATTCGTATAGTAGGTACCTACCTACCTATTGTTAATAAATAATGCTGTTCATCAACTATTTGCCTGATGTCGATATAAGTAATTACAAATAATTTGTATGCAAAGATAAAATTAATAGTCACATAAAATAAATCATGTTTGTATATTATCAGATCTAAGAGTGAAATGAGACGAATAATAAAAAAAATACTTTGTGATTTGCTACGTTGTGAAACTTTATTAATTAAGCCTTATTTATTTTGTTAATTAAGAGTTATAAAGAGAAAATTATAAAACAAATTCCTTTATTAATGAAACTGATGTCTGCGACGCAACACAATTTCCCTCACAAAACTTCTCTCGGCTTCTTCGGGTAACTAACCGTACACTATTTAATTATGAAACGCCGCCCACCCCCCTATAAAAGGGGCAGAAAATATGATTTTCTCAAAGGTTTCTTTCACCTACAGCAAGTAATACGCTGAAATAACTTTTTTATGGGAACGCGGTCACTGAAGACCGCCGCCGTGTATCGTCCACATTCATATTATTCCTTTGAAACGTCTCTGCGGGATAGCTTGCTTAGCTTTAAAATATACACAAACATTATTTTTTCTTGTGGAAACTTTTCTGTATGTAATTCACCAAAAGCCCTTTTTATTTACTTACTCGATTACTTAAAACGTCACATTGAATTAAACATGTCAGTATATTCATATTCATACAAACTTTTTAAGGTTGAATCAGTGGTGTTTGATGGGTTTCCCCACTAATATTGTGACATCGATAAGTGAATAAAAGTTCATTGGTGACATTGAATTGTTAAAATGTAATGCCTTCGTAAAGGAATCAGGGATATTATAAGTATAGACTAAACGCATCATATCCAAAGCAATATCAATAAGCAATGAGACATTAAATCGGGGACATAAACAGTGTGTTAATACACAAAGATATAAAAGTTAAGTGCCGAGTATAAATACTGGAGTTGATTGCCAGTCATAGATTAATGGGGCCATTAAGGCATGTCGCTACCGCGCGACAAAGGTGAAATCGTGCCGGCAAATGGAAGAAGATTATTCAGCCTCGAACAACCCGACTGTTACAAGATAGCTGGTCACTCACGAGGCCTGCTGTGTGAATGTTACCATTCAACAGTAGAAAAAATCTGTTATAGTCCTCTTAACCTACTTAATGTATAATCAACTTTAATAACAACACGCATATTGGAAAGGTGCTTATTTGAAGAACTAAACTACATTGCAGAAAAGTATAATAAGATTAGTTAGACTCAATCCTGTATTAGAATTAGGTAACTTTGATAAACACATTCATAGCGGTGAAATAGTTAAACGTTAACTGAATCTCAATTAGCATGTAAATATCAGAAACCTACGAATCGAGTAGTTACAAGAAAAATTTGAATAACACTATCCATTAAAGGGCGTTATTACAAGATCGAGAAATTAAGCGAAATCATAACCCAGAAACAGAGTACCTATCGACATATTATACAGCATCTTGTACAGCACAATCGAGCCAGCGAGTCTCGATTAGCTCGCTGACAGCGTGACAGCACTATCAGTCAGCTGTGATTGGCGTCGCCATTATTTCTACCAATATGAAACTCCATACATCACTCGCATACTATTTAACCAGCCGTTTACATGTTGTGCACAAATTAAAAGCGCGCTCCTAGTTATCTTAACTAGAATTTTAATAGCTTCCAGTTGCTAAACACTGGTCGTGCCATTAAAATTGTAGTTGACCGTTTTCATCATGAGGATCGTCGGCAGTTTAAAATTGTAAATTTATCGATTCCATGTAGACTAGTCAGAATTGATTATAAAGTTTACTATGTACCTACAGAAGACAGCATATCAAGAACTACGAAAGTAACCTCTATTACGAAAGGTGTAAGGGCGGTACCAAGGTCAAACTGTTACGCTTGATGTGCTGTCAGCTGTACATAATCGTCTTTCAATTATTATGAGTAAAGCAGGATCAGACAACAAGTGCAAACAACCGCACCTATTAGACATTAAGTGGTATCTACTACCTATATCTATCTACTTTCAGTTATGTTATATTATGAGTAATGTTTATAAAACTATGTAGGGGCCTAGATATGTTTAATAAACGAAATTGTAAAGATCATTGATGTCTACAAATCGGCCGGATATTCGATAACGAGCGCAATATAATCAATTACAAGATTGGTCTTACTAATGTCGATAAATCGGCGTTATCAACACCCAACACTAACTAGTCGTAAATAGAAGACTGTTGCCTATTGCAAAATTTGACTCGGCGCGGCGCGACATAGTTGTCATAAGGAAAAACTATCGTTTTTACAAACTAAGACTTGTAAGTTCATGTGTCTTGTTATGTTACGATGCAATAAGGACTACGATTTTATTCACACCTACTTTATTTTACTTTTTATACGATAACGATATCAATATACAGGAAAATCTCTTTATTAACGCAAAATAAATGTGAAGTCTTATCAGAAAAAGTACAGTTATGCTTAGTCAATAAAGTTATATTTAGCGCTACCGTTGACTTTTGCCACGTGGAATACATGCTAGATGGTAATTTAATATCTCACAGGTATAAAACTTGATAGCGAAATTACCTAGCATAATCAATTTATGACGCTCTTAAATTCTATTTATAGAACGTGATTGCTATGCGCAGAATCGTAATCCGACAATGAAAACTCTCTCTCGACGAATAGAAGAAAATCCCGACCACAAAGGCGGGCCATTTCCATCCGATCATTGTGCCAGAACGGGACGACTCCATACCAATGTCCTACTCTAACAAAGACGCCGGCGGATGACGCGAAAGAGATAGGCGTCACAATAGACAATTGTTATCCCTACCACTAGACTTCGTACTGCCCTAGAATTGATCAAACAAGCGATTTCGTTTCATGGCACGAGGGCTTAGAGTTAATTTTGGCTTGAAGTTTACAATGGTTGAACGCAGCCAATAATTTAATTCCGTTGTTATCATTGGGAAAACAATGGGTAATGTTTTGTAGGTATAAATAGAGTTTGTGATCCGTGAAAAAGCTACGGGATTAGTGTGGGCGTGATATTTCTTTTGTGCTTCAGAAACGACCGTAATATTCGAAAAAGTTCAAATAAAGTAGTAGGTTACCATCATTAGTTTACCCTGCTTTTTTATTTTAGTGATAGTAAAAAAATTTAGTAACGTACTCATTTTTTAAATTAGGAACAAGTTTCCAGCGAAATTAACGCCGTTAAAAATGATGGTGTAAAAAAACGTTAGTAGATTGCTTTATCGAGAAATGGCGGCTTCCGTAACTTTTTTAATTTTAATGAAAAAGGTTGTCAGCTTGTCCGCTGCTGCTTTAGTTTTCTTTCACCAACTAATTGGTCTGACTTCACTCGCCCCTGGTATGTCATAACATATTACGTTTATTTTTTTAAATTTGTAAGTGGTTCTTTTTATAGCGCGGACTTGACACAAGCATTTTTGCAGGCCGACGATTTAATGGAAAAGACACCTTTTAAAGCATGTTCTCAGTTCTCGCGTGACGCCTGCCAAACATGACGTTAATTAAATGTTTTTCTTTTTATTAATAACTTTGTGCGTACTGATTGATATATGTGGTTGTCACATTTCCATCCATTCCAATCCATCGAGTGGAGTAACATTGCATTGGCCGATACTACAACAGTTTTACCTATTGTTTCATTAGGTAGTAGGTACCTACTTACAATCCAACCGAAAACTTTTTTTATTCAAATCTAAACAGAAAAGAAGTATGACATTTATCGGTAGGTATAATGGAAAAAATCATTTTGGCCTTGTTTCAACGTACCTACATCCAAAACGGGCCGATTAAAAAAATCACCATAGGTAGTGAAAATTTTAGGATCGGCTAGGTGTCAAGCGTCAACTAAATTGACGTTTTTAAAAGTCATTAAACCTGCATCGTCCCTTTCCTATAGAAAAGAAACAAGGACAATAGAATCGACACGACACTATTACCTTTCTAAGTGTACCTAGTACCTACTTATCGTAGTACCTACTTAGAAATCACAAAACCAAAAATTATAAAATCATTTTATTGGCACGCATTGTCAAAGTAATGATAAAAGGATGATAGGTAATAATTAGATATCTACCTAAAAATAAGATTTTCTAAAACAAACAATGAGTTAATGGCTACTTAAGTAATGTTTCATTCAAATGTAATGGAAATGTATTTTCTATTTGACATTTAAAAAGGATCGCATTAGAACGTCTGCTGTCTAACAAAGATGGCCTCTCGTAATTTATTTGTTGTTAATTTTTTAAAACGTAACGAGGAAGCGGACCAATGAGACGCGTCCCCGGTTGATTGTCAATTAGCGACATCAAACGGGCTTTTTGCGAATTAAGCGTCCGTTTTGTGTTCATTTTTTGTACGGCCGGCCCGCGTAGCGTCTGATGCGTTTTTCCGTTTCGACGTTTCATTTTCATATTTCCGTTTGTCTGGCTTGCACGAGGGGTTACAATGCTTTATGTAGTTATCGGCGTAGGTACTTTGTGAATGTTTTAATCCGAATGAGTGCTCAAAGCGGAATTATTGTAGGTAGGTAGGTCGTACCTACCTATATTATAGGTTATTACCGAGAGTGTTGTACACTGTTTTAAAAGGATGGTAATTAGTTTGGCGCTGTCACTGTCGGAGATTATTAGATTTGGTACAACTATATTAACAAAACCTAAAGGTAGTTAGGTAGATACCAGATACTTAGATACCTAATTCTATGTGTCCAAAAATAAATTAAAACATACATTTTTTAATGAGTAGGTACTAGGTAGTTAAGCGAGTTCAAATATAAATCACGGTTACAAAACAACACAAGTTTTTATATAGTTCAAAATGAAAGAAAGCAAAGAATCAATCTGAATGTTTACGTAGGTAGTTGTTGAAAGAATCAGGTAGGTGTGCATACTTACCAACATATTAAATCTACCTAAAAATATCAAAGAATTCCTCATCAATGCTTATCAATATCAGTAGAATCATTTTCAAACAGATTCGCAAAACAAAACTGTCTGGCGTAAGGCAAAACAACGGCGTTCGGAAAAGAAAGAAAAACAAACCGACCAGTTCGATACGTGCCTATTCGGAGTGAATCCGGAACGGAGTCAACAAAGGGACGTTCTGTATTTGAAAAAAGCGCGCGAATGCGAACGTGGGCTGCCATTAGCCGCTTCCATTTGCAGCGCATCTATAGACGGTAGGCCTCTTCAATCTGTACCGTCAACAATTGTAGGGCTGCTAATCGATTGGCGTCAGCTATTTATTACTTATTAGTGATCACTTAATAAATATATAGGTATGGTTCAAACTTATAAGTTACAAAATTATTACAATATCAATACGAAAACATAACAAAACAAGAATATATCAAATTCACAAAACAAAGTTATTTTCTTGCACATGAGTAAAAATATAAGATAGAAAGTGGCTAATAATCTATATTTACCTTCCAGGAAACCTACAGTGAAAGTATTAATTAATGAACTAAGAAGTCAACAGATTAGCGCAAGTTACATCTAGCTTATGTTCAAGAGGAAGTTCCTTTTTGAGGAATTTCTAATAACACTCTAGTAGCATAAAGCTATTTGGTGCAAGATTTATAACGAAATTGATCTAATATTAATAATAATACAAACATATTTTCCAACATACTCAGGTAATTATTTGTTGGATTAACTCATTCGGTCATTGGCAACCCTGAACAGAGGGCATGTGATCGAGTGTTGTTCGTGTTTTTATCGCTGATTCATTAGTATGAGAGTGTCTTTGTTGGTGCGGTGGCGCTAGTGTTGGTACTTTGCAAACGTTCAGCATTAAAATTGGCAAGAGATGAAAGGATGTTTCATGTGATACACTTCTGTCTATAAACAATTCACAATACGCATTTCCCTCATTTTAAAATCATACCCCTCCATTGAGTAGGTTGGTTTGGAAAAGCTTGGTAACCGATAAATTTTATGTAGCTTTTACTTTTAAATCAAAGGTATCCACTAAGAAATGTTTGCTTCTTAGTGAATACCTTTGACAGTTAAATTTCTACGTGAAATATTCAACCTTTTTCGTAGGTACGCTTGTTTTCGAAATTCAAATTTGAAAAAGGGAAACCCACAGAATAGAATACCTAAGTAGGTTACAAAATGTCCGAAGAGTAATGGAATTCAAGGCAAAGGACAAAGCTTTGAAAGTTGGACTGAATCAACAAAGTCCGTAGGAAAGAGAATTGGCGCGTGGAAAATCTAATTTACGGAAAGGGTAAACAAAAAGGTAACAAAACGAAGGGCGGAATTACAATAAGAAAGAAGGCACTAAGTAGGTGCAATACGGTTTAGGACATTTTATTTGAAAGTTACTACATAAAACTTTTTACATTATACTTAACGTAGCTTAATACATATCAAAGAATAAGCACTTCAAAGAAGATTTAAGGAAGTTTGATAAGGTATTTAAGTATTATGTAACTTATTTATTGGTTTCTAATGAACAGAATGGTTTCACAATAGTGACGACTTAACAATGACGTGAATTCTATTGTATCCTTAAAATTATAATTAATTTAGAATTTCCGATAGTGCTATTGAGTTAGAAACAAAATAGCTTTTAACACTTTCACATTAAGATTCATTTATGTAGAGCGCAGCTTTAGAGCGACAATCTCTAACGCGTTTATAAAGTCTAACTTCTAACTGAATCACGACAAACATCTCAGTTTCCACACATCTGGGCTGGAATTCGAACTGTCAACTCCATTTTAGTCTCGAACAATAAGTTTGCAGCAAACGCTAAAGTCCTAACTGGGAACAAACCCTCGTCAGTCAGTCCTTTGAGTCGTGACCTCGCATGCAGAATAGACTCGAGGCTGTGCTTGAGGAGAGTGACGATTTTATTTAAAACGTCAATAAGACTGTTTAGTGTTCATTTTGGGGTAGGTTATTTTATTACTGACGATCGCAACAATTCTATGCATGATTGCAGAAATATAGAAAATGCTTATCGGCCATCTGGGCGGAATTAATGACAGATTTAGAATCTAGGCCAATAGCAATTAAAACTCTACCGCCATTTCAATAAGGGTCGTAACTTATTAAAACTTACCTTAGCATGCTCCTGCTGCGCCAACAACTGTTCCCTCACCATCTGCAGCTGTAGAATCATCTCTGACAGCTGTCTCTCCTTTTCCAGCACACTCTCGCCAGCCAGCGCTTGTAGAGCCGCCGCGTCGAGCACGCCTCGTCGATCGCTGGGTCAAGAAAAAATTGTGATATTAGGCATATTAAAAATAATTAGATAGTAAAGGACAGGATAACGAAAAATTAGGTACGGAAAGATGATTTCTATGATAAATTATTGAAATATATTGTAATATACGTAGGTACAACAGAGATTATCATTCAGGAACCTAATAGGGAATAGGTACGCATGAAAAAAAATCTGTTTTAGATATAATGTTAACAAAAACATTAAGTTTTTTTTTATACAGGGTGGTGCCGTCAATACGACATGAATTGAAACATGGGCTTCATTAGCTGATATAAATGGTTTGAAACTTTTGTAGGAAATAATATAACATTGGCTGCATTATTTCCTGCTTAGAAATTTCATGAAATGAATACGATGTTTTTAGAAGTGGCTGACCATTAATATAAACTAATACAGCCCATGTTTTATTTTATTGTCGTATTGACGGCACCACCCTTAATAACTAGATGACAAAAAGGCCCACCTAGTGGTAAGCGGTTACTGCAACCTATAGACACCTGCAATAACAAGGAAAAATCACATGATATTGCAGGTGCGTTGTCATCCCGAGGCTTAAGATGAAATGCTGTCCACGTCCACACTGTCATATGTTATACTTCAAATGGTTATTTTAGCCAAAAAAATATCCGAGATATTTGAATTAGAAATGATGTGTTGTTTATTTAAAACTCCTTGTGTAGCCCGTAACTTTAAGGTTGTAAGTATTTACCAATCTTAATTATTCTAAGTTCTTTCAATCTTGTTAATTGTTACTTCTAGTATTAATTCTATAACCATAAGTATGCAATATTTCTTTTTTATTAAATTATTTAATACCTAATAATGAGCTTACATTTGATGACACGCAATGATGTGTGTTTGTTAATATTTTAAAAGATCAACAAGATCTGAAGATTCGTGTATCTAAATCCACAGCAATCAATCCTCACGGCCCGTTGACATACATCATAATTGCAATGTAAAGTATTTATTTTAATAATTAATTATGGTCACATTGTGCTGTGCCAAGAAATACTTATAATGATCTATTATTAGCTATATTGGCAGTAGCCATGCGAAATATATTTGTATTGTGTTATACGTAATATGAAATGATAGTTTACATGTATCTTCTAGGAAATTAGAATTAATTACATAAGCTTAATCACAATGCTTGTTAAATATACCTAAAGCATAACGCTATATTGTATACCTAACTATTATAATTGCAGATTTTTAAACAATAAGAAATATTGTCCAAGGGCGGTCTTACCGCTAAATGGCGAATTCCTTTAGCGATCTTTGGCTGGACCGACAATATAGAAAAGAAATAGGTACCTACCTACCAACCAATGACTGAAATTAATTTAATATGTAATTATAAATAAATGGAGACATTCTTAATTTTTGATTTTTACATTATTATAAATGTTTGAAAAATTACTTAGTAATTAAAATATAATAAAACTAAATAAAATTTCTAGTTTTATTATATTTTAATTACTAAGTAATTTTTCAAACATTTATAATAATGTAAAAATCAAAAATTAAGAATATTTGAAAGCACTGCCCCAACTTAACCGAATCGTCGGTATTTGTAAAAATACTCGTTTCGGATGTTGAAATAGAATATTTCGACATTGTAGGGTGGACGTTAGCTCATAAACGCAAATACAGATAGACTAGAAGAATTTCACAGGGATATCCCAAGTCCTGGGTGGCTCAGTGGTCAGAGCAGTCGCCCGGATTGCGAAAGGTCGCGGGTTCGATTCCTGCCTCAGGACGTGAAATTTTTCTAGTTTTATTATATTTTAATTACTAAAAAATGGAGACATAATTATAATATACACAGGACATAATAATAATACATGCCTATAACCTACAGATACCTAGTCATAAAATAAAAATAAAACCTAATAATACGGCAAAACTTTGTAGTAAATATTAACTTTTTTTAGCCGGCTAAACATAGTTTCATACGGTAGGTTATGTTAAGGTTAGTGTTCAGGTTTAGCTGACTAATGTTTATTTTCACTAACATTTAACAATCTAACAACCTAAATTAAAATATTATTACTAGTAAATAAATACTAAATTAAAAATTTTAAGTAGCCCCCGACGTTATTAATCATCCATCTAACACCATCTCATTAAGACTATTCATGAGAGCCCAAACACGCTGTATCTGCTGTAAGTTTCTGAAGAATTAAGCATTTCGCAGACTTTTTGATGGTATAGGATCAGCTCAAAGTTAGTATGTTATGGGAATGTCACCGAAGTGACAGTCCACCAAATTTGAAATCAATCGGATCTGTAAAAGTTAGTAAAATCCTATTATCATGTAAAAAATGAGCTGATAGTCATCAAACGCCTGAACTGATCTTCATAAATTATACCTAAGACCATACGCAGTCATATCAGCTTTCAAACAAAAAAACTGAATCAAATTCGGTCTATTCGTTTAGGCGCTACGATGCCACAGACAGACACACAGATACACAGACAGACACGTCAAACTTATAACACCCCATTTTTGTCGGGGCTTAAAAAATGAAACTATAAAACTACAGTGATAGATAGTAAACAGAACTCTACTTTTAAGCTTTATGTTCAGATTGGGAGGCAACGCTCGCGCTTTCTTGATTTGCGTGAGTAAGGGCCTGGCCACGAACTGACCGCACGCGCGTCCTGCGACTCGCGAATCGGCAACCACTGCACACTGTCTCGATGTCGGCCTCGCAGCGCGTCGTCGTGACCGCGCAGTGGTTGCCCAGTCGCCCGCCGCCCGTTCCCGTGGCCGGGCCGTAAAACTGCCCAAGGTGCTACGAGGTCTTTATCCTACGCCGTAGCTGCTACGGTAACTACTTACTATCAGACGGGAAATACCTATTTTTGTTTGCCAGTTTAGTAAAACTAAAGGTAGTAACCTTCGTAGTGTAGGAAAATATTAGGTCTTTAAGTATGAACTTGTTGCCGTTTTGTATGAAGTATTTTGTGCAAACTGGAATAGTCATACTGTGTTTGTTGTATTTAATTTGAAATTTTCTTGACCAATTTTTTAACAAGTTTGTGGATAATTTAAGACATTCATTGTTAAGTCAATTCAGTAAAATAGTAATAATTAAATAATGAAAAACAATTTCAATTAATCTAAACATTGAAATTGGCTACATATTCACCTAGCTCTAATTACCCTCATTTTCAACTAATAAATTTTAACAATAAATAATAATTCCATCATGTGTTTGTTGGCCCCAGCAGTGGGACGTATATAGTAAGGTGATGATGATGACGAAAATTTCCATTTGTAAAATCCGGCTTGTATACTGCACTTTGAATATAAACTGTTATAATTTAGGGAGACATTAATTTTAAAGTGATTTGGAAAAAATACCGCATTGGAAAAAAACCGCAATATCTAATTTAAAGACCTGTTAATATTAATACCTGACGTTTAGTAATATACTATATTATAAAAAGCTTTTTTTAAGTATACAGTTGTTCTCAATACCGTCTAATTGAAAAAATATTTTTACTATAATCGTCCGAAATTCTGGCAACTTCTTTTTAATTAGAATTCATGTAAAAATTCCGGACTGCATTTAGTAAGTACACTGCCTTACATAATAAATGTAGCTATAGTACGTTACCACAAACAAATGCACTCGGGGACGGAACTGAATTATTAATCCCGCGGCGGAACGCTTTCAAGATGTTATGACGTAACTCTTTCGCAATCACAAGTATTCTCTTTGTAACATCACTATCAACGAAGTGTGCAGTTCACGTGAGCCGCTTAACAGCATTCGAGTAGAAATATGCATTTCCATATTTATTCTTACTTGAAACCATTAGATGAAAAATACACGTTATTTAAATGAAAGTTTAAAAACACCATCCACTTTTGAAATGCACGACCGAAAAGTACCGTCAACAAAAACAAAACCAAAATATTGTATCTTTCTACAAATAAAAGTGATATCGATCTAAATTGGAACAGGTGACAGCCGTCACGTTGTAGTGTTGTGCTTTATTTTCCTGTTCATTGATATTGTCACTTGATATATTTGTTTCGAAGCAATGCACAGTGGGACATCCATAGGTCATAAATCTTAAAAACCTGCTTTCTTGTTTTACATTTTATTCCTTGTCGTTACATTGGATAGTTGCGGTACCTTCTGAAACTATAAATAGGTCAGTAATTAGAGTGCGCCTTCATTATCTATTGTGCATTCAAAGAGAGCGCATCGCCAATCGTAAATACTGTTATCAGTGAGTCATTAAAAAGCGTGACGTCATTTGTTGTCATTGCGGGACCTGTGAGTGCTGTGTGAGTTTTTTCTGAAATGGATATCCAAGAACAGGGTATGTAATAATTAATATTTTTATTTTAATTGTATCTTAGTATATATTTTCTTTAGTATGTCATTGCTACGAGGCGACTTTTCTTGGAGTATTATATTTTAATATTCAAAGTTTGAATAAACTTTTAAATATGTTCCCACTCGCTCCGACTATGGAGGTATATTGCACCATAATCTTTAGACTTTCTTATCTTAGGAAAATTAAAACTTGGCTGCCCTTTTGGCGATGACAAGGGTGCTACGGTTGCCAGATTATCTCGTAGCATTTGCTACGAAATTAGTTTATTTAGTCTTAGTGCTTTGTGTAGGTTTTGTGACTGAATTTTAACCGTTTTTTTTTTGTTTTAGGTAATTTATATATATGCTCGTTTTCAAGAATGCATATTCTTGAAATATGGCTAACTGTCAATACCGATAATGACTCGGAAAAGTGTCGTCAAGTCCTACAAAGTTTGTTGACTACTCTGAACGATGCTGAGAACATTGATATTCATTATTTAGAGAAAATTGTTAATAATTTATGTAAAGCTATTGCTCGATTCTGGAAAAAATGTAATAGGGATAAAACCAAGCTTTTATATAAGAATTCCGATTGGTTTAATGTTATTGAAAAAATTCAACTTGTGAAAAATAATAAGCAATGTACTCCGTCTGAAACGTCGCCGTGTCATTCACGTGGTCGTCCTCGAAAACCTTTTACGCAATGTAGTAAAAGGACTAAACGTCGGAGAGTAGCTGATTTGTCAAAGTCTGATGATTCTACTGTGAGTGCATTGCTTGATGTTTCAGACTGTTCATTCGATTCGTGTATATCTAGAGTTAGCACTGATGATGTCTTGTCACTTGTGACTGATGCTCAGTTGACAAAACATCAGTATTTATTAATTAAAAACTTTGTTAATAGTAAGATTTCTCCTAATGTATTACCATGTTACCAACAAATTACTAAAGCGAAACAGAGATGTTACCCTTCTAATATAACTGTTTCCGAGTCTTCAGCTGAAGTTGAATTACAAAGTCTTTTTGATCACACAGCTTCTCGAATCCTTGAATCTCAAAAAGAGGTCTTAGATCAGATTCCTGATGATTGTTTGTCTAATATCTCTTTACTTGGGAAATGGGGATTCGATGGCAGCACTGGACATAGTGAATACAAACAATTTTTTTCAGATTCAACTTTAGAAGATAGTAGTTTGTTTGTAACATCTTATGTACCCCTTCAAATTATTGTAAAATTAGCTGAAGATAATTGTAAAATTTTATGGAAAAATCCTCGACCCTCTTCCACTAGGTACTGCCGTCCTATTCGATTTCAATTTTTGAAAGAAAGCACAGCAGTGTCTTTGCAAGAGGAAGCTTATTTTAAGGATAAAATTGAAAGTTTGCAACCTACTTTTATTCAGATCGACAATCGTGAATTGGTCGTTTCTCATAAGTTGCAGCTTTCAATGGTAGATGGTAAAATTTGTAGTGCTTTAAGTGAAACATCTACAAGTAGATGTTATATATGTAATGCTACCCCTAAAGAGATGAATAAAATAGACGAATGTTTACAAAAACCTGTAATAGAGAGTAGATACCAATTTGGATTATCACCACTACATTCTTGGATACGTTTCTTCGAATATTTTATTCATCTTTCATATAGATTAGACATAAAAAAATGGCAAGTTAGGCTAGATAGTGATAAACAATTGTTATCAAATAAAAAACAATATGTACAGTCCCAGTTTAGGGAACGATTAGGTTTAATAGTTGACAAGCCGCGTAGTGGTGGAAGCGGGACGTCTAACGACGGAAACACGGCCAGGAAGTTTTTTTTGGAATCAGCTGTATCTGCTGAAATTACAGGTTTGAATAAGGATCTCATAGATCGTTGTTGTGTAATATTACAAACGTTATCTTCTGGACATAAAATTAATGAATGCAAGTTTAAAGACTATGCATTACAAACAGCATACAGCCTGGTCGAGGAATATCCGTGGTATAGTCTTCCTGCTTCTGTCCACAAGGTGCTCGTACATGGATCAGATATTATAAGTTATGCATTGTTATCTATAGGAGAACTTTCCGAAGAAGCTGCTGAAGCGACAAATAAGTATATCAAAATTTATAGACGAAGTCACACTCGAAAAATGTCACGTGAAGTTACCAATCAAGATTTAATACAACGACTATTATTACATTCAGATCCTTATATTACAAGTCTTCGGAAACTTCCCCCTAAAAAGAAAAATACTCTGTCACAAAGTGTAATAGAATTGTTACATGTTTAATATTGTTAGAATAAGAATAATTTATTTGTATTTTGTTAGTTGTTTTGTTTTTTTTGTATTTAATTAATTTTAATTTATTTATTTCTATTATTTTATTATAATTAAATAATGTTATCAATGTTTTGACTCTTATTTTATTTAAAATATATGTTTTACATTCCAATTTTTAAGTGTTTGTTCATGATAAATTTAGGTAAAAGTATGTTATTGTTTATATTTGTTTTTTACTGAAGTAAACGTTTTTTATTCCGTAAATACATGTACTTCTTTCATTTTAATGTTCCTAAAACACTTTTACAACTATAAGTCACTAAAATAATACAATGTATTGATAGTAACAGGACTTTAACTATTTATGACCGCCCTTGTATGGAGCGTGTCCCTCCGTGCAATGCCTCAATGGGGTAATTTGAGGAATTAACATTATATTCTATTACAGAACACGAATTAAGAATTCAGGTAGGTACGTCGGGATCATATAGAAAATAGTGTTTAATGTTTCTCTTTCTACCAGAGGAGTTAACAACCATAGGTAAGTACGACTACGCTAATGGTAGTCTACTGGAGCCTTTGAAAGACCTTGACCTTGAAAAACTACTATGCTTGATTAACTACTTGCTGAAAACAATATGGCAACCTTACCTATCGTAGAAATACTACATTAAAAGCATTATGTATGTTATTATGATTTTAATCCATTTTGTATTAGAAATCCAGAAAAGAAACAGTTTTCATTTTGTATTGTAGTATTCAATTCGTTTTTTTTAAAGTACTCCTGGATGACAAATTGACTTCCACTATCCACTAAATCCCCTAAAACAATACATTAACTAGTAAATGTATTAGCGAGGGGAACAAACTAGGGTGAACTAATAGAGCAATCAGAGACCACTCGATGTTTCGACATCGATTCGATTATTCCGATTCGAATGAGACAAGTGTTTCGATTGACATGTTGCAATGTGATTGTCAGTAGTTTTGTGTACAATGCACTGTTGGATGGTAATTGTTTTATAACTTTTTAATGATTTTGAATAAGTATAAAGCGGCGACCGATAATAACATAGACGAGTAACTAGCCCATCCAAAATGACACCCCCAAAGAGACTCCAAAGTGGGCGGGGCTTAAATCGGACTCCGCGCCATGATTTAGTTTGTCATTGACTGCGTCACGGTGATGTACTCGTAAAAAAATAATAAAATCTCAGTAAATATGTCCAAAAGTGAAGTAAAATGGTGTGTCAGTCGCGTAGGTGAAAATAATAAGAGCACTGGAATTAAATTTTACATGTAAGTCTCTCCTAAACCTTTATAATCGAGTCAAATATAAACGAAAATATTGGCCGCCATGTTGGGCCAATATTTGTGGACAATTTGAACAAATACACGGGTGGATGATGTTATGCAGTCATTTGTGTGTGACAGTATTTATTTATTTTCAACTCAACTTTTAACTCTGCAAACTTTTATGACGACTTATTGTTATTGTGTTTGTTTAATAGTTAATTTACCTACTAATAATCAATTATAGCTTTATACATCGTTGCCTTATATAATTTTTGTAAGAATGATAAACAAACCTCCAATTTATGGATATTTTGCTACAGTTCCTTACAATATGATGCCATTTTCTACACCTTTCTCAGTAAATTTAAGTGTTATTATTTAACATGTGTATGTTTAATTATTACTTTAATAATTTACATTTACAATATGATGTGGAAATAGTATAGGTAGGTATTTTAAACTGTTAAGGATAAGTCGTAGTAAGTAATGTTGTAGACTGCAAGATAGTTTCGTGAGGTTATTGAAATAAAACAACATCATAATTTGAATAGAGAAGATAGTTGGACCACACCAGCTTGGGATCTTATCATCCAAATTACAAAGTCTCAAGCCCGTATTTACTCTTCCTTCAGACACTGTAAGCTCCATGGCGTGAATCGGAACACTCAAAATATAACTATAAAAAATATGACGGTAGGTAATATTAAACTTATCAAAGACAACTGACATCTTTACTTCAGTCTTCCCGAGACCTTGATCGCTATAAAGTAATCGAAACATTGGGTATAAAAAATCATAATGTGACAGACATCTAATTAAACGCAAGTTAAATCCAGTAAAGTGGTTTTATTTCAAGAAATAATTTATTTCATTAAATTTATTTCAAGAAATAAAACCACTTGATGACAATTTTTTTTTTATGTCCTTAATACAAATAAATAATGTCATGACAGATATTTAGATTTTTTTTATTTAAATGAACGAAGCGAACCCATTTCATTTCTGATCTTTAAAAATAGATAATTAAGACATTACGTTAAATTGACTGTTTAAATCAGTATTATTCGTCTCAACTCTAAAATTGAATAAGTGGACCGATTTACAACATTGCTATATTTATTAAAAATGACGATATATAATTATAAAAGTCGTCATAAAATTTTGCATGGTTACATTGTGCATATATGACCCGTCCGGCGCGTGTAAATCAGAAGACCGAGAGGGCGATATACAATTTCGATATTAGCCGATTTTATCCGACGTTCTCTTCTAGCCGCCGAGGGTACCCATTTTGCGACGAGTTTTGTATGAAGTTATGCTTCTAGGCTCTCTACGTTCGCCGGTATAAAGGTATTCAAACTGAATTTTGCCCTAGAATTCAATAAAGTGTACAAATTTGTTATTTTTTTTTATCACAGATGGAGATTTAGTTGCACGTTACGATTTACCTATAAAGCCACAGTTTGAATAGCGTTAACGAATTTATATTTAGGTAACTGTTATCAATGGCTAATTATGTCATCCTCATTAATATTACATGATTTTTAATCTGTTAATAAGATGCTGCTTACTTATTTAAATAATAATCTTTGGTATAATCTTCAATATTAGCTTCACTCATTCCATGACTAGTAGAGCTTTTTAATGTTAAATATTACAATTCAAGATTTAAACATGAAATAAGGAACTACGTAAACTAAATTTATGAAGTCCAATTTTATAAGCACCACAAATGGATAACTTCACCAAAGAGAAATGCCATCATTAACATTACCAATATCCTATTTCAAGTTATTTACATTTACCTAGGTTTATTAATATCACTCTATTTATATCTCATAAAAAAGTAATTGTGACGTACGCGGAAAAGTTGAAGATGTATTCCATCTGTTGACGGAATGTGTTAAGAACTAGGCACAGAGCGACAATTTGGGTGCCAATTTGAAGGTCAATAAACTTGATATTGGTATTTTTCAGGGTATACTAGCAAAACCCTCGTTTCAATTGTCATAGCTCTCCGGTGGGATCAAATTTGAAAACGAACCAACCGATTCTAACAAAAAATATATAATAATATTTATACACTCACACCTATTATCTAGCCCAAAGTAAGCATCATTAAGAGCTTGTGTTATGGATACTAGATAACGGAGAAATAATGATAACAATATGTATATAAATATAAGAAATATACTAACTAAACATATAAACATCCATGACTCGTAAACAAATGCTCGTACTCATCATACAAACATTTGTTCCTACCGGGACTCGAACCCGGGACCTCTTGGCCGAGTAGCCTGGGGTACAGACCACTCGGCCAGCCGGTCGTCAACTAAGCATATAAAATCTCATTACAACCGGTTTGTTTATTTCCCATTTAAATAAAAATTTGCATGAAAAGTTATGCTGCGTAAACGCTTTTAATAACTTAATAACTGCAGTCTGAAACTATAGGACTAACATGTAATATTATTTACAAAAGTCCCTTGAAATAAGTAAAGTGAAAAAAATAATTTACTTATTGTGTTATTTATAATAATAGATTCGTAACATGTAAGTAACAATGTTCAAAATTTTCAACAAAAACAAAAGAATGTAAATACATCCCTGAAGAGTTGTCTGGAACAGGGGTGACGTCATTAAAATGGATGCCAAGGGGTTGACGCCATGAATTCTTACATTACACAGCGTGCACCTATCTTGATTCGAGCAATAGTTGTTGGAGTCTATTACTTATTGATTTTATCCAAGTATTCTTCAGTCCTCAACAGGAGGACTTAAGTCTTCTATGAGATTATTTTATAAACGTATAATTTGTTAAGTAAAAATGGTTAATCAATTTAGATGTACTACATAAGTCGCACTACGAAAGCCGCCTCTATTACGAACGGAGTAAAGACGGTCTCAAGGTCAAACTGTTACGCTTGATGTGCTGTCGACTGTACCTGTGAAACGTGCTAAAATTTTTCTGAGATTTTGAACAATACTTCTTAGAACTTTTGGGATCTCATTTTTGGGATTTTTTAGCTATATTGTGTACCTGCCTACTTAGCTTATATGTATAATCTTAAGTGGAAACTATTTAAAGGTTATGGTGTTACTAAATTGTAATATTTTACGTGTTTT
The DNA here is from genome assembly GCA_947347705.1 of Nymphula nitidulata. Taxonomy (NCBI): domain Eukaryota; kingdom Metazoa; phylum Arthropoda; class Insecta; order Lepidoptera; family Crambidae; genus Nymphula; species Nymphula nitidulata. Next base: position 9,707,420 of record OX374636.1, read on the forward strand.
TATTTTAAAATAAAGACAAATAAATTAAAATAAAAAATACAACCCACTTGGATCTCAGTTACCAAGTTACCTGCTATTTTGTCAGATTATCTTAATAAATCATGGATCTGACCAAGAAATTTCTTATTTTAAATAAACATGCTGTATAAGAGACAAGTTCAAAAAAGTAATTTCTAAAATACAACTCAATATCGGAACACCGTCGCGCCCATCTGACGGTGTCATAATTGTGAAAAATAAAATCGCCAATTGGAGTATCTTTATTGAAAGAGGGTTCCTTCCTATTTTTTTCCCGTACCTATAATGTTAAAGTTTAATACTATACAATTAAAAACGTCTGTATTTTATAAATCAATAAGTCCGCTAAAACGAGCATTGATATGACAACACTTTGTTACACGCTATATAGCTCTACATGAAATAAAATTTTATTGACATTTTGATTATATTATCTGCCTCTAATTCATGAACGTACTTACATATAAATGGTCGAAGCGAATGTTTTACGTTCACATTAAAATATTTTAAAAATTGCTCAAGGGCACACCAAGAGATCCCTAAAAATACATAATCTTCAGAACTTCATTCTTTACATTTGAAACTTTGCTTTGATTTCCCCTCTTCAAATCGATCAAATACTTACCTTTGATGGTTGTATTAAAAGAAGGTAGCAAATGAGAAAATAATTGCCATCATTTCAAATGGCTTCCCTGAGCTAAAATATTTAATGGGAATAATATTTTTTGTCAACGGTATGGGATTAATTGCCCAGTAATTAGATGGCGTAAGCTTACGCTCGTAAGGTTTTAGGACAAAAAATGGAATTGATATTCTTGTTGTGATATTACGATTGCTAATTTACGTTTGATTGCAATAATTAGTATGATTTTTTATGGTAGATACTGAATTCAATAAATCAGCATAAAATAAAATAAGTAGATATCAAATGAGTGTTAAAGAAAGCGTTTACATGTCAAAGGAAGATTTAACTAATTTTTCTTTTTATTGCTCACTATGACTATTTAATGAACAATTACGAATTGTCAACTTCTTAAAGTTATAATTTCTTTATTATTAGACTACACGGTTATATTCACACTAGTATGTATTTACATACTAGTTGGCTACATTTGTAAGCTATAAAATAATGCTAGTTTGTTGTATTAGTTTAAATATGTTCATAACTTCCAAGATAACTCACATTATTGAAATCATTCCGAATAATTTAACTCAACGTTCTTTTGACCGAATAGTATCAAGAGACAAAAAGTACAGCAATTGCACTGTATACAAAGTAAACAGTCCGACAGAGGGTCGCACATCATACACACATGAAGTATGCATGATGTAGGGTTACCACCGACACAATTTGCGGGCAACAATAAAAAATCCCTTAACGCGAGACAACGGTAACTGCTGGGTTATTCGTCTTGCTCGCCCCTCGCGACAGGCACGTTAGTTTGGTGTGGATATTCCGTTGAAACAAAATTCACGTGGCTTATCTCTTTTTTACATGAAGCTACTAAACGTGACTAATATCATATGGATATCAACTGTAGGCCGCACATATAACATTACCGTAGCAGTAAATATTTAAGCCGCGTTAAAATATTAATTACATTTTTAAGTTTTTTGATGCGTTTAAAAAACGTTGGAAAAGGAAAGAAAGCGGTAAAGAAATTCGTAGGTTGTACCTACAGCTCCGGTGGCGTAGTGGTAATCGCGTCTGGGCAGTAGTCAGGAGACGCGGGTTCGAATCCCGCCTGGAGCATATATTTTTTCATCATTTTCTTTCTTTATTTGTAATTGTTACAATAAAATATTATTTTCAAATAAATTTATGACAGTTTTAAAGATATTCTTGGATCATAAAACTACACACCTATGTATTTAAAGGAACGTGGATCAAAAGCCATAAAACATCATGTAAAATGTGACTCTGCATACAAAAAGAGAACAAATCAGACGATTTTGTAGTTACTCGATTTATAAAAAAGTAAATTATTCACCTGTTTGTAAATAAAATTTCTCTTCATTCTGTACTTTAATTTGAAATAAATTTATAGCATTATAACAAAAGGGCGGCCAATATTATATAAGGGCGTATGGCTATTAGTATTTTCGTGTATTGCAGTCGTATCCATGCTAACCTCACAACAATGAACTCATTATTATTTCACGACGGCCGTCGTTCGTCATGTCGTCGTACGTTTTTATTGAAGCCCGCAGACGGAGCCGGGGGCAGACTGATAGCATTTTAAATCAGGTTAAGGTCACATAAGTACCTGCTGGAGAAATTCCAATTGAATTGTACAAATTGGATGAACGAATTTAAGAACTGCTTTCTTGATCTCCAAGATTGTTCGCGATTGAAAAATTATCTACCACCTAATACATATTTTTTACGTTAAAGTAGACACATCTATCGTGTAAGTGAAGATAACCATCGGATCATTGAATTGTTCGATGCTATAATTCTGAGAAATGATTAATGTTAATTCGTCAACTGTTTGGGACCTTTTAGAGAAGGTAATGCCACGCTCTGTACTTATTTATTTTTACTGGTTGCGTATCTAATAATACCTATTCGCACCGAAACAAAGATATTCTTATTTTGTCCTGTTACTGAAGAATCAAGGACAAAATAGGAACAGCCTCCCTGGAGACATTGCAAACAGGGCTGCCACTTTATATATATTGTGGGATTTTCGTTAAATTGAGTGCTATGGTTAATATTAATTTTCAAATTTCTTTCCTTCCAAGCAAGGTAAGTACCTAAGACAATCACCCAGATATCTGATTTATCAACTTGGCAACTTCAGTTTAAAAAATAGCTGACTTGTGAATCTCAACAATGTTACTATTTGTATAGTTCTTTCTACCCTACCCTTTCTTTCTACCCTACCCCTATAGCAAGTGTTTTGATATGGCAACATTTTGTGGTTTTATCCCATCAATGTTAGCCAAACTACAAATTCTGAAACGGTGCTCGATTACTTTACATTTCGTTATATTACAAAGTTTTAGATGCATCAGACAACTGTTTCAACAGTGCTCTCAACTCCATTCACGTCACCAAATAGACCTACCTTTTTACAGATGAAAGCACTTTAACGAGAATTGCCTACCATCCTGTATTACCCAAATAAATAAAACGGGTTCGATTCTGTTGATCAATAAAAATACATCCCGCAATGTAAACGCGAATGACGCATGAATTCTTCATTTCAAATTGTATGGCTGGCCATGTTAGGGCATTATCATTTTTAGTGCTCGCCACACTGCTATATTCAGATGGAATTTTTGATGCACTGGCGACACAGCCGTGCTGCGATTGGCCGCCCTGAATATTGTATGAACCAATCACTGCGTTGCGCTCGTTGCATTCCAATTTCAAATGATGAAGGCGGGAAACGCGACAAAGTAAGGTATTTTGCAATGTAATGGCAACTGTAATTTCGTATTTCGTAATCAGATCCGTTACTTATCTACGGGCAAGACAAGCTTTGGGAAATAAATAATTCGGTATCAACGAATTCCTGCATTAGTTTTTAAGCGATTGAAGAATGCCAATAAACTTGCATTCATATTATCACGCGCACGAATAATCTCAATTTCATTTAATATTTTATTCTTGTAGTTTTTCAAAATGTTTACCTATTTATTAAGTCGTTATTTTTTAAATGTAGGACATATATTAGCAGTTTTCACTTATAAGGTTAACAATAAGAATCTTTTCCCAGCGCAACGAGAGACTTTGCTCCTTCCTAAGCTATTTTTGTCACTTCTGCTTTATGTACTGCCTTTCTCTATTTATTCTGTTCCTCTGTCATTTATTACAACATACATATGTACTTACTTTTTCATTCTGAAATCCGTCTTTTCCTTTGTTATCAAAAGCCAGAATAATAACTGTTATAAAAAGACATTTATCAAGGCTGGTGAAATTAAATAAAATAGCAAAACATACCTACTTAGTAAATATCAAGGCCTAAAACAACATGCTAAAGTTTGAGATAAATTAGCACAGCACTCTTTTTTTCAATTATTGTTTGTTTTAATACACAGTTAGACACAAGTCCCTGTTCCATTCACGTAAACAAACACAATGTAAGTATATCGGATTGAGTTCATAAAAGTATGAAGCGGCTACTCGAGTTTTATCAGTGAACTTTGTGAATGCACTTTGTTACAAATTCGGTAATTGTGCGCTAATATTAACGGCCGTCCGACAGTCGCCGAGGCGTGATAACCTCTGCACTAGCCGAAATTATTGTTCCTATATTGTTTGTATCAATTATCTAGTTTAAGAGAATTAGATCAGTGTTGTTAAATATATTGTTACAAGACAGTGTAAAAAATAGAATAACCCAATTCACGGATCGGTGTGAAGTGTGTAATCACGGAAATGTCGTGACAACAGCGATTGATTTCACTGTGGTTCTTATTTCGAATTTAAATTTGATGCCTCTGGAAGACTAATTCTTCAATCAATCTCTGATGCTTGAGTAAAAAAGCTCCAGCATTTTACTATTGTAATCTAGGTGTTATTTGTTTTTTGTAGTAACTATAACTTGTCTAAGGTTTAAATAGCTGATAGGTAAAGTAAACATATATTCTCTTTAGTTTCAGAATACATTATATATAATTAAAAAAAAAATGTATTTCGAAAATTGTCTGTGCAGACCGTAAATTTATTTCTAGACATTTGTCACAGCTATATAATTAAAACAATTGCACAATCGGTCCTCATATTCAATAAGCGTAAACGTTGGAATAGACAATACAACGGTCTATTGTAGAAGCCATGTGTGGGGCAAATCTATGCGAATAGCACTTTGTCATTGGTCATAAAGAGTTATTGTGGTATACAAAGATCTATTGTTTATGGCCTTGTGGATTGTCTTTTGTATAAAGGTACATATTTCAATGTGGCATATCCAGTTATTACGGAGCTTTACCTTTAAATAGTGTCTTAAGGAATAAAGAAGCTATTACATAAATTAAAGTTTATTGCTTTTGTTTGAAATTACACACAATAATAGAAAAGGTTCGTTTATATCTTAATCAAAACTTAACACAGAAAAATGGTGATGGAGCATTTAGGTATCGCTCAATTTCTAAAGACATATTTCATTAGACCCAAAAAAATTGACCCGTCTGCGTTAGTAGACGCGTCATAACTCTGAAAACATTGTTACGAACGCCCCGGGTGAGGCATCACTCAAAACAATAATAAGTAAGATATCCACATTAAGTAATGTTGCCGGTCTTTATAATGTAGAGCTGTTGTGCTTTTAAAATATATATCACCGTACAAATTGCTTCTTTGCCCATTGTTAGCGTTTTGGTTAGCTGTTTGTCCAGGGGTCCAAGCGATTACAGATAGCGGGAGAAAACAATTATTATTAATTCATTGTATACACAATCAGTTCTCTATTCTCATTTCTTAGCCAACATTCATAACATCAGTTTATTTTTTTTCAGCCCTGTTTTCCCCTAAAAAACTTTTACTATTCGTACATCCTCTTTTTCATACAAGTCTTCATATTACCTGCTTAAGTATGTATATCAAAAATTATGACGGATAAAAAATATTTATGCCACTAAGGTGGCAATCGAGCATACGACCCACCTGATGGTAAGCGGTTACCGTAGCTTATAAACGCTTGCAACACCGGTATTACTTGCGGTTTGTGAACCTTCTAAAACAATTTCCGCCTTATTTGAAGAATCTTATACTGTACTTGTTTGATAAAACCTCTACAGGGGAGCTCATTCCACAACTTGAGCGTAAGGGGGAGAAAGTTCATCTTTTAAATGAAAAGTGGACATAATGTATATTTTTATAATTTTTCAGTTCTATCTAATAATAATAAGAAGAGGCTTCATCAGACACTATAAATTAGCGGGTTTATTCAAGAATCATGCCTACTACATAGGTTTTTTGAAACGACACTCAGTTTTAAACAATGAAGATGGAAATTACCCACGTGTTTTCAAGAAAATCGATGTTCAATCGAGAAATGCATATTTAGTGTAGAAATCGCTTCAGCTTCTCTCATAGAACACACGTCTCTGCTAAGAGTCATAAAGAAGACGGATAGTAGTACATTACCAGCGCGCATCTTAACCCGCACGGCGATTACAGCACCGTTTAATTAGTACAACGCCTCAAGACAATCCACTCGCATTTGTCTTAATATACAAACGAAAATATTCTGGACACGACCATTGTTTATCTAATGTCTTATTTCCTCGTCATGAATTCGCTTTAGTATTTCGTTCTGGTTAAATTATTTCATCACACAATCCACGTTTATTTTCAACTATTTTTCAGATGCTGCCACTTCTACGCGATTCTTACCTTTACCAAGATGTTAGTTTGTTTCTATCGAAGCCCTCATTTTTTATTTGTATAATAGCTATGTCACTTATCACATTTTTAAATAAGAGTTTTTTTATCACTGCAATATTATATTATTACCATTTGAACATAATTATTATTATGTGTTTAATAATATTTGAATTTCATTTGTGAAAACCTATTCTAGGGGTAGTTCTAGAATAGTTGTTTAGATTTAGAAACATAATAATAATTAAGTTCTAATTTAAAAAAAATAAGTATGTCTGTTAGTTTATACCGGATGTAAGGGGAACGTTCTCAAAAACGAAAGCAGATGGCAGTGCTGGTCATCTTCAACAAAACTAGTTGAAAAAAATTAGCTTAGCCCATTAAATCAGCTGTTTCATACTAAATTGTTTAATACCTACACCACCTATTTATATTAGCATCATCAGCCTATATACGTCCCATTGCTGGACACAGGCCTTCCTACATGTAGAAAAAACATCAGGAGTTTGGGCCATAAAAGCAGTTGCAGAAACAACCGGGACTTAACGTGCCTTCCGAAGCACGGAGAGCTCGAGATAACAAACTTTGATTGACCCATCCCGGGATCGACCATGGCGAAAGCTGCTTTGTTTTCGTATCGAAACCAAAGCGCTCAGACCACTACGCCACCGAGCTTCTCATATATGTTTGTATAGAACAGCTGATTTTTTTCGCTATTTAGAATTATTCTTTTAACAAATCATCTTTAGGATTACCAGCAAGCACTAGCTGTCGTCAGCCTCCGTCTTCAAGAGCTTTCCACTTACAATCTGTATTATGAGGTCCCTTATACATATTCCTGGGGGTGGGCTAGTAAAATGCTTGGGCAGAGCCTAGGCTACCCCCGCGAAGGACAGTGGAGTTACCCGGGAGTTTTAGTGGGTATTCCCAGGGTCATTAGCGCTGGGCGACTCCCTCATACGCCTAGCCAGCAGCGGGTAAGTCTACAATCAGATATCTCCTCGAAAAAAAAGCCCTTCATACATATATAGTATAAATGGTATACCTAGATACACAATGTATACCATGGTAACTAAATACTGTAACACATCCGTGACAATCATAATATCAACAAAGACTATTAATTACTGCGATAATGGCGGATAGATACCGCGTCCAGTAAATACAAATATTGACATAGTTTAATACTGACACCGCCTTAACCTTACTATCGGGCCTATTATTAAACATTATCTACATCTAATTTTATTGTGCTTGAGACTATTACAATTAGATCTGAATTATCACTAGATGCCTATTTATTTAATGCCAATTATGACTTTGGTTGAAAACTTGAAATGTCTACTGCTGAACAAAGGCCTCCCCCATCGATTTCAAAATGGAACGATGCTCCGTACCCGCGCTCTCTGCCCATCTATTGGGAGGCCGTCCTGCTTTGCGCTTTCTTTTTTTACTGGTATTTAGGTACTACTTGAATGTTGCAGAGATCCCGATTGGGGTTTGAGGTACCACCTCCACCTTACAGAAGGTAAGAAAGCGTTACGTAATGAGCAGAGGGATCCGTCTTCTGCGCTGTTAACGTAACGCTTTTTCCTATATGTTTGTGATGCGTTTAAACGCCTACTTTATTGTACAAATTTCAAATAAAGAAAGAAAACAATGAAAAAATATATGCTCCAGAATCGAATCCGTCTCCTGATGTCCGGCCAGGCGCGATTACCACTACGCCACCGGAGCACTAGGTATAACCTGCGTATTTCTTTACCACTTTCTTTCCTTTATAACGTTTTTATAGCAACGTTTTATCTCACCACTCAATGAAGCTAACACCTCTAATGATCCGAAAGAATACTTTTACAAGTATTCTTAAGCTTCCAGTTAAGGCGATACCTCGTCGGAACTAGCGACACCACTTGATTTATATTAATTGTGGTGAAAATAGAATATAATAAACTAAAACGCTTTAGTGAATGACTAAAGAATGGTATTTGTAATTTTTTGAGATGTGCTCGGTATAAGATATTCCTCTACATGTAACCTATTTTTGAATTATTGCCGAAAGGGGCCACTTTTCACAATAATAAAAAAAAATTGTTACTTATAGGTAGACACTTTATACACGATACATCTTTAAAAATTACAAATACCGTTCTTTAGCAATTCTCTGTCGCTAGTGTACACGAGGTAGCCCCTTAAGGTGAGAAAACCTATTTTAATCATATTTTAATTTTTTCATGCATTCAAACGCCTACTTTATTGTGACAATTACAAGTAAAGAAAGAAAACAATGAAAACATATATGCTCCATCGAATTGGCTTGAATCGAACCCGTCTCCTGATGTCCGGTCAGACGCGATTACTACTACGCCATTGGAGCACTAGGTATAACCTGCTAATTTCTTCACCTGGAGCATATATTTTTTCATTGTTTTCTTTCTTTATTTGTAAATTTTACAATAACGCTTTTTCCTCATTTTTATGGGGCAGACTGGGCATAGCATGCTCGTAGGATGGTGCTACGACCGTCTCTACATGTTGCGGTACCTGTTCACCTTAAGATGGGTTCTACTCTTCTTTGCTACCCTTGCCATTTTAAACTTAATACTTAAATTTCAGGTTTTTTTACGCTAATATGATAATGATGACTTCAATTTCATCACAATAATCTTGCTGATATTCTGTTTGCTTTTTTGACTATACTTTATTTAAAATAGAAATGATAGGTGGGTATACCAATTCCAAATAAAGCCAAAGGATTTCAACACTATTAAATTTGACATTAAAAATACAAATCTTAACACACAATTAAGCAAGGCGCTTCTGAGCTGGATAGCAACATAAAGCCTACATACAACTGACACTGTCAGCTAACAGAAACGTAATGACAGAGAAATTCCAGTCTGTTCTTTAACGCTAAATTACCGCTGGATAGTTTTCCAACACTAATCTTCGTGTCGCGAAAACTAAAATTAACTGTTCTAGAGAACTGTTGTTCTAACAATAAACTTGCAACACAAATTAACAAGCTTAATTGTACTGAGACTGTTTCATTAGTGATCTCATTAGCAACATTGTCAAAATTGTATATTTTAATAATAACGTTTAGGTATAGTGTATTTATAATATTTCAATTAAATAATAATAATATATTTAAAAAAAAACAAAAAAAAATTAAGGACCAAACAATGATGAGACTTGATTGTTTACATTTTTTTTATTATTATTTTTTCTCTAAGCTTTAAGGTTCGTTTCACAAGTTTCACGTTGTATCTTATATTAGTGCATTTTACATAACAGCCATAAGTAAAACACTGAATAAATCTAAAGCAAGCCACTTTGAAATAATGTAAAACGATAGTATTTTGGTTTTATGAGGAAACAGTACATTTATTATGAGCCATAATAATTTACAGCAAATGAAATTTTATGTTGCAAATAAATTCCACCTGCCTACTGTAATAGGGCTTGACAGTATGACGTCATATGTCCAGTAGCCAATGAGCGTTAGCGGTGAAGTGGTAAAGACGGAATACTGTGTTTTAAACATACATTTGAGATTATAGTGTCATTTAACCAACAACGTTATGTTGAGAACTGCATGTAAATCAATAATTATCCAATATCATCTGATGTAGTTCCATAAAAGTATGTGTAAGGTTTATAATAAGGTTTTAATGATCGTATAATGAATACCCATTAGTTTTAAGAAGGCGCTAAGCTGATGTTGGTTTTATGGTGATAGATTTAAGTGTAAAATTTTAATGTTTTCACGTATGAAATCAAAGATTTATTGAAGTTTATGTATGTGTACAGTTAATTAGCTACCATGCGTTATTTCGTTATTAAATTAAGGTTTTGATATTTAATAAATATATAAATTTATATCATATTTTAAGTAGGTATGTTATAAGTATTCATGAATATTGTTAAACTCAAATATTTTATTCAGTTTTTACAAACAAACTGTTTAAAAATAAGTGAGAACAAATGACACAAACCCTTTATGGGAAAGTTAAATCACCATTAAAAGGTTTATAGGGATCTTGCGGTGGTCTCTTTACATTGTTTTTAATGAGCCATAATACGGCCAATTAAATTCGGTTTAAACGACCAACCGCGAACGGCCGCGTTGTACCTATTTAGTTTTATTTTACAACTAAACGTGGTGCAACAGTTAAAATATATGATTAATCTATTATAGTATACTTCGTGTACTACTTATTTGATTAAATAAAAATATAATAAAATAAATTTAATTTCGTAGGCTTTTAGTTTATTTTCTTAAAGTCGATCCGAATACTAAATGTTGGTACAAAGATGGCGCAAATCTATGATTTGATAATGAAAATTTTAACCTCCCCGTTACAGTACACACTAATTTACAAAGCGATAAAACATTTTATAGCGTTTATTGCAGTCACAATAATCATTATCATTTATAATTATTTCCGCACTGTAATCTAAACATTACAAAACAAAACACTATTGATGGACATCGGAAATTACCAATAATGCAGAGGTGACATGAGATTAATACTAACTGATTACAATAAAACACTTATGTTTGAGACTTTAATCTCTATAAGCTCGGGGAAAATTACATCTCTATGTAAGTAGACAAAATATTTTTAGAGGTCCTCATTGATCTCAAATACAGGTTAGATTAGTTTTGTCAGATGACAAAAAGAAAGAAGACAACGGTACATAGTAATCATAAATGACGGATAAAGACTTGCGGACGAATACTCAAACTTAAAGGAGATTTTTCATATAGGGAAAAATCTCCTGAATCCGGCATAAATACTAATACTTAATTGTTATGCATAGTTCGATTGTACAAAAGTTGAAATTTTTTGATGGCAACATGGCAGGCGATTATCTGCCAGGAAACCTGCAGTGTAAGATGGAGCTTAGAAAGATACGCAGAATGTCCGCTGCATTCTTCATATCCTTCTAAGCTCCATTTTACAATACCACAATTTTTTTATACTAGGTGGTAGGCCCGTATGTAGGGTCGTCTGGGTAGGTACCACCGCCTTTCTTATTGGATTGAAAGGAAAAGTTGGCCAGTGTAATTACTGAGCATGAACGGCATTTCATCTTAGGCCTCAGGATGACAACGCACCTGCAATACCAAGTGATTTTTTCCTTGTTATTGCAGGTGTCTATAAGCGGCGATAACCGCTTACCACCAGGTGGGCCGTCAGCTTGTTTGTCATCTAGTTGTATAAAAAAACCAATTTACTGTTTATACTTCTTGATATCTTCATAAAGCTTTAGCCATGCTTTAGCCATGCTTTAGCTTTATGATGATTGTCATTATAAAAAGGTTTTAATTCTAAACGCCCTGCATGAATTAATAAATATACTTAGGTACCGATATTATGTTCCTAATTTTTCTTTTTCTATTATTTCTAGTCAAACCGCGTAAGATACCCGGGACCGGATAATGTGCTACGACAGTTAAAACCCGATTATATCTGTGTGTGGATTGACAGATTAATTATGTTGAATTCTATTGAGGTTAGCGTAATAGGTATAAGTTGCATTGTTAATTAGACTATGGCACAAGGTGATATGAGAACCTATTATTATTTATGTAGTGACACTAATGTCCTATCAGTGGATTTCAAAGAGCAATCCGTGATGTTTTTGCATTGTTACACAGAGACATCATTATGTTAGTATCTAAGTATAATTATATAATTATAATCTCGTGCGACAATAGTGAAACAGAAACCGGACTTTTTCATCAAAGCCCTAAGATTTTAGCCAACATACAGATAATTTACGAATTTAATAAAAAAACGACGTAGAAGGCACTTTGTTTCAATTGTGTTTATTTATTAGTGTAAAATACAATGTGCACGAAAATGCCTTGCCTACGTCATTCGCGTTTCGCTACATTCTTCTAAGCCTTACCTAACGGAATTCTGATTCAATTAGCTCCAAAACAATATCTATCATTTTGTAACTAAAATTGTGAAGGAACGAAATACGAACGAAAATAAATCCAAAAATGGGCTATATAAGTTCATAGAAATGGTTTGGCATTTTCAAAAACATGTTATTCATTTGATAAATTCAAGACATTTCTATGAAATAATGCAGCTAATTTTATACTATTTCATACAAATGTCCAAATTACCAAATGAATAACATGTTTTTGAAAGTGGCAGACCATTTCTATGAACTAATAATACTTAGCCCATGTTTGAATTTATTGTCGCATTGACAGCACCACCCTGTATATCGATAAGAAAGTTTATTAAACTTAAACGCTAGTAGGTACTTAAGTTTTTTTTTGGACTGTATAATGCTGTTGGCTGCAGATAGCCTTTACAGCGTAACCACGGTTTTAAGGAGAGAACCTCAAACTTGGTGAGTCCTCAAGCTTTGAGGGGCGAATCCGCCTCTGGATGATTTATAATTGACAGGTATCACCTCCGGGGAGGTGATACCTGTCAATTAGTCGATTAGCCGCTGACACTTATAGTCTCCAGGGCGCTCGAGCCATCAGGGAGCGACAAACCTGAGGGTGCCTCTAAAGGCAGTACCTACTTAGGTACTAAGACCTGGAATCTAGTATCTAAAAAAATTTTTACATAGGCAAGGAATAGGAAAAAAAGTACAAAATCACACTTACTTGTTCTGTTTAACTGGTGTCGTGGAAGGCGTAGGCCTCTTCTCCTCTTTAATCGTGCTATTGTTCATTTTAGAAGTTAATCGTTTCAGAACGTCATCCATCGACCGCTTATGCGGCGGCGCGAGTGACAACGCACTATTGTGATTCAGCAATGAATTATTATTGTTGCAGAGGCCTAAAACTTTCGCTTCTGCGCCGGGACTACTGCATTCAGAGGATCCTCGTCTCCTCGACTGTAAGCTGTTGACTTGGTGAAGACCTAGAAAGGATGATGGGACTAGAAGATTGTTGGTCATGTCTAGGCTTTCGAATCTCTGTTTTTTTGTTGGTCGCTCGTCTTCAAAGTTATTGGGATCTTCTTCGCTTATAGAACTTCTAGTGGAACAGCTAGCGGAGAATTTGTCGTAGTTTTGGTGTTCGTTGTCGTCTGACTCCTGGTGGTCGGAAAAGTCAACGGTAGCTGGTCCTGCTTCTTGCTTCTCTTCCGCGGCGCCTTCTTGCAATTTAGAAGGTGGCGATTTCCGTTTAGATGACATGTTTCTGAAAACAAACGTAGTATGTTAATTGCATTCAATTTAAAATACATAAAACCTAATTTTACAAGTTATTTAAAATTAATTAATTAATTTAAAATTTGCAGCTTTCTTTCTTTTGCGTGAACATATACCTGCAATTGACATTTGATAATGAAATAAAATTGTATGAACCGTATAAATATGTCGGTTATCAACATTTTAAAAAAGTTGCAGATTGTTTCCTCAACGCACTAGAAAATCAAATGCAACATAATATTGACATTGCGAATGACATAAAGTTGCAATCATAATTCTAAATATGAAATAAATTTTCAACAATGTAATAATACGATATGATATGATTGTCATACTCATAACTGAACAACACAGCATGTCACATCTACTTGGTAGTACTTAGTTCCGAAGATTGTTTGAAAAGACAATATATTTGATGAAGACTTCCTTAAATTAGTTTTCCGTTTCAATTAGTTTTTTTTTGTGTTTCAGATAGATATTTATATTTAACAGTTATTTGAACTGCATTGAGTAGTTTAAATATTAATTGATTTTTCAAGTCTGCTCCAATAATTTATTACACTGCGTTTATCGACAAAATTACAAGATTTCATTTGAAAATGTTACTTATTGGTGCAATATGACCAAAAAAACATGAAAATTACAACAATATCATGAAAATATAATTATTTATTTAAACAAGATTCAATATCAAAATCGTTGATCATGTTATGTTATATGCTGCTAAGTTTAATATTGACACTGCTTCATCCCAGGTCAGACGGCAAGCGTTGTATTTGTCCCAAAACTCCGCTAGAACCTGGTTCGTTAGAGTGCCTAATTGGGTTCCATTAATTGTGCTAATTGCTGTAAGGTGTCCGACGGCAACTAGTCTATGTAGACCCTTAGATGTGCAGAATTAGGACCGTGTAACTTTGTTAAAGGAACTACACGTATATGCTGATAGTTATAAAGGTTGCTTGTCTGCTGAAGATATCTAACGTTTCTAATTCTTGTATCTAGTGTGAACATTTAAAGATTATTCTAAAACTTTTTAGCTCTAAGCTTCTCTGAAGTTTCTAAGATGAGGAGGTTCTTTGTAATGAAAAACCCATGAAAGATGATTTTCCAATTATAGTAGGTCTTATACTAGTATCTCTTTCATTTCTTTTTGGTTTTGATTCTAATTGTGTAATAGATAGCTAGTCGATTTCATCTAATAAAATAGATTTTACTTAATTTGAATCCAAAGTCTTAACGGTCATCCTTTAGCTGTCTCATGTCTCGCCACACCAAAGACAAACCGTCTTCATTGGCTGTACCAACAATCCTGTCTGCTTTGATCCTTGTTTGTTTTAGTACGCAGTTAATTAAGCATATTTACTGCAAATTCGATGACTGTGTCGACTATCCAACTTTTCAAACTCGTAATCGTTCAAGCATAAACGAAATTCGCTTTAGGTACTTCCTTGATTAGAAGTATTTTTGTTGAATCAATAAAACACGCGAAATGAGTATAAAGGACTAGATGTGCTTATTTTGTGCATAGATAGATTGCGGAATTTCGGATCTACAACTCTATCATGAAAATCTATGCAAAACTTCGGTAATGACTTTTGTGAGATTAAACAAATTATATATTGTCCTATAAACATCATAAGCACGCTTTACTTAGCTTTAAAAAACGGTAAGTATACTGATCTATTATTCATCGTAAAGGTCACCTATCATTGTTGTGATCGTTGGTGTGGTATATTAGCATCGTATGGAAAACACTGTCGGGGGTAACAAGTCTCATCAGACAGACCACCACGGTAGATTTCATTAATAATAAGATAAAACAAGAGTTAATTATTATCGTGATATTAATTGACCTTTGTAAAATTAGCAATGATCGCATCGATATTATACAAACCAATTAAGTTGCGGTTATAGTTAATCATATTAAAATTATTTTATTTATCCACGGTATCATAGTACTGTTCGATCGAGGTAGAGGAACGTAATATAATAAAACTCCTGTTGACACAGTAACGTAAAATTGAGTTAATGGGGTGCATTGCTCGGAGAATAAGGGAGAAGACGCCAATGCTAAGTTACTAAACATTTATTACTATGACTAAATATACCAAAATATTTACCTAAATACTGACATATTGAAATGCTTGTTACTTCACACTTTTTTTATACTACTAGGTGACAGACAAGCTGACGCCCCACCTGATGGTAAGCGGTTACCGCCGCCAATAGACACCTGTAATAACAAGAAAAAATCACTTGATATTGCAGGTGCGTTGTCATCCTGGGGCCTAAGATGAAATGCCGTCCATGCTCAGTAATTAAACTGGCTACCTTCCCCTTCAATCCGAAACACAGTGAACTGTTCACGGCTAAAATAAGAAAGGCGGTGGTACCTACCCAGACGACCCTACATACGGGCCTACCACCTAGTACACTTGGTGCTTCATACCAAAACTACTGCATGGATCTTGAAGAAAAAGAATATTTTATGTAATTACAGAATAAATAATGGAACAATGTAATGCGGAACTTGCAGTTCCAGTATGCCTGTCATCAAAGTTGACTCTTAGAAGGTATGTGATAATCAGAGTGACCTTCGACGTCTGCTGATGTCGACTGTCCTAATGTATATTGGTGCATAAGCGTGTTATGTTTCTAGCACTTGCGTATTGACCGGTAAATGTTTTAATTCTAGTATTAAGCATTTAAGAAATTTCATGGTAAAAAGCGAACTAAAATTCTGTTTTTTTTTGTCTTCTTTTCAAAGATATAGAGCTTTCTATTATTTTTAAAATGTTTAGATCGATTCATGATGGCTTCCTAATCTGACGAAATCAACGGATCAACTTCTTCGAAACACAGATATTAACATCGTGTTTATTTGGTCTCCAGCCCTTTCCAGACAATGGGAAATATTACCTTACTTTTGCGATCGTTAGTGAATACACATTAGCTTACTGTTCGATTGTAGTGATAAAGATGAAGAATATTTTATATTTCATAAAAAAAATATGTCCATTTCATTTTGTGGTTCCACGTCGCTAAATCAATTTATCCCGGGTTCAAACGACGACTCCGATATTATTGCTGACGTAACAAAAGCTTGCCTAATCGATAAAGTTCCCAGTCGGTTATGTTATATTTACACATGTGTATAACCTTGTCGAGGAGCTCGGTAGCGTATTGGTTTGAGCGCTCTTGTTTCGATACGAAAAACAAAGCAACTTTCGCCATGGTCGATTCTAGGAAGGGTCAATTGGTCCCGGTTGTTCCTGCAACCGCTGTAACCCACAAACCCGCATTTGGGCCAGCGTGGTAGTGTTATGGCCCTAACTCCTCATGTGTTTCTCCCATGTAAGAAGGCCTGTGCCCAGCAGTGGGACATATATAGGCTGGTGATGATGATGATGATAACCTTGTCATTTTATGCTTTTCACTTATTACATATAAGTATAAATTTAGACTTTAATGTAAGATTGCATTTCTACGTGACAGAGTTCTATAGGTAAGTATTATGCTTTTTCGTAGATATTCTAACCAAAAGCAGAAGAATATTTATAACTAGCGACCGCTCACAGCTCCGACCACGTGCATGGATATTAGTTATTGCGGCAATTAGTGACCTTTCTTAGGATGTAGGTAAAGACAACGTAAGAATCAGACAGATAGACAAAGTAACTTTGGCATTCATGATTTCAGTAGATATAGATGATTTCACGTTTTACCTAATTGACAATGTTTTGATGATTATGGAATTTTTAACATCCAACTAAAATAAAAACATAACATGCTTCATTTTGATTCGACATTCAATTCCTTTCCAGGTTTACTTTTCAAATATGCAATTTAATAGGTCCTACAATTTTGACCTCAAATATAAACAAATAAAGTTCAACAAACACGCAAAGAAAAGTCTGTATGACTAAAACTATTAATTTCCTTTCCATTACTAACACAATGACGTCACGCGGAGGCGCGAACAATGGGCAAATTGGCGGGAAATCCAATAAGATGTCAACGCGTTAGGGAACTTTCATGGATTTCGTTTATAGGAAAAGCATTTAGAAATACCAGCTGTAATTTTTTTATTGTCAAATATCATAATAATCAACAATTGATATATTTTGAGTAGCAAGAAAAACCAAGCTACTTTAAAGAAAATGTTTAGCGCGACCATTACGAAGTTTCAAAATAATCTAATTCCAAGGTCAACCATTAGTACCTACTGATGTACTCACTTACTACCTATGTATTATATCAATTCAATTGTCAAAGTTGGTCAATTGTTTTACAACTTGAATTATTGTAATGAAAATAAACGTCAGATAAGAAACATAGTCGACAAAAATACAATTGCTCCCATCTCAAATCATGTGATAGCTGTAATTTTTCTTTTTCGCATCGTTAATTTACTGTTACCAATTCCTCAAGATTTATTAAGTTAATTTTCTGTTAATTACTTATCTTTGAAAATAAATCATATTTCGTCTGTTAATAGAAACATTTCAAGTCTGATTGGGGTCGTGTCGACTTCAATTGTAAGCCACGGGGGACTCCGACAATAGTGCACCAGAATTGAAGGCAAATTGTTTGCGTTAGACAATAAATTTCGTCACCCTCGCTACTAACCCGAAAGTTTTACACTTGCTTATGAAAGTGTTTTTGTCCAATTGAAAATTGGCTTAGTTTTTTTAAATGTTTTCTCTGTAATGCTAACTAATAGCGACATTTGTTATGAATAAACCTGCTGTAATATGTGGAAAGATGTTCTATACACAGTTTTTTTATTCTTCTTGTCGTCTTTAGTTCAACAGACATTAAGTTCAAGAATTTACTATTATACGTAGATTAACTTATACTATAGTATGACTTGAGAGTTTAAAATGGACATGAATTTTAAACGCATTCATATTTGACTTCTAGTTCCGAAAAATCTAAAGTTACAATTGGGCTTTAGCTCTGTTGCTTGTTGTCCATCTATATTTAGAAATGAACAGCATTCCCATCTCCATATTACTATTTTATTGTGAAATTTTAAAACAAACATTTTTCTCAACAAATTTAAAATTTGTCAACCTAAACCAATAGACGCTGAGTAGTTTTCGGAATATCATTCAAACAGTTATAGGTAAAATTAAGTGGAAGTTAGTTCAGATACTCAACTGCTTTAAAGAGCCCACGATTCCATCATGAACAAGACAACACAATTCCAAAGAGAAACTCTGTTTTTATTACAATCTCGATCAAAAAGATTTGCATATTTGAAACAAGATCTTTGGATTGAAAACTGTCAGATTGACGTGTCGCATATGAGCTGAAGCTAATTTATACGGTGTATTAACTTGTGCATCCGTTAGAAATTAATCAGAGTCAGACGGTGCAAGTAATCGTAACGAGTGTCCACCGTCCGATCTATTAGTTGGAGGAAATTGCTGCCCCGTCTTAGATAAAACGGTTAAGGCAGAAGGCGATAGGAGGATGGAAGATAGGGATGGCGGATTGGAGACATTTGAATCAGTCCAAACATATAAATGTTTGGACTGATTCAAATTGAAATCTACTTTTTTATATATTCATCCTCGTTTTCAAAAAGCTCCTACAATCAGAGCTTTTTATAGAATCACAAATGAAGCCACTTAGACACAAATGACGAATATTTTATTTTTTCTTTAAAATACTTATATAAGCGATTATTATTATTTTAAAGAATAATTAAAAATGTATTTGCCTAGGATTCAAACAAAGGCGATCTTAGCTTAGATAAGGTCAAGAAATCTTTTGGATGCCAACAACGAGAAAACTCGTAGTAGAATTTTCTTCGAAGGAATACAAGATATATCTATTAATTATGATACGTGGTACATAAGACCTACGATATATCTTTTAGATTTTTGATTGTGTTAAATAAGGCGAGAGTAACAAAAGTAAAAAGGATATTAGGAAAAAATATCATTTATTCGCCATTACCATAAGTAGCAGTCATACGAGGGGTTGGATAAAGTAAACTCAGGTATGTTTTCAAGAAAATCTATAGATCAATAAGTATTCGATTTTCAGTTTTAATATTATTTTGCCAAAACAGTCCACGCAGAATTATTAGAGCATTTTTAGATTGGGATCCCACCTTTATCCTATAAATCCAATATTTTAAAGCAGTACGAACAAGCCATGTGCCAAAGACAAGAGAGACGAATATTTTGAAAAACTGACGCCACTACATTGAATGAGAGTTTTTACGTAATCTTAGGTATGTGACGAGTCACTATTTTAAGAACTTTCAAAAACCTTTTTTTGTTTATAATCAAAATAATTAGGTACATAAATAAAAAAAAAACAAATTTACAACAGCATGCCAGCCCTGATCCCTATCAGAAAGGTATATGTTAGGATCATCGAGGATTCGTGACGTCACCGACGTGTTGCTTCGCATCTCAACGCAATCTAAGGCTATGACGAGAATCCAATGGCATTAAGACTACGGGAATCTAGTGAATTCAATCACTTCTATTAACATGCTAAATTCAAATCTATAGGAGAAATGTGCAATATGTAATTATGGATGTATTACAAACTTCTGGATTTAGAAATTGATTACTTAGAATGTCTTTAAAGTATTTTATTTTATTGTCATCTTCTATATTCCATCCACCATATTCTACACCGTGAATTATTAGAAGCCTTTTAGAAAATGACTAATTAATTGAACAACTGACTTATTCTATAGAAGCTTTGCTCCCGCTGTATCCTGTGTCTTAAGCTCGAAGAAAATTGTACTTTTGATGAATGTCGTTTCTACAGCACTTATCAAAATCTCACTTTAAAAATCAAGACAAGAAGGACAAATTAATTTAATCGATAAAAATATATTTGTTTAATTTTGCAAAAAATAAACTCCTCAACGGTAAACAAACTCTTTGAATGACAGCAAATTGTATCTTATGCTAATAAAAACACGTTTTAAATAGGCAAAAAGGAATAAATTGAATAAGTGAACAGACGAGAATCGTTGGGAGCACAATGAAAAATAAAATTTAAATAGAAAAATATTGTGAAGCTGAAGTAATTGAATGAGTCGGTAGCGGGGAAGGAAAATACCGGGAAATCTTTCTTCAGAGCCAGTAACTAAATTATTCTATTCTATAATAACTTTATTCACAATAAGAAATAAAATTCTGCTGCGTCCCGTGGAAATTAAGTTTCTTTCAGGTGTTTTCTTCTTAAGGGCGTTAGGATAAACTACTTTACGAGATGTAGGTAAGTAGCTATAAGAAAAATATTGAAAGATGGTGTAAGATATGGTTTCGAAAACACCCAATAATTTCCAGCACTACCTACATATAGGAGACAAAATACATCAAAAGGCGTACTAGGCATAGTTTCACTCCATAAATCGATCTTGATTAGATAACGTTAGATGCCGCTTAAAAACAAAACGCTTGAATTTAAAACAACAAATAGCTTGTCATCTATGATTTATTATCATCGGTATTAACGTGCAATTTAGACTTTAAAATTTATAGTCACAAAGTCAATTTTAAAATTACTATTCCAATATCACGCCATCACAAAGAATTTTTAGGTTCAATTAGCTACCCGGAGAATAATTTGAAAATCCAAGTCAAACACAGAATTTGCGAAGGGTAATGCCAAAATTGCCAAATGACATGTCAGTACATGTCAGTACACAATTGGTCTCTATCAAGCAAGGGTCCCGAAATTCCCGAATTATCGGTCTTGAGTCTCCCTGCAAAAACTCCAAAGAGTATTACGAGTCTAATAACATAGAAGTGTAAGATGTAGGGAGAATGGAAGTGACATAAATTATTATTATATGCTTTCGTAGCATTTCTAACAACTAAGTCGGTATTCTAGTACTGTAGATTCGACAGGTCTTATATCAGAAAGAAAAGAAGCTACTGAAGCTGAGCCACAATATATTCTTATGATTTATAAAACTAATCTAATTATAACAGAAACTAGTTTGAAAATATTGAACGTATTTTTCTTTTCTTGCCGATATTGCAAATCAAAAAGCTCAATTTAAATCGAAATAACATGTTTGCTCAATGACTGATTAAGGTAAGCTCTAAAGTGAAAATGACGTATCATAACTACCAACTAAAGCCGAATAAAAAAGGTTAACAAACTATTGATTTGGATTCAGCACATTAACATTAAATAACGCTTCTAAAACGCTTTCTGTGTAAGTACAGTAAATATACTTGATACCACGCTCAATGTCAAAGATTATAATTATAGAGTTTAAATCATTGTATCTGGAGAGAATAGCACTATTAAATATAATCTTCATATAATTATATTGATTGTGCCTCATCCAGTAAAAACCCGTGTAATTTCCATTCCTTGTAGAGAACATTTTCTTGGTGTTGACAATGGGGGAAATTACCCATGGGCGCGACAGCCGACCAAGTGGGCGTGATGATGCCATAGTATTGAAGAAGAAATATAAATAAGCAATAGGTGAAGTTGTTGGAGAATATAATACAACTTAATTTGGAATGAATCAAGTAAAAGTTACCCACGTAAGATACCTATTCGTAAAAGTAAATTAATACAAAACATTATTCTTAGTTATTGTTTTCTTTAGGATATGACAATTCTAAATGTTAGACACTTTTTTTCAAATATTTTATTTGGTAAAAACTTATGTCTTTACAATAAATCATGGTCGGGTTCCCTTTTAAGCAAGAAAATTACTTGTGCTGAAAAGCTCCGCTCTTCCATAACTTAAGTGTATAATTACCAATGTTAATGTGTTTATTTTCCATGTTACAACAATTTCAAATCATTAAAATGTATACTTAGAAATCACATAAAAACATATGTGAGCGGGGTTGTATTTGTGTGTTCAAATGTAAAGGTAAACGTGTTTGTATGTTTGTTTGTGTTGTGTGTGTTGTTTTTTGCGTGTGTATGTATGTGTTTGTGAATATGTGTGTATGTATATTATTAAGTTTATGATGACGCATTCGAGGTTTTCTTTATTTATTGTAGGTATTTAACCATTTGATCAACTTTTTTTAACAATGATAAAATAATGCATGCTAAAATACATTGAGGCTTTAAGTATGTCATACTGTGATAAAGCAAATTTACAAAACCTATCAAAAACTAAAAAATTACATTGGTAATGAAAAAAATATACTTTTTTTTATAAAAAATCCACAACTAAGAATCCATCTCCATACTATCTGCTAGCATCCCTCCGAGGGTAATGAGACGAGGTTATGATTACTCGCAAACAATACAGTTAATACCGCGTGAACAATGACCCAATCACCGGGGACTTTATTATGAGCTCCACAATACGCACTTTCTGAACAGGTAATGAGCATTTTTAGGCTTGTCTAGGTATACATTTGGAGTTTTAAGTTTCGTATGTGATGATAATACTATAAAATGAAATCGTTGTGTATATGTGCTGGAAAAAATGGAACAAAATGCCTCAATTTGCATTTTGATGCTTCGGATTAGACTCAGGAGGAGCTCAGTTGCGTAGGTACTTAGTGGTTTAAGCGCTCTGGTTTCGATTACGAAAACAAAGCAACTTTCGCCATGGTTGATCCCGGGATGGGTCAACCAAAATTTCTAATCTTTAAATTTCCGTGCACGGAAGGCACGTTAAGCAGTTGGTCCAGGGTGTTACTGCAACCGCTTTCTTTCGCTTTCTTATTCGCCTCAGATAATAAAAAATATTTCTATGATACCCGCATTGGGCCCGCGTGGTGGCGTAATGGCTCAAGCTCCTCATGTGTTTCTCCCATGTAGGAAGGCCTGTGCCCAGCAGCGGGACGTATATACGCTGGTGATGATGATGATGGACGAGACTTTAAAGCCACAGGCTCGAAACTTTCAAAATATAAGTAGCTAACCAATTTATTTCTAGCTTAAGAATCAAATCATTAAAACAAAAGGTGCTTCTACAAAATAAGCATAAAAAGTGAGACATGTGCAAAGCTGCGCGTCGGTAATAATTCTTATATTTTCGTACTAGAAAAACCTCCAGTAAATTACCGTAACATCTGAATAGCTGCATCCTCGATTCATCCAGTGACCTAAGGACGTGAACACAATAGACTCTCATCAGTGTCTCTTGTTTAGCGAAAATCGCCGGCGATGTCTGTATACGTCCTTAATTGTTGCCACGTCTTGTGCTTTGGATTATTTTTGTTCACAAAATAAATAATAAGGTTTTTCGTCGTTTGAAATATGAACAGAAGTTTTTTTTTCACCAATATTTTTTTATGGAGAATTGTGTGCGAGTATCTATTAAATACAGCTAAAAATCTAAGAATAGACACTATTTATAAACAAAAAACAAAATAGAACGAGATAAAAACATTGAAAGTCGTTTTAATAAAACAAAACTGAAGCCCAGACTTCAATAATAAATTACCCAAAACGGAATTACAGAAGAGAAACATCGAACAAAATGCCGGGAGTAGGCAAATAGTTGAAATGAGAATAAGCACCCGACGTTCGAGTCAAGAAGCCACTACATTTCCGCACAGTTTCTCGCAAAGGAAAAATATTCGATAGAAGCATTTTGCCGCAAACAGCACTTCAGGATTTCCCATTCTCCACTGCATTTTCATTTCAGTTTCAATAGCTTTATCATAGCTACTACTTTATCATAGCATATTGTTTAACAACATTTCACTAACGAACTCAATAAAATTAGTTATAATATTCTTTTCTTATTACCCACCAGCCACTGTCACATTGTTTACATCATTACACTCGACCCCCGCATTCCCCTTCACGTCGTATAAAACAAACAAGTGCACATCCTTTGACAGAGCAACACAAACAATTGTCCAAATCATAAACAATGGTTTACATCGCAAATATTATCTACGTCCCGCTCAAAGTATCCCTACATATAATGAACCATTCATACTGCCAAACAAACTCCAACCAACCATATGCAATAATTCCATACGAGCCAATGCAGTTACGAAATGCTACAAGCCCCTATCATATTACAAAGGACTCTAAATCCAAAACAGAAGACGTAAAACCGAAATTTAAGTGACGTACCTAATAGATGTAAATCCTTGGTCGACTGACAAAGAACAGAAGCGATTTCACGACATCAAAGTGGAACACGACATATTACGCTTCAAAATAAACACTAGAATAAATACATCGAAATGTTTGTTCGGAAATATTCGGCAATGGGGTGATCATAAATTATCTATTAAACAGAGGGTAGTTTCTGAAACCCTTTTGATGGATTAATTTGCTGTTTGTGCGTACGTTTGTGACTATGCTGGGATTTGCAATTAATAAGTTCGTATACATTAATAGAAGTTGTTTTGTATGAATCGGAGTCTGTGTATGTTAGCTTACCTGGTTCTCTATCCGTATGCGTCCATAACAAAACCATTTCTAACGAACCATGATTGTTTCTGAAAGGTTTCCGTCGAAATTCGAGAGCTTAAAAATGGTAGCCTATAATTTGCACATAAAACACATCCTAATGGCAGCGTACGTGATCACTTATTCGGTGGACTCACAAAGCGACATCTTCATCTGAAAGCAGACTCTGATTTAAATATATTATTCTTGTAATAACAGGCGCTCCGGACGGAGGGATCCCTATTGAAGTCGTAGAATACATTATTTTAATTCGTACCACCTCTTTGTGACCCCATCAGGGAATTAATGGATTCAAAGCCTTCTCTTCCGTTCGACAAAGAATAATTTGCTAAGTAAATGAACGGGCAGACAATCCTGTTACGATCCCAAGTTTTGTTTCGATGGAAGATTAAAGAGTGGCGAATCCGTGAAAAGGGGCACCTTTCAATTCGACCCTTTGTGAATGTTATCTCTGTTAATTTTCGGAGGTCAATGAAGTACATAAAACGATTTCATTAATTTATCTGTTCCCTACAGTTTCGTTTACAGTTACTGCAGACCAATAGAAGTATTGAAGCAACTTTATTACTTAGTAATCAAAAGGAGTTTCGATGCAAACCTCTATTAAGATATTGCATTACAGAACAACATCGGGGCCATAATCTAAATTGAAATAGGTTGAGTCCAAGAAGACGTACTAAACTAGTCTCAATTCAGTATTCATTGCGAGCGGTAGAATAGTGACGCTATCGAAAATTATTGTCAAATCTCAGGGGTATTTCGGACGATGTTTCGTTTAAGCCATGAGAAGGAAGGGAAAATGGCTTGAGTTTAACTATTAATATCGCTTACTGACAAGAAACAAATGGTATGATTATTTATATTAACAATTGTAATTACGTACCATACTATACATATACTTATGTATTTGTTCCGTCTATACTGTTTTTTATATCAGGAATAACTTTTTTAAAGGTTTTATGAACCTTGGAATTATGTCCTCCAAGAGGACTGGCTCTCTTACTGCGATATGTTGTAAGGTGAAGTATCTTCCTTAGTCGGACGTTCAAAGCACATCTTTTTATACTAATTTAGTTTCATAGATTTTTTTGATAAAAAAATATAATGTATTAAAAAAAGTAATTATTATAAAAATACATTTGTTATTTATTATACAAGAAAATCTAATTCAAATGTAATCGATGCACTATCCAATACCCTTCTTGCATCAGTAACGAATGTCTATGGGGAAACCTGAGACGGCGCGACGATCCCCAAAGCCGAGGGTCACTTATTGTTATATCGATAGTCTTAACGTACTGACATTGTGGCACGCTACTACTGACATAAAAGCTGCTTGTAAGCTGCGACGAAACACACATCGAACGTAATTTATAGTCCATTTGATAACACCGTAAAACCAAATCGGAAAGCTACAGATGGGAAAGATGTTTAGCTTGAGACTTCAAAGAAAATACACCTATACGTAGGTAATGTTCACTTGGATTCAATATAAACAGTGACCTCTTTATGAATAAAGGAGACAGAAAATTCGCAACAAACTCGATGGACCACTTCAGCTCTAAATTATAGTTGCCTCGAAAATATCCATAGGAAAACACTAAAAGTTGGCATCAAATAATATCGAATGATTTATATATTATTCATAAGGACTCCCCGGGAAAGCCACTAGGTACACCTTTGTGAATAATTTAGACGACAGACACATATTATTTTTGTAGGGGCCACGCTCTGCAGTGTTTGTCCTATAAAATATCATTTGGGGCAAGGGGACTTCAAATCTTAGAGGTTAAACCTCCTAAAACCCTTTGAAATACAGTTTTTTTACTTTTCGTCTTATGGACGCGTAAAAATAAGTGGTTAAGGCAATTTGTTGGAAAAGAAATCCTTAAATAAATATGGAATATATGGCTTTAACGCTTCTATTTGCTTAGCTATATAAGGTTTATTATTTAATGCTGAGCAAGACAGCTTACATAATATGGTTCATTGTTGAAGATGAATAGTTCCAATTCCACAAGTCCAGATGTCTTTGGCAACAACAATCTCGGCTGCAACCCTTCCGCTCCTAACTTGACATCACACATCAATTTCCTCAACCAAATCCGCCTCTTGTTTACCCAAACACACAATGGCTCAATCTACGTACCAGCCGAGCTTTCTAACAGAATTACACTCAATCCTGACACAATCCCACGCCATCTACGTCTTTATTAACCCTTTCATGGCGTCACAATTACAATTTGCGGTTATTTGTCAAGTGCTCCGTAATGCGTTAAACATTTTGTTTTAACAGCTCTCACAGTAAGTTTTTCGGGTTAATTTTGTAATATTTATGTAGTAGTTAGTGTTGCGGTGCGACTTATAATGGTAATTGGACTCTAAATGCTTGTTTGTGGTGATGTCACAATGGTCGTGATGATGTGTTTTCGTGGATCTTATTTCGGGTCGTTGCTACTTTTCTTTTAGAGTTATTGTCTTGTTTTTTTCTTAAAATCTGTCTGTCATTAATGTTTTTTTTTATACAACTAGATGACAAACAAGCTGACGGCCCACCTAGTGGTAAGTGGTTACCGCAGCCTATAGACACCTGCAATAACAAGAAAAAGCACTTGATATTGCAGGTGCATTGTCATCCTGGGCCCTAAGATGAAATGCCGTCCATGCCCAGTAATTACACTGGCTACCTTTCCCTTCAATCCGAAACACAGTGAACTGTTTCACGGCTGAAATAAGAAAGGCGGCTACACAGACGAGTCTACATACGAGTCTACCACCTAGTAAATGTTCTTTTTTTAAAATTGCAATCGACATTTAGATTGTTAATGAAATTAGTAGATACTAATAAGATACGTTGACTACTACGTGAGGAAAATAACAATGAATACATATGTTACACCAAACCACGTGCATATTATCAACCGTTTTTATATACACCTCCCCACAAATGTTGTTTCTAGAATCCACAATAACTTTTACAATATCTACCATAGTACTTAAAACTGAAGATATTATTAATTAATAAATAACACCGGCTCTTGATGAAATATACAGGTGAGGCCGTCAATACGACAATAAATTGAAACATGGGGTATATTAGTTGAAGGAAATGGTTTGCCACTTTCAAAAACATCTTATTCATTTGATAATTTCATGACATTTGTATGAAATAATATGCAGCCAATGTTGGCTGCATTATTTAATAGAAATGTCCTGAAATAATCAAATGTATTGATTTGAGTGTTTCTGAAAGTGGGAAACCATTTCTGTGAACTAATATAGCCCATGTTTTAAATTATTGTCGTATTGACGGCACCACCCTGCATAAACATGTTAATTTAACCCTACGGATTGCATTATATTGTCATGATCATGCCCTGTCTCTGTAATCTTATATCTCATAGGTAATAACTGTCTCCGTACATTAAATTTCAATCTAATAGGTTATATCTTATCAAATCTATATAAAAGTATTAAATATAGAATACAATTTTGGATATAATGGTTGCGCCAATAGTATAGTATGTTTATAAAACATGTAAGTAGTAAGTTTGTACAATTTATTGTCTTTCAGTATTAACTCGTGTTTTAAAACAGACGAAGCTTAATGCAAATTTTCTAATAAACATTATGTATACTTGCAATTATAATTTTGTAACTCCAGAATCACAACTATTATGTTAGTAAAGATCATTAATAAACCGTCGACGTGCAATTTCGCGTAACTCCAAATGTATCGCGATAATTAACGTACAATTGTTCTTGTCTATAATGAGGCTTTCACCGGGACCTGTTCTCAAACTAACAATATAATCCGTTACAGCTTCAATATTAAGTTCAATAGACTTCCTTTCAAAATGTTCAGATGCACCAGACGAGCGTTTGTAGAAAGATATATGTTCAGCTTGTTGTTAGAACGTTTTACATAAGGTCAATCGCGTATAATTTCGAACTATATTCACCTGTCATCTTTTGACGAAGGGAAAGCCTTTTTCAGCACTATGTTATTAATTATAAACACAAACTCTTACATATTTCCTATTATCTATAGCATCATTATTAAATATTATTTTAGTTAGTAACGATACAATTTTGCTCATTTTTAGGATATTGGTAGTTTAAAAACATCTATAACCACCTACACGGTTATGAGTACACCAGAGCTTTTTTTATTATAAGCTACAGTTACTGCTCTCGAACAAGAGGGCCATACCTATAATTTTCAAACCTTTGTCCTCATAAAACAAATCGCTTTCAAAAAATTACAGCAAAGAATAAACAGAAACTATGGGCGAAGTCAGAATAATTAAAATTTCAGTGACTTCACTCTTAGCCCGTTAGTTGAAAAAGTATTGAATAAATATGACATGCGCGATGATAAATGAGCTATTCGACCTCATTCGATAAAAAATGCGTGAAAAGTATTGTGGCTGCAAGAAATTCTGTCATTACAATTTCAATAAGACTCAAAAACGTTTGAAAATTATTTTTTCTCGTTACAAAACTTTGTTAATACTCAATCTGAATGAAATAAGTCTATTATCCTCTCGTTTATACGCCAAAATGATACCGCCTTGTTCTTTATCATAAGCAAAGATAGCATGTAGAGTATTATTGTCAACTAGATGAATGCAATATGGATTTATATTGGTTTGATGTCTATTTTAAAGCAGTGTCTTACTATCAAAAATGTTACGTCCTCAGTTTCCGAAGACAGCTTTCATTAGAATATTCACATAAAATTAAATTAAATAGTGTAGTTCATTTCTTACACGGCTTTCTGTTTGTTAGTTCGTAAAGCAAAGCGTAGACTTTAGTTCATTATACAAAGGCTTTTCATATTTGTGTTGAAGAAAAGTAATTTATGCATGAAACTTGAAAAGTAATTTACGGTATATCATGTCTATTTTCATAAAGGCTGTCGGCGTTTCCGTCGCTCGTCTGCAACCGAGTTCGGCAGCGTCTTGCTTGAACCCAATAAGTGTGAGATGAAGTGGAATAATCGATTCGACAAACAAGAGGGCCCGGTAATGCGTCTCGATTCATCGCGACACTACTCGATAGAGTCGGATTAGAATCGGTTCTAGTGACTTGATATTGGCATAATGCTCGTGGAATAGCTTTAAAATATTTGATTTTTATTGTGAAAACATCTCACGTGAATCAATTCAAAATGAATCGCTCGTTATCATTACTTGAACATTAATCACGCAAACAATACCTTTGTGCGAATACTAATCTTACAAATCACCTTGTTCGTTTCGAAATCAAATAATATATACCAAATCTGACTAGCAAATTGACAATAAAATGTTAAAGAATAATTATCCACGATTTCGGCGCTGTAAATACGTCGAATGATAGAATGGATATTGATGATGCTACAACAATTCACAAAAAAGATGCAAGAAGAACGACCGAAATATCTAATGACGGCAACATTTTAATAACATTATCGAGTATTTAATAAGAAAGCAATACGTAAGATCACACGGCCGGACATCAAAAAGGTCGCTCTTCCATTGATTACTTCTTGTCACATCAAAGAGCCGACGAGCCATTGTGGGACTTCAAATAACTATATTTCCATCGATTTTTCTTTCGGCATGTCTGAGTCTGTTATTTAATTTAGACGTATGATATAGACATTATTGTGACGGTTACGATGATGAATGACGAATTAATGATAATCCGGTGATAGGCAGGTGACTATGTAACTATCGACAACAGTGCTAGCAGCTAATTGGACAGCCGAGACCGAATCACCCGTCCGAATCTTTTTAACAATTGTGATAATTTTTATTCGAAATAAAAATAAATCTACATGCATGCAAGCTCTCAGCACATCAACAAGTTTTGATCTTTTTTTATATGAAATTTTTTACTTTCAACAATATAAGATTTTAATGCAATATACACTATAAATAGCCTTTAAAAAGCACTTCTCACACAGAGTATGTAAAATGAATATTATCAGATCAGAGGTGAATGGTGTTAGTGACGATTTTAGAATTAAAAATAACAACAGGTGCATAATGTTTTGCAAGAGCATTGTCACCACGTCCAATAAAGCTCAAAAGACATATGCATTCACATCAAAAGAAATAGAAAATCGCAATTGGGCAACGTTTGTAATCACCGACGCGTGCGCAACTGAGTGCCAAATTGAAGAAAAAACACTGTTTGTGCGACGCCTTATTAACGAGAGATTTATCGTTGGCATCCTTTAAAAATTACTTATGGGTTGCTATTTTTTTATTTTATTTGGCTTCCATTAACGTTCTAAACAATCATAATAACGAGACATTATGATTTACTAAAGTCATTGAGACATACTATACTATACGTCCACAAAAAAAATTCTCGTTCGCTAATGTGCCTATAATTTTAGATATGAAAATGCAAAAGCAAAAACAACGAGCCTAAATTGATTAAAACTTAAAAGCTCTCAAGCTGGGAACTTTTGACTTTTACAACAGTAAAATTATTGTAAGTTTTAACAAGATTCTAAACTAACCATATTATAATAATATGGTTATTCTTTTTATGCCACCAGTCTGCCAGGGACCAACAAACATACTTACGCAATCCAAGAACCTCATGTTGTTGTAAATCTTCTTAGCTTTGAAACATTTTTATTTTTTAAAATAAAACGTGCGCTGGTTGTAGTTTAAAACCAGCGTATGAGGTTTTAATACAATTTTGAAGATAAAAGTTGTTTAAGCATTCTTGACTTGAGAGTTAGTTATGAGTGATTTATTTAATTTTGTAAGATCTATTTTTTATTGATAATTTTGTTTTAACACATCATAAAGCGGTGGCAGCTTTTTCTCGGTTCATTCTACTTACATTAAAGTGACACATCACTATATTGAAACACACAATTTTTACTTCACTTACGATATATCAAGAGTATTATTTCAATTCAAATAGACACAGTTGGCAACTCTTCTGAAGAGACAAAGCAAACGACAAATAAAATTAACGCGGACGACCGGCAGTGTGGCATTTCAGCAAACATTGTTGGAATATATACGAAACACGTGGGTGTGTCTGTCCGTTTTATTAGAAGAGGATATAGGTATCGATGGGATGACAGCTCCCAATACAAAGTTCTATTGTCAATGTTGTAAATTTTGTAGTTTATTTGACGGCTTACATGTTTAGAGGAAGCTTATCATTTGGAATTCTGTATTAAAATGTACACTACAAAACGAAGCAGCAAAACTACTCGATAAACAGCTATAACCTACACAATATTCATGTTAAATCTAGACATTCACCTCTAATTTCTAAGTCCCGTTAAGTCAGTGAAAAAAAAACACAACTGAAATGAATACCACAACACAAATGAAAAATAGAGTACTACAGAGTTATATGGATTTACCAAAACCGTAATTAGTTTAGCTAGGTACTGAAAGAGATAATTTAAATGATGAGAAAACAATTATTTTCAAAAACCTACATGACATCATACAAATTTCTACAATGATTAACGATAACACAGATGATGCAGACGCTGTATCGATTTGTTATTCGAAATAACAGAACATCTCACCGGCATAGGAAACGGATGTTGTTGCATTCAACTTTGTCCGAATGTCTGTTCAAACCCCAATAAAACTTTCCATGCGTTCATACTTTCTGAAATAATATTCTGGAATGAGCTAGTTAATCGTAAAGATTTATGTGGATCAAGGCTGCTCTGGTATTTTGAGATTTAGTAATATTAGCCACTGCATGAGCGGAATCACATTTCACTGATTGTCATGTGTAGTATGAGATTTGAATGTCCAGATACCTCAAGTTTGATCGTATCTAAGATTTATCTAACGGAGAAACTGATTCTTGTATTTTTTTCTCTATGAAGCAATTCAAAGATAATAGGG
Source organism: Nymphula nitidulata (assembly GCA_947347705.1). Classification (NCBI taxonomy): domain Eukaryota; kingdom Metazoa; phylum Arthropoda; class Insecta; order Lepidoptera; family Crambidae; genus Nymphula; species Nymphula nitidulata. Next base: position 9,740,264 of record OX374636.1, read on the forward strand.
CATAATTAATAGTCTCTGATTATAAAACAAAAGCAAATCAGAAAACCTTTCGTTTTATAATCTGTAACAGCGGTATTTACCACTCGGGATTTGAGCTCCCGACTGGTAGCACCTCCACCTTACAGAAGATCACAGCCCGATAATATTACTTCGTAATGTTGTGATGTGATCCTATGGTGGACCCCAGAGCTCATTAAGAAAGCATTATGTTGAGGCGTCAACACAATTCTTTTTCTTAAATTTTACAGGATAAGCAATGCGTGAGTAGTGCCCAAGGTCTATGCTGCGGTGACCCCTTACCATAAGGAGAGCTGTAGGTAAGTACTTCTTTGCCGCTTTTGTCGTAATATAAAACATTTAGTTATATTGTTTTTAAAATCACACGATTTTTAAGCCTGATGGTATGCGGTTGCTGGTAGGTCTGTAACCTTTAGTTATGCTTTGATACACCAAAACTTGGGTATTGCCAACATGTGGAGTCCATTAGAAGAGCATTATACATCCAGTCAAATAATAAATCTATCAACTTAAAGATGAAACATCGTTTTTACCGATATGCCATATGTAGAAAAGGTTTCATCCGTTGCGAAAAAGTTGACAAAATATTTATGACTACTTTGAAGACTTTCTAATAAACAGTAAGTTCTAAAAACCCCTAGCACAAACATTTGAAATTTTCGTATTATGAACGTATAGTTTGCTTGATACGATGACGATAGAGAACAAATGATGGTCGGATTAAACTTTAAGAATGGTTGTCGAATCTTTAACAGAAAAATGTAAGTGACGTCATCGTATCGATATTTGTGTGGGAAACCTATCCTTTTATTGATAGGTTTCCCACACAAATATCGATACGATGATAAGACGAAAGTTTCTAAAAATAGCTCCAGAATCAACCCGCCTGGTGCTCTGCTCAAAATTTCATACAAAAGCTGACGAAAAACAAAAATTAAAAATGTTTGTGCTAGGGGAGCAGAACTAGATATAGTACCTAAACATTCGACTTTGTAAAAATTAGAGCTTATTACAGAAGTCACTGTCCACTGTAGTCAATAACAGTGGTCGACAAAACAATGACTAAATAACAAACAATGAACCTCCAAAATAAAGATAAGCTACGATAACCCCACAACGGTTTCTTCACAACAAATAGGGAAACAACAGTCACCCTGATAACCTACAATTTCGCAACAATAGAATTTAAGTGTATTTTTGTCATAATGTCTGTCATGATGCTTATGATAAACACTATTGTCTGTCAATTAAAGAAGGGAATTACGTAATTTCCTTCCTGAGTGTTCTAATAAAAAACATTCAATTATGTAACTATTACAAAGCACGAAGTTGTTATTTCCAAGGCTGAAAAATTTAATACTTCTTTGGTAAACAATTGATAGATTTCGTTACGTGATACTCAATTATGAGCAGATACGTTAATAATTACCAATGAGCCTAATCAGTACTTTATTAACCTATTTATCATAGCCTTTGGTTAGAATGTTGTTAGGCGAATCGAATTGCATAACTATCTGTGCCAGTCCAAATAAATTCAATTTAATTGATATCTCTATGAATATGGAAACAATATAATAGTGTTGATTAAAACATTATTTTTATCTTAGGGTCAGCCAGTTACTAAGCCGATGACCCACATTATTTAAAGAAAAGCAAAATAAACAGATAAAGCTAAATTCAATAATATAAACGCGGAAATGCCTATACCTGGAGATATTTCTAAAAATATATCACCAGACGGGGTTGAAAATCTATTATGTAGGTAACATTTAAGATGCAAATTACTTTACTTTTAATATTTAATTATTATCTACAGTTCTTGTTATTTTAAAGTATAGGTAGGTATGCCCAGTAGTAGGTATGAAGGCTATTGTTGATGATGATAGTTTAATATTGAATAACATTAATATAGTGATAAAATATAAAATTAAAACATTGAGAATCCGCATTGTGTTATAGCAGAGTTGAGAAATGATGTCTTTTAACATTATCACATGTGCATGAAAGAAGTTGCAGGCGGAAGCTTATAATTTCTATTTTTATAAAAAAAGTGACCGGTCAAGCCTTTTCAACGGCTATCGTTCGTCTACCGTCAACAAAAGCATTGTAAAAAAGATGTAGCATTAGTGCTTTGTCCACACATCCAAGCACGTGTGATTCGACTACCGAGGAATCCTTTTGTACCATTATTTGCATACCAACTGGTTCCGTCTATACGATATTAATCAAAGGTTTTATTAGTGAACATCAAAGAATAAACACAATGCTAAGATCTCTTATAAGGTACCCTCAATACTATTGTTACTTTTGTCAGAGGTTGATTTATGAGCGGCCACTGTTGTTGGGCCTCTCTGTATTGTGTTGTCAGTTTTTGTTTGGACCTCGCCGACATTGTGTACTACCCCTTCGCTTTGGTCCAGCCAAGCTTTATTCACGTGATCTCACTTTGATGCGTCTAACGTACAATGCCCTGTGACTCAGGGCTGATTTGCTCATGGCATTTGCATAATTCGTGACCGTATTGACTGATTTCTCAAAAGAATCAGGTATTACTGTAAACGCTATATATTTTACTCTTAAATATGCTTTTTTACTATCAAATGTAATAAGAATATAAACATCATCTTATTTTATAATAAGTCGATAAAAAAATAATTTAACTGCAATAACTAAGTCCAATGTGTTTACATTTCAAAGTGCTCAGTTTTTATACTAATTGCATTATTGAAAACATTTTTGTTAAAAAATAACAATTGCAAAAGAAGCACTTGCCTACGTTACTCAATGTAGAAAACCTTGATGTCAAAACAAATTCGGGTTCCCTACAGCCACAGCCCTTTGTCCTCCATAAAGTCCTTGACCGTCTATTGTGTGGACCACAAAGGCGGCTGGGATTGAGCTTTGCTTGTAATTTTCATGCTTCAATCCACGCATTCACGCTTCTCAGTACATCCACTCTCTTCCAAATCATTACGTTCCTTACCTTTGTATTTACGCTCACCGTCTTTATTACGCGGTAATACTTCATTGTAAGATTTGTAAGCGCCCGATTCTTTATTAGACACCACATTGTGTGCCCCCGTATGCTTCTTATTGGCTCTTAATCTTTTTTGAACGTATGTTTTGAGTTTGTAATGTTTGCGTCATCAATACTAATGATTGCAACAACCAATAGGTACGTATACAATAGTTATTGTTTTTTTTTATTAGAAAGGGTTACCGGAATCTACATCGTCATTACATTTAGTTAGATCGACATTTTATTACTTTAGTTTGGTAACAATCACGATTTGTGGTCAAATAAATCACATCGGTAGCGATTGTCCTATTGATGATAATATTTTTCAAAATCAATTAAATTGATTGTTGGTTAATATTATGAAGCATTTTCACAAGAAATATTTCAGGACGTCTGCAGTGATTATTTATAAGGATCTTTGTTTACTACAAATTTTGTTCAAAATAATATTAAAACTAAAGTCATAAAAGTTTCATTATAATCTGGAAGATAGCAGAACAGTCGTATGATTGAATACAGCATACATGAAATGTGTACGACTATCTTAAAATGTTAAGGAGTTTATATACAGAGTAAAGGCCATGATTGTACAGACATTGATTCATTGCCGTCTCGAAATAATTCAATAGGATTTTCGCTATTTTAATCACATTTTTAAATTTATTGTTAATAGACTAGCAGTATCTACTTTGTGCAATTCGACAACGAAAAAACGTATTTCATTTTGTTAATTCAGGATATATGAGTATTATTTTTCCATCCAAAATGCTAGTAATTTGTATGAGACTGTGACAATTTTTTTTTCGTGGTAAATAGAGCTTCCACGACTATCTGATAGAGATGATCTCTGCGCAGGCGCATCGGAAACGCAGCAGTACCCGCCCAAGTGGAAACAGTTCGTTACATTCTAAATCCGTACACAATCCAGTCATAAAATATGGCTCCAACAATAAAACAGAAGTGGTTCGTTCTACTTCACCACTGGCGAAAGTGCTCTATATTCTTAGATGGATAAAGTTTTTATTGCTGGGAACTGCTTAATTTTAGTAATCCAGAGACGATAATATTATTTTTCTTAATCTAGCTAATCTAATATTGGAACACCAACATTATGTAGGTACCTACCTTTTTATTTTATTCTTATTGATCAAATACATTATGGGTGAACCGTAAAAATATAAAACGGCAAATCAAAACCATAATTTTGACGACATAATTAGATTGGGTAGTTAATTTGTCAAGTCGCTTAAGACTCCCGGTCTTATGGTATAAAAAATAAATTGTCTGGAATTTGTCGCTTGACAAGTCAAACTGATAATAATAGTGATATAATTTTTCAAGATAAGTATAGATAAAAAAAATGTTGAAAATATTAATTTCTAACTAATGTGATGCGAAGACAATAATTATAGTTTTAACGGGACAAAAAGTTTGTCATGTGAGCACTGTATCAATAAATTCATCCTGGTTCAAACTTTATATTAAATTCAATAAAAACACATAATATTATGTTGCCGGTTCTTTAGACTGTAACATTTACATGTTGCAGAGAATAAAGAATCATCACATGTAGCTGTCGCCACTAAATCAACCAAGAACAATGTTGTTCAGAACAAAATTACCCTTTTCTTATTGTTTTTTATGAATTATCGCCTACATCTGATCTCTTTTTCTTTTATACTCGCACCGGTAGCATCCATCACGCTCTGTATTATTGTTTCAGTCTTTGGTATGTGAGAGAATAAGATAGGAGATTACCAGGTATTAGTCATCGGATTTGCTTTTGTTTCATGGGAATAGGCCATATTTTTTTTTATTATTTAATAGAAGTAAAGCAAGCGACAGTGATTAGATGGCATAAATATAGAAAATTAAGATAAAATTGTAACTAACGAACCTGTAATAGTTAATGAAGCAACCTTATAACAGTTTTGTAATCAATAAAACAGTGTTAATAGCCAGCACCAGCAAACTGAGATCAATTAAAGCCAACCCACCATTAACAATCGTGAACTGGTCATAACTGAGAAAATCTTGCGCTTCGACGATGTGAATGAGCGTTATAATATTCGCGTCCACAACCAAAATAAACCAAAAGCCGAACGGAAACGGCCGCTATATTATTAGACACGACAATTCTATTATTTTTATTCGTAACACATCTCGGAGATTTGCCCATAAATCTGTGATGGCAGACGCTTCCACCTTTAATAGTATGGAAATGAATATTCCTAGAACAGAGCACTCCCTCCACACCCAATTAGTGACGTTTGTAATTTGACTAACGATTTTCATTTGAATAATAATCTTTATTACATTGTTGTCAATGAAGCTCCTCCTTCATTCAGAAATGTTAGAAGCATCATTTAGTAGTCTATTGAGCTTGCATCAAATATTGTATGATTATTAATACCTTAACAAAGGTCGCATACCATACCTGCTTATGGGTTCTGGCCCAATGATGTCTTATCTGTGTGTATTCCTCCACCTAAATTGTTTATCTTAAATTAGTCCAATTTCGACTGATGTAAGTAAGGTAGGGTATCAAATAATACAATTTAATTTTTTGCCCGTACAAATCTCTCTTTTAAATGTTTAAGTATACAAAAATTAAATATACTAATAAATATTTTCTTTGACTGTTATTGCAACAAAGAGCAGAAAAATTAATGAAAACTTTATTTTTGTTATCCTTTATTTAATATATTAAATTATATGAGTTTGAAAGATTTCATAACCCAGAAAGGTCAACAAAACTATTGCTAAAGAAATAAATTGTGACTGTCATTGGTCTAGGATATCTTTTAGCATAAAAACATTTGATCTAACTGCTACGTACTAGAACACAGTAGCAAGTTTAAAAGTTGGTATTTAGGTTATTTAGGACTTAATGTAAAGGCAAGATCAGATTCAGATTATAGATTTCCTGAGATTCTTGCCTTTTTTTCTCAAAGTAAGATCTCCTGGTAGCTGGCTTCACCCACAATCTTTATAATATTCACAAAAGTATGTAATAAACCTAGACTACATAAAAGTATTGAAGCAGACACCAGAAAACACTAAAAAAAAATTTTTACAGTCTATGCTAATAAATGGGGACTTTTGAATTCTCCAACGTACCCATTATGAAACTAATGAGCTTATGATCAAATTTATTAGGATTTTTCAATGTCTTTTCTCTCGTAACGTCATCTAAAGCATCGTTTATCAGACTGTGGAGCAGTTGTTTGACTTTGTATTTCAGCGGTCAGCCATTGCTGCCATTATGACTGGATACATCTCTCATCTTGACTGCCACGCATTATTTATCAGAAACACCATTCTGTTCATTGTTTCATAATAAAACATTAATTTTGTCAACGGCCTCCACGGCTGGACGCGTTGCTCCAATATTAGAACTTCCGTTCGTATAGAAACAAAAAGATATTCGATCCGATAATTTAATACAAGAGGACTCAAGAGATTAAAACGACATACATGTCTTTGGGATTGTGGGATTTCGCACACATGCAAATCTTAAGATTTTCAGTTGAAACAAAAAGTTCTTAGGGGCTCCGACAAAAAAATAATGACTACACGTGCAGTTAAAATAGAAGCAAAAAAAGGTCAACAATATGCCTAATCTACAATCCATGTCACAGGCTAAAGGTTATGGAAGGTTGCACAAAAAATCATCACAAAACAGTTCTGTATTTCGGCGAAATGAGCCATAATTCTTGCATCGCGAACTCGAATTCCTGCCTTATCGTCTGAAGATAAAGTTTATATTATCTCAGCGTCTGAAGTACGATCAGAAGCAGCATTGTTCGTACCTTGGGGAGTAGTGACAACAGATTTTTGTTGTTTTTTTTTTATTTCACATGTGGCATCGCAATCCTGCACGATATGTGACACATGTGTCGGTTTTAGGTTACTCCACAATAATGACTGCCTCTTCAACGTTTCTCATATATTTGGCGTCCATTACATTTGTGTTTTAGAGGATTAATTCTAATTTCTAAGAGGTGTCAGTGCAGTTTTTGCTTTGATGTTTCCTTTACACTTAACTTTCTTTTTGTGAAAGCTAATACCCTCTTGAATACAGGTGCGTGTTTTCTATTTTCTTCAGTCTTTGCGACAGGTGAATTTCCATAAACATTGAGGTACCACGTCAAAAGATTAAAATATTAAATGAGTACGTACTATACAATTATGTTACTACATCGAGTAATTCAAAACCGAAGCGCTACTGAAACGTATCTGGTCAATAAATTGAGTCGGCCATAAATAGAACTATAAAAATTATTTTACGATACACCAGTGAGATACATTAAGACAATGTTACGTACATTTCACAATGGGCACATTATGGGTTAATTGATTGGTGCACAATGCTCTTTATGCGCCCCTCTTGGGCACAAAGATATTATTGTCTATACACAGCAGACGTCTGCTAATACTTGACCAGAGACAAAATGGCTTTGTAATGTTTGCTTGGGAGGCGCCAACCGTAATTCTATGCGGTTTTTAATTAGTTTCAATTTCGGTATACGATTAACAGTAGTGGATTTCAAAACAAACTGATAATTCATTTGATTTAATAATTCATTTTAATTTAAATAATAAGTATATTTATAATTATTATTCAAATATTCTACTGTACAACTTCAAAATAGATATATAAGCTTTCTCCTGAACACAATGTAGTGATAAAATTCTTTAAATTACCTGAAACACAAATCAAACACAAATAATTTTACGTAATAATGCTAAAATGCCAAACCTTCGCTTGATTGGATGCAATAAATTGCTACCCACAGATATTTGACACCACAGTATAACAAAAGTCGAATAAAATTAATAGAATGCCCCAGTAGTATGGCTATCGGAAAAAATTGCGGGGAAAAAATTGGCTTAGAAATTCGATATTTTTTTCTTGTTCGCTCCGCATGTGTTAATGCAGTGCATGTGTTCAGCTTATCTTTCAGTACAATGCATCAGAGTGCATGTTCCGATTAGTTGTCTTGTACGATCATATTTTTAGAATCCATCTTCAGTTTAGAACATAGTAAAATTGATTCGACGACATAGACAATACTTATTAAATTAAATTACATATATTTTATTTCAGGCACAGTTAATTGAATTAACGTAACTTAGACCCTTTTATTACAATCAAATTATTTTCATGTAATATACACTCGTCAGTAGAGGAGCTCGGTGGTGTAACGGTTTGAGCGCTCTGGTTTCGATACGAAAAACAAAGCAACTTTCGCCATGGTAGCTCCCGGGATGGGTCAACCAAAATTCCTCCGTGCTTCGGAAGGCACGTTTAGCCGTTGGTCCCGCAACCGCTTTAACCCACCAACCTGCATTGGGCCAGCGTGGTGGTGTTATGGCCTAAACTCCTCATGTGTTTCTCCTATGTAGGAAGGCCTGTGCCCTGACGTCCGTTTTCACTAACCATTCCCTAGACTTAGGTGACTCTTAACGACATTTGTCTCTATCTCCTTTCGATAGACTGAGATAAAAATCGCTAAGACACTATTAACGCTAAGCAAAATAATGTTAGTGAAAACGAGCACTAGACCCTTAAATACAATCAATAATAAATTATGTCAAATTATTTTCATGTAATATACACTCGTCAATTACAACGTATTAGAAAGAAAGAAAGAAATACATTAGAAAACAAATACACACTCTGCGTAGTCACGAGCCATAGATCATGATACAAAACTAACTTTTGAGGTAGACGTCATTATACATATAATATAGTTTTAATTATAATGCGTTGTCACTAAAATACTTATAGCGTGTTCTTAAACGAATCAAGCATTTTTTTCATTAAAGCCAAGAAGGTGTCAGCTTTGTTAATGCTTTGTATTGACGACCGGCTAGTCGAGCGGTCTGTACTTACCTGTTGCAATACAGGCTTCTCGGTCAAGAGGTCCTGGGTTCGAATCCCGGTAGGAGCAAATGTTTGTATGATGAGTAGGTACGAGCATTAGTTTACGAGTCATGGATGTTCATGTTTATCTAATATATTTCTAATATTTACATACATATTATTATCATTATTTTTCTGTTATCTAGTATCCATAACACAAGATCTTAATGATGTTTACTTTGAGCTAGATAATAGGTGCGAGTGTATGAATATTATTATTATTAAATATACCCGTGGCGCTACACCTCCAAGGCAGGCCGAGCTTGCACCTAAATGAACCTTTTGCGTGTAGTTATACCATAGGTTAAGGTATACCATAAATGTAGAGCGCTTGGCAGTAACCCTGAAACATTGTTACTATAACATCGTCTGAAGATTTAGCAAACCTTCTGCCCAGCATATTACTTTTAGCCGCAATGGCCCTACGTTGCTTTTCTAGGTCTAAATCATCTTTAAGATGTTCAGTGAGTGAGTGTTCAGTTATTACTTACTTACAATGCAGTTATTAAATACTGAAATGAAACTACGTAATTTATCTTGAAAATTGTACAGCACCTTTAAAAACTTTATTTAGCTGAAGTAAAATTTTTCGCTAGCATTTATTACTATTTAATTATAAAAATAGAAATGAAAGATATAAGCAGAGCTGAATTATTAAACCATTACTTATTTTTAGACTTTTGTGATAGTAGCGTATTGAATATTTAAAGCAGAATTCTCTTTATGATTCACTTTTGTAGTAGTTTCATTATTATGACATTAAGAGCTATTCACTTTGACTATACCATTGAGTTTTTAAAAGCACTTATGAAGAATCTTTATTCAAATAACATTAGATAGATTCGCCTGAAATAACAACAATTGTTCTGTTACCCCAAAAGTCTGTAGCCCCTGACTGTAAACATCTTCATTCCCTTCATAATGGAAGCAATGTGTCTCATGCTGTCGGCGAAGCAGATCATTAAACGACCAAGAGCACAGACAATAGTCCTAACGACTGTAAAACGAACTGTCACCCGATACTCGCTACATTTCGGGAAGAGCATAAAATCTTTCGACGACGTAATAAAATGGGCACAAAACCGGGGGTAAATAGTTTTGATTGTAAACATTTGGGAAACAATAAAAGCATTGGATCCAATGACTGTTCGGTTCTGTTTTTACTTTCTGGATACAATTAGAAACTTAAACACTTCATTTATCATTTCGAAGTCCATTGGATAAAATTTCACGGATAATGATAATAATAATTGTGCATTTTTTTATACAGCTAGATGACAAACAAGCTGAGGGCCCACCTGGTAGTATAGGTAAGTGGTAACCGCCGCCTAAAGATATCTGCAATAGTAAGGTAAAAATCACTTGTTATTGCAGGTGCGTTGTTATCCTAAGGGCTAAGATGAAATGCCTAACATGCCCAGTATTTTACTGGCTACCTTTCCCTTCAATCGGAAACTTAGCGAACTGTTCTACGGCTGAAATAAGGAAGGCGGTGGTACCTACCCAGACGACCCTACATACGGGCCTACCATCTACTAAAAAAAAATGAATTTGGTTTTAAAGATAATATATATTGCCAATGGATAATACATATTGCCAATGGATAATACATATTGCCAATTGAAATAACATGGATTTACAAATTAACACCGGATCACACTTAAAACTAAGAACACATATTAACTGAAACAATACCTATCTTTTTTAAACTACCTACCTACAAAAAATAATTTGCATTTTTCTCTTTACCAACGGATGTCTTTTGGCTTTTTGATAAATACAAAATTATTTTTTCCATTCTTAAAATAAAACCATCGCTCGCGCTCATATTTATAATAAAGAATTTTACGAGTTTATACATCGAACGATAGTTAAATATTCACAGGATGCAGGTCTAGCTGTCTTTATAGAGAGAACAATGTGTTTTCTTTTAGATAATTTTAAACTTTTATAACAGTTTTATGTTCGACTATTGACTACAGACGACTTTACTTTTTATTATAGTTGCGATACCAAAGTAAGTGACTCATTTACCCTATGATTTAAATAATATTAAACATGATAAAAGTAAAGTAAAGTAGGATTTCAGACTTCTATATAATTTTAGCCTCGATGAAAAAAAACTGCGTGCATGCATAAAACCTTTACGTATGTTTTCAACATGCATGTCAAAATGCATTCAACGTAATAAGATTGATATCGTACCTTATTTGTAGAACATGGGAGAGCAAAGTTACTTAAAAAACTCTGAAAGTTTTAGGTGAGATATTGGTAAGTTCAATGAATCAACGAGAATGTAATCACTGAGTTCAGAATAACTGTGACAAAAGACATGACACAAAAGAAATGGTCAGACAGACAATAAACTGGTCAAAAAACAACACGGTTGAAAAGTATGCGTTTCGTTTCATCTATATAATTAATTATCTTTAAGGATTTAGAAATAAGCTTTTTTCTTATTTTAACCCTTTTAATGAAAAATGTAGTGACTAATATCTTAGTACATAAAAATGATGCCGTCGCTACGGTAGCCAACGTCAAAGTGTGAGATGCACAGTTTTCGTGGGCAAAATAACGTTGCGGAGGAATTTTTGTAGGCGCTTGAACAATAAAGAATGTATTTTTTTTATTCCGAGGTTTAAAAACTACACTTTGAAGTCCGTAATAAAATAATAATTACTGTGATGATAGCTATTAGCATGGGTTATGGTATGGGTTTTATTTTGTAAAAAAATATTGAGGCATATTTCGCCACTCTTCTTTGTAATAGACGACGAAGAAAGATTATATTAAATGCATTTTTATTTACATTAAAAAATTACATTAATTCGTATTAGTTAATATGGTCAATATTTATAGTACCTACCTACTTTCCGACCTTGTGACATAGCATAGCAGTTATACATTCTGAGTTCGTTTCAAAATATATGTTAAGTATACGACATACTCTAGCTAGAGTAATTTTACTAGTTTTGAATTAGATATAAAACCCAAAATAATATTTAATTAATGTAAGCTAAATAACGTAGCCTTAAATCTCACAATAAGCATTGCTTGAAACATCTCCCAAAAACAAATTGGTATATCTATAATTAAATTCAACAGGTACCTACCTACTTGACAGTTGAAAGTAAACAAGTCGCCATCATTCGGACATCTGTTTGTTTGTAAATGAGAAAAATGGGTGGCGGAACAAAACTCGATTGACATATTGCTTTAGTATTGAACAGAGATTGATTTAGAATAGGTTAATTATACAGCATTTTTGTGTACGGTCGATCTGATTAAACAGTCTTTAGTTATTGATGTAGACGTATTTTTGTAGGAACACGTGCAGGGAATTATTACATAATTTATTTTATTTTGTGCTTTCATAGTTTTAAACTTGGTACAGAATGAGAATGATAATCATTGTTTCATTTCTTGCGATTTGTGTCTGGGGGTTGTGTACCTATAACATGAGTTGTGTCAAAAAAGGTGTGAAAAGGCCAGCTTATAGGCCGATAATGTGAAGGCAGAACTGTGTGTTCATGGTGCTATTGCAGTCCTCGCATGCTTAGACTCTTCTTACGGCTTTTCATCAGGTGGTGCAGGGTTAACTGCCGTGCTTTGGATTAAAATTAATGTTAGATTAAATAGAGGACCTCAGTTTTGCTAGCTCACCCACTGGGCCGATTCTCTAGTTTTGTTTTTATACCACTAAGGTGGCAGTCAAGCATACGGCCCACCTGATGGTAAGCGGTTGGTGGTTGGATAGACGCTTGCAACACCTGGGGCTTTCCATTTTAAAGGCTGAAAAATGGGCGGTATAACCATTGGCGTAATTGGCGAGGACTTGGTAGGGCCTGTATAATTTCGTCCAGTTTCAACGTTTTTTAACGTAGTCATTCGAAAAGTAGTTAGGTGTTTCCTGTTTAAAAAGTTTAAAAATATATACGTACTTATAGATAGGTACTTATGTAGAAATAATTATTTTATTTTCAGACTGACTATCGCTTTAGGTTAGATGCCCTTTACATGGCAGCGTAACCGGGGTTTTAAAGAGGTGGGAACATTGTTAAGCCTCAAGGCTTAGGGGTGAATCGCCTCTGGAGGATTTCTAATCACAGACATCACCTCCCGGAGAGGTGCTCCACAGCCACTTTTCATAGCCTATGTTCTCGCGTTAATTTTTTGTTGAAGCTTAGATAATTTGTTCATGAAAAAAATACTTCGATACTCCTAAATAAAAATCGTAGATATTGTGTTGTGTGGTTATGAATACTTACTTATTCCTGAACCAAATCCTTTCTCACACATTACAACACAGAATCGGAGCACGTGTTAGCATTGTAAAGGTGCGTTATAATGGCGTTTCCTCTGAGCTATGGGGTCAAATATTCCATGACAATTGCGCAGGAAACTCTTTGTTTTCTTTATCCAGGGACGAGTTGGAATAGCACGTTTAGATCTTGAGTTGTGGACCTATTGTAGGTGCCTGCAGGTTATAATTATTGTTAGTGGTTTAAGTCAAGGAAAATATTAGATAAAAATGTATAATAACGTCGCATAAACTTAATTAAGGGATTCTTCAGGGTCGAGCACGTATGGTCAATATCCTTTCTAAATCAGAGCTCTGGAGTTCGAATCCCAGTAGGGGTAGATGCTTGTATGATCATTTCGTTTACGAGATTACATACGTTTCTCATATCTAATAGTATCCATCATACATATCATAACAAAGCTCTGAACTGTGCTTAATTTGGCTAAGATAGTGAATGTGAGGATAATTTATAATTTTAATCGAAAAAAAAACAATACTTTTGATTCCTATAGGCAGTTAGCAAAGGAAGGAGCTTATTTTATGTTATTTAGGTATTTTTGGTAGGTATACCTAATTTAAGTTTTTTTTTTAAATCTTATTTATGCTAAAATATTTTTTTTTCTCTACAGACTAGCTACTGAGGCACGATAAAAAACAATTGTGATCTATCATAGCAATTAATTTGATTCATGGGACAGGGAATAGGTTAAATATCGTAAAGAAATAGAAAAACGGCACCTTCACCCCAAATACGCTACTCAAAAAATTTGCCTCCCAAATCCGCTTAAGTACAACCGTCGAAACCCTTCTGAACACAATAGCACTTCCTTAGCATTCAGTCGGCGCGGTGGCCCTTTAGTAATTGTCTTGTAATTGCACAATAAAACACGTGCTAGCCAAACAGAAGGGTTCTGTCAAACAATACGAAGAAGAAGAATCGCTAGAGTTTTCTTCTGTCAATCGTTTATCGATGTTGCGTGGTACCAGTGATGAAGCGGTAGCGGAAAATAATTGTTTGTGACATATTAAAAGTGGTGTAAAGATATTTTTACTGGACGTCAAAAATTAGGCGGCGGTAACTGCTTACTACCAGGTGGGCCGTCAGCTTGTTTTTCATCTGGTTGTATAAAAAAATGCAGACTATGCAACTTACGAACTTTTCTAGAAATAAATACATAAATTTAATTTCTTTTACACAACTTAATAGGATAAATAAGATAGCTAAAGGTACGTCAGTATGCAATAGGTAGTTATTTTTAATAGACAACAAGGATTACAAACAAGCATGGCGTATCAGATATTAAGCGGTTACTGTAGCTTATAGCCGCTTGTGATACCGTAGAAAGATATTACCCACGCGTTGCACCTGTAAATGTTAAAAGGTAGTATTTTGCTAAGAGATGAGTCCCCCTGCTCCCAGCATAACACTTCCTTATGGAGCTCGGGCGGCCTTACTGACCGTTAGAATACTAGTACCTACACTAAAAATAATTATATTTGGCAGTGAACTTCTATAAGGAGGAGGTTCCGCATTCAGGTGAAGGTGGTTCTGCATTTAAGTGCCCTAAATACGATAGGATATCCTCCCTCTCTAAAAATTTTTGTTTGTTGGTATCATCATCATCACCAGCATATTTGCGTCCCACTGCTGGGCAGTATTGGTAGAGTGATATTTAGATATTTTTGCATTCTGAAACTAAAAACAATGTTTTTATGTTTTAAGTTTAGTCCAACATATTAGTCTTGAATTGCTTCGATTGAGTCCTAAGCAATTATGGTTAACAACTACTCCTAAACAAAGTATGGTACAAGTAATTATGATATAAGAGTGATTTTACTTATTTTGCGTAGACACGCCAGCATCTTACATTTTGTACCACACACCCGAAATCTCTTGTCCCCCTCTACGCCTACAGCTTGAAAGGAACGGAAGACTGTTGTCTAAGGGAACGGACAATTTGTACAATGCCGGGGGCCGAACTAAGGGGCTAACTCCATTGTCACCTAAGCAATGAACTTTATTATGCATAAAAATCGGAATGAATTTGTAAGGGGTGTGAATTTTTATTAGTAAGGTGTGTATGGTGACAGAGATCCTGATTTTGTAAGTACTATCTACTCTTTCTTTTTAAATAAAATGAAAGAGATAGATTCCAGATAGTTGATCATATTATGATTACCTTTAAAGTTTTATTACAAATCTTTACTTCTCGAAAATAAGAACCTTATTTTCCTCTATTGGCACCATTTTTTTAATCATGGAGTCAATACGAACAATGCGGTTGTTGCGTTTGACGTAAACACACTTGAGGCATAAAAGACTCCAAAAAGTATCTACTCAACGTTAAGACAATATCAATGTACTCAGGAGGCATCGACACTTTCATCCCTAGCAATAATTCAGAAGATAGTGCTTAGTCTAACTTTTGTAGTATCGTTTTCTGCAGCTAATAAGGTCGCATGTGTGCAAATAGCTTATAAGTAACGCTGATTACCTGCAACACCAAACATAAAAGTTACTTTAAAATCTGTGATATGAAACGACACTGAAATTACAATCTGATGCAATTTTTATTCATAATTAAGTCATTACCGACATCTTAATAAGCCAATGATGTCCACTAAACAAAGACCGCCCATCGATTTCGAAACGAACTTGTGCAGCCAATATCCGTAACGTGGCTCGTCAATGGGCACATAATATATTTTCTTATTACACAAAGTACCGCTAATAACTCAACACCACCTGATGCAAAGCCTATCGAAGAGGAGTCCATATGCGAAGACAGCTAGAAAAGCTTAAAACATACTGTTCTCAGTATCTACGTACGAATGTGTTACGAAATTACAATATGATGCCATAAGCCATTGTAAAACAATTTCGAAACCAACGCATTTAGGCGGTAAGGCCGCTGATCATCGTAGTCAGGAAATAAAATTGTCAAAACCTACTAAGGTTTTGACAATTTTATTTCCTGACAAAATACAAAATAATTTTAAAAAAAGGTTAAAAATACAGACATTTTATGGGTATGGGTACAGGGGCGGGCCCATTCGCAATAGTTTGTGAATGAGCCCGCCCCTGTTCCCATGAGGAGCTGAAAAAACATTTTTTTCTACGTCATTTTTCTGTATTTTCTGTAAAATGTCTGTATTTTTAACCGACTTCAAAAAAGGAGAAGGTTATCAAATTCGTCTGTATGTTTTTTTTTATGTTTGTTACCTCAGAACTTTTGACTGGGTAAAGCGATATTGATGATTCTTTTTTTGATCGATGCGAAATAGCTCCCATTTGGACCCATAAAAATTTTTTGAAAAGCCATTGGGTAGTATAGTTTTTAAATCAAAAAAGCTGGAAAAATTAAGTCGTCTACGTATGCGAAGTTGCGGATATTTGCTTTCCTATGAATTTTTAGTGAAATGATACGATAATAAAAAAACAATATAAGTTGACGGTCACCCATCTAGCTTTGACCTTCAAAAGTTATCACTAAAAATCGTGAAAAAAAATATCAACAAAAATTAAAACCGACTCCAAAAAAATGAAAAGGATAAAATAATTAAATTTTAGTAGGGACTCATTCCCTAGGAACATATTTATGGAGTTGGTGCTAAGTAGGTACTCATTCCCTAGGAACATATTTATGGAGTTGGTGCTAAGTTGTTTCCAGAAACCATAGATAGTGAAGCACCGACCCCAAAAATATGTTCCTAGGGGTTGAGTACCTACTAAAATTTAATTATTTTATCCTTTTCAGTTTTTTGGAGTCGGTTTTTATTTTTCAGACATCAATTAGTTCGAGAACAGTCACATAATGTCATGAAAACAAAACTTTATTTAGATATCTTCGTGGCGTAGGCTTCAGGACCAGACCCAGCGCGTCATAAGCAGAAAATTGATAATAAAACGAAATCCCTTCCAATAAGTACAACTTACTTAGCATTCCTATTACATATGTTATTCACAATGGCACGAACAAAGTCGTGTCGACGAGACGTGTAAGGAATTAATAAAAAAATCTAAACGTGGGGAGCCGGCGATACTGCCGAATCGGATGAATGCGATGGCACAATGCTAACGCGATACGTGATCGACCTATTTAATTTTGTCGGGTTGTTACAAAACTTTACTTGTCATTCTTTTTATTCGAGTTCAATTGAAAATCAAAAATGACACCTAGCTTACATAATAATAAAACATCTTCAATGCCATAAAAATGTATTTATCCCCTTTAAAACCAACATTTTTTTAGATATGTGAAAACAATTTCACATTTTTATCAATTTTTCTGATTTTTATTCCCCCGGGAAAAATGTGAGCAATGGTGCTGCCGCGAATGAAAAAAGGATTTGTAATTAGTAGGCTTCTTACCTACGTTTCGTGACGTTACTACGTACCTACGAGAAGTTTTGCCTCCTATTACTCTTACAAAAACAATCTACTCTCGCAAAACTCTCAATCACTCTTGCAAAACTTCTAAATCAAAAGGCTAAATAGACTATGAAAATAATTTATGTTTTACAATCATCATTTTTTTTAGTATCGACTATGAAAACAATTCATGTTTTTTAATCATCTTTTATGAACCACTTTCGTTAAAGATTATTATGTTTAAAAAAATAGAATTCTGGTATTAATTGAATTTACGTTACTGACAACACTACAGGGCTGGTCAATATTTGGGACGCTTTAAGAAAAAATATGTTTGTATGTAGGAATAAATGAATAAAAATGAGTAGAAAAATTAAAACAAAACTACCTCAATAAAACAAAACCATGAATAACATTAATTTTTTAAATATCTATGTAGTTCCAGTTGATTGCAACAGGCCATTTTCTTAATTCCACTTTCGCTAGTAAAGATTCTTGCACTTTTGATCATCCAACATTATTCTTACGTAGCTAGCATAACGACATAATATATAATGCTATGTTCAAGAATTTACAAAAGAAATAAAAATAATTTGACTGAAACTAAGAAAATTGTAGGCTATTTTCTGCGGGCCTTTAGTTTGAGAATGAAATGTCATATTAGCAGTGACACAACTTTGTTTACAATTATTCTGTGAGAATAAAAATCAGGCCATAGTTCTTTTTAAAGTAGTTCGAAGACTGCTTCCTACAACGCATGAATAAAATACAACGTTAAAAAAATGTAGGCATTGGAAAATCATCACAAACAGTGATGATTTGTGGCACCAAAGAAAATAGTTAAAATGCACAGCTTAAGCTCCATTTGGTGATAAATCAAACACTCGAGTGTTTTTCAAGGAATCTTTAAACAACAAAAATTTAATAACAGACAATAATAGCCTTAACGGCAGAGTTTATTAATAGTTTGAGTAATAGCACAATTTTATGTCAATAAATAGTAAAGTGGCTGCCATAATGTGACATAGTTACTTATTACCACCGCATAAAATTGTAAAATTACCTTTAAACATCCTCGTAAACCTAGTTATATGTCAGCTGGCGTCATGGTGAATATCTACCACAGAGTAAATAATAATTCATCTTCACACTATACTGACAGGAAAATGTTGGGTGGAAAATGTCGCCGGTGACAGAATAATAAATACTGTACAGAAAGAAAACACTTGCGGCTTTATTAACAAAAAATCTAGTTCTTGGATGATCCTGGAAATTTCTAATCTATTCTTTCTCACATTTTGACATGTGACATTCAACATGTGTAAGAGCAAGATAAAATACAGAATAGCTAATCCAAGGACATTCCGATGAAACCGATCGGACATTTTCACTAATTAGTCCGTTACACCTATCCAATTCCAGACACAAACCCCCTTAATGCAAACGTGGTCTAAAATTGTGAATTTCTGATGTTGAAACCACCTGCTTCCACTTCAGACTAGTTGTATACGGGGGTACTAACCTACCTATTTTAAAAAAATATTACCCATTATTTTTTTAAATAGCCACCCCTAGGCCGCAGTGTTTGATCAAACAAAGTACAGACACCCCATCGAATAACAGTGAAAGTCATAAATTCTTTAAAAACCCACATCTTTTACATTTACGACTGCACCGTAACTTTGTGCCTATTTAGTATTTTTGTTTGGTTAAATAGTTACAATTATTTAATTTTTTAATAACCACCGCGTCCGGTGTAAGGTTTACATTCGATTGGATTTACGACTGTTTTCATTTGCGGCCACTGTTTAATATAAATATTCTGAGACTGTTTCCTGTTGGTTAATAACACGAATAATATTTATGAAAAACAATTGAAATGTGTTCTTCTAGTTACCTACCCATTACTATGGTTCTAGGTGCCGTAATGTGTTTTTGATGAAAATAAAAATAGAAGTATTTAAAGGCGTACGAGATCACGTCAGTGCGTGTTTTTATCTTCACAGTGTTAGCATAACTTCAGATTTAAATTAATTATTTTTCACAAGAATATAGTCTACGTTGGCAGGTATTACATACCTACCTACTTATCAACTGTTTCTGATAAATTCAATTATCAAATTGAAATATCATGACATATTATTGTACCTAGACATACATAACAAAAAACATTCCAGAACTCTTGTTTAGTTACTTACTCATATTCACTGTCATTTCCTAATAATTTTTAAATTGGCATTATACCCGTAGGTATAATGCCAATTTAAAAATTATATTACAAATTATATTATATATAAACCATAAAATATTGATTTGAAATTAATAATTAATTATCTATAATTAATTAACAACGTATCTACTCAATTATGTAAATATAAAAATAAATCGTTCACATGGTGAAGTAAATTTATCCTTTTCAAAGGCGCTCACACATGCCTAATTATTGATAGAAAATCTATAATGTTTGTAATATGGTTACCTACTTCAAATATTAGTGCAAGACTGGGGTAGTTTTTTGATATAGGTAGTACCTAAGTGGAGCCTGTCCAAACTGAGGTCTTCGTTCGAAAAGAAAATGCAAAAGTAATAACTTGAACATATCTTTACTCTTCGGCGCCACGTGCGTTGTAACGCTAAGGTCTCAATTGACACATTTTTATTACTTAAAATCAGAGGTCATTAAAAGAAATTTAAGATCGAAATAAACGGACTCACGCAGTTAAAACGCGGACAATTCGAACAAACAACGATGAGTGCGGGGTAATTTACCGCATACTCAATTTAAAATTTAAAACGCCACAATTTGACTGGTTAATTATTATAGTTGCCGCCAGCAGTCGACGGCGGTTTGGTGTCAACTTCGAAACAGTGGATTCTCATTGAAATGTTGGCATAAAATCTAACTTATCGCATTACCTTTGACTACTATTGTAGTAATCTAAGCATTTTTTGACAAATAATTTAGCACACAATTTTTTAACAGGCAACTTTAAAAACCAACTAGGCAAGTATAACTCTTTAAAATATCTAGCTTGCTGCCGTATTCTCAATTGCTTCTTAATACTCAGGACTTCTTAAATATCTTAAGTAGGTAGGTTGGTAGATAACTAGATAAGTAGGCATTAAGTGTCGTCCAAGTAAAAAATTATCAAACATCAAATTGAGCAGTCTGGAAAATGTGAGCAGAATCAAAATTTTATGTGACTTTTGAGTAACTTAAGATTATGACTTCATGATTATGAAGATTATGATTATTATGAGAAATAAAACAATAAAAATCACATGACATAAAAAAGCAAAAAAGTAACAAAAACCACCTAAATCTTGTGGAACAAAAAGTATAAATGTAAATCGATATTGATAAAGCTCTAATTTTCAACTAATAAGTTTTATCAAAAGTTAATGATTCCATTCGTAAAATCTTAATATATCTTAAATACATAAACTGTTACTTTTCAGGTAGACATTTATTGAAAAAAAGACAATTTCATATTTAAAGACCTATTAAGTATTTAAAGGATTTTTTTGGAGATGGTGCTGGGCTGTTTCCAGAAACAATAGAAAGTGAAGCACCGACTCCAAAAATTACCTTTATAATAGATATACTTAGTAGTACATAATTTAAGTTTTTTTTGCTTTTTCAGTGTAGTGAAGTTGATTTTCATTTTTGTTTAAAATTTTTTAGACTGTTATATAAGCTGGGACTTACTGACGAACTTTACTAATTAGTCTACTTACATATTTGATTTTTATCGGGATGACAATAGTGCATACCGACAAAGGTAATTTTTGAAGGTTTGACTTGGGCTTTCGACTCAGGTTGTTGAATGAAACTCCTACAGAAAGAGCTGTGGTGAGGTACCAAAACCTGCAGGTTTTATTTATTAATTTAACAATTAATTAACACGAACAACAAAACAATGGAAAATACCTTTGAGGAAAAATTGCAAGGATTTGCAAACGTGCAGGTTTTATTCATTTATTTTTATTTATTTAAGTACCTACTAATTAACTTTAACAAACAATAAAACAATGGAAAGACATTTTTGGGGAGAAACTGTACAAAGGTAAGTACCGCTTATTTCCAAATGAAGTCTCTTTCAGCTGTTCAACCACAGATAAATGAGAATAAAAAGCTAAGTCCCAACACAGTTATCTACTTATGTTGGGAGAGTTTGGGATGAATACTTGTAGTGTTTGGAATATTCCAGATTGTTTAAATACCTATGTGAGTTTCCAAAACAAAGTATTCCACATTTTATTCAGACCTAAAAATACATACATAATACTGTTGAAAGAAATCGTTCAACGAACTTTTTATGCCTACCATACATAAATTATGTTAATTTAAGCGTAGGTATAAGTATATTATGTTGCAATAGGATTACCTAAGCTGCTTAACAACTTCCAGATATAACCTACGTTTAATTGTTTAACAAATACCTATCTACCTAACTAGTTATCAATAATAGATGTATACTACCTGCTTAATTGGGATTCAGATTATAATTTAAAAATCAAATGTCTTACCGACTAACCCATAAATAACAAGGCTCTAACAACAACAAAAATCTCTTAATAAAGATGGCTATTTACTTATGAAAAATGTTTCTTATTTAGCCGAATTTTCGGACAACATCTTTCTTCCTAGTTGGATAGGTACCTACTCTGAAAAAAATGACAACTGAACTTTCGAATACTTATCTGTAAATGAAAAAAGTGACTACCTATATAACATAAGGTAACAATTAACCAAAACTAAAGTTGCATAGAGATGCCCTTTTTTGTTAAATCAAATAAACTGTGATTACACCTCGCTGAATGTTGGTTATAACTAATGTAACCGAAGCAGATAGGTTAAAAAATTTCAGTGTAGGCTACGTACCCCAGATTTCAAAAATCTAATCAAATAGGTACATGAGAAAAATAACCTAGCCAGGAGCACTGAAAGGTAGTATTCTCAAACAATTTCTTTACTAAGTGGTAGACCCATATGTAGGGTCGCCTGGGTAGCCACCGCCTTTCTTATTTCAGCCGTGAAACAGTTCGCTGTGTTTCGGATTGAAGGGAAAGGTAGCCAGTGTAATTACTGGGCATGGAAGGCATTTCATCTTAGGCCTCAGGATGACAACGCACCTGCAATATCAAGTGCTTTTCCTTGTTATTGCAGGTGTCTATAGGCGGCGGTAACCGCTTACCACCAGGTGGGCCGTCAGCTTGTTTGTCATCTAGTTGTATAAAAAAAAAAACAATTGTGTTTATCGTGTCGTCCCTTAAGAGCCCGCCGGCGCTCAAATCACACTAAACTTTTATTGGTAGCAGGCGCCTCATCTCCTCTGCGGTCAACATAACACTTTCTCTTGATTTTTAGGCTGCGCGTGAGTGCCCTGGGTCTTTGCCTCAGATCATGTCTTCGTTGCAAACTCCTCATAACAGTAAATGCGTCATAAAAAATCGTATGTTAACTCGTCACAGGTAGGCAGCCATTTTTGTTTTAGGTGCTACGAGCGTCCATTGGCTACGCTAACCGTTTACCATGAGGTGGACCGTAGGTCGTTGTTTGCTACACTAAGTACCGACCTACTTGACGCATAAAAAATATAATAAAAAGCTGCAAAATAAAACTCATCCCATTCATAAAGAACTCTTCAATTCGATGTGGAAGCTTCATGATAAAAGAAAATATTTTTTCCTTGTTTGGCATAACCACAAGCAAAGCATACCTAGTATTGTCTGTGAAAAACAGGGGAAACTTTAGGAAAATAGGGGAAAGGGATACCTAGGTGTTTAACTACTTACCTACATAAAAAACTATCTACTTAGGTAAAACCGTTCACGTTTATTAAATTTCGAATAATCGCGCTTTGACGTAGTCAAAACATCATAGTGACTTAGTGCAAACGAAAGGCATAGGTAGGTACCTACTTACTACCTACCTGCCTAAATTAACGAAATTATGCAGACAAATATCTGCCGAAGTTTAGCATTTCTTGTACCTACCCAGTATTATCTACTTATAACCTAAACTATGATAGTTTAGATAACAGGTAATACTGGGTAGGTTTTTTACTTTAGAAAATACCTAGATAGGTATCTATGTTAATCTACACACCCATACCTAGATTACCACGTCTCATTATGTAAGTAAGTATGTATGTCCTATTTTTATTTCATATTTATCTTTTAGATTTAATGTTAAAATAAAACATATGAATATGAACTACCTACCTACCGAATGCCTAACAAAACGTTAGGTATCGTCAGTCAGTGGGTATAAAAAATACTTAAAATGAAATCGATTTTTTTTAAAAAAAGTTAGTTGTTAGCTTTTAAGTATGTATTACATAAGTAATTCAATAACATATATAAAAAATAGAAACTCATAGAGATCTCCAAAACGTCGGTAAATCAGTGGTTAGATATAGAGCAGTTCCTGGATATCTTGGTCTAGACATTTTGTTAGTCTTTCAAAACTTGATTTCGGAAATGTTTTTAAAATATTAAAATTTTAAATCTTTTCGAAGTGTAACCAACTTGACTTAACTACCTACTTACTTATGGAATTCTAATTTGCTACCCATCTGTGTTCAACCATAGCGACAGTTCCGTTACATTTGCGACTGAACCTAAATAGAGGGTCAAGATATCATTTGACAATCGCTATCGCTAAATGAAAAATGTATGGGATTTGACATTTGCGATCAAAAGTCGTTCGTGGGCTTAATTATAACAATTATCTACTTAATCTGTGACTTAATTATGCCAAATCTCATACATTTTCACTTGGTGATAGCGATAGCGATTACTAAAAGGCATCTTGTCTAGGCCCTCAGGAACGCAGAAATATAAACTAGGTGCTACTGAAGCTATGTACTACTATGTGCTACTAAAGCTAAGTACACCTAGCTACCTACCTAGGTAGGTAAGTTCTATTGTGACACTAAAAGCAAAAAGTTTAAATTCAAATGCAAAATAAAATCACAATCGGTCAACTTTTAATTGGTGGCACAAATTATCAAAAAAAAATTACTAGGTAGGTACTTAACTACTTACTACATTAGCATAACCTATTACAAACATGCATTCACATCTTAGGTAGGTAAGTAGGGACCTACCTAGAGCATGAAAGCTACCGCCTATTTTCTCATAGATACTCGCCTACCTAATTTTTATGATCAATTGCAGGTAATTTGTAAAGTAGGTACCCAACAAATTGACACAATAGATATTCTATTGTTGAGGAGACGCCGCCGTGTCGAACTGGTTATTTTATTTCAACATTTTAGATATTTAATTTTGATAAATCAATACTTATCTAAGTATATATAAATAAAGGAACAGTTACATGTTTCATTAATTGACTAAGTATTGATGTAACATTTAGTAGGTATCAAACTGGATTAGCCTAATTGACAATTGAACTTTTCTACGACGCTAAGTAGGTAGGGAAGTAACTTAATCATATGAAAAAGTGATAAAACTAAACAGAACTATATTAATTCCAAATGTTATGCAACAATCGTAATAGAAAATAAACAAAATTATTAAATTGGGCTTAACTTATCAGAATCTAATAAGAAGCTGTAACTGTTACAAAAATATGAATATTATGAAATTATAAAAATATGTACCTTCAGGTGCGTTAACATTGTTCCTCTCGTTGCTTGTGACATCAGAAAAATATCTGCATGCGACGGAAACGAACGACGAAACAAAAATACAACAAAACTACAAAATATAAACACGATCGAATGTCCAATCACATAGATTCTTTGGCATTATTTCCACACAATCATTTTAGTCTCTCAACGGTTAAACATAAAATACACAAACATAACACAAAATAGTCCAAACACAAACTTAAGACTAAGGAGTCCGCGCAATAGTTCGTAACGTGCCGCGATCGAAAGCGTTCGAAATTCGAAACGAGAACGCGATACACGTCTTGTAAGCGTGCGCCGCCGATACACAATGCTGGCAGATCGAAGCGGGCCGACAATACGCGCGCGCTACAATGACCGCCCCCCGCCCCGCCGCGTGCGACAAGGACGCACCGACCTAATGTCACTGCCCTGCGAACAATGCCGTCCTTCGAAGGCCTTTACTTCAAGAATATGAATTAAACTAGAAAATCTAACTTTAAATCCTGAAACCTTTAACCGCCACCTATGCAACCATACCAAAATTTCCATACCTTCTATTCAACGCTGCATTTACAATCAATTGTCTATGCGGAATAACAGCTTTCATCCCGCGGAATCTATACAAAGCCCGTCTGCCCATCCTTTTCTAGCGGGCAATGTGTGCGTGACCGAGCGCGGCGCTCTCTCCCGCTCGTGCGTATTCTTCGAAGGCTAGATGAGGTTTTGTCTCTTTCTAGGCTCCGCCCAGACGAACGTCTCTGAGTGCGAGGCCAGCGCACAGTGTGCGTGCCGCGGTGAATAGCCGGGCATTGTGAAACGATTTTCGCACACCACAATGAGACTCAGGTGGGTGTGAGCTGGATCTATGAGGGCGTTTAAAAAGTCAATACAATCTCTGTTACATTTGTATTTGTGGAGAAAATTTTCTTTCTTTCCACAGCGGTCGGTAACTGGGCGTGTTGTTATGCCATTGTGCCGCGCGAGGCGTGGCTAAAGAAAAACGGTCTATTGTGTGACGGCTCCGATTGTGCGATTGGCGAACTCTATTGTTGAGGACAGGCGACTTTCTCACAGAACACGTTGTGGTTGTGAATCGAGATCGAGACACCGAAATTATTCAAACAGGCTGGCCGCTTCTATAATTGCACAGTGGTCTCATGAAAAAAATAACGTGGCTGAACAGCTGTACGAATACTTGAGTAATCTAATAATAACCGGGGGTTCCGACGATACGAGATAAGAGCGCGTACCCTTTTAGGTAACTAGCGGGGTGTTCCATTTAATTTAATTAAAATAAACTTTTCATCGATGAACTTGGTGTTAAGGGGTATCTTCCTAACCAATTAAGCATCCATTTACTGGCACTTATAGCTGATACGTGATCGTAAATGTAAATTTGTAGATTCCTACCAACACGAAAAGTTAATTGTATGAAATAGTTTAGTTTAAAAGGTGCAGATCTATCTAGGTACCTACTTGTGTAAGTATCTAGGGGAGACCAGGGCATAACGGGATATCTGAAAGAAAACATTTAAGTAGGTAGGTATGTACAGCAAACTAAACTGTTTATTTGAATAAATCTTGCTAAGTTATGTAGCAATGCTTACCTATAAATTAACTACCTATACCTATACCCCATAGAGCAATGTGTAGGTCTACATAATTGCTCTATGGGGTAAATCATTTACCTACTAGTTTTTTGGCAGGAAATTAGAAAAACAAGAAGAACGGTTTCAAGGTCAAACTGTTATAATGTGCTGTCGACTGTACCTAACCCAGTTTATCCAAGTCAATTGCGATCATTGGTCTATCCTACCTGTCATCCTCCTACCTATCCAGTTCTACTGATGAGATAGGTAAGGGTCATGTATGGTAGATGAAATACATGGCTATACTTAGGTACCATACTTAACGTAAAAGTAACGAAGGCATATCTATGCCTACCTACGTTACTTTAACGTTACGCTATGTTAATGCAGCATACATAAGTACCTGTTACCTACCGACATCTTTAATTTATGAACATTTAAATATTCAATATGAATATACCTGGAGACCATCGCTTTCCAAGCACGTGTGATGATCACAGTTAATTTTAAATTATCTTTGTAACTATCAGAAATTGAATAGAGGTTAATTGACACTTTAAGTGTTTTTTTAGTTACGAGGGTCTAGTTTGAGATTTTAAAAGCACAATAAAATTTATCAGATTCTACTAATTTATCAACAAACTTATCAAACGTTTTTAATGGTAGCTAATTGATTCGAGATTTTTATAACCAGAAGAAAATTTATCACTTTACCCTGCCACAAGACTGTCGAAGGAATTACTAACGGCTTTATCTTGTAACAGTAATTAATGGTCATAATAATTTGTTAACTACTATTCAGATAATTTATCCCATTCCTACTAGTTACCTAGATATTACTCTATTTACCTACCATCTATTATTTTTGAATTCAAAATTATCATTTAAAGGGAAAATAGGAAGTGTGATTGCATAGGTGTACCAACCTATCTAGGATACTTATTTAAACTAGTACCATTGTACCTACCTACTTACATCCTATTAATAAATATCAATCCTATTAGCAATGCATTTTACTCAATAGCATCTTTAGACTAAGGACAATAGTATGACCCACATCTCAGTGTAGCGCAGGCGTGGAAGAATGTGTGTCTCGGCTCGGGGTACCTCACACCCCACTCCCTCTGTGGGATATTATCTGATCTGGGGTGTGAGGCATCCCCTCTATTCCTAGCCTTTTATTAGCTTTATTTCGTCGGAAAATCCCTTTTTGTGTCATTATTCGCTGTGTTGGTGTAAAACAACAAAAATATTTTGACGGTAGGTAAATGTCTATTTTTATTATAAGCTTAAATTATTCTAATAGGTATCTATGTGTGATGTGGACGTATTTTATTGGCCAGAGAAACATCTAATTATTTGTTATTTGATTCTTGATTGGTAATTAACTGATCGTAGCCAATTATAATAAGAAAAGACGTGCAAACAAATTAACTTTTTGATTTATAATTGGTATTAGATATAACAGCAGTTTATCTTGATTTTTATGCTAATGCAGGTACAAAATACGAAAGTTATTTTCAATTAAGTGCACTTTTAGTTATCCTACCTATTATGTTACTTATTTTACTTTGTTGATTTAGTTCTAAAGCTGTTCATTTCTATCCTAGGTAGGTATACCAATGTAGGTAGTATCTACTTACCTAAGTATAGATACACCTAAGTTTTATGTAGGTGATTTCTTAATTTTTCGAATCTTAAACTTATTTTCATTTTTTTAATGAATTAGGTATATAATTATTAACAGAATAAAAAGAATTTTAACAATTATAAATGTGATAGGAAGGTATTTACTACCTACCCTAGACTAGACATTTACTGTGTAGATATTTATAAGTGACTCCGGATGGCTTTAGAAGATTTTTTTTTCGATCTTCTCATCTTACTATATTTATTTACGTTCGTTTATACCTACCCAGATTTTATTGTTCACGTGAACATTTATTCACCGCTCTGGAATTTTTAAGTTGGTAGGTAGGTATAGGTTTAATTCTTTCAAAATACTTCAACGGGTATCGAAGAGCAGGTAACTAAGGTATTTACCTGTTTAACTAATTGTGCTGCAGTGTATCTAACCAAGCCTTCAGGTAAATTTTGAGCGGGCACAAACCCCAAGCCACCCCCTAATGAAGATTATCGAAGGAGTAGCAACCGATGCGGGGTCGGCAATTACTTGATTGGTTTT
The DNA here is from genome assembly GCA_947347705.1 of Nymphula nitidulata. Classification (NCBI taxonomy): domain Eukaryota; kingdom Metazoa; phylum Arthropoda; class Insecta; order Lepidoptera; family Crambidae; genus Nymphula; species Nymphula nitidulata. The sequence continues at coordinate 9,769,322 of OX374636.1, forward strand.
TGGTGTTTTGTTTGTACACCAAGACGAAGGGAGGTGCCTTTACAACTTAGCTTGATATCATCGTGGAGTATTTGTGTTATATGTTTGAAGGCTGATTACTTTAGCAATTAGACAAAATAATTTTCCTACTGTTTGCTCGTAATCGAGGCAAGATTATTATTTGCTTGTACTAACTAGCTTCAAAACAACCAACACAAACAAAAAAAAAAACAACAACTTCAACCAAACACAAGCTAATGTTTTTATACCCATAGGTACTTATGAAAGTAAGTAGGTAGTAGATAGCTTATCAAACCTACCTATGTATGTGGGTAGTACCTTCGTAGTAAAAGATTCCTACTATTTTACTAAGTAGGTACTACCTACTTAAGTGGTTACTAAATACTAATTCAAGCTCCGTAGAAGTAGGTAGATACTTACACATAGGGTAAAGTGGGGTAAATTATAAATTCGGGTTGAATCCGAACGAAGCACCTACCTATAAGTACCTAATAGAAAAGAATGAAGAGTCCATGCTCAGTGACTGGCATTGAACATTGGTCTCCTAATCAACCATCAGAAAGAGATTAGCAACTATGTAGGTAAGTATTATTTTCGATCATTATTAGGTATGTAAAATTCCCATAACTATTTCATATTTTTAAAATGACATTTGTAAAGCATTTCAGACTTATTTAACCTAACTCCATTCGAATTAGATTCGCTGCCACACTGTGTGCAGTAAAGGCTAAAATGCTAAGTCAAGATAATTATTACTTTTTGATATTTGTGAAGCATATATTCACTAACAGAGTGCTTAATAACTTTTCGATGATCATACTCATTTATTAATTTACAAAATTGATACATTTTAAACGCAATGCATCTGTAACAATGACATATAACAAAAAAATTTGGTTTGAAATTAACTTATTGTTCGTATATTTTATGTCTCGTTTCTCAAATTATACATATTTTGCAATGTTTTAACAAAAGAGGTCTTCCTAATAACCATCATATTACGAGCGCTTATTGTGTGTTTAAAAATATATGCTCTACCTATATCTAATCAAATTACCTAGGTATATCATCGACCCTGTGACACAGATTTGTGCATGCAGTTTTTAACCTTATGGTGGTCTGCATTTTTAGACTACAATTGTACCTACGTAACATATAAATTTAATTTTAGAGAATAGGTAGGTAGAGGTACCTAGACACACAGTCCACATTAAATGTCCACCACAAAACTCTAAAACTCTCATTGGTGAAGAGACAAGAAAGCCCTTGTCAGTAGGTACCAGCTACAGAATGGCTGGTTACCGTTTGTCAGACTTGTTATACCGTCAGCCGAGGCACCTCGGGCCCAGCTAATTGGCGTCACTTAGCGCGTTCGAGGTATCTATTTAAAGATCGTACGCTTTGAATCTAATCCGCTTTCGCTTCATTGTGGCAGTTCCGCTTCTGTGTAGATATTACGGTTTAAGTTTTTTTTTTTAATTTCAAGTAAGTAGGTAGGTATTTATATATTTAGTTAATTTTATAAAGCAAAGCTAATAGCTACCTACTAATCTATAATGGTAATGAGTTTACTCAATGGCTAGGGGAGAGTGGGGTTACCATTTCCGGATGCTGGGTACAAAACACATTAGTTTGAAATTAGAAGTCAGGTAAGACATTTTCCTACCCTTTTGTATGGCTCTTAATTCAAGAAATCTACTGAAATTAAATGAAAATATCTCTTTATTCCAATAGGTAGGCTACCAAGAATCACTTTCGAATCGTCGAATATCACATTTGTAGGACTATCACAAAAATACCTATATTAACTAACAACGCCATAGTGTCTGTCTGTCTGTATGTCTGTCTGTCATGTCTGATTTTTTCGAACAATGTCATAGTGTCGGTCTTTAAATTATTCAAGTATATTTTAAATTACTTAAATGTAGGTAAATTACGGATGATTAATCCAAACATTACATGCTAATGGAGCTTCTTTTTCTTATTTGTATTTATATCCACATTGGATGAGGAATTTATTAAGAATTTGCAATGTTTGTAGTTACAAAATTATAACTTTTGACACCTTCTCTTCTAATAGGTACAAAAGTTACCCAATGACAAAAGTATTATCGTTATATTCAAGCTGTCTGACAATGCGCAATCACAATATATCTATAGGTACACAAAGTCATAATAGGTACTCGTTATTAAACATATAAAACATTTCGAAATTTTAATTTGTCCATGCATTCTTATCGTCAAATATCTATTCTTGGACAATATAGTAGCCTCTTTCATTAAACTCTCATTTAAAGTGCTAACAGTGCGGAACTCGTATAGAAAAGACGACACCCTATCCACCCCATCACTATAAGTAGTCCCGAACAACGTCGCTATGTTAAAAAGCGCTTACTTAACTGTCCCTAATCTCCGCGTCATACTTGTGAACAGGTGCCACTAGTGGAAATGGTCATCTCTAAGCTTCCTTGATTTTGTAATAATTTACCTACATATTCATCAATAGTGTAATTTTTGAGGGATTTTTGAGGTATATGGCATTATAGGATATTATATATAAAACAATACAATTATTATTGTAATGACGTGGTCAGACAAGTGTTTAAAATTAATGAAAGATGATTAGCTTTATTAGGTCTTTGTATATTAATTGTTTACCTTTGTGTATTGTAATACCTATATTGTGATGGTGCATTGTCGGACAGCCTTTAAATACAGTAAATATTCTTATCATTAGGTACTTATTGGTACCTACGTTAATATACCCTTTTTTATACTCTGTGCGACACTGCGCTGCTAAATACTATTACTGTGTAATTAAACATTGTAACTTAATGCTTGAAAAGAGTGACTACACGAGTTTGTTGCCGGAATCTTCTCGGTAGTTCAACTTTTGGAACCGGTGTAAATTCAGACAGACTGACAGACAGACTGACTGACGGACAGATAGACAGACTAACTGACGGACAGACGGACCGACAGACAGACCGATAGACAGACTGACATAACATTCTTAGCTTACGTAGATCCAGATAAGACAGAGAGACAAACATTATGAAATTGTTAGTTAGTTATAATATTATTTTTATGTGATAGACATAAGGGTTTTTTTGTTGACGATTCGAAAGTGCTTCTTGGGGGCCTAATTGAATAAAGATATTTTCATTTTCATTTTCCTAACCTTAACCAAAATCGAAGAGCGAGATAAGCGGATAGGTATAGCAGACATTGACTTCTGTAAAGCTTTTCGATATAGTGAATCATACTATATAGTTATGCTACTTCAGAAAATATCATTTACGGGATTAGGGGTAACCTTATGCGATAACCATCGCAGCAGTCTAATATTACGAACACAAAAAAAGAAGGTCATTACCTATAACGCTTTCTCATCTCATGCCACGTCGGTAATAGGTACTTAGCTAGTACTTATGCCTCAAGGCTCAATTCTTGGGCTCTGAATACCTAATATTGGTATCCTTTATACAATGCTGCTGTTTACACAATGTAACAAATCTGTTTGGAATTTATAAATCATTAATATTGTTTATAAATATAATTGAATAAATATTCATAAATGTCAAAAAAATCATGATATAATTTCTTGCTAGGTATGCAGTGGGTCTGATTCTATATATGACATGATAAATTTAAATTCTACCTACCTACAGTGAGATCATCTCAATCTTTTGAAATGAATAAAAAAGAACAGTTGTTAAACAATTTAATATTTAAAAAAGCGTACCTAAGTATTCAATTTGAAAACCAATGAACTTACATGCCGTCTATGATTTTCCATCCTAAAAGCTGTCTAAATTTATGTTATCTATTTGAAAAGAAAGGCAGGGTTACCCTATTGATATAACCCTTTGGAAACGCTTTATCAATAACATGACTCATATACTAAATATAATTATTTCAAGCAACATAAATCTTAAAACAGCCTCATATTATGATTTACTTACATAGTGGAACTAAAATTTAATAACGCCATAATTATAAAGACGCCACGAAAGATCAAAGTGGCGAGATTGTTTAACGTGTAAAGCATATCATCAAATATTTCATATGATGGGTACCTACCCACTACCATAGTATTACTTCGTCACTTTAATACAAGCAAACGTTATTACTCTTTGATAAACATAGATTAGAAGACTTTAAGCGAAAAGATGGAAATATAACAAGCAACTGATTACATTGCGATGAAAGTAGGTGAAGAATGACAAACAAAACATACTTACCTTTAAGTTTCCAAACGTAGGTACTTATTATGCCCGTGCCAGGGGTGACAATAAAGTTTCATTTGTTATCAAATTATTGAAATGATTATCTATAGGTAACTTACTTATTCTGTAGAATTAATTGGGTTCCTTCCTTCTTTCTATAAAACAGCCCAGAAGATGAGAATAAAAAGACATTGGGTGACTTATTTTTTTGATAAATTTTAGTTGAAAATGATAAACTACAACTTGAATGAAACCGTAAGTAGGCTATTCATCAAAATTCTATCTATTAGTTGCGGCAAGACCAAGGGTGTTTTATACTCGCTTATTAACTGAAGCGGTAAGTACATGTATACCTACCTATTATTCTGTGAGATACGTAGGTAGGTAATAATCTCAAAGTTAGCGAGGATTATAATTAAATGAATACTTAGACAGGTATGTGTCTTGGAGGGATGTTTGGCTTTAATATGACTTTCGTTTTGTGGGATTTGTGGCAGAGGATTCGTGGAGTGGTTAGTTGTTCAAACTTTTAACCTTTATTCCCTTAGCAGCCCTGCATATTCAGCATATCTGAGTAAGTAGTACCTACCTACGTACCTATTCACTTTAAAGTCATTTCATGTTAGGTAATTAACTTTAAGTTCTCTGGCAACGTTTATTGATATAGGTACCTATTTATCATAATGCCAAAAATTTAGATTTTGCTCCATCCTAATCTCTGATTTTACCGACGAAGACTCTAGACTTAGCTAATTAAACTACTTAGGTACCTACCTAACAGTTGAGGAGAAACAATTATTGTCAAAAGTATAAGTACCTAATAATAACCGGTAGGTAGGTACCTACGTTAGCTAATTATTTACTTTAAGGAAGGTAGGTATAGGTAGATATCTACCTACCTAATCTTAATCTACCAATAGCTCCCGTATTTTGGAGTCAATTAGGTTTAGTAGGTAGGTAACACATGTGATTATCATAAGATAAAGGTACACACGATAACCTTCATTGAACGTGGAGCGTTTAAGTGATAAAATCTAACGTTTCTCACGACCCCTGAAACTTCGCCTTTCACATTAAGAAGGATACCTATTTAAGTATTTTTACAGAGAAACGTAAAAATATAAACGGTAACTCACCCAAATGGAACCATTAGAGGAACTAATCTTCATTTGTAGCGACCGTTGGATCCCCCACAATATTTTGCCCTTATTTCACTAATACATATGATGTCCGTTTCACTTAGTGTTTTTAAACGACGCTTTTACGGAAAAAATAAGCCGCCATTTCCATTTGGGGCACTTAAGTGAGGAGCGATTTTTTTAAAAAGAATTTATTACCGGTTTGAGTTTCTGTTTCTAATGTGTCTCGGGCTTTTTAAAATATCGGTTCATTGCTTATGCCCGAATGGATTTTGTTCGTTAGAATTAATGTTATTAAGACATTTTATTACTTATTGCGTCCCCTTCGCAAGAAAATATTCTATGTTAAAAATAGGTAGGGTACGGAGATACTTATTTCCCTTACATAATTATACATCGACATTTAAAATGTATTGCTGAATACCTATAACACCTAATACTTACCTAAATAGATAGGTATATTTATCAGACAGAAAGCACTAATATTTAAGCCATATGAAGTTAGCCTAACTAGGAAATAATTATTTTCTTGATGTCACATTACTTGGCTGTGGACAGACCTAGATTAAAATTTGTTTCGGAAAATTGTCACTAAAATATGTCTTGCCAAAAATATACGTCGTACCACTGGGCGTCACGTCCACAGGTGACGACAATAGGGTATTGTGTAGTGGGCGTGGACCATTGTGTCTGACAGCCAATCAGCGCTCACCGTTCAACAATAGCTCGCCGAATGGAATCCGTTCTATCGTCGGATTTGAGTCGTGTTCTATATTCGAATGTTTGAATTTGTCCTTTTGGGACTTAGAATTAAAAAGTTTAAATATTTAATGGCTATATTAATTTAATTAGGTATTTACCTTTAGACTCTTGTTAACTTACAACTTATTTTAAAAAAAAATCTAAGTAGGTACTTTCTGAAAGTTATCCATCGGTGCGATTTAGGTAAGTACGCCACCAGTACTTTTCTTAAATTGTAGGTACCATTTGTACCACAGGTACAATGCTGGGGTTCAAAATTGTACCTACCTGAAAAAACCTTAAGAGTAGGTAACCTACCTACTAAGAGCTACTTAGGTAGGTAATATGTACTTAGTGATTGAGAGTCATCATTATTTTTCTTTATCTCATTATCAGTTTCTTAAACTTAATCAACAAACGTGAACTTGTCGCATCGCTTCATTTGGAACAAGCTGTAACCACGCACGTTACGTGAAATTTTTAAAAGTCACCGTCCGTTTAACTTTGACCTCCCCTGTCCCGAAGCAACAGTGTTCAATACAACGCGACTGGGGTAACGTAATGGAACACTGCAGCTCTTTCATGAGTGGACGGAATCTTTGTACGTCGCAAAATTTTCTTTTACAGTTTACTTTGTCTGTATTGTAAAAGACTTAAGGAAGATTATTCCTTGACACAGCGTTGTGGAAAATTTTGTCCCCAAGTATTGCGGTATAACTTATATGTGAAACCCCCACACCTTTCCTCCTCTTTCCCTCCCAAGGCAACGTCTTGGAAATGCTTAGTCTCGCTTCTATAGACATTTTGTTTGCCTTTTATTCTACCTCCCTTTCAAGTTAGAATGTAGCTGTTTCATTTTGTTGAAAAGGTATTTTTATTGTTCGCTGTCTTTGCTACGTTTTACGACAGCTAAGGGAATTTGGCGAAGGAAATGTGCTATGAATACTTAGTTGATTTTAAGAAACATTACAGAATACCACAAGGGATAAAAATAGGTCCTAGGTACTAGTAGGATATTGTTTTCGTTATTTTTTGTAATAAAGGTTAAACCATATTTACTTACCTATTGGTCACTAGGTAGCGACATCTATCTTAAGGTAGAGATACTTATCTACAGGCTATTGATAAAACATGGAAATCGCTAAAACTAATTTATTCATAATTTAAATAACTACCTTCCTGCCTAGTAGGTATGTAGGTAGGTACAGTTAGCGTTAGCAGCAGAATCATCTGAGCTCTCAGAGTTATCAAAAATTTCCGCGCTGTTTCAGTAAAACGCAAAGTATTTTTGGCATCACGAGGTAGTAGTAGGCCTGTATGGAGAGTCCTCTGGGTAAGTACCACCGTTTTTCTTATTTCAGCCGTGAAACAGTTCGCTGTATTTAATCCTACTAGTGCTCAGGATGACAACGAACCTGCAATACTTATTAGCATTTTTTTTGCTAAGCTTAGCTTTTAATGCTTTAGTCAATACTTATATGGTTGCTTTTGTAAAACATTCTAAGTTGTTATTTTTGAGCAAACTGCAAGCAATCTACCTACTATTTATTTCTTAATTTACAAAATCCACTGCATTCACAGTAATGTACCTATACCTAACAGATTTCTTAATATTAGGTATTGTTAAGCGTTTGAAAATATACCTAGTTAATCAGAGGGATCAAATTTTGCATTTTCAAGTTAGATAACGTCATTATTACGATGTCGCAGTGAACGTAAGTAATTACAAGTTCACCCCCATTGCCCGGCGAGGGTTCCGCATGTTTATTAATACGGTGATCATTAATGTACAGACAACACACATCAAGTGTAACATTTGCATTACGAAAGCCGCCTTTATTACGAACGTAGCAAGGGCGGTCTCAAGGTCAAACTGTTACGCTTGATGTGCTGTCGACTGTACGTTCGGAGTATAATACTCGTCTTGGGGTATAGGGGGCGTAATGATTTGCTTGGGTTATTGTTTGGTTGAAAGGATAGCTTATGGAATACCTACAAGAATTTTAATTCAGAAGTTTATGAACAAATACTTAGGTACTTAAGTTAAAATAATTTAGTAGACAATTTTGTGATATTGATCCTGATCCTGGTTGTGCTAACTATCTATTAAGTTACTTATATTTATACCTAGTAATAATATTTATACCTAGCTTACCCTATAGATAGGAACTTAATAGGTATAGTGTGTAGATACAACTGAGTATTTTTTACGATTGTTTCGTAATCTATACTTACTTACCCTTTTTATTATGTAAAGTAAATAAAATTATCTTACGATTGTAATATTATTGTACTTTTTTCCTTCTTTTACGTCACCAAAGGCATAAAAGAAGAAAAAAAGAACAATAATATTTTAATTAATAGGTTTTATACCTATAAATATCATCCTTGGTTTTAGGTAATAGGTAGGTAGGATTATAAGTAGGTAGCTTAGCTTACGTAAATCAATGGGTATTAAAATTATAATGCTAACGCGATTAAAATATTCACCATAGCCTAATATTTATTTTTAATTAATATTTTGGTAACGATTTAGCAGTCTAGCAGATTAGTTACAATCACCGTCTAAAAATCACATAAACAATACTTCTTATAAGCTCTGCTTACAGTGAACAAAACAAGTTTACACTGTCTGTATAGTCATTTGTGTTCATGGAACAGTTTTAATTGATTTAGACTACTAAATCGATGAACTGAATCCGATGGCGCGTATTATTATATTGTTAATGTGATTTACATAAAATATTGTTAATTAGCCTCGGCTACGAGTTTGTCTAGATTCAATTAATTTTTATTATCATTTCAACAAATTATTAAGTTTGCTAATTCTGAACACATTGTCACTCTGAAATTAACAACTAAAAAAATATCATTTAGTGCAAACAAGAGACAAATTTAATTATAAAAGTTACTTAATTTTTTTTTTTAACATTATTATAAATGTTTGAAAAATTACTTATTGATTAAAATATAATAAAACTAAAAATTTAAAATTTTTATTTAGTTGAAATAGAATATTTCGACATTGTAGGGTGGACGTTAGCTCATAAACGCAAATACAGATAGACTAGAAGAATTTCACAGGGATATCCCAAGTCCTGGGTGGCTCAGTGGTCAGAGCAGTCGCCCGGATTGCGAAAGGTCGCGGGTTTGATTCCTGCCTCAGGACGTGAAATTTTTCTAGTTTTATTATATTTTAATTACTATATAAAAGTTACGAACACAAAAACAGTAACTACAATAAGGCGGCCTTATTGATGAAAAGTGTTTTTTTTCAGGCAACCTAAGCGAATATCACGAAGGAGTAGAACACAGAAAGGATGTCAGAAATGGAGGAACAAGTAAAATGTAGAGTCAAAAGCACATCAAGTGTAACTAACACGTCACTTTAAAATTAAGTCTGTACGGTCGACCACAGAAGTGGCTGAGCATTTTAGTACAGTCAGCAACAGAAGTCGATTCGTTAATAGACTTTAGTACTGCGTCACACTGCGCCATTCGCAGGTTCGAACACATTGTCAAGAATAGCCGAACTTAACCGAATCGTAGGTATTTGTAAAAATACTCGTTTCGGATGTTGAAATAGAACATTTCGACATTGTAGGATGGACGTTAGCTCATAAACGCAAATCAGATAGACTAGAAAAATTTCACAGGGATATCCCAAGTCCTGGAGCAGTCGCCCGAATTGCGAAAGATCGCGGGTTCGATTCCCGCCTCAGGACGTGAAATTTTTCTAGTTTTATATTATTTTAATTACTAATTTTTCAAACATTTATAATAATGTTAAAATCAAAAATTAAGAAAATTGTCAAGAGTTAGTACCTACCTCAATATATGTTATTATGAAAAGGCATATTACCTATCTACTCAAGTGTTAAACTACTTCTGTGGTCGACTGTACCTAGGTTTTAATTTTGACAATAAAATATGCCATTAGTACCATGTCACACCGACTACTGCGCTATTACTTATTAGTAGCTACCGTACTGTATTAACGCCATAGTTATTGTGACATGTTACTAGAGTGTTAAAGCTACTTCTGTGGTCGACTGTATTTACCCGTCAATGCTGTTTGGTGGTCAAGTGAAAATAGTGAAATGGACGCCAATATACAGTGGGTTAGTAATTGCGGTTTGTAAGTGGCTACAGCCGCATATTAAAACGTTTATTTAAAAATGTTGTACAGAGACAGCACACACCAGTTTCACTACGAAAGCTGCCTTTGTGATTGTGACAAACGACGTAACGGTCTCAAGGTCAAACTGTTAGGCTTGATGCGCTGTCGAGTGTACATATAATAGGGTAGGGAGAGATCGGTCTAAGCTTAGGAATATGTTCGTTCTTTTATAATCGCAAACGTAGTTTATTGTTGCGTTTCTTTGATTTGCTTATTACTTTTTAAGGTATTTTATGAAAACCAATTTCCATTACCTTTCTTTTTCTCTTTCCTTTCTGCTATTGTGTGGTTCTAATTATCCATAAAGATTCCAGGTTTTTCTAGAAGTGACAATTTACAAATACACTATCTAAACGGTCAAATCTCATCATAAATAATAACGTATTAATGCTTCAGTAAAAAAAAAACAAAAAATACCCTCACACAGGACAGGGACCGAGGGAGGGACCAAAAAGTAAAAAGTGGAAGCAAAGATGTGGAGTAAAAGAGCATCCGAGCCTTTGTATGGCGCTACCACCCTATTGAGTACCGTCAGCAGCGTGCTTACTATAAATATTTTAAGGTAGTTTTTTTCTTAAGCAGTAGTAAAATGCTTACACAAAATTATTTTCAGTCAACGGCTTATACTTAAGCGAATAAAGTAATATTTAACTTGGCAAAAATACACAAGTGAATAAGTTTGAGATATACAATGCGTAGGTACTACCTAAAGAAAATTATGTTTAAGTAGTGGTCATAACATTCACTAAAAAGGAGTCACACCCTTTAGAGGTTATTTCTTAAATTAAAAAAGTAGGGAGATGTGTTTGTGTAAGTCTTATTAGATAAATTAATTTGTTAAAGTGACTAGATGCCACTCAAGAGACTTGAAATAGCTAAGCTACCGTGTTGATGCTTGAACAATCGTAGATAAGCTTAAAGGATAATTATGAATACATAAATTATTATTGATTAGATATAATTATTTTTAATGGTGAAATAAAAGTAAAATTAAATACTGATAACTTCTCATTCGGTGTCTTAGTGTTCTTTGGTAATATTATTATTTATTAGATAGGTTTAATTTTACAATGAAATAAAAGTAAAATTTTCATTTGATTGGTAAATTGGCTTAGAAATTAATTAACTAAGATTTTTCCCTACAATTCATAGTGTAAAGTCTGTCTGTTACATTTTCACTCATAAGCCGCTAAAACGATTTAGATGACATATGGCATGGAGATAGACTACATTCTGAGAAAGGAGCATAATAGTACAACGTCTACCTTTTGACGTACTAGCCGATATCCATGCGGGTTAATCCGAAGGCGAGCCGCACTAGTCTAATAAAATCTTAGCCTGAGAAACCTTTTGTCAATATTGTTATCGACAACAGAGACTACTGTTAAGATGACTAAAAAAGTCTTAGTAATTTTTCAAACATTTATAATAATGTTAAAATAAAAAATTAAGAATAAAAAAGTCTTACCAAAAAGTCTCCAAACAATATTTAACGTATTTAAGTTTTCTTTTTATACAACGGTGTATGCATTAAGCTTGGGACAAGTATGGAATTACGTACTGAATAAATATCAATCTGTTGACAAACCAAATAAATAAGAAATAAAATAAACAAATATAAAATTTTAGTGAGCTGTAATATTTTTGTATTTTATATTAATATTGCTTGTTTTGCTGTTGCTACCAAAGAGATACAACTTCGTATATCTTGCTGTTAGGGAGGCGAAATTAAGAGACACTTTGTGTTGATTCATAAAGGAATGCGTAGTTATATAGAGACGTATATACTGAAGCTGTATACACTTTACAATATAAACGAATATGTAACTAAGTATTGTGAGCTTTGTAACCTCATCTGTAAATGGGATTGAAAAGAAAAAATATCGTCATTGAAAAACATTACTCGCTAATTTATGATTTTCTCAACATAACTACATTTTGAATAAGACGTTTGTGAGAAAAAAATAGTAATACACTTTTCATTATTCAAGTAGGTAATTTTTATTAAAGGAGGTGTTCAAAAACTAATTTGAATTTTAGTATCTCCCTTTCTTTCCACTTCAGTAAGAAAGGGATAGAATAGCTTTCGGTTAGTTGACATCTAGCCAAACCGTACGCGTTGTCTTTTTTACAGTATAAGTTAACCATAGATAGAGAAATGCATGCTAGAATGCATAGAGAAATGCATGAACACATTTCATGCCGCATTAGCTGCCTTCGCATAAATGGACTCTTTACCGCTTCTCATCAGGTGGTGTTGTAACATTTGTCGTGATGTCTCCAAAAAAAGAAAAAAATCCCTGATAATTTTATCTTTGATTTACACATATACTACCGACAAAACAGCACTTATGAATGAATGAAACAAAAGTGTTCGGAATGATTGCAACAAATGTCATTCGCACGCCAGTACAGAAATAACGAGTGGCATATACGCGCTTTATACATTACTGAGTGAATGTGGAGTACTAAGAACCACGTGTATTGAGTGTAACGTTAAGCGAAAATGAGTCTTATTAATTGTTTAACAGAATTTTGGATCTAATTATAGTGTAAGATAGGCTGTAGACTTTTATGCGCCATTTATACTTATATTAGGTGTATATGCAAATTATAACGCCACAAACAAAATACTTACGTTGACATAATGTTGCTATTAACATTAATTTAATTAATACAAGTATATTTTAAATATGAATATTGTCATTTTAGGATTTTTCGACAAGATTATTTATAAGAAACACAAATTGGAATATAAATAACGTTTATTAAGGATTTAATTGACGCCATAGCCGTTGTCTCATTCCTATTTATTTATTTATTTAGTTTTTTATATTCAGGGTTACCAAAGAATTTCCCTGTAAAATAGCCCACATATCATACGAAACTTAATTTCTATAATCTGAACTAACAATAAAAATTCATGCCTGTTTGTCTGTTACACGTTTACGACATACCTACCTTTTATATTAATTCAAAAATAAAAATATTAAGCGTAATACATGTATTTTCAAACTGTTTTTCATTCGAAGTCGAAATGAAAGACTAAATGTAACCGAAGCCAGCGAGAAGAGCTAGTATAGTTATTGTATTAGAACTACCTCAGGGTGCGCTCTAAAGCATATTACAATAATTTACGGCCAATTAGATGCGCGTTGGGTCATTAAAGACTCCGTATCGTATGTTAATGGGTTATGTGTTTAGCCACTGTTGGTTTATATTGGGAATGACATAATAAAATTGTAACAGAATACACGGGTGCACATTCTTATTTTATGGTATTTTGGTTTTTTTTTATTGGCAATCTTATTGGATTGGTTTAAGTTCTAAATTTGTCCTAAAATCTATCCTTTTTTCCTAACTCAATTAGAAAGGAAATGAAATTATCAAAGACCTTAATTTAGGTGCAATGTTTTAACTTTAGTAAGGTAAGCTAAAATGAAGTTCTTTTCCGGAATAGAAAGTGGCAATATCTGTGTTTTTTTTTGCTGTTTCAGAATTGAAGAAAGGAGCTGAATTGAAATTTAGTTTTTAGTCACAGCAGAGATCACTAGTAATTGTAAAGATACAGACACAGCCAAGCCACCTGAGCATGTGTGCGTGAATCAAGTAGAATTCGTGTAAGATACAGCTAATTGACGGACACATGCATATTTGGCTCAACCTTACGTAGGTAGTACTTCACAGATTAATAAAGAGCACTACTTACATTGGGCAAGTATTGGTTTTCCCACTGGACCAAAAATAGACTTCATTTTACTTCTTCGTACAGACAAAAAAAACATATCCAAATAAAACTCAACTGTTTTCAAAGGGATCTACATAGAAGCTGTATTATATTTATGTTCAAAGATATGATGCAATATTATAATGTTACTAACAAACTAATTAATATGAGCCATGCTTGAAATTTTTTTTTTTAAATATTCTTGGAGTTCTTAAAAAAATTGGGACTACAACAAGAGACAGCCCTAATCTGTAGCGGCATATGAACCAGGGTATTTTCATCATAAATATATCTCAAACGTTTATTGTAATGTTAAAGAGAATTCCGTTTTTTTACATAAGCAATAGTTAAAGTTCTTGAAAATCACATTTAAATATCTGTTTAAAGCATTTTTAAAAAGCTTCAGAAACTAATAACAATAACTATCAGAATCAATCCAATAGGTAGTTCCTATAAAACATTGTGTATAATTAGCAAGCAGACGGGTACTTACAAAACGACAATGCTAAGACAATGTTACCATTAAGTACTACGTGTTTGATTCTAAGCTTTGTGTCACTCAGATCTAATTAATATTCCTCAGGCCACAATGAGGGCTGGCTGTGACACCGGCATCCGTTTCATGTCTGACTTATGGCCAACAAAGTCAATTGTCTTAGTTAAATCGGGTTTCCAATAAGATAAAGACGATGAAAGCTGCGTGTACACTGAAAGCTATATTTTTACTTAACGCTCCTTCATTCCCCTTTAACGAACTTACATATTTGGATTCCACTGAATGCTTCTGACTTTATAAAACTATTTGAACCATTATTTCTATTTGCCATGTTTGATTCTGTCAATTTTTTTTTATACAACTAGATGACAAACAAGCACAAGCAAGCGCATTATGAAGTGCACAATATGAAAATAAAGATTGATTTACTTTCCATTAATTAATTAGTAATGGTGCTGTTAATAAACTCATCGCTGTGAATACTTCTTTGTTGTGAGCTTAATATATTAGAATATTTAATTTTAAGAAGTACATGACATATACAAGAAGTAAATGAGCTGGTCTGGATTACGTTCACTTAATCTAATTTTATTTCAATGTGTATGATAGATGTGAGTTTAATTTCCTTCAACGTTGATTACATTTTGTATGTTTTAGGAAGAAGGTTATGTTTTAGAATAGAAATATCTATAGCTTCTAGAACTGTCTACAATAAAGAATTTGACATTAGCTACATGATTTACAAAAAATAAATTTTAATCTGTTTTTTTCGTTAAAAAAAGAACATGGTTAGAAACAATATAAGGACCCGAGATACAGAAATCTTAGTATTAATGATTATAATTTTATTATCCCTGGATAGTTACTTATAGTTATATACAAGTACAGCTTTTAGTATGCAAGGACTTTAATATAGAATAAAGGAAAGCTTAGTTCAAGGTAAGACGTCAGACTTATTCAATTAAACAAGCGTAACATTGTTGTTTTTCCTTGACCGTAAAGTGTCAGTTGTTAACAATTTTATGTCTTTGTCGTTCATCTGGAAAGTTTTACGTGTGTCATATTGTTGCATCTGTAACTTAAATAGATGGTTGGATGGCTTCACACACTTTGTTGTTGAACATTGTTTGACACGTATTGTATTGGAAAACAATTATTACGCAATAAAACACTGTTAAAATGATTTTTTGAAATAGGTATCTATACCTACCAACAAACCTGACACAATAGGTTATCTATTGTTGAGGAGACGGTTGGTTCGGTTCCAGTGGTCGATAAGGAGTAAGAGGTATAGGTTGTTAAGATTTCATCAGTAAAGCAATAAGCAGGAGTTTCTAGTAGGTGATTCAGTAAATCAGTTCGGTAGTTGAGTGAAAATTAACATAACAGACAGATAAATAGAGCTACTTTCGCATTTCAAATATTAGTATGGAAGTATGGATATCATAAGACAAGAAGATAATCCACTTACAACTGACTGGTCATTGTGTAAATCAAAGGGAAAGCCTGTCCATAAACCGATATGATAAAGGAATGATATAGAATGGGTAATAACTAATGGGTGGGTGTATATTAGCAGATACTAGTACTACGAAAAGCAATATACATATAGGTATGTGTCTTATACCAAACGTTTGAAAAGCAAAGTAAATTTATTCATTTCAAAAGGATAAAAAATATCTATGGTAGCAAAATTTATATATGGTAGAAAAATGCGTGCGGGCGCGCGTACGAAACGGACGTGTTAACTTGATACGAAAAGTAAAACAAAAAAAAAAAAAAAAATCTTTGCATACTTTTGCGAGCCCTAGTTATTGC
The DNA here is from genome assembly GCA_947347705.1 of Nymphula nitidulata. Lineage (NCBI taxonomy): Eukaryota > Metazoa > Arthropoda > Insecta > Lepidoptera > Crambidae > Nymphula > Nymphula nitidulata. The sequence continues at coordinate 9,785,652 of OX374636.1, forward strand.
TTCTAAAAGTTGGGTTGACCTAATAGCCGTCTATTTTACCGTGCATGTGAGGACTACGGAGTGAATAAACTAAAAAAAAAAAGAGTAAAATAAAAAACATCGACGGTACCTCTAAAAAAAAGTATATATTGTGAACAAGTTAAAGAAACACAGATATACCATGAGCATACTAAGATCCCCGACTGGATGTGGCATTAAATGTAAACTGGGAGGATCTCAACCAAACTTGGCAAATATGCAAATGGACAGAGATCAAGATACAACACAAATAACTTTCCGTAACAAACGCAAACAACCAGAGGACGATAATTTTATAATAAAAGATGAATTATCGGAATTACGAAAACAAATGTCTGAAATGATGTCACTCTTAAGTTCCACCAGCAACATGCAGAAGGATAGCATCAGCAAACTTTCCCAAGATGTTACAGCGATAAAAGACCAAGTAATAAATATTGGTAGTACCGTAGAAAATATCATTAAGGAACAAAAACACTTCAATAGTAATTTAGAAAATTAAAAAAAAACGGTTAGCCATGCTGATGCTAAAATACAGACACTGGAAGCAGATATGAACATACTCAAAGCTCAAGTCTCAATGTCTAACTTTACACAGTCCACTGTGACTTACAATAATTTAATATCTGAAGTACAGGAGAGAAATGCACGAGCGAAAAATATTGTTATAGCTGGCATTCCAGAACCTGAAACAGGAACTCCCGAAAAAAGACAAGCCATAGATAAACAAGAGGTTATAAAACTTGTCAAAACTATTTATCCTAGTTGCTCAGAACCAAATAGAGTAATACGTATTGGTAAATTCAAACCGGGTAAATCTCGCCTATTAAAAGCATGCTTTCCATCGGAAGACGCAGCCAAAGCTATTCTCCGTTCAAAACAGACAAAAATTGATAACATTAAAATTTTCTCAGACCAAACAATACAACAACGAAATCACATGAAGGAGCTTAAACGTGAGCTTGAAAACCGTAATGCCAATGGTGAAACCGACCTTCGCATAAAGTATGTAAAAGGAAACCCCAAAATTGTAAAACAGCTTGAACCAAACCCACCATCCCAGGAAATGGCAAACAATGCGACAAACTCATCTTTTTTATAACGGAGGGAATTACACATGAACTTGTTGATACATATGACGACATAACTAAAACTAAAAAATCTTTGAAATGTTTTTACGCCAATGCCCGTAGTATAGTGAAGCCAGGAAAATTGGATGAATTAAAGTCCATAATCAAATCATTCCGGGACACAATTCATGTTATTGTCTTATCTGAAACCTGGATAAAAACTGACGACGGAGCCAAAAGACTGCAGATTACGGGATACACCCACTACTACAATTTTAGACGAAATGGCAGAGGGGGTGGAGTATCTATATTCATACACAACAACCTAACTCACAATCTCATTGAGGAATTATATGATGACGATAATCAGTACCTGTGGGTTCACATATCCAAGTTTTCGCTAGATATTGGTGCCATCTACAAACCTGAAAGAACAAATGTGAGTAACTTCCTTGATTTATATTTTCTACAACTGCAAAAAATGAAAAGAGCAGTGGTTTTTGGAGATTTCAATTTAAATTTATTAAACTCAAATGATTCCATTCGCAAATACCAAAATATTTATAAAGAAAGCAGCTTCAAAATATTGAACAAAATAAGCGAGCAATATTGCACCCGAGAAACCGCAAAGACAAAAACTATTTTAGACCACGTGTGCTCAAATTTAAAACGTTGCAATTTTCATTTTGCCATTGTAAACTCAGCTATGTCTGATCACAAACATATATATTTTGAGGTTAAAAAATTTCAACCACCACCTTTAAAAAGAATTCAATATAGTCAGATCGATTATACCAAGCTATTCGAATCCTATTCCAAGCTATCATATAGCCAAGACGAAAACACATACAGACAAATAGAAATCAGATTATTAAATTGCTTATCTCAGAGTAAAACTGTGAAAACGAAAATTCTGAATCCTCCAAAGCAAGATTGGATTAACAAAGATATCATAAATAGTTTAGAAGAGAGAAACCGATTATGGCAGTGTCACATAAATAACAAATCTAACAAGACGATTGAAGTAGCTTTTCAATTCGCAAAAACCAAAACTGCAAAAATAATACAAAAAGCTAAAAGAACTTACTATCAAAAAAAATTCGTAGAAACTGCAAAAAGACCCAGGAAAATGTGGGCATTAATTAATGATTTAGCAAGCAATAAAATTAAGGATGCCTCAGGACCAGGCAAACTAGAAGTAGACGAAAAAATAATAACAGACAGAAAACAGATTTGCAATGAATTAAAAAATTATTTCTCAACAATAGGAGCCAAACTTGCAAATGAAATTCCTGCCAGGTATCACAAACAAAGCTCTCTCCAAAGACAAGACGAAGAATTATCGGAGACAACATACCTAAACGAAATAACACCAGCAACTAAAAATGAAATAGTGAAAATTATAGACAATCTTGACCCTAACACTAGTTGCGGCATTGATTCTATTAGTACAAAATCAATAAAATGTGTAAAACTCTTAGTAGCCAGTGAATTGACCTTTGCTATAAACAAGTCCTTCGAAAAAGGCTTCTTTCCTGAAAGTTTAAAAGTTGCTAAAGTAATCCCAATCCATAAGTCAGGAACAAAACTTGATCCTTGCAACTATAGACCAATATCTGTACTTCCCATTCTGTCTAAAATATACGAAAAAATTATCCACTCACGCCTAGAAACTTTCTTAAATTCTAAAAACTTTTTCTATAAAAATCAATACGGCTTTCGACGGCAAACCAGCACATTGTCTGCTACTATTGACCTTGTGACAAAAATAAAAGATAAAATAGATGAAAAGAAAATAGTGCTCGGCATTTTTATTGATCTAAAAAAAGCTTTCGATACGGTGTCTCATGAATTACTACTCAAAAAATTATATGATATTGGTGTAAGAGGCAATGCGCACAAAATACTTTCATCTTACCTGACGGATCGCCGACAGGTTGTCAGGATAGGTGATTGTCAGAGTGAACCTGGTATAATTACTTATGGTGTGCCACAGGGCTCAATCCTGGGCCCACTTTTATTCTTAATATATATTAACGACATACACAGAGTGAGCCTAACGGGTGACATTACCTTATACGCAGATGATACTAGTGTTTTCTATTACAGCAACTCGTTGCATACTATTATATCACAAGCTCAAAATGATTTGAATGTTTTGAACGATTGGTTTAAATGCAACCTGCTAACAATAAATTCCAAAAAAACAAATTTTGTCATATTCTCGGCTAAAAATAAAAAGTATGATGTTAATGCTCAACTCTTAATTGATAACGAACCTCTTAAAAGAAAGTCTCAAGAGAAATACCTCGGCGTATTATTGGATAATCATCTAAATTGGAAACCACATATAAGAAAAATCAAATCTAAGTTGGTATCATTGCGAGGCGCAATTCTTAGTATCGTAAATTGTATGCCAAGGAAAGTTTGCTACCTTATTTACAATTCCCTTGTAAAACCACATATTGACTATCTAATTGAAATCTGGGGAACTGCATCTAAAAGTAGCTTAAAAACAATTCAAACGGCACAGAATAAATTAATAAAAAGTCTTTTCAAATACAAATTTCGCACGTCAACTAGTAAAGTTTATCAAGAAACTAGGTTACTGAGCATAAATCAGACATATGTATATGCTACATGTGTGCTGATTAGAAAAATAATAAGTGGACTCATTAACACAAATATAACTTTTACAAAAAAGCGCCAAGTTCAGAAAATACGTTTGCGTAACTCTAATAATCTTGTCGTCCGTCGACATAGAACAAATTATGGCAAAAATAATATACAATCTGACGGTGTTATGCTTTTTAATAAATTGCCGGAATCTGTAAAGAGGGCTAAATCACTGACTTCCTTTAAACGATTACTCAAAAGCTATGTTATTAATAAAATAAAACCTTAACATAAAATAAAAAGTAGTCAAAAAAAAAAAATATCATATAATGTTATATTGGCATAAATATATGTTAAGATCTGTGCTTTATGTATGTATTGGTCAGATAGAATTAAAAATAAATAAATCCTGATATACATTTCCATAAATCACTAGCGTTTTAAGAAATATTAGTTAATAATATTAATAATGCCTACAAAACAAAAACGTAAAGAATCCTGAATGTGTCGGTGCCGCATCTAGTATGGTCTGCCGTTTCATATATCTATGTTCGCATTCAATCTTCATTCATATGGCTCAACATTGTTTATTGTTCCTACCAAATAGAATGTTTTTGTAACTACCTTCATTAATTTTGTTAACTTATGAATTTAACATATTGTACCTAGATATTAATTAACACTATGTTAGTGCACGCGCTTGTTCAATGTTTACTGTTGTGTTATTTAAGTTTCTCAGTAAGTGAATATTATGTATTCTTATGAGAAATAAATATTCTTTAACCATAACCATAAATTTATCACATAGGGTGGAATTTCGACCGACGACCTTTTACAATTCAGGTGACTGTTCTCGTGGGTTCGAATCTCACTAGCACTTTTTTTTTCAAATCGAGCTTGACATTTTCCAAATACCTATAAAACGATACGAACGATGATTATCATCATCATTTCAGCCGCCAATAGATGTCTACTGCTGAGCAAAGGTCTCCTCGAAAGGTGACCATGGCGATCGGACCTTCGCTGTACGCAACCAAAGGCTATATATTTTAATGATAATATGAAATTCAATAATTCTACATTAAACTGCGATTTAACAAGAAATCTATCATCAGATGGAAGTGTACTCAACTACTATTTTCATTTCAATAATCTTCCAGTTTCTTTGCACAAATTATTCTTCATGTTTCCCAACGCTATATGAATGATGTTTAGATCCGTTCATTTCCGTCTGCTATTCGTTTTCGCAGAACCCCGTGTGCGCGCGCACTTGACAATGCTCTCTTGTTTGACTACGTCCAGACACGTTTACGTCTTATTGGAATCGAACCAGGTTATTACAGTGTTGCTTTTAGTTAGCAAATGAAAGGGTTTGCTGGCTAAAGAAAAATCTAAATAGCAGATCACAAAACGATCACAATAAAAGTAATAAACCGATGTAATTAAACAAACCAATTCAGGTATTTGCATTTAAGGTGTACACCTAGGTTCGAAGCAACCTTTTTAAACATTGTTAATCCTGTAAGCTAAACTATCTATCACAAACATTTACAATAGTGATGGCTTTAAAAAAAGCGTTACAAAACGCCAATAGTCTAAGAGCTCTATTAGAAGTTTAGTAAAAGCTTCGTGCATCTGCAGTCGAACTGTCACCTGTCGTATTACTCTCGAGATACATGCGCGCACGCATCTAGTTGGCATCGCTTCCGCTTATTATTGCAACGTCAAAGCTTTGTTTGAAGTATGGGTAATGGCGACGGCTTGGATTGGTGCTAATTTTACAATGTCAGAATACGTTTTGAGGGCTATATCTATTAACTTTTGATATAATCGCTTCTGGTATTTCGAGGACTAACACAGAAAATATATTAACAAAAATAATATAGGTAGTAATAATGCTGAGGTATTATAGTTGTAATATTATTTGCTTAAAAATGTAACCTTCGCGTACATAAGTTAGCTGGTTTTGTTATATCTTCTACCCAAATTGATATTTTTTTTATCATAAGTCTACTTATCAACGATACCTTACAGGACTATCCTGTGACTCAATAAACTAACCCTAAAATATCAATTTTTCGCTGGTACTGGATGAGTGCAGCGTATGACCAATTGTCGTAGAAATCTTTAGGGTAATCTATAACCAGCAGTGGACGTGATCATGAAGAGGTTTTAAATTTTAAATAGCATTGTTGTAAGCTGGAATTGAAAAGTTCTTCTGGAATAATCAATCTGGCATTGAAGCTGATATAAGCACTGGGCTCCATTTAATTAAATCAATTGAAGTTGTAAGCAACTGAATATTAGCATCCTCTGCGGCACCTACAGGCACTCACAAAATTAGGGTAGCCCATTTATTTAGTCATACACTGAAGGGTCCAATGGAGGGTGAAGTGCAATGCGAATTTAAATAGGACATCCATACTGTCCTGATATGAAAGTTACAGAGATGTCTATAATATCAGTGAATTCAGCAATTACTGATTTGCCACTGTCGACAATTGTTTGTTTTTATTCAAGTATTTTGGCCTTTACATAATTCGTACCTGGTTGGATTTTATTTGAAAGTTAGTTTTTACACGCTAATTCAGCATCAGTGGATCCGCAAATAAGTTGGTGGCTATCACTTTAGCTGTAAAAATAAGCGAATAAGCCCGCAGAGCAGCATATAAATATAAAGCATTCATGCTTAAAATTGCTGAGTGTCATGATATTCCCTTTCTTTGTTCAAGCTCTTTGGCACAATCAGCCAATTCACATGACCAGCACTACAGTATTATCGCTGCAGCAGTCACATAACGGTTATGAATTATTGTGATCTATTCTCAGTGTGCTCTCTTAAGAATGGACAGTGCTCCCGCAGCTATACGCATCGATGTATTGACGATGGGGAAGCAAATTTAGAATGGGATGTTCGCCATTTTGTATTTAGTTCGAAAACTGTTTTGAAGTGAATACTAAATTGATTGTTATAGTGATAATTTCAAAATGCTCATTGAATCGGAGTGTTTCGAATGCTTTTGACACTAATGCTTTAGTGTTATAGTAACGTCGAAGTTGAGTGAGATGTCGATACGGTTTTGCCAATACATTGATGGCAAATATCAGGTAAAGTGAAGGAAACTATATTAATTTTATTTTCTTTGGGTGAGTTTGAGAAATTTATGATAGAGACAAAGTAGTAGATAGATTACAAAAATACAGCCATGAAGATGTGATCAGCTATTGAGATCCTGGTTGATATCATCTGATCTGAATCTGATTATGTATTCTCCATCGTCGTATTAAGGTCGAAAGTTTCTACATGTTTCTTGAAATAAGGCCCAGACTGTTATTTTTTACAGTTACGTACACGACAGTACACTGTAGGTGGCATACTGCCACAAGGCTATATTCGGCATCTTTAGCCATAATGCGGCACTTCAGAGACAATAATATTTTTTCAGCACTTCAAGCGGATGTTTTGTCGCAAAATGTCCGCGTTTCCGGCGCGCGGCAGGCGGCGCGTAAAATCACCGCGTCCGGCGCACGCGCATATAGGTAGCTACTTACTCTGTTAATATCGTGCGCGTAATTTGATGAGTTTGAGGTAATAATTTGTAAGTGTTATTTTTCTTGTGGTACTTGTAAATGATTTATGTTTGCTTTTGCAAGTGAAATTCACCTAAATGTAATAAGTGGCGTTGATTTAAAAGTAGGTATTGCGGCACTTTTCTATTTGTACAATATTATTAAATTAGATATTATAAATCGAGCCGCAAAATTTCTTTTTGGATACGGCAACCAATCTAAAAATTAATAAAGAGCCACGGGAAAATTAACAAGCTCCTAATAAAATAACTCGCCTTCTTTAGAATGCCATGTAAATATTCCCAAAAAGGCACCAAATTATGAATAACAATTATTATAGCTTGTCTCACTAATTTATATCTAAGCACCTAATTTAATAACTTAGCAACAGTATTTGTAACTCGCCGACATTTAAAATCTGTATAATTAATAAGTCTAATGACGACCTGTGCTGTTGACGAATCGTACGCCGGTGTAAGGTTCTGTCGGCAAAGCTGCGATACCTATATAATAAGAAATGTTGTGTCGGCTGGCAGTTCTATGAAGAAACAAATGTCAGTGACCAGTTACAGACTCCGAATCATATCTTACTCATACCAATACCCCACCCTTACCCCACCCCTACCCCAAAGGATATTGTACGAGTTATAAATTTTGAGGTTTCACTTTATTCTTAATCACACTAAGTTATAAAATTAGATGTCAATAACAGTATTTTTTTGGTGTCAATTTGCAAATTTTTTGGATGCTATTGCTTGAATATATGTCATAAAATCAGATGCATAAAAATTAATATCGTACTAAGTCATATTTATAGACGCTTAAATCAATGATATTTTCGGCTAATAGGTATAGCAATTATTAGAACCGCATGAATTGTGGCTGACTAATTAATTTGGAAGGCAGGTCCGATTTTTAGAGGACAATATTGGTAATTATTAGAAGTTCGATAAATTACATATCTACCTTATTAAAGCATATTAAAATTATTTTTATTTTATTTCTTAAGGTATTATAATGTAGAGAAGAAACATTCAAATAATACGAGAAGTACGTCCTATTAACCATTATTTATTACTCATTATTTATTTCAATGTTAATAACCAAAGTATACCTAATAATAACATTGAAATTAACAATTATGATATTTATACAAGGTGTTTGGTACACACGACATCACAACAAGTGTAACAGTTGCACCACGAAAGCCGCCTCTATTACGAACGCAGTAAGGGCGGTCTCAAGGTCAAACTGTTACGCTTGATGTGCTGTCGACTGTACATTATATACAAGCGGGCACCTAATGTTAAAACATAGTGACATAAATACTAAGGTGTCATCAGAAATACAAAAGTAAAATTAAGTTTTAAATAACCCATAAATTTTGTCTAACTGACCGAACGATTTGTATGGAGAAAGGAGGATGTCCAACAAAATAATATTTCCGATAATACCTCATACTTAAATATAAATATTATTTTTGGAAATTGTTTGAGTTAATAAAAAGCTAAGGTTTTGTCGACAACTTAAATAAAATCTTCAAAATCTTACATTCCGGAAATTGTAATATTTTGTCAATGGAGACCATCGACCAGTGCGTTTTGTTTCATAGGAAACAAATACTTTTTTATATTTTGACAAGCATAAAAGGTATTTTAATGATTTTTTTATGGATCTTTTTTATATTATTATTATTTCATTACAATTATAATGAGTCGTAATTAAATACAGTTAGATTGAACAAGTTTATTATCTAGGAAGAAAATAACAAAACACACTATGACAGATGACAAACATTGCTAGTGTTAATTGTTATTACAATCCGGTTTTGTTTTACGTATATCTCAGCAATCTTATCTTTAATCAAAAATGTATTGGTATCTAAAAATACTTTGTCTTAATAATATCTAATTGCGCCCTGAGTCACTTTAGGACGTGTCAGTTTTTAGGTGGGGCAAGGCTTCATAGTAGTAAGATTGGCATGCTCCTTTGAAATTTATTTCACAATTTTGAATTTTTGATAACACTAGTATTTATATGACTATGTAACATAGCTGCATAGGTGTATGCAACACAAACACTCTGTATAATTAGAATTTATAAGTAACGTGTAACGCTTAATATGCTTCAGATTGTATGGAATTTAAATCTACGCTAAACCCGCCAAGCATCAGATTCCAGACACAATTAATTTTTCAATTGTCATAGCCCTCCGGTGGGATAGCGCCGCTTGAGGGATTAATATCATATATTATATGTCACAGAAACAGAAAAACAGAAATAGTGAAAACAGCCCCAACAAAACCTTGCCAAAATTATCCCACGAATTTTGCAGGACAAAATAAGTGCAAATCCTGAAACTGTAAGAGGATAATAACTTCAGTGGAGTAACTTGTTGCTCGGCATCAAACCCTGGTCCCTCAGTGCGTGACAAATGTTTGCGATCATCACCCCCATTATTTGGGGTCGCATTGTTGCTAGGGTTGTCAGAGTAGGAAAAATATTATTTTATAGTAACACTATGGTCATAAAATACTTATTAATGTGTTGTTTTTTAAGAATTTTGTGAAGTTACAATTTTTCTTAGCAATGGTTTATAAGATATAATTTTTTCTCCTTATTCAAGCATAACAAGTTTGTAATTACGTCGACAATGTTCAGCGCTCGATGAGGTGAAGAGAAGTTAAATACCTACTTGTGATTTTAAAATCATTATTCTAGTAAGATTTTTACAACTAATAAACTTAAAAAAAAATTCTGTTTTATTCATCGGGCCTGCGCGGGGAGTGAGCAACGAAATGAAACGCGAGCGAGTGGCAAATTAAAAATAACTGTCTTTCTAGCTTTAGTTTTATTTATTATTCGAGGTTGGCAACCTTTTATAAACAACAAAGTCCACTTGTTGCTCCCCTTACAATGGTTCCGTACCATGGGGCGCCGACAGGGTAAAATATACGAGCATTGGTATTCAAAACTTTACCCAAATTGTTATTTAATACTTACTCCACTCTTCTTGACTATGGTGACGGTGTGTAGAGGTATTGGAGCTTACCTGTAAAATAAAAGAGATATGTATTTTTTTTTAAAGAAAAGTATAAAATTACAGAAACAATACAGCTTTAGCATTGGTTGGTTCCGGATTGGTCAGTAAAAATGTTTTAAAATTTTGAAGTCTTTCGTGCCTATAAAAGCAAGGTTGTTAATGTCCCCAACTCCTTACCCACCAACTCGCTTTGGGCCAGCTTGGTACTATTACGTCCAAGTCTCTTCATGGGCTTCTTTCATTCAGAAAGTTCTGCGCCCAGCCGTGGGACGTTTAGACTCAGTTTTATTTTGTAATTGTTTCACAAATCGCCAGGACACGTTAACGTCACACGTAATGGGAACTTTCCTATTGAATTTTACAGAATATGCACGGGGTACACGGTAACTGCTTACCACCAGGCAAGTCGTATGCTTATTTACTGCCTTTTTTAATTGAGGGATTTAACTTTTGTTATTTTTTATTTGATTAATGCCCGTCAAGCATTGAATTCCAGAGACAATTGATTTTCCAATTATCATTCAACCTCGCGCGGCTTAAGTGAATAAACGGAATAAGTAGATTTTTTTTGTACTACTGAGGTGGCAATCAAGCATACGGCCCTCTTAATGATACCGTAGCCTATGGACGCTTGCAAATATTTTTCCATCTATTTTTCTCAGTGCGGTAAAAGTTAAGTAAATACTTTTAACAATTTATAAATCTTCTTATAAAAACATTTAAAGTTAGAGGCTACGACTCACATTTGCCGATTACTGTCAAAAGTCCCGCAAGATAGTTTTTGAGTTAGCCCAAAACCGTAAGGTCCAAACGACAACCCATTCAGGGTTCAAAAGAGCCTTCACGAACTATTATTTAACGTAGGTATACCATTTTCCAAACTCCACAATTTCAGTTACAACAATGTTTATTTACTTAACAAACACGTAATTCACACATGGCAAAACCAAGTTTAGCCTGTAACTATAAGATCTATCGATGCCCAAAGAGCTAAGTTTACGACGCACGGTACAAGGGGAACAAGCGATTGAGATGTCGCGCCCACGCGTATTGTGCCTTGTAAACTGTGTATACATCTGATCTTTTTTGCGAGATTGTTCTAAAGTGGTGTCGTAGAATGAACTTTTACTTATGCTTTTTAAAAATAATAAAAGTATGTATTAGACAACTAGTTGACAACCAAGCTGACGGACCATCTGTTGGTAAGTGGGTACCGTCGCTATTAGACAACATGTGCAAAAACAATGAAAAAACACCTTTTTTTGTAGATGCGTTATCATCTTGAAGCCTAAAATGAAATGCCTTCTATGCCCAGTAGCACTGGCTACCTTTCCCTTCAATCCCAAACACAACTAACTATTTTGAGTCCGAAATAGAAAAATCGGTAGACAACATACAAGCCTAGCTACCGCCTAGTAAAATAATAATTATTTCTTCAATCGTTTGATAATGGTTGACAAATGTATTCAGTAATGAATGCTAACTGAACTATGACAACTAGAGGCTCTCACTATGCGCTAGTGTGAGACTCTAGCAGTTTCTAGAACGCGAACTAAGTACCTTAGAGATTTAAATTAAATAAAAGAGAATTCAACAATATAAAGGTAAGTACTTACATGTTAGCTCATACAGTACAAACGGAAAAAGATAGGTTAGAAAAAAAAACATAGTGTTATAGCGTCTTCGATAGCTCGGTAATCTTAGCTGACACCCGGATTGTAAAGGTGGAGGCGGCTGAAAACTGTGTACTGCTGTACTGGCTGTCGCAAAAGATTTTTTCTTTTAGTATGGCTTCTCGTCAGGTGATGTTGAGTAATTTGAAGTGTTCTGTCAAAAAACTTTAAATCTCCTAATAACTTTTTTTCTTCAGAGTGTTGTACTTACATGTAGTTGTCTACATATTAGACTGATCAATAATTATTTAAAAAATACTCCCATTTATTTATTATTTCAAAGAATTCACCATATAGGGCTACACTATAGGACCTATCATAAATCGAATCAATATCTAAACGGCTATTACAGCTTGATAACGATATTATAAAGCGACAGTACCACCGAGCACCCAATAATAATTATCAGAAACATCAAAACTGATAATTACCTCTCAATTTGCAGATAATTCACGATAACTTTACCACCAATAAATATGCACCGACAATTATATTATTATCGGACGGTTTGTGCAGTGTTAGTATCATAATTATGTAGGGTCTCCATGAATTGGATAAAACACGAAAACTCTTAACATTTTACAGTCATATTACGATGTATATGTCAGTTCATATGCACAGCTAAATTCACTTCATTACTGTATTGTCATGAAAATAATAATGATAATGATAATTTCCTTAGTGACAAATTTTGATAAAATCAGTGGATTCAATGGTAATGCCTTTATTATGTGCTCTAAAGCATTCACGAACGTGCCATTCGGCCCGCGCGCTGATGGCGCGGGTCGATGGTGTTTTATGCGTTTGGAATTCTGCGCGGATTACAACATTAACAAACCATTATTAGGTAAGAAGGTCGGGCCTTTTGACCCGCGCGATGCAAATGGCCCGCCAACTCTCAAAAAACCGCTCGTGAAGTGAATGCTGTAATCCGCGCAGAATTCCAAACGCATAAAACACAATCGAGCCGCGCCATCAGCGCGCGGGCCGAATGGCACGTTTTAATGGTAATAATGGTTTATTAGGTAAGAAGGTCGGGCCATTTGACCCGCGCGATGCAAATGGCTCGCCAACTCTTCGCCGTTCGGTGTTACCCCTCGTTCGTAATTACCCTCTCCCATTTGGGAGAGGGTAATTACACCGAACGCCGTTTATATTATTTCATGGCATTGAATATGGTTCTACTTCTCAGGCAGTGGATATAAATAATTATTTTCCATCATGATCCTATATGCTCACACATATAGAAAAAGGTAAAAAATAATATTAGTTTAAATATAAAACCAATAATTACATGAAACACTAGAGAATAGGGTATGTTTTTTTCTTCTATGTTGATTACAAAGACACCAATCTATATATGATTATTTGTGAATTTAATACTCTGATTATTATTATTAACACGAATCGTTAACACTTATATTGAACGATAATGGGGAAGTAAGGACTAGGAGTTTCTATGTATGTATAGGTTTTGTACTACTTTCACACATTATCATGCATTGTTTAATTATTTATTTACATAATATAATAACTTAATTTTCTGTTTGTTACTTGTGCATAGATGGGTTCAACATTAATTGTATGGTTTAGCTTGTAGGAAATAAGTCGAGACTTTATGAAATATCAATTATATTCTTTTGTAATATTTGCGGATAACTAATTTGGCCGAAGAAGAATTAATCAAATTTCAACATTGTATTATATTTTTAAGTTGGCTTTTTGATATTCCTTATCAATAAAATAAAAAAATATATTGACTAATATGCCCTCGGATTATTAATATTTGCATTAAATATTTGGTAACCCTAATAATGGTCCTGCGTTTGCGCACGACAACCATAAAGTTCTAAGTCGATCGCGGCCGCAGCTGACACGACAATTTCCGAAGTGGTACAAACGCTTTTAAATCTTTGGACCGCCCGGCATAGACAAGTGTCCCCGTGGAGCTGTGAATATTTTCATTACAATTATTTATAACCATTTATTTATTATTATTTATTTATTAAGACCTTCGAGAAGGATTAATTTATATATTGATTTAATTGATGAAGACAGTCAAAGGACCTTTTCTTCTACCTTTATTCTATAATTCTCCAGATCTCCAATCGAAGAGATTTCTTTTAAGAATAAGCAGTTTCTTTGTACTCTGTTGTCCTTGTTTGCGTTTTAAACATTTTAATACTTCTCAGAGCAGTGGTGTTCAGTCTATCTGCAGATTGCTTACTTGCATCTGATAGAGACATCGTATGATGAAATATAAAATAGACTTTATACAAAGCTATACCTGGTTTAAGCCTGATGCTAAAGGGGAAAGAATGACAGCTCCTAAAGGTGAGACTGCGTTGCAGTTGCCTGCGCTGATAGTAGACCAGATAACATGTCACAAACCGCCCATAATACCATCAGCTGGCCGAAAAAGTGGTATAGCAGTAGTTTTAGTGTACCTGAGTCCCACACTACCCTCTCTCCTTCCCTCAGAAAAGAGGACAGCTTGATACCTGGTGTCGTTTCTATCTGCATTTAGTGCCAAACATGAGACGGCTTTAGTTTTGAGCCTGCCAGCCAGTTGTTTGGTTTAAGCCAGCTCTCACTTGAAACTGGGTATTGTAGCCTTATATAAGAGTGGAAAATAGATGGATACTTAAAATAAGTATCTGACAACTGAAAATGTTTAAATAAGCGTTACCAATACACACAAAAACCTTGTAAAATTATTAAATGTAACAAAATGGTCGTCGTTCAATCTATTGTTAAACAGTAACGCAGCCTACCTGTTTCAATATATATGTCTATACATATATTAACGTTCAAGTAAATCATTTAAAAGGCAACTAAACGAATTTATTACCACCTCTCATGTCTTCCGAGAAATTCTACGGATCTCATACATTTCATTGCCATAGTTCTACGTCCGTAAATTTTGCTTCGCGACGTGTAATGGATAGTAAAGTAAAATGCGCGTAAAACCGTGTACGGGGTACCTTTAAAGTTATACTTAAGCCTTAAGTTAAGGGATTAAGAGTCCTATTAGATTACAACCGCCAATGATTTAGTCGTGCTTTAAGTTCTTTGTTCGAAATATTCGAAAGCCGCAATATATTGGTGTATAATAAGTCATTATAAAGGTCATTTTCTTTAATAAACAAATAGATGACAGATACATTATAGTAAATCCGTTTTCAATCGTGGAGATTACGAAATTGGTTTAAAAAAGAGATTTATATCCAAATGTCATCGCCATGACATCAATCGTTTTGAAACGTGAAAGAAATCTCTGTTAGATATTAGGATATTGATTAAGTTCTATAATTAATGTTATAATGCACACAACTAATAAATATTGCGAATAGTTCCTCTCGTGCATACACTACAACAAACCCCATAAAAAAGAAAAACATTTTGATATTTCAAGTACTTACCTTCTCTTGCAATATAAGATTTAATTTATGATGCGAAGTGCGTGTAACATTTCCAAACTTCAAGAAGAAGATCTCTGCACTAATAGGTAGTGGCATGTTAATAATAAGCTATGCTTTCAAGGTAAAATCAATGATAGGTACCTATTCAAAATATTCACATCTTGTGCAAGCTATTAAATAAATATAGCTATCTCATAATCTCTTTATTCTAAATGCCGAAGGAATGTTCACCACAAGATATGAATCAGCAAGCAAGCGATTGTTCACAACCACCGCATATCGCATATCTGAATGAATCTCGGTTTCATTGATGCTTTCCCGAAATACACTGCGCGCGAGTCGACCCTCGCTTGTAGATGTAAAAGCTTCTAGAACTGACTGAAATGACATGACAGAAGGCGTGGTTATATTATGGAGTAAATTTTCAAAGGCAAAACTGTTTGGCATAGCCCAGTAGGTATATTGTTTTTCAAAAGTAATTTTGTGCAAAAGAAATCATTTCTATTTTCGATTAGACACCCAATAGACACGGAAAAAATTTTTCATTAATGAGTTAACGACCAACGGACACCATGAGCTCCATAAGAAATATAAACATATCAAAGACAACTGACATCTTCAGTCTTCTGTTGACCACGACTGCTGTGTTAAGCAATTTAAACGCCGCGCCGGGTATAAAATATAATGTAACGTCTAATTAATAATGCGATTTAAATCCACTACAGTAGTTTATTTCAAAATGAAAATATGTCATTTATTGATTTTGGATATTTAATTAACACGAAATTATTATTAAGCAATATAAATGCTATTGCATATTGTAGCGTACTTTTTTATGAAATCCAATACCTACCTAATAACAGAAGACTTGTTATTACTGAAATCTATATTCATAGACGTTGGAACCATAAACTTATAAACAGTAATAGACTTTAAGACATAACATGGAGAAGAACAGCTGTTATATTACAATTTTATTGGAACTTCTAAGATTTTAGTGCACTTTATAATAATGTTATAGTGGTTACTTTAATAGTACAAGCAATAATACTGAAAGCTTGGTCTATTTGAAAATGGACTTAACTGTACCTAAAATTCCGATGTTAATTTGAAGTTTATTTTTGACAAATAACTACACTTTGCAAAATGAAGGTCAACAAAAAATTCAACAACTTATAATTATAACGATTTCAGGGAGTATCACCTAAAACACAGACAGTCAATATTGGTATGTTATGTTCATAGCTGTGTAAGAATGGTCTTTGTAAATAAACATATACCTACTTAAATGAGAAGAATGACGTTGAAAAATATAACGTGTAGTTTTCGATTAACTTAGGCACGATTACGTATTTGCTTATGAATAATGAAACATTTTTCTATGTTACCATTAAAAAATTCTAGCGTAACTTTAATTACGTTGTACTTTTTTGCAAGCCATACCAAAAGACACAGAAGTGAAGTACTAACGTCTGTACGAAGACCTAAGACATCACAGTGTGGCGCTGACTCGATCCTATCCTTATTTTGATAGCAGAGAACAAACAGAATAAAGGAAGATTATGTTTTATTCGGATTTAAACATTTGAAATTATTTCATAAGGTTTTCTTTGCTACAATTTGGGTAGTGCCTAAATTGTACCTAGGTACAATTTAAGATACTGTGACGTAAATTGGACCGAAGGACAACTTTCAATAGATATTTTTTTTTATGTAGTAAAACTCTTACATTACTTTAAAAAACTTTAACTGTTAGGTAAACAGTGGTCCATTATGGGCTACTCTCTCCAATATCTGTTGTACTTTTGACTTATTAATGTCACATCCGTATCAAATAGGCAGAATTGGCATAATATTTGTAAAAGCTGTGTATAAGCTCTCAGAGAACCGTTGGAAATACTCAAAAATTAAGTGAGGATGTTAATATATTGAACAAGATCATTAAATTCTTATAAGTGACTACAACTGACGTCATCAAGGGTTCATATACTCTCATTATCACATACCCGAAGACTGACAAAGTTATAACCACTCACTAGTTGGTTCCAGAATCAAATGGCATTGCAATACGAAGAAAAGGACCTTTCATTCAGGGAATTCTAAAGCATAGACAGGGATAGACATATCTCAATAAAACCAGCTAAACAGAGATAGACAGTATCTTTAACTCGTTTCTTGGCAATTGTCCACCGGAAGGCGACTTTTAGCAAAAAGATGAACGAAGTATGAAACTGAAATACAAAGATTCTTCATTCAGTTAGTGACGAGATATGTAGGTAATTGATTCGAATAGGACAATCTGAGAGGCTATTTTTAATATTTTAGAGATTTGAAAATTTTGGGATTATAACCATGGCAATAAAGATGTTTTTGTTTGTGAATTGTGTCATAGCTAAGTACATTGCTACTGTTAAATGAAGCTAATTAATAGCTAATACAAAATATGAATGAGCTGCAGACTTCAACTTCATTAACAATATTATTCAATTGGACATTCATTGCTGCCACAATAAATGCTAGCTAATGATTCGAAAGACTTTCTTGGGGCTTGGGGCTCCTACTTGAGTAATCATTCTTCTAATTTTGATTTTAGTATACTCGTATTGTCCCATTGCTAGGGATAATAAGAGTGGACCGAGTGTCATAATTAATAATTAAGACATCCATCATCATCTGTTTCTTTTATTACTGAAAAAGTATATTCAACAAAGTTTTATTATGGGTTTTAAGGTAAAGTATTAGATTTACGTAGAGTATTTCGGTGGGAAGTAATAATTAAATGATAAAAGATAGCCAGAATAATTACGTGAAATTATAGCACAATGGAGGCACCCATCATCTCTGGTCTATAAAGTGTCAATGTACGTCCAATATCAGGTGATTTACTTGATATATCGCAGATGTCTACAGGCGGTTGTTACAATTAACCATCAGGTATGAAAACCGATTTCAAAAGACTATAAAAAGCCTTTTTGGTGGATTCAAGTCGGTTTTTATTTTTGTGTAAGATTTGTTCCACTATTTTAGTTATACGTAAATTCTAAGTTCAAAGCTAAATGGGTGACCGTCACCATTACGACTTGCCTGTCTGTCAGTCTCTGGTTGAAATATGTTAATAATGTTTCTGATTATCGTTTGTCTATGTTTTTAACTTGACTGTTCTTTGTTGAAGAGTTCCGTTCTTTATCTCCGAAGATTTTCATCAGATCCAGACAAAATTTAGATATATGGAACCAACCTGGTTGTATACCTACTTATTCCAATGCAAATAGACTTAACAATTATACACCACTGAAAAGTCACAGAAATAACAAAACATAAAATATTGTTTACTTGGATGACTTAAGTTTTCTTAATTATAATTGGGACTACTTGAAAGTATGACTGTGAATTGAAAAAAAAAGAATTTTTCAAATTGGTTCATAATTACGGTGTTACTTTTTGAAGTTGCTTAAAAAACATTCCAGATTAAAAGAAGAATCTTCTTGCATAAATCTGTTCCACAAAAGTGTACTGTCGGTGGAATTTATATTCAAAACAAGCATTTAGCATTCAACAGATTATTGTACACATTTATCAATTCACTCGCAGCTTTAAATCGCACGCTTAAACGCGTTTTAAGGTACAATCAATCAAGCTTTGTCTGGTTCCTCTATGGAATTTCAAATTGGATTCCTGTTAACAATACATGGATTAGTACGCTCGTACTTTTGTCTGCCTTTGTACTTGTATCAGCTATGTTAGCCTTACTTATAAGTTCAGTATCGCTATGTCTTTCATCCATCACGATAAGCGTATCTTCTACTTTGACAAATTCTGGTAGATGTTCAGCAATGTATCACGAAATGTTATTTTTACCTAAGTCGGTAGTGGTTTAGTATTAGGTATTTGTATTTTACTTTGTCGACCACATACTTTAATGGTGTAAGGATTATAAAGTTATTTATGAGGATTTACTTTGATGAGTTCAGAATGTTTTGTGGCTTAAAAATGTAAAGCGATCGTTAGTTGTATTTTATCAAATCTGGAGAACATTAACTTTAATCCTAATTTATTCTGAACCAATAAGTTGTATTCTCCTACAAGCATAATACGAGATTCTGCCGCCGATTCTGATATTGCCTAGTTAATTATTCTGATTAAAACTGAGTTATTAATTATGATGATTTAGTTATTATAACTATTAAGTTCACCATTAATAGCCCATACTCTTTCCACTGTTGGGCACATGCCTTGGAGAAATACAATGAAAGGCTTGGGTCTTATTCTAAAATCAAGAAAGAGCTGAAGATTACAAATTCTGATTGAAGTATTAAGTATGCTGTTTTGTTCTCTATTAATGTACGACCGTCATATAGAATATGTAGATTTTGTCGATGTCTATAATAGAAAACCTAAAGTTTCATAAAATGATTACTACGATCTCAATTTAATTCCCCTCAGTTCAGTACTATCCCAAATAGATCATACATACAGCCATAAATATCTCATACAACATCAAGGTTCTGTGCTAAAAAACGAAATTGACATCAGAGACTTGGATTCTCGTTTCTTTAAAAGCTTTCGATGAACAAGTCCCTAGTAAAATATTACGATGTACATAAAGCCTTACAATGCGTTACGGCACTCGCTTCGATTATCCCCCGTGTTTGTCTGTTTATAGCGGTACCGTTTTATTGCTTTTCGATATTATTTCGCGTATTTTTTTTCGCTGGTCTGCTACTACGGCCGGGCATGAGACAGTATAGTATGGATAAGGTAAAAATTAAATGTCTTAACAAAATTAAACAAAGCTATTTTTGTGTTTTTATACAAATCATACTAATAATATGTAGAGGGAGGAAAAAATGCATAATTTGTTAGCTGTCATCATTGATTGTGATTCACACTCTTGGCTTTTGTATTCGATACTTTGATTTTTAAAGAATTTTGATATGAGTGATCTTTTAGTAACAAATTAAAAATATAATACAATAGTCATTATTCCTATAAAGACTAGAACATAACCCAACCAAGGTTTTGTTTTTTATTACCTCGTACTTGCAATGAATTTTTCTGTTCATATCGTGCTTTTATTTTATTTATTACTTTTATCTTTCTTATCCATACTTTTCTTACGCACAGCACGCACTGTCCTCTACAATACCACTCAAACCTATCGGGTATTTGAAAAAAAAAATGCAAAAAAACCGCCCTTGCGTCCATAGAGGGCTATAAAACTAGACTCGGCCTGCCAATTAAATATGAATGAACTGGCCCTCTCATTACCACGTACAATTTTTATTTTTACCCTCTTTTTGTTTATGTTTATTGTGCTTTTGGCTCCGGAGACTATTGTTGGTGTGCATTATTAAAATCATATCGTGTATTGGAATTGGATGCGTTGGGTAAAGATAGTGTTTTGTTTCTTGGACGTTTGGCCATATCGTATTTTGTAAAATTATCGATAGGAAAAAATATCTTATTGTAGTATGTAAAAGTGTTTTTATTCTTTTGACTCAATTATTTCAATTGTACTCAATTGATTTCGCAATTCCATCAAACAAAATTGATCCAACGTGACAATTTGTAGGTACCTTAATCCATTGCAATTGGAGTCGTTTTCTAACTAACGAGTAATGCTTCAGGCGCGGCCGCTAAGGAGAATGCCAAATAATATATGATCCAAAAACCCAAATTCGATTAAAATAATTCATATGTGGAAAAATAGAGCAAAGATAGTTTTTTACAAATATAATATTTGATTCCACTAAAACCATCCTGAGGTATTAAAAAAATGCATTGAAAAAGTAAGGGTTCTAGAAGCGTTTTTTTAGTATTTGTTTCATACAAAACTATATTATTTAAATTATGATACATCACTTACATTAGTATACGATGATGAAAGACTATCAATATGTCAAAAAAGCAATTTTTAGTGTATATTGAAAAAAAAAAATTCTTCCGCATCTATTAAAACATTGTCCTGCTGGTTGTTGGCACCCCTTATGCCTTGCGACTCCTGAATAGTAAAGCATACTAATAATGTGCGCACTGCTTCCCAATGTACGGCGGCCGTGAATGCAAGAACAATGATATTGTGTAATGGCATTTCTTCCAAAAAATGAAAATCAAGTATTAATCGCGGTTTGCTCGGGGCCCTGTCTAGCCCTCTGGTGGTGGTGGCCTACCCGTGACCACGATCGTTGTAAAGTAATCGAAATGTCAGGTGTATAACAATAATGTTATATTATATTTAATTGAACGCGAGTTGATTCCGGTAAAGTAGTTTTAATACAAAAAAAAACATTTTTTTTTTAAAAAAAGCTTTTATTTATTTAATCAGCTAAACATTACGATAGTGAAATAATATTTTATTTCTGTTAATAATTGTAGCTCAAAATAACGTTCAACACAATGCACAACTACGTAATTACAATATTCTTTTAAGTACAAAAGGTAAATATGCTTGCTGAATGCCTTTCTGTTATTTAATTGACGTATGCGACACTTTAAGTCGCATAAAAATGATATTTTACAATTAAAATTAAAAATACGTTACCAATCTATAGCTTTGTGACTATATATGGCAAAAAAATATTAAAAAACACTCGATAACATTTTGCACTTTATTCATTTCAAATAAAGTCGTATTTTGTGGTTGCGTAGTTGGCTAAGACTACAGAGATGGGTATAAGGGGTGTCATAATTGCGAAGTGAGACAAAGTCACCTCAAAGTTATTGTGAGCGTTGTATAGACTTAACAGCACTTAAACATTCAAGTAGATGTCAACCACACTTTGTCGTGTCGTAATTACACGACGCGATCCTCAATGGGGCTGTTCACAATGTGTCTTCAAAAAACGACAAATTAATGAGGCCTGCCGATAAAAAAAAACAGTTGCTTAATAAGTTTCCGTGGAAATTAAGAAATGTTTTATTTGTTGTCTGTACTTGTTGTTTCATAATGACATAGTGTACTTGTTTATTTGATGTCTGGAATCGTTGTGTATAATGTCACACAATTGTGTGTTTGTAACGAAGTGTGAAAGGTTTAATTATGAAAGCTAAAGTGATACTTAAGTGTCATTACAATAAGTGTACAATGACATGCACAATGATAACAAAAACAAATTATTTATAGTATATTGTTCGTTATTTTAAATCATTTTGTGTTTTTCAAAACATGTTTATTATTTCTTATGTATATACAAAAAAATATGTTGAATCATGTGTGTTAGTTGTCAAGTTGTGTGTAGCACGATTACATAATAGTAAATAGGTAGGTAGGTATATTATGATGGGGTTTCTCGCATTAATTTATTGTGTATGTAAAGTATGAGATTAATGTAAGTAAGCTCATTTCATGTCAAATTTTGGATTGTTCTCTTTTGTAAACTAAACGATCTCATCCTAAGTAATCTTCAAATTAGATTAAAGGATCTTTTGTACCTCCCCTGCTTTTGATCGTCCTATGTAGACTATAGTTTTCTGGCTTTGCATATGCTAATTCTAAAATTAATTGTGGTTTTAGCCAGGGCATCACACCGACATAATAAAAGAAGGTATTTCATTGATTCCTGGCTCTCGCCACATAAATAATATGTATTGGAGAAGCATGAAAACGCTCTGTGACCCGTCTTTTCCGATTAGAAGTTTTCTGCCATTTCAATGCATGGAGAAATTAGATAATAATATATTATTAAATAAATACTGAAGAAGAACATAACGATGTTTGTGTTTAGAATATTCTAATACTTAATTAAGCGAAATATTTTTGTACATGCCTCTCCCGGGATTTGAGTCCGGGATCTCAGGTTTAGTTGGCAGGGATACTGACTACTCGACCAAACATTAAACACACGACATCAAACTATAATAATTGAAATCGCCACTGGGAATAAGTAATTTTACAACACAGCACATAAACTACCAAAAAATAATTGTAAGAAGAAAACTTTTTGCCCAATGGAGTCGTTTACTTTAGCGAAATATAATCAACAGCTTATACAGTTCCACTACTGGGCGTAGATCAGGGAAAAACCATTAAAGAGTTCGGGCTTCAGGTGCAGTCACATCTGTGACAGACATATAAGTTTCTGAGGCTGGAAGATCTCAGACTACTACTTTAGATTGCCTGATCCTGGGTAAGCCTTAAGGAAAATTCAAACCACTATACCAACGTCGATTTACACGAACCAAATCTCACGAATCCGGGATATTTACATTTTGATATAGTCCCATTATGAGTAATACCATTCAGCCAAGAATTACATTGCTATCAGCATGTATTATGCACATGAGGTCCCGATAACATCGCATTCTTGACACTTCCCCACCGCTCGCACAAAACCAAAGTCAGACTTGTATAAAACTGAATGATTAATGTGTTTCCACATTAGCTACGTTCACCCCTTGAGAGGGGGTAGGTTTAGATAACGTGGGGCCAGGAAAACTGCTTCTTAGAAAGACAATTCACAATATTAGAGGCAGCATAATCATAGTCTAAAATTTAGTGATGCAATATGAATTTCCAATTTAAATATGAAAATAATAATATGCCTAACAGTGTTCCCCGATGTTTTATCATCAAAATGTGAGAATGTAAGCATGAAAACCTGACACAATACTCTATTTTTAATAAAGTTGCAAATGCTGATATAATTAACCATGAGAGTGTAAAGCATAACTCCCACAGATAAATTGAAGACCAAAAAGTTATGGCCTTGAATTAGACACTGCTAACATATTTAGCATGAGCTTAATGCTAAATAATTTCGGGACTAAATAAGATGGCTTCCAGGCCCAGGAATTACACAGAGTACCTTTCTCTTGAATCCGAAACACAACAAACTGAGTAGTGTGTCTTTTCGGAGCATTATCTTGGTGGAGTTTTATCTTTGAATATGTATAATCATAGTGATTAATATAAAAAAAGTATCTGGTATACTCGCTCTTCTCGTAGCTCCACTTTTCCTTAATATGTCAATCGATCTTAGGCGTACAGGTTCGCATTGTGTCAGGAATCGGTTGACGATACAGGTAATATTCTGGGGTTAAAGGCGGCTTAATTACAGGGTGATAATAATCAAAGATTCAGTGATTCAACATCATTTCCGTATTTTTCTCTCTGTAGTTCACTTTCAAACATTTTGTAAATGCTTGGCAAATTTATCTTTAAATCCTACAGCTACCAGCAACGTGACATATTGTAAAAGCATAAGGGATATTGCATTAAAGGAGGTAGAATATGAATGGGATTTTATAGTGAAGTATCACCTGCGCACTTTACAGAGATCCGCAAATATTTAAAACATTTAATGGTTGCGATAATTCTTCTTTCAAACAAAAATACTGCGTAAAGCTCCTTATAAGCTCGTCGAGTGATATTTATGCGACCCCAAGGCCCTCATTATCCAATGGTGTACTATTAGATTGAATTTCATAAAATATCACGTTCAAATTGCAAATCAGCTTCAAGAAGATAAGGAGTCAGATTACTGTTTTTCTGTCCATAAAAAAAGAAAACCTTTTCATACTGCACCACAGCTTTATGTAAGTAGCTTATAACAGTTTGGGGGTATTTTAGGGAAAACTTAGGGAGCCGCAGTGAATTCTCTAAGACTACATAATATTGTAACGGTAAACATTACAACTTAATAATTGAAAAGAGTGACTATACGAGTTTATTTCCGGAATCTTCCCGGTAATTCAACTCTTGGATCCGGTGTAAATTCAGACATGACAGACAGACCGACAGACATACAAGTAAAGACAAACAGACTGACCAACAGACAGACAGAGAGACACAGAAAGTCTGAATATTATGTTTCATTTTTATTTACACTTTGTAAATTCAGTCTTCGTACTATCGACAACACATCAAATGTAGCACTTCACTTGGCGACCTTTATAAGTACATGATCCAAATCGAACCTGAATATTATTTCAATGTTAATTCCTAATATAAAGTCCTCGCCCGAACAATTAGTTATTTTTAAAAACCAAAAACAAAAATACGCGCCGTCATTCGACAATTTGTCATAAAAACCCGTCACAATTGGATTTAGTTGTAATCTTCCTGCTTTGATATATTCACATTGTACGTGACTTTCTCAAAATGTGTCTTCGAGTCGTATATTATAATAATACGCTATATGATATATTTTAACATTGTATTATGTATTATCCAGAAGTATTTGTGGATCGGTATACATTATAATAAATTTCGGAATCATTATGTTCTTTACTGTGTAACATTTTTATTGCCATTCTCAAAATTGAGTGTAATAATAAATACATTGGAGTCAATTATGATGTCATTCTGTAAAACTTAAATTGAGTTATATCTATATCTCTTTCATTGTACTTCAATAAGACAGAGATATAAGTAATGACTTCAGAAAATTCAAGTTAGTTGACACAGATTCACACACTTTTAATCGGTAGGTTTTAGATTGCTGTAAATACAATTTGAGAAACGTTTATGATGTCACCAACCTGTTTTCATTGGGATTGCAATGAAAGAATAAAATAACTTAAATTTAATTTAGTCTCTGCACAACAGAATCAGGGACTTTTCGACTTAGTAAATAACTTATAATATTTTTTTCAATATAATTTAGAAAATCTCACGTTGCTATTATTTTGTAATGATATTATTAAAATAAATAACTAAGAATATGATAAAGATGTCATTTTAATAGTAGTGTTTACTTTAGAATGTTGACAATTTGTCAAGTTTATAAATAAAATGTTTCAACTGAAAAATATTTAGTTTTAATCAGTGACTCGTTAAGTTATTAGAGATTTGAAATATGATTATGGTTTTTTTATTTCGTGAGATAGTCAAAGGGATATGACTGGGTGGTCCCGGCCCACTAATTTTGTAACTGCATGTGTTGTGTGTGTGTGTGTGCGTGTGTGTTTGTGTGTTTGTGTGTTTGTGTGTTTGTGTGTGTGTTTGTGTGTTTGTGTGTGTGTGTGTTGTATATGAATGTGTCTGTGTGTGTGGGCGCGTGTTTGCGGGCAAAACAGAACAGAACAGAGTGTGTTCTGTCTTGCAGTGTTTATGTGTAGTTTAAGAGTCCTTGATATGAAATTTAAAATGTACTAGCAGCGGCTTCACAAGAAAACTACTAAAACTGATTTTTCGCTGTTCGAAAACATAACAACATAAGT
The DNA here is from genome assembly GCA_947347705.1 of Nymphula nitidulata. NCBI lineage: Eukaryota > Metazoa > Arthropoda > Insecta > Lepidoptera > Crambidae > Nymphula > Nymphula nitidulata. The sequence goes on from OX374636.1 coordinate 9,812,224, forward strand.
TGAAAGCCTGCATTAATCCTAATTAGAGGAACTATACAAAAGCTTGTTGATAAATAAATACTATAAGTACCAGCTTTCGGTCCATCCCATCGCTAGTCACGATGGTCGCGGTGACCCCGCGTTACAATTACAATAAATAATCGTCGACGTTTCAGTTAACTAGCCGTTTTATTGCTGAGCTTAGGGTCACGCTAAGACCGTTGATGAATCGGACCGCACAGCGCACTCTGAGCCTTGGACTATCAAAGATCTCGACGATTGCTTAAATCTTTTATACGATGCAGAGACAATTTTTAAATAGCTGAAATTTGAGAATGGAATGAATGTGTTAATTTGAGAGCATTGATACAATTTAACACTTTGTGCCCTTGTTATAATATTTATTTTACAACCACAGTGTTGTACAAGTTTAGTCAGCGATTGATCACAAATGAACCACAATAATCGATTTTATTTCGACTCCATAAGATCGACCTAAAGTGTTACACTTTCGATTTAACATTTGTAAAATTAAATATTCTAATGTCTATTTCTGGGGAAATGTTATAGGTAGGTACCTACCTAGCTTGGTAGGCTTGGTAGGCTGATAAACCAGACACAATTGAATTTTAATTGACATGTCAACTTAAGTTGCCATGGCATTATAGGATTAATACATTTCATAAAGTTGTATTATTTGATAGCATAGCGATTAATATTTCATGAAGTTATTACAAGTACTATTATATAGCTTATTGCAAATTAATGTTTTTTAAAAAAAACGGATTTTCTTTCCCTGCAGGTGGTCTACAAGATATTGCTGCTCGTAGCAATAACTTTACTTAATATTTTTGTTTACACTGTTACTGACGTGACATTAGAACTGAAGTCATTTTGTTACGTTGAATTGTAAAACATTGATATTATTTTAAAAAAGTAAAAACATTATTTATTCAAAATTTTTGATAATTTGAACTAATATTTCGATTGAAAATGGTAAAAATTATCTTTACTAAGTATAGAATAATTTTACGTACAAATTAAGCTAGTAAGAGATATCTACGCTAAAATGCTGTTTCTTAAGCTGCCATGCTGCTAAGCCAGCGTTTGTCCGAACGAGTTCAACACGTCAAGCGTTTCAGTAATCAATTGTCCCCAGGCACCAGGACGGCATAAATTTCGCGGTACTAACCACGTCCCTAATTAACCCTTAACAGACGTCGAGTCGCGGCCGGGGCGTAAATCACCCGTTGTGAGAATACCACGTTGTCTTTAATTGTGGACGCGAGTACAGTTGAAAGTGCACCAAATGTGTCCAAGTATAAAGCTGTGCTACGATAATGAGTCTTATTACGGCTGAATAAGTCCTGTTGGAGTTTTAGAATTCTTAATATTGTGCTGCTAGTATTTGGATAGAAACAATAATTGAATCAACTTTACGCGAGCTGAGGGATTTATATGGGATTCCTTTTTATTGCGATAGTGGCTTATATTTTATGTCATACCAAATAGTTTAATGGTTTTTTTTTATTCCATGACCCTTTAACTTAATGAGACTGTCACTTGTTAAAAAAAAACAAAGAAGTATATCCACACTGCAGATTTTAAAACGTTCTTTGTTAATTTCTACATTATATTGCCAATTCAATTCAATTAACTACCGAGATAATAGCGTCTTTATTACTCGAAATTAACGAACCCTAAAGTCGCTACATAAAAGTACAAAACGATGTTTTGTTTTGAGCGGGCAAATTTGTGGCTTAAAAACGTCCATTCGATATTTTATTGTTATAATAAAATTTCGCGAAATTATTTGGCACTTGTTTGGGTCCTGATTTATGAGACGCAAGCGCATCGTTACCGCTGCGTTTGAGGGTTATTTTGTTGCGGCTATGAAACCGCAATGTATTTGATTTAGTAATTTATTTTACCAAATACATTGTGGGCACCATTATAGTTTTGTTTCCTATAGTTATGTTATTCGACAAATATCAGAGAAGGAAATTACCGCAGCGGTAACATTGAAAAGCATCGCAGCCAAATGACGCAAAGTAGTGTTATCGCAAATTATATTGCTGCGATTAGCTTAGGAGCACTACTTAGTATTCCTGCGATGAGTTTTAAGCTTACCAACACCCATTAAGTAGTGTTAAATTTTACAGAGTGCGGCTGCTAGCAACTCCGAAGTTATTTGGGATGCAATAGTGAAAGACTAAAAACCGTTCTTTCTTCTGTCAGAAGGCTGATCGACACCGGGCACTGGAAACATGGAAGTCATCCGCATCCGGACATCCGGTGAAATAACTCGACCATCTCTGGAGTTTCATCATTAGATTGCAGTACTGCCAAAAAAGCCTTCCGCCCTACGGGAGGAAAAAAGGCGGCAAGACGACTAGGTAACAAGGCGACTACAGTCCACATACAACCACAGACAAGCAAGTCATATAGTAAAAAAATACATTTCTTTGCTAAAGGCTCATCATTAGTAGGTATATTAGTCTAATTTCTGATTGAATAATTTATCCAATAGTGTTCTATAACAGTATCGTCACATCACCTTGAAAAATAATATACCTAATATTAGGCGTTAAGTGAGCCATTTAGGCTCATGCTGATAGGCGTTATGTCCGCCATTTGTACACATATTTTGTGCAATAAAGATTAAATAAATAAATGAATATTTAAGTTTTGTGCCACTCAGCTAGGCAAAAACAAGTAACAGAAAATCTAAATTGATTAATTATTCCTTCTCTACCATTGTACGGGTTAAAACAAAACTTAAGCGGATTCCAAGTGAAAAGCAAGTCACCCTTGTAAATCGCTTTTAACTCTTATAACCGTTTTGTTTGTTTTACAAATTGACGTAAGGATTTTCAATTTCAAAGGTCCGGGTCTATCTTTGGCTCGAAGAATTGATACTATTAACTAACAATTCTGTAATGTAACAATTACATTACTGGAGCATATATTCTTTCATCGTTTTCTTTCTTTATTTGTAATTGTAACAATAAAGTAGGCGTTTAAACGCATCAAAAACATTAAAATGTAATTAAAACAGCTTTTATTCCCTTACTGGCAGTTTAAAAATACTTGTCAAAGTATTCTTTCGGATCACTAGAGGTGTTAACTTCAATGAGTGGTCAGATAAACGTTGTTATAAAAACTTTAGGAAAGGAAAGAAGCGGTGAAGAAATTAGCAGGTTATACTTAGTGCTCCGGTGGCGTAGTGGTAACCGCGTCTGGCCGGAAATCAGGAGACGCGGATTCGATTCCCGCCTGGAGAATTTTTTTCATCGTTTTATTTTTATTTTTTTGGAATTGTTACAATGAAGCAGGCGTTTAAACGCATGAAAAACATTAAAATGTAACAATTCTTCTTCCGAAAGATAGACTTGATAGTTAATATTACATTGATAAGGAGGTGATAAAGCCTCGTTGGAGGCAGACCGTGTCTGATCAGGGCCCATAACTTATGCCGCGTATTAGAATTCCGATATAAAATTTGAAATTGTGAGGTTGCAGGAGGTCGATATCGTAATGTATGTGCGCGGGTTGTATGTGTGTGTGAGTTGTATAACAGTAGAGTGTCGTACGATACGCAAAAGTACACATTTTTGAGGGTTGTCACGAGCAGGACAATGTTTTTATTTATTCAATTGGAAAATTATAGTGGCCAGAAAGGTATCGAACTTTCAGATGTAATTGACAGGAAACAGAACCATCCCCTTAAATTTTATTTCAGACTTTCGGAATATGTTCCGAAAGTATATAGTTCTGCATAGTACAGATGGGTCGAATATTCGTTCTTTATTTGACATTCGGCATAACTGTTTGGCAAGTTTATTTATTTAATAAACAATGTTTCAACAGCATTAATAATACTCAAATAACAATAGTTGATGCTACTTAAACATAAGCCAATTTTAGAAACACATTATGTTGGCAAATAATATTAACTTAAAAGCGGGTAGGTAGGTACTTATTCGATTTTGCAACTAGATACCAATTTAAAAACATTAAACAAATCAACAAACATGTTGCTGCATGTTGTTTATCGAAAATTCGGCTCTATCGTCGAATGTTCGGCAAACTGGTATTTAACGTTATACTCGTATTGAGTTGTGTGGTTTATTTTATTTTATTTTACACATATGATCAAATTTGACTGTAAGAAATTGTTGCATTATTACCTACGACATTTCAGTAATCATAATTATTATGAGTCATAATCATAACATAATGCTAGCTTCTAAAGTATTTTATTAATTGAAAAGATATGTTAACAATGTTTTTCTGTTGATGTTTTCGTGTAATAAAAATACCAGAACTTTATGAATGAATGTAAAAATCCCAATTCACATGTGAATTCATAATTTAGCGAACATTTAGCCAAATATTGGTCCGGCAAAAATTTGGCCGAAAATTCGTATTCGGGGGTACCTGGATTCGGCCCATCTCTACCCACATATCTGACACAATATAGATAGTAATAACAATAACAATATATTTATTGACAAAAATACACTTTTACGGATAAACATAAGCTTGAAAAAAAAATTACATGTAAATACGTAGCACAAATAGTATGCAGCATCCGTTACCGAACTAAGTGGAGGACCTGTTTTTGTTATCCAGCGCCTTCCTCCGAGACTCCAGTAAGTGTTAAGTTGCAATTCATACATTAAATGTAAAAATAAATCTAAAAGATGATCTATTATTGTGAGGGCTGGCGGACTGTACAACTTAAATTTAAAGTCATGTATCATATTTTTTTCATATTGAAATTCCGTCCTTATTAAAGTGCCTTCCAGAGTAGGTAATCATCTAATTTTTGTGTGAAGTACCATTGTAAGTTAAAAACTAGTACCTAGATATCATGATGACGTCTAATTACCGGTAGTATATCCCCTATCACCCTCTAAACAAATACTTAAGCAGCAATCGTCAACTGGTCTGCGGATAGAATTTGGCAAATCACGCTTTGTAATTATACAAGTTTCCTAGAGCAACAGCTAAAATGTTTCAAGCCAAATAAACGTTCTTTGTAATATTGTGTTCTTTTACTCTATTTTAAATTTTAGCCTAGTACGAGTACTTTTAATTTGTGGAGACGCAAAAAACTCTTAATTGCATTTACCATAATGTTACATGAGATGGAAAGTATTAAACTTAAAGCTAGCAGATCTAGGATCGAGAGAGATAGGAGGAGGATTTATTATTCATTATTTCTATACTCGAGGTAGAAATGCCGTCCATGCCCAGTAATTACACTGGCTACCTTTCCCTGAAATCCGAAACACAGCGAACTGATTCACGGCTGAAATAAGAAAGGCGGTGGTACCTACACAGACGACCCTACTTACGGGCATACCACCTAGTCTAGTAAATCACTAATGTGGACTAACTAAAGCTATCTTTAGCTGTAGGTTGTAGAGTGAGGAAACTGCTGATAAACTGTCATGTTTTCTGAACCTAACGCAAACAAGGCACACCATGGAATAGTACGATCACGACATGCGACGGCAATAACGGTCATGACACCTTGATGTCGAAACGACTGGTCGTCAAAACGACTGGTCGTCGAAACGACTGGTCGTCGTGACGACAGCCTGTCGTACTCGTCTGGTCAAATACAAAGTGATAATCCGACCACCTAACAACTCTCTATTATTACCAGCCAGACGACAAGCTGGCCGAGCGGTCTGTACCCCTTGCTATACAGGGTACTAGGTCAGGTCTAGGGTTCAAATCCCGGTAGGAGCAAATGTTTTACTGATGCAGGGTACGAGAATTTGTATTTAGTATATTTATATACATACATAATTTATTCTTATCAATATTTGTCTGTAATCTTATTCATAACACAAGCTCATTGATGATTACTTTGGGCTAGATAATAGGTTTGAGAGTATGATTATTATTATTATTATTATCGTAATAAGAAAACTACAAAATAATTTGTTATGTTTTGAACCTAACTTTATCTTAATTGATGAAAGCTAAAAATAATATGTCTAACCATAGAACAAACGGAAAGTATCATATTATTAATTGTCCGAAAACCTGTTATTTATGGTGTGATGTTAGTTTTGTCTGCCATAGACTAAAATAGATCAACGGCCCACCCATAGAGCTAATACAATGTCGCTTAGCTATAAAATTAAGTGGTTGTATTCGCATTTTATGGCTATATGTGTTACTTGTAAAATTATAATAAACCAGGTACGCACCGTGAATATGCATATGACAAATATTAATTATTAATAATATTGCAGTAAAACTGCGAGAGGTTTTCGTTAGTTATTGTCAATATTGTCATAAGAATTTATAAAAAACAAATGACTATTAAATAGGTAATTAACAACAGTGAGTAAAATTAAATTTTATACAAAATATAATAAAGTGTTGTACAGTCGGCAGCACATCAAGCGTAACAGTATATATAACCCTAGTAAACGCTATGTATAGCTATTAGAAAGAAAGCACACCTTCTTCGCTATTGGTTCAACTTCAACCATCTTTTAGAACTTGACCAATAGCAGAGCTTGTCAGAATGCTTCGAACGTTTATTGGTTAAAATTGGTCGAATTGTTTGAGCTAACGGTATTTGTACGCGCAGTTTAGTCTAATTTCTATGACATCGCATTTTTTAAGTATGAAGTTGGGGCTCAAGTTTTGAAGATTTTTTTTTGTATCTGTGGTATTAAAAGTTGAGTATAGAAATAGGATGTCCATTTTGTATTGAGACCTGAATTGTATGGGGCGACCTGATAATAAGAGTTCAAACTATTGAATACAAAATAACAAAATTAACATTGACTTTTCTTGTAATAATTTATTTGTAGATAAATGTTAGTTTCTTTGAAAAAAATATCTAAGTGATATACGAAATGGCCACGCACTTGGATGGAATGAAAATAAAATAGTAGCACTACACAAATGGGTAGATAATTATATGAAAATCCGACCGAATATCGGTAAGTTAGAATTTTGTTCTACTGTTTTTATGAGAACAGGACACACCAACCTATATTTTAAATAAACTGCACTTTTCTTCGTGTTTTTGAAATGACCTCCATGTGTATAAAAGTATTTTGCTTCATTTATTTTTTACTTAAACGAAACAGGTTTTGGTCAATGTCATTTGATTTTCTTCAACTTCTAACAAAATGAAAAGTATTTGGAGACTTCCTTGCTAAACTAATTAACTTATCAAGGTTGCATATCCTTGATAAGTAATTTGTTTCATTATTTGGTATAAATATACCAACTAATCATATTTGTAAAATGATTCCACCTACTCTAATGTTTTGTAAAAACATCTTTAATTAAGTAGCTGATATTCTGAAAGACTCAATCCAGTTTATTTATGAACAGGTTCACGTAATAAAACAAATACTACTTTGCAGGTGGCGGACCATATATTTTTGGTTTTTAAATGTGAGATGAAGATCCAGGCTGTAGAGGCTACAAGATAGTGTGTTGATGTGTGGTGTATTTGTTCACATAATTCTTGATAATAGTGAATTCCATACCTATGTCAGTGAAATAAATAAGTAACCACAAACCAGACGAAGAGATATTCTATTGTTGAGTGGATGCCAGTGTCAAAATATCTAGACATAAATAATATTTTTACAAAAAGTATATACATATATGACCACCACATAGAGGTTAGGGTAAGTTTCAGTTTATAATTTAATGACTGACTTCAAAAAAAATGAAAGGTTATTGAAGATATTTTTTTAAGATACTTAATTCAACATTTTGGCTTAGCAATAGTGAGCACTTTAAATCAATACATAAGCAACCAGAGACATAATTACATTAGTTTTTGTTTCCTGGGGTGATAAGATCAACAGGGCCTGGTATAAGTACTTATAACACCATCACATTACAAAGTAGGTTAGGAAGAGTTGTCCCTATAGGTACCTATACCTAGCTCTGCCTGGACAACTGTAATATTCACATGTGCATAATTGTTCAGCAACAGCAGTGTTCCAAGTTCCTACATGTTATTAGTGTAACTTTCATGACCTGTAAATTCAAATGCGTACCAGTAATAGTAAGGCTATCCAATTATCTATGTGATTTTTATGATAAGAGATTGATATAATTTCAAAGAGCAATGGTGTTAATTCACCCAGAACATTATTTTCTTAGCCCAAATTATAATAAAATATAGTTACTTTTCTAAACCTAATAGTCTTCTAACATATTGTCTCCTATTACTTTTGTTGTTTAATATTATTAAAATTCACTTACTTCTCATTGCAATGGTTATTTGATTTAGAATGGTGTTCAAAATTTAATTTAAGCAATTTTATAGGTTAAGTAGTAATATTTCTCACATCATAGGAATGGTTTTTAAATACCTGTCAAGTATCAGATTCCAGAGTTTCCAGACACAACTGATTTTTCAATTGTCTTAACACTGCAGAGGGATAATGCCGCTTGACAGATTAATAAATTACTAGCATGAAACAAAAATTTGCATAACTCTTCAATTAAAAGAGATTTCTGAAAGTTGTAATGTTCTACATATAATTTTGGATTTCATTAAATAGAAAAGAATAAGGGAGGTAAAATGGTGCTAAAAATATTAATATCTACCTACCTACTTAACTGCATATTGTTAGCACCTAAGTTATTCATAAAATTACCCTTTTTAGTTTTTATAACCCCCGACCCTAAAAGAGGGGCATTTTATGTTTGATGTGTCTGTCTTTGTATCTGTAAGTTTGTCTGTGCCATCGTAGCTAGCACTGACAGATTTTGATGCATTTTTTTTTGTTAGAAAGTTAATGTGGTCAAGATGGTTCTTAGCTTTGAATTATGAAGATCTGTTCAGGCGTTTGATGATAATCTTTCACAGATCTGATTTTTTTCAAATTTGGTGCACTCTTACTTTAGTAATATTTCATTATGATGAGGCTGAGAGTTCATTAAAATTTTATTTTAATATTGTTAACTTTTCAATAAACATGTTACATCAATTTTGACTCTGTTTCTTATTTCTTACACATTCCCAATTAGACCTGATTGCTCTCAAATAAAGAATTTCTTATTTCTGTCAAGCCATGGATTGCAGAAACAATTGGTTTTTAGTTTTGTCCAAAAAAAAAATGTATTCTTAAGTAATTTTACTGTCATCATCAATATCAGTTTATCTCAGAGAAGTAGATCCAAGTAGCAGTTTCAGAATGTCAATGAAGTATTTGGCTAAATCATAATGCAATTTGAATTGCAACTTATGACTTATAAAACGACGACCGGCTGGCCGAGTGGTCTGTACCCCAGGCTACTCGGTCAAGAGGTCCCGGGTTCGAATCCCGGTAGGAACAAATGTTTGTATGATGAGTGCGAGCATTTGTTTACGAGTCATGGATGTTTATATGTTTATTTAGTATATTTCTAATATTTATATACATATTATTATCATTATTTCTCCGTTATCTAGTATCCATAACACAAGCTCTTAATGATGCTTACTTTGGGCTAGATAATAGGTGTGAGTGTATAAATATTATTATTATTATTATTATTTTATAATTACTAATCCAAATCTTTTTACATTCAAGAGACAGCACTTCACCATTTCACCTGTAATTTCCGTTTTATAATGCTACTTTTAGTTATTTATCACTATAATTTGAGATCAGTGTCATAGAAGAACTAGTAGCGACCAGTGTCTAGGAATTATTGTTGAGTCTCTTTGATTAGATACTCATTGAACAAAGCTGTTAGCTTCTTAAACTAGTCATATTAACAACCTATAAAACTATATACAGTTTTGGAATTTGTTATTATCACCTTGAATATCATAGCATTGCAGAATATTTTAAAACTAAGTGTTTCTGCTCCAGCGAACAGAGCCAGAGCTCTTGGAGATACTAATAGTAATGATCCAGTGCTCATGGGGTGTAGCATCAGTCCGATCAGTCTACCTGTCTGTCTGTGTGTGTCTACTTAATAGCTTCTTTGCACCATCATCATCATCATCATCATCACCAGCCTATAAACGTCCCACTGCTGGGCACAGGCCTTCTTACATGGGAGAAACACATGAGGAGTTTGGGCCATAACACTACCACGCTAGCCCAATGCGGGTTGGTGGGTTAAAGCGGTTGCAGGAGTAACCGAGACCAACGGCTTAACATGCCTCCCGAAGCATGGAGGAGCTCGAGATAACAAACTTTGATTTACCCATCCTAGGATGGATCCATCCATGGTGAAAGTGGCTTTGTTTTTCGTATCGAAACCGAGCGCTCAAACCAATACGCCACCGAGCTCCTCCTCCTTAGCTTAAAAAAATTGTATTAAAATTTGAATCCACTACACTATTAATTCCCTGCTATTATTTTATTTTAATTATTAATTTTAAAAACCCTACACATTATAATCATCACGTCAGTTAAGAGATACCCACTGCAGAGCATAAGCAATTGGGCAAGGACCTCCAAACCGATCGGTCCTGCACTGCCTATTGCCTAGACATGAGAATAATTTTCAATCTTTAAATTATAAATCGATCATAAGTAGGTAAGTATGATTATCCTGAAAAAGACAACATAAAATTGTGTGAAAAATATTTCAACTAGAAAAAATGTCTGCCCCCCGCGCTCATAGCATGGCAAACTCCCGGGGAAACAATAAGATGGTCTCTCTCTCTTCGTCAGAGAGAAATAAAGAAATAAAACAATAAAACACATTAATTTGTCTCTTAGTATGTGGACATAGGTGGTGGAACAAGATTTTGTCCACGGTCCGTTCTACCTTCTACGGGTGCTCGGCGGTCCGAACCCGTGACCTTTCACAATTCGAATGACTGCCCTAACCACTAAGCTATAGAGGATTTAACTGAATCCTATAAAGTTATTAAAGATATTCCTTAGATTTATACAATTAATCTAAGTGATAACTAAGCAAATCAAAAAGTAATATAATGTCACAGGCGAATTTGATACTCTACCTATTGATATAAATATCATGAGCCATACCTTGATAATTAATAATCGACCTAAGGTATTTGATATAAGGTCGAGATTCCATTGAAGACGTAACCGCATTGCACCATATATTATTATGTCGTATGGTAATTAACCTAAATAGAAAAGGGTAGCTCAAATTAAAATTGGTCTTCTTTACTAAGGATTTAGAACCTACTTAGGTAAGCATATTTGAAAAAAACAAATCACAAAGACCTATCTATCATACCTATGATACCTACTTCACATAATTGAAAATTATTCAAGTATTAGTAGTTGATAGTTAGTGATTTACACCAACAAATCATTACAATTTTATACATTTACTAGTATACACAGACACAGCCATCACAACTCACATCCGAAATATAAAATGTAGCTACCATAATATGCGAATATTATCATCATAATTTCAACTTTAGCATCATATAATTAAGCTTCAAAATTGCTTGCTTCACACATCACTGTGTCTTGTAAAATACAATAAATAAATTCGAAATAAAGTTACCAACATCCCTGGTTGATTGCGTTACATACTCGTCTTCATTCTTGGGGAACGCAGTTCAAATCTCATATATTATATTTTCTTGTTAATTCATTTTTAACACTAAAATTCAATAAGATTTTGTGTGTTGTAGTTGTCTAATATTACTTTTCTTCAAAATTGTTATTTCCAATTCACATTTGAAGAGTAGAATGTTAGATCTTTAAAATATTGTGAATGAGTAGTAGTTACAGGTATGATAATAGGAGTTGAACGTTATAAATGTTTTGTTTTTGTTTTTTAACATTAAATAAATGTAGAAAAACAAACCTAAGTAAATGTTTATTTTCATTTCTCTCCATAACAATGGACTATAATAATGACCCGACAATAGAAATATTTTTTTAGTTAATAACAATGAATAAATAATGAAGCCTGTATTTTAATAGGTATAATATTAGTTGATTGAAATAACTAGGTACGCTTAGCATCATTGGTAAATAGGTAGCGTAAATAAAATATCATAAATAGCCATTATAATTATGTAGAAAACTTTTTGTTTTAAATTAAAGCAATGGTCTCAGCCGTACTTTAATTTTAAATCAAGTTGAAACAACGAAGCGAAGAGAGTAGACCGCGTACGTAGCTAGCTGTAGCTATAGCTACCTATAAACCTACACGTCATATTTAGTCGGAGGCTATATCGAAGAAATACAAATTTTAATAGTCGTCGCGCTCGCGTTCAAGGCCAACTGCGAGTATTGTAGGTACAGAGTACTTGAGAGAGAGACGTTAGAAAGAGGCGCTGAGAGACATATGTTTATCCTTTGCTCACAAATTTTCTGTGCGTTGCGCTCTAGGTTCAAGGACAAACTGTTACGCTTGACGTGCTGCCGACTGTACATGAGGAATAAGAAAATTTAGAATAGAATAATATCTATCTATTATTTTAGATTTTTTTATTATTATTATTATTTTTTTTGGATTTTTTTTTGTTTTTTTTGGTTAGATATTATAAATAAATTAATAAATATGTTGCATGCGATATTTTTTACTAATTACTTTGACCGAAGAAGCATTAATCAAATTTCTAAATTGTACTATATTTTGAAGTGAGAAAGCTGTTTGTTATTTCTTAACATTAAAAAAAAATAGTAATGTTTTATACGAATATGGCGGTTTTCAGAGATATATAATTGATGACAATAGCACTAGTATTGTCGCATTGAAGTCAAATATAGTCGAAGATTTGTTTTTGTTGTATTCTATTAAAAAAGGATGTAGTAGGTATTATGATTGTGACTCTCTAGCCGTCACTATTATCAACATTATTTCAACTGAGAGATGCCAACAGCTGGGCATAGGTCTCCCCCGAGGATCTCCAAACCAATCGGTCCTGCGCTACCCGCATCCATCGGCTATAAAGCATAAAATTAAACCAACAAATTAATCATTTTGTTTGTGACCTGATTGAAAATAACACAGCTTGGTGACTTTCCTGCAAATAGTGACCTGAATATATTTTTGAGCTGTTTGTTATACCCAATCAATGGCAAACAATTTTGACGTGAGAGTTACTAATCGGCTGAAGTAAACTAATTCCTAGTTTGTAAGCATAAAGATGAGTTTGCTTTGTACAAAAACCTCCTAAAAGAAAATTATGAAATTAATGTGTTTCCGTTCTAAAGACGTTTGTATCAATCTGTTCTTTGTGTTCAGGAAATCCTCTTAAATACAAGCAGAATATGACAAATAGTTTCTTTTATAATTCGAATATGGATGTCGAAACGGCGACAAAAATATATGTTTCATCGTTCAAAAATGCTAGCTAAAAAACAACGTTATTGATTTATACATACGCGGGTTCGCATACCGCCCCAGAACTTGTCTAGTTTACAAATAATTATCATACATTAAATAAAGCTGAAATAAAAGTTAAAGAAAATTTACGTCGTAATAATTAATGACTTAGCTAAAACCTTTACTGACTGCAACTGAAAATTTTCGCTCCAATGTCAGTATTCATATTTATTTGCTGCAGACTCAATTCAGATTCTACTCAACTAAACCCAGGTGGTTCCCCACTTCAAAGTTTGTTCGTGACGTATTTTATGACGTGATTTGGTGGATGATATTTAAAAAACGTTCGGCTGATATTTTCCTATAAACCGTGGCTATTAGCGGAGCGCGTGCGCATCACCATCAATCTCACCAGCGGCCGCAACAGCCTTGTTTATAAGAATGTTAACCGTATTTATTTCTATGGCAGATCGTGTACAGGGTGGGAAAAAAATCATACTTATAACATTTTACGGCGATCTTTCAGTACCGGCTAGGTATATGTACAGTATCTCAAAAAATCAGGAAAATGCTTCTGAACCCGTGAAAAATATTAATAATTCCGTTTCATGCATAATTTTTGTGTACAAAAGTTGAAAATTTTCATTGATTTCACCGTTATTCACTATGGCGATATGGCGGGCGACATAGAAGTCAACTAAACGTCACCAAAGTGACATACGCGCCATGGTGAATATTTGGCTGTGTTGGAGTTTTCTATGAAAATTATTGTTTTGTACCACGCAACAAGGCAAAGGCAAATACACAGACTGACATAACATTCTTAGCTTACGTAGATCCAGATAAGACAGAGAGACAAACATTATGAAATTGTTAGTTAGTTAATATTATTTTTATGTGATAGACATGAGGGTTCTTTTGTTGACGATTCGAAAGTGCTTCTTGGGGGCCTAATTGAATAAAGATATTTTCATTTTCATTTTCAAATAAAAAGAAAATGGATAATTGAACACTGTTTTGCATATATTTACCTATTTTTTAGTATAGTGTACATAGACCTGGCCGGGTCTCCATGCATAATTGAAACATCTCTTTTGACCATGTTTCTAACTCAACTGGCTTTCTATATGCCGGCACAGAGGCTTACGTTCTTGTTCTCCTTTAGAATATTATTTTCCTTTCTACTTCTCCTCGCTATTTTTAATACACTCTCCCCTTCCTTTCCTCAACATTGATCCGTACCTTAAGAATCTCTTCAACTATAATTTGAAACAATCCGTGTCTTTTCACTGATTTTCTATACTACTCTTTTGCTGTACACGCTGTCCTGTTGTAGAACTCGCTAACTTGAATTCCTAACATAGGTAGCAAGTTCAAGCCCGGTCATAGGAAGTTCTTCAAGATCCAAGTTGAAAATCACTATCATAATTTTAGTCCTCAGTTATTGTTTATACAGAGTATATCTCATTTCATCCAATTAGGTAAGACATCAATCCTACATGGTTTATATTTATTGTATTTTATGTTAAGCTTATGTATGCTTTTTATATAAACAGGTGCTATCGGACTACACCTGTCTATTATTTATTGTATTTAAGTGTTAGTGTTTTTGTTAAATGTTTATTTTTAATTTTGTTACCTTACAAGTACTTCTTTTCAATTTTCTTTTAATTTCCTACTAGAATATTTCCTGTCACTCCAGGTTGCCTGGAAAAGATTGCTGCTTAGCAATAATGTCTCCAATAATTGATGTTGCTTACGTATGTGGTCTTTTATGAAATAATGAGTACTTATTCCGTTTATGGTTTGATTTTCGTAGCTACATCTGCAACCTACACTATGCGAATTGCTATCCATGTCTTGATTTTGAGTACGGTTCCATTTTTTACATAAATAAATAAATAATTTAAGTAAATAAATTTTAATGCCAACTAAATTTACCTAACAGTTCGGAAATTAAAATAGAGCAGCCTGTACCTATAGATGCGGAACGGTATCTTGATAAATACAGGGCGTGCCGTGACAAATGGTAACAGAGTGTTTTTATGTATTTTTAGACGTAACGCAGTGGTGAGGGCACACTCTACTAATTGGATACACAATACGTCTAAAAATGTTTCTAACTGTGTTACAGTTCGATGAAAATCCTTCTGGGTGTACGCCTTGTGATAATTGTTATATTTTTGACGACCACTACAAGCGTAATATCTATCATAGTTCTGCTAGCTTAGTCCTTGTTAGAAAAAAAAACCTTACTTAAAAGAACCAAAAAGGCAAAAAGTAATTATTAATTCAAGTATCCACAGCATAAAGGTATTTTTAGGAGTCGGTCATCACTTTATATTATTTTTCGAAACAGCTTAGCAACTCCAACTCCAAAAAAAACCCTATTATATTAGATCAGCAGTTCGTCATCATTATCATATCGGACTATGATATCCACAGCTAAAAAAAAGCATCGATTCCGAATGGATCTGTAAAATATTTTTTTCATATGCGCACTAGCATTTGAAAAAGGATCCATTTTTGAAACTTTTTTCAAAAAGCTCAAAAAACTTCAGAAGTGTCCGTTATATGTTAATGGTAGTTAAATATAAATTAGAAATAAGCTAAGCATGATGAATGCAAAACGTGTGTTCTAAAGTGAACTTTTCTCTTCACATATTGTAAAATACTATCTAGATATTATTTTGTTTTTTCATAATTATAGTTTTAAAACTTATTATTTATGCTATGCTATGTAAAGACAAATTTAAATTTCTATGTGTTTTGTTTGTCACTAAATTAAGGCTGGAATAATAGTCATCGCTGAACCAATTAACCCGGTTAATTACCCATAGAGAAAATAAAGCACAATAAAAAATAATGAGAAAACGCGTCTCTCTAGATGTCAGACCAGAAAAATTAAAAAACTTCAAGGCTGACACTTGTTTAATTGTCTGATGACAATGTCATTCACATCTACCGTTACGCTGTCAAATCATTTGTGATGGTTCTATTGTTTTGAATGGTTTAATCTAATTTAGTGGAAAAATACTGTTCTTATTTTTTTGTCAAGATTTAAATTACTCATATATTTATTTTATACAAAGCACGGCAAATGACTCAACACCACCTGATGTGAAGCGGCAAGAAGAGTCCATACGCAAAGAGAGGGAGTGCAGATTGAAACACACTGTTCTAGCTGCATCCACCTTGCCGGCCCATAAGAAGCCTTTTCACGCCCTTTTGAAGGAACCCATGTTGTAGGAAGGAGGTAACACTGGCAAAGAATTGCAAGTTCTGGAAGTATGACAAAGAAAGAGTTACTAAACTTCTTTGCGCGTGATGTTGAAGTGGATACAGTGAATTGATGACTCCTAAGACTGGCACGTGCGTTCTTGAGTAGGAAGGGGGAGAGTGGAATAAGGTTGAAAGCTCTTCAGAACACTCTTCATGTTAAAGCCGGTAGAAGGCGCAAAGCGACGCAATGATACGGACAGCACGACGCTGCAATCTGTCCAGTGCATCGAGGAGGTACTTGGCGGAGCCACCACACAGGAGCGAGCTATGTTCCGCGCTAGACCGGACCAGAGTTTTGTAAAGCAAGCATGATTGGTCAGGCGTAAATAATCGACGCACCTTGTTCAGGACACAGAGCTTCCGTGACCGGCTGTTTTGATCA
The DNA here is from genome assembly GCA_947347705.1 of Nymphula nitidulata. Taxonomy (NCBI): domain Eukaryota; kingdom Metazoa; phylum Arthropoda; class Insecta; order Lepidoptera; family Crambidae; genus Nymphula; species Nymphula nitidulata. The sequence continues at coordinate 9,829,139 of OX374636.1, forward strand.
CGGTTGCAATGTAATTAGTCTGATTTAGATCGCAGCATGTCTCCATACCGAGCCTATTCATGGAGCCCCTTGCCTAAAGAGTGCCCTGAAGAGAGGCAAGGGAAAGACATTTTGGCTGTGAACGCGCACACCTGTGCTGTCTTAGTATTGAACTCAACAAGATTATTAGATCCCCACTCAGATATTAGGTTCAACACCTTGTTCATCTACGCAGCGCATCCATCAATGAGGACATGGATGCTCCGCTCATGCAGGAAGCCAGCAGAAAGCTTTCAATATACAATTAAATCAAGTTATGAAAATTTTAGTGCCTTAGGAAGCTGTAATATGTCCACTGCGGAACAAAGGTCTTCCCCATCGATTTCCATATGGAACGGTTCTGAGCAGCCTTCATCTAATCAACGGCTCCCCGCTACCCTGTCCATCTAATGGGATGTCGTTCTACTTTGCGCTTACCGGTACGTGGTCGCTATTTCAATTTCAATTTGTTTTTCAAATGTGCATCTTTATCAAGCGAGAATTAACTACTATTAGTGAAGATAGTGCGTCACAATTGTGTTTTGTCACTTTATTATAATATTATCATATGCAAAACTATTACTAGTCAAAATCTTATAAGCGTTTTAACTAACCGCCATATCAACATGATCTTAGCACAATAAATTAGTAAAATAGCGATTGCAATTAGCGAGTGCTGTTGGAGTAACGACGGTGAATGCGAGTGTGCGTGGGAGCTAAATAATGGCGTAAGGAAATGGAGTTAGTGTAATTATGAATAATTTGACGTCTATCGTTTGGATTTCTAGTGGAAAAAAAATAGAATGGATGTACTGATCGATCGATTTTTTGTCCTAAACTAGAATTAGCTCAGATACCACTGTAGCACTTCGAAGTGAGTTTTGGTGCAAATTATTGAATAGTCGAAAGTAAATAAAAAATGGAGCTCGGTGGCGTAGTGGTTTGAGCGCTCTGGTTTCGATTATGAACACAAAGCAATTTTCGCCATGGTTGGTCGCAGGATGGGTCAATCAAATTGATAACCTTGAGCTCCTCTGTGCTTCGAAAGGCACGCTAAGCCGTTGGTCCTGCAACCGCTTTAATCCACCAACCCGCATTGTGCCAGCATGGTAGTGTTATGGCCCAATCTACTCATGTGTTTCTCCCATGTAGGAATGCCTCTGCCCAGCAGTGGGACGTATATAGGTGCGTTCTGGCTATATATAGGTGGTTTCTGTTCGGTTTTATTAGTGGTTTAAGGCTTTTTCTGAGTCTACCTGGCTAGCTACCACCATTTTACCTAGGTCTGCCGCCATAACAATAATGTTAACAGCATTGTTGTGTTCCGGGTTCCGGGAGTTGGAGGTAAGATAGCCAGTTCTATGTTCTGTGGTTGAGGGATCTGGGTGTAGCACGCGATCACCTTCGAATTTTACGTCACTTACCATCAGGTGAGATTATTGTTATAATTGACATTGCCTTGACATTGTTAAAATCTTAGAAAAGAACCTTCACTTTAAAAACCATCGCCAAATAGCACCACTTTGGCAGAAATACAAACCAATTTCAAATTTAACTTACCTCATACAACAGTTTCGCTTTTAGGTAGTTGTCACCAAATTCTGCGTCATTTAAGTGTAAAGTACACCACTTAGGCAAGACAAACATTTACGTTGGCATGGAGATTTAATGTTTATCGTGTCATTGCTGTGTAAGCAACATCATTCATTATACTGCTCGATCATGCAACATTTTTCCGAACATGTACATATTTTCAACATATTTTTTATTTTGGCCTGCACACAAATGTTACTGACCTCACCTGTGATACGGTAACAGTAGAAATTAAGCAACAAATTTGAAAAGTACGTACTCTGGCCCAGATATCGAGTGTGTGTCGTCGCATATTATTATTCTCATGCACGTTTGACGTCTATTTTTCAACGCTCTTCAATATTTTTGTACGGCTATTTTCGTAGCGAGACCGCCTCCTTAGTTTGGCCAAAGAGTATAAAGTATTGTGAGACGCAGAAGCGAATTTAGCGAAATATTATAGATTGTAGTTTACTTGACTTAAAATTATTAGAAAAAAAAGTAGCAAATTAGGAATTTATTTTCAATCTAGTCTAGGCATTTTTCTATATTTCTATCAAATATTTTACAATAATGTCAGCGTTAAATAATTTTTTATAAAAAAACAACATTATCAGCTATGCGATTCTCTAAAGTCAGCAGCCCTGAATTCGTGGCTGTCGGCAACGCTCTCATACCTTTTGGCATTTGTTTGATAACCATTTGACAACCGTTGGTGACAGTAGCGTTCCGATCACGAAAACGGCGCCAGCCGGAACTAAAAATAAAGTCAATCAAATATTGAATGAAGCGTTGTGATACATTTTAAACACTAGAAAAACGAAATCGTAAATTATCGATTATACTTCATGTCGTATATCCAAAACAGCGACAAACATACACAGCCAAGAGATCGACGTAGAGATTAGTGAATACGCTTACGCGCAGCGCTGTGCTCATACGCCGAAGTCGATGGCGGCTCGTCGTCTTGTCAGTCGTCAAACTCGATGTCGAATATTTCTGTTAGTGGATACTGCAGGTTTATGAACAAAATATTAGTTCGTAAGATTAGTTCTAATTCTAAAATATTAGTAGTCGCTCCATACAATATTTGTAGACAATTTATAATTATTTTAAATCTACATAGTATTATTTTTGCTGTTTCAAGCTTTAGACTTCACGAGACAAAAACCTCATTGAAAAGGAAATGTATACACATAGTAAACTCCCACCAAATATAACCGGACTGTGCCTTTACTCAAACTGAAACTGTATGCCAATTACAAACAAACTTTAATGAGCAAAGACTACTACCAGGCTCAGAAATATTTAGATGCTTATCGCCAGAGGTCTGCTGTGCTGTCATAATAATACTTTCTTTGACTATCAGGCGGGCCTGATTCTCGTTTGCTACCCTTATAGTTGTTATTGATTATTACCAACTTCAAAAAAAGAAGAGGTTTTCATCACAATTTTTTAAATTAAAAAATGTCGAAAAAAAATTATGAGTTTTAGAATCAGAATTACATCACGGTAGATATCCATCTACCGTGTGATTTGATTGAAATAATTTCCAAATATGTATTTCTATAAATAATTAAGTTCTAATCGACCAATAACCATGAAACCATAAAACCAAGACTAACCACCATGTTAAAAAAACCCCTTGATTTTTACAGTGCGCTATTCTGTCACATCTATTTTGCCCTCACATACATGTCTCTCAAAGTTTATTGGCTGTCTGTTCCATATATTTACTCTACATTTCCACGCGTCAGTCACAATGTCGTTTTGTGGGTCATTCTTATTGCTCTTTATTGTCGTTTGCCCATTGTTTATTCAAACAATAACCGGCTACTTTATTGCGGTGACAATTTTAACGATCATAAACGATAACGTATGTTAATCAGCTATTTTTTACTGTAAAATGTTGCTTTAATGTTGTAGTAAATGCTTGCATAGCGTGTGGAGTTGCTTTTGCATACTGGACCTTATTTTGTAATGGCTTAAAATAAAAAATAAATGGCCCTGAAACGCTTTGAATATTACTAATAAGTATATTTTGTAAGTAGGTAGGTATACAATTTTTAATGATATGTTAAAATGCACTTTGATATATTTTATTATTCTATTTTTTACTATAAAAATTGAATTTGTAATCATTTAAAAGTAGGGAATTATGAATAGATGTAAGAGCAAAGCGGTTCCGTGATGATTACTGTGATGGTTTATAGGAGCACGTGTCTCTAAGTTTAGTCAATACTTATAAAATGTATTGTTTGTAAAATATAGGTACTATTCAAATTTTTATAATGGAGGCAACTCGCGATTAGCTTTGCCAACTTGCGTATTATAAATAATTATAATAATTCGATGGTTAAATAATTATAATAATTCGACGGTAAAATAATTAATAAGTACCCTACATATTATCTAAACGAAAAATCTTGGAATGTTCAAACTGCATTTTTATAGTTTTACAATGCCAAGATTCTGTTTTATCACACACTTTCGTGGCCGAAATGTATAGATATATTCAAATTTATTGAGACAATAATTTACGATTTCGCATTCTTACATGCAAAATAACAGATCCCACTAAATTAAAATCACGTTAATTGATTGTAACGATCCGTGCGAAAGACGCACAGCGATTTGTAAGTAAATTAGCGGCTCAAATATTAAACAAAAGAAATCTCTTCACGTTTAACCTTGTTGTTTTGACATCACACTCTATTCTGGTATTCATGGAATCAGTAACAAATCAGCACCTGTCAGTTGTGTTAACGAATACAGAAATATCTTCGGCCATTGTTTTAAAACTAGAAAACAATTCAATCTTCACTTTCAAAGTGTTAGTGATATATTCCGCGCTTTTTAATGGACTGTTGAAATTTTGTGGAATAACTCTCCTAGGTTAACAATGGATTTTCAACCTTCTCGTCTGTGTTTAGAAGTCAAACTGGATCGTTGACAGTGTTATATCTGTTATTTTTACAATGGGGTTACTGTAGAATCATTGTAGTTCAGTTGACAATAGGACCGGACATTTTGACGTTGATTGTCTTTCTGTTTCTTGATGACAAAAGAATTTTCAGCGCTGTCTAAGAGTGACAAATTGCCTCATAATCTGCTTTTAATATAGCGTAATATGCCTAATAAGTTTCTCAATTTTTTTTGTTTATAGTTTTTTCTGTCTCTTTATTTTATACTTAGGACTTTTCTACTTATGTACATGACAGTAATTGTTTATTTGCAATTAGAAAAAAAATATTTTTTCCGTTCACACAGTAGGTATATTACCAACTTCTAAATGTCTATGAAAACGTATGATGTTAAAGTATAATTTATAAATAATCCAATTCAATTTCTTCTTCATTCACTATTATCACCAGTTTATAATATACACCTCACTGCTTGGCACGGGCCATCCTACATGGGAGAAAAACATGAGAAATTTTGGGTCACAACACTACCACGCTAGCCCAAAGAGGGTTGTTTCATTTCAACTCGCAACTCTCCGAGACTGTACGGTCACAACAAGTACCAAAATGGAATTAATCACGATATAAAAGTGTAGTGTTTTGAGATAGGTAGAGTCCAAACTTCAGGGTTTAGAACAGGCATCTTCTTCTTATGACTAAGTATTTCTTATGACTTAAATCATGGCTACCCTAAGTCACAGAGTATATCAATGCTTTCAGTGCTGGCATGTCTTTTGAGATCTTTGGCAGGCTTGCGAGCAGCTTGAATATAATCATATACCTACTGTTTATACATTGTAAGAACTGTGTAACAAATATTTTTATTTATTTGATTTGACTTGAATTTCGAATGGATGGATCCAGATTACTGCTGGGAATGTTTTCAACTGTTTCCTACTATCTGGTAGGTAGTTTTTTTTATACAAAGCATGGCAAATGTCTCAACTCCACCTGATTAAAGAGATAAGAGGAGTTCATATGCGCAGACTGCTTGTGGCCATCACACTTTTCTAGCTGCATTCACCTTACTGGCTTTACAAGGTGCCTTTTTAAGCCTCTTTTGAAGGAACCCAAGGAGAGACAGAATGTGCTCTTAGAAAATTTGGCAGTACAAGGACACGAGTAACTAATTTCTTCGTGCGTGCTTCTAAAGTCCTGGCAAACGTCTTGACAAATTTAACAGATTCGGGAAAGATGAAAACATTCTCTACTAAATGTTGCAACTGGGCATGTTTTTTTATCTGTGAAATTCGACAAAATGTTGGCCGTAACTACTCTTAATAATATCTTCTCGATGGACGACGAGAATTAGTTTGAGATTATCCTGGTGCGCCGGGCTACATGCTCAAAAACCGGGTTTCTTCGCAGGCAGGTTCAACAGAAGCTCCATCAGTTCCATATTTTATTCTTGAGGAAAATAAAGTGCATACAATTTTATGTTTAAAAGAAAACAATGCAATTCGTTATGATTAAAATGATATCATCATTTCGGCTTAATTTGGTTTCGGCGGCGTGTGATTAAGTGACAATTTTAATATTTTGAATTTACTGTCTTTGTTCGCGCACTCACTGGGCGTTATAAAAAACTTTTTATGACAATAATCGCGTGCAATATGCTTTAAGTTTTCATTACAAAGACCTGTGTGTTTGTCATTTAGTTAATTGAGTGTTTTATGGGGTTTATTTACAATGTTTTGGTATGGGATCAGTTTGTACAGAATCCTTTGGTCCTCTGAGTATGTATGCGCTATCTAGATTTAGAATATGTACAAAATTTTGATAAATGTAAGATTTTATGTGAAAACAAAGCAACTTTTGCCATGGTCGGTCCCGGGATGGGACAACCAAAATTTCTAATTCGTGCTTCGGGAGGCGTGTTGACCTTGCTTGTTGAGGCTTGACCCACCAACCCGCAGAGCAGGAGCCAGCGTGTTGGTGTTATGGTCCGAACTCTTCATATGTTTTTCCCATCTAGTAAGGCCTGTGCCCAGCTGTGGGATGTATATTGCTGGTGATGATGATGTGTAAACCTACTGATTACTGTTGGCTGGTCGAGCAGTCAGTACTTCTGTCTGTCTTCTAAGCTTAATGTACAGAGCTTGAATCCAGGTGAGACAGATGTTTGTTGATGAAGGCTAGCTTTTTTTAGTTTCCACCGGACAATGTTGTTCAACTGAAACATTATTCACTGTCCGAAATTCCTTTACGCTCAAAATAATACTCTACGAATTCTTATTTGGACAATGACTTATTTGTTTCTTTTGAAAAATGTCACACGTTCACTGAACGAATTTACCAACTTTAGCGTTACGTAGCTGAACGAGGAACTAAATAAGTGATATGAGGATTGAAAATAGATTTACAGTAAAATGGACCTTAGGTAAAGGGGACCATGTTTTAGTGTCGCCTCACCGACTGCAAAGCTAAGTTTGTCGGCTAATAATCTACTGGAGATTATCATGTCATGGCGAGTGTCACTTAAAGTATACTTTGACACATTTCTGTACGTGAGCGGCTTGTTTACGTTAGCATGCCATTACGTCGTGAAATTTGCTAAGCGATTTTCTATTCTTACTTAAAAGTATTAAAGCTGATATTGCTGAGCTATTTTCCTGTTTGTTGGAGCATGACAAATCGCATTGTCTACTGTACCGATTTTGTTAGCTTTATTCGAAAGTTTGTGAAGGTATTTCTCTTGGGTACAGCTTCGTGCGTAGTATTGATACCTTACCTACATTGTTTTGTAAGAAAACATCTGTGCTAAAATATAATCACAATTATTGTGTGTTCTATTCGTCTTCGCCGGGATGCTCACATTGTTTTCCTTCTCTTTTCCGTTTTGTTTCATCCCAATTCTCCTTCTTATTTTAAAGATCGTTGTTGCTACCTCCATGACACTCATCCCAGAGTCTTGCGTTCGTGGGAGAATTTGACGCTATACATATATATGTGTGTGTGTGTGTGTGTGTGTGTACATACGTATGTATGTATGTGGATATGTATTACGTATGCATATACAGGATGGTGCCATCAATACGACGATCTATAGTTCTGACATTAAGAGGGAAGACCTTATCTTGTAGCGCAAAAACAGATAAAGTAGAAGAATTTCATGTGGTCCTATCTAAGTCTTTGGTAGCTCAGTAATCAGAACAGTCAACCGGATTCTGGCAGGTCGCGGGTTAAGATTTGTTTTTTTTTCAGCTGTAATATTGCGATGTTACAAGTATAAAACTTCGTTTCTCTTTCCAAATGTATTGGCAATATTTAAACGTAAATATACAAATTCCAAATTCAAATTCATTTTGACGTTTCGGTTTGCCCTCTCATCGACATGTCGACATCGACATATATTATTATCACTAATCTGTGGACTCCATTCCTAGATACGTATATCATTAATCTGTGATTGCTGCCACGGGCAGCGAGGAGAGGAAACGTGTCTCTCGGTATCCTTACCATCGCTTCGAAGCCCGCTACCGATTATAGTTTGGGCGATTTAATATTATATTTTTGGACCTAACAATAAGCGGTCATAATAGAAATTAAATAATAAATACGAATCTCAAGGCACTGATTTGTGTCTTTATTTTACCACTTCTTAAATAAATATAGTAATGTCATTCGGTGCCTTTTTTATTCGGACCCTACTTCACTAATGGAGATTAGCGAAGTAGGGTCCAAATAAAAAAGTTACGTTACAAGCTTAGATATTTATCAGTTTGTAACTATATGACTTATAAAATGATTACTAAGATGGTTGCTAGTATAAAAGCCGAGGAAGCATTATTCTACAACATCAGTATTTGTAGTAGAGCTCGTTTTAAGCCAAAAAAGAAGGTAATTTGATAATCTTTTGTTTCATTTACTATCGTTTATTTCACCACTTAAATAGTAGTCCATTAATCTAAAGTATACCGGTCAAAAATGAACGCTGAGATGTTAGTAGTTCACTTAAATGACGAGAACTAAGCACTTTTGAATCGCCATAATTATTCTTCTTGCATCGCTTCAGGACGTCGTAAAGGAGAAGCCGCGAGTAACTGATACAGATTTGGTTAACAGAAATAACGACATTTGCAAATGACTATGGAATTTGTTACTACGATCGTAAAGTATAACTTTTGACAGCTTGCAAACTGTTATTTATTTTATAACTAGTAGCGGCCCCCGAGTCCGCCAGCGTGAACTTAATTTTCTCGCCAAAAACTATCCATTTGCAGGATGTAATCCATCTCCACGCCAAATTTTATCTACATAACAAATAGACAGATAAGGTTACTTTCATTTTTATTATATTAGTGAAGACTAGTATGGATAGGTTTATAGTAGGTAAAACCTCGAGAGGAGCTCAGAGCAGGTCGGTGTCGTAGGAGTTTGAGCGTTCTGGTTTCGATTGCGAAAACAAAGTAGCTGTCGCCATGGTCGATACCGGATGGGTCAATCTTAAGCTCATTATATCGAGCTCCTCCGTGCTTCGGAAGGCACTCACGTGCTGTTGGTTACGATTGTAAGTGCAACCTCATACGCTAACGAACCCCTATTAGGCCAGCGTGGTCATGGCACAATGCTCCTCAGATGTATCTCCCATATAGAAGGGGTGCCCAGTAGTGGAGCCTATATAGGCTGTTGTTGATGATGGGATAAAACTTAAAAGTGATTTTGATCGTAAGTTGAAAAACATACAAAACTCTAGAAATAAGAACAAAACGACCAATAAACTCGCCAGAAAATTACAAGCGCCATTAAACCCGTTGTCACTTGCTATAAAACGTATAACAATACAATAAATAAAATATAAATTAATTGTCTGTAAGATGCATTCATCAGTGACTCGAACCAATATATTTTCGGGCTCATGTTGACGTCAGACAAATGCTCTAAATTTTTTGTTTCTCCTCTATGTAATAATTCTTACTGTAATGTGACATAACGATCGTTTTAAAGAAGAATAGCTACAAGAGATTACAAGAATCTTAAGCATTCACCATTTTAAAATGCTATTAAATATAATGTTTTCGGTAAATACTCAAATATTGCGTATTGATAAAGAAATAATGACAAATAGTACTTATTTGAAATGAATAATTAATGTGACTAAAATAGTTTACTTTAATCTAGATTTTAGATGCAACTGTGCAATACGGTCTTACCAATAATTTTCTGAATTAATAAAAAAATAAATATACTACCGCTCTATTAATCTGTAAAGTATACATGTAATAATGTGAGACACAATAGATTTTCCATTATATGTATACTATGTGAGTCTGCTGGCGGACTGGTAATGTTCGAAAGGTTAATTTAAAGCTATAGTTTAATTTAAATTAAAAACATCTCTGTGTTTATGATATCAACATCTAAATACTTAAAAAAGGATAATTTTAAATATTATTCCGTAATTGCAGCTTCTACACGATCAATAATCAATTCCAAGATAAATAAACGGTTAAAATACAAGAGTTTAAAAAATCGCCGTCTTTTGCATCGACACGTTCATGAATTTTAATTGGTAACTTAACTGATGTTATTGAGTATCTACATTTTTAACACAAGATGTGCCGCGTTTCAATTTTATGATAAATATAAAGATGCATGTCCTCGATCATAGGCCGATGGAGAAGAATAGTACGTTGAAACAATTAATATCTTTTTTTAAAAAAAAAATTAGATACTATGTACTATGACTAGGATTGTCTTAGCTATCATTTGTACCCCACAGTTTTTACATAATAATACCATTTTATATGATTCTACATAAGTAAGTTTTGTTGAGTAGATTGTGTAATTAAATTAATTTCCTAAATTGTTCAGTCAAATTGAACAAAACATAACAAGATTAGGTAATTAAAAAATATCACTAGAACAGCGTAAACTATTCAGTGCACAGGAAATTTAGATACGTAGTCCTATAAAAGCCAACTGTATCTAATTAACGTAAAAACTTCATATTTGTTTGTGATGTACGATCCTGCCTGGAATTGCTTTATCATCTTTTTTTACTCTCTTTTTCGCAATCAAACAACATTGTTTGTTATTTTTAAATTGCTAATATTGTGTAATTGATGGATTAGAGACTAAAGTTAAACAGAATAGTCAAGTTTATGTTTTTAAAAATTAAATTTTTCATGATAGAAAAGAAAAGATATTGTGAGTGAACTATTCTTTTTTACCATTAATCACTCATCACAAACTCACTCATTTAAGTTAACTAAATGCACTGAATGATATATTCACGCATCAGCTTGAAGCTGCTAGTGTATCAATAATAGTAATAGTTAATCTGCTTCCTCATTCGCTAACAATGACAGGTGCCGATGCTTACTACCTTATATAGGTATATACAATGCTCTTTCGCGCTATATCTCAGTAGATTTAACAATGTTGTTTACATTGCTATATTGCATTAGCGTGAAACAGCAATGTAAACGAATCGTTTCCTTGTGAAATATTAATGAAGTAAAAATACCAAATATTTTATCCACCGACACGTGTCATTTGTATTAGCGAATTAAGGGGGCAGAACGGCTTCGTTCAGAGTTACTTCTCCTCATCGTGGCTCCGAGTTGTACCTTACCCTCTAGTCAACATATTCCTAATAATATTTTTCACACGATTAGATGACAAGCAAGCTGACGGCTCACCTGGTAGTGTGAGACTACCATCACCTATAGACACTGGCAATTACAAGTAAAAAATAACTTGGTATCAGGTGCGTACATTTTTCTAAGGTTTAAAGAACTTTAATGCGATATCAGTTGCATTCCAAAATTAATCTAATGCCGTGTGGAATCATAAAATCAGCGGTGTCGAATGCCTCACATTCCGCGTCCATCTTCAGCCACGGTGTCGGTACACGGCTGCATATCTTTATAAATTATTTCAAATAACTAATTAACTTTGGAACATATACCATTTGATTTTATTTATTAGACTCCAAAACTAGTTTATTGTTTTTTTAAACGGTTAAGGCATTTAAATATAGTATTATGAAATTAGTTCTATCTATACAATAAATATAGTCAGGCTTTTCTTTATCGATACGAGTATTTATTTGTTTCCTCTGTACCTATATGAAACAAAAAATGGACGTAAGTGGGAAAATGTCGAAGTGAACTGATATCTTGTTTTATGATGAAATAATAACGAATGTGAGTAAAAAGCGCAATTTATAGGAACAAAAAGAAAAACCACTAAAATCACCGCATTCGGTAGTTTTTCTACTTGTTCTCAATTTGCTATGGCGATCGATGAACCACTATACCAAATTGAAAGAGACCCGAGAATTTTGGTGACAATTTTAAATCCAATTAAACAATGATGTAAAGAAGTGCGCAACAAAAGTATTGTCACTTTGGTATATATTTTTTTATTATATATTTTAACAACCAACAAGGCATAAACTATCTATTACATTCATATTTATACTTACGTATTAAAATATTATATTATTTAATAAGAGATCAATCTTACTTCGACATTTTCTCTCTCAGTCTCTTTTACAATAAATGGGTATATCAATACTAGTAATAAAAATGCGAAAGTCACTCTGTCTGTCTATCTACATCTAACCTACTGAGAATATATAGATACAGCTTATAAACATAAATGTTAATGAGAACAAACTCTGTCTGTATATTTTTTGTCACTTTTGTTTATCGCGTGTCAAACGGGGAGACAACGATTTTCTGGAAAAATGCTCGTTCTGACGCGATGAATCGACAAAGACGCTAATTTTATTCCTCAAATTTGACGGTTGTGGTAAGTTATTGAGTGCTCATTATCAGCAGGTTTCGGTTAAGGAACGTTATGTCCGTTTTATTAAACAAAGTTTATGTAGTTGAGAGTACTTTGTTTTTGAGATTTGAATTGGACCATGACAGACGCGTTTGATTAGGGAATTTATTTTATTGTTATTTATTTTATGATATCTCAGAAAGAGTTTTTGGGCATATTATTGAATAAAATTTCCTTTATTTCAGATGTTTTGGCTGCTTAAAATAAATAGCCATGCCTTTTTGTGCATTTTCAGACAAATTTCTTTCATCTTACAAATGACGCAGACAAATAATACTAAGTTTATAGTAAAATCACCAGCTCCGCTATCACGGATTCGATTCGAAAAGTCACACGCCGTCTCGCTTTGGCGCACCGTGATAGACAGCGACAGGGATAGATTTCCCGATATTCAAATCTATTCCGACAGTTTTGAATGGGGGCAGAACTCATTAGGACAGCGCTGTGTTGGGAGAAGGCCGACTTGTCCGTTTTGCTGCAAAAACAACGTTTTGTAGCCCTCAGTCTTGCACCACTTACCACTGGGCGTGACGTTTTGTTGCTATTTTTGCTATAAGTAAGTTTATACAAGAATTACGCAGTTGGTTTTAGGTCACCGACATAGCCCAAAGAATTGCGAGCCTCAAGTGGCAGTGGGCAGGCCACATCGCAGGAGAACTGACGGCCGTTGGAGTGGAAAGATACTTGAGTGACGGCCGCGTACAGCGAGACGCAACGTTCGTAGCCCCCTCCCCCCTAGTTGGACCGATGATCTGCTGAGGGTCACAGGAAGCTGATGGTGCGGTCAGTGCAGGACCGATTGATTTGGAGATCCTTGTGGGAAGCCTATGTCCAGCAGTGGGCGTCTCTCGTCTGAGATGATGGATGACGATGATGTAGTTGGTACTTGTTACTCCGTAGCAGAGGTTTTGCTTGTCGGATATTTTATTGCATAAATAAACATTAGGTAAATAAAAAACAATACACAAGTACACTCAGCCCTATCAATAACCCCCGACAAATTACGCCTCGCCTGTCAACTTTGACGCAATGACGCAATTATTACCGCGATCCATCATGGCTTGACGTATAACACAACTAAATAATTTTCGGGTTAAATATTTCATTTGGGGTGGATTAAAACAACGCGGTGGTATGATATATCCGGGCTTTATTAGGGTAAATAATGTATAGGTGGGTATTAAGGGTTATTTGACGGTGGAAATGAATGTTATTCAGAAACTGCTTTCAAGTGAATATAATAAATAGGTACATTGTCCTTGCTACTTAAGGGCATGTAATATCATGAGACCGACTTGAATAGGAGGTTATACCTATTTAAGTCAGTGATGGTATTTATTTATTGAAGTTATATACCTCGGGTGAGGAGTAGTGGTTTGAGCGCTCTGATTTTGATTACGAAAACCAAGCAACTTTCGCCATGGTCAATCCCGGGATGGGTCAATCAAATTTGTGATCACTAGCTTCCCATGCTTCGGTAGGCACGTTGACCCTTAGGTCCCAGTTGTCACTGCAACCGCTTTAACCCACCATTCCGCATTTTACCAGCGTGGTGGTGCTATGGCCCAGACTCCTCATGTATTTCCTCCATGTAGGAAGGCCTGTGCCTAGGACAAATGGTCCAGCAGCGTCAATCCAACTTCAAGAAAAATAGATTAATCCATCACGAATGGGCAGCGCTCAGGAAATTACGTAAGATATTTTAGTTCATATTCCTCAGTGCCTCAATTTTTTAGTCTTCGACCAGTGCGTGTTGCCAGTGATGACATACTACTATGAAACGTAATATTTTAACCAAATTCAGAGTCACTCAACGAGCTACGGCCCACCTGATGGTAAGCGGTTACCGTATCCTATGAACGCTTACAGCACCAGGGGAAATCAGTACTGCTAGTATTTTTGTTAATTTGATATACTGGTTTAATTTGTGGTTGATCATGTGACAAGGAAACATTATTTGATATGTTTTATCAACATTTTTTTATTTTTTTCATATTAATTTATATATATATATATATATATATATATATATATATATATATATATATATTTTCTTTTATAGGGTGGTTTTGTCAATACGGCAATAAATTAAAACATGGACTATATTAGTTCATAACATAAAAATAGTTATCCACTTTCCAAAATATCCTATTCATTTGATAATTTCATGACGTTTGTATGAAATAATATGACATTGGCTGCATTATTTCATAGAAATGTCATGAAATTATCAATTGAATACGATATTTTTCAAAGTGGCAAACCATTTCTATAAAGTAATCTATTTAGTTCACATAAATGGTTTGCCACTTCTAATTTTGCGCACGCGCATGCAGATCACCTCAAACCATTTACTATAATTTTGGACACTTTCCTTTATCATAAAAAAAAAATTAGGTTTATAAAAACTAAATAATGAAGTTTTTGAACAGTTTACACACTGAATATTGTACACTCAGTAGAAATAAGGTATTTTTAGGCCAGTATACATAGCAATTACATCAGTGTTAAAACCCCTAATCTCCAACTTTCAAATCCAAAATGGAAACCCGAAAAACAAATCAGTCCCCGCATACCACAATACAATAGGATTTTCCCATAATAAACGCGAACAAAGCGCCCCTAGCGGCGGACCTCGTAATCTCCATTGAAAATGCCGGCAATCTGTCAAGAGATGGCGCCACAATGGGGGATTAGCGATCGTTATTACGTCACCTTTGTGGTTCGAGTCTGTGTTATGATCGAGAGCCGGGAATATTAGGGATTATGACGGGTCCCCTTTCTTTGAGTTGAGGAGGGTTAGCTGTAGTGCAAAAATAGGTACAGGCAATTTTATTTTGAACATTTTTATGTACGAAAAGGTGGCAAAAGTGCCAATAGACACTCAGAGCACCTTGAGCACTCCTCTCGCGTTGTCTACCCTATCGACCTTACCTACTCACCACAGGAGCACAGTACCTACCATAAAATGGGGATTAGCTGCGGTCTTCTGTAAGGTGCTACTTTAGTCAGGCGCTCAAAAACAGCAGCTACCTCTTCTAATATTCTTGATTTCGTCTTTATTCACGCTTTAAATATTAATCAATCAATAAAAGAAAAGCTCAAACTTTTTTAGCGAATAAATGTTGCGTTCTAAGGAATCAATATGGTTTTTAATTATAAAACATTAAAAAATACTTCTTGATCTACCCTCAGTTTAGTTGAAAAATAAATAACCGTCAATAGTACAAGCGGACGTGTCTATTACGTGTTTTTGAGTTTCCCGTGTGCCGTAACCTCAATAAATTGGTTAGTACAACGGTTTACCCGCACCCCGATATTGGTTTTCCTCAATTTTACGTCAAGGGGCTTGTTTTCAAAGGGTTTTGTTTAGCTGTTTTTATAAAACAACTATTCTGCTTCGGCAGTTCAAGTGGACGGATAGACGCGGAGCTTTCGGTGTTAAGCCTCAAATAGAGTGAGTTTAACCCCGTTTTAAAAAGTGAATTTTTACAACCATCTGTCCGTTATGTAGTTTGATTGTAAATGTATGATGAAAGTGTTCAATGAGGTAAACTGGGAAAAATAGCTGTTTACCTGAATATGACCTAAACACACATTTCACAATAACATCGATCCATAAAAATAAACCATCACTGTATCTACCTTGCTATAGCTTTCAAACCGTTACAAAATTAGGATGAACCATCACACGTAATTTTAAGGATGAATCTTTGCATATTGTATTGTAACAGATAACAAAATGGTCGAGCGAGCAAGATGAATTTCTAACAGTAAATTGTCTTTACTTATTACGTCTTATGAATTATTAATATCAAAGCTGTATGATATTACAAAAGTATCCAATATCAACAATGTTAGAAGCCGGGACTATATGTAATAACTGCCGGATTACGCCGCATTATTACACCAGAAGAGAGCGCTAATTCTACACGACTGCTTCTGCAGGCTAGTGGTGTATTGAGCGCAAATGTTTCTTAAATCTTTATTTAATTTTGTTCACAAAAAATAGTTTATTTCAAAGTTTTTTTTAAGTGGCAAAAAAGTGGCTAAGCACATTTTTTTATTTATTGGTTTAAGGCAGCTTAAGTCTAAGCATAATTAAAAACTAATAACAATATAAATTTTATTTACACTGACAGTAACTAGACCGCTAGGTATTAAAGGTCGAAACATCCTAAGTATGAAAAAAAAAAAATATGCTAGATACATATTGTATTTAACGTCAATTCTAAGCCATTAGTTCGTAATACTATGGGGTGACTTTTTGATATAGGTATATTATACATAAAGTTTTTAATCATCTAATTATACTAAGGCTTAAAATAGCCCCTTTTCATTCAAATTTTAAGCTTTGTCTGTCTCTTTTTAACTGTCAGAATAAATGGTTAAAATTATGTTTTACTGAATTTTTAGCCCTAACTATCAATATCTATTGCCTGTCCATTTTCTAATGTTTTTAATTTAAACAGTCGTACACAATTCCATATTAGTTATTCGTTTCTTATTGTTTCATCATCATCATCACCAGCCTATATACGTCCCACTGCTGGGCACAGGCCTTCCTACATGGCAGAAACACATGAGGAGTTTCTTATTGTTTACTTTAGTTTTATGAGCATTTTCTCATTATAAGACCAATTTTCAAATCAATTAGTAAAAATATAATATGCTTAAGAAAGTTGATGTCATATTTACGCTTAGTGTGCCAACATCTCAACGAGAGCAATCGCTCTTAACGACACAATAATGTAAGCTAGGAGAGCGAACAAGTTTGATTAGCACAGCGTTGTTTGCGAGGCTTCTTCTCATCTCACACGAACATACCTACCTATATTAAGTACATACAGGGTGTTAGGGGACGCTCTCGGAAACGAAGGCAGGTGGCAGTGCTAGTCATCTTAAACACGATTTGTTGCAAAATGAATTTGAAATCACCAAAATAAAATCAGCTATTCCATACAAACATGCCGTGTAGATATTACAATTTGTATGAAATAGCAGATTTTTTCAGCGATTTCAAATTTATTTTTTAGCAAGGCGTATTTAGGGTGATCAGTACTGCCACCTGCCTTCGTTTTCGAGAGCGTCCCGCTAACACCCTGTATAGTTACAGTCTTATATTTAATATTGCCAATCTAAACATGTTATGTTGCTTAAATTCAGTATCATTTACTGATGGTTTGAAGGCCAAGGTAATAAATAGTATGATGGAGTTACTTACGTAAAAAAGATGTTACAGAAAGGTGTAGTCATATTTTAAGGGTTTACCCATCAATACAAACAACTTTTACTGTGAGGACAACTACGAAATCGCAAAAAAGAATTCAGCTGTTCTACAGTAAGGTTCAATACCTTCTCGAAGCAATGTATGGAACAGCTGTTTTATTTTCCATGATTTTGTATTTGTCCTCATAGTAAATCTTGATTGTAATGATTGGTAGAATAAGCTCATAAAATATGCACCTTTTTGTAGCAAACTGTATGTCTGTTTGTGTTTAGTTCGGTCGGCCTTTGATTTGAAGTGTGTTTAACTTTTAGTATGTGGTCGTTGGCTAATTTATTCGATTGCATATGTTTTCAATTACTTGTACAAAATATTTGTCTCAATTTTATAAAAAGTCCAGTACTTATCTCTTTTACAAACTGAGTCATACAGAATATAATATAATTTTTGGACTCTACGTTCAGCACTGAATCGCTGAATTAAAAGCAAATAATCATAAAATGATAACATTAAAGGCACAGTGTGATACTCGCAAATGCTCTTGCGCATGCGTAAGACAAAAAATATGAAAAATCTTATAGCAAGATTGAAATGAAGTCACAAACTACATATGTTATGTAAACATTCGTGTTCCTGTCTCAGGAAAGTGACAAAATTATATTATTTACGATGCATCAGCGAAGAGGAAATTTTTGTTTTAAATGCTACCAAGGAACGGGAATTCAAAAAAGAGGCGTAATTTATTATCAGGTTAAGCATAACAATCGTATATATACCAATAAAACGTGTCAACGTAGAAATAATTGGAGGGAAAAATTATTATAATAATATAAATAGTTTAGAGTCTGGATATAATTTTATATATGTTGTATGGGAGCAGGCCACGGTCGTAACTCATAATTTTGTGTACGCTGAGTGCAGTGAGATGATACTTGAATATTTGTCTCGTCCGATTTCTAGTCGTCAATATTGCTGATGATACCTACTAGAAGTATAATTATCTGCTAAGAAACATTAAGACGGACCGGAAGACGCAGCGTGGACAGGCCTCCAACAAGGTGGACTGAGGACGATTTGGTAACGATCGCAGTAGACGCAGGATGTGTCTGGCAGTGGACGTCTTTCGGCAGAAATGGCGATGATGATGATTGATTATTATCATAGTGGTGAAGTTTTCCTCCACAACAATGAGTAGCAAAAATTAATACTTTTTCCGGTTTCACATTGTAAGCAGAAAAATATAGATGTTGTAATTGATGACTTTTTTGAATTTTGTACATGTATACTATACATGACAAAGAATTATTAGTATTTTTCTTGGAATAAGGAGAATCTGATTTTACCTGTTTTTTAAGATAGTGTATATATAAGTACCTGCTGGGATATGAAACATCTCCTTTTATTTTTCATATAATTCGTAAGTTCTTTTATCTTGGTAAGCAACGGCTTATATACTTAACTGCGCGCGTTTTAGCGGCGCGCGCGTGTCGTGTTTTTTATTTAAATACAATTATATTCTAATATAATTAGTTATCGTAAGAAGAAGAGCCCACGAATGCATGCCGTGGCAACCTTTAATTAAGACTGCACTTAGTTTATACTTTTATGCCTAAAACTACTATTGAATGTAATGGTGATAGCCTTGCTCCAAATTGCATACTTTGTTCTTTCTAGGGCCTCAAACCAAATTGGTTCAGCGGTTTAAGCGTGAACAAACGGACACATAGAGTTACTATCGCATTTATAATATTAGTATGGATTCACTAATATAAAACCTGTAAGTATCTAAACTGCGCAGTCCAAGTACAAATAGACAAAGATTTTATTGTACTTCATAATAAAATAATTCATATAAATAAAAAGCCGTTGTTTATTTCGCCATCCCCGAAACCAAAACACTGTTTGCGAGATCACTTTATAGTTTTATCGGAGTTCTTCTTGAAAATATCAAGAAAAGGCGGGCTACGGACGATTTATTGGCCGTTTTATTTTGTGTTTCCGCTGAGAAATGTTTCATTTTTTGTTAACAGAGCTTATATGTGGATCTGAGACTATTAGTGTACGACCAATCGTGACATAGCTTACCTATGGATCATATGGATGCACCATCCGTAAGTAAGCTATGACACTATTGTTATTTTCACTAGTTAGTTATTTATGGCTGATAAGAAATGCCTGTAGGCGCGGCCCGCAAGAGCGGCGCTGCACCTCGGGAAACGTTAGCTTGAGAATTTTACCCATTTCGCTGAAAAATTATCATCTACCTAAGTAGAACCCATCTCTCTTTATCTTTGAGGTGTATATAGAAAGATATTATAATTCGATTCACAAAAAATGTATAATTAATCCCGTGTAAAGCCAAACGGATATTACATGAAAAATAAACTTTTTCAAGTAGGTACAGGTGAATACAAGTACAATACTTGTACTGGCTATAATCACGCAACTCGTATAAACCGCTAAGTCAGGCAACTTTGATTAGATTGGCTACGTAATCCGGCGGAGACATAAAACGGGGATCTGAGAAATATTATCTAATATCACACAGAACACTTCACTTAAGTCTGACCTGAGGTGTCTTAGTTTAACGATATTATCATAACACATATTGTATAAAACTCATGCTCGATAAAAGAAGGTCAATAAGCAAAACTTAAGTTATTATTTGTATTGTACTCGTAATAGGTATGTGTTAATTGGATCCTAAATATTTTGGGATTTTAAAATATTTTCTTGTAATAGGAATAGCTTACAGGTATATTCGGACCTCCTTTTCTATTATTTATGTTTGCTTAATATTCTGCTCCGTAATAATGTTTACTAATATTAATTTAAAAGTATACTTCTGGAACGCTGTGCTCTCCTGGGACACTGCCCCTCTAAAATCAAAAATAAAACTCGTAAAATGCAAATTAGCGTCAACCCTACACCGTCTAGAGCCATCTGAATTCATAAATACACTAAAAAAAGAAAAGGGGTAAAAAGTACCCGACAATTAACAAATTGGTGACAGTTTAGGGTTAATTTTAACCGCTTCCTACAGTTTCGGAAGCGTTGGGGACTTTTTTGTTTCAAAATTAGTGCGGCAACTTGAGACGGAGCTTGGAACAATAAATAGTGGGTGACAATTATAGGAAAAAGATGGTGTTGTGTTAAGGTTATGGATGGTATGTGACTGTGAAAAACGGGAAGTATTACGAAATCGGGTAGATGACATTACTGCCAATTTTAAACACGACTTCTAGAAATTTCGCATTTTTTTTTCAATAAAAAGTATTTAGAATTAGCAGTACATCCATCTGCCTTCGTTTTCGAGAACATTCCCCTTTATCATCATCATCATCATAATCACCAGCCTATATACGTTCCACTGCTGGGCACAGGTCATCCTGCATAGGAGAAACACGTGGAGTTCGGGCCATAACACTACCATGCTGGCCCAATGCGGGTTAGTCGCTTAAAGCGGTTGTAGTAACAACCGGCCCCAACGGCATAACTTGCCTTCTGAAGCATAGAAGAGCACGAGATAAATTTTTGGCTGACCATCCGGGCTCGACTATGGCGAAAGTTGCTTTGTTTTCGTAATCAAAACCAGAGCGTCAGAGCCAGACATCAGATCTAGTCCGTAGTTCGATTCCTCGTAAGGGAAAAATTCCCATAAAATTTTCTGCTCGGATTGGTTGGGGGATTGTTTCTTCTAATTCCGCCTGGCTAGCTACTACCATTTTACATAAATCTGCCACTATGACAATAATGTTAGCAGCATCTTCTGTGGTTAAGATGTCCGGGTAGAGCAGTGATGCCAAGGCGAGATAAGGGCCAAAAGCCACGCAGTTAAGAATAATATATATATAGCATATAAATGCAAAAGTAGACCTGTCTGTCTGCTGCTACGTGTTCACACCTAAGCCACAGAACCGAGTTAGATGAAATTTGGCATGGACATATATTATATATATTATATGAGAAAGGACAGTCTACCCTTTGCCTTGACAACTGACAACCACGCGAGCTGAGCCTCAGGCGACTACTAATAGTAAATATTTTATCTTACCGTACTTTTGTTGTCGCGTAAGTCTGTGTTTTGTTCTGTGTTTTGTTTTTGTGACTGTGTCTGTGTTTTGTTGTCGTGTGTGGGAATTATACACGAGTATAATTCCCAAATGTAGTTCTTACAGCTCTCTAACAGAATGCTTTATCACTGGTGAGCTCTGGTTACCTTACTTACTGCAGGAATAAACAAAAAAGTAATGTTATTTGGTAGAATTATTTTGGTAGAGATACTTTAAGTGGATGAACTTTTGGTGGAGGTACTTTTCCAGTCGATCACTCTCAGTTTGAGCAGAAAATACAACTATGTCTTAGCTCGTTCGGAAGCTGCATTTTGAACAAATGAAATATTGTTATGTAACTTAAGTTTCCTTGTCATTTAAGCCCGCTATTCGTGCAGACCCAACCCGTTATCTGAAATTTTTTACAAATACAACATCTGTTTGTTATTCACTCTATTTTTGTATATCCGAGTGTTTTATCCGTCCCCTGTCATTGTGGCTCAATTAGGAACTCGCATTTCGTTTTTAATGGTCTTGAGCTGTGGTCGGATGACAGCGTGGAGTTAAATTAGTTAGTAATTTAAGAAATTTATAGTACGTAAAAAACAAACCCTTTGTTTCTGATACAACTTATATGAAACATTGAACTGTCGTATGCGTATGGCCTATACTAGGTATAGTATTTTATTTATTAATTATGGTCCCTTTTTTTAGCTATTTCAATTCTCATATTTCACTAACGGCGGGCTTGTTGGTCAACTTGATATTACATATAGTAGGTTTTATGGGTTTAAACATTATTAAGTAAAAAAATACCAAAAAATAACTTTATATATTTTTAATAAAAATATAACCTAGTATTTAAAGTCTAGTGTTAACCGTATTTAAATAAAGGTTTCTGAGAACATTTCAATTTTGAATAAGTTACGCTTTAATCTGCTCTAATAACGGAGCCGGTTTAGTCATTTTCTTTAAAAATGTCAAATAAAATAAGCGTTTGTCTTTTTTTTATGCAAAGCTGAGCAAATGACTCAACACCACCTGATGTGAAGCAGTAAGAAGAGTCTATATGCGGAGACAGCTAGTGCAGCTTGACGCAACACTGTTCTAGCCGCCTCCACCTTGACGGCCCATAAGGTGCCTTTTCACGCCTCTTTTGAAGGAACCCATGTTATAGGAAGGAGGAAACACATGTGCTTGTCTATAAAAGTTATTTTATGTTTACTTCAAAACAGTTTAATACCGTCGCGACAGTTTAATAAAGTGTGGTAATTGCTTGAGTAATAATATAAAATTACCTTATCAAACCGCCACACGCTATCTCTGTACGTAAGGCCACGGCTCAGTTATATTTCAATCGTATTCTCTCGGTACATTAAAGTAAGATTTTTTGACGTTATTATATTATCTAATTGAGTAATTTATAGTTGTGGTGCAAGGTTTATTTACGAATATTTTTTTTATTCCTTATATTTAGAGGCATAAGTTTGATTACCAATTTCAAATAATGAAATATTTTTTGTCGTTCAAAATTAAACCTTTTTTATTTTTTTATACCTTTCCTTTACCTTTTTTTTATAGTCCAAAGGCCATGTTTATATGATGTTGATAATGTACATGTTTGAATCCTTATTTTTGATTAAACAAGTAATGGTGACATGTAATTACATTAAATTCAACAAAAATAAAAAAAAAATGCTAATTTAGCCTTTGCAAACATTTTGCATTTTTATAATCTGTCGCCACTTATGTTATAATTGTGTAATTGCTTTTTAGATTCTGTATTATCTCCTGCTCCAAGTTTGAATACATACTGATTTTCGCAATTTTCCGCACAAATCCGAAAAAAACTCTGTTTCCTTGTCTACAAAACGACAGAGATAAAAACTGCATGTTTTCATCTTATTAAAGATATAGTATTTCTGTATATTAATTCATGTAGGTACCTACATACAAAACTTGCATTAAGAACTTGCGCAATTTCAAACAAGTAACGTTAGCAAAAGCATTTCATTCGGGAAGATCTTCCGATAGTCCAATATTTGCGACCTACTTCTTAAGGCTTTTCGCTCGGCACTCTCGACTGTTATGAGTTCTCCGCATTTATTCTCTGCTGCAGTATGTAAATGCTGAGTATTCAAGTGAAGCTCGTCTGTTTTTAGTGTGTAGTTAAGTTTCGACTTGCTGGAATGGATAGATAGTGAGATTGCTGATTTTATGTATGTTTCTTTATAATTAAGCTAAAGTTCTTTTGTTTTAATCTACCAAAAACTAATAGGGAGCGCAGTTTACGTTTCTTTTTAATCTCAGTACTCCTGGCACGAACATTTTTAAATTTCGAATCTTAATAGTAGGTATCGTTATCTTATCGTTCACGCACGCTTAAAATTTCAAACAAAAGCCAGACGAAAGCTAACGTAACTACTTGATAAGAAGACAATTCGAAATTTAAAAGTGTTCATGCTAGGGGTACAGCACGAACATTTTTAAATTTCGAATCTTAATGTTATCGTTGACGCACGCTTAAAATTTCAAACAAAAGCCCGACAAAAGCTTACGTAACTACTCGATACGAAGACGATTCGAAATTTTAAAGTGTCAGTGCTAAACTTACCGAACATTTTGCAAAACAACGCAGCCATCATAGGACTAGCGTTGGTGCGGTGAATATAATGTATTTTTCTATACGATAAGGGTGGCAAACAAATCTTTGGTCTGCTTGATGGTAAGCTGTTACCGTAGACACTTGTAGCTCTTTGGGCACTATTGAGGCGAGTCCTACCCTGTAAAAATCACGAGAAAGTGTTATGTTGATATGCCCATAGATAATGCCCAAAGGGATTTACCATTAGCAGCTGCTTTAAAAACTATCCGACTTTCAAAAAGAATAATAATATTTATACATCTATTATCTAGTCTAAAGTAGGCTTACGTTATGGATATATTAGAATATTAGAAATATACATACCTACATAAATATAGTGAACAATCATGCCCCGAGAGCAAATATTCGTCTATATTACACTAAAGTATGCACCGGCCGGGACTCCAACCCGGCACCCATGACCGAACAACCTGTAGTTAGATCTTCGAAAATGACGAACGTTCATACAAACTTTCATCCATTTTAAACCATAACCCATAGGTATTAGTGGAGTGCTCACCGAAGTCGCTCAGGAACTCCAGTGCAAAAAAAAAATAGGCTTCTTTTTGTTTTGATCACTCCATGCCTATATCTGTCGCCGTCATAGGGTTGGATTCGCCGCTTATTTAGATGCCTAGCCCGTTGATGAAATGCCAGCATCCAATCAAATGCCTAATAGTTAATTGAACTAGATTCACTTAATATTTAACGACTTGGCGTATTGAAAGGATCGTCTTGTACCGAAGAGTTTGGGTTTGATTGGTGGGTTCAAGGTTATTTTTTAAGACCACTGATAACCGACATCGTTTTGGTTAAAAATGGTCATAAAAAATAACATTGAACTTACCAATCACTCAAACAGTCACACATTAAGCTCTTCGATTTAAATGACCTGCCTAGGCGTCCAATTGAATGGCTAATTTAAACCAGACGGCTGACATGACTTCAGCTATTTGGTTAAACGTTGCGCTCAATGACTTGGTTAATTGTCCTTCAGCCGTTTCATTAGATGCCGGCGTTCAATCAACGCGCTAGGCATCCAGTTAAACGGCTAATTTAACCAGATCGCTGCGACATGCATCGATCAGGCAGTGCTACTATTTTATCCAGTAGATATTTTATTAAAAAGTCATATACCTAGCCACTAAACGAAACAGAAAATAGCTGGAGTATTCTAGACGTCAACACCTCAGAAATGTTTTTATTGTCATATTATATTTGATGACAGCTACGAGGCGACTGTTTTAGAATGCTCCCGAAATAGCGGAGAACTATGACGAAAATTTGACTAGTGTGTCAAGTTTCTGAGTGACAACACACTGGGTGGTGTGTGTTTTATTAATTAGTTTAGTAAGAAATTCGTCACTTTGTTTATGGAACAGAAGGTTTGGTATGAAGTAATTAGTTTAAAATCAGAAAATAATGTAATTACTGGGCATGGAAGGCATTTCATCTTACACTGAAAAAAATATTTAGCCAAACTACTTTCGGTTAATTAATTTTAACCAAAATTTTGCGAGATGTAATACAGTTTATTCGATTTAGCAAAACGGTGCATCTCTATGTAACTTTATTTTTGGCTACGTGTTACCCTAAGTTATGTGGTCACTTTTTTGTGCTACAGATATTCTAAAGTACCGTTGTCATTTTTTCAGTATAGGCTTCAGTATGACAACGCACATCAACATAGTGTCAATATTTGAAAGCACTGCCCCAACTTAACCGAATAGTAGGTATTTGTAAAAATACTCGTTTCGGATGTTGAAATAGAACATTTCGACATTGTAGGGTGGACGTTAGCTCATAAACGCAAATACAGATAGACTAGAAGAATTTCACAGGGATATCCCAAGTCCTGGGTGGCTCAGTGGTTAGAGCAGTCGCCCGGATTGCGAAAGATCGCGGGTTCGATTCCCGCCTCAGGACGTGAAATTTATCTAGTTTTATATTATTTTAATCACTAAGTAATTTTTCAAACATTTATAATAATGTTAAAATCAAAAATTAAGAATATTTGAAAGGACTGCCCCAACTTAACCGAATAGTAGGTATTTGTAAAAATACTCGTTTCGGATGTTAAAATAGAACCTTTCGCCATTATAGGGTGGACGTTAGCTCATAAACGCAAATACAGATAGACTAGAAGAATTTCACAGGGATATCCCAAGTCCTGGGTGGCACAGTGGTTAGAGCAATCGCCCGGATTGCGGAAGATCGCGGGTTCGATTCCCGCCTCAGGACGTGAAATTTTTCTAGTTTAATATTATTTTAATTACATAGTTGAAGTAGTTATACCGACAATTAATTACAAGAGTGTGTTTTCAATGACTTCCCTTTAGGTAAATATGCACTAATAATACAATTAAAAAAAATCGTATACATACATAAATTAAATATTAATACAATAAAATATTTAGTTGGAAAATATTTAGTATACGTAAATCTTACAAATTTAATAAAATGTGAGGATAAAAAGGCAAATCCATACGTAAAAGCCTATTATTCGTGTACGCTTTGCATTTGGAATAGAAGCCACGATAATATTCCCGTACATGTTCTAAACATCTAACAAAATATACGAAGGCTTAGATGGCGGCAGTGCGATGCGACCGCGGACCCCCGCGGCGCGGGCGCATCTAGATGTGCCTAACGAGGCCTGAACAATGTCTCTATTAGCTTATTCTGGGGCTTTAGATCACGAATATGGGTGGAGTGGAGACGCAAGACAGGTAGGATTTATTAGTACAACAGGAATACCAAATTACTTACTAAAATGTGTATGTAGAGTCGTCTGTGTAGGTACCACCATAAAAGTTATTTTTCCTTGTTGTCTCAGGTGGCTAACGGACCACCTGGTGGTAAGTGGCTACCTTCGCCTTGTTATCTAGTTTTATAAAAAAATTATATAATGATCATTTAAGTGACCTTCATAAGAAACTAGTTTATACCTCTACCCTCATGCCGAGAAACTCTATATCAACATCTGAACGAGACACAGAACAGACATTATGACATTGTATCAAGACCGAAGCGCTTCTTTGGGGGCCTAATTGAATAAAATTCAATTATTTCATTTAATTTCAGTAGGCATTTTTTCAAAAATGTAGCAACGGTTTGTTAGACACTGCCCCAGGACATGATTTTTTTTTATTTGAGATATTATTCTAAATATAAACTTAGTTAAAATTTTATTTTGAATAAAATATATCTACAAATAGCAGCCATCCGCGGTTCCGCCCGCGTGAATAACGTTAGGATGTGATTTAAATTATCTCCATAGTGTTACTATCACATTTATCATATTAGTATAGCTTGCTGGTCCAGGTCCAGGCAGTGGTCAGTATCCCTTTCTACCAAAACCAGAGGTCCCGGGTTCGAATCCTAGTAGATGCAGATACGAATTTTAATTGAGTTATTTGTATTTATGTAATTTATTGAGGTAAATTTACAATATTTATTTTAGTTTATAACACAAGCGCTTAGCGTTACTTAATTTGAGTATAAGTAATCATTATAAAATCATAGCTTGTAATCTCTCTGATCTGTAATAGAATATGAACACATATTGTTTTCCAATGATTGCTTTTTTTATTATTTTAATTTATTTTGTTTAGGAGCTTTGATCGATTTGTTCGATCATATCAGCTCCATCTTACTACATAATGGTTTTACTGACTATTCCAACTTAAGACTAGAAATTATAAAATTTATAATAATTTTAGCGGCCTCTGAAGATGGCTCAGCTAAAAAGTTTGTTAATAAACCAACTCCTCGGATCCCCTGGTTTATTAATACAAGTTTCAATAGACTACAGATAATTACAGCTCATAGGTTACGGTCTGGTCATATTCCATTAAATAAATTTAAATATCTGATGAAATTATCCGAATCCCCGAACTGTACAATGTGTGGAGTATTAGATAATGTACATCATTTATTAATGGAGTGTGAGCGGAATCGGCATTTAAGAGACATAGTCTATAATTTGCTTCATGTAAATCTGAATGAGTTCAATTACGAACTTTCTCCATGCCCTCCGCTGTGCTATCAAACCAGATACATTCCCTATGCAAATAAAGTTACTAGCAAAAACAAAGCAAAACACGGTAATTACACTTGGTGGAAAATTAACCGCACAGATACGGGCGACATGCCCCGGCATCGGTAGCCCGCGCCGTGTAATGAGTCGAGATATCCCAGTTTCGTGCACGCCACTGTACTTGCGGATGATTTTTTAATTAAACTCCTTGTTTGGAAACTGTATTGTTAATTGCTTTATTGGTTTTCAATTAAAAGTGGGCAGTTATTCTGTTTTTAAACATGAGATTTTTGTTTCTAAATTCCTATCGGCTAAATACACAGTAATTGATGGAATAACTGGTGAAAAAGACTGAAATAATTCCAGATCATTATAAAATTACTATTATTTGTTCTTTTTATGCAGAGCAGAAGGCATAAAATTGTAACATTTATGTGTATTTAGAATATTTCGATAATAATGACTAACACTCAATGGTAATATTGGTTGTAACACAAAATAATAAATACCTACGTAGGTGCCATTTCCGTACATTCAATTATGCATTTTGAAAAATTTTCAACGATTTAATAGAACTAAGCGTGAGTCGCTTTTTGATTTTGATGTAATAAATCAAATAGGGACATGTTAAAAAAATAACTAAATTTCAAATTATGAATCACCTGTAATGATTCATTTTCGTATATTATTACTATCGTACTTAACAACTTATACTTAATTGATATTGAAACTACAAAGCTCAGTAGAAAAAAGATAATGACAAATAATTACATGAAAAATCTTACACGCATATTTTTGGATTGGTTGGATTTGGTTTTTGAATACTAGGTTGGGGAAAAAGTCTTTTCGCATTATAGTATGTATGAACTTGTAATAAAATCTCTTTGGCTGTACTATTTGTATCTGGTTGGTTTTGGTATCATTAAAAGTTTAGATTTTAAAAAAGATAATTCCAAATTCAAATTAGGAAAATGTGTGTTTTTCATTTGTTTTTCGTACTGTCAAGATGAGTGAATCTAATGAAGAAATTCGATACATTTTAAAATTTTACTACATAAAAGGTAAAAATGCAACGCAAGCCGCGAAAAAAATTTGCGATGTTTATGGACCTAGTGCAGTGTCTGTGAGAGTAGCACAAATTTGGTTTAAGCGTTTTCAATCCGGAAATTTTGATGTAAAAGATGCACGTCGCTCTGGTCGCCTTATTACGGATATAATTGATGCCATTTTTGAAAAACTGGAGCAACATCGGCATATCAGTAATTACGACGTAGCTGAAGAACTGTGAATTGACCGCAAAACAGTTTAGGGCATTAAAAAAAATGGGTACACAAAAAAGCTCGATATTTGGGTACCCCACGAGGTCACTGAAAGAAACCTAATGAACCGTGTACTCATTTGTGATTCTTTTTTACGACGTAATGAAACCGAACCATTTTGGAAGAAGCTGATAACTGGTGATGACAAGGGGATCACGTACGACAAGAACGTGCGAAAAAGGTCGTGGTCAAAGGCCGGTCAGGCTTCACAGACTGTGGCGAAACCCGGGTTAACTCGCAACAAGGTGATGCTGTGTGTGTGGTGGGATTGGAAGGGCATTATTCATTATGAGCTGTTACCACCAGGCAGAACCATCGATTCTGAACTCTACTGCGAACAACTGATGAGATTAAAGCAAGAAGTTGAGAGAAAGCGGCCAGAATTAATCAACAGAAGGGGTGTGGTTTTTTATCATGATAACGCTAGACCTCACACATCTTTAGCCACTCAGCAAAAATGGGAGGTGTTAATGCATCTGCCGTATAGTCCTGACCTTGTACCTTCAGATCTCCACCGGTTTCGCTCTCTTCAGAATTCTCTAGGCAGTGTCAGGTTAACATCACGAGAGGACTGCCAAAACCACTTGTCGCGGTATTTTGATCAGAAGCCCCAAAATTTCTATAGAAATGGGATCATGTCCCTACCTACAAGATGGCAAAAAGCTATCGAACAAAACAATACCTACATACTTTAGTTAAATGTAAATAAACTATATTAAAAAATGTTTTGAATTTTCTTAAAAAATGCGAATAATCTTTTTCCCCAGCCTATTATTTTAAGTTTATTAAAAAAATACTTTTACTGAACATTTTGTACACAATAAATGTTTCAGTTTGATTTTAAGACTTTCCGTCCGACCGTTCTTAATAGAGGCAACTTTCTAAGTAGAAGTGTTACACTTAATGTGTTATCGTTTTTGAATGTATTTTTTGTATTTGGCATAGGTAAGTATAATTGGGATATTGCTTAAGTGTGAATATGGCGCTATTTTTCACGAATTCGTAAATTATTTTTCACTGCCACCCATAAAAGCAAATCAAACCCAAAATATATGGAATGTTGTTTAAGTTGTACTGTTTAGAAAATTAAAAAAATGGTAATTTTTTTCCAAAGTTAATCAATTAATTGTGTCTGGTTTATCGGGCTTTGATAGGTTATCCTATCAAAACCTGATAAACCAGACACAATTAAATTTTAATTGTTATGGCAACTTAAGTTGCCGTCTGGGCATTGAAGGATTTAATGGTATTAGATTGCTATTATTATTAAAACAACTATGAATAAAACATTCATATTACCTAGTTATTATTATTTTTGTCAGTATGCCCATACATTTATTAGTAATATAGGACCGTGTGACGTCACCTGTTCCATAGATTTTCTATGGAGTGTTTACGGATGATTCCCCGCAACACATAAAAAATACTGCTAAGTATATCTGTGAAACTATTGATCTTCCACATAGGTACTATTTCTTTTAAAATATATCGTTATGAGTTATATACTTCTTATTTATGAAATAAAAAAGTTGTTAACTAACTTAATGTCAAGCTTGTAATTTGAAAAGTACCCGCAAACCAGACGCAGTAGATTTCGTTAAAGACACGCGAGTTCCAAAGGGACAAAAGGTTTATCAAATTTCAATTGTAATTCAATTCAATAGCTAAAACTGGACTTTCCTTGGGGAAAATCATTAGTTTACCTGTTGACTAGAGAACTAATCGATGACGTCTTAAACAACTGGCAGCAACATATTTCCATAATAATTCTCATCAGAAAGTAGGAACAAAGATAAAAGTACGCACTCCTGAGCTAACAGTCGACAGGTAATACCAGTACACACGAGCATAGTCTACTTTCACACACCATTCAATCACACCGGCCCGGTCTATTAAATTACAGCCCTCTATGTGTTACCATTGAAAGTGAGGCTTTATACTTTCTGCTTACTTTTAATTTTATATACTGTCTGTACTAACCTGCTGTAATTACAAATCGGTGCAATTTTTCTGCTGAAATAACTATTTAATTTTGTTACCTATCATTGTCATAACGTTCAGTAATGTACAATATTATCTTTAACAATTTTCAAACAGGACTATAGTTATTTATTATAAGGCTTCAAAGTGGTTTTTGATGCGAGTACTTGTATTGAAACTTGAGCAAGCTAAGGATTCTAGGATTGATTCTAGTTGAAATTTAGGATCATGAGCGTAGCGAGGGTTTCAAAGGTACTAGAAGAAGAATAATTTTGCTACCTAGCGCAAAACACAGTTTTTCACATCACTACAGCGAAGAAAATGCTATATGCAAGTAGGTTAGTACCTGTATAGGTACAAACAGCTATAGTTTATTAAATTAGTGTTTATTTCTTTTAATATTAAAAGGGAAATTATTACAATTAGTAAGATTGCAATTTATTTCAAAGTATTGGAAGTAAAATTTTATATCGGCAATTCTGCATTAAGTGCCACTTGCAGTAACTTTTCAAGTATATTCAAAATATTTTATATCTTCGTCCCTGCTAGATTAAAACTAAGTATCTACCTATTGGAAAATATTGCCATAAGTTTTAGAGTTTAAAAAACATAATTTTGTTATTCTGTTGCGTCAATTTCGATTATAGTTTTAAAACTCCTTATTGAATGCCAATTTTGTAAAATTCTTCATCCTCCAGCGAATATTGACTGACGTCTTAAAAGATTTTCTATATCTACTAAAAAAAATTAACTAGAAAAATTTCTTCACGTCCTGAGGCGGGGATCAAACCCGCGACCTTCCGAATTATTAGTAAATAATTTTTCAAACATTCATAATAATGTTAAAATCAAAATTAAAGAATATTTTATATATCATTAAATATTTGATAATAAATGACAAAAATATGTTCATCTATAAATACTTTTTACAAAAGTACTAAACGAAGACCCCTACGAAATTGCCCTCTAAAATATGAATCGGAAATAAAAAAAAATCAATTTAAAAAACTTAACTGCCCACGTGAGGTTTGAAACGGACACGGGACTATTTTGGTGGTAATTTATAAAATAAAGAAACGCGATCTTTTCTGCATGTGTGGGGTTGGCGTACGCCACATAAATCTGCAGCGAGAGGGTTGTAAATCTCTAACCCCTTTCTGGATCGAGTGATCTACTACCACAAGGATACTTTGACCTCCTTCACCCCTCTAAAACCGAAGAACACAGAACTCACCGGGGTCAACTCATAGCAATCGAAAGCTCAATTTACTCTAGACGTTTTGTTTAAACGCAAATGAAAATTTCAAGTCGGTCTTGAGATATGTTTCGGTACACCCTTTCTAGTCGATTCTGTAAATTGATATTGGTTTTTGGAAGCGTTTATCTCGTATTCTGGGTTAAATTTTAATTTGTTTAATAAAATATGGACAGAAGTAAGTAAAAAGGTTACTTCGACTTGGAAGTTTTCTGTATCGTCATAAATATGGGTAAATTGAAACGTATTGCTTTGAGTACATAATTAATTCCGTAGAAAGCCTTATAATTTCTCAGAAACTTTTAACGCCTTCGAGTTATGAATATATTAAATATATACAGCCTAATTAAAAATATGATGATAAACATTTAAAGTTGCAAAAAATATTACAAGATTATTTTTCTAAAAATATTTTTAAAGATAGTATCTTTTTTGTTCAAATCACGTTCAGTGACCTAGACTCGATTTATTTACATCATTATTATAATTAGGGCCGATATCATATTGCCCAAATGATTTATTTAGCGAATTATTTTGACGTTTTGACAGCTTTTCGTCAAGTTAAACGTCTACTTGTCAGTATAATATTATTTAAAATATCACATTTATAGCTTAAAATAAAACATTTTCGATATCTATAATTTTCAAATGTCTACTAAAATATTTATAATTTTTTAACCCAGCCTCTGAAAATTTAAATCTACAATTCAGTGTGTAGCCACCGTTGCTTTACAGACAGGGATATCTCTGAACCCCCACCTTTCGAGGCTGCAATCCCTATTTTTTACTTTTTAGAGTTCCACAGGTGAAAACATGGCTTGCCATTACGGTATTGACGCGGGTAGTCCAGCCCTCTATACGGAACCCGCAATAATTCACAAAGAAAGCCTACCACCAATATAGGAGTAGTATTTCGACATAGACTAGATTGAGTGTAGAATGGACATATTAATATTACTAAGACATAATTGTTGTTTGTAAAAATTTTCATGAAAAGTTTCTGCTTAGAATTTTGATCTACGACCAATGAAAAAAACTACTGTCAACTGGTCGAAAAGAAAACTTTCTTTTTTTCCGAAAAGTTTTTTTTTATACTACTAGATGACAAACAAGCTAACGACCCACCTGATGGTAAGCGGTTACCGCCGCCTATAGACACCTGTAATAACAAGGGAAAATCGCAGGTGCGTTTTCATCCTGAGGCCTAAGATGAAATGCCGTCCATGCCCGGTAATTACAAATTAATTACTCAAATAATAGCAAAATATGTTTTCAAATAGGTAACAAAAATAAATTCTATTCTATTCTGATCTCTATATTAACATTTCGAAATTTAGTTTACTTGTCTCAATTTTTTTAAGTAGTTTTCTTTTATTTTGATAGTTATCTATTAATTTAAAGAGTTACTATACCAGAGCATATTATAGCACAGTGTATATTAGGAGAGGTTAGGGTAATTTCGAACGCGAGAAAATATTTAAGCAGGCCTTATAGTCAGTAATCTCCTCCTGCTGGCTAAGAGGTTTTTTAAGCTCCTTAAAAATTACCCCGTTTTTGGAATCACCCTAAGTAACCTCTGGCCTCTTTCAATAATTTTTAAGTTGTTGTATTATGTTATATTGAAAAATAATACATATATCAAAGACACTTGCCTATTCTGCCCCTTAATGTTTCTATGACGACATCCGTCACGATAACTCACGGCGTATACAATAAACTGATCGCCAGTTTATCGGTGACGGCCCGGGGGCTACTTTATAAAACACTGTTCATTTATAATTCAACATGTTTAGTACGACTGCACTTGTTATAGGGTATTTTAAAATTGATCTTGTTGTACCAACTTGAAACATCACTCTGTGAAGTGTTACCAAGCCATTTATATGATGATTATGATTTTAAAGATGCCTTTGTTTGAATGGCTTTGGAAATTAGTCTTTAATTTGGTAACATTGTTGTTCCGCAAATTGAAAGTTGTTTTTGAATAACAAAAGGATTTAAGGAAGCATAATAAATTATTTAAAGTGCTTTCGATGAGAATACCTAAGAGTCCAACGCGTTCTCAAAGCTCGCGTTACAGTATATACCCAGTCCCTCAATTGATAGTTAGGTCAATATTTAAGTAGCTCCACAGTAAAACTTATTTTATTTTATAATTAATGTGTTATAAAATTCAGCCGTCTGTTATCGCCTATAATGTTTTCGATGAAACATAATAATGCAGTGATAAATATTAGCTGCGTATAATCTCTACTAAGTTACATCACCTTGCGGAGACTGAACGGTAGACAAACCATTGTGGGAACTATGGATTCCTAACACCAAATGTAAAACAGTTATAACGACATAGCTGCTACAATTTACATACATATTCGTATATTTACATACCATTAATCCATAATTATATACGCTTTTAGTGTGGATACAGGAAAAAAGGCAAATCTTTGCAGTTATAATAAATGCATTATGGATATCCTTGGTCGTAA
Organism: Nymphula nitidulata; assembly: GCA_947347705.1. Taxonomy (NCBI): domain Eukaryota; kingdom Metazoa; phylum Arthropoda; class Insecta; order Lepidoptera; family Crambidae; genus Nymphula; species Nymphula nitidulata. Next base: position 9,864,491 of record OX374636.1, read on the forward strand.
ATTAAAAATTATAATAGCGTCATCAGAATCTAATGGAATTATTCCTGATTAAATTTTACTAAATCGAAATGATTTATGTTTGTTTGTTTCTATACATTAATTTTTTTACGCTTTAGAAAATTGTCATCATCGCCAAATTTTTATGATTTATAATGCCTATGATTTATTTTAAAATAAAGAAAAAAAATATTTTTCGTTTTTTTTATGGCAAAGTTAGCAATAGGCTATCATTCGGAAGTAGAAAAGAAGCAAACAAGCATATTGCCTTTCGGATGAAGATGCGGGAAGTGCTTGTAACACAATAGCTACGAATCAACAGTATGGTAGGTTCGTGTGATTTGAACGCTAGGCAGGACTAACTCCAAACGAGATAAGGACTCCATTGATAAGGAGCTCACACTGAGACTCAGTGCCTGGCATTGAACATATTATATACAGAGCAGATCTTATGATTAGTAAGTTGAAGTGGCAGTGGGCAGGGCACATAGCACGCAGAGCAGACGGCCGGTGGGGCGTTAAAGTTCTAGAATGGCGACCACGTACCGGAAAGCGTAAAGTAGGACCGCTATCCACTAGATGGACAGACCCTGACCAGGTCGGTCAGGGTTGCGGGGAGCCGCTGGACGCAGGCTGCGCAGAACCGTTCGATTAAGAAATCGATGTGGGAGCCTTTGCTCAGCAGTGGACATCATAGGCTGGAATGAAGATTATGATGATCTAGAGCCAGCAGTAAGAGATTATGAATTATTATTTTTTATAAAGATGTTCTTAGCCCCGTTGTGAATTACCCGCGTTCGCTATATAGTCCCACTCTCCCCTATGGTGTGTTACCTATCAGAAAAAATACAAGAACCTCAGCTCCTAACACAATCCTCCTCAGACGGGCTTTGCCATCCAATGCACATACGTATTTTAATAATTTTACTTACCACTGACTTAAATAACTATTTTTTGCTTTATTCGCTAATTGATTCATCATTAAAGGATGATTACCGAATTATTTGTAAATCCACTGTCACAATAAATTAGCGAATAAAGCCGCTGGTGACCTTACTCATCGCATGAACACAATCATCATCATCATCACCAGCCTATATACGTCCCACTGCTGGGCACAGGCCTTCGTCCATGGGAGAAACACATGAGGAGTTTAGGGTATAGGCTTAGTCACCCTAAACACGACTTGTTAGAAAATAAATTTGAAATTGTGAAAAAAAACAGCTGTTTCAAACAAATTGTAATATCTTAACTACCTGTTTGTATGGAACAACTGATTTTTATTTTCGCGATTTTAAAATTATTTCATAACAGGTCGTGTACTCCTAGCACGAACATTTTTTAATTTCGAATCGCCATCGTATCGAGTCGTTATGTTAGCTTTTGTCTGGCTTTTGTTTGAAATTTTAAGCGTGTATGAACGATAAGATTACGATTCGAAATTTAAAAATGTTGGTGCTAGGGGTACAGTACTGCCATCTGCCTTCGTTTTCGAGAGCGTCCCCCTAACACTGTATGGTATTTCATCACAATCTGTTAACAGAAGCCTCTGTCCCTCTGATTCTTTGCATGGTTAGCAAAAAATATTGCTTTACTCTTCAATCTTATCATGAACGAAGAAGGCATTAGAAGCTCTTCATCTTTAGAAGAAATCTTATAGCAATCAATATTTCTTACAGATCGTTGTCAAATTAAATTAGATGATTGATGACATCTACTTACCTATGAAAAATCTGACACCATCGAAAAAATATTCAAAAAATAACTCATGAATTATTTAAATCTTTGTAAAGCCATGTGATAACGTAATTTAGAAAACAAAATGAAGTCACTTGATATTTATTTTCGATAGTGCCATTTTTTATATCTATCATCAATTTTGTTTATTTTTCATTAAATCTTATTATTTTAATAGTTAGTAATTAAAAATGTCATTTTTTTATTGCTGATCGATTACAACCACATCGTTAAAGTCCACTCGATAAAAATAACTTAGCTTTTTGATTCAAAAAGCTTTGTTGGCTCTAAGTATAAATTTATTGGCCTACAACCCGATTATGCAAATTCAACATGTTTAGAACGAACTTTTTTATTTTCTCACGAAGGCCGAGAGGCGACGGTCGGTCTAGCGCAGAGTCGATGACCTTTAGAATTGGACATGAGCTATATCTATATTGGATACATAAAATAGTAAGCCGTAAAAGCCGTAATGTGACCTTTGTTATCCCAAACTGCTTTATGCCAGGTGAGTTTTAAAACATATTTGCTTCGAAATTCGATTTAATATTCGAAAATATTTGAGCCGATATTACAAGTGAAATCATAGACGTAAAATAAACTTAATATTTTATGTGAATGAGTCGATAGTTGATAAGTTAAGTGATAATTTACTGAGACATAGGTATTGTGTTCTGGAGGGTCTGACTATAAAACACCTACCTCGAAAATCGTGTTATAGAGACATTCAGTAATAGGAGAGAGACAGGTCAATTTTCATATCTCTTTAGCTGATATTATACGAATTTTAGGTATATCAAATGCAATCACTATTTGAATTTGAATATCTCATGGAGGCAAACGGAGAACGTCAAAAAAGGTGGCTGTAGTGACAACTCACTGTATTTGCCGTGCTAGTATGGTTGTTTATGAAATATGGTTGACAAATAAGCGAGCAGCCCACGTGATCACACGATCAAGCGTGGCTATCGCTTCTTTCATACCAGCTCGAAGCGGTGACGGGACACCACTACCGTGGTCAGGAGTTTTTTCCACATTCTTACTATCTGGGAGAAGAAGGTACCGAAGGAGTCCTAAGATGTGTGTGTGAGTGAACTCCGCGTTAGTGATAAAAGTGTAAAGAAGGCATCGATGCTTAGAGGACTTTATTAAGCAAATCAATTTTGACCTTTAAACATAATAAAATCTTTTGAAATGAAAAAGTGTCTTGCATTCCAATTTCTGTGTCCATATTAAAATGTTGAAACCAAAGTTTTTCTGAAAGCATTTCCTATTCGCCAAAGGTGATACCACAAAAGCGAATGCAGCGTTGTAATTAGCAAATGGCCAAAGATTTGCTTCCGATAGGTTCCCGTTCACTTTTTGTGTTTTTTCTTGAAACACCCACTATTTGGTTAGTTCCTTGCTTTAGGGGAGTGTGTGTTTGACGAGAGAGTTCTTTTTGTTTTCATTCCGAATGTTTCAGTAATTATTTTTTACTCCAAAAAGAGGAGGCAATAGGTACCTCGCCTCTGATATTATTTTAATGACTCTAAGCTGGTATGTACGAAAATAAATAAATAAAACATTACCAGTAAAATAACAGTGGAACGTATACAGGCTAATGATAATGACTAAACAACCAAAGGAAAAAGGCTATGTTGAGAGTTTTTCCAGGCGCTTAGAACTCTTCGAAGACCAGCGTAAATTATTTATTGGAAATAATTTTCCTAATCGATTTTTTATTTTGTTCATGCTTGCGTTGTGCTTATGAAAATTAAAAATCTGTGTTTGATATACTAAATAATTTGACGACCTTTAAATATTAAAAAAGGCTTCGTTACTTATGGTCAGCAACAAAAAGCAGTCGAAACATGGATCAATTTATTTAACAATTAATGTACACAACTTAATGCTAGATGTTTTGATACATCGTCTCAGTTACTGATGGGGTACTGGTGACTTTTTATATAATAGTTGGTGATAAAACATACGCCTAGCATAACAAGTCAAGTGATACTTTTAGTACAATCTTCACGTACATAAATACTTTTAAAACTTGAGGTTTTACGACAAAGAAACTGTTAGAATGCTTCAGACAATAACTGTACATTTTTATGTCGGGAATAAAATAGGTTATTTACAACATATTTAGAAACAATTATCGAGTTCTGACATGGCTCCGGCACAATCGTAAATATCTTATTAAGACATAAAGAAAACTATGTTACGATCGCCTTATATCTAGCGGCCAGTCAAACCTGATACCTAGCTGTTAAGAAAACATTAGACGAGCTAGGTTTTAATGACCGGCTGTATAAGTAAGGAGAAAAATAGAATTGTACCATAATAAAATCGGCCTAACAAGCAATCAGAAGGAGAAAGGCTATGGTATAACTTTGTTGTGTTACGCTCAGCCTAATACCGTTATTATATAAACATTTATGAATTGTGAATAATTTCTTGCTATATTTTTATTAGTTCATCAGCGATACAATGGCTGATCGTTTCTTAATAAGCCGAGCGATCTTCCGTTTGGAAGTTTTGCGTAACTATAGGACTGCGTCAGTACGTACCATTCAAAATTGGACTTTATCTTACTCTGACAAGTATTGATATTTGAATGAGATTTTCCATTGGATATAGATAAATAACCGTTTTGCCAGCTCCTTTAGAAAGAAACTCTCTATGTCTTTTATTGACGTACCTAACATAAAAAAGAACGGGCATTTTATAATAAAACCAGGCTATATAAAATACCTTACTAATAATTACATAACGTCGGGGATAGTGCAAATCCGCGAAGCTACCATACGTAAAGGCCGCGTATCTGCATTAGATCCAGTTTTACAGGGAAAGATTAAAACTTAAAAACTTTTTTATTAAAACGAATTTTAAGCTCATTTTTACACAAAGAGTAATTATTGATGTGTTCTATCTCTTGTTGGGAGAATATAAATCCCTTAAAGTAGCAGCCAATCAAGATTTTGCGTGAATTGCCCGCGATAACCTAAATGGGCTACATTTGTCAGATACGCGGAATTATCCAATGCTAGTTAAGCGGATTTGCACTATCCCCGACGATAAGTCATAAATAGAGAGTTTCTTTTTAGAAATAAGAAATGCCTTTGTACTCATATACCTGTATAAATTGTCTCTATTTAAATATCAGGTGTACAGTCGACAGCACACCGTTACTGCCTTCGTAATAGAGGCGACTTTAGTAATGCAACTGTTACACTTGATGTGCTATCGTCTGTACAACAGTATATAAATAGAAAGTTAAACAGTGTTATTGTTCAGATTCTCCGAATTCCCTCTAATCCAAGTTATATTACAAATTTTTTAATAATACCAAATAAACACTTAAAACTTTAAAAAATATCGTGTGTAGAGTCAAAGGTTATGACCAAATCACTTCTTGATGAATAATTTGATAATAAGTTACACGATTAGCATTACATGAATTTCACGGCAATAAATTGGCCTTCCTTCTTAATTCCTCTCAAAATTTTCGAAGGATAATATTATAACTTTGATATCATACTTAATACTTTATAGATTTTAGAATATTCATAGTCATTTAAAAAGTCCTAATACTAACGACTTTGATCTGGCATGCAAAATTATAGTTTTCTTTAATCTTAAATATTTTGTAACAATAAATTTAATCACTAAGAAGGAAAAAATTTCGGTTTTTTAGTGTTTAGTTTCAGTTCTTACCTTTTAACTCATCGCGACATTTTCTAAAGAAACGTAACTGTTGACAAACCTGCAAAGAAAAATATTCAAAATTAATATAATTATTCAAAATTTTTACTCTTCATTTTTTTAACGTCAGTTACAAAACATAAATTTACTCAATTGATAGGAAGATTATCGTTAACATTATAAAAAATTATATCGGTTACTAAAAATTTTGTGCTACCAGTCCAGTACTCATTTAGTATTTTTCAGAGTGAAAGAGAAATGACAAAATCACTTATCAAATAAAATTTTGGTACAAATTTTATACACACACAAAACTTTAATTCTAAGCCATTCATTCGAAAATGTACAGGAGGCCTTGTACTAATGAGAAAGAGGAAGGGCAAGGCTAGAGACGCGACAATGCCATCTTGTTTACATCAATATTAATCGTGTAAAATTTAGAGAGATTTTACTACAACTTTTTGGATATTAATCGATAGTATTTTTAGTAGGTGTAAACCCACCAACCCTATTGGGCCAGCGTGGTGGTGTTATGGCGCAAACTCCTCATGTGTTTCTCCCATGTAGGAAGGTCTGTGCCCAGCAGTGGGACGTATATAGGCTGGTAATGTGATGTGATCTTTGCTTAAATTAGGGTTAATTAGTGTTGCACATTGCACCAAAGATGTAAAAATGACACTTTTCAAAGCTTTTAGTCACTCAGCTCATTTCCTACTTGACAAAAGGGTTTTAGTAACTTTTACATTTACTAAAACCCTTTTGATTTGAAATTTGGTTTACTGTCACTTCGGTAGTATTTCCAAGACATGCTATGCTAACCTTGACTTGATCCTGTATCATCAAATGTCTGCGGGATGCTTCAGAAACTAACAGCAGACATAGCCTGCTTGGGTTCATAACAGTCTCAAAGAGATGGTGTTACATAGATTATTTATTAACGAGGCCGGGGGCTATTGAATTTTTTAAATTTTATATTATTTTAAGTTCATTATTATTACTAGCACTATAGACTCAGGTGGGAAATAAACGCTTTTTCTTTTATTTTTTATATTTATAACTATGTAATGGGTAGGTTTATTCAAATGCTATTTTATTATCTTATTCAAAGCCCACTACTAAGTAGTGTAAGTGTGGTGTGTTGAGTTTCTGCAGCGAGTAAGGTCTCTAGAACACATTTCGAAACCGCGGACTAAATTTAGACCTGGTTTAAAACTGATGCTGTCACTTTCATTTGTTAAAAGAAAGACAGAGACCGCATCAGATAAGCCTGTTGTAACTTTAGCTCTATATTTTGACAGGGTGGGCTCCAGCGGCAGTAATAGTTAACCATCGAGAACGATAATAAATACTCTTAATAAATTATCATATATATTATATATATAAATTAATAAATAATAATAAATAAAATAAAAATAAATTAATTATTCGTAAAAATAGTCATTTAGCGCTGATTTCTACTGTTCATCTCTCAAGCATCGCTCAAGCTAGATGTCCGTAATAAATCTCAAACGTACACACGCAATTACAAATAATCGCGCCAATAAAAATTGCTCGCAGCTCTTTGAGATGTACCGAGCAGATTCTGATCGAGACTGGCCCGCAATCGATTCTCGAAGGGAGATAAAGGCCGGATGATTTTAAACTTGCGAATAAAAAAATTCTGCAGAGAACAAAGGGGCCGCCTCTTTGGTGAAATTCGCAGATTACCAAGGAATCCGATAAACCAATAACGCGTATAGTCACGCTCTGTTGTAGTGGTATACAATATACATTATTATCTAGACAGTGACCACGATTCAGGATTGCATGGAATGAGATAAAATTCAAGATAATTTATTTCTCGTTAACTAAGCAGAATATGGACAGGTGTCAAAATAAGTGGTCATTTGGTCAGATGATTAAATTTTTGACGTTACTTAACGTTTTAATAATTTCGTTAAATGCCTATTGGCTAAAATTTCATTAAAGACGATCAGTTGTCATCTAGTGGGACGTTTACCTATTGGCATTGTATGAATGTAAGTTTATATTTCATACAATACACTAAATGCTAAAATGCATCATCAGCCTATATACATCCCACTGCTGGGCACAGGCCTTCCTACATGGGAGAAACACATGAGGAGCTTGGGCCATAGCACCACCACGCTGGCCCAATGCGGGTTGGTGGGTTAAAGCGGTTGCAGTAACAACCGGGACCAACGGCTTAACGTGCCTTCCGAAGTACGGAGGAGCTCGAGATTATAAATTTAATTGACCCATCCCGGGACCAACCATGGCGAAAGTTGCTTTGTTTTCGCTATCGAAACCAGAGCGCTCAAACCACTACGCCACCGTGCTCCTCAATGCTAAAATTATAGGATATGAATACCTATTTTTCGGGGAAAAAAGGCATTTACGCCTGCCCTGCACCATCGGAAGAGAGAGGTGCAGGGGTATGTGAGGCGCCTTGACCAAAGATATATCATAGCTCGAGAATACCCACTAAAACGACCCCGGTGCTCAAACTCACTTATCCCTATTTCTTTCTACTCTACCCTATAAAGATGTTAGCACTCTATGACGTTGCGCGAAGCACCCTTGTCATGTCACCACACTGCAGGCCGTTGGACTCGGGTGATGAGGCTCCCCACCCGTCTCCAAAGGCCAACTTCACGGAATCAGCGCATCGGCGAAAGCTTAAGCATACGGCTGCGGCCGATTCTACGTATACCGATGGGTTCCGCCGTGGGATCTTTCTCTTGGGATCTCTCCTCCTTCTCATGTTCACCAATGACTACCTCACAGAATATGTGAAAGGCTTTCCAGGCACTAGAAGTTATATGAGCAACATACCTGTCTATCGAATATTTTCTTAATAATATTTTCTTTGAATTATTTTTACCTACTAGTTGGTAGACCCATATGTGGGTAGATAGGGTAGGTAACACCGCCTTTCTTATTTCAGCCGTGAAACAGTTCTCTGTATTTCGGATTAAGGTAAAGGTAGCCATTGTAATTACTGGGCATGGACGGCATTTTATATTAGGCCACAGGATGACAACGAAACAGCAATATCAAATGCTTTTCCTTGTTATTGCAGGTGTCTATAGGCGGCGGTAACCGCTTACCACCAGGTGGGCCGTCAGCTTGTTTTTCATCTAGTTGTATAAAAAAAAACCATCTTCGCACGGTCAATAATTCAAATTGCTTGGTATTCATTCTCTCGAGAAATACTAATGAAACGGCAGTAACAAAAACATTTGCTTTAAGTAAGCAACCTTCTAAAGGACCCGACTAAAGCCAATTACTTATAACTTATTTCCAATCAAAAAACAATAAAAATGTAACGTCCAATTCTGACCGTCACTACTATAAGAGACAAAGTGTCAAGATGAAAGGAGCCGCCGCCGATTGTCGCCGCATTGTATCGTCACTCGTTAGTCCCGCATTATCGTAGCAAGATTTATTTTAACGATTAACTGCTTACTTCAATTCATAAGCGTAAAGCGGTTGTACTAAGAAGACAATAGCTTATTTATGTACTTACAGTCACAAGTAATGACATGTACAGTTGACCACAGAAGTAGCTGAACACTTGAGTACCATGTCACACCTCTGCTGCGAACCTAAATAACAGTTGCTACCTTACTATATTGACACCATTTTTATTGTGACATGACACTAAAGTGTTCAACTACTTTTGTGGTCAACCGTACCTACTCACTTTTTGCTGTTGTTGACTCTTATTTGTTTTTACAATAGGAGTCACTTTTACAATAAGCTATTGCTCGTGTCTGTGCTTACTATTGATATCCACTGTGGGGATTTTTGTGCTTACAAAATGCATTACGGACTTAATAATTAGTGCTAAAGTAACTGACAAAACTGTTAAAACCTTGTTATTTATTTCTGCCAACAGATTTATTAATCACCATCACTTTCCGCTAATAAGACAGGGGAACTTTTAACATACATGATGTTGATGGCTTTGATGATAAGTCACAAATATTTATGTAAATACACAAATTGCTGAGGTCAATAAATTACACATCTAACAACGTTCTACTTAAATGGCCAATCAATCATTAACAGTTATCAATTTCAGTAATGATGCTGTCAATGATTGTCAAATATCCAATTAATCGTATCATAGCAGACTATACAAAGTTTAACTTAACTGTGACATGAACTATAAAGTCACATTAGAATAGGTTTCTTTCAATAATTTCAGAGATAAAATATTAATGATATTTTGGTTTTGAATTATGGTCTGATGACTTAATGAGAGTATGATACAAGCCATGAAAATTGCAAAACTTATTTTTTTTTCAATTAATTAATACAAAACTTACAATTTTACACATCTACAATATAGCTGCGGCTCATAAACCATGATGGTTTATTTGTCCGCAACGACTTGCGCTATTTAATAATATATCAGTGTATTTTTTAAATTTCATTTTTCTCTTGCGTGCAAGTTTTGGATGCCGGCAGGCAATTCATTTATATAGCTAGGATTTATATAGTTCAGTTTTCGAATGCCGTATACGTTCGTTTTAGGTAGTTTAAATTTCTTGTTTCCTATATTTCGCAGGTTATGCGGCTTATGGTTGGCGCATTGGAAAATAAAGTGCTATAATATAACTAACATCGCGGTTTGGTGTGTATTTTATTAGTACTCAAATATTCTTTTTTTCATCTAATAATATTTAATACATCAGGAAATTACGATACCCAATTACTGAACCCAACTTAACCTAATCGTCGGTATTTGTAAAAATACTCGTTTCGGATGTTGAAATAGAATATTTCGACATTGTAGGGTGGACGTTAGCTCATAAACGCAAATAAAAATAGACTAGAAGAATTTCACAGGGATATCCCAGGTCCTGGGTGGCTCAGTGGTCAGAGCAGGCGCCCGGATTGCGAATTTCAGGTTCGATTCCTGCCTCAGGACGTGAAATTTTTCTAGTTTTATTGTATTTTAATTACTAAGTAATTTTTCAAACATTTATTATAATGTTAAAATCAAAAATTAAGAATATGAGCTCATAGTTTTATGTTGTTGATGTAAATGTCCCGTAGAAAAGTTACACCCACCTGCAGTCGATCAAGGTTAGTTTCCTACCTAGCCAAAATTAGAGACTAACCTATACTATCGCTTAGTGAAGCCTTGGTGAGACAGTGGCCTCAACATAAACAAACTCATTGTTTGTCAATCGCTTCCGCTTGTAACATAAAGCAAGCGCTCCCTCAACGATTAACGCTTATAGCTCAAGTCATTAAGCCACAATTGGAACGTGTGTGCACCTTTACAATTTCTGTATACGTCTAGCATTGTCTTATCGAACAATAGGCATCGAATAAATTATTGCCAAAACAGCTCTCGTAGTACAACAAGGCGCAATATTGAAAATTGCAGTCTACGTATTCTGAATAATCTTGCAATGATGACTTAGTGAAGAAAATGTGCAAAAATCTAAGCACGTATTATAAAAGCTTAGCTTTAAAGCTAAATAAACAGCTGGCTTACTTTTTAACGTGTTTTCCTGTAAAGTAAAAGAATACACCACAAATAGAACTTACTGCTACCGCATTGCTTGCTTGCACTAGTGTTAGCCACAATCTTTTAAATTTTCTCATTAACCACAATAGCATTCAAAATGGCAATAATCCACTATGAGCTTTTATAGATGTTTTTGATTCGTCAAGCTGCTCCCATGCTCCACGGAGAAAGTTATACGGTTCGAGGTCTGGACACGTCCTTAAAGTTGCTTCGATTTCGAATGTTTGATTTCACTCTGTATGCAACTTTAATTAAAGTGCCCACCGTGGGGAGTATGTTATTGGGCCAGCAAACTCACCATAAGTGAGGAGTGAGCTGCTCACTTATTTCTCCCACGTAAGAAAGCCTGTGCAGCAGTGGGATACATAGAGACTGGTGTTGATGATGCTATCTAATATATATTTTTTTGTGGGGTGGCGTTTTCCAATGTTTCTCAAACCAGCCTCTTACCAACTACAAAAGATTCCTTTAAGTTAGATAAGTAGTTAAATTAAAATATTTTCAGTCATTTGATTTTTTAAAATTGGTTTTTGGTTTTGTTTTTTTTTTACAGTTTTAAATGATAAGCTGCCAAGGGGAAAACAAGATTTTTTTTTATATAACTAGATGACAAACAAGCTGACGGCCCACCTGATGGTAAGCGGTTACCGCCGCCTATAGACACGTGTAATAACAAGCAAAAATCACTTAATATTTCAGGTGCGTTGTCATCCGTGCGGTGCGGTGCGTTGTCAAATGCCGTCCATGCCCAGTAATTACACTGGCTACCTTTCCCTTCAATCCGAAATACAGTGAATTGTTTCACGGCTGAAATAAGAAAGGCGGTGTTACCTACCCAGAAGATCCTACATACGAGCCTACCACCTTAGTAAGTGATATTATCTGACTCTCAGTCGTTTCTTTTAAATACATATAGGTAGGCAGGTATTGTTTTTAACAAGCGTTTGACTTAGAATTTAAAGACACTGTTGTTTGTTGAAATCCAGGCGAAATTTGTATGGTATCGACTTAGAAGTAGGTAAAGATACATTCGAACACATTATGAATTATGTAAATAGATATACCTAAATAAAACACTCTTCGAATTGAGAACCTCATTACATTGTTAGTTTGTAACAAACAGAAACAAAAAGGAAATTGTTTTACTCAATAACACGAATCCCCAAAAAGAAACTGTCATTTCAACCATAGTTCTCAGTAATGTAGGTTACGGCGCACTGTAAAATTTTATTAGGTACAAGTATGGAGAATAATGAAGACATTACGTTGTTGGTGCTTTCGGCAGCTGATTTTTACTTGGAAAGCTGTTTAATTACGTGAAAAATGTCAAGGGACTTAATAACATTTTTGTAGCCTTTGTTGGCGAAATTGAGCTATTACAGTTTTGTTCTGAGGAAAAAACAACGTAATTTGAAGAAGCATCCTTTAATTTAGGTGCTGGGCAGTTTTAAAACAATTTTTTAAAATAGCCATCATTAATATTTTCACTCTAAAGCTTTAATCACTCTGTAGCATGAAGTAGGGGTTAAAACAAAGTTGTAGATTATTGCTCTTTTGCTCTATCGCTGTGTATCAGTATGGCCACTAATCCACAACAATCCACTGCTGGTTATAAGCTACGGTACTCTTTTACCATCAAGCGGACTGAATAACAAATGTAAAAATCTTCGGGCTGAAAAAAAAGAAGATCCTGATTATCTGTATTGGAACAACTTGTAATCATAATAAGAAGACTCCCCCAAAAACATGTAATTTTACTGTTTATTCAAAGGTAGCGATAATCACATTAAGAAAGAGTTTTTATCTGGCACTTTCCAAAAAAATAATGTTAAATAAATCTGATACATTTTATGAAAGTGATATCAATAATAAACATTTATTTCCGACTTAAATACATCCATAGAATATTATTATACCTAGTGTTAGTAATAATTTTATTGTAATGGAGTTCTTTGCTAGCATTTTTAGTTTACTTATTATAAGTAAACTATTATAAGCAAACTAAAAATGCCAGCAATAAGATAATAGATAGTAAATAATAAGAGAGAATAAAGAGATAATTAACAAACACACACACACACACACATTTTTTTATAGAGAAAATTATCTAGCTATTGTTTAGCCGATTTTCAACTTGTGGCTTTGGTAAGGGCAGTTCTTTCTGTCAGCAATCACCTTCGGGATGCCTTTGCTGCTGTCATGTGTTCCTACTCTGTAACAAAGATGGCGCTTTTATACGTATAGTCGCCTGAAAGAACATTAATGAGACCGGCTTGCATTGCAAACAGAATTACTAGCTACTGCTCCATCTATGAACGTAATTTAAATGTCTAAAATAAATCGAGTGTTCATATCGATTCAACTTTCCCGTCAAAGCCTTCTAAGGTTGTACATTTGTTAATTAAACTAAATCTACATTAGAAACCGGATAGCGCGGCCATTCCCACAGGCCCTTACCACTTGAATCACTTTAAATTCATTTCCATTTTATACAATTTACGTAAATGTAATGATGATAATAGCTAATTTCACTCACTGTCCACCTTTTCACCTGCAGCAGTGAGATCTTATCACTGTCAGTAACTTCAATGAGTTACTGTGGGTAACGTTCGAATATCGTCGATCGTAAGCAAAAGCTTTCGTGGCTGCCTATTTACCTATTTCAAATAATTTATGCGTTTTGTATTTCTAACGCTATCATGATGTGTTGTTGCCGCTAGATTTAATCACAATAAGCGGCGTCCTTGGAATGCATAACTTATGTAAAATAAAACGTTGTTTTGTTTTATTATTTACGCTATGTCATAAATATCACTCATTAATCTGTCATGATAATTTAGAAATATAATTATCTTCATCATCATGCTCTAACCTGTTCTTGAAATTGAAACGGAAAAAAATATACCGAAAGCAATACAAAAAGAATATGGGTGCTTGTCGAATTTAAAATAATTTTAATCCAAAATGTTGAACTAACTTTGTCACTACAACAGCAAATAGCTACAGATCTGGCCTTACCGTAGCGAGCTGTCCCTTTATTATATTAATATTGCTTTCATTCATTGCATTCAAAATTGTCTTCGTGCAAATTACTGCTTTCGTAGACGATATGAATTGACAATAATTCACGTCATAAGCAATTTTAATAGGAATACATTCGGGAGGACTCGACTTCATTTAATTTTAAAATAAAATATCTTGTACAGTAACTAAAGACAGAAACCAATTCTCGTTTGTGTCGGCTCATAAATAAAATAATGAAATAATATCTGCGAGAAATTGTGAGTTTAATGAGGTGTAAGTATTTTATAATCTCAAAAGCTTAATTCAAAATATCGTCAATAGTAATTGAGAGCAGGTGTCACTAATTACAAAGCCTTTTCTTGTTATTATATCGTGATTATGATTATTATAATACGATAACCCTCTTTTAAGTTAAAACTCGCTGGTATAGTCGATCGTAAAATTAAGCGCATTAACATAAACGAACGACGGTATTACACCACTTTCATTAACTTTAAATAGAATTTATTATTTTAAGTTTTTATGTATATGCGAGGTTATTTTATCTTAACTATTTTCAGTTCATTTTGTAGTGTTTTGTTTTTAACATTAATATCTATTAATGAACCTATAATGGCCGTGGTAATTTTATCGGAGACATTTACAGGTTGAAATGTTCTCATGTTGAAAAATACAGCGTAATAGTAGAATCTGTGAAGTACCCCGTGTGTGTGGAATCTCTTTAGTACTTCGAGATTCCAAATTTTGGTGAAAGTTGCTTTGTTACTATAGCGAACTGGTTTCGAGCCATCTAAAGCCAAGAGCTCTCAGAACACTACGCCACCTAGCTCCTCGCTCAAGGAAGGGTTGATGTGAAAGGTTGCAAGGTAGAACTCTATTGCAGAGCATAGACAACCACATCGGGAACCTATGAACACCTCTCTTTTCTGGTGTTTTGCCAGGATTCGTCACGGGATAGCTGGAGGGCCACGTGTATTCCAAGTAGTCCCTGTGGAGCAGTCCCATAATGGGACTACTGATATTTTTTTCGCAGAGGTTCCATTAACTGGACAACTGGTATTTTAATCCTAGAGGTTTCACTGACTGGATTATTGGGTAGTTATTGACTGTTAGTAGTAGGTACCTATGTGTTTCATTTCATAGTCTGTAAGTAGATATAAACCTTTTTTTTTTTAGATTTTCTAAAAACAAACAAAGCCGGGTCGACAATGTAGGCGAAATTGTTCCTGAATCTCTAGGAAAAAAATAACAGTAGTTGCATTATGGGACTACTCCACTGGCACTACTGGGAATACACGGAGGGCTATAGTGCACCAATCTACTCAGCGTCATGGTCACGACTCCTCTAGCAAGTGTATAGGTACCTTCGACTTAAAAGAAGTCTATGCTTGCTGATAAGATGGATAGTATGCAAAAAAAATATAGCTAAATATATAATACCAAAAGTGCAAACTCCAGTTTGTTCTGCAAACGATCCTAACAAAACAAAACTACGAAACGTCAGGTGCCGAATCAGTTTTTCCACGGAGGGAAACTTTCAAAAATCTATTTCCTGTCTGGACGCGCTATCGGTAATGGCGTCGCACCCTTTCCGGTTATTTTGAAAGCTATTATTTTCTAGAACGAAGGGTGAAGGCGACAGATTGTTTTGCCGAAACAGATTTTCGTTTTGTCTTGATGAGCTGACGCAAGAAATGTGGACATATCTGAACTTACGACCTTTTACAATCCAGGTCACATTTATTTGAGAGTATTTTGTATCTCTCCAATTTTTAACCAAGAATATATGCCTCCGGGAGTCTTGCGCGGCGTAACAAATCAAATTATCAACCTTACTTTATTTTACATATAAAATAAAGAAGACAATACACACTACCAGCGTAGGTACATACGACAGCACATCAAGTTAACAATTAGACCTTGAGAACCATACTTTACCATACCTTACCAAATTTAATATATTGACTTTGTCATCCCTATACATATGTGCGGTTTGTGAGTTTGTTAGAAAGCACCCAGACTTCTTTCCGTGTCACCAACGTCCGCAAAATCTTAGACCACAAAATAAATTGGCCCATTGAAAATGACGCAAAGTGGCCCCCTGGCTACGTGTGTAAAAATTTATAATAAATTGCCCAGCAAAATTAAATATGAAAACAAACTAAATAAATTCAAACAAATGTTAAAAGAATATCTCATAGAAAAATGTTATTATTCGCTGCAAGAGTTTTTAAATGATAGCCATTGATTTATAATAATAATGTAACATAATGCATGAAATTGATTTAATAATGTTATATGTATAAATTAAATAATGATAATATTTTAATTTAATTTAATTTAATGTTAATGTAATTTAATGTAATGTAATGTAATTAAGTAACTATACTAGCATTAAGATATTGCTGTGCCCTTGCAGGGTCATGTCTGATTCTCCATAGTATTGTTAACATCTATGTAACAACATGATGCAATAAAGTACTTTGACTTTGACTTTGAAAACGTCCTTATTTCGTTCGGAATATAGGCAGCTTTCGTAGTGCAACTATTACACTTGATGTGTTGTCGTCTGTACATCAACGTTTGTAACACTATAAGAATATTTCATGGTCCAAGAGCCTACCTGTGTTCTGACCTGCCGCCATCATTGAGAGATTAACGTTTCTTCCGAAATCTCTGGTAGCATTATTGGAAAAAGTCAAGTCATTGACATAAAAATAAAAGTAGGTTATTGTTAACAGGGAAGTTCTTGACCTTCATCTCACCTGATGATAAGTGACGATAAGGCCGAAGATAGAAACGAGCTACACTTGGATTCTTCTAACATGTGTGGTTGAGGAACTGGCTATGTTACCTTCAACTGTCGGAACACGACAATGCTGTTAACATTATTGTTATAGAGGCATACTTAGTTAAGACGGTGGAAAATTCCTACCACCAACCAAGCCAAGCAGAAAATTAATAAGTGAAGAGCTGGTGGCGTAGTGGTTTGAGCGCTCTGGTTTTGATTCCGGAAACAAAGCAACTTTCGTCATGGACGATCCCGGGATGGGTCAATCGAATTTGTTATCTCGAGCTCCTCCGTGATCCCGGTTGTTCCTGCAATCTAACTCACTGTGGTCTAATGGTCCAAACTCCTCATGTGTTTCTCCTATGCCCAGCAGTGGGACGTTAAAGGCTGGTGATAACGGTGAGATAATTAAGTGTCCAAAATCAAGCCGGCATGATGACTCTTTACTAACAAAGTTTTAAACACACGAAACATAACATGTTCTTAATGCATACACAAAATATATAACGAGCCTACAATAAAAGAAATGAATAATCAATCCTAACAACAGGGGGTCTTTAATTAAATAATTTTCGTCTATACACATCGTTGGACTATGGTGTTTACCATACAAATTATTCTAAATTACGTTTATGGTTTTCGTAAAGTATGGTGGCGAGCTTCATATGAAATTCGATATGGAAATAAACGGGATTTGAACGAGTTATTAATGGATTTGTCTAGGTTTTCAATAACGGTGGTACTGTCAACATTATAAGTAAATTACCGAAATATAGCACTCTTAACATGTTGTTTCTACCTTTTTATTTATTATTTTCAATCTTTATTTTACACGTGAAAGCAATAAAATACTTTCACCTTGACCTACTTTTCAATCCTCAGATAACAAAGATTAACAAAGATATTATGCCGAAAATTAAATGTCTTAGAAACTGTACCGATTTCGCCTCGATATGTGAGATGTGCTTATTATGAGGATTTGGAAGAATTCTCCTGACGTCACTTGATTGCACAATTCATAGATTCAACTCTGCCGCTTAACCTCTACTCTCACAGATTCTCTAATTATAATCTTTGGTAATGTTTGGTATGGTAAAACCACGTAAAAAGGACTAAATGATATGACAATGACAAACCTTCTTTGTTATGACTTTTCTGTTTTATTAAATAATCCAGTAACATTGTCATTCAATTCCGAACTACATAAAAAAAATGCAAAAAATACGACCGAATTCATGAAAATATTGAAAAAGTCGTATGTTATTGATAAAATTGTATATCAAATGTAAAAAAGACACTGCAGCATCTTTTGACTCAGTTTAAATTAACATAAATTTTATATTAGCCTTAAGTAGTTGATGTTTCTGCTACGGGAAAGGTGAGAAGGGTCACGAAAGCTTCTCAAGGAAGCCTACTATCAGAATATGTCTTATATCAGATTTGGCTGGCCACTTTAATTTATGGGTTTCTATTTTACTAAAGTACTACTAAATCGTAGACTTTGAAAGCTATCCCTAGGTTTTGTACAATAGGTCAAGTTGGGTTAGATTTCAGGCTTACCTATGCAACTAGTTAACAACTACTATAGGAAATAGAAAAATTATTATACCTATCACATTAATGCTATGCTGATCTCACTTCTGCGTTTATTCTTAATACAATACGTTTACATCTGGGTAATTTATTTTTGATTAAGTATTCAATTCTATTTTTATAATGAAAAATGAAAATTAATTTCTCAGGTCACTGCCCTGAGGTCGTGGTCGTATATTACACATAAATATTACAAAATAGCTAAACGTTAAAAAGTTTTCGACAGTACGTAGCTGATTTGCATAGTTGGTTGCGTTGAGCTTTAAATGGGAGGCTTAGAGTCCATTTTTGTTCGGATCTACTATAGAAGCAGGCTTTTCTAACAGGGTTATGGGCAGACGGGCTCAGAATGAGTTTGTGAATATTTCAAATGCAATCTCCAGTCGTTGCCCACTAAAGTTGCTATTGTTCTCGATTGTTTTCTTTGAATTTCAATATGCTCTACTTTGAATTTATGATTGAAAATTTACTATTTTTATGTAATGTTGCTCATAAGCAATGGTTAAAAAACTACCTTTATATTAATATTAAAATATGATTTACTAGCCGCAAACAGATTTACTGATAAAAGGATATTCTACAACTCAGTCAATTGGTAAAAGAAGGAGTCTTACAAACGTCTATAGGCTACGGTAACCGCTTACCACCAGGCTTATCGTAAGTTGTTTGCCACCTCTGCTGTATGTAAAAAAAACTATTAGAGATATTAGCAAAGTGAAGGTATACTAAAAGATAGTCTTTTTAATTCAGGCAGGTGATAGAAATTAAACTCCCTTTTATTTTATCGAAACAAAATGTTAAAAATTACGTTACGATAACCTTCTCCCTTGTTTTCCTATGGCACCTTTTGAAGGTTGTGGCCCGTAATAAAATTGGTTCCCAATTTAATCATTTATGATTTACTCATACTAATTTGAATAAGTCATAATAAAAAACAACTATGTATATTAATTAATTGGTAGCCTAATAAAATTTCCACATGACACAAATTCATTAAAAACAATTTAAGTAGAGCAGCCTTGTATACAACAGTGCGGGCCAGTCAACAACTTGTCACCGCGTTGTGGTTTGCTAAAAACAAACGACAATACGAGTAGAGAGGCCTTCTCCATACAATATCCTTTGTCAACCTTTTTATCAGACTAAAGGCACATAGAATGTGTGGAGACGATACATTATGGAATATTTTTTTTCACTTTGGTTTTTCTAGTGATTGCTTTAAGAATATTTGTAATAATTAGCTAGAGTCCTGTGTGTTTTACAATATATTAAAGATGAAAAGATAAACCAACATCAAGAATAAACATGTACGGTCTACTAACCTATTTATGCATACTTTTAAATAGCAACATTCGGGGTTGATGAAGTTCAAAATCGAAAATCAACTATTCAACTCAAAATAAATCGGTTCACAATGTTACTGTAGAAAAAAGTGATTGTGTAAGTAGCATAATAATATAAATTGTAATGATTTAGGTACGTCTATTAAAAGAAACTTGATTCAGTGTTTCATTGAAAACTAATAGGTCTGATAATAATATATTATTACGACTGACAATACGCAAGTGAGCGGTCAGGTCAATTCTAACGATAGTGGATTAGATGATATTATATGAATGTTGGTGCTTTGTTAATTTATGTCAAGGTCGAACGAACATATGCGTACAAGCAGCCTTTAGTACGTGACAGGCGAATAGAAATAAGCTAGATGATTTGCATAATCTTTATTTAATTGTCTTTATACTCGTGTGTATACCTATTGAGGTTGGTTTCTAAATCGTACATTATTAAGATTTATGATCAATTTCACATTCTCAATCAGACCATCAGAAGCAGTTAATTGCATTAAAAGTAGGCAAAAAACATTTGTTCCACCAAAATCGTGATATTAAATCCATTTCGTTACACGATAACCCAGTAAAATAAGGCGACTAATTTACACCACTTTTATAGATATTAAGCAATAGAATAAATTATAAAAGAATTGGATTAATTTAAATTATTTATCAGCTATCAACGGATGAATAAAATATCTGCAACTGGTCACTTTTACACCTGTTTGTTTAAACCTGTTGATTTTATTTTCCCATCACATTTGTGACATCGTTTGGAACAGCCGGAAAAGTAAAACCCCTAAATATACAAATTATCATTTCTGAATAAATTTCTACACTAATGTCATCGGATCAGGACTGGGGAAATCTACCAATACTGAAACAAGTTTAGGAAAGGTAATTTATAACAAAGGGAACGCATATCTTGTACCATAACTATAAGACAAATACCTATGCAAAGAAAATCATTAAGATTCCATAATGTTCTCGTTGAGCTTATACTATTATCAGACAGTGGTTCAGCTGTCGTTTCTAAATCACAAATGTGATATGTTATCAGCGACACAGAATCAGATCATGAAATAAATTATTATATGCACAATATCATACCAACAGTCCCTGTGCAAACACTTCGGGTCAGATCTGGCTCAAGCGTTCGAGCAAGTGGACACAAATGCACATTGTTGCTTTCACGTCAGCTCTAAGCGTCGCAACTTCACTATATGTTCCAATCACTTTTGAATCGTATCCGAAATGCAATAAAGTGCATATTACATTAAACTTTAATAATCAGATAAGTTTATTGATATGATAGCAGGCTCTATTGTTGCGAAAAATTGATTTACGTACTACATCTGTTAAAGCGTTGAGGTTTGATATAGTATTATACACACTAATGTTTATGAGACGTGGGCTATGGACAGGTGTGAGTTGCTAGCGTAATATTTAGAGGGTAACTGTATTAGAGTAGTTTAATGTGGGAACCGAAGTCTTTCGCCAGAGATTAAAGCTACAACCACCACCTTTATAGAACCTGCAGTAAGAAATGCACAGTTTTTTCGTCATTTGAATCACAACGTGATATAGGTCTATGAGCTTATTAAAATTTGGGATTTGTTTGTATTATAGAGATGAACAGCTTACTTTTTATAGAAATACGGTTTGCCAATATTAGTTATTTTTATCGCCCATCTTGGACTTGATAGTAAAAAAAATATGTGTTTTATTTACACCACAAAACCAATTAATCGACTAATAAACTGCCAGAACAAGAGAAAGCAATGCTACTTAGAGGAATGAAATAAATTATTGTAGCACAGAAAATGTAGATTAAATCAGAATTTTTTTACCGCGAAGTGAACAGCACTAAATACTCCTTAATTGATTTGAAATCAGGCCAACGTGATATGTATTTTGATTTATTTATGTACAACAATAATTACTTAAAGTAAGAACGCATTCTTGCCGTGCGTGGGATGGACTGTAAGACAGTAGTAGTAAATATATTTGACAGCAAGGAAATTGCTTCAGCACCAGTAATTGTGTAATTTACGCTCACAATTAGAAATAATATCATTTCTCAAACTCGGCGAAGGCAATTTTTGTTTTAAAATAAGCTGCCACTGAAAAAAATATTCAACCTATTTCGGTTACATTTGTAATAACCATAATTGTGCGAAGTGTGATTACAGTTTATTTGATTTAGAATCGAATCGAATAATTGACAGAGAATAACTTTGACAAGTTGACAGTTAGTCCATAGAAAATCTGTCAAAACGTCAAAATTATTCTCTAGATAAAAATTATCTGAGGATTGAAAAATCAGCCCTTCATAAAGTAGTGCATCTATATGCAACTTTATTTTTGCAAGGTGTTACCTGAAGATATGTAGACACTTTTTTGAGCTACAGGTAGTTGAAAGTTTAGTTGTCATTTTACAATTATTTAGTCGATTGCAAACTGTCTTGATAACTGTGCATTACAACACACGCAATAAACCATTGCAAGATGTCTTGAAAATAGTGTGTTTGTGAATTTCGGGATCAGAATACTCTTCTTATCTCCTTTGTTGACAAAACAAAGCTTTCTCTCTTGATTTTTACAGTCATAATAGTGCACAAGGCGCTACGTGCGTATATAGGCTACGGTAACGGCTTACCATCGGGCGTACTATGTCTCAGTTATGTATTTACAAGTGAATTTGATACGGTATCTTATTCATATCAAATAAAGTCTGATTACAAAAACAGAAGAAAAAACGCATTGAAGATCAAAGTGTGAGAAAGTGACCGCTAATCCATCCATCGAAACGGGACAATTGATACAACGCTTACGTTTCTCAATTGTGCCTGGTACTTGGGACTCGATTAATTATCGATGTCGTATCGAGTCGAGGGCGACAAGCAATCGATCATGCCACTGACCGTAGAGGCGCCGAACTGATCGATTGTTCACTATCTACTCGTGAATAAATTAAAAATGAATTGTTTTTTTAAGAAGACAGCTATTTTAACGGGATCTCGGTGTCATTAAGAATGTTATTTTAATTACTACAATATTTATTGAGTACCTATTTAAAGAGTTACTTGAATAGGTTGCTGTTGCAGAGACATAACAACCTTAATTATCTGTAGGTTAATTATTTAAATAAAAATAATGCACCTAAAATAATTACTTTTAATTTTTCATGATGTCTTAATTGGGATGGTGCCTAAGTTTGAATATGGCGCTATTTTTCACAAATTCGGAAAATATACGCTACTGTTACCCATAAAAACAATTCAAACTAAAAATATATGGAATATTGTTGAAGTTGTACTGTTTTGAAATTATTTTTTTTTTTTTAATTTATCTAAAATGTTAATGATGATATATTGCTGACATCAATTAAAACAACTATTATTATGAAAACTATCAATAAAAACATACTTAATACATAGTTATTATCAATTTTGTCAGTTTGCCCATACATTTCCTAGTAATATGGGAAAATGTGACACACATGTTCCGTAGATTTTCTATGGAGCATTTTAGGACGACGCGCCGCAACACATTAAACATACCACTATATTTGTGAAACTATTGATCTTAGACATACTATTTCTTTTGCAATATTACCTTATGAGTTATAAACTTATTATTTATGAAATAAAAAAAAAGTTGTCAACTACCCTATTATAGGTCTTAAAATACTGTTATATCAACTTTTACTTTGATTCTAAATAGAGTATCTAATAATAAAATTGACAATTTAAATAACAAACTTCACGCCTATTACTCTATACCAAAATTATCAGGACCAGTAAGACTAAAACGCTCACACGCCATTACAACACTACCAACTCCATAATTAGTGGTTTTCATTCATAATATTGTAATACATAAATAAAATAATAGTTGTAATAAAATAAACTGGTATGAAGCGTTGCTCAACTAATACGGTACAAGCTATAGACTCTCTCACAATAAATTATTTCAGCAATGAAGTAGAGCAACCTGTTTTGTCTTACGCGATTTGCGAACTTATACAGGATGTTGCATACAAAAATTCTTTTGCGGTATCGTTTGTAACATTGCATCAAAATGTTAAAATAGTGTATTTTTATTACCATTCATTAGTAGATTCGTAAAAATATTCATTAGATCCAGTTTTAAACGATAAGGTGATGCAATCCATGCGTGAGTGGTCGTTTTTATGTCCGACATTTCAATGTATTGATTTCGGATACCTATTGAAGTATAATTCTTACCAAGACCTCTTACAAAAACCATCGCGTTATTTTGTAAATTTGCACAGTGATTAAATTTTATTAAAAAATCTTTAGTGATTTTTATGAAAACATCAACTTTTAACGAGTAAAGTCTCACTTTTCTTCGTTAAAATAAAAGCGAATGAATCGCGTTGAAAGCTTATACTATATGGACTTTAAAAAAACTATATCCAAGAACTTACATTTATATTAATAAAACACACTGTACACGTAATTTGCAATGTTCGCCCACTACCTTTCAACTTGGACGCTCCTCTTTGCGCAAGTACCAAACAATCGAAAGGTTGCTCCGCTATTAGATAACTGTTTTTTTTTTATTGACACCATAGACCTAAATATAAAAAGATAGGACAAAGACTAGACATAATATTGATAATATTAGTTAATGAACAATACGTACTTTCTTTCTGGACTGAAGTCAATTCAAAGAAACAATTACCAAGAAAAAGCAATTCAATTACCCACATTACTTATTTTGATATCAAGGTCACATTGAATTAAGTACATGTATGAACAAATAAGATTCATCATCATCACCGGCCTACATACCTATGTCCCACTGCTGGGCACAGGCCTTCCTACATGGGAGAAGCAGATAACGAGCTTGGGCCATAACACCACCACGCTGGCCCAATGCCCAATACGGGTTGGAAAAAAACAAAAAAAAAGTAAAAGAATTTGTTGAGAAATAATGTATTTGCACATAGTGTACATAAATTATAATAATATAATAAAAACTCATTTTTTAATGCAACCACAAACATGCTTAAAAATGTAAATAGAAAATAAATGAAACAGCAAAAATAAAGCAGAAAATAGTAGTATGAAATACCAATTTACTACCTAAAATGAAACTATGGGTTTATTCAAACCTATAAATTACAATACAAAATTATTGTGCCAAGTTTTTAACTTGCATAGCTCTACAGTTCGTCCAAAAGTGTACCAATCATCTGCAATCTTCTTAATTGATTGTTGTGAATAGTAATATTTATCGATCCAGTGTTACTGATCGATATCTCATGACAGGGTATGTCTGCGTACGTGTCTATTAGTTCTGTAGCTTACGTTAGAAAAAAAAACAATGCATTTCTGACAATGCATTGGTACTTACTGTTGATTAGCGATGAATTATAAATGATAAAGACTCTTTATATGTAATCTTTTTTAATTAAACACTCTTTCTGTTATTTTTAAACCAAAATAAATAAATAAAAAATGATTTTTTGATAATATTAATAACAGGTAAATAAATTAAACAACGCAAGTAAAATAAATAACTATTTTTTTAGAAGATGTGTCGTAAAATCATTTCATTAATGCTTTCAAATGATTATTTATCCTTCGTCATTTATTTAAATAAGGCTTGAGTTGATATGTAGGCGTGAAGACCTCAATCAGTTCTGACTCCCCAACAATTTCATGTTTTATTATCATATTGAATACCCCGAAATTATGCCCCATTATGATATATGGTGTTGGAAAACTAATAAAAAACAAAACATTCTTGTAAATGAATTATTCAGTGCGCTTAAAATTGTTATAGCCTTTATAATTTACAGCAAAACTGTTCAAAATTTAAGTGTTGGTGTCATATGTTTGTCATCGATGTTATGTCAGAATCTTACTGTTTTAACATAATATAAGACTGCTATACCAAAATAAAATTATGTTACTATGAACTTATAAAAAAGCAATACCCATTTTTATTCTGTTTAATTGTAACATAAAACCAATTAGTATAGTTCGATAAAACATTAACAAGATATTATCATAATATAAATAGTGCACAAAAAATATTAATTAGAGCTATGCCATAAAGGATAACATGATGTAGGTACTGGTGATTTTCAAATGATTTCAATTGATTTTCTTCTGTTTTTCTTCACTTTCATGAATTATTTTGTTTGTTGTATGAATACTTATGAGAAATAATATCCATCAAATTAATATATATTATACTATATGATTTCCATTATGATCACAATATTTTTGTTCATTTCATATAAACAGCTCACCTACTGACTTATATCTTATTTGAGTATAAAACAATTCATCTATTCTGCAACTGACAATGGTGTGTAATTTATCTGTTTTAATTTAAGTTACATATTAATTTAATAGTTTCTAAATTACGATTTGGCGAATAATTATTTCATTTCATCATCGAGTAACTTTTTATTTTCGATATGTATTATTATCCACACTTATATTCTAAGCTCAGCAAGAAATGTTGTTTGGTATATAAAAACAAGTTCATTATTAATGTGCCAATTAAAATAGAAGAGCCTAGAAAATCATTGGACACAATAACCAGTGATGTCACGTTTATTTCTAAGAAAACAATATAAAAATAATAATATGGTTATGACCACCATTTTAAAGTTCTGGCTATAACAATAACACATCAGGTTGCATTATTTATTGAACATTCCACCTGTCTAAAACCTCTCACCAAACTTGAACACAATACTTGATATTTTGGGACTTTTATGAATATTTGTACTCTGGGAGACTGTATGAGATATTTTAAACTAAGGTCTAATAAAAAATACAGTGTATCTTTGTTATTAAAAAAAGAGAAGAATGACAACCTTCAAAGTTAAAATTAGTCAGGAACTTTTACAGATAAATTAGTAATGTTAACTTACAAAGCATATTTATTTCAATCTATATTAAGGGTTTAAATTTAAATTGGGAAGATATTATTAAAATATAATCCCATCCTATCCAATAATAAGCCGTTTTCTTTTGATATGAAGATATTCTTGGTTTTGGAAGATTCCAGTTCTCTACATTTTTTTACGGACGTCAATTATTCAATTTCATAGATGTTGTTAAATACTTTTCTATTATTTGGTAAATATTATTTTTTTAACTAACTGCTAATCTCTTAATTTATCTTAGAGGAAGAATGATAAATTATCACATTTTACCGTTCGATTTTGTGCGTTTTTAATACCTACTTTATTGTAAGAAATTCAAATAAAGAAAACGATCAATGAATTGTATGCTCCAGGTAGGAATCGAACCCGCGTTCGCAGAAGATGATTTGTATTAATGATAAATTATTACAAATATTTTTACCGCTTTATTCAAATGCCTACTTTTAATTTAAATATGTAATGGTAACCTATTAACAGTACTTAGTTTATTTAACTTTCATTGGACAAAACGGAAACATTAATCAAACAATACTTAACATTAACCAAGTTTATAAAAAGATTAAGTAGGTACCATCACCAAAAATTATGCAACAAGCAAATTGCTCATCAGACGGTTGATTGATGAACCCTCCACAACTGCAATATAACCCAATAATTGATTATTCATGTACTTGTTTCTATACATACAAACAAAACTTATTATCTAAACAGTTTCAATAATAATCGTTTCATTTATAATTTGATACGTGTATTCTTCCGTACCCTCGACTATACCAATCATGCGTTGATCGATTCTTCATCGATGACTGACAACTGATGTTTCTATTCAGCGTGTGCGGTGTCAGCGTATCGATATTAATCGTTTATCGATAATATCCGTAACAGAAACTGTCACGTCATTATTTAGAAGACCATATTTTATGTATTAATATGTCTTTGAAATGAAAAAGTTTTCACACACTGCTCCTCTTGCAGGTTCTACTTTTTCCCTAATAAACAAGAATCTATAAAAACATCAATTTAATCTTCTTTTAGTTTTTCTTGCAATTTAAGTTGGGGATTATGATTATGTAGGTACCTACACATGAAATTATGTAATGTATTGTTCTGTCTCTTGTGTGCAATAAATAATATTTATTATCATTATTATTAATTTTAGACACCTATAACCAAACATAAACATACGCTTTCCAAATATAGCACCACCCAATATGGCCAAATCACATAAAATAAAATTACAATGATACATCAACATCACAATACACAAAAAATAAACTAAACACTCCAAAATCAGCGGTGTCACACCTAAATATTAACAACTGTCCACTTGACCTTTGAAAATAACCATTCCCCATTGTACAAAGTCAAATACCACATCCACTCGACGCTGTGTTTAGTGTCATTGACATTAATAGCAAAAGAGTTTAATGAATCCAAGCACCACTAGTGTAAATTTTCGTCAGACAATTTTTTTGGTGAAACCAGTAAAAACAATATCGTGAATTGTGTCGACAGTTATTGGTACAGCACTATTTCATTTTCTTATTCTATTTCTATGTGATTATAGTCTCATTTAGACTTTTAACTATACAGAATTCCTCATCAGCATATAGGTAAGCTTACTTATATTGCTTGGGTACAAAATAATTTAAGACCTAGATGTAAGACTGCTATATATTGTTAAGAGAAAATAAATGGGTTTTATTATTATTATTCATATGCACTAAAAAGGTATCACTTTTCTCTGTCAGTTAGTGACCCTTATGGTATAGTAAATAAGGCATAACTGAAAAATATCAAAAGCGTACACATTTAAAAAACAGCTAAATAATGATCGGAGGTTGAATATGCAGACAAAGAGTTCTTTAGCTGTTCGTAAGATTAAATTGTACCTATTGTGTTTCAATAAAATTATGTAACTGCTGGTAGCACAAAACCTAATTAATCTTATTCATATCAACAACAGGTGAAACATGACGTAGACACCAAACTTCTAGACTCAAACTGACTACTAATCATCAGGCTAACCGTATAGAAAAACATGTTTTTTTTAGACATCTAGATGACAAACAAGCTGACTGTCCACCCTTGTTCATTGAATATATAAACGTTTTATTTGAAATAAACGACTTTGCCGGATTTAACTCGCATTTAATTAAATGTTACATTATTAGCTGCCGAAGAAAAATAACTAATTCCTACCACATGTCAAGTGTAAAATTCTCTTACAAATAAATTAAATTGTGACTGCGGCCTTACATACATAGGTCAAACAAAGAGAAGCATAGGCATCCGGGTGAAAGAACATAATATCAACGTAAAACACAGGCACGGAACGAAATCGGCAGTATGTGCACACGCCCTTGGCGGACCCAATCACTACATCAGATTTGATAAGCCCCAAATCCTTTCCAAAGAACACCGCTTCATTCCTAGAATGTTACGTGAGGCTATTGAATTAAAATAATCTTCCTAATATACTGTACACCTATTTTTTTTTTTAGCCAGGAAAAGTCCATAGACGGACCTACCCACCACTAGCGAAGTAGCGGGCGTGTGCGGGGCTTGCCCAGCGTCTAAATTGCGGTCTGGGGTCTGCGAAGCAAATTCACCAGACCAATATACTGTACACCTAACGTTTCGATTACTTTACTTCGTGGTCAAGGGCATACTGAAGATGTCAGTTGAAGTTATATTACCAAAAATTAATAAACATTTTTTAAATTGAATAAGAACGTTTAAATTCAATAGACATCGATTGACTTTATAAAAATATTCAAGTTTAGTAATCTTAGAAGTATCTAGCTACCCATCTTTTCTCTGCACTTTTGTCTATTTGATCTAGTAATTATGTTGTCTTGGCTTTTCTATATGGTTGCATCTACAAACATCAATTCCTGCCTCATAATACTGCATTACCACTCCCATTTCTCATCACTGGACCGACCAGAGAGCAAACATCGTAGAACGCTAAACAAACACCGCGCAGTGTGTACAATTATGGTGGTCTATTGTTGGGACCACCGGGCCGTATTGTCATGGAGTATGTTGACAAAACTTTCACTAATTAACTTGTAGATGCGAAAGGTAAGGAATATTGAGTTATGAAATTGTACCATGTCTTAACAGCGACGAGGAAATAATCAATTGTTGTTTATGATTATATCAGGTATCTAAAATGTAATTAAAATATAAAACTAGAAAAATTTCACGTCCTGAGGCGGGAATCGCCACATTTATAATAATGTTAAAATGAAAAATGAAAAATATCTAAAATGTGTTAAATATATTTATGATCTTTTAGAGTACCTCCTTTCTTATTTCAGCCGTGAAACAGTGTGCTGTGTTTCGGATTAAAGGGAAAGGTAGCCAGTGTAATTACTGGGCATGGACAGCATTTCATCTTAGGCCTCAGGATGACAACGCACCTGCAATATCAAGTGATTTTCCCTTGATATTGCAGGTGTCTGTAGGCGGCGGTAACCGCTTACCATCAGGTGGACCGGCAGCTTGTTGGTCATATAGTTGTATAAAATAAAAGATTATTGAGAACATGTTTATATAATATCTCAATAAACAAATTTTTTCAAGTGGTTAAAATGTTGTAGTAAAACAGTCATAAATTATTGCAACACAAAAGCAAGAAATATAAGCCTATTGTACGAAGTAAACTCAAGACAACTTGAATTGGATAATATTGCTCCGCTTCGATCTTCAGATACATACACAACTAGGTAGTCCTCCTAACCTAGGCAATGTCGCTAGATACTTAAGAATTACTAAGCCTTTTATTTTTCTTCAGTTAACGGAAGTAGTAAAAAACAGACGCGTAGTTTCAAAGACGCCTCTTGGTCACATTTTTTTTTATACAACTAGTAGACAAACAATCTGACGGCCCACCTGATGGTAAGTGGTTACCGTCGCCTATAGACACCTGCAATAACAAGGAAAAATCGCTTGATATTGCAGGTGCGTTGTAATCCAGGGGCCTAAGATGAAATACCGTCCATGCCCAGTAATTACACTGGCTACCTTTCCCTTCAATCCGAAACACAGCGAACTGTTTCACGGCTGAAATAAGAAAGGCGGTGGTACCTACCCAGACGACCCTACATACGGGCCTACCACCTAGTAAAACTTGATTTGAACCACTTGATTTGTATGGAAGCATGACGTACTTATTTTAATTCGGAAACTTCTTTAAAATATGTTTGTGCTTCTGTGGAAAAAAGGCTTTGCTAATGTACAGTTTCATAGGACAAATCAGTATTACAGTTAAGTCAATACTAGCCAAAGTAGTAGCTATACTCAATATAAAAGTGCTGTTTAATTTTTCCCAGCGTACTTTCTATAACACAATAAAAATATGAAAGTGCACACTAAACACTTGTGATTATACAACCGTAATGCTCGGCGCAAATCTGTCATGCACTCTTAAATAGATAAACCAACATTAACATTACAGATCCAAAAGCAACCATGAAATCACTCTGTTACGACACCAACTCACACACTCACACACTCACACAAAATAAACAACAATAAGTCAGCACTCAACATCTTTCAAACCAGGGGTCACAAACCATTGTCTGTCTAACAAAAAGTTCACGTTGGACACTGCCCAATATAACTTGAGCTTTAGTTCTTAACAGTGCATCGGTTTTCCCATAAGTTTTATTAAATTAGTTATTGTTTACTCTTTGAGGATAATTTTGATTGAATCGTTTTGGAAAAGTTTTTATTATGAGTCGTATTGTTTTTGGATGTTCTTTTGTCCTTATCTAAATCAAAACTTAAGTCAATTGCCTTTAATTTATTATATTTAAGTAACAAAAGGCTATAATAATTTAAAAAAAACTTTTAATTAGTTTAAATGTAACAAGTAAACGTAGTTGATATGACTTACTTTAGTGGGCATGACTTGCATGAAAATAAGGCTTTAAAATTGCCATTTTAGAAAGAGCGTAGTGACGTCACCTGCCACCTGTCATGTTGGATTAAACATACATACGTCAGCAGATCAAGCGTAGCACTGGCACTTAATCGGTTGTAATAAGTGTTATTTTCTAACTGACTGACTGCTTTGAGTTCGGTCGTCTGATTAGTTGGAGTCACAGGATCAGGCCATGCGGGATGTTTTTGTCGAAGTTAATTAATGTAATAAAATATATAGAAATGTCCTTTCTTTAGTAGACAATATGCTTAGAATCGAAGTGTTCCTTAAAATCGATTTCAACAAAAATGTAGCACAAAAGTTTAATATTTCTCATGTGTCCATATAAACTGGTCAAGTGAAATTTTAAAATCAATGTCAGAGGTTAAGCATTATCTTATGTTAATGCATAGCCGGGTACGGCGTAAATCAATTATCGTACGTGACCCGTGGGGGTCGTGGGTTCAATTCCAGGACCGAACTTGTGCTTTTACACCTATTAACGTTATGTAACACGCGAAATATGAATGCCGGAGGCTAATTTAGCTTACTGTAGGGTTATCAAATTATGTCAAATTGGTGCTAATGTGTTAAAAACTATCACAACTTAACGGGCTTTGCGATGTATAACTATGTATATATCTCTTATTTTTGTTACTTGTCTAAACTTTAAAATATTGACCCAAGATAGTTTTTTGTACCTCGAGAAAATTGCCGCAAAAATGCTCTGCTATTCTAAGAACTGTTTTTTTCTATGAAAATTTTTAATCTAAATGTGTGGCAGCTATCTGATATAAGAATTTACCTCTTTAATTTTTACACGACTGCTAAAGTTTAAGGTGGTAAACAGGTCTGTTTACCTACTAACAGCCTGTTTCATCTTCCTATTGATAAAGTGTCTCTTCAAGGTAGCTAGTGCTCATGCATAAAAATTCGCCAGATCGTTAGTCCACTTAATCTAGTGTATTTTAGTAAAGTTTTATTAAAGTTAGATTTAATATTATTTATGAAGATTTCAACTATGTTTCTTCATTCTCTGGAGGATTTTAATTAGCTACTCGGAATGTTATTAATATGGTATATTTCTATTGAAGTTGTAAGGCTCCAAAATCATGAAACAAATCTGCGAGCCGAGAAAGCTTAGTCTCTTGAAGATTTCGACATCATCGAAGCTTATATGCAAGTAAATGAATCTTCCAATTACACCTGAATTAAGTCCCGATGAAAATAAAGTAAAAAATAATACCTATTGGCATCAAAAAACAACTGTTCCCATTTCGCTCCTTGATAGGAAGGACTGCACTGTGAACCAACCTCTCTAAATCAAAATCAAAATCAAAAATATATTTATTCAAGTAGGCTCCTAAGAAGCTCTTTCGAATTGTCAAAAATCACAAATTATGTATATCTATTTAAGAAATGGTCTCACAATGTCTTATTGTAAATCTGTCTATCATGTCTAAATTTACACCGGTTCCAAAAGTTGAACTACCGAGAAGACTCCGGCAACAAGGGATCTCTTACAAGGGATCTCCTTTAATCCCTCAAGCGGCGTTATCCCACCGGGGGCTGTGACAATTGAGAAATCAATTGTGTCTGGAATCTGATGTTTGACGGGTTAAAGGGATTTCTGCTCCAAATAGGTTGTGGGAGTGTTTACCATGATTTGTTTCAAAGCGATGTCCTGCAAGTCCCAAATTATAAAATTCAAACTGGAGCGAAAAATACTGCTGTAATAAACACTCATATAAGACTGAAAAATATTTCAAATCATGACCTAAGACGGGATCCGATCCTGCGACCAATCGTGTTCCGGGTGATTGTCCTGATCCGGTCCGGTGAATTTTTGCGTTACAACCTAACCTTAGACCATAAGATGGTCTAAGAAGCTGACATATTTCCTCACCATGTCGATAGTATTCTATTCCAACACCCAAACGAGTATTTTTCTATTATGAACTACAATGCGCGGCAACCCTAGCACACGTAGGTTACATTATTAAAATATTTTATTGTTTTAATATTGGTTGTTTCGCGATCGAAATTTTAAAATGGTATCATTAGATCATTACGATTCATACTTTCTAATTTGTGAGCATTCGATGTGGGCAGTATAGCGCTGACTTCATTAAGGTTGCTCATTACATCACGTAGGTATATTTTGTAAAAAAAAAACTTGATGCTTTGGCTATAAAGGTACGGTGTTTTCCACAACCATACATTGATTTCTTTAAATTATGTTATTGTGAAATCATTTTGTCAATTTTCAGTAGTTTTGAGATGGTGAAGATTGAATTCATATCATACAGTAGCTTTTGCCCGTGGCTTCGCTTGCATTCAATTAGGGGTAGATTTAAATTTAAAAAAGCGCAAAGCAAAGAGTACAATACAAGATGCGACTAAATTTTAAAGATATACTTATTTAGACGTTGCTAATAAATTGGTAGGTTTAAGTAAGGTAAAATAGGAGATTTTAACCTAACTCATTATAACGTTGTTAAAATTATGTAAGTACCAACTTATTCATAAGTTATTTGTGAAGACTTTTATTGGCTTTTAAATAAAAAATGTTTTTAATTGAACTAATTTTCTTAAGAACTGAGTAAGCTCCAAGCTTTCATCTGGAGTATTTTGATGTTGCTAATTAAGTTTTAGATATTAAGAAAAATCTCTAGACTTAGAAACAAGACATCTCCTAGGGCGGGATGTGAACCTACGACCTTTTATTATAGAGAGACTGCTCTAGCTTTCAAGCTACCCAGAACTTGGAGAAGAATCTTATGAAGCCTCAGTGATAGGTTTAGTCTGTCAGGAAAAAGTGGGTAAATAAATAGTACAAATAGACTTATTGTTCAAACTGTTTTATTTTAATTTTGTAGTAGTAACTCGATACAAAATTACTTGTTATAAATATTGTACTTCCCACAGTATTTTTAGTTAGAAACCTTAACACTTTTTATTATAAATAGAAATTTTAACGCTTATTTAACAAGCTACTTTCATTCAATTGTCCGTTATAAATGTACAGCTACACATTTATACCTCACGTATGTGAATTTTTAATCTGTGTCTAATCAGTTAACCACAAAGCAACATACATTTTATTTGTTCGTGCGTGTTCCTGCCTACCGTCAACAAAACAGTTGAGGCTTCCGAGATAAAAGAAGCTCGTTTCGGCAGCGTTGGCAACAATGAGGCGATGACTAGCTGATTCGAGGCTGATAATCTAATTGTCAGTTGTGTGATTTAATGATTGTATACACGGGCTTTTGATGTCGGTACCGTTGGAGTAGCAACTTTAAAAACACAACCTCGTTTTGTGTTTAAAAGATTTTTTTTTTGATGACGTTTGTCGCATTCAAAATTAAAAGTCAACAGTACTTCAATACGTAAATAGCAAAAACTTATTATATGTGTGGCTATATCTATGTTATAATTAGAAAAAGTGTAAAACATAATGTAAATTGAAAAAAAAGCAAAGAATAGTACTTAAAACGGTTTTAGAAATTAATATTTCTAAAATAGGATAAATTTTGATTTTTTTTTAATTATTAATCATTTATTGCTTTCATGTTGTTTACAAATGTTCTTACAAATAATTTTCAGTATCAAACATGAACCCTGTAAGGGTACCGCAATATAAGTATACATTCGCATGCAATTAACAATTATTAATAATATTTCAAATATTGCTTGATTTATATTAATGTCAAACATTATGAATACACATAAGATAGTCAAAGTAATCTACTACAATGTCATATTTGGTAATAATATAATAACGAAAATTTTATTAAGTTTGTCATAATAATGTCAATCAGTTAATTAGAATGTCAAATTATCATTTCAAGGCTAAACATAAATATATATCTTTTAATTACATATTATTGTAATTAAAAAACTCGTCAATACTATAATAAGTAATAATAAAATTTAACAATTAATAACATTTTTAAATTATTTAGGAAAACTGTATCTTTTTTTCCTATTTTTAATCTGTCAGGTAAATTATTATATGTTTTGGCTGCCATTACGTTTAGTCTTGTGCTATGCAATTTTAATTTAGAATTTGGCAGGATAAGTTTGTGCTCGTTTCTGGTTGGAAAGCGTTGATCTGTTTTTTTTGAAAAATAATTAGAATGCTTTCTTACAAATTTACATACTTCTAATACGTAAATCGAGGTAAGAGTTAAAATTTTTTGGTTCGTAAAATATGGTAGGCAACTTTCAAGCTGTTGGATATTAAATAGGATCCGTATGCATTTCTTCTGGGAGATAAATAGGTCCTGCGCATTTACACTATTGCCCCACAAAATAATGCCGTATTTGAGCCATGAGTATGCATATGCATAGTAGGCCGTTTTCAATGTACCTACACATTTCACTTACCTACATCTATACTCAGAATATCGTTAAAGTTTTAAAAAAATGCAAAGGTTTAAATAGCAATTTAACACAAGACTAAAGGTAATTTATAATAATAGAACTATGTGAAAAAAAACAAAAGTCAACATATTGACTTTTGTCATAATAACAACCATTTAATTTAAATTTGACACTCGGAAAGAAATATATGAAAAAATCCAAAGTCATTAACTTAACGTTCGTAAAATGGCGGGTTTGAAAACCTTTTATTTCACAATATATCCGCTACTGTTTTTGCAGACCGTATCTGCTCTAAAATAAATAAAATGATTACTAAGTCTAAACATAAGTTTGTTGGTTGTTTAACAAAATGACGATCTATTAGTTTAAAAAATGATGCGCTATTTGGCTCCAAACGTGTCGGACTTATAATAATATTATCATTAGTAACAACAACGAGTAGAACATAAGACATTAATGTGTTTTTGTAATCCGTCTTCGAACTTTGGACAAAAAGATTTTATTCGTAAGAAAATCTTTAATGACTGTTTAATATTTACTGATGAACAGTCGACAGGACATCAAGCGTAACAGTTTGAAAAGAGACCGCCCTTATTCCTTTCGTATTAGAGGTGGCTTTCGCAGTGCAACTGTGACACTTGTTGTGCTGTCGTCTAAATAAAAAAATCTCTTGTTGTCTGCGTAATGTAAATTTTGTATACAATTGTTACTTAGTTAAAAAACGTAATGTTACGTGTGAATGTCTTGTTTAGTCATTTTTTGTTATATATTACAATATCCTTATACGATGCTATAAATAAGTTTATTGTTTCCAATAGCTCGATAGATCCGGTAGTTTGATAATAATGAGATTTTTATATCATTCTTCTTTAAAAAAACCGCTTAGGACTGAGTATGCTCTCTTTTGAAGCTTACCTCTCGGCTCTCGCGTATCTACTGTACTTACATGTAGCACGGCTTGTGGACAAATAAGCTTTCTCCATTACTTTTGGCCACTTAACAGGAGACAAAATTTCATTAATCTCTGTCTTTCTCTCTAAACAGCAATAAATAGCGCCCTTGGTACGTCCTCTCTACTTACTTAACACCTTCATAAGTTCTGTGTATTATTTATATGCCTACAGAAATTGTTGAATAAATCCTAAATAAATAAAAATTCTGTAAGTTTGATCTGATTGGATGTTTGCCTTTACTTTTGACACCTACTGTCAAAAGTTAAGGCAAAAATCCATTCAGACTTAACTTTTGACAGTAGGGGAGAGTGGGGTTATTTCGTACGCGGGCCGACTCCGGCCGGGCAACGCCGTTAAAAAAAAACTTAATAATTTATTTCTGACTTGTTATTTAGAGGTGGGTCCACATGTATCATGATGTTAACGGCCTTGTCCGAAATTATCCCCCATCCGCCATTACCCCAATCTCTTCTGCGATTAAAGTGAAACTATCGTATGATACAAACTTACACCAAAGACAGATACTACTTGTGACACAAGTAGTACCTGTCTTTGGTGTAAGTTTGTAGTTAGAATAAAACAGAAAAAGGAAAATATTTTTCTTTTTCCATGCCACTCAACATATTGCGCTAACCCGGCTAACATGGGTTAAAAAAGGTGGTTACACATGTAGTGAAAAAATTTTACAATAAAAAACGAATAATAAGTATTTGTTTACATTCCAACACCTTCCTATATCATTCATTCAATTTTGAATAAAAAATGAATCAGCATTATACAGAAGGTACATAGTTTATTGCTACTAAAGCATTGATGTTTTGGATGATGATGATTAAATATTTATGCTCGTTCTCACTGCTTAGCACTAGAGTCTCTTAGAGATTTTCATCTCAGTCTGTCTAAAGGAGATAGAAAGAGACAAATGTCGTTGATATTCTCCTAAGCGTAGGGAATGGTTAGTGAAAACGAATATTAGGAACATAATAATCACAGAAAAAAACATTAAATATTGTATATAAACTTTGTTTTTCTGTAATCTTCGTCAGTCATTCTTTATTCCTTAAAAAATAAACAATCTTTTATTGAAGATTGAGAAAAATTGATGAAAGTAATAAATAAAGACACAATACGGTAAAGTTTTTTGTAGTCAGGCAGATAGATCAACACCACAATTTAACAATGTCGTAAATTGACTACAGAAGAATTTCGGTAATCATTTAGCAAAACGAACGGTACACAACCAAACCAGAAAACTTTGAAAGTAGCTCTTATTACTGTAACATAGAGTTCCTAACTTCAATTTAAGTTATATCACTTAGATAGATTATAGCCATTGTTTTGAATACAACAATATATTATAAATTTATAATCCAAAGACAACATTTCCAATTTAACTATGATAAAGTGCGACGTCTTTGGAATGTTTTAACATAAATTTTATTTTTTTAATACTTTGACAGTAGGTTAATAGATGCAGCTCTTTAAATGGTCATTAGCCTATTAGTAAATATTAAGGCTACTGTTTATGGGAATACCATTGTTATGATAGGTGAGTAAATATTTAATTTTAATTATTGTTAACCGCAAAGTAGGACGGCCTCCCATTAGATGGACGACAGACGGACAGACGAGCCGTTGGATACAGGCTGCAGATCCGTTCCGCTTGGAAATCGATAGGGAGACCTTTCATAAAAATACTCGTTAGGCTGTTTTATTATAATTATAATAAATTCGACATAGTGAAGATAGAAGTTAGCTTAAATTAAAAAAAAGAAAGTCTAGGGGATATTAAGGTTATCCCACCCAAGTACTCGGTATCTGAGCATCAGTGATCCGGATTGTGTAAAGTTATGTAGGTACGCCTAGTTATGTTCCTAAATATGTTATAAACATAAGTATAATGTAATGGCTTAATTCTGAAGACACACT
Source organism: Nymphula nitidulata (assembly GCA_947347705.1). Classification (NCBI taxonomy): domain Eukaryota; kingdom Metazoa; phylum Arthropoda; class Insecta; order Lepidoptera; family Crambidae; genus Nymphula; species Nymphula nitidulata. The sequence goes on from OX374636.1 coordinate 9,903,343, forward strand.
TTAAATCCATACTTAATTTCAGGATATTTCTTTCTCTCAATACTCAATACAATCGTGCAATATGTATAGCAAAAATATAGCAACAATTTGGATGTCAACGCACCTGCAATATCTAAGTCTATAGGCGCCGGTAACCGATTACCACCAGGTGGGCCATCAGCTTGTTTGTCATCTAGTTGTATAAAAAAAAAGATCTGTCAAATATAATTCGACAGCTTATAAAGAAACCATAGACAAATTTAGACGGCCTGTACGGGGCTTCTTGAACCAGGCATTTTATCACGTCCAATAAGGTTGAAAATTGAACACACCTTTCTAAATGTATATGACAGCCATCCTTTTTTTATTCATACTGAAAAAAAGAGATGCACTTAACTTAATTTTGGGTTTAGCGTGTGTTATAATAAATTCAAACATAATGATTCCAGAACGGATTACATTGCTTTTCTGTTGCAGTATCCTAATAATATAATAGTATAGTATGAACGTTACGTACTGACTACGAGTACTTAACTAATTAAGACTCTAGTCATTACAAAAATCAGGAAGAATTCTCCTAAGCCGACTCCATTCCGTTTCCTTGCGTAATTTTTATGGCGAGCTGCACAATCTCCGTCCGCATAAGCATAAAACCGCATAGGTTATGACATAACAATCTATGTATAACACAAAGTACACTGTATATCAGGTACTTACGTAGTTATATCCTTAATCTGCCATATATCTGTTTGCAAGTAACAGTAAAAGGAGCTACAAGATGCTCACACCATGATTTACTCTAGAAGTGGTATTACTAGGCGTAGATTATCTTAATCACCGACGCAGAACTATAGCTGTCTCTGTCATGGATCCTGTGTAAGAAAGAGAAACAGCTCAATCTAGTAAGTAGATAACGTAATTACTACTTTCACACTACTGTTTACAGTTCAATTTAAATTCGTCCAATCTACTTAACTCAAGCTTATTTTAATTAATACAAGTGGTTGCGGTTTCCTCGAAGATAGATCGCGTTATAATCTTTTTCGCCAAATGCCTTTTACCGCCAATTTAGGTAAACAAAATTAGATAAGTAAAACTCGCCTTGGTAAAAATAATGTCAAGGCATGCATGTAATTATTTAGGCTGCTTAGTCTCATTTTATGATTTAATTTCAATTATTTCTTTGAATCACTTTTACTAGCAGTAGGAGAGAATGAGGTGATTCCTAACGACATCGATTACTTTAAAAATCATCATCATCATCGTCTTCACTAGCTTATATATGTCCCACCGCTGGGCACAGGCCTTTCTACATGGGAAAGCACAATAGGACTTTGGAAATTGCATCGATCAATTACTTATGAAAAGTATAGTTGATAATCTAATTATTTTTTCGGCTGAGAAATAGGCAATAAGCAAAGCCTCTTTATCGTTTTGTATCGTGACTTAAGCGGCCTAGTTCGAAATCACGCTGCGTTCGGAATCACTCAACTTTACCCTACCATAAATAAACTAAAATACAGGTAACGAATTTACAAATTTTATTCGAAATCCTATAGCGTATTTATTTTGTTGGGAAAGCAAGTTGTACAGTTTAATTTAAATTCTTCTAAATGCTTCTTTTATAAGCTATTTCAAGCCTACTTAAAGAAGTCCCTTAATTATTATGACCCATGGTCACGATATGGATTGGTAAGCTTCTTAAAGTTTTAAAAGTTTATTATGTGACCAAATGGCAACTATTCCGCATTGAACAAAAAAATATCACCTAAATAGGATCCCAAATCTCAGCATAATCAGTGTACATATATAGAAAAAAGATGGGTACCAACCGAATTGAAAACGTCCTCGTTTTTGAAGTTAAAAAAAATAATCCTAGTTATCTTTTATATGATTATAATTATGATGTATAACAAACACACACACACACACACACTCATGCACATGTACATTTAAAAGAATAATTAGATTAAGAAATTGTTGGGACTTTCGGTACCTACTACATATGAAATTATTGTTAAAGAAGAGCGGAGCTTCCTAGCATAAGCAATTAATTAAGGTAGCTCCGACTATGATCTATTGTAAACTAGCCCAAGTTACCAAATGAACATTTTTGTTTTTTTTTGAAGTCGGTTAAAAAGTGTTGTTACTATTAAACATCAATGTCACATCTAGTATGAGCTGTATAAGGGTGGCTGCACACTCCCGCGCAGTCCACAGAGCTGCCTAATCAACAAGCCGGTCGTCTGTACGCGTTGTCATACTACTTTCTACATAATTTTTTACTAAGCCCATACTAATAGTCCGGACTATGTTTTCAACTTAAATATGCACGTAGGTATAATTTCGTTTCTTATAAGAGGATAAACTTGTTTTAGAAGAATTAATAATATTGCGGTGTTTTTAATTACCAATTCAAGATTAGAAATGCTGATAATTTAAAATTTAGTGTTGTTTGTTTGGTAATTATCTATTTGGTATTTTACGTTAGCTAGAGATTTCAGGTACCTATCTTCCTAGCTACTTTTACAGTAAAATAATTAAAAGATTTTGCAATAGCAGTAATTGTTCGACGTGAAAAAATATATATGACATCAAAACTGTAACATAACGATAAAAATATTTTCAATCTTTTTATGTATTTTATGCTATAAATACCCTTTAGTTCACCTCTTGAGGAGCTCGGTGGCGTAATGGTTTGAACGCTCTGGTTTTGCTTTCGAAAACAAATCAACTTTCACCATTCCTGACATCGGATGAGTCAATCGAAAATTTGTAATCTCGAGCTTCTCCTAAGCTCCTCTCGAGTCAAGCCGTTGGTTTCGGTTGTCACTACAATTGTAGAGAAGCAGTTGCTTTCGCCCACCAACTCATTGCGCACGTGTTTCCCGCATGTAGAAAGGCCAGCGCCAAGCAGTTGCGGCTGTTGCTATGCTAATAAATTTCCTGTAAAAATAAAAAGTTATCTTCACTGCATAGGAGACAAGTTCCCTTACTACCAGCATAACGTTCTGGTAATGAACTCCGTATATTTTACACATAGGTATTTAAATATGTAACAATGATAGAATGACCACCAGTGGAGTTCTAGCCTCGACTATAGATATGAACTAAGCTGAGACTGGTCATCAGGTGTATTTGCTTTGTTTAGGCTGCCATAGAAATCGATCTCGAGATAATATATTCTCAATCAGCGGTCAAACGATTAACATAGATTTTTAAGTGTCTTGATAGACACTAAAATCTGTCCTTTTTGAAGTCACATACAATAAAATAAGTGTCTAATAACATTTTTTCTACATAAATTAATAAGGCTTTGAAATTAATTGGCTTGCTTGTATAAAATGCGATGTTTTATGTTTGGAGATAACATTGATAAAATGATGACAATTATAATGCGAAATGAGATGTATTAATGATATCTTCTAATCGTGAGAAATATATCGACCTTAACGGATAATGTCTATAAAAACTTGGTCATTACTAGATATGAGCCTTCTTGCGCATTATAGTCTTTATTATTATGATAATAAGGTATTTGAAGTTGATTCTTTCCTTAACAACTGAATTGAAATTTCGATAATCAATAATTCATTTTAATTGAATCATTCGTGTTAATAGTACTTTCTAGATGTTTGACAGTCCAGTCATTAGTGAAGTGATAGCTATACATTACTCAAAATGTCGATTGGCTACTTTAGTCGCTCGCTTGTTTTAAAGTAAATTGAATAGTCGCGGCCGCTTCTTTATCAAGTTTTTTTTCGATATGCATCTGACATTGTAGCGATTAGTCGTTGAATACTGACGAAATACTTATTATCATACTTTATATTAGAAATAATGTCAAACCAAACCTTAGCTACAGTCCGGCCTACTGGATATCTTGTCCTCACGTCCCGAGAATTTCATAAGCTGTTTAATTATAAAAAACTTAATGAGGCGTTTAATATGTATACTCTTATTTACAGTAGTCTACGTCCTCATTAAAAGAAACGGTCAAAATACTTAATACCGTATAGAAATCGAAAACAAAGCTGTCCGAGCTGCGCATATAAATTATTGCCACATTCTAATTTCCCTGTTGTAATATCCGCGCGCAGCGACAAAGTGGCGATCCCGAGATGCTTATCTGTGGACAAATCGGTGTGTGTGTGTCGCACACAGCGCCGCGGTGAGAACCACGCACCTGTACCAGACACCAGTCAACCTGCAGGCCGATAGTGCTGTGAGAGTTGTCGATTGAGAACAGGTTCTTGTCGATAAGTTCTATTGATTTATATGATATTCGTTAATGTGACAAGCGATTCAAACTAGATTGTTTGGGCAGTATTAATGTTTTAGCTTACAGTGCTTTTTTCAACCAATGTTGTTAGAAGTTTCATATTTTTTTGATTAAATGTGGTAGATGGTGCCTAGCCTAAATATTTTAAAAATTGTTGAGTGTAACGTTATGTATTTATATTAAAAAGCTCCTTTCAGATTAAAGAAGATTTTGGTATCGACAATCAATTAATTCTATCGATAGGTTCCATCACAACGGTCTCACGCAGCGTAGCCCCGGTCCATCGGCCCGTTCGCTCCCCGACTCACATCATAAATCACGCACTAATAGCCGGTAAACTCACTCGCTAATCCGAATCGAACGACGCGCGACGTGCGCGTACGCAACGAGCGCTGGATCGACAGATTTTTTCAATTGCATCGATACATTTTATTACATCGCTCCTGATGTGACACATCATTATAAATTATTATTCATTTCGTCGGTTTCGTGGACTGCAGTAAAGTTTTTTTTATTCTACTAGATGACAAACAAGCTTACGGCCCACCTGATGGTAAACGATTACCGCTGTCTATAGACACCTGCAATAACAAGGGAAAATCACTTGTTTTGCTGGTGCGTTGTCATCCTGAGGCCTAAGATGAAATGCCATCCATGCCCAGTAATTACACTGGCTACCTTTCCCTTCAATCCGAAACACAGCGAACTGTTTCACGGCTGAAATAAGAAAGGCGTTGGTACCTACCCAGACGACCCTGCATACGGGCCTACCACCTAGTAATTTTTTCGGTTAAAGTGATGGAAAACATCTTATTGCAGAAATCTATAGATATGTAGTTCAACTTTTTATCATTTTCAGTCCGGCCTTCTCCGTTATCTAGTATCCATAACACAAGCTCTCAATGATGCTTAGTTTGGGCTAGATAATAGGTGTGAGTGTATGAATATTATTATTATTATATATAGGATATATTGAATTCTCATCTGTTAACTGGTTTAAGCTACACTTACGAGCTTGTACCAAGTAAGTGTAGTGTGTGATGTGTTTATGTTGAAGATGGTGTATTGTGAGGAGCTATTTCATTTACGTCTATTTGCATGAACTTTCGGACTATTCTACAGGTATTCAGAATGGCGGATTTTCGTAGCGTTATATATAGAGTGTCTTTTAGATCTATTAGTTTGAGGCTATGGTGGAGATGGTGAGGTTTGACGCCAGTGGTAGAAAGGACTATCGGAACAACATAAACTTTATCCTGTTTCCAGATTCTTAACACTTCTTGTCTATGCTCTGAATATTTACTTATCTTTTCAGTAATTTATTAATAATATTATGACAATAATCAGCAAGGAGGAGCCCGGTGGCGTATTGGTTTGAGCGCTCTGGTTTCGATACGAAAAACAAAGCAACTTTCGCCATGGTCGGTCCCGAGATGGGTCAATCAAATTTATAATCTCGAGCTCCTCCGTGCTTCGGAAGGCACGTTAAGCCGTTGGTCCCGGTTGTTACTACAACTGCTTTAACCCACCAACCCGCATTGGGCCAGCGTGGTGGTGTTATGGCCCAATCTCCTTATGTGTTTATCCCATGTAGGAATGCCTGTGCCCAACAGTGGGACGTATATAGGCTGGTGATGATGATGATGATTGTTATGATAAGTGAATTTTCATTGAATTGCGTTAAAGGTAAGTGTTACTATTATTCAATAAATAATTATAGTCTGTTACAATAGACAACAGCAAGTCAAAGAGAAACTTGACTCTTCCCACACTACAACCAACCGGTCAGCTCCTTTGCGAATGCCTTGTCTACTATCTGCCAGCATCCTGTACAGTCAACCTTATATTATACAAGTCCCACAACTTGAAAATGACGTTTATCATAATGGAATAAGACAGGTGCTATATTCAAACTCATCTTGTGGATACATGTACCCACGACCAGCTAAGTTGAGGTGTATTTCCACTGTTGTAACAAATGAGAATAATATTGTTATAAGCGGTGAAAGTCTATTGCTAAGAACTTGCAAATAGATCCTCAACTCATCTTTCACTGAGAAAATACAATCAAATGTGCTTAGAATAATTTCACCGCGAATAATTTTTTTAAATAGGTGAGGAGCTCGCTGGCGTAGCGCTCTGGTTTCGATTACGAAAATAAAGCAACTTGCGCCATGGTCGGTCCCGGGATGAGTCAATCAAATGTATAATCTCGAGCTCCTCTGTGCTTCGGAAGGCACGTTAAGCCGTTGGTCCCGGTTGTTACTGCAACCGTTTTATTCCACCAACCCGCCATTGGGCCAGCGTGGTGGTGTTATGGCCCAATCTCCTCATGTGTTACTCCTATGTAGGAAGGCCTGTGTCCAGCAGTGGGACGTATATAGGCTGATGATGATGATCTATTAAAATTTACTTTGTTATAGCAAACCAAAAATCAAAAAAATCTATAAAAAAAGGTATTATCTTTATTTCACAGTAACAGTGGCAGATACAAAACAGATAAAGTGATTCAAGTTATCCTCGTAGTGCAATAAGTGTAATACTCTTACAAAAACAATTTTTCGAGAATTTTTACAATTCTTAAGGAGAAAATCACAATCCAAATTATTTATTCCATTTCGCCAAATTTACGGTACAAAAGTATTTAAATACCCATCAAGCAGTAAGTATTCAAAACCGATTTCACGTTAATCAGTGGAAACGCGCGCCAAATCGGGCATGAAAATAATTACCGACGAATCCCGCGATATAATTGGTGGTTGTTATATCGGAGGCGCGACGATGCGCGCGCGCAACTCGGCAACAATTTCGATCTTCAGTCTTATTTATAAACGCATAAGGGCTACGATTAGCTGTAATAATAAATTGTACAGATGCACTGTAAACTATCATTAGTGTGAAGCCTGTGATAGGAAATTACCGCGTTTTGTTTGTAGATTTGCGGAATGAGGCGGTAGGACGTTTAATATTCGTCTTTTTATTTGTGTCTTTATTAGTGGAGATTTTAAAGAATAGTATTTACATTAAACTGGTCATCAATTGTACAAACGATTAAAGCTATATAAAATTACTTTTGATAAAGTGTTTTAGTTGTGTCAGAGTTTTTAAAGTAGTTTCGGCATCAAGGAGGCTTGGGCCCTAGTATTTTACACAAAAACTTTAACTACTTGACAAAGAGCAGATCCGATGCAAATATTATAATGGTGCATGTAAAATACTAACCAGTAGCTTTACATATTTGTTTATTGATTTGTTGGAAAGAAAGATTCAATAGCATCATAGAGTTTGCTATTTATAGTTTTTTTTTAAGGTATCCAAAAAAAACTTTATTTAAGGTAAGTATGTAGTAACTTGTTTATTAAGCAAACATTTGACTCTAAGCTTTTTACATAGACTACGATGGAACTTACTTAGCTATGGGAAGTTCTTCGTACATTTACCTACTGAAGAAGATTAAAAAACACGATTTTTTTTAAGCACTGATGGGAAGTAGTAAGATGACTCCATACGCGAAGATAGCTAGTACAGTATGAACATACAGTTTTCTAGCCGCCTCCACAGTGCTGGCCAATGGAATCCATTAAGGATTCAATTTAATTGTGGCACATTATTCTCCTGGATGCAAATTCATACAACTATAGTGGATTACAAGATACGCTCCGCGTGATGGTGAGCGGTCATCGTAGCCTATACTAGACCCTTGTAGCACCAAGGATTGCTAGTATCTACGCGTTGTCCATTAGGTAAGAAAGAATCAAGAGGACGCGTCATATTTGTAATTTTGCTGTAATCTTGTATAAGATTAGCGTTTTAATTTCTATTCTAAGTATATGGGAAAATACTATTTTTTTACACCGCTAAGGTGGCAATCAAGCATACCGCTCACCTGATGGTAAGCGGTTACCGTAGCCTATGGACGCTTGCAACACTAGGGTATCACTTGCGCGTTGCCGACCCCGTAAAAACCTTTTCACGCCTTTTTTGAAGGACGCCATGCTGTACTCGTATGCATCCTTTCAATATTGCTATGTCTTCTAGTCACAAAGTTAAAGTGATGTCTAGTATTTCTTAGACAAAATCAGAGGTAATTTTCTATAAAAGAGATTAATTATTTATTTAACTTTATTACAAAACTAAATAACACTGTGCGTACGCTAAAACACTTCAGCAGAAACATACTTCTAAGCACAGCTATTGAATGGTAATTGTAGTAGTTTTATTGGCATAGTTTGCAATTTTGAACGGCCAATAAAGAGCTAAATCGGTTGAATTCTCGATTCGAAGCGATTACTTCTCGGTATAATTGTCTATTGTGGCTTGTTTTAATTAAACTATTGCATCGTTTGCACGTGTTCATTTCTTATTCAAATTTTATAATTTTTATTTAGCGTAATTTAGTTAAACGTTGCATTTTTTATTCATGAAACAAGAACAACAGATATTATTATGAGGACCCAAGGCGTCCATTTTCCATGTTTATTTTGATAAACTTTAGTATTACTTGTAAAAAGCTAAACAAACTTAAACATTTTGACTTTAAAATTGTTTAGTTTTTAAATAATAGTATAACTTTAAATTGAACATGATTTCTAAAATGAAAATGAATGTCTCAATCATTTGGAAATGAAGAGAATACGGAAAGGTGTCATAAATTACAGCTTTACATATTCGTATTTTAAGGTGCTTGTACACTGTGTAAGTGGCTTACGCATGTTGAAGTACTTGCGCAGGCTATACTTATACATCGTGTAAAAAAGTATAAAAAATATTTTTAATCATTATTTTTTGAAATGACATGTTAATCATTTTTAAACCAGTAAAGTATCAGATTCCAAACACAATAGATTTTCCAATTTTCGTCGACCTCCAGAGGTATAACGCCGCTTGACAGATTAATATACATATCTAGTTTTTTTTGCAAATAACTTGTGCGTACTGCTCGCACAAATAGCCCGCGTAGTATTGTAGAAGCACCTCTACGTAAGTTTTCAATGTATTTTTAAGTTAGCTAAGATTATAATAATATTATGACCAAGTTTTTGTGCTTAAGGTCGTTTACCTGTAAAAAGCTGTGTAGTTACTGGACGTATTCTTAAGCTTTAGCATAAAGTAAGCAGCAAATCATAATTGATATATTCACAAGTTTTTTTTATATACAACTAGATGACAAACAAGCCGACGACGGCCCGCCCACCTGACGGTAAGCGGCTACCGCCGCCTAAAGACGCAAGAACGCAAGAACAAGGGAAAATCACTAAGTGCCAAATATTGTATAACATACTAGATCCGACTTAGATATTATAAGTATATAAATGTGAACTCAGATCTACGGGTTCAATTCCCGTGGGGGCAGAAATTTCTGCTCGGCTTGGTTGGTGGTAGTGCTTTTCTAAGTTCGCCTGGCTAGCTACCACCATCTTACCTAAGTCTGCGGCCATAACAATAATGTTATCGGCATTGTTGAGTTCCGGCAGTTAGCGGTAAGATAGCCAGTTTCCTCTGTGGTTGAGGAATCCGGTTGTAGCTCGCTGGCATCGTCAGCCTTATCTTCACTTAACATCAGGTGAGATGAAGGCCAAGAGTTACCCCGTTAAGATAAAAATAACAAATGTCATTTTGTCTATACAAAAAAGGTAGCGAACCTATGTTCGCTACCTTTTTTGGTCATAATTCGTACAAAAAATTATTTAAACCGACTCCAAAAAACTGAAAAGGATAAAATAATTAAATTTTAGTAAGTACTCATCCCCTAGGAACATATTTTTGGAGTCGGTGCTTCACTATCTATGGTTTCTAGAAAAAACTTAGTTCCAACTCCAAAAAGATGTTCCTAGGGGATGAGTACCTACTAAAATTTAATTATTTTATCCTTTTCAGTTTTTTGGAGTCGGTTTTAATTTTTGTTTAAATATTTTTTTTTCGCAATTTTTAGTGATAACTTTGTAAGGTCAAAGCTAGATGGGTGACCGTGAGCTTAAATTGATTTCTACTATCGTATCATTTCACTAAAAATTCATAGAAAAGCAAAAATCCGCAATTTCACATATGTAGACGACTTAATTTTTCCAGTTTTTTTGATTTAAAAATCAAACTACCCAATGGATTTTCAAAAAATTTTTATGGGACCAAATGGAAACTATTCCGCATCGAATAAAAAAAGAATCATCAATATCGGTTCACCCAGTCAAAAGTTCTGAGGTAACAAACATAAAAAAAATAAAAAAAAACATACAGACCAATTGATAACCTCCTCCTTTTTTTGAAGTCGGTTAAAAATATCGTCTGATAGGTAATCATAATAATAATAATATTCATACACTCACACTTATTATCTAGCCCAAAGTAAGCATCATTAAGAGCTTGTGTTATGGTTATTAGATAACGGAGAAATAATGATAATAATATGTTAGAAATATACTAAATAAACATATAAACATCCATGACTCGTAAACAAACGCTTGTACTCATCATACAAACATTTGCTCTTACCGGGATTCAAACCGATCGTGATACCTTACAGTGCCTTTAATATGATAATTTCTAAATTTTTCATTGAAAACGCGTCAAATAGAGGGTTACTATTAAAACAGTTTATAGGTCTTAAAAACACTTCTAGTAAAGTCATTTGTACTTTTCAAAATACGTAAGCGAATGTTTTTGTGTGGAATTCGCAGTGTTATTCATGTGAATGTTCACGAGTGTTTGTTCTGGCCTATTGTTTGAGTCCTTGTGACTATATTTCTTCGCCAATACGGCGGTGCGAGCCTGGATACAATGTGGCTAAGCCAAATGGCCCGGTCCACTCTAAACATTGATTTTACGACACACAGGCACTTGAGTCTTGTGTGGTATTCTAGATGTTGAGGTGCTGGAAGTGGTTGGACGTCACCAAAGTTGCCTACTTTTAAATGTGGCGCTTTTTTCAAAAATTCAGAAAAATTAAACTACTAGGAACTTTATGAATCACTAATACAAAAAAAAACATTCAATATTGTTCAATAGCTTAGCCACAGGATTAGTTTTTCATTTTAAGCATTTTCTACACGCTGTACCTGACAATACATTATCACTGCCAGGTTGAAAAAATCTAATAGTATTCAACGTTGCCCAACCTACCAAAATTTGTTTAAAAATTCACGCAAAACAAAGCAAAGTATAGTATACCTTACGGCTGTTGCCGCCCTAGGTTAGAGACTCGATATTTCCAAATGGCGTTCTTTTTTATTCCCATTTCTGAGTTGTTTACTTTGGGTGATATTTTTAAAATATTAAATCTAGATTTTTGTAACTAGTTATAATTAGTAATTAAAATATAATAAAACTAGAAAAAAATCACGTCCTGAGGCAGGAATCGAACCTGCGACCTTTGGACTTGGGATATCCCTGTGAAATTCTTCTAGTCTATCTGTATTTGCGTTTATGAGCTAACGTCCCAAGTCCCAAGTCCTGGGTGGCTCAGTGGTCAGAGCAGTCGCCCGGATTGCGAAAGGTCGCGGGTTCGATTCCTGCCTCAGGACGTGAATTTTTTCTAGTTTTATTATATTTTAATTACTAAGTAATTTTTCAAACATTTATAATTAATTATGTTAAAATCAATAATTAAGAATAGTTATAATTATTCATATTGCTATGAACTAGTGTAGCAAACGTTTTAATTTATTGTCGTATTGTATGACCAGTAAGGGTAGCAGGGGAATCATTCCAGAAATCCCTAACGGTAAATTCCCACCAGGGAAGGTTATCGCGGATATAATGATCTTATCACAAACTGGACTATTTTAATTTGGATTATATGATTACCTATTGTAACTTATTAATATTAAAGTTTATTTGTGGACTATACAAAGGTAGTTCAGGACTATAATTTATTCCTGCACTAGGCTTGGCCCCGTCTTGCAGATAGCTAATTCCCAAGGTGAATTTCCAGAAATTATAAAGGTGAAAAGTCAACAGCCGAAGCTAGTCTATAGCTAGTTTTTTTACACTTAATTATGCATACATTAATTGTTAAATAAATAAATAAAGTCCTATGGCTTAATCATTCAGATTAGTAAGAATATCTTTAAAATAATAAGTACAGACAATATTTTCTTGATGACGACTCTTTGCATTTGATTATGAATAAAGGCAGTGACCGAAACTTTTGAACCTGGTATCACTTATATCAAAGATAAGTAATAGATAACACACATCTTTACGATAAAAAGAATGTGAAAAACTGTGTTCGGTATCGCTTCAACAAAATCATTTAGCAAATCAATGTCCTATCCAGCATATGTATAGCAAAGTAAATCAAGGTACTTGCGTACTAGCGGTACATGCTTCTATGACATCACGCCTTTGTCCAGCGGGAGTGGGCAGACAAAAGCTTGCGAGTGTGTGTCAAGCAAGAATATATTGACTTTGACACGGATTTCGTAAGAGCACAGGCTTATTGGACATGACTTTGTTGATAATGTGAGAATATTTTTTTAATGCACAACATATTTGTTTAATAAACGAAATTACCAATAGCAGCATACATAAGACTTCCCTTAACAATAAAACGTGTTTATTTAGACAGTAACATCAGATTTTGCATTCAATAAAGGTAAATCCATCGTTGCCTAATTGATTCCAAATTTAAAAGGGTTTCAATTGTGATCTAATATAAAAAAGTGGCTGATTGGATGGAAATGAGAATATAACTCGCATACATGTCATACGAAAGTGTACAAATTGGTGTGTATGTACAAATAGTAAATATTAACTTTTTTAGGGTTCCGTGATGAAAATGAATCCCTTATAGTTTCACTGTGTCCGTCCGTCTGTCTGTCTTTCTATCCTAGATTTTCAGTAAGCTGCTGCTGATCACGCCGCCAAAGTCGGTTTTTGTATGCAACTAGATGACAAACAAGCTTCTTTACTCCTTTTTTTTTTAAATAAAAATTAAATAAATTCCGCAACAAACAAGCTGACAGCCCACCTGGTGGTAAGTGGTTACCGTTGCAATAACATAGAAAAAAATCACTGGGTAATGCAGGTGCGTTGTATCCTGAGGTGTAAGATGAAATGCCTTACATACCTAGTTATTACACTGCACGTTACCACAAATGCAACCTTGAAAAAAATATATAATAAGGGTTTCATTTACTTGAAAAAAACACTACATTCACCTGTAAAATTCTTAGAGATGTCGGTTAAAAATAACATATTAAGTTTTTGTGGTTTAAGCATCTTACTTAATAAGCATAGTTATATTCACAATTTTCAATATAAATGCCGCATCCACGAAGAAGCGCTCCTAACACCTGACCACAAATACAATAGAAGCTGACAGCTGAAGTGGTGCGATGTTTGCGTTGCGCTGTTTGCGCGCTTCACAAACTGCGCTTGCGTCACTATCCGGACTACAGCACCAGGATCTATCTAATAGACTTCATATTTAAAATAAATATAAGATATAATAGTAATATTTAAGCTACTCAATTATCATTGATCTAACAGAAGTTCGAATCATCAATTCAGATCTGATTTTCAGCTACATCTGAATACTTCAATACTGTTATTTCAGCTTTATTTCAATCAAACATGTAATTATATCAACATTTAGGTTTAATATGCAGGTTCTGTACTTGAGCTTTATTACTATGGACATTTACAGGACTTGAAATTCTGATGGTCGGAACTATCGTCAGTTTTGGGCTTGGATTTTTTTTATTTACAGGTCTAATTGTCTATACTTACATTGTCTTTTATACAACTAGATGACAAACAAGCTGACGGCCCACCTGATGGTAAGCGGTTACCGCTGCCTACACCTGCAATAACAAGGAAAAATCACTTGATATTGCAGGTGCGTTGTCATCCTGGGGCCTAAGATGAAATGCCGCCCATGCCCAGAAAATACACTGGCTACCTTTCCCTTCAATCCGAAACACAGCGAACTGTTTCACGGCTGAAATAAGAAAGGCGGTGCTACCTATCCAGACGACCCTACATACGCTTACCACCTTGTTTTCTTTATCCGTTGAGGTACCATTTATTTTAAACAAATAGTCGATTAGATTTCTAAGGGATTCATAGCAATGGGTAGTATTCATCTCCAGTTTATATACGTCCAACTAGGCACAGGCCTTCATACATAGGAGAAACACGTGAGGACCACCACGCCAGCCCAATGAAGATAAGTGGGCGAAAGCAGTTGCAGTAACAACCGGGACCAACGGCGCCAGCGTAAAATGCCGTTCAAAGCACGGATGAGCCCGAGATTACAAAAATTTTTTTAAACAAAAATTAAAATGGACTTCAAATGAACTGAAAAGGACAAAATAATCAAATTTAAGTAGGTACTCATCCCATAGCAACATATTTTTTGGAGTCGCTGCTTCACTATCTATTGTTTCTGGAAACAACTTAGATAACTTTCTAAGGTCAAAGCTAGATGGGTGACTGTCACCTCATATTGTTTTCTACTATCGTATTGTTTCACTAAAAAGTCATAAGAAAGCAAAAAATTGCAATTTCGCATTCGTAGACGACTTATTTATTCCAGTTATTTTTTAATCTTTAAAAACCTTTAAAAACCAAACTACCTAGGTGGTAGACCTGTATGTAGGGTCGTAGGTATCACCGCCTTTCTTATTTCAGCCGTGAAACAGTTCGCTGTGTTTCGGATTGAAGGAAAAGGTAGCCACTGCAATTACTGGGCAAGGACGGCATTATTATTTTTTTTACACTCACATCTATTATCTAGCCCATAGTAAGCATTATTAAGAGCTTTTATTATGGATACTAGATAACGGATAAATATTGATAATAATATGTATATAAATATAAGAAATATACTAAATAAACGTATAAACATCCATGACTCGTAAACAAATGCTCGTACTCATCATACAAACATTTGCTCCTACCGGGATTCGAACCCGGGACCTCTTGATCGAGTAGCCTGCATAGCAAGGGGTACAGACCGCTCGACCAGCCTGTCGTCATTTCATCTTAGGCCCCAGGATGACAACATACCTGCAATATCAAGTGACTTTTCCTTGTTATTGCAGGTGTATATAGGCGGCGGTAACCGCTTACCATCAGGTGGGCCGTCAGCTTGTCCAAATGGCAGCTATTCCGTATCGAAAAAATATAATCATCGATATTGTTTCACACAGTCGAAAGTTCTGAGGTAACAAACATAAAAAAATACAGTCGAATTGAGAACTTCCTCCTTTTTTGAAGTCGGTTAAAAGGAGATGTTCCAAAAATGTATGTAGGTCTATGTAAATTATACTGAAAAATAGGTGAAATATGCTGAACAGTGGTAAATTATCAATTTTGATTTTATTCGATTTGCTTCGTGGCACAAAACAAGCATTTTTATAGCAAAAAAATAGCACTTAACTGAGTATTTTTTTGTATTTAAGAGATTTTTGTAATGATTTTTTTTAGATAGTGTAGTACATACTGGTTGGATATAAAACATGCTCTTTTTGAATGACCCATCCGGGATCGAATAACACTACTTTCGTAAACAAAACCAGAGCGCTCAAACCACTATGCCGCCTAGCTCATCAAGAGTATAAATTCAGTCAATCTCTAATACGCACAGAAAAGCAGTTTCGTTTCATCAATTTAGTAGCGCGGCAATAAGTAACTATTAGTTTCACCAACCTACACATTTAGAAGGGACATTTTTAATTGTGAAATAGATAACAATGGAACGCACATACAAGTCGTCTACAGCCGTGTTAACATTCCCGGCCGGGCTCAATGGCGCATTAATATATCGAAAGTCCCATTAAAGGGTTAAACGCAGTTTATCTTGATTGAGATTTATGATAAGTTCTGGCTGAGATTGAGTCGCTGCCGGTATTCAGGGCTGGGCTTGTATCGGTAATGATTGAAAAATATGCCTTGTTTTATTTTTGTGCGTAAATAGTAGCTGTGATTACTATTAGTTGAGAGATGGATGTGCACATAATATGGATTATTGTATTTGGAAAGCAGCCACAAACTAACAGGTGAGAGAAATTGCGGAATATCACAACCTAGGTATGCGTTTGTAAATTCGACATTCAACTACCAATACATTTTTCATTGGCACATTGATATAAAATTTTTATTCAATTTCAAACGGAATCATTTTACAACTACAACTTAACAATTAAGTACCTATTACAAATATTTTCATTTTGTATTCGCATCGTTACATGTAACCTTTAAAGTTTTCTGTATCTAATTTGACACCAAAATATATCATATCGCGCCAATAAGGAGCCTGTTCTTTCACAGAATGTAATCTATATCCAGGCCAAAGTAAATCTAAATCGGTTCAGCTATTTAAGAATGAAAATGTGATCGACAGAGTTACTTTTCGAATTTATAATTTAAGTATGGATTTTTAAACCTTATTTTTGCATTTGGGTATTGACACTAATACTTTTATATATCTGATAACCATCTCGAGGCAAGAATCAAAAGAGACAAATGACGATACGACCATAATAGCCGCTCAATATAATTAATTACACATTTGAACACGACAGACCTCCACACAGGTGACTTCATTGTCACAGATCAGATGCCTAGATCTGATGGCATAACCTCGGCTGACGTACGGATGTCTGCTTCAATGATTATATGGAAAGATTAATTTGTTGTTTCATACAATGGTCCCTGATAAAATATTAAGCTTGTTACAAATGCAATAAGGCAACTTCATAGATGTCATCAACGCACAAAAGTAGTTATAATGTTTTTTCATTCCATACCCAAAAGTTAAAAAAATCAGAAAATTGTTTATAACTTCTTCAATTATCAAATTGATCAAGCTTTGTTATGATTGTGATGATATTTTCAAAAACATGTCACTTAAAATACTACGGCAGCATAATTAATTTTCTACGCATTGAAATAAGTCTGCGAATCAATTAAGTGGTGAAAAAATATCACTAAATAGAAACCTAAACCGTTTAAATCATTGAAATTAAATATGTAGCGGGATTTTATAGATTGTTTCACGAGTAATAGAATAATATTATCTGTATAGAACCCTCAAAAGTATTTTGGTAATAGGAAACACACAATTACGAAAGAAGGCTTAAAATTCCTAAGAATTTTAGGAACAGCCGATTGAATTAGACTTCCTTAGACAAAATTTAAACGTAAAAGTTAGACTATTAGAAAACGTTACATTACTTTTTAAAGAGTTTTTCATAAAGGATAAATATTTCACTTTATTGTTATGTTATGAGTATTAAATTAAAAGAACATTGCCTGGACTTGTGATTTAAAACTTAATTCGAGATTGACCCTCAAAAAAACCGATACAAAATATCGAGTGTCACAATTGATACTACGAAATTTTGATTTCATTTCAAGAAACAACTAATTAGAAAGTGAAAAGAGTTCGTTATAGAAACAAAAACATTTACGTTTTCTGATAAGTACCTGGATTTTTTACGACGCAATTCTCAATGAAATAATCTTTGTCGGTAGTGGGTATCAAAAATCGAATATACATTTAGAAATTTATCGTTTAAACTCGATCGAATCATGAC
Source organism: Nymphula nitidulata (assembly GCA_947347705.1). Taxonomy (NCBI): domain Eukaryota; kingdom Metazoa; phylum Arthropoda; class Insecta; order Lepidoptera; family Crambidae; genus Nymphula; species Nymphula nitidulata. The sequence continues at coordinate 9,921,142 of OX374636.1, forward strand.
CTCGATAACGGTTATTTATTAACTAATTAAAATAACAAAATAAAACAATGTTGAATGTCTAGCAATTTAGAAATAGATTTGACTTCCGTATTTTTTTTATTTCATTAGTGATTAAATCGATTAGCGTCGATGTCCGAAGCGAATTGTTGAACGAGAATCATAAACTGGTATCGTTATTTGTGATGAATCGTAGTGGCTACCAAATTGTATTGTCTATTAATAGCACATATTATTATGTACAGTCAGTATCAGATTTATCTGAGCTTTCAGACTGCTCAAAAACAAGTATTATATGTTTTTAGACAAGCAACCGTATTACACACAGGTACACACTACATATCTCATTTAAATCGCCATTCACTTGTTCAAGATTTAAGTATTACTACCGGCGAACGGTTGGTACAAACAACATACAATTCTATCTTTGTGTTAGAGTTGGTATTCTGAAATGGTGCAGATATTTTAATCACTCTAAAAACTCAGATGATTCTGATGCTGACTCTATTTACAGTAAGCGGAAGATTCGCTGAAGTTCCTCTTTCCATCCAGCATTCACTTAATACCAAATGGAACCAATCAGATGTCCTGAGTAAAAGAGGTATGAAAAGGCACCTTTTGGGCCGGCAAGTTAGAGGCGGCTAGAGCAGTGTCCAAACTGCACTGTCTACCTGTCTTCTCATGTGGACTGTTCTTACTGCTTCACATCAGCCGCTTCACATTTAAAAAAAATGTAAAACAAAACAATTACTAAAGGCAAACAAAACAATTACTAAAAATGTAAAACAAGACATTTACACGATGCAAATGTCTTGCCTGTAGCACACACTTAAATAGAAGCAAGAAATGTCTTGCATACATAGTCATAAGTGTTGTTCAGATTATGCAAGTAATTTCTGGCTTCAATTTAATGGTATGCTACAGGCAAGAAACTTACGTCGTGTAAATGGGCCTTTAATCTTACTTGGAATTATCAATTTTATAAAGATTTTGCTGTGGTTGTTAGCTCATAAACCATTAATGCTATTTATAAGGTTCTGATCCCCGGAGATCAATATTTGCTGGCGAATCGCTGTAAAATATTTATATGTTTCTTCTCGTTCATCATCATCCTTACTTATTCCTTATTTTTAATATTGCCTTGTATATGCCTATGTAGCAATGAGCAGACCACATTGAAAGGAGGACTGACGGCTGTTGGGGTGGAAAGGTCCTCGAGTGGCGGCCGCGTGCCGGGAGACGCAGCGTTGGTAGGCCTCCCACAAGGTGGACCAAAGATCTGGTGAGGGTTGCGGGAAGCTGATGGACAGTGCAGGACCGATCGGTTTGGAGATCCTTGGAGGAGGCCTATGCCCAGCAGTGGGCATCGCTCGGCTGCAATGATGATCCATACCTTAAATCACCACCTAAATAAATTATAAATAATTTATGTAATCTATAAATAATTTATCTAATCTGTCTTCCACCTAATGAATAGTATAGCTTTAAGATTGCTGTACGTAATCTGCTTTATCCTGTTCGACTAATTGAGGGTAGACCTGAATCGATCGATCATTTCTAGCGACCCGGGTCGATCACGACCCATTAAGTTGGTGATCGAGTAACAATTTTCCAATCAAATGATCGATCGCGGGTCTCGAATGGCCCGCACAATAATTCGGTTGCGGTTCTACTCGCTGGCTCGCGGGTCGCGGGTCTTAGATCACGAGTCGCAACGTAGGTCTCAGGTATTTTGAGTCGTTCGCGTGTGATTATTGTGTCATAAAATAAACACGAATATTTTAATGCAAATTCTTATCACCATGAATTAGATTTTATTGGTGAGTTAATATAAGAAAATTATTAACCAGAACATAGCGAGTGAACGAGTTAAACGCGTTCTAACTATAGTGATAAAACATCGATTTCAGTGATCGAATCTTCTAGTGAGTCGCGACCCGTGAATGAAAGGCATTCGATTTAAAGTGATTCGATTAATCACGATCGACTCAGGACTATTTTTTTTTTCATTTATTTAACATTTAAACAAAGTTATACAAAGTGTTGTTTGCGATAACATTTTAAAACCACTAAGGTTTATACATTTGCTATCGAGAGTTTACATAATATCTATATATCTTAATAGAATACTATGGTATTGTTAATTAGACTTTTAAGTACAATTTCTCATAAACTTATTTTTTTGTGTGTAGGTAGACAAACAAGACAGGTAATGTACCGGTTAGAAAGATAACATTAAACATCACTTGTTACATTAATGTATGAAAATACTGCTTTAATTTATGTTTAATATTTTTTTGCGAAGGGGAATTAAGGGAGCCCTGCCTCTAATCCTTCCATTCCGCATTGTCGCCAACCAACTTTAACCTTTTTGAGCTGTTATCATTCCAGCACACCACATATCCGAAGAAAGTCTTTAACTGTAGGTTGACAATATACTAGGTGTTGAAGGAATCTTCGTGATGTATGAAACAGGTGATTTTGTCGTGTTTTTTTTAAACAAGTCGCATTTAGGGACACTAGCATTGATATTTGTAGAGAAAAAGTGTCTCTTCCTATGCAACATCTAAAAAAAGTTCTTATTTACAAACAAAGGACTTGATCAATAGGCATACATCATATTAAGCAATAAAACAGAGATAGTATAGAGTACTAAATCGTAATCATACTTGAATAATCCAATGCGCGGCTTATTGTAAAATGTTCTCCTGTGTAGTGGACAAAATGAATTTCACCTCGATTGGGTTATTTATATGGGCCGGTCGAACAGGTGTGCCGATGCGGCGCTTTACGGGGTGATCTTTATCAGGAACAAAGGATTGAATTTCTCTAGGAAGTTGGGAATAAATATTTATTTACAACTATTTTCGTTAAGAGTAACTATATAAAAGTTGGAAGCCTTTCAAGGACTTTTACAGTTTTTAAGGATACTATTTTTAATATGGGTACATTTAGACCTTAGGACTGAAACAATGGACAGACGGAATAGTCTCAATTATAAGGCAGAAAGAAGAAAGACGCTAGAAAATTGAACTTTAGATTTTCTTGAAGATGCACTTTAATTTAGATTATAATTCTTGCTCTAGCAATCCATACTAATATAATTGCGAAAGTAGCTTGTCAGTCTCTATGTTCATTACGTTTTTACTCCTAATCCATTGAACTGATTTGAAATAAGGAATTTGAATTAAAATTTTATTTTTTTAGATGAAATGAGGCGGGGAGATAGGTGACATTCTGAGAAAGGAGATCGATTAGCTTTTAGAGAACTGACACCCTCGCGAGCGGAGCCAGGGTGGAAACTAGTTTACTATAAAAACATCACAGTTTCATAGTCATTCACTATTTTATTGCCCAATCCGTATCAAAATGAATGTGGCACAATAAGCTCCAGTCTCAAACAACTTACCAAATCTACACATCCTGTATGCGTGCGCGCTGCGAAGGAATGTTATTAATACGGAATTTGTTAGAGCCTATACTTAAAACCACTCGATCGATGTTTGGGGCTAACATAAATATTAATGCGTCAGTTGTTATGTTGACCTCCGAGTAACAATAGATGCGCGAGCGAGATAAATATGTTTGGATCTTTTTGAAGTAAGAGTAATTACGTTTATAGTTTTGTTTTTGTGATTTGCGGATCTGTTTTTGAGTCACCTGAGTATCATTTTCCGCTAGTTCAGTTTGAGCGTTGCTCAAGGCAAATCGTTGGGACCATTGTTCCAAAATTACTGTAAATTAAGTTATTCTTGAAATTGGTTTAATAATTAAAGTACCAGATCAATAATATGCTAAAACTAATAAATATTTGAAGTAAAATTCAAAATTTTACTCGTTAATTATCGTGATGGCTTTGATTAATGAGCAGTCGACAGCACCTCCAGCGTAACAGTTTGACCTTGTGCTCGCCCCTATTCCGCTCGTCGTAGAGGCGGCTTTTGTAATGGAATTGTTACACTTGACGTCTGTACTAAGAACTTAGTCATCCCCAAATGTCCTTAGTCACAATAAACTTTAATTTTGAATATGTCATCACCTATTACTTAGAAAATGACTAATCACATCACAATCTCAGAATCATTGTTGGTTTTATGAAGATACTTTAAAATGAGTTAAGTGTATAGTTTGGACTTTGTACTTGGTATGTTTAATGCTTAGTCCTTTTTATTTGCAATTTCAAGACACGATGCGTAAATAGTTGGTGTTATAATAATGCCCGATCTGTTTGCGTTTTTACTAATTTATGTATCTAGTAGAAACATTACTACATAATTATTAGCGTTTGTTTAATTTTAGCTGTTTTATTACATGTTAAGTTTGAGTACAGTTGACAACATATCAAGCAGTACTGGACTGAAAACATCAGTTGCTTCTCTGTTTGTCCGACGGAACTAGAGCTACCTACGTAAAACTTATGTATACTTCTGCGAGTTTATAAGGTGTAGATAAGCGTAAGATGTAGGTACAAACGCATACCTACAATCTGTCCTTTATGTCATTGCGATAGGGATCAAAATTGCTTAAATTTTCGTGAAAGTAAATTTTTAAAGTTCCACTACTGCGTAAAATAACATGAAGTGACTCTGCGCTCGCATTTTTAGTTCGAGCATTTTTAGCAAGCGAATAATTTAATTATAATAGAGCGTTATGCTGGAATACATACGCATGGCCGGTGGAATTAATTTTAGCTGCTCTTAGATCTAACACAATCTCGCTTACAAGTGTTGGCACTGGTTAAGGCAACTTTATGTCTTCCTCTCGAGTGCGCTTACGACATATCCTCTATTTGGAAACGATGCGATTGGAATCTTTATTATTTTTATATTAAAGTAGCTACGATCAAATTTTATTGGGATGATGGTAAAATTTGATTCGAGAGCGTAGGTTTAATTTTTAACTCTCTTTCACTTATGTAGGAAGCCCTGAGCCCAGCAGTGGGACGAATATAGGTTAGTGATAGTGATAATTTATTATCAGATGACTCACATGTTTTATAGACAAATGTCATTATAACTAGAGAAACATAAAAACTACATATATTAAAAATATATTTAGTATTAATATCTATAAAGTGTTCTGAGAAAATTTAACCGTTACTCTTAGCCGTTATTCTATGACTTTAGCCATTAATAATCTTAATATGATCCAATATTTCAAGGTGACCATAAGAACAAATCATGCTATTGTAACGTTTTTTCTGCAAATTTATACAAAATCACCGAGAAAAATAGTTTGAATTGTTAATTACCTGTGTAGTAAATACCGCGGATAATCCGCCGATGTTTGCATATATTATTAATAGACTTGTGATGTAGAAGTCAAACCCATTGTAAGGTAATCTCGTCTGAGATAACAGGGGAAATACAAGTATGTCTCTAAAATAAACGTTGTGTTTTCCCTTTGCCAATAATGTAATGCAAAGACAAAACAGGTGTTGGTGTTATGTTCAAAAATTACTATTTGGTATTACTCGTCGAGATTTTTCTGGACAGTAATAATTATTTGGACGATGCCATAGATACTTATTAGCTATATGGTTTGTATTGGTGTGAGAAAAGTAAATCAAATAAAGACTCCACATGGTACAGTTGAAGTCAGATAACAACACCTACTATTATTGGCCTGGTACAATAATATTTGCTATAAATATGAACACTATAGTGATTGTGACATAGTACTAAAATGTTACTTAAAATAAAATAAAAAGTAGACTTGTACTTTAAAGTGCATAAACACAATAGCTAAATAATAAAGGAAATTTACGAAAGTAAACATTATTTATAGAATAGTCGTGGGAACTACGAGATATAGGTGCGGGAAAGTAGAAATGAATAGATGAATAATATAATAGCTGACCGGTTAGATCTTTGTTACAATGTTGTATCGGTACTGACGCACAAAGATTACTAATTTTATTTACAAACATTTCGAAATTGCAAAAGTAAGCATAAGAAAATTATTTAATAAATAAATAATAATTTTAGGAAAAGAAAACACTGATTGTTGTTTAATTTAATACTTTTTAAAACTGAACTCTAGCTTACTTTTTATAAAGCTGGCTTAACGCCTGATAATACATGCGTTTCGTGTAAGTCACCGAGCAGCTGGTTCCGATGGTTAATACTGACGATTTTAACTACCAACCATTGGCCCGTGGTGGTGTTATAGCCCAAATACCTCAACTGTTTCGTCTACGTGCTGCCTATGCCCAGCAGTGGGACAAAGTATAGAGTAATTTGACAGTTACTGTTAAATTAGCTTAATGTCATCTCTAACAGGTGGTCAGCGGTCATCAAAGTAGTTATCACAACTGTTTATTCCTTTGAAGGATGGTACTATTCAGTCTCTTGTGTAAACCTTAGTGTATATCCAATAAAGTGGGTAACGCATTGATAGTCTAATACCGTACTGATCTCGTCATAACACTTTGATCGCAACTATGTTGCGCGGGAATGGCGATAATATCTAAGCTTCGAGACCCACTCGGTCGCTCCTATGATGAGATCTGTGACTAAAATAAATATGAGATTATTTTTTAAGATGTAGACCGGCTGTCAGTTTAGTCTTTAAAACAGTGTTTTTTACAACAAGCGTGATGAATAAACAAATTGCTTGCTAAGACGGTAAGCGATAGTCTTTAGAGAACTTCAATGGTACCTACTTAGGTTTGCCACCCCCTAAAAATCAACAGGAATAATCATAAATATTGATATCGCATGAGGCAAGCCTTCATTTCTCCATTCTCGTTGAGCTCTGAGTCTTCACTGTTAAGAGTTACCTCTATTTTACCATGAAGATAAAGGGACTGTAGAGACACAGAAATAAGGAGCAGTTTCATATGTCACCGTTAAAGCGATGTTGTTAGTTAGATACATAATTTAAACTAAGATTATTTTATACACAAAGGCAGGTAAATCATAATTTTGGCATCGGATAGAAAACTTTTGCATAATGGTATAATTTTTACTGCGTAGATAGATATAACCTTAGTCGATTCACACTTCGATTAACCTTAATCGCTCAGATGGTTTTCAATTTAACAACATATATTTCTTGTTGATCTTTAAATGTAAGTACCTATGTTACTCATATAAGTATGTAGGTACTCCAGTAAGTACTAAGTACTGAACTTACGTTCATGTTAGTATTTAACACCTATCGTAAACCTTTTTGTGTGAGGTTAACAAGTAAAAACCGTATCTCAAATATCAACTGCAGAATTTCGTAAGAGTGAGATAGCAAAGTTCTAGTCTTCGCACAGTTAAGTGGTCTGCGTAACTCGGATGTCGGCTATTATGCGCCCGCGCCTTGGGTGCTCTAGGGATGATCGAGGTATTGAAAAACATCGATGCCTTATATCAATATTCGCAATAAATTCGCAAAAGCACTATTAGTCCGGTACCGCTAGGTTTTGAGGTTCCAAAAATATTAAAGTTTATGATTTTTTGCATACAGTTAGTATACCATTTGACCAACCCAAATCATGATTTTGTGTCATTTTTGATGGTTGCTAAGGTCACAATTTAGGTATTTGTCTTTTTATGCATTATTTCGTTGAAAAGAAAATTAGAGTTGAAAATTTAACTTCCATGATGATAACAAAGGCATTACTGATATACATAAGCTTTTTGTGCCATCTCACTCCATGGGAATACTGGATTTACCCAAATACCATACCTATCGCTGTAATAGCTATAGAAAAATATTAAAGTTGGTGAAATAAGTGTTACCGGTTCTCTAACTCTAGTATCTATTGTTTAAATCATTTTGTGTCATATTCATCCATGGTATTCGGAACTATATTTTTTTTCCTATTTAACCCTCTGTAATAGCCATAAAAGAAAATTCAAGTTATTAGAGTTTATGTCTTTATTAATGTTATGGTAAAAGGAAGCTATATGCTTAATTTGTGTCATTTTAATCCATGGGATTTTGATTTATATTATTTTCAACGTTTTTGTGCGAAGAACACTAGCGCGGCCACAGCGCGGCAAAAGAGCGCGTAGCCGCGTAGGCATTCACGGGCTCCGGCGACCGGCTGCCGGCCGGGAGCGAGGCGCTATAATTTGTTTGTTGTTGTACGAGTAGTGACTTGTGATAATTGCATAGAAAATGGAAACTAATACAACATGTCTTATTTGTGGGCTAATGTTGGGTGGTAAAGCTGTAAAATTAAAAGAAAGGATTTTATTAACGCATTAATTGCCTCCCGTAAATATACACACATTACCATTACCCCAATGCCGTTATAAATTGGAAGCGCGCCGCCCATCGGCGTCGGGGACATCTCGATAAAGTACACAGCCGCCCATGGGTTACCTCGGCATTTCGACATTCACTATTTTTTATATGTTTTACGAGCAGAGTGATTTGTTCGATTGAAGAGCGCATTCATATTGTGAGTTAATTATTACAAAAAATACATTTTCTTTGGTGTATTACCGTTATAGCGATGGAGTGTGAAAGTGACTTGCGAATTAATTTATAGTAGTGCAAAATTGTGTCATTGTATTAAATAAATATTTTCCAAATAACATTGATATGCATGGTAAAATTTCCCCGTAAATACAAATTATTTATGTAAATTTTTCCAAAAAACCAAAATCATAATGTATTCATTTTAATTTAATTAAATTATACAGTGATTTGAGTATCTCGGTAGCGATAGCGTAGTGATTTGAACGCCATAGTTTCGATTACAAAAACAAAGCAACTTTCGCCATGCTCGAATTTTTTTTTATACAACTAGATGACAAACAAGCTGACGGCCCACCTGATGATAAGCGGATACCGCCGCCTATAGACACCTGCAATAACAAGGAAAAATCACTTGATATTGCAGGTGCGTTGTCATCCTGAGACCTAAGCTGAAATGTCCATGCCCAGTAATTACACTGGCTACCTTTCCCTTCAATCCGAAACACAGCGAACTGTTTCACGGCTGAAATAAGAAAGGCGGTGGTACCTACCCAGACGACCCTACATACGGGTCTACCACCGAGATGGGTCAATCATAATTTATAATCTCAAGCTTCTCCGTGCTTTGGAAGGCACGCTAAGCCGTTGGTCTCAGTCGTTACCACAACTGCTATAACTCACCGAACCGCTTTTTATATACAAAGCTCAGTAAATGAGTCATCACCATCTGATGTGAAGCGGTAAGAAAAGTCCATGTGCGGAGACAGCCAGAGCAGTTTGAAAACACACTTTCTTTGAAACTTTCTTCCGCGTACGCTCAAGTTGTGGAATGAGCTCCCTTCATAGGTTTTCTCGAATGAGTACAGCATGGGGTTCTTAAAAAAAGGCGTGAAAAGGTTTTTACAGGGTCGGTAACGCGCAAGTGATACCTCTGGTGTTGCAAGCGTCCATAGGCTACGGTAACCGCTTACCATCTGGTGGGCCGTATGCTTGATTGCCACCTTAGTGGTATAAAAAAAAAACAAACACTGTTCTAGCCGCCCCCACCTTGCCGGTTTTTAACGCCTCTTTTGAAGAAACCCATGTTATAGGAAGGAGGGAACACATGTGCTGGCAAAAAATTCCAAGTTTTGGAAGTTCGACAAAGAAACGAGTAACTATACTTCTTTGTGCGTGATGTTTAGGTGGAGACAGTAAATTGATGACTCCGAATTCCGGCATGCGTGCTCCTGAGTAGGAAAGGGGAAGGTGGGATAAGGTCGAAAAGCTCCTCAGAACACTCTCCATGATAAAGCCGCTAAAAGGCGCTTAGTGATGCAATGTCACGACGGAGTTGTAGAGGTTCTAGGCTGTTCGTAACCTCTACGTCGTCAATAATACGGACGGCACGACGCTGCAATCTGTCCAGCGCATCGAGGAGGTACTTGGCGGAGCTTTCCCACAGATGCGAGCAATATTCAACGCAAGACCGGACCAGAGTTTTGTACAGCGGGCATAATTGGTCAGGCGTGAAAAATCGACGCACCTTGTTCAGGACACCTAGCTTCCGTGAGGCTGTTTTGACCACGGTTTCGATATAATTCCTCTGATTTAGATCGCAGCATATCTCCATACCGAGCAAGTTGATGTAGCCCTGTGCCGAAAGAGTAGTGCCCTGAAGAGAGGGAAGGGGAAGGAACGGCGACATTTTAGCTGTAAACGCGCACACCTGTGTTTTCTTAGCATTGTGAAATCCGAATTCAGATATGATGTTTAACACCCTGTTGAGCTCAATGGTAAGATTGATTCTCTCCCTCTCGGTTTCAATGCGCCCAGCCCCTGGGTGATCGTTATATCCACCATGCACTGTACTGTCATCCGCATTGCAATGATTGTTTCCCAATGTAAGCATATGATTGATATGAAGAAGAAAGAGAATGGGGGATAGAACAGAGCCTTCTGGTACACCAGCGTTCACTGACATGAACCACGAAGCGCATCCATCAACGAGGATACGGATTCTCCGCTCATGCAGGAAGCTGGCGATCCAATTGCAGAGCTGAGTGGGCAGACCGTATGCCGGGAGCTTGGAGAGAAGAGCACTGAGCCAGACCCGATCAAAAAGCTTTGGCAATGTCAAGGCTAACAGCCACTCACTCACCACGATTGTCAATAGCTTCACCCCAGACATGCATTAAATACGCTCGAAGATCGACCGAAACCCACACTGACGATCATTAATTAATGAGTGATCTTCTAGGTATCGAACCAGCTGGTAATTTAAGATCCGTTCCATAACCTTGCAAAGAACACAGGTGACAGCTATTGGGCGGTAGTTAGCTGGGTCTGATCGGTCTCCCTTTTTGGGGACCGGTTGCACATTAGCGTCGCTCCAACGGCACACATCCAGAAGAGAGAGGAAGGGGGTATAGCCGCGTTACGACGGAAGACAAGACCACTGCGCAGTTTTTCAGTACTATCGCTGGGATGCCATCAGGTCCACGAGCTTTTCGGACGTCGATTGACTGAAGCTCCGCACGTACATCACATTGCCTGATACGGATATCAGGCATTGTGTGGCCACAATGGGTGAGTGTTGGTGGCTGAGAATTGCAGTCATCAATTCGGGAATGAGCAGCAAAGAGTTTTACCTGGAGATCGGCTATCTCTTGCGGCTTATGAGTAAGTGTTCCGAAGAAGGGTGACAGCACGGCTTTGGCCAGACGCCAGTAGCCTACGGCTTCCCGTAGGGTGTGTTAGTAATTCTTGGCCAACTCGTGCAACGCGCTGAGCATTCGCTCTGATGAGGGCCCTTTTGCAGGACTTGGTGGCATTGTTATAGGCTGCTTTCAGTGAGTCAATATTTGGATCCCCATTGACTCGACCTATCCAAGCGCGGTATTCCGACTGTTTGTTCTCAAAGGCTAAGGCACACTCACGATTGAACTAGTGGTTACGCCTGCCCTTACTGACGAGATCGGAGTGAGGGATATAGTACTCCATCCTTAACATAATCTCACCAGCTCACTCAGCAGTAGCGTTAGCATTCGGCTCCGACTCACTGAAACAGCGCTGCCTCCAAGGAACAGATGCAAAGTAATCCAGCATACCGCCCCAATCTGCCGACGCATAGTGCCAGATGCGGCGTTTGGCCGCCACAGATACCGGTGGCGACGCCCTTGGCACCCCAGCAGAAATCAGGCAGTGACCCGATGATCCCAAGGGAGCTCGAACCTCTAACCGATGGGGCAGTTCTACCAGCATGGTCAGTTTTGGGGAAACATAACCACATCTCGTGGTGAGCATTGAAGTCTCCTAAAAACACCAAATCCGTGGTTGGAAACTGCTCCTGCGCAACATCTGCCACCCGACTAAGGTGTTCAAAAAGTCGAGTTGTCTCCATGTCACCTCTGTGGGATCTGTAGAGGCAAACGTAGACACGGCAATGAATGCCCAGGTCCACGTGCACCCCGAGGATGGAAAAGAAAAGGGTCTCCTCCAAAAAAAGCAGCGCTGGCCGAGCCGTCTCAAGATGTTGGTAGACGACATTAAGGTTAGCATGAAGCCCACGGAAGTTTGTGAGCCCTACCTCAAACAGCGTGGCTGTAGTGGGGATGTGCACCGCTGTACGACCATACACATTACTTGTCGCTGCCATGGATGGATATAGGCAGTCAAATCGTGAGGCCTGTTTCGCCAGGTAACAGCCGACAGCAGAGAAGCGCTGACCCGCCGGACGGAAGGGCCCCCGAACCCTCCCGGGTATGGCCGCTGAACCCCACCATCCGGTCAGCAACCGGCACGACGGACCACCCCGAGATTATGCGAGGCATGATGGGGCAGCCTCATGATCTGGTTAGGATAGTGCCCCTGTACTGTGCCACGGGCGGCCAGCGGAACAGCCGTTACTTTAGGTCTCCCTGGCCGGCGGGTCAACGCAGTCAACGACCGGCTGGCCAAGTGGTCTGTACCCCAGGCTACTCGGTCAAGAGGTCCCGGGTTCGAATCCCGGTAGGAGCAAATGTTTGTATGATGAGTACGAGCATTTGTTTACGAGTCATAGATGTTTATATGTTTATTTAGTATATTTCTAATATTTATATGTCATATTATTATCATTATTTATCCGTTATCTAGTATCCATAACACAAGCTCTTAATGATGCTTACTTTGGGCTAGATAATAGGTGTGAGTGTATAAATATTATTATTATTATGTTTACTTCTATTTATAATATCTCTCATTTCTGAGGTATTTTCTAATTCCACGCGGGTTGATACCAAGCGTGAGTAGAATAATGCTGTGTGGCAGAGTGGTGTAATAGTTTGTGTGTGTGTGTGTGTGTGTGTGTGTGTGTGTGTGTGTGTGTGGGTGTGGGTGTACGTGTGTGTGTGTGTGTGGTGTGTTTTGTAGCAAGTTAATTAAAGTTAATTCATTATTATTAGTCCACCTGGCACTAGTTAGACGGAAGCCATCATTGACCGCATCCATCGCGGCATCGTCTCCCCAAGCTCTGGTTGTATGCCCACTGATCCCGGAACGCGGCCACATGTGGTCACTTGGCGGGTTTTGTGCCTTGCGTACGGTGGTCAGTAACCAGGGTTTTCACACCCTACCACGAGTGGAGCAGTTGATAGCTCAGCGATCCCTTAGTCGCCTCTTACGACACCCACGGGAAGAAATGGGCCACCGCACGGTACAATTTTTTTTATAAGATTTTAGAGATATAATATTTCTGAGCACTAATCTTTGCCTCCCGCAAAAAAAAAGAAACTTCTCTCGCAGCATACGGCACCCGCACTTGTTTTATTTATCAAATAAAGTATGCTCTTAAGTTTTTCATTATGTAGGGCTTTCTAGCGGATATGAAACTATTTCGGATTATCCGATCTAACCATTATTAATGTTCAAATGTTTATACATAAAAAATATATCTACTTATAATACGACATTGTTATGTTCTGTCCACTATATACTGTCACAAAGATTGATAAATTTATACTTATATGTACACACGACAGCACATGAAGTGTAACAGTTGGAATACGAAAGCCACCTCTATTACGAACGCAGTAAGGGCAAGCTCAAGGTCATACTGTTACGCTTGATGTGCTGTCAACTATACAAAACAACAGCAGGTCAGGTAACCGTAATATGAGAAAAAAAATCCAACCAATTTTTAACCTAAACGCAATCCGATTAAAGTACAAAAACGTTTAGCTTAATTCGGGCGTTTGTGTTAACGTGGCCTTCGGTTGACTGTTCCTACTTGCTACTCTTTGCAAACGTGTGTAAATGCTCCGTGCGGTACACAACGCGCGAGCGAACTAATATTTATAAAGGAAATGAAATTATGTTTTTTAAGTATATCATGAATTAAAGTGACACAAATTTTTATAGTAGATATTTGATGCTTTGATGATATTAAATGTGCAAACTCTAATAACTTTAATATTTTTTTACAGCCGCTATGGCTTGGAAAAGTTAAATCATTAAATATCTTAATAACCCATGGCTTAGTTTGGCACAAAATCATGTCAGGGTCATATTTAGGTGCCCTGAGTTAGGTTGTATTTGTTTTATAAACTATAATATTTTTTTGAAACTTTTAACATATATTGGGCCCCCTGTCAATTTGCACTGGACGAAAACGACACACACTTAGTTTGCACACAGCCTAGGCTATTTTACACACAATATTAGTATCATTTGGCACATTAAGTTATTTTTGGCAGTTTTATTTATATTTTAACATTTAAGTCACAAAATATTGAATTACTGAAAATGCAACAGCAATATTTGACACAAAAATTAAATATAAGCTTTTTAGGTGGAACTGTATCCCCTTGCAAAAATTCAGAAACTTTAGAATTTTTGTAACTTAGCACCTCAAAATCGCCTAGCCGTACCGGACTATATGCAGTTTCAATTCTAATGAAAACTCTTAGTTGTTGTCCAAAAGACTTAAGGATTTTGAATGGCATGCATCTTTCGAAATGCTTCAGTCTTTTGGATAATCATTGTAATCCGTTTATTAGCCAAATCGATTGGCTATTAAGGGTTACATCAAAAACTGTCACCCTCAGACATTTTACACTTATTACACACTTATTTTTCACTACTTTATATTGTGATTGAAAACCACTCAAAACAACAGCCTGACTTCTATTATCTATGTATGATTTAATCCAACGGAAAAGATCGCCGTGTATACCAAGATTCCAAAGCTTTATCATTAGTGTGTGATGACAAATTTTATCGAAACATTTAGAAAAGTCAGTGTACACTGCGTCTATTTGACAAATATCATTCATAGCACGTAATATAATTTCTGTAAAAGAAAGAAGATTAGTTTCCACACTACGGCCATGATAAAACCTATGCTGGTTAGGATTGACAATACTACGAACAGAGCTAGAGACCTGATCAGTGACATTTTTTTCTAAAATTTTACCCAATTGACATAATTTAGATATACCATGATACTTCTCGATGTCAGGCCCAGCAATCCAGGCTGTTTTCCAAATGTTAGGGACAATTCCTTCTTTGATTGATTTCTGATATATTACTGTAAGAGGCAAAGCTAAAGCGGAAGAACATTTATTGATTAAATAGGAATGTATCCCATCGGGGCCAGCTCCTTTAGTAATATCTAAAGATTTTAAGTATTTTAACACAAGGTCCAGTGTAATCTTTATAGTATTTATGTTTAAGGGAGCATGTAAGGGCATCTCCAAGTCTTCAATTACTAATGAGCATGTGCTAGCCGGCTCAAAAATTGAATGAAAATGTTTATTAAAAAGTTTACAAAAATATTCCACTTCAGATGTCACAAAACCCATATAGCGCATAGTCTGAGGTAAATTGTTACTTGATTTTATATTCTTAACGAACGTTCAGAAAAATTTTGGATTATTTAGTCATATGTTGTATAGTCATTTTAGTGTAAGTTGGCTTGTATTATCAGCTCTGAGGTACGAGTTTTTCAAAATCACATTCAATCAGAATAATTAATTATGTGACCCGCCATTCCCTCCCTAAAACTATACCTCGAGAATTTCCGACATTTTCAGACAGGTTTTTTTGTTTTCTATTAATCATGTGAGACTTGACTAATCAACAAAGTATTTTACAAAAGCCAAAACATAATTGGGAAACAATTTCTGTATAGAAAAAAAATCGAAAGGTAATCTTTTGCCATCCTTTTTGGCATTTTATAAGAAAACCCAAACTAAGTTCATTAGAAAGGCAACTATTATAATTATTTTATATAATACAAGTATTTCTATCATGCTTTGGAAGGTACGTTACTCCGTTGGTCCTGATTGTTACTGCAACTGCTTCGACCCACTTACTCACATTGGATTAGCGTTGTGGTGCTATGGCCCAAGCTCCTCATGTGTTGCTCCATTTAGGAAATGCGCAGCAGCAGGATAGTGTTGATGATGATATTTCTATCCAATTTGTTGCTTATCTGACAAGCCGCAAAATACCCTCGGGGGACAATTAAATTAATATTGTGTCTGGAATCTGTGTCAACATGCGTTAAATTTGCCTTTTTTCTTGTATTGTAAGAAGTTGCGCCCGAAACAAAATTTTATCTTTAAACATCGATAAAATTGCACATCTCTAGAGTGCTCCAGATCAAGCTTCGTCAACTGGTCGCTATAATGTGACGTTAGATAATGCTGTACATCCTTGGGAATGCACTACGTGTATGGAGGTTTACTTTGTGTTTATAAACTTAAATTGCGGTTAATTGCAGCTAGCTGGCAGAGCTAGAGGCTATAATTTTAATATCTATAAAGCAAAACCTTTTTAATGATATCCGGTCAATTGAGAAATTTTCAAAATGTTAAGTTATTAATGTTACACTTTTAAGTTCTCTAAGTTCTTGTATCCATTTTCATTGATATCATCATTATGACACAAAATGCATGTAAAAATGTTATGTCACAATGGAAGAAGGCTTTAAAATATGAAGACACACAAAAGCTTCTACATTCCATAATGTATATACATGTATCATACATATCTCACACACCCAAAAAATACACACTACCACACACACACTCTAACACAAACGCACACACACACGCACGCTCATTCACTCGACAGATTACTATTTATGAACTAAGGTATTAGTTTAGTATTTACGATAATGATTCGACTTATTGTTATAAAGGAACGGGGCTTCCTGGCACAAGTATTATCTTACATAAAAGGAAGTCCCAAACTATTTTCATTTTCTTTAAAAACTACAAACATAGTAATATATATTTTATAATTACAATGACTGCTCTTTCTTATACCTAAGACAGTGGTGGTAGACAAGCGTACGGCCCAGTTGCCGTAGCCCATAGGTACTGGTAGCAAGTACCTTTAAACATTTTTATTTTGATAAAGCGTTGTGTTGATAACATAATAATATGAGAAGAGTCTCACTGCTCCGTTTTACATCTGTATATTTTACAAATGCGATCTATCGGAATGTTGTTTCGGCCGAGACACAGGGATAAAGATATCACTGACTCAGCGGGAGGAAAGAGACAGAATAGCGATGGCGCATGAAAAGTAAGCCTAAAATACACAATTGAAAAAACTATACCTAAGCATAAAGATTACAAGAAACGCTTCTACACGATTGTAAATATTAATGATTTCTATTATCTAAAGTAATTTCCTATTGAATACCCACTATCGTTTACCAATAATCTTATCTTTTCCTTTTTTAAAAGGTCTTTGCGGAAAGAAATGTATGTACCTAATGCCTTTAATAGCGTTTTGATTCTATAAGTGACTAGATAAAGATATAAAGAAATTTGTATCTATTTTTTAGATCTGTAAAATCTTTCAGGGACCTATGCCATGCATGACATATAAAGTGAGATTTTTTTCAATGTATCGCCTTAGTGCAAACATTCAATATACAAAGCTCACACACTCAAATGAGCAACTCGTCAGGCAAGTGTACTGGAACGCTCCGAACCCAACGGGAAAGTGGTCAAGTCGCCAGTTTCTATGAAAATGCGCTTGACGCACAATTGATAGAAAATTACTCCCAGCTTCCTACGTAATGCCGAGCTGACGCTAGGGCTGTGTCAATATTCTTAAATGAGATTGTGTAAAATACAATATTCTTATTGATTCTTATTTCATATTGAGATGTATTTATTTCTTTGTAGATTGTTAGAATCGTGAGCAATCATCATCATCATTATATTAGCCGAGAGACGCCCACTGCTGGGCATAGGCCTCCCCCAAGGATCTCCAAACCGATCGGTCCTGCGCTGCCCTCATCCAACGGCTTCCCGCGACCCTTACCAGATCATCGGCAAGTATTAATCCAATAGTTTAATACTTGCTGTTATTATATTTAAAAGTAGGTAGATATTCGATATCAATAATAAATAGAGTAGAGTGGGATAGTGACGAACGCCGGGTAACTCCGAACGGATCATTTTATATCATGATATAAACTGCCCTTCATGAGTCAGATAATAAATAATAAGAGAAGAATAACATATGTAAACAAACCACTGTAATTTTTGTATGAGTAATGAGCAAGAAAGATAGCGAGTGAAAGGGACAAACCTATACAAAATGACATTTAGTTTATCTAAATTTATTATCTATCTAAGTTGGCTCAACTACACTATCTTTTTCTATTATGAAGACTACATTTACACGATATCGTTAAAAATTACCCTGCGTTTAAAATCACCCCATCATCCTCTACAGGTTATTGAAAATGTAAGGTTAGCAATGGCAAGGTATTCCTGCATTACCAAGCCCATAAAATGTAGAAGGATTAAACGTCAAAGCTTTTACTTTTTAGTGGCCTACCACAGGAACAAATGTATTACCATTCTTCTTGGGATGCATCATTTACCGAAAAATATATTGTCTCGATGCTTTATATTGTAAAATATACGGAGGGAGATTAAGAAAATTGAATCTTTTAATTTTCATTCAATTCAATTCTTTTTGAAATATAATAAAAAGGAGATCGCTAAAATTTAGTTTCAGACAATGCCCACAGATTACATATTATTAATATTGTAATAAAATTGAAAATACTTTTTTACTATGTTGACAACCCTACCTCAACTGGAAAATGAAGTTACTTACGTAGGTAGGCGACAGCAAAGTACCTGGAAAGACAAAAATAGATTGAGAATCACTGTTTCTTCAATATAAAGCCTACTGCAGTGCAATAATTATTGTATATATTATAGGCAGTACAATTAGTATAGTAGGTATGTGGTAGAAAGCTCCGTATGAACTTGCTATAAGCACATTTTAATGCTTGATTTTCTACGTTTATAATGCCTACTTTATCGCTCTGTATTTGCTTTTTTCATCGTTTTCTTTCTTTAATTGTAGCTGTTACAATTTGCTATAAGTTTTACATTCTTTGCAGCTTTAGTAAAGGTCCTCGAGTGGCGGCCGCGTACCCGGAGACGCAGCGTTGGGTGTCCCTCACAAGGTGGAAGAATCAAAGTAGAGTGACCGCCTAAATGTTAGGTTCAAAGTATTTTTATGACCACAACCTAGTACTTTTTACTATTATTTAATTTTTAGCACTTTTAAAACTCATTCTGATCCATACTAATCTGTCTATCTGTCTGTTACGTTAAAACCGCCAAGCCGTAAAAACGATAAAGTTACCTTTTGGCGCAATAAGTGACATCCACGCAGGTGGAACCGCGAGCAGCCACTGGTTTCATTCATAATCATAATTTCAGATATAAGCCTCCCCCAGGGATCTCCAAACCGATCGGTCCTGCGCTGCCCGCATCCATCGGCTTCCCGCGACCCTCACCAGGGGCCTTACCACCATCTTAATAAAATCGATTCATATTCCGCTCGCTTCAGTATTGGTTCCTAAACTGCATCGCTGTCATAGTCATAGATAGCGTCGTAGTACGAATTAACGATTCTACTCAGTTTAGGTCCTAAACTGGATTGCGATAAAAGATGGTGGTACGGGTGCAGATCGTCGTCGAACAAAAGTTATTGTATGGTAATAACATGATTATAACTTTGCTCATAATGTACGATATAGGTATGTATCTACTGTTAACTTGTCAATACTTTTGCGTAGAGCCAAGAGATGTAGTTATATGATAAGGAGTAATAAATTGTCCAATGACAGTTAAATATGCAAAACTGTAATAGCAATTGTTTTATATTTATTGTCAACTCCACAATAACATAAAGAACTGGTTTCGATATTCCTAATAACACGTTATTAAGCGCTTTACGTACAGCGCTGCAATAAACAAAGATTTTATTACAACACCATTATTAAAAATAAAAGACCGCTGATTTCACATACCGATATCTATTCTTGCCTATCGGTTATTCATTACACGTGACAATAAAAAGTCGCCTTCGTTCCCGACCGGCTAATATGAATGGTCGTAAAAAGTTTCTTAGTCTTATATAAAAAAAAACTCGATTGACATCTGTCCGTACGCCGCGCCGCTTACGCTCGGTTGGGCAAAATCAAGTATTACAATTAAATTAAAAATCAGTCAAAAGAAAATTGAATGGTACTGTCAGCATAAAAATCTGTCAACAATTCGGCAAAATTTTATGTGTGTGAATCTTATAAAACACGCGTTTCTTACTTTATAATAAATGTTAGAACTCATTGATTTAGTAAAAGTAAAAATGTAAGGTAAATAGATCGAGTAACAAATCTCTTTAAAATTATTGAATAATAATAATAATAATTATATTTATGTCAATAATATGATAAAGAGCGTAATTAAACTAAAGTCAAAAGAATAGCGTGTTTCAGACGTTTTATTTAATTTACAAGCCAGAAGTGAATCGATAAAACACGAGTAAAATTGAAACCACACATTGTAGGTTTTCTGGAAAAAAAATAGTTTCAGATTCTTCGTCGGTACCTCTTTGTACCCATTAGGAATATACCAGTACCTACGTATCCAATAAATGTACAAAACGTCTCGAAAACGAAGTGTTCTTAAATTGAAGTCAATTCAAAAACATTGGTTTTTTGAGACTGAGATTGAAGATTTTGTTGAAAAATAAACCGTTCAGTGAGTTGTTCTTGCTGACGCTACAAATAACATAATTAATGATAGAATGATTCAATTGAATCCATGGTATGCGTGCGTTTCCACTCATTGTGGACCACATCTCTTTGACGACTTTCTACAGCAAAAGGTGTCACATTGCCTAATGTCCACGCTTTGGTGACTGTCACCCACAAACTTAACAGCACATTCACCTACAACTGTCGCATTTCAATTATAAACCCTTTGCCTAGAACAATAAGAACAAATACACGTGGTATGAAACGTAAATAAATTACAAACTCGTTTGTACAAATAACAAGAGGAAATTCGAGTAGGTTTCTGCTCAAATGGCTGCTGCTTTTGTAATTAATTGCTTATATGCAATTACGTGGTAAGTAGTACATATCGGTAGCTTGGTAATTAAATGAGTATGTAGATTTATTTTTCCAAATGAAACTAACTTAATTACTGTTATACGGTTGTGCTTTTCATAATTAATCTCTTCTGAAATTCTGCACCCAGTTTAACATTAAAATATTGCCTAAAATTGTTTGTATATTGGGTGCCTCTTTATGGATTTTCTATAGTAAAGAAAATCGGTACTAGTCAGAAACTAGGTATCTAATAATTTTTCATGACGGTACTAAAAGCTGTTAGGATCAAAATAAAAGTTTAACAAATGAAGTGTAATGATACAATTTAAACAGATGTACGAACCTCCAAATAAGTCACACACACATACACTTAAAAATAAGTATATACTGGTGGAGTCTCAGAAGAGTCCTCACTTTACTCATACTTTATCTACATATAAATTGCACATAGAATTTGGTAAATTGTTTTGTGAAAGGCTGCCTGATAGTCTGAGTGCCAATTATAAACTAGGCACCAGTTTGCCATAATGCCTGAACAATAATGTGATTCTGTGCGTTCTGAAATAAACTAGGTATTAGTATTATTATTACAAACTCTTTAAAATGCCGTCATAATAATGAATAAGAGTAAAAGAGAGGAATAAAATTAAATCCTTAGATTTACTAAACTATAATTCAACTATTAATTAAGTAGTTGCGAGTAAGTGTAAAAATTTACAATATTTAATAAAAAATGGTATTTTCCGTCACATTAATATAACATTTTTCAGATTAATAGCGAAAAATTTTCAATTACTTCATTTGACTCAAGACACAAGCAAATTAAGCAAGCTGAATAAAACCGTTCAAAAAGTTTCTCTGCGCAATTGGGTTTTCAAGGCAATGTATAATATTTTGGAGAAGGAAAAAACTGGCAAGTCTTAGACATGTTAACATACAAAAGCTTAAATCTCAATCGAAATAAAAGTATAGTCCAAAAGCGTTACTTTAATTAAAATTAACATTTCACCTTTCGTCAGGCTTTCGTATTATAATTATCCACACCCATGCAGCCGGTGTTATTACCATAATGTCCGCTACCTATGAAGTTATTTTATCGATACACTGGACGATTTGCGAAATAACAGCTTCTACACACTCGGTTATTAGACATAACGGTTAACGCACATTAGCGAAACGCCTTTGGGCCCCATTTTGTTGAAAGTATTTAAATAACTGATATTACATGGCGAAGACTCGATATAATAATATACTTAGTGATTGACAGATAGAGTATAAAATTTAATGTCAATATGAGATATTTTTTGAAAATGGGAAAACTTGTATTTCAATTTAAAAGCTTGCGAGTTGATCGGGCAAAGCTTTCAGAAATTGTATTGAAGATTGAAAACAAAAATTAAAACAGACTTCAAAAAACTGAAAAGGATAAAATAATTACATTTAAGTAGGTATTTATCCCCTAGAAACATATTTTTGGAGTCGGTGCTTTACTTTCTATTGTTTTTGGAAACCACTTAGCACCAACTCCAAAAATATGTTTCTAGGGGATGAATACCTACTTAAATGTAATTATTTTATCCTTTTCAGTTTTTTGAAGTCGGTTTTAATTTTTGTTTTAATTTTTTTTTTACAATTTTTAGTGATAACTTTCTACGGTCAAAGCTAGATGGGTGACCGTCAACTTATATTGTTTCCTACTATCGTATCGTTTTACTAAAAAGTCTTCGGAAAAGCAAAAATTCGCAATTACGCATATGTAGACGACTTCATAATTTCAGTTTTTTTTATATTTATAACTAAAGTACCCAACTGTTTCTGAAAAAATTTTAATGGGACCAAATGGCAGCTATTCCGCATCGAATTAAAAAAGAATCACGTTAATCGGATCAGTGATCTCGGCGTAATTGGTGTACATACATAGAAAAAAAAAAACATACCGGCCGAATTGAGAACCTCCTCGTTTTTGAAGTCGGTTAAAAAGTAGTTGTAACGTCCATTTTAACTTTACGACCTTCCAAAAGAAGTTTTGCTTGTTCTTACTCAAGTTACACTCGAATTTTAATTATAGGCGTATAACTAATTAGTTTTGAAATTAATTAAAAGATATTTAGTATTCATTAAGTAGTGGTTTAGTCAAGAAATTAATAGTGTGAGAAGTTATTTTGTAAATGACTTGTTACAACAGAAAAATAGTCCGAGCCTCCGCAGACTCCCACTGTACCACTTCGGCTGGATAAGCAAATTTAGCAATAGCGTAGGACATCATGTCGCGGGGTCATTATAAACAGCATTGTATCTACGTTTATCAATATCGCATATAAAGACAGATGATATGTAATATTACGAAAATGGTTAGTATGCTTTGGTTTTCATTATAAAGTTGAATGTTTCATAAATTTTAATTTCATCAATTTTTCTTGAAATATATATTATATTTGCTATCTGTAATATATGGAATCTTTAGTGATAAATCGTATTACTTGAATTTTGTTTATGATTAATTAAGCTTACCGGGGGCGGTAGATTTACGATCGGATGGCATTGAATTTACGTTCAATAAGTGTATGTATATACAGGGTGTAAGGGAAACACTCACGGAAAATGTGGGTGTGCTGGTCATCCGAATCACGACTAGTTAAAAAATAGAGCAGATTTTTTTCGTACTATTTTTTTTGTAAGTCGTTTTTTTGGATGATTTGCACTATCATCTGCCTTCGTTTTCGAGAGCTTTCCCATTACACCCTGTATTATGTACCTGGTACCAAAGATAATAAAAAAAAATTGAAATTCTCAAATTGTAACTGGAAAACTAAAAAAACAGAATTTAAAAGTAGGTAATGGCCATTGGGTTATTGCGACCCCAATCACCAATTCATAAATAAAAATTAAACCATCGTAAAATGTTCAACGTCTGTCCAATACATGTCTACCCGATAATTAGCTTGAATACAAAAGATTACTTTCAAATACCACCACAAAGATGACCGCTAATTCTCCGAACGTATGAGAGAAAGTTTCATTGTTCAACTAACGCCTGTACATCTATAATTTTCACAACGATTCGCCATCCGAATCTAAAATCGAATCGAAAACTAAAATAATGGACCCGTTAACACAGTATAGGCGTTCCTCGTACCGTATAATATCATAGCTCCAGGGTTCTGGGTATGCTTATTGATATTTCATAATAAATAATAAATCGATACAATAGAAAACTATTTTAAATTATGACACGAAGATACGGCAATTTGGGCGTCACCGCGGTATATTTAATTCAGTATTTATAATTGAAACAATACGAATGGTTGTAATAAATTAACAAACTGTCGGTGTTTTAATAGAATAGGCATGATTCCGCGTTGGTGGTCAAAAGTTGTACGCTGATGTTATTGATATTGTTCGAGAGTTTAATTTTTTTCCTCTAAGCATGTCTTGGGGGCTACTGGCGTTTGTGACTGTAATTTATATAAAATGATTAACAGCCAAAAAATAGAAATTTGAACGTAGGTTGAAGTAAATCAAACTGCGAAGGTGAATCTAGAAAGGTGGTCTCGACAGTCTCGAGAGAATATTGAACCTTATAGGTATTGGTTGACTTTTTTTTTGTAAAATATGGATGGCAAACAAATGTACTTACCACCCGCCTGGTGGTAATCAAACTCAAACTCAAGCATGTATTGCAGCATAATGTTTCTCAATGAAAAAGCCTTTTCAGTGAGCTTAGACTCCAGAGTCAAGGATAGCTATTTTTTTTAATATTCCGATATGTTTCTATTGACAAAGTTTAGTCTCTTGAATACTCTAACATAGCATTTGGCAGTTGGTAAGTTCAAAAACATTAAAATGTTGTATTTTCGTAAGATCGAATGTATAGGAAATTTTGTGATGTGACGTCATACCGAAGCTAGAAAAAAACCGGGTATTTTTAAAATTTGCTGGAATTTGCATTTAATTTATCAAAACAGATATATGAAATAGTTATTTTACCCACATTGTCATGAAAAACCTAAAACAGACTCAAATACAAGCACGAACAATTAATAAAGATTTTGTAAACGTCATTCAATAACAGATCAATAGAGGAATGTCCCGCGATCTTAATCCTCTGGTAGCCGTGACGCAACACCAATTTGTGTCCATGATTGATACTAAGCCGATTACCAGGTGCTGTCCGTTCGAAAACTTACTGTTTTGCCTGTCGGAAGGCCCCATCACATCGAGAGATGGTAAAATGGATATGGCAAACGGTTGATGGCGGAACGCAGTCATTCAAATATTCCTCAAAGCGGTAGAAGGTGTTCAATTATAAATTTTGTATACGAAGCTCGGCAAATGACTCAATATCACCTGATTATGCGATAGGAATAGTCCATATGAGAAAACACTATCTAGTAGGTATGTTAGGTCTTATCACAGTTCCTTTGTAAGAACCCATGTCATTGGAAGTAGAGAACACTGTGGGATCGCAAACAAGGGCGAACATGTGCTGGCAAACAATTCCAAGTAAGACAAAGAAACTAGTTACTATTTTTTTTTTTGTTGAGGTGGAGACAGTGAGTGACTCCCGGATAACTTTATGAATCAGGCATAATTTGCGGTTATAAATCAGATTTTATTTTATGAAATATCTTTTTGATTTTGAACAGTTTTTTGCGGCCGACTAGGGAACTTCCTTACAACAGGTCACCGGCATATAACAGCGCTTTGTAAATATGTGTTCCTAGTGAGGTAGGTCACCATAGCTCATGTTAAGTAGCTTATTACGATCATGCGGACTATAGCTTTGTCTGTATAAAAACACAACCAACAAGTCATCAACTAACTTTTAAGCGATTTAGATAACGTCAATTTTTTCCTTAGTTTAATATCAAGACTTAAGACTTCACTTTCCAAAAATCTGCAGCCAAAAAAAGCAAACGATTAGTGTTCAACCGGTTACAAGATAAGCGCATCAAAATACCATATCTGCTCTTTTTTGTACTCGCCAATCACGCTCAGTCACAGTCGTATTTATTAGAATATAATTATCGCAGCGGGTACTAGCAACAAGTGGATATTGTCTGACTTGCCTTTTGTGTGTTCCGTTAGCTGATTAGCAATACTTTCTTAATTGATAGAACGATAAGTGACCGAAATCGGCGAGCTTTCTTGTAGCTAATGTCAAAATAAATTTGACTCGTGATTGCAAAACTGATACTTATAACAGTGACCTAGATATTTTTGTTTATTAAGCTTACACGTGAATTAACGTTGTTTTTTAATTAATGTACAGACGGCCACACTTGAAGCGTGACATGTCAGCGCGAAAATGATTTTGATCGCAAGTGATTAAGGTCAAGGTAAGAAACATAGAACATATTTTTTCACCGGGTTAGGCTATGAGTCCTAGGGGTGGGTTGGTGAGTTACCGGGGAGTTTTAGTGGGTATTCCCTGCGCCATTCAGGCACTGGGCGACCTCCACACACGCCCGTCGCTTAGCCAGTGGCGGGTAGGTCCGTAAACGATCACGTCCCCGAAAAAAAAAGGTTGGGCCATCCCTTGATTTGTACAGCGCAGCCAAAGCTTAAGTAGTGTTTAATTCAAGGTGCTATACAAGCATCCATAAGCTACAATAACCACTTACCACCAGGTGGGCCGCACGCCTTTTGGCCACTGTATAAAAAAAGGTGCTTAAGCTACGATTTTCTGTATTTTTAATTATAGCTTAATAAAGGTTGGTATTAAAATGGAGATCCTTTTTGGTGTCGTCAGTTTTTCGCCTGATTCGAAACAATCTAAGTTGCCAATTCCCATAAGATTATTCGAATCACATACTTACTTAATGGATTTTGAAAGCCTATATTAATATTAATATTCGATAGCTTAATGATAATTAGGTACATATACGTACATTTATCTTTTAATTAATAACTGCTTAACTGGCATAAGCCGAAAATTATTGAACTGCCTGAGATGTAATTTATCAATTAAACATTCTAACGCCCAGCTGCTGAGATAAAACTTCACAATAAACATAGGCTTACGAAAATAAGTCATAGGTCAACCTCAACAAAATTAATAATTATTATGAACTTATTCAATTATACTTCTTCTACTATAAATATGACTGATCTTAGATTTAATTTAAGTATTCGGATAATATTTTAACCCAATGCCCTGAACATTATTATAATCTTGAATCTCAATACTTAGTTATTATCAAAATCTATAGATATAACATTACATTTATCATATTAATAGCATAAGATATGTTATAAAAGTGGGAAGTGTGGATGCGTTTTGTTTAG
This sequence comes from Nymphula nitidulata, assembly GCA_947347705.1. Classification (NCBI taxonomy): domain Eukaryota; kingdom Metazoa; phylum Arthropoda; class Insecta; order Lepidoptera; family Crambidae; genus Nymphula; species Nymphula nitidulata. The sequence goes on from OX374636.1 coordinate 9,948,254, forward strand.
ACTCCAACTGGAGAGTGTAATTGATTAAATATAGAATTTATTAAATATTTATGTAAATTAATTTGGTGCTTTGAAAGCGATTCTTTACAATCAAACTGTATGTATTAGTATAACGCATTGGTTTTATTGTATGCTGGCGCAGCTACGGCTCATTAAACCAGAATGATTTTTAGTTTGTTTATAATTTCATAACATTATACATATCGCAGCCATCTGGCTAAATCAGCCGCTTGACTGGACGCCTAGGCCATTGATTGAACGCCGGCATCCAATCAAACGGCTAAAGTACAACTATCTAAGTCATTCAGCGCAACGTTTAACCAGATGGCTGATCGTCATGTCAGCCGTCTGGTTTAAATTAGCCATTCAATTGGACGCCTAGGCGGGTCGTTTAAATCGAAGAGCTTTTGTGTGACTGTTTGAGTGATTGGAAGATTCAAGGTTATTTTTTTATGCCCACTTAGATAGAACCAAAACGATGTCGCTATAAGTGGTCATAAAAAAGTAACCTTGAACCTACCAATCAACCCAAAACTTTTCAGTACAAGACGATCCATTTAAATCGCCAAGTCGTTAAACGTTAAGTGAGTCTACTTCATTTAACTATCGGACTAGGCATTTTATTGGATGCCGGCACTTAATCAACGGGCTACGCATCCAATTAAGCGGCGAATTTATCCAGATGTTGGCGACATACATACTACAATTATAACGATCGACTGTTATTCTATTATACTATTTAAATCACGTAGAGTAATCAAACTGTTACATCCTTTTTATTTAGCGATAGTCACACAAATTATTCGCATTGAATTCATCATGGGTCATATGAATACAACATAACAGAAGGTTTAATTTTTAAAATATTTATTCACCTAAGCTTCAACTATAAATATCGATACAAATTTCAGTAATAATTGCAGCCATTATATATCAGGTAAATATAATCGAATAAGGCTAAGCATATACAGCAATCTAAGACTAACTCATAATCTATAAGATTCAATAAATCGGACAACGATAAATTATTTATCCCCATGCCTTATAGGTAGGGTTACATAAAATACTTCCAGAGTCGATGTTTTAAAATATTCGAATAATATCTATAGGCTCGGTTGTCAATTAAAAAGCTCTGAACATCGATCTTTGAATCGATACATACGGGAATCGATGCATCGAACATAAAAGGCCATTCGTCTTTCTTAAGTGTCACCCGATTCCTATCTTTGGGAGATAATCTTTGATGACATTATTTTTTTACATGTTTTGAATGAACTTTGACCGTACAACTTTGTAGACTGCGAGAATAAGCGTATGACACTGAACTGTAGGAATAAATTTATTGCGCCTACACAAACGTTTTTTATTGATTTAGAGAAATTACCAAATTAGACATGTTTCTTACAATAGTTATAATAAAGTTGATTTGTTCTGTAATAATAATTTAGCTACTTTTTCTTTCTTCTTTCTTTCTATTATAGTATTAAAAATAAAATTAAGGAATAAAATTTAAATAATAGTAAATTAAGTTTCAAATCGAACAAATTGAGAATCGAGTTGTCAAAAAGTTTGACATTATTCATAATTATGCTTATTACAAACCTCGGCGGTTGACAAAATGACTCTATCTCCACAAGGCCAGATAATACCACCTTTGTTGTCCAAACCATATATCATGACATTTATAACCGAATTTTGGTGTAAAATTGATTGGAATTTGTAAATAACGCGGACTTCGTCGATTTAAAACGCTTGGCTTACAATATAATAAAATTTATGCTCGATGATCATTTGAAACTGGTGAAAATTATGAGAATTCTCTGCCGCGTATAAACAATTGTAGATTCAGTGAATAGCGACTAATCTTTTTTAAAAATTATGCAAGTTATAAAGAAATATTTTTGATCAACCCGAAGTAGCGAATTTTAATATATTAAACTAGAAAAATTTCACGTCCTGAGGCGGGAATCGAACCCGCGACCTTTCGCAATCCGGGCGACTTTCAAACATTTATAATAATGTTAAAATCAAAAATAAAGACTAGCGAATTTTATTTAAATGCAAAGAATATTAAAAAAAAATCGCAATGGTAAAAATAATAAACACCATATTACTGACAGGAATCGTGATCGATGGCAGTGAAGCTGAGTTGAATTGATTGTAGGCCTTATATTTTTTGGATTTGCCGAAGTGCTGTCTACATATTGATTTGATATTGAAATTAAAATTTACATCGATGACCTATCTTAATTAATCTGTTGCATCTCTAGAAAACTGTGTTTCTCGAATCTTATGTTAAAAATGTCAATGGCAAATCGTGTACCGTATAGAAAATGGTTTTATTTAATTACACTGGCACTTCACTTGGTTTTAATGTGTCAGTTTTTACATGAAATAAAGGTTATTATTATTATTAATATAATTTCACTATAGCCTTAATTGACTCAGATCTACAAGCATGCCTTTAAATTAAATCAAACTTCTGTTGAGAGGTTAACTAGCTTTCCATCCTTTTCTTATTGAATTGAAATGAAAAGGAAATGTGCACCGCTTTTGGGCAGACCTTACTTAATGAAAATTAGTTTAGTCATCCTTGCCCTATTTCACATACCTATTAATTATTATGTCAATCGAAACACAATCAGAGGTCTTAATGATGGTTTTAACAGTTCTGAAACGTTACTATCGCAGTTTTTTTAAACGACAAGTGTGACAAACAAACGTCACTTCTGAAAAGATGTAGACACACTCAAACCACAATATGTAGGTATATTTTGACTCGATTTTACTAGCAACAAGGTGTTGAAGACATGTTTTGGAAGTCTTTAGTATTATATATCTTATAAGGCGTAACTGTACGCGCCTGATGGTATGAGTGTAGCCCGCCGGTGTAACCTAAAGGCCGGTCTAACCTTAAGGTTACAGTAGGTACTCACTAATCTTGTTGCATACTCTGGAACAATTTTGCATCTGAATTCATCTGTTAATTCATATGAACGTTGATTTGGACGTCGTTGTTACGAATTTGTAGAGCTATTTACTAAGATTTTCTTTACATAAATAAAAGAAAAGCTTCGGTCTATAAGGACAGTTTTTTTCATTGTACAAATCTCTATTATAGCAAATCCTAAAATCACCTTTTTCCAAAATGACGGTTGTATTGTCTAGTATTTGAAAAATTTGAGTAGTATGTACTCATATTTTAAATGACTTCAAAAAGCTGCTTGTTCAATATTTTTCGTAATAATTATTTATACTAGATTGTAAAGATTGTCCGAGAGTAGTTCTTAAAACCACATCGTCCTATACATATATAGCAAACATAGTTTGACCTCTCAGACAAACTTAAGCACAGGTTGGGAGAGATCATTGATAAATTAAGTTAGCTTTCCAACTACCGAAGTTACATGACCCTCGAAGTGGATAAAACATAACTGTCTCGAGTATCTTAGTATAATGGGAACAGTACCGTAAGGCGTAATGTTATGCTGTAATCCTAAATCAAAGTTTATTGCTGAATCTTCAGTTAATAATGGTAATGGGGGAGATGCGGTTTTCGTGTATTCGTGTTCTGAGTATAAAACATTATTCTGTTAGTTTAAAATACTTGTTTAACTTTATCTACAATTATGTTATCGTACAATAATATAATTATATTTTATAGATCATATCACAAGTTATAATACAAGATCTCTATGTAAAACCTTTTTCTAAAATGAGAGGACCAAAAAATGTATGAAGCCTCGGCGTAAAATTATTTTAATTTTGAATAGCAATCCTACATAATGAAAAGGTGTAATTATTAAGATTTTTCGATGCACTATAAAATATTTTTAAGCCTCTATTTATTTTTAAAACGAACCTAAAAAATGCCACAGAGCTAGTCACCTTGTAAAATACAAAAAGACAACCGGAGTTTTTGGAGTGATTTGATAGTGTCAGTCTTTCAGATTTTTATTACGATAATTACAAAATTATGTCCGAGTAAACGTTGTGTTATAAAATTAGTGTAGTTTTCTTATGCAAGTGTTTCAGGTAACGTGCAATTAAAAATCATTAAAATGTAACTGAAGGTGATGTGAAAGAGAATTTTATCGTAGTTTTCCTTATCATCAAAGTAGCATCATGAAGGTCATCATGATATATTTGGCGCCAAACTTTCCCAATACATTTATGTCTTTGGAGCTCCCGCAAACACGGCTCAGAATTTCCTGCACTTTTCCGGAGGATGGCATGAAAGCCATTAGCATGAGCTTTTGCGGATATGCCTAACGCACTGCAATACCGTGGCAGCCCCAACAGCACCACGAATGCGTTCTATTTATGATGTACAATCGACAACTCATCAAGCGCAACATTTTGACCTTAAGGCCGCCCTTACTCCATTCGTAACAAAGGCGGCTTTCGTAGTGCCACTGTTACACTTGATTAACAATGCGTTATTGAAATAACTATACGTCCCACTGCTGGGCACAGAAATTTCAGTATGGGAGAAACACAAGTAGGATAAAGCTTGAAAAACTGGTACCATAATAATAGTTTAACGCAAACTCTGTCTAGACGTGGGCTTAATGAACAAAGAAATGGGCGCAAGTGGAGACCGGATGTTACGTAGATGAATATTCTTCATAACAACAGGAAACGAATCATAACAATATTGATTACTAAGATGACTAGTGAACAACAAATAGAAAACTGCAAATAAGCCGGTATTTTGCGAAGACTAGTTTTTAACAATCACTTTTTATTACGCTAGTAATATAATAAAAATATTTTAATAAAGTACATCAGTACTAGCCGGTGTTACCAGCGTTTATATTAGACCGTATAAATTCTTTTCTTTGTTTACCACCCTTATTTTTAAGCGACTTAAAAAAGGAGGAGGTTCTATATTTGGTTGTATATTTGTTATTTTGTGTATGTTCACCGATTTCTCTGCAGATTGTGAACCGATTTCCAAAACTCTTCTTTTATCTGATAGAGTGGTAGTCCTCAGGTGGTTCCATTGGCACTAACTCCGGATCTAATGATGGGATCTCAGGGAAATCTAGAGAAAACCTTAAATTGTATAGGCACGTGTTACCTGTTATATTTTTTCCTTAAGCTATTCAAGTACTTGCTTGTGTTAGTCATTATCTAATGTTGATGAACTGGTGATGGAAGGTACAACTCCTTAACAGTTAGGAGTTGGAAGATCATACTTACAATATTATAGGTAAATTATCGGATTATTAGGGTCAACACATGATAGAAGGTCAAACTACGTTACGAGCTAGATAAACTTAAATAATGGTACGATACGATAATATGAAACAATGTTACGTATTTAAACAACAAAAACAAAAATAAAACCGACTTCAAAACACTAAAAAGGAAAAATAGAGTTGGAGCAAATTGAAACACCGACACCAGAAAATTCATTTTTATGAATTCTAATCAATTGATGAGATGTTTAGTAACATTTTCTGACCAAGTGTTGTCTGAATAGTTTAATACCACTCCTGAATTTAGAACAAAATTAAATGCACGAACATCTGCCTTAACCGGATTTCGAACCCGAGATCTCTGGCTTAGTAGCGGTACTGATCACTTGATCAGGCGCCAGTTTAACTAAACTATTAAGATAATGATGCTTAAGAATCTGCAAATAAAAAAATAACATTTAATCCGTCAAGCATCAGATTCCAGACACAATGGATTTTTCAATTGTCATAGCCCTCCAGAGGAATAACGCCGCTTCACAGATTAACGTGTTAATATCCACGTAAATACTCTTAACAAAGATTACAAAGTAATCAGACTAACAAAGTACACGTTACTGCTATTTCGTGTCTAACAACTGCACCAATTATATGAATGAACCGCGCGCAATAATCCGAAAACCGTACGAAATTATCAACTCACTTACTGTTAGAAATGAAGTCTAATGCGTGCACTGATGAACGAGGAAGCGCGTTTGCAGATTGCACCATTTACAATAGTAATGGTCGCGGTAGCCACCTGCCGGCAAACTGGGTAATTTCGAGCGGTTCCATGCTTGCATTCAAATTGTTTCGCTGGTTAGCGGTCGTAGAATTAAAATTACATTGACGTACGGTAACTTCTTTATGAACTATACGAGGGTCAAACTGAAAATTCTGAACACCAAACTGAAAAATTCAAAAACTGAGGAAGTTTGTAAGTTATTCGTTTTCTTATATCCTTTCTAAATAGGGTCTCTTCGGCAGCCTTTTAAAGCGCAGCCACTGGGCCTAATTCTGAAGACACACTTTAATTCTAAATTTAAGTACAGTATATCTCTGTCTCGCAATCAGTCATAGGAAAAAGATAGCAAGAATCTGTTTAGAGCTGTCACTCAAATTTAGATAGATTTCAAAGAAACCATAGACAATTTTAGACGTCATGTACGGAGGTGCCTCCTAAACACTGTATCACGTTCAATAAGGTCGAAAATTGAACGCACGATTCTAAATGTCAAATTATATGACAACAATCCTTTTCGTATTCCTTTTGATAGAAAGAAATGCACTGAACTTAAATTTAGACTAAGCATGTGTTTACCAGAATTAGGGCCACTGCTTCCTCGGCGTCGATAAAACTTTTTCGTCGAAGTTTTTCTTTAATTTTCGGAAATAAATAAAAATCGCCAGGTGCGAGCTCGGGGCTATACTGCAGGTGACCCGTAATACTACGTCTGACGTCGCCAAGTCGTTCGTTCGCCTGACGGAGTGCGACGAAGTCTTGTTGTGGTGAAGGAGAATCCTACTGCGAGGTCGTTCATTTCGAACTTTTTCCTAGTGTATCTGGCTGTTAGCCTGATGCCGCCGCCCTCGCGGCGCCACATTAACAATAGAAAATAAATTGTCTCTGGTTTATGGTTACTTTACCAATTAATTAAAAACAACACTATATTCAATCTTATTGTCAACGAAACAATTCAATCACCTTGATAAAAAAAGGAAAGTAAAAAGACAAAATGTCAGTTGACAAGCGTGGGCGCAAAGGGACGCCGCTTTGGCGTTTTAGATCTGACAAACAAACGAAAAAAGAATACGAGCACAGATAAAGCTTCCCGAAGCCGATTCAATTTTTAAAACAGGTTTATGAGTTTTGATGTCAAGCTTTGTTAATATAAAAAGTCACATTATAGTGTTTATCTACATCTTCTTTTAAGAAATTTTTGCATAAATATTTTTATTAAAAAAAAACACCCTTGGAGAATAATAGTTTTTGATTACCAATTATGTCAGTAGGTAATTTTTCAATATACTAGGTACAGAATAATCGATCCTTGAGCTTTAAGTGATAATATTATATGAATCTACGAAATATGGTACAAATTCACACGTTTAAATTTATTAACAATAAATTAACAATAACGTTACGTTTAAAGAATAAATTTAAAATACTTGTAAGTACTCGCCTTTCTTATTTCAGCCGTGAAACAGTTCGCTGTGTTTCGGATTGAAGGGAAAGGTAGCCAGTGTAGTTACTGGGCATGGACGGCATTTCATCTTAGGCCTCAGGATGACAACGCACCTGCAATATCAAGTGTTTTTCCTTGTTATTGCAGGTGTCTATAGGCGGCGGTAACCGCTTACCACCAGGTGGGCCGTCAGCTTGTTTGTCATCTAGTTGTATATTAAAAAAAAGTGCAGAGTAGATTTTTCGCACATAGGTATTATTTTATAATCAACCTGACCTTTATGATGCATAATAATAGGTACTTTTTAGTTTTCTTCTTCGGCTACCTCCATTAATTACTTTAATATTCAATGACGTAATTGCCATTTACAAACTTAAAACTCATCTATAAATTGTCACTAACGATCGCTTTGGTTAAATAGATTCCAAAAAGTGTTAATGTACCAAATTTATATGGAAATTCGGTATACTTTAGCCAGACAACTGTGAGAAATGTAAAAATCTGATTTTAAACGAACGTTCACTTAATTCCGGTTAGTAAATTTGATTAGAGGAATTGTGTTAGGACGCTTAATGAAATGTTAATAGATGTACGGGCATTATAATTTTCCTACCTACGGCCTTACCCTCCGATAACTTTCTTGTTGTTTGGATAAATAAATTAACTTGGGAACGCCTAAATAGCTATATTTAGAAGAGTAGCTTTAAGATAAAAAAAGTTTCAACATGACAATTCTTTTAACTGTTTGGTATTAATCAAAGTATCAGATACACTATTTTTTTTTAAATATAGTAATAATACCTATGCAAAATTATGATGTTTAGCATTCAGCATAAAACCAAATGCAATGAAGTCTGCTTTATTTTAGGTTCTGGGTAATCTAACTGGGCGATACATAATTAAACCTTGTCAATTTCAATTGCCATGTACCTTTAATTAATGAATAAGATAAAAAGAGCCCCGTTATCATTTTCAAATGCATTATATGGTTAATCTGGTATTTATACCTTATGAAAGCTTATCTAAGTAAATTATTTTTTTATGGCGTGACAGTTAAGACCAATGCAGCAATGGTGAGAGAAAGACAGCTTTTCTCTTAAAATAACTACACCGTGATGTAACTTATCCAATAATAAAACACAGAACGATTTTATATTATAATGTCGTCGTAATTTAGCGTAAAGTTATAATAATTTCACTGAAGGACAGTTATTTACTGAGAAATGACTGTCTGGATGATATAGACACCAATAGAGACGTATATAAAAAGTAACGTAAAGTTTGAATCTAATTAATTTGGAATATAACTTCATTGTAATAAATCGATAAGGTTTATGGCTTCGTTTTTAATTTTCAAAATGAGAACGCGAAATTAGATCTGATGTATTACCTATACGACTGTTATGATTTACGAACGCGGTCGGTAGCATCCAAATACTATTAATTAGTGCGAACCTCTTTGATAGAATGATAAATCAACACTGGCCACTAGTGACAGATGAAGTCATAAAATAGTTTCGGTTTAAAATATCTGTATTTTTAACCTGTTGAGACAGTTTACGCGTCATAAAACTCGAGCGGGATCTCTCCCACGCAATGATGGCCATCTTTAAAACAATAGTTTAAAGTAACGTGTGACATTTGACAGGCTGTTAGATAAGGCTTGTTATGCACAGTGGTGAATATTGAAATTCGATGCTCAAGCTGTTTGTTGAGAAACGTGTGGGCTTAATCGATGCTATCGCAGTAAAACGCTTGTATTTTTATGAAATGTTAATAATAATGTCAGTGTCACTTTATACATTTGTTTTAGGATGTAACTTGATAAAAGTAAATGAATATTAGTGTAAAATTTTGGCTGTGGCACAAGAAATCGATTTGTAAAACGTCGTATTTTTTTAAACTGAATTAGTTAAAGTTATGTCGACTTAAACCAAAATGCATTAAGTTACAAGCGATTGACAGCTTCAATTCATCATTGGCTAATGCTATCTATTGTTTTTCACTTATTGTTTGATATAGAGGTGTTGAGATACGAATGAAGTGTGATCGACAGGCCATACTTAAAGCTACTATTGATTCTCGATAGGAAATCAAAATTTGTTTATTGTAAATCTAAATTAGGATTTTTCTGATTTTTCCTAAGTTAGGTGACAGTTAATTGGTTCGTAAAATCTAGTTTTTAAGACGATTAAGTGTATTTTATGGAAAACCTAGAAATAGGCTAAAATTATTTGAATTCGCAATAATCCTCTTTTATCACTCCCGCTAACGACTAAATTCAAGGTGTTATGCAAAGATAACATAGTGGCTTCTAAGCTGGAACAAATATTATCAAATATTATGCTAAGCCGTATATTTTTCTATTCTCTGAATAATTCTGCCGTTTAAATATTTGAATATATTTAAACGACAGAAGTAGAAAATAGTCCAGCTTAGTTCCAGCGTCTATTTGAGAGGTCACTGACATTTTTATTTTTAATAAAGACTGCCAATTTTCCTACTGTAAAAAAGTTGATGGTCAAGATTTTTCTGATTATTTATACCATATAAGTGAATAATTGTAGGTCCTGTTAAGTTACTCTGTTTTTGACTTTTGTTTTCAACAAGTACCTACTATTATTAGTTTAATTTATTTGTGTAATATTGCATGCCAAGTGGTGGAATATAGAATGCTCCCGTAAAATATTTTTGTAGCATTTACTTTTAAAAATAAAATAATTGATTGATTGATTAGTAATTTTTGAGTCATTTACCTCAACTAGCTCATCAAGATAACACAAATAGTTCATAAAATTGCAAACTATAAAAACCAAAATGAGACTCTTGGTAGTGGGTATAACAAAATCTAAACAAAAGTATACTCTATGACTAACAGATTAAAGTTCGTAAGTAATTTATTATTTGGATATTTTGTCCGACGATTACGAAGGAAATGCTCTAGAGATGGGTAATGGAAATTAGTCTTTAAAGTTAATGAAATAAGATTACACGTGGGTATGATACTGGATAGTATGGACAAGCGATGAAACGACAGGTGCGCGCGCGCATTACGATGATTGAACTATTGTTTCCCACGGCCAGAGACAATCGTCGACCCTACGCATTACTGGCTATTGTGGAGAATTGATAGTTGGCAGCGGCTACTACAAAGTTTTGCGGTGGTTACAGAAAACTATATTTTTATAATTATAAGGATGAAAATGGAAACTCATACAATTCATAAACAATCGTGGTAATGTTAGTATTTCTTATAACTGACTGGTTGACTAGTCGGTAACAAAGCAGAGCCCCTTGGTTCAATTCCCGGTACAGGCATTTGTATGATGAATACGAACAATTTTATTCCGGGACGAAACGAAAGCGTTTCACGCCTTCAAAATCCATTCCACCAATACCACTCGAAATAATTCAATATTAAAGAAATAATGGCACTACTAGTGGGTTCTGGGTTATTTTTTTATGACCAAGCAATTTGATATTTCGTCTGGTATTTAAGAAAAGGGCTTTGGATTTGTTGGCGACACGTTCGTCGACTAAAAAATATTTAACTATCTTTTTACATCCACTCCCTATAATAGTATGTCATTCCATATTACTTCCTCTCACTTCAGGTTGCGTGGAAGAGATAGCTTCTTAGCAATAAGGTTCTTGTATAATTTTGCTAGTCTTGTTAATAGTAAGAAAAAAACTCAGCTATTTTAGTATAACGTGCGTGGATCTGTTTCCTATTGTATTATTAATTGTTGTGAGCACCCTACTGCGTGTCAGTATGGTGTCAGTCAGTCAGTCTGTCAGTGATGGACGAACTCAACACTGCGGCTAGTCGTTGTATATTGGTGCTGATTCTACTTACGTATTAGTGCGTTCTCTAAAACTAAATTTAATTTCTTATATTATAATGCCTTTTGTTAGTTTCGATCTATAATTATGTGACGTTACTTATCATACGCTGTGTAAAAATAAAATTAATTGTCTTAATTATAATGGCTCTTGTTAATCACATTTACATTTGATTTTGTGCGTATATATCGCCCACATCATTGTAAGAAATAATGATTAAAAAAACGATGAAAAAAATGTATGCTCCAGGCGGGAGTCCCAGCAGCATCACCTGTCGTTGTGGAAATCATTAGGGGAGGCTTTTGTCCAGCAGTGGACGTCTTTTGGACTTTCATCATCATCATCCTCATCAGCCTATATACGTCTAAAAATGTATTTTTTGGTGTCGGTACTTCAATTTGCACCAACTTTAAAAAATTCGTTTTTATGAGATAAGTACTAATGACATAATCATCATCAGTCTATGTACGTCCCATTGCTGGGCACAGGCTTTCCTACATGGGAGAAACACATAAGGAGATTGGGCTATACCACCTCCACGCTGGCCCAATGCGGGTTGGTGTGTTTAATCGTTGCAGTAACAACCGGGACCAACGGCTTAACGTGACTTCCGAAGCACGGAGAGCTCGAGATTATAAATTTGATTGACCCATCCCGGGACCAATGGCGAAAATTGCTTTGTTTTCGTGATCGAAACCAGACACAACCACCAGCACAACCAGCACAAACCACTACGCCACCGAGCTCTTCATCTTTTCGGACTTTATTCTTAACGATATTACATAACAATGACAAGGGCAAAAATCATCATAATCATTATTTCAGCTGAAAGACTTCCATTGCTGAACAAAGGCCTGGCCTAATCATTTTCAAGACGACCGGTGCTGCACTACAATCATCCAGTGGCTCCTTGAGACCTTCACCAGATCGTCGGTCCACTTTGTTGGAGGCCTACCCACGTTGCGTTTTTCGGTTCGTGGTCTCCTTAGGTTTAAAGAATTTTACTCTCATAAAGACATTACATTGTCACTTACATGAGAACATAACTAATTAACACATTGAAAACTGTTCGTGGTCACAAAAGCAAAATAAGTTTTTCTTGTTGTTTAAGTTACAAATTAAACATTAAAAATTAATCATTAAAATACATTAATAGTTAGAAAAGCGTGAAACTACTGTTGTGTACGTACATATATTTTAATAGATGTTGCTTTCTTAATTTTTGATTTTAACATTATTATAAATGTTTGAAAAATTACTTAGTAATTAAAATACGTGAAATAATTAGGACGTGAAATTTTTCTAGTTTTATTATATTTTAATTACTAGAATGTTGCCTTTTTAAAATAACTTTTTTTTTTAGATATTTGATAATTGTTGGCATAATTAATAGTAGAACAATAACTATAAAAAATAAAAGTTTAGGTTAAGCTACAGAAAAATAAAAATAAGCCTCTTTGCAGAAACTTTCCGTCCCAACGGCCATATGTTCAGCCAGCGATGTGTCCTGCCCACTGCCACTTCAGTTTGGCAATTCTTTGAGCTATGTCGGTGACTTTGGTTCTGCTACGGATCTCATTTCTTATTCGATCCCTTCGAGTCGAAAACATTTTGAACGAACAAACCAATCTTAATATAACTTACCATACATAAGCAAGTATGCCTTGTCTAAAAAGTTATCATGGTATTTTTTGAAAAGTCTAATAATAAAGAAATTATTGGCCATTTTTGTTTTGTATGAAATGTTAAAAATTAAAAAACTCTTTAACCCTTAACTCACTCCTTAACTCTTATTTGTATACTGTATTCAATATAAGTATACAATATTGTTAGAATCGGTTTCTTTGCTTCCGATATATTATGTATTTTTTATTTTTATTGACCATCAACATAACATACAGATGATAAGATTGCACCTACTGCTACTCGTACAATTTAACTTTATATCTATATATCTATATTATACATCTGCGACTGAACTAGGTTATTAAGTAACCTGTATCTCAGACGACAGCGCTCATCCCTATTTAAACTAACAAATTTACAGCTATTGTGCAAAAACGTTAACACTTATTAAAAGAGATATACATAAATACATTTACTAGGGTAAGAGCCTCCTGGTGTGTAGAATGAGAGTGATTGTATGTGTGTAGGAGGGTGTGTATTATGTTTGAATTTAAATTGTTATTGTTACTAATATCACTTAAAATAGTTTATTTATTTAATAGATTTTCCGTTTCCTCATATTCAAGTTTTTTAAGAAAAGTAATTAGTTTAAATTTGCATTCCTTTTTGCTTAGTGGATATATATTAGTTTCTTTATTTATTTTATTATATAAATAGGGTCCCAGAAAGCAGATGAACTTATTTGTGAAAATGTGCTTAAAAATAGGCTTTACACAGTCTCTATCCCAACGCCTTTTATCAGCATAACTAGGATCAAAAGGAAGCTTAGCGTGTTGTTTCATTAACACAGCTAATATAAATAATTGCCTTACTGTTAGAACACTGTTAGAACGATATTATAGACTTGAAAGTTTATATAAAAGACCATGTGCCATTAATTCACATAAATAGTGCTCAAGGGGTTACGAGTAGTCATTAATTTGAAACCAGAAATAATTCAACTTATTTTAGGTTTTGCGTCCGACCAGGAACCTCTACCTCGCTGAAGCTAGAGGCTACGGTAACTGCTCACCATCAGGGAAATTGTTTGCCTACCTTTTCATATAGAAAAGAAATTATTTAAAATTATTTAACTGTTCATAATGGCACCTTCGGCTATAAAAAATATTTGCAACATTGTTAAATATTAATGAATATGTATCCGAATTTCTACACGCGTGAACTTTTAAAATTTTGTAATATAATTATGTCCTAAACCACAAATGATTTAATCGATAGCTTATTTGACCTTTGTATAATTATGACATATTTCAAACGGTAATCATTGTTGGGTGAGTGGTCAGTACCCTACTAAGTCGGTGGTCCCGGGTTTGAATCTCGCTATGGTCAAATGTTTGTAGGATGAGTACGAATGTTTGTTTACGAGTATATATTCAATATTTGTGGCAAACACCAGCCAATAAACGTCCCACTACTGGGCACAGGCCTTCCTACATGAGAGAAACAAGGAGTTTGGGCCATCACACCACCACGCTGGTTGGTGGGTTAAATGGCTTAACATGCCTCCCGAAACTTTGATTAGAAATGTTGGTTGACCCATCCTCCTGATGAATATTATGTTTGATGTAAAGGTAATGCCGTTATTATTAAAAAAACACATTTTTACTTGTACAGTCGACAGTGCCTCAAGCGTAACAGTTTGACCTTGAAACCGCCCTTATTACGCTATTAATAGAGGTGGGCTTTTTGTAGTGCAATGACGCTTCATTAATATTTAAATTTGTGTTAAATAAGTTTGTATTGGTGTAAGAGTATTTCTATATTACTTTAAACGTCTTTCGACTAAACCGTTTGTTGCAATGGATATTTCCTTGAATGAGATATCAATGAAAACAAAGGATCAACACGGAAGATAAGATAAACAAGTTTTTAAAACAATGCTTCATAAATAGTGATGTGATTTATCGATCATATCGTTATAGGTACTTACTTATTAAACTTAATACGATACTGCGAATATCTAACGATTTATAAAGATTTAATCTTATTTTTTCTGCTACTTTTGTTATTGTTTTCAAATATATTGAAGTTGTCTAATAAATAAAGTTAAACATGATGAATGAGAATATATTAAAATGAAATCTGAAAAAGATCCTTCACATTAGGTACGTTTTTTCCGGTTATTAAGCATACGGACGAATATTCAAAACCAAAACTAAACTTATTAAAAAGTCCGTAATTAATTTGAAGTAATTCTCAAGGTTTTTTTCTTTCAAAAATCTATTTCTAATTCGTTGCTTACTTACGTTATACGCGCGCGTGCGCTATTGCGTCTTTTTTCCTCGCGCTGTTAGTCATATGTCTATCCCTCTTTGCCTCGCCAAAATTGAATGAATCAAAGACAGTTTTGAATCATAAAATTTCAATGATACCTTAGATAAATACGCGCATATTACATTTTCCTCATTGTTACTAGCACAATAGGCCATTATGAGTATACGGCAACTTAATATGCGACCGAGTGGCAAGCAAACATAATGCATGTTTACATTAGGCGTAGTCACGATCTTAAAGTGTTATGGAATTGTCTAAGCTTTTGTTGTTACATAGTATTTTACACCAAGGTACCGTTTTCAACGAGTGTTTAATTCAATATTTAACTATTATAAATGAGCAAATTGTCCATAAAAATAACACAGATTAATAATAGTACAATCGTACTTTTGATTTGATTCATCATAAACCTTCCTTACGTAGACAGTAACTAGATAGATATTTCGATGGCACATATTTTGAAGAACGACAACGAATTTAGGAACGCTATAATTGCTCGTAGTTAAGCTAGTATCAGGTTACCATCAGGCACGTATGTTTGTAAAACAACTTGTACTATCAATTTACATGAAAACTATGTTAACTGACAAACGTTGATTAGTTATGCATCATACACATTGCCTGATACTTAATTTGACAGCAGAGCTATTTTGATTGGGTTTCGCCCAACATAAAGAGTCGTTTAGCCGAATTCAAATAATTTACATGAAATGTATAATTCAAATTAAGTTATTGAATTGATTAAGAATCTAATTAGGATATAAATAGCGGTTGCTGGCCAATTACACTACTGTTCGTTGCTCACGTTAATACCAAATCGTAATTCTAATAACTCTATTAGCTGACACTTTGAATGTACAAAGAAAACTTTATGGCATTCCTTCAAAATATTAAATGGCTTGTAATATAGTTGGTAAGCAAAATTATCAATATCAATTTGCAGATCAAATAATTGTTCTGCAAACATACCATACTAATATTTTTTAACTCTTTAAATAACTGTAAGCTTCAGGGTTAAGCTTTAACTATATGTTACTGACGATGAAAGCAATGTAAATATTTAAAATTTAAACAATCTTTTCAGTCGCAATATAAAAGTACATGGAAGTATACTTGTTACTTTTTAAGCATGCCTGGAATTTTCACGATGTGTTCCATAAACAACTTTCACTTTGACACCAACTTTGAAATCACGAAAAAGAAAAACAGCACCTCTAGCACGAACACTTTTAAATTTCGAATCGCCATTGTATCGAGTACTTACATTAGCTTTTGTCTGGCTATTGTTTGAAATCTTACGATACGATTATGGTTCAAAATTTTAAAATGTTCTTGCTAGGGGTTCAATCAAAAGTTCGATACCTACTCGCACGGAGTTATTCGCCATCTAGCCCGACAAAAACTTGCCCGATAGGGCGACTTGGCACCTTTCGAATTTACCCAATATTTCTGTCGTCAACTCGCCCGACCATAAAAATGTGAGGTAACGACCATAAAAATGTACAGTCAACTACTCAGTAGCTTTATTTTAAAATTTTATACAATGCCGTTTTATTCGAAGTCGCTTCTGAAATTTACTTTCAATTATTTTTACCTGGCTGTACTTTGTAATGAGCGTGTGAGTTGACGACAGAAATATTAGGTAAATTTGAAAGGTGCCAAGTCGCCCGATCGAGCACGTTGTTTTCGGGCGAGATGATGAATAACCCCTCGCACGAAATGTATGGAACAGCTGATTTTTTCAGGGTTAAGCTTTAACTATATGTTACTGACGATGAAAGCAATGTAAATATTTAAAATTTAAACAATCTTTTCAGTCGCAATATAAAAGTACATGGAAGTATACTTGTTACTTTTTAAGCATGCCTGGAATTTTCACGATGTGTTCCATAAACAACTTTCACTTTGACACCAACTTTGAAATCACGAAAAAGAAAAACAGCACCTCTAGCACGAACACTTTTAAATTTCGAATCGCCATTGTATCGAGTACTTACATTAGCTTTTGTCTGGCTATTGTTTGAAATCTTACGATACGATTATGGTTCAAAATTTTAAAATGTTCTTGCTAGGGGTTCAATCAAAAGTTCGATACCTACTCGCACGGAGTTATTCGCCATCTAGCCCGACAAAAACTTGCCCGATAGGGCGACTTGGCACCTTTCGAATTTACCCAATATTTCTGTCGTCAACTCGCCCGACCATAAAAATGTGAGGTAACGACCATAAAAATGTACAGTCAACTACTCAGTAGCTTTATTTTAAAATTTTATACAATGCCGTTTTATTCGAAGTCGCTTCTGAAATTTACTTTCAATTATTTTTACCTGGCTGTACTTTGTAATGAGCGTGTGAGTTGACGACAGAAATATTAGGTAAATTTGAAAGGTGCCAAGTCGCCCGATCGAGCACGTTGTTTTCGGGCGAGATGATGAATAACCCCTCGCACGAAATGTATGGAACAGCTGATTTTTTTCCTTATCACACAGTAGCTTTCACGATGAAAGTTGTTCATATTCATGGCTAGAACACATTGTGAAAACTACGGACATGATTGAAAACTATCTCTGTATACATTAAATATTTTCTAAGTTAATATAGTTTCCATTAGTTATTTTAGGATATTCAGCTCTCAAAGAGACACAGAGCAGAGACAGGGTAAAGTGATACTTTGCACCAGAATGAAAATAGCAGCTAGATAACATTATTTTGCAGTTTTTTTCCTGCGGTGACGACCTTAGGGTCGCCAGAGCCCATACAGAAAGTATATTATTATTAGCTCTTTAAGTATGAAATTGCCGTTTCGTATAAAGGAAGTATTTTGTACAAACTGGAATAACCATCTTTTTTTGTATTTAATTTGAATATGGCTGATTTACTTAACTGATTTAAAAAAAAACCTTACTAATTAAAATATAATAAAACAAGAAAAATTTCACGTCCTGAAGCAGGAATCGAACAAGCGACAAAAATTAATAATTCCATTATTAAAATCCTGCTTGTGTACTTGCACTTTGAATATAAACTAATATTTTTTAGGTAGGCGTTCATTTAAAATTATTTGAAAAAAACGTCAATTTGATATTTAAAGACCTATTATTACGTTGACAACAGGACTTGTCTCCGATGTAGTTTCTTTCTCTTGATTTCGCTTTCTCTTGATTTTTCCAGAGTAACCCAAAAGCTACGAGCGTCTAGTAGGCTACGAAAACTATCTATTTCTTTACTATTATTGTTATTATAATTTATCGACAATCGTATTTTTTAAAATATTTCCTTTCATTTAATTTACTATTTTATAAGATTTCGCCATATATTTTTATAAGAACAAGGTAATCATTTGCCACCAAGCAGGCTTGTTTGTTTTCCCTGTTATATAAAAAATGCTGTTTGTTCTTGATTTTGTATAAGTTTTCAAGGTAAAGTGAATTACCATTATTCAATTATTATTAGCATAAGCGTGATATTGTTCTTCTCCTAAAATTTCTTACGTCAATATCTCGTTAGGAAATCCCTCAAATACCTATGAGGTTCATTTCATCTTGTTTGCGCTATGCGCTATGCTACTGAATCGTCAATAGATTTCTAATCGCAGATAGCAGTCGGACCATCACGTATATATTTCTTTCTACATCCCAGATGTCATCCCGCGGTTCTTAACAGTCGACAATCAACCTAGGTTTTGCAAGAAACTTGGCTATGGGCCCATATATGGTAGTCTTGGGATCGTCTAAAAACTAGCACGCGGCTGACTTAGGACGTATACACATTAGTAATTGGCAAGCATTTAGAGATTCTAGAAATAGATTGTGGGATTTAAAATTAAAAGTAAGTAAGCACCTATTCTTTTCCTTAACTTTATTACAGACTTGCTAATATTTTTTGAGGGATTCATGGAATGGAAGTTCTTTTTTGAATTAGGAACGTTATTTTTAAGATATCACTCTAAATTTGAAAAATAAGTAGTAAGTAGGCATTGAGATATAAATGTTATAAAAGCAATCTCATAGAAAAGTAATGTTTCATTTTGAAGTTTTTTCGCGACCAAAAGGTTGTAAACGCGATCGCTACACTTGAACTGAACAGTACCCCTAGCACGAACATTTTTAAATTTCGAATCGTAATTGTATTATTCAGGCACGATTAAAATTTTAAACAAAAGCCTGACAAAGGCATACTCCATACGGTGGCGAGTTGGATTTCTCCCATAGAAAAAAAGGGTACAGTAGTGCTAGGTGTAGTCTGCTCTATATTACTGTCTCAATGCACCGACCTATTTACAAATTTGTTATATATCTACCTATTTCATTGACTTTTTTACCATTAACTTTCTTAGACATAGTCAGTATAAAATCAAACTGATTTATATCTGCAATCGTTTCGTTTCCCACAGTGTCGCGATTTCAAAGTAGCAATTAATAAAATATGCATAACGAACCATTCTTTCTATTTATCGATCGACTAAAGTTGTTCGACAACATAAAAAGTAGGTATAAAACACAATGTAACGGACTCTACCAATCCCCTAGAAAAATATACTAGTATATGTTTTTGAGGTTTACACCTGTATTTGGCATATTAAATACAGTTGTAAAACTCAAAAAGATTATATATAATACATATATATTATGTAAATAGGTTTGAAGTAAGATAGTGAAATTAGTTTATTTGCAATTTATAGTGAGAATACTGCAGATAGAAGTTAAGGACAAAGAATGCTTGATAGTTTTATCTGTCGCTACTATGTGATTATGATAAAGGCAAAGTTTCAGGATCAAAATATGTGTAGCGATAAGATTTGAATCTTTTGCAGTTGTATTCTCGATAAGCAACCAGAATACTCTTTTTCAAGTATTACTATACTTTTTAAATGTATATTATCTAAGCTTTAAGTGGGTATCGAAGCAGAAATGCGCTTACAAATAATTAAAACAAATATGTATTCTAAAATAGATTTGAAATCTTTTTAATCTTGTTAACAAGGAATAAACGATTATTCTTTGTTTAAAATCCCACGTTAATAATATTAATTGCACCATTAATTTGAAATTGGAACTCCATTAAATTGTAAATAGATTAAAAAGTATGAACCTGAATAAACAAAAGATAAACGCCAGCTACCTGCTAACCGATACATTCGAAATTCAAACTTTAAAAAATAAAAGTCAGAAATGAGTGCGTTGCGTGCCGCCCCCTCGCGTTCCGTTTCGCACGGAAGGTGCATTCGACTTTTTGTTTCATTCGATAATCGAACTGGTAAATTGAAACCTCTCGATAACATTCCGATCACGTGTCATATTTTCATTTGACATGGTGTTGTTTGAAGAAATTGCTACGTTTTAATAACAACGCATACAGATTACAGAAAGTTTTACTCATAAAATTTCTTCCGTCTTCTAGATACTTCTAACTTAATTTGTTTAAATGATAATCATTTAAACAAATTAAGTTAGAAGTATCTTTGTCAAATTTAGCCTTATAGTTGTCTTACTTCAATATTTTTAGAAACGAATGATGAGTTTAGTAGATTGATTTATCTGTTTTATTTTAGTACACAACTTAGTAATTCAAACCGTAATTACTAAACCACGACTTAAAATTAAAATAGTGTATAGAAAAGCGTAATAATGAAATGAAAATCATTTCCGACTTCTTTTCTTATGAATTGTGTATAAACAGCTCAATTTTTTTATTTCATCGTCATCATCATCACCAGCCTATATACGTAACACTGCTGGGCTCAGGCCTTCCTACATGGGAAAAACACATGAGGAGTTTGGGCCATAACACCACCACGCTGTCCCAATGCGGGTTGGTAGGTTAAAGCGATTGCAGGAACAACCGTGACCAACGGCTTCCAGAGCATGGAGGAGCTCCAGATAACCAACTTTGATTGACCCATCCCAGCATCGACCATGGCGAAAGATGCTATGTTTTTCGTATCGAAACCAGAGCGCTCAAACAAATACGCCACCGAGCGCTTTACGCCACTGAGCTCTTATTTTATTTCATACCTTTTTAAATTTTTCAAATTTTGCTACCTAATATTATGTAACAAACTGCTTTTTTGAAGTCGGTTAAAATAGGCGGTAATATCAATCATGCTATAAACTTATCAAAAAACGTAGCCTAATCCCTAACGTAAAACCTGACTTAAACCGTCTTTCATAAACCTTATTCCGTCTTTTTCCATCTTTATGAATTAAAACGAGACAGTCGCAGTTTTGAGCCAGGTCTAAATTATGAGTATTATGACACTTGTTTTGTACTTAAACAATGAACGTTTTTCTCGCAATGCTAGTTTTTAACTGCTTCTTGTTATTATAATGCTGTATGTTGATCTTATTACTAATAATATTCTTTCCATACCCTTTGCAATCACCGGGTGTTACTATAACCTCTTCTACCCACCAACTCGTAATGGCCCAGCGTAGTGGTGTTTTGCCTCAAGCCTACCTGCATGGTAGAAACCTCTCGTAAAGGAAGGGTTATACCCAGCAGTGATATGTACCTATATGCGCCGATGATGACGAAAATGAGGATTGAAACTAAAAAAAAACCCACGCAAAATCCTGCTAAAAAGTTTAAAAAATTAAATTAAAATATATGTAAAATACTCTATAACATCAAAAAGGCTTTATTTTCATAACATTGTTTATATGGTAAAATTTCATTTTTGTCATAATTATGCTGATTCGGAAAATAAGAATAGTGTTAAAATCTATGGTTATCCGTTTCCTCCTAAAGTAGCAAACGTAAAAAAATACCGCTCATACTTAAGTAAGCAAAGAGTGAAGAGCAAAACCGATTTCACGGTTGTTGAAAAATGCCAACTCATTGATCAAACAAAGTATATAAGACGTGATTGATCTAACAAAAACATTGACGTGCAAGTCGAAAACTGAACACAGGTGCAGGCAGGTAGGTATAAGGCTCTCTGAGTAGCAAAGTATTATAATGATTTTTAGAAATGAAATCGACTGAAATCGTAAGTGAAAAGATGATTATTTTTTACACTCCCTGATTAAACCTTAGAACTTTATTTCGAGTTGACTGGTAGAGAATGCCTGGTGGCATTAGATCCGCTAGATTATACTTAAATTTGCAAAGCCGTGTACAACTCCTGAGAGCATGTGATTTTCTTTAATGATTAAGTATATAATGTGTGGCTTGACAGGTAGATATGTGCGATAAAACTATAAATTAATAAATAATAATATGCCAATTAACATATTGCAAGGAGGGCTGATGGCCGTTGGGGCGGAAAGGTCCTTGTGTGGCGGCTGCAGTGTTGATAGGGTCGCGTTCAACGCAGGACCGATTGACTTGGAGATCCTTGGGGGAGTCCTACGTCCAGCAGTGGGCGTCTCTCAGCTGATGTTCATAATATAAAAATAATAATATTCCTACACTCACACCTCCAGCCCAAAGTAAGCATCATTAAGAGCTTGTATTATGGATAATAAGTATAGTGTTAACATCTATGGTTATCCGTTTACTCGTAAAGTAGCTAACGTAAAAAATACCGCTCATACTTAAGTAAGCAAAGAGTGAAGAGCAAAATATTTGATAATGATGATACGAATTGATGTTCAGTGGTGTAATATCTCAGAGACCCTAAGCTTAGATAAATTACTCCTAACAAGCTTACTCGGTTTTTAGGCGTCACAACTAGAAGCCAGTAAAGTAAGCCTAATATTATCTCAAATCGCGACATATCTAATTAGACAAGTAAACAGGCGCTAATAGTACCTATAACTTTGAGGATACTTATTGCAGTATGTTTCGGAATTCACGGGAGTTCTGTCAGCATTCAATGGCGTTTAGGTTGGGATTTTATTTAAATATTTTTAATCTTTGCAAAATCTAGAAAAAAAAAATACCAAACCCGCGACCGGGTGACTGCTCTCATTACTGAACTACCAAGGAGGTGGGTTGCTTCTCGCCCCATAACATGATTTTTCAATTTAAACATATTTCCAAATATCTTTACAATATTTATGATAATGATAAATATAAAATCAGACGATTATTGGTAAACAAAACATTTGTAAATAATTTACAACAGAAAAATCTAAAACAAATAAACACTACCTATATGGAAATATCCAAAGGAAGCATATCGCAATGTAAAGTCTGCTATATTTTCGCATTATTCAACATGTGTTACAAGTGTAATAAATTGTGTAATTAAACATAATTTACTGTAATATATTGTTTTAAATAAACACTAATGCTGACTAACAATATTTCATTATAAACAATATTATGTAACTAAATAGATGGAGGTTTCATCCCGCTGGTATTTTCAATAAGTTGTATGATAATCGTTTTATTATGTATTCGCGAAACATTTGTGTTCTTATATTTACATTTATTAATGGCTTGCTTATGTAATGTTAAAAATATCTTTAGTAATAATAGAAACAGCTTGATATTATAAGCGTTAACGTCGTAGGAATTTTCATATAAACTCTGACGTCATAAATATTGCAAACGAACAAACCAATTCTAATAAGAGTTGTAAGAAATACAAATAAAGAAACAAAATGATGAAAAATTGTATGCTCCAGGCGGGAATAGAACCCGCGTCTCGTGGGGTCCGGCCAGCCAGTAGACCACTACGCGTGTAACCTACCAATTTCTTCGCCGCTTTCTACTTTTGACGTTTTTATTGCAACGTTTATCACCTTGAAGTTTTTACAACTTCTAGTGATCCGAAAGAATAATAGTAAACATGAAAAAGCCGTTTTAATCACATTTACGTTTGATTTTGTACGATTATAACGCCTACTTTATTTTTAAAAATACAAATAAAAAAAGAAAACGATGAAAAAAATACCAATCACAATTAAAAAATTCTAAAATAAATTATAATAATAAGTTGTAATTCGCATCTGGCCGGACCGCAGAAGATGCGGGTATACAATTTTTACATCGTTTTCATTCTTTATTTGTATTTCTTATAATAGAGTAGGCGTCATAAACATACAATATCTAACACGTAAAGTGGTTTTGCAGAAGCAAGTAAGGCCAATCTGAAAAGTTGTCACAGGATTTTTCTTTAAGTGTAATAAAAATTGTACTTACTTCGCTATAATAATCCTGTTTGCCTGAGTTGCTTAGGCATGGAAAGTATATTGGTCTCTTATTATTAACTCTTAATTCAAAAAAATTTTTTTGAATTAAGAGTTTCTTTAAAAAGTCATGTGACTCGACGTTAACGCTGTCATTAAATTTGAAATTGTTCTTTAAGAAACCCCTTATGGTGCTTTAATACATAGCTTCTGTAAAATTAAACATATATTATATACTTATTTACATAATATATTTAATTTTGATACACTCAGTGCTGCATGATTTCCTCAAATGTCTCACATATTCATAGGTTGGCTGGAAGCTGCTAAAGAGATAAGTAAAAAAACGCTTTTCTAAATTATTCAATAGTTTTCATTTTGTAATTTTGTAGTGCAATTAATAGTAAGTCAAAGTATAAAATTACCGGCAGGTGCCTTGTAATCGTTACAATAAGATGACATCTGGCCCTACTCTCTTTGTAATAAGGGTCACTGACTCTCAAAAGTGTATAGAATACCTTTTTTGCTACGTCTAGTAAAAAACAAAATAACGTTAGCAATTATGTATTGTACACTCATTTTTGAAGTCTGAAATGTATACATCTTTTTAGGCCTGACTGTACGTTTGATTTGTAAGTCGATTGTCAATTGTATCGACCATAATTTTTACTGATGCGCACAAATATTACTTTATATGTCTTCTACAGTAATTAGTACATAATAACACAATGGGTGTCGCATTCATTAGACCGGGAAACGTGACGCCCCCTTTTATTATGTTGTATGTATAATTCAGACATAATGGTGTCTCATAAATAGATAATTATCAATACGTTTATTTCAAGCCCCTAGAGCAGAACACCTGTGTGCCAGATATAGATTTTGAAGTTGATATTTCGCTCTGGCAAATCTAACAAAAATAATTATCATAGTTTTTCGATAACTTGGCAGTTCATATTTTCGTTTACGCTGTAGGTATTGTTTCAATTGGAAGTTTAGTGGAAGAACCTTAGTGGAATATAAAATAAAATTTCAGTTATTAATATTGCAATATTTGCATGATCAGTTACAAAGGACAAATGATTTTTTGCCTCTTAACCTATTTTCCGTTACCGACGGCGCTCACAAACCATATAATATTTATTCTATTTTTTATGCGAATACTTTCTAGGCCAACTAGTTTTATCTCCAAACTAATAAAAGTAACATTAACATTTTGTAATTCTCTAACAAAATACGTCAGCGTCATGATGACTCCGCCTCTTCAAAGTACCTAGTAAGTGTTACAAAATAAAAAGAAGCCCTGAAATTGTTTGTTTCCGAGTCTTTTTTCTAGACTTGAGATTCTGTATTTATTATTTCAAGGATTTATGAAGAAAAATAAAGACCAAAATATTAATTCCACTCGTTTTCTGCTTTAAACTATATAGAGAAATGACTTTTTAGTCACGCAATATATCTTTGCTACATCATATTTGAGTATTCGTAAACCAAACCCATTGCGTACAAACTAATAAAATACTTAACTGAACTTATGCAGAAATAAATTTATCTTATATTTATCTTTATAGACACTCGTAGCACCTTAGGCACTACTCATGCATGGTCACCGTAGCCTAAAGGCGCTCGTAGCACCTTGGTCACTACTCACGCATTGTCACCGTAGCCTATAGACGCTTGTAGCACCTTGGGCACTACCCACGCGTTGTTACCGTAGCCTTTAGACGCTCGTAGCACCTTGGGCACTACTCACGCGTTGTCACCGTAGCCTATAGACGCTCGTTGCACCTTGGGTACTACTCACGAGTTGTCACCGTAGCCTATAGACGCTCGTAGCACCTTGGGCACTATTCACGCGTTGTCGCCGTACCCTATAAACGCTCGTAGCACATTGGGCACTACTCACGAGTTGCCTACCCTGTGCAAAGCAGGAGAAAGCGTTATATTGACAACAAAGCTGTCAACAAAACATTTCGCTATTTTTATTTGGAACCAAGTGTTGTGTTTATTTCGGTACAATCAATAAAATCTACTAATTAGGGATCAATTTCCACAGTGTTAAACAGTCTTCCATACAAAAGACTTCAACGATACCGAATGTTAAGCACTTTAATTTATGCTACGCAAAAGTGAGTCCAAATTAGTTATTTTAAAATTAGTTTTCAATATGATGTAAAATAGACGCCCACACGCTTACTTCCAGATGTTTGTTGAAAACGTGGGCGGGTTTTCGTAATTTAAATGGCTAAATTTAGATGGGGATTTACCACTTTCACGCTTTGCTGATACCGGTAATTTTCACTTAATTTTTTTTATCGAATTTAATAATTAAATGAGAAAATGCTGTTTCGAAAATCATGAACATATATCTCTAATGTATATACTTAATTCAATGAATTATAATATATAAATCATTTACGACAATAAGTTCCTAATGGTACCACAAGATTTGTACCTACTGAGCAACTATATTCGGAGCGGTATAGATTAGAAACTGCCTACGTTATCTATGCATTCACATTTCTATAAACTTTCAGTTTCTTTGGTTCTGTTACTAGATAAATTTCCACCAACGCGCATCAAAAAAATAGCTTTATACGAGCGTCAAACTAAAAGCTCATAAATAGAAATCAAAAACTGAGCAAACTAGCATGTTATTAGATTTTTTATAACTTTTCAAAATATTCTCCATTCACATCAATGCATTACTGTATCCGATGGAACCACTGAGAAAAGCACTTTGCCCCCTCGTCCTTAGGGGTCTCTTCGACGGCCTTTTGAAACGCAGCTACTGCTTCCGCGGCGTCCATAAAACGTTTCCCTCGAAGTTTTTTATTTATTTTCAGGAATAAATGAAAATTGCAAGGTGCGAGGTCAGGGCTATACGGGATGACCCAGTAATTTTACGTCTGACGTCGCCAATTAGTCGATCGCTCGCCTGGCGGTGTGCAACGAAGCGTTGTCGTGGTGAAGGAGGATCCAGCTGCGAGGTCGTTTCTCCCAAACTTTTTCCAAGACAAGTGGCAAACATTTGTTAGTAATCCTTCCTAAGAACGATGTCAACATCTTTTTGCTCACGTTTCGTCCTCTGTTGGCAACTCTTTCGAAGGAAACAGCAGCAGCAGACAGTTTTTTGGTTTCGGGATCATAACTTTCTTCACTCGTAAGTATTTCGAATACAGCATTTGAGTTAACTCCGTTAAATCTTTGAACCATTTCACGGCACCAAACAACACGACGGAGTTTTTAGGCCATCGCCAAATCATAAGGTATCAACCGGGCACAAAGCTTCCTGACTGATAACCGTTTATGGAAGATTTTGTGCATTTTACTCATACCAATATCTAAGCCTGTCCAAATCTGCTGATAGACTCTTTTACTAGGCGGTAGGTCCTTATGAAGGGTCGTCTGGGTAGGTACCAACTACGAAACAGTTTGCCATGTTTCGGATTAAAGGTAGCCAGTGAAATTACTACGCAAGGACAACGTTTCATCAAAGGCCTCAGGATGACAACGCACCTGCAATATCAAGTGATTTTTCCTTGTTATTGCAGGTGTTTTTAGGCGGTGGATACCACTCAACACCAAATGGGTCGTCAGCTTATTTGTCATCTAGTTAAAAAGTCTCTATCATACGCCGCACAATACTGATGTTATCTTCAGTTGTCGCAGTAGAAGGCCGTCCCTCACGTAGATTTTTTTGTGTCAAATTCATGCAGATGTGACTCAGAAATTTTTCAATTTGCCGCTACATCGTAAAACAAATGAATATCCTTACACACTTCTACTTTATAGGCAAAGAGTTCCATTTTCAAAATTTAAACCATTTTTATTGTTTACAAGTAACTCGTTCTAAATACCTTTATTGTCACCCTAGTAATACAAAAAGCTTATTATAAGCTTCTTACTTATTGTTACATACATATCGCTTTTCTTCAGTAGTAAAATATTATAAAACAAGCGTCAAGACAGGAAGGAGATAGTGGAATTTTGACTGAAATAGAACCTTACAGAAGATCGTAGCTAAATAATACTGCTTTGGTGTATTCCTGTGGTCACCTAGGCCCCTAGAGCTCATTGATACATTCTTACCGGGTAGATAACATGTGAGTACCACCAAAGTACTACAAACGTCTATAGGCTACGGTAGCCGCTTATAATCAGAACACGCATAAATGCTATCTTTGTCGTTTAAAAAAATGAATTTTATTTTTGCAAATAACGGTCACGTATAAGATCTTTGTTCATCATAATCGTCATCACCAGCCTACGTTCCTACTGCTGGGCACAACCCTTCCTACATAAGGGAAGTCAGCACCATCATCACCGGGACTTTCAGTGCCTAAAATTAATTACAGTTACAAAATCTTAGTATAGATGGGACCACAAAAATGTCGTTGCAATGTGTTCCTCTGATTTATAATCTACTCGTTACCACAAAATTCATTCTATGTCGTTTCCCGGTTAACTGGCGTAGCGGAACTGTACGCATCGCTGGACCATCGACAGGTTGTAACAAAAGCCTTTATTAGAATCCTATAGCTCATTGCAATATCATTCCAGCCATCCCGAAGTCGTGGAGATTGGCGAGTTCCAACGAAAGCTTTTTTCATACAACTAAGTAGATGTCAAACAAGCAAGTGGTAAGTGGCTACCGTCGCATATACATACAAAGAGAAAGAAAACATCATTTAGTATTGCAAGTCATCGTGAGGCCTAAGATGATGTGACATCCATGCCCAGTAATTTCGCTGGCTATATTTTCCTTCAACCCTGAATACATCAAACCATTTTTCGGTTCGGCTGAAATAGCAAAGGCGGGGTTGCCTACCTCGACGACCCTACACACGGGGCTACCACCTTTTTTTTATCACTGGGGAAAAAATGCCTTACGAATGCCCTCCCGGTCAACTTAGCAACCTGTACAAAAGGCTTAGGTAAAGGAGGCGGATTCTGGGTGAGTTTTCCCAACACACCCAGAGTCGAGCTCTCTCCCTTTTATTTTTAGGGTACAGTAATAACCTAACCAATTTTAAAGACCTAACTAAAATGTTATATTAGGTGGTAGGCCCATATTTAGGGTCGGCTGGGTAGGTACCACTGCCTTTCTTATTTTAGGCTTGAAACAGTTTGCTGTATTTCAGATTAAAGGGAAAGCTACCCAGTGAAATTACTGGGCATGGAATCATCTTAGGCCTCAGGAGGACAACGCACCTGCAATACCAAGTGATTTTTTTCTTGTTATTGAAGGTGTCTATAGGCGGCGGTTACCACTTACTACCAGGTGGGCCGTCAGCTTGTCTAAAACTAGTTATCGAAACTTAATTATATTTCTACATTAAGTTTCTAAGTTAGAACGTGTGGTTTTCATTCAAATATGAATAACGTCCTTTTTACATGAGAAGCTCGATGTCATAGTGGTTATTTCTGTTAAAAAAACCTCTAACATTTCAGCTGAGAGATGCCCATGGCGGGGCATAGGCCTCCCTCAAGCATCTCCAGGCTGATCGGTCTTCCGGTGCCTGCATCCATCGGTTTCTCGCGACCCCCACCAGAATCTCTAGCTCTTCCGTAATTCAAGATTTTTCTGCAACCATTTCAACCCACCGAGTTGCACCCGGCTATTTTGTAGGTCGGCATGCCTACCGTTAAATATTTTCCAAAGTTTCAGAATAAAAGTACACGTTTTTTGTTATTTAACACATGCTTATTAGGAAGCCCGAATCTCTCGTTTTACTTAAGATTATTCCCTGCTAGTTCAAATGGAAGGTTCACAATCCTAACACACATGGTGTCTTCATGTTTCACCTAACATAATTCTGTTCCTTTCCAAAGTTTCAGGTATAATTTTTATGGTTGTGGTGCTGAGTCCAGCAGTGAGAGTACTATAGGTTTTTATTGATAACTTTTTATTAATTCTGTAGTAAAAATAACATTCCAAAAATTTGAGTTGTCTATTTAATTGGCAATCAAGAAATCTGATATGTGGTCACTTCACACATTAAATGATGAAATATGAACCAATTAAGAGTTATCATTAATTAGATAGCTAAACTTTACATTTGAATATTGGACTTCAATATTAAGATCTGCTTTCATTTTATTTATAATATAACTAATTATTTGAAAAAAAACAAAGCTTAATTATCATCATAGATTTATAAGTTAATGACAGAAAGTGACAATTATTATTAGTTTAAATTAGATGACTTCATGGATAAATCAGGAAGCTTAGAAAACATTCTAGTTATTTTTTATAATATCTAAACAACCAATTATTTAAAAAGCAGTATAATATGAAATAGATAAGTACCGATAAGGTGCTTTAATACAAAGCTTATGTAAAATAAAACTTCTATAAAAATACTTCTTTACCTAATAAATAAGAAGGTTTAAGTTCGTGGTTAAGTGAATTACTTTTAGTACTGCATCTTGATTAGAAAGCTTTTCCCGTTTTTTATGTTATAATAAAAACAACACCTAAAGATTATTATGCTATTTTTAAGTCTACAAAATGTTAAGGCATGGTCATGTGCTATGTTTGGACATATTAAAGTTAATATTACGTAATTATTAAGAAATTTTCACTCAATTAGAGCTGTTTTCACCGGCACCTACCTTAAAGTCCAAGAAGAAATGGTTGTTACTTCCACATTACACTTAATTAAGTTAATGAGGGACACAAGTCACATTGCCATTGCACTAACAAACAATTACTGTATTTTGCACAATCACGCTACCTTTAGAAAAAAGTGCATTTTATCTGTCCACTGTTTCAAGAAAAGTTTTCTAATCTATCAGAGGTTTCACTTTTAGTTGCGTTTCTGTAGAAGATCATCCTATGTCTATTACTATACCGAACATACACTTGTCATGTTACTCATAGTGGGAACTTTCGGCGTGGTTTCCCACATCGCCGGCGCGTGCGTGTGTGTAACAACCTGACCATAAGCCTGCGTAGACACAACTGAAATCACCTTGCAAGGCCCACTATCCCCGTCCCTATCTAAACCTGTCCTCGTCTCGCTCTAGCGGGCATTGTGCTGGACCAGGCGACTGTATACCTCAACAATAAATTACGTATAGGAATCTAATCAGTTTAATAGATGTGTGATTTTTTTAATTCTTACGGCCTTAATGGCGGACAATGATCGGCGGGAGAGCGTCAATTATGAAGGAGCTTTGGATCACGTAGGGATGCAAGAGCGCTAATTAGTGTCCTAACTTATTATGTGTCTTGTAAGGAAATTCCATTTTAAAGTTAGAACAACGTGAGAATAAACTTTATATAATATTCCTTATTTTTCTTTATGCCAACTACTTTTATTTTATCTATAGTTTTAGAGAATATTGAATTAAATTATAAATATACTTACAGATATACTCTACAATTATTAGGTAGTTGACTTCTTAATGCTTGACAACTTCAAGTAAATTTAACATAATTATTTTAATCCGCAAACTATGTCCACAAATAAATAAATCAGACAGTTTGTTAAACATATGTTTCTAACGACTTATTGACTGTCGTAGTAAGATATACATAGGTTTCCATTGATCCTAGGCCTTAGGTCAGGCTAATCTTTACGACGTACCAAGTAAGGGCTTGCCTATGATAGTATCTCATTACAGATTCGAAGAAAACAATTTTCTTTAAGAATTTTTGGACGAAATACATATTTTGAGTGAACGTAGTTTGTTGTTTTAGTAGCTATTGACTTTTATGTGGTTTATTATGGTTATGGTTTTTCATACAAAGTAGACAAATTACTCAACACCACCTGATGTGAATCGGTTTCCTATTATTGTATTATTTTACATTTTGAAAATTGAACTTGTTTTTTTTGCAATGATTATTATGTATTTTTTATAAATATTTTTTAAATTATTTGTTTATCCTCTCCTCTCTTTTTGCTCCGTTTGCTGTGCCCCACAGGGTCCATAGTGATGTCATGTATAGCTTTAAGACTTAAGACCTATTTTATAACAT
Source organism: Nymphula nitidulata (assembly GCA_947347705.1). Taxonomy (NCBI): domain Eukaryota; kingdom Metazoa; phylum Arthropoda; class Insecta; order Lepidoptera; family Crambidae; genus Nymphula; species Nymphula nitidulata. The sequence continues at coordinate 9,980,550 of OX374636.1, forward strand.
TATGGTGCAATAAATTTTTAAGTTTGAGTTCTTACAGAGTCAGCAGAAAGGTTTTTCTTGATTTTTACAGGGTAGGCAATACCCAAGTGTGCCCAAGATGCAATACGAGTATCTATCTATAGGCCAATGGTACCCGCTTGCCACCAGGCGGACCGTACGCTTGTTTGCCAGTATTGATCTATTTCACTCAACAATCAATTTGTTTATGTATAACAATTGGTTTTGTGAAATAATTATGACATCCACCAATATTTGATCCAGTATTAATGAAGCGTTTTGAAGGAATGATTGTTTGCTTTATTTAACTTATAAATAATACTTACAATTCAAGTTTAAATTTTATTTAATTGCTGAGAGTTAAAATGTTAATTTTTACGCCACTTATACTAAGTATACAAGCGTTTCCACCTTCATTTGATGGCCGGCTGTCGAGCGATTATTCTACCTAAACAGAACAATCATACCTAATTTGGGGTAGATTATTAGTGTGAGAGTACGATTTTTTTCATGTCAAAGAAAGAAAAACCAGATTCCAAGTAAGCGGTAGCACACGGTATAGAATTCCCTGTGTTGACATATATATTTAGTACCACTCATTGGTTTATTAAACCTAGAAAAGGAGAATTTAATAACATTTCGTTGAGCTATTGATGCAGTAAGTAATCAAATTCAAAATAATCACTAATTACAAATTCAAAATAATACTCACGGCGGTATTTTCATTTTTGTTTTATTCTCATTTCAGTAAGCTTAAGTACAGCCGGTGAATTTAAATGTTTAGCAGGTTGACGAACATTCGCATTTAGTCATTGTTTATTACCGATACCAAAACTACTACGAACAAAGCTAATAATTTTCAATTTGTCGTCTCATTAGCCGTTATAATAGAACAAATTAAAAAATCCTTAACTTGCTAACAATTAAATTAAAATTAAATGGACTCCAACTAACTTCTTTCGATGTTATTTAACACCACTTCGACTTACTTTAGCTGTGGATAAAACGCAGTTTGAAATAACTACACACTGAATTGATAACCTCCCCCTTTTTGAAGTCGATTAAAAACTACTACAAGGGATACGATTTCTCGTAAGCCAAGTAAATGCGCTTGGCCAGCTCTAAAAATATCTCTACATAATGCTTCTCTGATATCAACAGTCTCATCAAGATACACTTTAGTTAAGTGTTAATAACTTTTTCGTCTACTTTAATTAATGGGCGTAAAATCCTAATTACCTTAGCTTTACACCGAGAGAACCTTTCTTGGGGCAATATTACAATTTGTAATACAATGCGATCGGCCCTGCAAGATGGCGACAAAAACTAGGCTCTCCCGAAATGGTCGGACGTCATCCGGCTGTTGACTCCGGATCTCCTTTCACGGCCTTAGATGCCGTTTTGAGGAGATAGGGCTGGTGCAGATGAGTAGTTCAGTGCTTAGAAATGTCTAGCAAAAGCATCAGTAATGAGATTATACGTGCTTAGAAAAGTATAAAGGGAAGCTTGGCCATTTCACGCATTTTGTATTGAAATACGAATACCATGATTGTGATGTAGCGGTGATTATAACATTACATTAAAATTCAGCCAAATTAGCAAAAGAATTTATGTTTTTCTCTTTCACTCGCTACCTTTCTTGCTCATCACTCATACAATAGTGACAGTTTTTTGTTTACATTTATTCTAAAGATAGCTGAAGTATAGTTTAAGTTTTTATTTAGGTAGATGTCTGGTGTAGTATTGTTCTGAATATTTTTCCGTTATATGCTTACTCCCATATTCATAAACGCTCAATAAACCTATTTTAGATAAATCACTGCTAAAATATGTTTTATCTTTTTCCTTTCTCGTACGAGTGAGAGAAACAAAACACTTTATAAGCCTCATATAAGTTTACTTGTTTTTATGAATACGGGGGTTAGTATATAAATATTAAGCTTTTATGTTTTTAATCCGGGCTAGATAGAAGTAGGCATAAATGGTGTGTATTTGAGATTGTTTCATGTTTTCAATTGACTTAAAAAAATAGAAGGGTCTTAATTCGACTTTTTGTATGTATGGAAGCGATATCACCGTCAAATGTAAACTTATTTTGACATTATTTTTTATGAATTTCGGTCCCATTTTTATTAATTGTTCGTTATTTTTAATAAGTTTCCAAAAATTGACATCCCAATTTTAAGACATAAAAGGATATTGGCGCCCACACTCGATTTTAATGTAAATAGGCACATCTTATTCTGCCTATATGTACCTAATAGGAAAAGGAAAAGATCTCAATAAAATTGTCTAGTTACTTTCTTTCTATATAGCATAGAAATCATAGACAATTTCAGAAGGCATGTAGGAACGTGCTTCTTACAACCTACATTTATCACGTTTATTAAGCCGAAAATTTAACTAATTTTCGAAGTGTCAAAAAAGAATGTTCTCTGCAATTGAATATGGCTCTTTTTTTATTTTTACTTCTTAGGCCTCAGGATGACAACGCACCTGCAATATCAAGTGATGTTTCCTTGTTATTGCAGGTGTCTATAGGCGGCGGTAACCTCTTACCATCAGGTGGGCCGTCATCCTGTTTGTCATCTAGTTGTAAAAAAAAAAAATATACGCTATTGTTAAACAAAATCAAAATTAAAATTTATAAAACAATACCCATTGAAATGGTGCAGTCGACAGTACATGAAGCGTTACAGTTTGTTGTTTGTTTTTTTGTATGGAGCATTTTTGGATGCGCTGCCAAACTTAAAACATATGCCACTGTATTTAAGAAACTATTGATCTTAAAGCTTACTAGCTTTAGCTATACTTTGCGAATTTTTTATTTATGAATCAAATGTTAAAAGTGCATTCGTGTTTAGAAAACGAGTTGACTGTACTGAAATTCAGATTTAGCGTCTGTGACAATAATTATCATTTAGAATCGGCATGTTTATTTAACAAATAACGGAGCTAATTCCTCAATAAAAGGCAGTTGCACAACCACTATTCATATCTAGTACTATTTCTAGGACACTCTCAAGCGATTCACTAATTGTATAAGCTTTCCAAAAAGCGGTCTGCCTTGTCCACACTTAAAAGGTATTGCAAAAGGGGGTCATTTGCGACCGCTCTTCGTTATAGACCGATCGCGATAATGGTGTGTTTCAATTGTGTATTTCGTATTGCGCCGGAGTTGTTTATGGGTTCATAGTTATGTCTAGCAGCTTATACGGTTATTATTCTTTCAAATAATAATGCAATAGGCAATAACTAGTGTAGTTAATAACTATGCAAATACAAGTAGAATAACAAAGGAGATGTTTAATTTTCGGCGGTGACAAAAAAAAAACTTTTAAAAATGACAAAAAATTATTAAAACCACTACAAATTATTTTGAGTGATATTTTCGGCCGGTAATCCACGTATTAAAATATTTTAAAACATCCTTATAAAAATATGGCAATATAGGAGGGCATATTAAGACGTAATCTCTATAATCTGTGGCCATATTTTATAAACTTCAGAAAACGTTCGTTTTTAGTCTAGGAATATCGAATTATGGACTCAGTACTCTGAACAATAAAGTTTTTTTCATTCTTCTGTTTAACATAGAAGTTTGACGCTATAGTGTTGCCATTATATTGATAATTATACTAACGGCTGTAAAGTCGCTTCGTATAAAAATCACATTCACACCACATTACCAATAATCGATTCTGCTTTATTCCAATACGAACTCCAAAAACCCGCGAAAACGCCCGAGACGAACGCGCAGAGTTCGCATGGATTAAAAAAGTGCGTCGTCTGCTCGTTTGGAAAACGTCGAGTGAATAGGCCCTTAGAAGAGAATACATAAAATGCCTTCTCCTATATCGTCATAAAAGAACTATTAAAAAAGCTCAAACAATCTCGACGCAGTAGCTTATTAAAATATTCAATACCAATTTTACGACTTGACAATTCTGATAAAGAGCTGAATAAAATAATGATTATTTACATAGCGTTACAAGAGAAATTATGTGTTTTACTGATTACCTTTACTAACAGGACAGTGGTAAAAACATTTGAATGTTATCATGTATGGCTTCTAATTCGTTATTTAACGATGCAATAATTATTACTAATTGAGATTGATACTGTCCCAATAAACTGCTAAGCCGGACATAGCTTGAATTCTTGACTCATGAGAATCGACATCGTAAAGTTAAATTTGAGGAAACTAATGCAGATTTTTTTGTCTTAAGACTTCGATATAGATAACGAGCCATTCGGTGTTAGATCGAATCCTATCTGAGTAAGTTTTGTTGATTTCATTTTCTAGGCACCTGGTTTGCCAGAACAATGAAATCAATAGAACTCCAAATTAGAAAATAATAAATTTCAAAATTCGTTCGATTATTCTGCGCGTTATTTATTTTTTATCATTTCACAGTCAACCATCGGACGTATTCTAAAAGAAAACCAGAAAATACTCAATCACATTATTCGAATATTAAAAGCAAGCTTTAGCTTGTTACTTTTATTAAGTACACAACTGTATGACTGTCCGTCGCACAGTTGTCTACTTTTTTATGAACGCTTTTGTAAATCGGGTAATCAACAATCATAATTATTATAATGTTACATTGGCTGCTGGTAGAAGGTACCGTAGATACATATATCACTGATCTGTGGTAGAAAGGGTATGCCTTCTACTAGATTTAGCACAACAATATTTTTTGCCGCTATAATGACTCAAAATTCGTGTCGGGATTTTTTGTGAGAAGAATGCCGTTTTGACGATTTATGTTTAATCATGGTAAAAAGAGTTTAGTGAGAGACATTGAGAATTTTATCGTGGTTATCCACCTCATCTAGTAGCATCATTTTTTTTTTATTATTATTTTTATACTACTAGATGACAAACAAGCTGACGGCCCACCTGGTGGTAAGCGGTTACCGCCGCCTATAGACACCTGCAATAACAAGGAAAAGCACTTGATATTGCAGGTGCGTTGTCATCCTGAGGCCTAAGATGAAATGCCGTCCATGCCCAGTAATTACACTGGCTACCTTTCCCTTCAATCCGAAACACAGCGAACTGTTTCACGGCTGAAATAAGAAAGGCGGTGGTACCTACCCAGGCGACCCTACATATGGGTCTACCACCTAGTAAAACATAGAAACTAGCATCACATTAACAACCATTTTTTAATGCAATCATTGTTGATATTTGAGAAATGGCTGTATCGACCTGAACCTTTGCTATCCCTTAATAGGGATATGTCAACAAAATGTTGGATTCAAAATTCATCTTGCGTTAAAGCATATCGACTTCAAAGAATTTGATTCAGAATACAAACACGCAATTAAGACAATACTTATACTAGTAAAAGGCTATTTTAAAAAGCATAACCGTAGGTGGTCCACTAAGTATTTGTTAATAATCGACACGTTCGTAAGATACAGCCGTTTTAATTACAGGTGCGTGTGTAATTTCTTATAATTGTGTTATAAGTTGATTTATGCGCGCCCCAGTGGGTGGACCGGTCAATTTTATTGTTTCGACTCGGTATAATAACGGGATTCAAGTATACACAATAAGATGCTTCTGAGAGTGTTCGAGGAAATTAAAAAACAACTTTGGGTTACTGAAGCTGATATCAGACACTAGCTGAAACACAATTGCTTGCTCATCTTTTATTTGGCAAGTTAATACGTATGGCATCTGGCGAAGCAAATTCATCACACCAAATATTGGTGAATTTGCTTCGCCAGACCACAGATCACCTCCGCCAAAGGAAATAGAGTTCCCCAGGAGCTTTAGCGGGTATTCCCAGGGTTTAATCAGGTACTCAGTGACCCTAGCATATGCCGGCGGATTTCTACTGTTTAAAAATGCTATTAGAGTATTGAGAAAGTTTCAATCAAATACTCAAAAAGATTTTGCTCAAGTCACTTAATTCTTATTACAAAACGTTGCTTAAAGTTATACCTGGATAAACTAAGGCTGGCTCATTTTTGGTAATAAATGTAAATAGAGATGATGTCACCAACCTCCTGACCATGAGCTTCTAAAGCATTGGTAAAATTGTCATCTGTTTAAGAATTTGGGTCATTAATAAACTCGACTTTTCGCCACATCAATTAGGTCTAATTTAATCACAATAAGATGAATCTAATTTAGCAGTAAGAAGGCTTTACGAACTTACGGTAAGGCTTAGGACTATCTTTAGACCCTGTTTTGTAACAAAACGGGACTGAAGTAGTAATACATCCTCTTAGGTCTTAGTACAGCATGGGGTTCTACAAAAAAGGCATAAAAAGTTTTTACAGGGTCGGCAACGCGCAAGTGATACCCCTGGTGTTGCAAGTGTCTATAGGCTACGGTAACCGCTTCCCATCAGGTGAGCCGTATGCTTGATTGACACCATAGTGGTATTATTATATTCCACTCAAATTTGAAGTCTATGTCAACCTTACCTAGTGATAATACTTTTGTGGTGTATTCCTTCTGAAAACTAGCACAACCCTTTGATCTCGAGGTCTTCTCGAGGAGGCATGCTTGGAATATGATAAAGTAGACTTTTTATTCGGGCTTTATTCCGAACGATTTTGAACAGTGATATATCTGTTTAAAAGGGTAACTAAATATGCTACCTACTTAATTTTTATAACCGCTAGTTTGACTAGAAATTTAAAAAGTATTCTAGCAAAAGCTTTTATATTCAAAAAGGTTAGAAAAGAAGCGTACGGCCCACCTGATGGTAAGCGGTTACCGTAGCCCAGTGGTCGGCAAACTTATTATCCAAAGAGCCAAACATGAACATTACAACAATTTAAAAAAAATGGGAGCCAAATCTGCTTGTTTAGTAAACCTTTATTACACTAAATAAGTAGTACACTAAATAAAACTAATTTCATACTTAATAAATATTTATTAATGCGAACAATGTGCTTGGATCTCCTTGAAAAGTTTGAGTAAGTCAGGTTTGTATGTTGTTGTTTTCAATTTTAGGCATTATTCCAAGTTCTTATCAATAAGACTTTTTTCTTACCAAGATTTTTTTTAAAATATTATTGCACCTTCCGTGGATATTTGTGCCAGAGCCGCACTTAAGGATCCAAGAACCACATGCGGCTCTGGAGCCGCACTTTGCCGACCACTGCCGTAGCCTAAAGATGCTCGTAGCACCTTGGACACTACCTCCCCTTGAGGTGATGCTTGATAATCAGAAATTCTTCAGAGGCGAATACGCCGCTCAAGGCTGGAGGACTCACCTTTTTTTTACAATGGGGTCAGTTTTAATATGGACGGATAGAAAAAAACCTATCTAGTGTACCTACACTAAATAGGTTTTTTAGGTCCAAAAATTTAGAAAACAGGTGCAAAAATTTTATGTATGTTTTATTCGATATTGATAAATATAAGATTTTGAGAAATATGTATGTTGCCTATGTTTGAAAGTGTAGCGCCACATTTTAATAAATTCGGAAAATATACGCTACTATTACCCATAAACACAGTTGTAACTTAAAAAATTTGGAGTATTGTTGAAGTTGTACGGCTTAGAAAATTAAAAAACCTGTCAATTTTTTCCAAAATTTACTGTAGATTATAATGATATTAGGTTGCTCACATCAATTAAAACAACTATTATTATGACTGCTATGAGTAAAAAAACATACAAAATACATAGTTATTATCAATTTTGTCAATAAGCAGATATATTTTTAGTAATATAGCAACATGAGACGTCTTCTGTACTGCATATTTTAAGGAGCGATTTCAGATAATGCGCTGCAACCTACCAAACATACCACTGTAAAACTATTGATTTCAAACGTACTATTTTTTTCAATATTTCTTCATGCGTTCTAAACTTATTATTTACGGTTAAAGAATAATTTATTTCTCATAAGAACTTAAAAAATTCACTTCCTGAGAAAACTTATAATTAAACTTACATTTAAGTGTTGGCAAGCAGTGTTGGTATATCCGTATGATATTAATTTAGGCAGTATCCTGTGAGTTAACATCACTAGACAACACATGTACACGTTAACATTTTACCGACTGCAAAACAACTTCCTAATCAATCACAATTCATAGAACCTAATTAAAAAATTTCACTTAAAAAGATTTTAAAGTCTAACCTGCTTATTGTTTTTCTTTAAGTGGATAGTCCGAAATCACTTGCGTATTTACTACTACAATACTACAGTGTCTTAGTCAGCGATGTTTTACTATGATATTTATTTCAAGATAATACAAATTTATTACATATATCTTATTATTTAATAATTAATGAGAAGTCCTTTAAAATGTGATGTTTTAGTAATATTTTAAAAGTACAAAATGAGCATACTTCTTTAATATCTTTTGGTAATTTATCATATAATTTAGCTCCTTCGAACATAATATTTTTTTTCCGTAATTAGTCCTAGGTTGTCTCAAACAAATATTGTTAGCCTGTCCTGTGATGCGTTTTTAAATTTGAGATTTTTTTGAAAAAATAATTTGTGTATGAATGTCTATAATTAGTATTTTTCGTATTAAGATACATGTGTTATACTTGTAGGTTTGTGCCAGGTTCATTATTTTAGTTTCTTTATAAATTTTCAGGGTTGGTGTTAAAAGATTATAATTGAATAATGTTTTTATTATTTTGTTTTGCGCTGTTTGCAATATTTGCAGATTTGTTTTAGCTGCGGTTACCCAGACCTCAATCAGGTAGTCTATATGTGATTTGATGATTGAATTATAGATAGTAAACCTTACATGTCTTGGTAAGCATCGGGCAATACCACGTAGGGCTCCTTTGAGTGATATAAGTTTTAATGTAAGTTTAACCTACCCCTTCCCTACCCTACCCTACTGTCACAATGGGTAGTTTTTTTAAGCAATTTGTGAAGTAGGTTTCTATCCACATATCAGACACAACAGATTTTGTATACTTATATAGCACGTCAAGTCTAACAGTAGCACTACGAAATCCACTATGGACAAGCATCTACAAACGGAATAAGAATCTTAATGTCAAACTGTTACCCTTGATGTGCTTTTGACAGTACTATGTGGGCGCAGCGCTGGTAAGGGATGATGACCATGGCTTCAAGTTCCAACGACAAAGCTATAATTTCATAATCATAATCATTTATACCGTGCACATAGGTACAAGTATAGATGTTCACATAGGTATTAGTTCGTAAGCTCTCTATGTCCCACCGATAGGCCCAACGATAATTTTATACGAAACTAAAACAAACCTTTCACTGACCAAGAATTACGTCATCGACGATAAATTTTGCAAATCATTTCTACTTTGACGTCAATTTCTAATCTATAAAGATAAGAAAGATGCTGATTTATATGGTAAACACAATATTCGAGAGACGAGGACCTTGCTGGCACGTGTTGGTTTCGATTACGAAAACAAAGCTACTTTCGTGATGGTTGATCCCGGATGGGTCGATGAAAATGTATAATCTCAAGCAGCTTAATTATTCGTGATCCTGATAACTGCAACGAATTTTAGATTTGGTATCTAAAATTCGTCATTTAGCAGCGAGGTGGTGTTATGGCCCCATCTCCTTATGCATGGGTTTTCCCAAGTAGGAAGGTCTGTGCCCATCAGTGTGACGTATATGTATGCATATTGACGATGGTGATGAAATAAAAAAAAAGTTCACTAACCACTACTTATAGTGAGAGGGAAATAGGGGCCGGCCCCTTTTTATTATTATGGGTACGGCCTCCTGACTGTCTTTCTCTGAGCTTTATGCATTACCCATCTCTAGAGTCACTCCTGTAATTATGTATAACTCTTCATTGCTTTTGTACGGGGATCGACGGTCCTTGTCTTCCGAAGCGAATACGCTTACAGCCCTAGCGCCGAAGGAGACAAGGACCGCCGCTCCCTACCTAAGGGTACCTTACCCTTTGGTTACTGGCGACCCATATCTTGCTGCAGCATACTGCATTAGCGCTAAAGCAGGAGATGGGAAACCCTCCTAGACACATATTAAGTAGAATTTATTAGTAACAATATAGACAAAGCAAAACAAACCATATTATACTTCTAGCGAATAAATTGACTTACCCGCCGCTCCTTACCTAAGGGTACCTTACCCTTTCGTTACTGGCTGACTTCTACTCGCAGCTTCAGCAGTCTACCCGTGATCATGGCGCATGCAACTGCGCCGAAATATCGGGAACTCCCAACTATAAAATTACATGGTAAATATCCCGTATATAACTCTAATTCAAATGTTAATAACCATGAAAGTATAAAGTGCTATAAACAATATAGGTCATAAAAGATAACTAAATAAAAAGATAGATAAATACACCAAGGGCTTTAAATTTGTAGTACTTAATTTAATATTAAAGAAAGCATTTCACTCTTGGTTGACAAAGTTTTTTTTAATCAAAGTTTGCTACGTGGCAAAATGTGCTAATTATTTTTTTTGTAAATTTCACATTTTGCGAAGGACTCGTTTGAGACAGGTGCAAATTTTGTGAATATTAATTTGGGAGGCAAATCTCTTATCATCTTACACGAGACTTTAGCTTACGTATTGACTTTTGTTTGTTAGTTGGTATGTTTAAGTATTACAAGTTTGCTACCTTGATAGTGTAACTATTATCGACTTTCAACGAAACTGTGGAATGAGAAAGTCAAGGGTCACCGACGTAATCTTAGCTTTTAAATTAGTGACATATAGTTTACAGAAAAGTCAACGCGGTGTTTGTCCTCTCCATTAATCCAGAGGCTTCAAGCCGTTACTACTAGCGGGTAAACAGATAAGTTACTAACGTAAGTGGCTTAACAGTAAACAAAAAAACGCCGAAGCGTCCGAAACTCAATTATCTATCACGACCAATTGTCTGAGGCCTGGTCCAATAAAATTAATCTCGACAACCGACGCCATTACCAAAGAGACCGTATTAATATCGAAGCGTTGATTAGTAAAACTATAAAAGCGGAAGTATCACAAGAATGCGGTTAATGAGAGGCTGAAACCCGATTTTATGGTTCGATCGTTAAAATGGCCGACAATTGTCTAATTGTTGCCTACTAAACAACCGACATCGTGGGAAGACGAGACAGAAATGACGGTGAAAGTCAAAAAACATGCTCTTTTATAGCGTCACCGGTCTCCTAAATTCAAATTGTGATTGGAACAACAACGCATCGCTTTTATATTCTCATTTTGAAATTTGAAGTCAATTTGTTTTTTTATTACCTACGTCGAAAGAGTTTTATTGTAGTGCGCCTGCCCGAAGTAGCTGATACTTTTATATTGTTGGTACTGCATATCATAAAATTTGGATGGATTTTATGCTATAAAATAAAAGGGTAAATACCTCTTTCGATAAACTTGGTAGCTATGGAAAAAATGGCGTTGACTTTTTATTTAAAATTTTAGACAATATAAAATCACATAATCTGAGCCATATCAGTAAATCTATTACGTCATAATTCTGAGAAGGACGAGGTAAAAGCAAAACAAGATTTGTTTTTTCATGTTGATAATAATCGCTTAGAAATTCTCACAAAACATACAACGGACAATAATTAATTTATGAAATAAAAATTGTTATTTTTCATTGATCCATCAACCGCGCTTTTGCAATCCTAGTAAAATTCGGTCCGGTGTGGGTTCGGTCTTTAAATAGCAGCATGAAACGGAAGTACTCTTCTTCCTTACGCATAAAAAACTAAAAAGTATTCTTAAATAATCCTCCTGTTCTGAATACAAAACAGTTGCACGGAGCAACATTTTTCGTTAGCGACTTTCAATGCAACACCGACAAAACGTCGGCGACAAGTGGCCCGCTTGGCTTAATTGGCTGCGATTCGGTCACCATTGACTGCGACACAGGAATGTTCTAGGCAATTTGTGTAGAAGAGACAAGCGTTTGCGCTTGTCAAAAAGCTAGAAGTCGCTTGTTTGTAACCGCGATTGAAGCATTGTGGATATTCTGTATACGATCTTAGGAACGAACTGATGCCTATAAAAGTAACAATTAATAAAAATGTAATTTTATACTTATAGACAGATTTCGGCACCATTTTTATAGCGAAGCTCAAGATTTTTATTACAACGATTGAGTTGGTGTGGATAGTGGGCCTAATTTTGTAAAACACACGCTAATCTAAAAGTAAATTATGTGCATCTCGTTCTCTCAATATGAATACAAAAAGGAAGGCTGTCATATTATGTATTTGACATTTACAGAGATGTGTTCATGTGTGGATCTTAATGAAGGTGATAAAATGCGGGATTGGGAAGCACCTCCCTACATGTCTCATGAAACGGTCTGGAGTTGCATTGTCATCATCAGACCCCCGTCGAGTCTCCCGTGGATCCCTGGGCCACTAGGCCACTTTGGGAACTAATTCTCTTCAATTGGTTAAGTTATATAATATTATATTAATAATAATAACACAAACATTAAAAAAAAAATGATAAGCCATAGAACTCATCAGTAATAAATAAATAAATAAATTGTAAATTACTCCTGTTGTTGTAGTGTAAATATGTAGCTACTTAACTTATGAAAGAGCGGGACATCCTGACACAGCTATATATTTTTGCCTACTAGTAGATCCCAACCACCATTATCATAATTGTTTACTGGTTGTTGAAATAAAAATATTTTTCATTTGATTTTGATTTCGAATTGGAACCTTGTCTATCGACTTGATGATTAGCTGACGACGGTATTTCCACATCTCCAATGCTGTATGGTTGGCTTGTAGAGATCTCTAATAGCGACAATTCCTCTCTTCCGAATCATGGAATATAAACACTTTCAGCTCTTTACAATACCATACAATACAAATATTCTTTATTGTACACTTAACAAAACACGTTACAGAACAAATTTAGACACAGGACAGTACAATAGGCGGCCTTATTGCTAAGCAGCAACCTCTACCAGGCAACCGGCAGTAGAAGAAAATATAGTGTGATAATATAAGTATACTGTATTAATAATATGCATCTCTTCGTTGCAACTGGCCAACTGTAGTGAATACTAGTAGTCAGTGCGGACCTTAAGAAAGAGTTAGGTGCCACACAGATGATAAATAGGTAGCATCGATAACTTGCAGCAAATGTACCTGAAAAGTTATGTTGATACCTAAACATTACAAAATGAGCATGGATCGAAAATTCTCCCTACACATTTATACAGACAGATCACGATGTTGTAGCAACTTGACATTTCTTAATAGTCTAACATAAGAATGGAATCTCAGTACAAACGTAATGAATGGCTAATCTAACGCAAAGACCGTGAAGCGCCGTGAATCGATAAATGCACATCACTATGCCACGATAATTTATTGTATAAACATTGGCTTTTTGCGCAACCAATCAGCAGCCATTACATGCCCTGTTAACCCTGTAATTGACATTATAAAAACACAGGCGCGTGCGCGATGTGAACCTCAGTTCGATATTACCAGCTTACATTCACATTTCAAAAAATAAGTGTGATTGAAATTTTAATTCTATTGCTTTAGATAAAAGATTTATAAAGGAAATTATTAGCTTTAAAATAAGGGTAATCATCGAAGCGTAAAATTTTTGAATTTAGAATAGGGTGTCGTGCTTAATTGGGCTGAAAACTTGATTCGTTTTGTTGATAAAAATCCAATTTTAAAGCTGTTTTATAATATTTTAGTTACAGTTCGGTTAACGCGCGTGCCTTTAAGAATGATTGCTGTGAATTATACATTTTATTATCTTTAACGTGTGGGTGTTTTGTTTGATATAGTAATTAATGGAAGATGTGTATAACGACTTTTAAAAAGCGCTCGTAGTGTGACTGAAGTAATTTAGCGCCACCATGAAAATTTAAATATATTAAAAACCTATTTATTCATAATCAATTAACAGCCGGCAGAAATATACCTAATTATCTTTATATAGGAATAATCCTATCAGAGTTTAGCTTCCTAGTAACCTCTGATAACCTCTGAAGTACCTAAATGTCAACAAACGATTATTAAGCTTGATTTTATCTAGAACTACTTTTTTTCGTTTTGTTTTGCTAGTGTGATGGTGACGTCACATTTATCTATTGCACTACATATTTATTTGTTGTTATAACATAAATAAATTCATTATAAATATTACGTTGATAACTTTATGAAGTTTAAAAAGAAAAAATAATTAACTGAACATAATGTGTTCACATTCAAATAACTTTAAAGAAGTTCGATCGACAACAACAAACACTTTTAAATATCAGCTAAAAAACTGTATAATCGAATGTAAATTTCAAACATTCCTAGTTATTAAAATATCTTACCACATAACTTAATTTTTTATTATAAAACTAAAATACTTAACCCATTGCTTTTAGAGTTCAAAATAAGAAAGAATAGAAAAACAATTCGTTTTGTCGGTTCTATCGATACAACTTCATAATCGATTTAACATACCATCTTGATTATTATGAGTTATAAAAAGTAATTGAAGGCACGTGGCGTGCGTTTTTTTACGTAATTTCACCCTTCTCCATAAACAACTTTTTGATTTTAGTTTATATTTTCATGTTTTATTTTATTGTAATTAAAATCTTAAAATTATTCATGGCTGGTTTATGGGAGTGGTCAGTGCCCTTGTACTTTCGCAAAAATCCACTCTTTTAAGACTTTTTATGAATAATCAGGGTAGTCTAAATAGTTGTCAGAGGATTTAAAAAAAAACAGTACTAATTATAGTTGAGTAAGAGCCATTTTTGGATTTTCATACAATCCAAAAATGGCTCTTACTAGGTGGTAGGCCCGTATGTAGGGTCGTCTGGGTAGGTACCACTGCCTTTCTTATTTCAGTCGTGAAACAGTTCGCTGTGTTTCGGATGGAAGGGAAAGGTAGCCAGTGTAATTACTGGGCATGGACGGCATTTCATCTTAGGCCCCAGGATGACAACGTACCTGCAATATCAAGTGATTTTTCCTTGTTATTACAGGTATCTATGGGCGGGGGTAACCACTTACCATCAGGTGGGCCGTCAGCTTGTTTGTCATCTAGTTGTATATAAAAAATAAAAAAAACAAAAGTCTCTAATGAATGGGATGTTGCCTGAGTTTGAATCTGCCGCTATTTTTCACATAATTTCGGAAAATATACGCTACTGTTACCCATAAAAATAGTTCAAACTTAAAAGATTTGGAATATTGTTAAAGTTGTACTATTTAGAAAATTTAAAAAGGGATCATTTTTTTTCAAAATTACAGCTAGAGTGAACAGGCACCTTCTAGGTAAACATGTATCATCGTAGGCGTCGTCATTACTTAACATCAGGTGTGATTGTGATCAAATGTTTGCCTATTAATTTTAAAAAAAATCGGTTTGTTCATTTCCAACAATTTCGACTCGAGAGATTGTATGAAAAGCCGTGCGACGTAACCGCTATTGAGTATAGACGATAGCATATCAAGTGTAACAGTTAAAAAAAGCTATTACGATCAGAGTAAGAGTCGTCTCGAGTATGCTATCGGCTGCTAAAGAGATGGCCACTGTTATTTGCCCTTGTACCACTGCTTAACTATGTCGTCATTGTGACGTCTTGCCCTGCAACTCTGTGGTTATCACTTTAAATGTCAAAATCAGTGACGAAATAACCCCACAGGACTCTCACGCTATATTTTATTCTGGCCTCGTGTCTGTGTCGGTGATCTTGCTTCGTATCCTGACAACCCAGCTCTCAGCTCTCCTTTGTCCATCAAAAAAGGCAGGGAACATGTTAGCTTGCAAAGTCTTGTGGTGACTAGGAGTGGATGTAGCCGGAGTGATGATATCACGTACAAAGGTGTATTGTCACTGGTCGACATAGATATTCATGAGCATGAATTAAAAAAAAACATACAGCCTTAAATTTTGTCGGTACGTCACAATGGCTTAACCTGACATTTTGCAAATATGAGGTAATTTAAAAATATTCAATTCGGCCCTCAAAATTCTTCCATTGAAATTAGGCAATGATTCTTTATTGTGTCTTCAGGTCAACCATAATTTCCTCCTTTCAGTAAATGTTACTGTATCCTACCAGACCGCTTATAATTCTATTCGTAAAGAAAATTCAAGTCAAGCTTAAAGTCAAGCCAGTTCAACACCAACTCATTAAGCTCCCATCACACTACATACCCCTGTCCCTACAGGCTGAACCTATTTGTATACTTTCACGGCTCCTACTTAGTGCTGCCCATTGAGCCGTCGATATAAACTACACAATGGTAGAAACATGCTCGCAATGGGTACAGTCGATGGCACATCAATCATAACACTTGTACCTTATGTCAGTGTTCCTTCGGTGTTATTTAACTTGTTTTTGCAACCTTGCATTGAAAATCAATTTTTAAAGAAATAATTATCATTATTTACATTTCGAAAAAAAAAACTAATTTTGTTAGATAAATTAAAAAAAATATGTATACAATAATTGAAACTAAATATTATAGAGGACGCTTGGTACTCACCATAACTAGCGGGCAACTCTACCCATGTTAACATAGTCATATAAATATTATACCTAGTGTTGACAAAAAAATAAAATTGTAAAATATACATATTTCAAACTTCTCCATACAAATGGTTCCGTCAAACTAAATGTATGTGAAATTTCAAAATTAATTTTATTATTCTGAACTTTTGATAACACCTTAGTATTTATTTAACTATGCTAACATGGGAAGGTGCTCGCTGTTATACCTCTAGAGTCTGGTAGGCAATTAAGCTCTTCAACTTTTTCAAATGCTTCCCGATATAAAAGAGATTTCTTGCTCTACAATACTGGGATAGTAAGAGACATTAAACGTTAGAATAGATTATATTTTTATTGTATAAACGTGTTTATAAGGTCTTAAAATATAAATAGTGCTTACAACAGTTTTATCCATTTCGGACATACAATATTTACTTAATGTAAATTGAGTAATTATACTGAATAAGGTATCTACAACAATTTTTAATTCTAAGTTTGATCAGTCACTTAAACTATAATATGCTTTTGAAATCAGCCATATTTTTAATTTAATTTGGATTGTTTTCCTTCTAGTTGTGATAACCGTCAAATCGTATGAAAACGGCAGCAGCGCATGTGTTGTGGATTATTGGAAGCCTCGTTTTATAAATGGAATTGAGAGGCTAACACGATGGTCGTATTCGTTTCGATTAAATTGAAACTTATACTAGGGGTCCTGAAGTTCTCCATCGTCTGAATCGTCACCTGGCGTGGTAGGGATATCCAACGTTCTTCTGGGATATCCCTAACCCATAGTGGTGGCCTTTTTTACCAGGAGAAATCCATTGACGGACCTACCCACCGCTGGCGAAGCAGTAGGCGTGTGCGAGACTCGCCCAGCGTCTAAATTGACCCTGGGAATACCCGCTAAAACTCCTGGATAACTCCCGTGCCTTTTGCGGAGGCAGTTTGGGGTCTACGAAGCAAATTCACCAGACCACCTCCAGGCAACTCGGCCTTACGGCCCGGCTTCACGCCGATGGAGATTGCCCAGAGTTACCATGGGCACTCTCAGACGTGGCGGCCTTTGTATTGCGCGCGTGGGGGCCACACGACGCGCGCGGCCGCACCTAGGGCGCAGGCAGCAGACGGGCGATTGCCGCCCGCCTTCACGCGCCCACCCGTCTTCGCCGGAGAGGGGCGGCTAGAGGATCCTCCTCCCGTGCCCTCTCCGATGCCTCCTTCTGCGTGAGAACACTCTCGCAAAAGGAGGCCACAGCCTCCCATAGTGGTGGCCTGCTGAGGCCAGCTGTAAGCGGCCACGCGGACGACTACCAAGTTCCCCGTGTGGTCGAGTCGCTAGGCAATGAGGCAGGTAGAACTGATGTTTTTTAGTGAGTATGCCAGTCGGAGAGTCTCACATAACCCAACCGTGGCTCCTTATCACAGCTGGGTAGCTTTAAAAGCTTTTCCATCATAAAAATGGGGTACTAAAATTGAAACTAAACTTTAACTACATACTTAAGTAATTGATTTTTTGATTTTTGCATAGACAACTCACAATATGTTCGTAAGTGCTTGTTTAAATTAAAGCTTTGTGGTTTAGCACTTGTGAATTGCTAACTTAATATTTAATTTAGAATAAAATGTTACAAAATACCACTATCTTATGAAAAAAAAATATAGTAAGAAGCTTCGTTAAACTTAAAATAATCATCATGCCAAAATATAAGTAGCACAGTAAAATGAACATTTATTGAATTAATCATAAATAATTACTTAATTCCCATCGCCTTATTCCATGTAAGCTATTGATGCATAGTTCCTATATTAATCAAGTTCAAATAGAAGATGCGTCTCCAAAACCGTTAGCATATACATTATATCGGTCCATTTAATGTCCCAACACTTATAAACAGATAATCCGTAACTTAACTCTCGGACCATTCAACGCTAAAATTAACTATGCATATAAAACTTGTTTTTTTTTGTTTATCAATTTGTATTTGTCCCCATATTATCGACTCCGCCTGGTCGGTAACTTCACAGGATTGATTTCAGACTTACATAGAGATGTTAAAACAATTAATACATTATTACAAATCCTTAGCTTTGATTGAAGTATTATTAGGTTTTTTTTTATACAAACCACAGAAAATGACTCAACACCACCTGATGTGAAGCGATATGAAAGAGTCCATAAGCGAAGACATCTAGTGAATTTTGTAACACACTGTTCTAGCCACCTCCACCTAGACGGCCAACTAGCTATTAGCAGTGATATTAAAATAAGGTGGAAGTGAGTTACTACCTTAGATCCATAACAGGTAGGCACTGCTTTTGTCGCTGAATAATGTAGTAGTAGATAGTAGGTAGGTACCTAATTTGAAATAATTATATCTTTTTGGTTTAGTTTATGATACACTATCCATCAGTTACATAATTTTCAATGACATTCCCATGTACTCCGCCGAATTTAATATGGCAGATCTATTTGGCTTATATCTTTTCATTGAAAATATAATCAAAGTATCTTTCCGAAGTATATTTTATGGATTACACAGAGTTTGTTCATGCGAATAAAATTAAGGATATTTACTAATGAGGTACAATGTACTTTGTTTGATTTATGAAGTTCGCACATGATCATAATGCATGTTATTTTTTTGGTATGTTGGGAATTCACACCAAACAAATAATTTGGTATATAAGCTTACTAAGTGCTGAAATACAAGTATGTAGATTTTTTTTAAAGTTAGGAGCAACAGCAGCTGAAAGAAGACTAAAATGGCTTGGTTTTGCTTAAGGTCAGAAACAATTAGGTTTATTCACAATTTATGTGTGGTAGTGTATATACAGGACATTAATGTTTACAGCAATTTAGGGAAGACTTAAGTTTGTTTGAGTTGAGCATTGAAGACTAAAAGAACGAAGAGCAAGTAAATATTAAATATTCATAAGGTGGTTATAACAGCTCTATGTGCGCGTACGCAGAGCATCCACATTTTTCATATAGGTTACTACCGTCGGGGTTCATCGTACCTTTTATTGAAGCACGTTTGTTACACAGATAACTTTTGTATTAGCTTTTATAATCCTATCTTCGGACTATATGTCGAACAGTCGCGCGGTATAGTGCTGATAAAAATTTAAATTATACAGATATGCAATTGTCGTGTTTTAACGCTTTGGTTTCGCACGGTATATTATTTGCAATGTGGATTTCTTGTTTTGAAAATATAACTGTTAGTGTTGTTGTGTGGTGTAATGAACGGAAATATCCATTAACAAAGTAATTGTTGTGGCAAGTGATAAAAAAATGAACTCTATACAAGACCATGAAAACGATATAAATAAAACTGTTGATCATATTATTGAATGGCTCAATAAAAATAATTTGCGAATAAATTTAAACTAATCTACTTTCATACAGTTTAATAAATCCAAACATGTTAAAAACAACTTTAAAATTAATTATAATAAGGTACAAGTCATAACAGATCAAAATTTAAATTGGAAAATGCACATTGATAATTTATGTAATAGAATGAACAAGTTTGTCTATGCTCTTCAACGTATTAAAAATGTCACTAATAGGAATACTGCTTTCTGCTCCATAACGCAAAATAGACTCTATACAGGGTGGTGCCGTCAATGCGACAATAAATTTAAACATGGGCAATGTTAGTCCATAGAAATGGTTTGCCACTTTCAAAAACATCGTATTCATTTGATAATTTCATCACATTTGTATGGAATAGTGTAACGTTGGCAGCATTATTTCATACAAATGTACTAATATAGCCCATGTTTAAATTTATTGTCGCATTGACGGCACCACCCTGTATAGAGTCTATTTTGCGTTATGGACTAGTAATGTGTGGAAATAGTACTGATAGGAACAGAGCATTTATTTCCCAAACGAGAAACATCAGGGCTATATGTGGACTGGCACCTGATGAATCACGTGAAACACTATTTGAGAGTCTTGGCTTGCTACCGTTACCTTCATTATATATATCTGAGGTATGCAATTTTGTCAACAATCATAAGAATCTTTTCAAAAAAGCTCATGAACTAAACCAAAGGCTTCAGAGAGATCCAAACAGACTAGTTTTGATTGATGCTCCTAAGTCTGATAGGTATGGTAAAAGTTGTTTATCAATGTGCGTGAAAATTTATAATCAAATTCCTGACGGCATTCAGCTCTGTCTGGAAATTTATTCAAAAACAAATTAAACAAATGGTTAAATAAAAACAACTTTTATGATCTTAAACATTTCATGGATAAAAATAGATGGGTCTCATTTGATTGATTATTCTGTGCTGACTAAATTCAATTTATTGTAATGTTATATATTTTATTGTGAATTTTTGATATTGAATTATTTTTATAGAAAAGAAATTGACATAAAATTGTATTAAAATTTGATTTAACATCTGTAAAATTATATGCTATTTTGTAAGATTTTTAACCATATTTTATGATTTGCAATGTAGCAAAACATGTGTACGTAAATATATTCCATAACATCTTGTAATACCATGTTTTCAGTGAATAAATGATTATCTTATCTTATGT
Organism: Nymphula nitidulata; assembly: GCA_947347705.1. Classification (NCBI taxonomy): domain Eukaryota; kingdom Metazoa; phylum Arthropoda; class Insecta; order Lepidoptera; family Crambidae; genus Nymphula; species Nymphula nitidulata. Next base: position 10,001,579 of record OX374636.1, read on the forward strand.
TGAGTTATGCAAAATAACTCAGTAAAAAAATTAAGGAGCATAAACATTAAAGATTTAACTTTTTTTTGTCTGATTATTGCTGTTGACCGCAGATGGCTTTTATAGCATGACCAGGGTTATAAAGAGGCGAAAACCTTGGTGAGTTCTCAAGTCTTAGGTTGAGAACTTGAGAATTTGCCTCTGAAAGATTTTCTAATCGACAGGCATCACCTCCCGGGGAGGTGTTTTGCTGTCGCTAAGTCTCCATGGCGCTCGAGCCACGAGGTAGCTGAGGGTGCGTCATACTATAGAATTTTAGTCAACATTAGGTTCATTCATTCAGTCACTCACGACTGTTATTTTAACTTATTCTAATCACTTTCGGCATGGACAGTACGGCTTTTGTTCGCGAGATAACGTCAACTTATTAAGGACGTATCGGATAAGATTTTATTATTTACACTATACGACATGTCCTTTCTTCTTACGTGTAAGATAAAAAGTTGCAGTTACATTATAGCTTTAGATATAATATCATTACTCAGAGGACACGATACTTAAGGAACGAAAATTATATTTACTTATTAGATACAATAGGCGTACTAACAATCATTGTACTTATAGTATAGTTAGTTACATATTTTATCTATTTTGGTCAAATTCTAAATGTGATTTAAACGAACATAACAAATAACTGTGGAACTATATAAGACTTCTACAAAGATTGTCATGGGTATTATAAGGTATACATTAATCTGTTAATAATGATGAAACTTTAGGACCTTTTCATAATAACACATTGGTCTACTCTTGACAACTTGTACGAACACAGTGAATTTCGTAGTGTGATATGGTACTAAAGTGTTAATAGACTTTTGTTGCTCACCGTACAAGCCATGGTTGACAGTAAGAGGGTATGGGAGGCTGTCGCCTCTTTCTGCGAAAGTGTTCTCGAATAAAAAGAGGCAGCGGAAAGGGAACGGGAGAAGGATCCCTCATGATCAGTGGATTTCTCCTAGTAAAAAAGGCATATTAGTCGCAATGTAGTATCCCTTACGATAATCAAGGAATGGTTTACTGTCTTACAAACACAGTTAATGTAGGCAAAATAGTTAGGAAATATTTAGATAAGAAAATTTTATTTTGTGAGTAAGTAGTAAAATGGTAGTGTTCTTTGGGTTAGGGAACAACTCGTGCAGTAATAAACTAGTCCCAATTTTATTTTTTTATTTTTTAGGTCGCACTTCTAAGCTATTTTTTTGAAAGACTTAGCTGTCTTTCGCATAAAAAACAAATTTCAATTAGTTACTTCACGTTAGAGTTAAGACCAAATGATGAAATTAGGGCGAGATTCTACAATACAATGAGCGAATTGTCTTCTAACTCATTGTCCTAACATATTAGTTTTTAGAAGAGTAATAAAGATCATCATCAAGAGCCATAAGTTTTTTCTTTATGTTTTTGTGAGATATTATGGATAAATATTTATTATTATTATTAATATACACGTCCCACTATTGGGTGCAGGTCCTTCCTACATGAAACACATGAGGCGTTTGGTCAAAGCGTTTTTAGTTGCGATACCGACCAACTATACAGTTTAGTGCTTAGCTTAATTACAAGATCATTTATTTATATCAAAAAGGCTCTCACTACTATTGCTCCGGAGAGTCACTATTGTAAGGAAATTATTCAAAACAGTTTTTTAAACAGTATCAATTACGATCTTCGCCATCTCATAGACAAGTAAAAATAGATCCCGTCCTTAGCACCTGATCAAAAACATATGAATTAGCTTACGATTCACACACTCAATAAGTTGTGACGTTACAAAAAAACGTCACTAACCTTAATGAGTTAAAAGATAAAAACGCCGCTGCGGCATCGCACAAAGGATTGAACAGGCCAAATAAAAGAGCAAGCAATGTGAAAAGCTCCGCGTATTGTTTTATATTAAAGTGAAACAACAATAGGTAGCCTTTCAATGGATTATGCCGCCACAATGAGCGCTAAGCGTGGGTTCACATGCAATGTTTGTAATGCGAACTGTAATATTAACATTAGTGTATCTAATTAAGACGTTAGCCTATAAGGACATAGTAAATTAAGCTTCTAACAGTCATCAGGTTACCCGGCTCAAAGAACCATTTTATATTTCTTTAAAAGCTTCTAAGTTATATTGCATGAATCGATAGGAAAAATCAATTGACGTGATTAAAGTAAATTGATGTACATATTACAAATAGGTAATTTACGAAAAGTTCATCACCGGACTATAACCGTCCAACTGCTGGGCACAGGCCTTCCAACACGAGAGAAACAGATAATAATAATAATTATTTATTTGACCGCAAAGATTTACATATTGAGCACTAAGAGCCTATAAATTAAATACTATATTTATACATTCAAATATCTAGCATCTGTTGCTGAAATAGGTAATAAATAATCTATATTTCAGCATACAGCGCCTCTTGCCTCGGAGTAGGTAGGATACATTATTTACAACTTAGGAACTTATAAAGAATTTCTATGACAGTCCTCTCGGTGTGTATGAGTGGGTGTATGTGAGAGGGTGAGTATATGTGTTGTGTAATTACTATTTATTTATTTTAATTCTTATGGATTCTGTTCTATTATTTTATTTTAATAATATTTAAATTTTTTTTTTCAACTAAGTATAATTTACTGTCGTATACCAATAATTTTCTCAGTTTCGTCATAAGATTTTGTCATGAGATGTAGAGTATTTGGCCAGAACACCACCACGCTGGACCAATGATGGTTGGTGGATTAAATCTGTTGCAGTAGCAACGGCTTAGCGTGCTCCCGAAGCACGGAGAAGCTCAAGATTACAAAATTCATCGACCCATCTGGGATCGACCATGACGAAAGTTGCTGTGTTTTCGTAATAAAATCCTGATTGATCTAACTACTATACCACTAAGCTCCTCACTACGCCACCGAGCTCCGGCGAAAAGGTAACGCAAGAAAAATATATATACTAGAAAAACCGAAGTGGGACCGAAACCGCGCTCTTCCACAATCCGGGAGACTGCTCTATCTATTAGCTACAGGGATTTGGGATGTCGCTATTAATTACAAGAAGCAGAAGCATCTTTTTTTTCTTTTCTCTTTTTTTTCGTTTTTTCTTTTCTTCTTTTTTTCCCCTCATAAATGGAAGGATGTTTACATCAAAAGAAGTATTAAGTATGTTCTATTCCAAGAGAGATGTAACCACTCATTATCAAAAGTAAAGGATATCTTTTGATAGCTCATTATGCGAGTGAACGCTATGTTATAAAAATTTTAATACTTGCATTCTCGCAAGCTCGTGATTATTTAATGTAAAATACAGCTGATTGTCTCAACACTGATAAATGGAAATTCTTAAGAAACCCAATTTGCCTGTGAAACTGATTGAGCATTGTGATAACCGCCCTAACGGCTGCCAGATGTCAAAAGACTGTTATCATAAGCCTATATACGTCCCACTGCTGGGCACAGGCACGATTTCTCACATAACACCAGCACGATGGTCCAATGCGGGTTGGTAGGTTAGAGCGGTTGTAGTAACAACCGAGACAATTATGTGCCTTCCGAAGCACGGAAGAGCTCGAGGTTAGAAATTGAATTTAAGCTTAAAGATTCTGAGAATGTATTTATGTTACTTTTCTTTACCTACATAGCTTTTCTGCCTTGAGTGTATGCAATAAACCTAAATTAATAGTCTAGAGTCGTCATGTTAGCAAGTATTTTAGTTTACCTTCTTAAGATCACAGTAGTAACACTTCGCTGTGTTTCGGAGTAAAGGGCAAGGTAGCCAGTGTAATTACTGGGCATGGACGGCATTTCGTCTAAGGCACCAGGATGACAACGCACCTGCAATATCAAGTGATTTTTCCTTGTTATTGCAGGTGTCTATAGGCGGCGGTAACCGCTTACATCAGGTGGGCCGTCAGCTTGTTTGATATCTAGTTGTATAAAAAAATCTCTCTTTCTTAACTTAATAAAATTAAGTATAACCTCCTCAAAATACTCCATGTGCATCTCTCTTAACTCGATCTCGAACATAAGTGGACAATAGCGGACAATGTTCACCTTGTGAACATAATGTTAATGTGAAATACAACATGGTATTGTTCCGTCACACATGCGTCCAGTCGCTGACTGCGGCCCGGACCAAGTGATGAGGTGACAATTGCACTCAATGGTGTCGTTATGGAAAACTGATGTTTTGTTCCATTTTTAAGCTCGCCTGTACAGAAATAAGTGGTGTATTAATGTGTCAACCTTAAGTGGATGAATTAAAGGATTATTTTCCAATCGTCGATTTAATAATTGTACGCATAGTTTTGAACTGTCGATTTTTGGAGAATTTTCAGCTAAGCACGACTCATTCTATACCAACATAATAAAAATAAATGTAATTTTTTACCTACTTCAAGAGGAAGAGGTTCTCAAATCGGTTGATAGGTTTTTTAATTGTTAAAACCGATAACTGGTTCAATTTACGTGATTCTTTTTTTGTTCGATGCGTAATAGTTGCCATTTGGTCCCATAAAAAAATATTTAAATCGATTGGGTAGTTTGGTTTTCGAATCAAAATAACTGGAATAATTAAATGGTCTACGTATGCAAAATTGCCGATTTTTGCTTTCCTGTGATTTTTTAATGAAACGATACGATAGTAGCAAAAAATATACAGAATGGCGACGAGTGGTGATTACGATAATAAATATACGATATTAAATTAAGACATGAGATATGAACTAATGTTCGAATATTTAGCAACTTTCAAATAGGTAATCTTATTCATTTGATATTTTTATGAAATAATGCAGCCAATGTTATATTATTTCATAAAAATGTCATGAAATTATCAAATGCATGAACTAATATAGCCCATGTTTTAATGTATTGTCTTCACTACCCTATATGCTGTCGTTCACCTATCTAGCTTTGACCTTAGAAAGTTATAACTAAAAATTATGCAAAAAAAGCAATAATAAATAACGACTTCAAAACACTAAAAATCATAATATATTACTTGTCCCATAGAAATACATATTTTGGAGTTGGTGCTAAGTTGATTCTAGAAAGAAACAATAGAAAGTGAAGCACCGACTCCAAAGATATGTTTCTAGGGGATGAGTACTAAAAAATATATTTAACGAAACTACTTCGGTTTTATTTGTGATAACCGAAATTTACTAGGTGGTGGTTTTACTAGGTGGTAGGCCCGTATGTAGGGTCACCTGGATAGGTACCACCGCCTTTTCTTATTTCACGCACTAATGTTTTTCGGAAACTAGATTTTAAAACTTGGTTCAATGTATGACCTAGGCTGTCTTTACCAGACAAATAAGACAGCCTTATAGTTTTTAACTAGGTATAGCTTAAACCAAATTTTGTGGTTGTAGGTCAATCTAGCAGAAATACAAATTGAAATTTGAAAAATAAGTAAAAGCAGAAACTCTGCATTACAAACAAGAATTGTTATTCTTCAGTTATAATTTTTCCCTTGACACATTAGTGTCAATATCAAATAATATGTACAGTCGACAGCACGTCAAGCGAAACAGTTTGACCTTGAGACCACCCTTACTTCGTTCGTAATAGAGGCAACTTTCGTAGTGCAACCGTTCCACTTGATGTTCTGTCGTCTGCACATTTTTAAAAAGTTGGATTTTAACCGTTTATAAACTTGTCGACTGTGTCCAGTATAAACCATTGAACTTAATTAAATGTGTTTTTTCTTTCACTATTTCATGAATGCAAACACTCAGCAAGAGCGATACTTTATAAATACTTGTGTTCTCACCACAATATTCTGTATCGGCCCAAGATGAGAATCATCTTCGAATCCAGGAATCTGTAGTTTTTATTCCTGTTTTATTGTTTTGTGTTTTTATCCTTTTATTCCGACTGTTGGCGTCAGCGGCCTCAATACCACGGCTGCTCATTTACTGCTCGGATTAACAATAAAAACGAAATTTGATCATTGTGACCGAGCTGGGTTTATTAAGGGCAAGTTTGTAATAATAATCATTATATTTTATTGAATATAATATGAGGAAATATATATTTTTTTCTATTAGGTACTTACTGTACTTTTTTTTAAGAATAATAGTAATTTGTATAAAATACATTACTTCTCACACAAACGACTTGAAGGGTAAAATGAAAAAAATCACTTTTGCAAAACAAATATACTTATTGTAGCGAAATAAAACAACAAACAATACGGAGTGCACTGTAAACGTACCCCAGTATAAAACAAAATCTTAGGTAAAACAATTTAAATTCTAAATCTTCTTTAGACTTGATTATTATATTTTATATAATCTTCCGCATAGTACTGATGCTTAGCTTGTTTACAGGACTACGTAACCAAGTTAAGCATCAGTACTAAAATACATTGTTACCTTAACTACTGAATAAAATGTCGTAATAAAACGAGTTTCTGTTAACTTCGCCTTAACATGGCATTTGCTTTTATCAGATCATCGCCATACCTGTCCCACGTAAATAAATCCAATATTTTACTGCTCCGCCATTGTTACACTCATTAACCCTTTGTCTCATTAGATCCTGGCTTCATATTCAACCATATTTTCCATACTGATGACAGCTGAGATTAGACTGTTTTTTTTTCGGTCATCGGGTAAAGTTTCAATATAAAGTATACTGGCCAGTTTTGTCACGCATTTTAGTGTTCCTTTTTTAATTTTGTATTTAACATTGTTGTATAATTCAAGATTTTATGAGATTGTTAATTCAAATTTTAATGGTTGTCAACTGACCTTAAGATGCACGAAATCGCAATTTGGACTGTATGCATGGGTTTTTTTACTGGGGGATTTAAATATAATGCTTTTGGGTACATGAATTCTCATGCTAATTTATATGAAAAAGTGCTCGATTGATGGTAAGCGGTTGCGTTAACCTATTGAAGCCACTGCAGAGTTACTTATCGCTTGGAATGCACGAGAGTTTTCTCAGTATTCAATGGAGTTAGTTTGGGTTTAATTATAATGCTTTTATGCCAGCCCATCGGCACTCAGATACCTACTATAGAAAATCTAGGGTGTCTGACATAAAAACACTGAAAAAAATTACAACAAAACTTTCGATTACTTTTTTATTTTTATTTATTTATTTTATTTTATTTCACTGGTATAAGCCCATTTACATAACATAATCAAACTTACACATTTAGCTATATTTCCTAAAACTACTACAACTCTCACGGAAAGATATGCACGTTGACGAGACATTACTCCATTTATAAAAAAACACATCAATATCTGGGTGATGGTCTACTTATCTGTAGCTCAAAAATGTGAATATGTAACTGAGGTTAATATCTAGACCACATAACTGAGGGTAACACCTAGCCAAAATTGCTGATGTATAGAGATGCACCGTTTTGTTAAATCAACTAAACTGTAATTATACATAGCAAAATTTTGGCTATAACTAATGTAGCTGTAGTAGTTTGGTTAAATATTTTTTTCAGTTTATGTGGGATACTTCTTATATATAAAATTCTCGTGTCACAAATTTAGTTACCATACTCCTCCGAAACGGCTTGACCGATTTTCATGAAATTTTATATGTTATTCAGTAGGTCTGAGAATCGGCTACTATTTTTGTTTTGGTCAATTTTTTTTAAGGCAAATCAATGTTTGCCGGCCCGCTAGGAATTTTATATGTATATTCGGTAGGTCTGAGAATCGGCTACTGTCTTTTTTTTTGGCATTTTTTTTTAAAGGCAAAACATCGTTTGCCGGGACAGCTAGTCATAGATAGAAGTGTTTTGATCAGTTCTTCGCACGGCCTGCTAGGCTAGAAATGGTACCTAAGACAAAACACCGTCTTGACTACGTTGGCTAAGCATGTCGTATTACTACGGGCTTTATAATTATAAAACGCTTTAAAAATCACTGAAATTTCCAAGACAAATTGATTTTGTATAAAGTACGTAATTTACATTATCTGAGACAGTCTTATTTTTGTTAGTGACTTTTACCCTATCAGCCATTTGCGTAATTAACTCTATATTCATACTCTTATTGTGAAGACCGCCCAAAGGTTGATCTCGGCAATTTTAATTGACTTCAAAGTACTTAAAGGGCAATTAGCTTGCATTAAACTGTTATCAAGAAACGAGAGATAAAAGCATCTACTGCTTCTTAGCCTTAACAAAGAAGGAAACATAATGCTGTCTCAGTCTGTCTTGTACTTTGTTTTTTATGTAAGCTCTTTGGTGATCAGTCAAAGGTCTGATATACCTACATGTAGTGTCATATATTTTATTCATGTTCACTGCTTTCGCTTAATTGATTGGTTTTAGGAAAACAATGGTATGGAGATAACTTTTTTGATACCTATTTAAAATTTTTGTTTAATAATAATTGTGACAATGGTATTTTCCGTTGAAGTTTGGAGTCACATGGACTTATGAAGTGCTTAAAATTTGCTGAGGATTGCGGCCAATTTAAATATTTATTTGTACAGTCACCAACAATAATAGGTTTTACTAGCTAGGAGGTAGATCCGTATGTAGGGTCGTCTGGCTAGGTACTTACCACCGCCTTTCTTATTTCAGCCGTGAAACAGTTCGCTATGTTGGGATTGAAGGGAAAAGTAGCCAGTGTAATTACTGGGCATAGATGGAATTTCATCTTAGGCCTCAGGATGACAACGCACCTGCAATGTCAAGTGATTATCCCTTGTTATTGCAGGTGTCTATAGGCGGCGGTAACCGCTTTCCATCAGGTGGGCGTCAGCTTGTTTGTCAGCTAGTTGTATAAAGGGTTATAACCACTTTTGACATTTTAGCATCCTTCTTAACATTGTAACTAAGACTGAATTTAGTATAATAAGCTCGTTTCTGAATTGAGTCTTTTATCAAAAATTAGCTGAGAAACACTAATTTCCTAAGAAAAGTATATTGAGACGACTCAGACTGGCAGTGCATAAGATGTTAAATTGTGTTGAATTTAGCTACAAAAATATCTCTCTAAGTAATATATGTTTTCCGATATTCGTTATGCCATAAATTATACAGTAAAGACATTAAAACTTTTATGTATAATTGAATGAAAATAATGTCTCAGATTAAGCAATTATGTAGTTATACTTCAACTCTACGTTAGTGGTTATGAAATCTAAAATATGGGAAAGTCAAGTCTGTCAATCAAGTAGGTACCTAAGTAATTTTAGTATTTGCATCATAGACTAAGAGCCAACAAATCACTATAATCGTACTTTTCAAAATGTAGAAATTTCAAGCTTTATTACTGAAAGTATAATAATATTGCAGCTACTAAAGAAAGCTAAGATTAATTGTCTTATGACTGAACCATAGAGATGGTAATCCTTTATAAGAGTGGCTGTTGTCAATTACTAGAAAGAAAAAGCATGATTATCATTTATCACTTTCAAAATAAGTATCAAATTTGAAAAACTACTCGATTGCAGTCGAAACCTTTATAATTCAAAATGCTAGAGTATAATGCGTTGGAGCAAAGAGAAGAAGCATGAGCTAGCTATTCAATGTTTCGATGTTCATATTATACATATTAGGTATATATTCATACAAAATTAAACCGGAAAAAATATACTGATTATCGGTGGCTTAGCTGCTCCTAGACTATTAGAAATTCCTGCTCAAGCCTAAACACTACCAATACATAAATTCGGAATCGGAATCGTACAATTACGCTACGAAAGGCTAGTGAGGCTCATTATTAGCGATGATGTCAAATCGCCTCCACACAGTTGTTATTCGGCGCGTTTGACAATCGTCGCGGTAAGCGCAAAGGGCTGACGAACAGGTGTAGTCGCGCCGCGCGGCCCTTTCTTGCGCCCGCGCCGACGTACTATTTATGTTATAGGAGGCAGCGATTATTTTTTTATTTATTTGTAACGTAACTTTAGTAGGCTAGTGTAGTTTCATTATTTACACACGTCACAGAAAAATGTCTTTTCTATACACATAAAAGACATCGTCAGTCTGTATGTTTGTACGCTTGATTATAGCTGGAGAACAACCAAATTAATTTTAATGCGGTTTTTACTGGAAGCAAGGAATTTCTTTGGGAAGAGTTTAGTCTATATAGCAACACGCTATGGCAAAAGGGAGCGAGGCCAGATAACTTATTATTACGAGGAGATTAGACACTTACCTACATAAAGTATTCCAAATAGGTGTAGGCTTAACTATTTATAAAGTAAATAGGAACAGTTGCTTGCGATAAATAAAAATTAATTGTTTACGTGACAAAAAAAGGAAGCTATATGTCAATGTCTTAGAAATCTAAAGAAAAGATGATAATATCTTCATTAATTTTCTGGAATCAGGTCTGTCAATTCCATCAATTATGAAACGCTTTCAATAAATTTAAAAGAATTGACGTTTAAAATACGTTGCGTAGACATGATTTCCAATTTGCTGTAATCGCTAGATCTCCTCCCCAACACCATAATCTTATCGATGCGGCTTTTCAGTTAAATGCTTACGTGTGACAGTGGTGCCAATTTGTAGCATATTATCCGCCAAGCACGACGTGCCACTGACAGACGGACGAACAAACACCGTGTTCTCTAGTAATGATACAAAGTTTCATGTCTTATCAAGAACATGGGTAGGAATACGCTCACTAATGTTTTTTAACCATTAAAACGGTTCTATCTTCATCTATATAAGGAAGCATTGTTTAATTAAAATACGGATAGTTAGATCAACTTTCATATAGACAATTAGTTCTGGATTGAAAATATTAAGTTGGTCTTTCAACAGCACCTTAGGAAATATAAGATCGATCTAGAGACGATTTGTTCGAAACATTGGGAAATTATTAGACTTTTCAATATTTCGATCATGATTTGTACTTATAAAATAATTGATTTAATTTTTGTGCACCGCTTGTGGGGTCTAGGTATGTATTTTGTGCAATAATTGAATCATATTTTAAATATACTTTAAAAGGAAGACTACGTTAGACACCACTACTTCTTCTTTCGTTTTGTGTTAGAGAGTTATGGTAACCTTGTACAGTCAGCAACAAAAAATATAAACGAAACTGGTCAATATTGACATATTAAACATATTTCTCCTTAATTAGACCCTGACTGTACTATCAGGTGTATCGTTCTATGCTTATAAAACTTCCATAAGACTGATTAAATCCACGGCGATATTAAGTTAACAATAAATGTTTATTTACTATTGTAAATGAAAAAAAACTGATGATATAACTTTACTTAATTAAATAATTAAACACATTTATAACTAACATAAATAACATTAAACTTTATAGCGTACAATAAAATAAAAATGAAGATTTCAGATTTGGGTGTTACGACCCGAGGCGGTTGTAAAACGACTTCGAATTTACACATCACAATTTTGATCTGTTACTCGTGACATACGAACCAAAAATGTTAAGAGCTTCTTGGCTAAGATTTTAAATGCTTCTCTATCACAATAGATTTTCTATTGTGTGTGAGGGCCGGCGAGTTGGTAAGTACGAAGGCCTAAAACATCAAAATTGTTTACCTCGAAATAATAATAAATGCGTGTTTAAGAAGTTTTTTATTCTAAATTTTCACAAATCGCCAAAGATAACTGAAGTAATGAACCCAGTATTGTGTATGAAAATATGTTTCTTTTTTTTAAAAGATATGTTGTTGATTTGACTGTCTTTTGAAGCTGGGAAATCTTTTCCAGGAATCCACAAAACAAAATCAGATCTCAAGATCAGATGTTCTTTCTTGTTTGTAACAACGACGAACGTCTGAGTTTTTAATTGTTTTTTTGAGTAACATTTTCAATCCCCAGTCTGACGTCGACACGAAAATAAATATTTGCCTTCGACTATAAACTATCGAGTCCACGTGTCTAAAGGATACGGCTTATCATAACTAAAATAGTATTTCTTTATCTTTCTTCCCTTTTTTAGGGTTCCGTACCCAAAGGGTAAAACGGGACCATGTTACTAAGACTCCGCTGTCCGTCCGTCTGTCTATCACCAGGCTGTATCTCATGAATCGTGATAGTTAGACAGTTGAAATTTTCACAGATGATGTATTTCTGTTGCCGCTATAATAACAAATACTAATAAACAGAATAAAAAAAATATTTAAGGGGGCTCCCATACAACAAACGTGATTTTTTTGCTTGTTTTTGCTCGATATTGATAACGGCAACAGGTAGACGCTTGTTTATAGATAAATAGTACGTAACCCTTCGTGCGCGACTCCGACTTGCACTTGGCCGGTTTTTTTAAACTTATCGACAAAACACATTTCTGCCTCGCACGGTTTACAGAAAAAAGAGTACCGATTAAAGAGACATAATTAACAGTCAAATGAAGTGGTATGGAAGAAAAGTTATGAAATAATAAATTCAAAATACAGTTTTCAAAGCGACAGTGAATTTAATGAGTTTAAAAGGACCGCAGCTCGAAGGTCGCTTACTGCCGGTCAATACACTTTGAAGAAATTATACGTTTTTAAAAATAGCGCTGAAGCGGCTAATAGATAAATAATTATGTTGACGATATATTTATTGTTATTTAATGATTATTTAATAGTAAACTTTTCTGTTCAATATATATATATATACAAAATGCCTACAATGTTTGAATAAGATATAAGGTTTTGATGGAGTGATAATTTTAATAATTGTTTTTCCAGTAGGTATAATGTCTTTAATTTGTATTTAATTAAATACAAACACAATAACGGTGTACAATTTAAGTGTGTAATTGGTTATTATACTACACATGTTTATTTTGACATTTATAAATACTACTTGACAGATTATAATAATTAGAAAGTCAATAATGGCTACTAGATCACCCATCCGACTTTGAACTTGTATTAAAAAAAATTGTTCATAATTTTTTACACAATGTATGTCACCGAGTTTCAGTTGACCAAAATCCATTTTGTTACATTTTACACATTGTAAATGTCATTTTATAACCATGCAATAAAGTTTACTTTGCTCGTAACCATGAATTTTCAAATCGTATGAACTATATAATATCCACGTTACATCTTTCTTTTATGATATCACCATTGAAAAACATGAATTATTCAAATATTAATTGTTATTTCCAGCTTTTTGCAAGTATGAGATAAAAAATGCGATGTTCATTCGATTAAAATATTAAGTAGAAAACTAGATACGTATTTCAACTTAGCCTTGTCTTGTCTTTCCTTAACAACAGAATTTCTATTGTTTTTGGTTTGTGTGTATTTTACAAATTGAAACAGACCAGTGGTCCAGGTTGTACTTGAATAAATGACATTCTGGTTATATTTATCTTTACAATAACTGTAGATTGAATCAACGAAAAATTTAATAAAATTTTACGTCTATCTACATACGACTTTTTTTTATACAACTAGATGACAAACAAGCTGACGGCCCACCTGGCGGTAAGCGGTTACCGCCGCCTATAGACACCTGCAATAACAAGGAAAAATCACTTGGTATTGCAGGTGCGTTGTCATCCTGAGGCCTAAGATGAAATGCCTTTCATGCCCAGTAATTACACTGGCTACCTTTCCCTTCAATCCGAAACACAGCGAACTGTTTCACGGCTGAAATAAGAAAGGCGGTGGTACCTACCCAGACGACCCTACATACGGGTCTACCACCAAGTACGACTATAATACCTTTTTTTTAGTCTTCATTTTTTGATCGATTCCTCATCTCTCTAATCTAAAGATTGAACGATTAATTGATTTAAACCATTTTACCGGATTAAACTCGCGTTTGGTTATATGTTATGTTATTATTTTATACCCGACGCTTCGGTTCTTTGTGTAGTGTTTGCGAAAATATATGACAACGCTCTATAAATTCTATAATGCTTACAAAAGTATTCTTTCGGATCACTAGTGGTGTTAACTTCAAAGAGTGGTGAAATAAACGTTGCTAGTAGGTTACACCTAGAGCTCCGGTGGCGTGGTGGTAATCGCGTCTGGCTGGACATCAGGAGACGCGGATTCGATTCCCGTTTGCAGCATATAACTTTTTTATCGTTTTATTTCCTTATAAATCTCTACTATTATTTATGTTTTAGCCCTTTCACGTCTGTATAGTTTAACGACCAAGCTCAATAAGCTTATCATAAATACACATCTAATCAAAGTTAAAATTGTATTTAGTATAGTATATCTGAGTACCCCATATTTCTAAAAAGAAACTCAAGACTAACGAAAGTACTATAATAATATGTGTATTATGAAAGTTTGATGCTCTATAAGTATTTTATCTTCATCTCCACATCATGAAGTACCCAGCTGTGACCGCATGAAAGTCCCGATCGATACCGTCCAGTTCATGAGGTCGTAATTGTGATATGGACCGTGAGAATATTCAATTAAGCGGGCGAACTTAATTGCAACTTGATAAAGTTAAGTTGGCTCTAAGTGAACTATCTTCCGAACTAAGTTAACTGACCATTATCTATGCCTTTGTGCCGTGGTAGCACCGTGCTCACCTAATTGGGGGTTGTAGAACGAAAGATGGCTGTGGACATTCTGAGATATGCCTAAGTGATTCAGAGGTACAGACCAACATGGCTTTGAATTAAGATATGAGAGCATACAAATAGATTAAGTAACGAAATAAAATTAAGCAGCATAATTAATTGTACTTCGCTTGTTTGATATCAAAATCTACTTTTGGTTGAAAATTCGCATAGTAATTAAGTAGGTATGTTTTGACATAATTATTTAGTAAAATATAATTAAGATACTCTCAAAAATTATCATTTAGTATTATATTACACAGGAAGAACATTATCTATTTCTGTCAGCTAAAATGAATATTGTGATAAACTTATTGAAACCACTATACATAACATAGAAATATAATTTTGATGTATATTTATGTATCTGTCGGGTGCTAGACAGTTTAAAATTTTCTACAAATTATTACTATGTACCGAAAAAAGTAGTTACTTTTGATAAATAAATATTTTTCTTTTCTGGGTAAAATAACTTCTATATTTATATTGGTAAATTATGACTATGATGCAATTTTACAAACAAAACTCTCAAATGAGAAATCAGAGCTCTAATTTATTAGACTATGTTATTATTATTGTACTTCGAAATGAACTGAGACATCAGATATAAAAAAGAAAATGGTGAAAACATCTGACTTTTCGACATCTTACTTTTTACCTACGTTCTTCTCTTCTCTCTAAAATAGTTGTTTTGGTGAAAACCACTCGTAAATTTGAGCAGCTCTATTTGAAACCAAATGATTAATCTCATATATTCTTACGGTTGTAAGATTAGTTGCGAGTTAATCTGCCAATTTGTTTTGATAGTCTAAAGTGAGCACTTGGTTAATTGTCTAACCCTAGCTCCGTTGCAAGATGTCACAATGACGTAATAATAAAGCAGTTTTGTGATCTATTTGTGTTTGACATGATAGAATAAGTGAGAACTAACAGACTAGAAAAAAAATCATAAGGTTATCCAAAGTAGATACTAAATAGCTCAGTGGTCAGATCACCCTGATTGTGGAAGGTCCAGCTCCAGGACATGATTCTTTATTTGTTATAATGTAACATATAAGATGTCGTATGTATACATCCGTCGTTTATTTCTATGGTATTGTATTTAGCGCGTTTATTCGTGAGCGTATCCATGTTATGTCTCCCGGTAGCATGTCCGGTGACGGTCGGCCGCTCTAATCGAGTTATTGTGAGCGGGACAATGTGGCAATCAACGGTGCAGTGGCGGCCACTTCGCAGGTACTGTATGTAGTACTATTGCACAATATGTGACTGTTTTCAGATTTTCTAAGAACAAATTCCAAATAAAATGTTTGTCATGTAATTTGTGTTATTTATATAGCAGTAGAAGCTAGATTTAACGCTATGTTTTCTAATATACTTTCTTGCATTGGATGAGAACTGAGGATTTTGTCATTACATTTACAAGTTTCTATAATATACCTACAAAAAAAACCGGATTTAACGCCCGTTTAATTAGATGTTACATTATTATCATACACCCGACGTTTTGATTACTTTACAGCGAAAAACTGACACCGTGAGCTCCGTATGCGTGATTTGGACCGCTCAAAATATAACACAAAGTGTCGGTAGTTAACTTAAAACTAATGAAAGACATTTGCCATCTTCAGTCTTCCCGTGACCACGATCGCTGTAAAGTAATCGAAACGTCTAGTGTATAATACTAATGTAACATCTAATTAAACGCGGGTTAAATCCGGTAAATTGGTTTTATTTCGAATGTGTAGTGCTCGCGAAAATGTAAGACAATACTATACTTACAACGCAGTAACTGGATTTTCAATTTGCCTGCAACTTTACTTACTACTAATTTGACGTTTATACTTACCCATCATCATCACCAGCGTATATACTTCACACTGCTATGCAGACAGCATAGGCCTTCTACACGGGAGAAACACATGAGCAGTTTGGGCCATAATTCTACCACGCGGGATGCGGGATGTTGGGTTAAGCGGTTTGAGTAAGTAGCCGGGACCAATGGCTTAACATGCCTTACGAAGCATGGAGGAGCACGAGATTATAAATTATGATTGAACCTTTCCGGGATTGACCACCGCGAAAGATGCTTTATTTATTTTATTGTGATAAAACGCAATGAGTGTGGTATTTTTATCATACTCTTTTGCACTTGTAACATAGGTTCGAAAATACATAATTATAATAAGTCAGCAAGGGTGGGCTTATCTCTATAAGAGATCTCTTCCAGCCAACCCGTGCATGTGTTGGAAATGTAATGTGGTAAGGTGGCGACACAAAAGCGCACAGTTAGGTATTAATATAAATAGAAAAAAAAATTTTTAATCAACATCTAAAGAGTCGCTTCTGGCTCAAATACCGTCTTAAATTCTTATCACGTTGTGTTAGTTTAATCTCTGTATTGCTAATAAAATGTGAAAAATACAGAATTCATCTATTTCCCTCTCTTTTGTTGCAGACGTTCAGTTGCAGACGTTGATGGCCTACCAGGGGCCTTACCACCATCTTTATAAAAGGGATTCATATTCCGCTCGTTTCAGTAGGTATTGGTTCCTAATGCATATGCATCGCTGTCATAGTCGTAGATAGCGTCGTAGTACGAATTAACGATCCTACTCAGTTTAGGTCCTAAACTGCATCGCGATAAAAGATGGTGGTACGGGTGCAGAGCGAGGTAAATCTTCCATCACATCTCGACCGCTTTTGAACGCTTTGTACCACTCATAAGCACGTATTTTTGATAAATTCGATTTACCGTAAGCCTTCTGTAACATTTTCAGTGACTCCGAACACGAAATTCCATTGGCGATGCAAAATTTAAGACAAACTCTATGTTCGATGTTTTGTCCATTATGAAATTCGCAATACACACTAGGTATGATATAACTAAAATAACACTGTATTTAATATAAACAACAGATGCAACTCAAACTCCGCGCCAAAATGGAAAACAGTTGTGCCAATCTAACAACAGCAAAAAAAAAAACAAAAAAATTCAGAACCAAAAACAAACCGTCCATTCCCGATACTTTTTGACTGAATGTATTTAAGGATTTTGCACCGTAGAACCTTTTGGTAATGCACAAAAAGACCAATATTGTAATACTAATCCAACACCAAATTACAATCTTCAAAGTTATCTTACCGGTGTTGAGTTCACAATTTCCCCATAAATTATAAGTGTTTGTCCAAATTTAATTTCAAAACGCTTCTAACTTTCTCCCACACTGGCCGGAGGTTAGTCATTAGGTAGCTTTATTTGAGCCCACCTTATAAACATTCATATTAATTTATGTAGTAACATCTCAAATCGCTGTCAAAACAAAATTATTACTGGCTATTAGTGATTGTATTTTGTTTGTATGTACTACTTACAAAACATTTGTAACGGAAATCGGAATGAAAGGTTACATATTCAATTATAATGGCAAATTGATTTCGACGCCCATATCGGATGTATTGCGAAACGCCTTACTTTTTACGAGTACTTGGACAAGATGTAAATGAAATAGCTGAGAAGATTTATTTACGAAGTAGTGAAGAAGCCTAACTTTCAATACTAGTAGCTGACTGATATACAACTAAATGAAAACACGAAATTTTGACATCAGACACATATAGATAAGGATAACTAGCAACCTCATCACACACATAATCATTTGTTATTATTGCAAAAACACATGAATGCCCATACCATATAATTATCAGGAGCAATGTAAAGCTCCCAGTGCTGGCTGACACTTGACGTTACACTAAACGCACAGAAGAACATATGAAAAAGTGATGGATCTATAAAACACTGTCTAACTTCATTGATAGTTACAGGATTAGGCGAAAAATTGTATTACTTGCTAATTATTGCATGATCATTCCTGATAATTTACAATATATAGAAGGTAATGGCAGGGCATTTTCCCAGAGAAATTACCTTGTAAGCCCAAGTTTTCTGAAAGCATGTTAAGTCGCTGTTAAAGCTGCTATCGAAAGATAATTATCGTATAACAGAACTTACACAATTGGGTTAACATGGTGAGACAATGGGTTAGACTCATGTATAACCGCGCACACAGTTTCTTAGATAAAAGCAAGTTTCTCAAGTAAACGTTACCTACGATGTTATTACAAAAACGGTTTAACCTTACGATTACATTAATTTTATTGCGGGGAAAAAAGGAATTGATGCCTACCCTGCACCCTGGGAGGGAGGGAGAAAGCGGTGCAGGGGTATGTGGGGTCGTCGACCAAAGATGGTATAGGTCGAGTCTACCTAGCTATGTAATTTGTGAAATATTATGTTGTGTATGGCTTCACTTTCCGTAAATTAGAATTAGAAATAATTTAGAATTTTAAAATAGAAGGACCTAAAATGTCTCCTTGAAGTACTATAATTAAAAAACTCATCGCCTCCTGACATCAAAGAGGATGAATTCTTAATCAAAGAATTCATCTTTTCCTTAGAGTAGCCAAGATGAGCAATGATACTCTGAAACAACCTCTGATCAACTGGACCTGCAGTATGGAAACGGTTAGCCAATAGACGCTCGTAGCACCTCGAACGCTTTTACCATGTAAAAATCTAAAGAAAGCGTTATGTCACAAGCATTAATGTTTTAATCATTGCAGTTCATTTGTATTCCAAATTAAAACATGCAAGATCACAATCCAAAAAAAGTTGAATGCCACACTTGCGTACATTTTTCCATCGCAACCTCGCATAACTGCCGATCGGTCACTGCGCAATACACAAACAAACAATAAAACAAACAAAAAACCGGTCGCAAAACAATAGTCGCGCTCAGCGGCGTTCCTTGACGTTTTTATCATTTCGCAGCGAGAACAAAAGCCGGCGCTTCCTGTTGAGGCAGCATCACCATTCCAGAGTTGAGACTTGATCGCTTACACACGGGCAGCATGGATGGACAACTTGACTACTGATCGAAAAGGTAATAGTCACGATATGTAGGTAATATAACAGAAAAAAAATTCAGCGATTAGAAAAAGGAAAGCAGTGTAAGGAAAATAAAAGTATAAAATACAGCATAATCATAAAAAAAATATCTGTCAACTGGCGTTATCCCTCCGGAGGGCTATGATAATTGAAAAATCAATTGTGTCTGAAATCTGATTTTTGATGGGTTAATATCATAAACAAAAATAATTTAAGAAATGACAAAATGAAAAATAAACGTAGGAAATAGTAATAAAATAAAACTACAGTTTATTACTTTACTAATTTCACAAAAAAACGATTGCACAAAAAAGATCACTGATAGAACTACATAGATGGCGACAAATTCTAAATAAGGTTATAATAATTATCCATTATCGACTGCGATGTCTCTCGTGAGCACATTACCATGGTTTGCCAAACACCAGGTCAGTGCTGCTCGATATCTCGACAAGTCCTGTCTCCAAGCATTAACTTACAATAGAGGTGGACGATCTATTCATCGGCGCCACAATACGGCCGATCGTCGGACTCACGCACGTGATCCCAATGCGAATCCCACGATAAACAGCTTATTCTATTTCTTAATAATCGCCATAGTTAGGCTTAGCCCACGAAATAGGAAAGTGCACAGGGGTCCCTCCATATTGAGGGGCTCGCCACATGGTAGCCGCGCATTACAAATAGATTGATTTGTATTATTTTATAGCTAACCTTGATAGTCAGCTATAATACAATTCATGTCTTCTTGGAAAACATAACTCTATTTAATGATTTGACTCAAGCAATAAAAGAAGGTGGAGTATTACTACTTTAGTAGTGAGGATTTGGTTTCGATAGCTTTGGTTCCGTTTTGTTTCTGTTTGGAGAAGCAATAGGAACACTTCTTTTGCTTCTCCAAACAGAAAAAAATAACAGAAGCAGTGGGATAACTTTTCTTTTGTTTCTTACAACACTGTAAGAAACTATAGAGATGTTATCCTATTGCTTCTGTAAATCTAACAAAATATTACATTAAACAATAACTCATTTTGAAAGCTATGCAACTGAATTTACTTACGTGAGTATATTTTTGTTGACCATTGTTTCATAGATCACAACATGAAATTGCTGCATGAGATTATGTAGAATTTTTAGCCTTAAATAGAGGTAGTCTTGGCAAAACTCCGTATATAATGACGTACTACTTTATGCTTGCTGTTACTGTATGTGTGGGCATCGCTCTGAAGAACCGCTTTGCTCGTTTCTCTGTGCTTGCATTGATTAGAGCTGCCTAAGCTTAAATCTTAAACTACCTATATTACGCAATAAAAACGCGAACCAAACTTAACAATTAATAAATGCAAGCAATTATTTTGAATCGACGTGCCTAGCAATAGTAGAGTTTATTGAATTGCAGTACCTATTTCTCTATGAGTTCGAAAGAACAAGTAAAAAAAACTTTTCTTTTGAATATTTTTATATTTATGTCGCAGAGAAGTTATCAAAGCGGAGATTATATCATATAAGCACTAACATTTACCTAAAATGTTACTGCTTTAATTTAAGAACATAATCAGTTTACTTTATATGTATTGTTTCATCTTTTTCCTACTAACCATTGTTATTTTTATTTTTCAAAATCTTTAATCTTTGTGCTTGCACATAAATAAAAAAATAACTTCCTATTAAAGATCGCTAACTATTTTTTTAAGCAGTTATACAACTCCTGACTATAACCGTTCTTTAAAATGTTGATAACTTGATAGCGATTTCTGTATTTGTCAATTTAAAGAAAATAAGTGAAATGCATGTGACAAGCATAACTCCACTAATAAAAATAAAATTCTATTAAAATCAATTATGTTACATACAGCAGCAAAATCAGTCATAGCTTATCCAAAACAAAGCAATTTAAATACAGAATTACCGTATCAATAACTCATTTCACATTGTAAAACGAAAATAACAGCTTTAAACAATAAAACGTAAAGACAAATACTGGCGCGCACCACGCGCGGCGGTATTAACGAGCCGTGCGCCCGCGCATTTGTCAAAGGAACACAATAACGCGTTATGGATAACCAATAGTTTGTTGCTTAGTTAGCTGCAGAGATCGTACTCTATGGCTCAGAGGCTTACTAGGAGAAAAATTGAAAATATATTAAAAATGAAACATTCTTTTATACAAGCTAATTGAAATTCAATGTAATAGCATATTAATTAGGAATATCAAAACGTACAATTAGAAAAAGTCGCCACAGGTGGGATTTTAGGCCAAACGAGGGTCGTCGTCTTGGGCTTAGATTATTTTCAGACTATTTCTAATACCAACATAACAGAGCTAAAACCTAATAAGTAATTTTAAAAGACGTACTTTGCGACATTAATTTAAGCTCTATTATTAATAACTAAAGTAGCTTTTGCAGTTACTTTAGCAAATATCCTTATTTGCATTTCGATGTATTAAAAAATAAGCACACGTTTTAATATCAAAAAAGAACGATGAGTTTTGAATTCATGACCAACGGACGATTGATTACCTGTTTTGGAAGTGGCGAGAGGCGTAACCAATAGCGATTTCTATGTTACGAAGTTATAAATAACGTTAGTAATATCGAAATAAATAATATAAATACTTAATTAGTTATTCAAATTTTTATTCACAGTTTTTATTAATTTAATTATTTTCTCCCACCCAGTGTGCTTCGCACTTTTTCTACGAGTCTATACAAATGCCGGCCAGCGGGGGGCGCGCGACCGAAACGCGCATTGTTGCTCGTTACCGCGACAAATCGCCGACGGGCCCGAGGTGTCGCCGTTTCGCGCGACTCGACTCCTAATTGCCAGCGACCTCTGGTGGGAAATGGCGTGATTATCTTTACGATAATGAGCCTTTACTTACGAGATTTAGGTGCTAGTTCTTGCCAGGTGTAAGCGCACCTTTGAAAAAAGTAATTGACTATCTTAAGATTTCTTTAAGAAAGTTTTGATAAAAGTATCTAAAATTACAAGAAAAACAGATTTAGCGCTAATATTTACATAGTTTACGCCTAATCTGTCACAAAACAGGTATCTCTGTGTGACGAA
The DNA here is from genome assembly GCA_947347705.1 of Nymphula nitidulata. Lineage (NCBI taxonomy): Eukaryota > Metazoa > Arthropoda > Insecta > Lepidoptera > Crambidae > Nymphula > Nymphula nitidulata. Next base: position 10,024,133 of record OX374636.1, read on the forward strand.
ATAAAATGTATAGTTATACCATACAATGTTTTTTCAAATAATTTTTAAAGGATAATAAGTGATGTAATTCTGATGATATATGCAAGTTTCTACAAGTGCATCCAACTAAAGTTGTAAAGTCTAAATTATAATTCCACAAATACATAAATGGCGTACCCGAGAGTTCAAATAATAAAACTACAACTAGCGCAGCTCAATTCAATCCGAAATTAAAACTATTAAAACTTTATTCAGGTTTCCGAACGCTCATTGACATTATTAGAGCTACTGATCAAATGATTTGCCTGCATTACTCGTAATTTCATCCCGTTGATTTCTAATCAGTTGATTCCACTTCGCTTGAGGGCGTATTAATTTTATCTCTGTTACTGAACAGAAGCGTCGTAACGTCAGTGCACAAAGATTTATTTATTTCTTTGGACCTGGTATTTTTATATACAACAACTAACAGTGGTGTAAAAGTAAGTTAGCAGCCTACCTGGTGGTAAGCGGTTGTAACACTAAAGGACCGAGTACTCATACGTTGCCTACCCTATGAAATCAACAGGAAGCGTTTACAATGTAACTAATACAAATTAAAGTTACTCATAGAAGTATTGTCTTAATTTTTCGCGAGCTCTACACATTTGAAATATAATCAACTTACTGGATTTAAAACTCGCGTATAATTAGATATTACATTATTATTATTATGCATTCGACGTTTCGATTATTTTACAGTGATCGCGGTCACGGGAAGACTGAAGGTGTCAATTGTCTTTGATAAGTTTTAAGTTAACTACCGTGACTTTGTGTTATATTTTGTGCGATCCGATTCACGCATACGGAGCTCTCGGTGTTAGTTTATGGGACAGTGTGAGGACGGGTCATAGAAATTAAAACCAATTTAAACTTTTACCCTGTAAGCAACCACAGACTGCAATAACGTCTAGTTACAAACATCGCCAATATTTTCCTCTAGATAATAAAATTGACGACGGATAAAATAGGTTTGAACTTACCTACATTCAGTACTAAATTATTTTTTATTTAATTTTATTTGTTATAGGTAGTCTTTTATTAAGTAGTTGTACAAATCATATATACAGGTTTTGATTTATTATTGAACTGTATTACACAATTTATTTACTCAACGCCTATAGGTTACCTCTAAAAACTCAGGTAATGCATATGTTTTCCCTGGGCACACCCGAAAAGGGTTTTCAAACGAAAAAAAAGGACGTGAGGCGCAAAATTTACGGGAAGGCATGCGGTAGACGAGCGAGCCGTACCAGAAAGAATAGACCCTATGTCCATGATAATAGTTCAAATAGAATTCTTCCTATCTATATATTTAACGACGTAATATACAATGAACACAAAAATAATAAACACCATAAATACTCTTTATTGCACTTGTAACATAATTTTATCAATATGTAAATTAATTAGTCAGCAAAAATGGACCTATATAAGATAAGAGAGCTCTTCTAGTCAACCCATGAGATTGTTGGATATGTGATTTGGTAGGCAACACAAAGAGCATAGTCGGCTAACATTACTTATAAAATTTTATAATGCTTATACTAAATAAACAAAAACATATTACTACTACTAACATAAATTAAGTACTAGTGGCGGCCCGCGGCTCCGCCTGCGTGGTTATCGGTTATCGCGCCAAAAAGTTCTTCCTGGGTCTCAAACTATCTCCATACTGAATTTCATCTAAATCTGTTCAGTATTTGTTGATTCCCCATACAAACTTCCAGATATCCAGTAAGGGGGTGAAAAGGGTCATTTTCACCACTTTACGGGATATCTGGAATAAAAAATAAAAACTATAAGTATTATGTCCTTTCCCAGTTCTAAAACTATCTGTATACCAAATTTCATGCAAATCGGTTAAGCGACTTAAATGTGAAGAGGTAACAGACAGGCATACTTTCGCATTTATAATTTTTTTTATTTTTTTTATTGGTTTTACAAAAAAATATGGATTACTTATATCCATACTAATCCATATTATAAATGCGAAAGTATGCACCTATGTGTATCCACACATTACGAGCAATGCCGCTACACTTTACATAGCTAGGTAGTGTTATCTATATTTCCTAAATTTCCAGAACAGAGATTCTAAAGAATACCCAGTTATTTTATTAGAACGCCTAACTATAAAGATTTCCGGTAACACATAAATGTACATCACCATTGTTCAAATTACGCAACCAAAAGCTAAACATATTACTTAGTACGATGAAATTAATATCCGAAGCGTAAGTTATAACATCTGTTCGTACAGACGTGGCCGACTGATCGATCCACGGTCCATGATTTATTGGTTATACGTAAATCATTGATGCAGTCATGATTATCAACTTGTATGTGAACGAACACTGATTTGTCGCTCAAGCTTTTTGATGTTAGCGTTTGTAATGTAATGTCAATTAGTGGGTAACGGTACTGAGTGAAATGAAATAATTTATTCAGTAGCACAAAACTAAATAATAATTTGCACTTGAGGGTTATTCTCGTGTAATAAAGTTCCATGATGTCGAATCAGACATAATAACGAAATTAAATGGCGGATATTTATTGAAGCGCATTTTCGAATTCTCACGTTGGAGACTGGATTGGAGGTTAGAGTAGATTGTTGGATGTCTTCACTGAAAAAATATTTAACCAAACTTCTTCGGTCATATTTGTAATAGACAAAAGTTGACGAGGTGTAATGACAAGTTTATTTGATTTAATAAAACGAAGCTTCTTAGCAACGTTAGTTTTAAGTTATGTAGTCACTTTTTGAGAGGTAGTCGAAAGATCAGTTGTCATTTTTTCATTGTTTTCTCAACACTCAACTTGAAATGGGATGATTCTAGTAAGTGCTAGAGTAAATTCGAGATAATATCAAGTGATTTTCGGATTCTCACTTTATATTGTCTCGAATTAGAGATAGACACTACGACGCTGACGTCCATTTTAAAGTTTAATTCATTTTATAGTACCTCGTAGGTATTATTAGGTGCGGTGGGGCAATGTAAGTACCTCTGTTCATTTGTTTGTCAATTGTTAACTTTGTCAACCGGTGGACGCGCACAAATTTTACTAAAGATGTGTACTCTCGTGTATAGTATGCTTTATCTCAATTATTTACATAAAAGTATTCAATACGAATTGGCTTACTACAAGAGAAATAAGCGATGAGGCACCAACAGTAGAGACACTCTTACGAGCTTATTTGGTAGTTTCAAAATTTAAGACCCGTTGAAAAAGCATCTCACCTCTTTAAGTCTTAAAATAAATGTTATTCCTAGCGAAACATTCCTAAACATAAAATATATTTTTAAATAATTTTAAAAAATAAATTAGGTACGTATTTTTTAGCGATTTGTATTGTTCCTAAAAGAGTTTTATCACATACTCCAGATTACACAACTACACAATTACTTTAAAAAAGAACTAATTATGTCATACCCGTGCAACCAGAACACGTTCCGAACGGATTCGGCGAAATCAAAATTTGAATTCCGAAAAAAAGAACGCTAACTTTTTAAATTCGCATTCCAGAAAACAATGTCTGAACTGACGCGCCAGCCTCAAGGCAGCGAATGCATTAACGAAGTACACCTTTGATATTAAGCGTATTATTTTTAACATTTTTTTCTTTTTTTCCTTTGTGAGACGGCACTGGTAGCTCTCTGAGTCGCCCGGAGCAAATCGCGGTTTATTACCCACCGCTCGGTAATTTATTATTGCATTTTTTGTATTATCAATAGCGTACACTCTTCGTCCTTTTGCGATATTAAAATGGCTATTGTTTATGAAAAATCGCCGGGAGATTCTTATCGGGGGGTAGTGCACGCTTCAATCAGTAATCGCCCGTGTTCGAAGAATATATTGTTAGCTTCTGTAGGGGTTTCGCTCACCGAATCAAACTATAATCTGCATGAACAAAAGCTTGGCCTGTTTTGATATTATTTTATATTGGGCTCATGAACAAACAGGTTCAATAAAATTGCTTAGCGAACTTCTATCGCAAAATGACTAAAAGATTATTGAAACGAATGACATAAAAAGTTAACTTTATCCATTTAATGCTACACCCGACTGTATAATCTATTTAATTTACAGCCTCTTACGGTACAAACTAAAATGAGATAAGTGCTTATCAATTTGCAGGGGACCTCTTAGCCGAACAAAGTGGCCGAAGGTATTAACAGTAGTCTTCGTCCGAGTTCCCCTCAATTTTCTCAATTTGCCAGCGACAAAATAAAAACGCCAAGCAACGTAACGAATTGTTTCCTCCAACCGAATTTGGGAACCGCAAAGAGGCCGAGATAAAAGAGGTCCGAAATGCTGACTACTGGTCTTCAGTTTAGTGACAAACCACTCGCATGACTTAACTGGCCTAATTTGGTGGCTGCGACGAAAAAAAAAAATAATAAATGTGCCCGCGAAAATTCGCCATTGTCCATTCCAAATTCAAAATGAGGAAGACGCGGGAATAATGGTGCAGGTTTTCGAAACAGGAACGTCGAGTTTTAAAAAAGGAATCGGTTAAACGGAGGCCGTTTGCAGGTAATCACAGGCGACGGCAACGATCCTTTGGCTGCGTTCACAGTATGGAAATTTCATTCATTGATTTGCGTGTAGGTACTGTAATTTATCGGTGTAGAAAATAGTGGTGCTATTTGCATAATAATATGACACTTTTGCAAACCAATCCTATAATTATGGAGTAAACACGAATGGATGCTGGAATTCTCATAGAATCTTTTAGAATCATCAAAGTTCATCGCAAAATTAACGGTTAAATGTGTACAATAGATCTAATAATTTTAATGAACTTTTGATTTTGGTGCTATTATATAGTAACTCGGTAAATAGTATTAGTTAATATCAAGAAGTAAAATACCTAATTATAATTAAAAGTAATAAAATTTAACTGACGATAGGATCCAAGTCTAGTTATGCACTACCTATCTTTCTAGCAGTTTAACATACAAACTCTCTAGTTAAAAATATTGGAAAGGATCAAACCAATTCTAATAAACTACTCTAAAAAGTTATATCTGAGGATTTTTCAAAGTCTACTGTTACACTTGATGTGATGTCGTGTGTACCAATAGTAAGTACCAAGATAAGTGGTGACATATAAATAAATAATTCAGTATTTTTTTTTCTTGTTCTTCAAAAAATATTGATATATTTTTATTAGTTTTATAAACAGTACTTAAACATCATAATCACGCCAAATAACTACGTAGGTATTCCCTATACTATTAAAAGTGTAATACACAAAAGAGTTGCACATCCTGGAGGTTAGTTGTACAATTATTATTTTGCTATCTTCAATAAGGAGTTCATTATTACCAAAATATGACTTTGAATGGCATACCTCGCTACTTCACTTTATGTAGCTTATTAAGTAAATTGATGCAAAAATTCTACACGCAGAAAAACGAACCGCTACTTAAAATAGAAAAAAATAACTACCCAAGGTACACACGTCTTTACATCGCGTGCAGTCGAGTACAGGTGCGCCCGCGCAGCCCGGAGCGACGCCCGCGCGACTTCATTCATTGTTGGCTCTTTCAAGGAGTTGTTGGACCACTACAATGTTACCTGACGATACACGACTACCAGGTTCAGTCCAGGAAACGCTAAAGACGGCAATTAACAGTTGACCAGTCTGCTTACACGCGAATAGTTATAATTAATAATAGTTTAGATACAGCATCAGTAACTGGAATGAGGGAGATCGCTGCTGTCCAGTTATGTTATGAATTCTAAATCAGCACCTACTTTATTTTTGTTAGCTATCTCTTGAATTATAATGCTAAAATATAAACTGAGTACTTAGGCGCACTCACTTTAAGACGTATATACCAAATCATATTGGTTTATTATTGGTTTAGTTCGCCCTATACTGATCTATCTATATCTTACACAGCTCAGTCTGAATGGCAAATATATGCAGTCACAATTAAATCATTTCATTATAATATAGAGTAAGAAAACAGTCCCAATTACTTTATGGGAGAAGTCATTCATTTGCAACAGCTCAATTACCTTTCAATTTATAAAAATCATAAAAAAATATTTGATTATATGTTTTGGTTCAATATTAACAAATTAAAATTACCTAATTGGAATAAAAATCTGAAAGACAGAATTTTTCATGATTTATGATTGCATGCCTACTATTTTCCTGCCAATATTTAATGATTGACAGGAGTGGATTTTAATTTAGGTCCAATTTCGACTTATAACTAATTTTCGGTCATTTTGTTGGTCATATTGAGTAACCTCGTCGATTAGGAAAATTACATGCAACCTGAATAATTCACGAAACACACGATTTCAACTGATTGGAAAATAAATCAGACCTCTATGCAGATAGGCCTCTGTAATTAAAAAATAAATGATAAATGGTAGCTCATACACCGTATAAGCCAGAGCTAGTCGCAATCACTTATCCGGCCCCTCAACGTCACGGTTATAAAGGAAATTATTTGTAACGTAAATAAAATGATTACAGCGACCGACGCGCGTCGGACCCAGACGAGATGTCGGTCATCATTCACTATTTAATGGCGTGGAGGTCTACGAACATGCAAATATATGAACTGCTTTCTTACGAAAAAGTAAATAAAACATAATTCAAACTTAATAGCATATTTTATATATTCTTATTGTTCACTGTACAGAGACTCCAAAATAAAGAAGGCACAAAACGCATCGCTATTTCTAATATCAATTTATTATATTTTACTCGTTTACTCGAATATGGTTTTATCTGACTTAGTTTGTAGTTATATAGTTGTGCTGTTTTATAAACTAGGTGTGTGTGTGCTATTTTTTTTTCACCGAGCTAATATTTACTTTTCCCCTGGTTGCTTAACATTAGGTACTTATCTACTATATTTCGATGTGTATTAGTATGGATCTGCAATTGGTTTACTATTTTCTATTTATTTGTGTAAGTTTTGTTATAGAAAACCAATAAAATAAAATAAATAAATAACTATTCGTGGAGCTTATTTCACATCGCAATCTTATCTATCTAACTTAAAAAACTGCTTCACCTAAAAACTTTCAAATAACCCCGCGAGTAAGAATGTGAATTTGTGTGTGTGTGTGTGTGTGTGTGTGTGTTTGCTAACCTAGTTATATTTTCAAGGAACTCCTGTAAAAAGTATATACTTCAAAATCTTCAGACCTTAGGCTGTATGTTTTCAGTGATTTTATTGGCAATCAAGCATCATACTGCTCACCTGAAAGCTATCTGTTGCAAAAGCCTATGGACGCTTGCAGCACCATAGTACGAATATCATTTGCGCGTTGCCATGAAATGTTTATTACAAATCGAGGTAAATTTATCTCTAGGTAACTAAATCTAAGTACGTAACGATTCCAAAAATGGTTAAGTTTCTAATAATAAGATTCAAGTGTAACCTTAACGCTTTTAATTAATAGTTAATGGTGCTTAAGCTTATCACTGTATAATAAAAGGCTCGTCAATAATTGAAAGCCTAAGACAACAACTAGGAATACCGGCGTCAAAAAATGAACAATTATTTTAATTAAAACTCCCTTTTTTAACCTAATTGGTCTAATTAAGAGTGCCTCACTAGACGGATGCATCTGGGGATCGGTCACGTAACCTATCTACGGCGATGGTCCAAGATTGCTATCTATAAATGTTAAAATGTTAGTTACCTCATTAGTCAACAAATGTGAATTGTGAATTTTTTGCATTAGAATTCAAAAAGGTAGAATTTTAATAAATAGTCAAGCTAATATTAACCTTAATGCTTCTAACTTTTAAACCACCTCTAATATTTTAATTTTATAAGATTAAACTTAGAGGTAAAAAATCCAGGGTAGTATAAACTTAGCAATTAACTGTAAAAATTCAAGTCTATACCTACCTCTTGCCGTTCAGCGAATGGCATATTACGTCAAGGTGATTTAAAGTACGATAATTTTAATTTTAATTTCGATATAATTCTTCTAACTGATTCTAGGTGATTCTGAGTTTTACATACCTTTTCAAAACATTAACTTAAACACTAGATATAAAAATAAACTTGCTGTTCCAAGTTTTAGACTTCACAAGACAAGTCGCTCATTCATGGGGGAATGTATACACATTTATAAAAAAGTCCCACCAAATGTAACTGAACTGCCTTTTTACAAACTTAAGTTATATGTGAAACAAACTTTAATGAAAAAAGGCTACTATAAGGTCCAAGAATATTTAGATGATAAGAATGCATGGACACTATTGGACACATTAAAATTTCAAATGTTTTATATGTTTATTTACGAGTATTGTGACTATTAACCTCTGTAACCTATACTGTGATTGTGCATTGTCAGATAGCCTGAAAATAACGATATTATTTTTAACATTGGGTACCTACTTTCTTGGTACGTTGACATAACTTCTCTTCTAATTTTCATTTTTTTTCGCTGGGTGGCATTGCACTGCTAAAATATATATTTTTAACTACAAACATTGTAATTTAATATCTGAAAAGGGTGACTAGACGAGTTTGTTGCCGGAATCTTCTCGGTAGTTCAACTTTTGTAACCGGTGTAAATTCAGACATGACAGACGGAGAGACTTAGACGTTGTTAGTTAATATATTTTTTGTAATAGTTTTAAAAATGTGTTTTTTGACGATTTAAAAGTGCTTCTATGTGGCCTATTTAAATAAAATATTTTTTCTTTTTTTCTTTCTTTAGATGCCATGTCGAGCACAATATTACAGTCTGGTTATATATACTATATATCATGAAAAAAAACCTTGAACTAGTTACCGGACATTTAATTTCCCATGTGTTTTTTTCATGACCACGATATTTTTTCGATATCTTTCGGAATTTTACGAAATTCCTAGTATTCCCAATTATCTCCATCTTACACATGATTTTAGTCGTGTTACTGTTCTTATATACCTAGTCTTTTTGAGAGCACCGCAATTTGATCGCAAGTGGTTCACTCGAGTCACAATAGTACAGTGAAATAACCATAATTAGCATAAATAAATTGCGAAACAAAAACCATTTATACAGTTCTAAAGCGAAAGCTATAAAGCCATAGAGCATGAATTAATAAACTAAAATATTAATTACAGCGTAAAATTAAACAGGCGAGCTTCGGCACGTACTGCGAGTGGATCTGATAAAATTTGAAATTGAATTGTCAATAATTGCGGGAGGCGTCGAGGGTCAGAGGCCGGCAGGATCAGGTATCGACAGTATGGTGGTTGGTCCGTCAAGGTGAAATCAATTGCTAGATTTTTTGCATAAAATATCTGAAATTATTCACAAATATAAGCTCCACCCACGTGGATGTTGGTTCCGAAGTCTTTCTTAGGATCTTCATGCTAATTTTTTTTTATACTACTAGATGACAAACAAGCTGACGGCCCACCTGATGGTAAGCGGTTACCATCGCCTATAGACACCTGCAATAACAATGAAAATCACTTGATATTGCAGGTGCGTTGTCATCCTGAGGCCTAAGATGAAATACCGTCCATGCCCAGTAATTACACTGGCTACCTTTCCCTTCAATCCGAAATACAGCGAACTGTTCCACGGCTGAAATAAGAAAGGCGGTGGTATCTACCCAGACGACCCTACATACGGGCCTACCGCCTAGTAAATTTAATCAAAATCGTTTCAGTGGTTTATAAGTGAAAACGTAACAGATAGACAGAATAACTTTCGCATGTTATAGCATGGATGGATGTGTTCCATGACAAGTGACACTATAAGAGTTTGCTCTTCGGAAACAGTTTATTAATGGTGCTTAAAATTTAAAATCATAATTATATTTTATTTTTGCTAGAAAAATGTTCCAATGCATACGTTAAGAACAATAAATAATGTTCCTTGCATCAAACCAGCTGCTAGGTTGAATGGGTAAAAGATTTTGGATAGATGAAAATCTAATATAAATATTTTTTTTTTTTTTATACTACTGGATGACAAACAAGCTGACGGCCCACCTGATGGAAAGCGGTAACCGCCGCCTATAGACACCTGCAATAACAAGCAAAAATCACTTGATATTGCAGGTGCGTTGTCATCCTGGGGCCTAAGATGAAATGCCGTCCATGCCCAGTAATTACACTGGCTACCTTTCCCTTCAATCCGAAACACAGCGAACTGTTTCACGGCTGAAATAAGAAAGGCGGTGGTACCTACCGGCGGTGGTAAATATATAAATATTATTAGGTACCTACTAGTGAAAATTGCATGTATTGAGGATGGATTATGAAAGGCATTATAGCTTCCTACCATAGCAAGTTTTTCTAATCTAGTCTAGAAATATTCTTTTCATGAAATTTCTAATATTGATTAAAAATCTTTTATTTTTTTAAATATTCCTACTTAAAAAAAAATATGAGTGTTAAAGATAAAAATTATGAATTTTCCGTAACTATTAATTTTTTAATCTCAAACTGTAGATATATTCTTCTACCTAAGTTTGCGTTAATGATTAGTACCTACTGTGTGCATCTGTACTATGGCCGCTATGCGTTGGGAAAGTACTGTTATCTATCTGAATGTCTAACATATTCTAAATAGTACGCAACGGCGATGGAGAAATTCATATTTAATTTGAAAAGTTCCCATGAAAAACAATCATTCAATAATTGAAGCTTCGCACTATTAGTACAATATTTTATATAGTTGTATAGTTCAAACAGAAAATTATTTGATTGTACTTACTTCATACTATTGGCTGTTTGGCATGTAATAAACTATTTAAAATATGAAACTAGAGAAATTTCACGTCCTGAGGCAGGAATCGAACCCGCGACTTTCCTGAAATTTTTCTAGTTTCATATTTTAATTACTAAGTAATTTTTCAAACATTTATAATAATGTTAAAAACAAAAATTAAGAAACTATTTAAGTTTGATTCTTTAATTGATGATTAATTTTAACTGTCAAAAAATTGTAATAAAAATTCCATCTGTTAAAATTTGATGATATTATTTTAAACAATCAGATAATCTTGTTCAATTCAATTTTCAATTTGCCGCCAAATCGTAAAACAAGTATCAACTGAATGTAGTACATGCTCAATAATATTGGCAAAGAGTTCCATTTTCAAAATTGAAACTTAATTTTTTAATGGTATTGGTTATATTTAATCAGTTCTCAGGTCAAAACTTTCAGTGTCGCCCTCGTAGGGATGCTAAAATGTCAAAGTATTGACTATCCTTAAAATTATGTGTCTGAATAGTAGCAGTTTGTTTGATATGTTATTTGGATTTTCTGTTTGACAAAACGTAGTTAATTATTTCATGAAATGATTTGATACCTATGTATTTAAATTTGTTTTTTTTGTTTCTATCAAAAAATATCATATAAATATTTTTTACTATGAATACGTTTATTAAATCTAAGTTATAGATATAACTATACCTATTACTATTTTACAATAAAACGTAGCTTTTGTGCTTTGTCATGATGTAATGTATGTAAATCTAAGCCAAATTTTATTCAGCGGCTTGAGAATGAAAACGTAGACAAAGAAACACAGTTATTGTGAAATTTATATTATTAGTATGTACTATTATACATTTTTCTCTTCTCGATTAGAACTAATACGTCTAATCATAAATTAACGAAATATAACTCTGGTCAACTTCTCTGTTCTTCTTTCATAAACTTCGATGGATATTAATCGCACCACATTGTTTCGCTCTTCGCGTCTTCAGTTGTACCGTTCCAAGCGTACTATCATTCCCCTCTATATTACTTTACAAGCATTTTATGGTAGGTCAGACGTGTATGGACTCATAAGGCCTACATGCGTACTTAATCCAAAACATGATTGCACTACAAAGAAAGCTATGGGCCATAAGCCGCGCGGGCAATTTAATAGACCGGTATATCCTAATCACAAAGCTCGCCTTGTAATTAATAACTGGCTAAACGTTATTGTGTGCGGCAGCCATTATGTGGGATTTATACCGCTAGGAAATTGGCGAAGAGTTCAAGGAGGGTAGCCAATGTTTAGTGATTTTCTTGGACTGTTAGCAATAAATGTTCAAAGTTTTCAAATGTAAGGAGCTCTTGCTCAAGGCACTACGAATTTTATCTGCAGTTTTTAAGTATGACGGCAGTTTTAGTCGTAACCAAGACTAAAAACAGTTTGTATTTTCGAGGTTGAAAAACTATATTTATCGGCTTTTACTTACCAACAGTAATAAGTCTTTTTAAATAGCTAGACATTTTAAATAGTACAATTTTCATTACATACTAAGTAGCTGCTTTTGCGAAGAAAGTTGGCACGGTTTGTGCTTTTACATGAAATTCATTTGAGAAGGTCACAAAGATCTAGTAAAATACAATAAAGAATAATGTGATGAAAACCATAGCTTTTTAAAACTTTTAAGCATTTCAACCATCAACTTTTAAGACGATAGGTTATAAGACGGCCAAATACCATAAAATGAATGATTTGACGTAGTAGGTATTTTAAACATTTATCTATGCAAGATTTAGTCCGGTTTCTATTGAGGAAATCGCCGTCACCCTGGCGTATACTGTATGGTCCCGATAATAACTTTATGATGTTAATTATTTTATGGCAACCGTACACAACGGAACTGTACGGCGTTATGTTGTGCCGACATTTAGTATAATCGCCTGCGTTCGGGGCGTGAATTTGAGAACCGTTAACTTTGGCAGCTTAATAAATGAACCTCGAAGCCTTTGATTCTGAACAATAATTATATTTTGGTCAGTTGATTCACACTGCAGTCTGATTCTGCCTAGTAAGTTAGTATACGTTTCATACGCTTCTAAAGTTTTTCGGTAATTATTGGCGTATTTATGCTATTATAAAGAGAGATGAAGACATTCAGAGAAACTATATTGCTTCATGAACTTTTACATTCCCCCTGACTGCTCTAACCATTGATCTAGACCCCACGAGTATTCCTCGGTGGCTCACTGTTGAGTGGTTTGAACCGCAAGACAAATTTCTTTCTAGTCTAGTTCATATCATTCAAATATTTATAATCATATAAATATTTGAATTATATGATTAATTTGTAATAAATACTACAAGCAGCCTATGACAAACAAAAAAAATTGTGTCTTTTAAGATCAATACATATTATAGTTTAATCTACCATGACCACCGCTTTCTGCAGCCTGTTATGGGTTTTCCACGACTTTAAAACCCCGTACGCTTTACGGACGCGGTGACCTTGCAGGAACTTTGCCACTTTATTAAGGATTATGTCACGCCACGTCAAACTCCCGCAAGTCATAATATGACAATTAAAAACCAATTACGTCTGGAATCTGTGGCTTGATAGGTTAACTTACTAATCCTTAGCTCTCTTAAAGATGCTCTCTTCTGATTCGGAGTCAACATCTATCTCGTTACCTAGCTTAAACGAGCTCGTCTTTAGGCTACCTTTGTAGTACAACATGTAAGTAAGCAGAGGGGCTACCATAAAAATTCTATCCTAAGCTTCGGAGACAAATGAAGTAGTGAAACGAAATACGAAGCTACAAATGAGGTTTGTTTCCATTCTGAACCTTTCGTTTAGACACATAAAAAACTTAATGAGGTAAACAAAAAAGAGTTCCTATTAAACCTATGATAAAGTCACAAACTCTCTCTGGATAAAACTTACTATAGTTTCATATAGGAAAAGTATTTTCAGTAGTCCTGTATACCTAATACGATAAAACAAAAACGAAAATTTCCTCGTAAAACTGTCTTTGACAATTCAGATGACGCTGACTGAGCCACCGTAGGCATGGGGAGAATGATAGTAACTCTCTCCGTGTCCGAGAGGGTATAGCGTGTAGTAAGGCTGATAGTACCAGCACCGATCACAATTTTCAAAGCTATAAAGAAAAACGTTTCTCTCTTAGGGTAATTCATTAACCTATTGTCTCTGATGTTAAGTAGGTAAGTACTTAAATACCTGCCTACTTCACAGATGAAACGTCATTGCTACCGAAACCCGCGTAGGTACGCGTCGAATCGATCAACGCGCGTAATCTCGTGCGTTCTCACGTGCGCACGCATGTCTGATATTAAATAAAAGATGGCAGAGCGCAACTAATGCTAATGTCCGCTGTAAGATATGATATATTGACAGCAAGACGGGTACACTACGGCTAGGTAAGTAACAGCCGTGTTATTATTTTGTAGTTTGCAATAGCTGTGTGTGCTACGAATGGATATGTTCTGAGGATTTAACTTGACGCGTAATGTTCTTGTTTGGCTCGGCTGATTGACGAAGCGGATGCGTGTAATTGCAGTACCTAAGTCAGCTGTGATGAGTGGTACGTGAGGCGATTTGGATAAGTTTTTAGTTCTCAATAGAGACTCATTAATCTGGGCAAGACTGGGGGATAACAATGGAAAATTATATCACGAACTTTGGAAACGAACAAAAAAGTAAAAAGCAAAACACCGCGATGTTTTTTTTTAAATATATTTTAGGTACTTTAGGACTAATAAAGAACATTAATGAATCAAACAAAAGAATATGTTTCTATAATAAATATTTGTAATGTCACAAAACTAGCTTAAGTAATTTGGTCAGAAACTTTCTTTTTTGCCTACAGATCTAATTGAAAGGTTTATCGGTACCTTGATATTTTAAACTACCTATAAAGGGAACGAAAAGGAAAGGGATCTTTTTTTTACCTGATACGCTTGATGTACTATGGTCTGTACCACATTATTAACGCTAATGTCTAATATGCATGTTAAAACAATAATAATGTAAATTACGATTAACATATCCATTAAAAACAACTATTACAGGATGGTGCAATTATGTTGGACCTATAAAGATTAAGAATACTGATGCAGATTAATACCAACAAACGGCATATAAACATAGTCATCTGGTAACAATTAAAGAACGGGTCCAATAAAAAACGTGCTCGAGCCGCGTCTAATTTATTCAACAATAAGCCGTGTCACACCAATCTGCGCAGCCATCATTATTTTGCATTCATTTCGTGTTGACCAATGGACGCTAAGAAGCTCCTCCCGCAGTCGTCTACGCCAATCACGAATGGCTATTTGAAAAACAATAGAACATAAAAAGTATTCGTCACGCACGCCGGCGCGTGCGGCGACATAATTCGTGGTGAAACAACAGGCTCATAGAGTAGGCTGTGTTGTATTAGTTTTATCCATATTTATGATCATTTCGTTTGAAATGTCCGTGATTGATGTGATGAATACCAATTATCTCCTTATTTAGGTAACGTAGGTAAACAATATTTTATTTTATATTTCGTTGCGAATCTCCGTCAGATATTCTAGATAATCTCACTACAAAATACAGAGTAATCTCCTTAAACTGTGCTGTCTCCTTAAAGGAGATCCCTTGGGACTTAATAAAGCGAATATCTAAGTTGTTATCTAATTATTAAAGTTATTTTTTTGTAATCTGAAAGTAGATATTCGTATTTTTCAAATAAATCATTAATTGTTATGTGATAAGTCTAAATAATTCTGTACTTTTGTTCATCATCATCGTCATCATCACCAGCCACTGCTGGGCACAAGCCTTCCTACTTGGGGGAAACCCATGAGGAGTAGGTTAACGTTTTCCTTAGCTTGAAACATAATACTTATTCACATTTTTTTATTAGGTATTGATATAAGCTTTCTAGGTAAGTACCTACCTATCCTACAAATATTTTTCTTAAACGTAATATAATAAAACAGGAAAAAGATTTGAATTAAATTAACTTTTTCCATTTGTGCAAAACAAAGTTAACTAATTTGAGTCAAACAAAAGGTATTTCTCAACACGTTCCAGAATAGAAAGCGGACAGGGATTCCAACACCTAAGCGCTCCTAATTGGGGATGAAAACAACACCTACGGGATTTGTCTCCTAAGTCCGAGGTGTAAAGTAGTGCAGGGTTGACAACTGTCGTATATTAAAGCAGCAAACAAATGTAGTCCACCTAATGAGTAGGAGTGACATCAGCTAATAATTTCATCCCATATTAAGTACAATTGGAGTGATTTAAAACATAATTCGTAGACCAAATTATACCGAGAGATGTCGTGTTCCTTAGGTATCAGCAAACTTGTGTATAGCAAGATTTCCGTGGATCAAAAATTTACGAGAAATCTTATACGTATAAACACCTTTTCAAAAAGTAAAAAGGGGATAAAAATACCAGACTATATGAGTAATTTTAAATATAAGTTTCTGGCACCCCTGAACAGTCGCAAGCGTTGCGTGTAATTAGAGATTGTATACATTAGCGAATACAAATAAAGCACAATGCGGCGAGCAGGCCCCGGCGCGAACATTAGTCTCGCCAGAGGTCGTTGAAGATTTACCCCCGGTGTTCACTGACCGGTGCTATCGAATTACGTTACCGCTAATTAACGTTTAATATTAATCGTACTTTAATCAATGATCGATACTTTTAAATAAAAAGACCTTAATTATTAAATGTTGGTTATAAAACTTAAAACCCTACAATTAACACAACCTTTTTAACGAAACAACAGCAACGTTCTGATGGGCGTGCGAGATGAACTATCAGTTATTTGGTTTTATAAATAAACTAATGTAGGTAAAGGTACTTTTTCTTTTACGCAAGGACTTAGAAGTGAATAATAAGGAATATCTAATAAGTATCTGTAGGTATATCAAATATTATTTTATTGGCATTGAGCTTTAAGATGGGTATTTTGATTCCTAATAACAGCTCTGCACCAACTCTAAAAAGTACGTATAAATTCTGTAACTAAGTATGTTAATCATAGATGCCTATTAAGTTAATGATGACAGTTTTAGTTTTGTTCTAAATTTAACATAGGTATCCAAAAATAAAATCATGTAAATTCTAATCAACTTATATTTGTAGGTCAGTAAGAATGCATTTATATTGCCCTAACATTCCCACCGTATTTGTCATTAGCAATTAAAATTTTAACAGCACCTTCTAATTTTGTGCCGCGGCTGTGGAACCGGGCCTCTGCCTCGGCAACGGTGGCATCAGCCACTCTAATTAACATAAACACCAGGTCCGGCTTATTTATACCCCGCACACTATTATATATTTGTCTCAAACAACGGCTCGCGAAGTGATTATTCACACTAAGAAATTGTTGGTAAATTGATCTAGATTTTATCAGTCAGACAGTGTGTTAGGATAAGTGGTTTTCTTGCTACTCGTATTGGTACTATTATCGGTCCAGTGTCGCCGAGCTAACGTCTCTTTCAAATGATTTAAGAGCTGATAATATTGTGAAACGTCTTTTGTCGGCGATTTCGCAATGGCGTTGATTAAATTGTACTTAATGAATAAATGTTATCTTACTCAACTAATTTCCAAATAGCATGAAGGACTGAAATGATTGAATTCGTTGAGGAGCTATCTAAAATAAACATGGTCATTTCTCGCCAGCTTGATTTGCATAAAAATTTAATATGTTACCTGGTGAATAAAACAACACAGCCTATCTTACACTTGTAGTTACTAATCTTAGCTTTATCTTAACGAATGATTTAAATAAAATGATGTTTATTGATTTACTTGCGACTATTGCTTGTTTACGTTTGCTTGTTTTAGACGACAGAATATCAGATGCTCTCCGTAATTATCATACCAACCGTTGGACGTCCGTTGCTGGATATGTCATGCCTTCTTATAATAACTACTTAAATAAGTTCAGGTTTTATGTTTTTCCATAGTTACTGAAAAGACCAAAAATATTTTTTTACTAACAAAACCTATAATTTTACTTTTAAAACACTGGTTTTTGACTGGGTCGGGCATCGAACCAGCGACCTTTCACAATCCGGGCGACTGCTCTAATCTCTCTGAACTACTAACAACTTCGGGAAACCTTATGAAAAGCACGCATAGAGCAGTCAACCGGAGTGTGAAGATCGCGAGTTCGGTTTTCGTAACGAAAACATAATTTTCACATCGATTAAAATATAAAAAACAAAATTGCTTCTTTTTAGTCTAGGTAGAGAATACCCAATTGCATTCAATCCACCAAATCATACCTGATTATGTACAGTCGACAGCACATCAAGCGTAATAGTTTGACCTTACGACCGCTCTTACTGCGTTCGTAATAGAGGCGGCTTTCGTAGTGGAACTGTTACACTTGTTGTGATGGCGTCTGTACAAAAAAGTTTAAATAAAAAACAAAATTTAATATTTTCACAATTTTTCGCAATAAATTTCCAATGTCGAAGCCAGATGAATTACCGTTAGTGTCATCGACACAACTTATACGCCTGTATAATGGCGAGATAATCTTTTGCATCTCATCTATCCAGCATATCATCTGTTGTTTCTACAAGTTCGTTAGGTTCCCGAGGGTATTCCAGTAGCCGTTTCAAATCACGCGATTGTAATTAAATATGTTGATGTGTGCGCTCGCATTACGCACTCTTCGATTTATTGTTTCTCTACCTCTTCGAGTTGAAGACAGGTTGAGACAGGTTCTTTATTAGAAGGGAAAGGAGATTGCTAGAAAACTAAGTGGATTGTATGTCTAGAGATAAATTTGATAAGGAGAAAGCCTATTTGATTGGATTTTAATCAATAAATTAAATGACTCGACTTTACCTTAAAAATTGAGATTAAATATCTATAACCTTAATTGTTAAATCAAGCTTTTAACGACTTTTAAAATAATTTATAATGTCCTTAACTTTAATTACAAGTATTACCTTGCCTCATTATCATCATATCAGCTGAGAGACGCCCACTACTGGGCATACGCCTCCGCCAAGGATCTCCAAACCGATCGATCCTGCGCTGGCCTCATCTATCGGCTTTCCGCGACCTTCACCAAATCGTCGGTCCACCTTGTGGGGGTCTCCCGGTACGCGGCCGCTCGCCACTCGAAAACCTTTTCGCCGCAACGGCTGTCATTCCTCCTTGCAATGTGGCCTGCCCACTGCCAGTTGAGGCTTTCATTTCTTTGGGCTAAGTCTGTGACCTTAGTCTTCCTGCGAATCTCATCAATTCTGATTCGATCACGCAGAGAAACACCAAGCATTCCATTGCCCTTTAGATGACTTTGAGCCTTCTTATGATATCTCGGCTCTGTATGGTATTATTGGCAACACACGCGAATTGAAAACTTTCATCTTGAGACACTGTGAAAGCTTGGCTGAGCATATGCTGCGAAGCTTCCAGAACGCTGCCAAGCTTGGTTTTGTCTGTCGATTGACTGCTTTCTGGAAGCTGGACCGACCAATTTGTCCCAGGTATTATTGTATTCGCAACAACTTCCAGTGTAGAGATTCCAACCTTTACATGGACATGGGAAATTGACATAATTTTCGTCTTATCCATGTTGGGGGTTGTACTCGTATAATCTACCGCAGCGTGTATATTCTATGGTTCTAAAGGCGGAATCCGGCATATGCTCTCGGGAGGTTGGAATTCGTGATAACCTTCTAGTATGTACTACTAAGGTAGCAATTGTAAGGCAGTCTTGTAATAAATATCTGATTGAACGCACGCATTTCATTTGTCACTGGCGACGAGCGGGTTCAAGGCTCATAATTAGTCACTTACGCACGGTACGAGGCGACGCGCGCCGCGAGTTAACATGACGGTTGGTCAAATTCAAGAATTTGATGTTAAAAGTGGCAACTGGACAGTGTACTGTGAACGACTAGAAATGTATTTTGTCGCGAATAATATTGATCAATCGATTAAATTAGCCACATTGATCGCGGTCATGGGGGAAGAAGCATACCAATTGTTGTCTACTTTGGCGAGCCCGGAGCTACCATCTACATTATCTTACGTAGAAGCCGTGACCGTGATGAAAAACCATCTACAGCCCAAGCCTTCAATATTAGCGGAACGCTACCGATTTCGTCAACGGCGGCAGGTAGAAGGCGAAAAAATCGCAGATTATGTGGCGGAATTAAAAAAGCTTGCCAAGACTTGCGATTTCGGTTCCAACCTGGAAGAAAACCTACGAGACCAACTAGTTTGTGGTATCATTAGCGAACAAACGCGGCAAAGGCTATTCGCGGAAGATAGTATTACCTACAACAAGGCGGTCAAACTGGCTACTACATTGGAGGCGGCGGAAAAAAATGCGGGCGCGGTAGATGAGTGTAGTTCTAGTGCAGTAAATATAAATAAAGTTCATTTCCAATATAAGTGTATGGCTTGTGGTGATAATGGCCATAAAACTGAAAACTGCAAATATAAAAATTTTGAGTGCAGTTTTTGTCGTAAAATGGGTCATCTAAGGAGGATGTGTCCGGATTCACCGAAAAATACAAGACAGGAGAAGGTGGAATTAGCTGGGAACCAAGCACGCGGGAATAGCGTGACCTTCAACGGCGGCGGCAGAGGACATCGCAGTAGTCGGGGCTGGCGCACGGGCCCACGTGGCGGTGGACGCGGGGGGCGCGGCCGCAACGCACCGACTTACTGGGTGCAGGACCCACCCGCTGCTGACCGAAGCAATAACAGTGGACAAGTAAACAGTCCGCACTGCTCGGAAGAAGGCAGCGATAGCGGCGATGAAGCTATTTATCAAATGTCGCTAACCAAGTATAAGCCGGTATGTATATCTTTAGCTATCAATAAAATTCACCTAAAGATGGAAATAGACACGGGCTCAGCGTTATCGTGTATAAGTGATAGAATCTATCGACAATATTTTAACTGCTGATCCTTTACTAAGTAGAGTATTGAGCTATATTTCAGACGGTTGGCCTACTGAAGTAGATATAAAAGAACTTAAACCCTACTACAATAGGAAAAAAGAACTTTATAGCGAGTTAGGATGTATTTTGTGGGGGCATAGAGTAGTTGTTCCCTTCTCTTGTAGGACAAGAGTTGTATCGGAGCTACACCAATCACATATGGGCATTGTTAAAACCAAGGCACTGGCTAGAAGCTACGTGTGGTGGCCAGGTATGGATGAGGCGCTAGAAGCGGCTTGTCGCGCGTGTGAAGTATGCGCTAGCGTGGCCGATGCGCCCCCCGCGCATGCTCCCAGCCAATGGCCCTGGCCAGATCGCCCATGGTCTAGATTACATTTAGATTTTTTAGGTCCAATAGGGGGCTTAAAATATTTCATTGTTGTAGACGCTTGCTCTAAATGGGTCGAAGCAATTAAGATGAGTAATACGTCAGCTACATCCATTATTAAGGTGCTAAGAGAAATGTGGGCCAGGTTTGGATTGCCCAGGCAGATTGTTAGTGACAATGGACCACCATTCAGTAGCGCAGAGTTTGGTAAGTTCCTTAAGGACAACGGTATAGTTCACATCTTTTCTGCACCTTATCATCCGGCCTCCAATGGAGCCGCAGAAAATGCAGTCAAACTTTGTAAGCGGGTTATTCAAAAAGCTATGAAGGGAAAAGTTGACCCCGATACAGCTTTATGTAGATTTTTATTAGCATATCGGAATACCGAGCACTACACAACTGGTGATAGTCCGGCAAAAATATTATTAGGACGGAATTTACGTATGAGGTTAGACAAATTAAAGCCAGATCGCGGTGGTCGAGTATTTGAGCAACAGCAAAAGCGAGCAGGTGAGTCGAGCACTAGCCACAGACGCCAAGTAGAGGAAGGTGAGTGCGTGTGGTGTCGCGACTATCGCTCTGCAGACAAATGGCTTCCCGGATGTGTTGTTAAAAGACTAGGTAAAACTGATTACAGAGTGATGTGTAACGGAACCGAGGTCCACCGGCATATCGATCAACTGAAGCATAGGGTTTCTAATAAGTCCGAGGGCGAGTTCACGCCCCTTAAGTCCGTCGTTCGCAGAACTAGTTCTCTTATCGTTCCTCAAGAGGTACTTACAGATACAGAAATGAATCAGGGTACAATGGACGTAACGTCGCCGTCTCCCAATATCGCGTTGAACACCCCACGCGTTGATCCACTCAGTGTACCGGATAATAAAGTAAGTGGGCAGCTTCTTAGTGAAAGCCCTATTGATGAGCCACGTCGACTACGTAAACGACCTGTCCGATTTGGTCTAGACGATTATTGTAGCTAATAATATTTTATGTCCATTAATGTTATTACCTCTTAATAATATAGTATAGAAAATATAGTCACTGTAAATTATGTTAGATGCTCATAGTTATACGGCCGATGTCAATTTTATAATCGTATGTCATTATCTAACCAAGAAAACTTATGTGTTTACTTAGCATTAAAATTTATTTTCCACAATTTAAGTTATATTGTTCAGTTTTTATAACTAAGAAAAATAGAATTATGTAGTTATTAAGGGTGGAGGTGTAGTATGTACTACTAAGGTAGCAATTGTAAGGCAGTCTTGTAATAAATATCTGATTGAACGCACGCATTTCATTTGTCACCTTCAAAAAAGCTTGTAAACATGATGAGCGTGATGGGTCTATAGTTCTTTATTAGGGTCTTGACACCATTTTTAAACTATTAATTTTAATTACGTGGGCAAGGTACGTACCTAATTAAAATAAATAGTGTCAATAGCTTTTAGTTTATTTTTCCAAACTTATACTTCTTGATTAGTATAGAGCATGTGCATCGTTGCATTGACTTAAGTATATTTTATAGGTTATCTTTTTTCTCTCTTCTTGTCTTCTTTTATATTGTCTTGAGTGTGTGGCTAGCCAAATTATTAAAGCTTAAAAATTAGCTGGATCTAAATTTATGAAAGTTCATACCCAACAAAGGACATCGTAGAGGAAATACAATAATTTGACAGGTCTACTTTAATAAAGTGATGCTTAACAATGACACTTTAGTTTTTGTAACGCTTCAAATATTTATACCTGACAAATAAAATTGAAATCATATTGAACCATTCATTGAGGTACAAAATATCAACAT
This sequence comes from Nymphula nitidulata, assembly GCA_947347705.1. Taxonomy (NCBI): domain Eukaryota; kingdom Metazoa; phylum Arthropoda; class Insecta; order Lepidoptera; family Crambidae; genus Nymphula; species Nymphula nitidulata. The sequence goes on from OX374636.1 coordinate 10,046,993, forward strand.
GTGCATTTTATAAACGAACCACGCATAGCGAGTAGTGCGCCAACAAAATATGGATGTATTTTTCATAAATAAATTTAAATATCCTTTTCAGAGGGCATAAATTTAGAAAGACAGAGTATACGGTAGCGAGCCTCTCACGCGAGCTAATTAATATGGAGTATGCATCGATTTATAGGTGTTTGACTTGAAGTTACGCGTTATACCGATTGGATATACACGGGAGATATTTAGACGAATCTAATTGTAAATTAAGGAGTAGGTACTTAGGTATTTGTGTAATAACTTTGATTATAAAACAAATGCACATAGGGAAAATTCTATTATTTTTTAACGCACGACGAAAAAATAGGGGGGTTATAAGTTTGGCGTGTCTGTCTGTGCATCCGTGTCTGTCTGTGACATCGTAGCTCCTAAACGAATGGACCGATTTTGATGTTTTGTTTTATTTGAAAGCTGACGTAATCAGAACGGTTCCTAGCTATGTCTTTTGAAGATCAGTACAGGCGTTTAATGACTATCAGCCCATTTTTCTGCATGATAAAAGAGTTTTACTAACTTTCACATAGCCGATAGATTTGAATTTAGGTGATATTCCCATGACATACTAACCTTGAGCTGACCCAATTCCATCATAAAGTCTGCGGAATGCTTAATTTTTCAGAAACTTTCAGCAGATACAGCGTGTTTGGACTCATAAGAATAGTCTCATGGAGACGGTGTTAGATAGATGATTAAGAAGGCCCTCATAAGGTCGCTTAAAATTTTTAATTTTATATTTTTGCTTTTTTTTGTAATTCTGTCTTATAGCGAATAATACTCTACTTTGTACTGTTGTGTGCCTTCGGTGAGTGGGGTCAACAAAGCTCATCATCGAACTGATGTATTAGAAGCAGACGGTCTTGGTGGTAAACATAATGCTTCCTTTTAATTTTTACTGGGTGTTCAAGACGCAAGTAATAAATTAACATCTAAGGTAACCGTTTACCATCATGCATGTCTCCTTCGCATAAAAAAGAGAAGGAAACGTGCCCTGAAGAGTATATTGGTTACTGTACAGATCTCATTGTGGCTAATCATCTCGCTAGTCTATCATCGCTTATTTTTACAGAAGCATCCGCCATTATAATGGGAATACAATAGAACCGCAGTGTTTTTATGATCAGAAAGGACTTAATTGGGAAGTCCTTTCCAACTTATCAGCCAACATGTTCGACGCAATATCCACCAATGCGTCTAATCAGTAAGGTATACGCCGTCTCAAATTACGATCTTGTCTACACAAAGCCGTAGACACAAGCAGATGCTATCTCTCGGTAGTCCTTGTATCAGAAACTATATACGTTTCGGTGACGACTCTGCTAGATTACTAATCGAATTACTAAATGGTGTATGAGGGGTTTGGGGACATACATTCCGTTCCGTATACGTTTTTTTTTCTATACTTACCTTTCCCAAAGCGATAAAAAGTTGTTCTATAGATACCATTTAACGAAGAATCGTAAATATCATTATTATCATAATAATTTCAGCCTAAAGATGCTAAAAAAGGACTCCATTAAAAAAAATTATGTAAATATTCCTGACTGAGCTAGCTGGCAAATTTTTTGATACCAACAACGATTGGAATCTGTCAGATTTGACATTTTTGTAAGAATTACTCACATTGGTCCCAAAATATTGTTAATGCCAATTATTCAGTACAAAAAGTTAAAATCGACAGGTTGTGGCCATCTGACAGCATCCATTTTGTTTTATCGGGCCGGCGACCACGTTTTCTTCGGAAAACGAATTCGTCTTGCCCAATCACCGTACAACGTTGCCGCAAGTTATTTGCACATTATTTTACTTGACATTGGCAAAATTCGTAATATCGAGAAGCCATTATATAAACAAGAAGAAGAAGAAGAAGAAGAAGTTTTAACTTTCGAGGAAAATTATATGGTGCAGGTTTAAGGCTTTCCTATTTTGTTTTATTCCTAGTAGGGAAATTCTTTGCACTCATCTCACTTGATGATAAGTGGTGATAAGGCCGATGATGGAAGCGAGCTACACCCGGATTCCTCAACCACATAAGAACTGGCTATCTTACCTCTAACTGCCGGTATACAACAATGCTTTTAACATTATTGCTATGGCGGCACACTTAGGTAAAATGGTAGTAGCGAGCCAAGTGAAATAAAAAAATTTCGGCTACCCCGGGAATCGAACTCTGGACCTCTAGAATCATTATTCCATTGCAAAATGCCAACTAAGAATTCAAATATCAGTACCATCATCAAAAAAGAATTCTAAATTAGAAAAAATCATGCACTGCAGTGGAAATCAAATCTGCGACCCTCTACTATCCGGGTCTTTTACAATTTTGAAATTTTACTTAAGAGTATTATGATTGTTTTTTTTTTTAATTTAAGGTAAATTTACTATAAAGACTACACATTCTTTGTGTTTTATTTACATTTTAAATGTTAAGTTTGTTTTTAACTCAAAAACAAATTACCTAACTATCGGTTGAATAATACTTTCACGTAAACATGCTGTATTTTTGATGTTACAAACGAAGCAATAAATAACGCTTTAAAAATATTTTCCTTGTAACACTATATTATGCATGTTCCATTTATCGACGCAGAACTACCTACCGAAAGCTTTTCTCGATTTTATATTTTATGTTATTTAAATATTTCATTTTAGTGTGACTATTTTTCGGTGATTTCTTTTTTCTCGCGTCTCGTGTATCAGTTGCGATGTTATGATAAGATTTATGATTCGATGATAAAACTAATAGGAAAGTAAGGTATCGATTACATCATCGATGCTTATCTCAAATCAGCTATCACAATTAATTTAATTTGGTTTATTGAATTCTTACTGTTGTCGCATCACATAAATTTGTATAATACCTGATTAACAAAATGTATAAGAAATGTATTATTGGAGGATTAAATTATGAAATTTATTGTATTTATACATAGATTCGACATCGATATATAGAGTGACATTTCGATACGATTGTAAAGGACGCTTTAATTGTTTTGAGCTTCTTTCATGCTATTTAATTTAGCAATATATCATGGGTGCGAAGAAATATGTACTATTTCTTCGAGGAATGATAAGAACACTCGTTGGACTGGAATCAGAATCTTCATTATTACAAATACCACTATAAGAAAGTGGTTAAATTCAATACAGAGAATGCGGAGGTATTATGAATATGCCGATACCATCTACTAAACTAGCTCAAAATGAAGGTTGTCACATTTTTGTTAATAAGGGCAAATAGACACTGGATCATCAGATTTAAACTAAAACTATCTGTAGACCACGTTTCGTATTAAAGCGGTATATATCTGAATCGTTGGTGATTTACAGCAATTGTAGTGCAATCCAACATGTTACCAGAACACTGAATGATATTATATAATATGAAGCAAAAAACTTTTTCTTTAGGACCTTTTTCCTGGTAAAGGTCACAAGTAGCCGCTGGATGCGTGCAGCAAAGGACTGATTCTCATAGAAATCTTCAGGCGAAGCCTTTGTGCAACAGTCTGGAAGATGATAAAGAAGATGAACTCATAAGAAACAGAAAGATAATAGTTTCTACAAAAACGTAATAGTAGCGATTATTAGCAGAGGTCTGGGACTGAGTTGCAGTTAATAGTGCCGATATAGTATGATTTTATCGAATATATGACACATCATCATCACATCATCGCTAGCTCCCTGCTGGGCACAGGTCTTCTTACATGGGAGTAACACATGAAGAGCTTGGGCCATAACACTACAACGCTGGCCCAATGCGGGTTGGTGGGTTAAAACAGTTGCAGTAACAACCGGGAACAATGGATTAATGTGTCTTCTGAAGCTCGGAGCAACTCAAGATTACAAATGTATTTGAGACATAATATTAGAATAAACAAAAGATAGCAAAAGTGTAGGTGTATTTGTATGTTCGTTTATATGTATCAAGGAGAAAAAGTGTGGAAAGTGTATTTTTTTTATACAAAGCACGACAAATGACTCAACACCACCTGATGTGAAACGGAAAGAAGAGTCCATATGCGAAGACAGCTAGTGCAGTTCAAACACTGCTCTAGTCGCCTCCACCTTGAATGACTTATCAAAATCATTAGTGTGAAGTAATTCCTATTGACCTTTTTGATGAATAAACAAATAAATAAGCATAAAAGAAAAAATAATTTACAATGTATTTTACACGTTACAAACAGAAACTTTTCATGGGATTTTCTTTCGCATTTTCTTGAATTTATCTCGAAGGATATCCCTTCATATTTCCATATAAAAAACTTTGTTTAAAAATATCCATTCGTTAGAGCGGGCCACCGGTGTCATGTTTAATTGGATCGCTACTGCTTGTATGTCAATTTATTGCCCTCTAGACACAAAACATGATCAGTGTGGCCGGGCAGACGTTGAGGGGATTCCCACGATTCACTGTCGTTCAAATAAAAAATGAATAAAAAAGGCGCGCCAAAAATTCAGCTACTTTTTGACGTTTATTTTAAAAAATTTGAATAAACGCCGGCGGTAACCGCTTAGCATCAGGTGGGCCGTCAGCTTGTTTGTCATCTAGTTGTATAAAAAAAAATGGCGGCAACCATTCTTACAAGTAGCCATAACGTTACCTGTGGTAGCGCGGTAGCGTTGCCGTCACTTTGGTGTATTAGGTACAGTGAACAAAATGTCTAAAAACGTTTAGTCTTGGTTACTAGAAAATGACCATTTCATAAGCAATCTGTTTCTATCCGCTGCCACAAAATGGAGCACAGCACTAAGTAATCTTTTTCTTGTATTTGCTGGGTACGTGTCTTTAGGCGATGCTAGCCACTTAGTGAGGCGAGGCGTCAGCTTGCTTGTCATCTAACTAAACTAAGTTTACTCTTAGTTCCCGGGTATATTATCCCTTGCAAGAAAGGCGCGTACAGTGAACATCAAAATGATGTCTTTTATGGTCAATGCGGTTCGGATCATAATATTTACATTTTTTGTGCTATTTTAATTTATGCGTTGAAAGCAGCGTGTATGCACACACAAAGAAAAAACAATAGCTAAGAAAACACAGACAAAGACAACACAGCACAAAGTTGTGTTTATTCTTAAAAGAAATAATAAAGATCAAAGAAATTCATTAAAAATATCTTTGAAGGGTTTCTAATCAACGGAGACATTTATGAAGTAGGCAGACAGATACAATTCCTTTGCAACCATCGTCCCATTGGGAAGGTTGCCATCAAAGAAGCATCTAGAGTCTGGATATTAATAAAAATAAGTCTAGGTATCTTAATAGACGAACTTATTGAGAGACTTTCAAGTCAGCTGCATTTTCTTAAAGGAGCCAAGAAAATGATGTCCGATCAGGCGTTGGAATAACGTGGATATGTCATGGCAGGAATTCCTCTACAAATAAGCACTGCCTATGTAGGTAAGTACGGTCTGTGGTCGACCGTACTAACATAGGCAGTGCTTATTAAGAAGCTTAACACTTTAGTACTAACAATATGTAACAATAAAGATGTTTTTTGTGTTATGATGACTGTCTGTAACAATAACTAAGATGTTTAATGTAGTACGGTAGCAACTATTAAGTATAAGTGCAATAGTGTGACATGGGGGAATCGTGTTAACTTGAATTACCTTAAATTGTTTCATTTTTAATTTGTTATGCCACATTCATCATCATAATCATCATCATCATCATCAGCCTATATACGTCCCACTGCTGGGCACAGGCCTTCCTACAGGCCTACATGGGAGAAACACATGAGGAGCTTGGGGCCATAACACCACCACGCTGGCCCAATGTGGGTTGGTGGGTTAAAGCGGTTGCAGTAACAACCGGGACCAACGGCTTAGCGTGCCTTTCGAAGCACGGAGGAGCTCGAGATTATAAATTTGATTGACCCATCCCAGGACCGACCAAGGCGAAATGCTTTGTTTTCGTTATCGAAACCAGTACTCAAACCACTACGCCACCGAGCTCCTCCTATGCCACATTATGACAATTAAAACTAATTGACGACCGGCTGGCCGAGTGGTCTGTACCCTTATACACAGGCTACTTGGTCAAGAGGTCCCGGGTTCGAATCCCGGAATGAGCAAATGTTTGTATGATGAGTACGAGCATTTTGTTTACGAGTCACGGATGTTTATAAGATTATTTAGTATATTTCTAATATTTATATACATATTATTATCATTATTTCTCCGTTATCTAGTATCCATAACACAAGCTCTTAATGTTCCTTACTTTGGGCTAGATAATAGGTGTGAGTGTATGAATATTATTATTAATATTATTATTAATTTAGTCTGATATGTTGGCTTAATAATACTGTGTATTTACATGACATGTATTTACAATACGAGTATAGTATGATAATATGATGTCTGAAAACTCATATTATAATCTGGGACAACTTCTATATTTATAAGTGTAAGAATAGAACAATTTAGCTATTTAGTACATCACGGAAGTTCTAAATAACATTGCCAAATAAATGACCCTAGATATCAGATATATAAAGAATGGATTTTCTATTGTATGTGAGCGTTTTTGGACCGGTAAGGAACGAAAGCGAGGAGCTTCAAAGTGGATCAATAAAAAAATTAAGCAGGTAAAAAATGTTTGTCTGGTTAAATAGAAGTTCAAGGATTGGCTTGTGACCAGTTTTACTAGTAACTACATACCTTTTTTTCAAACAAAGGTAAAATTACAAATAAAAAAAGAAAACGATGAAAAAATATATGCTCTAGGCGGGGACCGAACCCGCTTCTCATGATATCCGGCTAGATGCGATTACCACTACGCCACCGGAGTACTAGGTATAACCTGTCTTCACCGCTTTTTATCATTCTTCTTAACTTTTTTATAGCAACATTTAAACGCATCAAAAACATTGAACGTGAACAAAGGTACAGTTTGAAATTCCTGTATTTAAGAAGAAGAATGTAAAAATAAATAAAACATAAAATACTAGTAATAACGTTTATGAAAACAGCGTATCCACATTATATCTGTCATCTCAAGTTCATAACGGCAGTGGCGGATAAAATTGCAGGTAGTATAAAGGAAAGCGGGCGGATATAGAAAATCTCTCAATACTGGCGCGGCTCAAAGCTCGTGTCCGCGCCGTAATCACTTCGGATATCGTATAATGTACTCCGACCTCTTTGGTACGTACTGCTGTTGTGTTTTATTGCACGGAATTCTTAGGTTTAGGTATTTAGTGTCAAAGGCAAATAATGTTTCCAAAAATTGCAATCAAGTATACAAAATTTCGGTTATAATGTTTTTACTCTTCTTGTGCGTGAGCCTAGGACAATTCGTAAGCCTATGTAGGTACAAACTACTGGCTCAAGGCCCACGACACAAGACGATAGATGTGCCGCTGGCTGGAGAAAGTGCCTTTTTTCTAGATGACTTCGATAGGGTGTCGGCCGAGGAGTGAAAGACGTTTTTCTTCTAGTATCTTCGAGATTTATTGAGCTCGTATGGCTGGAGCTGACATGCCTTGCTGGGCTTTTTGCTCTATTAATATATAAAATTAACATATTGCAACTATTGGTTGCTAGAACGATATAATAAGACCAATCAGAGGGTTTTTACCGATTTTTCCGACTGAGCGGGACGGTTGTTCCCTCTTCTTGTCACTTTAAAGTAAGCCCTCTGATTGGTTTACACTTATTCAGATTTTATTCTATTTGACTTATTAATTTGCTTATCTAATTACACTATTCCTATAATTATTCAATTATTTACATGTTAATGATCTCTTAAACCTATTACTTAGTGTTATCCTATTAATATTTTTTTTTTTTTTTTTTTTTTTTTTATACACTCACACCTATTATCTAGCCCAAAGTAAGCATCATTAAGAGCTTGTGTTATGGATACTAGATAACGGAGAAATAATGATAATAATATGCTATATAAATATTAGAAATATACTAAATAAACATATAAACACCCATGACTCGTAAACAAATGTTCGTACTCATCATACAAACATTTGTTCCTACCGGGATTCGAACCCGGGACCTCTTGACCGAGTAGCCTGGGGTACAGTCCACTCGGCCGGGCGGTCGTCTTATTTATCTATTAAAGTGCAAGAATTGTGCCTTACTTATTCTAATTCCTTTTAAAACTAATTTTAGCATAGAAGTGTATAGTGGAAAGCACATTGTTAAGAGTTATACCTACTACTACTTACTACCTAACTCATTATCTATGTATCTAGGGTAATTAAAAACAGTACATACGTAATCTTTATTTCGTAATCTTATGTTATTATCTAAATTAGACAATTGGAAACACTTATTCTTAAGTTTACACGCGTTTTATAGTGGCTTCGGTGGGACGGTATGCAGACTTCGTGTATGCAGAACAACTCTTCTAAGGTGCGTCGGCAACACTTCTCTATAATATAAATTTCCTAAGACTTACATACCTGTTGGTTACGTTTAATTTCTCATCTCATTACCTATATGTTACTCCTCCGACCTACCTTGTCAAGTTTCTCTTCATAGTACCGTTTTCCTGTTGTTTTCTTTTGACTGTATATGCTATACATCTGTGGAACTCCTTACCTGAAATCCGCTGGAGAGCTCGTACTTTGGAGTATTTCAACATCAGGTTTTGACTCTATTAACTATTTCTTCTTTTTTTATGATGTGTATTGTTTGCATCTATCTTAATCTCTTGGCTTATACCTGATATTTACTTCTTGTATTTCAATAATCTTTGATACAAAGAAATAATACTAGCCACAATAGTAAAAAAAAATCGTAAAGGATGAAAGCTTAAACACTTTTACACATTGTTACCTGAAAGAGATTGCTTATTAGCAATATGTGTTATTTTGTATGTAGATGTTTTCTTTTTGTGTTGTTTCATATTTTAAGTATGTCATCGTGGAGAAAACAAAAGCGATACTCGAAAAGAAATCGAAACAAAACTCGAAATGAATTCACAAACAATCAATTACAAAGGGGAACTGTCAAAGAAAACTTCGCCGAGGGAAAACAGGTGAAACGCGAAATATAAAACTTCCCGACGAGCGGCAACAAAACATTGATTAATGACGAAATGCACTCGAAAACAAACTGTCGAACTTCTTCAAATTCGCAATACAAATGCCTTCAGTATAACCCTCGAAAATAATGGTTTCCGTTATCGAGGCACTTATCCTAACCACCACAAAACCGTGCTGCTAACTTCAACTTTACTTTGAAAGTAAATAAAGTACAGATTCGTTTGTTGCTTCAAATTTGGGTAACCGTTCATACTTTTGGTGTAGCATTTTCTTAGTTACTTTTTTGTTGTCGCAAGGAAACGGAACTAGCGTGTAGGGACGTGTGTTTCCTCTTTTTTTGTTGAGAAATTGTTTCGGTGCCATTAAGCCGTTGACAGATCACCCGCTTTGAGTAATGCCCTTGAATTGTTGGAGAGAAAACACGCATTTGTGTGACAATGACGCCGGGGGAGCGATTTGTGTTTTATTGGTATCAGTATTCTTTGTGGGAAACGGAATTGCGGAAGTATGGCCTTGGACATTCATTTGGGAACATATCAGCGATTGTTTTGTTGCCTTGTGTGTATTTCTTATACACTTACGATTTTATTCTGTAACATTTTGACCGATACTTCCCAAAACTAAAACTGTTTTTGAGTAAGGTAATATGTAACATGAATAAATATCTTTAGCACAAGCTCTCAATGATGATTAAATCGGGCTAGATAATTAGGTGGGAGTATAAGAATATTATTATCATGTTTAGGAAAATTTGAACATCAACTCTCATAAAGCTTCAATCTTATAGAACAAGCTAAGATTATCATGTAAAATAATATCCAGTCACTTTAAAGTCAAAAAGTTTCTCCGCAGCAACCTTTCCAATATCTGAATAGTGAAGATTCAAGAGTTAAGTTTAATATGTTGTCAACTGTACTAGCAATGTTGTTTTTTATGTAAGTACATTGAAAAATGTTCAGTTCTTTTTGAATTACTACCAAGTATTTAACTTATTAACTACTATTTATCTAGATCCAATGTGATAAGCTTAAAGATTGCGCTTATTAATTAGCAGTAGGTTTCATTCTTTCGCGCTGTTTATAATTAAAATAGTGCTATTTTTTGTTAAAACAAATATATCGCCTTAAGTGCTAATTAGTATAAACGCTTACTCCAGGTAAAAATATATGTTTGCGTATTTAATTCGCAACTATCTTTATCTATCTCTGAGTTATCAAGTGTATCTTTCTGTATAATCAGAAAATTTAATTTTAATTTTTACAGATTGTACTTCAAAGAGTGTACTCAGGAGCTTCACGAGCTCATCCCCCCAAGTCCATTTTACCAAAGAACCACCACACGTTACCAATACCCACAATTATTCGATACACCAAACATCTGTACTTACAGAGCGCAACTCTTCAGCTTTTATAATGTCCGCGGCCACAGAGCGGAACGCACTACCAGATTCGGTGTTTCTTACTTTATATAACCTGGGTTCCTTTAAAGTAGGATGAAAGAGGCACATTCTGCGTCAGCCAGCTATTTCGTCGACTACCTCTTAATATCTCTCAGTCGCCACCTCTTTACTAGGTGGTAGGCCCGTATGTAGGGTCGTCTGGGTAGGTACCACCGCCTTTCTTATTTCAGCCGTGAAACAGTTGGCTGTGTTTCGGATTGAAGGGAAAAGTAGCCAGTGTAGTTACTGGGCATGACGGCATTTCATCTTAGGCCTCAGGATGACAACGCACCTGCAATATCAAGTGATTTTTCCTTGTTATTGCAGGTGTCTATAGGCGGCGGTAACCACTTACCATTAGGTGGGCCGTCTGCTTGTTTGTCATCTAGTTGTATAAAAAAAAGTCAGAAGTGAGATCATGGACCACAAATTAATTTTCCTTGTCATCATACAAACATATATATACTCTGGATTCGAACCCGGGCCTCTAGTTTAGAAGACAGCGATCCTAACGACGCCACCAGACGGTCGGCAGATACAAGTTAGCTAGTTGATTTTGACATTCTTAAACAAGGAGCCTCGTCTTGTTCTTTCAAAGATGCCTGCTTATGAATTACACTTACCACATCGTCATACTTTGTACTCTATTGTATCATACTTTGTCCAATTAAAATTCACCCGATTTTCACCTTATCAATAAGAAAAAGTAATAAAAATATTTCGATAGTGATAACTCACCGGCTGTCGAAGCTATTTCCCACACTTTTTATTGGGGAATAAATTTTATATAAAGTAATATTCTCACGGTTTACATGTTATAATATCAAGCTCACAGTAAATCCATGGTGTGTCTACCGTGACCCGCACCCACCATAACTCGTTACAAACGTTTTAACACTTTGACAATCGGGAGAGGACATAGTTACGTCGAGATGGCGGAGACCATAAGAGATGTTTCAAAAATGTATGGAGACCCGGCCAGGTCTATGTGCACTATACTGAAAAATAGGTAAAAATATGCAAAACAGTGATCAACTGTCCATTTTATTTTTATTTGCTTTGTTATGTAGTACAAAACAGGAATAATAATAGAAAAAACTGCAACACAGCCAAATATTCATCATGGCGCATATGTCACTTTGGTGACTTTTAGGTGACTTTTGTGTCGCCCGCCATATTGCCATAGTGAATAACGGTGAAATCGACGAAAAATTTCAACTTTTGTAGAAAAAAACCATGCATGTAAACAAATTATTAGTATTTTTCGCGGATTCAGGAGATTTTTCCTAAATTTTTGGGATAGTGTACATATACTTGGCCGGATATGAAACAACTCCTTTCTACGATTGTTGATTAATATTATTTTGAGTATCATTCTTTTTTTCTCATTCAGTTAGAAAAAGATAATGTGTCAATGTGTATGTTTTTGAAAACTTAATCAAATTATAGATTTATTCAAATATCTAGTAATTCGAAATTTGAGGCGTTGACTAGAAACTTTTTTTAAATCACAGAACAAACCAGTAGCACAGAGAGAGACTTTTACCGAGTCTCCGGTCGCTCGAAAACGATAAAATATTTATAAACTTCTTGTAGCGTTCATAAAAATAATATGTAATTACTTTCATTGACGTCGGTAGAATTGGCTGATCTTCATAAAATACTAACGCTTTCAATTAAGCACCACTATGTCACCATCCCGAAGGTCAGAAGTCGTCCAATGTACCGTCAGCAGTCAATTTTTATCTCAGCTCAAATCTTGTAATGCGATTACATAAATATTTTATTTAATTTACTGCGCTAACGCTATTGTGTTTTAGTGTTTCACTTAAATATATTAGCAGTGTTTCAATTGATTAGTAGCGGGCATATATCTATTGAGAGTTTGGAAGACATGTAAGATATTTTTTATATCACTAAGGTGGCAATCAAGCATACGGCCCACCTGATGGTTAGCGGTTACCGTAGCCTATGGACGCCTGCAACATCAGGGGTATCACTTGCGCGTTGCCGACCCTGTAAAAACCTTGTCACCCCATATTATACTCATTCGAGAAAACCTCTGCAGGGAGCTCATTTTACAACCTGAGCATACAGGAGAGAAAGTTTCTCTCAAACCGTACAGTACGCAACCACTTTGGATATTGTAGAATTTATTCGATTTTAAGCTGTAAAAATATATAAAAGCTTGTAAAAATTGAAGTAGTACGTATAATCAAAAATCCTTTTGTAAACGAAATTTACCTAAATGGGGATCAATTACTTTTCTAATCTTTAGGAGGCTATATAGGCACCTTATACGTTTATTTCATGCTGAATAAGCTAATAATTTCGCTGATAAAAAAGTGTTAAAATCTACAATATTGTAATTATTTTGAAATCCGTACATATACACAGAATAAAGTTAGTTAAAGTCTTCAAGTTTTTTTGAGCATAAAAATACTTTGAAAAAGACCTTACTACTGTTACAAAATTAATCTCGTTTAGGTTGTCTTTCCATAGAGTTAATAAAATTGTTAAGTCAAAGTATTTTTTGCTCTGGCAACATTAGCAGCCAGATGTCTAGAAAACAGCTGCTAATAAAATATGTGAAAATAAATGATAATTACGGTTTTTAACAAGCATTGAAGTGATTAAACAGTGGTGAATTATACAAATACAGTGCTGTATTATTAGTGAATCGATATTCAGTGTAAATATCGAGAAATAAAGATTATTATTTTCGACATAGCCGGTCGGTTGTCAGACTGACTATCTTGGATTCTGCTTCTACGACTTGGACTTAAAACCGGGGGAGTATTATTTGTCACCTATTTTCTCATTACAAAACATTTAATCACCATTTTTCATGGTTTTCTTTGATATCATAAAGTTTGAATTTCATAGTGACGGTTGCAAAATTGTAACTGTCATAATTAAATTTTGTTTGATTTAATCGTTGCAACGCAATTGTTTTACTCACATTTTGAAAACAGAGCACAACATTTTATTTATGTTAGTTTAGTAGTCCAATTCATTACATTTACAAACATTCCTAATCTATTTTGCTATCTGAAGTGCAGTGCAAATCATTAAAGTACATATACATTGACTACCTACTTAATCCCCTGACCATAACCTTTGTACAATCAACAAGTCATAGTATATATAATTGCTCTTGCCAATCGTTGATAAATGGTTAGTCTTATTAGTATAATATCTCATACTTTCATTAAATTATTTTCAGTGCACCAGTGGGAAGCAACAGACTAACCAATCTACCACTTATAAGCCATACCAGTACAAATATACACTGTCATAGAAGTATCTGTTAAGGTTGCTGCCGGTGTGTTGTATTCTGGTATCAACAACTAGAAAAAAAAAGCTGAAACTTTTAACTGGGGAGTATTGTTTCTATTGTTTTTAATTCACAATAACAACAAGAAATATATCAGTCCACTTTCACTGCTTCAACTCTAAGTTTTTAACTTTATTTTAAGTTTTCTAAAATACCCACTTCTCAAATTTGATAGATTAGATTGCTATTATACATACTTAAATATAAATAGGTATCACAACTCCATGTAAGTTGACAAGTAAAGTTTGTTTGGTACAATATAAAATATATATTTATATTTAGTGTTATTTAGTCTGTTCAGTAATATTCAATAGTATTTGTAATTTTAGGTATTTTTTGAGATTTTAATAAGTTCTTATTTTAATTTAATCTTTTATTAATTTCTAGCTTCAGTTGTGCCAACTAACATTAAAATGCTGACCCGCAAAGCAACTGCTAAGGACACCGAGATGAAGCTGAAGCAGGTGCTGTTGGATCTCAAAAGGGCTCAGGAGCTCAATGACAAGCTGCTGCAGGAACGAGAAGACAGCGAGCAAGAGATACAAGCAATTATAAGAAAAAACTCGGAACTTAAGAGTGAACTGGCCGAGCTTCACATAAAATATTCAGAAATTGCTGATCAATGTGTCCACTTGCAGGATAAAATAAGTTCTTTTAAAGAATGCAATGACACTCACGAGCGGGCACTGAGTCGCATCAATGACCTAGAAGTAAGTTTATCAGAGGCGCACAAGACTGTGCTAATATTAGAAAATAATAGCAAGGTTTCAGAAAGTGATGCTTCCCAGAGTCTGTTTAGTGAGTTAGTCAATTGTGATTCGGGTCTACTCAGTGATAACACAGTTAATGTAAACTCACTGTGCAAGGAACTGGCGTCTACACAACATTTGTCAATGAGTAACAATAAATTTAAAAAATATTTTCGTATTAATAAATTCATAAAAAAAACTAATAGATTAATTAAAAGGCAAAATCACTTCAAGAAGCATTTATTATTGAGAAAAGAACGTATATTACTGATAAATAAATTAAAGTCATTTAGTAATAAAGTTCAACAAAATCATTCCTCACACGATTGCACAACCAAATTATTAGAAAATAGATTAATGCATTTGGAGCATTCACTAAACGACATGTTTAATGATCAACTTAACATGTATAAAAATATGATTGAATATCAAATCTCTGCAAGGCATGATATGATTGACTTGTGTAACTACAGTACAGAGAGATATGCTTCTTTAACAAATAAACATTGCTCATGTTCTAGTAACAATAACAGTAATCATAGTAGAATATTAACAAACAATGAACCAGTTCCTTTGCAGCTAATTCAAAGTGAATTTTTGCCTGTGCCGCCAGTATTAGAATGCTCAAACACTATAAAAACTAAGATGACACAAAGTACAGAGTACACTTATATTTTTTCTGATAAATTAGGACAAGGGCTAGGGCACTTACTTTTAGATCAAACAGATCAAATTGTGTTTAATAATTGTTCCCCTGGGCTCCACTTTGAAAATATTATAAATAATGTTACTACGTGTGAAAATTTAAAAAGTGATAGCAACTTAATTATTCTGTGTGGTGATAGTTCAGGAGTTAGGAAAAATCACATAACAAGGTGTATAACCAAGCTATTAGAATTAAATAGCAAAAAAAATTGTAAAATTACTCTGTGTGCATTTCCGTATGCTACAAATATGGATTTTAATTATAACAAACAAATTCATTATTTGAATGAACATATGTACAATTTGACGTGTCGTCATAGTGACGCGCTTTTATTTTTTGATTGTAACAAATTTGTTACTAACTTTACACTGACCAGAGATACATTGTATCTGTCACCTAGATTTAAAAGACAAATTGCTACATTGTTAGCATATAATATAAGGAACAAGGTTATGAATACCATAACTAAGAAAAATAAAAACAATACCATATTTTCTAATGAATTGGTCTCACCTAATATTAATTCATTATCTTTAAACTGAACCATAAGACAAAAGCTAAGCCTATGTTATTAAATATTGTGTACCAAAATTTACAAGGATTAGCTGGCAAAGAACTAGAACTTGAATTGTTTACAAAAAGTCAAGATATTCATGTGGTATGTTTAACTGAACACTGGCTAAAAGTTTTTGAATCGGTGTCTATTGACAATTTTCAGTTGTCAAGCAATTTTGTAAGGAAATCTGCAATTCATGGTGGCTCTTTAATACTTGTTAACAATAAAATGAAATGTAAAGAACGTAAAGATATCGTAGGTCTTTCAGTCGAGCGTATAATTGAATTGTCTTGTGTGGAATTAGAGAGTTATGTTATAGTATGTGTGTACAGACCACCTTCTGGAAATTATAACACATTTGAGTCCATAATGGAAGATGTACTCAAAAAAATAAGTAATAAAAGGAAACATATTATTATCTGTGGCGATTTTAACGTTAATTTGTTAGAGAGCACACCATCATGTACTCGTTTACTTTCCGTTTTTAAATCCTTTGACTTAGTTAATCAATTTCTAGAGCCTACTAGAATCACTTCCCACTCGGCCACCTGTCTTGATAATATTTTTTCAAATAAAGACCCTGTTTCAAAGTCTGTTATTACCAATCTTACGTCTGATCATTGTGGTTTGCTGATTGCTTTTGTTGATAATTTATTGATTGAACCAAAATATTTAACATATAGACCTATTACGAAGAGTCGTGAAGACATTTTTATGAATAAATTGGCTATAAAGGTAGCCACACTGCCACTCACACATTCCAGCCCGGACGATCAATATACTTATTTGTTTCATGTAATAAAAAATGAGTTCGAAAATACCTTCACAAAAAAGACAGTTAAATCTTCAAATAATAAAATGAAATTTGGTGACTGGGCTACAAAAGGTATATATAAAAGTAGAAATAAGATGTATGAATTATACGCACAAAAGAAATACAATCACAATAAGGACTTTCATGAGTATGTAAAGAAATATTCCAAGACTTTCAAAAAGATATGTAACCGCGCCAAAGCGATACACATCCGAGACAAAATTGAAAAATCTAATAACAAAACAAAAACTACATGGAATATAATAAACCGTGAAACTGGTAAAGTCAAGTCACAAAACACCACGTTCACAATAAATGTAGATAATCAAATTATTAATTCTGACCACGAAATAGCTAGCATATTTGAAGATTACTTTTCAAAAATACCTTCGATTACAACATCTCATTTAGATTCTTCTTCTCTTGAAGCAAGTTCCATCCTGAGGCATTGTGTGCCCGAGTGTAGCGAGACTTTCCAATTTACCCATGTTGTTCCTCAAAAAATCATTAAAATTTTTAAATCCCTAAAATTGAAAAATACAGGGGATTTATGGGATGTATCTGTAAAAATAGTTAAGAATATCATTGATATTATTGCCCCTTATCTCGCGCAAATTTTTAATAACTGTATAGATGAAAGTATTTTTCCTAATTTAATGAAATACAGTAAGATTATTCCGCTATTTAAATCAGGTGATAGAGAGGATCCTAGTAATTTTCGTCCAATTTCTATTTTACCAGCACTTAGTAAAATATTTGAAAAAATTATTTTGGAACAATTGATTAAGCATTTTAATTTAAATAATCTTTTCCATAGTGCGCAATATGGATTTACAAAGGGTCGTTCTACTACTGATGCTGGTGTAGCGCTGTTAAGGCACATATTTGATGCATGGGAGAGTTCACAAAATGCTATTGGTATATTCTGTGACTTATCAAAGGCATTTGACTGCGTTGACCATCAGACGCTAATTTTAAAATTACAACACTATGGGGTTACAAATTCAGCTCTGAAGTTAATCACATCTTACTTAAGTTCTAGAACTCAAATAGTTGACATCAATGGAACAAAATCTTCAGGGTCTTATGTCAAAATGGGAGTTCCACAGGGTTCAATTCTAGGGCCTTTTTTATTTTTAATATACGTAAACGACTTGCCTTTCTTTGCTAAGGAATTTTGTGAGATTGTGTTGTTTGCAGATGATACTTCTTTAATTTTTAAATGTGATAGAAATAAAGTTAACTTTGACGACGTAAACAATGCGCTATCTCAAGTAATGAATTGGTTTACTGTGAACAATTTACAACTGAATGCAAAGAAAACTAAATGTATTAAATTTATTTTACCTAATGTTAGGGAAGTGGATACAAACATTAAATTAAATAATCAGTCGCTAAATTTAATTCAATCCACCACGTTTTTAGGCATTACAATCGATGCGAAACTCCAGTGGAACCCTCACATCACAACACTTTGTAGTAGACTTAGCTCCGCGGCTTATGCTATTAGAAAAATAAGGCAATATACTGATATTGCCACGGCGCGCTTGGTTTACTTTAGTTACTTCCATAGTATTATGTCGTATGGTATTCTTCTGTGGGGTAAAGCAGCAGACATTGAAACAGTATTTATCTTGCAAAAACGTGCAATTAGAGCAATCTACTGCCTTGCTGCTCGAACATCTCTTAGAGACTTATTTAAAGAAATAGATATACTAACAGTGGCTTCTCAATATATTTATGCTTGCATAATTTTTGTACGTCAAAATTTAAATTCCTACTTAAGACACAGCGATGTACATGCATTAAATACAAGAAATAAAAATAAGTTGATCTTACCGTCTCTAAGACTGCATAAAGTTTTTAATACTTTTATGGGTCAAAGCATACTTTACTATAACAAGATTCCTAATAACGTACTAGACTTGCCATTTGACAAATTTAAAATTCACATTAAGAAAATTCTAATGTCCAAAGGTTACTATACTATTAACGATTATATAAATGACAAAAATGCTTGGTTGTAACTTATAATGTCATATAGTTATTTCCACCAATAGCATTTCATTGATTTTGTGGTTGCTGGAAGATGTCATGCTCTCTATAAGTTTCTGCGGTGGTGGCGTCGTGTGCCGGGTCGCTCCGTTCCCTATAATATGGTTGAGCGGAGCGATGGCTGGCACATGCGTCATACTTGTGAACAGGTGCCACTAGTGGAAATGGTCATCTCTAAGCTTCCTTGATTTTGTAATAATTTACCTACATATCCATCAATAGTATAATTTTTGAGGGATTTTTGAGGTATATGGCATTATAGGATATTATATATAAAACAATACAATTATTATTGTAATGACGTGCTCAGACAAGTGTTTAAAATTAATGAAAGATGTTTAGCTTTATTAGGTCTTTGTATATTAATTGTTGACCTTTGTGTATTGTAATACCTATATTGTGAAGGTGCATTGTCGGACAGCCTTTAAATACAGTAAATATTCTTATTATTAGGTACTTATTGGTACTTTAATATACCTTTTTTATACTCTGTGCGACACTGCGCTGCTAAATACTATTACTGTGTAATTAAACATTATAACTTAATGATTGAAAAGAGTGACTACACGAGTTTGTTGCCGGAATCTTCTCGGTAGTTTAACTTTTGGAACCGGTGTAAATTCAGACAGACTGACAGACAGACGGACCGACAGACAGACCGATAGACAGACTGACATAACATTCTTAGCTTACGTAGATGCAGATAAGACAGAGAGACAAACATTATGAAATTGTTAGTTAGTTAATATTATTTTTATGTGATAGACTTAAGGGTTTTTTTGTTGACGATTCAAAAGTGCTTCTTGGGGGCCTAATTGAATAAAGATATTTTCATTTTCATTTTCATTTTCATTTTCATATCTTATAAATCTGCAATTTTACTGTATCCGTTCTTATCAGAAACAAGTTTGAAGTAGCTTGCACTTTACTCTCTGAACCCTGACTCCATCCTAATGGCTAGCCTTACGTGTGCACTGACAAATGGTCATTGTCTTATTGAAATGGTAAGTCTCATAAAGTCCTTTAACTAGCAGTCTCGTTTACATTGTATACGACCGGATGAATTCATTGACGATTTTATTTACATTTCTAATGTTATGTGCCTTACCACACTCAATATTCTATGCTGAAATCATTAGTACTTCGCGAAAAATGAGTTTCGGGTATAAAAGAATATTAATTTCAACATCAGTTGCAAACTAGCATACTGCCAAATTTTGACAACTTTTGCGGGGGAACTTGTATTAATCAATAACCTAAAATTTGACATAAATGCTGATATTGTTAATTTTAAGTTTAAATTTTTAAATTAGTGTATTCGTTTATAAATTATGAAATTAAGGAAACTATAGGTCTATTATGAATAATTATACACTAGCCTTAAATAAGTTGTATGACCTTTTGTTTCTAAATAAAAAAAAAACAAAAAAATATATAATCAATGTTTACAAGACGTATGTTGTACGCGTATCGTAGATATGTCTGAAAATGGATGAAAACTAAAGCGGCATCTCCGTTGTGAATTATTGGAAATAATTCATTTTATCAATCAATCAAAATCTCTCCATAAGTTATATAGAATCAATACGGTAAGCGCGGTAGCTACGTTTGAAGGAGGACTCGCTCTTAAGGCAGAATCACGTGAATTTTCAGATATCTTCCATAACCGTCGTGAGCTACTTATTGCGAGCTGGCAGTAGATTCTTGCTAGGTACGAATGTCAAACTTACTTAATTTAATCCGCTTATATATTTTCTCCAATTTCCCTTTCGTCGTACAAGATGTTCTCACAAGAAAAAGCAAAAAGTGTTACAAAAAGCGCGTATGAGTTACAGCGTTGAAAACTACAAGCTATTCAATATCACGCGTCGATTCGGCGACAAAAAACTGGACACGAAATAGCCTTTGCGGTCGGACGCGTGATCGCTTGTAATTGGCAACCTGATGGATGGAGACCCGAGCGTTTTCATTACAACTTAGCAAACATAATTTTGCACATACACACGCTTAATTTCTTCACGAAACAGCACTGTTTCCAAGCGCTCTGACTGCAAAAACAAAGTGGTGCTAGAGAAACAGTTGGATAATTATTAGTGGTAAACGGGCAACTTTTAAGCAAAGAAAACCTTTGAAGAGTTTTAGGTACTTATCTTAGACGATGGACTTTTGATTTCTATAAAGAAACGTTAGCCTTATTCTTGTATTAGTTGACATTGATTGAAAATGAAAATGAAAATGAAAATATCTTTATTCAATTAGGCCCCCAAGAAGCACTTTCGAATCGTCAACAAAAAAACCCTTAAGTCTATCACATAAAAATAATATTAACTAACTAACAATTTCATAATGTTTGTCTCTCTGTCTTATCTGGATCTACGTAAGCTAAGAATGTTAAGTCAGTCTGTCTATCGATTAGTATCACAATCACTTACATTGCTAAAATTTTATCGAATGACAATGTGATATTTACTACTCTAATTTTGAGCGCAGCAGATGATGTGTTCCAGCACACTAATGCTCGTTTTCACTAACATTTGCTTAGCGTTAAGAGTCTCTCAGCGATTTTTTATCTCAGTCTTTATAAAGGAGATAGAAAGAGACAAATGTCGTTTTAAAACACAAGAAATGACAAGAATTTGATTTTGACCCATTTCTGACATCGGCATCACAAGCGAAGAGGCGGCTGAACCTTGACTTTTTTTACCGATTAGATACAATTTAGACGTTATATGTATACAATGAATCTCTGTTTCCAACATTGTGAGTTTAATTGTAATAGCATAAAATGTATGAAAAATATCTTTTAATGTTGAATGTAGAAAAATTCAAATTATAATATATATATATATATATATTATGTGTATGTATTTGTGTTTGTTTATATGTGTATATATATATATATATATATATATATATGTAAGTTTGTTATATAATATACTTATTTCGAGGTAGTGTTTGGTATAATATACCAAACACTACCTCGAAATAAGTATATTAGTTACACTAATGCACGTTAGTTCATACAGCTATTATGCTGTATGAACGAACGTGCATTAGTGCTCCTCAAGATTATATTGTGTACCCTACTGTTATCCGTGAAAACCTGTTATTGGCTTACTGTTACCTAAAGATTGTATTTTTATTATATTTTATAGCTGTTGGTTTTCTATCAATAAATAAATAATAATAAATAAAAACTCATCTAAGCCTTAGGGAACAGTTAGTAAAAATTTACATAAGAAAACGATACCAGAGGAATATGCTGACAACATAACGCCTCCTCTTCGATTTTAAAGGGTTGGTTAACTATTAGTTTGTCAGAAAACACTAAGCTTTAAACTGATAGATAATACCAGCTATGTAACTAGCTCGTTTTTCTCAGTAGGTATTAAAATAAATTTAAACGGAAATTGAAACAAAAGTGCTCTTGAAATATCGCTTATAGGTGATATAATTTACTCATTTTGGAAATATTCAATCCAAAAGGAACGATTTTAGAAAATGTTTGAGGTGACCAAATTAGGAGTAAGCAGAGACTGAACTGAACGTTGAGCATCTCACGCTTCTTTAAAGCAAAAGCGAAAATCAATAATGCAGCTAAGTGATCGATTTTTCTCTGAAATAATATCACTTTTCTATGAGCTATTGAGACCATATTTCAATAACCTACCTTGTAAATATATAACTATAAAGCGTATTTCTTTGGTACCTAAATTTTTGGATAGAAATAATTTACTAGGTGGTAGGCCCGTATGCAGGGTTGTCTGGGTAGGTACCACCGCCTTTCTTATTTCAGCCGTGAAACAGTTCGCTGTGTTTCGGATTGAAGGGAAAGGTAGCCAGTGTAATTACTGGGCATGGACGGCATTTCATCTTAGGCCCCAGGATGACAACGCACCTGCAATATCAAGTGATTTTTGCATGTTATTGCAGGTGTCTATAGGCGGCGGTTACCGCTTTCCATCAGGTGGGCCGTCAGCTTGTTTGTCATCCAGTAGTATAAAAATAAAAATAAAAAAAATTATATACCACTAAGTTGGCAATCGTTTACTAGGTGGTAGACCCATATGTAGGGTCGCCTGGGTAGGTACCACCGCCTTTCTTATTTCAGCCGTGAAACAGTTCGCTGTGTTTCGGATTGAAGGGAAAGGTAGCCAGTGTAATTACTGGGCATGGACGGCATTTCATCTTAGGCTTCAGGATGGCAACGCACCTGCAATATCAAGTGCTTTTCCTTGTTATTACAGGTGTCTATAGGCGGCGGTAACCGCTTACCACCAGGTGGGCCGTCAGCTTGTTTGTCATATAGTTTTATAAAAAAAAACGAGCTACGATAATTGCTACCGGCTACGGTAACCGGTAACCATCAGGTAAGCGGTTACCGTAGCCTATGGACGCTTGCGACAACAGGGGTATCACTTGCGCGTTGCCGACCCTGTAAAAACCTTTTCATGCCTTTTTTGAAGAACCCCATGCTGTACTCATTCGAGAAAACAAAAACATTTATTACAATTACTACTCTATGTAGTCTAAGGGACAATTAATATAATCATGAACTATTTGGATAATTTGAACGAAACATCCGAAGTCGTACGGTCGACCACAGAAGTAGCTGAACACTTTAGTTCCATGTCACAATAACTATAGCATCAATATTAGTACGGTAGCACTATAAAGTACGAGCGCAATAGTCGGTGCGACATTGTACTAAAGTGTTAAGCTACTTCTGTGGTCGACTGTACCAATGTTTTCATTTTATTTATTACGCATCGCATGAACTGCATGATCAAAATTTGGCAGCAGTCTTCTGTAAGTTATAGGTCCTTCCCCAGTTAAGTTCTGGTCGAGGACGGGTTTTTACCGAGCTGTATTTATGTCATTATAAGGACCTATTGTTCTTTCTTCCATTTAACTAATTTGTATTGTAATATCGAAGTATAATTGGCACTTTAGCCCTAAAGCTTCACTAACAAGCACCATTTACGACAATCCAAAAAACCTTTATTACGAATCCATACCAAATAAAGACGTTTAATATTCTTTAACACATTGTAAACAAACCTTTTTACAGGATGTGATAAAAAAAGCAAAATTGATAAAAATAAAATTAAACGAAAATGTTAAATTGGAAATTAAAAGACAATGAATTTCAAATGAAAATGTACCAAAACAAAAGTTCTGGATGCTTTTTTTTATTGATTTTCAATAATCAATAAAAAAAAGAATTCAGAGCAGAACAGAACTGGGTACACTAGAGTACCCAGTTTCAATAATCACGGCCACGAGGCCGCCGGTGATCTTTCTTTTTTCATAAAAATGACCCATCCTTCTGAATGTCTTAATCTCCGCACTGATGATAAACTATGCTATCTACCTTCAACTTGTATATATGAATGACTTTTTACGCCTTGTTTGAAGGACACCATGTTTTGGACGGAGGAAACACCTTCGTTGGTAAAAGTAAACCAAAATACAGCTACAAAACATCTTGACATACCATTAGCAGTCTTAAGATCACTTCGCACCTAAGCTTAAGTTATTTCTTCTCGGGTAATAATAATATTGAAAAAAACATGTTCCATCTGTATTTTCCAATATAAATACTAAACAAATCTATACTTACTATACATTCTACCTACTTAATTGGATATAAACACTACACACCATCATTGCATTGACTTGTTTCAGGAGACATTTAGTATGTACACCCTGTATTACTTGTCAGTACATATAAAGCGTTGGCAAAGGAAGCATAGCCCACTTTATAAGGCCGATTATCATATAAAGTAGGCAATACCAAACCTATTAGGCTCTGTACACACGTGCGGGTGTGGTGGATTTCACTTTCTTAAAAATCCACCGGATATTAATTAGTCACAAATGTGTATTGCAATCTCGAAGCGAGAAGTTGTTCTAGCGTTGCGTAAATAAAGGCTGCTATATACGATACTAAGCTGATGCGATTACTTGTATGGTCAGCAATGAAAATTGAATACTAGAAAAATACAAAAGACTAGAATGTACCATAGTATTTTTCCGACTCTTTACTAGTAGTCTTGTAATGGGTGACTTGTAATTGCTTAATATTGCATTGGCCAGCGTGGTGGTGTTATGGCACAAACTCCTCATGTGTCGCTCCCATTTAAGAAGGCCTGTGCCCAGCAGTGGGACGTATATAGGCTGGTGATGATGATGATGATTGCCAAATATGCAGTACTTGTAATTAAAGATAAGCAAGGCATAGAGTATTGAAGCTGATAGAAAAACATTTTTAGAATTACAATATTCTCGACTAAAAAGTTTTCTAATTTCTTCATTAATGAACTACCTACAAACCTAATTAAGTATGAAGTGTTTGAATTTCGTTGTTCACGGGTCATAGATGTTTGGTTGCTTATTTAATATTTTAGTACCTATTTGTCGAAAACAGGGCTGATCTCGAGGCGTATAAGGTACTAAGGGACAGATTCAAATATTTAGAGGAATATTGTTATAAAAACTATATTCGGGCTGTGGAAAATTCAATAAAGAAGAACCCTTAATGCTTCTGGTCTCATTTAAAGTCTAAGTCAAATTCTGAAATCAAATTCAAATTATGAAGCTTGGAACTGCAGAGTTTAATACCGGTGAATCAATTTGCAATGCATTTTCTACTTTCTTTCAATCATCCTTTCTTTCAAATGACGGCAGACTCCCTGGTCCCAGCAACTTAAATCTAGCAACATGTATAAATTACACTACCGCCGATATTTCTTATATTTCTGTTACCAAATCGGAAATTTTAAATTTATTAAAAGGATTGGATCCTGCTAAATCAGCTGGCCCGGACGACTTACCTTCCCGCTTTCTTATTAATTGTGCTGTATCGTTAGCAAAGCCAATCAAGTGTCTTTTTCAACGCTCTCTAACTGAGTGTTACATGCCTGCTATTTGGAAGCGTGCTTATATCTCACCTGTTTTTAAAAAAGGCCATAAATCTGAAATATGTAATTATAGACCTATTTCCAAATTATGCTTAATAGCTAAAGTGTTTGAGAAAGTTATTTACAGCCAGGTTTATTCTAGTTTGTCCCATTGTGTTACTTCTTCTCAACATGGATTCTTAAAGGGTCGCTCAACTGTTTCGAATTTGATCCTTCTGAATAGTTATATAACTGAAGCCATGGATAGTGGTTGCCAAGTCAATGTTATATATACTGATTACACTAAAGCCTTCGACAGAATCCAGCATACTATTCTTATCACCAAGTTGCAGTCAGTCGGCATCCATGGGAATTTGCTTAGGTGGTTTATTTCCTATGTTGAGAACCGATGCCAGGCCGTGGTTGTTAATAACTATATGTCAAGTTGGGTTCCCGTTCCTAGCGGTGTGCCCCAAGGATCGTTGCTTGATCCGCTTTTATTCATAATTTTTGTGAATGATATAGAGAAATGCTGTCATTCATCTAAACTCTTAAGCTTTGCTGATGATATGAAGATTTTTGCCAGGGTATCTTCTCATGCTGAAGCAAATTTATTGCAGGATGATCTTAAGCGGCTTGAAGAGTATTGTTATCAGAATAGGCTTGAGCTTAATCCGATAAAATGTACAGTTATGACATTTAGTCGTAAAAATAATTTAATTACTCATAATTACACTCTTGGGCATCAAACACTTCAACGAGTATATTCTATGCGAGACCTTGGTGTGTTGCACGATTCTAAGTTGTTATTCAATGAACATATTAATACCATAATATCAAAAGCTACCAAAGCTCTAGGATTTCTTATAAGAAATTCGAGAGATTTTTCAGACCCCAAGACTCTTAAGATACTTTATTGTACTTTAGTCTGTAGTAACTTGGAGTATGCTTCTCAAATTTGGAATCCTAGATATGCTACATATATTGATAGGTTAGAGAATGTACAAAAAAAGTTTATCCGATATCTATGCTATCGTACAAAAATGCGTTATACTTCTGATAACTATGTTCAGTTATGCATAAAACATCATTTTGTTACACTTGAAAACCGACGTTTAATTTCAGATGCTATTTTTCTACAAAAAATATTAAGAAATCCCGAGCTTTGGCATTATTAAAATTGAATGTCCCTACTAGATCAGTACGCAATTTCAAACCTTTTTGTGTTTCGCGTTCAAACACCAACTTTAGACAAAACACATACTTGCTGCGTGCAGGCAGATGTCTTAACAACCTATGCGACAAGCTTGACTTCGACATTTTCAACTCCGGGTTTGATTCAGTGAGGCGTTTGATGATTAGTATGTTTATTGAACCTTAATGTGTTTAGTTCTAAGTACATACATATACTATATATTTACTATATCCTTTTAAAGTAGTATTTGGTAGAAGAACAATTCAATAGATTTTACTTGAATAAGGTTTTATCTGGATTAGTTTGTAGTGATATAATTGTGCTGCTTTATAAACTAGGTGCGTCTGTGCAATTTTTTCTTATCGAGTTAATATTAAAATTTTCTCTGTTTGCTCAACATTACTTATCTACTGTATTTCGATGTATATTAGTGTGGATCTGTAACTGGTTTACTATTTTCTACTTATTTGTCTTATTTTTGTAATAGAAAACTGTTGATCTACCAATAAAATAAAATAAAATAAAAATAAAAAATAAAATGAATTTGCAAAAAATAATCATAATTCAAAATTTAGAAGTACAGAAATAATTAAATTAGTTTTTGCGATTTTTGCGGTGGCTGTACAATCGGAACCTATTAAATTATTTGCATTCATAGTAGTTAAGCTTTCGATACGTGGAAAGTGTACTTAATGGAAATCACAATAACTTATTAAAAATCAAGTTATTTATACACCTAATCAGTGTTCTGTCAAATAGACTAAGATTATAAATAGAGACATCTAGTTTATACTTTACGCCTAAAGTACTGCATGCTGCTGAATTCATATTTATTAGGTACACACAATTTTACTTTAAACTAAAATTTTTATTTTTAATGTTAAAATGTAATAGTGAAATAAGATAACAATCAAGTATTTATGTGCTTAGAGTATTTTTAAGATTATGATAAAGACTTAGAAAAAAAAACATACAGACGAATTGATAACCTCCCTCATTTTTTTTTGAAGTCGGTTAATAAAATGAAAAAATGGTCATGACGAACCACCTGTGTCATGTGATTTGCTTGAGGCAGTAAAAATACGTAACTGGTCCGGTGTAATGAAGCCTTTACAAGCTTATTGATAGAGTCGCCGGCTTTATATGTTGTTATGTAAACGGGCAAATGGATTTAGACGAAGTGTCACAGGCCAGAATAAGCCGACATACTCACTGCAGCCAATTATTATGTTCAAACTATAGTGAGGGTTACATTTTGTATAAATATTTTTTTTTACGAATACGCTTGTTTCAGATTTCTAATTTTAAAATAAAGTCTCGATTTTAGCGAAATGTGTATTTTTATTCTACTTTGTTTAATATGTAGACAAACAAACATATACAAATACAAACACACACTGACACACCCGTGGTAATAGTAATATCGCGCATCATAGCTGTGAACGTATACGTCATAATATACAGGGTGTTAGGGGAACGTTCTGGTAACCTTAAACACGACTTGCTAAAAAATAAATTTAAAATCGCAAAACAAAAATCAGCTGTTTCATACAAGTTGTAATATCTACACGGCCTGTTTGTATGGAACAGCTGATTTTTTTTTTCGTGATTTCAAATTTATTTTCAACAAATCGTGTTTAATGACGAGCACTGCTATCTGCCTTCGTTTCCGAGAGCGTCTCCCTAACAACCTGTACTTATTTATTTAATCTTTAATTGCACAAAATAAGTTATTATTTGGCGGACTTAATGCCATTAGGCATTATCTACCAGTCAACCGGAAAGTTGAATCCTAAATTATTAATTAGGTAGGTAGTGCAAAAACAACTGCCACTGTATGTTGGTGCCAATTTATTAATTAAATCTACCAGTCAACCGGAAAGTTGAATCCTAAATTATTAATTAGGTAGGTAGTGCAAAAACAACTGCCACTGTATGTTGGTGCCAATTTATTAATTAAATTAAATACAAGTAAGTACCCGTTACCCAAGCATTATGGTTTTCTCGGTGACCTCTAGTAACCTAACACACAACAAATTACAAGCATTATATGTATAGAGGTGCCAAAAGACGCCTTATGGAACCACAAGATGGTAGTCACTTCCTTGCAGTTTCATAAGTCGGAGTCTTTTCGGACAGTACCTATATTTACTGTATATTATCAGGTGGTGAGTAGTCATGTTCCGTTTTGTTTCTATAATGAAAAAAATATCTCGACTTAAATTACGAATCTTCTTAGCTACCATAACCACTGACTCTTAAAGTGGTGATAGATAGAAATGGATGTGAACAGATTGTATTTATTTATTTAACACTTAATTGCACAACATACATCACACAAATAAAGAAACAGAAATAAATGACAAAATATGCTTGCAATTGTATTACAGACTCGTAAGCAGTCTGCAAATTTCCTTTTTTTTAAATAGCTATAGGCACA
The DNA here is from genome assembly GCA_947347705.1 of Nymphula nitidulata. Lineage (NCBI taxonomy): Eukaryota > Metazoa > Arthropoda > Insecta > Lepidoptera > Crambidae > Nymphula > Nymphula nitidulata. The sequence continues at coordinate 10,076,235 of OX374636.1, forward strand.
ATGTTATACGTATTATTTTTCCCCTAATTATGGTGCAATGTAACAAAATTTTTCTTTAAAATATGTAATATATTCTTAATCTTTGATCCCAGCTTGTCGGCATCTCTTAAATATTGTACTTGGTTTTGGGTACTTACCCACTTAACAAAAAAAATGTTATCAAACGAATTACACAAAAACAAAAATTGTGTTCATGTATGTGGGTGTGAGATAAACTTGCGTTGTTATCTTAGTTTGATGTATATACATTATGTATGTTCGCAATTATGTGACTGCAATGTTAAAGTAGCTTTATCTAAATCTTCTCTAGTCATCTGGACAGGTTTGAACTATCATTTAAACTCATTCAAATGAAGCACAACGGCCTACACGTTTTGCACTCATAAATACTGACTATAGATCTAGTTTTAATTAGCGGATATAAATCAACGTTATAACCTTACTTTCCTTTAAAGAGTATGTTATCTTTATTTCTTCCAAATGTAAATTTATTACAGCTTGATAGTGCTTTTTAATCGTGTCAATTAATTTTTGATAACCCTATCACATTCTATTATAAATTCAGACATTTCTAACGTTTCACTAACGAACTTTTCTATTCCCCACCGCTTTTCAATCGGGAAGAATAGAACAATTGGGATTCCAAATTTAAATTCAGACGCGCGATTGACCCGCGCAGCCGGTGGACAAACTGCGCTGTAATTGGTGATTGATATGTGAGAGCTTCCTGATTGGTTGCGAACGGTAGCCTTGCATGAATTTGAAAAATATAGAAATGACGTCAGACTCTATAGTATAATTTTTTAGCTGTAGTTAGTACCTAATGCTGTGTGGTTTTATTTGCAACTCATTCAATTCAGAACTTACTAATTAATTAGCAACGTTGGTGACACATTGAATGCTTACTTATTAAAAAAAAATCTAAATCAGAAAACCTTCACGTCCTAGGGCGTGGATCGAACCCGCGACCTTTCAAAATGTGAGTGACTGCTCTTACCATGTGAGCTACCAAGGCGTTATTAGCTAACGATTACCCTTTATGTATGTGAAAGAGCTCGGTGGCGTAGTGGTTTGAGCGCTCTGGTTTCAATAACGAAAACAAAGCAACTTTCGCCATGGTCGGTCCCGGGATGGGGCAATCAAATTTATAATCTCGAGCTCCTCCGTGCTTCGGAAGGCACGTTAAGCCGTTGGTCCCGGTTGTTACTGCAACCGCTTTAACCCACCAACCCGCATTGGGCCAGTGTGGTGGTGTTATGGCCCAAGCTCCTCATGTGTTTCTCCCATGTAGGAAGGCCTGTGCCCAGCAGTGGGACGTATATAGGCTGGTGATGATGATGATGATGACCCTTTATGTCAAAAATATTCTATTTCAATATCCGAACGAGTATTCAGGTCGCGGGTTTAATCTCCACCCCAGGTCGTGAAATTTTGTATTTTAGAATTTTTTTCTAAGTAAATAATATTCAAACATTTATAACAATGTTGAAAGTAAAATTAAGTACATTGAGTGCTGCCAACTTTTATGGTTGTAAACACTTGAAAATTAGACATTTTACAAATATATCATTCATGCTCATTTATGATAAGGGTTTAAGATAACTATCTACCAAAAAGTTGTAACTTAAATTTGACTCTTTCAGAAAAAACTTCTAAAATATTCCACAAAGTGCTAATTTCGATAACTGTCCCTTCTAACCGTTCTAAGCGCTGCATACCAACGGCTAAAATGGTAGTATCGTTATATTCAATAGGCAAAGGCATCTAGTCTTTCTGCTTAAGGCGAAATAATAGCAATGCGCCTCCACCATACCTCACCAAAACAGTAGCCACTAATCAGCGGAGCAGTTACAACAACCTGATGGATTACTTTTTCGATGCTCGTTTTCGACTTAGAAATTAGCTCGCTAGAAGGAAATGGTCGCGTAAGCTTTGTAGATTAAGTTACACTGCGCTTGCGTATGCATTACATGATGTTAAACATGAAAAACCTACTGAGATATTAAACATAATCAGCATCATCATCATCATCAACCTATATATGTCCCACTGCTGGGCACAGGCCTTCCTACATAGAAGAAACACATGAGAAGCTTGGGCCATAACACCACCACGCTGGCCCAATGCGGGTTGGTGGGTTAAAACGGTTGCATTAACATACGGGACCAATGGCTTAACGTGCCTTCCGAAGCACAGAGGAGCTCGAGATAACAAGCTTTGATTGTCCCATCCCAGGATCGACCATGGCGAAAGTTGCTTTGTTTTTCGTATCGAAACCAGAGCGCTCAAACCAATACGCCACCGAGCTCCTCAGCCAGCTGTTTCATTATACATAATACTTATTCTCAAATAAAAGAATTGACAAAAAATACATAATAGAGTCATTATTGTTAACCCTCATATTATATTGCAACCGAAAGAAGCTTAGTAGCGTTGCGAGAACCTCGGTGGCGTAGTGGTTTGGGCGCCGTGGTTTCGATTACAAAAACAAAGTTACTTTCGCTATGGTCATGACGTTACGACATTACGTATTGAGTGCCTTCCAGTATTTTTCAAGGTTGCGGGTTTTGATCTCAAATGACATGATTTTTTGCTAATCTAGATATTTTTCAAAATATCTTACGTTAATTGTGAAATAAACTTATGAGAATAGAATAGATTTAATTAAAAAATGTAAAAATTTTATTGCACAAAACCATAGAAAAACAACCAAATTAATATGGTATGTCGGAAAGTTGAATAAAAATAATAGTGAGATAATATTTTCAATTAAATCTATAATTACAAAGTCTAACTATAGAGAAACAAAACCTACAATCCGTAGCAAGTAAAATATATTTAATCAAATTATGTCATTTATTTATAAAGACTTCTCATCTACGAGATTCGCGTGCACAGCATACGATACAAAACCTATTTTATTATCAATAAAGTAAGGTACAAGATCCTTTGAATGCAATCCAATTCTCTGGAGTAATGATATACATAATTAAACAGTGATTCTGCGACCCTATTCGAAGAGCATTAGACGGGGAATTATATGTAATTTGTCTGTTTTAATTCAATTTTAATTGTAACAAAGTCGGTTTATTAATTATTCAATCAAGACTCATGGTAGGGGGACGGGAGGATGGATAAGATTTTGAAACATAACGTGGTCGCATTGGTGTAGTAAGTAGTTTAAATCTATTATAAAATGAATACTAGGAATATTGTAACAATTACAAATAAAGAAAGAAAACGATCAAAAAATTATATGCTCCAGGCGGGACTCGAACCCGCGTCTCCTGATTTTCGGCCAGACGCGATTACCACTACGCCACCGGAGCACTAGATATAAACTTCTAATTTCTTCACCACTTTCTTTCCTTTTCCAACGTTTTTTATAGCAACGTTTTAACGCATCAAAAACATAAAAAGGTAGATACTAGGAATATATTAGAAGCGCCGCGAACTTCATGCGGCGCTCGGTGGCGGTCACTTCTCGCTGCCAACCATGGTAAGAGCCATGGTTGGTAGCAAGAGGATATGGGAGGCTGTAGTCTTCTTGCGAGACTGTGCTGACGCAGAAGGAGGCAGCGGAGAGGGAGCGGGAACAGGATCCTCTGGCCGCCCCTATCCGGCGTAGGCGGGTGGGCGCGAGGAGGCGGGCGGTGATTGCCCGTCTTCCTGCGCCCTAAGCGCGGCTGCGTCGTGGATGGCCCCCACGCACGCATTGCACAGGCCGCCACGTCTGGGATTGCCCAAGTGACTCTGGGTAATCTCCAATGGCGCGAAACCTGGCCGTAAGGCCGGGTTGCCTGGGGGTAGGCTGGTGAAATTGCTTCGGCAAAGCGTAGGCTACCCCCGCAAAGGGCAGTGGAGTTACCGGGAAGTTTTAGTGGGTATTCCCAGTGTCATAAGCACTGGGCGACCCCCACACACGCTCGTTGCCTAGCCAGCGACGAGAAGGTCTGTAATCAGATTTCTCCCCGACAAAAAAAAGGAATATATTAGAAATGTGTTTTTGGTAAGTTTCATGAGAATCGGTGGAAATCCTTATAAACGCGGAGGTGACTATTACATCTGTTTATCTATAAGCCCAGTCTCATAATCATCATTTACTAGGTTGTAGGCCCGTATGTATTTCAGCCGTGAAACAGTTCGCTGTGTTAAGGATTGAAGGGCAAGGTAGCCAGTGTAATTACTGGGCATGGATGGCATTTCATCTTAGGCCTCAGGATGACAACGCACCTGCAATATCAAGTGATTTTTCCTTGTTATTGCAGGTGTCTATAGGCGGCGGTAACCGCTTACCATCAGGTGGGCCGTCAGCTTGTTTGTCATCTAGTAGTATAAAAAAAAACATCATTTCAGCCGAGAGACGGCTTATCCACTGCTGAACATTAGCCTCCCCCATTGGTATCTGAATTAATCGGTCTTGCGCTGCCCGCATCTACATCGTTCCACCTGATGGGGGCCTACCAACGCTGCGTCTCCTTTTTTTTGCGGTGAGGAATCCTCTTATGGACCCTGAACCACTGGACTGTTCCAGCGGACCACGGTCTTAGCGTGGGCCTGTGTGGGGCTCGCCCAGCACCTGATATCTGCAGCACTGGGAATACCCACTAAACCTCTCCGGTTTCCCACTATACCCATGACGGAGATGACCCGGGATCTGCCGAAGCAAGCTCACCAAGCCACCAACGCTGCGTCTCCTGGTACGCGGCCGCCACTCGAGGACCTTTCAGCCACAATGGCCGTCCGTCCTGCTTGCAATGTGGCATGCCCATTGCCATCTCTCCTGTCTGCTACGTTTTTATTCCTAAGCCAGAACTGATTTAATAAAGCATGTAGTCCGTGTGGATGTCTAATAATTTTCTTGTAGTTGTAGTTGTTTAACTTTAACTATTCAAAAAAGGTTGGGTCTAAACTTACCCATAATATTAGTATGGATTCGGTATTCTGATTGTTAAAGAAGTATGAGAAGCCATTCTTTAAAAAACACTGAGTCTGTCAGTCATTAGTTAATATAAGCTAAACCCTCCAAATTCCGACACATCAAACATTTTTAAGCCCCCACACCAATCGCTGCATATTTGTCAAAACAAACATCACTCGCGCCCTTCATGGAGGGTTTAACCCTTCACTGCTATCAATTAATCGGCTCAATTTATGAATTATTGCTTTGAAAACCCTTGTCATACAGGGAATAAGTAATCAGTTGGCTGCATTGAGTAATGTTTGGTAAAAATTTGAGTGTAATTGATTCTTGATGGAGAATGATAACTTGGGATATGATTACCTATCATAATTTGTGTACGTTCGCATAGAAAGAAAGAAGAGAAAGACGCATTTAATTTACCAGCCAGGATACCACGCTGCTTTTGTGGCCTCTTCAAAGCAGGCGCTGCAGAACGAGATTGGACAAAACTCGTCCATAGTTCGTTGGACTAATCAGCCTGCACAACAGCGTTACACGACGTTTTCCAGAACTCGACATAAACTACCAAAATCGGTACAAATTTCTTAAAACTATAAATATCTTGACGTACTCCACAGTAGAATTGCTAATGACATGCAATTTTGTACAAACAAATCATAATATACCATCCTTATCCTTAAATTGTAAATCTTGTTATAAAGTTGACTAATTTTTGTAATAAACTGTATGCATGCTGTCTTACCCATAAATGTGAGAACAGGTAGCAAGAAATGTAAATAACTGTAAAACTAAATCTTATGTTAGAAAGCCATAAATAAATAGGTAAATAAATCAGTCGCTCGGTCAGTTACAGATCATACCGGCACTGGGATAACCCACAAGGATAGGCTCTGCCGAAGCAATTTTACCAGCCCACCCCTGGTAAACCCCTTAGACCCATGGGTTAAAGTTGGTCCCGGTTGTTACCGCGACGTAACCTATGTATGTAATATAAAAATAAAATAAAAATATTTATTTATCGGACAACAATGATCCATTAGTGTTAGTAAGTAGGTACATTATAACTTAATTACTAATGTTAGTACTTAATGACTAAAAGTGTCTCAGTTATCCTGCAAAGATGCTCGACTAGTGGACAGTCCCCGCTGTCGGCAATGGCCTTAAGTACATTGTTACGGGTGCCGCGCACTCGCCGTAAAAGTGAGCCGGCTTTTTTAACCGACTTCAAAAACGAGGAGGTTCTCAATTCGGCCGGAATGTTTTTTTTTTGTTTTTTTTTTTCTATGTATGTACACCGATTACGCCGAGATTACTGATCCGATTTACGTGATTCTGTTTTTGTTCGATGCGGAATAGCTGCCATTTGGTCCCATAAAATTTTTTTCAAAAACAGTTGGGTACTTTGGTTTTAAATTTAAAAAAACTTAAATTATGAAGTCGTCTACATATGCGAAATTTCGAAGTTTTGCTTTTCAAATGACTTTTTAGTGAAACGATACGATAGTAGGAAACAATATAAGTTTACGATCACCCATCTAGCTTCGACCGTAGAAAGTTACCACTAAAAATTGTGCAAAAAAAAAATTTTAAACAAAAATTAAAACCGACTTCAAAAAACTGAAAAGGATAAAATAATTAAATTTAAGTAGGTATTCATCCCCTAGAAACATATTTTTGGAGTTGGTGCTAAGTGGTTTCCAAAAACAATAGAAAGTGAAGCACCGACTCCAAAAATATGTTTCTAGGGGATGAATACCTACTTAAATTTAATTATTTTATCCTTTTCAGTTTTTTGAAGTCGGTTTTAATTTTTGTTTAAAAGTTTTTACACAGTGTGGCCGGGAAACTGTCGACCCCTGCGTCCGCGAACATGCTAGAGGCACTGCAGTATCGCGGCAGCCCCAACAATGCCCTGAAGGCGTTATTGTATTGTATACGGAGGGCGTTACACAACTTTTGAGTATAGCTGACCCACAGACTGCTCGGGTAGAACGAGGTGCAGTAAGCTTTAAAAAGCGTGACCTTAACTGGGGTCGAGCAACGAGCGAATCTGCGAGCCAGCATGTTCGCCCTGATCGACAACGCCCTGCGCTCTCGCTCCACATCAATATCATCCTTTAGATCTTCTGTAACAACGTGACCTAGGTACTTGAATTGGCGTACTCTAACCAGAGGTGCCCCGTATAGCTTGATTTCGGGTACGAGTTCAGGTAGTTTATTGCCAGCCTTAAAGAGTAGGTAAGAGTACTCTTCTTGTTATTGTACACCAATCCATAAGCATCAGCATATGATTTACAAACATCCAACATCTTCCTGATGGCACTGACGGAAGCAACACAATATAACTAACGTTGGTAAATTACATACATATCTACGCTACATTGGTAAATGAATCTGATTATTATTAATCATTTTATTCTTTAATTTTATTGTTAGAAGACAATAAATGTTTGAAAGGTATTTAAAAACAATTAGAAAAATCAAGTCCTGGGGTGGGAAGCAAACCTTGGTAGCTCAGTGGTCAGAACGTCACCTGGATTGTGAAAGTGTGCGAGTTCTGTTTCCAGCTTATCATCAAAGTATTTGTTAATATCCTTATAAGATTTTGCAGGTACTAGTTATAAAATCATTGATTTCGTTTATCAACATTACAATCTTTATAGGGATCTGTTAGGTCCTTGAAGAATTCAATTTTATGCAGTATTAATTAATTTTTATTTAAGTCTGTTTTTCAATGTCGCGTTTTAAGGTGTTTAAATATTTTTTTAAATTAAATAATTTCTTTTGTTAATTAATATTTATTTTGCAATAAAATTATCATCGTCATGTCTCCGCGTTTTTTTTAATCAAAAATATAATTTCCGAGATGAAAGGACACGGCAAAGGGACGGGAATATTTTATGCGTACTAAAAAACGGTTTGCAGTCATTATGCCAGTTCTCAGTAAACAGTTATTATGTTATGTGAATTTAATAATGACGAGTAGACAAGTCATGAAATTATGTGACTTTGAATGCTAGCCTAGTTAAATATCTATTAGAAATACATTAAAAAACTTTTTCAACAGTTCGTTTTAATTACAATGACAAGTACCTTATTATCTTATCAAAATTTTAAGCAATAAATACTAGTCACATATAACTTTGTCACAGCGCAACGAAATACAATAAATAATAAAATTATAAGTGTCCGGGCCTTTCGACCTCGACCGTCTGTGTCATTTGACCCCGGATAAAGGGTTAATCTCGCTAAGGGGTTGCCATATAAATCATGTTATGTTTTATTGTTGCAGGGTTGAGGCATTATTAAAATAGAAAAGTAATTGGGTATAATGTCGAGTAGCCAGTACTTACTTATAAGTCTTACAGGTAGTATCTACCTATCTTTATCTGATACAGGATTATTAGAAGTTAGAAGATAAACCGTGAATTCAGTTTTGAAAAGTTTTTATATTAATTGTTTTAATAAGAATAAATTGATCCGTTTTAAAGCTAAAAAGATAATCAAGCACCAGCTTAATTGCAACTACGTATTTAACCATTCATCAGAAGCACCATTAATAAAGAACCATAAAAATAATTCGCGAAAATCTTAAAGGCGGCAACCCTAATATGGCAGTATAATAACTCATTCAGTTGACACAGATGGCGCTGTGGATCAAAATGGCCGCAGATTACTGTCCCGTATGATTTATATCCATCAACTATTTGTATGCAAATGTTTAATGCTTCTGTATTGAGAGCTCATAGAAACGCAATTATGTTGTGTAAGTTGATAAAACAGCCTTCTCTCCACCAGATACTTTAATAATAATAATAGTTTCATTTAAGAGAGTTAAGGGACAGTGTTATGTTGTGGGTGGCAAACAAGGAAGCATAAATTAATTATAAGCCAACATAAAGCAAGAAAATCAAGACGACCTAGGACTTTTACGAATATTTAACAAAAGGCATTGAAACATTCGTATGTTTTGATAAAATAACTGTCTTTTTTATTTATTATTGAAATGTCCAATTTAATGACGACAATTTACATTTAAACATGTCGTCAGTTTATTCGAGATTACGGCGCCTTCAAATATATCAAAATATCTGAATAATTCTAGTTAATATAACAATTGCTGTCCACTGCTGAACAAAGACCCATCGATTTCCAAATGGAACAGTTCTGCGCAGCCTGCATCCATCGGCTCCCCGTGACCAGGTTATCTGTCCATCTAGTGGGAGGCCGTCCTACTTTGCGCTTTCCGGTACGTGGTCGCCATTCTAGAACTTTACGCCCCACTGGCCGTCTGCTCTGCGAGCTATGTGCCCTGCCCACTGCCACTTCAAATTACTAATCCTATGAACTTTGTCAGTTTCCTTGGTTCTCTTACGGATGTCATCATTTCTGATTCTAGCTCGCAGAGAAACACCTAACATAGCTCGTTCCATGCCTCGTTGTACGACAGCCCACTTGCACAGAAGGTTTATTCAGCATTACAATTAAAAAATCATTTCTGAAAAGAACGGTACATACTTGTGTGAAAGCATTAATTCTCATCTGGAACGGTAATTTAGTTCACGCATTATCCACTGAGTCAGACCTGTGTCTGACACATGACAAGCAGTATTTGTGAAAAATGACAGAGGATGATTTATGAAGGTGTGACTACAATCTCAAGGTGCATAGGTCACAACTGAAAATTTCATTTGTCAGAGATATAATGTGTCCTTAAGCTTCCAATGATGATCTCGCGTGTTATCGCGGGGATGTCTTGGCGAAAACTTTTTAATCACTTAGTATTGTCATAAAAAAATAAATTAAATTAAATATTTTTTTTTAATTAAACCGACTACAAAGAATAATTAAAATAAAGTAGGTAGGTACTTAACTCGTAGGTAAATAGGCATGTTTCTTGACAAGAGTGCTTCACTTTCTATTGTTTCTGGAAACAGTTTAGCACGAACTGGATTATGTCGAGTCCATCAAAAAATATTTTTTGCAATCCGACAAAGTTTTTGAGATATGCCCGGACTAACATTATACAAACATACAAAAATTTGGCACCCGTGTTAAGAAGCTGATATAGAATAACATATACAATTACTACATACATACGGGTCGGTTAAAAACTAAATCAAAGTTGGCTAAAAACTACCTATCTAATTGAAAACTTCTTGATAGCGCCTCTATCGTGGAGTAATTTTTATCATCTTCCAAGATGAATAAAAAAACATTTATTGCTTAATAAGTAGTTACTATATGAGCTCAGATGGTCACGCACCAAAGTTAGATTATTTATGTTATGTACACACAATATTAAAAAGAAACAATTTGTAAAAAATATTAGTACAAAGGCACTGCTTATTTTTAAGAAATTACACTTGAATTTATTATTTAAATTACCTATACAAATCAACTAAACGCCAAAGTTGTATCCACACCGATGAATGTCCGACAGACCGACACAGGGATGTGTAATTATAAGATATTCAGTGTAATGGACACTCTCATACGCGGTAAAGGGTAAACCAAGAGACTCTGCCCTAGGGATAAGCCGTGAAGATGTATTCTTTTAATAATCGCCCCCACTCACTGTACTACACAAATAGCTTAAAAGATTAGACATCGTGTACTGTAAGCAAAAAAAGCGCTCAAAATTTACCAACTGAACCCTTTTTTGGGTCCGGGTAGTGGGTGCATCGCTACAAGTTTCACATTAACTGGTTTTCTCGCGTATAATTTCTTCGTTATTATGGTGGTGCTGCGCTTCCAAATTTAATTGTTGTACCACATAATTTCGGGTTCTCTTGAAGTTTAAGTTTTGAGTATTAAATGCAAAATATGTCTATTCTATTCTAAAACAATTTTTATACATAATAACCATGTCGGTGTGGTTAGAAAGTAAACGGAAGCCGCCATCTTGAATAGCCGCCATATTTGATTTTCAATAAAATATTATCTCATAACGTAACATGCTCGGCGGGCCCTTTCATTTAAATTGTATTTTTAGATTCAGATAATCAATCATTGACGTAATTTGTCTATAATGTTGTCAATAACAAAATGCTGTTTAAGTTTGATCATCAAATACGCTACGTCACTATTACCATTTTGGAATCTATAGGTATAGGTAGTGTTTTTACCATCTTCACCTATAATTTTATAAGATTAACATCACAGCTATGTAAACTTAAGCATCTTAACGAAATGTTATTTCAATTGTCCCTTCGGATAAATTTTCGTCAAAGCGAAGTGAATAATTAAGCCACAGAGAGAATATTTTACGGGTACTAATTGTAGCAATGACGGAAGTTTGCCTTAAAGAGAAACAATTTGCGAAGTGTTTACTTATTCCACGGCTTTCTCCAAGTTTTCGGTGAAAGGTTAAAGAAGTTGGGGTTGAAATCTTTATAGTATCTAAAACAAACTCTAAAGTTTTCCTTTGAAATGTTTCTTGCGCACAACGAGGCAAAACCGATTAAGAATTTGTAATTATCAAATGGCGCTATTTGTCAAACGTTGCCTTGGCAGTTTTTAAGTAGCTTAGATAGTTTTCGAAGCGAATTTCTTTCTATTTTATATTTCCGTTCTTTAATATGGTTACAAATACTTGTTTCTCTTCAGTTTCTTTATACATATGTTATTTCATATAATTTTAAAAGACAGTTTTGATTCATAGATCTTTTTTTGTTGACGTTACGTCATAATGCAACAAGACGGTTGCGCTAGCACATCTCAGGTAGCCTGATTTACTGCTGTCTTAATGAAACCTGTTATATAACTGGAATTATTTATTATTTTGTCCTACGAACCAGTCTAGTGGAAATTGCGAGCTTCTGTGTTGGATAATAATTAACTTTCTATGAGGACGTAAGCCTCCGTACAGACAGTAAATATGTCAAAGATAAACATAAAAAATTATCACGCAATACTACCAGAGGAAGTTATCTTCATAACTATTAGAAATTGTTTATTTTTATAAAGATTGTTCTATAAATCAGTTACAATGTAGGTAATAAAGCTAACGGCAAGGACAAACATTTACAAAAAACATTTACATCGAGATAATTATCAATTTTCAACGGAGGATTATCACACGCGATTTTCGACCTTGTTATGACAATTAATTAATTCGCAGCCCACAGCACCCTTGATCGACTAATTTCTAATCAAGAAAAAAAAATTATATCCTGGACTGGTGCGGTGAGAAAGAGCATACAGAGTAAATTAGATACTTGAATAAAGGACGCAACTATGGAAAGCACCCAGAGACTAAAATTTGCATTTCAGATATTCAGATGTTTGTAGGTCATTTATTACATAGGTAGGTATAGCAAACAGTGTGGACATTCAGAAGTAACTAATATGACCACCATATTTTTAACCGACTTCAAAAAAGGAGACGGTTACCAATTCGTCTGTATGTTTTTTTTATGTTTGTCACCTTAGAACTTTTGACTGGGAGAACCGATATTGATGATTCTTTTATGTTCGATGCGGAATAGTTCTCAATTAGTCCCATAAAATTTTTTTTGAAAATCTATTGGGTAGTTTGGTTTCCAAATTTAAAAAAAACTGGAAAAATTAAGTCGTCTACGTATGCGAAGTTGCGGATATTTGCTTTCCTATGAATTTTTAGTGAAATGATACGATAGTAGAAAATAATATAAGCTCACGGTCACCCATCTACTTAGCTGTGACCTTCAAAACTTATCACTAAAAATTCTGAAAAATTTTTTTTATCAAAAATTAAAACCGACTCCAAAAAACTGAAAAGGATAAAATAATTAAATTTTAGTAGGTACTCATCCCGTAGGAACATGTTGGTGCCAAGTTGTTTCCCGAAACCATAGATAGTGAAGCACCGACTCCAAAAATATGTTCCTAGGGGATGAGTACCCACCAAAATTTAATTATTTTATCCTTTTCAGTTTTTTGGAGTCGGTTTTATTTTTTGATTTTTCATTTCGAAGATTAAAAATGAAACGTAGGTAAGATTTTGAGTAGGCGATCCAAATTATTTAGAAGTTTTTGAGTTATGTCAGTCCATCACGCATCAGCATAATCAAAGATTGCAATTTAGAGCATGGTTGATTGAACGAGGAATATCATTATGGGAATAGAAAGGGAATTTTGGAACTGGTAGAATCTTAGTATGATGACTTTAAGATTGATGGAATATACAATAAAATAACAATATTGCCTACACAGAGAGAGGAGACATTTGACTATATTTTTATTTAATTTCTTTTGGCAGATACCGTCATTACCTTGTTGTGATGAAGACCAAATAACGTTTAAATAAATATTTGTTATGTAATTACTTTATTGTAATAAAGAAAAATGTATACTTATGGATATAATATTTAAATATGTTTTCCGTTAGCTAGTATCCCTAGCACAAGTTTTGTAATAATGCTTAGTTTATAATAGGTGTGAGTCTAAAATACTTTAATGTCTTCCACGTAATTCATTGTCGTCGCTTATGAAAAATACTATGATAATAGATAGAGTTAAATCTTGGACACAGTATTAGAAAAATATTTAAAACGTTTTGAGCCCTTAAGGTCAGTGACTCATCTACGTTTCGTCACAATCGGAGCTCAATCTACAATGGCTGCCTAAAAACTTTAATTATGTTATTAAAAACAAAAAAAGGTGTTTTCTATAGACATTTCGTCGGCTGCGCCGCATAAAGTGGCCATTAAGAACACGTATCTAAATATCTCGAGAAATCTATCGTGTGTACTCGTAAAGACCGTAATTAATTTTGTTAAAAATTCAACTAAGAAATTCGAGGCATTTGCAGTATGGACGGTGTAGCAGATACTGGACGTTTACAGAGCTGTTAAAACCGAGCGCTGTATTTTTTTATACTCATTCAACACAATTGCATTGCATTAAAACCATAAATATAATAAGGTATAAATTGTTCAGTTCACACTTGGCAAATAATTGTTTTTTTTATTATTTTTTAACCACACGTCATCACCAGACCGCACGTCAGTCCCATCTGCTGAGCACAGACATACAGGTTACATGGGAAAATCAGAGTTTGAGCCATAACCACCGAATAACTAATAGTCTAACCATAACACCACCACGCTGGCCCAATGTAGGCTAGTCCAAAAAGGTTGCAACCGGGTACACCCCGGCTTAACGTGCTTTCGAAGCACGGGGAAGCTCAAGATTAGAATTTTTAATTGACCTATCCCGGAATGGATTGTGGCGAAATTTGCTGTGTTTTTGTAATCTTGAATCTAGATAGTACAAACTACTACACCACTGTGTTCTTTGGAAATATACATAAATGAAACCTCCGAATACACCACACACCGAAATTCCAATCCTAGGCGTGGTAAGTTATCAACAAACAGAATTAAATTGAGTATAAGTTTTTATATTATTTGTTAATTTCGTCTATTTTTTGACGTATATGTTAAAAAATGATTATTGTTTAACCCAGTACATAGAATATTTTGGTTTTAACTACTCTAGAAAATCCTACCAAAAGCACATTGTTTTAGGTAAAAAGCCTCGAAATGTTAAGTCAGTAATGATCATTTATTCAAGACGATCGCATCTCGTCGACGACGGTGTTTATTTATTAAAAGTTTCCACTTTAATTTTACCTTTATTAAAGAAGCAATTTATTAATGAAACGATTATTCAAACGTTATCTCCTGATCGACAAAAGCACCGCCTCTTCATATAAGTCCAGTGCTGTTATTGATTGAAATATGCGGAGAAATTTGACGTAAATCATTGCCTTTGTGGCAAATAAATGTTGGTTTAATTATAATTTTATCAATTAAATTTCTTCTTGGTGTAAGTATGCTACTTTGTACAAACTATGATGTTAACTAAATTTGACGCGTACTGGAACAAATACCACCACAAGATAATTAGAATTACAATATTATTATAAGACTTGACAATCACCTTGAACATTTTCTTTTTTCCACTGATGCCAATACTGATGGCTAAAATTGTAAAGAGCTAACATTGATAGACAAAAATTTTAGTGATGTTAATACCTGAAGAAAAACACAATGCTAAATATATACGCGACAAAATTTATTCGATCATATTGACAGAGTGTCACAAAATTTATTAAAAAACAAATAATTGAAAAAGAGTTTTAACATCCTGCGAACACAAAAAAATCAAATTTCACTGGGGCTTCACTTCGAGCGGAAACAAACGCTGAATCGGCCTCACGAGTATAGCGCCATCTCTCATCTTTATTTCGGCTACCCGGGGCCAGCCATCAACGCCTTCTATTAGTCTTAAAATCCTTCCGAGAGGCCAAGTCACTCTTTTCGCCCCTGTATCTAACAGCACTAAATCTCCAATTTCCAGTCTAATCATGTTTGAAGGCCTCCGCCCATGATGGACTAAACTCGCCAGATACTCCTTGCGAAACCGCTCTTTCAAATCACTCCGCAACTTCAGGAGATATTTGGCTCTCGACCTCAACTCACTTGCCTCAACCTTTTCAAAGTCCGCCATGCTCGGTGAAGTTAGTTCTTGTAGGTAAAAGGCTGGTGTTAACGGCATCAACAAGTCTGCTTCCCCGACGTACGTTAAGGGTCGCGAATTTATTACAGACTCTGTGTCATATAAAACGGTCAAAAGTTCAACATAACTCAATCGTGCTCTGCCTAAAACCCGCCGTAGAATTGCCTTTATCATTAAAAGTGCTTCTTTGTGGCCTATTTAAATAAAATATTTTTTCTTCTTTTCTTTTCTTTCTCATTCTCACAATTCTTTCCCACCAGCCTCCCCACCATGCCGCTGATGGAGGGTTAAAAATCCATTTTATTTGTTTAGTCGCCGTTTCGGACTCTATTCTCTGCCAGTCCAGTTTCTTAAAAAGGTTGTTAGCCCCTACAAAGTTAGAACCATTGTCAGTATATATGGTGTGCATACGTCCCCTACGTGCTACAAAACGTCTCAAAGCCATGAGAAATGCCTCTGTACTCAACGACTCCACAAGCTCAAGATAAACCGCTCGATACACTGCGCAGGTAAACAAAACTATATATACCTTTTCTCCAGATTTTAAGTACAACGGTCCCGCTAGATCAATGCCCGTGGTCTCAAATACTGCAGCACTGGAATCGACTCTTTTCGTAGGTAGCGGTGCAAAAGGCGAATCAGCTGATTTTACGGTATATCTTTTGCATGCAATACAACTGGTTACTACCTTCTTTGCCAATCTCCTAACTCCACAAATCCAAATTCTGCGCCGAAGACTTGCTATCATAGTTTGTACACCTGCGTGAAGCAGAACCCGATGATAATAGCAAACTAATAGCTCAACTATAAAATGTTTACTAGGCAACAGTATAGGCCTTTTAAACCCTTCGTCTTCATTTGATAGTAATATCTTCGTATTCACTCGCACAACACCGTCCTCATCAGTAAAACATTGAATATTTTTATCAGAAAATAAACCTCCATGAAATGTCTCTTGTTGAATTAATTTGAACAACTTCATTTCAGCTTTGTCATATTCGCTAAAGTTAATATGTTTACTATTACGTATATCCCCCTTCTTTCTGCAATTTTTTATGAATCTTAAAACATATGTAAATATTCGTACTAATTTTGTATAGCTACTAAATTTTAAAAATAAATCAGTAAAATTTTCTCTTGATATTTCAACGTACATTTCAATTGTCTTATTGCCATCTTTATTGCCAGAATCTGTGACTGTTGTGTCTGGCCAACTTTCTTTATTTTGCCTCAACCATAACGGCCCGTTCCACCACATGGACTGTACTAGAACTTCTGGACTGCAGCCTCTACAAACAAAATCAGCTGTGTTCAGTGCACCGGGAATATGACGCCAATGATACCTTCTCGTAGTACTTCTTATCTCATCTACTTGGTTTTTCACGAATCTGTCCCACTGAGCGTCCTTTTGGATCCACGTTAGGACAACGCTAGAATCTGACCAGTAGTACTTATCACAGTCCAACTCCAATGATGACATAACTAGCTTAGACAATCTAGCGCCAATCAACGCCGCTAATAATTCCAAGCGTGGTATGGTCAGCTGTTGCTTAGTTGGAGCTACTCTCGCTTTAGCCGCTACTAGCTGCACGTCGACATGGCCTTCATGTTCTGCTCTTAAAAAAATACATGCCGCATACGCTGCCATGCTTGCGTCACAGAAAACATGTAAACTTCTATCACAATGGTCAATATTTGCGGAAGTCAGTCGTCGTGGAATTCTGCATTCACTTAACCTATGCAGACCTTTAGACCAATCTCTAAATTCTTTAGTTAGATCCTCGGATAATCCCTCATCCCAGCTATAATTTCGCTGCCAGGCTCTTTGTAAAATTATTTTAGGAATAAGCGAGGCAGGTGCAGTAAAGCCTATAGGGTCAAATAGACTGTGAGCTATGGATAGTAAAGAGCGCTTTGTAACTTTTCCTTCCTTAATATCTTTAATATTTTCCATATTACAGCTTAAGTCGTCCGTACTAGTATTCCATTTAATACCTAACACAGACACGCAATCTGTTTCCGCTTTCATGTTTTTCATAGGCTGTGTCACCCAGCTTCTTAAATCGAACTTCCCTAAAGACATTATTTCACGCGCCTCTGCAACAAACTTCGCCACCTCTTCCTCTTCTAGGCTTGTCACACAGTTATCGGTATAAAAACAGTCCAATAACCTGTTAGCTGTACCTTTCATTTCTCCGTTATAGTTCATAAGATGATGTTTTATCGTTCCGGCTAATAAAAATGGGCTGCAGGTAAGACCAAATACGACTCTAGAGTGTCTGAATGTGTACTTCCTTTTGACTGCCATTCTCCTTCCACCATAGAAATTTCAGATAATTTCTGTCACGCTCTAATAAAGATATTTGCAAAAATGCTTTGGCGATATCTGAACATATACCAACTGCATGCTTTCTAAAACGAATTAACAGCTTTGGGATCAACTCAATCAAATTCACTCCCTTTTCTAGGCAGGCGTTCAGACTATATGTGCTATTTCCGCTTTTGGCTGACGCATCAAACACTGGCCTTATCTTCGTTGTTAGGCTAGCTTCTTTAATGACCGCGTGATGAGCCAAATAGTGTCCGGTTCCGTCATCACATTCTACTTTCTCAATGATCCCTAGCTGAAGCCATTCTTTTAAAACGTTCTCATACGCAGCGAACTTGTTCAATGTATTCAACCTTTTTGTGGTTGACAACAATCGCCTCTCCGCTAAATCTCTGTTAGTACAAAGGACACTTTGATCGTGTTTCCATGGTAACCCAACTTCATACCTACCTTCCTTATTTATCGTCAAATTCTTTCTGAAGCTCTCTAAAATATCTTCCTCACTCATGTTTGCAGGTGTATCATGTATGCCAATCGCTTCTAGCTCCCACAAATCTGTCAAACTCACCTCTGTTTTAGATAATAACGCTGAAACCATATTGACGTTATTCTCCGAAGTCGTACAGTAGGCGTTACTTTCCTTACCCTGTATTGTCCAGCCTAATCTTGTTTTAATTGCGACTAAACCCTCTTCAACTTTAATAAAGGTGTCTGTTATGATGTAGCCAGCAAAATCTGCGCCGATGAGTATTCCTATGTCCGTAATGTTGCCATAATCTGATAGGGCCACATTGAGATACTGCAATCTGTCTCGTAAAGAATGACTAGCCGAGGGAATAGTACCACATATTTTAGGCTCATCCAATGTTGTCAGATTGAGTTGGTACGACCTATCTAAGCTCTCTATACATATTTCGTAAATTTTATGTTTGCGCAACTTCTTTTCGATACCTCCAAATACCTGATGAACTAAACACTGCTCACCTTTTGGTTGTAAATGAAGCTGTTCTGCTAGTTTTTCTTCTATATATGACCGTTGTGCTCCAGTATCAATTAAGGCTCGTACGGGCGTTTTCACATTGTCTGTAGTTATTATATTAACAATAAGAGTCTGCAACATCGTGACAGCATTAACCTGTGACGAAGACATAGTGGCACTGGCACTATTATTTACCTGATTCGAGTCACACTTGATACTTTCCTTTTTATCGGCCTTATTCAAGTCGGGACACATAACAGTGCTATGTCGTCTAGAGCATATTAAACACTTAACGAAAATTTTGCACATTTTAGCGTGATGTCCTATACGCAGACATATAGAGCAACCTCTTTTCTTTTTAATGAGGTCTTTTTTATCGTCATAAGTCATTCTACTAAGTTTAGAACATTCCGCACTAGAATGGGTCGACTTATCACACCATATACACACACGGTTACTAACTTTATCGCCCCCCGCTAACAAACACGAAGCAGTTGGTTCGTTATAGTCTTCGGTACCATCATTGTGAAATGATGTTTTAGCTATTGAAATTCGTTCATTACTTTCAACTTCTTTTTGTACAAAAGTAAGCAAATGAGATAGCAATTTACCTGTGTCTGCCGTTATGTTCGAGTCAATAGAGCGGTACCTCTCGTAGGCTTTCAGCGTCTCATCAGGTAGAGCAGACTCCACCAGCGGCAGGAGCATGGCGGCGTATTTATCCGACGTCACACCCAACGTCTCCAGCGCTCGTAGCTGCGTAGTGAGTCTATCGTACAGCATCGTCAAAGATAAGCGTGAATTCTTCTTAGCCTGTGATAAGACAATACCTAATAAGTCTCGAACATATACATCAATCAAAATATTATCTCTTGCAAATCGTTCTTTAAGCTGGTCGACGGCCTTCTTATAGTTCTCTGCTGACGGCGGGAAGCTCTCCACTAAATTTCTAGCGGACGTATTTTCTTCCATCGCTTGCAATAAATACTGAAACTTGTCATAATCATCGATAAAAGGATCGTTATGGATTTTTTGGAACTGTCCCCAGAAGCCAATCCAACTGCGAATGTTACCATCAAAATTTTTAGTTCCAATTTTGGTAGATTGTAATTTCGCCGGTAAGTATTGGCACCCTTATCACCGCAGCTGCTTACCGACTCAAAATCTGTCAATGAACTACGTAATTGAGGTTTTTGGCTACATACGATATTTGCGTCATGCTGGTAGGTTAATCTGTCTACTTTCCATTTCACAGCAATCCACTTGATTCGGTATGTGTCAGCTTGATCTGACTCGTCGTCTATTTCTTTTTCTTCCGCCCCATTTTTCACTAGATGGTCAAAGATTTGCTGGTCCAGCTCAAACATGGCCTGTACACGCGGCTCCAATACTTCTGCAATAGCAGCGATGCCATCGGGATCAGGATTTTCTGACTCCAGCAATATTATAATTTCTTTTATTTTTCTAGTAAATATGCGGCGTAAATTTGCGCGTTCACGTTTTAAATCTTCCATGTTATTTATTCACGGTCGCCACTTGAAGAAAAACACAATGCTAAATATATACGCGACAAAATTTATTCGATCAGATTGACAGAGTGTCACAAAATTTATTAAAAAGCAAATAATTGAAAAAGAGTTTTAACAATACCTACTATTAACTAATAAATACTGTGTCTATGGCATTAATTAACTGGATCAAAAGTGTTTTAATAGCTTCTAGGAAAGGAGGTAGAAGGACGGAGTAAATACATCTATACAAACGGTAGAACATAAACTCGCTTCTTAAAACTCTTCGTAACACAACTTCGAGTATGTGGTGAATGTCAGGAATCAATGACGCATCTCTTGTGTCATTGTGATACCCTGGCTTGAACCAGAATGAGCCTTCTGAAAGTGGCATATACAAAACCAGAAGACTACAAGCTCTTTCTGCCTAAAGTTATAGTAAGGCTAATGGCAACTAAATCATGGACACAGGAAGAGTAAACGCAGGGGAGGCACAAAAGATCCCAATGGGTCGAAGTACACTGTCACTTACTCACGGCCCCATAGTAAGATCAGATAAGATAAGATGCCTTTTTTTATACTACTAAGGTGGCAATCAACCATACGGCCCACCTAATGGTAAGCGGTTACCGTAGCCTATGGATGCCTGCAACACCAGGGGTATCACTTGCGCGTTGCCGACCCTGTAAAAACCTTTTCACGCCTTTTTTGAAGAACCCCATGCTGTACTCATTCGAGAAAACCTCTGCAGGGAGGTCATACCTACCATAATTTAGGGAAATCATAAATACGTTTCATAGAGACAATAGGATTTGAGATGAAAATTTCCAAGTGTAATTTGGGCACAATAGATTTCTCACTGTTGCTAATGTCATGCTAGCCTTTGTAATGTGAATGAACATTAATATATTTCATCAAACCGAGCTGTATTTATCTCCACACACAAAATCCAGATGCTTACAACAATTGCAGCCTACACTAAAAATCTATCAACAACCTTTCTGCTTATGCCAATTCCAACAGTCCGACTATTTTGTAACTATATTTCGTATATCTCAAGTGCCTTGTTGGTAGACGCGAAAGATTTATCGGTACAAATCTCTGGGCTATCGTATGTCGATGCCTTAAAAGGGAATATCTTAACGAACTGGAGACAAAGGCAAATATCAAATTACCGGGTCTACACAAAAACTGACTGGCCCACCGCACCAAACAAGTTGAGAAGATCTAGCTCGGGACATTCCCACATCTAGGCTGAGGTACGCGTTCTCCATTGCTCACGACACAATAATATTTTATCACGACCTTTTTGAAAAACTCGTTTGGGAATAACTATCAAGAGAGTTAATATTTTAGTTATTATAAAAATTTACAACCTAAAAAAAATACTTTAACCTTAACCGCTTACCATCAGGTGGGCCGTCAGCTTGTTTGTCATCTAGTTGTATAAAAAAAAACCTGCAGTCGTTCAAGGCAGAATTGGTTTTTAAATCTATTGTATTATGCTCCCGAGAGTCTTATCCGAGGTCTTGTAGGAAGTGCATAATGTAAAAATCATTATCATTATAATTAATTTACCTTTCATTAAAACAAAAAAAACTGCTCCTAATACATCTAAAAGGCTTTTTCACTTATCGCTTCTCGTCTTCAAAAGACGAGAGACTAGCAATAGGTGTTCAATATAACGCGTATTTAATATTTTTTTTATTGTGTCTGATTTTATTACCTACCCATCCAAGTGTGTTCTCAAAGTAGAGATATATCTAATTAAAACTATTTTAAATTTTTAACAAAACACTTTTAACTAGTAAGAATCGAGTAACAAACGATATCGTTTACATGAAATTTCGAGCTTTGGATGCCGCGCTTCATTGATTACAATTGGAAAGTATTTAATCGACGAAACAATGGAGAACGACCATGTCGTGGCCTCATCTAACATCTGGGATCGTCAGAGATCGATGTATGTAGATCCGTGCCACTATTTACATATGCCACGTCTATTATTTCGCAAATTCTAGTGAACGGTTGTTTGAGAGCTACGGAATGCTTGGTTTTTACCATGAAAATTTTATAAGGACCGCATTGATTACAATATATTTATTTAGGTACTCCAGTATCTTTTAATGGCCTAGG
The DNA here is from genome assembly GCA_947347705.1 of Nymphula nitidulata. NCBI lineage: Eukaryota > Metazoa > Arthropoda > Insecta > Lepidoptera > Crambidae > Nymphula > Nymphula nitidulata. Next base: position 10,098,617 of record OX374636.1, read on the forward strand.
ACTTTATAGTCCCGCTCTGTTGTGGATTATTTTATATTACAGTTGCTGCTAACACACGTAATCGTAAAGTCGTTAAATTTTAATAGTAATAGGAGTAGATAATGATAAATAAATAAAATATGAAAAAGCTCATTGCTTATGAAATAAGGTTGAAAAATGATCGTTCGGCGCGTAAATGATAAGCGTTTACCGTAACTGTAGGCGAGTGTAAGCTTGTAGCAGTATTGGAGACACCTCAATAATACACCACTATCGTCAAAAAACATACACTAACGCGAACTATTTTGTTGCTATCTGTTGTGATTTACTGTAGCTTAGAGGTGCTTCCCCAGTTAAGCGTTCAAAATTTGACTAGAAAATAACATTGTATCTCTTATATGCAAATTACTTACAGTGATAAATATTAAATCAGCTCAAGCGTAGTATAAGTATAAAGTCACTAAAAAGATACAGAAAAGAAAGAAAGTATTGACAGCGACAGCTGTACGATTAGATAACAGGACAAAGTTGCTTAATTTGATACAGTTTTTTAAATTTATTTTCGAAAACATCTTTAAAATTTTTAAATACTTATACTCTTGCCTTATGCCTATAAGTACACCTATAAAAATACACTTATGAAATATAAGTTAAAATGTGATGACTGATGACTCAAAGCACCTGTGCTTTTATGTGTGCAACAAGCGATATTTAAAAATTGTAATACTGTTATTATTTTTCTCCTCTACCCACACTTACTCAAGGCCTTTCCGCCCTTACTAGCCCATCCAAAACCCAATTGAAAATAGATTGTCTTTCATACGTGGGTACTTCCCAGATTAACCCTAATTCACAGCTTCATTATTTATTTATTTAACAACTAGCCGACCACGAAATCGTTTTACCATAAAAAAAAATTGTCCAAAAAAAAGATCTAAGCACACATCTAAGCTACGATCTATTTATTTTCTATTTTTTTTCATTCATGAGACACATAGAAAATTTCATGCAAATCGGTCAAGCCGCTTCGGAGGAGTATGGTAACTAAATTTGTGACACGAGAATTTTATACATAAATAAGATTGATGTCTGTCTGTGTTTATGTTTTTTTATATTTTTTTTGTTACGAAGCAAGTATGTATCTAAACATATCCCTTAAAACCTTAAAATATCTTAGTAAAGCACAATAATATTTAAACAGATCTTGCGATATGAACGCATGACCACCTGCCTCTGCGGACGTGGTATGTGTCAAACTATCGCACTATCAGTCATGTGCTGTGACGCGCTTTCCTTTCATGCGCATGCGATTAAATTTATGGAGCCCGAGATTGCTAAAGTAATTATTTAAAGTTGGGACTGCCTAACTTGCTTGAGTTGAATATTTTAATAAAGGATGTAAAATATCGTATGATTTAATAGAATGAGAAATAAATTGTAACTAATAATCAATTTTAACATGAACCATTATGATCATTAAGCTTTATGTGAATTCTATGACAATACTAAAAATTCGCCTACAGTTGCTCTTTTGTAATAGATACTAGGGTGTCAAACAAGCAAACTGATTAGTGTGTTATGTAGTACATATTCGACAAATCCATACAAAACGCTTTCCTAGTTCATTTATGATGAGTATTGCTAAAATGAGTGAAACTTGCTGCCTCCCAATGTTTTCCACGAGCGATACTGGAGCTCTTCAAGGTAAGAGTTAATAGGTACTTTCTAGGTGAGCACGTAACACCGTAGACATTAGACTTATAACATCCATTAGTGAGGTTGTGGTCAAATGCTTGTGCCTTGTCGAAAACAATTCAAGAAAATAATTAGTTATCTTGATTTTTTTATTCTACTAACCAATGTGTTACGTACATATTTAAGATACAAAATAAAGAGCTTGCCTTTAACGGCGTTCTAATTGTCAGCTAAATACTGCAGCAATTAAAACCAGAAAGACCGAATAATTTATTTTTATTGAATTTCTTGTTGACTTTATTTTGCCTATTTAGTGACATTATAAGACTTTCTAAGATATTTGAGATTTATTCAAGTGATTTATTCTACTTGACACAACGGCTTATATATTACCAGCAAACATTTGACATGTCTTATTTATGATTTCCAGTTATAGCTAACAAAAATATATAGATGTAAAGACATATCGATGATAATCTGAAATAAATGAATCATTATTATAACTAAACTGAGAATTATTTTCAAACACATGCCTTGTGTGAACTATATGTAATCAAGAGCTTTATGTAAGAAACAACCAACCCTGCTAATAATGCACGTGACCTGACAATGTCTCTTTGACCAACAATCTAAACTGGAATCGAAAGCTGAGATCTGCGGATAATAACCGAAGCCGCTATCTGCTAGTGATTAACCTTACAAGGCGTTTAGAGGAATATATCGCTCATATGTGTCGTGAGAACCCATTAACTGGGCGAGAACTAAGAACTGGCTCAAACTAATGGGCTGTATTCTTGAGAGTGTAATATTGAAAAGGGGAGAAGTAATTAGAATATAAGATACGAAGATTGGAATCAGGCAGCGTTAAATATGCAAATTGGCAAAAAGACAATATGGATGGCAAGATAATAACTGATCCAGTTTCATTAAATAGAAGAGAGTTGTCTTTATAGCTACGACATAAAAATCTGAAAAGCTAAGATGAAAATACGCAATATCAGAATCTAGAAACAGAAAAAAATTGTTCCCTTAAACATGGTGCAAGAACAAACCAAGTGACCATTAATCCTTTCACACAAAACCTTTTAGCACAACATAATGCCCACAACACACTATTTAAACCAACAAACACTCACTTAACAACCTGATAAATCCGATTGACAATCGCATGGTACAAGGTTTAAAGACGGCTCCTGTGTACAATTGCCCCTTACTAATTTAAACAGCGGTTCCTTATAGAGCGGCTGGAGTGTTAAGAATCCGCTCTTGATCGGCGTTTGTATGAGTCTACGCTGCGTTTCGTTTGACGAACTCGAGTTACACCAAATAGGGTTGGCTGCGAGGTGAAAAATTTGCTCTTCAACCCCCTTAATTGGGTGTCGCGTTGTTTTATGTAACTAACTCAATGCGCTTGTGAATGGTGAGCACTTCGTTGGAAAAGGTACAATTTTTGAACTTATTTTAGAACCCTAAATTGAAATTTCCTCTGTTGTACAGCTCAGCTGCAGCTATGTTATTGATTTGTTGTTCAAAATTCCTGCCAAATTATACTGACGAGGTAACATAAGTAGTCGTATTACGGCGATAGTCAGAATCAACGTCTATCACGGAGGTATTTTTATTTATGTGTTTCAAAACACGAAGATAGAAATAGGTATAGGGTATTTTCAAATTACTTAGTTCACTAATAATTTCGAGCATAAATAGCGTACCCATATGAAATAGCTAACAAATTATTAATACTTACCTACATATTGTCAACCAGTATCTTCCTGATTGATCTCTTCATATGTCTGCGGGTTACACATTAACTAACATTAATTCGGAAACTAAAATAAAGAATAAACTGTTTTATTTCATACCTACATAAGTAATTTAGAGCATTATATTTTCATTATTGTTAGTGTATGGATAAGACTTAAATTATGTCGAATTCCCTTGTAGTACCCACACTCGTGATGTTTAGAAGCTCTACACTGGAAGTTGTTGACGAATACATTTCATCATCACCAGCCTATATACGTCCTACTGCTGGGCACAGGCCATCCTTCATGGGAGAAACACATGAGAAGTTTGGGCCATTACACCACAAGGCTAGCCCAATGCAATGCGGGTTGGTGGGCTAAAGCGGTTGCAGTAACAAGAAGGCACGTTAAGCAGTAACGGCTTAACGTGCCTTCTGAAGCACGGAGGAGCTCGAGATTAGAAATTTTGGTTGACCCATCCCGGGATCGACCATGGCGAAAATTACTTTGTTTTCGTAATCGACGTTTAAACCACTTCGCCACCGAACTCCTCACGAATACATTTCGTGAGGAAAACCTGCGCTAAATTGTCCAACTTGGTCACCTAAAGGGCAATGGGGAAGGCTATGCTTAGCGTTTTTCTGCGTGATCGAATCAGTTACGATGAGATCCGCAGGAACTTAGGTCGCAAACGTAGTCCAAAGAATTCCGAGCCTCAAGTGTCAATGGGCAGGCTAGGTTGCAAGGAGGACTGACGGCCGCTGGGGTGGAAAGGTCTTCGAGTGGCGGCCGTGTACTGGGAGATGGGTGTTGGTCTCCGTTTAAATGCTTAAATTTTTTACCTTTTAAAATAATTGACCTTGCCCAGTATTTTTTTTACTTGACAAACTTACCAGCAGTGTGTGCTACCCAGGGTTGTCACTGATTTGTTGTCGAGACGTTTCTTTTAGCGCTGATGTGGCGCTGATTGGGATGTATGAGGTGTTTGTATGCGATTTTGTTTTCTTTTTGTAACTAATGAGTATTCGTTAGGGCTGTCGAAGATATTCGAAAAAGTTCGCTAGCGAGTTTGCAGTCACCTGCGTATTATAGTTGTGGTTCAAGAACTTTTAAAAAACCTTAATTTCATGTTTATTACGATATAAATTACCTGAAATTTGAAAGTAAGCTTGAACAATATTACATACATCAATAACTATCTACATAACATCTCTAAGCAACAAGTTCTTGCGATTTTTCTCATTGCAGTTTATTATATTATTACGTATCTCACTTTGGTATGATCATAGACCATTTAAATGCACACATCGACTACGATTTCTAAATACCAGCCACTATCAAGCATTTGAATGTATTTCCGATAAGACTGGACGCAGTAGGTCAGCTTGGAAATGCTCTCTTCGAAGGCAGAAGGCAGTGCTGATGACCCTAAGCACGGCTTTTAAAGTAAATTGTAATATCTTAACGACCTGTTTGTATGGAACAGCTGATTTTGTCGCGTTTACATTTGTTTTCCAATAAGTTACGTACAGGTTCACCAACACAGTCATCTGCCTTCGTTTTTGAGTTACACCCTACCCGTACACCCTTAAAAATCAGATCAAAGACAAAATGTCTTTAATCTAATATTAAATGCATCCGCATTTAATATGTAATATTTTAAAAGATTGCCAATTTCGTGAACTACTAATTACTACATTATAAAATATGCAATATTATCGTTGATACTTGGTGTGATTTCGAACACTTCTGTAAGAAGAGTAAGAACAGCTTCGCTGCACGGGAACAGGCTACACTAGAGTGGCTTTAGCCTAAAGATTTTTTGAAATAGAAAATATTAGAATAAAACGCGGGTACACAGTTACACACATTTTTTTTTCTTTATCGTTTTATGGTCTCATTACACTTCTTTTGTTGGTAATACTTAAGCTACTTCAGATAAAATAATAGTTTATCACTGTAAAAAAATAGTTATGGCAATTGTGTATTATTGGCATAGAGTAACAGCAAGGCCTCCTAGTACACATAATGATTTTTACTCAAAAGTATCAAATTCAAATATTTATTGCAAATCAAGAGTTACAAGATCTTTAGTGTTATTATATCACAGCACTTGCCTTCAACTTAATTACCCTCATTGAGAATAGCGCATATGTAGTTACGAAAAACCACATAAAATTATTATTAAGTATTAACATTAGACTAATAAATTAAGAAACTTAAAAGTTCCTTAAATCAAATTGTATTAAATTAAATAACATACTGTGAAGGCAAATTTACTGCAGTGAATCACGATAACTCGCCCCATAGAACTGGATCTGTGCAAATCCCGGATTATGGTGACAGCTGATAACTACCTTGATATCCTGAGGTTCTAATTGGTATTCTAAATCAAGACTTCAATGACTCCAAGTTGAGGACTGCTTGCTCTATGATTATCAAATTAAATATTTACGGAAGTAACAATATTTATAATTTGAAATGCAATAACACACAATAGGGTCAGATTCTCAAATTTTGAAAGTCAATTAAAAAAATATTTGTTTTCTACATATTTGGTAGAAAAAAAATATTTTTAAAGTCCCATACTAAAGAGGAATAATAATGTTAATTAATATAAGAAAAATATTCAAAATGTAAAGACAAATGTTATGATTCAATTATATTATTTATAATTCTAACATTTAGGTAAGAAGGCACTACTAGCTACCAACGTACAGTAAATGCTAATATGAAAATGAAATTAAAAAAGTGTTGACATATTAAACACAACACACAAAAAGCATTGTATCAAAATAGTCAATTACTCCTTATGTAATATGCCTTGTGGTTATATAATAAAATGTAGGAGGTGGTTAAGCTGTCAACGTAAAGTTTTCTTATTGAACTCTTGGAACCTTACCTACTGCAGGAATCAGCATCACCAGCCTATATACGTCCCACTGCTGGGCACAGGCCTTCCTACATGGGAGAAATACATGACGAGTTTGGACCACAACACCACCTCGCTGGCCCAATGCAGGTTGGTGGGTTAAGCCGGGACTCACGGCTTAACGTGCCTTCCGAAGCACGGAAGATTTCGACATAACATGATTGACCCATTCCAGAATCGACCGTGGCGAAAGTTGCTTTGTTTTTCGTATCGAAACCAGAGCGATCAAACCAATACGCTACCGAGCTCCTCATAATAAGCTACCGACAGTACAGTCAATTATATCATTGAATCATAGCTGAAAACAATGACACATTCAAAACGAATTGTCACACGAACAAGTGCTCGTCTAAATAGGACCGCGTCGATGCGAACAAATTGAGTAACAGCAACGCACCTAGTTAGTACAACCAAGCGAGATTGATACTTTAAAATTTCTAATTAATAATAATAATAATATAAATAATAATAAATAATCGAAAAAATAATTAGATAATATTTTTTTCATATTTCCTAAGGTGAAAGCTAAATGTGTGACCGTCAGCACTATTGACTTGTATGTCTCTTAGTCTTTGATTGAAATACATAAAATTGTTTTATATTACCGTATCGCCACTGATAAAGTAATATCTAATTATCGGTTTGGACCGTTACTGGGTTTTACTTTCCATCATCAGTTCACCCGAATAACCCGATAGAATGCTACTATTCGTAAATACGTACCTATAATATTTAAATAATTATCTCCTACTGATAATCGTTAAGGAGTTGTATCTTCCAATATCAGTTCACCCGGATAACAACAACAACAACAATACACAACCAATATAATACAACTATTCGTCAATACGTAGGTACGTATTGACGAATAGTTGTATTCTATTGGGTTATTATAGGTATAATATTCAAAGAATTATCTTCCAACTCCTAACTGTTAAAGAGTTGCACCTTTTATCACCAGCTCATAAACATAAGCAAATACTTGAATAGCTTTGGAAAAAAAAGTAGAACATGTCATGCATGCCTATAAAATTTGAGGCTTGCCCTCAATTTTCCATCATCAGTTCTCTATCGAATAAAAAAATAATTTTGAAAATTGGTCCACCATTGATACAGAAATCGATGAACATACATACAAAAAAACATATAGTGGAATATAATAACCTCCTACTTTTTTTGAAGTTTGTTGAAAATAAAACTTTTTAATTAAACTACGAACTTGCCATGAAGAATAAAGGAACAAAGGAGCGAAGAATCTATGTTTTTAACCGACTACAAAAAGGATTATCAACGCTACGCTCTTTATTTTATATGGTAGATATAAACATTATATGAAATACTTTAAATGCAAAAAAAAGATAGTCGTGCATTGTGGTGATAGGCGCGCTATTATTTATCAAACTCAATAATATTTATCTGATATATAAAGGTATATTTACATATTGTTATATATTCTAATATCCCAGGGGCAGTTACAAGACTGGTTCGCTTTACGTCCCGGTTGACGCACAATCCAGCAGTTAACTACATTCCTATCGCGAAAACCAAAGACTTGATTAGTAAACATCTTGATCTCTTATTATGGTTATCACCACAAGAATGCAGTTGTGATATAAAACGGGATTTAAAAAAAAATACAATTTGTTCTCAATTCAAGAAAATGTCTATTTCTGTATACTATTTTAATTTTAAAAACTTATAATTTTTTTTTTATACTAGGTTCTATTTTATCGAAACTGATGCAGTACCACCCAAGCTACAACATTTTAAAATTTTGTCCCCGTTTCCGTGATTTGGCGCAGACTTGCTTTGACGTTACTACGCGAGACTACGTTTTCTCCAGTACACTTTTGCTTTTTCCAATAAATCTATGTAAGTAAATAAATTAATAAAAATAAAATTCATATCGAAATGATAGGTATTCATAATAAGATACGGTTCAAGATGATCTACGTAACATCTATTTAACGACAGCAAATTGAGAAAAAACAATTCCTTCATAATGCCGAAAAGAAAATAGTTTATTTTTCAAATATCAAAACCTAATAAACCTAGTGTAAATCCGAGTGGCGGAAACAATAGGGGGGATCAAGTTTTGAAGCGGCTCAATTGGCCGGTTGTAATTTCGTCCCATTGTCTCTGTGTCCCTGTCCCTATTCTCGTCCCCAGGAACCGGGAGTTTCCCAAGGGACGTCGTTAGGTCCTTTTTATTAACCTCCGACTGCATTTTCAGATAAGCGCATCATAGTCTTTTAGCGAATGATGAATTACTTATGGAATCGTAAGTAGCTTTTTACGCATGCCTTTAAAAGTATATTTAAGCATTTAAAATCTTTCAATTAAGACGTATAAAATGTTGCATGCATTGCAATGTATTTTAGAAAAATCCCTTGATCATCAACCGATACCAACATAATAATCCACTGAATTACAAACACCTCGTACCTACATTTGCATCAGCTGAAGCCAAATCTAGCAAATTACTGAACAATTTTATATTTTAGTAAAAAGTAAATAGTTACCAAACTATTTACTTTTTACTAAAATATAAAATTTTTACGATACCTTAATTTGTCTTTTAAATTGTAGCAAATAAGTTACATATCCCGAATTACGTGATAACTGATAGATTACAATAAAAACTGTTTGTTGAAAAAATACCAATGACAAATTCATTAAAAGTTCTTTTAACACCACGCCCTTTGTTCTTTCTAATGCGAGTATTATAAAAATAAGCGAGTATTTTTAGACGTTGATATATTTTTAGTGTTAAACACACAACAAAGTAACATTTCAAAGCGACTCTAACAAATCTATACATGTAATGCCTTTTAGCGATGAAAAACTGTGGTCAAGTGTGGCTCTTGAATTATCAAGCGTTTAGACCGTATCAGACATTTAATTGATAACTAGGGGAGAGATAATTAAGGAATTATTTTCCTGAATTAGCTCTCTCCTAGATTAAAAATACGTAGCATTACAGACGCTAGTTTTATTCGTTTTACTACATTGTTAAACATATTTCTAAACAAAAAAAGAAACCAGATTCAAAGCAATCTTTCATCATCATCAGCCTATGATGTACACTGCTGTACAAAAGCCTCCCCCATCGATGTCCAAATGGAAATAAAAAGTTAAAATAATAAAAAAAGATAAGTACAAGCGACAGTACATCAAGCCTAACAATTTGACCTTGAGACCGCCCTTACTGCATTCGTAACAGAGGCGGCTTTCGTAGTGCAACTGGTATGCGATTCTCGAAAGCCTTGAATTCGTGACTGTCGGCAGCGCTGTCATACCTTTTGGCGTTTGTTTGACAACCATTCAACAACCGTTGGCGACACCAGCGTTCCAACGACGAGCACTGGAACGGAACTAATAAGTTTTATATTTTTATACCTTTATGTAAGAATAAATCAAATATTGAATGAAGTCATTGCGATACAGTTTAAACACAAGAAAAACGAAATAAAAAATATTGTATTTCATGTTGCATATCCAATACAGCGACAATCATACACAGCCATGACATCGACGTAGAAATTAGTGAATACGCTTACGCGCAGCTCCGTGCGCAAACGTCCAAATCAATGGCAGTTCGTCGTCTTGTCAGACGTCAAGATCGATGTCGAATATTTCGCTGCAGACCCACCATACCCCTAGCTCTACCCCTTTGTGAATCACACTGCTGGTTTTTATTGGAAACAGCCTAACACTTACTCCAATAAACACCTATATGAGATAATTGAGATATAATAGTCACTTTGAAAAATAATTTTGCGTGTGTGTATTAATGTTGGGTGACCGTCAGCATTAATATCTTGTTTGCCTGTTAAAAAACACTTATAGAATTACGTACTGATTGAATAACCGAACCGAGGAGCTGGTTTCGATTACGAAAACAAAGCAACTTTCACTATGGTCGATCCCAGGATGGGTCAGTCATTTATAATCTCAAGCTCCTCCGTGTTTCGGAAAGACCGTTTAGCTGTAGGAACCAATTGTTACTGCAACCAATTTAACCCATCCACCCACACTGGATCAGCGTGGTGGTGTTATGGCCCAAGTTAATGTGTTTCTCCTATAGCAAGGCCTGTGTCCAGCAGTGGCACGTATTTTTTTTTTTTTTTTACACTCACACCTATTATCTAGCCCAAAGTAAGCATCATTAAGAGCTTGTGTTATGGATACTAGATAACGGAGAAATAATGATAATAATATGTATATAAATATTAGAAATATACTAAATAAACATATAACCATCCATGACTCGTAAACAAATGTTCGTACTCATCATACAAACATTTGTTCCTACCGGGATTCGAACCCGGGACCTCTTGACCGAGTAGCCTGGGGTACATACCACTCGGCCAGGCGGTCGTCGTATATAGGCTATTGATGATGATGATGACTAATCGAATAAAGTGTTGTTTACAACCATCGTTCGACTTGGCATTTGACTTGATTGTTGTTTTTTGAGGAGTTCCGTTTTCTTTACGAATATCTAAAGATGTTCATCAGATACACACTTACATGGGATCCACCTGACAAAAAAAATAACTATAGAAAAAAACTTATCGTATCGAGATAGCCTCCTTTTTTGAGGTCGGTTAAAATGTAGAAGGTACTTTCTAGTTCGTAGTTAGCCTCAAAACCAATTCTAAAACCTTCAATTTAGGTGACTATATACCACTTAAATCTTGTAAAGAAAATAAACATACAGATGTTTATCATAACAACATTATCATTCTAGGTATAAATATCTGTATAAATTTTAAAATATTAAGTATAAAAGTTTTTTTGCTTTATAAATAGACTTAAGTAAATAAAAATAATATATTTTGTGAGATGTATTACCACTTAAATAAAAGTACATTAAAAATAAAGGGTTAAAATATAAAATATGTCTGATATACTTCGCTCTTCTTGCTCATAACACATACAAAAATGACAGTGGTTTGCTTATATTTATTATTTTCCTAAGTTGCCTAAGTATCGACGCTCATAGCACCTTGGGCACTACTTACGCGTTGTCACCGTAGTCTATAGACGCTCGTAGCACCTAGGGCACTACTCGGGCGTTGTCACCGTAGTCTATAGACGCTCGTAGCACCTTGGTCACTATTTGGGCGTTGTTACCGTACCTAGGGCACTACTCGGGCGTTGTCACCGTAGCCTATAGACGCTCGTAGCACCTTGGACACTACTCGGGCGTTGTCACCGTAGTCTATAGACGCTCGTAGCACCTTGGCTACTATTGGGGCGTTGTCACCGTAGCCTATAGACGCTCGTAGCACCTTGGACACTACTCGGGCGTTGTTACCGTAGTCTATAGACGCTCGTAGCACCTTGGCTACTATTCGGGCGTTGTCACCGTAGCCTACAGACGCTCTTAGCACCTAGGGCGCTACTCGGGCGTTGTCACCGTAGCCTATAGACGCTCGTAGCACCTTGGACACTATTCGGGCGTTGTCACCGTAGCCTATAGACGCTCGCAGCACCTTGGTAACTATTCGGGCGTTGTCACCGTAGCCTATAGACACTCGTAGCACCTTGGACACTACTCGGGCGTTGTCACCGTAGCCTATAGACGCTCGTAGCACCTTGGACACTACTCGGGCGTTGTCACCGTAGCCTATAGACGCTCGTAGCACCTTGGACATTACTCGGGCGTTGTCACCGTAGCCTATAGACAGTCGTAGCACAATAAACACAACTCACGCGTTCCTTACCTTACCTTACCATGTAAGAATCAAGAGGAAGTATCATGTTGACAGAATAATCGACGAGTCAACCTGCTCCTAACACAACGGTTTCTCAAAGAGCTCTAGCAACCTTACTCAGCGCAGGAACAAGGAAATTTTATTTGACTGCAATATTCTGTAAAAACGCTGGCCCACATTGGGCTAGCGTGGTGGTGCTATGGCCCAAACTGGCTTCATGGGTTTGAAAAATATAGGAAGGCTTGCGCCCAGCAGTGGGAATTCTAAAGGCTGATGATGATGATTCTGTAAGATGTAAGTACAAACCCAGTGGATTTTTTAAAGTACACTTTTCACTTTTAACTAATTAAAGAAACGGAAGATCTTGCACCAGAAATTGTTGTTGACAAAGCGAAAAGTAATTAGGAGCGAAAAACACTAAAACATCTGTCAAAACACCGATCCACTGACTATTCATCATTATAATCACCAGTCTATATACGTCCCACTGCTGGTACATGGGAGACACACATGAGGAGCTTGGGCCATAACACCACCACGTTATCCCAGTACGGATCAGTGAGTTAAGGCGGTTGCAGTAACAACCGGGACCAAGGGCTTAACGGGCCTTCCGAAGCACGGCGGAGCTCGAGGTTATAAATTTAGATTGACCCATCCCGGGATCGATCATGGCGAAAGTTGCTTTGTTTTCGTAATTGAAACCAGAGCGCTCAAACCACTGCGCCACCGAGCTCCTCACTCACCACAGACTATTAAATTCATAGACTAAGTAAATAATCTCAACATTTTCGGGGTTTTATTGTCTATGAGTTGTGACGTTGCTGTTTTGTGTTTGTCATAATGGAGGTAAGTATTGTTATTACTAGTGGCGTGTGGATATCGGTAATCGCGCCAAAATATGGCCTTCTTCTTTTCTCAGAATGTGGTCTATCTCCTTGAGAAAATTTCTCTGAATCGGTTTAGCAGCTTACGAGTTAAAACGCAGTGGACAGACAGGCAGAAAAATTCGCATTTATAATTAGTATGGATTATTTGTAAGGTAGGTAATTGAGATAAACGATTCCGGCGAGTTGCATGAATTGAGGGGAAAATACTGCCTTATTCTGGTTTCTTATCATTATGGAAATTACTTGCGTTGTAAATAAGCTAACGTATAATAATTCTTAACTCGCGGAACCCCACAAACGTCTCTAAAAACCGCAACAAAGACAAAAGGGCTATTCCAGGGCGTAAGTCAGTTACTAATGGCGTACGCCGAGATCACGCAAACAGATCTCAGTTAAAAGCAATTAAGGCGTACAGGATTCCACATACGACCACCGGCGGCAATCGAGTATAATCACCGCGATTTAAAACTTTCTTACCTTGAGATACGAGATAAGGTAGCGCTGGGTAACAGTGAAAGCTGGATATTTAAAGAACGGGATTTAAATCTCTCCTTTTCACGCAGTCTTATCTAACATTTTCGGGTTTGAATAAGTAAAAAATAATAATATTAAAATAGTAAAAATAGTTATGTGCTTTAATCATAGTCAAAAATATAATTCCGTCTCCACCCAATATCACGCACAAATTAGTTTAGTAGGTACCAATGTCGTTTCTTTGTCGTACTTCCAGAACTTCAAACTTTTTGCCTGCCCTTCTTTATAAAATGACATGAGTTCCTTCAAAAGAGACGTGAAAAGGCAACTTATGGGCGGCAAGGTGGAGGCGGCTAGAGCAATGTATTTCAAGCTGCATTAGCTGTCTTCGCATATGGACTCTTCTTACCGCTTCACATCAGGTGGAGACAAGCCATTTGCCGTACTTTGTACATAATAAAAAGGAAAATTAGTGTACTCTAATTTAGGATACTAGTAACCGCCCGCGGCTTCGCCACCGTGGATGTTGGCTATCGGTCCAAAAGGAAGGTATCTAGTCTATTTCCTTTCTCCAGTATGAAGAAAGGAAACCACGCCAAATTTCATTTGAATCGATTCAGGGCTCACGATTGAAAACGTAACAAACAGGGTTACATTCGCTTTAATTTTTTTTTGTATGAAAACAGGCAATTTAAACGATTAGCTAATCTATATGTAACTCTTACTAACCAGTCATGAATTTTAGAAAATTAGAAGATAATGTTTTTCCGAATACCCATATAAAAACTAAACTTTATTACATTTCTTTTATTTAAGTATCTCTGCTTCCCTATAAAAATAAATTTTTATATAAAAATGATATTTGATTCAATGACAATAAAACATATCAAAATTATTTGGAATGTTTCAATAATTGTTAGATATTTCAAATGATGTCTCTTTTTCTTGTTACCTATAAAACATTTTCGTTCTTGTAATAATTTAAACAAATATTATTTTATATGTTTTTCATAAAAAACACTTAAGTAGCTAGTGCATAAAACTAAAAAAAATCTAGTGATTCACTCGAAAAGAGACATTAAAAGATAAGCCATTCTCATCATTTTGTGACATTAAAGTTTAAACTTTACGGTGTTAATAAGAAAGACTATTCTACTTTTAATTTTAATTTCACAATATAATTATGCGACCAGATTTTTAATATTACATAGCTGGTACAAAATGCTCACGTCCCCGGACGTCGACAGGTTTAGTTGCAAATAAAACTAGAATATTCACATCCGAGACCAAGTGCAAGTGTTTTTTTACTAGTGATATCGTAAATTATGAAACTTAAACAATATAGTGCTGTCAGTTTCACCGCTTTCTAAGCAAACACTAATGTGACAGATGAATTTACAAAGCCAGGTTAATTGCTTAGTTATTGTATACGAAATATTTATGTCGTAAAACGAAAGCATAAATTAATATTATAAAAAGTTATATACTCAAAAACAGATGCACCGGGGCGCCTACGTCTAACCATTGCATCCTGCGACAAGACAGACTGCTAACAGATACAGTTGGAGTAAAACTTCATTATTTTTTTCGATGAGTCTGTTATCTATACATCCTTTGGCCGTTATACTTCAGCATTGCGAACACCTTATTTTATAATAAAAAACACATATACCTTAACATGAAAGATTTTTTTCTTTATTTTACGTTTAACGGTCGTTCAACAAATTTAAACGTAGTTTCTAAGTTTCTCTAAATCACTCTAGTTTCGTATCAAACACCTTCACGCTAAAAGTCATTCGTCTCAAAATCTTTATTTTGAAAAGATTTTACTCCTTGATCAAGTGTTTAAAACACGGAATAGCTAATCCTACTTTAATTCAAAGAGTGAAATTGTCCGTAGGTTATCTAGTATTTAGCTCTGATGTTCGTTTTGAGGTAGCATATAAGATATACTATGTAGAGTTCAAGAAACACGAAAAACGCGTGCAAATGTTTTACAGTACAATGTTACACCACACAGAGAAACCATTAAATGATTTGCAAATCTGAACAACTTAATTGTACATAAACAGAGAGAGAAAAAACCCAACAGTTTCGGCGACCGGTAGCTCAAAATGCAAATGTCGTGCCACTGCTCTCTTATGCAATTTTATTTTTAAACGTTGCTTTTTTAATTCTTTTTTTCAAGGGAGGGCAACGTGTCGTGTTGGCTGATTGCTTTCGTGAGTTCGGATATTGTTCTTTTAAAACACCGCGTGACTGAAAGCTCTTAAGAACGACTTAAAATAAATAAGATAGTGGCATTGTTTTATACTGCATTAAAAGCATTAATATAGTGGGTAAGCTACTTTTTAAATACTGCCTCGTCTCGAATCAGACTCACTGGCTCACTGGATTAATACAAATTTAAACGCTCTCGAAAAAAGACGGCTTCACATATTTAGAAATTAAGAACTGTATGTTGAATATTAGACCATAATAATCGTGGATTAATAGGTTACAAGAAGCTTGTGGGCAAAATACACGTTAACTAAAATTATCTATGGTTTTCATAAAGGCTGTTTAATTTTAAGAGGGGCAGGTCATTTTCTACAGAAAGCTGGTTTGAAAAATGTATGGCAATGTAGGTACTTGATTTTGGAGATTACCCTATAGGTACTGTCGTATGAAAGAGAGGATGCCTTGCGGTTATTCAGCATTTTGATATGAATTCAATCCTTTTTTTAGCCCCGATAAAAAAGAGTGGTTTTTAAGTTTGAAGTTTGTCTCATCGTAGCTCCTGAAGGAATGGACCGATTTTGATTCGGTATTTTATGTATAAAAGCTGAGTGATCAAAATGGTTTTAAGTCTTTTTTTTTCGCTTACCACCAGACGGCCCACCTGGTGGTAAGCGGTTACCGCCGCCTATAGACACCTGCAATAACAAGGAAAAGCACTTGATATTGCAGGTGCGTTGTCATCCTGAGGCCTAAGATGAAATGCAGTCCATGCCCAGTAATTACACTGGCTACCTTTCCCTTCAATCCGAAACACAGCGAACTGTTTCACGGCTGAAATAAGAAAGGCGGTGGTACCTACCCAGGCGACCCTACATATGGGTCTACCACCTAGTAAATAGCCTTAATTAATAAATATCTGTTCAGGCGTTTGTTAAGGTAAAAAAGGCTAAAAATCAAGCGTTGTGGCTCTGCGTAGCCATGACATCATGCTGAGCTGGTCAACCTTTTGGTTACATTAGTTCTCACAGTATTTATTCCTCATCGTTTTGTAAGTTCCTCAAATTGTGACCTATTAAACGTCTTGTCTTTCTTTAAGTATATGTAGTTGTCACTGTACCATATTAGAACCTACTCAAGTTAATCTACTTATTTGTGTTTGACTATACCTACTGCTATAAGCCGAGTCATTTATCTTGACATGGTACGAAATAGGGTAGCTGATAACTTTTTTATTTCATAAATAAGAAGTTTATAACTCGTAAAAAAATATTTAAAAGAGATAGTATATCTAAGATCAACAGTTTGACAGATATGATGGTATGTTTGATATGTTGCGGCACAACATCCAAAAACGCTCCATAGAAAATCTACGGAGCAGGTGACGTCACATGTTCGCATATTACTAAGAAATGTATAGGCATACTGACAAAATTAATAACTATATATTAAGTATGTTTTATTAATAGTTGTCATAACAACTGTACTTTTAATTGGTGTCAGTAATCTTATATCATTAACATTTTTGATAAGTTTTGAAAAAACAGACGTTTTTTTAATAAGTTAGTAAAAATAATTCTATATTCAAATTTAGGCAACATCTCAATTGTAATCGATTTGTTTTCTTTTTATTGAATTATTCTAAAAAAACGAGACTTACACCTACTATTTATTTACAATTCACTGTGTATTTAGGACCCACGATAAAAACAAAGCTGAGGAGCAACTGCGAGACAAGGTTATTTATTTTAAAAAATCAATGCTTAAAATTCAATTAAAGCTTGATTTATATCCACATTCAAATCAAATTAAATTTGCCTAATCATTTCCATAAAACATTTTATTTTCCCCACAAGCATTTTGTGGCCAGTTCATCACCAATTAGAACGCGTAGATCGGAACCTGCCCACCGCCACTGGGCATAGTGTCGCGTATTGCCAAACGCGGCACGGTGCAACGACCTGCATTCCTACAACCTGATCTATGTGATGACAGAGCGGCTGTTAGCGACAAGTTGATTGGTACAATATTAAAGCTGCAGCGATAAGTAGAAGCTTTAGCATCAGGCAATATTGGAAGCGTTAGGCTTAAATGTCTTATCAAGTATCCTGAGAGCGCAAGATTATGGTACGCATGTGCTTATTATTATTATTTAGGCGCGCAAAAGCAAGCTGTGTTGTTGCGCTTTAAGATACTTTGCAAAATTTTTAATATTTCACATAATTATGTAAGACATTTTTTATCTGTAACTCCGTATTAAAGAGTATAGAAATATGATATTCGAAAAAGCCAAGCAATATTAACATAAGCGTATAATAAACTAAACTGTTGAATTTAATACATAATTACAACCGTTTCATATTCTGTACGTGTATTATATATTTTTTGATACAACTAGATGACAAACAAGCTGAGGCCCCACCTGAGTGGTTACCGCCGCCTATAGACACCTGCAATAACATGGAAAAATCACTTGATATTGCAGGTGCGTTGTCATCCTGGGGCCTAAGATGAAATGCCGTCCATGCCCAGTAATTACACTGGCTACCGCTTACGTATTATTATTATTGTTTAATAGTCCATATTGTGATTGATTTGGAAAATCAATATAGAACAATATTTTGAACCTAGAACGGGCTTGTTCCTTGCACCACTCACTAAGACTAGGTCACAGTATTTGAGAATGCGTCATAGAAAAATACTTTGATTAATAAATAGACGCAATAAATTGAAGTCGCCTTTTGCAAATATAAATTCATATTAATGTCAACGTATGATAAAGTAGAGAATAATTCAAACTAAGAGATACAAAGCTTTCGAAGCACAATGACTCAAAAGCTTATTGTTGATTGCCATACACTAACGACTGTAACGATAACATAAAATAAAATGAATGAAAGTGTCACCTAACGTTTATTTATTGTTTTGTTATATAAGCCTATTGAAGTCAACCGCTGGAAATAGGTTTTGTTAATGCTGCGCCTCAAATACACGTTCTAGCTTTACTCATACAGCCACAACTTACTACCATCTTCTTTAGATCGGAGTTTCACCTAGCAGAGGTTCGTTTGATGAGACGTGATCTCCATCTCCATCTAAGAACCTTCATTCTCCGCCGCTCATCGGTGGATGTGACCGACCCACAGCCACTTCAGCTTTCCTCTGGATCATCACCGCCTTTATACGTCAAACTGCTGGGCACAGGCTTTTCTACATGGGAGAAACACATGAGGAGTTTGGGCTATAACACCACCACGCTGGCCCAATGCGGGCTGGATGGTTAAAGCGGTTGCAGTAACAACCAGGACCAATGCGTCGTGCAATAATGCAACGTGCCTTCCGAAGAACGGAGGAGCTCAGGATGACAAATTTTGATTGACCCATCCCGCGGTCGCCCTTGGCGAAAGTTACTTTGTTTTCTTAATCGTAACCAGAGCACTCAAACCATTACGCCACCGAGCTTCTGGATGATATCAATCAATTTGTTTCTTATAACCAGAAATCGGGATAGGATAAAATTAGTAGTTTTTTCAGTAGGTACCAAGCGACGTCATAATAATATATTATCTATGAAAACTGTATAATATGGATATGCCTTTTACTATTTGGAATTTTAGAACTATTTAAAATGTGAATTTTTGCCTTGGTAAACATGAGTCGGAACAACATAGAATTCGGAGAAACAGGATTATTAGTCTATAGTTATGTCATAACGTAAAAAAAATTGTTTAGTTTTTTTATTCATGGTTTAATTGCAAACTATTTATTATAATAATATAGCTCAGTAATTAAATGGTTGAAACACGTTTTTATATCTTATGGAAGATTAGTTTTCGAAATCTATAAAATTCGTTTAAATCCATGTTCTGATCTACTTAAATACTCTACATATTCGAAACCCGTTTTGTCCGTGCGGTGACGGATTAAGAATACAATTCACCGCCCCATTTCTTCCCGTGGGTGTCGTAAGAGGCGACTAAGGGATTACCGAGCTACCAACTGCTCGACTGGTGGTAGGGTCTGAACACCCGCCTGGTTAGTGACCACCGTACGCATGGCGTAAAACCCGCCAAGTGACCACTTGTGGTCGCGTTCCGGGATCAGTCAGCGTACAACCAGAGCTTGGGGAGACGTTGCGGCGATGGATGCGGTCAGTGACGGCTTCCGTCTAACCAGAGCCAGGTGGACTGCGTTGACCCGCCGACCAGGGAGACCCGAAGAAACGGCTGTTCCGCTGGCCGCCCGTGGTACAGTACAGGGGCCCAAGCGAACCTAACCAGTTCGTGAGGCTGCCCTATCATGCCACGCATAATCTTGGGGTGGTCCGTCGTGCCGGTTGGTGACCGGGTGGTGGGGTCCCGGCGGCCATTCCCGGGGGGGTTCGGGGGCCCTTCCGTTCGGCGGGTCAGCGCTTCTCTGCTGTCGGCTATTACCTGGGGAAACAGGCCTCACGCTTTGACCGTATATATCGCGACGACGTTCCCCCAATTCACGCCTCTCCTCCTTCATCATTTACTATGGCAGCGCTAAGAAACATTTCCGGTCGTTCAGCGGTGCACACCCCCACCACAACCACGCTGTTTGAGGTCGGGCTCACTAACATCCGTGGGCTCCATGCTAACCTCAATGCCGTCCACCAACATCTCGAGACGGCTCGACCCGAAATGCTGTTTTTGACGGAGACGCAAATACTCCGCCCGGCAGACACTAGCTACTTGGATTACCCCGGCTACGTTCTTGAAGAGTCCTTCAAAGCGAAGGCCGGGGTATGCTTGTTTGTCCGGGCGGATGTTTGCTGTCGCCGTCTGCGCTGTTTGGAGGACCCTTCCTACTCTATTCTTGGGGTGCATGTGGACCTGGGCACACATTGCCGTATCTACGTGTGCCTGTATAGATCCCACAGCGGTGACATGGAGACAACTCGACTTTTCGAACATCTTAGTCGGGTGGCAGATGTTGCGCAGGAGCAGTTTCCAACCGCGGAATTGGTGTTTTTAGGGGACTTCAATGCTCACCACGAGTCGTGGTTAAGTTCCTCTAAAACTGACCATGCTGGTAGAACTGCCCACGCTTTCGCTCTCACGCATGACCTGACCCAACTGGTAAACCAGCCCACCAGGATTCCAGACATTGTCGGTCACGCGCCCTCATTGTTGGACCTTCTGCTGACGACTCGCCCGGATGGATATCGGCTAGAGGTTCGTGCTCCTTTGGGAACATCGGATCACTGCCTGATATCCGCTGGGGTGCCACGGGCGTTGCCACCGGTACCTATGGTTGCCAAACGCCGCATCTGGCACTATGCGTCGGCAGATTGGGACGGTATGCGGGATTACTTTGCATCTGTCCCTTGGAGGCAGCGCTGTTTCAGTGAGCTGGACCCGAACGCTAGCGCTACTGCTGTTGCTGATGGGATCATGTTAGGGATGGAGTACTATATCCCTCACTCCGATCTCATCAGTAGGGGTAGGCGTAACCTCTGGTTCAACCGCGATTGTGCCTTAGCTGTTGAAAACAGACAGTCGGCATACCGCGCTTGGATCAGGGGCCGAGCTTGCGGGGATCCTAACATTGACTCACTGAAAGCAGCCTATAACAACGCCACCAAGTTCTGCAAAAGGGCCTTCATCAGAGCGGATGCCCAGCGCGTTGCACGAGTTGGCCAAGAACTTCTTACGCATCCTACGGGAAGCCGTAGCTACTGGCGTCTGGCCAAAGCCGTGCAATCCAACTTCTGTCAACCCTCGCTGCCCCCGTTGAGATGTTCTGACGGCTCGCTAGCTCACAAGCCGCAAGAGAAAGCCGATCTCTTGGTAAAACTCTTTGCTGCTCACTCCCGAATCGATGACTGCAACTTACAGCCACCAACACTCTCCCACTGTGGCCACACAATGCCCGATATTCGTATTAGGCAATGTGATGTACGTGCGGAGCTTCAGTCAATCGACGTCCGGAAAGCTAGTGGACCTGATGGCATTCCAGCGATAGTACTGAAAAACTGCGCAGCGGAGTTGTCTCCTGTCTTAACGCGGCTATACCGTCTTTCTCTCTCTTCTGGGTGTGTGCCGGAATCTTGGAGAGAGGCCAATGTGCAACCGGTCCCCAAAAAGGGAGACCGATCAGACCCAGCTAACTACCGCCCGATAGCTGTCACCTCAGTTCTTTGCAAGGTCATGGAACGGATCTTAAACCACCAGCTGATCCGATACCTAGAAGATCACTCATTAATTAATGATCGACAGTACGGGTTTCGGCCGAACCTCTCTGGGAACAGTCTGGGGTGAAGCTATTGACAAACGTGGTGAGTCACTGGCAGTTAGCCTTGACATTTCCAAAGCGTTCGATCGGGTCTGGCACAAGGCTCTTCTCTCCAAGCTCCCGGCATACGGTCTGCCCGCTCAGCTCTGTAACTGGATCGCCGGCTTCCTGCATGAGCGAAGAATCCGTGTCCTCGCAGATGGATGCGCTTCGCGGTTCATGTCAGTGAATGCTGGTGTACCACAAGGCTCTGTTCTATCCCCCACACTCTTTCTTCTTCATATCAATGACATGATTCCGTTAGGAAACATTCATTGCTATGCAGATGACAGTACAGTGCATGGGGGATATTACGGTCGCCCAGGGGCTGGGCGCGCTGAAACCGAGAGGGAGAGGGAGAATCTTGCCATTGAGCTCGACAGGGTGTTGAACCTCGTATCTGAATGGGGATCTAACAATCTTGTTGAGTTCAATGCTAAGAAAAAATGTCGCCGTTCCTTCCCCTTCCGTCTCTTCAGGGCATGACTCTTTCGGCACAGGGCTCCCTAAATTTGCTAGGCATGGAGATATGTTGCGATCTGAATTCCAGGAACTACATCGAAACCGTGATCAAAACAGCCTCACGGAAGCTCGGTGTCCTGAACAAGGTGCGTCGATTTTTCACGCCTGACCAATTATGCCTGCTCTATAAAGCTCAGGTCCGGTCTTGCGTGGAATATTGCTCGCACTTGTGGGATGGCTCCGCCAAGTACCTTCTCGATGCCCTGGACAGATTGCAGCGTCGTGCTGTCCGTATCATTGGCGATATAGAGGTCACCAACAACCTTGAGCCTCTGCAATTGCGTCGAGACATTGCGTCGCTTAGCGCCTTCTATCGGCTATATCACGGAGAGTGTTCTGAGGAGTTATTTGACCTTATCCCACCTTCCCCCTTCCTACTCAGGAGCACGCGAGCCGGTCTTCGGAGTCATCAATTCACTGTCTCCACCTCAACATCACGTACAAAGAAATTTAGTAGCTCTTTTCTTTGTCGAACTTCCAGAACTTGGAATTCTTTGCCAGCACATGTGTTCCCTCCTTCGTATAACATGGGTTCCTTCAAAAGAGGCGTGAAAAAGCACATTTCGGGCCGGCAAGGTGGAGGCGGCTAGAGCAGTGTCTGAACTGCACTAGCTGTCTTCGCATATGGACTCTTCTTACCGCTTCACATCAGGTGGTGTTGAGTCATTTGTCGTGCTTTGTATAAAAAAAAAAAAAAAAAAAAAAAAACCCTGCAACTGAATGTACATGTTACATAATTTTATAGCTACTAACAATATATTTTACTGACTGTAGCAAAATTATTTTTATGCACCTTGCATACACTGCATACATAAATCAAAATATTTATGCAAAACTAATTTCGTCGGTATTAAATACAGTTGTCAACATAGACATAAATTGTACACTATCTGTCACACGATTTCTGTGCCCTTTTTAGTTTCTGTAGTAATTAGCGTCAACAAAACGTCCACGACCCCAGAGCGGGAGCAATATTTACATGCAACATAACAATAAATCATTTGGTTCACTTTCCTAAATTGATATTGTAATCCGTTCTCGGTTTTGTTCTTGTTTGTTGTTGAATAAATGAAGACGTTCCCGTGATGCGGCTTCGTTAAATTGCTATCTCTGATCTTGTTCCAGAATGGAGTAGGCTTTGTTCATACAATGTTTTAAGCGATCGGTATTAGGAAAGTTTATATTGTAGTCCTTGTTCTATTATAATTGCTACTTGTCTTTAAATTTAAATGTTTTCACTTTATGAAATTTCAATAAATATAAATGAGTATTTTAAAATCATCATGTTTATTAAACTGTTTTATTGCATCAGAATTCTACTTAACTGCACATAAACATTTAAGCGTATAGAATATGAATCTTAGTACATGTGCATAATCCACGAAATCATAACATGAATCATTTTATAAGCATTTCTAAGTTTTTTTCTAAAATATTTTATCGGTAGAGTTCTAGGTTTATTTATTTTATAAGAACCACTCCACACCTTCCCAATTCCACTTATCGCGTACACCGATACAAAATGGAGAATCACGATCGGGACCACTAACTTATGTCTCGGGCCGTCGTGGTGATATGTTCATCTCAACAATAAATATCGGTGGCCAATTAAACGAACGGTGGCATTCTACTCTGAGACATATAAGGTTATGACGTTTTGTATAGGTAGGCTTAAAAATATTTACTGAGTTCTGTATTTTGTATCTAAATGGTAATAAAGTTTTGCGTCCTAGTAGTTGACGGGTTTCATTTTATTTTTTTCTCTTTATAATAATATTCATACAGATAAATTGATATTTTACCAGATAACCAGAAATGCATATAAATCAATGAGAAAACTTTTTTTATACTACAGAAATTGCAATCGATACAAAAATATTATCAATTTTAAGTGCCCCTTCAAGCAGCAGAAGCAGCAGCAGATAGATAGAGCAGTGATATCGATTCATACTTAAAGCTAATTAAGTACTTTCATGAAAATACACTCTTTAAATATAACAATGTAGTACATACACATAAAACTTTATACTTAAACAGATCTCTATATTATATACCTAATTTAATTAAAAATTACAAGATAGCTAGTATAATCTTGATATACGTAGTGTTGTATCCCTCTGTAATTAAAATAATAATTGTTTGATAATTTAAATAACTTTATATTCTCTCTTTTCATCATTGTAAAGCATAAAATAAAATATATAAGAAGTCATCTGCATACATGGCTACGTGTCCCTCTTTGAAATTGTTTTGCTGAATCGATTAAGCTCTTGATCTCGTATCGATTTTTTATTCTGATCTCGCCCTTTTGACTTCGCCGCCAGTTGATATCTTTATTTGATGAAGTTAAATGTTTGTTCGCTGCTTACATATAAATCATTTTTTTTTTGGTTTGATTGTTATAATTATAGTAAACGAATAAAAAGTGAGAAAAAAAATAGGTTAATTCAAGTAGTAGGTAACACTTTACATATCTAAGAACATCCACGCATACACACACATGCATTCAAAATCAAAATAAAAATTATATTTATTCAAGTAGGCTCCTAAGAAGCTCTTTCGAATCGTCAAAAATCACAATATGTATATCTATTTAAGAAATGGTCTCACAATGTCTGAATTTCCACCGGTTCCAAAAGTTGAACTATCGAGAAGACTCCGGCAACAAACTCGTGTAATCACTCTTTTCAAAATATGATATTTTGCTGTGCAGTGCCATACCGAAAAAAAATAGTGAAATTATATCAAGTTAGAAACGTAGTATTAACTTTATTTTATTTTCAAACAACACATATCTGAAACTTTTTTTTCGGGGAGAAGTCTGATTATGGACCTACCCGTCGCTGGCTTGGTGATGGGCATGTGTGGGGTCGCCCAGTACTAATGACACTGGGAATACCCACTAAAACCTCGCTAACTTCACTGCCCTTTGCAGGTGTAGCCTTTTTTTTATAGGTACCCAGGAGCGAACGGAGCTGCCCCTGGGTTATGTGGGAGTCACCAGCTGAAGGCCGGCATACCCACTAAAAACCAACTCGTTTCTTCGAAACCGGCTTTGGCGCACGACAGCGTACTTTTCCCGCCCGCGCTTTTCAAGCCCGCTACCGAGCCCACCAGGATAGGAAGCATGCTCGAGACCAGGTGGTGCTCCCCCTACACGGAGACGTTTGGCGCGGGTGTCGAAGCCCCAGTCCATCACCCGCCGTCGCTCCGTTCCCTATAATATGGTTGAGCGGAGCGATGGCTGGCACATGCGTCATACTTGTGAACAGGTGCCACTAGTGGAAATGGTCATCTCTAAGCTTCCTTGATTTTGTAATAATTTACCTACATATTCATCAATAGTATAATTTTTGAGGGATTTTTGAGGTATATGGCATTATAGGATATTATATATAAAACAATACAATTATTATTGTAATGACGTGCTCAGACAAGTGTTTAAAATTAATGAAAGATGTTTAGCTTTATTAGGTATTTGTATATTCATTGTTGACCTTTGTGTATTGTAATACCTATATTGTGATGGTGCATTGTCGGACAGCATTTAAATACAGTAAATATTCTTATCATTAGGTACTTATAGGTACGTTAATATACCTTTTTTTATACTCTGTGCGACACTGCGCTGCTAAATACTATTACTGTGTAATGAAACATTGTAACTTAATGATTGAAAAGAGTGACTACACGAGTTTGTTGCCGGAATCTTCTCGGTAGTTCAACTTTTGGAACCGGTGTAAATTCAGACAGACTGACAGACAGACTGGCTGACGGACAGACAGACAGACTGACTGACGGACAGACGGACCGACAGACAGACTGATAGACAGACTGACATAACATTCTTAGCTTACGTAGATCCAGATAAGACAGAGAGACAAACATTATGAAATTGTTAGTTAATATTATTTTTATGTGATAGACATAAGGGTTTTTTTGTTGACGATTCGAAAGTGCTTCTTGGGGGGCCTAATTGAATAAAGATATTTTCATTTTCATTTTCACTACGGCGGTTTGCAGGTGTAGCCTAGGCTCTGCAGAAGCAATTTCACCAGCCCACCCCCCGATTTCGCTCCGTTGGAGATTACCCAGAGACACTTAGGCAATCCCAGGCGTGGCGGCCTATGCAATGAGTTGCATTGTCGGGGTCAACCGCGCAAGCGGCCGCGCCTAGCGCACAGAAAGACGAGCGATCACTGCCGGCCTCCTCACGCCCACCCGCCTACTCCAGATTAGTTCGGTTAGACGATCTGTTCCTGCTCTCTCTCTGCTGCCTTCTTCTGCGTGATTAATGAGGCGAAGGCTTCCCATACCCTCTTGCTACCAACCATGGTTAGCAGCGAGTTTAAAAGCCTACTTTTTTGTTACATTTTTAAATAAAGAAAGAAAGCGATGAAAAAAGTTTGAAAATGCTTGTAAAAGTATTCTTTAGGATCACTAGAGGTGTTAACTTCAATGAGTAGTCAGATAAACGTTGCTATAAAAACGTTAAAAAGAAAGGATAGAAAGCGGTGAAGATAGTGGTAATCTGGCCGGACATCAGGAGACGCGGGTTCGATTCCCGCCTGGAGCATTTTTTTTTCATCGCTTTCTTTCTTTATTAGTAATTGTTACACTTACAGTCTCTTAGAAGGAGGCGACAGACATGGTTGGCAGCGAGAGGTGACTGCCACTCGTGTCGCCAGGCCAGATACCCCACAAGGTGCTCGTCAAGGATGTGGCCGTATCGTCGGGTGAGTCGGCACTGATGACACCGTGGCGTCTCCTCTCGACGAGCGATTTGGTACAGGTAGTCGCCGAAGCAACCATGTCCGGTCAGTACCTGTACCATGCCATAGGTGAGGCTGCCCAGCCGGCGCTCAACCCCCTCCTCCAACACACACCTGAACCTAAGCTAAGAACATTATTATTCGCACATCAACCGTAAAAGTTTGATCTTGAGGTTTAAGTGCCGCCTTTATTACGTTTGTAATAGAGTCGGCTTTTGTAGCGCAACTGTAACACTTGACGTGCTGCCGTTTGTACTGCTACATAATAATGTAAATGCGAAAGTAACTCTGTCTCTCTGTTACATTTTCACTCCTAAGCCGCTGAACAGGTTACCAGGAAAGTAGATTACCTCCCGAGAAATGACATACCTAAGCTAAGCTTTGACGCGTAGCCCACAAACACGCGGGCGGAGCCGCGGACACCCACTAGTATAGAATATATCGTGGGACTGTGTATATGCAGACTACCTTAATTTAGTAGATACTAACTATAAAATGTAAATCCTTGATTGTCTGTCGTAATAAAAAAAAAATGATATCTATACCTCAGGTAACCTTGATGACGAAGACGGCCTGAGGTTTGAAAGCGCTATTAAAATATTACAGAAAAATGATAAGGAATTTTCTGTTAACTTTAATACACACATTAGTCTATATAAACAGATGACTATCCAGCAAACTGATTAGAGCCATTGAGGATTTAGTTAACTAAATAAATAACACGAAATCTTACTCGAAGTTTACTTTACACAAAGTACGAACATTGTTTTAAAGAAAGTGCTGAGCTAATTTCAATAACGTTAGGCACTTGCTTATACCCACCTACTTACGGCACCTATACCTTAAGATATGGCTAACGTCAATCGTTCATCCAGACATGCGGTCGAACAATATATGGAACGTTAATAGTAAACTGACCTTTGACAGCCGCCGACAATACGTCATTGTCGTGCCTACGACCCCTCGTAAGTAAAGACTGATTTATAATGGTGTATTCTGATGAGAATTCTTTTCCTTCTTGCCTGAAGAACATTGCAAAAAGCATACAAGTAAAAAATATGTAGATATTAGCACAAGATATATAGTTTGATACGTTGTAACTTCATCTGTAGCTGTATAATATTGCTAACCAGTTCATAACAAAATCAAATCTTAATTAATTATGAAAGTTATTATAATTAAAATTAATTTATAATTTTTTAATACTGACCGTATTCAAATTGAAAATTTTGACGAGTAATGGTATATTTTAAAAAGTAAATCATAAAAATCACAATAGTTTAGAAATAATATTCAATAAACAAAATGCAATTCAATCACTCTCGTAGGTCACGTAACATGGAACACCAATCTCAGTGCAAGACGTCACTTGTTGCTAGCAACAGACGCTGTCAAAAGGAAACCCATCTAAGCCATCATAGCCACCTTTTTTTTTTGGGAGAGGAATCCGCTTACGGACCTACCCGCCGCTGGCTAAGCGATGGGCGTGTGTGGGGGTCGCCCAGTGCCTGATCGTATTGGCACTAGGAATACCCACTGAAACTCCCCGGTAACTCCACTGGCCTTCAGGGGGTACCTATAGCCTGGGCTCTGCCGAAGCAATTTCACCACCCCACCCCCAGAAACCATCATAGCCACCTAACAGTGTTTGGTAACGGTGACGTCACAGCTGTTACGTGATGTATTAACGTTTTGGAGCGAAATTTGAAACAGAACTTAATATACGTGAATTTTATAACATTCGTAGTAGGTACTAAAATAATTATGATAACTATTTCGGGTATATTCACAACATTAAACACTTTCCCAAATTTGTCAACATTCACCAAAAACAACAACAACAACCTTCAACATTTACCTACGATTAAGGCGTAACACCGACAATGTTCCTTGTTATCTTAAGAGTACTACTACAGTTACTCATGGCCACTCATAGCTATGCTAGCGTGGATGTTAGTTTTGGGCCAAAATGTAGCCTAGGTCCCTTCTTAGAATGTAATCTATCTCCTTAGTAAATTTCATCCAAATCGCTTTAGCGGCTTAGGAGTGAAACTTAACAGACAGACAGAGGTACTTTCGCATTAATAATATTAGTAAGAAATAATTCTAGCTTACATCTGGTGTAAAGGTTAAATAAGCCACGTTATCATTTTGTACTCTCACCGTAACTTAACACCAATGTGCACTAGGGCTTACTTTACTTTAACACGCATAAACTTCGGTTCCCACATTAAGTAAGACATCAAATTCGTTAAACTTAAAGCTAAGCACCGCATCCATTTTATTTTTATCGTTTTACGAAACACTACGTTCGTTATAAGAGACTGCTAATTTATGGTAGTAAGGAAATGATGGATAATATATTACATTACGTACGGGATTTCCGATAGAAAATCTAATGTAACCTTAAAATAACATTATGAAATGGCTTATTATTTGGAAAGAATTACAAAACTGTAACTTTTATTAATTAGTAAAAATCGACGGTGACGTGCCACAATACCATAAAACAGAAAGACAAATTTTCACACAAAGTAATGAAAATATGTTATATAACGGTCTAAACGCCTAATTCCCGTGGGGGCAAAAATTTTCTGCTCGGTTTGGTTGGTGGTAAGGCTATTCTAGGTCCACTTGTATAGCTACCTCCATCTTACCTAAGTCTGCCACCATTACAATGTTAACAGCATTGTTGTATCCCGGCAATAAAAGAAATATGATCTCTGTATATTGCAATGTAAAAGTGATTCTGTCTATCCCTAACGTTTTTACTCCTAAAGAGCTGAACCGATTTAGAAGAAACTTGGCATGGAGATACATTGCATTCTGATAAAGGATTGCCTTTCGGAGCGAGCCGATTTCCGCACGGGTGAAGCCGCAGGCAGCCACTACTTTACTATAACAACTTTCACAAACGAAGAGCCAACAAATGTTATTAACATTTGTTGGCTCTTCGTTGCATCAATCTGAATATTTATGTATAACTGCTTCTAGATTCCACTGCTATATTCCCATGGCACGAACTCATATCCACTCAGCTTAAATTTATTATATGACTGCCATAGCACTAGATATGATATAAAGGCGCTCTGTCCACAGACTAAGCACTTTTAGCGATTAAACAGATAAAGTCTTGTCGATTGACAAGTATTAGTGACTATGAAGCTAATTTGACATAATTAAGGTTTAATTTAGGGATGCGAGCAGCGCAAGACCCATCGGATTGAAGATCCTTGGGGGAGGCCTATGCCCAGCAGTGGGCGTTTTTTAGATAGTATAATGATGAAGGTTTAATTTGTTAACTTTCAAAATTCCATTTATCGTGCTATCGCTGTGGTGTTTGATGATTTACTAAATAGGTACACCGTTTTGTTTAATTGATGCTTATTATATTTAGCTTTTAAATTCTTGAAATAAGTAGATAATAAAGAAAAAGCCTCTATTGCTCTTTCTTATCAACCAACGATTTTTATGTATGTGGATTTATTATAAAATACCGGACTCTCTCCTGTCCAATTTTTTAATTTTATTTTGTAACTAATTGTATTCTACTACTTTGTAGGTAATAATATTGAATTCTAAGTAATTCTGTTGTTAAGTTCATTGAGTAAATAAGGTTTGATGAAATAAATACATTGATTTCACCCATTTTCAACTTTTATTAATTTATTTCAGTAATACACTATTCGTTAAAAATGATTACGCGATTGGTTTCAAATTTTATAGCAGGTTAGTACAAGATTTTCATCTGGTTCATCATCACAAGCCTATATACATCTCACTGCCAAGATACATGAGGAGTATAGGCCATAACACCACCAAGCTGGCCCAATGCAGTAACAACAGCGACCAACGACTTAACGTGCCTTCCGAATCACTGAGGAGCTCGAGATTATATTTTATGGTTGAGCCATCTCGAAATCGACCACAGCGAAAGTTACTTTGTTTCCGTGATCGAAACCAGAGAGCCATCGAGCTCCTCCATTTTCATCTGGTTGATGTATAGTATAGTGTGATTCAATTCTACTCTATCTTGATGATATCATTATGGGTATTTAGCATTTTAATTTATGAAATTGACTGATATGGACAATCGTGTCATCTATTTGACGGTAAGAAATTAAACTGGGGAGAACATAAAAGTATTTTTGGAGCAATATCCATAATCCACGCAGGCAGATCCGCCAGCGGCCGCTAGTAATACATTATTATAATGATGTATACTTAGAACTGGAAAAGTGTTCAATCTAGAATTACAACAAATAGCCAATTTAAGTATTACTTATTCGAGTCCTTGAAGAATAGGCAAATCGTCAGTTTCTGCGAATATTCATTTCAAATCTGCGCATAAAACTCTCAGAAAGTAATCATAATCTTCCAAGAAAACTATCATCGTTTTATTGTCAAGAGTATCCGATGATATAACACAATCGCGTTTACAATGGCTTCTCTCAAATTGCGATTGTTCGCGCCTCGGCGGCGGCGGGAGCGACCGCCGCGGGCGCACGCCACTCTTTATAATTTGATCACATTTGTAGCCCGGACAATGCTGGCCCAAAGCGGGCGACATATAGACAGAGAAACCTGTGGAGCGGAGACTTAGTTTTTTTTTTCAACGTCTTGAAGATTAATTGAAATGGAATTTTTTATTTATAATAAACTTTGAAAAACATTTAAATTGTATATTATTAAGATAATATAAACGGTTCATTTATTAGCTTTTGAATATGTTTCAAAAACTTAAAAGATTTATATTGATAAGGCTTTTGCGTATCGATGTAGACTATTTATAATGATAGTCGATCCTTCTTGATATAAACATATTGCTCTATCAATGAGCTCTAGCAACGTTACGTCAACACTAAATAGTAATTTAATTTAGTTGAAATTTCAATTAAATTTTAATAAAAATTATACATTTCTCCACTCCACATCCTTTTGTGTGCCATCGCAGGCTCTCCGACTCCTTCAGTGGAGTGGCCCGGGGCGGCACACCGCCGCGCCACTACTTTTCCTGACATAATAAACATTTGTATTCACGGCGCGGCGAACCACTGCGGCTGCGGTATGGTACCGTCATTTTTTAGCTTAACTTGCACTTGTGTATGTTGATGTAATAATGTCGTGCGATGGTCATTTGTTAGTGTTTTGGTATAAGACATTACTATATGTTCATACTTTTCAAAGATATTGTGGAAAATGTATTTGTTGCCTTAGGTCCAACTGTATTAATTGTATTAATTTGTAGTCTATTTAGCAATAGATTCAAGCATTCAGAGTATTATAGGAAATTCAACTTAATCGTCAATAATCGAAAAGAAAGCTCCCACTAGGAATGCATAATTCACTAAGATGTTATTTTTCATAGAAAATAGAGCTTAGTATTGTTTCTTTGATGATTATCATAATTATATTCCTGTTATTGAAAATGACGTGTATAATGTTCTGATGCCAGATAGAAGTTGAGAAAAGTGCCACGTTTGGTCTATTAGTCGTATGAATAATTCCGTCAGTTCAGTAGCTTGGCATTAAGATGTTCTAGTTTTAGATGCTATTTGTCTATTTATATTTTTATGTCGAGATTTGACAAAACATGCGTGATCTGTATTTTTTGTGGTCGCGTACTGTACAGCTTCAATGTAACTTTTTCCCCCGTACGCTTAGGTTGTGGAATGAGCTCCCAGTAGAGGTTTTCTCGAACAAGTACACAATGGGGTTCTTCAAAAAAGGCGTGAAAAGGTTTTTACATGGTCGGGAATGCGCAAGTGATACCCCTGGTGTTGCAAGCGTCCATAGGCTACGGTAACCGCTTACCATCAGGTGGGCCGTATGCTTGATTACCACCTTAGTGGTATAACATCTTTGTAGTTTACCGTGTTAT
The DNA here is from genome assembly GCA_947347705.1 of Nymphula nitidulata. NCBI lineage: Eukaryota > Metazoa > Arthropoda > Insecta > Lepidoptera > Crambidae > Nymphula > Nymphula nitidulata. Next base: position 10,131,741 of record OX374636.1, read on the forward strand.
ATGTTATATGTCAAATAAAAATAAAAAATATTGAATTTCAATAAATTTTAGCGTTTACTGAATATGTAATATGAATCATGTTACATATTCAGTAAACGCTAAAATTTATTTAAATTCAATTTTTGGTTTAAATTCACAGTAAACTACAAACACGGTAGACTATTGTGTAGAATACTGTACATAGATCTATCCGGGTCTCCATACATTTATGAAACATCTCTTTTTTTTACCTACCGGATTTTGGCAAAAGTTGCTTTCTTTTAGTAATCGATACCAGAGCCCTCAAACCACTATGCCACCAAGCTCCTCCTTGACATATATGTATCGATGTAAATATGCTGGTGTTCAGCTATATTTAGCTCTCCGTTCACGTCGGTAGTACAATGAACAAAGTTTTTTATACCACTACATTGTTTTCTGATCGAAGCTATTGTTCCAGAGATTTTATTGTGAAGTGTACCTATACAATAATATAAAATAGTCTTGAAGGCAAGAATCGAACCTATTAGGGTTCTGTAGCCAAAATAGCAAAAACAAAAACCGTCATACCAGTCCGTACATCCAACTTCATATCACAGCAGATTTTATCCGTATTTTCGTCTGAAAAATTTATAATAATAAACGCGATAAACATCAAATGTCAAAAAGCGCGTATAATTTGGCATCCTCGGATAGGCTTAATTATATTCTGACTGGTTAATTATGTCACCAGCCGATAGCGATCACAGGCCATATAAATTTAGTGCAATTTAAATATAGGAAGCTAAAATTTTTAGAGATACTTTATCAACATACTTTATTTGGCAACTGATCGCTAACCTGGCAAAATGGCCGAGGTTTTGCCTAGGTTGGGTTGCCTAAAAAATTTAGTTCCATACAATTTAAATGTATGGAGCTAAAATTTTTAGTGACATACTTAATTTGGTATATAACTGACCTCTGTCTAAGAATTTCATTTATGGTACAAAACAATCGTTCCTTTTTGTGTATGGAATCTGTTAAAACAAGAAATGAAGATAAAAATTTCTTACCTCAGTCCCACTCAATTTGGGCTAGACAATTGGTGTGAGTAAGGATAAGAATATAATATTTAATTTTAAAATGCCGTTTAATTTATATAATCCTTTTTTTACAAAGACAAGGTTGCATATTCTGTAAAACTGAAGCGAACGCGTAATGTTAACCGACTGGCATGATGAAAAAAAGTTGATATTGTATAACATTAAAGCACAGTAAAGTGAGCACCTTTCCTCGCATTCAAAACAGACGTCCATGATGTGTTTGTACTGCAGAAACGCTGCCTGCGCATCGTAACTTTTACAGCTCCCAGGGAATCATGCAGATTACTATTTGTCAAGTACAAAATACTAACAGTCACGTGCTTGTATATATTTGAGCTGTGCAGGTTTATAAGAAAACACCCACATTATTTTCAAAGGATAAGTGACGTACCAAGGCGCTACATCTCTCGACGCGGAAATAACCTAGTCGTTCCATATTGGCGCGACTAGCTTTATATGCGAATAGTTCGTACTGTATGGCTGTAAAGGTGTATAATCGCTTGCCAAATGAAATAAAGGCCCTCCAAGGATGTGAATTTGATAATGCGCTGAGGAAATTGCTAATTAATAAGTCCTATTATTGTTTACGAGAGTATTTTGACACATATAAATGACATTCTATACAGATATTATAATTATAATGACTATTAAGTAGATTTAATAAATATAAATATGAATAAATGATAATAAATATAGATATGAATATATAGATTATTTAAAATAATTATTAATAATGAAATGTTGAGTGATTGATAATTGTTGTACTGACTATTGTGAACTCATTGTATTGATGTTATTTGAAGTATGAATTAATTAATTATTTCGATTATTTTATTATTCTTAATTGGTTAAATATTTGCTGTACTCGAAAAGAGTGATTAAGTTATTTTTAAGTACTTTATAATTGTAACACCTTTATGCAACACTTAATCTGCAAATAAATGAATATGAATATGAATAATATTTGCTACTAAAGGTAAGTATAAATAATAAAATTTAAGGCTTACTTTAGCCATTTTGTTTCATTTATTAACCCCCTACGAAAATATAGAGGTGATATAAGTTTGCCGTGTCTGTCTGTGGCATCGTAGATCCTAAAGGAAAGGACCGATTTTGATCTGTTTTATTATGTTTATGAAGTTTTTGAAATTTATGAAGATTTGTCAGGCCTTGATGACTGTCAGCTCATCTCCTACTCGACAAAAGGGTACAAACTAATTTTAACAGATCCCATTGATCATAAATTTGGTTTATTGTTACTTTGGTTATATTTCCAAGGCATGCTAAACCTTGAGCTGATCCTGTACCATCAAACAGTCTGCGGGATGCTGCATTCTTCAGAAACTTTCAGCAGATATAGCGTGTTCGGGCTGTTAAGAAAAGTCTCAATTAGATGGCGTTAGATAGATGATTAATGAGGCCGGGAGTATAATTTTCAATTTTATATTATGTTCTCAACACAACCCTTTACGTTTTAGCCCGATGACGTATTGGCGCGGTGTACGCGGGAATCTCGAGTCTCAGGCACGTGTTCGTAGTCTATGTCTAAAATGGCTAGTAATAATAATATTTATAACGTAAATATTTCAACTGTCGTAAAGGAGTGATGTTTCTGTTTTACTACATATTATATAATCTGTGTTGTGGCACTCAAAATACCTACCGTATATGGAAGTTCTGGTCTTTTTATACCGTAATGTTGACGTAGTATTTCTACGGTAAAAGTAAAAGTATCTGGGAACCAAATAATTGTATCAATAATAAAAAAAAAGAAGCTTAGAAACCTTGAAAGGTCGGTGACTCAACGCTATTACTATCCCACTTTATTACAGGAAGACCTCAATGTGAATGAACTCCAGATATTAAAAAGGCTTAAGCCACGAAGCCTCAATATTATTTACGATATCGCTACATAATTGCAATTTATGCCTACTATCTAATATTAGATGGTAATTATTAATATTTAGTGGCCGCTTATTAAGTTAATGTTACCGTAAATTGTTTAATTCGAGCATAGAAAAATGTATATAAATTACATTTATATTTTCGAATGTCTGCTTTGAATGTAAACTGTATTTTAACGTGATTTTCGGTTCAGATTTAATTTTAATGATCACATAATTAATGAGAGCCTATTTAGGATTACGTTAAGCTTTCAACAAATTAAATCTGATGTATTACTGCAACCTAATTATCGCTACCGCATTATACTAGGAATCCAAAGTCCTTACCTATTTTTGTTTTTTCCATACATAAGAGTGGAAAAAAGCGGTTACTGCAGCTTATAGACGCCATGGACCAACTTTTGTCATCCTTGCAGACGCTTTTAGCATCTAGGAACTACTCCCGCGTTGCCTATATGCTCTTTCAAAATCAAGAGAATAGTTATTTTAACAGCATACTAGACGAGTCCCCTTGCTCCTAACATAATGCTCTTTGAATGAGTTACCAGCATAGTAGACGAATCCCCTTGCTCCTAACATAATGCTCTCTGAATGAGTTACCAGCATAGTAGACGAATGCTCTTGCTCCTAACATAATGTTCTCTGAATGAGTTACCAGCATAGTAGACGAATCCCCTTGCTCCTAACATAATGCTGTCTGAATGAGTTACCAGCATAGTAGACGAATCCCCTTGCTCCTAACATAATGCTCTCTGAATGAGTTACCATCATAGTAGACGAATCCCCTTGCTCCTAACATAATGTTCTCTGAATGAGTTACCAGCATAGTAGACGAGTCCTCTTGTTTCTAACATAATGCTCTCTCGATGAGTGAGTAGGAGACGAGGTAGTCAGAACCACTAAATTACTTCAATTTCGACCGTCTGTATCATCATCAATGCATATAGGGTTGAGCTTTCTTTTCAAAAGAGCTAGAGATATTGGCTCTCTTATTCTAGAGAACACACGCTAAGTCTAAATTTATGTTCAGTGCGTCTCTTTCTCTTAACATGAATACAAAAAGGAAGGCTGTCATATAATTTGACATTTGGAAACGTGTGTTTAATTATCGACCTTATTAAACGTGATAAAATGCAGTGTTTAGGAAGCACCTCCGTAAATGCCATCTAAAATAGTTTATGGTTGCTTTGAAATTCTCTAAATTTAGATGACAGCTCTAAACAATATTTGCTCGAAAAAATGAAACAAAATCATTTTCCTATTACATATTGCGAGAAAGAGATTATACTGTAGGCTAAATTTTGATTTAGAGTGTGTCTTTAGAATTAGTTCATTATAGTATTTTCCACTTAAAAGGCCACTCAACTGGGGTAGCACCTCATCTTAGAGAACATAAGTTCTCAGCCAAATAATAGTAAAGCTCGTCGAGGAAGCGTTAGGTGTTTTTTTTTATTTATGCTGTCAACATAGATTTCTCTGAATATTTACTGGGTAAGCTATGGTAACCGCTAACCATATTAATTAACAGTTGTCCTTTTTCACTCATATTGATAGAATGAGATATAGTTCAACTTCTCGGTAGTTCCATTTTTGGAACCGGTGTAAATTTAGACATGACAGACGGACAGAGACTATGACGTTGTTAGTTAATATATTTTTTGTTATAGTTATAAAAATGTGTTTTTTTTAACGATTTATAAGTGCTTCTTTGTGGCCTATTTAAATAAAATATTTTTTCTTTCTTTCTTTCTTATAGAATTTAATTTAGATTTCATTACTCTTCAAAACCAACTTCGTTATCATTTTTACGCAACACTTGGCGTATATAAGTGTTGCGTAATAACTCCGATAGGTCTAAAGTGACGTGGTATATTCGTTCCACTGCTGGGCACAGGCCTTCCTATATAGGAGAACCACATGAGGAGTTTGGGCCTTAATACCATCGCGCAGGCCCAATGCTGGTTGGTAGGTTATAGCGGTTGCAATAACAACCACGCGAGTAAGTAAATAACCACATACTTATATTGACTTACCATCAAATATATTTCACACAAACCTATATGGTATAACTTTTAGAAGGCCTAGTTTCACAGCATGATTGTTTAAATTTATTGACTTCGTTCGACATACTCTTATTAAGCATAATTGAAGCCATCTCTTCAAAAATTATATTAACAATCCGCTACATAAATAAAATGCGGGTGAAATTTTCTTTTTATGCTTAAAACAATTACGCAATTTAACAACTACACCAAGGACCTTATTAAATATTTTCGAAGCTGACAGTTCGAAACAATAAAGTAATAATCGAGTAAACAGTAAAATTATAGGAGCGCAGCCATAATCACCAACGTAGCCTGAGACAGCCCGTTATAGGACCGATATACTAAATTTTCACTGGACATTACGTGCATAATGGCATTTTAAATTCGGCCCCACAACCTCTCATTACCGTGAACAAAGGCCGATCATCTGAATAAATTTGCTAAATTATTGTTATTTCATATTTGGCCCACGGGCTCGCTTCGCCCAAATTATCAATAGCCTTACCATTCGTGTGACACTCGATCGCAAATCACATGACTTCAGTTAAACTCGTTTCACTTTGTTCAAAGTTTTTTGAGCTTTAATCATGTTTTTTACTTTGTCGCTATTTTTTTTTTTTGTTATTTTTGTTTCCTCAAAACTTTCCAACAATTTTTTTATTTACATAAAAAATTATGTCACTAGATATCTCTTTTTATAATATCTATTTTTATGATATTTTATTTTTGGTATCTCTTTTGATATTTGATTGATGATGATGAAACTTCTAAAGATTATTCGTCGATAAAGGGTTTCATTTCGCTTTCCATAAATTCAAAGTCTTTCAGATTTGCTTGTAACCTGTGAAATTAATGATTCCTAATGACTCATCTTAAGTGTCTTGAGAAATTTAGTTTGCGGTAATGAATGAGTTTGTATGAGTTTATTTCCCAAAGCCATAGTTCAAGTTATTGAGACCTTCTTGGAAAATAAAGATTAATTTATTCATTTATTATTTAATGGCATTGATTTATCAAAAATTTATAGAGTTACAAAATATTTTTATGAGGATTGAAGATGCGGCGAGTTTTCTTCGACTTTCAGTGGTAGTGCCCTATAAAGTATTTTATGTAGGTACTAAGTAATCGGTGCGTACGCGCACGTGATTTACAACACAGGTGCTCAGTCGCGCTTTCAATGGATAATTACGTATTATACTATCGACTTGTTTTAAACGAAAAAATAGCAACTTATAAATTTATAGCAGATCAAGATAAGCAAACAATGCGGATCAGTAGGCATTCTAATACGGGTTTTGGTTGAAAGAATGTTTTTCAATAATAATAAAACCTTTCAAATCGTATACTCTCCGGTCTATTCATATTGAAGTAAATAAGGTTAATCTTATGTCCATTAAGTGGGTACTAGTTCGCCCCCACCGTTGATTAAAGAATAAAATTGGGAGAACATCACCAACAAGCTCCACTTTTTCGTTCTAATAACTTAGAAATAATTTTTGTGAAAAACTATTTAGAGAAAATTACAAATAAAATTAGTACGTATCGTAGAAAAATAATCAATGCGGTTTTTTCCTTATTATTAATTCTATTTGAACGCAGTGCGATACATGCAGGAAAACATACAGTAAATTACTTAATTACGCTGTAGAGCTTGCTTTCACTGAATATAGGTACGCAGAACATACATAAGTATAACAATAGGTACACAATAGGTACGCATAACAGTGCAAACTACAAACTATACCAAAGTTAGTTTTTTCATTCTTCTGCATAAATCGACAACTATCATCATCATACCAATAATTAAAAATCTGTTTAAGCTTGTGCCAATAAAGCTCTTTCATACGATACACATGACACGGTGACTCACTTTGCTTAGAACCCGTTCCTTGCATAGAACCTTATTTTTTGGTAATCTAATTAAAAGTATGCGGCTAACAGATATTTTTTCCGTGCAAATTAGTAAAAGATTTAAAAAATCTGGGGTAACCACCCATACAATTATGACCGCGCAAACCGTTGCTTAACCTCGTTGATTATTTACACATGTATGATTTTCAGATTTTTCCCTGTTCTTGTAGTATATGACGATAATACTTGCCTAATTTCATAGCTCCAGGTCAACGGAATGGAAATTTTGATTCCGTTGAAACGACAATAAATTAAAACATGGGGTATATTAGTTCATAGAATTGTTTTGCAACTTTTGAAATACGTCTTATTCATATGTTAATTTTATAGCATTTCTATGAAATAGCGCATGCCGTCAATGTTATAATTATTTCATCGAAATGTCATGAAATTATCAAATATATAAGATGTATTTGAAAGTTGGAAAACATTTCTATGAACTAATGTAGCCCTTGTTTTATTTTATTGTCGTCGCCATTCTGTACATTTACAGACTGATTATAAGTCTTTAAAACTGCTCTGTCCCCGAGTTAGTAAAGAATTTTGGAAAAAAAATAAACTTACGTATATTTATTCATATCTACTATTAAAAAAGTTATCCGTAGTTTCCTATGGAAAGAAAGAAATATTTATCCGTACTTACATCAGAAAGTACCTCTGCCCGTCTACCTGTCTGTAATGTTTACACTCCTAAACTTCTACATTGCTTTAGATGAAATTTGACATAGAAATAGATTACAACCTGAAAAAGGATATAGACTACCTTTTGGCGGGATAGCCGACATCCACGCGGAAGAAGCCGCGGGAGTTCACTAGTATTAAATAAAGAATGAAAAAAAACAAGATCATTAAGCAAAGAAACTTGAGCCATCATATTCACTTGTTTAAACAAGTGAAATTATAAAGTTTTAATCAACAATAAAAGGCTATATAAAGTCAGGCTAAACAACAAAAGTAATCTTGCTTTCACAATTTAAGATCACAATTCACAGTGAATTGTTTAAGATATAAACAAAAACATTCCCCATTACAACTGTGCAATATTGTGAGGAATGAAATCATTTCTAAAGACTTTAAAGAGGAAGACTTAAATACCCCGCAGCCATGATCTATAAATTTAAATGTTTATTTTCATGTTAGTTTTCGTTTGAGAATGTTTCCACTCAGGGTGGTCTACTCTAAAGCTTTGTATGATAAATTATCTAGTTTAATAAATTTAGTAAAGCATTTTATTTTTTGCAAAGATATTAATATAAATATGTTGCCTAAGCTTCAATATGACGCTATTTTTCACAAGTTTGTAAAATATACCTTATTACCCATAAAAACAATTTAAAATTGATGAAATATTGTTGAAATTGTACGGCTTAGAACATCTATAAAAATAGTCAATCTTTTTACAAAATTATGATAATATTATATTGCTTACATAAATTAAAACAATTATTATTACGAAAACTATGAATAAAAGCATAGTTATTCTCTATTTTGTCAATATACATTTTTTAGTAATAGGTAAGCATAGCAACATAGTGACGTAAATATGGAGCGTTTTTAGACGATGCGCTGCAACATATCAGACATACCACTGTATCTGTGAGACTATTGATTTTGGACATACTATTTCTTTTGCAATATTTCTTTATGAGTTCTAAACTTTTATCTAGATAATATAAAAAAAACGTCAACTAGCCCCACTAAATAAATGCTGTATTTAAATAGACGTAAAGCCTGATTCAAAAGAACACTTACCTAATTTGGTTTTTCTCAATGTAAGTAGAAAAGAACAAGGATAGCTTGACCTTAGATGTCCAAATTCGTTCTTCCTCATCAAGATTCTTAGGAATAAAACAAACTCTATCTTTGTTGAAACTAATAAAAACAGGTCCTTGTTATAATGCCATCAGGTCTTTATGTTCACCTGATGGCTAGACTTCATAAAGATATTATAAAGCTTTTATTTTAGTTGGACAATGCGTTTAATGCGAGGCTGCAAGGCTTTGTGCACGCCAATTCGCAGTTTGCATGTCGCCGTAGGCTAGGGCTACTTGCGTCCACTCAACTATATAATAAAATATAATAATAACAGCTTCTTGTAATTATCATCGAAGTTTTTATAAAGAAGAACATTATTTGTGTTAAGTCCCAATTTGATGTGTCTTCGAGTAGATAATACAAAAGATTATTAGATCAATATGCAGATGTAGGACATTAAGAAATAGGGTTTGATATGTTTTATTATTTATAGCTATCGTAATATTGTGACGACCAAGAACAAAAGTTTTATTTTCTACTATTGATAAAATATAACTGCTTGCAATATTATTGACATCAATATTAAAATTGTTTGTGGTGAATGTATGGCGTTGTTTGAGGAATGTTTGCATCGCCAAGCAGAGTTCGCTCTTCTTGTGGATAGGTGGCCAACATATGGTTAAGAAATAAATCAATAAAATCGATAACTAATCCTTAACAATCGTTTATGCTTCAAACCCTAAATATATCTTTCCAGACTTTAGTCAAATATCAGCACCGGTAAAAAGGTTAAAGGAAATCTGAATGTAAAATTCATATAACGTATGGTAATATGACAGATATTGAAAATAGATAAAGCGATTGGTATGTTCTATATAAAGTATCCAACGATAATTCTGTCTCCACGGCCGTTTAAGGTGTGAGGGAGCACGGAACACAGTAGTTTGCGTGTCGCCCGCGGCTAACGCTACTGTTATGTCTACCAATGATTAAAAACTTATTTTAATTCATAGTTTTGATTAATTATAAGCTTGTAATTTAATAAGTGCTATTAATAGCTTTATGGCTATTGACCTCAAATCAATTTAAAGATAATTATTGTTTAAATTGCTTTTGCTAGTTTTTTTGACTTTGCATAGATAACTAAGTAACATAAAATAATTAAAATAACGACTACGCTATGATTTTATTGCCCTTAAAAGCTTTTTTTGCCTTAGCTACGAGGTAGTTTTAAAATCTTTTTTCAGTTTCAAATTATACTTTGACGATCATTTTACTTTAATCAGTTGGGTAACATTTGCACGTAACGGAAGTGTTACCTGTTCATATTTCATTAAGTCGATTTAGCCTTTGAAACATAACAAATACCTTACAATAGGACCACCCAAACCACAGCGGACACTAAAATTTATACCAACTGTCATTCGTACAAAGCGGCTAACGCTCTAAATCGGAGAAACATCATTGGGAATACAAGAACACTTCATAAATACTAATGTGAAAGTCACAACTAAACACAACGTTTTGAGTGTTAAACTAATGCCACATAAATTTGCAGACCCTACACTCGAACTAAATGACGACGCCTCGGGCACAGCTCTACAACCTGTTCCATCCACTCGTCTTCTTCTATCTGTATCATGGTACTTGCAAACACATCCTTATTAACTTCACTTTTAAGTCCACTTTCAACGGGAACTACAGCTCTATATTTTTCATTTCAACCTATTACCGTTTTATTTCTATCATCCTTAGCTATTTCTAAAGCTCAAAATTCATCTAGAGTTTGGTCCTTTACGTCCTTTGTTTTTAGAGCTACTGTTGGAACCTTCGCATGGTAAGTAAGTTGAGAATTTATGCCCACAATGGATTTGCACGTAGTGGTTTCTTAGCCTCAAGGAGAACAGTGGTTAAGTTATTGCCCAGTGGCGTTACTCTCGGAATCATTCACTATCTTTGCATCTGGCTCGATTTTGATATGCTTTACAACCAGGGTTGAGCCTGATTTTCCTCGGCTTAATGACGACTGATTTATTGAATCTTATAAACAACTGGTTCTTCATGTTTGCCTGATGAATCAAGTTTTATGTAAAAAAATCAACTAGTTTGTTTCATTTTGTAGATATTATTTTTAATTGGTATTGCACACTAACATTGCATGCGAACAATGCCGTTAAGCCTTTCCTGGAATAAATCACGTAGAGGCTCTTATAACAAAGCAATCCTCAGCTCGGCGCTATTTTCCTGCACTTCGGAGCGCATCATCAATCACAATTACCCGTTAAGTTTATTCACATCGAATTTCATTCATTACAGCATTGGCGAGTAACAGAGCAATAAAATTGCGGTTATAGGGACTATAGGGTGAGCGACTAGAGTTAAGACCAATTTATTTAGCATAACGAAATTAAAAGAATTAAAAATAATTATAACATTAAAGAATTCAATAGCAATTTGATAAAAGTAAAGATGAGGATAAGAAGTAAATTGTTTTTGCTCAGATTTAACCTTTTATGAAACACAGAATTTTGCGAGTGATTCCAACTACATATAGAAAATAGTAGCATTGAAATGGTTTTACTTACTCTGTATTTGAAAATTCCCAAATACCTAATTCCACTCAAAAGAGAAAATAAATTAAATCTATCGATTGCGCCAAGTAATACCACGCGTGTTTAAGTAGTAAGCTACTAATGCTCATTTTCACTAACTTTTGCTTAGCATTAAGAGTCTCTTACGATTTTTATCTCTGCCTATCCAAATCAGATAGACAAAGACAAATCTTGTTAAATATCACCTAAGCCTAGGGAATTGTTAGTGAAAAGGACATGAGAATATTACATAAGCAAAAATTGAAGTTCATAACGACAACCCTACTACCCAACGATTTCCTGCATTGTGTCGGCTGACAAAGCTTTCGCAACGGATTGATTTGCATAGCAGAGCGTTTATTATACGTTTTATTCTTAAGTAGGAAGTTGCGACAAGACTTGGCCAGTATTGTCAGTACCTGAGCTAACTGCCTGAATAGATTTTGTATCTAGCGTTCCAATTATACATTTTCTTTCATTATTAAATAATAATAAGCTGTCAAAGCTATAGCCTCCAGGTTAGACCGTTTCCTTATGATAGTGTGACTAAAAACTTAATGAGCATGCTTTCAGTAGCACTTAGATGTTAGCGAGATCATTGTAAATGCTTTTGCTTTCAAAACTTTACATTTGTTAGTACTCACACACAGTCTACACAAAATCTTTGCTAATTCTAAAGATATTTTTATTTACAGATTTAAACAAACATTTTAGCGCATATTTTGTAGCTCTAATGTTTTCCTAGCATTGCCATTTGGAATTCTTTCGGACTATACAGAATAAGATTTTTTAACACTGATGGGTGTCTTAGTTTTTTTTTTAATTTTAGACGATTTAGATTCTTAATTAAATTAACTTGCGCGCTTTTCTGTGCGGAGGCCAATTTATTTAATATGGTGAATTTAGAGTCTTCTCAGTCCATACTTATGGTCTATTCTTGTGTTTTTTCCTACGTAGGAAGGCCTATACAATGTATACATGTTGTTGTGGATGATTTAAGATTATAAAACTTACTAAATAAAATGTACAGTTTCTTTGTTAGTTATCGAATAGACATTAGTTTTGTCCATAATATGGCGGAGAAGAAACTTACTACACTTGATAAATTAACCTTCACGAGTATAACCAGAATCATACCACTACATAATAACCTCTTTACAGGTGGAACCTATTCACTCTCCAAATCACAAACTACAGGATTTGTGTACCCTATAACAGTATCAACTCACAATAAAACACTCACGGTCCATTACATATCAATATCTTCTAATAAAGAAAACAAAACTATATCTGAGATGAAATTATTGACCTATTGCATAGGAAGGCAGTAAATCACTGCGTCCATTACTGCCTGGGAGCCGGCTGTGCTAACATTTTAATATATTTACAAGCTATTAACAGGTGCCTTATTTATGACAGACCTGTTATCTGGGGCCAATACTGAATAAGAAACCGTATTGGTAGTTAGAAACAATGTGGTACCTACAGCATCTATTATAGTTTAATATTGGCTCAAAACATGACCGGTAAAAATAACAACTACCCTACAAAATAAAAACGCAGTCTTACAAATGTCTAACTTTATATTTTTTAAATGTTTCATTTAAACATGTGTCTTATTCTGCTTGTTTCTTGCTTAGCTTCATCTCTCAATTCTTTCGGGGAAGTGTAACACACTATGCTTACCTTGTACAATCAGCAGGTTTATTCGCTCACTCATTTTGTTAAAGTGATAACCAGCGAGGTAATTGCCTTCCTATATCTGTGATACAAGTGACATTATATCTATAATGCACTCGCACTGATGATAATGTAAGCGGTAATGCGGGTGGATCTGCAAACAGCTCAGTGCTCATCACTTTAGCTTCTAAAATAATGTAAAAAATTAACCCTCTGATCCAACACTTTGTCATCCCTATACGAATCTGGATTTCCTAAAGTTATTGAACACATTCGTCAGATCAAGGTTTTCACGACAAACAAAAGAAGAAAAGCGACTCATTGGATACCATGCCGTTACTCCAGAAGTGTCCAGTCATAGGCAGTGTTAGCGACTGTACAATAATTTTGACAGTTTTATTTCCGACATTCAAAAACAAAGACATTTGGAAAATCAGTCATTTTGGGACAAGTTCTTTTTGAAGTACATACTTTATGTAGACCAGTACATTTTGACATTCAGACCAGACCACCTGGACAGAGTGATTCAAGGTAATAAGCTAATCAAAACTACTCTAGAATATTTATACAGTAATTCTAAATGGATTTGTGTAAATACGCAATTTTAATCACTACCGGACTTCGGTGCAAATGTTTGATTTCAAGTGTCCGCACAAGACTAACGTGTGGTGTTGAGGCCTGAACTCCTTAAGCATGTAGATAGACATAGCTAGTAATTAGAAGTTTACGCCATGACATTATCAACAGGCTTTCCACTTAATATAATAAATACGAAAGTAACTATATCTGTCGGTCTACTAGGTTTAATCCAAGCTATAGCTGATTCAGATCAAAATTGTCATGGAGAAAATATTACATCCTGAAGAAGGACATACGCTAATTTTTAGCGCGATGACTGTCAGCCACGTGCTTACCCTTGGGAGGAAACGAGTAATAATATAAATCTTAGCAAACAACAAGCACAGTTACGAAATAAAGACAATAATGAATAACGCTGTTCTAGTAAGATCGAGAATGTTCTAATCACCACCAAGCATATACTTAATGTATCTACATTTAAGTATAGGCTTAGATGACGTTGTTCAAGTATCAATAGAAACTATGTACCCAAGCTATAAGTAAGATGATAATGGTATTCTATCGGCGACCCCACCTGTTATTAGACACAGAAACTTGAATTACGCGCAACTAACCGATACACTGAATAGATTGCATTAGTTCTGAGCTCGGGTTCAGTTCTAAAAGTAATTATTATTTTAATAATCTTTTTGTTTCAGATTGCAATTATGTTAGTGCTATTGGCAATTTATCGTAGACGACTATATTCCGAGTGGCTTCTAATACGACAGCGAAAAATTATGGGACAAAGATGTTTTGCGACACGCCTCTTTAGTATGTGTGGGCGTCAAGTTATTTTCACTGTTTGGATTGCGTGTTTAATGTCTTAAAGACACAATTTGCAATCATTTACATGTAAATAAACAGAAAAACGAGTACAAAGCCAATTAAAATAAGAGATGGAATATTTATGTCTGTAAATAGTAAAGTATTGCATTAAATATAATTTTAATGATTACTTGCAACTTGTAGCAACTTCTATTATCAATTATTATCTATATATGCTTAGAGATATTTTTGTTGTCATTAATTATTGTATTAAAATTTTGTCCAATAACTCCGTCGCTGTCGGCCTCTTCTCAACAACATAATAATCTCATAAAACTTCTTGGAATGGAGTTGACATCTAACCCTAACTTCGGTTAAGCTCAAACTGCGGCTAAGAATCTGGGTATCTTCAATAATGTGAAGCGGTACTTCACTGCTGGATAGCTGGTTGCCCTTAAAGAAGCACAAGTCCGTTCGTGTATGGTGTACTGTTCACACCTATGAGACGGCTCAGCTAAGTACCAACTCGACACTCTAGATCCGGTGAAACGTAGAGCCAAGAGGCTTATTGGCGACGAGAGATTGGTGAGAACTAAGTTTTATAGCCTGGACCACCACCGTAAGGTTGCTTACTTGTCAGTCTTCTACGGATTGTACTTCGGAGAGTGTGCTCAGGAGCTTCATGAGCTTATCCCGTCCAGCACATTTCACGTTGCAAGTTCGGCGGGATACCACCTACATCTGGTTGATATATCAAACATTCGTCCCAACTGCTTTCATCATTCTTTTTAATGCGCACGGCCAGAGAGTGGAATGCACTGCCAGCTTCGGTGTTCCCCTCTGCTTATACCGTGAATTACTTCAAAGCTGGATAAGCACCTTCTGGGTAAGCTCGCTGCATCATCTTCGAACCCCCTTATAATTGCTCTCGAAGCAAGAGTGGAGTCAAGAGAAAGCAATTTTAATAAAAAAAATGTAATTTCCATACAATTACAAATAAAGAAAGACAACGATGAAATAATTATATGCTCCAGGTGGTAATCGAACCCGCGTCTCCTGGGGTCCGGCCAGACGAGATTACCACTACGCCACCGGAGCACTAGGAGTAAACTACTAATTTCTCCACTGCTTTCTACCTTTCTTTTCGGCGTTTTTATAGCAACGATTTATTTCACCACTTACTGAAAAAGAATTCTTCGAGACGCGTGTTCGATTCCCGCCAGGAGCATATAATTTTCTCATCGTTATCTTACCTTATTTGTTAACTAAACCCGCGACCTTTTACAATCCGGGAAATTAGGAGGGTGTGTTGTTTTTGAGGTGTAGGAAACAATATACAATATCTATTTTTTCTGAATATCTGCACTGAATAATTTATACGTTTCCTGCGTCTCATATCAAAGTATTCTCTGGTATATAGCAGGGCACTTATGTGCTAATAGGGACGCCGCACGCCGTCGGTTAATACATACATAATAAGTGTGATTACCTAAGACGAGGCCCCGAGCAACGGTAGCCGAGATGTGCCAATCTTTTCCTTGTTCGGACAGAGCTTACATGCCGGTGGAAATCAATTAAAATGAATAACTTTCTAGTTACTTCTAATTATGTTACTTTTATATTAATCCGTAAATCACCCACCATATCAGAGCGATAGGTTAATATTGTGTGAGAACAAATGAGAAAGGTTATAAATTAAACAGTTATAAAAATAGTTAACAGTTCTTGACTTACTACAAAGGTAATAATGATGCTCAAAATGTCAAAGTGGGCCTATTATTGCTCCTGTCTGTAAAAGCTAGAAAAAACCTTACTAATTAAGATAAATTATGCAAAAGTCACAATTATTATGCTGATACAGTTGACTAATTCATAAAAACTGGCGGTTTTTGTTAAGCGATCACAGTAGAGGAGAGTGGGATATTTCCGAACAGAGGGTAGTTTGGTGAGAGGCCGTGTATATGTTAATAGATAATGAAAATTGATAATCGCTCTCTGCTGCTTTAGTGGAAGATCCATAATGTTCGATTCTTAGGTCTGTTTATAATAGAAATGGTCTTGTTCAGAATTACTCCATCTATTCTAAGCTTAAATCATTTTACTGATGAGGCATTCGAGCGATTGGGGTGTAGAAAATGTTCTAAGTGCTACTTCTGAGCAAAGAAAAACACAGGCACAGATAACTTGAGAAAAGTTTTGTCAACGTCAAAATGCTATTTTTGACAGTGCGTCGCGTCTGCGTTCAGTTGCCAATTTTTTTAAGAACAACAGCATCGTCTCTGTTGTATAGTATTGGAAACTATATTTTAATTACGAGACCATATTGCAAACGCGGTAGTCACGTTTGCCGTAGATATCATACTAGAGACATTGATGTTGCTCGCGTAGGATTGTTCGTGGCAGTAGTTGATGCAATCTGATTTCGATTTCAACCGCCTCTGTAGTCTAGTGGTTTAACCGCCTCTGTGGTCTAGTGGTTGAGACCACCTGCCTCAGATCTAGAGGTTCGGAGTTCGATTCCCATGGGGACAGAAATTTTCTGCTCGGTTTGGTTGGTGGTAGGGCTTTTCTAAGTCCGCCTGGCTAGCTACCACCATCTTACCTTAGTCTGCCGCCATAACAATAATGTTAACAGCATTGTTGTGTTCCGGCAGTTAGAGGTAAGACAGCCAGTTCCTCTGTGGTTGAGGAATCCGGGTGCAGCTCGTTTCCATCATCGGCCTTATCTTCACTTACCATCAGGTGAGATGGAGGTCAAGAGTTACCCCGTTAAGATAAACAAAACCTTTTTTTGTTTAATCTAATATATAAGTAAAATATAGAATCAACTCAAAAACAAGCAACAAGCCATTTTCGTTTAGAGCCATGTAAGCCTGTCTTAATCCCTGCGCGTACGCAATATACTATTAAAAGGAGTCAACGCACCCGCGTGTAGGTATGTGGTGCGTAATAACAACAGCTACTGTTTACAGGCAGCCGGCGACAACCGCCCGCCGAGGAAACCTGCACATGATAATACGGCACTTAGAAAAACTGCGGCTCAGGGATTGCGACATATATAGAGTGGTTAAGACCATCATCTCCGTAATGAGCTTTAAAGGTTTTGAAAAAAAGTTTTGTAACATTAATCCTGTAGATGAAAAGGGTTGCTTGTTTGACAACCGCTTTATTGAAAATAAACAATACTTTTACATGCCGTGGTTGCCGCAGTGGTCCCACTTCACTAAAAATGTCTCCTTAATAGAGCAGGACTAAAAATACCTATTAGTATTGATAGGTGTTCATTGAGCGGTTAAAACCACTGTTTGAAAATTCGTAGGGGTTTTAAAATACTACGATAAGGCTATCTAGTATTATACTTGGAAATTATAATGTCTTACTTGAAGCAGAACTTAAATATTTTTATTGCAGGTACAATATTGTTCAAAACATAAAATGTTATTCTTTAAATGATATTGTTGTCTATCACCTATCCTATTTTTTCATGCTTTTTTCTATATGAACTACCTACTTGAAGAAAAATTCCCATTATTTTTGTGTACATTACAATTACTTAAAAAAAAATAACGTACGTCACAAACTCCATGTCGTATTTTGGTAAATAATTTGTATAAATAATAATAACAACTAAAAGTTTTAAGTCGTTGCACCTAATACAATTTTCTACCTTCAGTGGGATGATTAATGTTATCTGAGGAGAAATCTTCGAAGTAGCTGAATATAGTACATCTGTTCCAACACAATTTTACTCACAATGAGTTATTGTTTCAGCCAATCTCCATACATTAAGTTTGCAACGAGACATGACATAAGATAATCTCAGTGACAAAGCCACGGTAGCTGGTTGTGTTGTTAGATAAAATTATTACACGCGACATTTCCTTAGCAATAAATATACAGAGCGGTTAAACACCCACGCAGTAGTAGTATGATGAAAATAATGAAGTGGCTACTACCGTCCGTTTTTGTTAATACTGTGGCGCCGCTAATTTGTTTATTACTAATTGATGCGCTTAAAACTGCTAAGAGACTAATTTAAACACAGGATACAGTCATAAACAAAAGTATTGATCACTGTTGACAGTTCACTATATAAATGCAATAAGGCTTACGAGCTGTCAAAAGTTGCTACATTCTTTTACTGGCGACTTACTCAGCATGAAAATTTTGTATACATTCCATTCTGTCTCTTATCTGAATGCGATAGGGATCACTAGTTAATATCTTTTGCTGCTGACTGTACATGTGGACAAAAATGTACACTCGATCACTTCACATTCGGTGCACTTTTTACAGCGGGCACTTCGCAGAATGTGCGATTGGCAAGAACAAATTTAAGAAATCGATGTGAAATGCCAAGATTTTCCATTAATAATGAAATGAAATGAAATAATTTATTAAGTAACACATAATTATGAGTTCAGAAGCCAAAAACACTCCTACACCATTGCTAGATTTAAAATTCTGTAAAAATGACGCGGAAACCATTTGATTAACTTCGTTTGAAACAGCACTATCTATTATATGCTAAACAGATGTAATTGATTTCAAAAATGGTTATAAATGATTCGCAACAAAAGACTAAAAAATCATAAATATAATAAAGAACATGCTAGCTGCATAACATTCAGCTGCATAAAATATAATTATGTTCGTACGGGTATAACTCTCGTTTGCACAATACGTGGATAATATATCTAAAGATAGAGCTTTAATAAATGATGTAACAACAGGATCCTGTTTATTTGTCGGTTGTCCCACTGGACAATAATCGCGGCTTGCGTGGACTTTGTAAACTATTAGGGATCTATATAGAGTTGATTATTATTTTTCAAGTATTTATGTTCGAGCTGGTTCTGTTGGAGCCCTCTGCTGGACAACCAAAGGACTACACAATGACGTCCCAATGATCGTCAAGCAAAATCACGCCACCACTCTAATGTCTAAGTCATTGGCTAATAATTTCCCACCTAATGATTCCCAAAATTATTACTATAAATAAGGTATACTGTAAAATATATCAAGCATTTTGATATTCGCAATTTTGTTTTCTTACCTATCTCCAGTTAAGTTTCACCCAGTCAGAACTCAAAACTTAAATAGGTACACGTAATAGTTAACGCAAGAAAATTACAATTTATTTGAAAGAGATGAGGAAGTGCACAGGGAGATGATAATCGCACATACGTTGCACGCGTTCATTTCATTCATAGTGTGTCTATCCAGGTTTGTTTACTATCATTCAGAATAGAAGACATCAGCGAACATCCTGCAAGTGCTAGACTTGCAGGATGTTCGCTAATATCTGTCTTATCAAAGTAAAACGTTTGTCAAAAGCTGAAAGATTTTTGTGTATTTTCTCAAAACATAATTTGTTATTGTGAAAATGTCGAAAAACCCACTTCGATCTCAAGCGAGAAATATTGTTCTCAGTGTGTATCGTAAAATACGTGAAGAAGAAGGTGTAAATAAATCGCAATCTTCGATTATAAAGCGCGTCGTAGATTTGACCGGTAAGTTGGGTTGTACCATCTTGATACTATTACCTATATTTTTACTATTTATATTTATATTACAACGTCTTTGTAGGGGTTCCCAGTCTTTGTACGGCGAATCATAGGCGAAAGCGCATTGAATCATGGTGCTTCCTGTTCTAATTATATGTATTGAATCTATTTGTATAATTATTACATAAAATAATTATGGAGGATCTCATTCTGAGTGTAGAAAAAAAATATAGTTTTTTAAATGTTACTTATAAAACAAATAGTGCAGATGACAATAATGATGTACAAATTAACATACAATAATTCTGTGCTTTATATTCTTAGTTTTATAGATGTTTTTGTACATTTATTTCAACCTACTTGTACAATAAAGTTATAGGTACTTAAAATTTTTGTTTTCATTAAATTATTTTGTTTGCTTATGGCCCTCTTGTAGTAACGTTTGAAGCTGTCAAAACGTTACCTCAACAGTAGCAAGACAGGGCAGAATGAATGACAGCCGCTACAAGCACTAGTTCTAGATTGCGGTCGGGCAAGCCACAGTGTAGCGTAAATATCGTAGGTAAAGACTGTCGAAAATGCTTAAAATATGTTTAAAAACTTAAAAAGTACTACAACCTCGCCTTAATAGCAACAAAAGATCAAACAGTATTTTAATAGTATTATTTCCCCTCTCAAACTTGTTTCATTTTGTCATCGACAACAACTTTTTTTAACGCAATGAATTTAAAATGTTAGCGATAATTATTCATATCTTAACCTAGTACAAATAGTATTACCTATGTCTACTGATATGTCTGAAAAACAAATAAAAATTAACAAGTATCAAGACAGTTTGGTCCAATTTCCCCAGTATTGCAATCTACATTTTTTTATTCCCCAATTTTTTTTTCGTGTTTTATGTCCATATAAAGATGCATTAATATTTCTGTTAGCATTGATTAAAAGAAATATTAATGTGAATATTCCTCTTGGTTTTCTGGATACCCATGTGGTTTTTCCAGCTCCAAATACATAGCAGTACGCAATTAGATTGTCAATAGACAAGTGTCGCCGACTCGTTTCATTCCGATGGTGCGGTTAAGAAACATCGGTTACCGCAATAACTAACTATACGTAGTGTCCGATAATTTATCCAGTTCTGTACATATTATACGATAATTATCCGTCGTACGCTTTCCTTACAATCATAGGGTGCTTGTCCTCTGGCGCCTGTAATGAATCTGGCTTTCAATTCATTATAAAACTTGCTTAGTATTAGAAAACATACTTAATGGTTGAATATCTTCTTTCGTTCTTTATAAGGAGGTAACGTTGTATGCAACATGAATAGTGCATCAAAATTTAATAAATATTGCTGCCAATAATACAACATTTTCTCTTTATTTTAACAGGATGAGCAATGTAATATTAATGGCGAGTAATATATCAGGCTTACCATAAAACGGGTTGTATTTTAGCTATTGGAAGAACAACTTGTAACGAATGAAAATTTTTAAAAGATCTTGATTATTATTCCGTAACTATTTCATTAACTTTTCATATACCCCGAGGGTGGTAAACAAGAGTAGGGCCCGCCTGATGGCAACAGTACGGTTGCTGTAGCTTATAGACGTTCGTAGCACCTGGGCCACTTATATGCGTTGCCTACCCTGTTCAAAACAAGAGAAAGTTCTTTTGCTTTTCTTTGAGTATTTTGATTGATAATCATAAATGCTAAGCCCGTCAAGCATCAGATTCCAGACACAATTGATATTTCATAGCCCTCCGGAGGGATAATAAACATGACTTGAGATCTCTTCTGTAATGTTTTGAAGAACTGTAGACCTCTCTTCACTATGAAATAGGCAATTATATTTAAAGAAACTTACATACGCTATGTCCTACAGTGATACACCTACCATGGATATTTAAAAACTTGAAAAACGAGATCCCAATCCCATTTCATCCAATTTTTGTAATTAGCAACAAGAACATTTATTTTTGAAGAGACCTTTAGCTACAGTTGAGAATATTTTATTAAATGAATATGAAGCAAGGAATTCAGGCCATCACCCCCATTACCCTAAACAAACAAACCATGACCACACAACTCGCACAATCGCGTACAATCTCAATAACACAGGTGATTGCCGGATGCGCGTGAGCACTCCACATACGCTATTGTCAGGGTATATTACCACCGCGGCAACTGTAGTTTGGTACAGCAAATATAACCTTTATGTGAAGGCCAGAAGATAAGTGAAAAGTTCAAAGTGTTAAAGCTGAAATGATCTCAACTGTACGTCGTACGCGACTGAATTACGCGGGATACAGGTGGTAGATGAAAGATTAGCGTGGATATGACTTGTAAGTAAATTTAAGTTTTAAACAAACAGAATGATTTAGATTTTTAGCTCTTTGATATTAATAAAATCAGTGCACAAAATCTGGTGTTTTATACTTGTATCTTTTATTGTAAAACCAGATAAAATAGGTAAGTACTTAGCTTTTGTCATTTTTAGTAAGTATATGTTTCAAATAGTTCTTTATCTAAGCATTTATTTTATGTTTATATACATACTTTATAAGCTTTAGCCCCTTGAAAACACGCCAGCGGGCTGCTTAAAAATTAATATTAACAAGCCTAGCCAGTTGGTGTTCTCTCAACATTTTTATATTGTGTCCAGTTTGTGGATGCTAAGGAATGAATTACATAAAAATCTTCGTTCAAGAGTCACATCCTCAATATATCTAACATCAGTGAGTCAGTAATGATTAGCAATCACGATCCCTGCTCCCAATATTACGGCCGAAGCCGATCGTTTGAACAACAAATCTTTCCATTTCATTCAACAACCGGTAATTTCAATGGCTATTGGCTTTTGATAGAGGCCTTCGTGGATTTTATTTAATAAAAACTTCATTTGTTTGTTTTCAATTTTAAAATTAAATTTATTTAAATTAAGAGTGGTTGAACAAAATACTATATTCGTTTACTTCATTATATGAAACTTTATAAATCGGTGTTATTTGTTTTCGCATATCAAATCAGAAAACCATATCACTGCCCGAAATGCAAATCACATCCGAGCGCGCGTGAACGATGCCATCGAGTCACCGAATTCGATTCGAGAAATCGAATACATTATCTCGAGTCGAGTCTAACGTTGCATAATTTGTAGCAATATTCCGTGGAATCTCCCGTGCGATATGGTAACGCGACCAATTGCGATTCCTGTGGCAAAACAAAACGCTAGTTTAGAATTCTATTTGACGATAAAGGAATTGTTTTGTAAGGTTAAACAACTCTTTGCCTTCGTGGGCTATGTTTGTATTTCTTTATGATCAAAGGTATCTACAGGTGTAAATAAAAAGTAACAATTTTAAAAAAACAATGGTTAAACTTGTAGCGCCTTCAAAAAAGGAGATTGTTCTCGATTCGATTGTGATATTTTTTTTAACAGTACCCCACTGTTGGTCTGGTCACAAATGAATTAATAATGATTTTTTTTTGAGAAAGAGAACATAAGCTATAAGTACTTAATAAACAATAGACTATACTAAAAGTAATCTAATTATTAAATTATTTATTATTATTATATATTTTTTTATTAATATTGGTTTTTATTAAATTGAATTTGGAACCATAAACAAATCATCCATTCCCGACACTTTTTTGACTGAATGTATTTTATATTTCAACCAGCGAAAGATCGTCATCCTCCCGGTGAGCAAGTTACCGGATTTGAGGATAATCGTGTCCTCCTCCGGATTCCGAACTTCAGACAATCCTATAATATTCCAGTGTGACTTGCCTATGTCTTCTTCCAGCTCTACTATTTTCTCGTCAGTCCTCATTGTGCGCATGTTAAATGTTGCCAGGTTCAGTAGCCGAATCGCTGCCGGGGATTCTTAGTCCTGTCCCACCGTTACCATGACCGCTACCGTAGTCCGCAATAGTGAGGCCGCCAGGGTCTGGGGGTCGATACCATTTTGAGTTTTTGCCATAATTACCACGCTTGGCAGGCGGGTTAGTTATCGCAGTGATTTCTTATTAAATATACAGGTTTCCGTAGCAGCTTGAGTTATGGCCGAATCAATCCTGAATTTATATCGAATTATATAAATCCTGAATTGAATTCTAAATCATAAAAATGAAGTTATTATTAACTTTTAATTTATCCAGCTAATAAAAATCTAGAAATCGTATTATACAACTACTGCCCCATCTAAATACTAGCTAATGCCTTTTCGAACCATTTCCATTCACATGGTCCTCTTTCTTAGTGTTTGCCGATTTCAATATCGATTCTTCGTATCCGTGAGAATCGATTCAAGTTTACGATTGTGCATTCGATATTCAATCAAGAGACGGACAAAGGATATACACGGGTGGCATAGTATGTTTGGCGTCAACTCTTTTCTTGCTCGGAAAAATTCTTTGAGATTTAATGGTCTTTATCGTCGTGTGTTAGAGATTATATTTATATATTTTTTGTATCCCCGATGGTAATGATAACTTTGTTAATATTTATGGGGGTTTTCATAAGGCAAGTGTTAAAGGGATGAGAGGTATTAGACCATATATTGCGACTAGAAATTTGAATAAAGCAAGGTTTATATTTAATTGCAAATACGTCCATTGTGAGTGTAGATTGCAATAGGAACATGTGAAAAGGCTGTCAACGATAAACTCGAAACGTATCCTAATAAAATACGAATAAAATACTTCGAATGATCTATGCAGATCATCGTAAGATCAGGTTCATAAATAATAATTGAGTACCTATACGTTGTTTTTTGGAGCGTGGTGCCCTATCTCGAAACTTGAATAAGAATAACTGCATCCCGAAATGACTCCATCACAAAAATCATCATCATCATCACCAGCCTATATGTATATGCCCCACTGCTAGGCACAGGCCTTCCTACGTGGGAGAAACACATGAGGAGTTTGGGCAATAACACCACCGCGCTCTGGCCCAATGCGGGTTGCTGGGTTATAGCGGTTGCAGTAACAACCAAAACCAACGGCTTAACGTGCCTTCCGAAGCAAGGAGGAGCTCGAGATAGCAAACTTTGATTGACCCATCCCAGGATCGACCATGACGAAAGTTGCTTTGTTTTTCGTATCGAGACCAGAGCGCTCAAACCAATACACCACCAGGCTCCTCACCACGAAAATAGCTTACGCGAATAATGCTTACTCGAATCAATGTACATTGTACCACGTGTACCACGAAATCATGCAGCCACGATCAATGCGTCACGGATGCCTTTTGGTCTGCCTACCTATTACTAAAATAAAGTATGGTAATGTTGTATGATAAGAGTTTGTACCACAAGGGTGGCAAATAAGCGTATGGTCCGTCTGATGATAATCAGTTACCGTATCCTTTATAGTCGCTCGTAGCACCTTGGGCACTACTCATGCACTGGCTGCCCAATAAAAATCAAGAGAAAGCGTTATTTTAACAGCATACTTAAGTACAGTCGACAGCACATCAAGCGTAACGGTTTGACCTTGAGACCGCCCTCACTGCGTTCGTAATAGAGGCGGCTTTCCTAGTGCAACTGATACACTTGACGTGCTGTCGTCTGTACATTTACCCCCTAATAAAACGCGGACTAAAGTTAATCCTGGCTTTAAACTGATGTTGTCACTATCTTTCTTTTAACAAATAAAAGTGACAGCATTAGTTTCAAGCCAGGACTAACTTTAGTCCGCGTTTTATAATAAGGGGGAAATGTTTTTGTTTACAGGTTCTCGGAAAATCTTGCAAAATATAAATTTTTATTCCCAATTCTAAAGCGTTATCCTCGTAAAATGTTTTATAATAGATTATTATGTTAGGTTTAGAATGTTTTTATGCACTTAAGTACTCAATGTTTATATTAATTAGATATAAAATAAAATTAGATACGTTGGAAGTCAAATAGAATAAACTTAAATAAAAATGAGCTTTAAAGTGTGTCGTTATATTACTATCATCCCAATTAAATCTAAGAGCAGAAAAACAGACTGGACATATTAATGTTAAAGTAGTAAACAGTAATTTAATGTCAATAAACTTTACAAACAACGTTTCTGTTTTATTTTTATGATCTCGATATATCGAATTAACTAATCGGAAAACACATCTAGATATTAATCTCCCCAAATAGATACTGTTTGGTTCTCGCTATGTTACTAAAATGTTTCAAATAAATTTACATTTGGAAAAACGTGACGACTAACTGTCGGATTATTTAAATGAAGTCAATTACCGCAACAAAAACATGCGTTCAGGTGACTGCTCATTAGACCGTGTACCTACTTACCGCTTAGGCCGCTCCAGACGCTTCTTATAAATTTTCGTCAAAACATACTGACTTCTAGATTTTCCGTGCGTAATTTCGCAGTCGACTGCCTGGTGAAGGCGAGGTATGCACAAATAGTAAATTTTCGATTGAAATGTGCTCGCGAATGTATAACACAATACTAAATAGTATGTTGCTGACATTAATAAATCTCAATAAGTACTTAGCAAAAATTAAAACTGTTAGGTTACAAATTTTTTTAGACGATAAGGATGGACCATCCCTTTACCATCGAACGCCCAAAGATTCAAAATTGTACAATTCCAAAAATAAATAGAAGGTTATTCTTCAAATCATTTTCTAATATATTTAAT
This sequence comes from Nymphula nitidulata, assembly GCA_947347705.1. NCBI lineage: Eukaryota > Metazoa > Arthropoda > Insecta > Lepidoptera > Crambidae > Nymphula > Nymphula nitidulata. Next base: position 10,158,237 of record OX374636.1, read on the forward strand.
TGTAAACATAATTTTTCATGATTGAAACTACCGTAAAAGTCCACTTTGTGCCTATGAGCTTTTACGACGTCTACAAAGAACAGACCCTCGAAACACCTGTGCATCATGAGGACTTAAGCTCCACTCCGATTTACTTACATACCGACTTAATCTGCGGTAATTTACTATTGCCTGCTGAGAAATACTTAAAGAGAAACAGCTTTGAATCGACATTAATTATTAAGTATCATTTGTAAGCGATTTTGATGGTCAACCAGATAAAGAATCGTTATCTAATAAAATTTATACTGTATTTATTAAAAAAAAAACAATTCTCTTATAAGATCTGTAAAAAGCACTGCAAGAATAATTACAGGCTTATGTCTGATTTTTAATACGCAATCAATGAAAACAATAGTAATAGTAATGTGCAAATAAAAAGATGAAAGTATGATGAGATAACGGAATTTAATTAATACTAAACTAGTATAAAAAAAATCTGACTACAATAACCTAAAGCTTAAGGAATACTACGTGACTATTCTTTAAAAAAAATCGGTAATGTGAAGCTATAGTTTTGATAAAATTCTTTTATTTAATAAATTGGGATCTCAGTTGAAAGTGTAGATTGGCGATAGTTAAACTTTAACTTATCTGAGACAAAGCATATTGATTATGTAAATATAATAACTGTTTATACCATACGAACATACAAACCAGCATAAACATTTAATTTAAAAGGAACTGATATCGATTTGGTGAGATTCTTATTAACATTTTAATAGAAATCGCTACTTGCATGCTTTCATGTCATTTATCGAATTAGAATCCATTATTATAGATATGCGGTCATCTTTATGAAAAATTGAGGAATTAAAATACAGATTAATATTGTTTATTAAAATTGAAAGGAGAAAATTATGTCTGTTATTTTTCAATGCTTACAACATCAAAGTTATTATTTTATACATAATTTCCAATCATAACAAAGTTTTGTTTAATGTTCTTTTTATTTTCACAGCAGATTAAATGGAAAGAAAAAAAAATGTAAGCAGTGGGATTATGGGTACCTACTTATATCTACCTAAAAAATAAAGAAAATGAGGTCGAGCTATTATTTATACCATAGTGACGTATGCTCCTTTGCAAAAGGCTTCATTCTCTTTCATCATCATCACCAGCCAATATTGATCCCTCTGCTGGGCACAGGACCTTCTACATAGAAGAACATATGAGGAGTTTGGGCATAACACCACCACGCTGGCCCAATGCGGGTTGGTGGGTTAAAGCGGTTGCACGGAAAAGCTCGAGATTGCAAATCATTCGCCACCGAGCACATTCTTCATACATACCTAAAAAAAATTGAGATTATAATATTACACATGTAAAATGTTTAGTACAATGATACTCGTAACAATCTAGTTAAATTATTAAATCAAAATGACTATTCCTTATTTTCCTGCAGACCATATACAATATATGCTGTACTAGAACTACTGGCTACTCGGTCCAGGATCCCAGATTCGAATTCCGGTAGGAACAGATGCTTGTATGGTATTGGAACGAACTCGGTTCAAACAAACATTTGTCCACAAATTTTGGACATTTGTATGTTTATTTATAGGGTCTGACATGAATATTGAGAGTGTCAAATTGTATATGCCACAGACAATGGGATAATTGTTGTCAGAAGTGATAAACCTTTTGATGTTGATTATACCTAAAACTAATAATAATATAAACAGCCAAGTCTTTGGTGATCATCCTGATAGTAAAAAATACCAGCAGAACTATTTTAAAAGCTTAGATAAATGTGTCCTAAAGATACCCATTCAATCTTGCCGAGTGATTGATGACCTGAAGAGCGAACGGGTGACCGAATGGACGAATGAAATCGATTTGGTGAGCAATGGCTTATATTTGCATATGTATGGCTGCAAAAAGAGGCATTTACGAGATGAAGAATCTGTAAAGAAGTTAGAATAAATATGTTGTGATATCGCTATTTAGATAAAAGGATAATGATACCTTTAAATTATATTTATTTATTTATTTATTGAATAGTTTATTGTACACAAGAAATACAAAAATAGGAAAACAAAAAATAATAAAGAGTACAAAAGGTGTGGCTTATTTCTATAAGAAATCTCTTCCAACCCACCTGTGATAGGAGACATGCTGAGAAACGTGGATGTCGCGTGTACTAATAAATAAATATGCCTATTATAAATAAAATACTTATACTAGATACCTTATACTAGGCCTATATACATATATAAATATATATATAATTTATTTCATATATACAATTTATTCTTATAAATAAATACCATATATCATGAACATAAATGTAAAAGAAGAAGAAAGCTAGGAAAAGATACTAGGAGAACAAAATCTCAAGTTAAGGATAGATAGTGCTCTTTTACTCTAGTTTTAAATAGTGGTAGTGAGCGAATATCGCGTACTGATGGTGGTAGTGCATTCTATAATTATGGGATTATAAATTAATAATTGTTATAAAACTAAAATTACTTTTTTTTTTATAAATAAGTCATTTAAAGTAACTTAATTTAACTTTATTAAGCAGACTATTTTCACGATTGATTTTATCAAACAGAAAACTAGTTAATAATAAAAATTATTCTATAACAACAACCAACAACCTCACTTCGCAAGTCACTTCGAATTTAACTGTCAAATAGAGAAAAACATGTATGAAAAATTGCACTATTTGACAGTTGAATTCGAGGTGAGGTGCGAGATTCGTTACAGAATCACTAGGCAGTATAGAGAAAGCATATAAGTACTTCAATATAACAAAAGCATTATTCAAAACCCTCCTTTCAAAGCTATAAGCCCCTACGGGATTTGTATCTAATAACAACCGTGAAATTGAATTTGCGAAATTCAAAGAATAGATTCATTGGCGAAAAGTCGCCGATGTTGAGGTCAAATTAAACAATTAACCCGGTACAGTCAGCCGCAAATAAAAGCGACGGTGGTCGTCGGCTAATGAGTTGTTACGGTCGAGCCATGCGCGCTGAAAAACCACATGCGAGCCTATAGTGATGCTACGACTATTCGATTGTGTACACATTTATCGATTATTCTTATTTTTAAATTGATCGAAAAGTTGGTAACATTTTGATAGGTACCTAACTTACAGTAATCTGTCAAATAGCGTTATACCTCTGGCGGGCTATGACAATTGATAAATCAATTTATTGTGTCTGGAATACGACGCTTGACGGGTTGAAATTTTTCCGAAGATAATTTCTTTATCAGTCTAGCTTTTATACAATAGTGCCGTATGCTCCTTTGCAAAAGGCTTCATTCTCTTTCATCATCATCACCAGCCCATATAGATCCCACTGCTGGGCACAGGCCCTACTACATAGAAACATACATGAGGAGTTTGGACCATAACACCACAACGCTGGTACAATGCATTTTAGTGGATTAGAGTGGTTGCATTGACAGCCGGGATCAACGGCTTAACGTCCTCTCGAAGCACGGAAGAGTTCGAGCGCTAGACGCTTAGAGCACTACGGCACCGAGCTCCTCATTTATATACAGTGAGTACTATAAATAATGAGAGTCTGTGACTATTACAGTATACCTATACCTACCATCATAGGTAGAAGGATGGAGTAGATACATCTATACAAACGGTAGAACACAAGCTCGCTTCGTAATTGGGGCGTTCACAGGGCATTTTGCTACTAACCACATGCTATACAAAATTGCAACTCTCCGCAACACAACGTTGTCGAGCTTGTTGTAAATTTCAGGAATCAATGACGGATCTCTTTTGTCATTGTAATGCCCTGACTAGAACCAGAATGAGCCTTCTGGAAGTGACATATCCAAAACCAGAAGACTACAGGCTCTTTCTGCCTAAAGATATAGTAAGGCTAATGGTAACTATATTCTGGACACAGGAACAGTTAACAGGGGAGGCACAAAAGATCCCAATGGGTCGAAATGCACTATGACTTAGTCATGACCCCATAGTAAGATAAGATAATTAAGATAAGATAAGGTAGTATACCTATATTATTTAGGGAAATCATAAATACGTTTCATAGAGACATTAGGATTTGAGATGAAAATTTCAAAGTTGCCATTGGTCTGGCAGAAATCATTGTAACGGCGGCACATACAGGCAAAGGGACACAAAGAAGTGGTAAGAGTATCACCAGAAGAGAAACAAAGATAAAACATCCCATCACTATTACTGCAAATGTGGTGGTCGGATGCGTAGTGCCACACTAGTGCGGTAATTGGTTTGCTCTGCGGCTCCCAGCTGATTTTTATCTCCAATTATTGAGTTTTCACGCCAATTAATATTATCTGTCTTCCGGCGGAAGTGGCGGCTTGTTTATTGTTAGATACCTAATCGTGTATCGCTATAAATGGGAACTTGGACAATGATATGAATTGAAAATTATCAATTAAAATTTATACAAAGATCTGTAACTGTATTAGGTACTGTTTTTAAGGGAAAATAATATGATACATTATAAGTAAGTGTATTTTATTTTAGACCCAATATACTATTAACAAATTAAACTGACACAGAATTGAAAAGCTTTATGTTTCTAAAAATTTTTTATCGTCTCGTGCAAAATATCTAAATTAGAAAAGGTCAGGTTCAGATCTCGTGGCCTATTAATTCAAAGCACTCCTGCCGAAGCCCTCAGTGAATTTTTCAAGTGGGCGTCTATAGCCAAATCCTAAACCATGAGGAATAGAAAGAAGTGCTCGATGGAGTCTCGTGCCAGATTTCGATGAAAACTAAAACTTCAAATGATTTGATTTTTGAGATTAATATTCCCAGCCAGGAATCGAACCCGGTGTATTTGAATTATTACACCATTTGATAGGGTCGCTAATGAGGAACGAATTCTGGGAAATAATGGCATGCTCCTAACTTAAGGAAAATGTTGTGATTTAATAAACTGCTGCGTATTTTAAGGTTCGAAATAATATTTTTTTCTAAACACACCCGCAGCGCGGTCCTTTTTTATGTTCATAACATATTCTAATTTCAAATTTTTACTACTTCTTCGCAGTTAAAGGTTTCTCTGGTGGTCTGTAAACAAAGAAAGTTACAAAGACACGTGTAATACAATTGACGTCTTGAAACAATCTTTGGAAAATATTCTAATACGAATCAATAATATTTAAATGCTGAATGCAGTACAGTCAGCTATTTATTGAAAACAATGACGAAAATTTTTACCATTAATTAGATCATCACAGACCCACCATACCCCTAGCCATACCCCTGGGGGTAGGGGGGGGCTGAACCATACCACCGTAGTGCTGTGCACTATATGTTTACAGGTTTTGTTTTTCCAAATATTACGAACCTGGTGTTAATTACATAATTCTTTTTTTATTTTATAATTGTTTCTAATTAAACTAAACCGACAAAGCGACAAAGAGAAAGTAATTCAGTCCGTTGATTCATTTGATCCGTTGACACCTAATAAAGGTATATTTCCAATCTGAAGTACCAGGCTACCATAAGTATATCAGAGGTTATTTATTGTACCCCTACGATTATTGTATAAATAAAATTAACAGTATGCTAAACATCTCCTATATAGATAATTATGGTAGCCTGGTACTTCAGGGGATGATCCAGCTACATACATACGATATTTCGATTGACTTATCTCACTTCTAAATATAATGACAATATTGACAATTTCTCGTATCTATTTTTTTTTCTATTTTTCCGTTAAATCCCAGCACCCAGCACTACTAACGGTGGTATGGTTCCAACCACCCTACCCCCAGGGGTAGGGCTAGGGGTATGGTGGGTCCGACATGAATCAAAGGTTTAATACTTATTAAACCTTATCGATAAGGTTTAATAAGTAGACAGGTAACGTAAGAAATATAAAAAGTAAGTATGTTGTTAAACATTACCTATGTGCTTAAGTTTGCTTTTCTTTCTTAGAACCACCAGCTTCGATTTCGACTACGAATATTGATTTTTCTAAAAATTTGGTTTATCTGTTACATAAGATGTGGTATATAAACGTCTACAGGCTACGGTAGCCACTTACCACTATTAGGCTGGCCGTATGCTTGCTTGACACCCTATTTTATGAAATTGGGAACAGGCCTGCTGTTGTGCTGTCGTTTTCAGATTGGAATCGAGGCAATATACTACAGCGTAGTCTGGCCTCGATCTCAAACAACATTATTATACCTAAATAATTCATATGAAGTCCATGCTATACCCATTTGTAGTCTTATTTCAATTCTATACATTTAGAATTGAAATCGGACTAAAAATAGCTGTTTTACTGCTCTTCAGGTCTTTTTACGGTTTTGTATTTCGATGTTCTTTTGGGACGCTGTTTCTGTGAAAAGAAAGAAAGAAAGGAATTTTCTGTGACTATACCTCTAATGTTAGGAGTTCCATTAAATCATCATCAAAATCATCATCATCATCATTGTCATCATGTCAGCCTATGACGTCAACTGCTAAATCGAGGTACTCCTCATCAACTTTTAAAAGGAACAGTTCTTCCCAGCAAGTAATGTTTCAAAAATGAATGCAAGTTCATTTGAGACTACTTGTATGTTGCACAGTCATCAGGCATGATTACATTCGCTACCCATAACAATGTTCCCACGTGTTCGAATCTGTAGTGTTTGCAATAAATAAAGGATTATCTGCAATAATAACTCGGCTCGATTGAGCCGAACAATGCTGGCGGACGAGTGGGAGGCGGATAGCATCGAGCTGTGGACGAGAATTATATAGAGCTGATAGCTCCACCTAGAAAAATAATAAGAGTTGTTATTTATTTATTTCAATTTTTCTTTGATAAGTAGAAACAAAACATTTTATGATAAAGTAAACGTACAAGCTGGGGGTTGGCAAGCAGCACATCAAGCGTAACGAAAACTGCCTCTATTACAAACGGAATAAGCGCAGTCTTCAAGGTTAAACTGTAACAATTGCTGTACTTTCGGCTGTACTAATATATTTTTTGGTGGCACTGAACCGTAGTAGGTCCTAGTTTGTTTTCTAATTATTTTTTTCCCGTAAGAGCTACTTAAAATAATTATATAAAAAATCCTCACTTTTGCTGTAACTTTAAATTGTATAAAGAAAAATTTTTATGTAAAATTATTTTTTAATAATATATTATGAAAGTATTATCAGCTCAATAAAGAACCTTTCAAGAAGTCTTTGTAATAGCGACCGGGCTGATTTAATTGTGGCCAGCGTTAATTGGCTATTGTCCAGTAATATTGGTCTGCCCTTACGTGCCCTACAGTTAACTATAGCCTATTGTTTTTTGTACAAACCTTTTATGGATCAGATAGCATAATAGTTACAGTGTTTATCTGCCGTTATTATGCTGTCGTTTCCTTCTTGAAAATAATTATTTATGTAAAAAAAAATGACTTGAATATTTATTTTTTATTTGTAAATAACAGGAAGTAACCATCAACAATAAAAGTAAAGTCATCTCACTCATCTGCATTAAAAATCTACCTAAAATACGTGGTATTCCATATCAGTTAAATTAATGAACCAACACAATATTCTGCGCCACAACTCAGAGATTTCAGCGGGAAATTTATGGTAACGCCTCACCTGTCACGTTAGTATACGCACAATATCTCTACATCTCTTATCTAAATGTTTCTGGACCCCACAAAGGCCAGATAACGCCGAGCCGTCTTGCAAGAACAAAAAGACACAATAATTTCCAGCTAGTCAGTCTCACAACAAAGAGAGCACTGAAAACCTGCTGCCTTCTTCTTTGAAGTATATCCATAATCATAATAATTAAATGTCGCAATAAGGAGCTCCCTTATCAGCCGGACGTATGGATGAGGCTACTGACCAGGCAATGTCATTTTGTAAAACGACGTAAGAGTATTTACGACCTTTTTCGTCGTTCTACTGCTTACTGCTGGTTTTCTTCCGGCTCGTAAGATTTTTCTGAGCAATATCGGCAATGGATGTTTCACTTAGAGTTATGTTTGTGTGCCTGTAGATTGTAAGCAGGTTGGATGTGTCAGTATAAGAACCAGTTAGGCAAATTATCTGCGAAGAATCAGTGAGTTCACCTGCCGGTCTTCATTTATTTATTTATGCACGTTCGCGGTTGTGTGCGTGATTAGTCCAATGTATTGTTTTGTTGTAATTTATGGGTTTGTTTTGCATCCTTTGTGTTTTTTGTTACATCTGCATTCCATTTCTTAATCTGACCGTTTAAGTGCTACCTTACTCCGGGATGAGATCATCATTTAATTCAAAGTAATAAATTAAGAAAACGTTGTTTATTTTTAATTTTTTTTCTCTATTTTATTGAAGTTAAGGTTAGAAGACTTATAAGGTAGGTTTTGTTTTAAATGTTAAAGTATGTTCACGTATTCATTGACTTGTTACAATAGGTACTGAGTAGCTTCTCATATGCTCTGCGAGAGCTTCGCAAATCCACAAACGAGGAGTGCGCCCTCGCCGTGTACCACAGCCACGCAGCCGCTTGGATCAGATATGGAATTATGTTTTGGGGCAACTCGACTGATATAAACGTAATTTTAGTTTTGCAAATAAGATGCCTTAAGATAATAACATTGACTGCACCTAGAGAATCGCGTAAGACACTCTTCACGGAGTACAAAATAAGTAATTACCCTAACCTGCGTCTATATTTTTGAATTATGTTATTATGTCGCTTTGTGCGCAAAAATATGAGGTATTTTGAGCGTATTGGCGACAAATTAAGACGTTTTGCTTCACGCCGCGACAATGACTTAGTTCTGCCTAGCCCTAATATGGAAATATATAAAAATGATCCATATTACATGGCAATAAAAAATTATAACCACTTGCCAAACACATTTAAGGCCCTCCAAAATAGTCTACTGGAAAATTAATTAAAGAAACTGCTTTTATCAAAATCCTATTATTGTGTAAAGGAATTTTTAAATGACAAATTATCATAATGATCTAAACTGTATTAAATGTAACTGACATTGTAAATTTGTAATTGTATTTGATTGTTATTATTGACTATTTGGTATCTGACTTATTAGATTTTATTAATTTGTAATTTATGTTTCCAAGGTTGACATTTTAGAAAAAATAATTATGTACATAATAAAACATATAGTTGACTGATATATTTGTAAACTAGACTTTGTTAACGTGTTAGGGTTAATTAATTGAAATTATTTTAATGTTTGACATAAGCTTTGATATATTTGTTTTTCTGTTTTTATATTACCTACTTATGTGAAAATTCACAATGCCTTGAAAAGGTGAATTTGTACAGCATATTCAAGACCTTACCTTCTTTTTGATGTACCACATTGCAAATTTTAGTGAATAAATGAATTTAAATTACTAGTGACCCGCCCCGGCTTTGCACGGGTGCAATGCTTATGTAAATATTATGCATGTATTATACATATAAACCTTCCTTAAGAATTACTCTATCTATTAAAAAAAACCGCATCAAAATCCGTTGCGTAGTTTTAAAGATCTAAGCATATATAGGGACAGACAGACGGCGGATAGCGATTTTGTTTTATACTAAACATCAAACATACCATTGTATCTATGAAACACTTATTATTGATATTATGAATTAATATTTCTTCAATCATTTTCATTCATTTATGAAATAAAAAAAAGTTGTTAACTACCCAATTACATACATAAATAATTCTTAATTGATTAACCAGTTACTTTTTTTAGAAAATCTGTTGTTATTGTGTCTTAAAGTAGTACATTTAATAATGACTCAAAAATTGTATCATAGAACAATCTCACACATTAACAAATGACGGCAATTATGCACGTTTATTTATGCTATAATAATATGTAATAAATAAAGTAACAAATAAGCCGGAACCGAACTTTTTAAATAAGGGTCATTATTTAAGAAGGCAAATAAACGTTATTTAAGGTCGGTTACACACTCGCGACTGTTGTTCGAGATTTTTCAATCAGACACTCAGCGTGGGGCCTAATTAAAAGTATAATGATCTGGATGCGCTCTGTTTTAATAGAATATGAATGGAAATAAATGTTCTAGTGCTTTTATGTGCTGTTGTTTTTATAATATGAATATGTTACACATTACTTATTTATAATATACTAGCTGACCCCGCAAACGTTGTTATGCCAAAAAAAAATCCAAAAAATAAAAATAAAATAGATAGTAGCCGATTCTCAGACCTACTGAATATATTTCATTAAAATCGGTCACGCCGTTTCGGAGGAGTATGGTAACTAAATTTGTGAGTCGAGAATTTTACCAACTGCGAAAAAATAAGAACAAATGTAGGTACAAGAATGTAATTATTTATTTAAAATCATATTAATTTATTAAATTAAAAGTAGAGAGAGAAAAAAAAATACATGGAAGACTCGGCTATATGCGCTCGATCCCGTAATCCGCTTGAAATAGGTAATCAACAGCAGACACTTTAAGCAACATGGCGGGACTAATTTTTTTTATGACTTTGTAACATTTTTGTGATTTTTTAAACATAAGGTTGTCGATTCAAAATAATTATTTTTTTCACTTCTCAATTTAGGACAAGTTTCAATTAACATTTGTGTTATTTAAGTGTTCCAAATTTATTATCCCTAGGGACAGAATGTAACTTAGTACACCATTCTCTCCCTGTCTTGTAAAGGCTTAGAATGACTAACTTTAAGCTGAGTTTTCTTGACACAGAATATGTCATTTTTGAGCAGGTACCAAAACTATTTTTAACCGATTTTAAAAAAAGAGGTTATTAATCCGACTCGTATGTATGTAATATTGACAGAATAGCGCGGTTTTTGTATAAGTTATAGACTAACTTACTAAAGTAGGTAAGTAAGTACTTATCTAATAAAAATTGGGGTCGGTGCTCCAAAAAATACCTATTTTTGGAGCACCTAATTTGAAGTTTGTTTATTGAAAATGTTTTGAAATTGGTTGAATTTTTTAAAATTATGTACGAGTTCCTACCTATTTGAAAGTGATGGTGAAAACTTCGTCCAAATTAAAATCTAAATAAGATGACCGGTTGACGATTTCAATATATTTTTATACAAACATGTTACACATTACATTTCCCACCTGATGGTAAGCGGTTACCGCAGCCATATGGACGCTTGCAACACCAGGGGTGTCACAGTCACAGTAAAATCAATATTGGTAAGTATGATGCAACGAAACGGTGCTATGGCAACTTCCCTGTCCTATTATATTTAAAAAATGACAGATTTTGATGCTGGTTTCACAAATAATGTAAATGTGGGTATAAAAATTAAATGTATTTTTAAAACTGGTTAATTACCTATGTAAATGTAGGCCAGTGTCCCTTGTCTACTAAGCCGGAAGTCCCAGGTAGGGGCAGGTTTGTATGTGTATTGAGAATATTCATAATTTTTATCATCATGTATCTTAGTACAAACTGAAAATATATTTTGTCAAATAGGGGCCTATTTACGGCAAGAGTACTGTTAAGTCCCATTTGTCGAATCCAATATATTAACAAACAAAGTCATAGTGTATGTCTGTCAGTCTATCTATCTGTCGATCTGTCGTGTCTGATTTTACTGCTGTTCCACTGTTGACTACCGAAAAGATTCCGGCAACAGTTTTACAAGCTATTTGATGCTTAGTTTGGGCTAAATATTTTCACACGTCCACTGCTGGACGTAAGCCTCCCCAAGGCCGCGCCACAAAACACGATCTTTAGCTTTTCTCATCCAGCCAGCATCTTTATATCGTCGGTCCACCTAGCAGAGGGACGCCCTACACTATGTTTGCCGAGGCGTGGTCTCCTTTCGAGAACCTTTCCACTCCACCGGTCATCGGTTCTACGATAGATGTGACCGGCCCACTGCTACATCAGCTTGCTACATTTGTGGATAATATCAACCACTTTGGTCTTCTGCCGGATAACTTCGTTACGGATTTTATCCCTTAGCGAAATTCCCAGCATTGATCTTTCCATAGCTCGCTGAGCGACGTGAAGTCGGTGGGCCAGTTTCACTGTCATGTTCCACGTCTCGGCTCCTCATCTTCGACTCGGTTAATTTTTTTTTTATAAAAAAAAATATAATTGGTAAAATATATTGTCAGTACAATGCTTACTGCGACCGCTTAAACCAACCAACCCACTCGGGTTAGCTTCTCAGCGTGATGATATTGAGGCGCAAACACTCATCAGTGTTTCTACCATGAAGGAAGACTTTGGTCCAGCACTGGGACGTATTTATATACGTTGATGGTTCATGGTTGGTCAACCTAGTGATGTTGTAAATCATATTAGGAAATAATGGCACTACATATAACGTCATTCCTAAATAGGTACAGTCTTAATAAAAATCCAGTGTCACTCAAAAATCAGTGACGTAAAAATTTTGGTAAAAAATGATTCGAGAAATCTATCTTCAGCTATTCTGGTCACTACCACGTACACCTTTGCCTGCTCGTAAATCAAAATCAATTAAAACTGGCCTAGCCTAGTGAATTGATTAACCAGAGAGATTAATGTACATTATTCCGTACGTATTATAATTAAGACGTTTCATTTGCTTCGGATGTATGAGTTGAGATATTTATGGTTCGATTATTGAAGATAGCTTGGAGAGTTTGAGCAAAAATTATGTCATGAATACTACGAATTATTAAACTGCATACTTTCAACTTAGTTTGTATTATGTGTATGGTTAGTGAAGTACACGTTAATACGACACAATAGATATTCTGTTGTTGATGAGACGCTGGCGGGCTAGTAAAGGGCAAATAGATAAATAGGTATATTATGTACCTGTACGTATAAATAAGTAAAAAAATTCTTCATTAACTTTAAGCTCACTAAATAAACTATTTTTAGTGAAAATATAGTCATACAGTAGAAACAAAACATAATGTTTTTACTTTTTACCTTCTTTTTCCATGTGTTTTTATTTCGGTTTTTATTTACATAATATCAAAGTTTGTTTCTTTAACATCATCACCAGCCTATTTAAGTCCCACTGCTTTCCGAAGCACGGAGCAGCTCGAGATTAGAAATTTAGGTTGAGCCATCCCGGGATCGACCATGGCGAAAGTAGCTTTGTTTTCGTATTCGAAACCAAAGCATTCAAACCACTACGCCACGCCACCGAGCTTCTTTAATATATCAAACTACATACATACCAATATTATTTTTGTAATTAGGAGTAGGTACTACATTTTTCTAACTCAAGGGCGATTAATATTTTTTACCTACATTATTTGGACGTTGCTAACATCTCCAGTTTCGTATAAACTCCATTATATTGTAAACTTTTTTTGCTGTTGGTACTAGCTAAGCATCATCCATCGCCCATGGCCGGCGGCGCTCTATATGCGCTTCCGATAAATACGACCAATTGACTTTTTGCGCTGATTCTGCCAATACCTTGTAAATAAAATAATGACAGTTACATGATATTTAATTAGAAAAATATATTATTTCTAGTCTAAATTCAATTTGGTAGTAATAATATCTATTAAAATGCTATTAATTTTAAAAATATAGACAAACAATCGTTTTGTAGTCTCGTAAATTTTAATGAACTTAGAAATAAAAAAAGTAAAATTTTCAGTCCTACGCACTTGTCTGGTTATTATTTAGATAACATGGGAGAAAGCGTGAACTTTAACCTATCAAGGATCAGATTTCAGATACAATTGATTTTTCAATTGTTGCCCTCCGGAGGGATGACGCCACCTGACAGATTAAAGACTATTGATTGCTTTTTTTTAAAACCTAATAACTTTTTCATGAATTAAATTTAAATCCAAATAAACACGCTCTTAGGGCATTAGGTACAATACGTAAGTGCATTGTCATGAATGCGAATAATCCCCGAACGGGTAATGCTATCCAACCTGAGAACAGAAACTCAGATAAAGAAAATATCAAGACTATTATGGCGCGTCGCACGCACGTCGCTCTCGCGAAAGTATTGTGTGGACTTTATTTTTACTATTTTTTAATATTTAATTTATGAGGTTAAATTGTTCTCGGCTGTCATCATTAGTATCTAGCATCTACCTGTTAGACTCAATTTATAAACATGAAATTTAATTACAAGCTATTAACACAACGATATTGATGAATATATATACATAATATTATAAGCACTTTGTCAAAGTTCAATGGAAAATAAAAAATGGAAATTTTTTACAATAAGTATATGTCTGTATGTCACTGACGTCTGGTTAAATTAGCCACTTAACAGGATGCCTAGACCGTCGATTGAACGCTGACATCCAATAAACGGCAGAAGGGCAACTAACCAAGTTATTGAGCGCAACGTTTAACCAGATGGATCATCGAAGAGCTCTTGTGTGACTGTTTAAGTGATTGGTAGGTTCAAGGTTATTTTCTTAGGACCACACATGTGGTCATAAAAATAGCCTTGAATCTACCAATCACACCAAAACTCTTCAGTACAAGACGATCCGCCTAGGCATCTAATTAAACGGACTTTCCAATACGCCATGTTGTTAAACTTTGAGTCAAGTTCAATTAACTATAGGCCTAGGCATTTAATTGGACGCCGGCGTTTATTCAACGGGCTAGGCATGAATTTTACCATATGGTGGTGCCATTTATATGAAATGACATCCTATGGGCAATTATCATAAACCATAAATGATTTAGTTATGTAAATCCATTTTTTTAACACTAAAGATTGTTTTTGTCGTCGAAATAATGAAACAATCACGTATTAGCGTTATAATCAAAGTCAAAGGACACATAATTAGTAATATTCATTGGTGTATTAGAATAAGTGAAGCATTTTAAACTACAGGAATATCAATAATTATTTTCGTGTGGAATTAAGCTTTCAAAGACGGTTAACAAAGCGTTTGTGCAACTTGAGAACTCTAGCTATTTTTTTATTTGTCATTAATACTGGCTATTTATTTAACATATAATCTAAGCAAAACACAATTACCAAAAGATATAGATGCAACATTAGAAAAATGAATTATCCCTAGAAGATATACCTCCCAGCCGCCCCTCATACTAGGCGCGAAAATAAATGAAGAAAACGATACGATTTAGTACGATGATGTTTTATTATACTTAGTTTTTTTTAAATTTAATTAAATAAAGTCGTATCCATAAGTTCCCACTTCGTCTCTTGACCGTATCTTTTGTAACGGGCTGTCATACAGCCGGCTCTGGCGAATTAACACCAGAGTAAACCTGCGCTTACCGCGCCCTTGAGAACCTGCGCCTGCGCTTATCATGCGCGGCTCCGTGCATTATATCACTATATCATCTTTGTTACTTTGTCAGGCATGTTGTGTGCGGGAATGAGAGCCTGCATTGGGTACATTAGGTGTACTGAACTGTAATTTTTAACAGAATACAAAAAAAAACATAAAATTCCCTTTTGTACCCTTAGTTCCGTTCTGTTCCTTGGTTGTGGTCAGATGTCAAATCGTCTCTATTGTGAGTTATTGGAAACCAATTTTTACTTCTGAATTTGAAAGCTGAACGCGACCACGGTCGAAACGTTTTGATTCGATTGAAACTTACACTAGGGTTACAGAAGAGAAATTTGATCAAACATTTTGTTTTGTATCATGTATTTTTTTATATACAGTCGGCTACAATATCATCATCATTATCATCACCATTATGTAGGTATATGTCCTTCTACACCCAAAAACTGGGACCAACGGCTAATCGCACCTTTCGAAGCACGTAGGAACGAGAGCTTACAAATTTTGATTAGCACACCAGGATCGACCATGGCGAAAATAGTTTTGTTTCCGTAATCGAACCCAAACCGCTAAAGCACTACACCGTTAAGCTTCTCAACTACAATATTTATCTACAATTGGACTTAGCAATAAAATCATTAAAGACATATTAGTTACCATTGCAACTTTTACAAAGTCACAAAACATAATAAATTTTAAGTGTTTCCCACGACCGCAGCCTCCATCAATTCAATAGCTGTTTGATTTCAATTAAAATAATGGAATCGTTAACTACAGATTCAATTCTTCACTTGTCCCATTAATTAGTCAATTAAGGCTCCCCCGCTTCCTTAATTTACCTAGTAGAAGTTTTCTTTGCAAATGAGACGCATAAATAAGACAACAATCGTATTTGAGTAAAGCCTTAAGGCTCACTGTCCAATTATAAAGCATGATTTAGGTAGCTTTGTTAGCTTTACGTACGAAGTAGCATTAATGATCGACGCTTTCGACGAATTTATCAAATTGCCTATTTGAATACTGAACTCCGAACTTTAGTCTTAGAAACTATTTATATTACTTGTACTTGGTATACGATAGTTTTAGATACGTTTTCCATTATCTGATTTTAAGAAAAAATTGAAAATCTCGTGTTTTTTCTTCAGCACAATGTTACAATAAAATAAGTACAGCAGTTATTACTTAATTAATATCTGTAAAAAAGCATTTGCTATTCCTAGGACTTACTGTGTTCCTAACAATTACTTAGTCGTGGGAATGAAAATGGGGGTAAATTATTATTTTATTTATTTATAACTTTATATAAGGAAATTGACAACATGTTTTAATTCGTAAATAAGAAGGTTAGTACTTATAAAGAAATATTGCAAAAGAAATAGTATTATTAAATCAATAGTTTCACAAATACTATGATGATGTTGCAGCGGATCGTCTTAAAATGCTCCATAAAATATCTGCAGAACAAATGTGGTCACATGTTGCTATATTACTACAAAATGTATAGGCATATTGAACAAATTAATAATATCTTTTTAATAATTATGTACTTTTTATTCAAAGTTGTCTAATAATATCATTCAAAATTTTGATGAATTTTGGAAAAAAATACCATTCTTATAAGTTTTCTAAACCGTAAAATTTCAACGAGTATTCCTTATCTTTTAAGTTTGAATTGTTTTTATGAGTAACAGTAACGTATATTTTATAAAAATAGCGCCATATTTAAACTGCGGCAACATCCCTATTCCAGATCATTCAAATACAAATCACAAAAAAAATTGTACAAAGGGCAATCCGAAAGGTGTAGAGGAATTCAAATGTTATTAAAATTGAGGGAATGGTTAGTAATATTCTAACTCATTACTTAGTAGATAAAAAACTTTACTTTATTTTTCCCGTTGTAAGAATTTAAGAACAATGTTATGTTAGTTTATTTTTCACCACGTTTATTGCTTACAATTCACTCCAAAAGTTTTGTTACAAAATGAAATTACATAGGTTTTTTTAGAGCACGCCACTGCCTAATATCAACGAGATGAAATTGTTGCTAAGCATTTTTTTAAGAAGCTAGCTATTATTATTCTATGAAAGTTTCATTGTATTGAATAGACACTGGGCTTTGAGAGCCAACCAGACGATGTTGCGTGCTCAAACAAAATGAATATTCAACCTGGACGAGTCGACTGGATAAATTTCAATACTGATTACAATGCTTGCATAGTTATTGATTGTTCTGCTGCGGCGACGCACCATAATGGTGGGATTAATCGGGCTTTTTGATGTCTCAACCAATTTAATGGATATGTTTCTTTTCGTAAGTACCTGGATGCCAATCTGGAAAGACGTTCTTTTTTAACTGTTCTGTGATTGTAATAGTCTGAATATTCACGGTCTTCGTATCATTCTATTCCATTTCCATTCCCAGCAGTTTACCTGAAGGAGATTGATGCCTAGCAATAGGATCGCCTATTGCATTATTTTGCTGTATGGTTGTGTTTTCAGTTACAATGTGTCCTAAAGCAGTAAAGTGTATTTGATTAAATAATTCCATGTCTTTCCCTGTAATCAACCAAATAAAAAAATATCTGTGACTTTAACATTAAGAAGTAACACACTTAGATACTTTTACATTAATAATTTAAACATAATAATGCATTATTAGCTTTGCCCGTCTATCGAGAACCTCACCTCGATAAGACAAGACGTAAAGCAAAGAACCGATTTACACCAGTATTGTAAACTGTAAATAATTCAAGAGGAAACGGGGTTTCAATAAGCAAGCACCAATAAAACCACAATGGATCACAATGGCGGACGGCAGCCTGTCCGACGGATTTATGGTTCGTCACATAGACAATAAATAGTGATTTTCGCGTTTCTCCGAGGCACACGCAACGCTATAGAACGTAATATGTTTCTAGCATGATAAAACTATTTGACAGAAACTTTTTCTTTTTTACTGTGAAAACTTCTTCATCAATGAAGAAAAGAGGTCGAGTCCTCACGAACGGTTCCATTTTCAAAAGACGACATTATTAAAAAATATTCAGAACACTTTCATTTCATTCCAGTTTATAATAAAAAAAAAACATATAAAAGCAAATTATCTCTAGACGAATGTAGATGTCGTTGCAGTGGCGATTGATGTCCCATGAGCGTTTGGCACTCATAGTCTTGCAAAATGACACCCTCTATTTATTTCTACAGTTTTTGTGTATGTTCTATGGATATACTTATCACATATTCTAAAAGTTCTTGCAATGAATAAGGTGGACAGATTTCGAGGTTTCTAATTCTAATTGTACACTGTTTCACTACAAAATGAGCTTTATTCTTTCATAGACAACAGAGCAGGAATCATATGTATTTGCAAATATTCACTGGCTGCAGCAATATTATTTTATTAATCTTAAACTAAAATACAAAATTACAATAGGATAATTATTATTCTGCTAATCAAACGTTGGAATTAGACGGAAAGCAAAGAAATGATGGTCTGGTAATTTTATCTTTACTAGATCTCTAATTTTTTATATAAACGACAAGGGTAGCAAGCAAGCGTACGGACCCGCCTGATGGTAAGCGCTAACCGTAGCCTTTAGACGCTCGAAGCACTTTGGGCACTACTCACGCGCTGTCTTAACAAACCAAGAGAAAGTTTTATGACGGCATAGGACTGTCCCCCTCTGTTGGCGAGGTCTGGCGACGTTGAGACAGGGATATAAAATAAAAATAACGCCCCTAATTTCCTCAAGGTAAGGTATGAATCCTACTTAAATTCCGCAATAGTGAAAATTAGGAAAACTCTCACAGAATGCAGAAACGTAGAACTTTACGTTCTATGCCCGTCGTCCCGCAAGGCACGTACACCATTGTACTGCATATAAGGTTCAGTGAAGCGACTTGATATTTTTATACGATACTAGAAGCCATTGTGGGACAAGCCCAGGCCCGGTTAACTGTTATTTGTAGTTGCCAACGGTACCAGGCCACAATTGAGCGCTACCAAGCCTGGCGACTGTACTTGATACTTGTTACTTAGCTGTCTTAATAGATTTCTTGTTGAGGTAGGCTTCCGTTGTTTATTTTGAAGAGGTAACTCATCTGAAATCCATTATCATGTATCCAAGTGCCGGTGTAGATTACTTTGTCCGACATAGTAACGGAAAATATTAATATTTCTTCGTTAATTTATTAATGACAACGTTGAGAGTCAAGTGTATCAAGATGTCCTACACCCGTCAAGCGTCATCTGCCAGCGTCAAGCTGGCAGATGCCAGACACAATTGATTTTTTTATTGTCATAACCCTCCGGAGATTTACCGCCGCTTGACAGATTACAACACAAAACGAATTATAAGATATTTAAAAATACAATTTTAGCGAATATTCATGTTTTAATATTATATCTAGAAAACTCGATTAAAAATTTATGTTCTTTAAAAGACGTTGACAATTTTATCTTTTGTTTTTGTTTTGATTTTTTTTTCAACTATTTCGTGAAGCATCAGATTCCAGACACAATTGATTGTTCAACTGTGATCACGCCGCTTGACAGATTAATTCTAATGCATATTGCAACATCTATCTTGTAAAAAAGGAATACATCAATTATTGAAAAAATCATTTCAACACGTTTATAGAATTCTTTCTATAGATTTAATTACAATAATAATGGCAGAACAGTTGTATAGCTAAAACGTATACATGTGCTTAAGAAATTACCATTTTATGTTAAGCCGTTGCTGTAATATTCCTGCATTTCCCTGAATAGTAACATTATTTGATTGCACTGGTATCATCGTGGTCGTTAAATTTATGCAAATTCATGAATATAAAAGAAACAGAGAACCCGGTGGAAGAACAAGAAAATTTTATCGATATTAATTAGTAGCACTGTTCAACTATATACCTTAACAATACATTCCTAATAGACTAGGGGAGGGGATACAAATCGTACACGTTTTGTACTAGAAACAGTAACCCTTCCAAGCCTTAAATCTCTGAATATAAATTACTTCCAAATCAATTTTAAAGGTACTTGTAAGATTTAAACAAAATTTAAGTATCCTTATCAAAAAGAATTGTAAAGAAAAAAAATTATCTCATCTAAAACCCCATTTAGCACTATTATAAAATAAAATATGTGTAGATAATCTCAAACTTTGATCTTTTCATGTACAATCAGTATCTTATTTTCCGACCGTCATTCATTCGCAACACAGACGTCAAAACATAGTAACAATATTTAAGACTCTAGTATCGTGGTTCAAAAATCATCTAACATCATCATACAACGATATTATGACTGACAACTTTAATTACACTCAGTTTATTGTGCTTGAAATATCATTATTCGCTAGAGTTTAATTTTAAAACCATTTATTGTAATCATGCGAATGTGTACTACGTCGTTCCTTTTTACATTATGATATTTGCAAATTGCTTTTATTTTAATGACAATATTTTGGAATTTAATTGGAAAAAATAACAGAGAAATTTATTATTAATTTTGATTTTAACCTTATTATAAACCTTTGAAAAATTATTTACTAATTAAAATATATCTAAACTAGAAAAATTTCACGTCCTGAGGCGGGGATCGAACTCGCGACAGGTATATTTAGATATATTTTAATTAGGAGAAAATTATTTTAGCATTTATTGGGTAAAGAATAAACTAATATTTTAGTTATCTGACTAAAATTCCTTTTTAATTAGTATTGATAAAATAGTCTCTAGATGAATCACAGCTAAAATAGATCAATGTTTATGTGACCTCAATCCTTTCTTAGGATTTTTAGAGAGGTGGGGATGAATGAAAATCAATCATTGTACAGTACTGTATCTTATCTTCTAGACAGCATAAGCTCAGCCCCCCTCAGTTGCTTTTAAGGCTATGTTTTTCAGAATGTTAGGGCCCTAACCTAAGGGACTTGGTAATGATACTATATAGTGGACTGTAATAACTATATTAGGTACTGAATAAATTATAGATCGCGAAGTAAGTTACGGAACGTCTAAGTCGCTACAGTACGTCCATCGCGTTCGGTAGCCCGGTGGAAGCTGGTAGGCCCGTATACCCTTATAAAAAATGAACTATTTGGGCCCGTATTCATGCGCCCACACATCACCGCGGTTCTCACGGCGGCGCTCGACGACAGCTGAAGACTCCCGAACACAGAATAAATTATTTATGAAATTTATGTATCATACTATATATTTGCGAAAGCAATGAGAATAAACTACATATTTAGCAATTAGGATTATACTAGAGTATTAATGGTTTTCTGTTTTAGAGACTTTGTCCCATTGAGCTGTAAGTCTTCTAGTAAATTATATAAATAAATAAACAAAGAAAAAAGTTTCACTTCAACACTATCCCCTGGCCCATAAAACCACCGTAAAACTAAAAATAGATCTCGCGGCAGTGCCTTAAAGTGCCCTCCGTCCTTAATCGTCCTCTATGAAATCGGAATAACTGTCTTGGCGACAAATAAAATGAATTCTTTACAGCGCCCTCTGTCGGCGATACGCGACCCTCTTAATTTTATTTCAATTGTGGCTTTATCGTATTTTGTACTTACGCTGCCGATCGGCAAACCGCGTATCATTTTTGTGCTGCAAACTTTCGATGCAATAACAAGAGCTGTCAAACTGTCTGCGTGTAGTCAAAAACTTTCACACGCTTTCTTGCGATTTACTTGAGAAGATGTCGATTTTTTTTATAAATATACAGTTAAAATCCAGTATTGTTAAAATATATTTAAAAAAAAATGAAAAAAGCTGGTATTGACATAGCTAGAATTTCTTGACTATGATAAAACAAAGCTGTTTTAACATTGTCATATACTCAAATATATACATACACATAAACACATATTGTAACACACAACACATATGCAAACATACAAAGACACATGCGCTTGCACACCGGCAATGTGCTATACAGGGTGGTGCTGTCAATGCGACAATAAATTAAAACATGGGCTATATTAGTTAATACAAATGGTTAACCGCTTTCAGAAACACCTTATTCGTTTGGTAATTTTATGACATTTGTATGAAATAGTATAAAATTGGCTACATTATGTCAATAATAAAATTGGCAAAGGTCATGAAATTATCAAATGAATAGGATGTTTTTGAAAGAGGCAAACTATTTCTATGAAGTAATGTAGCCCATGTTTTAATTTATTGTCGTATTGACGGCACCACCCTGTTTACTATCTAAGTATGATTAATTGTATATAAATAAGTACATATTACAATATAATACATATTAAAATGATGTCATGCCGGTAACTCTTGATTGTAATATTTGTGCTATTCTAGTACAAGCACTATTTTTAACCCCCAACGAAAAAGAGGGGTGTTATAAGTTTGACGTGTGTATCTGTGTGTCTGTCTGTGGCATCGTAGCGCCTAAACGAATGGACCCAATTTGATACGGTTTTTTTTGTTTGAAAACTAATGTGCCTACGATGTTTCTTAGCTATAATTTATGAAGAGCAATTCAAGCGTTTGATGACTATCAGCTCAATTTGTACATGATAATAGGGTTTTACTAACTTTTACACACATCCGATTGATTTGAAATTTGGTGTACTGTCACTTCGGTGACATTCCCATGACATACTATCCTTGAGCTTACTTTGGGCTGGATAATAGGTGTGAGTGTATAAATATTATATTATATTATATTATTGAGCTGAACCTATACCATCAAAAAGTCTGCGAAATGCTTAATTACTAGGTGGTAGACCCATATGTAGGGTCGCCTGCGTAGGTACCACCGCCTTTCTTATTTCAGCCGTGAAACAGTTCGCTGTGTTTCGGATTGAAGGGAAAGGTAGCCAGTGTAATTACTGGGCATGGACGGCATTTCATCTTAGGCCTCAGGATGACAACGCACCTGCAATATCAAGTGATTTTCCTTGGTATTGCAGGTGTCTATAGGCGGCGGTAACCGCTTACCACCAAGTGGGCCGTCAGCTTGTTTGTCATCTAGTTGTATAAAAAAAAAAACTTCAGAAACTTACAGCAGATATAGCGTGTTTGGGCTCTTATGAATAGTCTCAATGAGATGGTGTTAGATAGATGATTAATGACGCGGGGGGTTAGTTAAAAAAAATATTTTTGTATTTTGCTTAAAAGGAGACTCCGACCACGAAATATTACTATAACACAAAATTTAATTTAGAAATAAATTCATTACATTTTAATGTTTTTGATGCGTTTAAACGCCTACTTTATTGTAACAATTACAAATAAAGAAAGAAAACGATGAAAAAATATATGCTCCGGGCGGGAATCGAAACCGCGTCTCCTGATTTCTGGTCAGACACGATTACCATTACGCCACCGGAGAACTAGGTATAACCTGCTAATTTCTTCACCGCTTTCTATCCTTCCTTTTTAAAGTTTTATTTTATAGCATTAGCATTATTAAATTTTAATATTACTATTAATGTCAATTTTTTCCTCTCTAATAATATAATTTATTAGTCTCTAATTTATCTCATCATTATTACAAGTTAAAGAAAAGACCTAAATAAAAATTTAGTAAAACTATAATTGTTTTAAGCCGTAAGATATTTCCATAATCAAGTAATTTATATTCGCACTACTTGCGCTAACTCAAAATATTAACTTAACAGCCCATAAAGCTATGCCAGCTAGACTAAAGTCTAAAATGAGATAATTATTGCGGCAGTTATATCTCTAGAACAATTAACGTCTATCCCGCGATGCCTCGAGCGATAGCGCGGCCAGCTGCGTCCTTACTAAACCTACTTTAAGAATCTGTATTGCAGTAGATTTTTTAATAAAATAATAATAGAAAAATGGTTATACACTCTCACTTAATTATTAGTATTAATTATCTTGATGTATTCTTACCCAAATGAAAACAACATACAAGTAGGTACTATTGACATTTTTTTTCTGTACATTCGATTTTTTTGTGTTTATGTTGAAGCCCCTGACTTAATTTTTATTAAAACAGTATTATTTGAGTAGGTATGTGCAGTTGCACTAATGGCATAGAATACATAATCTCAGATTTGCCTAAAAATTCTTAAAATTTGCTTCCAAAATTGCTTAACTAAGACCTCTACTTAACTTAGTTAAGCAGTTTTGGATTTGGATTGATTGATTTTTTTCATACGCAATTCCATAAGTAGAGTCTTTAAATAATGTTATTGTTTTTAGAGACTTAGACAAGAAATAATACAGTATACGATTAAATCTAATACAGAGTTAGCATTGAGATGTTGTATGTGATACATTCTGTTCTCTCTTACGATCTTATTACCTTCTGCTTATCTTCTCTAACTATTTTCATCTACCCATTGAAAGAAAATGTTGCTGTACTAAAGGTTTATTATCATTTAAAGCACTTGAACTTTAATAAATTTCCACTTTGACATCTTTAGTTAAACTGTGCTATACAAAACTTATTATAACGCAGAGATATGATCTCGTAGACTTTGTATTAGCACTGTCAGCCGGTGTAATTGGTCTGCGTGAGCGCATGGCCCCGGGCGACCGCCGCGCGCCGCTACCGCTCCTACCGAGGAAAACAATTTGTTTTTGTTCAATAGAAAAGTTTATTTCTCTCGTTATCTAATTAGGACGACTGAGTGGGTGTTGAGACGCAAATGAGCTGCATTTAGATGTTTGATGTGACGCTAATGAGACAAAAGTGGTTGAGCCCAGTTTTTTGACATTGATTGTGTATGAGCCGTCTGTCTTAAAAGAGGACGTTTTTTGTTTCATTATAATGTCTCTTTTGATGTCAAATTATGTAGGAAATAAAACGTACACCTAAATTTATTTTCGTCCATCTTACGGTCTCTAATTTTTTTAATTTTATTTTATTTTAATTTATATGTATTAAGATATTCCTAGATAAAATACATAGTAATATAAGAATTTATATACCTAATTATTTTATCTGTGTATTTAACAATATTTATTACAAAATTGAATACAATATACTTATTAAACAAGCAATTTGTTTGATAATAAATCATCATTGATTACTCCAACAACTACAACAATGATGGGGTTCTAAGACAATTGCCAGCTACTTTACTTATGATCTCATTCGAAGTTAACTGTTTTAATGCAAATGACCTTTTTATACATACGATGCGTGCCAATCTTGAAACTGGTCCATATACGTCCGTCTACAAGTGAATGAATATGAATAGTTTCGTTCAAAATACATAATTCGCATGTCAGCTAATTTATTCATAGAATTTCTCAGTGTTATGTAGAGACTCCCGGTTTTGCGTAGCCCGGGGCAATCTTACGTTGCAACACGCCCCGCTATTATTTGTTGGGAATTTTAATAATGATTTTATAGTTTCAACTTGTCTACCAATGTATTACCTTAGACTGTCTTTGGATGATGTTATAAATTCAAAAGAATTATATCAAAGACGTGATATGGATCACAGACTAAAATGTAAAAAAAAAACATACCAACCGAATTGAGAACCTTCTCGTTTTTGGAGTCGGCTAAAGACCACTGAAGACGGAAGGTCTTCAGAAAGCATAATTAGAGCTTGTGTTATGGATACTAGATAACTGTTAACACTTACAATATATTCTATAAATATTAGAAGTAAACAGACAATCATGACCCTATACAAATGTATTCATCCACTTTCTCCGATCAGGACTCGAATCCAGGGTCTTCTGGCTTACTAGTCAGGGGGGTAGCCACTGAACGAGCCGGCCGTTGAATGTAACATTGTAGTAAATGTAATAAAGAATATAATAATCGCTTTGCCTCACTAAATGGATTCAGTTCAGTCCAGGACCCGTACCACCATCTTTTATCGCGATCCAGTTTAGGACCTAAACTGAGTAGAATTGTTAATTCGTACTACGACGCTATCTACGACTATGATAGCGACGCAGTTTAGGAACCAATACTGAACCGAGCGGAATATGAATCGCTTTTATAAAGATGGTGGTAAGGCCCCAGTTTTTCTTCTCGTCACAGTAATAACAAAAATAATAAAAGGTTCAAGTTTGCAATTCGGAAACGTCCGTACTGAATCATATTTTACAAATCCTATTGTTCAGTCGTTAAGTAGAACATAGATACCAAAAAAAAAAAAAAATTCTAAAATATATCTAAACTAGAAAATTTTCACGTCAATTGAAAATCGAACCCGCTACTTACCTTTCGCAATCCGGGCGACTGCTGTAACCATCTGATCTGAATTTATCAAACATTAATTATAATGTTAAAATAAAAATTACTTAAATAGATACTTAAAGTCTGATTTGACCATTTTAACGATGAGTCGCCAATTCAATGATTTATCGCCTATTCAATGATTAGTTGCCTATTTCAAGATTATTCGCTAATTTCATACCCTTCACCCGCTTAATGTTTTTAGTTGCTCAATTTATTTTTTGTCATCAATTTTTTTTCACACTCACACCTATTATCGGCTAAATAAGTAAGTATTATAAGTATCAAAAAGCATCATAAGTATCATTAGGAGCTTGTGTTATGGATACTAGATAACGGAGAAATAGTAATAATATGTTTATAAATATTAGAAATAGACTAAATAAACATATAAACATCCATGACTCGTAAACAAATGTTCGTACTCAACATAAAACTCAACACCAAACATTTGCTCCTACCGGGATTCGAACTCGGGACCCCTTGACCGAGTAGCCTATATAGCAAGGGGTATAGGTAGACCACTCGGCCAGCCGGTCGTCCAAATATAGTTATGAAATATAATACACACAAACATATACTCATAAAATTTATAGTTGTTTTATCATATTTACGTCGTGAAGCCAGAGTAATTACTGAGCAAAGGAGCTATTAACATATATTTTTCAATGACTAAATTAGTTAATGATACATGTGATTACCAGAATTTTCCAAAATAGGCGAGGCCTGTTTCTTGGGGAACCTTTGTGTAATCAATATTTATTGATATGCTTGATATGGCAGGTGTTTATATATTATTATTAACAAGTTGCCCGACCCGGCTTCGCACGGGTAGTGTAGCTAATGAATAAAATGTGAAAATTTTTAATTTTAATTTGCCGTCTTCTTGACTGTACTGATGAATAGTAAATTATCGAGTGTTTTGTTAAATAATAAGACTTACTTGAATAGCAGTGGTGTAAGAGCAGCAGTAAAAAGATTAAGATGAATTTAAAAGGCGTCCACACTAAAGCTTTAGATATTAGCATCCACAAAACTTGCGCACTTTATAACACACTCACTAATATCTACTACAATAAACACTTTTTAAATAGTTATACAAACAAAATATAAAATTTTCAGACATAAAAACAAATTGGCAGTCAACAACAGTTGCTTAGCAATGCGATTGTTCTGACAACGTGTCTTATGCCTGCCAGTAACTTTAACAATTAAAGATCTCCCTCATTTTTTTCGGTCTCACTCTTTTATTCACATATGATAGTAGGAGATTAAAAAACGATTTTCTTTGTTTAAAAAAAACTGTTTTACAAAACTTGCCTTGACAATAACGAATACAGAAAAAAAAAATCTCCAATTTGATGCAGTCGTTCGAGAGTTATACGCGTATGTACATTTAGACGATTCATTTCTATTTCATTTAATTTATTTCTAGCCTAGATGCGGAAATTGGATGGATAGACGTTTGATATCACGCCAAAACGTCTGACCGCCGAGACAAAATTCGACTCAGAGATGTATTAAGTATAGTCTTAATGAAAACAAAGAATGCTTTTTTCCGTAAATACGTTCCCGTGGGATAACGCAGAAGCAGGCTAGTTGGATATAAAAATGTATCTACATTTTTGCAAGATTTTATTAGTTTCGCCTTTGTAGTTTTAATTCTAAGTAATAACACGCTTCTTCTACTCTAAATTACTAATTAAACTATAGCATTGCTCCCATTTTCATACAACAAGGTTGTAGATCTCATCCATCCTCCTCCATCACATGTGGCATCTCCTACAAGTTTCTTCTAACTTAAAAGGAGATTTTCAACTTGTAAAGAGTAGTCAAATCAAGAAATGTTGAATGTCAAACAAGTGTAGGGCCCGCCTGTTGCTTATCGGTTTACTTTAGCCTATAGTAGCTTGAACTACTAATAAAAACAAAAACGTTATAAGAAAACAAAAATCCGCAATTAGGCATACATTTACGATTTAATTATTCCAGTTATTTTGATTAAAAACCAAACTACCCAATCGATTTAAAATAATTTTTATGGGACTAAATGGTAACTATTCCGCATCGAACAAAAAATGAATCACATAAATCGAATAAGAAATCTCGGCGTAATCGGTGTACATACATACGAAAAACATACCAACAGAATTGTGAACCTCCTCGTTTTTGAAGTCGGCTATAATCAAAAGAAAGCGTTAAATTGATATATGGAAGATAAGTCTTTTTATTTTGAAGGTAATGTTTGCTCAATGAGTTTGGGGTATAAATGTAAGTATAAGATAAGTATAAGAATTTCCATAAAACACAGTCTTCAATATTTACCCAACATTTTCTCGAAACGTAATGTTTTATACATGAATTCCGTGCAGAGTGAAATTTTAATTAAAACGAGTTTATTCGCGGCATTATCTTGGTGGAAACAATGAATGCGAACAATTACAATCTGTGGAGCACCGCGGGCCAGTTACGGGACCTGGTACTGCCAAACTTGGTCAAGAGGATCTCGCAGCCATGAAGTATGGGTTCCGTAAAGAAAATTGTCTATGTTATACTGTAAACTGTCACCTATGACAGATTGGCTAGAAGGGAGCTCTAATAATTAGTGTTTATATCCTCTTTGCTAATAATAATAGATGTAAGTCCTCCGTCGCAATCTAGGCTGAAAAAAAAATGTAAAGAAAAAACAAATTTAAGTTTATCTACAGATACTTACATACGTTCTTGCTTTGATTTAGTGTCTTCAATTGAGTGTCTTTAATTTTTTTTGATTTTTAATTTGTCTAAATTTTTATGGTTTTTGTTTTTGAAATAGTACTGAATCATATTCTTTACGTAACATAAAATTTAATGAAAAATGTAAAATACTCTTCGTCACATTTGTATGAGAATTTGACTGTCGAAACTAGCAAGATGTTCAAAATATAAAACCAATTACAATAAACATTTAGACATCAGAAATTTACAATTTCTTCTTCTAAAATCTTCTAGTCTAAGGAAAGCACTGAACTGTATTATGATTTTAATAGACTATCGGATTTTAAATCCATAATTTTCCCTTTGAACACGTATGGTCAGTACCAACGAACCCAGAACCAGAGAACGTGACCCAAATTGCTCTTTTTTCGCTGAGCGTACCGATAATGGGCGAAATTTGCCGAAAGCGAGCGAATTTTCGGGGTCAATTTGATTTATATGCAGTTTGATACAGTTCCGCATTTAATTTTTTTTCGACTCAACAATGTGACTTGAATTGATGAGGCGTGCTGGGACAGTGGCGGCGCTTTAATAAGATTCTTAAGGACGTCGTAATGACTTATTGTTTTTTTAAATTTCCATTTTTTACATATTTCGAAACACCATCGTTACATGTTTCTGATTTTAATGATATCGCTTAATGTAACAGTCTTACTACCTACTTCGAGCAAAATCATGTATAGCTGACATACGTATAAAGCAATCTTAAAAATGTTCATTTCCATCTCAATCTTTTTTTATTATATCCTATAGGTAAGGTAAATCCAAAAGAGAGACAGCTACTTATAAGGATTTGGATGACGCATTTAAAAACATATTGTGACGTTCAAATCCTTTAGCGAAACTGTAACTAGAATACCTATACTATTTATATTTCAATAAGATAACTATCAACATTTTGAATAATATTATATATACATATACCTAACTAACAATTTCATATTTTATCTTTTAATAATCTGTGATAAGAACAGTGACAAAATTATTTTAAAAAAATTGACATTTTATTTTGGATTTTTGATTGATGTTGGACACGATTAATATTTTTAGTTTTACAAATATGTAAGTACCTTTAAATATGTGGGCAATAATAATCTATATTTTTATGAATTTAACGAATGATAATTTTGAATTCACTTTTGGCATGCAACTAATGTCTTTGTATTTTTAGAATATTTGTTTTACGATCTACATTGAAAATTATGTGCACTACTTAGTATTTTGACAAATAAATTATTTACTTACATAGTGAAACGGGTAAAAAATATGGAAATCATAAATTCTCCGGAAGGATATGCATGCGGTCTGCGATAAATTTATATATTTAAACCAATTTAAGTACCAACGACACAGTGATATTACTGTGGAAACAGCATTAGGAGTGTCACATTTTGAGAAAATAGGGAACAGATTACTCAGTAGTTTTTTTACAATAATTACCAAAACCGTTTCCAAGAAAGAAAACATCATCATCACCAGATGCCAATAAAATAGTTACTCCTGGAATTATTGAGATCTTCATCATCATCATCACTAGCCTATATTCGTCCCACTGCTGGGCACAGTCTTATCTATATAGGAGAAACACACAACACCGCCACGTTGGCCCAATGCCGGTTGGTGGGTTAAAGCGGCTGCAGTAACAACCGGGACCAACGGCTTTACGGGCCTTCCGAAGCATGGAGGAGATTATGAGGTCGAGAATATAAGTTTGACCCATCCGCACTGAACATGGTTAAAGTTGCTTTGTTTTCGTAATCAAAACCAGAACATGACACCACAACAGAAGTGTTTTTTGGACGAGATTTTCTACTAATACTAAATATGCATAGCGATGAAGACAAGTATCAAAACTAAAAAACTCATGTCCAGGGACGTGGACCAAACCCGCGCCCTTACATAATCCGTGCATGTGACTGCTCTGACCTACTTATGTGCTACGTGAAGCAATATTTGTTATTCAGTAAATTTTGTGCCGATAAATTCACAGCCAAATATAGACAATTACATCTTTAAATCCGACCAATAGGGGGTTCAAAAGACTGTCAATCAATTTTAGTCGATCACAAATCTTGTCGATTTCCCATGCTCCACCCATTTTTTGGGCAATTTTACACCGGATATGGGGGAAATGTGCTGCACAGACAAAGTGTGTGGAGATTTTACTTTTGTATTGGCACTTGACGAACTCAAATTCCAGGGGTCGTAATTAGATTTCTTTTTGGAAACTTTAATCGTTTTTTACCGACTAAAAAAGAAGGTTATGAATTCGACCCGTATATATGTAATATTGTCACAATTGCACAGTTTTTGTATGTTAGTGTATACCAGATTTTGAACATGGGTGCCAAATTTCATCTGTGTATGTGTATGCTTGAATATTTGTATGTTTGTCCGCGTATATCTCAAAAACTGTAAGTCGGATTGCAAAAAATATTTTTTGTTGAATTTAATATAGTCTAACTATGGGAACTGTGCACATCAAAATCGGTTAAGTCATTTTTGAGATAAAGAGCTAAATATATATCAGTCATATGTGTATGTGTATATCAGTCACTAACAAAACGTATCGTTGGGTTAACAGGGTACTTAATTCTAAAACATTTGATTATGCATATTTTGCATGTTTTTTCAATGGTTGCATAAGTACAATAAGGTTATTACCATCATCATCACCAGCCTATATACGTCCCACTGCTGGCCACTGTATGTGAAGTATCTCCCTTGTAGAAAATGGATACAATTAGGCTCTATTTAAACGATATTAGATAAATGAAGAAATAAAAAATGAGAACAAAATATCTCATCTTATCTTACATAGGGCCATGACTAAGTCACTTCCACCCATTTTGGGCTCTTTTGTGCCTCCCACTCTTCCTGTATCCAGAATATAGTTGCCTTAGTTTAGTTGCATTAGCCTTACTATATCTTTAGGCAGAAAGAGTCTGTAGTCTTCTGGTTTTGGATAGGCAACTTCCAGAAGACTCATTCTGGTTCTAGCCAGGGCATCACAATGACACAACAGATGCGTCATTGATTTCTGACATTCACCACATGCTCGACAACGTTGTGTTGCGAAGAGTTGCATTTTTTGTAGCATGTGCCCCAATAAGAAGCGAGCTTGTGTTCTACCGTTTGCATAGATCTATTTACTCCATCATTCTCCTCCTTTGCTTGTAAGGATTTGGAGGGTTTTAAACAGGTAGTAAATAGGTACTCATGTCATAAAAGGTATTTTTTGATTTTGATTTGACAGTTGGTACTAATCTGTTTCCAGAAACAATAGAAAGTGAAGCCCAAGTCCAAAAAATACTTTTTTATGAGTACCTACCTATCTGCTTCAATTTAATTATTTGTTGTTTTTTAGTGTTTTGACGTTAGTTTATTTTTTTTAATAAATCTTTGGGATCTTAATAGCAATAAATATGAGTTAGTACTCTTTATAATTTGGTAGTTAAATTTAAACGAACATATACCACTTTCACTATTTTAAGTGAATTTTCTATTAAAATTAATGTGATTAATTAGCGATAATACGTAATCATTACAATTATCATGCATAAGGACTAAACATATTTTTTTTATCATATTTTTGTTAACACTAGTCATGAAAAAGAGGTTAACTGGTTACAAATTCACCTTATTACGGCATATGGTAAATATTTCATGTTTAATGTTATATTGTAATATTATGACTACATACATACAAATACATAATCATCATAATTATTAGTCTATGATGTCCACTACTGAACAATAGCAAACCGATATCTGCGCATGCATTGCATCGATCACCGCCACGTCCCTGACCAGGCTGACATTAATTTTAAAAAATATCATTACCTACTACTAGTTGGTAGGCCAGTGTGTAGGGTCGTCTGGGTAGATACCACCGCCTTTCCTATTTCATCCGTGAAACAGTTCGCTCTGTTTGAAGGGAAAGGTAGTCAGTTTAATTACTGGGCATGGACGGCATTTCATCTTAGGCCTCAGGACGTCAACGCATCTGCAATGTCAAACTCAAACTCAAACTTATTATTGCACCAAAAAATGCTACAAAATAGGTATTAAGGCTTAAAGCTAAACATGATTCATTATGGACCCTGTCGGGCACAGCAAACGCAGCCAAAAGAGAGGAGAGGATATACAATACTTTACATACTTTAAAATAATACAAAAAATAATTATATTATTAAAAAATCTAAGTATAAAAATCATTGCAAATAATACTAATAATAATAAAAAAATACAATTACAAATTTCAAAATGTCAAATAATACAATAATAATGTCAGGTTTTATAAAATAAATATTATTAGATATGTCATAAAGTTAAATAATCATTATAATGTCACAAACTAAATCTAAGCTTGAAGCTATGTCAAGTCGCTGTCAAGTGATTCTTCCTTATTATTGCAGGTGTCTATAGGCGGCGGTAACCATTAACAGGTGGGCCGTCAGCTTGTTTGACATCTGGTTCTATATAAAACTCCCAAGTTATTTAAGGCATTGTAGCTAAAATACAGTAATTCGATATTTCGAGCTTCGAAATTCAGTAGTACAGTCTTAGGAACCATGTCATCGATTTCAGTAATAAGAAAAACTGCATTCATACATTTCAAGAAAATCGTGTACTCAGCTCGGGAATCGTACCCGGACGCTTTGAAAAATAAAACTAACACTATTTCTATTTAGATATCGATTGTGTCTATGAAACATGATGTCAAAACGTTACAATGAAACATGATGTCTAAAATGAATAAAATGCATGCAATTAAAGGATATGAAATCCTTTAATTTATTTTAGTAAGTGTTCGAAATTACCACCGTTTTTTCAATACAACGTTCAACTCGCGTAAAATTGTCTCTATGGTTGTTTGTAGCTCTTTGCTGGTGTCGCAACTTGTTACATACACTGCTTTACATATTATTATCTGCGATAATATTATCTATCTATGATTGTGATTGTTTACTTTTTTTTATCATACTTAAACTAATAATCAATTGAAAAGCTCACTTGGAATAAGTATGTTATTATCGGTCGCCGGATACAAAGACGTGATACTTAAACCTCATTTGAAAATGGAACGTCTTGGTTTGAACAGAGACGTGATATACCTCATTTCAAATGAAACGTACAATAAATGGTTTGACTGGCCGAATAGTAATAATTATTATTTTATTTTTCAAAACGTCCGTGTTCGATTTCCGAGCTGAGTACACGTTTTTTTAAAATGTATGAACGCAGTTTTTTTTATTACTAAAATCGATTACATGGTTCCTAACAAGGGATTTTCGTATGTCTTATAGTTTTAGACTTTCCCATACTGACCAATCTAAATGTGCTATTCTGTATAGTATTATGTTTTGTATAATATCAAAATTGATAATAATAACTAAATTGATTTCGTTAATCGGATCACGAGTCCACGTTGAGCTGTAAGTCTTGTACATTTCTATTTCTCCAGGAACCATTTATTCTCTAACACGCATAATCTTAGTTGTGTACCCAAAATGTCAGCAGTTCAAGATGTTACGAACTCAATCAAAAGCTTGGGGCCACAATGCGTAAGACGCTTTCCTGGGCTAAGCCCCGGACGCAGGCGCAACACACATTTGCTTAACAATAACTTAAGCTCCCCTCATCATCGAGCGCCTCACTTATACATGTGCTACGTTTGCATTACTTATCTTGATTAAAACTTCAACTTATAAGTATGCCAGGTCATTTACAATTTGGAAAAACTAGCAAAATGAAATGTGCAATAATGATGTTTGACATTTTTCAATTCTTAATCCTAAGAGAAAATTAGCACTGAAATCAAACACAGATACAATCAAAATAACATAAACAGCTCCAAATGTTAGGTAACTGTGGTACTGACAAAGTCATCAGTTTCTTTGTAATATAATTAATATGTCCCTACTAGAAGGACCTCAGAAATTCCACATAAAAACCTAAAGTTGGGAACAGAAGACCTAGACAAGATGTCATTTGACAATCGCTTTTGGGATCGCTATATGCAAAATGTATGGGATTTGACATTCGCGATCGAAAGTCGTTCGAGGTCTTATGTCAGATCTCATTAATTTTTCGCTTAGCGATAGCGATTATCGAAAGGCTCTGAGCAGACTACGAATCAAATAATGAAAACATACAATAACTATGTTTCACTATTCTTTTCGTAGTGGTAAAATGGCTAAACAGATTTGCTTATGGAAAGAGTAAAAGAGTTAAGAAATAGACATACCGAAATTATGACTTAATTCAAAAGGAAGCCGTAAATAAACTTTGTCACATCAAATTACATTTAAATTTTAATAGCCGTATGGTTTATGATAATATTGGGTATTTGCGTAATAAGTTTGGTGGTGTAATTGTGAGCCTGTTGACAACTAAATCATCAATCAATCAATCAACTTAGCCTACATCCGCCCACACCTAGGCAAAGACCTCATTTTTATCGCACCCCTAGACTATCTCCAGTTATAGCTTTCCTAGCGTGCTTGTTGCGTTAACTTGCAGTTCATTTTATAGTGGCATATTTTTTAAAGTTAGGTTTCTTGGAACTAAAATATAATCTATAATACTGCACTCTTTTTTTCCAATTCCTGTAATCTTAAATTACACAACACACTTCAATCATTATTAACAGATAAGTTTTCTAATAATAGTCTATGAAGAGATAGTCAATTACTCGTTCCAGTACACTAGCTCGAGTGAATACAGCAGCTGTCCAGTCAAGTCCGTTAGCTCATTGGCAACCAGTCTGTCGCTGATTTATCCCGTCTGGACGCACACACAAACAAAAACTGATTACATGCTGTTATTGTTCCTCGCAGCTGGATATGCTTACTGGAAGTCGCTGTAAAAAACTTAAAACAAAAGGAATATTTATTATGTCCAGTACTAGCTGTGACCGCGTCTTTGAACTCGCTCGTTGTAAAGTTACGCATCTCTCCTGAATGTCAAACAAGGATTAAAAATATTAGTTTTAGGTCTAAGCACTTCAGTCTTTAAGGGTGATTTGGTGTAAAAATAAAAGAAGCCAATGTAATTACAGAGAATATATACAATAACATCTATTGTCTTCCGAATTTTAGGTAATTTGGTAATTCTAAGAACAATTTTTCGTTTTCTTATTTAGTTTCTCGGGGTAGCCCCTAGACGTTTTAGTCTACTGGTGATGGTTACTATTTAAAATCAGACAATCAATCCGTCAACTTTAAACCTAAAAATTAGAGATTGAATAAATACTTACAAACTTCGATGTAAGCGCGACACTATTACCCGATGTACTTATGTATAATTCTCATAGTAAATTCTCCGCATTTAGTTTCTTTAATATGATATTTGATTTTGATTTTTTAAATTCTCTATGGTGTAATGTTTTGAGCGCTCTAGTTTTGATAACGAAAACAAAGCAACTTTCGCCATGGTCGATCCCGAAAAGGGTCAATTAAAATTGGTATTCTTGTGAGCTCCTCCGTGCTTTGGAAGGCAGGTCTCGGTTATTGCTGAAACCGCTAAAACCTCCCAACCCGTATTCACCGCATTGGGCCAGAGCATAACGGTGCTACTGCCCAAGCTGCTCATGTGTTTGCCCCATGTTGGAAGGCCTACGCCCAGCAGTGGGACGTAAATAGATAGTGCTGATGACATTTAAACTATAATAATAATTAGTTTTTGTATCAATAAGATTTCTAAGCTCTTGAAATACCTATTTATTCAATTATGAACCACAGTAGTTCTTTTAGATATTTAGAATGGATGTTTCTTCATTATTTATAGTAAAATTACGTACACACATGTAATAGACAAAACTTGCCCATTTGATGTATTCTTATGTTTATTGTTTATTCGAATGTGTACAACTAAACAACGCTGCCAGCGGGCATTAACGTCTTGATATTAATTTATCAAAAGGCGATTATACTTAATTACGCTGAATTACTTAGTATGGAGCATAATTATTGCGGGAATATTTCACAAAATACCAGTCGATAAGACATGAACAAATCCTGCCTCACAATCAATACAGAAAACATATTATTCCGTACGAAAACAAAGAGGTTCGATAGGTTTCCGACATACTTTGCATTTTATTAAATAAAAGGGTTTCCAATAAGAGGTGTTATTTTGATATTCATAGAAAAAAGCCATTTTTAAATATAAATGATCGGATGTTTATTTCATTATAAAGAGGAAGGTATGCAGTTAATAATGGAAAATACCATCAGGAAAATGACCACCACGACCACGCTTACAGGACCATTTCCATTTCATGAAATTTTCCATAACCAAATCGCAAAGTGGCTGCTCTATGTCCTCGATAGCCTCACGAATTCCATCTTTGAGGTCTTGAATCAAGGCTGGGCTGTTGGCGTAGACCCTTTCTTTCACGTGGCCCCAAAGGAAGAAGTCGCAGGGTGGTAAATCACAAGAATTCGTTGGCCAATTGTGATCACCTCTTCGAGAGATAACACGGTCCGGAAACTTTTCCCGTAAAAGATCAATGGTTTCGTTGCTTGTGTGGCACGTAGCGCCAACTTGTTGAAATTAAACGTTGTCCAGATCAATACTATCCAATTTCGGCCATAAAAAATCATTAATCATCTTTCGATAGCGCAATCCATTCACCGTACACAGTTACACAGTTATCTCTCGAAGAGGTGATCACAATTGGCCACCGATATCTTGTGATATAACACCTTACGACTTCTTCCTTTGGGGCCACGTGAAAGAGAAGGTCTACGCCGACAGCCCAGTGTCGATTCAAGACCTCAAAGATGGAATTAGTGAGGCTATCGAGGACATAGTGCAGCCACTTTGCGATTTGGTTATGGAAAATTTCATGAAAAGGATATGGTCCTGTAAGCGTGGTCGTGGTGGTCATTTTCCTGATGTTATTTTACACTATTAACGGCATAGTCGGTATACCTTCCTCTTTATAATGAAATAAACATCCGATCGTTTATATTAAAAAATGGTATTTTTCTTTGAATATCAAAATAACACCTCTTATTGGAAAACCCTTTACAATTTTTGCTTTCAGGCACTGCCACGAAAACAGATACAGAATTTCCGTCATTTGAACGTTTCCCGACAGACCATAGATAAAATTGTAATCAAAATCAAATCAAATTAAAATCAAAAATATATTTATTCAAGTAGGCGTTTAAGAAGCTCTTTCGAATCGTCAAAAATCACAAAATATGTATATCTATTTAAGAAATGGTGTCACAATGTCATATTGTCTATCTGCCTGTCGTGTCTGAATTTACACCGGTTCAAAAAGTTGAACTAACGAGAATCAGAACGTCTTATGAACTCTCTAAGTAAACATAGCGTTGTATTCTCTTTGTCCTTAAGACTGAAATTTTAGCAATCAAAAAACCCGGTGACATCGACAGTCAATCACAGCATCTGTCAATCAGAATGCAGTCGGAAATTCCTTGATAGGCTTGTTATTGTGGCGTCGGAGTGGAAACGACCGCGATTGCCATTCTCCGGTGCATTTGTTACGGCACTTTAGGGGAATTACCTCTGGTTTGAGTTGAAAATTGAACTTTAACTTGTCACATATTCTAGATACAATAGGTTTTCATTTGTCAAAATATATGGTCCTGAGAGACCTACGCGGCTCTAGTGATAGTAAATATAATGGTTAGTTGGTATTTTTAAAAAAACATAAGGTTATGAGGGGGGTATACATATATTTAAGTTTATATTTTGCAATATTGTACAAATCACTCCAGCAACATAACGTAAGATCTTTTGATAAAAAATCATTTATACATAATTTTTAATATAAAGGATAGTGCCGTCAATACGACAATAAATTAAAACATGGATAATATTAGTTCATAGAAATGGTTTGCTACTTTCAAAAACATCAGAATCATTTGATAATTTCTATGAAATAATGCAGCCAATGTTATATTTCATACAAATGCCACGATATTATTAAATGAATAAGATGTTTTTGTAAGTGATAAACCATTTCTATGAACTAATATCGCCCATGTTTTAATTTATTGTCGTATTGACGGCACCAACCTGTATACTTTACCAAAAGTGCAAAAGCTAAAAGTAATTGTAGTTAATTAATAAACAATTTAATTGGCATAATAAATTGGGCAGACATTTGGGGTAGTAGTAGTTATTTCAAGCAGCAGTACCAGCAATAACAGCTTGTATAAGTACTTCCCACTGCTAGGCATATGCCTTTCTTCATGGGAGCAACACATGCGCGATGTTAAGCCGTTTGGAGTTAGGTGTAACTAGGACCAATAGCATAAAGTTCCTTAAGAAGCATGGAAAGCTCGAGATTACAATTACAAATTGATTGAACCATCCCGGACCGACCAAGGTAAAAGATGCTTTGTTTCCGTAAACCGAACCGCTCAAATCACTGCGCCAGCGAGCTTCTCAAATGGAAAGTTATAATTTAATAACATAGGCACTTAGCTCAAAGCCGCAAAGAAAAAAATTCAAATATCAATTTCCACACAAAAATAATTCTCACCAATTTCGTGTTCACCCGTCTCGTAATATTACATTGTAAATGTAATATTTCGCTCCTAAATATTTATTAGGGACACTCCGCTGTGCAGTTAGTAAATCATCCGACGGTGCCAATTTGCAACTCACTCCGACACTCAAATCACGACTCCCGAGCTCGTAACTATTAAATACTAATAATAAAATCGTTTTATCTGTCTGTTCTTAGTAAGAACATACCTATTAATATATGAGGAACGATGTCATGTCTGCTTAATTTCATTCACTTTCAAAAGGTTGATTCTAATATACTTTATATATTTTGTCAAAATGCCTTTAGTTTCTAAACTCTACATGCTTTACAAAAGGCTGGCCATAAATATTTTTAGAGATAATTATTACATGATTTTTGAATTGCTGATGATAGATATCCCAGAGAAATGGTGATACTCGTTTTTCAAAGCATTAAAGCACTTTAAGGTCACAACCGGACACCCACACATTTTCTAACCACAGCGACACTATGCTTCACTTTTGTGATCAAAAACCGAGATATTTTTTGGTTGTTCTTAAATCTCTGTCGCGCAAGTAAATCCGCATGAAGTTTCAAGTCAATCACCTTTTCGCTGATCATAAATTACTTGTATAATTATGAAAGAAGACACAGGTAAAGACAATAAATTGTTGGAGCACAGTGCACAGGCATAGACACTAATAGCCACTTTAAAATAATTAGGACTCAATTTGTGGCAATAAAACAAAGATCGGTGCCAAATAAAATTGACTTAGTAGAGGGTTTCGTAGCGGAATAACGGTTGTAAAATGCACGAGTAATTCATTGAGAGTTTACAGAATGTGGTGGAAATGTTTGAAAGAGAAATATTGAATGGCAATGGAATGCTAGGTAATAAATTAGGACGGTTTGGTTTTGTCTGTTCGTCTTTACCTATAGATGAAGAGACGAAACTCAAAACAACGAAACTCATTGGAATCAATCATCTGTGTCTTATCTCATAGATGATTAATTCCAATGAGTTTAAACATCAAACAGCCATAAAGAGAAAACAACACAGAGTACTTACTTCTACACCTGGTGTATGTATAATGGCAGATGGCAACGACTTTTTTGGAAAAAAAAATTGTCTGTTTCACACTAAATTGTACACTTACACATCTTGTTTGTTTAGAAATGCCCTTTTTTCCGAGACTTTAAAATGTTGTTTAAGAAGTCGCCATCGTTTTCGAGAGATACACAAACTAGTAAGCAAATTCAGTTTTATCAAAGTTGATGTTTCTGAATTATGATACCTTTAGAGGAAAATCTTTATCTCATTTTGAACTGCCCATGGTATGCACACCTATAGAATGGCAATGCATCAGTAATATCAAGGATTTATTAAATATTGCTAAATGTGATGGTTACTTCTTCAATCTTGTTCAAATACTACAAAATTTTTTTTAAACAAAAAATAAAACCGACTACAAAAACACTAAAAATGAATAAACAATTTAATAAAATAAAGTAGATCCTTATCCCACAAGCATATTTTTTGGAGTCGGTGCTTTACTCTTTTTTAAACAACTAGATGACAAACAAGCTGACGGCCCACCTGGTGGTAAGCGGTTACCGCCGCCTATAGACACCTGCGAACAAGGAAAACAGGACAATAACGTGTCAAATTGCACAAGCTGTCTTCACAATTATGGACTCTTCTTACGGTCTTACCGCTTCACATCAGGTGATACTGAGTCATTTGCTGTAATTTGTAGCAAAAACCATATGGAAGTTTCTAAAAAGAAACAAAAAGAGAAATAAAATGAAAAAAGACCACCTAAAAGAGGTTAACCTCTTTTATTTTGTAATAGCCACCGAATACTATTGAACTGAAAATATAAAACTGACACTATTTTACGGATTTTTCGTCTGAAAGTATTCCTTGAATCTTCTATATCATCAACTTTTTTCCAGAAAACTGGCATTCCTCATGTTGATGCTATCATTGATAACAGTCCCTTGCTTCTCTGAATTCAATACAGTAATATCCAGATATCTCGTCATAAGGTTTTCTCGTAGTTTAATTTATCATGGTGCTCTCCACAAAGATAAAGTCAAAAATATTTTGCGGTAATTAAAAATAATGCGCCATAACACCCATTCATAAAGCTTATATTTCTTTCTTCTTTTTCATAGAGGCAAGTCATAAAGAACACAAATCATTTACAAGCGATCGATCGTTAGCGCTGTCCGTGTGTTTGTTCAGCAGCAGGCATTATCTTAACAAGTCGAAATTACGATAGCTCTGTTGTACTCACACCCGAGGTAAATCAGCACAATGTAGACGGCTTTAAGTTTAGACAGGGCTTAGGTAATTAAATTTAGCAATTCAAAAAATAATGCTGTGATTTTGCTAGATAATTCGGGTGAAAGAACGATGTTATGACGGTGAAACTACCGGGGGTATAATAGTGTTAATGATGATGAAAATGATACGACTCCAACTTTATACGTATTGTCTAAGCAGGAGCCAAGTGAGTGCGTGAATGTCTTCCTGCATGGGAGAAATATATGAGGAGTTTGGGATATAGCACCACCACGCTGTCACAATGCGGGTTGGTGGGTTAAAGCAGTTGCAGTAACAACCGGGCCTTCCGAAGCACGGAGGAAGCACACACACATAAAGAAAGGCAAAGGAAAGTTTGAAGCAATACTGCATCTTGTTCTCACCAACAGATCGAGAAACCAAAACGTCGCCAAAAGCGATTATTTTTAATTTTTTTCTCTTTATTATGGAAACTACAGCTTTTACAGTACATTTGAATTTAAAAACAATTTATGAAACATTAGCAAATAACAGTTTACCCTGCTTTTTGCTTACTTACTACTTCTAGCTATTTTGTTCGTTACTTTACAGGCTCCTCCAACTCTTTCTCTAATATTTTGTAGTTACAATCTCCGCTTAATAATAATGTACAGAATTCTTCATTTTGCAATTCATTAAAAATACCTTCTATTAACTTAACGTTCGCTGTAATCTCATCAATTTCCATACTCATTAACAATTTTAGTGAGGGTTTATTGAGGTCATCAATAGGGACGAGTGGAAATAACCGAACGACGTTTTTATTATTATTATTATTAATGTATTTATTTCAGACAAAGCCCATAATAGTTTTAATTAATTTTTCGAAAAAAAAATACTTTTTTAAACAAATGTATTAAAAATAAATACTTGATAATCTATTTCTGCCTAGGTAGAGGTGGGTCTACCCCAAAGAACCCGTACCTAGTGCCCGACATTGAGCATGCGTATTATGATGTAAACGCACTTGTCCAGAGTTACTTTTCTTTATTAGTATTTAATTATTTCAAAATTCACGTATGCACACAAAACCATAACACATTATTTACAAACATTATTATTTATTTTGGGAAACATCCATGCTGATATTTTTAAATTCGAAAGTAACTCTGTACGTCTGTCTGTTGCCTTTTCACGCTGAAATTGCTGACCCGATTTAGATGAAATTTGTGATGGCGATAGATTACACCTTGAGAAAGGACATACTCCGTGGATATCCATGCAAGAGCAAGGACATACTCCGTGGATATCCGTGTAAGGAGGCGTAGCCGCGGGCCGTCAGTATTATATCATAAATTAGCCTGAAATTAGTATATTAAAACCTTTTTTTTTATACAACTAGATGACAAACAAGCTGACGGCCCACCTGATGGTAAGCGGTTACCGCCGCCTATAGATACCTGCAATAATAAGGCAAAATCACTTGATATTGCAGGTGCGTTCTCATCCTGGGGCCTAAGATGAAATATCGTCCATGCCCAGTAATGACACTGGCTTCCTTTCCCTTCAATCCGAAACACAGCGGACTGTTTCACGTCTGAAATAAGAAAGGCGGTGGCACCTACCCAGACGACCCTACATATGGGTCTACCACCTAGTAAACTTACTTCGTTCATAGCAACTGATATTGTTCATCAAGAGTAATCTATGGCAAATAAGGCGAATTAAGCAAACACTAGTTCTGTTCACTGGTCCATAAATCTCCTTATCTCCTATGTAACCGTAGACTTATCATCCACAAGAGCTAAAAACTTGATAAGAATCTCGTCAAATTCTTAGGACAAACTATAGTTGCAGGTGGAAAGACAAAATATTGATTTTAGACATTATTTCCGTAGCGACTGTACTAAAATAGGTACTTCTATTGAAATTGCCTAAGACCATTTTATAATTTGCTCCTAAGTCCCAATCTGTGGAAAATTATAGACCATACTAGAACCGAGCTTTATGAAATTTCTTGGTTAACCATGAACACCTATCTACGAGATTCTAAGCTCTACACACATGAGCGTTGTATGCAAATATGACGAACGGAACTTACGAGGCGGTGGGGCCTCGCAAATCCTTCCGTCTGTCTGTACGTTGTTACTTATTGGTCGTTCCAACACTAAAAATTGGACTCGATAAAATATTGGTATACAATCAACATGGAATCCACATATTGTTAAATATCTAAGACATGCTGAATAACAAAACAACGATCTTTTCTGTAATTGGTAAAATTAATCATTTAACATTGTAAGTACATATTTAAATGTATAAGTAAATGCGTATAGATTTAATTAGATATTAAAAATGTCAATGACAATTAAAGGAGATGTTTCATTTTCGGCTATGAACATGTACAGTTCATTAAAAAAGGACAAAAAATGATTAAAACCACTACAAATTATTTTGCGTGATATTTTCGGCTGTTAAACCACGTACAAAAATATTTTAAAGC
The DNA here is from genome assembly GCA_947347705.1 of Nymphula nitidulata. Taxonomy (NCBI): domain Eukaryota; kingdom Metazoa; phylum Arthropoda; class Insecta; order Lepidoptera; family Crambidae; genus Nymphula; species Nymphula nitidulata. Next base: position 10,202,760 of record OX374636.1, read on the forward strand.
ATCCAATAAAAGCCGAATATGGTAATAAAGGAGACCATATTTAAGCCAATCTCTATAATCTGTGGACAAATTTTTAAAACTTTCCGAAAAACTTCGTTTTTATTCTAGGAATATGGAATTACGGACTCAGTAGTCTGATACACAGATCAATAAAGTTTTTTGATCTCTTCTGTATATTCTGAGTGGTTTAATTATAAAAGTCTGACGTTATAGTGTTGCCATTATATTGATAATTATAGAACTGTCACTTATCATCAGAAAGCATTTTGTACGGGAAAACAATAAATAGATAATGAAGATGAATTGAAAACTAATGTTTAATTTCCATTTCCCTAACTTGAAACCATATCTACAGAATACTCATAGCCGGAACTCTATACATATAAACCTGAACCATCTCCTTTCGTCTTTTTTTAATAATCATTATAACAATGATCAAATCATTCATAACATTTTTGTTTTAGAAGCTGATTATAATTTGTTCTATTGGCCTGTACTCAATTACCATTACTATAGGTAGGTATATTACTTTTACTAGTGTCGGTAGATTAATCTAACATCGATCTACCGACACTAATCCATAGCATGTTGTCTCTCCCTAATCATAAATATTCCAATAAAACCGCTTCCAAAAACATGGAATACAATCTCAATTGCCTTTCATTGCGTGTGTTGTTAAGTAAAATAAGCAATATGAAAAATAGCATTTGAACTGGCACACACATACACATTTGTACACAAGTAAACGGTTACTTTTATTTAACCCTTATTGCTATCGTACTAAGGACTATGAACCGCCAAAAAGATTTGGCTGATACTGTACCGATGATTTTCAAATTTTCAAATGAACACGAATGAGTTTTGGGACTCGTTAATTTTAAGATAATCCCCTATTACAATGAGAATCTGGCATATTTACCGTTAACATCGGCCGTGTAATGCGTACCCGTGTTGCGTCCACTTGTACATAGTGATTATTTATATGTCGATATTTTGGGTCTTAAATTAACACCACCTGCTGATCGGGCTTTGTACAGCTACAGCGAAACAAATGCGATATTAACAAGCTATATTACAGTCGTCCTTTGCGCTCAAGCAACCTAGCCTGACGAAACTGCTAGGTTCAAAGTGTCTTATTTCTACTTGCTTAGTACAGCGTGCAAGCCTGTGAGCATTCATATTGGCCCTAACACACAAAGTTCCAGCTTCATAAGTGGCTCATTGTGCCACCCTTATACACTTCGTTAATTTAAATCAAACTATAATGCTTTCAATTTCAGCCTATTTGACTTAGTTTCAAAGCCGAAACACACAACACAGCAAAAGATTTGCTTAGATAGATGTGTGCTCTCCCTGAAAGAACCAATTGATATTTCAGCATCGCTCACTACTGGAGGCACATCCTAAGTGACCACCCGATTGTGTTCGCTCATAAATATTTTTCGAGAGATGATTTATATGTCAGGCCGGTCTAATTATTTGGGTCATGCCTTTTTGAGATCAACTTTTTTTACATGTTTTTCTTGTGTTACAGAACACGTTCATTCTCGTTGTATTTCGCTGATGTCGGAGTAGATAATGAACATTTCAAGTTAATTCTTTAAAATAATTGAAACTGAAATATTAAAAATAAATTTATCAATAAGACACATCTTACTCCTCTTTCGTGTTTCATATTGGACTGCCTTGTTTTGATTGATGTGTAAACAAAAAACCAATTTTTTTGGCATATACCCGAATAATAAATGTCTTAATGCTGAAATATAGTAGGAGGTTCAGCTATGAAGAGGCATTTAATTTCCTTTAATAAAAATAAATTATATAAAATAATTGTATTTATTTACCTTCAAGTTATGCAGTTCAAGGGTCATTTTAAATAGAAGGTGCCCATTTTTGGTGATAGCCAAGAATCTCCAGCTTTTAATATTCCACAGCTTTGAAAGGGAGCTCAGATAATTATATTTTGAGTATAATTGTTATTATTTTATAAGATCTATAGCCTTTGCAGTCACTAGAGGAATGATGTAGGGCAACTACAGTAAGTATATCTTTTAGAATTTCAGGAGTTTTTCAACTTCAAGAGCCTTTTTGAGGGATACTTGCATTTGGTGGATAAAAGTCTAGAGTCTATAGGAGGCACGGAGATTCACGCATAAATGAGCCCGTGAGTTCGTTATCAGTGTTTGCTTAATTCGCCTCATTAGTCATTGATTACTCTTGATAAACAATATCAGTTCAACAGTACATTTCCTAGAGTATCCGTACATTAGCCAGTTTAAGTCAAATCCAGGTTTATTATTCCTGGATCCGGTATATGAGCTGTGGTTTTATGGCAGTTTGTATTCTGTGCATTACAATGCCGAATATCCACCGAAAGATTTACACCAATTCGTATTACTCAGAATGTACATAAAATATTAATTTGTGCAGTAGGTATAGCAATTGCATGTCTCTAGTGTAAGAGTTATTATCTTATTGAGGTAAGAGTTTCTATCTATCATGGAAGTTAAAAGCTTACAGTTTTTAACTGCTAACAATAAACACGACGTAACGTCAAAACTACAATTAATAATACAAACAAAAAGCTTATGTAAAAAATATTGCAAGATAATCATATTCCGTTTTTTATTGTTCTAGGATCTATGTTACTTACAAGATATTAGTATGCATATAACATAGGCCATTATACGGCGGTTCACGTCTCAATCCAAAGGTTAACCGTGTGTCTGTTACTGTCAGAGATCGCGCCCCGCTGAGATGCGCTTGCGCTGCTCGATTTGGCGGCTTGAGTTACGCGCGGGAGCGGGTGATGACGCGATTAGAGGAAAATCACTCAATCCTGAAATTTTCAAAATCACTCGTTATGCTTTTAGTGTTAGTTTAAATACAACAATCATAGGTATTCTCGAGTTCAGCTTCGCAATACCTAGCAAAGTCATTGGTTGCAGTGATGTTGGACAATTATGAATGCCAGTGCCCAGCAATGGGATAAAGATGATAAGAAGTACACAGTGATTAATATATTAGACTCAAAATACGAGCATTGATTTTATTTATTGACTTCAGCTTTTATCTTTGAGCATGAAGTAAGCAAAAGTATGATTTGGCTATATGTTTTAGACTGCTATCTAATTACTAGGCTTACGGAATTTCAAACAGTTGCACTGTCAGATCATAAGCTCAAACATCAGCCTACTCGTTTCCAAATATGAAAACCGACTTCAAAACACTTGAGAAGCCTAAATTATTCGATTTAAGTACCCACTTAATATAATACAAAGGTATTATGAATTTTTTGAAGTAAGGCCTTCACTTTATGCCAAGTACCTACAAGAGTAACGTCGTATTGTTTCCGGAAATATCCTAGCACCAACTTTGTATTGATTGTGCTTCGAACTCGCGTTTTTTGAATTAAAAAGCTTTATGATCCTAGCTGTTTTGCTATAAACTTTTCTCTTATCACTTAAACCTCACCGTTATAATTTGTTCAACTAAATTGTCTGTAAAACGCACGCTTAGAATGTAATGTTTAATAACTTGTGCCATGGGAGGCTGATTTGTAATTGTAAGCCATCGTGAGATTGGACGGCTTAGAACAAACAAATGTAATACCTAATGTCCAATACATAACAATGACTTTGACTCGAGTTACTGGGCAGGATTTGTGGCGTCTTAGTAAATTGATATTATGATCCGAAGGCTTTGTTATACTGTTCCTTGTATCCTTTAATACGTGTCCAAAATCCATTACTCTATTTTCAGGTTTTCAGGTTTAGCCGTGGCGTTTGAGGTAGCAACTTACCATTATCGCAAAGCGTGCCTACAGCTCGCCTGATGGTGAGCGCTTATCATAGTCAATAGACGCTCGCAACACTTTGGTCACTACTCACGCGTTGCCTTCCCTGTAAACATCAAGTGAAAGCTTTGACAGTATAGGAGACAAGTCCCCCTGCTCATAACATAATGCTTTTGATCCCACATCTTACCTAAGATACCGATACTTTGTCTGATACTTTGTCAAAGTATTGCTGCGATCAAGAGGTCCCGGGTTCGAATCTCGGTAGGGGCAAATGTTTGTATGATGAATACGAGCATTTGTTCACGAGTCATGGATGTTTATATGTTTATTTAGTATATTTCTAATATTTTTATCATCATCATCATCATCAGCCTATATACGTCCCACTGCTGGGCACAGGCCTTCCTACATGGAAGAAACACATGAGGAGTTTGGGCCATAACACCACCACGCTGGCCCAATGCGGGTTGGTGGGTTAAAGCGGTTGTAGTATCAACCGGGACCAACGGCTTAACGTGCCTTCTGAAGCACGGAGGAGCTCGAGATTATAAATTTTGATTGACCCATCCCAGGGTCGACCATGGCGAAAGTTGCTTTGTTTTCGTATTCGAAACCAGAGCGCTCAAACCAATACGCCACCGAGCTCCTCATATTTATATACCTACATATTATTATCAATATTTATCTGTTATCTAGTATCCATAACACAAGCTCTTAATGATGCTTACTTTGGGCTAGATAATAGGTGTGAGTGTATGAATATTATTATTATTATTATTATTATCTTCGGTAATACGGTGGTGATACTCGGGCGCTTAAAGTTAGACAATACACATTTAATTTGCGACATATTTCTTAATTTTTTTTTTCCTTTTAATCACTTAAACCTTTTGCAATATTTAATAAGTGAATGAATTTTGTATGAACTCCTTTATACCAAAATTGCCCAAAACTTAAAAAAACTAAATACCTACATATTTTTCACAACGCTGCCGCTTTGCAGCTCCTATTAAATTAAAATATCGAAGATTAATGTGTCTACTTATATCATACAATATTCCTGACTTTGCTTATTGGTCGGACTTTTTTGATTTAGTCCCGCTGCTGTGTCCGCGCCTTTAGACACCTGCAATAACAAGGAAAACATCACTTGGTATTCCAGGTGCGTTGTTATCCTGAGGTTTAAGATGGTATGCCTTCCATGTCAATTACACTGGCTACCTTTCCCTTCAATCTGAAACACAGCGAACTTTTAAACGGTTGAAAATTTGAAATAAGAAAGGTGGTAGTACGACCAGACGACTCTGCATACGAGCACACATCATTATTGGCATCAACTAAAAGTAAAAATCTAATGAGGTTTTTACTGTAATTATCTTAAGCCCCTAGACTAGACAGTTCTGCGGCTTGACAGATTAAGCCTTTAAAGTTAGGTACCTACGATACTAAACAGAAAAGCCCGCTATAGGTATATTTCATAAGTGTACCGCGAGAATAGAACATAGGTACGCATTATCCCACGTCCCGCGCAAAATCCAAAACAATTTCGCAAAATCGAAACACGTACACAAAATTATTGTCGCCATTTCAATAATGATGTGCAACAGGCGCTTGCGCAATAGCCAGAGAGAGAGGAACAATATGAAGCGACTTAACGACAAAGATGATTGTGTCGGAATTGGCGAATCATTTTCTCAACTAGATCCGATTATATCGATATGTGGAAAATATTATGTAAAAGGGAGACAGCCGAGAAATAAGAAGTTTGAATTAAAATAGCAAGTACATTCAGATCGATTATATTAGACAATTTGTCAAGCCGCGTAAGACTCCTGGGAATCTTCTAATTGACAATTAAAACCAATCGTGTCTGGAATCTGTGGTTTGACGGGTTAAAGGTTAAAGTTTGACCTATGGTTGTGATAAATAAGTTAGCAGCATCTAGACACGTCTCCTTTCTTCCGACATAACGCTAGACGAACTCTTTACCGAATGAAGCGTCTCGATTTCTATTGCGTTCAACTGTCAAATCCATGAATTGATTCCACTAAATCATAATAGAAGCGCTGGTGTCTTTCACACGATCTGACAAATGACAACTGAACTCAATCGAAACGCTCCTACTTAAGAGGCATTGAAGACTCAACTCGCTACAAAATTACACTCGCTAGCTAATTTTGTAGCGAGATGTGACCTGTTTGACTAGAGCTGTAAGTTGGAACTATTTATTGATTAGCGATTGTTTAATTGTCTAATTTCTTCAATTTGACGGGCGAAGTGGTCTATTATGGTTTACTGGCTTCAAACTGTGTGCACTGTGCGAGTACTTAGTTTCTTAGATTTAATTCAGTTCATAGACAGAACAAAAAACTGATCAAAGATTGCAGCCTTTATGGAAATCCCACAAAAATAATATCAGCAAACGCATGCACTTCGCCGTCTAAAAATGCTTCAATATAGGTAATATATATGCCCTTGATGCTTAATTTCGGCTAGATAATTGGTTAGAGTTGTGAGGAGCTCGGTGGCGTATTGGTTTGAGCGCTCTGGTTTCGATACGAAAAACAAAGCAATTTTCGCTATGTCAATCAAAGTTTGTTATCTCGAGCTCCTCCATGCTTTGGAAGGCACGTTAAGCCGTTGGTCTCGGTTGTTCCTGCAACCGCTTTAACCCACCAACCCGCATTGGGCCAGCGTGGTGGTGTTATGTTATGTGATGATGATGATGATGAATTGGTTAGAGAATAAAAAGTAAAAATAGTTTTATTATTTAGTTACTTCTGTATCTAATCTTGTCATCACTTCAAAAGGTAGCCGATGGCCTTTCTCTGCAATTAATCTATCTCCCATGCCAAATTTCGTTTAAATCAGTTTTGCCATTTAGAAGTGACAACGTAACAGTCAGACAGACAGACATAAGTCACTTTAGCATTTATAAGATTATTGTGGATTTTAATCCTTGGGTCTATCGTGCATAAGCCGATTCCCTGACAAGCGGAGACAAAATCATGAAATTGTCCGTTGCGCGCGCAGAATTATTGTCAGCCATGCATAATGGGATGTGTGACGCTTTCCCATACAATGTCGGCTTGCAAGTGCGAGCAACATTACGTATACTCCTGGGGCATTACCACCATCTTTTTAAAAGCGATTCATATTCCGTTATCTGTAAAAGAATAATATACCTCTACGTATAATATGCTGGTAGAGATGTCATTAGAAATAAGCAGTACCTTTGTACTCAATTATTTCATGTATTATATTTTTAACATAAATAAATACCTAATAAGAATATAATAATAAAAATAAATAAAGTTAGTCTTCCAATAATTTTGTATGTGGTTTGTAAAGCAAAGAGAGATGCAATGTTTGAATTTTGTAATTGAAATTAATGTTATTTTATCCATAGAAGGGACTTACCAGGTTGACAGCTAATTTATAAATCTATCAAAACGATTCTCTGGTAAAACTATATCTGAGAATTGAAAAATCAGCCCCAAATCATACAGTTGGCAACTTGACACTACCAGATGCGGAAGTAAGAAGTAATTTTGATATATACAAGGTGTTTGGTACATATAACAAGCGGGCACCTACCCATGTCAACATAATCATATAAATACTATGGCGTTATCAAAAATTCATAATTGTAAAATTATTTTTGAAATTTCCCATACATTTTGTTTTAGTGGCCGAACTTTTTGTATGAAGAAATTTGAATTTAATTGTATTATTTTGAATTTTTGATAATGCCATAGTATTTATATGACTATGTTAACATGGATAGGTGCCCGCTTGTTATACCATGTTCCAAACACCCTGTATATTAGGAAATAAATTAATATAAACATGTCTCTTTTATTTCATTATCTATTAAGACATTTTCCTTTATATATGACGTGTTCAGTTGTTCATTCCACCAACTACACATGTTTGTCACGTGCGAATCAATCGGAGATATTACAGTGTCGTGACGTCATCGGAGACATCACAGACATGTCCACAAATTGTACTGATCGATTCCAAATAGGATAAATCGGTGATTTGCTGCCATTAGATTAGCATTGAAGCATTATACCGTAAAGTTGGGTAATGTACAATTTACGGTATTATGAAGCTCATTATTATGCTGTTTTACTATGTAGATAACTTTAACTTACGGTAATAGGTAATGTAATGAAACATTAATAATATCTAGAATTAGTGTCATTTCCAATAGCACTATTATTTTTATTTATTTAAAATACAAAGCACAGCAAAATGAGTCAACACCATCTGATGAGAAGCGGACAGAAGAGTACATATGCGAAGACTGCTTATTTTATTTATTTATATTTACCCTCTGTTACAGTTCGCAACTTACGCATGTCAATTTTCTCTCATTTCACAATACTTAAATATTTCACACATCAAACTTATTCCAAAATAACATGCAAACATAAAGACAACATTAAAGTGGACAATCTTAACCATCAAAAGCACCAAAGCAATAGTCAATAATCAGTTTATATGTCATTAAATTAGAATAGGTTGTAAAATGGGTGTCTTTCTAAAAAAATAATAATTTTATTTTTGAATTCAGAAAACGGTAAATATGTAACTTTGATAGGTAGTTTATTGTACATGCAGTTTTTTAAATTATTTCCTAGTTTATGTGTTTTGTTCATTCTTACTCTTGATATTTGTTCTAGCCACCTCAGAAGAGTACATATGCGAAGACTGCTTGAGCACATTGCACTGTTCTAGCCGCCTCAGAAGAGTACAAATGCGAAGACTGCTTGAGCATATTGCACTGTTCTAGCCGCATCAGAAGAGTACAAATGCGAAGACTGCTTCAGCACATTGCACTGTTCTAGCCGCCTCAGAAGAGTACAAATGCGAAGACTGCTTGAGCACATTGCACTGTTCTAGCCGCCTCAGAAGAGTACAAATGCGAAGACTGCTTGAGTACATTGCACTGTTCTAGCCGCCTCAGAAGAGTACATATGCGAAGACTGCTTGAGCACATTGCACTGTTGTAGCCGCCTCAGAAGAGTACATATGCGAAGACTGCTTGAGCACATTGCACTGTTCTATCCGCCTCAGAAGAGTACATATGCGAAGACTGCTTGAGCACATTGCACTGTTCTAGCCGCCCCAGAAGAGTACAAATGCGAAGACTGCTTGAGCATATTGCACTGTTCTAGCCGCCTCAGAAGAGTACAAATGCGAAGACTGCTTGAGCACATTGCACTGTTCTAGCCGCCTCAGAAGAGTACATATGCGAATACTGCTTGAGCACATTGCACTGTTCTAGCCGCCTCCACGTTGTCTGCCTGTAAGGTGACACGTCTCCTTCGTAGAAATCCATGATAAAGGAAGGGGGTAACAAATGTGCTGGTAAATTCCTAGGTTTGGAAGGTACGATAAAGAATTGCTCTTTTTGTGCTTTTTTAACCGACTTCAAAAAAAGGAGGAGGTTATAAATTCGTCTGTTTTTTTAAAAAAGTTGTTGCCTAGAGCTCTTGACTGGGTGAACAGATATTGATGTTTCTTTTTTTGTTCGATGCGGAATATTTTCCATTTGGTCCCATAAAAATGTTTTGAAAATCAATTGGGTACTTTAGTTTTTAAATAAAAAAAAATGGAAAAATTAAGTCGTCTACGTATGTGAAATTGCGGATTTTTGCTTTCCTGTGAATTTTTAGTGAAATGATACGATAGTAGGAAACAATATATGCTCACGGTTACCCATCTAGCTGTGACCTTCAAAAGTTATCACTAAAAATTGTGAAAAAAAATGGAACATATTTTAGGAGTTGGTGCTAAGATGTATGCTAAGCACCGGCTCCAAAACTATGTTCCCAGGGGATGAGTATCTACTAAAATTTAATTATTTTAACCTTTTCAGTTTTTTGGAGTCGGTTTCAATTTTTGTTTTAATTTTTTATTACATTTACGAGTAACTATCCGATGTTACTTATATTTTTCATAAATATTCTTATACTCACACTAATTTAGGCCCATTAAAAGCATCTTCTTAGACATAACTACGCAAAATATTATACAAACATAATATAAGCAGTAGGCATGGAAATATTATAAATACGTGTAAGATAGTCAATGTCTTTTCTCAGGTTGTCTTCTACCTCCCTGTCAAATTTCACCAGAATAGGTTTTGTGATTTAGGAGTAAAAACGTCACAGACATACAAAGTTACTTTAGCATTAATTATAGCTTGAATTCACCACACAAACATCTGGCCCTATCGGGAATTGGGACCACAGAGAAAGAAAGAAAAATTAAAGAAAAGAATGAAGAAGAATATTTTTTTTGTATGTTTTATTTTATTATGACTATATCAATAAGAATATCTAACTTAAGTATGTTATCTTTCCTAAAAGGCTAAGCCTCCGGTTTTCAAGAATTTTGCTTTTGATTTGCAACCATTATTTTGTAAGCGTGGTATTAATGTTAAGAAGTACCATGTCTAAGTACCACCGCCTTTCTTATTTCAGCCGTGAAACAGTTCGCATTGTTCCGGATTGAAGGGAAAGGTAGCCAGTGTAACCACTGGGCATGGACGGCATTTCATCTTAGGCCTCAGAATGACCACACAGCTGCAATATCAAGTGATTTTTTCCTTGTTATTGCAGTTGACTAAAGGCAGCGTTAACCACTTACCACCAGATGGGACGTCAGCTTGTTTGTCATCTAGTTGTAACTATAAAAAATAGCTCTTAATGATCCTTTGGGCTAGATAATAGATGTAAATGTATGATTGATTATTCTTATTCTTGTCTTTATAACATACATATTATGCTTAAATTGGAAAAATCTGAAGTGTCACCTGATAATCAGACTCCTTTTTAACCGACTTCAAAACGGGGAAGGCTCCTAAATGAATTCTTATCGCTAAAATATTTTGTTCAGAAACCTTATTACTTACTAATACGTCAAACGGCGACCGTGCGAATTCGCTATGAGAATATCTCAGGATATTGCATTCTTATTAAAACCAACATACAACCACTCGATCTTATTCTATCTGACAGCATGGCACACCATAGATAAAAGGACTTGTTTTGATCACACGAGATAGCAGTATTGAAGACTCATGCAACATTTATCATACGACACGGGAGTAAGTTTATTACGAGCGGTTACAATTAAATCATGTTGTATAAATTTTAATAAGTTATGATAATGGTCCATGGAAAGGAGATAGTAAAAGTTTCTTTAGGATTTGGACCAGCTGAAGAGCAATATTTTTCGCTATTTTTGTAAGTATCTATCTTACCTTATCATTTCAAGAAATCTTGATTAATAAAAGCGGCAAAAAATTTTTATCAGTTTGCTGAAAAACATCACTGTGGTCGCCATTTTGAAGAAAACATAATTTCAATGTCATAATACAATTTTGTTTTTTACTACTTTACGTTGAGTGTTATCGGTTTATTTTTCCATAGCCAGCCCCCTTATTCTCAACTGTCGGAAAGAATTCGAATTTCGGAAATTCTATACCTGTCACTTTTTATCGCGCTGCGTCAAAGCGAGACGTCATGTGACTTTTCGAATCGAATCCGTGATCCGACAGTTGAGAATAAGGGGGCAGGTTCAAACACTTTTGAAAAAAAAATACTTTAAGCGCAATCATTACATTCACGATAGAAAATACGAAATGACAATTTTAATAAATGTCAATTTGACATTAAAGTCAACTTTTTAACAGCGTTATTGTGGCTATTGACTATGTACTTTTTGGGCCCTTTTATGACTGTTGCCATTTTACCCAAAACTTATTTTATTTCGTTATTTTTTTGCGATAAAATAAAAGAGTATTGTGTTATTTAATGAAAAACATGTTATTTAGTGCATTCTTGTCTACAATCTGAAATGGTGTTCATGAGGTGGCCTAAAACTGTACCATCTCCTTTTTTAATAATTTATAATGTGATACAGTCGTCTTTCTATGATCTGAGGATACAGTACAGTTGGAATACCTACACAAAGTATAAACAGACTGCATTATTAATAATTGTAGCCATGTTCTCGGATTACCTCCAATCCATTAAGGAATTCCGTTGTGAAATTATTGTCTATATAAGAAGTACATATAGTAATTTAATACGACAAAGGTGGCAAACAAGCTTGCGACCTACAGTAACGGCAACCGGTTGAAAGAAAGAAAGAAAGAAAAATTTTTTTATTTAAATAGGCCACAAAGAAGCACTTTTAATCCGTCAAAAAACATTTTTTTTTAACTATCACAAAAAATGTATTAACTAATAACGTCATAGTCTCTGTCTGTCTGTCATGTCTGAATTTACACCGGTTCCAAAATTTAAACCGTTACCATACCCTATAGGCGCTAGTAGCTCATTTGAGCACTACTCACGCGGTACCTACCTACCCTGTAAAATTAAGATACAAAATTGACAGTAGGTACCTATAGGAGACGAATCCCCCTCGTTTCTAACATAACATATCTTTCTCAACCTTATCTTATCCTATCTTGTTGTGGGACCATGACAAAGTCACAGTGCACTTTGACCCATAGGGATCTTTTGTGCTTCCCTGCTTTTACGCCTTCTTCTCAATATTACTCACCGCTCTTATCGATCTCTGGCGACTTTACTCGCCCTTTAGACACAACACAACACTACAAAGTAGGTAGTGTAATTTAGCTGTGATACACCTTTTTCCTGCCTCTCATAAAGAAGCATAAATTAATCCTGAGTTGAGTTTTTGTGTTTCATATTCCATAATCGCTTCTTATTATGATTCACTGACAGTCAAAAGTGTATATCTACTGTGAAAATATATCTAGGTACACGTGACTTTGACTGTACCTTACTCACGTATCTTGTTCATAATAATTATTAAGTATTAATAATAGTTGAGTCAAAAATAATAGGTTTAAATAATAATATGAATTTGCCGTTTTTTCCAAACAATGAAAGGATCGATACTAAATAGTTTTGGTTTATACATATGTGGTCAAAAAAAACCTACCTACCAATCACTCAAACAGTCACACAAATGCTCTTTTATTTAAACGGCCTGCCTAGGCATTCGATTGAATGGCTAATTTAACCAGACGGCTGACATAGCGTTCAGCCATCTGGTTAAACGTTGCGCTCAATGACTTGGCTAGTTGTCCTTCAGCCGTTTCATTACATGCCGGCGTTTAATCAACAGCCTAGGCGTCCAATTAAGTGGCTAATTTAACCTGACGGCTGGGACATAGGTAGGTACAATCAGGATTTATTACTTCAAAATGAATGTCAATTACCTAGCCTAGAGCTTGAAGAATATGAAACCGCTTTCAATGTTAATATTTGTTGTAATTATATTCTATTACTTATTTAAAAATCAATTTTATTCACGACAATGAAAGTCTTAAATTATCTAAAAAGTTTAAAAAAAATCGGTTTAGCCAATTTCAAACTGGTTTCAATATACTACTGGAATAATCTAGTACACAAAATACTTCATACAAAACGGCAATTTCATACAGACCTAAATTATTTTACTATAATCGGCTTTATACTATATTTTGTAAAACTACAAACCAGCGCCATCTTGTAATGTATTAAGGAAACGCTCGAAACATCGTAGCAAGCAGCTTTATCCCCCTGCTATTGGAAGTTGCTATTTGAAGCACGTAGTTTGGTTGTGCTGTAGCTTTCCATAGTATTCAAATATTTTGCTAGATGGCGCGACTTGTGCTATTTATTAGAAGTACAATTATGGAGCAATAGATGGCGCTACTTGTTGATTTTTTTTGTTTTACAAGATGAAAATAGTATTAATAATTTTCCAATTTCTAAGTCGGCTTATAAATGACAGAGTTCTGAGGTAAAAAATTAAATTAAGGAATTAAGCCTTCATCATCTCTATTGGTTAATTTCTTCACCCTTCTAGCACTAAATGGGTGCTTTTGTTGCCTAAAAAGTCGCAGAAAAGTTGCATTTTGCTCACATGTTAGATGTGGGCAATTAATTTAAATACTTAACATGGAATTTTTAATATTACGCTGCAAATTATAATTAATTTTCAAACATAGTTTAGATTTTTCAACAAAGCACCGCTGGAGGACGCATTCGGGCCAGTAAAATAGGTACCTACCAAAAAAGAAAAAATTCTGCACCGCGTAATATTAAAATACGTGTTCGAAATTTTAAATTCAAATTGCTGACATGTGAACAAAATTCAACTTTGCTGCATACATAATATAATAATATAACGTCCTATAATACTAATCTGTGCTTAGGCAATTTCGCCTTTCTTATTTCAGCCGTGAAACAGTTCGCTGTGTTTCGGATTGAAGGCAAATGTAGCCAGTGTAATTACTGGGCATGGACGGCATTTTTATCTTAGGCCTCAGGATGACAATGCACCTGCAATATCAAGTGCTTTTCCTTGTTATTGCAGGTGTCTATATGCGGCGGTAACCGCTTACAACCAGGTGGGCCGTCAGCTTGTTTGTCATCTAGTTGTATAAAAGAAAAGGCAGTAAATGCTCTCTTTTCGTGCTAGAGAGGTGAAAAAAATATCATTTTACCACTACTTATCTATGCTATCACCACTTCATTATTTCTTTAGTACGTACTCATGCAGTTATATGTTTTATTACACAGAGAATATCAATTTATTGAATCCTTGACGAAATGAACAGATTATCCTGGTCCCAGCCATTTGTTCACGCGCCGCTTCCTTGTGTAGGCCGGAATGTCTTTGATTCGATGCCGTATGATTTGATTGAAATACCTTAGCGACAAATACTCGCTTAATTAATGTGTCTACTACATACCCATATACCACCATCTATTGTCTCAATTTGTGTAGGTAATAGTTACGTTTAATAATTTGTACTCAAACACTTATTATGGGTAGGTAAGTACCTACCTACTTATCTATGGGTCTTAGTCAACAACTCAACAAGGCAGGATGCCTTACTAAATCCACATAGTTGAGTGATCTTATCCAAGATTCTTTTTGTGATACAACTAGACGACAAACTGGCGATGACGTGGTGGTAAGTGGTTACCGTCGCCTATAGACACCTGCAATAACAAGGAAAACATTGCTTGGTTATGCAAGTGCGTTGTCATCCTGATCAGACCTGAGATTAAATGCCTAAGATGCAAGTTGTACACACGACAGCACATGAAGTGTAATTTAATTCTGTATCAAACGAGTTTAAAGCACTAAGTATCAAAATACCTAATTATAAAAGTATGAAGATCTTTTGTATTCTATTGCAATAAACAATCGCTAATCAGTAGATAATGTTAAGTACTGAGGCGAATTTACAACGAGCCGCTTTATTAATCTGGGCAACGTTTCTTTATATAACTTTTCTCCGGCAAACACTGGCAAGTGAAGTGTTCTTCAAGTATTCGAGTGGCCGGTGAACGAAATGAGCAGACCACTTTAACCTTAACAAACCACTCCACGACGTTATAGGAGGCTTTTCTTTTATTTTGAGGCATTTTCTGTGCGCAATATTCTGCCAAGAAACTGTGTAGATTTCATGATATTTTATTAAGCTCTGGAGACGTATATTAAAAAATATCAATAAAAGCACTTGCAACATCGTTAATGCAAGTAACGGAAAGGAAAGAAACCATATTTATTGTTCAACTGTATTCTATCGTACAAAGTTTTTTTTTATACAGCTAGATGACAAACAAGCTTAGCCTACCTGGTGGCAATAACAAGAAAAAATCACTTGATATTGCAGTTGCGTTGTCATCTGAAAACTTAATAAACAATGAACTGAAAAACAAAGAAAAAAAAACCAAGTCGAAAATAAAAACCAAACAACAAAAAGAACTAAATTTACAATTTATTTTTATGGCCAATATTAAAATTCTCCAAATTGATTGTTGCGAATATAGCGTGCAAAAAGATCTAGCGAAGATTTTCAATTAGTCCAGAATACTTTCGAGATGCCTTTTTTCACCTTATGTGTTGATTTTACCCCCACAAAATACCGGATAAAGACCCATTTGCACGATGCAAGTTTCTTGTCTGTAGCCTTTCTGTAGCATACAATTATATTGAAGCAAAAAAATACTCTGACAAACTTAACTTTGTAGTCGTAAAAAATGTGTACCCATAAATCGATATTCGTCACAGTCAATTTCAAACTGCAAATGTAAGTTTGTAATCACTTTTTCAAATGTAATAGGTACAACAAATTGACGATTTTCGGATTATTTCTTGTGCTGTATGACCTTGCTTGACAAATTTCATAATACTAGAGGTCAGCGGGATTCCAGGTTTTGATGTATGGCAAGTCTTAAAATATATGCGGCAAATGGTTGTCATTTTTTACTAAAGCTCCAAGGAAACCTAAGGTTTTCATACTAATTTTAACTTGGTACCTATGAATTAATAATAAAGTACCTACCTACGGAACTCCAAAAGCTTACATGTTACAAATTTGAACTTTTTAGTTAGTCTACTAACTATAGAATAGAATATTTATTTATTTTCTCTCACAAAAGTTACAATTTTCAATATAGTGTAAGTAGGTACATTGATTTTAGTGTATGAACCATTGTGTGAGAGACTGGAGCCTGAGATAGGTTTCCAAAAAAAACCCGTAGTACAGGTCTCCAGGCACCTCCCCCAAATCAATTGCATCATGGTTGCCTAGGTACATCGTTGAACATAATAGTATACGTTTGTTAGAGACATGCAATTTATCTTAATTATTAGTCAATAAAATCATACAATAATAATCTTAAATTGATTTCATACATGGTTGTATTCCAACAATACAATTGTACTAGGTAAAAATAATGCAATGAATTAAATTATTAAAGTTAATTAATTAACATACTTTTATTTATATTATATAGTTTATTTTAATCGAATTGAGTATAATTTGTGATTACAATTATTTATAATTAATTTAATATGTATATTTGATACATATTATTATGATTATTTAGTAAGCTTGCACTTTGGCTTTAATTGTATCACATTTCCTAAGTTATTTTTAAATTAAAATTATGTATTCATTAAAAAATAAAAATAAAGAAATAATAGGCTGATTTTTTTTTAAATAGGTTGATTTATTGTATCACATTTCTTCGTTATTTTTAAATTAAAATTATGTGTTTATAAAAAGAGTAAAAAAAATAGTTTTTTTTTTTTTTTTTTGAAGCCTTTTGTGAAAATTGTTTAACCTTCCTTCGCCTTTTTCCCATCTCTTTCCCTTAATTGTTCTTTCTTTTACCTTTTTCATATTCGTATAAGGAACAGACTTTCTGTTTCCGTGTAATCCATGACTTTAAGCCAGTTTGTGACAGCACTCTTACAGGCTGACTTTTTAAGAGGATAAATGGACAAGATATTGTTTATTTTATTATATAGATATGAACCTAGAAAACAGAAGAAATGATGGGAGTGGAACTAAAGGTACTTACATATTATTAATCATATTATAATTATGCACCTAATAACCGAGACAAAAAATGAAATTCATTGGTATCATATTCAATTAATTTAGTATTCAATATCTTATTACCACATCTTAGTTAGAGTATTTCTTACGTTTAAATAGATAACGGAATATTTACCTATTAGGTATACTTAATATTATAATATGTTACAATTAAATCAAAGATATAAAACAGTACCGGGCACTGGGTAATCTGGGTATAGTGGGTATTGATAACATGATTCAAAACAAGCTTATCTTATTTAACTTATTTCAGCCGTGAAACAGTTCGCTGTTTCGGATGAGGCCTTAGGATGACAACGCACCTGCAATATCAAGTGATTTTTCCTTGTCATTGCAGGTGGTTATAGGCGGCGGTAACCGCTTACCACCAGGTGGGCCGTCATCTAGTTGTATTAAAAAAACTTAAAATTACCGATTATTTATTAAAATTTTATTATTCATAAAAACATTTTAACAGAAAGAGGGCGATGACGTTTTTATAGTTCAAAGAAGGTCGCAAGTAAATCAAGTGGGCCATGTTCATATTCATCGATAATGAAATAAAAAAATCAAATCAAATTTCGAACCATCATTGTCATGACAACAGAACAATAGACGTCACGAAAAAAGACGGTTTGACGTGACTCTCGTGTTTTTTGTCGAAATAATTGAATATTGGTAAAAATAAATGATGTTTTCGGACGAGGAAATAAAAGAAATACCAGAAAACAGTTTCATGCGGCCGGGAGATGAGATAATAAGGTTTCGATCTTCGATTATTTTTATTTTCTCATGAAACCATAACATTTCGGAACCATATTGGTTTTTTTCACTCAGTTACTATGCGTTTGTGTTTTATTTAATTAATGTGTATTATTTCAGCATCCGTGAGGTTTGTTTGATTGACAAGTTTGACAAAAAAGACTTGGGATTTAATAGCGAGCCGCTGCTTTCAAATTCGGGTAGAAATGACGTAAGAGCACTTGTTTTATTTTTAATCCTCACTAAGTTAAACTTGACTAAAACAGCAATAATTTCGAGAGAAAAATCTTTTACATAATTCTTCCTGTTTTAGTCAAGTTTGTGATCGGTTTTTTATAATTAGCAACGCAAGACAATTTATTAAGTATTATTTTAATAGCTCAGGCAGAGAGATTAATGCACATTCAGCCGAGTGTCATTTATATTTTAATACATTTGCTCAATAAGTAGACTTTTTCAAATAAAGTTTTTTTTAGGTGAATAGCGTGTGGAAAGTTATTCTTTTCCGCACTAGTGCTTTTAGTTTTCCTACAGCACATAATTATGTAAATAACATCTAAATGCATGAAGGAGGTTTTCAGTCAAAAAGTTTTCTGTACATAATTTTTGAATTAAATGACTATTATACATCGTAAATACTATAAATAACTATATGAAATTTAAAAAAAATGATATATACATACCTAGTTACGTAATTGTAAATAAATAAATATTGCAATTATTATTATTTTTATTATTGACGACCGGCTGGCCGAGTGGTCTGTACCCCTTGCTATACAGATTAATCGGTCAGGGGTTCATGTTCACGCTAGGTCATGGATGTTTATATGTTTATTTTGTACCTATATTTCTAATATTACATACATAATTATCAATATTTCTCCGTTATCTAGTATCCTTATCACAATGAATCTTACTTTGGGCTAGATAATAGGTGTGGGTGTGTGAATATTATTAATTCTTAATTTTATTTTAACATAATTAATTATAAATGTGTTTCACGGGGTTATCCTTGGTAGCCCGGTCGTTAGAGCAGTCGCCCAGACTATGAAAGGTTTTGATCCCCGCTCCAGAATGAGAATTTATTCAGTTTAGATATTTTTCTATGCAATTAAAATTCTTTAGAATGTAGATAAATTAACGTCATTGAATTGGCTGAATGCGCAACAACCGTTGCCCTACCATATCCTCTAAAATAAAAGAAGCTTAATGCCGGCAAATTACATTTCTGTATTTTTTTGTGATCGAAACACCAGTGGCTTTGGCTCTAGTCAACAAACCGGGACTCGTGAAGATAAATGACAAACTTTCCACTTTTGTATCGAAATGTAAATCATTATTGTAATTATGTTTTTTTACATTCACGGAAGGATACAGGGGCTACCTAGCCCCCTCTAGATTTATCTAATAATAAAATAATATTTTACACAGGAAACTAATTTCCTTTTATAAAATAGCCAGAAAGCTCTTCAAACTAAACTTTGACACAATTTTTATTTTAACTCATAAGTAGGTCAGGCAAATAATTTTCCGTGTTGAAGGAATAGTGGGCAATATAGTCATATACAGGGTGGTGCCGTCAATGCGACAATAAATTTAAATGATGGCACCACCCTGTATACAAAATATTTTACCTAGTTTGTTTCTGTAATTTCGCCAGGGGTTCACCTTCAAAAGGATCTTAATTCCAGTCAGGGGCAGTGGTCCAACTGCTCTGTCTAACTAGTTGGACCATTTCATAATGAGAATCTTTCTTCGGATTTGACCCCATTGTCGCGGCAATTTCATTGTCAAACGGTATTTCAACGTGGTTACTTTTCATGGTTCAGCTAATTAAGTATAACGCCAAATATTTCATGTGAAATACTTCAAAACTTATTTTCAATAGTAAATCAAAATGGAATGAAAACAACATTATAATGTCTGTCTGTATGTCTGTCTGTTTATCTGCCTGTCGTCGTGTCTGAATTTACACCGGTTCTAAAAGCTGAACTACCGAGAAGATTCCGAGAACAAACTTGTGTAGTCACTTTTTTCATATATTAAGTTACAATGTTTGTAATTCTATAATGATAACTTTTAGAATTAATATACATTATCAAAAAATTGATAACAGCTTGACCAAGTATACCACAGAAGTAACGTAGATATAGCTGTGCTACACAAATGAAGCAATTTGCCAAAAGTGTCCACTCCACAATTAGCTGTATCTTTCAAGTAATTTCCAATAGAATTTTCCAAAAATCCACTCATTTTCCACCACAATATTAATGTTTTACTTCAACAACTTGCGAGGAGTTTGGTGGCGTATTGCTTTGAGCTCATCCGTGCTTCGGAAGGAACGTCAAGCCATTGGTCCCGGTTGTTCCTGCAACCGCTTTAACCCACCAACCCGCATTGGGCCAGCGTGGTGGTATTATGGCCCAAACTCCTCATGTGTTTCTCTAATGTAGGAAGGCCTGTGCCCAGCAGTGGGACGTATATAGGCAGGTGATGATGATGATGATGACTTCAACAACACAAAAAATCATGTTAAAGGATAGAAGGGTGAGCAGTCACCCCAGCGGTAAATACCACAAAAACTACAACATACCAATGAACGGTAATGTGTACTGATGATTACTCGTATATTTATTAGAAAATAAACAAAAATACAACTACACTCAATCAAAAGAAATTAAATATCGCGTCTTTTTTCAAGTAGTGGGGTGTCGAGACATCCATACCCTTCCATAAGTTAAGAAAATAGTATTGTTTTAAAATAAAAAGTTGACTTGCCCTTATTATGTACCTCATCAGCTGGACGTCTCTCGTTCCTTATTCCGGGACGTGTTTCCCGAGGGCCTGGAGCAGCAGGCTCGCTTTGCCTGGACAGAAGAGGACGGGAATATTGCCTCTTTTGTTTCTGAACCAGGGTTTGGCACTACAGGCCAGACTACCTTTGGAAAGGACTTGGATGCGGCATTGAAGAGTGAGATGAAGGTATCTAATAATAAAAGTATTGAAATAGGAGTCATTTATTTTTCTCTAGACAATGTTGGCTGGCGGTAAGTGGTAACCGCCTCCTATAGACACCTGCAATAACAATGAAAAATCACTTGATATTGCAGGTGCGTTTTCATCCTGAGACCTTAATTGAAATGCCTTCCATACCAAGTAATTTCACTGACTAACTTTCCCTTCAATCCGAAACACAGTGAACTGTTTCACGGTTGAAATAAGAAAGGCGGTGGTACCTACTGAGACGACCCTACCTACGGGCCTACCATGCACCTGATCTCCGTACATGCTTATGTACGGCGACGGAAACTCTTAGAACTCTCAAATATGTAGCCACATATTTGAGAGTTCTAAGAGTTTCAATATGCAATCTGAAGTTTAAGGTTCTATCTATGGTAAGGCCCAGATATTTATCGATATCCGTCATAGGGAATGCGGGTCAGTCACACTCGGGATCGTAGGAGCCATTTGTAAGCGCATTACTGGCACAGTAATAAATGAGATATATAAATATATCAGCAGATAAAAAAGGTAAAAAATTTAGGTAAAATCCTCTTTCATTTTTGTTGAAAAAAGTGATACACTCTATCTATATAATTGGTCTCGGTGAGTGTAAGGCTTATTGTAATTTTTTGTTTGTATTATCCAGGAGGCCGATACGTCCAGCACTGCGTTCGAGACCAACAGCCGGAATGGACTCACGTTCAGAACGAAGCCCTATGTGGAACCTCAGCTCGTCTCCTCCACATCCAATGGTAATATTATCATTCATATATTCAAGTTTAGCTAAAGATTGGTTTATTAAATATTTTATGATTCAAATTATTATTAGATCGCAGTAAAACCAGCCAGGGTCCGTGTAAGGTAGACAAAACAGATCCTCGCTCCAGATTTCACTTCGTGAAATACTTGAAGAGGCACGACCGTACTGTCAAGCTATGGGAATGTGGTATATGTAAGCATTACTCATTTACCAATAAGATTTTTGTACGGACTGCAGCTAGAAACAGGGAGCTGATGTATATCAATTGTTGTTTATTCTAGGCAGTAGAGAGTTCCAACACCAATACACGCTGATGCGCCATCTACCTACGCATACTGACGAGAGGAACTTCCACTGCGATGCGTGTGGAAAGAGCTTCAGGCAGCTGTCAACCTTGAGCCAGCACCGAGCAATACACTCGGCTGAGAGACCTTACTCGTGCGAGGTACCACTGAAAGAATTTTGGTCAGAAATTGAGGTCTAATTCTATATTTTATGAAGTTCTTTAAAATAGATTCCTTGTTGGAAAGATTCTTAAATATTTTGATTTGCACGGATCCGATGTTTGATTGGCATCGTCTCTGCTCAAAGCGTACCTAATATTGTTCCGTAGCGAGGCGATGTCTATACGAAAGTAATGAGTGGAAAGAAGTGTAAGTCAAGCAGTAAAGATTTTTAGAAAGTATACTGAAATGCCCAAGTCGAGTTATTAATCTAAAGTTAAGATAAGTTAAGATTGGAAAGGCATTGCTAGTTGATTTGACAAATGATATAATTTTACACAGCGATTTTTTTAAATAACCGACCTTAAAGAATAGGTCAAACGAGAACTTTAAATTAAATGTTCTCACTAAAAAGAAACAAGCTGATAACTAAGTAATCTAGTATTTTGTCCTATTTTTTCCGTCTTAACTATCTTAGCACATCAGTTCTTAGCTTACCTATGTACTTTCAAGTAAAATTTCCCTATTCCTTTGCCATAGGTGTGCTATAAGACATTCAATCGTGTATCAACCCTGATCTCCCACCGCAAGACCCACTCCGATGAGAAACCTTACCGCTGCCATTTCTGTCCCAAAGGATTCCACCAGAAAGGTTAAATTTATCACCTGCATATTCCTGTTCCTTTTCCTCGATCATTATTATTTTGCCTGTATTACTATTAGGACAACAGCTAGTAAAGTGACGTAAAATTTTCATAAAAATTTTAGGCATCCTACGCCGTGTGACCCCTATGCTTTGTAACCTCGATCAATTAGTTGACTAATTGATCAAACTTACAAAGCCCAAACAACATGTCAAGTTGTGTGGGCATGCAGCACTTCACCAGCGACTTGTGAAACTGGTTTTATTTTATTAAATTCCATCATGTTCAATCATAATTTTCTTAGGTAACCTCCGGAACCATCTGTTCACCCATACCAACGAGCGTCCTTACCGTTGCAACATCTGCTTGAAAGGCTTCAACCAGCAGTCTAACCTCGTCTGCCATAAAAACAAAGTAAGATACTAAGTACAGTCAACCTTAGAAGTAGCTGAGCACTTTAGTACCATGTCGCACCTACTATGGTGCTCGTACTTAGGTATTAGTCGCTACCGTACTATAAGTGCGCCATAGTTATTGTGGCATAGTACTAAAGTGTTCAGAGTACTGTGGTCCACCGTACAATCGCGGTCTAGAAATGTTTACCATCTTAGGTTTAATAATTGCATGTACCTACGAATCTCTGTCGCAGGGTCCATGATATAATTTGATTAGACATAGGGCATAGATTTTTTCACACACGATCATCAGTCGCATTATGATAGCTATGTAGGATAGGTATAAAAAAACCTTTTTATGTTAAAAAAATATTATCTGATAAAGTTTCAAATATTTAAATTAAAAAATGAGTTTGGTCATCAAAAAGTTACTAAAACGCTTTTCGTGAATATATGCTTCACAAATATTAAAAAGTAATAGACTAAGCATTTTAGCCTTTACTGCACGCAGTGTGACAAAGAAATCTGATTTGAAAACTGATCAACATTTTTAGCTCGCGATTGTACATTAATATGAATATAATAGTCCAAAGGTATTAACACTATTTAAAAACAAAAAGGTCACTACTTTAGTTCCAACTTTCTTGAGGTCTTTGATAATTTATCAAATTAATGACACTCTTACAGCACTAGTCATACCTACCTACTTATCATTTGATTGTGTATTATTCTTGAGTTATATCATTTCATTTCATTTCATTTCATTTATTAATTTGCTAGTCACATGGTTACATATAGGTGTTACAATGAGTTTAATTGATACATTGGACACATGACACCCCGTGGGGGCACTGCAAACATAAAGCAAGAGAGCGCTATCACTTTATACAATTTAAAATGAACAATATGATTCGGCATCAAATAATCAAATATTTCATTATAGGATTAAATTTAATTAAAATTCTATTTTATTTTAGTAGAGCATTAGTAGAGATACATTGACTTGAATGTATATCCACCAACAATTCCCTAGCATAACAGAACAGAGTTGACATCTTTTATGTGTCATTTAAGAATTCAGTGAGGTCATAATATGCTTTATCTATAAGATGTTTTTTTAATTGTCTTACAAATGCTTGGTTATTTTCTAGCCGCTTTATTTTATATCAATAATATCATATGTCCAAGGCTCATCCAGAAGACGGCTGTGCTCCTACAACGTCAAGAGGGAGAAACGTTCCACAGTTAGGACGAGCCATGATTGAAACACAGCCTGATTCGACGAGGTTATTAATTTTCTTTTTTACCTGAAATAATATATATTTTTTGCACTGGCTCCATGTTGTTCACAACTTGAATTTAAATACATCTATAAATAATTATAATATTTTACATTTTTTTTATTATATTTTATTACTAATTTTATGTTAACAGAACTCAAGCTGATCAATGCGAAGTAAGCTCTTCGGTTGGGCCTTACTTCCCATCAGTCGAAGTACCACCAGCTTCTAGCTGGCCTAAACCTTGGGACTTCACTAAACCTTACCCTGAACCAGGGAATGCCTGTAGCAACGAAAGCCCGTGGACTGCTACGGGCAGTGGGGTTATTGTGGATGCGATCAAGACCTATCATATGGGAGTTGCTTTGGCTACAAAACAAACTCCGTTCGCCTTGTTGAAGCCAGATAATAGCACTCCTGTTCTGGTGAAGGTTATTGATACGAAGCTTCCTGGCGGGAAGCAGGTAAGACTTTGGTAGTTTAATCTGTCAAGTGGCGATATACCACCGGGGGGCGATGACAATGGAAGAATCAATTGTGTCTGGAATCTCATGCTTGACGGGTTAATTAGATTAGCAACCACACGATTAAGTTCTTATTAAGGCTACCATTTTTAATCGAGCAAACGACTACGCATTTCTATTATTAAAAGCGCATATGAAATGCACTGCTGTCAACAATCCGCTGAAACGCCCTGACGACGCCTAGACGACGCTCGTGTAAAGACATTTTATTTCAGAATCAAAGTCTAATAGTTAAATAAGATTACTAGAGAACTAGCACATGTGGCATTTTTCATCTTAAATTTTCGCTTTCGAAAATTTGAGTGAAAAACACCTGCTCCGTACAGAAAATTGCAGCTAAATAGCGAGTGTCCAAGATGCTACAAGCTTGCCACCTTTTCGTTAGTAAATATTATATTTTTCCACAAAAATGTATACTTTTTCTAGATGTTGGTCCCGGCGACTGCTGAAGATCTAAAAGTTGGTGGTAAAATTGTTCTCCAAAACGATGATATCGTACCGGCTCAGGTACACTTACCCTAATTTACTATTAGATATAAAATCACGGTGCTGCCGCTATTAAAACATATTAAGTCATTTTAAAAAGAGTTTAAAGTATAAGTTAGAGCTATTATGTTAATCAAGCATGCATTTGCATTTGCGGGTCGCTCCGTTCCCTATGATATGGTTGAGCGGAGCGATGGCTGGCACATGCGTCATACTTGTGAACAGGTGCCACTAGTGGAAATGGTCATCTCTAAGCTTCCTTGATTTTGTAATAATTTACCTACATATTCATCAATAGTATCATTTTTGAGGGATTTTTGAGGTATATGGCATTATATGATATTATATATAAAACAATACAATTATTATTGTAATGACGTGCTCAGACAAGTGTTTAAAATTAATGAAAGATGTTTAGCTTTATTAGGTCTTTGTATATTAATTGTTGACCTTTGTGTATTGTAATACCTATATTGTGATGGTGCATTGTCGGACAGCCTTTAAATACAGTAAATATTCTTATCATTAGGTACTTATTGGTACTTTAATATACCTTTTTTATACTCTGTGCGACACTGCGCTGCTAAATACTATTACTGTGTAATTAAACATTGTAACTTAATGATTGAAAAGAGTGACTACACGAGTTTGTTGCCGGAATCTTCTCGGTAGTTCAACTTTTGGAACCGGTGTAAATTCAGACAGACTGACAGACAGACTGACTGACGGACAGACAGACAGACTGACTGACGGACAGACGGACCGACAGACAGACCGATAGACAGACTGACATAACATTCTTAGCTTACGTAGATGCAGATAAGACAGAGAGACAAACATTATGAAATTGTTAGTTAGTTAATATTATTTTTATGTGATAGACTTAAGGGTTTTTTTGTTGACGATTCAAAAGTGCTTCTTGGGGGCCTAATTGAATAAAGATATTTTCATTTCATTTTCATTTCATTTAGTACAGACGACAGCACATCAAGTGTGACCTTTGCACTACTAAAGCCTTGTCTATTACGGAGAGTAAGGGCAGTCTCATGGTGAAACGCATGATGGGTTGTCGACTGTACACTTGGCTTTGATTAGTGAAGTGTATAATAAAATATAGATAGTCAAACAGTATTTTGTAATCAGAAAGTTTTGATGTTGTTAGCATTTTTTACTTACATTCAAATAGCATGTATTAGGACTTCTAAAACATTTCTCTGATCTGAGTTTACGATCGTATAATTATCTCGTCAGGGTTCAACTGTAGAAACTGCAGCAGACATAGGTGGGGCAGTTCAGATTCGAGTCCCCGTGGTGGCCATCGTGGTTCCGAGGATTAATAACGGTGGTCGTCTACACCTCGTTGTGGAGGAGCCACACCATGCTTATCATACCGCTTTGTCTTCTGATGGTGGGTTTTCAAAGCTATTAATGAGGACCGTTATATAAGTTAATTAATCAATTATATTTTCACAATAGGTATGATTAGATTTCTTAATGCTTTTGAGCTTCATTTCAACTGATCGTAAGTGATAATAATAGCTCGCTATCCTACCTACAACTGCCGGACCACAACAATGCTGTTAACATTAATGTTATGGCAGGTTGCTAGCCAGGAGGACGTAGAAAAGTCCTACCACCAATCAAACCGAGCAGAAAATTTCACCAAGCAGATCACTATAAAAATAAGTATAGTCTTAAATCACAGATCACAACAATATAACTATTTTTAAATGGCTTGTATTTCATTAAGCATCATACTAACCTAACCAACGAAAATACTAAGTGCGCAACTTAAATATCTGATTTCGGCAACAAATCGTTGAATAGTCCAGCATAACACATTTTTAGTTGCTAACTTAGTATTTTTTAGTTGCTCAGTTAATTATATTCCTTTTTAAATTGGTTACTCTCTCTTACTCTGTCTTTTATACGTAGGCACATGTCTCTTAATTTTTATATTATTATTTCTACATATTTCTTTAAAATATTTTATTATATTTATTTTCTTCGAGATAGTTGGCGAAGTCAAAGTAGAGCCTTGCACCACACTGAAGACGATTCCTCGCCAGCTCGACTTCGACGACAGTGCCATCAGATCTAGTTAGTCAAATTACATTATTATGAAATTATTATGAATTTTACTAGATTTTTTGTCAACTAATTTAAATTACAAGGTGATAATAGCTGCTCGTTGCCGCCGCCGGCGCCCTCTCCGCCGCTGGACTTTACCTCAATGGACTTTTTCGAGCCGATGGAGTGCATACCCATGGGTGAGGAAATCTTCTCGTGTTTTCTGAAAATAAATTGCATTAAATAAAGAAGAAAGGAAGAAAGAAAAAATATTCATTGACATACACTATATGTATGTAAAAACAAACATACATATATACTTAGACAATAACAACAATTAACCAGTACCGTTCGACATGCCTCAGAACTGGACAAAACATGAAATGGCTGATCTAAGATGTCCATCCCAGGATGATCCAAGGATGTTATTAATAGGACCGTTTAAGAAAAGTTTTTATATATCCTTTTTCACAAAAATATTTTTAAAGACTGAACGTTTTTCTTACATACTTTCTAATAAATGCTTTGTATTTGTTCTTCATATATTTTAGGGCCACAAATAACTGCAGTGTATAACATCGACGAGCCGCCTCACTCTGATGACTCTGATATCTTCATAGGAGAGTTCGAAGTATGTATCGTGAAATTTATTTACCTAAGGTCACAGCGGGGAAGACGGACTAAGTACTTATGGGGCAAGTCCGTTAATATAATTTTATTTGATTGATTTCAAGTTGTATTTTGGCTATCTATACGGACTTGCCCATAGACGGACTTTCCCGCTGTCACCTTACATTTAACAGCAGCGTTATAAATTATAGTTATGGATTGAAAGTTAGAAATTTTATACAAAAGGTCATGTAATCCTATCGACCGCTTGTTAGGGTACTCGACGACCGGTCGTGATTTATCTGGTTTTGGCCACTTGTCATAGTCAATCTCAACCATAAAAGTGTGCACTTTTGTTTGACGCCTCAACGCTGGGTAACGTTCAGGGGATGCAACGTCCCTGATGTTTTCAACCTAAAATTTTTGACATTGAGTCAGATTCATGTCCATAATTTTATTCCAGCTTTTTTAAATTAGAGAAGTCACCGGGATAGTGAAAGGTGGCGGGTTCGCTTGACTTTTTATAATCTGGATACCTTTCTTAGCATCTTTAACCTAAAATATATTAAAACGACAAAAATTTATGACAGATTCCTTTTTCGTTTTGGATGTCTTTGTCATCCAGAACGAAGCATGCAAATATCAAAATAACAATGTTTCTCAACTACCCAATTTGATGGTTAAAAAGTCCTTTGGTTTCAACATCCGGGACGGGTAGTTGTGTCAACCGGTAGCTTGGAGGGTACCCTGTGAACGTGCCCAGTTATTTGTCAAAAACTAAACGCACGCTGCATTTATTTTGTCTATCGAGAATATCTCGATATCATTTCGTAGTTGGTATTAAAATATCATTTTATGTAGTAGTGAGACAATTCGCACTAAAACTAAATAATATTCTACGTGACCAATTTTCATAGTTTGATAATTTCAAAACTGGTGGATACTTGTAGCCCAAAGTGTTAAACTTAACTGACTTTTTTAAAAATGTTAGAAATAGTGCATTAAATCCCACATTTTTGAAAACAAATCACAAATTGAGATACGTTTTTAAAATTATTTTTAAACAACGTATAATTTTAAAAATATAATACTTGTTTCAGGAAAGCATCCCATTGTCCGACTCCGACTGAATAGTGCCAATAGTTATATTTTATTTTGTTTATTTTTTATTTACAATATTTTGTTTGCATCTTTAGAAGAATGAAGTGTGTAATTTGTTTTAGAATATAAGTATAAGCGAAAATGAATTTTGGTTTATTACATAAAATATTATATACAGATTTATAGCAAGTATTTTATTTTTTATTTTACTACGGCCTATAAGTACCTACAAAAAATTTATACGGTTAATTTTTAACAATATTTTTATTAATATCTGAAAAGTATACAGTTTATGTACGTAAAGAATTCCTGAACTTTCAATTGAATGTTTATGTGAATAAAGTAGTTATATACCTTATTATTTTCACAAAATTAATGATAACAACTCGCAGAAAAAGGTCAATTTCCTGTTGTCAGCGTTAACAGTCGGATATTATGACGTTACGATGACGTGTATTATATCGTCGTAATATCGTCTTCGCGTCGTATTGTTACCGGCACGTGGACGGAAATTGCCCCTTTTGCCAGCGCTGCATGGGGTGGGTGGACTCCCTAAGCTGTAGTTTGGAATATCGACACTAGATGGCGCTATGTGGTGCGGCATGATGAACTGTAATATAAATTATTTTCAACACCAATTTTACATAACTTTTAGGTTCATTATTAATATTATGTAACTTATAATTTAAAAACACGCTAAAATCAACCAATTATTCCCACTTTCCCAATAATAGCTAAACTTAAATAAAATGTAACTTTATTTATATTAAACTTTTACTAATAGAGTATTGATAGAACTTTTAATTGGAATTGCTTATTTTAGGTTAATTTTGAACAAATTTGGCTACTGCTGAAATATGAAACTGGAAATTCATCATCGATTTTGATGACTAAACTCTTAAGTATCGCACATAAAAAATAATAGTGTGTAATACAGTGATAATAACATAAAAAATTAGTATACAAAACTTTTCCTATCGTACATAATATTTTTACTTAGAAAATGCTTTACATTCCTGTGGAAAATCGCCAACAGATGGCGTTAGTCTACTACTTTCATCACTTGCATTCGTAGCATTCAAAATAGTTTGATGTTGCATCAGCTATATATTTATTAATTAAGTACAGCTAGAATTGAATTTAAAAAAAAATCAAGGAACAATTAATACGTCATTTAGATAATGAATTGAAGATTGTTTGATTGGAAATTTTATTAGAATATAGTAGATAGTAATAGTATTATCAATATGAGAAACTACTATTATATTAAATTTTATTTAAATATATTATATAGATATTATAAACTGCTTGAGGGTGCTAAAAGGAAGTGCTTATTAAAATAAGAACCCAAATTATATTTTTTCTAAGCTTACAATTTACTGTCATTTCAGCCATTATCGATGTCCAATTAATAATTAGCGACTCTTCATTTAAAATTGTGGACCTATTGAAATTTCAGTCGAACCATACACTATTGGTCACATTGGAACCAGTCAATTTGCCCTCAATGGCAGCCCTGGATAACCGCACGAAGTAAAAAAATCGCATAACATTTAACAAGAAGAATGCGCCAATAAAATGCGAATTACGTTCGTCGAGTTTTTTACCAAAGCAAGCCGCGTGGCGGACACGCGACCCAAAATATTAAAACTGGTGTTAGAACTGACACGCGTCTTTTCCCACCAATAAATAGAGAATACTGACAACCCTGTTTTTGAAATAACTACACTACAAACAAAATTCATTTCTAACTACTTTGTCTATAGGACTCAATATTACAAAACCTGTATCTAAATTCGTTAAGACCAACACATTCAAAATTTGACCTAATATACTAACGGTCAAAGTTGAAAATCCTACACGCGGTTAGGGTAGTAAAATTAGGGTTGCCGCTCAATGGTCTAATACGCCCCCGACGGTTATCGTGTAATGCGCCGGCACGTGTTGACTGCATTTTTTATGGAATTTTCATTTCGTGCGAACTAAGAAGTGGCGTCTGGATCAGACTTGTCCACACAATGGACTTTGTGAGAGCCCAAATGGGAAAAATGCTGAATTGGAATTACGGAAATTATTATTATTATTTTATTGGTGTAGGCATTTGATTTCAACGGTTATGAAAAAGACAATAACCGCTCTAGTGATTAGATATGTCGTAGATACACATTTAATTTTAATGCAAGCATTTATTGCAAGTAACTAAATTGCAATTTCACACTGCATTGCTTAGTGCTAAAGCTAATTACGAATCCCATTACAAAATAATAAAATTGAATAAGCAACTACATAAATTTCAAATATCATAAAACAAACAAACACAATCACAGTATGGTAGCGCTATAATCCCAGAGCGGGCGCACCCCTAATATCATTTCATATTTTGATTATGATATCAATGTCACCCACTTGTTTTTTTATATCTTTTGTCCGTTAATACACATATTAACCCATTTGGAGTCACGTGCCAATACAATATAATATTTCATACATATAATAGAGTCATTGTTGTAAATGTTAGTTTTTTGTAATGTGAGAAAAGATTCGGAATGGTTGGGGGCGGTTTGACTGTCGATTAATTTTATTAATTGCTTCTTCACTATGGGAATTCAACAAACATTTTCTCGAAATAATGATTGTAATGTTTTAATGGAAAAATGGACCCGGTTTAGTTGTGTTTGAACTAAAATATAATTTACGTTCAGGTTAGGACACAAATGGTCGTTGACGTAACTTTTTGTTTTATAAATTTTAACCTTACTTGAACGCACATCTAAAAACATGCTGATTAAAATAGGTCAGGTAAAAGGTAATTTTAAAAGCTAATCGCCTATATTTTAAAAGTTATCTTCTGATTTAGGTAGAATGAAAGACAAGACGATTACTTGGAATTGTAGAGAAAACCAACAAAATCACTACCATTGCCTTTTCTAAAAATATTTGTATTATGTATGTTAACTTTAAGTCTCCTTCTAGTTGATCTATTAAAAAATGTGAATGTTCCTATTCGACATTTATTTTATAAAAAACGAGGATGTCAGAAATCACGTAAGTACTTACCGTAGAATTCGTGTTCTGGTAAAAAAGTAGAATGCGTTGCTGTATGTATATTAATCAAAGCGAACAAAAGCAGAGGAAATGCTAATATATAGAGTTAACTTTTGTGATACCTACCATTATTGCAGTGTTTGTAGCTTTTTTGAGAAGTATATTACTTACTTTTATTTCTGTATTAAAAAATTAAGTAAGTTATCAAGTTAATAATAGAAAAATCTAATCTACTTCACAGATAGTGCTTAAGTCATATTCACTTAGCGAACTTAATACTTAATCTTTGTATAACTACAAACTCATCTCTGTTGTATATTTCACTAACTAACATCGCTAGTAGGCCTGTCTCCGGCAGGCGGGCGGTCGCCACGCGACTCGCACGCCGCTCGGATTATCCGCGATTGGTCACAACCATGCGCGTGCGCGTCTCCGTGTGCGGATTTGTCGCAGTCGCGAGCGATAATGAAGTGTGACATTGCTTTTTATTTTTGTGTACAATATAACCAGACCAATTAAGCAGTGGGATTATGTGTGTACTTTAAGATAGTCCTTAAAATGCTATTCATGTGGCAATTAAGTATAGTTTTACAAGCTTTTGTTTTCTATTGTTCCATTATGTCACGTAGCGACAAAATATTGTCGTTGCTACATTCAATCAAACAATAGGTTATTATTGAAATCACTGTTGAGTTACCAATAGTTCGTTAAAATAGTGTTTATCTTATTTATGGTTTATTTACTGAAATTGCACAAAATAAGGGACAATTTAGCGGACTCACTGCCACTACGCATTCTTTACGTAATCACAGAACTTACAATAAAATAACAGTAAAGAATTTAAAAGAAAATCGCATCAAAGTATATGTATAGGAACATATATTTTATGTACACCCTTATACTTATGAGGGTGTATTTATTTATTCTTACGTAAATCTATATATTTACAAATTATTAAGAACAATACTCGGAGAGTATTTTAATTTAAGCAAGCTCAGTCCTTTCACTGTGATTTAATAAACTACAAAAAACCTCATCAAATCAATACAAAACGAATTGAATCCAGGACCTCCAACCGCAGTGGAATTGAATTACCAAAAACGCATCGTAGCCCCATTGAAATATAATGAATTTATATAGAAATTTAGTGGTTTATAGCGACACTGATGTATGGCTACTGGAATCGTCTAGTTGTCAAAAGGGGCTAGGAATTTTTGAAAGGTATTATTAAAATCGAATTGTAATTAATAAAATTAAAGTCATAACGGATTTAACTTGTAAAGCAGCCACCAACCATGACATGGTTTAACACTTTCCAGCCAGTGATTTATCAAGTTACGAAAAAAAATGTAAGGACAAATCGGTTGTCGATTCATCCTAACATTTTTTCTGAAATGTACTTACCTGATGTCGTTGAAAGTTTACCGAATGTTTGTTAGCATCAAGCCACTGATAATCATAACTTGCCTTTATATTTTTTAAACATGTCCTTTCCAAAGTTCTTAGATCCAACCGGGCCGAATGCACCCCGGGAGCCGGAGGGGGGTAAAGACAATGTCGAACTAGCAGTTGTAATCAGGTTAGCGAACAATTTGCCTCTCTGGCCATGCGTGGTATATGCCGCAGTAATCTGCCTCGGGCCGACTGTTCCTACAATTGC
This sequence comes from Nymphula nitidulata, assembly GCA_947347705.1. Taxonomy (NCBI): domain Eukaryota; kingdom Metazoa; phylum Arthropoda; class Insecta; order Lepidoptera; family Crambidae; genus Nymphula; species Nymphula nitidulata. The sequence goes on from OX374636.1 coordinate 10,236,782, forward strand.
TTTTTTGAGCCTGTACTGATGTGAATTCATAGCAATCGAATTACAATGCTGGAAACATTGAAATTTCCATCGGAAACTATGAAGTTTTGATTGCTTTCAGCGTTGTGTTTGTGGTAAAACGAAACCGTTAATAGCGTCATATGAGGAAAACTTTCCTTTGTTTCTAAGACCGTTAGATTTATGTGTTATTAGTCTGATCAGAAATAAGAAAAACACTGTTTAGCCCTCAAATATTCAAATAAAACAACCGCAAGCGAAATTTTATCTGGTAACTTATGATCGATTTGTTTATTTGATTCAATTTTTTTTGCTTCATTTGAGCATTGTACAAAACATTGTTTTTTGCAGTAACACTATTTTTGGTAATATGTCAAACTTATTAATTCTGTAAAGTAAATAAGAAATAATTTATGAATAAATAACAAACTTATTGTAAACATACACATTGGACCTAATTCTGGGAACACACTTTAATCCTAAATTTAAGTACAGTATATCTCTTTCTCGCAATAAGTAATAGGAAAAAGATAGCAAGAATCTGTTTAGAGCTGTCACTTAAATTTAGATAGATTCCTAAGAAACCATAGACAATTTTAGACGGCATGTACGGAGGTGCCTCCTAAACACTGCATTTTATCACGTTCAATAAGCTCGAAAATTGAACGCACGTTTCTAAATGTCAAATTATATGACAGCCATCTTTTTCGTATTCCTTTTGATAGAAAGAAATGCACTGAACTTAAATTTAGACTTAGCATGTGTTTACCAGAATTAGGGCCATTATTCTATCACAGCATCAACAACATTAACATATGGTAAAAACAAATAATTTTATCCGTTTTGTCATATTTTATCAACTTTTCTCAGTAACAGAAAAGTTTTTTCATAAGTATGTACTTAATATTGTAATTTTCAATCAATACGGCTATACGGCTACTTTGCCATCTTTTGTTATTACAAAGTAACTATAGGTATAATACGTTAATTTTATGTGAAATTGGAAAATGAACAGTTATTTTGTCGTCAGCCTTAATAATTATTCATGAAATAAGAATTTTGAAGTTTTGACAGATTGCATACAGATTAACTTACTATTTTATTTTGTCAACATTATTCGCTAAAATAGTTTAACTTTTTAAAAATATAATATTTTTTTTTAAATAGATTATTTTCTCTCTATAAAGTTAAAATTTTTCAATATAGTGTAAGTAGGTATATTGATTTTAGTGTTTGAACCATTGTGTGAGAGACTGGAGCCTGAGATAGGTTTCCAAAAGAAACCTGTAGTACAGGTAAAAATGGTAGTAAAAAGTAGATTAAATAGATATGATTTTTGTTAATAATAATCACTAAGCCGCAAAAATTGTTTAAAAGGGTTTTTAATAATCGCTGGTTTATAATAATTAAATATTAGTAGCCAAATGCGGGAAGAGTGACCGCTATCTTATCAGTAGATGAGTCTTGTAGGTGCTACCTATATATTAACAAAGGAATATTTAGTAAACTGAGCAACTAAACATACTAAGTTAGCAACTAAAAATCTGTTTTGGTCGACTATTTAATGATTTGTTGCCGAAATCAGATTATTTAACCAAATTGGAATCAAAGTGGTCGCGTACTGTACGGTTTCAGAGAAACTTTCTCCCGCGTACGCTCAAATTGTGGAATGAGCTCCCTGCCTTTTCACGCCTTCAAAAAAGGCGTGAAATGGTTTTTACAGGGTCGGCAACGCGCAAGTGATACCCCTGGTGTTTCAAGCGTCCATAGGCTACGGTAACCGCTTACCATCAGGAGGGCCGTATGCTTGATTGCTACCTTAGTGGTATAAAAAAATGAGTTGCTGAATTAGTATTTTCGTTGGTTAGTTTAGGTTAGTATGATGCTCAGTTAAATACAATCCATATTAAAATCAATGTCTTATTTAGTTGCACCGGATACGTGCGACTGATATTTACTTGTGAGTTTCGTTCTGTCTTTGAAGGTTTGTATCAGATCTTTTTAAAACGAATAATAAATTATATTAAAATCAGACTATCTTTACGCCAAATCAACGTCACATATGATAGCAATAACGCACTGCAGAAAATCTGTTGTGTCTGATGAATGATAATTTCACAGATTCACATTCAGCTATTATCATCATCGCTATAATAACAAACATAGTATACCTACTTCACACACCATGCTTCTAAATCCGAAACGCAGTCAACATCTCGGGCAATTATAATTAGCGTCTTTCTCCCTCTAACTAACCCAATAAGGCACCCTAGGCCCTTTGTGCAATAACTGCCTCACTTAATTTCATTTTTATTTTGATCTCGTTTGTCCGTCTGGTTATCCTGGGGGTATAAAATATATACCAATATTAATATTGTAACTCGTAACTATCATATGATTTAATAGAACCAGCGAGCGGATGTATTGCGGTTGTATAAAAATCATTATGTCATCGTATATTATTATATAATAATAAAGCGAATTTTTCGATTGTTTGTTTGATAGCCAACAAGTTTTTTTTTGATTATTAACCTAAATGTTTCTCGTAGCCAGTATTTTTTTAAAACTTGTTATTAAAAATATTCAACTCTCGAATAGAGAACCCTTCCTTTATTGAAGTCAATTAAAAAGGCCAGTTATATAAAATGTATTTGTGTCGGTAAGCTATAAAAGTTAATTTCAATATAATATTTAAAAAAAGAAATATTTGATTTTTTGATTTGATTTGACAGATATATTACAAAAGCACTTCTTAAAGTTATTATTTCTTATTTCAGCTGTGAAACAGTTCGCTGTGTTTCGGATTGAAGGGAAAGGTAGCCAGTGTAATTACTGGGCATTTCATCTATAGCCTCAGGATGACAACGCATCTGCTATATCAAGTGATTTTCCCTTGTAATTGCAGGTGTCTATAGGCGGCGGTAACCGCTTACCATCAGGTGGGCCGTCAGCTTGTTTGTCATCTAGTTGTATAAAAAAAATATAAATTATATCATACATACCTACATCACATGTCCTCAGCGACTCTCATGCGATCGAGTTTTTGGAGAAAATTCAGGTCTTTTGGGACTAGCTGAGCGGCAACATGTTTCATACCCAAAAGATTATTTAAAATCGTACGGATCGACACGTGAGATACAGAAAGTTCGCCGGCTATCTCTCTCAGAGTTGAATGAGGATTTTCAGTCACTATTTCCCCCACTTTTGCAATTTTAACTTCAGTTGCAGACGTTGATGGCCTACCAGAGCGAGGCAAATCTTCTATCACATCTCGACCGCTTTTGAACGCTTTGTACCACTCATAAGCTCGTGTTTTTGATTAAGTCGATTAACCGTAAGCCTTTTGTTACATTTTCAGTGACTCCGAACACGAAATTTCATTGGCGATGCATTTAAGACAAACTCTTTGTTCGATGTTTTGTCCATTATGAAATTCGCAGATGCCACTCAAACTCCGCGCCAAAATGGAAAACAGTTGTGCCAATGTAACAACAACAACAAAAACAAAAATTGAATTTGGAACCATAAACAAATCATCCATTCCCGATACTTTTTTGCCTGAATGTATGACGGCGAATCTTGCCTAAAAGTCTACTCTAAAGCTGTATTTTATATAGACTGCGTATTTTACATTTTGTCGTATCAGCTTCGCGAGCTCCGAATATACAAGTTCGCTGGAAACAAATATTTCTGTTGCGTCAACCGCCTGCCGTCAAACAAATCGTGTTCGATTCGATTTGTTTAGAGTCAGAACTATACAAATAGCAAACGAAATGCTGAACGCAAGTGCCACAGAAAAGATATTTTAAAAAGAGAAATGAGTTTTGTTAGAATTGTAACAAAGTTACTAATAGTTGTACACACTACACTTGGCTTTTGCCGTTGTGCTTTAACGCTTGCCAGGAAAGATAATGATGTATAAAATATGTAGAAATATTCTCTAGTCTAAATTAAGCATAAATCAGCTTGCATTGTGGGTAATAGAAAATGGAAAAAAAAAACATTTTACATACAAACATCCAAGACTCGTGAATGAAAGTGGTAATCCAAACGGCTGTCACTATATTTTTACATTCACATATAGAGTGGGCAGCGCGGGAGTAACGCCCAAGGTCCTACGAGCTTCTATTATACTTGTATAGGTAACCTCAGTACCTTAACAGTAAGCGACTGTTGAGGTACTCAAAGCCATTATAAAATTAAAAAGTAAAATATACACTATGGTCATGTGACTATTAGACGTCCCTCTTGTTCGTCGGGTCTTGAACTGATCACACTGTAATCTTCACTGTAATATTTAAATTAATAAAACCACTAGTGAACCTCAAATTTAGTTTAATTACTAAATATCCCATAACAATACTTACCGCTTTACCGGGTCGTATGGTTGTTAACCTTCCTATTGTCATATAAATAAGGAAAGGCATAATATTTATATTGCCGTCATAAGATTAACCCTCTACAAGCTTTGTCTATGACAGGTCGAGAAGTCTGCTCCCAATGCAAAATCTGTTGAAGACTAGATTTAGTGAATTTACTAAATTTAAAGTCTCCGCCGGTTTCGTGGGGCGCTCTATGCAAATATCCTTGCGTACACTGGGAATGGAAATCGCTGGCGTTCCAGAAATATATTTTGTTTTACATCCTACATTTTCATAAGATTGTCTGAATTACTTACTAACAGTGCTTTGTTCAGTATTATCTGTTTTTTATTTTGAACCTTACTTTAGAAAACCTTAATATTACACCAAAACAATTCACTTAATTTTATATATAAACCATTGAATACTTAAAATTTGTGTAGCTTTTCAGTATTCGTTCGTAAGTACCAGTTTCTCTTGTCGGTGGTAAATATAGAAGAACATACATATTGTAGGTAGTATCTATCGATATATAATTTTGGAACAAAAATTATCATCATCGGCCATAAGGCCGACGATGGAATCGAGCTACACCCGGATTCCTCAACCACGGAGGATCTGGCTATCTCACCTCTAACTGCCGGAACACAACAATGCTGTTAACATTATTTTTATGGCAGCAGACTTACGTAAGATGGTGGTAGCTATTCAGGCTTACTTAGAAAGGCCCTACCATCAACCAAACCGAGCAGAAAATTTTTGCCTCCACGAAAATCGAACCCCGGATCTCTAGATCTGAGGTATGTGGTCTCAACCACTAGACCTCAGAGGCGGTTACTAATATTGCCTATTACCTACGATAAAATTTGTTGAAGAAATTTCTTAAAAATATCAAAACCGCCGCGTGCCACGATCCCCGTGCGTATTTCTCAAGCAAAGCTCCAGCAGAATTCCCAATGAGGATGTCACGAAAGGGTTCACCCTGGCGTCTCTGGCGCCATATTTGGACAAAAGGGTTTTTTGGGATTTACACAGCAAATTTCAAATTCACCCGCCTATAGCTCCGTACTTGAATCGAGTTTTTGATTGAGTTACTTGATTTTAAATTTGGGCTGAAGATAATTATTATGCTAATCAAGTGACACTTGCTTGTACTAGACAAGATTGCCTGATTGAAAATCATATATGAATATGCAATTGAGTTCTTCCACACCGATTTTAAATTAATAAATAGGGTATATGATGATTGGGGATATGATGTTGATGTTCGTAGTATAAATTATTTGGCTAAAATATAAGTAAATAATACTAGCTGTTATTTGTCGAACTTTACACAAAAATAATAAGAAATAAAATACAACGATGAAGAAGAAAACACGTCGTCTTGAAAAAATGTCGTCAAAAACTGCATGTCATCCAAATAATCTGCAACATTAAAATAATCAATTACGTTTCATTCGAAGTTATTGAATAAATACAAAATACTATTTAATACTGTAGTAATCATTATAGAGATAGGGCATTGAACCAAATTTAACCAATTTGAAATATTTCATTCTTTATTTGAAGCCAATTATTAACACTTCGAATAGACCTATCGGTACTCATCTAACCCTAAAATGGTTGCGTAATTTTTCCATTCAATATCTCGGCCACAAAGAATCGGCCGCTGTAACAAACCATTGTCACATGTTGCCGTTGTAACAATAGCACGTATTGCTAAAATTAAAAATGGAATTGGAATGGTAATCGGTGGATTCCGCACGAGTGGCCGACCAGAATGGGGACTTAACAACTGCGGTAAATAACCACAAATCACGCCGTCCTAACACCCCGGGCGAGATTTAAATTTGTGATGTCGCCTCGATCCGGTTGGTTTCCATTGGTGTATTGGTGCCTATATTACGATTTCTTAAAAAAATATTTGATGGTTTCCACGCATTGTTTGCAAATAAAAACATAAAAAAGGATACATCAGGTACACTTAACAAACTTATTGTCAGACTGATCAGCATACCATTCTAACTTAACCATACCAAAAAACAAAAGAAAAGAAAAGAAAGAACGTACAATTTGGTTTATAGGCACATATTGTTTATATCTGTTTGCGATTTATGGTGTACGATCATGCATATTCCGTTTATCAAACTGCTGCTCATTCTAAGCATGTTATTATGAAGTACTCAATTCCAGGTGATACTAAAAATACGAAATATTTACGGGTTTGTATTGTATCGCCTAATTTTTGTTGTTCTGATTGACATTGGCATACAATCAAACGAAAGGCCAAAAATATTTGGCACAAGTTTTTATCAACGTATTTTATCTTTCTGGGGCCTTACCACCATCTTCATAAAAGCGATTCATGTTCCGCTCAGTTCAGTATTGGTTCCTAAACTGCATCGCTGTCATAGTCGTAGATAGCGTCGTAGTACGAATTAACGATTCTACTCAGTTTAGGTCCTAAACTGGATCGCGATAAAAGATGGTGGTACGGGTGCTGACCATACCAGCTCGCTTGCGCAATTTGATGCTCCGCTGTGCGTTGTCACAATATTTGTTTTAAAAAAACTTTAGACTTCGTATAAGCTCTTGTTGAAAATGTACTGAGGTAGATATCTGCAGATATCTGTAGGACTTTCTTGACCTGGATAGTGAAGTTATAAGCACTCACAGACAACAAATATATGGTAAAAAAGAAAAAAAAATGGTTATGAAATAAGGAGGATTATAACGAAATTTTAAGATTTTTATTTTAAATATCTTATGAAGTTCATACAAATTGCAGAAAATCTGATACAGTGAAAACAATTCAAATACCTACAGAACCATAAAAACCAACAGACGACCGTTACATGAACAGGAACAATGAATCAAAAAGACAGAGGAACGCCAATGACGTATTATTATTTTTAAATTCATACGCAGCCTACATTTTACATTTTCACATTGCCGTCGCTTCGAAGGATTATAAGCTTTAACACCATTGAATAGGACTCTCGTAATTTAATAAGAGGAGAAGAATGGATTTGTTTAAACATAAAAGTAAGTAATGACGTCATTGTGCACTTGTGGCGACGTGGGGCAACCGCGTTGCGCGTATCGAATTAGCGGTTTTTACAATTCGAATTTTCGCTATTCGAAACAATAACTGCCTACTGAATCGAATCTATTTATTGCTGACGTTGCTAATGATAGTTATTATCATAACTAAACGTGTTATTATAATAAGTATTCATTTATTCACATCAAAATCATTCAAAAATAATCTGTAAATTAACACCAATTCGTCGGCGAGCCGGCTTTTTAATCGACAGCAAAAACTTGCAGTAAGTTAAAATTTTTGTGTTTAAAAATAGCACATCTTTTTTAACTAGCAGTCAACGCACAATCTAAATGCTGGCTTATCATATTGCCGAGCAGTGATTACGACGGGGCACCGCGGTTGTTGGATGTTGCTATATCTTTCTTTACGATTTCTCGCTATCTTTGTCTACTAGCTGTCAGTTTCGTGCCTGTACAAGGCCACTCACTACAGATTTAATTTGGTAGGGCCATTGTTCAGCTTTGATCTTTCCACTCAGGCCTGTACGACCTAACGATCTATGGAGTATTGGAAACATTGTTCCACTTCAAGATTGTACCAATGTATCTTTAGACGCCGTCTGATTCCAAATTTTGATGTATGTGTGGTGTGTGTGAAGTTCTGCTCTCTAAGATTTTTCTCCAGTCTTCCTTTTTTCTAGTTTATGGAAAAAATAGTGTTTTCCCGTTCTCACAAAGCCTAGTCTTCTGTGATTCCTCTATATTTTCTTCAGCTTATACATCTCTTAGGCGTTTGGCTATCGGTATACGTCATTTCACCTCATCTATACAACTTTCATTATTTGAGATTAAAACACCAAGGTATACATAGGATTGAATCACATCGTAGTTCACAATCTAAATGTCACCTCCATCGAGTTGTTTTTTGCGCGGCTAACAATTATCATCGTTATAAAAATCTGGTTTTACTCAGATTACTGTTTCATCCAAATATTGGACGAATAAGGTGGTGTCATTGGTTTCATCTGTGGAGCGCAAGTTTGCAATTTCGTAGCTACCAAACTATTTCGCACAGTAGTTATTTATACAACGTAGGTGATTACTATGAAAGTATTTTGAATATCCATCCTCTAAGATGATCAAATAGAGAATGAAAATTTATGATTATGGATGTTTGTTATTTTTGAAAGTTGGTAGAAAATTTTATTGGGCACGCGCCTTGTATTAATCCTTTAGCTATGATTTCCTTGACTTTAGAATTAACTTCACTTTAATATACAAAGTTTTAAAGTTTGAAGTTATAGAAAACTTCAATCCATCAATCAACTGAATTTTTAAAACTCATGTTTAATTAATTCGTAATAATATTAGACATAAATTGACTTAGTTCACCAATAGCTTCTATATAGTTAATAGATCATTTATACGGCTTTTAACTGCCTACATATCATGGCCTCCCGCAGTCACCGGATGTGATGTACGATAGATGGCACTGTGGATCCGGCGCGCGCGCCACTTCCGGATTAGCAAGGCAGCCATTTTGATTACAGTGGTAAATGATTACGGTACTGGGGTGAGTGCATTGTCTCTTCAATGGTGGCACTATAAAAATAATGACATCATTAAGGAGTACTTACAGTTTGAAAATAATCGACTCTCATGCATTTATAAACTTCCTGACTGCAATTCGAACGCGTTGAATTTTGGTTATCGTCGGTGGGCGTGCAAGACCGCGTAAGAGCAGTTTGCTATACTGCGTATGTGCTTTTTGTTTATTTCATAGGATTGGAAGAAAAAAGATAATATCTTGGATATTTCTACTCATTTCTTTGACTGAACTTGTTTGGGATTTCTCTGGGTGTTGTTTAATGAGAATCTGGTATAAGTGAATCAGCGCTCAGTGCCCGCAGGCGCGAAATTTCAATTTTGCTATTTTTTCAATACGCAGTATTGCAAACTGCTCTTACGCGGTCTTACACGCCCACCGTCGATAAGGTGACGCAATATGATAACCAGATATATTATTGTAGCAAGAAAAAGAACCAAAGAATAATTTGTATTCATACTTATCCTCATTCCCTTGAAATAGGGAGAGTATAGAGACTAGAGAGTGTATTAAGGGTTACGCGTGAACTGTCATGCGGCGTTATATCTCTGGAGGTCTATGACAATTGAACAATCAATTGTGTCTGGAATCTGATGCTTGACGGGTTATAGCCTTTCTGTGACTGTGACATACTACGTACGGTACCTAATTTTAATGGTTTCTAATAGGATAGACATTAAATCACTTATTTAATCGTGTTTTAATAATAATTTTACTTCCTACTAATACTTACTCTTAAAAATGATTAAGTACACTGAAGTGTCAAACACCCAGATGTTACTATTTGAACTATGTTGAACAACGATATAACAGACATAGTTATAACAAGATGAACATGTTAGCAAACAGGCTTACAAGTTGCTACCCACGGCAGTTCATTAAGCGACAGTTTAAGATGTTAAGTAAACATACGAAATATTATTGAATAACCGGACGGTGTTATGCAGAATCTGCTACAGTATTAGTAAATATTTTTTCTTTATTTTTATATGACATCATTAGTTTCATGAATTTTTTATAGTTACAAATTTTCATAACATAATTAAAACTATAATTTTTAATGTAGGAACTAAATAACTTACAGATTTTAAAAAAATTAGGTACTTACTAATATTTCTATCTCTGAATTGTTTTCAATAATGGGGTTGTGTAATTAGCATTTTGGTATTTTCGTTTTGTTGTTCATTTTAGCAGTTTCATATATAGATAAAACAAACTATATGCATACCATCATCCAAACTACCCCACAGATTAAGAGCGCTAATCAGTGAGGGTGCCAAAGACCCCATCGGGGCCTCCGCCCGCTGCAACAGGGACGAAGTGTTAAAAACACAATAAGATATAATATTCCAAAGCAAAATCCTTTTGACAAACCCTGAACTACACGCATATTCTCCTTTGACCCTTCTTGCACTAAAAATAAAGTCCCAAAACATATTTTTGTGTGATCGTATAATATTGCAAAAATATACTGTTAATTCGCAACGCCTTCAAAGTGTCATATCACTCATAGTGATATAAAATACATATTTTGTATTGCGCTATTATACTTGACGTGTACAAAAGGGTGCGTTTTGTTTATTGGATTTTATGATGGCTTTTAAAAAGCGATGAATATTTTAAAGCTTAGGACGTTTTGAAATTTGGTTTGTTTCTTTATGGACTTTGTTTTATCAATTTAATTTTTAAAATAATTTAATTTGCTATTGTAAAATGAAAATAATTGTTTTCTTGTTAAGCTTCTTACACACTTCTTTTCAACTAATTATGAAAATGTATTCTTAAATGTGCTTTAAGAACACGTTTTTAAAATTCGCCTATACCCAATTACCATCCATAGATTGAATTTCATTAAGACGGTCTTACAATTAAAAAATGAATTTTATTATTACTAACAACAACAAAGACTTAAAAGTCTACGTTGAGCAAATATTTTTGACTTTATCATAATAATATTACCAATGTTTTTTTTACTTCAAAATAATTCTCTGCTTTGCACAGTATGACGCTGATAAAACTTTGACTCCAACGTTCACAAGATGGCGTTGGTAGTTTCAATTTTATAGTTTAAATAGTATGTAGTCTTTTCAACAAGCCTTTTACTTGTTGAAAAGACGCTATAAAGACAACAGTAAACTAATTACGATGTAGGAACATGATGTATGAGAATTATGTAATATTATAGTCCGTATACCTATGACTCTTGATTCTCAGTCGTTGATGAGATTAGGGAGTAGTAAAAAAACAGCCCTACTTGTGTCATCCGCTTTGAGAATACAAACTGATGACCTGCTTCCTGTGGTCCTCTGTTTTTTAAGTTTGTATTATATATCGATACCTAAAATAAAACGTTAGTCTTAAGATATATAGGTAATTTGCTTAGATATGAGACAGACAGACAGACTAAGAGACGCAGACTGTCTGACAGACAGACGAACCGACAGACAGATTGACAGACACATCGACAGTCAGATCGACATACAGATTGACAGACAGACTGACTTTAGGACATTGTTAGCTTACATAAATCCAGACAAGATAGAGAGACAAACGTTATGACATGTTAGTTAATATTATTTTCTGTGATAGACATAAGGGTTTTTTGACGATTCGGAAGTGCTTCTTAGGGGGCCTAATTGAATAAAGATATTTTCATTTCATTTCCTGAGTAATTTAAAAATTAAGGTCTATCTATTGTTGTTAAAATTCTTAATATGCTTGTTTTCTTTCAAAGAGGGCAAGATTTAACATTTTTTCATCATCATATCTGACGAAAAATGCAACATAAAAGATTCATAAAATCCAAACTACCTATATACGCACAACAAAATACCTAAGATATAAACATTTCAACAATAATACATTATGTCGGACATGATTATTATTTAAATTTCCGCGGCACTGTCAGGATGCGTCGGGCCCTATTTGAATGACAATAGCCCATTCCGTTGGGGTGGGGGCAACGCACGCATTTTATATTTCGACTTTAAATTTTATGGCGGCACGCGCGGGTTAAGTTGCGAGACTGCGGGAGGGTCTTTTCTATGAATGTGGAAAATGAAAATTTTTACCTACCTCCTTTTCTTTTTAAGGCCATAAATTTTAAGTAGGCATACAACAAGCGACGCAAGTTTTATTCTAAATTCTGAAATATGGTTTTTATAAAAAAAAAAATTTACATGGAACACCGTTACATAATTATTTTATGATAATAACAATGTAATATCCACAAGTATAAGTCACATGTAGTTTTTTTGACATTACCATGACTTTGTGAGAGACTTGAATTCCTTATCAAAACCTAATCATTATAGAATTAGAATAATGTATGTTTGTCACGGACCATTTCACTATTAAAAAAATTATATTTATGAAAAAATACCAACTGAGGGTACGATCAGTAAGAGAAGTCAGTTATAACAAGATTACAGAAACTAAACAAAAAAAAAAATTTTTATTACTTCGACTCTAGTCAATCAAATATTTAATCCTAAAGATCTATGGCGTTTCATAAATTCTCATGTGTTAGTCTACTTTCTTTGCTGACCGTACATTTGTAGAAGCATTCATTTGTATGCAACTAAAGTAATATCAGCAGTTTAAAATAATAAAGTCCTTATTGCCAATTTAAAATCTGCCCCAGACATTACCTTCATGGTAACTTGTGCCCGTGTAATGGGTGTAGATCGCAACACACGAGTACGGGATCTCTTCCGGACACGTGCCGGACTTAATATATAGTGTATAGTGATTTAAAGGGACTCTTGAAAGTACCGGTTGATAACAGATGCTCGAGATTAACATTAATGAACTAAAGGATCCAAATACAGGTTTTAATATGTTAAATGACACAAATTAAAAATGATCAACTAGTGGTAGTGGTAACGTAAACGCCATATATTTTTTTACTATTGTAAAGTTAACAAAACATATGTTTTTTTTTAAATGTTAACGATACCCTAATTTGTATATGATGTTATAAGAATATAAAAAAAAAATATTTTTAGACATCAGCAATAAATAAGGAATCCTCGTGATATAATAATATGTTTATAGACATATCGCAGTCGTCTGGTGAAATTACCCGATTAGCTAAACGCCTAGCCCGTTGATTGAACTTCGGGATTCAATGAAACGGCTGAAGGACATTTAGCGAAGTCATTGAGAACAACGTTCAACCACATGGCTGAACGTCATGTCAGCCGTCTGGTTAAATTCAGTTGTAAGGGGTCATAGAAAAAAACCCTGAACCCACCAATCAAATCAAAACTCTCTGGTACAAGACGATCCTTTCAATTCGATGCCGGCGTTTAATCAACGGGCTAGGCATCCAATTAAGCAGCGAATTTAACAGATGCCGGCGACAGACATAAAGATAAATAAATCTAATATTCATTTTACAAACCCATAATGTACTCATAAGTAAAAATTTCTAAAAGTACAAAGGACTATCCTGCGACATAACTTTTAGCTCCAGAAATATATTCACTATAGATCAGTCAAGTAGCAGGTTTTTGCTTCTGACAAGATGGTTAAAATTTTTGGAAAACCGTGAAAAAAAGCTATCCAAGACTTTTAAATATTTAAATTTTTATATCTTTCATTTACACTAAGAGAGAATTCGTAAGATAATTAACAGTAGAAAATTTTATAATAAACATTTAAAAACTTTTGATGGTAAGCTACCATGAAGTTTGGATTCAAATCCTTTTTTAAAACATTAACTTGTGAGTCAAATAATGAAACGACAGAGTGGAAAATGGATGTAACGCTGCCTAAACAGATACAGTTTTCCACTATAGTATCGGTAGTTTAATCAAATGATCTGTAACATAATTAAAACATCCAAAGCATTGACAGCCGATCATACGCAATATAACAATGTATCTCATTTCAATAACAATAGCTAACCACAGCTGTACATACAGCGCCGGGCCGCGGCTCCGTCCGCTCCGGTGACTTTCAATCCAGTCCTATCGCCGCGTTTTTATTCTCCATTTCCACTCGACGGGACATATTGTAGGAAATGAAAGGAACCCATGTCCATTTTTATATCTTGACGGATTAGTCTGAGAGGAAGTCATTAAGTTTCGGGATTATCAATTTTTTCTCGTCTGAATTGGGTTAGAATATTGAATTTTGAGCTTTAAACTAGCTAGTTGCTACTATAATTTTACAATTTACTTTAATATAACTCAGCAGTTTATGTATATGAAACATTATGAACTATAAGGAAAACTAGGAGGTATACAGGATAGGCAACAAACTTTATAGATTAGACAGGCAACGTGACCACTAATACTAAGATCTTCCTATAGGTACCTTTCATGTTATCCCAAAAATAAAGGGCCAAAACGACTGTAAAATAAGTTAAAATTTTAAAATATGCGTTATAATTTTCAAAACTACTAGTTTTGTTCAACCGGGTATTGCAAAAAGCGCTAGATGCAATATGTTGCTGCAAGTCCATAAGCCGAGCAGATGCGGCGCACAGCGCTGATGCGATTTACCAGCACACTTGGTTACTCACGCCAGCAAGCCCCTTATTGATATACCGTTATGTAATTTATGTGGCGGCCGCAATTGTTCTGCGGGGGTGAATGAACTTTACATTCTAGTTTTGGTAGTTTAATACCGCAGATTGGAGTTTGAAATTGTGAGCTTTTTCCCTTTAATTTCATAAAACAACGCTATTACCATACTATCCCACTTTAATATTATAAGAGTGATTTGTATTTTTTTATCATTCACAACGCTTTTCTGCCGAACAAGGTATCTCTCTTCACAAGGAAGCAACGATAACGACCGCTTTCTGACACTCTCAATACGATACAGTCTAGGTCTATACAGTGTAGGAAAGAAAACACTTATACAATTCTATGGCTGACCGGTGATAACACGACCGGTTAGGCAGACTACGTTTTCGTAGAGACAGGTCGGTCATTTCGAAATTTGAATAGTAGGCAATGGTTGTTATGACCTGAACAGAAGGGCTACTTGAAGAACAATATAAAACAACGATAGAACGGCTTTTGATAGTTTTTGACCTCATCGTCATTTTTCGGAGTAGTCACTCAGTACTGAATAAACCTAAAAGAAAATTAAGCAAATGCTTACACTTCCGAAAAGCATCAACAGCAGCGTAAAATAAATTGTCTCGACGCTATATCAAAATTGTATGATCATATAAAGATGATAGCTAGAGTATGACTAATGACATTAAGTCTGCTAAATTGTATTTTATATTGTGCAGTGATAGTTTAGACAAATTAATTTAAGTATTCGTGATTTTTCTATCCGGAAAAGTCGTGCTCTACTATGAGAATTATGCTCGTTTTCACTAACATTTGCTTAGCACTAAGAGTCTCTTAGCGATTTTTATCTCAGTCTATCTAAAGGAGATAGAAAGAGACAAATAACGTTAAGAGTCACCCAAGCATAAGGAATGGTTAGTGAAAACGGGCGTTAGAATAGAATTTAATCAGCGCCATATTGTAAACGTCATAGACTCAAATCTTCAAAGCTTTGGATATAGTTTACAAAAAACTAAACTTACATTTGGTATGTTTTATTATAAAACAAAAAAAAATATTATTCATAAACTAATAACTAGGTTAGATAGGTGAAAAATACTTACGTAAAGATTTGAATAAAGCTAAAATTATATTAGTCTTGATTGTATCTTTGTCGATTATAAACAGAGATAGGTAGAGCATGGCGGTATTTTCCACCCCAATATAGAGTTTCCGAATGGGGTAGGACCTCCACCTTACGAAAGATGTAGTGTTGTTTCTTCGGTAAGTTTTGATATAAGACTTGCACTAATTTTGTACAGGTTAGTAACGCGTGAGTAAAGTATAGTACCATTGTTCTAACAGGTTACGGTAACCGATTACCATCAGGCAGGCCGTATTATGCTTGTTGTTTTTACATAATAAAGAATCATTTTTATTTTGACGGATTATTGATTACCTTTTTGAATTGATTTTTTTTTAATTAATGTCTACTAAATAAAGTTAATGTGTATCCTTTCCTCTCTTTTTGCTGTGCTGGTCTATAGTGATGTCATTTTTATCTTTAAGTCTTAAGATCTTGTTTGTTTCTATCATTATGGTGCAATATGTGTTTAAGTTTGAAATCATGTTAATTATTCGCCTGCAAGATACATATAAGCGACGAATACGTAGTATACGTAGTTATGTAATAGATTTTGAACGTTTGTCAAATTTCGTCACTATGGCGACTCTATCAAGAAAATTGTATGATGTGGGTTTTCCCTAAACTTCAGTTCATTTTACAATATGCAGTACCAATAATATACCGTAATCTATAAAGTGCCTACATAATGTGAACACATCAGCCAGAATACTTATCCTATTGTGTTTGGTCGCCGGTGGATTGGTAAGGGTCGAAACAGTAATTCATTTATGTTTAGCTGCAACAAAATGCGCGGCAAGAAAAAAAATCCACAATGTTTCTTACGTTGAAAATCGGCTTCTTTTCACTGTACCTAACGCTTTGAATGAAAAAAAATGAAAGAAGACAAACAAAAGACGCGAGAGTGATAATTTTCACTAATATGTTTTGTAATCGTAATAAAATCTATTTGAATTAATCTGCTAAACCTTCGTAGCCTCGTTTGAAACGAAGTGGCTTTTAAAGTACCATAACCTAACGTAGCCACGTCATCTGTTAAAAGCTCCACAAAAACCATGAACAAAGACTGTCAGACTCAAAAGACATTCTCAGGTTCCATGCCAAATCCTAGGCAAACTTTCAAATGCTACTATTCTTAGCGACCCCAACAGCATAGCAATCTTGGAAATGCATTTTCCGAGTAGGCGTGGTCTGAATCAGCCAATGTGCAGTCACCCGGTATATAGACCAACCACTTCCAACAGACCTTCCGCACCCCCCTTCAGTTAATGTACAACGACACGCCGGGGTGTAATCAGATACATTTTTCATAGCTCAATTTATACTGGTTGTGTATCAAACTCCGCCCATCGGCGCGCTTCACTGGCTTTTCCTAAAGTTAAAGCAGGACAGCGAAGTGAATTAGAGGAGTGCCGATGTGGCTTTTCTTAAAGATAGTTGGCATATTATGTAAGATGACATTGTGAGGTACATAATGGATACAACTATCTAAGTATGTAAATGAAGAAGCTATTTACGATGTCTCACAAATTGGCGTCACTTTCTAAATATATGTAAAAACTTATGTGCGACGCGACCTAATGTTTACACTTTACTGGCTTAAGTTAACGCTAATTATTTATAATTTCATGCTTTTACTTCTCTCTGTTGTCAAAGGAATATTGTTATTTGTTGACGATCATAATTCTGAAAAACATCAAAATAATATTTTGTATACAAATTTAATTACATATACTTAGTACAAAGAGACTCTTAGATTGAGATGCATAGACAACGTGTATTCTATAACGTTCTCAAGGGACGCTCTCAATTCTTACCTTAGAGACCTTATGGAACTTCTTACCTTCACTGCGTTGTTAAAAAGTATAGGACTTCATTTTTAAGTAGAAATCTCACTAAAATGGCAAAAAATAACTAGGTAAGTACAAAAAAGACTCTACATAAGGACATGTCTTTTTTGTAGTCTAAATATTCACTAGAAGCATAACATTAAGAATATTCTTACCAAATCAGAGTTCTAGTTCTAGTGGACATCCATAATAGCTATTGGCAACATGGAATATACTAGAAGCTTAGAATGAAAGTGAAATACCTAAATGTAAAATGAACTAGGAAAAATACCTTATCAACAGCACTACTTACTTTGTATACTTTAAAACGTTAAAAAAGTGGAAAGTTGTCTTTCTTTATCTGTAATTGTAGGTACAATACATTACGCATAATACGAAGTAAGAAATCTGCTTTACTTAGCTGCTATTTTATCATATGAGCGATAATCTGTAAAGTCAGACACAATAGATTTCCTATTATGTGACAGTAACGATATGTCATAAGATTCGCGGAGAATTTTCAATTTAGAAACAATTAGGCAGCTTGCCTAGTTATAAAAAAAATCACCAGCCTATATACGTCCTACTGCTGGGCACAGGCCTTCCTACATGGCAGAAGCACATGAGGAGTTTGGGCCATAACACCACCACGCTGGCCCAATGCGGGTTGGTGGGTTAAAGCGATTGCAGAAACAACCGGGACCAACGGCTTAACGTGCCTTCCGAAGCACGGAGGAACTCAAGATTATAAATTTGATTGACCCATCCAGGGACCGACCATGGCGAAAGTTGCTTTGTTTTCGTGATCGAAACTAGAGCGCTCAAACCAATACGCCACCGAGCTCCTCACCAATACGCCACCGAGCTCCTCCCTAGTTATAAAAATGGGTTAAAATACGTAAATAGTTACTTAATGTAAGGTTTTCTGAAAACATACTTCATACGTTTATTTTAAAAAAATAGTCCTTGCAGTTTTGTCAAAACAATAGACCTAAATATATTTTTTTGAGTCCTGCTACCTGAACATGTAGGAACAGTGAAATTGACGTGTGTCAGGAGTCCGTGACCCACTCCTTTTCTTATGACTAACTGGACCCTTACTGTACCTACTACTTTTAAGGTTGGTTTCTAGTAGATATTTTGTTATTTTAATGTTCTTAATCATTTTTGTTGTGTATTTATTTGCTTAAAACACAATACCAATTGTTTTAATAATTTTGTTGTTTTCAATAATTTTGACGTGTCTGTCCGTGTATGTGTGTCTGTTTGTGGCATTGTAGCTTCTAAAAGAATGGACCGATTTTGATTCGGTTTTTGTTGTTTGAAAGTTGACGTGATTCAGATAGTTCTTAGCTATAATTTATGAAGATTTATTCAGGCGTTTGATGATTATTTGCTCATTTCCTGCTTAACAAAAGGATCTTACTAACTTCCACAGATCCCATTGAAATAAATAAAATAAATAAATAATAAATAATATTTATACACTCACACCTATTATCTAGCCCAAAGTAAGCATCATTAAGAGCTTGTGTTATGGATACTAAATAACGAAGAAATAATGATAATAATATGTATATAAATATTAGAAATATACTAAATAAACAAATATAGTGTACTCTTGCGTCAGTGATATTTCCAAAACTGCTATAGCATCAAATACTCTGCGGGATGCTTCATTCTTTAGAAACTTTCAGCAGATATAGCGTGCTTGGACTTTTAAGAATGGGCTCAATGAGAATGTCCGGAATGGCCGGGGGTTACTTAATATTTTATATTTTTAATGGTCTTAATTATGTTTTGTTTACAAATCTACTCGTCCTTAAAGTATTTAGTATCTACTTTTTAATACTAAATACTTCAATAAGATCGGAGGTAAATTATTGCAAACCTTCCATCTCCTATAAGTCTTCCAGCTCATTTTTTATATATTATTATTGTATCTAATATGTGGATGTTACACAGATTACATACAAAGACAGAAAAATGAAATTTTGACACAATTACACACGACTGTTTAAACTTATTGAAGCAATTTATGCTACACTCAAATCAAACAAATAAGAGAAAAAAAAAGTTATTCTCACAACCATTTTAGTAGAAACAAAATCGATAGTCTTACAAAAGAAATTCATCTTGCGTTCTTTATAACGATCGTAAAGTTCGGTTGGGGTGAGAGGCAGCCGGGTGATTTACATGTATGTGGGGCGAGGAATAACTGGAGCCCCACTGTTGAGGGAGGGTGCTGGCAGAACAGGCTTATAGTTTTTAGAGAAGAAAAACATAATATTATTACTATAAAAAAATCAACAGCCTACATTCTTGTAGCTCGAAAATTAAAAATCAATCACAATCAGACCTTGATAATGTATTCTCCTATTACAAAGAGAACTGTACCACAAAATAATGTAGACATTTTATAATGGTTCATATAAAACTTAGATAAATACTTTAGTAGGTTTATAGAGGATATTAAATTTGAAGGATATTAAATTTGAAGCAGAAAAAAACAAATAGTCACCATTGTGACTGTAATGAGTTTATCTGTCAATACAGATAAATAATTTAAAAAAAAATAGCTAAGGAAAGAGTAAAAATCAAGTCTGGAATTTTAAATAAAAGTGAATATATAGTGATTACTTTTAAAACTACACTATGAATTTATACAATATATGTATGTACTTAAGAATGTAACCTGTCAAGTCGCAGACCATCGTAGGGCTTATGACTATTAAAAACCAATTGTGTCTGGAATTTGTGGCTTAACAGGTTGAATGATATTATTTGTAATGTCATTAGAAATATATTACTTAAGTTGTTTCATTTATAATTACTAAGCAGATACTTAGACATCTACTAAACATTAGCTAGAGTTAAGAAAGTACATAAAGTGAAATACGTGTACTTAAAGTATAGGAAAAGTAGCCATGACAGTAAATTATTGTAAAAATGATATGAAAATTGATATGCATATGTTTTGAATTGTTATTTAACGTTATTTATAAGCGGTCATTACAGACATATAGTGATACATACTTACGCAACAATATCGGTGTGCTTTTATGTGTCTAAGCCCAAAACCATTTCAATTGAAGAGGGTTGAATTTCCATACAGTGGTTCCGCGGGGAGACCGGGCCAAGTTGGGCTATTACCGTATTTTACCGCCGTCATAAAAATCTAAGGAACAGCGCCGGAAATGTATTGTAATGGCATCCGTGTGGTTAGAATATGCACAATGATATATTATCTTATGTGAAGAGATAGTTGTTGGAGGAATAATTTGAAGACTATAGCTACACAGATCATTTTCAATGAAACACTCTTGTAAAATTGTATTTATGTAGAATTAACTTAAGGGAAGACACTAGTCTCAACAACACAGGGCATCATACTGTGGACTTAAGTAACGCGGTTAAATCTAGCTTAAATTGTGAATTTTGTAATTCAATCTGCAACAGTGACTATACTATGTATACCTATGTTGTTTATGAAACACATTTTTTTATCATAGAACTTGATGACAAACAAGCTGACGGCCCACCTGGTGGTAAGCGGTTACCGCCGCCTATAGACACCTGCAATACCAAGGAAAAGAACTTGATATTGCAGATGCGTTGTCATCCCTCAGGATGACACATGATGACCATGCCCAGTAATTACACTGGCTACCTTTCCCTTCAATCTGAAACACAGCGAACTGTTTCACGGCTGAAATAAGAAAGGCTGTGGTACCTACCCAGGTGACCCTACATATGGGTCTACCACCTAGTAAACACACACATGATCCCGGGATAAAATTGCTTTGTTTTCGTAATTGAAACCAGAGCGCTCAAACCAATACGCTAGCGAGCTCATCATGTGTTTCTCTCATGTAGGAAGGACTGTGGGACGTTTATAGCCTGGTGATGATGATGATGATGATGATGTTGATGATGAAATATTGTAATAAAATGTTTTTTTCAGTACATACTGAAAAAAACATTTTAATTCAATATTTCGTTTCATTTCATATCCAATGCAATCAGCAGTACTTTACCATCATAAATAATAATAAAATAAACACTTTAGTAACATGCGAGAACTTTTCAAAATATATGATTATGATATAAGTTAATTAATATCTTTAAATTGATAGTAAGCAAACAACATAAAAATCTTTACTATTATTATGTCCATACAATACCAAATACATAGTAATTATTTATTAATCGAGTAAGAGGGCGTGGTAGTAATTTACCACTACAATTTAGGTAGCACGTCCACCTTAAAGATCGCAATTTAATGGCACAATATGCTTTTTCTTGATTTTTATATGGTAAACAACGCGTGAGTAGTGTGCTACTGGCAATTACATGCTACAGTTAACCCAGAGTGCTACGAGCGTCTACAAGCTACGGTAGCCAAGAGTGCTACGAGCTCCTACAAGCTACGGTAACCCCAGAGTGCTACGAGCGTCTACAAGCTAAGGTAGCCAAGAGTGCTACGAGCTCCTACAAGCTACGGTAACCCCAGAGTGCTACGAGTGTCTACGGGCTACGGTAACTACACACCAACACGTTGGCCGTATGCTTGTTTACCATTCTTATCATTAAAAAAATCCCTTAGTCATGAAAGAACAGAAAAATTTGCTACTAAAGTGGATTGTGTCAATAAATAATTAACATTACAGGTATTTTATTTATCTTTGTGTGCATTCAAACTTTATTGTTATATTTGCAGTCGCGTATTTCGTGTTCATATGAGAATGAGTATCCATACAACCTCTGAATAGAACTCATTACCAGTAATGGACGTGTCAGCATTGCTACTAATCTTCGCTTTGTGTACATTTTCAGTGATTAGAATAGGCACGACCAAACAATCAACTAGTAAATGAAATGCGATGTTCATATAAACATTGTAAGTACAAAATTGTAATTTTACCTCATTTTTTTTAATTTTTTTTGTAATAGTAAATATTTCTTTGTTGATGATATTATTACATGACATAGAAACATTTGAAAAATTTAAGTGAGATAATTGAGAAATTCTTGATACTTATGTAAATCACTATTGTTCACCAGAAGAATTCTGTAAGTCAAAATGGACCGTATTAAGACGTATTTCAAGTTCAATCTAGTTGAATACAAAATTTAAAAAGTTCATGCTAGCTATATGCTATATGGGATAAAGTGATTTCGATATCATTGGGTAAGGTGAAAAAAAGGCTTTGTGTGTGTTTTTTAATAATTTACCCGAGATTACTCAACTAAGAAGTTGATTTCCATTAGATTTACAAGTTTATTTTTTATTTCTTTTTGCAACTGTCTCTCCACTGAACTCGAATGCATAACCCTTCGTGTAGGATAAATAAATTGCTGCCTTGTTCATTGATATGTCAGGTTCATAATAAATTTGCTCAATCTCCACCATGATCGGCCACTTCCATCCAATCACACCAACAAACAGCATCTCCTCGTCTAATTACCGTACTAGCGATACACCGTACGGTACCATGCGCCCCTTAGTCTTACCGGCACATAGTGGCATGTAAAGCCGGCTCTACATAGGATAACCGCACTAGAACTGCCAGCGCAGAGTGGATCAGCCATTACTGCTAATGACTTCGCCACGGTACCTGCCTCGCACTGCGATAGGGTTGGCATTACACAGTACAAGGTATGGAGTTATTATCTGTATTTTTTTATACTAGAAATGGTCGCGGTCTGCCTGTCGATTCTCTAACACAACTCGCACCTCACTTCGCAAGTCACTTCGATTTCAACTGTCAAGTAGAGCAATTTTTCATACATTTTATGCTCTATTTGACAGTTAAATTCGAAGTGACTTGCGAAGTGAGGTGCGAGATTCGTTACAGAATCGCACCCCTGGAGTGAGAGCGAACTTCAATAAAGTTTAGGCGTTGATACTATTGCTAATGTTAATTCAATCTATTTCTGGAATATTATTTTTATAAGGGAATTCGCAACAACTTGGTTAATGTAATCATTTCTAATTCTGCACCGTCCTAGGTCAATGGATTACAAAAGTTTCTTGTATTGGAATAAAAAAGAAATTTAAAAAATTCAAATGTATTCGTTTAAGTTTTGCTATATAGATAATAACTATTTATACAATAGCCTATTTCATCGTCACCTTCGAAAAATTAGTGTCAACTGGAAACCTACATCTAGATGGTTTCTTTTTGGAGGGCAACGTTATGAAGATCTTACGAGTATCTCAATTATTTAAAAACAGGCAACGTGTGATTACTTGCAATAACATATTACAAAATGTCGCTCAAACTTATCGCAACATATTTTTTTATTTTCAGTCATCTAGTTGATGACAACAAGTCACCACCACCAAGGTTGTACGTGGCTACCATCACTTAAAGACACCTGCAATAACAAGGAAAAAATCACTTGGTATTGCAGGTGCGTTGTCATCCTGGAGCCTAAGATAAAATTCTTTCCATTCCCAGTAGATTCCGATAGTAAAATTGGACTTGTTTCTATAGTCTTTGACGAATTGCAATCTCAACCGACAGCCCTAACCCTAGGATCGCTGCATCAATGCATTCGGCACATGCGAGCAACAACATACAAATATGTACCGTAGAGCTGGCATAAACATCGCTACGGGTCTTCTCGACCCCTGATTGGATTTATGTATGCACGTTGACGGGTTGATACCGTGATTCCTGCCTGAATATTCAATAGTTGCTCAAATACGTGGTGTTATGGAAAAGTCCCAATCAAGATTTCTAACGAACGAAATGAAAAACCGTATCCGGCATTCCACAACCAAAATCAATGCTTCTCATCAATGAATAAACTTACTTGTTAATCTAGTGGATACTTGTTTTCTACCATTGTGTCACTTTCGCTGAAAAGGTTCTTAATTTATCTAAAATGGTTAGTCGAGTGTCTTTTATGCGCGAAGCCTAAGCACTTAAAAGACATGTCAATTGTATTCGTTATCCATTTGCGTGTATTAATACGAAACTAGGATATATGAAACTAGGATTGGAATTCTTTCCGCATTTCCTCAAATTCATCCGTTTCAATTTCTGGGATTGATCACAATCACAATATGCGATTTCTGGGATTTTTTCGGGAAAAATTTCCCCGAAATCGCCATCTGGTCACGTGGTCCTACTGCCTTTATCCTACCGATCGGACCACATAAACTTTTTTTTCTGGCTGGTTCGAATAACTTCGTGGTCATTACAAGTTTTATCATACATCTTATTGTCATTACATTATGTATGTGTGTATAGAATATTCATGAAAGCGTTAAAATGGGACTAAGGGACTTGATTCCAGTGCAGTCTTCTCTTATTTTGTACAGACGACGGCACATCAAGCGTAACAGTTGCACTACAAAAGTCGGCTCTATTACGAACGTAATAAGGTCTGAAGACAAACTGTTTCGATTGATGTACTGTCGACTGTACAGAGTGGTCAACGCGTATGTAGTGCTCAAGGTGCTAAGAGCATCTACAGGCAATAATATTACCCAATTCATCATCACCAGCCTATATATTTCCCACTGCTAGGCACAGGCCTTCCTACATGGGAGAAACACATGAGGAGTTTGGGCCATAACACCACCACGCTGGCACAATTCGGGTTGGTGGGTCAAAGCGGTTACATGAACAACTGGACCAATGGCTTAACGTGCCTTCCGAAGCACGGAGGAGCTCGAGATAACAAACTTTGATTGACCCATCCCAGAATCGACAATGGTGCATATTGCTTTCGTTTTCGTATCAAAACCAGAGCCCTCAAACCAATACGCCACCGAGCTCCTCATTAATTCATCCTTTATAATTCATCCTATACTTTGTTCTCTTGTAACCCTTCAAACGCTAAAGGTGTCGTACCGCGCTAAATATAGCGACTTCCTAGTGACAGTTTCCAATGGATGACCACGTTACACGCTACAGGTACAGACTGGCTCCGTTGATCAGTCACTGGTTTTACACTTTACGCCTGTTAGGCCTACGCCTCACGCTCGCTCGTCGCCACTTATTTTTTTACTAGAGGCCCTAACATTTTTCTTCCGCAGGTTGTTCGATAAGCAAATTGAGCGTGGGATGCTTTGATTTTTTCTATTTATACTTTTAGAGCGTTGCCGAAGGATACGAATACTTTACTATTACTTCGATACTTGAAAATGTTTGGTAAATGACAAGAATTTGCCAATCAAACTTTTGACTAGGTAAGCTTAAATTCAAGGATCTGTCGGATCTTCCCCTAGACCTCAGAGAGACCCTGACAAAAATGGTAATTTGTACATAATAATATGAGGTACATGAATTTGCTATTTTTGCAATATTTCTTAGAGGAGGCTGGTTTGATAATTATCTTTAATTTGATTAAAATCTAAAGAAATATCTAGGTTTGGGTTTAGCCTAGTTATTAAGTTTGGCTGTAGCTACAATATCTTAAGATTTAATTTCTACGCTGGAAATCGGGCATCATGATATTTTTAACAGATTTAAGGTACTCTCGACCACCAAACTGAGAAAGAAATATTTTAGAAATCAACATTCACGTAGCATTTCATAAACTAATTAGAAAATTATAATTAGGAGGTGCAAAGCAAACTCTAAAATGACCTCATGATTGCACATCGGCCATTTTCCAAGCGCGCCGCGCGGGCGGGCCCACACAACCGGAAAACGTGCTGTTATTAATAAAGCCAACCATGGTTGCTTCCAATCTTTGTCATAGTCGCCTCTAACCACCGGCGCGTGTGTGACTTGCCAGCTCGGTGCATATATAAAATAGCCTTATGTGAAAACACCATAAATCACAATTAGCAACCCAACCAATTTGAGCGTTAGATAGTTGGCTTAGAGTTGATTATCGCCTGAGTATTACTTAGTTATAAGGTGAAACCATACGGTAGATTGCGATCCTGTGCTTGACAATAATGCATGGCTGGGCTAATGTTTGCTTTGTATCAAGCTGCAATAGTTATGTCGACCGCGGTGGGCTCGGGGCGTGAATGTATAATTTGCAGGACTAGAGAATAGGCAATTAAAGAGACTCATGTATTTTGTATGAATAAAGACCGGTCATTTGTTAATATCGTGTCGTGTACCTACTTACTTGATAAGCATTTAATTAAATGTAAGGTCCCAAGGTTACATAGAAGAGATCGCTCTTAGCGATAAAGCCGCCAATTGTACAAGCATTGCTTACATTATTACTTACTATAGGTATTTCTTTTTTCTTTTTCTTTGTGTGTGTTGTGTAGAATAAATAAATAAAATTAGAGTTCTAGATAAAAAGTTTTTATACAAAAAACCTGATGAATCGATGGAACGACGCACCTCCGCGACCGTAGCCTAGTAACGCTTATAGCATACACCGACGCGTACAAGTTGGCTTTAAAAGTATTTTTTTAAAATTCTTAATGGTGTAGCTGTTTTGGCCTTTATCTGAATTGATGGTATGTGATAATGATACCGAAGATGGAAGCGAGCTACACCCGGACTCCTCAACCACAGAGGAATTAGCTATTTGACCTCCAACGCCGGAACACAACAGTTCTGTTAACATTATCGTTACGGCGGCAGACTTTAACTGAGATGGTGGTAGCTTTGTCTAAGTCTGTCTGGCGACATACTTAGAAAAAGCCCTACCACCCGCCAAACGGAGCAAAAGATCAGCCTCAAGAATCAAACCACAAGACCACAGAGGTTGTTGAAAAAGGTATAAGCGATTTTGATCCTTATCGCATTGACATCTATATCCTTCCGAATTTATCCACAAAACACCAAGTGAATAGAATAAGCCCTAATATATTTGAATGGGTGTACTACGAGCCAGCGCTCGAAGCCCACAAAAGCTAGGAGCCAGTAGTGAGGCCGTACAATAGGTAGGCCTCTTGTGAGCTCGGCGCACCACGGAACACATGTCCCGCGGTCAACGGATTGCTTATAGACCTATGTACGTGAAGACAGCATATCATTTTAGTAGAATTACTTATTCAATGCTATACACAATAGATGATAGTCCATACGTGTTAGCAACAACATTTCATTTCTTTTGTTTATACATAATTGGTTATTTACAATCCCGACAACCAAAGAACAACACGATAAAAACACACGGTTTTAAAACTTTATGATACGCTAATTTTTTTTATTTATTTTTATACAACTAGATGACAAACAAGCCCACCTGGTGGTAAGCGGTTACCGCCGCCTATAGACACCTGCAATAACAAGGAAAAGCACTTGATATTGCAGGTGCGTTGTCATCCTGAGGCCTAAGATGAAATGCCGGACGGCATGCCCAGTAATTACACTGGCTACCTTTCCCTTCAATCCGAAACACAGCAAACTGTTTCACGGCTGAAATAAGAAAGGCGGTGGTACCTACCCAGGCGACCCTACATACGGGCCTACCACCTAATTATATAAAGGCGGAAAATTTTGGACTTGCTTTTTGTTTTGTCTCCCCTATCCTCTATCTTTGCCTTTATCTCCGAAGAAATAAATAAATATTTTACAACCCCATGATTAAAGCAAAGAGCTTTTATTGAAATTTTAATTTACTATTTATTTTATTTCTTCGTGGTTGGTGTAATGTAAATATATACTAATGTTGCATCTAATTACAGGCGAGTTTAGTCCGCTGAATTAGGTTTTTTTTTCAAATCGTATGTTTGTGTCCGTTTCAATAGTTCTATGGTCTATTCGAACAGATGCAGTGATTCATTCTGCAGCCAACGCACGTTCAACACGCCTGCACAGAGCGCACAGCCTCTATACTTCGCAAGATAGGTCGTTTTCCATCAGTGTCCCTGTCCACTATGGAAATTGCGCTGATGAGAAATCGATTACCTTATTTTGGTGCAAATTGGAGACTTGAATTGGAAAGGCCAGTTCTTGTCTAATATCATTTCGCGTTTTACGAATCCGAATGTTTTGACGTTAAAAAAACTTAGAAAACAATAAATGTACATAGTAGCGAAAATTGTAGGAATTTTCGGATATTTTTGGCGGATCAAATACAATTCGTTAAAATACTAAAGTGGAATTTCGGACCAACAATATCATCAAGATTATATTCCTATATCACCTTTAAATAAATAATAAAGTTTTGCTACCTATTGCTTCTTTCCTGCCTGCTGTTCATCTACTGTTCATCTATCCCAGTGTTTATAATCGTTTTAAAAAAATGATTGACAAGACTTATCACGAAGTTTTCGTAACGAAAATTCGATTATTTACATAAGTATTCTACGAGTGGCTACGAGCACCGTCAAACATTTTATCTAGAAAATTCTTTGAAAACAAAGTACTTCTGTACTAACCCCCTCTCTTATACATCTGCATAAACATACGAGTGCCGTCGGTACTTACAGTCACTATAACAATTACACTGCAAAAGGCTTTCTTATCAAGACGACATAGAGATCAGTCGAAGTCTCGTGTGATACACTTGATGCGTAGTCTACTGTACGTTCGAGTCCAATGTTCACGCTCCCTGAATGCCGACTCGCGCAACGCTGAATTTTATGCCCACGTTTTTATTCGAAAACATATTTTTACTCGGCCCTCTAAAATATTTTAAAGTGCACATTCTGTACATGTTTGGCAGTGGAAAAATAACAGTTTTTTTCACGTTACGGCTAGTATTTTTTATTAATTGAAAATGTTTATAATTTTGACCATTTTGCATATCGGTGATAGCAGCTGCAAGTTTTTGTCATAGTATGGCTTTAATTTAATTTCCTTTAAGAAATATTGCTTACTTGATTTTTCGTACAAATCTACATATCATTTTTCTTTGAATAAGACAAGGATGGGAAACAAGCGTACGACCCGCCGGATGGTAATCAGTTACCATAGCCTATAAACGGTCATAGCACCTTGGGAACTACTCTCGCATTGTTAACGTAGCCTATAGACGCTCGTAGCACCATGGGCACTACTCACGCGTTCTTAACGTAGCCTAAAGATGCTCGTAGCATCTTGGGCACTACTCACATGTTGTCACCGTAGCCTATTGACGCTCGTAGCTCTCACGCGTTGTTAGCGTAGCCTTATAGACGTTCGTAGCACTCTGGGCACTACTCACGCGTTGTTAGCGTAGCCTATAGACGCTCGTAGCACCTTGGACACTACTCGCGCGTTGTTAGCGTAATCTATAGACGCTCGTAGCACCTTGGGCACTACTCACGCGTTGTTACTGTAGCCTATCATGCTCGGTAGCACCTTAGGCACTACCCACTCGTTGCCTACCTTGTAAAAATCAAGTGAAAAAGTTTATTGAGTGTAGTAAGGTGGAGGCGCTACTTCAGTCAGCTGTTCCTAAATCTCTCAATAACCTCTTAAATTCCATTTGCTCCTGGTACAAGACTATTACGAATATTGTTCTAGCATCTTCACATACTCGCACAAATATTTTTTCTAAATCAATGTGATTCCGTAGGTAACATTTGGAATATATCGGGCTAAAGGAATATGGAGTCGGGTCACGGCGCGAGCGGCGATGGGCGCATCGGCTCGTGAAAACTGAAATAACTTGGATCCCCGCCAGCCGTGTCCTGCTAATGCTTTCCGCATCACAATGATCCAATTAAATTCGAGATTTAATACTTGAAATACGCGGTGTATATTTATTCGTACTCGTAGATTAATTTCTTGTCTACTTAGCTTGTTGAATTTTCATAGAGAGCCATTTATTTTCTATAATGTTATATTGTTTTAAAAGGAAAGTATCCTATCAAAATTCTTGACTGGATTCCTCTGATTGCCTCATTTGACAGATCAAAAAATAATCAAAAACGGTATGATTCTAACTCTAAGCATCTCGATTAGACAAGTAATTGGTTCCTTTAAAAGAGGTGTGAAAATGCATCTTATGTACTGGCAAGGTGGAGGCAGCTAGAACAGTGTGTTTCAAGCTGCACTAGTTGCCTTCGCATATGGACCCTTCTTACCGCTTCACATCCAGTGGTGTTGAGTAGTTTGCCATACTTTGTATACAGGGTGGTGCCGTCAATGCGACAATAAATTAAAACATGGGCTATATTAGTTCAAAGAAATGGTTTGCCACTTTCAAAAACATCTTATTCGTTTGATAATTTTATGACATTTCTATGAAATAGTGCAGCCAATGTTACATTATTTCATACAAATGTCATGAAATTATCAAATGAATAAGAAGCTTTTGAAAGTGGCAAACTATTTCTATGAACTACTAAAGCCCATGTTTCAATTTATTGTCGTATTGACGACACCACCCGTATGAGTAAAAATACAGCACGTTTATTACAAGAGATGCAATAACAAAGATTATGAGAAAAAAATGAGCAATCTATCGAGTTGAAATTCAATTCAGTATTGTCTTACATTACAAATAAAACCACTTTACCGGATTTAAAGCACGTTTATTTAGATGTCTGTTTGTGTGTGTGTATGTTAGTGTGTGTGTGTAAACTTAATATAAATTGTTATTTCTCTGGCAAAATAGAACAAGATGAGGTCTCCTAACCTTTGACGAGTCAACATTCAAGAATCTGAAACCTTGTAGCAGTTCATACCATCATAGCACGGTTCAATAAGATTCTATTTACCAACAAGAATGTTAACTAACTAATCTCAAGCGTTCATCATAAGCCTTCAGTCAAGTTCAAAAGTTCTACCGCTTAAAGTCATATGAAGGTAAGTTCGAGTTGAAACAATTATAAACATAGTCTTACCGCCTCGCTTTATGATAGAACTAGAAGATCAACTTAGCTTAAATTAAGAATAATAGGGAGTTGTACTTAACTTTTATAAACATTCGTTTTTTAAAATGAACAACTTATGTTTTTTTATTGTTGTAAAAATTATAATAAATTCAAATAGCTATCAATATTTAAAATATTTATCGTAAGTATGTAGTTGTTACAGCACGGCTGAAAAAAATTATATGTTCGTATTTTTTATTGAAGTAGAATCAGAAAAATAATATCATAAAATATAATAAACGACACAGTTCAAAAATAATATCATTCAATATAATTTACGACACAATTCAATACACAATTCTAGGAACAGCCCAATAAGGGGGCTCATTGGGCTGTTGCTTAAGTTTGAATATGGCGCTATTTTTCTCAAATTCTGAAAATACAAGCTACTGTTACCCTTATAAACCATTTAAACCCAAAATATATGGAATATTATTGAAGTTGTTCTGTTAAGAAAATGTTAATGACATTAGATTGCTGTCATCAAATAAAACAACTATTATTATGACAACTATGCATAATAACATAATATTACATAGTAATTTTTTTGTCAGTATACCCATACATTTCTTAGTATTATAGGAAGATGTGACGTCACCTGTTCCGTAGATTTTCCATGGAGCGGTTTTGGACGATGCGCCGCAACTCATGAAACATACCCTGTGAAACTATTGATTTTAGACATAATATCTCATTTGCAATATTTCTTTATGAGTTAGTTATATACTTCATATTTATGAAATAAAAAAAATGTTGTCAACTACCCTATTGCGTGAGTCTAATGGTAAAAGCAATAGCAAAGATTAAATACGCCTCTGTGACGTTTATTAAAAATCTCTAATGCTTTAGTCAAACGTCATTTCGTTATCTTTCCTTGTAACGCAGCAATGGAACGAATGGAAGCAAAAAACAATTACATTTAATTAGAGTTACCTATAAAGGGCTGGAGTAACTTTAAGACATGTTTTTTAATAAAGGGGTGATTTTTCCGAAATAACGGGGCTATTTTGCTTTCGAAATATTAAACTACGGTTAAAATCGAAGTTAATTACTATGATTGTTTAACCCTGCCTTCCTCGCAGGGTCGTAGTGTTTCGGTAGATATTAGCGGTTGGTATGTTATGAACGCGTCATCTTTGATCATGTTTTAGAGTTCACAGCAAATTGGCGGTTTGCGGTAAAGCGAATATGTCTTAGTAATACTTCGAGAAACTTTGCACACGTGGAAGATGTTTCATTAAATTTATGTGAAATTTTGTGATGATTAGCTTTCGGCTTCAACCTCATTTTACACCATTCACCTGAATATGTATCTTCTATCTTCGTGTCGTGGTTAGAAAGATACGTAGACATTCTTTATTTTCACAACAAAGAGAATACTAAACAGTCTTTTTTGGGTTTTTGTTCCGAATAATTTTAAACAGCAGTGTGACATAAGATACTCAATTTTAAATGGTTTGAGACGCCCGTTTGTCTAAAAATTTAAAAATGTTCCAGCAGAAACTAAACGCAGATTTTTCCACCTTGTTTTATGAAATATGTCTTATGCACCTATTGTTGCATTGCCTAATAATTATTTGACGTTTTTACTATTATATTAACTGCAGCTCTATATTTTAAAAGTAAAAAGTAATGGTTGTTATATTCATGAAATAATAAAACGTAAAAAACAACTATAATGTGGAATTTAATATGTTCGTTTTCAAAATAAACGTGGCCTATCAAATATTTTCAATGCACCAAACATTCTAAATACCTTTCCTAGGGAGAAAAGGAAACAATCCTACCTCTAAGTATGGGGATACTTAGTGGTAGGATTGTTGTAAAAAATGAAAATTATTTCAAGCCCAGGCTTCATACATTTTGTGATCCTCTCCTTTCATGTAACTTTTGCTGTGTCTACTTTTATACCAAATGTTTCCGCATCGTATATGTTGCTGTCTTGGTAGGTACGTCGGTTTTATATTCTGTGGGTATAAAGCCGCTTGAGAGATTAATTCATAGAGGAATGTAATACACCGGGAATAGAGAGCCGACTCTCACATTTCTTTGTCAACCGCTAATGTCAGTTCATATTAGGTTGGCGACATCTGTAATTATGTGCGTATTCGTATGATCGCACACCCACATTTTTTTTTTTTTTTTTTTTTATACAACTGGATGACAAACAAGCTGACGGCGCACCTGATGGTAAGCGGTTACCGCCGCCTATAGACACCTGCAATAACAAGGAAAAGTCACTTCATATTGCAGGTGCGTTGTCATCCTGGGGCCTAAGATGGAATGCCGTCCATGCCCAGTAATTGCACTGGCTACCTTTCCCTTCAATCCGAAACACAGCGAACTGTTTCACGGCTGAAATAAGAAAGGCGGTGGTACCTACCCAGACGACCCTACATACAGGTCTACCACCTAGTTATAGGCGCACTTTTAAAATAAAAACGCATTTTTTATACAAGATCTAAGTTTTAGTTACCGATATTTACAGGAATAGACTAAAATCTAAATTTTAAATAATTATTTTACATAAGGAATCCTTATTAAAATATATATCGGAAATTATTAAACTTAGACCTTGTATATAATTTAAAGGTTACATTAGAAGTACATCATGAGTATATTAATCAAATAAAAATCAAAAATACTTATTCTGTCTATGTTTATTTCTATACACTTGACATGCAATTTTAATTTCATCATCAGCAATATACGTAATGTTACCTGATAAAATTCGATTAATTGATCGGCACCAACTGTACATGAGAATATTTATTACCGTCTTTTTAAAATAGTTTTTTAGTTCATGTTTGTGTATTTCACAATTAAATGCGAAATCAACAAATATGCCAGAAAATATTGTAACATTTTTTCTTAAATTAGTTTTGGGTATTTATCTTTTTTTTTAATTTCAATTTTTTTATGTTTTATAACCTAACCCCGTGTGTTTCGTTGTATTTCAATTATTTGTATCACAGCTCAACAAAATTCCCGAATGTTCAATTTGCTAAATGAGTTATCATATACATGTGTATTTGACTAAGCTATGGGGACATGCAAGCCTGGTTCAGACGCAATGTCAGAAGTTATGCTCATCGCGATTCAGTGAGTAATTTGTCGGTTGTAATGTACATTATTATTTCTATTTTATTTTGTACGTTATAACTAATAAGTTAGGAGTACTACACGTGCGATGCGGACCATATGCCAGGAGTTACACTCCTGTTGAGAGTACCTGAGGTTCTGGGTGGCTGGGTGCATACCTACACATCATCGCCATTAGATTGCAAGAGAACAAGTTGCCAGAGACAAAAAATGAATGTTAGTGTTGCCAATTACAAAGATAATGAGAGCCAATTACAAAGGAGATCATCCTGAATGGCAACAAAGTACTATTTAAATACTGATATTTTGTACATGTTCATAGTAGTTTTAATGTGACCAATTTGGTGCCCTACGTATCCGTAGAGAGCGTGAAATATTTAAAAAGTAATTTACTCTGTCAAATGTTTATCTTGTATATTTTCTAAATATGTACACACACTCGCATGCCTTTATAAATACCACGATAGTTTTATTATTATTTTATTATATCCATTTATCTTGTACTTTAGCCACGATGGTATAAAAGTTTGGAAAACTTCATATATATTTAGAGTAACAGTTTGGTGCAAGCGACCCAAATACGGTATTTTTTTTGTCAAGCACAGTAACTTTTCCAAAATTTTAATAAAAAAACTGAAACTAAGTTCTAGTTACCCTCGCCCCAAATGTCCGTTCCAATCAATAGTCGATTAATCAGTGGCAGCGAGCGGCGCGGGCGCAGCGGAGCGGAAAATCTTACAAAAAACCCGGGCGGGCGGCGGGGGGTTAACGCACTACTGGACATGAGATTTAGGCGCGGGAAACTAGAGGTATGGAGTCGATGGTACTAAATCTATAGGAAATTGTACTGAGATTCTATTTAAATGGGAGTTAGTGCAAATAAGTGAGACTAAGTAGAATTTATTTATTATTTTTAAAGGGACAAACATCATGGATATCGTTTGCGTATTACTGAAGCTATAAAAACAAAAGCAACTATTGCAAAAAGAAACCAAAGTGACATTTATTACGCACTTGTAAATTCAATGTGTCATTACTTAAGGCGACCTTTGTTATATCGTAAGGATGATATGAATACGTTCGACAGCAGCAAAAGTACAATAATGGTAGTGATACAGTGATACAAAAGTATTTACTACTGTTTGTGTAACTGTTTGTCTACTGTCTGTGTGATTCAGTCATAAATTCAGAGAGTGGAAAAATGGTACCATTTCTAACTCCATTAATAGCTCTTGAAAAAAAGGAATAAACAGAGTTCCCATTGAAAATTTTTAGTGGCATCATGATTCGACAACTCTAAGGTTTCTCGACGACAGGAGAAGGGTAGGCTGCGGCGTGTCGATAACAGAGCTCCATAAATCATTGCCTAGCAAATGTCCCGGCATCGGCTGCGATTTGCGTGCTCCGCCCGCACGCATGTCCCGGGGCATGGGTATTGACATCCTAAGTTATCGGGACAGTTTGGTGTCGATACCAATAGTAATTAGACGAAAACTGTCAAAATCACTTACAGTTCAGACTTTTAGGGGCGATGTTATTGGATTTAAAACAGTATTTCTTCTTCAAGGATTTTTTTTCTGAGAAGAAAATGCAGGAAACTCAGCAAGGTTGTCTCTCCCCTAATACAGTTGATAATAATTCTTAGAAGAATTTTAAATCCCACAAATTCATTAAAAAAGCTATTAATGTAAAAAGGTGTTAATGTAACTATAAGTTTGAGAACTTTAATGTTCGAGGAAGATATTTGACTTCATTTGTTGCTTACCAGCAGTGGCGCTACCAAAAGTAAATACATACTTATCTAAATAAAAGTTGAAAACATGAAAAAATAGTTGATTTTAAAAAATCTTCAAGAAACATATTTTAGCCATTGTCCCAGCTTATTAGCTTTAGATAATCGTGTGTTTTTCCTAGTGGTCAAATGTAATTATAGTAACAAAAACAGCATACATAATAATATACATAATATTTATTTTAAATTATAAAGAATTACGAACCAGATGTCAACCACAGCTGCGTGGAGAAAACGATCTGAGCCGAATCTCCTTGAAGCCTTATAAATCTTTTGAAACAAAAGAATTCCATCGTCTTAGCGACTTTAATCTCGCACGTTTCGAGTGGCAACCCCAAATAATTTAATATGTTGCCGTGTGACGTCACGCGTGTAGGTATGTCTGTCACACGCCGTAAATTGTCACGCCCTGTTGGCCGGTTTAATTAATTCACAAATATAACATAGTATTTTGCCATTGGAATATACGAAATTATTTAGGTACTCGTGTGGAATATTTTGAAAATGTTAAAGTCGATTGGTTATTGAAACGTTTCCAAGTAAATATGCTTTGAAATTGGCCAATTAGTTAGGATAGAACTTAATTCTAATTTTAATCTGATCTTTTTCGTCCGTATTACTTAGGTATCTAAGATATTCAAAACTCGAAAGTAATATGAGCAGTATCTACTGTTTTATTTTGTATAATAAGTCCACTGAATTTAATGTATATTTAAAAATCGCATGGCCCTAATGTTATAAAGAACAAAAAATCTATTTCAAAGATTAATAGGTTGTTTCAAATAATATTATAAACAATTGAAATTGCCGAAATTCAATTAACACCAATCCGCTAATAGTCCCTGTTTCAATTCGTAGGATATTCTGGAGCGGCATCAATTTAAGTTGGGCAATTTCTTGATCGCCGTTTAATGGAATTTAATGTTTCAATCTGGTTAGCTTTGTGAGAAATTTGAAACTAATATAAAATAATATGAGTGGGGTCTGCCTGCTTTATTTTCAGGGAAAAGATGATCAATTATTAAAGTCATCAAAATTCGTAGGTGTACAGACTTGGTACGTATATCTCGGGTCTTCTACGTAGTTCGATTTTCATTGTTGTGACACACGTTGTTGCTAGAATTGTTCTCAGTACGTCATATTTTCGAAAACTTTATCTGAATAATTTTTTCAGTGTCACATTCACATGTATTCGAAAGCTTGTAACTTACAATTATTTGACCCCTAGTTTCTGCTGCTTTCTCATGTTTGTCTCCTAACAAACATAACATTTAGCCTTTGAAGCTAATTCCTTTCAATCCAAGTAATTCTCGAATCATCTTTAAATTTTAAAAGCAAGAAGGTAAATTGAAACTAGCAAAAATATAATCCCAGAGAAGCAATTCTGCTTCAATTTAGTAGGGCAACAGTTATTACAGGGCGTTTCCGAACGGGGCGATATTTCTCGTTTAGCATTTTTTTCACTCATTACTAGAGCGGTTTCCTGCTTTTTTTTGCCTTTTCCGGTAAAAGAGATAAAAAATGAAGATGAACTGGCGAGGCTCAGAGTAAATACGGGGTCAAGTAGTGTTGAGACGTTCTGCCTGTAATATCGATGCGTATTCAAAATTTTACAAATTTATTTGTGGCTTTTAGTTTTATTTCAAACTTCTAAGTTTTTGTGCTTTGATCGGTGAAGTCCCTATATATTAGACACAATAGACTTTATATTGCGTATACACATTCTACACAATATCCGGCTGGCTAGTAAGGAATGAAAGTTAGAAAAATAGTTTAAGCTAATTGTAAACTTTAAACTTGTGGAGTTTCATAAAAAAAATGTTCAGGAACCGTTTCCTGTAGGGAAACTGAAACAGTTTTAAATCTCCTTATTTTCCATTTTTATTTTACACAATTACTAAAGTAATTTGTTAAGTATTTTTCGTGTATTTATGCTCTTTTTTGTAAAATTTATATATAAATAAAATAACAAACAGTAGACTACTCTTCTTTTTTGTAGTAGCACTTTGTTTATCAATTATCTTATTAAATCATCTGATGTCAAAAATCGACATCTAACAGAATCTATCTAAAATTTCACTTCACATCCCTAATGCAGGCCGCAGACCGCACGGGCCGATAGACACGAAAAGTCGCTCCCAGCAAATATATTAGAATATACATTACCCTACGTGACTCCTGAAATGAATAGCCGTCTACCTCTGTCCCGCGCAGCCCACCCTTTTGTACCTACGTGCGTTTTTACTGAATAGATTGAATCTGAGTTTTATATTATTCAGTGTTACTTTCATTTTATTTTACTTTCAATGTTAAAGTTATTACGAAATGATTTTGATATTTTTTTTATACAACTAAATAACAAAACACCTGACGGCCCACCGTAAGGTGTTACCGCCGCCTATAGACACCTGCAATAACAAGGGAAAATCACTTGATATTGCAGGTACGTTGTCATCCCGAGGCCTAAGATGAAAGTCTGTGCGCGAAGAGAGTTCACTAACTCTCTTCGCACTCATCATGAACACTCAAAACAAATGAAAAGGAACAGTAAGAATTTCACGCACAGAACATGGTTGGCCGAATTAGGAAAGCGGTGTCCTGACAACGCTGGGCTATATCGGTAAACATTTTATGATCCCTGATTAGTGTTTCGAAAACACATATCCCAGCACACGTCGTAGTAAAACCGGCGAAGAGTGTGACGAAGAGCTTTAAAGGTTTTATATACACTTCATTATTATTACGCTGATTTAAAATAAAAAATGGATATGTCCTTGTTCGATTCAACAAGATCCTACAGTTTTCTAAATTTTCCCCTCTTTTTAACCCCCGACGAAAAAAGAGGGGTTTTATAAGTTACACGTGTCTGTGTATCTGTGTGTCTGTCTGTGGCATCGTAGCGCCTAAACGAATGGACCGATTTTGATTCGTTTTTTTTTTTGTTTGAAAGCTGATGTGACTACGATGGTTCTTAGCTATAATTTATGAAGATCAGTTCAGGCGTTTGATGACTATCAGCTATTTTTCTATATGATAAAAGGATTTTACTAACTTTTACAGATCCGATTGATTTCGGACACTTCCGTTCACTTCGGTGACATTCCCATGACATACTGTCCTTGAGCTAATCCTGTACCATCAAAAATTCTGCAAAATGCTTAATTATTCAGAAACTTACAGCAGATATAGCGTGCTTGGGCTCTTATGAATTGTCTTAATGAGATGGTGTTCGATAGATGATTAATGACGCCGGGGGTTACTTAAAATTTTTAATTTTGTATTTATTCTTGTAAAGCTGGGAGAACTAAAAGCTAACTAATTAACTTTTGTCTACTTGTTGCTTTGTAGATGTGAAGATGACGGAGAAAATAGATTCTAAATAGATCGATTGAGGTTTGTAAAACGCTACTTTCGCATCTGCGTTAAGCTGTTAAATTGTATGAAAACGACATCATCACGTCTCTTGTGAAATAAGGGAAGCTTATTGTATACCTCGTCTATACGGTAAGCGCCGCCGTAATAAAGACCATTTTCATACTGGTTATGAAAACTAGTTACCATGATGGACGATAGGATAATAATCTGACGTATTATTTTACTTGAGGAACAGAGATAATTGGACACGTTTTAGAGAGGGGCGATATTATTGTATGACTGTGTGACTTAGATATGCCCATCACTGTACCGATAAATGTCTTTAAGTTTATCACCATTAGTGATAAAGCCACAGAAAAATTAGTTCGAATTATAAGACCTACAAAATGCCAGACTTGAGCTTGCAATATATATTTCATCACTTGCCTTGCCGAGTTTGAAGCGATAAGTAGAAAGATTTCCTCAGGTTGCCAAAAAGACTAGTCCTAGCCTTACTCGCCATGAAACAACGCTATAAGAAAAAAGAATGCATTTTATATTAAGTAAATCAAGAGGTTGTAAATCTAAAGTGTCTTTAGGGTTCAGTTTCAAGTCGGCAACGTTTTCACGAAAAAACAATAATTCGTTCCTTGTGTAGCAAAATCTGAATTGTTCTAAGTGCCCGAATAAAGTTGACACGTAAATCCTTTAATCATTGTTGATTACATGAATCCACGTCTTCCAGCACTTTGGGATAACCGCTCTCATCTACCAATTATTATGAAGCTTCTGCAGCTGTAGTAGTGGTCTAAGAATCAATTAGAAGCTTCAAAAGTCACACATCACTAAATACCTTTTTATCACTTCACACGCTCGTCAAACATCACCAACGAAACATAACTGGTTGATATCCCTTCAAGCCTCCCTTTTATAGGGTTAAGGGTTATTATAAGTGTAGCCGAAGGTTGCAACTGAGCTGAAAAGCTGTGCGCTTGAGTCGAAACTAATGCGGTCATGTGCGCTCCGATAGCTTTGTAGCGAGGATTTCGAAGGCTGATACTCGGTTCCTTAAGATTTATTATTTAAGGAGTAATTTCTACAGAAGCCTTATTAAAAATCCTACTGTTGTAAAAGAAAACCATTTGTGTAAGTGAGATAGAATTATAAGGTACATTGACATACGGGAGTAACACATTTCAATGCATCTTGGGAGAGTTTGGCGCCAAATATTTGATAAGATGGATACCTAACCACTGCAAAGAATTTATCGTCTTTCACACAAAGAGGTGTGATGCTTCTTTCACAAAACTACACCAATTTTATCGCACAAGAACAATTCCGACACTAATTATAATTGATGAAGGCGACCTTATGTCAAGTAAATTGAGTGCTCATAAACGTTTATTAAGTGCTCATTTATATAACATGAAGAGTGGCCATTTATTCAATAGTTTCCAAATAATAAAACATAGACGATGCTGACATAAGATTCCTTGCTTCGAAGGCAATAGGAAGAAAATATTTTAATACAACAAATCTCTATTGCCAACGTACAAGTTTCTATAATGATTCCTTCACCTTCCGTCTGGTTCAATAATTTCCATACCAAGCCACATGAACCGCCAATACACCCTATAAGTCTGCAGACAACAAGGAGTCATCCAACAAATTGCAAATTCTTGAGCAGTTAGGGGCGCATTACGGAGCCAGCCGGCGCGACCGGGAAGTTTTACTTGGGGGGCTATTTTGGCGGGGTGACTATCTAAGTTCTCGTATGCGATTGTTACTTTT
Source organism: Nymphula nitidulata (assembly GCA_947347705.1). Taxonomy (NCBI): domain Eukaryota; kingdom Metazoa; phylum Arthropoda; class Insecta; order Lepidoptera; family Crambidae; genus Nymphula; species Nymphula nitidulata. The sequence goes on from OX374636.1 coordinate 10,278,057, forward strand.
GAATAGATCAATATAAATCTTCGCACGAGTCTAATCCGTACTAATATTAGAATTGCGAAAGTAACTCTGTCTGTTAAGTTTCGATCCTAAGCTGATGAACCAATTCAGTTATAATTTACCATGGGGATAGATTAGATCCTGAGAAAAGAGATAGGCTGCCTTTTGGCGCGAGAACCGGTATCTAAGAAGCTGCCACTAGTTAGAAATTATTTTAAGAAATCATCTGCAGTATAACTGCCGTCTAATAGGGGAAGATTATTTTTGAGATGTCACCGATTGGAAAACTCATCGGTCACACTGCTAAGTAGCACTCAATAATTATTTTCCTACACATTTTCAATGCCATCTAAATTTAACTAGCTATCATAAAATAATATGAAAGGACCAGGGGAGAAAATATATGTGAGAGGCTTAGGTTGAAGGTTTTTGTTAGTGATATTAACGCTAATTATTTATTTAACAAGTAATTTCACTGTACAAATATTAGTATAGTCAAATTATCATACCAGTTTTGTCCTAAGATGATGGTTGGAAAACTAAGAATAATATTAAACAATTCCAACATTTTTTATATTACAGCCTCGCTACACAAAGGTATAAATCAAATTAAACCTATCTATTTAGTCTACAACCTGCATGTATTTTTGTTAAATAATGAATATATAAATAATGTTTAGCTTTAAACAATAATATTGTTTTGCAATGCTTCCTTTTTTACAGGATAGGCATGTGAGTACTTATTTAGCTAATAAAGGCTGCGGTAGCCGCCTGTCATCAGGCGGGCCGTATAGCTATACACTCGCAATGAAGGCACTTAGCCTTTTTTAAATAAAAATAAAATAAAATTAAAGCTCTTTATGGTAGTTTTATGAAATTGAGCGAATTAATTATAATAAGCGAAGCAATTATATTATTGTTATGTTTATCGAGTGATTTTAAAGATTAGCCTCGAATTCCTTAGCGTAGCCTCTTGGCAGCCACGATCCACATAACAATGATATAAGGCAAGATTGTACCCCAACTTTGTAGCTTCCTACTTCTTGTTTAATGTTATACAGAGCGACTTTGTAACGGACTAACTTATGAGTTATAACCACAGGAGTTATATGGACAGTTCGCACATTATGTAAGTTATGTTTTGCAATGCTCTATTTATTGGGAGACTGCATTTGATGAATTTTTAGTGATCTGTTACATTTTGAATGTATTGCAAAGAATAATAACAATAAACTTAAAAAAATGGAAACTTCTCTTCTAATACTGGCCAATATTGGATTTAAATTATTCTTGGCAGCCGAGGGAATTAACATTATGGCGATGGTATTAGTATAAAAATAAAGTTGGCTTGACATTAAAATATATATTTGACTAGTTATTTTTACTGCTAAAAATGAGCATGAAAAGATTAGCTTAAACAAAATTTTAATTTTAACGTGAATCATAGAAACGAAACGACTTTCTCATATTTGTAAATAAATGATAATGAAAATAAATAATATTTAATTACTATTAAATTCGCTGCACATCTAAAGAGATTATAAATTTCTATATGAGTCTTGTCGCTAAAAAATATGGTAAACTCGCGTAGAATATCCGCTAAATCTTTTTTCGGTCGTCACTTATCGTTATAGATTAAATTTTCACCTTCAGCTAACTGAAAAAAATCCATTACTTCCGCCAGATGTCACCGAAATCAAATGTCGTCAAGAATAAAAAAGCGTGTGGAGTGGTTGTGTGGTAATTTTTTTTCTTAACACTTATTTTCATAAATGATTGCTACTTAAGGTTAAACTTCTTTTTACATAAGAATACTCGTAATGCTTAGATATAACAAAAACCTTCTAGTTTAAATATTTAACGTAATCTATCCAAAGCTTTTGTTAACCTAAGCCTCTATGTATGTTGTCATCTATTTATACAATTTAGCTCTTTAAATAATAATAAACTGAATACTTTGAATTCAGATAGTAAGAGATATCTCTTTCAGTTTCCATAATGCAACACTACTATTATTAAACTATTACTAATATTAATTATTTTATGTTTTAAAAGAAATTAGAAAGTAAAGCCTCTCAAAGCCTTTCTGTCACCTCTGCCCATGTCGCTGAAACACAAAGTTTTTTTAATCCGAGACAGTCAGACAGGCATTAATCAAAGTCGATCAGAAACAGGCATCAGCCTGCGCGAAGGGAAAAATTGGGCACATCAGGGAGCATCGGAGCCATCGAGTGCGCGGGTTATGGCGTGTTGAACGATGAGCTTGTTCAAGTAATCGAGTTATTATCGATGCTGTGGAGATTTGAGGTCACCAATATTGCCATGAATTGAGTTGGTACTGAAAATTTCATATTGGTTCTCATTTTGGTAGAAAATAAACTGACCAAATGAAAATACTCAGTGAGCGATATATGGAATAACCGACTAATGATTGACTAGTAGCAGCTATGAGGGGCTTTCATAAAATATATTACTACAATATAAACAACTATCGCGACAAATTTCATTATATTATAATGATCACTTACCACCAGGTGGGCTGTCAGTTTGCTTGTCATCTAGTTTTTATTTTTATTTGATCATTTGGTACTCAATCTAACAACGGGATTCTTTTTACAATTTAATTACGTAAATAGTTTTCAACGTCAGTAATTTGACAATATTCTTAGATGGAAGTTTTATATTCTGTAAAAATTTTAAATATAATATAATAAAGGTAAATAAATATTAAAAGTAGAAACATAGAACTGAACAATATAAGTATGTACTATTATTTAGATACAGCTTATCTAAATAATAGTACCTACTTATATTGTTCAGTGCTTTCCTCCAGTTTTCAAAAATATTCATCAGTTGCCCAAACCCCCTTTCCTCCTGAAGAACGTTAATGACATCATGGCATTAAGTCAACGAACTCCTCCGGAAAGGCTTGAATTAAAATTAATTTCATAATAACATAATCATATCAAACGGAATTTCCATACAATTCCGACATTGCGAAATATGAAAATTTTCCAATCTGAATTTCTAATTATCTTGCCGCGGACGGGTTCCGAGGGTTCTGGAGTTAAATCAACAAAATAAGAGACAACAAACTTTGCATATTCTGACGTTAATAATTACGAAGTCTCTATAGCGGACAAAATGCGATTTATTCCGATTTTCGGATTCGAGAACTTGGGCGTCTTGTACTTGAAGCTCGGTGGCGGTAGAAGTTGATGCATTGGGGTTTGATTTCCGGACTGATAAGAAGTTAATGAATAATTATTGAAATTCTTTAACTTACTGATACTATAGAAACTAGCAAGAAAAAAATAACATAAGTTATTGGAATACCAGAAAAGTAAATCAAACCAAATAACTAATTATACTTATTATTCAACAAATATAACTTTTTGTTTAATAAGATAATTAAGAGGATTAGTGAAAACACAACAAAGCGTAATACAAATAATTAACAAAAATATTATATACCCAAATTATTTTAAAACTTCAAGTAAAACCACCAAAAATATTGTTAGAAATGATCCAGATTATAAATAAACACAAGTGAAGCTACGTGCTACGGAGCGGCTTCAGCTGTAGTCGGGGTCGCGTCACACGGTCCACTGCGTGCGCGCACCCGTACTATCGCGGCTCGACTTTGTGCGACGCGGCCCAATTGTCTCATAAACTTTAGCTCCTTTTGAAATGAATAATTTGGGAATTACTAGCTTTATTGTTTCTTGATTTAAAATATATAATGTACTTAATGCAACCTTTACACTGATTAACTGACAGTATTTTTGAAATAAAATCACTTGACTGGATTCAAGTCAAAAATAATGATGTAATGCGAGTTAAATCGGGAATAATGGTTTCATTTCAAAAGTCAAAGCACAGCTAATAATGGATCTAAAAGTTTGGAATTGTTTTTGACATAGCACTGATAAAGCATTTGGAAAAAAATACGCCCTTTTAAAATCACACTCTATTGCTGGATAACCATCGCAGAAGAAGTAAACTAATGACTTTACGCTTTTTAAGATTTACTGGTAATTACGTATAAATGTCCGATTCCGCGGACACCTTGATAGCATAAAACGAGTTCAAAGTGTGTCTAATTGAAATAACGTAACTAGTCAATGTAACAGCAATTAATAGGTAGCTAAATAGAATTACGAGTTTACTTTTACGACCTAAGACCTATGGCTGTGCTACCGGGCGGATGTTTGTATAATAATATTGGAAACGTACAAACCAAATCCAATAAGACTACATGCAATGCATAAGCAAGTCAGGATAGTCTAATTAGTTATAAGAGGATTTCTCTTAAAGACTAATAATAATTGAGTAAGAGCAAATTTTAGATTGTCATACAATGAAAAAATGGTTAATAAATACTTTATTATTAGACTATTTTAAATATCCTCTCATAACTAATTAGACTAGCCTGATTTGCCTATGCATGCAAGTTGTGTTAGAATCGCTTTGTTAGTTTTTCGACTTAAAGTTTGTATGGGAAGCCGTACCGTGTAAACACCCTTAAACTGGAGTCGCACATTCTGTATGAAATGTCTGTATGTATTTTCTTTATATTTAAAAGTTGTATGGTTTCTCTGAGAAATCCTATCGACCACATGTCTTGTAACTTTGCAGATTAGAAAACTATTTTTTTATTAAACCTTTTCATCTTAAACTTATTATCGTCATGACTGATGAATCATAAAAAAAATATTTTCAGGCTAGGTGTGTTTTTAAATTGTTTTTACTAGTTTATTTTAAAATAATATAAACCTTTTCTCCTCTGTATTGTAGTAATTCACCAAAAAGTTCAAGAAATCTCTTGTAATGCCACTTTGTGATCGCTATCGCTGAGAGCTATTAATTATTAAAATATGATTTTTTGTATGCTATAAATTGTATTTTAAACCATAAATGGAAAATACTCCACTCCCGATGCTCACTTCTAATTTAAAATCTAATATAATTATTTCAAGATCCAGTTGAACTTCAATAAAGTGACTAGTCTATAAACCATAAACTAACATAAGCTGGCGTATTCATATTAAAATTTAATGTTGAGTTACCGGTCCTTTAAGGTTTTAGATAAACATTTCACAGTCTGATAAATCCAAAGCTCTTCTAACATTCCGTCAAAGATTTTCCGCCGTAAAGTTCTAGTGAGTCGGTGAGAAACCGCATCCACAGACGAACGGGAAGAAGGCAGTGCGGTTGATACCACGCACGGGTGACGAATACTCTACCATGACATATATAGAGCTGTAACTAAGCCGCATTTTAAGTTTCATAATCAAACAGGTCACGCATTATTTCATTTAATTCATATAATTGTAAGAAATACGATGCACCTAAAAAAATCCAATACGGTCATAGTTTGACGACAGTTGGATAAAAAACATTGAGTTTAGCTTTGTAAGCACAGCATATTTATATAGGATGTCATCATATTAGCCTATTGCAGTCCACTGCTGGGCGTAAGCCTCCCCAAGGCTGTGCCACAAAGCACGATCTTCAGTTTTTTCATCCAGGCACCACCTGTCAGGTTTCCTACACTACGTTAGCCGAGGCGTGGTCTCCATTCGAGATCCTTTCTACTCCACCGGTCATCGGTTCTGCGACAGATATGACGGGCCCACTGCCACTTCTGCTGGCTACATTTGTGGATGATATCCACCGCTTTGGTATTCTGCTGGACAACTTCGTTCCGGATTTTATCCAATTAAGTCAATTTTCATTTTATGTCATAAACTGTGCTGTTATTTCAGACATCTGCATTGTACCCGAGTATGTAGTAAGGACCTGGGATCAATGTAACGTTGGGTCATTGTGATGGTCTCTTTAAATCTAGAATTTTCTATAGTCCAGCTAACTCACAAAAAGAATAAATGTAAACAAACCACTGTCATTTTTGTAACAGTGATGAGCAAGAAAAGTAGCGAGTGAATGGGACAAATCTATACAAAATGACATTTGGTTTGTTTACATTTATTCTATAACTAGCTGTGCCCTCGACTTCGTTCGCATGGAAGTCACAAAATAACAACATCTCGTAAGTAGGTTATACGATTTTACTTGGGTATTTATTTGGATAAGGATTTAAATAATTTTTAAAACAACCTTCGCAATTAATGCATAATTTTAGAACAAATGATGAGTAAGAGTGGAACTATGGTAAAAAATGTCACGCACCTTTCCACCTCATGATCGCGCTGACCGCTTGATTATTATTTTATTGCGGAGTTATTTAAAACTATGGTGATTTCTCATAAGATACTCATTGGAATCAAATGATGTCAAGAACAATTTTGTTTAAAATTAAATACTTATGATGAATAACATATTTATTTTGATAAGGAACAATATTAATCCTTACATAAATACCTTCGCAGATAATACATAATTTTAGAACAAATTTGATTACTTAACAGGTTATATTGAGTTTACCTTAAAAGATGTCGTGGACTATTTTTTAGAACTATCAAGGGAAAACAATTCCGGAGTGCATGATTTTTGCGTAATTTTAACCATTTACGCAGCGCATGCAACGAAAGCTCTAAAAAGAAATATTTTTCCCCCGTTTTTGCAACATTTTTCATTAATGTTCAGCTCCTGTCGGCTGTGGCGTGATGTAATATAGCCTATATCATACCTCAACAAATGGACTGTTCAACACAAAAATAATTTATTAATTTGAATCAGCAGTTCTTGAGATTAGCGTGTTCAACCAAACAAACTCTTTAGCTTTATACTATTAGTATAGATTATCTAAGTTGGCTCAAGTATATTGGCATTAACGACATTTATCCAAAGCTACCGACTACATGCTCCTCTTACCTAGAGAAATGTTACAATTACTAACCTATTTGGAGAATTTGTCTTCATTACGTTCTATGATAGTCATCTTACAACTGAGTTCTCTAACTGAGTATCTGCGATATATTTTTGATCTTAGACCTACTAAACTAAAAATTTAATTAACTTGGTGAAAGAGTAAATCTAATATATAAAAGTAATTGCAGTGGAGGTATTACCACCTCGTTGTCTAATCTGTTGAGCATTGGCGTAAGAGAGCGCGACTGCGTCGACATCCGCCGAGAAAACTTAACCCTACGCGTGCCACTTGATTCATTGCCTACCTATGTCGCGCGGCAGGATGGGAAAATTAACCCACACATTTCCTCGTTCATTTACAGATATGTAACTTAGAAATTAGATAAACTGTAATACTTCTGTGTTGTTTATTATGTTGCGCTTGATAATTTTTTCGATGAATAACAGCTGCTTTGAAATCTAAGCCTTTGATTAAAACTAACTGCACGTTAGAAAAAAAAATACTATTGTAAATCAAAACGCCTATTTTTTGGTGTGCAGTTATAAATTTTGGGCGGCAATCATGTATTTTTAATTATTCATTTACGTAATTCTCATAAAATAATACGAGTAGGTATATTGTAGAGACAAATATCAAAATTATTTTATGAAGGTTTTTAACAAAATATAGAATTTACACAACAAAATGCATTCAGCATTTTGTTGTGTAAATTCTACATTTTGTCGCATTGTTATATTTAATTAGAAAAAAATATAAATTAAAAAAGGAATTACTTCAGAAAACAAAAACTACTTCAGTTTTTGATTGTACATGCAACTTGATTATTCTAAGAACACACATAAAATGGTGTAGGCATACAAGTGATAATCTGCCAAACAATTTTCGGCGAAAAGGCAGATCCGTGTTAAGGTTCCATAAAGTTGACGTGGGGCTACCGATTGCTTGAAATTATCTAAAAGTCAACTAAGGGCAATTGTAAGCATCGTGCTATTGAATCTTCTAGAATACGTACTTGTGATATAAAGTTCATACCTTTAGGTATAGGAAAAAAGATAATTTGAGTAACACTGCAAATAATTGCCAGAAAAGGTTATACAGACATAGGATAGTTAGATACGTCATGTCTAACGGCTAGTAAGCAATTGTCAGTAAAACTAACTAAAATTAATAACACGACTGGCACAACTCAAATTATTTTAATTTCCATACCCCACTAAAAATGATAGGAAAAACGCCGTGAAATTTACAAAACGCACATGAAATCATTTCACTATTAAAATGTTTTTTTATCATCAAAACGTAACACGTAATCAAAATTTCTCAGTAGTTACTTACAGAAGTGACACTATTTTAAATACTTTTAAGGTTTACAAAGTATATAACATAGTCTTATCTGGGTACGTCATATACGCAGTCATATCTGTGTAAATTCAGTTCTGTGCGCGATGGGTGTTCGCAATAAGATTTGAGATCAGTGCCGTTTGTATTCAGGCGGCTTGCTAGACCGGCATGGAGACCAAGGATGACTAACCGCTGGATAGGAAAAGGTTTTTTTGATCAGTATACAAAGCATACTTACCTGGCGTAGGGGACACCGTGATCAAGAAGGCGGTGTATAAGTACAAAAAACCTTTTTCTATCTTCAAAATGCTATTTAAACTACTTACTTACTACTGACTTATTTTATACTAGTTTTTCTATACCTGGTCATTGTTTTGAAATCGCCTCAGTATGTTGCTTATACAAGCAGGAACAGACAGCTAATATAAGGTCTACTAATACTAGTGGATACCTTATTTTGGCTGTCTGTTTTATCGACATTAAACAGCTATGTATTTTAAGCTGATGATTTTCTAATAAGTTGAAAACTAGATAAATTAATTAAAGAGATCTCTCATCATCTCTTAATCACAACATCTTTTAGCATTGGATCATATATCAAAACACAATTAACATATATGCGCAGGCTTCGATAGTCGATACGTTTAAAGTTTAAAATATGAGAATTAGGATATGGCCTAACAAGGGCAACTTGGGAGTTTTGAGTCAGTTTTTTTGTTGTAAGATAGAACTTCTTCATTTTGCATATTTACATGAAAATTACACAAATAAAACAAACACAATATGTCAAAAAAGCGGTCTTATCGGTAGAAGCTATCTCTATTAGACAACCATAAGGCAATGAGTTTACTCACAAATAACTTAAAGAAAGAAGTGATAGGTGCGAAAAAGTAAAATAATTATAAAAATTAAATATGCTTTACATAAATGAATAAAATAATACACAAAAGTTATACACATTTGAAAGGGAATTTAGCGAAATAAAGCGATTAGCTGGTGAGATTACCTGCAATCGCCTGTAAGGGACTTCCCCAGCCGAGTGCAAAATGCCACTTTTCCCTACCTCTTTGCAAAATGGCAAATAATGTTATAAATAAGATGTAACAAAAACTTGGCCTAATAAATATCAAACTTCATACCCTATCCATCGGCATCGAGTCGATGTTCCCACGAGACAAGTACGTGAGGTTTTCACGCGGCATTGGAGGAGCCCCCGTGTACAGCCTTATAACGTGACTCCAGCCGCCATTGTCGACGCACAATGCCGCGGGGTTATGTGCTTTATTAAAGATTATATCTTTTAATACGAGCCACGGCTAGAAGATTATTTTTAGGAAAGGTAAGTGATATTGGATTTTTTATTCTGCTTTTTTTTCAACGAAAAGAAAAGTATTACGTTTATTTTAAAAACAGGAGATTCCCTTTTTTATAAATATAGCCTCTTATAAAATTAGTAGTTCTATATCTACTTTTTATGGATTTTTAGCGGAAAAGTCATTAAAAAACGAATTAATAGTAATCAAACTCTACTTGTTTAGGTATTTTATTTTAAAAGTTTACATCGCCTCATTGAGATATTACGTGGCTGCCATTGCTCTTCGTCTGTCCATATTTTTTATACCATTAAGGCGGCCATCATGCATACTGCCCACCTTAACAAAACTTACGGATGGTAAGCGGATACCGTTGCCTATGGACGCTAGCAACACTAGGGGTATAACTTGCGCGTTGGCGACCCTATAAAAACTTTTTCACGCCCTTTTTAAGAACCTCATGCTATACTCGTTCGAGAAAATAATCGAAAAATAGCACTTTTAGTCAGAAATACCTTTCAAATTCTAAAAATGAAGACAATAAAATTATTATACAAGTAAATTCATTCCGTTAAAGTTTGCTTCTTTTAATTTATTTCATTCGACAACGATGTCAAACAGCCTACGGCCCACCTCATGGTTCTCTAGCAGTTATTCGTAGCCTACTTCCTTATAAGCGCTCGTAACAACTTGGTTGGTTGGTTGTATATAGGTACTAACGTGTTGGCTACCCTGTAATAATCTGAAGAAAGCATTATGTTGACAGCTTATAAGTCTAGCTGCCCACTTCTAACATAACGTTTTCCGATATTGTACACGAATGAATAAATGAATGAATAAAAATATTAAAAACGACTTTGAGTAAGTCTTACCTGTTGTGCGTAAGTACAAACAAATTATCTACATGAGTAAAAAAATGTGTATATTTATTTTAAATTTTATGCACAGAACGCCTGTACACATATAAAACATGCTAATATAATTTGTCACGAACCTCTAAGTAGGTAATACAATTTCCAAGGTATAAAGTCAAAGAGCTCCCCCTTTACTGGGAAGCCCTCCCCCAGTGTCGCAATAAACTTAATTACAGTAATACCAACCTCAATACGTGACGTTTATGATGTAGGGTGATTATGAATTTCAGCAGTCTTTGGATTGTGGAGCCAATTGAAGATAAAAATAAACAGGTAAGTCTAAATACAGTTACTATTCGAATACAGTGTAGATGTCGTGTCGATATATAGTCCTAAAAAAAGTAAAAGTTTCATAAAGAACTTACGTATTTTATATACCAATTAGATCACCGCCTCGGGGCGTGAAAAGAGCGAACTGTTTCTCGGCTGAAATAAGAAAGGCAGTGGTATACCTACCCAGACGACACTACATACAGGCCTACCACCTAGTAATTTGGCTGCATTATTTCATAGAAATGTGTGAAATTATCAAATGAATTAGATGTTTTTGAAAGTGGCAAACCATTTCTATGAACTAATATAGCCTATGTTTCAATTTATTGTCGTATTGACAGCACTACCCTGTATAGCGGACGTCGGAACTTCTTATGACCGTTAATGTCGCGGACATGGTACCTACATAAAGGATCCTAACATATACCTATCCTACATAAATATATCTTAATAAGCAGCCAAAATGTTGGTCGTGCTGAGTCAGCCTCAATGAATACTTCTAAGGACTGTTATTATTACTGTACTGTAAATATACTACCTACTGTAGCCTCTACTTATCGGAGAGCAAAAATCCGTAGTGCGAAGGACGACTTTAAAAATGACTCATACATAATGGATTATTATAGGTGTACCCACAAATAAATGTCTGTGTAGAACTTGACCTGCAAGCATGTTATATAGTACAGTCGTCAGCGCATCCAGCGTAACAGTTTGACCTTCAGCCCGCCCTTAGGCCATCAGTAAGAGGGACTGCTCGGCACAGGGCTTCCTACATTGGAGAATCACATGACGCTAGGCCCTGTTGGTAGACTGTTTCGTTCGATGTCTGCCAATAATAGGATCTTGTGATTAGACATTAAATAATATACTTAATGTGATCGACTTTAGCCTTGACGATTGTATTAGCACTGTCGGTGAAGACTTTCCTGGACCTAATAACTATTTATGCAGAAATAATTATATTTTCCCGGTAGCAACTACGATTGAGCAGTATTAGTAATCTCGTCCAAAATTTAATCCGTTCTTTACGTTCAAGGTGTTCAAACATTAATATATGAAGGCTCAAATTGTCCGAGTTCTTCTCGCAGTTGGTACACACGCCGCGTGGCAGTACTGAGTATGTAATTATGTGCTAATTACGCAATCCGCGCGAGCGTGCGTAATTCGCCGCTCGTCGGCACACGACTCAGTTTTGCCGTTTCAAATCTTGTGTCACTGGCAGTTCAAATGTGGGCCGAACTACCTCTAGTAGTTATATTACATTCTTATCGAAATGGAATGACATTTGACTATCATTATATGTCATTTCTTTTCAGTGGATTGCTAATATGTTATATAGCAGTACTTTGTAGTATGTACTGTGTTCCTACGGTGAGTAAGCTCACCAAAGCTCATTGAGAAAGCATTATGTTGAGAGCAGAGAGGGACTCGCCTCCTACTCCCGTCAATATATTGTTTTCCCTTGATTTTTATAAAGAAGGCAGCGTGTTAGTGCCGAAGTTGCTACTAGCATCTTTAAGCTGGATTAGGTATAGGCTTTATCTGGTGGATTATTAGGTTATTTGCCACCTTTATCGTAAAAATAGGGGTTTAATTTTATTTTTAAATAGTTATAACTACATAGAATTTTATCATTAGAAATACATTTTCAAAAATCGATGTATACATTTAGCAGCACCTCGTCGTAGTCGAGAAACCCATTTCGTTGCAATTACGTGCACCGTGCGCCGCGCGACCGATCGCGACTGATGAGAAATTTGTCGCGCGACCACACGGAAATATTGCGCGACATCGGCGATACCTCATCATCGACGGGTTAGGCTAGTCTGCTATGAAATTTCGATAAATTACAGCGTCGGAGTTAATATTAAGCTAGGATAGCTTATGAATTATCCTACAAGCCCTATTAATATAATCAATGTGAAAGTTTGGACGTTTCTTACTCACGGATTTAGATGAAATAAAGCACACAGATAGATCCTATGTTTTAATCCGAGCAAAAGGTATCCTATACTTTAATCCAGACCAGACTAAAAAAAGTCGGTATTAAACCATAGGATACCTTTTATCGAAGGAAAGCTTTCTCTTTGGACAACGCAGATGAATTAGCGGTTAGAAGCTAGTTTTGTATTGGTATGACGGCGACACCTCTTAACTCTCATTAATTCTAACGAGCATTTAATTGAGCCCTCAACCTTTTCTGTTACGTGGGTAGGTACTTGACACATAATAATGAGCGTACACAATTCAAGAATTAAACGTTTGACAAAAGTAACTTGCTATTTAGTATTCATTCTAGAATATAACTAACTGATCTTCTAAATATTATTGGTTAAAATATTTTGAATATACCCAGTAGTAGATCTCCGAAACAAACATTTGTTCAAACAATCGAATCAAGACTCTCGAGTATCGATTGTTATCATCATGCGATTACGCCCCCTCTATGAAATGTTAAATTGAATAGGTACTCGATGCTTCAAACAAGCGTGTAATTGCTTATTTACACTTGAATTTCGCCGCATTTGGTCAAATCTTTTTTATACACCGGCTCTTAGCTCGCTAGAGAGATTGATATCCAATTAAATTCTCGAGATAATTGAATATAATATGAAAATATCTTTATTCAAATACCCAACAAAGAAGCACTTTCAAATCGCCAAATAACACTTTTTTAAGACTATCATAAAAATATATTTACTACCAACGTCATAGTGTCTGTCTGTCTGTCTCTATCTGTGTCTATCATATACGAATTTACGTTAACAAACATTGTCATAATGTCTGTCTGTCGTATCTAAATTTACACCGGCCAAAGTACCGGTAAGATTCCGGCAACAAAGGCACTCTTATAAAATATTAAATTACAATGTTTGTAGTTACAAAATTATATTTTTTAGCTGTGCACTGGCGCCCAGCAAAAAAAATGAAGAGAAGGTATATCAACGTGCCTACAAAGTGACAAAAGTCATCATCATCACCTACCTATATACGTCCCACTGATGCCGAGCTCCATGTGAAAAAAAGTATTATCGATATTTTCAAGCTGTCTGATAATGGACAATCACAAATAGGTATCTTATACTCGTAAGTAAACATAACACATTTTAACATTTTAATGTGTCTTCGCATTCTTATCATCTAAATTTTCTTGGACCCTAAAGTAGCTTCTTTTTATTAAAGTTTGAATGACATATAGCTTTTTAGTTTGTGAAAAGGCAGTTCAGTTACATTTGGTGATTTGGTGGGACTTTATGTATACATTTCCCTGTAAATGAGCGACTTGTCTTGTGAAGTCTAAAACTCGGACCAGCAAATTCATTTTTATGTCTAGTGGAATGGGATTAAATTACTAAAGATGCCGAGAGGAAATTAAGTAATTTTATTTTAGTTTATCACAAAATACTCTGTACGACTTGCGTAAATTTTATTGATGTTTCAAAGTAAGCATAATAAATATAGTTCTTTAAGCATGTCTAAGTTAAAGCAAGGATGATATATAAGAACCCATGGTTAAAGTTTCTACTACGATGGTTTGTAAAGCAAAAATTACTGAAATAGATTTGATTAATACTGCCATAAAAGATAAGATGACGTTAGATATATTAACTCTCCTATTTTCGACAGTTGCTATGAAACCATTAAAAAATCAATAAAAATATAGCGGTATTCTTGACCTTTGACCTTTGTAACTAAGACAAACATAAACATAGAATAATATAAGTAGTGAAGAAATTTTAATTTACTTCTATAAATATAATAAAAGTATGAATGATGACAACATTTTAACGGTAGGCTAGAATGGAATCTCCCGGAGTTCAATGACCTATCACGATGTAATATTTGGAAATAATTACCATAAATTTTATTCACTAAAAGCAGTGCAATCACTGGCTTATGTTAATATTTGACAATAATTTAAATAAAATAAATGAAAAAATTATCCAGCAAATGTTTTTGTATTTGTATATTATATTAGACACATATGACTCTTATTTTATTAATAATAGGGTATATCATCACCAGCCTATATGCGTCCCACTGCTGGACACAGGCCTTCCTACATGGAAGAAACACATGAAAAGCAAGGCCTATAACACCACCATGCTGGCCCAATGTGGATTAGTGGGTTAAAGCAGTTTTAGTAACAACCGGGACCAACGGCTTACCGTGCCTTCCGAAGCACGGAGGAGCTCGAGATGACAAATTTTGATTGACCCATCCCGGGATCGACCATGGCGAAAGTTGCTGTTTCCGTAATCGAAAATAAACTTCTCAAGCCACTACTCCAACGTTATCCCGATAGTAAGGTTTATAGTTATCACTTAATTATATTTAAACCTAAATAAATCGAAAAAGAAATAGGTAGTCTAAGCGATGTGGTTTTTTAGACAGATCAATCATTAAGTCGTAAATACATGACGGTGCATCTCTGTTACTCTCACGACTCATTAGATAATATGTTCCTCATTTATCTACCCTTAAGCACATGTATTTATCCATACGTATATAATTAATATACTTACAAGATACCCACTCTACCTATTCCTAAATAATAATAATTTCTGTCAATAAATACACCATACGAATAAATTATATTGCAGTGTTCATTGTGGTCTGTGTCGTTTTATAAGCAAAAAACGACACAGCACAACACAACACAAAAGCTTGTTTTCAAAAACAGTATACTTTGATTTTATTTTTTACTTTTATATCGCTGGACAGGTTCCTCTCGGTCATACCCCATATTGTAGGAGTGCATTAAAAATAACTAGTCCGCAATCTTGGATGTTCCACAGCTAACCATGCATTGTCATCTAAACTAAACTTGCGTACGAAATCTCAACTCCATCGGTTGAAGATATCTGCCTAAGAGTGATTCTGCTATCTGCTATTGAGTTGCAAGATTCCACTGGAACAAACATAGTTACATACATTGCAAGTTAAATAAAAGCTTCACATGTTAAATAAACTCAACACCATCTGATGAGAAGCGGTAAGAAGAGAATACATGATTTTATCCGCCTCCACCTTGCCGGTCCATAACGTGCCTTTTTACGAAAAAGGAAAATTGCAAAAAAAACATGCTATAGCTACTATAGGAAGGAGACAGCACACACTGTTGTAGTAGCAATGTGTTCCTGAGGTAGGGTCGCCTATCCATCATTGTGTTTCAAGGCAAGATGTCACGATGAGTCGGTGATTACCATTTTACATTGACAATTAATACTAGCACATCACGCTCAGCTCCAAGTGTATACCCTGATATACACCCAATGCTTTTGGTCAGGCCATTGTAACACTGCTTATTCATGGTGTACGCTGGACTTCATAAGCAACTGGTTAAATTAGCCAGTTGATTGGACGCCTAGGCCGTTCACTAAACGCCGCATCCAATTAAATGTCTAGGCCGATAGGTAATTGAACGTTTAACAACCTGGGGTATTAAAAGTCAGATCAATTGGATACCCAGGCGGATCGTCTTGAACAAAATAGTGTTGTGTGTTCAGTAGGATCAGAGTTAATTTTTATGAACAATTCTAACCAAAAGTATTTCGGTTTTAAGTGGAGATTATGAAACATCCGTGAACCTACCAATCAACCAGTCAGTTACAAAAAACTCTACGTTCTAGACAATCTGTCTATTAATTTAACCAGATGGCTTTGACAATGTTCAGCCATCTACGTCAACTTTGCGGTCAATATAACTTGGCTACTTGGCCTTCAGCCATTTTATTATTTGCCAGTGTTTAATGAACGGTATAGGCGTCAATTTGGCTGGCTTATTTGACAAGATGGCTGCGACTTATGCATTTCGTTATACATTTTGCATAGGCGCTTAAAAGCCTTGGCACTTACAAACTGATTTAGCCTCAAAGATCCGCTTGCGCCGAGTATGTTCGTTGGAGCAGGGAAACTTACTTTATACGCTATCAATGCAACGCTTCCTCCTTCCTCTTGAATAGGATGTATTATATTATCCAAAATTGAACTCTTCCAAAGTGGTAGAATTCTAGAAATTCTCTATTTTTAACTTTGTTACCTACATGAAGCTTAATGACTTCTGGCGGTGCTTAAACTTTGGACCACACAGATAGGAAAACCTACTGTAAGAATAATAATATACTTACACTTAAGCCTACTTTATCTAGTCCCAATTAAGCATCCCTAAAAGCTAGTACATAACGGAGAAACATAGATAGACTTACAGATCTTTATTTACAAAACTGACATGATGTAACATGTGAAACAGTATAATTTTATTTATATACAGGGTGGTGCCGTCAATACGACAATAAAGTGAAACATGCATGCATATATTAGTTCATAGAAATGGTTTGCCACTTTCAAAAACATCTTCTTCATTTGATAATTACATGACATTTGTATGAAATAATATAACATTTGCTGCATTATTTCATAGAAATGTCATGAGATTATCAAGTCAATAAGATGTTTTTGAAAGTGGCAAACCATTTCTATGAGCTAATATAGCCCATGTTTAAATTTATTGTCGTATTGACGGCCCCACCCAATATAGAATGTCCGGGGCATCTAAAAATTAAATGGGTAGCCAATGCGTTTATTTACGAAGAAAACTATGATAACATAACCGAGCGTATCCACACTTTTAATATTGGGTGGAAGTTTATTGAGAGTAAAAGATATTACCAAACCTAGTTTTTACAATGACAGTTGTGTAAAAATAACATAAGAAAATCTAAATCTAAATCTACCGATTTATGGGTCGATTTAAATAAAACTGAAAATCATTAACAAAAGATTCACGTTGATTAAGAGTGCGTTATGTCTGCTGGCCTGGCTTGGCTACAGCTAGGGATCAGGTCAGTACCATCAATCCCGCCTCTCTAATCGAGCGTCTACGCCAAGATTAATAAACGAGCTCAATTTCAACCTTTTTTCGGCGAACCTAATGGCGCATAAGTAATTAGCCGTTTTTTAAACGGAGTTACCGGGAAATTTATCGCCGGATAAACGCCGGTCGCTTGTGAATGAGTTATTGTTTTAGAAAATTATAATTTTTCAAACGGTTTCGGGTGAAAACAAAAGAAAGCTGGAACGAGTTTTGCATACATTTTGATTATTCATAGACAAAACAATAAAAAATATACATTTCCAGCTGTGCCCGTGGCTCACCCGCCTTTATCCACTCTGAAGTTCCATTCCAAATATTAATAATGAATTTTTTAAATAAGATGCAGTTTCGGAGATGATTACCCCTACATCCATATACATATTACCTTTCATAACATTACTGTAGAGTATGCGATATAGCTCAAGATCAAGATATACCTACTTATGGTGCCTAGATTAATTTAAACTTGTAACCTATATTGAGAGTTTTTGATGAGAATTAAAATTTATGATTAAAATGACTGTTGTCATCTTGATGTCACAAACTATTGAATCCTGGCACAAATACCTATGTATTATGTTACTTTATAAATAACATCAACTCACGACTGATTAATTCAGGTATCTGCTACTTACATCTCTATAATATCTAATGGTTTTCCGGGTAACATAAAAGTATTTGTATGAACTTTCACTGCACTACACCTGGCGATATTTATTTGCAAGAGAGGCGCAAGCTGAGAAGTAGCAATTTTAATGTTCCCTTAATTAAATAAGTTTTTACTTTTTAATTAAGGGATTTTTGCATTTTAAGCATTTTGTGGTGGTAGGTAATGTTTTTTTTTTAAAGTTTCTTTTTTTAATTTCTTCCAACTGGAGAACCACCTTCGCCTTACCGCCTTGTGTTGGAAAAGGGAGGAAGGCTTATGTCTCAAGCTATCAACTTAACGCTTTCTATTCTGTGTTTTGTTCTGTTGTGTTCAATTGTCCATTGTCTACGGTGTACGGTAACCGCTTCCCATCAGGCAGAGCGTGTGCTTACTGTTATTATTTAAAATTAATCTAACCTAAAATGCACGTTGTTGTTGTATAGTCGACAGAACATCAAGCGTAACAGTTTGACCTTGAGGCCGCCCTTAGGTATTCCGTTCGTAAAGAGGTCACATCCGTAGAGCAACTGTTACGCGTCATGTACTGTCGTCTGTACATTGGTATCAAAGTATCTAATTAAAATGGAAACCATCATATCACTTTTTGGAACAAAAGAAAGGAAAGAAACAAAAGCCAGGATCACTATAAGTTTATGGTAACTTTAGGTGAGCTATTAAGTAAATATATTTCTTTCTGCACTTTTTGTAGCGTAGTAAGTATATTCCAGACACAATTGATTTTTCAATTGTGATAGACCCCCGGAGATATAACGCCGCTTGACAGATTACATTTCATTTATTCAGGAATGTCTGTGTCAGTGGGATATGCCAGAGTATTGATTATGTAGCTCTACTGGATGTATCATAGTATAATAATAAATAAGCACACAATAGTTTTAAATTTATTGAATTTCGAATATAATATATTATTATAATGTAAATATTTACAATATCAATAGAAGATTCAACTACAATAAAATATTGTATATTATATAAATCTACATAAATAAACAACACAACCGATAATTTCTTATACATATAGGTACAAATGAATAAATTATTAAGCAAATAAATAACTTTACTATTTTGTTTCAACAGAAGACTGTTCGCAAAAACAAAACCACTTTGTTTAAGATAGAATTTTGCGATACAAAAATACCTATCGTAAATTTTAAGTCTCATTTGAACGATTATTACTTATGATGTTTTACAAAATTAACATTTGTTTTGTTATTATCAGCAAACACTTCGTTTGTTAGGCAGTGATTAAGTCATATTATTGCTATTGTAATATTTCTGCACAGTTTATAACAATAAGTAATATTTTCCATTGGTTTCTAATTATTTATTCACTTACACTAAAAACACTATGCTAAATAATCTTTGGTATACATACATACACCTCATATCCCTAGGCAACATTTTAAGATTTAGGGACAATTGATATACCTTGAGAGATAATTTAAGCCAATGTTGTTTGATAAAAGTCTGTAAAAATGCTCTCAGTAATTAAATCTACAAAATTCACGTAACCTTACCCTCCATATCAAAAATGCAGTCGGCCAATTAATTATGTTTAATTGAATAATTAATAAAAATTGTAATTATAAACCTACGTCATCCAAATGGACGGGTTTGCAAAGCTAGTGTAAAAATACAACTAAGTAAGGTATATTAGTAATCAATGTAATTATGATCATATAAATATGTAAAACGATGCCTGAGCGTACTAAATTGGTGTCAAATGTGAGCATTTTTACGTTATTTCTATATTTTATACAACGGGGTTTATATATTGGCGTAAAAACCTGTAATTCATGTTTGGCACATACTAAAATCATACAATTTACACATAATGTTTACATATATTTAATATTGTTTCAATCTAAGCTATCAGTAGGTATAATCGATTTTATTTTATTATATTACTAGAAATTTATACATACTTATATTAATCAACAATAATAACTCTCATGAATTGTGCTAGATATACAAATAAATATGATATATTAATAAACATATAAGGTAAATCAAAGTGGAAATGAAAGAAACGAAAATCGTTTGAATACTTTTACTTTTCATATCACATAAGATTACATCAAATCTCAAATATATTCAGACCTTAGCAACATACATACAAACTGAATATACCAACATTTGCGAATAACAAATTAAAAATTGTTTTTGAAAATCCGTTGAGCAAACAGTTGCCATAATTGAAAAACTTTAAAATACACATTTTTTGTCATTTTTAGACATGATTATTGTACGTGTTATAGTGAATTTTAACACATTTTTAAAACTACATGCAAAAATAACATGGGAAGCTCATTTCCACACAAACTTTTAGTATTTTGCCCACGGTGCATAGACTTCGTAAGACTTACAACTGACAGATTTTTTGGGGCTTTTCATTAAATGATGAGCCTCCACACCGCAGCCAATATATTATATTCAATAACATATAACATTGCTTTGATATGTTTTATGTACTATATGTTAGGCGTATTCGCTATTCGTGTCATAAGAAGTGTTCAATAATCAACAACCCACTTTATCATCTCTATGCACTCAATAAAATCTAATATATTTACAACTTAAGACGAACGACACCGAAAATTTTGGTAACGTATTTAAATAATATCTTAAATCGAGATTATAGTTTTTAGGCCTAAACAAATATCAATATGATGTCGAAAAGCGTAAAATAATTTAAAGCTTATAATTCAATTACTAAAATTTTACTCGATTAAGTGATTCATATAGTTTATATTATGTTGACGTGCAACAGATGCCTCACTTAGACCAATAAACATTGAATAGTTCACGCTCAAATTAACATTTTTAATATTTAATAACAGCTCATATGTTTAATGCTACAGAAAACAAAAATATACAGTCATTAAAAACTAGTATAAATATAACAGCCCCTAAAATTTTACTATTCAATAGCAAAATTCTTTATTTACCTAATATAATACCTACAATAGGTTAATAAATTAGGTTATAGTTTTTAAAAGCAGTGTCGAAATCGAAATACAATATTTGATAATATAATATACAAATATATCCCAGTTCGCGACCAGCTATGTTTTTGTATTGATCTGGTCCATTAAATATTAAAACACTGAAAACTAATTAGGTACTTTTAAATATATGATACCTACTTAACGATTATTTTATTCATAACAATTCGAGGAAACCCTTTGAAGCTTTATAACATTTTGTCAGTAGCATGTTTATTCAGGAAGTTCATTTTTGTGGAAGACAAATAAGTATATGAAATTCAATTAGTATATCTCCCATTTGGTATTATATTATTACTGCCATATATAATTTTAGGAGTTGTATTCTCGTATCTTTTGTACAGTTCACTAAATTAAATTGGTTCAGTATTATATTTGTCATTTCAATTCAATACGAATACATATTTCATTACTCATATTTTAACATGTAGGTAGGCCTGTGCCCAGTAAAGGGACGTGTATACAGTATGTTAATAATCATGACATTTTTAAAAATATAAATGTAGATGAGACGTATGTTATTAGGCGCTAAAACGACCGTTCTAAAATTAAAAATACGTCATCGTTAATTTATTAAAGAAACAGAACTACGAATTCAGTTTAGTGATTTGTATAAACTTAATCTGCATCCATACAATTTTGTCATGTTTCCATTTTTAAGTTTTCGTTCGACAATAATCTTTTATATTACAAATATTGGTTCCACTTTCACAATTCTTCAGTGGACGCAATTGGCGCTTTCAGCAGAGGGGTCCTGGGACTTCTAGAACCGTCAGAATTTCTGTTAGAAGCTTGAAAGTCTTCGTTAGATAATGACGCGGGAATCGGTGCAATTTTTAACTGATGACCGTTTAATTTAATCTCAGTAATGGAATGTGATCTGCCATGGTTTATATTAGGCTTCTCCTTATTGCTGGTGGTCATAGGGTCGTGAGTCGGAGTTTTAGCCATAGATTGTGTCACTCTTGTTCTGTTCGACTGCTCTCTTAGCGCCATTTGGTATGCGACTTCGAATGCTTCACCTAATGTTAGGATGACTTCTGTTGCTTGATCCTGTAATAGAAATGGTACGGTTTTAATTAGGATTGTAATATAAAAGACGCTCAAAGTCACTACTTAAATATTTTTAATAAAGTTTCTTTACGTATCGTTATAATTAGTCAAACGCATATTAAGAGCTTTAATATCAAATTTACGTGTACCTCATAACATTTATTTAGCCGATTCATCTATTCTGTTCACTATTAACTCTATGGTATGGGTAATAGAAAAACATTTACGGATGATTTAAGATTAAGGCAATCAAAATAATGAATTAGCTTAATACTGACCATCGTGGCGACTCTGAAGACATGACAATAGTGGCTCTTGGTAGTATGGTCCTTTGTGATGTATGCGAAGTGCGTCAGGTCGTCGGCGTCCTGACACGCGCAGTGGATGTTCCGGATCTCATGCTCGCATACCAGCTCCTATACAATAATGAAACTTAGTTTTTTCAAGATACACAATAGTCATTTTTAATCTAATGCGCCAATATTCTATTTTTGTAAAAAAAAAATTTTTGTAGCTTAACTTCTAATCTTATAGGGAAAAATAATAATAAAAATATTAAGTTAACAAACAATGTATAAATTAAACATGAATCTTTACTCGTTCAGTAAAATTTAAGTTCTATCAATTAAAAAAAAAACAAATCAGTCGGTTGTCTATGCGTCTTTATTACGTTGTTTATAAACCACACTGCGCATTTAAGGGTTGAGTTTTTTCCTGTGATGTCTTCTAAACTCCAGAGAGTAATTTAATAAACAAAAGGTTTTGGCTTAAAAGTCAAAACATCAATAGTGCAAACTGCTTAGTTTAAACGCATATTATAAGTTATATTCCCATTAGCATTAAAATTAATTAACGTGAAAATAATTAATTCAAAGATAACATTTCACTTTACACAAGAAAAAACTCAATTTTGAGTTTCAATCGCGCCTACAAGCTGTAAACAGAAAAAATACACTAATTATCCCACTTAACTAACCGTGAAGTCTTCTGAAAAAAATTCACTGTAGAAAAAAGGAAAAGGCAATCCTTTTTTTAGGAAACAAAAGGCAAGATTGGTCGCTCTTCCGATCAAGTGTGAAGAATGGTCCATAATTAAAAGTCAAGTAAACAAAGTCGGGGCTTTTGTCTAGCGGGCTCTTTTTGTTTGGGACCCTGGATGTTGGCACAATGTACACTTGATTGCCCGCCAAAGAACAAACAATCTTTACCCGAAAAGAAGTTTTGTACCAAAATAAGGGAAATTCGAAATTAAAGTGTATTTTTTAAAAAGTCGAACTGAAATGGAGCAGGCAATAGACTTTAAAAAAATATGATTCTACGAAGCTTCTTTTAATACTTCATTAAGTCCTATAATGCATTATTAGAATTAGAAAAGAAAAAATCACTTATTTATTGCAAAATAAATTGTATGTAAACTAGCTATATTGACACCCGAGGTGAGTTTCTAAGCATTTTAAAATCAAACAGATAAAGCGACATTCAATTCATTTTTTTTACTTTAAATTAGATATAATGAAATGTGTTGCTTCTGTGTTTTTGTTCTGATGTAAAAAGTGAGAAAAACACTTACCCTAGTTATAGTATTGAGGAACTTGACCCCTCTGTAACTAATGGAGAGGATGATGTCGGGGGAATCCCGGGGTTCTTTGGTTTTCTTCAGCTTTTGTATGGATTTCTTCGTAGATTCTGTTCCGCGTAGTTCTTTTACCACCGTTGATCCTAAGTACTGTAGAAAGGATGGCTATTTAATAAGTTCTATGTAATTAAAAATCACTACGCTCAAGTAAATCAAAGTGCTTATATATAAACATAATACACACTATTTAAATGAACAAATCAAGGTGATTCATAAAAATGTAAACTAGCAAAAATTAACTATAAATTGCTGGGGTCAGAGTAAGTCACCCCGAAATGAAAATGGTCGCGGGTTCGGTTTCCTTATCAGGACATTTTATTTTTGTCTAGTTAAGTAAGTATTCTCAATAACTTTTAAACATTTATTATCATGTTTAGAAATTTTTTTAGATTTTATAGTAACTTTATTTTACTTACATTAGCTACATAGGTCACTGCTCCGGTCACCAAAACAAATGGTTGATGCTTCCACTGGGTCTTCAAGGCCCCTGGCACTCCAACCAGTAGTTCTGAGGGCGCCCTGATTTCAAGGTCTGAAGGCCTGGGTGGTTGAGGAGCCGGCCTATTCTTCTTGCTTCGCTTCAACGTCTCCCCACCAGGAGGAGCTAGCGTAGGAACAACTGGGGGTGGCACTGGTTTTAGGTTTTCTGAAACCGGTAGCTTCTCTTTGATTTCTTCTTTTAGCTGCTGTATATTGCTTTTCTAAAACAAAATTTTATTTTATGAAATCAATATCTTAAAATCGTGTACTTACGCTCAAATTATAAGCTTACTAGATAAATTTAAGTAGTTTGATATTCAAATCAAAATAATATTGGAAAATAATTTAAACTTGAGCTGCCTGAACAAAACAACGAAAGAAAGTTTATATTGGATATTAATTTAGCACGTTGCAAAGAAATTTTCCATAAAAGGTATCAAAAAATTAAACTTTGTTATTATGTTTCTTGGCGATTCGTCTTTTGCGAAAACAAAAGCAGCACTAGCTGAAGCACCAATACTCATAGAAAAATAATTGCAACGCCGACTGCACAAAACGAACGCTAATTAAATACAAAGGGGTGAAAACTCACAATTGCACAGAGCAAAGTGTCACTCGTTACATTTGACACTTCAGAGGTGCAAAACAAAAAACGATGATACAACTAAAAAAGACTGCAAGCGTGAAATTTTAATTAAGGCACTAAATCAGAGGCACAAATGCGAGATAATAGACAGTGTCAACTAATTTGATGAGTGCCATTTGCCGACAAAAATAATAGGCAGCTAGCATATTCAGGTTCCAGTGAATAGTATGATCTTCCGTTGGGATGAACTCGAATAGATGGAGGGATGCTTTATGGTAGTGATCGCTACTAGTGGATTACGAATGTATCGCACAGGTATGACGGTGTTTCGTAAAGTTCGATTGTGAAGTTTCCATCCAAAGGACCCCCTACGTTTACCATAGCTAAATTACTTGTTGAACACTTTTATTACATTTTTTAATTTATTTCAGTATTTGTATACTAAAAGGAACAACAATGAAATTCTTATTTCTGGAAAGAAAAATTGAATAGTTATGAATATTATAGTCATCTATTTCTTCCGAGAAACATTCTTAGGTCGTTCGAAATTACCGAAGACTTTTATTTTTTTAATTTCTTCACCAATTCAGTATTCATGGTCATTTTATTAATTCAGATAGATCACTCCCTTGCTAATTATTTAACATCAATTAGAGTTTATGTTATGGATAAACATATATAATAAATTAGTATTAGAAATTTACTCACTAAAGCAAAGTAAGAAAGTGGCAAAGGGTTCGTAAAAACCAATAGTTGGGGCACCATTTTAGTGGCAGCGCGAGTGCCTCACTCGTGGCGAACTCCTGAATAGGTTCTACTGAATAGGAGGCGGATTGAACACTAATTACCTATACGGAACTGGCGACGTGTGAAATTAAAAAACCACCGAGATGTGAGCCCGTCAGCGGCGTAAAGAAATTCGTGTGTAACTTTTTAGTAGAAGTTCTTAAAATACTCTGAACATTAGTAAACTAAATATTGCTACATGTAAGAAAAAGACTTAAGATTGTAAAAGAGTCCTTGTAGAACAGTTTTCAGTTCAATTGTAAAACAGCAGCCATTGTAGAATCCTATAGATTTTCAATTTACCCAAATCTGGACGTAAAAATAACATTTGATAAATAATCTTTCCTACTTATCTTCTTACAGTCAAGTTAGGTCTGCACAGAGTTCACAAAACAATATACCTATTGCGTGCTGAATTATAAGTCTCAGTTTGGATGGTATTGATGGCAAGCATTATTCATCATAAGCATTTCTCTGTTAATTTAAAATATGTAAGTCATACAAATCTCGTTCAGGAACTTTAAAATAAGAGGGGTGAAAGTAATATGATTATATCGCCTTCCCCACAAAATCACCTGTAAGATTAAAATGGCTAATCCCTGGTAAATTGCTCATCTTGTCTTAATTACCGTCACGCACGTGTGCTGGGGGGTAGCCTGGCAACCCCCTGAACTGGTAAAGTGCCAGCGATAAAGAAGATGCTACTAAGGGGAATATAAACATATCTATCGAGTAAAGTGTGATATTAAATAGATTGAATTGCATCTTACGTGTTTTCTTTAACATTACTTATTAATTTCAAACTACTGACTATAAAATAAAAGTATTTTTTTTATATCTTTATTGAATAACCCTGTTTATGCTACCCATATTGAATTGAAGCCAGACTGTATTGTCAACAACACCCGCAATGGTAAAAGGACATCCTCTTTAGAATTAATTCAATGGTTGTAATGCACAGTAAAAGGCTCGCAAGTCACAATGCACCTTACTAGTAAAGGTATAATTTTATCCATCTCGACTCTAACCAGCAAAATGTATGTATTGATATTTTTGTGCCTGCATTACTTTCTTTTACATGATGAATTATATGTATTATGACAATAATATTGAACAGTTCTCAATCTAGAAATACCATTCTATTCTTCTGCAAAGCTCATAAATATTTATATTTACACTATTTTTGGAAAAAATCCTAGTTACTATCGCAAAATTTCTTTAAATAAACAATCCTTTGCTTTGATCTGACACAATTTGAAATATACTCCCTACTTAAGGTACAAAATTTAAATTCTGTAAAATATAACTTTACTGTTGGATTATAATAATCTTGAGGATAGACGGGTCCTAGTCTTTAATTATTAAAACCAATACATACTCCATAACGACATGATGTACGCTGAGTAGTCGTTTTTGATTTCTAAAATCTATCTACGCAGTCTAAGTATACTTATTTTACAAAGATCTGTATCATAGCAACTCCCCACGTATCGAACCCACACTTGACACGTTAATGGTGAGGATGTCCTTTTTACGAGTTTCTGCCTGACTGCTCATGAGCTTCATTGCTTTGAACTTTTATAGTAATTTACATTTAGTTGCATTTTTTTCTATTGAAATTAGAATTTTGTTGTAAAATTTCGAATTTACAAATTGATTTGTTTACTAATGAAATAATTTTAAAAAACCATCCTCATGAGAAATTCAGTACTGTCTTTCCACGTTTTTATAGCCTTTCAATGATTGGAATATTAAAGCTTTCAATGAGATTATGTTATTATGAGAAACTATTAAAAATGCTAAGCGTGTCGATGCCACAGTGGTAGTCACCTATGAATGGAACATGATGTATATCAATGATTAGCTTATCGATGAATGAGTTAGTATAAATGAAAGGAAAAAATATGTTGAGAAGTACGAAGAAGGTGTCATGCTAATAAGTGATTTGTTATTCATACCGCTTGCCGATTTAAGTCCGCCATGCCATGAACCTTGCGAAACAAAACATATTTAAATAAGATTGTGGAAATAATATCATAGACTCTCCATAGACAACTATTTAAAGACACTATAGACTGATGAAAAAAGAGTTTTCTTTTTGGCGCTGCA
This sequence comes from Nymphula nitidulata, assembly GCA_947347705.1. NCBI lineage: Eukaryota > Metazoa > Arthropoda > Insecta > Lepidoptera > Crambidae > Nymphula > Nymphula nitidulata. The sequence continues at coordinate 10,305,932 of OX374636.1, forward strand.
TAAATTAAATAAACCGCTTTTGTCATATAAACTTGGAAATATACATAATAGCCGTTCATTCCTATTTTTAATAATACATTGTATATTACTGCGGTCTCGAAAGATTATGCATGAATTTCTAAGATCTAAAAACAAAATACTCACTAAAGTATTGAGATCTGCACTTATTTCTTCCATGTTGTTCGCTGGTCCATTGTGTTCGCCAGAAACCGAACACAAAATCCTTTTCCTATGTCCAGGTTTTTGTATTTCTAGCACGGCAGTCAACTCAACCTCCCAAATTCTTTTAACCCTATCCATATCTACATACAAATGCTTTCTAAACGTATCACTATATTGTTCTAAATTAATATTTCTTAGCCATTCTTCTACAGATTCATTTTGGTTCTTACTTATATTATTATTGTTATGGTTATTACTGATTTCTTGTATTTTAAGAGGTAACTGTTTTGATGACTCTAATATTTTCTGCCTTTCTGTTTCGTCTATACCCATTTCTCGTAGATCATTGTCGTCTAGGATACCGTTCTGAAATAAAAGAGGTTTCTTAAGTATTCTATTGATAAAACTATCGTGATAGCATACCAAAATATTTTAGTTACTCACAATAAAATCGATATCATCGTAACCGCTCTCGAGAAACAAGGGCTCGTAGTCGTGTAGGCAAAGGCTAGCCAACCATAAGCCCAAGTTTGAGGCCACCGAAGGACTTAAGCTAGACTCGGAGCAGCTGAGCCCCAGTCTTGAAGTGAACTCTTGCTCCAGCTCAGAAACGAACACAGACTCCCGAACGAGTTTGCTGCCAAATGAAGCCATTATTTCGGAGATTTTCGCCCATTCCTCCTGTTAACAAATAAAACATAAATATTACTTTTGTTGCAATAATAATATTTCCTTACTGAAAATATTTGGCAATTACTTTTGCAAATTAAATGTCCAACAATCCGTAATCAATTGACGGGTGAAACACAAGTTATATAACATCGTAAATTAAATATCCATATACGGGCAAGCAAGGTGCAAGGGATATGATAAAAATCAATTTGCATTTTATTTGAGCCATCTGCTATACATTGGCATATCAAGCACCTGCCTACCTGCATAATGCAGACGACATTTTGTTCTTATCAATATGCGTAGGCATCTGGGCTGCCCGCATCATGTGGTTCTTTATTATTAACTTATCGCTCATATTTTTCTTTTTTATACGGAAGTTTCTAAACGAACACATTTTTACCGTTCCAAATGCTACACAATTTTCAGATATATTATGATTACATACATTGTTTCTAGTTAATATAAACTTATGTATTTGATACCTTAATAGTTGATAATGTTTTAAATAATCGTATTTTTAAGTATTTTCTTGCTACGTTCAAAACGAAAATAGTCAATAATGATGCTAACGATGATAAGTGGATAATTAGGCTGCAATAGATAAAAACGTATTTAGATACACATGACTGCTTCTTTTGAATTTCAAATTAAAGTTCTTCTTTTGTGTCAAGGCATAGGATTATCGTCGAGTTTTAAGTGTCCCCTTGTATTGTTACCTGATAAGTACTTAGTGCTAAGCTACCATCCGTGACATCATTTTATACGTCGCCAGTGCAGAAAATTGCTGACTTTTACGGAAGGTTGAAAATTACGAGCAGAACTTCTGCGATACTATTCACTATTTACTCCTTTGTACGCTAGTGTTTAAACTAAAAAAACAAAAGATAAAATTGTGTTGGTTATGGTGTAATATCATTGTTTTGGTTGTGATGAATTGATAAGGAGCTCATAGGCATAGTGGTTTGAGCGCTCTGATTTTGATTACGAAAACTAAGCAACTTTCGCCATGGTCGATCCAGGGATGGGTCAATCAAAATTAGTAATCTATCGAGCTCCTCCGTGCTACAGAAGGCACGTTAACCCCTTGGTCTCGGTTATTCTGCATCCGCTTTAACCCACCAAGCTGCATTGGGCCAGCGTGGTGGTTTTATAGCCCAAGCTCCTCATGTGTTTCTTCCATGTACTTTAGCTTGTGCCCAGGGGCCTTACCACCATCTTTATAAAAGCGATTCGTATTCCGCTCGGTTCAGTATTGGTTCCTAAACTGCATCGCTGTCATAGTCGTAGATAGCATCGTAGTACGTATATAACGATTCTACTCAGTTTAGGTCCTAAACTGGATCGCGATAAAAGATGGTGGTACGGGTGCAGCAGTTGGGCATATATAAATTGATTATGATGATGGTGAAGTAATTTGAAAAGATATGACTACTTTCAATTCAAGTATCGGAATAAGTATAACACTAATAATAATTATAACAGTGAAATAGTTTATTGATAAACAAGCATAAGTTAAGATATAAATACTATAACAGAACTAATATGCCTAGCATGAAAGTTTTTAAGTAATGAAAATCTTCAAATAGTTATAAATATTTAAAACAGACATCCATGACGCTAATCCAAATCAGTGATAAACATCCCTATTTAACTACTTAAACAAAAAAGACATTCAAAGTTTAAATTGGAGACTGTTCGACGAATTTACACCGACCATAAAAGTTGTTTAGCTCAGCAGCCGAGCCACAAAGAGTTTTATGACAGAAATAACATAATTACGACTTGAGTGCACCACACAGGCTGAGGTGGGTTGGTAGCGATAAAATTATGTCAAATGAAGCTATTAAACACTCAATAAGAAGATGCTTAGATGATTGGGAGGACAAACTAGACTGGGCAAAATACGAAATGAATTTAAATATGGCAGTTTTTAGGTAGGCCCTAACCTCAGGACCCTGTAGACAAAGAAAGGCAAAGACGAAGTGGTAAAAAAACGATATTCCAGAAAACAGAAGGGGCTGAGGAAAAATAAAAGCTAGAAAGAAAAAGAAAAAATGACAAAGAAAAGCACATTCTCTTTAAAAGTAAAAAAAAAACGAACAAAGACACATCAAAATAGTGGACTGAAATGTAGATTATTTAGATTAGTTAGACCAATAGTAGAGTTTGTGTGAGTACCTAAATAATGGGGGAGAAGAAATAAAACGTAACGGATTTTATAATGTACTGTAGATAATATGGTACTGCATAGCGGTATTCGCCACTCGAATTTTAGTTCCTGCAGTGAGTATTGCGGCCAGAGATCATTGAGAATTCAATTTGCTGTAACGAGAGGGATCTTCTAAACAGTTAACGATTCCTCCTGAGTTTTTGTGAGTAGTGCCCAAGTTGCTAAGAGCGAGTGTCTGCAGGCTACGGTAACCGCTTACCATCACGCGGGCTGTACGCTTGTTTGACACCCTTGGTCTCCATAAAAATATAGAGTTATGATTTTCTTTAACTTTCCTAAAAGCTTTCAATTTTCCGGCACTATTTTGTTTATTTTCACAAACCAGTGAGAAAGTTGATGAAACTTGTTACCAACGCTATTATACACTAAATTGAAAACCTAAAACCAACTACGCTTTTCGAATCTAGAAGGAATTCTCCACCTCAAAAATAAGGGATAGGAAGTCAACCTTTTGTAGGTAGGTACCTATGTTATTTTAATGTAATACTTTAGCACCCAAGGAACGATAAACTAAATTATGGTTATAAACGGTAAAGTTAATAAAGACGCTCACACCGAAGGGTTATATAAGCCCAATACAGATTCCCCTGGTTAGATATCATACCAACCGTAAGATACTACTTTTATAATCCTTTGTGAACTGTAAAGTGGCAACTCATCAGCCTCGGCGATCGAGACTTGACAGAGAAATAGGTCGATCAAGGTGAAGTCCAGTCAGCTCCCCTATTCTCAACTGTCGGATCACGGATTCGATTCGAAAACTCACATCCCGTCTCACTTGCAACGCGATAAAAGTGACACTGTATAGAGTTTCCGATATTCGAATCCTTTCCGACATTTGAGAATATGTGGGCAGAACAACATCGCAGAACAGTAGTTAAAGGGTTGTAAAAACTACTACGACGTAAACTAAAAATAATGATTCAATGCTTATTTTTCAAAAAAAAGTTAGTCGTCGACAGCGCGACGGTTATTATGTCTGTCCACATAAACTATTTGTAACAATTCACTTATTTTTATTTTTAAGGAAGGTATCAATAGAGCTAGGGCATAGTTCAACTAGTTTCTTTGCCGTTTTTTCAGAACTTCGAATTCTTTGCCAGCACATGTGTTCCCTCCATCGTACGTTAATGGCCGACAAGAGGAGGCAGCTAGAACATTTTGTTTCAAGCTGCACTAGCTGTCTTCGCATATGGACTCTTTCACACACACATTGGTTAACATCAGGGTGGTGTTGAGTCATTTGCTGTGATATGTGTAAAAAAGTGGTACTGTCATTTTATCTCATTTTGACAGTTGAACTGTGGTAGCACCACGCCGGTCTCACTCCGAGTTAAAACCTTAAGTACCTACATGGCGGCCGCGACGTGTTAGTATAATTATAATCCAGTGACGAGATACACGATATAAAGAGAGACAACATAGAGGTTAAATTATCGGTACGTACAATAGCGCTGTGCGACCTGAATTGCACTTAATTGTGTTATAACAGGAGTCATATTTATTTTAATCATAGTGAGAGCACCTACTGCCCCTATTTATGATTGTAACTGAATAAAACTATTCATTATTGTTGTCTTCTTGCGGAGAGATAGGTTGCCAAAACTTATTGAGAAAGCGATGTGTTAAGCTTTACATGGTAAGCAACGCGTGCTTATTGCCCAAGGTGTTACGAGCATCTCTACCTATAGATATATATCGGCCGAGTGGTTGTTAGCCATAGCCACCTTTGTCGTATATTAAAAAGATTAATTTTGGTAAAACGTACAAAGTTCTCCTCCCTACTTGTACGTACCGCTGTACTGTATTTTCACCTTAGAAATTGCCATTAACAACTTATCTGTTTATTTTAAAAGTCTGATGAATTACAAAACAACGTCAATTGAGCAAATAACATAATAATAAATAAAATACAACTCATACAAATCATAGAACCAAACGAAATAAAAATGTAACATAAACAATTTCTTGAGATTTAATTTTGAGCAAAATATTTAAATATCCAATTCTCAGCGCCCTAGCCCTAATGTCTATAAATTAAATTTATTTTCTCATAGATCAAAATATTATTCAAATACTACGCCACACATATTATTACCTGTACCTAATCAAAACATAGGCATAGTAAGTAAAACACAGTACGTCCGTTATTCGTGGTTATACTGTAACATATTGACATAACATACTACACAGAACGATGTGTATATGCATTCATGAATATTAAACGTTTACATTGAATTTGGCGCCGTCTGTACGTCACGCAAACATTTCCACAATTAAATGACTCATACAAAAACTATACAATTCGTACTACAAAAGATCTTTTCTTTCAATTCTGACTTTTAAAATTTAAGCTTTGATTTAACTGATAATATTTTGTTTAAGGTTTATTCCGTTATATTTAATGCAGGCCCACTTTATTTATAAAGTTTGATACGATAAAGATGCTTTTACGCTTCCTCATCTTTGCCATCACATTTTTTGATAAATCCCGTATCATAAAATATTTGCGTTAATATAACGAGAAGAAAATTAAACCGAATAAATATTACTTTTGATTCAGCTGCATCAAAACTGTGTATACATTTCTCTCTCTAATGTCAATGCAATAGGGATTAAAATCGTCAACATCTTTTTGAAGGGCTGTACTACAACTTGTAACAGAAATTAAGTTCTTATTACGGATATCAAACTTTTAATCACATCATTACAATTATCAATTAAAAGCATTATGTGTTGTTCGTTATTATTTATATTATCAGCTAGATTTAAGCCACAATATTGATTGTAATACTCTTAGTATAAAAGTAAAATATTTTTATATTTTCTTATCTCCTACAACAAATCTAGTCTATATGTCTGTTTTGTCACTATATTGATTATTGTTGAAAGAAGGAAATAAAACAATAAAACCATACCTGCTCATCAAACGGACTGAGTATCGACAGCGACTTGTCCGCGCTGTGGGTTGAGCTGGTCGTATTACTGCGCCGCCTGACTTCGTCTTCGATGCCATTGATACGGTCTGTTGCCTGTCCATTGCTGCTCAGGTTCGAGGTGTTGACCGTTGGCGGCTCAGTGGGCGAGGCGTCGTACACTGACTTTAGCTTGCGCAGTGTCTTCGGCCGCTCTGCTGGCATCGGCCGCAGGCCTATCCCGTCGAGCGTCGTCGTTGAGCCTTTGAAGAGGCCTGGGGACAAGATTATTTGGTCTTAGAAAGGTTGATCATAGCAATGTACTTTTAAGTTAATGTGCGTTTAAATTAGTAATATTTTTTTATTTAACCAAAAATTAAGATAATTTTTCGGCTAAACCCGAGCTTGTCGGTTTTTGTAGTCGCTATGGCCACCAGTATTATGAAACCTATTACATAAACCTCATGTTCGTTAGAGAATACCATAGACGATCGCAGTTCTATTTCGTTACCCGACCGTGATCGTAGGTTTGTTTGTTAAACAACTGAGAACAATTGAGGAAAAACTTTTTTGAAGTAAAGAAAAAGTATTCTATCACCCAAAAGATATGGAATAGAATAGAGTAGGGCGATTATGAACGCCGAAAGAATCCTTTTCAGTTATAATAGGAAATATTGAGAAGCACATGCTCATTGCCTGGCATTGAGCACGGTGTCACCCTGTCTCCCAGCAGTAAAATATTATGAACTATCTTTTTCTAAAATGATTTCATGATGTAAGCGACCTAATTCAAAGCTGCCCTACGTTCAGAATCACCCCATTATCCCCTACATTATGAAATAAATAAAGAAAAATTGCTTACTCTTTAATTATCCGATAATATTTCATCGTTCGTGATTCCAATAAGCCTAGCCTAAAAATACGTTGACTTTATGATTGTAGCAATACTTGAAAATAATATTAGTTAATTAATCAATTAAACACCTTGGAAATTCAATACAACCTTATCTAAAAACGAAGAAAAGTGAAAAGGTGAGGGCTGGCAACGGTGCCAAGGCGATGACTTAGTTAAAATGCGTATCAAACGAACCGGTCGCGGCGAGGCTGCCGGAGAACTGTTGTTAGATAACACAATACAACGCAATTTCATTTGGATTCGTGCGGCACATACAAAGAGATAAACATATAGAGAGAATATATAATATACACAAACATAAAAGGAAAATAAGAAAATTTTCATGAATAACGAACCTATATAGGTCCCACAGCTGAAATGCTGGGCACAGCCCTACATGGGAGAATCGCGTGAGGAATGCCCCATACTTACATATTTTGAATAACATTAATTTTATTCTTATTAGTAAAATTTACAAAATTTTAACTTTTATGGTAATTAACATGGCGAAACAATTCCGAAATAATTATATTATGGTACAAATGCAGTAAAGAAAATGCAGCAAATGAGGTAAATTGTAGGCTTAACTCAGAATGAATTGTACATTATATTTTTTGTTTTATTTACTAAAATGGTCTTGCTCTTGATCCTACTCCTGCACCCGTACCACCATCTATTATCGCGATCCAGTTTAGGACCTAAACTGTAGAATCGTTAATTCGTACTACGACGCTATCTACGACAATGACAGCGATGCGGTTTGGGAACCAATACTGAACCGAGCGGAATATGAATCGCTTTTATAAAGATGGTGGTAAGGCCCCTGCTCTAAAAGAAGTTATGAGGGGATCGACGATGTAGCTATCTTACTCAGAAGATGCTTCTTTAATCCAGCTCTAAAATAACCCAGGTTATTGACGACCGGCTGGCCGAGTGGTCTGTACCCCAGGCTACTCGGTCAAGAGGTCCCGGGTTCGAATCCCGGTAGGAACAAATGGTTGTATGATGAGTACGAGCATTTGTTTACGAGTCATGGATGTTTATATGTTTATTTAGTAGCTTTCTTATATTTATTTACATATTATTATCATTATTTCTCCGTTATCTAGTATCCATAACACAAGCTCTTAATGATGCCTACTGTGGGCTAGATAATAGGTGTAAGTGTATGAATATTATTATTAATATTATTATTATATGCTGTAGGAAAATTACGGAAGTCAGCCAGTGCGTCCCACTGGATATCTGATTATTTTGCATGAAAACATGTTATTTATAAAAAAATAGTTACATACACCATAGTATTTCATTTTAACATAATTTTTGATTTAAATAAGTACCCAAAATTGAAGATAAGTGACGTCACGACGAATCCTTATCGTTTAAAGAATATTAATAAATTTTATTAAACTCTTTTCCTAAACTTTTAACTTGTGGTCTTACATGAAGTAATTTGAGTTAAGTATTTTATATAAGCCACTTAAATAACTCTCATCGCGTAATTAACGTTTGAGTAGGTTAAACCACAATCCCAATTGATAATGCGGCACGTGTCGCGAATGAGAATCGAATAAATAAGGCACGGGGCAATTTTGTGTCATACAAGTTATTAGGCAATGATTTAATTAAAGTAATTGCGTCATCAACTCAATGTGACTTAAAATTATGTATACCACATTTTTCCTTTTTTTTTCACTTCAAAGTGATGTTCTAGGAAAATATTTAACTTTATTATATTTTACTTTTATTTTCAAAGATGTTTTTGATTCTCGGTATAACAAACAAATTTCCCATACATTTTATTTAAATGACCAAACTATTTGTATGACAGAAAATGAAATTTATTTTACAATTTAGATTTTTTTTAACACTATAGTATTTGTATGACTACTATGTTATGGGTAAGTGCTCGCTTGTTGCGGTAAGTACCAAACACCCTGTACATTTAGCACGTCTAGTAAGATATCAGAATTCGCAATAATTACTTTGAATTGTCTTAAATTGACTAAAATATCAACACTTCCGCAATTCTGCTAATAGGTACAATGAATCAGCAAATAACAATTCACACAAATAAGATTTTTATGAAAAACATTTCGGTCAAGAAAACTTACAAAAAGGCTGTACAGGTTGATATTTAGGTACTAGGCTAGATTTCACAACGAAAATCGGAAATTCTGTAATTTAATGTAAATACCAGTTTCAGAATTTGTAACAAATTAACATTGTGTACATACATACTTTCGCTCGAGGAGCTCGGTGCTCGGTGGCGTAGTGGGCTGAGCGCTCTGGTTTCAATTACGAAAACCAAGCAACTTTCGCCATGGTCGATACCGGGATGGGTCATTCAAAATTTATAATCTCGAGCTCCTCCGTGTTTCAGAAGGCACATTAAGCCGTTGGTCCCGGTTAGAGCCAGCGGGGTGGTGTTATGGCCCAAGCTCCTCACGTGTTTCTCCCATGTAGGAAGGCCTGTCCCAGCAGTAAGACGTATATAGGCTGGTGATGATGATAATACTGATGAGTACATACTTTAAAGGTGGACCAAGGCTATAGACACGTCCGAGTATTTGAGAGCCTCCTAATAAGCTAACGAACCGTCACTAATTGGGTGTAATATTCAACGAGCGGGCTTATTTCTAATAATAGTACATAATGCAGACACTGTATCGCAGACCAAGAAAGACAATTAATTAATGAATTTCACGTAAATTTTCACGCTTTTCATACAAACTTTCAAGGATAAAGTATTGGAAATGAACAAACTGATTCTTCCAAGACTTGCCACCCTCTTCTAAAAATCTAATAAAAAACCTATTTTAACCCACGACGAAATAGAGGGATGTTATAAGTTTGACGTGTCTGTATATGTATGTGTATATCTGTGTGTCTGTCTGTAGCATCGTAGCTCCTAAACGAATGGACCGATTTTGATTTTTTTGAACAAGCTGACGTGATTAGGATTAGATTAGGTTCTGCGCTATAATTTAGGAAGATATCAGTTCAGGCGTTTGTGGACTATCAGCTTATTTTCTACATGATAAAAGGGCTTTAATAACTTTCACAGATCCGATTGATTTGAAATTTGGTGTACTGTCACTTCGGTGACATTCCCATGACATACTAACCTTGAACTGATCCTATACCATCAAAAAGTCTGCGGGGTGCTTAATTCTTTAGAAACTTACAGCAGATATACTTAGTTATTTTGTTAAATGACATAATTTTCATCATTGGCTAACAGACGTTCATCTAAAGCTAATAACTAGTATTAATTTAATTACTTACAAATATAAATATGTAGCTTAATATTTTTATGCGTTAGAGAAGCCTCGCAAATCTTGACTTGATTTTATTTTTGTCTATCTCTGATATTATTATAGTTCTATCTTTCTTTAACCTTGAATCAATGAACTGCAAATCTTCAACAAATCGCACAGAGAAACTATATAACAAAAGATTTAGATCGTGAAAGTGATCATAACAACGTGAAACATGGTGTTTCTGGTTCACATTCACTTGTTTTGTCAATAAACAGTATTTCGCTCACATTTCAACGTTACTGATACTAAAAATAAACATTTCAATTTGCAACAAATCGACGGGTCAGATATATAACACAAGTGCGCGTGCGCATACCAAACAATTCAGGCCAATTTATATTGCATAATGTGCTATCCTTAAACTAAAGTATTCATCATCATCATCATCAGCCCACAGTCCACTGGACATAGGCCTCTCCACACTAAAACACCACTTGGCTCATTCCTTAGCTAGCCTCATGCAGTTTCTTCCATCCACTTTGCGAAGATTATTACTCCACCGAACCTGAATACGTCCCACACCCCACACCGCGCTTGGCGATCCGCGGTCTTTGACACTATAAGCGTTAAATTTTATTACAAGCACTCTTTTGTCGTCCTAAACCATAATTGTAGCTGCTACTCTATCTTTATAACACTTTAGGTTTTAAAGTAAGCTCTATTGGCAGCCATAATGTTTGTTGGGCGGTGTTCACTCAAGTACCGTTCACTCCAGCGGTCCATACTTAGTATTAAATTTACCGCATTGTAAATTATTTTTAAAGTTCTTCATTTCCTAACTTTTATTATATCGTTCTTTATCATTTTCAAAGTCAAAAGTTTTTGGCCTCTTGCCAGTAGGCGTATAAATAATTACTTAAATAACATAGTAATGTTATTCAAGTAATTATTTATCTTGTCAATTACCTGCCAAGCAAGTAATAAGCTTTGGCTTGTTTTTAAGCTTAGTTTTAATATGCGTTTCTCAAATTAAAGAACCTACCTAGTACTGCCGGCATTGTGCTACTATTATAGGAAGCAGGTTTCACATGATAATGATGATATATTTATGATACTTGATGCTATGCAATCATAAAAGCACACTTACCTACTTTTTATTTTACACTACTTATTGTAAATATTAATGTCAATATTCAGTGCTCCGTTACTATCATATACTTAAATGACACTATACGTCAAAAAAACTTCAAAATCCTGTATTCTTTAAATATATTTAAGGGTACTTATTGTAAGCTGTAAAACTGCATCTTTCATCTTAAAACCATTTTTAATTTGATTTCTATCAGTATTAAATTATTTAGAGAAAAATAGTACCTACTTCTGAACTTATAGTTTTTTTATGCACATGTAAAATTATGTGAAATGATAACTTTTGTTATGTAATCATGTGATATACATACTCGTGTTAATACAACTTTATAAACAATATCAGGTTAGCACCATGGTGTCACAACAATGATGTTAAACAATAGACCATTGTGGCCCTTTGTAATCGTCGGTGGCTTGTTAACCAATGTTACGAATTTCCTTCATTCTATGTATAGTCATATTCATTCTATATATGCATAGGCATTAAAAAAACAAAATATCTAATATTGATAAGGACACTTCTGAAATAGACAAGTCGGTGGAAGTCGATTTCCACGGACACGCCCCGGTACCGACTAAATAACTAACTTGGTTTAATATTACACCAAAAAACTTTTTTGTAATAATAAGAACTGTGTTGAGAGACTTGCAACTTTTTACATGTAATGTTTTTGATGGAGTTTGAAATAGTCCTTGAATTGTTCAATAGGAAATTAATAGGAAATAATAATATAAATGTCTGCACGATCGATAGTAGGTACGTGACTTCTTTTTATTGTAAGAGCGATATAGTTTAACGAAACACTAATACAATGACTATATAAATTAGCAGACGCTTGATTGACCAGACGTCCTTACCTATGTTCTGTACTATGTAATTTTAAGGCTTCTTATTTCCAATGTAAGTAGCTTACTATTTGATAGATTCGATATCGAATTTTATGTGTATGTATAATAAGTAAGTTCATGAACCACTTAAGACTGTTAATGAAACAAGATACATTATCAATTCGTCTTTGATGAGAAGAAGTACTGTTGAAGTTACTTCACGTGAAGTTACTTATAACTTAAAATCAAAAATGCTAAGATTATACAAGGAAATATAAAGTTCAAAATGATGCCGAGTACAATACAGTAACTAGAATAAAAATGAGTAATCTGATGCAAGTGTGCACAGGTGAATCATTGGCAAGCTAACCAATTGTTGCTGAATTATTAAAATGTATTTCAGTATTTTTAAAATATTTTAAATATTGTTTATCTACTTACAGTTTCCCATCGGTATGGTGATTATTGAACATTCCAATGCATTCGACGACCGTCATCTCTGCATTAGTCAGATTTATTTTAAGAAACACCAATTTATTGCATATTCACTGACGGCTTAAATTCTATTCACACGACACACTTCCATAGCTCACTTTTCTATAACAACCGGTTGATTCCGTAAATTACAATGTCACTTTTATTGATGAACTAAGTGTACTCACGAATGGTGAAGCGATTTGTAACTTTAAAGAGGTTGTTTATGAATTGAATGGAGGTATCGATGCGGACGACGTAACAGCCGCGTGGAAACTGTCGAAGCGAGTCGCGAACGAAACAATATTGATAAGAACCTGACGTCACTTATAGCCCACTTTATTAATCTGCATCAATTTATTCATGAAGACAATTGCAGGACGATTGGTAAATCTTATCGACGGGAAACAAGATCGGGAATGGGTCGTCTGCTCGGAGGATGTTGGGGCACTAAATTTTTAAAGAGTACTTTGTGTATTTAAATAAATGGGACGTCGAGGGAACAGAGGTTGTTTTGATAAAGGTCTCGTCAACTCGAAGATAAAACTGACAGAGACAGGCTTTAAAAAGTATGCTTATCTAGGTTAGATGTTCCCGCAAATGTCGGCGGTTTACAATGATTATCGCTAGATAGAGGAGTGCCGGTTCTTTTATCAGATAAATGTGAACTATCTGCTAATATTGTATTAAATATCTATGCAATCACTATATTATTAATTTCTTTTAAAGCCAGCTCATTTAATTATTTTTATTTCAATATTTAACAAATCTATTTCACAACAAATCAATTAATTTTAATTGACAGTAGATTGTGCATAACTCAATTTAATGAAATTAACGGAAACTAAGTAGTGTTTTCGTGCCCGCTTAATTTTTTAAGTACTCAAACCGGACAATAGATATTCTAGTGTTAAGAACGATTCACGGGCAATATGTGATGAAAAATCAAGTAAGAATAGTTATAATCTAAATACTTGTAAACATACCTTCCTTTATAAGTATAATTACACAGATAATGATTAATTTTTGTACAATAACATACTTATTCTACTTTCATTTTTTTTTTCATTTAAATTAAATTCGAAGCGGTTATGTCTGATTCGATTTTTATAATTCTTACTGAATTCCATTGGTAATTGCTCTGTGGAGTAATTGACGATGCGGTGATTGGTCGAATAATGACCGTTTTTTATGTGAAGTAGGTACTACTGGTTCTTACAACGAGTATCTTCATAAATTTTGAAGCCAGCGGCTATTCGAACATCTGTTCGTTCTATTCCTAGCTTCTGTTGTGCTGTAGATTATAGTGAACAGTGAGCATAGTACCTAAATGGAAAATGTAATAAAAACTTTAAAAAACTCTACTTATTCTTCTTCTGCACTATAAGTATAAAATTAAAATATTTTAAAGGACTACAACGATGTTGTTCCATAACATAAAATACAGTAATAAGTATCATGTTGGCATGCGTGGGATTGTCTTATTAACATTTGTAGTAAAAAACCTATCTAGTGGTTTGACCTTTCTTTTAAGGGCTTTGACTTCGCTTTTATCCAAATTCTACTTTATCAATATTGATAAATACTATTAGTTATATTCTGTGATTAATAGACTGTCTGTAATCACAGAATTTTAATAGTGTATAATCGTTTAATTTTTTAATTTAATGGAAAAAATGCGTTAAGGTTTAAAAAAAAATCAATGACTTCTCTGATCAGTTGATTATATTAGATTGGTATATTTCGTAGTAAATTATTGCCTCATGCATTACGTCATTGTTATCTACAAACAGCTCACAAGTTTCATATCCTACTGTACCTATCTCCACTATGTGGGGACACCGAGTTGTCTAACTGGTGTGTATAATTTCCATATCAAAATACAGATAGTTACGATTCTCGTTAATCAACAGCTGAGTTGAAGGCAATCTGTTTATATTAAGTATCGCATTAGCGTTTGGTTTTTCAAATGCTATTCCATGATGTAATCATATTAAAAGTTTGGTAATAACTAGATTCGATTTTGTATTGTGGTATTACCTAACTGCGTTTATAAATGAAATACATATAGAAAAATAAACTATAAAAAATTCATGTCCTGGGGCGGAGACAGAGATTTTTTTGTGGTTTAGATGTCAAAATAAAATTTAAAAACTAAAATTACTTTCTTACACAATCATGGGTTGACTGAAAGAGATCTCTTATAGAGATAAGTTCACCCTTGTTAACTAACTGATATCATGTATTGATAAACTGTGTTACAAGTGCAATAAAGAGTATATATTACTCTACAATTAGCTATGTGGTATACTTTTGCAAACTATCAAAGGCAAATGAAAAAATTGCAAAAATTTTTGCCCCAACCCAAGTTTAATGTCCAATAAAACAACATTTCCAAATATATCTCTTTGATAGAAAGATTATTTTGGATAAGGTTTCGTCGACAATTTAAATAAAATCGTCAAAAATCTATAATTATCAACGGATACTGTTGACGAGTGCATTTTGTTTCATAGATAACAAATACATTTTTATGTTTTGAAAATCATAGAATGTATTTTAATGCATTTATTATGGATTTATCATATTATTTTATTATAATTTAATTACAATTCTGATGATTACCTAATAGTTATACAGATAATTGGATTGAATTATTTTGTACACGAGTTTCCAATATACGCTGCAGTTGTCGCATCAGGCGCTTTTCGTCTGGTAGGCTTTATGGTAGCTTGTTACCCTTCTAACATAAAAAAGTGAAGCATCCAAAATAATGCTACCAGACCTGTCTAGCTAGATATGAATCGAATCAATATTATTACTTCAACTTATAATAATTTAGTCTTAAAGTTTCCTTATGGCGAATACAAACAATGTACTTCCTTCGAGGAATCCCCACGACGATTTGTATGCTATGTCAAGTGAATATTGATTAACAGACATTACCACAATCAGATAATACGAGAAATATACTGGTAACGTATGTGATATCCTAGGTAATGATACTTGTATAGCCGACTTGTACAAGGTAATGTAGATAGTGGCAGACCCTCCTTGAGATGGACTGACCAGACTAAAAATGCATTAAGAACATTTACGCCTTCGATTCAAAAATTTACAGCCAATTATTGCCATAATCACCCAACGAGCCATGGAGCGGGCTATGTTAGGTGTTTCCCTACAATATTGAATCAGATATGAGGACATCCTTATGAGAACTTAAGTCACTGGTATAGCTTAATTTATGTGGCAATGGGCAGGGCATATAGCACGCAAAACGGACGACCAATGGGGCGTTAAAGTTATAGCATGGCGACCCGGAAATCGCAAAGGAGGACGGCTTCCCACTAGATGGACAGGCGACCTGGTCAGGGTCGCAGGAAGCCGTTGGGTTCAGAGTGCGCAAAATCCATCCGTGTGGAAATCGATGGGGGAGGCCTTTGTTCAGGAGTGGGCATCATAGGCTGATATAATGATGATAAATTAAAATTAAAAATTAAATTTCATTCCATCATTCATTCCAGTGCAATTAATGTTGAATGTATGAAAGGGATATGAAGAATTGTATACACCTTACTGTTCCAAAGAGTTCGGACATTCTATATGCGGCAGGTCTTCAGGAGTGCTCTAAAATTATCACGTTCCAAAGAACTTAAATCTAAATAAATTACCGCGATCAATAGATAACCTTAGTTAGAAGGGGAGAATGCGGTAATTATTAACGCGGAGTAAGTTCGGACTATGCTGTTTATATTATATTATGATAGAAAAGAATATAGAGCTCATGCTTAGTACCTGGCATTCCACATGGGTCTCCCTCTCAGCCAGCCGAAAGATGTTTAAACTTATCTTCTATACAAGGTGTGTAGTGAGTTTTAATAAAGATATATGAATATGAAATTGTAATACCTATATGACCTGTTTGTATGGAACAGATTTTTTTTCGCAATTTTGAATTTATTTTTTGACAAAACGTGTTTAGGATCACCGGCACTGCTTTCGGTTTCGAGAGTGTTCTCCTTACACCCGGTATTGTGATGTAGCTATAGCTACACGGCCATGTTCAAAATTACCCCACTCTACCCTAAGAATATTACGTTTCTCTCATAAAGGCCTGTGCCCAACAGTGGGGCGTGTATATGAGCTTTTGATGATGATATTAAATTATTTATAGGTATCTATACTTAACATCTCGTTAAGGTAGCTGAACTAATCCTTAATCCATTTACGTAAGAAGAACTCCGGTTTCAGCCATAAATATCAACATTAAACATGAAGACACACATGTCGACAGTGAAGTTCGAGTTACGGTTACATGTGGCTTTCATTACCAAGGTCATATTTATTATGTTTTATCAGATAAGCTTCTGGTAATCCGAAATACGAGCAATGTTTAACACGGGCTATTAAAGCGTAGTGTGGTTTGTTTCTGAGGAAGGGGATATGAAAAACTCATTTTAGTTTTTATCTCATTGATCTGTCAACTTGTCAAGCGGCGTTATCCCTCCGGAGGTCTATGACAATTGAAGAAATCAATTGTGTCTGGAATCTAATGCGAGTAGAATGCAATGTAAGTATTCAATAGCTAAATTATTCGATTACAGCTAAACTGGCATAAAGGATATATTTTCAAGTAGAAGGCTCTCGTTTTAATAGAGATAGTCTCAGTAGAGTCTCGGATGAGTTCAAAAACATTTCCTGAGTCATAGATTTAAACGGATCAGAAGATGTCTAAGTACTGAGTAGCTGACTTGAGGACCTCATAGGTTTCATTCGCGTTTAGACTTGTTTAATGAGAAAGATATTATATGTTCTATCTTTTCATTAAGTACCTCTTTTCATGTTTTATAAGCAAAAGATTACTTCTGATATTTTTATGTTAACTAAGTAACTTTTAAACAACAGTTGGGGAAACTGCTTCCAATACACAGAATCCGACGTTGGTTGAGTTGCGATGGTGAATAATATTAACTATACTTATATTGATAAAATATTTAAGACGTTTGACAGACGATATACAAGTGCAACAAATTACCAATGAGCTACATAAGCTGTTAAAAAGAAGTCTCAATATAAGAGAAACCCTATACCATGAAATACAAATAAAAGATAATAAAAAATTGTTACCAAAAAATTTGTAATCAATTTTAAGCAACAGGAGATTTTGGATCTTATTTGTTTCTCTTTAAAGTATTCATTACATTGTCACTGGAATGGTATTAAGCTATTAGGTTGGAGGTGAAACTTGATAGTTCCTGTGGTTTCGTTTTTTATTTAAAAAATGTCGGTTCGATGCAGATGTTGTCACATCGTGTTCTATATTAACTAGTTATAGATTGTGGTAGTTATCTATTTTTATCACGTTTTAAAATTATTAACTGTTTACACCTACTACTTTTGGTGTCTAATATACAGCTGTTATTTTGAGTTTGGACTAATCTGATTGTTATTGGAATGGTATTAAGCCTAAACAAATTCTGTCCGGTAATATAATATATATAATAATATATAAATAAGTTCGGCCCTGAATAAATTTTGTGACTGCATTAGTAGTTAGTGTAACAAATTCGTTGACAGTTAGTATCTACGGAATTTAAAAAGCCGACTTCCATAATAACTCGAATGTCAATGAAAGGAACTAAATAACAAAACGATCGCTTCTTAAAAATTAACATCAATTGCATGGATCTTTACTATAAGTTAGAAATAAGTTTCATTTAAGAAATATAACGATAGGACTTTCGTATTGCTTAAACCATACATAAACTGATTATGTATATCAAACCATATATAGAATGCAACGCATACTTGTTGGTAGCCGTAATTACTGAAAGCATGACACAATTTTATCAAGGAAAAAACTACACATCTTTCCCAAAATTATTTCCCAATATTATAGAATATATGAAGTCTTCAACGATGTTTACTATGAAAATTGAAGTCTCAGACGCAATCGATATCAACTTTTAATGAAAGAGAAAAATGAATTACCTAAGCCGTAAAATTAAAGAACAAGAGTAAGAATGGCCTCATGGCATCGTTTTATCTTGACGCATTTTTTTTATTTTTTCCAACTTTAATAATATTCTTACTGTTATTTTTAACATTATTATAAATGTTTGAAAAATATATTACATATCTAGTAAAATTTCTAATCAAGAAAAAATTCACGTCCTGGTTCGGGTGATTGCTTTAACCATAGTCCTCTTAGCTCAGATAGTCTACAGTCTACACTCTACAGCAATCACCCGGATTGTAGGTCACGTGGATCCCCGCCCAAGAACGTTAAAGTTTTCTGGTTTAGATATTTTTTAGGTAATATTACTTTAATATCTTTCAATAGTATTTTGTCGCGAATCGAATTGAGTAATATATAACTAGGTGAGAAAAAAATCGATCATCACGCACCAGAAACTCCATAACCGTAGAATCCCGCCACATAAGTATTACATTTATTATAATCAATTAAAATTTTCTAAATTTTTCTTTTAATAAGTATTTAAAATTTATTTGAAAAATATCATAGAGTTATTCCTAGTCCTCAAGTAGCTCAGTGGTCCGAGCAGTCACCCGGATTGAAAGGGCTCGGGTTCGGTTTCCGCCTCGGGGAAATATTTATTTCTAGTTTACATATTTTTCTAAATGTGTAAAATCTCCAGATAACTTAGAAATATCCCGTTGACTCAAGGTCCTTCAAGGCCTGAGTCATGTGTGAGTCATACGAGGTAAATAATTTTCATAGCTGCTCCAATTCTTTGTTTGCGCTGTAACCTTGATAATCTATCTTTGAGATATTTTAGTTTTTCATTCAAGTAGCGAATGACGTATTCCTGAAGTCAATAAGGAAAATTTAAAATAGTCGAGTAAATAGCGTATGACGGTGTTATATAATTATATTAGTGTTGCATAAGTCAAATCAATCATCTGAGATTATAATATGACCTACCTTACTACTACTTGATTATTGGCGAAGATGGATAGTTTTGTGTAGAGCTTAAATTGTATCTTTTAAGACTTAAAAGAAAAGTATTGAATAAGGCCACTAAGCCGTAACCTCAAACTTAGTAGGTACTAAAGTTGAGGTCCCGGCTTCAAATCCTGGCAGCGGCAGTTGTTACATTTTTTTCTTGCCATGGATGTTTACATGTTAACATGTTATGATTACATGTTACATTAAGTATATTTCTAATATTAACATCGCGTTATGAGCCTTGATGTCCACCGCTGAGCAAAGGCTTCCCCACCGATTTCCAAA
This sequence comes from Nymphula nitidulata, assembly GCA_947347705.1. Classification (NCBI taxonomy): domain Eukaryota; kingdom Metazoa; phylum Arthropoda; class Insecta; order Lepidoptera; family Crambidae; genus Nymphula; species Nymphula nitidulata. The sequence goes on from OX374636.1 coordinate 10,325,778, forward strand.
TGGATCGGTTCTGCGCAGCCTGCATCCAACGGCTTCCCGCCAGCCTGATCAGCCCCCTTATTCTCAATTGTCGGAAAATATTCGAATTTCGGAATTTCTATATCTGTCACTTTTTATCGCGGTGCGTGAAAGCGAGACGGCATGTGACTTTTCGAAACAAATCCGTGATCTGACAATTGAGAATAAGGGGGCAGGTCGCCTATCCATCTAATATATTTTACATAACAATAATTTATCATGACTTAATTTTCTCCGTATTTCTCCGTCATCTTGGTTTCACAACAAAAGCTCATAAGGAAACGTAATTTGCGATACACATATAACCGTGAGATGAAAAAAAAACATTATATCTAGGAGTTGTGACAATTAAAAATTTTTACCAATTCTAGGTCAGATTTTTCAACTGCAACATCATGAGAGCAATCGGTTGAATGTTACCTATCCATTGCTGGCCTAGGAAAAGTGCCTAGCCTTAGTTACAGTGACATTGGCAATTTTAAATATGTATATCAAATAACTAGCTGTCCCGGCTAACGTTGTTTTGCCATAAAATAAAAATAAATTGTCCAAAAAAAAATAGCCGATTCTTAGACCTACTGAATATACATATAAATAACGGTGCTGATTGTACATCTACAACCATGAAAATACATGTATCAATTAGTGAATTTACTGTACAGTTGTTTGTTGTCCTAAATAAATAAAATAAAATAAAATATAAACTTTCATGAAAATCGGTCAAGCCGATTCGGAGGAGTATGGTAACTAAATTAGTGACACGAGAATTTTATATATTACAATAAATAAATTACTAGATTCCAAATGAAAGGGGGCGTGATCGCGACGGCAGGTACAAACATGGGGATAGTTCGCTCCAATAAGCAAATTATGTTCCTGGCTTCATAAGTTTGTTTTTTTTTTTTTTTCAAAAGAAGTATAAGGCACCTTGCAGTTGGAAGCCAGCAGGGTGGAGGAGGCAGAGTGGCTGCATTTCCGCTGCGTGTGCTGTCTTCACGCTTGAACTCCACTTTCCTAAGTGGAAAATCGATATTTAAGTGGAGGAAAATAATACTTTATAGGCTATATTTTTGTACAACTAGATGACAAGCAAGCTGGCGGTTCACCTGGTGGTAAAAGGTTACCGTCGTCTATAGACACCTGCAAAAACAAGGAAAAAATCACTTAGTATTGCAGGTGTGTTGTCGTCCTGAGGCCTGAGATGGAATGCCTTCCATGCCCAGTTATAACACTGGCTACCTGATACTATGCGTGAAGTAAAACACAATGAACTGTTTTACGCCCCTTAGGAAACTCTGGCAACCCTGCATACAAGCCTGCTACTTAAACGATTAATTATTTTGTGCTACCACGTAGTAACCTAGTACTTCTTTTTTGAGATCACAAGAAGAATTATGAAGCAATACACAATGTACAATCGACAATACATCAAGCATAGTAGTTTGACCTTGAGAGCCCTTACGCCGTTCATAATAGAGGCAGCTTTCGTAGTGCAACTGTTACCCTTAATGTGCTGTCGTCTGTACCTAAATCTATATAAATAAATGGAAATTTATCAACAAAATGTATGTACGCGCATAACTTTCAAACGACTACACCAAATTGGATAATTCTTTTGTTGTTGTGTTTGTTATTATGTTTGTTTGTAAAGATTTTTATGGGAATCGTACGATAATGTTTTTTAAATCTCTTACTACGAAAAGTATGAATAAGTGATACAGAAGCCATAGGTGAGATATTTTGACAAAACAATCTAACATCTACTATACTGATATGGAGAACGCTAATAAAAAGTTAAATTTGTAAATTTTTTTCATATTAGGTACACCAGCCGCGCAAAGTCGGGGCGGGCAACTAGTAGTAAATATACATCTGTTAATATCTGATGAAGTGAATCGAAATATTTTTCCTCAAAAGATTACCGAAGTTTTCTTTTCTTTTTCGATGGGTAACGAAGCAGTGACTGCGCAGGTACGAAGTCAGTTTGAAAGAAATACAAAGGGCCTCGCGATAAAATTATAGTTGCCATAAAGAGTGGACAAAAGGTTCGATGACTCTGCGAGTGTTTCCTTTAACAGACACGATACGATACTGAGGAAATATAAATGATATTAATCAGAGAAGTGGCATTTTCTGATTGTTGACTGAAGGTAGAAACCTTATATTTTTTTGTAAATATATTTTTTAAGTAAGTATCTATTTATATTCATTTTGTATAATTCACTTGAACTCAGTGAAAACAAATTTGATATGGTTAATCATGTTTTTTCACTATTTAAAAAAATAATATTTATAAGTACATAAATTTCTAATTAGTTTTAAATTACCGTGAAATGTATCTGTTACGTAGGCATTTTTTATCAACCCCCGACGAAAAAAGAGGGGTGTTATAAGTTTGACGTGTCTGTCTGTGTATCTGTGTGTCTGTCTGTGGCATCGTAGCGCCTAAACGAATGGACCGATTTTGTTTCAGTTTTTTTTGTTTGAAAGCTGATGTGCCTACGATGGTTCTTAGCTATAATTTATGAAAATCAGTTCAAGCATTTGATGATTATCAGCTCATTTTGTACATGATAATAGGGTTTTACTAACTTTTACACATCCGATTGATTTGAAATTTGGTGTACTGTCACTTCGGTGACATTCCTATGACATACTATCCTTGACCTGATCCTATACCATCAAAAAGTCTGCGAAATGCTTAATTCTTTAGAAACTTACAGCAGATATAGCGTGTTTGGGCTCTTATGAATAGTCTCAGTGAGATGGTGTTAAGTAGATGATTAATAACGCCGGGGGTTACTTAAAATTTTTAATTTTGTATTTTATTTTATGATTACGAATTAGTCAAAATATCGGACCCTCAGACACTAAAAATATCCCTGAATAAAATAAATAAACAAATGCCTGTCTTTTCATTCAATGTTTTCAAATATTGAATCAACTTTAGACAAACGAAAAAGTGATATTAAATTAATATCACTACTAACACACTACTAACCTAGTAACGTAAGACAATATTGCTACTAATATACTAATCAACTATGGACTTAAGTCTGAAATAAATTAATAAATAAATAAAAATAAAATATATAAATTAATAGTATCCAATGCTCACGCGCACCGAGTCGTCGCACCGACTGCGCGGGCACCTGTTGACCTTGCACTAGCTTTATTCGCTGGATGCATCTGTATCATCCCTTAACATTGTTGTTTGTTTATGTCAGTGTTATGAGTTATGACGTAATGTTTATTGTTTCTTCAATGGTGACTTACACTGATGCAATATATGTCACAAAATATTGCTGATTTATTACCATGTTCATTGAAATTCTTCAGGATTTTTATGTGTTTTTAACTCCATTAGCTCGTAAGCCTAAATGTTTTAATGGCTGTATAACTGACTATGTCCGTTTTCACTGACCATTCCCTAGACTTAGGTGACTCTTATCGACATTTATCTCTTTCTATCTCCTTTAGATAGACTGAGCTAAAAAACGGTAAGAGACTCTTAACGCTAAGCAAATATTAGTGAAAACGAACAATATTATTGCAGTGAATTTTCTTTGTAGTAAAATAAGTTCAACGTAATCAGAGGTCTTTATACGAGGTAACAACTCATCGGTGTCTGGCGATGATATAATATTGTGCATTCTAACCAGGAATTATGGTAACATAAACAGAGTCAACCTGTCAAAGGAGATCCTATCGTAAACATTATGTACAGTGTATAATATTAATAAAGTATTCTACAAAGTGGCGAATTTTCTGCTTGACGTACCTTGTATTACTATGGTACTGAAGTACATTTTGTGTATTGCTATCACTAAACTCTAAGTGAGCAGAAAATACTCAGTACTTAATAATATTTTCATTATTAACAAATAAAAATGAATTGTACACTCTGAAAAACAAATACATTTCTCTTTTATATTACGTCCGGCCCTACCTTTCAAAGAAGAAGCGAACAAAACATTCTAAATACTTCAGTACTTGAGTTTGTTTGGAGTACTGTTAAGCACTTTTGTACTAAATATAATAATAAAGGTCCGGTCTTATCTTTGGTCGCAAGCGCAAACCTTTGTTAGTTTTCTTATTGTCCTGAGCTGCACAAAGTTATTATGCTCAAGGCGACCCTTTAAGATCATTTTAACATCTTTCGCTTAGTATAAATAGCACAAGATGGTGTGGGGAAACACATTCTTTTTAGATCTCAGATTATTTGGTTACACAAATGGAAATTGAGTATAATGTATCCAATCCGTCTGTTAGTTACGGGGACGATAAATTTGAATATAACGTCAATTTAAGTAAATTTATTAATCTCAATATTAGTGTCAATATTTTTTGTATGAAAAATTATGATTATATTTCCGAAATAAATTTATCTTGTAATTAATGGCATAGTTTTTAATATCTAAATATAATTACATGGAAACGAATTAGTTTAAAAATTAACAAATAGTAATACTTTTTCACATCAGTTAAAGAATAGAGATAAAATACCATTCAACCTTGTCAACGTAATAAACGACCTACATACAGAGATAGTGCTAATGACAGTAGCTCAAAGTAAACAATACACCTTAGCTCTCCAATAATAAAGTTAAAAATTGTAGAGTTTTAAACAACCCAAGCAAGACACGTGCTTACTAAACACTTTCCAAACATGACCGCTAAACATTCTAAGGGCTCAATAGTTAGCATGGGAGAGTTTTAACTTGTTGCATAATATAACCTCTTTTTTTGGTTGATACTGTGTACTTTCTACCACAATAATAGTGATATAGGAGGAGCTCAGAGACGTAGTGGTTAAAGCACTATGGTTTCGTTTACGACAGCAAAGCAACTTTCGCGATGGTCGATCCCGGGACGAGTCAATCAAAATGTTTAAGTATAATCTCGAGCCCCTCCGTGGAAGGCACGTTAAAACGTCCCGGTTGTAAGTAACTGCAACCGCTTTAACCCACCAATCAGCGTGGAAAGCAGTCGGACGGACGTATAGGCCGTGTGTTACGGGAGAAAGGGGTTAATTTGAACAATGTTGTGTATATCACGTCATGGTAGAAAAATATAGTTGATAATCTTTTTTCTGCTGGCTGAGATCCGCGACCGTGATCAATGCTAAGCACTAAGCATGGCCTCTTTTCCTTTGCTATAATGATATAAGTAGCCTCGTTCGTAATTATCCTATTTGTCGATATTCCTTTATTTCTTTATTAATTTATTAACTAATGCATGTTTGACACCTTTTTGAGATTAGAGTCTTTGGTGATTTTGTTATGAAATCCTGAATGTCGGTAAGGCGAAAGTTTGTTTGTTTGTTTCTTCGCTTGCACGCCTAAACCACTAGACCGATTTAGATCAAATTTGGTATTTATATAGTTTGAAACCCTGGGAGGAACATGAGATACTTTTTGGAGCGATAATTTAAAACCCTGGGAGGAACATTAGATACTTTTTGAGCGATAATTGACATCCAGGCTAGTGGAGTCACCGGCAAAAGCTTTTATAAATCCAAAAGTATATGTGGATGTTTGATACCCAATCAAGCCCGAACTGCTGGATCTGGATGAAACTAGCCACAGAGGTAGATTATAGCCTGGAATAGCACTAGGGCTACTTTTTTTCTCGGAAATGCTTCCCCATGGGATAACGCAGACGAAGTCGAAAGGCGAACGCTAGTTGAAAATAATTGTGGAATCGAGCGGTGCAGTTTTAACCATTACATTAAAAAAGGGTTTAAAGTATCATAACTAATTATTATTATTTAACCTTAGTAATCCAATCTAAATCACACCTATTTATTATCAACCATGTACCTAATCTACCTATGCGACAACCGCATGTACCTTCCCCAGGACCCCAGTAGGCTACAAAAGGCTTAATCGGCGTGTCTCCTGCGCAGAATGGACCGGAAGTCACAGGTACAGCTTCCGGTTCCGAACCATTCGGCCGCAGGAAGCGGCGGCCTGTTTGCACTGATTTATGAGTTTTGTCAATATCTATGCCTATTAGAAATGTTACAATATAGTCTATGCTAATGGACATTAATAAATTACATGTAAAGAATAAATTTGTAAAGTTAAATTGCAAAGTCCCTAAGAAAAGGTTTCACCTATATACAAAAAAGAAACTGAACGAGAACTAATCTAACCATCTCATTTATGACCATTTATCTGAACGAAATGGATGAAAACCTACAGCAGCGCCTCTGTTGTGTGGTATTGGAAACTACTTTTTATACCGCATTAAAAGCACAACGCAAACACAATCGAAACGTTTCAAATGAAACATATAAGTTTCACGGCGTTTCAAGGCGTTAATATAAGGCGTTAATAATACTATTAACGCCTTATACAAAAAATAAGGGTTTACAGTTAATCCTGTGCTTTTAAGGGTTTGGACCTCGACTCAGGTGAGTCCTGTCGTGGAGGGATGTAAGAGAAGATCCAGGAACATGTCTGTACCTCGTCACGTTTAACTAGGTACAGACATGTGCTTAGGTGCTTCTTTAAGCGTCAGCGGGGCACCTCCCCCGGAGGTGATGCCTGGCGATTATAAATCCTCCAGAGGCGAATTCGCCCCTCAAGGCTTGAGGACTCACCAAGGTTCTCGCTTTCCTTAAAACCCCGGTTACGCTGTAAAGGCTATCTGCGGCCAACAGCAATAGTACTTCCAAAAAAAACTGCGTTTTTTTTCATAAGAAGCACTACAACTACAAATGACTCAACACCAGCTGATGTGAGGCGATAAGAAGATTCTTTATTATGCAAAGACAGCACAGACAGCAAAGAATCCACCTTGCCGGCCCAAAAGGTGCCTTTTAAAGCCGCTTTTGGCTGAACCGAATTTCTTTGTGGGAAAGAGGGAACACATACGTTCCTGCAAAGAAATCCATGTTTTGGAAGTATGACAAAGAAACGAGTTGATAAACTTATTTGTGCGTGATGTTGAGGTGGAGACAGTGAATTGATGACTCCGAAGACTGGCACGCGTGCTCTTGAGTAGGAAGGGGAGGGTGGGATAGGGTTCAAATCAAAGCTCTTCAGAGCACTCTCCGTGATAAAGCCGATAGAAGGCGCTAAGTGATGCAATGACCTGATGGTTAAGCCTTATAGCATCTTTCTATGCCTTCATTAAAAAAAATGAGAGATCCATTAAATCTTTTAAGTCACACATTTCAGACACAGTCTTCGCAGCTTAACAAATAAAACTTGGTATACAATTAAACTACGTTTTGTAATAAAGCGAGTTAATTAATTAGGGAAGTTAGGTATTACAAAGAAACTATTCTAATCCTAACGAATATAATAAATGCGAAAGTGGGTTTGTTTATTTGTTATGCTTTTACGCCTAAACCACTAAACCGATTTAGCTGAAAGGTATGGAGATAGTTTGAGAACCTGGGAAGGACAAAGGATACTTTTTGGAGCGATAACCGACATCCACGCTTACGCAGCTACAGGCAAAAGCTAGTTAATAATAAACAAGAAGAATCAGAGTAAATTCATTGTATGCCTACTTGCACACAGCAAAACACACATCCTTGATCCGAAAATAGAAATACAATTTTATATCTCAGATTTAATCCTATTGTTCTCAACAAATCTAATAAAACACTTTTTCTTTAGAAAAAACCATGTCACATACTAACTGATCACATTGTCAAGCTTTAATAAACTACTATAATTGTATGCCCAGATACTTACGATATCAAATCTTATGTTGATATGTCTTAAGACCAATATTCAATAACTGCAACTGCACAGGAAAAGCGACAATCGGTAGCTCTGGCACAATTCACGTTAAAGAAATGGAAACTTTATATGAATGGGAGTAACTTTCTTTTTGGTTACAACAGATTAATTCAATACATAATAAAAATGCAGCTGCAAAGAAAATTAAATCCTATTGTTGTGGGAATTACAGACTTTTTTGTTGCTTACGTATCTTTTTAAAGTGAACAATGGCTGCGCAAGTTTAAACTTTTGAGCGTGATTGTATCTTAACACAAATGACTTTTATGAAGTTGGACTCGATTCTCTACCAAATTTAAGTGTCATTCGCGTTTTTGTGCATATTAAACCATAATAACTGTCCTATAAATAACGCTAAGGCTGCGATGAAATGTCGAGAAATATAAATAAAGCTCTGTCGTCTAGAAAATAAGTAACGTCATAAATATTTTGAACGGCTATTGGTGATAATTCTCCGTTTGCATAATCATAAACTAGGTAAAGTTCATTGCCTCCATGCCTTCTAAATAAAAAAGGAAATAATATTTTTTACAAACGTCAAACTAAATGACAGGTAAAAACCTCGCCCAGATTTTTTAAATGAGAAATTATTTTTCCTCCATTGTATATTATGATTTTCGTTTTAGAACGCCGTGAAAAAATAGGACTAATATTGAATTGTCGTTAATTCTCTATTTACCTTGAACATCATGTTTCCTTATCGAAAAAGTTTGTTTTTATGGTAGAGATAGAGATACCTAGTTAACAAACATCTTTATTGTAAAATATCCAACCACAGAGTCTATGTACAGTCGACAGCACATCGAGCGTAACAGTTTGACCTTGAGACCACCCTTACTGCGTACGTAATAGAGGCGGCTTTCGTAGTGCAACTGTCACACTTGATGTGCTGTCGTGTGTACAACACAAAAGGAAGGGCATTATGGTATATAAATATCTTAAAACTAAATGGAATTTAATAAAAATAAAGAACTATTAAGTTACCCAGATAAAAGATTACAATAAGAAAAATGAAAAGTCCTTTTAGGTTAAAATTATGTTTTGTTGTTCTTTTTTTTTCAAATATTTTCAAACATTTATAATTATTCAATGTCTTCTTATAATGTGTTCTTATAATGGACTCGAGTGGAAGCTATCCAGACGTTAAACACAAGAAAAAATTAATGAACAATAATAAATTAACAAAACAAACATACCCATCTGGCCCTCTGTGGCCGCGTAGTCCGGAATGGTTGGAGCCACGATTAACGCTCACAGAAAAAAAACATACTATTTCATCCCCAACTGTCACGTCAAGATTCACTCGCACTCATTTTTTAAACAGAGGCCATTAACCTTTAAAGAAAAGAAAAACATAATCAAACAATATTCTCTTTTTAAATACACAAATGGAAATAAAAAAGCATGCAACCTACTAACTAGAAATCATTCAACCTCTTTTCTATATACAATACAAAATAATATGAAATGAAAGTGGTCTGTTTAACGTTAGCGTTTTAAAAATCCCCAACAATTTATCCTGTTTTTTCAATCATATTTGTGAGTGAACTGCGCGATACATATTTGGCTATTTGTACAGACCAAGTGACTTCTCGTGTTTGGTCTATTTGTTTTTCATTAATTTGGATATAATTAATAGGATATTAGACCTGACTAATAATTATATTATTATTATTGCCTAACTACTATGTTAATCTAGATCTAGGAAGCGCCATTCACTGCAAACTAGAGGTAAAATCTCAGTAAAGACACCTACTTCACTTTACCTATTGAAATAGAATTTTGTTATAGAATAAACTAGCACGCCCACTAGATTCGTCTACATGTTCTTAATAGTCTTAATACACAGTAGCAAGGATGACACACGATAAGAGTATAGGCTATAAGCTATAAGCTAGCTATAGGCTACAAGGATGACACAAGATAAGAGTATAGGCTAAAAATCTTGTTTTAGTAGGTAGTCAAAAACTTCCCGAAAAAAAGCGAAAAAAGTTCAATGTTAATAGAGAAAAGTGGTGTTTGTCTATCTGTGGTCCCGATGTTATCTGATTAACATATCATAACCATAGAATATATTTATTCTACGACTTATCACGAGCATAAACATAATTAGGTTTATTATCTATAAGTACGAGAATGGAACTCTTCAACAAAGTTTTTTCAAATAATAAAAGCAAGATTTCGATCGATACTTTATTCTTGGCTCCGCATAGCTTGGACCTAGACGGTATCCGTGCCTAGATTTTTTTTTAATTTTTGGAGAAGTCTATATTAACACAGTTTATAGGAATATGTTATTTCGTCTTACAATAGCCCTAGTTAGTAGCCAATAATGGGCATGTGGTTCTAATCGAGATGTGTCAAAAATGAAACCGAACACTCACTGTGTTTTCACTTAGTACGAGTATCACTTACATAAACACCGCCCATGTTTGTTCAGATGTGCCGATATTCTTTTCCTTTACAAGGTAATAATAAAAATATAGTGTGATTGATTACAATAGAGAGTCAAAGTATGTGCAATCGAAATAATATATTTAATATTTAATTGCACAAAATAAGTTACAATTTGGCGGAATTAGTGCCATTAGGCATTCTCTACCAGTCAAGCGAAAAGTAAGAGTCCAAAATGTTTAATTAGGTAGTGCAAAAACAACTGAAACTAATATTTAACTGAAATCATATTTTTATTTAATAATTGATGATTTATTAAAACATTATCATCATTACTAGCCTATTAAAAGTCCCACTACTGGGCACAGGCTTTCCTGGGAGAAACACATGAGAGGGTATTAAAACAGGGAGGAAGTATAAGCCCAAATCTCACTCTATTCTGAGCTTTTTCAGCGAATTCGCTGTTGTATATGTGTATAATGATTTTATGAAAGAAGAAAGAAATGAATCATTCGTAGCTGCCTGGCAGAAACAATAAGAAGCCATCGGCCGGGAGTTCAGTGGTCGAGAATAGAACGCGTTCTAAATTTAAACGGGCGTTAGTGAAACGCTGCGGGAACTCGCGTTCTAAATTTGACATTATTTTTAAATTTCGAATCTTGTCGTTTTGTCACGTTCAAGGTCGCAGTTGAGGATTCCTCCGTCAGCGGAGGAATTAGGAACTCGTTTATTTTTTTTAATGATGGACATGGAAGTCACATCTGGCAAAGATAACTACTATTCGGGGAGCCACAAATGCCTTTGAAGCGGTTGGTAACAATTAAATACGAAACTTTTTACGTTTTTATGGTCGTGTAAATGTGCCGTCAATGAAAATGTACCTACTAAGTATTCCATTGCTATTAGTATTACTGTAGGTACCTAGGTAATGGATAAAACGCTAGGGCAACCTTGCAAGGCAATCAAGGGAGTGGGTGTGATTGAATAAAGACTCTACAAGCAAAACAATTGATTTTATTGTCAAGACGTCCAAACCATTCTAAACGACTTTGTTCGTATGTAAATAAATAGCTGATTAAGATTCAATGTGACAATAATCCAGCCAGATATAACTTTCTTTTAATTTATGTATGTATTATAATATTCTTAGGTCTGAACTCACGTCAATTATTGTTATAATAAAAATGCTTCGACAATTAGGTATTATTATTACTCAATTCATTAAGTTTTAAAAATTTTTTGCCTTCTTATTTCCTTTCATATCTATTACAAAAGACACGTCTTAAATACCTAATATTGAAATTCTTAGCCAACTATATAAAAATAGAACCCACAAAATAGATTGAAACGTCGACACCCAGTACTAAATTACCGTCAAGGGTACTAAATTTATCCCATAGTTGACATACAGACAAATTGGTTGTCTCCATATAGAACTCATTTCGGTGGAAATTAATCTCCTTTCTATTTGATAATGAACACGCAGGAGGAAGACAACCTAATATTTTAATTAAAACTAATGAAAATCACAGACACCTTACAAATTTTATGTAATTATTTATTTTAATGGTCAATTTATTAAACTAATAATTTAAAGGGTAACATGTAATACGTCGCTTTCTTCACAAGAAGATGGTGGTGCATATACAGGGTGGATTTCTGAGACGGGACAGTAATGGTAGGCACCTTAACTACAACCGACAGCAATAGTATGTCAAATAATAATTAAATAGCACTTAGACATTACATCGACACAAAATGTAAAGAAATATAAGATTAGAAATAATATACAATTATTATTAAAACCTACAGACAGTACAGGCACCTCATCTCTTTACAAATGAGTCAGATCAGTGTAGGCAGTACTTAAATCCAACAGCATTATTACAATAAAATATTGACAAATAGAAACAATTTAAGTAATATACTCCTTAAGTGTCAATATTGAGAAGGAATATTCAATGATACAATCTGAAAACATAATATTACTGTACACCTACGAATAATGAATAAATTACATGCATAATAAAGCTAGATTTTCCGCTTATTGTAAGAATATGAGCTGCGTAGATAACTGGATAAGTAGAGAAGATCATAAAAGACCATATTACAATATTCACTCTTTGATTTTTAGACCTTGTGGAAGCATCTTAAATAGGCATTGTATGTTTTAGTTCTTTCAATGACCTTCTTAATAATCTTGTGCTAATTACCAGTACTTATAACTATGTACTACAAATACTGCAATACTACAGTAAATTTTTGAAAATTCTCACCGAGGTAGCTTAGGATGATAAGGCCGAAGATGTAAGCGAGCTACACCCAGATTCCTCAACCTATCCTAGAGGAATTGGCTATCTTACATCCAACTGCCGGAACACAACAATGCTGTTAATATTGATAAGATGGTGGTAACTAGCCAGGTGGACTTATAAAACCAACAAATACGAGCCGCCACCCCACGGAGAGTTGAACTCTAGAACTCTAGATCTGAGATAAGTAGTCTCAATCGCTAAACCACACAGCGTTCAAGAAATATGCGTGTTGCTACAGTAAATAATATTATTTAAAACAATGAATAATTAAGCACAGAAAATATAAGTGAATGCACTACATAATTAGTTGAAACATTACAAAATATCTACTAACCAGTCGAAAACAAACAAAACGCGGAGACGATTGATGACGCACATAAAATCTTATGGGACAGTGGACACGTGATTTGACAAGAAAACTGGTTCAAACTGTTGTTTACAGTAATATAAATCAGAGTAAACATCTTTTCGGACTTTTCGGTTTTCGGTGCTGTTAACTCAACGACTATGGGTTTTGTAACAAAAAAACAATAGAAATAGATAACATAAAATGTTTAAGCATTGCGTAGATCAACAAGACATTTCTTTAAACTTTCCTTTTGTTAGTACCTTTTTAAGTTTTTTTTTTCAATCTCTCAGACATGGGGTACTTACCTTTGAGGAAGAATTTGATTTTTCCACGTTATATTATAAAGATGTTAATGCAAAATGCTTATCCAAATTAGACGCATTCTGAACATCATTATATTTTCTGTTTCTTTTTTACATAACTTTTATTTACAGAATATCCTTTCTGTTTCATATATTTTTATTAAATTAAAAATTAATAAATATATGGGCATAATGATACTAAGATAGTTAATTTGGAACAAATCTTAGATAGGTATTGTAAGCGCAGTAAACTACGAATTTGATGACAGGTAAAGTCCACACGGGTGGTGCAATCACTGAATTCCAGACTAAATTATAATAAAAAAAATCTGAGGTAGAGCAACAATTTCTGCTTGTATTTGGTGTCGATCTACCTGGTGATGAACCTCCACCAGCACATAGCGGTCAAACGTGTTTTTGCTTAACAAGTAAAATTGTCAAAGCTCCCTTGCTGATTTATCATGGAGACTTGTTTATATAAAATGTAATTTGACAAGACAACTGGTGCTACAAAAGCCTATCGCAAAGTTTTACGTATCAGATTAGCCTTCAATGAAAAAACTGTACTGTCAGACAATATGCAATGCAGGTTTTTCTTACTGAAATTTCAAAGGATGTATTTAACTTTTTAATAATCTTATCAAGGGGCCATGTTAACGTCATAATATTTTTCCACTCTTCGGGATCATTTGTGCCCACAAATTTAATTTTGAACATTTGATTGAAATGTACGTTCACATGGCCCCGTGTAAATATGTTATATGTTGAATGAATATTAAAATGATGTTCGTTGGTTGAAAGATTGAATGACACAAGCATGCGTTAGAGCGTTTAACTGTCACTAAACATAATACATAATTAAAATACATAATTAATTATTTATAGTAAAAATATACAAAGTCAGCGAAATTTTAGTAATGTAAGAGCTCGCTCGTACTATATCCGCTCCATCCTCTTACTTTCCCTAGGATGTTGGGAGTGTTTTAATATACTTTAAGGCTTATTACTACATGTTTTTTCTGTACAAACTCTGTATCTTCTGTATTATAAACTTTATTTATAACTTTAACAAAATGATCTGTGTAAAAGATTCCATAAATGATTCTGAGCATTGGTGGTCTCCTCACTCTAATCTAACCATAAAGCGTGTCTCACAAATCATCGTCCATTGTCATATCTATTGGATTCCAAATTTATCACTTTGATGGCGTTGGATCATTTAAATGCTTAGTTTTGTGAAATTTATTATCTCATTCAAATTCATAAAATATATTGATAATTTTTTGTCCGTTGTTACTCTTCTTTATTGATAGTTAAAGTTTCGTCGGTTTTCTTATGACGAATGCCTCCACGGGTACAAAAACCAACATTTGATTGTAATAGGTATTGACAGCATTAAGACTTATTTAAATTGATAAGCGTCCTAACAACTTTCTTCTTGTAGACGGTATTTTTAGACATATAATAATAATAATAATAAACTGTCTGCCTAGAATCAAGAAAACAACTATAAATTTCTTAAAGCATCGTTACATGAAAGCAATTCTAATGTTGTAAAGCTAAAATATGAATTAAGTGCACTTGTTTAAATTAACAAACATATTTAAAGTAGTAACAAAGTAGCAACTACTATTTACATTACATGAATTCCCCGAAAAGTTTTAAGAAAAAAACTGTCATAAATTTCGGAGTCCATTAGATTAGATAAGGCAGGGTTTCTTCTCAGAATTTAATGTCTTTATAGAAGAAACCATAGATAAGCTCTCAGAAAGGGTTTAATGCTCATGAGACATATATTTTATCTTTCTTTTAAACCACACACGGATATTTGAAAACTTTATTTATTGCCTACGACAATATCTCAGTCAGCTAAAATGAAAAGTCATACCTAAATAGTATATTAATCAGCAATTAAAAAAATGACAATCATAAAATATAGATAAGATCATAAAAATCATCCAATAAAATATTATAATCTGATCCAACATAGAATTTCCATTTGTTTGAACGTTTGTTTGCCACCCTTATCGTATAAAATATCTTATCTCCAGGTCCATAGTTGGAAAAATATAGGTACTCATACAATATCCCCGTGTATAATAAAAGGAATTACCATATGGTCCACAAGCGACGCAAGCGCAGCTGAACCGTTATCCTTTTAATTGGGCTGGACCATAACGGGAATGCCGTGCGAGCCTTATTAGCATGTCGCGTGCGCAAGCAATTTGTTTTCCCGCTGTTAACTACGGCTTTGGAGTTTTTAGAAAAATCACTGTAATGACGTAAAACTTGCAAGGTGAAATTAATGATTGCATCAAGGCGTGAGAACGAAACATATGACATGACTTTTCATTGCTAAAACTAATGCAAATTATTTTGCTATCTACAATCTTAGCTGCTAATGTGACCGTTTAGAAAAACCTTGACCACGTTCTTAAAAAGCCTAATAAAGTTATTTCAAAATGTGTAAGTTTTTGTCATTATCACCATTTAACTAATCTCAATTACTTCAGAAACAAGAAAAGTGCTAGTGGCTTTACGATAAGCAATCATTAGCAGACATAGTAACTATGGCACGCACGTTCCGGGCGTACGGACTGCGAGAGTTACATCACAGACATACCGAAGTGTGGTATATTTGCATAATAACCGACTAAGCATCGCTACCTATGGTAAGGCGATTCGAGTTTGAGTAAAATCCTTTCATTTAACTTCATAATAATTACAGTCAGTATAAAGTGATTCTCGTCTCGTAAAACATTTTGGTGTTTATAATATTAAAAGTTATTTAGAGGATGAAACATCTGGTTAAATCATGATAGTAAAGTAAATAAGTCTTCTCAATTAGTGACAAAAGTACAAGTACATATAAAAATATTTATAAATAAACGAGTTGTAAGCATTGTATTCATTTACGCAAACCCATTTGTGAAAAGATAAATTACTATAGCTATATTACAAATCTAAAAAAATGTTAGATTAGTAAAGTAAATGAAATACAATCCGAATAGTTAATAATATCGAATAAATCAGAGATTCGAAATACATTAACCTATGAAATGTATAAATTATTTAATGCAAGAAGAAGTCCTTGATCAAACTTGATAAATATCTTCAACTTTTCCATCGTACGCGGACGTGATAAATGAGCTGATTCTAATGTCAGTTGGATTGGAAGCGCACGTTCGTGTCGTGGAAATTTGTGCATTACTTTACTTACTATTATTTATACAGTAGACACTCATGGCACGACTTCGTCCGACAGGTAGCATTGGTTTATAATGAAGAGCGTGAATAAGTGGATTGCAAAATGTTAAAATTGGAACTTTAGGATCTGTAGGCGATGATAACATTTTAGGTTATTTAGATAACGTTTTGCATGTGGAAAAATGACAAGATCAAGAAGATAATCAGAAGTTTCTAGTGCAACAAAAAATGCAAGAAATTTTGGTAAAGTCTTTAAAAAGTTTAAATTCCTCATTCTACATAGATAGACAAACTATATTAATGAACGTTATTGCGTAAAATCTAATGATCAAAGCTGACAATTAAAAATACCTCCTATTAAAGTAGGAAGTCAAACAAATTCCCTTCAATTGCGATTAATTGTAACAATCAACCGGCAGCGAGAGGATTACATCGCTGAAATTAACAACGATAATAACAGACTAGAAACAGCCTTGAAATGGGACAAACCTTACGGCTTTGAAAATAAAGTTTAAAGCTAAATAGCCGACGTTGATTAAAAATATGGCGATTGTACGTTAAACGATGCTGCTGGTTGAATCAAGTAGACAAAATTTGACCATGTTCTAAAGTCTGATCGTCCGATAGAAACAAACAAAAAGTTTAACAAGCATCTGAAATTGCGATTTGTTTAATGGCAATAAACTTAACAATACTTCAACTGCAAGCAAGCAATTATAAGAATTCCAATATAAAATAATGAAAAGCATAAAGATGATATTGGTGGCCAACTTAATTATTTCATCAGGAAAGATACCAACACAAGGGAACTCTGAAATGTGGAAGCAGTGTATGTGTCGCCACCATCTGGTCAAATTCGCCGCTCAATCGGATGCCTAGCCCGTTGATTAATCGCCGGCATCCTATCAAATGCCTAGCCCGATAGTTAAATGAACTAGACTCACATAACGTTTGTCGACTAGTCGTATTAAATAGATAGTCTTGTACCGCAGATTTCTGGTTTGATTGGTGGGTTCAAGGTTATTTTTTTATGACCACTTATCACCGACATCGTTTTGGTTATGTGAGGTCATAAATAAAATTACCTTGAAACTACCAATTAATCAGTCACACAAAAGCTAATCGATTTAAACGACCTGCCTAGATGACCAATTAAATGGCTAATTTAACACGACGGCTGCAACATATGCACTGCCTACTACATTATAATAATGTTAAAAAATTAATACATTTTTACTATTTTTAGTAGAATTATCGGTTGAATGCAGAAGAGGTAGTTCAGTCAGATAGTTAAGTCATCACCAGCTATATACGTCCCACTGCTGGGCACAGGCCTTCCTACATGGGAGAAACACATGAGGAGTTTGGGCCATAACACCACCACGCTGGCCCGATGCGGGTTGGTGGGTTAAAGCGGTTGTAGTAACAACCGGGACCAAAGGCCTTGCTAAGCACGGAGGAGCTCGAGATTTTAAATTTTGGTTTACCCATCCCAGGGTTGACCATGGCGAAAGTTGCTTTGTTTTCGTATTCAAAACCAGAGCGCTCAAACAAATACACCACCGAGCTCCTCAGATAGTAAAGTATAATAATTTAATAATATTGCATTTATTTATGACTTTGTTTCGATTTTATTTCAAAATAAAATTTTGTATTATTAATGCCATCATTTTAGATAAAATCACAACAAGGATTTTATCAGGAAAAAATTTCTTCTCATAAACTTCCCATTACCATATGTCATGTCTGTAATGAAGGTCGCGACCTGTTTGTTTAAAACCAGATGATATCATATAAAATACGTCGTATTCTGTTAGAGTTCACCAATGACCATAACATTTAGACCCCTGGTGTTAATATTTTACCCTGGAATAGCTCAATAGTTGTTGCAGAGTAAGAGTAATAGAGTCCTTAGTTAGTTGGTGATGCAGCTCTGACGTTGAATCATAAAGATAACAATGGAATAGTCGAGCTAAGTACATTTTATTATCTCTTTCAACGAATAGTGATGGACAGTGATTGTAGAAAATTATGGCCTGGTTTCAAACGAACGTACCTACAAATGTATGTGAAATCATAAATACTTATATTGCGATCAAAAGGTAGATAACAATCATCAACAATGTTTCTGCCCTTTTGTAAAACAAAGCTTTGAAGCGATGTGGTAGGACTGCCATTTTGAAATTTGCAGAAACAATTGAAATAAACATTATCAAGACTCTGTCTTGTTCCAGGGTAATATTTATACCAGAATCTTGAAGAGCAAATAATCATAACAAGAATAAAAAAAATACAAAGGTTTGTAAACTCAATAAACATACCCACCAGAAGACTAATGTCGCAAGCAATTTACATTCTTCGCCTCACACGTTACAAATAGACATAAACGACACGAAAATGATACATCAATATTCATTCGTGTGTTTCATTTGCTTCATAACACAATCCAATGAGTGTTACAATAACTAAATAAATTCCCATGCTCCTCAAAAAGTCATGAACTCAAACACACACATCAAAAGTACCGCTGTCATCATCCATTAATAAGACAACTGATGCCCCAATTTTTTAATCACTTTTATCATCTTATAATCTGTTGACATGTGTTACAAACAGCCGTAAAGCTATAATGTCACTAGTCCTAACTGTACATATCATAGTTACGCAACAAAATACCATATTGCCTAAACTTTTCAAGACAATTATGGGTCGAATATTTTTTGGTGTTGGAAAGTTATAATATCTAAAGCGGCGTGAGATACATTATTTCGCACATAAACATTAATACATTTCGAAACTAGAGTAGCAATTAACCTGATAAGTTAATAGCTTCTAATAAGACTAATAAATATCTAATCAATTAGAAGACCTAATAACATATTGATATACTTAGCAATAAGAATAAACATACTCATACACCTTTTATCTAGCTAGACCAAATTAAGCATCGTTAGGAGCTTGCATCATGTATACTAGAAAAAGGGAGCTATGAAGATAAAAACACAATATGCATACAAATACCCGTTGTTCGTGTTTCGTGATCAACTGTTCGTACTCATCATGAAAACATCTCCCCCTACCAGGATTCGAACATTCGGCCTCGCCCCCGGCTCTTGTCGACTTACCTCTGGCCTAGTAGACAGCACTATGAATGAAGAAAGCCAATTAATATTGATATCATTCCGAAATAAATGATTATTATTAAAAATTTTTTATTAATTATTGTATAACTTAGGATCCTACCTGGTAAGTGAAAAGCACGGGCCGCTGCCAAGTGTGATTTTATGTTTTCTTAATTGACTGAGATAACGATCGGTTTCGGAATCGCAGAAATTGCAGAAATTTTCGGACTATGCGACATGTATTATGGATATTATTATTATTAACGGTATTGTTTCTCAAACGTGACATGATGGATCACCATTTTCTAGTATTGTGTTTTGGTCACTAAAGAGATGATAAAATCTGTGGTTTCTGCAGTGCAAGCCGTTAGGTATAGAGCACATTGAAAAAGTTTGTCGGCAACCGTAAATGGCGACCATGCTGCTGTAGTATCACGTTTTCCAAACCTTTTTATCAATATGTCTCCGATATCTAGTATCCATAACACAAGCTCCTAATAATGCTTACTTTCGGTGTTGATATAATAATAAAAAGAAAAAAAAACTGTAGATAGATGCCTAAATTACGCGTAAGCGGTCTCCATCTCCACCAGTTTTACAAAACTATTTACTATTATGAGACCAAAAAAAAGAGAGTATAAGTAAGTATAGTAATAAAATAAGAATGTTTTTCTTTCTAAAATACATAAATGTACTTACACAATAAATTGTAAAACAAATAAATAAAATAAAGATTGCGGTGTTTACAGAGTCAATGGAAATATATTTCCTTGTTTCATAAAACGTTTGGCAACTTAAAAATTAGAACAAGTCATGCGCATATCCTCTTTTGTTTGTTTGTTTGTTACCTGGCTTACATTTAAACAATACCATAAATTTCCACGCCAAAATAATCTTTACTGCTTTAACATAAGGCTGTAAAGGCGGGAGCTATTAATGCGCAAGCGCATCCGCTGGCGAAACCCTGATAAAACCATTACTTCATTCCGCACACGTAGGATATAATGTAAATATGGTGTAACATGAAAGTCGGTGAAGAAACTCATGTTACAGAAGCAAGCATATCTAGTGTAACAGTTGAACTACGAAAGCCTTCTCTATTACGAGCGCAGTAAGGGCGGTCTCAAGGTTGAACTGTTACGCCTGATGTCCTGTTGACTGTACCAACCATATCTTGTTATCAAGTAACCGATTATCAATTCACAAATTGTTTTCACCTAATTTACCGTAAGTGTTTCGTAGTCTATCAGGGAGTTCATTAGCCATTTTACTGTTGTGTCGTTGCAATTTTAATTTATTATTACCGATGCAGATATAGCCATCAACTGATTGATTACATTTTTTATATATGATTTTTATACAAATTCTAAATCAACATCTTAATTTAATGTTGAGACATTAAATTATACCTTCTAAGTGAACATTAAAATTTAATGTTGCCTCGATTTAAAAGTGCTAAACATCATACGAGAAATGTATATTATAAATTCCAATATTTGCTCATTGATTATTCATTTTTAATGTTAGCTCATTAAAATATATCCAGGCCTTTCGCGTTTGTCTGGGATGTAAACCAAAACCAACTAGGTACTAAGCTGTTTCTTGTGATAGATATTTAAGTACTGTTATCAAAGTCAAAGCCTAGTTCGTTGATTTTCTTTAGTCTTTTATATTCTTCTGGAATCGAGTCACTGTCATCGTATATACAAACAACTTCAACAAACAGTGTATAAAAATTTAAAAATATTGTGATTAGATTTATTTACTTAAAGGATCGGTAAATACTTAAAAGATACATTACTGTATTGAAAAACGGACTACAGCAATCAATCCTGTGTCCAACGGTAAATTTTTTGCAGACATTCGGAACTAAGCATCTGAAGATTAATATCCACCATCCGGCAACTGTCGAGTGCCGGAAACTCGTAGTTAGATAAAAAAAATATACAAGAGATCCATTCATCTTAGGAAACTCGGGATGACGAATCAAGGTGGCTCCTTAGTTCTTAGTGATTATACTTACAGTAATAATGAAGATTGGATATTACTATCCAATAAATAATCTTAGCCCTTCGCCTAAGATTCTTTAATATTAAAGTTATTACAACTTTGGTCAGGAATCAGATTTGCAAATTATCCGACTTTGAATCTGGATTCTGCATAACATAAAGTTCTTATATATAACAGCCAAATATGTCTTATTCAGTTTATTGTAATTTTCTCAAATTAATTTTATACCTCACTGCAGAGCAGTGCAGTAACAACCGGGACTAACGGCCTAAATTTTGATTGACTCTTCCGGGATCGACCATGGAGTACGTTGCTTTGTTTTTTTTCGTAATCGAAACCAGATCGGAGTTTGAAGCTTTTTAGGAGGCGAGAACCTTGGTGAGTCCTCAAGCCTTGAGGGGCGAATTTGATTCAGGAGGATTTCTAATCGCCAGGCATCCCCTCTGGGGGAGGTCCGTCAGTGGTGCACTGACGCAGAGTTTCTAGGGCGCTCAAGGAGGGATGGCAGAGAAGCGCCCAGGCACATGCTTGTACTGGCAGCTTCTTTTTTTGCTCTTTTTTTTCATATCACAATTTTTTTGTGGTTTTAATCATTCCTAGCAAATATTGAGTTTCATATTATCAGATTTACATAGTATTTTTTTATTTGTAGGTATTATAACCACGTCAGCTGACCGACAATATCCCTGTGGGCTATATCAGTAAACAATATTTGTGTTCGTGTTTTTATGTCTATTAGATAAAAGTAATGGTTTATGTTTATAGCCATCGAGAAACGTTTTATGTGCCTAATAGCTAACGGAGACTTATAATAACTGTTATAATATAACACATTTATTAACGATGTAACTGCGATTGTTGTGATATTAATATTTTTTGAATAAAAAATGGATTTTCAAGATAGACTTTCATTTTTATATCAAGAAACAAGTTCATTTATGTGACCAGTTATATTTACAAAATATATTGTAACATAAAATGTGTTTGGAACGATTAAAACTAATTTTGATATATCTGTGACGATTTATACACCTAAAAACAGAAGCAGTTAGTATGTTTACAAAATAAAATGATTGTTAGGTAGGTACTACTATGAAAATTTATTTTAATTATGTTTGTGATGAACTGAGTATACAAATCAATTGCAAAAGAGAAGGTGTTAGTGAATTTCCTATGTCGAGTGATTTAAATTTAAGATGAATTGATGTCCGTGGCCTTACTATTGAAACCAATGCAGCCGGCCTGGGTTAAGATAATGTTTGTAAAGACAACAAACCATCCAACTGACTAGCTAAGCCAGCTTAGATCAATAACAATGATTCACGTGGTTGTTGCTTCGATTGCTGATAAACCTTTATGTAATTGCTACAATTGCTTTAAGAAAAGTATTTTTCAATAGTTGGTATTGAACGACTAAATGAGATTTGAGTATTGATTTTCGAAGATAAATTTTTTTTGAGTTAACTTTTCTTAGTATGAAAATGTAGAGACCTTTTGTATAATATGAATATTGTGAATTTGAACTTAATATCAAACAAAGCCCATACATAGAATAAAGTAACAATACCTATGGGTATGTTAAGTTATTGTTCTGAGAATAACATTTTAATTTCATATCTTACATTTATGACGTCTGGGCATTAAAAGATTAAACTCATCTGTGTAGGTGCTACATTACATACATAACCTTTCTTAAAATGTTTGTTTTGTATACAATAAATGATGAAAACACAATCAAAGAAATAATATTCCTTACTAACGGGGATCATCATGATAATTATTTGTGTTTTATCTTTAGCTTTTAGCCTTTAAATGTAATTTTATGGGTCAAAGATTACTTTATATAGAGCTCGACCTATGAGATAGCATGAAGTAATAATTTAAAGTGAATTATATCTTACTATTATATAATAACACGAAGATAGTATTGTTGATATAGGTAGTTTGTATAGCGTAAATTTATGCCCCGCAGACAAGAAGTCGTCATTTGTTGTTGTATCAAAAATATTAGCTTGAATCATCTGGTGACACCGAATAGATGACTCAAGCCATGATTTTAAACATCAACAAAAAAAAATTATCAAGATAATTTAGTTGAGAGAGTCTATCCGTTCTTAGAATTATAACAAAATTCCCGATATTCATTTCCAAATGTTACACAAACCACTATCACTCATAATTTAAATTGATAATATAATGATTAAGATAACAAGTAGCAACACATACAGACCTTTATTATGTGTAATATTGTACTTATTTCACACAAAAACATTAACTTGTTCACTGAATTAATGAGAGCACTGCTAAGAGAACTGACTCCACTAAATCACATGAAGGATCTATTTAAACGATCAATAAGGTGAGCGAAAACCGAGCATGGGCCTGTTCCGAGCGATGCGTAAGAGCAACTGACAGTTGGAATCACCATGCCATGCGCAGGCGCATAGGTAACCCGGCATGTTTCAGATAGAGTTCTGTTAAACGTGAATCGCTATTATGAACGTGTACGTAATTTGGCCGGCGTGCTGTGTTTATCCACCGTGAACTGGTGTATTTTTAGTTGTTGATAGGAAGGGGCAGGTAACGTATAGCGACAGAAGGGATAAGGGCTTCGCATTGTGAAACTCTATATTACTTGATGCATAAAAAGAACAAAAGAAATACGAAGACGGTTACAAGCTTTCGTTAATTTCACTCCAGGTTGTTGCTTTTATTTTTTAGTTAGAGTAGTAATTCACTTCTAGAAAATCCAAATCTACTGAGAAAGCCGAACACATTTTGTATCAATTAAAAGGTTAATAACACGTGACCCGTTGATAAATCCTGAGTCATTTATTAAAAAGGACACTATAACACCAAACACATACAAATTAGATGTGAAACCGCCGCCGGACCGCTATCAAATAAAATTGGTGCGTTGGTAAAATGGGCCGTTCTAAATTCATGGATCGGTCGATCGATTTGGATCAATAACACGGAACGGGCCGGTGTCAACGCACTGCGCCTACGCAAAGGACGAAACTAATAGACGCATTGATTCAGAACTCTCATTTTTAGAAAGATTTTTGTGTAATATCTAGTTAACATTTGGAAGAGACCTAATCAATATTCAAATAGATACGCTTGCTTTATAAGGAGAATATGTCAATTTTACCTTAATTGTAAATGAATTATAGGATTACATCAGGATTTGCAGTTTATAATATACTAATTTGTGTAAATCTTATTTTAGGTGTTAAGAAACATTCATAAATACCTATGTACTTTTAATTTTTATACGTAAATGTTGCTATAAAAACCCTAACGTAAAAGTTATAATTTAAAGAATCGATAGTCATTACAGCTACGTTTAAACAGCCCCTAAATAATCCCTAACAGTAACAATACCATATAGGGATTATTTGCTTACTATTTGTTCTCACTTCGTAATTATTTTATTTGATAATCTATATTACCATCACGCCAAAATCAAAAACAAAACTAGAGATTTAGGCTTAAGGGTAAGTAAGTGTATCAGATAGTCCGTGAGCTTAAGTAAGCGCCATGAGTAAGTGACAGTGAGTGAGTTGACCCTCAAGGAAGCGACCTAGAAAGGCGCCAGCGACGTCGCCGCGACGTCGAGACGCCGCTGCGTCAGCCGACTACCAACAAGAACACGATAAATAAACACCGGGATAACATTAATACACAAATGAATTGCAGTTGATTGGCCTTTACAGGATACTGAAGTTAAATTAATTAATGCATTTCTGAGTCATTTTAAGCAACGAGTAAACTAATTGTGATTAACATAGTATGTTATGGTATATGATATGATATTAGAATATAATTGGTGTTTATATAAATTGCCATCACTAATCATACATAAATTTAGACAAGAGTTATTCTGGAATAAGGAAAGATATAGTGAACTTTCACTCAATTTGCCTAAATTATAAAGAAACCCAAATTTTTTATTTGTAAAAGCAAAACTTGTAACAGAAATTCAAAAAATAAGAAAAATGGAATCAGAGGAAAAAATATTTGATTGAGATTACTATTATTTGCGTTTTTTTTTCTTGTAGCAGACATAATTTTCGTAAAAATACTTAACCATTTTAATAATTATAAATAACATAGCATTCTAATTCTAGCAGAGTTTAGGCAGGTCGCAATAAATTTTTAATGTTAGGAAATAGCAAAATAACAACATTTATGTATATTACATAATTATATAAATTGACCAGGAAGATACAGCATCAATTGTTATTCACACTACAATCGCCATACGTGCCGTAACCAGGCAGACCTGAACATAATATTAAACAAAATAAAGGAAATTTATATTCCTTATTGCAGTTTACACTGAGTTGAAGATAGATAAGTATTATAAATTGTCAACGGTACCTACACACCAAATAGCAAACGTCACTTTACAGTTATGTCTACATGTCCCAACGTGATGGTCCTTTTGCGTTGCATCATAAATATTGCGACATTATTTTATAACAAGCCTTAGTTAGTCAATAAATATTATTCCAATAAATCTGCTGGTTTGTTCAGGTTTACAGTTATGCTCCAACACTGGGTTAGTCATTGTAAGTTCAAAAAAGTTAAACCCACCTTCCTTTCTTAATGAGAACTAACCAATGTCTTAGTGCACATTATTATTACGCTAAAACATAAAAATACTAGTTTTATATTTATCCCTTCGTATTTATGCAATAATTCATAAAAAAACATTTAAACTTAGCGAAATTTATGAGCGTCTTCCGTCCGTGACTCTACATTTGTCAGATGCTAGCATGCCGTCCCTCGAGAACTATTCAATATTCCAGGAAGATTCAACCGTGGTTATGTATCCAATTATCGACTATTATCATAGCGTCATATGCTATGCTAACGTGGGCTTCAATATAATGTCACATAAACGTACATATTTGTATATTATATTTCTATTAAACGGTTTGAGCTAACTTGCTTTGTTGATGTCATGGGTCAAATCTTTTAAACTTTTAACTTAAACCGTTTTATGGTAAAAAAAATCAAAATGTTGCAGAGGATGCACTAAAAACTAAACAATTATTAGATAGCACCAGGTACAATCATTAATATAGAAAAGAGCATCAAACTAAAATAAAATCGTAGGGCGCGTCTAATTTCTTTTATCTACAGTCGACCGCTCATATCATTATATGCTTTGGATGCAACTTCTCAATAAACAACTTATACTTGATCATCAGCCTATATACGTCCCACTGCTGGGCACAGGCATTCTAACATGGGAGAAACACATGAGGAGATTGGGCCATAACACCACCACGCTGGCCCAATGCGGTTTGGTGGGTTAAAGCGGTTGCAGAAACAACCGGGACCAACGGCTTAACGTGCCTCCCGAAGCACGGAGGAGCTCGAGATTATAAATTTGATTGACCCATCCCTGGGTCAACCATAGCGAAAGTTGCTTTGTTTTTGCGCTACGCCACCGAACTGCTCACTTATGCTTAATGTGTGTAAAAATAATTCCGACTCTACCACGACATCACAGTACTAGAGAATTATGTATATACGTTTCGGCCCACGATTTTATTTAAGTCTGATCAATCCTCTAGATTGATGACAATAGCGGTGTGATCGCTGGTACTATCATGGTAGCTACCTAATTATTTTTTAGCTTTAAGTATATCTCTACTCTATAACTGTAAAACTGGAAAAAAAAAATATTGTTAACAAACAACTTAAAATTGACTTGTTATTGAAGCTATAAATTTAAGCTCCGTCATAATGGATAATATATCTACACGTACACAAAACTAGTAATACTAATCATATAATCTTGTCCAGAGTTTCCACGTTTCGATTTATTTCCAATGTAAACTGCAAAAGCCAAGTTCTTTACCTACTCAAATATTTTATCAATAAATCTTAACACCATATTTTTCGAATACAACGATGGCTATCGCTGCATCGTATGCGCACAAAGGTTCTCGAATTCTTACTATGGAGGAGTTTAATCTCAAAACACGTTTAACAAGATTAACCTTTGACCCGTGGAAATGTATTCAACGGAGATTCTACTAACTAACTTTTACACGTAGCTCTGTTTGCACGGAAATAGTTTTGATCTTACGAAGCAAACTTGAATCTAATAGTATAACTGGAACTTGAATACTCTCTATGATAGAAAAAGGGGGCACAAAATTAAATAACATAAAATAAAATAAAATTATTAATTATTATTAAATGCACTTAATTACTTACTTACTTGCTTTATTATGTACAAAGTTTAATTTAAAATTGTTTCTTCTTATAAATTGTGTGTACATAAAGTTATAAATAAATAAATAAATAAACTTTACTGCAAAACCGTGATATCAAAAACGCTTTCGTGCTAAACAAGTTGCATAAAAAACAGAGCGAACAATTTCATGTCGATAACAGATTATCAATATTCAACATCGGTATGTTTGCCTACTTAATAAGTAATACCAGACATCTACATACATTTTCCCCTAATGTTCTGAACAGATAAAAGAAAAACTAATGTTTTTTCAAATACTAACATAAATAATGGCGTGTTTTCGCATTTACATAAGTTAAGATAAGTACTACAATAATTTACGGCGTTACAGCACCACCTGCAGCTAAATTATCTTTTATGGTAATATATTCTACGCGAATTGTGAGAAACGAGATATGTATGAGTTTTGAAATAAATTATGCCAATTATAAAAAGTTTTATGCGACAACAAAATCTTTAAATAATCTGTTGAAGTTTCTCAATTTTATTTTTAATGAAAAAAAAATGGTTGAAAGATATTCAGAAAAATATTTATATTTGGGCCTTTACCTATAAGGTTTATTTTTCTTGTTTAATATTTTTATTACCTGTTAAAGTTAACGAATAAATATATTCTTTATTTTTTTAGAAATTGGTTTTAAATATAATCAGTAATTCATTTAAGTGACTCTACTATTATATAACTTTAGTACAGACTCACATTGAACCTCGACAGAACATGCATGTTTACACGAGGCTCTATTTTTATGAGAGAAGAGTATACTATAAAGTATTCTAATACTTACGAAACAATTAAGATATATCTTAATTCTAAATCAATCAATTGCTAGCATTACAATGATTGGTATAAATTTATGAAAAAAAAAATATCTTTAAGGCATTTTTGTTATCATATCATCACTTAACATCAGCCCGCCTAGCATGACCAGCGAAACGCGATATGATAAAGCCATTTATCGCTTTGAACTATCAAAAATCATTGGATGTAACCGCCATTTTGAAATTTTATCGATACTGCGAACTTGTATTGTATATATACATGTTCGCAGTTTCGATAAAATTTAAAGATAGCGGTTATATCCAATGATTTTTGACAATTCAAAGCGATAAATAGCTTTATCATATCGCGTTTCGGTGGTCATGCTAGGCGGGCAGGTGTGATCGTTGTTAAAATGTTTGCCTATTAATCGTACATATATCGTTTCCTTGCATTGTAGAGTTATAGCTCTATCACCCACTAGCGTAGAGTTTCAATCAAAAAACGTGATCATTCTCATGTGATGTAATAATTTCTACAATACCCCCTTCCGCATTTCGGCAGTAAAAGAGTTCCCTGTATTTCAGATTGAAGGGAAAGGTAGCCAGTGTAATTACTGTGCATCGAAGCATTTCACCTTGGGCCTCGTGATGACAACATCTGCAATACCAAGTGATTTTTCCTTGTTATCGCAGGTGTCCATAGACGACGGTAGCCACTCACCACCAGGTGGGTTGTCAGCTTGTTTGTCATCTAGTTGTATAAAAAAATAATTACCCAAATATAAACTGAGAATAGTTAATAGATTTACGCAGGCCACAATCTTTTATAGGCTGAATAATTTGAAATAGTATTGCCAAAACTGCTTCTGAAACGACTTATTGTATCAAATTAGGTGTAAATGACAATAGTCAATTATTGCCCGCCGTATTCGATTAGGTTAACCGCAGAAGCGACCAAGCATTATTAGCTTATCTAAACCACAACACACGAAATACTCACTATACATAGAACAGACACTGCTGTACAATATCTGTACCAATTCTGAATTGTTGGCCGCCCTTGGCTCTACCCTTGTGGATGTCGGGTATCGCGTCAAAGGTGGCCTATCTTTCTCAGGATGTAATCTAGACATATGCCTTATTCTAAGTTGGTTCAGCGGCTTATATAGGAGTGAAAACAGACAGACAGACATAATATTTACTTTCGCATTTATAATATTGCTAGCGTACTTAAAAAAGCTCTACCACCAACCAAACCAAGCAGAAAAATCCTGTCTCCCCGGTAATTTAACCCTGGACCTCTAGGTCTCAGGCAGGTGGTTTTAACCACTAGACGACAGAGGTGGCTGAAGTATCAGTAGTAAATCCTCAGGTAAATTCTATAACAATAAGGTCAGAGAAGATTAATTAAAAAAAAGTCTTTAAATATGAAATTGCCGTTCTTTTCCAATGCCGTGTTTTCCAAATAATTTTAAATGATTTTGTACTCAAATATAACAGCTTATATTTAATTTGTTATTATTATTTGTTGTAATTATTTTCTATCATTTGAAATTTTTTTTTCAGTACATTTACATGACAATGAATCCACAAAATATTAGCAAAATCGATAAAGCCGTCAAATTACAAAAAAAACGACTCATAAACATTTAAAAGAATCAAATAATCAAATAGAAGTAGGAAGGTACTTATCTGATAAAAGTATTTTTGGAGTCGGTGCTTCACTTTCTATTGTTTCTGACAACAGTTTAGCACCAACTCCAAAAAAATACCTGCTATCTCAAACACTACTGAACCGATTTGGATGAAACTTACACAGTTCTCTAAGTTGGACTATGTAGAGTTCTAGAAAAAAAGAATTTTGGCAATCTGAATTATGGTTTTTGAGATATGACAAATTTACAAATATACAAACATACATACATACCTATCCATGTCCAGAAGCTGGTAAAGATATACGGGTCGAAACCGCCTTAACCGTCGTAACCTCCTTTTTCTTGAAGTCGGGCAAAAACATAGGATGGTAATTCCAGTTTGCACATAATACTTCATACAAAACGACAATTTCGTACTTAAAGACCTAATATTAAAGCAGAAATGATTTACCAAACAAGGTACCCACCGAACATAATAAAAAGTTGCGAGAGCAAATAAATTCTGCATCTTACTGCTACAAATTGTGAAAATGAAGGTATCAATTTGCTCGATCTTTAGACGGAGATAAGCATCTACGAGTAGCCCACTTACCTACTTATTTTTTGGGACTAAATTAAAAATGAATATATAATACGTTGCTTTTAAAAAGAAAATAACAATATATCCTTTTTCGCATTACAGTAAACTGAGACAAATGGAACGGAGGATAAAATAAAGGAGGTAAGCAAGCATTGGCGGCGGCTCGGCGCCCGCGCAAGTCTTTTTGCACTTTTTGCGCCATATCTAGGGATGTGATTGTGAGATGTATTTTTATTGGATGAAAATTTTGTAGGTTCAAGCAGCACAATAAAATTAATTTTACTTGCTTTCATTAATAAATACAGTGTAGTAAAACAACCTTGCTATATTATTTAAACTTCATAGTGTGCGTTTAATAAAAGTTTAAGAATAACTTATTGTAGCTGCAGTTTTGGATAAACATACAGTATAATTATAGTAATTAAAAGTACTTAATTATTTATTGCTTACAAATAAGACATATGTATTTCATAATACGGCATCTGTCAGTTGATGTTATTTAAATTATTATCTTGTTGCAGGTTTCACTCATTGTAAAATAAAAAGTGATTTTCAATTTACCATCGATAATTTGAGCCCATCTCTCGACATCACTCACATGTGTATTGCGCGGCGTCGCGCACGCACGTTTAAGGGCAGGTTTTGAACATTGCACTTTATTGTTGTCTTTTTGCACCGTTCATAGGTACTGGAGTTTTTGCTTTTTTTAACACAACTACACATTACATGTGCGGTCAGTTTATTTTAGATTGTAAATTCTCATATAGTTAGCGTAGAAGTGGAAAGGAGGGAGACGGAAAAAGTGTTGGTCGTGTAGTACTAAAATTTAGCACTTATTACGACGTTAAGCTGTACTTCAGCTATAATATATAGTTACTTAAATGGTGAGATTAAAAATAAATCAGTGAATATATCTAAAAAGAGGAGGAGGCTATCGTTTCGCCTGTACCTATGTTTTTTTTGTATTTTTATTACTGAGAACTCTGTCGTGTTTAAGCGTATTTGAAAATTTTATTTCTAATTGAAAAAGTAGTCTTAATTTCCATTGAAATTTCATCAAAATCGATTCTGTAGTTTTCTTTTTAAATCAAAATAACTGGATTAAGTCATATGCAAAATTGTGAATTTATCTTTCCTGTGACTTTTGAAACGATCACTTATCTAGTTTTGACATTAGAAAGTTATTTGTAAAAATTTAAACAATACCTGATTTTTAAACACATACAAGGAAAAAGGCTAAAGGAGTGGACCACCAATGTATGAAGCCTGGGCTTAAATTTTGAACAGCAACCCTAGGTAAGTAGGGTGAGTAGGTATAATTATTTAGAATTTTTAGTGCAATTAAAAATATTTTATAGCCCCCCGTTTATTTTTGAGACAGACATGAAAATGCCATACTATAGTTGCTTTTTGCGTATTGTTATTGCATTATTATAACAACCACTACTTTTTACTTCTAAAATATAGAGCTGGAGCTAAAACTATAGTAAAAACTTAAAATATTTACAAAAATAGTTGCATTTGACATAGTTTACGACTTGAAAAACGAGAGGAAAAAGCAAATCTGCGTTTAGTTTCTGCTGGAACATCATTTACATTTTTAGACAAACGGGCGACTCGATAAATCTGATTGTTTTAAAATCAAGTAGCTTATTTAATTACCTTTGTAAAGAGGTATATCACATTGCTGTTCAAAATTATTTGGAATAAAAGCCCAAAAAAGACCGTGTCCTTTAAGTAGGCACTTATCCCAGGAAATATATTTTTGTAGTCGTTTTTTTGTCTTTGTTGTCACAAGTATTGTCTATTATAAAAATCTACATATTATTTATTTATTTCAGGTTGTAGATGAACGAAGTGTTCCGTACCATTATCTATAAACAAGCATCTACCTGTTGCTGTTATCAATATCCAGCAAAAACCCCCCAAAAAATCACGTTTGTTGTATGGGAGCCCCCTTAAATATTTATTTTATTCTGTTCAAACTCTTTATTGCACCAAACATAAAAACAATATAAATGTATACAGTAGTAGGTATGCAAGGGAGGGCTCTTCCAGCCAACCCATCATGGGTATGTGAGTTATAATGTCCAAACGTACGTGACACCAGTGCATTTAATTATAATCCACTTAATATGAAAATACTATAAATATACCTACATAAAAATACCAAATATATTCAATACTTAATATATACTCAAATGCATGCATGCATACATACATACATATATATATTTAAAATAAACTTACTATAATATAACTATACAAAACCGGAGGTTGAGTCAATAAATACAAATTAGTAAATAAAACAGTCACGTTGAAAGTGCCAGAAAGTGTTTTTTAATTTAAATTTAAAGGAGGAAACAGAAGGGCTATCCTGTATGCTTGGTTGTTGCTTGTTTATTAGTATTTGTTATTATAGCAACAGAAATAAGTACAACATCTGCGAAAATTTCAACTGTCTAGTGTCTAACTATCACGGTTCATGAGATACAGCCTGCTGACAGATGAACGGACGGACGGACAGCGGAGTCTTAGTAATAGGATCCGGTTTTACCCTTTGGGTACGGAACCCTAAAAATAACTATTTTTACATTTTTAAGGAATGACATAAACCATGATTTTATGCTTTTCAGGGCAAAACTATCTTCGAACGCTATGAAAGATAATATACTTAGATAAGTTAGTAAGACACAATAGCCGTTGCCTAACTATGTTTTACTAAGACATTCTTCTGAGAAAATACTTAACCTAGAAACAAAAGTAGGTATTCGCGGTTAGAAGCTGACTATGTGAACAAATCAAGTTTTATTGATGCTGCAGGGAATCTTGCGGCTTCTGGCTTCTTATTTGAATGGCTTCGTAAAGAAATTACTTTAAGTCCAAACCGCAACGCACTCAATTTGCCATGGGAATATGAGGATATCAGCCGTATACTCAAAAGCTTCATAAACCTGTTAATTTTTTAAGAATTTTCAAACTCATAAATTTGTAACGGCAAACGTCAAACTGAGCACTCCATAAAATCTACGCGAGACAAAATTTAAGTGACGTTATTTAACTGCCGTAAGTATATTTTCTAAAAAAAAAATACTTTTTGAATTTGGAAATAATTACACACAAAAACGACCATAAAATGTGTGTGCCTTTTCAAAAGGACTGTCAACGATACAATGTGAACCCCTTCAAATTCCATGGTTAGGCTATGCTAACCTAAACAGATCGTACATTGTAATGATGCACCGACTTCGCTCTGGCCATTACCCATCAAAAAAATTTGCATATTTGATGAATAAAGTTGACTCCCCTAATTGCGTTACCTGTGAAGTAGTTGACGATGTCCAACACATATTATCCGAGTGTATTAAAAACAACAGACAGCGGCAGACATTGATGACCACTCTTAAGCTCCATTGTTTAGATTTGGGCATTTTCCAATATATATTAAGCCAACGAACCTCACTTCCAGCTAGAATGGTCTATAATACGGTGGTCAGTCGATGTGTGTCGCTGTCGAATAACGTATCATAAGTAATAATAGGTATAAATGTAAAACTTGGGACTCTGCGCAGTTCATGTATTTATATGTATGTTTAGGGTAATAATAGGACTGACATGTCTTAGTTGAGACAAAAGTCCTTAAATTAAATAAAGAGAAAAAAAAGGACTGTCCCTCCTGTAATCGACGCAACATGTCCTTCCATCATTTACAAAACAGAATCTATGCCGATCATGGTGTTAATATGACGCACTAGCTTAGAGAACCCTAATGAGTCTCCTGGAATATCCAAAGTCAGAAAACTACAAGCTTTCTCTGCCCATAGATAAAGTGACGCTAATGGTAGCTATATGCAGGGCACAAGAATAGTAAAAGCGAGGAAGGTAGAGAAGATCCTGAAGGATAAAATGCACTGTAATGTAATCATGGTACCTTAAGATAAAATACTTATTACAGCCAAGGAGAAAAAGATAGAAGAAACAAGATAATCATGTGACAACTATATTGAGTCATCTTATTCATAGTCAAAACGCATGCGCGAGCTTAAACATCACGTTAAGTACTCTAAATATATTTATTCGCCTTTTACAAAGCAAAGGTGGTATGTAATTTTCTTCCATTACAAATTCCAATTTATTTTTTACACGAAGTCCTGTATGTGTGTCAATACGCCGTTGTTTCGAAACCTAATCACCGTCACGAGAGAACTCTAAAAACTGCAATCAACAGACTCAGAAATAAATTACTCTGACATTTCTAACGCGAGTACAAAATATATACCATCTAAAGCTGAATAGGCGTGATATTTCATGTCGGTTCAACCTTATAACGATGTATTAAAACGTTGTACGTTCAATTTTTGGCGGCTAAAATTGCGTTCCTAAATTATATGTTGTCCGTAACATAAAGTACCTATTTCGTTTTTTTTCTTTATCATCTCACAAACTAATCTCAACAACATAACGATGCCACTAATAGGTAGACTACTTAAAAGATTAAAAATTACGTGGAAGATGTCAAAATGTATTTAGAAGTCTACGCAATATTTATATGTGATAAAACGACATCTTGTACACTGCTTATCTAGACGCTATTTTTAATAATTTAAATTGCAGGATCCTCCGTCCGATAGGAAGGCTTAAACCGATAAATTAATATTTTAATGTAACTTTTCTTATCTTCAAAGAATGTGTGTTCGCAGAAAAAATATTTTTTCTTTATTGCTTTAGGTAATAGTCACAAACAATATTAGGTATTTTGAGGGTTTTCCCAGGTTTAGCATCGAAAGGACCATCCACTTGTTCACATAATTTACCTAATAATCTACCACTATACAGGTATAAAGCAACTTTATCTGCACTGCAACTAATGAAATATCTGATAAATCCTATCTCCGGCACCTACCCGTCTTAAAAGCGTCATAGTAACGCTCCTCAATTATATTTAAAGCGCTAATCACGTCTATCTCATTATTTGGGTGGGAAAATAATTTGACTTTAATTGTACCCTACAATTGTAGAGTCGGGAACGTCTTGGCTTTATGCTTACGTTTCACGCACTCTAGTAAAAGGCTTGAGTTATCTAATCGTAAAGATAGATGTTCGAAATTAAACGTCTTAGAATACATTTACGTTATTATTCAGAAATTCAGTAATTTTGGCCCCCTTATTCATAAATTCGAATGAAGTTATTAGAGGACTATACTGTTTTATATCTGTCACTCGTATGCATAATTAATAACACAAAACATGATATAATGACAAAATGGAATTCATTGAAAGGTTGATTATCCATTCTATCATAATTGCAAACGTAATTCTGTCTGTCTGTTTGTTGCATTTTCGCCCCTAAACAGCTGAACCAATATATATGTAATTGGGCTTGGAGATAGATTACATTCTGAGAAAGTACTAGAGCTAGTTTTTGGCAATAGCCGACGTCTACGCGGGCGGATCCATGGCGGATCTATCGTAAATAATAAAAGTTGAAAGCAATCGATATTAGACGGAAATTCACTTTAGCACTTTTGCTTTTTACTTTATTATTATAAATTAAAATTATTAACAACAATCCTCATCACATTTTTAATTTTTTATTGTAAGGAATAGAAATAAAGAAAACTATGAAACATTGTATGCTCGATGCGGGAATCGAACCCGCGTCTTCTGGGGTCCGGCCAGACGTGATTACCGCTACGCCCTCGGAGCACTAGGTGTGACCTATCAATTTCTTCAACGCTACAATTTTTTCATCGTTTTCTTAATTTGTATTTCTTACAATAAACCGTACTTTAATTTTCTTTTCTCGTACTGTTGCGCTCAAGCGTTCTCATATAGATAAGTAATCACTATAACATTTCATCTTTTAATTCTCGCCGTAAGATTACAACAAAGAACCGTAATTTTTAAATTTCACCTACGATTAAAGTAGTTTTAGTATCCCTGCTTTGAAATGCTGCATTTCCTTTTTATGGTTTACACTGGTCTTCACGTTAAGGCCCAGTGTCTGTAGTCTATGATCACTAGTGCTAAGTGAGCTTTTTCAGTCCCACTTTATGAATTTATTTTTCAAAACTATCATAGTAAAAAAAAAAATTTTATCTCTAAACTACATGCTGTTTATGTCTGGGGAATATTCTTCAACCGACTTTAAAAAGAGATAAGTACCTACGATGTCTTAACCATTCAACGTATCAACTCAGCATAACACATTTCCCATAAACATTACGTAGTCCGGTTACTACATCAACAAATATAGCTATTAACGTTTCCCATTGATGATGGAGATTGATTACATATAAAAAAACTTAAATTGCCACAGATTGTACGCGCATACCGATGGTAATGAGCCGCTACTGGCACGTGTGTCGTAACTCGTAATAGAGCTTGAGGTATTAATAAGATCACTTGTAAATATAAATCAATCTAAACACAAAGTATAAATTGATATGAGCTCTGGAACTTTCAATATCTATTTCATATTAATTTATTCCATTTACAAAAGATTGTGTCGAAAATGCAAATTTTAAACGTAGGTAATACATAACATAAAGTAGCGAAAAAACTTCAAAATAGGTCAAAACAATAGATAAATTACATCATTTCATTACAAATTGAATGTAATTTAGTGTGATATTTAATATCACACTAAATAACATTCGTCAATATCATTAAAACATTTATCTAACAAAAAGTTCCATAAACCCCTTCTAAATGTGTTATCGTGAACATCAGACTTCAAACTTGTGGGCAAACTCTTAAAATTTTTAGCCACCTGATATCTAACACTGTGTGAAATTATTCGAAATTTTGGCAACACTGTATTTGACAAATCTTTTCTTCCTTAAATATGGAAATAGTCCTCATAAAGGAGCTATAGATATACCTTATAACTAGTGGTTGTAGAAAAGTTTTGGGCAGCTAATGCGCACCATTTCAAATAGCAGACAAAAATATACTTAATAACATGGTTTCCTTTAAATAACACATAACTATTTTATTTTAGTGCAAACAAATAAAAAAAAATGCAAAAAATAGAAACATAGCACGCATAAAAGTGCCCTAAAGTAAACTGTCCATAGCTGTATGGACGCTGGACGCTGTTAAAAAGTTGATTAAAATTTATTAAAATTATTATTCCATACTTACGGTAGGTACACCGTTGCCGCGGTATACTTACGGTACCGCTTACCATCAGGCGGGCCGTACGCTTGTATGTACCCTAGCCGTATAAAATATAAATTTCTCTTATCAATTTCAAATCCATATTTTGCACAAATTTGAATAGTGTTCAATCTCTCCCAATAAGAGCCAATTTAAAAATTTCATAAAATAAGTGCAGTTTATGTGAACGGTCGGCTCACTGCCGATTTTTCTGTTTGCACAGTAAACACGGCAACACTGCGCGCGTCACTGGGTTGCCAGACGACAAACAAAAAGGCTGGTAGTTGGAAAACGCATAGTAAAATTGTTGACGGTCGGCGCGCCCGAAAACGAATATGTTATTTGAGTTGTCGAGGTATTTGAGCGTGAAATAGTTGGATTAATTTACGATGTGCTGCTTTGCAACTTGATAGAAAAATAGTATTTGATTTTTTGTGGATTTACCGAGAGCGCAAACAGTTTAGTTCGAAATAAATTTTTGCTACAAAAATACCCGTAAAGCAGAAATGGTGTATCCTTGTGTAATAGTTTATAGCCAATAATTATGACAACCGTAGTTAGTATATTATTAAAACTCGACAAAA
Organism: Nymphula nitidulata; assembly: GCA_947347705.1. Classification (NCBI taxonomy): domain Eukaryota; kingdom Metazoa; phylum Arthropoda; class Insecta; order Lepidoptera; family Crambidae; genus Nymphula; species Nymphula nitidulata. Next base: position 10,364,274 of record OX374636.1, read on the forward strand.
AAATTATTATCTTTGATAACAAAGTAAAACAATTGACATTTCGCGCTCTATTAAATGTTCATTTCCCTACCAGGCGAATTTACCTTAATCCTATCTAAAGTGGTTACTGCATACTTAATCATATCAGTAGGTACTACTAACGTTCCATAGACAGTGGCTAGATACGTGATATGATAATATATAACTACTGCCAAATAATAAGTAATTTCTCTAGGAATTTTACTTTATAAGACATTGAGTTATTTTGTTATTAACTAGTAGGTACTTCATTGTATTTGAGAACTACCATTGCCCTTCAGCAATTCTTCAGACTTCGGCATCTGGTATTAACGTAAATCTAGAAAAATTTGGTTAGTGAATAAACACGCATAATTCTAACAGACAAGACCTCTTTTGTACATAAGTATATCGAGGAAGTACTTATTTAAAAGATTTTGCTGTTTTGCCTATTGGAATTTTACCGGCGGTCGCCCAAGAATCTTCTAAATATCATTAAATTATATCACTCTACGAAATACTCTAAATCTGCTAACAATGTAAACGTATTCTTTTTCTATTTACACCGAATCCATATACATATATCAATCATCAGTAAACATCAGACATTGTGTCCAAAGAAACGTTAGATGAAGTCTAAAACCTGTTGCATATTCAAATAAGTTACATTGTCGATTTCAAAATTACCTACCGTATGTAGTGGATTTAAATTGGTGCTTGTCATTAATGTAATTTTATAAAATAGTAAAATATTTTTATGCTTTATAAATATCTAAATACAATATTAGACATAGTACGAGACCATTTTAGGTAATGTACCTGAATCAATACCAGAGTTACAGATTTTTGAGATGGTACGCACGGTTTTACCCCATAGTGCACCGGTAAATCTGCGAGGTACGGTCGACCACAGAAGTAGCTGAACACTTGAGTACCATGTCACAACGACTCTTGCGTCAATATAGTATGGTAGCAACTATAAAGTACGTGCACAAGATCGGTGTGTCATGGTACTACCTAAAGTGTTCAGCTACTTCTGTGGTCGACTGTACCATGCCGCGCGGCTCAATCGCGGGGTCGGCATCGGCACCGAGTAGTTTTATGTGGTCGGCTCCATACGGTACAGTGTTGTTCAGTGTTTTGATTTTTTAAATATCTTACAGGACCCTACCCTACATATGGGTCTACGACCTAGAGTTCCTATATTATTCCTGTACCTATCCGTGCATTTTTTTACCATAGTTCCGCGCTACTCGCTATCTTTTTTTTTACTGACTATCTATGTTGGCCGCAGATGGCCTTTAAAGCGTAATCAGGGTTTTAAGGAGACGAGAACTTTGGTGTTTACTCAAACCTGGAGGGGCAAATTCGCCTCTAAAGGATTTCTATTCAACAGGCATCACCTCCGGGAGAGGTGTCCTGCTAACGCTCTCTGATCAGATCAGTCTCCAGGACGCTCGAGCCACGAGGAACCGATAAAGCAGAGGGTGCCTCTAAAGGCTCTGACTTCGGCTCAGGTGAGTCGTTTCGTGGAAGGATAGGATAGAATCGCCCAAGTACGTGCCTGTGCCAGGTAACGCGTGACAAATGTAGACCGCGTCTTCGCACCCTTGTACGACGAGCGCGGTGTATAACAAAAGAGCGGCTAGTGATGTGCCTGTGTGTGCGAGGGCATTAGCGCTCGTGATAGGATCCTCAGGGTCATAGAGGACATTCCTTGGTCTACGTATTAACGGGTCGGGGCACATCGGGAGAGTATTCCTAGGCTTAGGTAATCTAAGTAGATAGATATGCTGTCTTGCAATTAGATTAAAAGTAGGTAGGTACACCTTACTCGCGTACCTTGCTAGGTAGGTACGTAATCTATCAAGCGGCGATATACCACCGGGGGGCGATGACAATGGAAGAATCATTTGTGTCTGGAATCTCATGCTTGACGGGTTAAATATCTTAGAAACATAATACTTAGGTAATATTATAAATATACAAAATAAACATCCATGACTTGCATATGAACATACTAAGTTCGTTCTGAAAAGAGTGTAAAAGTAAGAAGTGTAAAAGAGTCACTTACCACTCGACCAGATGGCTGTCGACACGAACGCGGGCGTCGTAGGTTATTTATTCACAGAATACAATACATAGGTACTTATCTACTTCTAATCGTAGCTCAATTTTTAATTGCATCAATATTTTTGTAAAACACACCAAGCGCATCAATTTCCGAAGTTTCAAAGTAAAATTACCCGTTAAAGCAAAATAAATTATTTTATTTGCAATATAACACGGCACAGTGCAGATGTTTTAAAATAATTTTGAAATAGAAATTAAGAGTTACTTACAACATGTTTCGCTGAATATTCAGCATGCCATGATGATGAATTATTATTCAGCTAACTATCTAAATCTAGATTCATAACTAATTAGGTATGTACTTACATTGTATTGTAAGATCCTTGTAACGACATTATTAAATGTATAAATGAAATGAGAATACTTTAAAGCAATATATCTTTCGACTGAGACTTATCTTGAACCCAAATTCCTTCGTTTAACTTACGAATGTTGCAATTCCAATTAAAGGTCAAATTTCGTATTTTGTATTTCATAATTTCACTGCTCTGCGAAGTTCGGACAATTTCTTCGTAATTGAGGTGCTGCCTTTATCTTATCATCTAGGACTCACCAGCAAAAGGCACATCGCAGACGTACTCCTCGACGCAGTTGTCCGTGTTCCCGCTGCGGTCCGTGGCGCCGCTGGCCACAGAGGCTACCGAGGTGGCCCTCAACAGGTTCACCTCCGTCTCCGTGTAGCTGTCGCGGACCATCGATCTTCGTTTGTATTCCTGTTGAGGAAGAATCGAATGACTCATCTCTTGGTGTAGCTGTAATCTAATGTTATGTAGAATAGTGCTGTATCTTGTAACTGAACCTTATTGATTGTATTGTATTAAAACCAAAACTCTGGTTGGAATCTAAGAAAAACTTATAAATTATAGCCCATCTCTTAATAGTCTGACTGATCACCAAAGGTGATCATTTATGAGGTAGTTATATATAATATATATAAATAAATAAATATTCATACACTCACACCTATTATCTAGCCTAAAGTAAGCATCATTAAGAGCTTGTGTTATGGATACTAGAACACGGAGAAGTAATGATAATAATATGTAAATAAAAATTAGAAATATACTAAATAAACATACAAACATCCATGACTCGTAAACAAATGCTCATCATACAAACATTTGTTCCTACCGGGATTCGAACCTTCTTGATCGAGAAGCCTGTATAGCAAGGGGCAGAGACCACTCGGCATTCCCGCGCCGGTCGTCGATTGATGAAAGAAATATGTCTATAACATTTAATATTATCATAATTATAATGTTGGTAATAATCAACTATTAACTATATCTAGTTAGAAGGAATAAATGTTAGGAGAGCAAAAACATTCGAAGTACCTACGGTAAGCAACGAAATTCTATAAGACTCTCTAACAAGCCTAGCCTTTGCCTAATTCATGAGTTTGCGTGCAACGTTCGCATAGTAAAAATTGATACGTTTACGGGATAGTTTCTGAGGCTTTTAATTTTTTAATGACGTCACATGAAGACGGCATGCACCAGCCAGTTCCCCAGTTAAATTATGTAGTACTTACCTAAGTACTTCCTTGTTACTTACCTAGTAAAGCAAAGTTTTTGTAAAAACCTTCAGATGAACGATGGACTCTTACAATTGGAGTTAAGTAATTTGGGTCTAGTATAACTTTTAGATGTTTCTTTCTTCTCTCTAATATTGCAATGCATCAAGCACTGTTCGATAATTTTGGATGTGAAAAGTTCGAACATTTCACACCCAAAATTATTGAAATTTGTTCGTGAGATAATTCAGCTATTTCTGTAATATTCCAGATAACAACATATCAACTGTAGTTACCTAACAGTTCCGCTACAAAAGCCCCTGTTACAAAATGAGTACCTACCTACCTAAACGAAGTCTCAAGGTCTAGCTGTTGTGCTTGTTATTTATGCTATCGACTGTACCTACTGATGTATGGTTAGATAGTTTTCTTAATATCTCTACTCTAATTAATCAGTAGACTACCTAATAGAAATCTTGTCCCTGCATCCGTTGCACGGTCCGTGGACAAAATCCCTCTCCACCACTTATATTATAAGACGAAATGTGTTTTATCCCTTTCTTTCTCTCGGCCGATGAGAGAGATAATCTTTTGTCCGATCCCCAAAGACTTTGCCATGCTACGGGGGCTGGGGAACTATTATCTAATCTGTACCTGGGGCGGGAATCCAGCTCACAATACCTTCACCGGTTCTGACCACAATTTTTTTTTGTCTTGCTGCTTTTTTTAGTGTAGATTTAATCTAGTTTGTTTTACCTTACTGTTACAGTAATCGTAGTTTCCAGTACGATTGACTTACACGTTTTCAGTGCAAATACTGAAAATAGCTACATTGCTCGAAAGATTTATATAGGCGCATTTTCAATCTCGATAGTGGCAGGCGCTCTATGCTGACATTCTCACGTTTTTAGTACCTTACACTGATCATGTGGGAACAAAGGGACAATGTTAAAGTTGCAATATAGAGGCAGTGCCGCAATCACAGAAAAACTGTTACATACGATATGAAATTACCGATTTTATTACTGTAGGTTTGGATTAATAATATCAGATATAATATAATAAACCTATAAATAACGTGTTCTTCTATAACTAACGTACGTACTAAAAAAGAAGTCTGCGATAGCTCAGTGGTGAGATTAGTTGAGAACAGACCGGATTATAAAAAGTCAGGAGTTCGTATCCCTAGGTACCTACCTAATACCTGCACACTAGCACTTTTTTTTTAAATAACATCCAAATATTTGTAAGAAATATTATTATCTAAGTGAAAAAAAAAACGATGCCATGCCACCTATGTCCTCAAAAAAATGATTTTTTTTAATAATTTCTTTCAAAAACTCATTTTTTGAAAGATATTAATAAAAAAATCATTTTCATATACCTACCTAGGAAGGCCTGTCTGTGCCCAGCAGTGGGACATACACAAGGTGTATGAGAATTACCCAAAAAAAGAAATTCTTTATCGCAAACTCAAAATGAAAATGTCACTACTCTAGTAATCGACCTCTAGTAATTTTAGGTTGTAGGTACTAGGTCCTAGCCTAGCAACTATCTAAATATTCAAGGTCGCCGGTCGGAAAATAGGCCCACGCTGTCACAAATGTGGCTACGACGAGGACACCGCGCAGCACACGCTGGAAGTATGTCCGGTGTGGTCGGCACAGCGTGCTGTCCTCACAGCAGTCATTGGAAATGACCTTTTCCTGCCGACTGTCATCCAAAAGATGGTCGGCAGTGACACGTATTGGAAGGCGGTCGCCGAGTTCTGTGAGGACGTGGTGGCAAAGGAACGGAAAGGGCCCGGGAAGAGGATCCCCTGGCGAACCCAATCCGGCGCAAGAGGCTCGGCCGTGCGAGGCGACGCTACGCGTGCGCGCTGCAACAGCTTAGCCTAGCCAGGGTGTGGAATGGTGGAGGGGGACTCCGCCACTCATCCAAACACACCCCGCAGTCGGTTGAAAAGTGTCGAGTAGGTACCCTTGGCACTTTTCACCAAAATCGAGGCCGAAAGGGCAATCACTGTGACCGACCTGAGTTGTTTGCGATGAGCTTCCTCGGTCGCGCTGCGCATATGTGGCATGATGGGTACCGTCAGTTTTTAGTGGGTATGCCGGCCTTCAGCCGAAGACTAAATAACTCAGGGACAAGTCCCCAAGTCCTCTAGGTACCCATGAAGGGTTTTCTGACGTAAAACTAGAGTCCTATTTATTGTACCTACCTACTTGTAGGTAGATACTCTTGCAATGTTGAATGACATTCACAGCCGCTTACTAGAGGTGACATTTTCATTTTGAGTTTTCGATAAAGAAAGTCTTTTTTGTGGGTAACTTTGATATACTTACACCTTGTATATGCTGATGATGGTGATGACGATACCTACCTACATATTAGTATGTATGAACTTGTAATAAAATCTCTTTGGCTGTACTATTTGTATCTGGCTGGTTTTGGTATCATTAAAAGTTTAGATTTTAAAAAAGATAATTCCAAATTCAAATTAGGAAAATGTGTGTTTCTCATTTGTTTTTTGTACTGTCAAGAATTAGGAAAATGTGTGTTTTTCATTTGTTTTTCGTACTGTCAAGATGAGTGAATCTAATGAAGAAATTCGATACATTTCAAAATTTTACTACAAAAAAGGTAAAAATGCAACGCAAGCCGCGAAAAAAATTGCGATGTTTATGGACCTAGTGCAGTGTCTGTGAGAGTAGCACAAATTTGGTTTAAGCGTTTTCAATCCGGAAATTTTAATGTCAAAGATGCACGTCGCTCTGGTCGCCCTATTACGGATAAAATTGATGTCATTTTTGAAAAACTGGAGCAAGATCGGCATATCAGTAGTTACGATGTAGCTGAAGAACTGGGAATTGACCACAAAACAGTTTTAGCGCATTTAAAAAAAAAATGGGTACACAAAAAAGCTCGATATTTGGGTACCCCACGAGCTCACTGAAAGAAACCTAATGAACCGTGTACTCATTTGTGATTCTTTATTACGACGTAATGAAACCCAACCATTTTTGAAGAAGCTGATAACTGGTGATGAAAAGTGCATCACGTACGACAAGAACGTGCGAAAAAGGTCGCGGTCAAAGGCCGGTCAGGCTTCACAGACTGTGGCGAAACCCGGGTTAACTCGCAACAAGGTGATGCTGTGTGTGTGGTGGAATTGGAAGGGCATTATTCATTATGAGCTGTTACCACCAGGCAGGACCATCGATTCTGAACTCTACTGCGAACAACTGATGAGATTAAAGCAAGAAGTTGAGAGAAAGCGGCCGGAATTAATCAACAGAAGGGGTGTGGTTTTTCATCATGATAACGCTAGACCTTACACATCTTTAGCCACTCAGCAAAAATTAAGAGAGTTTGGCTGGGAGGTGTTAATGCATCCGCCGTATAGTCCTGACCTTGCACCTTCAGATTTCCACCTGTTTCGCTCTCTTCAGAATTCTCTAGGCAGTGTCAGGTTAACATCACGAGAGGACTGCCAAAACCACTTGTCGCGGTATTTTGATCAGAAGCCCCAAAATTTATACAGCAATGGGATCATTTCCCTACCTACAAGATGGCAAAAAGTTATCTAACAAAATGGCACCTACATACTTTAATAAAAAATGTTTTGAATTTTCTTAAAAAATGCGAAGAAACTTTTTCCCCAACCTATTATTTATATTTTTATTGTTCACTTACGTCTATATAACATCAAATTGTTTGCTTAAAATGTTATAACATTTATTTCTATTTTTCTAATAGGACACTATCTAGGTGCCATATTCACCGACGTTGTCTCTCTTATATTATATAATCCACCCACAAAGCTTGTAAGACTAAAATGTAGTTTCTGAAAAAGTATTTTAATTAGAAAAAAACATGCATGTCTTCAGGCGGGGATTAACCTCGCGACCTTTCACAATACGGGTCACTGCTGCAACCATCTAAGCTACCGAAGACTTGGGATGACTATGTGAATTTCCTCTACGTAGTCCATCTATCTGTATTTGCGTTTTAAGCTAACGTATACTTAGGTACTTTACAATGTCGTAATATTGTATCTGTAATTCTCCAACTTCTAACGAGTATTTGTATGTAATTCTCCACAATTGTGTGTATTTGTGATTCTCCAAATAATAAAAAAGCTATATAACAACTAAGTACTCAACTTAACACATTGGTGCTATTTGAGATTATTTAACTAGCCAAAGCAAAAAAATATAAATCTTTTAAGGTGCCTACATTACTAAACAGTTTACTTAACAACACCCTGTTAGCACAAAAAGAATACCAACAGTATTTTTTTGGAAAAAATATAGTGATTCTGCTGTCCTTCTCTATTGCCCAATTTAAGTATCTGCCTCCTTTTAATTCCACTGCGATAGGGTTGGCTACTGTCACTAGCGCTGCGTACGCGTGTTCCAAAATATGTCAGAACGAAGGGAGATTATTACAAATTAATTAATCGCTCTATTATATCGCTCTAAAATGTCAAAGTGCTCCGTAATCGCTCGTAAAAATGTTGATATTCAGAAATTTCCTAAAGATTTATTTTTTAAAGATCAAACGGAAATGGATAACAGCTATTACAATTAAAAACTTTACTTTAACAAAAATTTCTAGATTGCAAATGATTTAATTTTTTACCAACTAAAATTTTTATCGTAAAGTTCCAACCTGGAAAATAAATGAGACCAAATATTACTACACTACCACTAAGGTGACAAAAACCTCTTATAAATTGATTAAAAACGTATACATTGAATTATGCTAGTTCTAATTTTTCAAATAATTCGCTATTTCTGCCGTCACACCTGCAGAACACGAATAATAAGTTTTTTCTTCCATTTTGCAGGTAAACTAGTTTATTATCACAAAAATAGCCATTTTTGTTTTGTTTAAAAATTACACTCCTGTCAAACGTTCGCCATTTAGGAACAAGTGTACGCAGCGCCATCTACAAAAGCTTGCCGTTGTAAACCCTATTAAAAAAGGATAAAATTATAGTTTCCATTTTAAAAACGTTAAATAATGTCACTCATCATGTCCTTTTTTTATTAGATTGTAGTGAAATAGTAACATTTGTTATTGTTTGGGTGATGGCGACACGGAAACAGTGCCTTCGCATAATCAATCCTATCTATATTGTTATAATTACTTAGGTATATTCTGCGTGAACTGACCAAAAATTTAGGAACAGTTTTATAAAGTCGTTGCACACGAATAATAATATTACACACAAACAGACAACTAACCTTCAAACCTTACTATTCCAAACAATCCTCTTTTCTAAAATGGAAATAAAAATTAACTGTGCGTATTTACATGCAGTTTATCTCTAATAATAAAACTAAAAACTCAAATAAAACAATAAAATAGCTGGCATAAGTAGTTTATTACAATGAAAACAAAATAATTAAAAGTAATATACGACGAAAGCCTTAAATAATTGTTTTTCTTTAAATATTAAAGTAATTCAAAAGTACCTAATGGCATTTATTAAAAAACCAATCGAAATTTGGACACTAATTTTCAGTCATTTTTTTAAACTATTGAAAAGACTAATAAAATTCATTTCATCAATACTTTAACCAATACCAATAAGCTCCTAACACATACTGTCATGTCGGTAAAAACTTACATAGTAACTATAATGATATCAACTCACAAAATAATGATTACATCTTATAAGAGTTAATACAAAAAAAAAACATCTAGCCATACAATAAATAACATTTTGTGAGTTAACATTTTATGATAAATGCAAAATAACATAAAAGTATTAAATAGCAAATAAAGTCTTTACTGGAATCGTTTCAAATCAGGAAATATTATAATATAGATACTTAGGAATTTAGGATTCTACTTTTATATTTATAAGGCACATACAACTACATATATTGGAATCAAAAATAAATGGTTCATATTTATTCGAACCAACTTTAAATTCTAAATAAATAGCACCTAAAGAAATACTATCGCGAATTAGATTACATTTCAAAAGATAACACAAATATATATTTCTTATATCAAACTTCATATTACATCTAAAGCACCTTTAGCACAAATTTACGAAACTTTAAGACTAGGTTAGTACATAAACTTAAAAATAATGTTTTGTGTTATTTACATCAGCTATTTGCTAAACTATCAGCTTGGGACTTTTTTCTAATTCTTATCTCTTCAACAACTTCCATAATAAGCTGAAATATTCGAAAATAAAATGAAATTAAAAACATTACAACTTTTTGTGACATTCCCATGCAAACAATGAATAATAAAAAAATCCAATTTAAAAAAAATACAGACTTGTTTTTTAAATAATTATTAGTCATGCAGTTTTAATAAGTTTCAAATACTTAATAACAAGATAAATAAAATTATTTTATTAGTTACGTATTGGCATATGCCCCTAAGTATTTAAGTGTATAATTATACCCTATTAGTTATTAACATGGAATAAGATTTAGCTTGTTTATATAAAAAAGGTTACTTTTGTAAGTAGAAAAATAGTAATCTATTGTAATCTAATCCAATATTTTTTTAGGCATTTCATTTTACCTTGGCACGTACAGTGCTTATTGTAAAATAATGTGTTTATAAAAACGTAAAACCAAGTATTGAATGTACTCAAAATATACAGTTTTTGTGTATAACTATTAGGGGTACAAAGGAAAAACAAGCATTGTTACTTTTTTATTGGCATTGACATTTTGTACCGCATAAACAGTGCAACGAAATACCAAAACCCATTTCACAAGATCAATGTTCAGTCATAGTCCAATATCCTTACAAAAATAATGGTACAATACAATATCAAGCAAGGTCCAGGCAGTACAGGATAAAAATATGTATTGTTATGATCACTTTGTAATCGATTACTTGGTCAGGGGACTGATTCCAGAAGGCAGAATTTAGTTTGTAAGGTTATACCATATCTAGAGGATTGGAGTTTAAAATAGGAAACATGGCTTGTTCTTCCCCTGTGTCCTGCATATCAAATTAGCAAAAACAGTAATTAAGTGCAATGCGTCTTCACATGCTAATACTGCTGTATAACAGCGAAAATATAAGAAAACTGTCAAAAATAACAAAAGGTACGAGTAGTCTAAGGAAAGGAACTGTTAGCGAACTAGTAGCTTTTGTATTATTATGCTGGCAATACATTGCAATTGCAGAAATAATCGAAACAGAAGCATCTACAAAGAATTTCCATCAGGACTAACCTGACTAAGCGGCCTGATCCTCTCGTGAATGCTGTTCTCCGCCTGCTTCGCCGACGGCGGCGGGTGGTCAGGAGTTGGAGGCTGCTCGTAATGCGACGGTGACAACGGAATCTCGAGTCTCGGTCCATCGTAATACCTCTCACAATCGCTCGGACTGTTCATGGATTGGTCGTCTAGCAAGCTTTCTAAGGAAGACTTCTCTTGATTCGAGTATTTTCTGACTCTGTTATCATTCATTCTGGGCTCGTAGTTCTCGTATTGTGGAGGGAAATTGTTCCTTCTGAGCTTTCGTCTCGGATTCTGTTCCTTTATGACGACATTTTCGTAGGTAGCCGTGATTGCGACTGGTTGGGACCGGTTTTTAAGACTAGGCCGTGGATTAGGAACAGGCGCTAATCTAGGGGAATTGTGGTTATCTTCGTATTCTGAATATGATAACTTTCCATCTACATATTGGTCGACAGATCGACCGTGTTTGAGGTAGTGTTTAGCACCCTGCAACAATGACAACAGCCGTTGGATTTCTTATTCTAAAATGCACATTATCTTAGGCATCTCTGATGCTTTACTTGGAGACAGTAATGAACAGTGATGTAAAAGAGATGGTTCAAAAATGTATGGAGACCCGGCCAGGTCTATCTACAGTGTAATGAAAAATAGGTAATACGAGTATATTTTCTTTATATTTGCTTGTTGCGTGGTAACAAAACAAGATTTTTTATAGAAAAAAACTACAACACAGTCAAATATTCATCATGGCGGTTATGTCACTTTGGTGACGTTTAGTTGACGTCTATGTCGCCCGCCATATTGCCTTATTGAATAACAGTGAAATCGACGAAAAATTTCAACTTTTGTTCAAACAAACTAAGCTTGAAAACGAATTATTAGTATTTTTCCCGGATTCAGGAGATTTTTCCTGATTTTTTGAGATAGTGTACATATAGTTGGCCGGATATTAACCATCTCCATTATAAAGAAAACATTGTTGAATTGTTTGAAGTTGATTCTAGACCGCTCTGTAGACTCAATCAAAATGCCTGAAATGAATTATTTTTTGAGATAGTGTACATATAGTTGGCCGGATATTAACCATCTCCATTGTAAAGAAAACATTGTTGAATTGTTTGAAGTTGATTCTAGACCGCTCTGTAGACTCAATCAAAATGCCTGAAATGAATTGCACAGTATATTTACTGTTTTGTCTCCATTCGTCAAAAACCTACCTGTAAATCGTCTAGATCGTCCTGACTCCTCGCATGAGGCCTCAGCTCATAGCTGTAGCCGGAGGAGGGGGAGTTGGCGTGAGTGGGAGATACGGATAGGTTTCTACGTGGTGGCTTCTTTGGAGGGGTGGGCTGCGGACAAAAGAAAACATACTTTGATATGTGTGGTAATAAAAAACATAAGTTAGGGCGGGCGGATAATGTAGCCAGTTTTGTAGTTGGACATCTGGACATTTTAAAAAAAATAGAAATGGTGACAGTAGCTCAAAAGAGAATGCCACCTAATATGTAGGGCTTGCGGTAGGTACCTACTAAACACTAACTGCTTTATTAAAAAAACAATATACACCTTGGATCATCCAAGGGTAGTTAATTTTTAGTTTTGTCATATTTTTACACGTGACATTAGCTAAATCCGATGATGATCCAAAAAGTATTTTTTTCATTAATAAAGTGCATCGACGCCATAGTAAGTACCTATATTTTGAAGAAGAACAACTACTAAGTATAATGCTTTTAAATAAATAATCCGCCATATCTTAGAGAAGGTTATTCTGCGATAGTATATTTTAAGGTTAAGTTCAGATGGTATATCAGATCATAATTATTCAATGTGTACCTAATTCCTGTTTATTTTATAGTTAACATACTTTGGTGTACAACTTAATAAAAAGGGGGAAAACATACAATAGAAGTATGTTATTTACGTATGTGCACCAATATTTTCATGAAATGTGAACCAATTTAAAAAAGTTTATTATTCTACCGGATTGGCCCCATTAAAATTTTTTAGTGGTCAAATGAAGATATTTGGAGATAGAGAACCCAACTTCTCAACAATCGACAGAGAAATTCAATATACTTTAATCAGCGATTGAAAGACTGACAATATGTGGACATTGTCGACATTCACTCATCAAGCTTTGATCTTGGAAATGTATCACTAAAAATTGTAACAGAAATTGAAACAAATCTAAAAATCAAGTTATTCATGTATTTATCTAATACCAGCTGCACCCGAATACCTCGCAATTCCCGTAATGAGAGAACAGTTAAGGTTTATAATAATAATAATAAAAAGATTCTATAACCTAGGAATCTTTGCGGGCGTCCCCAGAAGACCCTATCAAAATTTCATCACAATCTGATCAATGGTGGGAACGAACGTACAAACATTGATTTATATTTAAAAAAAAAAAGATGAAGGCAGTTTTTGTAGTTGGTGTTACGCTGTTTGAAGAAACAGTCGCTTCACTTTCTAAAGTGAAGCGACTATCTTATACAACTCTATAGTAGCAAACTTTTTAAAATTATTATTTGCCTTTTCAGGGTTTTTTGTGTATAAAATATTAGGTAATTTGCAATATAACAACAACGGTAAAATTTTGAATTAATTTTAATAACACTGATTTATGTGAAAAATACAATACCCGTCAATTAAAAAATAATGAATATTTTTACTTTAATTGTGGTGACTACGGATTATCAATATAAGCCGTAGTCACCACTTCGCGGCATTCTAAAAATAAATGTCAAAAATAAAAAGAAACCATTTTGTCAGTAAGTAATTTATGTAAAACCAATTTACTGTCATCTCTATATCCAATACATATACCTAACATATTAAACATAGAGGAAAATAATCATACTTACCAAAAGGCAATATTGAATCTTTGAAACGTTTAAGATAGAAAAACATTATGATACAACGTAATAGTAATTTATTACTGCCGAACTTGTTGAGATCTTTCGTTCTTATTCTATTCCAATCGGTGGTGATTATTATTTATAGCTGTAGAATGGAAACACGTTGGGTCAATCACAACCAATTTATTCAGAATTCCATCACAATTCATTCTGAACTTAAAGTGACCTTATTCCTTAGTATAATGTTAAAAAATATCACATCATACACTGAATTGTGAGCAGTCTAACTCCAGGGAGAGACCTTGTGGCGAGTGCGAAGTTTAAATACTTGGGTCACTGATGACCTTAATGACAATTTGGACACTAAGAGGGAGCGTAGGTCGCTGGCTGCCAGATGCAGTATGCTGGCTTGTATGTTTGCACGTTGTTCTATATCAGGCAAAATATCGCTTTTCAAAGCATACTGCCGTCATTTTACACTTGCAGCTTGTGGGTTAACTTTACGCGGAGGGAATACAGCGATCTACGAGTCCAGTAGATCGAGTAATAATATCGGATGTTGTTGGGGCTGCTGCCCCCTTATTCTCAACTGTCGGATCACGGATTCGATTCGAAAAGTCACATGCCGTCTCGCTTTGACGCAGCGCGATAAAAAGTGACAGGTATAGAGTTTCCGAAATTCGAATTCTTTCCGACAGTTGAGAATAAGGGGGCTGATCCGCTGTAGTGCGTCCGGAATGTTTGCGGAGGAGACATGAAATTTTTCTAGTTTAGATATTTTTATATTATCAGCCTATATATGTCCCACTGCTGGGCTCAGGCCCTCCTAAATAGGAGAAACATAAAAGGAGTCTGGGCCATAACACCACCACGCTGGCCCAATGCGGGTTGGTAATTTGAAGCGGTTGTCGTTACATCCAGAAAAAACGGCTTAACGTGCCTTCCGAAGCTCGAAGCAGCTCGAGTTTATAAATTTTGATTGACCCATCTCGGTATCGACAATGGCGAAAGTTGCTTCGTTTTCGTAATCGAAACCAGAGCGCTCAAACAACTACGCCACCGAGCTCCTCCTCATAGTTGTATAGCAGGGTCATAGCAGATTTTACGTGTATAAGTACTGATTCAGATACATAAACGACTAACATAATACACCAATAAATGAATCATAGGACTTTATTTTTAGCTCTTGTCATCGAGAAGCGAGATAAGTGTCCGCAATGGAGTAATAGAGAATTTGAATGAAGGCGGAGATAATAACAAACAGTGGTACAATTGATGCGAACAGCGATTTACGTCACAGACCCTAATTATAATATTTTCGAATCTTCGGAAACCAATGCAACAATGAAATCCGAAGCTACCGTGAACTTTGTAATCTATTGTATAATATATTATGATTTCAACGAAAAAATCATGAATATTATTAATGGCACGAAATACATGCTTATAGGCCTGTCTGTTGTTTGTGCTACTTAGATAAACTTCTGGGGCCTTACCACCATCTTTATAAAAGCGATTCATATTCCGCTCGGTTCAGTATTGGTTCCTAAACTGTATTGCTGTCATAGTCGTAGATAGCGTCGTAGTACGAATTAACGATTCTACTCAGTTTAGGTCCTAAACTGGATCGCGATAAAAGATGGTGGTACGGGTGCTGAGCGCTAAAAAGTATCTTTTAAACAGTCAGTGTTAAACTTTGTATAGATAGTGTGTGCTGTGTGCACACGCAAAAACGCAGAAAAATGGTTCCAATACCAATTTTTAAGGTAGGTGTTAATTATTATTGTCTAGATCTGACACTATGCTACATTACTTTTAACATGCATCATCTAGACTAAAGTCTACTCTTCTTGATTTATTATTTTAACAATATGTCTTTATTAAACTATAATCGCTCTCTCTTGTAACTCAAATCACAGCTCTTAGGCCAACTGGTCCAAGTGATCTAATATCGGGTCGCGGATGAGGGGTAAATTGGCTGCAGCCGGTCACTGAATGGACAATTTTCTACGCAGCACTTAAACAGGCTTTTATGATGGAAATTGCTTGTAGAAATTCTATGAATACAACACAAATAGCAAATAAGATAATCCTGTTGTTATCTGGCTTTGTAGCCATAGATTTAGTAATTGGTAAAAATACGTATGCAAAATGTGGATACTAATTGTCGGTGCCTTTGGTAATTATTGCTAGACCTGATCGTTTAATTTGTCAGAATGGGGTTTTAACAAAATATTATAATAACAATGTATTATGGAAAAGAAAAGCACTTAGGATTTTATTATCATCATCAACAGCATTTACCCGTCCCACTGTTGAACACTGGCCTTCCTACATGGGACAAACACATGAGGATTTCAAACTGTAACAACACCGAGCTGCTGACATAATGTCAGTTGGTAAAAACCTCAGGTTAAAACGGTACAATAACAACCAGGAATCAGAGCTTAACTTGCCCTTCTGAAGCACGAAGGAGCTCGGCATTATAAATTCCCATCCAGGATCAACTTTGGCGAAAGGAAACCAGAAGCGCTCAAACCACTAGATCAGCAAGATTCATCTAATAGTTAAGTTATAAATCTTGAAGCTATACTTTATGGCTATCCTTAGTTACTACAAAAAACTTCATCAAAGATTAAAATGATGCCTGCAAAGAACGCTTTGAAGATTTCATAACAAATGAAACATTTCCGACTTGATCCACAAACACTTAAGATTCGTATTCATCTGAGCAACACACTGCTGCAGTAAATATAGCTCTGTCTACATTGGAAGCTCTTTCAAACGAACTATCGTACGTAATTCTCCTAGCTATAAAAATTAGATACTCATTGAAGAACTATGATGATAATGAAAACAAATGAAAATCAATTTTGAGAGGTGCTAATCATTGAAATAAAATACTGGAACTCTTATTTAGATAACCTGATTCGCTTTCATATTTTATTATGACAACAAGAAACACAAACCCGGCTATTCTTGCATTATTTGCTGAAACGAATACATTCCTTTACTGTGCATGCAATTTTAATCGACTATGAACTTTATCCCCCGCATGTATGGATTAAAACAGATTAAGATTTATAACCGTTTAACACATCAAAGGGCTAAGTTATAAATCGTGCGCCGGCACAGACGTCACGCTTCCAACGATCCGTTAATATGGCGCCAACGGATGAATCGTCATCGATTCCTGCTATGGTGGTGTTTTATTAACTGTGACCGATCGGCTTTATTAAATTTAAACGGTTTCATCTCACATACACAGAGCTGCCTTTGTGTCGAATCGCTGTGTAATTGATGCACAAATAGTCACTTGTGACACAATGGAAGGGAATTCAATTTAATTATAACTAAGTATTTGAAATCGTTACGTTCCGACTACGTTTCATCATCATCACCAGTCTATATGTCTCACTGCTGGGCACAGACCTTCCTACAAAGGAGAAACACATGAGGAGTTTGGGCCATAACACCACCACGCTGGCCCAATGCGGGTTGAAGAGGTTATAGTAACAACCGGCACCAACGGCTTAACGTGCCTTCCGAAGCCTGAAATAACAAATTTTTGATTGACCCATCCTGGGAGCGAAGAATCAGCGCTGCTCGGACCGAATCACGGGAGAGCGCGAAGTACTTTCTTGGAAGTAGGTACCCTCGCGCTCTCCCGTGATTCGGTCCGTATGCTGCAAGGTAGGCAGGAAGGACCATGGGTTGGTGGTGGGATTGACCCATCCTAGATCGACCATGGCGAAAGTTGCTTCGTTTTCCGTAATCGAAACCAGAGTGCCGATATACGTTTTTTATATACGTTCACCTAAGACAAACGGTCCAGCTAGGAAGGTCCAACTTTGAGAAAGAGGTAAATCGACTAATCGCGGGGAGCTGTTGGATACAGGCTGCGCAGAACCGTTCTATTTGGAAATCGATGGGGGAGGCCTTAATTCAGCGCTGGACATCATAGGCTGATATGATGAAGTATTCGAAATTGAATTTTACATAGTTCACCGTCGACTTCCGAAATCAAGAAAGTATTACACGTGTCCTTCTAATGAATAATACTGAGCAGTTTGTATTGTTTACTTGCTAGCATAGCAAGACATATTTATAATAGCAGTGGTGTAGAATTTTAATTTGAAACCATTTTATACACCCAATGGCCCTGCTTACTCAACAAAATTTAAATTCAGTTTCATTATTTCATTGGACTTCAAGAAAGTTATATTATAACATTGACATTTTTAAGTTTTAAATCATTTTATGACCGAATATTTTTTCTTGTTTAATAACCAAGTAAAACGTGTATGGGTCGGAAAAATATGTTACATTTCTAAACGTCCTATCCCTTTCTTATTGAGTTGACAGAATTGACAGTAAAAGTAAATAATTACAACAGTATACAAGGTGTTTGGTACTCGGTACGGTGGTATAAGAAATAGGCACCTACCCACATGGGTATTTTAGTATTTAAATAACTATGTTGACATCAACATAGTTATTTAAATACTAAAATGTTATCAAAAATTAAAAATCCAAAAAAATAATTTTGACAGGGTGGTGCCGTCAATGCGACAATAAATTTAAACATGGGCTATATTAATCCATAGAAATGGTTTGCCACTTTCAAAAATATCGTATTCATTTGATAATTTCATGACGTTTGTATGAAATAATGCTGCCAACGTTACACTATTCCATACAAATGCCATTAAATTATCAAATGAGTACGATATTTTTGAAAGAGGCAAACCATTTCTATAAACTAATATAGCCCATGTTTAAATTTACTGTCGCATTGACGACACCATGTATATTTTTTCAACTGACCAAACTATTTGTATGAAGAAATTTGAAATTTATTTTTATACGTATTTTGAATTTTTGTTAACACTATAGTTTTGACGCTTGTTATGATGAGTTCCAAACAACCTGTATATTTCGACAGCTTCGTAACAAGTATTTCAGTAATCCGTGACCCATATATCGATAAAATCGACTGTTTCAGTACACGAACAAACATTTACATTACCTAATTTATATAATATAATGGGCGTCTGCATATTATGCCAGATGTCTGTTGAGCGCTGTTGCAATAATCACCTAATTATAATTCGTGTAATGGTTTAGTGTTGTGTACGACCGTGGAACTAAATATTCCGTGGTGATAATCAGTACTCTATAAACAAATACTTTATTGTTAAAAAGTACTTTGGTTCATATAGCACATTCGGTTTTTGAATGCAGTTGGGAATTCTGCGAACTCGCTTTATCTAAAGGCGTCGGTCGGTGTGTGATCGATCACCACTTTGAGATGAAAATTTGAAAAAATTACTGTCATTTACTTAAAAAAAATTACATCTATCATTCAAAACGATTTTCCCAGTGCATAGAGTAAGTCTACAATTAAATGTACACTTCTGTATTACATTCCTTTCAAGGAATGTGATCAAATCTCTTAACTTGGAAAAAAATATTCTCTTCCAGAAAAGTTGATCAAAAAAGGTTGAAATCGCAAGACATATTTCAAATGTTTTAAAAACAGATGAGCCAGAGGTCTATGTGCCAAATGTTGGCGGAAAGAATTCAGTTAGCAGCATTTACGCGAAAGCTCTGGCGCTCAGCCAGACACATTACGCTAGCTATTTCCGTAATTTTCTTACACACTGTGTCAATGAATACGTGAAATGTACATAACATTATATACACATGGTTTACGAGTCATAGATAATTCTATAAATAAACTACATACCAACATTGAAAATACTTCAATACGGTCATTTCTTAATTATTGTAAAAATAATAGTTTTATAAGCTTACTATAAAATAGTTTGGGTTGTAAAAACCTTGTTCAGGTTCACTTACGTTGCCTTTCTGAGAAGCGTCCAAAACAAGCAACTTACAATTTGTAAACCTAATTATGGATAGTAACCTGTCCCTTACACCTGAAAAATATTGATCTTTAATTTATTTTACAACCAAGTCATTCTGAAAAAATTTTAGTTTGTATTTTCACGTTTTTTTTAACTCATAAATTCATAACTATTTGAATACTTTTATCTTGATAGTATCATACACCTAATTCTGGCAGAAAAGCAATATTTTGTCATTGGCTCGGCTTTGAATAACATACTCTAAATGAATAGGAACTTACAAGGATCATAAAGCCAGATCACCTCACTAAGACACTACACTAGCACAGAACACAACCGCTGAACAGAACACACACATATCACCATTTTCACAGACTATTAAAAATTTCGAACGAACACTCCACTGATAATATTTCAAAAATTCTTTAAAAACTGTAATAAGAAACGAAGAACGCACGCAAGCGTCGTCGGTCTCATACGCGTCGGTACGACTGGCCCAATTTCCTTCGCGCCATCGGACAAGCCACGTGGTACCGACAAATTAGTATAGAGCTAAACGATAGTATAAAACTGTGTTATGAATTCCTGAGAAAATATACTTAGCGGTGAATCGCATTCATTCGGGAATCGGGAGCCTTGACTAACCTTGGTTGTGATATCACTATTAATTCTGTGCTTTCAATTTAAAAGGCAGTTTCTTGTTTCGGGTTTCATTGTTTCTGCAGCGTAATATTTTTATTAAAATTCTTGATGGGTACCTATAGTTTAGATCAGCTCAATTAAGTTTGTCGAGCACCCGTTCGTCGACAACTCGGCAGACATATGGCATTATGACGCAGAATCATTTATTCTCACGGTTCCCAATCTTTCTTTTACTGTCTTAACTTTCTTCAAATGAGAATTAAAAGCTCATGTTGACAGTTCTGACGTGTTTGTAAATATGAAAGAGATATGTAACATTGACGAGGCCAAAAAACGCTAGTAGAATGGCTGGTTGCCTGTGACAAACGGCTCTGAAAGTATGTATATTTTTAAGAATTACTACCCAATTGCTACTAGTCTCTTTATTTCGTTTCTTCAATAATTGCTATAACGATAATTTTTCAGATTGAGAAATAACCTTGATTTTTTGACTAGCCATTCTGACGCCAAGTTAAACTGTGGCCTTGAATCAGGAAGAATACTCGCATATTGGTTTCTTCTTTGGATTCTAGTGGAACAACTCGATAAATTATTACTTTTTTTTTATTACACTAGCTGTGTATTTTGAGTTATTTCTAGTGTTGCACATATTTAGGTAACATTATTTAAGAAATATAAAATACTTTGTGTCTTTTGCTTCTATTAAATATATACACATATATTTTTTTATTCTGTTTCATATTATATAATTCTTATAATGTGTGCTTCTTTTCTTTATATTATTTACATACATCATTTAAGATAGGTTGCTTGGAGATTTCACTATTGGTTTTATAATTATTCTAATTAATATATAATCTATTAATATTCTATATGCAAGTAAAGTTTTTACGCACTACATAAATAAGTAGTTACTTATATGTATTAATTAAGCAAACAGTTGATAAAATTAAATTATTTTGAAAAAGAATCGTGACACAGAATGTGTCTTTTACCAGATCGCCGTGTCACAAAGGGTACGTGACAGAAGAAATAATGACAGCCGAACACGGAACATCGCGTGATGTTTGACACGAACGCTCAACAAGTTGTGACCTACCCTGAAAGCCTACACAGAGTCATTCATTTTATATTAAGCAAGTAACTAGTAAAACAAATTATAGTTCCTGCTTATTGCAATAAACCAGGAACTAAAATGATGTGAGTTTCAATAGATTGTTAGTTTCTAATAGGTTGTCTAAATTATATAGACAGTTAAAGTAAGTATACATTATTCATTATTATAGATAGAACCATAATTTCTTAAAAGTCTTTTAAAGTTTCTATAAGGGTTACAGATTAGTCGAAATAAAAAGTATTAAGCAAATTAGTAAAAAATTAAAACCGACTTCAAAAAACTGAAAAGGATGAAATAATTAAATTTAAGTAGGTATTCATCTCCTAGAAACATATTTTTGGAGTCGGTGCTTTACTTTCTATTGTTTTTGGAAACCACTTAGCACCAACTCCAAAAATATGTTTCTAGGAGATGAATACCTACTTAAATTTAATTATTTCATCCTTTTCAGTTTTTTGAAGTCGGTTTTAATTTTTGTTTAAAAATTTTTTTTCATAATTTTTAGTGATAACTTTCTACGGTCGAAGCTAGATGGGTGACCGTCAACTTATATTGTTTCCTACTATCGTATCGTTTCACTAAAAAGTCATTGGAAAAGCAAAAATTCGCAATTTCGCTTATGTAGATGATTTCATAATTTCAGTTTTTTTAAATTTAAAACCAAAGTACCCAACTGTTTTTGAAAAAATTTTTATGGGACCAAATGGCAGCTATTTCGCATCGAACAAAAAAAGAATCACGTAAATCGGATCAGTAATCTCGGCGTAATCGGTGTACATACATAGGAAAAAAAAAAAAACATACCGGCCGAATTGAGAACCTCCTCGTTTTTGAAGTCGGTTAAAAATTTTGTTCCAATTAGCTATTACGTGAAGTCCGTAATCCTGTTGCTATAAAAAAGTAGACCCATATTTTTTTGGGTCTAATTATTAAAGTTTTATAAACATTAAAGTTATTAAACTTTAAAATAAGTATTGTATCAGATTATAAATAAATAGATACTATATTAATAACGGGGAATATTTCATTGTAATAAAGTTTAATAAAGATACACAGTTGCATTTTGTAGACGAAGTTAATTGTTGTTAATTACAAATATTCTCCCACAGTCAATTAAACTCAACACTTTAGCGACATACAAAGTATTACAGAATATAACTCCTCAACTTGTTTGAATGTGAACTCATCAATTACGTCCCTATCTTAAATATTTGACAAAACCACAAGTAATAGGCTTTTTTTATGAAATCAATTATAAAGTAAAATCAAACTTTCAGGAGCGGTCAGCAATAGAATCGATTTTCCTTTCGTACCATGTCACACTACGTCATTTAGAGTATTCACATTAAATATGTCATATAAGACAATACTAAGAGTATGTTATATGAAAAGGTACTAAACTGTCAATCGAGTTCTGTTGCTGACTGAACAATTATTTTATGAAAATCATACCTAACTTTCTAATGAAGTTCATGGAAATATATAAAATATACGTAAACTTACCGAAACTTTGTTGTATTCGTGATGGTGCGCCATGTGCAGAGGAGCACAGCTGGACGCGGCGCTGGACACGCTGAGCGCGTCGCCCTCGCTGGTGCCCTCCGCCTCCTCCCACCGCCGGCGCCCCGACCCGCTGCGAACACCCGCCACCACCCCCGAACCCCGCTCAAGCGAAGCCACAAGCGACACATCCGCATCCACCCTCGGAACACCACTATCATCCCCGCATTCCGACGAAGAACTCTCCGAATCATCCACACTGATTCCACTTTCAAATCTAGAACTAGACTCTGTTACAACCTCCTCTTCTAACATTATACTTCCGAATTTAGAGTCTTTGCTACCAAACTTGAAGGAATCACTATGAACCCACGGCCTTTTGTTTGTACTCACGTCGGATTTCACTGTTTCAGCATCTGATGTATCGTCTGATGCTTCGTCGGAATGCAAAGTATCATCGGAATCTTCGTCGGAAGATTCCTCTAAGCAAGTCACATATGAAATGTCCGATTTAATTGTTACATTGGATTCACACGATTGCAAAGACCAATGACCGGAGTGTTCCGATGAGCTTTGTCGTAGCGGTATTCGGTTAGAATCATAAGCAGTAGAATTGCCAGCAGCAGTCGATGTTGAATTTAAAGAAATTACTTCTGCGATATCCTTTAAAGAGTAAGGGCGAGCAGAAGACGATGATGATGACAGCGTGGAAGGCGACATAGAGACGTAATGGTCCTGATTGTTCGAGTTTTTATCAATGTTGTTCCCAGTGTTTTCCCTCATAACAACATCTTCAACATTAACAACAGCATAAGGCTCTTCTAGATTATACGGAACTGATTTGTTTTTAATTAGGCGACTATTTCTTACTGTCAAAGAAGGAGAAATGTTTAGGGTGATATTTGGTGTAGATATACTTTTCTTAATAGCAGAAAACTTGACAATTAAATTACCCGTATCCCGTTTTTTCGCATGAAAAACACATTGTCCTGAATCGCAGAAACAACGAAACGAAGTTGAAGCCATTTCCTGGCTTTTTTTGAGAGCATCCAAATCGATAGATACTTTTTCGTCTTCATCTAGTGGATATATTTCTACTAAGTCCTCAGCACTATTATGGTACTTTGGTGGTTTGGGCCTACAAAAGCATAAAGCTGTTTCATAATAACTATCACGATTGTTATTAGGTACTTTCGTAAAAGGTGGTACTTCTTTATACAGCGTATCTCTATTAAATATATAAATAAATTCTGAAACTGTTGGAGAACTATACATGCAATGACCAGTACCCCTGATATGATAATTAGGTAAAGTTTGTTTTAAAAATACATTATTCGAATTCGGTAAAACAGACATTTTCACTGAATTCCTATCTTTTTCAATATTTGTAAACGTTTTATGTCTAAAAAGCACTTTCCTCTTTTCTAAGCTTTCGGGATTTTTGTGAGGCAAAGAACCAGCCATTGATAAATAGATATCGTTTTTAATGCCATCCCCACTACAATCAACATTCTCTATTGCGCTTGCTTCCGTTATATCAGAGGAATCTGAATCGTAAATAATCGAATTGGAACTAGTATATGACAATGCAGGTTTATTAGTTCTTCTATAAATCTCTATGTTTGTATTATGTTTGAATGATTTAGATTTTTCTGATAGCAGAATATCTTCTAAATTGGATTCATCGATCATTGAATCTGAAGATAACGTCGAAGATCTACTACGTGTAGGGGTACTTCTTTCTTCAGAATCGGTTTGCATTGGAATCATTGTTCGTTTAGGAGGCTCTGGTAGTTTTATCCCTTGTATGAAGGAAATATTTTCATATAATACATTTTTTTCAACTTCGTCTACAGATATTTTCATAGGTAGGTTGGTTCTTGTTGCTGGTGTAGGTCGTATATTACGTCTACTTGTATCATTAACATTTTCATAAATAGCATCCTCGTTACTAAGTTTTCGTACGAGCATATTAGGTCTTGGCGGCGGCCTAGGTATGCTGTTTTCCGGAGACTTCTCTTTGTCAGAAAACTCATATGCCTCGTAACATTCATTAACAAAGCTGGCTGACTCATAAGACGTGCCAGATAATCTCTTAGTTGATTTTGAATTACAAGTTAAAATGACGGGATTTATAGCTTCATTAACCATCATTACATTATCATTGTATTTATCACAGTCTATCTCAGTAATAACTATAGATTCGGAAATAGATTCATCGCTAAGTTCGTTGTTTTCTGATATATTTGGAAGGGATGTTTTAAAACCTGGGCAACTCCTATTACTCCTATTTACAACAGAGTCTCTATTTAAAGTACTAATTCTATCCAGAGATATTGTATCAAATTCATCATTACAGACTATTTTCCCAGATTCTTCCTTCTTTGACAATCTTTTAAAAAATTTACTATTGCCTATTAACAAAGTATTTGTACTACTTTTTTGATCGGAATGTTTTAACTTTACATCGACTTCCGGTTCGTGAGCCGCATTGTTAGAAATGTTAGGAGCAGAACTGAACTTTGATTTAAGGCCCAAGCATTTAGAAGCAAGCTTTTGCACAAAACTTTGAGATTGATTCTTGGTTAATTGGTATGATGAAGATGGAGATAATAAGCTGTTGTTATTTTTGTTAGTATTTTCTTGGGTCTCTGGGGCTTTCCTGTAAAACACATAAAGCAACAAAAGTCTAATAAATCATAAAATAATACGTCAAAACATGAAACTATCAATGATTTATGTTAGTAGATGACTGAAACGTCATTAACTAATACCACCACCACCAAATAATTATTGATAACTAATATTACTAAGTTACATGTACTTGTCAAACATGTGATTCAAGATGTAACATAACGTAGGTACCCAACTACCATACTAATCTACCAATCCGTAAAAAGCTGTTTCACATGCTCGAATTTCTTTTTAAAGACAGTTATATTTTTCACTTTATCCTTATCAGACTCTGATTGTTTTTTATTATCAAATGATCGAAAAACTAAATTATCAGTGTCTGTCGCTGATGTCGTAGTTTTTGGTTGTTCTTTAGAATTTTCAACGGAGGTCAAATTAATATTTTTATTACTACTTAAACGTTTTAAATCAGACAGAGCGGAATAAACATGTTTATTTGTAACTTGTACATAGATATCCTCACAGCTGTAAAAGAGTAAATGACTTGAATCTGTATTCTTTTTATATTCTTTTTTTGGGTTGATTTTTTGCGAAACACCATCGTGCCCCGGACAAAGGCAAGGTATGGAATTCGCTCTTTCTTTTTTTCTTATGATCGGGTGTTTAGAGTTATTGCTCAGTGCCTCCGGATTTAATGAATAGATGTAGTGGTAATCTAACGTTTCATATATACAACATACATCACCCTTAATGTGGACACTAGATGATGGTTGTTTAAAAGAATCAGGGTTAGATCTTCGTAATAATTGTTTTCTACGATCCATGCATGTGTAACTACTTGGATTGAGATTTCCATTATTAAGTGAGTAATGATCCATAAATATTTTACGGTGATCACACATATGACTATTCAAATTATTATCAACCAATAAAGATAATCGATCCAATGACATTGCAGTGGATCTCTGGCTTTCACCAACGTCTAATATTTGAGAATGTTTGTTCATCGTTACATACGTATCTAACGTAGATGAAATTTTATTTTCCTCTTGTTCAAAACCAATGTTCTTTACTTTTTCATCATCAGGTAAGTTAATTTGGTTATTCATGTACAGTACTTCATCTTCAGTATCATCAGTTTTTTTATCAAACTTATTAAAACTAATGCGATTTATTTTGTTCATTTCTAAGTACATGTTTTCCTTTAATTCTAATAAACTATCTTTTTTTGTATAAATTGGTTCTGAGTTGGTATCAGGTTCATCAAAATCATATTTAGTGTAATTTATTGAATTTTCTTTGTGAAATATAGACAATGTATTTTTACCTTTTAATGGTTTTGGCGGAGGCTTCGGTCTCTTTTTCATCAAGGGTGAAGCCTCAGAAACCGTAACTTCTGGTAGACATGATTGTTTACTTACTTTCGAAATTTTCTTTGCTAGTTCTTCTTGAAAAACGCTGTGACCTTTTTCATAGTCTAAATTCTCATACACTAAATCGTTTTCATCACTTACATTATTCTCTTCGATTGGAGCAACTATTTCTGTTTGCTTAATAATCACATCATGATTTACGTAAAGCTGGTTTTTATTTGAATTTGTTGCTCTTTTAGCTAATTGCAAACTGTAGGATCTATCCCGAAATTGATTACTTAACTCTATTATATCTTTTTTGAGTGATGGTGATAAAGTTTTGTAATTTCGAACAGTATCCGCATTAGAGACTTGATGTTTTTTATAATCGCCTAAATTTATATTAGATAAAGAAGCATCGGTTTTAGTGCAAAGCGTCGAAGCGTCAGATATTTTGTCACACCTGTAAATGGAAATGTATAGTTTGTGTATTCATTGTTGAATTCATTTGGTCATTATGTTTGTTTGTCTAAGTATTTTTAATCATAAGACGAATGTTGTGATGTGATAGGTAAGATAAAATATCGAAAACGAAGCTTTGTAATACTTATACAGAGTAAAATACTAGGAGGAGGATGAATGCAATTCAATCATCACAAGATTTTAGCCGCTACTTTATGGCCTAAACATTTAATGTTTTTAAATATTTTTGATTTGACATAACTTGGGACTATTTCATTTCGGAGAGCCCTTAAACTGTGCTTTTGCCCGGCATCAAAGGACGTCGCCGTTGGTATCTTTATCCCGTGAAAGCTCACCTGGCCATCTCCAGACAAAGTCAAAGGATCGGAAGATTTTAATGAGGTTCACATTCAATGTTTTTTGTTTTGCATTCATTTTACTGAGATTTATACATAGAACGATGTTTATCGTAACGAGATCTCTGTTTTTTTTTTCAGAAGCATGGAACTTCGCGGATGAAACTGTTTTGTCTTTCCTTGAATTAATGAAATATAAACAGTACCTATTATTGTTTTGTTTATTTGAAATTTCTTATATCCTGAAAACAAATTTACACCTGTTACCTGTCGCCTAATTTTTACGTGTTGAATATTTTATTCTGATGAATTCTTCAAAAATGGAAAGGATATCAAATATTTTCATAATATTATTTAAAAGATAAGCAAACGAACGAAAAAAGATTTATCTTTTGAATTAAGAAAAAGATTGATCTTTTTTCGTAATAATAACCGATAATTGCCACTTGCAATATTTAATTCTCAGCTTAACCGTCAAATCCATTTCTCTAGTTCCCTTTGTGGTGTACCTATAAAGTTTTTGAGTCCTGTTATGGTTTTTGAAACGTAATCATACGTGCCTATCACAAAAGATAAATCAAACAATAGATAAATCAAACAATAAAATTATTATTAATTAAAAGAAAATTGACGGAAAAACAATATTTTAATATTCATAATATGTACACCTTCCTATGATGAATTAACTTTCATTTTATATTAGCAATGACAATTACTCTTTATACGAAAAGGGAATTGACAAAACATTTTGCATTTCAGAAATGAGATCTCAAAACGCTCTTTTCGCTTCTCCAAGATAGCAATCAGAGTTCAAAAGTGAGACAGCGTGTGTCGTAATTGAGGCGCTCTCCAATTAAAACCGAATGTTTAGGGCCTCACTCGGCGAGAATCTTTGAGTAATTACAGAGGGAGATTCCTTTACCGTGCCCTCACAGAGGCCGCAAGCCCTATAGTCGGCCTTTTTCAATCAAACGAGCATTTTTTATATTGTCAAAGGGATATTCCCTTTTACGTTAGTGTGTTAAAAAGCGAACAAAAAATGTTATGGTTTACAAGATGGCCCCACGTTTAGATCATTAAATGTGCAAGAGCTGTTGACTTTGTAAATGAGTTTTAGCTTGTGTTTGTTTAATAATATTTTAATCTTACAAGTGAAACATTTCCAAAGTCAACAATCTGATATAAGAAAGACACTGCATTGACTAAGAGGACGTATCCATATCTCAGAAAATTATATTAGTACCTATCTATGGACTACAGACGGAAAAAAAATTATTTGTAAACGACTAATAATAATAACTTACTACAGTGACTTGCATAATTCGAAGAGTAGATTTGTACAAATAAAACAATTCTGTTTTCGGCACTTGTTATCAAATAAGAAAAAAAATTGCTTATTATAAAAAAATTAATACCAAAATGGACTAAAGGATTTTAACCACACTAGCTTGAACTTTATATTCAAAAATATATCCAAACTTTCTTAATATGTTCCATGTGTGTATTGGATTGCAATATTTCCAGATTTAATCCTTAAAAAAATTTACAAAAACACTCTTTGAATCAAGTAAATTAAATGAAAAGCACAATTCCAAACTCCTCGACACTGCTAAACGAAACTGCTAAATTCCAATAAAATAAAAAGCATCAAAATGAAATTCTACCTTACTCTAAGGCATGACAGGTAACTTACACAATGCCGGCGGGTGGGTAGCTAGGGCTGAAGTCTTGCACTGGGAACGGGGGTAAGTCTTCTTCGCTCTCATACGTCATTCTTACGTGGTTCTCAAACTCTGGGGGGAGGACAACATAAACTCAATGGGATTTATATTGAATTGAATTATATATAAAACTGTCGTACACTTTTTATTTTAACACTGTGAAACTCCTTTAAAGACTTAGACTTTAGCACAAAATCATAATCAGACGGACCCATTATCACGTTTTAAATTTTAATAAAAAAAATCTTCTAATGTTCTTTGATTTAAGAGACGTACTTAATATTCTTTAAATAACGAGGCTTTCCTAAATTCTAACCGCACTCTGCGACGTTTAGCAAGAAACTAAGCGAACATAAGCACGTGTGCAGTTATCAAAATGACAATAAAGATAACCGGGTTATTCCAACAGAATACCAACTATCATAGAGCAAATTAAGAAGAAAAACCAGTTTTATTAAATATACTGATGAGGTTTGACGACCTGACGTAGTAGTAAAACTGTACCATTAGTCATTCGAATCGAAAGTTTAGACACTAAATTTTACTGTTATGTAGGCAACAGTCGTCATATAAAATGATTATGAGTCATGGATAAGAGCATACATAGTGCAAGGGGTAATGATTTACAGTAAATAAACAAACGGTTATAATAATTTTAGAATGATAGATTCATAAATCAACCTTCAATGATATTGAAGTTTTCGAGAGAGTAAGCTAGAAACCCAAAATCATGACAAATGTTGTAAAAAGATGAAGGCCTTTGCACAGCAGTTGAATAGGTACTCTATACAGAAGACCAAAGAAAACGCCGCCGAAGAGTACCTATAGGAAGGGTTTATAGGATGGTTTTACCGTGATGATGACATACCGGGTGTAAGAGAAACGCTCTCAAAACGAAAGTAGGTGGCAGAAAAAAATCAGCTGTTTAATTCGTTTTTTTACAATTCGTATTTAGAGTCACCAGCACTGCCATGTACACACGACAGCACATCAAGAGTAACAGTTGCACTACGAAAGCCGCCTATATTACGAATGAAATAAAGGCGGTCTCAAGGTCAAACTGTTAAGCTTGATGTGCTGCCGACTGTCTTCGTCGTGACTCTCATCATCACGATAAAACGATCGTTTGAACCCGTTTCCCCACTAATTAAAATCCAGGCACTTATTAAAGAATATCTTCACACGTCTCACCTCTAATAACCCTCCGAACTCTCCTGGTGGCTTCCTCCGAGTAGTCGGCCAGTAGGTCGTGGACCGTCTTGCCGCGTCTGTCGGTCGCGTTCAAGTCGGCACCGTTGGCCAGCAGGATGCGGACCACCGAAGCCTTGCCGAAGCAGGCGGCTTCGTGTAACGCAGTCCCATTGAACGTTCGAATGTTGGGGTCAATACCGGCCCCTAGGAGAGCTGCTACCACTTCCCTATTGAGAGATGGATAATTAGAGAGGTTTGATAATTAGCAAACTAATTAGTTAAATGCTTTAAAGGTAACATTCTACGGAATAGACGGAAAATAAATAAACATTTCAACAAGTAACAACCTTAAACTCTACATTGCCGTAGTTGATAGAAAGTTCCTAAAGTAGTGTTAACTGATGAATGAATGGAAGACAGAAAAAGATGTTCCGAAAATGTATGAAGCCGAATACTTGAACTCCGTCCAAGAATAAAGTTTTATGATAAGAGAGGGCATAGGTAACAGATAATATTTTTATTAGCAAATCCTGCATTATTACAAAAAATGATTTTGAATATAAGTACCAAAACTACAAAATTGTTTATTGAACGGAATTACAACACAACTAAATGATTCATGTGATGAATTAATTAGATATGTATATAGATCGATAATAATGACATATTTTATCAATACTGCGCAAAGGTTTAGTTCAATTCTGATAGAGTTATTATTTTTCTAGTTTTACTTCGCAAATGGTGTGCATTTTTTGCCTTATTTTAGTGTGTGCAAATATTTTTTTATCGTACTTAAACGTAGAAAATTCGATCTTATAGTTACTTTTCCCACAAAAATATTTCTAATTTATTCAAAAAACGAAAAAAAGTACCTATATTGTTTTATCATGAAAGTTTGACAAGTACCTATATACCGTTCTGGAACATTTTAAAAATTCATTTACTGTAGATAATAGGTAGCATTGCGTTACTAATTACTCAATTAGATAAGACGTATAGAATGTGACGTTAACCAAACATGAAAACAACAGCCCGTGTGTAACACCAGACCCAGTTATCGAAGTTCCATGAGCGACAAGTGATTCATAATTCATTAGTGAGATTTCGTACATATTCATGAGTGCGACACTAACGAATTCGACCATCATATAGCTAAAAAGATGTTCCAAAAATGTATGGAGACCCGGCCAGGTCTATGTATACTGATAAATAGGTAAAAATATTCGGAGCAGTGTTCAATTGTCCATTTTTTGTATCTGCTTTGTTGCGTGGTATAAAACAAGAATTTTTAAAGAAAAAACTGCAACACAGTCAAAATCAAACAGGACAGTCAGACAGGAGATTTTTTGAGATAGTGTACATATACTTGGCCGGATATGGAACATTTCCTTTCCTCCAAAAAAAATATATTTATTTTTGATGAATGAGCTAGAAGTCAGAGCGTTTATTTAATTTTTTTTTTTTATTATTTTATTTATTTAATTCACAAGGAGTTGCAAAAAAAACTTAATTTATATTCTGCCAAACTGTCGCACAGTTTGTCGGCAGAGTTCCCGTGGCCGCGGAAGCTATATATGACAACATAACACAATCTATAAATACTATGCACAGTAGGGATGCTGCTTATTAAAAAAGTTCTTTATTAATGTCATATTTTTTTTAACAAAATAGATTTGTAATTCGTTTTATCAATTTAAATGAATGTAGCATAGCTCATTTACAGCAACTATTTCCTAGTTTTTGGAGTACCTATATTAGGTTGATGAAAAAGTCTTTTCGCATTATAGTATGTATGAACTTGTAATAAAATCTCTTTGGCTGTACTATTTGTATCTGGCTGGTATTGGTATCATTAAAAGTTTAGATTTAAAAAAGATGATTCCAAATTCAAATTAGGAAAATGTGTGTTTTTCATTTGTTTTTCGTACTGTCAAGATGAGTGAATCTAATGAAGAAATTAGATAGATTTTAAAATTTTACTCCAAAAAAGGTAAAAATGCAACGCAAGCCGCGAAAAAATTTTGCGATGTTTATAGACCTAGTGCAGTGTCTGTGAGAGTAGCACAAATTTGGTTTAAGCGTTTTCAATCCGGAAAATTTTGATGTCAAAGATGCACGTCGCTCTGGTCGCCCTATTACGGATAAAATTGATGTCATTTTTGAAAAACAGGAGCAAGATCGGCATATCAGTAGTTACGACGTAGCTGAAGAACTGGGAATTGACCACAAAACAGTTATGGCGCATTTAAAAAAAATGGGTACACAAAAAAGCTCGATATTTGGGTACCCTACGAGCTCACTGAAAGAAACCTAATGAATCGTGTACTCATTTGTGATTCTTTATTACGACGTAATGAAACCGAACCATTTTCGAAGAAGCTGATAACTGGTGATGAAAAGTGGATCACGTACGACAAGAACGTGCAAAAAAGGTCGTGGTCAAAGGCCGTGGTCACAGACTGTGGCGAAACCCGGGTTAACTCCAAACAAGGTGATGCTGTGTGTGTGGTGGAATTGGAAGGGCATTATTCATTATGAGCTGTTACCACCAGGCAGGACCATCGATTCTGAACTCTACTGCGAACAACTGATGAGATTAAAGCAAGAAGTTGAGAGAAAGCGGCCGGTATTAATCAACAGAAGGGGTGTGGTTTTTCATCATGATAACGCTACACCTCACACATCTTTAGCCACTCAGCAAAAATTATGAGAGTTTGGCTGGGAGGTGTTAATGCATCCGCCGTATAGTCCTGAGTCCTGACCTTGCACCTTCAGATTTCCACCTGTTTCGCTCTCTTCAAAATTCTCTAGGCAGTGTCAGGTTAACATCGCGAGAAGACTGCCAAAACCACTTGTCGCGGTATTTTGATCGGAAGCCCCAAAATTTCTATAGCAATGGGATCAAGTCCCTACCTACAAGATGGCAAAAAGTTATCGAAAAAAATGGTACCTAGTACATACACACTTTAGTACATACACACATACGTACATACTTTAGTTAAATGTAAATAAACTATAATTATTAAAAAATGTTTTGAATTTTCTTAAAAAATGCGAAGAAACTTTTTCCCCAGCCTATTATCTATTTTTATCTACTAATATTAAAATAGATATGAAAATACTATTTTCATATATATTTTTATTTTAGTAGATATATCTGTGTTTTTTATTATTAATATTAAAATGGGCTTGCTCTTGGTCACACTTTTGCTCAGAGAGAAGTTAAGCGGGGGTCGATGTAGCGAGCTTACCCAGAAGGTGCCTATTTAATCCACCTTTGAAGGAACTTAAGTTGTAAGCAGGGAATACCGAGGCCGGCAGTGCATTCCACTCTCTGGCTCATCACAATAGCGCTTATTGCGGATATTTGGTATATCAACCAGGTGCGGATGGTACCCTGTCAAACGCTTGGTAGTCCTCCGGTGAAATGGGATAGGTGGTATGATCTCATGAAGCCCCTGAGCACACTCTCCGAAGTACAATCTGTAGTTTGTTATTATAAGTTCATGAGTCACGTGTAGACACATTACGTCTCGTCCGTCATAAAAGTCCTTTACTGACAAAAATTTGATCATTATACATATTTCAATCAGTAATCGATCAAACACCATAAATACCGTCAGTCAGACCCTATACAATTTTAAAGGGAATGTTTTTGTAATCGAGCTTGCCCATACGCATATAAAATTTTATATTTTCTTTTCCATTTGGTGCTAATAATAAGCTTTTTAAGGCACTCGTGCAGAGAAATACTTGATTTACAGTCGGCCTCATTATCGTTTCTAATAAAAAAGTAACGCCAATTTACAGTTTCCAATATATTATTTGGTATTTACACGTTGTCACCATAAGTCCAATTATGTAAACGCCGCCTCCTCGGTGATCATTTCTCACTCCAGCCGCTTACCTATGCGACGTAAATTCGTAGGCACGAAAGCTATTGGGGCGTTATAACGAACGAATGAATATGAATATGAGTCGATTGAGGCGCGTGTACACGCGCCTTTATATTAGCATAAAATAATAACGACGCTTACATTCCTGTCTAGAAGATGAGAATAGGTAACAGGTATATTTCATACCTAGATAAAATAAATTTTAATATGACTCAAGAAATCACAAAATTGGTTAAGGTATATTTAATTATTAACCTGGTTATTTAAATATTCTTCATTACTTCAAAAATAAAACAACTTTACACAATATAACCTCTTTGACCGTATGAAATTAAAGCTTGGTAATAGTGCTTCTGTTAAATTTAGTAAATATGTTTTTTATCATACTTAAGCCTCTGCGTTTTGAATAAACTAGGAAACAAAGGTGATGTCAACGCGTAGAGTAAACGATTGAGTGAACTGGCTAGTACAAAGCTGGTGAACTGGCCAATTTTGAGTACTCTATCTAGAGTAGCTTTATTTAGTACCTACTCTACTAATGCTGTCTACAGCACTTTACCGTGCACCCAGTAGAGCGAGGAAGAGTAACTATTTAATCGAACTTTGTGTTTTTATTGACAGAAATATTTGCAATTAAGGCAAACATTTACCACCAAAGCCATCTTACAGCTTTTACAGTCAAGTGATTGGCATTTGTTGTACGCACGCAGATCAAATTGTAGACTCTGACATTTCTGGTACTTAGATAAATGGTTCTAAGACTATTTTTTTATTTACTGAAATAATTAAAATAAATAAATAATATTCATACAATCACACTTCTTATCTAGCTCAAAGTAAGCTTCATTAAGAGCTTGTGTTATGGATACTAGATAACGGAAAAAACATTAAGAATTTCTAATATTAATATCAATATTAGAAATATACTAAATAAACATATAATCATCCATGACTCGTGAACAAATGCTTGTACTCATCATACAAACATCGGCTCCTACCGGGATTTGAACCCGGGGCCCCTGACCGAGTAACCTGTATAGCAAGGGGTACGACCAATTATATTTACCTTATAACACAATATCCCAAGTAATACGTATCAAATACAAATACATCACAGATTACTCACTTGCGTCCGTTCTTGCTTGCTCTATGGAGCGGTGTTGTTGAGTACATTTTGCCTCGCGATATGGGTGGTTTGTACGGCTCCACCAGCTGAGGCGACACGCATAAAAGGTGCTGCACGGTCTCCAACCTAATAATAATAATCATAATCATTAGCCTATATACGTCGCACTGCTAGGCACAGGCCTTCCTACACACATTAGGAAACAAACACATTAGGAGAATCATATAATAATAATAAACAACTTTTATTATTTCTTTGTTACTTTTATCTAGAAATTAAAACCGACTTCAAAAAACTTAAAAGCATAAAATAATAAAATTTAAGTAGGTACTCATCATCTAGAAAAAATTTTTTTGGAGTCGCTGCTTCACGTTCTATTATTTCTGGAAACAACTTAGCCTCCTCGTTTTTGAAGTCGGTTAAAAGATACGACAAGGATGGCAACAAGCGTACGGCCCGCCTGATGGTAAGCGGTTACCGTAGCGTATAGACGCTCGTATCACCTTGGGCGCAACTCACGCGCTGCCTTCTCCCATGAAAATCATATAGCATAGCATAGGAGACGAGTCCTAACATAACGCTTCCTCAGTGAGCTCTGGCGACCTTACTCACCGCAGGAAGACAGTACTCTAAGGCAGTGTTGTTTAGCTGTAATCTTCTGTAAAGAGGAGGCTCAAGATTTGATTGGTAAATACCACAATGCCCTATCTCTCCTACTAACGCCGCAAAGTATCAATTGTTTGAACCGAGGAAGGTAATCGGGGTGTAAGGGCTCTCATATACAAGTCTATTGTAAAATATTGATATGAATACATTTGTATTCTCTTTATTTTGCAACAACGCATCTCAAGAATCTACAACGCAACGCAAGATCCATACACAAAACCTAAATTATTGAAATAGTCGAGGGCATATTTCAACAGGAAAACATTTTTCTTACATTTCTGCCCCTTATTGCCATTGGCATGATCGCTTTCAAAATGACAACGTGGCGGTTACAATATCCATGTCCATACCGATGTATTTAGGCGGTCACCCCGCGCCGCTTTAATACTAGAAATAAAAGATTGTTCGTAAGTACATACGTATCGTTGTACAGTGACAATCATGTACCCACTTGTCGCTGTTCGTGACTCTTATTGTGAGTGGAATAAGAGTCATGCAGAAATGAGTACATGTTATTGGTCGCGCTATACGAACGCTATGTGTTTGAAGACGATCTTTGTCAATAGACCAATCTGCGCGTAGAAAATTATTTGACACCATTTCTAAAGCAGGTCATAATGCGTATGAGACTATGTCACGTACACGAAATAATCAGCGGGCTCGTTCGCTAGCTAGCAAAAAAAAAAACATAATATTCATACACTCACACCTATTAACTAGTCCATAGTAAGCTAGATAACGGATAAATATTGATAATAATATGTATATAAATATTCTTAATTTTTGATTTTAGCATTATTATAAATGTTTACAAACGTTTATTATTATAAACGTTAGCTCATAAACGCAAATACAGATAGACTAGAAGAATTTCACAGGGATATCCCAAGTCCTGGGTGGCTCAGTGGTCAGAGCAGTCGCCCGGATTGCGAAAGGTCGCGGGTTCGATTCCTGCCTCAGGACGTGAAATTTTTCTAGTTTTATTATATTTTAATTACTATGTATATAAATATTAGAAATATACTAATAAACATATAAACATCCATGACTCATGAACAAATGCTCGTATTCATCATACAAATATTTGCCCCTACCGGGATTCGAACCCGGGACCTCTTGATCGAGCAGCCCGTATAGCAAGAGGCACAGACCACTTGACCAGCCGGTCGTCAAAATAGTCAAACAATAAACTTTTCTCTCAAATACCTTTGAAAATCGATACTTAAAGGGTCATAGTTATTTCCTAAGTATCTGGTATGTCGTGCCATATAAGATACCAGGGAAATTTCAGGTAATAAATTTACATAGCAACAGCTCAGGAATATTTCAGCAAAGATTCCGGGAATGTTGTGTAGGGTCTTTATGAAAGTGAAAGGTATTTTTATATAAAACTTGATGTCACATAATATGTATAATATCATATATTATATTTACTTAAAATCATATGGGAAGGTGAGGGGAAAGCTAGTTTGGTATTACATTGAGAGACCATGTGCCAAACCCACAAAAAAATAGTGACCAGCGTAGCACAAACCGTTAACACATCAAAAATGAGTGGGACATACGTATATACATACCGTAGACAAGTGATGACAGGTGAAGTTAAAAAATCCTAGTGTGAAGACCGAGACTGGCCAAAAGAAGCTTCGGTAGAACAATTAAAGTATGGGAGTTGAAGTCTTAATCCGAGAAAAAAAAAAAAAAAATTTTATAGAATATTGTTATTTTTTATTAATACTTAAATGTAATTTTTGAAAGGTTTTCCTTTCTTGACCTTCCATGCTACAAGGGGCTAGTTGAAAACATAGGACTTCCTGAAAGTCATGTGAGTGATAAGGGGTTGAATAAAGAAGAGAGAAACTCAATGGAAAAAAGAGATCAAAATACACCCCCATAAAGCAGGATGTCTGTCGCAGCCATCTGGTTAAATAAGCCAATTGATTGGATACCTAAACCGTTCATTAAACGCCGGCATCCAATTAAATGCCTAGGCCAATAGTTAATTGAACTTGAATCACTCAATGTTTAACAACTTGTATTGAAAGTCAGCTCAATGGGATGCATAGGCAAATGGTCTTGTACTGAAGAGTTTTAGTGGAATTGGCAGCTTCAATGTTATTTTTTATGACCACATAACCAAAACTATTTTTTGTTATAAGTGGTCATAAAAATAAACTTAAACCTGCCAATCACACCAACAGTCACACAATAGCTCTTCGATATTAGCGACCTGCTTAGGCGTCCAATTTCATAGCTAATTTTGTGGTGTCAGGCATCTAGTTAAACGTTGCGCTCAATTACTTGCTTTGTTGTCCTTTAGCCGTTTCATTGGCTGCCGGCGTTTAATCAACGGCATAGGCACATTAAACAGTCGCCTTTTCAGCCTAGGCATCACGGACAGTCCTCTATGCAGAGCATGCATGGAAACAGAAGAACCAGCCGCTCGTGTGCTGCTCATGGAATACGGAGAATGGCTAACTACATGACAAACTACCTGGGAAATCCGGGTAGTCTCCGGAAAGTCTTCGATAGCATGGCGCTGAGACTTCCTAGAAGAATTAGGATTTTGATTGTGGAAACCGCCCGCACGACGAAGAAGAAGAATGTTATCTGTTGGTGGCAGAGTCCGACGAGTCAACGTCGTTTACCAAAAAGTTTAAACACCATATTGTGTTTAAACTTTTTGGTTTTCGTCAGTCTTATGACATGAAACATTGACATTACGAACTAGAATATTATTGAGAAATTATTTATCCTAGAAAATATTGTACTCGCTCAGAAAATCCAATTAAACCAAGTTTCAAGTGCGGCCTCCTCGGATAGATACTGAAAAGCAACATCCACAAAACTTTGACGTCTAACTTATATAGGATAATTATCTCATAGCGTTTAGTACATGCAAACATTTTTGTTTCATAATACATCTTTATATATATGCCAATTTTTATTTTAAAAGATGATGGTATCTTCTTCTTACAAATAGTAAATTAATGAAAAGAATTTCAGGGTTTTTTTTTCTAGTCTGTAACCTACACACGAAAACTTAAATTTAGATATCTACTAAATGAGCCCGGTTTCTGATGTAATCTATCTTTTAGACCTTTGTTCTACCGACCAACAGCTTAAGTTACTTTTGTAGCAAGGAAAATGTTCCTTAGAAATTTATGCATCAGGTATAAAGCAAGTCAAAAATTGTTTGACCAGGTTCCGGTAGTCAACTCATCTGGGAAAGTAAAGTTCATGCCATTTAATCGACTCGATACTTACCATTTTTAGACTATTTACTTTGCATGTTACTGTATAGGTACCTACATTTATTACTCCTGTTTTGTATTTGATTTGGTGCAATCATAATCTTGGCCTACCTTGGCCTTGCCTCAAACCAGTGTTGGTGGCTTAAATGAAGCGACTTTTTGGGCAAACTTATCTTGCACAATCAATTTAGCGACATTTCGCTCAAGTTACTCATAGAAATCAGACTGTTTTACAAGTCTGTTAATTTTAATGTCTACGCAAGTTATCCTCGCACCGTAAATCGAAACTTTTCAAATTTGAAACTAGATCTAGGCTAAAGTGTATAAAAGTTGCACCTAGCTAAGTTATGATTTAGGGTCTAAGTCTTGGTAAATTAGCGTCCACGAGAGCTGAGGTGAGCCCGGTTCTAGAAGGTTTTTGCAGGGCTAACGGCGAAGTTTTGCAGTTAATTAAAGTTGAAGATTTTAGAGTGGTAATTAAACAAGAACCAGTTTACATGTTTTATATCTGACTGAAGGTTGTTTTCCTGCAGTAATTGAGATATTTACAAAGTATTTTTAATGAATTGAAAGGACCACAAGGTCCAAGATTCCAAAGATGGAAGGAGAGGTTCCACTGCGTTGATGCGGCTAGTCTGTTCTGCTGGCTATGAGCTCTGCCCATTGCCACTTCCAATTGCTAATACTATGAACTATGTCAGTTGACTATAAGTAAGTATTGCTACCTCATATGTCCTCAGAGGCTGATAGACCTCGCTTCTTTGCTCGAGTGTATAGACATACACACACACATCCATCACATAATGTTAGTTATTTGTGGTATTGGAAGGCGTAAACGTCTGTCATACTGTTTCTATTATAAAACTAGTTCGAACTTTAACCTACAACCATCTTATAATATTATTTTTCCAGTAAACGTGTCATCATCAATAGTATTAATATACCCTGTATCCTACTTTAAGAATAAAAAGTATATACAGATGCAATGAAATTGGTCATTTTTAATTTCAATAAAAATAACCACTAATGGCTAAAGTGATCAAACAACCTCACCTTCCATACTGCGCGGCGAGGTCCAAGGCGCTTTCATCCTTAATGTTCCGAACTGTAACATCGGCACCTTTCGCCATCAGCTGTGCCACTACATCAGCATAACCGAAGTGAGCGGCTATAAGCAACGCTGTTTCGTGGTCAGATGTCTGTGGGGGAAAAAACGTTATTATTTGCTGGTGAGTCACGAGGAAAACACGAATAATTACCACTTATACTATGCGTTCGGTAGACGACCAAACCGGTCTTTTTATAGACCTGCAGCCCACGTTTGGGTAAGTTTTAATGATGAATTTCACATTTAAATCGTTTCGATATTAATTATAGCAAATAATAACAACACTCACGCTTATTATCCAGCCAATACCTATTAAGCATTATTAAAACCTCGTGTTATTATAGCTACTTATAAAGTTATAGATACTAGATAACGGAGAAATATATGTAAATAACAATACGCAGTAAATAAACATTAGAAATTTAATAAATAAATCCATGACTCGTGAACAAGATATTCGTATTTATCATACAAACATAAAAATCTCCAATTAGCAAGATTCGAACCCGGGACACTCGACCATACGGACGATTATAATTATTAATGTTTGGGGCTTATTTGGTCCTATATTATAAAATAATAATATTAATATGTTGAAGTCGCACGGGCCCTGAGTGGTTTAAGAGAAGATGGTAGAGAAGTAGAGAGAAATATATTGAGTATATTTTTATTTTTGGTGGCTAACCAACGTTAAATGGTACCTAAGAATAAACTTAGAATTTATAATTAAAATAAAAATACCTACGAATTCATTCACTTGTTTAACCCGTCAAGCATCAGATTCCAGACACAATTGATGTTTCAATTGTCATAGACCTCCAGAGGTATAACGTCGCTTGACAGATTAAAAATGTGAAGGAATTCATAATGGGATCGAGAACAAGAAAGTATGACCTTTGATCTTGATAACTAGTCTGATATATCCCACTGCTGGGCACAGGCCTTTACACACGAGGAGTTTCGGCTATCACGCTGACCCAATACCAGCTGTGGTATGGTGGCCGTAATGTGGGTACATTATTATCTTATTAGACACTTTGATTTTGATTCGTTTTATTAAAAAAAAAGGTGGTAGGCCCGTATGTAGGGGTCGTCTGGGTACGTACCACCGCCTTTCATATTTTAGCCATGAAACAGTTCGCTGTGTTTCGGAAGTTAGCCAGTGTAATTACTGGGCATGGACGGCATTTCATCTTAGGCCTCAGGATGACAACGCACCTGCAATATCAAGTGATTTTTCCTTGTTATTGCAGGTGTATATATATAGGCGGCGGTAGCCGCTTACCGTCAGGTGGGCCGTCAGTTTGTTTGTCATCTAGTTGTATAAAATAAAGACACTCACCAGGTGATCTATATTGACTGGAGGGTTATTGTGGGCCAACAGCATGGCCACCACGTTGGAGTCCCCCTTCCACGCTGCCAGGTGGAGCGGCGTCGCTCCTTTCTTGTCCACAATACATGGCGACGCGTCAACTGATAGGAGTAGACGAACTATTTCCCTAAAAGAAAACTTATTTGAAAAACTTAACAATATACATAGTTAAGGTAACAACTAACAAGAACAAGTTCCTTATTTATAGAAATGGTGTGGTAATACTTTTTTAGCAATACGAAGGTAAATGCTAGTACCAATTGGGATGTTGCGTAAGTTTGAATATGGCACTATTTTTCACAAAATCGGAAAATATACGCTAATGTTACCATAAAACGATTCAAACTTAAAAGATATAAAATATTGTTGAAGTTGTACTGTATTGAAAATTTTTAAAAATGGTCATATTGTTTTTTCAAAATTTATCAAAAATGTTAATGACAAAATTAATAATTATTATTTTTATTTGTCAGTATGCCCATACATTTCTTAGTAATATGGGAACATGTGACGTGATCTGTTCCGTAGATTTTCTATGGAGCGTTTTTGGACGTTTCACCGCAACATATCAAATATACCACTATATCTGTGAAACTATTGATGTTAGACATACTATTTCTTTTGCAATATTTCTTTATGAGTTATAAACTTCTTATTTATGAAATAAATAAAAAGTTGTAAACTACCCTATTAGATACCATTTTTAGATAAAATATTTAGAAAAATGACTTACTTGTGACCATTGAGGCATGCGTGGTGGAGTGGTGTATATCCATTGTCGTCTTGTACATTGACGCCAGCGCCTCTTCGTAAGCTAAAACAATAAAAAAAAAATATAAAAAAATAATTTGCAAAAAGAAGTTCGCAGTCGGTAGGATTCGAACCTACGCTCCCAGAGGGAATCTGATTTCTAGTCAGACGCCTTAACCGCTCGGCCACGACTGCCGCATATTCGATTGCCGAAAATAACTTTCTATCTTCATACAAACCGTAATTATGCGTTACGTCATTTATCATTTTATTACAGAAAGAACGTAATTGTTTATGCAATTTATAACCCCCGGTGCGACGCTAAAAGAGGGGTGTTACAAGTTTGACGTGTCTGTCGGTGTATCTGTGTGTCTGTGGCATTGTAGCTCCTTAATGAACAGACCGATTTTGATTCGTACTTTTTATTGATTGAAAGCTGACGTAACCGCTATAATTTATGAATGTATGTTCAGGCGTTTAATGATCATCAGCTAACATCAGCTAAAACGTTTGCATGTCTTGGAAATATCCAAATATGTCTTGGAAATAACCTTTTAGCTGATGCTGTACCATCAAATAGTCGGGACAGTTGGTCAGATAGTCGGTCATGTAGCGGGATGCTTCATTCTGAATGATAGATAGATGATGATCAAGGCCGTGGGTTCCTCAAAATTTAAATTTTATATTTCCTATTTTAATGAAATTAGGCTACAAATTGTAAGTGCTAAATAGTACTATAAAATATATAAGTAATGATAATAAAAACCATTTTAATTAATTGACTCGGTAAAGCATTCCTGACGTAGTACTTATATAAGATAATAACAACAAGATTGACTCCATAACAAAGTTAACTGTAATCAATCCGGCCTTGACATAAAACAAACGTGGTCAACGAACTGTAATACAAGACTAATACACTTGAAACAACCTAAACACAACCTAAGAATACAAACATAAA
Source organism: Nymphula nitidulata (assembly GCA_947347705.1). NCBI lineage: Eukaryota > Metazoa > Arthropoda > Insecta > Lepidoptera > Crambidae > Nymphula > Nymphula nitidulata. Next base: position 10,407,991 of record OX374636.1, read on the forward strand.
GCTCTGTTTACTTTGGTTTAACAAATATACAATTTACATAACTGTAGAACTCACGAATATCACCTGTGAAAACATAAGTACGCCAATTTCATTGAATGAGGTTAGTTTGGTTTGGTTAGAAAAAAAGGAACACTAGCACCTGGCAACTGGTAAGTAGGTTGTACCAGGTAGGTACTAGGTTCCGTGTGCGGTTTTCCAGTCCACCATCAGACGCGTCTACAGGGTTGTCCCCATATATGGAGGTCTGGCGAGGACATAAATTGGATGGTGTGGCTGCTTGTCCCTTTGTAGGGCGGGCATTGCACGGTCTCACCAAGCTCGGTCGGGGATCCGGCAGCTTCGGACTGCAAAGAAGACAACCTCTATAAAAAATCAATCCGAAGGTGGCAATAATCCCCAGTGGGTTGGCGTAAGGGTCCCTTACACAGAGGTCCTTTTCCTTCCCCCTCTTTATATCCCCCCAACGAAACTTCAGGTAGGGACCGGACCGCGGTCAACCTGCCTTGACGACAGATTGGCGGAATGTCTTCGGGCCATTCCATGATGTCGTCAGGATGCGGATAAGAAGGTGCGTCGCTGAGGAGTTTAGTGAGTGAGAGTTCCACACACCCCTCCTTCGCCCCCCGGGGTCGGAGAGTCGGCTGGTAGAGCTTCTCCTCTGCGTCAACAAAAAAAAGGATGGCGGTGTAATTAACCAGGGTGTGGCAGTGGGCCGACATCCGGCGCCGTTTTGCTGCTTTCTGCACTCTTCTGCCAGGCAGACGGATGCATTGCGGCAGAGTTGGGGACCCCTAGTGAGTTCAGCTGTCCTTCGGGACGCGGTATAGTGGGCCTTTGAAACAAGCGAGGTGAAGGCTCGAACCGGACAAAGTGCGGCTTATTTGTTCACCCCTGCGGTCCCCTATGGGACGAGGTATGGCGACCTGTCAGGTCGCGGCTGCGTTAGTCCGGCTTCGCGGTGCGTGAAGACGCGTAGCCCTTGTTGACCAGCAGCACTTTGTGGCGGTACTAGTACAGATAGGAACAGACCGGGTTCCTATCCGTACTAGTACGGGCAGCGGGCTTTTTCGATTTTGCGGCATACCGCATGGTTGGTGCCCAAGTGGGTCACCGCCACTGTTCCTTCTGGGGCTCCACCTCAAACTTTAAGCCGTCACCTTCTTCCAAACGTCTGTGTAAGTCCTGGCCCAGACGGACTATGGGCGACTATTTTTGACCGTTGCCAGGGTTGTTTATGAACGGGGTGCGGCGGATAACTCATTCCGCGGCACTTCGACATGAAGCAGGAATGTTCGAATGATATATTATTATAAGTAGTATACTTATATTATCCATGGAACTGCCTACTAGTTAGGTTATCATATCAATGCAAAGAAAATCCTTCATGTCAGTAAATATTAGTAAATATATGGTAGTACCTACCGAGATAATATTAATACGAAGGATATAAAATACAAATGATTTTAAGTACCAACAATTATCTATTTCAAGTAAAACAAACAAGAAGGTAACTAAATCTAATTAAAAAGCTAACTCAAATCAATAAATTTAAAGAAAACAGTAATTCAGTTTCAGACACAAGAAATACGAAAATAAAAAATTAAAATCAGTAATGTAGGAGTAGAAAAAACTTATTTACATCGGCAACAAACAAAGAATTCGATGAACCGGAAGTTAAGCAGATAAGACAAACCGCAAAGAGTTTGGCAAATTTCTGAGAAATTGGGTAGTGACCGCCATCGATTTGCCAAAGAATAATAACGTAAAAAACACCATTACTGGATTTGCTCAACACGTTCCTTGGGCAAAATCAATATCTTTTCGTCCGCCTCGACTTTACAATTTATAACCATAGCATTACACTTTTGTTTGTTTTGCGATTTCTGTTGCTGCGACAAGTCGCATTATTTATTATTCGCAATCATTATTTATTATTTGTAATGCATTAACGAATGATTACATTACATACCACACATAATACCTGTAATATACAGATTGGTTGTTCTCTACTGCGACATCATTATGTAGGTATAAGATTTTTACTCGAGAGATTTAAAGAAAATCAACTCACCTATCTTTATCAAAGAATTGCGATTTTAACCTCTTTGTTTTAAGCCAACTCCGTCGAAAACTATATCTCACATCAGGCAAATGAATGAAGAAAGTATCACCACAACACTTCACAGTTTTTTCTTCCATTTTAAAGACAAAAATAAAGAAGTATCTCTACTGAAAGTTCAAAAGAAACTAAATATGAATGAAGATATGAGTCATAGAAACACAAACAAGACATAATCTTAACTAGTTTTGAAGCAGGCAGTAAAATAACACCTCAGTAACCCACGGGTAACAAACAAATGCACTAATTGAAGAAAAGCCGACGCTGTAATGAATATTGGGGCTAACTGAGCGATAAGGTGCGGATTCTACATTTTGATAAGATAAGCAAAGTAGACCAAGTAAAATGGCAATCACGAATGTTTTCAAATTGTAACCTTCAACTCGGAAGGCCGATCAGTATAATTTGCAGGATTACTTTTGTAATGGCGTATCAACATTGAGTGTGAACGACGCATATAGGAAAAGGGCTCGCTAATGGAAGCAAAATGTTATTGATTTCGCTAGTTACTAAGTTTTACGTAGATACTTATTTATGCATCATTCGTTCAATGGCAAAATAATCATTGTTTTTATTTATTTAGAACAATTAAATTAGTTCTTCCTTTTTTCCCCTATAAGTATTTAAGTTAAATTTGTTACTACCTATATTGTCTTAAGAACCTCCTTCCTACCTTTCTCCTTATTGTCCTCTTTACGTATTTCTCCCATGTATAAAGGCCTGTGCCCAGCAGTTGGACGTATATCTATATAGGCTGGTGATGATGATAACAATGGCTTTTAGAAGGGTCTGTACCTTTTAGAAGGGTACCCACAAACCAGACACAATAAATATTATATTGTTGAGGAGACGACAACGGACTTGTATACATAATGTGACAAATTGGTGGTTATGCCTAGTTTGTTATGCCACATGGAGTCAAATTTGTAGTTGCAAATAATTGCAATCAATCCAAATCTACTTCAATTAGAATTTAGAGACAACTGTATACCAATTCTAAAGATATTTTGGTTTGCTTGGGGTAGGTTCTTAAATTCACTATGTACTGACCTATGATATTTTTGGCCAGATACCTTCAAGGTGTAGTTGGTAGCTAACAATACTTACCGAAATAATATTTTGTAGGTCGTTTCGAAATTATTTTGGGTAGGTACTGTATATAAAACAGCTTTCAACAAAACAATTTGTAAGTAAAATATCATGAGGGCAATCAAAGCTTTAGCAGTTGATACTAGACGTGAAGTTTGTCCCCAGTTACCAGCCACTCCTTTGAATGGTAACTACAATTTATTACACCATAAAACAACAACTATGGAGACATTCTCGTAAACATAATCCAATACTAGGAAAGGGCAGTAACAATGCAACACCACTTAAAACTACCAACAATGTAGTTCTAAAAACCACCAAAGAAAATAGGCGCAATGTTTTATAAACATGCATAACAATGAACAAAGAAGACAGGTAGGTCATTGGGCCGTTAGCTAACTATTAATTATAGTTCATGTTGAAGTGGGTAATAAATTATCAAAAACTATTTGCATAAGTTAATTTTCACTTTTTTTTAAAACCCAGATGTGGCTTGAGGTCAAACTCAGCCCAATTTTATTTGTCATTTTTCTGGATACAGTTGTAACCTAACCAAATGACTTTAGTTTGGTTTTTATCCTAATTGTTACGACTTTGATAAAATTCATTAGGCTAGGTTCCAACAGTGACCTCAAAATTTATAAATAAAAAAGGTGGACCGAGATTGAGGCTGGACTGGACTGGGCAAGGCCTTTCATACTTTAAGTTAAATAGGTACTAGTGTTTCTTCGCTCTACTGTAAGTATAGTACACGTTATCATTTTGGATCTTGAAATTATAAAAACTGCACTTTTAGGTAGCGACTCAGAAGGTGTAAGAAAATATTTATACGAATCAACTGATAAGGCCATCATAATACTTACCTGTTGGTTTGTAAATACTGGTCGAAGCGAATGTAGCGTGTGTGCGAGCAATAACAAGTATAAACATAGATATGGCAAAATTAAATGAATGCTGCGCTGTGGCTACTTTATGTTAAAAATATTTTTTCACGCGGAGTTTAAAAACCGTCCTTTAAAAAATTTGGCTTTCCAATTACCTATACTAATTTAATATTTCATTCTAAAGTAAATAAAAATCAAAGTTTATATGTTTTTCCCCTATGCGCTCTGAAAGCATTGATCAAATTGTGATAAAACTTTGGTAGGGTGTTCTGGGGAACGCTCGCGAAGGTTTCTGGATTGCAAAACCTAACAGTTTTCTCTTTACAGGCATTTCAAAGCATGCCGGGTGCAGCTAGTACTGAATAAATATAACATTATAACAACGTGCATCGTTAGTAAATAACATGGGTTTCCTACCTAAAATGACGCCTGATCTTCTTAAACATATCTGTCTTTAAAAAAGGCATCCAAAACTTCATTCTTGGCATTCAACAATGTCACCGTATCACTGATAACTCGCGTCTATCTCACGTCAAAAAGCGATTAGGTTACATGTTCTCCGTTTAAATATTGGTTGAAAAATATTTATGGGAGAACTGAACAAACGAATGGTCCAACCGGCCGGCAATGACTAACCGAGGCAAGTTGGGCCAGTTGTATGAATCATAGGAGCAGGCAACAGGTCGCTTCACTTAGCTTTTTTATTGCGGTATTTTGGGGTAACTGTAGTTCGGCGCCGATCCAGTGAACAAATTAGATCTTCACCTAGCTAAGCCATGTTCTTGCCATTCTGATTACAAGTTAGAAAGGTAGCTGTGAGTTTATCTATTACTTTAGGGTATAATAAGACTAACTCTTTAAAAGACAATGAACCAAAGCTCATTAAGACATTTCGATAACTTTAGGTTATCCGTTTGTTGGCACGCCTTTTTATTATCGTTCGTGACATCGGGAGTTCGCTCTTGCTACTTTTGTTTACACTAAATAAGGTTGGTTGACTTGCGCAAGAACATATTGTTATGTGTTCCTTGCGTCCTTCCTTATACTCGATAACAAAACAATATTGATGCTCATATTGATACCGTTCCTATTACTCCGCATTGTAACAGCTTTTGGCTCATTGTTGTTAGCAGAGCTATGTTCTGTAGTTGTCAGTGTCAACATAACTCTTAAGTACTGGAATCATTAGGTCCACAACATACTTATGTAAATAGTAAACAATTGGCTTCATGTTTGGAATTAACAGTCGAAATCCAAACCTCGTCCGATAGTCCCACTCACACGCCGCGCCCCGGTTTCACTTTCAAACACATTCAACTTTGAGCCATTAACATGAGCATATTACCATATCATAAGACTGGACTGCGTGACTATATCATTGGGTTATTCCGGTAATATGTAAGTATATTAAACTAACCCAAACGTAAGTGCAGTATAAAATACTGTCATGTAAGTTCAGTTACCCAAACTGAAAGTTCCACCTATGTTAATAGGTTCGCTAATAAATCTTTGTTAGAACAAGTGGATTTGTTAAATAATTATGATTTCTACGCTCTTGAGGAGTAGACTTCAGGACTTTTTGTTTCAATTTTTAACTATTTCTTAATAATGTTAGAAAAATATCTAAACAAGAAAAAAAATCATGTCATGTGAAGGTCGCAGGTACGAGAACAGAATCTGCGACCTTCACAATCCGGGTGACTGCTCTGACCACACTGACCTACCGAGAAGAAGTCCTCGGTAGGTCACAATAATTTTGAATCATTTGGTAAATAGCTCCTTTAGCCTCAAATATGATTTCAGCCGAGAGGCGCTTACTGCTGGGCATAGGGCTTTTCGAGGATATCCACTGACCTGATCTTCCTGCACTGAACAGATCTTCGGTCCACCTTGCAATGTGGCCTGCCCACTACTACGCTACTTGAGGCACTGTCACTTGCCCACAATTCTTTGGACTATGTCAATGATCTTAGTTCACCTGCGGATCTTATCTTTTCTGATTAAATCACGCAGAGAAACCCCGAGCATAGCCTTTTCCATTGCACTTTGAGTGACTTTGAGCCTTTTTATAAAGCCCGTTGTAAGCGGCTATGTCTCAGTTCCATAAGTTATACTGCAGTAGTTGACCCGAGAATATGCAACGAAGCTTCTCGAACGTTGCCCGGACGAGTTGGATCCATCGAATGACCTCTTTCTGGAACTTGGACCTACCAAGTTAAACTTTTTCTCCCTAAAGGGTAGGTAAATATATATATCCGTCTAATCCGTAAAAAAATCTACGTCTAAACTTTAGTGTAGTGTAGACAGTGTGAAGCTTCCCATCCCACCTTCTAATGAGTACGACATGGGAATTCAACATAATTTTCGTCTTGTACATGTTCATTGTTGGGTCTTCTAGAGAGGTCATCGAGCATTGTACCCAAGCCTTCCAGGATCATGGCCATGACCACGATATCATCAGCAAAACGAAAGTAAGATACATACTCGCCGCTTACGTTGATGCCAAGTCCTCTCTCAGTATGATTTTTTTGCACATCCGTTATGGGTAAAATGTGAAAGACCTTATTTTTTGTACCTATGTAAACACCACTTTTGTACTCACATTCCTGCAAATAAATGATTCTGATTCTGATTCTCCAATCCAAGGTGACTTACTACACCAAAACCTTGTGTGAAAAATGGATCCATAAATTTAATAATCTGTTTAAGTTCCTGATATTTTATTTTTTACAATTCCGGAAGGAACCGTACGGTGTGCCTATTATCGATTAGGAAGGACACGCACGACATTGTTTAGAAATATTATCGTCATCCATAATATTCAGTTTTATAGCGGATTCGCCATTTTTCGATTATGATTATAATTAGCAGTTCCGTTTAACACAAAACTATGTGCATACAAACATGCTGATTATTAGTAAGCATAATTATGCATAATCTATCTTGGGGCTACATATAGTTACGGGCGAACAGACAAAAGTTCAATGTTCGTTCCTCAATATCGATTGGCGTCTGGCCCGAAGCCAAACACTTCACTTTAATGGTTCGACTTATCCCACTTCCTTAAATAGGTTTTCAGATGATAGATACGTTACCTTTGATACTGCGATTCCATTTGTTATTTGTTGCACATAGAGTAGGTACCTAAGAGTAATAATTTCGTCACGACATTAATTAAGAGGACAAAATAAATTACATACATACATACAAATAACCAGTGATCTTGTGAATTTTCCTCATTCGTCATTTGAAAGGACTACTACCCACCCACCAAAATTAATTTAAATTTGCATAATGTTTTTAGAAACAAGTAATATTTATTACATTATAATATTCTGTACCATCATACCGTTTCATACTTCCATCTATCCAATCATATTATTTTGTTTTATTATTTTTTTATTTTATTTATTAAGGAACACTAACAGTGTATTTTACAAAATTTCTTAATGAACGTAGGTGCCAATCATTGAATAAAATATTAAATATTTTGTTACACATTAAATATTTTCTTGAACACTTAAGTGAAATTATATTATTGCTAAATAGTTGTTAACAACATTTTCTGGTATATTCCCAACTTCCCCAAATTCGGGGGAAGTTGGGAATAAACCTATTTTCTGAATAGATTGTAATGTTAATTTTGCGCAACAGAATAACAGTCACTATATTGCTATTAATTAAAATTTATATTTAACAATTTAATACCAGTTAAATAGCAAATAATCTATATTCTGTCCGTGCGGTGACGGATTAAGAATACAATTCACCGCCCCATTTCTTCCCGTGGGTGTCGTAAGAGGCGACTAAGGGATTACCGAGCTACCAACTGCTCGACTGGTGGTAGGGTCTGAACACCCGTCTGGTTAGTGACCACCGTACGCATGGCGTAAAACCCGCCAAGTGACCACTTGTGGTCGCGTTCCGGGATCAGTCAGCGTACAACCAGAGCTTGGGGGGACGTTGCGGCGATAGATGCGGTCAGTGACGGCTCCCTGGTCGGCGGGACTGCATTGACCCGCCGACCAGGGAGACCCGAAGAAACGTCTGTTCCGCTGGCCGCCCGTGGTACAGTACAGGGGCCCAAGCGAACCTAACCAGTTCGTGAGGCTGCCCTATCATGCCACGCATAATCTTGGGGTGGTCCGTCGTGCCGGTTGGTGACCGGGTGGTGGGGTCCCGGCGGCCATTCCCGGGGGGGTTCGGGGGCCCTTCCGTTCGGCGGGTCAGCGCTTCTCTGCTGTCGGCTATTACCTGGGGAAACAGGCCTCACGCTTTGACCGTATATATCGCGGCAACGTCCCCCCAATTCACGCCTCTCCTCCTTCTATAATAACTATGGCAGCGCTCAAAAACAGTTCCGGTCGTTCAGCGGTGCACACCCCCACCACAACCACGCTGTTTGAGGTCGGGCTCACTAACATCCGTGGGCTCCATGCTAACCTCAATGCCGTCCACCAACATCTCGAGACGGCTCGACCCGAAATGCTGTTTTTGACGGAGACGCAAATACTCCGCCCGGCAGACACTAGCTACTTGGATTACCCCGGCTACGCTCTTGAAGAGTCCTTCAAAGCGAAGGCCGGGGTATGCTTGTTTGTCCGGGCGGATGTTTGCTGTCGCCGTCTGCGCTGTTTGGAGGACCCTTCCTACTCTATTCTTGGGGTGCATGTGGACCTGGGCACACATTGCCGAATCTACGTGTGCCTCTATAGATCCCACAGCGGTGACATGGAGACAACTCGACTTTTCGAACATCTTAGTCGGGTGGCAGATGTTGCGCAGGAGCAGTTTCCAACCGCGGAATTGGTGTTTTTAGGGGACTTCAATGCTCACCACGAGTCGTGGTTAAGTTCCTCTAAAACTGACCATGCTGGTAGAACTGCCCACGCTTTCGCTCTCACGAATGACCTGACCCAACTGGTAAACCAGCCCACCAGGATTCCAGACATTGTCGGTCACGCGCCCTCATTGTTGGACCTTCTGCTGACGACTCGCCCGGATGGATATCGGCTAGAGGTTCGTGCTCCTTTGGGAACATCAGATCACTGCCTGGTATCCGCTGGGGTGCCACGGGCGTCGCCACCGGTACCTATGGTTGCCAAACGCCGCATCTGGCACTATGCGTCGGCAGATTGGGACGGTATGCGGGATTACTTCGCATCTGTCCCTTGGAGGCAGCGCTGTTTCAGTGAGATGGACCCGAACGCTAGCGCTACTGCTGTTGCTGATGAGATCATGTTAGGGATGGAGTACTATATCCCTCACTCCGATCTCATCAGTAGGGGTAGGCGTAACCTCTGGTTCAACCGCGATTGTGCCTTAGCTGTTGAAAACAGACAGTCGGCATACCGCGCTTGGATCAGGGGCCGAGCTTGCGGGGATCCCAACATTGACTCACTGAAAACAGTCTATAACAACGCCACCAAGTCCTGCAAAAGGGCCTTCATCAGAGCGGATGCACAGCGCGTTGCACGAGTTGGCCAAGAACTTCTTACGCATCCTACGGGAAGCCGTAGCTACTGGCGTCTGGCCAAAGCCGTGCAATCCAACTTTTGTCAACCCTCGCTGCCCCCGTTGAGATGTTCTGACGGCTCGCTAGCTCACAAGCCGCAAGAGAAAGCCGATCTCTTGGTAAAACTCTTTGCTGCTCACTCCCGAATCGATGACTGCAACTTACAGCCACCAAAACTCTCCCACTGTGGCCACACAATGCCCGATATACGTATTAGGCAATGTGATGTACGTGCGGAGCTTCAGTCAATCGACGTCCGGAAAGCTAGTGGGCCTGATGGCATTCCAGCGATAGTACTGAAAAACTGCGCAGCGGAGTTGTCTCCTGTCTTAACGCGGCTATACCGTCTTTCTCTCTCTTCTGGGTGTGTGCCGGAATCTTGGAGAGAGGCCAATGTGCAACCGGTCCCCAAAAAGGGAGACCGATCAGACCCAGCTAACTACCGCCCGATAGCTGTCACCTCAGTTCTTTGCAAGGTCATGGAACGGATCTTAAACCACCAGCTGATCCGATACCTAGAAGATCACTCATTAATTAATGATCGACAGTACGGGTTTCGGCCGAACCGGTCAACGGGTGATCTTCTAGCGTACTTAATGCATGTCTGGGGTGAAGCTATTGACAAACGTGGTGAGTCACTGGCAGTTAGCCTTGACATTGCCAAAGCGTTCGATCGGGTCTGGCACAGGGCTCTTCTCTCCAAGCTCCCGGCATACGGTCTGCCCGCTCAGCTCTGTAACTGGATTGCCGGCTTCCTGCATGAGCGAAGAATCCGTGTCCTCGCAGATGGATGCGCTTCGCGGTTCATGTCAGTGAATGCTGGTGTACCACAAGGCTCTGTTCTATCCCCCACACTCTTTCTTCTTCATATCAATGACATGATTCCGTTAGGAAACATTCATTGCTATGCAGATGACAGTACAGTGCATGGGGGATATTACGGTCGCCCAGGGGCTGGGCGCGCTGAAACCGAGAGGGAGAGAGAGAATCTTACCATTGAGCTCAACAGGGTGTTGAACCTCGTATCTGAATGGGGATCTAACAATCTTGTTGAGTTCAATGCTAAGAAAACACAGGTGTGCGCGTTTACAGCCAAAATGACGCCGTTACTTCCCCTTCCGTCTCTTCAGGGCACGACTCTTTCGGCACAGGGCTCCCTCAACTTGCTAGGTATGGAGATATGTTGCGATCTGAATTCCAGGAACTACATCGAAACCGTGATAAAAACAGCCTCACGGAAGCTCGGTGTCCTGAACAAGGTGCGTCGATTTTTCACGCCTGACCAATTATGCCTGCTGTATAAAACTCAGGTCCGGTCTTGCGTGGAATATTGCTCGCACTTGTGGGATGGCTACAAGTACCTACTCGATGCCCTGGACAGATTGCAGCGTCGTGCTGTCCGTATCGTTGGCGATGTAGAGGTCACCAACAACCTTGAGCCTCTGCAATTGCGTCGAGACATTGCGTCGCTTAGCGCCTTCTATCGGCTATATCACGGAGAGTGTTCTGAAGAGCTATTTGACCTTATCCCACCTTCCCCCTTCCTACTCAGGAGCACGCGTGCCGGTCTTCGGAGTCATCAATTCACTGTCTCCACCTCAACATCACGTACAAAGAAATTTAGTAGCTCTTTTCTTTGTCGAACTTCCAGAACTTGGAATTCTTTGCCAGCACATGTGTTCCCTCCTTCCTATAACATGGGTTCCTTCAAAAGAGGCGTGAAAAAGCACCTTTCGGGCCGGCAAGGTGGAGGCAGCTAGAGCAGTGTCTGAACTGCACTAGCTGTCTTCGCATATGGACTCTTCTTACTGCTTTACATCAGGTGGTGTTGAGTCATTTGTCGAGCTTAGTATAAAAAAAAAAAAAAAAAAAATCAATAAAACCAATCCAAATTGTCTGAAATTTATTATATTTTCTGCACCTACTTGTGGTGCTTTTCAAAAACACAAGAAAGTAAGAATTTCAAAACTAAACCAACATGCTACTAATGATGCTAAAAAAAATTCAATGGCCAACCGGGTTTAACCGGTTTGACCATTTCATTTTTTATATTTGGTAAACAAAATATTGAATTTTGATATCTTTCATTTTCTGCATTAGATAACTAAATTCTATTTATATGATCAACACATAGTCTCTACCAGATAATGGGGATTTCCCTGAATCTGGGTTTTTTGCCAATACAACCTGTCCACATTCTGGCAATAATCTTTTAAATTGGAATATCAATTTGAAAACATGTAAAAAAACGTAATTTATCTATGCAATTAGTTTAATAAAACAAAAATAATATTGTCAAGAGGCACTTTATTTTGATAAGTAATTTGTAACACCAGCACCTGTGGTCCAAAGTCAATTACTAAAGAAAATATATGTCGTAAATTTTCTTAAGGACTAGAACATGTTACAGCAATCAATATGATAATTAATTTCCACAAAACTATAATGACTGTAATAAAGCAGCAATGTAGGTAGCCAGTGTAATTACTGGGCATGGACGGCATTTCATCTTAGGCCCCAGGATGACAATGCACCTGCAATATCAAGTGATTTTTGCTTGTTATTGCAGGTGTCTATAGGCGGCGGTTACCGCTTTCCATAAGGTGGGCCGTCAGCTTGTTTGTCATCCAGTAGTATAATAAAAAAAAAATGTCCTTACTGATATTAGCATTAATCCCTCAAGAGGTGTTATCCCACCGGAGGGATATGACAATTGAAAAATCAGTTAGTGACGGTTTTAAACAAAAAGGTATAGCCCAACTGACTGACGATAACTCACCATGATTCCAATGTTTTCTTTTTAATTTGGGGATTCAGTTTGTTTTTTAACCCCAGTTTTCATACATGTAATAACAGACATCCCTAATATATTCTAGTACCATGGACATTAGGTACTTCCGGAAATAGATAATACTGGAATTTGTATTAAATTTTCCCGATTTTTACTTAGTGGCAACTTATTTATTGGTTCACTATTTTGTCTCATAATTTCTTTATCTATAATTTAATTTTTCATATTTTTTTCCCATAATCATCTTGGGTGGGAATGATTTCTAGCCATTTATCACCACTTTAAAGTCATGCCATAAAATTGGAATACATGGAGTTGTTTAACGGCAATTCATTTCTGTTACTAAAAGCTAATTTTAGCAAATTTTTTGGGACTAACAATTTTCATATAAATAAACATTTAGAATTATAAAATACAATACTTACGACTTAATTTTATGCAAAATTAGGACCTATTTTATTTAACCTTTTTTTTAACCTTTTCTTTGTATAGAAATGTGAACTTTTCTTTAAAAGATAAATCTCTTCCGGTCAATCAATTTCAAGTGTTCCAAACATATTGTCAGTATTTAGGTGGAAAGGTGATGGTATGGTCCATTGTCAATAGTTTTCAATTCGGAGTGATTAATAAAGATATTCATAAAGTGTTATGAGTGAACAATTACAAAACAAATATTAATGCATCATAAGCAGTAGTATTAATTATAAGCAAGCTCTCTAGTAGAGATCTCTTCCAGCCAACCTGTTAGGGGTGTGTGATTATTTATCAATTTGTGGAGTACCATAACTATTTATTGTATAAATACAAACACAATATAATATCTAGATTTTGTTTTGTTGCGGCAAGCAGTTATGGGATGAAAGGTTCAATACAGATTAATATTTTATATAGGTAATTATAAGGGTATATTGTGTTTGTGATAAATGCTTTCATAATATGTTGGAGTAATGAAGCACTATTTAATTCAAATGTTTTCTTTCCATGGTACTGAAATCTACACAGTTAACCTTGGTTAAAATGATTTAGCTGTCACTCGTAATTAATCCGGCTTCTTCTCTAAACAAAGGACTAATTATACACACGACACGAAGCAACTCGAGAGATGATCAAAGGAATCGATTGATAATCATGTAAACATCTTAAACTTTCGGTAGTTCGATTGTTTCGTAAGGACAAGAAGAAATCGTACGAGTTATTAGGGAAGCAAACAATATAAGCTTCAAGAAAGATATAAAATGACAACAATCCTCTTCAGAGATACTAAATTAGATTAAAAACATAATTAGTATACCCACCTCGTAAAAGGACCACTCCTTTTCGATATTTGGCCAAGAATTTTCTCCACAGTTCGCTTGTCGCCATTGCGGGCTGCATCTAGCAACTCCTGGCCACGCCCCATGGCCCATTAATAGATAAAATCACTCACAAAAACAACACAAATTGAAATCATTGCAATTTTTTACACTAGACTTCACTACACATTACAACTTCATTGATCGCGCCGCCATCTTTATGAAATAGTGGATTTTGACGTGAGAGGTGCGCTCTTCTAGCGGCCACAGATGATATCGATCGCAATCGTCCGTATTTGAAGTAGCCTACCACGTAACGATAAATACTATTTAGAGTTTTTTTTTGAGATTTGTTGTTCAATAGGATCTGGCTAACGACTCTGTTGAGTGAGACCGAAATAGCGCGGTAAGTTTTGAAAATAATAATGATATTTAAGTTTACCCTCAGACTAATAAAAACAACACGATTTTATATTTTTATATTATTTTCTTTCTTTATTTGAAATATCTCACATATCCATGGGTGGGCTGGAAGAGATATCTTTTAGAGATAAGTCCACCCTTGCAAACTTCATATTACGACTCAGTGTGACGAAGAGGGTTTCCACAAAGTGGAGAAGAAGAGGAAGCTTCGGAATCAGTGCGGCACCGCACCGACTGGACCAAAACACTTGCTGCGTCCAGCAACACCAATAACGCAGTTCTACGTGTCCCGTGTACTTACATGACTCTGGAACGGCCAACGACGTTGTAGAGTACATACACACACACACACACACATACAGGATGAAGACAAACCTCACCCTGAGAGTCGAACGGTTGGAGAGGAGAGCTGCCACAGGGTTAATTTTAATTCCTTTGTGGTGAATATTCCAACCGGACAGCTGTCAACCTTTTTCAAAATCAAAATCAAAATATGTTTAATTTCCTTACATTCTTGACTTAATTTTAGAGCTTACGGGCAAAGCGTTGTAGTAGCTGTCGAGTTGTAGTATCTGTTAAACCGCAGAATACCATAAATTCCCTCGGTAGACAATTAAAAACCAATTGTGCATATGCACCTGGATAAATGAACATTTAGCTGATGCGAAACGAAGTTGGAAGTGTGTGAACACGTTCTAGGCGGACACAATCACTACATCGATTTGATAAGCCCCAAATTCTCGCTAAACAACAACGCTTCGTCATAGAATATTACGTGAGACAATTCAAATTAAAAAAACATCCCAATTTCACTGACACGGTGAGCTCCGTATGCGTAAATCGGAGTTAACTTATAAATTTATGATAGATAATAAAATTAGTAATTTTTCAAACATTTATAATAATGTTAAAATCAAAAATTAAGGATAAAAAAATCTTCAGTCTTCCCGTGACCACGATCGCTGTAAAGTAATCGAAACTTATGGTGTATGATAATAATGTTTGTATAAAAAAAAACTCTAAATAAATTAACGCGAGTTTAATCCGGTACTGTGGTTTTATTTCAAATGTGTAGTCTTCGCGAAAATATAACACAATAATAAATAAGAGTAAGTAATTACTAATCCGTTGAAACCATTCTGCGTTTATAGGTCTCTGCTGATTATAATTATGCGAAAATACTTTATGCCAAAACCGTTATGCCCAAATTCAAATGTCTAACAAGATTATACTTCCGGACTCTCGGAAGGGCTCCCACGGTTGACAGTGTTCTCAAAGAAAGGATATCATTTACTGCAAGCTGACGGATGTTAAGTATCGGGTGATACCGCACTTACGAGTGTTGAAAAGAATGGTGTTTACATAATCTGTAAAACTCTGTTCACAAAAAGTCGCACTGGCCTTGACTTTCAAAGGAGATATAGAGTTGTGGCATAGGCATAGGCGTATGGGACGTACTACTTTGAGATAAATTGGCTATTGCGCTAAGTTTTAACAATTTCGATTAACTTAAAATGTACTCGGCTTTATTCACTCTGTTGTGTACGGACCGATGGGTGAAGACCCACTCACTGTTTGTAAATACTTTCTAACGTTTATTGATGATTTTAGAAGAAATTCTTTTGTATATTTCCTCACAAGTAAACATGAAGTATATTAGAAATTAGATAAGCGAAAAACTAACTGGTAATAGACTTAAGTTCTTCCGTTCGGAAATTGCAGAGAGCATGTCAACTGACAAATGGATAAGTTGATGAAGGATTGCGGAATCCAGCGTCAACTAATAGTAGAATAGCAAGACATAGCAAAAAGGAGTTGCGGAGATGTATTATTTTAGAGAAAACTAAACTAAGTAGTTTTATTTAAGAGGCTGGATTAGAGACAAATTTTTGGGCAAATGCCTATTTTGCTGTTTATTTGAAAAACAGATCGCCAACAATCACAACAACGGGAAAGACGTTAAAGGAAGCGTGGACCGAGAAAAAGCAAGACTAATAACACACACACTTGATAAGAACACAGATTCCGGGTACAATACGAAGGAAATGGGATCTAAAGTCAAAAGAGCTTATCCACATTGAAAGTTACGAGAGAAAGAGAAAGGCTGCCGCTTGATCGAGCCATTTGAAAAAGGATGTTCGGCTAGCTAGGCTATAAAAGAGAAATTCGGCTTAGTTCACTCTGATGTGTATGGGTGGACCATAGGGTGAAAGTCACTCAGTGGTTGTACTAACTGTAAATACTTTCTAACGTTTATTAATGATTTTAGAAGAAAGAAGAAGAAAAACTTATGTATATTTCCTCACAAGTAGGCGTAAAGTATATGAAAAGCTTATAGAGTTCTTAGTACTTACCGAAAAACAAACGGGTAATGAACTTAAGATCTTTAGTTCGGAAATTTCCGACGTGCATGTCAACCGTTATATGGATAGGTGATGACAAATTGATGAAGAATTGCGGAATCCAGCATCAACTCACAGTAGAGTAGTATGACATAGTAGAACGGAGTTGCGGAGATATATTAGTATATGTATTATTTAAATTTTGGTGTTTATTTAAAAACAGGTTGCCGACGATCGCAATTAAGATAAAATCCCTAAAGGAAGCGTGCACCGGGGAAAAAGCAAGACTTGAGTTCGATCAGAGTTTTTATATAAGCAATTTCACAAATTCCGGATGCCAAAAGAAGATGTTGGGATCTACGAGTCGAAAGGTTGATGCTTGATCGATCCAGTATTCGGACAAAACAGCTAAGCAAAGCGACCTTAGTTGTATTTTTTGAAAACTTAATACTTATCGGTGCAGTATAACCAACCATGAAAAGGTTGAACAGCGTGTAGTTGTCGATTTAAAAGACATTAAAACTGAGAATCTATGTTTTGTTCAAGATTATTCTCAAGAAGATTCTAAGGCTCAATTAATTACTTTAAATCCTTTTCTCCCGTTGTGGGGAACAGTTCACTAAGGACATTGATGGCACTTGCTTGCAGTTCAAATGATTCGATAGATAGATCAACATAGCATTCCTCAACTAAAATTTACATGAGGTTGTCTATAGTCAAAGCCAAAATATTTTTTACTTAAATAGGCAACAAAGAAGCACTTTCAAATCGTCAAAAATCACATTTTTATAACAATCACAAAAAAATAATTAACTCACAACGCCATAGTGTCTGTCATGTCTGAATTTACACCGGTTCCAAAAGTTGAACTACCGAGAAGATTCCGGCAACAAACTCGTGTAGTCACTCTTTTCAAATATTTTATTACAATGTTTGTAGTTAAAAAATTATAACTTTTAGCAGTGGCAGTGCAATCATTTTGACGATTCAAAAGTTCTTTGTGGCCTATTTAAATAAAATATTTTTTCTTTCTTTCTTTCTTTCAATACCGCCCAGCGACAAACCCAATGACAAAAATATTATCGTTCTTTTCAAGCTGTCTGACAATGCACATCTCCTTGAATTAAAAGTGTTCTGTGATGCACATTCACAATATAGGTGTCACAATATGAAGGTTAACAGTTGTAATACTCGTTAATAAACATCTAAAATATTTTGATATTTTAATGTGTCCACGCATTCTCATCATCTAAATTATTCTTCGATCTTATGGTAGCCTTTTTTCATTAAAGTTTGTTTGACATATAACTTAAGTTTGTGAAAAGGCAGTTCAGTTACATATTGAGAAGCACCGGTTCAAAATATTAATTTCTTTGAATAAATCCTTCAGTGAATCACGTGGCTTGAGTCTGTAAATAGCACGCACAGGCTTTTTTTGTAAAATAAAAATATCTTCAATGTCCGCCGCTGTACCCCATAATAACAAGCCGTATGACATGACACTGTGGAAGTAATCAAAGTAAAGAAGTCTCGCTGTTTCAACATCACACAAAGATCTAATTTTTTGACAGCATAAGTAGCTGAACTAAATCTTATAAATGGGGACGAGATATGAGGATACCATTATAAATGAGAATCTAACTTAATTCCTAAAAATACCGTAGAGTCAACACATTCAATATTTTCTTCGTTGATTTCAACATGTGTTACATTTGGTAAAGTAAATGTAATACACTTAGTTTTCTTTGAATTTAACAATAAATTATTATTTTTAAACCAGAATCGACCTTTTGAAATGGTATTATTTACATCCTCAAAGTCAGTTTTAGTTCGATCAATTTTAAAAATTAAAGAGGTGTCACGTGCAAACAATACCGTCTCACACAATTTTCTTGAAAAGTAAGGGAGGTCGTTGATATAAATTAAGAAAAGCAATAGCCCTAATATGGATCCCTGGGGCACGCTCATACGCACAGGCACACCCGAAGACTCAGTTTTGATTATAACAACTTTTTGAATTCCATCTGTCAAGTAGGATTCAATTATATGAAGCAGCTTTGAAGTGCTTTGAATGAAGAGAAAGGCAATGATAACCATGTGTTCCTGTTACAAAGTCAAAGTACAAGAGCGTGGAAGTCCAGTGATTAAAGCACACCGCAAATAACTGGCAGATCACTATGCGCCTTCATCTTCACCCACTTCAAGCTTTCGAAGACCATGAATGAGGAAAAATGCCTTTTTGTACATCAGTTTAGTCAAAACGGGCTTATTCGCAGACTTATTTTAATAGCTAAAATGATAACTTGGATTACGACATTTCTCATCATCAAAGAGTGACAACCATAGAGTTATTTGCAAATCTAATGCTGCTTAAGTAACGCAGTACATAATGGATAGGTGCAAAAAAATAATAATAATAAGTAATCAAACAAGCCCCCGGCTGGACGTTCAACCGGTTAACTGTTAAAATGAGGTAGTAAAATAATAGGCCTGCTACTTTACCAGTATTAGAGCCAAAACAAAATTGTAATTTTTTTCATTGTGCGTTTCCGTAATATAATAATGTTTTGTATTACCTGTAACTGACAGCCTTAAAACAATATAATTAGTATAAATTAGTGTAGTGAAACCTCCATGAACTATAA
The DNA here is from genome assembly GCA_947347705.1 of Nymphula nitidulata. Classification (NCBI taxonomy): domain Eukaryota; kingdom Metazoa; phylum Arthropoda; class Insecta; order Lepidoptera; family Crambidae; genus Nymphula; species Nymphula nitidulata. The sequence goes on from OX374636.1 coordinate 10,427,091, forward strand.
TTCGGTTTTACCTGTACGATTTCACGTCAAGTTTTAGTGGTTGTTGTCATGGTGATTTAAAATTGTTATCTTTTGAAAAGTTTATAGAAATACATAATATTCCTTTTGCCATTTTTTATAACCGTATTTTAATATTATTTCTTTCGCGTCTGCTTCGCACGACGAACCCCTTAATAATCCACAACAATTAGTATGGTTTTAAATAAAATTGTTACAGTAATTTAATCAATAAAAATACCTACTTATTTCAATTCTAGCGTTGAGTAGTGATGGTGTTAGACAGGGAGAGGATGCCCTTATGTTTCGGTTGTTTTCATTCATTCATTCACTCTATTCAAACTACAGGGTTTTATAGTCTCAGTTTTTTTTACAAAATTGGACTTTATTGTTTGAAGTAAAGTTGTCTGTCTGCGTAGAGTAGAATTCTTTATATGTCATTTTCGACGGTACTGTTATCGTGATTCGTGTGACAAATGCGAATACTGCGAATGTGAAAGAAAGTGGGAGTTTGGTGACTTTGGCGAAACGAAAAGATTTCTATTACAATAATTAAAAATTGTGACTGAGCGAACTTTGTATTATAAAATGGTGTAGTTTCATGAAGCAAGTGTTTGTGTTGACGTGCAATTGGAAGATCATAACAATAAAAGTGATTATGGTGTGAAATACGTTGAGAATTTCATCGTGGTCATATACCTCATTAAATTAAGCATCATGGAGACTGTTTGTCATAATATTTTTCGCACCAAACTCACCCAAGATGCATTGAAAAAGCACCATTTCAATGCTATATTAAATTAAGAAAATACATTTATGAGTGGCTTAAAAGATCTTGAAACCAGAGCCGTAAAACTAAATAAAATAAAACTAGAAAAGTAATTGTTTATTTTGTTTCATTCGGCTATTTTTTGTTTCTCTTTTTGCTAAATTGCAATCATTCCATATTTTTAGAATTTCACAATGTTCTTTAGAAATACTTGATCTATAGCAATGTTCTATTTAAGTCCAAAAATGTGATAGTAAATCTAAACTAGTTAGAAGATACATCGAAAATGTATGTTTGTTTTGTCACATTGAAATATCAGCTGATTTTGACGTGAATACTAAAAGTAGAAAACCGACATAAACTCTCAGTCGATTTTGTAATAATAGAAAATGTTTTATTCTAATAAAATGATATCTGCAAACATTCAACTGTGTTTGTGTTTAAGTATTTGTGGGACTATGGTTTTTGGTGCTCCTGACGACGATAATCAAAGTAAGTTCATAAAACATTGCTATTCTTTTATTTCTTGTTTTTCTAAAAGATGTTGTGTTACAACAAGAATGTATCAAATGTGTTCTCATTTGTAAGCAAGTTTTCTGTTTTCTTTGCTTGTGGAGTGTGGATCTTGAAGATAATATAGTGATAATGATGGAATACCTACGGTTTTTTTGTTTGTGAGTCTACCTACTGTTATTTTGATGGTAATCCTTATTTCCAACAAAGTATCTACCTATAAACATTATTTTGAGGTATAATAGGACAAGAACAAATGAAATCCAATTCATTACTTGTTGACTCTTTGAAAGCAATAGGTAGTTCCTACCAGTTTCAGCATGATGCTGAGCTAAGCTGATTTTCAGACTTGAAAGAGGACAGTCAGATTGGGATTAATGGTCCTTCATAATTCTTGCGAGGATAAATATTATGAGTGTACTTGGATGATAGTGTGTGGGTGAATATGCTTATAAAATGTGTTTGTCTAAAGCTTAGATAACTGCATGTATCAGTTTTATACTTATACCTTGCAAAAGTACCAAGCAATATCCGTAGCTAGGGAGAGTAAATTTGAACCATTCGGGGGTTTATTGTGTAACTCTTTCCAATGTAAAACTGCATTGACTTTGAACTCGTAGAAAATGGGTAAGTGAACATACAGATAAATAATAGAGCAAATTAGAGCAGCAAATTTTGTTACTAACCATTATCTTTCTGATTTCTGGTGATGGAGAAGATGCCTGATACACACTGGATGCACTGCAGCATGAAAATCATACCCTAGTCCAGTGGTCGGCAAACTTATTAGCCAAAGAGCCAAATATGAACATTACAACAATTTAAAAAAAATTTGAAGCCAAATCTGCTTATTAGTAAACTTTTATTACACTAAATAAAACTAAATTTCATACTTAATAAACATTTATTAATGCGAACAATTTGCTTGCATCTCCTTGGAAAGTTTGAGTAAGTCAGGTTTGTATGTTGTTGTTTTTAATTTTAGGCATGATTCCAAGTTCTTTTTTTAAATGAAAATATTATTGCGCCTTCCGTGGATATAACTTAAGGGACTTAAGGAGCCAAAGAGACCCATGCGGCTCTGGAGCCGCACTTTGCCGACCACTGCCCTAGTCAATAGAGTTATTGACTGTATTCAAATTAAAATATACTTTTCACTCATAGTGGTAGCTTTCATAATTATTACAGAATTAAAATAATATTTAATAAACAAAATTCAATTAAATCACTCTCTGGTCACATGACAATTAACACCAATCTGAGTGTATGATGCCACTTGTTGTTAGCCTCAGACATTGACAAAAGGAGAACCATCAAATCATCATAGCAACTTAGCAGTGTTTGCTAACAGGTGTCATCACAGGGGTCATGTGACATGTATAGGTGTTTTGGAGCGAAATTTGAAATCGAATTTAAACACATGTTTTTTTTTAAATTTGGGTGAATGATGACCATTTCGGGGTACAATAGGTAATTTGTTAACTTCCCTATTCCGCAGTAAAGTATTGTACTCTTGCCTACTGTTGATTTCATCTGAACCCAGTAGGTACTGCTGAGTAGTCTATGCATCTCATCTTCTCTCAAGCAATCTGTGTCCATGTGCATAAAGTTATCTTATGTAACGTTAAAGCATTTTTTCTTTTTTGAGGGGTAACAAATTAACTCGGTTCTGGCAGCAGCTGAAGGGGAAGTTTTTATTCAATAGTATAAAAAATACACTAGTAAGTAGAGAGATTCATATTTATTTTTTGTTTCAGGTATGAATGTAATTCTCAATAATTCAATAACATGGATGGACAGAGTGGCATACAGTGAATTTATCCATATAAACAAAACATCAACCACCAATTTCAACATCATTAACAAAAACAATAATATTTCCTTCATTATATTTCAAGTTCATAGTCACCTCTACAATGTTACCATATACAACAATACTCTGACTGATGGGTCCTATGTCACGGGTACAAACATAGGTCTCTACAGTTCTGTGAGACCAAAGATAGATACATTTTATATAGCCAATACCAATGAGTTTGATTTAACATTACTTGTCACTGTTCTGGGTTACAGAGATAAAGGTATTATTTTCCTTGTTTCTAAACCAATTCTTTGTCATACTAAAATATAGTAATGTAGTTTATGAACAAATTTTCCTTTTAATCCAGGAACCGTAGGTTTTGTAATTGTGCTAATCAATTCCATTTCTTATTTAATACACTATTAAGAACTATTACAAATAAAGAAAAGAAAGTGATGAAAATTTATATGCTCCAGGCGGGAATCAAACCCGCGTCTCACTGGGGCACTAGGTGTAACCTACCAATTTCTTCACTGCTTTCTATCCCTTTTTTTAACGTTTTTATAGCAATGTTTAACTCACCACTCATTGAAGTTAACACCTCTAGTAATCCGAAAGGATACTTTCACAAGCATTTTCAAAACATTTTTAAGCAGATTTTTTTTTCATCATTTTTATTTCTTTATTTATAAATTGTTACAATAAAGTAGGTGTTATATGCGCACAAAATCAAACATAAATATGACACTATTAACTACTTTTTTAAATCATTCCTACCTATAACATGACAAATCCATATTTTCCAACCTAATATCAAAATTGGTTTTAAATCACAATACATTTCAGATCCAATACCGGGGGGGTGTAACATGGAGTTCCCTATTCCAATATCTCCATTTCTGAGGACAATCTATGAAAAAGACTATATCTTTGTTGATGCTGCAGCAGCTAGATATTATTCTGATCAGACATGCATGCTCAGCATTAATGTTACTGTAGAGTTTTATATGATGTATCTACCAGAAAGGAACTTCGATTCTGACACTTACTACAGTGGTATCAAAAAGATGATGACTATGGAAAATATCAGAGAAAATGGAGATAGAGTGAGTGATTGAAAATTTAATGATCTTTTAATGCCTTGTGGAAGTCACTGACATAGCACATAGGATTAGTAAGTTGAAGTACAGCGGGCAGGGCACATAGCACGCAGAACAGACGGCCGGTGGGGCGTTAAAGTTCTAGAATGGCAACCACATACAGGAAAGCGCCAAGTAGGACGACCTCCCACTAGCTGGACAGTTGACATGGTCAGGGTCGTGGGGAGCCATTGGATGCAGGCTACACAGAACAGTTCGATTTGGAAATCGATGGGGGAGACCTTTGTTCAGCAGTGGACATCATAGACTGGTGTGATGATTATAGTATTGCTGCTCTTACACCAAATTAAAACATATTTTGTAGATGAGGTGTGTTAACAACTAATCTAATAAATTTTTTAATAAATTTTAGATACCCAAAACCACATGGGCCATGCGACGTATGCTCGGCGCGTATCCTGGCACTGGTACGATTTATGTAGCAGTCGCAACTAATACCAGAAATCCTGAATACTATTCAGTTTACGTGCCCATTCATAATTACGCGTGTGTACCGTCAGATGATGAAGGCTGTGAAATACTGGGTAAGACACGACTTGTATCTCGATCATGAGATGGAGCAATTTAAATATCTTTACTTTTACTTTTAACTCCTTGTCTGTTATTTTGAGCAGAATACCTTTAAGCTCTACCAATATCGTAAACAGAAACTTTATATGCGGTCCTTAGCAAATCAATGTTAACCACATTATGTATAGTTAAGTATCTATCCAAAGGAGACAATAACCATGAAAAAGGAGAATCAAATAAGTTAACATTTATTAGAGTAAATTTGTACCTTTTTAAATATTCTCATAAATTTTCAGACGATATTTTGTCCAAATTCATCTGCGCCACTTTGCTCTTCGTTGGACTTTTCATGTGCTATTTTGGACATAAATTCTTCAAAACTGAAATGTTCCTATTCGGAATGTTGAGTGGAGTGATCATTACTTATATTCTCATATCTATAATATCTGATTTAGATCGACCAGGTGAGAATTTGAGATAGCCTAATACATACTAACTAGAAGAAGTGGAATGACTCCTCTTTTTAGTTAAATAAATTCATTTGAGTGGTTTCTAATTTAGCTGTGTCTATTTCCTCCTTTTTTAGCTCTGATATTCGCTTCTGTCCTATCTGGATTATTCTTCGGTGCTATTTGGATGACTTTCTGGTGGTTCTATGGTATACCAGTTATTGCAGTGCTGTTGCCAGCTCTGAACTTAGGATTCCTATTATCATCCATTATTTACAACAAACTTCCAGGTACATTACTTATTTTACCTAAGATTTATTTATACAGATAAGTACCTAAAAGTAAGTAATCTGAATATGAATTTTCAGGAGATGTTTTGTTGCTCCAAGTGAACTTCAACTTTTGGATCCTATTTTTATTGATCATGCTTCTGAGCTCTATGATCCTCGTGTCAGTAGCGTTCATCTCTAACATCCTCTGCTGCGCTGTGCTCGGAGCTTACGCAGTTATCTACCCTATCGACTTCTACTTAGGGTCCAATTTGAAGTATATCATCATAAACACAGTCAGAAGGGCAACAGTGCCGAAGTTTAATATGGCTGTACTAAATATGCCGTTTGAATGGAGAGGTGGGTTTTATGATATTTTCTTTTTATGTTTTCTTTTTTTTATGTGTTCTCATCTATGTTAAAGAGAACGAATAGTTCAAACAAGTGATTGGATAGAATTAGATACATGTGCGTAGTCAGGATTTTACGCAGGAGGTACCTTGAGGAAAGTCAAGTCACCGCACCGGTAACGAAGAAATGAAAAGTATTACTACTTTAATTTTTTGAACACACATATGAGGAGCTCGGTGGCGTAGTGGTTTGAACGCTCTGGTTTCGATTTCGAAATCGAAGCAACTTTAGCCATGGTCGGTCCCGGGATGGGTCAATCAAAGAATTATAATCTTAAGCTCCTCCGTGCTTCGGAAGGCGCGTTAAGCCGTTGGTCCCGGTTGTCACTGCAACCACTCTAACCCACCAATCCGCATTGGGCCATCGTGGTGGTGCTATGGCCCAAACTCCTCATGTGTTTCTCCCATGTAGGAAGGCCTGTGCCCAGCAGTGGGACGTATATAGGCTGCTGATGATGATGACACACATATTTCGCCATAACTACTGCCAGGAAGAGGCAAAGTGACATTTTATCATTGAATTTTTAACTGAAAGACTGAATACCTAGACCATAAGCCGTCTCATTCCCACTTCCAGATGTCCTGGTGATATGCATCTGGATTGGTCTGGCTGTGTCCGGGTTCTTGTTCCAACATTACCAGAACCGAGGACGTCCACCCTTCCCCCCGCCACCACGAAGTGTCCGCCCCGGCACTCCAGATAGATCAAGATATGCAGCCATAATTGGGAGAAGCAGGTATGTGGAATTGCATTTATACACGTATTATTTATATTATTGCTAACTCAATTAGAGTAGAATTCCATACCACCATACTGTAGAAGGCTTGTAATTTAACATTTGAAACTTGTAATCGACTTTATTCGGTTGCAATAGGATCGGTTTTCGAACAGCGTTTGAGATGCTTCGGACTGATATTTGTCCAATTTAGTATATCTATATATAATATAATAATATAAAATAATATTTATACACACACCTGCTGGGTAAAATGGAAAGGATTGGAGTAAGGGGTGTTGCCTTAGATATTTTTCGTAGTTACCTTACAAGCCGTACCCAATGTGTTAAGATAGGCGAATTCGTTAGTGGTTGTGCTGATGTATCATTTGGAGTTCCTCAGGGAAGTGTGTTGGGCCCTACACTCTTCCTTATTTACATCAATGATCTGTGTAAATTATGTATACCAAATTGTAAGATTACTGCTTATGCTGACGATACTGCATTAATTGTGCACGGTTATAATTGGGAAAGTGTTAAACATTATACTGAAGCCGCGTTGAGAGATATCATGCAATGGTTAGGAGATAACTTATTGACATTAAATACAGAAAAAACCAAATATCTCACCTTCTCTCTCAGGGGAAATACTCAACCTTCGAATGATTTTTCTATAATAGCACATACATGTGCTACTCGAGGTTACTGTAACTGTCCTAGTTTAACAGCTTGTAGCGATATAAAATATCTTGGACTAACTATAGATAAAAGTCTCAATTGGTCAATTCATGTACACAACTTAACTTCTCGCATAAGAAAACTGATTCCCATCTTCAGGAAATTGCGGTCGCTCTTGCTCAGTCGTTGCTTCAATATTGCATAAGTACTTGGGGTGGAACTGGTGTAACAACTTTACTACCACTCGAACGGGCACAAAGAGCTATTCTCAAAGTCATGCTTGGAAAACCCCGAAGATATAGCACTTCCCTCCTATATAGTCAATGCCCTGTACTCACTGTTAGACAATTGTTTATTCTGTCAACTACATTGCGAAAACATACACAACTTCCCTATGTACCTATTAGTGGTCGAAACAGATACAGAGTCTGTTCACCAGTATCTTACAGAACGACACTTGCTAGGCGACAGTTTTACGTTATAAATTCGCATATTTACAACGTCATAAATAAGGCAATTGATATTTACCCGTTAACTTTACACAAATGTAAAGAAGAAGTAAAAAAATGGCTCACAAAACTCAATTTTGATGACACGGAATGTATTTTGAAGTTATGCTAGACCCGTTTTCGTTTATGGAGCCAAACACCTACACATTCCCAAATAAACACACACTCTCAAACACAACAACACATTCTCACTAACTAACGTTTACACACACAAACACATTTTCATCCATGTAAACTTGTACACACCCACATATTTTCACACACACATTATTATAATATTGTTAGTAGTTTGAATACTTCTTATTTACTTAACTTGTGATTAGCCTAACTATTAGTAGAGTGCACAACAAAGGGTGGAAGGCGCTGACAGCTATGACACGGTTCATACTAGTATAGCTGGCAACGTCAACCTCTTACAAATTGCACCACTTTGTCATATAAATGTATTAGTATGAGTAAGAGTTAATTTGTGAAATTGAAGTGATCAATAAATTATTATTATTATTATTATTATTATTATCTAGCCCAAAGTAAGCATCATAAAGAGCTTGTGTTATGGATACTAGATAACGGAGAAATAATGATAATAATATGTATATAAATATAAGAAAGCTACTAAATAAACATATAAACATCCATGACTCGTAAACAAATGCTCGTACTCATCATACAAACATTTGTTCCTACCGGGATTCGAACCCGGGACCTCTTGACCGAGTAGCCTGGGGTACAGACCACTCGGCCAGGCGGTCGACAATTATCCTTCATCCTATCAATTGTCCTTTGATATAAATAGAAATATTATTATTATTATTATTAAATATTATTGCCCTGCTTTGGAAAGCACGCTAAGCCGTTGGTCCCGGTTGTTATTGCAACCGCCTTAGCCCAACCCGCATTGGGCCACCGTGGTGGTGTTATGGCCCAAACTCCTTGTGTGTTTCTTCCATGTAGGAAAGCCTGTGCCCAGCTGTGGGACGTATATAGATAGACTGGTGATGATGATGATGATTTCTTGCTATTAATACAAAAAATTTTGCCCAATAGTCAATATTTCGTTTTTGTCTATTTCAGAGTGGCGACAATATCTGCGGTACCTTCAGCACCCATAGATACAATTTCTCCAATACCCAGTGAATACACTGAAAGGACACCGTTATTGGCTTAGATGTCTTCCTTAATGATTACATAAAACTATTTACAATAATATATTATCATATCAATATGTAGTCATTACATTTAAGTTACTTAGTATAAAGCGTCTGAAATTTTACTAAAAAGCCACGAAGAGGTACCCAATACTAGAATATATAGGTAAGTATAACTGTTACTTTATGAAAGTATAGTAACCGTTTCTTTTATAATCAAATCTATTTCATAGATTGTAGGTAAAATGAAACTATGTCGATAGTGTTGTTGCAATTGAACCTTTGTTACAAGCGCATAAGTTCTACGGAGTTTGTTTACTAATGAGTACTACTAATGACCTTGGACTTGAATCGGCCAGTCAGATTAATATACCAATATTCGCGCAGAGACAAGGCATTTCGCTGTCTGTGATATCAATAATGATAAATTTTGGCAATCGAATGATTTTTCGAAACCTAAATACGCATACTTATACCTAGTCATTGAAGAGGCCATTATGCTTCATTTGGGCAGTAAAACGTAGTGTAGACATAATGTCTATGTAGCTAGACACGAATAATTTGTTCTGAGCGAGACAAGAGGGATAGACATATGACTTCCCAGCGTGAGGAAAAGTGACAACAATAGCGCTCGCGAACGTTACGTAAGTAAAATGAAAAATCAAATTCAATTGGCTTTTGTAACATATGTAGATACTTTATTAATTAGTCAACTCTAAAATGTTTTAAGAAATAAAAAAACAGAAGTATTAGACAGACTTAGCGAGGTATCGCCTTAACGCTCGAAAGGTTGATGCTAATTCAAAGGAGATAGCAAAGTTTTAGGCTAGATCATGAGCACCATTTTCGAATGCAGAAAAAAGGTACCGAATAACATAGTTTCCTTTAATTAACACTAAACTCTTTTAATTTATTGCAAAAAAATTACAAATAATAATAATTATTGCTTGAAAATGGCAACATAGATGTCATAAAAGTTAACAAAAGTGTACTGTAGCCCCAATGACGCTGTTAAAAAGTTGAATTTAATATCATACCAACATTTATTTAATTGTCTTTCCTTGTTTCGACTGTTTGACCCTAGCTATAAGGAATAAAACGAAAAATGTAAAGTCGTATAATATACTAAAGTGTATTTTGACATTGACATTTTGTTTTATTCAAAATGGCTGCCTCTGTGATGTTTTTCAGGAAATTAAAATATTTTTTTCTACTGTTATCAGTCAAACTTTATGAAAATCATAAGAAAAGACGGTTTCATAAAAAAAAAAATGTACGAAAAAATGGCGCTCATGCACTGGCACAAGTCCCATACAAACTTTTACTGTCTCCTTTCGTCAAGTGTTTCGACTCCTATTCAAACAACCTGAACTGACACCACTTGTTTATTAATATCTTTATAATAATGTTACTTATTGTACCTTTAAAATAATATTAGTAATATTCCTTTTAAAAATATTATACCTAATATTTTTAGTAAAATATTCTGTGTTTTAACTGCTGCTCGAAATATATACCCTTATTGTATAGATAAAAGTTCGAATTTGTCAGTTTAACTATTAGCTATATTCTGAGCTAATGTATACTTATTTGTAAGTCATTTTTGTACTGAAATCGTTAAATGTTTCTCACTTATTTAATTTTGTATAGATTACATATACGTACAACAGGAACAGTTATTGAGTAGGTAAGTATATTTATTGTTTTCAACGAATGTGTTCACTGTCATAATTTTTTATAATACCTCAGTATCAACTTTTCATCCTTTGGGATATTGATCTCTGGCATACTGACTTATTATAATACAGCGGCCTATGTATGTTACTTTTCAACAGACTCCTTACAAAATGAATTGATTTGCTGTTTTATTGTAAGAAATACAAATAATGAAAGAAATCGATAAGAAAATTGTATGCTCCAGGCGGGAATCGAACCCGCAGCTCGCGGGGTTCGGCCCGACGCGATAACCGCTACGCCACCGGAGCACTAGGTGTAACCTACGCTTTCTACTTTTAAACGTTTTTATAGCAACATTTATCTTGCCACTCATTGAAGTTATACAATTTCTAGTGATCCGAAGGAATGCTTTATTTCCATCGTTTTCTTTCTATTAATTGTATTTCTTACAAAAGTAGGCGTTTTAAACGCGCAAAATAAAACATGTAAATGTGAAAATTTTCTATGAATAAATATGCTTATATTCTCTAAATGCACAACGGTTGCGAATTTAAATAAATTACTATGAATCGTAAGTTTTATATAGCTTGTTGATTTCAGGGTTTAGTTAAAATGGTCTTTTATTTTAAGTCAATATCGCTCTTTTAAGACTGCTCATGTGATGTTTAGTTTTATTGCGATTTGTTAATAAATCATTATTTTTATAATAAACAACGTTGTATTCATTTCTTACTAAAAGAATACTCTTTATTACTTACAGCTTTAACAAGTTATGATCATTGCAATAAACCACTAAGGTCTGTTAAAAATGCCGCGAAGATTTAACTTTTTGTTAGTAATTAGACCCTAACGTCATTGAAATAAGGTCGGTTTAACAATCATAATGGAGAGTACCAAAGAGTTTACTATCACTTATTTAATTTAAATAGCTTCAATCAAACATCTGTCCCTAATATTCCATATTGTCACCAGCAAATGTTGCTCAGGCGAAAACAGTTCAAGATTAGTCATTGAAATCATGCGCATACAAAGCAGAAAGGACGAATACACAGTGTGCAAACTGTAAACCAATTACCGCAATGATAATCTGTCAATTGTTTATGGCGATAAGGTTAGTTGCATGTTTTAGATAGAACGTCATAGACACATACTTAAAGGGTGTTTGAAAAAAAGAGGGCTTAGTAAGTTACCGTACTTAGCTTGTTAAGGTAATGAATAAGGAATGAAGATCGGTGATACTTACCTTTAAAATTTGTATTAAAGTTTCTGTTGTGGAAGTAGGAAATATCAATTAATATTTTTATATAATCTATACTTACTTAGATTGTTGTTGCTATGTTTTTAACCGACTTCAAAACCGAGGAGGTTCTCAATTCGGCCGGTATGTTTTTCGTATTAGGTACTGTGCCTCTAGCTTAAGCTTCTATCGAATCGAAACGAATCTGCCCTGCGAGCATGGATCTATCGATCGACAAAATTTGACATTTGAACTCGATATAACGATTTTCATCACACAAATTTGACATTAAAAGTCAACAAAATGGGTTTTATCGAGATGTAACCTCGAATATGGGTTATCGAAAGATACCGAACTGAGAACCTCCTCCTTTTTTGAAGCCTGCTAAAAGTGGAACATCCTGTATAAGCGCTATCTGCACACCCTGACTGCGCTTAGATCAGTATAATGCCTACAATGCAACACGTTTAATCCCATCCCATTGTTCGTCACCCTCCTTTTCAAAACCTATGGGTAATAGACTACGTATAAAGCTCCCTAAGTATGCTGATGTACAGTCAAATATTTGAACAGTAATGAAAAGTTTATTTTAAAAGTGTTAGAAAACGTAGATGCAATGTTTTTCAATATCCATAAAATGTCATTGACAGTGAAAACAACGCCCTCTGTGGTAAAACGATAACACTAGTTAGAACTCAACTTTTGGAACGTTTTGAATTTTTCTTACAAACGCTTGGTTATGAAAATTATGTTGAGAGTATATTATTAATCATTATTGTGAGTCGATATTATAATGCTGCAATCAAACCATTTTGTTAATACTGACTCAACGAGTAGTCGCCTAAACGAATTACTGTTATTCGATTACACTATGATCGTAACCCTGGACCCAACACACAAAATTAATATGTACCGCCCAAATATAGTTAACAATATAATTTGCTATGCGGGGGAAATTGAGGGTGGCAGCACAGTAGCAATAAGGTTCAATATCCGATAGCGCCATCTTTAGTGATTAATACTAATATTTTATTCTATAATAAGCTATTGTCGTACTATTAGACACACTCAAGTGTTTCGCATCCATCATTGCAAATGATTGTGATGTTTGGGGTCATATTTAGCTTATTCAAGTGAAACTTACGCAATTCTTTTCCTACAATCGAGTTTATTAGACAATTGTGGGACGAAAACAGTGTGGCTATTCGTTTCCGTATATTTTTCTAATAAATTCGATTGTAGGACAAGAATTGCGTAAGTTTCGCAATGAAACGAAATAAGTAATGGTTAATGCAATATTTATTAATAAATTTCACTGTAATCTCCTCAATCTATATGCACTTATAATCGAGTAATAATTTATTTTACACTTATTTCCAACCTACTATACTTTACATACAAATACGCCTATACCACGTCCATATTGCATTTTATTTATTTTAATGAAAATATATTATGATTTACATTTATTCAAAATGTAAAATTACAATGCAAGTGCTGAACACCACCAGCATTTGAGTTTACAACAAAACAAAAGCTATTTTACAATGTATACAGTTTGTACAGTGTATTTTTGTGTTAAAATTTCAAATATATTTTTCCCAAATGTATTTAAAATCGTAATTTTCGTGGTAAAAATAATTCTATTACTACATTATAATCACAGCAATATCGATCTCCTTACGATAGGTAATAAATAATAAATTAATTCGTTTCAAGGTCGGTGCTATAGTCGAATAAATCAACACAATACTTACAACATCTATTAGTGTAGTTATTATACAATAATACAATCATGATTAGTGACAATTTGTTGGCAAGGCGGGGGTGTCAAACAAATCGCTATAACGAATCACATTGCCACGTTTTTTCCTGTGTCATTAATATTTTGCACCCCTTACGTATACATCAAAGAAATAAAGGGTTGTGCTCGCAAGGGTGCAAACACTCAATTATTACCAAACGTTGGCACAAACAATTTACATTTATTTCCCGCCACGCCCGGCGCTAGTAGGCTAACGCGCGAACGTAGCTTTCTCTACCCGACAATAGATGGCGTTCACCTATATTTACATCATCCTATTGCTTTCCTAGCTTACTAATTTAAATTGACCATGCACGATGAAAAATAATGCACTAATATTATAGAACTACTGTACATAGATCAAGCAAATTATTAAATGAGTGCAAACAAATGGAACTTGGCAGCCTGCGATATAATTCATTGTACACGGTCGTAACTTACCGCTAAGTTTGAACATCATCAGTTGCCTCTTAAAGTTAATGTGTGAAGAATTGTAATATACAAAAGAATGTGTTGCACACTGGGAAATAAATATCACTGGGTAATAATTGTGAATGTACTTTCTTACGATACGGAGTTGTTTTGCTCTTGCATTTCGCCGGAAAGCACATTGGCATCGTGGCCGGCCGTCATGTTTAAAGCGTTCATAGACATGTCCGCGTAGTTGTGCGCGATCTCGCCGCTAGATGGCGACTCGGGGACATTAGTCGGGTTCTCCGGCATCGAGAGCAGTCGATGCGGGAACCCGAATAGCTGAGATCACTGAAGCCGCCCCCAGTAGTTGGACGCGAGGTCTGGCCCCTGCGACGGTATTTGCACAGGCACGCTCACCCCCGCCGATATTACACCTACGGACAAAGAGACACTGTCAATAAAAATGGGAAAGACGCGATTTGTTAAAGCTTTTGTGAAGTCAATTTTTGTCGGAAGCGTTTCATTTTTACGTGGCTAACAATGGGCTATAATTGCTATACAGACATATATACAAAATGGCGCCCAACATCGGGATGTTCGACTGATGATTTGATCTACTTTTACTTGCAATCTCGCGTTTTATGATAAATTAAAATACTAATTAATATTAAGACTGCATTTAGTTTATTAAATGTATATGATCAGATCATCCAATGGAATATCAAACTAATATTAATCCTCAAGCATTAGGGCTCGGATGTCAATCACTAGTATCACATACTAACAGCGCTGGAACCTGATGTCCGCTGTATCAGTATCGGCCACACGTCTAATAGGATTCCAATTGCATTCCGTTTATTACACACAATCACGTTATCGTCGGCTCGCGTCATGAAGCTATTGGAATATGTCAGCAGTTTACCCACAGTATCTATAAATCAAGTTGTTGATAGTTAGGTACTAGAAGTTTATTTATTTTCTCCTGTCTAAGGTACAATCTTATTTTTCATGTGATACCAATTGGTATTTAACATAATTATTTACGTGAAAAAATGCAAAAAACTTTAGATGGTAAAATGTAAGTTTTGTCGAATCATTTTTAGTAAGCATTATATATTTATTTTACGCTTTATTGTAATAACAAAATAATTATGATAGTGTAAGCAATCCTTGCACAATGGACATTCTTATCCCTAAGAGCGATCTCTTCCAGGCAACCTTCAGATTGTGGGTAATCATACCTGGATTTACAATAATGAAGCAATATTTTAAAATAAAATTAAAAAAACACTCAGCAGACAAAGCTACGATACGAGTATCAAAACTAAGTTTTTTTTTTCAAAAGAATGATTTGGTCATTAAATTGTTAATTAACTTATAATTTTTAATAGTAAATTTTCTTTGGGTTAGTCAAAATACAGTCTATTAAGTTATTCTAACTTACAATTTATCGCACTAATTATAATGTCAAAACCTTAAATAAATGGAATATAATATTACCAATATGGATATTGATTAATCTAACTTATTTTGAGATATAACATACACCAAAAATACCTATAGGTTCAACAGTATACCTTCTCGTTTCGTGTTTCACCTAAACTAGAGTAGATATTCTAATAGGATTCAGATAGCATTCCATTTACAGACAATCAAGTAACAGCGCGGTTCGATACACCGAACGCCACCAAGCCACCCGTCTTGATACGCGTAGGTACATAAAAGTATGATGCATAATTATTACAATGCATTATTGACGGGATTAGGTATATATATACCTGTTTACATACGCACTAAATGGCACTAATTAGTCGTCTATCGTTAAACATTTCTATTGCTTTATTTTACACTGGTTTGCATGCGGCTTGGCCCGCCTATTTTCCCCCAACTGTCTTGACGTGCTGTCTTCTGTACTAAAGGCGGCCTTATAGCTCTTCCAGGCAACCTTAGGATGAAAACGTCTCACCAAAAAGTATCCCATTTGACGCCAATCCATAAATTACAAAACAAAGAGAACTTGTAATTAATTAGTGGTAATTTCCCATGTCTCCTGTTCTATTTCAGTTAAACCAAGGTTGATGATAAATTAATGGCTATAGTGGACTCATGACGAGTGGTTGGTCGAGTGGTCAGTTATTCAGTACCCTTATGTGTACATAAGGGTACTGAATAACTGACCTAAATGTAAGCTAGATGTCTTAGGTTCCAATCCCGGTAGAGGCAGATGTTTGAAGTATATGAGGATAGTTACATACTACCAACAATTGTTCACGAGTAATGGATGTTTATATTTTCATTTAGGATAATTTTGAAATTACCTGTTATTAGTATATTTTATTATGATTTTGTTTTTCGAGTAGGTATCCACAGCAAAAATTCACTAGGTGATAGGACCGTATGTAGGGTCGTGTGGGTAGGTAAGTACCACCGCCTTTCATAATTTAGCCGTGAAACAGTTCGCCGTGTTTTTGATTGAAGGGAAAGGTCAGTCTAGCGCAAGTTCGTAAGAAAGAAAAATTGTATGAAACGTGCACGCTCAGTAATGGCGGTATAATCCGCCTCAATCCGAAAGAAGGCATTATCCATACAATCAATATGGTGGTCGACGCTCTTCATAAACAGGTGATTTATATCTGTCATCTGTCTCTGTCGCTGTTGTCTTGTTTTCAAAACGTTTGACATTTCATTTAGTCGTGTTGGAGAATGTTCTAAAATCAGAAATTAATGTAAATGATTATTAAAAACGAGTGTTTTGCCTCAAGAAATAAGCTTGACCCAAAAAGGATTGTGTGTGATGTGAAGTAAACTAAATGAGTAAACGATTAAGTTAAGAAATATGTAATTTAAAGACACGCCGGCGGCCAATGTAAAACGAACATATTATGTCTGAATTTCCTCTCAATGATGATCGGTAAGTACCAATGACTGTTAATTAGTTCTATTCTTAAGCTATTATTGTTTAAATAGGGATTTTAGTACAAAATTCAGTACGTAAAATTTACCTACCGTCCTAAGTAAAAAATAGTGCTGTCTGTACAATATTATTTCGCTATCGATGTCGTACCCATTAAATAAACCACTTTATTTTTTTCGCAGATGTAAACCGTGGGTTCAATTGAAAGGGAAGGATTTGGTGTATGTACCAATCGACAACAAAATCGCGACATATTTTTGGTGTAGTCGGAATCCAAATCGGTGTTGATGGCCGATTCAGGACTATTCACACGCCTACCGTCAACCTAACAACCTACCATGTTGTCATAGTAGTCAAGCTTGATATATTGTATATTATACTAAATAAAAGTTTTTCAAGTACCATTGTTTATTAATTTCAAACACCTATAACTATCGATAAAAATCTAAACTTTATCTCTACTAAACCCTACTAAACACATCCCTATTTTGTTGCTTATGTTGGCATTATTGTTGCCAGACTGTTGGCTGATTTTTTATTATATTGGTATGAGTCTGGCGTGCACGTTCTATAGAAATTTTTTTTTCCTTGAAGTCCCGTCTCTTCTAGTGTAGCGTTTTATATTCTCTTTGGGAAAGGTAGCCAGTGTAATTACTGAGCATTGACGGCATTTCTTCATCTTAGGCCTCACGATGACAACACACCTGCAATATTAAGTGATTTTTCTTTGTTATTGCAGGTGTGTATAGGCAGCGGTAACCGCTAAACACCAGGTGGGTCGTCAGCTTGTTTGTCATCTAGTTGTATGAAAAAAGCTCTTAATGATGCTTAATTTGGGCTTGACTAGTATTATTATTACCTATTATTAGATATTTGTAAATTGACTTTTTTCTTAATATAACGTTTAAACCACGTAAACGTTTAACAGGAAATAAATAGTATTTCATCTAACTCGATATATTTGAATTCAAATAACAAATGGTTCGATCCCTGATTGCTTGAATACACTAACTCGCTGCGCCTTAATAGCTATCTTTTCATCATTAGTTGTGATACCAATAAACATGTACTTACAATCAATACCTACAAAAGTTTTAACCTACCTAATAACAAAACTACCTATTTACTGTTTGTGGATTAACAAACACCTAAAATGGACTTTACAAAATATTTTACGACTTCATTGGAGAATTCAGAATTTACAGCTAGAATTTGTTGAAATACCTGCCAAAATATTGGGTACAGACAATTAGAGCTGGTTGATGATGTACAAATTAGTCAATTATAATACCGCCACAATCGGTCATATAGTAGATAGATAACATAGCGCTCAATTTTCACTCTTTTATCTCTGTATAACAAATTCGAAATGTCTTATAATTTACAAAACCTTATTTAATGTGCTAGTTACGTATAAAGTATCTAATCTTCATTAATTATATTCTTTTAATTTTCGAAGTTTTCATGCCTAACGAAGATAAACGCTAGCGATTTAGTTACTATGGACATGATTACATCCATTTCGATACATCAACGTAGCTGATGTTTAAAAAGTGTGAACGTCCAATCTTTGTATTTCTGTTTATTATTTATATTTCTGATTTAAATTGATTACGAACATTACACTTCTACAGTCAACGCACTTTGAAACTAGCAATAATATTAAATGGGTAAATTTTTCTTTGGTTCGCGTCTTGCAAAATCCAGCGATGTTGATCAAAAAGTTCTATTATTTTGTTAAAACCACCCAGAACTATCAGCCCAGCACCTATAAAACCTAGATACAAGCCACGCTTACATATATAAAATAAATGATACGTATAAAGCTGCAGCCATAAAGTTTATTATTTAATTGTTTGCATGAATATTACTAAACATTCCCTTCAAAGCGTCAGCGAGTAAAAAACCTCTATAAAATACAGCGAGAGTAATTTTCCGTGCGTATATAGTTAGATGTCCGCGTGCAGTGCCATGATAACGAACGATGCTATGCGGAAGGGTAGGTTACATTCATTATATTATACGTTATTATCGGCACTAAACAGCCGTCCATTCAATGGCTCGTGTGCGCAACTTTGTCACACTCACGCCCTATTGTTGCTTTGAAGCTTGCTAAATCTTTATTGTTAAACTGGTTTAGGTATGGTAGATACTTTTTATACTTTGTTAAATGAATCCATAACTCTGGAACAAATGTTCATGTTCAGATGACATTAGCCACATAAGTGTCAACCATAACGGACATATCTAACCGGGATGTCGGTTAAAAGGTAGCTTATATCCTTTATCAGAATATTTTCATCCAAAGTCCTTCAGCGGCTTAGGAGTAAAAAGACAGCTAATCTGAATTCAAACTTTTATTTCCCAATGTGGACCTAATTAACAGATATGTTTGAATTAAAATTGTTTTTCTCCGAAGAAGAAGTCACTAATTCTTTAGAAATATCCAGTGCCCTTGTACTCATATTTTTATATAAATTGTTTCTTTTTAACCCCCGACGAAAAAATAGGGGTGTTATAAGTTTGACGTGTCTGTCTGTGTATCTGTGTGTCTGTGTATCTGTGTGTCTGTCTGTGGAGTCATCGTAGCTCATAAACGAATGGACCGATTTTGATATGTTTTTTTGTTTGAAAGCTGACGTGATTAAGATGGTTTTAGCAATAATTTCTGAAGATCAGTTCAGGCGTTTGATGACTATCAGCTCATCTTCTAAATGGTAAAAGGGTTTTACTAACTTTCACAGATACGACTGATTTGAAATTAGGCGTAATGTCACATCAGTGACATACCCATGACGTACGAACCTTAAGCTGATCCTATACCTACCATCAAAAAATCTGCGGGATGCTTAATTCTTCAGAAACTTACAGCAGATATAGAATAACAATAGTCTCAATGAGATGGTGTTAGATAAATGGTTAATGAGGCCGGGGGTTACTTAAAATTTTATATTTTCGATTATTAATATTGTTGTGTGTACGTGAATTAAATTTAAATTTAATAAAAAATCTCACGAAAATTGCATTTATCTCTCTGACGCCACCGACCGGTTTGAAAAATATCTGTATTCAGTGAATCCATGGAAGAATAGAGGCAAAAAGCGAAAAGTAGAACAAATCCGCATTATTTAATACCGCACGAAGCTGGAAATGCACCCGTCGAAAGAGCGCAAAAGAGTAAATGAAACGAGAACGTGCATTTTGAATTGCGAAAAACTCTTTTGTTCGTGGAGCCGGGCGTCGAACAATGCCGCGAAACGCCCCAAACAACAATAATTCATACCGCTTTCCGCCACCTACGGCTAAAAATGTCCGCCGCATGATATATAATATCAAATGGAAAAGTTACCGCTTTTTAAAACAATGCGAGCCGGACGCCTCCCGTTCCGCTCTTTTTCTGAATAAATATGCAATATTACGTCTACACCGTTTCGGTTCGGAAAATTTCTTTGTACCGTTAATTCTTATTCTTTACAGCCCGCAATTTCACTATTTCTTAACAAAAGCATTCGATATTCAAAATCAATTTAAAAGCCATTTGTAAGGAACAGACAACAGCAAATCCAATCGGGCCACGAACCCGTATTTTTCCCTGTTTTTCCTTTTATTTTTCCCCGTCATGTCGCGGTCTTCGAGCCAGACGCCCCTTGCTCTTGACTCAGCGGTTTTTTTAAACGTTTTATTACGAAGTCGGTAAATATTTTCGAAGGTCTCTCATCTCCATTTCGAGGTTTTTGAAATGTTTTTATAGTATTTAAAAACCTACTCTTTCTATAATTTTGCTAATGTAATTATTTACTGAAATAACAATGTCTTCTTCACCTATCATCATAAGTTGTTAAATATATACTAAAGTACTTTGAAGGTACTTAAATAAAAATTTGTCATGTTCTTTTAATATTACCCTTAGTGTTTATAAAGTATCTACTATTTGATATTTAAACAAATAATTAGCATTTACATTGGGAACTTTTACTGTGTAATGTCCGTTTTTACTAACCATTTCCTAGACTTAGGTGACTCTTAACGACATAATTTGTCTCTTTCTATCTTCTTTTGATAGATTGAGATAAAAAACGTTAAGAGACACTTAACGCTAAGCAAATGTTAGTTAAAACGAGCATAAATGATATAATAGACTCGAATTAGCTATCTAGGATAATAAAGCTATTCTAGTAGTGGCAGCGGCTTCCGAGCTAGACGATGTACAGATGACAGCACATCAAGTGTAAAAGTTGCATTACGAAAGCCGCCTCTATTAAGAACGTAGTAGGGGCGGTCTCAAGGTCAAACTGTTACGCTTTATGTGCTGTCGACTGTACGCGTCGAACGCGTCGTGAAAAGATTTTTCTGTGGACCCCGATCGCGCTAAATTACAACTTATTTACCAAAGCAAAACCAAAAACGTTCGGTTGCGCACAATTTGTGTTGCGCTAAACATTTGAACGGCCACCAATAAGCTTTCTTTTTCGAAACATACGTTGATGGGTTTCATTACAATTGTATTACATATTTATTATGTTTAAATTACATAAATTAATAAAATAAAAAGTTTCTATATTGTATGATGAATCGAGCGATTTTTGACAGCTTTTAGATACAGAGAAGTTACTATGGCAACCATTTATGGGAATGTATTAACCGCTGTCGGACGAACGTTTTTGATTTAGTTGGTGCCTAGCAACTTCTGTTAGCGTTAAAAACGGTTGAGAAAAACGTCAAAAATGTTTGTAGGACCTGTTGGACAGCGAAAAATACGTGGCAATAAATAATGGTAACCATAGCAACGTCTTTGGATGTCAATGCTGTCAAAAAGCGCCATACAAATTGTGCTCAATGAAACATTTTTGGTTCTGCTTTGGTATCGTTGTAAATTAGAGCGATCGGGGCCTTGGGCTATCAAACATCAGTCTCAAGACACTTATTTTTTCTTTAACAGTTTTCGGCGATATTTGGAATCGAATTAAAAATGTTTAGTTTTTTTTTAATACAACTATATGACAAACAAGCTAACGGCCCACCTGATGGCAAGCGGTTAACGCCGCCTATAGACACCTGCCATAACAACGAAAAAACACTTGATATTGCAGGTGTGTTGTCATCCTGGGGCCTAAGATGAAATGCCGTCCATGCCCAGTAATTACACTGGCTACCTTTCCCTTCAATCCGAAACACAGCGAACTGTTTCACGGCTGAAATAAGAAAGGCGGTGGTACCTACCCAGACGACCCTACATACGGGCCTACCACCTA
Organism: Nymphula nitidulata; assembly: GCA_947347705.1. NCBI lineage: Eukaryota > Metazoa > Arthropoda > Insecta > Lepidoptera > Crambidae > Nymphula > Nymphula nitidulata. Next base: position 10,449,318 of record OX374636.1, read on the forward strand.
GAAAATAGATAGTAGTTTGTAAAATATAATAGATAAAAATATATCCGTTACCTGTGCTAGCCGCGGTCTGTGGTTGCGAGTAGGCGGGGTGTTGCTGGTGAGCCGCCGGTGCCCGGGAGTAGCCCCCGCTGCCGAGGACGTCCCCGAACATGTACGGGTACCCGCCGTCCCGCTGCTGCAGGCACGAGGATGACAGCCCGCCAGACATCGAACTGTTGGAATCACTCGTCATGTTAGACATCAACGGGTAATACTAATAGCTGGGAAACGAACTAAAGAATAACGATTTTTACAATGGCACAGGAACTGTATCTAATATAATTTCATTTCGGAGTTTTATTTTAGACGACCGGCTGGTCGAGCGGTCTGTACCCCTTGCTATGCAGGCTACTCGGTTAAGAGGTCCAGGCTTTGAATCCCGGACCGGGATATTCCCGGTAGGAGCAAATGTTTGTATGATGAGTGAGTACGAGCATTTTTTTACGAGTTATGCACGTTTATATGTTTATTTAGCATATTTCTAATATTTATATACCTACATATTATTATCAATATTTATCCGTTATCTAGTATCCATAATACAAGCTCTTAATGATGCATTGATGAACTTCTTATTACCTACATGTAACTTACTTTGTGCAATAAAGAGTATGCTTACTTTGGGCTAGATAATAGGTGTGAGTGTATGAATATTCTTATTATTTAATCCGAAGCCATCAATAAACGAAGAACTAGACTAAGACTGAGTTTGGCGGCCAAGAGGAGCTAACAGGCCGTGGTGGTATAATTCTCGGCATCACCCTGGAGCGTGAAGAGTTCCGCAATAGAAAAGAAGCCTAGAGTAGTGTTGGTTGATGTGATTTAAAATCGCGCCATTTATGCGAAATGTGCATTTCACCGTGTTATTCAATACAAAAAGTAACGATGCATTTATAGAAGGAAATATAATATGAATTTTCCAATCCACTAAGTTTTTGCATGGTAGTAATTACTAAGGACCGGATTATATGATGCATTTTCATATTCTGTGGTAGTAACATATTTTACCTAAGTTCTAGTTATTATGCATTGACAATATTTTTCGAGTGCAGCGCACTCAGCACCCGCTCGCGTCTTTTGTTTTGGTGCATGCTAAGACCATGTTATCGCGGTACTATCGCGAATTATTATGTTGTCGCGTTGTACTTATACAATCCGAAACTTTAAGGTAACGAGTTAAGTTTATTTCTGTTAAATTTTATTAATTTATTACCGCTAAGTGAAATTAGACTCTTCTTTGTTTTAGAGTTTTTAATTGTACAACGCGACTACGCAAACATTTGCAGCAGCGCGACAGGGTGACCCCAGCAGCAATAAAATGAAAAAGAGAAGATCGTCGCGCTCGCCTAGCTAGACACCATATAGGTACACCAATAATATTAAATGTTGTGTAATGTATATTATCGTCCATCAATGGATAATTTACTAATTCTTTGCTTATTTTGTAATAAAAAAGTGAAACATAATTGTCTTAATTTTTTGGGATTTTTCTGCCAATTTTCATGCGTATTTCGAAAGTTTTCCATGCATTGCATATAATAATCTTTTTATGTTGCATATAATTACATCATACTCCTACCTACCAAACTGTGAATCATACGTTGAACTTTTATATAGGTAATATTAATATAGGTAATTCTATAACTTTTCAATATACCGTCACTACAAAGTTACAAACTGTATTACGCAAAGAAAGTGTTGAGTGAAGAGCAAAATAAAATTCATTCGATAGAGTGAACTAAAGGGAAAACTTCTCGTTCGACTAAGTTAATTTGCTCCACGACAAAAGCTAAAGCCCGTAGTTCACTATTAAAAATCAATTCAAGTGGAAACCCGACGACCTTCGGCGTTGAAGTTCGGAACGTCTCGGTGCATTGGCGGGAAACGCAAGGAGGCGCGACCTTTACCGCTCGATTTCGCGCGCAATTTAATTAGTGTCGCTTCCCGATGATAGATGGCGTGGCAAGGCAAGAAAAAGTTCTTAAGAAGTTGTCATGATTTCAAATATTTACTTGATTAGTTTGAGAATGTTTATTGTTAGTTTGTTGATATCTACGGAATCTTGGGTTCGAGTCCCAGTAGGGATGGTAGGATAGGTAGCAGATGTTTGCTTGGTTTTTCACGATTAATGGTTGTTTATTTATGTTTAAAGGTATTTAGTATCGAGTATTTTAACTCAAGTATCTAATTAAGTTTGCTTGGGGGCTAGTAAATTTAATACCTACTCGAACCTATCTATTATTATTGCGATAGTGAAGGTATCTACAGCTATTCACTTCTAAAATCTCTCCAACCGTTGTAGGCATATCTAGGTCTAATCTAGACAGTTTACTTAGGCTTGACATTTTTATTAGTAATTTTAATTCGGGTTAGAAAGGTCATTAATTTACGTATTAAAAATATCTAAACTAGAAAAATATTAAGTCCGGGGGTGGGTATCGAATACGAGACCTTTCACAATCCGGCTGACTGCTGTAACCATCTGAGTTACTAAGGACTTAAAATTCAATAGATAAATATTATTTTTACACATTTAAAATAATGTTAAAATAAAATTAAGAAAACTCATATAAGTTAAATTTTAAAATCAGAAGGAAATTGTTGCAATGTTTATGATGATAGGATAGCACATTCACACCTGATTATAAAAGTTTATTTAATGTGTTTTGTGGTGACTAATTCCATGCTTTAACCGACTTATAAAAGGACTTCAGCTGTATGTTTTTTGTAAGATTGTTACGTCAGAATTTATGTACTAACCGATTTAAAAATATGTATGTTTTTTAATTAAAACAAATGTGATAATTGTTAATGTGATTTGTATAGGTACATAATTTCAATAATTTAATGTTTATGTTTAATTAATTTCAATTCTTCATGTATAAATTTAATAATTAAAGTGACTTATGCTATTATTACATACTAAATTTGCATGCCTTGTGGCAAAATACAGAAAAGCTCTAAAAAATGTATAACATCTATGTACACACCTGTATTTGCAATAAAAGTGATTTTGATTTTGATTTTGAACAATAGATTGATTCCATTGAAATTTTAACAAAATCGATTCCGAAGTTTGGTTTTTAAATCGAAATATCTGGAATAATTAAGTCGTCAATATATGCGACACAAAATAATTAAGAAAGTATCTGGAATGCGACATTGCGGATTTTTGCTTTTCTGTGGCTTTTCAGTGGTACTATATGATAGTAAGAAACTGTGCATTCATATCCTACGGTCATCCATCTTGCTTTGATTTTAGAAAGTTATCTCAAAAACTTGTTAATAAAAAAGAAAAAGAATACAAATCAAAATTGAAGTAAACTGTTGTTTCCGGAAACAACTTAGCACAAACTCCAGAACACATCGTTTTTATGAGTGAAGTTGCTACATAAATTTATTATTTTTGCCTTTTTAGTGTTTTGAAGTCGTTTTTTATTTTTGAATATATTTTGTTTTAGTGACAAAGATCAAACTCTTCGCACGCGCGTCCTGCGACTCGCGAATCGGCAACCACTGCGCACTGTCTCGATGTCGGCCTCGCAGCGCGTCGTCGTGACCGCGCAGTGGTTGCTGAGTCGCCGCCGTCGCCGTCGCCCGTCCCCGTGGCCAGGCCGTAAAACGACGGCCCGCCTATAAGCGGTTACCGTAGCCTGTAGACGTTCGTAGCAACTTGGGCACACTAGCACTACTCACGCGTTGCTTAGGTACTCTGCGTTATTGACAGTCAGACGTGTCCCCCTGCTCCCAATCCCAACATAATGCTTTCTCAATTAGCTCTAGAATGTAGTCTTATTTAGTGGCGATATTCTATAAGGGAAGTGCTACTCCGGTCCGGCGTTGAAAATTGCAGTGGGAAATACCACCTGAGCACTTAACTGCTTCTCCTATCAGTCGACCTATGATTCTGGACGGCAAGGAACCAGCGGTCCGTCTTTTTATCAAGCACTTCCATGCCAAGTTCGCTCACGCAAACACCGAGACGGTGATCCACGAACTATGCCAGCAATATTGGATTCTCAGTCTTCGAAATGCGGTGCGGTACATCGTTCGAAACTGCCAAACGTGCCAGCTGATACGAGTACCTACTCTTCAGCCACCGATGGGAGACTACTTCGGTCCTTTACTAGTAGCAGTGGGGCGTTGTCGTGAGAAGAGATGTGTGGCGCTTTTTACTTGTATGGTTTAATACTCGTAACAATTACAAACATACCAAAGACGTCGTAATAAGTACCTAAGACATTCTATCTGTTCCTAAGACATACTCGCTACGGTTAAGTCTTTAAAAAAGTTGCATAATTTAGTCTAACAAAGTTGAACTTACCTGTAAGTATCACTCATCGTGGCTATTGGCTGCGGTATGGGACTATACATAGAATTGAAGCCTCCGTTGAGCGGGATCCGAGGCGCGGGCGGCGCGGGAGGCGACGCGGCCGGCGCGTCTCGACGTTGACTACGTAGCTTCTCTTCCCTTCGCCATTTCGCTCGTCGGTTGGAAAACCACACCTAGAAGGAGGTCATTAGGTTAGATTTTGACCAGCAAACGAAGCTTGATAATTTCCACTACCATGCATTAGATATAGGTACAGTGGTCGGCGCATGAAGCGTAACAGTTGTAAATTGGCAGACCTTATTATGGGCAGTATTAATAAGAGCTGTTTTCGAACGACTGTAACCCTTAATGAGCTGTCTATTGTGCCGTCTTCAAAAGTAGTTATGTGTTAATTTTGTATGAATTGTTTATATACGAAAATGTACTAATATACGTAAAGTAGGTAATTATTAAATTATTACAATTATTATCTACTAGTAGAACATAACATCGTTATTAATGAGGGTTGAAGTAGCACGTGATTACGTCATATTACCGTGTAGGGTTTTTAATAATGTTAATAGATTTGTAATTATATTCTAATAGCTAGTGTAGATTAGTTAGACACGCGACGAATTAATGATTAGATTGAATGTGACTAGGGCAAGAGTAGCTTTCATGAAAAATAGAATGGGACAGGGAATAGTAGGTAATAGAAGATATAATATTTTAAAAATGGTAAACTTTTTTCCTAGACGGGATACGAACCAGAATCTTATTTTTTCAAGCAATTTGGGTCTGTGGTCAGGTGACCATATTCAACATCATCATAATTTCAGCCTAAAGACGTCAACTGCTGGACAAAGGTCAAAGATTTTCATGTCGATATATTGAAAGGGAATAAATACGACAGCAACTTCTTCATAGATTATATCAAATACCCTACATTATCAAGTTAAGTTTTACTCCGTGCAATCAAGTCTTCAAAATCAACATCACAAAATTAATTCTCAAAGTTTTTGACACAAACAACCAACAATCCGTTCTTAGCGACAAAAGTTGCGAACAATTAAACCGATTCGAGCGTGGACACAATATTGTGACATTGAATTGCGTGAAACGGAACGTGATCCCGGAAGTAGCCCTCACGTGCGCGTCACTTCCGCCGCCGACAGTCATGGCGACGGCAATATGGCGCCCGGGCTTCCCGCCCCGTGAAAAGGCGGGCGGATTCATAATGCTATTATGTATTATTGTAAGATCCTTGTTATAATCATGACTGCGGGTAAGTTGTTAAAAAGTTTTTGCTTTGTTTTTGCTAGGTATTAGCGTTAGCATACTAACGTATACATTTTTTTTTATCTGCGAAGTACAGTTCGTTATGTACGAACACAATAGATTTATCTATGTGTGTTTGTGTACGTGTGCGTCGGGGGATGACAACGGAAGACAAAAGGCTAAACAATATGATAATAATCATCCGATTATACTTCACAGCGTAATTTTTTAAAACAGTCGTAAAATTTCGTGATTGTAAATTTATTTATTTGCACCATCTTACCCACACTGTGTATATATGTATAAATCAAATGCATGATGTTATTTGTATTCATCAAAGTTGTAGGTATGTAAAATTGTGAGTAATGATATAGTTACTTTATTTTCATAATCATGATTTTATTAAAAAAAAAAGTTTTATTATGAACTTTTGTTATGGATTGAAAAGATAAGGGATAAATCTTAATTATTACTTGATAACCATCGTAAATGCACTACAATATTTAATTTCTTAATTCTAAGCTAGAGTGAATCTTTTACATGGGTAACATCAGCTAGTTAAGTTCTTTTTTACGTAATTAATAATAAATTTATCTTTGTACAGGAGGAACAGAATTCAATGTCATTATCTTGGTTAATTTTGTTAGTTTACCAAATTTAGTAGAATACCTTAGGTATTCATTATATACAATGATTCCCAGAAAATTTCTTGTTAAGATATCTTTAAATATTCTCAAAGAGAAAAATCCTACATCTTGTATCATTTTATTATTTATTACTTTTGCTTTAAACTCGCTCATATATGTTTAATGTTGTTTTGTGGCCTTTTACCCACTAAAATACGACCAGTGTCCTATTAATAGGATCACAGGGTACTTATTTGACTTCGTCTATCTTCGTGATAGTCTGTGTAATTGATTCATGTGTAGAGTACCTACCTACCTAAAGAATAACTGAAAGTACGGGTATGCTACCAGTTCTGAGTGCCGAGCAGTCTTGCTTACCTATGACAAATATTTTCTAATACTGACTCTTCTTATTGTCTTATCTATTAATAACATTTCTACTTAATTCTAATACATATTGTCATACACGTGAGCCTAACAAAGAGAGATTCCAGTAATTTTCTAAGACAATACAAGAAGCACAAATGCCATATAACGTTAATTATGTCCCAGCCCACGGTACGGTAATATTTCTTGTGAAGGAAAAATAAGAAAAATTCCCGGGCAGGTTCGTTCAAAGAACTCACAAGGAGGCAATATGTCATAATATAATTGCTTTGGCCTCCGAAGAAATCGCCGGAATGTTTCCTACAATATTTTATTCCGCCCCCGAAAAAAGCTAGTTTAGGGAGATTAAGGCGCGAACAGACGGAGTGGAGGCTGAAAGTATATTATGTAATATTTTCTTATCCCATGTTTGTAGTGGTTTAGCTAAAGCTTTTTGTTTAGTATAGATGTAGGTTTCTTTCAATTTTCATACTATTTATTATCATTATCCTTTGCATTAGCGGAATACAAGATATAACTGTGACGGCCGTCTGATCAAGTGGTCACAATAGGGTATCTATTAAACTAGAAGTCCTGGGTTTGAATCCCGATTGAGGCAGAGGTTTGTATGATGAGTACGAACATTTCATCACCTGTCATGGTTATGTTTATGTGGTATAGGTGTTCATATTATTTATGTACATATTATTATATTTCTTTCTTCGTTATCTATCTCCGTTATTATTTCTCAGTATCCGTAAAATAAGTTTAATGACTTAGTTTGGGCTATTTAATATGATACGCGTCAATCACATAAGTCTTTATTTACAGACATGCAAATACAATATTCAAATAATACTTTCTAAATCGATTTTGCTAACTACCTTGGTAAGTAATATTGTGTGTACAGTACTAAAAGATGTGTTCATAATATTATTTATTTTAACATTACAGTAAATTTTGGAAAGCCGATGTTTTTATGTGCCATAATTCATAATAATAATGATAATGATAACTAAATATTCGTCTTTGATTATTTATTTTATAATCAAAGAGATTCTGCCATATTAATGTCACGTTTAGCTATGAAACTTGGCAATAGTACATAAATGTTAGTAGTCAGTTTACAAAGTTTCCTTTCGAAATTTCTTGTATATGTAGTGCAAGTTACATTTTTCTTAAAGGAATCTTATAACAACAATTATAGTTTTGAAAATGTAAACGGGTGAATCCCTATTATTTTCAGTTAATTTAAAAATGCTCCCACCGAGTAACAGTTCTCATTACATAATTTTTTGTTAATAAAGGGAATGGGAATATAATTTTCTTAGGATATCCTATAAGATTCCTCGTAAAAAGGTTCTTATGTAATTTGATAAGAGGAGTGGATGAGAGGGTAGCGATAATATTTCAAAATTTCTAAAATAAAACCTGTCATGGGATGTTATTATTATTTACACAGTAATATGGACATATACATTACTTCTGGCAAATAAAAACTCATCCAGTCTACGAGTAACCCCATACTCGTATCAGAAATCCTTAAATAAGAATAGAAGCCACATGCACGCCGGTAGAGCGTTCGTTGATCTGTTATTTCACGAGTCTCCACAAACTGTATAAAATTTTTTTTTCATTACAAACTTTTTATATGACTTCCAGGTACAATTTCTCTCATGTTATGATACATTATTATAATACACTATCATTTGCGTAGGTACCAGGGAATTTTCAATTTTCAATTGCTGATCTTTAATTTTCTATTTTCACTTATTTGGATATAATAGTTAGTGGGTAGCTTAGGTATCGAATATTGTGATTACTTAAATAAAATATTTGTTACAATAAGGTTTGAGAATATATGAGAAAGAGAAAATACTATATATTTTTATTTCATATTTTTCGAAAAGTATAATAAGCGGTTACCGTATCATAGAGCACTTGAGATTGAGACTAAAAATGAAATTACTTAAGTAAAATAAATCTTGTCCTCTTAAATAGCATATTCAAGATTAATAAGCATAGGAACGACCCTTTATGTCGCGGTAAAATATTATGATGGTTCCACTTTTCCCCATTCAGTCTTCAGATATTTTTCCTGACGTGATGACAGCCTCCCAACCTCACGTTCTACCCACAAATTACGCTTACCCCACACTAGTGAAGGGAATAGTTTGGCCACACACTGAGTTTTTAGAAACTTTTATCAACTTTGACATAAATACTCTCTTTTGTTTTTTAAAATATGAAATTTAGGTCTGTTCAATTATCATTTTTGTATTTTTGAGGAAGGCAAGTCAAGCACAGACCTTTTCACCCACCCACCCCAGCAATGGAAAGTATAAATCCCATTAATGATGAATATGATGACTGTTAGTTAGGTAATGATATCTTTCTCTCAAAAATAAAATTTATTCCCAATATTAAAAGAACCTAATAACGCTTTTAAACCTATCAATATGTTGAAATATTCCAATTTGTATTCTGAATTCTGAATTATCAGTACAGTAATAAGAAAAATTATTGTAACGAATGACGCGGACTAGTAAAGTAAGGCCGGAATAATATTAGAGAAGGGTTCCGTCGAAATAAGATTTGCTATAATTTCGTTATTTCACCCACAAGTTCACGGTGACGTAATTGTTCTCCCTCGTAACTTTGTTATTTTAATACCGGAAACATTATTTTTAACATAGTTCAGAACACTCGTGTGCACGCGAACTTTTCAGAGTGTGCGTTGCTAATTTTAATTGTAGTGTTGTGGTAGCTGTTGTTTCATTAAAAGTTCTCTAATTACTCTAATTAAATTGAGTTTCTAGTTGTTAATGCGTGGAAATCAACGAGTTTCGACTTAATTTCAGCGTGAAAAAAATAATATTTGTTGACATTTTCCCGTTCAGTTTTCCAATGTAGCGGTTTTGAAAACACACTAGGATTTACGAGACAAAAATGAGTCCTTTGAATAATTAATCGACGATTATTTTTAAACAAAAACCATTGTTTTGTATAAGGCAAACTGGAAAACAAGATAAATCAGAACACCGTTCTAACACCGCAAGATCTCTCTACTTATTCAAAGGACAACGTTAGAAAGCGTTTTCGTGAAGCTTTATTCTCTGCATGGTAGGGGTTATTTTGAGTCGTTTAATGGGTAAAAAGTTTGCGCTGGCCGTACGGTGCCAATTTTTCAAAACACCCCCTCCCTAACCGGAAACGCACCCCTCTTCCTGTAGGCTCGAGGATCGATACCTCTCCCCTGTGTTATTGTGACCGTGATAAAGTAGAAAATATTTGGGATTTACTTATGTATATGAGAATTGATTAATGTATTGATCAGAATATTGAGTGATCAGATTGCTTTGGAGAGATTCCAGTAAGAAAGCACCAATAATTAATATTAATATAAAAATTAATCTAGACTCAAAAAATAAATAATATTAAAAAAATATATATATTTTTTTTTTATTGATGCTAGATTAATTTTATACTACTTTAATTTTATATTTGATGTTAAATGTTATTTATATGATATGCTGTACTTCAATATTACTGTCTGTACAGAACTGGGCCCCATTTTTCTGTTTTAACCTTAGCAGTTTTGAATTACCTAAAACATGAATGAGTAAGTAGAGCAAATCGTATTTTTTACTTTATTTTAGAGTGCCACCGGGAAAGATTTCACCATACAAAAGAACGAAGTAAAATAACACTACTCTGCAGTGATGTGTTCCCGAGGCAGATAAGGTCACCTAAGCTCATCGAGGAAGCTTTGAGAATTCATTTAAAGTCAGCAGCCTTTAAATGAATTCATGGCTGTGGGCAGTGCTGTGATCCTTGTGTGACCTTTTGGCGTATGTTTGACAACCATTTGACAACCGTTGGCTACACTAGCGTTCTGACGACGAGCACGGCATAAGCTGGAACTAATAAGTTGGTTTTTTTTTCATATCTTTATGTAAAAGTCAATCAAATATTGAATGGAGTCCTTGCGATACATTTTAAATATGTGTAAAACTTCAAAATCAATGGCGGATCGTCGTCTTGTCAGTCAAGCTCGATGTCGAATATTTCTGTTAGTGAATCAAAGAAAAACAAAAGTTTACCATCAGGAAAGTCGTAGTCTGGTAAGAAACCTTTGTGTAATGAAATAATATCAAAACAAAACTATTATATTCTGACGCCACTGTGCAAAGAAATTCATGGACTTATATGGCTGTATTAAGTAGGTATGTATAGTATAATAAGGAGTATACAAACTTCAGCACTTTGTAATGGAAGGTGTCTTATACTTTAAAAAATATATAAGTAGTTTTTTTCAACTTTCTGGATTATAACGTCATTGGAACTATTATTTTAAGTTTAAAATGGAAGAAAAATATTTTAAACTTATTGAGTTTCTTGCCTCCTGTTTTCAGAACATTATTTCAGCTGTAATTAATGTTAAATTAAATTCTGACAGTAATGTCCAACGATCTCATATGCCTTTATAAGATTTTATAAATGTAAATTACTTTTAAGCACTTTAATTCATTTATCTTTGAACATTGTTTAATTTCTAGATTCTAATGTTTATGTATACCTTCATGAGTATACCAAGACTGAAGAAAACAATTATGATTTTTTTTCAACGTCTACTCTACATAGAGTCCTTTTCGATAAGTACTTGGTAAATACTAATGAGCAGGTATTTATCATTCCGGAACTGTCCCTCTATATCCTCGTACTCAGCCTTGAACCCGAGGGCAACACGTGGTGCCGTCCACTGGAATACGAAATGATGTTCACGCTACTCCTTCAAAGCACAAATAACCGTACGAAATTGAACTTTGTTGTCTTGTGTTTTAGCTCAATTTGCCACGTAATATACTTTGGAACGATTAGGGCTGCGATGTTTACTGTAAAGTGTTCCATTCAGAAACGTGGCTTTGGAGCGGACAGCCAATTTTGATTTAGAAAGTGAATGAAGAATTATTGTTTCGTACATACCAAATCTTTTTTATTCATTACTAGTGGCTGCTCGCGACTCGGCAGACATACAGACAGAGTAATTTTCGCATTTATACTATTCGTCTGGACAATCGAGTGAAAATGTTGTCATAAGTAGGTAATGAAAAAAGAACTAAAAAATTGCTTCGTCTAGTTTGGAAGACTCAAAATCTCAAGTGCGTAGACTGCGTAGTCTGAGCTTGCCAAAGGGAAGAGTTAAGAGGAGAATTCAATTTATTTTTAATAATGAATGTCTGTGGAAACAAAAATAATAAGCGATAAACTTATAATGCTTTTTTCGGCAAATGGCAGATTCGGTAAGGGCAGTTCCTTATTTTTTTTCCAATAATAGACTTATGTAATATTTGCTCCTGATATTATTCAACGATTTTCAGAATTTAGAAGCTTTGCATTTTGCTCTGGCTTTGCATTAATGATGGTGGAAAATATTAGGAACGTAGGAGTCATGAAATTTGTGGAATTAATTAATGCAATGATTTGTGGATAGTGATATTTAAAAGATAAAAAATAAAAATATTTTTACAAACTGAAAATTATAACGAAACTCTTTTAACTTGGTTATTTGTAATAGAAGTTCTAACGAGCATTTCTACTCAAAAGAATGCCGGCGACAAAGTCTGGACGATCTTTCGATAAACATAAATATATTATGTTTATGATGATTATGTTGGTAAGCTTATGAATTTGTCTACATATGTGTAAGCTGTAATCCTAAAGAATCTTATACGACAGCATTTGAATTAATTGCCAATTTTATAATGCGAATCTTGGCCAAAAACCGCGGTTGCTATTGTCTTACTATAAATAACAATTTTTCGTAGAGTGAGCAACGAAAGGCAAATAACACATCCATTTTTATTGACATTACGTCAGAGATCTATAAAATCAAATAGATATTTGATTGAGTAGAGTAGATATAAAATGAAACTTGTTATCAGATTATTACAAATAACTGAGATAGATCCCACGTCTATATTGACTTGTATTTCTATAGAATTTTGTAATTTCTGATATAGTAACCTACTTTCGATGTTGACTGTAGTACCTATTTGAGTTTTTTAACAAAATCTACATTATAATACCTATATGATTAATGTTATTTAAACTATACTATCTATGAAATGTAAATCCGAATTGTCTGTCAGTTTAGTAAGTGACCTATTTATGTTGTAGGTATTGAAAAAAATGAGAGCCTCAAAATTATGCAAATGTGCCAACCCTAAAGATAGGTACTTGTTGACCGTGCGATGTGACATTGCACCGGGGTACACTCCCACGAATGTTAACTAACGGCGACGACGAGAGGTTAATGTAAGAGCTTAGCCTCTGCCGTTGGGAACAACGACGCCATCTTGTTTTTTTTACCACCCCAAGATGGAAGGCGCTGAAAATTTTCATCGGCATCGTTATGTGTATGTATCTATGAAGGAGCTATGAATAAACATAGCGTAGGTTTTTTAATAATAATAGCGTTTTAATTATTAGGTACGCTATGGAATAGAGCTAGTTTGTTTTCTATTAAATTTTTACGTAAAATTACTAAAAATCTTATAGTAAGTATATAATATGAGTACCTACTGTCAAGTACTTTATGGGGCCCACTCAAGGTCCCAAATCCTAGAGCTTTAATTAAAGACTTATGAATGTCATTTCTTGACATTTTGAACACTATTATTTATTGGTTTGAAAATTTTCAACTTTATTTCATTCTGAGTGCGTTTATAGAACATGGGCCCATTTTCTTAAAACGTTATTAAAATTCGTAATAATAATAACCGATATTATTATTATTAATTTAAATCACTAAATTTAATCAGAAAAGAAAAATATTTGTAATATAAAGTCGTGATAGATTCACCTACAAACTGGTGTAAAATGGTGGCAACGATAATTGTTTGCCATCAAATGGGCCGTATGCTTGTCGTCCAGTGTCCACCCTTGTGTAAGAGATTTTGCTTTTTACCAAAGTAAGTTATAAGCTTCACTTTTTATTAATAAATTTACGTACCCACACAATATTTTAAAAAAGATAAAATTCATACAGAAATATAAGTATACAATGCTTATTTCTAAAGAAATTTCTGCCAGTATACCATCTAGATCATCCTGCGATCATTATTATATGTTATAGTGAAACCCCGTATTATACACTGAAAATTTTGTGCTGAAAGTCTTTGTCATACCTAAGTAGAACGTGCTGGTAGTCAAAAATAATTTGAGTTAAAAGTATTTTTTTCTAGACAAAACGCGTTTTGATGATGTTACTTTAAAATCATCATTTTCAACACTTTCTTGGAGCGGGACAAGAGCCTGGGATCTTTTACTTGTAATCAGAAGTACTAACCGCTGCACGAGCCCGCTCTTACACTTTATCCAGTTGCTACACAGCACTTATTGCCAACTGGACAATATGTCTCTCAGTCTTAAAAAATAGGAACTAAATTCTATCTTAGCCTGTAAAAGTCTAAAAAATAACCCGTTCCGTCTCCCCTCGCTTCATTCCGTGCAGTCATCGTTCTAAAATTTAAACGTGTTAAAACAAAATGGCGGACGAAAGCACTTTACTGTAATTCGATTTATTTCGAATCAAAGTTGAGTGCTGTAAAACATTTTAAAAGCTGCAGTAGAAAATACTTTAAGGCATAACAGGAGCCAAGGTTCTTGATAAATTACATTTTAAACTGTTGGCAACGTAATGCGGTGATGAGGGATGTAATGTATAGTGGGAATAATGTTTTGGCAGCCATTTTTGATGCTAACATACTAAGTTCCGTTTGCGGCGTCACCTAAGCTTTTTGTTTTATGGCGTCTGATTTAAAAATTATACAGATTCCACTGGTAGGACACGGGAGATTCAAAAGACACGGGTATTCTAGTCAAGGGCTAATTGATTACTCCTTAATTACTCTTAATTTTAATAAATACAATGTGGAGAGGTGATTCACACACTACAACATATCCATAACAAAAGTTTATGTTTCTGCTGAATAGCCACCAACAACTACTTTGATTAGCATATTATTTTTATAAAATACGACTGAATTCAATTGCCCAATAACACTAGAGACGATACAGTAAAGAAATAAACAGATTTTTTTTTAAAATACTAAGGATATAAAGTATAAGATATATAGCTTTCAGCGATAAGTACTCTCTTTGTAAATGTCCGTTAATAATTGTTAGTACTGTGTGTTTTGTCTATGTGGTTGATGTACAAAAAGATTATAAATAAACCATAAATAGATACATCTAAATTACATCCTATTTATTTTAATTTAGTATATGTAGATACGCTACATAATAATATAATAATCAAGTCTGTTCCATTGAAGTTTGTGGATCTATAACATGTTTATACACGTACTAAAAAAATATTCCATCTTTTTCATCTCCCCCACAATTTAATATGCACACAATACACAAACAACACGATGCAAATAGTAAAACACAATATTTATATAACAAGCACAAAACGGTCCGTTGATGACTTGATGTTAGTATACCTAAGTTCTGTCTGGTTCAGTCAGGATTGCATCCCCGATAAAGGTATCCTAGAATATATCTAATTTTTTAAGCAAATAACGTAGAGTCTTTACTTGAAAATATTATTTTCATCCCCATCTCGGAAAGAGTATTTTTGCTCTTCGATATCTGAGTGCAAAAGCCGTTTAGATAAAATTGAATTTAGAACATCGTGTGCACTAAAAACTCAGACTCGGCTCCTTCTTGGTGTACTTTTTGTTAATTTGCTTTGCGCGCGCCATTTTCTTTTCACGACATATTTGTTAAAACCATAGGTTCAAAACAAAAAACTTGAAAACAAGTAAAAAACCTAAAATGCGTCGAAGAAGTTTATTTGACGCCAACAGAATTGACTGAAACTGTTAAGAATGCGCAAATGTTTTTTTTGCATTGAGTCATTTCCTCGTTGAGGTGGGATGAAAAGTTACGTGTTGCACTCGAGTGCAAAGATTTTCCACCTCGTGCTCTTTGATTCCCTCGCTAACGCGGTTAAAAACCAACTTTGCACTCTTGTATAACAAATAACTATTGGATATTTGTTGAATCAAAGTTTTTTCTTATATAGGTATTAAGCAGTTGGCGGCCTGTGGTTACCCTCATTATGTATTATACTTCATATTATACCATGTTTGCTATCTGCCAGTGGTAGAGTTATATTATTTTCGGCCCTTGTTTTTTTAGTGTGTTTGCTAAAGACGCATCCACATGGGCCCGTGCCTATGTAAACAGCGAGTGTAAACAGGGCCTTATGAACGGCTTTATTACAACGCGTCGTTCCCGATTTAAAACGGAATTAATTAGCGGGCTCTGATTGGTGGGAACGCCGAGTACGTATAGTAAGGTTAGATTTATGTATTTTTAATCGCAAAAAAAATACAAAATTAGAGACTGCATTATTATGGTACTCCTAGTCGTTCGTTAAAATATATTTATAAACTTATTTTTTTTAAACTTATTTCTTGGTACATATAAAAATTGTAAAATAAATAAATAAAAACATGCCAGTATCTCCGTAATTTCTATATCTGAATTTCTTAAGATTCTCTTTGAAATACTTTAATAGATAAATATTAGCTTAAAATATTATTATTATTTAGTTTATAGTACTCCCTTTTGATTCGTCTGCTACTCTGTTGTTGATATAGCACAATTTATGATTCACTAGTACCTACTTGTTAGTCTTGTTATTATATAATGCAAGTGGTGTTTACCTATAATTGACTACTATAAACTAGATTAATTTGGAAATGTAATAGTGCATAAGTTGTTGGTAAACTATTAAAGAAATAAAAGAAGTACCATGGACATACCAAATATAAGAATTAGTTGGTTAATAAATTAACAACTCTCAAACTACCTATATCAAAATATAAATACCTAGATAGTCAATGAAGCAAATTCAATAATAAAATCTGAATTAAATTCCTCAAAAACATAACCTACCTTACTTATTTGAGAAACAATTAGATCAATACAAATATCATTGTTTACTTATTGTAACCAAGATAAACCTGTATGTGCGTGTATGTAATAAACAAACGTTAATATCTGTTAGTACTGGTCATAGACAATTGGGTGTCGATACTGCCACCTTACCCGTGTAAACTGGAGTTATTTTACCTGGATACGTGCCTCAGGCAATCCGATCTTTTCCGCGAGCCTCTCGCGCGCAAACACGTCCGGGTAGTGCGTGCGCTCGAACTCTGCCAACAAATGATAATTATAGTCTGTGGATATATTGAAAAAGAATCTAAAATGAACGGAAAATGCAGGATTTACACAAATTTAACACCCCGAAAATTTACTCAAGATAATTATTTTGTACATTAAACTTCTTGATTAGAATTCCACAAGGTGATAACTCCATTGAAGAATCACAATTAATATCTTTGTCAACTGTCGAAATAATTATGAAATATGAAAAGTAACTCAAAACTTAAAAAATCAATAGAATCTTAGTATATTTCTAGTTTACAAAAGAATAAAAAATATATCTTAAAATTATAAAAGCTAGCTAAGACAATGTGGTACTTTTCAGTCAAACAAAGAGAATCTGACGAGGGTAGGATCTCCGCCTTATAAGATTGCTGCCCTTTGTGGTTTTGCGTTCCTGCAATGGCTGTGCATAAGGTTTCCAAAACTCATCGAGGAAATGTTCTGTTGGGAACACGGAGGCTTGCTTCCTATGCTCCTCAAACACGTCCCTTAATTTTGCAGGGCGTAAAAAGCCTAGGTTTTATAGACTGCAGTTAGGTATTGTCCTTTTCATAATCCTATTGACTTTATTGGGTTTGAAAAACTGTGATACTCATGTCTCATAATTTAAAATGAAGAGTATAAATATACAAATTTTTTAGCCAATCGAACCAAAAAATAAAAGTTTCGTAGAAAATTCAACCTCCAATTTCACTTTCTTAGGGGTGAAATTTCGAAAACCCTTTTTTAGGACCAGCGGCTTAGGCTGTGCGTTGATATTAGTCAGTCAGGACTTTGAATAACAAAGAACACTACAATAGGCAGCTTTATGGCTGCTGTTACCTATTGCTAAAAACCTTAAGGTTAAATGAAATCTAACTAAATTCAACCGTAACCTCTATCAATATCTAAGAAATCTAGTAACTTGTGAACTATATTTCGGCCGAGACAGAGGGATAGAGATGGAAGTCATATATCCATCTCTGTATGCCTTGGCCGAGCACGAGGAGTAAAGAAAACCATAGAGCCTGCGAACAAGAAATTATTTCTAATCTGTTTAATAAATATAAAACTAAATGGTTTTGGAAACCAAATGGTTTTGGAAACCAAATTACAATATTCTTTTTAATAAACTTGATATGGGTTTTAAATATTCATTCTTTTGCTTAACAAAAAATAGAAAGAAGGACTTCTCATTTTTTTCTATTTTTAGTTCGAAAGTTGGATTTAATCCTTATCGATATTCGCAAAGTATCTTCTTAACATATAATTGAAACGTCTTCACATACATGTATTTTGTCATAGATCTCGATCGTCTCAATTACCCGTCAAAACGTCTATCACTTTATTGTCAATGCTGTCCTAAGGGATCTCATAAGTCCATTTCCCAATGTCCCTTTCATCTTATTTATTGTTAGCCAAACAGTTATTAGTAAATAAATAATCGTCCCCATGTTTGTTTGGCTCTTGGGCCGCGGCAACGCGTCCAATTACGCCTGTTGACCGTCTAATCCTAGTTTTTCCATTTTGTTTGTGCAGCACTTTGCTATTGGTTTATTATTGTGGTAATGAGCGGGGTTAATTTTATTCGCAGTGATTGTTTGCTGTGTTATTTTTTTTACAAATATTAGAGTTGATTCAGCTACACAACGCTAGGATTAAAAGATTATTTTGAAGTCTTTTTGGGATTTTCGATTAACCGCTTCAGTAATTCATGCCACGTGTGTATTTTTCACTAGCAAATAGAGCTTTATAATCTTTCGTCTCACGAAACATATTTTCTGACTTTCACTTTTCTTGATAAGTTAATTCAAAATCGCTTTTTGTATTCAAATTTGGACTTATTTAACGTAAATTCTAAGCTGTTTGTTCGTAAATCTGCTGGAGGATCTTGTTCTCAGAAGACCGGGCAAGTATCTTAGCAAAATTTGTACCTCCTTTTACACGTCAATATTGATAGAAAAATGTTAAACTGTGTTAGTTACCTTTCTCTAAGCTGTCTATCTGGTCATTCGTAAAGCTTGTCCGATTCCTCTGCAACTTTCTCTTGAGCCGTAGTCTCATCTGCGAGTCCTCGTCTCCTGATGATGCGTGTTCGCTGTTTCCGTCTGATCCAGCCTCTGATTGAAGGGTATCTGCTGAGAAAATAATAGTGTTTAGACTAGAATCAACACAAAAAGTAGCTTTGATCATGATATCATTTGGTAGTATAATTATGCCAGCTGCTCAAAAATATGCTTCTGGCACTTTTTGCACCCATAACTAGTTGTGCTCAGAGCGCTTTGTAATAGTCACGCTACAAACGCCTTTATTACGGACAGGGTAATCTAAAGATAAAACTGGTACTTTTATGTGCTATCGACTATACAAATATAATAATAATAATCATACACTCACACCTATTAGCTAGCCCAAAGTAAGCATCATTAAGAGCTTGTGTTATGGATACAACGGAGAAATAATGATAATAATATAATATAAACATCCATGACTCGTGAACAAATGCTCGTACTCATCATACAAACATTTGCTCCCATTGGGATTCGAACCGTGATCCGTGACCGAATAGCCTATATAGCAAGGGGCACAGACCACTCGGCCAGCCGGTAGTCAAATCAATATCGTTAATACCTGTGATTATTCTTATACAAAGTGCTGTATTACCAGCAAGCGACTTGTTCCATACGCTGTTAATAATAAATACTAAACTTTACGGGGTAGACTACACGGAAGAACTATCTCGAACATCATGGGCGATTGTTCATGCTACGCGGCGCATGCTTACCAAGGCGGTTAATTATTGCAGAATTTTGTTTATAACATATAGCTCATTGCTTAAAAATAACTATTTTAGAGCAGCTACTGAAAGACTTGCCGCCTAAATGAAACTACGATCCTTTTTTATTCCATAAAATTAAATTACTACTACTTCTATGGAATAAAAAAGGCCCGTAGCGTCATAACTTATCTTTGAATGCAGAAAAAGCCCTATTCTTAATTTTATTTCTTCCCTTCTTTCCCTTAGGGTCTGTTCAGCAAACCTAATCCCACAATTCCCAAAGCTGTATCTACTAGGATACACGAGTCAGCTTTAAGTAACAGATTGGTAATTTACTAAACACTCGTTTAAATTTTTAATGTACCGAGAGATCAGAGGGGAGAGCTCTTCATCAGTAACTATCAACAATGCACTCGACAAAACGCACTCCACGACTATCAGCCAAATGCGTCAGCGAATTTGCGCATTGCCAGGCCAAAAGCGAATATCACCCTGGCCTTGCAACACAAATATCTAATATAGAAAGCGGAGGTTTTCTTACACTGGCTTGCTACATTCAAAGCAATATATTTAGTCATCGTGAACTCTCAAACAGCACAGCCTGTATCATAATATGGGTCTTTTTACACTGGATTTTCTATAAGGGCACTGAAATTAAACGTTAGTAATGTCGACATGCCCTCAGCTAATTGATTAATTTGCTTTATGGTCTCGAGTTCGACTCCCGGTTGGTAATGGCGCACGGGCAACTGACTCGTCACAAAGGGGAGACTGTTATGCAATCTGTCACAATCCCGCTACAAAGTGGGCACGGGCTAATAATCGTGATGGATACAAGAATTGCAAGAAACATAGGGAGAGGGCGTATTCATCATCTGCAGCCGAATAAGTAAATTGGAAGTTCTGAAGCGAAAACTGATATAAGTATGACCTAAAAGGAAATGAAATAATTTCGACGCCTGTCCCGTATATCTACGATATTAAAATAAAAAGTCAAACAATTAACGTGACGTATTTAATTTTTGTTGCTACAAAACTGGTTTCGCAGAATTTTCTTCAGAATAATTTAATCCTCAGATAAATAAGTATCATTATTACTACTTATATCTCTGAAAGAAACAGCTATTAGTTTCTTTTCACATTCAGATACTTACTTACTAATATTATGTTTGATAAATTCAATGAATTTACAAGGTACAGCCATAAATGTACTACTTATAAAGAGAAAAGTAATGTAATTAAAGTTAAACAGCGTCATCATAATGTATTTGCAATGCCTTACAAGGCCCATAATTGTTACCTTAAACCTAGTACAATATTTTACCATCTGTATGTACATTATGGAGCAATAAACAATTTGATTGATTGGTGTCTTATATATAGCGAACAATAGTGAAATAACTAAATGGTGAGTTACTGCATACATTTTTACCGTATCACATCGCGATATCTTAAAATTTCTTGAAGGATTTACGTCTATTCCCCAATGGGGTTTTGCTAGAAACTCTATGCCTTGAATGAGTAATGGCGTGCTGATTCTGTGGGCGACCTAGAAAACGATGGCGAAGAGCCAACCGGGAAACACTAGGTATGGTAATAGCTTATAACCTCAAACTAGACTGCGAAAAAAGTTTTTGTTTGTTTCATGGTAAGAAAACTTTTTGGATTAATGCGCTTAACGTTATTATAGTTCGAAGTGCGATTCGCGTCAGATTTTTTGGCGGCGATTTATGCATTTACTTCTTCGTGTAACGGAGGTCATTTCTCTATGTAATTCGTACTTTTGACGTAAAAATGCTTACATTTCTAATGGTTCCACATATATCCTTCAGAGATCAAGTATGGTGTGCGTTGTCAGGAATTTAAAATTTTATTATTCTTCTTAGTTTTCTTTATTTGGATGAGTAATAATATTATAATTAAAGCGGAAAATTGCAATATAGACAATATTGCAATTTTCCAGGTTTACAAGAAATCTAAATAGAATAATTTTTATTCCATATCACAAATAAAAATGCGTCTCATCACAGATACTAGATAATGTCATTATGGTAGCTACTGCTCTGTGGCCAAAAGATCGAAAATAAATTTTAGATGTAAATTGTTCGTCTTCTAGTCAGCCAATACATTTTTATCATGTCTGTATTGGATCAGTAAAAATTTAAAATATGAATATAGCTGACAATTGCCAAATTATTTGCATAGTGACGTAATAACACCTGTGCACAGCCATTGACATAGACATTCTAGAGCAACACGAACGCTCCGCACGGAGCATGATTGATGCGCGCCGTACTCGAAACACGGACTTTCCAATCGGTTGACAATTTTGATTGATCGCTCGTTCCGTGTGCACACGCCCTTAACTCGTGACGTCGCGTTTTAATGAGATCTCCACTTTACAAATTTGAATTTAGATTAAACGCGTTCGATTTTAGATTTTTTTAAGAACGTGTGCATGATTTGCCAGGTATGGGTTTCATAATTTAAATAGTGAATTTCATTTCTTTTACGCGTTAGATATAGAGCTTTCTAGATTTTTTTATAGCTGTTATGGGCTCAAATAAGTTGTAAACAAAACAATAATTAAATTATCCCTCAGTGATAGTAAGAAGACATTATTATAGTAAGTACTTTTCCGGAGCTACAAAACGAGAGGCCTTACGCGAGTCACCACAAGGTCTCGAACATAAAGAAGTCTATTGAATCCCAGTCTTTTGTTAGAAACGAATATTTCCAACAATCCACATTTTCATTATTTATTATCGAGCCTCAGTATAAAGGAAGAATTCATTAAAAAAAATCGACTCCCGAGCGCACTTAGCCACAATCCCAATAACGACCTACAAATGATTGAGGCGAAACTCGGGTAGAGAGGGAGGGCTGGGATGAAACACGAAAAAAATACATAAGAGAAAATAATAGTAGTGAGAAAATAAGAAAAGGAGCGAAATAAAAGTGGGGGTCGGGGAAAAAATTGGAGAAAATAGGTACAAAGGGGCGAAGAAAGTCGGGCTGGGCAGATAAAGCGGAATTGGAGCTATCGGGGCGGACGGCCCGTAGGTGGGGGGCGATTATGTGAATCGATACTGTCACTCAAGAACCGGCTGCGGAACAAACGCTGAAGCGGGAGCGAGCTACGTCAAACATTCGAACCAAAATAAAAGTTTTATTGTTGATAACCGACCAACAGTCCTTGGATAATAGGAAATGCGTTGAAGAATTGCACTAATCTTACAGACAATTATAATTGGTCATTCCATTTAAAAAGTTAACCTGTTTCTTTCCGAGTAGGTACTTGAAGTAAACACGTGTTGTTCTATACTGAATCCTACTTCCTCCTAATACTATAAATGTGAAAGTTGGGATGTTTGTTACTCAATCATGCCAAAACGGCTGAACGGTTTTGGATATAGTTTGGCACGCAGATAGCTTATAATTTGAATCAAATATAGGATTCTTTTTCTCCGGGAGTTCCCGCGGGATAACGCAGACGAAGGCGCGGACGGAAGCTTGTGTGAGAATAATTATTTTAACATAGTTTTCATGCCATTATGTACTTTAAACTAACTGCTTGAGTACTCAGATCACAAACCAGCCCTTAGAAATGGAACAAACTTGTACTAGCACAAAATCACGACTATGTTGGATTACGCATATTCCTACTTATTTTAGTAAAACACAATACAATTTTCTTATAATATTTTGGAAAAAAATCAGCACCAAAAATGTTTTAAAAACATATTAATATCGTAAGTTATTAAAAAGTTATAAACCGCTATCCGTTGTCACTTGTACCACTCATCGCAAGAACACGGTCTGCGGTCGGACAAGGCGCGACTCTCCTAATTCGCTACGCTTCCGCAAATAAATGCCGCGGACTGTACCGGCATCTATTTCACTGTCCATAAATGTATTCTTTAACTAACAAGAATACATTTAGTATTCTTTTGCATATATTATTATGATAGAAAAAATTCTCAAAGTAAAATCAATAAATATTATTACAGCACTTTTTGTGTTCAAGGAACAAAATTAAAAGTGAATGCGTGCAAAATTAAGCAATTTTTATGTAATTTTATACTAAATGCACGTTTGGTTGTTGGAGGCGTGACAAGGCGTTCATTTTGACTGGCATTACAATATTAAATAATAAAAATATGAAAGTATTCTTTCGTATCACTAGAGTTGTTAACTTCAATGAGTGGTGAGATAAACGTTGTTACAAAAACGTTAAAAGAAGAGTAAAAAGCAGTGAAGAAATTGGTAAGATACAGCTAGTGCTCCGGTGGCGTAGTGGTAATATAGTCTAGCCGGACCCCAAGAGACGCACGTTCGATTCCTGCCTGGAGCATATCATTTTGTCATCGTTTTCTTTCTTTATATGTAATTGTTACAAGTAGCTCTATATTAGTATGTGATGAAGTGAGTGCTATTTTATAGGTACCACTAAACTGCTCAAAAACATAAAATTCTTGTTAAATAAAGTAAAAAATATGTCTTTGTTTATATTGTGTTTGATTTCTTGTCTACGAGCTTAATGTGAAAGTGGGTCATTGTTTAACTAAGAAGCGGGCAGAAAGTGATACATTTCTTCCCTAGGACGTAAAAGTATTTAAGAAACTTAGTAGTAAATAGTATTTTTTTCATTACGTCACAGCAATCTAAACATAGGTACTTCAAAAACATTTTTTTAATTCTTGAACTTCTAAAAATTATTGTGATTTTTTAAAAAAAATTAAAACATAATTAGTAAGAAACAAAATTTAAAACTATCATTTTTATTCTTTGGTACAAATTATAAAGCATTTGTATCTCGCGCGAAGAACCCGCGTCAAATATTTATAAAAAGTCTGACCTAAGGTGAGTACTAAAATTTTGCGCTTATACAAAGAAAAAGATGAGTCTTGACTTGACGCCGTTTGATACCGAAGGTCAAGATTTATTACAATAATTATAAAATTGTGTCCGTTTATTTTTCACACTCAATGAAAAATAAATGAAAAATTGAAAATGGTGTAATTTTCTGAAATTTCGTTTTTGTTGACGTGCAATACAGAAAAATATTGTAATAAACGTAATTTGGTGCGAATGATGTTGAGAAATTTATCATGGTTATCGACCTCATCGAAGTAGCATCATGGAGACTGTCATCATATTTATATATATTTAGCCCCAAACTCTCCCAAAATGTATTGAAATGTGTCCGCATTTCAATGCGCTAACGAAAGTCATATAAAAAATACATTAGACATGGCTTGTCGACTTTTACGGGAATACTAAACAAAAAAAATAAAAAAAAGATGGGAAAGCAAAATTATTGCAAATTACTTTCAATATTTTTTTACTATTTAATTATTTATCTAGCTTTTGTTTACTTTCCTCGTATTCGAAATGAAAAGTACAGTGCTTACCTCGCGTGAAAGCACCATTTCAGCCTCGCACTATTGGCTCGGCTTTAATGGGTAGCTGTCAAGGCTTGATTAACAATCTACTATTGATAATTTTTATATATTTAACATAATTTTTTAGATTTTACTCAAAAAAATCGCATTTGGCACGTAAGTAATAACAAACTCGCTTTATGATTCTGTTATACTCGTACTGACCTAACATAATAAGTAAAATCCCCGTGAATTACAAGTGATACTCTAATTTCGTTTTTAAATTAATACAGTTGCTATAAATAAATGTCATCTAATACATTTGCAGCGATCCGTAAGACCCCTTACAGTAATTAGTGTCTCAATTGCCCCTCGAAATCTCCAATAATAAAAACTAAACCTTATCTACCCCACGCTAAGTAATTTAGATGGGCCTGTTGGGGACATTAAATGAATGTTCAGTTAAACATACTTGTCCCCTGACAGCAGATGTATTACCAACTTGTTATTGTGGGACTAGATGAACATTGCTTTCTAAAGTTTAGCGTTAGGAGTCTCTTAACGATTTTTGTCTTAGTCTTTCTAAAGGAGATAGAAAGAGACAAATGTCGTTGAGAGTCACCTAAGTTTAGGGAATGGCTAGTGAAAATGGACATTAGGTACTACTCTTGTCACAACCACTGTTTTCTAACCTGCTTAGGTTTTATAACTACTGTTCGCTCTCCTACTGTATAGACGCACCTTGTTTAGCAACGAGGTGGTGGGAGCCTGATGACCTGTACCACAGATATATATAGGTATATGTATCACAGGCGTCAGTTTCACACAAACTATATTTAAGTAGCTCTTTACTACCATTGTTATTAAAATTCTGTACCGTGTGTTTGTGATGAGAAAAATAAAGTTTATTATTATTATTAATAATTTTTATTTGATAGTCTATATTGAGATATATTGTACAATACTAGAGCCAAATTGATAAAGAATAAATGTAAACAAACCAATGTAATTTTTGTATTAGTAATAATAATAAATAAGAAAGGCAGCGGCTTAAAGGGGTAAAATGACATTTGGGTTGTTTGCAATCATGCTTTATCGAATTTGGGTCAAGTTATTAGAAACTTCTCATGAGTTTCTCTCATATAGGAAGGACTGTGCCCAGCAGTGGGACGTATATAGACTGGTAATGATGATGATGAAGGTATTAGAGCAGATACTGCGATGAGATTTTTTGTTAGGTGAATCGAGTGATTTCTGTCAAGGTGCCGCAACGCACGCCGATCGTATTTCATTTGATTCACGATAGTCAAAAAGTCAGTTCTTTTGTATGGGTTTCACGTAGCTCAATGAGCTTTAGCGATCTAACCCTTTGCTGTAATATTGTATTAGGTGGTAAGTACGGCTAATTCGAGTGAAAAATACGCTCTATACCTTCTTACCTTTATTTTTATTAATATTTCCTGTTGCTCTACAATAATCGCGAAAGCTTTTTGACTTTGTTTCATAAAACAAAACGGTATCCATTGCTTTTAACAAGTCGGTAGTAACAAAAGAAAAATCGCGCGTTTATTACAATCGTATTGGCAGCACGTGGTGAGTCATTAAGTTATTGAAGTGCACTTCAATTCAAAGTCAATGGAACAGTTGTAGCTGGCTACGGACCACTTAAAGCGGCTATTAACATGTATTGTTTCTACCGATTGGTTGTAAGTGAGAGCTTGCGAGCACCAGCGGTAAGGGGTTATTGAAATTGATAGCGTGAGTGACAAAATGATGATGATTGATCGATCTTGAAATTTCTAATTTCATGTGTGGTTTTCGTCTAATATATAATATACAGGTATATAATGCAGTATATAATATACAGGTTGGTGCCGTCAATACGACAGTAAATTAAAACGTATGCTATAAGTACTAGTTCATAGAAATCTTTTGCAACTATCACAACAACTTATTCATTAGATAATTTTATAACATTTGTATGAAATAATATAACATTGGCTGCATTCTTCCACAGAAATGTTAAAAATTATCAAACCAAAAAGATGTATTTGAAACATGCAAAACATTTCTATGTACTAGTATAGCCCATGTTTTAATTTATTGTCGTATTGACGCCACCACCCTATATACGGACAAATTACTTAGAATTCGATAGCCAGACTACGCCTCGGCAAACGTGGACCGACGACATAAAGAAGGTGGCATGTGATGGCTGGATGATGATATCGGGAGCCGTGTATTATGACGCAACCTTGGGGAGGCCAACGTCCAGCAGTGGACTGCAATAGGCTAGTATATGAAACCGGAACGTTTGTTGCTTCTTTATGTCTGTTGCCAGTCAGATTATTCCTTTGTCTTTGCACTTAATTCAATTCTTTTCTATAGAAATGTTAGCTGGTTACTCAAATCTAAAAATGACAATATATCTGTCTTTTTAATAGTTTAAGTACTTTGATATTGTTGAAATCAAGGTATTTATAATAATACTAGTTCCGATGGGTGATTAAAATTTACTAGTTTCTACATTGATACGGGACACAGAGCTAGAAATCAATTATACAGTGTGGTGACGACAGTACGACGATAAATTAAAACATGGGATATTTAGGTTCATAGAAATGTTTTGCAACTTTCAAATAAATCTTATTCATTTTATAATTTTATAACATTTCTCGGATACAATGCAGCCGAAATTTTTTTCCTAATGATTTACTAAGTAGATACTCGGTTATTTTATACAAACCCCCAAAACACTCAATGGATGACCGTCACGCTTTGCTGGGCAGATTTTTTGTTTGTTTCATGATCATCATCATCATATAAGCCAAGAGACGCCCACTGCTGGGCATAGGGCTCCCCCAAGGAGTTAGTTTGATTATTGTTAATGAATTCATAGATAAATTTATTTATCATTATTTCTAGCGACATTGTTAAATAAATCATTTTATTTATATGACTACTCACGCAAAATAATTGTTAACTATCTATTTAAATTCAACAAACTTTGTAGAACCTAAGCCTAAATGCACACAATTCACAGAAATACTGCATCAAGCGTCAACTAAAACATTACAGAATAAAAGTTGCGATGTCCGTCAATCACACTCGCAGGCGGCCTTTTATCCGGAAATACGACGTCCATTTTGTAGGCTTTTTGTTCGTCTATTTTCATATAGCTACCTACTTCCGAAACATTGTGCAACCCCGTTGACGCGTGCACAAAACAGTACTTGTTTACATATAAAACAAAAAGTTGTCAATATTATTGATTGCTACCTGAGCCATAAGCTTAGTAAAATAAAATAAAAACAGCTAGTATAAAAAAAAATCATGCTACCTATATGTACAGACAAAAATACTTAGTGATAACTTACGTTCGACTCTTAATTTCGAAAGCAATAAGGGTTAATCACTGACTTTTGTTGTTAAATATACACGATAGAAAATACTATGAAATTCGTATCCATATTCACTATGAAAAATATTTGTTAAAATATTATTTCAGTATATTTATATGTATTTTCCGCACCGCATAAGTTTCGTAAGTCACGAAAAGAAAGTTACTCTTTAAAAGCTTGTGTATTTAGATTTAAACTTTATCACAAAGAATGCCTGACATATTTGTTTCATTTTCAAACTTCTATTGGAAATATTTGTTGTTTTCCTGGAAATTCATAGCGCCCACTGAGAAGTTTATTGGAGATTCCTCGAAAACAAACTTTGACAGCTTGTTTTGGTCGGTTCTGTAACAAAAATGTCTGACTAGACATTTTGGCGGGAAGTCCAAGGCTTCCATTCGACGCGGAACACTTCGAGATAACTAATTTGGGATTACAAGGAAAAGCTTGCGGAAAATAGATTTTGTGTAGACGGTAGTGAAACTAGTGAATAACAAAGATCTAAAATAGAATATATTGGCTTTTCAATGCTTTTGAGATGATTTAGAAGAAATAGCGAATTAAAGTGAATGAGTGAACGTCATTTATAATGTACTTGTGTGACGCGAGCTTGCACCTATGAACGACCACGATTCGGTTTACGATTATTACGAAGACTCCTTGGGAAGCTACTTTAGACTGCTATAATAGATATATTACGTAGTAACCCGTCCATTTCCAACCTGTCAAATAAAACTACTTATCTAGAATAATTCCAAAAGAAAAGTACCTACTTTCAAAATACAAGTTTCTTTAATATGCTGACATACTATAGTACAATACCAAAATCTAGATTAATTCCAGCCTCCTAACTATAGTTACATCATATTATGAAAGATTGATGTAACTTCAAACATTATCGGTCTTAGAGTAATCATGCAGCCATCATTGTGAAATGGCGCAAGTTCGCCCCTGCCCCAGTTATCTTGTTTTTAAATTTTTAGAAGTGATATTTAAGGCCCCACGTCTAAATTTGAATCAACATAATACGGAGTGTAACGGTGTTTTAACTAAAGATGTTTTGTACTGAACCAAATATTGAAATAGCATGAATTTAAGAATGAAATGAAAAATGGCAGCAATTCAAGTTGCTAATATTGAGTCCATTATTGAAACATAATCTCGTAACTATCACTTTTTTGCATTGAAAAATGGGACGTCATTAAAAATAATGCACCTAGTGCCAGTTTCAAAATGTCTTACTCCTTCCTCGGTGCACGACTCAGCAGACATTCGGGTCACGCGTCACAACAACGCCTCCGAAGTGGATAAAGCTTGCCCCGTACAGTCGAAGTTGCCTCAAGCGTAACAATATGAACTTTGAACCAACTTTTATAATGAAAATTACACTTCAATATAACTTTGACAGTTATAAAATGGTTTAAGTTAATAGTTTATTAGAATTGCTCAATAATTTCGGTGAAGTTCGGATCTTTTCCGTGGGAGGAAAATACGTATACATATTTTGTATTTATCATCGTTCAAAGGCAGTGCAAGTTATACTCACGTAATATTTTCTTACAGGTATCTAATAGGTATAACATAGTTTTAGTACCTAAAGAGAAAACTGTAAAGTTTTATAATAATAATAAAAAAGGATTTATTATCCAGGAACCTTTAAACGTATCCTCAGAACACTCTACCAAAGTTACATCACAATCTGATCAATGGTTTCGGAACGCATAAGGGACAAACATACAAACATTGATTTTAATTTATACATAACATATTAGGCTTATTTTGTGTCTAATATACAAAACATGTAAAATATAGGTCATCATATTTTATCTCTAAGGATTGGTAATTTTGTAATTATATTGTCTTGATAAAACTATGTTACAAGTTTATTGCCTTCGAGAGTATTTGAGATACATACCTATCATTATAAATGACTTAGTAAACGTATTATTTATTCTGTGGCAAGTAACGCGAAACACCAACGTCACGTTGTCGGTCATTGGAACATAAAGCTTCGAACATAGACCCGAGTGGACAGAAGTCAAGTTGATCTCTACGCCGCCGTGAAGGACAACTCTGTTGTGAGCGAACAAGAATAGTTCACGCGTAAGGGTGTGTTTCACTGAAGCGGAAATGTATGGAGCGGACTTTCTTCAACAAATATATATTCTTTAAACTTTTTTAGTTCATTCAGAAAATTTACTATTTCGATTGGTACGTACTATTTCAACTTTTACATATTTATGTACTTTATCGAAATTCTTAAAATACGATATTTTCTGCAATACTAACGTTTGAAGTGGAACGTAGCGGAGATGTGCAGCCTTCTTTTTTTTTATTATACAAAGCACGACAAATGACTCTACGGTAGGAAGAGTCCATATGCGAAGACAGCTACTGCACACTGCTCTAGTCGCCCCCAACTTGCCGGCCCAAAAGATGCTTTATCACGCCTCTTTTGAAGGAACCCATGTTATAGGAAGGAGGAAACACATGTGCTGGCAAAGAATTCCAAGTTCTGGAAGTACAACAAATAAACGAGGTACTAAATTTCTTTGTGCGTGATGTTGAGATGAAGATAGTAAATTTATGACTCCGAAGACCAGCACGCGTGCTCCTGAGTAGGAAGGGAGAAGGTGGGATAAGGTCAAAAAGCTCGTAAGAGCATTCTCCGTAACATCTCACCCTCACTCGTATCTCCTCGACCTTAACTAAATATACGTAAATACAATAGAATCGATGACAATTTACTTAGAAAAGAGTAGTAAGAGTAGTGCAGCAAGATAATTTTCTTGTAGTGATGTGTTCCTGCCGTGAGTTGGGTCTCACAAAACCTCATTGAGAAAGCAATATCTTGAAAGGAGGAGGCTCATCTCCTATATTCTATCAAAATAAAAAGTTTTCTTGATTTTCAGAAGTCAGACCACGAGTGAGTAGTGACCAAGGTGCTACGAGCGACTATAGGCCACAGTAACCGCTTACCACCCGCTACCGCTTACCACGTAAATAAAGCTCTGCTCGGCTCTTCTCCGCATCAGTGAAATCGCACCCTAATGATGTGAGAGCGAAGTTTTGTTATTTAGTTATGTAAGACTTAGTTGCCTCATATAATCTACCAGTATGTAAAATCACTAAAACTTTTACTGGAGATATTCTATTCTATTAATTATTGTTTTCGTTTTTATAAACAATAACATTGAGGAGCTCGGTGGCGTAGTGGTTTTAGCGCTCTGGTTTCGATTACAAAAACAAAGCAACTTTCGCCATGGTTGGTCCCGGGATGGGTCAATCAAATTTATAATCTCGAGCTCCTCCGTGCTTCGGAAGGCACGTTAAGCCGTTAATCCCGGTTGTTGCTCCAACTGCTTTAACCCACCAACCCGCATTGGGCCAGCGTGGTGGTGTTAGGGCCCAAACTCCTCATGTGTTTCTCCCATGTAGGAAGGCCTGTGCCCAGCAGTGGGACGTATATGGGCTGGTGATGATGATGATGGTTCTACTCGGAATCAATTGATAATTTCAGTTGAAGTACCTTCGTTCCAATCAAGTCAATAAAAATTCAGAGGCCTGATCCGACTGACTGACATATCAACGCACAGCTTTTTTTAATTTATTTTTTTCTTAACGGGGTATATCTTGACCTTCATCTCACCTGATGCTAAGTGAAGATAAGACCGACGATGGAAGCGAGCTACACCCGGATTCCTCAACCACAGAGGAACCTCTTACCTCTAACTGCCGGAACACAACAATGCCGTTAACATTATTGCTATGGCGACAGACTTAGGTAAGATGGTGGTAGCTAGCCAGGCGGACTTAGAAAAGCTCTACTTCCAACCAAACCAAGCAGAAAATTTCTGCCCCCACGGGAATCAAACCCCG
Organism: Nymphula nitidulata; assembly: GCA_947347705.1. NCBI lineage: Eukaryota > Metazoa > Arthropoda > Insecta > Lepidoptera > Crambidae > Nymphula > Nymphula nitidulata. Next base: position 10,481,606 of record OX374636.1, read on the forward strand.
AACCTTTAGATCTGAAGTAGGTGGTCTCAACCACTAGACCACAGAGGCGGTTAAAGCTTAAATCCGTCATGCATCAGATTCTAGACACAATTAATTTTTTAATTGTCATAGCCCTCCGGTGGGATAACGCCGCTTGAGGGATTAAACGGCTGTTCTTAGAGACGTGAAATTTGGTAGGTGTGTTCATTGTGAAGTGTAGGAATCCACTTAAAAAAAAATTTCGAAATTCCACCCTTAAGAGGGTATAATGGGGGGTTGTATTTACTATGAAACTTTTTATTCTTTGGGTCAATTGACTCGAAAATTGGTACACATGCTCTTCAATTAAAATTAGGAGACAGGTAACACAGCTGTTTCAATATGGGGCTCCGAAATTCTAGAAGGCATGGCGCGCAGGGGGTTCTGTTATAACCATATTATCCCAGAGATGAGTTTAGTTTTGCAGAGAACTATTGCTTTGTTTGAGATATTTTCAGTTTGTTTTTTAATTGAGAAGGAGAGTAAACGCTCATAATGTTTGTTTCGGAAAAAATATGACATTCGTTTTTGTAGTACACGCGGGAAAACCCGCGGGAGGAAGCTAGTTTATAGAATGAAAACTACTTTATCGTAAGCAGAAATTGCAACCGCAAATATTTTTATATTCCCGCTCACACCAAGTACTCCGAAGTAAGCATTATACGAGGTTATGCTATGGATGTTAGATCGACGGTTTATCTAGTACCTAATAAACTTAATAAACATAATTATGATCCCTATTCGCTTAAAATGCCAAGTGCCGATTCCACCTTCTAAATACATTGCTGTTTCACGCTACAATTAAAAGAAGTGTTTCGTTGTTAAACATCAATGTACGTTTTACGTATATTACACCTAAGATTTTATCCACCGGTACTTGTCATTTGTGTAAGCAAATAAAGGACTGATCATACAAAAATGTACACAAAGGTAAATGACGTGTCATAGCCTGATTAAAATCTTTAGCAACAAAACAGTCACTCGATTTTTCCGTTGAAGAAAACAAACTACATATCGCAAGCCACGAAAAGCCAAGGTGTTTGGTGAGAGACCCAACGCCCCCTCTCTCTTCCTCCCATCTCATAAGTGAGGGGCGGGACAAGTAGGGTTCCTCGAAAATTAGCGGATGAAAACACCGTCACGGTTTTGGGACCGTGTGAAGTAAAACAGTACTTTTTATAAGATGGTATGCCATTTTTTAAATTATTTTGGCAAACTGTCATTTCCTAGTTTATCTAGAAACCAAACACTCTCTTGAAATAATAGTCATGTAGTACCTAAAAATTACTAATTTTAGTAACGTGGTTTGACATTGCTCTAAGAATTTAACTACGGCTTTAATTTTTCTTTAATCGCTGTTTGTTTGTGTGGTGATGAGTAAATGTATTTCTTTCTTTCAAAAAAATACGATGACTTGTTTGAATGAGTTGTTATCATAAAAAATATATTAAAAATGTTATAGTTATACTTTTAAATTAATCGAGTTTTAAGTAAAAAGCGCACCGGGAGCCGAACTCGAGATACTGTATGAAGTTTTTGTATCGTTTTGTAAAATGTCTTTCCTTATTAAGTTTGAAGTTTCAATGCAGTTTTCCACGGGTGTAACTTTAAAATATTGATTTCCTTAAAATTTAAGCTATTTTTTGTTCACTGTGACAACCCTCGCTTTTTCTTGCGCTGAGTCATGACTATCTTCAAAGACACACAAAAAGAACATCAGTTCTTTGTGCTATTTCGCAGACGTTGATGTGTCGCATCACGAAAGTAACGTACGGTCAGCAATATAAAAAACAGGAGAAACTATCGCAGCAACAATTAAATTTCAAAAAAGCATTATTTTATTTTTATTTGTTTTTTTATACAAAGCACAGCAAATGACTCAACACCACCTGAAGTGAAGCGGTAAGAAAAATCTATATATACGTGTGTTTCAAGCCCACATGTGCTGGCAAAGAATCCCAAGTTTTGGAAGTACGACAAAGAAAGCAATGTCTCGACTCGACGCAATTGCAGAGGCTCGAGGTTACTCGCAACCTCTACTCACATTGTCAATAATACGGACAGCACGACGCGACGCAGGAATCTGTATGTTCTTCAGTTATAATATTAATTACTTACATCCTTATGTTTTTATACAATACAAGCCACACATAATTTTGTCACCGCCCATTGAGAACTTACTAGTCTTAGATATTTACCTATGTAGCTGAAAAAATATAAAGGACTAGTAGCCGCCCGCCTTTCCACCCTCGTCGATGTCGGTTACTTAGCCGAAATGTAGCCTCTGCCCTTTATCGTGAAGTAATCTATCTCTACCAAGTTTCATTTAAATCGTTAAGCGGTCTAAGAGTAAACCCGTTACAGACAGAGTTACATTCACTCGTATAATATTAGTATAGATGGATTGGCTATTATTATCGACACAATTCTGTTATTTATTTTTCTGCCCCCCCCCAGGGTCTAACCATTGCGATGAATCTGCTACGGCCTACGGCTTTAGGATTCAATCATTATTGACTTTCGTCTCCGGTCCACGGGACTCGTTGGTGATTGAAGATTATAATTTCCACAACGGAAGCGATCGAACGAAAAACGCAAATCATTGATATTGTGTGTAGTCAGTAAATCTTTGGTGTTACAAAATAACGAATTTTTCTTTTTCGCAGAATAACGAAAAAATCGCGGCAAAACAAAAGAGGAATAGCGTAGCCTTTTTATGACATTTAATTAAATTTTTGGCTTTGACGACCGGCTGGTCGAGCGGTCTGTACTCGGTCGGTACCAGGTTACTCGGTCAAGATGTCCCGGGTTCGAATCCCGGTAGGAGCAAATGTTTGTATGATGAGTACGAGCATTTGTTTACGAGTCATGGATGTTTATATGTTCATTTAGTAAATTTCTAATATTTATATACATATTACTATCAATATTTATCCGTTATCTAGTATCTATAACACAAGCTCTTAAATGATGCTTACTTTGGGATAGATAATAGGTGTGAGTGTATATAAAAAAAATGGAGTTTTAGGTGGAATGCAATTTAACGAACTTCAAACTAATCAGTCAATTATTACTGTTGGCATTCTTTTAAAATTATGACTTTTGATCACCGAATTTACACTAACACTACCATAAAGAAGATCGCAGCTGAATAAATGTTTTTGTAGTGTTGTCTTCCTGTAGTAAGGTCTCCAGAGCTCATTCAGTAAGCGTTATATCGGGAGCAGAGGAATTCGTCTCCTATATACTGTCTATATAATTTATGCCCAAGGTGCTACAAGTGTCTATAGGCCACGGTAACCGCTTACAATCAGGCGGACCATACGCTTGTTTGCCACCCTTGTCGTATAAGGAATCTATAGTCAGTTCTATAAGATATCTCCGTCATATGCGTGCCGAGAACCATCGTCGAGCGTCTAGTTCCCCGCTCGCAGAACATTATTCCCGTAATCATTAACACACACAGACGCGTATGCCAACGCAATAATTGCTAGTGATCGGGGTTTTCGCTCGATATACTTTCGGAGTGCCTTGATCTCAAGACACGTGTCCAGAAAGAAAGTATGCCGTATATTGTTCTTTACTCGATTAGTGAGGAGATCTGCTATTACTGCTGTATGTGAAGGTTGAAACATCATTTCTGAATTTTTTTTTTTTTTTTTTATATACCACTAAGGTGGCAATCAAGCATACGGCCCACCTGATGGTAAGCGGTTACCGCAGCCTATGGACGCTTGCAACACCAGGGGTATCACTTGCGCGTTGCCGACCCTGTAAAAACCTTTATACCACCAAAGACTATTTATTTATTGCATATAATAAAGTACAATTGACGGACTGACTGCCATTGGGCATTCTTTAATAGTCTTCTACTACTCTCTTCCATGGCTCTAGTGCCCCGGGCACTCCATACAACGCCTGCTTGGATGGTGATGCCTGTTGATTATTATTCCTCCAGAGGCCACCTCTTTAGGCTTGAGGAATTACCAAGGCTGTCGCTTCCTTAAAACCTCGGTTACGCTGTAAAGGCCACTTGCAGCCAGGCCTGCATTAAGTCGAGAAAAAATAGTACTACTAGAAAACCAGAAAGTAAATATTCTTTTTTATAGTCATATCACGTTTTAGTATGTGAGTTCTGAATAAAGTTTGTAGGAATCCTCGAAGATCAGGGCATGATAACCACCGTGCGATTTGGACCAGAGACTTTGTCAAGGACTTGCTTGCAGTATTCATGAATAAAATCATGCTCAACTGCAAGTAGATAATGATGCAGCCATATACCATATTTAACGACTTAAATTAAAGGAGTGTGGACAATACCTATTGGAACTTACCTCTTTTATGCTCTTCATTGCTCCCCGTCCTATTAAGTTGAGGGGGCAGAGGAGCTGGTATGGCTGGCGCCGCTGGCGCCGTGGGAAGACCAGGGTACCACCACCCAGTCGCCGCTTGTCCATTGAACATTCTTAATTTTTCATATACACTATCGTTTTGTGCCGACGCAGCTTGTTCCTTTTGAGAAGCAAGGTTTCGAAGGACACGGTTGATTGAAGACACCTGTTAAGAACACAAAACCTTATTAGATTGATGGAGGTCTTAAAATTGATCAAATTAAAATTGGTACGTGTGAGTTTCTATGTGCGTTTTAATCTGTCAAGCGGCGTTATAACTCTGGAGGTCTGTGATAAAAGAAAAATCTATTGTGTCTGGTATCTGACGCCTGACTTGTTAAGAAGCGAGTGAACAGTAGAGTTGTAAAATACTTTTTATAAATTAAAACTTTTTAAAACAAAAGTCCTTTTCAATAAAGGTATTATTATTTTACTAAAGGACAAGCAAGCTGACGACCCACCTGATGGTAAGAGACTACCGTCGCATATACCACACCTGATATAACAAGGAAAAATCGCTTGTTATTGCAGGTGCGTTAATTGTCATCTTGAGGCTTAAGATGTAACAAACCGAACCGTTCTACTACTGAAATAGGAAAGGAGGCAGTATCTACCTACCCAGACGTCTCCTTCCTAATTATCCCTACTAAGGCTCCTACATAAGGTACGGGCCTATATACCACCTATTCAAGTATAGGGTTTAGTAGTTGTTCCAAGAATGGAGATAGCGGTGTTATACCTCTGGAGGTTTATGACAATTAGAACATTAATTTTGTCTGTAATTTGATGCACGACGGGTTCAAAATTGTGCAAATTTCATTCTCTAAGTACTAGTCAACCAAAAATCATGGGATAAGAAAAATGGTGCACACATAGTAATTTTTCTTCAATTTATCTTAAAATAATAGATAAGAATAAGGAAAAAAATATGAAAAATAGAGATTTTAATAGAAGAATTAAGACATTACAGTAGCATATAAATTAGCAGCGGCTTATATTTTCTCGAGCAATACACATTTCAAATAAAACCACTTTGCCGAATTTGGCTTCTTAGCTGGTAGTTTATTTAATTAAATTTATAAGCATTAGGTTAAATTGCCCATAACATCAGGGTTCTAACTTTCTTTTTCACTGAACTTATTTAGAAATTTAAAAAATATTATTCACTTGATTTGGTATAGTTTCATGAGTTTCGTAAAAAAAAATCATAGAAGTAATACTGATACTTATAAGGGAGCTCTGCATGGAATTCGCTTCAGACAATTTTTCGGATGTATAATAATAACTATTATTATAAATGATGCTCGTAAATCAAGATGATATGTTACAAAGGATGTAAGAAGATGGACAAATCGTTACAATTATAATGTCGAGTGATCGAAATTCTTGCCAATAATGGACAGTACACTCGTACCTACTCGTCCTTTATTGGCATAGTAATTTAGGCAGAAAAATTACTTCATTCATAAGTTTTTCAATTTGTAATTAACTTTTGGTCTCAATTCTCAAAAGATTCAGTTAATAAAAAATGAAAAATATTTACAAGTCTAATAATTTAGTTCGACGAAAAAATCTTCGCAGGTTAACCAACGACACGTTAGTTACTAATAAGATTCTAATTGTAATACAAATGATTGACAGAGAATTAGATATTGATGTCGTAATTAAATTTTACAGTTTTACCGTGAAAATAAGTCTTCATTGAGAATAGTACACTGAAACAAATGACAACTGAACTTTCGACTTCCTCTTAGTTCAAATAAGTGACTACATAACTTAGGGTAACACTAAGTCAAAAGTGAAGTTGCAAAGGTAGAGATGCACCGTTTTGTTAAATCAAAATAAAGTGAATTTACACCTCGCCAAATTTTGGTTACAATAAAGTAAATTGGGTAAATATTTTTTTCATTGTAGAAATAGTAAAGTGTAATTTGAAACAATTTAGACATTGAAATCTTATTGTAATTGCTACTTATCGGTTTTGAGCTGAATACCTACCTCTTTCCATTTGTATCAATTTAAGTTACTTAACACATTCAAGCACAGTAAGGAGTATGGGTACGCCGTGATAGCAGGCTTAACTCACAATACGGCAATTCCAATCAACATCACAATCACATGGAAACAACTATCTAATGGGAAACAAATTGCCACCCGACCCCACTCTTTAAGTTCAAAACACGTGTAATTTAAAATCTAATATGATTACTAAATTCCAATCGGGGCCCTCAAAGGGACAGATTAGGGCACGCCACCCCCACCCTTACGGGCCTAAAAACCCCAATATCTATCTACTTTCACCGAAAGACCACGCATGCGTAAAAACCAGACACACACAAATATAAAATCCTATGTATGCCTATTTTAACACGTAGTACCTACATTGTCATAGTTATGTAGAGCCGTAGATATAATATCTGTTTTCTTGTTGCCAATAGCAACGGGGAAATCGTATTTTTCCCTACACGCCGCGCTAGGGGACTGCGCTCAGAGCGTAACGTATTTTGTAATACAGGGAGACTGTACATGATTGAAGATTGGACAGTGACTTTGGCATTATTTTTTTAGCGGTTAATTTAGACAGTTTTAAGAAATTCTATATATTGTATTTATTAATTCTAAATATATCTAATGTCGGTGGTTTGCGGGTTCCTTTACAAATTACAATAACAGACTGTAACAGTGAAATGATGTCAATATATTTTTCATCCCCCCATCTCGGAAAGAGTATTTTTGATCTTCGATATCTGAGTGCAAAAGCCGTTTTTATTCGCTAGAGGATAAAGTAATTTATTAACACACACACAACATAAAAAACACTTTCAAAGTAAAATTGAATTTAGAACATCGTGTGCACTAAGTTTGTGAATTCAAAACATCATTAATCCTCTTTACTTCTACCTCCATGGTGCCGAATTTATTAAACAACCTTTTTTAACTTGTTAAAAACTCAGACTCGGTACCTTCTTGGTGTACTTTTTGCTTAATTTGCTTTGCGCGCGGCATTTTCTTTTCACGACATATTGTTACAACCATAGGTTTACAACAAGAAACTTGAAAACAAGTAAAAAACCTAAAATGAGTGATTCCAGCGACGAAGAAGTTTATTTGACGGCAACAGAATTGACTGAAACTGTTAATAATGCGCAAATGTTTTTTTTTTGCGTTTAGTCATTTCCTCGTTGAGGTTTGATGAAAAGTTACGTGTTGCACTTGAGTGCAAAGATTTTTAACCTCGTGCTCTTTTGATTCCCTCACTAACGCTCAGGATTCTAATTTTCGAATCCTTCGCTTGCTCGGTCATCAAAATTGAGCACGCGGTTAAAAAGCAACTTTGCACTCTTGTATAACAAATAACTATTTTCACTCACATACATTTTAACCCAAATTAATCTTCATCAAGAGCTTTTATTGTGAAAGCTAAAGGGGTAAAAAATATAAATTACTATAAAATAAATAATATAGACCAAAACAAACATGGCTTGTGATGAACGTTCGTGTTCATCACACAACCAATCGGGACTAAAATCCGTGACATCTGATTTAGTATAGAGGCTCACTCTCAAGTAATCAGTTGGCCCAAATTTTTAATTATTGTAAGTTGGTAGGTATTTAAAGTTATAAACAATAATTTGTATACAGTAAAGCAATACGAGGTTATCCTAGCTTTAGTAAAAGTGTCTAAATGTACAATCCCGTGCGTACTATAGCGAATTCGCATGTAGTGTGTCTGATTTAATCCCTTGTTCGCCTAATGGAAGGTAATGTACACCGACGGACGGGCGGCGGACGAAAACAGGATTGAAAAATAGACGAGTTCTCATATTAGAGAATCTCTTGAGCACTCGTCGTGTGCTTGAAATAAATAAAAAATGAATAACAAGAATTATTTTGATTATAAGAAGGATCAATCAGAAGTTTAATAATTTATTTCAAATCTAGACCTAATAGAGATTAAATCTAAATTTAATTCGTTAAATCATTATAAGTGAAAAAATAAAGCAGTCTGCTAATCAATCGTAGAGGTTGTCAGGAAAAGAAAGCGAATAAGCGATTGACAAAAAACAAGAAATCCTTTCCTAATCTAAACCGACACTAAAAAAGCGATCCCGTTTTAAAATGGGATTTCGAATTTCAAATATGAACCCGACAGTTGTATTTAAAACGCGAACGCTGCTTCTGACAGCGCGGGCCAATCAGATAGGTGCTCGAAAAGATTAAAGAGCGTGTACTCCTATCCTACTATATTGTCTATAAACATGTTATATACGGCTGTAAGAAAATTGGATGTACACTTACATTGCTTATTGTATCATTTCAAGTAATAAGTTAATATTAATTATAAAGTTAACGTAGATAAGTCTCTTCTTTTTAAAACTATCCGCAGTCAAATAACTACGCTTTTTGGGATTATTGTGGCGAGTTCTTGAAGCTTCTTTAAACAGCCGGATTATGGAGAACCGTCCTGATGTTGTCTTTGTACACATACCTATAGTATTAAGTTGTGAACTATTTGTGTACCTGGTGTTTGATTAGTTTTTGTTTATCTGAATCAACTGATTGGGATGTTGCCTTAGTTTGAATATGGCACTATTTTTCACAAATCCAAACTTAAAAGATATGGAATATTGTTAAAGTTGTATTGGTTAGAAAAATAATAAATTTATAATTTATTTGTTTTCAAAAATTTTCAATAATATTACGATATTAGATTTTTACAGTATAAAAAGATACATATTAATAACATAGTTATTTTTGTCAATCTTATCTCAGTATGCAATCTCACCCTGTATACTTACTTCTTATTATGAAATAAAAAAGTCGTTTTATTATATCAATGGAAATAAAATAAATGGAATGGAAAGAACTATGATAGACTTTCAGTACTATTTTTATACTAATTTGTTTCAAAGAATCAGTTACACAAATAAGGAAACAATAATTTATACAATTTGCTGCGTAATGTCTTCTATTTTATGTTTAAGTTAATACGAATTGAACAGTAAAAAGCTAATAGGAAATCGTTTTTTAAAAAAAAGGGCGCGTGCTCGTAAAGCCAATGTGGAGTAACTTTTATCAATCGCCATATTTGCTCAGATGTCATTATTTGAGGAATCGGTGGATTAATCGTGTGTTCCTTCACATTATTACGCAAGAACGCACGCAGCTGTTGTTATTGTATTTTTTATTCAATTTGTAACGATTGTATTGCTAATTGGCTTTGTATTTTTATCAGATTAAGTTTTGTGTTCGTTGGCGGTGACAGTTTTTACTTTACCTTCTAGATTAACAGTATTTATAGAAATGAAAACATCTTGTCTATATCCGTTTTAATCCATATCTACATAAAATTTAAACGCGAAAGTATCTCCGTCTAATTGTCTGTCTGTTACGTTTTCAATGCTAAGTCATGGATTCGTTTTAGATGAAATTTGTCAAAAAGATAGATTTTACCTCGAGAAAGGATAATTGCTCATAAATTACATACACCCATAACTTTGTGTAAAGTCTCAAATTCTTTGACGACCTCCTGCCAAGTGTGGCAGGAGGTCGATTCGTAGTGACGAATCGAAGTTTGATAGGAAACATTGTTTGTAAGTATATCAAAGTTACGGAGTGATAGACGAAGAAAGTAATGCTAGTTCCAATGCTAAAAGAAGTGAGGATAAAGCCCTTGATGACCAAAAACTTTTTTATTCCCGACTTATACCCTTTCCAAGCTGAGGCACCCGAATTAGTGACCAGCGATGTGTGTAAAGGGCCCAAAACTTTCGACAATTTTAGAAACGGGGTGCGTGTGAGCCCTTGCATGGGGCGAAGCGAGATTTTTAAAATATGGACGTTACTGAGCAGCCGGTTTGAGCTTGACTGAGACAAAAAAGGCTTTTTATTACAGTAGGAGTTTGCTAAGTAGCCCGTTTTTTTTATACATTATCATTTTCTATGTTTTGCTATTAAAGAGCCGCTAGAAACTGATTTCATAAACGATTACAGTAGCTACCGTTTATTGAGGCAATCTCTAGTTTTGTTTAAATATATTTAGGTAGTTAATTATAATAACTATCGTTTACTAATGAAAAAGTTTACTTTAGTTTTTCAGTTTAAAACGAATGTTGTTTCAGATTCTAATTTCGTATGACCATTTTCATGGTTGTTTCAGCACGTTTAAGTATGTAGTCCGTATTTAAAAGTAGCTACGTATACTTAATATGTAGGTAGTGCTACTTTTAAGTAAGGAAACATCGCTCTTTAACATTTAAACTTTGTTGTATAGTTTCACAACTTTCCTTAGAGAATTTCAGCTAACTGCCCAATGGGCAGGAAAGTTAGGTTGAATGGACATAATAAATAGACGATTTTTGATTTACTTTTTCAATATTTTTGTTTAGGTAAAGAAATTTCCTTTTCTACTAGAATGTAGTACCTATGTTTACTAATGTTTGAATAATAATTAAATTATTCGTAAGCCCCAACTTTTCCAAGGCAAAGCACATGTAATGTAACCCAACACCAGACACCACTTTGACTTTGACAGGCGAGCGTGCCGAGTGCTGATGCAACGTGATATCGAGAATAAAGATTTCATTTCTAAAAAACATTTTTATTTTGTTGCAATTCGCTATAAATATTTTTTATTATCAATTTTGTTTTTGATTGTGTTCTTAGATTGACACCAATTAAATATTCCATATAAGCATTATCAAGAGGCTATTTGCTAGTCTGGATATTTTTGAAAATATATTAACTTAACTTAATAAAAAAAAAGCCTAATTTCACAGAATACTTCAACATTGTGAGAAAAGACGTTAGTTTATTAAAACTCAAAAACAAAGACTAGAAGGGTTATCCCAAGACCTTGGTAGCTCAGTAGTCAGAGCCGTTGCCGGGCTTGAGAATAGCTCACGGGTTCGGTGCCTGCCCTAGGACATTTTTCTTGTCTAGATAGATATCAATTATCAAAAGTATGTTATATAGATACAGATATCGAATAAGCATAAATACTAAATTATATATAAATTTTGGGGACAAGTATACTATCAACTATGACTCGTGAACAAATGTCCGAGCTCGTCACACAAACGTCTGCCTGTACCGGGACTCTAACCGGGGACCTTTGGCATAGTAGACCTGGTCACTGATAACTTCGTCACGCCTTTTGTTACTGACGGACCACTCAATCCATCCACCCGTCGTCAAGTCACTTTTTTAACTGCGGCTTCTCGTTTTGGTCTTATTATTCATGCCTGAACTGAAATATATTCACTGACTTTCTAGTAGGTTACCTTAAAATAAATTTAAGTTTTGTGCTTTTCTTTCCTTTCAATATGACCAAAAGGCAATATAATTATTTATAGATACGTCAATTTAGAACTTTATTAGAATGCTGGAGCAAGAAGGAATACCATGGTCGTTTTAATGTTTGCATATAATGTAGAAATTGTGCAGAACATGTATCTGCAGGAAATACGGCGCATATAATTAAAAGCGAAGATATCTAGTTTCGCGACCGAGAGATAGCGCCAATAGATCATACGTGAGAGTGCGCGGGTGTCCTAGCGTCACTGTCAGGGATGTCACATAAAATTCAATTAAAATCGACGAGCTTGGGAAGTTTAATTTTTTTATTCACTTTCCAGCATGAACATAATTCTTTTTCTGTGAAATATTATAATGTAAGTAAAATTTATTTAACTGTCGTTTTCATTTAAATTGGTTAAAAATGATAATTGCTGAAGTAAATTTTAATTCACAATAATACAAAAATTGTATTCATGATTACCTACTTCATTTGATTCCTTGTATTATGATAACTATCGATTAAGAGAATCCATAGTCAATCATAGTAAAATCTAAGCACCAATTTATTATTAATTTAATCTGTCAAGCAGCATTATCCCTCCGGGGGGTTATGACAATTGAAAAATCAATTGAGTCTGGAATCTAATGCTTGACGGGTTAAATGAAAATGCTTGAGTTTCACTGCTTACATATTTCAAATGACAAATAATTTGATTTGACAGTATAATTTGTGTGTAGAGCAATTATTGTGATTACTTACATAATAATCGTATCCATTAGTTGCTCTATTAAGGAAATTGTTCACGGCAGCCCTGCGAAAAATGACAGTGACAGGTGTCACGTGGTATGCGCGCGCGCCGCTCATTACCTCCGACGCGACACGATAGATCATCTAGCGATCGATAGCGTTAGAGATCCACCGGCGTTGGTGGTCCCCAGAAAAAATATTGTAACAGAAAAGTGACGTTTACGCGGTCGTTGGTTTTTCTGAGATAAATCGTTTTGACATGTATATCGCCTATTTCCTATTTTAGAAATATTGTCTTGTCTTTATGTAAATTTATTATTCACAAGTTTGTATTACCTACTATTCACAAGTAATTGGGATACCTAATTTAAAAAAGTTGATATTTTTAAGATAGTTACAGACACAATTAAAGTCTTATTTTAATTGTGTCTGTAACTATCTTAATAATATCAACTTTTTTTTCGCTGACGTGTGAATGTCATACTTGCTTCCAATTATGACATTGAATTCAATATGACAATGTGACGTCTTAAGCAATACTTATAGTTAGGCGGGCGCCCCCACGCCGATAATTTTGAAAAAGAGACATCTACGAGTTATATTTTCAAATAGAAAATAATTATAAAAAATAAGGACATAATATTGATATTGCTTTATGAACCACGTTGTTTATGTTGCCATGGTTATTAACATTATTATATTATAAAAAAAAATATTATCATTACTAGGCCTGTGCCCAGCAGTGGGACGTATATAGGCTGGTGATGACAATGATGATGACTAGCCCATTATACGTCCCACTGCTGGGCACAGCCCTTCCTACATAGGAGAAACACTTGAGGAGTTAGGGCCATAACACCACCACGCTGACCCAATGCGGGTTGGTAGGTTAAAGCGGTTGCAGGAACATCCAGGATCAACGGCTTAATGTGACTTCCAAAGCACGGTGGAGCTCGAGATAACAAACCTTAATTGACCCATCTCGGGATCGACCATGGCGAAAGTTGCTTTGTTTTTCGTATCGAAACCAGAGCGCTTAAAACAAAACGCCACCGAGCTCCTCGGTATATCCGAAACATATATTATTTGAAGTAAATTGATTGTAGGTATCTACTCCAGCCTGCACAGTGGCAATTATCTAAATTATTTGGTCAAAAAAGTCCACAAAAGGGAACCGCCGCGCCGGCACTCGAGCGACCCCTGGTTGTATGCTTCCTTTTCAACATCAAACCGATACTAAGATGATATCCGTACAAAAGCCATTACGTTGAATACAGATTCCGCCAGTTTGGGGCCACCCTCCCCCAAATTAGAATTACTATTACCTACATTGGTATTATCTATAAACATTTTAACGTACACGCTTAACCCGCGGAGACCCAGGGTTAGTCCCTGGTGAAAAGCGGTTTAGAGGGACCCTTTTCGAATGGGGAGACGATTTTTTGCAATTCTCTGAGGGCCGAGATTGGATAGTTCGTGCTTTCATCGAGTTCATTATGCTCGCTAAATCGTTGGCTATTTTTGTGGGCTAGTGCGTAAGTATTTTTGCATAATTTTAAGCCATACTTTAATACAAATATAAAAGTCTTATTATGAGCAATTTTTTTCTTTATTTTTTAATAGGTTCCCACTTTATATTCTACCAAATAAACCACCAACCATCCCATAAACCAAATATGAGGTAAATAAACATTACCTACCTACGTAATTGATTTTATTAAGTGTAAGTCTTAAAATATTATATAGTACCTACTGTTGTGTTTAAAGTATACTACAGAGACTAAATATAAGTACTACAACACAATTGTTCTAATAGCTTTAGGCGATAAATCCTCCATCAAAAATCAGGTAGTGCCTATACTTTAATTAAAATATTTGTCCATCTTAACGAAAACTTGCTTAGAAACATATTTAAAACCAAATCAGTATCCTAATTTAATGCCATTATCTCGATCTGTAGTAACCACATTCCCCCATAGTTGTGTCAAATAAATACCGTCACAGCAACCGGGCCCGAACGAGGCGGCTAAGTGAGGGCAACACTCCGAAACGGAGGGTGGCCTCGAGCTTTTCATCTCTTTGAGCAACGTTCTCTTTGCGTATCGCGGCATCTCAATGTTATTATCTCAAACACACGTCATCTGCCAACTTTTTAATACTTCAATTTAGGTAGATACATTATTTATATTTTACTACTACACATGTGTATCAATATGATCGCTTCATATTACAAGCACGATGACTTATCCGTATTAGGCTATGGATTCCTGGATCGTGACCACTGGGTGACTTGACCACTACTTAAAATATCGAATAAAAAGTTCACCCAATTTTAAATGTAAGAAATATATCCAAATACTTTAACCCCGATACCGACACAATGTGTAAAAGAATCTCCAGTTACAACCGTTTTGCATGTAAACGAAAACGAAACCTCGCTACATAAGGCTACATAATACAGTTTACGTGTTCGAAGCCCCCGAAATGCTATTCGGTAGCGTTTCGGCGGTGTCAGGTTGCCGGCACAGTGTGCGCGCCGCGCTCGATCGAACTCATGAATTCCAAATTTAAATTAGGTGTCTCCAAATCGTATTTAACGGTGCTTGGGCTCGCAACTGTCGCTCTCAGATTTTTGGGACGCGCCTTGTTGAGTGTTCGCTATACCTACTTCGAAGTTGATTTGTTTATTAATAGCCATTTTAAGATCATCAACTTCAACAATTACGAAAATAGTATCACACAGAACGGATATGGAAGCTGATGAACAAATCATTGGTACTATCGACCGCATATCAAATATCAAGTGTAATAAATGTTCTGCAAACACTGGTCTTATTGATAAGATTTGTCAATAATTAGTACTTATCTAGTTATTTAATTATTTTTAATCTCCAGTGTCAGTTAAAATTTAGGTACTTACCTCAATCTAATCCTCTGATTAGATTGAGGTACCTAAGTATCTAAATTTTGTATTAGAAACCTAAATGGCAAGTATTACTTGCTGATTGATAATTTATATTGTGACACGGTGGGTATTAATGTCAATGACAAATTGACTACTGTGAAAAAACAAATTAGGCACTAGAACGTGATCAAAATATATCAGGTAAGGAAAATAAATAATAAATAGGGGCAGATGCACTAGGTACCTACCAATACAATTAGTACTACAAGCATTTTGTTTAAGAGTCATGGATGTTTATAATATGTTTCTAAGTATGTAGGTATATAATTTACTATAAATATAGCCTTGTTCAATTGTATCTATTAGCAAAAGCCCTTACAGTGCTTAAATTGGGGTAGATAAATATAATTATTATATTTATTTATTTATATTACAAATAATCGTCTAGAATTAAAACACTTATTACCTGTACAAACAGAATTTTCCCCGAACTCGTAATTACCTAAATAATTTCACCCAATGGAGCGCCATGATATAGCAAACATCTATCCAGTATCTAGTACCCATCCACGCAACTTTCGTAGTAACATATGATTTAAATAATTTTGATAAATAATCATAGCTTGATACCTACATAGGTATACTGATTTGGATTGCAATAAGTATGTAGCTATCTACAAAAATGTGTCATTTATGTAGTACATATTTACCTACATTTTTAGTACCTATGTGTGTCGTATTAATTGACTTACCGAACCTACACGCGTACCTACTTAAGAAGGTACTATGTAGGTAAGTAATAATTATTTTAATTAAAATTTTGACGTTTTAATTATTGTAATGTAGATTGACTTGCATTGATATCGGTATCTACAAAATAATTTTAATATTCGTCTAGACTCAAAAGCATCCGTTCCTACATCATAAGCGGTTGACGTTAATCCGAGTGAAAAGGTCGGAAAGATAACTTAATGCAGATCTTTTGCGGTGTCCTCATAGGTGTGAGAGGGACAACAAATGTTTTGTGCATTCACGCGTAAACGGATTTATAGAATAACGCTTCAGAAGAACAATGACGTAAGATGAAATTCGTATGGAAATATTTTTGTATTCGCTCAACGGAACTTTGGAGTTAGTTTTATTGAGTAATAATTCTTAAGTGTTTTAAAAGACTTAGGTACTTTATATTTTATAATAATAAAATATTAATTAAGATACATAGGATACCTACATAATGATTTTAAATATGAACCAAATAATACAATTGTTTTACTCTGTGACGGAGAATGCAAGATTGATTTATTGTATATTTTAAAGGTCACTGCTCTTATTTAACAATGATAGTAAGTTCCATCTAGTCGTTTTACTGAAAACAAGATTAACATAAAGCTGTTCTGTCAACTCGCGGAGTAGTTGCGCCCTTTTGCTGCTGAGCAATAATCGATTGTTCCACGTATTTTTGTCCGCTTTCAGTTGGTAAGAAACATCACGCCCATTCGACCGTTATGACTAGAC
This sequence comes from Nymphula nitidulata, assembly GCA_947347705.1. Lineage (NCBI taxonomy): Eukaryota > Metazoa > Arthropoda > Insecta > Lepidoptera > Crambidae > Nymphula > Nymphula nitidulata. Next base: position 10,498,482 of record OX374636.1, read on the forward strand.
GACGGAACTCACGGTACAGCACCATCTCTCTCTCGCATATGTGGTGGTGAGCACACTGTCCCTTTCGCCTATTTGCCCAGTGGGCCGAGTGCGTAGGTACGACAGTCATAAAAATAGCCCCTTTGGCGCCGAATCTTCTAGGGGCATTCGGTGTTTCGATTTTGTCCTCTCGTTACGGAGGGTGACGTTAACCGTAGATATAATTAGTTATAGGTGTGTCTACTATTCTGTCATTGGTTATGATGTAGGTGGTGTTTGTTCCCCTTGAAATTGATGCACCGTTTGCCTGTAATTTAAACTTTTGTAGGTACTACTTAACTAATGTAAAGTTTATAAAAATACCGTAGCCAATATTTTAAGCATAAATCATAAAAGAAAAATATTTATAGGTCATCAAATCGACAGTCAAGCGTGATTACAAAAAATAACTTAAGCCAGAAGTTTCAACTGTCGTACAGACAAAACGTGCCCGTAACCCGCGTCGCCATTGTGTCCCCAAGTGTTTACATTACAGCCGCGATGCCAAATATCACAAAAACACCATTCGAGTTGTGACATTATTAACAGAAAAATTGGCGCGATGAATTATACTTATGCAATAAAAAAACTCTTTGTTATTTTTTGCTGTCATCGGCCGAGCAGATGTCCCTTGGAAATGTCTGGTTCGATTACTGGTCATGTCACTTGGTGTAAAGCTTTATTTAATATCATGTACGTGATATTTTCTACTGGATCGCGGTGAGCTTTGTTTTTATCCTTTTGTTAATTAATAGGTAGGTACTGATGGCGTATCTTTCGTCTTTCGCGGTTTAGTTTGAATGTTGTGGTGTCTAGTCATTAAAGAGCTTGTAGTTACTAAGAGTGCTAACATTGCGGATAGGATATTATTCTACATTGGAGAAACCATTTTTTAATAACCGCTTAACTATTTTTATTTTTTTTATTTGGTTAGGATACTTATCCCTAAATTTTTTATTTTTATTTTTTATACAACTAGATGACAAACAAGCTGACGGCCCACCTGGTGGTAAGCGGTTACCGCCGCCTATAGACACCTGCAACAACAAGGAAAAGCACTTGATATTGCAGGTGCGTTGTCATCCTGAGGCCTAAGATGAAATGGCGTCCATGCCCAGTAATTACACTGGCTACCTTTCCCTTCAATCCGAAACACAGCGAACTGTTTCACGGCTGAAATAAGAAAGGCGGTGGTACCTACCCAGGCGACCCTACATATGAGTCTACCACCTAGTAAAAAATGTTGGATTTATTCCAAAAATCGTGAATCATGGTGCCTAATATATGTCAATATAGGTGTCTAACAGCAAAGCCATTGACAAAAAACTTGAATTAGCAAATTTATGAACTCTCGAAACTGTATAATGCCGCCTATTTGTATAGAGCACTACAAAAACTCAATAAAATGGCATTATTGCAGCCCGGACTGAAATTTTATAAGCCATCATCAATAATGTTGGTAGAATAGACTATATTATAAGCAAGGGTCATCTTGAAAAGATCTTCGGCACAATAGGCCTGTATTGGGTACCGAAACATATGGCCGCTTGTCCAAAAATTTATCGCGAAATTGGATTAAACATGATGAATTGTCATTGGAAATTTGACCAGCTTATTTTGAGGGCGTCGCATTGTGCGACAAGCATATTTAGTTTGTCGGATTTAATTAACTGCATAGTGTGTTTAAGTGTGTTTGGACGTGCAATGTTGCAATGGACGGTTCTTTGTATTTCTAGAATTTGATTGATTGACATATCAAGGTGGGCGAAGGATTTGTACAAATTGGTATTGTTACTGTGAGGGCTATGGGATACGATCGTAAATTTATAAAGAATAAACAATAAGTATTAAATATAATCATCAATTGGGAAGTGTATTAGTTCTTACGTAAATTGTAATGGACAAAATTTTCCTACATCGACTTGTTGTCCAGCCTTATTTTACACAATGCACTATTTCTTGACAAAAACATATTATAACTACAGATGATAAAACAAAGTATGAATCATCAAATTAATACAGATAAAAGCTACTTACGCTAGGTATATTGTCGTTATTGCACACATTTTCGCTGAGCAGACGATCCCTGATCTCCCACGCGAAGATTGAGGGACACTCTCGCTTGTAGTCCGCTATCTTCTGCACCACCGGCGTGGTTGCCACCCGCGGCTTCGAACCCCCGATGGCTCGGGGCTTGATAGACCCAGTCTCGTAATATCTGCGTGCAAAGCTAACCTTAGTTTGGATTGTGGAAGGCGGTGAGAGCGTAAAGACATCAGAACCATCAATGATCAAGCATAAAATATTGAAAAGAAACCAAAAATAAAATATAGGCATTGTAAAGACAGTCTGGTTGCCTATTAATAGCCTCACCTAGTATTTTTAAGATTTCATGGGCAAATTTATGGCATAAAAGGAATTCAGGTAGGTTTACATGATAAGTATAGGAGAGTGGGAAGGTTTTTTTTTTATTTAGGGTACCATAGTATTGAATTTTATAATGTTTCGTATTGTAACAAGACCAACTGCTTCCCGTTCCACTCAGAGCATTAAAACACAATTACAAACATAATCCTTCGAATTCATCCCCTTAACTTAAAGTAGCTATCCACAGAAATACTCAGACACGTACAAAGTTAAATTTGGTCCCGTTAACGACGCTTTCAATCGGAAATGTGCTTTAATTGTAGAAAATAAAGATCAAATTGGTGGTTAATTGACAGTTAGCAAAATCTAAGTTACAACGGATTCGTATATGATCTATAGAAACGCTACATCTAAATTGTACTTTAATTATTAATGGATAAAGTCCATTATGTGATTCGATGTTGCAAAAGATATGTTTGTGCCGATAGAGGGTATACTCGAAGCAAATCTATTGTTGTGAGATCGACATGTGTCGATACTTAGACTAACATATCGATCGTTTGTGTTGTTAACAATACATTCGATAGAAATTGTAACAAATGTTGATAACATCTTGATGACAGCATTTTTATTTTACTTTCCATATTTCAGCTCTGATTATTGTCGTCATCTAAAATAATCTTATAGTTTTGAGTAAATTTTTAATATAAAACTTGTCAACTTTTAAGATTTCATAGTATCTATAGTTGTGGCAGAAGTCAATGAAAAGGAACCGAGTAGATAATGAACCGACTTCAAAAACGAGGAGGTTCTCAATTCGGCCGGTATGTTTTTTTTTTTTTTTTTTCTATGTATGTACACCGATTACGCCGAGATTACTGATCTGATTTACGTGATTCTTTTTTTGTTCGATGCGAAATAGCTGCCATTTGGTCCCTTAAAATTTTTTTTTAAAACAGTTGGGTACTTTGGTTTTAATTTAAAAAAAACTGAAATTATGAAATCGTCTACATAAGCGAAATTGCGAATTTTTGCTTTTCCAATGACTTTTTAGTAAAACGATACGATAGTAGGAAACAATATAAGTTGACGGTCACCCATCTAGCTTCGACCGTAGAAAGTTATCACTAAAAATTGTGAAAAAAAAATTTTAAACAAAAATTAAAACCGACTTCAAAAAACTGAAAAGGATGAAATAATTAAATTTAAGTAGGTATTCATCCCCTAGAAACATATTTTTGGAGTTGGTGCTAAGTGGTTTCCAAAAACAATAGAAAGTAAAGCACCGGCTCCAAAAATATGTTTCTAGGGGATGAATACCTACTTAAATTTAATTATTTCATCCTTTTCAGTTTTTTGAAGTCGGTTTTAATTTTTGTTTTTTACAAATGGCAAACGATTGGTAAAACTATATCTTGAATTTTTTGGGTTTGTCTTGAGAAAATATTATGTAATAGTAATAAGTTACCTACATTGATAGATAAACTTAAAATCCTTTCACGTAGCAGGAAAACGGAAGAAGCTTTTCACTTAAATTAACCATTGTTAAGATAAATTGTTTCTATTGATTATTTAATAATCAGTCAAATTTGAGCGATATAAAGTCATGATAAATAATGTATGATTTTTGCGAACAAACGTCACCAACATACACCGTGGAGCCCTTGAGTGAACATTTCCAATCAAAACATTGTCATCTGTCGATAGTGTTTGCTTTAGCATTGTCAAGGAGCATTTACGATGTTATTACTGTTGAGGGCTTTTCGGGTCTGACAGACCCACAGGGGTCTACAGAGTGTTCCTTAATCGCTTTCGCCTTGGGCGGGGAGGACTCATTGTGGGGCGAGACTACGTTTTAATTGAGTGCCTGTTTATTTAAAGTTTCGAGGTCACTGAACTTTCAAAGACTTTCCATGTAAATAAAATAAAAGTGTTTTGAAAGTGTACAAATAACAATATAGAAAGTTTAAAAAAGGAAAGTCCATTCTTAGCTGAACAGATTCATTACTTCATAATTTATTTTAAATTTCAGAAACTTAACATTTGTGGGTATCCTATGTCAAATAAATTTAGCATCTAATAATAGCCATTAACAACCAAAACATATCGGGTAACCGAACTTTAACCGGTCAACTAAACCTGGCCACAAATTGCAACAGAAATTGCTAGCAAATTGTCGTCCGACCAAGCAATTATATCGTCAAACAATAAATAAATTGATCGAAATCAGTCACATCGGCTCCACAATGCGATTCAAACCGAGGTGCCATTATTAATTTCGGTTTCGCATTCATTTCTCGCTTGTGAGAGCAAAGATAAAGGCCTAGCGGTGACTAGCAGACCATGTAATCGGAAATATTCGAGAGAGTAGCCCGGCTAGGGGTCAAAGATTGGACGAGGATATCGTATCAAATGTATGCTTAACAAAGATTGTTTTTGAAGTGGTTTTTTTACTAACAAAGTTCCATTAGGTACTGATGTAATGATTAGAAGTTATTGAATTGAAATATTATTTTTAATATACACATGTCTGCACAGTGGGATATAATGTTCAAATCTGAGCAAAATATTCAAGAGGTTACATTACAACTCTATACATTGAATAATAGTTGATTTTAAGATTAGGTAATATATGCCTCTAATGTTTTACATTTTATTTTCGAAGAACTTATGATGATTACATTTTAGAATTCAAAAGAAGATGAGTATTTAGGTAAACCTACGTCATAGGTAAAACTTACCATTTACCATTTGAAAAAAAGTTATGTAGTTTCAAAATGGTTTAACCATTTTAAAACCATTCATTTTAGTCCAGTTTAAATTGGAAGTTTAAAATAGATTGCGTGCGTGCTACTCTTTTTGTAATTATCCTAACTTTGCTTCCTATTTTCTATGTTTAGGTGAATAGACATTATTATGTTAAAAAAATAGATAGTTTCGGAACTTGGTCAGTTTCTTAATTAATTAATTTATTTATTGAACAATGTTTCAACAGCATTTTTATACATACTGTACAAAGCTAAACTTTTAGTGATATAAGCCAATAGAAAAATTTTCAAAATAAAAATCACAAACTACAATAACACCTTAATAAGTTCATTATAAAGAAGTAAAGTTACATCTGCATAGCTGAAAATTGCCTTATTGTCTTTTGATTATATTTAATTTTATTTTTTTATTTGCGGAAACAGCATAATATCCGAGAAACCAATCATCCAATAACACCAGTTGCATGTTTAAGTTGTTTTGAATAAATACAAAATAATTACATACCTATATCACTTTACATCACATCTTATCTTGTTTATATTTTAGTTTTAATGATGGCAAAATTCCTTCCTTTTACGTTTTAAACTTTTTTCTGAATGGGCCACAAGGCCCAAAAATACAAAACAAGAAGGCATCCTTCAAACGGTTAAAACGTCAAGAACGAAACAGCGGGAGCCTTCTTAATTAGGAGTCATGCCACGCTTGCCCTTTCTGTTGGCCCTCGAACCCCTTCGTAATTGGCGCGATAAGGATAGCCAGGGGTGTGTGGGAATATATCGCACTTGCAGCCAACTTGGTCTTATCGAAGGACCAGGAAAAACAATTAATGATGAGATCTTTTTTTATTTACGTCAAATGAATACAAGTTACCTGGATGGGTCAATCAAATTTATAATCTTGAGTTCCTCCGTGCTTCGGAAGGCACGTTAAGCCGTTGGTCCCGGTTGTTACTGCAGCCGCTTTAACCCACCAACCCGCATTGGGCCAGCGTGGTGGTGTTATGGCCCAAACTCCTCATGTGTTTCTGCCATGTAGGAAGGCCTGTGCCCAGCAGTGGGACGTATATAGGCTGGTGATTACTATTATTATTACCAGCTAAGGGAAGAAAACTGAAAGATACGAAATTCCCTGGTATCAACAGAATTTAATAAATAAAGAAAGAATCTGCGAAACTAAAAATTTAATGATAAATTGCTTAATTAAGGCGAAACTAAAAAATATTTCTTATTAGTATAGTGTCTTCTATCCTGTCTATATAGCAGTTGCGCTTTATTATTACAAGGTAGGTAACGCGTGATGTTACCTTCGGTGCCTCCATAGGCTACGGTCACCGCTTACCATCAGGTGGGTGGGCCGTATGCTTGAAGGTCACTTTAGTGGTATATAAATAAGTATTAAGTATACAGTTAAGTGTGATCAAGCTTTATACTTTAAGTTTTGTGCTTTCCTTATAAGGCCTGTGACCCTTTAAGCCTGGCCCTACGAATAATTTTCAAGGTTTCTCGATGTAATTTATTGTTTTTACGTATTACTACCTACTTCCTATTTTCACGTCATTTAGATAGTACAAAAGCACATATTCTACCCGGTAAATACACCGATTCCCATAAAAAGTTTTAGCCTTTCATCTCTTTAACACTTCAAATTGTTTGGCCAATATCTTAACAAGCAAAATATCACAAAATAATAACATGTGCCCGCGGGGTTTTGTAGGGTTCCCTAAGCATTTATTTTCCTATAAGATCTCTTGAAGTGGCGTCAAGCAGTCTCCCTCGGTAGGGGTGCCAATTACTAGTAAAATAAGGTTTTATTTTGATTTTTATTTAGGGGCGGTCGTGGGACAACCCTGCAAAGCACACCCTGCATTAAAATACGCCAAGTTTCTTTGATTGACGTCTTTTACATTTTTTATTGTTCGAAATTGACTTTTGAATCATTGTTCTCATTGACTGCCATTGTCGACGAACTTAAAAAAAATATATGTATTGTCAATTGTTGTAATAATCATTTTTTTGGTGATTGGCCATCAACATCTATGCTTCTTACAAGACAAGTTAAATAGCAACCATAAAAAAGTTATCAAAAGTTAAAATTAAAAACAACGAAAAGATCTCGCTGATCAGTTACCAACACATTTATATAAAGGTGTTTAAATGTGTTGGTAAAGAATGAATACATCAAACAATGAATAAGTTTTATAGTATATACCTAACATAAAGAAAAGCTTTCCAATATTTTTCATCTACCACTAATGCTATTGAATATTCCAAAGTTATGATTGCAAGGAATTGCCAACACTTGTCAAGTAGTTCCGATTAGCGTGAACAATCGAATTGCATTTCAATAAGCCCCCAAGACTGGGGGCGAGGGCCGAAATCCTCCGTGATCTCCAGATAAAATCGCAATCAAACAATAAAATTGCTGCGAAATTAGAGTTGGCACCCCATAGCACCACAGTCCGCACCCGATGTCGATTCCCACCTCGTCACCCCGCTGCGCACACGTCTACCATTCAACAAAAACAATACTCTATGGGAATGCAAACTACAACTATTGTATTGATTAAGTCATTGAAATATTCCTTAATTTTGTCCGCGGATTCCTTTGTACGCACCATTGTGTGGTACCTTGGGCGGTATTATGGGAATTCCATCAATTTGTACTACGCGTGTCCCGTCATGGCCTCCTTTTAATCGATTCTTCGACTTCTCAGACAACAATAGTGTTTTGTGTTAAATAATTCGTTTAGTTCCCAGTGGTAATAGTACTCGATTTAATTGTTATGGGTGCTTGGGTCGCCCGCCACGGGTCATTGTGCGCTACCGACCGACAGACTGAACGACTTTCTTGAATCGGAGTTCGTAGTGTCTCCAGTTGCTAAGATGGATCATTTCTTTAGTTTGGTTATTACAATTAACTGCAATCTATGTAAAAATATGGTTTTAAGGTAGTTGTATCCAAAATATTTTTATGTAAGTTACATACATAAAAAATGTATAAAAATTTGAAGAATGTAATTTTCTTACTACCCCTTGTAAGCAATTATAGACCCAGAAGTACTGGTTTCAAATCAATGCTTTTTACAGTACAGACTTAATAAATACACATTTTTAAGACACGCTGACTCCTGCGTTGGATACCTGCAAAATGTGGATGATGTAGAGTCGCGTATACCCAAGCTGGTTGTGTGTGGCTGGAGCAATTAGCGGTGCGGGCAGCAACTAACCTACTGTTTTTCTTGCATACGAAGCCGTTGGCTATATGCAGGATGCGGCTGACGATACAAGGTACCAGCCAAGAGTGCCAGTTGGTTTTGATGGGAGCAAGACGAAGTCTTACACAACAACCTTCCAAGTATCTTGAATATGCAACCGTTGGACACCTGCAGCCTGCAGATGATGTAGCAGGCCCGTAGTTGAGTGTTTGAGTTGCTTGTGATTGGAGCTACATGCAGCAACTGACCTGTCGAGTATCTTGGATTCGCATCCGTTGGACACTTGTAAGATGCGCTGAAGTCGCAGGCTGGGGTCGAGTGCCTAAGCTAGTTGTAGCTATAGTAAAGTAAGATATGTATAGCAACTGACCTGCCGAGTATCTTGGATACGCAGCCATTAGTCACTTGTAAGATGGGCTGATGTCGCAGGCTGGGGTCGAGTGCGTAAGCTGGTTGTGTGTGCTGTAGTAAAGTAGAATTTGTATAGCAACTGACCTGCCGAGTATCTTGGATACGCAGCCATTGGACACTTGTAAGATGCGGCTGATATCACAGGGCCGGGCACCCGAATGCGCCAGCTCTACAATCTTCTGCCGTGTGGAATCGGGCAGCGGCCTCCCATTAACATAGACGCCCCCCAGCTGGTTAATGCCGCTGTGACCAGCTGAGGAGCACCCAAATAATGCTCCGCCCCCCATCGCCGCACTGTGCATCAGCTCATCTGTAAAGAACACTAACATGAAGTATATTATCACTAATTATGTGGACTGCATAGGCTCATATAATGATGATGATGTGGAACAGAAAATGTTTTTCCTTATAATATTACCATATTCTAATAAGTACTTTTAACAATAATATAACGAAGACATGATATATTTCGCTAAGCTCAAACTAGAATTGACAAAGAAATACATCTGCAACCTTTTTTAAAAATTTCCATAAGTGGGTGCATACTTGAAGTGTATTCTCCCTTCGTTTACTTTTATCTACGAGATAATAATCTGTTCAATAGTTTTTAATAGCTGTCGCATCTTTTATATGATAGTATTAAAAAAATTAACCCGTTTACAAAAAAATAATCCGCTTTGCGAAATAAAAAGTGGTTATCGGACAAAAAAGGGTTTCGCGGTGCACGCAAAGAACCACAGATATGCGTCTGATCTCCACAATCGCAAGACTTTTTTACCGGCAAAAAAATTATAATAGATCTTGGCAACTATAGGTAGAAAAAACGATTTTACGTTTTTCAAAATACAAATCTGTGATATATTTGACAATTGTTCTAATCTATTTATGCTCATGGTCATAGTAGGTATTCTTTGTATTTTAGTATGATGATTATATAAGTGACCTTGAAGATTGAAACAAATACCAATTGTGACATTCTTCCCCTTTTCTCATGTAATTTTTTTTCTCTGGCTGTAGGCGGAGTATCGTGTTTGGTAGTTTCGTAGAGTAGATGATTATGTGGCACATCTCAAGGCAGTATGAATGCAGAGCTTTTGATTTGATAACCTCCTCCTTTTTTTAAGTCCGTTGAAAATGTTACAAGATCAAGTATCTGTATTATTAGCGGTTGACACGGATAAAATTTCTACTACATAACTTAGCAACTGTATAAGGTGATAGAAAACAATTTGATATTCCACTTCTGTAGTTCACAAGATCCAAAGGAAGAAAAGGCGAGCAAACATTACTATCGGAAATCAATAGGTACAACATTGTTTGAAGCTCATAATCATAACTCTTTCTAATACTTATAGAAATGATTTTCTATTAGAGTTTAACTTTGCATTTTCGTTTGTCGTGTTATTAGAGTCCTTGGGCAGTTGCCAATGCGACTTGTAACTACAAGTTTGTAGTTATAAGTCACATTATCCACTTATGTGGCCTTTGATCATACGCAAAATTACAGATGGTTAAAAGCGGCAGTTGTATGTGCCCAATTATAACCATTCGTTGTTTTCACACCAATACTCCTCAATAGATCACATTAGATCAGATGTGCTCAACCGTTGGTTCGCCAGATAATTCCTTTTTTACGCACCCTTTGCAAACACGCCTCGCGGTAAAAAGTGAACAATTGGATGCAATTTGTGGGCGAATTTGGGGCAGGGCCTTGATTAAGGCCTTAGAGGATGGGGGGAAGAAAAATTCATTGTTTTGGCCCTTTTTTGCGGTCGCTGTCCGTCTAATTTTGATTGAGCGTGCGTTGAATTATAATTGTTTTCCGCTATTGTTTTTACTGATTTCGTTATTTCGAATGTTTGAATATTATTTTTGTAATTTATGTAAGTATTTGCATACGAAATTCAGGTTTACCTACTAAAGCAAAGTTGTTACCTAGTAAATAGTTTTCCAAACATTTGGAACGCGTCCACGCTATGTTGGCTTTGGCAGTCGATGTTTGTGTAAAACACGATGAAATGTTGCATTAGTAGTAAAGGTAAAAATAAATAGTGCCGGCGATTAATTCGCCAACCAACACCAATTAATTAGCGAATGCTCGTCAATTTAATCGTGGAGTGTAGAGTGAGGACTTTTTTCGCGCCAAAACTCGTTGTTAATCACACCTCTTGGAGTTCACCTTTCGTTGGGTGCCATGAGCGCTAGCTAACAAGCGAGCGGCTGTTAAAAGAACAATGGACAATCGCTAGGGTAGACCCCCAACACCCCGCGTATGTGTGGCGCAAGTGACAAGCGAAATAAATTTCAGAAATACTTATTTAAAACGGGTAAAAAACGTGCAAAACGTGGATAGTAGGTATTAAGGCATTATACCTAACGCACAATGGACGGCCGATGGGGTGTTATGGCAGTGTGTTAAATTCGCCGCGGCGAATATTCGCGATTCTATTCGCCCGTTCCGTGGCCAGGCCGTTAAAGTTCTAGCATGGCGACCACGTCCCGGACAGCGCAAAATAGGATGACCTCCCACTATATGGACAGTCGACTTGGTCAGGGATGCGGGGAGCCGTTGGATGCAGGCTGAGTAGAACCGTGGAAATCGATGGGGTAGGCTTTTGTTCAGCAGTGGTCTTCATAGGCTGGTATGACGATGATGATAATGATAAGCCATTAACGGTTGTTGATTAACTAACAAATTTGTTGATTAACTAAAAAGTGAAGATATCGTCCACTTGGTCGATATGGTTTAACACTATTTGGACCTTCCGTTTAACTTTACTAACTTCTGTCCCCAACGCAATCTGTCAAGCACACATTTCAAACACAATGGGTTTTTGATTGTCACATGCTAAACAAATTATTATTAAATAATATGAATAAGGAATTAAAGGAATAGTTTCAATACTTGTGGTGGTGGACGGTGAAATGATAACAGCAAATCGCCTACGTTCGTGGATAGTGCCACCGCCGAGGCCACTGTCGGTGCAAGCACCGCGTGTCGCATGAGGGAGTGTTTTAATTTCAGAGGTGCAATTTATTCGAGCGATTTATTTTTAATCCCCGTTTTTATGGGTGCTACGCTATAAATTTCGTGTGTAGTTGTAGTTGTTTATTTTATTTATAGTTTTGTAAGCGTCGCTTTGTTTCTGGCGAAATATCTTGCTGTTTTATTTTTAGATATATTGATATTATGAAATCATGTTTTAATAATTTAATAATCATAAAATAATTTAATTACGTATTAAAAAACTTATCTTTATTACACTAACTTAATATTTACAAACCTTAAAACGTGCCATAAAAAAACAAATTACAAACAATAAACACCACCTAAATCTTGCTAAACAGGAAGTGTACCAATAAGGCAGGTCGCAAAAAAAGAAAATGAATTGAATAAATTATTTATTTAAAGTTTTTAATAGCTAGTTGTATCTTTTTTAAATCAAAAGCTAAATTAAATAATTTTCATACCATGAAGTATGCTACTATCAGCTAAATAAGTAGCCATTAGATTAAATAAATTGACGGGATAAATAAATATAGAAAAAGGAATTTGACTAATTGCATAGGGTATCCCTGTCAACAGGACAAACGGGACGATTTTCCTTAGTGGACACATCACTAGGCCATCGAAACAGCTTTTAAACCTTTAAAGAACTATTTAGTATAAACTTAAAAAGCGTTGTGTAAAATTTTTAACAGCAGTAAAATGTACCGATGCATTCCCTTAGATAAATGCAACATCAACTATAATCAACCACTCCTAAACTACATAATAGTACATAAGGGTCGGAGCTGCGTATGACAGCACACCTGGTAGGCAGACAACCCCCACCCAAATGCTCCTCTTATTATTATTTTGTATCTGTTTTTGAATTGCTTAAATCTATAGGGGAGATTTTGATTGTGACAGTAAACGCCATTTTGGATGCGCTTAATCCGGTTTGAGAGTTTCGGGAGGTGGAAATACGACTCGCGTTGCAAGTTGGTTAGAGAATTATCTTTCAATTATAAATGAATGTATATCATTATTAATTTAAAAATCGATCATTAGAGTAAAATCACTTATTCATCTGAAGTTAAACAACAACAACAAGAAGATAAACAACTAACAGCTTTAGAAGCCCTGACTATAAGAAATTATTGTTTGGTGTTGAAAATACGAAGGAAATTATATTAAGTTCCTATATACTCAAGTTCCTATACCTCATATTAATTTTTCAATTACTTACATTACTAATTAGTTTTATTTAGCAAACAATTTCGCGCTTCATATTTTTAGGCCAGATTTTCAGAATACTGTGTATTTTCATTTTTTTTTATAAAATCATGTTTATTACAGAATAATATTTTAGTTTTTTATATAGCAGTAAGTTCAGTCAAGTTAGTTTAGTTTTTATTAGAAAAATATTCAAGTTTTTTATAATAATCTTTATTACTACTCGGCGTAATTCAATTTTCTACGAGTATGTTTGAAAAAAGTTTAAGCTTCAAAAGAAAAATAAACACTTTTTGAATCACGCTTTTTATTCTCCCTTTCATTCATTCGTTCAGGACGCCAAGCAGATTGTTTCGTGGCGACATAATTTATGGCGAATAAGCCAACCACGCCCATTCTACGACATAAAGAAAAAAAGCCATTCACAAACAGTTTCAACTAAACGATATTAGCATTAATTTTATAGCTCTCTGGGAGTATTCTTGCGCCTTTTATAGTCGTGTGGGTTGAGTTTTGTCAAAAAAATGTGTGATATTGTGTTTTTTTATTAGTTTTTATACGTAAAGTTAAACATTGATACGAGATATAGTAATTTTTTAATAACTTAGACAAGGTACCTAAAATAATATAGGTACTAATATGTAGAGAGGTATATAAATATCACAAATATCATCACCATCATCATCATCATCACCAGCTTACATTCCCACTACTGGGCACAGGCCTTCCTGCATGGGAGAAACACATAAGGAGCTAGGCCACCACCACGCTGGCTCAATGGAGGCTGGTGGGCTGTATCGGTTGCAGTAACAACCGGGACTAACGGCTTAACGTGCCCTCCGAAGCACGGAGGAGAATGAGATTATAAATTTTGACTGACCCATCCGGGGATCGACGATTGAAACTTAAACATGGGGTACTGATGGCCACTGTTGGCGTAGGAAAGGACCTAACCTAAATCACCACATTACGGAAATGCTTGGTTTCTCAATTAAGTAAAATAAAATAAGTGGGTAGTTTACTTAGGTATTAAATTTTTAACGGATATTTCTTGGACTCGGAGGCTTATTTTTTCATTAATTTATCTATAGGTAATCTGACTACAAAAATAATACAATTCATTTGTAATTAGAGGCCTGTGAGGGCACTGCAATATTTATAAGAATAACTAGCTGACCCCGCAAATGTTGTTTTGCCATAAAAAAAATAAAAAAAATTGTCCAAAAAATAGATAGTAGCCGATTCTTAGACCTACTGAATATACATATAAATTTTCAGGAAATTCGGTCAAGCCGTTTCGGAGGAGTATAGTAACTAAATTTGTGAGTCGAGAATTTGATATATAAGATAATTGGCTGATGTCCAATTTTATTCGCATCCAATCATAAAATGCAAAATCTGATAACCGATAACTAAGTTTCAAGTTTCATCATAAATCGACAAGGCTTGATAACAAAATAATGGAAGAATTATAAATCTAACATTGCTTCATATTTCAAATAGACGTAAATGATGTATTTCTATTTCTTTTCTTATTAGTAATTTTCATCACAGACACTTCTTTTTAAATATTTTTATACTTATTTTTTAAAGCACGACAAATGACTCAATACCACCTGATGTGAAGCGGTAAGAAGAGTCTATATGCGAAGATAGCTAGTGCAGCCCGAAACATACGTACTGTTCTAGCCGCCTGCACCTTGCTGGCCCATAAGGTGCCTTTTTGCGCCGCTTTTGAAGGAACCCATGGTATAGGAAGTAGGGGTCACGCGTTGGCAAAGAATTGCAAGTTTTGGAAGTACGACAAAGATACGAGTTGTGCGAGATGTTGAGGTGGAGACGATGACTCCGAAGACCGGCACGCGTCAGGGCACTCTACGTGATATAGCCAATGGAAGGCGCTAAGCGACGCAATGTCACGACAGAAGTAGAGACTCAAGGTTGTTGACCTCTACATTGTCAATAATTACAGTCCACAAAAAAACAAAATACTTTAATCAGTTTTAAAAGGCAGTTTAGAGATTGGGCAACTCCGGGTATTTATATAAGTAAGTCCACTTCCACAGATCCTTTTTTATCGATTATGTCACAAAGTACTCTGAAATCTTTAAAAAGGTTTTTAATACTGCCAATGCGAACTTTTTAAGTTATAAAATTAAGAAATCAGACAATATAATAAAAGCCACTTGGAAAGTTATGATCAAGAAGGTGGTAAAACAAAAGTTACTGTTTTATTATTAATTAATGGGGAAATTGTAGAAACAGATGATCGAGTTGCATATATTATATACTTTCTAGTCTAGTTCTACATGAGTACAGCTGATAAGGCGAAACTGTACTTACCCTAAAAACCGTTATTTGACTGAAAAATTATAGTTCATATTTTTCAGTAGCCTGTCTGTCCGTCTGTATGTCTGTCATGTCTGAATATAAGTTAAAACAAGATACACACAGACATACAGAACTACCGCAGAACTACTATATAGTAGTTCTGTGTATATATTTCACAAGAATACCCTTGTAAAATCGCATTTTGAACATTTTTGTGTTGTATTTATTCATTTGGCTATAGCTCCCTGTCTGATAATGGATTTCTTAGATATGGATATCGCTAAAAAATAATATACTTAAGTACTCATTAGGCATGAGAAACACTTCAAAATGAAGCCTCGATTTTGAAGCATATTTTTTTTTTAATTCTTACTACTTACCTACTTAGAACCGTTTTGTTTAGCGTTTGAACTAAGTTTACACAGACAAATTTTAATTAAAATTTGTTAAATAACAACAAGGGATAATCACTTGACGAATAACATTCAATATTTAAAAGTTGATCCGGTCTAACAGAACGACATTATCTTTTTAGCATTAGCTTGCAAACAATGAATTTCATTGTATCTACTAACTGTAGTCCAAGTGGCTATTATTCTCAGAAAGCGTTCTTTTCAAAAGACAGATTTGGTGGACCATCTGACAAATTTTCAAAACCGTTCATTAATTTTTTACGCGAGTTAGGGTTTGTTGGTATTTACCAATCGCATTTTAAGCGCTTCTTTCAGAAAATCGCTGGACTTTCTGAAAATGCGAATGGTATGGAATAAAATGGTAAGAATGGAAAGCGAAGCGCTTACTTAGCAGCTTAGGTAGCAATGCACCGTCGTGTTGTATTTCTGGTGATTAAGGTCGTCAGAGCGCATTTCAAAAGTGCGAAGTAAGGAGCACTAGAACTCGTCTCTTATGCTTTCTCTCGGTTTTAACAGGGCAGGCATTTATGTCAGAAAAACCCTTTATGGGTACCGTGTCGCGAGGAGGGACCACGACAGAGGTTATAACGGACTCCCGTTAGTACTCAACAGGTTATCGAGTAAAAAACTGACAGTGTCTTGGATGCGCTCTGCGGTGGTAACGCATCATACGAGAAACTACGACAACCTTTTACCTACACGCAGTTCGTATGTCGTAAGAAAAAGATCCGCTCCGTTTACCTCCGCATAGTGTACTCGCACCCTAATGCTCAAGTCACCAACAACGGAGCGAAACTCTTCGTAATAAAAGAACTCGCTTAGGTAGGTATGTCTTCATTTATAAACAAAAAGATTACAAGTAGATAAGTACGTTACAGTAAATATAAAGATTTTTTTATATATTATATACAAAGCACGACAAATGACCCAACACCACCTGATGTGAAGCGGTCCATATGCGAAGACAGCTAGTGCAGTTTAGACACTGCTCTAGTCGCCTCCATCTTGCCAGCCCGAAAGATGATTTTTCACGCCTTTTTTGAAGAGACCCATGTTATAGGAAGGAGGGAACACATGTGCTTGCAAAGATTCCAAGTTCTGGAAGTACGACAAATAAACGAGGTACTAAATTTCTATATGTGTGATGTTGAGGTGAAGACAGTAAATTAATAAAATTCATCATATTATAACAATAGTCATAAACTCACACCTAAATCTAGCCCAACGTAAGCGTCATTAAGAGCTTGTGTCAAAGAAATATGCTCATAAATATTAGACAGTGTGTTCCGAAAATCTGAAATAAAATGTAAGGGGGTATTTGTGTTCCTTGTCAAAAGTTACCTCTGAAAGTTTGACACCTTCCAGATCACTTTTATTTTCCAATTAAAAAAGACATTTTCCTGCTCGTAACAACCCTAAAAAACGTGTACCAGTTATACCACACACACATACAAACATAACCCCTGCACATACTATGATATCGCCCCCTACAACGCCAAAATTCCAAATTTTATTTAGGAACACCTATATTTTTTTTATAAATTAGAATATAAGAAATATACATGTATAAATATAGAAATAGCCATAACCCGAGAATCATTTATATTCGTGCTAATAACACCCCGGCCAGGACTCTAACCCGGGATTAGTCTGTAGCTAGGGATGATCATTCTGTCAGTCGGTCCCCTAGGTAAAATAAATTAAGTTTCTTTCCTTTTCTTTATATTTACGGTATACATAAAGCGTCTATTTGGCTACGATATCCACGTAAGTTTACTATAGGTGGGCCGTACGCTTGCTTGCCGCCATTGTCATATTTATAAACAAAAAGTTCAAAAGTTTGAGTTGTTGCGAAATTGTTGTTTTTTTATACTTACATTACTTTTAATAACTCTATCACAGTTAAAAGTAAGATTCTTAAATGAACATAGATGCGAACGTGCAGTAAATCATTAAAATTCTTCTGGCGACGTGACAAAGAAAACACTGTTTATCCTGCTCCCACAGCTGTTTTTCCGGTCTATTTGTCTTTATCAGGCATCTAATATGACGCGATTGTCGCATGCTCCGTTTGCTTGGCGCGGGCAGGAATTATACGTATAATGTATGTGTCTCTTAGCCGACTGAACAGTTTCAGTTGATTTACGGACTTCGTCGCGTAAGTGGTGTGCTGTGGTAATGGGAACTTTACCGTATATTAGTTTAGGAGTGTACTAACGTGACTTAGTATCCGATTAAATAAAGCATGGGATTGAAAATAGCGGGTTCGTTGACCTTTAGAACTTAAGATCTAAAAAATCGAGACTACCGCCTCTGTGGTATAGGGGTTGACACCACCTGTCTTCAGATCTAGAAGTCCAGCGTTCAATTCCCGTGAGGCCAGGGCGGTTTGGTAGGTGGTAGGTCCGCCTGACTATCAACATCTTACCTAAGTCTGCCGCCGTAACAATAATGTTACCAGAATTGTTGTGTTCCGGCAGTTAGAGGTAAAATAGTCAGTTCCTCTGTAATTGAGGAATCCGGGTCTAGCTCGCTTGCATCTTTGACTTTATCAGCACTTATTATCAGATGAGATGAAGTCCAAGAGCTACAAAAATCAATCATGTTCTGAGGCGGGAAATAAAGAAAATATTGTACCTACTAGCACCTCGCAAACATTTTTAATTAGGATTAAATCCTGTTTTTCCTTTTACTCTCGCTCTGCAGTGCGATTCACTAACAGAAATATTCGACATCGAGCTTGACCATCCGCCATTGATTTTGACGTTGCACAGCGCTGCGCGGAAGCGTATTCACTAATCTCTACCATCGATCTCTTGGCTGTATATGTTGGTCGCTGTTATGTCATAAAGTACAATCGAAATTTTTCGATTTAGTAATTTACATTAATTCAATTTGAATCATTTATTGCAACCATAATGTAGTACATAGGTGTTACACATAATTATACAGATCGGATTATGGAGTTGACGAAGATACTGACTACTCGACCAGACGGCTACGTGACAACGTAAAACAAAACTATTTAAAATAGGTACTACATCTTTGGAACGAGCAAGTGCCTTCGCTAACCTAAACATACAAATATAAGTTGACAACGCCATCTTAACTCCAAGGGTACTACATAGATACACTATTTAGTCGAAGGTCAGTGAGTTTAACGACTTCGCAACTTCATTGGACAAACAGACGGAAATATCTGTTCCCTTATACTACTACTTGCTTGTTTTATCTCTTTATTAGACTGTGATTGATACTTAATATTAAGGAATTCGAGAAAATTACATAGGCCAGAATTGTATGAGCGATGAAGTACTGGATAACTTTAGTACACTCACGTGAAATACACTTTAGTCATAGTGACCATAAATAAATGAAAATAGAGCATAATGCTTATATTTTCATTTACTTATGAAAATATCTAAACTAAAAAAATCACGTCCTGAGGCGGGGATTCTACCCGCGACCTTTTCACAAACCGGGTGACTGCTATAACCATCTGACCTACCCAGGACTTGGGATAACCTTGTGAAATTCTCCTAGTCTATCCATATTTACGTTATAAGTTTACGTCTACTCTAAAAAAAAAACACATGTTTATTTAAAAGTGTGCACATCAGTCATTGCACGTCTATAGGAATTATCTAGAATACTTTATTTTGGTCAGCGGCCTCAAAATTTGATTTTACAGGAAAAAGAGGTTTGTAGATACACTTCCCGTAATACTGGCCGTGGACAAAATCTTATTAGGAGACAAAATGTGTTTCACCTCTCTATTTCTGTCGGACGAAGAGAGAGACAAACTTATGTCTACCCCCAGGAAGTTTGCCATGCTGCAGGAGCTG
Organism: Nymphula nitidulata; assembly: GCA_947347705.1. Classification (NCBI taxonomy): domain Eukaryota; kingdom Metazoa; phylum Arthropoda; class Insecta; order Lepidoptera; family Crambidae; genus Nymphula; species Nymphula nitidulata. Next base: position 10,518,069 of record OX374636.1, read on the forward strand.
CTGCACCATGTGGAATGAATGGTTGCAGGGATATATGGATCTTTTCTTCATACAAATAGGGAAAAGCACTCGACTTATCCAGATGGGAAGCGGTAATTATTATTATGTGAAGACTATTACAACACATTGTACAACTTCTCTTAAGTGGCAGTATCGTTTTTGGGCAAATATCGAATCTTCGATAGGCAAATACTCACATATATGAGTACAATGTCTGTTGAGTGTATCAAAAGAAAAAAAAAAGAAAAAAAATAAAAATAAAGTGAAAATAAAAATTCATTATTTTCATTTAGTAAATTTTACAATTTACTCATTTTCTATAAACGTTAATTATTTTAAATATAATTCATTTAAATAGTAAATAACAAAGTTGTATTCTTTTTTACTTAGGTATGTATTTCCTTATCTCTTTTCGATTTTATTGGCAGTGTTTCTAGAGAGATTTATTTCTAATGGTAAATAAACCCTATCGATCGGTATCATAAAAAAACAAGATGTTTATTTCTATATTTAGCGAGTTTGAACGTAGTTATTTCATTTCTAATAAAAAATAATGTAATATTTCCCTACTAGTTCAATATTTAGGATACTTTCCCTCTGAGGGGCATTGATTTGGTTAAACCTATATATTTTTTGAGCAATATAAGCGTACAGCAATACTTACGTTCCCTTAATTTTTTTATAAGTATCTTTATCTTTATTCCTTCTCTTTTTCTGTTCTATGTCTTTCCCTTTCTCCTCCATTTTTTGTATCAATTGCATCTTCACATTCACTTCTCTCTTACCCACATCTTAATTCGCTCAGTCTATGCATCTAATCTTTCGCCTTACTCCTCTTATAAAACCATCCATATTCAGTCTCGTAACTTTCCTCATGATCGCCCTTTCCATTTTCTTCCAAATACTTTGGTAAAACTGTGGTTTACTATTAAAGACCAAATTGAATAGAGGCCTAAGTAGCGTAGCTCGCACAAGTGCTAATTCCGCTGACCACGCAGAATAAGTTGTTCTGCGCAGATGCACGGTTGCCAAGCAACAGGACGCCAAAGATTCTGCTTTGGTGAACTAGTTTACTACGGTTTCTCGAATGAAACTTGATGACGGGTTTTGGTTTTAATGTATACCTTCATGTTTCATATTCAGAAAACGTTCTATAGCTATTAAGACGTTTGTTTAACAAGAATTATTGAATTAATATCTGGAATACCATACCACGATATTTTTTAATTAAATTAAAAGCCGACAATAAACTTCATTCTTTTGAATAATTGAAAATAATTTAAACAATACAATAACAAAAGACGGCTGTACAATAGAGTATGTTTAAAGTAATTCACATTGAACAGAAGACGATTTCAACACTAACTAGTTGATCAACACAAACTCAAGAACCGTTCGAGTACCTATAGTAAACCATAACAAAACCAAATCCCAAGACTGAGCCAACTTACCGTCTGTAAACCGGCGACTTGTATAGTTGTAAGTTGTAAACAAGCGGAGTTGCCACCTTGTTAGCCGTTATTAACTCGCGTTTTAGATCACGACTAAAAAGTTTCAGTTCGGGGAGAATTCATTAGAAGTTCCAAGGCTTATTGTGGACAAAGGAAGTTATTTGGCGGTTAATATTGCTTAACAAAACACACTGAACAATATAAAATTTAATGTAGCAAAAGTCGTCGAGACTTTTATTACATTAAATTTTGAATTGTTTTATTATATTCTTATTACGTTTATTTAAGAATGTCCGAATATTCATATATTATTTATCTTCATGTAATTTAAGCCCAGAAATTTTACTGCTGCAAAAATAATTAGGAAATGTTTTTATAATTAAAATTCAGATGAAAAATCCGATACAAAAGCTAACGGCTACTCGTGGAGACTTCAAAATGCTAGTTGTTCTTGAGTTTTCTTTATGGTTCAGGGAGTATAGACTTAGTTTGTTCTATGTGATGGTATTTATTTATTGCTTAGAGATATTATAAAACCATCAAACTTAGAAAATATTTACAATTTAAAAAATAATGCTAAATGTCGTGTTAGTTTTGCTATCGGATCTACACTCCTTCCTTACGGCCAGATGCTCAAACAATCCTTAGGAGGGCTTGAATATTTTAAGTAAGTATTGTAAAAGTCAAAAATTTGTATGGGCTGATGTCAAATTGACGTATTCTTTAAATTTAGGCCAGATAAGTGACGTTTGAGATTCGGCCATTGGAGTGCCTATGGTTTTTTTTTGTACATACTTATAATATAAAAAAGGTTGTTATTATGTAGGTACTGACCTTTGTGAGGCATCTTCCAGAAAGCCTCTGCCGCCGTGGTGGGTTCCCGCGGCGGCGGCACCAGCCCCCCGACCAGCGTGGTGGCGGCGTGCGCGGGCGCAGGCGCAGCCCGCCCCCACCCCCCGTGCAACGCCACACCGCCTGCTTACCCCCCCCTCCCCCCGCGAACACCCTTTAATTACCCCCTTTAAAAACCACTCAACCCCCCAACACTCAAAAGTCTCCGCGTAACGCAAGCCTTGCCCTAAGCCCCCGCCTGCACTCCCAACTTAAACTGCCCAAAATCGCATCGCTCCGTGACCTGCGAACAAAAAAAAGATCACGTTTAAAGAAACTTATTGACCCCGATACAGCATTAGACAATCGCATCATCAATTACAATCAATACCCGTCTCCTTTGAATCTCCCACCCGTCCTTGTTTAGCTGAAGCCGGGTGAAAGGGACGGCGGATGCTAATTGGTAGATGATGCTGCTGAATTGTGTGTTAGTTGGAAAGCGCCATCTTTTGTTGCATAGTACAAATAGCTGCGGTGTTCGTGATGCTCGATAATGATCGATGCGATATGGTAGTAATGAAGTTAGATCGGCGAGATACGAGCCACCCATCATGCTGGCAGCAAACGGTAGTCGCGGGTCTTTTTGTTGTGTTTTTTGTTGTTCAACTGAGACGTACTGTGTCGGCGTTCGGGTCATGTTAATAATATGACTTTCATGCAGAGTACAACGAAACAATGAATTGAGTGCCTGGTTTCTTCATAGGACAAAGAAGTGATATCATCATCGCAAAGACTAGCAGCATTACGGATGAACGCACTGGTGATAAACAATACTAGCATTGAGTAGCTGAATCTAAAATTGCAAATATAAACGAGTTAATTATGCTGTTGGAAGCAAAGAGGATACAATCTATACGTTAGGTTAGTAGTAAACTAAGTATAGTAATACAGAGAAATAATAATATGAAATTTGTACCTATTGAAATAATAAATCTTTTAAATCGATGACTGGCTGGCCCAGTGGTCTGTGTCCCTTGCTATACAGGCTACTCGGTCGGCGACCCGGGTTTGAATCCCGGTAGGAGCAAATGATTGTATCATGCAGCAAATGTTTGTATGTATGAGCATTTGTTCACGATTAATGTTTCTATATCTATTTAATATATTTCTACAGTTATTATTGTCCTCATTTATTTTTCCGTTCTAGTGTTATTTTGGTCTAGATAATAGGTGTGAGTATATGAATATTATTAATTAATTTTTACTTTAGTAAAAATTGCAAAGATGATGGTCATGACGGATCATAGTTTATAATAACAAAATGTATTCAATTGGTGTCAGGTGGAAAATAAATACCCGGAAGTAGCTTATAATATTCGTCTACAATGTCTCTGGAGGTTAAGAATGAGAAAAGATCTGACAACATAGTGAAAAGATCAAAAATATTTTCATATTTCCATCAATTTTCCTACACCTACGATATAGAATACAAACTAATATAAAAATGAAATTCTTTCATCTGAGAGACCCGAGACAACATTCCTGACATCATAACCAAATCCAAAGGCAATCGCATTACAAGTCGGGCACTCGAGCTTTTTGATCTTTTCAAGGTCCAATCGAACGATTTCACTTTGATATTTTCCCCTGGAAGGCGTAATTCCCCTGGAACTTTACTGGGAGGTACAATACTGAGAGCCCTAAATGTAGAATTCAAAGCGAGTGGTTTGAGGGCTACATGCGCCTAAACACTAATGGTGGCGCGTTTTGTTATAATATTATTTTCGTATTTTATTTTCGTCAAATGTCTGAGTGCCTAATCTTTGCAATGGAAATTTTCTTTTGACTCTTTAAGAACTGTTGCTTATTTATAAATGTACCTTAATTGGGTTCCTAAAATACTAGTAAGTATTTGTGTTTTGAAGCCTTTCGTTTGGGAAACGCTTCGATTCTGTATTTTAGAAGTCTTGCTGTCTCGTGAATTACTAGTTTCAAAGCGATAGCAACTTTCAAGAAAACAAGAAGATCAGGTATATGATGAAAACTAAAAAGGCTTTTCACTTGAAATTGGAGCTATTATTTAATTAGAGGAGCTCGGTGGCGTATTGGTTTGAGCGCTCTGGTTTTGATATGATTTGATAAAACAAAGCAACTTTCGTTATGGTCGATCCGGGGATGGGTCAATCAAAGTTTGTTATCTCGAGCTCCTCCGTGCTTTGGAAGGCACGTTAAGCCGTTGATCCCGGTTGTTCCTGCAACCGCTTTAACCCACCAACCCGCATTGGGCCAGCGTGGTGGTGTTATGGCCCAAGCTCCTCATGTGTTTCTCCCGTGTAGGAAGGCCTGTGCCCAGCAGTGGGTCGTATATAGGCTGGTGATGATAATGATGATTTAATTAGAGTCATTGCATTAGTGACGTTCAGATATACGTTGCTAAATAACACTTCTCGTTGTTGCAGTATTGGGTCACAGTTAAGATTTCGTGAAAATTCCTTCGAAACCTTATACGGCATATATACATTTTGCTATCATGCAAATTTTTAATAGTTTAGACCTCGAGCTCCTCCAAGATTCGGAAGGCACGATGAGCCGTTGTTTTGCATTTTTTATTCTGCATAGGAAGTGCTATGCTGCTATGCCCAACAGATTTAATAGCATAATTTTATTCTTCAATGCCAAATGGAGACGCAGTTTGCTTAGGAGTTAAAACCCTCGTATTACGTTCTATAATCGCAAACACCATCTCTTCAATAAATCAATACAAGAACTCATACACAATCTACTGTTCGATGGACGACGATAGATAAGTAAACTGATCCTATCACTGATAAAATGAAGAGTTCTCATAGAGTCTGACCACCGAGACTCTATACAGTATGTTCGGAGATGTGGTGTGTATACGCAATTTATATTGCGGGCTTAACAATTTCTTGATGTCGACGCCGATAGCGCAATATTTTCACGCGGTGATACTCAAATTAAGGGTAATGTTTTTAATATTGTCAATACCGTGATGGATGCGCGACTATATGAGTAGTCTCGAATGTTGTCATTAAGAGAGTTATTACAGGAAATCTTACATAGGTATTCATATGGATTGTAGACATTCAAGGCCTTCGTGTTCTAAGATACAGGCAAATTCCTGCATAGGTTAGACAGCAATTTGTTCATTTTAATACTTTTCTTTTACTATATGTGGATAATTGTGAAGAGAGAATAGTAGTTTATGAAACTGCATGATGACGGGTATTAAAATAAGAGTGTTTTATTTTCCAATTAAATTAATAAAAACATTATCCCGCTTGTGACAACCCTAAAAAATGCGTATAATCGAGGTTTTTAATAGTATCACACGAGTATTTTAATACCTAGATAAGTGCAGTTTCATACACTACTTCATCTACACTCATACATATGTCATTATTAACATCAGACATCTTTACAAATTGACATTGTTTTATACACAGAGAAAATGGCGCCACGTCTTCTACATTCCATATTCAATTCACTGTGTTAGTGTTAGTGCTGCGCGACAGAATAAGTACATGGCTATATACATTCTGCGCTCTCATCGACGTTTATCTTTTATAAAGTGTCCATTAGGTTTTTCAAGTGTTTTAATTTTATATAAAATAATTTTAACATAATGAGTCAAACCGATGCTTTAATGGTCATTATAATACAGGTTGTTTTTTTAAATAGTTGTTTTTTTATAAAAAATTTTAATTTTTATTACTCTGGCATATTTCTATACTTACTTGCATATTAATAAATAAGGTTACTATATGCCCATTAAGTTTGTTCCTTGCATCACCGGACACACTGTATACCAAATATACATTAGCATCTCACAGCAAATCAGACTGTTTATCAAACGTCGAGATCGGGCTCTTAAGACTACCGACATATCAGGTTGCGCACAAAAACTTGTTCCTAATTAGAATAATTAACCGCCTATACACGTCCGAGCGGGAGACGACTGTGAGAAAATCGTAAATGAAACTGACTGAAAGAAGGATTAAAGAAAAAGTTGGCGGTATGTTTTTCCAAGTTAGACGTTTGAAAACGATATCGCAACTTTTTGAGTTGTTGCTTTGAAACTTAGTTTTAAAACATTATTTTTATTTTCTCTTTTTGGTTGCATTTTTTTATTGTTTACGTGTAACTCCAAATATTTGGTTTCCACGCTGTATTTTACCAAGTGTTTATTTTCGATAGTCAACTTAGTCATTGATAGTATTGACTTAAATACATTAAATCACTTAACCCGATTTTAATGACGATTGATTATATGTTACATTAATTTTTTATACCCGATGTAATAACAATTTAACATGTAACAAATAATGTAACATCTAATTAAATGGGAGTTGAATCCGCTAAACCGGTTTTACATATTTGAAAATATACTTTAGATTCTTGCGTAATTAAATTATGTCATATTTTCAATGTCTGTTCATTTAATGTCTTTCAGTAGAATTGTTTAGTGTTGATATTTTTTCAAAATCGAAGCTATTATCCATGTATCCATGCTTCAACCGCACTACTTTATGCTATATCACTAAATCAAAACTCACAGTTTAATCAACTAAAATCTCCTTTCTAACTTTCGCAGACATGGAAAAAATACAGCTGTTAGCGGGAAAACAAACATTAGGAAAAGTACCTAAATGTTAAAAAAACAGTTTTTCTATATAAGTGGCCGTTTGTGCGTCAAAGGAGTCTGCATGCAAAGCTCTGTAAGCGAAGTACGGCACCATTTTAAACTCTACTCGGCTGCGGCGAGATAATGTTGGCTTGTCGATAACTTAGCTGGGGCTTAGATGCAAAAATAGTTGGCTAATGTATTAAGATTTAATGCGATTTTGCGCTTATAGTGCCAGTTGGACATTTACTTATTTCGATAACTAACTAAAAAGCGTTGTCTTGAAGGAAGACTACTATTTTATTTATACCTACTATTTATTGAATATGTGCCATCAATTACCATTTGTATCGCTAATGTTCAGCGATTGAAATATTGATACGCATCTTATTCATGGGGATTGGTTGCTAATAGACATGTAGGGTACAAATTTAAAAAATACAATCCGTTTAAGAAATCCATTTTCTCAATACAAATGAGCTACGAACCACGAATAAAAAAGCGTGTAGTCGCAATCCCTTATTTCCATAGTAGCAAGGATCGGATCTGGTAGGTTCCGCTTGCACACACCTCATTAGCTCCGCTTTGATTCGGCGCTATTGCTTGGCCGCAGGTGGCGGTAATGTCCCGCTCTTTACTAAAACGATCTCATTTTGTAATTCACTTTTACTGCTTTCTTTTGTTTAGCCTTCGAGTACTTTTGACTATTTGCAGATTTACAACTACAAATTCTCAGACGCTTCTAAACTTCGAGGTTATCTGGAATATAATATTGAGCATTGTGAAAGTATAAAATTTGGATTGGTAAAAGTCGAATTAAGCACTAAAAAGTTAAGCGGCACTTAAAATCAAACTGACGTTTGAGTATTTTTCAATCGTCAGCGAATATTTATCTAAATTTCAATAATTAATATGTTTCGACAGATTTTCTTCAGAGGAAACTGTCAACTTGTTGAGGTTTTGTTCATTTTTATGTCTTCGACAAGCTAAAACTATTACGATTATTGACCAAATAAGGTTACCTATTCGCTTGACTTGTGGTGTCATAATAATGTTTATCTATTCTCATGTTTTAAAATTTAAATTATGATCTCAGAGGGTGTATTGACATATTTTTTAACACAGATGATTAAAATGAAAATGAAAATAGCAACCTTGTGACCTGATGACCATTATAACATCGGTCTGACTTGTTATATTACAACTATTGTTTCTAAAAAATAACAAACCCAAAATAACCAAAATAGCAATAATGTTTCAGACAGCTAAATTACTAGTTGACACTTGAAAAACCTAATCGACTCCATAGAGAACCTAAATCTTGATGCGCGCAGTACTAACACAGTAAATTGAATGTATATTTAGCGCCATTTTGTTTGTGTATAAACAATATCAATTTATAAAAATGTCTGATTTTGGTAGAGACTTATTTGAATGTATGTATAAGTGTAGATAAAGTAGCGTATTTAATTGCACATAACTTGGTATTAAAGCGTGATACTATTGAAAAACTCGTGTAATAATAACCTCTTTATGTAAGAGTTACATAAACTGCTATTTTATATTTTATTTTTCTTTGGATTGCGTTAAGGATTTTATTTATCTGTGGTGAGGGACGAAGTGTGAGTACCGATATGGTTTTTTATCAATTATAGTAAAATAATTCACAAAAGTAAAGTACGTCGTTTATTTATTACTTATTATTCTTAAGCTACCTTTTTCAACCTTCACATACATGAAAAGGAAATACCGCCACTCTTATTTTCCATTCAACTTCAACGTTTCCAAACGTCAAATTATTTGACTGTCACAAAACGTGGCCACGTCAAAGCACGTTTGAATCATCAAAGAATTCAGCGCACGCGTGTTGTATTCACAAAAATATATCCACAAAGGTCGTGCCTATTTCGCGGAGAGCCCTCACGTTTAAGTTTCAAAAGTCAAAGCTCTTCCTTTTCACTACGCTTAAAAAAAATACAGCGCGGGGTGCACTCACAGAGCCCTAGAAAGAACATAATTAAAATTACCTACATGTCTACAAAGTTTTACAGTTAACTGTATGTTAGTGGCTCTTTGATATGTGAAGTATCATGCACGTAAGCTAATTTGTAATACAATTTGCATTTCAGTGAGTTGCAGAATGTTTTATTTTTATTTTTAGAGATTTGATAACTAACTAAAAATTGACAATTTATTCTATGGTTCATAAAAGAGGTTTTATCTATGTAACTTTTCTGATATCACAAGTTGACATCCTAAAAGCGGTAGGGTAATACAAGCATATTAACGCATATAAAATTAACACACTGAAGTATGTTAGGAAAAAGCAAGTATTTTAAGATCTTCTTTCTCAGAAAAATTATCATTTTTAGAGTTTTTCTATTTAGATATTCAGTTGGGCTACAATTCTGAATGTAATAAGTTGCTATTGCGCTGATTCTGGTTTTTATGAAATTGAAATGTTTTCTAGTATTTGTATTTCAGTTAAAAAATGCAGTCGTAACAGAACTTATAGAAGTGATGAACTTTTCTTCATCAAGCATGAGAATATCGCTTGAACCGATGATGAACATTCGTCTCTGAAGTTATCCAATGTTTAATATACTTTATGCTGAAGTATCTCTCATGGCATCAATCTTGATTCGCTTTTTGGACTGGTTTTGAGATGTCTAGTAAAACGAAACTTGGTTTTAAATGCACATAACTATTGTGGTCAGTACTTACCCCTTACCATACTAGCTAATCAGTCAGGGGTCCCTGGTACGAATCCCGGTAGGGGCACATGGGATGTGTGTATATTTATTTAGCATTTCCAATATTTGTATACATATTATTATCAATATTTCTCCGTTATTTACTAAACACATCACAAACTCCTAATGATACTTTTGACACAATGTAAAAGCTAGATAATAGGTGGGAGTGCATGAATGATGTTATCAATATTCTTTCAGTTGATTGAGAACGCCTTTTTCTTGTCATTTTTTTTCTAAATATCTTTTAAACATTTACTTATTTATTATAAATTTTAAATGAAAAAAAAAGGAAATATGCGTCAAACATAGTTTCAGAGTAATGTAGACCCATAAACATACAGAATAATTTAAGTTTTTTTTTTGATCTTGTATAAACCCGAGTATCCATAGAAAACAAATTTGGAAGTGAAGTGAAATTTGAGGAGTAGCAACAAATCAGACACAACAGAAATTGTATTGTTAGGGAAATGCCGAAGGGCAAGCGACAAAGGCCTGATAGAGCATAATTTGACTTCACCAAAGACAGAGCAAAGGAGTGATAATGTCATGACGCCATAATTAATTACATTCTTTATTAGAATAGACGATATACCAAGTTACAACGGGCAAAGATGTTAATAAAAAGCTTCTCTTGCATTTCTATAAGCCTATCGAACAGCCCACAGGCATTATCCCGCGGTCTATACATTTCAGTAGTGTCAGAATAGAAATAAATTAACTATCTCTGGTTGCATTGCCGACCGTTTGTACGGTCAGCACAAAGCCGCTGCCGGCGATTTGTTACATTGATTTAAAACTGACGTGTACTGACAGCAGAACAGTCGTAATTATTGCTTGCTTAATTGAGATATTCATGGTGGAAAAAGTCACACCATGATTTCAGAACTATGTGTTTCGTACTGCAATACTTTTTGGAAACACTCCGAATAACGCTAGTTTTTGTCAAGTTTACTTCTGAAGATGAGAGAACAGCAAAACTCTTTAAAAATCGTTTTAACTATGAATGCACAAAATATTTAAAAACAATAACGTATATTATCTTTCTATTAGTGGTGATTTGCATCATACAATCACTCGTAGATATGAATAAAGTTACAAATACAGAAAACGTAGATTCCGGGACTACCGGAAACTGTAAGGATAAATGGTATTTTTTCGATTCATAAGTTCATTTGATAATTATAATGATTCTAATTCCTATGCTGTCGGTACTGGCGCGGTGATTCGGCAACCGGTAGGTTACGGCACGTATGCTATGTCGGCACGATAAATCAATCCCGCGCAATTGTGACGTGAGGAGCTCGGCATCTTCACCTCTATCCGACGCTATGAACGCCCGCAATACAATAAAAAAAGAAAAAAAAACATAACACACGATAAAAGAATTTAGGTAGCGGCATCATTATGACTAAAAAAATTTTTCTAGACAACAACGTTGCGATGAAATATACAAGACTGATTTCTAAACCAGTTAAATATAATATGACGTTTGCTCTACGGGCTACGATTCTATCAAAATATAAGATTGCTAATTCTGTATCATTTTAGTATTTTGTGTTTTGCGCAGGACAAATGCAAATAAATAAAAATTATGTTTTCTGACGCGAAAATCATTGTTGTTATTTCTTTCCTTACACCAATTTAGGTATGTTTTTCTTGCTTAATACATTTATTACTGTATTTTTATTATAATAAATATTTATTTTGACATTGCCGTATTTGATATTTAGACTATTTTTTATAGACACGCTGACAGCCCACCTGGTGGTAAGTGGTGGTAGTCATTTAGTCACAATTTCACAAAACGTATGTGTAAGATGTAGGTAGGTACTTCACAGAGATTAATTATAAACGAACGACTGTTGATAAATTATTAAGGCTGCCATGAGAAGCAGTTTAATTATTCGATGCCTGTTATCTAGTCATTAAAATAAAAGATTTCATTCTTGCCAGAGGAAACCACTATCGAAAAATAAAAAATAATAATCATAAAACGAGACACATCGAAAGCTTTTTCCTTTAAAAAAGGCAGTATCTTAATCCTTATTAAGCCTCATCGGCGGAAGGGTGAGGCTTTTGAAACCAAAGAGGTGTTATTTTGAGCCTGTCACAGATTATATTATAATATTTTTTTAATAATAATGCTTAGGTATCGTAACACAGGGAGTCGCAGTTGACTTAAGGAGATTATTTAATGTGTATAAAGTTTATAATGCTTTTTTTTATTTCCCGCAGAACCAGAATCGAGTGCTATTTTTATAAAATAATATAAAACACTACTAAGCGTGATACGGCTTGTGTATTTTTTTTTAATTCAACTTCAAACTTATAAAAGTATTTGTAGCGAAGTCACATTTAGCACCGTGTAATGACAGCATGTGAGAACTCGTGTACAAATGTCAATGGTTATGTCTCTCTTTGTCAAAAAATATGTCATTAATACTACAGAAAAAAGTTGTCAAAGTGAGAGCAAGGCACCCCTGGGAGTTGTTACATAATAGGGATGTCAACACTCGAAGACCGCTTTCAAGTATAAATAATAGTCGCCTGTTTGTATTTCAATAGCACTAGTTTTGCAATACTTTGTCGGCACGTTAAGTTGACTTGCCGAAATCGATTTATTGATTTTTCTTTCAAGATATTTGTCGATTTTGTGTAGCTGTCTTTTTCAAACGCCGATAGCTTTATTTTATTGGATTTTTTTAAACAAAATGATTTAATGAAAAAAAAACATTGAACAACTGACTGAACAAACTGCAACCACGGCAGCACAGTGATAAGTACTACATTAATTGTTCAGCAACGGCAACTTAAAACCAATTTATGCAATCATCACCAGCCAATATACGTTGCACTGTTGGAAACATGCTTAACTTCATGGGAGACACATGAGAAGTATGAGCCATAGTGTTAATTTATGTGAATGCAAATTTTTAGATATGCAGGAAGTATTTTAAATAACCTGACATAATTTTTAAGTACATCTCTAAATTTTGGTCCTTAATCGCAAGCAAAAAACTTTAAAAACAGCTTAGGTAGATCTTCAAAATTGCCCGTCCCACATCAACGTCTCCTATTATACAGTAGTATCGCTTACCGCAAAAATTATTTGCTCCCGACAATAGCTCTCGAGATCTCCATTTAACAAAATTACGAATTCGTACATCTCTGTGACAATGGACGACCAAACGTATTCTTTCGGCGAGATGAAAGATACAATTTCAATAGTTACCCATGATGATCTGAATGTATTTTGACTGTTTGTCTGCTATTTTTTACGGATAATTTCACTTTCAATTATTTGTGTTGATTTCTTAATATTTAAGCAAGATTTTATATTATTAAAAATATTCATATCAAGTATACAAAATTAGTAGATGTAATAATTCTTGTAACATTTTCAAAGGGCCGTACTGCCGTGAGCTTTTATATAAACAAGGAATAATTTGGCGTTGTCATATAGTTATTATGAAAGTTTTCTAAATTGTTTCTAAATCGGCTCTAACTAACTTTAGTTTTGGTTTAGTTATTCAATACTTAATTAAGTTATTAAGATATATATTACCATTTCTTATAAGGAATATTGTAGATATATCTTTTGTTAATTTATTAAAATGTTAAAAGCAATGCCCCAACTTAAACGAATCGTACGTTCGTTTGGATAGAATTGTTCAAAATGCTGATTAGCTTATAACGCAAATACAGATAGACTGCAAGATATTCATAGGGTTATCCCAAGTCCTAGGTAGCTCAGCGGTAAGAGCAGGCACATGGATAGTGTAAGGTCGCAGGTTCGGTTGCCGGGTCAGCACATATTTTATTCTAGTTAAAATATATTTCTGAATATCTTTTGAAAATTAACACAATAATAAAAAAAAAAATTGAAAATATTGTCCACAGTAGTTATATAGAGCTATAAAACACTGTTTGTCAAATGAATAGTTTTTAATATAAGTATTCGGAGTAAGTAGTCTAAACTTGAAGAATAGCAAATATCAAAAAACGAATTCCACTTTGATTCTTACATTTTTTTTATGTTTTAACTTTTGTTTAATTTTTCAAATATTTTTAAAGGTTCTATTAGTACCAATTTGCCACCAGTTTATTAATTTACTTGTCTAAGAAAAATGCAGGTATGTCCAGCTGTAGACTGGCAGAGTTTTATCAAATAACTAAAATATATAAATGAAACATTACATCCAATAAGGTATGTAAATTCTTTTTAAAGTAATCTGAATTTCACCATCAACTAGGTAACTTTTACGAAGTTTGAAAATGGATATTTCTATGAAAAATAAACCTTATTATATTACACCAAAAAAAACCGAACAATGGATCCAAATGTTTACTATTACAAATTATCTTTAACAATGGACATAAAATTAAATGATTACATTACATTTTAAAAAAACAAGACTTGTGCCTAACAAAAATATCGAGTTACAGATATGGGGAGACCTTTAAACCGTAAACAGGTACCCAAAATGTTTTTTGTCAACATTGCTTTGGATAAGTATTTTTGTAAGTCAAAAAATACTATTAACTTACTGGCTATCGAAGTTTTGGGACTAAATTATATTCTTGTAATAAAGATACGTAATACATTTTTAACATACTAATAATTAGTCCAAAATATAAATATTGTTAAGTGCCTTTGGAATACATTGTCGGCCCTCACTAGATTTAATGGACGAGTCAATAATGTATCGATATTTTTTAAAATATTGTATGTCTACAAATATTGATATAAAGTAAAATTAGTGACTAATTGTGTCTTACAAAACTTTATAATTTGTGTTATTTTAGGTAGAACAAGCGGTTTGTATTATTCAAAAGAAAATCTAGTTTTATAAATAAATAATTATGATGCATCATTTTTAAAATTAATCAATAATAATATTTTACTACATATTAAACATTTAGAAAAGTCAGGAATTAGTTTTTGTAGGAGCAAAATTGTTGCAAAACAGTTATGGTTTTCATAGACTACTGTTTCTATGATTTTTGATTTAACTTAGGTACTTAAAATTCATTTATTTTACAAGTGGTATCATTACAATATTATAAAGACCTAACATAACTCCTGGCCTATATCAGTGATAGGAATGAACAAGGAGTGACTTATTCATTTCGTAGCATAGGCCTACGGTCGTAGACGATCGTAGCACGTTAAAAGTATTCAATTGTTTTCTATGAATTCTTAAATTGACAGTATAATAACTTGTATTGGTATTGCTCAATAGAACCCATTGGCTATTATTTCCTGCTGTGAGATAGAACCTTATACGTGTTAGCATAAAGAGCAAAAATCACAGCCTACAGTAAAGATTAAAAATGGACGTACCTAAACAGCAGCGCCGTTCATAAACCACACAGTGTTCCTTATTCACAAAAATGACAATATCACTTCAACATACGTTCACAGTTGACCAGCGACGCGTGCGAGCCGAAAATACTTTAATTTGTCAAGTTTCTAAACGGGCGGGCAGTGTAGCGCGTAATCTATGGTCTAAGTATTGAGTGGCGTAAGGTAGCGAACCGTTCACGTCACGGCTGGCTTGCGACTGCCCGACCATCTGATTCCAATTCAGCCGTGTGAGCATCGCAATGGGCGGGGCCTGTCGAGACAGCCCTGGGGTGGAACGCACACAGCCGCCTGCACACACACAAACTTACAAAAGCACACCGATGTATTGTTTCATTGTAATGAAAGATGATACGCTACGCGATGAGAGAAAGTGATTTTTGGAGTAATCTGTTACGTTTATTCCCGTTTTTAATCTGGCTTGTGGCTTTTAATGTAACTTTGGTTTTTTTTTCACAAATCTTTGTAGGAGAGAATAAGATTTACGTCGCTATATAGAAGTATTGTGCTACGTGAACACACTATATACTTAAAAATAGACATGGAGTAAGAGTCTGATAAAAGTTTACATTTGGAAAGTTTGCGTACAAACATTGAGTTAACATCAGAAGTTTTTGCAGAAAATAGGAATATCTAATTTCAATCCTTTTTCTTTTAAATACTTCCTTTTATTTTTCTGTATCTGATAAGTGATGACACTAGATTTCTGAGGACGGCATTGAGCAGGAAATTAAAGAACAGAGCTAATCTTTTCAAAATCAAAAATGTAGTCGTACAATTTGACGGTATTTCTTCACAATAATTCATCTTGAAAATAGAAATTCAAGGAAAAAAATAGAAATAGAATAGTTTAGACTTTTTTATGTAAAGAATTAATATTTTTTTATACGACATTACGGTAAAATAGCGCACGGCCCGCTTGGTGGTAAGCGGTTATTAGCCTATACTTATAGACGCTCGTAGCACCTTTGGGCACTACTCACATGTTGCCTGCCCTGTAGATAAATATAAGAATAAACCGTTAAGCTGACCGCATAGAAGGTCTGAAAAGCATCTGAAAAGACACTGTTCCTAACCTACCTCTCTTACCTACAATATTTTTGTTGTTAATATTTCACGTAAAATGATTGATCATATTTTCTTGAACTTGCATCTTTTGCAAGAATAGTTAGAAGCCACTTTACCACAGACCAGTACCAGCGTTTTTTAAAAATTACGTACCTACCTATGTATTACGACTTTCAATGTGTAGGTAATTCCATTAACTGTTCAAAACTACAACACAGTAAGTGCAAAACGCAACGATGTCCTGTTGCGTAGCGATACTAAGTGTTCAATCGACTCTACATCAAGAGTAACACACGGGTTTTTGTATCAGTCTTATTCTGTACTAATAAGAGCGATTTTCGCAATGCTGTAGTTACAGGCGACCTGATCAAGGGTGCAGTAGATATGTAGCCATTTTCCTCAGTGAGGCGTACCTCGTAAACTGCGGATCGGGTTTACGGTCGCAGTGTCCAATGTTTATGTTCAAGACTTTAGGTGTAATAAACGTACGGTGTAAAAGCTATGTCGGTTAAGCAGATACGGCTCTAAACTTTTATATGGTCAGTACTTAGTTTTTTTTTCACTAATTGGATATTTTTTAGCGTTATCTAAAAGGCAATAATGACAAATACCTACTTATAAGGAATGTTGATAGCATTTGGATAGCAAACAAGCGTACCTAACAGCGCGTCTGATGGTAAAGAACTACTAACCAAAGCCTGTACGCTAGCACGCATAAGTAAATATATCCCCTGTGAGATGTTTACTCTATAAAAAGCAAGAGGATAGGAGAATGAGCGACTGTAGCGACTTTACTCACCGCAGGCACTTACTAATAATATGTCAAAAGTAATTTTGTTGGGCTACGATCTTCATTCAGATCTTTTCCTATTCAGAAGTCCTAAACTTGCTAAGTAGGTACTATATTTCAGATGTTAATTTCCTTAATAAATACCCTTCGTCTCTAGATAATGAGTTCTCTAAGAGCCTTTAGTCATTAAAAACTTATAAAGAAGTTGTTGGCTGTAATCAAAAATAACTTTATATCTGTTCACTAACAATTTGTCATAAAAAAGGGACATAATATTCACAAGTCATTCACAGATATTACCCAAATAAAACTAACGTCACCCACAATTAAGTTGTAACGTAATCGAGCGTCTGCCGGCACAACGGTTTATGTCCTAAAATCAACAAAACTGTTTCGCACGCCGCTCACCAACAATGGCGGGCACGCGGCGTTCGTCACGCGCTCAGACCAAGAATGACTGAGCCCTAATTTATACTGGGCTAATTTCACGCTCGCTCATACTTATTGTGAGATTCTGCGATACCATGACACGGTTTTCGTTGCGGCTGGTTAGTCCGATTGAGTCGTCCTTTTTCCGAAAGGCAAGGTCAATTCTTTGTCGACCAGGTAGATCAGTACGTCGATTACTATTTTTTCTTTCTTTTAATATTTAGTTTACAGCGAGGTAAGTGGCGAGAGCTCCATAAGGTGACAGAGAATATTTTCCTTAAATATTTTTTTGTACTTTAATAGCCCCATAATATATAAGTATACCTCATTAAAATAAGTTATTATTGGTGACATTTTTAGAAAGCAATCTGACGCAGACCAATTTTTATCATAAATTTCAGGAACATAGCAGACGTATATACCTACGATTTCTAAGCTCATAAAAGGTAAAATCACAAAAGCACGAGCGTTAATTTAAAATTTTCGACCGGAGTTAATTCAAGCATCAAATCGCGCATAGAACTCGAGGCTTGATTTACTAAAAAATAAAATATAATGGAACTTTTTCGTGTACAAAGAAAGTGTTTGTCTAAGAACAATGTGGAGTACCGCAGCGGGACATCTAGATACGCGGGGCTAAATGTATTTTCTTTGGGATTTTTTTTATTTGCACTCGTACCTCGGCTGAATGGCGTCGGATCCTTAATTTACGCATCGATAGATTTATTTTGTAGTTTCGTATTTGTAAGGGATTGTTCTTAAAGAACGTTTTGTAACATTGCGTACAAATATGCGCCCATTGTTGTTCTTGAGCAAAAAACGGTTAGAAGATTTAATTGAAACCTTTATAAGGTGTGTTTAATTAATACTAGGATAACAATTGGGTCGTCTTTTATATGCTGGAATTAAGTTTATTGATAGTGCATTAGTATGGTCTATAAATCAAAGGGATTTATTCGCTACAATAATATGTGCTGAGGAATCAAATGTTTTCTATGAAGAAAAGGTAAAGTATTGCAATTAAGAAAATGTATATGACATTGACGTCGTTACCTAGCTCACTGATTAATGACACTATTTAACAAAGTGCCTACACTGCAACTAATATATCTGTTACCAAATAGCCCTGCACATAATAAGTTGCAGTTCGCGAAAATATATCATAAATCAGGGTGCCCTGATACAGAGCGGTGTTGAGGCGCGTTGGGCGCAGCTGCCGCACCTTACACGGTTCAGTGGCCACTCACAACATCCACCGCTTAAGTAACGAATGCTTTGTGCATGCCGATAGAGTACTGCGGCGTAAATGCTTGGGGGTAGCGATACACTCATTGGCTGTCAGAAAAAAAATAAGTTGAAAAAATTTAATCAGATTTCCAATTTGAAATCGGAGACATTACAGTATCTGTAATAGAACTGCGTTAAAAGCGAGCTAGATCGTTCGAAGTTTTCTTTTAAGAAATTTAAGTCCGTGAAAGCACTTTGAACGATGAGTAACATTTCATCAGCTTTTAAAGCTAATATAGAAGTTAATAAGCATTATTAAATAGTCATCTAAGAGCTACTTATTACATAAATTTCGAGAAATATTGCTGATAATGTAATCTATTATATTACTGGTTTGATTTATTTTCATTGTAGGTAAAGTTAGACTGAGCTGAGCTTCCTTATTATATTTCTACTAATCTATTTTGTTAAATCCATTCAACATTACTAGATTATTTCAAATTCTTATTCTAATGTGAAATCACATCATTGTTATAATTTTTAGAGTGTGTAATGTGACAATGCGTAGTATATTTAAGATCAAGCTGTGCGTAGTACTGTCCTTATTTTAGTACTTAAGTAAGGTATTAAGTATAAATAAAATAATCGTCTTCTCTTATAAATTGAACCATACAACTGAATTAAAAAGAACGAGACTCTTTTCACCGATAGGTTACAGATTAGACGGGGCTGCAGTCAATTTGACGTGCGGTGTCTTCCGCAAACCGCGCTTTTTGTGCGGTTTCGACTTACGGCGTTATTCGCACAGACTCCTGAAAGGATTACGATTTAGATAAATAGCGATACCAGATACCTACGAAGTTTTAAGTTGATGGAGATTCTCTTTGATGCCCGGATCTTAAAAAAATGATATTGTTACAATGATAGCCATGTCTCTACATTTTCTATAAAACTCAGGTCCGGTCTTGCGTGGAATATTGCTCGTACTTGTGGGATGGCTCCGCCAAGTAATTACCTAATCGATGCCCTGGACAGATTGCAGCGTCGTGCCGTATCGTTGGTGATGTAGAGGTCACGAACAACCTTGAGCCTCTGCAATTGCGTCGAGACATTGTGTCGCTTTGCGCCTTCTATCGGGTATATCACGGAGAGTGCTCTGAAGAGCTATTTGACCTTATCCCACCTTCTCCCTTCCTACTCAGGACCACGCGTGCCGGTATTCGGAGTCATCAATTCTCTGTCTCCACCTCAACATCACGTACAAAGAAATTTAGTAGCTCTTTTCTTTGTCGTACTTCCAGAACTTGGAATTCTTTGCCAGCACATGTGTTCCCTCCTTCCTATAACATGGGTTCCTTCAGAAGAGACGTGAAAAAGCACCTTTCGGGCCGACAAGGTGGAGGCGGCTAGAGCAGTGTCTGAACTGCACTAGCTTTCTTTGCATATAGACTCTACTTACCGCTTCACATCAGGTGGTGTTGAGTCATTTGTCGTGCTTTGTATAAAAAAAAATGTGTTTGGCTGACCTATGGCTTGTGAGATGAGTAAATCATATCACGTCACAGTGTGGAGGTAACATAAAATTACGTAAAATTACTGTAAAACAGAGAATTTAGTAATTGTAAAAGAGGAAGGAGATAGTATATTGAGCATTTGACTGTAGTAATAGTAAGGTCGCCAGAGCTATGTGAGAAAGCGTTATATTGGGGGCAGGGGAACTTGTCTCCTGTGCTGTTTGCACAACGATTTCTCCTGATTCTAATAGAGTACACAGAGCGTGAATAGTGCCCAAGGGCTACGAGCGTCTATAGCCTATGGAACCCGTTTATCACCAGGCGGGCCGTACGTTTCCCGAGTGAAGTTAGTCAATTATTATTTTGATGGCGTAGTACCTTAGTATTAAATTATTTTTTCGCGTCTGGCCTAATTGATGTACTTACAACAAATATCATTCTACACCTACTCCATATTTAAACTCAATGTGACTTTTACGCAGTAAGTAATTCGACAGCACATAAATCGTAACAGATTGATCTTGAGACCGCCCTTACTCCGTTCGTCATAGAGGTGGCTTTGGTAATGCAACTGTTCCACTTAATGTGCTGCCGTCTGTACATTATATAATATCAGTTTCTACGGTAATGCAACTAGCATTACCATGAAATAAAATAAAATATAAAATCTCGGTAATTGAGGCACAAACACAGACCTGCTTTATAGGAACTCTTGCCCAAGGCTGAAAACTTACGTGTGTGTGTGTGTGTGTGTGTGTGTGTGTGTGTGTGTGTGTGTGTGTGTGTGTGTGTGTATGTGTGTGTGTGTGTGTGTGTGTGTGTGTATGTGTGTGTGTATTGCATCCTGATACGATTACGCCATCGAATTGAAAAACCGGAATTGTTGAGTTACTACACAGTTTGAAATGAACACTCAAACTGTATTAGCCCGTCAAACATCAGATTCCAGACACAATTTTTCATAGACCTCCAGAGGTATAGCACCGCTTGGCAGATTAAGTTAATATAATGTACAGGGTCCATATTTTGCCTTTCTTAGCATTGTCATTAGTGAAGATTATAAAACTGCATTGAAACGTAATTCTTGTTTCATACTTGATCTTTTAGTAAAACTTTGATATTATCCTTCATAATATATACTTCCAGATGCGCACACTCATAACATTATAATAGCATTCATTTGAACGTTAAACTTAATAAAAACAAATACATTAGCTTTTTACGTTTTAATGATATGTACCCTAAGCGCCTTCAGCTATGAATCCATAAATAACCAACTCTAAATATATAATCATGTTGCATCTATAATAATTACGAAGGGGAATATTAATACTTGATTATAAACTCCAGATTGTGAGGTATAAATTAAAAGACACAATTTTATAGCAGATAATATGAGTACCTAATACACTTTCAAAATTGTTAGCACAGTACCTATTATGGAAGTTTGTCTACACAAAACTTTAACTTTTTGTCCTTTATCAGTACACCGGCGTGTCCTCAACAGCGGCTTTTGTGTCTAATAAATCTTAGAATAAATAATTTTGTTAATTTTTTCACACTTACATACCTAAACTATAAGAATAAGACTGAAGAGCTCCTATTCCTTTTCCTACTTATAAAAGAAGATTATTAATGAACAATTTCTAAATGATGTGAAATGCTATTTTAATACTTATACCTACTTATTAAATACTTAAATATAATTTTCTGAATCGAAACTAAATGTATTGAGGTGCATAATTACGGTATATATTTGCTTTTTAATATTACGTTTCGATACAAGTTAACAATACGAAGTGGAATCTTTAAGAACGCGGGAGAAAAGTAAAATTATTAGTAACGCAAGTTATGATGTTAGAATATCAGAATGTGCTCATTGCTGTGACAAAATAATGCTATACACAAAAACTATGTTTGTATTTATCAACTTATTCTGGATATGTAACTATCAACTATGACATAGTATCTAGCTACCTACTCTACCTATAACGATATAGGACAGAAGCCTGTTTTAAGAAATAATTGGATCAAAATGATACTTATCACTTAGTTACATACTTAATTACCTACATGTTACTCAGACCAGTACCCCGAGCATGAACATTTTTGAATTTCGAATCGTAATCGTATCGTTCACGCATGCATATAATTTCAAACAAAATCCAGACAAAATTTGACGTAACTACTCGATACGATACGAAATTTATAAGTGTTCGTGCTAGAGATAAGTAGTATCTATGATAGTCTGTAAATGAAATGTTCAACATTGACTGTGTATATAATTTTGCAAAGTAAGTTAGGTAGACATTTGTCCATTAAAACGTTCAAGTTTGTAAAAATACTTGGTAATGAAAATCATAGGTACATTCTAAAGTATTCAAAAATAGTTACCTCTGAAAACATGCAAAAAGATGTTTCTTTTTTTTCATTACAAAAGTGCAGCGTCCATTTGGCGCTATTCGGTATCCGAATAATGAAAAAGTTGAAAAGGTATTCTATTTTCAAAATATTATGACTTTGTAGAGCGCGGCAACCGTTTTCCCCCTTCGGCGAAAATTTCGCACACAGGCTCACTCCTATTTTCACACAAACAAACCGAACTGAACTCCTTCGTTGATGTAGAGGTTAGCTGGTAGTATTTGTGGCGTTTTATTTATTTTATTTCTACATATAGAAGGTGAAAACCGTATTGTTACATAATTGTATCTACATTTTTCAAATTTTTATTATTTCCGGCTTATAATTTTCAAAGTTGAGGTTTTACTTAACAAACTTATTTTACCGACTTAACGACACGAAAGCTTAACATAATACGCGAGTAGGCAATTCTCCACATAAGCCTATACATAACGCAAAGTTAAATCCACTCCTTACGCTTCGCACAAAAAAAAACATACATAAATAAATCGAACAGTAACCGATACTAAAACAACGCGGTGCATCATATTTCCCCCGTACCAACACACGCATGTACTCCATCCTTGTCTTCCGCGACGTTTTTCCGAATAGCGCTATCTTTGTCTCCGCGGGGCGTGTTCTCTCCTGTGATTGGTGGAGGGGCGAATGGCGGTAACGTTCTCCCGGCGGCCGGCGGCCGACGGCATTTTCCCGACGCGCCGTTCTTAAATCGAAAACGCAATATTCGGGAGTTTTTATCTCAAAAATATGGTGATATTTATTAAATTGTGATGGTTTTTGGATGCAAACACATATAATACTAAAGTGAAAATTAGTCTATGTGGTTATTTGGTCAGTGCTAGCGTTTTCTAAAAGATATTTTCGTGTTTTTAATATAATTACTTACTATAATTTCTGAAAATAAGTCGGTTTAATATTATAGTCAATTATTAGTCGGAACATATCGTCGTGATGCTTAACATGGTATTGTGATATTACCATGTTAAGCATTTTATTTATCTGTAAATTGACATTCAAAGTGATTTATTAAATTAAGTAATCATAATTTATTCGCTAAATATATACAAAATAAATTTGTGTCTATTTAAAAATAAGATGTGATTTTAAAAAACCTTCTCCAAGTATAAGATCAGCGTCAGTCATAAAAATAAAACTACATCTATGTGCAAAAATGTTCATAAAATATATTTGTGATATTTGTAATAGTTTTAATATTTTTTTTTGTTTATTTAATAATTTACAGAGGTAATTGGGATGTCAATTTTACTAAAGTTCTCTCTTGAAGGCACAAAATTCTAATTCCAATATTAATTCATTCATTACCTAGTCATTCCACTGTTTTCATACTGATAATATGGCTAATACTTAACGAGAATTGTAAAATATTTATTCGCAAGTTCTTATGGGAATTTGCACCAAAACGATTATTATGTACCTTTAGTCCTTATGAAACTATCAGAACATCAAATGTATAGGTATACTTAAGAACTGTGAATGTTTTAGGTATAGTTTTTGTGCAATTCTCTTGAATATCTTTGATTATAAGAAAATACAGTCAGGATCAGAGGCTGCTTTGTTTCTTTTATACAAAGCAAGGCAAATGACTCAACACCGCCTGATATGAAGCGGTAAGAGACTCCATATGCTTAAGACAGCTAGTGCAGCTTGAATCACACTGTTCTAGCCGCCTTCACCTTGCCGACACATTGCCAGGCCTCTTTTGAAGGAACTATAGTCACAAAAAAAATACTTACTAACTACAGATAATATACGATCGAAAATTTTTAGATGTAAAACTCATTAATGTGCATCAAAACACCTATTTTGTAATGGAATCAGTAATTTTGGTGTGCAAGTAAGTTTATTTCATTTGCTCATATAACTATTTTTCTAAATACTGTATTTTATGTCACCAATTATTATAAATACAAACTAAGCTTGTTATACAGAGTGTTGACTTCAATACGTATGAAATAATATAACATTGGCTGCATTATTTCATTGAAATGCCATGAAATTATCAAATGAATAAGACGTTTTTGAAAGTGGAAAATCATTTCAATGAACTAGTAGCAGTAGCTAAAGTTTTAATTTATTGTCATTCTTATTTACAGCACCAATCTGTATATAGGTAAGGAAGTAGATAACAGAGATAAGCACAGGTAGGAAATAATATACCTACTTACCTATTCTATATTGTGACCATACTTACCTAATTAATATTTATAAAGCAAGCATGTAGAAAATACGGCAAACGATTGTTTCTATTCTAATTATAATTATTATTAAGTATTATATTATGTTGATCTCAAGCGTGGTCAAAAGCTTGTGCTTAGGGTGAGCGCACACGACACTCAATTACACCGAGCCACGCACGGCACAATGCGCGCGCGGCGGATCGTGACCAAGGGCCCAACAGTCGATATATCTCAGTAATATGATAGGCTATGGCATTGTAAACAATATGATATTTATTTTGAATCTTTCATGTAATATTTTTACATTTAGTTACTCTTAACAACACATACCTAAAATATTCAAAAGGTAATCTTTTTATTTCTATGTAGTATTTTAACTAAATTATGAGTACACGCTACTTATATTTTCCCCAAGCACTTTTACTATTGCATGTGGGTTGGAAGAAATTTCTTTTATAGATAAGCAACACTTCTTGTGTTTTTTTCTTGATTAGCCATTTTCACACTGTATATTATGTGTACCTACACAATAAATTGTTACATAAGGAAATAAATTTTGTACAATAAATAAATAAGAGGGTCTTAAATTGAGGAAACGTTTGATTATTCAGCTGTTAGCATTAGAATTATTGTAAATGTACTTTTCTTGTATTATAGAACCTACAGTTGTACACAATAAACCATTTACTGCAACATAAAAGACAATACTTACACCTGTGATGTTTTTTACAGAGTTTATACCTGTAGCTTGATAAAAAATAATACCTAAGTCATTAAATACTTTTTACGACGCTACAGCACACAACATGGAGTTCTTCAATCAAATATCACGAAAATTAGCGGCTGGTGGGTTTTTTAAAACCAGGATAAAATCGTATGGACTCGCATACCTTGGAGCATTTTATGTGTAAAAAAACTGAGCAAATTCAATAATACTAAGTAAGCGACTAAAAATATATTTTTGGAGACTATTCAACGATTTGTCGCCGAAATCAGATTTTTTAAGCGCTAACTCAGTATTTTCGTTGGTTAGGTTAGGTTAATAAGATACTTAGTTAAATACAGGCCTTTTATAAACGCCACTTTAAAATAATAATGGTCGAAGTAAATTTAACTCCTTTTTTTAAAAATCTCCTATGACAAATATATCTCATAAAAGCTTTGATAAAATCGCTCCCATAATTTGAAATTTACGGAATGATTTAATTTTTTATGACTTTGGATTACTAATTGACATAGCTGTGTAATACGGCTTTGTCTGTTTAGACAAACATATTATGATGGTTCCATTTTAGCTATTAGAGAATCCTTAATGAAAACTAAAACTACTAAAAATAAGTTACAATAGGGTCTTGAACATACTTATTTTATTTGAGAAGTATCAAATCAATCAATTCCATCCTTGTTTGAAGTACATACAGCCTTACCCACTTATAACTGCCCAGCCCATCCAAACTATTTTAGTTAAAGCAATGCTAAATTGTGTTTTGTTTCTCTCACTCACATGTCAAATGAAAAAGATAGGTACCTTAACCATGCCGCACAGCCGCAGTATTTTAACTCAATTAGATTTAATGAACGTTTATAAGTAGCACCATTAAATACTAAATTTCTCTTGATCTTATTTCCTGATTTCTGTGATTCTTTGAAAATTCAAGACAAGTTTAGGTACATATTTATTATAATCATTTATTTCAGGCGAAAGAAGTCCACTGTTGGACAAAGGCCTCCCCTAAAGAAATATTTCCACGACATCGGTGCTGAGTTGCACGCACCCAGCGGCAAAAGAAACACAAAAATAAACTCCTTTAACCTATGAAGCTACAATATTGATATAAAAGAAAATTGGAGAGAAATTCCGTACCTAATACACCTACTTACGTTTTATGTTATCTTTAGTAGGTAACTACTACAGATATTAAAGTTATTTTTTTTAAGTTAGCCCGGCCTCGATCATTATCTATCTGATACCTTCTCATTGAGGTCATTCGTAGCACACACACGCTATATCTGCTGCTAGTTTTACGAAGGAAGAAGCATCCCGCAGAGTATATAATGCTACAGCATCAGCTAAGCGTTGGCATGTTTTGGAAATACCACTGAAACTACAGTGCACCAAATTTAGTTATTGAAACCCTATAGTCAAGTAGGAAATGAGCTAATTATCATCAAGCGCCTGAACAGATCTTCATACATTAGGCTTAGAACTCAAATTTATAACACCCCTATTTGCCTGGGGGTTAAAAATGTTCGCAACCTTTCGTCCTATTAACAATAACGAAATTATATTTTCATCTACTCGTGGAAAGCCTATTTCACTACAAAATAAAACAATAAGCCGAAATAACATCTCTTTGTTTAGAAACTCAAGGAGAAATTGCGAGAGGTTGAACACAAAAATCACACCTCTCTAAGAGCATTACGAACGTTCATAATCGGCTAAATATCGAATCGTTCCATCCATTGTTTGGAGGCTTAAAACCTTTGGAACCCTCGAGAATTGGTTTCGAGAGTTCTAAGCCTACCGCCTTCGGAAAAACTTCCTCGAACAAACAATTTTCATCTGTATCAACGACGAAATTGGGTCGAATGTTCGTTCGAGAGGCGTCTAAAATAATTCCTGAAAAGTGAAAGCTTTCCTACGCAAGGTATTTAGGTTTAAACTCCTATTGAAAGAGGTGAAAGTTTTGGCTGCTGTGTTTGCCGATTTTGTACTTTATTTGTATTTTGATAAGGCACTATTTTGGTCACGTTCGGAAGGTCGTAGAGGAGTGTTGAGAAGATTGTGAAGTAACGAGTCTACACACAGAGTGTAATTGTATCGGGGATCAGGATCGACCCGGTGCCGAATAGGAAGGGGAAAAGTCGATGACTATAGAAAAAATGTCCGCGGGAATTTGGTACTTATAGCAAAGTTTAGTTGGAAATTTTTCGGGAATGAACGACGGGTGTATTTAAGGATGTTAAAGTATTTACTATTAATAATAGTATGATGCGTCAGTAGGTACACGATATAAATATAGCACACGGTTTTTGACCGTTGTAACCCATCGTATCAATTTGATGTCCTTTAATAATTACACTGGAAAAGGCGCTCATTGGACAATTGATAAAAGTCAGTCTAATCTAAAGTATTACAGCAGTGTGATGTCGTCTGTACAGTCAGCAATAAAATGATGTGCACACGACAGCACATCAAGTGTTGCACTACGAAAACCGCCTCTATTATGAAAGCAGTAAGAGCGGTTTCAAGGTCAAACTGTTACGCTTGATGTGCTGTCGACTGTACATATTCTTAAGAGACATTTGTGATGCTGACCTTTTTTTCATAAAACCAAATTGGTACTTGTGGCGTGTACATTAGTAAGAGTATTTTTTCTAATGTCATATCATAACTCATGATGTCTTTTTTATACAAAGCTTGACAAATGACTCAACACCACCTGCTGTGAAGCGGTAAGAAGAGTCTATATGCATAGACAGCTAGTGCAGTTCAGACACTGATCTAGTCGCCTTGCCGGCCTAAAAGTGCCTTTTCACGCCTCTTTTGAAGGAACCCATGTTATAGGAAGAAGGGAACACATGTTTTGGCAAAGAATTCCAAGTTCTGGAAGTACGACAAAGAAACGAGCTACCTACTAAATTTCTTTGTACAAGATGTTGAGGTGGAGAGAGTGAATTGATGACTCCGAAGACCGGCACCCGTGCTTCTGAGTAGGAAGGGGGAAGGTGGGATAAGGTTAAAAAGCTCTTCAGAGCACTCTGCTTGACATAGCCGATAGAAGGCGCAAAGCGACGCAATGTCTCGACGCAATTGTAGAGGCTCAAGGTTGTTCGTGACCTCTACATCGGCAACGATACGGACAGCACGACGCTGCAATCTGTCCAGGGCATCGAAGAGGTACTTGGCGGAGCCATTCCACAAATCTTCATGTCTATATAAACTCTACCTCATTAAATTACTACCTCCTCAACGTCTTTATTAGATTTAGTAAAGTATTAGAAGGTATGTCACAGCCGTTTTTAATGTCATCAATCAAGGTGCAAAGCACAACAAAAGAAAGTGGAAGAACATGCTGGAAGCTTTGCAAAATCATCTGATTTTTGATGTCGTAGTAGTCAATTCGTTAAAGTCGAAAATACCTTGCACAACATTCTTTATCGATACCGCCGCACTAAACGATTAACATTATTCCATCACTAGTAATAGAGGGGTCGGACCGTGGGGGCTATTTATTGTTCGTCCCTTATTTTTATTTGTTTCACCCTCTCATAATTGTTGCTTAATGAACGGTCGCAGTAAACGTTACAATATGGGATATTCCTATTGTGATACAAATGTTCTCTGTCATAATGAGAATTGACATATAGGTATAACAACATGTATTTTATTATTTCAGAATAATTTAGTTGTTGGCTTTCTTCGACGTTTGAGTAATGATAAATATAGAAGATCGCAGCTAAAAATACCTTTGCGTACCTGCGGTGACTAAGGTCACCAGAGTTCCTTGAGAAAGCGTTATCTCTGTCGCAACAAACATATATTTTGATTTTTACATGATAGCCATGGCGTGAATAGTGTCTAAGGTTCTACGAGCGTCTACAGGCTACGGTAACCGCTTAGTAAAGCCGCCGGCGGGCCGTAAACTTATTTGCTATCCTTGGTATATAACAAAAAGGATTTATTGCACGATGTCAGACAAGACAAGACCTGCGGAAAAGAAAATGGAGTAAAAGGATACAAAGAAAGAGGGGATGCAAGAAATAAGGGAAAAACTATTTGGAATCGCCAAAAAATTAACTGTTCCATACTAAATTGTAATGCCTACATGGTCAGTTTGTATGAAATAGCTGAGTTTTATTTGCAATTTGATTTTTTTATTATTATTCAAGCTTAGGATGACCAGCACTGCCATCTGCCTTCGTTTGCGAGAGCGTTTCTTTACATCCTGTATAAAGTAGATTCTCGTACTTACTGGTGAGAAACAAATGACAAACACTGTTTTATTTTAACAATTACAAATAAAGAAAGAAAACGATGAAAAAATTATATGCTCCAGGCAAAAATATAAACCTTAGTCTTCTAAGGTCGAGGGATTTAAGCTTATATGACAAATTTGCCGAATGTGTAAAGTTTTAGAACATTTTACGACAAATGCGACAGTATATTTGTATGTAACGACCCAATACTCTGCCGTCTCTACAGAGTCGTGGTAGAGCTCAGTTTTCTTCTACGTTCGAGACTACTAGCGTTATCTTTATTTATTTTAGATGCGACAGCAAAAGCAAAGGACATTCATTTTCGTGACCCCTATTTGCAGTGCAATGCAGAAGTTCAGAGGGCAAAGTGCAAAGAACTTAATTAAGCTACCCCGCAATAGATGGCGCTGCTATTCATAATCATCACTTAAAATTTAGCGCAATGTGTTTGTTCTGTGTCTAACAATCAAAATTCTCGTTTAGAAGTAATAGATCATAATAATTTTTATTTCTTTCTGAGAGCTAAAATGGTTTTTACCTACAATGAAATCAAATTCAGTGCAAGTTTTTCTCACTTATTTGAAATCTTCTAAATATGAACGACTCTTTTGTTAACGTGTACCTAGATTAAAAAAATAAAAAATCGCCACAGACTGACTATATCAGTAACAAAACAAGAATTACATGTTGTGGAGTTAATACTTCTTTGTCGGTGCATCGGCACCTTTGTGAAGCGGCGCTTTTAGAGCTTTTGCGTTTGCGCAACCGAAAAGTTCGGTAATCTTTTACTATTGTTTGTTACCAACAAGTGTTTGATGTATAAACAAGTTAGAAAATTGAAAAAAGTGTGTTTATTGTGGGAATTGAGTTAAATAAGTAGCTACCTTGATAGGGCTATACACAGAGCACCAGAACTTGTTGAATACAGAAATAATATTGTATGTATTTTTTTTTATATACAAAGCACGACAAATGACTCAACACCACCTAATGTGAAGCGGCAAGAAGAGTCCATATGCGAAGACAGCTAGTGCAGTGCAGACACTGCATACACACAATTATGTTAAAAAATGTAGCAACTGTATAATTGGGTTCCTTGTACTTATTTATGTTAATTATGCGAGTGAATAGAGTGTGGGCTTAATTTATATGGCCATATTTATGTATGTCTTTGTTTAATTTGAAATTATTGTAAATTTGTGAAGTGATAATATAAGAGTTAAGGCCCATTTAAATGATGCAAGTTTTTTGCCTGTAGCTTATAATTAAATTAAATTAATAAATGACTTACATAAGACTATTTATATCTTTTTTGTAGATTACCTAATACTTTAGTATTTTTTTTCAATATATGTATATTCAATATAGTATGCTAATTCTTTAAAATAAAGATAAGGACTTATAGGTTACCGCTCAGTGATAAATTGAGCAGTGTATACTTATTTTCTGCCAATAAAATATTTTTAGAATTTTTCATATAAATGCTAAACTAACTTATTGCTCCCATAAACTAGTTTGCAGTACTTTTATACAGAGACTGTGTATGCACGTCAAATGTGTATTTCAATAGTAGAGTAACCAGTTACAAAAATAAACAAAAAATAAAACTCGGGAACAATTTTGACTCTACTATAGAGTACATGGTCTAGTAACGTGGATGCCAGGGTGGTGGAAGGCAAGTGGTACAAATAGCATACCAGTGTCTGATGTTTCCGCTGATCAATAAATAAAAAATCCCGCAAATTTTATCTTCATTCTCGTGTATTATATTACGTTACTTGCAACCGCATGATTAGTTATTTACTTACCTATATTTGTGTGGGTAATAAACTAATTTATACCATAAATCATATATTTCATACTTGAACTGTAAATCCTAGATTATTTTCTGTTAATTGGCTTTCCTATTTACCAAACGTGCGTAGTGGGCTTCAGTTTACATAATCACACACTGAATTAATAAATCGGTTTATTTTTACGTGTCCTTCATGTTCAGTGAATTCTTACACATACTACAATTTATAGTAAGGATACCATTGTTTGCATAATGAAGTAATTTGTGAATCTTGTGCCGCTTCTTTTCCACAGCTAAAATATTTGTAGAAACGGTGGTAGAGTTGAATTATGGCGACTCATCGCCGGTTCCAATATACTATCCATGAAGATAGATAGGCCTTTTTTTGGAAAAAGCACTGAAAGAAATGTTTAACCAAACTACTTGGGTTAGATTTATTTGATTTAGCAAAACGGTGCATCTCTATGTAACTTTATTTTTGGCTAGTTACTACCCTAAGTTAAGTAGTCACTTTTTAGAGCTACAGGTAGTCGAAAGTTGAGTTGTCATTTTTTCAGTGAAGGCTTTTACGCCTGCCCTGATTCATCGGCAAAAGAAAAGACGATGCCAGTGTATGTGGGTCTCATCGGTCAAGGATGGTAAACACGGCTTAGTTACCAAGCAACCTTTGATATTTTTAGTAAAAATTGCTAGGCAACATAACTTTAAAAGCATATTTATTTCCGGGGGTTAGTTAGGAACTGGCCGTTAGAAGACCTAAGTTTGAGTTTATTTAAGGTAAAGAGCTTTTTGATTTTGAACAGGTGGTTGTAATGCGAAACTAATAATAAATTGTGCATCAAAATTTTCTGGACCTTCGTTGCTCGTGGTCCAATTAATAACATTTACATGACACGACGCCTCCAGACCACGGGCATAAAACATGCTTTAGGAACCCATTATTCAGCGGGTACAGATTTTTTTGTCATTCATTTGTTTACAAGCTTTTTCTCTTTTTGTTTTGGTAACAAGTTAGTGGATACTATAGCTACTTAATAATTAAGGGGTTTCCTAGTCTCTGCTTTAGCGCTAATTCAGTACTCTCCAGCAGGAGTAGATACTAATTTTCATACATGGGATGATTTCTGCACACGACCCAATGTAATGTGTGTCATTAAATTACTCGATTCAGGTGATGACAGTTTTGAGCTGTTTGAAGGGTAAACTAGGATCAGATGTCAGTTTCACTTTCCTCGTGCAAATAAAAATAATGATGTAAGTTAATTCAATACAAAATTTAGGGACTGTTGATTACTGTTGATGAACTTAGTTCCCATAGAATTGGCTTAACAACAAAGATAAGGTTCTAAGATTATAATAGATGTGTCGACTAATAACGTTACTTAAAGCTTTAATTATACCAAAAATATACCTCAATTATGTTGCCAAGTGAAAAAAAACATAATTTCCTCAGCCATCTGTCTTGGGTATCAATTCTTGATAATCTTCATAATCCTACCCCGTTACCTGGGGTAAAGCCGGCAAGTGGGGGGTGGGGAGAGTCTAAAGAAATCCTATTTTCATAGTTCACTTCACCAACCGCCGTAATTTCGTTAGTACGCATCAGTGCATTGGGCTTCTGTTGTGTAGTTCGCCCACGAAATTAGATACTTTGTATACACGCTTGGCCTTACCACGAGGACATAATTCGTTCTAAAAGTTATACTTTCAAAATTCCAGAGTTATTTTTGAAATTTTAAGAACTTTCTTCATTTATCTTTGTAAATACGGTTTTTTTGCTGAACCGATATTACGCTTATAAAAATATGACTTTCAAGTTTCGAGATAGAAGCTATAAAGGTGCCGCCTTTACCGCACGAGTCGCCGCTTGCACGGACTCACAAGGGAACTTAATATATCGTAGATTAAGTTCAACACTATAAATGGATAGGACCTAATCTTAGAATCCCGATTCATTTGGTAAGACCTGTAAAAATTACCGCCTACAAAGATATTCTCCGAGAGGCAAATTAGATTCAAAAGTTCCCACTAGCATGGTTTTTTAATTGACAGCTGGAGATTTTAATGTTGCTATTATATTCTGTAAATATGAAGCGTGTTTGTCTACTTAACTAGCTCAAGTAACGTAGGTAAATTGAAGTATCAATCATTTTTAATCAGACTATTCTACTTGGATGTTTACAAAGTTATAGCATATTTTCAATTTAAGGAGACGGCGCGGGTGTGGGAAGGCGGTCTGTTTCGACTATGAACCGGCCCATTGTGTTATATTCAATGCCTTGGGGTGACGTCATTTTAACGTTTTCTTTACTGTAAATACTAGTATTTTTCGAGACTGTATGACCTGACAATTCTATGATATCTCTTATTAAATTATCAGGTCATAAAAATTCCGCAGTCAATCAAAAAAACTATCGTAATATCATACAAAAATAATATTTAGGTTTTTATTGATTCAAGTAATATTACTTGAAATGATATAATTGTGATTTTCAAATATTTATCCTATTTAGTCTATATATTTCATGCTCAATCTGATTGATTTATATTACTTATATACTTTTGCCGAAGCATATAGCTTTTATTACTAATAGTAATATTGAATATTTAGCAAATAGTAGGCACTTAAACGAGAATAGACAGTGTCGTCCTTGCAATCGAGATACTTCAATATAGATTATTATAATATTATTATCGATTACAGCCGGTCGAACGGTCGATTAGGCAGCAAGGACAGTTCCTACCCTGAGATGACAACTATGCACAATATGGCGGAAAGCACGAATTATGCTTTCAACATGACTTATTCACGGTTCCATTCAATTCCGGCGACTTATGGGGAAAATGTGTGGGTTTTTTCATCATAGAGGCAAGTATTTAAAATGATCTTCGTTTGTTTTTATAAGCTATTTAATTTTAATTTAGCTAGGTAAACCTGGCTCATAGCTCTAAGCAAGTTTGCACACTCTTCACGAATCATGGGACCAGCTATGTTTCTTGTTTCCCAAAGATATAGAATCAGAAATGCGGACATCCGTTGTAAGAATAAAGTCACTGACACAGGATTAGCAAATTAAAGTGACAGTGGGCAGGGTACTTACGTACACCCAGAAAGGATGGTTCTAGCATGGAGGTCATGTACAGTATAGAATAGTGTAGAGCGACCTCCCACAAGCTTTAGACATGACCTGGTCAGGAACGAGGGGAATCAATGATGATGGAACTTGGAATCATTGGTTCCCCAATCCCCAATCATTCGAATAGATTTGACCAATGCAAGAAACTATGATATGGTTCAACTAAATTGTTACAAAACAATTGCATCAAGCTTCGGTTTTTTTGTGCACGAAAAATCTCTTTTGTTAAACCTCCTTACTTTGTGTTTTACTTTTTGAAATATTTAGTTTTTGTTTAAATCCAAAAAAATAATATTTCTTTCTTTATTATTAAATTACTAACTTAATGGTCAACGTTGATTAATTACAATATAAAAAAACATTAAAATCATTAAAACACACACGGAGTTGACAAAATCTGCGACTTCCAGAATAAAAAACAACATAAGAAAATTGTTAAGCTTTAAAGAAAAGGAAAAATGTGCACAAAAACACTTTTTTCTACTTATTTTGTCTTTTATTTTAATTGTCAAAATTGTCATGTTTTTTATGAAATATCTAATTCCATGGTCAGTGGTGTGTTAATCCAGAACTCTACTAAACGAATGTTAAAGTTATGAGTTAACATTAGTGATAACCAACTTTTTCTTTTTGATGTTTATCTTTTTTCGCAATATTTATAAATATCTACTACTTTATATATTCTATAAGTATACCTATTATTATAAGATTAAACGAACTTACCTTAAGTGAAGTTCTATCTTAATTATACGAAGCTCCTTGTCCGAGAGGGTTTAACGTGTAGTAACGCTGATTGTACCAGCGCCGATCACAATTTTCAAAGCTATAAAAAAAAAAATTGTTTCTCTCATATGGTAACTCTAAATGTATGTCATTACGTTCGAAGATTATTTTTGGAACAACCCTACAATTGGGATAATACTTGTATTAGTGGGCGGGTTTTGGGACTGCCCTCTCGGACAAGGAGCTTCGTATAATTAAGATAGAACTTCACTTAAGGTAAGTTCGTTTAATCTTATAATTATACTCTCTCCTTGTCCGAGAGGGTTTAACGTGTAGATGTTTGAAGATGGGGTTGTGAAAAAATAGAATTTAGATATCTATATTATATTAGTATAGATGTTTAGTCCAACACCTTACTAATTAATTTACAAAATAATTAGATTTTTATACAAAACCCTATAAAAAAATAAAAAACACAATTGTTATTTTAACTATCGCTTAAAATTTTTAGCAATGCCGAATGGGACATTTATATGCTTATTGCAGGAAATGTTTCAGAATAGACTGAATTTTGTATGTAAACACTCCTGTTGGCTTTTTGACTCAATCAATATTTAAACCAAATCGGCTTGCGGTCGACACCGAAGCATATCTTGTGATAAGAGTAGAGAAGACAGTTAAAACCACTAATACTCATTTCCTGCAACATTAGTTTGATCCAAATGAATTTTAGATTGAATTGATGAAATCTTGTGTTTTTTATAATTGTTTCTATTGATTTATTTATGATATAAGTGTATTCATAAAGTACTTGTCTTATTATGATTTAATGAAAGTGACAAGATAGGATACATTTCTATCCTCATTTAAAAAGATTTTTAGATACAATATGGCTGTAAAGTACCTAGTTACATAGGTTTTTATTATTTCGATAGTGGTCACTACTGATTGTCACTTTTAAATGATTTTACTTGATGTTTAATGAAGTCTTTCTGCTTTCAAGTCATGAATTGTAATAAATCAGTTGATGAGGTCCTTTAATAACATTTTTGATTTATCATTGCCTTATTATTGCATTAAATATTTTTAATACCAGTTCTGGATTCCAAATCATATATGTATGTCAGTAAACTGAAGAGGCTCCTTCGATTAAAATGTTTTTTATCTTTAAATCAATTCAATTTTAGGTCATTGTAATGTTGACCTGGTATTATTCATTTTATATAGTTTAGGTACCATATAAGTAATGATATGGTTTTTACAAAACATTGACTTAGGCATTTTTATTTGTTATATAAAGCACAATGCTCTACTATACCTACAGGTGTTATGATATTGAAATTTAGAGCTAATATATATATATATATATAAGTAGGTAGGTATTTACCATGATCAGGTTGATTATTGATGTATTATATTTTAATTATTTGACTTTTATTTTAGTACATACAAAAAACTTTTGCTGGCATGTCATGGACATATTATTATTTTGTCCCAATATTTCACTTCTTATTGATGAAATTTAATGTGAAATTTTTTATTTCATAATTGCAGAAAGGCCACTACTCGATACCTATGTGCATGATTATTCATTATGCCTGCATGCGCACCATATGTACAGGATAAATAACTATGATGCTTATATTATGTATAGGTACATTGTACCAAATGGCCATTATATTTCTAATAATAAATCATATTGTCATTTTTCAACATTAATAATTGTCAATATTGCAATTCCTTGTTTTTATACTTGACCGATAGTTGATTTGTAGCTAGGATAAGCTGGATATAAATTTAATAACATAAATCATTGATTTAAGCTCAGTATCTAAAAAAGAACTAAAAATAAAAAAACCTTGTGTGAATTGCACCCGGTAGTAGGTACTTCATATGGACACTTTTATATATTAAGTACATAGCAATAAATCAATTTCTCGTATTGTGTCAAGCAAGATGACTTTTTATAAAAATACCACAAATAAAATTTGTAAAAATTCAATCGGTACTATCATTAAGTACAACAATGTCTAATATTTATTATTGTTGTGGGGATTCAATCTATGCCCCCCCCCCTCGATTTTCATGTATCCAACAACTGTGGTATTATGTACTCTCGAGAATTTTTCTTATTTTATCATAACAATTATTTTTACTCATAAAATATAGTTGTTAATTCTGAGTAGTTATTATACCTAATGGTCTTTTTATTAAGACCCATTTCCATTTCTAATAGACAAGTTTATTTCAACAGTTATTAATTTCAACTTAGCTATTTTATATAATTCTGTACAAGTAGAATTGTGAAAATACTCTTAATTTTCAAGTTCTTTTTAAAAATATAGGGCATCATTTATATCACTTTATTAGGTCTGTATTGTAAGAAAATATTGCAATGGAATTGAAATAATGATTAGTTATAATAATCATTTCTTATTTTCTCTGTCTTATCTCATTTATTCATTTCATAAAATCTGTGCAATGAGGTACTTCATAAGGTGACATTTCAATGAAAAAAAAAATCCCATCATTTTATTACAATTGGGTTACTAGTTTATCTGTGTAACTAATTTTTTTTCTAAAGTAATGTTTTTATTTGGAATTATTAAAACAATATCTGAAAGCTTGTTTCTGAATCTTCTGGTGGTTTTGTTGATTAAATAAAGTAGGAAAGTTATGGTATTTGCTGTGTGTAACTGGTTGTTGCAACCAATGATCTGTTGGTCATGGTCACTGAAGGTTTATAAATTTTCTTTATGTTTGAACAGCTGTTTGATTTTTGAATACACTGTGTAGCTTTAACCTGTCAAGCATGAGATTCCAGACACAATTGATTTTTCAATTATCATAGCCACCCGGAGGTATATCGCGGATTAGATAGTATAATCTTATTAAGTATTTATCAATGGCTGATCATTCATACAGTGATAGCAATTTTTCAGGTCATTGAATATCATTTCGGTATGCTAGAGGGTAAAGTTTTGATGAACCATAAAAGCATTGTGTAGCTAAATTTTATAGCACTTCCTCAGGCTATTGATAAACATTTATATAACTTACAGCAATTTTCAGGTTACAGAATAACATTTATTCAGGTTATAGAATAACATAATATATATCTTGATGTTAAAATTATTAATTAAATGCGGCAGCATTATCTAGCCCCCATGTGACAAACATTGGCCCAAGTTAATAAGTAAACTTTACCGGTACTTTATTGTAGAATTATTTGTCAGTCAGTCCGCAAGGTGATGGGGCTTGTTCTGATTATTAAATTACATGTACAGCTACTTTATGTTCATCATCACTAGCCTATATACGTCCCACTGCTGGGCACAGGCCTTCCTACATGGGAGAAACACATGAGGAGTTTGGGCCATAACACCACCACGCTGGCCCAATGCGGGTTGGTACTTTGTTACATATTTTAAATATGATTAATGGCTATTTTTACATTTTTGTAGCTATCACAATTATTCATATTGAGTAATCTCTCTGCCTTATAGTTGTCTGGTAGAGATCGCTTCTAGCAATAAGATTGCCTTTTTGGCATATTGTGTTTGTTTTATCTCTGTACCTTTGTATATCTACTTGATGGAAGTTAGTAGAAGTTTCTATTTCAGTGCAAGGGTCTAGCCATAGTAGCTAGGCCTGTTCAAGTGATTGCCTTTAAATCTACTTTATGGTATTAGTTATACTGTTTCTTTCAGTGTATATTGCATTTCATTTGCAGTGTATATCTCTAGTGTGATAATGCTTGTTCAGCTAAATAGTTGGTTGTCTAACCGCAGTGTGATAGTAGTTTTAAAGAAGATTACAGGCATTGTCTAACTGCAATGTGATAGCACTTGCCCAGGTTATCAATAAATTCATTTCTACTTCACTTGTTGTGTTTGGGAAAAAAATACTGCATCGATATCCTGTTATTAGTGAACACATAATAACACTAGATTAATAATTCTTTAAAATTTGGATCACAGATCGTACTTTTTATTGGTTTAAATTGTTAAATTAATAATTTTAATGAGAGAACCAAGTGACAGCGCTGTGCACAAAAAACGTAATGACATACATTTAGAGTTACCATATGAGAGAAACAATTTTTTTTTTATAGCTTTGAAAATTGTGATCGGCGCTGGTACAATCAGCGTTACTACACGTTAAACCCTCTCGGACAAGGAGAGAGTATAATTATACTAATACTGTAAATAATGTTCCACGTTCCACAAACATGGTTCGACCTAAATAAATTCGTTACGGTAGAGTGCTCTCCGCGCTTACCACATCAACCTATTAAGCCTAATTATGAACCAAGTGCTTATAATAGACATAACATAAATATTGTTACGATGGAGTACCTAACATGGTGGCCTTACCTAGCTTAGAATACAATTTTCACGGGCTTAGAAACGTTTTCAGCAGGCTATAATGATTTTTTATACAAAGTATGGCAAATAACTCAACACCACCTGATGTGAAGCGGTAAGAAGAGTCCATATGCGAAGGCAGCTAGTGCAGCTTGAAACACACTGTTCTAGCCGACTCCGCCTTGCCAGCCTAAAAGGTGCCTTAACACGCCTCTTTTGAAGGCGTTTTCAGTCCGATCTAGAGAGAGCTCTATCACATACCAAAGAATCAACATTATTATTTGATTTTTAATTGCACCCATCACAGCAATTATAGTACATAATTTTAACTTTAAATTTATATTATTTATTTATTAATTTATGTACAAATAAAAGGCTCAGAAATAAACACATAAAACATATGATTACAAAAGCACTGCTTATTTCTGAAGAAATCTCTACCTGCAGACCTGCGACGGGAAGACGGGAAAAATAAAGCGGACACATTGTGTAGTTATACATATACATAATAAGAAAACTTATATCAATAATAAATAATTCACCTATACTAAACAAATTATATATTTTATCTAATTTCTCTAATCTAATCTTAGTTAAAATGTATAGAGGAATCATTAACATTACTTCTTTTTTTTATTTTTTTATTATTATTGTTATAATAATAAAAAGTAGAGAATTGAAACAATAATTAAAAAGTATGTTAGATACCTAATTTTGAAATTCATTACAAATATTACAAAATATTAGTCGAAAGCTTGAAGCAAAGCAAAGAATGAGTGTAATGTAACGAAACTGTGTTTAATTGTCTTTAATTAACTGCATTGAGATGTACTGACGGATGAGCCGGCTTCCACGAAGGAGAGGGCAACGGACTTTGTAGGGTGACCATCACACCATAGGATGGAGCAAAGAAAATATAAAAGTAGATAGAATATACTTTAAGAAGTTTTGTAATGCATATTAATATCATTTTAATCTCACAAGCTCGGAAGGAATCTGTTTATCCTTCAAAATCTGAATGCAAAAGTGCATTTTAACCGCTAGCGTGGAAAGAGTTTTTAAAATTCGAACCTTTCTATTGAATAAGTTTCTATACCGCCTGTCCACTGAAAATGCATTAATACTTATTACATGTCAGTACGCCATCCTCATTTTTAGAATAATCGCACTGGCCAACACAAAAACTGCATGAAAAAAACTTTTAAAAATGTTCTTCTCACAGATTTATGACAAATGTAGTTCACCTATTCATTCGGCTATTAACATTCCATCCTTTAGGTTTTTCCTAAAATCGTAAGAAATCATAGAATATAAGCGAGTCCAGCTGCGACGAAGATATTTTATTACCTGAAGAGTTAGTGCAGCAGTACATAATGCAGAATTGAGTTTTCTTCCGGAAAAAATGGATGTAAAGTACCTACATAAAATTTTACTTCCAATACTTTGATTACATAAATTACAATATAAATTACAATATTACTAATTGTAATAATTTTCCTTCGTGAATTTAAAAAGAATTAAACACTAATTTTATATATTTTGCGTCTCAATATTCGACTATGTTAATTTTTTATATTATCCTCCTGATTTTAATTCATAGTCAAAAAATCTTTGTTAATAATTATTATCTACAAAAGTAGCCCTGCTCACAATATGTTGAACAAATTTTTGCATCTGCAATTTATGGTGCACAAATACCTACCATAAATCATAGCTATGCCCTCTGAATCTGTCTGCAAAATCTAGATTTTACGGACAGATTCAGAGAGACCAAAAATTTCTTTGCATATCAAAAAAGCAATTCCGACACTACAATGATAGAGTCGCATGTGGTTTGTAGCATTACTTAAATCTTTAACAAGTAAAAGGCTAGTGCTGTTGTATTACAGACTTTTCTAAAACCTTATAGTTATTTCGCTCTTTTTGACAGGGAGTTTGCCATGCTACGGGGCCAGGTGCTTAATCTGTCAAACCACAAATTCCAGACATAATTGGTTCTCAACCACCATAATACCTCCGAAGGTCTTAAGCGGCTTTCAAATTATAGATTTATTAATATAATATAACGTAGTCGAGAAAGCAAAAATAACTAGTCATTATTCACGTTAAACTTTGGAGATCGGAACAGCAATAAAAGCAACGATTCTCGAACACGAATTCTTTGCCTCAAGTCACAATTTTTTTTAAATGAATAAATATTGAATATGATTCTCAAAGATTTATTCATTACATTACAACGCTTTCAAAGTAACTCAACACACTATTATTGTAATTGACAGGTTATTAATAAACTAGTAATGTTTTTGATAATAATAAAATAAATCCAAGAAAAAGTAAGTAATAAGAATAAAATAACATTTTATAATCTCTACACAGATCTAAAATTATTTATAATTTCCTATTGTGTTTCGTTTATTATCTCTTAATTTTAACATAAAACATCTTTGACTCATAATAATTAAAATATATCTAAACTAGAACATTTATGTTAAAA
This sequence comes from Nymphula nitidulata, assembly GCA_947347705.1. NCBI lineage: Eukaryota > Metazoa > Arthropoda > Insecta > Lepidoptera > Crambidae > Nymphula > Nymphula nitidulata. The sequence goes on from OX374636.1 coordinate 10,560,260, forward strand.
TCAATAATTAGGAATAGCTTAGACTCTGTAAAAAAATATAATTATTCCTGATTCCATCCACTCCATGGTCACTCTGGTCACTCTGTGGCACTTTTCATACACGTAATAACCGCTACGGGTCGCCCGCGCGGAAACTGTCACATTTTGACGTTTCACTTGACGTGACGCTCCTCTCCCTACTCAAACAGCCCGCGTTTTATTTTTGTTTCTTTATCTCCATTCCAATCTATAAGCCAGCAATCTTAAAAATCATTTTTAAACACACACCAAAAAGGTTCCATATTGAATAATTATTTTCAAAGATATGGGATAAAATTTTTAATCGCCTGTTATCTCGATAACCTGTTGTGGGGTATTTCGTTTCGTTTCGTGCATTGGACGCGATGAATGCATAATTAAGTGGAAGCATTCTTATTATTTTGTTAATCCAAGAAGGTCATGTTACGTCAAGCCGGAGAAATCAAAAGGCTGAACTTAATTAGATGAAACGATTAATTGTTGTCAAGAATATTAAATCTCTTAAAACATTTTGCAGCTATTCATTCGAGATTCGAGTTAAAGTAAAAGTATTAGCAGGCACAAAACGAACAATACGAATTAAGTGACAATTACTTAATTAAATACTTTTTAGTAACACAAAAAACGAATCATGTCATCGTAGATGGCACACAAAAGTTTTTTTTTTGATTTATCAACGAAATGTAAGCCCGTTTCTTTTTCGTACTGGCCGCTACACGTCAAGTTTCAAACAAGACGGCCTTAAAAAAAGAAACTTATTCTTTTTAAAGCGCCGCACGCAACCCGATCCCCGAAATTCACTTGCTACCAAGTTTATTATTTGATACTTTGGGGCGGATTATTATATTTTTTTCTTTTGCTTCTACGCCGCGTCGGCATCTCTTTGGGTTTTTATTAAATAGTTTCTTTGATACTTAGGTGTTGTTTGTACAAAAATTATTGTATGTCTTGATAACCCGCCAGACATTGAGATATTTTTTTTTATAAAATCCATGCGAGTTCTTTGTTCAATTGCAAAACAACTTTGTTCAAAGTAATGACGGATTAGGATCAGAAACCCATACACAAGCAAAGACCTTGAAATATTTGAATCAGACATGAAAATAAAACTATTTCAATTTTGTTTACCCAAATAAGTTATCTTAACTTAATAACATTAAAATCATAGCAAAAAATATGCTTTCAAAAGTTTTTCCGTTCGAAAAGTTGATTAGAATTAATAAAAAAATAGAGGTCTCCTTTTTGTTCTTATCAATTAGTCCGATAATGTTCAAAATATTTTCTCACTAATTATAATTTAAACTATCTTTATCTGTTACGTCATCTTTGACGCAGACGACCCCTGGTGGTCCTCAACAAAAGCTGACACTTTCTGAGGAACGAAATTGTCAAAATGTCGACCGATCACCACACTACAACATATTTATTTAGTACATCCCAAGAAGATGAACCATATCTTTAATGACCTTTATTTCCAAACCATAAGGTTGCCGAAGTAGAATTCCATATTACTTGAGCTGTAAATGTATTGGTTTTTCATCGAAACTAAAAGTTTCAGATTCAAGATAAGTTAGGACGACAAAACTCTTCCCCGTATAATATTCCTTGATGAGTTACACTAAAAAGTTATATTTTGTTGAAAGTAGTATCAAAATTGAAAATCTTTGGCTTGAAATGAATTGAATTTTATGCCCTGGCCTGTGGCCTGTGCCCAGCAGTGGGAGGTATATAGGCTGAAGATGATGATGTATAGTTTATAAAATACACTTATGAAAAGTTAACAAAAATCGTTTTACTATATTTATGAATAAAGTTTGAATGCTACTATAAGCACGAAGTATGGTAAATCTTAAGATTTACCAGCAAAAGCAGAACACTAATACCTAACCTCACCTACCGGTAAATGCTAGGAATTACCGCCAAATCTTAGAATTTACGATACTTCGGGCTTTAGCGGTTACATAGGTAAGTATATTATTTTATGCGGTTGCTATCTTGTCGCCTGCAAATGAGCGTGAAACGCTTATAAATATTGCTAAACAATGAAATGTGTGACATTACTTTTCTGATTTGCAAAATATAATGTGATAACCATGTCATATAATGTAAAATTGTGATTTTTACATATAAATATAGGTACTGATATCAACGATTGTTTGCCAAAAACATGTCGAGGTTTTGTTCATGCGTTCTTAAAATATGTTTTCCGTTATTCGTACCTGTGTTTTGAGTGATGGCTATTTTTTTATTATTTCTGAATATTTAAACTCATATGATCTAATTGTTTTATTTAAATTATTCACACTTTTTAAATATTTTTATAATGTTTTTTTTAAATCACAATGAACGGTTTTAATTTAAAAAATCCTATTTGTAATTATTATTTTAGATTAAAATTTTGAAAGTTGACTAAAATGATCTAACAAAAACAACTCTCTTAAGATACTAACAACTATTTTTTATTCGTTGTGGTAAAAAAGTATCTTGAAATTTCATATCTTGAAGTTTGTTCATCTAACAACATAGATGCAAAGCCTAGTCTGGCAACTTCTTTTATTATCAAGGTTACCCAAAAGTATTTATATTTACATTACTATAAGTGTGAAGATGCTATTTAGGTAGAATATAATTTACTAGGTGCTAAGTTCTTCTCAGCATGTAATTGGGAACATTTGTTTAAAATATTATCAAATAACGAATCGCAACATAGTTACCACTACGTGTTTAGTGACACTGTGTGTGTATGCGCGTCTGTGCGCGTTTGTGAGAGCTAATTATTCGGAATAATCGTCGTGTATCGATAATTAGACGGACGAACGATGTCGCGCGACCGCCCACAATCAGATCGCTTCTCAAACTTTAGGTGTTGATATTAATTACAATAGGGTTATTAAATTACTTAATGTTAATTTGTGATGTACTGATCCATAAATCAAATAGCCTATGCAAAGTTTTCTACTGTTGAGGAGGCGCGCCGAATAGTGTCGCAAGATCAAACTAATAATAATCTTCATACACTCACACCTATTATCTAGCCCAAAGTGATCATCGTTAAGAGCTCGTGTTATGGATAGAGTACTAGATAACGGAGAAATATTGATAATGATATAATTATGTATATAAATATTAAAAAATATATTAATGAACAAATATACATCCATGACTCGTGAACAAATACTCGTATTCATCATACAAATATTTCCTCCTACCGGGACCCCTTACAGAGTAGTCTGTATAGTAAGGGGCATAGACCACTCAGCCAGCCGGTCGTCCGCACTATTCTTGCCTGTTTTTCAAAAATCCCTATTTTTGGTATAATTATTTGAGCCGTAAAATACATAGTTCGCAGTATTCAATTTTTTTTAAGTTAGTCAGTGTAGGTTATTAGTTACTTAGGTAAGTACGCATGCAAGGCATTTCATCTAAGGCCTCAGGATGACAACGCACCTGCAATACTAAATGATTTCCTTGGTGATGGTAGCCACTTACCACCAAGTGGGCCATCAGCTTGCTTGTAAAAAAACATAACCACTCCCGATTACCGATGAATGGTACTCAAAATAGATGCGGTGGTGATTTTTGTGCCTCTTTTGATGTGCGATATATTTCCAAAGTTTGAGCACCAAAAGCATATTTTTTAAAAATGATGGATCACTGGCCCATCGGTGAGGTGTCGGAGCGACGCGGACGAATCGAATAATTGTTATCAGATAATCGATTCACTCGCCCCGAAACTCTTTCGGAACTTTGAAATTAATGAATCGATTTTTTGTTGTTCGCGGCCTGTCAATAGATACCTTGATATGTGGGTTATGACCGATTTCCCATAATTAAATTAGGCTTATTTATTTATTTATGCACTTCAACCGGTTATAAAACAAACATTATCAAGTAATGTGTGTAATAGAATAATTTGTTTACCATTACATTTGATAATGCAATTTTTAAATGATTAAGACATAATAAGTCGAAGAAATTTGTCTATAATCAGACATTTTACTCTGTACGTCACAGTTCATAATTTCTGTCATCTTTCACATAGGTCATGTGAAAGGTTTCACCTAGCTAGGTAATGTGAAACCTTAGGATTTTAGGTCACAGCACCTAACAAATTATCTCTGTGGGGGTCCAAGCGATATTTTTTTTATCCAACATTCATTTTGTACAAGATATTGAGGGCCAGACATGCTCTTATGCGATTTTTACGTAGGTATACAGTTTATTCGTTTCTAAAACAAAGTATAAAATATGACTTTATATTTGTAAGTTTGATATTCGCACCGAATAAAGACGTATTGACCGACGGCGCCGGCGCAGCCGCCCGACTGCGCCGACCCAGATGTGCGGTCAACCCTCTAATAGCCACGACAACTTAGAAAATCACAGCTAAATATAACAATTACCTATGAAGTACAGCATGCAATGGGTTGTGGCATGATTGTACTATGTTTTTATGACGTAAATAATATATAATAATCACCCTAACTGCAGACTTCTTTTGAAAATATAATATGTTTTGTTTATGGATTCCAACCACCACACACAATATATCAGTCACTGTAGATTTTGTAGTCATTCAGATACAAAAAATATTCAAATTCTTCCTATTTTAGAGATAGAACTCTGAGTCCCTTAGAACCTCTTTCTGACCTTTTTCTTCATAATACATATATTATTATTTATTTCACCTTAGGTTGTCTGGAAGAAATTATTTATCAGCAGGTGTGCGGCCCCATTGTACTATATTTCTAGTTTAGTATTTTTTTCTGGTATGAAATAACGAAAAAATATTTATCATTAACCATAGGAACTTCAACAAAATAAATTCAGTAGGGTTTTCAATTAGTCGTGTTTCAACCACGAATCAACTGTGAAGTCAAAATGTAAAAAAATCTAGCGAAAATAGCTGTCCGACTCATGATTTTTTAAGGACATCTTTTTTTTACATCGAATTCCACGAGTTTCTCAGAAATATCTTTTACACAAACAAACACTCAGAATAACTAGCAAACAAATAAGTTACACCCAAAAGGATTAACTTAATGACATTCCTTTGTTGAAAATTTTTTTTTGACAAATGAGATTTTAATATTTGCGCTGAATAATATCAATGTCAACCTTGTGGTGAAGGAAATAAGATATGATTCATGTGAAGTTAAACCAAAAATTACTTGAATGCGAAATCTTTTTGTGGTTTTGTCAAAAATTAACTTTTGCCCAATAAATTTTGACAAAGGGAAGTCAATAAGGCGTATTTTCGTCGCTACTGGGCGGTCTGGAGAAAAAAAACCGATATTATGACATTTTTCGATGAAAGAAATCGAAATAGTTTTGTTTGATGTTGACAGAGGTAGCATGTCCGAAAGATATACTTTTTGCAATAGCTATTTTATTTTGGCAACTGATTGAATGTGATATTTGAGGAATAACATTGGCAACACTTATGATCGTTGGAAGTTTTTGTTATAAATAAGGTATTTTAAATCTGTGGGTGATGAGGGGTAAACTTGCCCACTGTCTAACTCCTATGCTAGCTTAGCCAATTGAATTTAGTTTTTTTTATATAAAGACCTAAGTCTTTAAAGATTGGTAAGGTTGAACTGTGACCTAAAAAATATGGAATAATAAAAGTGAGCAAGTTGGATACTGAACGATAAGACGCTACGAACAACGGAATAGAGCAGATGCAGCGAAAAGAATTTATGCGCACCGATTTGTGACCGTATAACGCTCTGGTGTCCATTACGAAAACAAAGCAACAATGCAATCTTCGCCATGCTCAATACCGAATGGGTCAATCAAAATCTATATTTCTCGAGCTTCTCCATGCTCTAACAGCAACCGCTTTAAACCACCAACCTGCATAGCCAGCGTGGTGGTGTTATGGCTCAAGCTGCTCATGTGTTTCTCCCATGTGGGAAGGCCAGTGCCCAGCAGTGGGACGTATAGAGGCTGGTGATGATGATACTTAATATTAGAATGATTCACAGCTCACATTGGTAATTATTGAAGTTAAAACTTCGTAGGGAGCTAAACCATTATATGACATGTTAAGTGGAGTCAACGCAGTGGCATAACCATATCAATAAAACCAACAGATTTGTTTATAAGGCTGTTTTGGAAAAATCACTTGAGCCGTCATGGGTCAGCGGCCGTCCATACATCTCCTGTCGGTGTATGAATGATCTATCGACACCTCGTGATTGGCATATGCACGGATAACATAATCACTGGATATGCTGAATTCAGTATAATTTCAACTTACTCACAATATTATACGTATGTTCATATCTGTGTGTTCATCATCATCATAACCAGCCTTTATACGTCCCACTGCTGGGCACAGGCCTTACTACTTGGGAGACACCCTTGAGGAGTTTGGGCCATAACACCACAACGCCAATACGGTTTAGTGGATTGATGCGGTGGCAGAAACAACCGCGACAAACGGCTTAACGTGCCGTCTGAAGCACGGAAAAGCTCGAGATAACAAATTTTTGAGTGACCCATCCCGGGATCGACCATGACGAAAGTTGCTTTGTTTCCGTAATCGAAACCGGAGCGTTTAAACCATATCGCCACCGAGCTTCTCAATGAGCTCCGAATCTGTGTGTTAGATCCTCAGATGTTGGATCTGTGTTATAATACCAAAATATGCTTTGTTGATTGTCATTTGGCCGAAAATCTTTGCCACTTTTCTGTTTGGCGAATACTTAAAATTTAAATTAAGTTCATTTAATTTGTTTTTTTTTACTATTATCAAGGATTATACTATGTTTGTCACTGTTACGCTTCTGCGGTGCGAGCACAGAACTTTCGATAAGCTTATTTGACATTAAAATTCGACAAAACGGTAGTTTATCGAGTGTTTATCGATCTCGGTAGCACAGAACTCTGTTTATCGATCTCTCGACAAAGTCGACTAATCTTACCGAATTTCTCGATAAACTCAAGCATGGATCGTAATTTTGACATACGAGATAGATATAATTTGTCTATTTTGACATAAATTTATCGGGTTTTTAAATATGCACGATATGTTTGTCGATACTCTAATATTTTACGTAATATTGCTTTAGGTTGCTATAACAATGGATTTCGGCCTTATAATTTGTGGATAATTCACTCATATCGAATAGCCAGTGCATATTGTCGTGATTAATATATAAAAGAAAACTACTATTTTCGCTGCAGAGGGATTTTTTGTTTTATGAGAGAAGTATACCAACGATGTGATAAACAAGAACTAAATATAGCTAAGCAAACAGTGAGATAAGTGGTTTGTGAAGTTTTAACAACCAAGAAGAGCCTTCCGACAATAATACCATAATTATGATTTAATTTGTCGAACGCAATATTTATAAACGTCTAAATACCTTTCATCAATAAATGATAAGTAATAAAATCAAAACACAGTGTCTTCTAATTTTTAGTAGGTAGCTACAAATTGTATCATTGGAAATTGAACAGCCAAAAATGTATTGCAGGTATTTTTAATTCTAGGTACCTATCATAAAATAAAAGTCATTTGTAAATTTACAATTTATTATTCCTCATAAAACATCTTCACTTCCTGGCCAACTTGATTTCCAACAAGCTGATGTCGCTCCATCCTAAAAAAAAGAATGATTGTAAAATAAGAAATAAAATACAATAACAATAAGTAAATAATGTTACTACTATTTACTAAGTTTGATTGCTTTTTTCAAGTTCAATGTTCTATTTAAAACTTAAGTTTCCATTAAAGATTCCCACTGCCTGATATGAGGAAGTTGAGAATGAAGATGATGGAATATCTTGCTATTAACCCAGAGACAGGAAGTTATAGAACGTATCAATTTAAAATAAATTACAATGAAATATATTTATAGTAAATGGGTAGGTACTTATTATGTTTTTATTTTAACTATCAGCTACATGCTAGTTTATACAAAAGGGAAAAGAAAGAACAATCAGCATTTTTGTCTGTACATTTTTTACTAAGTAAAATTAAAAAGTAAGACGGCGTGCTTACCTTGAGGCTTAAGCGCTCCGATACTTTTTCAGTAATAGTATCAAAGTAATTGTAATATTATAATCACTATAGTATAGAATACACTTTATGCAGAACTAGTTATCTATTTTGAATATAAGAAAACATAAAATTCGGGGAAAAGAAAACTTTACGAAATAATTATCTTTGTTTGTTTTGATGGTTTATTGACATTAATGTCATTTTGACAAAATGTTCTAACATATTGGGTGCAGAAAACTATTTTAGTATTATTTATGGCCGCATGGACAATATTCCTTAGCTTTATTATGAAAAAAATCATCATTAAAGAATGAATGGCGAATGAATGATCGATAAAAAAACGACAAAATATACATCTCGATAAAACTTATCGAGGCTAGTTTCATGCTAGCGTTGGTCGATATAATTCGATAGATAAAGTGAGTTTATCGATCGATAAATATGTCTACCGAAAGATCCATGCTCGCACTGCTGGTGGTATAAGCTAACCTAACTTGCTTGTCGCTTTGCTCAATGCAATCTCAATACACTTTATCTAGCAATCTGCGTTGCTAGCAATCTGCGTTGACCATCAGACGCTAATTTTAAAATTACAACACTATGGGGTTACAAATTCAGCTCTGAAGTTAATCACATCTTACTTAAGTTCTAGAACTCAAATAGTTGACATCAATGGAACAAAATCTTCAGGGTCTTATGTCAAAATGGGAGTTCCACAGGGTTCAATTCTAGGGCCTTTTTTATTTTTAATATACGTAAACGACTTGCCTTTCTTTGCTAAGGAATTTTGTGAGATTGTGTTGTTTGCAGATGATACTTCTTTAATTTTTAAATGTGATAGAAATAAAGTTAACTTTGACGTCGTAAACAATGCGCTATCTCAAGTAATGAATTAGTTTACTGTGAACAATTTACAACTGAATGCAAAGAAAACTAAATGTATTAAATTTATTTTACCTAATGTTAGGGAAGTGGATACAAACATTAAATTAAATAATCAGTCGCTAAATTTAATTCAATCCACCACGTTTTTAGGCATTACAATCGATGCGAAACTCCAGTGGAACCCTCACATCACAACACTTTGTAGTAGACTTAGCTCCGCGGCTTATGCTATTAGAAAAATAAGGCAATATACTGATATTGCCACGGCGCGCTTGCTTTACTTTAGTTACTTCCATAGTATTATGTCGTATGGTATTCTTCTGTGGGGTAAAGCAGCAGACATTGAAACAGTATTTATCTTGCAAAAACGTGCAATTAGAGCAATCTACTGCCTTGCTGCTCGAACATCTCTTAGAGACTTATTTAAAGAAATAGATATACTAACAGTGGCTTCTCAATATATTTATGCTTGCATAATTTTTGTACGTCAAAATTTAAATTCCTACTTAAGACACAGCGATGTACATGCATTAAATACAAGAAATAAAAATAAGTTGATCTTACCGTCTCTAAGACTGCATAAAGTTTTTAATACTTTTATGGGTCAAAGCATACTTTACTATAACAAGATTCCTAATAACGTACTAGACTTGCCATTTGACAAATTTAAAATTCACATTAAGAAAATTCTAATGTCCAAAGGTTACTATACTATTAACGATTATATAAATGACAAAAATGCTTGGTTGTAACTTATAATGTCATATAGTTATTTCCACCAATAGCATTTCATTGATTTTGTGGTTGCTGGAAGATGTCATGCTCTCTATAAGTTTCTGCGGTGGTGGCGTCGTGTGCCGGGTCGCTCCGTTCCCTATAATATGGTTGAGCGGAGCGATGGCTGGCACATGCGTCATACTTGTGAACAGGTGCCACTAGTGGAAATGGTCATCTCTAAGCTTCCTTGATTTTGTAATAATTTACCTACATATTTATCAATAGTATCATTTTTGAGGGATTTTTGAGGTATATGGCATTATTGGATATTATATATAAAACAATACAATTATTATTGTAATGACATGCTCAGACAAGTGTTTAAAATTAATGAAAGATGTTTAGCTTTATTAGGTCTTTGTATATTAATTGTTGACCTTTGTGTATTGTAATACCTATATTGTGATGGTGCATTGTCGGACAGCCTTTAAATACAGTAAATATTCTTATCATTAGGTACTTATTGGTACTTTAATATACCTTTTTTATACTCTGTGCGACACTGCGCTGCTAAATACTATTACTGTGTAATTAAACATTGTAACTTAATGATTAAAAAGAGTGACTACACGAGTTTGTTGCCGGAATCTTCTCGGTAGTTCATCTTTTGGAACCGGTGTAAATTCAGACAGACTGACAGACAGACTGACTGACGGACAGACAGACAGACAGACTGACTGACGGACAGACGGACCGACAGACAGACCGATAGACAGACTGACATAACATTCTTAGCTTACGTAGATGCAGATAAGACAGAGAGACAAACATTATGAAATTGTTAGTTAGTTAATATTATTTTTATGTGATAGACTTAAGGGTTTTTTTGTTGACTATTCAAAAGTGCTTCTTGGGGGCCTAATTGAATAAAGATATTTTCATTTTCATTTTAATAAATCTGAAACAATCGCCAAATAAGCATTGGACTAAAACAAAATTTTTGAATAGTTACTGTCGAAATGTCTACTGACGAAACGGGAAATCTTAGTCGGTGCTGGCGTACTCAAAGAAATTCGGTACAAAATACTTTCGCCAAACATAACGTTCGCATCCGTCTGCTTGAAGGTCCGTTCCAGTGCTGAGGGATCTGTGTCGCGCACAACGGAGGGCCACACAAAATTAACAGGCTTGTGCCCCCCGCCGCTTAGTAGGAGAGGTCAAATTGTAATTTAATTAATTCTGGTTACCGAACATACAATTATTTTTGGGTAAAGACATAATCATCGAACTGCTTGAAGTGAACCTGCGTTGAGATCATAATAATAGGTTCGGCTTTTACGGCGAAACCAGAGCACTTAAGCCACGAGGCCAGTAAGCTCCACAAATATTACCTACTGCTAATTTCAGGTCCACCCTTATTAAATAAGAAATCCTATCCAAGACATAATTTCCAGTGTTATAAGGATTACAAACTGGATTACCCTATGGAAATGAAGTAAGACTAAGAGGGAAAAGGTTTTTTAATACGATAAAGTGAGATAGTTATATCATTTTATTTGATTTGCAGAAAGCTTTAGTGGCGGAAAAGTTTTTGCCACTTTTCAGTTCGCCGAATCCCTTCATTTTATTTTATATATTTTTAAACGCCGACCTTATTTCCATTCTTAACCTTTATCTCACCTGATGGTTAGTAATGATAAGGCCGAAGATGTAAGCGAGCTGCACCCGGATTCCTCAACCACAGAGGAACTGGCTACCTCTCCTCCAACTGCCGGAACACAACAATGCTGTTAACATTATTGTTATGGCGGCAGACTTAGGTAAGACAACGGAAACTAGCCAGGCGGTCTTAGAAAGTCCTAACACCAACCAAACCGAGCAGAAATTTTCTGCCCCCAAGGAAACCCCCCCAGACCTCTAGATCTGAAGTGGGTGGTCTTAACCACTATAGCACAGTGGCAGTTTTGACAGCGTTGTTACGCGTTTGCAAATAACACTTCCTTTCATAAACTTAACTGTCCATAAGCGACGGGCGTAAATAAAAAATAATTTAGTGAAAATATTTTTAGAAACTTGAACTCTTTTATCTTTATCTAAAATCGTCCATCTGGTAGTCAGTAAAGTAGCTGTCTAATAAACTAGAGATCCAAGGTTCAAATCTCAGTAGGGGCAGATATTTGTATAAACAGTATGAACATTTGTTTACAAGTCATGATGGTTGTATGTTTATTTAGTAGGTATATTTCTAATATTTATATACATTTAATAATGTTCATATCTATACGTCTCCGATATCTAGTAATCACAAAACAAACTCATTATTACCAGCTGTACCAGCATATTATACGTCCCTAACTAACACCTGAGAAGTTTAGGCCATAACACCACCATGCTAACCCAATCCGCGCATCATAATCATAATCATTTATTGCACTCCAAAATGCTGTATGCTGGCATGCAGTGCGTTGGGCACTGGTGGGTTGAAGTGTTTGTAGTAGCAACTGGGGCCAACGGCTTAACGTGCCTTCCGAAGTACGGAGGACTTCGAGATAACAAATTTATGATAGACCCATCCCGGGATCGACCACGGTGAAAGTTACTTTGTTTCCGTCATCGAAACCAGAGCACTCAAACCACTACGACACCGAGCTCCTCTCATAACGTAGCTAAATAAGGACTAGATAATAAGGGTGAGTATAAGAATTATCTAAAGGAAGGAATATAAAATTTGCCTTTTCAGTTTGAACCGCATCATCATCAGCTGTAGTTAGAGCTATTTCCAATGGAAGAAAGTAGGTACTTATTTGATCGATATAAGTTTATTGTAATTAGTGTGAAAGCATAATCCTCGCTTTTGGTCTCACGTCACTGATGTAATGCCTCCAAGAGCTCCTGTGGAGTGTTTGCGTGATTGATGAACGTTAGCTTTTATTACATGTTGGTAATTATCTCCGGCCTTCAAGCCTGGTCGTTGAACTTAAATTAGCAACACGATCAAATATTTAAATAAATCGAGGAGCTGTTGCGTGAATTGTAAATATACATTGAAAGACAATTGTGATTTTTAACCGACTTCAAGAACTCTTCTCTCTTCTCGAGGAGGTTCTCAATTCGGTTGGTATTTTTTTTAAATTAAAACTGCTAATTGAAAATGTGGGGAAAATTAGATACAATCGTTATAAAATTAACTTTATTCGGCTGAGTGTCGTGGTTGTGTTCGTCAACAAACATTTATAAGACCAAACTTTTTAATTATTTTACCGGAAACCCCAGGTAGAGTACCTGTCTCTTCCAAAGACCTGCTTAATGATTAAATCCATTGTATTTTTTTTATAAAGTAAAGCATTAATTATTTGTACTATTTATTACTATTTAATACTGATTTGTACTATTTCTATTTTTAATTTACGTGCCAACTCAAAGAAGTTCTACCTATAATTGAGTAGAGTGTAAAAAACAACACTGGATCAATCAATTTTGGCGTTTCGATTAACCTCTATACATCATGTATCAAAACCATTACAAACAGTAGCACTAACTATCAAAATTCTAAAGTTAATTCGATTCTGTGACCCTCATTCAATACAGTTGCAACGATACTTTGCCGTAAATTGTAGGATTCATTAACTCATTCTACACTCTAATGTGTTTGTAATAAAGACTGTTAAGGTGAAACAATTTCGAATGTTACACGTGAGTTTTAAGCTGTATTCGATTCTTTTCGTGTCGAAATGCAGCGAAGCGCTAAATGGAAGCTTCCAAGATACGTTTAAAAAGAAAATAATTGATGTTTATAATAATTAAATTATAGCAGAGTAACTAATGAAAATTCGAAAGTCTGTATCTACGTTTTTTTTTCCTTCGATTGGAATGATTTAAGGCTATTCAATAATAAACGCACGATAAAATATTTATTTAATGCTATGAAAATTATTGAAAACTTATCATTTATAAAGTTCATACTGAAGAGATTTTTGAGGTAAGGGTAGAAAGTACATATGAAAACAAAAAAATATAAAATTAAACCTAAAAATTGTTTTACAAATATTATAGAAACATACAGTAAAGTTTTTCCTAGATTTTTATATATTCTGTTTTACGGTTTTAGTTATTGATAAATATATTGAATTTTTGTTTGTTTCTGCAGTTATCTCATCGGAATGCGGGTGAACGAAAGACATTTCAATACATCGTGGTAGAGTTTGGAGCCAATGATGATCAGCCTTGATGATGTATGTTACTTTGATGAAGTGGAAAACCACGAATTTTTTTTTACTTATTTTCACACCAAATGAACTTTATTTACGATAAAACTCAATGTTGGCTGGTATAGCTGTTGTAGTAAGAACCAGAACTAACGGCTTAACATATACAACACGGAGGAGCTTAGAGATTACAAATGTTGATTGACCCATCATCTGGGATCGACATATACAATACAATATTCACTCCGACACAATTTCCAATGATTGTAATGAAAATCTTGACCGTCGCCATTAAATGGCGGCAAAACCTCCTATTTTTTGTAATAATAATTGTTTAAAATGTAAAGAACTTTTACACATAGGTGCCGCCTTGCATTCGAGGAGTCCAGTCGGCAGACACCAAAGCACAGAGTATACAACAATGTCGGCTTTACGCACAAACCTATTTATGCTCTAGTGCATATCCATTACACCAACAATCGTCTACTTAAAATTAAATCCTCGGTAAGAGTGTATTTCAGATGCAGTACGCGACTTGGTTTAAAAAAATAAAGAGCGGCGCCGAATCGAAGTGACCATTGGTCCGTCATGATTTGAATTTCGAAATAAAATGGATTCGCCATAGAGTTGCGACAGAAAATACATTGTCTTATTTTACGTTTTAAATTAGTCTTAAATAATTACGACAGATACCAGCCTATACAAGGCTCACTGCTGGGAACAAGCATTCCTATATGGGAGAACCACGTGAGAAGTTTGAGCCATAACACCACCACCGCTGGCCAAATGCGGGTTGGTGGGTCAAAGCAGTTGCAGTTGCCACTGGGACCAAACCGACTTAACGTGCCTTCTGAGGCACGGCGGTGCTCAAGATTACAATTTTTAACTAACCCATCTGAAATCAACCATGGTGAAAGTTACTTGGTTTTCGTAATCAAAACCAAAATACTAAAACGTCACCAGGAGCTCCTCAATGAATTTACGACATACTGATGTTATAATGCCAATTCTCAGTAGTTCTCGGTAGTTCAACTTTTGGAACCGGTGTAAATTCAGACATGAGAGACAGACACTTTGACGTTGTTAGTTATTATATATTTTTTTGTGATTGTTATAGAAATGTGTTTTTTGACGATTTGAAAGTGCTTCTTTGTGATCTATTTAAATAAATTATTTTTTCTTTCTTTCTTTTAATTATTACAAAATTGGTTATATGTATAAATAGATAGTTTATCTTTGATTTAGGTACATTTAAAATAATTTTTCGTACAAAATGGTGGCCAATTATGATACGAGTATGATCCTCCTGATGGTAAACTTTACCGTAGGTACCATAATACGGTTTTAATACCAAAGATGTCCTTTAGATTTAGCCGCCGGTATGGTCTAGTGGTTGAGACTCCCTACTTCACATCTAGAGGTCCGGGGCTAAATTCCCGTTTTGTTAAACCAGCATTGTTGTGTTCCGGCAGTTGGAGGTAAGTTAGCCAGTTCCTCTGTAGTTGAGAAATCCGGGTGAAGCTAGTGAGATGAAGGACAAGAGTTACCCTGTTGAGAAAAAAAATCAAGTACTACTTTGATAACTACCGCCGATTAATGTCTGTGTGATCACAAATTAATTTCAAGAAGTTGTCGCATCCTTGTGGTAGTCTTTGTGTGTCGGCAAACGCATAATCGTGGGCGTTCCGCAGATTTCCCCTCGCTGGATGAACTCGAATCGATTTATTTTGGTCAAAGTACGCGTAAGAGCGAACAGCTGACTGACCGGCGACAATGCATCTAGATTTTCTGTTACGATACCTCTCGAGAATAAATAAGAAAAAATCGCCAGTGAGTGTATTCTTCGACGTATTGTGGTTGAAGATATATGTGTTGCAGGCTGATGTCAATTTTTTGATCAAAAACCCAGGTTTTTAATTAAAAACTGAAACAAGATATAATTATTACTTAATGTTGTGATAGGCCTGCGAAAATTCAGTTTTTTTAACAAATATTAAACCTGAACATGTTGATTTTTACTATACCACTTTTATTTTATTTTAAGTAACCCCCACCTCGATCATCATCGATATTTGTTTAGGACCTACGATGGCACAGACAGACACATCAAACTTATAACGCCCCTTTTTGCGTCGGGGTTTAAGAATACTTTCTACTAATATTATAAACACAAAAGTTTGTATGGGTGTCTGGATGTATAGACTAATGTAGGTTTGTTACTCTTACACGAAAAAACTACTGAATCTGAAACAAAACTACAATAACATAGCTCATACATCAGTATAACACGAAGGGTATAAATAGTGCTAGCGATAGTTTGTTAAAAATAGGGTATTCCAAGTACTAATCCTGCGCAGACGAAGTCGCGGGCAGTATTAAGGGTAGTCTAAGTAATAAGGGCTGTCTCATAATATAAGTATGGACGGACCTCGAGGGTAAACTTCCATTTGAAGCGCGTGAAAAAGTAAAGTAATACTTCTAGGTATACAAAATACTTATAAAATACTATTTTATAAATATATTTTGTATACCTATAAGAACCTATACCTACACGTATTTTATATACCTAGAAGTATTTTATAAACCTAAAAGTATTTTATATACATAGAAGTATTTTCCCATAAATCTAAATAAGTCTGAACAGCCTAAGTGCATCTTACTTTGTTATCGCGTGATTTCACAAACATTTAAGAAAAAACAAATAACCGTTACAAACAAAGAGATCGCATTACTCTGTACAAATCGCTAAGTAGAATCTTTGAGAAAAAAAATTTTTTGGCTGCTTTCGGCTTGGGAGGTAGGTCCGGATTATCCCGGCACAGGCTCGCAATCCCGGTATTGTGGGCGGTAGAGGCGGCCGCGTTTGTACAAGCTTATCCTGTAATAGAATGTTTTTAAGAATGCAAAGTGATAGTTTTCTTTATCTGGTCGGCTGGAGTGCTCAAAGGGATGTATGGCTGACGCTAATGTACAGCAGACAGCACTTCAAATGCCACCTCTATTACGAATGTCGTAAGGGCTGTCTCAATGTCAAACTGTTACGCTTGATGTGCTGTCGTATATACTATTTTCGAAGCAAGGTGTAATTCTTTAGGAAAATAAATTTTGTTTTAGACACTGGTAATGTTTCTTGAATTTATTAAAGTGCAAATAATTGTCACATTTTTTATACAATAAAGGTAGCAAACACGCATACCTGTCTGATGCTAAGCGATGAGCATCCTTACCTTCTAATATTATTAATGAGAAAGTCTGTAGGTTTGTTCCGTTTTCATTCCTAAGCAGCTAAACCGATTTATACGAGTATGATTTTTATTAACCAAAGTGCGACCACTATACGGTTTCAGAGAAACTTTCTTCCACGTACTCTCAGATTGTGGAGGTTTTCTCAAATGAGTACAGCATGGAGTTCTTCAAAAAAGACAAGTGATACCCCTGGTGTTGCAAGAGTCCATAGAGTACGATAACCGCTTAACATCACGTATAAAAAAATATGAAATTTGGCGTGGAGATAGGTACCATCTTGAGAAAGGATATAGGCAGCTTTTGGCGCGAAAGCCTACAGTCATAGCATTGTCTTATATTTTCAAACGCACTACATATTTGAAATATAACCTCTTTTCCGGATTAAACTCGTAGAGTCTCTCCATGAGCACGATCCCTGTAAGTCTAAAAAATAAGTAACATTTTCTAATATTATCTTTGTCTTATGAGTCCTTGACTGTCAAATTGTATCTATTCATCTCAGTGCAAGTGACTGTATATCGTGGGCAGAGCCACAGGCGGCCAGCAATAGCCTATAAATGCTTAAAGACCAATAATAGTAGGTCTTTACTCACACGTGGCTTTGCCTGTAAAAATAAAAACTTTATTTCTACAGCACAGGAGACAAGTAGCCCTTCTTCCAACGCTTATCCGATGAGCTCTGGAGACCTTACTCGCCGCAGGAACAATACACTCCAAAAATTTAGTTGGTTGGTTGGTAAACATTAATATTTCAATTTATACCATTACCATTTATTTAGACTAGCTGACCCGGCAAACGTAGTTTTGCCATAAAAAAAATGTCCAAAAAATAAAATAGATGTAGCCGATTCTCAGACCTTTTTCGGAGGAGTAGGTATGGTAACTAAATTTGTGACACGAGAATTTTATATATTAAATACTTACTTAGCTAGAAGATCTACTACACAAAATAAGCATTATCATCGGCATCATCACCAGCCTACATACGCCTCACTGCTGGGCACAGACCTTCCTATACGGGAGAAACACATTTTTTTTTTTTATACAACTAGATGACAAACAAGCTGACGGCCCACCTGGTGGTAAGCGGTTACCGCCGCCTATAGACACCTGCAATAACAAGGAAAAGCACTTGATATTGCAGGTGCGTTGTCATCCTGAGGCCTAAGATGAAATGCCGTCCATGCCCAGTAATTACACTGGCTACCTTTCCCTTCAATCCGAAACACAGCGAACTGCTTCACGGCTGAAATAAGAAAGGCGGTGGTACCTACCCAGACGACCCTACATATGGGTCTACCACCTAGTAACCTAGTAACATGAGGAATTTGGGCCATAACACCACCACGCTGGCCCAATGCAGGTTGGAGGGTTAAATAGTTTGCAGTAACAACCGGTATAAATGACTCAACGTGCCTTCCGAAGCACGGAGCTCGAGATTTCACATTTTGATTGATCCATTCGGGGTCGACCATGGCGTAAGTTGCTTGGTTTTCGTAATCGAAACTAGACAGTCAATCCACTACACCACTGAGCTCCTCCACATATATTGATCACTCCCATATATTCCTCAAAGCTCTGTTGAATTCTGTATCTTCGTTGCTCTGAGTCTTTAATACAACTAGTGGGACGTCATCCCACGCCATACATTCAATTAGATATAATTCAATTCTTAAATTACAAATGGTAGATACTCTTTTATTTGAATTTTTTGTGTCTCTAGATAGCGGTATATTTTTATTTCATATTTCGTTTGTTCATCTTCAGAATAATGAATGACATGTCTAATAAATGTAAGTAATAGAAAAGATCTTATTAATTTTGATCAACCTTGCATGGGTTTTGCTATATTTAATATTATTTTACAGTTTATTAGCAATGAAAACACCGTTGACCGTGAAATTAGTAATATATTGATATAAAGGAGAACATGACAAGACTGACAGTAAAAACAAAAGACAAAATATTTACAAAATAAAAAGTATTATAAAAGAGTTTGTATGCGCCTTCGTGCACATTTCTCCCCTTTTTTAAAGTGGAACAATCTTTTGAAGTGGCCGTCGCAATAGCCCACCTATTGTCCGCACATCCACCACTCGAACAATTCCGTCACGCCCTGGAAAAACTCCCTCTATCACGCCTCTGGGCCATACACCACGTGGCAGGTCGCCATCACCGATTAGCACTGGATCCCCAACTTGAACAGGAACATTTGTTCCATGCACATGCCGAGGAGCTAAGGTAGGCAGGTATTCGGTAACCCATCGACGCCAAAAATGATCTGCCAAACGCAGCGCCTTACGCCAACTGCTTCTACTGCAGAGATCAGAGTCAGTAAGTGGTTGAGCTGGAAAGGGACGCCCAGATGATTCTCCAATCAAAAAATGGTTAGGGGTAAGCGCTTCGGGATAGTCAGCATCCGGAGAAACATGCGTCAAAGGTCGTGCATTGACTACCGCCTCTGCTTCTGCTAGCAATGTACTAAGAACCTCGTTCGTCGGTGTTCTGCTCCTCAAGGTCACATTAAGGGCAGTCTTGACGCTCTTGACAAGCCTCTCCCATGCCCCGCCCATGAAAGGAGCTGACGGCGGAATGAAGCGCCACTCGATGACGTTGTCGGCAGCGAAATCGAAAACGGGCCCTTCTTGTAAAGCTCTCATCTGCCTATTTGCCCCAACAAATGAAGTGCCGTTGTCCGAATAAATAACGCTCGGTGTACCACGGCGGGCAAAGAAACGACGAAGGCACATTATAGCGGAGTCGGACGATAAACTATGTACTACTTCTAAATGCACCGCTCTCGAAACCATACAAGTGAAGAGCGCCACCCATCTCTTCTCACGACGACGTCCCACTGCGACTTGTAAAGGTCCGAAGTAGTCTAGGCCCACAATCGTAAAAGGACGCTTATGGTGGGCAAGTCGCTCCGCCGGTAGATCTCCCATCGGTGGCTGAAGAGTAGGTGCTCGTATCAGCTTGCACGTCTGGCAGTTTCGAACGATGTACCGCACCGCATTTCGAAGACCGAGAATCCAATATTGCTGGCGTAGTTCGTTGATCACCGTCTCGGTGTTTGCGTGAGCGAACTTAGCATGGAAGTGCTTGATAATAAGACGGACCGCTGGCTCCTTGCCGTCCAGAATAACAGGTCGCTTCATATCTGGTGAAATTTCTGGGGCGGATGCTATGCGACCAGACAGGTGGATAAGACCGTCTTCTTCTAAAGTTGGGGATAAGGAGGTCAGGCGACTCTTGTTCGGTATAGGCCGGCCGCGAATGAGCCAGTGAAATTCTTCCTCAAAGGCAATAATCTGGCTCTGCATGAGAATGTGCAATTTGGCACGGTGGATGGCTTCGGCGTCCAAAGGGCATATTATCGGAGAAGCGGCCACAGTTGGCCTCCGTGCTGCAGAGCTACGCTTGGCGAAGGTTGAATTCCGAACGATGTCCCCAATGAGGTGATTTCGAAAGTTATGACCCCGATTGTGAAAAATTATGGCAATGAATTGATGAGTTCTAGCAGTTGCTCTTACCAACCTACTCCAAGAACTAAAATGAGTGACTTCTGCAACAACTGGTAAGGGCATTTGAGCCGCAACATTAAAATGAACAGCATCATTAATGACATGTGACAATGGCGGTGACATGAGATGTTTTGGTGTGCTGGTGTGATGTTGAAAGCATGGCTTCAGTTCGTTCTCCCCTAACGGAGTTAAAGTTGTAACTTGTGGTTCACTCGGCCACTCAGAAGAACATAATAACAAGAACTGTGGGCCAACAATCCAGCGCGACTCAACGTCAAGTGAAATACATTTGCCTCTTGTAGCATCGTCCGCCACATTGAGGTCACTCGGCACCCAGTGCCACTCGCTTATGTCCGTACTTTCAATAATCTCACCTATACGATGCGCTACAAAAGGCTTGTAGTTCCTTGCATCACTACGCAACCAACCTAATACTGTCATTGAGTCGCACCAGAAATAGCGTCGAACCGGCATAAGCGTATGTGCTTTACAAATGGACGCGGCGAGACGAGAAGCTATCAGAGCGCCTTGCAGCTCGAGACGTGGAATTGAAGCAGGCTTCAAAGGAGAGACACGTGCTTTGCTTGCTATCAGTGCCAGGTTTACTTTACCGTTAGTGAGAGTGTATCTCCAATATGCTACGGCTACATGCGCTAGCTCACTGGCGTCGCAGAATACGTGAAGCTCAAGCTCTGCTACTTTCGTTTCGTACAAGTTGTAACAACGCGGAATTTGCAATTTACTAATACACTCTAAGCTGTTAAACCACTCGACCCAAGAGATTTTGTCCATCTCTGATAAATTCTCGTCCCAGTCGAGATTCTTTCTCCACAAACTTTGAAACAAAATGCGCCCCTTCACTACAATGGGTGCTAAAATGCCTAGTGGGTCATAAATACGCATAATTTGAGCTAAAACTACCCGCTTGGTAAACCGATCAGGCAAAAACCCCTTTAGACCTGAACTAAAACCTATGACGTCACGATCGGGTTGCCAAGTTAAGCCCAAGGTGCGTGTGAAAGTGGGTGATTCTACTAACCCTAAAACTACATTCCTACTAGCTACCGTAACATCAGATAACAGCTAATTTGGCAGCAGACTTAGTGCATTTGGGTTATTTGAAATCCAACCGCGCATCATAAAACCACCTCTTTTATAGATTTCTGATATTTCAGCGGCCAAACGAGCAGCTCTCTCTACAGAATCGACACTTCCAATATAGTCGTCCATATAAGTGTCCCTCGTAATCATCTCTACGGCTTCAGGAAACTCGTGACGAAATTCTGATGCGTTAAGGTTGGTTATGTACATCGCACTAGAAGGACTGGAACAAGCGCCAAAAATCATTGACGACATGCGGTATGTCTTTATAGGACCGGCAGGATCGTCACGCCAAAGAAAACGCTGTGCGTCGCGATCCTGCTCCCGTATTTTTACCCTGGGGAACATCTGTTTTACGTCCGCCGTCATAGCTACTTTGCCCTCTCTAAAACGCATCAAAATTCCGTATAAAGACTGGAGAAAATCAGGCCCCGGAAGCAGTAGAGAATTTAATGACACGCCCTGCGAACGTGCCGCGGCGTCGTGAACAACGCGAAGTTTTTTGGGCTTGTTCGGGTTCACCACACCGAAGTGCGGCAAATACCAACAGACAGACCTCGGCGACTGTCCGGTACACTCCTCAGCGTAACCCTTACTCAACATGTCACGGATATTCTGACGATAGCGCTCGGCGTATTGTAGTTCCCTGAGCATCTTCCTTTCAAGGCTTTTGAACCTAGATAATGCTAGAGGAAAACTGTCAGGAACTCTGGGACTATCTGTTTTCCACAGCAAGCCGACCTCAAAACGTCCGTCGGGCAGTCGTCGAGCTGTACGCTGCAAAATCTGTAGAGCGCGCTCGTCGTCGACACTACGAGGCTCGTTCTTAGCTATCCCTATATTATCGAGCTTATATTGGTCTTTGATAAGAGCCTCTAACTCATAACAATCACGTGAAGAGATGTGACAGGCGTACTCTACAGGTTTTGTTCTACTGTTTGAAAACCCGAATAAAACCCATCCCAATGGTGTCTGAATGGCAACCGGTTGCGACTTGGTACCCTTCCTAATAGCTGGGGCAGCTGTTAAGTGCCAATTGTCAATGCCTATAATTAAAGTAGGCTTAGCTGTGTCGTAACACAACATATCCGAAAGATCACACAAATACGGAAAATTTTGTAAAGTATCTCGAGTCACGGACTGACTTAATAAATCGAGATTGTTTATTGAGCGCGCATTTCGAATCAAAAACTTATCAGATGTGAACCGACCCTTAATATGGAAATCTACATACTGAATAGCGCTGTTTCTAGATAAGCCACCTACGCACTCTAAGTTAATTTGCCCCTCAGGACCCTTCAAACCTATTTTTGTGGCGACATCGGAGTCAATGAAAGTCGCCGTAGATCCATCGTCCAGTAGCGCAAACGTATCAACACTCCCGGCAGGGCCGGAGACAGTGACAGCGACTATTTTTAACAAAGGACGACGTGCGGGACCAACGGGGGTAGTGGTGGTGTTAACAGCAACTTGCTCAACCTCCTCGGCACGTTGAGAAGAAGTAGCCGGCGCAATTAGTAAATTATCACTATGTTTGCCGACGTGAGCTAAAGTCACGCTACTAAAATTAGAATCGTGTAACAATGAGTGATGTCGCATGTTGCAACTATCGATTTTACAACCTAATTTATTTTTATTACAGAATCGAAAACTGTGGGGACCTTTTTTTAAACACCGGTAACATATTTTATTTTTCTTTAAAAAAATCCACCTTTCATCAACTGTCAAAGATTTAAAACTGTCACAGTTCGACAATTGATGTTGGCGTTTACAACATAAACAAATTAGATTATCGCTAGATTGTTTTTTAGCGTAAACGTTTTTTGGTGGTGAGGCTACGCTTAACTCGGAGACCGTGTGCGCCCGCTCACGATGCGCAGATGATAATGCTTCGGCGGCAACTCCGTACTTCATCACCAAATCCACCTCGTGCGACAAAAAGTTTGAAAGCGTCTCAACCCTAGCTTGACTATTAAACGCATTAATAGATGCATAATCCAACCAACGTGTACGTAATAGTGGTGGAAGCTTACCTAAAAGAGCGCTAAATAATTCAGGAGAACGTAAATAATCGTGGTGTTCCAACAACTTCGCTACTTCCACACAATTACGCACGCGGGTGGCAAAAATATTCAGCTCTCTTACCTCAGAACCAAGTTTAGGCAACGCACGAATCGCATTCACCTCTTGTATGACTATCTGCTCAGGGCGACCGAACCGGCGGTCAAGGGCTTCAATGACGTCAGACGCTT
Source organism: Nymphula nitidulata (assembly GCA_947347705.1). NCBI lineage: Eukaryota > Metazoa > Arthropoda > Insecta > Lepidoptera > Crambidae > Nymphula > Nymphula nitidulata. The sequence continues at coordinate 10,584,222 of OX374636.1, forward strand.
GGCGCGCCATCACCAACAGCATAGACACAGCTTCACGCGCTGCGCCTTTCAACGCTAGATTAAGGCGCGCTAGGTTTTCAGCGGTCGAGTATGAACCTTCTGTATCATAAAAAGCACGCTTAAACATCAACCAATCTAATGGCGATCTACCATCAAAAGCTGGTAAATTAATATTAAGACTCCTAGCCTTGGTAGGGTTATCCCTATTTACTAAAAACTCAAACGCTTTTACAAGACGCGAAACGCAGTCCTTTGGTTCGTTCTCGCCAATGACAGCTGGGGCGGGCACCTTGTCAACTCCGATTATTACGGGCAGAGGCGACATACGGGGTGCCGCCGCATTGGGAGAGAGGACGACATTATCTTGAGCTGCTTGTGAAAGGGCATGAGAACACTGACATGGGATTTTTATAGTGGACCCTGTGTTACTATGTCTTATATTAGTGGACTGAGTTTCAAATATTTCACCGGCAGACGTAGGGTTAAGCAAATCCTTCTGCGGCGGGTCAACAAAAAGCTGGGTGTTACCACCATAGTGTAACCACTGCCTAACGCTATCAATACTTCTACCGCTACGTGTACCTGCATCGCAGTCGTCTGCATCGATTGCGGCAAGCTCTGCTTGGAGCTCTAGTTCGACTGCCTTACGCTCTAGCTCCGCTTTTCTTGCGTCCGCCTGTGCGCGAAGCTCCGCGATCTCCAATTGTGCGAGGTGGCGTGTAAATCGGGCCTCCGCCGCGAGCTTCCTCGCAGCGACCGTCGCTGAAGACCGATGAGTGCGCGTGGACACGGAGCGAGGACGTGACGACGACTCCGCCGGGACAGGGTGTGTCGTTTCTTGAGCACGGGGCTGTTCCACGCCCCCACTGCTAGACTGTACAGGAACCGACTGCCCTTCCGCGGATGTTGAGACGAGTTTTGTCTGCGATCTTGTTAAAACCATCTTCACTAGTTCTATTTATAGTTCGAAGGACCAGATTTGATCAACCTTGCATGGGTTTTGCTATATTTAATATTATTTTACAGTTTATTAGCAATGAAAACACCGTTGACCGTGAAATTAGTAATATATTGATATAAAGGAGAACATGACAAGACTGACAGTAAAAACAAAAGACAAAATATTTACAAAATAAAAAGTAATATAAAAGAGTTTGTATGCGCCTTCGTGCACATTAATAATTTGTAGATATAACAACATAATAAAAGCCACATGATAGCACACTTGTTAAGTTGGTAAGCTTTGATATTCTTTTCAATTATGACAAAACAAGAATGATTCAACGGTGATAGAGCTTTTCAATTTAGCGTTCCGACGTTTTACCATAATCAAAATCCTTTGTAAAATAAAGTGTCTAAAGTAAAATTAAAGTGAATTTTACTTTAAAACAAAAATAGATCAGAGTACCTCGTGGAAGGTATATCAACGTATTCACGATCATTATATCGACCCGTAGTAAACCTACCTGTAGTAGTAGCAGCAGACGTCTCCAACCCTACATCACAACTTCCTTTAGGTCATCGGTCCACCTCGCAGGGGGGCGCTCTACACTACGTTCGCCGAGACATGCCCCCTTATTCTCAACTGTCGGAAAGAATTCGAATTTCGGAAACTCTATATATGTCACTTTTTATCGCGCTGCATCAATGCGAGACGGCATGTGACTATTCGAATCGAATCCGTGATCCGACAGTTGAGAATAAGGGGGATGGTCTACATTCGAGAACGTTCTTTTTCCACCAAACTCGTATTATTCTAATCCTCTTACGATGTATATATGTATAGCCCTATAATGTCTAATAAGTCATCAAATATAAATATTTTTAAGACATCTTCAATACTCTTTGTTATTAAGGAGAAAATAGGGAAAATATTGCTATACCACAATATTCAGCTTTACCGCAGAATTACAAAATCTTAACTGTAAAATAATATAATGGAAAAACTGATGGAGGGAGAGGGCTAGATGTTGTCTCCTGAAAAACCGCGGCAGGAAACTCATTCCAAAAATTGCGTGTATAAATATTTAAAAAAATATATAAGCGTCTCTACATTAATTTTATATAACTCTAAGCAGATGATGTGGAAGCGGTGGTGACTCAGTGTAAACTTTTACAAGAATATCTTTGATACTTGTAGAAAGTATCTCGTAATGCGAGCTTAATTATCAATTGAAAATCTGTAATGAATGATGTGTGTTCTGCGGTCCAGGGCTGTCGCACCGAATTCGATGCCTTCTGAAACAATAAAACAATTTTTTAATTATAAATAAACCGTATTTTAATTTCAGCTACGGCCGAATAATGAAAACTTAATATCTACACGGCCTGTTTGTATGGAACAGGAGATTTATTTCTTGATTTCAAATTTATTTTCAAACAAATCGTGTTTAAGATGATATCGTGAATCGTGTTATCACTGCCTCTTGCCTACGTTTCCGACAGCGTCCCCCTAACACCCTGTATAATGTAAATTTAAAGCACTTTCGAAATTAATATTTGCTTTTACAAAGTTTTTTATGTGACTTTGGGTACGTAAAATATCTGGAGGAGCTCAGTGGAGCATTCTAATAAGAGCTTTCTGGCTTTTCGTCTTACTGTGCATACCATAAAAATAAACAAATCTAACATAAAAAAACCATCCAAAATTAACAAATATGTTTTGGATGGATTTTTTCATGGCACACAAAGTGACACACTAAATGAAGCTACGATAAAGGTTGTTTCGATACTGAACCTTTTATTAAGACTAATAGAGAATATTATTGACGACAAACGAAAAAGTGGGCTGTCCTAATAACAAACATCTATGATGTCACAAAAAGGGGTAAATTTTGGTCTGAAAGTTCGAAAAACGTTTCATGGTAGTAGGTCTGCTGATTCTAAAGCTGTTCCTACCTACTATAAACACTTGCGTAAAAATTGTTGGTTTTAATTCCAATTAAGGATGATTTTGGAAATTTCAATAGTTTACAAAATCATCTTTGTTCAGTTAATTCCAGTCTGTAGGCTAATATTCTAAAAGTTTTGAATTTCCTGAAATCGCGTTCAAAATGATATTCATACCGGCAAAACTTATTCAAAAATCAATACTTTGAAGAACCGAAAGCATGGGCGACGAAGACTAATGGAAGCATAAACGCTGGCCAGCGGATCCCGTTTAGTTGATACTTACTATATTTTTTAAAATCCATTAGTGACAAGCAACACGCAAGTGGCAACCCTACGCGCCTCATTCGGTAGCGCACAAAGCGGTCTCACAAAGGAGGCGGTCTGTCTGATGCACGATAGCGGTCATCGAGAAGGCACTGAATCGCGTTTGAGATGACCGCGCATCTAGACACGTCAAACTGTTAAAAGTTACTTTAATATCTATTGCTGGCTAAATATTTTTTTTATTGATTTACAGTCCTCGAGTATTGCGGTATTTTTTGGGACGAATAGTCTGTAATGTTTTCGATACTCACATGAAATAACACTGACGGTCAGTCAATGTTATTCGTAATACCTAAAAAAAGTCTACAGTACCTACTACCTGTACGTATGCACAGTACACAATTAATTAAATAAACGCACTAATCGCTATTTGTGAAACCCAAAGTTGAGTCCGTGAAAGTTGAAAAATAACCTAAAACTTATTAGATGAAATCGACCCTTAGTCAATAAGTGAGGAAAGAAGAATGGCAAAGACCCATGCAATTTCAGTGTCGCTCACTTATTTATAACTCACGTGTCATATTGAAAATACCCAAAGAAGATAGGTAGATCAAAGTCTAATTTTAAAAAAGCTAGGTAGGTTTCTAAGGTAACTACAGCATATTTTTTCAAAATAAAATAACAGATAATATAAACAGAAATATGACTTACAAATGTTAGCGACCTTGTATACTTTAGATATTAATTCAAAAATGGGTCGATTGCATCCTTTAAATAAATATAATTAAGTGGAATGCATAAAACTTTTATTTAAATAGTTAAATAATAATCAATACTATATTGTTTGATATATTTCTCTTAAATTAATTTATATATAATGACCTGGATGCTAGTCCTTTGGCCGATGTCGCAGCCCGGTTGCGTTTCATTCTCGAAAACTGTACTGTACTTGACTCGACGCACTGGAAATAAAATAGATACCTACTTATTAAAACAAGTACTTCAAATAATTTTTGCAGGCCCCGTCGTCATAACACTAACAACTCTTACCAATTTGACGTTGACGTAAGTGTTTGTAATTAAAAAACACGGACCTGATGATTTATTTTCCAACATTCCTTTGGGCCAGCGGATTGGCCGGCGCTCTGACAGCGGCCGACCTCGCCACTGTCATTGCGCATCTCTAGTACCGTCAGCAGAAGACTAGAAACAGTGATTTTTTTTGTTAAAAATGTAATTAGGTGCCACGAATAGTGCCACTTATAGCAAGGCCTTTTATATAGATAAATGGCCGTTAGTGTTCAAGTTCAGAGGATAGACTCACCGTCCGGCATCGCGTAATGGACACGTATTTGACAATCGCATTACGTTTGTCGCGGATTCGATTCACTATCTCCAAAGTTCTTAATTAGATTATCCACTACCAAATTTAAATGGGAACCATCCAGCTCTTTCATATAAAACAATAATTCTCAGATTTGACGGAAAAATCGCGTTTAATCCGTTAAGCATCAGATTCAAGAGACAATTGTCATAGCCCTCCGGAGAGATAACACCGCCTGACAGATCTACACTAGTAATATACAAGTCAATGGCTTAAACATTCTAAAAATATAGCCGAATTGAGGACCCCTTTTTTGAAGTCGGTTGTTCACATTGTTCCATGAAATAAGGTAAGATTATGGTTGAATGTTGACCTATCTGCATAAAATTTTATCTCTTACCAACGCCAGTGTCTCCTCAGTCCTCATCAGTAAAATATGTGTGTGTGATTTTTAGTTTTTGCAGGTCTTTAAAATATGAAAAAATTAATAGACCAAAATCAACTTGTTACGCTATCGGTACCTGCGCCCGCGCATCAGTAGGTACGGGAGCTTCACGCATGACGAGCGCAGCGTGGGGCCAATCTCTGTTTGTGGAGATAATCTCACTGCTGCCACACTCGGCAGCTTGTAATTACGATTGTCCTGTGGCAAACACATCTACACTAGAGTATTGAGCCGACGCCTTCATTGCTCACAATTTCTGCTGTAACTAGTACCCGTTTTTTTGTCGGAAAGGAATCTGATTATACAGACCTACCCGTCGCTGGCTAGGCGACGAGCGTGTGTGGGGGTCGCCCAGTGCTAATGACACTTGGATTACCCACTAAAACTCCTCGGTAACTCTACTATGCCCTTTGCGGGGGTAGCCTAGGCTCTGCCGAAGCAATTTCACCAGCCCAACCCCAGGCTGTAACTCGTACCCTAAGGCCAAAATATAAACTGGCTTAGTAACGAGAAAGTATGTAGATTGACAGATAGTTTTTTTTTAATTTGCTCATTTACGAAGTACAGAGATATAACAAATATAATACGCCAAAAAAGGCAGTCTGCTCGTTAGAAGCGATCTCTACCAGACAACTATAAGGTAGGGAGTTTACTCAAAATTAATAGTGATAGGTGCGAAAAAGTAAGATAATTTTAAAATTGTATTATAAATACTGTACATAAATAAATACATATAATACAAAAATAAATATATAGAATACAATAATCAATATATATATGTATACCTACTGATTTGGAAGAAAATTTAGGAAAATAAATTAAAGCGAATGTAATAAATAGTAGTGCATTAAGTTTTAACCATAGCATGTTAGCTTTTATTTAGCTTAAACCATAAAATATTTACTTAAAGAAATAGTGATTGAAAAAACTTACTAACATAATTTCCATAGTGTTAACCTGGGAGAAGCAATTATAAAACATAATGTTGGTACACAAGGAACCTTTATGTACTAAAAAGAAGTTTAGTTTCTGAAGTCCAAAATGCATCAAAAATGCTCGGTAGTTAGTTGCTAGGAGTAAAAATATCTAAAATAAACTAAAGCTAGGACTAAAAATATTTAAATATTATCATTTAAAGTGTAAAAATATTAAAAGAGAAATTTGAACATTCATTCTTGAAAGATCGTTATTAAAATAATATGCTTATATAATCAAAAGAATTAATAATAAGACAACAATAGTTAAATAAAAATCCTTTATTTAGCGACAGCTGACAAATACAACGAAATTTCTTGGTATTTTAGGTGCATAATACTGCGTGCAATTTAGAGAAAAATGTATACAAATTCGAAACACAAAACGCAAATTAGCATTTATTTTCCTTCGGTTTTAGCCGGATCCGCTGTACTTTTTTTCTCAGTTTCGTCGGTTTTCTCTTTCAAAATTTTCTTCAGTTTATCCAGCTTCGCTGTATTTATCTTATGGAACAATCCAGACTCGGTCACAGCGTCCAGCATCCCGAGTCTCCCTCCAGACTCTCTTGTGACTCCAGACTCTGATGTAGTAAAAAACCAAGATGAAATCAGATGTAACGTTACCAAGTAATTTTTAGATTCTTGTATGATACGCCTCTTATGTCTTTGGTTGTAGATGGTACTGCAGAATTGATAAGGAAGAATGCTGATAGCCTAGTTGCCTATAGAAGGCGACTTTGGTAATTTAGAAACACCGCCAGAGTTTGATAAATATCCTCGAAAGAAGGGCACTTGCCATCCTAAAAATTTTATGGCCATAGTTGCAGACAAAACATTTTGTAAAATTCCCTTGGACAATTTGTTAGAGCACATTGTAATAGGTATTGAAAGGTTGTTTCATGGTCGGATAGTTTGAAAGGAAATATAAATATCTTTAATTTTTCTTCAATAATTTATGTACCAAAACAATAGGACAGTAAATTGACACTTTAGTTCATGACAATCAACATCAAAATACAGAGCATTTTTAATTTCATTTACTTATATCTATAAGTGTAAAATAGGTTTTCGTTAAAAAAGTTAACAATACCTAATAGAATTCCAATCAATAGACTTTTTGGTCAGCTACTGTATTTTTAGGGGTTTTTTGTAAGTAAAAACCATAGGGCCCGCCCGATAGTAAACGGTTACAGCATAGAGATACTTTCTGTGCATGTATACCTAGATGTAGCGATATATTGACAGCATGACAACAATAAGACCACCTGTACGGTCAACTCAACACTCTTCGACGAGTTCTAGGGTCCTTACAAGGTAATATTATTGGTTGCAGCCAAATAACACTGTCATCTAGTCTGAGTAAGGAAAATACCACCATAGCCCTGTCTCTCTTGAATTCGTGAAGGGATTCGAGATGATAGCATAATTTTCAATATTAGAGTCGTTTAGAGTACATAAACTACGTGATATGTAAGAGACCTTAATAGATGTTCTTAATTGCATTTTACAATTCAGTTATTTACTTTGCACTCTTTTCAATTATATTTCTATCTGCTGCATAATTTCAATTGTTGATTATGAGGAGTCAGCTAGTGCAGGTGGATTAAAAGGAATGCCAATTTCCTTGTGGCACCAGTCGGTGGGTCAGCTGGGTGGATCACGTTGAGCGAAAGGTTTAGTGACAAATTGTAATGTATCAACATGACTAAAATATTTTTATTGTATGGGAGGCTGTTGGTGAATTGCGAATGTTCTAACTTATAATTTTAGCATCACAAACAACATACAGCATCAAGCTTTGTAACGTCATGCATGTAATAAAATAAAAGAATTTAAATTTTAAGTCACCCCCGGCCTCATTGATGACATCTATCTAACACCATCTCATTTAGACTATTATTATAAGCTCAAACACGCTATATCTGCTGTAAGTACACACACACACACACACACGCATACACACACACACACACACACGCATACACACACACAAACACACACACCCACGCACACACACACACAATTATGCAACATATATTTGGTTCTCAGGAGCATGTTTGTTAAGAATATTAATATTAATTGTTTGAATTTTTATTTTCTACTTTTTAAATTATTATTTTCTAACGTAAGAATGCTTAAATACATATGTAAATTGGCGTAAACGTTTGTCAACGTTCAACCATCTTAAAAATATTATGTTGCCAGTAAACATGTTATCATCAATAGTATTAAGATACTCTGTATACTAATTTTTGGACAAAATAAATAAATAAATAAGTGCCTGAAGAATTAAGCATTCCGCAGATTTTTGATGGTATACTACATGGGAATGTCACCGAAGTGACAGAACATCAAATTTCAAAACAATCGGATCTGTGAAAGTATATAAAACCCTTTTATCATGCAGAAAATGAGCTGATAGGGCTCTCTACGTTCGCCGGCTGATAGTCATCAAACACCTGAACTGATCTGAAGCCTGAAGAACCATCCTAATCACGTCAGCTTTCAAACAAAAAAAAAACAAATCTCAATCGGTCCATTCGCTTAGGAGCTACGATGCCACAGACAGACACACAGATACACAGACAGACACGTCAAACTTATAACACTCCTCTTTTTTCGTCGAGGGTTAAAAAAATACACGAAGTAAGGCTCAATCAAATTAAACAAATCAACTATGTCAGTCATAAACATATATTTCCTTGTAAATTTAGTTTTAGATTGCCAACTATATTTTCTTATCAGGATTTTCTACTGAGGGCATATCAGCTTTTCGTTTTAGCTCTTCCAGTTGCTTTTTGGCCTTTTGAGTGAAGTATCCCTCTTCTTTAATATGTTCTGGATGAACGAAACCAGGCATTTTCACCGATATTTCTTCTTCCTTCGCAGGTCCTGTAGGTGTGTCACTTTTATCTGTATATCTTCTCTTTTGTTTCATATAAGGCATCAATTTCCCTTTCACAGCCGTTATACAAGCTGAATTTTTCTGGATCACTACATGTGATCCTAAAGGATACATCTCTGAGAAGTATTTCACCATCTTCGAGAAAACTTGTAGAAATTTTATATTTTATTATGATTATTTAGCAGTTGCACTAAAATTTAAACATAAAACGTATTTTAGTAGCGTATTTTCCTACATATTGAAGTAACCATTTACTTTGACATAAATAATTAGATGTCAAGTGAATTGCATTTGCCCTTTTTTTTCTCTGTGATATTCGACCTATGGATAGGGGTGGGTGGGAGAATCCGAACGCACTAGATTATTCCGAACGTTGACGTTTTTAAAATGATAACAAAATATTAGTTTATTATCACTTTCTGCTATTTAAAAAACATATTATACATGTATGTGCTCAATGCCAGGCAGTAAGGATGGACTCTATCTTTTTCTATCATGATGTATAAAGGCCTCGTTTGGAATCACTCACTCTACCTATACGTTAAAAATCACGCTTACGAGGACTATCTTAATCTCCCAATATTATGTACTGTAATGTCCCAACATTATGTATTCTGTGACATTACACTTTTTTGCCACGTTTTATGGTATAGAAAATAGCAACATGAAATAACCTTTCTTTTACTCCGGGAGTGCTACCGGTGGGTACTGAAAGTCATTCTTTGTTACTTTAACGCTGGATAAGTTAAAAATATCGACAAATGGCCACAAAACTTATTGAAAGTTAAGTTACCTGATGTAATGTTGTACAAAAACTAATTTCGGTGTGAAAATGAATGAATCTATTTAACTATACATAATTCAGAGTTGATTTCTGTGCCTCTAGTTTAAGTTTCAATCGAAACGAAACGAAAATGATCTTCGTCGTGTTAACCTCAAATCCTTATATAACAAGTGGTTTCCAATAATTCGCAACAGAGGCGCTGCTGTCGTTTCATACGATTTGACGGCTATCACGGCGACGAACGTTTTCGTTTCAATTCAATTGAAACTTACGCTAGAGGCACTGTTGTACCAATACATTTGGAACTAAGATTGTACGGTGAAAACAATAAATTATTAATTTGGTTATAATAGTTATTTAACTATTATTCAGTTTTGAAACGTTATTAGTGATCTCAAATGGTCGTAACTTCCAAGATATCCGCTTTGATACCTCGATATTTTTTTTACACATTTTGTAAATTTTTACGATTTCATGCCACAAGTTATCATACGTAGAGCGAGTACTGAGATACAGGCCATGGCCTTTTCATGGCTATTACTCTCAACTATTACTTTCAACTATTTTTTCATTTCTGCTTTTTCCCCTAAATATACGTTTGGTTTCAACAAAATATGCGAGAGGAGGATCACTCAATCTATGGCTATGGTCCTCTAGAAATAAAAACTCAAAGAAATTATTACAAAATAAATTTAAGGTTATTTATTTAGTAGGTAGTAGAGTAAGTTTGACGTTGTAAAATTTAATGCAAGGGATTTATAAAATTAAAATACATCTAGGTGTGACACTAAAAATTTCGAATAATTTCATTATTTTTCTTCCTTGCGAGTAATTTCGGGTGATTTCAATTCCTTCTTCATCTTTGACTTGATCTTCTCCAGCTGTTCTCTGCGTTTGTTGAAAAAGTATTCTTCCTCATTCGCGGCTCCATACTGACCCAAGCCTCCTCCCGACTCCCTCACTGAACCTCCACCTCCTCCTCCTCTTCCCACTCCAGAGCCAGGGGGATTGATATTGAAATAATGCCGATTAGGTTCCCGTGAAACATATCCTCTTTGTGGTAGCGAAAGGTTTGGAACATGCGCCTGACCTGATGTTGGGCAAGACTTGGCACTAAGCTTCGAGAGAGCTTGGGTTAATTTTAGCGAAAACATTTTCAATGGGTTTCCTTGTATGACCGGTTTTTAGTTTTTGACATTAATGACAAATTCGTTGATGCAAAGTGTCATTTGTTTTAAATTTATATTTGAAAAGTTTTGGTCGTTGATTTAAAAGGAGACTAGATGTCGAAGCAAAGCATGGTAAAGTAAAAATATACGCTAACAGTTTTAATATCGCTGACTGCATATAACGTGAAAATGTAAATAAGCAAAAATAAATAATTAGATGAGTATAATGATATGACCAATGAATTACACAAAAAGAAAAGCAGAATGAAACACCGACACAAAAAGTAGACATAAAATAATAATAATAGTAACATACTGTTCGAAGCTTAAGTTACCGATTTTAATAACTATATTGTAAAATAAAATTAAAACAAATAAAATTATTAATAAAATCAAATGCATTAACATACCTTTTCGACAATCGCACACAATAAGTTATCTATTGTGTCTGATTTGAGGATAGGTACTTCATAGATTAGTGTTAAGTATTGGGTTTTCTATTGACTTTAATTTTTATAATTACTTTAAAATACAAAGGTACTTTAAAATCTATTATCACTACCCGACAACTACACAACCAGAGCCAGATATTCAGTGCCCTAAAAGCTTATAATTAATCCTATTGTTTGAGAGGGCATAATAATATTCGATTTATATAAATTTGAAAGTAATAAAGATCCAGAATCATGCTACAGCTAACAATTAAATTATGTAATTATAGTAAAATTTTCTGCTAAGATTATGTGAAGTTGAAATTACAAAGGTAGTAATTAGTTGCGACATTAATAATTGTTTTACTGATATAAGTATCACCGATAAAACTATTTTCTTTGGTAAATTGGACTTTTGAGTCCAATGAAATAATTTATGCTAATTATTTATGTCTACGTACCGGACTATATAATGATGGTGACTGATGTTTTCTACAAAGAATAGAATGTGTTTGTTATGCTGAACCCTGCCCTGGAGGCGATCAAGGTAATAATTTTAATAATTTCAATAAAATTGAGGATACACTAGCAAAAATTTATCCTAATTGATCCGAACCAGTTATTAAAGGTGCTATTGATTTGTTATGTGAATTTGACGATCGGGTGGAAGAATGCTCAGTGTCCTTGTCTACTAAGCAAAAGCTATCGGGTTTGAGTCCCGATTTGAGGCCAGCTGTTAGTGCGAGACGATGAATATTTGTTCAATCTAGTTTATACATATATTGTACATTTTTGATATTTACCTACATAGTATTAGTATGTCTATCGGATGTAATATCGTTAGTATCTCGTATGACACAAGCCCTTAATTATGTTTTGGCAATAGATGATTTAATACCAGAATCTAGTGTCAGAAAATTGTGAAAAACATGTTTCTAGTCTTATTTAATAGTTAAATATCTAGAAACCTTTTTTATTATTATTTATTATTTTTTTTACATAAAATTTTGTTAATAAATTAAGAATAATAGATGTTTTGCTTCATTTTCAGATGCTAATTTACCTTTTCTTGGCTATTCTCAGTCAGTCCACAAGGTAAATCTTTATGTATATAATTATAAGAATAAAAAAGACTAAGGTCTGGATATACTAGGGGCTAATTGGAGTGAATAGTTCTAGAATGGGTATGTCATAGCCAGATGACTGAGTAAATGTCCCGTGTGCCCGTTACAATGTCACGCCACGCGAAGTGCTGGTAAACACGACTAATTAGATCACTCTGAAGTTGGATGTCATGGTTGTTTCAGCATCAGTAGCTATGCACAGCAATGTGTCAACTATATTACCTCAAGCCACCACAATGTCCAATCACAATGAACGAGGATCATCACCCCAAACTGTGTCCTAGTCCTAGGGTTCGCAAAAGAATCAATAATATAACGCATAGCCAATAAAATGTATGATTCCACCTGTCATTATTTTGCAAAATGTTGCGCTACGCCGTGGAATACTGCAGCGTCAACGTAGACTCAGTTTGTCACGTCATTATTTTGTTCTCTCGTGTATCCAGCCATTAGAAGTCCGCTTACATTTTATTTAACTTTTTAATTTTAATCCCTTTTTATTTCAGTTATGAAATAAACACACCAAATGAATATTCGGAGAATAGTGACTCCAATCTTGAAAAATGTATCTGCTACAACAACTCTGCTGACACAATAGCTGATAAAATACAATCATTATCTCCGGGGAATAGCAATATAGAAAGGGTTGTAGTGTATATTTATAAAGAAAGCACAACAAACAAATTTTACATGTACACACCTAAAAGGGAAAAGCAACATTCATTCCCCGAACTTTCTTTCGACGCTGGTGATGAACTGTCGCTCATTGGCCCAGAAACTTTAACTGAACTAGTACATACAAGCTCGAATCGCATTATTACAAATGTTGCAACGTCAACCCTTGCAGATGCCAATGATGAACACAATACAGAGTATGGCCGATATGACCACGACACACAGTCATCATCCGATACCGAAGATGAAGAATACTTAGAACAGAGCAAGAATCAAGTTGATGAATCAGCGTATTCTGATGAACCAAGTACAAATATAACACCAAAAAATCTTTACGGACTGTATAATAATCAACATACAGCACATAAACCTTACGATGCATATATTAATTCGCCTACTATATCAGAGCAGTCATCTTTCAATGAAGATTCATATTATAATTCACAAAAACCTTACGATGCATATATTGATTCGCCCAGTATATCAGAACAGTCATCTTTCAATGAAGATTTTGCTTCAAAAACACATCCTATTCTCTCGCACTATAACGAACACCATGTTCCTTTTCGAGTGAATGAAAATGTTCCAGGTGCATCTTATAACGACCATGCCTTTTCTGAAATTTATACAACAAACAAAGAAGAGCAATCTGAAAATTCAACTAGTGGCGTCAAACAAACGCTGGAACAGGTACCGTCTGTACCCGAGGACGTTGATGTTGACGAATTAGAAACTGAATCATATACTCCAGTAGCACCTGTGCCAACAGACAATCTTATATCAGAGGACGATGAAATTGTAAATGACATAACGACTTATGACAATTTACTTCCACGTCCTGTTGAAAAGTACATTACCTTTGACAAATGGTTTGACCAACAAATGTACCGCATAAATAAAACTGGCAAAACATCTAATAAAAATATTGCTCTTTCTTCATTAAAACTACTAGTAGAAAAAAGTCTCTATGATAACCACATGTACATAACAAAAGACGGCGTTTTAATCGATTCCTATGGTAACCCTTTGAATGTTGCTAACTTAAAACTTAGGCCGATCTTAATTGGCAATTCCGTTTCAAATAGCATACTTTTAAATGTCAAAGACAACAAAGTAGAATTGCCTCCGGATTTGCCGTATTTAGAAGCAGTTTTAGTTTCTTTAGTATACCCGCCCAAAGTTCTTGGAGTCATTCCATTGGGTTACAGGTATGTGCCTAGAATATCATATCGGAGAGTTTTCAATTTCTGGCCCGCAAGGAGATTACCTGCGTATTGCGCATCAGGACAGTGTTCAACCGAAGATCCACTGTTTGTATTCAGAAAGGCATCGCCCCACAGACATAACAAACGTCACCGTTACAACCATATAAATTCTCATTCAAAGTCCAAGTTGGGCAGTCGAGCCAAACCTAGAGGAAACAGACAGCGTTACTCAAAACACCAATTATCACATACGCCATCTCAGGACTTCGTTTTTGAGGCGCAAACTGATCCAAACAATAAACAAGATATTTTTAAAGCGTTAAAATCTTTACTTAACTTGAACAATAAATTCCCTCATGATGAACTCAGAGACGACTATCCGTATGAGTATGAAGCAGACGATGACTACGAAACACCAGATTTTAGAATTATTGGTGGCAGCGCAGCGACTGGTAGCGGTACACCCGTAAGTAGCAGAGGCCGATCTGGTTTTCCTCTATAACGATAATAAAATTCAGACAATAAACAATTAAAAACATATAACGTACAAGCAACAATGCACTTAAAAAACTAACACATTGAGTCACTAAAAGTATCTAGATGTTTAGATACCTATCGAGAATTAATAACGTTTGAGAATAACAATACCTTTGCAAAAAATAAATGAGTATAATGTTGATTATTTTTATTTTTATGTTGATTGAAGATAAAAATTGTAACGGAGTAAATAACATTGTAAATAATTTATAGTCTCTTTTTCAAAATGTTCTTTTGTATTACATAATTTAATTACACATTGGTCCCTACAAATGAACGACTTGGCTCTGCATTTAGGATTCCTGACTGTAATTATTACTATTCTTGATAAATAAATATACTTCAGCACCTAAAAAAGCTTATTATTTTACGTCTACATAATTTGTATTATTTTACAAAGAAAAAGAGCGCTCCAAGCGACATCTAGTGACGAGAAGTCATACTAAATAAAGTTACTACAGCGACACCTTACATGCATGATATGAATTAACTTCTCCACCTAGCACTACCATATTGCTTTTAATAGCACTTTCAAAGACTAGCCTTTTTCAGAACTGCTTCATGTTACTATTAAGTTTCTTAGATGTGACTAGATGGCGCTAATAGAACTGTGTCTACAACGACATCTAGTAACTAAGACTGCCTTAATATTAAACTCTAGGCCAACAGGCTAATCAAAGTTCAACGCAAACAGTTCACGAGTAAAATCAAAATAAGTTTAGTCGTTCACTCAGCGTGCTTCTAGTAGGTGTATGCCCATACAGCCGTACTAAAAATAGCATGGTCTCTCGTAACAAAAAACGACAAACGTGAATCTAGTTTTCAATGACAATCAGTATGAAACAACTTTTCAAGTGAACCGTAGATATTTATTTGCGGAGAGTGTGTCACCAAAACTTTAATAAAGACATTTTATATTGATTTTACTGTGATTTCGCGGTATTCTCGTATAGTGACATATTGTTTGTGTGGATACGAAATCGGTGTTGAACCTATGAAAGGATGTTATCATTGTTGTCCATATTTCTAGGAAAACAGTATTTTGAACTTTGATGGGTTTTAACTATCGGTAAGTTTTTTAATTTTAGTAAGCCCGTATAAAATTTGTTAGAAGGAATGAGAGATATCATTACTTTTTATTTTACTAATTTTGGATTTTTTATTAATTTCTAAAGGTGGGTAGACACAATTGCCTAGTGAAAAAATAACATCTTCCTTTCTACCCTATTAACATTTAGCTTATTTTTTATCTTTTTAGAGTCTACATAAAATTCTAATCACTTTTAAACAGACTCAAGCTACCCATCTCTATTGTAGTGGTCCAGGATCTAAAAAAATCATTTTATCAGCCATAGATAATATGTACCTATCTATACTTAAAAATAGACGGAATTAAATAAATGGCATTCTAGAAAATTATGATAATAGATACTTATTCCTGTTAAGCTTTTATTTTATATTTAAACATTGCTGTGTCATACAGGGTCCATTATCATCTGATAGTTTTGAGCCTTACTTATCCACCTCAGGTATTTACGGTACATGCAATAATTGAATTGAATCATTTAAATGGAAAAACCTGAAGAAAAGGCGATTTTATCCATTGTTTCTGTTTTTTTTTCATTAAAAAATTACACTAAATTTACACCACAGCCATGTTACACTTTAAATGTGTGTTCGACTTTAAAGTCAAGCTTTTAAATGCGTAAGTTATTATAAGCTTAACTTTATATTTTATTTTTGGAATTTGATTTAAATAAATCCATGCCGGAAAACATGAATTTCCAAAGGAACTAAAAAGAAAACTAACAAACTAACCAACAAACAACTAACTCTAACTTTTTACAACGGACTAAATGGTATGTGTACCTTCGTCATATAGGTCTTCGTCATACCATGGACCAAACATCCTTGGTCATACTAAGAAGATCGTCCAGTTCAACCAACTCATTCATATCGACAGGGTTATAGACTACACTAGTGAATGGAACAGAAGCTTATATACATATTGTGCTTAGTTTGGACGAAACAACATAATTTGTTTGTTTAACACCTGTTCGATAAAAATATGTATGACATAGGTACATAATTACCTACTTGGACCAAAACAGAAAATTATCTAAAAATAAATTATTGAGGAAACTGATTCCAAGCTGATTCAGCATTACTCACACCTGAGGGCCTAGACAAGATGCCTTTCGATAATCGCTGTCGCTATCGCTAAGCGGAAAATGTATGGGATTTGACATAAGCTCTCGATTGACTTTCGATTGTAAATGTCAAATTCCATACATTTTCCATTAAGCGATAGCGGTAGCGATTGTCAAATGGCATCTTGTCTAGGCCCTCTGGGCCGCAGGCATTAAAATAAACAAAAAAATGATTCGTTTTCAAGAATGAAACAAGAGCACTCAAACCACAGCGCCAACGAGCTTCTCAATTGCTGTCCGATTGTCGTTTATGATCGACGTCTTGGAGTTGTAGCTCCAAAATATGATTCTCTAATTCAAGTCGGAATAAGCTCAATAAGACTTCAATGAGTAGTGAGATAAACGTTGCTATAAAAACGTCAAGAAAAACGATAGAAAGTAGTAAAAAAAATAGCAGGCTATAACTAGTGCTCCGGTGGCGTAGTTGTTATCGCATCGGGCCGGAAATCAGTAGACGTGGGTTCGATTCCCGCCTCGAGAATATATATTTTTTCATTGTTTTCTTTATTTATTTGCAATTGTTACAATAAAGTAGGCGTTTAAAGCCATCTAAAACGTTAAAATGTGAAGCACAATGAGGACAAGTTGCGAAGAGGTGGAGGTAGATCGTTACAAATTTTAGTTGCAGCCAAAGATGAGCTTAATTAAAACTTCTCATAATGATGAAAGCACTCGTGTTAAGCGAAGGAAAAGTAAGAAGAATATAAATAGGTACCTCGGCTTGCAACGTTTAACTATGAACAAAATCGTAGCAAAATGTACCTAACATTTGTTTGAAAGAAAAGTTTTTTGATTTAAAAACCAATATTTAAACGAAAATACGAAAGTAATAAATAGTAAAGCATTTAAGCAACAAGTGGCCAGCCCTGGCCGTCAACCTTGTCTCGGCACCCTTGCAAAACCTTCCTCGTCTTAAAATTTTGTTTTGCAACCTTTTACGAACCTTGGGCGTGGAAATAGCAGAACGCTGATTCTGTAATTTCATATCGATTTATTTTTGGCATAATAACAATCTATAGTATGCCAAAATTACTCACAGGTAATTTTATTTTTGGAACGACATGAGGCTTGATTCGTGAAAAATAGTCAAACTTATCCAAGTACAGTGAACCGCACAATAAACATAACTTTATTTAAACATTAGTTTATTGAAAAGAAAATTAAACCATGTGGTTGTAGGTATGTAGTTGTACCTACAAAACCCGGGCTACATCGTTTCTTCTAAAAAAAATATTCTTTATTATTTGACACTGCTAAATTATCCGTGGATACTGGGAAAAATAACTACCCGTGACCAGTTATTGTGTTTTACATAAGTAGGTATTTTCGAAAAATAGCATGAAAATAAATACCTAACATTTTTAAGAAGCGAAGTTCGGCCGTATTTTGAATTTGACCCGATTTTCGGCCGAAGTTTCAATTCGGTTCATATCATATAAAATTCTTAAATCTTAGGATAAAAGTGTCATTTCGCTTGCGTCACCTGCCACGTTGCCTTTAAAAAGAACGGGATGTCCTCTCTAAACTTAGATTATTTTATAAAGAAAACTTTAAGTCATACATAATGGATCTGTGTACGTACCTTATCTTAAAAATTGAACTTTTGTGTTTGAAAATGTGGCGACTGATTTCGAAGTTAACAAAAATATACGCTATTTAGAGCGCGGGAAAAGATAAGCTTCCGTCTTCTATTCGCTTTTGAAACGACGGATTACTAAAGAGTTCGTGGTACGATCAAAGGCTACGTGAACACTTCAACATTTCATTAACTCTTAATAGGATAAAAATAAGGGTCTTATTTTTTTGTTGTTGATGGTTCTCCTTTGTGGAAACAATATCACAAGGTATAGGTAGATCGTTATCTTAAATCTAAGCAAAAAATGCCCCTGATTTGTAGTTTAGCACAAAAATTAAATATAAGTTCAGTGCTACGCTGTCATTACATTAAAAAAGGACAAAGAATATGCCGTCAATTTAAAAAAATAATAAAAAAAAAAATGTGACCGTGCTTATTAATCATCTATCTAACACCACCTCATTGAGACGAGCCCAAACACGCGACATCTGCTGCAAGTTTCTGAAGAATTGAGCATCTCGCAGACTATTTAAAAGTCCAGGATCAGCTAAATAGTCATCAAACGCCTGAACGGATCTTCATAAATTATAGCTAAGAACCATTTTAATCACGGCAGCTTTTAAACAAAAAAGGAGAATAAAAATCGGCCCATTCGCATAAGAGCTACCATGTCATAGACACAGATACACATTAGGCAGACACGTCAAACTTATGGCACCTCTCTATTCGCGTCGGGAGTTTAAAATGAGAAAAATTATAGGTATGTACAAGAATCGAGAGCAATGCCTAATTTACATTTCATAACGTTGAAATAAAAACGTTATGTCGCTACTACATAAAAAATATATAAATAGGGATTAATGAAGAAAGATCACGTGTATTGTAAATAAACATGTTACTGGCATATACGGTTTTACCTGATACCTACATGATTGATGCAATTATTGTCCTGCAAGTCTATAAAATTATGTATACTGATATCGACCTTTGAAAGAAAATTCAAGGAAATTCAAGGATAAAATGGGTAAGAATTATGCTTCAGCGGTGAACAATAATTGTATTAGCCAAATGCTAGAAATTTTACGGATTAAAAAAGTATGAACAGAGTAAAAATTCCCAACCATAGTGCAGTTCGCGTCTAAAATGTTTAATTGACCCATTCGGTCCAGGATCACTCCAGCCCCTTTATTCACAGCTGTGGAAAAAGACTGAAATATCGGAAAACTATACCTGTGACTTTTCATCGTGGTGCATCATAGCAAATCGGGATGTTAATTTTCCAATCGAATCCTCAAGCAAGCAAGCAAGCTCTTCACAAGTTTCATGAATTAAACAATTATTATAGGTAAAGTTCCAAAAATACTGCACAATATCGTGAATTGTGTCGCTACTCGTTACACTTTCTCATGGACAAAGCCAACTCAAACCAGAGTTGAATAAGAATTTGCTTATTGATATTACGTGATCGACTCCAGAAAAGATCACGTCTCGAATATTTAGTGGCAATACAATGACACAATGGTTTCATTTTGTGAAACAAATTATTAAGAAACCATTGAAATTTAGCTTTTGTTTAAGTCGTGATTAGGATTAGTCGTGATGGATCTTTGAACGTGACTTTTAGCTTCAGGTAAGTGTTTACAAGCACAACATAGATGTTATATCGCTGAATACGCGTTTAGACGTCAAAAGTGTAGGAAAATTATTTACTATTATAAGACAAAAAATCAATTTACTGTCAATAGAGTATAACATAGCTTTGCTCTTAAGAATAAACTTGAAAATTATAGACCTCCTGATTCCTAATCATTAAATAAATTTTATGGTCGATCCCGAGATGGATCAACCAAAATTTGTTATCTCCGTGCTCCGGAAGGCACGTCAAGCCGTTGCTCCCTGTTGTTATTACAACCGCTTATACCCACCAACCCGCATTGGGCCAGCGTGGTGGTGTTATGGCACAAACTCCTCATGTGTTTGTCCCATGTAGGAAGGCCTGTGCCCAGCAGTGGGACGAATATAGGCTGGGGATGACGATGATGAAATATATTTTTTTAAATTTATCATACCTACTAAATGTCCTTCCTGTTTGAAATTATATCAGAAAATCAAAATATATATTTTTAAAATTTATCATAAATGTTAAATTCATCATAAACTAAATGTTTGAAATTATATCAGAAAATCAAAATGAAGTTACTTAAAAAAAAGTATTTTCGTATCTGTAAGTGCTTCTGGCGACTTCAGCACTTCGATGTGGCGAAATCGCAAAAACCGCTTATAGCTACGAAAATAAGTATTTTCTGGTATCAGGACTGCAAATGTCTTTCGCGCAAGGCGAAAGACATTTGCATCAATTTAAGATTGTGACCAATTGCTATAAGAGGATTGCACTGATAACTAATAATTTCTATAAGTAATCTGAGTTCACCCATAACTGTAAACCCATTTTTTCGCGCAAACGTCTTTTCGCGCAAGTGTCCATTGACCATTCGTGCAAACGTCTTTTCGCCCAAATGTCCTTTCGCGCATCTGTCCATTCGCGTAAATGGCTTTTCGCGCAAATTTCCTTTCGCGCAACTGTCTTTCGCGCAAGTGTACCAGATCCGTATTTACTGGCAGAGATTTTAAGATCATTCTGTGGAACCGCTTGTTAAAAAAACTCAAATTTGCACAAACGTGGAAGGACCGATAAACATAGGCTCCTTAGAGGATTATTCTGACATAGGAAAAAAAATATTTACATGGTTAAAAAAATTATTGATAAGACTCTTCTTCTCTTTGAACCTCTACCAATATGCACACACAATACATTTTCTACTGTGCGTGAACGCCGGCGGGCTGGTAAGAGACGAAAGTTGAACAGTAACTTCTCCTACCTCTAAAAATCTAATGTAGCACAAAATAGTTAGTTCACCTACTTATATCAGATAATCGAAAGGAAATATTGTCCTCGACCTGCGACATTTTGTCGACGGTGACATTAAAAGACCATCGCTAAATGTGAATGAGCATCTACCCTATTGTTGCGATTTCCATTTAACGGACATGAATAATTTGTTAATCTTTTACACTTAGTTAGCAAAGCATACATCCCGCGGACGGAAGGCATGTAGCTTAATACCAGATTAAACTTATCACGGATGGCGCGTTGTGTAGATCCTGGAGGTTTTCTCTGTTCTGTATGATCAAAATTCGCTATAGCTTTATATTACATGCCTTTTTCATTATGCTTTTTATCATTTTCTATTGACGTTTCAAAAAGTTTGAATTAAAATATTCGAGTAGTTTTTAATGAAAATAATAAGAGAAACAGTTTGTGCAGACGGCATTGAAACCCTTGAGTTGATAAATAATTTATAATTATTAGAGAGTTAAAAAGAAAACCAAGTTATCTTTAAGCAATCCAAAATTTAAGGTTTCATATTGTGAACATATTTACTAAATTTAAATGAGAAGTAAGTTAATTTTTATTACTATTGTTAAGTTTTAGCAGTAGGTACAGTTGACAGCAGACATATCTTGACACTGTACTCTTCATACAAGTTACTTTTAAATTACTATTGTGTAACACCAAGGTATGAACCTTTTCACCGTGAAATCAAATCATGATTCAATTTATAAGCCCACAACTCCTTAATGCGTAGCTTTTACCACTCCAACTGGGTCATTGTGTACCCACATAAATCACCTAATATGGGTTAAAAGATCAACAGCCAATATGCGCAAGCGCAGGATGGAACAATTTAGTGCGAGACGGGTCAATCGCCCAGCCTGGGCCGTTGACAATCACATAAACAGCTTCAACTTATTTTCATTCAATTACAAGACAAGTCAATCACATAAAAGGTTTGACGATCAATCACGTTCAATCCATTTTAGGGCTTATGTCAAGCTTGACAATTCCACGAGTTTGGAGAAGACACGACGTTTGGTGGATATGCTCGGTTTGAAGACACGTGATCGGTCGAGCATCCTGAGGGCAAAATTTTTTTTTTTTTGGTTAATGGAAATAAATGGTAGGAAAAGTGCACTAAAATATACACAGTTTTGACAGTCAGTGGCTAGGAAATAAGTCACGGCAAAGATGTCAAAAACCCATACCTATATCTTTATGCACGGGACTATTTATTCACGCGTGTAGATGATGAAAGAATTAGGGCCTCCTTTTTTGGACTCGCTATTAGATTTAATACTAAAATAACTGCAGCATAAGATTCGCAGCTTTTATTATGATATGTGGCTTTAACCTTCTTCTAATCAACGTGTTGAAAGCAGAGTGTTCTACGTTTCTTTCATATTTTTTGTAACAAATAAAGGGACGCTAATTTTAGACTACGTCCTTAGAACAGATGCATGTATTATAATTTAACAGTCAATAGACTTTGATGACAGTGTGTGTATACCTAAAACCTAGTTACTTAGACTTTTTCAGGGATTGTCAAATCAAAGAAAGGGTTTCCGACCGACCATAATATGCATTATAATATCGTTAATATAACACCAGCCTACGATGTCCACTGCTAAACAAAGGCTTCCGCCATCGATTTCCACATAGATCGGTTTTGCGCTGCCTGCATCCAACTGCTCCCCACGACCCTGTTACAAGACTTAAGAACTCACCAATGTTCTCGTCTCCTTAAAATACCGGCTACTTACGAACTCACGTTACACTGTAAAGGCTATCTCCGGCCAACAGCAATAGTCACTCCAAAAAAAACACATAGGCATACTTATCTATACCTGTAAGTGTAAGAAAGATTTTATAAAACCTGCTCCGTACAAAAATGAATCAAATGCCAACCTTACATATCGTAGAATTTCGTAAAATATACACAAGCGAGTCTATTTTAAACTTGACAAGCCCCTCAGGAGCCATGAGTAGAATACTAATCGACAACAGCAATACAGTTGACTTCATGCATAGCGAGACGGATTTGGTTCGTCCACGTAACAATGGCGAGGCCATTTTGAATCGTGATCTTCAATCAACCAGTTGTAACAGGAACGGTAAAAAAAGTTAGGCAGGACGACCAGCTTTCTTATAAGATTAAGAACCTGGACTACTTGCTCTCAAGAAATTATTGTTGATATTAAGTTTTTTTTTACGTCAATTTGATACATTTCCAAGATATTCAAGACTTTAACTCTCCAGTTAATAAACTATCTGTGGATGTCATCGATTACAAATTGTTCATTGAAAATTCACATTTTTATACACTATTGCCTAGATTTCGCTTATTACTGCATTACATTATTTTTGAAAGGAGTCAGTGACAACATGATCTTGTAAACATGACTTTTCTTGTTTCATTCTTCTATTATTAACAGTATAAAATTAAATTGCAAATTTTTAAAAAGTAAAATTGTGACATGCTAAGTAGCTCTTCCCCTGTATCCTTCATTTGCTTTCACCCTGATGAATGTGTGTGAGTCTCAGTGATTGTTTTGTTTTTTTTCTTGCTAAACTTTGTTGATACACTCCAAGATGCAACGGCACTGCGCAACGCGTCGAGTGTTTCTTGGATTAATAAATTTTACATTTCTGTCAACCAAATCACCGAGCTTATGCAACTAACCGACGACGATGCAAACTTGCGCTTCAATATAACTTTATAAGAAAACGTGCCGTGTGACTTAAATCAATTTGATACATATTTTTGTTATGAAATTGGAATTAGCTTTATAATCGTAGTAATTATCATGTGAGTTAAGGAGCTCGGTGGCGTACTGGTTTAAGCGCTCTGGTTTCAATACGAAAAACAAAGCAACTTTCGCCATGGTTGATCCTGGAGATGGGTCAATCAAAGTTTGTTATCTCGAGCTCTTCCGTGCTTCGGAAGGAACGTTGGGCCGTTGTTCCCGGTTGTTCCTACAACCGCTTTAACCCACCAGAGTGGTGGTGTTATGGCCCAAACTCCTCA
Organism: Nymphula nitidulata; assembly: GCA_947347705.1. Lineage (NCBI taxonomy): Eukaryota > Metazoa > Arthropoda > Insecta > Lepidoptera > Crambidae > Nymphula > Nymphula nitidulata. The sequence continues at coordinate 10,608,661 of OX374636.1, forward strand.
CATGAGGAGTTCTCCCATGAAAGAACCACACACAGCAGGGCACAGGCCTGCAGATCATGCTGGTGATGAATTATCATGTAACACTGAAGTGACAGTGTCGTGAGTGATACTGGGACTGTGTCGGAAAATATAGTTCCTGACACGAACTTCTTGTAAGCAGTGAGACAGCGTCTGATAGTGTCAATCGTAGCAAGCATCACCGAAATGGTAATGGATCTAGCTGATCATGGCGCATGAAATTGCGCTGAAATATCGGGAACTCACTACAAAAAATACATGGTATATTTTCCGATTATGCCTAATTCTAATTTTAATAACCATGCAAGTACAAAGTCCTATTCGTGATATAAATAGTTACACTGTGGATAGATACTAACGATACAGACACAGTCACAAATAACGGTACTTTGAGTGTATTATAGCAGCACAAACTCGGGATCGTAATTCAAAAACATCGCATGTTTGCATCGATGGGTTTGTTGCCGTTTGAATTTATAAACTAAGCTCGTGAAATATGGAATACTGAGGCCGTTTGCATGGCAACTAAAAGTAGGCGCAGGCGCACGCAGCTTCACCTTAACAGATTTGAATGCATGAGCATTCTATCCGCCTCTGGATACTTTTGGAGCGAAAACCGACATCCCGGCGAGCAGAGTGGACGCTATTAACCCGTCCGGTATCAGATTCCAGACACAATTATTGTGGTCTGGTGGTTGGGTTGCGAGCACCTACCACAGAATAGAAGCAGGAGTTTTCTGCTCAGTTTGGTTGGTGGTAGGGCTTTTCTATATCCGCTGGGGCTACCACCATCCTACCACCACCATAAAAATAACTATAACAGCATTGTTGTGCAGTTGGGGACAAGATAGACAGTTCTTGTGTGGTTGGGGAATCCGAGTGTGCTCGCTTCCTTTTTACGGTCTTATCATCACTAACCATCAGGTTAGTTGAAGGATCAGAGCTAACCCGATATGAATATATAAAATATTTTAACTAAGTATAAGTAATATTTATGGCACCGCATCAAAATATTTTGGGAAATTTTTGGATATTTATTTTTGGATTACGTAATTATTCAAAATTAAAGGAAACCGCGTCTCACATTCTTTAATAATGCTAATCAATTGGGTAAGAATTAATATTCCATTTTTTAAGAAAAGATCAAGCCTCGTTAGCTATGTATCATCGATCTACATTAGTGTATTATGTCGACGCCATCTGGTTAAATTAGCCACTTCATTGGATGCCTACCGCTGCCAACGGACGGCAACGGTCTACCGTTGATTAAACGCCGGCTTTCAATCAAATGCCTATACCGATACTTAATTGAACTAGAATTAATCAATGTTTTACAACTTAGTAATTAAAATAATATAAAAATAGAAAAATTTCACGTCCTGAGACAGGAATCGAACCCGCGACCTTTCGCAATCCGGGCGACTGCTCTGACCACTGAGCCACCCAGGACTTGGGATATCCCTGTGAAATTCTTCTAGTCTATCTGTATTTGCGTTTATGAGCTAACGTCCACCCTACAATGTCGAAATATTCTATTTCAACATCCGAAACGAGTATTTTTACAAATACCTACGATTCGGTTAAAAAATTTGGGGCAATATTCTTAATTTTTGGTTTTACAACTTGGCGAATCGGAAGTCTACTCAATTAGATTCCGGATCGTCTTATGCCGAATTGTTTTATTATTAGTTATTTATTATGCCTATATGGTTTTTGTGACCCATAAAAATAACCTTGATCCTACCAATCACACAAACAGGCACCACACGACACGTTGCGCTCATTGACTTACCTAATTGTTCCTCAACTGTTTCATTGGATGCCGGCGCTTAATCAACAGGCTAGGAGTCCAATGAAGTGGCTGATTTAAACAGACGGCTGCGACATCTATATTCTTTGCCCTTGAGTTTGCATTGACAGTTGACTTTGTCTCTAATCTGTGGTTGACACCAGTGACATTTCAATGTCTTTTGGATTCCTGACGAATATATTTTATTTGAGTCAAGAGAAGCTTATTATAATAACCCTGACTTTGCAGACGAAGACAACTTAAAAAAATAATTATCTTAATAAACAACAAAGACTTTATTTAATTATCTAGATAATTATTTATTATTTATTGAGAATTATTCAGGTTAGTACAATGTTATTAAAATAAAAAAGCAAAATTGAATATTTTATTCACATAGATAGGTACAATCCCAGCGAACACAAACGCAATTTAAGAGCTTCGTTAAGTGACTTAAAGTCACATAAAAGTCATATAGCCGCAATTCATATAATGTGCAGTTAGATAAAGGTATATTTTAAAACTAATTAACTTTATAGAATAAAAGCTTTGTAAAAATGAATGCTATCTAAATGTTCAAAGCTGTCATGTAATTGCTTATAGAATAAGATGTGAAACACGTTTATCATAAAGCAATTATTAACAAAGTTGCTTACAAAGTCATTATTCAACATATCGCTTTAAAAAAGAGCAATAACCAGCTTTTATACTGCACAAACGTCAAATAATAGGTATACTGATTACTATTACTCAACGTAATGAAAATATTATTTAAAAGTTAAGTAAAATGCTTTTAATATACTTATGCTTTTTTACATAACGATTGGTAAAGTAAATACTGTTTTTAATTATGTATTACTACATCACCAACAACTATACAAGTAGCTACTTTCTAACTTTTGGTACTGTTAAAGATTCATATTATTTTTGCATGTAGGTAATATAGCATAATAAGAATTTTAATGATTTCATTTAAACTATTTTTCTAATGGTTATCATTTCACTAGAAATATTTTTTACAGGCTTAGACCGGAAAAGAAAGAAATATATTTTTTGGTTAAATAGTCTGTAATGTAATTTATTTTAAAAACACGCAACAAAAGCACATTAAAAAATTACATTTAACATAGTCGATACACAGCAAAAAAGCCGTATAAAGTGTGCCTAATCGGCGACATAAGAGCGCGGCGGTATTTCACTTCGGGGCAAAGACTATTACTGTATAAGGCCGATATTACACTATCATATTTTCATCATATAAATATGATTTAATATTTATCAAATTCTATAATCATATTTATATGACTCTGTGCATCATTTTTACTTATTACACCTAAGGGCAATTAAAAAATAAATCAAAAAACAAAAGACGTATTTGGGTTAGATCATGGATAGCAAGGCGATCAGAGAGAGGGATCCATAACACCTTACTTGAGGAACTTAGATTAGTAGATATGAAGTCTTACAAAAAATACCTCCGAATGAATGATAATGTATTTAACTATATTCTGCCAAAGGTGGCACCAATAATTTCTAAGCAAGAAACTCATTTCAGATGCCCCATTAGTGCAAAAGATCGATTATTAGTAACTCTGAGATATTTAGCCACTGGAGAAACTTTTTCCAGCTTACAGTTTCAAACCAGAATTCCCCAATGTACATTATCATTAATAATACCAGAAACATGCAGAGCAACATATAGGGCATTGAAGGATGCACATCTAAAAGTAAGTTCCTCAGGTATTTTTTGTTACAATAAGTACAAGAATGATTTTTTTTAAGTTTATATTTTTTATTTATTTTTACAGTATTGTACAAACACCCGTTTTCCTTGTAAAGGCTTATCAATAATTTTGTAGTGTCAATATTCCAGTCGAAACTGTTGGATTTTGAGGACGCCATCTTTCAACTTTCACATGATAAATAAAAAGGTTAGAAATGATCCTAATTGTACGCAGACTGTCAAATAGGATAACATATTTTTTTTTTTTTTTTTTTTATACAAAGCACGACAAATGACTCAACACCACCTGATGTGAAGCGGTAAGAAGAGTCCATATGCGAAGACAGCTAGTGCAGTTCAGACACTGCTCTAGCTGCCTCCACCTTGCCGGCCCGAAAGGTGCTTTTTCACGCCTCATTTGAAGGATGCCATGTTATAGGAAGGAGGGAACACATGTGCTGGCAAAGAATTCCAAGTTCTGGAAGTTCGACAAAGAAAAGAGCTACTAAATTTCTTTGTACGATCATAGACAATATGATTCATATGCTATTATTACACCATCATAGGTTTTTCATTTAAATATGACTCGTACATCTATGATCATATTTATATGATAGTCTAATATCGGCCTAAGTCTCAAATCAGGCCCCATAAAGAGTACTGCTGCCATTTATGGGCGGGAGCGCCTGGATGCCAGCTTGGACCATTTGACGTGCTCCAAAGACGCGCTATGAGAATTGTCGACGATCCTGAGCTCACAAGCGGTATTAAACCATTAAGCCTAAGGAGAGATTTTGCCTCCTTGTGTGTGTTCTACCGTTTGTATAACGGGGCGTGTTCTGAGGAATTATTTGACATGATGCCCACGGCTTCTTTTTATCATCGCACCGCTCGCCACCGGCAGGGAGTTCATCCTCACAAATTGGAACCAAAGTGGTCACGTACTGTACGGTTTCAGAGAAACTTTCTCCCGCGTACGCTCAAGTTGTGGAATGAGCTCCCTGCAGAAGTTTTCTCGAATGAGTACAGCATGGGGTTCTTCAAAAAAGTCGTGAAAAGGTTTTTACAGGGTCGGCAACGCGCAAGTGATACCTCTGGTGTTGCAAGCGTCCATAGGCTACGGTAACCGCTTACCATCAAAAAAAAAAACATAAGACCTGTATTTGTAAATAATTAATTTTAATTAGGTAGGTACTTAATTATCCCCTAGAAACATATTTTTTGTAGTCGGCGCTAAGTATACACTTTCTATAGTATTTGGAAACAAAACAACTTAGCACCAACTCCAAAAAATAAATTTCTATGGGATAGGTACCTACTAAATTAAATTATTTTATCCTTTTTAGTGTTTTGAAGTCGATTTTTATTTATAATAAAAAAAATTCACTTTTTTTAGTGAAACACGAACCATCAGCATATATTGTTTCCTACTAAGTATCGTGTTGTTGCAATTAAAATAAAAAAATCTGCAAAAAGCAAAAATCCGCAATTTCGCATACATTGACGATATATTTATTCCAGTTATTTTGATTTAAAAACCAAACTACCCAATCGATTTTCAAATAAATTTTATGGGACCAAATGGCAACTATTCCGCATCGAAGAAAATCACGTAAATCGGATTAGAAATCTCGACGTAATCGGTTTATATACATTTAAAAAACATCCGTTTAGAGGACGGTTAGAAAAAAAAAATTACTTATTTTAGGTTTTGCATCCGATTGGGGCACGTCTATCTCACCGAAGATCGCAGCCAAATGAGTGTTCCTTTAGTATAAAAACAAAATATGAGGTCACCAGACCTCAAGAGGAACCTCTCATCTTCTCCCTTATGCTGTCATCATAACGCTTTCTTTTGAGTGTTACAAATAAATATCCATAGGATAGGCTACGGTAATCACTTACTACCAGGCGGTCCGTATTCTCTAATGCCAAGCATTGTATCAAAAATTATAAATTAAGAACAAAATAAAAAATCGTAAAAAAAATAAGATAATTCTCAGATAGGCAGCATTAAGTGGCCGAATAAACGCTTTTATATAACGCATTGAAATAACTATTGTCATATAGATTACGTTATAAACGTTAATACATTGTGTGCAATGTGAATGTGAATATTTATTATTATTATTATTGTGTTTCTAGGGGATAAGTACCTACTTAAATTTATGTATTTTATCCTTTTAGTGTTTTGACGTCGGTTTTTATTTTTTGGTTGCAAATAAATGATCAGAGAAAAACCCGAATCAAATTAATTAATAACATAATTATATTGCTTGCTTACCTATTTTAAATTATCTATTATATATGCACATATCCTCAAATACCAAGGTTATATTGCATTTAAATAGGCATGGTTAAATTATGTTTATTACGCCAATTCAAATAACCGGTTAAAATGCATTTTGCAAAAGCAACTTGGAAATGGTCAAGATTGCGTATGATTGTGCTCAATATAACAAGATACTATACAAGCTGCTATTTACACGTTACATCTAAATCGGTTTAGTGGTTGAGACTCAGACTGAGTTACTTTCGCACTCTTTCCTCTGTGATATTAGTAGGTAAAATCAAAGATGATTTAAGTATTATTTGGTCCATGGTATAATTTACACATTATATATCTATATATCTAAATAATAAATGAGTTAATCAATTAATTAATATTTTAATTGAAATTAAAATTTCTCAAATATTTTAAATAGGTAATATAAATAAGAAACCTACACCGTATGCGTGAATCGGACCGCTCAAAATATAACACAAAGTGACGGTAGTTAACTTAAAAGCTTATCAAACACAATTAACATCTTCAGTCTTCCTGTGACCACGATCGCTGTAAGTAAAGTAATCGAATACTTGACAATACTTAACAAATAATAATTAAAATAAACTTATTTTTTTGTTTTAGAATAGAAGAAATAAAACAAGACTTTCTCCAAAATCAGAATATTATTTGATTTATTTATTATACATTGCACTTCAACTTGTGAATGCGAATATTTTTTTACATTTTTCATCTTATCTTATTCGTTAGTGAAGTTTCACTCTTTGGTAAAGTAGTATCTTTCAACAAAGACAAATTGTTGTGAAGACTCCTGCGGGCTAGTAAGAGACAAGTTTCAACTTAGAATACAAAATAAAAAATACCTATTCACAATTTTGCTAGCGTTTTTCGTTTCGTAATAACCGGTGTGAATTTATGAAGTTTATCTTTACGGACTACAGCTGACATATGTTATATTGCGCCAAAGCAATTAACTTAGTTGAGCAACGCTTGCTTTGGCCGCACTTTGATGGGTTACCACGGTTTGTATTGTTCGCAAGAACTTTAAAATACATTGTAAGGTTGCAAATAGTTTCGTTAACGAAACATCTACTTATACAAAGGACAGGTCATATGATAAATCAGGTCCCTTCTGTACCATGGAGAGAGATTCGTTCTTTTTATTCGGTTTAGTTCTACATATCGGTGTTGCCCTAAAAGCAGTAGTACACATTATAAAAAACATTCTATTTTACTTCAAAATAGACCCATAATTATTTCTCTGAATTCAATAGATATTATATAATACATATAATTTAAAGAAGAATCTAAAGAATCAGAAAGAAATCATCAGTATTGTTCAAATAGTACAGAATAATATTGTTAATAAAAGTCTATAGTCTTTCCATCGGCTTAGCAGTGAAAGGCGCTGCTGTCCTTGATTCTATAACCTAATACATATTATAATATATTTTATGTATCCACATATTACACAACGTTCATTGTCTCTCTTGTATCAGGTTTATCAACTTAAACTTCAAAATACATAAATATAACTGAACTTTCTTGGCTTCTTTACTGTTTTATTTACTTACTAGTTACCTATGTTTAAAAATATCGTTAAAATAATTAACCCTGAAAAATATCTGCATGACATTTTCCTCTTCACTAGGAACTGAATAAGTTTTTCTAGTGCTCAAGCTAAGTATTTTGCAACAGTTTTATGCTGAATATTTTATTATTGTAGTATTCTTGTAATAACAAATTTATATTTTTTTTGTTTTCCTAATTCCTATGTCCTTCATATAAAAATATCTATACGGTTAACTATTAGCAAGTTTATTTTTTTGCAAATTAATTATTTAAGCAACTTATCAACATAACGTCCACCGAAGAACAAAGGCCTCCCCCATAGATTTCCACAAGGATGCGATACAAATGTACTCTATGACTCCGTCTCTGTTATCCGACTTACTGCACCTAGTTCTCATATTATTATCAAACCACCTTCTGGCGGAAGACCATCTTTCCTGCATCACGTCTCTCGGTTTGTAGTTTCCACTCAAGAATTATTTTGTTCGCCTCTGCCACTTTAAACTATGAATTTGCCGGGCTTTAAGCTCCTATACAAAACCAAAATATTATAAATAATTTAAATTAAAATAAAATTAGTCTGGGAGACTCTGATTTGGTAATATAATTAATATTACCAATTCCCTAATCAGAGTCTCCCAGACTAATTTATTAAGCTCCAATCATTAATACGTCACCGGTAAAACCGTTCAAAGTTTAATTGGGTTCGATATCCTTGACTCAAGGTTCAATCATTCCGAGTATTTATAAATAACATTAAAATAATAGACTTCCACGGTGTACCTTCTAATTAATTTGCCTAAGTTGTATTTTTACACGATAATTTTAAAATTCGTAATTCGATTACTGATTATTTACCTAATAGTTTTTATTAGGTAAATAAACAGTAATCAAATTACGAAAAAACTTACTTCCAAAAAAAATGCTGTTTGGTATTTAGTTTATCTAAATTAATAATTTAGGTTTCTTATGGATCGTACGTCGTGAACAGTTCACGACGTACGATCCATAAGAAACTCTCAAGAAACGAGATGACTGTTTATAAATCTCAGGGTCATATTTAAATGTCTTTATAGTTTTCTTACGTCACGGTACGTGCTTTTCGTCGTTCCGGATACTTGAATTCTTGCTACATGCCTTTGTATTTTAAGGCTAAACTTAAATAAAAAATCATAGTATAGTTATTATCAATTGGATCAAAAATGGAGCTTTAATTTAAAAGAACAATACTAAAATCTTATCTAATAATGATAAATTAAAATGTCAAAACATAATGTATTGCTATATTATGAGTAAGATATATTTAAATAGCAACACTTCAAGGGCGCGGGGGAGTATCACTATTTGACATATTGAAATAGAAGTTTAGTGAATTTTATGTAAACCTATCCTTTGTTATCAAAAATAGACATGCTGTCGCATAATTTTCTGAAAAACACAGTAATTTTTAAGTTTGTTTCTTGAATTTTCAGCGACGTTACCTTGTAGCTTAGGAGTACTACCTACCTGGTATGATCTATGTCGCAGCCGTTTGGTTAAATAAGCCGCTTAACGGGATGCCTAGCCAGTTGATTGAACGCCGGCATCCAATGAAACGGCTGAAGGATAACTATTAGCCAATTCATTGAGCGTAACGCTTAACCATATGGCTGAACGTCATGTCAGCCGTCTGGTTTAAATTAGCCATTCAATTGGACGCCTAGGCAGGTCATTTAAACCGAAGAGCTTTTGTGTGACTGTTTGAGTGATATGTAGGTTCAAGGTTTTTTTTCATGACTACTTATAACCAAAACAATTTCGGTTAGGTATAAGTGGTCTTTAAAAATACCTTAAACACCAATCAAAACAAAACTCTTCAGTACAAGACAATCTTAGTCTAGTTCAATCAACTATTGGGCTGAGCATTCAATGAGATGCTGGCGTTTAATCAACGGGCTAGGCATCCAGTTAAGCGGCTGATTTAACCAGACGGCGGCGACATATACATGTCTCTGAAGATTATGAAGCAACGAAATATATTTTCTTTTTTTTTTCATACAAAGCACGGGAAATGACTCAACACCACTTTATGTGAAGCGGTAAAAGACCCATTGTATCTAGAATGTGACTTGACAGGTTAATCTGTAGATTATCCACATATGCGACGGATTTTTCCCATTTGTTGGGAAAGCCGACGGAATAGTAAGGGGCGTAAGGATATAAACAAAGCTACCTACGAGTAATTACGTACATAAAAAATTAAAGAACAGATGCAAGCAACCGGTGCACCGTATGGATGTCGTATCAAATCCAAGGCAACCCACTTTTTACTATATAACTGCAAGCCCGCATCTCATCCGACCCTGAACTATTGATCTTAATCCAACTTAGCTGTACACAAACAAGTGTGTCAGAAAAATGCGACTAAACACAGCAAAGAATACGATTATTATGTAGAATTTGTGAAGCAACTAACATTCTACGCTTTTTAACCTTCTCTATATGGAGCTTGTTTGAAACATAATTAATACTTCATTTGCATTCGTAATGGTGAACAATGTTAAGTTTTAACACGAATTATCAAACAAAATGTTTGTTAAATCTAATTTAATATTTAATAAGTGCACTGGACATAAATCACTACACCTACCTATAGAGTATCGTTTGTTAAATCTTATAATATAAATGTCGTGTTTTACAAGTGAAACAATAAATCACAATTTGACCATGACGCTGGTTTATAGCTTGTATAAAAATTAAAATAATAGCAATGTAGTGTGTTGTTCTCTGAGGTCGATATTTCTTGTCAAATATATTCAGATCATATACATATACTGACATGGCTAGAGCTACAGTAACATTGAACATAAATATAATATGTAACTCAAACATAATTTTGTAATTTCTGCAGCAAAAATGAAAAGTAAGGTTTCAATAAATTTATTTATACGTTATATTATAAGTTATTCATATATTTGTCATAAAATATTACTATATTATATTGTTATGAAATAGACAAATATTTTAGGAATACATTTTGATTTCTAAATCCTAAAATACATAACTTCTTTGTAAATTTCACAACAGTCTCGCTTGTGTCAATAAGATGCGAATTGAAGTATTAACAAAGTGTGATTTTTTAATTGCTAATTATATCTCGGCTTGCAAGTAAAATGACCACCGAAAAATTAGTTACAAAATTACTTTAGGTTAGTCAGTGTGACTACTAAACAAGTCGTTGCATTTAAGGTAACAAGACGCTGCAGTTAAAGTGATACTTACAATATGAATATTCCGGATTTTTAATAGGGATTTAATCCTATTTTTACCCCCGACGTAAAATATAGTTAGACGTGTCTAAGACACCCTAACTTTGAGCTGATCCTTTACCATCGGATGCTCGATTTCCCAAAAACTCACAGCAGATATAGCGTGTTTGGTCTCATAAGAATAGTATCAATGAGATGATGTTAGATAGATGATTAATTACGCCTGGGGCTACATAAAATTTAGAATTTTATATTATTCCTATTTCTGTGTTGAGAAGTTATATCTAAATCCCCTCTGTCTTGGCCTGAATAAACTTCACGAGGTTTCAACTTAACCCCTTAAGCGGCGTTATCCCGCCGGAGGACTATGACAATGGAAAAATCAATTGTGTCTAGACTGATACTTGACTGGTTAAACAGTTTCCACGGCCGATTTCCCATATTACAGTTCGGAGTACAAAAAGTGGATCGGTGTCGTGGAACTAATCACCCTTAGTTGAAATAACTCGATGTGAGACCGGTTCAACGGTTCGCCTCTGGGACTGTTGCAAAATTAATAATTACCAATTTACTGAAGAGGAGTCGATCGTGCAACTGGTATAATTAGACACGACCTAAAATGTTTACTGAAATTCTTTTAAATGTTAAGCCAAATTAGTCTAATTGTAGCTTTTTTTAATTCACAGTCTACATCACATCAAGTTTAAAACTTTAATAGACCTTATTGTGCTAGTAATAAAAGCAATTTTCGCAATACAACTGTGACACTTTATGACTTATCGACTGTAATGACTTAAGATGGTTGGATTTTCAATTACGATTGCATTTTTGTGGTGCAGCAATAACTAAGACGGTGCAAGCAAAAAAAAATTTTTTTTCTGTCTAAATTGGAAGGAAAGAAATGCATTTAAATTAGTCTAGGTTTGGTCACAGAAGAACTAGAGAGGTTCCATCGTGCATTGGGTCCATCTGGTCGAGTGGTCAAATAATCCCGCTCGGGATACATAATTTTTTCACGAGTCATGGATTTTTTATGTTTAATTAGTAAACTTACTTCAAATGTTCATAGATAAGTATATACAGTATGGTGCCGTCAATACGACAATAAATTAAAATAGGGTTAAGTTTGTTCATAGAAATGGTTTGCCACTTCAAAGAACATCTTTTGCATTTGATATTTTCATGACATTTGTATGAAATAATATAACATTGGCTGCATTATTTCATACAAATGTCATGAAATACTCAAGCAAATGAAATACTTTTGAAAGTGGCAAACCATTTCTATGAACTAATGTAGCCCATGTTATAATTTATTATCGTATTGACGGCACTGCCCTGTATACGAGTAGGTATGTAAGTTTTCTCTGTTATCTAGTACCTGTCTATAACATACCTAACTATCAATGACAGTTAATTTAGGTTAGATAATAGCAGGTGTTAGTGAGAGATTACTAACAGAAGTAGCGCTAATATTAGTTCTTTAAAATTTATTGATGAAACCGAGTCGCATTATGAAGATTAAAAGAGCCATTATGTTTTCAAATTATATTCTAAAATCCAACTTAAATTAAAATAGAATAAAACTAGAAAAATTTCACGTCCTGAGGCAGGAATTGAACCCGCGACCTTTCGCAATCCGGGCGACTGCTCTGACCACTGAGCCACCCAGGACTTGGGATATCCCTGTGAAATTCTTCTAGTCTATCTACATTTTGCGTTTATGTCCACGTCCACATTGTTTACGTCCACCCTACAATGTCGAAATATTCTATTTCAACATCCGAAACGAGTATTTTTACAAATACCTACGATTCGGTTAAGTTGGGGCAGTGCTTTCAAATATTCTTAATTTATGATTTTAACATTTATAATAATGTTAAAATCAAAAATTAAGAATATCCAACTTAAATTTAAAACGAGGGGGAAAACCACCTTAATCTGTCAAGCGGCGTTATCCCTCCAGAGGGCTATGACAATTAAAAAATCAATTGTGACAGGAATGTGATGCTTGACTGATCCGTATAATAACACTCAATAATATCAACTGATTGTACGGTTGATTTGGAGCCGATTGTACAAAAAATCCGTTGCGAAAATTATCAAAAATTTATATGTTATGCAAACTTCGAATGAATATACAACAATGTCGATCCGTGTCTTGGTTGCTTTATTGTTGCATAAAAGATAAGTAGGTGTTGAGTAATTCAAATAAGAAATAAATAAATATACTTTCAACACTTGTAAATGGTTTTATGTTAAAGTTCATAATGTTGAAAAAGTCCACGTTCCTTTATATTGGATGTTTCTATAGCGATAGTAACTCAACCGCAGAAGTAGATGAACAAAAGTTACATTTAAAAAACTTTAGTTAACATTTTCTTAATTTTATTTTTATCATTCAAAAAGGAAAGATAACTCTATAAATAGATACGCTAATAAATTAAAATATGGGCTATATAAGTTTATTTATAGTGATGTGTTGCAACTTTTAAATACATCTTATTCGTTTGATAATTTCATGACATCTGTATGAAATAATATAACATTGGCAAGTAGTATATAACAAAGTAGCAAACCATTTCTATGAACTAATATAGCCCATGTTTTAATTTATTGTAGTATTGACGTCACCATACTGACTGTATAGAAAAAATAAACTAGAAAAAAATGAAGCCCCAAACTCAACAGCAAGGTAAATTAATTTTTAATAAGCAAATAACCTTAATGAAACAAATAACAAAATCACCTTGGATTTAGGAGATTTAGCAAATCTTGATGACGGAGAAATAATCATAATTAGGACACTCGTGAGCAAATGTTCGTTCGTACCTAATTTTCTGCACGAACATCTGTCCCTACCAGGATTCAAATTCTGACCTCTGGCTCAGTAAACAGTGTTATTGACCACTTGACCAGCCAGACACAGCCAGTCTGCTCAGAAACTGTTAAGATCATAAATTAGCTAATTTTAGTTGGTTGTGGAGTCGCCGATCCGAAGTTCAAAGTGGTTGACAACAAAATGATGAATGTGTGAATTTGAAATAGAAGTCACCAGCTTTTAAACTTGTTTACACATAGAGAACTAGTAGCCGCCCGCGGCTCCGCTTGCATGGAAGGATGGCGGTTATTGCGTTAAAGAGGAGAAAGGAGAGAACCAACATCAGGATAAAAGCTAGAAGAAATGTTTTTACACGCAGTGAAAAAATTTATAGGATTCAATTTCCAAATTTCCACAAATCCAAATTCCCAATCACACAAATAACTTTATTATAACAAATACCAATCAAGGGCTGATTTTTCAATCCCCAGATAAGATGTATCTAGAGAATAACTTTGACAAATTGACAGTTAGGTAATCTATAGAAAATCGGTCAAAACGTCAAAATTATTCTCCAGATAAAAATTATCTGAGAATTGAAAAATCAGCCCTAAATTAAATAAAACATGCCCTGGTTAGGTAATCTATAGAAAATCGGTCAAAACGTCAAAATTATTCTCCAGATAAAAATTATCTGAGAATTTAAAAAATTAGCCCTAAATTAAATAAAACATGCCCTGGTTCCTCCTTGGAGCCAGTGTCTGTCCATTAAATTATCCTAAACATATCCTTTATTAGTAGACAACTCAATCACTCCCGAAATGATATAATAATATTATTTTTAGAATAATCTAGCAAACATTATAATAAAAACCATATTACTAATGTAACCTTCTAAACTACAAACATATTGTTTTTGTCACCTGCAGCAATTATAATGTTAATAAACAATACAGGAATCCAATTCTCATGTGTCATATTACATTACAGCAGCCGATTATGCATTTTTTTTTATTTGTCTGTAAGTATCTATTAGTTCTCGGTAAAGACAAAAGCGGTAGCGACAAAATATTTATTTAAGATTCCAAGATAAACAAAAGAAAAAATTAAGACAGAAAGTTGTTATATTGACGACCGGCTGGCCAAGTGGACTGTGTACCCATTGCTATATGGGCTAATCGGTCAGGGGTCCCGGGTTCGAATCCCGGTGGGAGCAAATGTTTGTATGTTGAGTACGGGTATTTGTTCGCGAGTCATGGATGTTTATATGTTTATGTGGTATATTTATAATATTTAAGTATATACATATTATTATCTTTATTTCTCCGTTATCTAGTATCCATAACACAAGCTCCATGAGCTAGATAATAGGTGTGAGTGTAAAAAAAATATGTCATATAATAATATTAACAAATTAATTGTATAGAATAGAGGTGCATACGGTTTGATTATTATAAATATTTTAATACATCAGACTGGCTACCATTACTTTAACTTCTGTTAAACCTTAGGCAAGCTACATTATAATTATTTTTTTCTTTAAAAGTGAGGTACCTACTTCAGATATTTACAGAACATCTTACTACTGTCCATTTCATAGACGAATAAACATTACGTATTATGCAAATGTTGAAACTACAATTCATTCCGGTCTCGGTATCGTTGGAGATAATTAAAATAATCATTACAATCGTTCGTTCGCTTTAATGATACTTCGTTCCGCTTCTGATATTTTGTAGCTTAGTTACTTAAACTTTTTTATAAATAATTAGCAGCGGTAAATGAATCGTTCAATTTTTACAAGATATGAATAAGTTTGACCTTTAAATAATCACAAGAACTTTTAAAATTGCATTAATTTGAACTAATTTGACTGAAAATAAAAAACAAAGGGTTTTTTACTAGCATAACCTTTATGGAAGATAAAAAAAAACTCCGCTTCGTTGAAATTATGTGAGTCACAATATCAACGATTCAACTTCATTAATGTTACCTATCCGGATTTACCGATAAAATCCATAATTGAGATGATTATGTATGATAAAGTTAAAGTACTTTTACATGTTGGGTTTTCTGGGTTTTTGTACTACTTAATCAAAGGTACATTTTATTACGTTTTCAAATTTTTCCTTATTTGGATAAGCATAGGCTGGGCATACAGGTAGAATGAACCACGGCAGTTAGGCAAGTAGATTACTGAAATAAAGACCCCGCGCCTATACTCGCGGTAAAGGACGACAGATGAAATCCGGCAGCAAGCTGGAGTCAACAGGATGCGTGTGACAGCAAAAAGGCAAGAATGGAAATTTAGAGAGGAGGCTTATGTCCGAAGATGGATGCAGGAAGGGTTGCGTTGATGTTGATGTAGAATTTGGATCCTACATGACTACCATACCAAGTACAAACCCAATTTATACGTATCACTCATCAATAGCTTGTGTTAGGGGTACTACATAACGTAGTTAGATAATACCTATACCATAAATGTTAGCAATATACTGATTAACATTAAATTGTAAGCATACAATATGACCTGTAAACAATTTTTTAGTACTCATCATCATACAAACGTCTAAACATACCGGTATCCGAACTCGGGAGGTCTGGTTAACTGGTTTGGTAGAGATAGGTAAGTACCGTGACCACTCGACCATGCGGCCATGAAAATCCTGTAATAAAATAAACTAAATAAGCTACGAAAGTCCCGAGTTCTCGCTACCGCTTATACCTATACCTTGCCATGAATATTAAAACAACAAATTTTCCCATGCATCGCCGGCACGACGCATTGTATGTGATTAGCAATGTCAGTCGGCAATGTGATTATAGAAGTAGATCATTGTTTTTATGCATTAGTTGACTTTAACGCGTTTATGTTGTACCCACGATTTGCTACCGAGTTGCGGGATTGCAACACCGCGGGTCTAATTTAAAAGATTTAGCCGAGATAAATATGCAATTGTGAATTATTTAGGTGTGTTTATTTTAGGTGTGGTTTTGCTATCTGCTAGATAATTCTTTTATTTATGATACCCACTCAAAAAAGGGTCAAAGTGAGGAGCTCGGTGGTTGTATGGTTTAGGCGCTTCGATTACGAAAACAAACGAACTTTCGCCGTGGTCGAACCCAGGATGGGTCAACCAAAATTCATAATCTCGAGCTCCTCCGTGCTTCGGAAGGCTGGTTAAGCCGTTGGTCCTGGTTGTTACTGCAATCGCTACTCAAGCCACCAACCCGAATTGGGTCAGCATGGTGGTGCTATGGCCTAAAACTCCTTATGTGTTTCTCCCATGTCGTAAGGCCTGTCCCAGCAGTGGGACGTATAGAGCTTGGTGATGATGATGATGAAAGGATCATAACTAGACATAAATGGTAATTCATTAGATTCAATACCTACGATTTTGTTTTTGGTAATGTAACATCTTTAAAGTTTTGTATTATTATTTTATTAAAAATACCAGTAAATTAGGTAGGTAGTTCAGTACACATTTTGTGCAGACTTTTTAAAGAGCAAAATATGCTTATATTTACAAATATTTAAGCTTTTTTATGTTTGGATTGCATCTTGTGTGTGATATTTGTTGTGATCTGATTAACCACAACAAATATCACACACAAGATGCAATCATAACAGTCAGCAACAGCAGTCGATTGACACTTTTGTAAATTTTGATAATAACATAATTGCATGGTCTTGATAATTTGATAATTACTGACAAGGTAAGATGACAAGGTACTAAAGTGTTCATCGACTTCTTTTGCTGCCCGTACATACTATTTTACCGATCTTAGTATTATTTTTCTCTACATGTGGTAATGTTTATTTTTTTTACATTGTAGTACCTCAAATGCGAGTATTTACTTTCTAAATTGCTATTTTCGCATAGTTATCCGCTAACCAGTCGAATGGTACCTATAAAACTAACGAGCGAAATTCCTACTCAACTAACTCTATAGCAACGTATGCGGTATGTATGATGACAGATAACTCACACTTTGGGCATTTTACTGTGTAAACTTTGTGATTTTTATCTTTCAATAATCATATTGAAAACATAGTTAGAAAATAAAACCGTTATCCTCAGAAGTCGAATATTAGTTTACATTATATTTATACTATTATGTTAAGTATTCTTTTTTATACGACAAACTCCGCTACTACTTATGTTTTGTACCAATTGTTGAGATCGATTTCAATATGTCCTTTCTCTATGAAGTTGCTCAATGCTCCAGATCTGAGGGCTACCACGACTTTATTACTTTACCCTCAAAATAAACACCGCTTTGTTTTCTGTTACCAATCAGATAGTAATTGTATATAGTTGTAAATTAAATCGACAGCTTCAAGTGTGATATCTAACTAATTATATTGCGATTACGTATTTTCCCCTGATACTTGGAGTACTCGGTAACGACGTCAACTCAAACTGTGCTGAATCTAATATAATATTTCCCATATGAAATAAAGCAGAAAATAATAATCAGAAGGATCATTACTTTCTGAAGAATTGCTAAATTTGCCATTTTATTCGATCAGAAAAATAAACAGTTCGCCATGTTTTGGCCTAAAGGGAAAGGTACCCAGTATAAATACAGGGCAATCTGGGAATGGAAGGTCTTTATCATGCCCTAAAATGACAACGCTGTGCAATACCAAATGATCTTTACATTCTTATTGCAGGCTTGTAGTTTATAGATAATTGTAGCCGTTTACCATCAGGTGCTTTTCATCTATACTTAGTTGCATAAAAACCCAAAGTCACTCCAGAGTAACTATGAGTAATATATTGACGGCTTGGGATTTTTTTCTGATTGATACCCTAAGTAAATAATATTATATTTAATCGTAATAAATTCAAAACTAAGTGAGAAGGTACATTGCTTCCTTCATAGCCGTTCATAATTTTATAACTCAATGAAAATTGCTTTATAAATAGTATTAGAGAGTTAATTTATCGTATTGTGTTAATTAGTAAGATAACAGTAATTATGCACAATTTATCACAGTATAGAGGTCATTAGGTCGTAATAAATCAATTACATAACATGATATTAGTAAATATTAAGTATATTACGAATAAATTTTAATATCTTAGTGTCCTAACATTTATCTTTTTCTTCTGAATTTTACCCATCGATCTTATAAAAATCAATTGATAAATAATTTATTTGAATTATGTTTTTTTTCAGTTTTAATAATTTCCCGTTTCTATGTAGTACTTCAAGAACTTGGAATTCTTTGCCAGCACATGTGTTCCCTTCTTTCTATCACATGGGTTCCTCCAAAAGAGGCGTGAAACTACACCTTTGGGGCCATTGATATAAAGTTTACATCAATGTTTGGGGCCGGCAAAGTAGATCGGTTAGTGCAATGTGTTTTCTGTGCTAGCTGTCTCCGCATATGGACTCTTCTTACCGCTTCACATCAAATGGTGTTGGGTCAATTGCCGTGCTTTGTATAAAAAAAATATGCAATTTTTGGATTAGAAAATGTTAATACGATAACACAACTTCAAAACTGAAGTTGAAAAGCATTTCAAGCACATGTTCCTGATATGTATTTTAAATATAATAGTAAAACCAAAATTGACATTCCTAAAATTGTCACATTAAAAGTTGAGTGTTAATATAGTCTTATTGCTAGGTAAGTATCATTGTTGCTATTCCACCAGTTCCTCTATTCATATACAGGATGGTGTCGTCAATACGACAATAAATTAAAACATGGGATATATTATATTCATAGAATTGGTTTGCCACTTTCAAAAACATCTTATTCATTTGATAATTTCTTGACATTTCTATGAAATAATGTCCTATTGACGGCACCATCCTGTATATCATCCCCACAACGGTTTTATATCCTTTTAATCAGTTAAAATACATTTGTTTTAGCTTTCTAAGAAAACAATCACAATGGTTAACAGTATTATTAATTGCCACGATACCGCTAATAACTGCGGGAATATAGGTTAAACAAGGGCAGCACTTTATTTATTTATTCATTTATGTACACACAAAAGACTGCTTACTTCTAAAGAAATCTCTACCAGCAGACCTGCGACAGAAAGACGGTGAAATACAAGTTGACAGTGTGTAGTTATATACATATACCTAACAAGAAAATGTGGACGAATAATAAATAATACACATATACTAAACAACTATATAGTATATCTGTTAGGCACAAAAAAGTACAAATTGAAAACTGAGAAGAAACATAAAAAACTGAGAAGCTATTATGTTATCCATCTTATAAAATAATATACTATATTATTAAATTTTATTACTCCTTATTAGAATAAACAGTTACAGTGAAAGCATTCATAATAGCAAATACAAAACTTATTTCCACTCATATTTATCTGCAATATAGTCACTGGCCTTATAATAACTTTTTGTTTTATAAATTTGTTTGACATAATTCTTAAATGTTATCAGTAAGTTTAGTTATGTTTTCGGGTATTTTATTATAGGACCAACCTACCTATACCTACCAACCTCTTTCTCAATCTAAATTGATCAGCTCTAAGAATAATAAAAAATATAAAACTATAAGTAACCCCCGGCCTAATTAATCATCTATTTAACATCATCTCATTAAGACTATTCTTATGAGCCCATACACGCTGTATCTGCTGTAAGCTTCTAAAGAATTAAGCATCCCACAGACTTTTTGATGGTATAGGATCCGCTCAAGGTTAGTATGTCACGAGAATGTCACCGAAGTGACAGTACACCAAATTTCCAATCAATCGGATCTGTGAAAGTTAGTAAAACCTTTTTATTGTGAAGAAAATGAGCTGATAGTCATCAAACGCGTGAACTGATCTTCATAAATTAGCTATAATTTTTTTGGACCATTCAAGGACCATCCTAATCACGTCAGTTTTCAAACTAAAAAAAAGAAATCAAAATTGGTCCATTCGTTTAGGAGCTACGATGCCACAGACAGACACACAGATACACAGAGAGACACGTCAAATTACACCCCTCTATTTTCGTCGGGGGTTAAAAATAGCAGTGCATTTCCTGATAATCTTTATGTCACCTAAGTAATTTCATACTTCCTCATTCAGGTGTAGTAAGTAGGTGTATTCATAATAAATAATCATGACTATTACCACTATTACCAAAAATGAATCTTATTGACTGATTCAAAGTGACATAATTATTAATGTTTATTAATTTACCAAAATGCAAAGTAATAAAAATTGAAACCAGAGCACAGAATAAATAGGTAACTGGAGCAAAAAATCTATTTCCTCTAATGCTTTAAAAACTAATGAATAAAATAAACAAAACAAAGCCTGTCGGACCATTATTTGACTTGCACAACTGATACATGACCTTGTACGAAAGAATAAATAATCTTATACAGAGAACCTCACATCAAGGGTACCAATCTGTATTGCGAAATCGCTCTTACTGCGATTATGATAAAGTTCGTTACAAGTGCAACGTTAACGTGGTTTCGACTGTACAATATAGTAAACGCAAGCAATATGGGACGAAGATGGCGGATGTGGACGCATTGCGCAAGAGTGCACGATCTTTTGCTAATATTGAACGTACTATTTCAAGTGAGACAAGTGTTTGGATATTATTTTTATTAGAAATATCATAATATTATTGTTGTGTATGTTAAATATTATAATCGATTAACGCTAACACGATTTTTCGCTTAAGTTTGGAAACGCTACATTGGAAAAATTACTTGCAGAATAGGAGATGCTGTATTCAGCATCATGCACGCTGGTAACTCCTGCTTTTTTCTTTGGGTGTGTGTCCTTTTTTGACAGTGAAAGTCTGGTCCGTTCTGGTTCTGGTAAACCTGGAAATTCAGGAAGCGGCTTGCCTGAAGGCAGACAATGGCAAACACTTTTAGCCGCCCCTGAGGTCTAGTGGCGGAGATCACCTACCTCTGATTAGAGGTCCGGCATTCAGTGCCGTGGGGCAATAATTTTCTGCTCGATTTGATTCGTGGTAGGGCTTTTTCTAAGACTGCCATCTTACCTAAGTTTCCCGGCATTACAATTATGTTAACAACATTTTTGTGTTACAGTTGTTGTAGGTGTAAATAAAAGAACGATTCGTTTCAATGTGGAAGAAAACGTAAAATTTTATGCAAATGGCTCTGTGTCTGTGGTAGTTATCACCTTTCGCTACCACGGCGCCATCTGTTTCTTTTCTTGCTTCCATATAAAACGGCAAAAATACTTCTATTAAAACTTTTTACAATATCATAGACTACAAAATCATTCATGTGAGCATGTGGTCTTTTTAACAATTTATTACCTTAATTTAAATTATAATATAAAATTTAAGACCGATTGCGTTACTAAAATATTAATAAAAACAAGTAAGTAATTGTATTTAATGGTCATTTATTTATTTATTTATTTATTTATTTATTAGGGATAACAACAGCATTTCCACATTATAAAACACAACTTACAAATCCACTTATAAGCCAGTTAAAGTTATCCACAGTTTACCAGGAAAAAATTATGTTGAGAGCATTCATTCCCGTGCAAAAAGTTACATACCTACTTTATTTATATCAATATAAACATAAAGGGGATGGAGAAAGTTATTTCATTTTACCACACACTGTAAAGTAAATATTAAATGATAAATATCGTATTAGTACGTAATAAATAATTAAGTATAATTACACACACACATACATATATATACCTACATACATACATACACACACATATACATATCCATATTTCAACTAACTCTATTACATTATTTAATACGCATCTAAAAATATGTACATACTTTAATTATTATGTCTATTAGAGACCAAGTGAGTTTCTTTTACCCGACGAACTTATCAACGAACTATGGTGAGGTCACATTCAGTTCCTTGGCATAGGGTGTTTGTTATTCAAAAGTTGTGTTACACTTGGGGTTGCAATTAGGTTTGGGACTTTGAAAAAAATAATAAAACTGCAGTGGCCTTATCTCGAAATGATGATTTACTACAATGGAAAGGGTCAACAGAGCTGAAATAATCATTGTACGTACGCGATAAACGCGTTAGTATTACGTTTTTGCCATAATTGGTGGAATGAGACGGAACATAAAATAAAGGAGTGTGTCTGGAACGGCGGCGGGGCGTACAAAGTGACAGACCGGCTAGAAGTTCGGAACAGTTCACACGACCACTCAATAGGTCATGTAGCACACTCAGGTCCATCATCTTACGGCGTTCCTCTAAAGTTAGCAAGTTATAATTGCGACAATTATCAGTGTATGCAGAAGCCACTCGACGAAATTTGTAATTAAGATGTTCTAAGAACTTTTCCTGTATACGCTCTATACGATTAATATGAACAGCATAATTCGGACACCAAATAGGGCTGGCATATTCTAAAATACTTCTAACGTAGGCATTATAGACAATTTTGTAACTTAAGAGACTTTTAAAAGGTTGACACGTTCTCATGACAAAACCCAAATTGCGAAAAGATCTACTGACTATATCATCAATATGAGAAGTCATACTCATTTTTGAATCCAGTAAAACTCCAAGATCTCGAACCACCTCGACCCTCTCAATTGGAACACCATTAAATTTATATTCATTATTAATTGGTTTTGGTTTCCGAGTAAAAGTTATACATTGACATTTCCCCAAACTAAGTGTAATTTTATTTTCCTTATAATATTCCATCAAAGCATTTAAATCATTTTGTAACAGTAAGCAGTCATCGTGCGATTCAATACGCATGAAAATTTTTTTGTCGTCGGCATACAATAGGTGTTGGGAATTCTTTAGGGATAAGCCTATGTCAAAAATATAAGCATTCCAAAAAAGAGGTCCAAGGTGCGATCCCTGGGGAACACCGGATGATATGCTGATATAATCGGATCTATAACCTCCTAAGACAACGGCTTGAGAGCGATTAGTGAGATATGATTTAACCCATCTCATGACAAGTCATAAATAATGCTGAATTTTTGTTAGTAAAGATATCTAAAGCCTCACTCACGAGTCACGACTACGACTCACGAGTCCGTTCGCTTGAAGATTTTGTCAATATTGGGTATACAATTTTTAAATGCAAAAAACGTATACTTATCGTATAACGACGTATATAGGCTGGTGATGATAATATTTATAGTTAATACCTATTTATCAGAACACGCGAAATTTGATTATTTTTGTTTCCAATTACTTACTTTTTCCAATAACCTTATATCTTTTATCTTTTTATGTCAATTATGATGCTTAGAATAATTACATGATTTTCTAACCCTTCGCCAATAACAGTAAAATATTAAAAGCACGACTTCTGTATTCATATTCATAAGCGGCGCACGCGCACGTCAACACAAACGTGCAGTTAATCTTATACTTAAAGGTCGTCTTTGTGTTGATGCAATTTCACGGTCCGCCCTCAATGAAGTGTTACGCGTTAAAATAGAATTAGTTACAGTAATTAATCGTAATGGAAATCATAAGTTCGTAGTTTCAGAGCATGGTTTAATTACAAGTTTAATTAGTCTCAGAAACCTTAAATTATTAGTGAGTTTTTTTCAGCGAGGGCTTAGGAGGTTTATCAAAGAGCACATGAATTACCCGAGTGCTACTACTTATACACAAATTAAAAACAATTGAACCCACGACAAATGGGCCCATTACCCATGACCGTGCATTCGTAATAGAGGAACGTCGATTCGTTGACGGATGACCACAATTACTACTGGATACGTTATGTGTGGCCTTGTCTCTGGTCGACAGAAATTACATGAGCGTCTCAGTGTAGGTAGGTACCGCCGGCAAAGTCTTCACTCATAATACTTTTTCTTTAATTCCGTCTATGTTAGTTAAAATTAAATAGGTCTTTACATCCCACAAAAGTACACTCCTTACGAATACACTTGTTGTGTAAGAAAACCATAAAGCTTATGGTTTTTTTACACAACAAGGGTTTTAAACTTTCAAACAAGCATACGGCCCTCGTGATAGTAAGGCTTTGTGACACCAAAGCTACTACTCACAATATGTCTAAGACTAGAGGAAGCGTCGTGTTGACATCGTAGAAGATCAGTCATCCTACAGCTTCCTTGGTGACCTTGCCTCAGAAACTCAACACTACAATGTAGCACTATTTATTTATTCATTTATATACACACAAAAGATTCAATAAAACACAGTTGAGTACAACGGCAGTGCTTATTTGTAATGAAATCTCTACTAGCAGACCTGCGACAGGAATACGAAAATGAAAATTTAGATGAATAATAAATAATACAGATATAGGTACTATACGCTTAATAAATGTTAAATTTTATCAATTAAACTATTAAAGTAAAAATATTAATAAAAATAAAAATCGTCTTAAAAACACTGAAAAGGAAAACATTTTTAATTAGATGCTTATTTCATAATAGGTTTTTTTTTGGTGGTGCTAAGCTGTTTCCAGAAACAATAAAAAATGCAGCATCAACACCAAAAAATTACTTTTTATGAAACAAGTAATACCTAATTTTAAAATATATTTTTTTAAATTTTTAGTGGTTTGAAGTCGGTTTTTGTTTTTGTTTAAAAATATTTTCTTTACAATTTTTAGTGATAAAGCTCGAAGGTCTAAGCTAGATATGTGATCGTGGACCAACCTGCTAGTATACCAACGCAAATAGAATTATCAGTATCAAGAAAGCAAAAACCCGCAGTTTCGCTTACATGATAGTTCATAACTTGGAAACGTGACGCGTTACGAGATTTTGTCAATCTATATTTTGGGTTTGTATTGATGCACACTATCCATATATATGAAGGTTTCATGCGTAGCCGACATTTTGGAAAAAATATGAAACTCTTGATACAAAAATATTCAAACCCCTTTGTCAACATCCTATTAGACGATAAGAGATAAAGAGACTCAAATTAACCACGCGGGAGTAAGCTGTCGATTGTGATTGGTCAAAGTTCCGGCTGTGCAATTTCTATGCAAAATTTTTTTGTTGGATGATTTATCTATTCTCGGTCTCGATTCTCAGTCTCGGCCGAGATTTCGTTTTATTCTCGGCCTAAATATCATTTTAGTCTCGGCCAAGAGCTGTCTGGACGCCTTTTGTTGGTCCTAAATTAACAATTCCGTAATCCCGAGCTCTTCTTTGCTTTGGAATGTTGCATCGTTAGTTCCGGTTAGTAGGTACTGCAAAATGGGAGAGAGTGTCGGAATATTTTACGTGTTTTAGCAATGTAGAAAGGCCAGCAGTGGGCAATAATGGCTGTTGACGATGACTTTAAAGTTCAAAAACTATAGAACTTTAACTTTTAAAGCCGTGTGCAACGCTCCCCTGTACCTTATTATGCAATAGGCCTCTTTCACTCGTATAGTATCGTTTACATTAATTATTTTCGAAGTTCATATTTATTTATGATGTGTGACCGAGCAACGGACAGTGGTTTATTGTGTATTACGTTTTCAAAATTACAATAAACTCATCGATCCTCAGTGACATAATGAGTTTTTAGTTGTTGTACACAGTATACAACATAATAAAATAACATATACAATATCTAGAAACAGCTTTCACAATTATTAATATAGCACATAACTCGTAGAATTGCGGTTGCGCTACGAGAATTTTGTAGGCAAATCTGAAATTTAATGTTCTGTATTCTAATTTTTTATTTAAACATAATATTAAATGTCTAATAATGTTAAAAAATATTAAACTAGAAGATTTCCGCTCTAGGATATTTATTTCTTTTTAGAATATTTTTTAAAATAGTTTATATTTCGAAGTACCTACCTATATCTGCTATCCATAGACCCGTGCCCTGCATTCTAAATAATATCATTTTATTCATATTTTATCTCAGATTTTTGACATTATTATTGTGATTTCAACAATTCTTTAGGTATCATTTTACAAAAAAAAAAATTCTACAAATTTCTTGGAAACTAATTTTTCTAAAGACAAAATATCCGTAAAACAAATCAATGAATTAAATACCTAGTTTAATCATTTTCCCTTAGTCTTCAGAGGCATACCAATTAGTTCTCCTAGTTTAATAAGTCATATTTTCATTTATAATTTCTAAGTATTATAAATTATAATTTTTATCGTAATTAATAGCAAATGGAAATAGCACTAATAGTAACTAGCTTTCCACGCACTCAGGTTACACGGTGCACACGTAACTAAACGTTTTAAAACGAAAGATAAGAGTTTATTGTACTTTCTTAATCGCAGTCGCTGTTATTAAATTGCGGTTTAATTTTAGTTTATTTTATCAATAAAAACACTAAATGTTGTATTTCTTGTTTATCGGTGAGGTCGTTGACAGTTTCATATGGTTTAGACTACCTACGTTTTTTCAATAGATATTTTTAAAAAAAAAGTATTTTCAAAATGTGTTGGCTTTTTTTATACGACTAGATAACAAACAAGCTGACGGCCCCGCTGCTGCTGGTAAATGGTTACCGTCGCCTATAGACAACTTCAACAACAAGAAAAAAAATCACTTGGTATTGTGCAGGTGCGTTGTCATCCTGAGGCCTACGATGAAATGCCTTCCATGCCCAGTAATTACACTGGTATCTTTCCCTTCAATACGAAACACAGCGAACTGTTTCACGGCTTAAATAAGAAAGGCGGTGGCACCTACCCAGACGACCCAACATACGGGCCTACCAGTCTTACCACCGTTACGAGTAGGTAAGGTTGCAAGAAGTGCAAGTTTTAAAAGAGGACCCCAGGGCGCAGTGGTGTATTCAAATATTCAAATGGTCTTCCTATTGTGAGTAAGAGAGATAGCTCAGCGAGAAACCGTTAGTTTGGGAGCAGAAATATTTCTTCTCTTATGTTATGAACAGAACGCTTCTCTTGAACGCTTTTTACTTCTTCTCTTTCTCTTCATTTTACAAGGTAGGCAACACTCAGAATTTAAAATCGAAGGGCTGACCTAATTACTATTCTTAAAATAGATTTTTGATGATTATATTACAACAACCTCATGTTTTTGGGATAGGAAAGGAACCAATATTGGCGTTCTCTTTTCGAAGTACACAATTTAGTTTAGGGGACAGTGGGGTAATTGTGGACAAGCTTGTTTACCGTGATTAATAATATTACTTGATAACATATTTCTGCCTTGATATTTAGAGGTGGGTCCACACCAAAAAAAATCCTATCTAGTTACTGGCATTAAGCATGCTTATAAAGTAAATGGCCTTATCCGAAGTAACCCCGCGTCCGCAATTACCCTACTTCCCTACTAGTACAGCTGCCATACATATTATATTTGAAGTTATTTAAAGCCTCATTATACTGTCAATAAAAGTTAAAAAACTACACGTGTTTTGAATACTCAGTGTACCTAGACCATTTATGCATCACATTCACATCTATTTTATTACTATAATTAACGAGATAATGCATTATGCGGATCCCTGACAGTTTATCGAACTGTTTATGCGAATAGCTATACGACATTTGACTTAAGATAAAACTAATTAGGTATTTAGGACACCTAGATCTACCAGAACTGCCAATAACTTTTAACTTCTGTTACAAATGTCCATTGTATTACAATAACTGTATCGATAGTAAATTCTAACTACTTAAATGTTACATATCAAGTTATTTTAACCGAGAAATAAAATAAAAGAATAACGTCGAGCAAATTTTTGATGTATTTTTGTTTTTGAGCACCAAGGAAAATAACAGATTGACATACATTTTATTTATTTTTTAATTTATCCTAAAGACAGGTGTACATTAATGTCTATAGGTAATTTTATCATCCACTTAGTTAGCGAATTAGAAATTCCTCATTTTTAAATAAATTCTGGCGTTAAAAATTATGTAAAATGAAAATTATGTGAATTGTGTGTGTGTGTGTGTGTGTGTGGTGTGTGTGTGTGTGTGTGTGTGTGTGTGTGTGTGTGTGTGTGTGTGTGTGTGTGTGTGTGTGTGTGTGTGTTAGTTAATATTTCGATATGTAGTAGAATGGAATAATAATTCAATTTCCTATATAACTAGGCATTACCTAAATTAGTTCATAAAAACAGAGTACCGAAACTCGTAAATGAACTTTCTGTTTTGTGTAATTAAACAGTTTCATTTCTTGCTGCCTAAATACTAAAAATTTAACAGCGTTAATCTTATAGATATTAAATAAAATATTTAAGTTAAATGAAACAAAATTTGAAATAACGCCAAAATGACTCCGTACTGAGAAGCGACATCGGGTTTTCAGGCCTTGGAACTACTTGGAAAGAGATGGTGCTAGTTTATACGACAATAATAACCGACAACACACGGGCGGGGACTTGTTTGGTAGGTACAAGCGAGTAGAAAACCCATGTTAACATAGTCATATATATACTATACTAGATGATATCAAAAATTCAATTGTAAAATTTATTTAAATAAATACTCGTATAAATAGTTCTGTCAGTAAAACAAAATGTAGAGGAAATTTCAAAGTAGGTTTTAAAGTTTAAAATTTTTAATGGCACCGTAGTATTTATTTAACTATGTTAACATGAATGGACCCGCTATACCTTGTACCAAACATCCTGTATACTTATTATGTAAAAATTCAATTCAGATAATATTTAAAAGCAATGCCTGACTAAACCGAATCGTCAGTACCTATTAATTTAGATGTTTAATTTCTATTTATTCTTAAAAAATTATGAACTCCTTTAGAAATTAAAAAAGAACATATCCACCTCCAAAAATAACAATAAAACTAACGCTGTATAAATTAATATTTAGCCGTGTATCATATTATAATCTCAAACACGACACTCCAAGAACGCTTCAATCTTTTCCAAGAATAGTCCACTTAATACCTTCGTGCTATTTGATACCTAATTTTAATATTAACTTGTCCGCTGTAGGTCGTTTCAACAGCAAATTACTTGCATTTCTTACAAAAGACTTTTATTTTACCATTTATTATTTTTCTTGGAAAATAATTACAGAGCAAGATCTGAAATAGCTCGCGTCCTTGCGACCGTAGCTTATCATCGTTTTTTTCGAGCTGTTTTTCAGTTTATGTCAAGTAGGTATGTTGCCCCGCGAAAGCTTTCTTTTCGAACGCCTAATTTGCTTTTAAATTAGATTGATTTTATCATTGACCAAATATTTATTTATTTAACAATATAGGTACGTACAACAATCAAGAACGAGATGCTGAACTTCAGAATTAAACTAAACCACACTCACCCGTAAAGTAATAATCATAATACAGTCGACAACACATCAAGCGTAACAGTTCGACCTTGACACCACCCTTATACCGTTCGTAATAGAGGCGGCTTTCGTAATGCAACAATACACTTGATATGCTGTCGTCTATACATATGATTAAATTTAAGAGAGGCAACGCATAGTTGTTTTAAACATGTGAATTAGAAATTACGTTCGGGATATTTACCATTGTAATTTCCTTGTAACGAGTTCCCGATATATCGGCGCAGTTGCATGCGCCATGATCACGGGTAGACTGCTGAATTAAATAAGGCTTTTAAGTAAAGACCTTTTTTTTTTTTAATATTCATACACTCACACCTATTATCTAGCCCAAAGTAAGCATCATTAGGAGCTTGTGCTATGGATACTAAATAACGGAGAAATAATAATAATAAATAATATGTACCTATATAAATATTATAAATATACTAAATAAACATATAAACATCCATGCCTAGTAAACAAATGCTCGTACTCATCATACAAACATTTGCTTTTACCGGGATTCGAACCCGGGACCTCTTGACCGATTAGCCTGTATAGCAAGGGGTGGGGTACAGACCGACCAGCCGGTCGTCAAATAGTAATTCTTTATTTTATCAGACAAACGCGTCCGATTGCTGTCTTACTGATGGTAGAAAGAAAGGAAATGGTGCCATTAACACCCACTGGCTGCAACAGGATATCGGCGATCAAGTCTTTGTTGAGATCGTTGCCCTTAGGGCCGAGTGCACGACAAAGGTACAATGAACAACCTTTTAACACTTCACTGCAATGCAAACTACGACCCAAATATAAATACATACAATATTAATTCTAGGTTTGGTCAAATTAGATACCCAAGTACGGTTGTTCTTTTTGTAGCCTACCCACCTAAAATAAATATTATTTTCTAAAACCATAGATGAGTTTTAGAAAATAATATTTATTTTAGGCTATTGTGACGCTATGACTGCTTATTATAATTGAGTAATTATAGGTAGTTAAGATTTTTATTTGTTTTTCTCTTTTTATAAAAAATCCAGTATTTTTTTATTTACTCCAAAAAAATATTCAAAATTTTACATCTGCTCACTGTTATTAGAATTTGGATTAAACAATGATTTTATTATCATTATTGCCAGTGGTCCCAGTCGAGTGTACAAAAATAAATGAATCAGGTAACTGAATAAGTACTCCAAAACAAACAATTCGAGTCACACAATATGCTAACTTTTGTTATTCTTCATAAATAAATTAAATACAATGATGACATCATTTTTTTGTGTATTTTTGTCTGTAAACTCGCGGTGCAGGTTGTATAGAATAAGTCGAGGAATATTTAAATGTACGTGATGGTTGATGCGGGACATGGGTCGGTGGAAGATAGTGATCTTGATCAACGGCTAAAACGTGCTTTCGCAGCTATAATGTTTGTTTTATACCTTCGGCTAGTAACACACATATAAGTTATAATCAGAGGTCGGAATTAAGTAGAGTTATTTATGTACTTGCATCGAAATGTTGATATTAATATGGATCTTCCCTGGATTTAAAATTTTGCAACTTCGGACATCCGATGTTGTTGATGTAAATTTGGCAATTTTAACGTGCAGTGGTTCAAATTGTGTAAAAGTAAATAACTTCTTTAATCAATAAATCACGGTATTTTTCCGCTCATTAAAATTAATCTCGGGATTTAAGGCATATCCACTTTCATCTTTCGCTGTATGAAATCAGTGTAAGTACAGAAAAACTCTACCTAATTCCGACCTCTGTTTATAACCAAACCAGGCCCCCGTCACTCTCGAAATGCAGCGTTAAAAGTGCCGGCCGCTAAGTGGAAATCTGGCGATCCGACCGGCAGTGGGCCGCCGCAAGCGAGATTGAATGCACGCCCGTTGAACGTTTCCCGCGCAAAACGCAACGATACTCACGGCTCACGGTTACTTTGTAGCGGTTATTTTAAAAGTATCATATTTTTTAAGATATTCATTGAAATCAAATAATGTCAGGTACAATTTTGTTCACAATTAAATACTGGTGCTGAATAATGCATTTATTTTGAAAAGAAACAATATAATGTTTATAAAAACACCTTCGCAGATAGTGCATTATTTTAGAATAAATTTGGTAACCAAAAAATAGTTATAGTAAGCCAATTTTGAAAGATAGACATATGCTGTCGCGGACTTTTTTTTAGAACTTTTAAAGGAGAACAATTCTTACTTATATGATTTTTGCGTAACTTTAACCATTTTCGCAGCGCACGCAACTAAAGCTCTGAAAAGGAATATTTTTCCCCCGTTTCTGCAATATTTCTCATTGATGCTCATCTGCTATTAGTCGTAGCGTGATGTTAATTAGCCTATATAATACCTCGATAAATGGACTATCCAACACAAAAAGAATTTTTCAATATGAATCAGTAGTTCCTGAGATTAGCGCGTTCAACCAAACAAACACACAAAGAAACCCTTCAACTTTATAATATTAGTATGGATTTAAGAGGTGAATACGACGATGATCGTTTTCGTTTCGATTTAACCTTACACTAGGGGCACAGATCAACAATAATCTAAGGGTGCTATTGTTATGGAGCTCGATTTACGAATACGATTCGAGGGAGTACTAGTTGCACGTTGCACTAAAACACCTTCAGAAGTAGCTCTAAAGTTCGACTACCGTTTTGACTTCCCGGCAAAAAATGCGTTGACTTATGTAGCGGGATAATTCCTAGATAAGAAACATAATCCTGGCAAGAAACATAACTGTAGCGTCTTTAATTCTCTACTAAACGATGAACCTAATATGGACGATACCAGACTATACATTCATTTTAATCGTACAATAAAAATTCTTTGTTTTACGGAGGGCTGAAAGTCCCGCCGGAGGCTTTTATCAATTACGTGGATGAAATAGAAAAAATATTTTTGAAAATTTTTGATAAAGTCTTTACGAACCAGCCGGGAAGCACTTCTATGAATATACTACAAGAAATTGATTTTATTCTACCTTGCCCCTGTTTTCCAAAGGATTACTTGTTAAAGTTATTTACACGATTTAGAATATTCACGAATGAATACAAAAATGGAAAAAAAACATTGATAATTTTATAAAACTAAATCGCATTTAATTGACCGGCTTTCTTTGCATTCACTTCATTGCATAAGATGTATAAATAAAAAAAAATAAGTCTTACTTCAGTCATTTTATTTAATTTATGGTCGTGGCATAACCCTTACGTTTTCGCTTGATGACACGCGGTGTACGCGGGATTCTCGACTATCGGCACGCGTTTGTAGAGTATATTTCTTCTCGTGTCGTCTAAAATAGCTAATAATAATAATGCTAGTAGGCTAATATAACGAAATTATTTCACCATTTGTATTACAGTGAAGTATCTGTCCTGTTATTAATCTGTGGTTTGGTGCAATCAAGAGCTATTAATTATTTTACATAAAACCACAGCACTTAAAAGAATAGAAAATCAAAAAAGAAAGTTGTTTTTTTTGTAGGTTTCAAAATTGAACAGAGTAGGTAATAAATTTACAGTTTTCTTTTCATATTTTATTTTGTAACCTAAGAAATCGACAGCAACGCCAAACTTTACAAGTATTGGAAAGAAAACTACTCTGAATGCAAGCACGATTGAAATGTTTCGGATTTCGGCATGTTTAACGTGCAGAGCTAGTTTTAAGTACCTAATTATACTTTTATTTAAAATAATATATCCTGATGATAGAAAATTTATATTTCGGACAAACAGAGATCCATACGGGCTGGCACAAAATCTACTTAAAACTGCGTAGGTATATATTTATACATACAAATTGGAGACGCTCCTTAACATACAGTGGCCATCAATCCCCTTGTGTGTGTTTCAATCGAATCGAAAAGAAAACAATCCATCGTTCGACATCGTTATCCATCACTATCACGCAGACTAACGTTATCGTTTTAATTCGATTAAAACTTACTCAAGGGGTAGGTACAGACGACAGAACATCAAGTGTAACAGTTTCACAACGGAAGCCGCCTCTATTTCAAATGCCTCAAGGTCTCAAGGTCAAACTGTTACGCTTGACGTACTATCAACTGTACATAAGGACACGCTTTACAATAGAATATTATGACCGTTTTCTCTAACATTTGCTTCTCTTTCTAGTCTAACTAAAGGAGATAGAATGAGACAAAGAACATTTAGAGTCACCTAAGCCTAGGGAATGGTTAGTAAAAACAGACATTAGTCTTTCCTCTGTGGCTCTAAGCTCCCGTGATCACCCACACAAGGCCAAATGTCATATACTCAGTAACGATTAGCGTATTACAAAGACAAATAACCATAAACTCATGACGTCGTAAGTGTCACATTACAGTTTAGTTTGAAAGTGGTCATGTATCACCTACTGCGCTTGTTA
Organism: Nymphula nitidulata; assembly: GCA_947347705.1. Taxonomy (NCBI): domain Eukaryota; kingdom Metazoa; phylum Arthropoda; class Insecta; order Lepidoptera; family Crambidae; genus Nymphula; species Nymphula nitidulata. The sequence continues at coordinate 10,642,758 of OX374636.1, forward strand.
TCTGCAAGCTGTTTTATAAACATTTATGCAATGTTACAGCGGAACTTGCGTATTCCCGTGGGAACCTAATGAGGGAGGAATATTTGAAATTGTTTGGATACTAGGTGCGTGGTTTTTTTATCATTACGGGGTAACTCTTGATGGTAAGTGAAGATAAGGCCAACGATGGAAGCGAGCTACACCCAGATTCCTCAACCACAAAGGAACTGGCTATATCTTACCTCTAACTGCCGGAAAACAACAATGCCGTTATCATTATTGCTATGGCGGCAGACTTAGGTAAGATGGTGGTTGCTAACCAGGCGGACGTGTTAAGCGTGTTGTAAAACTTTAGGTAGGTTTCTATAAACTACGTTAATTCCATCTGGCTAAGTTTTTTAGTGGTTTGAGTTTTGCTTTTCCAGAAGCGCTGATTGAAAACTTGAATAACACGTCTGTGTAAATTACAATTTATTATACAGTGCCTTATAAAAGTCCTAAATAACAGGGGTGGAATGGTTGTGTTCCTTGCAAAAGTTACCCCTGAAAGTTTGACACCTGTCAGACCACTTTTGTTTTTCGATTAAATTAATAAAAACAATGAAACACCGCTCGTGATAGCCCTAAAAATGCGTACTATCGCGTATCGTACCCGTACCACACACTACAGTTATATGTGTGTACTTATATGTTACTGTAAAAACTCGAATCATGGTAAATCTTAGGATTTACAAGCAAAAGCACAACACTAACCTAATCTAACCTACCGGTAAATGCTAGGAGTTATCGGTAAATCTTAGGATTGACCATACTTCGGGCTTTAGCAGTAATATACACATACTCACAACCCCTTCTACGATATCAACCCTATGTGACCACAGAATGCCAAATCCTATTCCGTAATTTTTCTCCTTCATCATCTCCTTTAGATACCAACAAATAAATGGCTACATGACAATAATTGATAAGTTTCAAATGGATCTACTTCGTTATAGATTTAATTATAAACTCCGCGACCGCGAGTAACGATACTTGTAAGGTTCAGAAACGAAACCTATATCTCTAGATTTCGTTCTGAACTTTACAAGTTTCTGCAAGAATAAATAGTTAACAGGCAAATGTAATAAATAAATAATAAATACAGGGCGGTGCCGTCAGTACGACAATAAATTAAAACATGGGCTACATTAGTTCATAGACATGGTTTGCCACTTTCAAAAACATCTTATTCATTTGATAATTTCATGACCTTTCTATGAAATAATGCAGCCAATTTTATACTATTTCATACAAATATCATGAAATTATCAAACGAATAAGGCGTTTTTGAAAGCGATAAACCATTTCTATGAACTACTATGGCCCATGTTTTTATTTATTGTCGTATTGACGGCACCATCCTGTATAATATAATGCAAGTTAACAATAATATTTTTTTTCTTTCTTCAAATATATTAGTAGATTATAAGACGAGTCCTGAGTGTAGCGAGGGATTTAAGTTCACCCAAGACAGGCTTCTTTATCACCGAGGAAAATACTCTACTTTTCGTACCATTTGCGAAAAAATTAACACAATATTATGTATCTAAAGAAAACAAAAACGCGGCAAATTCCTAGACTAATATTTTTTTGTCGGATAAGCAAAGGCATCAAGCTCATACGGCCTCGTCGGTTTTCGTAATTTTATTTAATAATCAACTGCACAATAAATGTGTATTCCTTTTTCAAAAAGATGTATAATGCTTTATACAAACTCAATGGTGTAAACACAGATGTAGTTCAGTATAAATTTCGGTAAGTATTCCAAATTTAAATCACATTCTCCCCTTAGAGGATGAATGAAATTCAGTACAATTTTCTTTCCCTGTTTTTAACAGATTAAAAATGACAATTGTTATGTTCGCTTTTTGTGGCATAGAATGTCACTTTTTTGAGCAAGTGGTTTTTTTTTTATACAACTGGATGACAAACAAGCTGACGGCCCACCTGATGGTAAGTGGTTACCGCCGCCTATAGACACCTGCAATAACAAGAAAAAATCACTTGATATTGCAGGTGCGTTGTCATCCTGGGGCCTTAGATGAAATGCCGTCCATGCCCAGTAATTACACTGGCTACCTTTACGAAAAAACTTTTTCTTATCATTTTAGTAGAACCTTTGTGGAGTTTGCTTTCACTTGGTGTGTATGGTTTTGCTGTAAAATAACTTAATAATTTTTGATTTAAAACAGAGACATTACTTTTAAAATATATTTACACCAAGATTTGATAACGACTCAAATTATATCTAAGCATTTATTAAAATTACTGAAAAAAGTTGAGCAAGATCATTTAAAACTAGAAAAAAATTCTAAAACCCATTTAAAAACTAGATAAAACATCTGCTACAAAGCAATTACCCTAGAATAAACGGTTTGCATGACAACACAAATAACTTAAAATAGAACCTACTATGATTTACAACTGATTCACGCCGAGTCGTTGAAATATGTAAATATTATGGCTTTTACAAACCAAGCTGTAATTTAATACGTCATGATTGTATTTGTAAGGAAATTAATTACCAGCAATGATGCCTTTTTAGTGTAAACCAGCAAACGGTCATGAATGTCATTAATAGTTTTCTCACGGGATTTTCCCGGATGAAGTCATTCGTTGGAGTTTTATTTATCTCACCTGATGGTTAGTAAGTGATGATAAGGGCAAAGATTGAAACGACAGAGGAACTGGCTATCTTACCCTCAATTGGGATGTTGCCTAAGTTTGAATTTGGAGATATTTTTCACAAATTCGGAACATAGCCCAATTCAAACTTAAAAGATATGGAATATTGTTGAAGTTGTACTGTTTGGAAAACTAAAAAATGGTGATATTTTTTTTTTTTCAAAATTTATCAAAAATGTTAATTATATTAGATTGGTGACATCAATTAAAACAACTATTATTATGACAACTATTAATAAAAACCTGATATAAGATTGCTGACATTAATTAAAACAATAACTATTATTATGACAACTATCAATAAAAACCTACATAATACATAGTTATTATCAATTTTGTCAGTAAATTTGCCCATACATTCCTTAGTAATATGGGAACATGTGACGTCACCTGTTCCGTACATTTTCTATGGAGCGGTTTTGGGCGATGCGCCAAAACACATCAAACATACCACTATATCTGTGAAACTATCGATCTTAGACATACTATTTCCTTTGCAATATTTCTTTATGACACTTCTTATTACTTCTTCTTCTTTTACTTCTTATTTATGAAATAAAAAAAAAGTTGTCAAGTACCATATTGCCGGAACACAACAATGCTGCTAACATTATTTTTGTGGCAGCAGACTTAGGTAAGATGGTGGTAGCTAGCCAGGCGAACTTAGAAAAGTCGTACAACTAACCAAGCCGAGGAGAAAATTTCTGCTTCCTTGGGAATTCAACCCCGGACCTCTAGATCTGAAGTAGGTGGTTTAAATCGCTATGAACGTTTTTCTAAAAGTATTTCATAAATATCTATATTTAAATACCATTTAATTTCTTTTATAGGATTAAAAAAAACCTACTTTTAAAAGTCCCATTTTAAAAAGTTACCTTTATAGATATAATCTACCCGATGTCTCTCCTAAATCTAGGATGAGTTTGTGAGTTTGTGATGAGTTTGCTTTGCCATCCATAAGATCAGTTTTTTTACTGGTAATTAAAAAAAATTACATTAACGCGTCAAGCATCGATAATTGATTTTGAGGTATAACGCCGACTGAGAGATTAAATTGTATGGTATTGCTATGTTGTAAGTAAATTATTTTTATCATAAAGCTTAAAAGGTACTATAACTATTAATTATTCAGAGCTAATAATTACCTAATTAATAGCTTTTGAATCGTTAAGGTAAGCAAAATCTTGCCAGTTCTTCATTCATCTGCAACCGAAGATATTTTTATCTCCCTCGTCGCCATATTTGTTTACAAGGGATACAATTAGAAGGCAAACCGTTAAATTCTGTATCGGACGCTTGGGCGCTTGGGTACCGATGGCAAAAACCTATCTTGGTTAATTAAGATGAAACAGTATATGAATTTTATTAGATCATAAAATATTTACTACACAAAATAAATATTTGTTTTTATTTGTAATTAGTACCTACCTATTTAAAATAAACCAATCTTTCAGGTTTTTCGTTGGCTTAAAACTACTAAAATGCTAGTGTTTTTTACTTGAATATTTTTTATATAAAACGACTCCCACAAATTAATAAAAGACAGACAGGGTCCTCAATACTCTAAAACAGGCATAGTTCAACGTGGGCAGTAAGTTCATACTAGTAACACAGTGGGTGCCTGAAGACCCGCCCATTGCTATGTGAAAAGTTTTGGGAGAGACCTCTGCCCAACAGTGGGACTGCAATAGCTGATAAAATGATACTAAGTTCTATAATAATTGTTCATGCCTTTAATTGCTTTTCATCTAGGGATTAGAGGTGAAAGATTAATAATGTTCTATAATTATACATAGTGAATTGGTAAACATTATACGTGTTATATTTTTTCTTGAAAGTTAACTCAATGTCTAATCAGACGTTTGCAAGCTACGATAATTTTAGTCATAATTTGCTGACGCTACTGCGCACACGCATGGGCAAGTTCCGTTTGTTGTCCTACGCCGAGCTATTAATACCTCCACCGTTGCAGGAATGCAGACTTTGGCCATAAGCATGAAACATTCGATAAACTGATAAGCTTACTCAGTATAATTAATTGCAGGTACTTATGTACAGTCAGCAACAAAAATCAATTAACACTTTAGTAGCCTTTGATTATGCTAACATAATGACATAGTTTTGCTTGACAATTTAAAAGAACACTGTTAATAACGTAAAGTGACATAGTACTATAGTGTAAATCACCTTCTGTTGCTGACCGTACGTAAATCAACTTTAGGAGTTTTTGGCTGCGGCTAACGCGGTAAGTAGTGTTTCAAGTTTGTATCGCGTCGTCTTCGTCGAGGCTCTGGTGCTTAATAAGGTAATAGGTATGCGTTCGTTCGACTATGGTATAAAGATGAATTTCTAATAATAATATAGGTAGGTATTAGGTACTAAGCTAAACACAGGGCAATTTATTTTAAAATCGAAAGGATTTCAAACGTATTATAAACATATTTATACACTCACACCTATTATATAGCCCAAAGTAAGCATCACTAAGAGCTTGTATTATGGATACTAGCTAACGGAGAAATAATGATAATATATATAAATATTAGAAATATACTAATAAACATATAAACATCCATGACTCGTAAACAAATGTTCGTACTCATCATACAAACATTTGTTCCTACCGGGATTCGAACCCGGGACCTCTTGACCGAGTAGCCTGGCCAGGCGGTCGTTAAAATATTTATCATCTTACCATAACATCATGTAGAACAAGGGAAATAAACGCTAAACAAATGGAAATCACGGCACACCTCGTATTGCATGACTCTTCATGTTAATTAAATTTGAACAAACAAATTTATTTATAAACATATAAATTTATTTAACCATATTTCAAAATATTATAATAAAAATGTGAATATCTGAAATAATCAAATAATTATGCCAAGCACAATTTTGTATAGAAGTCGTGATCCTATTTGCACTACACACACGTGCGAGCGGGTAATTTGAAGAAGAATAGAAAAAATCTCATACACATCGTGAAGGTTATCCCCCTTAAAGCATCCATATCACCTAAGCTATATTCGCATTAGTGGTACGTCATACATAATGACGACTAAGTATACATTTTAATTAAAAAACATAGTCATCAGCTAAAGTTTTTATTCACAATCAACACATCAAGGCAATCTTCTGCGATTAGGCAATTTGTCTAAATTAGTATCTAACCTTTTAATACATATTTTAACAAATTACTTTAAATTCGTACAAATTAAACAACGTCGCGAAGTTATTCGGCAAAGCACTTATTACATTATCCAATTTCCTAACTCTCTAACTAGGAAATAGAAAGGTGTAATCGCAGTTAGAGCAATTAGAATCTTATCTAGAGAGTAAGGATCGCTCTGTTTCCAAAAGACAATATTACACGATTCAAAAATTTATCAAGTCCTTAAAAGTAAGACGCGGTCGCACCGTCCACTAAATAATTTAATTTTATATTTCAAATATAAAATCACTTTGCCGAATTCGACTTGCGGTTAATTAAAGCCAAATAAACAAACAACATAAACCAGCAACGCGAGTAAAATCCGGAAAAGTTCTTGGCTCGCGTAAATTTTATATTTTTATTTCTCGATACAAATCATTAATTTTAAGTTATTATGATTCTATATCGATACCGGCATTGCTTCGTCCAATCTTGAAACTCAAGAGGCTGGAGTGCTTGCAATTGCATTAAGGTTAATTAGTGCATTAAAGTTTTGATTGCTTCAATTGCGGAATGTACAGCCATTATCAAAAGATGAGGCCATAACTGTCTGCAGCGAGCTCCATGAGCTCTTCGATTTTTTCATTACTACTATTCTGCTTCGTTGTACTGGCTTAGAAATACCGTTAGCAAAAAAAACACAAACGAACTGTAAAATTGTTGTTGCCAAAATAAATATTTTATAATTTAGTCAGAAAGCTAAGAAGATCAACGAACAGCATAAACATATTTTTTGTTTATTTTGATAGTAGAGTAAAGAGAAATTCATTTCACTTTGTAGGTACCTAAGATTAATTTGTAACTTAAATCTAAAAAGCAATTTTAAGCCGTTTAAAATTCCATAGTTTATCTTAAAACCATTAAAGACGAGTTTAAAACATAACTAAGTACCTAAGGGCTCTGCTGACGGTACGATAACGTAATTTGATTTACATTGACACCCATTCGTGAGGTCAAGCAGACAAGTGGAGTGCAAGGTCGGCCCGGACAGACTTAGATTAGCCACGCAGCGCACGCGATATAATACTATAGTGCCGACTTTGACTAGTCGATGGTTAGCAGTGCGACGTATTGGGAGACGGTTGCCTCCTTCGGCGAGCAAGTCATGTTCCAAAAAGAGGCTGCAGAGCGGGCTGGAGAGAATGACCCTCTCGCAGCCATGTCCCGCAGGAGGCGTACGGGCTGAAGAAGAAGGCTTTTTACCGAGCTCCATCTTCCCTAGTCGGGATGTAGGCGATGGAATAGGCCGGCGTGATTTGGCCTGCTGAGGCCAGCTACAAGCGGCCACAAGGACAACTACCAAGTTCACTGTGTGGTCGCGTCGCTATTCAGCGAGGTAGGAAGAACTGATGGTGATTAGTGAGTATGCCAGTCTCACATAATCCAACTGTTATCATAGATGGAAAAAAGCTATTCCCTAGAAAAAATTAGGTGGACACCTAACTTTTTTTTATGGAAAATCTTTTATTCTATGTGTGCTTGTTTTACTATGTACTGTAGTTCCTGCTCCGTTTGGTTAGTGTTTGTGCAACCTACCACCATCTTACCTAAGTCTGCTGCCATAACAATAATGTTTACAGTATTGTTGTGTCCCAAACATCCGGTATAAGTCTCTGATAAGCGGACGGACACTGTTACTAACTGTCACGCGAACCTATCTTTAGCCTCTGGCTCTGCAACTCTGTCTGATTGTTACGATTGCAACCTTACTCTCAGATCATTTCTATGATCTGAGTCCTTTACTCCTAAGCCGCTGAATCGATGTAGATAAAATTTGGCATGGATCTGGATTGCCTATCCTTTTAGCGCAATAACTCTTTATAATTAAGTATGTTAGTAACCAGTAAGCATTATGTTATTATAGGAGCATCTCAATGTTATGCGACAGTAAGATTTCATGGGAGCCAAGAACGTTTAAAAAACCGATTTTTGTGTCTGGTCGCATGTCGGTATTCATCATCACCAGCCTATATACGTCCCACTGCTTGGCACAGGCCTTCCTACATGGGACAAACACATGAGGAGTTTGGGCCATAACACCACCACGCTGACCCAATGCGGGTTGGTAAAAGCTGTTGCAGGAACAACTGGGACCAACGGCGTGACGAAGCTTCCGAAGCACGGAGGAGCTCGAGATAACAAGCTTTTGATTGACCTATCCCGGGATCGACCCCGGGGAAAGCTGCTTTGTTTTCGTATCGAAACCAGAGCGCTCAAACCACTACGCCACCGAGCTCCTCGAGTCGGTATTATAAAGTCCAAAATAAGCAAAGTGTTCCACATTATAACGTGGTTATGTGCCTGACGTGAGTTGTATTGTGGAATTGGCAATTCAAGTAACTAATCGTGCAGAACGAGAGGACATAATAAGACATTTGCACGGTTTGTTCAGCTTCAATTACGGACGACTGAACGCAGCGTCCCATAGAATGGCCAGTTCTGTCGTAGACATTATTATAATGGACTTAGGTGGCTATGGCTGTAGAGCTTGTTGACGCAATTACCTCAGGAAGCGCGGTAAAGGATTGGTCTCGGTTACTTATAGCAAACGATTGCCTGATGACATTAAAAACCCAATGCCAACAGCTTTGATATGAGACGTGTAGGATATGCTGTTGTTGAGCACACTAGATATCCTGATTGTTGGAGGTAGAGATCATTTTTGATGGGTAATAAATAATCATATTTTTAGCCGCCTTGAGACTTGAGACCACCTTCCTAGAGGTCCGGGGTCAACTCCTGTGGGGGAAGAAATTTTCTTCTCGGTTTGGTTGGTGGTAGAGGTGGCGGTGGTAACCATCTTATCTAAATCTGCCGCTATAACAACAATGTTAACATTATTGTTGTGCAAAGTATTTAAACTAGGAAATAATATATGAAATTTTATTCAGAATGTTTAAAGCAAAAGCGCTCGGTGGCGTATTGGTTTGAGCGCTCTGGTTTCGATACGAAAAACAAAGCAACTTTCGCCATGGTCGATCTTGGGATGGGTCAAAGTTTGTTATCTCGAGCTCCTCCGTGCTTCGGAAGGCACGTTAACCCGTTGGTCCCAGTTGTTCCTGCAACTGCTTTAACCCACCAACCCGCATTGGGCCAGCGTGGTGGTGTTATGGCCCAAACTCCTCATGTGTTTCTCCCATGTAGGAAGGCCTGTGCCCAGCAGTGGGATAGCTGGTGATGATGATGATGTTGAAAGCAACGAAGAATTAATTTAATTATTATTTTTTGTTTATTTTAGACCTCGGTAGCTCAGATGGCTAGAGCATCACCCGGTTTGTGAAAGGTCGCGTTCAGTCCTCGCCTGAGGAAATATTTTTTTTTCTAATATTTACAAACATTTACCTATATGTTTATTATGTTACAAATTAAAAGTATTGTGTCCCGGCAGTTGAGAGGTAAGATAGCCAGTTCCTCTGTGAATCCGGATGAAGTTCGCTTCCATCTTCGGCCTCATCATCAGTCGTCATTTCGTCGTCAAAGGCTCCTTAAACCAATTTTAATTGCAACACTGTTAAAGCATGTTTTGTTTCCCTCACTCATTAGTAAAAACGAACTGTAAGAGGTTTTTGATAATACGATCACGTGAGATAAAATATTAGTCCTTGTCCTCCGTAGGTTAGTTAGTATTTACCTTTTCCACTAAATACAGTCGACAGAACAACAAGCGTAACGGTTTGACCTTGACACCGCCCTTACTCCGTTCGTAATAGAGGCGGCTTTCGCAGTGCAACTTGGTGTGCTGTCTTCTATACATTTTTTTTATGTTTAAGATGAGGGTGGCTAACAATCATAATATAATCCACGAGCCGTTAGCTGTTACCGCAGTTTATTAAAAATTGTTGTACCTAACCACGTCTTTCATAAAATTACCGCAGGAACGTAAAAAAAAATATTATTTGGTTATGATCAATGATCTGCTGTAGGTGCTTCTATATTCGCACTAAATTCAAGTGGAAATAACCACAAAAAAAATGGTGCTTAGAATTTCAAATTTTATGTAGTGCTCCAAACGACTGCCAATATTTACAAAGTTTTGATTTTGACAATACCTAAAAAAAATATTTAATCTATTTATTGCAACAACTTTATCGTTTTATAGGCAATCAAATAAACTATTGTTTCCCAATTTATCGACAAAATAATCGCTTCTGAATATTTAAAAGCCAAAGGTTCTATCTTAAAGCAAGCCTCAACAACCTTTGAGCAATCCATAATGATGCGGGTAACCTTCTAACGAAATAAGGTTATTTCGTGATTTTAATGTCTAATCGTTAAATCAAAGGCGTCTAACAAAAGACAATAATTAAAATTAGGTATTTCAATTGTAAATTGACGACACTGAAACGCTAATAACGTTTATTATCGTTTAGCAAGTTCATACATAATTATTATATAGATTTATCTGCCGAAAATAATTATGTCAATAAAATACAAACCTTTTTTAAACAGGTTACATATAATATAAACAACATCTCATTGAGACTATTCTTATGAGCCTAAACACGCTATATCTGCTGTAAGTTTCTGAAGAATTGATCATCCCGCAGACTTGGTGGTACTCAGCTCAAGGTTAGCATGTCTTGGAAACACTAGTTAAGCTAAACCGAATCAAAATAGATCCATTCCTTTGGGAGCTACGATGCCACAGGTACACAGACAGACACGTCAAACTTATAACAGCTTTTTTGTGTTAAGGGTTAAAAATAAGTAACTATTTTTTTCTTTTTTTATATACAACTAGATTACAAACAAACTAACGGCCCACCTGGTGGTAAGCGGTTACCGGCGTCTATAGACACCTGCAATAACAAGGAAAAGCACTTGATATTGCAGGTGCTTTGTCATCCTGAGGCCTAAGATGAAATGCCGTCTATGCCCAGTAATTACACTGGCTACCTTTCCCTTCAATCCGAAACACAGCGAACTGTTTCACGGGTGAAATAAGAAAGGCGGTGGTACCTACCCAGGCGACCCTACATATGGGTCTACCACCTAGTAAAACCAACCTAGTAACTACCTTTAATTTCATTACACCAGAGCTGCAGAGGAATAATATCTGGTATTGGCTACCCAACTGCGCAACAAAACGATATTATTATCGTATGTGCCATTTTTAGGCAACAAGACGTCTTTTACATTTTAATCGAACCAGAAATAGATGAAACGTAACTGTTGTTAGTTTATTGTATCAATTACAAATAAAGAAAGAAAACGATGAAAAAATATATGCTTCAGGCATAGGTATAAATAACCTGCTAATTCCTTTACCGCTTTCTTTCCTATTCCAACGTTTTTAGAGCAACATTTTCTCACCACTCATTGAAGTTAAACAACACAATGATAATTTAAACGCATCAAAAACATTTAAATGTGTTGTAAGTTTCTTATTGTATCTGAATAAAAAGGAGGATCTGAATGGGATCATCGGATCTACTACCACAAAATTTTCATAATTAACGAATTCAATATGTCCTCACTCTCCTTGTGAAAATTATTGTGGATGTCTGGGTCTATATCGAGATCGCACTTGTAAGATTACTTAGCTATAGTTCACTGTATTAAACAACCTTGGCCACTGTTTTCGTGCAGTGCAAAATGTCAAAAAATGTTTTTTAGAACTTCCGACTTCCGTGAATTATATTACTGTGATTGCTTCGTAAATATAGCCTGACACATACAAATAAATTGAAGTGTGTAACTAAATAAAAAGAATATTTTATGTCCACAATGAGAGTCAAGATATTATTAGACTGTACTTAGCTAATCCATCTTGCTTGCTGGCAATAGAGAGAAATAGAAGAAGTTGAAGAAGGCTTTAATGGACGCAAAGAAAAAATATTTTGTGAATAAATATTTCGTGGAAAAGGAAATACAAAGCTTTCTTACCAAAAATGTTTTAGAATGAACCTCCATCCAGGATAAATTACCCTGAAGATCCATTTTGATATTGTTGAATGTGTCTTTGGAATGGGATACATAAGTAGTTAGTTTCGGAGATTACCACAAAATACATAATACTGCTCTTACATACAACCTTACAAACTATACCTCTTTGTAATTAAATATTAGTATAGGTATTGATAATTTCATGACATTTGTTTGGATGGAGTAATATAACATTGGATGCATTTTTCCATAGAAATGTCCAGAAATTATCAGATGAATAAGATATTTTTGAAAGTGGCAAATCATTTCTATGAAGTAATATAGCGCATGTTTTAAATTGTCGCATTGACAGCACCATCCTGTATATGAGCGGCTACCCCTTGGCCGTCATCGTCAGAGCCGCCCAACCTTTTTAGTTTTGGTTTTCTTTACATTTTTTTTCGATATGCACAATAACAAAACAATTATAGTATCGACTGTGCTACTCGCACCAAGACTTCGCTGCGGAAAAACATCACTTAATTTCCGCCCCTAATATCAGAACCTTTGGTTTAGTAGACCAATAATATTAAGGATATTTGGCTGCTCCATCGCTCTGTTTATCTGTGATGTAATGTAATGAATCTAAACCTCTGACACCTTCAAGTTCAGAAAATGGCAACAGATACTTACTTAGTGACACTTACTAACATACGAGACACCAGAGGTTAACAGAAGGAAGAAAACTAGCTTTCTTAAGTTCAACGTGACCTGCCACCTGGCCTCGTCTGTGCGGAACCCTCGTGCAACGAATGCATTAACAGAACAATTGGCGTAATTCGCGCACCGATCATCTGGGTCAAGGATTAAATCGTCGTCGTGTCGTAGAGTGCAAGATTAATGTCATTTCTATTGCACTTATCGATGCATAGATAGCTATGCATCGATAAGTGCATCTAGAAAGTAGACGAGGAACTGTTTACCAACATAAAGATAAGATGTCTTGAATAATATATATTTATGCATTGTTATCACGTTTACATTCAACTCTATGAAATGATGATGTGTTGTCGGCTGTACAAATACATTTGGGACTAAGATTTCACAGTGAAAACAATAAATTAAGCAGGTTATGAACCATTTTTAAGGATCGCTATATCCAGACATGTTTGTATTGAGTGATATTTTCAAATGGTAATAGCTTCTAAGATATCCGCTTTGGCACCTCGATATTTTTGTTAAATATTTTGTAAATTTTAACGAATTTCTGACGCAAAGTTATTATACTTAGGGTAAGTATTTACTGAGATACAGGTCACGGATGTTTCTCAAAATGTTTGTACTGAGTGATCCATAATTCCGTCGATAACTTTTTTCCTTGCGAGTGTAAATTTTTTGATTTCAGCTATTACTTTTGACATTTTTTTTCTAAATATATTTATTTATTTACTATAACTTAATATATACGTCTAGGTTTTTACAAAATATATGAGAAGATCTCTCAATCTATATGCACATAGGTATGATAGAACTACTTCTTTAACACCCAATTTAAAATTTATAATCCAATCCACTACGGATGAAAATAGTCAACACACATGCTGATAATATCGTCATATTGTACAGTCGACAGTACATCAAGCGTAACAGTTTGTCCTTGAGACCGCCCTTACTGCGTGGTAATAGAAGCGTCTTTCGCAGTGCAACTGTTACACTTAATGTGCTGTCGACTGTACAATGAAATAAATAATCAAGAATGCAAGTATCAATTACTTAGCATAATTTAGCTAACCCAGCAGCGTTTACCCATTACCGTTTTCACGGTTGACCAACAGTCTCGGCCATACTTTTGAGTATGAACAGACAAGACAAACAATATTTTCTTATACTCAATACCTACTGATTATAGGGCCTCCTTTATTACCTAAGTAGACTAACTTCGAGTCTAAGTTACAAGACTCACACTAACGTAAGATAGTTTTCACTTCTAAAGTACATGTGAAGATGTTAGATGTGTGTACATGTGTGTACGTTACAATGAGAAGTACATATTAACATCTTGCTTGGAGATGGTTTTATCTATTTCTTTCTAAGTCTGTGGCCTTTAATCACAATTAATTCAACGCGAATCGCGTATACACAGTCAACAAATCCAACATAACACGTTTATAGCAATATAAAATTTATATTATTGTAAATTGGTATTATTTATTGTAAAAATCTCATGTTTATTTAACTAGTAACATCGAAAATTGGGCACAATAACTTTTTTATGCAGTTTTTATTGTTATCTGCAAAAGTTTTTTATTATTGTCTCAGAATATAAAATTAGAATTATTTACTGCCATTGTATAAATATGAAATGCTTGTTTCCTATATTACGAAGTATAATTACTCTGTGCATGTCTGATAATAAAGTAATTTTATTCAGGTACGTTTGGTAGCGCTGCTAGCGCCATCTTTGGAGCACTATGCGAACTAATAATTTAATTTGCTGAACTGAACTATAATACAAGTAAACTTGTTTGAATCTTATTCTATGAAATAAGTACTTTTACCATTTTGTAGCCATTTTATTAAATTTGTTAAAGCTAATTAAGAATCTACAATTTATTTTTCCTTGACGAATTACAAAGTTGTTACCTGCAAATTTTTCATCTGCTAATTTCTATTTTGTATATATTTCATAATAAAAATGTACTTACGAAGTAAAATTACATGTTGAATGAAAAAAGATTTTGTTATTACTTAATGCAAACATCATATGATTCATAATTTCATAATTGTACATAAGTCTTCGGTAGTATAGTGGTCAGTATCCCCGCCTGTCACGCGGGAGACCGGGGTTCGATTCCCCGCCGGAGAGAAACTTTTTTTTATTAAATATTTTTATTTTTTTATCAAGTATTCTGTAACTTTTTATTTTTATTTTTTTAACTAAATAAGTTTTTTCCATTTTAAGGTTGGCCTCCTAGAATGTTTTTAACTTTTTATTTCGTCTTCTCCAGGTTGGCAGTGCTGGTGTGATGGTGCGGGTTTACACAGTGCTGCTGGTGGTAGCACTGTGCCGCGCCGCCACCGCCCTCGATTCAGAACTAGGCGTTGGCAAAGCTATTAACATATTTATGAGGTAAGCAATAATTAGTCTGACCACTTTTTGTTTCAGTGATGTGTTTACTAGAAACTAACTAAAAACCCTAACCTGGATGAGCTCGTTAAGCATTATTGAAATCAAGTTACTTCAAAATATAGTTCAACGGAAACTTGTCTTTGTTTAAGATGGAACTAGGTCGGTTTATTAATTACCCAAAAAATAAATTCATAAATTTAGTAATTGGAAAATAATATAAGAATAGAATCACTAACATAATAATGGGCATAAATATTGAGTCCTCAAACTGAAGCCAATCATTCTAGTTTATTCGGCACTCATTTACAAGATATACCTACCTAGGTACCTACTTTATTCTTATGGTCTAAGATTTACTTATTATACAAACAAAATAAAATCATATCAGTTTTTCCTGTCTTGTATTTTAAATAACAAGGTTTATAAAACAAATGATCAGAAAATTCAACATTATCAGCTACTTTATATAAATCGTGCCACACACAGCATAGCAGCATAGAGTCAAACACACAATAGGTTACATAAGGAACGCATGATCGCATAGCTCGCGGCAATTTTATATATATATGGTAAGTACCAAAATAATGTTACAGAGGTCCCCAGAGAGAGCTTGTAACTCTGATGTTTCGGCGAGAAACTACAAAAATATGGTAATTAAGTCATCCGCTACCTACTTTACACTGGGTAAAAATATATGTATGTAAAATGTATGTTAAAATACAAACAATATATTTTTCAACATATTATTTATTGTGTTCTAAACGAAAACGAACATGGTGTATTCTCGTCCAAATAGTCGGGGAAGTAGGTACCTGAAAACCTTACACAATTTATTCTTCCTAAAACATCAATAAATTACAACTGATACTCGAACTTTGGAATTATCTCACTAATTTGACCTGAATTCGCTGATATAATACGCAATTCAGCGTTACCTACTAAAGTTCCAATTTGCATTCTTAATTGTGCTTGTTCATATCTTGGAAGCTTTTTTACAATTTTTGCCATCGAACTGAAAAAAAGGTCGTTTTCATCTAATTCATCTTGAGAAGAATCTCGCTGAGTTATTTCGTTCAATGGTCGTAAGCATTCCCGAGGGTACGATATATTTAGTTGTTCGCTGTTATCTTTATTAAAATCAATATCATAGTTCAAATCTTCAGTTTTCTGGCTATCAGATTGTGTATCTTCGTTGTTATCCTGAGCGTTATCCATAAGCTCACTTCCTGTGTTATCATCTTCTTCGGCATTAGTTATGCTGTAACTTTGGGATGAATTCGTTGGAATGTGGTCTAAGAATGATAGAAGATTAGATCTCTTTTTCGCTGCTTCTCCACTTGAAACTAAACCAGGTTTTCCTTTACGCCGAATATAATAATCTCTTACATATGACCACCTCTTGTGACAGTCAAAATCTGAAATAATTTATTTTTAATTATTTTCCGATTAAAACTAACTTGGCGAGAGGGCGTGCCTTTTCTTTAGGCAAAGAAAACTAGTAGAGGAAGTATACCGATTATGAAATACTATAATAAAACTGCGATTAAAATTAACAAGATTTTTTATTAGTCAGTTTGGCAGCAAGTGTAGGACTAGAGAATATGTTTTACTATAAATAAATAAAAAAAAAACAAACGTAATTAAAACTTTTCATATTAATTATCTCAACGTACAAAACAAGAATATGGCTCTTCTGAAAAAGTAGTACCAAATATGGAATAGCATATTCTATAAAAGTACTTCTAGTTTTTTGTTGTTTTATTTCTTTTCTTCATATGATATTTGTCTTGGTCCTTCTTTGACATTCCTTAATTTCTAATATCTCTCGTATAAAATATATTCATAGATTTAGTGGTGGTCCTACTATGGAATAGTATTCCTTAGAATCACTCCTATATTCCAAATTAGGAACATGACAAGAGTTAGAAGAAAACCCAAAAAAAAATATGAATTATTTTAGAAATCTTTTAAGAAAAAAAAATACAACCGATTCCAGAAACAAATATGATTAACAAATGTATCACATACATAGGACATTCACAGTAATATTTTATTTATTTTAAAAGAAACAAAAATAAAACTATGTAAAACATTGACGTCAGTCTTTTTTTGAAGTCGGTTAAAAATAAAAGAAAATTATAGTTAACATAAACCATAATTTTAATTTAGTACTAAAACATCGCGAAATGAACAAAACTGTACTAAAACTTCGCGAAGCGACATCTAGTGTCATACTTGTCATTTAAGGCTAACCCTAGTTTACAAGAGCATGTCACAGATGGAGACACCATCTTTATACAATTTACCTACAACTATGGATGATATTTGTTTTGGTCTATGCCTGCAAAGAATAATATTTTGTTTTGTGCACTATGTAGACATAGTTACCTGTTTTATTAAGTACGGTACCAACTTCGCACCACAAACTTTGTTTTAGTTGGCTGTTTCTATATTCCTTACACTTTACATTGTATAAAGGTTCATGCTTCCGAACAAAATTAATTAAAATTTCATCTTCCACGCTATTCCACTTGCTCATTTTGTTGATCCGAAAATTAAATCTTCTTTTCATCGCTTACATTAAAACATTTGCTTTTGAATAATACGATAATGGGTAATCACAATCACTTGTAGCAAGACAAGCTGTCTTGAAAGCTGAGAGACAGATGGTCGTCCGTCGGTCGTGCCGTGCGCAAATGGCGGCACCGGCACCGCTATTTGACGTTGCTAGTGTCAAACACCGTTCTCTAGGAAACCACGCCATCTTGCTAACGTAAGCCACGACGTCATTCACCGCTATAAAATTTACGGGCGCTTTTGATGTGGCAACGCTCCCTTACGGTGCGACTTTATGTAGTTATTACTGAAAATTCTGCGAATAAAATTAGTTATTATCACCACGCTAATATACGTCCCACTGCTGGGCACATGCCTTCTTACATGGGAGAATCACATGAGGAGTTTGGGCCATAAAATGAGTGTAAAATGCATCCGATATACCTACACAAATAAATAATGCTCACCCGTACAGTAATCAATACAGTCATCAAGCGTAACAGTTTGATCTTGAGACCGCCCTTAATTTGCTCATAATAACGGCGGTTTTCGTAGTGCAACATTTACACTTGATGTGCTGTTCTCTCTACTTACACCACGAAATCACGCAAACACAAATCAATCCTCATCATTTTAGTCTGCCTACGTAGGTATCTAGTGCTAAAATGAAGTAAGTAATTTTAGTCCAATTTCTACAAGAAAAAATAGGTTTAGGTTTAAAGAATTATATTCTCATAAAGACATTACATTGTCACTTACATGAGAACATATCTAATTAACACATTGCAAACTGTTCGTGTTCACAAAAGCAAAATAAGTTTTTTTTTTGTTTAAGTTACAAATTAAACATTAAAAATTAATCATTAAAATACATTAATAGTTAGAAAAGCGTGAAACTACTGTTGTGTACATATAATTTTATAAATGTTGCCTTCTTAAAATAACTTTTTTTTTTTAAATATTTGATAATTGTTGGCATATTTAATAGTAGAACAATAACTATAAAAAATAAAAGTTTAGGTTAAGCTACAGAAAAATAAGATACCTACATACATACTCTCAAAATTATGGCCACATTAAAACTGACAATTATTATGCAACAAAAATATTGTTCTTCTCCAGATATGGCTACCTCAGCATATGCATGCGAGTGGTGCCGCGTAACGACACGGAGAGCTGGGTGTTCCGGGAACCCACCGTCAGCGTATTCCGGGACGTGGACCGTTTCTCCGTCGCCCCGAAGCCGCGCCAGCCGAAGACCTTGTTCGACGGAGACTTCCACATGGAGTTTTGCGATAACTTGAAGCAGTTGTTGCAGGCATACTTTAGAGATTTTACTTTTGAAAGGTAATTGTCGGTTCACTCCTCTCATGATGGTAAACAAAGCATACCCTAAACCTTTCCGTAAAGTTACCGGTGTGGTAACCACTAACCAGTAACCATCAGGTGCATATTTTGAATGTCAGTATTGTTGCCACAAAGAAAAAAAGTCTCTCTGCCACAGATTAATATTAGTCTCTGCTCCCAAGTATAAAAAAAATCCTAAAAATTTTGTTTTGTTTAGTATGATGTACCCTTCATACTAAACAAAACAAAATAAACTCATATACCTATATATGTATTAACTACCTATTATTTCATGGTTCTTGATAACATTTTCCCAAAGATGATGTACTTTACAAAATTTCATCCAAAGGTTTAAAAATTAATTTAGAAATTATTACTTATTAGAAGTTACAACTTATAGGTAATACAGGCTGGTGCCGTCAATACGACAATAAATAGACACATGGGCTATATTAGTTTATAGAAATGGTTCGCCACTTTCAAAAACATCTTATTCATTTGATAATTTTATGACTTTTGTATGAAATAAGATAACATTGGCTGCATTATTTCATAGAAATGTCATGAAATTATCAAACGAATAAGATGTTTTTGAAATTTGAACGGGTTTAGTGTTAGAGCATTTAAAAAAAAATATTGCTTATAGGCTTAGACTCAAACTATTTATGATTTTGTACAGAATAGTTAAATCTCTTATTCTTCTGTGAATTTCAAGGGATTGAATACAAGATAAGTAATCATCATTATTGAAATTAAATCTGTAATTTAAATGCTTTAAAATTTTTGATTGAGTTCGATTGGGATCGGTTAGTAAGGTTAGTTAGCTTAATATTTAATATTTAAGTATTTAAATAACTTAAATACTTAATTCATTATAATTGATTCCAGACTGGAGCGGCCATGGCGGGCGTTCACTGCTGGCTGGCCGACGGACATCATGGCGAGGAACCTCGGTATCAACTCCTCATATATTAATGGAGACCACTGCTACGTCCTTGTCAGGGTATCAAGGTAATGGATTAACTAGTTAAAACACATAGCGATACATACAGTACCTATGTCGTCATTGAACATGTAGTAGACACAAAAGAAAATTAATTGATAAGCACCACATATGATACATTGCACAGGGAATGGGTTAACAAAGGTATAAATAAGTATTTTTTCAAATTTAATCCCTCATAATAAAATAACATCTTTTGTAACAGAAACCACTTTAAATGGAGTGAGATATTATTGAGCCTATTAAAAACATTTTAAACCAGTCATTTAGTATTTCAGAAGAATATACTCCTTTCTTTTCCCCGAACAATGCAAATCGGCAACAGTAGGAAGATATGGTGTATGTAACCACATACAGGAAATATATGTTTCACGGTTTTAAACAGCATTAGAAGTATTAAAATATACCATTACATCTAGGCTAGGGACCTTTATTTTATCCGCTGCATCTCTCACTGATTAGTAGGAGTCTGGTGCTATTTCAATATAATTTAAATTGTGTATTAATAGCGATATAAGATCTATAAGAATGACTATAAAACACCATGATGATATATTTTTCTCTCTCCTTCCAGGTTCCGTGAAACAGCCAAATTGAACGATTTACCACCAAATATACCTATAGAAGATGTTGTTCTAGAAGCGATACAGGAATCCGCCATCGGTGACACTGTTTCTATAGCAGACTTTATAAGGAAATATGGCTCGCATTATATAGCCTCCTATGTCACTGGTAACTCGTTATATCAGGTAAATAAAATTTATTAAATTATATTTATTATTCATTTGAGGAGCTCGGTGGTGTAGTGGTGTGGGCGCACTGTGTGCTCTGGTTTCGATTACGAAAATAAAACAAACGCCATGGTCAATCCCGGGATGGGTCAATCTAAATTTTCTTCGGTTAATCTAACCCAAGTAGTTTAGTTAAATATTTTATTTCACCAAAGTTTAGCGAGATGTAATTACAGTTCTTTTAATTTAACAAAACTGGTTTATGCACCTTAGTTTTTGGCTAGGTAGTAGTTATATAGTCACTTTAAACTACAGGTACCTGAAAGTTCGGTTGTATTTAAGTAACCTTTTTTCAGTGATAATCTATTCAGTCTAATATTTTATTGAAATGTAACTCCATATTTAATGATAAATTAGAGAGTGCTTTACACTCTTCTATCAGGTAGTGAAGTATTAATATCATAAATTTTAATGACAAATTAGAGAGTGCTTTTCTCTACTATTAGGTAGTGATTCATCATCATTTCAACCGAGAGACGCCCACTGCTGGCCATAAGTGATTGATGAATTAAAAATGATTTAAGTAGAAAGACCTTTACAACTTAGGCCCATTCCCGTTTCCACTTCCAAGTCAAGTCATGTGACCGTAATGAGGTGACTTACAACGTGATTCATGTTTACAAAAACATGTAAAGGAAACACAGTTAGTTTTCAAAACATGCTGATAGCGTAATGATAGAGGAAAGATTTATGATTGTAACTACTGTGACTGTTTGTGATGTCACGTTTGATGCCAACGTGTTTATGTGAAGTGCAGACAAATCAGTCTAATCATTTTAAACAATACTAAAGTATGTTTAAGTGAACCATAGACTATATCTTGTTCTTATGGTCTAAGAAGTAGACATCATTGAACATAATTTACTAAATTAACACTAGACGATAGGAAACGACAGCACATCTGCCTGCCTTTCGAAACTTATATCTTAGCATAATAAAGTGGTAATAATGATAGTACCCCATAATCTCAAAATTGTGAGGTGATATTCATTTCCGTCGCAAATATCTACTTACTGATGTACTGTCAGTGTCAAAATGAAGGTCCTTAAGCCTTAAATTCAAATTTATTTTTCTAAATATCCTGTATGTAATGTATTACTTATCCTAGGTATTCGTGTATACCCGAAGTGTGTACTCCAAGTTAAAAGAACGCGTGAAGTCCAAAGGTGTCTCCGACATACCAGTCAGCGAGATGACCAACTTTTTCTCCCCGTTCTTCGCCCAACACGTAGGGGCGGTTAAGGTTTGGACTGTTGTAATAATCATGGTTCTACACAAAACCAGCTAAAATTGCACAAAATTTTGATATTTTAAAGTGACTACTTGAAAATTTCTTTAAAAATAATTGCTTTTTTATAAAATTTGTAGAATCATGATTTTATGCATGGAAATAATTTGGACAATTTCATTCATCGATTCCATTTATCACCATGCATTAAAGACTTCTTTTCTTGTTTATTCTCCACTTCATTTGTTTCATGACCTTTACACATCTCGAAACATCAACCATCATTATTCATCTATCAAATCATGTCATTATATTAGATACAATTAAAAATGAGCCATAATTCTCATGTTTTTTAAATTACTCTATATTATTAATAATTTGACCACGAGTCAGATTCGCAATATAATAACTTATTGATATTTTATAGGAAAAGGCCCAAAATGTTTTTCATATTTTTCCACCTACGGGTAATTTTTACAATAAGTAGGTATATTTAAAAAAATATCGCTAATCGGAAAATCTAAAACGTACCCGAAGAAAAATAAAATCCTCTCATTTTATTTGGGCTTTGTGGTATATATTGGTATACATACAACAATATAAATAACAAAAGAAGTTTTTAACCGTCCAATTTTGACCGTCTATTCCGAAGATCTATCCTGGAGTTCTCGTACAACCCAAAGACAAGAATTACAAATAAATAATACAGTGTATATCCTCTTACTTCAGGTATTTGTGTTCTCTAGAACAGTGTACACTATGATCAAAGAGAGGCTAAAAAGCAAAGGCGTGGCTGATATCACAGCCAAAGAACTAGAGGGTTACTTTTCTCCTTGGCATGCCAAACACATAGGTCAGATCAAGGTAAATTTTACGTACAAATAAAAATAAATATCTAGATATGTATTTAAAATTATTTAATGATCATATAAGAATTTTCATAATCATTATTTCTTGTTCATAATCACTATCATTCACGTGCATTTCATTGAAGTTGCATATGGACTCTTCTTACCGCTCCTCATCAGGTGGTGTTAAGTCATTTGCCGTGCTTTGTATTTAAAAAAGTGTGATACCAATTTTTCTCAGATGAACATTTCACCGATAAACCCATAGTTTTTTTTTTGGTTCTTATCTTAACGGGGTAAGTCTTGACCTTCACCTCACCTGATGGTAAGTGAAGATAAGGCCGAGACGATGGAAGCGTGTTACACCCAGATACCTCAACCACAGAGGTAAACAAATGGTTTATTCTAAAAAATGAGACAAAATAACCATGAACCGAACAGTGAATTCCCTTAAAATATTTCAAGTGGTAGGATTTTGGATTAGTCAGTAAAGCGTTCATCGACGAAAATTGGAAAAGCGTTAAACACCGCTATACTATTTTATTTTTTAAATGGATATTAACTTTTTAGACTTAGGTGGCATCTCATCCGCAAAAGATATCATGCTCGGATGAAACGTCGCCCTTCTCAAATTGTTAAGTGGACGAATCATCCGCAAAATATTAATCTTCGGATCAAACGTCACCGTTTGAAACTTTGAGGTGTCGAATCATTCGAGAAATTTTTAATCTAATTAAATACTAAAATGGAAAAGATATACCTAGGTAACAATCTTTTTTTCATATATATGTGTAATAATAAACTACTGATATGAAGATATCTTTTGGTAAATCAAAATAATGTGTTGTTTACATGATACTTAGTGTTTTACTACCAAAAATCGGTTTTGTACTAAATATAAAAGATGATTCCAAAATCAAAATAAATAATTAACAATTACTTTACTAACAAAATGCCTAAAATCAATCATTTTGTAAACTACTCGTAAATCTAATATTATTCTGTTTATGTCGTATACACTTTCATTTGAGGGTATTTTCATAACAATTGATACATCGTTGTTTAACTAATAGAATAGATACCCTACAAAACAAACTAAGATGTCTCAATTGTTTTGTAAAATACCCTTAAATTAAATTGTATACCACATAAAAGGAATAATGTTAGTTTTAGGAGTAGTTTACAAAGTGATTGATTTTAGACATTTTGTTACTAAAGTAATTGTTGATTTTTTATTTTGATTTTGGAATCTTTTATATTTATTAGGTGGTAGGCCCGTATGTAGGGTCGTCTGGGTAGGTACCACTGCCTTTCTTATTTCAGCCGTGAAACAGTTCGCTGTGTTTCGGATTGAAGGGAAAGGTAGTCAGTGTAATTACTGGGCATGAACGGCATTTCATCTAAGGCCCCAAGATGACAACGCAACGTGTCTATAGGCGGCGGTAACCGCTTACCACCAGGTGGGCCGTCAGCTTGTTTGTCATCTAGTTGTATAAAAAAAATTTAGTCTAGAACAGATTTTTGTTAGTAAAACACTAAGTATCATGTATACAACACATTATTTTAATTTACCAAAAGATATCTTCATATTTTATTACTACACATATATATGAAAAAAAAAGATTCTTATCCATTTTAGTATTTAATTAGATTATTCGCCACCTAAAAGTTTCAAACGGTGACGTTTGATCCGAAGATTAATATGCGGATGATTCGTCACCTAACAATTTGAGAAGGGCGACGTTTCATCCGAGGATGATATCTTTTGCGGATGAGATGTCACCTAAGTCACTTTTACTGTGATGTAATTTTGACATTACAATGCCTACTTATTTCTAGTTTTTGGATTATTTCAACATTTCCCTTTTCCACAGGTGGCCAGTGGTAACAAAACTGTGGAGAATTGGGCTATGAAAAGACTTCGAGTACACTACTACATATTTTCTTATCCCAGCCTTCTAAAACTTCACGGGGAACCGTCGTTATTAAGAAATCTCGACACACTACTGGGAAACGAAGCCTTATTACAATTAGAATTAAAGACACTATCGCCTGCGTTCAAAGATGCCAAGAAGAAAAAGTGGTTTGAAGAAGTCATAGACAATTATTTAAAATTATGGGAGAGTAACATGTGATGTGCGTGGGTTATTTATGTAGGATATAATGAATTATGTATGGCTGTCATTAATTTAAGTCTCACCATTTGCAAAACAGAGAAATAGTCCTGCCACCTATTTTTAACTACAGTTATGATCATAGTATCTTTTAATTTGACTAACATTGCTGTTACAAATGTCGCTGTGACAATAGTCTTTGCTAGGCTAGCGACGGATAGGTACCTACTATAAATGTCAAATTTAACATAGGAATGCTATCAAACAATTTTTACAAAATAAATAATAAACGACGGATAAATTTGCCATTTCTTAGAGCCACTCAATTGAAATTATTTAACATAAATTTACTGAAGCATGTTAAATAAAATAGTTTATTAAAATAGAAATGGCGGTAAAAAAAGGATCGTGTGTGCATAATAAATAATGGCTTGCAAGAAACCATGCGCGTGTCTCATTTTAGAAAACGGAAAATGCCAAAAATAACATAAGATAAAATGAACATTACCCCTAACTAAATATTTTAAGTACAACCAACTTAGGTACAGTCGACAGCACGTCAAGCGTAACAGTTTGACCTTGAAACCACCCTTATTGCGTTCGTAATAGAGACTGCTTTCGTAGTGCAACTGTTACACTTGATTTGCTGTCGTATGTACCAAACACCTTCCAGAAAAAACAATGCAAAAATATTAAGGTTGTGAAAAAGTACCTTATAAACGTTAATTTATTGAATCTACACAGCCAACAGCACATAAAGTTTGACTTTAAGACCACTTTCACTGCGTTCGTATAAAGGCGGCTTTCGTAATTTAACACTCGCCATGCTGTCGTCTGTACGACTGAGTTTAGAAGATTAACACTTTAGTACCATGTCATACCAATTATTCTGCTAGTTCAACAATAGTCGACCATGCCATGCCTAACGGAGAACCTAACAGTTCGTGTGAAATAGTCCTAAAGTGTTAATTTAATTAACATCTAGGTAAATTCCAGTGTACGAAGAAACAAAACTATTAAATAGACAAACATAAAAAACCCACCCACTCTTGACGATCGTGTAGGTTTTTGATTGTGAAATATTCGGTAAATGATGTCTTTAAATTCCATTCATACATATTTTCGAATATACCTAGGTGCTTTTTTACAGCCACTGATTTTAGGTAAGAATTTTATGAACCTTCCGGTTAGACAATAAAGAACAAAATGTGATCATACAATGTTTATCATGTAAGAAGACAGTGAAAACTACTTAATATTAAATTAAATATATTTTTGTAAATAGATTTTATTGACAAGTGCCTTAAAATTAAATTGTAATTTTATTATTTTTAAGCTCACTTATGTAATGTTTCACTTATGAACAGTATTTGCTTGAACTACTTGATCAAAACATTCTCATATTATTAGACTCAATTCTTTACGTTGAGTGCCCGCTTTGAGTTAACAATTTACAAGTTCACAAACTAAAATAAATAGAAAAAAAATCGCTATGTATCATATGTGATTCATGAGAAGGGAATAGGTTAAGCAAGGAGAAGAGCCAGTACGCAAAGTTTATATAATTATACCGTGTTAAAGAAAAAACAATTTAGTTTTGCAGATGATCAAATTCCCAAACTCGTCACGTATTAAAACCTAAATGGTCGCATTCACAAACGGTCTAATTCCCAGATCGTCACTTTCCAATGGACGGAAATCTACATTACTTATTAGCTTTTAAGTTACGGCCTTTTAACCAGTCTCTATCAAAATATCTAAATTAAGTTCCATGTCCACAAACGACAAAATAGAATAACAATTGTAACTCTCAAGCAAAACAAACTGTGTTAGTGCCATCTTTTTACGTCTGACATGGAAAATTATATTTTTGAGAATTATACACGTTATTGCATAGCCGGACTTTATTAAAATTATCTAAATAAGTATATTTTACTAAATGTTTTTCAATCAAATCAATTTATTATGTGTATCAAATTAATTTTCAGGTAAAACCGTATTTTGAATCTTAATGTATAAGTAATGTGCAATATTACGAGTAGTAACTCGATCAATCTAGTATATTAGACCCCTAATAGCAAGATAGAAATTATTGTTTTATTTGATTGTGATTGCCTGAAATTTAATTATATCTAATCAGTTATACTAGTAGACGATATATTTTTAAATTGAATTATGAATTACTAAAAATTTACGAAAAATAATTTAAACAGTGCAAAAAAATTTCAAATCTGATTTTTAACATTGTCGTCTGTAGCTACATAGCGCAATGCGGGATCACATAGAGAATGCATTTACATTAATTATACGATCATACAATAAAATGTAATTAGTAAAAATATAATGTAAATATTTTGAGATACGAGTTTGTAAGAAAAATAAAATTGTTTCACAAACCTAAAATATTGTTTCTGTTCTTTACCTGATTCTTGCCTTTCTTCACCTTTGTGAAGGAAAGCAAGAATCGGTATAAATCGGTGTAATCGGTGTATTAATACGGTGTATAATTATTTTTAATTTCATCTTATTCTTTATTTTACTGTGTGTTTTCTTAAGATTATTTAATTAATTAATCTCCTTCAATCCTGAAAAATACATTTTTTTGTTAAGGTATACCTACAAACCTGCAATTTTTAATAATTGCAGTTTCTGTTTATTTTGTTGAAGAACCCTAATGTTTTATAGTTTATAAAATGCTTAGCTACAGAACTTTATTGGCTTGGCTACAGAAAGTGTAATTATTTAACTCTAATAAAGCACTGTTAAGTATACTAAAGCCTGCACAATATTCTTGACTTGAATGGAACCGATTTTAAGAATGATATAAAGGTTGTTTTAACGCTAATGTGCTAGTTGGGCTATGTACATACTTACCTACCTACCTATACTTTTATCTAAAATTAAATTACAAATAGAGAAAGAAAACGATGATAAAATATATGCTCCAGGCGGGAATCAATCGCTCATCTCCTGATGTCCGGCCCGACGCATCATCGTTTCCTTTATTTATTTGTGATTGTTGTAATGAAGTAGGCGTTTGAACGCATCAGAAACATTAAGATATGACTAAAATTAAATGTCAAGACGTGCCTCGCTTACCTTCATAGATCTACATTCATCTAAACATTATTTTTTCATTACTATTATTCTTCATATGTAAAAGAAGCAAGATCGTATCTTAATATGTGATGCTTCTCATTTACCTGTTACCAATCTGAGGTAAGTACCAACGAACATAGAAAGGGATTTGGGTTCAGATCTCGTGACTCATCTTTTGTCTACGAGCCATGTTTTAGGCCGTGCAGATTTTGATAGCATTTTCTCTACATAATAATGCTTGGTAATATAGATTTAGTTATGTCGACTGATTACATTCGGTCGAAACACAGAATCGATCCGACAACTCGCATCCCTTCTTCAGCTGTATAACAAAAAATAAAACAAAATAAAAAATATGTATTTAATCTATGTAAAATGGTTATGAGAGCTATATAGAGCTTTCGTAGTCAATGGTTATGAGAACTAGAGCTCTCTAAGTAGGGTGGTAAGTTGTAATAAGCAAGCATACGGTCTGCCGGATGGTAATAATTCTGTGCTGATGGTAAGCGGCTGCCGAAGCCTTCAGATGATTGTAACACCAACGTTGACAATGGTAACATTAGTAGCCTACAAGCAGGCTACTAATGTTACCATTCTCATATAAATGCTAAGATGTTGTAAATATTTAAAATTGTCATGGTAATTTTGTGCCTTGTACCTATATTTTGTTTTACGGACCGAAATACCTAGGTAGGTATAATTTATTTTACAATTTTAAAATTTTTGATGACTTTAGTTTTTACATAGACCAAATACTTAGCTAACATCCTTGGTATTTATAAGACTATGTTTACATAGGTATTATAATAATACTGGACATGACGGCATTTCATCTTAGGCCTCAGGATGACAACGCACCTGCAATATCAAGTGATTTTTCCTTGGTATTGCAGGCGTCTATAGGCGGCGGTAACTTACCATCAGGTGGGCCTTCAGCTTGTTTGTAATCTAGTTGTATAAAAAAAAAATTACATAGGTACCCGCTTGTTATGCCACGTAGAAGCTCTTGCTACACCGCTTTGAAGGTGAATCGCTAATTTTTTCTAAGCTGCCCGCAGCTACCGGCGTTGTTCTGTCGTTCCATATATATTTTGAAAGTGCGCAAGCGCAGTGCTTCACTGACTCGAAGAATTGACACGAGTCAATTCTTCGAGTCAGTGAATTGACTCGTTTTCAGAGCTAGAAGTTTGGCGCAAGATGTACAGACAATAGCACATCAAGTAACAGTTGCACTACGAAAGCCACCTCTATGACGAAAGGAGTAAGGGCGGTCTCAACGTCAAACTGTTGCGCTTGATGTGCTGTCGACTGTACCATACACTACACTACTCCCACTGCACGCGTTGCTTCGTACGAGACGACTCTGCGGCTAAATTGAGTTAGACTCTAACACAACTACAGACTTAGACAAATGTAAAGACATTAAGACATACTAATTAGACAATCAGAGTCGTGACTGCCGATCTTAATCAGTTAGCATGCTGAATTTAGCTAACTAAATTTAGCCAAATGTAAGAACCCCTTTACCTACTCCCAAAAAAATGCTTCCTAGATGACCGAGAAGTTTTTGCTGAGACCTTCTCGGGGTGCTTCCCTTGTCAAGCACCCTCAATCGTAAATTCGAGTGGAGAACATCACTCGCCCTTCCTCCGCTTTTTCTGGATAGGCAGCTACATAATTTTAATTTACACGTGGTTTCTACAATAATATAAATACTGACATGCTCTACTATATTATTGCACGCAGTTTTGTAGATTATTGTACTATTTATGAGCAATAGTTGAAACAAATCAAGCGTCTATGAAATCCACACTCGATAAGCGTTAATTCACACAAGTAGGTCCCCGGGTTATCTGAGCACGCACTGAGCAGACCTTGATTTTTACTCCCATCTTATTGACCAATTTTGTACGAAAATAAACGAATGACAACCTATTTGTTTTACTAACATCCAAATAGGTACTTAAACGTCACTAAAGAACCTGAGGGACTAGACGAGATGCCATTCGATAATCACAATCGCTCAGCGGAAATGTATGGGATTTGACATAAGACATCGAACGACTTTCGATTTTTCGATAGTTAGTGTCAAATTCCATACATTTTTCATTTAGCGATAGCGATGGTCATATGGCATCTTGTCTAGGTCCTCTGAAATCATAACCATACATCGTAATTTAAATGTATTTCATAGCATGTTGTTTCAAAAAGTTAATTTTCGACTTTCTTCTCTTTGTTCTTCCACTGCATTGCTTCGATTATATTTTAGTTGGGTAATGTTAATGTCATAAATTACGTTGAAAATCTCCCGGTTTTCCAACGTTGCCACGTACTTACGGGCCATAAAATGGACGGTATCTAATGCCTATTGTATACCTACGTCCCTTTTCTAAATGAACTTAACCTTTTTTTTAATGTTCGATATAATAATCCATATATGCGAATCGTATCAGGAAAATTCACGCCAAGTTGATCGTAAATAGATACAAATAATTTATTATCTCCTTTTTAAAATAAAATTGAAAATCTTTCGTCCTAACCATATCATCTGTAAGTATGTACGTCTTCTT
Organism: Nymphula nitidulata; assembly: GCA_947347705.1. Lineage (NCBI taxonomy): Eukaryota > Metazoa > Arthropoda > Insecta > Lepidoptera > Crambidae > Nymphula > Nymphula nitidulata. The sequence continues at coordinate 10,673,226 of OX374636.1, forward strand.
TCGGATTCAGTGTGCAGTCAGCAAGTGGTTGTAACTCTAGCACCCATCTTATACATCAATTACGTCACACTCCCTCAGCCCGGCCACAGGAGGTGATACCTGTCGATTAAAAATCCTCCAGAGGCAATTCGTCCTTAAGACTTGAGGAGTCACGAAGCTTCTCGCCTCCCAAAGCCCCACTTTTAAAATTTGAAATCATTTATTCAATCCTTTCTTATTTCAGTCGTGAAACAGTTCACTGAGTTTCGGATTGAAGGGAAAGGTAGCCAGTGTAATTACTGGGCATGGAAGGCATTTCATCTTAGGCCTCAGGATGACACCTGCAATACCAAGTAATTTTTTTCCTTGTTATTGCAGGTGTCTATAGGCGGCGGTAACCGCTTACCACCAGGTAGGCCGTCTGCTTGTTTGTCATCTAGTTGCATAAAAAAATGCAACATAGACATTGTCATATCTTGTTGACGTCCAAAATAATATTACATATCTAACATTTTATGAAATAAGTAGCCCTAGCGCTCCACCCTACAATTTTCTAACAGCAATGGTCAGTCATAAAAAAGAAAAATACGTCACCCTTCGAGTCATGCACAGGATTGCTAACCACACTTGTTGACCAAAGTCATGCTCCCTTTCATGCTTATGTGCTATTTTTTTTAATTAATCGAGAGCACTAAAATACTCTCTACAGTCTTTCCTTAATTAAACAACAGCTGTTGTGTAAACTCCGTTCCAGCCACTTCAACATTCACTAATAGTATTTTCGTCCATGAATTCTAATTTCTCATGAGCTTCTAGTCCACCTATTGTATTTTATTATTTGAAATATTTTATAACAATACAATATTGTGACACAAAGTCTGTACTCTGTACTCTTTATTTAACCCTCATTGAAATCAGAATCAGATAAAGTTACCCTATTTCTTTTAAAAAAATTGCCAACTCTATACATGCAACACATGCATAATAATATTGCATTGTTGACATTACTTGTTCGGTATTTTTGTTAAAAATAAGAGAAGCGAAAGAGAGATCGGTAATTTAAACAAGAATATGAATACACAAATATGAAAAATAATAATAATATTCATACACTCACAGTAAGCATCAGTAAGAGCTTGTGTTATGGATACTAGATAACGGAGAAATTATGATAATACTATGTAACTAAATAACTCGTAAACAAATGCTCGTACTCATCATACAAGCATTTGCTCCTCTACCGGGATACGAACCCGGGTCCTCTTGACCGAGTAGCCTGTGTGTATAGCAAGGGGTACAGACCGCTCGACCAGCTGGTCGTCAAAAATTTATTTACGACTTATTATGTTTACGAGTAAGTATTTGAATACGCCTTTACTGAACAACTTATCTCTATCCACATGTATTGCATTGGAAGATAATTTTTCACATCTGGTTTTGTAATCTACATCAACTTGACCGTGACGTTTTGAATAACTTGGGTAGGCATTATTTTTATAAAATATAATATTAAATTATAATATTTGACACCAAGTGAAAACCAAGACACCAAGTGAAGTGGGCGCAAGTGACACCCCTGGTGTTGCAAGCGTCCATAGGCTACGGTAACCGCTTACCATCAGGTGGGCCGTATGCTTGATTGCCACCTTAGTGGTATAAAAAAAAAATTAAGTACTGTTCTCCTTCAGAATGATCTGTGACCTTTGTCAATGACCTTTCCAAAAAAACATAGCAACCGTCGCAGATCACGGATGGGCCAGTCTTTTTCCTCTGTGCTCCTGAAGGCACGTAAAGCCGTTCCTCCCAGTTTTTACGTCAACCGTAATCATCTACCATTCTCCAAATTGCCAGTGAAAGAGAAGTCATTATGTTCCAAAAGAAATTTACAATTTTTTTAAAGATTTGGCTTAGAAAAGTAAAGTAAAATTAAGACGCTAAGTAATTTCGCTAGAGCTAGTTTTGTAAGGGCTTTAAGAGCAGGGGGACTCTTGATTTTACCCCTTGTAAAATCAAGAGTCCCCCTGCTCTTCCACGAGAATACCTTTGTCATTAAGTTACAGTGACCCATCCATATAAAATAGGAATTTTTCTATTCTAGGTTACCTATATTAGCGAATACCAATTTCTAATAACTCCGGAGACAAATACGCGTGACATTATTTGTATAATTTGATATACAAACTAATCGCTCGGGTCAAGTTCAGCTCGATTACAAGCAGCACATTAGCAAAATATTTAAAAAAACTCAGTACGCGTGCCGACATTGGCCGCTTCACCCCGCGATTCAACATCCATTGCACTTTTATGTTGGATAGTCGAACATGTTGCTCATTTATTTGTGGCTGTTGTTAAGTGGCTGTGGGGGTGAAGGAGGGGATGTTGGCTACGATTTGAACATAGGACACAGTATAGACATCTTTGCTAAGTACGCTTTTATTTATTATACCTAGTAGTTAATTAATTGTATGTAACTGTTATAGTCTATTGATTATTTACTGCATTTGCCAAAGAAATTGTATGAGCAGTATTTATCTCGATTTTATAGCTAGAAATCAGTTGTTACCTCATAGTGCGTCAGCGGATCTACCTAGCATTTCAACGTTTTGTTCAAAAGTATAACATACAAATATGGAATGGAAACCGCATAAACAAAAAAATGAAAGATATTTTTATTAGAAAATCGATTCTTCTCTACCGGCATCTACCGCGGTGAATGTAGAGCGCCGTTTCCTATACACCTGTTTAGTTCATTTTCTCTATGAAGTATTAACAAATAGTTTCTGTTTTTCTTTTAAGAAGTAAAACTGACAGCAATAGTTTAAAAGTCCGCGCTGTATAGAAATACGTACTACACCAGAGCGATGGGCATGAACATCAAGCTTTAGTTCACGCAAGACCAACAAGAGGGCTTAGACTAAAGGGAATATGTATGGGATTTAACATTTGCACTTGAAAGTCGATCGAGAGCTTATGTCAAATCCCATACACTTTCCGTTTGGTAATAGCGATAGCGATTATCGAAAGACGTCTTGTCTTGGAATCTATGTCTGTATTATTATTAAGACATACCTACCTACATAAAAATCAAAACGAGTAGTTAATCAACAACTTCTATTATTACTGAGAACAGAATTGATTTTAGCATTGATATAAACAAAAAGGATTGTTTATATGAATGGATTTTAGCCAAAAAATACCTGCGTTAGACACAACGTTTTATAGAAAATAGGTATGGCGAGCGTGTACTGTGACGTCAAAGTTCATATGGGATCCCCTTGTCTACCATGCAACTTTAAGCAGTTGAAAGTCGAGTACCTATTTATTAATATTTTTCTTAAATTCTTTCAGTTTGAAAATTATTACTGAACAATTTATGCATACTTTATTTAGTTTTTTGTTATCATTCGCTGTCCGTGTATTTTTGATAATGTGAACACCCTCCACCAGCTATGGCGACTTGTCCCAAGTGACTCAAGTGGTGTCAGCCAGCTACTATGACGACCAGGATTTGATAGTGCCATTCAGTGAGAAGAACCTGCGGGTGTTCGCCAATGCCAGTAGCCACAGCCTGGTGGGCGGCATCATGCCGCACATGGAAATACTAGCCTGTGACACGTTTGATGACCTCCTGCAAACGTATTTTAGTAACTTTAAGATTGAAGGGTAAGTTTCATACATTTTTATTTACGAAATAGGTAGGTAGGTGCATAATATATATTATGATAACAAATATTTAGAAGTAAAATCATTTTTAGGATAATAAAAAAGCAGATGCCATACTTATATTTCTATGGCAGAGACCGCATAATCCAAATCGATAGCTTCTCCAAAGAAGTAGGATAAAATAGTACCTACTCTGTGCAAGTAGGTAACTCTTCTTCTTCTGAACTCATCATAATTGTAAATAATAGGTTGGGGACAAAGTTTCTTCGCATTTTTTAAGAAAATTCAAAACATTTTTTTATATAGTTTATTTACATTTAACTAAAGTATGTAGGTACCATTTTGTTCGATAACTTTTTGCCATCTTGTAGGTAGGGACATGATCACATTGATATAGAAATTTTTGGACTTCTGATCAAAATACCGCGACAAGTGGTTTTGGCTAGAGAATTCTGAAGAGAGCGAATCAGGTGGAAATCTGAAGGTGCAAGGTCAGGACTATACGGCGGATGTATTAACACCTCCCAGCCAAACTCTCTTAATTTTTGCTGAGTGGCTAAAGATATGTGAGGTCTAGCGTTATCATGATGAAAAACCACACCCCTTCTGTTGATTAATTCCGGCCACTTTCTCTCAACTTCTTGCTTTAATCTCATCAGTTGTTCGCAGTAGAGTTCAGAATCGATAGTCCTACCTGGTGGTAACAGCTCATAATGAATAATGCCCTTCCAATCCCACCACACACACAGCATCACCTTGTTGCGAGTTAACCCGGGTTTCACCACAGTCTGTGAAGACTGACCGGCCTTTGACCACGACCTTTCGCACGTTCTTGTCGTACGTCATCCACTTTTCACCACCAGTTATCAGCTTCCTCAAAAATGGTTCGGTTTCATTACGTCGTAATAAAGAATCACAAATGAGTACACGGTTCATTAGTTTATTTCGGTGAGCTCGTGGGGTACCCAAATATCGAGCTTTTTTGTGTACCCATTTTTTTTAAATGCGCTAAAACTGCTTTGTGGTCAATTCCCAGTTCTTCAGCTACGTCGTAACTACTGATATGCCGATCTTGCTCCAGTTTTTCAAAAAATGGCATCAATTTTATCCGTAATAGGGCGACCTGCCCCCTTATTCTCAACTGTCGGAAAGAATTCGAATTTCGGAAACTCTATACCTGTCACTTTTTATCGCGCTGCGTCAAAGCGAGACGGCATGTGACTTTTCGAATCGAATCCGTGATTCGACAGTTGAGAATAAGGGGGCAGAGCGACGTGCATCTTTGACATCAACATTTCCGGATTGAAAACGCTTAAACCAAATTTATGCTACTCTCACAGACTAGGTCCATAAACATCGCAATTCTTTTTCGCGGCTTGCGTTGCATTTTTACCTTTTTAGTAGTATAATTTTAAAATTTATCGAATTTCTTCATTAGATTCACTCATCTTGACAGTACGAAAAACAAATGAAAAACACACATTTTCCTAATTTGAATTTGGAATTATCTTTTTTAAAATCTAAACTTTTAATGATACCAAAACCAGCCAGATACAAATAGTACAGCCAAAGAGATTTTATTACAAGTTCATACATACTATAATGCGAAGACTTTTTCCCCAACCTAATATGTACATAATTAGATTGCTGTAACTGCCAACTGATTTCGATCTAAACAAATCTGTTCTAATCTAAGGCAGTCTTCTAAAAGTTAAAAGCAGCGTATAACTTTACTTCGTATTTCATAATCTTAACAAAACTTTTATATAGCTATTAATTATAGCTATATTAAAATATCTTTGCTAAATATACATGCCCTATGTGCACAGGTGTGCCGTATTTACCTAGTCCAAGTCCCAACCAGGGTTGTCATGCACGACTTTACACCACAAGCAGTGACTATTATGGGCCTTCTTTTTTTTGATTTCAGTTACTTTTATTTTGATATCAATATTCATAATAATAGTATATTTTACATAATAGTATACTTAATTATAAAGAACCTAACCTCGTAAAACTTTGTAATTTTACGATTTATCCTCTTAACAGTCTAAAATAGGCAACGTCACACATCACAAAGTTGATTAATATTTATTTAGGTAAATCGTTGAACCTATCGGTTGACGCAGCGATCGCGTCAGGGCTGCTTGAAGACTGAATTTGAAGACAAAGGATAAAAATAAAAACGTTATATCTGACTGGTCACGGACACTGTAGATATTTAGAAAATTACCCGCATGGCGCGGGCGTGGAACGCTAAACTTTGACGCGTGGTAGGCTTAGACTACCAAACGGCGTCAACATTGTTAGCCGACGCGGCATATAATTTAGTTCCCTCTGAATAGAAGCAAGGCGAAACGGGAGGGGCTCTCTCTCGATTGAAGACCGACGTGAAGTTGCTGTGGTCGCGTCGGCGCGTCGCGTCTCGGTCACGTCGGCCGCGTAGGTAATGATCTGTGAGTCACCTCACCACTGACACCGTGGCGTCAAGACGCGACAATCCCGTCATTGCAACATATTTCAAGATTGGCACTTTATAATCTACGATTGTTTGAGCTACAAAGAAATGGATATTGAGAAATTAATTAAATTGGTGAAAAATCGGCCCCTTTTATACGATTCATCACATGAAGACTATCTAAATACAAGGAAAAAGGACAAATTATGGATGGAAATAGGGCAAGAATTAGATAAGAACGGTAAGATTTAGAATAATACCTAATACCTTAAGAATAATGTTTTTGTAATCTGTAGTTGTTATTCCAAATATTCTACCTACCATCTTAACGTAAAACAAACTAGACACAATCATTACAATAATGCGCTAACTACGCTGCATGAATGTAAACGGTTACAGGTTTGAATCCCGCCCGTTTTTGTTGCTTTTTTGTTACAATTCTTACTTGGTAAATAAATAGATTATTGAAATTCTGTTTTTTTTAATAAGTTTTAATTAAGTAAGTAATAGATAGAGTTTTTGTTTAGATTCTGAGAAGCGTACCTACTTGTTGCATTTTTACACATGAAAAATATAAAGCATTTTTTACGATGTTTTCTTGTTTTTCGGAAATAGTTTGCAAATTGTAACAATCTGGAGTGTTGCCGGACTCATAATATTTGAAAAAGAATACTAGTTTATAGAAAAATCGAATGTCATATTCGATCACACATTCGATTTTCCTTTATACGAAGTCACGACTTGTCGTGGTTTAATTATAAATAAATACTTAAAATGAAATTGGTTTCATAATTTGACTGCGCGTTGTGTTGTTTATGTTCATTTCGGGGAGTTATTTTACTTGGTGTCAATTTAAGGAATTAAAGTTGTAAAGACAAACTATGATAACATGTCCCGCGCCTTTTCGCGGTTTACTGCACTGTCTTCTGGGCATTTAATTATTAAGTAAAGTAACAAATTGTTTTAGGTGATGCTGTCAAAAATAAGTGGAAAAACCTTAGAGATAATTACTCTAGATATATAAGATCTATTACAACAAATTCCGAGCTAGCAAATAAAACTGGCAAGAAATGGGTATGGGCTGAACACATGTCATTTGTATGGCCATTTTTATCGTCGGTGAAAACAATCTCAAATGTGACCTTGGGTGACAATGAAGATTTAGAATCGGAAAGAAGCCAAGACGACAATGTACTCAAACCAGCATTTGTGATGATTAATGAATACAAAGATAATCTTAGCCCATCATCCCTGACATTGGATAATGATAATGAAGGATATTTTAATCGGTCATCATCTTTGGTCAAGGAAGAAAGACTAGATACACCAGAACAAAAAGGAAATGAAAAAATAATTAGAAAACGAAGACGATCTTCCTCTCTTACAGACTTGATTGATTACATAAAAGAGCAAAAAAATACTGAATGCGACGACGTCGATAGCCTTTTTCTTGCCTACGCAAAGACTGTGAAAAAATTTACTGGAAAGAGACAAGCTATAACAAAACTAAAAGTAGCTCAAATAATTATGGAACAAGAAATTTTGAATTTAGAAGAAATTGATGGCTGACAGATATAAAAGTTGTTAGAAAAAATCAGAAAAAAGTTTAAGTATCTAGTAACGTGAACTTTTAGGGAATCCCAACTCTGGCATGCGTGTGTATAGTAGGTATAGTGCGGATGTTTTAGACATACCTACCTAATATTATAAAAGAAATGTTTTAATAGAAAAATAATGTTATCAATGTTTCTTCGAATGACCAATTTTGTGTATTTAATTGAATTTTGATACTATAATTATATCTACCAACAGACTTCTCTCACATTACTATAGGTACTCTAATCCAATGGAATTGGCAACGCAAATATATTGTAGATGGCGCTGCGTGCGCTTGTTCCTAAATGCCAAACTTTTGACAGGAGTATAATTTTTAAGCAAAATAAAAAGGTCTATTATTGTGATTTTAAACTAGTTTACCTGCAAAATGGTAGAAAAAACTTATTGCTCATCTGCGACCGACGACAAAAGGAAGTAAAAGTGAATTGTTAGATAAAAAATTAGAAAATATAACACAGTTCTACATTTACTTTACTTCAAGAGGTATTTTTGTAAAAATTCTAATGCCCGATTGGTAGTGTAGTACTATTTTGTCCCCTGTATTATCCAACAAGTTGAACTTTACAATAAAATTTTCAGTCAAAACTTTGATAAACGTCGCTTTTTAACTGACTTCAAAAACGCAGGGGTTCTCAATTCGACCGGTATGTTTTTTTTTCTTTGTAAGTATGTACACCGATTACGCCGAGATTACTGATCCGATTTACGTGATTCTTTCTATGTTCAATGCGGAATAGTTTTTCAAAATCAGTTAGGTAGTTTGGTTTTTAAATAAAAAAAAAACTGGAATCAGTAAGTCGTCTACGTATGCGAAATTGCTTATTTTTGCTTTCCTATGACTTTTTAGTGAAACGATACGATAGTGGGAAACAATATAAGTTGACGGTCACCCATCTAGCTTCGACCTTAGAAAGTTAACACTAAAAATTGTAATATAAAAATTAAACAAAAATTAAAACCGACTTCAAAAAACTGAAAAGGATAAAATAAATAATTTGAGTAAGGTAACTCATCCCCTAGAAACATTTTTTTTTCGAGTCGGTGCTTCACTTTCTATTTCTATCTAGTCTTTGGAATTATCTAGTTTTTGGAAACAAGTTAGCATCAACTCCAAAAAAATAAGTCTATTTTAATTTTTGTTTTATGTAGTTGTGTACATCTTAATAACCACTTGCGAAAATAATCGGTTCAACTAACTGATCTACCATAATGAGATTAATTGAGTTACGTCACCTCACTATGTATAAAACTGAAAAATAAACCGTAGGACTTAAAAGCGGGATTGCGATAAAATTTTATTTAGAAGTTTAATTTATAAAAAAATACTATACTTGTGTATAATCAATACACAAGTAGTATTTTTTTTATGTTGTATGATGTTTCGGACAGATTAAATTTTTTTCAAATGTTTAGTTTACTACTAAACGCTACTAATCAAAACAGTTGATAAGTTTTTTTCTTTACGACTTCGTGTATAAAAAATGCACTCCAGCTAGAGTTGTGTTATTTCTGGTAAATCAAATTATGGCATGGCAAGAAAGCACAAAAAAGACGATTAAGGGCCGACTTTTCAAAATCGAGCTGTAATGGTTTTTGTAGATACATATAATAATAATTTTGACACTGAAATTAGATAACGTCAAACTTGTGAAAACTATTCTCTAATTTTTTTTAAAAAATCTGTGTATTGAAAAGTCGGCTCAATACCAATAAATCTGTCTTGAATGGAAAATAAGCAATCATAAAATAAGGGAGAAACAAAATTCCAATTGTTTTCTTTTTTAACCCCCGACGAAAAACGTTGTTATAAATAAGTTCGACGTGTCTGTTTGTGACATCGTAGCTCCTAAACGAATAGACCGATGTTGATTTGGTTTTTTTTGTTTGAAAGCTGACGTGACTATGATGGTTCTTAGCTACAATTTATAAAGATTAGTTCAGGCGTTTGATCACTATCAGCTAATTTCTACATGATGAAAGGTTTTTACTAACTTTCACAGATCTGATTGATTTGAAATTTGGTGAACTGTCACTTTGGTGACATTCCCATAACATACTAACCTTGAGCTTATCCTATACCATCAAAAAGTCTGGAGGGTCCTTAATTCTTCAGAAACTTACAGCAGATATAGCGTGTTTGGGCTCTTATGAATAGTCTAAATGAGATAGTGTTAGATAGATGATTGAAGAGGCCGGGTATTATTTAAAATTTTCAATTAATATATCTTTTACTAAAATATTGAGAAAAGTATTCTTAATTTTGCAAGTCGTTATTCTGGCTTCATAATAATTTAGGTACATATGTTCATAAAGTTGATAGGTGCGGAGTCAAATTATTCAAATTATTTTTGAGTTGTAACATTAACGAAACATATTGTTTCTTTATTCTTACAATTCAAAAAATACTTAGCTTAATATTTTAACCGCCTCTGTGGTTTAGTAGTTAAGATCACGTACCTCAGATCTAGAGGTCTGGGGTTCGATTCCCGTGGGGGCAGAAATTATCTGCTTGGTTTGGTTAGTGGTAGGGCTTTTCGAAGTCCACCTGGCTAGCTACCACCATATTACCTAAGTCTGCCGCCATAACAATAATGTTAACAGCATAATGTTGGGTTACGGCAGTTGGAGGTACCTAATATAATAATGGATAAAAAAATTATGAGACAAAATAGGGAACCGTTACCATGAGGTGAGGTGGAGCTACCTCATTAAGATTTAGAGAAACAGTTTTCATGTGACGAATGTTTTATCACTATTTAGACTAAAGTAGGTATTGGGTCCAGTTTTTCCATTTCTAAAGCTACAATTTTATTTGAAATGAATGTTACAAGAATATAACAATTGTCTTTATCATAGCTAGTCCTTATTATAGAGTCTTATCTTAGATGTATCAAGTGAATTCAGGTGTAGGTAAGCCAGAGATGGATAATATGTTGATAATTATATCATAGATACGCACATAAATACCTATCTATAATTTAAGCTCGATAGTTTAGTTGTCTCAATCATTACCAATGAAGTTAGAGTTTGGACTAGAAGGTGCCTTGGGCTAAAAACGGGTGACGTCACTAAAGTTAACTCCTTAGGATATAAATAGGGCTTGTAATATTCGGCCATTTTTACCATTCGAATTTTTAGAATAGTCCCAAAAATTTTATTCGAATTATTCGAATAATATGAATATTTCGAAGTATTTATTATCTAAGATTTATATAATAAATACTTCGAAATATTTATATATAGATATTATCGAAGATTTATTATCTAAGGAACAAAATACATCATCATCACCTAAATATAGCACATAATACGTTGATTTTATAAAATTCTCTGACATCAAAGTGGAATATCACTGATTTGAAAAGAAAAACTAAATTTTTTAAACATTTATTCACCATTCTTATCATCATCAGGCCACTCCATATGAACACCACTTGGCTCGATCTTTGGCTAGCCTGATCCAGTTACTGACGGCCACTAACAAAGCCGCCCCGCTGCTACTTCTGCTTATACATTCGTAGGCTGTTGATTCTCTGCTGTGCATTCGATCCTTCAGTGAACTTTCAAGCAAAGCCCTCTCTATAGATCGCGGAGCGACTTAAAACTGGTGCACCAGCTCTACCGTGAGTGTCCACGCCACAGCACCAAGTTCATCCAGAGACATACGTTGAGATAAGTCAGCTACTTAGGTCGTGCAATATCTGTTGCAGATCCTGCAGTGTTCCGGCTATAACGACGACTTCATCTGCAAATCTCTCTTGCCATTAATGATAATACTCCTTCCGTTCCAATTCAGTATCTTGTCATCACATTTTAATGTTTTTGATGCGTTTAAACACCTACTTTATTGTAACAATTACAAATAAAGAAAGAAAACGATGAAAAAATATATTGCTCCAGGCGGGATAATGCCAGGCGGGAAATATATTTTTCATTATTTTCTTTCTTTATTTGTAACTGTTACAATACAGTATCTTGTAGTTTTTCAATCCTCTGATGCACTTGTGAACATGGGAAATAGGTAACTCTGCTGTTTCTGTACTTGGATGGTCACAGTTTTTAAATCGTGAAAGCATTTCCTCACTTAGTTATATCAACTTGGCATTGCATCAAAGATTCTAGAACCGCCCAGGTCGTGATGGAGTCAAAATAATCTATTGTGCCATATTTTCTCCGGAACCCAGATTGTTCTGGGGACTGGAATTCTTCGAATCTTCGCGCATTTCTATTTGATAGGACTCTCGAAAATAGCTTGTAGCGGAGGCTGAGGAGTAAAATTGGATGGTAGTTGTTCAGCAGCGTCTTGTCGCCTTTTTAAAGGAGAGGGCAACCACATCCCACCATATCCCACAATTCTAGAGTTCTCCTATAAAAGACGACAGAATTAAACATTTTTTGGAGCTCCTTCAGCAGTGCTCACCCACCAGCTTTGAAGTTCCGCCGTGATTCCATCTTCTCCGTGTTTTCCGTTTTAAGCTGTCTAAGACCTATCTCAATTTCGTCTAGGCTGACTACTTGGTTTCCGGCAGGCTCTCAGTGAAGTGGTGTGTTAGTGTTGATCTAGTAGAATTCTCATATTTTGGATCTGGTCAAGATGCATACGAAGGGTATAATTTACTCTAAAAGTTTTCAATTTCCCAAAGAATCTCCGGCCTAGATACAATACAACAACGCTCCCACCAATGGTCAACTTCGTCAGGTAGTCTCCCTACTCCTACGTCCTAAGGACTGGACGAACACTTTTGACCCCATGTTCTGCTCAATTGCTCTTTATAAGGAGCGTGTATTATCATTTCGGAGGTCATGTCGAACCAGTTTGTAAATTTCCCGATGCTCCGACGAAGTAGCAGATGGATATTGACGTCGTTGCTGCTTGAGTTCAGAAGTTTCTTTTGAAAATTTCGTTGTAATAGATGTGTTTCTCTTGAAACTGACAGAAACAAAATTAAATCAAGTTTTATTTTACAGTTAACTCAAGTAGTTTTTCAATTAACTCAAAAAGTAACGCTTCGTCGCCTACTTCTATGTATATCATCTGTCGTTTTTGGTAAATTCATTCATAGTTGTGTTGATTTTTATTATGAAATATCATTATTCGAAAAATTCGGAATATTCGAATACTACTCTCAATAATATTCGAATATGAAATGAGGCGAATATTCGAATAATACGAATATTCGAATACCAAGCCCTAGATATAAACATCTAAATAAGTTTTTTTTATAAACAACTAGATGACAAACAAGCTGACGGCCCACCTGATGGTAAGCGGTTACCGCCGCCTATAGACACCTGCAATAACAAGGAAAAATCACTGGATATTGCAGGTGCGGGAATTGTTTTATATGATGGGATAGGAGAGCATGGTACGAAATAGCAAAATCTGTTTTAGGAAGTCTTGCGTAGATATAGTTCCCTGGGTACAGTCGACCATAATTAGTTTTATGCGAGTCGGTGCCAAGAATATGGCTTTCCCTGTTATATTACCTACTTATATTTCTTAAATGTTTATATAATATATTTTTTTACCTAAACGGGGTAACTCTTGGCCTTCATCTCACTTGATGGTAAGTGAAGATAAGGCCGACGATGGAAGCGAGTTACACCCGGATTCCTCCACCACAGAGGAACTGGCTATCTTGCCTCTAACTGCCGGAACACAACAATGCTGTTAAGATTATTGTTATGGCGGCGTAGGTAAGATGGTGGTAAGAAGCTAGCCAGGCGGACTTAGAAAAGCCCTACCACCAACCAAACCGATCAGGAAATTTCTGCCCCCACGGGAATCGAAGCCCGGACCTCTTGATTTGAGAGGTAGGTGGTCTCAACCACTAGACCACATAGGCGGTTAAAGTACAAACAAAGAATACACACAAACCACTTTTCTCCAGGACAGATAAAGCATGGAAAGCGTTCATGGGGAATTGGGTGATTGACGAAATCCTGCGAACCATGGGCATCGTGTACGAGGGCAAGCTCGACAACTGCTGCTACGTCCTGGTTAAGTGGACTAAGACACACACGTCCACTCAGCTGGACGACCTGAGCAATGTAGCCGTGAAGGACCACGTGGCTAAAGCTATCGCCGCCCTCAATGTTAGCGACACAGCTGACCTGAGGAGGTTCATGAAAAGTTACGGAACGCATTACATAGACTCATTCATAACGGGCAACTTTATTTATCAGGTTAATAAATAGGTACTTTGTAAAAGTATCTTTCACTTTATTTTGATATTAAATGATGAGTTGAGATGTCCAGAATGTTAATTATTTGATGTGATTTCAGGTGTTTAAATACAAAAGGTCCGGATACCACTTACTGCGCGCGTATATCAAAACCAGGAAAGACCAGCAAGTTACGTCAGATAACTTGCGTTTTTACTTCTCTTCCTATTTCCTGAAGCATGTTGGCGATATTAGAGTAAGTTGACAATAATTTATAATCTTCTAAAAAAATCTACATAAAATACATAAGCTAAAATTAGAAGGCTTATAGGTAAGTACTGCGAAAGTGATTCCCCTTTAAATTACCTACCTATAATAATTATTATTATTATTTATTTCTTTATTCAGCACTGCCACGTGATACATATTATTACAAACAGTACTAATATATTATTACTATGAGCATAAGTATGAGTAACAAAAATAATTCTGATAAGTACCAAACTAACGGCGTGCTAGCACTTAATATAGTAGGTATTGTATATCGTTAAACAGAATACATAGGTGAGATACAAATAGTATTTAGTTTTCTTGTATATAATATACTTTTGCCACACCAAAACTGTCTCGAGTAACTCTCAAATAAAATTATCATCTCATAATAATTTAAAAACGAAAGCGGAACGCCTCTTTGAACCAAAAATCATCTTTTGCTCTCACTCTATCCTGTGTGGACTGTGTGGTCCAATCTCTCTTTTTAGTACCTACTGTTACTATAAAAGAAAGAGAAAACCTCTATTTCTAGCGACCATCAAGAAATTTGAAATCAATTCTCAGTCTAACGGATTAGGTAGGTACTTTTTTTCATAAAAATGTGAATTCTTTTTCGCTGTTCGCGTGATGTAAAATACAACACCAAACCTATTTTTCTAAACACCAAAATATATTCAAGTATCCAATAAATATTCACGCTGATTTATTTGGCCTACGCTTATATCCAACAGGTCGCCAGCGGGAACAAAACTGTGGAAGAATGGGCGAGGAAGAACCTTCGCAATAGCCAGTACCTGTTCTCCAGGCCCAGTCTTCTCAAGCTGCATTACAGTCCAAATCTGGCTTTTAAACTCAACGAGTTGATGGACAACGGCGCCCTATTAGGCTTGGACTTAAAAACCCTTAGGCCCTTGTTCAAGGACCGTAATAAAGGTGCAAGATACACTGAAGTTGTCGAGAATGACCTTCAACTGTGGGAAGTCAATGCGTAGGAAATATTTTGTAGACAGTAAGCATAGATAGATACAGAAAATTAACTTAACTAGAAAAAATACATACCTTCGAAAAACCAAATCAATGTGTTTCTTATTTGTTGATATTGTGTTCAATTCAAACATAAAAAGAATGTTAAAAATTAAATGAATAAACAGATAAAATCTAACAATTTAAATTGTAAAGTAGGCCACCATAGAACCTTGAGACGGCGCTTGCGTGACGTATGCTAATATACCAAAGTTCTATCTTATCGTATTATTAAGCAGTGACCTTGTCACGATTCTTTCTATTTTAATCGCCTGCTGTTACTCTTCCTGTGTCACGAACAAAGATGATAAGAGCATCTGTAGTCTTCTTCTTGGATACAAGTCGTTCAGGAGATTTAGTCAAGGCATCACATTGACATAAAACATGTTCGATTTATTTCTGGCCCTCACCACTTGCTCGGCGGAGTTGTGTTGTGGAAAGTTGCATTTTATGGAGCATGTGGTTGCTGGCAGTCTCTCTCAGCGATACAGTTCAAAAGCGAGCCTTGTTCTGGCATTTGCATAGATATATTTACGGCGTTTGTAAAATAGTTTAATGATAATTCAACACTGACATAATTTTAAAAACAAGAATATCAATCAGTACAAGGAAAAATAGTCTGTCCACCTAAGTCGACCACTTGGTCCACCTAGGTAGACTAAAGCAACACTTTTTTCCTTTTTCGTGTAAGTAGATCAGTTTATTTATGTACCTACCTTCAATTAAGGTTTGTTCCCATTGATTTAGTCAAGGCATCACATTGACATAAAACATGTTCCATTTATTCCTGGCCCTCACCACGTGCTCGGCGGAGTTGTGTTGTGGAAAGTTGCATTTTATGGAGCATGTGGTTGCTGGCAGTCTCTCTCAGCGATCCAGTTCAAAAGCGAGCCTTGTTCTGGCATTTGCATAGATATATTTACGGCGTTTGTAAAATAGTTTAATGATAATTCAACTCTGACATAATTTTAAAAACAAGAATATCAATCAGTACAAGGAAAAATAGTCTGTCCACCTAAGTCGACCACTTGGTCCACCTAGGTAGACTAAAGCAACACTTTCTTCCTTTTTCGTGTAAGTAGATCAGTTTATTTATGTAGCTACCTTCAATTAGGGTTTGTTCCCATTGATTTAGTCTCATTATTCATTTATAAATGAAATAAATAATATGTCAAATCTTATGATGCTAATAATCTGCATAAGAATATGGCCAATGTAGGTAGGTAAAAACATACCGGCCGAATTGAGAACCTCCTCGTTTTTGAAGTCGGTTAAAAATACATTGTCCATTTTCTTATGCAGCCTATTAGCATCATAAGAATTGACATATTATTTATTTCATTTACAAAAGGTATACATGTATTAGAATGCTCAATACTAAACTAGCAGGCTTCCGTAAGTATATCAGAGGTTATTTAATATAAAAGAATATTTATATAAATGATATTAGGATAATAAATGAAAAATATATAAATACTAAAATCGGTAGCCTGATACTTCACATGTTAAAGGAGGTAGGTAGGTTGGAAATTCACATGTTATATGAACAAATGAATCAAATAATATTTTTAACACACCCCTTTTATTCTTGGTAGAATGATGTACCTAATAATGTGGTAAAAAAAATCTCCCTGGTCCACTCAGGTGAATAGCGCGGGTGGACCACGGGCAATAAACAGGAAAGTTAATCATTAGAAATACTGATTATTCGCGACGTATCGCCTTAAAGCTTAGATACAATATAATGTGTGTGTGTGTTAGAATATTGTTAGTTATATTACTATTTGTAAATAGTCACCGAAACAGTTTTAATCATTTTGTTAAAAAAATAAAATACGTTTTGAAAATAATTAGTCCGTTTTATTTTTTCATGTTTAGACTAGAAAAGATACATAATACACATTTGAGTATATAAAGGCTTACGTTTATTTTATAGGTATTTAAACTACTTCAATTCTTTTTAGTAAATACTAAAAATATATTACAATAAGTAAGACTGTGTTATTTTTAATATGTAGGAAGGTATGTGTCCAGCAGGACGTTTATATGATTTTGTAGCACGATGCCTACTATCGCACTTAGTTGACTTTCAATCATTTCAAGCAACCGGTAGCAAAGCTGGTGATGATTGTTGATGATGAGTGATCACATTTTAATTTTGATGTAAAACTGGTCACAATTTATGAAAACAATCATTTATTTTTCGTTTAATACTGTTTTGCTGTAAAATTCATGTACAGTCCACCGCACAACCATCGCAACAGTTTGACCTTGAGATCGCTCTTACTTCGTTCGTAATAGTTTTTCGTAGTGCACTGTTACACTTGGTGTGTTGTCGTCTATACATCAATACAGGTAATCAAATAAAAAAGTACCTAAGCATTTTATTAAATTACATAAATGTCCATAATAATACATAATAGTTTATTTAATTCACAAGTAATTATGGTGTTTTTCTATTTTGCCACTTTCTAAATGAGAAATCATGATTGTGTTGTAAAAA
Organism: Nymphula nitidulata; assembly: GCA_947347705.1. Classification (NCBI taxonomy): domain Eukaryota; kingdom Metazoa; phylum Arthropoda; class Insecta; order Lepidoptera; family Crambidae; genus Nymphula; species Nymphula nitidulata. The sequence continues at coordinate 10,690,907 of OX374636.1, forward strand.
ATTCTGGATTAACATGTACAGTCAGCATCAAAAAGATATTAGCGATTTTGATTCCCATCGCATTGACACAAGTCAATGTATATAACAAAAATGAATCCGGTCAACACTTACAAATATTACGTTGGGTTTCAGTGCTCAAAAGTAACTATAATGTTTTATAAAAGCCACCGTATTACAACAGCATTAGAATCGCCTTTTACTTGTTCAAGATTTAAGTGATGCTACAAGCAACACACGATTCTATCCTCTTAGTGTTAGAGTTGCTTTTCCTTTGCAAATATTTTTGGTCACTCTGATACACATTGCGACTTTTTGCAGCAATACAAACGCGCGTTCGATTCATATGCGCGTTTGCATCGAAGCAGCCAATGGCCCTGATTCTGGAGAACACAGGCTAAGTTTAAATTTAAGTTCAGTCTATTTCTTTCTTTCAAAACGAATGAGAAAAGGATGGCTGTCATAAAAAATGACATTTCGAAAGGTGCGTTCAATTTTCGACCTTATTGAACGTGCTAAAATGCAGTGTTTAGGAGGCACCTCCGTACATGCCGTCTAAAATTGTCTATGGTTTCTATAAAATCTATCTTAATTTAATTGACAGCTCTAAACAGATTCTTGCTATCTTTTTCCTATGACTTATTGCGAAAAAGAGATATACTGTACTTAAATTTAGAATTAAAGTGTGTTCCCAGAATTAGGCCCAATATCGATTTAAACGCGGCAGTACAGAGAGAAGGAACTCATCGCGCTGACTGTCGACAGAATGAACATTTTCCGTCGTTGCTTAAGTATCGATCCTGCATCGCGCTTACATCAATGCTGTATTGGGTTTGCTTCGCGACTATATGTAAAGGATTTGCGTTCGTATCGATGCTGCATAGCGACTGAATCGCGACTGAATCGCGACTGTATCGCCGCAAAAAGTCGCAATGTAGACAATTTTAGACGGCATGTACGGAGGTGCCTCCTAAACAGTGCATTTTATCACGTTTAATAAGGTCGAAAATTGAACGCACATTTCTAAATGTCAAATTATATGACAGCTATCCTTTTCGTATTCCTTTTGATAGAAAGAAATGCACTGAACTTAAATTTAGACTTAGCATGTGTTCACAAGAATTAGGGCCATTCTTTAAAAAACAAGTCATTCATCCACTTTTTTATGAATAGTCTGTTTTACAGTTTATAATGAATACATAGCACTGAAGTGTTAATTATGTCAGAATTCGGAGTGAAATCACAAATTCAACGCCATTTTAGATTAGATTCATTAAGCAGCCAGGCTTAGACATAAATTAGTATTTAGCTGCATTCTATAATTGGCTGTTATGTGTGGTACATAAACTTTAATGTCCAAAGATTAATATATGTCACCTCTCCACTTCAATGTATCTCATACGTGCTAGTTACTTTTGTGCAAGCGAACTGGTTGCGCCCCACTCTCTTCCCGTTCAGTAGGAGATGCATGGGGCTATTCACTCGTATTGATTTGAATTCATAACTCTGGAATAAAAGCATTAACTTTTATAAATATGGTATGTTTCAAATATTTTTTTATACAGGGTGTTAAGGGGACGTTCTCGGAAACAAAGGCAGATGGATTGAAAATGCAAAAAAAGGAGCTGTTCCATACAAACAGGTCGTACAATGTAATATCTACTCGTTTTTTTCGAGATTTAAAATTTATTTTCTAGGAAGTCGTGCTTAGGGTGACCAGCCCCCTTATTCTCAACTGTCGGATCACGGATTCGATTCGATAAGTCACATTACATCTCGCTTTGACGCAGCGCGATAAAAAGTGACAGGTATAGAGTTTCCGAAATTCGAATTCTTTCCGACAGTTGAGAATAAGGGGGCAGCACTGCCATCTGCCTTCGTTTCCGAGAGCGTCCCCCTAACAACCTGTATATTATCTATATAAATAGGTATCAATGTAAGTATTCTGGGGACGCTCGCAAAATTTCCTGGATTATACAGGGTGGTGCGGTCAATACGACAATCAATTAAAAAATGGGATATATTAGTTCATAGAAATGGTTTGCCAGTTTCAAAAACATCTTATTCAATTGATAATTTCATGACATTTCTATGAAAAAATATATAATATAATAAAAGTATTGACGGCACCACCCTGCATATGAAATTTCATAAAAAAATATAAAAATGGTCTTATATGTGTAGTGTCGTGTTGAAATAAAACAACCAGAAGTCGGAGATGCCTGTGTTTTGTATTTCTGATATTTCACAATATTAATATTCACCTTTTAATCTAGATGTATTTGAAGCCGAGCAGATTAGGAAAAGAGAGCTACATGTCAAAATGGGGTCCCTTAAATATGCTTGGATAGTAATATTACACAAAATGAAACCCTGCTAAAATATGTACTGTCGACAGCACACCAAGTGTAACAGTTCGAGCTTGAGATCACCCTCACTACATTTGTAAAGCGTCTTTCGTAGTGCAACTGATAAGCTGTCGTCTGTACAGTCAGCAGCAAAATGATGTTTACATTCTGATCCTTATGTGAAGGACATAGGGATCTAAATCGTTTATATCACTCTGATGCTAACTGTAAAGTTGAAATTGTGGTGGTTGTTCCCCGCAGCGACATGACTTAGTCTCGGTAGCATAATAGATATAGATATACGTTTTTTAATTAAAAATTGTGAGAATCTAAACTATTAGTGATCTCGAATCAATAGTAAAAATAAATATAATAATTAGGTATAATAATTTTATTATTATCAAATGTGAACAAATCCCAAAAAGTAGTCGTGTATGAAATCAAACACACGTTCTAATGCAAGGTTATTTATTGAAATCTCACGGCTTACTTATGATATACATAAAAAATCTGAACACCGCGATTCAAATATGGCACCAATAAGCGCAGCGCCATCTAGTTCTAAGTAGGTGAACTAAACTTTGCATACATATTCGTATAGGCGTTTAACATTCCGCCCGCCATGGACCAAGTCCAAAAAGAATAACAAAAAAATCTTAATCCATTAACGATGACAAAAATAACAATAAAATTATTGATGAGTAAACTAGGTAGGTCGTTAAATACTAATTAATAGGCCTAAGGTTTACAATCTGACACTGCAAAAGTGTCTGCTTAATCTAAGTATCTATTGGCAAAATAACTAATTTGGACACGGGTCGCTTGATTAAATTACCCTTGTATCTCAACGTAACGACACGTGTAAGTTTGTCCAAACCGGGGTGCTTACTAACAATCACTCCAAATAACCACTTGGAGGGCGGAAGATCGTCCTCTTTGACTATGACCACACTTCCTATTTCAGGTTCTGGAACTTGATCAGACCATTTGTATCTATGCTGAAGCTGTGTTAGATACTCTTGGGACCATCGACGCCAGAAGTCCTGTACCATGCGTTGTGTCAAATGCCATCTTTTTAGGCTACTAACGTTAGCTTTTTCGTAGTTCAAGTCGGGTACAAGAACTAATGGCTCTCCTATCAAAAAATGTCCGGGAGTCAAGGGTGCTGGATCTTCTGGATTGTTGGATAGTTGGCAAATCGGCCTTGAATTAAGACACGCCTCAATTTGTGACAAGGTTGTTATCATTTCTTCAAATGTGAGGGTGCTATTGCCTATGACTCGTTTCAAGTGGTACTTAGTCGACTTTATACCAGCTTCCCACAATCCTCCAAAATTTGGAGAACGGGGAGGGATGAAGTGCCAAGTGGTACCGTTAGAAGTCATCCAATCCACTATATCGGTTGTAAAACTAGATCTTTCCGCAGTGAAAAGTTCCTTGAGTTCTTTTGCGCTCCCCACAAAGGTGGTACCATTATCGCTCCACAGCTCGGCGACATGACCACGTCGTGCAACAAACCTTTTAAACGCGGCTAAAAAGCTTTGCGATGTCATGTCACTTACTACTTCGAGGTGTATGGCCTTGGTGACCATACACACGAACAAGCATATATAGCCCTTTGTGGAGTGATATCCTCGGCCCTTGGTAGTTCTAATATTAATCGGACCAGCATAGTCCACTCCACTGTTGTGAAAGGGTCTATTAGCAGTCACCCTCGCCACGGGCAATTGTCCCATAAGTTGCTGCCGTGTTTGAGCAGTTTGGCGGACACAAGTAACACACTTATGTACAAATTGACGGACAAGGTTCTTTGCACCTATAACCCAATATTTACTCCTCAAGTAGTTTAACATTTCTTGAGGGCCACCGTGCATCGTGCTACGATGCGCTTCATCGATTACCAACTTTGTCAGATGTGACTTGTGAGGTAGGATGATGGGGTGCTTCACGTCTGCACTGGCCTGTGCATGTTGGATTCTCCCGCCGACTCTTAAGATTCGATTCGCATCTAAGAATGGGCTTAAAGACGTGAGTTTACTTTTCTTATTTAGTTTTCCAGTCCTCTCTAAACTTTCAATATCTTCGCTAAATTCATGAATCTGACACATCTTAATACAGGTGAGTAAACTTTGATTAATTTCCTCGACTGTCAACCATGTATTAATTTTGTTTGTGTTTTCTTTTTCAGATTTCTTCCAACGCAAGACTCTTCGACAGAATGACAGTACCCGGGTAAGTTTCTTAAGTGATGAAAATCGCAATAATATGTCATCGATTTCATTGGTAACTACAGTGGCATGACTATTTATTTTAGGTTTCTTTTCTTCCAGGTCGGTGCTCGGCAGTTCTTCTTTACCATAATTTATCACATCGAGATGCAGCCAATCAGGACCCTGTTTCCAGAGTTGATTTCTAGCATATTCCGAAGGTTGCTCTCCTCGTGAGGCTGAATCCGCAGGATTTTCTTTAGAAACGACGTGTGACCATTGATCTCCATCAAAAATGGTGAGTATTTCTGAAACTCTATTTGCTATAAACGTTTTCCAGCGGCTCGGATGGCTCCTGAGCCAGGCTAAGACTATTGTCGAATCGGTCCAAGCATGCCATTGATTTTTTGGGACTTCTAAAGTTTCAGCTACTTCCTTCAGGAGCTTGGCTAACAGAAGCGCACCACATAGCTCGAGACGAGGAATCGATACCTGCTTGATTGGAGCCACTCTTGTCTTAGAAGTGATCAGATGTACATGAACCTTCCCCGTTTTATCTATGATTCGAGCATAAACTACTGCAGCATAAGCTATATTGGATGCGTCTGAAAATCCATGTAACTCAAATAGCTTGTCATCTCTATTAGTGTGGATCCATCGAGGTATCCTAATTTCGGTAAGTTTACTTAACTCACTACGAAATGTCATCCAGTCTTTCAGTAATGATGATGGAAGTTCAGTATCCCAATCAATGCCAGCCAGCCATGCCCTTTGTATAAAAACCTTAGCTGTGGTAACAGTAGGTGCCATCCACCCCAGAGGATCGTAGAGACGAGCAATATCGGATATCATTTTTCGTTTTGTTACAGGAAGTTGTAAAGGAGGAAGATCTACTGTACAGCGAAATTCGTCAGTTTCTCTGTTCCACTTCAAACCAAGGATTTTAATTACATCATCAGTTTTCAGCTCTAGATTCTCATCTGGATCTCTAGATTCTTCTTCAATTTCGTTAAGAAGTTCCTTGTTATTGCTGGACCATTTTTGAAGAGGAAATCCTCCACGTTTCAACAAGGCGTTTAGCTGTTCATATATTTGAAAACCCTCAGCTACGGAGTAGCAACCAGTCATCAAGTCATCCATATAAAATTCATTGAGGACTCTACTAACAGCTAAAGGATATTGATCACCATCTTCATAGGCCAGCTGCTGAAGACAACGCACAGCTAAGAAAGGGGCTGAAGAAGTTCCAAAGGTTACTCGCAAGAACCGAAGATGTTGCAATTCTGCATCTGGATCTTCGCGCCAGTAAATTCGTTGAAAATCTACATCCTCAGCTGCCACTCTTACCTGGCGATACATTTTTACAATGTCGGCCACTAACCCTATAGGATAGCGACGCCATCTCATAATTAGATGTCGCAATTCAGGTTGAAGTGTCGGACCAACCATTAAGTCACTATTAAGCGACGCTCCATTAGAGTCGCTACAAGATGCGTCAACAACCATGCGTATCTTGGTGGTAGTCTTATCTTGGCGAACTACAGCGTGGTGAGGGAGATATACAGTTCTCTCTTTCTGTATGGTGTGTGGGGTTACCACTTCCATATGTCCTGAGCTAAGATACTCGCCTAAGACCTTCGAGTACTCAATCTTGAGTTGAGGGTTTCGTAGAAACCGTTTTTCTAGCATAAGAAACCTTTTGAGTGAAATATCATTCAAATTGCTACGCAAGCAAGATGGGTCTTGCGTTTTAAAAGGTAATTTCACAATAAATCGACCAGAGTCATCGCGCCTAGTAGTCTGGGTGAATAAATCTTCACACCTCTTTTCCTCTGGAGTCAGGTGCTTAGATTTGTCAAATGATGGCTCTGATTCCATTTCCCAGAACTTCTTAAGAAGTTCATTTTCGTTGGGTTGAACTAAATGTAAACTTATTACATTAAGACACTTCTCGCCATGGTTGATATTCATGTGCTCTTCATGTACCTTACCAGATAAAATCCAACCAAGCGTTGTTCGTTGGGCAACTACTGCGCTTTGTGGATCTTTGATCAATCCTTCCAATAAAATCTGGCTGTACACCTCAGCACCTAATAGTAGGTCTATTTTGTTTGGTATACCAAAAAATGGATCTGCTAGTTCCGTGGACGAGAGTGTTGGTAACACTTGAATAGAAACCTTACTACTTGGTAGAAAGGTTGTAAGTTTACTCAAGACATGAGCTTTCACTGTAATAGTAAAGCTAGGATCCAAGCGGGACTGAATTTTCAAAAATACTGACGACTTCGAGGAGAATGTCGCTTCGCCACCGCCTAAACCTGATACCAAACTAGTGCCTGGTATTTTCTTGAGTCCGATCATTTGCACCGCCGCTTCAGTGATGAATGAAGCTTGAGATCCTTGGTCGAGCAGTGATCTCAAAATAAATGTAGAGTTTGATTTGCGTGACTCTACCTGTACTAAAGCGGTGGCCAATAAGACTTGCCCCCGTGTTTTCGTGAAACAAGAAGCAACTACTTGAGGACCTTGAACCTCGCTCAGAGAGTGTGAATGTGACAAGCTGGTAGTTTCTACAGCTCCACTATTCGCAGACTGATCAGTCTTTGTTTCATTGACTGATTTAGAACCTTTGGGATGAAGTAGTGTGTGGTGTTTTTTCTTACACAAACGACACCTTGTTGACAATGTGCATTGATATACTGAGTGGTTGGAGCCAAGGCAGTTAAAGCACAAATGATTTGTTTGGACAAAGTTACGTCGCGCCTCGATACGTTCCTTTGCAAACCCTTTACAATTAGCTAGTTTGTGACTTTCAGTGCAATAAATACAAGTTACTATAGTTGTGGCAACGTGAGTACAGTTGGGTTTTTCCGCTCTTTGAACTCTGGTATCAATAAATTCTAAAGATCTAAATCGACTTTGCAAAAACTCTTCAAATTGAACAAGATTAGGCAAATCTTGAATAGACTCACTAACCCTTTGTTCCCATTGTTTGCGGGATTCTGGGTCTAACTTTTGACTAATAAGGTAAATTACAATTATGTCCCAACTACTAACATTAACTCCTATATTGGTCAATGCAGATAAACATTCTTTGGTGGTATCCAATAACTGCTTAATACTACTAGCCGATTCAGAAGTAACAATTTTTTGAGTTGTTAATTTTTTCAAAATATTATTAGCAAGATACCTCTTGTTATTATAACGACTTTCGAGTTGATTCCAACAAAGTTCGTAATTATCTGCAGTGACTGGTATATACCTCAAAAGCTGTTCCGCTTCACCAGTTACACAACTTTTGAGGTAATGAAGCTTTTGTACGCTATCGATAACCGAATTGTTATGAATTAAGGACGTAAACAAATCGCGGAAGCTGACCCATTCCGAATATTTGCCTGAAAATTTAGGCACCGAAATTTTTGGTAATTTTACTGCGGTCTGTTCATTACCTTTGTTACCCTTATCTACTTCAACATTCTTAGACTTTAATTTTGACAATATTTCTTTTAACAACGACTTATATTCAAAGTATAATTCTTCAGTTTGCTCATACAGATCGACCTTTTGATAAGATGACTTTTGCAATTCTTCAGGCTTCAATTCCAATACAATTTTCTGATGGGTACTATTAAATACTGCCCAATTTTGTTCCAAAGCTTCTAGACGCGTTTCAACGTAAGCTAATGTGATTCTATCTTTGGGACATTTTTTAAAGTTTAATTTAGATTTATTGATTTTTGCGGAAATATCTTCCTGAAGTCTGAAGTAATTTTCTGACATGGTAAACAATTGTAATAAACCACGAACAATATTCAACAACAATATAAATGTCCTCTTATCAAAAGCTAATAATTGTTACAATTATATTGCATATAAATACCTATAATAAATTTAAATTTATGATAGTATAAGCTTAAAGTTCATTCACACTATTAAATTTTAAAAGTCCAAGTTGTTTTGAAGATAAAATTCCTTAAGTTGAAACTTGTTAAATATTCTAAGTCGAAGATGATAAAAGTTCAAACTAGTGAAAATTTTCTAAGTGTTTGACACTTCGCGCAAAAAACCGGCATAGGTTCCCCGTCGGATCACTTTTCTTAAAATTATTCTAAGTCCTAAACACTTAATGAATTTCACACATGCACTGTTAATTTTTTCTAAGTTTGGAACTCCTAGTAGATAAGGTTCAAATTGTACTCACAATTTCTTCATTGATTATAGTAAACCTTGGAAGTATTTATCTCCTCTGCTGACCTTTCCGGGGCGGCTCCCCCCGCTGCTAGTCCAGTCTTCTGGTTCGATGTCTCAGGGGCCCCCCCGCCGATGGTCTTGCCGTGGAAGTCTCGTAGGCAGAGGTGCTCCCCCCGCTCAGTCGCTTCCGGAACACAACACCTTTGACAGCAATCCGCTATCAAGTCGGTGTCGAAATGAATATGTACAATGTCAACTTCGTATCGTGTTGCGTACCGTACCGGCAACCGAAGGACCATGAACAAATCCCAAAAAGTAGTCGTGTATGAAATCAAACACACGTTCTAATGCAAGGTTATTTATTGAAATCTCACGGCTTACTTATGATATACATAAAAAATCTGAACACCGCGATTCAAATATGGCACCAATAAGCGCAGCGCCATCTAGTTCTAAGTAGGTGAACTAAACTTTGCATACATATTCGTATAGGCGTTTAACAAATGTGAATGTGAATCTGTAAAACTTATTTTATTAAAGTTTAGTAACTTAATAACAATTAAAATAAGCAGATAAGTAAATAAAAATCGCTTGCCACCTAGTTGTATTAAAAAAAATAAGCTACGAACCAAATCTTCCGAGTTGTTCTTGTGTAACGCGAGTTTCGGCTCCGGTATGCAGACGCAATCACCAATGATGGCGCCTCGGCCATCGGCCCAGTTGTACACAGTCACACAGACACACACCATACTTTCGTCCACGACGGCCAATGTGCTGGGGACAGAAGCCATTAAATCAAATTATAAACTAAAAAAAAACTAGTAAAAAAATATTTAGTAATTAAAATGTAAAACTAGAAAAATTTCAAGTCCTGAGGCAGAAATCGAACCCGCGACCTTTCGAAATCCGGGCGACTGCTCTAACCAACTGAGCCACCCAGGACTTGTGATATCCCTGTGTAATTCGTGGACGTTAGCCCACCCTACATGTCGAAATGTACTATTTCAACATCCGAAACGAGTATACGAACGTAACGAGTAGTTTTACATTTTAATTAATAAATATTTTTTTTAACATTTATAATAATGTTAAAATCAAAAATTAAGAATAATAAAAAAAATATGTCTCGAAAATGTTTTTTGGCGGCAATTTTATTTGGGTTGGATATTACTATCATTCTTGTGCTTATTATGGTTACTTTGACGAAAAGCTCGGAAGCGTAATGATTTGAGCGATCTGGTTTCGATTATGTAAACAAAGCAACTTAAGGCGTGGTCGATCCCGGATGGGTCAGTCAAAATTTGTAATCTCAAGTTAAGCCGTTGGTCCCGATTATTACTGCAACGGCTTCAACCCACCAACACGTTTTGGTCTAACGTGGTGGTGTTATGGCCCGAACTCCTCATGTGTTTCTCCCATGTAGGAAGGCTGTGCCCAGCAGTGAGTCGTATATAGGCTGGTGATAATGATGATACTTTCCCTCTCGATTAGCTTTCGAACATTGCGACAGTTTATGCTACTTCTTCCACACACTTAAAAAGATCATTTTTCGTCCTCATTCGAACTAAATCCATCAATTTTGATGTATAGCACGTATGACCAATGACACGCTACGTACCGCGAGGTTGCAAAGTCAACCTTTAGTAGGTACCCTTTGAAATGCGACGAAAAATTTCCTTGCATTATTAAGAGGCACATAGAAGACATATATTTAAGATAATAGTAAAATCTCTTTTTTTAACTATCCGGCTCGAAGGACCAATATCTTTATACCCCGATAATAAGTGGACTGTATCATATAATATAGCAACGGTTTAATCACCAACAAAATACAAATGAATAGATCTTGTGATTCTCCTCATGTGTTTCTCCCATGTAGGAAGGCCTGTGGCTAGCAGTGGGACGTATATAGGCTGGTGATGAAGATGATGATGATGAGATCTTGTGAAATAAGTAAGACCGATCATTGTAATACCAAGGCTTACCTTGAATGCTTACCATCCCTTAGGATGGTATTGAAATAAGTAGTAAAACCGCCGCGATTGTAGGAAGATTACCCCTCTCACGAGTCAATCAGCTGACCGCTTGTCTCCGTTTCTTCATACCGCCCCCTCCTACTATAGTGCTATGCCCACGCGTGGACATTAATTATCCATTAAAATACTCACAAAGGCACCGCATTCTCGCTGCGTATCGAGCCGACGACCTTCGCTAGGATGACTTTGCCTTCGTTGGTGCCTTCCTGTAACGAACTTAATGTGGTATGTTCCACCATGACGTCCTTCCTGGAGCCGAACGTGTGAAACGTGCCTGAGTTGTATACACCTAACATTTTCTTGTCTATGTTCTGAAAAAAATATCTCTTTTTACTATGTAGATATTGAGCTCAACTAATATCACCAATGGAGATGACAGAATTAAGCTATTTTATTTTGTCCCTTTTTTACACTCACACCTATTATCTATTAATATTACAAAAAGCAAAATTAATATGTCTGACTTTTATTTCTACCCCTAAGCCGCTGATTTACCATTATTCAATATGGCAATATGGCGGGCGATATAGAAGTACACTAAACGACACCAAAGTGACACACGCGCCATGATAAATATTTGGCTGTGTTACAGTTTTTTCCCTAAATATTCTTGTTTTACGACGCAACAAAGCAAATCAAAAGAAAACGGACAATTAAACGCTGTTCAGCATATTTTCACCTAATTTTCAGTATAGTGTACATACATAGACCTGGCCTAGTGGCCGGGTCCCTACATTTTTGGAACATCTGTTTTGTCATGAAGATAGATCATATGCCGAGAAAAGTTTTAGCGCGATACTCACTCAAACATGCAGAAAAAACTTGTCAATTGCCTAATTATTAGGGTCCACATACCTGAACCATTTGCGTCAGCTTTTTAACCTTGATCTTGCCCTTGGTTCTCACCAGGTCATTTGTGCTTATGAGATACTGCGTAAGTCTCGCCAGCTCCTGTCGCGGAGGCTCCCAGGGGGGGTCCAAGCGGCATGCATACTTAAAGTCCTGTAGCGCTTCACCATACTGTTCTTCGTATTTTAGAGCCTTGAAAAGTTTTAATTATTGTAATAAAAGTTTAAAATAAGGTGTAGCTCTGTTTTTAACCCCCAGAACTAACACAGGGGTGTTATATGTTTGATGTGTCTATTGGTGTATCTGTGTGTCTGGCTGTGGCATCGTAGCTCCTGAACGAATGGACCGGTTTTGATTAATAAAATTAATAATAATATTCACTCACTCACACCTATTATCTAGCCCAAAGTAAGCATCATTAAGAGCATGTGTTTTGGATACTAGATAACGGATAAATATTGATAATAGTATGTATATAAATATTAGAAATATACTAAATAAACATATAAACTTCCATGACTCGTGAACAAAAGCTCGTACTTATCAAACAAACATTTGCTTTTACCAGGATTCGAACCATTAAGCGTAATCAGGCGGGTGTCACTCCTCAGTTTAGGTACATACCTACGTCCGGCCGGCGCCGGCGCGCCGCAGGATCAATGTTTTTTTTTCATCTTTATATTCACGTTTATTAAATTTTACTGTAGAAAATATTCTGAATCGTGTAAATAATTTTGATGATTAATATTTTGAAAAACAGGAGCAAGGTGGAATAAAATATATTTTTTTGTAGTATATTTATTAAAGTGATTCCCGGCCAGTTCTTTGAGACTTTGTCAAAATTATTAAAAAAAAAAATGATTCTTCCATGTACTTAATTATTAAAAGTCTCCTGTGGTGTGGGACATTCAGCCTTCCGTAAAACGAACAATTTTTATTGTTTATTTATTTATTACAGGTTACAGCATTATTATCCAAACACACAAACAAAATAACAACATTAAGACATTAACAGTTACCACATATAAATAGCCAATTAACATTCATGGAAACTTATACTAATATTATTTTATTCGAAAACCAGAAAATGTAGCTTTCTGACGTAGTTCGTAAACGTCCTCTTGCCAATTACTATAGCGAGAATGTTTGCATCATACTGCTGAGAAAAACTATAGAGAATGCTCTAATGAATTGTATAGGTATTAGGTGTAGGTAGAGTACACCGATATGCAGAGACGTTTCCTCGAAACCGCCTCCACTCGACCTTAGTCGAAGTCACCTCAAGGAAATCTTAAAAACATCCTTGAAATCGGTATGTTCAGTTACGGCTTCATCCTTCAGTGAGGAAACTCCAGTAAAGTCGAGTTGTGGTTGAGTGAAGGAATGACGTCATGAAATTTCTTATTATTATATTGGCAAAGTGTAGAGAATATGTTTATGGTTCACTTTTTTCATCTGTGGGATGTCGTCTTCCTTTGAGATTGTGTTCTGCTTCTGTTAGGTATCTTTCAGTTCTGTCATTATTTGTCATTCAACTCAACTGTCGACTGCAATGATTTATTTTTATTTATTTGATTTCATTCGTTTTTCGCGTTCAGTATGAAAATTATTATGGCCGGGAGGCAAGTTTTTAGTGAAATGGTAAAGGCGTGCTTGAGGGAATTTATCATAAAGTATAAATTAAACACCACTGTCGGTTGACATAATTATATTTGCATCACAATATCTAGGTAAATTAATAAAATAAAGGTGTATCTAGCACATATACTCACTTGAAAGTTAGTCAATAAAATCATAGAAATCAGTCATCATGCTAATAAAACTTGAAATAACCTCAGAAATAACGTGAAAAGCATTGTTAACAACCTTTGAGGAGACCTCAAGGTAGATCGCGACGTACCTTGAGTTTGACAGTTCATTACTCGACTCAACTGAGGAATTTGCTCAAGTCGAGGATAGTTTTTTGAATTCTGCATACCGATTTTATCCTTGAGGCTGAGTCGAGCCACAGTCGAGTGGAGGAAATCTCGAGGAGCCGACTGTGCATATGGGTGTTAGTCTTGATTGAGTCGTCGTGTAAATAAAAACTTTATTCCCTTATCTTTTAAATCTTAGCTAAACATAAGTGTTTTCATTTGTCTTTTGGCTAAAATATCCACCAACTTCGTAACAATTAACCATCAACGCGCTTCGTAGCAATTACAAAGGACCGCCACGTCTGAGATTGCCCGTGATAACAATCTCCATCGGCGCGAAGCCGGGCCGTAACACCGCGGGTTGCCTGGGGGAGGTCTGGTGAATTTGCTTAGCAGGCCCCAGATCACCTCAGAAAAATGCATGGGAGTTATCCAGGAGTTTAAGCGGGTATTCCCAGAGCGAACGCCGAACGCTGCTTCGCCAGCTGGGGTATTCCTCCTGGTTAATAATAAGGAACATAACAGTACAATGTAGTGTTATTTAGCTGCGGCTTCTGTAAGGTGGAGGAGTAGGCGCTCAAAGGTCGATTCCCTTAAAGATAGTTACTATAATTTCTATAATCATTAAATGTAACACAGAAATTAACTTACCATACCCTTGTTGTAATATAAGTCTGGTTGACCTCTTGCTATTGGATCCAGCCAGGCTTGCTTATATGCACTCATGCATGACTTCAGCACGGCCGGATCTTGCGAGACCGTGAAGAACTGACACAAGTACGCATTCCCCAATACGGACCAAGACACTCCGTCCTTTATATCCTGTGCTACAGCCTCTTTTGCAAGCTCTACACTCTTCATTATAGCTGCTGTCGCATCTTTGGGGTTTATATCACCGCTTTCTTGACGAAGTATTATTGATAAGCAACGTAATGACAGACGATTGCGTTCCTGAAGAGAGAATAAAAAATATTAAGTAGAAATATTAAAAATAGAATAAGTACTGTTTGATTGCGAAATAAATTAAATTAATATGTGCATTATATTATATCACACAATTATCAACCTAGTTATTCTGATTTTACAATTTGGGTACTAAACCTTCAAGAAAATGAAATTCTCATCATTTATTTATGCACCTGGTAAGGGTTGACCGAGACAGGATTTTCGTCCACGACCGAGACCGAATAAAGTAAATTCTCGGCTGAGACATAGAACTGAGACCAATAATATATAAATCGTTAAAAAAAAATTGCATAATATTGATAGTAATATTCAAGATGTTTGCATAATGTCACAATCGACAGTTTTGAACGTACCTAAATACCATACCATACAAATGGAGACATTTGCACTGCAAGGGATACATACCTGAGAAGTTATGGCCGAGAATTTTGGCCATTTTTAAACGAGACCGAGTTCTCAGTCGAGCTGTTACAGATCTATTCTTACCAACCTGATGTTGAATGAAATAAATGTTTTTTTTTAAGCTGCCATAATAAACAGCTGGCATCATAAATTAAAGTACCAACATATTCTAATATTTTAAATGAAACAAATTATACTCATAAATGCAGATTATTATTAGGAATACTGCATCAATTTATTGCACACAAAAAAAATATGGGCTCGGAAAGTGATCCTGTCTCTACATAAAACCTGCGTGAAAAAAAACCTTTTCCTCCCTACGAAGTTATAATTTTCTCATATTTAAAATACACAGCATGAGGGAAAAAAAATCTGTTTTTTCCTTGCAACTTCATTCATTTAAAATTGTATTTGCGAAAAATATTTTAAATTATTAGGTTGGGGAAAAAGTCTTTTCCGCATTATAGTATGAATGACTTGTAATAAAATCTCTTTGGCTGTACTATTTGTATCTGGCTGGTTTTGGTATCATTAAAAGTTTAGATTTTAAAAAAGATAATTCCAAATTCAAATTAGGAAAATGTGTGTTTTTCATTAATTGTCGTACTGTCAAGATGGGTAAATCTAATGAAGAAATTCGATAAATTTTAAAATTTTACTACTAAAAAGGTAAAAATGCAACGCAAGCCGCGAAAAAAAAATGCGATGTTTATGGACCTGTTGCAGTGTCTGTGAGAGTAGCACAAATTTGGTTTAAGCGTTTTCAATCCGGAAATTTTGATGTCAAATATGCACGTCGCTCTAGTCGCCCTATTACGGATAATATTGATGCCATTTTTGAAAAACTGGAGCAAGATCGGCATATCAATAGTTACGACGTAGCTGAAGAACTGGGAATTGACCAAAAAACAGTTTTGGCACATTAAAAAAAATGGGTACACAAAAAAGCTCGATATTTGGGTACCCCACGAGCTCACTGAAAGAAACCTAATGAACCGTGTTCTCATTTTTGATTCTTTATTACGACGTAATGAAACCGAACCATTTTTGAAGAAGCTGATAACTGGTGATGAAAAGTGGATCACGTACGACAAGAACGTGCGAAAAAGGTCGTGGTCAAAGGCCGGTCAGGCTTCACAGACTGTGGCGAAACCCGGGTTATCTCGCAACAAGGTGATGCTGTGTGTGTGGTGGGATTGGAAGGGCATTATTCATTATGAGCTGTTACCAAGAGGCAGGACCATCGATTCTGAACTCTACTGCGAACAACTGATGAGATTAAAGCAAGAAGTTGAGAGAAAGCGGCCGGAATTAATCAACAGAAGGGGTGTGGTTTTTCATCATGATAACGCTAGACTTCACACATCTTTAGCCGCTCAGCAAAAATTAAGAAAGTTTGGCTGGGAGGTGGGATGCATCCGCCGTATAGTCCTGACCTCCTTCAATTTTTCACCTGTTTCGCTCTATTCAGAATTCTCTAGGCAGTGGCCCTAATTCTGGTAAACACATGCTGTCTAAATTTAAGTTCAGTGGATTTCTTTCTATCAAAATGAATAAGATAAGGATGGCTATCATATAAATTGACATTTAGAAAGGTGCGTTCAATTTTCGACCTTATTGAACGTGCTAAAATGCAGTGTTTAGGAGGCACCTCCGTACATGTCGTCTAAAATTGTCTATGGTTTCTATGAAATCGATCTAAATTTAAGTGACAGCTCTAAACAGATTCTTGCTATCTTTTTCCAATGACTTATTGCGAGAAAGAGATATACTGTACTTAAATTTAGAATTAAAATGTGTTCCCAGAATTAGGTCCAGTGTCAGGTTAACATTACGAGAGGACTGCCAAAACCACTTGTCGCGGTCTTTTGATCAGAAGCCCCAAAATTTCTATAGCAATGGGATCATGTCCCTACCTACAAGATGGCAAAAAGTTATCGAAAAAAAAGGTACCTACATACTTTAGTTAAATGTAAATAAACTATATTAAAAAATGTTTTGAATTTTCTTAAAAAATGCGCAGAAACTTTTTCCCCAACCTATTATTTAAACAATGGGGAGACCAACATCATCACACCAAATCACGAAATCACATTTCCAATTGTATCGCAAATACGAAAATGTAAGTTGGGCTGAATTTTTATCTCCAAAACAATGAGGAACTAAAACAGACTTGGATTCAACCTGTTAATAGAAAAAAATAAATGGAGGCAGTAACTAAACCTCATTAAATTGTTAGATTTGTTCCTGATTCCTCATATTTCAAATTGGTCATCTTCCAAACTCGACACTTTCCTAACTGGTCATATTCCTAACTCGTCATATTCCAGATTCGTCATCTTCCAAACTCGTCATACCATGTACATTTGATTCGTCATCTTCCAAACTCGCCATACCGTGTACCTACATTTGCCTACACAAAATTATTATAGAAATTGACTGTGGTAAATGTTATAATAAGAACCTCTTTAGATAATTAATAAATAAGTGTTACTGGTCTATCATGAAGTTAATGTCATTTTCACCTTATTATTTATTAATTTATAAGGTGTATATCGTCATACAATATTATTTTAATGAAATAAGAAATTGACTTGTAATAATGGTACGGACGAAGAAATGCATTTTATCGCATGTGAAAGAGGAAGTTACTGTTGCATTCTGGATACACATACAGTATTCCAAAAAAAAATTTACATTCCAACCAAACGCAGCGTCGCTCGATGAACTACAGATTTAAATAATTTTACAAAAGAAAGAGAAATAGTACAGGATTTTGTAGATAAAAAAATAACTGTTGTGGAGTCTCTTAGTAGGCTCTGTGAAGCAAATTTTTTTTATGATTTATTTTCTACGGAGAGAAGACTTGATTATTTTAGTGCGACGAAAGTGTGTTTGCCTTTAATATTAAGTTGAGTCTAAATCTTATAAAAAATTTAACAAGAAATAAATTTAGTTACATCATATCTTTGTTGTTCTATTTTGTTATGGTTATGTGTCAAGTCATACTTTGTTTCCATTATTTGCCTATTCTTTAGGACTCCGCATTAAGTACATTATTGTGTAATAGCCGTAGTACAAAGTATAAATACTAAGTACAATCTGTCCTAAAGTCGTAAGTAATACTCATTATTCCTGTAAGCACGCAATTTAATTTGACTGTACAATGACGAGTTTGGAAGATGACCAATCTGGAACATGACGAATTAGAAATATTGGAAATGCCAAATCAGGAACCAATCAATTATTACATATAGTTATGTTTTATTCTCCTGCAGGGTCAGACTTGATTAAAAACCAGTGTTTGATATGTCCAGAGGAGAGCAACAACAGTCGTCGATTTGCGAATACCGCCGTACGAAAAAAGAACAAGAAAATGTCCAGAGGAGCTCAGTGGCGTAATGGTTTAAGCACTCTGATTTCGATTATGGAAACAAACTAACTTTCGCCATGGTCGATGCCAGGATGGGTCAATTGAAATTTATTATTTTGTGCTCCTATGTACTTCCAAACACAGGTTAAGCCATTGGTCCTGGTTATTACTGCAAATGCTTTAAGCCTCCAAACTGCTTAGGAACCGTGTATTGGTGTTATGGCCCAAACTCCTCATATGTTACTCCCAATTAGAAAGGCCTGTGTACAGCAGTGGGACGTGTATAGGCTGGTGATGATGATGATGAGCTAAACCTCTTTATGAAGACTCCCTTTTTCTACTTTACTCACATTTGACATAAAAGTGCATTGAGACACAGATTTGTGCTTGCATGTAACAAAATCCGCATAAGCATCTGATGATTTATTCCACTTTGCTAAGCAATCTACTATTTTGTTACTCACATGTTTTAATGCACCTTCAAAACTAGCTTTAGCTTCTTTAACATTCATATTCTTCCAGTGACATTCACCAAGCTCATTCCATGCTATCAACAAATGAGGATTCAATTTCACAGCCTTGCTCAAACACTGTGATGCACGAGGATCATATATAGGGTTAATGTTATAGCATTTGCCTTTCATATACAGGAACTGAGCACGTTGGGAAAATGGTATTTGTTTGTCCACTGGAAATTTATGACAATAAAATTATTACTTATTGTAATGACAATGAAATTGATTACCTAACTATATCTTAAAAGCAGGAATAAAATTAAAAAAAAACTTGTTTGATAAATGCTCATTCAGATTGTGACATTGATTTTTCTTAAAGTTGTTACATAAATGCAAAACTTTACAGGAATATCAAAAATGGAAACATAAGATTATTAGTTATTTCTTTTAGAATAATAACAATAATTATATGTAGGACCTGTTTTTTTTACTAAAATTAGTAATGCAAAGAATCAAAGTGCAATAGTTTCAAAATAACCATGGTGCATCTTCAAATGTGAGTTCATGATCACACACACACACACACACATGTTATGATGTATGTTGAACTTGTGCAATTTAAAAGGTTACTTTTATGCCTAATTCTTTTAATCTATTCATTGCCACTTAAAATTTAAAAACTTCACCCTGGTGCCACTTAATATTTTTGCTGATTACAATAGAAAATACATATGTGGATGTGTTTTATAATTAAAAATACCCAACTAATACCAAAAAACGCTAAAAACCCGTAAGCGCACCATTTGTGTTGGTGGCACTGGTAAGACAAATTTAGTCACAAGTGCCACTCAACGCATCATTTGCGTTGGTGTTTAAAAAGTATTACGCAACATGTTTATTTTTATATTTTCATTCAAAACTGCATAGATTAATGAATTTAATGACAAGCAGATTCACATAATTGGTACAAGAGAGTGTGTTGGGATGTATAATATTTATGTGTAAATGCAAAATAAAATAAAAACGTTTACTTAGAAATGTAAGAAGATACAATGTTTTTATTAATAAAAAAATATATTACTTATTATTTTTTCATTATTATTTTATGTTTATCTTTTTTATTTGTATTAAATAAAAACATTAAATATATTGGTTGAAAAAGAGGAGGTAGGTAGATAGACATACAAAAAATTTATCATGACTCACTCAATTTATCATGAATGTTCCTCATGCATAAAACTGTCCAACAATGATTTCCACTGCTATGCCATTGGACGCAAGGTATGCATGCATGTGTATTTTATTATGGAAATATGCAATGAAATAAAGAAAATAAACAGTAAAATTAAGAATATTGCTTATCTTGGTCTGCCAGTTCAAAAGCAACTATGAACACTCAATAAAACTCAATTTATAATGAAATCAAATTATACCATATTAATGCTAACGTTTTTTTCAATTTCAAAATGAAACTGACATTTCGAACCATTAGACAGTGTTTTTACATGTAAAAAATATTTCTAAAAGCATGTGTTAACACAGATTGAAACTAATTTCTACCGTTTTGTATTCATTCCTAAAAATAAGTTGAAGGTAACTAAACACATACTGTGCGTTGGTGGCATGAAATAGTAATCTTGCTCAATGCATATGGTGCGTTGGTGGCACTGAATAGGTTAACCTGTCAAGCCAAAGATTCCAGAGACAATTGGTTTTAATTGCCTAGACCTGTGGAAGTCTTACGCAGCTTGACAAATTAAGTCCCTGGTTTGAAGATGAATTTTTTAACCCACCACCTGATCCATCAACGTGATTTCAGACACAATTTATTTATTAATTGTCATAGACCTCTGGAGAGATAATGCCGCTTGACAGATTACCATTTTATTTATCATTAGTAATACAATCTATCATAATCATTATATAAATGAGTCAATTCAATAATTATTTGCAGTATCCAGTTTCAAGCCAATGTTTTCATGTGAATTTCATACTTTGAAGACAGTTTTGTTCACTACCTTTGTCAATGCTGTTTTGTGCTGTTTACTGTTATCTGTGGTGGAATGCTATTGAATAAATAAATAAGAATTTATTACAAACACACTGACCATCAATGGCTTCAAATTTTGCAACCAATACATTTTTCTGCTCTTCAACTAATTTATTTTTTTCAGTAGCCATTTCTATAGGATGATTTTCAAAGAACATATCTCTGAATACATAGAGATCATGTAACTGTTTCTGAAATAAATGTAGGATAACTTTAAATTTTGTTCACATTCCGTAAAATTATACACGCAATACGTATTAAAAGAATTTAATGGTCAGGTCAAAGATATTTTTAGATAAATTTTCTGTTTTTACAAATATTTTTAAGGCATAATTCCAAATGTTTACTATTTTGTCTACTATGACAAAAGTTATTAATTCTGCTATTAAGTATTAAATCAGGTATTACCGATAAACTATCGAGGATTTCGGTCACATTCTCCAATAGATCAGTTTCTTCATCGGTATCTCGTGACATGGTGAATGGTGATATGTGGTTTTAGAATTTTATACGTCCCAACAAACCATGTAAAAATCGTTATCACATCACATAATTAATAATCCATTTAATTATTTGTATTCTTTGAATAAAGATTTAAATAATATTTTTTACAACTAGATGACAAACAAAGCTGACAGTTATATTTTGTTTTTTTTTTGTTAAATTCTCCCTATAATGGGAAGGCAGAGGGTACTAACGCTCATACAGCCATGTCTTGAGTATTTCTTTATCTCATCTTTTACTGCATTAAAATGCTGGCGTAACACATTTCAATGCTTCTTGGGAGTATTTGACACGAAATATATGATGACAGTCAATGTGTGTGCTACCAGATGAGGTGTATAACCACAAAAAAGTTCTCATTGTATTTCACACCATAATCACTTTTATTCTAATAATCTTTTAGCTGCAGGTCAACACAAACACCTATTTTATAAAACTACACCACTTTTATAACACAAAGTTCGCTCAGACACAATTTTTAATTATTGTAATAAAAATCTTCACTGACACAACAAAATCCCGCCAAACATTATTTTTTTATTGTATTGAAATACTGGTGTTACACATTTCAATGCATCTTGGGTGTATTTGACACGAAATATATGATGACAGTCACTTTATCATAGAATAATATTACTCACTTTATGTGCTACTTGAAGTGGATAACCACAAAAAAATATAAATATTTCACACCTTGTTTACTTTTATTCTAATAATATTTTAGTTGTAAAAAACACTTGCTTTATAAAACTACGCCAATTTTATAACACAAACTTAGCTAAGACAATTTTAATTAGGTACAAGACGATCGTTTCAATACGCCAAGTCGATAAACTATGTGAGTCCAATTCAATTTAACTATCCGGCTAGACATTTCATCGGATGGCGGCGTTTAATCAACGGGCTAGGCATCAAACTGAGCGGCGAATTTAAGCAGATGGGGCGGTGACATATGTATGACATAGACAATTAAATTTTTATTATGTCTGGTATGTCGGGTTTGGAACGGTTTTAAACATTTACTAATTTTACTATGATAAGCTTAATGTTCTGAGGAATAAGCAATTCCCGCCAAGGATATGTTGTCTAATGGATATGCAAATTTGCGCTTCTTCTTACACATGTTTACGAATGTCTCAGGCTTGTTGGGTGTACTCCTCCTATTGCAAGTAAGTAATAAAATGCATATTTTAGACTTATAGACATGAATTGGAACAAATGAATTAAAACACTGTCACTTTATGGCTTTTAAACAATTATTTACTATAATAAGGCTGATAGTAGAATTTTAAAGAAAAAGTTTTAGCATGGTATGTCTTTGAAGCGAATTCCACCAGGGTGTATACACTGCAGCGAGATAAATTGTGGCGAATAATGTTTGTAATTATATTACGCTATCAAAACTAAAAAGGTGAAATAAAAGACAGAAAGTAAAAGTTTCAGTTTCATCAACAAAAAACAACAGTTAAATTCTGAGTACTGTCTTCGAGTATCCTTTTTTAAACTAATTTAAATTGTTATCAAATGTCAATAAATTTACAATTATGTAGATATATGCACTGTCACTATAGCTATTTACTTATAGCCGTGCTGATGATACATGATTTTTGAATAGGACTATGTACTACTACTACTAGTACTCGGAATTTAACTATTGTTTTTTGTTGATTAAACTGAAACTTTTACTTTCTGTCTTTTATTTCACCTTTTTAGTTTTAAAGTAGTTTGTAATTACAAAGATTTTTTGCCACATTGTGTCGCTGCAGTGTCATTCGCCCTGTTGGAAATCGCTTCAGACTTTTCGCTCCAGCGTAACACAATAAAAGTTTTTCACCACAATGACCTGTCGCTATGTCATTCAAAAGTACATACTGGACCCCTCTAAAACAGTCTGCACCCAGTTAACATGAGTAATATTGTCACCGCATTAAATGGATTGCAAAGATAACTAAGACTTGTTAAACCTATGAAGGATATGTAACAACCATACTTTTTTAGATTTATCTTTGGGATAAAATTATTTCTTGTGCTGTTTTCCTCTTATGTGAGTATCAAGATTAGCGATATTGCAGGACACACTGGTATCACATTTTTTACACTCTGCTTTGTCTTCTTTAGGGTCAACCAAATATTTTTCTATGTTTATATTTTGATTCTTAATAAGATTTAGTATTTTAGCTACATTTGTGATATGTTCAGTATTGCTATCAACATGATCAAATATTACCTCAATGTAATTATCTATATAAGTCTGACAAAATTTGCACCACAAGTAATCATCATCTCCTTCAACAGAAAATATACCATTATATAGCTGAACAGCTATGGCTCGAATACTTTTATGTTTCGGTGATAATATGTGCCCTAATATTGATTTGAAGTGTACTGAGCAATTACATAAAGTACAGTATGCCGATAGCTCATGTTCCGATAAATTTTGTGGCATTTGTATAAAAGATCCATCATTCTTCACACATTTCTGCACGAACTCAATCTTCTTTGTATGTTTTGAATGTAATAAATGACTTCTTAAATTTTCACTAATAACCTCTTCATCACAAGTATAACAATAAAAATCATTATCATGAATTACAACACTTTGTTGCATTAAAGCTCTTCTTACTTCTAAGTTTCTATGGTCCTTGCCATTGATATGAGTATCGATAGAAAGATCGTCGTCTAGAAGGAAAATTGAGCAAAGGTTACATTTTATCTCACTTTCAGTTATCAAAATATCTTCATAGCAAGCCATTTTGTTACTTTCTTTTCACAAACAAGAGGTATTTTATTCTAGAGGAGAGGAATTTTATTTCTCTCGCATTCAAAATAAAATTATCGTTTTAGCAAAGCACTAAAGCAGAATCAAAACCACAGATTAGAAAGAGTATGTCATGAAAACAAACAGATAAAAAAACAATAGACAACTCAGACTAGGGCTAGGGCACAGATGCCCTGGTGCTCGCCAGAGTGCATCAATACCGGGTGGCGGCAAGGGAGCGGAGGGAGCGACCCGACATCGATGAAGTGAGGCGGGTCCGCACTTTGGCGCGGAGGGAGGCTCTGCACCAATGGGGAGAGACCCTCGTCACTCCAACAGCCGGCCACCGGACGATTGAAGCGATTCGTTCGGTGTTGGAGGAGTGGGATGAGCGCCGCCTGGGCAGCCTCGCGTACTGCATGGTGCAGGTACTGACCGGACACGGCTGCTTTGGCCACTACCTGTACCGTGTCGCCCGTCGGGAGGAGACATCATTGCGACTCCCCCGATGATACCGCCGAGCACACCCTTGAGGAGTGTCCGGCCTGGCGACACGAGCGCCGCGAACTTCGTGCGGCGCTCGGTGGTGATCACCTCTCGCTACCAATCATGGTAAAAGCCATGGTGGGTAGCGAGAGGGTATGGGGGGCTGTCGCCTCCTTCTGCGAGACTATGCTCACGCAGAAGGAGGCAGCGGAGAGGGAGCGGGAAGAGGATCCGCTGGCCGCCCCTATCCGGCGTAGGCGGGTGGGCAGGAGGCGAGCGGTGATCGCTCGTCTTCCTGCGCCCTAGGCGCGGCCGCGTGCGTGGGTGGCCCCCACGCACGCATTGCACAGGCCGCCAAGTCTGAGATTGCCCAAGTGACTCTGGGCAATCTCCAATCGCGCAAAACCTGGCCGTAAGGCTGGATTGCCTGGGGGTGGGCTGGTGAAATTGCTTAGGCAGAGCCTAGGCTACTCCCGCGAAGGCCAATGGAGTTACCGGGGAGTTTTAGTGTGTATTCCCAGTGTCATTGGCGCTGGGTGACCCCCACACACGCCTGTCGCCTAGCCAGCGGCGGGGCGGCGGGTAGGTCTGCAATCAGATTTCTCCTTGAGAAAAAAAGGGCTAGGGCACAGATTAGAAAGAGTATGTCTAACACAGATCACTTATACATGAGGCCAGAAAATTGACGTCAAAAAAAATTTTGGTACCTGTATTGTGGGGTATAGGTATCACCCCCATGTATATGTATGTTCCGCGGCTTTTAATAGTTTTCGAGTTATGAATTTTTTTCCGAATTAAATAAATTTCTAAAAAAAAGTAGAAGACTTCGTATTTTTTTTTGCAACTGAATTCTCATGAGTTTTACTTTTATGCAAAAAATAATTAGCTTTGTAACTTTGATGAAAGTTATGAAAATGTTGATCCTAAATTTATGATGAAAAATTTAGGTTCGGTGAATTATGACTTAAATTTTCAACTTTAAATTAAAAATCTAAACAGGTGAGTTCATGGTTCCTAAGTAGCCCTGAAGAATGCGCTATACTCTCAGCTTTCATAATCATTAAAAAAAATTATATACTCTGTCTACGCCTACCAAACCTCAGCAAATAAATAGCAGCTTCTTTAGTTGTTGTTCTGAGCACAGATCACTATGAAGTAGTTCTGAGGGCCTAGACAAGATGCCTTTCTATAATCGCTATCGGTAAGCGGAAAATGTATGGGATTTGACATAAGCTCTCGATTGACTTTCGATTATAAATGTGTTATCCCATACATTTTCCATTTAGCGGAAGCGATTTCTCAGAGGGCCTAGACAAGATGCCATTTGACAATCGCTATCGCTATCGCTAAATGAAAAATGTATGGGATTTGACATTAACTATCGAAAGTCGATCGATGTCTTATGTCAAATCTCATACATTTTCCGCTAAGCGATAGCGATAGCGATTATCGAATGGCATCTTGTCTAGGCCCTCAGAGGCCCTAAATGAAAAATGTATGAGATTTGACATAAAACATCGATCGACTTTCGATAGTTAAATGTCAAATCCCATACATTTTTCATTTTTTTTTTTGGTCCGCTGATCCGTATCCATCCGGACCTACACATCTCAAGTCTGGCAGTATTGTTGTCAATGTCACAATGAGGAAAGATTATGTCAAAATCAAAATGGAAATTTCAATAATCTCAATTAAACAAATCTAAAACCAAGTCAAAAAGAATTTTTCGTGAAAATCAGAATTTCATCTTTATCTAATAGGTACAAATAAAATGAAAACGGGTTTACTCTACGGAATAGTCGCATCTTCTAAAACTCGGGTTCGTTGCTTATTCTGCGGTGTCCACATACCGAAAGCTAACAGATGTATTGAGCAGCATACAAACGGAACCAAACACAAAGAGAATGTAAAGTTGATGACTGAAAATGCAATAACTTTTAACAATGAAAAATTGTTCTGCAAGCCCTGCAAGTTAGAGCTGCCATTAGAAGAGGCTGTATTGAAACATATTGAAGCCGATGGTCACGCGAATTGGATTGCTGCAATGGAAGATCTCATTGAAGGTGAATTTATAAGCTTAGAGCCATATTTGATATCAGATAAAGACGATGTATATTGCGAGGTATGTCGTCTTACATTTCACTGTAGTTTGCAAAACATTGAGGCCCATGTTAATGGTATAATACATAGAACGAATATCACAGAGCGCTTGAAACCTATGAATGGTATTTTTGCTGTCGACAATGATGATGAAGTGTGGTGTAAATTATGTAATGTCTACATTGATAATACACCACGGAGTATTCTTGACCACATTGATGATGATGATGACCATATGCGGTGGTTTGCCACAATTGAAGACCTAATTCATGAACAAGACATAACAATTGAAAGTTTTCTGGCTAATGAATTTAACTTCAATGCTTACTGTAACAAATGTCATCTGGAGGTAGCATGTAATGCACAAAGCATTGAAAGTCATGTTAATAGTGAAAATCATCTGAGTCGCTTCAGTTAAACCAATATTTCTAAATTATTGCTGCATTGTCTTTGGAATGTATAGAAGAACCTGTCTGCCTGGGCATGTGTAGAATTATTTATTTATTTATTTATGGATCACTAACAGAGTTTACAACATCTCTTGCACTGCGTTAAGTAGTATACTAATTTTAAGTGATTGCAACTTAAATAACCGGTGACCTCAACATGCACTATAATTAACAGGATATACCTCTACATGTAGGCAGGTGTACCAAATAATGAGAGGATTCAGAAACTATTTATTTTCTTACCTATTCAAAAATTGAAATAATGTTCACATTTCACAGCAAACAATATTTAAGATCTTATAAACCAAGTCCTTGATGCACAGATGGTTTATTTGGCAATGACTGCCTATAAATTACTGTTTTATTATTATCAATTCATTGTTTACTATAGTAAAATAATCAATAAAATTTATTGGGATCCAATTAGCTACATTTTACTGAATATAATTGCTTGAGATCTGTTGCTTAGTAAGAAAAAGTGCTGGATATCTTTATTGTTATTAGTTCATTCATCACCAAATTTTCACACAGTTATGATATGTGTAATGATTATAAAACAATTGATATTATTAGATTATTGTAATTTGTGAAATTTATTCATCAACTTCACCATTTTATGTTTTATTAAGCATGTTTATCCTCATAATTCATGTTTTAAAATAAAATGTGTCTATAGTGTAACCAATATTTAATCAACAATGTATGTTAATCTAAATCTTACATTATATAATTATTTATATCTGTAACATGTTAATAGAACATGTCATTATATTTGGGAAAAGCCATCATTTAAGAATCAATAGACATTACACATTAATAGTAGGACAAGTGTTAATAGTAAAAATGAGCTAATTTCAAATACTTAATGTTCAATTTCAAAGTAAATATGAAACAGCCAGAAGGTACTGACATTACAGCAAAGTGTCGGTGGGTGTGCAAGACCACGTAAGAGCAATACCTAAGGACATTTACTTTGCAGACTTTTTTGGTGGTCAAAATTACATGCGATTCAATAGTATGATGTGCACACCATGTACAGAATTGTAGATATTGCTTTGATTTAGGCACTTACAGCACCGTCTGCTCAAAAATTACAGTGTACCCCAGCAACTATTAGGGTCATTCCCATGACTGACTTGACATTGGCAGACTTGATAAAATAAGAAGCTGCAATATAGGAAGTTCTTGAGGAATTTTGTACATGGTTAACTTTGTCCTCTGCGGTAAGTCCCTTGTCTATACTGGCCTTTTGAGAGTTAGGAGTTTACTTCAACAGCGGCGTCTACTCAAAAATTACACCGTACCGCAGCAAATATTAGTGTCACTCCCATGACTGACTTGACATTGGCGGAATTCGATAAAACGAGAAGCCATAATATTAAAGAAGAAGAAGAAGAGTTTGGAGTTTGACATTGACTATTATATTCAATGTGCTTATGTTGGTGTTACTTGTACAGTCGACAGCACATCAAGTGTAACAGTTGGACCTTGAGACTGTTATTCCTCCTTTTGTAATAGAGGCGGCTTTCATAGTGCAGCTATTACACTTAATGTGCTGTTGTCTCTTTTGAGCCAGGGCAAACAGTAATTAATGTTTCAGTCATTTAAACTTAGGCATTGTCATTCTCATTAAGTAACTATTGTTAGATTATATTTATCAGATAGTACTTAATGTAACTTTATTGTAAGTATTTAACCTTTTATCAAATCAATACCATTGTATCCTGTAGACTTAAGAAATTTAATGAAGGGGAAAGTAGCTTCAGAGAAAAGTATTCCTTGTATGTACTACATACTTTTATGATAGCATTTATTTTGTGATATAAACTTCAAATTCAATTTCGTTTCGGAAATAAATCTACTTGATGTTATGTATTGTTGTCTTCTTAAAACCTTTTGTTGATAGCTATAAAGCATCTCAACTGGTATAACATTAAGAACATAATTATAGCTATAATAATTTATAGCCACCACACTAGCCCTCCGGCCGGCCTCTCTAACAATAGAATAAATTTTCAAATGCTTATACAGCATATTGTTGACAACACAACATTAAATTAAAACTATCAATATTTATAGATATTTTTTACAAACTTTAAATAGGTACTTACATCCTATTCATTTGATAATTGTCTAACATTTCTATGAAATAACGCAGCTGATGTTCTATTTTAATGTCGTTTTGTCGATTGATTCCTTTTTCGTCGTATTCCTAATTGGACATATTCTTGTTTTGGCACATTCCTGTTTGGACGTATTCCGTTTTCGGCACATTCTTTTTCGACACATTTTAGTAAATAAATTATACTATGAAATACTTTGAGTTTGCTGGCGTAATAATATAAAATAATATTTTTTTAGTAAAATATTTTCATTTAACCAATTAAAAGAAAAGACAAATTTTACAATGGCTGCATTATTTCATAGAAAAATAATGTCCTGAAATTATTAAATGAATAAAATGTTTTTGTAAGTGGAAAACCATTTCTATGAACGAATATAGCCCATATTTTAATTTATTGTCGTAATGACGGCACCATCCTATATAAGTAGGTATATCTTGAAAACAAAAAATAACCTAGGATTGGTTTTATTTGTTGTATATATTGATTTATGCCGAAAACGGAATGTGCCGAAAACGGAATACGTCCAAACAGGAATGTGCCAAAACAAGAATATGTTCAATCAGGAATACGACGAAAAAGAAATCAATCGTTTTGTCGTCACCAGCCTAATACTAGGGCTGGTGACGACAAAAAGTAGGTATCCTACCCAATTGACAATTTATTTGACTAAACTTTTTTTTACTGAAAACGCCGCAAAATAACTTTTTTTCTAAAAACGCCGAAAAATAAAATTAAATAGAGGTACTATTTAATTAGCTACAGTAATAAAACATAAACATTGTTTATTTTCAGTCGGCTGAACGCTATTGCTGGTTATCAAAGAGGTCATTGCTCTACTCACAAGTCCATGTTTTGTTTATATCAATATAGAACACCACCATCAATATAGATAACCACAGCCCAAACTCAATAGTCGCTGGTCGTTCTTGCCTGTATAGGGGGCATGTACAGAGAAACTTTCAACTTTTATAAAACAATGAAGGTCTGGCCGTCGTGGGCTCTTGGTCTAATAGCTACAAACAACGATTTATGACTTTGGTAACAAAATTACTATAGAATTTCCCATCTTACAGAAATCCGGTGCAGTCTCGTAGTATCTTTTGAATCATAACCCATGGGAATTATAGTTCAAATTAATTCGTCAGTGATTTCATTCCTCAAATGGTTAGTCATCTTCATCTTCTTCTATAATAGATGTCAAAGCAGCATTGGATTTAGTAGAAACAGAAGAATTGTTTTTGTTTGTGGAAGTTTCTGACGTGTTAGCCTGAGAGTCAATTATGTTATCTTCTGGTGATCGTAGACTGATCCTCTTTTGGTCCAGATGTAACACTTGCGAGATATCCTCTGCGCAGCAGTCGATATGAGAAATCGATACTCCCAGCTGATTCTGTAAAGAGCTGATTAAAGATTTTAGAAAATATCTTGACTGTGGTAGGCCTGTATGTAGGGTCGTCGGGGCAGGTACCAGCGCCATTCTTATTTCAGAAACAGTTCCGGATTAAAAGGAAATCAAGGAAGCCTCAGCCCCCTTATTCTCAACCGTCGGAAAATACTCGAATTTCGGAAACTCCATACCTGTCACTTTTTATCGCTATGCGTCAAAGCGAGACGGCATGTGACTTTTCGAATCGAATCCGTGATCCGACAGTTGAGAATAAGGGGGCAGGATGACAACGTACCTGCAATATCAAGTGATTTTTCCTTCCTATTGCAGGTGTCTATATGCGGCGTTACCCGCTTACCACCAGGTGGGCCGTCAGCTTGTTTGTCATCTAGTTGTAGAAAAAAATAACATAGAAAGTGTCATGTCCTGGAATGAGAACTGAAGCCGGTTTCACATTCCGGGTGACGGATCCTAGGACCTAGGATTAATTGACTGTAATTTGCATTGTTCAGAACATTTATTGTTCTGAACGTTGTGATTATATATTTCACATTTATAATTTTATAATAATAATGTTACGGGCAAGGGGAAGCTAAAATGCCAATCCAATTGGCGGTGTACCACGATAAATTGGCCCTGTGATTAAAAGCAATTAATGTTTCTCTTGTCTCCTGGCTCACTTTTTATCGATGAACTCCCAGTTCACTTTTCTAAATAAAACGATACCAACGTGATTCTATCAATGTTGCTTCTCAGGTGTTTTAGGAAGTGCCGTAGCCGCCCCAGTTCGGCCCTCAGTCTCCTGTCCACCTCGTCCCTGGTTGCCTCTCCTGACGGCCTTTGTTTTCTGTCCGCTAGCCTCGCTAATACCAATCGCTCTTGCTCCATTGTTTCCAAAATATTTTGCTCGGTTGCTATCAATTCTTCGTCTAACGCTTTCAAGTCGCGGCTTGCCTTTGGATAAATAAAAAACATTTAGTATATTATATATTATGTTAACAAATTTTTTTTCTAGACCCAGGACAATGAATTTACTAGTCCTGAATTTTTGAAACGCAAAATCTGTTGTCAAGAATTTTTTTTTTCTGTAACCAACACAGATTGTATCCCAAAAGGGTTTAGGCCAGGTGGTCGGTACATACTCGTGTCTACTCGTCCCGGGTTCGAATCCCAATAGTTGTATTGTATGGTGAGCTCGACCATTTCTTCCCGTGTCATGCATGTTTATAAATATTGTTAGAGTTTAATGATTCCCCTACAAATTTAAAACCAAATTATTAAGCTACACTGTTTCCACGTAATTGATAATTTAAAAATTTATGTAAGTTAATTTGTTCTTTATGTTATTAACCCCCCACGAAAAAAGAGGAGTGTTATAACTTTGAGGTCTCTGTCTGTGTATCTGTGTGTCTGTCTGTGGCATCTTAGCTTCTCAACGAATGGACTGAATTTGATTTGTTTTTTTTTAGTTTGAAAGTTGACGTGATTAGGATGGTTCTTAGCTATAATTTATGAAGATCAGTTCATGAGTTCAGGTGTTTGATGACCATCAGCTCATTTTCTACATAATAAAAGGATATTACTAACCATCATAGATATGATTTATTTGAAATAATTTGGTTGTACCTACTGTCACTCCGGTGACATTCCCTTCCCATGACATACTAACCTTGAGCTGATCCTATACCATCAAAAAATCTGCGGAATGCTTAATTCTTCAGAGACTTACAGCAGATATAGCGTGTTTGGGCTTATAAGAATAGTCTCAATGAGATGGTGTTAGATAGATGATTAATAAGGTCGTGGGTTACTTAAATTTTTAATTTTATATATTTTTTAATTCTATGTATTTTATTCCCATTTCTTTTTTCTTTTGGATTGTATGGTAAACGTTATGTACCTACCTATACCTCTAATTGGCGAACATCTATGCGAAAGTTATTGTTGATTGAAATTGGTTTTAACTGACTTCAAAAAAGGAGGAGGTTATCAATTCGACTGTATGTGTTTTTTTTACGTTTGTTACCTCAGAACTTTCGACTGGGTGAACCGATATTGATGATTCTTTTTTTGTTCGATACGGAATAGTTTCCATTTGGTCCCACACAATTTGTTTTAAAAACCAATGGGTAGTTTGGTTTTTAAATTTAAAAAAACTGGAAAAATTGAGTATGCGAAATTGCGGATTTTTATGAGTAATTACTGGGCATGGACGGCATTTCATCTTAGGGCCCAGGATGGCAACGCACCTGCAATATCAAGTGATTTTCATTGTTATTGCAGGTGTCTATAGGCGGCGGTGACTGCTTACCATCAGGTGGGCCGTCAGCTTGTTTGTCGTCTAGTTGTATAAAAAAAAAGCGTTGGTCCCGGTTGTTACTGCAACCGTTATAACCCACCAACTGACAAAATAGATGCTGCGCGCGCATAAAGTTTTCCATAAAGTGTCGATTTGGTTTTGCAAGTGTCAACTAGTAACTCAATTTGGCTTACTGAAACACTTTTGCCTTAAGTTAGTTATTTTTTTAAATAAATGTAATTATAATGAGTCGAACTGATGGTCATTATGTCACACAGGTTGTTTTTTTAATTTTCATTTTAATTATTTGTGTTAAAAACCTTTGTCAATTTAACTAATATACCTACTTTTGAGATTACAATTCGAATTTTAAAGTGTAGATAAAATATGTAGTAGCTGTCCTAAGTAAGTTTTCAGGGACGTCGGAATTCTACCTCTTCTCTTTGCCAGGATAGTTCCTCCAGCTTGGATGTGTTCACGTGGACTCTTCTACGAAGAGTTGCATCCACTTTTGCGGCGTGGGCTTGAGCGGCAATCGATAGGCGGACTCTAGCGCCTCTCACCTGAAATAAACTTTTCAGTTATCATCATCATCACTAGCCTATATACGTTCCACTGCTGGGTACAGGCCTTCCGACATGGGAGAAACACATGAGCAGTTTGGGCCATAACAAGACCACGCTGGTCCAATGCGGGTTGGTGGTTTAAAGCGGTTGCAGTAACATCCGGGACCAAACGGGTTAGCGCGCCTTCCGAAGCTTAAGATTTTTAATTTTTGTTTACCTATTCCGGGAGCGACCACGGCGAAATTTGCTTTGTTTTCGTAATCGAAACCAGAGCGTTCAAACTGTTATGTTTTAGGTTTTCTTGTGATGGAAAATACTATAGTATCTATTTATTAAGAGATTTATTTGACTTCCAATACTAATTTATAATATAAGCTTCACAGAGAGGTACAAGATTGTCGTTCCATGTTACCGGATGAAGAGAGCGAGCCATAGATTCCTCTTTACTTACTAGAGAGAACATAGATAATGCAAATCATGAGTGGCAATTACACACTGTATATTTTTAAGGGTTTACACAAACTACTACGCCACCGAGCTCCTCAACTATTCAGTAGAGGTCCTGAAATTTAAGAAGCATTCGGCCAGCAAAAGGGACAATCAAATGTAAGTAAGTTATCGTAGAGATTAAAAATAATATATTATATCTATATTATGTTTGTCGTCCATGCGTTCCGAAACCAATGATCAGATTGTGATGAAACTTTGGAAAGACCCTTGTTCTGGGGACGAACGCCCGTGTAATAATTTTCTCTTTACGGGTATTACAAAGCATGCCGAGTGCGCAGAGCTAGTTGTAAATGAAAATTCCAAAAGACAATTTTTCTATTTGTAGTGACAATCAGTAAAATTCTTATCTCGGTTGAATTTTAGCTATAGGTTGATGCCGTCAAATACGTCAATAAATAAAATTAAAACATGGGCTATACCTTTTAGTTCATAGAAATGGTTTGCCACTTTTAAAACATCTTATCGATTTGATAGTTTCATGACATTTGTATGAAATAATATAGCGTTGGCTGCGTTTTTTCTCAGAAATGTCATGAAATTATCAAATGAAGTAATGTAGCCCATGTTTTATTTAATTGTCGTATTGACGGCACCACCCTGTATATGGCGTTTCACGAGGAAATTCGATAAAGAATAAATGTAAACAAACCATATTTAAAACGACGACTGGCTGGCCGAGTGGTCTGTACCCCTTATACAGGCTACTCGGTCATGGGGTCCCGGGTTAGAATCCCGCAAATGTTTGTATGTTGAGTACGAACATTTGTTTACTAGTCATGGATATTTATTTAGTATATTTCTAATATTTTTACATATATTATTATCAATATTTCTCCGTTATCTAGTATCCATAACACAAGATCTTATTAATGCTTACTTTGGGCTAGATAATAGTTGTGAGTGTATGAATAATATTATATTAAATTTTGTGATTTTTTATAGAATATTTGCTAATGGCACTGTCTGATCTTTATAAAAAGTAAAAGCAGCTTTAAAATCTTACCTGTTGCCTCGTAACCACAGCATTAGTGAGTGCTTGAAGACCAATTCTTTTTAAAGAGACGCATCGATTTTCCCATCTTGATAAAGATGAAAACCTGCAAATTGTGTTCTTGGTTTCGATTTAGGGTGCCAAAATATGAGATAAGTGTCGTAATATGAGATAGATAGATACTACTTCATTCATTTTGAATAAACAGCGCGCGAAAAGAAATGTAGTCGTTTGTTTAGGAGCGTAACGGTCAGCTGTTAAGTTGAGAATTTTTATATGCGGTTTCCGAGTTGATAAAGCAATACCTTGTAAACGTTGTTTCCGAGAGAGAGAGGAATAATGATGGTTTCTCAGGGCGAGGAAAAAGGCAACAAAGGGGCACGCGCGCGTAATTTAAGCGACCACTTGAAAATTTATTTGTGAATTTCCAATACTTCATTGCCTTACCTACTAATAAAACTTAATTTGGGTTTTAAATATGTATTTGTCCTTATAAAGCGGAAAAAGGGAAGGGATCATTTTCTGTTTTTTTTTTTCTATTGAGACAGCTCTAACATATTTGGAAATAATAAGAGTCCATTAGAAAAATGCTGAATATTCGTCAAATTGTTCGTCTAAATGTCATATTAATTAAGACACACAACTAAACTAAAACAAGAACTAGGCGGATATTAACCAACATTATAATATATTTTTTGCTTTATTATTTACCGTTTCCTTTTATTCTTTCTGTTACTATTTTTCCTTGTAATAGAGTTCAACTCTATATTAGCGCACGAGTTTTCAACTGTCAAAGCTTCTTGCTTCTTCAGAATGTCCTCTTGTATCCTCTTCTTTGTTCTTTCCACTGATTTAATTTGTTTTTCCAGTTCCAAGATCATTTTATCGAAATTCTTTTTTTCTTCGAGTAGGAAATTTAGCTCCTAAAAGTAATTTACTTAGTATTTATCTTACAAAATAATAGACTTCTATAAACAAAAAATATTTTTATTTCTCACCATCAGTGGGGTAGTATAAAGTAGGTAACTAAGTACTAGGTACTTCAAATATTAATTAGCACTAGAAGTTTTTGGATAGCTAACGTGAAATTGCCATGAATTGTAACTTACTGGGAAAGTCATTTGTGTAATGGTAGTGCATTCATGAGGTAGGTTTCGGTGACAATTTTTGAATAAGAAAAATCATCAATCATTTTATTCGTCATCTACGTGCTAATATGATTAAATGGCTTTTCTACTTTATCATCATCATCATTTCAGCCGAAAGACGTCCACTGCTGGACAAATGCCACCCCTAAAGATTTCCACGATTATTGGTCGCGTGCACTGCATGCATCCAGCGGCTACCGGCTACATTCACCAGATCGTGGGTCCACCTTGTTGGAGGCCTGTCCGCGTTGCGTCTTCCGGTCCGTTGTGGCCACAAGGTGTGGTCTACCTTCCCCCCCCCCCCCCCCCCCAACGGCCGTCAGATCTGCGAGCGATATGTCGTCCCATTTTTAACTGCCATTTTATATACTAAGCTTCTTATTTACTTAAATTAGACACTGTTTTAATATAATTATGAGAAATCACCTCTAAAATAATTTCTTCAACGGGGTCAGTCATCGGTTTTAAAGCACCAGGTTTGCTCGCTATTCTCGAATGCTCTTCAATTTCATTCTTTATTCTCTCGACTATCACTCTGAGGGCATTGTGCTCGTGATGCAAAGCTGCCACGGCCTCCTCTAGGCGTTTGGATAAGTCCTCGAATACCCACCGCCAAGACGCTATATCTGATATTCTATGTGCAGTATTGAATAGGTTTTAGGAAGTGTAAAAGAAGTTCAAACGAGTAGAAGAACAAACAAGCAGGTGCCTTTGTAAAATAATCATGAACATTGACCGACATTTCAGAAGCATGGAGTAGTATGAGATCTTTACCAATTTTGGTTTAGAAATTAAAATTTCATTTTTTAAAAATTGAAACAATTTGGGTTATACAGAATGTTTGATACATAACAAGCGGGCACCAACCCATATTAACATAGTCATTTAAATACCAATTTGTCATCAAAATTCTCCATACAAATAATTTGGTCAGTTAAAGAAAATGTAGGTATGGGAAATTTCAAAATATATTTTACAATTTTGAACCCTTTTTTTCAACAACAACAGCTGACAACCATCCTAGTGATAAGTGGTAACCGCCGCCTATAGACACCTGCAATAACAAGGAAAAAACGATATGGTGCAGGTGCGTGGTCATCCTGAGGCCTAAGATGAAATGCCTTCCATACCCAGTGATTTCACTGGCTACCTTTCCGTTCGATCCCAAACACAGTAAAATGTTTCACGCCTGAAATGGCGGTGGTACCTACCCAGATGGCCTACGGGCCTACCACCTACTTAGTAAATTTTGATAAAACTTTAGTATTTATATGACTTTGTTAACACCCTGTTTAAACTTATTATACAAAACTCTTCAGTCTACAATTTAGGTTTTCAAATTGTTATTAGTTCAAAGCAAAATTTGTTAACGAATGGAAATCGGCAACTGCTTATTCTATCATCATTATCATTTCTGCTTATCCAGTGCGCTTATCAGTTAATATTTTAGTATGTATTGCAACCAGCTTTAGGGGGGCAGCACAAATAAAATACTCACCTATCTTGCAAGCTCGTTTTGAATTGATACTCGTTAGTTTCTCTCGCAAAACTATTAATCATTACCAGTTCTTGGCTTTCATTCACTTGATCAATTACTTTGGCATTCAGTTTG
Organism: Nymphula nitidulata; assembly: GCA_947347705.1. Classification (NCBI taxonomy): domain Eukaryota; kingdom Metazoa; phylum Arthropoda; class Insecta; order Lepidoptera; family Crambidae; genus Nymphula; species Nymphula nitidulata. The sequence goes on from OX374636.1 coordinate 10,728,633, forward strand.
TCATTGAGCTCTCGCAGACATTCGAGACCATCAGGGCAGCCAAGAAAACCGTCCTCAGAAAACATTTTTGCAATTTTTCTTGTAAAATGTGGTACGAAAATAAACAACTATGACAAGTTTGACATGAAAATTCATACTGAGAGTTATTGCAAGATTGCAATTAAAAAATATATTTAGCGGCTATGATTTATGCGTTTTTGCTAAAAATAAGTACGAGAAGAACATTAATTTTGTCAATTAAATAAAATTAAAAAAATATTTTGATCAAATAAAAAGCTACCTACTTTAAACAAATAAATAAAGAAAAATCATTTTTTGTCTTATTAGTTATTAATGAATACAACTGGTGATAATAAATGAACTGTGCAGCTCTTCTTCCCTTTTCAACCCGTTAGCGCTCACACATAATGTAAAATCTTGTGTGTTTATCTTCATTGATTCGTACCTATTCATAGATTTTCTATTGTGTTTGAGTGCTAGTGTGATAATAAGGGAAAAATGTAGGTGTACATACAATATGGATATACGAGTTAAATTGATGGTAAATAATCATATAAGCTATTCTTATACAAATCACCGAATCTTAATATTTCAAATTATATTTGCAATAAGTGTCCATAGCTACAGCATGTATAGGCCGAAGCACTACGAAATAGATTAACTCCGCTACGCTGATGATGCTGAAGCCAAGGAACAGACTCAGAAGACCACCTATTGCACCTAGGAACATTAAATGCAAACTTATTAGTATTAATTATGTGGAGTGCAATATTTTGATTACAAGTTATACTAGTACTTAGATGTAAAAAATGGTCCAAGATCACAATATGAGAAATAAATTACAATAATAAAAATTTAGAATTTTACCTGCAAAATAATAATCATCATACTGGGCGTGACGATGCTGACCCAAAAACATATCTTCATAAAAATGAACGTTGATTTGGGTCAATTCTCCCCTGAAATGCAAATTTAATTTTGGAATGTAGAATAACAGAAATGCAAAAAGGTGATATAAGTATTTAAAAAATCAAACAATAAAAATAAACAAAGCATCAATCTAAACTTATCTAGTGTTTTGAATCAATCCAATCCAGTAAAAACGGTTTTCTAAAGTCATGTAGATACTTTTTTGTTTTTCTTTGGGTGGATTTGCGCGCTTATGCTTTTTGCCAGTGCCAAATAAAAATTCGGCAATCTTGTTTTACGGAAGGTAGATATACTTAATGATTGATTGGGGATCAGGTATTAGTAGAACACAGTATAAGTTAATACTTATTTGACTAGCACTGCTTTTTTAAAATCTGAGAATCGATTTATTTACGAAATACATGATCGTATTCATAATGCCTTTACTTTCTAGGGAAGCCCCATATGGGCGAAGGATCACCAGGCTCCTTTATCAGATCAGAGTAAAAGACTTGGCTGTCGTAGATAACGTCATTACATGAGGGGTGGCAAGAGGTGGGCTCATCAGATGTCTTGCCTTCCTCACACTCTGCGTAATATGCATAAATCTGCTGTTCCTCCACTTTGCCTGTAAAACCACAAAAGTTTTTAGATTTAGAGGCTTAGAGAGGTAAAGTTTCATAAAGCCTAATTATTGTGACTTTGGATTTTATTATATTACCTTTGACATAGTCTATGCACTGAAAGTCTTTTGTAGTAGAGCAAATTGGTTCTGAGGCACTTTTTCCTAAAATAAAAATAAAATATTCACTCCAGACGAAAATTTTTAGGTTTAAATTACTACTTTTGCTTATTCGTTCATAATGTTATATCTTACTTGGCCAATTGTAAAGCGTGCAGTTACATGTTCTCTTTGACTCCCTTACAAAGACATCGTGCTTACAGTTGGTCCCAGTGTAGAACTGATAGTACTCCAGCTGTCTCTCATTCTGGAAGAAACATTGCCTCTGATCTGGTGCTAAGGATCTAAGAGCTGCATCTGTTTTGTACGTGATCGGCGAGACTTCGATGGTAGTCATCCTGTCCATTGGAAGGCGGAGAACGGTAGAAGTGTATACGTGATTGGTTGGAGATTTGATAAGAACCTGAAATAATTGAACAACTAAGTACTACGACGAAAGGTATCTTGATACTCTAAGTTTTTCTTTAATTTCGAATTTGTTAGAGTCTCGACTCAACTATTTGTGTAGGTTACTGTATTTGAATTGCCTATGTGAGTTTGTCTATTGGAGAATTTGCTTGAATGGGAATTTGTCCCAAAGAATATGTACCAGTTCCACAGTGGAAGTAGGTACTTCTTATTTTGGGTGTGTATATTTCTAACAGGTGGAACGTCCAAGAAAACTATTCATATATATACGCTTTAAGTTATCGTAGAAAGTATTCAAAGTGTCCATAAATGCATCATGTTGACAGCGAGAGGTTGTGTTCTCAGGGATACCTACGAAACAAATTCTCCTAATTCTTGTGAAGTCACCCTTGCGCAAAGTAATGTCTGTACTGTTATCGTTTATTATCAAGTGAACCGTACTCTTGGCATTCTTTACGTGGATAATATTTAAATTAAAATAATAATTATCACGGTGGTCACACTTACAGTAAATCCTAAACTGTTTCCATCACAAGCATGTTGATGTTCGCTGATATTCAAGTACAGTTCAACACTTAAGCCGTAGTCTTCTCCTGATACCATGACTCTGAAAGGTTTCATCGTAGGATCTGGGGGAAAAACCTTAGGATACCCGACGTCCAGACCCCATTCTAGAGCAGCCGGAGAAGCGTGACGGTTGAAGCTTCGCTGCCATGACAAAGTATCATTTCTCCTGCCAATCATTACATATTTTCTAAGATGGTTAATTAGGAATATACACTTTACTTTTGGGTTTTATTCTATTTTAATTACTATATACACTTTATTTAAAAGTCCACAATTTTATATAACATTAAAATAGTAGGTACGTCAAAGATATTAACAATCAATTTATATTTGACTGTTTATGAACATGCTCCTTATTACGCAAATCTGAAGAGAACTTTTATGTAGATGATGTTGTCGATAGATAACATGACAAGGTGTAACTATCCCCTTTTTTTGGGTGAGGAATCCGCTTATAGACCTACTCGCCGCTGGCTAACCGGGGTAGTTAAGGGTCACCGAGCGTCTGATCACAAGGTCACTGGAAATACCCACAAAAACTTTCTGGCCACTCCACTGCCCTTCTCGGGTGTAGCCTGGGCTCTGCAGAAGCAATTTCAACAGCCCACGCCTAAGACTCATAACGAACTACCCCAAATCAGACAGATAACTAGGTAATAACAATAATAATATTCATACACTCACACCTATTGTTTATCCCAAAGTAAGCATCATTAAGAGCTTGTGTTGTGGATACTAGATAACGGAGAAATAATGATAATAATATGTACCTATATAAATATTAGAAATATAGTAAATAAACATATAAACATCCATGACTCGTGAACAAATGCTCGTACTCATCATACAAACATTAACTCCTACAGGGATTCGAACCCGAGTAGCCTGTATAGCACTAGCTTGTAAATTACCTTTATTGAAGACAAATGATCCAAACATAAATCATAGATCAAGCAGAGTTAGTGTTTATAGCTTGTTAAGTTGTTAATAGTTTAACTTACTGAGCAGCGGACGTCAGAGCTAACTTATGGATATTGTGTTTTACTTCTGGATATATAACAGTAGCAGTACCTACTATTAAACCTAGAATAAAAGTTATTTTAGATGTTCTCTTACATCCCATTCATCGGCAAGCTGTTGAAAGCATAACACAATCCATAGTCTGTGAAGATCGGCCTGAAGTACTTCTCGCAGCACTCGTTGGTGACCCATCTGGTGTCATGCGTGACTGGCCAGTTGCAGCTCTTTATGACATCTGAACAGGATAACGCGCTCTGGTGGTAATCATAACATGAAAATATATTTGTGTTTATTAACCCTCGACGAAAAAAGAGGGGTGTTATAAGTTTGACGTGTCTGTCTGTGTATCGGTGTATCTGTGTATCTGTGTGTCTGTCTGTGGCATCGTAGCGCCTAAACGAATGGACCGATTTTGATTCGTTTTTTTTTGTTTGAAAGCTAATGTGACTGCGATGGTTCTTAGCTATAATTTATGAAGATTAGTTTAGGTGTTTAATGACTATCACCTCATTTTCTACTTGATAATAGGATATTACTAACTTTTACAGATCTGATTGATTTCAAATTTGGTGAACTGTCACTTCAGTGACATTCCCATGATATACTAACTTTGAGCTGATCCTATACCATCAAAAAGTCTATGAAATGCTTAATTCTTCAGAAACTTACAGCAGATATAGCGTGTTTGGGCTCTTATGAAAAGCCTTAGTGAGATGGTTTTAGATAGATGATTAATGACGCCGGGGGTTTCTTAAAATGTTTAATTTTGCAATTTTTTTTTCTGATATTTGCTTTTATAGATACCTATTTCGACTTTAAATAGGAGTGGACCTTTTAATTAATTCAAAGTTTACAGTTGTTCTAGAACTCGATAGTATTTCTGAGTCGTCAGTTTTTTGAATCTAGTATTTTTTTATTATAGTTTGGACTGGAACCTTCTAAAGGCCTTGTTGTTAATAAAATTGAAAATTGTATTTTATTCATTGAATATATGATTTGCACTTACATTCAAAATAAACTTCTGTAAGTTATCAATCTCAACAGAATTCAGCCGCTGTTTTAATGTTTTATTCATATAAAGCATACGAGGGCAAACAAGTGACGCGAAAAATTCATCTACACTGAAAAACAAATCAATATGTAGTAAATAGAGATAATAAGTAAAATGATAAAATCGTTAAAAACTGTAAAATCAAATATTCGCTTCAGCTCATATTTTAAGATGGGTAAATAACATCACTGCAAGATTAACAAACATCACTAATATGTTCCGTTCTCGTTGTAATCTTCATGATTCGACTAACTCTTTTTTTTTTTTTGACATATATCTCTAATTGACAACCAAGGAACTTGCAAATAGGATAGAACCAAAAGAAACTCGTAATCCCTTACAATATATAGACAGAATACATAATTGCTAAGATTTTATATTTACCGTCCCAACTCAGATACATTAGCAAAAGACAATTTTACGTGTAAATGCGGACATAGCACTACAGTAGGGAAGGGCACTGCCCATATGGGGGTCGGCAGGGAATCAATGACGTTGACGAAAGGCGTGGAAGTCCATTTGCAGAAGAGGTTGATGATGTTGACGGCGCAGAAGGCCACGCTCACCACCACAATCAGGACCCACGTGACGCGTTCTTTATTGCTGAATGTCGGCTCGAAGATGTACCTATAAGCATTAGTCACTTTAATAATAATAAATTTGTTTCCAGAGCTTTAAGTCTGATACGACTGCTACTTACAATAGCAGCAGTCGCAGCAGACTTTTTACTAAAGAAGGTTGAAGGTGTTGGTTTTTGGTATGGCTTTTTGAAGGTTTCATAACTTAAAACAGACACAAAGCATGACAAATGACTCTACCTCCTGATGTTAATCGGTAGGAAGAGTCTATGCGAAGACGGTCTTATTGTTAGAAGCGATCTCTACCAGACAAGCATATTAAAAAAGGAAACATTGATGAAAAATTGCTTTGTTTGACAATTGACCTTGAAGTGATTTGTGCTACGGTTACTAGGGATATATGCAATATACTTACTTCACTCCATGTAAAGTGCCACCGTAAAAAAACTGTTTAAGGCCAGCCATCACTTCTCTGAACCACAAATTAATTACTGACATCTTCACGACTTTCCTCCTTTCGTATACTCTATTAACTTTAAATCTTTCATGACTTATGTAACTGAAGTCTTTCAGGTAATAATCGCCATAATATTTCATGTTTAATTTGGTTTCAATGCACCACCGTTTTGTAGTCTTTCACCAATAAACGGGCGTCAGGAAATGCAAGGCTCTTGTTGCCACATTGACGTAAAGTACATGAAGTACATTATCACTAATTGTATCGAACAAATGTGAACATGTTACAATGTCTGTCTGCTGTCTGTGTGTTAAATTTATTTTTTCAAATTACTATTATTCCTTGATAGTACATTATAAGGTTTCTACTTTATTATAAGTTAGATTTAATTTGTTGTTGCTAATTTCTGAAATCGAGATATATGAATATTATGCCCACTTTAGAACTTAAAAGCTGGAGTATCGGAAAACTTCATGAGATCCCTAATGTCATGCCCACATCACAAGGTGGTAGTGTCAATCTATAATTTGCTGAGTATTAGAAAACTTTATGAGATCTCTAATATCACTTCACAAGATGGTAGTATGAATCCATAATTTGCCGTTAAAATATTCGATTCGACATTCATAGAATTGAAAAGAATTGAAGGTTGGAAATATTCCTTATAAAGATTTTTAAACTTTGCCTTTTCAATAGGAGCATGAAGTATGTTTCATTAGAAAAAAACCACGCAAACTAAGGAAGAAGTGCATGTTTAAATTAACAACACTTAGGTATAGATAGATTGCACTTAACAGTATTGGCAATGTTAGTTTCAATTCAATGAGATTAATTGTTTGAAATGTCAAGAAATGAGGCTGAATACGTATGTTTTAATTAATACAAATGGTGGTTGGTAACTTGGTAACAATTAAATGGTGGTAATACTAAAGACTATAGGAAAAAAATCTAAAATGAGCATTCATTCGTTCTCATTTCACACACAATCGATAAGGCTTATATTGATCTAGCAAGAGATGAAATGTTAAGACAAAACATATATGTATAGATATATGTATATCTATTGTGTAATACTTAACAGACTAAATTCAAGTAACCAAAAACTATTTTTATGTACATTATTTTACAAACAACCGTCTGTTTTTTGACGAGACATATTTTAAGGTACCATGGCTTACAATTTTTGTTTCACATTCACGTATAAATAAACTACGAAAGCATTCAATTTATTTTACTAAGTACACACGACGGGAGATCAAGCGCAACGTTTTGACAACAAAGTAGATTTGTAGTAAAAAGGGACATAACACATTATGTTATGATGACCCTTTTTACTACAAAACTACTTTTTATAAGAAATTGATCTTATTTATCTTATCTTATGACCCATAAGATAAGATAAATAAGATCAATTTTTTAATCAAAGTTTACCATGTACCTACACTCGACAGCACATCAAGCGTAACAATTTGACCTTAAGTCGCCCTTACTACGTTCATAATAAAGGCGACTTTCGTAGTGAAACTGTTACACTTGGTGAACTTTTATCGGTACATAACATGAGATGAATCTCTGCGGTCTGATATAGTTTAAAACTGTGTTACAGGCCGCAGTGACTTCCCCAAATAATAGTTACCTTTGAAATCTTTCTTATCTTTGAAATAATGAAATATACATGAGGTTAAATTCTTCTGTTAAACCGACTGTTTTTTTGTTATTTTTTTTCTAGCCGTTAAAAACTTGTGTTATGGATACTAGATAACGGAGAAATAATGATAATAATATGTATATAAATAATAAGAAATATACTAAATAAACATATAAACATCCATGACTCGTAAAGAAATGCTCGTACTCATCATACAAACATATCCTCCAACCGGGATTCGAACCCGGTACCTCTTGACCGACTAGCCTGCATAGTAGGGGCACTGACTCGGCCAGCCAGTCGCCTTTGCTTGAGTCTATGTTATTTTCCTGACGGGCTGTGCTTGAAATGCGGCCTTCTGTACAGATTGTAATATATTTATTGTTGTAGTCACAAATACGTCCTCACGAATCTTAAGCTAGTAGAATAGATATAGCTCTTACAATAGAGTATCATCATCATCATCATCATCATCATCACTAGATTATAAAACAACAAAAACAAAACAATATCCCCTAACTTTTACAAAACAATAACAACAACTTACAAGTGCTTGTTTCGAAATATGTCATAGAACATATTTTCAACTCTATCTGGTGACAATAACTTTTCGATTGCAAAATAATGACATGCCATCGGCTGTTTCTCACTTATTTTTGTGTATCGATGTTTTATTTACAAGTACTTCTTTGTTTTTCATAAGGTTTTATAGGTTATTTACGTGAACGCCAAGACAATATTATTTTCCGATAATAATAATATTCAAACATTCACACCTATTATCTAGCCCAAAGTAAGCATCATTAAGAGCTTGTGTTATGGATACTAGATAACGGAGAAATAATGATAATAATATGTATATAAATATTAGAAATATACTAAATAAATATCCATGACTCGTAAACAAATGCTCGTACTCATCATACAAACATTAATTCCTACAGGGAGTCGAACCCGGGACCTCTGGACCGAGTAGTCAGTATATCAAGGGGTACAGAGTCTGTACCCCTTGATATACTTAGACTACTCGGTCTGTGTGGTCTGTACTACAGACCACTCGCCCAGCCGGTCGTCATAATAAAACATAATTTAAAAACGCTAATGTATTGTACTATATTAAATGGAGAGGCGAACGATCTAGGCATGCGATCTGCAACGTCACAGAAGTTGCAGATTTTTTTCTCTGTATTTTTAGGTTTGTTACAACAAAGCATCATCATCATCATTTCAGCCGAGAGACACCCACTGCTGGGCATAGGCCTCCCCCAAAGATCTCCATACCGATCGGTTCTGCGCTGTCCGCATCCATCGGCTTCCCGCGGCCCTCACCAGATCGTCGGTCCAACTTGTGGGAGGTCTACCAAAACGCTGCGTCTCCCGCTATGTCGGTGACCTTAGGTGTCCTGCGCATCTCATCATTTCTAAATGCCAACAAAGCATGCTTGGAACTATTAATGGCTAGGGCTAACACTAATGCACAACCAACCAACCCAGAGACAAACACAACATGCAAATAGTTTATTTTGAAATAGTTTTTAAGAAATATACGCATATGAGCATAACTAAGGTAACATTTCCACCTTAAAGAAGATCGCTGCTTAATAAGTAATAACACTACTTTTGTACTGTTGCGTTCCAGCGGTGAATAAGGTCGCAAAAGCTTATTGTGAAAGCATTATGTTGGAAGCATGGACTCGTCTCCTATGCTGCCAACATAACTATACTTACTATGACACACCGCTTACCACCAGCCGGGTTTCATGGTAAAAAAAAGGTGTGATAACTACCTTTCAGAAAGGAATAGGCTCTTTCTTGATGGTGGCTAAGTCGCATCTGTTCTGGTAAAATACATTCAATCGTGTTGTTCTCTGACGAAATATTGGGTTGGAATCGTTAAAAAAAATACTGATTGGAATAAAAGTGTACAGTTTTTTTTCAAGTAGGTAAGTAATTAGGTACATTTAAAAACATTGTCAGTTAGAAAGGTTTTAGAAATTGAAGAAAACCTTTATTCAATATAATGTAGTAGGTAGGTATTACTTACCAACAACGCAAAAGCTAAAGGATCTAATTCATTAGTCGTAATATACATGGACATGCCTCCACAGTACGACTTTTCCTGAAGCCGTACCTTTGTCTATTAGTATCATGTTACAAGGATGAAGGATTCAAACAAAGTTCTACCCTGTATTTTTTATAATAATTATTAGAAAAATTAAAGTGCGCAATTTATTTGTTTTATCATTAAGGGGGCTAATAGTATTTCTTATAATAGAACCGCGAAAGAAGCACTGTATCACGGAATTCTGTGACTAATAAGTAAGATATACCAAAATATCAAAAATAAATATAAGTAGGTACAATATGTGAAACAGTCAGCACCCGCTTGTAGTTAAACCGCACTTTCTCTACTTGAAACTAAATGTCAGTGTTCTATAATTTATTGTTGTCTACATTTTTGAATCTACCACACACTATAGGATTTAGTTATAATTTAAGTAGCATCCCGGAGACATTTTGCAAGCGTTTTGTCCCTTTACTACTACTTTATATGCTTTAAAATTTAATTTATATTGATATAAAAATTAACAAATTTGTTGTTTTCCAGAAAAAAGTCTAGACTAGAAGAAAATACATTCTGGGGCGTGATGGGAACCCGCAACGTTTCTCAATCAGGGTAACTTACTACCACTGAGCTACCAGGACGTGTCAGGATCTCGTGAATTTCTTCTAGTGTTTTTGTTTATGCGTTTTAATTATAAGCCTTTACTTAAGCGTCTTACCTTTGCATTTTTGATATTTTATTAGCTTTAAATATAGACTACGCTGTAAGGCTCTCCTTGCTCTTCACTCTCAAAATCACAGGATTATCGTCAAAATCTCAAGATTTTAGCGATCCTTTATTACTGATGAAATATGTGGAATGAGCTACTCATTTCGATGTTGTTTGAAAGCTGGCTTGGGGCCACTAAACGCATTGGTAATCATTCTAACATTATAAATGCATGTGCATGTGGTTAGGACCACTCACTTATTTATGCTACCATAAAATATAAGGTTTATAAAGGAACGTTTAAGAGCTTAGTTAACTGTAGTAATGTTCAGGCCATGCATATTTACAAAGAGATAACTTAAACATAGAAAAGGCTTAGAGGCTTCACAGCTTTCACAAATATCAAATTGCATTTATTTTTTATATTGTTACGGTTTAACAGTAAGTAATGAAACGGAATCTAGTTTAGCGAATTTAGTAATTAAAATATAATAAAACTAGATAAATTTCACGTCCTGAGGCAGAAATCGAACCCGCGACCTTTCGCAATCCGGGCGACTGCTCTAACCACTGAGCCACCCAGGACTTGGGATATCCCTGTGAAATTCTTCTAGTCTATCTGTATTTGCGTTTATGAGCTAACGTCCACCCTACAATGTCGAAATATTCTACTTCAACATCCGAAACGAGTATTTTTACAAATACCGACGATTCGGTTAAGTTGGGGCAGTGCTTTCAAATATTCTTAATTTTTTATTTTAGCGAATTTATCACGAAGTTATTAGTAAAGTGAAGTGAAAGCAAAAATGTTTTATTTAATTTTGGTTCATATATGTAATAGTATATATTATTATATCAAATAATACTGATTTAACGTAAATTCTAAGCCGTCCGTTCGGGTTTTGTTCTGAGAATAACCAGGAAGAAACACCATGGTTTGTTTTTCTTTTACTAGCCAATGGGCATAACTACTTACATGTTAGAATTAACGCATACAATGTGTGCGATGACGCTTAATATTTATACAAATTAGTCATTCCAGTTGCTTCTTAATGTCTTTACGCACTATCGGTTCTCTTACGAATATTTGGAAGAGGCGTTATCTAGTGATTGCACCACATTATTCATTTCGGTTACAAATAATGTTAAGGGTCATTAGATACTCACTTTACACGTCTTCTACATTATCAATTCGGTTCGCCGACATAAAGAGCAATATTGTACTTTTTATCAATTTAGGAACCTTAAATAAATTACGCTGATGAAATGTAAGTAGGTATTTCTTTTTAAACGGTTAAGCATCAGATTCCAGACACAATTGATTTTTCAATTGTCATAGACCTCCAGAGGTATAACGCCTATTGACAGATTAAAATAATTTCTTCAAAATAAAAAAATAAGTAGGTACTTACTTTTATGAATAACGTAAAGTTATGAAATAGTTTTCTTTACTTTATATTAATAGCAAATTTAAACACAATCTTAAACTTCTAATTACCTATATATACTATATAATTACTGTTTTTAGTTATATTTTTTTAAATCCAATTTTGTCGATATAATCTTTATTCTGCATACTGAATAATATTTGATAACTTTAGAATATGTCGATTGAAATAAATAGAATATTATAAAATTAGAGGAACCACGTATCAAATTGGATCGCTCCTCGTGTACTCGGACTGTTTGTACTCGGTTCTATATCACACAGTCAGTTGTTAGATAATTACAAACGAAGAAACATAGTGTTGTTGTGTTAGCGTGACTGTTTAGGTAATTAACACATATTATTTACTAAGCTGTTGTAACCTTTCACGGAAATGGTGGAATCTTCATGTTGATTCAATCGGTTCGAAATAAAAAATAGTTCCTTTTTCATAATAATACCAACAATAGCCGCATTTTTGGTTGTGAAAGTATTTTTACTATTATTTACATATAATTTTGATTAAATAAATAGTCTTTTCCGGTACACAGACATGACTTAAACACATTCTTAAAAAAAAACAACGTTTTGGTATAATCACGTGTTTAAAGCCATAATAATTAATTTTCCAATGCATATGTATGCTTTTCTCTACTTATTATAGTAATGATTTTCTAATTGAATAAGAAAAGTACTTCGGGGTAATTTAAAATAGGTAAGCATTTCTTCACCATAAAATTATTTTTTATTAATAGGATTTGAGCGTATTTACCATACCAGACACATTAGGTGTTGAACTGTGTGAAAGCCCGCTGGCGATCTGGGTTGGGTTGAATAATGCCAAAAGGACCCAACTCATACATTTTCACTGTTTACTTAGAAAAATATCGACACCGATTACGCCGAGATTTCTGATCTGATTTACGTCATTTTTTTTGTTTGATGCGAAATAGTTGCCATTTGGTCCCATAAAACAAATTTTAAAATCGGGTTTCAATCGGGTCCCAATTTTAATATTTTTTAAAAATCTTGGTGTTTAAATCAAAATAACTGGAATAATTAAGTCGTCTGTATATCGAAATTGGGGATTTTTGTTTTCCTATGACTTTTTAGTAAAACGTGGGAAACAATACAGGGTGGTGCCATCAATACGACAATAAATTAAAACATGAGATATTTTAGTTCATAGAAATGGTTTACCACTTTCAAAAACATCGTGTTCATTGTAACAATTACAAATACAGAAAACGATAAAAAAATACACTTATCCCCTAGAAACATATTTTTTAGAGTTGGTGCTAAGTTGTTTCTAGAAACAATAGAATGTTAGTTTGGTCAAGCCACTGCCACTCGAAGTATTAAGGTAGATATTTGTATATTTTTCAGATATACATCATGGCGCCGAGCAATCAATTTTTATGCATCTTTATAGTGTTGCTTTCAATGGTATATAAATGTAAGTGTATCTTTGATTTACCAACTTACCTTCTACGATATAAAGTTTTAGTGCAAAAGTGAGGCAGCAAATCATATTTTCAAGGTGGTTTACGCCCCACGGCATAATATATAATATAAACTTTCATGTCGGAAACATTAGAAGCGAATAAACTGAAACTAATAAAATTACTTGCAAGTCAAGGTAATCTAAATGGTCATCAGAATTTTTAGCTTTTCATCAAACCTCACGCCTCAGGTCAGGATGACAGATAACGCACCCGCAATATCAAGTGATTTCTTCTTGTTATTGCAGGTATCTATAGGCGGCGGTAACCGCTTACCACCAGGGGGGCCGTCAGCTTGTTTGTCATCTAGTTGTATAAAAAAATACCACTTACTAGGTGGAGAGACCCGTATGTAGAGTCGTCTGGGTAGGTACTACCGCCTTTCTTTTTTCACCCGTGAAACAGTTCGCTGTGTTTCGGATTGAAGGGAAATTTCTTTAATATTAGACTTTTCAAAAAATCCTCTTGTAACTAATTAATAAGACTAGCCTAACTAATGCATGGCAAGTTTTGTTAGAATCAGAATTTTCGCTTCCTATATTTTCGACTTGAAAGTTTATATGAAAAGACGTAGAGCGTTTGTACTTAATTGTTTTTTTTTATAGTTAATAGATGAGGTAACCACACTGTACTAATTGAAAAATCAATTGTGTCTAATCGATGCCTGACGAGTTTTTTAAAATTTCTTGTTTTATTCTCGTTTGAGTAAGTTTAAGTACAGTCGACAGCACATCAAGTGTACCAGTTTGACATCGGGACCGCCCTTACTACGTTCGTAATAGAGGCGGCTTTCGTAGTGAAACTCTTACACTTGACGTGCTGTCGTGTGTACATGAAAATGGAGTTTAGTCGTCTAAAATCTCTTACGACGGATGTTCATATTCAAAAAGTACAAAAATAAAAATACCACGTTTGGAGATTGGATTTAAACATCCGTCGTCATGGAGGTTTCACCATAACACATTTTATTTTGCATAAATTGATAATCATTTTTAGGAATTTCTCTAGAAGTTTTTATAACGATAGTAAAAGAGCTTTAGTATGCCCCCGCGTGGATGTCGGTTCACACTCCAAAAGGTAGCTTATGTCCTTTCTCAGGATGTAATCGATTTACATGCCGAATTCTATTGAAATCGGTGCACTTCATATAGAAAACAATTACACTCCAATATAGAAACCAATACTTACTTTTCAGCGGTCAGCATCCAATGCTTCTACTGCAACAGCGCTAACAACAGCGCGTGTCTGGACGTGACCCTGTACGAAGATGAGGAGAAGTTCCGCATCATCCCGGTCGTCACCTGCGAGACCGCGATTCCCAGTCCCGTGGCTGTCAATTTCTTCTGCCGCAAGATTGTGCAAACCAGTGAGTAGACGTCTAATGACCGTTTTCACTAACCATTTTCTAGGTGACTCTTAACGACATTTGTCTCTTTCTATCTCCTTTAGATAGACTGAGATAAAAATCGCTAAGAGGCTCTCTTGAACAGCGAGAAGTGGGTACAGTCGACATATCAAGCGTGACAGTTTGAACTTTAGACCGACTTTACACCTTTTGTAATATTAGGTTGGGGAAAAAGTCTTTTTGCATTATAGTATGTATGAACTTGTAATAAAATCTCTTTGGCTGTACTATTTGTATCTGGCTGGTTTTGGTATCATTAAAAGTTTAGATTTTAAAAAAGATAATTCCAAATTCAAATTAGGAAAATGTGTGTTTCTCATTTGTTTTTCGTACTGTCAAGATGAGTGAATCTAATGAAGAAATTCGATAAATTTTAAAATTTTACTACTAAAAAGGTAAAAATGCAACGCAAGCCGCGAAAAAAAAATGCGATGTTTATGGACCTGTTGCAGTGTCTGTGAGAGTAGCACAAATTTGGTTTAAGCGTTTTCAATCTGGAAATTTTGATGTCAAATATGCACGTCGCTCTAGTCGCCCTATTACGGATAATATTGATGCCATTTTTGAAAAACTAGAGCAAGATCGGCATATCAATAGTTACGACGTAGCTGAAGAACTGGGAATGGACCAAAAAACAGTTTTGGCACATTAAAAAAAAATGGGTACACAAAAAAGCTCGATATTTGGGTACCCCACGAGCTCACTGAAAGAAACCTAATGAACCGTGTTCTCATTTTTGATTCTTTATTACGACGTAATGAAACCGAACCATTTTTGAAGAAGCTGATAACTGGTGATGAAAAGTGGATCACGTACGACAAGAACGTGCGAAAAAGGTCGTGGTCAAAGGCCGGTCAGGCTTCACAGACTGTGGCGAAACCCGGGTTATCTCGCAACAAGGTGATGCTGTGTGTGTGGTGGGATTGGAAGGGCATTATTCATTATGAGCTGTTACCAAGAGGCAGGACCATCGATTCTGAACTCTACTGCGAACAACTGATGAGATTAAAGCAAGAAGTTGAGAGAAAGCGGCCGGAATTAATCAACAGAAGGGGTGTGGTTTTTCATCATGATAACGCTAGACCTCACACATCTTTAGCCACTCAGCAAAAATTAAGAGAGTTTGGCTGGGAGGTGTTAATGCATTCGCCGTATAGTCCTGACCTTCAGATTTCCACCTGTTTCGCTCTCTTCAGAATTCTCTAGGCAGTGTCAGGTTAACATCACGAGAGGACTGCCAAAACCACTTGTCGCGGTATTTTGATAAGACGCCCCAAAATTTCTATAGCAATGGGATCACGTCCCTACCTACAAGATGGCAAAAAGTTATCGAACAAAATGGTACCTACATACTTTAGTCAAATGTAAATAAACTAAATTAAAATATGTTATGAATTTTCTTAAAAAATGCGAAGAAACTTTTTCCCCAACCTTTTACCCGCAGTGCCACTATTACACTAGATGTGTTGTCGTCTGTACATGTGATTGCTTTTTCTTCGTATTTTTTATTATGACATTATTTGAAATCACTAATCACTAAAATAACTTTACTGGATTTAACTCGCGTTTTATTTTAAGATAAATTATTGTTTAATACCCGACGTTTCGATAACTTCCAACTTACCACCCGTCAGCTTGTTTGTCATCTAGTTGTATAAAAAAAACTTTACAGGGATGGGCACGGAAAGACTGAAGATGTTAGTTGTTTATGCTAAGTATACAAGGAAACTACCGTCACCCGTGTCTAATATTTTGTGTGTTGCGATTCACGCACACGGAACAACGGAACTCATGGTAACAATGGTGCCCGTTGCCGAGCAATGGACACCGTGACCTCCGTAGGTGTGAATCGAAATGCTCAAAATATCACATAAAGTGACGTTAGTTCACTTTTCTTCCGGTGGCTACGATCAGTGCTTCGAAAATATAAGACAGAGTTATTGTTATCTTTTTTTTTATATTTAAATCATATATAACATTTGAAAGAGCGAAAAGCGGTGTACCTACAACGACACAAGCTTAAATATGCATTATTGCGAAGAAAATAAAGATGATTATTGTTACTACATTCCATTGAAATTTTGATATACATATAAAATCAATAGTAAAACAACTTGGGTTAAGCTATCAAATGTGATAATAATATCTAATATTTTATTTCATACAGCAGATACTTTTGTTGATAACTGTCAGAACGAAAAGTTTAGAAAATTGTTTGACCTAAAATAGACAGTTAAATCTTTTGGAATTCTTGGTAATACTCGTAATATTATATTCATTGACGTGTGTACTCCCACCATGTTAATTTTACCAATCAATGTTTTAACATATGCCTGTAGATTCACGTCACACTTGAGGTGAATCTTTGAAGCTGATTATGCTGGAATAACATTAGAGAAATCTTCCACTAATCAGATTATTTCGTAATCTCCATTGCTACACAATACCGATGATAAAATTATATGTTACAGTCAAAACTATTTGGCGGTCAACACACTTTTGACTGAATCCTCGTTAGTCAAAACTAGTTTAGACCGGGCAAGAGTTAACATAGCGTAAACAATTTCTAATAGATCTAACAATAATAATCTGTGACCTGAAAAATGAAAAGTGGGGCATGGAAAAATATTTAAATTAGAAAAATTTCACGTCCTGGGGCAGGGATCGAACCCACGACCTTTCACAATCCGGGTGACGGCTCTAAAACAAGTGGGATATGCTTGACACTGGATGATGTAAGAAGATCAATTAAAACTGCCTTTTACCAAACCTAAAATAATTACTTTTTAACCCCCGACGAAAAAAGAGGGGTGTTATAAGTTTGACGTGTCTTTCTGTGTATCTGTGTATCTGTGTATCGGTGTATCTGTGTATCTGTGTATCTGTGTATCTGTGTCTGTCTGTGGCATCGTAGCACCTAAACGAATGGACCGATTTTGATTCGTTTTTTTTGTTTGAAAGCTGATGTGACTACGATGGTTCTTAGCTATAATTTATGACGATCAGTTCGGGCGTTTGATGACTATCAGCTCATTTTCTACATGATAATAAGATTTTACTAACTTTTACAGATCCGATTGACTTCAAATTTGGTGTACTGTCACTCCGGTGACATTCCCATGACATACTAACCTTGAGCTGATCCTTTACCATCAAAAAGTCTGCGAAATGCTTAATTCTTCAGAAACTTACAGCAGATATAGCGTGTTTGGGCTCTTATAAATAGTCCTAATGAGATGGTGTTAAATAGATGATTAATGACGCCGGGGGTTACTAAATTTTTTTAATTTTGTAATTTTTTAGTCAATCAAAGCTACTGAGTTCTTACCGGGGAAAAGTTTCAACTTTGAGGGTTATTCGCCATCTCGCCCGACAAAAACTTGCCCGATAAGGCGACTTGGCACCTTTCGAATTTACCTAATATTTCTGTCGTCGACTCGCCCGACCATAAAAATGTGAGGTAACGACTATAATTTTTTTTTTAAGATTAATATATGGTGTTTCTGAAATTGAATTTCAAATTTATTACCTGGCTGTACTTTGTAATGAGCGCGCGAGTTGACGACAGAAATATTAGGTAAATTCGAAAGGTGCCAAGTCGCCCGATCGGGCGAGTTATTTTCGAGCGAGATGATGAATAACCCAACTTTGACAGGTATCTACACATTTTTCACATACTATATTATTAACCTTATTGCGGGTTGGTGGGCCAGCGTAGTGGTGCTATGGCCCAAACTCCTGCAGGAAGGCCTGTGGACAGCAGTGAGAAAAATATAGGCTGGTGATGATTATGATGAACCTTATTATCTTTGTAATACAAAGATAATAATGTTAATCATAATAATTGTACTAAGACTTACAATGTTACAGACTTTTTTTCGATCATCTTTAGGAACTTAGCGATTGCTACATCATTTAATATTTAATTTGTATCATTTGAGCTCTCTTTCAAACAAATGCCACTTTAATTCTATGTTCAAATTTTTTTCTAGTTTACCACCCCCGACGGGAGTCTGAGGTCCGTGTCACCCGAGGCTGTGGCTGGGTGTGGAGCGATAAACCCTGCTATCAGACCAGCAACCGCGACCACCACGAGATGGTCTGCGGCTGCTCCGGGGACTACTGCAACCACGCCGAGGGCTGCGACCCAGTTGCTTCCACCATCATCTTCTTAGCTTTCGCCGCCATCTTATACTTCTATTGAGTTTTAGTTATACTTTTAATAAAATAAGCTTTAGGTAATTTATGGAAGGCTTTTCTTTTGTTACCTCACTGTGCAGGCAATTTTATAAAGCTATCATCAAAATATTTTAAGAGGAGTAGTACATAGTGCCAGAGTTTCAGGTGCTCAGTGGCGTAGTGGTTTGAGCGCTCTGGTTTCGATACGAAAAACAAAGCAACTTTCGCCATGGTCGAACCTGAGATGGGTCAATCAAAGTTTATCATCTCGAGTTCCTCCGTGCTTCGGAAGGCACGTTAAGCCGTTGGACCCGGTTGTTCCTGCAACCGCTTTAACCCATCAACCCACGTTGGGCCTGCGTGGTGGTGTTATGGCCCAAACTCCTCATGTGCTTCTCCCATGTAGGAAGGCCTGTGCCCAGCAGCAGTGGGACGTACTTATAATGATCCAAGGAAAGCACTTTGGAAGTGTAACTTCGAGATTCCTTAAATTTTGTCGTAAAGATAATAGATATGGATAAGATAATATTCAATTCAATTCAATTCAATTCATTTATTGCTTTCATGTGTATAAATAGGTCTTAAATCTAGATGCTGGTTACAACATGAACCCTGTCAGGGCACAGCAATTTTTGCAGTAAATATAATTAATTTTATTCTTAACTTATTATGTCAAATATCAAATTATGTATGTCAAACAGAAACAGAAATTAAAATAGATTGTGAATATAAATAAAAATAAAAATACATGATATATTAGCGTTATTAAAATAAAATAAAAATGTCAAATCAAAAAAAAAAAAAATTAACATTGTCAAATTAAAAATAATTAAAAATAATTAAAATATAATAATAAAAAAAAGTCAATTTAAAACTAATAACAAAAATCATAAATTTCAAATTTAAACTAAAACTATAAATTTATATTTAGTTTTTTGTTTTCTTTTCAACGCACCTGCAATACAAAGTGATTTTTTCTTGCAGTTGAAGGTGTCTATTAGCAACGGTAACCCCTTACCGTTAGGTGGGCCGCCAGCTCGCTTGAAAAGGCCATGGAAAGCATTTCTTTCATCCTAGCCCTTAGGATGACAACGCACCTGCAATACCACGTGTTTTTTTTTCTTGCTAATGAAGGTGTTTACAGGCGATGGTAACCATTTACCACCGAGTGAGCCGTCAGCTCTCTTATCATCGACATGGTAGCCTGTATAAAAAATCCAAAGAATGAAAAATAAAAAAAATATGCTAGGTGGTAGGCCCGTATGTAGGCTCGCCTGGGTAGTTACCACTGCCTTTCTTATTTCAGCCGTGAAACAGTTTGAAAGGAAAGGTAGCTAGTGTAATTACTGGGCATAAGGGAATTTCATCTTAGGCCTCAGGATGACGACGCACCTGCAATATCAAGTGATTTATTCCTTGTTATTGCAGGTGTCTATAGGCGGCGGTAACCGCTTACCACTAGATGGGCCGTCAGCTTGTTTGTCATCTAGTTGTATAAAAAAATGCACCTGATGGTAAGTGGTAATACCGACTATAGACCACTGCAATATTAAGGAATCACTTGATATTGCTGGTGCAGTGATTCTTTAAATTATATTAGGCTCTATATTATGGCAGCGGCTACCCTCTTCTCCTAGTACCTCGCCCTACACTTCCCTTCTAATCGAGTGACGCAATACTTTACGCGTGTGGATTGAAACCTCCCAACGCATGTGCTATCTGCCTCCTCCTCGCGAGTGTTGCAGTTTTAGAGCTCTCCCCTATTTTCATTCAATCTCTCTCTCTTTCTCATATCTCCGGTTTCCTAACGGTTACGCTAACACGGTAGTACACCGATGACGCCGAGATTTCTGATCCGATTCTTTTTTTTGTTCGAAGCAGAATATTATGGGAATATAAAAAATATGTGAGCAAATGGTTCACATATTGACCATTTGCTCACAAATGGTGAGCATATTTGTTCAATATGCACACATATTGAACAAATATGTGAGCAAATTGAACAAATGCTCACATATAGGTTCAATATGCTCACATATGTGCATATGTTGCATGCACATATGTTGCATGCACATATGTTGCATGCACATATGTTGCATGCTACAACATATGTGCATGTTGTAGCATTTTTAATATGGGCCCCATTAATTAATTTAATGGGACCCATATTGGTCCCATTAATTTAATTCGGTTTAATTTAATGGGACCAATATGGGAGCTCCCATATGCTCCCATATTGGTTAATATGGGAGCTTATGGGAGCCATTTGCTCCCATATTTTTTTAAAAATCGATCGGGTAGTTTGGTTTTAGCCCCCGACGAAAAAAGAGGGGTGTTATAAGTTTGACGTGTCTGTCTGTGTATCTGTGTGTCTGTCTGTGGCATCGTAGCGCCTAAACGAATGGACCGATTTTGATTCGTTTTTTTTTGTTTGAAAGCTGATGTGACTACGATGGTTCTTAGCTATAATTTATGAAAATCTGTTTAGGCGTTTGATGACTATCAGCTCATTTTCTACATGATATTAGGATTTTATTAACTTTTACAGATCCGATTGACTTCAAATTTCGTGTACTGTTACTTCGATGACATTTCCATGACATACTAACTTTGAGCTGATCCTATACCCTCAAGAAGTCTGCGAAATGCTTAATTCTTCAGAAACTTACAGCAGATATAGCTTGATTGGGCTCTTATGAATAGTCTTAATGAGATGGTGTTAGATAGATGATCAATGACGCCGTGGGTTACATAATTTTTTTAATTTTGCAATTATTAAATCAAAATAATTGGAATGAGTAAGTCGTCTACGTATGCAAAATTGCGATTTTTAATTTTTTATGACTTCTTAGTGAAACGATACGATAGTAGGTAACAATGTAAGCTGACTTGAGATTTTTTTTACAACTAAAATTAAAACTGACTTCATAAAACTGAAAAGGTTAAAATAATTAAATTTAAGTAGGTAAGTTCTCATCCCCTAACATATTTTTTGGAGTTAGTGATAAGTTGTATCCAGAAACAAAAGAAAGTGAAGCATCGACCCCAAAAAATATGTTTCTAGAGAAGTTTGACCTCTACAGTTTCTCTTAAATGTTTGTAATCCTTTACAGTTTCTTTTAAATGTTTGTAGCCTTAGAAGCCGATTTGAAAAGTGTACTTATGAAAGTTTTGCGCAGTTGGAATACTGCCAGGTTGATCCACGGTTACCCATCGCATGACCTTTAAAATTATTATGCAACCATAATAATTTTAAAGGTCATTCGAAACACGTGGTGTTACATTAATCCGTCGAAGCACGTTCGCAAATCCAGATGCAGTTTATCCCGATAAAATAGAGTAATAGCGACATAACAAAAACCAGAGACAATATTCATCCCACCAGGTGGAAAGCCCCGTTGGGGCTTCGCGCTCACGAATCATTGTTTACTCATTACTTATTTAGACACAGATTGTGTGGAGCCTCAGTACGAGCGGTTAAACTGTCGTCATGGAAGACTCCTCATCATACTAACGAAAGAAGTCAATAAAATACATTTGAAACACAACAAAAACTAAATCGGAAAATATTGGTCGTACTTCACGTCGTATCTCTAAAACATACACAGTCAAGAGATCGACGTAGATAATAGAGAATACGTTAACGCGCAGCGCTGTGCTCTAACGTCAAAATCAATGACGGCTCGTCGTCTTGTCAGTCGTCAATTGAAGCGACTTTAAAACACTAAAAAGAAAAAGTACTGAAGTTAGGTAAGTAATTATCTCATAAAAAGGTATTTCTTGGAGTTATTGTTAAACTGTTTCCAGAAAGAATAGAAAGTGAAGCACCGACTCCAAAAAATAAAATAAATAGTTTCAATTCGGTTTAATTTAAAATTCCTTTTTTTAAATAACTAATGTTGAAATAAAACTTTAAAAATAATGAAAAGCAATGCTTTTTTTAACTGAATCCAAAGAGGATTCAATCACTACGTTACTGAATCTTTGGTATTTGTAAAAATACTTTCTTGGGTGTTGAATGGATGTATTGCCAAGATGATATTCTGCGACGGCACAGGACATGTTTTTTTCAAGTCTTGACATTTTACCAAAGCTGTTTCTTCATAAATGGTTTAATTCACTGCTTATAAAATCTAGTCTCAGAGGCTTGTATAGTTTTTTCCACGATTTTGCAACTTCAACTTTAATTTTTTTTTATTTAACTTTTGTTATGTCTGTCCGAGTCTAGATCATAAAAGATTTTTTGATGGTTTTTATAGTAATTAAAAGTACCTTTGATAAAACACGTCCATTTTTACATAGATATTATACACCAGAGTATATTTGATTAGTTTAAATTAAAGATGTCTCGCGTACCTAAGTATTAAAAAGTTGTTATTTTGTATTTCATTTCAAAAAGGTTTTTTTTTGATTATATAACAATCGTGATCAATTACAACAAAAAGGGCAACATTTCAATAGATAATAGTCACACCTTTTTATATGGGCAATGACATTTAATTTTCTGTTTCTTAAGTCGTCATGATCAACATAGATTCTTTCTTACTGCTGTTTACCTTTCATTGCTAATTATTACCAAGTCGCCCGTAGTGGGACCTTAGCCCACGTTTGCTGTAGCTTTGTATTACGAGTATGTTTGATAAGCTCGCAAGCATAACAATAAGACAAATAGAACAAGTATTACGTTGTATTTCCGGATAAACTGCATAAAAATTTGTTTACTTTTTAAAGATACGTAAACAAATTGTTACAGTGTCACACTGAATAGTAGGTATCTTTAAAATGGGTAACACTCAGTGTGTAGAAAGTCTGAAATAAAATTTAAAGGAGATCTATCATATCCGGCCAGTTATCTCAAAAAATCAGGAAAAATATGCTGAATCCACACACACAACCGTGCACACACTACGATATCGACCTCCGCAACCCCAGAATTCTATATCTCTGCGTTGGTGGCCACTTTCGCGTAGAATGACCAAAGTAGCAAGCATTTTACTGAATTTACTAGGTAGTAGGCCCGTATGTAGTTTCGTCTGGTAGGTAGCCTGAGTGATTACTGGGCATGGAATTCATTTTATTTTAACGCCTCAGGATTACAACACATCTGCAATACCAAGTTATTTTTACCCTGTTATTGTAGGTGTCTATGGGCGACGATAGCCACTTAACACTAGGTGGGCCGTCAGATTGTATGTCATCTAATTTGTATATTAAAAAAAACAATTTATTGGTGGAATAAGCAGCAGAAGATGCGCCCGCTTCCTTCCTTCCTTCATACACGTTTCAATGGTCAATTCAATGTTTAATATTGATTCAATCGCATTGAAAGCTAACTTTGAATTTAAGCTTTCAATGACATTGAACAATCATATTAAAACGTATTTAGACGTGTCAATGCAATTGAAGCAATAAAATTGAAAGCAATATTGAAGGGAAATTAAGCCGTGTAATATTAGCTATTAGCGAAATAACTGGGCATGGACGGCATTTCATCTTAGGCCTCAGGATGACAGCGCACCTGCAATATCAAGTGCTTTTCCTTGTTATTGCAGGTGTCTATAGGCGGCGGTAACCGAATACCACCAGGTGGGCCGTCAGCTTGTTTGTCATCTAGTTGTATAAAAATAAAAAAATAAATTATGAGCGGTAAGAGGTCTAACCTTCTCCACCTTGCCGTCGTGGTTATAAGATACCTTTTACCGCCTCTTTTGATGGAACCTCATCATCACCAGCCTATATACGTCCCACTGCTAGGCACAGGCCTTCCTACATGGGACAAACACATGAGGAGTATGGGCCATAACACCACCACGCTGGCCCAATGCGGGCTGGTGGGTTAAAGCGGTTGCAGTAACACCCGGGACTTAACGTGCCTTTCGAAGCACGGAGGAGCTCAGGATTATAAATTTAATTGACCCATCCAGGGACCGACCATGGCGAAAGTTGCTTTGTTTTCGTTATCGAAACCAGAGCGTTAAAACCATTACGCCACCGAGCTCCTCACCCTGTAGGAACCTATTTTTTTATAAAAAGTGGCTCTTTGGGTACTTTAGCGCCTCTTTTGAAGGAACCTATTTTAAAGAAAACATGGAATTATTTAGAGTTCCCCTAAAGGATTCCAGGTTTAAGAGGTAAGATAAAGAAAAGCGTTACTAAGCCTCTGCTGTGCGTGATATTGAGGTGTGTATATGTCGCCGCCGTCTGGTTAAGTCAGCCGCTTAACTGGACGGCTAGCCCGTTGATTAAACGCCGGCATCCAATTGAATGCTCAAATTATCAGATTAATTGAACTAGACTCACGATTTACGACTTTGCGTATTGAACGGATCGTCTTGTACTGAAAAGTTTTGGTTTAATTGGTAGGTTAGGAAAAGTTATTAGGAAGGTTATTTTTTTATGACCACTTATAACAGACATCGTTTTGGTTCCAAGTGGTCACAAGTAAATAACCTTGAACGTACCATTCACTCAAACAGTCACACAAAAGCTCTTCGAATGGCCTGCCTAGGCGTCCAATTGAATACCTAATTTAAACTAGACGGCTGACATGACGTTCAGCCATCTGGTTAAAAGTTGCGCGCAATGACTTGAGTAGTTGTACTTCAGCCGTTTGATTGGATGCCGGCATTCAATCAACGGGCTAGCCGTCCAGTTAAGCGGCTGATGTAACCAGACGGCTGCGACATTATACACATACAGGCTATTTTTATGACTCCGAATACAATGCTCCTTAGTAGGAAGGGGAATGGAGAGGAGTTGATAAAGCCGAAAAGCTCTTTAACCCGTCAAGCATGATATTCCAGACACAATTGATTTTTCTATTGTCATCGCCCACCGGTGGTATATTGCCGCTTTACAGATTAAAGAACTTTCTATGATACAGCCAATAAAAGGCGCAAAGCAACGCAATTTCTCAAGTTCGTTCGAAAATTTTGAAATAATTGGCAAATTACGTATTTTTAGTATTGTCTTATACTTCGCGAGCACTACAGGTTTGAAATAAAACCACTTTACTGAAATTATGTCGCGCTTAATTAGATGTTGCATTGTTAGTATACACACGTTTCAATTACTTTACGGCGATCATGGTCATGGTCACGGGAAGACTGATGATGTCAATTGTATTTGCTATGTTTATATGTTTGAGCGGTCCGATTCATGCATACGGAGTTCTCAGTGTCAGTTTGTCGAACAGTGTGAGAACGGGCTTGGGACTTTATTACTCGCATGATAGGATCCCAAGCTTGTGGTACACTCCAACCATCTTCTCTATTGAAATTAGGATGTTTTTTATTTCAAAAGCCCCAAGTAACATTCTAGGAATGAAGCGGTGTTCTTTAGCGAGGGCTTGGGGCTTTTCAAGTCTGATGTAGTGATTGGGTCCGTCAAGGGCGTGTTCACACACTACCGACTTCGTTTCGCCCATGTGTCTTACGTGAGCTACTTATACAGAATGGTACCGTCAATACGACAATAAATTAAAACATGGGCTACATTAGTTCACAGAAATGGTTTCGCACTTTCAAAAACATTTTATTCATTTGATAATTTCTGGCCATTTATATGAAATAATGCAGGCAATGGTATATTATTCCTATAAATGTCATGAAATTATCAAATAGGTACATAAGATGTTTTTGTAAGTGGCAAACTATTACTATGACCTAATATAGCCCATGTTTTAATTTAATGTGTACTGACAGCACCACCCTGTATTTTCTTTCACCCGGGTGCCTATGCTTCTCTTTGTTTGACCTATGTATGAGAGGCCGCAGTCACAATCTAACTTGTATAAGCCTGCATCTTGTAAGGGAATAATACACTTGACAGGTAATAGAAATTGATTCATCTTTTTCAGCGGGTTGAAATAGGTTTTAACTACACTCTTCAAGATAATGCCAATCCACCACCACCATCTTGTTCCTACCACTGTAAGGGGTGTAAGCGCATTAGGATTATTGGCAGTGGTGTCAAAAACTGTATCATTAATTTCTAGGACAAGTCGTAACTTTAATGAAATTTTTGGTTGGAATATAGCAAAAGGGGCACTATGGGTCTAGGACTTAGATTTTTTTTACAAAATTTGAGGTGTTATGATGACCCCACTTTTTCTATAGTGGAAATGGGTAGGGTGGTCATTATAAAGAATGTTTATATGGGAGACATTGACCTCAAGTGACCTTTGACCTTAAATTTTGACCTAAAAAAACGCCCTATACGTACCTTCGGGATCCGGGGGGATGTGGGAGTACTAGGGTGGGGGTATTTTTTTTCTAAGCATAAATAAAACCCTCTTCAAGATATTAAAAAGGAAATAATAATTACTTAGTAGGTACAATCCCCTATAAAGATATTTTTTGGAGTCGTCGGTGCCTCATATTCTTTTTTTGTGTAAACAACTGAGCATTGACTCCAAAAAATATCTTTCTACTAAAATTTATTTAGTTTTTCTTTTTTAACCGACTTCAAAAAAAGGAGGTTATCAATTCGTCAGTATTTTTTTTTTTATGTTTGTTACCTCAGAACTTTTGACTGGGTGAACCGATATTGATGATTCTTTTTTTGTTCGATGCGGAATAGTTCCCATTTAGTTCGATAAAATTTTTTTTAAAACCCATTGGGTAGTTTGGTTTTTAAAACAAAAAAACTGGAAAAATGAAGTCGTCTACATATGCGTAATTGCGGATTTTTGTTTTCCAATGAATTTTTAGTAAAATGATACGATAGTAGAAATCAATTTAAGCTCACGGTCACCCATCTTGCTTTGACCTTCAAAAGTTATCACTAAAAATTGTGAAAAAAAAATATTTAAACAAAAATTAAAACCGACTCCAAAAAACTGAAAAGGATAAAATAATTAAATTTTAGTAGGTACTCATCCCCTAGGAACATATTTTTGGAGTTGGTGCTAAGTTGTTTCCAGAAACCATAGATAGTGTAGCACCGACTCCAAAAATATGTTCCTAGGGGATGAGTACCTACTAAAATTTAATTATTTTATCCTTTTCAGTTTTTTGGAGTCGGTTTTAATTTTTGTTTAAATATTTTTTAGTGTTTTGAAGTCGGTTTTTAATTTCTTAGTGATAATTTTCCAACATCATAGCTGGATGGCGACCGTCTGCATAAATTGTTTCCTACTGTCGTATCCTACCATTGAAAACTCAGAGGTAAGAAGAAACCCGCAATTTAGTTTTACCCGCAATTATTCTTATTTAGTATTTAAATTTAAATAATCAATCAGTTTTGATAAAATTTCTATGGGACCTATCTGAAAGCATACCTACTCTGTCAATTTTATATTATATTATATGTATTATAAGTTAATAATATACATATTTATTATTAAAGTAATATGTTTTTTTTATTATTATTGTTTTCCGATGGATGCGGACAGCACAGAACCGATCGGTCTGAAGATCTTTGGGGGAGGCCTATGCCCAGCAGTGGGCGTCTCTCGGCTGAAATGATGATGCTGATGATGATAGGTTTATAAATGACGGAGTTCTAAGGTCAAAAATAGAAAGACAACTGCTCACAACGCCTCGTCAAGAAGCTCTGTCTATTATCTAATTTGTGGATCTGGTACCACCGAAACACTAGTCTACCTACTGTTGGTAAAGTTTTTGCCATTTTTGCTGCCATTTGCAAGGTGAAAATACTTTACCAGTCCATCTTCTCTGAGTTGCATTTATTTACAGCAAACAGTCATGTATAAATAATTTAATCTAATAATTAATCTTTTAAGATAAGTGCGGCCTATAGGGCCTCAAAAAACTATAAGAAAAATATAAAATTGAAATTATTAAGTAACCCCGGCCTCGTTAATCATCTATCTAATACCATCTCATTGAGAATATTCTTATGAACCCAAACACGCTAAGTATATTTGCTGTAAGTTTCTGAAGAATTAAGCATCCCGCAGACTTTTTGATGGTATAGGATCAGCCCAAGGTTAGTATGTCATGGGCATGTCATCGAAGTGACAGTAGTGCACGAAATTTTAAATCAATCGGATTTGTGAAAGTAAGTAAAACCCTTTTATCATGTAGAAAATGAGCTGATAGTCATCAAACGCCTGAACTGATCTTGATAAAGTATAGTTGAGAACCATCCAAACCATCACGTCAGCTTTCAAACAAAAAAAAGCAAATCAAAATCTGTCCATTCGTTTAAAACTAGCTACGATGCATACATCAAACTTATAACAACACTCTTTTTTCGCCAGGGGAAAGAAACTAAATAAAAAACCGACTACAAAACACTAAATAGGCAAATCTAATTAAAATGTATTTATGGAGTACCTACCTCACTTAAATCAGATCTTTGTATTTACATATATGTAATTATTTTTTGTTTTTTTTAGGTGTTTTATAGTCGCATTTTTATGTTTTTTGTTGAAATTTTATTATTCACACATTTTTTTATAAGAGTCGAAGATTGAATCTATTAGATATTATTATCGACTTTTCTGTCTATCAGTCACTGGTTAAAGCTGATATATGGTTTTTACAACAGCTTATCAGGTTACGATATCCACTGCTGAGAAAATACCTCCACCATCGATTTCCAAACGTAACAGTTCTATGCTACTTGCAACTGTAGTCTTACCGTTACCCCTGGTAATTTTTAGGGTCTTGTGGTTGGTCTATCTCGTGGATGATCACCATACGCTGCGCTTTTCGGTGGGATTCTCTGTGTGCTATGTAATCTTAAGAGATATCTCAGTGAGTTTAGTTCTCCATGGGAATAGGCATATTATCATTTCTGCTTCAAATTTTCCTTGTTATTCCCCTATTCTCAACTGTCGGAAAGAATTCGAATATCGGAAACTATACCTTTATCGCGGTGCGTCAAAGCGAGACGGGATGTGACTTTTTGAATCGAATCTGTGATCCGACAGTTGAGAATAAGGGGGCAGGTGTCGATAGTCACTTACCACCAGGTGTCATGTGATTGTATAAAAACCTTGTAGGAAAGGACCTAACATGGTTAGCTCTATAGAACGTTCATAAATAGTTCACAACCGTACACCATCACTGACAGCACATATAGTGGCCAAAGATTTCAGTTTCTCTACTTATTTGGCTCTACACTCAAGACTGAATCAATAGAGATTATATTTGTTTGTTTATTTTAAAAAATAATTAAACAAGTCACTCATAAGAGAAGCAAAAATTAATTCTGAATTTGTATAGTACTTTGTCGGCCGGGACATGACGTTTTTTATTTAATTTACCCGAAAGAGCCTCGGGCAGGATTATCTCTAGGTATCGTGGCGATGTTTATTATTATAGCATTTTTAAATACGTTTGGAAGCGGTAACAATCGTCTTTTGCAACACTGCAAAACATGAACATATTGATCGGTGGAATAAAAACAGAAATTCGATTCGGGATCCTCTCGGTATGTACCACATCCTTTCCTATTTCGGTCGTAAACCAGTCCGCTGTGTTTTGGATTGAAGAGAAAGGTAGCCAGTGTAATTACTGGACATGGACGGCATTTCATCTTAGATCTCTGGATGACAAGGCACTTGCAATACCAAGTGTTTTTTCCTTTGCAGGTGTCTGTAGGCGACTGTGGCTACTTACCACCAGGTGTACCATCAGCTTGTTTGTCATCTAGTTGTATAAAAAACTTCAATGTTGTGTATGTTTGACTACTAGAATTTTACCAAGTAAATAATCTCTTTAATGTCTTTTTCTAGAAAAGGCAATGCGAGTCCTCCAGCCCCCAGGTACTTTACTCGACAATGCTTCTTCAGAGGAGGAGCACACACTGAAAAAAATGAGAACTGAACTTTCGACTACATGTAGCCCAAAAAACTGACTTCATAACTTAGGGTAGCACCTAGCCAAAAAAAAAGTTGCATATAGTTGTAAAATCAAATAAACTGTAATTACACCTCGCCAAACTTTGGTCAAACTGATGTAACCGAAGTAGTCTGGCTAATTTTTTTTTCAGTGCAGCAGTACAATAATGTTGCCAGTGTTATTTGGCTGCGAGCTTTTTTTGTTCATTCCCAGTCGATTTAAATATGACTCGTAAAAATTAGTAACTCCTTTTTCATCGAAAAGCTTTTAAAGCCTTAAAAGCTATTTGATAGGAAGCCACATCTTAAACAAGCCAAAAAGTAATGAAATTTTACAAAACAATAGACTACTCTAATATGTTCTTAATTCCTACAATCTCCTACTACAAATTAAGAACATATTAAACATGTCTTTTTTTGTAAAATTTAATCATTTATGAATAAATAATATTGAGAAATAAACTCGAAATATAATGTTTTGTAATTGGCTAGCTTATATGATTATCTTTTAATGACAGTATTTTGTATGTCTAATCTTATTTAATATATGGACTCTACATGACTTTAATATCTTTCTGGGAGTGGTGTGTATGCGTCAATGCATTCCAACTAATAATGAAAGGAGAATGTCCATTTTGTGTGGAAAGTTGTTGTGCCTCGAAGATTTTTGTTTTGTATTAAAGAAAAATATTTTATTAACATAATTAGAAACAAGGTTTTTTATACAACTAGAGGACATACAAGCTGACGGCCTACCTGGTGGTATGCGGTCACTGCCGCCTTTAGACACCTGTAATAACAAGGAAAAACGTTGTCATCCTGAGCCCTAAGAAGAAATGCCGTCCATGCCCAGTAATTACACTGGCTACCTTATGACCCTTCAATCCGAAACACAGCGAACTGTTTCACGGACTTCATGTTAGGTCTCAGGATAACAAACGGATCTTTTCCTTGTTCGTCTATGGGCGGCGGATACAACTTACCTCCAGGTTGTTTGTCATCTAATTGTATAAAAAATATATACTTATTCTTACTGATTAACATGGGTCGCAGGTACTTCAAAAACATTTGAATCGCGTTTTTAGTGTTATTTGGGTGGGTGGAGATCTGTAGTGGAGATGAAACTAATAAATATATGACTTTATAAAAAAAAAAAAATTGTATGACATTCATTGTGGAAATGAAAATCAATCGAAGTAGTTCCTATAATTCAATTAATAACCATTATCATCATCATCAACAGCCTATATAGGTCCCACTGCTGGGCTCAGGTCTTCCTACATTGGAGAAACACATGAGGACTTTGCGCCATAACACCACCACGCTAACCCAAAGCGGGTTGGCGGGTTAAAGCGGTTGCAGTAACAATCGGAAGCAACGGCTTTACGTGCCTTCGGAAGCTCGGAGGAACTCGAGATTATAAACTTTGATTGACCCATCTCGGGATCGACCATGGCGAAAGTTGCTTTGTTTTCGTAATCGAAACCAGAGTGCTCAAACACTACGCCACCGAGCTCCTCCATAACTATAGCGAGTAAAAAAATAGGCCATGTCTAATTTAATCAATTACGCCCCGGCTTAATTAAAGAATGTCAAGAATTTAAGGTGTAATATTAATCTAATTATCCATACACGGTTTACTTATCTTGCTTGAACATAATTTCACTAAATTTAGATTTTCATTATCCGTTCTCATTGTTCGATTAATGTGAAATTCAATTTATCTAATGACAGTGTTTTCATATTTGAAGAAGAATAATTATTATTACCATTGTTTCTGTTACGATATCTCAATTTCTATTAAAAACTAGTGATGGTTTCGCTAAACGATTTAAAATATAATAGATTGAAAGTTACATGAATGGACTACCAATCTGGATTGGACAGGAACTCCAGACCATAGAACTGGTCATTTTATATATAATATTTTTAAACGGTTAGATCGAGACCCGTCGAGCAATGTCGTATGCGGAGCATAGTCACGGAGGTACGTACTTTGAAAATTATACGGATAAAAGTGTTGTAGGTAATAATTGTCTTGTTCGAAGCACTTTAGAATACTGTGGGGTTGTTTGGCGTCCACACTACGCTACTCACACGCTAAGACTAGAACGGGTTCAAAAGCGGTTCCTTAATCACTTAGCCTATTCTACAGGTATAGCTAAAAAGATTCCGAGCTACACAGTACGGCTGGATCATTTCAAAATAAAAGTCTTGGAAAACCGTAGAATATCACACAACCGTAGAATATAAGAAATGGAATTGTAGACTGTCACAGCTTCTTTCTAAACTTAACCTCAAAGTTCCCCGTAAGTGTCCTAGATATCCCAACAAAATAATGTATCACCCCTTCCATTGTCTCTGGTTCCTACTCCCCAATTTCTAGATTCTGTAAAATATTTAACGATTGCGGCACTGAGTTGGATTTATTTGGTATGACATTCCAAGCACTCGTAGTACCAAGTTTTATTTTATTTTATTCTGTAGGTGGAATGAAATTATTATTATTTATACTATTTATTGTTTTTACAGTGTATACATTTGCATGCTGTGTTCGCCTTTTAAATATTGTATGATTAGCAAGTAATCTAAATTAAGTGATATTACCATGTAATAATAATAATTATTGTACAATTGTTGGCAGACCATTAAATAAATAAATAAATGAGTAAAACACTATTAAATTTATAATCATATTTTTATTACCATATCCTGATACGTTAAAAATAATTAGGGACATATTTATCATAAATGTCGTAAATTAAAACTAAGTTGCTCGCCAGAATAATTTCGTGGATTTAACACGTAAATTTTCATAAATTAAAAATTAATGGTAAACCCACCCAGCCTACGAAAAAATTCTGGCCACTAATACTCTTAATTGTTTTTTATTTATTAATTTTCTTAAATACTTACTAAATCTATTTTACTATCAACAATTAGGTGACTACATTATATAGACGGCTGAGTACCATTTGAAATGGCGCTAAGGGCAAATAAATGATCCTAACATTACAGGGCAGATGCAACCATAGTTACCTAATTATTAATATTGTAATCTAAGACAGTAGGTTAGTAAATAGATTTCATAATGGGACTGAAAATGACGATAACAGTGATTGGACTGTATATTAAGATTACCTATACCTTCATTGCAAAATGAAAGTGAAGTTATTGTTATTTTATTTTATAACAGTATTTAACAATAATATTAACTAAAAATTAATTTATTCTTTGGTCCACTTCTAAACAATATTTTTTGTAACTTTAAGGACAATTAACAATATCGATTTTCAGCTGTTTATCTTCTGAGAACATCTATTTTTTATAAGAAAATGTAGGCAAGCAAAATGTATCTCAAATTCGCCAGTCTCGCATCAATAGACAGTCTCGAGACATAAATTAGAAAAATTACATATAAAATGTAAACAAACAGGCATGATCTTAGCGGCTTATTTCAAATTTCTAATTCAAATGCCATTCATAGATAATTGCGAAGGGACCTCAAAATATAAAAAAGGCTAATGTCTAACCCCTTTCCATTTCTCTTTTTATGCTTGGCATGCTTATTATTTGATAGTTATAGCGATAGTAGAAAGATAAGTAATCAAGAAGAAGAAGAAATAAGGCCCCTACACAAGGTAGAAAGATCTGTAGTTCTGTTTAGTTAGTCACTAGAAAAATCTTTAATATCCTGGTCAATTTTTTAATCAAATAGGAAACATTTGATCCTAATCTGCTAGCTGATAATTTTAAGTAACAAGTGACAAATCGAAAAATTGCAAAAAAGGGACAAATCGACGCCATTTTCAGTAGCATTATTTTATTATCAGAGCTATTATACGTTGTGTTCGTTCATCCATTTCTACAAAGCAGGATCAAGTCGTATTATTGAAATGCAAAATTCATCGTATTTTTGTTTGGTGTCAGTCATTTGGTTTTACTTTGGTTTGATTTGGGTGTAAAGGTGGGTGTTGTTAGTTTGGTATGGTCTGCCTTTTTTTCCTTTCTTCTTGTAGTGCCTCCATTTGTTCCGGATCACTGCGCTCGGCATTCTCACTCTGAATAGTGACGTCTGGCAGAATAAAATATCAGCATTAATTGCTTAGTTCTGTTCGCTATTTTTAGTTAATATTTTTGGTATCGTGAAACAATACAAATGGAATAAGTTTACTATTACACAGCCAAAGATTGTTTATTAGTAATTAGGCTCGAAGGTATATTTCCATATCCAAATCAAAATTAGTATCATCTTAATTTCATCTAGCTTTATGTTCGCCATTTCACTTGTCGTATAATTTAAGTCTATCTTTTTTTCAAATAGGCGCTGCAAATTGCGTATTTATTAGAAGTGTGACAGCTAAACCAAACCTATGCATGCAAGCCAAATGAGTCGGCCTTATATTCGTCGCACTTACCGTCTTCTTGGCGCTTGAAGGACCTGCCAAGCCTTGGTCCAAACCACATGCCGGGGTCATTGTTGCGTCGGACAGGTATCTGTATCTGCTCTGAGTTCGGGAGCCGGAGCAATGACATGTCATTGCGACCTATTCTCGGGAACGCGTAAAGTTGCCGCTTCTCCGACGGTTCGTATTCTGTGCCACGTAACAACTTTGTGAATTAAATATTCAATAGCAATCAAAATTATGATACGGTGAGCTCATTTTTCTCGGCAGTTTTATTTTAAAAGAGCTTTTATATTGACACTTAATTTGTCCGTTACAGGTTTTACATTGTACCATGATTCATAATAGATTTGTGATGTAGCTGTCTGCATTTGTAACAATATTGTAATATTACCTACCTAGTTAGTCACATTGTAATGTTTTTGATGCGTTTAAACGCCTACTTTATTGTAAAAATTACAAATAAAGAAAGAAAACGATGAATAAATATATGCTCCAGGCGGGACTCGAACCCGCGTCTCCTGATTTCCCGCTAGACGCGATTACCACTACACCACCGGAGCACTTTCTTTCCTTTTCCAACGTTTTTATAATTACTTTCTGGCCAGAAATCAGGAGACGCGGTTCGAGTCCCGCCTGGAGAATATACTTTTTCATCGTTTTCTATCTTTATTACAAATAAAGATAGAAAACGATGAAAAATGTTACAATATGCAGTTAGAATTTTATTTCTTGTAGCTATCAAATTTCATCCTAACTGGACTTCTAGAATGCATCCTAACAACTAATAAATAAAACACTGAATACTACAAAGAAATACTAAAACACAAACAAATTCATTATATCACATGGCCACTTGTCATATTGGTTTCGGCCAACTACCATGGTACTTCGAAAGTTGTTATTATGAATTGAATTCTTACCTAAATGTAAGTCATTGAAGGGCACCTGCCACGTATGACGGGAAGCTCGGCCCACGCGTGGAAATGGATACAAGTTCAGAACACCGTCTCGTCTGAGTTTCGCGCTGCTGTCTGTATGTAGAGAAGTATTGGTTAAAATTTTGGAAAAAACAAAAAATTTTAAGGATTTTTTTAATTTTAGGATTACTAAAATAGTTATAGACATTCTATTACTAGTATGCGCAAAATTTAACCAAAATGCGTAAAATACATATTAGTTTATCTAACATAACAAGTATTTCGGCCATTATTCTAACTTCCTCAATATTATAGAGCCTCCGGTGTTTCTCGGTCGCCTCGGTCGGTTGACGTAATGAGGTTATGGGAGAGGTCCTATAATTAATATTTGTTAATCAGAATAAAAATTTCGCGCCGTTGTCAACCAATAAGATTTCCTGTTGACGCGCGTTGTGTTTGTCTGCGTATGGATTATAGAGCCCTGTTATTAATTTACTTAAAATATTATAAAAAATTAAATTAAAGCGCATATAGTTTATATTTTATCGTTAAAATAAAATATCAATCAAATTCAATTTATTGTTTAAATATAAGTTTATTCAAAAACCAACTTCATAATACTGAAAAGGATTAGGTAAATAATAAAATTTAAATATGTACTCATCCTCTAGAAAAATATTTTTTTGAGTCGGTGCTTCATTTTCTATAATTTCTGGAAACAACTTAGCACCAACCCAAAAAAAATGTTTCTAGGGGATGAGTACCTATTTTTAATTTAATTATTTTATCCTTTATAGTTTCTTAAAGTCGGTTTTAATTTTTTACGAATTTTTTTTTTCACAATTTTTAGTGAGATGACTTTCTAAGGACAAGGCTAGATGGATAACCGTCAGCTTATATCATTTCACTTAGATGTTATAGGAAAGCTAAAATCCGCAATTTCGCATACTTACACGACTTACTCATTCCAGTTATTTTGATTGGAAAACCAAACTACCCAATTGCATTTAAAAAGTTTTTTATGAGACCAAATGGCAACTATTCCGCATCAAACAAAAAAAAATCACGTTAATTGGATCAGAAATCTCGGCGTAATCGGCGTACATACATAGAAAAAAAAACATACTAATAGAATTGAGAACCTCCTCGTTTGGTAAATCATTCCATATTTTGAATGTGGGTACGACGAAGAAACGCGAGTCACTAAATTTCATTAAGCGTGATGTTGAAGTAGAGATAGTAAACTAAATGACTCCGGAGACTCACTAGGGTGGTAGACCCGTATGTAGGGTTGTCTGGGTAGGTACCACCGCCTTTCTTATTTCAGCCGTGAAACAGTTCGCTGTGTTTCGGATTGAAGGGAAAGGTAGCCATCTTAGGCCCCAGGCTGACAACGGAGCTGCAATATCAAGTGATTTTTCCTTGTTATTGCAGGTGTCATAGGCGGCGGTTACCGCCTACCATTAGGTGGGCCGTCAGCTAGTTTGTCATCTACTTAGTTGTATAAAAAAAAACTGGCTCGCGTGCTCATGAGTAGATAGGCGAAAGCTAGGATAAGGTCGAAAAGCTTTTCTTAGCAGTTTTCATAGTTCAGCTGGCAGAAGGCAATTCTGCGCATTGTCTCGTCTTGTAAACGTCAAGTGTTCGTGACAGTACATTGTAAATGATATGGACAGCACGACGCGATTATCTGTCCAGTGTACTCGGAGCTATCCCACAAGTGCTACTTACGAGTAACAATATTTCACACAACACCGGTCTTTTACCTTACTGTAAGGGTAACAAGGTAGTAACCGGCCTCCTTGATAGGCATTGGCACATTCTGTGCTAATGTGAAAAAGAAATTAATATTTAAAATATATTCGATTTGTCAGAATCGTCTAGGCTCTGTGGGAGGGAGACAGATAGATTCGGGCCGAGGGGCCACGCGCGGCGGCCGATTACTATAATAGTTTTAAAATACAATTTATACAGTGATATATGTAGTAGTTGCCCCCAAGAGAAATATAGCGATTAAAAGATTCCCCGGAGTTTGATTGTGGCGAAAGCCGGGTCGCGACAATACGTTAAACACAATTCGATCACTTGATTGAGTCAGTATTTAGTAATTAAAATAGAATAAAACTAGAAAAATTTCACGTCCTGAGGCAGGAATCGAACCCGCGACCTTTCGCATTCCGGGCGACTGCTCTGACCACTGAGCCACCCAGGACTTGGGATATCCCTGTGAAATTCTTCTAGTCTATCTGTATTTGCGTTTATGAGCGACACGAGTCAAAAATTTCACGGCCTGAGGCAGGAATCGAATCCTCAGGACGTGAATTTTTTCTAGTTTTATTATATTTTAATTACTAAGTAATTTTTCAAACATTTTTAATAATGTTAAAATCAAAAATTAAGAATGTTTAAATTATTTTACAAGTAAATAAATTCAAAATTCATTACAATTATTATTAAGCAAATACATCTCGACCTTTCAATGGTCTTTAGACCTCAGAATACTGAAGTACTTAAAGAACATTCTGTGCGGAATGTTTGAATATCTGTTAAAATAGTTTGGTAATTGTTGAATTAATCAAAATGTATTTATTACATGTCTATTAATATAAATAGACTATGCCTAAGTTTGTTTTCAAAAAACAAACGA
The DNA here is from genome assembly GCA_947347705.1 of Nymphula nitidulata. NCBI lineage: Eukaryota > Metazoa > Arthropoda > Insecta > Lepidoptera > Crambidae > Nymphula > Nymphula nitidulata. The sequence continues at coordinate 10,767,083 of OX374636.1, forward strand.
AACAAGCACTGGTTGGTCATTTTCACAAAATAGTAGCATTTCCATTGTACTCTGTTCTCCCTAAGTATATTTTCATTATAGCTTTCTTTCGTGTGCGCATAAATACTAGCTGACCCCGCAAACGTTGTTTTACCATAAAAAAATGTCCAAAAAATAAAATAGATAGTAGCCGATTCTCAGACCTACAATATTCCCACGACACTACCAGTAGTGCGACTTGTTAGTGTGGTGGGGAAGGAGGGATAAAATTCCATGAAAATCGGACAAACCGTTTCGGAGGAGTATGGTAACTACACTTGTGACAAGAAATATAGATATTAGAAGATTAGTTTCATTTATCAGTCAATCAATCATCCAGTCTGTATACCTACGTCCCACTGCTGGGCACATACCTTCTTACATAGGAAAAGCTATGAGAAGTTTGGACCACTACACCACCACGCTGGCCCAATGCGGGTTGGTGGGGTTATCCCAGTAACAACCGGGACTGTCCGAGACCAACGGCGTTACGTGCCTTCCGAAGCACGGCGGAGCTCGAGATTACAATTTTGATTGACCCATTCGTTGCATTATTTTCATAATCAAAACCTGAGCGCTCAAACCACTATGACACTGAGCTCCTCACATTTGTATTTAGAGAAACAATTTCTAAATAAGATACTTAGTAAGTCAGTAGTTGGCGCGATATAGGTCTATCTATAAAATAGGGAGAAAGGGTGAATATATGAAGTATACAAAGGGTTGTGTTAGAGATAGGTTTAGTTCCACCTTTTTCGTAGCACATAAGTTTTGATAGTTTCTGTTAAAAAAGATATATATTGTCACTCTTCTTTTTTTCTAGTCAATAATTTTACTTGTCACAAGAAAGAAATACAATTTTAATTTTTTATGTGTATTTCCCGTGTTTTTCTTTTCTGAGCACACCATTCCGTTCTCATCAACAACAGATTCTGGGAAAGAATGGTAAGGACGCTGAAAGGTATTTTACGGCGGGTACTAGGTAAGGCATGTTTACACTTCTGTGTATTGGAGACTGTCATATGTGAAGCTGAAGCAGTGATAAATTCTAGACCTTTGACTTACATAGCTGACAGTACAGAGTGTTTGATTCCATTGACACCGTCAATGTTTTTGAATGTTAGTGGCTATGAGCACACTATTGGGTTTATGGACCATGTTGATGGTCATATATTAACATCTCGTTGGCGTTATTTGAATAAGCTCAGCTTAGACTTGAAACAGCGGTTTAGGAGTGAGTACTTATCTCTATTAGTCGAGTGTAAGAAAGGTAAACATGAGGAATGCTTAAAGGTCGGAGATGTGGTTCTCATTGGGTGTGATGACATTAAACGTTTAGACTGGCCGTTGGGTATAATATTAGATATCTATCAGGGAGTTGATGAAGTATCTAGAGTTGCAAAAATTAAAACCATGAGTGGTGAGCGTGTCAGAGCCTTACAACGACTCTACCGTCTAGAAGTCTCATGTGGGAATGAGTTGGCTAAAGCAACAAACACCAATCCTCTGCCATCTAGTTTCGCGACACCACCAGCTGTTGTTACTCGCAGTGGCAGGTTAATGTTTTAATGTTTTCATGTTTTTTCTTTGCCGGGGGAGGATGTTAGAGATAGGTTTAGTTCCACCTTTTTCGTAGCACATAAGTTTTGATTGTTTCTGTTAAAAAAGATATGTATTGTCACTCTTCTTTTTTTCTAGTCAATAATTTTACTTGTCACTAGAAAGAAATACAATTTTAATCTTTTTTGTGTATTTCCCGTGTTTTTCTTTTCTGAACACACCATTCCGTTCTCATCAACAACAGGTTGATTTTTTAAAACTGTTTACCAGATTAGCTTACCTTTCGTATCCTAGCCCACCGGTGTATTCCCAATAAGACCTAATATGTCCGGTTTGTAGGTACTTCACAAATTATTGAACATAATTTAAAAGAAATTTCATGAAACTGTCTTTATTAAATATCACGGGAAACTCATTAATCTACTTTATTAATTTAATTACAATACTAAAAGTAGTACTTTTAAAAAGCGAAGTTTTGATGATAAAAACTTAATGAAGCAAAGAATGCATGTAATAAAAATATAATGAATCTTATCACAAAAGGTTTTCATAGAAATTTAATGATAAGGAAATTTTGGAAATAAATTATAACCGAAAGAAATAAATTTAAAACCGTTTTTTTTATTTTTTATGTACTTCAATATCTATAAGAAAAATATCATAGATCAAAAATGTGCCTTTTTGACCCGATTTTCTAAAGATACAATTCATACTAAGATGTAAGTTTAAACAAACGTACTGCTTATTAAGTATATATAGTACCTACGGATAAGTATACTAAAGAGTAGTATTTTAAAACTTATAAAATCTTATCAGGAGTAGCAAGTTGAAGTAGCAGTGGGCAGTGCAGCATGCAGAACAGACGGCTGGTGGGCGACTAGGTACCGGAACCGGAAAGCGCATAGTAGAACGGCCCTCACTTCATGGACAGATGATGGTTAGGGCCTCCCCAAAAAAATATAAAATCCAGGATCGGGGCTACATTATTTTCTAAGCGCTACTAAATAACTTTAATAATATTATTGCCTTTTAAGATGAAAAAAGTGGCTGCTCAATCTTCACATAGGTACATGCGGGGAGCCCTTGGCTGCAGACTGCGCGGAACCGTTCCATTGGGTTCCAACGGGTGGTTATAAGCCATGGTAGACTGTCCATCAGATAACAAGGATATCACAAGGATAATAATGATACATTAACTTCAGATTTTTTTGATCCATATTTTAGGTTAGTTTGTTAGTAACAATTTTGCACTTAAGTAGAGCAAAGTTAGTTGATTAGTTTAAACTCATTAAATTATTAGGTATCTTAAAAAAAGAACAATCCACATAAAGCCTGTCCCCTATAAGTTTCAGGTAAGTGTTGGAGATGGTTGTTTATGGAGATAATTTATAAAGAAAGCATTATTGTCATCTATCATAATGACTAATACGGAAAATAATTTATGCTTCAACAATCGAAGATACTTACATAGCAATTGAAAAAGACTAGAGAAATACTTTTATATTACAGCAATGTATTATGAAAGAAATTTTATTACTCTACGTCATTGTTTCGAAATTAATCACATATAAATCACAACTATTATTACTTAACCATCCATATAATAGTAGGTACCTATTGTCTTATAAAACGAAACGTCGGGTATTTAATAATAATGTTACAATTAAACACGAGTTTCATCAGCTAAAGTGATTTTATTTCAAATATCCACATACCTATTATTTAATTTCCTCATCATCACCAGCCTATATACGTCCCACTGCTGGGCACAGGCCTTCCTACATGGGAAGCATATGAGGAGTTTGGGCCATTATACCACCACGCTGGCCCAATGCGGGTTGGTGGGTTGTGGCGGTTGCACTTTCAACCCGGACCTACGGCTTAACGTGCCTTCCGAAGCACTAAGGACCTCGAGATTACAAATGTTATGATTGACCCATCCTGAATCAACCATGGTTTTTGTAATCGAAATCAAAGCGTGACCAGCAAGCTTTTCGCGGATCTAGAGACACCAATAACTCGTATTCATTTCCGCGGATATATATTTTTAACAATCTGGCACCTCTCTAATTGAAATACTCCATTGAACTCGTATACTGAAGTACCTCTTTGTACCTCTCTCAAATAATGAATTCCCTAAAGTTTGGCAAGAACTGCTAAATTGAAGTTAAAGTACTCTTCCTTTCATCATTGGCATCATGAATAAGCTTACAAGTGTAATTTTCCAAACTTAATAATTATAGACATATTAAACATTATTGGAGAAGAACTGATTAAAATATAAGAAAGCTTTTTTCTAGATAACGCAATGTTTCATATGGAACCATGGCATCATTATATTTACTATGACCATTTATTTAAAAAAAAAAATGCGAAGGTAGCTCAGTCTGTCTGTTACCTTTTCATGCTTAGCCGCTGAACCGATGTAAATGAAATTTGGTTTGAGATCTAGGGAAGGACGGAGGATACTTTTTGGAGCGATAGCCTACGCGGGTAGAACCGCAGGAGGTCACTAGTATCTTTACGATAATTATTATTGTACCTTATGTTAAAATTAAAATTAAAAATACCTTGAATAAAAGGTACAATTACGTACAAAATCTAGGTCTACAAGTTGCAACACGGGTTTTTTTTAAATTATTATTTATTTATTAACAGACACAAACAATTTATTGTACAAAATTAATGAGACTTTGTTCTAGAACAAAGTATGTACTAGAACAAAGTCTCAGTAATTTTGTATTATAATGACATGTGTCCATAAGTCAACACTCACAATTACATAAGTTTGTGTATATTTTTAACCACGTAACTGTAACAGGTTTTTATTGAATTTTTTATTTTATTTACTGTGATAAAATATACTGTAGTATATTTATTTACTATCATTTTATTTACTGCAATAACATTATATGAATAAAGTATAAAATATTGCTTTTATATTGTTACCACTTTATATTTTCATGAACACTGGTTTAGCTAGCGTTTAATTAGATGTATATTTTACTCCCGATATTACATTTCATTGAACGCGACTTACGACCGGTAAAACAGTTTTATTTTTAAATAAATATTAAATTAAAACCGCCAACAACAGAGCTGACACAGAATATTCAATTCAATTCTTCATTGCAACTATAACGTTACATGAGACGAAAAAGTTACGCTTAAAGCTATCAGATCATTATGGATTATGAAGGGCACAGCTAATCTATAAATATGAATAGATGATCTATTAATTGTCCTTAATATGTATGGACCTAACAGATAAATAAGTCATTCAAGAGAATAAAATATTACAAAAGTCTTGACGACCAATACGAGTACAGATCGTATTGTTAGCATTTTAAATTACAAGCTACGAAGAAGAAAAAATAAAACAATGGCGATTTAATATAATTATTTAAAGTGGTCAAATTCCATTTGGAAGAGGTCGCCTGAACTTGCCAGATAGCGACCGAATGTTCTGGTTAAATATAGACTTCATAATTAAATGTTAATTATAAAGTTGTTACGAAGTATTTAATGGACAAAATTGCCATTAATTAACCGCTTATAGTTATCATGTAGGTGTGAAGTTTAGGTCAAAGTTACTGAAATGGCTTATCCCTTTATCCCTCAGCAGCCTGCCGGCGCGGCGGTTACACACAATAGAAAACATATTGTATCTGTTCTCAATCTAATATATTAATATAGTAATGTTGTACAGTCGACCACAGAACAAAATTCGCGTGTCACAAATTTAGTTCCCATTTATATATTATGTATATCCATACGTCTGGGAATCGGCTACTATCTATTTTTCTTTATATTTTCGGACATTTTTTTTTAATCGCAAGTCAACGTTTGCGGCGTTAGCTAGTCTAATATATAAAATTCTCGTGTCACAAATTTAGTTACCATACTCCTCCGAAACGTCTTGATCGATTTTCAGGAAAATTTATATTTATATATCTATTTTCTTTGGACAGTATATTTTTTTATGGCAAAACAACGTTTGCGGGGACGGCTAGTTTTATTTTAAATATTATAAAATGTTTAAAAGATACTATAATCTGACAAGAATAAAATCGTAAACCAAAAACTATCTGCCTAGGCATTTCATTAGATGCCGGTGTTTAATGAACGGCCTAGGCGTCTGATGGCCGCGCTATAGTCCATTTCACACAACATGAGTCCTGTGATAGTTTAAATTTGATATTTGTAGTGGAGACCGTTAATGAAACTCAATCGATTATTTAGTAGGTATCGATAACATTTTCAAAGGAAATAGGATCGATGTTTTGCATTTTTATATGACAATATCGACTAGTTTGTGTCAATACCTAGTAAAAATAAATTCTGTTTCACGCATTGCGTATTTTTAAAATACTTTGTCACTTGTTTTTTTTTATATTACCAATAGATGAATAGAGTTTTTTATTGAGATGTCGAGAAACACAATTGTTGTATTATTACAATGAAATATATATAATTTTAATGGCAGTTATTTTTTGCTTCTCGAAGATAGCAAAATGTAAAAATCCGAAGTGTCACCGGACCCATAGATTTGAAAGGGACTATAGTAAGTAGTTAAATAAATAATGTAAATGAGTTAATAGACTCACAATATGCGCTGTCGACGACCGACGTTAGAAGAAAAGTGGTCACGATTATTCTCACTGGAAACTGCATGGTGGTGCCTGAGAAAAAACAAAAGACGATGAGCAAAGCACCCTAAACACAAGTTGTTTTTAACCCCCGACGAAAAAAGAGGGGGCTTATTAGTTTAAATTAAAGTGTCAGGCTGTGTATCTGTGTGTCTGTGTGTGGCATCGTAGCTCCTAAGCGAATGGACCGATTTTGGTTCGTTGTTTTTTGTTTGAAAGATGACGTGAATAGGATGGTTCTTAGCTATAATTAATGAAGATGAGTTTGATAACTAACAGCTCATTTCTTACTTGACAAAAAGATTTTACTAACTTTCACAGATCCGATTGATTTGAAATTTTGTTTACTGTTACTTCGATGGTATTTCCAAGACATGCTAACCATGAACTGATCCTGTACCATCAAATAGTCTGCAATATGTTCAATTCTTCAGAAACTTACAGCAGATATTTTTAATTTTATATTATTAAATTTTGGTCCATTTCATTAATGTAATTAAATTTAGTAGTATTCTGATTGTAAGTAAAATTTTGAAGCCCTTTAATCATACAATCAAACTTCGTTAATGTTGTACAGTCGACCACAGAAGTAGCTGAACACTTTAGTACCATGTATCACATAGTTATTTGTACTATATTGACGCTAGAGTCGTTGTGACCTGGTACTTAAGTGTTCAGCTACTTCTGTGGTCGAGCGTACTAATATTAAAGTAAGTATTAGAAAAAGAAAGAAAGAAAAGAAAGTTACTTTTTCCTTCAGTATTATTTCCTGTCACTCCAGATTTCCTGAAAGAGATTGCTGCTTAGCAATAAGGCCGCCAATTGTATTGCTTTTCTTAATTTTTATTATTGTTGATTATACTACTATATATGTGTCCTATTGTGCAATAAACAATATTTGATTTGATTTGATAGATTACAGGACATGGAAGGCATTTCTTCTTTGGCCTCAGGATGACATCGCACCTACAATACCATGGGATTGTTTCCTTGTTATTTATTGCAGGTGTCTCTAGGCGGCGGTAACCACTTACCACTAGGTGGGCCGTCAGCTTGTTTGTCATAGTTGTATAAAAAAAAGTATTATAAAGTAATAATATTACAACGAAATAAAAGTACTTATACATAGACAGTAAATATAACACACTTGTTATCAAATGATATAACTACATTTCCTTACGCCCACAAGATATACAATGTGTGAAATTCACAATTGTGAATTACTTTTTGCGGATATTAAGATATCGATCGTTGATAAAGCTATGCTAAGTTTAATACACTTATTGAACAATGTTTGTTGGAATGTTTAATGGAAGGTGGTTACGTAAATGGAAATAACATTTCATCTAAATAATACATTACCCGAGTACTCAAGCGCCACCCAAAATTTTAAGTCCTGCGTAATTTGTCAAGCCTTGTAAGACTCCCGGGAGTCTTAAGAAAATTACAAACTAATTGTATCTGGAATTCGATGAAATAAAATCTTTATTCAAACAGGCACATTGGAATCGTCAAAAATCCCATATGTCTATTCTAAAAAAGTGCTATCTAACAATGTCATAATGACTGTCTATCTATTATATCTGAATTTACACCGGTTCCAAGAGTTAAACTACCGATAAGATTCCGGCTGCTTGATAGGTTAATTATGGTAGGCTCTTAAAATAATTATTAAGAGAACGCAAGGGTCCTTTTTACAGACCCTTTCATCCCCGTTTCCTCCCCCCAACGAAACTTTGAGTAAGGACTGGACCGCGGCCAAACCGCCTTGACGACACAACTGTGAAATGTCTTCGGGTCATCCCGTGATGTCGTCAAAAAGCGGTTAATAAGGTGCGTCGCTAAGGAGTTTGGTGGGTGAGAGATTTTCAGACATTTTACGATATTGTGTTCCTTTTACGAAATTCTGTTCATTATACACGTCATAGAAACTAGATAATAATAAGAAATGGTAATTATGATGAATATCTAGCTAGGCTTTAAGTTTTCAGCCCACCTAAGAAAATAGAAATCTATAGACCAATTGGTTTTAGGCTTAGTCGTCACCTAATAACCTGGGCCTTTGTCTTAGCTAGAAATTGCCTAGTTAGGAATCGCTTAGTTACAGTTAGTGAAAACTGGCATTAGTCCTTTGTGCTAAGAAACAATTAAGTTGTGACTGTCATGTTTGAATTGCCGTCAATTGTGCATAGCTTACTTTCTAAGTTCAAATGCGACTTATTATTACATAATATTGTATTATATTTAGGTTAACAAAAAATATACTTATTATGAATCTGCAACTCGTATAACTGTAACTTAATTAAAAACAAACTTTGTGTGAAGATTGTAAACGTGGAACGCATACACAAAACATTTAGACGTTCGGACTTTTTCCTGTCAACTTAATATTTTATATTTACCTAAATTCCTATTAGTAGCGAGAAAGAGAGCATTGTGCAAACAATACGTGTAAATAATATTATGTAGTCTAAATAAGCTCAAACCTTAAATTTTTTATACAACTAGATGACAAACGAGCTGGTAGCAAGCGGTAAGTGGTTACCATCGCATGTAGACACCTGCAATAAAAAGGAAAAAATCACTAAGTATTGCAGGTCATTTTTAGGCCTAAGATAAAATACCTTCCATGCCATGCCCATTAATTACACTGGCTACCTTTCCCTTCAATCCGAAACACACATTCTTCTTTCTTCTGAATTGCCTGTTTAATTTTGTCAATAGTACTGAAGTATTGTTTTTTTAAATCCTGCTAATTTTATAAATGCGAACGTTTGGATGGATGGATGATTGTTACTCAATGACGTCGGAACAGCTCAAAGAACCTGGATGAAGTTTAGCACAGAGATAATGATGGTATGGAAGAGTTAACCGCCTTTGTGGTCTAGTGGTTGAGACCACCTGCCTCAGATCTAGAGGTCCGGGGTGCAATTCCCGTGAGGGCGAAAATTTTCTGCTTGGTTTGGTTGGTGGTAGGGCTTTTCTAAGTCCGCCTGGCTAGCTACCACCATCTGACCCCATTATGTTCCGGCAGTGGTTGAGGAATCTGGGTGTAACTCTTATCTTCACTTACCATCAGGTGAGATATAGGCCAAGAGTTACCCCGTTATCGATATTCACGAGGATGAATTCGCGGTCAAAAGCGAATATTTTAGTACAGCTATAAATGTACTAGGTTTGCAGGCTCGTATGTAGGGTCATGTGGGTAGGTACCACCGCCTTACTTATTTCGGCCGTGAAACACTTCGCTGTTTCGGATTGAAAGGAAAGGTAGTGTAATTACTGGGCATGGACGGCATTTCATCTTAGGCCTCAGGATGACAACGCACCTGCAGTATCAGATGATTTTTCCTTGTTATTGAAGGTGTCTATAAGCGGCAGTAAACGCTTACCACCAGATGGTTCGTCAGCTTGTTTGTCATCTAGTTGTATAAAAATAATAATAAATGTGTCTTATGTAATTAAATTATGTAAGCAGCCACGAAGAATCCGTGGCTCTAAATAAAAGATTTAACGGTTGTTTCAAATATGTAATCACAATAGTATAATGAAATATCAACAACAGAATAAAGGCTTTTGAGCTTTGGCCATAACTGGGAAATACAGAACAAAGGCATCATAAAAGTTATAGTTTATAAGGCATGCAATACCTTTTATAAGGTTTTCGATGTCGAAATAAAATTGGAGGGAAAAGTTTAACTTGTGTTTTCAACACTGAAAACATTTCTGACGTCAATATTGCATTAGCAAAATAACTGTAGGTACCTAGTTATGCAAATCTATGTAAATATAATATGACCAATTAATTGAACCAGCGGTCAACACCGTGTATTCCCAGTAGTGTCAGTGGAGTAGTCCCATGGTGGGACTACTTTATTTTTTCCCCCAGAGGTTCAGGAACAATTTATTTATTTATTTATTTATTTATTTAATCAGGTACACAAAACAGAATTACAACAAGAACATGTTTAGAAGCAGTAAAAAATTGAATACAACGATAGGCTGTAACTCCACAAGCATGTGCACACAGCATGATAAGCGGATATCTAGACACATTATAAAAACATACTCAAATTAAAATTCCAATAATGCCTATACTGAAGAATATATAGGTACATTATAGGTAAAAATATAAAATAAGGTCGATACATAGTATTTCGTTCTCGCAGCGTAGCAAATACAAATTTGGCCTACATTGTCGACGCGGCTTTGTTTCTTTTTTCAAAATATTTTTTTAAAAGGGTTTATATCTACTTACAGACTATGAAATGAAACACATATTTAGGTGCCTGCTACTAACAGTCAATACTTAACCAATAGTCTAGTGAGTGGAACCTCTGGTGTTAAAATTACCCGTAGTCCAGTTAATGGAACCTCTTGGAAAAAACCACTAGTCCCATCATGGGACTACTCCACAGGGACTAGAATAGACTACTAGGTAGGAATACACGGTTAACACTCTTCTGTTCTTTGTTTAAATAAAAAGAAGAAAAAAAATATGAAAAACGAATCCGACTTCAAAACACTAAAATGAAAATAATAATTAAATTATAGTACTTACTTATCTCATAAAAAGGTATTTTTTGGAGTCGGTGCTTCACTTTCTATTGCTTCTGGAAACTGTTTAAATAGCATCATCATCATCACCAGCCTGTATACGTCCCACTGCTGGGCACAGGCCTTCCTATATAGGAGGGCTAGCCCAATGCGGGTTGGTGGATGAACAGTTACAGTAACAGCAAAGGTTTAACTATGGCACTATACCAGAACGTTGTTTCGGCCCAGACAGAGAGGGATATATATTAGATAAGAACTTTCACCGCGAGGAAAAACTACTACAACAATCCCGCGTGTGACGTAAGCGAAAAGACACAAATCATTTTAATAACTATAAGTATTACTGAAAAATGCTTCGACAGAATTGTAAATATTAATGATATCAACTGTTCAAAGGCATTTTGTATTGAATACTTAATATCTTTAGATAATAATATAAACGGGGATTTTTTTGATAGAGCGCCATATATATCTAATGTGAAAAAAACTTCCAGAAACCTCGAAGGCATATAAAACAATGAATAATACAAAACACGAAGCTACCGGGCACTTCGTTTGGGTTCAGGACCTCTCCTTTGGACTAAAAGACAACTTTTAAAATTACAATATTTTCATATAGTATTTGAGATGGTTAGTAACAGGAATAAAGTTTTAATATGTAATAATAATAATAAGTCATAAATTTTAAAAAGTCTACTAGTGACAATACAATGTCATAATAGATAATTAGTGTCATAATCACTAATTATCTATTTATATCATAAATAAAGTCGAATAATTTACAATAATATTATCGATTCCCAAAAAAATTGAATTAAAAATAAAGGTCAATATGACATTGACAAGTTAAAATTTATAAAAGTTTTCTTACACATATTTTAGTCACTTCCACCTACTGCACTGCAGTAGACATGCCTGCTGCTACGTTGCCGTATCACAGAATAACTAATAGGCTAAGCCGTATCATGGATTTCTATCATCCTTGGCCGTATGGAGGTTTTAATTAGATTTACAAAGAAAGTATTGGTGGGTAAAAAATAAAAACCAGCCTCAAAACTGGTGACGAAATTTAGAAGCGAAAAAAATAGAATGTTAATAATTTGTATGGTATTGTGCTGTTATTCATGTTTGTGTTTATTTTTAGTGTTTATATATTAAAGTTTTATGCTGAGATGATATCCAGATTCTATATGTCAACTCAATTTATTCAGTGTGGTAACAGAATCGATCAATCGTAAAAGGTACCTACAATCGTCAAAGTATTCATTTTAATCTAATAAAATGTATTTAAAATGTGAAAAAACACTTTTAATTAGAAACAGGGAATGTAAACTTCCAGATTAATGTTAAGGCCACTTTTATTCTATTAGAATGTTGGTTGAAGGAGTGGTGAAAGTAATTAGTGACACGTGACGTGTAAATAATAGTGACAATGCTTTACGTAATATACAAAATCCATATTTAATATTGTAAAATGCGAAAGTAGTTTTTGTATGGAGGCAGATCACATCATGAGAGACGAGATACGGTACCTTTTGAAGCGATAGCCGACATTCACGCGGGCGGTCACTAGTGCTTAATAAGTGACTAACTTACGTATCGAAGATATCTTATACCTGCGGGGTATAAGATATCTTCGATATCTATTATCTATTATATTTATTACTATCTGACCCCGCAAACGTTGTTTTGCCATAAAAAAAATGCCCATAAATTAAAACAAAAATAGACAGTAGCCGATTCTCATACCTACTGAATATACATATAAAATTTCATGAAAATCGGTCAAGCCGTTTCGGAGGAGTATGGTAACTAAATTTGTGACACGAGAATTTTATATAAATAGATATGATAATGAGTGAATGTCTCTTCTATACTGTATAATAATATTTCAATGTTAAAAATATAGAGCACCCGCTGGGGCAGCAACCCCCAAATATGTTGGAAACAGGGGTATTAACTTGACATTAAACAGTCTTAGATGTGATCAGCAATGTGTAGAGTTATAAAGACACTCATATTGTAATAAATTTATTTTATTGGAACTCTTGTTCCCTAAGTTATCACCATCTTGTATTATACAAATTTTGTATTATGTAGAGACTTTTGCAGACTTCTGTATTTATTTTCATTTGTTTTCTACGTAGCCATTAGTCAAATAAAATAAAAATAAAACTTTTTTGTATTTAAACATACGTATTCATCGTTAGAGTCCGTTTTGAATGAAATTAATATTAATTATTATTTCTTTTTAGTAACCGTAACACAAGCTCTTAATGATGCTTACATTACATTAAACTAGTTTTGTATGAGAGTAAAAATACAAAAAATGTCAAAGAACTTTTTGGATTTTTAATACAATAATGTAATAGATATTAGAATATTACTCAAGCCACGGCTTAAATTTTCTATACTATTGTCGAGAAAACACGAGTTTGAAAACTAAGAATTTCCATGAAATATTTTAAGTATATACACATTCCCAGATTTCTGTAGCATAAATCAGTGGATTTAAAAAGTATCGTATTCTTGAGAAAATAAAAGCAATAATTATAATATCTTTTATATATGAAATGTGACAATATATTAGTTGAAAAATATTATAAAGGACAGACCATTGGTAACGCTTTTTCGAATTATTGAGATGGAGACTATTCTTGAACTTACCTATTCAAAATTATAATTTAGACCTCTATGATATAACAATATCGTATCTGTCAAACTACTAAAATTAAAGCCATTTTGCTTTTATAGATAAAAAAAACAAAAGGAATCTTTTAATCAACCCTATCAATGTCTAATTACGGGAACCCTTTGAATCATCCCAAGTAGATGACGTGAAACTTTCAGCCTAATGCCATAACAAATTAATCTCATAGTAAGACGAAGCTATTTTTAAATACAAAACGTTACATTTTTATTCCTAATTTTAACATTAGCGAATCGTAAACAGTGAAGCGTCATATTTAACCGACTTCAAAAAAAGAGGAGGTTATCAATTCGTCTGTATGTTTTTTTTTGACGGTAAAGTATCATAAACAGTAAAGTATCGGTTTTTGCACTACAAATAAATACTTTATGACCACTGCTGGGCAAAAAGATTCTATAATGGAGTAAACATTTCAGGAATTTAGACTGTAATAGCAGATTGGTATAAAATTGTTAATTTCCAATTTTTTTGGTTTTTATAATTCTGTATCATACGAAATAATATTAAGATAACATCTGTCTAGTATTAAAATAAAATTAGTTTACTTAGGTGTATTGTTTAAGTTAGACTTAAAGATGATCAATATTAAACGTAGGTAATATTAATAAGTAGGTACATATCTATTTAAACCACGAATAGAAAAAAAATGTACGTAGGTTACTAATAATTTTAGTGTTACTAATAGTATGGACACGGGTCTGAAATATTTTTTTTTATCAATTACTCGCTGTCTGAAAAAACATAAATAAAAAATTGTATGTTGCTTTTAGACAATACTTATTGGAACAATTGTCAAAACTATATTATTCCGCAATACACGTAACCAGTTGGGATTTCTGATATTCATGGATTGTAATTTAAAATATTTATTCCAATATAAAAAGTAATATTCAGTTTTTAATTATATTATCAACAGTACCTATAGGCACATCCAATGCTGGGCATAGGTCTTCCTATATGAGACCAACATATTAAGGAGATTGAGTTGTAAAAACCACTTCACTTACACAATTTGTGTTATTTATTCATATTTGGATGACGTTAATTTTTTTATTTTATTTTCTTATCATGCAGAAATATGACTCTAAGAAAATTTATATAAATTTTTACACTGTCAACAATTGAAATATATAAAAACATTGACACGTTACACTACTCACCTTTGCTCCCCACCTGTTGCGCGTTAGAAATGCTGTGTTCTGTCTGCTGCGCACTTTATATAGGACGGGACGCCAGCGATATTTAACGCTTCTCAAACTTTTGCAGGGGATGAATTGAAATTTTCAATAAAAATATTTTTTCATTGGAAGTTTGATAAATAATTAAATTAACATAAAATCACGATGCTAGATTTATGTAACAAATTGAGAACCACCTGAATCCGTAAATTGAGGTTCAGTTTTTTATTTATTCATACAAAAGGTGGTAAATGATCCACACCACCTGATAAAGTAAGAAAAGGCCGTATAATTATGCGAAGACAGCAGCTCGTGTATCATGAACGACCATATTGCCCTATCCCACCTTACCAGCCCATAAGGTGCCTTTACACGCCTCATTTGAAGGAACCCATAAAAAAGAGAACAAGTGTGCCCGTAAATAATTCCAGGGTTTGGATGTATGACCAAATGGAAGACAAAAGAGTAGAAAAAGTTTCTTTGTGTGTGATTTTGAGGTGGAGACGGTAAAAGAGATGTTCCAAAAATGTATGGAGACCCGGCCAGGTCTATGTACAGTATACTAAAAATTGTTAAAAACATGCAGAACACTGTATGCAGAATACAATTGTCGGTTTTATTTTTATTTGCTCTGTTGCGTGGTACAAAACAAGAATTTTAATAGAAAAAACTGCAATACAGTCAAATATTCATCATGGCGACTATGTCACTTTGGTGACTTTACTTGACATAGATGTCCCCCGCCATATTGTCATACTAAATAACTGTGAAATCGACGAAATATTTCAACTTTTATACAAACAAACTATACATGAAATCGAATTATTAGTATTTTTCCCGGATTCAGGAGATTTTTCCTGATTTTGAGACAGTGTTCATATACTTGGCCGGATATGAAACATCTCCTTTATAAAACCGAAGTATGGTGCGTGTGCCTGAGTAGGTAAAAATGTTTTATTCAACTTTGGTCTCATTTTGAGAAGATCGGACAAGAAACTCAATAAACTTTGTCCCTTTACACCTAAAATGGTAGTTTGAAAAAAGTAAATATTCACTATGCATCTTATGACATTTATCGACAGCTGTGATCGTCCCAGTACTAAAATACCCATTTGTTATTGGCCTTTATTGATAAAATATTATTTAAATTTAACGGTCTCACAAACAAACGTAAATTACCGGCACGCCGGCCTCCTCTACAATAGAAAACCTAAACCTATATTATTAAAACATTAAGCCAGACTTTTTCATTCAAGTAATAAACAGGTATTATTTATTACTTTAATGAAAATGTTACATTATGTATGTTATGTTATTTTTTACCAATAAAACAATTTCGATTGGAATTGGGGGTCCTTTATTCAACAGTGGCATAGCATTGGACATCATGAGCTGATAATTTCTTCATTACCAGCTTATATACGTCCCACTGCTGTGCACAGGCTACATGGGACAAACACGTGAGGAGCCCATAACACCACCACGCTGGCCCAGTGCGAGTTAGTGGGTTAAAGCGGTTGCAGTAACAACCGGGACTAACGGCTCACCGTGCCTTTCGAAGCACGGAGGAGCTCGAGATTATAAATTTTGATTGACTTGTCCCGGGCTAGACCGCAGTGAAAGCTGCTTTAATTTCGTAATCGAAACCAGAGCGCTTAAACCACTATACTACCGAGCTCCCCCTCCTCAATAAATTTCTGAAGTAACATATTTTAGTACTTTTAGGCATTTTGCTATTTTGAATATATTTTTTTTCGGTTGTTAATTTTCTCTGAAGGTAACAAATATATTGTAAATATTGGGCTCTATTAAAACTATAATTTTTCCTAGAGCACAAAGGCAATTGAAATATCTGTTTTCGTCTAAAAACGTAACTCCAACAGTTTGAGTATGAGTGACCGGGTGGCAGGGAATAACGACGGGATAACATAATTCATTTACGAAGCCCCTGCCGATTAAATGGTCTCAACCTGTACTCTACATCAAACACAATGCATATATATGCATATAAATTCAGAACCAAATGAAATACTAATAATAGTAATTGTAGTAAGATTCAACATTTAGCCTTTCTTAATTCAACCGTGAAACAGTTCGCTGTGTTTCGTATTGAAGGATTATGAAAACAAAACAAAACCGTAGCTTCTAGACACGCGGTTGTATCATCGTCGAAAATAGTACAGAATATTTCCTGTACTATTTTATGTATAGTAAATAGTACAGGATATTTCCTGTACTATATTACCTATCGAGAATAGTACAGTATATTACTAGTACTTTATTATGTATAGAAAATAGTACAATATATTTCCTGTACTATTAACTAGCGAAAATAGGACAGGATATTAGCTGTACTATTTTCGATGATACAATCATTCAACTCATTTTACATTAAAAAACAGAAAGTGGTATTATCCCATCGAATTTTGACTGCCCGACGGGTATAGTACCTCTACTTCCTACTTAGAGAAGATCGCAGGTAAATTACACTACTTTGTAGTGTTGTGTTCTTGAGGTGAGTAAGGTCGCTAGAAGTCATTAGTAAGCGTTATGTCGCGAGCAAGGAGGCCTCGTCTCCTATAATGTCAACATAATGCTTTCTCTTGTGACGTGTCAGTCTATGTGTCTGTATATCAGAGGGTCTGTCTGTGGCATCGTTCTGCTAATCGAATAAACGGATTTTGATTCCCTATTTTCAGTTTGATAGCTGTCATGATCGAGATGGTTCCTAGCTATAATAATAATTTATCAAGATCTTTTCTGGCGTTTGATGATCAGCCTAGTGATTCTGTATTCTGTAACGAATTCAACTGTCAAATAGAGCAAAAAATGTATGAAAAATTGCTCTATTTGACAGTTGAATTCGAACTGTCGAAGAAAAATTTCACGTCCTGAGGCAGGAATCGAACCCGCGACCTTTCGCAATCCGGGCGACTGCTCTGACCACTGAGCCACCCAGGACATGGACTTGTTGAAATAGAATATTTCGACATTGTAGGGTGGACGTTAGCTCATAAACGCAAATACAAGAGAGACTAGAAGAATTTCACAGGGATATCCCAAGTCCTGGGTGGCTCAGTGGTCAGAGCAGTCGCCCGGATTGCGAAAGGTCGCGGGTTCAATTCCTGCCTCAGGACGTGAAATTTTTCTAGTTTTATTCTATTTTAATTACTAAGTAATTTTTCAAACATTTATAATAATGTTAAAATCAGAAATTAAGAATATTTGAAAGCACTGCCCCAACTTAACCGAATCGTCGGTATTTGTAAAAATACTCGTTTCGGATGTTGAAATAGAATATTTCGACATTGTAGGGTGGACGTTAGCTCATAAACGCAAATACAAGATAGACTAGAAGAATTTCACAGGGATATCCCAAGTCCTGGGTGGCTCAGTGCTCAGAGCAGTCGCCCGGATTGCGAAAGGTCGCGGGTTCGATTCCTGCCTCAGGACGTGAATTTTTTCTAGTTTTATTCTATTTTAATTACTAAGAAATTTTTCAAACATTTATAATAATGTTAAAATCAAAAATTAAGAATAAATTGAAATCATTATTATTAGTCAGAAACAAGTGCAGAAACTAATTTGCTATGTTCTTCTAGCATTTACAATAAAATGAAAGCGACGTATCGAGAGTCACCGTAGTGAGACTCGACGTAAAGAGAGTCGACGCAGAGGGAATAATTCAAATATAATTGCAAAATAGTCGTAGGCTGAACCAAATCAACTCCATGCCTAGTTATTAAAAAAATATTTGACCAGACAATAGACGACATTGACGTTTTATACTGTGTCTGGGATGAGTCACATTTTTTAAAATGGAATTTTACATCTCTGGATAACAGTTTTTTGACCAGAATATAATGTTATTTTTTATTTATATGCAGGCATTTAAAATTATAGTTTTTATATCATAATATTGTTTAATATATACTCTTTCTTCCCATATAACTTTTGTCTTGGGGGGTAGCTGAGTACCAGCCCCCATACATTTTCAGAACATGTCCTTTGGTGTACTGTCTTGACGGCGGTATTTCTAAAACATGCTTACTTTTAGGTGATGCTGTAGCATCAATAGTCTGCGGGGTGTTTTATTTTTCAGAAACTTACAGCAGATAAAGTTTGGGCTTATAAGAATCGTCTTAATGAGACGGTGTTAGATAGGTATGATGATCGAGGGCGGGAATTAAGAAACTTAGATTTTTATCTTACACTAGCTGACCCGGCGAACTTCGTACCACCTAATAATACTAACGTCACTCAATTGTTTTGCCTTCCCGGAACCCCTCCACTAACACTTTAACTTTATGGTATGATATTAAAGTTCAAATTGACTTTTAAGTATTATTACGAATCTTTTGTATGGGAGTATAAAAAAGTGTTGTTATAATCTTTTTTAGGCATTTTTTTATTTTTTCTTCGTAAGAACCATCATCGTTCTTCAAGAAATATTATAAAAAAATAATTAGCGAAATCGGTTCAGCTGCTCTCGAGATTTGCGCTTAGCAACACATTCAGCGATTCATTCTTATATTATAGATTATTACAGTTTAGGCAACGCAATTTAAGTAATTCCAAAGGTACTAAGAGCGTCTATAGCTTATTATTAGGCGAGCAGTGCGCTTGTTTACCAATTACCATCCCTGTCGTCTAAAAAAAATTATTTCAAATTATCCCCCTCACTGCCCTCATACAACAAAAAACAACTTATCCAGTTGAAATCAAAAGAAAACGTGTCGGTAGGTTAGGGGTCAAGCCGGTCAAGTTCCCTCAATACACCACTTCCTGGATAAACTCTAAAGGGACTTTTCTCAACCCGTTATTACAAAAGTAGTGTTATAGAGGCACGCAGTTCGTGTGCTTCTGCAAGATTTAACTTTTTCCATTGAAACCTTTTCAAATTGAAATTAGCACAAAAGCCTACCTCGCTAAAATTAAATACAAAATGTAAGCAGATTCTTCTAGAAAATTTGTAAAGCGGAATTCCAGAACATTGCGAGTTTGGAGATCCGATATTTTTTCCGTTTTTTTACCATACTTCATGGAGCTCTTGCACATTGCACATAGTAATACATAACGTACATAACTCACACAGGAGCATTCAAAATCATAATTAAAAACACGGTTAAAAAACCTAAATAGATACTTAGTTACCATCCTGAAGTTTTCCAATTTATAATTAAAATGTAACTATTAATTTTCCGACCTATCTTTAAAATGTTGTTGTCCTATTATTAATCAACTATTTACTATGTTGTAGCTTTGTTTCAATAAAAAACATCTTTTATATTACTATTATTTAATAAGTATTTATGCAAACAGAATACATATTTGCTACAAAATAAATCAGCAAATAAAAAAAGCTTTAGAAAAAATTATGAAAAAAAATGTAGAGTGCATTATAATTTCGGTTATTTAAATGTTTAGATTAATAGATTACACATTTATGTGTGCCAATTAGAAGAATTGACGTCTACAATGCTCCATAATGTATTTTCTGGGGGTGTAGGATTTAGATTTCTAAATCTCCGTTACGAATGTACCCATATTTTGTAACAACTTTGTTTGTTTTGTTATTTCAGTAACAAACATGGACTTCGGACTAACCATATTGATTAGTGTTTTTGTGGAAATAATATTGTTTGTTAAAACTGTTGTGATAACAACATTCCTGATCGAAAACTTTGTTTTGTCTCACAACTAAATAAAAATTAATATCTTTCCACTTATTTTGAATCACAAAAGTCAGATTCTTGCGTTAACATGGGGTGAATTATTTTTTGGGAATATCTACGATAAGGGAGTTCTTTAAGTATTAATTATCTGCTGACCCGTGACTAGCCCAGCATCTCCCCCAGTTTCATATGTTTTACCTCCTAATTATAAGTCTTAGCGCTTGCTCCGGCTGCGATTTCAACTCATCTTTTATTTGTTGCATTCTTAAAATATTTTTACGTGTTTTATATAAAGATTGCTGAACTAAACTCCACCATGTTAGTTTTCAAATTCAAGGCGAAGCACAGAGTAAAAAATAATCTTTAAAATTCGATCTGTATTCACAATATCATTAAGTAAAAGTTTACTTAATCCCCCCTCCGTTGATTTGAACAATTTCTTCCTGCGATAAAGGCTGCCTTTGGTATCGAGGTGGTAGATCAATATCCGGAGTGCCAGTACTCATAGATGCAGCAAGCTGGCCAGCTGTTCCAGCAGTCGTTGGAGCTGCTGCAGCTCGCGTTGTACTCGTAGCTGGACCTGAAGGTCTTCCCATACCACCTTTACGGAATTTTATCACAGGAACTCGGTAAAGCACTGCTGTAGTTCGGACCATGTTGAATTAGGGGTAAATGTTGTATTTTGTTGGAATTTTGAGACCTGAAATGTAATGGAGTGATTATTACTGTTATGACATATTTGACATTTGACATAGGTCAAACATAGGTAATCACAAAAAAATAAGAATGTTTGATAAGATTCCTTTGCCTTCTTCTGGAAAAGGCATAGGGTTTTTCTGTACAGTCGACTGCAAACCAATCGTGACAGTTTGAACTTAAGAACGCCCTGACTACGTTTGTAATAGAGGCGGCCTTCGTAGTGCAACTGTTTCACTTAATGTGCTGTTGTCTGTACTATGATGTATCTCTTTATAAGTAAAATCCTCTTGGGACTTTTAACAGCGATGCTTTTAGTTTACACGCAATATTATTTAACCATAATCTCTTAATCATAATCTCTTTATTGCGTATCACATAACATAAAGGTCTTATACATAAGGTTGTAATTCCTGTGATACCCCGTAGGGGCACTGCAACTTAAGTACACGAGGGTACATTATTTACTTAAAACTAAAAACTTAGCACAATCATAATAAACTTTTACTTTATGCAATAACATAAAAATATATTAATGTTTTGACATATCTATATAGGTATATATATAATTTCTTTATTTTTCTATGTGTTTATTTGTGACATATTATATGATATTCAGTAGGTATGTTCATTTAAATATTATTTGGATAATCGAGAAACTCCTGCAGACTATAAAAACAATTTTCTAGCAAAAGCCGTTTAAATTTTTTTACACACGCATTTTTCTTTGTTTCGTCTTGGATATATTTGGGAAGTTTATTATAGATTTTTATTGCACTTATATAGCTATCTATCTGTCTATCTAGTCTGAGCTATGTAGCTTTAAGTTAGATGACGGAAGAGCGAGTCGATTGTTATGTCTCAGGTTCATTTTCCCAGTGTAACAATCTTTTACTTGTTGGAACAGGTATTGTTTTTTTCGGACGAATTTAGCTATCTCTAATATGTACAGTGAAGTTAAGGTCAGAATTTGAAGATTTTTAAAGTGACTTTTACAACTTTCTCTATTATCAATGTTTGCAAGTATTCTGATGCATTTTTTTTGGAGAATAAATATTTTCGGAACATCTGTACTATCTTTTGGTCTGTTGATCTTTTTAAGTGGTAAAGTGCGTAGGTAAAGCTAGATAATTTTCCCGATAGCTTATGTATGTGGCTTTTCCAGTTAATGTTGCTATCTATGTTAATTCCCAATAGGTTAAAATCTTCTACACATTCTAGGTTTGAATTATTTTCACGTGTAAAGTTAATATTAAGTGGTTTCTTTTGGACTGGTCTGAATTGGATAAGTTTGGTTTTTGAGAAGTTTATTATCAAGTTATGGTCATTTAGCCAATTTGAAATATCGGTGATAAACTTAGATAAGTTGAGTTTTCGGTCCTGCTCATTTATGCATGGGAATATTAGTGATAAATCATCCGCAAATAATACACTTGTTGTTTCTATAATTTTTGGGAGGTCATTTATGTATATTAAAAATAACATACATCCGATTACACTCCCTTGCGGTATCGACATGTTTGCAGGTAATATATGCGATCGTACCCTGCCTATTAAGCCTGAATGGTTATTATAGTTTTCTATTTCCACAAGTTGAGCGCGATTTGTAAGGTAAGAATTAAACCATTTATAAACAACTCCTCTAATCCCGATCCCATAGAGTATTTGTAATAGTATTTTATAGGATACGCGGTCATACGCCCTACTAAGATCTAATAGGATACCTACCGCATATTTTTTATTATTTATTATATTTAATGCTTCCTGTACATACTTATAGACGGCTAGTGTAGTGGATTTATTTCTCCGAAATCCATTTTGGCTATCGTCCAATATTTTATATTTGCTACAATAGGAGTATAGGCGTCGTGTCATGGCTGATTCGAGGACCTTTGAGAAAACAGACAGCAGTGATATGGGTCTGTAGTTGCGTCTGTCAGTTGGATCTCCTTTTTTTAATATCGGTCTTATTATTGATAATTTTAGAATATCTGGGAAAATGCCGTCGGTAAATGATTGATTCACCAAGACTGCAAGAGGTTGGGCCAGTTCTTCAGCACAATGTTTGATTAATACGGGAGGGATTTCATCAATACCAAAACTTTTTTTATTTTTTAGTTTTATTATCTGGTAATATCAAGGATTTCTTTATCATCTGTTGGGCTTAGGTACATTGAGTATTGGGATGGCGAAATAACGGGGCGCCCAGGAGGCTGGGCTGTAGTTGGCGACGACGACGTTCCCATGCTGTCGACATCGCTGCCCACAGATACAAAGAAATTATTAAAACTATTTGATATTAAGCCTGGATCCTCTGTAGTGTCACCATTTATGTTTAACTTAATATTATTTTTTTGTTTGGCTGTGAGTTTATTCGTACGTTCCTTAACTATGTACCACATGGTTTTTGAGATATTATCTGATTTATTTAGTTTACGAATGTAATCATTCTTTTTTGATAATTGGACGGCTTTACTAAGTAATTTTTCATAAGCTATATAATATTTATTTAAAATTGGATTTTTTATATGACAATTTAGTAGTTTTAACTGGCGTTTATGTTTGCATGATATTTTAATACCGGTCGTAAGCCAGGTTTTTTTTTTGTTATATTTTTAAATCTAATTTTCGTTAAGGGGATGGATTTATTTAGAATGCTAGTAATTAAGTTTAGGAAATTTGTATAATTTTCATTAACATTTTTATTTATGTAAATAATTAAGTGCCAGTTTACTTTTTTTTGTTCAATTTTAAATTGTTTCATATTTTCGCAACTAAATATTCGTTTTTTAACATACCAATTTCTTCTTTCGTGTTGAGTATTTTGAATATTTACTTAAATGCCTCTATGGTCAGAAAATCCATATTCGATTATATTAGTACTCAGATTTTTATCCTCAAAATTAATAAACAACAAGTCTAAGCATGTTTCAGACGCTGGTGTGATTCTAGTTGGTTCTTTTGTCATTTGTTTGAAGTTATAATTTTTCATGAGATTTATTAGTGTATTTGTTAAATTATCTGGGTTAAGTGCATCTATGTTAAAATTACCACCTATGAAAATTTTTCTTTTAGATTTTTTTATTAAAAGTATATGCAGGAGTTTTTCAAGTGAATTAAAAAATAATTCCGTTTGCCTTTTTCTTTCAGGCCAATAAAGTAAAACAATTACAAGGTTAAGTTTACCTATTTCTACAGCACATGTTTCAAAAATATATTCTGTGGTTAACTCTAGAATATCAGTTCTTTCTACATACTCTATGCAGTCTTTTATAAATATACAAACTCCTCCGCAATTGTATTTTGATCTATGGAATGAGGTGGCGCGTTGAAATCCTTCTGAGAATTGAGCGGGAACCTTGAACAGAAAGGCGCCCAAATTTTGTTTTACTTAATAATTTTATTTTTATTGATAATAAAGTTCAATTACTGTTTTTAAATTAGAGTAAAGTGTTCAGTAGCGATGGGAGGGACAAAAAAACGAAAAAAAGATCCTCCTGATGGGCTCATATCGCCAATTTCAACTTCAGATTCTGATGAAGATTCAATTAAAAAATATGATATTTACAAAGTACCTGGATATTCAAGAAAGTATCCCGTAAATAGTAACAAATCGGAGTACATTGTTTTTCTTTCACATCTAGACGAAAAGAAATATTTTTCAGATAAGGACAGGCTCGCCATTTCTCACGCCATACGAAAGTATGGAGTGACTGGTATATTGCATTTAAAATCGGTCAATAGGTATAAAATTGGTATCACATTCGATCTCTCTAATAATGCTAATGTCTTCCTACAAAATAAAAAAATCCTCGAAGAGTTAAGCCTGAAAGCTTCGATACCGGCTAGTGCCACCGAGGTGACCGGAGTTCTTTCTTCTGTGCCTACGGAACTTTCTAACAAACAAATTTGTTCCTTCATAGGCAGTTCTAGAAACATTATCCAAGTAAGGCGCTTCATGCGTCGGGTGCGTAATGATCAAGGAGTTGTTTCGTATCAGCCTACACAGACGGTTGCGGTTACATTTGCCTCCACAGAATTGCCTGAGTACGTCTATCTCGACTCCTGGAGACATGAGGTAAGAGTTTACGTTCCTCCTGTTAAACAGTGTCTGCGTTGTCTGAAGTTTGGACACATTGCCAAATACTGCAGAAATGATGAAGTGTGTTCCATATGCTCAGATAACCATAACTTTAAATTGTGCAAAGAGGATAGTAAAAACGCTAAATGTGCAAACTGTGGTGGCAATCACATTGCTATTTCAAACATGTGTCCACAAAAGAAGGCCAAAATTGAAGAAAGTAAAATTAAATCAAAAGCGGTAAAATATTCAGCATTATTTAATGAAAATTCATTCCCACAACTGATGTCAAAAAATATAGAAACACAAATTAATAATTTATTCAAATCAGATTTCTTTATGAATACTTTAACTAATGCAATTACTAAAATAGTTTTAAACCAAAAGGAGACCCCTATCAACTCTGTAAATATAAAAGAAATCATTAAAGACACCTTCAGAAACAGTACCCTAGCTAAACAATAATGGATTTAAATCTCAACATTGTTCAATGGAATGCTCAAAGTCTTATTTCTAATAGGCTCTCATTTATTAATTTTTTATATAGTTTTAATGTACATATAGCAATCATTTCAGAAACTTGGTTGACTCCTATTAGGAATTTTAATGTAAAGGGTTATAAAATAGAACGAAATGATATTGGTAATAAACATAATGGTGTAGCTATTTTAATTCATAATAGTATTAATTATAGGAATATAAGTACATATTCAGATTCCTCATTACAATGTATTTGTGTAAGAATTACTGTAAATAGAAAAGAAATTAGTATTGTTAGTTTTTATTGTCCAACAAATTGTGCACCATCCTTTAATAAACATAAATTTGAAGCTTTACTTAAGTCCATCCCAGAGCCATATATTTTTGCTGGTGATTTTAATGCCCACCACACATCATGGGGATGTCATTCTGTTGACGCGAGAGGTAGAGATATTTTTGATATTATTGACAATAATAATTTGGTTTTGTTAAATACTGGAGAAGTGACAACTGTTGGCTCCCTGACTTGGCGTCCAAATGCCTTAGATTTGACTTTGGTCTCTTCATCATTAGCTCTTTCTTGTGAATGGTCTGTTCATGAAGATCCACTTGGCAGCTACCATCTTCCTGTAATTATTAAAATCTGTGTAAATAATGGTATTGTAAATAGTATAACTAATAATAATAGCAGCCTGCCCATCTACCCTAATTTCAAAATGGTAGACTGGAAATTTTATGAAAGAAATGTAGATCTTAAATTGTCCAGCTCAGAGAGTCTAAATATTTCTTCATTAGAAGCTTACAATAATTTTTGTGATATTTTGCAAGCTGCTATCTATGAGTCTTTGCCATATTATTATAATAGCTCTCCTGTTTCTCCAACTCAAAATACATCTAATAATAGTTCTTTCCGGAAATCCAAAAAAAATCCTCTTCCATGGTGGAATAATAAATGCTCTGAAGTGGTTCAAAAATCAAAAGGTGCTTATATTAATTTTAAAAATAATCCCTCGGATGAAACATTTTTAGAATTTAAAAAGTTACAAGCTCTTAAAAAACTTACTTTAAAAATTGAGAGAAGAAAAAGTTGGGTTGAACTGTGTAGTTCCTTCAATCGGTGTACTCCTTTATCTAGAATCTGGAATTACATGAGAAAATTTAATAAAACATATTCTAATAACGACAGTGAAGATAACTGGGTTCCAGAGTTTTTGCAAAAGTTTACTCCAGATTATGTTAATAATAAAACAAACGTCTTATCTGATAATCAATTTAGTTCTGATAATTCCTTCCTTATTAAACCTTTTTCATTCGAAGAATTATTATCAGCTTTATATTCCCGAAAAGATAGTGCTTTTGGTTTGGATGGCATTCCTTATATTATGATGAAGAAGCTCAGTGAAAAAGCATTGCAAGTCTTTTTAAAAATATTAAATGATTTATGGGCAAACAATAATATACCTGTAACATGGAAGACAGACTGTCTAGTACCCATATTGAAGCCAGAGAAGGTCCGGTTAAAACCAGATTCCTATCGTCCTATTGCTCTAACTTCTTGTGTTGGAAAGGTCTTTGAGCAATTGTTAAAACAGAGGTTGGAATTTTATGTAGAGCAAAATAATATCTTACCTAATAATCAGTTTGGTTTTCGAAGGGGAATGTCTGCTCGTGAAAGCATTTGTCAATTGCAGCTGGATATTCAAAATAGTTTAAACAATAAGATTTTTTTAACATCTGTTTTCTTTGATGTAGCTGGGGCTTTTAACAGTGTCAATATAGACATACTTTGTTCTGAATTGCAGTCTGTAGGAATTCCTGATAAAATGGTTCTCTGGATTCATAACTTTTTGATTAACAGGCAAGTTTATGCCAAGTATAATGGTATATTATATGGTCCCAGATTTGCTTCTGTTGGAGTATGTCAAGGTGGAATTCTTTCTCCATTGATATTTATTCTATATATTCGTCGTCTCAATCTAATTTTGGGTTCCAAAGTAAAAAGTCTTCAATTTGCTGATGATCTAGTTGTGTATGCATCTGGAAATAATTTCGTAAACATTACTAACACTCTTAATAAGTCCTTGGAAGGCTTAAACAGATATTTTACTTATTTGAATCTGGATATAAATGCTTTAAAATCAAAAGTAGTAGTATTTAGCAAAACTAAAAATTTTGTAAACCCCTCTATATATTACAACAGTGATTGCATACCGGTCTCTTGTGAAGCTAAGTTTTTGGGGGTGAGTTTTACCCATAACTTGACATGGAAAAAATATGTAGATTTAATTTGTTTAAGAGCTAATAAAGTTTTCAATATTCTGAAAATACTTTGTACAACATCTTGGGGAGCTGATCCCAAAATCTTATTGCTTTTGTATAAATCTATGATGCGTAGTCATTTTGAATATGGTTTCCTATGTTACGCTGGCGACAATAAATTGGTAGATATTTTAGATAAATTACAGAACAAAAGCTTGCGACTCATCACAGGAGCTTTTAAAAGCACTCCCATTAATGTAATGCAGGTTGAGTGTAATCTTTCGCCATTAAAAATTAGATTTTCATACTTAAAAGAAAAATTCTTATTGAAATTATTTAGTCGACATAATAATCACCTGTTTCTAAACTTGAAAAATGCTCCTATATCCATGCATCATTCTATTTACATACTACAAGGTTTCACATTGTATCTAAATTTTCTTAAATCTTTAGAAATTCATAAAACATCCCTTCTTCCTTGTTATCAGGGAGATTTTAACAGCAAATTTCCTGCAATTAACATTATCATTGATCATAAGCTATCCTCTAAAGAAGATGTTTATGTTAAATTTTCTGAATATATTGGTTATAGATTTCTTTATACTGATGGATCTAAAACGGAGTCTGCGGTTTCATTTGCAGTTTTTGATGGGTCGTTAAAGACTGGTGTTGGTTACAAAGTAAATTCAAGCTTAAGTATATTCACTGCTGAGGCTGTGGCTATTCTTGCTGCTTTAAAACACATAAAACAAAAAAGTAATGGATGTCTTAAATGGGTTATAGTTAGTGATTCTATGAGTGTCCTAGAAAACTTAAAAAATAATAGATTTAATGCTAACACAAATTATATTGTTTCACTGATAAAAGAGTTTTGGTCAGATTTATCTTCTGTGTATAATTTTGATGTTTTGTTTATGTGGGTCCCATCGCACGTTGGTGTGATAGGAAATGAAAGAGCTGACTTTTTAGCAACAACTATAACCAACTCCTCAAATGTTATTCCTGATTCTAGCTCTCATCTCAATATCTCTGTACCATGTACAGATATAGTACCTGTTTTAAAGAAAAGGGCCATTGACGTATGGAAAAGGCATTGGAATTATGCTATTCAAATTGAAAATAAAGGTTTGTGGTATGCTGTATACAATGTCCCTATTGGAACTACTCCATGGTTCTGCAAAAGTCCTAGCTACATCAACAGGAAATTTTATACCACTATTCTTAGGTTGCGCTTTGGACACTGTCGTTTAAATTTTCATCTCTTTCGTTTAAAAATGGTCCAGAGTCCGCATTGTAATTATTGTGACTCTGAATCAGAGGAATCTTTATCTCATATATTCTTTTCTTGCTCATCCTTTGGCATTCAGCGCCTTGTGCTGATGGATGCGCTTATCGAAATATATGGCCAATCAGACATGGTACCGCGCTCCATTCAGGATCTTCTTGTAAATAGCTGTACTTATTTAGCTTTATTTAAATTTATTACAAGTACTGTAGGGCAAATTTAAAATTTTAGGTTGTCTTATGATATTCAATTTTTGTTTTGTCTTTTTAAATACTTAAGCAAGTCTTCAAATGTTTTCTTTCAATTTTTATGACTTGATTTTTGGTTATGTTTATGTGGGTGAATGGCACTTCACATGGACGTCGTTGTTGAATGTTTGTGCTGCATCTCTTTCATTCTTCGTAGTATGATAGAGATGCCACATGGATATTTGGCGGATATGGCCTGGTGAAGTGCTGCGGGGTATGGAGTTTTGTTTTCTTCTGTCATTATGACGATCATTAAATTTTTCGTATTAGTTTGAAAAAAAAATATATTTAAAATAAATAAAATATTCTTTATATAAAATAGGGAAAAAAATACTAAAGACGAGGCTGCATGGGCTTTAGTTCCCCTTGCCTTCCCTGAAAAGGGAAAACAAAAAAAAAAAAAAAAATTGAAATCCTTCTAATTGTAGTAAGCCCCTTTTTACTTCTGTAATCTAGGTTTCCGACAAGCAAAGTATTTTTAGATCTTTTTCTTTTTCAGTAATGTCTTCAAGTAAGTATGATTTATTATAAAAACTTTGAATATTCTGATAGAGCAATTTCGTCTTAATTTAGTTAATTTTTTAAATTTAGTTAAGTTTTCTCTTTTTGTTACATTACAGGTGTTAGTAACTTCCGAGTTATTGTGTTGGTATTCAGCACCATCTATGTAAAGGATTTTGTTTCTTATTGTTGCATGGTGACCTTCGCGCCGCGCCTTTAATAATGATTCCGTCTGTACTCTTTTTTATTTGTAAGGCTTTTCCATCTAGGTATTCCGATATCATTAAGCCCGTATTTTTGAAAAGATGTCTATTTTTGAGAAGGTGTTTTGTCATATTTTTGCATTTCTATCATTATTGGTCGTCGGTTTCCTTTCTTACCAAGTCTTTTAATGTCTTCCAGATATCCAGTTAAGTTGACATTAAGGAATATCGTGGAATGCATACAGGAGACGATCGTGGAGCTCATAATATGTCTCTCGTTGGTATTCAACCATGCCATAGATAACAATCTTTTTGGAAAGGTCATGTTATATCCATTTGAAGTTGCTAATGTACCATTTAGGATACTATCAGGGCGCTCAATTCTTGTTTGAACTACTGTCGAGAGATCGCGATTACATCGTGACTGCATCGCTGTAAAAGTTTGTATCGTGTAAGAGGCCTAAATTGAAGAAATGTTGTATTGCGCAAGCATTGGTGTTGTTATACAATAATAACACACAGTCATTTACAGCGGTAGTCAAAATCAACACCTATTACGAAGGCATTTTTATTTTCGGTTTTATTCTTGTTTGGATAACTAAACAAGAAAAAAAATATGAAAAAAATACCTTAAACTTATAATTATTTTTATATTCGATTCTATTCTTGTTTGGATAATAAACACGGTAGTAAAAGTTCCGCGTAATAGGCATTATTTTTAATTACCGCCGTAATAGGTTTGTTTACCTACGGTAATGTATTTTTTTCAAATAGTTCATTGTCACACTTATAAGCACCTTTATGCTATTATAATCGCTTACATACGACCGCTTCATAAAAAACCTAAGGCATCTGTTATATGCGTAAGTAAAGATATTATTTATCCCTCAAGCAACAGATAATAAACACAATTGATTTTTCAATTGTCATAGACCTCCAGTGTTATCCGCTTGACAGATTAATATTTTGCAATTCCTAACTATCTACCACAAAACTACAGCCATATGTACTGTAAGCGCAGTATACATTTAAAGATTGTTAACTGTAGATGAGTGGTGAAATGCTTAATGCTTAATACCACCTCCTCATATCGTCCATGACTCCAACTGTTCGTCTATGTTCGTGTTCGTCTTTTCCGAAGTCATTTTGAAAAATAATAGTAGTTATACAGGGTGGTGTCGTCAATGCGACAATAAATCCAAACATGGGCTATAAAGAGTTTAAAGAAATAGTTTGGCACTTTCAAAAACATGTTATTCATTTGATAATTTCATGACATTTCTATGAAATAATGCAGCCAATTACTTAGTAATTAAAATAGAATAAAACTAGAAAAATTTCACGTCCTGAGGCAGGAATCGAACCCACGACCTTTCGCAATCCGGGCGACTGCTCTGAGCACTGAGCCACCCAGGACTTGGGATATCCCTGTGAAATTCTTCTAGTCTATCTGTATTTGCGTTTATGAGCTAACGTCCACCGTACAATGTCGAAATATTCTATTTCAACATCCGAAACGAGTATTTTTACAAATACCGACGATTCGGTTAAGTTGGGGCAGTGCTTTCAAATATTCTTAATTTTTGATTTTAACATTATTATAAATGTTTCAAAAATTACTTAGTAATTAAAATAGAATAAAACTAGAAAAATTTCACGTCCTAAGGCAGGAATCGAAACCACGACCTTTCGCAATCCGGGCGACTGCTCTGACCACTGAGCCACCCAGGACTTGGGATATCCCTGTGAAATTCTTCTAGTCTATCTGTATTTGCGTTTATGAGCTAACGTCCACCGTACAATGTCGAAATATTCTATTTCAACATCCGAAACGAGTATTTTTACAAATACCGACGATTCGGTTAAGTTGGGGCAGTGCTTTCAAATATTCTTAATTTTTGATTTTAACATTATTATAAATGTTTGAAAAATTACTTAGTAATTAAAATAGAATAAAACTAGAAAAATTTCACGTCCTGAGGCAGGAATCGAACCCACGACCTTTCGCAATCCGGGCGACTGCTCTGACCACTGAGCCACCCAGGACTTGGGATATCCCTGTGAAATTCTTCTAGTCTATCTGTATTTGCGTTTATGAGCTAACGTCCACCGTACAATGTCGAAATATTCTATTTCAACATCCGAAACGAGTATTTTTACAAATACCGACGATTCGGTCAAGTTGGGGCAGTGCTTTCAAATATTCTTAATTTTTGATTTTAACATTATTATAAATGTTTGAAAAATTACTTAGTAATTAAAATAGAATAAAACTAGAAAAATTTCACGTCCTGAGGCAGGAATCGAACCCACGACCTTTCGCAATCCGGGCGACTGTTCTGACCACTGAGCCAACCAGGACTTGGGTCGTGGGTTCGATCGAAATCAAAAATTAAGAATAATGCAGCCAATGTTATACTATTTCATACAAATGTCATGAAATTATCAAATTATTTTTATTATTATTTTTTATACAACTAGATGACAAACAAGCTGACGGCCCACCTGGTGGTAAGCGGTTACCGCCGCCTATAGACCTGCAATAACAAGGAAAAGCACTTGATATTGCAGGTGCGCTGTCATCCTGAGGCCTAAGATGAAATGCCGTCCATGCCCAGTAATTTGCCCAGTAATTTCAATGAATAACATGTTTTGGAAAGTGCCAAACCATTTCTTTAAACTAATATAGCCCATGTTTGGATTTATTGTCGCATTGACAGCACCACCCTGTATACACCCATAAGATATGGCGCAGAAGCATATATCACTTCAACGTCCTCTATTGCATAATATTTTCTTTATGTACTTAGTGAATGATGTTGGAATTATGTATAGAGGGTCTGTTTTGATCGATTGTGAGTTGGGATGGGACATAGTAGAGGGTCGGACGAACAGTTGGACTGTTGGACTATAGTGTGGACCCGGCGTAAGAAATATTAGTATCTACTAGTGGCCGCTCGCGGGTCCGCCTGCGTGGATGTCACGTCGTATAAGGCAGCATATTGGTTCAACGTCTTAGAAAACGTAACAGACATTCAGACAGACAGTGTTCTCTCGCATTTATAACATAAGTATGGGTAGCACGCACGCATTATTTTCACGGCACATAGCGGGTTTATTTTACGATATCGATTTTAGATTGAAACTACTACGCGTAGGTGGAAAATAATATCTTGTAAAATTATAATAAATAAAATCTACGAACATTCTTGCTATACGACGAGGATAATTAGAACGCGGGGTAACATTTGACAAGGCGTTTAAATCTTGAAGGGTACGCAGCGTTGCCAATCTGTGGGGAATTCCCCAAACTGCGGAGATTTTCAGTTCGATTGGGTAATTTGAGGGGAGAGCGTTTATGTGGGGAAAATGCGGGGAATTAAGACATTTCCGCTAGAACTGAACTTAGAAGTAATAAAAGTAGTATAAGAAGTAAGTCTATTTTATAAATTATGTAAGAATATTTAATTCTTTAAAGCAATTTCACCGGCAGGAAGGTTTTACAGTTTATTTTATGGCAACATTTCATTTATGTCCATCAAACTTAGACAGAGTATCGCAGAGAACTTTCTCAAACGCATCTGTCGAGAGAAAATTCAGCGTTATAAAGAATTTGAAAACAGAGAATCGTAATCGTCTGCATAATGAATGACACTGTAGTAGCGCTTATGACCACTAGAGAAGGTAGGTATTAAGAAGAAAGGAGGAAGCCTAAAGCTTGATCCTTCAAATGATATTTTGACAAAACAAAGGCATAATAAAGAGCTGTAATAAATACCTTGATGAAAATCATTAAATGCTTAATAAGTATACGTAGGTAATAAATATATTTGATTTATAGAATCATTTTTTTCTGTCCTAAAAATTTGTGGGGAAAATGTGGGGAATATTGATTTTTTTCCCCCCCAAAATTGGGGATTTTCAGTTACGTTTTTGGGTAATCGAGCCCGTCGAAGTTGGCAACGCTGGGTACGGGCTATCCTCACAGCGTCGTAGCCCATAGAAAAAGATATTCAACTATCCTTTTCTAATACATACTATAGGTATAAGAGGAAGGGTATACATAGTAGTGGTATTTTTCCTCTAATTAAGAACGACATACATTATAATGCTTGCAAAGTATACTTAGATTTAGTATGGTACCAAACTCATGTGGCTTAGAAATTTTACAAAATTCTTTTAAAATAATTGTAGGTACTATTAGTTGGCTTATATTAGATCTAACAACTTTTGATTGCCAACTATCATTAATTTTGTGCATGCGCCCATATTTAGTTTCGATTGTTTCCGTCTTTCATTTGACGATTTGTATTCTTTCATTGCTGACGTATATTAATCTTACTATTTTTAGTGGGGATCTATAGGCTTTAGAATTTTTCAATTTACTTACCTGCTATGTTATTAATATACTGTAATATATATACATATTAATATACTGGGGGTTTGACTTCGAATACATAAATAAATAGAGCTTTTATATAATTTTATTTTGGTTTTCATATAGATCCTTGCAATGCAACTTTTAGTGGCCCTTGACTGTTTATCGACCACAACAACATACTTAAATTAATGATATTCTTAACACTCCTACTACACTAATAATATTCTTACATATATAGCACAAATTAAGCATCGCTAGGAGCTTATATTATGGATACAGACCACGGAGAAATATTGATAACAAACATCCATCGACATGTTATCGTACTCATCATACAAACATCTTACCGGGATTCAAACCCGGGAACTGGCTTAGTACGTGTAACGCGGTATTTTTGTAGTAGGTACTTACCTACTCAAATTATTTTTCAAGACAATATAATATTATGAATTGGTGCATTATTACTTTAGTCAATCAAATCTAAAAATCGCTTCATTTTCGAAATTGCAACCACCCCTCTTTAAAGTAAAACCGAAGTTGATTAGAAACAATCACCAGATGAAGCCATTTCTTTTTGGAGTTATGTAATCACTAGCTGCTGCCCGCGGCTTCGCCCACGTGACCTTTTTTTGCGGGCAAAAATGGCATTTGCGCCCGTACTGCGCCACGGGGTGACAGAGGCATGGCCCTTGCCCCCACATACCCTATTACCCATGCCGCCGGGTATGTGGGGTCCCTAGACCAAAGATGGTATGGGTCGAACTAAACCACTAAAACTACCCCGATGCTTTTACTTTAAGGATTTTGGGCAACAAATTTTTCCCTATCCCTATATCTTTTCTACGTTTGTACAGTCGACCACAGAAGTAGCCGAACACTTTAGTACCATGTCACACCGATCTTGTGCACGTACTAAAGCACGAAGAATTTTGATTGACTCATCCCGGGATCGACTATGGCGAAAGTTGCTTTGTTTCTGTTATTGAAACCAGAGCACTTAATTCACTACGCCATCGAGCTCAAGTGATGGGGCTCCCCACCTGCCTCCCATGGGCCCATTTCCCATTTCAGAAAAACTACATCGAATCATTATTCTCGGTACTTCCACTTTTGGATCCGATGTAAATGACACAGACAGTTATTATGACATTGTTAGTCAACACTAAATTGTTTGTGATAGATATTCCTACTGGAATTTAATAATTGAATAAAGATTTTTCATTTTATTTCTTTAGAAAGAGTTTCTTAATCTCATAAGTAAATATAACTCACTTAGGTACTTGGGTAGTTTTTAAATTATTCCGAACACACCGCTTTTTTAATTAAAAGGTTCCCAAGTTATTTGTATCTACTATTAGATTAAAGGGCCAGAAGCAAGAGAGGGAGGAAATTTAAAATAATTATTGAATTAAGGACGTGACCATTAAGAAGTCAATCCTTGAAACTTCGGAGCCGAATGAAACAATCTCTATAAGTCTAGTGAGTTTATTATTACCATCGAATCTCTACCTGTGATTTTTTTTAAGTTAGACCCGGCTTATAGCTGAAGCTGTCTCATTTTCCTAATAAAGGGTGATAGAGATAGCAACAGGCTTAAGCTACGTCTTATTTAAGAGCAAGCAAATTTTGTTGTAAGAGGACTTCTATACGCATCGATCTTTAGTCTATGCGCATCGACCTCCATGGGTGGCTAGCAAGATTGCCGTAACCAATACACGCTAGACGCTCGTAGCACCTTGGTCACTACTCACGTATTGCTACTGTAGCCTTTAGACGCTCGTAGCACTCAAGGTGCTAGGGTGCTACGAGCGTCACTACTCACGCGTTGTCACTGTGGCCTAGGCCTATTACGAAGGCATTTTTATTTTCGGTTTTATTCTTGTTTGGATAACTAAACAAGAAAAAAAATATGAAAAAAATACCTTAAACTTATAATTATTTTTATATTCGATTCTATTCTTGTTTGGATAATAAACACGGTAGTAAAAGTTCCGCGTAATAGGCATTATTTTTAATTACCGCCGTAATAGGTTTGTTTACCTACGGTAATGTATTTTTTTCAAATAGTTCATTGTCACACTTATAAGCACCTTTATGCTATTATAATCGCTTACATACGACCGCTTCATAAAAAACCTAAGGCATCTGTTATATGCGTAAGTAAAGATATTATTTATCCCTCAAGCAACAGATAATAAACACAATTGATTTTTCAATTGTCATAGACCTCCAGTGTTATCCGCTTGACAGATTAATATTTTGCAATTCCTAACTATCTACCACAAAACTACAGCCATATGTACTGTAAGCGCAGTATACATTTAAAGATTGTTAACTGTAGATGAGTGGTGAAATGCTTAATGCTTAATACCACCTCCTCATATCGTCCATGACTCCAACTGTTCGTCTATGTTCGTGTTCGTCTTTTCCGAAGTCATTTTGAAAAATAATAGTAGTTATACAGGGTGGTGTCGTCAATGCGACAATAAATCCAAACATGGGCTATAAAGAGTTTAAAGAAATAGTTTGGCACTTTCAAAAACATGTTATTCATTTGATAATTTCATGACATTTCTATGAAATAATGCAGCCAATTACTTAGTAATTAAAATAGAATAAAACTAGAAAAATTTCACGTCCTGAGGCAGGAATCGAACCCACGACCTTTCGCAATCCGGGCGACTGCTCTGAGCACTGAGCCACCCAGGACTTGGGATATCCCTGTGAAATTCTTCTAGTCTATCTGTATTTGCGTTTATGAGCTAACGTCCACCGTACAATGTCGAAATATTCTATTTCAACATCCGAAACGAGTATTTTTACAAATACCGACGATTCGGTTAAGTTGGGGCAGTGCTTTCAAATATTCTTAATTTTTGATTTTAACATTATTATAAATGTTTCAAAAATTACTTAGTAATTAAAATAGAATAAAACTAGAAAAATTTCACGTCCTAAGGCAGGAATCGAAACCACGACCTTTCGCAATCCGGGCGACTGCTCTGACCACTGAGCCACCCAGGACTTGGGATATCCCTGTGAAATTCTTCTAGTCTATCTGTATTTGCGTTTATGAGCTAACGTCCACCGTACAATGTCGAAATATTCTATTTCAACATCCGAAACGAGTATTTTTACAAATACCGACGATTCGGTTAAGTTGGGGCAGTGCTTTCAAATATTCTTAATTTTTGATTTTAACATTATTATAAATGTTTGAAAAATTACTTAGTAATTAAAATAGAATAAAACTAGAAAAATTTCACGTCCTGAGGCAGGAATCGAACCCACGACCTTTCGCAATCCGGGCGACTGCTCTGACCACTGAGCCACCCAGGACTTGGGATATCCCTGTGAAATTCTTCTAGTCTATCTGTATTTGCGTTTATGAGCTAACGTCCACCGTACAATGTCGAAATATTCTATTTCAACATCCGAAACGAGTATTTTTACAAATACCGACGATTCGGTCAAGTTGGGGCAGTGCTTTCAAATATTCTTAATTTTTGATTTTAACATTATTATAAATGTTTGAAAAATTACTTAGTAATTAAAATAGAATAAAACTAGAAAAATTTCACGTCCTGAGGCAGGAATCGAACCCACGACCTTTCGCAATCCGGGCGACTGTTCTGACCACTGAGCCAACCAGGACTTGGGTCGTGGGTTCGATCGAAATCAAAAATTAAGAATAATGCAGCCAATGTTATACTATTTCATACAAATGTCATGAAATTATCAAATTATTTTTATTATTATTTTTTATACAACTAGATGACAAACAAGCTGACGGCCCACCTGGTGGTAAGCGGTTACCGCCGCCTATAGACCTGCAATAACAAGGAAAAGCACTTGATATTGCAGGTGCGCTGTCATCCTGAGGCCTAAGATGAAATGCCGTCCATGCCCAGTAATTTGCCCAGTAATTTCAATGAATAACATGTTTTGGAAAGTGCCAAACCATTTCTTTAAACTAATATAGCCCATGTTTGGATTTATTGTCGCATTGACAGCACCACCCTGTATACACCCATAAGATATGGCGCAGAAGCATATATCACTTCAACGTCCTCTATTGCATAATATTTTCTTTATGTACTTAGTGAATGATGTTGGAATTATGTATAGAGGGTCTGTTTTGATCGATTGTGAGTTGGGATGGGACATAGTAGAGGGTCGGACGAACAGTTGGACTGTTGGACTATAGTGTGGACCCGGCGTAAGAAATATTAGTATCTACTAGTGGCCGCTCGCGGGTCCGCCTGCGTGGATGTCACGTCGTATAAGGCAGCATATTGGTTCAACGTCTTAGAAAACGTAACAGACATTCAGACAGACAGTGTTCTCTCGCATTTATAACATAAGTATGGGTAGCACGCACGCATTATTTTCACGGCACATAGCGGGTTTATTTTACGATATCGATTTTAGATTGAAACTACTACGCGTAGGTGGAAAATAATATCTTGTAAAATTATAATAAATAAAATCTACGAACATTCTTGCTATACGACGAGGATAATTAGAACGCGGGGTAACATTTGACAAGGCGTTTAAATCTTGAAGGGTACGCAGCGTTGCCAATCTGTGGGGAATTCCCCAAACTGCGGAGATTTTCAGTTCGATTGGGTAATTTGAGGGGAGAGCGTTTATGTGGGGAAAATGCGGGGAATTAAGACATTTCCGCTAGAACTGAACTTAGAAGTAATAAAAGTAGTATAAGAAGTAAGTCTATTTTATAAATTATGTAAGAATATTTAATTCTTTAAAGCAATTTCACCGGCAGGAAGGTTTTACAGTTTATTTTATGGCAACATTTCATTTATGTCCATCAAACTTAGACAGAGTATCGCAGAGAACTTTCTCAAACGCATCTGTCGAGAGAAAATTCAGCGTTATAAAGAATTTGAAAACAGAGAATCGTAATCGTCTGCATAATGAATGACACTGTAGTAGCGCTTATGACCACTAGAGAAGGTAGGTATTAAGAAGAAAGGAGGAAGCCTAAAGCTTGATCCTTCAAATGATATTTTGACAAAACAAAGGCATAATAAAGAGCTGTAATAAATACCTTGATGAAAATCATTAAATGCTTAATAAGTATACGTAGGTAATAAATATATTTGATTTATAGAATCATTTTTTTCTGTCCTAAAAATTTGTGGGGAAAATGTGGGGAATATTGATTTTTTTCCCCCCCAAAATTGGGGATTTTCAGTTACGTTTTTGGGTAATCGAGCCCGTCGAAGTTGGCAACGCTGGGTACGGGCTATCCTCACAGCGTCGTAGCCCATAGAAAAAGATATTCAACTATCCTTTTCTAATACATACTATAGGTATAAGAGGAAGGGTATACATAGTAGTGGTATTTTTCCTCTAATTAAGAACGACATACATTATAATGCTTGCAAAGTATACTTAGATTTAGTATGGTACCAAACTCATGTGGCTTAGAAATTTTACAAAATTCTTTTAAAATAATTGTAGGTACTATTAGTTGGCTTATATTAGATCTAACAACTTTTGATTGCCAACTATCATTAATTTTGTGCATGCGCCCATATTTAGTTTCGATTGTTTCCGTCTTTCATTTGACGATTTGTATTCTTTCATTGCTGACGTATATTAATCTTACTATTTTTAGTGGGGATCTATAGGCTTTAGAATTTTTCAATTTACTTACCTGCTATGTTATTAATATACTGTAATATATATACATATTAATATACTGGGGGTTTGACTTCGAATACATAAATAAATAGAGCTTTTATATAATTTTATTTTGGTTTTCATATAGATCCTTGCAATGCAACTTTTAGTGGCCCTTGACTGTTTATCGACCACAACAACATACTTAAATTAATGATATTCTTAACACTCCTACTACACTAATAATATTCTTACATATATAGCACAAATTAAGCATCGCTAGGAGCTTATATTATGGATACAGACCACGGAGAAATATTGATAACAAACATCCATCGACATGTTATCGTACTCATCATACAAACATCTTACCGGGATTCAAACCCGGGAACTGGCTTAGTACGTGTAACGCGGTATTTTTGTAGTAGGTACTTACCTACTCAAATTATTTTTCAAGACAATATAATATTATGAATTGGTGCATTATTACTTTAGTCAATCAAATCTAAAAATCGCTTCATTTTCGAAATTGCAACCACCCCTCTTTAAAGTAAAACCGAAGTTGATTAGAAACAATCACCAGATGAAGCCATTTCTTTTTGGAGTTATGTAATCACTAGCTGCTGCCCGCGGCTTCGCCCACGTGACCTTTTTTTGCGGGCAAAAATGGCATTTGCGCCCGTACTGCGCCACGGGGTGACAGAGGCATGGCCCTTGCCCCCACATACCCTATTACCCATGCCGCCGGGTATGTGGGGTCCCTAGACCAAAGATGGTATGGGTCGAACTAAACCACTAAAACTACCCCGATGCTTTTACTTTAAGGATTTTGGGCAACAAATTTTTCCCTATCCCTATATCTTTTCTACGTTTGTACAGTCGACCACAGAAGTAGCCGAACACTTTAGTACCATGTCACACCGATCTTGTGCACGTACTAAAGCACGAAGAATTTTGATTGACTCATCCCGGGATCGACTATGGCGAAAGTTGCTTTGTTTCTGTTATTGAAACCAGAGCACTTAATTCACTACGCCATCGAGCTCAAGTGATGGGGCTCCCCACCTGCCTCCCATGGGCCCATTTCCCATTTCAGAAAAACTACATCGAATCATTATTCTCGGTACTTCCACTTTTGGATCCGATGTAAATGACACAGACAGTTATTATGACATTGTTAGTCAACACTAAATTGTTTGTGATAGATATTCCTACTGGAATTTAATAATTGAATAAAGATTTTTCATTTTATTTCTTTAGAAAGAGTTTCTTAATCTCATAAGTAAATATAACTCACTTAGGTACTTGGGTAGTTTTTAAATTATTCCGAACACACCGCTTTTTTAATTAAAAGGTTCCCAAGTTATTTGTATCTACTATTAGATTAAAGGGCCAGAAGCAAGAGAGGGAGGAAATTTAAAATAATTATTGAATTAAGGACGTGACCATTAAGAAGTCAATCCTTGAAACTTCGGAGCCGAATGAAACAATCTCTATAAGTCTAGTGAGTTTATTATTACCATCGAATCTCTACCTGTGATTTTTTTTAAGTTAGACCCGGCTTATAGCTGAAGCTGTCTCATTTTCCTAATAAAGGGTGATAGAGATAGCAACAGGCTTAAGCTACGTCTTATTTAAGAGCAAGCAAATTTTGTTGTAAGAGGACTTCTATACGCATCGATCTTTAGTCTATGCGCATCGACCTCCATGGGTGGCTAGCAAGATTGCCGTAACCAATACACGCTAGACGCTCGTAGCACCTTGGTCACTACTCACGTATTGTCACTGTTGCCTATAGACGCTCGTAGCATCTTGATCACTATTCACGCATTGTCACCGTAGCCTATAGACGCTTGTAGCACCTTGAGTACTACTCACGCGTTGCCTACCCTATAAAAATTGAGAGCATAATTATTAGCCCATTCCAACTGCTTCCAACACATAACGCGCTCTCAATGAGCTCTGTTGATCTTACTCACCGCAGGAGCGTAATTTACACAGCACTACAAAGCAGCTTAATTTACCTGCGACTATCTGCAAGGTAAAAGTACTAAAAGTCACTACAGTACCTAAAAAAATCGAGAAAAATCTCCTGAATCCGGGAAAAATACTAAATTTGTTTTCTTTGACCACTGTTCAATAAATGGCGGGCGACATAAAGCCAAATAACGTCACTAAAGTGACGTAAGCGCCATGATGAATATTTACCTGTGTTGCAGTTTTTTCTCTAAAAAAAATTTAAACAAAAAATAAAACCGACTCCAAAAAACTGAAAAGGATAAAATAATTAAATTTCAGTAAGTAGGCACTCATCCCCTAGGAACATATTTTTGGAGTCGGTGCTTCACTATCTATGGTTTCTGGAAACAACTTAGCACCAACTGACCATGACCGTGAGCTTATATTGTTTTCTACTATCGTATCATTGCAATAAAAATACATAGGAAAGCAACTTCGCATATGTAGACGACTTAATTTTTCCAGTTTTTTTTATTTCAAAACCAAACTAACCAATGGATTTCTAAAAATTTTTTATGGGACCAAATGGAAACTATTCCGTATTGAACAAAAAAAAATCAATCAACCGTCCATAGAGTACATTTGTAGCGTCATTGACTTACGTAAAGCGTATAGCGTAGTTTTTTGATCACGCGTTCTGTTGTGCTTCGGAAGATAAGTTGAGCCGTTGGTCCCAGTTGTTACTGCAATCGCTTGAACCCACGAACTCGCAATGGGCGCCTAGGAGAGCATATGCCCAGCAGAGGAACATATTAAGGTTAATGATTATGAAATACCACTAAGCCCTACCTACCTCAGTTGATAAATTCGAGTGCGAAATACCAAAATGCCTCTATAAATATACTTAAATAACTAAGACTCTGATATGTTCTGTTTTGAAAATGTTCTGTGTTATATTGGCTCATTCTGTTTTCTGTTTAGTGTACAGGGTCTTCTAACCACTCCACCAGTCGTCAACGACAAAATACTGCTTCGTAAAATATTATATTTAAAAATTAAGAGCTGCCGACAAAAATAACCATCATGTCATAACGAGCTCATGTAGTTCATCCCTTCTTGCCATTACTTCAGTTACTTATTTTAATGCTATAGAGTCTATAGCATTAAAATAAGTAACTGAAGTATATCCATATGTATATAGTATAGACCTAACTCCGGATGACCTGTCTTTGAAATCCTGTGTATAATTATAGCCTGTCGTAATATTGCGTTAACTGATATAATTATAAAATTTAGACTCACTAATACAGTCATGTGTAGATCAAATATACATTTTGCTATTCGATTTTAAATAATGTAGCACGGAAGTCCATATTGCCTACGCAGTATTTTGTTAAGCAGATAAAGGATACTTCATAGTCAATAGATAT
Organism: Nymphula nitidulata; assembly: GCA_947347705.1. Lineage (NCBI taxonomy): Eukaryota > Metazoa > Arthropoda > Insecta > Lepidoptera > Crambidae > Nymphula > Nymphula nitidulata. The sequence continues at coordinate 10,810,602 of OX374636.1, forward strand.
TTTTAAACAAAAGAATTGAATTTTTTTCACATTTAACAAAACAGGAGGTGAAATAGTTTTCCATGTGGCAAACCGTAATACAACAAAGGCAAATAAAAATATTATTTAAAAGGTACAACTAAATATTAATGTGAAGTGTATCAAATACAGGGTGGTGCCGTCAATACGACAATACATTGAAACAAAGGCTATATTAGTTCATAGAAATGGTTTGGCAGTTTCAAAAAACAACGTGTTCATTTGATAATTTCATGACATTTCTATGAAACAATGCAGCCAATATTATATTATTTCATACATATTATGTCATGAAATTTTCAAATGAATATGATGTTTTTGAAAGTGGCAAGCCATTTCTATGAACTAATATAGGCCGTGTTTCAATTGATTGTCGTATTGACGGCACCACCCTGTAGTTAAAGATGATTACGTGCGCATCAAGAGCACAACCTTGCCTTGAGGCATAGTAAAAGAAAAGAATTAGGCGATGTACAAATATTATCAATAAAGATAAAAGTATATTAATAATGAATTTTTTAGCTCCTTAATAACCTTCTTCCTAAGGAAACCCCCCAAAAAAAGACCGTCGTACCTACTACTGTAACTGAAAATTTGTTAGCTACTGACAGATGTCTATGAAATATTTAAAACGGCCACCTCACGTACTCGCAAATTGAGAGTGAGTGCCGGATGCGATCCGTGATCATATTAGCCCCCTGTGTACCACGGTGGAGATGTTTTGATACTTATGCTCCTTACTTGTGGATGTGATATTTGAACCATTTGTTAAGTCAATCTAAATATCGAATAATCTCTATATGCTCTTTATATCAAATAGTAACATTTTGATATATCTTTTTTACTGACTAAGTATATAGAATATAATTCCAACATGAAACTGATCACGACATTTGCAAACAAAGTATTATTTCTCTAGGAATCCGACTTCAAAACACTAAAATGGATAAAATAATTTAATTTAAGTAGGTACTTATCACCTAGAAACATATTTTTTGGAATCACTGCTTCACTTTCCATTGTTTCTGGAAACAACGTAACACCAAGTTCAAAAAATATGTGTCTAAGGGATAAGTACAACCTACTTCAATTCGATTATTTTATCCTTTATAGTGATTTATTTTTGTTTAAATTTTTTTCTGTTTAAAAATATTTTTCTCCAATTTATGTTGAGTTAACAGATAAGTGATATGTTTCTACGAGTTGAGTTGATCCGAGTTAGGTTTCTGGACTCTACTCGATTTGCTCATGTGTTGACTCTTGCTACATTTTCCGAACTACCTTCTAGCGCAAAATTTATAAAAAGTTTTGTGTTCCAAATTGTGAGGAATCTCTGTAAGTCGAAAAAGCTCTTTTTCATTTCATTCCTCTTGTTCACGATATAACAGCTACATGAAATTACATGCAGCTGTTATATCGTGAACAATAGGAATGTAAAAAGAACATTAAAGTTTGTAAAGAATTAACTTTATGTATTTTGTTTCTTGGACTAAAACTTCTATGATTTCCCTAAAAAATTAGTTGACCGAAACAAATTATCAATAAAATTAAAAATCTCTTATGATAAATTTTGCCAGCGAAAGTTTGCGAACACGGTAGCATATGTAACTTCATTCACAAACTGTTAACTGATAACTCTATCACAGTATATTCAATCTACTCTATGGTTTCGCTGACGGATTCAATCTCAGTAAGCCCGCGCCGTGCCGCGCTTGTTACCCCCGCGCTTCCTGTAACCTACCCCTTTGACTACCAACGTAGAGTGACAACGTTACTTTAATTTTGTAGTCAGTAAAATAAATTTTTAAAAAATGTTAGAAAGTACATAGGATACTTTTTAGAGAGCCCATGCGTGCGGCCACTAGTGAACAATCATTACTATCACAAACTCTTTATTTTTAATACAATAATTGCTTCTTTATATTTAGTACAATAATTGCTAATACAACTCTTTATTGTTCATAAAAATTAGAAAATGATGTATTCAGAAGTATTGTAAGCTTGGATCTTAAGTATTAAGTATTAGTATAACAGCAACAGATAAAAATAAAAAGTGAGCTTAAAAGTCAATTTAGTCGTCAATGTTAATTAAAAGTATCACGTACGAAAGGTCGCGCTACATTCGCCCTGTAGTCATTTTGTTTAGTTTTGAATAAAGAAGATAGATATGATAATGTCCTACGTGTTTGTTTCATCGTTTTGCGGGGGATTTCGATTCGAAGTCAAGGTTGATATAAATAGCCAAGCTAGTAATTTAGAACAGAATTCTCTGTTACAAAACAATGACCAATGTGCTAAAAAACGTTAGGCAGGCTTTGACACTTAATAATATGTGTATCTTTGGCCCATCTTTTGCCTACGACCCCCTATGGTTTTAATTAAAACACAGTAAAATGCAAATTATGTCATATGACAGACTTAGAATGCAAATTGCATCCATTATCCGTACTCAAGACCTAGGTCAACTGGGACAAAACTATTATGCTAATATGATTCAGGTTTTATAGAATCTGATCAAAGAGCACCCTTAAAGTAATGTTATGACCGTCTCAGGCCAACGGCAGTGCTGCTTTGCTCAGAAATATCGTCAAAGTCGTCATCAAACAAAATATAAATGTTGTTATTTTGAATACTAAAAATTGCAACATTAAATCATTATTAACGATATATGACATTAAAACAATTAGATTTATTACCCATTCATCCGCAAAACTCATCGGAATCTATATATCTACCCTACTCATACGAAAACAATTTGAAATTAAATAATTACCCATTCATGCGAAAAAAAACGACCTGTTCATCCGGCATGTGTGTACCTACCTAGTTGTCTTTAGACGAGAGTACAACTCACGCGTTGCACACTGTGTAATATCAAAAGGTAACGCTTTATTGACGGCATTGAAGACAATTCTCGCTGCTTCGACCCCAAAGTCTGTGCCCAAAGCTTCCCCAAACAGCTCTGGTGACCTCACTCGCATTAACATAACTCTATACAGCTGTGGCGACCTCACTCACATTAACATAACTCTATACAGCTGTGGCGACCTCGCTCACATTGACATTACTCTATACAGCTGTGGCGACCTCACTCACATTAACATAACTCTATACAGCTGTGGCGACCTCACTCACATTAACATAGCTCTATACAGCTGTGGCGACCTCACTCACATTAACATAACTCTATACAGCTGTGGCGACCTCACTCACATTAACATAACTCTATGCAACTGTGGCGACCTCACTCACATTAACATAACTCTATACAGCGGGGGCGACCTCACTCACTTTAACATAACTCTATACAGCTCTGGTGACCTCACTCATAGGAAGAGTCATAACTCTATACAGGTCTGGTGACCTCTCTCACAGGATCATAACTCTATACAGCTCTGGTGACCTCACTAACAGTAACATAAATCTATACCGGCGGTTATAGAAAACTGAATTCAAGTACGTGGTGTAACGATAAGTAGAGACAAGTCGCGAACAGGACATTGAGATGCAGTATCGTATTCCATGAAACAGTATTCGAGAAAAAATCAATAACTGTTTATGTAACGCCGTTCTACATACATGCCTTAAAACGTTTTCTAAAGCTTCGGGCCAAAATAAAACGTGATTCATGACGCTATAATTTCAATCAGAAAACCTATCCCTTCGTATAAGTCACAAATGCTCTGTAATAATCCGAAAGAAAAGCTCAAAGTCAAAAACGAACTTCATAATAGCTTCGTGTTTCGTATTACAAAATCTTTGATTACAGACATTTATTTGACGACCAGCTGGCCGAGTGGTCTGTATCCCTTGCTATACAGGTAACTCGGTCAGGGGTCCCGGGTTCAAATCCCGGTAGGAGCCCGATGTTTGTATAATGAGTACAAGCATTTGTTCACGAGTCATGGATGTTTATATGTTTATTTAGTATATTTCTAATATTTAAGTATTTATATAAAAAAATATATTAATATTTCTCCGTTACCCAGTTATCATAACACAAGCTCTTAATGAATCTTACTTTGGGCTAGATAATAGGTGTGATTGTATGAATATTATATATTTATTTTATACATATAATCAAAGTTCACAGTTTTGTTTATAACCAAAGTTTTCAGTATTTTTTGTCGTGGAAGAGATGATGTGCATTAGGGGAGAGTGGGGTAATTTCGGACGTGGGGTAGCTCTGGACAAGGACGTTTACATTTAATAAGCATGCTCAATGCCAAGCACTAGGTTTTTTTTTATTAAAAATGTAAAAAAATATTTTAAAGTAAATGATTATTTATTATGATGTAAATCTGACCTAGCCGCTGCTGGCCAGACGACGGGCGTGTGTGGGGGTCGCCCAGCGCTATAGATAGACACTGGCAATACCCACTCAAACTCCCCGGTAACTCGCGGGGGTAGCCTAGGCTTTGCTGAAGCAATTTCACCAGCCTACCCCCAGGCAAAACAAGAAAAATTAAACTCTTTTGGGTACTAGGGTATGGACGATGTAAAAGTATTAAATAAAACTGCATTTGAGCGAAATTTTCAGTCAAAGTAGTACCTATCTATTGACTGAAAAATATTGGTGAAAAGCAGTTTTGATCAAAACCTGCAATCAAAATTATCTTTGAGTGTTTTTGAAAAACAAAAATTTTTTGAGCGGAATAGTCAAGGTCTGACATGAACCGAATTGCCGTAAGCTGACTTAACCCTAAAGTTCAAATTTCATAAGAACATCTAACACACCAAGCATGAGGCTTGTGGTAAATACCTATGTGTGTTTTGTTGTTTCATACATACGTATAGCTAAAATATATCTCCCTTTTAATTTAAATTCGTTGTAGATTTATTTGTGCCCTGTCTCAAAAAATAGAATTTGTAATAATATAGGAAGGACTCCCTATTTCCCATTACTTTTTGGTATAAACGCTATCTATTCGAGGCTTACAAAACTACATATTATTGAATACAGCAAGAAAAAGCAAAGATTAAAAATAGTAAAAGCATGGACCAATTACTTCTATCATCCTTGGTAAAAGTGAAAACAGCACTGTACGACGCCATCTATTGTCGTTGAATTACACTTTCTTATGGGAGTTGGTAGCGACATCTGTGAAAGGGTGTTTATACAGAAATTGTATTACAGTCCCGCCAGGTGGCAGCCCGTACCTCAAATAGGGGTTGGTTTGTTTTGTTATTCACTAGCTGCACCCGGCATGCTTTTCAATGCCCGTAAAGGGAAAACTGTTAGGTCTAATAATAAAAAAATGATAAAAAAGTTTTCATAATCCAGAAACTTTCATTGGCATGCCTAGAACACCCTACAAAAGTTTCATCAGAATCTGATCAATGTTTTCGGGACAAACATACAAACATTGATATTAATTTATATTGATGATGATGATTTACTGCGATTTCTGCATGAACTTTATTCAATATTTTCCTATGTATTTTAGTAATTTAAATTTTTAAAGAAAGAGGTTCTTTAATATGAATAAAATATAAGTAAAGTAATAGATGTAAGTATTGTTTTTGAATGCCGGCTAGCATAGACGCTCGTGATTTTCTGAGAGACTACTTGTACAGAAGCAGACCTTCTTTGGGACTACAAGTTAACTCAAAATATATTTATTATTATAATTACATTCAAGTTCATACAATATTTAGATGTAGATCATTTAAGATTTTTTTAGCTTAAATCTATCATTACAGTTTGAACCAATACAATAGATAAGCGACTTAATTAGTGTAACACAAAACATACATAGTTGTTTTAGTGAATTCACTCAGAGAACAGTGAAAAAGATCTATCCTCTCAGCTATTTTATTGAGGGTGTGCAGTGTTTGCTTCAACGGGGACTTACTTATTCTGAAGGTGGGTGCTTCCGCGCGGTACCACCAGTGACTTTGGTCTACGGCGACGTTCCAAATATCTGTCAGGAACACATAACACAATTTTACTCAATATTACGGAATCGCAAATCTTCGCTCTCATTACTTTGAATAAATAAGATGCCAGCGCCAAGCCCCTACGCGCATGCAAATGCAAGTCATTGCATCCTGTATCATTGTACTCTGCTAATTTCTAAATAAAATTTCTGCCTTGTCTTCAAATAATAAATAAACTAATAAAATATAATAAGATAATTTAATAAGATATGGTTTGTTTTAATTTGTGCACTTGACTTTTCTATATTGAAAATTAAAAAGTTCAGTGCTATTCTTTCGTTACATTCCGACGAGAAAGGGACAGACAGTAACATCACCTTACAGTAAAAAAATGGCATTTTATTTTAATTGCAGCTTAAATTCCCATAAGTAAAAACATGCCGATTAAAATTAACCAAAAGTATTGTGTGCCCAAAGTGTTTGGTTCGTCTGATGTTTCTGAAAATCGCTGATACCCTTTTTCATTGAAGTAGGATAAAAGAGAGGCGGTAAGTTTTAGTTCCAGAGAGTGACAACGGAATACTGACTACGAGCGGACAACAAATTGACGGCGTAATCGGTCGACGTGTCGCGATATTGTCAGGTAAGTTATCTGGTCAATTCAAACTGTCACTTGTAACTTTCTAGCAGTCCTCATTACAGCTGTCTATCTATATACCATCGTAGCACCAGCTAGCGGAAAATTTCGTCTGCAAGCGCTGCTACGGGCAGCTACGCATGTGCTACGAGCTACGAAACGTAGCAGCCGCAAAAGATTAGGCGATTAGGCGGCGGAATGCGCAGTGGTTCATATCACAGGTGGAAGTCCTTCCTCAATTTATTGTGTTCAAAATGTCACCATGTTCTAAAGTAGGATTTTTTTTTAGTTATTTTTTTGTACAACAAAGGTGGCAAACAGGAATACGCGCCTGCCTAGTGGTTAACAGTGACTCTCTCGTAGCACCTTAGGCTGCACTACTCACACGTTGCCAACCCTGTAAAAATATAGACAAAACGTTGGTCAGATCACTCAGAGGGGTAGCGTGTATTTGTATCTGATGCTGTGTAGTTTTCACAACTTAAAATTATTTCGCTATAGAATGGACTGTATTTTAAGAACAACATCTTGTCCTTGGTGTGTAATAAGAAACCACTAACCTTTCCCAGAACCCTCGCTCAGTCAACCCTCGTCAGGCTGCCAGCTTGAGAATCGGGCGACTTGGCACGCACGGCATTGTAGCGGGCTGATGTTAGGGAAATTTCACCAATTTTGGGAAGTTTTCAATATTTATAGCTAGTACACGGTACTTACTATTTTAGAAGCAGCTTTTGACGGCTAGGAACGTCTAGGTCAAAAATGTGTCACAGCAAGAATACTAAAACGTTTCCTATCATGCTCTCGCGACGACAGGTTCGTAAGTAAGCCCGTTCGAGTGTTGCCATCACCGTCACAAGCACGATGATGCTTGGGGAAAAATTGGGGGCTTAAAACCTACTATCCTTGAAATAGGCAAAAATTCCAATGACTAACACACTGAAAGTGTTTAATTATTTATGTCTTCAGGGTGCGGCCCGCCTTACCTAGGTATTTGTATTTCCACGCGTTGATAAAAAAAAACGTGAAAACTCATCGCTAGCCCATTTGCATAATAATTGCGATTCGGAAGTCCACCCAGCGCACATCGCGATGGTACAAGACATGGCTCATGCACTTTCAGACTGGCATTGTGTTAACATGCACATATACGATGACCAGATAACATGCAACATGCAACCCGCATTGCATTGTATTTGAATTTCGCTTGCATAAATATTCTAATACCACGACAATACTAGATAGTATATAAACTGGAGGGACTTTGTGGGAGCGTAAATAGATATGCTATAATGTTGAAACTTTAACCGTGTTATTATAGAAAATGTTTCGAATCGCTTCCCATTACTCCACTGAGCATCTTTTCTCAGTTTAACAATGGAGTTTTACTCTTTCTTCATAGGAACAAGCATCCTAGTCTTCGGATTTACCAAAGTTTTGTTTCATACAATACTGTCCACCTCCAAATTGCGCACAAAGAAATTTGGTGAATTTTTTCTCTATCATTCTCACAAAGTTTTTTTAAGTAGTTTAATGACAAGCAAGCTGACGGCCCACTTAGTGGTAAGTGGTTGCTGTCGCCTATAGACACCTGCAAGAACAACAAAAAAAATCACTTGGAATTGCAGGTGCGTTGATACCCTGAGGCCTAAGATGAGGCCTTTCCTGCCCAGTAATCATACTGGTTACGTTTATTTTCAATCTGAAACACATCCAACTGCCTTACGTCCGAAATAGGAAAGATATTGGTAACTACTCAGACATGACTCTACACTCGAGCCTACCACCTAATCCCACGCGAGTATGACAGAAACTCTGCCGGCGCGCGTTTTTCCTTCTTCCTATGATATGGGTTCCTAATTCCTTCAAACGAGACGTGAAAAGGTTCGGATGCCCTGGTGCTTACACATTTTGATTTCATTTACGGTTTAACATCAGGTAGAGGAAATTTTTTCATAAAAGAAAAATAAATATAATGATCATCTTGATCACCACATCACCCGAGAGACGCCCACTGCTGGGCATAGGGACTGGACAAGGATCTCCAAATTGACCGGTCCGGCCCGCCCGCATCCATCAGTTCACCAACGCTGCGTCTCCCAAATTCTAATACTTTACGATAAAAGTTAACGTCGTCTTTATGTTTTACATTTTTTTACCTACTTATTTGGTTTTTTGACCGCAAAAAAAAGCAAATGTTCTTAATTTGACTGTAGTTTGCCTATATCCAAACTTGTCTTAGTAAATAGTTCTAGAATAGAACATTTTTTTTTCCATAAGCTACTATTTATATGTGAGAGAAGAGTAAAAATAACTAGTGGCACTCTTTTTTCCCACTTCTTCTGTATGCATGATAGAACAAGTAGGAGTTCTTGATAACACTAGCATATCTTAAAAATGTTCATTTATCAAGCAGTTGTAAGGGTAGACCGTGACGTGATAAAATTGCGACAATGACTTAATCTAGTAACGCAAAATCCTTTTTTATTCTTCTTTTATTACTTAATAGTATTAAAATGAGTTGGTACTGTAAATTCTTGAAGCATTACAAGTGACTGAGTAAAAGTCTTGCAATCGTTGGATCATCAGACCAAGACAATGAGTGTATAAAATTGGCCAACGCAAATGGAGGTGAAAATGTGTTAAAAATCAAAAACAAAAAACATAAAAGACGTTCAGTCTATTAAGTTTTCGTTGATCTGATGTTAAGCAAAAAGTGAAATCCAAAAATATGGAAACAGCTGACTCTACCGTCACATAAGTGCCTCTTTCATTACTTGTTCTACTGTAATTTGTCAGTTTAAGACAATCAAAAATCAATTGTGTCTGGAATCTGTGGCTTGACAGGTAGGACAAGGATCGCCGTCAAAGTTACACCAATTTCCTTTTTTTTGTATAAAGATATACTCTTTATATAAAAAATGCTACCAGATTTGTCCCATTTTAATTTGATGGTGATCCGATGAATATCTTCGGAGTGGAGTGTAATGTCATCCAGCTACTGACAGGCAGAAAAGTCGATAATGCCGTTACCCTTCTAACTTTGACTTTGTTTTTGGAAACTTATTACTATAATTAGAAAATAAAAATTCAAACGAAACTAAAAACAGACTTCAAAATACTTGAAAAGCAAAATGTTTATGTTATTAAGTCAGTGTTTACATCTATAGTCAACCTTAATTATTTTTTTTGTACATGAAACAGATCTTGCTAGTTAGTTGCTTGTCAATAAAAAATTAAGAATAGTTGCTTGTCATTCCTAGTCCGAGACGTCCTGTTATAATCATGACATGACTGCTATATTTTAACACAAACAATTAAAATATAACTGTTGTGGATTAATAAGAGGTTCGTCGTGCGAAGCAGACGCGAAAGAAATAATATTAAGATACGGTTATAAAAATGGCAAAAGGAATATTATGTATTTCTATAAACTTTACAAAAGATATAACAACTTAAATCACCATGACAACAACAACTAAAAACTTGACATGAAATTGCAAAGGCAAAAAAGAATTATAGTTCATGGAGGTTTCACAACACACTGCGCACCACAAGAAAAAATGAAAACAATTTAATAGAACTTTTAAAAAAACACACGTACACTATACTTATCAAGTCACAAATCAAGCCGACCTGGCATTCGATCTGCCGACCATACCGAGTTTGTCTCGTCAACATTTACGACACTCGAAGACGGATTCTTCTTTCCCTTTTCTCTTCTTTTCTTTTTCTTCCTTTTCGTTGTGTAAAAAAGTATCTTCACAGCAATATTATAATTGTCTGACTGATTCACCGCTGCATCATTATAAGCAGGCCTTACTTCATTCTGGTTCTTACTATCTACTCTTATTGTTTCTTTGACAAGTTTCATTACTTCTTTCTCTAACCCTTTTTTATGCTTCACCTCTACTTCGTCTCTTATGCCTTCGGCTGTTGTGCCTTCTGCAGTGTCATTCAAGGTAACCCCTTCCTTCCGTAACTCCGAAAAAAATACAGGCTGCTGACTTGTCGGCAAGTATTCACAAATGACGCGTTCCTCTAATGCTTGCAATCCGAAACAAATATTCTCCCCCATACCATCCAGACATAGGTTAAGCGAATGCCTCATTTCCTTTTTAGTTACGATGCCTCCAAACACATTTAGTGTGGTCTCTTTTTGAGCATAAGGTTCTAGTTTTATCTTCTCCGCCGTATCCTTTTCAATAAATGATCTCTGAGCACCAGAATCGACGCGAGAACTAACGTTGAACTTATCTGCTACATTGTCAGCGCCAAATCTAATAGTTTGCAGTACTGTAGGACTGCAGCATGGTTCTCCTTCTTCCACTGCTCTAGAGCCTTTAACATTTCCATTAATTTTCGGAGAATCATGCTTCGGCAACCGAAAATTTCTTTCTGGGCCCTTTATCATTCTATCGTTGCACCTTGACCCTTTTCCTAGGTTTCTAGACATGTCGTTATTCTGTCCTTTATTGGACTTTTCAATAAAACCAAGAAAGGCAAATTTCATTGAAAACCATTTTAGACTATAAGTTTCGGTATTGTCTAAGTCTTCTTCGAATTCCTCTTCATTCCGGTTCAAAATGTCCAACCATAGTCCCAGTATTTTATTGTTAATGACTTCCAACTTTTGATAAGCGTCAACCAAAGATTCGTACGCTTGCATGGCTGAGCTTATTTCGTTATTATGAATACATTCCTCTTACCAGTTTGCCCTCATCGTAAATAACCGTCGTCTCGCTTTCCGTTCTTCTTTCGCTTTCTCTATAATTTACCCTCACGGTCGCCAAATGTTGTGGATTAATAAGAGGTTCGTCGTGCGAAGCAGACGCGAAAGAAATAATATTAAAAAACGGTTATAAAAATGGCAAAAGGAATATTATGTATTTCTATAAACTTTACAAAAAAGATAACAATTTAAAATCACCATGACAACAACAACTAAAAACTTGACATGAAATTGCAAAGGCAAAAAAGAATTATAGTTCATGGAGGTTTCACAACAATAACATAGACATACATGTAAGATAGCCAACGCGCTAATAAAATTATCGGGTTTGAGTTTTTACGCTCATTTGGGCATCTTTCATCAACAACATGTTTGTCCGTGTAATCTCACAGTCAGTATTGTCGGACAGCGTCGGACACAAATGGCGGTGGCTCCCGTGTCATCCCTCATTACCCCGTGGCAGTCAGCTGAGCGGTGCTAATAGGATCACAGCCACAAACGGACAGCGCTATCATCAAAAACAATCCCTTCCAATGCCCGAAGGGTTGGGGATTGGTTTTGTGGTGAGTACCTATTAGTGTACTTAAATAGTTGAAGTGTAATACTGTATACGGTACAGTTGCTTTGCTGTAGCAGCTGCACGGAGTCATAGTATTTCTTGAGCCTTTAACGCAGAAGAGCGCATCCAGATATGAGTACCATTCTAGTCATCAACTGCCGTAGTTGAGTAGCCTAAAATTACGCTTATGAGAGCATGCAGTAGTCATCATCATCATTATCACAGACCTACCTGCATGGGAGACACCCATGAGGAGTTTGTGCCGTAACATCACCACGCTGGCCCAACGGCTTAATGCGCAAGCACGGAAGACCTGAAGACCTCGAGATAGTAATATTCATTGACCGACCCGGGTCAAGCAGTGCGAAAGTAGCTTTGTTTCTGCAATCGAAACCAGACCACTCAAACCACTACGCTATCGAGCTCCTCGCCACTTCTTGTATCTATATATTTCTCTTTATAGTCATATTTTTGTTTCAGATATGATAATATTAATTTATCACCAAAAATTGTGAAAGAAAATCAAAACTGTGAGTTTTGCTCACATTTTTGTGAGCAAAATTAATTTAAATTTGTGTAGAATCAAGCACTCGCAGCAAAAAATAACTTTGCTCACTCTTTCAACAATAACTATTAACTTTAATAATATGTAGCGCAGCTGTCTCTACAAACAACAGAAAGAGAAGCACTGTCTCCAATAAATACCTATATATCAAGTTAACAAACTATAAAAATCCAAAAAATAATTAATTGTATCAATTTTATTTTGGCTTTTAGAGTTTGTTTTGAAGTCGGTTGCTATTTTAGTTAGAATTGATTTTAATTGTACCTGCGTCTACCTATTCCTTGTCGCTGTGGTCAAAACTAAGGTACAGTCGACAGCACATCAAGCGTAACAGTTTGACCTTGAGACTGCCCTTATTTATTTAATAATAGAGGCGGCTTTCGTAGTACAACTGTTACACTTGATGTGCTGCCGTGTGTACTTACTTAATTACATTATGTACCCGTTAAATTAATATTTGTCGCATATTTTGTAAAGTAAAATGATGATACAATTTATGAAGCACCTGACTTACTTATCTAATCAATATGCAAAATGCCTGTCACACCAGCACGCGTAGCACAAGGAACAAGAGAAGCTCGAGAACCGGTTTTGTCTACACCGTAATGTCATTTTTCTCGGGTTAAGGCCCGACAAAAATGACATTACGGTGTAGACAAAACTGTATATACCTACAATAGTCTTGCCTAACTATACTGAAACGAAGAAAAAAATTTTCTATTGCAAATAACATTTATTACCTTTACAGTGTGTTAGTTTAATACATAAATATAAAACAATTTAAAATATAAAAAGCTTATTCGAAGTGGTCTCCATTGGCTACAATACAGTCCTTTAAACGCTGAGGCCAGTTATCAATAGAAGCACGCACTCTTCCGATGGGAAAATTCTTCACTGCTAATCGTACGGATTGTTTTAGGGACTCCAAATTATCATGGCGTTTAGAGCAAGGCGTACTCTCTAACACTAACCATAAATCATAATCCAGCGGACTAAGATCGGGACTAGACGACAGTAACGGTATTTATATATTAACAGTATTTATGGCCAGACTAAGTATATATATAATTGATATACCAGACAGATCAGTTTCTGAATGTGTCTGTACCATAAATAAAAAATATAAAAATGTTTCCCAAAGCTCCCCACAGTAGGTAGCCCGCTTCATACTTCGCGTGGCACAATGTAAGTAATTCGTTCGCAAATTGAGCATTCAAAAGTTCGGAAGAATTTCTCTATAGCGATAACCGATACCGTAAGAAAGACACTTTCGACACTTGGTTAAGCTTCTGAATAATATTTTTAACTGTCTAATAACGGAATAACAACTTAAATTTCAATGGAAATTATGATCAGATAAAATATCCACGCATTACGAAAAATAAAGGAATATTAACAGCAATTATTTAATATCTTCATGTCGAGATTGAAAATTTCATCCGATATATAAGTAGGATCGGATCAGGTTGAGTCGGAAAGTGTGACGACTGCTTTATGCCTTAATTTTTACTGCCGAAGTCACCACTACCAACACCAAATTTTTATAGCCACTCACCAGCTTATTCTAATGCTGTCAAGTTAGAACTTGCGCTAATACACCTTTACATATTTTATTCTTCTACAGATTTATTATTGAATGTCGTAGGGTTTAAGTAGCCATGGTGCGATATTATTAAGAGATTCAATTCGCAAATGCACTTTCATTTCGTTTCTTCGGATTTCAGGCGTCCTTCAGTTCAATGAAGAATATTAAAAGCGAATCTTACTTCACGAGTCTCTTACACTTAAACGAGTCTGTAAAATCTCGCTTGCTTTTAAACACTGTGTTAAATATACTAAATGTGCAACACCATTTTACTCTACGAAAATAACTTTTTATTAAGAGTTTAATCTATCGAAACAAAGACTTGTCGCCATTATCTACTGAAAACAAAAACATTGCGAAAAAGTGTCGCCAAACAAAACATGCCGGAGTCAAAAATGGAACAAAAAGAACAATATTTAAATTTAGAAGCGCGCGAAACCGAACATTTCGAACGCGTTGATTGGCTGCAAAAGGCACGCAGTTACGTGCCATTGGTCAAAGATAATGTTTGTGTGACTAACAATTTTGTGCGGGGGAGATAAACCGCGAAACTCAACCGCAAATGTTGACAGAAGTCTGTGTAATGTGAACCCTAGAATATAAACCCTAACACGTAATCATAAAGCGCTTATTTCTTTAGCTCTCTCATACAATTGAACAGAAAATATGATGAGTAGCGAAGAAACGAGATGGAAAACAAACCGTGAAGCCTTTCCGATGGGAAAGGAAAAGGACAGAGTTGATTTTAAAGGGTTACGTTACTGATTTGAGATAAAAATAATAATGGTTTTTTACTACTTTTCTATCTGCAAAAATATGAACAAATGTTATAAAAATTACTTGATACATTTAGCAAAATTAAATGTTTAAATTAAATCTCTACATTCCCTAAAAATTCATAGTCTTTATAAACTATAGGAAAGTTTAGTGTTCATTCAATTCCGATACTAAGTACTTAGGTACTGTATTTCCAAATTACTTTTAAATCTTATTAAAAGGCACCAAGTATAAAAATAATTCCTCTGTAACACCTATCTTAATAAAAGCAATAATGATCATGTCTGTCAGCTGGAGCATTTATAGATAAAGATATCGACATAAATTAAACACATCATTACCATAATATCCAACCCCTTATTTCGTAAAATAATTTTATTATAATAGATAATTTAAAACTGGCCAAGTTCACCCCACCACCGGGGGGTTAAATGAGAAAAGGGCGGGGCGTGAATTAAAAGCGGAAAATAAAACGCTAGTCGTCTCTGTTCCTCAAATGAGCAGTCCTGAATGCAGTAAGCGGCTTACAATGGGAGTTGACACTCGGGACCATCGCCGTCTCGCTCTAGTGTGACTATAGGAATAGAGCTGTCTGCCCTTCTAGTTATAAAGGTATAGACGGCCGGTACAGTTCCACGTGAGATTGTGTTTTGTAATCAGTGAAGTGGTGCCTTTATTCAGGAGTAGAGGCGCAATGTACGGGTTTTGACGTTTCGTTTGGCGGGAAACGAATTTTGCGTACCCTCCAAAAAGCTTAGTACACAAAGGCTTACATTAAGCCTTGTTTCTGTGAACATTTTATTGTACCTAATATGTATAGCAATCAGTGATGTTAGAGGCGACTAGTGGGAAGCGGAAGTAGTTATTGCTTAGGCAATAACTTGGATTACTTTTTTTAGTGTACATTTTGGTAAGTTTTAGACTAAATAAGGTAAAGCTTAATTTGTCAAAGGTAAACGTAGCTACTCATTACCAATCAAATTATTCTCAATTAATTGGCAGTTAAGCCTGATGGGTATGTATATACTTATATACTTACCTACCTTTAAACAATTACCTAACCTTACGCAGAATACACTAACAATTTTTGTTCAGTGTGATTCACAAATAAGAGAGAACTTTCAGCGTCGAAACCAAAATTAACTTACGCACATTAAAAAAATACTAAAGTTAAGTAGTTAAATTAGGCATAAAAGATGCTGTCTAAACACTTCTGAAAGGCATATTAGTTAAAAAAAGGTAAGTAGTAAATTAAAGATTTGATTATAAAATAAAGATGTTTGTTTAATTATCACGTTTTTTACACTTCCATAAAAACTCGAGGTCTCTGAAAAGTAAATAAGAAAATAAATGCATTTGTTATATTAGTGATAACTTTGTACAAATTAAGTTGTTGACTATATACGTATATATACCTACTTAGGGATTTTTTTAATAAGCTTAAAATAATAAATAAATAATTTCTTTAAAGATTAAAAACATACAAAGTTCCTGTCTATCGACAGGATTGTTATGAAATGTAAGTAACAAAAAATAAAAGTTGAAAGATCTATCTTTAATCCAATCTAATCAAGTAATATCTTTAACACTTTTTGGTACATGTATACATACTTTCCAAATTTTATCAGAAAGATACTTATTTAAAAAAATAGAAGTCGATTAGCACTTTAATACCATGTCATACTATTCCATTCCCAAAGTTCACACCAATTGGCAATAGTATGCCAATATGATGATGTGACAAGGTACTAAAGTGTCACTCGATTTCTGGTTCTGACTGTAAAATTCTGTTAATTGAAAAAAAGAAAATCGTCCCCAGGCCGATTTTTCAAAGCTCAGTGAACTTTTAACTACAGAATAACTTAGTCCAGTTGACACAAGTTGAGTTGATTATTCGCTGGATAAAGCAGACGATTGAAAAATCAGCCACTAACTGACGTAATGACACCGATTGATGTAATGATGACCGAGGCCGTAAAGAAAACCAAGACCAATGAAAGATTGTTAAAATCTTGACAGTATAATTGATTCTCGCATTTGATTCTCGAATTACAATCAAGAGCATTAAGTTTTCTAAATATATATCATAGTGATCATATATTATATCTTAAAGTTGGCCTCACCGACCGACGCCAAGTGGCGTTATTAGCCGTGGGTAAAGGCTCTACGAATACGAATAATTTCGGTATCCTATCCTGAACATAACCATATAGAATAATGTATTTCATTCAAGATTGTTTCCACTCTACCCACCAAAGTTTACTCTTTTTCACTGATGTTGAATATAAAACTCACAGTGATCGGGATTAGTTTCAACTGATCTTTATTTTAAGTAGATTAATATATTATATTGAATAAAAATTCAATCTCCTTAACTTATCACGATATGTTATAATGGTTCGTCATCATTTCAGTAAAAATTCAAGTCAGTTCAGAAATAAAAACCTCTTTTACTAAGAAAACCAAGATCTAAGTAACTTTATTTTCACTTACCCCATAAGTTTTTGTCGTTACCGTACTTGTGGATGATACTTTAAGTAGAAAAGCCTCCTTCGAACTGTTAGTAGTGATATCAGTTTGTGTTGTTTGTATTTCATCTTCTTTCTTTGTTTCTGTGACTTCAGTTGTCACAGTATTAACTTTTAAATTGATAGTGTTATCTGCTATTGAGCTATTATTATCTATTAATAATCTAGAATTGCCAATGGAAACATTATATTTCGCTGTAGTTGCTTCTATAACTATACCAACTTCTTGAGATTCTTCATCAGTAACATTTGCCGATGTGTAATTTGTTGAAAGGGAAGTTTTCTCCGTTGTAATAAAAGTAGATGATTTGTTCACAATTTCTTGTAACTTTTTAGTTTTATTATAATTTTTACCATATGATAATGGCTTTCGCTCAAGCGCTTGTGTTGCTCTCGATGGTAATGCAGAAACCGACAAGTATGGAGTAGTATTATGTGTTTTGTCTAGCCCTGGTCTCTTCTTTTCATGATCACCTATATTTTTTGTTATAATTGTATACCTCGTAGTACTGTGTACAGTCGTGAGAATTTTCTTTGTTATTGGAATCTTCTTTAAAGTAGTAAATTTCTTCTGCTCATGTAAAATATTATAAGCGTCTTTTTTACTGTTAATTCTTTTGCTGAGTACTTTTTTAAACTCATCTAAAGTTAGAAAAGAGTTCGGTATTTTAGATTCCACTGGATTATTTATGTAAATGATTGGACTGTTAGATCGGGTTTTCTCTTTGATTAAAAGGTTATGCGTCTTGAAGCCATTGACTTCTTTCAGTTTTTTTACATGTATACTGTATTCTTTGGTTTCTTTGAAAAAACGACGAAACAATACAGTGCTGCCATCTGAAACGAAATATCTGCGTTTTAAAATACTCATAGAAACTTTATAAATGTATTAATAAAAAATTACAAACATAATATCTTTTAAAATAATTTAATAAGACATCCAATGAAATGTATCTTCTAGGTACACAGCCTCCGATTCATATTAATAATAATCATAAAATGAGTTTCCGTCAGAGAAAAACTTATTCCAATTTATTACCATTATCAACTACTTCTTTATATTTTCTGTACAGTTCGGGCACTAAATCGTCATCAATGAACTGGCTAGCCACTTCAGAACTCTGTGAATTCCAAATTATAAAAGTAGATATAAAAATTCGTATCAGCCCGCGAATATCGCGCATGGTTCGCGATTAAAATTCTTAGGAACAAAATTAGTTATTGTAACGTGTGGATGCATGGTTGAAATTAATTAACGTTTACAGCAAAATGAAAAAATATCAGACATATTATACTTAAAATAAAAAATGTTATGTCATCATACTACACGTAACAGAAATAATGCCACGAAATAGAAGACTATGGAATCTTGCGATAGTTTTGGAAATTTCGTTTTTTTGTTGTACAATTCACTTTTTACAATTTCTGGAAACAGCCTAGCACGAACTCCTTAAAAATACCTTCCGTAAAGTTATTAAATTTAGTAAATTGTGCCTTTGTTATGTTTTGGAATTAGTTATTTAACATTTGTTTAAAAATGTTTTTCTTAATTTTTAATTATGTATTTTCGAGGTCAAAGCTAGATGGGCGATCGTTAGCATTATCGATTTGGCTTCCTAAAGTTTTGTTTACATAACTTGACTGCTGTTCATTGAGGAGTTCCATTCTGTATTTTCGAAGATTTTATCAGATATCCATATTTATAGGGGAATAACCCATTAGTATACTCATAGTATGATCCTAATTCGAACATAAAAAAATATCAAAATCAATTAACATTTGACGGAGATATGAGCTAAAATAACCTCCTCCTTTTTTGAAGTAGGTTAGAAATGATAAAAACTATTTTTAAAGAATTCTAAAAGTTGACTACAAAACACTTAATGCATGCTTCCAAACTTTCTTTGAGAAATTTGTTTACTGAAATACAGAAATGTTTGACAAAGTTGATCTATATCTTGAATCAAATACACTCCTAAATTTGGTAATCTCTCTTCACTCCATCTGATTTCATCAATGAAAATTATTAAATACTAATACACTTATTGAATAGCAATTAGTAACTAGTTATCCGTTCGAAATTCTACCGCAGGTTCTGAGAAGATCGGGGAAGAATCTCGTCAAAATCCACTATGTCAATAAGGCTTATAATTAAATAAACATTTAAAAAAAAATGAACACATAATACCCACACATGTAGATATCGGTATCTTAATGAGACCTGCCATAGACTAGAGATCCTGCTGTTAATAAAAGTAAATAATGAATTATAAATAAACAAAACGTGAAAAAATTGTATACTCCAGACGGGAATTGAACTCACATCTTCTGGAGTCCAGCCAGACGTGATAACTACTACGCCACCGGAGCACTAGGTGTAACTTTTTATACAACTAGATGACAAACGAGCTGACGGCCCACCTGATGGTAAGCGGTTACTGCCGCGTATTTAAACACCTGTTATAAAAGGAAATCACTTGATATTGCAGGTGCGTTGTCATCCTGAGGCCTAAGATGAAATGGACGCATGCCCAGTAATTACACTGGCTACCTTTCTCTTCAATCCAAAACACAGCGAAGTGTTTCACGGCTGAAATAAGAAAAGCGGTGGTACCTACCCAGACGACCCTACATACAGGCCTACCACCTAGCAGAGAACCTATCAATTTCTTTTTAAACGTTTTAAAAAAATAAACTAGGAGTTATAAATGCACAAAATCAACATTTAAATATAAATTCTTCAATGTGTCTACGCGTTCTCATCATCGACATATTTCTGAACCTTGTAGGGTTTATTTATTCTTAACGTATATTTATTTACGTAGTATTTATTTATTTATCGTGATAGCTCTACGCCCTCATCTCACCTGAAATCATTTTCATTTCACTTTGTTTGACATTAAACCTGGGGCCTTACCACCATCTTTATAAAAACGATTCATATTCCGCTCGATTCAGTATTGGTTCCTAAACTGCCTGTCGATTCTGTAACAAAACTCGCACCTCACTTCGCAAGTCGCTTCGAATTCAACTGTCAAATAGAGCAAATTTTCATACATTTTTTGCTCTATTTGACAGTTGAATTCGAAGTGACTTGCGAAGTAAGGTGCGAGTTTTGTTACAGAATCGCACCCCTGCATCGCTGTCATAGTCGTAGATAGCGTCGTAGTACGAATTAACGATTCTACTCAGTTTATGTCCTAAACTGGATCGCGATAAATGATGGTGGTACGGGTGCTGGTTTTTTAAGCTCTGAAAAGCACCAGGGCCCCGATCGCGCTAATTTACAATTCCAGAGACGTTACTATGGTTAGCATTATTTATAGGAACGTATTTTCCGCTCTCCAGCAAATATTTTTGACGTTTTCTTTCAAACGTTTTAAGTTGCTAGACACCAACTAAATCAAAAACGTTCGTCCGACAGCGGTAAATACATTTTCATAGATGGTTGCCATAGTAACGTCTTTGTATCTAATAGCTGTCAAAAATCACTCGATTTATTAAAGAATTTGGAAAGTTTATATTCTGATAATTTATGTAATTTAAACATAATAAATATGTAATTTAATTAAAATCAAAGAAATCAACGTCGGTATATTCCGAAAAAAGCTAATTGGTGGCCGTTTAAATGTTTCGCAAAACAAAAATTGTGCGCAACGGCACGTTTTGGTTTTGCTTTGGTAAATACGTGGTAAATTAGCGCGATCGGGGCCCTGCATGTTTAATTGAATTATATTCATCATCATCATCATCATCATATCAGCCGAGAGACGCCCACTGCTGAGCATGAGCCTCCCCCAAGGATCTCCAAACCGATCGGTCCTGCGCTGCCCTCATCCAACAGCTTCCCGCGACCCTGACCAGATCATCGGTCCACCTTGTGGGGGGCCTACCAACGCTGCGTCTCGCTGCGGCCGCCACTCGAGGACCTTTACGCTCCAACGGCCGTCAGTCCTCCTTGCAATGTGACCTGCCCACTGCCACTTGAGGTTCGCAATTCTTCGGGCTATGTCGGTGACCTTAGTTCTCCTGCGGATCTCATCATTTCTGATTCGTTCACGCAGAGATTTTACAATTTTTACAATTCTGAAAAACAATTTAAAAAATCTATTAGCTCAAGTGATCCCCATTCCATAGTCTATTAATCGCTGTTACCATGATATCATGGTAACTTTTGACATGACATGACCCGTATTCATTGATTCGGAGAAGAATTTCCTATACTTAACGTTAAATTTAGATGTCCCAAAAGGAGACACTTATTTCGGACTTAACTAAAATTAACCCCCAAGGTTGAGGCTGTAATTATTAAAGTTCCTTGATATTTTAGGAGCAGATATAACTTATAGGGTTAGTGTTACCAAAGATCAAATGTTGTTCTTATTGCCATTTAGTAAAAAAATCGCAGTGGTTTTTTTTTTACCTACAATTGTTAAAAGTAAAGTCCGCTCACGTCGGGTACATATTTTTTTAATTTGCAACTAAATTTAAATAATATTCATAAATTTACCAACAAACACTACAAACAACAACTTATACAATCACAACAAGTTCGCATTGATGATTCGTTGTCTATGTGGTGCGACCTTAATGCCGGAGTTCCGCAGGGTGGCGTCTTATCTCCTCTTCTCTTCTCAATTTTTATTAATTCTATCACCCTTTCACTTAAAAGTTCATATCACCTTTATGCCGATGATCTTCAAATATATACGCAAACGACATTATTCGATCTACCCCGTGCGATTGAGTTAACTAATGGTGATCTTAAAACTATTGAAATTTGAAGTGAGTCTTTTTTTTGGCCTTAAAATTAATCCTAGTAAGACCCAAACAATTATTATTGGAAGCCCATACTACATCTCGAGGATCGATTTTGAACTTCTGCCTTTTATTAATTTTGGTGGCACAGATATTCCTTTTGCCAAAACAGTAAAAAATCTTGGTATCGTTTTTGACCAGTGCTTATCATGGGGGCCTCAAATCGAAGAAGTAAGGAAAAAGGTGTTTGCTGCGTATAGCTCACTTCGTCGCCTTCGTAACCACAATCACTTTTGCTTTCCATCATTGATTACGCTGACACTTGTTATGTTGACCTATCGGAGGAACTACTGAATAAACTCGAGCGACTGCAGAACCTTTGCATAAGGTTCATCTTTAATTTGCGTAAATTTGACCATGTTTCCTACTACCGCTCTAAACTCAACTGGCTTCCTATTCGCCGGCGCAGAGACTTACACGTTCTTGCTCTCCTCTACACTATTCTTTTCCTACCTACTTCTCCTCGCTATTTTCAAAACAGTTTCACCTTCCGTTCCTCAACTTTGATCCGTACCTTATGTAACTCTTCCACTCTAATTTTAGACATTCCTCCTCACTCCACCGATTTTCTATCATATTCTTTTGTTGTGCACGCTGTCCGGTTATGGAACTGGCTGCCGGAAAATATCAGGAGAGTCCGGTCATTGGAGTCCTTCAAAATCCAAGTAAAAAATCACTTCCTTAATTCTAGTTAGCTGTACATAAATAACCTCATTTTTTTATTATTATTATTATTATTTTGAGATAAGTCAAGCTTAATTCCTATCTGGTTTATATATATGTGTATGTATTTCTGTGTGTATTAAGTATAGGTATATTTATTTTATTATTAATTATGTATTAATTTTTTTCCTAATGTTCTTGCACCCACTCTCTTTATTTCCTTCTGTATTATTTCCTTTCACTCCAGGTTGCCTGGAAGAGATTGCTGCTTAGCAATAAGGCCGCCAATTGTATTGTTTATCTTACTTTTATTGTTTTGTTGAGTACGTAAGTGTCCTATTGTGCAATAAAGAATATTTGATTGATTGATTGAACTAGTGTAAACTTTCGAAATCAAGTTTATTGGTGTAAGTATACCTTCGCATTAACGTATGTCGTTTTTCTTGGCTTTCGCACTATTGTGCATCGATGTGACACTTTTTAGTACTTTAAGGCTGCAGTGTATCGCAATTTTAAACATTGATATTCAGTATAACAGTCATCACGTTTCAGTTTCAATAACATATTTTACACAAAATAAAATAATAAAAATTAAATTACAATTTATTTTGTGTTGTGAGTAGATGGGTAAATAAGGTTCATCCCCAATGTCGTTTATTCATTCATCACACTATCATTTGTTTCTGGCACTCTACTACTACTAGGTGGTAGGCCCGTATGTAGGGTCGTGTGGGTAGGTACCACCACCTTTCTTATTTCAGGCGTGAAACAGTTCGCTGTGTTTCGGATTGAAGGGAAAGGTAGCCAGTGTAATTACTGGGCATGGACGGCATTTCATCTTAGGCCTCAGTATGACAACGCACCTGCAGTATCAAGTGATTTTTCCTTGTTATTGCAGGCGTCTATAGGCAGCGGTAACCGTTTAACATCAGGTGGGCCGTCAGCTTGTTTGTCATCTAGTAGTATAAAAGATATTTAAACAAAAATTAACACCGACTCCAAAAAACTGAAAAGGATAAATAATTAAATTACTCATCCCCTAGGAACATATTTTTGGAGTCGGTGCTTCACTATCTATGGTTTCTGGAAACAACTTAGCACCAACCGGTACCCCCGACCGACCCAGCCGGTCGTCAGTACATTAATAAAGATGTAGGTCTGTACGAATCATTCTGGCAGACTCTTGTTTATCTGACAGGGCAGGGATTTCTTTGCAGTTGTACCACTCAATTAGTAATTAGGAATTAAATTTTATATAATTTTTCAATAACTTAGACCATCTTTTTGTGATTGAGAAGATATAAAGCATGCCCGTGTGGATAAAAGTCCCAAATAAAATAAAGAGAAAAAAAAAACACTTCAACGGAATCGCTACCATGAAAAATATATTCGAAGCTACGGATACGAAAGAAATATTAAAAAAAGAAAATACAAAGCTACCATAAAGATTGTTTCACTGCATTAAAACAATCTTTAAAACTAACAAATCTTACAATCTTCTTGAAACAACCTTTCAATTAAAGGTCCCTTTAATTTCTTTTTATTAAAATGGACTCTTCATTTCCCCTCATAGAGACCATTTGTGGCAAAACTTAATTAAATGAAGGGATAGCCACGAAACACCCGAATCTTAGGAAAACGTTTATTAGTATGCCTGCTGACATTTCTTGATATGCCTGCTGATATTTCTTTATTTTGCCTGCTGATATTTCTTGGTATGCCTGCTGATATTTCTTGGTGTGCCTGCTGATATTTCTTGGTATGCCTCTGCCATTTCTCGGTGTGCCTGCGGACATTTCTCGTAGTTCTTAATACTTACAGAACTTTATGAGCGTTAAACATTACACTGATCAAGTGCTTTTGTTGACTCTACATTAATTGAAAAAAACTTAATAAAGTTTTTTTGGTATCAAAAATGAACGACATGCACAACCTAAATCAAATATTTGTAATATAACCATATGTGCGAATATATACCGTATTTCTGAGTTAGAAAACTGGATATGATAACTATCGTAAACCACGGAATTCTTCGCTAATAGAAACCACTATCAATTTAACAATGTCATAGCGACTAATAAGCCGCTCAATTGCGTAGTGATTTTAGTGCTCTGGTTTCGATTGTGAAACAAAGCAACTTTCACCATGGTCGATCCCGGGATGGGTACAAATGTGTTATTTACATCAGTCATTTATTTCTAAACAATAATTATTTAGTACAAGTACCAATGTGTCTAATTATTTTGGATTTTTAAGCGTTTATTTCTTTATTCATTAAAAGAAAATTAGTCTCATTAATAGGTAATAGTATACAATACTATGCTGTGTATCTAATTACGATAACACAAACACCCAATCCTGTTATTATAACCATCCGAACGAATGTTACCCAATAGCATCTAGCCATGTCAATCTCTGACCTTGATATCATGATAATAATTGACCTCATGATAATTTTTAAACAATACATTTACGCTGGTACAAGGACACCAAATTATTATTCCATATCAATAAAAAAATTAAATTACCAGCTCTTCCGTTCTTCGGAAGGGATTTTAAGCCGTTGGTCCCAGTTTTTACTGCAACCGCTTCAATCCACCAATCTGCTTCGGGCCAGCGTGTTGGTGCTATAGCCCATACTCTTCTTCAGTTTCCCCGTGTAAGAAGGCCTGTGTCCAGGAGTGCGACGTGTATAGCCTGGTGATGATGAGTAAAATCCTAGGCACTTTGGCCGCCGTAATAATTATTTTCTATGTAAATTTCAAGTGGTGGCCATTTGGTATATTAGGTTGGGGAAAAAGTCTTTTCGCATTATAGTATGTATGAACTTGTAATAAAATCTCTTTGGCTGTACTATTTGTATCTGGCTGGTTTTGGTATCATTAAAAGTTTAGATTTTAAAAAAGATAATTCCAAATTCAAATTAGAAAAATGTGTGTTTTTCATTTGTTTTTCGTACTGTCCCTACCTACAAGATGGCAAAAAGTTATCGAACAAAATGGTACCTACATTTAGTTAATGTAAATAAACTATATTAAAAAATGTTTTGAATTTTCTTAAAAAATGCGTAGAAACTTTTTCCCCAACCTATAATAGGTTGGGGAAAAAGTTTCTTCGCATTTTTTGCGACTGCTAATTGCTTTTGACTGTACGACTGTTATGGTGGCCAGTGGCCATCGTTCATGACAGAAAGCAGGATATAAGTATAAGCAGGAAAACTAAAGCTTACGAGTGCTTGTGTGACTTACTCGTACTCCCTGTCTAATGCAATCCGTGCAATAGCCTTCAATTACTATGTTATAATCGTCACCAGCCTATATACGTCCCTCTGCTGGGCACAGACCTTCCTGCATAGGAGAAACACATGAGGAGTTTGGGCCATGGCACCACCACGTTGGTCCAATGCGGGTTGGTGAATGAAAGCGTTTGCAACCGGGACCAACGGCTTAACGTACCTCCCGAAGCACGGAGGAGCTCGAGATTAGAAATTGAGGTTGACACCCATCCCGAGATCGACCATGGCGAAAGTTGCTTTGTTTCGTAATCGAAATAAGAGCTCTCAAACCACTACGCTATTAACGCGTTATGTGTTTCTGACATGTGGGTAGAAGTGTGCCCAACAGTAGGATACACAGGGTTATTTTGGAGGCAGCGAGCGCGCAAATTTTAAGAATATGATGTTCTTTAAAAATAAACAGATACGTATTTTTTGTTTTACCATGTTTTAAACTAAAATATCAAACAAGCTTTACTTGAAAATATTTACAGGACAGCAGTAATCATTGTCACTCTTTTTTCCTTGTTCTTGTTACTTACTAAACTATTTTAAAATTTTGTTGATGGAAACAGACTTTTGTTTGACATCAAATGTCAGTGGTCAGTTTTCGTGACAAAAATTAATGTCGTATTTAATTTTTAACCGACTTCAAAAAAAGAAGGGGGTTCTATGTTCCACTGTATGTATTTTTTTTGTATGTGTGTTCACCGATTTCTCTGTCACTTGTGAACCGATTTTTAAATTATTTTTTTTTTTCGATAGAGTATACTCCTGAGGTGGTCCCATTGTCACCAAGTCAGGATCTGATGATGGGATCCCAGGGAAATCAAGGGCAAACCTCAAATTTTATGGGCACGTGTGACATTTTACTTTTTCCAAATCTATTCAAGTATTTGCTTCTGTAAGTCATCATTTCATGTTGATGAGCTGATGATGGAAGGTACAACTCCTTAACGGTTAAGAGTTGGAAGATAATTCTTTCACTATAATAGGCAGGTATTAACGAATAGTTGTATTCTATTGGGTTATTAGGGTGACCTGATGATGGAAGGTAATGGTTACCGTAATGGTGTATGGAGTTAGATAATACTTTATTATCAGTGGTACGATACGACAATATGAAACAATATTATGTATTTCAACCAAAGACTGAGAGACAGGCATGTCGATAGCGCTGACGGTCACCCATCTAGCTTTGACCTTAGAAATCACTCACAAAATGTAAAAAAAAAATTTTTAACTAAAATAAAACCGACACTGAAACGGAAAAATTAATTAAATTTCACTACCAAAAATATTCTTTGGAGTTGGTGCTAAGCTGTTTCCATACAATAGAAAGTGAAGCACAAACTCCAAAAAATACATTTTAGGAGGTAAGTAAGTTCTTAGGTACTGAAATTTTATTATTTTTTCCTTTTTAGTGTATTGAAGTCGGTTTTATTTTTGTTAACAAGAAAATCTGTTTAATTATTTTTTCTGATATTTCCGTTAAGTTGATCCGTGTTAGACTTCTGGACTCCATTTGATTTCCTTTGTTCCCGTTGAGTCACACCAAATTGTGTTACACTGTTACACATCGGGAAAAATACCGTAACCCAATGCCCCTATTTTTGTCCGTATGTAATGTAGCTGGATCATCCCCTAAAGTACCAGGCTACCATATCTATGTTTAGCATACTTATTTTGGACAAGAAAGTGATCCTTGGCACCTTGGCAAACCATAAGTAAAAATCATACCAAATCTCCGTTAAGACAATTTTTCAAACCGCAATCCTAATATATCTCCTTGCAATGACGAGATTGATCAGTTTTTTAGTTCGAGTAATATCTAACTTTCAAATCGAATTTTGATCTGCATTATACAGCAATCATTTATTGATCGTATTAATTAATAAATCGAAGGAATACCACCTTTCTCATTTCTATTTTTTCTGTAGTTTTAAGTCACCGTTGTAACATACAACTTATCGACTTAATCGAGCTCTCCTTTTGGTAACATGACTTTTGTACAGTGCATGTTATAATAATTATCGACATACCTACTATTTCTACAATTCTTATTTTTATATCATTTTTAAAATACCACTATGTTATGTTACCCATCCAAGTAGTAAATCTTGAGTTGGGGTTTGATGACGTTTCATTTTTTTTTTTATATACAACTAGATGACAAACTAGCTGTTTTTGTTTTACAATGACTCAACACCACCTGTGAAGCGGTACGAAGAGTCACTAAGCGAAGACAGCTAGTGCATCTTGATGAAACACACTGTTCTAGCCGCCTCCACCTGAGCGGTACATAAGGTGCCTTTTCACGCCTCTTTTGAATGAACCTATGTTTGGGAAACACGTGTGCTGGCAGTGACATCTACATCGCCAATGGTACATAAGATACATTGTTAGATTTTAAAAGGCAATATTGGATTCTTATATAAATAAGGGTAGGAACATTAATTAAAAGCAGCTAAATGAAAAGCTCTTCATTCAAATAGACTCAAACTAAATTCTTTTAAATGACAATTACTTAGAATATATCAAATATTACAATGTTTATTATCAGTCAGTATTTGGCATTGTTTCATATACATAATGTATAGATAATAAACTAAATACACTTATCTTAGACACAACCGTATCATCTTGACATACATACTACCTTCTATTTTGTAACGTATAGCTTTACTGTCTGTAAATGTTACCTAAACGTTTTATAGTATTCTAACGTTTAGTTTAATACGCTTCGTCTCGCCAACGGCAACTATAGTTTAAAATAAATTAAATGTAAATCATATATTTGTACAAAATGTTTATTAAATTTTATTGTTCACTATTTGTGCCTGCTGAAAGAACTTTGACAATTTAGTAAATAGAAGCAGATCTACTGTATTGTCCTTGTTGAGTTTTATTATTGCTTTTTATGTTTAAATTAAAAAATTTTAGTACTAAGTAAAATTTTGAAGTAAAGTGATTAAAAAAAGGCTATACTTATATAAACGTCCGAAGTTTGGGGGCTGACGCATCACCTCATGATTCCGTATCCCATAACTATATTTGTCTCTATCAGGCCGTCACAATAGAAGAGTACGGCGTATACACAATGCTGCCGGCGCAGCAGCTGGCGCCGATCGCGCCCTGGCCGCCTGACGGGAACCTCCTCGACAGGATGGACGACTTGGCACACAAAGGTAAAGGTAATGGTGACCACCATTTTTTCATTACTATTTTCTCCGTACGAAGTTTTTTGTAATTAAGTACAATGAAATAATGAAAAATGTTTATTTAGTAGGTACTAATAAAATATCATCATCATCATCACCAGCCTATATACGTCCCACTGCTGGGTACAGGCCTTCCTTCATGGGAGAAACACATGAGGAGTTTGGGCCATAGCACCACCACGCTGGCCCAATGCCAGTTGATGGGTTAAAGCGGTTGCAGCAACAACCGGGACCAACGGCTTAACGTGCCTTCCAAAGCACGGAGGAGCTCGAGATAACAAACTTTGATTGACCCATCCCAGGATCGACCATGGCGAAAGTTGCTTTGTTTTTCGTATCGAAACCAGAGCGCTCAAACCAATACGCCACCGAGCTCCTCTCAAGTGTACACTTGTGTCAACTAGGCTAGTATTGGCTACGCAGCCATCTTGCGATTTCGATATTGAAAATAGAAATCGAAGGTTGATATTGTAAATATAATTGCATTATTTATAAGTACCGATAATATTCAATAACCTGTGACCACTGTACATAAGCTAGCGATAGCACTTACGTCTTGTTGCAGTCTCCGCAGGCCTGTTAAAAAATAATTCAAATGGCATGTAGTCATAGATGTTTACTGTAGTATAAAACTGCTAGATATGATAAATATAGTTATAAGACAGGTACTATAGGGAATTGAAATATATTTTATAAAGATTGGTTACAGGTACGAAGACTAAATTTACTTTAACTTACACCCTAACATTTAATGTCTTGCAAACTCCTGCAAAAATAATAAAGGATGCAATTATTAAAATTATTGAAATTATCAAAAGTGAAATTAACTCTCATCATTGGCGCCTAAAGATTAATTGTTCGTAACAACCAAATTGGCAGACAAGCATTATCCAACCGAAACTTAATTATCCGTAACATTGTAACACGATAAAGTCAATTTGCGTTTGCGCTTAACATCTATGGCTATACGCGTCACGGGCCACTGGGTTTCTTTGTGGAGAGTTCCGATTTATACTATTACAACCTGTAGCATTACCAAGTCTATCGTACCTCGATGGTATACAGACGTGATTAATTGGAGTAAGCAGGCTTATGGTGCGGCAGGTCACAGCGGTGTTAACCAGCTCGGCGGCGTGTTTGTAGGAGGGAGGCCGCTGCCCGACTCCACGCGGCAGAAGATCGTGGAGCTGGCGCACTCGGGCGCCAGGCCTTGTGACATCAGCCGGATCCTGCAGGTGTCTAACGGCTGCGTGTCCAAGATACTCGGCAGGTGAGTACCTATACTGATCCTTGTTAGTTCAGCTCTCTGCTATCTAAACTTGGCAGGACAGTTGCAGAATTATAACATTTGTTACTCCAGCCACAACCAGCTCTGGCTAAGGTTGCAGCTGTGCGACATCAATCGCCTGCAGATGTCGAACGGCTATGTGTCAAAAAACAGTTAGGGCAGTTGCTTTAGAAACCTATGTTTTCATTAAGTTAACGTTTCCACCTCAACATCACGCTTCAAGAAATTTAATAACTCCTTTCTTTGTCGTAATTCCAAAACTTGGAATTCTTCAGCCCATGAGCTCCCTCCTCTTTCCCATAACATATATGGAATCCTTCAAAAGCGGCACGAGAAGCCACCTTATGAGCCGGCAAGGTAGAGGCGGCTAAACCCCACCAGTCAAACCAAAACTCTTCGGTACAAAACTTATTTATATAATATCCTTTCAATACGCCAAGTCGTTAAACGTTATGTCAGTCTAGGTTAATTAACTATCGGCTGGGCATTTGATTAGATGTCGGCGTTTAATCAATGGGCTAACTAAACGGCGAATTCAACCAGATAGCGGCGACATATATACCTTGGCGTCATAGTTAATAGTAGCAAAAAGTAATCGTGTCCGATTCTTTATTTATTCATTTAATGAGTTTTCCTAAGATATTGAAAATTATAAAGTTAATATGGTGGTAATCAATAAAAACTCAAAAGTGACGCATGACGTTTGATTAAAAAGTTCGATACCGTCGGGGTAAGACAGAAAGATCATTACTTCGAAAGTGGTAAACAAAAAACGGAATGGACAGGAATCGGCATCAACATCAACGGCGAGTACTTCACTCATCTTCGATTTGCGTATGATGACTACTATAGTCATGGCACAATCCCTGGAAGAATTGAGCGTAATGCTCGGCGACCTAAATAGAACTTCTTGACAGGTGGGTCTAAAAATGAACTTGAACAAAACAAAGGTTCTGTCGAATATCCATGTCGTACCTATACCAGTTACAGTTGGGAGTTCTGTTCTCAAAATTATTGACGAGGAGGTATGTTAACCTCGGACAAACGGTCCAGCTAGGTACCAACTTCGAGAAAGAGCTAAATTGACGAATCCAACTCGGTATTGTGTAAGATGTTAAATTTACTCAATCAAAAATGAGGATATCCGTAAGAGAACCTAAGTCACTGACATAGCTCCTAGGATTAGCAACGCAGAACAGAGGGCCGGTGAGGCGTTGAAGTTCTAGAATGGTGACCACGTACTGAAAAGCACAGAGCAGGACGGCCTCCCACTAGATCCTTAGTTCTCAAAGTGGTCCAGGTGAACCCCCAGGGGTCCACGGAAGACTCGACGGGGGTATACGTTGGCCTATCTTATCTTCACCTTTTTTGACCAGTTTTGGGAATATGGTAGCTACAGGGGGTCCACCGGAACCAGCTAAATTTTGAAAGTGGTCTATGAGAAAAAATGTCTAGGAACCTCTGCACTAGATGGACAGATGACCTGGTCAGGGTCGCGGGGAGCCGTTGGATGCAGGCTGCCCAGAATCCTTTTTCCTTGCCTTTTTTCAGCAGTGGGCATCATAGGCTAATATGATGAGCTTAATAAAACTTAGTCTTCCATATATATATTTCAGAAAAGTTGCTCTAACTAAAGGGTTAACGATAGTTAGCTTACATGGCATGGATTTTTCAGACATTTATAAAAATTCTATTTGTATTTCACAAGATCATGTAACTCAAACACGTCATCTTATTTTATTATCAACCATTCTTTTGTTTACAAAACTCATAGACAAATCTGAAACTAAATACCACTAAAGACCCAAATAGCTGTTCAAACCGCAAATCTTAGACAAGCAACTTTATACGGAACCAGTCCAAAAATGCAGCGGTAACGAATACCGTGTCTAACTGGTCGCGACCGCAGCTCATGGCAGGCGACCGCACGCGTCCCAGCGGCCACCATTACCTGACCCATAGGAGAAAATACCTTTGGAATAGTTGCTTAAAATGTTCTATTTACCCGACTACGGCGAAGCCAAAAGGAATGATAATGATTTTAGAAAACTATGTATATTTGTAAATACCATCGTAGCACCTAAACTACTACCGATTTTTATAAATGAGGTGGCAATAGATTTACAATTTTGACCCGGGTGTCATAGGCTGTATAAATTTAGCAAAATTATATAGGTATGACGGAATTTGAACCTCATATTCTAGCCTCGAAAAAAATCTGAAATAATCAACACGTATTTGGTATCAAAAGAATAGTCTTGGTGAGCACATTACGAACATTTATGTAAATTTTATTGTTGTCAAAAATATTTTGATGTTTAAAATGCGTACAGGTCGGGCGCTCCAATCGTTTCAGTTATTTACTCGTTTATGTAAATAACAAACCAACATTACTTTAGACTATTAGATTACAAAGGTAATAAAAAAATAAAGTTAAAAAACTATAACCCTCACTGCGTAAAAAACAGGGGTCTAAAAAGGACGAAACAAGAAAATCATTCAGATAGAAATCCAGAAATGCATAGGTACAAAAATGTTGAAGGTAGAGCCGTCATTGCACCTACTGTATACCTTCTATGACTATGTGGGTGCCAGGAACACCTCCATTAAACAGATATGGTAGGTATACAGTGGGTACGTCAACGGCTCGACCTCAACCATTATTGTACATATGTAGTTCTGGATTTGTCGCCCTGCTGCATGGTCCACATTGAGATCAATTAAGAGCAAAAACCTTTATTTTATTAATTATACTAATTTAGCTTTTCAGTTTTTTCTTATTTCCTTTTATATTGGGTTAATCGTTTTTATTATTCAACAAGGGTGTCAAACAAACAATCTTGTCCCGTCTGGTAGTAAGTGGTTACCGTAGCCTATAGAATAGACATAATACTCACGCGTCACCCTTGCTTCTTACTCAGTGCAGAATCATAACAAAGTACTTTTATTGGCTGTGATCTCTAGTAAAATATAGCAGCTGCTTCCCTAGTACCTAAACTCAAGTGAGAAATATCACTATGCTCTACCTCACTTTAAAAACTAGCCGATGTTTGAAAACTTATCACCATTATGCTCTACCTCATTTAAAAAACTAGCCTGTTTTAATACTTACCACCACAATGCTTTAGCTCACTTTAAAAAACTAGCTTACGGTTTAAAACTTACCACCAGACTGGCCGAATGTCTGTTAAACACCCTTATTAAATTAAAAAATTGAATGAGTTAAAACTAAATAATAATATACTAATATTAACTAATTAAACTCAATTATGTATGAATATATGTAAACGAAAAAAAGAAAAAAGTGAATTTTTCCTATAGAATTGTTTATCGTATTTAGATACTTATTAAAAATTATAACAGGATGGGTACTATCGCAAATAAAAAAGTTACAAAAACTTGATAATAATTTTATTTTTGACGTGATCATATTACAATAACTATAATTTCGGATTGCCCGTTTTTCTTGGTCAAAATATTAAAACATTACATAGTTTAAAAAAAAATCCAATAAATTGTTAATCTATCAGACCTCTATGCACGTGTGTATGTCAAGTCTAGAAGGGTCTGTGTATATTAGTTAGTCAAACAAAGAGCCAAGGTGACCATGAAGGCTGGTGTTGTGTGACAGGTAACTTAAGAAATCTATCTTAGTTTCGTTGATAATGTCAATTAATTTTTATATTTGCGGTTAGAATTCGTGAGATCAATGTAAATAGATGACGCAATTTTTGATTAAGTAATGTTGAAAACACATTACGTAAAAATTAGACAGAAAAATATTTATTAAATCTGAATACCTTGAAGAAAACTCAAATGAGATACCACCTCACTCGGATCAGATCAGATCACTTGGATCTGTATGTCTGTCAGTATGTATGTATCTTATTCATAATAGCGTGATAACCGATATCCAAGAGCATAAATAAATAGAACATCATCTAAAGGAGACGGTAAAAGTTTATATGGGATTTGGGCCACCTTATGAGCACCATTTTTGGTGCAGCTATTTTTGTAAACAACACTAAAATCTAAAGGTTTCCATAAAACTTGACTGGTTAAAAGTCAAAGCGGCAAAAAATATTTTCATTTGCTGAAAAAAATATCAGATTTAGCCATTTTCAAAAAAAGATCTCATCAATCAAGACTGTCAAAAGTACAATTCAGTTTTTTTTTACTTTACGTTATATAATGTCGTTTTATTTTTTTATAATCAGGGCCCAAAAATTCCGAAAATCCACAAATCAAATCAAATCAAATCAAAATTGTTTATTGCTTCATGTGGTAAATTAGGATGTTATACAATTTAAAGTTGATCACACATGAACCCTGTAAGGGCACTACAATAATAATTATAAAACTATAACTAATAGGAGTTTTTTACATTATTAAATAAATAAAAAAAATCATAACAATTACCTAATCTATATAAAATCTTTTACAACCCTTCAACAGAACATCAATAAATATTGAACACAACATTGAAATAACTGCAAAATACAACGAAATTATTAAGGTAAGGAATATTGCAAATTAAACAAAATATATGTATAAAATAGCAGCCAATAATTATAGGTAGATATGCATCATTTCTTCCATCTATCGTCAAAAAACTCTTGTACATTATAAAATACTTTGTGTAGTAAATATTGTTTTAATATATTTAAGAACTTTTTTGTATCTTGTTCATCCCTTATATATTTTGGTAGATAGTTATATATTTTAATGGCGCTGGCGTGTGGGCCTGTACTGTGAATTTTTAGTTTTGATGATGGTAAAGCTAATTTATTTTTATGCCTCAATTCAATGGCTGTAATACAACATTGCTCGACCTGTGAAAAAAGCTGTTGATTATTTCTGACGAATTTGCAAATTTCCAATATATATAATGAAGCTAATGTGAGAATCTTTAGATTTGCAAAGTGAGGTCGGCAACTTTCCATTTGGTCAATATTAGTTAGAATCCTAATACATTTTTTCTGCAATACAAATATTTTATTGACATCGGTACTACTTCCCCAAAGAATGATGCCATAGCTAATCCAAGCATGTGCATAGGCATAGTATGCAGTTAGAGCCGTTGCCAAATTTGTAACTTTCTTTAAGTGGTGTAAAGCGTATGTAAAACTAGACAATTTACTTGATATTTTTTGTATGTGACTTTTCCAGTTAATGTTTGTAACTATGTTAATTCCTAATAATGAACAATTATTTACACAATCTAGTTTGATGTTTTGATAGAAGTAATTTACATTTAAAGGAGTTTTTTGATGGGGCCTAAACTGCATTATTTTTGTTTTCTGAAAGTTAGTGACTAAATTGTGATCATTTAACCAGCTAGAGATTAGTGTTAAAATGTTATTTAAGTTTTCAGTAAGGTCCACTTCGTTACGACTTGGGAATACTACTGATACATCATCTGCAAATAAT
Source organism: Nymphula nitidulata (assembly GCA_947347705.1). Taxonomy (NCBI): domain Eukaryota; kingdom Metazoa; phylum Arthropoda; class Insecta; order Lepidoptera; family Crambidae; genus Nymphula; species Nymphula nitidulata. The sequence continues at coordinate 10,846,574 of OX374636.1, forward strand.
ACACTAGTCGGCTTTATAATTTTAGGTAAATCATTAATATATATTAGAAAAAGGATACAACCGAGCACGCTTCCTTGAGGGATAGACATTTTCATTTGGACTTTATTAGATCTTACTTTTGATATTAAGCCTGTGTCATGATTGAAATGCTCTATTTCAACTAGTTGTAGACGACTTTGTAAATACGAAGCAAACCATTTGTGAGCGATCCCTCTAACTCCAATACCGTATAATTTATTAAGTAGTATTTTGTATGACACCCGATCGTAGGCCTTACTTAGATCAAGCAAGAGTCCTACAGCATACTTTTTATTATTTATAATTTCAAGTATTTCCTGTATATATTTGTATACGGCTAGACTAGTCGATCTATTTCTACGAAAGCCGTTTTGACTTTCATCTAATATACTAAATTTTCCGCAAAAGGATTGGAGACGAAGTGACATTGCCGTTTCGAAAATCTTTGCAAAAGTTGGTAGGAGTGCTATTGGCCTATAGTTATTTTTATCTGTGGCGTCTTCTTTTTTGTAAACGGGTCTTATTAGAGAGATTTTTAAATCGTCCGGAAATGCTCCTTCTACAAAAGATTGATTAATTAATAATGTGATGTGAAATGTAAGCGGTGGGGCCAATTAACATTCAAGCGCAGTCAAAATATTCCTTGTGAACAGTTGATCTGTCCGACTGCTTAGTCCGATCGATTGGCTGACGTATTTTTTTTTTACTTAAGGTCCGACTAAGGAATCGGACTATGAGTTTTAGCATTATTTTAGAACATATGGTACTAACAATCAGACGACGTGAACTTTTTTTCTACTTTTTTAACCGACTTCAAAAAAAGGAGGAGGTTATCAATTCGTCTGTATGTTTTTTTAAATATTATTATTTTTTTATGTTTGTTACCTCAGAACTTTTGACTGGGTGAACCGATATTGATGATTTTTTTTTTGGTTTCCATTTGGTCTACATTTTCGTCTACATATGCGAAATTTCGGATTTTTAATAATAATAATAATAATTTATTTCGGACCTCTTTTTTTACATCCATATTGAATGAATGAATAAATAAATCCATATGAATTTTTAGTGAAATGATACGATAGTAGAAATCAATTTAAGCTCACGGTCACCCATCTAGCTTTGACCTTCAAAACTTATCACTTGGTACTAAGTTGATTCCAGAAACCATAGATAGTGAAGCACCGACTCCAAAAATATGTTCCTAGGGGATGAGTACCTACTAAAATTTAATTATTTTATCCTTTTCAGTTGTTTGGAGTCGGTTTTATTTTTTGTTTAAATATTTTGGTTCGAATAAGAAGTTGGACTTCATAGTCGAAACAAATAATAAATTACGATTTGAATAAATGTCATTAAAAAACTTGACATTTCATTCAACTTTTTAACTGCATCACTAAGGCTATGGACAATACACTTTTGGACACTTGCTATTGCATAATAATAGCGAGCAACACAGAAGTCTTAAGACTTTGATTCAATAATTATTTTATTATGTATTTTTTTTGCAACAAAATTAAAGAGTTTTCTGCTAATTAAAGGAAACCACGTTTTTCAGTACCTATATTTTTGTCTACAATCTGAAATGTTGCTTATCTGGCCCAAAACTTTCTTTTCTCCTTTCTTTGTTGATGAGTTAGGTAAACCTAACGAATAACTATACACTTACGCTCAGCATCATATATTTACATTATTCCCGGTTCCATTCTAGGCCTTCTATAGTGGGTGAAGTGGGTCATCATCACTTGTGCCAAATAACTCAGCGTAGGGGGGTTCCCCTTTCTGTACCGAAGGTGCCCTTTCCCGGTGGGCCCGGAATAAGGCTGAATCGTCTAATCTTCGGCGCATGACAGTGATTGCGATATATTATCGTACATGGAAGCCTCGAACTGAGCGGAACACGTTAGTTTCTAAGTGAGTACGCCAGACTCTGGCACAGGATATTCTCACATCCCAGGGGCAACCCCATTCGCTGACGATATTCGGTAGCTTTAAAAGCTTTCTCCGACATAAAAAAATGCCTTCTAGTACAACTGGTGACATAATTTGACAACCCCAAATGTCATTAAGTATTATCAGTTTGGTTAATGAAATGTTTATTTCATTATTGCTGCACAAAAGGAATCAGCGTGTTCTCTCTGGGCTAGACGCCCCGGCAACCTCCTTAGTGCTGGGGATTAGGTTTTGCAATCGCCCCCCACAAACGAGGAATTTTCAGTAAGACCAAGTCATAAACTTACGTTAGCGTCTCTGCCCTTTATATAAATTGTCCATCGCTTCTAGAAGAGTCTTTGGGCTGACGCGTTGTGGCTTCACGACAGTCAGCGTTGCTGAGAAGTTGACCAAACTTGATCATTTAGAAGTTCCTTGCTTCCTATCCGCTGACCCGGTTTAGGGGTGAAAACGTAACAAGACAGACATACAGACAGATTTAATTTCATATTTTTAATGTAGTGTGTATTGTTTCTACAGTAAGAAAAAACATACAAAGTCTTTCAAGTTACTAAAAATAAAATTTAACTTTTTTCCAATCATCAATAAAGCAACAGCTGTCCTCTTCCTCCGCTAATAATATGCCAATGTCCTTCCCTGGAATCGAACTTGATACTCCGTCGCCGCAACCCGACACCCGGCCACCCTTATCGCAACGGACTCGCTTATACGAAGTGTCACAGTTTGCCAACAGAAAGAACTTTTTATTGCATACCAAATTTCCTTTAAAAAAAACAATGTAGATCTTTACATTCTCTTTTAAATAAAGAAATTACTAAACGAACTTTTATGCTGGACACCATTAAAAAGAACAAATAAAAAACAAACCTTGGTCTTCAGTAGACTGTGGGTATTCTACAAAAGGAAGTCGGTGGCGGCGTTAAAAGGCGTTAAAGGTTATTACGAAAACAAAGCAACTTTCGCCGTGGTCGATCCCGAAGGGTTCAATCAAAATTTGAAATCTCAAGCTCACAAAGACACGTTAAGCCGTTGGTCCGGGTGTTACTGGAACCACTTTCCTTTAACCCACCAACCCGCATCGGGCCAGCGTGGTGGTGGTTTGGCCCAAACTCCTCGAAAATTAACCCTTTAAAATTGCAGGTACTACGAGACGGGGTCCATCAGGCCCCGGGCGATAGGCGGCTCCAAGCCTCGCGTGGCCACTGCTGAGGTGGTCAGCAAAATAGCCCAGTACAAGAGGGAATGCCCCTCGATCTTCGCTTGGGAGATAAGGGATCGCCTGCTCAGCGAAGGAGTCTGTACATCGGATAATATTCCTAGCGTGAGTACCTTACTTTACTATGAAATTCTTGTAGCATTTCCAAGCGATATGTTTTTCTATTGTTTTACGGCCGTTATTATGTATAATTGTATAATGGTTGTAGATATATGCTACGGGTTTTACTAATAATCATTACACACTGTTTGGTTTTTCAAAATCAATATTTTTCATAATAGGACAATTCTAAGTTCGCCAATAAAATCTGCTAATTCCAATGACTTTTGGCTTTTTCATACATTTCATGCAAGTAGGTATTGAAGTTTTGTATGAAACAGCTAATTTAAACGTAAAATCAGAGTAAATCCCGTAATGATAATCGCTCAGTCTGAAGATCTGAATACTCATACTGCTGGGCTCCTAAACCATTGGAAATTCATGTTGTATCTACTTATACAAAGAAAATGCAAGAAATGCATATTGTATGCCAGTGAATTAAATATTTCTTGAACTTATATTATAAAATCATAAAGTTAAATTTATTTTTAAAGCGTAATAACAAAAATAAATCGAAGTTGTTTGATATTTTCACGCGACCAATATACGTTGTTGTCTAACTTTGACAAACACAACGTGCATATAGAATACAGCCGCGCGTCGCACCGTTTCGCTTTTAAATCGCTTTCGCTTCTTATTCGTCGCGCGTTCGCTTTCAATCTTCTAATCAAATGCTGATTATGACAGCGATAGTCGATAGTAGAAGAAGGCATGGCCGAGTGGCTTATGTAAATCTGTATGGGTTTACGAGAGCATTCTCAAACTATGATGGATGAGTGGTGTCAAAAGACAGAAAGATGGCTTGATAAATTCAACACCAGGTTAGTGGCCTATTACTAAAGCGAGGGCTAAAGTTAGACTTGACTTTATAATGAGACTATCTCACTTTTATTGATACCGGCAGATAAAGACGGCATCAAGGTCAAATTCAATTTAAAAATAAATTATTGCATGTCATACGTGTTATGATTGTTACAATACAGTTATATATAAGTTATTTAATGATTGAATAAATTTATTCCGCTCATCTGTTTAAACACATAAAAATATTTTATTACATTACATAAGGAGGGGCTGATATCACCACATCACATACAACGTACCTCGCTGTCGGGTCGTAAAATACACTACAGCGTATAGGAAACCTGCAGGGTATTTTCTTTGTACGAGCTATAAAAATAGTGTCGTAAAGAATAGATAAAAAAATATTTTGAACACGATAAAGATTTCTTTCTAAACTATATGCCGTATTCCTTAGTCGTGCGTAGAGGTATATTATTATTGAATTTTATCATTATTAACTGACTTCAAAAAAAGGAGGTTATCAAATCGACCCGTGTGTATGTAACATTGTCAAAATTATAATTCGTGCCAAACTGTTTCCAGAAACAATAGATAATAGTGAAGCACCGACACCAAAAATAACCTTTCAATGAGATAAGTACCCGCCTACTTCATTTTAATTCTTTGTTTCTTGTAGTTTTATGAAGTCACTTTTTTTTTATTAAACTAGCATGGCAAACAAACATACAGCCCACCTAATGGAAAGCAGTTACCGTAGCTTATATGAGTGTTGCTTTGCCCCCCAAAAATCGATCAAGAAACGCTTTGTGGATAACGTGGTGTGCACATAGACACACACAGAACTGACGGCTGATGGGGTGTTAAAATGCTATCATAGCGACCGGAAAGAGCAAAGTAGGACGGCCTGCTACTAGATGGACGGACGACCTGGTCAGGGTCCCGGGCTGCCGTTGGATGCCGGCTGCGCGGAACCGATCCATTTGGAAATCGATGGGGGAGTCCTCTGTTCAGCACTGGACATCATAGGAGAAAAATTCCCCTGCTGCTAACACGACGCATACTCCATGAGCTTTGGCAACCTTACTCATCGTGAAATCACAACAATACAAAGAAGTGTAATTTAGCTGCGATCTTCTCTAAAGTAGAGGTGTTACACCAATCGGTCACCTTAAAGTCAAGTGGAAAATATTCTACCTCTTAAAAGATTTTACAGAGGACTGGGAAGGTATTTAATCTCTCCTGTTATCCAGTTCTAATCAATAAATAAAAATCATTTTTAAATTAATACCAGAACTTTTAAATTAACTGTCAGTTTTCATCGTGAAGAAACGATTTGAAATTCTAAAAATAAATTCTCTTATTTTATTTCTATTTATCTTCTGTGGACACTACAGTCGTTTGGTTTTGCTACTAATGTCATATTACCTATACGAAATAACCCTTTGTGGTCATATGATCCCATAGACCACTTTGCCCGCGTGTCAATTGTTGACCGTATTAATTTTTCTATGGGTTACATAGAATAGAGATCTTTCTTTACCATAAAAAAAATATATTTTTATGAAGTTCCTACGTAAATAATTTCTAAAATCGATACTAAAATAAAATTTCCCATAAAATTAATAATATTCGTGAATATCGTACAAAATAAATTAACCGTAATGCGTAAAAATATTTGTCCAAAATCACTGAAGCCGATACCTACCGCTTCCGCGAAACGCCTCTGAAAAGTACTTTCATAGAAAAAGGTAGGTTGAGTCTTAAAACACAATAGCGTACCGAGAGCTATAGCAAGCTATACGTTTGCGATATCTCCTTATCTTTTCAGTGTAGGAACTCCACGGATTGCGTTAGATAAAACGTGGACAAGAAAATGTTAATGATTTTTTTATAAAAATTACGATGAAGACTCTACGTCATCTGATGAGAAGAGTCCATATGTGAAGACAGCTAGTGATGCATGATTACTGTCTGTTCTAGCCGCCTCCACCTTGTCGCCATATAGGGTGCCTTTACACGCCTCTTTTTTGTAGTAACACATGATAAACTTCTAATTCAGATGAACTCTCATTGATTACCTAATATCTAATTATCTTTCACACAAGAATTATTCTAATTCCATTTTAATAAATATCAACAGTAATGGGTATGCAGTGATAATCACACAATAAACTGTTAACATCTGACTGACAGAAGTGTTAACTAATTCAGCGATTCTGGGTCCTTATAGGTGTTTTTTTTTTTAAGTTTATATTTTTTCGAACCTCGTTAGACTCCCGGGAGTGTCATGCCATTCAAACACTTATAACAATGTCTGAAAATCGATGTTTTATAGGTAAATAATAAAAAAAATTACTAAATCTGTCTATCATTAGTGTCTTTAACAGATTTCTGCCAAAATCTTCTGGCTATTTTAAATTATTCGTCTCAATTAGGCATGAAACGAGTGAACTGCGATGTCTTGCTGTATAAACACATACCTATCTAAACACTATTCTATAAACACATAAATCATCTTGATTTATGCACGAAACTGCCTATGTGGCCCTATGATGAAGCCGCTTTACAACAATTTAAGTGCCAACATAATAATAATAATTCATTTATTTCAGATTTCTATCCATATGCATTTACATGAATATCATTTTATTAGTTATGTTAGTAACAATATTAACTTAAAGCATGATTAGTAACAGGTGATGGTTAGTAACAGGAACAAAATTTTTATATGTAATTTTTTCTTTTTATACTACTAGATGACAAACAAGCTGACGGGCCACCTGATGGTAAGCGGTTACCACCGCCTATAGACACCTAGACGCCTATAATTACATTTCGAGATTTCTTTAACAAGGACAACAGAGTACAAGGGAACTGCTTATCCCCAAGGCAGTTCCCTTGTACTCTGTCGCTTAGGGATAAGCAGTTCTCTTGTACTCTGTTGTCCTTGTTTATGTTTTCATTGTTGTTTTTTATTGTGTGTACATAAATTGTTAAATAAATAAATATCATAAATATTAAATGTCACAGAAGGTCTACCAGTATAATTATTAATGTCACTTAATATACAAAAGAAACACAGTCAAAAAATTTACAATAATGTTATGGATTCTAAAAGGAGTTGAATTCAAAAAATTAATATCAATAAGAAATTTAAAATTATTAATTGATAAATAGATAAAGTTTTTTTTACACATAATTCAGTCACTTCCACTTTCATCACGCACTGTATCTCGCACAATCGTATAAATCTAACTTCGAAAGTCCTTAAAGTACACTTGATGGCAAATAAATAGTTCCAGTCCTATTTTTTTATTTATAAGCTTACTTTTTCTGGAATAAATAATTGTATTAGTTAAATTGACGGCTGCCTGGTCAAGTGGACAGTACCCCTGTCTATTAAACAAGAAGACCCTGGTTCAAACATTTCTATGATGACCCTTTCTCTTAATTCACGAGCCTTGGATGTTTGTATGTTTATTTAGTATGTTCATATTATTTTTAACATAACTTTATTTCTCCGTTATACGGTATGCTCTTTCAGTCCGCAGCCAATCTTCATATCGCCTAACATTATTTTACGTACCTACCTTTGGTAATATTGATATTGCTTTAAATTTTATACATTAAAGATATCAATATACCATGTTTGTGTATGTAAATATTATGCAAATAATATGAAAAATTTTGAATAACTAATAAAATATTCTTTAATCATATCATCCATAACACAAAGTCTTAATGATGCCTTGTATAATTTGGGCTAGGTATTAAGGTGTCAGTGTAAGAATATTATTATAACTTAAATAAAAAAATATATAAAAACATGTATACAACAAAATGTAAATAAATAAATAACAAAAAATATGAATATTATTACTCCATTTCATATCAGTTACCGGAAATGTTTGCTTTGTAATGACAAATCAAAGATTTCCGGTAACTGATATGCTCTCTTGATCAACATGATGTGAAGTTTGGAAAAGTGACTTTGTTTAGATCGCTGACACTATCACTATAACTTTTATCATCTGGCCGGAAATCAAGAGACGCGGGTTCGATTCCTACATAGCATAATTCCTAATAGCATATTCCTAGCATATATTTTTTTTTCGTTTTCTTTCTTAATTTGTAATTGTTCCAAAAAAGTAGGCATTTAAACACATTAAAATGTGATTACTATCGAAAAAGTTAAAAATAATTTGTTAACTGGAATAAATCAACATTAACTAAATATTGAATTATAAAACTTATAAGTTTAATAAATAGGTTTCTTTATATTTGATAGTCAAGTCTTAAATATATTTACATTCAAGCCTTCAAAAATATGTACAGCATCAGAGTCGTACTAAAATAGAGCCCATATTACGTACGCATCTTTTAAAACTTGACTGTATGAGGAGTATTCAAGAGTTAGGTAGTATATGAGATTGCTTATGGGGCAGTTTATGGAAATTTACGCCTCATAATTAATAAATAATCTACTTGAACACAGTCAACTAACTAAAATCGTTTCAACATAACATAATATCTCGATCCATTTTCTTTGCTCTCAAATGTACATCTTATTAATCGTAACGAATGTCGTAAATGCAGAAGTAAGTTTGTTTGTTTGTTACCATTTTACGCCTAAAATATTGAACCGATTTAGATGAAATTTGGTATGGAGATAGTCTGAGAACATAGAAGACTTTTTGGAGCGATAACCGATATCCACGAGCGGAAGCTAATATTATACGAATGCGAAAGTTCGGATGGATGTTTATTACTCAATTACGCCAAAAAGTCTGACCAAGCTCTCGATGAAATTTGGCACAAACATAGAGTCTCGAAAATTACATAATTTTTTATTCCTTAAAATATACGTTTCCCGTAGGATGTAACCGCATCATTCGTGTGGTCGAATACACGGTCAAAAGCTAGTTTAAAATAAATGACCTGTCCTGTTTTGACGGGTTTGCTGGATCTACTTATTTAAAGAAACTGATTTATCTTCAGTCGATATATTTGCAATAAACAGTCTAATTCCTTTGGTTCAACAAGAAACATCTTCCTGTAAGTATTGAAGGTATCTTATATTCTTGTCCAAACTCTGACGCGTGGTTACCCCAAACCAGCACTACACAGCCCCTCTTTTTGTCACCCCCCTCCCTTCCCCTCTTCGTGGCAAAACAATATGACGTTATAACTTTTTTCTTCATTTTTTCCCCTTTTTGAATACGGACGCTCCCCTAAGAGACATTCTTTAGACGTCGATACTCCTCGCTATACAGGTTGATGCTTTTACAATAACTCTCTCGCTGCATATACTTAGCAGATTATTATTTGTACAGTACATCATACATAGTGACACATTAATAAAATTTTAGCAGAATTTTATAACTCAGGTCACGGTTTCAGTTTATTACGAATACAACTACATACTTTAAATACCAAAATATTTTTATTTCATAATAACAAGACAAACTAAGACATAATTTAATGCTGTCTGTGATCTAATAATTATGATTTTACGACGAAAATTTTTCGGAATACGTACCATAACAGGCTTAGAATAACAAGCCCACCGTGAAGCATCAACTCAAGTAGGACATAGTCGTATTTGTCATTCGAATTTTGGGAGGCCGACTGGCTTACCACCTCCTTACAAAAGCTGCTAAATAACATTACTTTGTCGTTGAGGTCGTTGAGAAAGCGTTATGTCAGCAGAAGACTCGTCTGATATTCTGTCAATATACAAATGCATCCATTTAAACAACATATTTTTTGTTCGCACGAGCATGTTTGTTGAGAATATAAAATTGATTGATTGAATATTATATACTTTCTATTTTTTTGTTTTTCCTTAAATCTGACGCAATAATATTTAAATATATAAATTGGCATTACATATCTGGTCCTGTACAGTCTCGTGGAAGGCGTAAACGTTTGTCTTACAGTTTATATAATAAAACTAGTACGGACGTTACCGTTCAACCATCTTAAAAATATTAATGGTATTAAGATACCCTGTATTACCTTTATGAACAAAATAAATAAATATAACGCTTTCTCTTCATTTTGTGCTCAAAGTGCTACGAGCGTGTATAGGCTACGGTAACCGCTTACCATCAGACAAATTGTGTGTTGTAAGCCACCTTTTTTGTATTTAAAATCCATTTTCTAAAAAATGACACAAAATTTAGACAAAAATTAATTAAATGTTTCAAAATTTTGAATTCGTTTTTATTTTTTGTTTAATTTTTTTATACTATTTTTAGTGATAACTTTCTAAGGTCAAAATTATATGGGTGACCATCAGCATATTTGTTTCCTACTATCGTATTGTTTCACTAAAAAGCGTCATAGAAAAGCGTAATTCCGCAATTTAGCATACATATAAAAAACTTACTCATTCCAGATATTTTGATTTAAAAAACCAAACACCCCAATCGATTTTAAAAAAAATATGGGACCAAACTGCAACTATTTCGCATCGAATAAAAAAAGAATCATGTAAATCGGATCATAAATCTCGGCGTAATCGGTGTACATACATAGAAAAAGTCATACCAACCGAATTGACAATCTCCTCGTTTTTGAAGTCCGTTAAAAATTACTGAAAATTACCTGAGTATCTTGCTATGGTATAAGTATTGGCACTAGAAATGGGAAATGAAAATATCTTTATTCAATTAGGCCCCCAAGAAGCACTTTTGAATCGTCAACAAAAAAACCCTTAAGTCTATCACATAAAAATAATATTAACTAACTAACAATTTCATAATGTTTGTCTCTCTGTCTTATCTGCATCTACGTAAGCTAAGAATGTTGTGTCAGTCTGTCTATCGGTCTGTCTGTCGGTCCGTCTGTCTGTCAGTCTGTCTGAATTTACACCGGTTCCAAAAGTTGAACTACCGAGAAGATTCCGGCAACAAACTCGTGTAGTCACTCTTTTCAATCATTAAGTTACAATGTTTAATTACACAGTAATAGTATTTAGCAGCGCAGTGTCGCACAGAGTATAAAAAAGGTATATTAAAGTACCAATAAGTACCTAATGATAAGAATATTTACTGTATTTAAAGGCTGTCCGACAATGCACCTTCACAATATAGGTATTACAATACACAAAGGTCAACAATTAATATACAAAGACCTAATAAAGCTAAACATCTTTCATTAATTTTAAACACTTGTCTGAGCACGTCATTACAATAATAATTGTATTGTTTTATATATAATATCCTATAATGCCATATACCTCAAAAATCCCTCAAAAATGATACTATTGATGGATATGTAGGTAAATTATTACAAAATCAAGGAAGCTTAGAGATGACCATTTCCACTAGTGGCACCTGTTCACAAGTATGACGCATGTGCCAGCCATCGCTCCGCTCAACCATATCATAGGGAACGGAGCGACCCGGCACACGACGCCACCACCGCAGAAACTTATAGAGAGCATGACATCTTCCAGCAACCACAAAATCAATGAAATGCTATTGGTGGAAATAACTATATGACATTATAAGTTACAACCAAGCATTTTTGTCATTTATATAATCGTTAATAGTATAGTAACCTTTGGACATTAGAATTTTCTTAATGTGAATTTTAAATTTGTCAAATGGCAAGTCTAGTACGTTATTAGGAATCTTGTTATAGTAAAGTATGCTTTGACCCATAAAAGTATTAAAAACTTTATGCAGTCTTAGAGACGGTAAGATCAACTTATTTTTATTTCTTGTATTTAATGCATGTACATCGCTGTGTCTTAAGTAGGAATTTAAATTTTGACGTACAAAAATTATGCAAGCATAAATATATTGAGAAGCCACTGTTAGTATATCTATTTCTTTAAATAAGTCTCTAAGAGATGTTCGAGCAGCAAGGCAGTAGATTGCTCTAATTGCACGTTTTTGCAAGATAAATACTGTTTCAATGTCTGCTGCTTTACCCCACAGAAGAATACCATACGACATAATACTATGGAAGTAACTAAAGTAAACCAAGCGCGCCGTGGCAATATCAGTATATTGCCTTATTTTTCTAATAGCATAAGCCGCGGAGCTAAGTCTACTACAAAGTGTTATGATGTGAGGGTTCCACTGGAGTTTCGCATCGATTGTAATGCCTAAAAACGTGGTGGATTGAATTAAATTTAGCGACTGATTATTTAATTTAATGTTTGTATCCACTTCCCTAACATTAGGTAAAATAAATTTAATACATTTAGTTTTCTTTGCATTCAGTTGTAAATTGTTCACAGTAAACCAATTCATTACTTGAGATAGCGCATTGTTTACGTCGTCAAAGTTAACTTTATTTCTATCACATTTAAAAATTAAAGAAGTATCATCTGCAAACAACACAATCTCACAAAATTCCTTAGCAAAGAAAGGCAAGTCGTTTACGTATATTAAAAATAAAAAAGGCCCTAGAATTGAACCCTGTCGAACTCCCATTTTGACATAAGACCCTGAAGATTTTGTTCCATTGATGTCAACTATTTGAGTTCTAGAACTTAAGTAAGATGTGATTAACTTCAGAGCTGAATTTGTAACCCCATAGTGTTGTAATTTTAAAATTAGCGTCTGATGGTCAACGCAGTCAAATGCCTTTGATAAGTCACAGAATATACCAATAGCATTTTGTGAACTCTCCCATGCATCAAATATGTGCCTTAACAGCGCTACACCAGCATCAGTAGTAGAACGACCCTTTGTAAATCCATATTGCGCACTATGGAAAAGATTATTTAAATTAAAATGCTTAATCAATTGTTCCAAAATAATTTTTTCAAATATTTTACTAAGTGCTGGTAAAATAGAAATTGGACGAAAATTACTAGGATCCTCTCTATCACCTGATTTAAATAGCGGAATAATCTTACTGTATTTCATTAAATTAGGAAAAATACTTTCATCTATACAGTTATTAAAAATTTGCGCGAGATAAGGGGCAATAATATCAATGATATTCTTAACTATTTTTACAGATACATCCCATAAATCCCCTGTATTTTTCAATTTTAGGGATTTAAAAATTTTAATGATTTTTTGAGGAACAACATGGGTAAATTGGAAAGTCTCGCTACACTCGGGCACACAATGCCTCAGGATGGAACTTGCTTCAAGAGAAGAAGAATCTAAATGAGATGTTGTAATCGAAGGTATTTTTGAAAAGTAATCTTCAAATATGCTAGCTATTTCGTGGTCAGAATTAATAATTTGATTATCTACATTTATTGTGAACGTGGTGTTTTGTGACTTGACTTTACCAGTTTCACGGTTTATTATATTCCATGTAGTTTTTGTTTTGTTATTAGATTTTTCAATTTTGTCTCGGATGTGTATCGCTTTGGCGCGGTTACATATCTTTTTGAAAGTCTTGGAATATTTCTTTACATACTCATGAAAGTCCTTATTGTGATTGTATTTCCTTTGTGCGTATAATTCATACATCTTATTTCTACTTTTATATATACCTTTTGTAGCCCAGTCACCAAATTTCATTTTATTATTTGAAGATTTAACTGTCTTTTTTGTGAAGGTATTTTCGAACTCATTTTTTATTACATGAAACAAATAAGTATATTGATCGTCCGGGCTGGAATGTGTGAGTGGCAGTGTGGCTACCTTTATAGCCAATTTATTCATAAAAATGTCTTCACGACTCTTCGTAATAGGTCTATATGTTAAATATTTTGGTTCAATCAATAAGTTATCAACAAAAGCAATCAGCAAACCACAATGATCAGACGTAAGATTGGTAATAACAGACTTTGAAACAGGGTCTTTATTTGAAAAAATATTATCAAGACAGGTGGCCGAGTGGGAAGTGATTCTAGTAGGCTCTAGAAATTGATTAACTAAGTCAAAGGATTTAAAAACGGAAAGTAAACGAGTACATGATGGTGTGCTCTCTAACAAATTAACGTTAAAATCGCCACAGATAATAATATGTTTCCTTTTATTACTTATTTTTTTGAGTACATCTTCCATTATGGACTCAAATGTGTTATAATTTCCAGAAGGTGGTCTGTACACACATACTATAACATAACTCTCTAATTCCACACAAGACAATTCAATTATACGCTCGACTGAAAGACCTACGATATCTTTACGTTCTTTACATTTCATTTTATTGTTAACAAGTATTAAAGAGCCACCATGAATTGCAGATTTCCTTACAAAATTGCTTGACAACTGAAAATTGTCAATAGACACCGATTCAAAAACTTTTAGCCAGTGTTCAGTTAAACATACCACATGAATATCTTGACTTTTTGTAAACAATTCAAGTTCTAGTTCTTTGCCAGCTAATCCTTGTAAATTTTGGTACACAATATTTAATAACATAGGCTTAGCTTTTGTCTTATGGTTCAGTTTAAAGATAATGAATTAATATTAGGTGAGACCAATTCATTAGAAAATATGGTATTGTTTTTATTTTTCTTAGTTATGGTATTCATAACCTTGTTCCTTATATTATATGCTAACAATGTAGCAATTTGTCTTTTAAATCTAGGTGACAGATACAATGTATCTCTGGTCAGTGTAAAGTTAGTAACAAATTTGTTACAATCAAAAAATAAAAGCGCGTCACTATGACGACACGTCAAATTGTACATATGTTCATTCAAATAATGAATTTGTTTGTTATAATTAAAATCCATATTTGTAGCATACGGAAATGCACACAGAGTAATTTTACAATTTTTTTTGCTATTTAATTCTAATAGCTTGGTTATACACCTTGTTATGTGATTTTTCCTAACTCCTGAACTATCACCACACAGAATAATTAAGTTGCTATCACTTTTTAAATTTTCACACGTAGTAACATTATTTATAATATTTTCAAAGTGGAGCCCAGGGGAACAATTATTAAACACAATTTGATCTGTTTGATCTAAAAGTAAGTGCCCTAGCCCTTGTCCTAAAACCCGGTTCTTTCGTTTGACTTAGGAATATTTCTTAAAAGTCACTGAAAACTATTCGATGCGCGTTTGTACGCTGTCGCCTGTAGTAACGTCGTTTCTCGATATTAACTCATGGTACAGTTATTGATGAAAGGATCCAAAGCAGGTTCGAGGTAGCTCTGTGTCTCGTATTTCCTTATTTTAGTTGTCTTTAAAGAGGTACACTTATTCATAACTGTCAGAATCCATCTTACGAAAAGTCTATATCCGTCACTTTTTATTGCGATACGTGAAAGCGAGATCGCTGGTGTCTTTTCGAATTGAATCCATGATCCAACAGTTGTGGAAAAGGTTGCAGATCATTTAAGTTACGTTTGTAATACCTATTCACCTGTAAATTGATGTCATATAATTGAAATCCTGAACACCTCCAAAATCTACATACCATTTTATAACTCCATAAAACCTAAGCGTCAGTTATAAAAAACACAATAAAAATTAACGTAGCGAAAATAGCGTGATTCTCCAAAACGAGGTTTACGACTAGAATATAAGTATGCTGAGACACCCTTCCACGGCGTCTCCGAATATAAATTAATTAAAAAGCACGCAATACCGGCGATGCTTGAAAAAAGCACGCCAAGTACCCTAAGATATCAGTGAAAAACATGAAACACAGGGGAAAAGATGAAAGAGACGACACCATAAACTCATAATGAGCGCGAAAGAGTTGGCTATCTGTCTCTTTTTTCATCTCATAAAGGGGGAGCGGTCGATTTTGACACGGTATGAATAAAGAAAATATGAAGGCTTTTGTACGGTAAAAATTCCTGTACAGTGGATAAAGTCTTTAAGTTATCAGCAAGGGAGCCTTCGGGCGCTTATGCAGGGTGTACTGGCAGGTGGATGGGGCTACAGATTGTAGGGCTGCTACATAATTAATTAAGAAATATTTATAAATAATATTCTATAAAACATTTACATTGAGAAATATATTTATTATTCAATTTTATTAAAAAAAATATCAGTTGATCATTAATAAAAAGATGCTATCTTGTTTTGGTTTGAGTAACCTAAGAAATTTTATTTAGAATACTTTTTTTAATAACGTATTTTAAAGCATATAAGAAAATCGACGATAGTAAAAACTTTTGCAGCTGATCATAACTCAAACTATGCTCAGAAATTTAATCTTTTTTCAAATAAATTATTCAAAAATTTTAAACAAAAATTAAAACCGACTTCAAAAAACTGAAAAGGATAAAATAATTCAATTTAAGTAGGTATTCATCCCCTAGAAACATATTTTTGGAGTCGGTGCTTCACTTTCTATTGTTTTTGGAAACCACTTAACTCCAAAATTATGTTTCTAGGGGATGAATACCTACTTAAATTTAATTATTTTATCCTTTTCAGTTTTTTGAAGTCGGTTTTAATTTTTGTTTAAAAATTTTTTCTCACAATTTTTAGTGGTAACTTTCTACGGTCGAAGATAGATGGGTGACCGTAAACTTATATTGTTTCCTACTATCGTATCGTTTCACTAAAAAGTCATTTGAAAAGCAAAAATTCGCAATTTCGCATATGTAGACGACTTAATAATTTAAGTTTTTTTAAATTTAAAACCAAAGTACCCAATTGTTTTTGAAAAAATTTTTATGGGACCAAATGGCAGCTATTCCGCATCGAACAAAAAAAGAATCACGTAAATCGGATCAGTAATCTCGGCGTAATCGGTGTACATACATATAAAAAAAAACATACCGGCCGAATTGAGAACCTCCTCGTTTTTGAAGTCGGTTAAAAAGGTGTTTGAAAATAGTTTTAGATTGTAACTTTTAAGGCGTCAAATAATGTTCTTATAAGCAATAGTAATAATTTCATTATGACGAGTACGTGTAGTAAAATTCTTCATTTTTATTCTATTGTTGAGAAGACGAACTGTCGGCTGGTAAGTGACAAAAATTTAATAAAGAAAAGTAATGATTTTGGACATAAGAAATTTTACAAGGCCTATCCAATCAATAGTACGCTTGGTGTGAACGATTTGACTGATCATCGAACACAAGTCGAAAGATAAATTGATATATTATCCTTCGAAGCTTTCTGTCATCGATTGAGAAAAATCGTCAATTTGGATAGGTTGATTTAATTGTCGCTTGATCTCATTCTTTACTTAGTTGCTGGAGAACATCCGACATTGATAACTATCGGTCGGTAACACTATAAAATAACCATATCGATAAGTTACGCAGTTACGCTACAGTATAGTATACTAATTTCTCCTATGGAAAAAAAAGAAATAAAGATTTTTCTTCAAGGAAATGTTTAACCAAACGATACGTACTTAGGTACATAAGTATACCAGATTCTAATATTTCAAAATGAAATACCTACCAAAACAATTTGTTATTATTTTCATAAGCTTGGCAACCCTCCGGTCTCCTTTGATGCTTCGTACGCTTCCGTACATATACACGCGATATATCGGTGTTTACGTGTGTATATTGTTTTAAGGGTGCTTAGAGGTTGAATATATTAACGTCTGGCTCATCCACTCCCTTCTGATTTTATTACTACCGATGAAGAGTGAATGACGGCATTAATGATGTAAATACCGAGATGAAAATTAAAATTATAACCGCAAATTATTTTTGGTGTAATTGAATAATATTAGGTTGTGTGTTTACGAATTCGAATGGTCGATGACAAAAGTTTATTCAAGATTCGTGGGTGTTTATATGTTTATTTAGGTAGTGTATTTTAAAAATTATATTTATCTGCCTATTAACCACAGCTAGATAATAGGTAACAATGATATTTTTGACCTTGAATATGAAATATATATTACTTACATTATATATATTTTTTAACATGAAAGACACATGCATGAGGAGTTTAAATCATAGCACCACAAGTGACCACAACGTTGGCCCAGCGCGTATTGGTTGCAGTAGCAACCAGGACCAACGGCTTAACGTGCCTTGAGACCAGAGCACTCAAACCACTACGCCACCAAGCTTCTCCCATTTTACAGTCATCTAGCGTAAATGTAGAAAATAATTTAATATTTTTCGTTCCATATTTTAATGACCGTATTAAAACTCCTTACACAACGCTTACTTTCAAACTGTTACAACTAGAGCATATTATCGTTAAGCCTTCACAGTAACGATCCTTAACTAAGTACCAACCCTAAACATTCACACAGCCCTAACCATTTTAGCTGTACGAATTTATCACCAATGACCACACTCTAAAGTTTAATTTCGTTTATTAGAAAAAAAATTGTGGTGAGAGGGTCATCGGTTGTCACAGGGTCATATCGGAGCTGAACATGCGTTCCCGTAGCAAATCACTTCCGGGCCACTAAATCCAGGGTAAATTAATGCATTTAGCACGCTCCCCGACTCTTTGACTGGGAATGACAACTTTATTTCATTGTATCGCGATATTTTCTTGTCACTTAGTCGATAATGGGAGCGAAACAATTTTTTTAGGCAGTTATGTCTGAATTTGTGGCTTATGGTGTGATTTTTTTTATTTATTGGTAGAATATTCCTAATTTTATGTAATATCAAGCTTTGGAAGTTCATGTGAAATTTTTCTTTACAATTTCTATAGAGATTAATAAATGTAACGCAAACTTTATCTGAATCTAAAGCATGTTTCATATTTGCGATATCAGATATCAAATAGTTTACAAATCTCTTCGTGGAAAAAATCTCATTACAATTTAAAATTTCGTTTTATAGTATGATATTATTTTAACGTTTTACATCGCTATTGTACTCCCATTTTAATAAATCGCAATCTAGATTGCATTCGGGAACGCAATAATCGCGTCAATAAATAGGCCGTTCAATATACTGCTTTAAAATATCATTACGGATCATATCGGAGATGCCGATCTCACGGGGGCCGCCATTGCTGCAACAAATTGTAACAAAGGACGACGGCAAAGAAGATTATCGTAGGTGACGCGTGGCGCGCACGTGACATGCATGTGGTCGGTGATAGTCTGTTACACCCTACATGTCCTCAACCAAATGAAAAACAACCCAATGCATTTAATAATACAGATTGATTTACCATAAAAATGTGTCTCAAAGATATGAATAACTGTGCACAGATAAAATTGAAACGTAGCGTTGAAGAATCTAGCTTTGTTTTTGATTGGACTTTGCAAGCATAAAACTTGCTTAAAAGTAAGAAGTGTTGGAGAGAAATTAATACCACAATTCTAAGGATTTAAGGCTTATATTGAAGATGAGTGGGTAATCGGAAGAGTAAATATAAATATATGTGATGTCTAGTCTGTCGTGTGCGGTTAAGGTCGTGTCAATTGCACAGCGCCTGAGGGATAACATTCAAACAGAGCAACTTTTTTAAACTTTTTGTATTTGAAAGTGTATGTCTTTCAATATTAGCCTTTTTTAGAAAATCTAAACACAAACTATAAACTTCATAATTAAAAACTTTTTATGGGAAAAGAAAATGTTTTTGTATTAACTCATTTCCTTATTTTTAATTTATGTGCTGATTCAGATGTATTGTGCTTTAGTTAGTGAACTAAAGAAAGAAAGAAGTGCAATTATGAATTAGCACTTTAATAGAAATGATTTATGAAATTGTAATTTATTAGTAGGAAACAGCCTCATACGTACCTTTTAAACTGGCTACCTATTTCGACGCAACGTTAATTATAAGTTCTGTCTAATTATTATTTGTCTTCTTATTCAATAGCTTTTCTGGCATCGAAATCATTCCTATTGTTTAATATGATGAAACGAAACACGTTAAAATAATTTTTCATTAATTTTATACTCTTAGGTGTTTCCAATAACTTCGGGTTGCGTTGAAATAACATTATAAAAAAGGACACTCATCAAAAAGATCTCATGTAAAGTTTTTTAATTAACAAAACTAAAAAAGTGTTACGTGGAAATCTCGCCACTTCACTCGGCTAGTTTACTAACAGTTTAGTTGTTCGGCCAGCAAAACAGCCAGGGGTGGCAACCGGAGCGAGATAAGTACCGGGCCACGTGCGCGCTAAGCCGGGACATGCAATTTTTGTATTGTACCCAGTTATTATTAGGAACGAACTAGTTTTGGGCGTCGAGTGTTATGAACGAGAAATATTAGGATATTGACGGCTTATGTGTTAATTCGTAATTAATTTTAATATTGATTGAAGTATGGTACCGAAAAAAGTTATTAGTTCTCAGTTTCACACACAATTGACGTGATACCTAACAAATAAAAGTTATTTTAAAGCAAATATCATTATCGTCATTATCACCAGCCTAAATACGTCCCACTGCTGGGCACAGGTCTTTCGACATGCGAGAAACCCATGAGGAGTTTGGGCCATAACACCACCACGGAGGGTTGGCAAGCAAATATGGACAGTTTTAACTATCTCTGTTAGGCAGTACTATGTATTTATTTACTAAGTCATGGCCCGTAGTTATGCGACTTAAAATGAACTAAACACGCCCTTTAAAATTTTAATACGTTACCTTTTAAGTAAAAAATCATGCGAATTAAGGTAGAGACGCAAGTTAGGCGAATATGCAACACCAGCGACGCCGCGCCGTCCGCATGGAGTACTTTTTAAAATGGATGTCCGCCGATTCTACATATTGTGAAAGCATTTTTGGAATCGGATGAGTAGTAGTATATCCATATTTACAATCTTTATTATTTTAATGTAGATAAAATATTATAAGGATTCGTTGATAATTTTTCCTGCTCTTGTGCGCTGAAGATAATGATAACGTCCGATACGTTTTTATAATTTTCTTAATATGCTTTATAGAGAGCATAAACTAGTCATGTAATAGAATGTCTTCGGGCTTGGACGTAGAGTTCATTTTGTTTATAGTCGTCCAGTCTAGCCGCCCTTTGCCTCACATAATCTAACTTGGAATGAACAGTGTACTTAATTTATATTTTTAAAGTCGTTACGTTATTAACCGACTTCAAAAACGAGGAGGTTCTCAATTCGGCCGGTATGTTTTTTTTTTCTATGTATGTACACCGATTACGCCGAGATTACTGATCCGATTTACGTCATTCTTTTTTTGTTCGATGCGGAATAGCCGCCATTTGGTCCCATAATTTTTTTTTTAAAAACATTTGGGTACTTTGGTTTTAAATTAAAAAAAAACTGAAATTATGAAATCGTCTACATAAGCGAAATTGCGATTTTTTGCTTTTCCAGTGACTTTTTAGTGAAACGATACGATAGTAGGAAACAATATAAGTTGACGGTCACCCATCTAGCTTCGACCGTAGAAAGTTATCACTAAAAATTGTGAAAAAAAATTTTTAAACAAAAATTAAAACCAACTTCAAAAAACTGAAAAGGATGAAATAATCAAATTTAAGTAGGTATTCATCCCCTAGAAACATATTTTTGTAGTTGGTGCTAAGTGGTTTCCAAAAACAATAGAAAGTAAAAAAGTTTAATATATTGATTAATTTAATTACTTTTAATGTTTAATGTCTTTTACTAAGAGAGAGGGAGACAGAGTAACATAAATGAATGAAATGACAATTATTCGGAGACACTTTACAACCGAATAACTAAAAGGCACAGCTAATAAGTTGAAGTAATCTTTAACACTAACAAGTTTTGGTGTTCTGGGACATTGTAGTACACTGCCTTGTTTTCAAAAGTATTATTTTTATTTTAATATCATTATGCTGTACGAAAGCATATTTTTGGATTCGGCACACCTAGAATCTTCAGGAATTAACTAATAAATAAGTTGCTTTTACTAGTCCTCTTTAGAGATATGACTATATTTATCTATCTTCGTCTTCAAGCCGAGTTAATCAGAAAACCCCTAAATGGGCACATACACAAGGCTATACCTTGTATACATTATATACAACAGATTGCGTGCATTACATGAATCCGGGGTATACCATTCGAGACAAATCGACCCTGGGTGCTCCTCTGATCCCCGGGTAGGGTCAGGATAAAAGCTCCTTATTAAGAACATCCTTTGACAAACTTTTTATACCTACAAAGAATCTTGGTGATCCGTTTCTTTGACATCCTTCCGAAGCGTGGAATTTTTCCAAGAGTAAATTTTCTCTCTTTTTGATGATATGGCCTTCTTCATATGAGGAGTAGAAGCACATTCTGGACCCACAGGATACAGCGAGCTAGGGCAGTTTGGTTTTCATTGGACTAGCAAGTCTTCGCGAGTGGGTACCACTGCACATTTACTTTGTTATTAACTTATTATTTTGTCATATCCCAAATAATTAGGATTCGAACTAAATCCGTCACGTGATCAATTGAAGTTACTCTAAATACTCGACGCATAATTATTTTGTAAAAGAACACAATTATAATAATAAGTTTCATGTATAAAAGAAGGCAATATCGTTACTTACCCCCAATAAATTCAGATAACACAACAAAAAAGTATCCAAGTGTCTGATTCTGCTGACTGTACTCTTGATCCGGGGCAATATTAAATAGAGATAGCATCAAATGATATCAGATAAGACAGTAATTATAACAAACAACTCGCTACGTCACGGGGTGGGCGACGGTTACCCTAGCTAGGGGAGGAGAAGTTTATGGTTTTCGCACATTTGTATTAATCACATAAATGTATGTAAGATACCGCAAACTTTGAAGATACATACTGATTTATTACAAACAGATTTGTGAAAGGACTATACACTTTTTTTCAGTATGATAATAATGAAATTAATAGATAATGTGTCAACATTTCTATTTATATCCCATTATATTTGTATGTTTTATAGAACCTGTCGCATTACCAGGACACCAACAACGATCAATCGAATTCGAAGGTGAACATTTAGATTGGTAAATTATATCCTGTTATAATAATTATAAATTATGAATTTATAAGCATAATGAATATAGTTTGAAACGCTTTTACATTTCTAAAATTTATTAAAGCCGTCTCAACCCCGTCCCAATTACATGGGTTGTCTTATGCTGCGAAGCATATATGTACTCCTCGTAGGTACCTACATGCCCCCCGAACGTCGTATTTACATAATTTACCTACATTTATTTAAATTTCTATGTGAAGACATACCGGGAGCTCCACAAGGCATTCTCGGAGCGCTCACGCTTGAGTTAACATCAAACGCAAACTCCAACTACATAACAGTCATAATCAGACGTTTAGGCTTTCTTTGATAAGCAAAATTAGCGTCTTAGGGGGAATTTAATTTGTTTTCACTTGTCTCGCAAAGTTACTAGTTGCGCAAGTTCAGATATTTGTACCCAGCGAGGAAGGAACCGTGTAGGCTTAGGGCTGAATTTATATTTGAGTGTTTTATTTTTTATTATTAATTATTTGTGGAAAGTGTATTCTACAGATACAAAATTAATGTTTTCAAGTACCTACATCTATTTGGGATCGAAGGTTAAACCTATTGACCTACATCTGAACAAAACGTCCTCAAATTTAATAATTCGCGTTTAAAAGGTATGTTTCCATAAACAAGATAAACATACTGCCAGTGTTGTCTTAGGCTTAGTCAAATACAAGTACCTAAAATATTTATTATTATGATTTTTTTTAAATAATGTTTTAATCTTTCCTAATACAGTAAAATAATAAATTCTATATTGAAGAGTCACTTATAATATATCATTAAAACTTCAAAGTAATGATTAAATTGTAAATATAACAAAATTGAATAGTAAAGTTCTTTAATTCATACTCCATTAATCCCACTTGAGCGATTGACCAAATCATAATTTATGAATCCACCTAAACAATGTCCGTAATGTGTGTTCCATTATTTTTGATCTGTATGTTAATTATCAATTGTTGTTAATTAGCATAGTCATTAGTTGAATTGCAGTTTTAAATTTACAAAAAAATATTTAATATAAATTTAAAACTATACTGCAGTGGTGGAAAATATAATATTTAAGTACCATATTAATCGGTCCAGCCACATACAGAGTGGGTTTTTTATTTTTAAATGCTCCCGGGTGCTTTTCGCGGAAATTATAAAATACATAGTAATACGTGACAATATTTTTTTTTACTACTAATATTCATTACCATATGTTTAACATTTGACAAATATACAATACATAGGTCATAACTGTACTTTCAACTTTTAAAATATTTCTTAGCCGCCAAACCATTGAGTAATCAAAACTTTAATGCAAATATCTGCAACATTATCAAATTATCTAAAACGAAGCGTCTATTTGTTTTTTTTAAACCGTCAAGCAAGTGCCGACAAATCTCGTTAGCAGGGGTGGGACCCTCCCTCGGACATATGTTGGGTGTTTTACGCACTCCATTTTAATCCACTATGAACGATTTACATATGCTGTTATGAGCATGTGCTAGACTACGCCTGTTTATGATTAAATTAGGATCGATACTCTTAAATTTAATTTACAATCATCATCATCATCAGCTATGCGATTCTCTAAAGTCAGCAGCCATGAATTCGTGGCTGTTGGCGGCGCCATCATACTTTTGGCGTTTGTTTGACAACCGTAGGGCGTCAGCGTTCCGACGTCGAGTATGGCGTGAACCGGAACTAAAAAGTGGTTGATTTTTATATCTTTATGTAAAAAATCTATCAAATATTGAATGAAGTCATTGCGATACAATTTTAACACTACAAAAAAGAAGTAAAAAAATATAGATTGTACTTCATGTCGTATATCCAAAACAGAGACAATCGTACACAGCCAAGAGACCGACGTAGAGATTAGTGAATACGGATTCACTCACGCAGCGCAGTGCGCAAACTTCAAAACCAATGGCAGCTCGTCGTCTTTGTCAGACGTCAAACTCGATGTCGGATATCTTTGTTTGTGAATCACACTGGGCGTTCCTACATGGGAGAAACACATGACGAGTTTAGGTCATAACACTACCATTTGCAAAAATTCCTAGCTAAGTATATTGTAACAGTAAGGTAATAAAAACGTTCTAGTTTATTCTATTGGATAAGCATAATCAAGCAAAAAGAAGCCTACAGTCGCTGGTTACGGGCATTGATAAACAATTTATTTTTACTGCGATAATTATGCCTGCTATGGCAGTTAAAAGCTTCGAAGGATAGGACCAGAAAATGTATGAAGTCTGTGCTTAAAATAATTTTAATTTTTAACAGCAATCCTGTGTGAATAAAATAGTGCGGCCAATGTTTTAATATTTCAAACAAATGTCATCTAATTATCAAACGAATAAGATGTCTTTAAAAGTGGCATACCATTTCTATGAACACATATAGGCCATGTTTCAATTTATTGCCTTATTGACGGCACCAACCCTGTATAGTGTGATAAGGTATACATATTTAGTATTTTTCATGCATTTAAAACTATTTTATAGCCCCTCGTTTATTTTTAAAACGAACATGAAAAATGCCACAATTTCGTTGGTTTTTATAACTACTTACCCCGTAATGTACAAAAAGTCCGAAATAGACATTATTTCAATGTGACATATCAGAAGTATTCTCTTTTTGTGTTTTGTTATTGCAATAACTCAGACATCCATCACTTTTTACTTTAAAAATATGAAACTGCAGCTAAAATTATAGTAAACACTTTAAATATAATAGATAATGCAACAATAGGTACATTATACATGTTTTACGACTTGAACAACAAGGAAGAAAAGGAAATGTGCGTTTAGTTTCTACTGGAACATTTTTTTAATTTTTAGACAAACGGGTGTTTCGAAAAATCCGACTGACTTGAAATCGAATAGCTTATTCAATTAGCTAGAGGTATATCACATTGCTGTTCAAAATTAATCGGAATAAAAGCCCAATAAAGACCAGCCAGGCCTCCTTTCTTTTCTTCCTCTTTAAGGTCCAAGTTCCCTAATAAAATAAACTTTAAATTCATCTTCATAACAGCACACAGCAAAGTACGGTTAGCAAAAGCTCTGGCAACCAAATTCTAGTCATTCATTAGCCAATCCCTACCGACATTCCGCGCATGCTTACCGCTGCTAGCTTTGATTCCAAGTTCCATTATTTGTAGCTAATATTGAACTATGCCGGCATATTATGTAACTATCAACTGTTGGTCTTCCATACGTATTGGTGGCATAAATATAACATTATGTTTGACTCATTTAGTATAACAATCAAATAGACATTATGCCTATCAATAGAATAGTTTAATGTACGTATTTTTTGTTTAATAGCATGAGTGAATTTCATATTAAGATATTTTATTTTAAAATAAAACCAATTTACCGGATTTAACTCGCGTTTAATTAAATATTACATTATTATTATCGGGTAGTAAATTGGTTTTATTTCAAATGTCTAGTGCTCGCAAAAATGTAAGACAATACAATTTTATTTTAATTTTTAAAATACGATAAAACTAAAATATTAGTGAAATCTCATATATTAATTTCTTAAAATATATCGTAGGTACTATCCTACTACCATCATAGCCAGCTGTTAATGATGCTTACTTTGGGCTAGATAATAGGTGTGAGAAAAAAAATTATTATAGACCATTTATTTTACCCATATAACTCAGTTATTACTAAATAGGTAAAATTGTACCAAATTAATAGTTTGAAACTTTGAAGTAAAAGACATCAACTGCTACGTCGTAGCAAGTTGCTACGGACGCTCACTATAAACTAAATAATTAATTGTGAAACAATAAAAGTTATCTTCATCACGATATATGTAGCGCTTTAAATGTGCCACCTATTATAAATATTAATTCAATACTTACCTAATTAACCCCCGACGAAAAAAGAGGGGTGTTATAAGTTTGACGTGTCTGTCTGTGTATCTGTGTGACTATCTGTGGCATCGTAGCTGCTAAACGAATAGACCGATTTTGATTTGTTTTTTTATTATTTGAAAGCTGACGTGATTAGGATGGTTCTTATCTATAATTTATGAAGATCAGTTCAGGCGTTTGATGACTATCAGCTCATTTTCTACATGATAAAAGGGTTTTACTAACTTTCATGAATCCAATTGATTTGAAATTTGATGTACTGTCACTTCGGTGACATTTTGCCATGACATGTTGACCTTGAGCTGATCCTATACCAATAAAAAGTTTGCGGAACGCTTAATTTTTCAGAAACTTACAGCGGATATAGCGTGTTTGGGCTCATAAGAATAGTCTCAATGAGATGGTGTTAGATAGATGATTAATGAGGCCGTGGGTTACTTAAAAATTGTAATTTTGTATTTTTTACTTTAGAATTTATTTATTTTCAAACGGCTTATTTAGCTTGCCCTGTTCATAGATTTATTTGGATCAAATTTACTAATTGAAATTTGACCCCCTTCCTGTTGACAGATTGATATTTCATACACTGTGAGACTATCAGTGAGACATACATATTGAGGTTACTAACTAATGTGCAAGTGACACCCCTGGTGTTGCAAGCTTCCATAGGCTACGGTAACCGCTTACCATCAGGTGGGCCGTATGCTTGATTGCCACCTTAGTGGTATTAAAATATATATATATAAAAAAAATACTTATATGAACATGTAACAATTTGCATGAAATAAATGATTATGATTATAAGTTTTCCAGTGACTAAGGCCCGAGTTCATCTAGGAAGCGCTGTGTTGCTACTGCCAACATATCGCTTCTATTTTACTTGAAATGATATTTAAGTGAACATTAAAACTGACATAAAATAAAAATGATCAGCAAAAACGCCC
Source organism: Nymphula nitidulata (assembly GCA_947347705.1). NCBI lineage: Eukaryota > Metazoa > Arthropoda > Insecta > Lepidoptera > Crambidae > Nymphula > Nymphula nitidulata. The sequence continues at coordinate 10,874,284 of OX374636.1, forward strand.
TATATCATTATTTTGTTATTTTTTTTGTGAAAGGTTGCGGATTTTTTATTTCTACCGCTGCGCATGATTTTTATTATAAATAACATTATTATTGCTAAGTTGCTAATAATCTGAAGTATTTTATTGTTATTTCTGTCGGTAGCTTGCAATACGTTAATGTCTTTTATGGGTATGCAGAAATAGAAATACTGAGATTCGTCCTACGTGTGAATATCTGTTCATCAGTCCAAACTATTATTAATGGTTGCAATTTACAATATATACAGTGTGAAAGATGCATCATTCAAACACACGTCAAATTTAAAGCCATTTTGCAATAATTTCACAGATGAAACAGAACATCTCCCCTTGGCTCGCGGCTGTCATCCAACCGACAATAATAGGTTTCGATCATCGCTGCAACAGAATACCCTCTCGAGTTAACACGTGAATTATGACTTATTACGTACCGCCACAATGCGAACCCCACTCGACATCTAATAGCCCCAGTGTAGTCCAAATGACATGTCACTGCATTGTCACCTATACGATTTACGAATGTAGCAAAACTGCGTTCGCGCTACAGATTATTAAGGGATGACCGCGCGCCATCCCTGTCGCTCTACTTCCAAATACGGCGTGTCTCGCTCTATCGGTGTTTATTATAATTTTATGCGGCGTCCACTATTGTGTATTAAACGGCATCCTTGTCTGGCTGTTCGAGGGTGGGTATTAAATGTAATAACACTATCAAGATCTCGCGGTGATGAATATTAATGTGTTTTTTTCGACAACCGATGAGATTTAATGCGGTGATTACGAGTGTCAGTTGTCTGTGATTGTTGCTGTAATACGAGAATGCGGTACTTGAATACAAATATTGTTATGTTTAATTACTGTTTCACTAATATTATTCCGATGTAAATTTCCGCGAATTTACTATGCTGATCTTGTAAAAATCAGACGCCTAGTATTGTAGATACGATTAATCTCTGTCTATGTTATAAACAATACATTAAGTATCATTCAACTGCAAGTCAGACTAAATAAAGCACAAGCTCATAATGACACTTACTTACTTTGTGCGATAGTAGGGTGTGAGTCTATGAAAAACGAAAGAAAACAAATAGTACCTAAGTCCATGTTTTCGCTACCGTTCCAAACTTCGGTTAATTTCACCACTTGGTAAGTGTGCGACCAGGTAGCGTACACATGATGCAATGCATTTTTTTCATCAAATGTAAAATAATCCTTAATAAATAAAGACCATTTTCAGAGTATGTGTACATTGGAGTATTGAAGTATATTACACCTTTACTACCCTAGATTAGTGCTTTGATAGAAATATTATCTATCCGTTATTTTGTCTAAAAATAGTAGGTACCCAACTAAAGACTACATTCAATTTATATTTTATTAATAGTACTCAAGCACGCGTCAAACTGTTAAACATTTTCCCCAAAGTAACAACAACAAAAAGAAGTAAAAAATAAAATAAAACCGTTGCAAGTTATCATTCTGAATCAGTCGAGCGTTCATCCCCGCGCCGAACATAATAATACACTATTATGCCATTTTAATAATAATAATACCGTGCATTATTGTCATTAAAATAAAATCATTATTATCGATGTCGAGTCGGTTCGCGAACTAAACACAATTGACTTTTGCCATTCGGCTGGTTCTCAAAGACGTGCCGTACTTAATTATATTGACCCTACGTTTGTTTTCACTACATATTTGGGCCATATTTTAAGAATTTTGACAAGGATTAATCTTTGAAACGCCTTTTAATATACCTGTTTATGCTTCTCCTAAGCTGTGAATATTGCCGTCTTAATTATTTAAGCCGCGTAAAACTCCTGGGAGCATACGACAGTTAAAAACCTATTGAGCCTGGAATGAGAGTACTGTCAACAGTTTGAAAATGTTGATTTTGGATGTCTATTAGAGCAAAGCATACGATCGACCTATATGCAATCCTTGTGCACGACACTTAAAGTACGCAGACTTTGAATTTCAAGACACACCAGTGTAAATTCCACAATCTACGAAAGTCAAGGTATTCGGACCCTAATACCAGTACTTTGTTGCCTGTAGGAATAAAGTCGCCAGAGCTCACATGACAAGACTTCAATTTCTTTAGCCTGTCAAGACAACATTGCAAACACGATAGGTTTTTTATTGTCATATGCTTTTCTTCAAACTTCGATGTAAGTACTGGATTCATCAAAATGCTACGTCATATAAAAAAAGGTTTAACCTTAACGCAAACCTATTTTGATGTTTCATAGACTCATTATCAAACATAGACCTATGCTTTCTAAATGCATGGAATACTTGAACTCCGAGGCATATTAGCTGTCAAACCAATCCCGTGCCGAGAGCCGACTGATGACTGGTTCGACGCCCGATTACAGCACAAAACATTACTAGAGAGAGACAACACTAGTATTATTAAACTTTTGAACTGTTGGTTGAGTAGTTTTCGGTGATTGGTTTTGTTTTATAAAACGTAGCATCTAAGAAAAAATTTTTTTAAACAGAAACATTCATGACCGTATCTGCAACCTTTTACACTCAGGGTAATGTTTAAAAAAAGTAAGATTGTTGAAGCAAAGCCAGACTTACCGAATTGTAATAATTTCATGTAATTCCCCGTGTAATAAGCTATTTTTTTAGTGGTGCGATGATGTTAAGGTTTTTTTAAAGGCTGTTTGTTAGAACCATTTTTTTATGTATCCTTATCGGAAGTAGCGCTTGACTCACCTGACAGTGTCATGATGAGGCCGACGATGGAAGCGAGCTACACCCGGATTCCTCAACCACAGAGGAACTGGCTATCTTACCTCCAACTGCAGGTACACAACAATGTTGTTAACATTATTGTTATAGCGGCAGACTTAAGTAAGACGGTGGTAGCTATCCAGGAGGAATTAGAAAAGACCTACCACTAACCAAACCGAGCAGAAAATTTCTTCTCCCACTGGAATTGAGCCCCATACTTCTAGACCTGAAGTACCAGTCTCAACCACTGAGCACAAAGGCGGTAAAATTGATTTGACAATTTCTTTATTATCATAATATATAAAAGTCGGGTTTTTTGATCCTTGAAACACTTATCTTATAACTCTAGAACGGCTGGACCGATTTTTATGGTTTTCGATTTGTAGTATTTGTCTCCGTCCCGAATAGCAGAATAACTATTGAAAAACATTGAAAAATTGACGAAAAAATAAAATAAAGAAAAAACGTTTTCCCTTGCCTTTACCATACAAAACGTTCATGGGTTTCGTAACTGTCAAAATTTCAATGTTCGATTTAGGTCGATACGGTAAACTCTTCCCTCATATCAAAAAACTTATATAAATAAAGGTTTCGCATCGACAAAATATAGTCACAATATTCGGATAGATTTTAAAAATGTAGAATAATGTCAGTAATGAAAATGGATTGACATATTTATTTTGTGTAAACTAAGGAAAATATATCAAGCTACTTAAATATAGAACAAATGACAAATGAACAAATGACTTAATTAAAAAAATATGTTTATAAAGTATCTTCTAAGCTTGATATTTATTTTGTATTCATTGTATTACTTTCATTTAATTATAAATTAAGTTCAGCTAATCTGTTCATTGACTGGTAGGCGGTACGAAGTTCGCCGGGTCAGCTAGTGTATTTATATAAGAATGTATGTACACAAAAGAAAGCAACAATAAAAAAGCTTTCAATTACCAAAGTGCGATGAGTGAAAGGAACTTGAGGGAGTCATTAAAGCATCACAGCTCCTTAAATTTAATTTCACATTCATAACAATAAAACCTCCTTAGTCACACTTCACCCCAATTACTCCTCACTATCCCCAGAACCCCGTCCACAATGAACGTATAAAATAAATCAATAGTCAATTTTACGCCAGCCGTCCGGCCCGGAGTATTTTTGTCCGGATTTTTATTATTCTGGCAACACATCTAGCGGAAAATCGCGTCCTGCCGGCTCAGACGGAATAAGGCGGGAAAATCGCACTTATTTATTATTTACGAATATAAAAACGGCACCCTTCCTACGAGTATTTCCTAGTGTTTGGTGCGCTCTGCTGACGTTACGTTCGCGCCGACTTTCAAAACAATAAATTATGTGTGTATTTGCTAAGACGACGAATGGTCGATGCTTAGATGGATGACAGTTTCCCCTTTCAAAAGAAACCAAAATTCATGCAGAAATGAGTTTGATATATGAATATGATCTTCGAAAACTACTAATGTAATATGAAGTGATATTATATCGACTTCAGCAGTATTCACTAGTACCTACAGTAAACTGTAGAATAATTAAAATATGTATTATTGCTTATAAAAAGAAAACGTATGTTGAAATGAAAGATAACATAAAAAATTAAGAAAATGTTCCACTTTATTTTGGAACTTATTCACATTGTTTTTGATTGCACCTTACATTCATTTTACCTCAAACACAACAGAATATTCCTTAACAAGATTTAAAACAAATTTAATTTCCTTAATAATTGAATCTCCAATTAAATTGGCAAACAATTCAAATGTTTGTATTATACTGCCCAGCTTTCGCACATTCACCGATGAGAGCGTTCCTAATAAATCGTTGCATATCATTTCACTCTCAAATGGCTATGAATGAGTCCAGAGGGCGAAACACCTTAGTTCCGAGTCAATATAAGGTATTGTTATCCCATGGTATACCCTGCCGCGCCCCGCCGGCGCACAATGCAAAGACTTATTGACATACTGCCTATAAGTCAATCAAACAATAGAATTTATGAGCTCCTTAAGTTATTGACCCATTTCTTTCATTGTGAACAATAGTAAATCGACAATTCAAATTAAATTTCGTATCGTGGGAATCTCACGAATTAAGTGCAGTATTTGACTCGTGCTGTCATCGGAGTTTGGGCGGGAAAGGTTCTTTTTGTAAGAAATAAGGCGTGAAAACGTAGGCAAAGGGCGTGTTTGCTTACCATTATGTCAATTATGAGTAAATTTCTGGACTTTGTGCAATATTAATATAATTAAATAAAATATAAATAGTATTAATAATTTATTGCTTGTATTTAACTAAGCATTATACTAACCTAACCTAACCAACGAAAATACTAAGTGAGTGACTAAAATCTGATTTCGGTGACAAATCGTTGAATAGTCGACCAAAACAGATTTTTAGTCGCTAACTTAGTATTTTTAGTTGCTCAGTTTATTATATTCCATAATTTATTGTACCTTCCTTTAGAAAGTAAAGTAATGTTTTCAATTAATTTATAAATGAGCAATGTGCTTAAGCTAACTTACTAAATGATGAAGTTTTTTTATTTCATTTTTAAGGTCTGAAGTAATTTAGAAAACCTTCGTCTTGGTCAGGGCCCTACCGCAGGACATGATTTTTTCTAGTTTACATACCTTTCTAATCATTCTTACATTAAATTCATCTTTTATTTTTTTTCCAGTAATTGCAGTCGTACACTTATATTATAGTAGGTATAACATAATGTTGAATAAAAAAAATCAAGGAATTAAATATCTATATAATATATATATAAAAGAAATTAATATTGATAAAAGATTTATGTAGATATTTATGGTGCTTCCAATATGATTTAAAAATCAAACAATACTTTTTCTATTAAAGACAGAAGCAGCTAGCAGCTTGACGTCACAGAACAAACACAGCAACGCACCATTCAACTCTAATTACGCGCGCAAAAAGTGCAAAAACAAAAGAATAATCAATTAAATGCAACGCTGGCGACGCACAGTTGTTCGCTTACCGTGCAAAAGTTGAAAAACATCTCGGAAGAGCGAAAATCACCCAAAATATTGACTCCCAAGTGGCGACGCACAAAGAGCCCAGCAGGTTGCCTTTTGTTGCGCACCCCTGCGCACTTTACAATGCCGCGAGTAATGCATCGCTTTTTATGTTACGCTCGCATTAAATTCGCGTAGAAACTAGCGACCAATGGATTGGGTACGAGTTTTTGAATTTGCAGTATTCATCTTATTCATAGTTCTCTTTTAGAAAAGTGAGATGACGAAGATTAATTTCAATTTCTTTTCTACGGAAAATATTTAAAAAAATACTTAATTCGATAAGATATGAAAATACGGAGCAAAATACTATATTATTCTTGAAACGTAACTGAGATGATATTAATTTTAAAAGAAAAGCTAGGACGATATAGGTACATTTATTAATTATTATGTTTAGTTCAAATTTCGCTCAATTGATGAAATGTCTACTGTAATTTATACTCGTAAGTACGCTCTACAAATTAAACTTTACAAATTGACATTAATAAGAAATAAACTGCTTTTAAAACCAAAGTGTATTTGATGCTGGCAATATTGCCATAAAGTTCTCATTAGTCGTGAACATGTAGAATTGGCTAGCCAAGTTAAATTAGAAAAGGGGGTAACATCTGAATCATAAATCCAAAATTCTGAATTACAAATTTGACAACTGAAAAATTGAAATCTTGAATTATTAAAACTGTAAACTGCGTTTAAGGTAACTCGAGAAAAAGGGAAGGCTTTTATAAGTTTTCTAATAGACGTCTAATGAAAGTGATGAAAATTTTCAATCTTCAATAGTCATTAACAACTTATGCAATCATAAATGAGATCGATCAATACAAGACCCTCTATTTACGTTCCGTTTTACACCGCTCCGCTTACAAGATAGGTCTCGAAAATATAAAAAACGCTCTCTAAGCTTATTGAAAAGTATTCTCGCCCTGCGTTCACGGCGTCTGAGCAAATATAAGATAATTTTCGCGCTTCACCTCACCCGGTATTTAGGGGGCACCTTTCATACTTTTTACGGTGCTGTTTGACGGTAGGTACCTACGCGGGAACGTTCTAATGTAATTTATTTTGTATTCAAAATGCGTCGCGATGCTGCGTTGAACGGAACGCTGATTGAGACGATTACTGGAAATATTTTACCTATTGTTTTTTTTTGCTTCAATATGACGGTATTAGAATCACAAAAAAATACCAAAAATATTCCGTTAATGCAATTTTTAGGACTCGATAATATTATTTTTGTAAGTACATACATACTGAAATAATACGTATGATATTTACATAATGAATAAAGAAAAATGTATTACATAATTTGCTATTTAGTAGAATTTACATTATTTAAATTTCACATAGCTATTTTTCTTGTCCTTACTTCTGCATATAGGTACACAGTAGATAATTGTTTAATAAATAAACGATTAAGTAGTATTATATTGGCAGGTTTATATTTATTGTCTACCGTCAAACTATACTATAATATTACAAGAAAGTAAGACTACCTTATGGAAAAATAACCTACATCTACCCGGGCGGAAGAAAAATGAAATCTCCAGTCTCGGATTCACAAAAATCATTCGGTTTATACATGTAATATATTAATATTAATTGAGGGGAAACTGTACATCTATACAAAGTGTTAGGATACTAACAAGCATTGATCAAATGGAACCATGCAGACCTTTCTTCAAAATACACTCTGTACTAACATTGACATCTATAATAAATTAGAATCGTGTAAATTTTTAATAAAATATAAAAAACTTCTTCTGTTAAAATTAATAATAGAAAAATAAATTTTAGGTGTTAATGAATTCAAAAGAGTCTCTTCTAAATTAAATACGGTAACGTCAGGTACGCTTTCTTGGACAATCAAAATGTCCAATCATACTCGTATACCGAATAGCATATACCGGAAACTAACTCATTTACGACCAAACTAAAACAATTTCTTAGTGATAAATGTTCTTATAGCCTTAATTAATTTTTTGACGTTAAGTAAATGCAACATTTGAGAACGCTTTGATATACCTATCGACTGTATGTAATTCCTTTAAGTTTTGCCATGTCGTACGGGGCATTAAATCGTAACTGCATATACTAATTTATAGTGCCTTATACCTTGTGCTACTTTGTAACATACAATAAACAATTTGAGTTTGACTCTACAATACCACAGTTTTAATACAATTGAAATTAGAGCTGTCCCGTGTTCGTGGTAGCTAATCGGTTAGAGCAGTGAAAGATCGTAGGTTCAAGTCCCACCTTAGGAAATGTTTTTACTAGTCTAGCCTTACGGACATTTTTAATTGGATGATATTCAAATATTTACATGTAATATTAAAATAGTGATTTAATACATATACCTATATCATATAGGCTTAAGGCACGCAAGTGACAAATAGATTGATAGAACTTATTGTTTGTAATTAGCAATGTTTTTATGTTTGTCCTCTATGCGTTCCGAAACTATTGATCAGATTGTGATGATGAAACTTTATTAGGTTGTCATGCGAACGCTCGCGAAGGCTCCTGGAAAAGAGGCGTGAAAAAGCACCTTTTGGGCTGGCAAGGTGGAGGTGGCTAGAGCAGTCTCTAAACTGCACTAGCTGTCTTCACATATGGACTCTTCTTACCGCTTCACATCAGGTGGTGTTGAGTTGAGTCATTTGTCGTGCTTGTATATAAAAAAATATACCTACTTTGATACTCTTATTTCATAATTTTTTTTTTTATACCACTAAGGTGGAAATCAAGCATACGGCCCACCTGATGGTAAGTGGTTACCGTAGCCTGTGGACGCTTGCAAAACCAGGAGTATCACTTGCGCGTTGCCGACCCTGTAAAAAAACCTTTTCACGCCTTTTTGAAGAACCCCATGCTGCACTCTAACATGCATACCGCTTACATAATCATATTATATAATATCTACAAATTTCAAATGTTAAACCGTACCTATAGTACGTATGTTTGTTAAAAGTGGTCCGAATTTTGATCATTTTCTGCGACTGTGCTTACCTACCTACTTCATCATTTATAACAAACTTCAAATCACTTTTTATTACATTATAAATTACCTACCGAGATACCTGCGGCTTAATCCTTTTTTCTCACAGAAAAAATCAAATATTTAATCTCAAAATTGACAACAATAAAAAGCCGAATCAAATTAAATTGTGCCTAATTCGCCGTGAAAGTACAACAGTAGAAAAAAACGCATTTGAGTGAAATCGTATGAGAAACGCGTCCATTGTGGCTCGGACATTGTCTATGTGCACTTCTAAATGGAACTTAATTCGTAAATACATACAAACAAATAAATATTAAAGGGGTTTATGTAATCGATGCTTGGGCACACTCGTGGAAACTTGTTAATCGATGTGTGTAATTCTGAATTTGGATTTATTGTTTGCAAATTATTTGTATTTTAGTATTGTTAATACCATCTTACTAAGAAATATTTATCCCTTTTGCTTTTATTTCATTATTATAATTAGTTACCTCTTATTTTTTTATATACATGAGTTTGATAAATTCATACTTACTTAATGGCATACAAAGAAAAAAAATTCAATAAAAGTTGTAAATAGTAATGAAAAAGATGTTTCGTAAAAAGTTTCCTTTATTTTAAAAACGAGACATATACAGGATGGTGCCGTCAATGCGACAATAAATTTAACCATGGGTTATATTAGTCCACAGAAATGGTTTGCCACTTTCAAAAATATCGTATTCATTTGATAATTTCATCACATTTGTATGAAATAATGCTGCCAACGTTACACTATTCCATACAAATGTGATGAATTTATCAAATGGATACGATGTTTTTAAATTGGCAAACCATTTCTATGAACTAATATAGCCCGTATTTAAATTTATTTTCGCATTAACGGCACCACCCTGTATAACAATAATTTATCAACGTTTTCGATGCATCCATAATTTATAATTTTATTGTGGGTATTTAAGTTTTATAATATGTTAGTCTCGACGTCTGCTTATCATGTTGTGTACACATGCTGTGGAGTTGCAGCCTGTCCTTGTATATGTTCTGCTTTTTTTTTACTTTAAAATGTAAATTGTTGTAATTCTGTTTTGTGTACCAAATAAAATAAATAAATAAATAAAATATAATATTTTGCAATAAACAAAACTGCGTGAAACATGATTTAATGTAAAATCCACATACAACATCAAAAGGATGAAATGTACGTTATAAAATGTTTTTAATTGAGGCATTAGTGGTCCGGCGATGGAAACGAGTGAATCGGCGCGTGTAATTCGAATTAAAGGACTGTTTACAGGCCCGTACATTGCGTCGGGTTTATTTTTTACAAATGGCCGGCGTGATACGTTTTCACACATGGCCACTCGCGCGTGCTCTATGAAAATGCGAATTCAATGGCTATTTGTGTGTCTTGGATTAGATATTATTACTAAAAAAGAAATTTTAATAAATTCTATTTTTTCACATAGACGAAAGCTCGAAAAAGTAAGGCAAATCTCAAGTCCACTCGACTCATCTAACTAGCTAACGTAACTATATAGGTATTAAACTAAATAATTTCATATTGAGTAAAAACAGCGTTGCTACTTTTAGAGAAATTTCATTCAATGAATAATATTCTTAATTTTTGATTTTAACATAAATTATAAATGTTTGAAAAATTACTTAGTAATTAAAAAATTTAAAACTAGAAAAATTTCACGTCCTGAGGCGGGAATCGAACCCGCGATCTTTCGCCATCCGGGCGACTGCTCTAACCACTGAGCCACCCAGGACTTGAGATATCCCTGTGAAATTCCTCTAGTCTATGTGTCAATGAATAATGTAATTTATATTTTTATTGTAATGAATGAACACCCTTGCTTGCTTGAATCATTATTTTATGCAGATAGGTACAAACGACAGCACATCGAGTGTAACAGTTACTCTACGAAAACAGCTACTATTACGAACGGAGCAAGGACTGTTTCAAGGTCATACTGTTACGCTTTATGTGCTGTTGACTGTACAGTCACGTCTGAAAAGATTTGCATACTTAAAGCTTCAAAATACATATGTTAGGACTCTATTCTAGTAACACTAAAATGTTGTTTACATATTTAAAAGCCTTATTTGTATACACTTTCTCTTGTTGTGGAAAGAACTCCCTGCAGTGGTTTTCTCGAAGAGTAAAGCATGGGGTTCTTCAAAAAAGGCGTTAATAGTTATTGTTACACAAGATTGCAAAGTTGCTTTTTAACCGCGTGCTCAATTTTGATGACCCAGCAAGCGAAGGATTCTAAAATTAGAATCCTGAGCGTTAGCGAGGGAATCAAAAAGCACGAGGTGAAAAATCTTTGCACTCGAGTGCAACATGTAACTTTTCATCCCAACTTAACGAGGAAATGGCTCAATGCAAAAAAATGGCGTCAAATAAACTTCTTCGACGTCACTCATCACTCATCAATCACTCATTTCAGGTTTTTTACTTGTTTTCAAGTTTTTTGTTTTAGACCTATGGTTATATTTGTTAAATATGTCGTGAAAATAAAATGGCGTCCGCAAAGCAAATTAAACAAAAAGTACTCCAAGAAGGAGCCGAGTCTGAGTTTTTAACAAGTTAAAAAGGTTATATGATAAATTCGGCACCATGGAGTTAGAAGTAAAGAGGTTTAATGATGTTTTGAATTCACAAACTTAGTGCACACGATGTTCTAAATTCAATTTTACTTTATCCTCTAGCCGCTAGCGGATAAAAGCGGCTTTTGCACTCAGATATCGAAGAGCAAAAATACTCTTTCCGAGATGGGGGGATGAAAAGGTTTTTACAGGTCCGGCAACGCGCAAGTGATACTCCTGATGTTGCAAGCGTCCATAGGCTACGGTAACCGCTCACCATCAGGTGGGCCGTATGCTTGATTGCTATATACCAATACAATATACACAATTACCCTAACCTAACAGAGTAGGTCACTATTAGTATTATGTCAACATTTTCTATTTAAGTACAAAATTATTTAAATTTACTAAATCCTCTTTGTACAATTCTTAGTGACCATCATAATGACTAAACTTTTCTTTTTAACTACCAAATTATTTAAATTTACTAAATCCTCTTTGTACAATTCTTTGTAACCATCATATTGACAAAAATATTCTATTTCAGTACCAAATTATTTAAATTTACCAAAACTTCTTTATACAATTCTTAATGAGCATCTAACTCACTTTATATAATGTGTGTTTATTATTTGTAAGTTCTTTTTTTTTTTTTTTTTTTTTCTAATGTCACGTTGTAATATATTTAGGATTAATTAATTATTTATTTATATTAATAAATGTAACTTGATTTGTCAATTTATATTATATAGATCTACGCAAGAGGTCACTCACTAATATAATCGAGATATTTGATAGAAATAAACAGACCTAACCAAAGCACGGGAAATGACTAATCAACCCCTAAAGATTCAATTAGTTTCTTTAGTTTAAAAATTTACTATTCTGCAAATTATTTTATTGTTGTTAAAAGTCCACAAAAAATAAATCCATGAAATTCTAAAAAGAACAGTTGAGTAGAAAAATGTTTTTTTTTTAATTACAATTGCCAAAAATGAAATGGTGTTAATTGTAAAGTGCCTCACTAATAGTCGACGACAATCAAATCACAATTAATTTAGTAAAGTACTTGAAAATACAAAGTAAAATAATTTAGGTAAACATTAATTGGCTCAATTCATTGACTCACCAGTTAGCCAGTGTTTGACTGCTTGTTAAAAATTTCCATTTCATTTGCACAAAATTTTCAAATCAACCCTTTTCCGAGAGTTTTATTTCGTTATTGGACACTGCGACATCTGCTGACTTTTAATTATATTTCTTGTTAAAATTTTATGATCGAACAATTTTCTGTTCTAAAGTCAAGCTTTCAGTTACACGTAGCATTGGCGAATATTAATATTTTAAATATCACAGCTTTTTATAAAATTCTTCACCCTAGTTGTTTTCTAAAGGCAGCTTCTAAAGGCTCGTTTGTCATAATATAATTAACTAAACTAACTAAATATAATTAACTAAAGAAACAACGTGAATCCTAAACTTTATTTAGTTTCATTTCATCTCATTAGCCAATAGACATCATTATGTAATACAGTCATACAATCAAAAACAGAACGTACAATCATAGACAAAAAAGTTTTATTTTTAAAAAAGACACGTTCGCTCGGCGCGCTTTTTCGGTCCATCGGGCATTTTGTGAGCTGCCAGTCACCACGCGGCGCAGACCACCACGCGGCCGCGTATCGGGTTACCATCTATCGTCTTACGGCCTTCCTGCCCTACGTCTAAGTTACGCTCTACGTCCGTTTGGCGCTGTCATATGCCGCATGACAGTTGGTGCGCTGGACATTTTGATACTCAAAAAGTTTTTTACGGGTGGCCTACCGGTTGACGATTGTCTTGTGATATATTTTATCAATCGCAACGCAACGATGCATAATAATTTTGGGTCTGAGCATCACTGGCTCACGACATAATTAAACCATAAACATTTTTTTATATTTGAATAATGAGTAATATAAACACATAAAGACTCATATTTGTTTATTCCACTAAATTAAATGAAAATAGTAGCTAATTTTCTTCTTTATTACATACTCAAAAACCATTATTAAATTCGAAAACAAGCAAATAAAACACGGAAACTCTACAGATTTAATAATACAACCTTCCAGCCCTTCCGATCATCCTACTCGAGTGTCCTTAAGCGTAAACACGGGATATCATATCGCTGCATCGCATTATAATGAGTATAGTATAATATCTGTTATAGAATGTGGTTATACGAAATGAATAATATTGCATAAATAAGTATTGTGTTTATAAAGGTTATGCAAAGTACAACTTCAGCCCGAATACCAAGTGTAACAGCTTATAATATAAAACCAACCTTATTGATGTTTAGTAATTAAAATAGAATAAAACTAGAAAAAAATCACGTCCTGAGGCAGGAATCGAACCCGCGACCTCGGAGTCGGATTGCGAAAGGTCGCGGGCTCGATTCCTGCCTCAGGACGTGAAATTTTTCTAGTTTCATTCTATTTTAATTACTAAGTAATTTTTCAAACATTTATAATAATGTAAAAATCAAAAATTAAGCTTATTGATGTTGTTACAATTGATAATTTACTTCAATGTTTTTTTGTACATAATTTTATTTGCTTAAATCTAACCTGCCCGAATATGTTGTATCGTAGATGAAAGATTGTCCAAGGTTAGCTGGCAGCACAGAGTAGTTTTATATAAATACTAAAAAGATTTTGGTTTAGCCAGGCCCTAGCCAGCCTCTACCGTAGTACGGTCGACCACAGAAGTAGCGGAACACTATAGTACCATGTCACAATAACTATGGCATCAATATTAGTACGGTAGCACTATTAAGTACGAGCGCAATAGTCGGTAGGAAATGGTACTAAAGTACTAAAGTACTAAGTACTAATGGTACTTCTGTGGTCGACTTTACTATCTACAAACCATGTTAAAGTACATGCAACTTACCAACATAACACCTTCTCAATGAGCTCTGGCTACTTACACAACACTGATCATCATCATCACCACCAGCCTATAAACGTCCCACTGCTGGGCACAGGCTTTCCAACATAGGAGAAACACATGAAGAGTGACGGCCATAATACCATCACGCTGGCCCAATGTTGGTAGTTGGGTTAAAGCGGTTCCAGTACCGGTACCAAAGGCTGAACATGCCTTCGGAATGCATGGAGGAGCTCGAGATCACAAATTTCATTGAACCATCCTGGGATCGACCATGGCGGAAGTTGCTTCGTTTCCGTAATCCAAACCAGAGCGCTCAAACCACTGAGCTTCTTCTACAACGTTGAGCTCCTCATTACCTAAATAATATTATTTATCTGCGATCCTTCTGCGAGGGCAAAGGTCCTACCCCAGTCAGGTGCTTTTTTGAGAGTAAAACACAACTTTACTTACTACTGCGGTATTATATCAAACCTTGACAAATTGTTATAAAGTCACATTCCATAACAACATAAGCTTACGCAAGTACGTTCCTTCCAGGTATCCTCAATCAACCGCGTGCTCCGCAACCTAGCAGCCCAGAAGGAGAAATCGAGCAGCCAGCAGCCCCCATCGGACTGCTCTACCCCGGTGTATGAGCGGCTAAGGCTGCTGGGCGCCCCAGGCTCCGCCCCGACGTGGCCGCGGGCTCCCTGGCCGACGCAGCTGGACGCGAGGACTCCGCCCTACCAACTCCATAGCTTGAGCCCTGGACCGCAGGCTATCAGCTGCAATGGGGGCGATATGAGCATGATGAAGAAAGGTGAGTGTTAAATTCAAATTTAGAATTGGTACCGCACAATTCTTGACAGGATAACTTTTATATTTCACTAGCTGCACCTTACTTCTAAGGTTTTCTAATACAAATAATAATAAAAAAGTTTTTATAATGCAGAAACCTTCGCGAGTGTCTCCAAATCTCCCTACTAAAGTTTCATCACAATCTGATCAATGGTTTAGGAACGCATAGGGGCAAACATACAAATGCTAATTTTAATTTATATAGATTTAAACTTATAGCAAAGATAGCCAGTCCATCTTCATTTTAATATGGAAGTGCTGCAAATACAAGAATATCTATTGAAGATAAATTACCGTCGTAATGATTTATCCAAGGAGCATTTTAAGATCTAGGTAGAGCCCCAATATAACCTCTCTATTCGTGACGATACTGTTTGCCCAATAAATAAAAAATGAAAGAAAAAGAAAATCAAATTTGATAAGGATTGATTTAATTCTATAAATCTAATACTGTCATTTACGCGCACATCTTCGCTATGGATAGTCGTTACAAATCTAACGAGGCATTGGCAGGACCTATAGCAGACAACGTCGAAAAAAACAAAAGCTTCCCACCAAAAAGGCAGACAGCCGCAACGGTCACAGTTTGGGAACATCACTTTTTTCTGCGGGCATTTTGATAGTCGATTTGCGGGCGCCCCCTCTTCTGTGGGGGGCCGCCTACGGTACCGTCAAAAACATTACTCTGCCCATCCACTCGGAAGATTTAATTTTCATTTTTATCTCAAACATCCCCCTTTGTAGTGGTCTGTACTCCGTATCCAATTAGGTAGCTTTGAACATTTTTCCCAAAGTCTCACATAGCCTCTGCTAGAGATATGGAATTTTAATTTCGATCCTATACAGATTATAAAAGATCACGGAATAACCAAAAAAGGGAAATAGAAACGAAGCACGAAACGAAATAATATAATAAAAATCTACGTATTTTTATAAAAAGACATATATTGTAAATAACTTATTAGCATCTGAAAAGAACATTTCAATAAAGCCTCTGCTTTTGTCACCAAGTGAACTAAAACGATGAAAAAAGTTGACACTATATTTTAATCCATTGCCATATTATGTTATTACTTCCCAGATTCGTTCCTTACTTGCGACACAATCGAATGGTGTAATAATACAGGGTGTGTGGTTTTTTTTTTCAAATTATCGGGTTCCATTCTTGGCTACGAAAATTGATTTTTCAACAATCCATTGTTTTAATTTGCATCAAATTCGGGCCCGAGATTGTTGAGTTCTTTTCGCTATTGCTCATAGTTTCGGATTTGGCCATCCACGCCCACTTGTAAAAAGGTAAAATTGTATACAATTTTACTCTTTAAAATATTTAAACCCTTTTTAAATTCCTTTATTTTTCCTTACGGTTTATAACATATTGAAATTCCTTTCTTATTTTCTTTTTATATTAAAAAAATACATGAATGCATACCTTGTGCACCTGTCAATGTGGCAGCGGTATCATCATGCCAGCCACAGGCCAGTACTGGCCGGAGCGTGAAAGTGGCTCCACCAGGTAAGATGATAGCGCCCGCTGTATGGTTCATTGGTCAGCGCAATGTTTTAGCCGATTATTCGATAGGACGCCTTCGATGACGTCAGTTTTGTAATTGTTTAAGCTTAACCATCAGTTCGATTATAAAATTTGAGAATTTGATATTCCGCTTTTTTCTGGTTATTGTGTCTGTAAATCGGTGAATGTTATACTTTATTTTTTAAGCTTAGGAATATCAACAAATACAACTAAAACTTTTTCTATAATTTCTTATTGATACATCATCATCATCATCAGCCTATACACGTAGAAATACCTACATATTTTTAGGGTTTCGTACCCAAAGGGTAAAACGGGACTGTATTACTAAGACTCCGCAGTCCGTCCGTCCGTCCGTCCGTCCGTCACCAGGCTATATCTCATGAACCGTGATAGTAGACAGTTAAAAATTTTCACAGATGATGTATTTTTGTTGCCGCTATAACAACAAATACTAATAAACAGAATTAAATAAATGAAGGGGGATCCCATACAACAAACGTGATTTTTTTGCTTGTTTTTGCTCGATATTGATAACGGCGACAGGTAGATGCTTTTATGTATAGTTTATAGTACGGAACCCTTCGTGCGCGAGTCCGACTCGCACTTGGTCGGTTTTATTTTTTAATGAAAACCACGTACAATAGTGGACTCATCAGTATCTTTTCTAGCAAAGCAACAATTATCATAGAGACAGTATTTGCGAGGTGTAGTAAGTTTCGATAATTTAATTATTTTGCTATTTTAATATGTTCGTTAAACTCTTATATTTGTTTTATTTTACGAAAGAAGAACGTTAGATGTATTGTTTTTACACACGACGGCAGATCAAGTGTAATGCCATTTGTGGGTATCTTAATTTGCAATAAGAGTCATCTTCTAACTGTCGTGCTACATTTTACAACTATCATTTTTTGTTCAATTCTCTTAGTAAATCCCTTTCATTAGAACAATTGAACAAATTAGGTAAGGGCTCAAGCTCATATGAGTCATACATAAGTGATTTATTATTTCTCCATTTCTTTATTGCATTAAAATGCGAGTCGAATGCAACTCATTTGTATTATGTTAGTCTCTAATATATATAATCGATGAGATGCATATAACAACGATAAAATTCTCAACGAGGTAACGTTGAAGTATTTCTAAGATTTTCCATTTTAGTTGCACAAAACTACACGAATAAAAATCATGCTATTAAATATCTTGTAATATAGCATTAAATGGTAGCAAAAACTTCTCAACCATTTTTGTTACCTACAATGAAGTAACTCAGCATTTTCGGCAAATACCTTTACTTTTTAACTGAATAGCAAAGGCAAAGGTATCTGCGTATAAAGCCACAAAAGCAGGGCCAGTCACAATCACAGTCTGTTAATAATTACCGCGCACAAAGTGTGCCTCGCAGCAATGCGGCGCGGGCGGGGCGGCCGCGGCCGTCTGACGGTCAACGCAGACAGAGAGGAGCGCAGCGGAGAGGATTTTATTAAGGCACTCTAAAATCAACTTTAATATTATTACAATAAAGTGCATACATGCTTAAACCTGACAAAAAATGCTCGCGCGTCCTCGAAGATACGCGGGAAGCCCCGCGGGGAGTCGAGTCGCCGGTCGCCGCCCGCGTTGTAACTTCGCCGTTCTTGCCAACATTCCTCGACCCATATTCTTCGTCTTACTTTCTGACGCCTTACTTTATCAATATGTTCTTCCTTTTCTTCTTCTTCCGCCAAAAGCCCAATGATAACCATATCCCAGTCCACCGTCGTTGACGAACTTTCGCGACAAACTAGCATGATTGTATGGAAGAATGGTAACCCAGAACGCTTTACTCGCGCAGGCTCCCGAAGTCGCGCGCGAGCTCGAGCATACGCAATTCGTAAAGAATATGCCCGAGACCGCGCCAGGATTATTCCTCTCTGTCTGCGCTGACCCTGACACCGCGCGCCGGAGCGCTGCGCTCTGTAAACGATTTGAATTTGGACCATTTGCTCTTTGTGAATTTGATATGTCTTCTACAACTTTGACTACACTGAAGGTACAAATACCTTTAAGCGAAATTATTATATTCGCTGTAGAGCCACAGACATACCTGTACATGTCATTTACATAGATATAAGTTAAGCTAATCTGAAAAATGAACCACTTTACCGGATTCACTCGCGTTTAATTAGATATTACATTATTATTTTATACCCGACGTTTAAATTACTTTACAGCGATTTTAGGAAGGTTAAAGATATCAGTGGCCTTTAATAAGTTTATAAGTTAACTACCTTCACTTTGTGTTAGTAACGACACGTTGGGTATAAATTAATAATATAATATCTATTAAATCCGGCAAAGAGCTTGTATTTCAAATGTGTAGTGCTCGCGAAAATATAAGACGAACTAACAAACAATATATAATATTTATTCATCTTTGGTTGTACACAATGCCAGACTTTGGTTGGGTGGTTTAGATTAACACACTGAGTGACGATTGCTGGAATTGTGATGGATTTAGATCTTTATATTTTTTTATTTCATAGACTCCGTTTTTTTCCAAACAATTTTTTAAAATAAATCTAACATTTATACCTACAACGAAATAAACTTGAAACTAAAAAACACAATTCAACAATTTTAGCTTTCGATTTATTCATTAATAAACCGTTTACAGCGTGAGATCGTAAAAATAAAAATGAATCCAACATTTGAATTTCTCCGACTTTCAATCGCGGTTACTCGAGTGTGAACCAGCTCAGAGGTCAGCTAGCAGTAGTACGGAGACTACAAGTCCTTTGTCCGCGAGACAAACACGCAAGGTCGAAGCACCAACTGAATAAATCCATTAAGACGCGAAAACTAAATAAAACGTAGAAGGGAGGCGTAGATGCCCCATGATAAATGCTGTTAGACAAAGACGGGCACACGTGGAAACACAAATGCGGAACAGAGACAAAAACCCGTCTGCTCTCCTAAGATAAGGCGAAGAAAAATGTCGCTGGATATTTTATTCGCGGGGTCCGGGATAAATGGTTATTATGGGGTTCCGAAGCACTAAATTAGTGAGATGTATGGCGATGTGTTGAATATTTATTTATTGTCCCGTGAGTTATCGCCGTTTGTTGGGAAATGAAGTGTTACGAGTGTCCTTTGGGGTTGCAGCTCATTGTCTCCCTGTTTATTTTAGGCAATAGGCTTCTTAATTGCTTACGGTAACGAAAGAAAATTTGTATCATCCTGTCAGCATCCGAAAATCTAGTGTGTTGACAGATTTTTTTAAGAAATAAGCAGTGCATGAATTTATAAATGACAAAAAAAAATCATTAAAACTTTACATTACTATGGTAATAACATTAAGGCTTTGCTTGCTATTTCGGTGCCACGGACGCCTTAGTATAATTAGCATTGTAATGTTATTTCAATTGTAGCTATTTTAAATTAAACCTTCTGACAGAAGTCATCACATCGTATAAGTATCATTTATTTTTAAATATGTTTGAGCTCTTTTTAAATTAAATAAATTAAGTTTCTTATATATATCGTGCTTTCTGGATGCCAATGAGGAGCTCCTCAACAAGCTTGAGCGGTTGCAAAATGTGTGTATTCGTTTTGTTTATGGGTTTAAAAAGTACGACCATGTCTCTCAGTACCGTAAGGAACTTACGTGGCTTGCTATTCGTCTTCGTAGGAACACTCGGCTTTTATGTCTCCTTTTTAACGTTCTCCATGATCCATCCTACCCTGAATACCTGCAGGAACGTTTTACTTTCTTACGTCCTACTGATGCCCTTTGCAGACCCAATCTCAAACACCTGCTTAACATCCCACCTCATAAGACTGATTTCTACTCCTATTCCTTTACCGTTCATGCAGTTCGTTTGTGGAATCTACTACCGCCTGACATACGTGACTTAAACACTATTTCCGCCTTCAAGCGACGCGTCAAAGAACACTATCTTTCCTCTCTTCCGTAAATGCTGTTTATATCTATGTTATGTTATATTATATATATATTATAAGTTAAAATATATTATATCTATGTTATATTATATAAGTATATATGTATCTATTTAATTATTTTTATTTTATTTTAAGTCAATTTATAGTTGTTTACACACTGTGTCTACATTAATTTGTAACTAACATATCCTTCTCGCAGGTCTGCTGGTAGAAATTTCTTTAGAAATAAGCAGTGCCTTTGTACAAAGATTAATTTAAAATTGTTTCTTTTTATAAATTGTGTGTACATAAAGTTATATATAAATAAATAAATATTTTTCTGAGCCGAATTAAAGAAAGCAACAACTAGCAATGGGCAGATAAAATAGTTTGTAGTTATTGCTTTATTTATTCCCACCATCGTAATTAATTAAAATAAATCTTTAAAGGTTTTATGCATAAATGTATTTTGTGTCGTCCTTAGCAAATTATCACCGGTTGCTAGGTAACTCACTCTCCAGACGGAATCAACAAACACATCGCTAGCAGGAACTTAAACCAAATTTACACCCTAAGACGTCTACCGAAATAGAAGGGCTTGTAGCTTGTAGTCCTGTCTAACTCTATACCTAAACCACAGCGGCAGATCAAAGGGCCCGCCGCGCTTTGAACCCGCCGACGAACCAACCGTCTAGGTATAGACCAAAATACATATATATACGATATATATAGACATTTATATAACTCCATTGACGCTTCATTCAGCCTTATTTCAATATTCAAAGGAGCTAAATATGTGGGCTTAATTATGGTAATATTGCTCGCCGGCGTCTCTAATAGTGTTATGATGTTAATTAAATTTATTTTTAGTTGTGGTTTATTTAGATTATTGATATTATAATAATATCTCATTCAGTTAAATCATTGATTAACCTTTCGCCCCAAACCAAACCGCCAGCGCTTGCACACAATAGAAAAAAATTGCATCTTTTTGACCGACTTCAAAAAAAGAAGGAGGTTATATGTTCCAATATATGTATTTTTTTTTTGTATGTATGTTCACCGATTTCTCTGTCAATTGTGAACCGATTTTCAAAATTCTTTTTTTATTCGATAGTGTATACTCCTGAGGTGGTCCCATTGTCACCAAGTCAGGAACTGATGATGGGATCCCAGGGAAATCGAGGGCAAACCTCTTTATTTGGGTAGATTACTAGGTTTTACAAGGTGGTAGACCCATATGTAGGGTCGCCTGGGTAGGTACCACCGCCTTTCTTATTTCAGCCGTGAAATAGTTCGCTGTGTTTCGGATTGAAGGGAACGGTAGCCAGTGTAATTACTGGGCATGGATGGCATTTCATCTTAGACCTCAGGATGACAACGCACCTGCAATATCAAGTGCTTTTCCTTGTTATTTCAGGTGTCTATAGGCGGCGGTAACCGCTTACCACCAGGTGGGCCGTCGGCTTGTTTGTCATCTAGGTGTATAAAAAAAAAAGATTAGACATACACCCCTACCTACTTCCTTATTCTAAGTGGCATTTAAAATACGTCTTCATATTATTTTCAATTTTGATATTATTTATGAACAAAGTTTTTGGTACTCGTTATAACAAGCGGGCACCTAACCATGTCAACATAGTCATATAAATTATATCCAAAATTCAAAATTCTATGTTTAATTTTGAAATTTCCCATAAATTTCGCTTAATTGACTATTCATTGAATTATTTGTATGATGAAATTTGAAATTTATTTTAAAATTTGGAATTTTTGTTAACACTAGTATTTATATGACTGTTAACATGGGTACGTACCCACTCGTTATGGTGAGTACCAAAACGACCTGTATGGAACATATTAAATTTCTTGTAAGTGGACAGTAATTAAACAAAATTAGTAATTTCTTTTCAAATATTTTTCCAGTTAGAACATTTTTTTACTCTTCGGACTAGACTGTTATGGAAAAACAATAAAGATACGAACTCTCAGATCTGTTTAACACAAGGTTTTTGGTAAAAGACGGCCTTTAGAATGATACTATTTAAAAGTTACATGCTGATTGCAAAGTTCTACTTATAACAATTAATTATTGAAATTAAAATATTTCATGCGATTTCCAATTTATTCTGCAATTATTATAAGTATATTTTTTTAACATTTTGCTTATAATTTAATTACCTTTAGGTTTTATTAGGAGAATAACGCTTACTTATTTAGGTATTATATACAAACATGGTTCTGTTAATCAGACGAGGTAGCTCCCGACCATGTATATCCGGAAGGAGCTCGTCCCGGGACGGGCTCATACGCGAATGTAGCAATTATGGCTGCCTTCATTACATGCAACCCTTCTGGTAATACTCATTCACCAAACATGTGTGCGTGCTGAAAATAAATGTTGCTGAATTATAAGGATCTCTCATTCAAAATAATCCAATACATTGATACTATTTTAACGACCTTAAAATAATTAGGGAAAAACACTTAACCTGTCAAGCCACGCATTTCAGACAAAATTAGGTTTTAATTGTCAGATGCTTCGGGAGTCTTGCGCGGCTTAAAAAATAAACATCGGTTGTTTATTTATGTTCCACAGCTTTTTTACACAACTAGATGACAAGCAAGCTGTCGGCCCACATGATGTTTAGTGGCTACCGTCGCCTATAAACACTTAAAATACAAGGGAAAAATCATTTGGGACTGCAGATTGCCATCCTATGGCCTAAGATGAAATGCCTTCCATGCCTAGTAATTCATAACTAATGGCGTTAAAAAACACTAGGTAAATGGGAGGTTATACGCGCAAAAGTCGACTGGAAAATACAAGAAAATACAAAAACCACCTCCGCTTTAAGAAAATTGCAGCTAAATGACACTTTTAACGTGTGTGTCTGTGCATCAGTGTGTCTGTCTGTGGCATCGTAGCCCCTAAACGAATGGTCCTATTTTGATGCGGTTTTTATTTGTTTGAAAGCTGACATAATCAGGATGGCTCTTAGCTATTATTTATCAAGTTCAGGCGTTTGATGACATCAGCTCATTTCCTACTTGACAAAAGGGTTTTACCAACTTTCACAGATCCGATTGATTTATAACGCTTTCTCTGCGTTTTTACAGGATTGTCGCCGGATTAGGGCCCAAGTAAGCGATTACTTTCGTAGCATTATCTAGAGACTATTACTACTCGAAATAGTGGCTTACTGTAAAATCCTAAACTATAGGTACTTTAAATCAATAATTTTATATAAGCCATATTAAAAGCTTACTGCCTGATGACTCTTCGAACAAACGCATCCTCTCATCTCACCTCCTCCCATTAAAACACTTCGCTCGTTGAATCCACATATTACGCGATCTCGTCAAATTACGGCGCACTGTTTTCGAGCGAGCCGCCCTACAAAGGGTTTACGAGGCCAATAACGCATGAAACAGGATTATAAAACATGAAATGCTCGGTAAAGGGCCGTCCCTCGCTCATACGTTTACATGTAATTATAGCTGTTAATTTGAGGGACGAAACAGCCTTTGTGAGCGTTCCGTTGAGTCGCTCAAATATTAATCCTGTTTAACCTTATCGATGTTCGGATGGATCTAGGTATGAATGGTACTTTTTTTACTTTGGTATCTGCTATTCTACCGTTATATAATATTCAAGCGCTTGTAGCACATTGGATTCTAGTGATGGGGTACTTACCCTGTAAACTCAAGAAAAACAATCTCACGTCTTTGTCTTTGTTTTATAAATAAATATTTAAAAAAAACTTTAGGCTTGTTGTTATAATTATATGCATTATCAGCGTAAAATTTTCGGAACTTTTATTTTATTATTCGATTCCTATTCTCATAATCGGAATTCGTACTATTGATATTTCGGATAATGAAAGCTTCTTTATAGTTCGATATAATAAAACTCACCATTGTGATATACTCATAGGTACTTAAGTATTTTCATTTTAAAATTACATTTTATTAATGCGGTCTAACCTTAATTTAATTGAGAACAAATTACGTACAGTAGATTGGGCGTAAATAATTACTCTATGATTGTTAATTATTCAAGATTCCATGAAAAATTAACAAAAATTGTTAACTTTGTAATTCCATTTTAAAAATTAAAAATAAAAATCCAAAGTAACCTCTGGAGTTAAAAAAGCATGTAAAGAAAAACAAATTCATAAAATACTTACTTTGCGTTATGATGATGTTCCTACAATTAATGAAAAAATCTAGAGAAATGGATAGTCACTTCAAAAAATCTATTGTATTAAAAAAAGAATGAACAGATAAAATAAACAAAAAGGTAAGGAAAAATATAATATTAAAGATTATTAATAATAGCATATTTTAAAATTCTAGTGATATAAACGAGTATCATCCTATAGCATTACTATCCACTTTTTCAAAAATATCAGAGCCAGCAATGTGCAAAAGATTAAAAAGTTTTTGTGAAAAATTCAATATTTATGACGACAGCCAACACGGTTTCAGAAAGAAGCGGTCTACGACATCAGCATTATTTGAATATACGCGCGAAATATATGTTAGATAGCCGCATGTAGGTACGCAATCGGAATAATGTTAGTTTAGAGTAAAAACGATAGGGTGTCACAAAATACTTTGGACAAACTATACGGCGAAGTAAGAGGTCAAAAGCTCATTAGTGGTGTACATCTTATCTTGAAACTTGCGGCCAGTGTGTGGAAGGTCAACGTTTGGATTGATATAAAAATACTTGTTATACAGTTAAGTCACAAATGCTACCCACTAAAGGTTCAATACTACAAGTTAGTATTCTAGGAGGTAGGTATCATCTTTTTAATTTAGATTTTAATGGTGTACCCAAATGCACTAATAAAACAATTATTTTATACGCGGATAATAAGTATTACAGTGGTTTCTCCAATTAACAACACAAAAGAGTTACGAGTATGAACTAAACAGTAGGTAGGTACACTTGATATCATTGAACAATGGTAGGAAGACCGTAAATTGCAATTAAATTTAACAAACACTAAACTAGTGCATTTCAAGCCTCTACAAAAAATACCGTTGATATTCAATGTCGATTTAACAATACAAAAATTTAAACTGGGGAAACATATAGAGAAGGTGTCTATGAAGTTGT
Source organism: Nymphula nitidulata (assembly GCA_947347705.1). NCBI lineage: Eukaryota > Metazoa > Arthropoda > Insecta > Lepidoptera > Crambidae > Nymphula > Nymphula nitidulata. Next base: position 10,900,065 of record OX374636.1, read on the forward strand.
CTATACTGACCGCGGTCAGCACTTATTATGCGTATGCTAATGCATGGCTAAGCTATGGTTTGATGCTGTGAGGTAATGGGACAGGAGTATCTGTATCCTTATTAATGTTACTGATCGAGAGAGCTGCAGGCCTCATTTTATAAATCTGTATATTCTTAATTTAAAAGCTATATATGTTGTAGAAGTCTCTCATTTTGTAAAAGGCATAAAAATCAATGTAATGTAATCAATGTAATCTAATATATATTCTATCAAGCTAGGGGCTTCTCTTCTCATCCTCCATATTTAATAATTTGCGAGATAAAGATATGTTTGCTCTTCCTTCTATAAGTTTGGGTTTGGTGAAATCAAGGGTAAATTGCATGTTAATAATAATCTAAATAACTACCTAAGAATATAAACAAAGTAGAATATTCTTGTTAATTGCATAAAACTTTAAAAGGATCCCTTATACAAAAAACTTTTAATACCTGGCAACAGTTTTTAGAATGTAGTGATTGGTAGGTTAGTAGTGATAACGTGATTTTTACAGACAAATGTTGACTTATTTATACCTAAGAGAATAATTTTGGTTTTGCTATAATGCAGTGCCCTTACAAAGTGTATGTGAGTATGTAAAAATTAATTTAAGACCTTCTGTAACCACAGAAGTGCAATAAAAGACTATGATTATAAAGAATTATAATTTTCGTAACAATTTTGGCCGCTCTAAAATCTGACTTCAGTAAAATCTTGATACAGGAATGAGGCACAGAGCACACAGGAAATTTTAAAAAATATAACTAGGCAGATACCTAATAACTAGTAAGAACATTAATGGTAAGCTAGCAGAATTCACTACCTACCTAATTGAGGCATAAGATATTTTTAAATTGAAAAATACCTACATATCATGCATGGTGTTTCTTTGTTGTCTCTACCTACCTATTTATATTAATATTATACTTAAATAATAATGCAACCTGTAGGTTAGGTATTAAACTATTAAGACCTACCATTTCACAATACCATAAAGTAAGCCTTGTACTAGGATCTATTTTAATTGGTGTGTCTAAAAAAGCAATTTATTAATATTTTTCAACCATTGAATCGGAAACCACATTTTCATTCGTTTCATTCCGTGTTCAATTTTCATTTTTTAAATCTAACTTTTTAAAACCGAGGCAAAGCACACCACGGTAAAGTTCCGAATCGTCCATTAACACATCGAAACAAATGGGCATGAAAAAAAACACGGATCCATTGTGCGGGCGGCCAGGGAGGAAGGCGGGGCCCCGCGCGCGCATTACTCACACCCCACTGCCCCGCCCACGGATAAACAACATATAATTATGGCACCGCGACATATGTGATGGTCCACGTTGGTATCTATGGTTTTCCGCTAGCATTACCTATATGACGGGTTTTCGTATGTGGAATCCTGTTATGAGTAATATTTTATGTATTTTATGATAATGATAATGCTAGGTAATGTGTAAATCTGTTAGAATAGCATCAAAATTAAATACTTACTAGAAATTCTGGGTAGATAAGTGAACTACTTTATCTACCTTTACACAATATCATCTGTGAGTCCTGAATTACCTAGAGTTATAAAACATACACACAACAATATTACTTAGGTACTTACCTACATAAGTTATGAAATTATAAGTATACCTAGGTACGAATGTATTACGACAATAAGAAAACTAGTTGCTCTCGCTTTATCGAACAACGCATTTGTAAGCTCTTGAAAAAGATTCTGCGTAACTTATCCTTTTTTGAAGAGCTTTGTTAATTACCTAATTCGGTATTCCCGGAATGTATATGTATTATATGTCAAATAGATACGGAAAAGGGGCTTAAGAAATATATTTATATTTGTAGCTTTTTTAAAGTTACCTAAACTTAGTAAGTTACCAAATTAGGTAACTTTATAAAAGCTACAATTAGGAACCTACTGCAAATTTAAAAAAACCGACTTCAAAACACAAATGCTAAGCTGTTATCAGAAACAATAGAAAGTGAAGCACCAACTCCAAAAAATACTTTTTAGGAGATAAGTACTAGGTATTTAAATAATTTTCCTTTTTAGTGTTTTGAAGTCTGTTTTATTATTGTTAAAAAAAAACAGTTTTTAAGTGATACCTAAGGTCAAAGCTAGATGGGTGACCGACAGCACTATCGACTTGTCTGTTTTGCAGTCTTCAGTTGAAATACATAATATTGTTCCGTTACGAGAAACCGTTACGGAGTTTTACCTTTCGTCATCAGTTCACCCCAATAACCCGATAGAATACAACTATTCGTCAATACGTACCTATAATATTTAAAGAGTTATCTTCCACCTCCTAACCGTTAAGGAGTTGTTGTACCTTCCATTGTCAGTTCATCCGAACAACCTGATAGTATACTACTATTCGTTAATACGCACCTATAATATTTAAAGAATCATCTTCCAACTCCTAACCGTTAAGGAGTAGTCAGTACCTTACATCATCAGATCACCCGAATAACCCGATAGAATACTACTATTCCGAAAAACGTACCTATAATATTTAAAAAAATATATTCCAACTCCTAACCATTAAGGAGTTGTACCTTCCATCACCAGATCATCAACATCAGATGGTGACTGACAGTAGTAAATACTTGAATAGCTTTGGAAAAAAGTAAAAAATGTCATACATGCCTATAAAATTTGAGGTTTGCCCTCGATTTCCCGGGGATCCCATCATAAGATCCTGACTTGGTGACAGTAGGACCACCTCAGGAGTATACTCTATCGAATAAAAAAAGAATTCTGAAAATCGGTTAACAATCGACCGAGAAATCGATGAACCACTACTACTAACCCTAAAAGTCAGATTTCTCAGTAACCTACTAAGAAATCTTACTTTTATGAAAACATTTTCCACACATAGGTAAACACCAGAAAAATACACATCTTCTGAAATCTAAAGAGACCATTAAATTGTGTAAAAGCTGTTAAACGCTTTCCTTATAAACCTTTTCTTTATCTTTCAGCGCCCTTTAAATTCATAATCTCTTGGATAATTTCGAATTCGCGTCGCGTCGCTTGCTATCGGTTATACCTGGAGTGCCCGACCGCGCGCCCTTTGCCGGCGCCGTCCGTGCCGGTATCGCGTGCAAAATGGACGATGCGTGACGAGAATCAGAACTACGCACGCTAAAATTATAAATATAAGTATTAACATTTTGTAATAATTCAGTTTAGGCACATAAGATCCCAATGGGTCGAAGTGCACTGTGACTTAGTCATGGTCCTACAGTAAGAGAAGAAAACATTTTGTAAATATTTTTTTAAATATTTTTATTAATTGATTAATGATACATAACTATTTATACTTAAAATACGTTCCCTAAAAAAAACTATGGCTTTACATTTTTTTTTAATAACTTGATATAACTTTAAACGCTTTAATAGCGTGATTTTAGACAATAGAATACTTATTGCATGACCAACGTGACGTCATCACACTATCTTGAGTAGTTTATACAAAATAAGATATAACTAATATAAGTAATGATATAAATTTATTTACAAAGCAAAACTTGGAATTATTTACTAGCAAATGAATTCCTCCTTTCTATATCATTGGTTCCTTCATCAAAAGAGTCTTTGGGGCGGGCAAGGTGACTAGAAAGCGACTAGAACAGAGAATCATGGTGTACTGGCAGCTATCTTCGCATAATTATGGTATTTTCATACTTTTTTCGGACTTTTTTTTACTTACTTACGTGCTTTGGGTAAAAAAGAGATAAATTAATCGATTTTTGATGGTGACCACAGTGCGACATAAAATTAAAACATGAGCTATATTAGTTCGTTGAAATGTTTTACAACTTTCAAAATATCTTATTTGAAAATTTCATAACATTTTAATGAAATAATTCAGCTAATGTTCTTATTTACCTACTGTCGTATTGCCGCCACCACGCTCTATGACGTTTTATAATTTTCTGTCGATTTTTTCATTTTTTGATGAGAAAATTAACATGTTATAAGCGTGGTGAGCATAGCGTTTGAATTTTTATAGTATTAATCTTTGGCGTCTTTTGTTTTGGCATATTATATTATTGTTTTTAATAGGACTAAGGACTGATTATTTGAATCCTTAGTAGATGTATCCGGAGAATAACTTTGTCGAGTAAATAGCTATTCTAAAAAAGCCAGTATATTTTTAATTTGGTTACTATTCATTGCCCCCTGATTTCTGCTACAAAAGTATAGCTTCTTGAACTTAAGCATATTAATTTGTTAAGCCGTGTAAGACTTCCGGGGGAACATGGCAAATAAAAACATACATCTTATCAAAAAACGTGGACTAAAGCTAAGCCTGGTTTAAAAGTAATGCTGACTCAACAGAAACACAGGTTCTAATAACAAGTAAAAGCGAGTTTCTTCTAACAAATAAAAGAGAACTGATTCTAGTTCTAAGTCAGGTTTAACTTTAGTCCACGGTTTGTAATTAGCGGGATTGTGTTCACAACCGGTAAGGTTGAGATGACCTTAGTGGAGATGTCATAGTAGTTTTTTAATCGTTATAAAAACTAGCACAGATAAGTTCTGTCAGTTTAGATTGAAGTTCCCAAAACTTGTTGCCGTCAATACGGCAATAAATTAAAACATGGGCTATATTAGTTCATAGAAATGGTTTACCACTTTCGAAATATCTTATTTCTTTGATAATTTCATGACATTTCTTTGAAATAATGCAGCCAATGTTATATTATTTCATACATACTATATCATGTTTTTGAAAGTGGCAAACCATTTCTATGAACTAATATAGCCCATGTTTGATTTTTAGTCGTATTGACGGCACACCCTGTAAAATTTTTAACACTGTCATTTTTTTTAATGACAAAAGCACTTAGAAGTTACGGAAAACGCAAATTAAAAAAATTATGAACTAGGCATTCAAAAATCTAATTATACATTTACGTAAATATATTCAATAATCGACGACCTTCGACGGCTACATCCATAAACTAGGCTGTTTGTCTCGAAGCTTAAAGAAAATTGCCTAACCACCCGAGTGTTGATATCTACCACAACTATTACCCAAATAGACGACATGACACCAAGTTTTAACTAATAGCCCATTCTACGGTTGACTAGCGCCCTCAAGATGGGATTGTATTACCACTTTTGTAAACAAAACAGTTAAAAACGTGTGCCTAAAATTAAGCTTTTTTGGATATCGATAATATGGACAATAATGTAAATACAAAAAATAAGAAAAACTCAATTAAATTAAGTAACAAAAATATTTTAGTAACAAAGAGAATTTGATTTGATCTACGCTAATTCAGAAATTTCAAGGATTTTTTCGTGGTAAAAATTAATCATCCAGGTTGTTATTATACTTAGAAAAAGAACTAAACATTATTACTTTAAATAAAATAAAGAATAATCAGACCGTTGTTAAAAGTGAAATTTTGTTCATTTAAAGAAGTAGAGTGATTTTAAGATACTTTAATAAACAGTCATTTATTAGCCGACGAAAGGAGAATTTCAAACCGATGACTCTAAGTTATTCTTGTTTTACATGCATAAATCCTAGATCTGTTCTATATTAACTATCTATTGTATTCTAAAATATAAATACATAGTATACTTAGGCACCTACGTTTATATTAAACCATCAATCGCCTTTAAATAGAATAGTCCCCTAGATAGTAACGATCTCCCTGTGAAAGCAGGGGACACCGAGACATAATATCATACTGACGGATAAGATAAGAACACTGCAGCTGTTTATGGCCACAGGGTGCCATCTTGAAGTGAGCGTGGCGGGAAACAGGAGCGTCCGCCATGACAGTTTTTCTTTTTTTTGAATAATAAGCTAGAACTTTAAGTTTATATTTAAGTTTCTCTCAGTACAAATTGTTAAATTATGTGAACTGTCGAATTTAAAAGAATCGTCAAAAGAATAAATGTACAAATCCTTCCTAGAAAGACAGATGGAAAGCAAAAGAATTACGAGGGAAACATATTTAAGTCATTAATTAAGAGCCTCTTTTCATACAAACCAAAAATCGACAGTAATTTCTTTATTATTAGACTTTTTGAAAAATCCTCTGGTAACCTGACTTGCTTATGCATAGTAAGTTTTGTTGTAATCGGTTTATTTTATTTTTCCAATATTTTCGACTTAAAAGTTTGTGTGAAAAACAGCATAGATGATGAAGAAGACAAAACCAAATACAAGAAACAGGTTATTGTTAATCAAGTATGATTTTCACAATAAGCATTTTTCTAAATAGTATCTTTTCGGGTTCAATTTCTCAATACACTAAGTATTTTTTCGGTTTTAACTTATGAATGCACTAGTATTTCACAACAATTATTTTTTCAGTTTTAACTTCTCAATGCACTAGTATTTCACAATAAGTATTTTTCTAAATAGTATTTTTTCGGTTTTATTTTTTCATTACACTAGTATTTACATAAGCCGGTGCTAATTCACAAAATATCAGCACAGGCCCGTCCCAGCAGACGCTGAGTGACGGTAAATATACAGGCAGACATGTCTATTATCTGATATGGATCTGCGCGCCTTCGTGAAACATTAATGTTCCGCGTCTGACAGATGGGCTTCAGATACAAAATACACTTTGCTATCCATAAAAGTGAGAAACAAACGAAACTGAACCTTATGTCAACCGAATAGAGACGTGGAAATCATGCCAGTGGGGCTTACGATGGTGGCGATATTTTAGGATTGTATTTCGAGGTGTCATGTTCTCTGTGGTGACACGAGAAGCTGATATAACTTTTTGTATGTGATAATATATGAAATTAATGCAGTCCCTTTTGAAAAAATACATATATTTTCGAAATGCAGAGGCTGTCCAGCAGTGGGACGTCTATAGGCTGGTAAAGATGATGATAAAGATTATGATCATGATGATTATGATGATTGTTATCAGAGCACAAACGTTCCTTTTCAGAATATCTGAAAACAAACTTAGTTTTTATTTGAATATTTCTAGAAGTATAAAGTGGTGGTGGTGTAATAGAAGTATCTAGTGGGTATAAAGTTCATGGTCAGTTACTGAAATACTTTTTGTACGTTATCTCGGATATAATGACGTGAAAATTTTATTAATAAAATGATGGCTGGACAAGATAGTAGGTAAAACAGTAAATATAATATTTCACGGAATATTCGCCGTTGCATAAAACTAAACTCTTTATACGAAATCCCTGAGAGGGAGCTGTAAAAACACTCCGTGCCAACGACACAGAACGTAACTCTTTACGTTTCCGAATATACAGGGTATTGCCAGCCATACGACAGTTAAAACATGGGCTATATGTTCATAGAAATGTTTTTAACTTTCCAATACATTGTGGTGTGGAGTGCACTTATTCATTAGATAATTTCTTGATAATTCTATGAAATACTACAAACATTGGCTGCATTTGAAAGTTGCAAAACATTTTTATGAACTAATTAGCCCATATCTTAGTTGATTTTCGTATTTGCGTCACCACCCTGTATTATATAAAATACTCAATAATAATGTAATATTTTCAATGAATCACTATGCGTTCCAACTTTCAACGTTACTAAAAAAGTCTTCATTCATTTTTGAATCATGAAAATAAACGCATAATGTAATGTATAATGCATAATGTATTGTGTATGTGTGTGCGATTTGTAATATGTTGAAAATCTATAGCTCAATTTCACTAACATTCGCTTAGCGTTAAGAGTCTCTTAGTGATTTTAATCTCAGTCTATCTAAAAGAGATAGAAAGAGACAAATGTCGTTAAGAGTCACCTAAGCCTAGGGAATGGCTAATGCAAAACGGACATAAGAGTTTAAAGTAGATAACAGTGGGTCACTAGAAAATTAATGCGTTTATTAACAAACTAACCAACAATATTACATGTCATAAAAGTAAGCTAACCAACTACCGTAAACCAGCAGAATGCTCTCCTATTACTACTCAATAAAGACGACATCATGTCCGACGTGTTGTGCGTGTGTGTATATCTGCACGATTGTATTAAATATGAAAACGAGAAACATTTACTATACATATAAAATCTAATTACTATTCGTAGCAGTTCGTAGACTTGCTACGACAACAATATATTCGCTACGTTGTTTGCTACGACTACGTTGTATGCTACGGTGCTACGCTGTAGCAAAAGAACGATGGCGGAGAAACTGCACTTCGTTATACTAATCAGTTAATGGATTTTAACCTTTAACGGCATTAAGTCTTTATTGCGTTATCTAAGGAGCTTAGTTTTAAATCCGCTAAAACACTTTTCTCCAGAATGGAAATCCTTGATTAATAAAAGCTTTTAATAATTATGATTTCTGTACTAGTTCTCATACTGTGCTAATACAAAATATAATGTAGTCTACAACAATATCTAATCCATATCCTGGGGCCAAACCGCGCCATTTCACAATTCCAATAAAAAAATGTTACTGTTTTATACGAATAAATATATATTTATTGTGTAAGTAGGTACCTAAATAATAAATTATTATTTAATCGAAACAGTATTTTAATATTTAATATGTCTAAATTAAATATACTGTTTTGTTATCAACTTATTATTCAAGTAGCTTCAAGTAGCCATTGTTCCTACACAATTTTGTTTATCCTATTGTCCCGTACTAACCCGCCGACGTCTCCTCAACAATAGAATATCTATTTATAGTGTCTGGCTTATGGGTGTATAAAAAATAATGTTATTTTTAGTAATTTAAGTTTACATTTATTTCTAACTTCTATAAAAAATTCGAGGCAAACATAACTACATTTTAATAATAAAACGAAACACTTCTGTACAGTCCCGAGCAATAACATGTAGACCAAGCAGTAGCTGAACACTTTAGTACCGTGTCACACCAATCTTGTGCACGTACTTTATAGTTGCTACCATACTATATTGACGCTAGAGTCGTTGTGACATGGTACTAAAGTGTTCAGCTACTTCTGTGGTCGACCGTACCCACTTCTCGCTCTTCGTGGCTCTTATTTTAACGAAATAAGCACCACGAACATCAAGAAGTGGGTATAAGTTTTTGCTTGTAACTGTACCTAATACAAAATGAGCCTATATTTTTAAGATCATAAAAGAAAAATCTCCGTAAAAACTGGCAACATTACGATAACAGAGACGTAACATAAACATTAACGGCTCGCAACACCTAAGGAGGCTGTAAAATTATTTTCCCCGGCATTAATTCTGGCTAATTCAACGCTGTTATCGCAGGTACAACTAAAGTACTGTTGTCAAAGCTACACCATTATTGGGCATACATTTTTAGGTAGCCGATAGCGCACCGGGTTACGTGGTAGGCTGAGCTGTTATCGTCAGTTTCCGCATGAACGCGCGCGTTACGCCCCCCGGCCCCCTCCACCCCACCCGCCGTAGACACCGACGTACAAATCTTGACACTTGAACTTAATTTATTCGCGGAGTTTGCTTGTTACGGCGATTGTTTAAGATGTTAATACGACTGGCGCTATCGGTGTTGGGGGTTAGATTAAAAATTTATATAATATTATTCCATTATCTGAATAACAACTCCCAACTCTCTGTCACACTTACTCATATTTTAATACGGATTTAGAATTTAAGTCTTTCTTAGAAGTTACTGTTTAATTAGCTATCTCTTCTACGGAATTTGCCCTTTTCTCTATTATGTAAGGTCAAAAACTCATACCACCCTTTTCTCTATTAAGTACATAATTGCTGTATGTATTCTCTTTTGTTCAATTTATGTGTAGGTTAGTAAATGAATTTTTCGTTTACGCCCATGTTTATGAATAACAATAAATCTCCTTGTAACTAATAAAGGGATTATTATCGTCTATTCTTTTTAAATAGCAAATCCAAGAGATAAGTGATAAATTGATAAAAAAATCTTAAAAGGTCTATTAATGTACTTCTTCAAATTAATAGTACGGTAAGAATAATCTATATCCACTTTTTTATTTTAAGTTCCTTGTTATCTTATTTACGAATTATTTATGAATTACGAATCTTAGATGCATGATTATTATTATTTATGTCTTTGATATAGGTACCTACTATTTCCAAGAAAATGAAACATTTATTCAAGTTATCGAATAGGTGCCGCATCTTTAACTAAGCTTTTACGGGGCGAGTGTAAATTTTTTTTTCAAAAATCATATCTCTTAATCTACTGAAAATCGCTGAACATACATATGGGTGATTCGGATAACTCTTGAAATTGAAAAATAATTTATTTCACATGCTTATAACATTACACACAAAAAGAAGCAATATCATACCAATTATACAATAATAATAATGTGTGCAGCGAAAAAGCAAGAAAGCAAGTGTCACGGCGGGGATGTTTTAGCCGTGACGCTGTTTTTCACACGGAGGCTAAGTATGTCTTATAAGGATCCAAAAAAAAGTCACTGGATTTGCTACCCTGTATATTTAGAAATGGTAAGGATCGTGAATTAGCAAATTCTGACGCTAAGTCGTACGATGTTCGATATACTTAGCGACCAAATGTAACAGCCTGCTAACTGTACCGAATATTGTTGACGCAAGATTGGTGTTTTCGTGATACAAGACAATACTATGCAAGATGAGTGGTTAACCATCAATGTTAGTTTATATTTTTTGTTAGAACCTATTGTGTCAAATTATTATTATTTTTAGTGCACATAGGTAATGACGGCCTTCTGGAACAAAGCACCTACTATTCAACACCTTTTCAATCTTGCGCTAACGATTAATCGATTTGCACATTATTAAATAGTATGGTACCTACTGTTAAATTGTGAACACAAATCTTTTGAATATGCCAAATATCTTAATAACTTTTGAGAGTAAATGACAAATATTGGGCGTTAACGATATTTATTAATATCACGACTTCTCCCCGTGAACTCATATTAAACAAAATAATATTTTCGTAAAAACCGTTTACCTATAGGTACAGTTATGCCACTGTATTTCAAATATGTACAATTATACATTGTACATATTTGAAATTCAAATAAAAATAACTTAAGATTATTTTGTCCTGTAAGTAATTGAATGTCTGCTTTATTTAAAAGCGAGCTAAATAATTTTAAATAAAGAAAAGAAAAAGACTATTGTTACCGACAACCGTATTTAATTGAATTCCTTTTTTAATAATTTCATTAATGTAGCTTTTCTATAGCACAAAAGCCAGTAGAAACGATCAAAGCTCTTTGGGCGGAGTGCACCCGCCTGACGGTAGGGCGGCGCCCGCCCGCGGCCAACGGATAAATACAACAAACCACAACTGGGTTATAATTATTTTATCCTCCCGCTTATTTCAGTTCCACAATGAATGCTAACCAGCCAAATAAGATTTTTAAAAATATGGTATTACATTACAGATTCCATTTAGTATTGTTAAGTCAATTTTCGATAAAGTTTTAGAATTAAATATCTGATACATAAATTGCGATACCTGTATCTGTAATAAATAATAAAGTATATACGTTACAGAGTAAAAAAACATGGACACAGACTTAACGATGGAATATAAATTCTAAAGACATAACTATCTTCAATATTAGGTAATCTATATTTGTCTTAATACCAGGAATTGTTTCGAGGAGAGCACCTCGCTTGCAGAAGATCCCAAAATAATCGAAATAACACTAACTTATCATATTATTATTATTGTTTTGAGGGGAGTAAGGTCGTCAGAGCTCATCGAGGAAGCTTTGTGTTGGGAGCAAGAGACCTTGTCTATAAGCTGTGTATATAACTATATTTTTATAGAGTTACATGTTTCAATTACTCACCAGGCTGATGGTATGCTAGTATATAAAAATATTCCATTCCACGATAGAATTAGAAGCCTTATAACACACTATACAATATTTGAGGACAAATGGCACCACCGTGCAGTTATAGATTGCCTACCTACTTATACTTCGTACCAATACTTGCCCGTATACATCTACTACTATTAATTTATACCTACTAACATCTTTGATTACATAAGACATTGTATAATCAAAGACTTACTTAAAGATTGGCGAAAAAATCCTTTTATAAAGTCAGCTCGAATGAAAATGAGCTGTAAACATTTATTTAACTTATTGGAAGACAATGAGCTTAAAATACAAAGTAGAAAAAAACAAAATAAGTCTCCACTAATACAAATTATTAGCGTTACCCGCGTAGATGTCGGTTATCGCTCCCTAAAATATCCTATATATCCTTCCCAGGGTCTCAAGCTATCTCCACACCAAATTTCATCTAAAACGGTTCAATGGTTTAAACGTAAAGAGGTAACCGACAGACCGGTTACTTTCACATTTATAATATTCGGATGTCTCTATTATAATCCTAATTGCAGCGAAATAGGCGCTTAAAAGATACCAACATTGAGATAAAGACCATAAATTGTCCACAACTTCAACCCCTAAATTTATTTAGCTATCTTTACATTCCTAAATTGAATTATACCTCCATTCACCCGTAACGAGTCGAATAAAGTTGTCTTCAAACCAAGATAAAATCGCAACTCAAATAAATCCAAGTGCTGCAGAGCTATTTGGAGTTAATTATTAGTTTGCGCACTTGCCAGCGTCAACTTTTGGGGCGCGAAATTGATATCTATTTAAATTACTGCAGTTAAATACTGTTATCGTTTACCACTAATGCTCTTTGAAAATGTTAGACTAGGAAACTGAAATCGGGCATAGCTTAGGATCTACTTACGTGATCATAAAGACTTAATACAAAAGAGCAAGGCTTATTCAAATTAGGTGAAGAACACGCTCGTGTATATTAGATAGCCGTCCATCTGCAGATATCATGTGAAACAACTGTGCATTTAGATTTTTTTTTATACAACTAGATGACAAACAAACTGACAGCCCACCTGATGGTAACCGCTTACCGCCGCCTATAGACACCTGCATTAACAAGGAAAAATCACTTGATATTGCAGGTGCGTTGTCATCCTGGGCCCTAAGATGAAATGCCGTCCATGCCCAGTAATTACACTGGCTACCTTTCCCTTCAATCCGAAACGCAGCGAACTGTTTCACGGCTGAAATAAGAAAGGCGGTGGTACCTACCCAGGCGACCCTACATACGGGTCTACCACCTAGTTCACGGCTGAAATAAGAAAGGCGGTGGTACCTACCCAGGCGACCCTACATAAGGGTCTACCACCTAGTGGCAAAACATTGAATGGTTATTTCTAGATAATTGATAGTCATGTGGTAGTGGTACCCCTGTTTACAAACCAGAGGTCACGGGTTCGGATGTTTTTCTCTTACAAATCACGGAAATGACTCAACACTACATACCAACACAACATATCCATACCGAACAAACACCAAAAGAGTTGTGTCCAGAAGAGAGGGAAGGAGAAGAAGGACGCGCACACCTATGTTTTTAGCATTGTTTGTAGGAGTCTGAAGACTATAACTTTTCCAAAATACATTTTTTTTATTATTCTATTCCTACTTAACAATAATGTGAAGCACAATCAGTGATGATAGGTGTTCGTTATTAACTTGCAACTGGGCGGCATAAAAGTATGTATTTAGGTATATATGAACTTGAAAATGAAAATATCTTTATTCAATTAGGCCCCCCAAGAAGCACTTTCGAATCGTCAAAATGTCGCAGCCGTCTGGTTAAATTAGCCACCCATATGTACTGCTAGCCCGATGTCTAAACGCCGGCATTCAATTGAATACCTAGCCCGATAGTTTATTGAACTAGACTTACTTAACGTTTAACGACTAGGCGTATTGAATGGATCGTCTTGTACTGAAAAGTTTTAGTTTGATTGGTAGGTTCAAGGTTATTTTTTATGACCATTTATAACCGACATCGTTTTGGTTCTAAGTGGGAAGCTTGAACCTAACAATCACTCAAACAGTCACACAAAAGCTCTTCGATTTAAACGACCTGCCTAGGCGTCCAATTGGATGGCTAATTTAAACCATCTGGTTAAACGTTGCGCTCAATGACTTGGCTAGTTGTACTTCAGCCGTTTGATTGAATGCCGGCATTCAATCAACGGGCTAGACGTCCAGCTAAGCGGCTTATTTAACCAGACGGCAGCGACATATACATATCTACCTACATTAACATTATCTTTGTAGCTGTTTATTGTTTGTCAAATGATAAAATTTATGTCTTGATTTTTCTTGTATTCCATCCGTGAACCATCGTTTTGATTTCGACCAAAATGCACGGCCAAATGTAGGTAAATTGCAAATTGCCAGTTACGGATCTTACGCGACGCGGCGACACAGCCACAGGGGAGTAGGTCCTCGCGTGAGTAATAGCACAGGGGTAATTAATCCTACAGATTTCATCACTACGCTCCAACAAAAAGCTAAATCTTATTTAGTTTGTAATGTTCTAATGATAAAAAATTTTTTGTTACGCTATAAATAATATTTACTTACAGACATTTTAATAGATTTACGGCCTCAACAAAACTTTCATAATAAACCTCTCTTATTTAATTAAAACATTATTGTTCATCTCACTCATACGAAGAGGACAAAACATGTTTTACAATGATTTATCCTAAAGTTCTTATAATTTACAATAAAGGTAAGACCGACAAATTAATAAACTATTATTATAAGTACCTAAGTAGGTATATTTATCAGATAACTTAGTCAAGAGTTATCAATAATTGTAAATGTAGTCCCTTTTAGTTAAACCATAAACTTATTGGGTAGGTATGCTACATTACTGAAGGCATCACTAGTAAATAGAACAGTTGTCAGCGGAGAAATGGTCTACGAGATAACGAAACGTAGACAGCGGAAGGAGATAAGGCAGTGGAAACCGAGAGTGCCTCGGTGGTTTCCACGCAGCCCCCGCCGACCGCCGTTATTCATAAAATGGGCGGTTAATTTGCAGACAGTTCTGTACTTAAACCTGTGGGTCAATTCTGCTATTTATTTCTCTAAACGGATCGGCTGCGGTTCGGTATCGTTACTAACGCGGTTGTAATACAAAAAGGTATTCCACTAAGAACATCATATAAAGCCGGAACGCTAACGAAACGCTCTCGGTTGGTTCAACTTCGGCTCGATATTTGTTAGCAATATTGCAAGAAACAAATATATTTTGGCTTAGTGACTAGACAGTTGTTAATTTTGGACAGTTCGAACAAAGAACTATCGATGCGCTTCGGCTGCCACAAATGTTAAATATTTAGCAGAATACGAAACAATGATTGAACCGAACGGTTCGCGTTACGTGTTTTTTAGTAGAATGCCAAAATGATGCGTTTCGGTTACGTTTCGTTTGCATTGACTTAACAGAATACAAAAACGTTGTAACTTAAGCGTTTCCGATTCGTTTCATATCAAAATACAATAGCAGAATTGGGGGCCTGGGTTTAGGCATTACGCATATAAATCACAAAATCCGCAAATATATTTTGTAGATAAGATAAAAAGTAAACGTAAGTGTAGTACGTAGTGAAAATTGGTAATAAGAGCGCGTGGAAGACCTTATCTTATATTTCACTTTATTGTAGGTAGATAGGTAGATAATATTTTTGCACATTATATTATTTTTTATATAATAACATATCTTAAATTAAATTACGTGAAATGTCACAACGATAAGTCTGCGGAAAGCGAAAGCAATAACGTAACTTAAATATTTATTCAAATCTAATATTCTTGGCTTAATTTGGATTGATACAACCATAATAAATAAATATTTTCATCCCCCCATCTCGGAAAGAATATTTTTGCTCTTCAATATCTGAGTGCAAAAGCTGTTTTTATCCGCTAGAGGATAAAGTAAAATTGAAGTTAGAACATCGTGTGCACTAAGTTTGTGAATTCCAAACACCATTAAACCTCTTTACTTCTACCTCCATGGTGCCGAATTTATCATACAACCTTTTTTAACTTGTTAAAAACTCAGACTCGTCACCTTCTTGGTGTGCTTTGCGCGCGCCATTTTCTTTTCACGACAAAATTTGTTAAAACCTTTGGTTAAAAACAAGAAACTTGAAAACAAGTGAAATACCTCAAATGAGTAATTCTAGCGACGAAGAAGTTTATTATGACGCCAACAGAATTGAATAAAACTGTTAATAATGCGAAAATGTTTTTTTTTGCATTTAGTCATTTCCTCGCTGAGGTGAGATGAAAAGTTACGTGTTGCACTCGAGTGCAAAGATTTTCACCTCGTGCTCTTTTTATTTCCTCGCTAGCTCGGTCATCAAAATTGTGCACGCGGTTAAAAAGCAACTTTCTACTCTTGTATAACAAATAACTACTTATTATTCATTTTATAAATCCTAATGTAAAAACAGTTATCCTGTTCGTAGTGCCGAATCGATAGGCGGTCACTGGTCATGTTCTTTTTAAGTACTTACACTCCCAAAAAAATCCTTATTTAGCGTAGTGTTCTTGCGGTGAGTAAGGTCGCCAAAGAGCTCGATGAGAAATCGCTATGTCGGGGGCAGAGGGACTCGTCTGCTATGATGTGAACATAACGATTTCTCTTGATTTTAAAGGGCTATTAAAATTCAAATTCAAAATTGTTAAATAAATAAATGAAGCCCGTTAGGGCACCGCAATGTAATCAATAGTAAAAATAAATATTGTACGTTCCATTTTCAAATCAGTAAGTAATCGGACCGTTTTTAGCCTTAATCCGTCAAGCGTATCTGGAATATGACGCTTAACGGGTTAATTTTCCTCTACCTACACTTTTTATGGAAGAAATATCCTAGCTTTAATACCTAAACTGTAGGTCTATTACAATAGCCATCTTATTCACAGGTGACGAACAACTGGAAGGTCTAGAAGCCCTACATTCAGATGAGACGGGCTCTGGCGACAACTCCAATGCGGGGTCTAGCGGCGCAGACGACGACGCCGCGCGGCTGCGACTCAAGAGGAAGCTGCAGCGGAACCGCACTAGCTTCACCAACGACCAGATCGACAGCCTGGAGAGAGGTAATGTGCTTCTTTAGCGTATGGCTAAGAACAGCTATCAGGACAGCCTATTCCATGAAGGTGTGCACTACAAGAATTCTATTGTTCTGAAAAATTATTGCTGTTTTTCAGGAAAAAACCAAGGTAGAAACAATTGCTACCTAATAAGCCCTTTTATCAACTGTCGAAAATATGCAAAAACATGACGAACTGTCACATTTTATTGAAAGATTCTTGGGCAATTATCAACATAGGACCGCCTTTTTTGGGATATTGTGTTTGTTTTATCTCTGTGATGTTTATGTGAATGTGCAAAATAAAGAAGTTCTATCTATCTATAGGACTAGGTACTGTAGTTTCCATCATACATTTAATTTTGATCATCCATTGTATATAGTTAAGTACTTGAGCTACAAAATATATTACATACATCTTCCACGTGCCCCAATGTTTCAAAGAAATCTTTTACACTTACAGAATTCGAGAGAACTCACTACCCAGACGTGTTTGCGCGGGAGAGACTTGCCTCCAAGATAGGACTTCCCGAAGCTAGAATACAAGTGAGTCTTTAATTTAAATAGCAGGTTTCACTTTTTCATTTCGTATAATGTCTTTTGATGTTTTGTTGCCAATAATATCTATTTTAGACCGATGTGCTCAACCGATTGATTCTCGGGGATTCCCCGTTGAATTTACACTTAGTTGATTTATACCGGTGATGTCGTTAGTAAATTGAAACATGGGCTATACGTATTAGTTCATAGAAAAGGTTTGCCACTTTCAAAATCATCTTATAATATGATAAATATCATTGGTTGCCATAGAAATGTCATGAAATTTACCCTATAAATCTCACGAACCTATACTTACCTAATTAGATCCATAGATGACAATGACATTAAACCAATCAAATATCGAAGCAACAAGTGTTTTTGTAGCGACCGATAGCCGATAGCCAAACCTCACAAAAAAAGTGTTTTTTTGTGAAACACTAAGTTAATCCAATAATAGGTACCACCAGCATCAGTCAGTTGAGCATTTTAATTGATCTCAATTTGGGATTTATAGAACCGCTATTGCGCATGAAATTCTTATAACGTTTCGTAGAAAACTCTAGACAGACGAAATACAAAAGTTCAAAGATAATAACGGTGTGTAGTGAAGTAAGCTAGGCACCCTCTTGTGTTAACCTAACCCGACGTTAAGGTGTGGTTCTCTAATCGTCGCGCGAAGTGGCGTCGCGAGGAGAAGATCCGATCGCAGCGGCGCAGCCCGGAGTGTGCGTACGCGCCGCCGCTAGCGCCGCCCGCGCCCGCGCCTGCGCCCGCGCCGCACGCGCCCCACCAGCCCTATCAGCCGCCGCTCAACGTCGACACGTACAGGTAATTTACATTTGGCACCCAGTACAGGACCAGCCCCCTTATTCTCGTCTGTCGGATCACGGATTCGATTCGAAAAGTCACATCCCTAAAAAATTGTTTATTTTTATATCCCAAGTCAAGAGTCACGAGGCGTGAAAAAGCACTTTTTGGGCCGGCAAGGTGGAGGCGGCTAGTGCAATGTCTTTTCTACACTAGCTGTCTTCGCATATGGACAATTGCCGTGCTTTGTATAAAAAAATAAATAAAAAAAATCCCGTCTCTCTTTGACAGGTACCGATATTCGAATCATTTCCGACAGTTGAGAATAAGGGGGCACGTCCACATACAGTGCTGCTATGGATTCTTTCTATTCTATTCTATTTTTTGTTTATGGCTAATGTCAGGCTTGACATATGGATTCTTTAAAGTCAGCATTCGTGGCTGTCGGCAGCGCTGTCATACCTTTTGGCGTTTGTTTGTCAACCGTTGCGTGACACTAGCGATCCGTTGACGAGCACGGCGTGAGCCGGGACTAAAAAGTTGTTTATTTTTAAAAGTCAATCAAATATTGTATGAGGTTATTGCGATACATTTTAAACAAGAAAAACGTAATCGAGAAATATCGATAGTACTTCTAATTATTGACGTACTTAAGTATATCCAAAACAGCGACAAACATACACAGCCAAAAGATCGCCGCAGAGATTAGTGAATACGCTTACGCACAGCGCAGTGCTCAAACGTCAAAATCAATTAGTGAAGCAGATATTTACTATATGAAATTTCATTTGTACCAATAATTAATACACATGTTTGAAGGATAACCGAATGATCGGTATTTGTAAAAATAATCGTTCATGTGTTGAAATTTAATAATTTCCCTAATGTGTGTTCCGTACCGTCCTTCCTATAAAATGGGTTCCTTTGAAAAAGCCGTCAAAGGCACATTATTGGGCGACAAGGAAGGCGACTAGAGCAGTGTCTAAAGTTGTCTTTGCATATGGACTCTTCTTGCTGCTTCACATCAGGTGGCGTAGTCTTTTGCAGTGCTACGCATAGAACAATATTCCCTATAACTATAAAGACTAGAGGATATTATTATATTATAGATGATATTATTCATCATCATCATCATCACCAGCCTATATTACGTCTCACTTGCTAGGCACAGGCCTTCCTACATGGAAGAAACACATGAGGAGCTTGAGCCATAACACCACCACGCTAGCCCAATAACAACCAGGACCAACAGCTTAACGTGCCTTCCAAAGCACGGAGGATCTCGAGCTTATAAATTTCGGGTGACACAACCCGGGGTCGACCATGGCGAAATTTGCTTTGTTTTCGTATTCGAAACCAGAGCGCTTAAACCAATATGCCACCGAGCTCCTCAGGAGGATATTATTACTTTTATCAATATCATACTCGAAATTTGGGCTTGTTCAGTCGCATCAGTCATGTAAACTTGTCTAATATCCATCATCGCTGACAGTCCGCTAACTCCGATGGGGTACGGCGGCGGAATGGTGTCGGATACGCCGCCGATCTGCGAGAACACCGACTCCGATCTGTGCAAGGGCGGATTCCTGGGCTACCCGCGGTACGAGTTGGGCTACAGGCAACCGCCGCACCCTTACGCCAACCACCACGGTTACCAACATGAGCCAGCTTCGCCTCCACCAGGTAAAACATATTATATTTCTTTTTTAAACAAACTCGGAAATCGAAAATATTGGAATTGGAAACGAACAAACCGATTTTAAAAGTAGACAACTCTTTTAACTTCTTTCGAAAAGTCTAGTAATAATTAATTACATAGGTAATAAATTGGAATGGCGATTTTTGCTTCAGTATGAAAAGTAAACTTACTTACTCAAATAATAGGTAGGTAGGTACTGTTTTTCTCTCTGACAATGACAACTGTATTCTATAATAGCATAGGTATGCATGGAGTCTTGTGAGTTAGAGAATCGGTTTGTGCTGTTTGTTCGTGCTAGGGGTACTGGTGTCCTTCAACACGATTTGTAGCCCGCCTACCACCTCTCCACCCCTAGTAGTACCCCTAAGTTTCAATCTAATAAAACGAAAAAGTTAGTAGACGTAATTAATCTTAAAATTGATCCGATAGGAACAAAAAGGAAAGAAACTAGGGAAAAATGTATCTAATCGACTAGTTGATTCCATAGGAACATATGCCTGAATCGACTTCCACTCTGAGCAACTGGTTCGTTCAGTTGATCGGAGCGGAAGACGCGGTCGAATCGTATGAAAGCTGCAGCAGCGCCTGTTGTGAATTGTTGAACACCACTTTATTATAATAATGGACTTGAGCGGTGCACACCACGAGATCGTTTTCGTTTCAGTTCGATTGATACCTACACTAGAGGTGCAGGTGATCCTAAACCACGACTTGTTAAAAGTAAAATTTTTAATAACGAAAAAATTAATTGTCCATACTTAACACCGACCGGTTTGACGACCGGCTGGCCGAGCGGTCTGTACCCCTTGCTATACAAGCTGCTTGGTCAGGGGTCCCGGGTTCGAATCCCGGTAGGAGCAAATGTTTGTATGATGAGTATCGAGCATTTGTTTACGAGTCATGGATGTTTATATGTTTATTTAGTATATTTCTAATATTTATATACATATTATTAACAATATTATTCCGTTATCTAGTATCCATAACACAAGCTCTTAATGATGCTTATTTTGGGCTAGATAATAGGTGTGAGTGTATGAATATTATTCCAGTGTATTGTCACGTTCGTTCAAATGCTTATGAGGCATAGACCTACAATAATATTTATTATGACCGTATATGATTAAAATAATTATTTTGAAATCTGAAACTAGTCCAGGAGACAACTTTAATTACTGTTTTTTTAACACAAATCAATAGATTTTTTTGCGATTTTAATTTTTTCAACAAGTCATGTTTTGGATCAACACCAGTAGTCATTTGGTTTCGAGAAGATTCTCCTTACACTCTGTATTATCGTTGTATTCTATTTTCGAGAGCACTACGAAATCGATTCCTATGTATGCTTTAGTACTTATGTATTCTGTGCTTCAGTAAGCAGTCTAAGTAAGTTGCATCTTTTCCAGAGTTGGGAGGTCTGCTAGGCGCGGGCGTGTCAGTCCCCCTGGCGGTGCCAGGCCAGGACGCGCAGCAGTACTGGTCGCGGCTGCAGTGACCCTGGTGGAACTAGTTTCGTTAGCTTCACCACTTCGAGACTTATCAGCAACGCTGAATTTTAATGTAATTTACGTTGACTTAACCATATCAACGATGTAATAACCAAGGTTTTGTTTCTTAATCATTCCGATTCCAAAAGCAATTCCTAATCGATGAATAGGTACCTATTAGTGTATAATTTTTCTATTTTACATGTTTCAATCAAATCTCCTATCGAAATATATTTGTTAGTAAATGTATTGCACACATAGTATAAAGAATCAACATATCCATTAGTCGCCACAAAACTGGAATTCGAGCACAAAATATAGGCTCAAATTGTATTTTATATCTACAAATTAAAATATTTCATTCAAAAATTAATTGCACTCGATTTTCATACGCACATATAATGTGCATTCTTTAATTATTACTTTGAATGAAATAATTTAATCGAGTATTTAATGTAAGTATATTTTATTTTATCAACACAAACCAAGATCTAGTTAGATGTAGCATTATGAGTATGGCTCTGTATATTTGTTGTAAATGTTTTCTAATTCTTAAGATGAAATTAAAAGTTCAGGTTTACCAACATAAAAAACTAGTGTCTAAATTAAAATTGATTAGACTTTTGAAAATGCTATCAAAATTAAGCCCAAAGTAACATTTTCATAAGAAAAAAATATCAAAATTGGAATTTTATGAAACAGGGCTAACTTAGAATTAAGAGTGCAGCTGTAAATAATTCCTTTATTTGATGTAATGTTGATTGTGAATCTTTTCATTGTGACGTAATTTTGTAACAATAACTTTAGATGATTGCTCGTGTAGATATTCAAAAGAAGCTGAAATCGTGTAGTATTATCAAGCCCAGAAAGTCATAACTAAATGTATCTCAAATCAGTTGTGGTATTACTTTCGAATTTATTATGCTTAATTATTGTTAGGTTTAAACTGTATAGTACAGGTATACATGAAATTGTGAATAACTGTGTGATGTCGATGAAACGTTTTAATAACGGCATTATTTAAATAAATTTTTGGATCAAATCCTTTAGTTGTTGGAATTTATTTGCCCCAAAAATTGGTAGAAATAAAAGACAATAATTTCATCTATTAAAAAATAAAAGACAATAATATAATCTATTAAAATTTTTTATTGCTAAATTAAAGCTTTGACCAAACTATAACTAGCTTTCTTAGATTAAACAAACACATGAAACGAAAATGAAAAATTAAAGCACTTACTGTGAAAAATAATTTATTCAAGCTAAGTTTGTACTTGTGCTTGTAACATGTAATTTTGTCAAAAGACAACTCAGTAGGTGCATACAGATAATCTTATTCTATCATTGCACTCACATTTGCCGAATACACGTAATCAATGTGATATATGTAGACTTCTCAGCTCAGACATATTCCACCGACAAAATTACCTTATTTTATCCTCAAGATAAAATCCCTTTCATCTTAACACTTCACGTGTAAAAATCTTACTACATAAAGTAGTTACTGACATACAGCATACTCAATATAACTTCAAACATGGAGTACCTATAGGTATAAATCAAGACAATAAGAACAAAAAATATAAATTAAATCATAAGTCATCATCCAGAAGGGCATCGATATTACTAAGTATATCTTTATCTGTGCCCTCAAAATTTGAATTTCTCCGACAGCTAGCCACAACGTCGGGAACGTTTTTGACTAAGCCTAAATCTAAGTCTGAAATAATAATATCATTATCATCTAGATCATCACTCAGGTCTACAATAGCCACCGGCTCACCCATCTTAGCGGAATCAACATCTATAATGTCAGTATCAGATATTGTACTTACATCTAGGCTTTGATTATTCATTTCTACATGCACAATTTGTACTTCACAGTCCGAATCATTATCTACTAAAGTGGTTGTAACCACTTCATTGTCTTTCAATTCTGAGTTCTCTTTGCTTAAATTTAAACTCCTATTTCTAATAAGTCTAGGTTTAGATATTTGTTCGGTGATTTTAATTCTTTTAAATTCGAAACAATTATCAACTAACTCATCATCTTGTACTACATTCAAATCACATTGTTCTGATAATGTTCGTTTCCTACTTACACTATCCTCACTAGGTTTTTGATCTAATTTGACCTGAGGTGCTGGTGTTGGTGCATTTTTGTCTAATTTTTTGTAAACAATTGAATTACTCCTAACAACTTTGATTATTTTGTTGCCCGATGTAGTCATGGTCTCTTGAGTAGACAACTTCCTTTTTCGACTTAGATTAATCGTTATGGGTGTGGTGTGTACGATAGTTTCGCTTTTCTTTTTGGCTCGTATTTCTTCGAGCGAGAGTATTTTGAAATCTAGCGATTTACGTCTTTCAGTTGTGGGCTGCTGCGTTTTACCTGAGAGCTCGTCGAGAGACATTCTGTCGTACTTAGTGGACATGTTGCGTACTATTTTGCGTTCGTTGGGCGTCTCGGCGGGCGGCAGCGCGTCGTAGCTGTAGTAGGCGGCGGCCTCGGCCTGTATCCTCTCTAACAGAAGCAGCTCCTGCGACTTGCTGCGAGCTATTCGCTGCGCGTCGTCGGGCGACACTGTTTTAGTGGGCGTCGAGGAAGGAGCGCTTTCATTGTCCGACTCTGCAAGAACACACGAAGTAACCGCTTAGTGGATCGGTCGACCAAGTCTGATACACGTCATGATTTTCGTAATTAATTTTGATTCGACCCGTCCGGTTATGCTTGCGGTGTGTTCTTGTCTAGTCGGCCTGAAATCGGGGTGGGCGGTCAAAAATAATTACAAAAATCATATTATGGAACATTTTATTTACTCGTTGGTATATTAAACACAATTTGATTAAACAAAGCCAAAGTACCTGTTCCAACACGAGTTCCTATATCAGTTTCAATGTTAATTAGCTTATAAAAGGTCTTAACACACGCGATACTAATATTAAGATATTTTGAAAATCTTATATAACGTAAGACTAAGTATAACATAACAACAACCCCGTTTTAACTAAAACAATAAACAGACAGTCCTAGCGCGATATGCAGTCACATTTTGTATATAGTTTGTCTTGTTACATGCAGTACATCTAGATCAGCGATCTTGTTCTTTTAGTGTCAAATTATAATGTACACAGTGGCACTGCTAACTAAACTAAACTATAATGTGACTGTGCTCCACAATCCATGGACTACAGTATATCAAAAGTGCTGTCACCTAATTTACCTACCCCCACATCCGAATCCCACACTCGAATACTAACATCAAATATTCAGTCTGGCTTTATCAATCGATTTGGACAATCTATAACATTCTGAATTTGTACAGTATCGTTCAAATCCACCAATAACACATCACCATTGAGGTTCCACTCAAACTGGACGTTCTACCACAAGTCCTTATACCATACAATTCAAGTTTTTTTAAATGATAACAAACAATACGAAGCAGACTGCTCAAACAACTTGTCATATCAACAATATGATCATAGCAGTTAGGATATTTCTAGCGAACGATTGAGAAAAATCTTCGTTACAAATCCATTTCATGTTGAGCAAAACATTAATTCCTTTATAGCGAACCTACTTAACACTAGATATTACCCTGTTTGCTTTATTAAGTTTTCTATTAAAGGTTTCCGTTGTTGTTAACCCTGTTGTGTTATCTATTTCAATTATGTAAACAACTTTGATCATATTGCTGCAAAAGAGGACCTGTAGTAAGACGGCAATTAAAACTACCATTTTGAGAACACTATACCAATCGATTAAACTAACAGAAAAAGTCAACATTCCAACAATTAATCTAAGGATAAATAAATAGATTCTAATAAAAGACAAGACTACAGTGTTACACTAAATATAAAAAAGTATTGCTAAGGTTACGAGTGAAACCAGTTTATTTTTCTTTCAATAAAAAAGAAGAGTTGCTTCTTGAGCTGCCTCGACAAAACAACCATTGTTTGTACTAATTCACACTTCCGTTACCAACTGAACATCTACCTCATATTCCCTATATTCCGTTCATACATTTTTGTTACTTTTAATTACTTTCAATTTAACTTCATAATGAAGTAAATCCTTCAAAGGCTTATTGTGAATAGATAGTACCCATTCCTTCCCTTACTATTTAACCACCCGTTGAGACTTTTGCTGATATTTTAAGATATTGATATTCTTTTTACATAAATAATGACTAGGCATAACATGGACCATGCTTCATGAATGACACTTATTTCGGCTTCCTTTGTCGTTTCAATTTTTGCTGATTTCGTAATAAATATAGGAACTTTACTCTCAGTGCAAAAATATACAAGTCCTTTTGTCACCGAATGTTCACAGAAAAATTATCTTTAAATTTATTTTAATTTTCCCATTAAATTTACTGAAGTGCTATCATAGTATATTATATTATACATGGTAAGTCGGAAGCATTCTCAAATATTTATTATCAAAAAACCGCTAAGCAAATACATTTCTTTTTTTATTTCTTTTTTATTAACTTATCTTTTTTTACTCTCCTAAAATTGGTAATACAATCTTATAAGCACGAGATATTTTATACTGTACAAGTGACGATTGTATAATTGTAATGCCTTGCATATCCAATTATACAATTGTTACTTTAACAATCGTACCTAGATAATTATACTTTTTTTTTTCATTTTATTAGTTCTATCTAACTCCCACTGTGCGAATATAAAGTAATAAGGGGCCGAGTAGCAGTGTGTACTAATTTAATACTGCCGAGGCCCTTAAACACCCTACATACTAACATACAAACAATTTAAAAGGCATAAAGCTTCTTTTTTTTCTTTTTTTTTCAATCTATATTAATGAGTTATATTATTCGTGTATATATATTTTTATTTGTATTTTATATGTTGTTTAACCTATTTATTATGTACTTTTCTATTATAGACAAAGATTATATCAACATCTATTTAAAACTTATTACAGTAATATTTCAAATAAGTGTTGACATTACTCTTTTCAGTCAACATGCATTCAAAATGCAACTGTAATTGTATATGCTGAGAAATTATATTAGACAATAAATTAAAAAGCAAATAAACTTCATGTGTCTAATTAGCTAAGATATGAAAGGTTAAGTATAATATTCTCTAATTTATTGCACATACAAAAATACCGACTGTCCATTACTTCATCGTTCATTTATCAGTCGGACGCAGAGAGCACAATGACTGTGCAGCCGCGGGGCCGTCGATCTAATCATTGTCTATTTTGTAATGAGGATAGCAAAACCTTGTCTATGCTTTACAATAAACCAAATTGCCGCCTCCTCTGGCATCAAAAATGCAATCTAAATTTAAAGAAAAAATAACATGTTCCAACTTCTTGGATTTGTTTGGATTCTGATTGCTTTGCGTATAAATAAGTTTATCATAAATTAAACTCGACGCTGACACAATCTGAAGAATCCAACTAACACTATGCAATAAATACTATATAATAATAATTACTTTAATTGACTATTGACGAAAAAGAAAACAATTGTTATTTTCCATAAACAGGCAGCGCCACATCACAAACTAGGAAAATTAAATAATTTTCTTTCTACAAAATATTTTAAAAGAAATATAATAAAACCGCGTTGGGTTACTGTAAATATTATTATATCTAATATATAGGTAAACAATATATCCCAGTCTGTGAAGGGACTACTAAGTAAGTTAAACATTTTAATAACTTATAACATGTGACAAAATAAATACTTTGAAACTAACCTAGCACATGTTATCAGCAATTATTATTGGCACATGACGCAAATAAAATTTCATCTTTGAAGAAATGCCACAAAACACATATTTGCTATGTAATTTTATAAATAAAAAACTCAAACTTCATAGTGTTTGTAAATAATACACTATCCTTTAAGCATAGTATTATTTCCTAGAGTAAAATGAAAAGTGAGCTTTCAAAACATATCTAAACATCGTTACTTCTTAACACTATCATAGAATGCAGAGTTTTCAATAAATCAACTGCGTATAACACACATTATTCTACTTAAGTAACGTGAATCGGCTCTTTGAAGCATTAACTCACAATGCCAAAGAGCGTTCTGCTCGGAGAGTTGATCACATTCAAAATATTATATCGTAGACAAGTATATCCATATTGAAAACTCATAGCATTCGTACAGTTACTGTAAGTGTAGGCTCTCAATAGTCACTGGCCACGTTTAAAAATCTTTATAAACATACAAAATTGTCCAACTTCTATCGCCCGCTGATTTTTAAAGTGGTAGTGTGAGTAGCCTTAAGCCGCTCGCGTCCAATTCGGGTCTAACGCCGCTCGTGGCCGGCCACCAGTGCGGGAACATATGAGGCACTGGAAGCCGTCACACGCCTCCTATACCTGGCCACACTGCAAATACCGCTACATTTTCTCTTGCATATATGAATTTTGATATACAACATCATAACAGATTCCCATTACTTGTGTAGCTTCGTACAGCTCAGGTTATGTTTTCCAATATTTAGTGTTCTATAAAGAATGGTATAAATACTTCATGCCTGAATTATGAATGTGAGATATAGTCCCTTAATAAACCTCAGAGTATGCAGAGAAGGAATGGAACGAAGTATGCTAGGCTTGCATAGAGCAGACAATATATATTTTTTCTAATTTTAGATATTGTCTGCTCTATGCAATAGATCAGCTATAATGGAGGTGAAACCAGAAAAATTGGAGCAAAATGGTCACAAATTGGTAACCATGTCGGCAAGCGGAGCAGAGTGAGAGAATGGCAGCATGAGAGATCGAAGGATGAGTTGAAGTTGAAGTGGAGGAGGCATTTGCCAAAAGGCAAATAGAGCGAAGGGACTTAGTATAAATAATGTATAAAGGAAATACAAATTTACTGTAACTTGGCATTGCTCTATGCAATAGATCAGCTAAAATGGAGGTTAAACCAGAAAAATTAGAGCAAAATGCTCACAATTTGGAAACCATGATGGCAAGCGGAGCAGAGTGAGAGAATGGCAGCATGAGAGATCGAAGGATGAGTTGAAGTTGAAGTGGAGGAGGCATTTGCCAAAAGGCAAATAGAGCGAAGGGACTTAGTATAAATAATGTATTAAGAAAATACAAATTTACTGTAACTTCATCAGAAATATTTGAATTTAATTGCAGAATTCTATCGGAGAAGATGTGATTGCAATAAGAATATACGACTAAAAATCCTGCTAATATCAGGTAGGTAATGTGAAACCTTGATGCCGTATACCAAAATCCACAACCTTCATTCAGGTAACAACTATTTCCTTAAAAACCACCCGTGCGTGCACAGCGGGCCTCCCGGCGCGTTCCCAAATTGTGCGCGAGGGGCTTAGTACATATAGTTTCAGTATAGACGCATACCTTCCTCGAAGTTGACGACGAGCGGGTCGACTGGTAATGGCGCGTAGGGATTGGGCGCTTCGTGCGCGTGGGGATGCGCGTGCGCACCAAGAACGCGGCGCCCGAGCAGCTCGCTGGACGGCAGAACGCCCAAGATCGCCGAGTCTAGGGTAACCACTGAGGGTGAAATAGACAATACTTACTGATTCTTCTTTTATCTAGCCCAAGTTAAGGGCTTCACACACGAAAGATATATATACATATAAATACATCAAAGAAATTGTTAGGTGACCACAGACAACAGCTATAATATATGTGTCCCAAAATGTAATATATTGCTGCCATTTGTGAACTCCCATGGCGGGGTCTCTATGGCTTAAGACTGTCAGACAAATCAGAATTTAAGTCCTAGGAAGAGGCCTTAATGTCGATAGAGCATTATTTCAATATTTCACCAATAACTCCTTTAAGATTAACTACAAGAGATTCTTATTGAACATTCAAAAACAATGAATAGAAATTATCTACAGCTATTATTAATTGCTATAATATGTATGTATGTGGTAGGTATATGTATGTGTTTTATCATCATCATAATATACTAATGTGTATATATTGCCATGTCCGAGTGAGTGCTAAATTTGTATTAATTATATTTTATTATATTTTATTGTTATATCTACTAATTTAGTGCTAGTTTATTATTATATTTATTATTCTATTTATTGCTTGATCATATTCTGCTCCCATAAAACTTAAACTTAATTGTGTTTTGCATTATTTTAGTAGTGAGTTGTGTGCAAGCTTAGTGCTATGAGCTATGTGTACTATTTCTTCTACAAATAAAAGGCATTCGCAGAATACCAGCGTCGTAGTTTTTTGCTGCGACATATTGCTGAGCGGAGACCTTTTTGGTACTAATTTCAAATTGTTATGAATATTATGTGTTAATGATTGTTTTTTGGTACCGAATAAACTTCTTTCTTTTTTTCTTTCTTTCAATATCTAGCGTTATTGATCATAATTATCACCCACAAGGACTCAATCATGGCACCAATGATTTAGCATTAAAGATCTGAGACTAGCCCAGCAGCTGTTCTTCTTGTCATGTCCTTATAAGTTATAAAAGTAGGGATAGCACTCTTTAGAACAATAACCCAACTGATTGCTATTATTCTTTATTCGATCAATGACTTCAATAAGGCACAAATGCTCATAGTAATAGGAAAAATAAAGTAGGTAAATTATATTAGAAACTATAACAAGAACATACCTTGTCGTTGTTGCTGCCAGAGCATAGGTACAGGGGCAGGAGCCGGAGCAGGAACTGGCTGTGGAACATTAGCCATCTGCTGCTCAGCAGGAACCACCTCAGGCACCGGACCAACAGACTGCATCTGCTGTTAAACAGTTTAATCAACAGCCTATATCACTGCTGGGCATGGATCTTCATATTTGGGAGAAATGCATTAAGTTGACAGCATATATGATGTCCTGAAATCACTGCAGGCTTCAATCTACAGTAAAGTAGTGATCTTTCCCCAGTCAGATGAAAATATCACTATCATCATAGCGGTAGCAAAAACCAAGCTAAAGTTGTGACATCAAACTTAAACCACAAAAATTATATGTTTTATTTTGAGAACCTCTCACAATATAGCATACAGCTTTTGTCTATGCGCAGTGGTAGATAATAATTAACTATACAACATATTAGGCGGTGGTAACCACTTACCACCATGTGGGCTGTCAGCTTGTTTGTATGAAAAAGAAATCATACTGTACTAACTACAGCTACCCACCATCCACTTTTGACATTGGCAGAAATGGATGTTTACCCATTATAATGACCGATTGCCAAAATACACAAATACAATTAAACCCGAAAAGGAAAGCTTGCCTGTGACATAATTTAATGTCTGTAAATTGGCAATTTTACTGCACATCAACACATATAGTAAATATATTCTATTCCATTCTCAAAGTCATGCTATTTCTCTCATATTTAAGTAGAGAAAGATAATAAACAGAATCAACACCAATGTTCAACAAGTTTTGCCTCAATTCATAAAATACTTACAGGTACAGGAAGAGCAGGTTGGCTTGGAGCAATACCATCAGTGCGTGCCTCGGGGTTCTTGTGCATGAAGGGGCAGTGCTTCTTGCGGCACCCACCTGGCTGGTTTTCCCAGTAGCATGGAATTTGCTTGCGGTTTTTCTGTTAAAGAGGCACAAGTTGCTATAAACCTTTATTATAGATAAATAAAAAGGGTGGCCTTCTTTGCTAGAGGCCATCTCTATAATAATAATAATAATATTTATACACTCACACCTATTATCTAGCCCAAAGTAAGCATCATTAAGAGCTTATATTATGAATACTAGATAACGGATAAATAATGATAATAATAAGTATATAAATATTAGAAATATACTAAATAAACATATAAACATCCATGACTCGTAAACAAATGCTCGTACTGATCATACAAATATTTGTTCCTACCGGGATTCGAACCCAGGACCTCTTGACCGAGTAGCCTGGGGTACAGACCACTCGGCCAGCCGGTCGTCTCGTATCTCTGATAATTTTTCAAGTTTTCTGCAGTGAATAAGTGATAATTTATGATGATTAATCCTTTAATGCACAGACCACAACTTAAGTTGACATGACAATTACAATTCAATTGTGTCTGATTTATCAGCCTTCAAAGGGTTAAGCTTTCTATGCTTCAAATCCCCACCAGCTTGTCAGCAGGCTAACATACAATAGAAAATCTAATTGAATGGTTATGTGAATACTTCAATGATTGGGTGTCATTTACAAACTGGGTGTTTTAACTGAAAATTAAACTGAAAAAAATACATAAATTCATTGATTCAAAGAGTTTCAAGAGATGACTTCATCAATGAGCACAACGAAAATGTGTATAAAATGATTATATTAAAGATAAAGATAAATACCCTGAGTTCCATGTGGCGCAGCTTGCAGCGTTTGTCTAGACATTTACCCTGTTGCCAGGCTGTGCACATGGTCTCACAGCCCAGGGCTGATGGTTCATGACGGAACACACAGTTGTCCCCCTGCAAATTTTATAAGGTTTTCCAGTAAAAGTAGTATAAAATAAGAAACTATTTAAATTTCAAAATAACTAGATGCCAACACTATACTGGTAAACTATAGGTCAAAATGGACATAAAATAGGCTCCACATGTGGTTGTTGTTTTTAACTATATTCTTCAAATTGATCTAAAACTATATAATTAGAAAAGTATTCTTTTGGTTATGTACAGAACCAGCGAAAGCAATATTTATAAATGACTTATTTTAAATGTAGGTATCTTGGGAACCATAAAATGACAAACCAAAAAATGTGGAAACATATTGGAGAAGAATAAAGAAGCCAAACTCACCTTGGTGCATGTAGAATAGTAATAAAAGTAACAATCATTAAATTTTCTCGGAGACTCCATGGTGTTTTATGCCGTCCACGGCCTGCAAAATGAAATTATGAGGTTGAAATCCAAACAGCCCCACGTTTACACGGTAGTTATATGAAATCTTTGAGTCATAAAAAATACTGCCACAAATTAAATTTAGGAATGTTGTAAGTAATTAACACGGTGTGCTTTATTTATCTGGCAGAAAACTAAGATTTTTCCTTTTGACAAACTGAAGCACGTCGCGGCTCACGAGCTCCAAATGTATTGTATTGGTAAGTTAAATATTTAGATTTTTAAGTTTTACTCACCGTAGTTTTGATAAACTAAAAAATAATTAAATTAAACAACAAATTATCTACAACACGACGCTATTGAACACAAAATAATACGAACGTCAGTATTAGAAAGAAGATGAAGTAGATATGGCGGACATGTGGCGGACTTTCGATGATCCAATCCAACCGCGTCCCGCCCATTGGTTGCAGTTTGTGGCATAGACTAAAAATCTCTACAGCAATATAATTTTTGACAGCTATTGAACGAATCACAATTAATTAATAAATAGTAAGCTCAATTTTAATTAGCTAATTGAAAAAGTAAATCGCAAATATCTATTTTTTTAATTAGAAAGAGTTGAACAGTGAACTCAGAAAGTTGAAGACTCATGGGTTACGTTGTGGTGGCGGCGGCGGCGGCGACTTACGCCTTAGTCACTCTGTGCTTGCCACACAACCAACACCAACCGGCATATTCGCCTAGTCTAAACAAAGTCGCTATCACTAAGCGGAAAATGTATGAGATTTGACATTACCCCTCGATCGACTGTCGATCAGAAATGTCCAACGCCATACATTTTCCATTCAGCGATAGCAATGGTCTAACAGTATCTTGTCTATGCCCTCTGCCACTCATACGACAAGATGTCTTTCGAGTTGCTATTACAGAGTACTGTCGCTATCAATGAGGAAGCAGTACTAACATGTAATATTAAGGTGCCATAATGTTCCATAGGAATTGTGATTATAGAATTGTCTATCTTATATCGACATAAAATTTTCAAACGTGATGATGTCTTATTTTATACAAGTGGCTAGTTACCTTTGAAAAGAGGGATAAATATTATTTGTTGAGTACTTATCATGGCAACTTTTTTCTGTGATGGACTATACCTAGCGTGTCAGAACCAGAACAATACTTCGTCATAGGAACAATATTGTTCTGGCCTGCGCCTTGTTTTGCGCCAAGTTTTGTAGTACCGTCAACAGTGGCAACCGTCTGTGGTGGCAACTAGCAACTTTATCACAGTTTTTCACTATACTGTGTACCTCAGAACACATTGTTCTGAGCTGTGTACGGACGGAAACATTCAAAATTATTTTTTATAAAATGTATTTGTTTTATTTTTGATAGTCAATTATTTTTTTAAAAAATATTTAAAGAGTTATGTCAATATAAAAGAACAAAAAATTGAGACAGGAAAAGTAGGCTAATTATATATGTATATTGGCCCTAATTCTGGCAAACACATGCTAAGTTTAAATTTAAGTTCAGTCTATTTCTTTCTCTTAAAATGAAAAAGAAAAGGATGGCTGTCATATAAATTGACATTTAGAAAGGTGCGTTCAATTTTCGACCTTATTGAACGTGCTAAAATGCAGTGTTTAGGAGGCACCTCCGTACATGCCGTCTAAAATTGTCTATGGTTTCTTTGAAATCTATCTAAATTTAAGTGACAGCTCTAAACAGTTTCTTGCTATCTTTTTCCTATTACTTATTGCGAGAAAGAGATATACTGTACTTAAATTTAGAATTAAAGTGTGTTCCCAGAATTAGGCCCATTGTTTATTAATTCTCCCTATAAAGGGAAGGCAAAGGGAACTAATGCCCATGCAGCCATGTCTTCAGTATTTCTTTCATTTCTTCTTTTAGTGCATTTAATTGCTGGCGTAACACATTTCAATGCTTCTTGGGATTATTTGACACGAAATATATCATAACCCATAACTGTCACTTTATGTGCTACTTGATGAGGTGGATAACCACAAAAAAATTCTCATTATATTTCACACCATAATCACTTTTATTCTATTATTCTTTTACTTGCACATCAACACAAACACTTGAATAATAAAACTACGGCGCTTTTATAACTCAATGTTCGCTCCGACACAAGTTTTAATTATTGTAATAAAAATTTTCACTGACGCCACAAAAACCCGCCAACGCCAAACACTCCCTAATCTATAAATTTATTTGAAATAAAACCACTTTACAGGATTTAACTCGGGCTGTCGGGCTTAGATTTAGATGTTACATATTTAAATAGACTTAAGAGTGGTGCCTCAAGACGACAATAAATTGAAAAATGGGAATGGGCCTTGTTAGTTCATAGAAATGGTTTGCCACTATCAAGAAACTCTTATTCATTTAATAACTTCATGACATTTGTATGACTGAAATAATATAACATTGGCTGCATTATTTCATAGAAATGTCATGAAATTATCAAATGATTATGATATTTTCGTAAGAGGCCAGTAAACCATTTCAATGAACTAATATAGCCCATATTTTAATTTATTGTCGTATTACCGGCACCATCGTGTATACCCTGGGTCACGTTTCGATTACTTTACAAGTTTACAGCGATCGTGGTTACGGGAAGACTTAAGATGTGAATTGTCTTTGCTAAGTTTTTAAGATATCTACCGTTACTTTGTATCTTTTTGAGCGGTACGATTAACGCATACGGAGCTCACGTTGTCCGTTTGTCGGACAGTGTGAGGACGGGCTTGGGACTGTATTATTCGCATGATGGGATACCGAGCTGGTGGTAAAGTCCAAAGATCTTCTCTATTGAAATTAGAATGTTTTTTGATTTCAATAGCCTCTTCTCTCTGTCGTTACACTCTTGGCAGAGCGGTCGTCAATAGCCTCACGTGATACTTAAATCATTAATCTGTGCGTAACATTCTCTTGATATCGCCGTTTCCTGGTGGCCATACTATTTAAAAATAATAATTAGTCCGTATCTAACAGGTGGTACTAATTTTGCTCGAATGAAGAGTTAGTGTTACGTCAATAAAATACAAATATTTTGTTGTTTGAACTTTATTTATCATTATTACATCATGATTTTACATTATTAATTTACATACAATAAATAAATGCTGACAATAATGAATGACGTCAAATTATCAGTAAAAAGGCAAAAATAATAATAATAAACAAAATGGAGAGTAATAATAGTTAACCTAACAAATATTATACTAAGGCCGATTTTTTCCCTACAATATTGTTCAACTAATAATAATTATTTGAGGATTGTCAAACCGGCCTTCAGAGAAGTGAAAACTAATACAAAATAAAAACAACATTGTCATCAGTTCAGGCACCATCATATTCTTTAGCTTAAACTTCGAAAAGAATATGGCTATAACACAATTTATTTTACAAGTAATTTATTTTATTTTTGCTGTAACTTATATAAATATAATGATAATCATACCACAAAGCTGCAGTCCTAATTAGTGCGTTAATAATTCATGTTCTAATGTACGAATAAAGTGCATCAACCAATAATGGGTAAATACAATGATAATGATATTAAAAATTTGTACATTAAAACCAATACTGTGGGGAATGATCAAGTTCACACTTAATAATTTCATGTGTATTGTGTACTGCAGTAATAGGAGCTCTAGCACATTAGAGTATGTATGTAGCACATAAGGGTATGTATAGCCTCATCACAGCTTATCAAGATTTCTAACAAACCTACTGGATGACGACTATCTGAACGCTTTTAACAAAACATACAACCAAACACAACACATCAATAACGCAATCAGATAAATATTTCCAATAATAAAAATATTAATCGCTTATTACCACCCACCCTAACGGTGAATATTTTAGTTCAGATATCATGGTATTTCTTAGTCTTAATGTTGTTTGATAATAGCAAAACGTATAAGCTGTACATTAATGAATAAAGTAAACATTAAAATTTCACATAATTAGTAACATGTAACTATAATAAACAATGCAGATTTAAATGAGAGAAACGAGTATTGCTTTATAATAACATTTGCTGACTCTCAGTCTTAGAACCAATAAAACAGCACTAATTGAAAACACTAAAATGTAATCATCAACTTTAATTTTTTTATTAGTTACATCAATCAGTTTTCAAACATTGAAAACTACATTGATAAAAGATATAAAACTATTAGTCAACTCTCACTACCGGTCTATTTTCTAGTTATTATATTAAAACTTTATGTAATATATGATTAAATAAACGAACTTATCAAGTGAAGTTCGATCATCATTATATGGGTTGAAGCATGCTTCATTTGAAGTTATTATGTAATTGGCTAGAAGATACGGCTACCTACGATACCTACATATAACCATATGGTCAAGTTTACATAGCTCATCATCACTGGATTAAGAATATACATAACTCTGGGCCAAGCTTTGATACGTCATCAACCTACCCTTAATATGCATAATTTTTATATGATAGTTAAGCTATAAAATTAGTTCAAAGATGCATTTACAAATAAAAAAAATATGAATTAACTTTTAGTACTCTATTCATATATTGAAGCAGAAGAAGTATATTGTGTTGAGGTTCGGTAATGAACATTCAATTTAGTTTTCATCTCATAAAATATACTCCGGCTTTCGGAGGAGTATCTACGAGTATAATAACTGTCTATTTGCAACTTCTTGACATTCAGTATCGTCCAAGATAAGCTACGAGCATGAACTGCCGCTTAAAATGTGACTTCGCAGAGCGTGCGTAGGAATTAGATAAAATAATTCCACCAGCCCTTTCCACTATTGACGGCCAGAGGCAGAATAGCTTTTCATTCTTACATTAGGGATATTACAAACAATTATAAAAAGGCAACAAGAATTCGCGTTTCAATCTCTATACCGCAACTGATGTATATTTATATTATGCGTGAAATTGCAAACAATTATCAACCGAGCAATATATTACATTATCAATTTTATATAAGTATAATATACTTGGTTCAGTATACTAAGAATACTTTATTTCCACATTACATAGATAAATATATACAGTAATAAGTTTAATATACACCTAATTGCAGTTTATCTATTCGAGGGTACATTATAAAGACGTCACAAATAATGTATGAACTATAGGTAGTAATTAAACACAGATGGGGCACGATTAACATCTTAATATTTTTGCATGTTCTTTATAAACATACATCTAATAATAAATATTTATAGTGCAATACTAGGATACGAAAATTACGTTTAATTTTATCGCAAGTCTAAATATTTACCAAATTCAGAATAATTTATTTCAAACCAAGATGATCAA
Source organism: Nymphula nitidulata (assembly GCA_947347705.1). Taxonomy (NCBI): domain Eukaryota; kingdom Metazoa; phylum Arthropoda; class Insecta; order Lepidoptera; family Crambidae; genus Nymphula; species Nymphula nitidulata. The sequence goes on from OX374636.1 coordinate 10,937,744, forward strand.
GAGATATGACCAGGCGTTTGGCCAGCCGAGAAAAAAAGGAAACGCCAGTGGAACGCTTTAAATCCTCAATTTTCTACAACCAGGAAATTTCTCAATCTAGTTTTCATTTGATTGCACTAATATTTTTTCATACCGATACAATATCAACCTTATTTCTTAGAAAATAATGACAAATACAAATTTTGGAATGCGCATGTGTACATTCAGTGCGAACGGCGTTCTGTGCCCTTTACACACTACTACAATAACACAGATGAATACTTCGACTAACTTTAACAAATCTTGTCCGATGGTAAATCGAAAAACCTCAGAATACTGACCAAATATATTAGGAGCAAATATATGATACAGTCATATTTTAATTGGAAGTTTCAATATTTTGATTAACTTACTAATATTTTACAATTATAATTACGACTGTACTAAACTAAATTACCAAAAAAGTTTCATGTGTTAATGATGAGTATTTAATTTAATTGTCAGTGTTCATTATCCAGTTAATCGATTCACCTAACTACTTAAAAACATTTGACGACGTCCCTTACCGGACGAGCACGATTATTTTTGCTTTTACCCTGTTTCTGGAGAGAATTTGTTCAGCCATATTGTCATGTTCGACGTCTCGGCAAGGGGATAACATTGGACGACACATAAGACACAAATAGGCCATTTAACATTATAACTATTGAATTTTTAATACTAGGAACAAGGACATGCTCAAGGAATGAGATTAAATAAAGAGCTTTTTTCACATTTTGAAGCGGTAATTTCATACAAATTTCGTTCGAGGAATTTTAGACCTCGTACAGGGCCTTCGTCAGTGCAATGTCCTTATTGCAATATGTGAAAGTATAAAATCGCTTGAACTTGAGGTGATCATACGTGTGTGAGAGAGAGAGCTACAATTCCGGGTGGCATATGAGTGTGACAGCCTTATCTTTTAGAGGAGCTCTTGATCTGTTGTAGTTTGAGGCGGAGCGCGTCCACGGCGGCTTCGTTTTTCTGTGATACTGACTGTGTTGTGTGTAACTGAAACAAAATAGTAAACATATAATTGATTCTTTACAACTAATATATAAAAATACAAAATTAAAAATTTTAAGTTACCCCCGGCGTCATTAATCATCTATCTAGCACCATCTCATTGAGACTATTCATAATAGCCCAAACACGCTATATCTGCTGTAAGTTTCTGAAGAATTAAGCATTTCGCAGACTTTTTGATGATATAGGATCAGCTCAAGGATAGTATGTCATGGGAATGTCACTGAAGTGACAGTACACCAAATTTCAAATCAATCGGATCTGTAAAAGTTAGTAAAACCCTATTATCATGTAGAAAATAAGCTGATAGTCATCAAACGCCTGAACTGATTTTCATAAATTATAGCTAAGAACCATCACGTAGGCACATCAGCTTTCAAACACAAAAAAACGAATCAAAATCGGTCTATTCGTTTAGGCGCTATGATGCCACAGACAGACAGACAGACACACAGATACACAGACAGACACGTCAAACTTATAACACCCCTCTTTTTTCGTCGGGGGTTAAAAACATGTAGTCATTCAGTCCTAATCACGTAACATCACGTAAGTCAAAAATAAGTTATCATTATATCAAACGTAAGTTTCACATAGTTACGACTAATTGATAGATAATGTGCTATGATTTTCAATTGGAATTTGCTCGAATCTGATTTGATGAAACAACGCTTTACGATTTTCTAGCAAACGGCATCAAAATGTCGGTAAGGTTAGGTTTGTATGGTGATCCGTGTGCGGTTTCCAGTGCGGCCATCGGACGCGTCCCTCAGGTTGCGGATAAGGGAACGCCCCCCAGCCCGCCTAGCATGACCACCGAAACGCGATATGATAAAGCTATTTATCGCTTCGAACTGCCAAAAATCATTGGATATAACCGACACCTTGAAATTTTATCGAAACTGCGAACTTGTATTGTATATATACATGTTCGCAGTTTCGATAAAATTTCAAGATAGCGGTTATATCCAATGATTTTTGACAGTTCGAAGCGATAAATAGCTTTATCATATAAACTGCGAACTTGTATTGTATATATACATGTTCGCAGTTTCGATAAAATTTCAAGATAGCGGTTATATCCAATGATTTTTGACAGTTCGAAGCGATAAATAGCTTTATCATATAAACTGCGAACTTGTATTGTATATATACATGTTCGCAGTTTCGATAAAATTTCAAGATAGCGGTTATATCCAATGATTTTTGACAGTTCGAAGCGATAAATAGCTTTATCATATAAACTGCGAACTTGTATTGTATATATACATGTTCGCAGTTTCGATAAAATTTCAAGATAGCGGTTATATCCAATGATTTTTGACAGTTCGAAGCGATAAATAGCTTTATCATATAAACTGCGAACTTGTATTGTATATATACATCTTCGCAGTTTCGATAAAATTTCAAGATAGCGGTTATATCCGATGATTTTTGACAGTTCGAAGCGATAAATAGCTTTATCATATCGTATCGTATCGCGTTTCGGTGGTCATGCTAGGCGGACAGATGTGGGGAGTACCGGCTTCGGCCGGCGCGGACAGCTGCTGGGTGTGGCTGCCTGCTCTTTTCAAGGGCGGGCATTGCACGGCCACACAAACCCGTAGCCCTGCTGTCATATGGGGTCGGGGGCCTGGCGCGTTAGGGTAGGGCCGCGAGGAAGAAAACCTCTATAAAAAATCACCCTTGGGGGCCAGCGGAGCTTCGGCTCTGTCGTTGGCGGCCTTCAAGGTCGCGGTCCTTTCTGGCGGACGGTATTGGGAGCGGTTTCGCTCGTCGCTGCTTTCTGCACTCTTCTGCCAGGCAGAGGAGGCATGAAATGCGGCAGTGTTGGGGACTCCTAGAGAGTCCAGCGGTCCTACGGGACGTGGTATGGCGACCTGTAAGGTCGCGACTGCGTTGGTCCGGCTTCGCGGGGCGTGCAGTTTCCTCGAGGCTCTTGTATGCCCGGATGTGCGTCTTGCGTCCCCGTGGCCCTTGTTGACCAGCAGCTCTTTGTGGCGGTCCGGTCTGTTCTTATCCGTACTGGTACGGGCAATGGGCTTTTTCGGTTTTGGGGAATACCGCATGGTTGGTGCCCAAGGGGGTGACCGCCGCTAGGCCTTCTGGGGCTCCGCCTCAACCTAAAAGCCATCCCCTTCTCCCAAATGTCCGTATAGATCCTGGCCCAGAAGGATAGGCGATAAATCTGTCCGCGGCACCTCGGCGGCGCTAGGGGTGGAGGCAATCTTTTCTTAAGCCCTCCCAAGCTTTTTCTATTGCGGTGTCTGAGGTGCAGACAAAAGTCCTCAACTTATGTTGGGGTAGGGGTTGGTGGGTCTACAAGACCGCAAAACGTGGTCCGAGTGGGTGAACCCGGGATGAGCATTTCCGTATGTCGGTCTGCCGTGACCCCGTACAGCGTGGTGGAACGGCTGTAAACCTTCCGGACCTAAGCCCCATCCTCGCTAAGCTGTGACCCACATCCTCGTTTTGCGTTGTACAGGGACGGTGACCCTCGGGGTCAGGGGATGGCAGGCCTTTCAGGCCTGCGGCATAGTGATGCTGTAGGAGCGCTTGGAATGTAGGCAACTGTCCTAAGTCCTCCCAAGCCTTTTCTCCTGCAGTGTCAAAGTGCACAAGGGCCCTTCTCAGAGCCAGCGGAGCTGCGACGTATGGTTGCAATTAAATAAAAGCCAAAATTTACTGACGTGGTCTACGAACATAAGCCTCATGAATTTGTTTCAGCCCAAAGAGAGATATATATAGAAATATGACTAGTCAGCGCGACGAATACAGACAAAAATAACCAATAAAACAACGCTGTTTACATGATGATGACATCCTTCTCTTTATACAAATATCTAGATGACAAACAAGTTGACGGCCCACCTGGTGGTAAGTGCTAGCCGCCGCCTATAGACAAAAGCTTTAAGGAAAAAAAATCAGTTGATATTGCAGGTGCGTTATCATTAGGAGGCTTTCCATGCCCAGTAATTAGTTAATCCTGTAAAATAATTCTTAATTGCAAGTAAGTGTGTTAAATCTAACTGTGAACTTACATCTAACTGTGGGTCGATGCTGTGCGTCCGAGGCAACGTGTTCTCGTTGATGGAGTCGGCTAGTGTTCTGTTGTCGCTCATCGGCGTTCGCGGCTGAGACGTCGGCGACTCCGTTTTCAGGCCTGCTTTAGCCTAAAATGAGAAATAGACATCACATAAGCAGCTTGTGACGATTGGTGGTATAGGGGTCCAAGAATAATACACCGGAAACTGTAACAAACACACAAGATAAATAAACTATAAAACTGAACACTTAGACACTGAAACACTAAAATGGTTATAAAAATAAGGTAGGTAGGACTTACAAAAGTGCCTTGATATTTATTGTAGACAAATTAAATATGCGGACTGTTGTATGTTAATGGAATATTGGTAAATCGCCTAAGCTTCAATAACAGGCGTCGAGAGCGAGACACTGATCAGTAAGGGATCTCTCGCGGTCAGCAAAATAATGGTTTAGAAGATAAAACCGAATCAAACGCCGAAGTATAAATTTGAATTTTGAATTTATGTTTTAAGTTTTAAAAATTGCTAGGAAATTTGGAAGGTGTAACGAGGTGCTATAACCTCGCAATGTTATAGTACCACGTTACAATACCCGGTCCGCCCTGGAAGAAACCGTCCCGGCGCTGGGTACAGGTCTTCCTACAGCATGGGAGAAACACACAAGGAACTTGGGCCATAACACTACCACGCTGGCCCAATGCGGGTGGATGGGCTTCAGCGGTAGCAGTGACAACTGGAACGAACGGCTTAACGTGCCCTCCGAAGCACGGAGGAGCTCCAGGGTTACTTTACATCCAAGATCGGCCACGGCGAGAGTTGCTTTGTTTTCGTAATCGAAACCAGAGCTCAAACCACTACGCCACCGATCTCCTCAAAAATAAGCACGGTTCAATTAAAATACATAACTAGTAAATCAAAAACAATCCTGTTGCAGTTTGGTAAAAAAATGCGATTGTTACTAGTAATGACATTTGTTTAACTTTATTTTTAAAATTTTAATAAATATGCAAAAATTTATAAATTTATCCACACTAGAAAAAAAATATGTCCTGGGTTGGGAATCGAGCTCGCGACTTTTCATAATCCGGGTGATGGATCAATAAAGCAATAAAGTAGTTTGACTTTGATCACTGGATTTGCCGAGGACTTGGGTTAGCGCTATAAATTTCATCTAGTTGCCTTATATGGCAACGTCTACCTTAAAAATATCTAAATTACACAAACATCGAGTAATTTTAAAAATACCGACTATCCGGTTTAGTTAGGCATTGCTTTTTAATCAAATTCATAAATTTTCAACTTTTAAGAATTTATTCTGATTATATTCAAGGAGACATCGATTTATTCTAGTCTAGATAATTTTACTATTAATGACGATTAATAAACCTACTTGTAAAGCTCTGAGCCGTTCTAGGAAAATGACGTGTGACTTTTCATCGTTTTCATTGCTGATATCTGAAACAAAAAATTAATAATTGAAGTGAGAGTTCTACTAACAAAAATACCTTCTATAAAAAAACCTTAAACATATATATTCACAGTGAAAACAGTATTGATTTTAGCCAAAAATACCTGAGATATTTGAATTAGAAATTCATCTTTTTATATAAAAATGTATAGCGGGCGTGTACTGTAAAACTGCCTGATGTGAAACGGTAAGAAGAGATATGTGAAGACAGCTAATGCAGCTTGAAACATCTATATCGGATCTCCTTGACTAGCACGAAACTTCAAGTAGATGTAAGTTGGATATTTCACAATATTTTTCTAAAATTCTTGTGTCGTATTAATTTTAAAACCATATAAAAAAATGCATATCTCCTATTTAGTTATAAGACGTACCGATGTTGTCCGATTTGTAGTCGTGCTTGTATAGAGGCATGGCGGCCATTCGGCGCTGCTCGGCTACTTCTCGCAGACCGCGCTCCACATAGTTGCGGAAGTAGAACGATGAGCCTTGCATGAACGTCCAGATATCCACCTCTGGGTGCCGTTCCTGTCAACCAATGCATCGTCATCATTGATTATGTGCTGTTAGGAGTTTAATGGTAATTCATGGTCACGATTTTTATTTACAGAATCGTGTCTGAGCTAACATTGGGAAGACACACAAAACATTTCTATGAACTAATATAGTTTAAACCATGTTTTAATTTAGTGTCGTAACCACCCTGTATACTAATGTAATAGGTTGAAAATTTAAATCAGAATGGGCCTAATTCTGAAGACACACTCTAAATCTAAATTTAAGTACAGTCTATCTCTTTCTCGCAACATGTCACAGGCAAAAGATAGCAAGAATTTGTTTAGAGCTGTTAATTAAATTAAGATAGATTTTAAAGAAACCATAGTCAATTCTAGAGGTCATGTACGGAGGTGCTTCCTAAACACTGCATTTTATCATAGGTTCAAAAATTGAACGCACGTTTCTAAATGTCAAATTATATGATAGGCACCTGTACCTTTTCGTTTCCACTTAACTCAATTTTAGACTTAGCATGTGTTCTCCAGAATTAGGGCCAATATCTCAAAACTTACCCTAAGGTCGTAAAGCTGCGCAAGCGCCTCCTTATTGTGTTCTTTAGTTCCAATCCTCTTCAGTATGAGAGCTAGTTCCTCGTGAACGGCTCGCGGCAGCCGACCAGAACTCAGCGCCGCGTTGTTCGGAGCAACGGACGCGAGGATAGAAGTACCGTTCATTACGTCGGAGTTGTTCTCTTTCTTCTCATCTAATTTTAATTGCTGTTGGAATAATGAAAAAGTTTTACACAGTGAAAAAAAATTACGAATGCGCTTAAAATGAATGCTTGTAACCAATTATATTGACACGTAATATTTTTTTTAAATATTTTGCCTGTTTTCAAAACTATGTACAGTCGACACAGTTGTATCCACAATCTAAATAAATAGATAAAATAATCTTGCTCACCTTCATTACTTTCAACAGATAATGGTAGAGATCAGATTCGTTGACGTCAGGTATTAGTGTTAGGTGATTGGTGATTGAAGATCCTTTCTTTTTGACTAGATTATGCAGCAGGGTTTTCACCGTTCTGTAAACATACAGGAATTAGAAATATAATATAAAAAAGACAAAAATGTATGACTTTATCTTGTGTTAGCTAGTATTATATTTCACATACGAGGCACGTGTAATCGAAATTGAATAAAATAGTATTAAGATAAAAATAAAATTTTAAAATACAAGAAAAAAATTACTTGTACTCATTAAACTTTTTTTTCTTCTATTTCGTAATTCTTACCTGTATGGCGTATCATTAATTCCGGAATTTTTCTTCCAGTGGCTGTTGGGATAGGCCTTATAAAACAGGTGTATTTTATAGAGCACCGCATCGCAGTCTATCGTGTTGATATCCCAGCCGGAAATCATCTTGAGGATCTTCCAGAAGCATTTGAGTAGGAGGTCTTGGTACCGAGGGCAGGCGGCGTCGGACACGCCTATGGAATCGTGTAGCAAGGATACTATGGCGCTGTAAAAAAAAATACAAATTTCAGTGAGATGGCTGCGTAGTACCGTCAGCATCAGAATGATCTGAGTATTGAGTGCTCAAAATTAATTGACTACAAACGCAACCGTATAACTAAAGAATTATAATCGCCGTTCACTCGTTGAGGATTTAAGTGATACTGTAATAGGCATAGGATTCTAGAAACAGTGCTGATATTTTTATCACTCTAACACCCAGTTGCAGAAACGTCCATTAAAGTTTAATGTAGACATTGAGCGCTAATGTCACATTATCACTATGAGATAATGAAAGATTTGCCCTTAATGTCTACATTAAATTTTAAATAACGTTTGTGCAACTGGGTGTAGGTATTCTGCACTATTCTGCAGGCCTTTTCTTTCGGGGGAGAAATCCGATTACAGACCTAACCGCCACTGGATAAGTGACGGGCGTGTTTGGGGGTCCCCCAGCGCTTATAAGGCACTTGGAATACCCACTAAAACTCCCCGGTAACTCCACTGCCTTTCGCGGGGGTAGCCTGGGCTCTGCCGAAGCATATTCACCAACCCACCAAGAGTTCTGCAGGCCTAGCGCGGGCCGGGGACAAAATCTTTCTTCACTACTTATGTCCACTGTTTAGAAGACAAACTGTGTTTTATCTCTTTCTTTCTCTCGGACGAAGAGAGAGACAAACTTTTTGGCAAACTCCCTGTGCAGTGCTACGGGGGGGTAATGCTAACTGTACGCATACAAACTCATTCGAAACAATAGACTTTCTGAAGGATAGAATTGTTAAAAAATACTTTATAACAAGTATCTCAAAGGTTATTATTGCTTGTGTAAATCGATAAGTAGACTTTTAAATGCAATAAAAACACACGTGTTACGTCCTTCCTATAATATGGATTCCATCAAAAGATATTATACGTGAAAGAGCACCTTAAAGGCCGGCAAGGTAGAGGCGGCATGGTGTGTAATGCTCATTGAGTGGTTTAGTCTTTGAAGGTTGCGTTTGTTTTGCTTATGGGGGCAGACCTGTGTAATTATTTTACACAAGTGACCACCCGCGCAGATGTTGCTTATTGTACCTAAAGTTAGCCTTTCTCCATGCCAAATCGCACCGAAATCGATTAAGCGGTTTAGGAGTGAAAACGTAAAAAACAGGTTTCACGTTTAAATTAATTTAAATAATATTTGATTTAATAATATTTGCGGTGAGGCGCTCTTCCTGTTATTAGTTTTAACACCGCTGGGAGCTACTATTTGGTCGACATTCACACATTATTGTCATTTTAACTGCTTCTCGCTCCCAAAAACTGGGTGACATCATTTTTACTTCTTTTTGGGGTGCCGTATACCCTATTACTAAGACTCCGCTGCCCGTACGTCCGTCCGTCCGTCTGTCACCAGACTGTATCTCATGAACCGTGATAGTTAGACAGTTGAAATTTTCACACATGATGTATATCTATTGCCGCTATAACAGCAAATACTAATAAGCAGAATAAAATAAATATTTTGCTTGTTGATATTGATAGCGGCAACAGGTAGACGCTTGTTTATAGATAGTGGTACGGAACTCTTCGTGCGCGTGTCCGACTCGCACTTGGTCGGTTTTTTCGGTGTAAGCCCGGGCCAAAGACTCACCACAGCAGCGCGGTCCTGGGCGAATGTTCCAGCAGCCTGACGCAGACGTTGTTCAGCACCCGCACCAGTCTCTCGGCGTCGGGGCCGGTCCCGGCCGCCGCGGGGCCAGCCCCCAACACTCGCAGTATCTCCCCGAGGAGCGAACATATTGCAGTTTCGTCCACTTGGGACCCGCAACCGTTCGCTTCGTAGAACTGTTGGAAAAGGAACTTGTAAGAAATATTGTTATCGAGGTTTCATCAACGTAGTAGTTTTTCATACAAAGCACGGCAACTGTCCCAACACCATCTGATGTGAAGCGGTAAGGAGAGTCCATATGTGAAGATAGCTAGTGCAGAATAGACACTGCTTTAGCCACTTCCACCTGGCTGGCCCAAAAGGTGGTTTTTCACGCCTCTTGAAGGACCCCATGTCATAGGAAGGAGGGAACACATGTACTGGCAAAGAATGCCAAGTTGATAATAATAATATTCATACACTCACAGCTATTATCTAGCCCCATAGTAAGCATCATTAAGAGCTTGAGATACGGATGCTAGATAACGGAGAAATTATGATAATATATATACATACATACATATATATATATATATATATATATATATATATATATATATATATATATATATATATATATATATATGTATATGTATATATATATATGTATATTATATATATATATATATATGTATATATATATATGTATATATATATATGTATATAATATATATATGTTAAAAATATACTAAATAAACAAATAAACATCCATTATCCTCATACTCATCGTACAAACATTTGCTCCTTCTGGGGCCGGTCGTAGAAGTTCTCGAAGTACGCTATATGAGGCGACAAACCTATCACGACTTTACGAGACAGCAAACTGCACAAATCTAAACTTGTTTTATAGTTTCGAGCGAGTCATCCGCGCGGACGGTAAGCGTCACAGTAAAACCACAGCTACAGTACTGACCGAGGAGAGCGCCGTGGCTATGTGTCGGTAGAGCAGCAGCGCGTCGTGCGGCGGTCACTACACCTACAGTACTGACCGAGGAGAGCGCCGTGGCTATGTGTCGGTAGAGCAGCAGCGCGTCGTGCGGCGGTCACTACACCTACAGTACTGACCGAGGAGAGCGCCGTGGCTATGTGTCGGTAGAGCAGCAGCGCGTCGTGCGGCGGCGGCGGCGGCGCGGCGGTGCGCAGACGCCGCACCTGCGCGGCCACGGCGCCCACCAGCCGCTGCTCGTGCGGCGGTCACTACACCTACAGTACTGACCGAGGAGAGCGCCGTGGCTATGTGTCGGTAGAGCAGCAGCGCGTCGTGCGGCGGCGGCGGCGGCGCGGCGGTGCGCAGACGCCGCACCTGCGCGGCCACGGCGCCCACCAGCCGCTGCTCGTGCGGCGGTCACTACACCTACAGTACTGACCGAGGAGAGCGCCGTGGCTATGTGTCGGTAGAGCAGCAGCGCGTCGTGCGGCGGCGGCGGCGGCGCGGCGGTGCGCAGACGCCGCACCTGCGCGGCCACGGCGCCCACCAGCCGCTGCTCGTGCGCCGCCAGCGCCGCGCCGCGCCCGGACATCAGCGCGCCGCAGATCAGCGTCAGCGCGCGGATCGCCGCCTGCAATTAACACACCCGGTACAGCGCCAACAGAAAAGCACGAAACTTACCTACGAAGACAGTGCCTAACACACAGTGAATAGTTGACACCTTTTTTTTACACCCGGATTCCCCAACCACAGAGGAACTGGCTATCTTACCTCTAACTGCCGAAACACAACAATGCCATTTACGTTATAGCTATGGCGACAGACTTAGGTAAGATGGTGGAAGCTAGCCAGGCGGACTTAGAAAAGCCCTACCACCAACCAAACCGAGCAGAAAATTTCTTCCCCCACGGGAATCGAACCCCGGACCTCTAGATCTATGGCAGGTGGTCTCAACCACTAGACCACAGAGGCGGTTATTTTATAAATACGAAGTTTACAACTGATAAAGATGTATTGCAAAAGAAATAGTATGTCTAAGATCAAAAGTTTCACAGGTATAGTGGTATGTTTGATGTGTTGCAGCGCATCGTCCAAAAACGCTCCATAGAATAGCTAAGGAACAGGTGACGTCACATGTTCCTGTATTACTAACAAATGTAAGGGCATACTGACAAAATTAACAATAACTATGTATGTTTTGATTCATAGTTGTCATGATAATAGTTGTTTTAATCGATGTCAGCAATCTTAGATCATTACGTTATTAATTTTTTTTTCCAAAAGTTTTCCATTCAGTACAACTTCAACAATATTTCATATCTTTTAAGTTTGAATAGTTTTTATGGGTAATTGTAGAGTATATTTTCCGACTTTGTGAAAAATAGCGCCTTATTCAAACTTAGACAACATCCCAATTAAACTTAACAGCACATTTTTTTTCATTATTAACGAGGCAGCTCCTGACCTCACGCTCACCTGATAGTAAGTGGATGGATAGTTTACTAGGTGATAGGCCCATATGTGGGGTCACCTGGGTAGGTACCACCGCCTTTCTTATTTCAGCTGTGAAACAGTTTGCTGTGTTTCGGATTGAAGGGAAAGGTAGCCAGTGTAATTACTGGGCATGGACGGCATTTTATCTTAGGCCTCAGGATGACAACGCAGATGCAATATCGAGTGATTTTTCCTTGTTATTGCAGGTGTCTATAGGCGGCGGTAATCGCTTACCTCAGGTGGGCCGTCATTTTGTTTGTCATCTAGTTGTATACATATAAAAAAGTTATAATAAAGCCGAAGATGGAAGCGAGCTACACCCGGATACCTCAACCAAATGAGGAATTAGCTATCTCACCTCCAACTGCTGGAACCCAGCAATGCTAACAGTATTAATAAAAAAATATTTCTTTCTTACTTTATAAATGATTTGCAAAATTCTTAAAATTTATTTATCAACAATTCGTCATTAAATTGCAACCGTCGAGTATGAAATAACAATGTATCACCTAATTACACGCGAGTTAAACTACCGAGCTTACATGTCAATTTGTTAAAGATAAACCATAGTATACAAATGTACTAACATTGATATCTGGACTGGCGATCGAGTGTATGGTGTCTGCGAGCTGAGAGTCATCAACGGCTTGCGGCTGAAGAACCAGCGAGTGCGGCGCCATATGTCGCGGAGGAGACATCGGCACCAAGCTGATATAACAGAAAAAATAATATTGGTGAAATTGCAACTGTTGCAATCTTGTAAAGTGCGGCTACAATCGCCCCTTTTTTGCAGGGAAAAAATTATTAAATACTGCCTCAGTTACGTCCATAGAAAAGTTCACTACTGCCCAATTTCTGCTTGTTTTTGATCAGCTTGATAAGTAACACAATGCAAGCTTATCAAACAAAGCGGTGTATGATTTTATATAATAGGTTGGGGAAAAAGATTCTTCGCATTTTTTCAGTCCTCTCGTGATGTTAACCTGACTTCTGAGGAGAGCGAAACAGGTGGAAATCTGAAGGTGCAAGGTCAGGACTATACGGCGGATGCATTAACACCTCCCAGCCAAACTCTTAATTTTTGCTGAGTGGCTAAAGATGTGTGAGGTCTAGTGTTATCATGATGAAAAACCACACCTCTTCTGTTGATTAATTTTGGCCGCTTTCTATCAACTTCTTGCTTTAATCTCATCAGTTGTTCGCAGTAGAGTTCTGAATCGATGGTCCTGCCTGGTGGTAACAGCTCATAATGAATAATGCCCTTCCAATCCCACCACACACACAGCATCACCTTGTTGCGAGTTAACCCGGGTTTCGCCACAGTCTGTGAAGCCTGACCGACCTTTGACCACGACCTTTTTCGCACGTTCTTGTCGTACGTGATCCACTTTTCATCACCAGTTATCAGCTTCTTTAAAAATGGTTCGGTTTCATTACGTCGTAATAAAGAGTCACAAATGAGTACACGGTTCATTAGGTTTCTTTCAGTGAGCTTTTGGGGTACCCAAATATCGAGCTTTTTTGTGTACCCATTTTTTTAAAATGCGCCAAAACTGTTTTGTGGTCAATTCCCAGTTCTTCAGCTACGTCGAAACTACTGATATGCCGATCTTGCTCCAGTTTTTAAAAAATGGCATAAATTTTATCCATAATAGGGCGACCAGAGCGACGTGCATCTTTGACATCAAAATTTCCGGACTGAAAACGCTTAAACCAAATTTGTGCTACTCTCACAGACACTGCACTAGGTCCATAAACATCGCAAATTTTTTTCGCAGCTTGCGTTGGATTTTTACCTTCTTTGTAGTAAAATTTTAAAATGTATTGAATTTCTTCATTAGATTCACTCATTCATACGAAAAACAAATGAAAAACACACATTTTCCTAATTTGAATTTGGAATTATCTTTTTTAAAATCTAAACTTTTAATGATACCAAAACCAGCTAGATACAAATAGTACAGCCAAAGAGATTTTATTACAAGTTCATACATACTTTAATGCGAAAAGACTTTTTCCCCAACCTAATATATAGATAAAGTCTTGTAGAAGGGCACCGCAGAGGAATATTACAGTATTTGATAGTATATTTTTGTAAATTAGACATTTCCAAAAAGTCGAATGTCAAAAGTGCTGGTCAGAGATCACTTTGAGATACAAAGTTACAATTACATTATATAAACATATGTTTTCATGATTTCAAATGACAGATTATTATATAGTCTATTATTGTACCTCAACGGAATAATGTAGAAATTCTGTGTTTTCGCGCGCGTAGATTTTGACTTGTCTAAATTTGACTGCGCACTCAATGTTAGTACGTTAAAACTTGTGTTAGCAATCAAGTGAATAATCGCCTACTCATGAACGCTTCATCAACGGCTTATAGGGCATGGGCCTCTATGGGAGCAACACATAAGGAGTTTTTCTGCCGCAGGTTTGATTCCCGTCTTAGAAGAACAATTTTATCTAGTATTATGAGTAAGGCCGTTGTTTGGATCTTGGGTTGAGGGGACTGTATTGAATGTTTTTTTAGTAAAAAGAAAAGAAAGCATTCAACTGTTTACCTAAACAGTACCTTCTTAATTATTTGCAACAAAAACTTTGTAGATACATTTGCATTCGTTTTGAGGAGACAGTTTTTTTTATTATACACACAAATGTAGTTTTTATTGCGCACATTAGATTCATCACGAGACACTACAAATGACACGTTATATCATAACTGATCGCGGGCGGAAAAGAGCGAGTTGCCCCTTTTTTAAAAATACTACAAATCAATCTAATTTGATATTACCATCAACAGCTGCTACTCTATGAAAGGTCTATTTACTAACCTGGTTCTGGTAGGCTGAGTGACAGTTGGTCGATGCACGCTGCGAGCCGGTACTGGTTCGTCCAAGAACTTGATGTCCAGCTCAGACACCTCGGGCATATGTCGCGCGGGGACGGCGGCGTCTAACTGCGCGATCAGCTCTGGGTCCAGCCGGAACGGCCCGGGGATCACCTTGGGCTCCGGCGCTGGGCTGCGGAACGGAATAAAGGTGATGACTTTCCCCCTTAAAAATCAGAAGAGATTGAACCTTGAGCCTCTGCAATTGCGTCGAGACACTACGTCGCTTAGCGCCTTCTATCGGCTATATCACGGAGAGTGCTCTGAAGAACTATTTGACCTTATCCCACCTTCCCCCTTCCTACTCAGGAGCACGCGTGCCGGTCTTCGGAGTCACCAATTCACTGTCTCCACCTCAACATCACGTACAAAGAAATTTAGTAGCTCTTTTCTTTGTCGAGCTTCCAGAACTTGGAATTCATTGCCGGCAAATGTGTTCCCCCCTTCCTATAACATGGGTTCCTTCAAAAGAGGCGTGAAAAAGCACCTTTCGGGCCGGCAAGGTGGAGGCGGCTAGAGCAGCGTCTGAACTGCACTAGCTGTCTTCGCATATGGACTCTTCTTACCGCTTCACATCAGGTGGTGTTGAGTCATTTGTCGTACTTTGTATAAAAAAAAAAATGAACCAGTCACTTTTTAATCCAGTGCGTCAAAGCGAGACGAAGAGTGACTTTTCGGGTAATTTTCCGAATCGAATCAGTGATGAATATAAGATATCGCCGGTGGGCGTGCAAGACCGCGTAAAAGCAGTTTGCAATACCGCGTATTTACAAAAGTCGGGAAATTAAAATATCGCGCCAGCGGGTGCTTAGCGCTGATTCGCTTTTACTAGATTCTCATTAAACAAGACCCAAAGAAATCCCAAACAAGTTCAGTCAAAGAAATGTGTAGAAATATCCAAGATATCAACTTTTTTCTTCCTTCTGTGAAATCAATAAAAAGCGCATATTGCAAACTGCTCTTACGCGTAGCAAGTAAGTGCTTGCTTGCTTGCTTTTATATCAAGTGCTTTTCCTTGTTATTGCAGGTGTCTATAGGCGGCGGTAACCGCTGACCACCAGGTGGGCCGTCAGCTTGTTTGCCATCTAGTTGTTTAAAAAAAAAAAAAAAAAGTAGTAAGTAGTATAATATTGGCATACCCTCTATCTATACATACGGCGAACGTAGAGAGCCTAGAAGCATAACTTCATACAAAACTCGTCGCAAAATGGGTACCCTCGGCGGCTAGAAGAGAACGTCGGATAAAATCGGCTAATATCGAAATTGTATAGCGCCCTCTCGGTCTTCTGATTTACACGCGCCGGACGGGTCAGATATGCACAATGTAACCATGAAAAATTTTATGATGACTTTCATAATTATATATCGTCATTTTGAATAAATATAGCAATGTTGTAAATCGGTCCACTTATTCAATTTTAGAGTTGAGACGAATAATACTGATTTAAACAGTCAATTTAACGTAATGTCTTAATTATCTATTTTTAAAGATCAGAAATGAAATGGGTTCGCTTCATTCATTTAAATAAAAAAAATCTAAATATCTGTCATGACATTATTTATTTGTATTAATGACATAAGAAAAAAAATTGTCATCAAGTGGTTTTATTTCTTGAAATAAATTTAATGAAATAAATTATTTCTTGAAATAAAACCACTTTACTGGATTTAACTTGCGTTTAATTAGATGTCACATTATGATTTTTTATACCCAATGTTTCGATTACTTTATAGCGATCAAGGTCTCGGAAAGACTGAAGTAAAGATGTCAGTTGTCTTTGATAAGTTTAATATTAACTACCGTCATATTTTTTATAGTTATATTTTGAGTGTTCCGATTCACGCCATGGAGCTTACAGTGTCCGACTTTGTAATTTGGATGATAAGATCCCAAGCTGGTGTGGTCCAGCTATCTTCTCTATTCAAATTATGATGTTGTTTTATTTCAATAACCTCACGAAACTATCTTGCAGTCTACAACTTTACTTACTACGACTTATCCTTAACAGTTTAAAATAGATACCTATACTATTTCCACATCATATTGTAAATGTAAATTATTAAAGTAATAATTAAACATACACATGCTAAATAATAATACTTAAATTTATTGAGAAAGGTGTAGAAAATGGCATCATATTGTAAGGAACTGTGGCAAAATATCCATAAATTGGAGGTTTGTTTATCATTCTTACAAAAATTATATAAGGCAACGACGTATAAAGCCATAATTGATTATTAGTAGGTAAATTAACTATTAAACAAACACAATAACAATAAGTCGTCATAAAAGTTTGCAGAGTTAAAAGTTGAGTTGAAAATAAATAAATACTGTCACACACAAATGACTGCATAACATCATCCACTCGTGTATTTGTTCAAATTGTCCACAAATATTGACCCAACATGGCGGCCAATATTTTTGTTTATATTTGACTCGATTATAAAGGTTTAGGAGAGATTTACATGTAAAATTTGATTCCAGTGTTCTTATTATGTTCACCTACGCGGCTGACACACCATTTTACTTCACTTTTCGACATATTTACTGAGATTTTATTATTTTTTTACGAGTACATCACCGTGACGCAGTCAATGACAAACTAAATCATGGCGCGGAGTCCGATTTAAGCCCCGCCCACTTTGGAGTCTCTTTGGGGGTGTCATTTTGGATGGGCTAGTTACTCGTCTATGTTATTATCGGTCGCCGTATACATACTTTAATTTTAATGATAGACATTAAATCTCACATATTTATTTTTATTCATTGAATGAAAATCTAGGAATGGTAAGGAAATGAATTTCAAAATTGTCTAATACTTACGGGTTGACAGGCATTGGCGGTTCGTATTCTTCTTCCTCTTCTTCCTCGGGGTAATCTGTCAGCGGGGTGTCCACTGATATCACACGCCGCGGCGGTTCCTCCTAGGGAGTAAAGTAATATTAAACCAATTTTAAATGAAAAATTGATATGTAACAGTTATAATCAGTTTCAGATTATCAGTCGCACATGGAATTTCAATGTTATCTTCTGTTACAAAATTTTATCTTATCGTAGCGTTTCAGATCTCATTATTTTTACAGACGCTGTATCGCTGTAAGCGCTAACTCGCCTAGGTTTTCAACCTAGTTTAGGAAACTTAAGATTTTTTGCAAACGCGAAGCTTGAAAATTGCAGCTTTTAATGCAAACGCGAAGCTTGAAAATCCTCTATCCTACTTCCTACTATGGATGGATGTCTGTTACTCAATCACGTCACGACAAAACTGCTAAACGGATTTGGATGAAAATCGCACATATGCCGCTTTTTATCCTGGGAAAATGTATGCTTCCCGTGGGTTTAGAACCGACATCCACGCGCACGAAGTCGCAGGCTGATATTAGTCTTCTATAAGACAAGTCCTGTAGGGTTTATAAGTACCTCTACCGGCTGCTGTAGGATAGGCTTCCCGGAGGCGGATAGCGGCACCACCATGGAGCGGCGAGCTTCGGCGCTGCGACTCTTGCCGGCGCGCTTGATGCGCTCCTCCAGGAGTGACAGATCTTTATCGGATATCTGCAACGAGACACTCACATAGTATCCTCATAAATTAGAACAGCTTGCACAGTCAAGTGACCCATTTAAGATAAAATATCCCAGACTAAATTTAGTTCCATAAGACATATAACGAAGTTTTCAACACATTTGCTAAAAAATCCATTTGCGCAGCCTGTATACAATGTTCCAAAGTTAAATATTAGGCACCATACAACGGAGAGGGCGGTTAAATAGGTACTCACACCTAAGTACCTGTTATAAGAATTCTATCAAGGAGTTTCACACTAAGAGAATAAATAGGCTGAATGATTGAACCTCTTTGGAAGCGCTTTAGTAATTTAGTTCAATACTATTGTCTCATTTTAATACTAAAGACAAAATTAGACGAAAAATGTAGTTCTAATTTTGAACACGCGCACGTGGCGCCATTTACAACTGTGCGCCATTTTCATATTTCAGAACGTCAAAGATTGTTGTGTTCGACCTTCAGACTGATATGTTAAACAAAACTAAAACTAATATTATTATTGTACTGTTTTCTCGAAAATCTGTTAAAAATCGATGTATGACACACGTGCGAAATTGTTATTTGCAAACTCGTGACTATGGTAAGTTTGTAAAAGCCAACATAGCGCACTAGTATCATAAACAACTATTATTGACATTTAAACACTAATGATGATTTGAAAATTTTAACCTTATTGCATTGTGCGTGTTCACAGAACATTTTAAAACCTAATTTATCAATCTAAATTCATTTATTTAGAAATAACACAAACAGTAAAATTAAATTTGTATGGTACAAAACACCGGAGATTGTCGGTATAGTATTATTTGAGTTGTGTTGCTACACCAGAATAACTGAAGATACATATTTACATTCACACCATAATTTAAAAAATAAAGTTTAAGCGAGTCGCGAGTTGACAGCAGACCTGTTAAAATTAGATACAAAAATTTTACATAGACAACGTGTGACGATTTGAACCGAACAATATTCATCTCCTCTTACCTGACCTATCATCTTGTAAACCTTCTCTCCCTCGAGGAAATATGCGCTAGCGACGCAGTTGAGTGCAGCAGATCTGACTGCGTTGTCTCTGTCGCCGATGTGACGCGCCAGTTCCTTTAGAGCTGCGCCTCCCGTTGGGGACATTACCGTAGACCCGTACGTCTCCAACAGGTGTCCGATACATTCTAGACATTCTGTGAAACAAAGGAAGCGTTATATTTATAATATCTGCAACCTGTGTAGCAAAACCCTATCAATGGGATTCAAGAATGAATTAAATAGAAACAAATGAGAAACAACATACAATAAAAATACAATTTCTACCGCACATGGAGAAGACCATCAGTAAGGCATCGAGATCTCTTGGTTTTGTGCTTCGCAATATAAAGGCTTTCCGCAAACCTGCTACGAAAATTACATTATACAATGGTTTAGTTAGGAGCATATTGGAATACGGATCTATAATCTGGCGGCCTCTCTACGCAACTCACATGGTCACATGGTCAGATCTCAATTGAGAGAGTACAAAAAAGATTCTTATGGCATCTAACTTTTGCACAAGGCGAGGGAAAAAAGCTTAAGTCGTATGAAGACAGACTAAAGAGTTTTAAAATGACTGCCCTTGATAGACGGCGAGATTTACTCGATGTAACATTTTTCCATAATCTACTTCAGAATAAAATAGACTGTCCTCAATTACTTAGTAACGTCAATATTAAAATTCCCTGTCGCTATCCTCGAAATAAAATTAGTACACTATTTAAGGCGATCTATCGAAACGTTGTTTCGGCCAAGACCGATAGGGATAGAGATATGGCTGACTCAGCGGGAGGAAAAAAGACAAAACAGCGATCGCGCGTGAAAAGTAAACGAAATACACAAATTATTTTATTAAAAAATAACCTTATGGAATACAAAAAAACGCTTCTACACGATTCTAAATATTAATGATAACTACTATTAAAAGTAATTTCCTATTGAATACAAATTATCGTCCACCAATAATCTTAAGTTTTCTTGTTTTTAAGAGGTCTTTTCGGAAATAAAATGTATCGAGCCAAATTCCTTTAATCGTGTTTTCGTTCTACACGTATCTGATAAGGATATGAAGTAATGTATATTTGATTTTTAGATTCGTAAGGTCTTTCAGCAACGTATAACATTACTTATAAAAGTGCGATTTTTTTCAATATATCGCCTTAATCCGCCTCAGCGCAAAACCAAATTCGGAAGACACTCACCAATTCCACGTCTTTGTGACCTATACAATAAATACTGCACGGATATAGACACATGTGACTCTGTTGCAAAGGTGCGCAAATTATTATTAAAATAATTACTTTTACTATTAATTTATTATTTATCTATAAATTACTGTAGCCAAATCTTGTTTAAATATAGTTTTTACTTTGTAACTATTTAGCTGGACAAATCATTTGCATGCTGTGTTTGTCTGTAATTGGTTGTGCAATTAGTATTAGCCCTAGTCACTAAGTTTTAGCGTGTTTTATTATAACAACTGTTGACGAACCAAAATAAAAAATAATAAAAAAACAATACGATAGGTGGCCGGCTAAGCAGTAGATTCTTCCAACAGCAGATTAGAAAAGAGTGTAAGACGATCGGCAACAAAAGTATATAAAACATCCAAGTTTACAAAACATGAGAGATCTATTAATTTAAATAAATCATCATGCAATAAAGAAACTTCAAGTAACTCAACAAATTTCAGAACTATTTAAAACAAAAAATATTTAATTCTCTTTTATTTGCTCCTTTCGTTTTTTAAACAGTTGTAAAATTTGTTTTGCAGGTCAAAAATAATTGCTACTCAAATTACTTATTATTAGGATTTGAATAGGTTATCTGGCGTTAACAGTGGCAGTAAAATCTGCGTATTCTCATGCACTCATATTCGATGTAAGAAAAGGAAGACAAATGATGTATAATAAATAAATAACATACCTGCTCTTTGCCTGGCATTCTTCGACTTGAGCCCTTCCATAAGGTATCCAAATAATTTAGTGACTGAGTAAACGATGCATATCTGTTTGAACAACGCTTTGACGCCATTGCGAACTGTATCTTTTGGATCACCGACCTGCAAATAACAGACTTGGTTTAAACTGTTACAAAAATATCTAAATGGTCATCAAATAATATAAAATTCTTGCTTATAATTTCTTTAATTTATACCCAAATAAAATAAGCATAATAAATATTCAACACATTTATGGACAGTTGTAATTTTGGGCTATTAGCGTATTGAGCCAATAGCTATCAAATCAAGAATTTACTAGTTTCGTTAAAAAATGGTTCGAAGAGTGGAATAAAACAATAAAACAGGCATCTGGTTTGAAGGACCATACAGTTAATGCCATTTAAAAAGTATGAACAGCACAAGTAAATGGTCCAAAAAACAGAACATGTCACTGCGGTTGAATTTGTTAGCACTTGTAAAATAAGATTACATTGAGTAATATGTCTCCACTGTATTATAATAATTGTTATTACCATAATTAGATAACGGTGATAGTTCTCTCATTTTCTTACCTTTAGAACAAGATACGGTATAAAGCAATTCGCCTCATACTCCGTCATGGCGTAATCACTATCCATGAGGTACTGGAACACAAGCGACAAGTATTCCAGACCCTTGAGGATCACAGAGGGGTTTGTGTCGAAGAACCGCAACGTCAGCCATTTGAGAACCAGGTCTAAATTCGCCATTAGAGCAGTACCGTTCTCTTGTACGTCTTCTGAGAGGGCTTCGATGGCTTTTAAGTGGTATCTGTTGATCATGTTAGAAAACACATTGTAAATATTATGGCCTCTGCCGTTAGACCTTGCCCTAACATGTATGGATCAGAGGGGTATGAGACAGTGTAAAAGGCACAAAGTAACGAGCAATTCCTATCAATCACAATTATTCTCGATGCATATGAAAATGGTATTGGGATTTATTTATACACATTTGCCCGTTTTTACAATTAGCATGGTTAAATTAAAACCTTGTATCAAAATACCTGTAACTTTGAATGAACAGATGTGTCAAAATACACTGCACTTTGTGAACTATCCAAAAACCAGACACATCACATAATATCCTATTGTTGAGAACATGCATAAAAAGCTGTAAAGGTAGATAAGTTAAATAAAAATACTTGGGCAGTTTTCTAAATATCAGATATTAGCGAAATGGCCTATTACTTCTATTGACCTATAAACCGACTTACCTAAAATCAGTATGGAACATGTTAGCAATAAGTTGCTTGTTAAGTCCAGCTGACGTCATTTGTTCTTTCAATAGCTCAAAGAACTCTTCCCGAGGTGTTGTGAAGTTCCATTTCAAAACTAAAACAAATGAATGGCATGTTGCCATTTAATTATTTAAGTATATATTTAATTTTAACATTGGTACAGAACATTATAATACCTTTCAAAAACCTACATTTTATTACGTGCATTAAGGTCGAATATTGACATAGCTTTTTAAATGGCAAATTATATAGTAGCTGTCAGTTTTGCATTTATATTGAGAAAACGAGATGGATTGTAATAGATTTTGGTGTTCATAAATTTCAGTTTAACAAGCCACAGCAACAATGCAACGCATCCCCTGTCTGTGAACTTAAACCTAGTCCTAAACGTATATCAATAAAAAAAAATTAGCGCGTGTACAGTCAGCTACACATGTAAGTAAACTAGGCCTAATGTTTGTTACCTTTGAGTTTATGTTCGTCGATAAATCTCTGGTTTTTGGCGTTGTTGTTCGGGAGCAGAGGTGTGAAGTCTTCGTCGTCTTTCTTGCCACGGCTCGAAGCGGACGACGGCTTGACAGGAGCCTAATAATTATGAGGCATTGTTATAGCGCGGTGGGGTTTGAGCGCTTCGGTTTCGATTACGAAAACAAAGTAACTTTCACCATGGTCCATCCCGGAAAGGTTCATCATAACTTATGATCTCGACCCTCCATGCTTCAGAAAACCCGTTAAGCCTTTTGGTCGCGGTTAACCGGTTGTAACTGCAACCGGTAACCCACCAGCCCACAATAGGCAATGAGATGATATAGACTAGTAAGGTGTGTAATGTGATTGTTATAAATACATATTTCAGATTGCAACTAAGAAGACATCTGTACCCGTTCCAGGCTTGATTAGCTTCAAAAACTAAACTGGTTGTATCTTGGTAAACACGGCTACTCTGTCTTTTCCCTTATGGCTCGAGGGCCCTGGAGAATCAGGTAACAGCGGGAGGTGATGCCTGTCGATTAGAAATATCCTCTAGAGACGATTAGGCCCTAAGGCTACAGGACTCATCAACAGCAGCAGCAGTAAAAAAAAACTTTGGTCAATGCCTATCGTTGGACCAACAAGATCATTATGGTAGGCAGGTATTATTATTATGACTTCTGGTGTCGAGTTAAGACAAATTTCTTTTGTTTATGATACGTCACACTGCCAGGGACAGGTATTCCTACATGGAAGAAACACATGAGTAGGTTTGGGCGATAATACTGTCAGGCTGGGTTGGTCAGTAGCAACGTCCTGACATGCCTTCTGAAGCGTGTAGCTCGAGTTAACATCCGGGAGCAACTATGACGAAAATGGATTTGTGTTTGCTAACAAAACTATAGCACTCAAATCATTGCAAGCGAAGGAGCTTCACCCATCACAAACAATATCTTAATAGAATACCTTGCCCTTGACGGGAACGGCTTTCTTTTCGGCTTCTTTTTTCAGTGCACCTGCGGACTTAACTCCTCGCGGCTCGTCTTTCTTAGCTTTCGTTGGTAGCGGTTGCACAGGAAGGTTAGGACGAGCCTTGTCCAATGCAGCTAGTACTACTGTTTTGGAGCCGGGCTGTTAAAGAATGAAAGTAAAAAATAAGACGTTAGCTCATAAACGCAAATACAGATAGACTAGAAGAATTTCACAGGGATATCCCAAGTCCTGGGTGGCTCAGTTGGTAAGAGTAGTCGCCCGGATTGCGAAAGGTCGCGGATTCGATTCCCGCCTCAGGACGTGAAATTTTTCTAGTTTTATATTTTAATTACTAAGTAATAAGTAATTAAAATCAGTATTAAGTCAGTACTAATATCAGACATTTTTTATGAATTGACATTGTTTCATACACAGACAAAACAGCGCCATATGTAAATTCCGTATTCAATTCATTGTGTTAATGTTAGCACTGATCAAGGTTTAGGTTCTTTAAAGTGTCGTTTAGGTTTTTCAAGTGTCAACTAGTAACTCAATTTGGCTGTCTGAAACACTTTTGCCATAGATTTGTTATTTTTAAGTAAATAGTTGTAATATGAACCGATGCTTTATTGGTCATTATGTTACAGGTTTTTTTTTATGACTATCCCTGTCATTTTTTTTTATACATCTAGATGACAAACAAGCTGACGGCCCACCTGATGGTAAGCGGTTACCGCCGCCTATAGCCACCTGCAATAACAAGGAAAAATCACTTGATATTGCAAGTACGTTGTCATCCTGGGGCCTAAGATGAAATGCCGTCCATTACACTGGCTACCTTTCCCTTCAATCCGAAACACAGCGAACTGTTTCACGGCTGAAATAAGAAAGGCGGTGGTACCTACCCAGACGACCCTACACACGGGCCTACCACCTAGTACTTTCCTTGCCAAGAACTCTCCGATTACCCTTTTTTATCTATCTCCGCTCTGTGCTTGATACTTCTTCTTTTTAGTTTAATGTCTATCTTAAGTCTGTCCAACTCCTCTTTCCACCACGGCAGTCCTCACAACCTGAGCTTTCCGATTTTAGGTATGCTGTTATTACTACTATCAGTATGAATCTACTATTTTTTCTAGTTGATTCTAGTTGAATCCTATTTGTTGTGTGTTTATTTCCCTAACTTGCCACAACTGATAAGATAAGATAAAAATTATTTATGTAAAACTGAGCAACACTCACAAATACACATAAAACTTAAGGACTACATTTTTAACAAAATAGTGTGGCGAGTATCTACATGATGATATTATTTGCTATTGTAATATAAATTAGGGTTAGTTCAATATATTTGAGTGACACCTAAACTAAGTAACATTTAACTTGTATCTTAGGTCTGTTTTTTTTTAATAACGGTTATTGGTGTGTAAGGCAGCGGTACCTTGAGCTTGTCGAGCTGCTTGTGCATGGCGTCGTAGCCGAGGTGCAGCATGACGGGCAGCACGCAGTCCGCCGCGGCCTTGCGCACGTCGGCCGCGCGGTCCTCCACGCACGCGAACAGCGTCGGCACGCACTGCGCGATCTCCTCGCGGGGAAACGACTTTGGCGGCACTGAAACAATTATTATATTTATTTATACTACTTTCTCCGAGACGTGGCCACTTACAACGGGCCTCATAAAAAGGCTCAACGTCACCCAAAGGGCAATGGAGAGGGCTATGCTTGGTGTTTCTCTGCGTGATCGAATCAGAAATGATGAGATCTGCAGAACTAAGGTCGCTGACATAGCCCAAAGAATTGCGAGTCTCAAGTGGCAGTGGGCAGGCCACATTGCAAGGAGGACTGACGGTCGTTGGGACGGAAAGGTCCTCGAGTTGCGGCCGCGTACCGGGAGACGCAGCGTTGGTAGGCCCCCCACAAGATGGACCGATGATCTTGTGATGGTCGCGGGAAGCCGTTGGATGAGGGCAGCGCGGGACCGGTTTGGAGATCCTTGGGGGAGGCCTATGCTCAGCAGTGGGCGTCTCTCGGCTGATATGATGATGATGATGATACCTACTTTCTCTACAAATGATTATTTTCAATTGTCTCTTTTTATGTAAAGTTCAATTCTACGTTTATTTATCGTTAATATAATTTTTAATACCTTTCTTATTACTTTATTTTGTAATATCTAAGATCATGTGAAGTCCAATTTGCATAATTATGGTTTTAACAAAATTGTAAGTTGATTGAGTCGAAACTGAATTGTGATTAGATTAAAAAACGATATTTAAAAAAAAATTTTTGACACGTTTCATTTCAAATGTAATTGTGATCATCTGCATCAAAATGTAACCATCACATAATAATTGTATTTTTGACAGTTCAATGTCATTATGTATAAGAATGCCATAACATATCGATGTTAATGTTATTAGGACTAGATCGGAACAGTGTTTTGACTGAGGCGCGCAGCACCGGCGAGCCTGCCCTCAGTGTACAGAGGTCACTCACCCCGCGGCAGGTGCTCGGCCAGCCACTGCAGCAGCGAGGCGCGCAGCACGGGCGAGCCTGCCCTCAGTGTACAGAGGTCACTCACCCCGCGGCAGGTGCTCGGCCAGCCACTGCAGCAGCGAGGCGCGCAGCACGGGCGAGCCTGCCCTCAGTGTACAGAGGTCACTCACCCCGCGGCAGGTGCTCGGCCAGCCACTGCAGCAGCGAGGCGCGCAGCACGGGCGAGCCTGCCCTCAGTGTACAGAGGTCACTCACCCCGCGGCAGGTGCTCGGCCAGCCACTGCAGCAGCGAGGCGCGCAGCACGGGCGAGCCTGCCCTCAGTGTACAGAGGTCACTCACCCCGCGGCAGGTGCTCGGCCAGCCACTGCAGCAGCGAGGCGCGCAGCACGGGCGAGCCTGCCCTCAGTGTACAGAGGTCACTCACCCCGCGGCAGGTGCTCGGCCAGCCACTGCAGCAGCGAGGCGCGCAGCACGGGCGAGCCTGCCTTCAGCGCGTCCAGCACCATCTCCCCGTCCAGCGGCGCCTGCGGCCCGGCGCAGCGGCACCACGTCTCCACGCACGACACGGCCGCGGAACGGATCCACTGCTTGCTGTCGCCGAACGCTGATAAGACATATTGACTTTATTTTTGACGCGCAGTGGTAGTTTTTATGATAAAAATCTATCCCTCTCAGGTCACGAGACAACTAACACCAATCTAAGTGTGTGACGTCACTTGTTGCTAAACATCAGACACTTTCAAAAGGAAAACTCTTAGAGATGGAAAGTGGTGTCAAGGAATTGTGAAGCCACAGTGGAATTGTGGTTTTTTATCGGTTAACGCGCAGACTTGTGTCTTAGTGGGGTTTATCATATTAAAAAAAACTGAGTTTTAATGGGCATTCATAACCATATGCGCCTTGAGGATTGATAGATAAACACCTTTTTTAGAGTTTTACATAATTTGTAGGCAAAACTATTTATCTGCCACTTTCTAATATAAGAATTATGAGAAGTTTTGTATAAATGGTTACCTTGGAAAAACGGCGGGAAGAATGTCCTCACATGTTGCTTGCACTTGGGTCCCATAGCAGTAGCGAGAGACTCGCATATGTGTAGGGCACTCTGAGCAAGCTTGGAGTTAGAATCGAGCAGTCTTGCTACCAGTGCCGCTGGGAGCTCGCCCAGCGACGGCTTGATTGGAGCTGAACTGGCGATTATGGCTTTTAGCTTGTCTAGAGCTTCGTTGCGTACCTGCGAAAGATAATAAGGATAGATTTCATCTAGCAGTCTCGTCAAGTGGTCGAATAACAATAATAATAATATTCATACACTCACACCTATTCTCTAGCCCAAAGTAAGCATCATTAAGAGCTTGTGTTATGGATACTAGATAACGGAGAAATAATGATAACAATGTGTATATAAATACTAGAAATATACTATACACACACTAATACATCTTATTCTTTCGTTTACCTCACGAATATTCTGTTATTTTAAAGGTTTCGAACTGAAACAAACTCCCCGGTAGGTTCATGTTTTATATTTCACTAGTTAGTTGTCTCCATAGTTTTTGATAATTTTTTTCAAGGTAGCCCTTCAGATTTAGGTATATACTCACACTTAAAAGATTCACCTGTTTATTATAGCAAATATTATCAGTATAAATATAAAATTACCTTCCAGTTTTTATCATTGATCTCGGCAATGAGCGCTTCGGTGATGAGGGGTGCGATGTCTGTGCGTGGACGGGAGTCGTCCACGGGTACTGGCTCATCTTCTGTTGCGTCTTCATATACCTCATCTATGTCTTCACCCATCGATCCTTTGCTTGCAGACTGCAAATAACAAAAGAAAGTTTATTGAATTACACAAACTAAATCATTTATTATGTCAAACGGACATATCAGCAATCTCTCATGGAAGAAACACGACAGGAATTCAGGCCAAAGGTTATAATAAAAAAGGGACTTAACATGTACTTCAAATTAGGAAACTGACATGTTACAGAAGACCACAGAAACTTATATTTGCCATATTTTAAAATGCATTGTTTTCTATAGTTTTAGGAAACTAATCTAAAATATAAAATTCTCATGTCACAAATTTAGTTACTATACTCCTCCGAAACGGCTCGACCGATTTTCATGAAATTTTGTGTGTATATTCAGTAGGTCTGATAATCGGCTACTATCTGTTTTTTTAGACACAATTTTTTTTAATGGCAAAGCAACGATTGCGGGGTCAGCTAGTAAAATATACAATTTCTCACTGCAAATAATTTCTGACAACATAAGGAACCAACTTACCTTACTAACCGCCCCGAGCTGCCTTGTCGGCGTAGGCGGAGAGCTGTTCGCGTACTTATCCAGCTCCAAGCTTATCAGCTGTTTAGTGGCCGGCTTTTCTCCGTCGAAGTGGTTTATCAACGAGGGCCCCACATACATGGACAATATGCCGAGGAAGTTCACCGTGGATGTTCGGACATTGGGGTTGGTGGCCGCCAAAGCTTTCTTGGAGTGAGCTATTATTGACCGTATATTTGTGCTGGAAAAAGAATTAAATAAAATCATAATATTTCTATATTTAGTAATTAAAATAGAATAAAACTAGAAAAATTTCACGTCCTGAGGCAGGAATCGAACCCGCGACCTTTCGCAATCCGGGCGACTGCTCTGACCACTGAGCCACCCAGGACTTGGGATATCCCTGTGGAATTCTTCTAGTCTATCTGTATTTGCGTTTAGGAGCTAACGTCTACCCTACAATATCGAAATATTCTATTTCAACATCCGAAACGAGTATTTTTACAAATACCGACGATTCGGTTAAGTTGGGGCAGTGCTTTCAAATATTCTTAATTTTTGATTAATAATTAAATTTGATTTTTTTTTAATTTTTGATTTTTGATTTATAATAATGTTAAAATCAAAAATTAAGAATATTTGAAAGCACTGCCCCAACTTAACCGAATCGTCGGTATTTGTAAAAATACTCGTTTCGGATGTTGAAATAGAATATTTCGATATTGTAGGGTAGACGTTAGCTCCTAAACGCAAATACAGATAGACTAGAAGAATTTCACAGGGATATCCCAAGTCCTGGGTGGCTCAGTGGTCAGAGCAGTCGCCCGGATTGCGAAAGGTCGCGGGTTCGATTCCTGCCTCAGGACGTGAAATTTTTCTAGTTTTATTCTATTTTAATTACTAAGTAATTTTTCAAACATTTATAATAATGTTAAAATCAAAAATTAAGAATAGTTCTATATTTTTTATTTATGTACACACAAATGGTTTATAAAGACAATACATAAAATAATCGAGTACAATAGCAAAAAATCAAGATTAAATTTATAATATTGCCCCTGGTGTTGCAAGCGGATGCTTGGATATAGGCTAAGGTAACCACTTACCATCAGGCGGGCCCTATACTTGATTGCCACTTTAGTGATATAAAGTGAGCTTATGTCTAAATTATAAAATAATATCTACTAGAGGCGCTAGTTGAGGTAGTATGGCTAAGACTGTAATGTTGGTTTCAAGAAGATATATTGTTCCTAGCCTAATCCTAACGGCCCATGCTTCTTTCTATCATCGCAGCACTCGGCACCGTCAGGGAGTTCATCCTCACAAATTGGAACCAAAGTGGTCGCGTACTGTACGGTTTCAGAGAAACTTTCTCCCGCGTTCGCTCAAGTTGTGGAATGAGCTCCCCGCCGAGGTTTTCTCGAATGAGTATAGCTTGGGGTTCTTCAAAAAAGACGTGAAAAGGTTTTTATATGGTCGGCAACGCGCAAGTGATACCCCTGGTGTTACAAGCGTCCATATATAGGCTACGGTAATCACTTACCATCAGGTGGCCGTATGCTTGATTGCCACCTTAGTAGTATAAAAAAAAACTACACATATCTAAGATAATTTGACAATGATCATTGGTCTAAACTTACTTGAACCCAAACTCCTTGATAGCAATTGCCATCCAGTTGAACATCTCTGATTGTACTTTGGGGTTCTTCTGTGAATCCATAGCGAAGGTGAGCCCCTCGTTCAGCACGTGTTCCAGGCCGCAGGAGTCAGCCAGGCTCGTGAGGCATTCAGCAGAAAGAGTGGAGCAGGATGCCTCGCCTAATTTAGTCACCACGTCTTGAAGGACGAATTCTGCTGCAGTACTGGTTGAAAGAAGAAAAAATGTATAACCATTGATAATATACAAAATAACTGGGTATATTTCATTTCCAGATTGTGAATACTGCCACTGTGATGAGAAATGTCTAAAACTTACGTAGTCACTGGGAAGGTCTCCGTAATATACTTGCAGGCCTCCAACCTCGCTTTCAGCACTTGTACATTGGTGTCTTTCAAGCCTGGCTTCTTGTTTAGCGTCCGGTAAAGGACTTGAGCAGTCGCGTCGCTTGTGCTTAACCCTTGGATTGTAGAGTGGAAAACCTGGACTGCAGATAGACGGTTCTTCCAGTTAGTATCGCCGAGACCTGTGAAGGATACAAGGATTTTTGCTTATTTTGTTTTATTGCTTACCATATCTTTGTTATATTAGAGCGCTTTCAGACGTCCGTGCATTCAGAGGACCCAGAAAAGATGCCATTTGACAACCGCTATCGCTAAATGGAAAATGTATGGATTTGACTTTCGCCCTAGACAGTCGATGGAGGGTTTATGTCAAATCTCATTTTCCGCTTAGTAATAGCAATACGAATGTCACCTTTTCTAGGCCCTCTGAGTCGTAGAGTTTAGTTAGATGGAGGTCAAACTTCCAGAAGGTAGTCGCCATGGTAAAACGTTTACGTCTCCCAAAGGCCGACCGTTACTACAGTTTATAATATGACATGACATGATTAACATATAAATACATCTTAATCTTTATGTGCCCTGGCCATTGTCACTTAACTTGCTTAACTTGTTAACTTGCTTATGATGTCAGTGAATTCAGCTCTCCTATGGATGTCCTAATTTACAGTTTATTTTTCTTTATAATACCTGAAATGACATCTGGAGGGAATAGCTGCTCAGCTCTGGCATCCACCTCCTCGGGAGAGAGTTCTTGTTCCCGCGGCGGACTCGGCTGGGCTCGACTGACGGTTGATTTCTTAACTGCACCTGCTGATTTCTTTACTGCTCCTGAAAATAATACAGCAGTAAATTTATTGATCCATGTTTCTGTAAATAATGAATGGCTTGAATAGATCTTTAGGTGTGTCAACAGATGTCATAAAATATTTTGCTAGATCTTTGAGAACACAGTATGTTTCTAAACTTACTGTTTCTGGCTAAAAACTACTAATTATTTTATCCAGAAACAGTAGAAGTTACTGACTTCAAGCAACCTACATATATGTTACTAATAACTATGTAAACCTGTCAAGTGACAGTTAAACACCTATTGTATCTGAAGTTTGTGGCTTGACATTGATTGGATGTGTGAAATAGTTTCTGTAAAAATACATGCATTAATCTATCTGCTGTCTTACAAACTAATGATTCCTGTGTATACCTGAAGGCGGTCTTTTCACTGCCTTAGGCTGTGAAGACCCAGCAGTGGTCTTGGAATCCCCTTTAGCAGAAGGCGCAGGCGCAGTTTTCTTAGCTTCTTTCTTTGGCGCAGCGACCTTCACTTGAATCACGGCCTGGAATTCACACGATGACAATATTAGAACAAATTCATGTTAGTCACATAGAGGACAAAGTTCCAATACTATTTGAATGAAGTATGTTTTTAAATGGGACAAGCACTAACTTTGTCTGTGAATAATACATACATACCATATGTCACATCTACTATATAATTTCCTTCTCTTAAGTATAAAAACAAAATGGACACTCTAAGCAAATAGTTACGCAAGCCGAATAAGAAATAATTGTTAACGAATAATATACTTAAATCTGACCATATTACAACATCTTAAATAATAGCTAAGTCTTTGCTACTGATCCTGACTGAAGTTGAGAAAGAGCAAATCCATCCGATATAAAATGACAATAATAACTTATACAATTACACAGTATACATTTTTATATTTATTTGCGTATAAGCTTCAAGTAACTTCTATTTCCAAATACCATGATAAATAATGTACACAATTTCAATTACCATCAAATGGCAACTTATAGACCTAATGAATATTTTTTTTATAAATTATTTAACTATAATCAAGAGTATAACTTTGACAAGTTGACTTTATAGGAAACCTGTCAAAACGTCAATATTAATCTTTGGATAAATAATATCAGACCTACCTTATCAGCAAACTCCTTTATTTTCTGCTCTTTCAGGTTGTCTATCTTTCCAATGTGCGGCGCTATATTCTTCTCGCCGACCAGTTTTGTAGCTGTACCTAATGCTTCTGCTGCAGCATCTCGAACCACAGGGTCTGGAAAACAAAATAAGAATAAATTTTGAAAATAACGGTAGAATTTTTAGACCCATATGTAGGGTCGCCTGGGTAGGTACCACCGCCTTTCTTATTTCAGCCGTGAAACAGTTCGCTGTGTTTCGAATTGAAGGGAAAGGTAGCCAGTGTAATTACTGGACATGGACGGCATTTCATCTTAGGCCTCAGGATGACAACGCACCTGCAGTATCAAGTGCTTTTCCTTGTTATTAGGCAGGTGTATATAGGCGGCGGTAACCGCTTACCACCAGGTGGGCCGTCAGCTTGTTTGTCATCTAGTTGTATAAAAAAAAAAAAAAAAAAAAAATTTGCCTCTGATGGTTGAGTTCAGTTCAGGCGTAGATTACATGTCACACCGATTATGACCTCCACATAGTATGGTCAACTCTATTGAGAACACTGTAACAGTACCCGATAACTTTTGAGTTAGGATCTATAAATCAATGTTTTAAATTGTGTTCTATAACTGCGCCATTTTAATAAATTAATAAACATGCAAGTATTAGGGCATTGTCGGTCATTGTTATCAGTCTTTGACATTATCATAAAACAACCAACCTGCACTCTCAAGCAGCTTCAGTAAGCCGCCCACATAGGCCTTGAGAAGTTTTTTGTTGAACGCCGCTGGTTGAGTGTGGCAAAGCGCACGCGCAAGGAATACAGCACTCTCCGCCTTTATAGATGGATTCTTGTTGTCGAACGCGGCTAGCATGTCCTCCATTATAGCTTCTAAGTTTGTCTGCAAGTTTTAAAGTTATTATGAATATGGTGGTAGATAACATTGTTATGGTTTTTAATTAGCGATTGAGATATTTTTTATAAATCATTCAATTTATTGCCGGAATCTTCTCGGTAGTTCAACTTTTGGAACCAGTGTAAATTCAGACATGACAGACAGACAGACAGAGACTATGACATTAGTTAATATATTTTTTGTGATAGTTATAAATATGTATTTTTTGACGATTTAAAAGTGCTTCTTTGTGGCCTATTTAAATAAAATATTTTTTCTTTCTTTCTTTATGTATGATGATGATGAAAGTGTTAGTCGGTGGCCCTAATTGATCTTAACTCTACTAAAGTGGGCACTACTTGTTATAGTACTGGAGCGGTGAAGAGAAGTGACTCGAGCGCGGCCGAATAACATAAAAGGGGATACCTTTTTCAGTTTCCTCTACCATACATGAACCTTTTATATAGGTCGAGCGTCTAGGACAGCCGATCAGAATAGTAATTAACATATATCGTTAGAAAATCTCGAGCGCTTCAAATGAAGGTAAGGCGAGTTAATTACATGAAGAAAATTCAATAATCTGACGATTTGAGCTTGACAAAAGGAATTTGGAGTGTCACAAAGATGCAAAAAAACGTCACCTGGATATTCTCGACCGCATTTATTTTATTTATTTTAAAGGAAATTATTTAAGGATCACGTGAATAATATAATCTGCCCATTTCCACAAGCCAAAATCATCAATGAAGCTGCTGAGAAATTTGTGCCTCGATTATATATAATTTATTACCTTAAGTCAAGAAATTACCCCATAATACTCACATATGGATAGATAACATCGATAGCATCTCTCAGTGCTGTGACCACATTGGCCTTCTTCTCTTTGAACTTCTCCAGTATGGCTTGGACACAAGCCACTGCATAAGGCGTGAATTTACCGCGGAGCCCGCTTGCAACCATGGCCAGTAGTCGAGTGCCGAGGGCTACCAGCATTACGTTCGTGTCTTTGGATATCACCTGAAATATATTTTATATTTTTCAAATTAAACACATAAGATACACATGGGTTGAATTCATGCAAAACACAAACACATTTCTAGGCCCTAATTGTAAATTACCTTTGAAATTACGTGTTACGCTTGAGTCACGCCTCGCGATCATAATCATACGCAGAATAGCATAAGTCATTACTCATGGCGCAAACGCTCTGGAGACTAACGACTTTGGTACACCTGGCCAGGAGGTGATGCCTATTAGAAATTCTCCAGAGGCCAATAGGTCGTAAATCGCGAAGGCTTGAGGAAACATCAGTTTTCGCTTCCTTACCCATCAAAGCCCGATAACCCAGACACAATTAAATTTTATTTGTTATGGCAACTTATGTTGCCGTCTGGGCATTGAAGGATTAAAACCCTGGTTACGCTGTACAGGCGATCTGTAAGCCTCTAGTATTAGTTTTAACTACCTCGTTTAGACTCTATAATAAGACTTTGGTTTCCAATACTTCACAGCGGTGCACCTGCAGTTTTCATACGATTTAGCAGCAGAACGCCGACGCAATAGTAACGTTTTACAAACTCTAAAACTCGCAGTAGAGCATCTATTCAACAAAATCAAAGTTTTACTCTACTATCATCACATTAAATACAGAATATAGCGTACCTTTTTTAAAGCCCTAACCAAATCTGCGTAGTCCCCCGGTTCCAATCGTGGCGCGGTCTTGAGCAAGGCTTCCAAAGAGTCAAGGGCCTCCTTTCTCTCCTGCCATTTCTTAGCCTCGAGTTTGTCATAGAAATCCTTGGGCAGTTTTGAGAGGATCTCAACAGGGTCAAGAAGATCGTATGGGTCCATGTCGCCGGAATCTCCGCCGCCTGTTTCGGCATCTTCATCCTCTACCGCTCCTGTTAGTAATCAAGATATAAGGAGACTTATCCTAAGTGTTGTTGAGGAGGTGTTCGCTTATGGTGTGGCGGCCGATCGCAGAGTTACACATTATATTTAATAATAAACTGAAATAAGTCTTGACACTACAACAAATATGGAGGACTGACGACAATAATACTATAAAAAAATATATCAGTCATTTGCTAATTGCTTATATAGTTTCATATTATATTTAATGTAAATTTCTGCACTTATTTGTCTTTGACATGTAATTAAAAATTTATTTCGAACTTTAGCTACGAAAAGATTGTGCCACAAATTTCATTTTTATTATATTAATCCGTCAAGCATTAGATTCCAGATATAATTAATTTTGTCAATTTTCATAGCCCTCCGGTGGGATAACGCCGCTTGAGTGATTTAAGAGGAACATGTTGAAGGAAGAAACCAATGCATTATGAAATGAGGCAATTTTAAATTATGTTGTTTTGTTTTATTATATTATTTTATGCTGTTATTTTTATTTCAATTATATAAAAGTACTGTTATGATCATATGAGCTTAAAAATATAGCTCCGAAACCAATTATTTTAAACTAATTTAACTAATATCTCTTTACAACGAATCTTACCATCTGTAGAGTCCGCTGGAGGGGCGTCTCTGACACGGTTCTGCTGGGAGCGGAGATACCTCGTGGGTTGTGCACTACCACTGTTACCGAATGCCTCCCTCAATTCCTGCTGTACAACCGCCTGCAGAGATGCTATGTGCGGCTCTATAGCTGCGCCTATCCATCTGGATAACATTTAAAATATCGATAATCCAATGGCCAAGCCATTAAACCCAAAAATACAAAAATTGACATCAGCTTTTAATCAGCCTTCTTGGAGCAACAGGAGGTATTTACAAAAATATCACGACTGCACTCTAGCCGAATTCGACAAATAATAAATGTTAACGAACCAAAGTTGGATCGTCACAAATCTGGGCAAAAGAAGCATGACAGTCTGGCCATAAATATTGGGATAGCGGCAAGCGGCGTCCATGGCACGATCGCTCAGTAGCGTTTAGCGGCGATGACCGACGTGGATTTAAACATTTTTTTAAATTCAGAAGTAATTAACTGAAAAGTCATAATATCCGCCGCGCGGAGAGACTATATGCCTATATCACTTGTACTCCAACAAAATGTATAATACTTTTACTGGCATAAGGTAGAATTTCGTGGTAGCTATCAGTGATGTCATAACTAGTTATATGGTCGATTTGGCGAGTTATAATTATGATTTTTTACACCTTTTTCGAATGTTTGTTTCATAAGGTATAGGCGACGCGATATACTTTGTGGTTATATTGCTTCGTTTTAGTTAAAATACTTTGCAAGTATTAGTATTATAATTACAGTAATCCGCTGCCGCTATCTGTGCCGCTCTGAGTCGTGGGATGGCACTTCATCCAACATACATTTGTTCTCTGCGCTCGCATTGCTACGCGTCGCTACCAAAAACCGCTGACAGTGGCGGCTCGTGGCATGCTCCTAACATTTTAGTACATTTGTTGTCGCCGCTCACCGCCACCGCTTTACGGCCTGGCCACGGGATCGGGCGACAGCGGCGGCGGCGCGACTGGCGAGGTCGCCGGTCGCCACTACGCGTGGCGTGCTTAGTATACTGCCATACATTTGTTTTCATTCGGGCTAAAAGAAGCGCGAATTTTAGTAAAGGTAGTGTATTTATGCTTATACAAATCATACTTTTTAAATATATTTCTTTCTTTCTTTAAATTGGTTTTCAATGCGCAAAGAGTAATGGTGGTAATGGCGCGGAATCAGCAATTGTGTTTAAAATAGGCCAAAATACAGAAAAAGGTTCGGTTTTAAAGAAGGCTACCGAATTACGCACGACTTTTTATAATTTATAATACATCTCCATGTGAATAATTAATGAAAAGTGGGTTACACACAAATTCGCAACAAGTTTCCCGTTTTACGAATCTGTTTACAATATTGTTAACGCTTCATTTTTGCATACATAATAATTTTTTTTCTCTAAATGTATATTAGGAAAATTTATTATTATTTATTATAGTAATTTGCATTGAGCTTGTGTATTTTTCTTATGAATTAACTTCTTAAGGGGAGTTATTGGTGTACGTGTGAAGTGGCTTCAAGTTCTGTCTAATCGGAGGTGTTCATATAATATACATATTTACCGATAGAAATGAATTAGTCTTTTTCTGGCAAACCTGTGCATTTCAACGACGAGCGCCTTCATTTCGTCTCTCACGCCTTTGTCTCTGTCCGCCAACAGAATCGGTATCTTCTTCACCATCGGCTTAATAGCCATCACTTTATTGCCGAACTGCTTGAGAGCACTATTGAGAGCTGCTATACAAGCCGCGACTACTTTGGGGTTCTTCTGTTCCATGCCTTTTAGTAATTCTTCTTCTACTATTTCGTGTTTCTCTATTTCTATGTACATTAATATTATCTGGTGGCAAAAAAAATGGTATGAAATGCATATTCGTTAGAAAAAGATTTAATAAGCTATGTCTGGATTGTATCACAGGTTTTCTGGTCAAGGATTCTTCATAAGTACCTAAATGCGAATCATGTTTGTATAAGCAATAGTAATTTCAATCTGATTAGATGGGTGGGCCGCAAATGGGGCGTAATATTCTGAAGTGTAGTAGATCTTTGTTACAAAATACAATTTTGAAGGTATATCTTGATGTGCGTATGATTAAATAAAACTATTACATCTCATTATTTAGATATCAAAGATTCTGCTCCTTCATTATTCAACCTTATAGGTTTGTAACGTAAGAACGGTATAATTATCTTAAATCGTCTTTATCATGTTGGAATCGATAATTTAAATACAGAAATAAAATACAATTCATTCATTCATTATCGAATAATTAATTGGATTGCATTTGCCAATAAACTACTAATAGCAATTATCAAAACAAACTAGCTTCCAAATGCGACTTTGCTAACACAATACTAGGTCTTTAAAAGGGCTGTTTACAATTTTACATTGGGTTTTCAACCGTAGGATAATCTGAGTTATTCAGTCTGCACACACACTGCATCTCGTGCTCGTTTCGAAATAATGCAATTTTATCACAACCGGTCAATCCGCTAAATACAGTGATTCAACCCTGAGTAATGTACAAAAATGTGTCACCTGCGAGGCAAGGTCCTTCGTTTTCGTCTTGGGTGCTGCAATGCACTTGGTGACGATGCCGGACATGACCTCGCCGACTGTTTTGCCGGCATGTCCACAGTTTTCCACAAATACCAACGCTGCTTCGAGACCTACGTCATAAAAATGTACTGATGAAAATTATTGATTGCTTGGCACTTACCAAAAACTGTGGTGCAAAAATGTTTTATTATTTAAAAGAAGAAAATATATACTTAGAGTAAGAGGAAATATATTTTAAAAACCTAAGTATACGTAGCAATGCCTGTCGGCTAAAGTCTGTTATGGTCTTTCGGTGGGAAATTTGACCTGAGGCCACAGGCCCTCAGATTAATGCGTCAGGTGAGTCAAGTTACATATGCTATGCAAATAATTACATATGCTATGAGTGTATCACGCGACAGTGGAGATATTAATGAAAGCTAAGCCGAAAACGGTTTTAAATCGTGGCATTTCTATAATTAGATACACGACAGACACATTCAGTTAATCCAACCAACACGTGTAGATACCGTATAGTTGAGTGAAGTGGACATAAACGTGAGGTGTAAGACTATGTAATTGGCTAGATGGATGATTTATAAAAACTATGTTCTATGACCACTCACACCCTAATGAAAATGTTAAATTTAAAAAAGTCCATTGCTGATAAACCGTGATCATGCTTCGTGAGCATTTTTTTTTATACAACTAGATGACAAACAAGCTGACGGCTCACCTGGTGGTAAGCGGTTACCGCCGCCTATAGACACCTGCAATAACAAGGAAAAGCACTTGATATTGCAGGTGCGTCATGTCATCCTGAGGCCTAAGATGAAATGCCGTCTATGCCCAGTAATTACACTGGCTACCTTTCCCTTCAATCCGAAACACAGCTAACTGTTTCACGGCTGAAATAAGAAAGGCGGTGGTACCTACCCAGGCGACCCTACATATGGGTCTACCACCTAGTTCATGCCTAGTAGAGCATGCCTTCGGTCGGCGGCGATGTAGTAATACATATATGAACAACCCACATATTTTATTTTAATGTTTTTGATGCGTTTAGACGCTTACTTTATTGTAACAATTAAAAATAAATAAAGAAAACGATGAAAAAATATATGCTTTAAGTCCCGCCTGGAGCATATATTTTTTCATCGTTTTCTTTATTTATTTGTAATTGTTACAATAAACACATATTATAATTTTTTTAATCTATTATATCAGCGCCGAAGAGACGGGCCGATAAGGTACGAAAATAATACACCCAATATAAAAAAGGTTATGTGTTTCATTTTCACTAATACTTAATTATATATGAATAATACTGATGGACAACGTTTGACACATCTTTCTTTCTAATTAGCTGCACCCGGGCTTTGCAATTCCCGCAAAGAGAAAACTCTTAGGTTTTATAATAAATAAAAAACTTTTACCGTCCAGGAAAGGCATTTCACCTTAGGGCTGCAATACTAAGTGATGTTTTCCTTGTTATTACATGTGTTTAAAGGCAATGGTGACCACTTACCACCAGGTGGACCGTCAGCTTGTTTATCATCTAGTTGCATAAAAAAAATCTTTGACGCAGTTCAAAGACGCGCTATGAGAATTGTCGCTGATCTCGAGCTCAAAAGCGGAATCGAACCCGATTGTAAGGATATTTTACTTTCCTAATTGTTTACTACCGTTTGCTTGACAGGGTGTGTTTTGAGAAGTTATTTGACAAGATGCTCACGGCCTTTTACTATTGCTATTATTACTTTTTTATTATTGCGCTACTCGACTTAATCCAACCAAGGACTTAATCCTCATACATAATAATATGTCTGAACAAGTGGTTGCATACTGTTAGGCCTCGGAGAAACTTTCTCCTGCGCGCGTACGTTCAGGTTGTGGAATGAAATCCCTGAGGAAGTTTTTCTCAACCTAGTCCAGTGTGGGATGAAAAAGTTTTTACAGTGAAAGCAACAATCGAGGGATAATATCTCTGGCGTTGCAAGTGTTTTATGCAAAAAATATTGTTTTATATCAAATATGTAGTGCTCATGATTGACAGTACTTAATAAGAAAAAGATAAAATAATTAAAATAATATAAGACAATATGCACTAATAAATTCTATCAAAATTTCGTCTATATCAATCAAATAATATGAAAGTACTGGTCTTTATGATCAATATTTCAATTGCTTTCCCTCCAAATGGCATATCAATAAATAGGACAACCTCTAATCACTATTTATCAAGCGAATTTTGAAACAATGAAGTCCTGCTGAATTTTATGGTATTGTTAAATTTGAATACAAAATGTTCACTTTCACAATACATACTTTAAAATACTTGGGTGGGACTCAATATTTAAGAAGCTTTTGAGTATTCGGCCATTAGTCTCCATTTCATTTCAAGGTTCAATGAAGTCGCAATAATAATTCTTACAATACAATGATATTGATACAGGCAATGAGCACAGTATGGTATAAATTACAATAATAAGTAAGATATGCTTCATTGACATTGTATTTTAAGAGGGTAACATTTAATTTTATCTATTATAATTATAATGTACTAAAGCATTGGTTACTTTTGAACTTGTTATATTACTTGAAGCAATAAAATATCATTTATGCTTTTACATATAAATATGTATAATAATAATAATAATATTCATACACTCACACCTATTGTAAGCCTCTATCCAAAAGTAAGCATCATTAAGAGCTAGAGCTTGTGTTATGCATACTAGATAATGGATATAAACATCCATGGCTCGTGAACAAACACTCGTACTCATCATACAAACATTTGATCCCAATGGGATTCGAACCCGGGACCCCCGACCAAGTAGCCTGTACCAATAGCAGCTCGGCCAGCCCATCATCAAACATCTGAATGTATGGATGGATTAAAATTTATATCATTTTGAGCCTTCAAAAATGGCGTAAACAGGTTTTTTTTTTAGTTTATTTCTTTAGTGTTTTGTAGTCAGACTATACTCATTTAGTGTTTTGTAGTCAGATTTTAGTTTTATTTAAAAGTTATTTTTTCTTGGGCCAAGCAAGACATACATCAATGTGTGCTAGTGACAACATCCAACCCCCGACGAAAAATGAGGGGTGTTAGATTTTAGTTTTATTTAAAAAATATTTTTTCTTGGGCCAAGCAAGACATACATCAATGTGTGCTAGTGACATCATCCAACACCTGACGAAAAATGAGGGGTGTTATAAGTCTAATGTGTCTGTCTGTGTATCTGTTTGTCTGTCTGTGGCATAGTAGCTCCTAAGCAAATCAGCCCATTTTCTACATTATAAAAGGGTTTTACTAACTTTTACAGATCCAATTGATTTAAAATTTGGTGTACTGTCACTTCGGTCACATTCCCATGAGATACCAACTTTTAGCTGATCCTATACCATCAAAAAGTCAACGGGATGCTTAATTTTTCAGAGACTTACAGCGGAT
Organism: Nymphula nitidulata; assembly: GCA_947347705.1. Classification (NCBI taxonomy): domain Eukaryota; kingdom Metazoa; phylum Arthropoda; class Insecta; order Lepidoptera; family Crambidae; genus Nymphula; species Nymphula nitidulata. The sequence goes on from OX374636.1 coordinate 10,979,728, forward strand.
ATAGCCTGTTTGGGCTTATAAGAATAGTCTATGAGATGGTATTAGATATATGATTAATGAGGCCGGGGTTACTTAAAATTTTCAATTTTATATTTGGCTCTATTGCATGCATGCAGTATGTATGAATAATATAATTATTTTGCTTTATTTCTAACCTCCCCGTAAATAGAGATAATAAAAGATATTTAATTTTAGAGCTGTCTATCTCATATTAAGTTTGTTGATTATTACCATTTTGAGATGAAATATAGTGTCATTATACCTAAAGGCATTAATACATATCAAACAATGAAGTACACTATTAGCTAAAAGAACACAGGTCCAGGCAGTACTACAAACAAAGGATTGAGCTAGGTGCATCAATAAATACCAGGAAGACATAAATCAGGTCCATACTCTGCAAATTGACTAGAACTATGTAATTACAAATATCTTGTTTATCTTGTCTAATAAACTGGGAAGTGCATTGCCTTGTAGACTGGTCTTATTAAAGCATTAGGCAAGAGTAAATCGTAAAGTTGTGAGGCTAGAATAATTCACATTTATGTGGCAGAAGACAGCATGTGATCTTTAATTTGAAACTTTTCTCACACCCAGCCTCCTGGTGTCTGTTCACCAACAGAAAATTGAGTAGGATGCTGAACTTTATTTTAGTTTTAGATAGATAGTAGAATCAGATCAATTGATCTGATTCTACTTAACACTCAACCATTTGAAAGTTAACTATTTATAAATTTATTTATTCGTTATTGTTGTGTACAGTCGACAGCACATCAAGCGAAACAGTTTGACCTTGAGACCACCCTTAGTCGGTGTAATAGGGGTGGATTTCGTATTGCAACTGTTACACTTGATGTGCTGTCATCTGTACAATAAAGAAAAATAAATACAAAATGACTCAATACACTTTTTACAAAATAATATGTGATGTACACAGACAAACTTAACACAAAACTGTGTTTTCATCCAGTTAACCTTTCAACAAAAACAAATACCTTTATTTTCTAAATATGGATAGAAAAAGACAGCTGGTAACATAACTTAAAATTTAGAAGACTTCAATTTTCATCTTTATCATCTTCATCCTTTTGTCCTTACCAGAGGCTGTTTCCTATTATCCTATCTATTGTGTTTCGTTTGAGGGTAATCTACAATTTTTTTTTTATGAACATAATGAATGAACATGGTAAAATGTACATATTTTATGTTTTCAGATGTGAAAGAACCTTCAAATATGGTTTTAAAATTGTCCATGGTCTCTGAAAACCATGGTCTCATAAGGTCACACTATTTTATTAAAAAAAAAACAATACTAATATCTTTTTGTCCTATTCTTTAGAGATAAGAGAAAGAAAATTGGAGATTTAATGAATGTAACCAGTATCAGACTCAATGTACAACTAAATTAGCATGACTCTCCAATGTATTGAAAATGTTTAAACATAAAACCATTTCCTCCAGTTAAACACATCTAGTATTCTGTCATAAATAATGTGTTCAGACCAGAAAATGCAGAGATACCTGATTCAGAATAAAAGTTTCCTTAATATTAAACTACAAATAAAATTTAGTATTAACCCATCAAGCATCAGATACCAGAAACAATTGATTTTTCAATTCTTCCTGGTGGGATAACACCACTTGGGCGATTAACATTTGGCAACTTTAATTATGAGATGATAAAAATAACCATAAAAGCAATAGTTGGGTTATAAAACTTACAAACCTTTTTCTTGTGCCACTGCATTACTGTCAGTCACAAATTTCTTTATAAGTCCTAGATACTTATTCCATTCTGGTGATTTCTCATCATCAATCTGGTTAAAGAGTTTAATAGCTTCCTCATATCCAGCCAGTCGAGCCTTCCAAAGTTTGTGCACACATTTTTCATCTGTTGGTAATTTTTTATATTCATTTTCATCCTCCATGGTATTGGTTAATTAATATCTTTTTTCAATCCAATGAAGTATCTTGATAATTTTTCTGTAAACAAAATTAATTTTCATAAATGAGAGTAAAATACTAATATAATATAAGTCCATAAATGTTGTAAATGTTGTAAAGAACTGATTTCACATCTTGACTACTTTTATCAGTAGGTTTAAAAAGCATGACTTTAAGAACAAAAAAGTTGTTGTTTTAGGTATTTTCTATAAAAGGATGCTTGTTAGCCGTGAATAAAATTGCAGGGTCATAAGTTTTAAAACCAGTTGGATGGCCCTATCAGTTTCCCTTGTAGTGTCAGTAAACAAAGACTACTATTGTAATAATTAAAAAATACAGATTTTATATATGTAAAATTAGATACTTTCAACCGAAATCGCTTTCATACGAACCAAACAAAGGAAGTTTACAACTAGGTAGTGTCCTAGTGAATAAATTGAACAATGTTATACTTCATTGTTTGCGCAAAAATGTGTATAATTTATGACTGATCTTGCTATTGTACACAGTGACTTTCTTTTTACGTGGGCGCACACTATAATATCAAGGAACGAAAACGGAATCCTCAGCTTAACATGGAAATGATGATTCAATTCAATCTCCTTTCAAAGTCGAATAATGACCACTTGGCCAATATTGCGGAACAAATAGTTAATTGCGAGCCGGTTCATTTATAGCTGTACCCATTACATAGAGAGGAGAGATACGAAACTAGACCGCATCTGCAGCGGCTGATTTAGCAACGGTCACTTTCCCACTTTACAAACAATATTAAATCAAATGTCACGAAACTTACCGATAAACAGAACCGTTTGCGAGATCTCTTCAGTAAAACTATAAAAATTAAACAAGGACAACATAAACAATAAATGACTCACATTATCTAGCGTAAAGATATATTATAACCGACAAAAAGAAATTACTTTTTCTTTTCCGTCGTCGTTTTTTTGAGTTTGCTAAATGAAAATGGACGGAGCGAATATTGCCATAATAATAACAACATTGTCCTTAAAATGCAAATCAAAAAATAATTGGTTTAAAATTAAAGTCATCGTGTTCTAAAAAATAAAAACCAATGTATATTGAATTCACCGTAATACTCATGATATTTCAAATTAACTTCACCCTTTCACTACTAAATTTCTTATGATAGTCGGCTATTTTCCTTTATAAAAGTCAAGATGCCTTTTGACAATCGATAACGCTAAATGGAAAATGATAGGATTTGACATTTGTACTCGAAAATCGATCGAGTGCTCATTGGCATTTACATAATAATATGCCAAAGGATACTACTTACTTGTATATTATTCAAGAGACTTCAGTATAGAGGAAAATAATGGACTTCAGTTAGAAGTGATATCCATCAGATATCAATCATAAGAAAATCCAATTTTAGCCAAAGCTACCAGTCACCGTAGTGGCCACGGACGAAATGATAATTTATAATTTATTTTGTATTAGAATTAAGTCTTTTATGTTGTGATGCTGAATAAAGTTTTATTCTATTCTATTCTAAATGGCTTAAGAAAGTTTGGTATCATCTTATGAAAATTTAATTAAATTTTAATGCCTTATAGTGATTATGGAAAATCTTGTCTAGGCTCTCTGGATTAAATCTCTATTAACTAATAAAGCCCATGTTTCAATTTTTTGTCGTATTGACGGCACCGCCCTGTATAATTTAGATTTGCATTATACAGGATAATTTACAATTTATTATTAATTTATTACAATTTATATTTATCTGTGCGATAAATTATTACTTCTTACTGTCAAGAACAAGACGTAAATTTTACCAATCCCTAGATATAGGAAAGGCAGCCACGCAATACTTAGTTGTTATACCGAGACTTAAAATCAGATATAAGGGGAACGCTCTCAAAAACGATGGTTGTGCTGGTAATCTTAAACACGACTTGCTGCAAAAAAGTTACGAAAAAACACCAGTTTTATACTATATTTGATTCTATCAAACAGCTGAGTTTTTTGTGATTTCAAATTTTAACACGCATTGATAAAAAACATATATTTAAAAATTGTTTTAAAAAAGTTTCCATACAAAATACCTTTTTTTACGAGATCGATCCCCTTACACTCGGTATAATTGGTTTATTTTTCAATATTGCTTTCTTTCCTAAAACTAGCTTACTTGATGACTGTTGAAACAAAAAGTTTTTGTTTACAACAACAAATGACAAAAATATTATTTTTCCCTGAAACATGTGTACTATTTTACTTCTTGTAACATTATATCAACCACAGACAATTTGTTATTTTTTGCTAAAACATATCATTTTATTTTAAAATACACGATTATTTTAAATACCTTTTTTAAATTAAAAAATAATTTCTCTTCAAGTCACTTGTTTACAATGGACTGACTACATTGAGTATTTCTTACATCATTGATTGACTATTGATGTATAAGTCCACAGAGTATATTTGCTTAAATATATAGTTCTATCTATTCTATCTCTAGTCTATCTGTGGTCTAGTAGTGACAGAACAGATACAAACACAATAAGACACTAGTACTTTAGTAGCATACTGCTTTAGTACAAACACAAGCACATGAGTCAGATACAATGTACTCTATGAGTAAGTCAGATTCTGATCCTTGTATAATCTGAGCAACACACAAAAGTCTGTCGTTCATTCATTTGTAGCCTGTCATGTCATTGGTCATGTGCAGTTTACCATTCACTTACTTGTCATTAATTTCATTTCGTTTTCATTATCCATTTCATTCTACAAACATATTTGAGAATCGCTACGAACGAGACGTGCGTCGCGTGTTTTCGTGGCTACTGTGCGTTCGCAAAATTTGCAGCCGACAACAATTTTGACTTATTTCACTTTTGTATGTGCTCAAGACAATTTCCCAAAATAAAAAGAAGGAATTTAAGTGACATTTACTGAAAACAATCTGTACAAATAGTGTTGTGTTTTTATTTGGAGTTGGGGCAATATCATTGCGACAGACAAGTTTTATCATCACCTACTGGGGCATAGTATGCTTTTTATTGTAAGTACGTTAGTCTTTTACTTACATTATAAATTCTAGTTACGTTTTATTGTTTGGTTTTGCATGATAGTTACGACTTGACGCCGACTCGCAGACATTAAAGTTGGTCACGGGAATGTTTACATTTTTAAAAAAATTAATACCTACCTAGATTCAAGTAATACACATAAACATAGATATTGTCTTCTTTATTAAAAGTAAGCATGTGGTATGTTCATTATTAGGTAATACGAACTTCGAATTTGGCTGAAATTCGTCAAATTCGGTACGACAAAACGCAGGTAGTATAAAATGTCAAAACAAATTAAAACTGCAAATATACTCTGAAGCCTACCCTGTAATAATTTGTTAAACAGGCTTAAGAATAATTTCTTTTAGTCGTATATGATTTATGAATGAAAAGAAAAGGTAATAAAAAACTTTAGTAAAATGCCAAAATCAATAAAAATAGACTTGCTGATGTTTGTGTTGACAACAGTCTGACCAAGTTGTTGTTTATTTTTGTGGTCACTTTGAATACAAAATCATAGTCAAAACAAGCATGCTAGATAAATTCCTAGTGTAGGTACCAATTTTTACTTTGTCATCCACTTGCTCCACTTACTTATTATTATTAATAATAATAATTATATTCACCACACTCACACCTATTACCTAGCCCAAAGTAAGCATGATAAGAGCTTGTGTTATGGATAATAGGTAACGGAGAAATATTCATAATAAGTACAGACAACAGCACATCAAGTGTAACAGTTGATTGGGTTATGGATAATAGGTAGCGGAGAAATATTCATAATAAGTACAGACAACAGCACATCAAGTGTAACAGTGGCTTGTGTTATGGATAATAGGTAGCGGAGAAATATTCATAATAAGTACAGACAATAGCACATCAAGTGTAACAGTTGAACTACGAAAACGAGTGCGCGAAACTGTATTGAGTTTTATTATGAATAGGCCAAGGGCAGTCTCAAGGTCAAACTGTTATGCTCAATGTGCTGTTGACTGTATATCAATATTTAAAATAATCATGAATATCCATAACAGCAAATCCTCATACTCATCATACGGAGCAAATGTCCGTATGATGAGTATGAGGATTTGCTGAGAATTTTAACTGAACGGAATTTTACTGAGATTCAAACCAGGAACCCCTAACCCAGTAGCATAACAAAGGACACTGGTGACTCTGCCAGCCGTTCTTCAAATATTGATAGTAATATTGAAACAATATTTTTCATTTTGTCATCATTTACTGATGTACATTTCCTCTTTTCCCAGTAGTTTTACCGAGTTTTCTTACCAGTTGAACTACTGGGAAGTTCCTTACCAATAGACTTACTGTTAATAAGAATTCCCTGGTGTTATTTTTTTCCCATAACTTTGATTTTATCAAAATTCATAAATCATAGTGATCCTTTCTTAATTCAGCAATGTGATCCTTTCCTAATTCAGCAAGGGCAAATAATATGATGTTTATAAAGTGCTGATATCTTTAAGTATAACAATGCTTCTTCTCCCTCTTAGTGTAAAATTCATATGTTGTGTACTGTAACTTGTGACAAGAGAAACATTCTTCTTAGCTAACTATTTCTATTGGCAAAATTACCAAAGTTAGAATTTTTTTAATTTGGTGTAGTTGCATAGTGAATGTTGGCTGAAGTTCATATTTGATTACATCCACATTCAGTTTATTATGTGGGTACATGACTACACACACAATAAGTTTTTTGTGTGTGAATCCACCCAAAGTTTATAATAATTTGATAACATGCATTAATTAAGGGCTTGGCCCATATAATGCACATTTAGACATACAAATGAACATTTCTACACACTTTTCCTTTTTGATATCTAAGTTTCTCCAATCACTTTGTTGCTTTGACCTTCTTTCAAATGGGGAAAAGTAACTATTTTATGTATTATTTAATTTGTTTAGAAAATGGTACATAATTATTTTTGTGTAAGGGGAACACACTTTCGTAAATGGAAGCCTAAGGTAGTGCTGGTCATCTTAAATACGACTTGATTAAAATATTGTAATTGCGACAAAACTGTTTCATACAAACAGTTTGTGGAGGTACCTATTACAATTTGTAATGGAGCAACATTTCTTTTTGCCATTACAAATTTTTTTTTTCACCCAGTTATGTTTAGGATGACCCACACTGGCCACTGAATTCCCTTTCGAGTGTTCCCCTAACAGCCTGTATTATAAAAACTCATTATTTTGAATGTTTGGGCCCTTGCCCAGTGTAATTACTGGGCATGGACGGCATTTCATCTTAGGCCCCAGGATGAAAACGCACCTGCAATATCAAGTGATTTTTCCTTGTTATTGCAGGTGTCTATAGGCGGCGGTAACCACTTACCATCAGGTGGGCCGTCAGCTTGTTTGTCATCTAGTTGTATAAAGAAAAAAATGTTTTTCTTTGATTTGCACCTATCACTGTAATTTTGTCAGGAAATACACAACCCCATGGTTGTGTAGTAGAGTACTTTGTGTTATGTATGTATTTAAAATAAAGAATTGATATCAGATTAGATAGATTCTAATCCCAATCTTTAAGAATTATTGGTTGATAGGAAGTTCAAAGTGAATGAAACAACAATTAAAATCAACTGAACATTGTATTATCTATGAACAGAATCAAATATTATATAATAGAAACAATAATCTGTAGAATCAAACAAAATGGACAGAAGATGCAAGAATTTAGTTACCTAGTTTTATATTTTATAGGAGGACATAATATTATATGTTTTCTTTGTAAGGATTCTGTATTGAAAGTTATTGTAGGTATAGTGTCCCTTTTGCGTACCGAATTTTAAAGTATTTACTACAAATCCTAATTGGAAACTAATTCTTTAGGGTCCTCTTATTCCTTCAACAGGATCAGCACTATCTAGGACCTATCTTTTTCTCTCCTTACAATACATTCAATACTCTGATTTTTTTTTGTTAGTGTTATAAATACCTAGTTACTTATCTATTCTTGTTATCTTGTACAGTAGTTGGATAATTTATTATCAGAAACCATTAAACCTCCTTTGAGCATAACAGTTGAAAGGTAGGTAGTTATGGAGCTTATTAAAAATAAAATGGCGTATTATGTTAAATGCCTCCTTAAAACAATAGTAGTTTCCAAGTGACATTGTTACGATTTATTGAAGCTGCTATCAGTTTTGATTGCTTTTTCGTATCTATGAGTAGGTATAATATAATACCTCTTTCTTTTAGGTTTTTGTCCACTAGATGGACGGATGCTGGTCAGGGTCGGAGGTTGCCGTTGGGTGTTCACGATGTGCCAAACGTTCCATTTGGAAATCGATAGGGGAGGCCTTTGTTCAGCAGTGGACATAAAAGTCTGATATAATTATAATATTGATAATGATGATGTACTTATATTGATGTAAAATAATAGACGTAAAAGTCCTATCAATATCTATTAGGCGTAAATAAAAACTCAGGCTTAGATCTCATTCGGTTCGGACTACTGCGACTGCGACTGGTGGCGGGTCGTTACGACACACGACACGTATACTTATGTAGAGGTATGATCATTGATCATAGACTAGAGATGATATCTCAGCGGCAGGAATAAACAATACCTATTTTTTTTTTAATTAACCCCCGGCGTCGTTAATCATCTATATAACACCATCTCATTGAGAATATTTTTATGAGCCCGAACACGCTATAACTGTTGTTAGTTTCTTAAGAATTAAGCATCCCGCAGAATTTTTGATGGTATAGGATCAGCATAAGGTTAGTATGTCAATAGGAATATCACCAAAGTTACAGTACATCAAATTTCAAATCAGTCAGATCTGTAACAGTTAGTAAAACCCTTTTATCATGTAGAAAATGAACTGATAGTCATCAATCTGATAGTCATAGCCTGAATTGATCTTCATAAATTATAGCTAAGAACTATCGTAGTCACGTCAGCTTTCAAACAAAAAAAACCGCATCAAAATCGGTCTATCCGTTGAGGAGCTATGATGCCACAGACATACACACAGATACACAATTGCACAGACACACAGATACATAGACAGACACGTCAAACTTAAAACACCCCTCTTTTTTGTCGGGGGCTAATAACGCAAACAACAAATTCGAAATAGGTAATTTCATTATTAAAAAATATAAAATGACTTACTTATTAAATAAGTAATTCTACAAAGATTCCAATAGTTTAATTCCTTTCTAAGGGGTTTTAGAGCGTTTAAGCCGATACTAAGTTGGAAATATTGAACGAACTGATTTTAGCAAAACTTGCATGCATAAGCAAGTTAGGCTAAGCAACTTAACAATAATTAATAAGCAACTTAGCTTATAGAATAGAATAGATAGAATAGGAGGATAGAATTATTAGAATTATTGAATCTAGGTTATACCCTAGAAACATATTTTTTTGGCGTCGGTGCTTCACTTTCTATTGTTTCTTGAAACAACTTAGCACTACCTCCAAAAAATATGTTTCTAGGGGATAAGTACCTACTTAAATTAATTATTTTATCCTTTTTAGTATTTGAAAGTCGGTTTAAATTTTTGTTTAAATGTTATTTTCTCAATTTTTAGCGATAACTTTCTAAGGTCAAAGCTAGATGGGTGACCGTTAGCATTATTGTTTTCTACTTTCAAATCCTGTCACTAAAAAGTCATAGGAAAGCAAAAATCCACAATTTCGCCTACATAGACGACTTACTCATTCCAGTTATTTTGATTTAAAAACCGTTTTTAAATATTTTTTTATGGGACCAAATGGCAACTATTCCGCCCTAAATTCTACCTCTCTTTTCTATTTTGGTGACCCTAAATTCTAAAATTGTGTACTTAGTCAAAATATACCTTTAATCTTTGCCTATCTTTGCCAATAGCCTTCGTCATTTCCGTGTTTCAATGGATTGCTTTTTGTTTTTTCTTCAAGTACAAAGTACGTACAAGTCAGACCGGTAATTTAATTAATTTCCACAATCTATTGACAAAGTGTGAATGAGTCGAGGACCTGCTGTCGTAGTGGTTTGAGCGTACGAAAACAAGCAACTTTCCCCATGGTCGATCCCAGGATGGGTCAATCAAAATTTGTAATCTTGAGCTCCTCCGTGCTTCGAAAGGCACGTTAGATCGCAACTATTTTAATCACTAACCGCTGGCCCAATATGCGCCAGCGTGGTGGTGTTATGGCCCAAACTCATCATGTGCTTATCCCGTGTAGGAAGACCTGTGTCCAGCAGTGGGAGGTATTAAGGCTGGTGATGATGAATGGATTGAATAATAAGAATAATGGTATCTTTTTGTGCTATTTTGGGTGCGGGTTGGGCGTGAAATTCACATCGCGTGTTCCAGTGGCGTAGCTTGCTTTAGGTGGGCCCTGTATCAAAAATTTTTGGGGGCCCTATGATAATTACACAAATTGTCGGGTTTCATGTGGTCTAAATGAAGACCATCGATGGAGGGGCTCATGGTTTTTTCAGAAAATATTAAAAGGAGTTTTTGAAGTATGTCACTTTTGTTAATTGATTTTTCGAAGTGAAAACGTCCTAAAATAAGAATATAAATATCATCCAAATAAAAAAAAAGTTTATATTTTCCCTTATTCAATATTCACATTCCCAAAAAAAATTAGGTCTGACCGTTGTAGAACAGAAATTTAAAAAAGTAGGTTTTCAACATTTCGGGTGCTTTTATCGACAAAAAAAAACTATTTTCTTTAAAACTGAATGTTCGCAAAAGAAAGGTACATGGGGGTCCCTTGGGTAGCCCATGGGCCCCTCCATCGAATGTTTTCTTTTGGATCACATTTTTTTTCTGGAAAGCCTACGGCCTAATATTTTACGATTTTTCTCTTTCACGTTCGGGGCCCCTGTAACCCGGGGGCCCCGTATCATTGATACGGCTGATACGGCGGTAGCTACGCCCCTGGCGTGTTCTCGACATGCGAATTAAAGGGATATTGGCTAAGTTTAAATGTAGAGCTATTTTTCACAAATTCGGAAAATATACGCGACTATAACCCATAAAAACAATTCAAACTTAAAAGTTTTTAAATATTGTTAAAGTTAACGGTTTCGAAAATTTATAAAAATGATCAATCTTTTTCTATAATTTATTAAAAATTATAATGATATTAGATTGCTTACATCAATTAAAACAACTATTATGACAACTAAAAATCAATTTTGTCTATTGATTTTAAACATACTTACTATTCATTTTGCAACTTTCTTTACGAGTTATAAACTTCTTATTTAAAAAGTTGTCAACTACACTACATAATGGAGGGACGCCACATAATGATGTAAGAATTCATAGTAATTTGCAAGCATTTCCAACACGTGAATTCACGTTATCAACACGCGACGTGAATTTCACAGTCCCGCTTTCTGTGTGGCAAAGCCTTAAGTCTACAGTCGATCACTTTCTATAGTACCTATATAATAAGCATAGATAATGTTATCGTCAAAGATAACACTAAAGCTCCTAAAAGCTTAAATTATTTAAACGTTAGATAAATAAACGGAAAATATTATCCGTATGTTAGGCTTTGTTTGTGTATAATCAAAGATGTACAGTTATTTTATTCTTGAAACTTTACATGCAACTAATCCAGAATAGGATAATAATAATAAATATTATGTATGTGTATTATTTACCGAGTTAAACGTAATTGCTTGAAGACTTCCGCTTGCTTGTTCAAGCGTAATTCCTGACATCTTCATACTACATGTTAAAAGGTTTAAAATATTGTATGATTGTCACATAATTTATCGGCAAAGCTAAAGATTTTTTTTTGCTCATTGTTTTTTTTTATTCACATTGGATTATTTTGATAAGGAAGTGAATTTGGTAAAAGCTATAAAAGTTAAATTTAAGCTGTAAACTTGTAACAAAAAGCCCTGTTCCAGTAGAATTAATTATATTCACTTTAAGAATAGCTATACGCTGCCTTTTCTACAGCTACTTATTTATTAATCATCATTATCATCATCACCAGCCTATATACGCCCCACTGCTGGGCACAGGCCTTCCTACATGGGAGAAACACCTGAGGAGTTTGGGCCATAACACCACCACGCTGGCCCAATGCGGGTTGGTGAGTTAAATAAAGCGCTTGTAGGAACCCAGGATCGATCATGGCGAAAGTTGCTTTGTTTTTCGTATCGAAACCAGAGCGCTCAAACCCAAACGCCACTGAGCTCCTATATAATAATACCTCCTCCTATATAATGCTCCTATATAATAGTCCGTAATACAATACAGAACAGACTTTTAGTTATTCTGTCATAAATAAATAAATAAATACCTAGATCTATGTACTATTGTGATGTTTGTACTCAACACGTATAGGTACGTACTTAGAGCCGCGTGTTCTCTATAGTAATGAGATTTACGTGTACTGGCATGGCATATGAACGTGCATTACTGGGGATTCCGTAGGCTTTGATTTAATTATTGGGAACGAAGTTTAGACTAGTGCTTGCCTGCGATATCCAACGGACATTTTATCAAGTACTTATAAAGTATCTCGACTTACCCACTTTTATGATTAGGACAATTTTCCGGCCCGTTTCTTTCAATTTATTAACTTGAATCATATTTGTCTCAATAAAAATAAATTGTTGACTCATCCAATTCCTTTTCGTTGCTCCACATTTCATTCTTGGTATCGATTCCAAAACACTTTTAACTTTAAACTTATTGTAAAGTGGTTCTTTGTTATGTTTTTTTTATTTCAGTAAGAATAAACGCTTCTTTTTTCATTTTCTTTGTCTTCCTGTATCTAATCGCCACGATTGTTTTTTATCTATTTGTGTCTTTCTGTAGGATTGACAAAACGCATTTTTTAATACAGGTTTCACTTGTTTCCTGTTGCTATAAAATATACAAGAAAATGAAAATTCAGAATATATTAAGTGGAATAACTTAACTTAACCTTTATCTACTTAGTTTTGCTGGATTCTCCCCGCCGAGTTGGACTATTTTCCTGTTGAAAAACATCAAGTCAAAGTTCATTTTGTCCTACACGGAATCGAAGCATGTACTTCAAACATGAGCGGCCATGAGACCATGACCACCACGACACGTCGACATTGAAATAATCCCCAATGTCGCTATTTGTAAGGGTTGCGTGTTCCTTGATTGTTATACTTTCACCGGTCGCCGTCGGTCGATCAGATACACATTAAAACTTTGACTGATATTTACTTTACCGTTTTTAAAAAATTAGCTAGTTAAATCATATAGCCTTCGTCCGTTTAGTAATTTGGTCTGTGTGATGAAAAAAATTGTAAGTATGAGAATAGCATAAGCATATCCTAGGGGAGGTTAGGCCTCAAGAAACACCTATTTTAACCAAGTAGCTCCTTATAAAAGATGAAAAGGTGATTGAGTTACGTTAAAATTGGATAATCTAGAACTATTAATATCTATACCTGACAAATTAATGTTTATCATCTTTTGTAATTTGTAATTTCGTATCATTCGCATTCATCTGCCAAAAAATGATTCACAACTTGTTTCACTTATTGAATTACACAACGTTTATGACAATTACTAAAGTATCAATAAACTTGCGAGTTGTTTAATAAGGTCAGTGTTCTCCAAAGGCTTTAGGTCAGCAGTTAAGAAGAGGATTCGTCATGCAAACAGCATTTAGACCATGAAGGCATACTTCCTGTACAATCCGGCTATTGTCCCAGAATATTTTATTTCCTATTATACCCAGGCGTAGGTCACTTACCATTACTTACCAACCACCTATACCAGACGAATCTTATGTACAAAACAGGATTAAAGTTTGTTCTCTCTCCGTCTTATTAGTTGTCTACTTCTGCTCAGGTTTGTCGGATAATGGTCTCATGGTTTCTACCCGCGAAGATGAATCTAATTAACCGATGGATCCATGGAGTTTGTGTTTGGATTAAAAAATGATTTATATTCCATAAATATACATTTAAATAAAATGAAGAATATGCAACTGAACCACAGAATACTGAAGTTAGAGGCACACTAAACTTACACATTAATTTATTTAACCCATTGAATATGCGAATTTTCAAGTTTTGAGTGATATTTTCGAAGTATTTTCGGAATCCAACAGTCGACGAGACCCTTTTTTTTTTATTCAGACGTAAGTTCACTTACACCTCAACCAAAGAATTCAGAAATTTGTTACGAGCTCGGGCTAAACCACAACAGCTAAAGTCCTAATAAAAAATGTTGAAGAGCTGCTGTTATCCTATACAGGTCTATCTCTGTAACAGAGTTGAATGGAACCATATACTAATTTTAGCTTGGCCGAAATTCGTGTTTAATATTGTTGCACTTTAAACGATATGGGTGGGCCTGTGCATTTTCTGCGTTCAATTTAATCTGACGCTAGCCGGATTTTCCAATAAGCACACTGTTGGCCCACCTGGAGAAGGTGTCAATCAACAGAGCCTCTGTCTAGGGCCGAAATTATTGCTGATAACATTGATTGTGATAGCTTGTCTGAATACTGTTTTTATTTTTTAATAGTAGCCACGATATTTATACGTAGAATTGTTTTGTGTTTTAAAAAAAGCGCGCACTTATGCTTTGTAAATGTTGGCAGTAATTTTAGTTGTCAGGATATAAGTAAAAGTGGGTGTTCTTAGACCCTTCTTAGTTCTTAGCCCTCACACTCGTAACGTAACTTCTATACGCTCTTGAAGTTTAACTTTATTCGCTTCAACGCGTTATTGGGCCTAATTCTGGGAACACACTTTAATTCTAAATTTAAGTACAGTATATCTCTCTCTCGTAATAAGTCATAGGAAAAAGATAGCAAGAATCTGTTTAGAGCAGTCAATTAAATTTAGATAGATTTCATAGAAACCATAGACAATTTTAGACGGCATGTACTGTGGTGCCTCCTAAATACTGCACTTTAGCACGTATAATAAGGTCGAAAATTGAACGCACCTTTCTGAATGTCAATTTATATGACAGTCATCCTTTTCGGTTTCGTTTTGAAAGAAAGAAATAGACTGAACTTAAATTTAAACTTAACATGTGTTCTCCAGAATTAGGGCCATTGTCCCACAAACTAATGAATACTCGTAGGTTAATTAAAAAGTAAATAGTAGTTCATAGTTCATTGATAAATCATTTTGTTATTGTGACTAAAATTACGAATTAGCGAGGCCAGTACTGAACGTAATGTTGTTTTCAAACGTATGTACAGACGACATCACATCAAGTGTAACAGTGGCACTACGAAAGCCGCTCCTCTATTACGAACGGAATAAGGGTGGTTTCAAAGCCATATTGTTAAGCTTCATGTGCTGTCAAATGTATATATAATAAGTCAGTTACTAATTAATAATCGTCTGTTACGAACGGAACGAATATGGAAGAACCTTACCAAACTAAACAATGTTCATTTTAGTTTCGCGACAATTTTTCACGTATTAATAATTCGAAGATAATAAGAATTATAAGAAAACTATCATAGTTATTTCCTCTCTCTCTATTGACATTCCAAAACTGTTCCAAATCATAAGTTGATTTGAATATTTAACCTGAAAAGTGGAACTATGCCAAATCGAAGTATGCTTTTGGTTTATTTATATTTTGTAAACGAAGAGCGTTCATAGCGAGTTATAAAAACATTGGCCCTATTAATATTCTGCCCTTGGGTGATGTCAACGACCTTGCCATGGCGATCCCTTAACACAAAGAAATCTGACTTGTTCATCTGTCCAAAAAGGAAGTATTGCAACAGGGAAAGGTTCTGTTTGATCGCGCTTAGGATTAAGAAATCGTTTGGGCACTTCCTGCGATACCTCTATAAATATACAGAAATGGCTGACCGGAAACTAAGTGGCCTTGTCGTGAGAAGTTTTGTTCGAATCGTAAGTAGTCGTCCATGTTGTAGCAGGTACTACACGGAAATGCAATCAGGATGCTGACTGCATGTTATCTACATCGTTAAGCAGTGCTTATCCCTATACGATGAGGACATATCTGTTTATAAATCGTAGTACCCATTTGTTTTAGAAAGAGTTTCCTGCAATATTAAAATTAATTTACTGTCTCCACCTCAACATCACGGACAAAGAAGTTTAGTGACTTGTTTCCTTGTCGGACTTCGAAAATTTGGAATTATTTGCCAGCATATGTGTTTCTTCCTTCCGTAACAGGTGACAGGCGGTTTTCCCTCCTTTCTATACACGGGTTCCTTCAAAAGAGGCGTGAAAAGGCACCTTATTGGCCGGCAAGGTGGAGCCGGCTAGAACAGTGTGTTTTAAGCTGTACTAGCTGTCTTCGCATATGGACTCTTCTTTTCGCTTCACATTAGGTAGTGTTGAGTCATTTGCCGTGCTTTGTATAAAAAAAATATCTCTGTCTCTCAATTTGCCAGATTTTGCCATATTAGTTTTACCAAGGATAACAGAAATATTATTTGTGGTGTATGATTCTAATCATACTCTAAAAAAGCTTTTCTTGTTAGAATCTGTTTGGGTGGGTCGAACATTTGGTGTAATTACGTCAGCTAAGTGAGGCGCGTTATGAGTAGAGTATGACAAGAATCGTTGCGGGTTTTTTTTTTATAAATAAACATGAACAGATGTTTTGTTTTTGTTTGGATGGCCTGCTTTATTTTTGTTCAGTTCAGACAGCAAAAGTTACATGTGATTATAAGTACTTAAAAATTAAAGTGTTCACTTCTTGTCAATTTTTTGAGTGAGATACTTTGGCACATCGTGCTAATGTAGATCAATAATAAAACGGCTTGGCAGCCATGTGTCAGCAAGAGTACAAAAACAATTTCATTGCTAGGTAGGTAATAAAATAAGGCCCCCGGTAGATTGTAGATTTAGACTATTTTAGACCAATTATGTCGCAAGATAATAAAAATCATAAATACAAGAGAGTTAGCTCTCTTGTATGTTATAGCAATACTATTTTGTTTACGTTACTCGTAAGTCACCATCACCGATCACGTGGAATTCAAATGTCTAGACATTTTTTTCATAAATTTTGACATAAAATTGTATTGACTGACAACGTGAGATGCGAGGTTTGTTACGAATACTAAGCACATTCTACCTAAATAACAGAATAACATTACTGATATTTTAGGCAATGATCAATAGATGTATTATTTACAACCTTACTTTTCTAAGCAACTTACCCACCCTATTACTTTATTAGAGAACGTGGCGGTTATCTTTATTGAGACATTTAAGACTTCCAGCAGAGATGACTGACGTCGTTACTTGGGCTAGATAATAAGGTCAGTCTAGGAAAAATATGTACGAATTTATTACAGAGCTCGGTTTTAATTGTAGTCATTGTTCTAATGACTAGTGTAGTTTTATTATTAAGAATTTTGTTAGAAATCCAGCTCGGTGGCGTAGTGGTTTAAGCGCTCTGGTTTCGATCACTATAACAAAGCAACTTTCGCCATGGCGATCCCGGGATGGGTCAACGTTAAGCCGTTAGTCCAGATTGTTACTGCAACCGCTTTAACCCAACAACCCGCATTTTGCCAGCGTGGTGGTGTTATGGCCCAAACCCCTCATGTGTTTCTCCCATGTAGGAAGGACTGTGCCCAGCAGTGCGACGTATATGAGCTGGTGATGAAGAAATCCACGCCGTGGAGGCCATACAGGCACGGTCAGGTTAACCTTTGGCTGTTAGTCGGGGACAACTATACAATATAAAATATAGATACGAGGTACGATACTTCTATCACATGAGTATGACGTGTTCAAAGTTTAGCGTGTGCTCCTTCCAGTATACCAATAGAGAATTAGGCTTAGTTAAACTTCATTAGAAATATGTTTTATCATGAAATTTTCTTACACCTAAGTTTGAAAAGAACAAAACCGTCTGTAGATGTTATAAACTTATGTAGGTAAGAGGCGTAGTATTTTGTAATAGTATTTTATATAAGAAGTAGGTATGTCAAAATCCTACGTCTCATAAGCAAAACCGTCCATAGATAGGTTTTAGAAATCCGCTAATAATGTTCCCTGCATGAGAAGAATCCTAAAGTATTTTTTTTGTATTTAACACAGCAAATGTCTTCATACTAACCGATTCATACTAACAGATGATAAGTAGCAGGAGTCTATGATTCGAGGAAAGCTCAGCATGAACATACTGCCTTATCTGGCCACACGTTTCCACCTTACCCACATATGGAAGGAATTAGGAAACATAATCGGCCGGTAAATCATAGAACTTTCAACGAGTATGTGCAAAGTATACTAAAACTAATTTTCTTTGTGCGTGATATTGTTGTATTCGATGGAGAGAAGAAAGTAAATTGATAACAATATGAAGAATTGTAATTTCAAATCAACGTTTCATGCATAATGTAAAATTATTTTAACAAAAACTATATCGATCTAATATAATGACGCCGCCATGCTTTTACTTATGAAATTAATTATAATCAAAGTTCGTAATAATTACATTATATAATATGTATTTAACTCCGTGATAGGTCATAGGTACCTAGGTGTCTAGGAAAGACCTTGATCATGACAATGTAGCTATAATAATACTCTTGTATGTAGAGGTCATTATTATTTAATATTCTGCAATCTCTCAAACAGGTTTCTCTGTATGAATGAAAACTGTCATTTCATTTAGAGTCGGTTTTCTTAAATAGTTTTTCAGCCATTTAAATTTTTCTGGGAGACAGTCGGTTAGCATTAGTTAACATTTATTAGTTGCACATTGAACTTGCTTTTTCTATAAATGTCATAAGTAATTGAATTTTTAAAAACCATTCAAAATCATTATTACAGTTTTGTAGACAGCAGTATATTAAAGCCAGTATCTTTAGCCCTTCTGTTTTTATCGTCTTGTAATTGATAGCTTGTTAAAATTCCAAAACATTAGGCGCTCCCATTAAGCGTCATCATCATTTAGAAAAACTTAAATGTTAACGTATGTCTGTTTTGTGTAACAACTAACAAAGAATATTTCATCCATTTTCTGGAATCGTTGCTTTTTGTTTCAATCTTGATTAATTTATCCGTCACTAGTTGTATAATTTAGTCCAGTCTGTTAGATTCGTATTTCTGCCTCCTGCGTTGCGTGATCATCACACATCTTGGCAATGAGTAATAAAATTGTTATGACTCTTTATGAATTGTTTCTAATAAGTAGGCAGGGCTTAGAGTAAGTACCTCAAGGCTCGATTCTAGGGCCCCTTTTGTTTTTGAATCAGAATATTTTACCGTCTATTTCCTTATATCGCGCACCTTTGTCCCTCCAATACTTCTGAACTCTGATCACCAATTATGATAGTTGATTTGTTTTGGTGAAAGGATTTTTGTTATAGACTCTACTTCGATGATAATATAGGCACATACCTATTTTAGAAATAGCTAAATAGGATCACTTTGACTAACTGACTTTATAAAATACTTCCATATAATCCCATAATACCCGATCTCCGTCCCTTTCATCTAAATCTGAAGCGGTTAAGTTGTGAAAATAGACAGACAGACATAGTTCCATTTGCATTTATAATTTTAACTAGTATAGATTCTACTATATCAAATGTTTGATTACATAAAATTATAGTAGACAGTGAATAAAATAATATAATTATTATTAATTTACGACGTGTTTTAAATAATCCTAAAAATCTAATCTCAAAGTTTTTAGATGACACGCGGAAGTTGTAGTATAGTGTATTATGTGGTACACTCTCCTAGTACAATTGATTTAAAGTTAAACGTCGTCGGTTCCTAATACATAATAACATACATAAGGAGTAAGTATATGTGGGTAGGAAGTATGGCACTAACTAATCACAGGGCTATTTTCGGTCATTTGAAGATTATAATATCTTATGTAAATCATGTAATACCTCTTTGCAAGTATAAAAGGCAATATTCACTCTTACAATACAAGTATAATTTTCCCGTGTATTATGTAAATCACAACCGGTCTGTAACGCGGATGCTATTATTTCTACAGCATTGATAACGTCAATTCTAGAAGATATTCGATATCATTTAATATGTCAATCTCTTGTAGGGTCATGTTAGGCAGAATCGTGATCGTTGTGTAGATTACGCTCATGTCCGGTGGATTTAATTTTATTTGTAACTGTTCTATTGAAATCCTCGTTTTTAGTATTATTCTTGTGTTGAAATTTACTACAGTTCTGGATAAAAATAGATGCCGCAAAATGCATAAAAAAAAATTAAGCATGATGCACGCATAGATTGCAACAGTAGGTACTTCTCTATGATTAGAAGACGAAAACACAAATATGCAAATGGATTCTTTTTATACAACTAGATGACAAACAAGCTAACGGCCCACCTGGAGGTAAGCGGTTACCGCCGCCTATAGACACCTGTAATAACAAGGAAAAATCACTTGATATTGCAGGTGCGCTGTCATCCTGAGCCCTAGATAAAATTCCGTCCTCAATGCTGTCCATGCCCAGTAATGACACTGGCTACCTTTCCCTTCAATCCGAAACACAGCGAACTGTTTCACGGCTGAAATACGGAAGGCGGTAGTATCCTACGGCGACCCTACGGTTGTCTGGGTAGGTACACCGCATTTAATACGTGCCTACAACCTAGTAAGGAATTTTAGTTTTTGCTATAATATTATGTAGAATACTAGCTAGTGTAGTCTTGGTATTGTTCGCATCTACAATAAACCGTGAACTGTTGTTCCAATCCAATACAAATAAACCTTTAATTACACAATCTTTCGTAGTGTTGGATGTAGTGCCATGTTTACTTCTCGCATCTGGCAGAGACAGTCCAACTGAGTAAATTAATTGCTCTGCTAATGCGTTGGGTTATTTGTATACAAATAAACCGGTTACAACTATTTTTTTTTTAATTTCCTTTGGAGGAAGGATTTTGATGATAAATAGAGTCTTCACTAAAGCAAAGAAAATAATAATAAGATCTTGCAGGAATTGTATAGCTTCTACATAATAATGGTACACTGACTCTCATTCTGATGATTACCGAGTACCAACCAACTATAACTAAATTGACGTTCAGTACCCCTAAATTCACTAAGAAATCCTTTTCTTAGTGAATGTAACTACAAACAGAACTTGACCGGTAAATATTTTAACGTTATTCTCTTGCACATTGACTAAAATCAAATAAGTAAAACAACAACAAACGTGCAACAATTAAACGTGAGGTTAAATGCGGTAAAGTAAGGTAAGGTAAGGATTTATTTAAAAAAAATATAAGTAAAAAAGTTATGTATCGGATGTTGATAGATTTGGTGATTCTTTTTATGTTAGAAGGAGTACTTTCAGGTTGGTCCCATAGAAATTTCATCTAGACTTGGTAAAAATCTTCGAAATCCTCAATGAACAACAGTCAAGTTATAAAAACAATACTGAAATGTAATTCAACCAGAGAGTGAGACACAGACAAGTCGATAATGTTAACGGTCACCCATTTAGCTATGACCTTAGACACTAAAAAATGAGAAATAAGAAAAACAAAAATAAATATCGACTACTTATCTAATTAAATGGTAATTTTTGGAGTGTTATTATAACTTCATTTTCCATTTTTTTCTGGAAATAGTTGAGTTGTGTACATTTTTGTGGGCCTCAGCTGTTACTAACCAAATAAAAGCAAATGGCCCGTTTTCTTCTTTTTCGTTTATATCGTATTTATTTTTAATACTGATTGCTTCCAGATGGAGATATTTTTCCATTGTGTACTTTGTAGATTCATAGACCTTTCTTCTATTTTCCTTGGTAGATTGGTTATTTTAACTGTTATTGTAATGTTAATGGCTCATACCCATTACATTGAGGTTTTTTTGGATGGACATAAGATTAAAGCGACAGCGTAATGTAATTTCTTATATAACTACGGCCTGTTTAAGAGTCTATTTTATATTGAGTACGTTTCAATCGAATTGTCTAAAATGGCAAAAAAATAAAGCCAGCTGCAGTGCAGTGTCTGCGGTGGCGGGTGGAGTAATAGTATATCATAGTGAGCAATAGTGAGTGAGACTCAATATAAACTTCTGAAACTTTTAAAGCCAAGCGAAGGGTACTTTTTCTTATTAAAACCTTTTAAAAATTGAATAGAGGAATCATAAATCGTGACATTGTCCATAACATTCAATGTTACCACATTATATAGTACGTGTCTAATTTACACAGGTTATGTAACTTCCTGATGTTGTGACGTAATGACGATTGCAATGATCGCATTAAGGTGACGTACTAAAAAATGTCCTTATACGTTTGATAATAAAGGTCATAATATGAAAGGTGCAGATACAAAACAATGATCGTACGTGATGGCGTAAACAATTTATCGGTATTATCGACCCCGCTCGACCTCGCATATTCTATTGCAGCGTGAACTTGAAGAGGGTCGATAAAGAATATCAAAAGGTTGGCAACCTCGGGGTAGGTCGGTTGTAAATTTGTTGATTTCACATCCAATATCCGGCTTTTTCTATACGTATTAAATATGTACATGCGTAGGCAATCATGTTCATATCCTTTGCGAGAAGAGACGGTAATGAAAACGAAAGTTAATGGGTTGATTACCGCTTTCGGTTTACAGTATACAGAGTTAAACGGGTTTATTTATCATTTTCCAATCAAGTATACGTACCTATGTAGATATTAGTAAAATTTAAAACATACAAAGATCATTGTACGAGTAACCTCTCCGCCATGTTTTTTGTTTCTGACTGACCTTTAACAATCCGGTTACATTTTTCTGCACGAAAAATTTGTGCGAAATACTGTTAGAATGTAAATAAACTCGCAGACGCAAACCAAAAAACAGGAGTTTTCTTGCCTACAGATATAATATACCTTTCGAGTAAGGCTAATGGCAGGCAGGTAGGTTTATTCTGGACACAGGAAGACTAAAAGCAGGGGAAGCACAGAACTTATGGCCCCATGCATGATAATAATGAAGATAACTCAATATTATTAAAATTTATTATTACAAATCCCTTTTTCTCTAAACTTTGGACTCTATCTACTAATAAGTAGGTGGGTATGCAGGGTGGTGCCGTCAATACGACAATAAATAAAATTGAAACATGTCATGTTCTATATTAGTTCAATGAAATGGTTTGCCACTTTCAAAAAGATGTAATTCATTTTATAATTTCACGACATTTATATGAAATAATATACCTAATATTGGCTGCATTATTTCACAGAAATTACATGAAATTATTAAATGAATAAGATGTTTTTAAAAGTGGCAAACCATTTCCATAAACTAATATAGCCAATGTTTTGATTTATTGACACATCCCGTATAAACCTATATGAAGTGATTCGTATTTTGAAAATAATATTTTATTTCGTTTTCTTTATTGTCTACTAACATTTGCCCGCGTCTATGCCCGAGTGCATTTCGGCTTTCGCTCCAAAAAGTATCCTATATTCTTCCCAGGGTCTCCAGGGCGCCAAAGCGTAAGTAACAAACTCTCTTTTGCATTTATAATAATAGTTAGGATATTTTTGATATAATTAATACTTTATGGTAAGTAATATAAAAAGTTGCTGCTGCCTCCCGGCTGATCCGTCTGCTGCTAGTGAAAAAAACGCATGGAAATGTAGATAAATGTACTTATGCGCTAAAGCAGAGCACTTATAGTGCGTAGGTACACTTGCATTTTTGCTAGGGCAGTCAGAAATTCAGTAATAAAAATCGTGCTCCTTATCGGATCTACAAAGAGTCTGATGAACGAAGAGGGCTGGGCAGCCCTAAAGAAACATAAGCAAAGCAAAGCTATCATTATCAAGAGAAAAACGGCTTCTTTGTGTTATTTCCCGACCTAGATATACGGCAGAAGGTATGCTACTGCCAGCTAGAGTCAAATATAAAGCAGTAAGAATTTTCTAGTTGTCAATTTGGACTCCATCCAAGACACCAAGACAGTGAATAGGCGCTTTCGAATGTGGGCTCTCTGACTTTGACCTTAACACGGAGTCATTAGGAAGCTGCGGTCAGGAACGTGTAGTGCTAGTGATGAGTTGGCATGTTTAATAATAGACACCCAAGAGAAATGTGGCAACTATCTCTCAATCGATGAAACTCTATTCCCCGAGTAGAATGTTTTGACAAACACACGTACCGTTAAATATGTAAATTAAATAGACCTGACAGAGATAATTGTTTTCGATGCTTTCTACTAGCAAAGGCGTTGCTTAAGTTTTCTTGTAAACTGGTCGTGTGACGTAAACGCAATACCCACGTTTACGTTTTACGATAAATAAAACCGTTACCTACTAGACATTCGGGCAACGATGAATTCGTGAGAACTAGTGATAGTGAACGTTTGAATGAAAATGAAACCGTTTGAAAATAGTTTTGTTATATTTAGTTTAACTTTCACTAACAGTTCAACTAAAGAAAGATACCAAAATGCAATAGCTATTATCGTGCAGTTCAGTTGTTCTATTTCTCCAATTGAGAGTGTAGATAAATCAATTAAGATTACAATATTTATGACCAGCCAGTAAAGTTTTCTACTGACATAGTTTTCTACTAAATCTTCAGGTTCCTGTTTCGTGTCCCCTTACCTGTAGATGTTTGTTTGATGAAAACGAACTTTTATTTACGGTAGGTAAGTATTTAGTTTTTATGTTTATGTAGCATATTTTTAACCGACTTCAAAAACGAGGAGGCTCTCAATTCGGTGGGTATGTTTTTTTTCTATGTATGTACACATTACACCGAGATTTCTGATCCGACGGACGTGATTCTTTTCTAGGGGATAAGTACCTACTTAAATTTAGTTATTTTATCCTTTTTAGTGTTTGGAAGTCGTTTTTTTAACATTATAATAAATGTTTTAAAAATAACTACCTACCTTAGAAAAATATCTAAACTAGAAGAAAAAGATTTTTCTCTAAAGCTGGTTACTATAGCGTAGGTACGTTGTTTTTTTATTCGCAAATGAACGACAGCGGATCTAGATTTTATGTTGTGGTTTGTAGCATTAAGGAACAATTTTTTTTATTACCTATAGCATAGGCTATAGGTAATAAAAAATCAGTTCCTAAATGCAGATATGGCTGCATCATATCGGAAAATCACTCGCATAATGTTGTCAAGTTTATAGGATATTCTTAGATTTAAAAAAGTTAATTAAATGAATTACGTAATTTGATTAACGTAACAGTTATTTATTTTTTGTTTAGTAACGAAGTGTTTATTAAGTTACGAACTGCAAATAAATTTAAATGCATTTCTTATCGAGGCTGCAATCGCGACAAAACAATCGTAAAAATGTAACAAAAATTGTTTGCGGTGTAAAACGGTAACCGGTTATTATTTCTTAGACGTCTTTGTTTCTTTTTTCTCATTGTTTTTAACCTCCGACGAAAAATGAGGGGATAACTTATAACAGTCAGTTTGACGTGTCTGTCTGTGTGAATGGATTTTGATTCGTTTTTTGTATTTGAAAGCTGACGTGACTAGGATATTTCTTAGCTATAGTTTAAGAAGATTAGTTCAGGCGTTTGATGACTACGAGCAGATATAGCGTGTTTGGGCTCATAAGAATAGTCTCAATGAGATGGACATAATTAGATGGTGAATAAGGCCGCAGGTTACTTAAAATTTTCAATTTAATATTTTTACTTGTCTGAAAAATAGGCGATAAAACTGGCTGCATACATATTTTGAAAATAGCAATATGAGGTGGATCAAATTGGAACTTTGGCAACAACTAAATATTTGTTTACCGACTTAAATTTCGTAGTCCATTTAAAAATATATGCATAAGAGGAAATCCTGTAAAAACACTTAAATATTTACACAACTGCGCCTTTGTAAATTCCACGAGAAAGTCATATTATGCGCAATAGCTCGTAGTACTAACTACGTGACCTAAACAACACCTAAAATACATAACTAATGTTTTTTTGGAGAGTTTTGGTTTATTAAAAATGTTTGTATGTATGCTTATCTCCTTTGCGTTCCGAAACCATTGGAGGGTTTATCAACTTCATCACCTTTTAAAATACATTCGTCTCAAGAAGCCAACAACAAGAGACAAGATTCGATTTTCACATAATTTCGCAACAATTTGTGTTGAGCAATTTTCTTGATTTGTGTATATCTATAGTGTACAGTGTCCACATCGATGTTTCAATGTTGATTACGATTAACGAGTGATGCACGTGTCACTTAAGTTTGGAGCCTCTCTTTTTGATAATGTTACATCACCACAAGTTATCGTAACACTTCATTCAAATTCAAGTAACATAGCTGGCGACTTGATGGCCGACATGACTGACTATCATCCACTACATGATAGTGATAAGGTTTATTAATACGTAGCAGCTTATTTTTAGTCACCATTGAGCATCATAATCTGCTCTATTGAACAGTTCTGATACCAAACTACGCTTTAAATGTGTATTGGAAAACCCGTGCGTCAAGACTTATCCGTATAGTTTGTAGGGTTCCGTGCCTAAAAAGTCCAATCGGTGGCTTGGTTTGGACGTTGGACTTATTGTTACGATTACTCCATATTTATTCTGACTGTCAGTGAAATAGACGCTTCTAAATTCTCACTAAACAACATAGGGCCTTGAATTTTGCATATTATACCAACGATTAATTTTGAATATTACCCATATGTAAATCTCTTATTCATAGACCAAAATAAAAATAATAATGTCAACAACAGCATCAATAGCCTACGCACGTTCCGTTTCCTTCCTACAGGCCTTTTTACGTAGGAGAAACACATGAGTTATGGGCCACAACACCAGCAACTCTTATACTCTTGCTTTCATAATAAGATTCAGGAACTGTCAAACATTAGATTGGATTAGGATTTGCTATACAGGCAACTCGATCAACGGTTCGAATCCCGGTAGGAGCTAATGTTTGTATGACGAGTACGAGCGTTTATCATTTCCCCGTTATCGTGTGAGTGTAAGAATATTATTGTTATTATTTGACTCGTCTTAATTTTTGTGTTTGTGATGTGAGTCACCTTTACACTCACATCAGAAACACAAGAAGTGAGATAAGAAAATTAAAAAGCAGCGTCAGCAAAACATAACCATGTGTCTCTTGAATATTTTCGAGCGATCGGTCCCAATGCCAAGCATTCCAAATTATTAGTTTGTAAGCTATAATTGATGATTGTTTACAATTTGTGATTCAATGAATATATGAATACGCGTGACCACTCTCTTTAGGATTTATTTGGTCATCGATTTAAAACGACTTCCAATAACTGATATTTTTACTCATATTATTTTAATATTAAATCCCTCAGTGCAATAATTTGTTTTTGTTAAGGCAGCTGTCGATCTTATAGATAAGACGAAATTTAAGGCCATGCAAAAAATGAAGTGGCTTAATACTTTATTAATGATACCAATCATATTAATGTGTGAAGTACCTAACCACAATAAGAACAGCGCCGGTGGCCGGACATGGCCGGTAAGAAACGAAAGGTTAAAGTGGTTCAAATGTACAAATAAATCTAGGAATATGTACGGAGGATCCCTTGTAGACCATCGATTATTGTCCATTTTCACTAACCAGCTTTGGTGACTTTTAATGACATTTGTTTCTTTCTTTGTCCTTTAGATAGACTGAAATAATACTCCCTAACAGACTCTTACCCTTAACGCTAAGAAAATGTCAGTGAAAACGAGCATAAGATGCATATTAAAAAAGGACATCGACGTTATAATACAAAATCTATCAGTTTTCTTCGTGATTGATGATTTAATAACTGACTACAAAACCATTCGTCTTAAATCAACTTATGATGCAAGTTTATCTTACCATGACACGTGTCTTAGTGGCGGTTCCAAGGGTGTATTATGCAATAGAGTCAATCTGCAATCTGCAATTAATTATGCAATCCTCTGATGCCCTCTGTGCAATTAGAATTACGATCATTAGTCGCCTTGTGTCGTGATGTCGAATGACGTTGCTGCGAGGACCATTAAGCCGACTTGTCTAGATGAGTAGGTACGACAGAGGGCTTATGCTGCAAGTTTTTGGAGTATAGGCTGCTTGTTACGTACTAGTTCATGACGTGCTACATATACGGTGAAATCAATCTTCACTTTCTTTGCATTCTTTGTTACTTACTCCCCTAACTTTCATTGAGTGTGCATTGTCAGCTCCAATACAGGTAATCGCCACTTGTTTATGAGGATCCATTGCATTAATCTGAACTTTATGGCTTTGGATTAGCGTTCAATGATGACCTGGTTATACTTGCACACGGGGTTGTGATATCCATACCAGTAAATATCGTTTCGCGTTCTAATTACCTGATTGAATTTTAAGAATTGAAGTCTAAATACGCGGCTATCGCGTTTTAGCAGCGTATTTTAAGATACTAGAAGAAGAGAAGAGATCATGTAAAGCTAAAAGTGGATATTGAAAGATAGACATAGGAGAGAGGAGGATATTGGGATTAGAGGTTGTTGTTTGATATGACATGTAACTAACTTTAAGTAATATCAAAAAATACAGATACCTACTTAACTATCTTACATATCATTCGACAAGAACGTAGGTAGTTGGAGTGTAGTTATTGCTTGCATATGTAAACAAGATCATTTGAATAATTGCTATGCATAGTTTAAGTTAAGTATGTAATTTCTTGGGCTGCGATAGACTCCCGGGAGCATTGACAATTAGAACCCCATTGTGTCGAGAATGTTTGGCTTGACAGGTTAAGAGATCCTGTGCACTTAGTTTTTAAAAAACATTAATAATAATACTTATTTGGACCAAATATTCTTAATTTCCTTTTAACATTATTATAAATCGTTTCCCGTCAGGTCGTGAAATTTTTCTAGTTTAGATATTTTTATAAGTAAATATTTGAACCATTGAACTCATAAAACTACTTACATAAACGTTTTGTACCTTTAATGCTACATATGTTATGACTTTTAGCACTTCCTATTAATTCAAGGTGTTTCCTATATTGAGATACTTAAGTATCATAAATGTATTTTATAACTAAGCATCATAATCTTTTATGGTAAATAGAAGTAGTTTTTCCATTACCTACATTTAAATATGGCGTTTCCTAGTTTCCAGCTATGGAGAAGTTTAATCATTGCTATCACATAACCATGCATAATAATCTGTTCGCTAAATTAATATCACATATTAATTTACATATTTTTTTATTGAATTCTTGATTTGATTTAGTCGCAGTGATTTTTTATTATGCATAACATACTTGAGTGCTTCTAAAAAAACGCACCACCTGCTTCTTTTCTTTGATGTCTTTTTTACTTTTAATTTTTAGTATTGTTGTCTTTATTACGAGATTTATTGAAAATAATATTTATTTGAATTTCATATATACATTTTAACTTGGTTGTAACTGACTTGAATTAGTGACTTTAATAATGGGACTTGGGAGGTCATTATCATTGTCTTTATTACTGTCATTATCATAACTAGTATTTATAACATTATTATGATTACATAGTAGTTTTTCTCTTGTATATCCTTCCTGTTTGAATAGTGGTCTCTAATTCTGAAATAATTATTTATGGAGTAACCTCTAAGATTTTGGGCGTTAACTTTTTCTATTAGATTGGAACGGTTCGAAAATGTTTGCTGGTCATTGCAGTAAAGCCTTTCTGATACTGTCTACCCCACTGTCGCTGCATCAGACGGGATTGCATTATAAGGCGGAGGATTGCCAACTTTTTATATATTAATTATCGTCTTTTGGAGAGCTTTACATTTAAAAACATAGTTGTCGCTCTCTTGACGTCTATAACTAGTATAATAGTAGTTGAGATTGATGGCAACCCTTAGCATTCAAATATATAATGCTATTATAACCGCATCAACAATGTATTTTTGCTACATGATATAAGCAATTAAAGCACCTCTCCGTATGGAACCCGATTCGTCCCAGAAAATTAAAGAACCTTTCCTGTGTTAACCACATTAACAATATTTTTATTTTAGATTCTTATCTCTAAATTTCCGCAAAATGTCTTTGTTATCGGTTGTTGCCGTGCGAAGCCTTCAAAAAAATATGCTCATTTCAATTCAGCCCACTTTTCACTCTAAGGTGTTTTCAGAATTTGAGGTCATGATGAGTCATTGTAACATAATATCTGTCATAAAATTCAGAATATGCATTTTTTTATTTATTTATTCTTCAATTTTTGGAAAATAATGGGATCTTAGCGGGTATTGGTCATTACCTACAGCATTTTCTTTAACTGGCGTTAATAAATAATAAGTTTATTCATGTATTAGCCTATATTTACAAATTAGTTTATGTGATATGAACGAAAATTTATTTCATAGCTTTTTCAAAGATTTTTAATATTTTTGGTGTCATATATGTCATATCAATAAGTACCTACCTAATTAGGTGGTACATACTTAATACAACATATACGATAAAATTATCCCAGAAAGTTTTCACACTAAATTTTACAGTAGCAATACAATTTTAAAATCGAAAGCCAGACACCAAATCATTTCACATAAATTCCGTTTAAATCTCACCTACAAATTAATTTTAAAATATGTAATCGTTACAAGTTACAACGCCATTTTTTACAATGTTTTCTCAACAACAAAGCTAGAAATTTAGAATTTATTCACATTTATGTCAATAATTATGGCTCGTTCAGCGAATTTAGCATAACTGTGCTGTGGCCTGTGATGCTCTTTGTTGTGGACTACCGACAAAACAATGACTCATCATGACCTCAAATTCTGAAAACACCTTAGAGTGAAAAGTGGGCTGAATTGAAATAACCGCATCAACAATGTATTTTTGCTACATGATATAAGCAATTAAAGCACCTCTCCGTATGGAACCCGATTCGTCCCAGAAAATTAAAGAACCTTTCCTGTGTTAACCACATTAACAATATTTTTATTTTAGATTCTTATCTCTAAATTTCCGCAAAATGTCTTTGTTATCGGTTGTTGCCGTGCGAAGCCTTCAAAAAAATATGCTCATTTCAATTCAGCCCACTTTTCACTCTAAGGTGTTTTCAGAATTTGAGGTCATGATGAGTCATTGTTTTGTCGGTAGTCCACAACAAAGAGCATCACAGGCCACAGCACAGTTATGCTAAATTCGCTGAACGAGCCATAATTATTGACATAAATGTGAATAAATTCTAAATTTCTAGCTTTGTTGTTGAGAAAACATTGTAAAAAATGGCGTTGTAACTTGTAACGATTACATATTTTAAAATTAATTTGTAGGTGAGATTTAAACGGAATTTATGTGAAATGATTTGGTGTCTGGCTTTCGATTTTAAAATTGTATTGCTACTGTAAAATTTAGTGTGAAAACTTTCTGGGATAATTTTATCGTATATGTTGTATTAAGTATGTACCACCTAATTAGGTAGGTACTTATTGATATGACATATATGACACCAAAAATATTAAAAATCTTTGAAAAAGCTATGAAATAAATTTTCGTTCATATCACATAAACTAATTTGTAAATATAGGCTAATACATGAATAAACTTATTATTTATTAACGCCAGTTAAAGAAAATGCTGTAGGTAATGACCAATACCCGCTAAGATCCCATTATTTTCCAAAAATTGAAGAATAAATAAATAAAAAAATGCATATTCTGAATTTTATGACAGATATTATGTTTTTATGTTCGTCATGTAAAAAACGTGTGAATGCCTTTACGGAATTCTCAACACCGATTCGGCAATCCCGATTTGGCTATCTCGTTCACTACGCGGACTCAGAAACTGGTTTCCAAGGCAATGTTTGTTTAATAGCACAATCAGAATATATAAGTCTTTGAAACGTTGTCAGCTGTTGAACTAGCGAAAAATAATGATTGATTTTTTTTAATTTTAATAAAATACAGTCTCAAGGTTTTTTAAAATTACTTTTTAGGCACTGAAATTTTTTTCATACAACATAATAATATATGGCAATTAAGCATACGGCTCACCTAATGTTAAACGGTTACCGTAGCCTATGGACGCTTGCAACACTAGGGATATCACTTGGGCGTTGCCTGACCCTGTAAAATCTGCCACGCCCTTTTTGAAGAATCCCATTCTGTATTCGTTCGAGAAGACCTCTTCAGGGAGTTTATTCCACAACCTGAGTGTACGCGGGAGACATATCTTCTTCACACTCTG
The DNA here is from genome assembly GCA_947347705.1 of Nymphula nitidulata. Taxonomy (NCBI): domain Eukaryota; kingdom Metazoa; phylum Arthropoda; class Insecta; order Lepidoptera; family Crambidae; genus Nymphula; species Nymphula nitidulata. The sequence continues at coordinate 11,011,854 of OX374636.1, forward strand.
GTCCTTCTTCATCATTTCTAATTACCTCCAGTTACTTTGTGTTTTTACACTTTTTCTCTGTGTTATTTCACACCGATCACTATTATATCCATTTTAGTAAACTCCCTTTTTACCTTATGGTTAAGATAGATTAGTAGTTAGCAGATCTAGCACTTTGATAAAATAAAACTCTAATTGGAAAAAGTATCGTAGCGTTTATACACATACTTGCCTGTCACTAACAACAATCTTCCCGTATTATGTTTCTTTGTTTTGCAAAGAAAGCGCAAAATGGTCGGGTGTAAAGTTACACGAGGCTAGCACAATGGCTTGTGAATTGTGCATGTACAATAGGTATTGGGTGACGAATGTACAGTCTCATGTTACTCACTTTCAAACTAATTAAAGTCGGATAATAGAAGTAGACTAAGACAGGACGACTCCAAATGCTCATTATCATTGATGGCATCATTATTGGACGGCCGATCAATCAGAGGTGGCGGCATAGGTATGAATATTTCTCCGTTATCTGTAGTATCCACTACCTACTTACACCTATCTAGTACCTATTTAATATATCTGTCGCAGTCATAATTTTAAATTAGCCGCTTAATTTGTCCCCTAGCCTGTCTATTAAATAGCGGCATCCAAATAAATGCCTAGGCCGAAAGTAATTGAATTAAAATAAATCGCCCCTCCAACGTTTTACAACTTGGCGTATTGAAAGTCATCTCAATTGGACGCTTATTCGGATCGTCTTGTGCTAAAGAGCTAATGTATTATTAGTAAGATAAGGTTATTTTTTATAACCACTTAAATCCAAAATTATTTCGGTTTTAACTGCATGGTCATAATTAAAGCCTTGAACGAAACATCTGCCTAGGCGTTTAAATAACTGGTTAATTTATTCAAACTATGACAACGTGCAGCAATCTGGTTAAACGTTATGCTCAATGACTTGGCTAGTTTTCCTTCAGCCATTTAATTGGATGCAGGCGTTTAATGAACGGCCTAGGCGTCAAATTGACTGGCTAATTTAGCCATGGCTATTTCTCTGTTGTCTTTCAAACACTTATTATTATAGTGTTAAAATTAAAGTTGTAAATAATAAAGTAACATTTAAGTCTTTAAAGCGTTTCATTTGTTTGACGACATCACGAAAGTCAATAAAATTATTTTACGACGGAAGTGGAAGACCACATAAGGACGCACAGATTTTACTTAAGATGTCTAATTTCTGCATTATAACTCGATGTAGTTTGTATTGTAATGTGAATATCAATCGCAATAGTATTAGAACGACACGTTCTGTAATTATATGTATTTTACATGGAAGGAGTTTCCTAGTCATATTACTTGGATTACGAAACTTATCCTTGAGTGTATGATTTCCTACGTTGACTCAACCATAGAATACCCATTGTACAATAGAATCATTATCAGTGTTATCCGTCTGTGTGAATGTATTTATACCTAATAGTTGTGACGCAGTCTGAAAGGGTGAAAAACTGATGTAGAATCGGTAAAGTCCTTACCAAAATCATTTTGGTGTTTATTAGATTTTTTCTAAAGAAAAAAAAATACACTGTTATTTTCCACCTATGTATGTAGTGTGCAGCAGTTAATATACCTACTATAGTGACAAACATGATCACATATTAATTCAGTCTAGCGGTGTCGAATTTAGATAAGAGGTAAAATCAATAATAAGTATTTAATTACTATTATGACGTGTTGCTTAATTGAGTTATTATTTGTTGACAATATTGTCCTGCCGACAACACTATACATTCAATAACGTAATTATACTTTTTTTTTATTTAATTTTCTAATAGTCTTTTGTTGTTAGAATTATTGACTTAAGAGTAACTGAAATTAAATGAATTTGTTTAAAAATAATAAATGTTTAAACACTGCACTTACTACATTACACTTCGTACATATAGAGGTATCTACTTATAATCCTAGTGTCCTGTAATGTGATGCTTCTATAACTGCTCATAAATAGAACATGGATTCCATCATAAGAGTCCGACTGGAGGAGAGGAGGTTACTAAAACACTTTGATGAAGCTGTGTTCGCATTCGCATATGGACTCTTCGTACCGCTTCACATTTACTGAGCTTTGGATAAAAAAGGAACAGAGATTTTTTGTTCAAACAGGCTATATAGTATTGAAATGAAACTGAAACTGAAGTCGAGATGGTCGAGACTTGAGAACGTATTCGTAAAACATCTCTGCCTGTTAGATACAGCATTATTTAAAATTAAAATCAACTGTCATACTGCCACTTTTAGTTATTCTGTGACACTGCTAAATAAACAAATGCTGTATTCCTGCTAAAGTTTATCAGTTCCTCGAGAACGAATTTTGCGCTTTCTGAAGTATATTATTTCGTCTATGACTGTCGCTGGCCATATCGGGCATGATTATTAACTTGAGCCGGAACTTGGTGTTTTCCTTCTATCCAGTCTACTCGGTCCTTGGATTGTAAAAATATTTTTATACTATAAAACCTAACAGTTTAACCTAAACATTCTCTTTACGGGCATTGCAAAGCGTGCTAATCCAATAAAAGAAATCGCGCGAGTTGCCAGTTTAACAAAATATCTTCTTAAGCTTAAATCAATGTCATATTTCTACTTTTGCAGCTCTCGTGCCAACAGGGTAGATGCTGATTTACAGTGATGGAAGGTACCAGGAGGCGGATGACGATTAAAGTACTTTATTTACGAAAAAAAATGTCGTTTCATAGTTTCAATATTCCATTCACGTTTTAGTACGACTACGACATCCTAATCCAATTTGTTACAACCCACGCCTTTAGATGCGTAATATAATATTACCTAAAGTTAATATAAGTACTGAATAGGTTTGGTTTCATTCACTAGATGGTAGGCTCGTATGTAGGGTCGTCGGGGTAGGTATCACCGCCATTCTTATTTCAGACGTGAAACAATTCGCTGTGTTTGGGAGTGAAGGGAAAGGCAGCCAGTGTAATTACTGGGCATGGACGGCATTTCATCTTAGGCCTCAGAATGACAACGCACCTGCAATACCAAGTGATTTTTTCCGTGTGATTGCTGGTGTCTACGATAGGCGACGGTAACCATACCAGACGGTCATGTAGTTATAAAAAAAAAAACTATCTGCATAAATCACAAGATTTGCCCGCGGAGGCACGAGTTTATAATGGTTGCTGTGAGTCAACCATACATGGTATCGTATGACACATGCAATCCCAGACTTTGTCTGTACCTCTTTCAATAATCTACAAAAGTCTAGTACATTGTTTTGAGGTATCTCATAAAGTTTAGCCAACGTAAGCCATCTAAGAAAACAGTAGCGAAACTACGACACGCCACATGCTCTATTAAAACTCCCATTTTGCTTTTCCTTTTGATTTTAGAGCGTGTGTGAATATTTGATGGATGATATGATACATTGAATAAAACCGGTTTTGAAAAGATGCATCCAAATCCCTAAAATTTTTCCTACGTTAACAGACGTTGCAGGATAAAGTAAACAGACGTTTGAAAACAAAACAAATATCGTTCACTCGACTGACGACAATAAAAAAAGAGTAGTTAAATAGTAAAACGGATTTAGTAGTTTAATGAGATAGGGTAGAGAAAATTTTGGTCTACACATCATGAAAACGTAACATGTACAAAGTATTGGAAGCGATAGTTTATCGTCTTCTCCAACTAACGAGTAACGATGACATTTTGATAAACCTAATAATTACTCCTACCTACCGTTTAATTATAATTTTTTTATACATTTTGCAGACAATTTTTTGCCGCTAAAGTTATCCGCTTCGTTTTTGCGACCAGTAAAAAATGCCAGTGAATAAAGTTATGGGTTATTGATGAACTGTTGTTTCGAAATCTACTTTATACTATGTTTGTATTCAATATCCAATATTTCCTTCTAACAGTCCTTGGAAGTAACGTATTTTACATGACCTGATCAGATTCAGAAAGCTGACTACACACTATACAGACAATCTTTACACGACATGTTTGACGTCATGTTTACTGTAATTAAATTAATGGCTTCTATTTAACTAAGCATCAAACTAACCTAACCAATGAAAATACTAAGTGAGCGACAAAAAAATCTGATTTCAGCGACAAATCGTTAAATAGTCGACCAAAGCAGATTTTTAGTCGCTAACTTAGTATTTTTTAGTTGCTCTTTTTATAATATTCCTAAATTAATTGCAACAAACATTGTCCCGTTTTGTATAAATACGTAATATTTTTGGATTATAACAAATATCATGTTACTTAAGTGTAGGTCTGTATATACCAGCGTTGCCAATCTGTGGGGAATTCCCCAAACTGCGGGGATTTTCAGTTCGATTGGGTAATTTGAGGGGAGAGCGTTTATGTGGGGAAAATGCGGGGAATCAAGACATTTACGCTTAAAAATTTTGAACTTTTGAACTTAGAAGTAATAAAAGTAGTATAAGAAGTAAGTATAATTTATAAATTATGTAAGAATATTTAATTACCTTGATTATTTAAGCACCTTTTGGGCCGGCAAGGTGGAGGCGGCTAGTGCAATGGGTCAATTGCCGTGCTTTGTATAAAAAAAATGAAGTTTAAAGCAATTTCACCGGCAGGAAGGTTTTACAGTTTATTTTATGGCAACATTTATGTCCATCAAACTTAGAGTATCGCAGAGAACTTTCTCAAACGCATCTGTCGAAAGAAAATTTAGCGTTTTAAAGAGTTTGAAAACAGAGAACCACAATCGCCTGCACAATAACCACTAGAAGAAAGGATTAAAATTTGATCCTTCGAATGATATGTTGACAAAACAAAGGCATAATAAAGAGCTGCAATAAATACTTTGATGAAAATCATTAAATACTTAATAAGTATATGTAATAAATATATTTGATTTATAGAAACAGTACTTTTATTTCTTTCCTGAAAATTTGTGGGGATGTGGGGAATATTAATTTTTTCCCCCCAAAATTGGGGATTTTCAGTAAGGTTTTTGGGTAATCGAGACCGTGGAAGTTGGCAACGCTGGTATATACATACCTGTATCTACCATAAATTTGCTGAAATTTCTTGATAAAAGTGAAATTCGCAGTCATTTGCAAAATTTATCTTTAGTTAAGTTCAGTTTATCACTCCAACCAAAAGTACAGGTATTAAAAAGATTAATGACATTAATAGAACAAATTCCTTTTTCAATACGAAATTCATCCGGTGAATAGCTGAAAAAAAGTCTCAATTAAGATCGCTGCGCTCCATTTTGCAACCTGATTGACTGTGGCAAAAAGCGACGAGGAAGTCATCTCGTTCTGAATGACTGATGGTGTTCATTATGGGAGAATTGAAGTCTTGTTAATTAAGCTATTGGAGATGCAACTATCCGTTGTGCTATCATCCGCAGGTTCTTCCTTGAACGTCATTTGAGGCAAGACGACGAGACGTCTCGTCGACGCGAACGCTTTACAAAAATACTATAACATCGTAGTATAATATTTTTTGTGAAGAGTCCGCATCTCCACTTTCTGCTATACTAAACATATTTGTTTTACTGGCAGCAAAAACAACGATAAATAAGTCGTCTTGTTTCTGTATAAAAGGGTCATTTCAGTTCTGTTAGCGAAAACTTCATTCGACTACATTCTATCCGGTGTTTTCTGTTTCCTTACCAGCCCGCTGCGCTGGTGTTTCCTCCACAATTGATTGTTTCTGTTTCTTATTTATTAACATTAAATTACAAATCAATTTAGGCTATACTTGTATTAGTGTAATTATTTTTACTTCGAATAATGATGTTTGTAAAATGTAATGTAATAATAATTCTGATTCTGATGCCGCAATCGATTACGTGTGATATTAGGCTGCTTCGCAAATTTTAAAGCAGTTCGACTGACATGATAAAATTAATATGTACTCGACAGAGACATTCACTGTATTATAAAGACCATTAGTTAGTAAGGACACTATTAAAGTAATTTTAAGCTTAACAGGTAGTAAGTAATGATAATATAATCACATATAGCGATATTGAAATATTTACTTTTGTTTGGTTAGTGGTGTCTCGTAAGCAGTCAGATAGCATCAAAGGTAGCCCTGCCTTCAGTGCCAATGCCACGACACAGTCCAAGTTCGTGGCAGCCTTGGGGTAATGATTCGGAGAGTTCAGGGCGCCACGCGCCAGTCACGCGAACCACCCTTAATTTCAACCCCTTTACGGTGGGGAACGTTTTATCGATAGACTCCGCAATAATTTTGAAATTGTTTCTTAGTTTTATTGTGATAAATAACGACGTCATTTATTTTAGTAGTGTTACAAAATTATTAGGTTATAATAAAATTGACGATCTCTTTTCCTATTACATAAATTGCATTAGGTAGGTAGGGGGTTTTCGTTGTTTCGCACCACGAGCTATTCGCACCATAGTGCGAATCGCAGGACTCTTTAAATTCCCCGTTTCGCACCATGCCATGGTATAAATATTTAATCCTGAAGTCGATTTTGAACTACTTCTATGCTGGAAGCTTGTCTAGACAGACTTCCGCCATTGCCAGTCTGCAGGCTTATTTAGTGAGTATAACATCAACTGCTAACTACCATATTTGAATGTCGGTGTAAGTATGCTTCTAAACGTAGATGCATACTATCTATCACAGGCTAAAAAAGAATATTGTCAAATGACGTAGGAGGAATGGACGTCTATTTGAATATTTTGAATAGCATATCGATCGTGATCGTAATATAGTTAGGATAGCTTATTTTTACTCAAACCTTAATAACATTCGATTTGAAATAAATCTGGGACCACAGAAAATGTCTCTGCCGCACCAGTCAGTCATAGAAGAGTGGTGCCCATCGCTGGACTAGTAAATACTCTAGTGACATTTATATTAAATAGAATGTAAAATTTGACAGAATGTTGTGATTAGAAAATCAATCCCTTGATCGAAGCATTGAGCACATAATTAGAAAATTTTAAAAGTATTATTAAACTAATGGTTATAATAACATACTTGCTTTTTTATTTTAAGAACTTTGGTCATTGCTCTGATTACCAAAGTAGGCGTGGCGTTAAAAAGACAAACAATATCTACGTCGTATGTTTCTAATAAGTATCGTAAAATTTATCATAAAAACTGCACTTTTTATTTCCTTAGGTAGTTTGAAATAAGAATCGAATTAGTAGTCGTCAGTTCTTTTGTCGTCACTAAATAGAATTTTCAGTGCCATTACCATGAAGGCCAGAGCTGTACGACAGGGTCGCTCCGGCCTTGTGGAGGGCCTTACAATTCCCATGTCGAGCCGCCCTTTGCCGAAATCGATCAATCGTTATTATCTTTACGGATTCCGGAAGCTTTTATGACATAACTGTTTAGAAATTCACAACCGTTATATTAGTTAAAGATAAATTGTTTAAATCTATCCAAGACATGAATGAACATTGAACTATTGAATAGACCTATTATATAAACACTCCTAAAAGGTTTTCTTCCTGTACTTTATATCTAAAGGCTTCAGTCCCTTATAAACCGCTATTAACCCGTAACACAAAATACGGGTATCATTATTAACGGTATCCAAATTCAGTAACTCATAAAGATATCTCAATTTAACCGGTAGCAGTTACACGCGACCAATATTAATTATATAATATAATATAGGATATCCGATCGCAGAAGCTGCTAACGTTACGTCTAAAACCGTTTTAGATACCCGGATACCCGTCTGGTTATCCGACCTAAAAATAAAGTTACCGCTGTGACGGGTATCCATTAAATAATGGATACTCGTCACAAAGGTATCCATTAAATAATGGTTTTTTTGGTATCTAAATTTTCGGGTACTGTTATTAAGGTGGGTCGGGTACCGAAAAAAATAACAGTTCAAAACCACTGGGTGCCGTTACAGTCCCTGCTTATAGGAATTATTTATTTAACGTACAGAAAAGATAATATACATTCTGCGTACCCAACCATACGTGTTAATGTTGAATTGCGCGTCAAAACTGTTTTTTTTACGTGTATCGATTAATAATTCATTAGTACATTATAAAGTAGACGACTGTTGTATCAATGGTGACTGTAGATCTGTCATTTGGAACAGACGGGCATGTTATGTATATTAATAATAAACAAATGAGCATCTGAACAAGTTTCACGTTACTCTTTGTTTGCGAAGAGAACGATATTTTTATCGAGGCATTTCTTTATTATGTATTATTACTAACGATAACCGCTAGAGGAACACAGCTGGATAGATTTTGTTATATTTAGCAGCGTCAGAGCTTATCTATAGAAATATAGTGTTACGTTTGATTAAATGAAGTGGAGTACATTAAGGTTATAGCCTAATGTAGGGTTACCTACTGCTGGTGGGCCGGTGAAGATGTAGGGTGGTTATAATCTGTAAAGCCGCGTTATGCTACCTGTTATGACAACTGACAATTGAAAACCAATTCTGCCTGGAATTCGATGCTTGACATACCGCACCGATTTCTATATCCTATTCACAGATAGGATTGGATAGGATAGCGTTCTACAACCTTTAATGCTTATTTTGTTGTGGATACTATACTATTAAACCTGCCGTTAGACAATATAGTTAATAAATAGTATCTTATGTCAGTAAGTACAGTCTGTCGACTGTACTTGTTTGATCTTGAGACCGCCCTTATCCCGTTTGTCATAGAGGTGTCTTTCGTAGTTCAACTGTTACACTTGCTGTGCTGTCGTCACAACACATCGTGGATATTAGGTGATGGATGATTGTAGTATGGATATGTTTACATTTATAATCACTCTTGCATTGATTTATGGAGCGGTTAGTCGACATGTCTAAACGACGTATATTTAATCAGTATCTGGTTAATTGGAGAAGGGCTGGTGGAACTAACTCATGTAACACGCTCGTGTGGTCATATAGCTCAGTTCAAACAGCAAGCAGTACCTTCTATGGCCCTGCGGTTACACTTTATGAGGTGTAACCGTTCGGTGAAGTATTGGTACGATGTACTATGTTTGTTGTACGGGGTCGGGGTCAACGGTCAACAAGGTCACACAGCTGTTTGTGCTTTAATCAGCGTCTTTTAGTGTTCCTTTACCTATATCATTTACGTTTAGTTTGATGAAAAATTATAACTTTCATCACCATGTAGACACATAGGAGTAACAAATGAGTAAATTGGATCGTAACACCACCATGTTGGTCCAATGTGGGTTGGTGCAGTAACAACTTGGCCATTCGAAGCTCGAGATAACAAATTTTTGATTGACCCACCCCGGGATCGACTATGGGGAAAGTTGCTTTGTTCCCTAGCTACTATCTATCTTATCTGATCTTGTTGTGGGGCTACGACTCAGTCATAGTGCCCTTCGACCTATTAATAATAATATTCACACGTATTATCTTGCCCAAAGTAAGTAAGCATCATTGAGAGCTTGTGTTATTCAGAATTCCAAAGTTTATTTCAGAATTCTGTAACACCCGGAAAATATATATGCTCCAGGCGGGCATTGAACCCGCGCCTCCTGATGTTACCACTACGTCACCGGAGCACTAGGTATAATCTGCTAATTTCTCCATGTCATTTCATTTATCACCCAGGGTTATCTGGACGCGATTTCTAGTTAGCAATAAGGTCGCCTTTTGTATGAATAATATATTTTCTTGCTCTGCAGTCTTATGTTTTACTCGTTTGCAATAAAATGTAGTTTTATTTACATGAAGGTAATCAAATAATTTCGATGGCAACAATGGTTTTTTTATAACAATAATACACTTTATGTTGAGTACTGTAATTTCCGTTTTATTTTTAGTGTGTAGTTATGAGTTTTGGTTAGTGTTTCCGTAGACTTTCATTTGTTTATAGTACTGTCTACAGAAATGTTTAATATTTGTAATGATAATCAATTATCATTTCAAATACTGTTCTGTTGATAATTATATTTATGGGGGAATTACTGCAAAGTGCAGGCAATACACTAACGTAATGGCTAGCTGTGTATTGTGTGTATACGTATGTAGCTGTGGTGTTCAGTAGGTACTATGTGGAAGTTTATCGAATATTAATTCGATATAGAATCTAAACAATTCGATTAGATTGAAACTTTCATCACCTTCAGATATTTAATATTATGTATGACACCCAAATGATAATCCTTCTCTTGACGAGAACTCATTTAGCTTTTTATTGAGCCATTATCATTTCTATATTTTTTGCAATTATAAATTCATAATTAACGTCATCTCCCTCAGTCACATTCTAATTTCACTAGTGTAAAACAATTACCTACTTGACGGTTACCTATTTACCTGTTCTATAAAATTCACAGTCATTTAATATTCTAACAATTCCAAACGTACGTTTACCAGGAATTGATATTTATTTTTTACTTAATTTTTTTCTGTTTTCCGAATTTCTGAATCACTTTATTATGTACTATTGGTCAGTGACCAGGGATCATTGATCTCATATTAAATAGTTACACTTTTATTCATATTAATTTCGTACTTGTATGAGTGATTTACTATTATGTTATTGTACGTTGTATTATTTTTTCAATTTATTAATCAAATAATTTGTGTTTAATAATCGTACTTACTTCGCACGCCAATTGAACTGTATGTGGGTGAATGCTTTTATTTAGAAGTAAATTTTCTTGCTCATTTTTTATTGACATATTGTTTTGATACGTATTAACACAACATGTTTTCAAATTATGTAGTTAGATAGTAAAACTAATTATCTTTTAGCTAGCTACAAATTATATCAACCATATAGGTACTTACTGGAACAATGGTTGCGTAATAAAACAGGGAAATCCTGAAGTTCTAATACGTGTAATGTAATTGTTGTAATTGTAATAATACCACAAACGATTAGGAAAAGACGGCAGCAGCTAAATGACAATACTTAATTGGAGATTATGACTTTTATTACCAGTCAATAAGGCGGGCACTATTTCTCTATCCAGTGTCTATATTACTTTATATCGATATTACGTGTAGTGGTAAAACTAGTTATATTAATAGTAACACAGTAATCAAGTTCACTTGTATCATCTATCAGACATCGTAAATGGCCTACGTGACCATCGTATTAGGTCCTATCAACAATTCTGACGTCAGTTTCTATTGTTTCAGTTGCCTGCTGCAGCGAGATTCCTTGACGGTTATGGGGCGGCAGTGGACTACGAACCAAACGCTATAAATTACCGCCACACGAACAGGGAGGCTGCGTCTATGACGTCATGACGAAAACCCCTCTGCCACAATTCAGGGAGCAAACTCGGTTCACAGCATAGAAACGAGTTTTTATAATTTTTTAAATATCCATTATCATTGCGTTCTCATTCCTTGTGTTGTGCAAAGATATGTGAAACTTCGCGAACGATAAAATATCGCGTTCTTAACTAAATCCATTGGGTCTGAGTAACCGATAGCGCAGTTGATAAGTCGCGCTGTATAGGAGCGATCGTCGTCGGCGCTCGCGCATACAGTGTGCTAGTACTCAGCTGATATTAATGTTTAGAAACATTTCTGTCGTTAAAGTGTGTTTTAAACTGTGCGGAGCAAGCCTGTGTAGTGTGACTTCTGTATACTTTGTGTGCAAGTGTGAATAATGCGTACGGAGGAGTTGTGGTGCAGCTTTGCTGCTTTCGGTTGGATTGCGTTGGTCGGGTGTCATGCGCCGGGAAGTGAACTCGAGTCTGTGCGCTATGGACCCGCCGAGGAGCGCTTTGATACATTCACGGTGGCGAATATCAACATGACATATGAGGACGAACACGGAATTATGTACACCGAGATATCAGAGGTGAGTGTCCCATACATAGGTAATAATAGTTACGTAGATTTCGTTTAAAAAAACGTTAAAATTTCTATTAAATTACAATGAAATCATTGGTATTGGCAGTAATACAGTAGAGCGGTCGTGATTGGGTGCCGAAAATTGATAACTAGTTGCAGGTATACCTACGTCGGCGTCGGCTACGTAGTATCTAGTTGCTGATTAAACATAGAAAGTCAATATTTAATACTGGAATATAGTTATTATTATTAATGTTATTAATATTATATAAATAAAAATCTATGTACTTATGTATGAGTGTCCCCTATGCTTTTCGATTTGATTAGATTGTGATGAAACTTTAATAGGGTGTTCTCGGGACGCCTGCGTAGGTTCCTGGATTTTAAACCATTCAGTTTTTTCTATTGTATAAAAACTGGGTAATATCATTAAATTAACTATAACTCGATATAATGAATAATATCTCACACTCAGATACTACGGTAATATTTAGGTCACATTATATAAAGTTATCTCATAGAATGAACACATGCGTAGGGTTGCGACCATATGACAGAACCTAGATGTATTTTTAGTCTAGAAAACAAAGTGAGCTCATTTCTGAGAGCGGCAAAGGCTGTCTGGATAGGGAGGACTAAGGTTAATTAGAGATTTGCGGTTCGAATTGAATTCTTAAGTGGCCAACTGCATTTAATATAGATATTAGTAGCAGATTTAAAAATTTTGATTGCTACAACTACAAAAAACGATGGCATATTTTATATAAATTTAGCTGATAACATCTCTTGCATTCCCACTATGCTAGAAGATAAAACTTTTAGGGGTATAGTATAGACATGTCAAAACAATTTAGTATATTGGTGCATCCATGGCAACCCTATTCTGATCGACAGCAAAGGGCTCCCATCAAAACTGGCCCGCAACTAGGCCAAGAGTTACAAAATAGTCCTTTAGTGAAAGGCTATGCAGTTTCATTTCATGTTTAGTTGGATGTAATTTCTGTACGATGTTATTATACGATGAGTCTGTTGTTTTACGTCGACCACAAGTTTACGAACTTCATAGTCTGTTAGTCTGTATTTTGTACATACGGCATCAGATGAAACTAAATACTTTGACGTTTGTGGGTGTCTTAGCAAGATGTGATAAGACTTAATTTTGAATGTAAACTTAGTTACACTAAATGTAATGTCGACTGTATATTTCAGATTCTGTCGGTCGTTTTCTTTAGAACAAATAAATATTTCTTGGGATTTTTTAGATACTATCCAGTTCTGTTTGTAATGTCCAGGAAATCGATCAAAGGTTGTTGTACCTTTTATGGAAACTGACTTTATCCTTAATGTGTTGCAAGACTTTCAAGGAGAAATGTCACGATGAATTAGTCAGGTTTCGCGTGAACTGCTCCATTTAATTTGATTAAAAGGTGTTCCCTTGTATAGTCATCACTAATGTCTATGATTATAATTAGTCACAGCATTGCTGTGCTACGTGGCTCATAGTATTTATCATCTAGAATACAATGAGGCATAGTAGGTACTGATTTTAGGTAAAATTGGTTTTGAAATATACCCCAGATAAGGCTTATAATATTGCGTTGTGTAATTATATAATTATCTGATATGACAAATTAAAGTATACTTAATATTGCACCACTAATTTAATATATTACCCTACTCCGTCCATCTCCGTCTCGTATTAGTCCGCCGCCCGTTACCCATAACGGACTGACACGGCCTTTGCTACTTTTATTTTTTTTCTCATTATTGTAACATATAATTACTATTAATTACAACGTTTATTTCTTCAGTGATAAGGTACAAAATAATTTGTAAAACCATTCCAGTTGTAATTTCTACCATATATGGTGTGGTGAACTGGTGACATGACATAAATACATAAAATATTACGTCCATATGGACGTAATATTTTTATGTATTTAGTCTGGAGTAATTACATATGATAACAACCAGTATCCTCAGTGGTCAACGTAGCTTATGGCGTTTTAAATTAACATAGGTATAATTTGTAGGTTAAAATGGTATTTTTACTAAGTAAAATAAAAAGAAAGATAATATGCAATATCATCATCATCATATCAGCCTGTGATGTCCACTGCTGGACAAAGGCATCCCCTATCGACTTCCAAATGGATCAGTTCTGCGCAGCCTGCATCCAATGGCTCCCCGCGACTAGGGTTGCCAGATGATAATTTGATAAAGGAGGTCTAAAGGAGGATATTCTGTAAAAAAGGAGGACATTCAGAAATTAAACGATTTTTAATATTATTTTACATCATTTTAATCTTAATTAGCTAAGCTGCCAATTTTGGAAAGAAGTTCTTGGTTTTTAACAAATAATTATGAAACACTTCCAAAACATGGAAGTTGTATTGAGTAAGAATTAAAGATTGAACTGACTTCATTATTCTAAGCTGACTGCACACTTGAGTCTATTCTTCTCTTTGCTCCACTGAGGAAGTCCCGGGCGGGTCGCCCGCCCGATGTTTAGCAAAAAGGAGGACTTACAGAAGGTAAGGTAGGACGGGAGGACAAAACATGGAAAAGGAGAACATGTCCTCCTTTTGGATACCATCTGGCAACCCTACCCGCGACTCGTTGGGGGACTGCGAATTTGCATAGAAGTAAGCGATCACGTTTCACAGCCGTATGTCAAAGACTTTTGACTTCAGGCACTGAGGAATTTTAGAAGAGAAGATCTTACGCGAATTCCCGAACGCTGCCCGCCCGTTTCGGATTCGTCGATTTAACTACTTTTAGCACAGGAACTCCCAACTGTAATTAGTACAGGTGATATTTATATTCGACATAACCTTTGTCTAGTGCCAAATGTTGTAATCTCTTATTTATAAATTTATTATGTTTTCACATAATTTTATTGTGGCTAAAGTTACCATTTTAGTCCTAGTTACTATAAACCTATTTAATGGGATACAAATCGACAATTGTCATTTGAGGATCGGTTTTGTTGAATAATTAGCTAATGAAGATAGTAAATAAACGAGTATACAGCTACAAGTTTGCTGAAGACCTTTTTCTTGTTGATTAGTAATCATAATAATTTGTGCAATTAGTTTAATCGCTGGTATTTTAAAAGATTAATTATTTAATGAATGATACTATGAAATTACGCCACAAATGCCCAGAATCACGATTGATTTAGTGAATAGTTGCATTATTATGATTGTTATCATATATTTCTAATGGAGGACCAAGCTACAATTCAAAGATATTAATACTGAGGAGTTTAGGATCATGGACTAGTAATTTATATTAAGTAATGAGGTAGGTATTTTAAGGAGTGTTTTAAATATTAACACGTGAATCTATTGTTAAATAAGGAAGTGGAAAAAAATACCCGTAGGGTATTACGTTGGTTACTGCAAGATTTTGTGGGTACCCGTATTCTAGTATACTGACTGATACTAAATTCGGATATACTTGGTATAATTCCTGCATCTTACAAAATAAATGGCTGGCTTCGTAGTTTTCACCGGCCCTGTCTAAAGGAGCACCGGCCCCCTTATTCTCAACTGTAGAAAAGGACTCGAATATCGGAAACTCTATCTATACCTGTCACTTTTTATCGTAGTGCGTCAAAGCAAGATGAGTGGAAAACAAGTAAATAGTTTTGTAAAAAGAAAAAATTTAAAGTTATAACCAGGTAGACCACAAGACCTTAAAACCATGTTGGCTGGTTTAAAAAAGTATTTTTCTTAAAAAAAATCTAAAGCTCTGGCAATTCTTTCCGCAATTGAAAATTGTATGTAATAGGTAAGTGGTAGGGGTGTGATACCTAGGTATCATAAGTTCCGGAATGTCTGCTCGGTAGCTTTTTGGAGATGGATATAAATGTTACCAACCCCTTCTCAGAACGAATATCCACAGCATGATTTGAATATTGTGTTTAAAATTAACTCGCTTTGCTTACTGTGATTGCGTGGAATAATAAAATAAGTATGTCTCTTCTCTTGTTCTAACAATAGAACGGTCTGGGCTGAGCTAAAAGATTGGGGTTTTATAAATAAAATGATTGAAAATAGCTAGTGTGAAAGTCAGTATATTTCACAAAAAGACAAAATCACATTTATGATGGAGACCTGCCTGGGTGACTTGCGAATGAATCTTGAATACGATCCAATTTTACATATGGATAACATTGTGCGTATTAAATATACTGTAGCAACTAAACGAATTTAATTTCTTAAAAACAAGTACATACCTACAGACCGCAGACATTACATAATATTTACGCGTTTTCAAGCGTTGAACAGAAACTGTGTGTCATTCATTGGAACCCTTCTAATTTTATGATTATTTTGGAACCGAATTATTTATAAAGGAGCGGGTGCACTGACCTTATTAAATCGATTCTGCCCGCTTTGCTCTGGCCGTGTGCCATTCACTTTACGAATGTGGGTTAGTGCGTCGGATTCACGGGTTAGTTATGTTACTTACATGTTAAAAGCTAGTATACGTCCAAGGGTAAGCTATCGTTGAAGTAATAAAAACCGTTTATGAGCTTGGTCGTAATTAGGTCTAAAACCAACCTATAAATAGGTATTTAAATTTATATAAAAAGGAAAACTGACTGAATGACTGACTGACATTTCTATGATCTGAGCTAAGATATCAACGCACAGCCTAAACCGCTGGGTCTAGAGATTCCAAATTTGGAACACGGGTTCCTTATGAAGTCTAGAGGTGCACTAAGAAAGGATTTTTCAAAATTCACCTTCTAAGGTGGTGAAAGGAGGTTCCTAAATTTGTACGGGGAAACAAGATTATTTAGACTATTTTATTCGAAACTATACCTCTAAAGGGAAAAGTAGGGTGACAAGGCCTGAAAATCAACACGGGTATTTTTGTATGGTTTATCGAGTCGCTGATAATACGAAAACAACAACGATATTAAAATCCAACTTGGCGTACGTGAAGTACCATTATCGCCTATAAGGGTTTCATTGAGGTATGGTAACAGACTCGCGTTATCCTAATAGGTATTTAAATTTATATTTGGTGCCCATCGATCGTCGTCAATCGGTACGTAGGCTAGCGCGGGCGCCGCGGGGAGACGAGAAGTAGTCATTGGGAAACTTTCGCGAAATCAGTAATTAGTAGAATTCAAGGTTCAAGGTGTTGCAGAAAATCTGCTTGCTTTTTATAATTTTAGGCCTGTATTCTATCTAAAATGCAAAAAACACGGTTTAATTTCATCGGCACGTTCCCCTTGGGCTTATAAAAGTTTAATGAAAGTCTTTGATTCTTATTTTAACCAAATCAAATTAAATTTAACAGTTTTGCCGTTTCACTGTTTTCTATTCGGTTTTTGCTCATCTATTAATGAATCAGAATTATTATTACTACTAATACTGACCAACCTCTCCGAGGCTTACTTAATTACATAATGTAATGTGATTTATGAGCACCAATAAGACAAATTTTAAAATTTTGAAGGTATACATAATTTTTTAACATTTAAAAATTGAAGTAGGAAAAATACAACTAAGTATACGTAAAAGTTACAAATAGAATGAAATGTGGGGAAAAAACGTTAACTGCAATATGTAAGGACCTATTATTTACTTAGTTTATTAAGCTATAATAAAAATAAGGTTGTCCATCGTTACACATCACAACAACATTTTGCCTAATGCTTTTAATGGATGTTTACTATTACTTGGTTACGTAAATGGCTAAATTACTTAGTACCTGATGATGGCTACTGTTGCAAAATAAACTACTTAACAGACATGGTGATGATTGTGGTCACACCGTCCAAAAGAATACAAACGACTGTACCTCTAGGTATGTTATTGTAATTTTATGTGTCAGTTGACAATGTATAGTACCTACTTTTATGAAATAATCCATTTAACGTATAGGTAATAATATATTGTATTATACATTTACAAATGTCAAGGTTTACACAGTTGTAAATATTATTGTCGTATCACGTGACTTGACACCTTCTAAGTAACCCATGCACGCTTTCACGGTTGATCAATTTGTCAACATAGCAAATGGTGACATAAAAAAAGTTCATCACAATCTAAGTCAGTTGACGTTACCTACTCACAATGAGTACAACTTCGTAGTCATTGTTTATTACTACGCATAACTTCGATTCTGTTAAGTTTGAGTTAAATTATTTTACAACGGATAAATTATAAGTAGTACTTACAAAAATTCGAGATAATCAGGCTATTCTAGGCTTATAAATTGAAATTGATTTATTAGATTTAGCACAAAGCCGACTAAATGTTTTAAAATACCGTTTTTAAACATTTAGTCTTAACCGCGATAGCAATAACTTGGTGTTACTGTTATTAATCTGTGATCTTAGTTTATTCTCAATTATAATGGTAAAGTCAGCAATACTTCAACAAACCATTGTAACGCTCCAACCGTGACTCTGTATTGCAACAGCTATACATTATTCCATTCAATACTTGGCCAAGGGACACAATTCGCTGTTCCCTGCTGTTTTTAATTTGTATTGTTTCCGATCAAACAATCAATTTGCCGTCTGTGACACAGTGGAATAAAATTAGACTGTAAATGTTTTAATACATTTATCTACACTGAAATATAAAGAATAGGTAAAAAGAATAATACAAAACTAGAATCATAATTATTTTGTTGCTGAGTACACCTTTATTAGCTACTTATACTAATTAAAAATGACAATTTGAATAATGTACTAAACCCATCCCGATATCTCCGTTGGTGTATTTACCCATAATTATAAAATGAAAAGTAAAGATGTCGCTATTTTATTCTATTATTCATTTAATTTTTTTGTGCCACTTGGTGGAATTAAGTAGACGGTATTTATCTTAATTGATGCATATATTAGGTGAATGATGAACAGTGAACGACTTATCTGACGCAAGTGTCTTTAATCGAAAAAGTACGTCTTAATTAGATATTTCACTGTAGAATATGAATATAACAATAGCATAAATGAACCGTTTTCAATTTTGATCACTATAACACCTATGGTCATAACTTTCCTTCTAATTCTAAGTTCCTTACGAGTTGTTTACTGTTTATTTTTACGTAAGTATACGCCACCTTACTAAACTTTTATCATTGAGCGGCTAAAAAATTAATAGCATGAGAGTAAATTTGTAATAATCTCTAAGGTGATTGAAAAGTTAACAGACATTCGTTAGTCTTTTGTAAATTTAATATAAGGAAATCATAATGCAATGAGTATTTAATGCAAGTCCCATGCTATTTTCCGGTGAATCACCTGTACATTTATGCGTAATTGAATTAACGAGAGTTTGGATTTCATTGTAGTATGCTATCGCTTACCTATATTACATTACGTCGTGGAACTAGTAATCGTGATAGATCGTTACTTACGATATTTTGGCGTAATTATTACGATAAAACTGTAATAATGGCATAATACGCTAATGTATGGTAATAAAATTGGCATTTCGACATAAAATATAAATACTTTAGTAGATAAGTACTTATTGATGTAAAATATAACTAAGATTAGGTCTAACCGGTCTAAGTTAGATCGATGAAATTATGGTATATTAATTTAATATAGTCGTAGTCTTTCCTTGAGAAAGTTTACAACTAAAATAAAACAGATTAAATAGATTTAATTAAACATATTAGATGTGCGTAGGCATAGACTTGATAGCCGCGATAAATGTCAGATTAAGATTTTAAACAATCGAACGGCTTCCTAGCTTCAAATTAGCCGATTACGATTTATATGAATTAAGCATAAAACCTACTAAGCACCCTATTAGTCAGCAGGCGCGTGACTGGAGTATGATTTGGACACAAGTCCCTATAATAATGTTGGAGGTATCAGGTACATACCTACCATCTACCTGCCTATTTATTCAATGAAATAACTGGGATTTTTTGTAAGGTAAGACACCTAATCTCTAAATTATTTGAAAAACAAATTTCAGTAGGTAGGGAATATCTACCGATTACTGAAAGTTATTTGAACCATTTTGTCAAGTAGGGAATGTGCTGTGCTGAAAGTCATCGAACGCCTGAACTGCTCTTCATAAATTACAGCTAACAACCATCCATCGACTAGGCTACTCGATCAAGAGGTCCCGGTTCTAATCCCGGTAGGAGCAAATGTTTGTATGATGAGTACGAGCATTTGTTTACGAGTCATGGATGTTTATTTATTATATTTCTAATATTTATAAACATATTGTTATCAATATTTATCCGTTATCTAGTATCCATAACACAAGCTCTTAATGATGCTTACTTTGGGCTAAATAATATGTGTGAGTGTATGAATATCAGGATAATTATCCTGATCACGTCAGATTTTTTATAAAAAAAAAACAAAATCGGTCCATTCGTTTAGTAGCTACGATGCCACAGAGACAGACACAAAGATAAACAAAAAGACATGCCAAACTTGTAACGCCCTTCTTTTTGCGCGGGGGGTAAATATAGTCGTGATTGATTTTAATATTTTTATATAAAAAATCGTAAACAACATTATGTACCTACTACTTCTTTTAGCTTTGTTTTTAAAATTTATTCGAGGCAAAAACAAGAGCCCCAAAGAAGGAAGCGGAAGAATCGATTCGCCTGTCGTTCTGTATTACGATCACGCGGCCGCGATCCGTATGGCTATGCCATACTAAATAGTAAGTTCAGTTTAAATAGAGCGAGATATTGGCGCTTAGGCGATCATTGTTTTGTGCACATGCCTTCAGTTCAAGTTAAACAGTTTAAAGTATGTGGGTACCTTAAACCGTTGAAATAAGAGCTATTTTCCAAACGCCATGCTACGTTTGATGAGCGGCTATCTGTATTGCAAGTCAAGTGTAAAACTTAACGGTTTCCTTACATAGGCCATTGCAATTTAACTCCTCGTAACGAAACTAACGAATGACCATTACTTTTCAATTGTACTCGGAAGCTTCATTTCGACTGGTTTTGATCAAACGCTCAGTCAACTAGCAAATAAAACTATTAAAATTTTCACGATTTTTTATTTCCGTAAGTTCTTTTCGTTGTCATGTGTGAACAGCACATAAGGCTTAGCAAAGATAACCATTCAAATTAAAACCGCAAAACAAAATGCAGATAACCACGATACTTTTTGTGGGTTATTTAATGTCTTACGGAATGACGTTAATCAATTAAATAAAATGGTTAAATATTTGTATCAGCAGTTTAACACAGAGGAATAAAAGCACAATATTCCTCAATTTAAATTCTATTCTCTGTCAAAACTTTCGTAAATATACCTATTGTTTATTTCAAAATAACTTATAATACATATAATTTTTTTTTGTACCTGTACAATAGGCGCACAATTAACTCTACGAAGACTGTGAAAAATGCTCAGTTTTCTAAAGTTTAAGCAACACCCAACAAGTTACACAAGGAATCCTAAATTCAGCGTAGAAGTGTAAATTTCGAAAGTATCAACAATTAAGTTTATTTTGTGATTCTTCTGTGGATTTCTGTGGATTTTACTCGGTGGTAGACCCATATGTAGGGTCGCCTGGGTAGGTACCACCGCTTTTCTTATTTCAGCCGTGATACAGTTCGCTGTGTTTCGGATTGAAGGGAAAGGTAGCCAGTGTAATTACTGGGCATGGATGGCATTTCATCTTAGGCCTCATGATGACAGCGCACCTGCAACATCAAGTGCTTTTCCTTGTTATTGCAGGTGTCTATAGGCGGCGGTAACCGCTCACCACCAGGTGGGCTGTCAGCTTGTTTGTCATCTAGTTGTATAAAAAAAATAAAAAAAAAAATCAAATTGTGCTGTCGGGTGCACATAGGCAAGTTTATCAATTGTTTGCATTTTTTTTTTCATTTACTTAGTATTCTTTTTAATTTCTACATACACAGGTTCTATCCATCTTATATGTTGGGATTTATGTAAGAAAATAATACAATGTTACTTAAGTAGGTATATCTTTAAACCTTGATCGCTATTTTTCATTCTTTTTTTAGGGTCGGCAACGCGCAAGTGATACCCCTGGTGTTGCAAGCGTCCATAGGCTATGGTAACCGCTTACCATTAGGTGGGCCGTATGCTTGATTGCCACCTTAGTGGTATAAAAAATGTTGAAAAATATAAAAAATAGTGCTTTACAGTCTTAGAGCAGTTACTTTTTGTTTCACAACGTCTAATGAATATAACTCAAAGTTCATTCTATTTGCCAAATGAATAATTTATGTACGACTACGTGAGATTTGTAGGAATTATAATTAAAACAAAACAAAGTTTTACAAACAGATGGAAATTTTAGATTAAAATTAGAACTTGATATAGTTGTTATAGTATTTTTAGCTTCGAGATTTTTAGCAGTATTTTAGTAATAGTTTTAAGTTTGTAGAGGTTACCTCCTTTATAGGTTACCTCTACCTACACTATCTTCCTGTCAAGACACAAATCCCAGACACCCGGAAGTCTTACGCTGGTTGACAAATTAACGTTTCGTCCCTTGCCAGTTCGCCTCCGTGTCTTTAGCAATAAAAACCTAAATCTGTGTCTGGATTTGGATTTTCGATTTGTTTTTGTCTTCTGTTATTCATGTCGATTGTTATTTACGAAGTAAGAGATAGTCGTGTCCAGCCAGACGCTGAATAAACATAACGCTCAAGGCCAAGGCCCTAGCGTGTTATCGAGGAATCTGATAAAACATGGCATGCAAAGTTGATCAAAAACATACCCACAGAATACGTATCCTTGTAGACATTTTTTCATTCAAATAAGTCTATCGACATGTTTTATTGCTGCCATTAACGATAGTTTTTCTACTTGTAACTTGAAGTTGGATTAAGTTAAATAATTTCGGAAGATTAGCATATACAATATATAGCTTTGAAAAAAAACCTATCTAATCCATCCATATTGAACGATATTATGAATGCGACATAGCTTTAAAACCGCCTCTGTGGTCTAGTGGTTGAGACCACCTGCCTCAGATATAGAGGTCCGGGGTTCGATTCCCGTGTGGGCAGAAATTCTCTGCTTGGTTTGGTTGGTGGTAGGTATCTTGCCTAAGTCTGCCGCCAAAACAATAATGTTAACAGCAATGTTGTGTTCTGGCAGTCCGGCAGTGAGAGATGAGATAGCCAGTTCCTCTGTGGTTAAGGAACCCGGGTGTAACTCGCTTCCATCGTCGGCCTTATCTTCACTTACCATACATCAGGTGAGATGAAGGCCAAGAGTTACCCCGTTAAGGTTAAAAAAAAGCTCAAAGAATTACGAGCCTCGTGGCAGTGGGCAGGCCACATTACAAGGAGGACTGACGGCCGTTGGGGCGGAAATGTCCTCGAGTGGCAGCCGCTAAATTTTCGTACCGACGATCTGGACCCATCATGGATTTAGGTGAAATTTACATAGAGATAAATTTACATCATCATGAAAAAGGATAATAGACTACCCTTTGGCACGGCAACAGACATTCGTGCGCTTAAGAAAGATATGATAAAGTATGTAGTTCTACAGTAAATAATTTTACACTAAGTATGAGCACAGAAGCTCCCTTTGTTATCCTTTTGGCTTCGGGTTATTTGCATTGTATTTGAATATATACCGGCGTTCTATATTATCGGAATGATTCTTCAGAACATTATGTATTCTCTTTAAATACGCCTATTGTAAATACCTGAGCCTATTTTGCATTGAAGAAGGTCTTTGGAATAAATGTAGCATAGCGTAAATTCATTTACTACCTGTTTGGTCGGCATCTACAGTAAGGATTATAGAATTTTGCTAACTTTCTTGCTAACGAAATAGCCTTTTACTTTGAGCGTCATAACAATATCAGCTAAGCAATATCTGCAAGGCATAGAATAATAATTTTCCTCATTAAATAAATAGCTTGGCAGTTTACTGTAGTATCACTTGGCAGTATAACGTTGGTTAGTGGTTGATGTAGTCGATTGGGAATGATAGTGATAGCAAATGAGAGGTTACTCCTCAAGTACTCTGCAAATTTATAGCTGAAATCTGAAAACAAATGTGTGTAGGCATATGTAGACATGATATTGCAACAAGACCTTAGAATATGAGAAGGCCAGCCCCCTTATTCTCAACTGTCGGAAAGTATTCGAATTTCGGAAACTCTTTACCTGTCACTTTTTATCGCAGTGCGTCAAAACGAGACGGCATGTGACTTTTCGAATCGAATCCGTGATCCGACAATTGAGAATAAGGGGGCAGGTCAATGGAACATTTATAAATACAATAATATGTATATAACGCTAATGTTACTACTTGACTGGGGTAACAATGTGTCTCTTGGGAGTATACGCTAGATGCTAGCTAGGTATAATCGTTCCTAAAACCAAGACAATGCAAGGAAGGTGCAAAGAAACCAATATTAAGAAAATTTAACCTGTCAAGCCACAGAACTCCAGACACAAACCCTCTTATTATAAAACGCGGACTAAAGTTAGTACCTACTGGTCTAAAAACTGATGCCGTCACTTTTTTTTTTAACAAATATAAGTGACAGCATCGGCTTCAGAGTAGGACTAACTTCAGACCGCGTTTTATAATAAGGACGAATGGGTTTTTGCCATATTTTGCCGGGAGTCTTACGTGGCTTTGTATCACAAATTAATCTTGTAAATCGACAGCTACTACGCCATATGAATATGAGTCAGCGCCGAAAGACAAGCCTGTAATTTGTAAGAAGTCCCTTTAGCATAGAAGTAGGTACCATAGACCAACTTCTAGAAGCACAGAGGAGTTTGACAATCCGGATTTACCTACGCATTTACTTTTGCGAATGTTACATGAACGCTATAAACGTCACCAAGCACTTTCAATAATAATGCCTTATCACAGTCAGATATCCCCTAAAATAATATCCAAGTACTTGTAAATAAATGATAGCGCGATATAATAACTAAACCCCAGTGTAATAAAAGCTGTTCACACATCAAAATAATAAAAAAAACAGCGTGCAGCGGCCAGAACAGTCTTCAGTTCATGGGCGTTAAAATTATTTGGCAACTGCAAACATGTTGGCAGCCAAATGTCAACAAGTCAACGTTGTGAACCTGTATACTATACTTATATAGATGTTCGGTGTCCGTATAAAATATTATAGAGCCTATTTTTGCTATCCTTCGGATATTAACATTAAGTTCCTTACCAGCCCGCTAGTGTCTCCTCAACAATGGAATATCTATTGTCTGATTTCTGTGTACTCAAATAAAGCAAGAAGGAAAGACTCAGATAAAGAACTAAGGTCGATCTGCTGCCCATCGTTGTCTTCATCGTGCTTTGCTTATATCATAGACCTTGCTTAGTTTGTTCTACCTATGGTATGTACGGTTTTAAAAATAGACGTGTTTACCTAATACTATAATTTCCTTAATACACGTATATGTAATTAGGAATTATACAATTACAATAGAAATTAATTATTTTTTCTACATCGTAACGTTGAGTCATAGTTTGCATTTAATTAACACTGTATCGATGTCAATCGATGCTTTTGTGTCAATCTGTTGATAGTCATTCTTCCGTCTTTTGATTACGTTATAGTGTTGCCACGCTAGAAATTTAACGAAGCCTAACTTTTGTAATTAATAATAATTGCTAATCATTTATTATGGCTTCTTCGAAAGTACACCAGTGTTTTCGAACAAGCCCGCCGCCTGTAGTAAATGTTTAATTAATTCAATTTATTGTGATAGAAAGTTTGGAAGTTGTGTTCTGGACTGGACTTAAAACCCAATTAAATTTTCGTGATTGAGAACTTCAATTGGCAGTCGGCATATTACTGCCATGTAGGTATAATATAAATATACCGGATGTTATAGAATTCCAAAATAAAATATGAAATTTTAAGGTTGCGGGGGTCGATATCGTAGAATGTGCGCAGGTAATGTGTGTGTCGTACGATATATAATAGTACCTACGCATTTTTTAGGGTTGTCATGAGCAGGACAATTTTATTAATATAATCGGAAAAAAGTGGTCAGGAAGGTGTCAAATTTTCATAGCTAACTCTTGACAGGGAATACAACCATCCCCTTAAATTTTATTTCAGACTCGGAAAACACTGTTTAGGTGCGGGGTTAAAAAAACCGAGGATTAATCGACCGATAATTAATCAAAGGCGCGCGCGGCCCTTTATTCTGGGCATTCTGGCACCATAATTATAATAACATTAATAATACAAGATAAATAGATAGAAATTCTTAATTTTGCACATTTAGACATTACCATAGACAGTAGCCTTACTGCTAGAAGCGATAGATACCAGACAACCAAACGTGTATCCTTAGAAACTATAATGTCAGTATGAAACATAATTCCCGTTGCCACTTACCAATCTGTATTGTATTATTATACTGCTTGTAAAATTAATTCTATTTTTATTTTTAATTGCAGTCTGGAAAATATGGCGAGGGTTTCATCGGTTCGGCGCGTGGCGTGGCGGTGCATGTGCGCGCGAAGGGTCCCAGCGGGGAAAGCGACCACACAGGGTGTACGTGGCCCCTTCTATCGACGGCCGCGCCCAGCGAGCCCCTGCCTGACGAGCCCTGGATAGCCGTCATCAAGCGAGGCAGCTGCAACTTTGAAATCAAGGTATCCTATCTGAATGTGATATTACAATTATTCCCAACAGGAGACCATCATGATCCACATCCTAATATAGGTGCCACTGCTAGTCACGAGCCTTCCTACTTGCAACTGAGAGGAACATGAAAGGAGTTTAAGGTCATAATCTAGCCTACCACCTAGTTGACCGAGTGCGGAGACCGTATCGCCTAAATGCATTACTTCCAAAATTGCTATCGCTTTTGACTAGTTTTGTCGTCATATTGTTACTTCGTACTACCTAGTTAGTTACGTACTTTCTGGACAAAGAGAATTTATAGCAATGAACGAAAGCAAGACACGAAAGGTACCTACCTTCTTTCGGTAGTACGAAATACACACCTGCAATAACAAGGAAAAAATCACTTGGTATTGCAGGTGCGTTGTCATCCTGAGGCTTAAGATCAAATGCCGTCCGTGCCAAGTAATTACATTGGCTACCCTTTCCTTCAATCCAAAACACAGCAAACGGCTGAAATAAGAAAGGCGGTCGACCCTTCATACGGGCCTACCACCTAGTAAATTAAGGAACCTAGTATACTTATAAGTTTATTTGTTAAAAGAAATACAGAGACCGCATCAGTTTTAAACCAGGTGTAACTTTAATCCGCGATTTAAAATAACGGGGATTGTGTCTGGAATGTGCGTGTGCGTGACAGGTTAACTTTCTTCATGAAAACTTCATGTAACAGTTTGGAACTGCTCAAACGGTGATTAAACTTCAGTGTGGAAGCACCGTACCGTAATATTTGCTTTAAAATGCTAAAAATAAACTATTCAAGTTAAGTTTCCCGCGTGATACTTAGTCCCGCCCACCGAGCTGATATGATTACGCCCTTAGTTAGCTTGATTTCTGATGAAACTTTCTTTACAATCGTGGGATTCTATTTCACACTATCATCATCAACCTATAGGGCGAACGTTCACATGGTCTTATGAACCCAGATTTATAACCAACATCTATCTTGATTCATCGAAGACCTTTGCTACGAAAGTTGTCCACAATCTGATAGCTTTGTTCGACAAGGCCCTAACTCATTGTTGATACGTAGGTAGGTACTAGCTACGTATCATAAACTGACCTCTCTTTTCTTTTGGACAATAAAACCCTGAAGATAACAGTCGACCTCTCGGTCGTTGCCTTTTACCTACGACATTAATTAATATCTATTATTAAAAAAACATTTAAATTTTTTAATCAGAAGACTTTTTACGTCGCTTCCGATGTTTAGAGGGCATTGATATCGACCATTTTGATAACGTGCATTACTGTCGGTCGGTCATTGCTTTAGCAAGGTCGGGTTAAAAAATATAGCGCCTTTCAAGTCATTTAGACAAATGGATACAAAGGTCTAATTAAACTTTATAATATCATACACAAAAATAACAATTGACGTGCAAGTTTAATTAGTTGTTTTGTTAAGTATTGTCTTATATTTTCGCGAGCAATACACATTGGAAATAAAACCACTTTACCGGATATAACTCGTGTTTAGTTAGATGAAGTGCGTAAATTTGAGCCGGGATTATTATGTCAATAGGTGTAACAATTTTGCGATCATATTATTAAGACCCCGGTCAACCAAAGGTTAAGTGTATTAAGTAATACCTTGTATTACCTACAATGTGTAGGTATATTAAAAAAACATACATACGAATTGATAACCTCCTCCTTTTTTTGAAGTCGGTTAACAAATGCAATTAATGAAATCCGTTTTCCATACTTCCTCCAAGAAGAAGCGGTGTCATGGTTATAGCCCTATAGTCGCAAGATAAATAAATTATTTTACCTAGAAGGAATTATGAAAGTAATTATTTACTTTCATTAAGTAATAAAAGGATGAGTAATCATCACTGACACAATGGTGGTTAGTAACTTGATCCAATATTGTTCTTCAAACATTATTTTTAATAGAAAAATGTGTGAAGCGAATGCTTCTAGAAATCTCGGGTTCGTTGGTGTCTTGGCGGCGAGATAAATGTTGACTCTGTGATATGACTGTGTGGACATGACGCCCCCATTATTATGAATCATTTACTTCCGAGTTCTGAGCTCAAGGTAAAAATAATAAGGATTGCAATATTTATATTAAACTATAAAATTATTACAGTCCAATGAACGTTTATTGTCTGTCTGTGTAAATTGTAAAATATTATTTAAATGAACAAGAATGTTTAAGAATTTATTACAAAACCTGAATTTTCTCTTGCCGATTTATGTGATAACAATGCCACTGCAGGGCTTATGGGAGAAACAGGGGAGGAGCTTGGGCCATAACACCACCACGCTGACCCAATGCGGTTCGGAAGGTGAGAGCTTGCAGTTACAACCAGGACCATCGGCCTAACCTTAACCTGCCATTCGAAGCACGGACGAAGTCGAGATTTTTTTTTACTTTATCCATCCGCTAACAACACGAACAACCATCGCGCAAAAATGTAATAACTATAACTCTATTGATAGCGTATTGTGTTTTAGCGAATGAGGAGTGAAAGACGAGGGAAAACACTTGTTGGGCTTTTTCTTCAAAACGCAATGTAGGGTTCATAATGAATGATGGACCCCTACTGACGGATTTTGTCGCATACGAACGTGACATAAATCCGTCAAATCTTCACACATAACATGGCGGGCTTTTATCCATCGCTCACTTAAGTTCCACGTCTGCGCAAGTTGATTCTATGTATTGGACTGTTCCAGGTGCAGAATGCTTGGCACGCCAACGCGTCCGCGGTGCTAGTCTACAACGACAGGGACACCACTCTCCTGGAGAAGATGAAGCTGTCCACCGACAATGGACGTAAGTTGCACTCAAGGATCAATTTTAAGCTCGTAGGTGCTAATTTAGCCTTAGCACAAGCGAGATGCACAGGACCAAATTTGTCAGTAACGTTATAGTTATTTTGTGGGAACGCGCAGTAAATTTTCTGTGCTTTAAAATCTATATGTCCATGCTACATACTTGTATCATAAATGCGCAAGCAAGCTTTCGCAATCCCATGGAATACAGGATACCCTATGAATCTAGTTTGCCTTATAATAAGACTACTAGCAAGATAAGTTAGATTTATAAACAACAATATTACAACGATATGAAAGGAATAGATCACCGACATAGCCCAAAGAATTGCGAGCCTCAAGTGGCAGTGGGCAGGCCACATTGCAAGAAGGACTGACGGCCGATAGGGCGGAAAGGTCCTCGAGTGGCAGCCACGTACCGGGAGACCCAGCGTACCGTTTCGCGGGAAGCCGATGGATGCGGACAGCGTAGGCCCGAGCGGTTTGGAGATCATTGGGGGAGGCCCATGGCCAGCCGTGGGCGTCTCTCAGCTGAAATTATAATGATGAACAGGAATATACCTAACTAGACAAGAGTCGAGAAGGGACACACTACCTATATAATTTAGCTACATACTGAATGCAAGGGGAACATTATTACAGATGGCAGTGCTCGTGATCCTAAACACAATATGGTAAAAAAATTGCATTCGCGAAAAAAATCAGCTGTGTCATACTAAATTGTAATACCTACAGTACACGATCTGTTTGTGTGGAACAGTTGTTTCTTTCGCGGTATCAATTTCTTTAACAAGTCGTATTTAGGAGACGCCATCTGAGAACGTTCCGCCTGTCTGTGCTACCTGTACTTATTTCAACAGCTATTTCAGTACATATCTTTTATGAAAGAATTTGACATAAATATCGCGTTAATCAATAAGATGAAATTGATAAACGCAATTTCTTTGTGAAAACAAGAAAGGCTTAGTGACGTCACAATTTTTGTTTTGATGTATTACTTTATCGTCTATCACAAAATGAACGATAAATCCAACCTGATAGCAATGGCAACGAACCTATAAAATTTACTGAAAATAATGAATGGAAAGCGATGTACAAGGTACAAGCTTAGTGCTATTTACTTTAGGGAACTACTTATGTAAGTCTTCTAGTCCATATAAAAGTGGGT
The DNA here is from genome assembly GCA_947347705.1 of Nymphula nitidulata. NCBI lineage: Eukaryota > Metazoa > Arthropoda > Insecta > Lepidoptera > Crambidae > Nymphula > Nymphula nitidulata. The sequence continues at coordinate 11,042,236 of OX374636.1, forward strand.
TTGCCCTTTCTATTTACAAATTATTCTTCGTCACCCCTAGTATAAGTTTCAATCGAATAATCGACTCAAAACGACTCGATGTCGATAGCAGCGCCAATAAATTTGACAGCTGAACGCAATCGAGATCGAAAGGATCGAAACATTTTGATTCATTTGAAATGTAACTATACTAGGGTTACCTACTGTTGCTTTTATCCATTTTTTAATGCCGAAAAGGGGGCAAATGTGGCTTGAGTGCTTCACCACATATCCTTAGACAGAAGAGCAACCCGTATTCAATCAATTCCTACCAACATAAAAGGATAGAAAGAAAAAGGGAACATTTTCTTCATAAAATTCTGTGCTAAGAGTACGTTCTTTGTTGTTCAATTTATGACTGAACGTTGAGCAGGCATAATATTAATTCTGTATATGGTAAGCATTCGTGATGCAAGGTCGTCAACATGGTTCGTGTGCATTGTTTAAGGACCGCGCTCTTTGCCGCGTGTTGGTTATGGATGTCACCATATTTATGAAATATAATAATGTAGACGGTACCTGTACCGAGGAGCGCTCAAACAAAGCAACTTTCCCCATGGTCGATCCCGAGATGGGTCAATAAAAATTTGTAACTTCGATCTCCGTGCTTCGGAAGCCACGTTAAGCCGTTGGTACCGGTTGTCACTACAACTGTGCTATGGCTTCTCCAATGTAGGAAGGCCTGTGCCCAGCGGTGGGACCTATATAGGCTGGTGATGATGAGGTACCTGTACTAACGTAGCAACCATAATAATAATGATGTTTCTTATTTACAATACTAAATCAAATGGTGTGTCATACACACACTTGTTTGAAATCGAACGACAATAATAGGTTATTGCGTTTATTTTTACCAGATAAATACCTACTTACGTTATCGGTCATCATGAATTAAACTTCCACATCAATCTTGTTTTGATATTGCGATCTACGTTACGCGATTTAAATTTTTAGTCTGTCCACAGTATTAGGGCTACTGTCATGTAATAAAAAAATATAAAATGCGAATTGCGAACAAATCTGTGTCGTTGACAACCCTGATGAAAAATTATGTTGACACGAGCAGCTAACAAGTCATATTAATTTTAATGTGACGCTTTCATATAAAGGTCAAAGGTGTTTGTTAGTACTTTAATAAAATGAACTTTAACATCTAGTTTCCATTGCCCAGCAGTGGGATTGTGCGTATAAAGGCTGTAGATAATGATGATGATTCTTTAAAGCCCCTATTATAATTTTTAATGTGCCAGGTACGAAACAAAAAAGATTTTACTGTCTAACAGTTTTCACTTTTTAAGTCGGCTGTAAAAATTATAGAGTAATAAACACAATTGTAAATGGAAGTCTAAGTGTAAATAATAAAAAATATAAAACCACTGATATCTATACGACATCTAATTAAATGATCGTTTAAAAGTGATTCATATTTTCATAGAACAATATAAATTTCAGGAAACTGAAACTGCACAATATCAACAATTATATCATAAATGTTTAGACTGTGATTTTAAAGTGTGTCATATTATCATAATGATGATAGTAAAATGTTACACGTAGACAAGGGGCTCACGTAATATTTAGCCTGAAATTTTGCCTTGTTTTGATATTTGACTCAGATTTATTTTACTATACAAATATTTAATTATTTAAAATGCTAATATGTATAATTATTATATACGAAGATAGCATTAAGTGGAGCGGTGACTATCTAAGTGATTCGTAATGAGGAAACGTATTTTGTATTTGTTTATAGCAATGGTACTTATATTGCACATAAATAATGCCATTAAATAATACTAAAAATAACGATTATTTTAATTACTATATTGTTCGCGTACTTATATTGCTATGTTGAACTATTTTGACAAGATTGTTACGTGTAGTTGGTCTTCAAGATATCCTAATTATAATAAAATACAGATAATATAAAAGATTTTTTTATTAACATATTCACGCGTCAGGTATTGCTAGCTAAAATTTGTTGCACTTACATTTTTAACTAAATCCACCTCGATAGGTAGATAAGTATTATCATAATAATGTAATGAAGTAATTTAATAATAATGTTCATTATCACGATACGAACTAATTCTACATTTATTTCGTTTGTATAGGTATTTATTACTAATGTCCTAATTTAAAACCAATTTATTCATTTCTTAATATAATTCTAATTTATTCTTAGTAAATAGTCCTAAAATATAAAAAAATAATAAAGCGTTCTTTGTCGTAAAAATAATTTGCACGATTAGGATTAAGCGTTAATTCATATATATAATATGTTATGCTGATAATGTGTCGATAACAGAATTACTTAGATACGGAATTTGTATTGGACCTTTGTGTGAGAATTTAATTGTTAAGTTTTGTTGTGATAATTTTTACATGCTGATACAGATTCAGTGCCGATCAAAACTGTTATAGTGGCTTACACTTACTTAATTGATAGCTCTACAAAAACGCGGCTCTTTCTCATTGTACAGCACATCAAGTGTACAGTTGCATTATGAAAGCCGCCTCTATTACGAACGCAGTTAGGGCGGTCTCAAGGTCAAACTGTTACGCTTGATGTGCTGTCGACTGTACATATAATAATATTGAAAATGGAAATAAAAATACATCTTTGTTCAATTAGGCCACCAAGAAGCACTTTCAAATCGTGTAAGAACACTTTTGTATTACTTACAGAAAAATTATACTGACTAACAACAACATAGTGTCTGTTCTTCTGTCAGACACACATCTGTTGTCGTGTCTAATTTAAATCGGTTCCAAATGTTTAACTATCGAGAAGAATCCGGCTCGAGTAGTCACTCTTTTCAAATATTAAGTTACAATGTTTGTAGTATAAAATTATATCTTTTAGCTGTACAGTGTCGCCCAGAGAGAAAAAAATAGAAGAAAAGGTACCTATATCAACATACCAACAAGGTAGGTAGGTACCCAATGACAAAAGTATTATCGTGATTTTCAAGCTGTCTGACAATGCACTTAACGTGCCTTCTGAAGCACGGAGGATCTCGAGATTACAAATTTTGATTGACCCGTCCCGTAATTGACCATAGCGAAAGTTGCCTTGTTCTCGTAATCGAAACCAGAACGCCCAAATCTCTACGCCACCGAACTCCTCATAATAGGTGTGTGGTAAGGATCCTGTGGTCAGTCTGTTACAGCAGATTTATTCTGTCAACTTAATCACATCTAAAATACTAGTCAAATTAGTAAGTTACGGGCGGGGGTAGGTAGCACCACCACCTTACAGGAGGTCGCAGCGAAATAACACAAATTGTAGTGATGTAAGTATTTCTGTAGTGATTAAGGGCGCAAGAACTCATTAATAATAATAATAATAATATTCATACACTCACACCTATTATCTAGCCAGAGCTTGTGTTATGGATCTAGATAACGGATAAATATTGATTATAAACATCCATGACTAGTGAACAAATGCTCGTATTAATCATAAGAACATTTGCTGTACCGGAATTCGAACTCTGGACCGCGGACCGAGCAGCCCGTATAGCAAGGGCTACAGACACTCGGCCAGCCGGTAGTCCGTCATTGAGAAAGTTCCATGTTGGAAGCAGGGGGATTCGTGTCCTATGCTGTCACATTACGTTTCCTGCTGGTAGTTACCTGGTAAGCTATGCGTGAAAGGTGCGCAAGGTGCGCACATTGGCCCTAATTCTGGAGAACACATGCTAAGTTTAAATTTAAGTTCAGTCCATCTCTTTCTCTCAATATGAGTACGAAAAGGATGGCTGTCATATTATTTGATATTTAGAAACATGCGTTTAATTTTCGACCTTATTGAACATTATAAAATGCAGTGTTTAGGAGGCACCTCCGTACATGCCGTCTAAAATTGTCTATGGCTTCTTTGAAATCTATCTAAATTTAAGTGACAGCTCTAAGATCCTTGCTATCTTTTTCATATTACTTATTGCGAGAAAGAGATATACTGTACTTAAATTTAGAACTAAAGTATGTCTTCAGAATTAGGTCCAGTGTGTTACAAAAATCCTAAATAAAATTTAAGGGGGTGGTTGTGTTCCAAGAGTTGCTTCTGAAAGTTTGACACCTCTCAGACCACTTTTATTTGCCTGATTAAATTAATAAAAACATTGTCGAGGAGTGTTTGGCGGGTTTTGTGGTGTCAGTCAATATTTTTACAATAATTAAAAATTGTGACGGACGGAGCGAACTTTGTGTTATAAAAGTGGTGTAGTTTTATAAACCAAGTGTTTGTGTTGACGTACAATTAAAAGATTATTAGAATAAAAGTGATTAAGGTGTGAAAGACAATGAAAACTTTTGTGTGGTATCGCTCCGCAACCCCTCCAAATTTTATTTCGGAATTTTATAACATCCGGTATACTGGGTTACTTTTTAGGTGCACTCGACAGCACATAACAGTTTGACCCTGAAACCGCCCCTACTGCGTTCGTAATAGAGGCGGCTTTCGTAGTGCAACTGTTACACTTGATGTGCTGTCGTCTGTACAAGCGAAATTTATTTTCACAATTTGTTATTTATCCATGAATATGAAGTACTTTCTCTATGAGTTCAATACCTACTCACCTACTCATCCAAAATGTATGGGACAACTGATTTTCTTTCTTGTCTCATAGTGAAAATTGTTCATAATTTTATGGGTGGAAGGAACACAGTGAAAATTTCGCATAGGTTCTACGGTAACCGCTAGCCATCAGGCTGTTGTATTAATTTCTATTTGCTTGCGTTTTACTACACAAAATTATTGATAAAATATTAAAGTTCACGTACTAGGAATCTAGGAAAAGGCTTATTTATCATTGGAGACTTTTATAATGAAGCGAAAGTCTGGAATCGCTACGGAACCGTTGATCACAGAGCCATACATAAATACAGTTTTTTTAAAATACTTTGGATGAATAAGAATTGAGTTTGACAATAAGAAGTAATAAGAACTGTGTTTGACAATAAGTGTCTTTGATAAAAACGTCAAATCAAGGAAATAAGCGATTTAATTTTTTCCGAGTTTTTCCAATTGTTTTTTTGCGATAACCTGGTTCTTAACACTCAGTCATTATTTATTTGCATTTCTTGTTGAAATGTTTTAATAGTGGGTCCAAAAAGAACCGAAAATATGGCTTTGCGGATCTTTTTTTCGACAATACTACAATAAATTGAAACATGGCCTATATTACGTAGTTCATAGAAATGGTTTCCCACTTTCAAAAACATCGTAATCATTTGATAAATTTCATGACATTTCTATGAAATAATGCAGCCAATGTCATATTATTTCATACAAATGTCATGATATTATCAAATGATTACGATGTTTTTGAAAGTGGGAAACCATTTCTATCAACTAAAACAGCTAATGTTTTAATTTATTGTCGTATTGACAGCCTCCTTCCTGTACTATGTGAAATTATATTTCGGACGAGAATATTATAGTTCTTTAAACCTAATAATATCCATTGAGGATTGATTGATGAGCGTTGGTGCGCGCGCTAGGTTCCTTGGGACGATCAATTTGTAATCGCGAGCCCGTCCGTCCTTCGGAGTGACTGCACTACAACCGCTTTCGCCCACCAAACCAATCCGCATTGGGTAAGCGTGTTGGAGTTGCCCTTAAACTCCTCATGCGTTTCTCCATGCATGAAGGCGTGTCCAGTAGTGCGACATTAATAGGCTGTTGGTTGTGATAACATGGGTTCCTTCAAAAGGGGCGTGTAAAGGCACCTTATGGGCCGGCAAGATGGAAGCGGCTATAACAGTGTGTTTCAAGCTGTATATGAACTCTTCTTACCGCTTCACCTCTGGTAATGTTGAGTAATTTGCCGTGCTTTGTATAGAAAAAAACCGTCAATACATAAAGCAGTACTTACACAGTTCTATAATCTACGCGTCATCAGTCTATATCCAATGCAGCGTGTGTTCTCGTCACCTTGACAGTGAAACCCGATCGAGACAATCGCGTTAGATGCAACCCTGCCCTTGCGACGGCCCCGTTGAAACGACCGTGGATAGGATACCGACGTGTGTCACTAATGCCAGCTAAGCGACAATTGACCTACTTGCGGTAATGCAGCAGAAACCGTAAATCTATTGCGTTTCAAAACAAAATTATGGACGTCATGAAAAAAGCCGCGATGCTGTAATGCCATATTTTATCTATGCAAATGTGCTATTATTTGACTGCTGCTTCCATTATTTTGCATACTTTAATCAATTCACTAATTAAGAAACTCAGATCGATTATGGAATTGCATCGACAGGAAAATTATCCCGAGGGCTTATGTTGCAAATGCATATTAAAATCAAAGGGCAGCGCTCGAGACTGTGGATGAAAATTGGCTATTATTACAATCGCATTACGTGCTAAAGTAAATGCTTTTTATGCCTTTCAGTGTACAATAATCCCGTAAGTAACTGAAGGGTCGAGTAGTCAAATCCGTTTATGAACGAATTACTAAATATTAAATAAGCGAAAAAGTGGTTCAGAATAGTTATAAAGAGTAGTAGAACAATTTTCATTTATAAAGTAGCTAGTTTCTGCCCGTGGCTCCCGCGTGAAAAGTTTTTTAAAATGAATGTCTATCCTGAGGGCCTAGACAAGATGCCATTTGACAATCGCTATCGCTATCGCTAAATGGAAAATGTATGGGATTTGACATTTAATCATAAATGTCCACGACGTTCCATCAGGGAAGTCGTTCGATATCTTATGTCAAATCCCATACATTTGCCGCTTAGCGATAGCGATAGCGATTATCGAAAGGCGTCTTGTTTAGCCCTCTGAAGTGTTTTCTTTATTGGTGAAAGAATTTATGAATGAGTGGTATCGGAGATTATCTCATATGTACATGCAAACTTTAATACCTACTACCTCTTTATACCTAATATTATTATAGATATAAGGTCGTAGGAAGCGACCTAAGTAGTTTATGTCTGTAATCGACACGCTTGTTTAAAATATTTACAGTTATTGTCAAACGCTTCTTGTAAGTTTCATCATCATTCACTGAATATTGAAGACATGAGTGCATCCAACTTTGGACAGCAAAACTGCTCTAATTACCACAGTAACTAACAGTACCTATGTGCCGTTGACATGAAAACGCAAGACAGTTTGGGAACATGATTCACGATCGCGACAAGTTATCGCAGTGTTTTGAGACACTGTACCATTTATTTATTAAAAATAATTATGTATTTTATCATTATGCTGTTTTTGTTACTATCTTGTTTGATATGACGTTTAAACAAAATAATATTTGCTCAGATACAAGATACGCGGTTTGTTGATGCTTGAGTACATTCACACTCGTTAATCTTGCACTAAAACAAATTTTAATTAGTATAACGTACCTAATTTACTGTTTGTTAGTAACTAGACGACTCATTGAAGCCTAGTGTTTATTTAATAATTTTCAATCAATTAACGATAACCAATTATTAAATTAATTGGTTTTAATGAATAAATAACTGAAACGTTTTATAAAAGCCCATTATTGAAGATAATGACTAACTGTAAAAAAAAAAAAACTAAAATTAATAAAGTGCCATCATTAAAAAATATATTAACTAAGGAAACTTCATGTCCTGAGTCGGCAACCTGCCTGCGACATTTCACAATCCGGTGACTGCTCTGACGACTGATATACCTTTCATAAGGATGTCAACCCTGAGATCAATTAAACCGTGTGCGTGTGTGAGTCAATTTTATTGTCCTCTTTTTTTCTATACCTAGTGATTACTAGGTATATCAAAAAACATAAATAATATGATTATATCTAAATACAAACATAATTATTACTTGTACATGTTTGATTTTGTGCGTTCATAACGCCTACTTTATTGTAAGAAAGGGGCCGTTCAAGTATTACGTAACGCAATTTTCGAAGATTTTTGACTCCCCCTCCCCCCATGTAACGCGGCGTAACGTAGTTCGGGACCCCCCCTCCCCCCTAACTAAACGTTACGTAACACCCATTTTATCACCACAAGGGACCATTTTTAGCTAAAAGACACAATTAAGAAGGACTAGAAAGACACCTAAATACTTTTGTTATTGTTTATTAAAACATGAAAATTTTAACTTGTAATACTTGTTTAAATTGTTTATTTTATTTACTCTTATTTGACAAGGAATTCCTTGTCAAAATAAAAACAAAAAGGGTTGGGAGAAAAATCTAAAACTGACGTACCTACGGTACGATATAATCAAGGAATTTCCCGTAAAACACGGAACTAAAAGGGTTGCCAACTTAGAAGATTTTATTTCCCTAGTTTTTTATTGAAATTACAAAAAAAAAACATGTTACGTAACGCGTTGTTCGAACCCCCCGCCCGCCCTGGTAACGCTTCGTAACGTTTTACAAGACCCCCCCTCCCCCCCAAATTGCGTTACGTAATACTTGAACGGCCCCAAATACAAATATAGACCCCATCTGGCCGGACCCCTGCCCCCTTATTCTCAATTGTCGGATCACGGATTCGATCCGAAAAGTCACATGCCGTCTCGCTTTGACGCACCGCGATAAAAATAACAGGTATAGAGTTTCCGATATTCGAATCCTTTCCAACAGTTGAGAATAAGCGGGCTGGAGACGCGGGTGCGATTCCCGCCTGGAGCATCCATTTTTTCATCGTTTTCTTTTCTTTATTTGAATTTGTTACAATAACATTATTATTGTTAACATAAATACCTAGCACAGAGCAGCATGGATACACCCAAAAGTCGAACTGATTAAAGCGATTCATCTTAATCGTGAACCTTTTTCGCCCGACAATACCGGTAAAAATGTCATGCATAGAGAGATAAAGACATGACTTCTTAATTTCTCATCACGAAGATAATAGATAGACGATAACGCACGCACAGAGAAAATAATGCCAGTGGCAGATAGTAAACAGTGAAACGAATTTATTGTAATAAAAAGCTATCTTTAAAAAAAATCGAGTATCATTCCAATAGCTTGTTTCATTTGTAATCTTAATTTAAAATTTAGGGAAAAAACGATTGAATTATTAAGGTACGAAAAAATGGTTCTTGTTATAAATTAGATAACATTATTATTATTACTCGCAATTGTTGGATATCAAATGATCTGAGTAAGCAATAAAACGTCAACGATTACACTGATAATGATAACATTATTGTTGATACGACGCCGCTGTACGCCTGTGATGTCACGTAAGATTTCAGCAGATTACGAAAAATGTATGTAGGCAAATTGAAAATATCAAAATTAGTGTTGATACTGGTGAAAAAAACAAATTAAAACTAAGTAAATGCAAGTAGGTATTTTCCTACTTTTCTAAGTTAACGGTATTTTGGGAGAGTTGGTGCTGCATTTTCTATTGTATCTGGGAACAGTCTAGCACCATTTCCCAAAAATACCTTTAGATTACTTATGAAAGAAAAACACACACGACACACTTACTTGAATTCAAATTCGGGAAACTTTTTTCTAGTGTCAAACATTTTGTACTATGTTAAATTAGAATTAAGAATATTACATTAAAAAGTTCCTTAAATTATATATTTTACCTTTTTAGTGTTTTGTAGTCGTCGTTTACTAATCCCAATAATATAAATGCGAAAGTGAGTTTGTTTGTTTGATAAGCTTTCACGCTTACCACTAAACCGATTTAGATCAAATAATTTGAGACCCTGGGAATAACATAGGATACTTATTGGAGCGATAACCGACATCCTAGCGGGTGGAGCCGCGGGCATAAGCTAGTACTAAAATAAATGTTATAAATTCATTGGGAGTCTTTGTTATTATCATACATAACACAGTGATTTAATTATTAAATCAATAAAAGCTAGGAAAAAATACAGTAAAAAAAAACAGTTTATCTAATGCAATCGATTGTTGAATAATTCAAAATTGTTTTGAAGCCAAATAAGAACCAATAATTTATCTATGAAGTACCTACCTACATATTTTATCCTTTTATGTCAGTACAACAAATATTATTACGTGACGATTAAATGCATTAATCGCGTCATTATGAATGGAATTACCTTGAGATTGCTAACGAATGCAATTTAATATTACATAATCTTCTACGTGCTGCTAATATGTTTACAATTTGTCTTTTATACAGGTATTGTTATATAATAATTATGTAAAGAGCTATAAATCTGCAAGTTGTTGTGAATAAATCGAAACTGTCAACAATTATAAGTAACATCAGGTTATTCACACCAAAGTCTCTAGCAATAGTGTTAATATCTGAATTATTCCCTCTGCGTCGACTGCTACGGTGACTTTCGCTGTGTCGCCTCCGCGCTTAGTAATGAAAAAATCTCGTTACGTCGAGTCTGTGACGATGAGGTGTAGTTAGCAGAAGAAACTTAATTTGGACCGGGCGAATAATCACCTCCTCAAAGAAAGTTGCATGATAGTGCTTTTTTGTAATGTTATGTTCCTGCAGTGAGTAATATCGCCATTGCTCATCGAGGAAACGTATTTTGAGCAGCGGGAGTTGTCTCCTATCACTCCTATGCTGTCAATATAACGTTTTTTTTTTAAAAAAAATATATTATTATGCTATGGTATCCGTCTAGTTTCGTACCTATTAGAAAGGAAAAATACACCAAAAACCTTCGCTCAGAGTAATTTTATTTACTTATTGCTTGTCACATGGTACAACATGGAAAAAAATTCATAATAAGTTTATTATTTATCTTTATCTACAAAGAACTCATTTAGTGTGTAATATGCTTTTTGCTTTTTTATTTATTTTATGCTTTTTTAGAGAGTTATATTTTTTATAAATGGCTTTATTGTTTGAATGTCTTTTATTTTATTGGGAATATTATTATAAATATTTATAGACATCCAGTATGGGACTGATCTGACTAAATAGTTGAAGAGTTTTAACTGTTGGGAGATGTAATTTCATAATGTCGCGACAGGATCTGCTACGACGCTGGTATTTTGCTGATCCCACAATGGGTTATGATGGGGCGAATGGCTCCGCGCAAACACTTACACTACACGTACAGAAATACTTTATCGACATTAAAAATAAACTAAAATAAAAACATACAGACGAATTGATAACCTTCTCCTTTTTTTGAAGTCGGTTAAAAAAGCTTTTTACTACATTTTAGGATGTATTTACTGTGCTACTAAAAGGCGTGCCTAATTGCCTATACTTGTTTGCTATCCTTTTTTATGACAAAATTCAGCTGAAGTATCTAAAGTTATTCTCAACTCGGATTCGATAGAGCGCTGGTCATTTATCTCACCTCTTCACTCTCTTTGTAAGTTTTTGCGTTTGTGTTACAGAATGTAATCTCTGTAACTACTGGACCGATTAAAATGCAATTTGATGTGGACATAGTTTAAGGCTCTGGGAAGGATATAAGATACGTTTAGGCGGGCGAAGCCGTGGTCGAAAGCAACCTAGTTAAATAGATATTGATAAAACTAACCTAATATTTATAAACCTAAACGTGACATTAAAAAAAAAAAAAAAAACTACCTAAATCTGATTGTTGCTTGTTTCAGGAAATATAAGCGCGGTGTTCACATACAAGTGGAAGGGCGAGGAGATCGCGCGGCTCATCGACAACGGGACCCGAGTTACGATCGGCATCATAAAGGGCCGCACCTTCGCCAACGTGTCCAACAATATCAACAAGTAAGTCGTAATTATTTGGCTTTTATTTAATCAACGAAAATACTAAGTAAGCGACTAAAAAATCTGTTATCGGCGACAAATCGTTGAATAGTCGACCAAAACAGATTATTTGTCGCTAACTTAGTATTTTTTGTTGCTCAGTTTATTATAATTAATTATTTTAGGTTAAAGCCTTTAGGGCCCTACAATACACACAATGTTTTTAAACGGACAGGCGACCGGCGACGTGCGTTTTTGATACGCCCTGTACAGTTAAAACAAATAAAACTTAACAAATTTCGTTAAAAAGTTCAAGTTTCTATTGAATCGAAATATCAAGAAAGAGTTTGTCTTCATTGGTCAAAAAACGACACAGCAGCACCTTTGTTGTGAGCGATTGGAAACTACTTTTTATATGGATATGACAGCTGAACTCAAACGTGATCGAGACGTTACAAATCGATTGAAACATTCACTAGGCTTTCAGTTGTCGTTGTTTAGTTAGCGTAACGATGCTATGACGGCACGAGCTAAACTAAAGTGACATGGCGACTAGCTTTTCAAACCTTAATTCTTTTAAGCATAAATGAATATACAAGGGTATACCAAGCGGACACCTACCCATGTTAACATAGTCATATAAATACTATGGTGTTATCAAAAATTCAAAATTGTAAAAATACTTTTTAAATTTCCCGTACATTTTGTTTTAGCGGCCACTTTTTTTAAAAAAGAAATTTGAAATTTATTTCACAATTTTGAATTTTTGATAACACCATAGTATTTATATGACTATGTTAACATATGGTTCGAAATTTTTTGGGAAAGTGAAGTTGAAAGTCTTTAAAAAGTGTCTCAATCTACTCAGACACTTTTTAAAGAATAAAAAGGGCCTAATTCTGAAGACACAGTCTAAATCTAAATTGAAAAGCTTATCTCTTTCTCTCAATAAGTATACGAAAAAGATAGCAAGAATTTGATTAGAGGTGTCAAATAAATTCATTTTGACACCTCCTGTTTGTCTACTTAGCATCTTTATATAATAACAGCTGCTATTTTTGCAGGACGTCGGTGCTGTTCGTGTCGATCTCGTTCATCGTTCTGATGGTGATCTCACTGGCGTGGCTGGTGTTCTACTACATACAGCGGTTCCGCTACATTCACGCTAAGGACCGGCTCTCTGTACGTATACGACCTTTGTAGAAACTGATTTATTTATGGCAACATTATACTAACTTTACTAGGTGGTAGGCCCGTATGTAGGGTCGTTTGGGTAGGTACCACCGCCTTTCTTTTTTCAGCTTGAAACAGTTTGCTGTGTTTCGAATTGAAGGGAAAGGTAGCCAGTGTAATTACTGGGCATGGACGGCATTTCATCTTAGGCCTCAGGATGACAACGCACCTGCAATATCAAATGATGTTTCCTTGTTCTTGCAGGCGGCGGTAACCTCTTACCAACAGGTGGGCCGTCAGCTTGTTTGTCATCTAGTTGTAAAAAAACCTAATATTTTTACGCTCACAAATATTATCTAATTGAACATAGGTAATTTAGAGCTTGTGTCAGGACAAACTTAGACTAAACCTTAAATATCAGAAATAAAAATATAAACAACCATGACTCATGAACAAATGCTTTTCAAAATGCAAAATTCCAATTTTTTCTTACTACTGCTACATTCTTAATTTTTCCATTTTTCAGAAAAGATTGTGTTGCGCCGCTAAGAAGGCGCTTTCCAAAATACCTGTTAAGAGTTTAAAGACTGATGATAGGGTGAGTAGAAGCCTTTCTAGTTAATAGTATTAAGTATTTTTAGAGATAGTTACTTGGTGGCGCAATGGTTTGAGCGCCCTTGTTATGATTAACATAGCAACTCTCGCCATGGTCGATCCCGGGATGGGTCAATCAAAAATGTGTAATCTCCAGGTGCTCCGTACTTCGGAAGGCACGTTAAACCTTTGTTCCCGGTTGTTACTGCAACTGCTTTAACCCACCAACCCGCATTGGGCCAGCGTGGTAGTGTTAAGCCCAAACTCCTCATATGTTCCTCCCATTTAGGAAGATCTGTTCCCAGCAGTGGAACGTTTATAGGCTGGTGATGATGATTCTGATATTCTTAGCAAAATGTATAATGTATGTGTTTTTTTTTATAAGTAAAAATGTATAAAATTATAATAACAATGTTGTTTTCCTAGGAGGTGCAGGGCGACGGCGAGTGCTGCGCCATCTGTATAGAACCCTATAAAGTGACAGAAACACTTAGATCTCTTCCTTGTAGGTAAGTCTCGGTTAACTACACTATGTGGAAGCATAATACTAAAACCCACCAACCCGCACTGGGCGTGGGGGTGTTAGTGACCAAGCTCCTCATGCGCTTCTCCCATGTAGGAAGGCCTGTGCCCAGCAGGGGGATGTATATTGGCTGGTGATGGTGATGGATGATACTAAAGGAATTAGAAAAATATCTAGACGACCCGCAACCTTAATGGGGAAGGAAGAACTAATCCCCACTTTAGGTGTCTCCCTGCACGTTAAATCGGGCAAAATTTCATTTATTGTGGTCGTGATATACATACATATTAATGTATGTATACCCATGCAATTACAGCTTTCTAATACACAGTCTCTGAGCCAAGCTGCGGACAGGTGGACGGATATGGCGAAACTATAAGGGTTCCTTGCTGACTACCGAACTCTAAAAAGCTATCTAAATTTTAGTGATTTAACAGTCCTAATCTTTTCTATTTTTTTCTATCTATAATGAAAGAAAGAGTTTTTTTAAAAATAATAAATACTTTTATTGACATAAAACGGGTACAAAAATATCTAATGAAACCCCTGACTCCCTTGCTAGGTGTTTATACCTGTGTTACAGAAGTCAGTGCCTTATACATACAGTTACGTACTGTATGTATAAGGCACTGACTTCTGTATAAGGCATTTGGATTTAGAGTGTTTTCAGATGATTGTTTTGTTCACAGACACGAATTCCACAAGAACTGCATAGATCCGTGGCTGTTGGAGCACCGGACGTGTCCCATGTGTAAGATGGATATACTCAAGTACTACGGTTTTGTGGTAAGAAACACGACTTGATATTTTGAAACATAAATATCAAAAAAATGCAGTTCTTCTGATTGAAATGTATGTTCTGGTAGAATCTGTTAACACCTTTATGTATCCATGTGACAAGCAATAAATAAATGTAAAAAAATAATGTCCTGACGCGGTATTAAACCCACGACCTTACATAAATCTGGGTGATTGCTGTGACTACTTAGCTACCGAGGACTTGGAAGACCTCACCATGATTTTTTTTTCTAAATTTCTTCCAAATAATATTTTTTTTCTATAGTCTTTGTTATTAATAGTCCGTTCTATTAGATAGATAAAATTGTAATTTGCAGCGCCCTCACAGGCCTTAAGTAGCGAATGAAAAGTGCATATTCAGAAAAGTTTGTTTTTGACATAAGCAGTAAATAAATGAATAAAATATTAAAAAGTTTAAAATATATTAAGACTTGTATAACTAGGTTGATAACTCTTTATACTTAATTAAACTTGAGCCAAATTCGATAAAGAATTTAAGTATATAAACTAAATGTAATTTTCTATATGCTTGTCTGTTTCACACTCTACCTTTCATGCTCATCATTCATAAACAAAATTAAATGACAGTGGTTTGTTTACATTTGTTCTATAAAACGAATTTGGCTTATCCAAGGTTGTTTTTTTAAAATCCTGATAACATTAAAGTTTAAAATTAGTTTGAGTGTGAATTGATTTTACTATTTCTTTTTTTTAGTACACGGGTAGTCAAGAAAGTATTCTGCAATTAGAAGTGGAAGAAGCCAGGAGTCGTGCGCTCAGCCCTGCTAGAAACAGGCACCCACTCACTTTGGTAAGATATATTTACATTTTAGGACTGTAGATATAAATATATGATTGTGGAAATCCCGCTATCAGTTCGGGTAAAGACCCAAGAGCCCGTCTGATCCGACACTATACCGAAGATATCCCGGACGTCAGCCTGTACGAGATTAGGATGACCCTCAAGCAACTTAAGAACAACAAGGCACCAGGGGAGGACGGAATTAGTGCAGAGCTTCTGAAAGCGGGTGGTACACCGGTACTTAAAGTCCTTCAGAGGCTATTCAATTCCGTCATTCTCGAGGGTACAACGCCACAAGCGTGGAGTGGAGGCCTGGTGGTGTTGTTCTTCAAAAAAGGCGACAAAACCTTATTGAAGAACTACAGACCCATCACGTTGTTGAGCCACGTTTACAAGCTGTTTTCGAGGGTTATCATGACTTCCAGCCTCCCGAACAAGCCGGTTTCCGTAAAGGCTTTAGTACCGTAGACCACATACATACGCTGCGGCAGGTTACACAGAAGACCGAGGACTATAACCGGCCACTTTGCTTGGCGTTTGTGGACTACGAGAAGGCCTTCGATTCGATCGAAACATGGGCTGTGATTCAGTCTCTTCAGAGGTGCCACATTGACTATCGGTATATCGAGGTGATGAGATCTTTGTACGAGAGCGCCACCATGTCGGTCCGTGTACAGAATCAGTATACGAAACCCATCCAACTGCAGAGAGGAGGAAGACAGGGAGATGTAATATCTCCGAAACTGTTTACCGCTGCGTTGGAAGATGTTTTCAAACTGCTGGACTGGACAGGACTCGGCATCAACATTAACGGCGAGTACATCACTCATCTTCGGTTTGCCGATGATATAGTAGTCATGGCAGAATCCCTGGAGGAATTGAGCACAATGCTCGACGACCTAGACAGAACCTCCCGACAGGTGGGTCTGAAAATGAACATGGACAAGACAAAGGTTAAAAGGTTAAAACTATAATATCATAATTGCAATAATATTAACGTGTATGTGTTAGTTTTATGCCATTATAACAAGAACAAGAAAAAAGGGATGTATCACAGCAATTAGCGAGATGGAGTTTTTTTTTAAATAATATTAGTATATCAAATCAACAAAATACAAAGCAACTTTCGTCATGGTCGATCCTGGGATGGATCAATCAAAGTTTGTTATCTCGAGCTCCTCCGTGATTCGGATGGCACGTTAAGCCGTTGGTCCCGGTTGTTTCTGCAACCGCTTTAACCCACCAACCTGCGTTGGACCAGAGCGTGGTGGTGTTATGTTGGGGCCCTACTCCTTATGTGTTTCTCCCATGTAGGAAGGCCTGTGCCCAGCAGTGGGACGTTTATAGGCTGATGATGATAGGGATACATTGTTTTTGAAGCTGACTCTACTTCATCACCTTTCAATATGAGAGTTGATCAGAAAGAGTCTAATTGGTTAAGCCGCGTAAGCATCCTATTGTGTCTGGGATGTTTGGTTTGGCCAGGTTATTTTATGTTGTTTTAACATTAAAAGGAAATGCTCTATTACTTAACCGCTTTGCCAGGACATTAATTTTTACATAGAGATATTTTTTGGCACGTATTCAACTAACCATCGTAGCAACCTAAACCTAACCAACAAAAATATGAAGTGGGCATCTAAAAACTCCGATTTGGGCATCTTTCCACGATTTTTTTTATACGAAGCATGGCAATTGACCCAACACCACCTGATGTGAAGCGGTAAGAAGAGTCCATATGCGGAGACGGCTAGTGCAGTTTAGAGACTGCTCTAGCCGCCTCCACGCCTCTCTTGAAGGAACCCATGTTATAGGAAGACGGCCAGATGTTAGATGCCAGTTCATTATTTCCATCGCCCGCTTAGAAACTTTTCGTTGCCCAATTTATTGTTATCCATACATTTTTCTAAAAAATATATAATTATAAATAATTAGGTGTACGTATTGCAGTTGACGAGCGACAACTCGTACGAGGAGGCGGGCAGCGGTCGCAGCAGCCGCGCCTCCTCGCCCGACGAGCTCGTGCCCTCGCTGCGGCCGGAACACGCAAGGGGATCCCCCAGGTACACTTTATAATTATTTTAGTTTACGGCTTCGGTTTCAAGACCTTTTAGTCCATTCAACACAACACATAATTGTACTAGAACTGTCGCATTTCGAAATCTGTGAGTGACCGCTTCCTGATTGTCACTGTCACAGCACCTCCGTTTGAAAAGGAAGGCAAAGCGATCAGGCTAATACAGCCATGTCTGAAGTTTTTGTTAAATTAAATAGTGTAATTTATCATTTCTGATGTATCGTTGAGTTGAATAACTAAGAAAAAATCGCGAAATCATGAATACCAATTAAACTTCAGTTAAATTGTTTTGAAAAACTGCACCAATATTAAAAAACATTAATTTAAAATCATTGTAAATAAAAACTAGACAGGCAATATTAAATACGCCAATTGTCTAATAAAACCATTTTCTTTAGTAGATCTTGTGCATCCACGCCAACTGGCAGTCCACGAGGTGAGAGTTCCCGGCAGGATACCGCCTCAGCGAGCTCTCTCCCTAATCCTCAGGACTGAGGGAACCCTCACACAACCAGCCGTGCCAAACTAAAGTACTAAGGATTGCCGCCAACACTGGCATGCATGCCAGAGTGAAGTGCTTGAATGATGTGATGTGTTCATTATTTAAAAACAAAAAATACTCAAAAAAAATATAATCAAAAACGTTTACAATGTGGAACTTCCAGTGAAATATGGATGACAAGTGATATTTCGTTTAAGGACATTATTTTTTAATGTAGTTGTAGATAGGAAACCGCTACTCCGCCTAGTCAACGAAATAGTGCTCTTTGTCTACCGCTAATAGTGAATCCAAGTTACTAAATTCCAAAGCAAAATCTTAAAACCAAATACAGGCAGTGGCATGAAATATTGTAATGTATTTTGTCAATTTTATAACTCCTTAGTATTATGTATTTTATAAGATTAAAATGCTAATGAAATGAAAGTTTTGAGGTGTACGCGATACTTGTTCTTCAGTGTTGTACTAAAAAATTGCCAGAACAAAAAAATATTTGCTATAAATAATTAATTTGAGCCACTGTACTTAAAACCTTATTTGGTTCATGATCTCATAATGTATCGTAAAATGATTTAATAATTGTAAATTTTGGGTGTAATCATCTTCTTTGTATTGATAAACCAAGTTAGTCTTTCAGTTTCACTAATGTACTATAAAATATTCTGCAGTCCTTTTTCAAATGTAAATTTATAATATCTATTTATATAATAAATTGATAATAGTCACAGTAATAATAGAGAGAGACGCAAGTTTGCGTCTGAATATTTGTATCAAATCCGTCCATAATTATTGTAACTATTTTAAATATTTAACTTGTTCCCAATAATAAGACTCTGAGAACCTAAAAATTTAATTTATTTTGTGGTGGTGCTATCTTTATTTTAAAATACATTATTTCAGTAAGAATGCAACTACCACAATATTTTTAAATGTTTAGATTATTGTCTCAGAATGGACCATAATATCTTCCATTTTTCGTAAACATACATTTAACAGTCAGTGTTGTAAATCTATGAAATGAGATCTATTTGTTGTAATATAAGATCGTGGATGTATAAATATAATCTAAAATTTATAATATATGTTTTTTCTTTTAGTTCCCATAAAATCGTGGGTGAAGGAATTTATATGTATTGAATGGGTCATAATTTCAATAATGACCTACATTAAACATTATGATCAGATCAGATTTACTCAGGTTATGATATGT
Organism: Nymphula nitidulata; assembly: GCA_947347705.1. Taxonomy (NCBI): domain Eukaryota; kingdom Metazoa; phylum Arthropoda; class Insecta; order Lepidoptera; family Crambidae; genus Nymphula; species Nymphula nitidulata. Next base: position 11,061,570 of record OX374636.1, read on the forward strand.
ATACCGAAGATAGCGTATTTTATGAATTTATCAAATAATGTTAATTATATTAAACATTTACAGTTTCATGCATAGTTTATTGTGGTGGATATTGAAGAAATGTGTATTTTATTTTTCAAAATGGATTTTAAATCTGTGGCTAATAAATATTAACTTGTTATATGGTGAATGACTCATAATCCTTTAAATATAAAGATTACGACGCCCTGCTGCAAAAAGGAAAATTGTCACTAATACCAGAATATGTCTAAAGAAAAAAGTTCTATGATAACAGTAGCCGACTGCTAACATCAAACTAACATCCCCAAGTTTTTCATAATGCGGGCTTCTCGTATAATCGGACGTTTTCGTACGTGACATTTGCTGTGTTTATTAGGCCATTTAAATAAAACCTTATAAACCACAGGCGGCAATTGTTACCATTGCAAAAAAAAGTTGAATAAAAAAATATAGAAGAAAAAAGAAACTGAGTGAGGTCCCTAATGTACTGAGCTATATTTGAATACCAATTACTTTGGCATGTTCCTATAAACGTGGCAGAAACGACGTTTATATTAGTTAATACTTAAGTGCTTGGTTGTTTGAAGATTCCTTTTTTTATAAACTTCTACAATTCAGTCAATAAAATCAACACTAATTTCGTGACTCAGAGAAAACGGTAGTTATATAAAATCTAGTCTCAAGTTATACCGCTTTTAAATTCAATTAATTTTCATGAATTGTCTTTGCGTAATCCGTAAAGTTGAATTTAAAAGCGATCATGTCTGTTCAAACTTTATTTTTAAGTATAAAAAAATATTTTAGTATTTTAAGTGAGCATTTAAGTTATTACTTACACATTAAACTTAAGGTACTTATTACGATAAATCCATTGGGTTTTATATTAACAAGGAGACTGGTATGTACTTTTAAAATAACAGTAAATTGTGTAAAATTGTTTACATTCCCCTCGTAAAAATGTTCTACATACTCCACATGTACATCAAGTGTTGAAAATAAAATATAAACAACCATAACAGTATTGACATTTGTGTTTCATTAGAACCGAACTTCCCGATAATAAACGATTTCCTTGATTAAGGACGTAAGGCTCGACTCACGTAAATAATAAAAGACAAAGTATATAGAACAAATTTATTAATTACAAAGAAGTTTGTATAACTATAGCTATATACAGAAGGCTAACAAAAGCGGTTTCCCAGGTTTCTTCCGTCTATCCCAACCTTAAGGTGGAGAAAACACTCACTTTCTAATACAAGCAAAAATCAACTATTGCTATCTCACTCTGTCCCATCGAATTGGCACTACTTCCGCCCTCAATAATACCCGTCATGATTCGTTTCAATATTTAAAAAAGTTGAATACATATTTTATGTAAACATATTAAGCGTTCTTTAACTAAGTTGGGATGAAAAGGAAAATATATTACTTAATTAAACTTATTATTTAGGATAGAATAAATAAGCTATTTTTTAGAAATAATGTGAAAAAATTGCTTATATCATCATAAGTCTTACTACGCACCAATAATGAAAATACTGTATCTTAGCATTATTTTGCTAGGAAGCAAGAATTGCATTCACAATTTACATGATTATGAAACCCTAATCATATATATTACAAAATAAAAATTCATTCAGACAAAACATATTTTTGCAAGTCAGTCTCTAGCGCTAGGGCATTCCATTATTTTTATCTAAACTATATTTAGCATCATCTAATCTCCTTTGTAATTCAACTGCAAAGGGATAACTAAACCAATTCAATGTTTAGAAGAACTTAAGGATTATTGCAGACGAGGACAGACAGTATTGTTAGTAAAAATTACACTCAATAGGGTCCAAATTCGAACTGACAAATGGTACATGTACATAAAATAAAAAAAATCATTGCAGTATTTTGTCCCCCAGAGATTATTATTATAATTTAATGTAAATGTCTGCAACAAGTTGCAAGGCAGAAAACTAATTGACATTTAATTCATAAGTAAATTTTCTGTCCTTTTCTGGCTGAATAGAAAAGAGTGAGATGTTATGAAAATTATTTTATTTCAATTAAATACATGCAGGCACAATAAAAAAATAAAACTTTATCGACAAATTCAGTGGTACTTCTTTATTTAACAAGATTTTAATCCAAGATCTCTTCCAGTCATATTTACTAGGTAAGTTATAATTAAATATTACTTATCTTGATTTCGTCTAAGTATCGTCATACCCACATAATCGAATTGAATGCATCTTGATAGATGCTTACATGGGTCGTACTTCAGTGGACATTTTAATAATATAATTAAATTAATTGAGCTTTAGAACGTCAAATGACCCACTAGGTAATATCCGGGAAGGAAGTAAAGCGAAATGCATTTTCGTTGATGTTTTTATCGACTGTCGAAAAAGACTTTCCGATTAAAAAGATTAATCGAAGAAATTACATTCATCTTCTTTCTAAGAATTGCTTATACTAGCATAACTGCTTATAATAAAATCCTGTGGGTTATTTAAGCGTAAAATACGAAACAGTATTTACAAAAATACTAAAAAACATATAAGATAAGCATAATTATATCATTTCCTACTGCTCATACTTTACACTATGTTATGTCAGTTAGTATATTTTATCTAAATTTAACCGTTTGTACACCAAATGACTAATTTTAATATCGAACAACATTGCGCCTAATTCTGAAGACAAACTTTAAATCCATATTTAGGTATAGTACATCTCTTTCTCTTAATATGTATAGGAAAAAGATAGTAAGAATTAAAATAGTGCTGTAAAATAAATTGAGATATCACATTAAGAAACTTTAGACAATTTAAGACAGCGTATACGGAGGTGCTTCCTAAGGCTTATCAGGTACAATAAGGTCGAATATTGAACAGACGTTTCTAAATGTAAAATTTTAAGACAGCCATCCTTTTTGTATGCATATTGAGAGAAAGAGATACACTGCACATAAATTAAGATTCAGCGTGTGTTCTACAGAATGATAACCATTAAAACATGTAGTAATGTTCATTGGATATATTTTTAACTAATGTTAGTATTTACTTATAAAAACATCTAAACTAGAAAAATTTCACGTCCTGAGGCGGCGATCGAACCCGCGACCTTTCACAATCAGGGCGTCTGCTCTAACTATCTGAGCTACCCAGGACTTTCCTGTCCTGGAAAAGGACCGTCGCCGTCGCCCGGATTGTGAATGGCCGCGGCTTTGATCCCCGCCTGAGGACGTGAAATTTTTCTAGGTTAGATATTTTTATAAGTAAATAATTTTTCAAACATTTATAATAATTTTAAAAAAGAAAAATAAAAATAATGTTAGTATTGTCTCTAGTAATCACTTTCACACAATTGAATAAGTTACCATAACTTTGTCACTAGATGGCGCAAAGTGTTGCTGAGCACCGTTACTCTTCAATATGGATTACTATTAATATTTAGACCAATAATGCAATAGTCAGGAGTCGCAAACGCATTTAAACATAATTGCTTTTTTAAATTTATTACACCTTAAATATCACAAACGCAAAAATTATGAACCTATCATAGTTTAAACATTCTTTTGAAGTAAAAACTCCTTAGCATTAGGGACTACAGAGTCCCTTAAACCTGAAGTAAACTAGGCGTAGAACGATTTGGTTTCGAATACGAAAACTAAGCAACCTCTACGGTTGATCCTGAATATCTTTGATTGTAATCACGAACTCCTCCGTGCTTCGGAAGGTGCGTTGCAATCGTTGGGCAAGTGTGGCCAAAATGTTGGAGTAATGGCCTCAACTTACGTTACATTTAGGAATACCAGCGGTGGGACGTTTACAGAAAATGTTTGCGTGGTAGCTCCCTTCATCGACCACCATCTTGTTAGTTGTTGGTTCCGCTGGTATCGTCGCTGGAGGTCTCGTAGGATCATTTGTCCCACAAGCCAGATTCCTTCATCTTAGTCTGGAAGTATTTCTCTAGAGTATTCGCGCATCTGGAATAATTAGATTTAAAATTGTATGAAGTTGTTACGAAAAAACCGGTTCTAATTTTAACTGCAGTTTAAATGTGAGGGTTGTGTGTGTGGCAATGGAACATCCATAAAGAAATACGGGATAAAAGATATTGAGAATTTAATAAGAAAAGTGTACAGGCATTTTTATCAAAACGAATTAACAGACAAGAGTGTTATTTTCCGTTGCTATGGTTACCTAAAACATAGACTTCCAATACGCTCCCTTTTTAGGTAACTCTAAAAACCCTTGCAATTTAAGATACAATCATTTTCCCAATAAACCTAACCCAACTACACACATATTGTGTTTTACTTTCGGCAAACATTTGGTAAGTATGTCTGCCACCATACGATCAATTGGAATATGCTCTAAACGAATGTAACCCTTTTGCAGTACATCCCTTATGTAATGATACCGTATATCTATGTGCTTGCTACGAGAGTGAAAGACACGCATCTTATCTTCAGCTAAAAAATATCGCTCCCATGTTATCAGCATACAATTCAACTGACCACAACTTATCAAAGCCCATCTCACATAGCAAACTATGCAGGTAAACTGCTTCTTTCACACTCTCTGACATACTTACGTACTCGGCCTCAGTAGTCGATGTAGCCACACACCTAAAGACGTACCCGGAATAGGAACACCTATCCATCTACACCTAATAAGGCCTGTTGTAAAGAGACTTCTGCAGCGCCAACAAAGATGTTAGTACAATCATCATGATCCTGATGAGGAATTTCCTCTGCATCATCATTCACCACCTGCTGAACCGGTACCATATTGTAAATCTTCCTAGGCCTACCAACCGTACCTCTTTCTTAAGTCGGCCTTCCCGGTCCTCTATTAAACAATACACCAGGAGTCGTGCCATCGGAACTCGTAGAACTCGGGGCTACACTACCTTCCCCTGGTTGATAATGCACCGGCTCATTTGAATTTTCAACCACTACCCGATCTCCTAAAATAATGTCCTCTTAATTACGATCTTCGCACTCAAACTCTACAACTGTTGGTACCTCCTTATCGTCCTCTAACTCAATGTGACCCTTGTCATTCACCTTATTGCCGATTCCAACTTTATCATGGAATCATAAATCTCGAGCTACAATCACCTTCCTACTCTCAGGCAAACATACTCTATAACCCTTTGTCACTCTAGGATAACCTATAAAAACGCCAGCAATGCCTTTAGCACAAAATTTACTCCTATTTACGCTTTTATCTAAGACATAAACATTAGTACCGAATTTTCGTAAATAGTGTAACTTCACGGGTCTACCAAGCCATTTCTCATAGGGAACACTTCCAGACAAGCTATTAGTAGGACTCCGATTACGTATATAGCACGCCGTCACCACAGCTTCTGCCCAAAAGCCTTGAGATAAACAAGATGCTAATAACAAACGCCTCGCCATATCAACTAGCGTCCTATTCATACGCTCAGCGACACCGTTCTGTTGCGGCGTATAAGGTTTAGCCTACGTTCGATACCATGCTCCTGTAAATATCTATCAAACTCGTTATTGCGGTATTCGCCACCGTTATCCGATTGCAGATATTTAATTTTCATACCTGACTGTCTTTCTACGTAGGTCTTGTAAATTTGAAAAGCCTTAAAAACGTTACTCTTTTTACTCAATAAATACACCTCGCACCATCGTGTACTATCGTCGATAAACGTTACAAAATATCTTGCCCCACCTATCGAAGTAGTTTTCATGGGGCCACACACATCAGAATGGGCAATCATAAGCTTTTCGTCACATGGGCCACTCGACTTCCGAGAACGGTAAACTACATATTTTGGCCTTAGCACAAACCTCACAGTCACGCAGAACTCTCATGTCATCATCTGTCATTCTTACCTTTACACCCGACATATTCAACACCTTTACTAAATCCCTAGCATTCAGGTGCCCCATACGCTCGTGCCATAACAACAGATTGACATCCTTTCTGTCCGACGCTAAAGACACTGACGGACTGTCCTCTCGCACACTATACAAATCACCCTTACGATCCGCTATCACAACCACCTCTCCACTACTCTTTGTGACTACAGCAAGATCCCTTTTAAATACGACCTCATAGCCATGATCTGTAATCTTAGCAACAGAGAGAAGATTGCTGCATAGATCAGGTACATACAGCGTATTTGTCAACTTTACCGTACCATTACAATTGCCATTGTATGCTGATAACTCACGTTTGTAGCTAAATTTAGTTTACCCGAAGTAGGCGTCATCGCTCCGTGAAACCGTCTTTCGTCATTACATAAATGGGATGTACAGCCGCTATCCAATATCCAATCACCCCGCTTTAGTGCCACAACATTACAGTTATCTGACATCTTGACGTTTCTTATTTTTGACATGACATTCCGAAGCTTTATGTCCGATAGTATGACATTTATAACACTTGAACTTAAAGCCGTCCTTCTCGGCGCCATCTTGACTCTTTCTTGCCTTCTGATGTCTTTTGTTTTTCACCATCAACGCTCCCTCATCACGACATTCATAACTCGTACTCATATTCATATGTCTTCTGGACGTCAGTTCTTCCATAATCTTAATTTTAAGAATTTCAACGCTCGGCAACTCATCCCGCGTTTCAATTGCACACCTAAAGTTCTCAAAACTTGCCGGCAAACTATACAACAGCATAATCGACAGTAGATCGCCGTTAATTTCGACTCCCATGTCCCCTAGCTTGTCCACCGCACCAAAGAACTCCGCCATGTGCGCGCGGATATCGCCACCTTCGTCCAACCGCTTCAATGTAAGTTGTTTCAATAGGGTCGCCTTTTTCGCAGGTCCCTTTGAGGCATAAATCGACTCAAGCTTGAGCCAGAGATCACGTGCCGTAGCACACCCCCTTGTATGCCTCAACTCGCCAGGACTGATCGCGAGTATCAACTCTGCCTTCGCCTTCTCATCACCATGATCCCAATCCTTACGTTCATTAGGTTCCGAAGGCCTAGGTCGACTGCCATTAACAAAACACCATACATCATTATTTACCAGCAATGCCTGTACCTGGATTCTCCAACTGTCGTAGTTATCCCGACTCAGCAACTCAATCCGTACGCTACTCAAACTAGACATCTTTATTCACGTACCTTTCTTGCCGGCCCTCGATACTATTCAGCTTCTCCAAACAAAATTCTCACCACGATGTTTTACCGGTATTCTCCTGGATTGCGCACATCTGGGCCCATAACCTTTGTGAGGGTTGTGTGTGTGGCAATGGAACATCCATAAAGAAATACGGGATAAAAGATATTGAGAATTTAATAAGAAAAGTGTACAGGCATTTTTATCAAAACGAATTAACAGACAAGAGTGTTATTTTCCGTTGCTATGGTTACCTAAAACATAGACTAACAATATTAAAATGTGTAGGATAAAAAATATAATCTTTCTTTCTTTCTTTTCTTTCAATTGTACAAAATTCAAAATAATTCGTCTATTTCAATATTATTCTATAGGGCAATATGACGGGCGACATATAAGTCAACTAAACGTCATCAAGTGACATAGGCGCCATGATGAATAATTGGCTATGTTGCTGTTTTTCTATAATAATTCTTGTTGTGTACGAAGCAGGGTTGATAGAAATCATGATTTTTATAAAAAAAATCAAAAAAATCAGATTAATTTGATTTTAATCGGATTAATTTGATTTTAATCAGATTTTTTATTTATTTATTATCTGATCGTTTTCAGCATGAAAGTCAGTTATATATTTATTATAAAAAAACAACATATTTTCTGTTAAATCAACTTAATAGTTCTTTTATTAAGTCATTATTTTATTTAAAAAACTAAGTAGCATATTTATTTGCCTATTTAACAAAAAATAAAAATAATAACTACGGCGTTTGTGTCGTTGGAAGTCCCTTGACCCTTTTTGGCTGTTTTGGTTGCAGTAAAAAAGTACTGATTTAAATCATCGATTTAAAAAAAAAACACTTGATTTTAATCGCGATTTAAATCACTGATTTACATTAAATGATTTAAATCATATCATCCCTGGTACGAAGCAAAGCAAATAAAAAAAATTGGATAATTAAATACTGTTTAGCATGTTTTTGCCGATTTTTTAGTATAACTGTTGTATTTTATTTTATCTGTAACTTGATTAAATAAGAAGTGATTTTGCTTGAATAAATACTAAATTACTAAAAATAAGTAAGCTACACTTTATAAATAAACAAAATGAAAAAAAATCAAGGTTACCTGAAATAACGACGATACTTTATGTTATTAGAAAGCTATATTGAAATTACTGTGTTGTATTTCATCTGTTCATTGTGGAATAAACAGTTAACTAATTATAAGGTAAATGACTGATTTAAATATAAATACAAACCTGTAGTAATCTGTATCGGGCGAGTTGTAGAGGCGGCAGTTGGTGAAAATACGCGTCATATCGGCGATGAAGAGTCGCTTCGACACGTAGTATCGAGACTTTAGTCGTTCGCCCATCGTGCGCAAGTCTGCCATCGGAAACAAGTATGTTTAGCGAAAATAGGCGAACATTATTAAGCACTCCGATACTTTAAAATTTATGATGTTCCTAAATATTAAATGACTCGAAGACTTAGAGAATGAAAAAAAAATATATCTACAATTTTCCGCTAAAAAATTCTACTCGTTAAATGAATTTCAACTTTTTTTCTGACACAGATCACAGGCAGATTTTTGTCGGCAAAATCATACACATAGAGTCCAATATTGAATGTACACATCATAAAAAATCGGAAATATGTGAAATACGGAAATAAATTATTTAAAAAAATCCGTTTAATTTATTTGTTTAAAACAAATAAATGTGTATTTACTACTACTACTACCGAATGGATCAAAGGAGTCGATCCCGGGATGGATCAATCAATATTTGTAATCTCGGGCTTCGGAAGGCACGTTAAGCCGTTGGCCTCGGTTACTACAACCGCTTCGACCCACCAACCCGCATTGGGCCAGCGTGGTTGTGTTATGGCCAAAGCTCTTCATGTGTTTCTCCCCATGTAGGAAGGCCTCTGCCCAACAGTGGGACGTATATAGGCTGGTGATCAAAGTAAACTTACCCATGGGGTATTTGATGTGGTCATAGTAGTCAGGCACTTCAGTCTTATCCACGGGCTTTAGGAAGGGCCACGCCGCCGCATGGTTTTTCACCTTGATGAAAATAAAAATATTTTAGAAAACTAATAATTTTAGTATACTTGTAATATACAACGCGTACTTTTAGAATTGGGATGTTGCCTAAATTTGAATATGGCGCTATTTTTCACAAATTCGGAAAATATACGCTCCTATTACCCATAAAAACAATTAAAACTTAAAAGATATGGAATATTGTTGAAGTTATACTGTTTAGAAAATTTATAAAATTAGTTAATTTTTTTTCCAAAATTTATTAATAATGCTAATGGTATTAGATTGTTCACATCAATTAAAACAACTATTATTATGACCACTTTGAATAAAAACATACATATTACATAGTTATTATTGATTTTGTCAATATGCCCATACATTTTGTAGTAATAAAGGAACATGTGACGTCACCTGTTCCGTAGATTTTCTATGGAGCGTTTTTGGTCGATGCGTCGCAACACATCAAACAAACCACTGTATCTCTGAAACTATTGATCTTAAACATACAATTTCTGCATGAGTTATAAACTTCTTATTTATGAAATAAAAAAAAAGTTATCAACTACCCTATTCGTATAACTGTAAGGTTAAATTTTGTAAAGAAAAAGGAAAAGAAATGGCCAAGAAAGTCATGGGATCTAAACCACATATTTTCAAAGATATTATCAATATAAAATCACGTAAGCAGTAGTAAAAAAATAAGGAGGCGATTATCATCTGCCATGATGCGGTTGGCCAAGTGCAAGAGAGGTGTAATGACAGGACGCACTCGATGAACTAGTTGATCAATGAGGTTTATGTAGGCGTAGGTTGTTTGTAACTGGCAGTCAACTGGGTCTGGTTGGAGTCGGTCTGTGCTATGACTACAGTCAGGTCGAGATCGGGGCTATGGACAGTTAGGTCGTGGTCGGCCGTAATAACTAGAGTCAGGTCGGGGTCGGGGTCGGCCGCTATAACCAGAGTCCAGGTCGGGGTCTGGCTCAGTGGTATGTCCAGAGTCAATACTTAATAGTTTATTGCATTCCATAGGTATTTACAACAGGAAAAAAAGAAAGATCGGGGTCGGGCTCTGTCTGTGCTATGACTTAAGTCAAAGTCAAAGTCAAAATATTTTTATTTAAATAGGCAACAAAGAAGCACTTTCAAATCGTCAAAAACATATTTTTATAACTATCACAAAAAATATATTAAATAACAACGTCATAGTGTCTGTCTTGTCTAAATTTACACCTGTTCCAAAATTTGAACTACCGAGAAGATTCCGGCAACAAACTCGTGTAGTCACTCTTTTCAAATTAAAATGTTTGTATTTGTAGTAACATACTTATAAATTTTAGCAGTGCAGTGCCGCCCAGCGAAAAGACAGGTAGAGATTTAAGGCAGGTCGGGGTCGGTGTTGGCCGCCATGACCATAATCAGTTCAGGGTCGGGCTCTGTGCTATGACTAGTCAGGTCAGGGTTAGGGTCGGGGTCGGCGCTATGGCAAGAGTCAGGTCGGGGTCGGTGCTATAGCCAGAGTCAGGTCGGGGTCGGCGCTATGGCTAGAGTCAGGTCGGGGACAGCGCTATGGCCAGAGTCAGGTCGGGGTCGGGCGCTATGGCCAGAGCCAGTACCTGGTGCAGCATGTTCCTGAGCGCGGCCAGGTCGTGGTCGGGGTCGGGCTCGGGCGCCGACGACCGCGTGGCTGCCCTCCAACCAGTCTCGCGTAGACCCGGAACGCACTCCACGGGAATGCTGCGCACCTATAGTTCCATCTCATTACATCTTATCTTTCAAAAAGACCAATGAAACCCTATCTTTCTTGAAATACTTAATATATGCAATATTATACACTTGAAATAAGGTTGCAAATCATGAGTATGCGTTATTGGAATTGTGGCACTTAATGCATTAGAAATAAGACTGAAGGCGATACCTCGTGAACGTTGTTTCGGCTGAGACAGAGATAGGCCTTCTCAGCGCAAAGAAAAAAAGTGTGTGTAGCGCAAGTGACAAATTGAAAATATTTTATTAATTAAAATCTAAATGACTTTTTTATACAATAGATGACAAACCAGCTGACGACTCACCTGGTGGTAAGTGGTAACCGCCGCCTATAGACACTTGCAAATAACAAGGAAAAACTCACTTGGTATTGCAGGTGTGTTGTCATCCTGAGGCCTAAGATGAATGCCGTCCATGCCCAGTAATTACACTGGCTACCTGTCCCTTCAATCCGAAACGCAGCGAACTGTTTCACGGCAAATAAGAAAGGCGGTGGTACCTACCCAGACGACCGTACTTACGGGCCTACCACCTAATAAAATACTCTTGTAAGAATAATTGAAACACTTAATCGGTTTTCCAATAAACTTTGCTTGGGTTATCAATATTCGTTCGTTTGTCGATAAAACGAAAAACCGAGAATTAGTTTTTTTCTATGGAAAAAATTGTTTCGAATCTTGTGTTGTCTTATTTGTGACATACTTTATTGATTGAAAAGAAATTTACAACATTAGTCCGAAAAATCTTTACTAAAAATTTGCGAGGTGTCGCCTTGAAGTGATGGCACCCTAAGAGTTATTAATAACACAAAGACTCACTCCATCTTTGAAGCACGTTAGTCCAGGATGAATTTTTCTAACTTCTTTTTGTCGCATATCAATAAGTTTTTTTACTATCTGTAAGAAAAGTACATAATTCGTATCAAAATGTACAAGAGTAATATAAAACTGAAAAGTTTTAATGTATGTATAGGCAACTTACGGTATCTACTTTATCAAATTTTATCATCAAAGCTCGCTCACCTCTTTCTGCTGTCTAATAACGCCGGTGAACTGCGTGTAGACTATACGAGGGTTGAGCTCGCAGTGCATCAGCGTGGCACCCTCGTAGTCCTTGATGTATCCCTGGTACATCGCGCGCGGAAGCTTTATGTCTTTGCTGAACCCCTGTTTCTTGAAGTACCCTTATTACGAACAGAAAAATCTATTTGTATTAAGGTTTTCTGGATTATTTTGTTAAAAGAATGATCCGAAACATAAAGTTTTTTTTTGTACAGACAATAGGACATCAAGTGTAACAGTTGTACTACGAAATTCATCTCTATAATGAACGGAGTAAGGCCAGTCACAAGGTCAAACTGTTACATTTGATGTTCTGTCGATTGTACATTCAGTTAGGAATAAAATAAAAATTCTACGCATCGTCTGTATCTACGTTTAAAAAAAGATTGAAATGATCTAATAATTCATAAATTTATTTATTTATGTATGTATGTATCGAATGAAGTAACATAAAAGTCTATTTTGAATTCGTCCGGTGCCACTAAAAAAATGACTGAAATTATGTATTTATATTTTATTGAAATGGCATTGTGAAAATACAACAATTACGTTTCTCGAAATCTTAATAAAGATAACTATTTAATAATTAATTTTTATAATAAAACAAGTGACAAATATAATACGTGTGCGGAATTTATTTTTAACAGGGACTGACACATTATAATCGAACACAATCGTCGATGTTTTGATGGGACCATCTTGTCGTATAAAATATCGATTCTATTTCCTTTGAAAATGTTATCTATTCCTACTAAGTAATCAATTTTGTTACATCAGGAGACACCACAACGACGTATAAAATTTGAACTGTCACAGGACTCATCAGATGAGAAATGGACTATAGTTATCTTTAATTTGCTTCAGATTGTACGAAAGAGTTCCAGAAGTAAAACAAAAGTGTATTGTTGGGTAACATAACAGCTAATCGTTTCTAAAAGTCATTCTATTCCTTTCTTATTAAGGTGGTATGAAAGGGGGGCAGATGAACTATAGATATCTTTAATTTGGTTCGGACTGTACAGCCAGCATCAGAATCATCTTCAGTGCTCAAAACTAACTATGATGTCTTAGAAAAGCAACCGTATTCCTACAACTTTAGAATTGTCTTTCACTTGTTAAAGATTTAAGTGATCTTACAAGAAAATTACGATTCTACCATTTAAGATTGTATTTCTGAAACAGTTCAGATAGTTTTGATCACTCTAAGAGACTGTATTGATGGATAAAATATCAGCTAAACGTTTCTTAAAGTCATTATATGCCTTAAAAAGTATAGAAGGGATGCAGACACCGAATTCAAGATACATAAGAAGCGATACCACTGACTCACCTATAGCAAATTCGTCGGCGAAAGTGAGAAAGTGCAGTATATTGTTTCTGATGTGGTAGTCTTTCAGGTGGTTCATGAGGTGAGTGCCGTAGCCCTTCACTTGTTCGTTGGACGTCACTGCGCAGAACACTATCTCGCTAAAGCCCTATAAACAAATAACATTGCATCTATGTATCATGTGACACTTGGTTACGATAACCCTTTGAGTAGATAATTTACTATACTGGCAGCGCCATCTATTGGTAGCTTGTCGAACTACTTCAACAGACAACATTGATTATTTTTATATTCAATAAACTAAATATCTTATTTAAAAGTTAAACGTAATTCTGAAGACACACTTTAAAGTCTAAATTTAAGTACAGTGTATCTCTTTCTCGTAATATGTAATAGGAAAAAAATAGCAAGATGTTGTTTAGAGCTGTCAAGTAAATTTAGATAGATCGCAGAGAAACCATAGACTCCTAAGCCCTCCATTTTACCACGTTCATTAAGTTCGAAAATTGAACACACTGCATTGTTTTTAATGTCAAATTATATGACAGCTGTCCTTTTTATATTCATATTGAGAGAAAGAGATGTACTGAACTTAAATCTTGATGTAGCGAGTGTTCTAGAGAATGTATCACATTGGGACCATAGCCAAATGAGGTTGCCAAATAAGTGCCGTAAAGCCGTGGCTACTGACTCTAACCTCGAAAACCAATATACTACCCACAGAGATAGAAAGGCCTACCACAGCTTGGTTTCTAAGCAACTTCTGTTATTCTTAGTAAAATAATAAAAATAGCTAGGCAATAGAACTTTAGTAAGCATATCTTGAGGAGCTCGGTGGCGAAGTGGTTTGACCGCTCCGATTTCGATTACGAAAACCAAGCAACTTTTGCCATGGTCGATCCCGGGATGGGTCAATGAAAAATTTATAATCTCGAGCTCCTCCGTGCTTCAAAAGGCACGTTAAACCGTTGGTCCCGGTTGCTACCAACCCGCATTGGGCCAGCGTGGTGGTATTATGGCCCAAGCTCCTCATGTGTTTGTTCCATGAAGGCCTGTGCCCAGCAGTGGGACGTATATGGGCTGGTGATGAAGAAGCATATCTATCTCAGTGGATAGTATATTGGGACCGGCCGTATGTCTATCTAACATTTGTATAGTATTGGAAAGTTACCTGTGAATGAAATGTTCTGAAGCAAATGCCGCCTATAGGTCTCCCTTCTTTTATCAGGGCCAATGTCTTGTGCTTCCTGGTCATAAAAACAATTGTGAATACATTACACATGAAATTAAAACAGAGTATTAACTAACAACTCACGACAGACTTACGGATCGAAAACCAATTGTGATATGTATTCTTTAGTCATTTCCGGTAGCTGATGAGAAAATACATTGTGGAGACCTGAAAAATTGAAATCAAACCTTTTCAATGATCAAAGCTTTGCTAAAATTTTTCTGTACGGTGAACGATTTGCCACGACTAATGAAGCCAATTATTAACAAAAAAAAATATTGTTATACAGCCTGATTTTTTTTATGTTGAACGAAATTATTAGAGATGTTTATTAGATCATGAAATCAACTTATTTTTCAACAACTGTTCTATTCTAATATAGATCGTGAATGTATTAATTTTAGATGAAACAGTCAATATTTTTTGTTATCATTCAAAAACAGCCTGAATATTTTGAAAGACCATGAGAGATTAAGGTCCTCATTGAAAGGCATGGTGGTCACCTATCAGCCATAGCATGGTTTGTTTGTTGACAGCCCCGGTGAGCGAGTTGCCGATCACGTGGAATTCTATCATCTTCCGTTGTTCTTCTAGTTTTGCCGCCTCGTCGCGGGGCGCTTGCATTTGGAATAGAGCCTGTACGCAAACGACAGTCAATTATTACATTATCAAGCCTAGCATCTCATGACATTTAGTGACATGCAAAAGACAGATAGCCCTATATTTAACAGCAAGGCTATATTATATAATAGAAATGTTTTGACCTCCAAGTAGGATATTAATCCCCGGCCCAACAAAACTCACGTTGCCCTACAAACTCACGTATACTTACATCAGGTCCACACATGTAGTTGGGGTCCGTGATGGTAGCCACGATGTCCGCGACGGTCCGTTCACTGACGTCGTCACCGGACTCGTCGACGACGCGCCGGCGTTTGGCGCCAGTAGGCTGATCGGCTGAACGGGAATCCGCGCTGCGTTTCGTTCCTTCTTGCTTTATTGAACCTGTGATAAAATGAATAATATTCATACAATTGAACCAGCTGTATAGGTAGTTCGAAAAAAAAATATCATCGTCACCAACCTACCTATGTCCCACTGCTAGGCACAAGCCTTCCTTCACGGGAGAAGCATGAGGAGTTTGGGGTATAACACCATCACGCTGACCCAATGCGAATTGGTGGATTAAAGCGGTTGCAGTAACAACCAGGAGCAACGACTTTTTTTATACAACTAGATAACAAACAAGCTGACAGCCTACCTGTTGGCCAGCGGTTACCGCCGCCTATAGACACCTGCAATAACAAGCAAAAACTCACTCGGTATTGCCTTCCATGCCTTTTACCTTTCCCTACCTTTCCCTTCAATCCGAAACACAGCGAACTGTTTCACGGTGGTATCTACCCAGGCGACCCTACATACGGGCCTACCACCTAGTAAACTCAACGGGAACTTTGCTTTGGAAGAAAGCAAAGAGAATAAATATACAAAAAATATACATGTTACAAAAGTTCGAAATAAAATTTAAGGGGGTGGTTGTGTTCCTTGTAAAGAGTTACCACTGAAAGTTTGACACCTGTCAGACCACTTCTATTTTCAGATTGATACATCTGCTCGTGGCAACCGTAAAAAATGCGTAATAAAAACGCGATACGCGATATCGCACTACACACTACAGTTATACCACTCACACAGACTAACCGAGCACATACTACGACATCGACCCCCCGCCACCCAGAATTTCCAATTTCATTTCATAATTCTGTTACACCCGGTATATACAGGATGGTGACAATACGACAGTAAATTAAAACATGGGCTATATTAGTTCATAGAAATGTTTTGCAAGTTTCAATTACACGACCCGCTGGTCGAGCGGTCTGTACTCCTTGCTATCCAGGCTACTCGGTCAAGAGGTCCCGGGTTCGAATCCCAGTAGGAGCTAATGTTTGTATGAGTACGAGCATTTGTTTACGAGTCATGGATGTTTATATGTTTATTTAGTATATTTCTAATATTTATATACGTATTATTATCAAAATTTATCCGTTATCTAGTATCATAACACAAGCTCTTAATGATGCTTACTTTGGGCTAGATAATAGGTGTGAGTGTTTGATTATTATTATTATTATTTTATTAATTTGATAATTTCAAGACTTCTATTATTTATCATGAGCTGCATTGTTTCATAGAAATGTCATGAAATTATCAAATGAGTAATATGCTTTAGAAAGATGAAAACCATTTCTATAAACTAATTTAGCCCATGATTTATTTTTTTGACGTATTATCGTCACCAGCCTGCATATTATAAAATAATTATATTAATTATCACACTTACACCTAATATCCAACCCAAGTTTTATTAAGCATCATTAACCCGCCAAGCATCAGATTCCAGACATAATTGACTTTTCAATTGTTATAGACCTCTAGAGGTATAATACCGCTTGACAGATTAAGAGCTTGTGTTATGGATAACGTCGAATAATAGTTAATAATCATCCCCAGCCTGCTGAGCATAGGCCTTCCTACATGGGAGAAACACATCAGTTTGAATAGATAATAATACGTTTGTTAATATTACTTACATAATAAATAAACGTACAAACATCTCTAACCCTCCAACAAATATTCTTACTCATCATACCAACATCTGCCCTTACCTACCAGGATTTGAACCTAGATCTTCTGCTTTAATAGACAGAGGTTCTGAACACTCAATCGGACGACTGTCCATTTTTTAAATAAGTTTGGATCAAACACTGAAAATTATGTGCGACATACCTTTTTGTCTAAACTAAAAAAAGGGTACATTTAGTACAAATCAATATTCTCTTCGTCGGACTCCGTGTTTAAGAAAGCATGTAAAACTGTCATTAACATAAAATTCAAAATTCTTTTTTATTTTATTTACATAGGTCACAAAGAAAAACTTTTAAATCGTCAAAAAAAAAACATTTTTATAAGTATCACAAAAAATATATTAATTAACAATGTCATAGTGTCTGTCTGTCATGTCTGAATTTACGTTAACTAACAATGTCATAATGGCTGTCTGTCTGTCGTGTCTGAATTTACACCGTTTCTAAAAGTTGAACTACCGAGAAGATTCCGGCAACAAACTCGTGTAGTCACTCTTAATAATAATAATAATAAATTTTATTTCTTAAGCCACTCAACACTGCCTTAAATTGCAGACACTAGGTCAGACGGTGTCTAAAGATAGTCACGAGATAAGATCACACAGACACCCGATAGGCAACAGTCGGATGTCAAGACTATTTCGACAATTTAATTTATAAGATAAACTTCTGAAATCTAATCTTGATATACTCAAAATTAGGGCGTGTTAAGGTGTAACTGACGTTTAGAGAGATAGTATTTTATTATTACTATTTTCATTTTGGATATAAATGTCATATTTAAATAATATAATGTAAAAATCGTACTAGTTTTGAAATAATACATAGATCTATACCGCCTATTACGGCCTGAATTTTTAATTGGATTTTACCTTGTAGCAGTATCTATCTACCTATATTATTAATAAAAGAGACCGCGTCCGTTTTAAGGCGATGAAATTTCAAATCACCTTTAACAGAGAAATAATATCTAATAAAGCTAGGTAACAGGGTTGGCCATTGATTTCAGAATTTAACATTAACTACAGCTAAAAAAATAAGAAGAATGTTTTGACATGCTTCCTAAATGTCTACTAAGAGTAAATTTCTTAAACTGCTACTAAACTTTAAGTACATATATCTGTATACGATTTAAATCAACTCGATATCACTACACACACACACACATGCTACAGGCGTTGCAGTTGGCAACACAGGTGCAACACTATGATGGTACCGTATCAACTTTTATCTTTTTAGTTTCCGCTATTTTTGTAATTTAGGTACATACAGGATGTTAGGGAGACACTCTCGAAAACGAAGGCAGTAGTGGTCACCCTAATCACGACTGGTTGAAAAATAAATTTGAAATCGCCAAAAAAAACAGCTGCTTCATACAAATCGTAATATCTACACGACCTGTTTCTATGAGAGCTGATTTTTTTCGAGAGCGTCCCCCTAACACCCTGTTTAATGTATGATCTTAATTGGCACTGAGTAATTGAGTTTCTATTCTATACTATTACAGTATTACAAAATCATCCAGTAGCGCAACGCCTCTGATGTTCCATCCAGTTATGATTAACTCTATCAAGCTCCATTATTTTGTCAGACTTTAATAACTAACTTCTTAATATTCTATACAAATTGCTATTCCAATATCATTCAAATGAGCCAAAACGCAAGCCTGGACCATCTTCTTGTGTATAATTTAGATTATTATCACATTAATATTTTTATTGCATTTTTGTGTAAGTAACCTATTTTTATTCTGTATACTATTTTTGTCGTTTACAGGAAGAGTAACCCGGAAGGTTTCAAGTCCAGTCAGCATCAAAGATTTAGATCCCAATTACATAGCCATAAGAAACAGAATTTTTACATCAATTTGCTGCTGGTAGATTCTTTACGCAGCTATATGTTTGTAATACTAGTGTCAGGCAAATTAACCATTAAGTGCACTATTTTGCTGTAGCCTGGTGCGGGTGACATTAGGCAAACCGTTCCTTTTTACTCTTGAAAATTGCCGCAATTTACAATAATCTGCTGCTAATGCTTTTGTAAAATATTGACTCATTAATAACTGTAATAAATTAAAGTAAATTTACACTGCCAGAATAATTTTGTATACAAATTTCTTCTACAAAGTGAAATTATAAGAAAAATTAAGCAAAGTGAGTGTAGCGTAACGCCCCGTAGACATTTAGTGATGGGGTGTAAATGGTGTAATTTAAAACGTATTTTAAATTAAAATATCTCTTGTTAAACATCTACGAGTATATAGTTTCAGAAAACATTAGGTAATACATAGTTTTTTTTATGTTTTATAACAAATATATTTTAAAATTTCACATGCATAATAATAAAGAGACATAGAAAGATAACATATACAGGTTGGTGACGTCAATACGACAATAAATTAAAACATGGGCTATAATAGAAATGGTTGCAAAAAATATTGCAGCCATTGTTATATTATTTCATACAAATGTCATGAAATTATCAAATCAAAAACATGTTTTTCAAAGTGGAAAACCATTTCTATCAACTATACTATATAGCCCATGTTTTAATTTGTTGTCGTATTGACGGCACCATCCTGTATACTGTGATAATCGTTACAGATAAAATTTATTTACCCAATACACTTTTCTGTCCCCTTATTCGCTAACTCAAAAGGCTAAGTGCCGGTAGATAAAATGTTCGGTGTTCTTACATACATTGGTGTTTCACAACAAAAGCTTTGGTTTTATTGTAGCGTGAAGCAGCAATGTATATGTCGCAGCCGTCTGGTTAAATCAGCCACCCAATTGGACACGGCTAGCCCGTTGATTGAACGCCGGCATCCAATCAAATAGCTGAAGTACAACTAGACAAGTCATTGAGCGCAACGTTTAACCAGGTGGCTGAACGTCATGTCAGCCGTCTGGTTTAAATTAGCCGTTCAATTGGACGCCTAGGCGGATCGTTTAAATTGAAGAGCTTTTTGTGACTGTTTGGGTGATTGGTGGATTCATTTATCTTTTTTATGACCACTTAGAACCTAAATGATGTCGGTTATAAATGGTCATAAAAAATAACCTTGAACCTACCAATCAAACCAAAACTTTTTAGTACAAGACGATCCATTCAATACGCCAGGTCGTTAAACGTTAAGTAAGTCTAGTTCAATTAACTATCGGGCTAGGCATTCAATTGGATCATCATCATCATCAGCCCACTGCTGGACATAGGCCTCACCATAGGAACGCCACTTGGCTCGATCCATGGCCAGCTTTATCCAGTTGCTGCCAGACACTCTGCGGAGATCGTCACTCCACCGAACCTGAGGACGTTCCACACCGCGCTTGCCGATCCGTGGTCTCCACTCAAGTACCCGCTTACTCCAACGGTCGTCAGTTCTGCGGATAACATGGCCGGCCCACTGCCACTTCAGCTTACTAATTCGGTGGGCTATGTCGATGACCTTAGTTCTCTGCATGGCCCTCTCCATAGATCGCTGAGCGACTCTAAGCCTGTGTACCAGCTGTAAAGTGAGTGTACACGTCTCAGCACCATATGTCATGACGGGAAGGACGCACTGATTGAAGACTTTAGTCTTCAGGCTTTGCGGTATAGGCGATGAGAAAACTCAACTTCATTTGGATGCCGACGTTTAATCACCGGGCTAGCTGTCCAATTGCGTGCTGGACATATATAGAAGGCGGTAGGCATCGGCACTTGTCATTATTAGCGAATACGGCTTGTCATGTGATACTGACACCTGTCACCTGCACTATGCGACATTTCAAATAGTGTAGTGGCCTACCTGCAGACAGTGATACTGTGGTGAAACCATCCTTGCTCTCTCCGCTTGGCGTGACCCGCTCGAACTCCCCGCGCCGCACCGCTGTCACAACCACGACAGTACAGAAACATACACATGCGACATTTATTTACACCTACTTATCGTTCCACAAACAATACAAATGGTAGGTAGCTTTACTAGGTGATTACTAGGTCATTTGATAATTTCATGACATTTCTATGAAATAATGCAGCTAATGATAAGTAATAGAAAAGTCTTGAAATTATCAAATTAATAAAATGTAATTAAAATATAAAACTCAAAAAATTTCACGTCCTGAGGCGGGAGTCGAACCCGCGATCTTTCGCTATCCGGGCGACTCCTCTAACCACTGAGCCACCCAGGACTTGGGATATCCCTGTGAAATTCTTCTAGTCTATCTGTATTTGCGTCTTAGATCTAACTTCCACCCTACAATGTCGAAATGTTCTATATCAATATCCGAAACGAGTATTTTTACAAATACCTATGATTCGGTTAAGTTGAGGCAGTGCTTTCAAATATTCTTAATTTTGATTTTAGCATTATTATACACGTTTGAAAAATTACTTAGTAATAAAAATATAAAACTAGAAAAATTTCACGTCTTGAGGCGGGAATGTATTTGAAAGTAGCACAACATTTCTATGAACTAATATAGCCTATGTTTCAATTTACTGTCGAATGTCACCACCCTGTATATACCGGGTGTAACAGAATTACGAAATGAAATTTGAAATTCTGAGGTGGCGGGGGGTCGATATCGTAAACTAGTTGGTAGGCCCGTATGTAGGGTCGCCTGGTGGTAGGTACCACCGCCTTTCTTATTTCAGCCGTGAAACAGTTTTTAACTTAGGCCTCAGGATGACAACGCACCTGCAATACCATGTGATTGTTTCCTTATCATTGCGGGTGTCTATAGGCGGCGGTAGCCACTTACCACCAGGTGGGCCTTCAGGTTGCTTGTCATCAAGTTGTTTAAAATAAGTAAATTGGTACCAATGTTGGATATTAGTTCAAAAATTGAAGACATTTGTTTGTGAAACGAATATTATAAAACATAAACTAAAACCATTTAAATAAAATATAAATTATCATGCCAAGCAAAACCTTACCACCACCCAGATGTGTTGCAGTCTGCGGTCAAAAGGTATGACGAACTTGATGTTCTACTAGTAAGCATTGTAAAGCTGTAAGAAATATTAAAAAAAAAACCGGCCAACGAAAGATTTTGCCCGTCACAATACGCGGGTTTTTTTCTTTGATACTTACTATGCACATATTACAGTTGGGCCGAATCCTAAACTCCCGTATGACAGTTCAACATTAGATCGTTACAACTTTGGCACTGCGTAATCATTTCAAATCGAAATTCATTTATAGTTTATTTCCGCAATCAATTACAAATGAAACAAATAGCTAATCGTAAACATTTAACAAAAAATTGTATTCCCAGCATTAAAATTGTTTCACATGCAAGAAAACATTTTATTACCATTTCTGTAATACGCTCTTGCAAGGTTATGGCGTTCGGATATATTTTATCTTTATTTCTAGTGATGTTATCTCAGATATCACATGGCCATGGCTAGCAAACAGGGAAAATAATAGTAGGCCTGCTATCTTATAATTTCATTTGAGCTTTTTTTATTTAAACGCTTAATGAACAAAGTGGTTTTTGAAGTTTTGAAGCACTTGGGATTGCGCGATAAACTGTAAATCAAATATATAAAAAAAAGTTTGAGCCATCGGACAATGAAGAAAATAAATTGCACTCGCCTCGAAAAAAGTGAAAAAAAAGTCAACAATGTTGGATGTCGACAAGTTTGATACTGGTGCCATTAGGAACCATGTTTACGGGTACTATACTCAAAACGATTATTATCTACAAGAGCGAAATTACTTGTGACTCTAAAAGTAGCTGGCCTGTTTAATGGTGCTAAAACCACCACCAGCACCACCACTACCACCAAAAAAATTAAGACTCTTGTAACCGAGACATGTGAGAAAGTGACCAAAGAAGATTGGGAGAAGGTGATAGAAAAAACAAAAATCTTGTCCGAATATGATCATGACATCAAAGTAGATAATATAATCCACAGTGACATAATTATCTATGTTAGTGATGATGATAGCGACACTGGTAGTTCAGAAGATGATGATTTTTAAAAATATTTATTTTATTTGGATTTGTTATTTTTACCTTATTACGTACTTAGTATCAAATAATCGCAGCGATACGTGTATAGGTTGTGCATAGAACATCACTAATATTGTCAAACTGACATACGTCATACGGGAGTTTAGGATTCGGCCCGACTATAATGTCATATATTGAGTACAAGGCTGACAATAAATTTTCATTTTAAAGCTTAATATTTCGCAAACAGATCCCTGAATCGAATAATATAAAATTGAAAAATTTAAGTAACCCCGACCTCATAATAATCATCTATCTAACATCATCCATTGAGACTATTCTCATGAGCCTAATACGCTCTATCTGCTGTAAGTTTCCGAAGAATTGAGCATTCCGCACACTAATTGATGATACAGGATCGGCTCAAGGTTGCCATGTCTTAGAAATACCACCGAAGTAACAGTAAATCAAATTTCAAATCAACCGGATCTGGCAAAGTTAGTTAAACCCTTTTGTCTAGCAGGAAATGAGTCATCAAACGCCTAAACTGATCTTCATAAATTATAATTAAGAACCATCCTGATCACGTCAGCTTTCAAACAAAAAAAAGCTGAAGCAAAATTCACTCCACTCGTTTAGGAGCTACAATGCCACAGAAGGACATACAAACACACAGACAGACACGTAAAATATATAACACCCCTCTTATTTCGTCGGGGGTTAAAAATGGTAGTCAAACACCCCAAATTTTTAAAACGACCTATCTAACGACATCCACCCCACACCATTTAATAAAAAAAAACTACTGGCGTAATTAATGTTTATGTAGCCAATTAATATGTATGTAATCAATATTTATGTGCCCAAACCAAATAAGAGTTTTTTAGTACTGACATTTTTTGAGTAAAGTCGCAGTAAGATGTACAGTCGACATCATACCGCCCTTATTCTGTTCGTAATAGAGGCGCCTTTCGTAGAGCAACTATTACACTTGATGGGCTATCCCTAAAGAGACATGCATATTTTGTTTATTACGTTGTGTATTATTTTAAGCATTAAGTTTTTTAAGAAAGCAAGCAAGCAGTTAATGTTTATGAAGTTTTCATTTCAATCATAAAAAATTAGTGAAGCTGTTTTAGGTTTAATCAGTGCTCTGTTTCTTTCACTCGTATACTAAGTGAAAAAGACAAATCGAGTTTTAGCGGTGTTTTAAATAAAATAGGTTTAATAAGCGTTTCGAAAGAAAGGCTTGTTATTTTAATAACAACATAGGTTTCAATTCTGAATTACTTTTTTAAAATTAAAATCGTAATGTTACTCTCTTCATGCTACTTTAAAGGCATAGTATACAAAGTTAATTTTTAATTTTAGAAAAGTGTTTCAGAATCCACGCCTATATAAATTTTAACTCACTAGGCTTTTGGTCCAGAATCGCTTGCAGATGGTTTGGGGGCATCTGTTTGAAGTCCGGGTCCCAAATGGGCGAGTTTGTACTGAATATCTCTTCTTCCAGTAAAGCCAGGAAGCGTGGAAAGTGTGTTAGTACTAATACCTGTAAACAAGAAGGCATAAGATTGGTTTTCGATAGACAAATTGCTTTGCCGCTATCTAGTTAAAGGCACGCACCTGTACTTCGTTATCACTATGCAGTTTATGTAAAAATAAATAATAATTCACTAAAACAATATAGTGTGTTTTTTTTTACAAAAAAAAATGTGGGATTCATCTTACTGTTGTACGACGTTTTGATGTGTGTGCGTGCGTGTCTATGTGTGCGTGTGTGTCTGTTTGTGAGTAGTACGTGCATGCGTTTGTGCGTGGGTGCGTGCGTGCGTACGTTCATGCGTACCTGCGTCCATGTGTGTGTGTGTGTATAAAACTTTTCACAATACTGAAATTTGTTTTGTTAACACCTCTTCATATTGTATAAATAAAAAACTAACCCTCATTTATTATACTGACCCGTTTCTCTGGAGGCATTCTGTCTCTCTCCGAGTGACATTTATCCATGAGTTGTTTGCACACGGACTTGAAAACAGCCCGAAGCAAGGTCCGCCCGAACACGAGGGACGTCTCGTAGTGGGGAAGTGAATCACAGAACGCGGGCACGTGACAGAATACCAGCCATCTATGGATTACTTAATGATCAGAAGATAGTCAGTAATTTATTCAAGTCATGACCTTGGCTGGGGATATCTCGGAGCTAGCGGGGATGTTTGGACAGATCAAAATTCCCTCTGATATTTGCTATACTTGAAAAGAGAAATTAAATTGTAAGCACTTTATGTACTATTTCATCTTAGGCCAAAGGATGACAACGCACCTGCAATATCAAGGGACTTTTCCTTGTTATTGCAGGTGTCTATAGGCGGCGGTAGCCGCTTACCATCAGGTGGGCCGTCAGCTTGTTTGTCATCCAGTTGTATAAAAAATTTAAACACTAAATTTGCAAAAAAATAAATTGAAATTGAAATTGAAATTCATCATCATCATAACAGCCGAGAGACGCCCACTGCTGGTCATAAGCCAAGGATCTCCAAGCGAGGATCAGATTTCGATATTCGACAGAACTAGTAGGACTAACATGAAAAGTATCTGAAGTTTTTGGAGTTCGGGGCGGCTACATCAATTTACATCGGCTAAAACGGGACCAATATTTTTTTCGTTCGAAATACCAAACTTCAAATTGAAGCATATTTAATATTTGATATGACACTCAAACATTGGTCCTACCGATGCAACACTTTATTGACTGCCAATGTACGCCGCAAATTCGTGTCAATAATGTTTTTCTACAAAGGTTTTTGTTACTGAAGTAGGTCATGTAGGTTCAGTTTAAAAATCAAGTGATTATAGTATTACAATAAAATCTAATATTCTAGAATTGTGTACTGTGACACCTTATAAATCGGGCTGAATGCGTTAGTTAAAAAATTAAAAATAACTGACCTTGTGAAGTTTATTTGGTATGCCGAAATATCTTCCGGATTTGAGACTTGCTGAAATGAAAAAAAGGTTTATTAGAAAAAACAACGATAGACAAGATTTATCGCCCAAACATGTTATTAACAGATCAGGTTCATTCATATAAAATGTCTGGCAGTGTGACATTTTTACTATTCTCTTCAAGCATCGTGATTAGCCGAGCTGGTGTGGTTACTTACTTAAACGTCACTTAAAATTTAAGGAGTCCTCGACTTGACGTTCACCATACAGTATTCGGCCGTTAGACACCATTTGTCCATCTCGATTTACGGTGGGTTGTCGTAACGTAATACGCGCTGGTTTGGGGGATGCATAAATTATATTTCGGAAGAGTGTATTTTTTTTCTGAGTTGGGTAACTCCTGGCCTACTTCTCATGCGATGGTAAGTGATGATAAGGCCATTGATGGAAGCGAGCTGCACCCGGATTCCTCAACCAATTTAACCACAGAGGAACGGGCTATATTACCTCCAACTGCTGGAAGTCCGGAACACAATGCCGTTAGCATTATTGTTATGGCGGCAGACTTCGGTAAGATGGTGGTAGCTAGCCAGGTGAAATTACAAAAGCCGAACCATTAACCTAAAAGAGCATAAAGTTTCTGCCCCCACGGGAATCGAACCCCGGACCTCTAGATCTGAAGTAGGTTGTCTCAACCACTAGACCTATTGATTAAAATAATAATATTATTTAAGAGTGGCAAGGCATAGTGGTAATTGCCACAAAAATTTTGAGCGTTAAACTGTGGCGCTCAAGCTTTCCAGAAGATCACAGCTAAATAACATTTCTCTTGACTTTCATAAGGTAGGCAACGCATGAGTAGTGCTCAAGGTGCTTCAAGAGACCATAGGCTACGGTAACCGCTAACCATCGAACGGGGCATATGCTTGTTTGCTCCGTTTAGACATGCCTTTTATAAGAACTGAAAATAAAAAGTGGTATAGATCAATATCTCACCAATTTCCTAACACTGGGCGCTTCGAAGTTCCAATGATTGAAGCAGTGCAGAAACATTTTGGCTAAGTCATACATTGTCTGCCACTCCCGCTGAGGTAACGTATGGAACTTGTACAGAACGAAGTTTGTAATGGCCTTCGCTATGGAAGGCCGCTCGAAAGGTGGCTGGCCCAGCGGCCCTTCTATTCGAGGCTGGGTACGGGTCAGGATGCATTTGCGGAGTAACTGAAAGGAAAATATCATTATTACCAGCCTATATACGTCTCATTGCTGGGCACAAGCCCTTCCTATATGGTAGATACATATGAGGAGCCACACTGGCCCAATGCGGGTTGGTGGGTTAAAATGGTTGTAGTAACAACCAAAGGCAAACGTGCCTACAGAAGCATGGAAGAGCTTAAGATCACAAAAGAGATGATTCAAAAATGTATGGAGACCTGGCCAGGTCTATGTACACTATACTGAAAAATAGGTAAAAATATGAAGAACAGTATTCAATTGTCCATTTTCTTTTTATTTGCTTTGTTGTGCGGTACAAAACAATACTTTTTATAGAGAAACATGCAACACAGCCAATTATTCATCATGGAGCTTATGTCACTTAAGTGACGTTTAGTTGACTTCTATGTCGCCCGGCATATTGTCATAGTGAATAACGGTGAAATCGACGAAAAATTTCAACTTTTGTACAAACAAACTATGCATGAAAACGAATTATTAGTATTTTTCGCGGATTCAGGATATTTTATTTGATTTTTGGAGATAGGTACTGTACGTGGCCGGATATGAAACATCTCCTTTTTAAATGAACAACCTGAGATCTAAAATGGCGAAAGCGGCTTTGTTTCCGTAATCTAAACCAGTGCACTCACACAACACAACTACCAAGCTACTCCCCCTTACTGGTCCACATTAGGAGTCATTAGATAAGAGTTTGTGTTGTAGATAAGTACTAGATTTAGATAATACTAATACAGAAATAAATTGTATTAAAAATATACTAAATAAAAATACAATAAATTATTGTAAACAATAATGTTTTCTTTAAACTTAATAATGTTTGAATACTATTATGTACAGACGACATCGACAGTACGTCAAGTGTAACAGTTGTACTACGAAAGGAGCTTCTATTACGTACGCAGTAATGGCGGTCTCTACGTCAAATCTACAACTTAATAGATCAAAACTGTCAAACTGTGTATGATTTAACTATTTGAACTGTTTTCAAAGATATACGCATCCACGGCGCGTACGTATTCCCATACTATCGTGTTGATTTTTATGAAGATCGCCAATCAGTATCTTAACCCTCGGAGAGCTGTTTTTCAAGCTGGTTGCACTAATCACCGCCAAACTTATAATGTATAGTCAAAGTTTAAAATGTTACACTGCAAGTAACTTACCTTAAACAGATAATAGTAAACTCTTTTAGTGTCATGGTCATCTTCCCGGTGCATGGACATGAAAATGTTTTCCACATCCACCACAGCACCAAGCAGACGGTTCACTTCCGTCACCGGCAGACCTTGCAGCTGGGTTACATGTTTTTCTGTAAAATGGAATTATTGAATAATCATCATCACCAGCCTATATACGTCCCACTGCTGGGCACAGGCCTTCCTGCATGGGATAACACATGAAGAGTTTGGGCAATAACACCACCACGCTGGCCCAATGCGGGTTGGTGGGTGAAAGCGGTTGCAGGAACAACCAGGACCAACTGCTTAACGCACCTTCCCAAGCTCGGAGGAGTTCGAGATAACAAAGATAACATTGAATAATTAAATCTCTGATCTATAACACAGTTCTTCTTAAAC
The DNA here is from genome assembly GCA_947347705.1 of Nymphula nitidulata. Lineage (NCBI taxonomy): Eukaryota > Metazoa > Arthropoda > Insecta > Lepidoptera > Crambidae > Nymphula > Nymphula nitidulata. Next base: position 11,090,477 of record OX374636.1, read on the forward strand.
TCTATGACTGCTTCTATGAATACTTTAGCTGTGGAGTATATAAAAATTCTTAGCTAGTCTATGAGAAGGTATAGGTATGATTGGTACATCTGTACAAATATAGTATGTTATTCACTATGGTATATTTGGCCCTGTCCTTGAATGGATATCTGACTTTCTATGCAATAGAACATTCAAGTTTTTATTTTCACAAAATATATTTTACCCAATAAATGGTTGCAGTTGCGGCAAGGATCATTAAAACTGGCCAGAGGCTGCTCTGCACGTGGGTTATTCTTAGCTGCTTGCTGTGTTACTGGAGTTTTCCACCCATTGCATGTGCAGTCTGGAGTCTAAAAAAAAATATTCCCATGAGCCACCACACACAGTTTAGACAGGAAAAAGTGTCTACAGGGTAAATGAGCCTTTTTGGTCAGAGTAAAGTAAAGGGTGAACAATGTGGACTATGGGTGGCCCAAGGACCATCCTGCTGCACTTTAACCTATAAGTAAACCTTATAAGAAAATAACAACATCCAAATTTTAAGTCTCTTGTCTCTAATTAGGATATTTTTTCAGTAGTTTTACTCGAAAACTATAAGGCAAAGAGAAAAATGGACAGGACAAAAATGTTTGTTGTTAGCCATTCTATTCAAATCAATCATAAAAAGTAGACATTATCATAACACAAAAACATTCATAAAATATTTCAAGTCTCGCAGACCATGCACACCCTTTCCAACAATCATCTTACTTTTGTTTTGCAGAGATTCATAAATTAAAAACAATTGTTTACACGGAATATCACTGGTGTTAGTTATTAATGTCTGCATGCTTTTCTTAACTAGGTAAAAATAATGGTATAGGTACCACACTAAAGGGACATGGTCTAAAAATATTTCATGACCTATTTGGTCAATCAGAAAGTACCACTAGCTGGCTCCACCCTGTTTCTTTCTTGTCATGACTTGAACCACATTAGCATCCACAAAAGCTCTGCATTAAATATTGTGGATAGGGATGTTCGATAATCATCGATGTTCGATAATCATCAATGTTCAATAATCATCGATGTTCAATGAGAATCAACCTATACGAAAAATATTGTAACATCAATGTTAACGTAATCTATCATTGATGTTAACTCACTGTGGACCACCAATGCAACGTACCAAAACAAAAGGTAGATTAAAAGGTTCTTCTATATCCAAATTACTTTTCCTTTCGTCACTTGATGAAAAATATTGGAATATGGAATTATTTTGATCTGATTCTTAATAAATTTTAAACGATTTTACTGTACTTTATTTAGTTGTTAATTAGTTCATGACAAATATCAAATATCAAGTTGGGCTTTTGATTATGACATTGATGTCAACATCGATGTTTTTCTAATATCAATCATCCCTAATTGTGGATAGCATGTTGCAAATACATATGCAAAAGCCCTGGTTAATATTGTGAGGCTATTCTTTCATAGTTCAAATAAACTGCCAGGTGGCTTTAAGCTGCTACATACCAGACACAATTAAATTTTAATTGTGTATGGCAAGACATCATGCCATTAAATGATAATATTTAGATGATAATTTTTCACAATTACTTTCGGATGATAGGTGTTTTCTAATTTTAGTGATAGACTTTAGCTCTTCTTATAAATTAACATAAAAATACATTGCTTACCTGACATGCGGAATAGATGGCAAGCTTCAGTAGCTTTTTATTGTGTGACCAGTTGTAGACTTGTTCCTTGCGTTGCTGTATTCGCTGTAAATTGGACTGGCGGGACGCCTGCCCCTCATTGCCTGAAGGTGTTGCTGTGCTACTGGATGCTGCATCATCAGTGTTTGCAGTAGATGTGGCTGAAAAGAAGATAGGTTTATTAAAACTTTAACTAAAACTGGCTGTTAGTGTCAGCTAATATTAAAAGTTAACATCTCTATGCAAAATTTCACTTCACCTAGAACAAATATGTAAATAGACTAAGACTTGATGAAACTAATAGGGTGTTTCTTGCACATAAATTGCAATTGATGATTTAGTAGCAGTTTACACTCACTTTTAGTAATAATATGTACTATCCAATATTATATGATATGTACCTACTTTAATAAATAATTGCATGTCTTGATTTTGACAGTACAAATCAGCTGTTTCCAGTTTCACCAAGATCACTTGAAAAGCCCTCACCTCCAAATATTGTACTATTCATCCAAGTACCTATGTACTTTATAATAGTAGTAAATATGAACAATCCTAAAAATCACCCTAAACGAATTGTTTATTTATTTACCTTCGTGTCCGTGTGTTTGAGAAGAGTCAGCTTCTGTGCTTGTCATGGTAATATCATTAATTTCGTCCGACATTTGATGTTTACCACAATACGCTTATTTATGACGCTTCTTGGGTTTACTAAGTCACAGTCATTAACAAATAGAGATCATTTTGGTTGTTAAATTTATCAAAATACATAAAAATTACACGACGACGCCAAAATTAAGTGCTTCCACAGATCACTTAGTATAAAATAATTTGACAACTGACAAGTAAGAAAGATGTAAAAAAAAATATCGATTAAAGCAAATATCGATAAATAGGAGTGTTGGCGGGTGTTTGTGGCGTCAGTCAAGATTTTTATTACAATAATTTAACATTATGTCGGAGCGAACATTAACTTAAAAAAGTGGCGTAGTTTTTTATTCAAGTGTTTGTGTTGACGTGCAACTAAAAGATTATTAGAATAAAAGTGATTATGGTGTGAAATACGATGAGAACTTTTTTGTGGTTATCTACCTCATCAAGTAGCACATAAAGTGACTGTCATCATGTATTTTGTGTCAAATACTCCCAAGAAGCATTGGAATGTGTTACGCCAGCATTTTAATACAATAAAAGAAGAAATAAAGAAATACTTAAGACATGGCTGCATGGGCATTAGTTCCCTTTACCTTCCCTTTATAGGCAGATTTAACAAAAATAATAAAAAAAAACTAAATTATTTGTAAAAAGATTAATTTAGATAAATTAGTTTTGTGTAAACAGACAGGATTTGCACAAAACTAATTTCATTTATCTTTTTCACATAACTTATCAAAGCTGCTAGTTCTACGATTTTTTAAAATTTATTTGTGTCGGCTGCTACAGTTTAACGCATTTTAGCACACTGATGTTTACGGCGTATTTGTATTGATACAAATGCGCAGACAACTTGCGTTTTTGATACGTGTTTATAATGGCTCAAAGACTTAAAATTCGTATCAATCAACTTTTACCACATAAGACGAATAAGAAAATATCTCAAGCGTAGACTGAACCTGCGACCTTTCACAATCCGGGAGACTGCTATAACCGAATCGTAGGAATTTGAAAAAATACTCCTTTGGGTCTAGAAATAGATTAATTTGGCATTGTAGGGTATACGTTAGCTTCTAACGGAAATACAGATAGACTGGAGGGAGTTAAGAGTCATGCCAAGTCCTCAGTATATCAGTATACGTTAAAAAAATACATAGATGAAAAAAATCATCGTTTTCTTCTTCTATTATTCAAATTTTTTATTTCATAAATCAGATATACTCGTATTTACTATTGCTTTTGCAATATTTATTTACAAGTCAAGTCAAGTTAATAGTTTCCTAGATCTATTGATTTGCCCACGGAGCACGGAGCTAAGACAAGTGGTCGAAAAACGCGCCAATAAAAATGATACTGACTGTAAAGTTCATACTGGATGACTGGCAACACTGCTTGGGCCTGTCATGTATATAGATTGCTACTAAAAAGTACATTTTTATGCTAAAATGTGTAATAATACAAACAAAGGTATATACACAATTTAACATTTTAGCAGCATTTTAACCCTTGTTCCCGTTGAGTCACACCATTTTGTGTTACACTATAACACATTGGAAAAAATATTCCCGATGAGTTTATCACTGTAACTCAATGCCACTATTTTTTTCCCGTTGAGTGACAGTGTAACTAAACAGAACGCTGCATTCCCGTTAAGTAACACCTTCTCGGGTAAAATCAATCATTGTTCAAATTCGTATGTATGTAGCTGGAGCATTCCCGTTAAGTAACACCTTCTCGGGTAAAATCATTGTTCAAATTCGTATGTATGTAGCTGGATCATCCCCTGAAGTACCAGTATAAACTATTTTTTTGTTTATACAACTAGACGACAAACAAGCTGATGGCCCACCTGGCGGTAAATGGTAACCGGCGCCTATGGACACCTGCAATAACAAGGAAAGAATCACTTGGTATTCCAGGTGCGTTGTCGTTGTCTTTATTTAACTCTAATTACTTAAAATAGGTGGAGAGACATGATTGCGCACACATTGTGGGCAATCATGTCACTCTCCTTCTCTCATGCTGTATGTGTATGTGTGTGTGCGTATGTGTGCTATGCTATCCTGTTTATTTAATTATATGCAGAGTGGTGCTGTTAATAAAATAAAACATGGGCTTTATAAGTAAGACGCTCCAGTGTCCTTTTGATGCATTCCCAGAGTGCCGGACAGGATATTCAATTAAGGCGTTGGCAATGTCAAGAGACGTCGCCAAGACGACCTCACCCCTCTGCCGTGGTGGCCTTCACCATCAGGATTGCCCCGATCGTGTAGCGCATCCTACAGAAGCCAAATTGGCACTCGGATAAATGGCCTAACTTATTCCGCAGTAGCTTACCCGCCTTGTCCAACAGGTAAATAGGCCGGTATGCCGATAGTGATTTAGGCTGGCAAGTGATTAAGTTCCTTTATTAGGCCGTGAAGAGTTGCCTCATTTGACCCTCCAGGGACCCAGCGCGAGTGCTTAGACTTTGTCGTGCATTCCGTTGACTCCGGGGGCGGTGTTTTTCGATTTCATGCACTGCACCGCTCCACCTTAGCTCTTCCTTGATGACCTCTGGCTCCTCGTTGGCTCTCGGTGAGACCGGTTCTGCTGATGGATGCGGCACATCCAACACTTCAGGCTCTCCCTGGGAGGGACACTCCCTTGACTTGTTTATAAGAAAATTAAAAACCTTTGTCTGGAATGGGCGGCTTTACAAGTAACGGTACAAATAATTTTATCTTAAAAAAATAAAATAAATGCTGGGATAAGTAAATATTTCCTGAATTTTACAAGACAATCTAATATTGATAGTTATTTTCCTTGATTTCAATGGCCGAAAACATGTTGAAAAAATAAAAATATTAAAATTAAGCTTTTGCCATAATCTCTGAACAAAACGTTTCAAAACAATAGGACTATGTCTGAGCGATACAATAGGAATTTATTTTCAATAAAAACTATAATGAGGTTCACGAAATTCAGTTTGCTATAGAGTCGTCCCACGGGAACGGGGATGTCGAGAATTGTTTAAAATGAAATGTATGTGTTTCTTGGTCCCCTTAGTATCACCTCACTCTAACTGCCAATTTTCACTATAAACGTCTAGTTCCAGCAGAACAAATTGACATTATTTTTCAGTAGGTACTAGGTAGGTATTACTTCGTATTTTTCAGTTAGGGTTCAGGTTCTTGGTTGAAGCGGACAACTAATAGGCATCGTAAATTTTAGTTTAAGTATCGTCTGAAGTTGGTTGTTGATAATAATGATGTTTTCAGATTTAATGAAGTGTTCGGGGAAAATTGACTGTTTATGACGCATCGTGAAAATATTATTATTAAATTTATGTTGTATTTTTTTTTGTGTATTATCGTATGTACAGGTAGATGTATGTTATTTTGCTTTAGCTTTTGTAAAGACGTTGTAAATTAGCTTCGCATTTCAGATATGAAGCTGCAATAAATAGAATGGAATTAGAAAGTTTTATATCCGACAAAAAATCAAAGACATTTAGAAAATCAGTCAATTTGGGAAAAGGTGATTTTAGGATTTGTTCTATATGAGATTAATACGTTATAAGAATCTATCTAGAAGGCAGTAATAAATCGGAGATAATGTTGAAAGTTTGTATGTCATGAATTAGTGAACTACAAACTCGATTCCACCGTTATCGATATCCCCCAAAGTCGGGTGACGATCACGTTTATTTTAGCATTCTAGAGTCTATTCTGTTTATTTATTTTAAAAGGTACCAATCTACTAAAGTAACTTCGTTGAACGCTTATTTAAAAAAGGAAGAGTTTGAATATACCTACACGAGGAATAAAACAAAAATACTCGTGTCTATCTTTACAGTGAACACAATTTATAATTAGACAACATTTAGGTACGTGGATGTGTGAGCGTTGAGCCAGGATTATCTGGCTTTGGATAAATTGAATATATCACATGCTAGCTGACACCAACTTGCCTGCCTCATCTGTAGAATTGGATTAGAAAAGGGTATTTGCACGACTAATTATTCTAAATAACTATTTGTACCAATCTTCTGTGGTGGTGGATACTCTAGCGCCTCTTTTCAATATCAAGATAGACTTCGTGTTTAAAGGTCTCACACAATAGGAAATCTATTGTGTCTGATATGTGGTATATGTCTCAGATTTATATTTGTTACATGATTTAATAGTGTAAAATTAAAAGTACCTAGTATACAAAATACCTTTCGACTACTCGTCTCGCGATGAAATCGATGAAGAATAAATCCTACCTAATCCTCAATAATATTATAAATGCGAAAGTGAGTTACGCTTTCACGTCTAAACCACTACCGATTTAGATGTAATTTGGTATGGAGATAGTTTATCACCCTGGGAAGAACGCAGGGCAGGACTTTTTGGAGCGATAACCGATAACCACGCGGGCGGAGCCGTAACTAGTAGTAGCTAACTTTTCTGTTAGTTACTACTAGTTACTGCTTACTAGTTTTTTTGATATTTTTGACATAGGGATAATCTCTACAACAAGTTAAAAAGAGACCCAGGTAACGACATCGTTAAGACTACCTATAAGTGATACAGGAACTTCTGCCACTTCTGCTCCTCCCTGATTAAGAAGGCTCAAAGAAACTATGAGAGATTGAAGCTTAGTACACGAATGTCACCTGGCACTAAATGAAGTGGGCAATCACCACATGATCATCCTACAGTGGATCAAAGGGCACAGCACCTCACAAGCGGATCACGCGACAACGGCGCCGCTATTCGCAAGAAGAAGACTGACAGGAAACCGTTTGGCCCGGAACCAATCTTCTTTCAAGCTGTGAGTGTATGCTTACTTATTTTACCTTTGAATGATCTATATATGAATGGATCACTGGAATAGTTTGGGGGATTCCGAACAGTCCCAGACTTGCACAACCCCAAGTCGACGTATGTGGAGCCGAAGGCCTCCTCTCCAAGACTCTAATGCCACCTAATACTCTTAATACAGCTTATAAGATCAGTCTTACACTTAATTACGCGCGCTTTAACTGATCAACCTAGTTATCATGCATGGAAAATCCATAAAAGTCATTTAAATGCAGAGGAGTGGCTACCTGCCGGGCAGACTACCTGGTAAACTTGGACGGCTCAAATAACAATAGACAAACGGATGACTGTTGCACCTATGTGACCGTACGAAAAAGAAAGATTAAGAAGATCGCAGAAGATGATACCTCTTTAAGTTCCCATTCCCACGCTTAGTTGTTGCAATTTATACAAAATGAGACAAGTGTCTCATTTTGTATCCGTATCCTTCCACTTATCATCCCAAGTTTCGAGCAAGAATCAAAGACGTCGTACGCCACGGGTATTTTTTGGCAAATACTGTATGTTCCTTTAATAAATCTGTAAGGTAGTTATACAGGACAGTCGTGTTAAAGTTAATTCCAAAAAAATAATTCGAAAAAGAGGTTTACAGTATAATATTCTTAGTGGACGGGATGAATCTTTTGAGAGTGAAGTTATTCCGATAAAATGTGCACATTACTTGACTAATTGGAAAGACATATTAGGCATAAAAACTAAATAATCGTTCAACTGTATGTGATTGTGCTACATGAGAAAACAATCTACCCTCCACAGTTACAACATTAGATCGACGAGGGCATTTATTAGTGTACAAATCAGGTGAACTGCTAAAAATACTTTATTGCTGTGCAAACAAGGTGAACTGTTCATACTTTATTTATTAGGTGAACTGTTAAAAGTCTCACTATCTCAAGATGGTAATTTGTTCAGCTTGCAACTCAAATATATTGGTCACGCAAAAGCGAATAAAGTGCTGTGCTTCCGATTGTCAACATTGCTATCACCAGGAGTGTGTGAAATTCAATGAAGCAGTCTCATCTCGCTCGAAATGGATTTGCCCTGCTTGTATAGCCGCTAGGCCAAAAGCCGGTGACAATACTAATACGCCGGTACACGGCAAGACAAACGCGAATATACAAGCAACACCTCCTTCTAATTCAGATCATATCCTCCAGGAAATTCGCAGTTTTCGTGAAGAAATTCTAAAAAAATTAGAAAATAAACAATCCAGCTTGAATAAGTTTGATTCTGTTTTGGCTGAGGTTCAGAGCGAGGTAAAAGGTCTGAGCCAGAAATTCTCGATTTTGCGTTCAGAACTCGATGGTGTTGTGAATTCTCTTCAGTTTTTATCAGCGGCTCATGATGAACAAAAAGAACTTAATAGTCAACTGAACTCAACAATAGCGGAATTAAAGACAGACAACTGTACACTACGTTGCCAATTGTCCGAAATTAACATAAGAGTTCTACAAATAGAACAACAAGCACGCGAAGCTAACATCGAAATTCAGGGGGTTCCGGAGAAAAAGGCTGAGAATTTACTAACTATAATCAATCAAGTAGCAAAGACAGTGTCTTATGACTTAAACGAAAGTGAAATAACGACTATTCATAGAGTGGCTAAAATCAATCCTGACTCAAAGCGTCCTCGAAACATAATAGTCAAATTCACCAGCCAGCGTACACGAGATAATATACTGGCATCGGTTAAGATTTTCAACCGGACACATATCAACGACAAGCTTAATACTCTTAATACAGGTTGTAGCTCTGGTGAAAAACTACCTATTTTCGTGACGGAGCATCTGTCTCCCGAAAATAAGAGATTGCATGCAGCGACTAGACTCTCTGCCAAGGAAAAAGGGTATAGCTTTGTGTGGATTAAAAGCGGAAGAATTTTTGTGCGCAAAAATATCAGTTCGGGTCCGATACTTATTAAAAACACAGACTGTTTGAAAAAATTAAAATAAGTATATTCAGTGTCTCAAATTATTTTTTCCATACTTGCTTTTAGCTGTTTTATTAGTCTAGTTTTAGTTTATGAGTCTTAAATTTTTTTACCAAAATGTAAGAGGCTTAAGAACTAAGACAGAGGAATTTTACGTATCTATTTTACAAAATGATTATGATGTTGTAATAGTAACAGAGTCTTGGCTGAATGATTCGGTGTATGATCATGAACTGTTCGACCAACGGTATAACGTGTTTCGCCGCGATAGATCTTCCACATTTACATGTAAAACAAAAAAGGACGGCGGCGGAGTTCTAGTTGCAACTCTCAAAACACTCGAAGCACTGCGTGTCACTTCCCACGAATCAATATGTGAAGATCTATGTATTCAATTGAAGATTGGAAACTTTTCTATTAACATTTTGGCGGTGTATATTCCTCCTCCTATTAATCAGGAATGCTTAGATATCTTTCTTAAAAATGTCACTCTTGTTACTCAAAAGAACTCATCTCCTAACTCAGTGTTTTTAATTGTCGGGGATTTTAATATGAGTGATATCGACTGGATTCAGAAAGAGAACACTTCTTATTTAACACCTCATCTTTCAAGCAATAGTAATGTGGGTAACGACTTTCTCGATACCTTAGCTTACTGTGGGCTTTACCAGTATAACTTTGTGCGTAACGAGAATCAGCGCATACTAGATTTGGTGCTATCAGATAGTTATTCAAAAATAAATGTCACACAAGCCGACAATTTCTTGGTTAAGCCAGATTTATATCATCCACCGATTGTTATCGATATTGAGAAACATTGTGAAAAGTCTGTCAAACAAAGCCGCGAATGCCGTTATAACTACTATAAATGCGATTATGAATCAGTGAATGCAAAATTGAAAAAAGTCGATTGGATCGCGTTGTTTACGGGAACTGTCTCGACGAATCAAATGGTAGACATATTTTACAGTACCTTAAAACCAATTATATCCGACCACACTCCCCTTAAGACACGTCGATATGAATCTTACCCTGTATGGTTTACTCCGTCTCTGTTAAAAGCTCTCCGTGAAAAAAAAAGACATCAGTCTAGATATAAAAGATACGGTAATTTAATAGATAAACTGCAATACAATATAATTCGTAGTAATTGTGATAAAATGATTAGAGACTGCTACGTTATCTTATCTTATCTTATCTTATAGTGGGGCCATGACTAAGTCACAGTGCACTTCGACCCATTGGGATCTTTTGTGCCTCCCCTGCGTTTACTCTTCCTGTGTCCAGAATATAGATGCCATTAGCCTTACTATATCTTTAGGCAGAAAGAGCCTGTAGTCTTCTGGCTTTGGATATGCCACTTCCAGAAGACTCATTCTGCTTCTAGCCAGGGCATCACAATGACACAAGAGATGCATCATTGATTCCTGGCATTCACCACATGCTCGACAAAGTTGTGTTGGGGAGAGTTGCATTTTATGTAGCATGTGGTTAGTAGCAAAATGCCCTGTGAGCGCCCCAATCAAGAAGCGAGCTTTTGTTCTACCGTTTGCATAGATGTATTTACTCCATCCTCCTACCTCCTCCCCTAGGAAGGATTTGGAGTGTTTTAATCCCGGTATTTTATTCCACTCAGATTTATGTCTGCTTTTGACATGCTCTTTAATGGCTGTGTTTATGAAACTTTGTGAAGGTGCTAGAAAGGGCTCGGGACCCACGTAAGTGTTTTCCGAGCCCTTCCTTGCCAGTTCATCAGCCTTCTCATTGCCCATCACTCCCACATGGCCGGGCACCCAGATCAGTCTTAACCTGTTATGCCTACCAAGCCTGTTAAGAGCTTGAACAGCATTCAGGACCAGATCTGAGTTGATGCGCGGTGAGCTAAGTGCCTTGAGAGCTGCTTGGCTGTCACTAAGAATGTATATTGTTTTATTCTTAGTCCGTTGTTCTATAATTTTCATTACACATAGGATAATAGCATACATCTCCGCTTGGAAAACAGTTGCTAAATTGCCCATGCTTTGATATAGTTCTATATCTTTATTATAGACACCAGCACCCGTTCCTGTGTCCATCTTGGATCCGTCTGTGAACCAAATGAGACTATTTTTTTCAGGAACTGGTGGTCTACATTTCCATTCCTCCCTGGTAGGAATGCTAATTCTGAATTTTTTGTCGAATATGAATTTGGGACTTATTTTATCACATCCCATTTCCATATACCCGTCTAAGACAGATGCTCCTGCCCATTTTGTGTGTTTAAGCAAAGGTTTGGTGTTGTCCCACAGACTTGAAATCTTAAGCCTATGTAGAGCCTTCCTCGCCTCTGTTTCAATAACTATGTGCAGCGGAGGAAGGTCTAGGAGTACCTCCATCGTTGCCGTTGGAGTGGTTCTAAACGCACCAGTGATCGCTAGACATGCTGTTCTCTGCAACTTGGTAAGAACAGTTTTGCAAGTTGCCAGCTTTGTTCTAGGCCACCATACGATACTGCCATATGTTAATAGAGGCCAGACCATGGTTGTGTAAATCCACTTTATTATCTTTGGTTTCAGACCCCATGCTTTACCATAGGTGGAGCGACACATACCAAAGACTCTTTGAGCTTTTGTCACAGTTCTCTCCATATGGAGTTTCCAGGTCAGCTCTTTATCTAGCGTAATGCCAAGATATTTCACTTCGCTGGACCATGACAGCTCCGATTTGTATAGTTGTAGCGTTTTGAGCATGAGTAGGTTCTTCTGCCTTGTAAAGGGGATCAACGTCGTTTTACTGGGGTTTACTGACAAGTGGTTAGTATTGCACCATTCTTCCAGTTTTCCCAGCGCACTCTGCATAATCTCCGATACAGTGCCAGGGAATCTCCCGTTGGCCATTATGACTAAGTCATCTGCATAGCCCACTGTATGCAGCGGTCCTTCATTTAGTTTAACCATTATAGAATCAACCACAAGGCTCCACAGTAATGGGGATAGTACCCCTCCCTGAGGGCAGCCCCTTGTGGTCCTTGCTAGTAGACTTTCCCCTAGTATTTCAGAGTAAATGATTCTGCCTTTAAGCATGCAGTTAATCCACTTTCTAATTGTGTGGGGAACTCCATGCTCCTTGGCAGCTATTCTGATGGATTCAAAAGTTGTGCGATCAAAGGCACCCTCAATGTCTACAAAGGCACCAATGCACACCTCCTTATTATCCAAAGCTGCTTCTGCCCTGCTTACTACATAGTGCAGGGCTGTCTCCGTGGATTTGCCAGGTTGATATGCACACTATAGTCTATGTAAGGGGAATTTCCTTAATGGCCCCTCCCGTATGTAGTTATCCACCATTTTCTCCAGAGTTTTTAAAAGGAAGGATTGGAGACTGATAGGCCTAAATGCTTTTGGTTCCTCATAATCTGATTTTCCGGGCTTTGGAATATAGATTACCTTGACCTTTCTCCATGTTCTGGGAATGTATCCGAAGGCAATACATGCTTTGTATAGCCTGCATAGATGCTGTCCAAGGTAGGAGATACCTTGTTGTAGTAGTATAGGATAGATGTCATCTGGTCCTGGTGCTTTGAAAGGTTGAAAACTAGCCAGGGCCCATTTAATTTTTATCTCATCTACTACCCTTTTAGCAGTGTCCCAGTCGAATTTAGAGGTTTTCTCTCTTAGTTCCTCCAATTCAATAGGGTCTTGCTCCTGTTCTATGATTTCTGACCCTGGGAAGTGCGTACTTAACATAACCTCCAGAGTCCCCTTCCCTGTATCTGTGCTTTCACCATTTGGGGTTTTAACTATTCCTAATAGGATCGCATTGGTCGTCGCTATTGCTTTGGCTAACCTCATCCCTTCTGGGATTGAAGTTATGTTCTCACAATGAGTTCTCCAAGCCTTTCTCTTTGCTTTCCTAACTGCAGTACTATACCGTGTTAGCGCCTTCCTATAATCACTATAGTCGTTTCTAGCCTTTGCAATGTTAAACGCTTGCCTTGTCTCTTTTCTTATTTTAGCTATTTCATGTGTCCACCAGGGCACCTTTTTCCCTACCGTTTTACTGTCTGGGCAATTTTGCTGCCACACTGTCCGTACAGCATTTGTCAACCTCTCCGCTTCGAACTCGATATCAAGTACTGAGTTGAGGTTGCCGTTTTGATTCCCTAATTCAATCCTAAGATCGCGTTTGTAATTATCCCAGTTAGTAAGTCTAGGGTTCTTACGTTGTACAGTTATCGGTTGCCCGATGTTACCGTACCTAAAGCATATATAATTATGATCTGAAAGTGAGACCTCATTTGATACATGCCAGTCCGTAATATATCTAGCTGCCCTATTTGAAGCAACAGTTATATCAATTACCTCAGCCCTCCGAGCATTAAAGAAGGTGGGCTTACTGCCTTTGTTAAGTATTTGCATGGGTGAACATACCAGAAAATCCAGTAACCTTTCTCCTCTTGCATTGACGTCCGAGCTCCCCCAGACGACATGATGTGCATTTGCGTCGCAGCCGATGATAATATCCACACCATCTCGACTGCCATGACTGATCAAATCTCGCAGTTCCTTTGAAACCGGATCAGCTTTTTCATATGGAAGGTAAGCTGATGCCAATATGAGCGTCCGCCTATCCCTTCCCTCCCCTGAATAGACTTTAATTGCTGTGAGGTCCCTGTAACAGAACTGTGATAGAGCCACCGCATTGTAGCCATTCCTGACATAAATGCAAGTTCTCATATCCTTAGTAGAACATGAATAGTACAATGTGCCACCTGTTTCCCTTAGTCCTTTGATTTGTCCCCGGTAAAGATACGGTTCTTGAATCAAAGCAATGTCATATTTTCCATATTGCAGCTCTCGTGCCAATAGGGCAGAGGCTGCCTTACAGTGATGTACATTAATTTGCACACACCTTATGCCTGCCATGCTGCCATGGGTTTTAACACTTTTGGCCTCAGTTTCAGTCTGGCCCTCATCACTGATTTCCCTGGGCCTCTTGGTCCGGTCCACTGAGGCATCAGCAGCTTCCTGTCTACGCAACTCTGCTCTCTGACGCCTCTGGGAACCTGACTTCTTTTGTCTCTTTCTGGGGTTCTCCTCAACAGTTCCAGACATGGTTTCTCCAACTACCGCCCCCGTAGGTGCAGCCGTCAGTGACCCCGCCGCCTGATCCTCTTGGAGAGTCCCCCTCAATGGTGCCTCTTCCCCCCTGACATTTGGTGCAGCACCTTCAGTACCCCGCAGCCCGCTATCGTTTCGCAGCGGATGCTGCCCATGTGGGCGGCCAAATCCACTACTCGACGTCGCAGGGCCAATCCGAGGCGATGACTGTGCCGCCCCCCAGTCCCAGTTGGCACCCCTCCCCTGGTTTCCTCTTCCTCTGCTTGGTTGGCTCGGCCCCCGTAGGTTCCAAGACCCCCCTTGCTTTGGATAGGACCCCTCCTTGGACGTGCCCGGTTGGCACTCTCTTGCAACTTGTGCTTTCGGCCCTCCCACAGTGGTCTGGCCCCTGCCTTTATTGGCTTCAAATTTCAGCAAATTTTTGCCCCCCCCAGAGTACATGGGGCATCCCGAGCTAAGCTCGGGGAGGGATTCTCCAGTGGAGCTGGTACCCTCCTGGGGTAAAACATTTTTAAAATTTGCCTCCATTTGCCGATGTAACAATGTTGGAGTCGAGGTTGTAATCCCTCCAGGAGAGCTGGGAGTTTAAGGATAGGATAGGACAGAGGTTATTTGGATAAGGCACATAGGAAGAATGGGAAAAGGTTTCGCCTGCTGTGTGGGACATCACAGCAAGAGAGGACTTTGTTTTAGAGTCGAGGTTGTCCAAACCTCCAGGAGAGATGGGATATAAAGGGAATATTGAAAGGAGGGTTAAGTTTAGGTGTTGGGATCACAGAAGTGGGGTAAGGGTTATCTCCTGCAGTGAGGGAAATCACATACAGGCGAAGCCCAACACGCTTTGCTACTGGGATCACAGGGGTGAATGGTAATAACTTTAAAAACAACGTTACGTTACGTTACGTACGTTAACTTTAAAAAGCAAGCTGCTGACAATTTAAAATCTAAACCTAAATACTTTTGGAAAAATTTAAAAGATATGAAATCAAACAGTTCATATATTCCAAACAAAATGTCCTTAAGCAATGTGACAGCTGTAGGAGGTTCACAAATATGTAATTTATTCTCTCAGCATTTTCAAAGCGTATATAACCAAAATAGACATTTGAATGCTGTGCAATCATCATCAAGAGTCAACGGTACGTCAAATGTAGCTTCATTAAGTGGGTGCGCAGTTTCAGAAGAAGAAGTATTGAGATGTTTAAAATCACTTGACTCTAGCAAAGGCCCGGGACCAGACTCATTACCACCATTATTTTTAAAAAACTGCGCTAGTTGTTTAAGTTTTCCTTTGACTTTAATATTTAATGACTCGCTTTCAAATGGAACTTTTCCCAAAGCATGGAAAGTAGCGCATATAACTCCTATTCATAAGGGTGGTAGACTGGATGATGTATCACAGTATCGACCAATATCTATATTGTCAGCATGTGGCAAAGTCTTGGAATCACTTGTTAATAAAAAAATAATGTCCCACTTTCGAAATCAAGTAACACCCAACCAGCACGGATTTTTACCAAGAAAGTCCACAAATAGTAACCTGGTTGGCTATATATGTGATATAGTAGACACAATTGATAAAGGCGGTGAAGTACACGCCGTTTACACAGATTTTAAAAAGGCGTTTGATCTGGTGGATCACGGTTATCTTTTAAAAAAACTTTCTAAAATTGGTATTCATGGATCGTTATTGAGGTGGTGCGAGTCGTATATAAGTAATAGATCTCAATTAGTATATATACTAGGTCATAAGTCTTCAGCTTTTGCGGTACCCTCAGGAGTCCCACAAGGATCACATTTAGGACCGTTATTCTTTTTAGTTTTTATCAATGATATACAACATATTATTCAATCAAAATTTAAACTGTATGCAGATGACTTGAAAATTTACCGCGCTGTGAATAGTAACACAGACGCCCAAATAATACAGTCTGATTTAAATAGAATACATACTTGGTGCAAGGAAAACCGTATGATTTTAAACCAAGATAAATGTTATTTCATAAAATTTACACGAAGAAAAAATACTAATAATTTTACATACTACATTGACCAAACCCCTATAAAAGAGGTAACCGTAGTGCGAGATTTAGGTGTTATATTGGACTCATCACTAAGTTTTAGGTCTCATATCGACAATATTACCAAGAGAGCCAGTAAACTTTCCGGCCTTATCAACAGACATATGAAAATGTATAAGCAACCAGACTTAACCAATTTAAAATACAAAACTTTAGTACGCAGCATTCTTGAATATTGCAGCAATGTATGGAGCCCAGTTTACCAAGTCCATATAGATAGAATAGAGAGAATACAAAGGCGTTTTCTTTACTATTTAGCTTTTCAAGACAACAAATGCAAAAAATTTAAATCCTATGTGGAACGCCGTGCTCATTATAAGTTACAGTCTTTATCCGATCGACGTAAAATAACTGACCTCATGTTTCTGCACAAGCTAATACACGGTTACATAGACGCCCCTGATATTCTAGAACGAATTGTGTTTGTAATACCGCGTTCATGTAGCAGACTCAGTACCCGTAAGACATTTTACACTCCCCTATACAAAACCAACATTGGCCAGCATTCACTGATATATCGCATGACTTCTTCAGCTAATGTACTAAGATCAGACATCGATATATTTAAGACTGGTTCTATAGCCTCATTCAGAAACCAACTTCAAAAATTTATATCATAAAGTTATCTTTCTTGTTTACCTGACTCCACTAACCAGTATAATGTTGATATAAAAAATTGCATGCTGTGTTCACATCTAGAAGGGTACAATTGACTAAATGTATTTACTCAGAAGTATGTTTATAGTGAATATAATGATTGTAACCAGTTTTGTGAACCAATAAATTAAAAAAAAAAAAAAAAAAGGTGTGTGCTTAGTATTGGCAAAACGTCGAGGTGGAAGATCAACTCTGTGTTTTTTAGTGGATGCGAGCCCTAAAACCCCGCTCTTTCAACCCAAAGAAAGGGGCTTCTTCCAAGGCGTTTCTTCCAGGTAAAAAGAATGGTAGGCAGGTAGTGCCTAATTATGAGTTGTTCGACGGAATGACTCTATCGGGAAATAAAAATAGGGCGATACAATATTAGGGCAATTTGGGACATGTGAAAATTGTGCGGAATATTTTTATTTATACTTAGTTACCTAATATGCCAATAACGATTAAGGTTACAAAAAATTCAGCGAGCAAATAAGAGATATCTACTTACGATCGCTGTCATACTGTACGTCGAAGATGAAAATAGCGGTGTTACAGTATTTATAAAGTAATTAGGTTAGATTTATGTGATTGAAAGTAGCTATGACAAATCACTTCTTTTCAAATGTTTATTACACGATGTATGTGTCGCAGCCGTCTAGATAAATTATAGTCGCTTAACTAGGCACTTAGCCCGTTGATTGAACGCCGGCATCCAATCAAACTGCTGAAGGACAACTAGCCAAGTCATTGAGCGTAACGTTAAACCAGATGGCTGAACTTCATGTCAGCCGTCTGGTTAAATTAGCCATTCAATTGGACCCCTATGCGGAGCTTTTGTTTAAGTGATTGTAGGTTTAAGGTTATTTTTTAAGACTACATATAACCAAAAAAGATTTCGGTTATGAGTGGTCATAAAAAATAACATTTAACCCACCATACGAACCAAAACTGTTCGGTACAAAACGATCCTTTCAATACGCCAAGTAGTTAATCGTTTAAGTGAGTCTAATTTAATCAACAGGCTAGGCACCCAATTAAGCGGCGAATTTAGCCAGATGGCGTCGACATATGGACTTAGAAACTACAATACATATGGACTTAGAAAATACAATATACAATCAATGAGCTTTGGCGATCTTATTCACCGCGGGAACAGGTGGAGAATACAACATTGCTATTTTTTAACCTACTTCTTAATGTCAGAACTACTAAAAAGAAAACTATGAAAAAATGCTTGCTTAAGATGCTTGAAAAAGTATTCTTTCAGATCACTTGAGGTGTGAAATTCAATGACTGGTGAGAATGTCGCTATAAAAACGTTAAAAGTAGAAAGGGGTGACGAAATTTGTAGGTTACGCCTAGTGCTCCGGTGGCGTATGATGAAAATTGTATGCTCCAGGCGGGAATCGAACCCGCATCTTCTGGGGTCCGGCCAGACGCGATAACCGCTATCTCGTCTGCCTTTGGTTCGATTCCCGCCTGACGCATACAATTTTTTCATCTTTTTCTTTATTTGTATTTCTTCTAATAAACACACAAAATAAACAATTAAATGTAATTTTTCTTCCTCTTTTAAAATAAATAGGTAAGTTAGTTGCGTCTTTATACTGAGTTTTTTTTCCGAGATTTTTTATTGGAATAGTGGCAAGTGTATTGTGTGATAGTGCCTGACAAAGACTTTCCAATCTGGCCTAATAATATTACAATTTCCAGTCGTACCTATCTTGGAACTTGGAGCAATCAAAATCAAGACATATAGTGCGGGACTTCGCCATCAGAATAACTTAATTTATTCGTGACTGTAGTTGAACGTGACCGTGGATGCTCTCGAAGAAGGCAGCGATGTATTTCAGTGTTCGCTGAAACTCGACTCAGACGGACCTGTCCACGGCGCGCCGCCGAAAAGTGCGCGGAATATTACGACCAACTCAAATAAAATTCATTAAAGTTGTAACGAATTTCGGAAATGCTTTGAATATCAGTCGCGACAATGACGTCGGAAGAGATGGCTTCACGTTTGTTTTTGCGGTACAATGAAACTTACGATGACTTTTACAATCGGTGCAATAATTTAACACATTTTGACTGCAGTGAGGAAGAGATGTTGTGGTGGTTGATGGGCTCCAGAAGGTTACCTCTGAAAGAGATAGTACCGATAAGTATAGTGCTTTTGGTGATTTTTCTGACTGGTGTGGTGGGCAATGTCTGCGTGTGCGTTGTCATCGTGAAGCACCCCGGATTGCACACGGCAACAAACTATTATTTGTTCAGTTTGGCGGTCAGTGATTTGCTCTTGCTGATGTTTGGTAAGTTTTTAAGATTTTGGCCTATTTAGAATTTTACATACCAAACAGTAGTAGTTTGTGTGTTAAGTAGGAAGTTCTATATTCATCTCTATTATTAGTATTAGATAGTTGGAGGTAAGGTAGCAAGTTCCTTTGTGGTTGAAGAATCATACCACCAGGTGGGCCGTCAGCTTATTGGTCATCTAGTTGTATAAAATTAATCCTCCTCCCTCCTATATTTAAACACATATTATTATCAATTATTATCCGGTATCTAGTATTCATAACACAAGCTTTTATGATGCTTAGTTTGGGCTAGATAATAATACATATACGTGAGTGTATTATTATTATTATATTTATTGTCTAAAAACAAAATGATTAACACTTGAGTTTAGTATAGGTACAGTCAAAAAGATACCATCTCAGCATAAAGCTTCTGCGATGGCATAAAAACGTCGTGAAACAACCGATTATATAGTTATACCTATAGTGCTTGAATTTAGATGTACCTAATAGACAACGTAGGAGTACATTATGATAGGGCCGCAACCCTATATACGCCCTACATGTTAATGCTACGACGACGTAGTGACGAGCGTCTATAATAGGCTAAGGACTGGTTAGTCCGGTACGGCTAGGCGATTTTGAGGTGCTAAGTTACAAAAATTCTAAAGTTTCTGAATTTTTGCAAGGGGATACAGTTCTACCTAAAAAGCTTATATTTAATTTTTGTGTCAAATCTTGCTATTGCATTTTCAGTAACTCAATATTTTGTGACTTAAATGTTAAAATATAAATAAAACTGCCAAAAATAATTTAATGTGTCAAATTATACTAATATTGAGTGTAAAATAGCCTAGGCTGTGTGCAAACTAAATGTGTGTCGTTTTCGTCCAGTGCAAATTGACAGGGGGCCCAATATATGTTAAAAGTGTCAAAAAAATATTATAGTTGATAAAACAAATACAACCTAACTCAGGGCACCTAAATATGACCCTGACATGATTTTGTGCCAAATTAAGCCATGGGTTATTAAGATATTTAATAATTTAGCTTTTCCAAGCCATAGCGACTGTAAAAAAATATTAAAGTTATTAGAGTTTGCACATTTAATATCATAAAAGCATAAAATATCTGCTATAAAAATTTGTGTCACTTTAATTCATGATATACATAAAAAAGATATTTCATTTCCTACATAAATATTAGTTCGCTCGCGCGTTGTGTACCGCACGGAGCATTTACACACGTTTGCAAAGAGTAGCAAGTAGGAACAGTTAACCGAAGGTCACGTTAACACAAACGCCCGAATTGAGCTAAACGTTTTTGTACTTTAATTCGATTTCGTTTAGGTGGAAAATTGATTGGATTTTTTTTCTCATATTACGGTTACCTGACCTGCTGTTGTTTTGTACAGTCGACAGCACATCAAGCGTAACAGCATGACCTTGAGCTTGCCCTTACTGCGTTCGTAATACAGGTGGTTTTCGTATTGCAACTGTTACACTTGATGTTCTGTCGTGTGTACATATTAGTATTTCAATCCTTGTGACAGTATAGGTATAGTGTACAGAACATAACAATTTCGTATTATATGTAGGTATATTTTTTATGTATAAACATTTGCACATTATTAATGGTTGGATCGGATAATCCGAAATAATTTCATATCTGTTTTAAAGCCCTACATAATGATAAATTTAAGAGCATACTTTATTTTATAAATAAAACAAGTGCGGCTACCGCGTGTTGTGAGAGAAATTATACAATAATAATTTTATACAGGGTGGTACGGTCAATGCGACAATAAATTAAAACATGGGCTATATTATAGTTTATAGAAATGATTTGCCACTTTCAAAAACATCTTACTCATTTGATAAATTCATAACATTTGTATGAAATAATATAAGATTGGCTGCATTACTTCATAGAAATGTCATAAAGTTATCAAATGAATACGATGTTTTTGAAAGTGGCAAACAATTTCTATAAACTAATATAGCCCATGATTTAATTTATTGTCGTATTGACGGCACCACGTTGTATAACCTTTTTATATCTTTTTTTTGCGGGAGGCAAAGACTAGTGCTCAAAATATGGACATCCCATTTCTCTCTGAAGCTGATTGAACAATTCTAGAGATAGTACCTAAACTTATTAATAGACATACTTAGTATTAATGAAACAATTTTATCTTTATAATCTTATTTAAAAAATTGTACCGTGCGGCGCCCTATTTCTTCCCGTGGGTGTCGTAAGAGGCGACTAAGGGATCTCTGAGCTATCAACTGCTCCACTGGTGGTAGGGTGTGAAAACCCTGGTTAGTAACCACCGTACGCAAAGCACATTCCGGGATCAGTGGGCGTACAACCAGAGCTTGGGGAGACGATGCCGCGATGGATGCGGTCAATGATGGCTTCCGTCTAACTAAAGCCAGGTGGACTGCGTTGACCCGCCGGCCAGGGAGACCTGAAGAAACGGCTGTTCCGCTGGCCGCCCGTGGCACAGTACAGGGGCCCAAGCTATCCTAACCAGATCATGAGGCTGCCCCATTATGCCTCGCATAATTTCGGGATGGTCCGTCGTGCCGGTTGGTGACCGGATGGTGGGGTTCCAGCGGCCATACCCGGGAGGGTTCGGGGGCCCTTCCGTCTGGCGGGTCAGCGCTTCTATACTGTCGGCTGTTACCTGGCAAAACAGGCCTCACGATTTGACTGCCTATATCCATCCATGGCAGCGACAAGTAAATGTGTATGGTCGTACAGCGGTGCACATCCCCACTACAGCCACGCTGTTTGAGGTCGGGCTCACGAACTTACTTCCGTGGGCTCCATGCTAACCTCAATGTCGTCTACCAACATCTTGAGACGGCTCGGCCAGCGCTGCTTTTTTTGACGGAAACGCAAATACTCCGCCCGGCTGACACAAGGTATCTGGACTATCCCGGCTATACTCGTGAAGAGTCCTTCAAAGCGAAGTCCGGGGTATGCTTGTTTGTCCGGGCGGATGTTTTGCTGTCGCCATGAACGCCACTTGGAGGACCCTTACTTATCCATCCTCGGGGTGCACGTGGACCTGGGCATTCATTTCCGTGTCTACGTTTGCCTCTACAGATCCCACAGCGGTGACATGGAGACAACTCGACTTTTTGAACACCGTAGGCGGGTGGCAGATGTTGCGCAGGAGCAGTTTCCAACCGCGGAATTGGTGTTTTTGGGAGACTTCAATGCTCACCACGAGACGTGGTTATATTCCCCAAAACTGACCATGCTGGTAGAACTGCCCATGCGTTCGCTCTCACGCACGACCTGACTTAACTGGTTAACCAGCCCACCAGAATTCCAGATATTGTCGGTCACGCACCCTCTTTGTTGGACCTTCTGATGATGACTCACCCGGAGGGATATCGGTTAGAGGTTCGAGCTCCCTTGGGATCATCGGGTCACTGCCTGATTTCCGCTGGGGTGGCACTGCAGTGGCCAAACGCCGCATCTGGCACTATGCGTTGGCAGATTGGGGCGCTATGCGGGATAACTTTGCATCTGTTCCTTGGAGGCAGCGCTGTTTCAGTGAATCGTAGCCGAATGCTAGCGCTACTGCTGAGTGAGCTGGTGAGATAATGTTAGGGATGGAGTACTATATCCCTCACTCCGATCTCGTCAGTAAGGGCAGGCGTAACCACTAGTTCAATCGCGAGTGTGCGTTAGCTGTTGAGAACAAACAGTCGGCATACCGTGCTTAGATCAGGTCCAGTCAATGGGGATCCCAATATTGACTCACTGAAATCAGCCTATAACAATGCCACTAAGTTCTGCAAAAGGCCCCTCGTCAGAGCGGATGCTCAACGCGGTGCACGAGTTGGCCAAGAATTACTAACGCACCCTACGGGAAGCCGTAGCTACTGGCGTCTGGCCAAAGCCGTGCTGTCACCCTTATGCCAACCCTCGCTGCCCCCGTTGAGATGCTCTGACAGAACACTTGCTCATAAGCCGCAAGAGATAGCCGATCTCCTGGTAAAACTCTTTACTGCTCATTCCCGAATCGATGACAGCAATTCTCAGCCACCAACACTCGCCCATTGTGACCACACAATGCCTGATATCCGTATTAGGCAATATGATGTACGTGCGGAGCAATATGATGTATGATCGACGTCCGAAAAGCTAGTGGACCTGATGGCATCCCAGCGATAGTACTAGAAAACTGCGTAGTGAAGTTGTCTCCCGTCTTAGCGCGGCTATACCGCCTTTCTCTCTCTTCTGGGTGTGTGCCGTGGAGCGAGGCCAATGTGCAACCGGTCCCCAAAAAGGGAGACCGATCAGACCCAGCTAACTACCGCCCAATAGCTGTCACCTCTGTTCTTTGCAAGGTTAAGGAACGGATCTTAAATAACTAGCTGGTCCGATACCTAGAAGATCACTCATTAAATAATGATCGTCAGTGTGGGTTTCGGTCGACACGGTCAGCGGGTGATCTTCTAGCGGATTTAATGCATGTCTGGGGTGAAGCTATTGACAATCGTGGTGAGTCAGTGGCTGTTAGCCTTGACATTGCCAAAGCTTTTGATCGGGTCTGGCACAGGGCTCTTCCCTCCAAGCTCCCGACATACGGTCTGCCCACTCAGCTCTGCAACTGGATCGCCAGCTTCCTGCATGATGGAGATCCGTGTCCTCGTTGATGGGTGCGCTTCGTGATTGATGTCAGTGAACGCTGGTGTACCCTTGTGGTACACCAGCGTTCACTGTTCTCTGTTATCCCCCACTCTCTTTGTTCTTCATATCAATGATATGCTTCCATTAGGAAACATTCATTGCTATGCGGATGACAGTACAGTGCATGGTGGATGTTAAGGTCGCCCAGGGGCTGGGCGCATTGAAACCGAGAGGGAGAGAATCAATCTTACCATTGAGCTCAACAGGGTGTTAAACCTCATATCTGAATGGGGATTAAACAATCTTGTTGAGTTCAATGCTAAGAAAACACAGGTGTGCGCGTTTACAGCCAAAATGTCGCCGTTCCTTCCTCTTCCCACTCTTCAGGGCACTACTCTTTCGGCACAGGGCTACATCAATTTGCTCGTTATGGAGATATGCTGCGATCTAAATCAGAGGAATTATATCGAAACCGTGGTCAAAACAGCCTCACGGAAGCTAGGTGTCCTGAACATGGTGCGTCGATTTTTCACGCCTGCTGTACAAAACTCTGGTCCGGTCTTGCGTTGAATATTGCTCGCATCTGTGGGATGGCTTCGCCAAATACCTCCTCTATGCACTCGACAGATTTCAGCGTCGTGCTGTCCATATTATTGACGACGTAGAGGTCACGAACAGCCTAGAACCTCTACAACTCCGTCGTGACATTGCATCACTAAGCGCCTTCTATCGGCTTTATCATAGAGAGTGTTCTGAGGAGCTTTTCGACCTTATCCCACCTTCCCCTTTCCTACTCAGGAGCACACGTGTCGGTCTTCGGAGTCATCAATTTACTGTCTCCACCTAAACGTCACGCACAAAGAAGTATAGTAACTCGTTTCTATGTCGGACTTTAAAAACTTGGAATTTTTTGCCAGCACATGTTTTGTCAGAACATGGGTTCCTTCAAAAGAGGTGTTAAAAAAACCGGCAAGGTGGGGGCGGCTAGAACAGTTTGTTATCAAACTGCACTAGCTGTCTCCGCACATGGACTTTGCTTACCGCTTCACATCAGATGGTGATGACTTATTTGCTGAGCTTTGTATATAAAAAACGGCTTGGTGAGTTAAAGCAGTTGTGGTAACGACTGAGAACAACGGCTTAGCGTGCCTTCCAAAGCACGGAGGAGCTTGATTGACCCATCTCGGGCATGGCGAAAGTTGCTTTGTTTTTGGAATCGAAACTATAGCGTTCAAATCACTAAGCCATCGCTACCGAGATACTCAAATCACGGTATAATTTAATTAAATTAAAATGAATATATTATGATTTTGATTTTTTGGAAAAATTAATATAAATAATTTGTTATTTACGGGGAAATTTTCCCATGCATATAAATGTTATTTGGAAAATATTTATTTCATACATTGACACGATTTTGCACTATTATAAATTAATGCGGAAGTCACTTTCACACTCCATCGCTATAACGGTAATACACCAATGAAAATGTATTTTTTGTAATAATTAACTCACATTAGTATGCGCTCTTTAATCGAACAAATCACTCTGCCCTTAAAACATATAAAAAAAATAGTGAATGTCAAGGTCACCCATGGGCGGCTGGGTACTTTATCGAGATATCGCCGCCGCCGATGGGCGGCGCGCTTCCAAATCATGACGGCATGGGGCTAATGGTAATGTGTGTATACATACAAGGTGTTTGGTACATGGTATAACAAGCGGGCACCTACCGATGTTAACATAGTCATATAATATGGCGTTATCAAAAATACAAAATTGTAAAATTAATTTTAAAATTTCCCATACATTTTGTTCTACTGACAGAACTTTTTGTATGAAGAAATTTGAATTTTATTTTCCAATTTAAAAATACTAATTTATATGACTATGTTAAGATGGGTAGGTTCCCGCTTGTTATACCATGTACCAAACACCCTGTATTTACGGGAGGCAATGAATGCGTTAATAAAATCCTTTCTTTTAATTTTACAGCTTTACCACCCAACATTAGCTCACAAATAAGACATGTTAATAAGACGTGTTTCCATTTTCTATGCAATTATCACAAGTTACTACTCTTACAACAACAAACAAATTATAGCGCCTCGTTCCCGGCCGGCAGCCGGTCGCCGGAGCCAGTGAATGATGCCTACGCGCTCCTTTGCCGCGCTGTGGCCGCGCTAGTGTTCTTCGCACAAAAACGTTAAAATAATATAAATCAAAATCCCATGGATAAAAACGACACAAATTAAGCATAGAGCTTCCTTTTACCTTAACATTAATAAAGACATAAACTCTAATAACTTGAATTTTCTTTTATGGCTATTACAGGGGGTTAAATAGGAAAAAAAATATAGCTCCGAATACCATGGATGAATATGACACAAAATGATTTGAACAATAGATACTAGTGTTAGAGGACCGTTAACACTTATTTCAACAACTTTAATATTTTTCTATAGCTATTACAGCGATAGGTAAGGTATTTGGGTAAATCCAGTATTCCCATGGAGTGAGATGGCACAAAAAGCTTATGTATATCAGTAATGACTTTCTTATCATCATGGAAGTTAAATTTTCAACTCTAATTTTCTTTTCAACGAAATAATGCATAAAAAGACAAATACCTAAATTGTGACCTTAGCAACCATCAAAAATGACACAAAATCATGATTTGGGTTGGTGGAATAGTATACTAACTGTATGCAAAAAATCATAAACTTTAATATTTTTGGAACCTCAAAACCTAGCGGTACCGGACTAGGTCGGCAAACTTATTAGCCAAGGAGTCAAATATGAACATTACAACAATAAAAAAAAACTGGGAGCTTTATCTGCTTGTTTAGTAAACTTTTATTACACTTAATAAGTAGTACAGTAAATAAAACTAAATGTCACACTTAATAAATATTTATTAATGCGAACAATGTGCTTGCATCTCCTTGAAAAGTTTGAGTAAATCAGATTTGTATGTTGTTGTGTTTAATTTTCGGCATGATCCCAAGATCTCATCAATGCGACTTTTTTCTTAAAAAGTTTTTTTTAATGAAAATATTAAGGCGCCTTCCGTGGATATTTGTGCCAGAGCCTCACTTAAGGAGCCAAAGAGCCACATGCGGCTCTGGAGCCGCACTTTGCCGACCACTGGGCTAATTAACCACAATAATTGTTACTACTCATCATCCAAAACCTATTACTGTTTACCTTAGGAATATTCTTGGCTTTTGAGTTGTGAAAGTTGTATAAATATGTAACATTCTTTTACTATTTAATAAGTCAATATTGGTTAATTTAAACAATAAGTGAAACTATAAGTCTATTATATAATCATGAAGTGTGAAACTGTTTTATGTGTGACTGTTTGTTTCCGTAAATAAATAAATAAATAAAAAATAATTATCAGGCGAACCGTACTCTTTGCCTTCCTTGTCATATTTTTTTATACAAAACACGACAAATGACTAAACACCACCTGATGTGAAGCGGTAAGAAGAGTCCATATGCGAAGACAGCCAGTGCAGTTCAGACACTGCTCTAGTAAAACTTTGTGCTTTTTCTAATTCTAAATTTCTTTGTGCTTGAACACCACCACAACGGTGGAGACAGTGAATTGATGTCTCCGAAGACCGGCACGCGTGCTCCTGGGTAGGAAGGGACAAGGTGAGGATAATGTCAAAAAGCTCTTCAGAGCACTCTCCGTGATATAGCCGATAGAAGGCGCTAAGCGACGCAATGGTAGAGGCTCAAGGTTGTTTGTGGTTCGGACAGCACGACGCTGCAATCTGTTCAGGGCATCGAGAAGGTATTTGACGGAGCCATCTCACAAGTGCGAGCAATATAATACGCAAGCCGAGGTTTGTAAAGCAGACAAGATTGGTCAGGCGTAAAAAATCGAAGCACCTTGTTCAGGACACCGAGCTTCCGTTAGGCTATTTCGATCACGGTTTCGATGTAGTTCCTGAAATTCCGATCGCAACATACATATACATACCTCCGTGCCGAGCAAGTTTAAGGAGCCCTGTACCGAAAGAGTGGTGCCCTGAAGAGAAAGAAGGGGAAGGAACGGCGACACTTTGGCTGTGAACTTAACAAGATTGTTAGAGCCCCATATTCAGATATAAGGTTCAACATCCTGTTGACCTCAATGGTACGATTCTTTCTCTCTCTCTCGGTTTCAGCGCGCCCAGCCCCTGGGCGACCGTAATATCCCCCACGCACTGTACTGTCATCCGCATAGCAATGAATGTTTCCACACGAAAGCATATCAAACATATACAGAAAAAGGACGCCTGGATCGTGAAAGGTCGCGGGTTAGATCCTGAACATGACTTTTCTATTCTAGATATGTTACATCCCCCTTGTAATTAAGTTATTGCAACTTGAGTCGAACAACTGACTAATTTCTCCATTTTCTTGTTATAACTAAAGTACTGTTTATTCCTGTGTTTACACGTATAGTATAACATAGCAAATTATACTTAACGAGCTTGACTCTGGTTTCATTTATGATTAAATTAAAGTACTCTAGTCTCCCCTTCTTGGAAAGCGGATGGAACAGTATATAGGTACACACCAGTGGCGTAGCTTGCTTTAAAGGGGCCCCGTATCAAAAATTTTTTGGGGGCCCTATGATAATTACACAAAGTGTCGGGTTTCATGTCTTGATAAAGACCATCAATGACCCTCCTTTGGCTCATGGCTTTTTGAGAAAACACATTTTTTTTGGACGTTTGATTAATTATTATTTTTTGTCTGCTTTATCTATTTCAAAAACTTGTTTACTTAATGGATCAATAACCTGAAAAACCGGCTACATTAGGTGAATATACCCAATTATGAGATTTTATTAATTTAAAATGGGTCGGATTCCGAAATTAAAATTTAAATATTAGTTAAAATTTTTAACACTTATTAAGAATCTTTTCACTTATTAACAACAGATAATTTACAAAGAAAAATGTACAAAAAGTGTCTTAAAATCAATTTAAAATCTAGCATTACAGTTACAGTTACAGTTAATTCAATAATAATAATAATCACAAAAAAATAGGCCTGTAGGATAAGAGAAATTTTAAAACGTTAACAACATTTAGGGTATCTACTATCAACAAAAAAAGAGGTTTTTTCTTGAAAACTAATTTTTTGAAAAACATACATGAGGGTCCTTTGGGTACCTCATCGGTGGTTTTCTTTTGGATCACATTTTTTTTCTGGAAATAATATTTTATGATTTTTTCTTGTACACGTTCGGGGCCCCCGTAACCCGGGGGCCCCGTATCATTGATACGACTCATACGGCGGTAGCTACGCCCCTGGTACACACCTGTAATGTAAATTGTTATCTAGTCAGATGACTCAGATGCACATCTCACATAGGATTTTTCATAAAAGCGTGTCTAATGACTCTACACCAACTGATGAGAATCGGTAAGAAGAGTCCATTAGCGAAAGTAGCTAGTGTAGCGTGAGCAAACTGCTCTAACCACCTCCATATTTCCGGCCCATAAGGTGCCTTTTCACGCCTCTTGTAGGAACCCATGCTATAGGAAGGTAGGGCAAAGAATTCCAAGGTTAGGAACTACAAAAAACGAATAAGTTACTAAATTTCTAATTTCGTCTTGTTGAGGTAATAATATTTTGATGAATCCTCAGACTGGTATGCGTGCTTGTGAGTAAGGTAGGGGGATAGTAGGATACGGTCAAAAGCTCTTCGGAGCACTCTCACTGATGAAGCAGGTGGAAGACTTTATGTCACGACGACAAAGCTGTTCGTGACCTCTCATCGACAATGATACAGACAACACGACGCCGCAATCTGTCCGGCTCGAGGAGGACTTAACGAAGCTATCACACAAAAGCAAACAATATTATATTACAATATTATAATTTATTTGTATATTAGGTATGTATACATATAAGGTTGGGGAAAAAGTCTTTTCGCATTATAGAATGTATGAACCTGTAATAAAATCTCTTTGGCTGTACTATTTGTATCTGGCTGGTTTTGGTATCATTAAAAGTTTAGATTTTAAAAAAGATAATTCCTAATTCAAATTAGGAAAATGTGTGTTTTTCATTTGTTTTTCATACTGCCAAGATGAGTGAATCAAATGAAGAAATTCGATACATTTTAAAATTTTACTTTATAAAAGGTAAAAATTCAACGCAAGCCGCGAAAAAAATTTGCGATGTTTATGGACCTAGTGCAGTGTCTGTGAGAGTAGCACAAATTTGATTTAAGCGTTTTCAATCCGGAAATTTTGATGTCAAAGACGAACGTTGCTCTGGTCGCCCTATTACGGATAAAATTGATGCCATTTTTGAAAAACTGGAGCAAGATCGCCATATCAGTAGTTACGACGTAGCTGAAGAACTGGGAATTGACCACAAAACAGTTTTGGCGCATTTAAAAAAAAATGGGTACACAAAAAAGCTCGATATTTGGGTACCCCACGAGCTCACTGAAAGAAACCTAACGAACCGTGTACTCATTTGTGATTCTTTATTACGACGTAATGAAACCGAACCATTTTTGAAGAAGCTGATAACTAGTGATGAAAAGTGGATCACGTACGACAAGAACGTGCGAAAAAGGTCGTGGTCAAAGGCCGGTCAAGCTTCAGACTGTGGCGAAACCCGGGTTAACTCGCAACAAGGTGATGCTGTGTGTGTGGTGGGATTGGAAGGGCATTATTCATTATGAGCTGTTACCACCAGGCAGGACCATCGATTCTGAACTGCGAACAACTGATGAGATTAAAGCAAGAAGTTGAGAGAAAGCGGCCGGAATTAATCAACAGAAGGGGTGTGGTTTTTCATCATGATAACGCTAGACCTCACACATCTTTAGCCACTCAGCAAAAATTAAGAGAGTTTGGCTGGGAGGGGTTAATGCATCCGCCGTATAGTCCTGACCTAGCACCTTCAGATTTTCACCTGTTTCGCTCTCTTCAGAATTCTCTAGGCAGTGTCAGGTTAACATCACGAGAGGACTGCCAAAACCACTTGTCGCGGTATTTTGATCAGAAGCCCCAAAATGTCTATAGCAATGGGATCATGTCCCTACCTACAAGATACCATAAAGTTATCGAACAAAATGGTACCTACATACTTTAGTTAAATGTAAATAAACTATATTAAAAAATGTTTTGAATTTTCTTAAAAAATGCGAAGAAACTTTTTCCCCTACCTATTATAAATATTTTATTACATATCTAATATTGATATTATCATATTTTTTTTCCTCATTTCTTGCACCCTCTTCATTCGTATTCTTTTACTTTATTTTCTTTCCCTGCAGGTTGCCTGGAAAAGATTGCTGCTTAGCATTAAGGCCGCCTATTGTATTTTATCTGTTACGTGTATCCTTGTGCAATAAAGTGTATTAAATAAAATAAATATTTTCCCGCCTCAGGACGTGAAATTTGTCTAGTTTTATATTATTTTAATTAATGTTATATTTACTATATTTTTTATTTTTTATTCTTTGGGCTAGCTAGATAACAGGTGTAAGTGTATAAGAATATTATTGTTATTATTATTATTCCACGCAAGACCGGACCTGAGTTTTGTAAAGCATCCATAATTGGCCAGACGTGAAAAAGCGACGCATACAGGATACCGATCTTCCGTGAATCTAATTTGATCACGGTTTCGATGTAGTTCCTGGGATTTTGACTGCAGCATATGTCCATACTGTCCATAGCGTGCAAGTTTATTTTTTAAAATTTCTACTGCACATGATAAAGATAAGAAGCAAGTTGATGGAGCTCTGTGGCGAAAAAGTTGTGCCCTGAAGAGAGGAAAGGGGAAGGAATGGTGACATTTTAGCTGTGAACGTATCCACGTGAACCTATATACCAACCGCGGCTTTTTTTCAGGGTGAAAATCGCGTGTTTGCTGCTTTCGTTTATAGGCTACCATTCACTTTCAGGCGGCTGGAAGCGCAATTAAGGAAATAAGGACCCTTGTTCCTGCATTAGGTTATAAGAAAATTATATAACGCAATTAGGTACAACAAACCAGATGTTCAAGGCAATCAAGAGTATTAAAAACACCAGCCAAGGGCGTTGCAAGTATTTATTAAGAAATTTGTAAGAGTTTACAAGAATAACTTTAGGAAATAAATATTTGCCTAATAAACAAGGTGTCCCGCCGGGTTCGCACATTTTTAATTTAAATTTAAATTTATATTGCTTTTCCACAATGTGATTAAAGGTATCGAAATATAATTTGTTTTTGTGCATTATTGGGCACGGAAAATTAGAAGGACGCTTAAAAATACATTACTTTTTACTTTTTAACAGCGTTATTGTGGCTGTGGACTATGCACTTTTGGTCACTTTTATGACTGTTGCCCTTTTATACAGTACTTATTGTATTTCGTTTTTTTTTGCAATTAAATAAAAGAGGTTTATTCAGTACATTATTGTCTACAATCTGAAAAGGTGCTCAAGAGCGAGCCCAAATCTTTATCATTTTATTTGTCACAATGTTGTTGTTGTTTGTTGTTGTTGGCATTTGCATGAAAACTTTGAAGTGTGATGAAATCTAAATGACATACGGGTTAGACAAGGCCCTAATCTGTCTGAAAGGAGCCCAGTGTTATACCTGTATGACATAGAGATATTTCAAATTAAAGCTGCTCATTGTAATGTTATTTTAATAGATTTGCTAGTTATGGGCGACAAAGGAATGAAAAAATTTTTTACGAGTCGGAACTCGATTTACTGTATTTGACACGGATGTTTCAAAAAGGCAACACTAATCATATTTAGTACGTAAAAATGAAATAATGCTGCGTACTTACAAAAATATTTAAACTAGAAAAATATCACGTCCTGAGGCGGGGATCGAGCCCGCGACCCTTCACAATCCGGGCGACTGCTCAGTAACTAAATAATTATCTAATAAAGAAAAATGAATAATTTTTCAAACATTTGTAATAATGTTAACATGAAAATTAAGAATAATGCTGCGTTTTTAGCAAATAGAAGGAATTGCGTTTCTTGTCGGTAGTAGGTAACTATAATAATATAATTGAACAAACCAGATGTTGGGTAATAAAGCTATTAAAATTCTGTATGTTACACACAGAGCTACCACGATGAATGTTCAGAAGTAGGTAATTTAAAAGCATTTTTTTTATTTATTAAAACAATGTCTATCTCTGGAGTGTTGTTACTTTTTCTAGATACGATATGAAAAATTATAGATATGACCTATAATTTTTCACTTTAGGGATCGTGTCTAGTCTAGAAATATTCATTTTTTATTTCTTTATGTTAAGTACTTTAATTGGGATGTTGCCCAAGTTTGAATATGGCGCTATTTTTCCCAATTCGGAAAATATACGCTCCTGTTACCCATAAAAACAATTCAAACTTAAAATATATGGAATATTGTTCAAGTTGTTTTGAAAATTACAAAAATAATTGTAATATTATTTTTTTTCAAAATTTATCAAAAATATTAATGATATTAGATTGCTGACATCAATTAAAACAACTATTATTATGACAACTATTAATAAAAACATACTTAATACATAGTAAATATCAATTTTGTCAGTATGCCCATACATTTTTTAGTAATAAGGCAACATGTGACGTCACCTGTTCCGTAGATTTTCTATGGCGCGTTTTTGGACGACGCGCCGCAACATATTAAACATACCACTATATCTGTGAAACTATTGATCTTAGACATACTATTTCTTTTGCAATATTACCCTATGAGTTATAAACTTCTTATTTATAAAATAATAAAAAAGTTGTCAACTACCCTATTATACCTTGCTATTTTTCGGGGAAAAACTCTGAAAATATATAGACATGTCCTAGTTAAAACGTTCCTAGAAATTTGAGTAACTTTTAAGTAGAGAAAAGTTAGAAGATTAATTGCCCGTTAAAAAGTTTCTAGAAGATTATAAGCCAATTAATTTAGGACTGGTAACAAAAAAAAAACAATTTCCAGCGATGATGGAAAAAACGAAATGTTGTACAAATAGCATGTTCGCCGCGTGCATAGGATCAGAATTAAAAATTCATTAGGACTATTTTTAAAGTTTACTTTTTTTAAACAACTAGAAGACAAAAAAGCTGACGGCGCGGCGCACCCATTGGTGGTGTTACTTACCTACATTTAGTACTCGGCTACAGTTCACAACGTATGAAAATGTATCAATACTTGTATAAACATTAAAGTTATACGGAGAAGTGCAAAAATATGTAGATTTATAGGTTATTGCTGAAGCCCTGCTGTGCAATTTACTAACAGAAATATTCAATAAAAAAAAATCTTTCATTCTTTCAAATATTCGACATCGAGCTTGATGACTGACAAGACGACGAGCCGCCTTTGATTGTGACGTTTGAGCACAGCGCTGCGCGTAAGCGTATTCACTAATCTCAATCGATCTCTTGGTTCTGTATGTTTGTCCTTATTTTAGAGATACGACATGAAGTAGGTACCTACAATCGATATTTTTTGATTTAGCTTTTCTAGTGTATAAAATGTATCTTCATTACTTTCAATATTTGATTGGCTTTTACATAAAGATATCAAATTAAACAACTTTTAACAAGCTCGTCGTTACGCTAGTTTCGCCAACGGTTGTCAAACAAATGCCAAAAGGTATAACAGCCCCCTTATTCTCAATTTTCGGATCACGGATTCGATTCGAAAAGACACATGCCGTCTCGCTTTGACGCACCGCGATAAAAAGTGACAAGTATAGGGTTTCCGAAATTCGAATATTTTCCGACAGTTGAGAATAAGGGGGCAGGGGTGCGATTCTGTAACGAATCTCGCATCTCACTTCGCACGTCACTTTGAATTCAACTGTCAAATAGAGCAAAAAATGAATGGAAATTTGAAATGAATGGAAAGTGAGGTGCGAGTTTTGTTACAGAATCGACAGGCAGTACTACCAAAACGAAAGATTCAAGGCTAAAAGGTTGTTCATTTAAGAGGATCGCATAGCTCAGTGTTATTTATATATGACTTACTAGTTACTCTTAGGGCCTTTCCACACTGGCGATTTGTGAGCGAGTTCAGAGCGAGGTGAGAGGGCAGCGAACAAGCCGCGCGAGGGTGCGCAAGGTTTTCACCGTCAATTGCCGCCATTTATGACAGTCAGTAACAGAATCGACTCCAACGAATAAACACTACCTAGCTTTGTAACTTTGAAATTATCAGTCAAGATTTTTATTACACTAATTAAAAATTGTGTCAGAGCGAACTTTGTGTTATAAAATTGATGTAGTTATACAAAGTGATTGTGTTGACGTACAACTAAAAGATTATTAGAATAAAAGTGATTATGGTGTGAAAGACGATGAGAACTTTATGTGGTTATCCACCTCATCAAAAAGCATCATATGGAGACTGTCATCATTTATTTCGCGTCAAATTCTCCAAAGGTGTATTGAAATGTGTAACACCAGTATTTCAATGCAATAAATGAAGATATAAAGAAATACTTAATACATGGCTATATTGACATTAGTTCCATTTGCCTTCCCATTACAGGGAGAATGAACAAAAAAAATAGTTACTATAGAGAAGTATGTATGATACGAAAACGAAAGCAGACAACGACGAAATTATGAGGATTCATTATAAACTAATCATCTGAAACAGATAGCTCATTGATGTTTTGCAAATGAGTCAAAAATCCTATAAAAAAAGTTTCTTCACTATACGCGACAACCACAGACAAATCACATACGAAATGATGCATCATTCCTCAGAACAATAAGAGCATGAAGACACATCAGTGTCACCTGAAGAAAGGAATAGGTACAGTATTTTCAGGTATTTTCATCTCACGAAGGAACTTGATCTTTACTTGTGGTACCTACTATACAAACACGCTGCGAATGTACAGGTAAGCACAGGAGCTCTCAGTGCCCTCCACAGAGTACTTTGAAGTCCGAGACACGGGCGAAGTAACACGTCCTTCCGTCGTCGTTATGTGAACTGTAATCAAGCGTCGCTTCAAG
The DNA here is from genome assembly GCA_947347705.1 of Nymphula nitidulata. Classification (NCBI taxonomy): domain Eukaryota; kingdom Metazoa; phylum Arthropoda; class Insecta; order Lepidoptera; family Crambidae; genus Nymphula; species Nymphula nitidulata. The sequence goes on from OX374636.1 coordinate 11,126,358, forward strand.
TAGCGTCAGTATGAACAGATTTAAAGTCTACGTCGAAAAGTCCGACCATCCATTCAGTATTTTTGAATATTTTGTTTGTTTTTTAGATTTATTTTTATATGGGTACCTATTTATATAAATAAATTAATTTTGTGACAAAAAGTTTTATGAATATTTCTTGTTTTATTATTTATTTCATTTTATTAAACAAAATAAAGCATAGAAAATATCCAAAGCGAGGCGTTGTAGAGCAAAAGTTTTAAAATTGCAGAAAAAAAACGAAATTATGATTTCGAAATTTATAAAATGACAAGATGATTCAGATAAAGCAGATAAATATTCGAGTGATTCTGATTGATTTAATTAAATATAACACAGGTAACACTGTCTTACTTTATTCTGTTTTTAATTATTAAGAACCTTCAAAATATCACGATTTATTTTTTATTTGTGTTTATTTTATTTGATTTCAAGTTACTAAACTTAAATAAATTATGTTTTACAGATTCACATTCACATTTGACAATAATAAAATTATATAATATTTATTTCCATCTATTAAAATTTATTTGCTAATGCCACTCGTATTCACGAACACATCCGCATCGTGTTTGACACAAGTCAAGCGCTTGTCAGTGCAAGTTGCTTCGTGAGATAAAAGGACTATAATAATATACGGTTATAGGCATAAACAATAAAATGGACTTGCTTATCTTCTCAATCTCGCTCTGAAAAAAATTAAGTAGGGGCTCGACGATCAGAAGGCAGAAGGTGCCTTTTTGTGACATGCTCATGGAGAAATCAAAGGAAGAAGGAGGATGAAATTATTTTTTACAGCTCTGGATTTCCTGTCTGTAAGTTGCCACTCACAGTGCACGTAAGATCACTATGAGTGGCAAAGTGTACCTAAATAAAACAGCAAGCGTTAATTAATTATCTAATGTTATATTATTATATACCTATATAATATCCAGTATACCACTTATTCTAATATTATTATTGCATATATTTTGATTATTTTATGTGTGTAATATGTAGTATTTTGTGTATATGTATACTGCGTGTATGATATTATATTATACTAGCTGACCCGGCGAATTTCGTACCGCGTATCCAATATTTATACGATACTAACGACACTCAATTGTTTTGCTTTTCCGGAACCCCTCCACTAACACTTAAACTTTATTGTATGGTATTAAAGTTCAAATTGACTTAAGTATTACGTATTACGAATCTTTTGTATGGGAGTATAGAAAAGTGTTGTTTTTAGACTTTTTAAGACATTTTTTAAAATTTTTCTTTTCGTAAGAACCATCCTCGTACTTCACGGAGTATTATAAAAAAAGAATTAGCGAAATCGGTTCAGCTGCTCTTGCGATTTGCGCTTAGCAACACATTCAGCGATTCATTTTTATATTAAAGAAGATTTATTGTATCTGTGTACATATTCATATGATTATATCATATCTATATAGTCCAACTCATTAATAAAAAATTGTAAGTCGAATATAGTTATCCAACGTGTAATAGGACATTGTCTTTAGTCATAAATAATTAGGTACTAGTTAGTTTATGTTCCACAGTGAACAGGGGACTCTTTTACTACAGGTTTCAAAAACTTAACAGAAGAGATCCCAAATCATGTAAAATAATTTCTTTTAAGGTAAATTAAAAAAAATTGTTTTTTTGAATTAAAAATTTTGGATATTTGTGATCAACAATATTAATGAAAATTCTTTTAAGTGAAAATCTGTGTCCTGCAGTGGAATCTATTACTTGTACTGGTGCTGATGATGACAGCAGATCAATAGAGAAACTGAACTGATATTTTTCTTATCTATGTTCATATATTTCATTCTTTACAACACCATCTGCTTCAGGTCGATAAGAGTATTTGCGTATTCGTATAAATATATTTTTTCAATAGAATGGGTTCGAAAGAGGTGGATTGAACCACTCGATTCGGAGCGTATATTTTATGAATACCAGAAGAGATAAAAATGACGCAGGAAATATCCTATGAATAAAGGTAAAGCATAATTGAAATTATGACGGTACTTTTATTTCAGTATTTTACTCTCTTAAGGCGATACCTCGTCGACACTAGCGACACCACTTGATTTTTTTTCCTATTTTTTCATTATTGCCGAAAGTGGCCACTTTTAACAAAATTAAAAAATTTGGTTACTTACAGGTAGACAGACACTTTATACAAAATACATCTTTAAAAATTACAAATACCGTTCTTTAGCAATTCTCTAAAGCGTTTTTGTTTATTATGTTCTAAATTCACCATAATTAATAACAATCAATTGGTGTCGCTAGTGTGCACGAGGTAGCCCCTTAAACGTGATATTCGCGTTTGAAAACGTCTTGAGAATAGGCTCTAAGATTTGGATGAGTATATTCCATCTTGATGTGCTTTAGCTTCATCAAACGAGATTATGACACGAAAAAAAAACACATTTTAACTAAGTATAAAAAAAAAACTTCTAAGTTTGTTCCTTAAGCGCTCCGAAACCATTAATCAGATTGTGATGAACCTTTAGCAGAGTGTTTTGAGAATGTCCGAAAAAGATCCTGGATTACAAAAATGTGTTTACTAACCTAACCGAACAGTTTCGGTTAGGTTATGTTAAAATGAAAATGAACGCTGGCTGCATTTCTTTGAGAGGTTTTCCACTCGAATTTAGAATATCTCAAAAACTCAAAACTCAATCTTTTTTCTTATACAAATCACGACAAATGACTCAACACAGCCTGATGTGAAACGATGAGAAGAGTCTTTGCAAAGACAGCAATTGCATAAAAATATTTAGGACATTTCACGTTTTCTACACTTTATGCTGAAATAAAGACACTCGATTTACTTAGCCTTCTCAAAACGGATATGATGTGTTATTACTTACATCGGTATTTCAATTCTAAAACTCATTTCAAAACTGTAACTATAATTCCTTCGATGTGAAGTATGTAGTTAAATAAAACTACTTGAAGCATTTGAATTTAAAATCCTTTCCCTCGTATTTTTTCTTTATTTCACTTCAAGCTTGTCTAGTGCCTTTGATGTTGTTTTGATTGAATCAAAGTAGAAAGTTTAATTGAATAATTAAAATTTCTGTAGCCGAAATTAAGTCTCTTAATCAAACAATCAGGCAGTGTTAGTGATGGACTAAGCGGTTTTCACCCGCCGTTCTATCAATTTTCTCTGCCTATCTAAAGGAGATAGAATGAGACCATGTCGATGTCGATAGTATTAATCACCTAAGCATAAGGTATAATGAGCAACTGAAGTCCATTAACAACCTTTTACCTTTTCATAGAAGCATAAAGCATATTTGTAAAGTAAAGTAAAGTTTATTGGACAATAAATATTATCTTATTATTTAATATTATACATATTGGCATACTCTTGTAAAATTTTAGGAATATTGACTTAATGTGACAAGGCAAAAAGTGTTAAATCGATTTGTAGGTGACCGTACGTTTGCTAGTTAGTTAGGTATGGATGCCTGGTAGAGATCGTTTTTGGAAATAGTCACCACCTTTTTAGCTGACTTCAAAAAACGACGGGGTTCTATTTTTTTTATGTCTCTATTTTTTGAATGTGTTCTCTGATATATTTTTGTCAAACGACGACCAATTGAAATTTTTTTTTCTAACAAACAACAGGCAAGTTAGAAGTAGACATTTCAAGTTGTCACCCATTTAGTTTAGACCTTAGATATGTTTTAAAGAAAATTATGCAACGAGCTGGCTTTAGTAGTCATCAGTACCCCATGCTACAGGCGGAGGAGTCCCGCATTCGAGTACCGGCCGAGGCAGATGTTTGGTGATAAACACGAATATTTTAATGACTTGTGAGTGTATGCATGAATAATAGGCTGGGGAAAAAGTTTCTTCGCATTTTTCAAGAAAATTCAAATCATTTTTTAATATAGTTTATTTACATTTAACTAAAGTATGTAGGTACCATTTTGGTCGATAACTTTTTGCCATCTTGTAGGTGGGGACATGATCCCATTGCTATATAAATTTTGGTGCTTCTGATCAAAATACCGCGACAAGTGGTTTTGGCAGTCCTCTCGTGATGTTAACCTGACACTGCCTAGAGAATTCTGAAGAGAGCGAAACAGGTGGAAATCTGAAGGTGCAAGGTCAGGACTATACGGCGGATGCATTAACACCTCCCAGCCAAACTCTCTTAATTTTTGCTGAGTGGCTAAATATGTGTGAGGTCTAGCGTTATCATGATGAAAAACCACACCCCTTCTGTTGATTAATTCCGGCCGCTTTCTCTCAACTTCTTGCTTTAATCTCATCAGTTGTTCGCAGTAGAGTTCAGAATCGATGGTCCTGCCTGGTGGTAACAGCTCATAATAAATAATGCCCTTCCAATCCCACCACACACACACACACAGCATCACCTTGTTGCGAGTTGACCCGGGTTTCGCCACAGTCTGTGAAGCCTGACCGGCCTTTGACCACGACCTTTTCCGCACGTTCTTGTCGTACGTGATCCACTTTTCATCACCAGTTATCAGCTGCTTCAAAAATGGTTCGGTTTCATTCACAAATGAGTACACGGTTCATTAGGTTTCTTTCAGTGAGCTCGTGGGGTACCCAAATATCGAGCTTTTTTGTGTACCCATTTTTTTTTAAATGCGCCAATACTGTTTTGTGGTCAATTCCCAGTTCTTCAGCTACGTCGTAACTACTGATATGGCGATCTTGCTCCAGTTTTTAAAAAATGGCATCAATTTGATCCGTAATAGGGCGACCAGAGCGACGTGCATCTTTGACATCAAAATTTTCGGATTTTTCAATCCGAAAATTTTAACGCTTAAACTAAATTTGTACTACTCTCACAGACACTGCACTAGGTCCATAAACATCGCAAATATTATTCGCGGCTTGCGTTGCATTTTTACCTTTTTTGTAGTAAAATTTTAAAATGTATCGAATTTCTTCATTAGATTCACTCATCTTGACAGTACGAAAAACAAATGAAAAACACACATTTTCCTAATTTGAATTTGGAATAATCTTTTTTAAAATGTAAACTTTTAATGATACCAAAACCAGCCAGATACTAATAGTACAGCCAAAGAGATTTTATGACAAGTTCATACATACTATAATGCGAAAAGACTTTTTCCCCAACCTAATATTATTATAATGATTAAAAAAAAACTACTTAAAACCACTAATGTAAAATAAATAACAATATTTATTTTAGTGTTTTGAAGTGTTCACAAACATACTTTATGCACTTGTGTGCACAAGGAAAAAAAAACATGACAAAGAGCAGCAGAAAGAAAATAATACAAAAGACAACCTTATTGCTAACAAGCAACCTCTTCCAGGCAATATTGGGTGAAAGTAATAGATTAAATTAACAACTCTACTGCCTAACGATCGAACCAAACGAACTAAATAACGTTAGAGAACTTAGCTCTCAGCAGCAACCCTAAATCTTTTCTGGAAACAGCCTTGTTTGCTCCGACTCCAAAATATTTGTCAATTAACCTATTGAATGCGGTTTTCAATAATACTAATGATTTATTGTTTATTTGCTTGGGGTGTAAAATGACGGAAAATGAAATTATACGGGCTTCATATTTGCCAATTCGATTAAAACCTCATTCAAACGTAGCAAGGTACTGCTTACGATTTGCATTTAAATCAGATTAGCCTACGTTGCTTATCGTTTATCTTATTTCACCACAGAACCGAAATTAGGTATCTTTTATACTTAATTTTTGATTTTAACATTATTATAAATGTTTGAAAAATTACTTAGCAATTGCTGACGTTAGCTCATAAACGCAAATACAGATAGACTAGAAGAATTCCACAGGGATATCTCAAGTCCTGGGTGGCTCAGTGGTCAGAGCAGTCGCCCGGATTGCGAAAGGTCGTGGGTTCGATTCCCGCCTCAGGACATGAAATTTTTCTAGTTTTATATTATTTTAATTACTAGGTATCTTTTTATTTTTTTTGGAAAAGAAATCTGATTGCAGACATATCCGCCGCTAGGCGACAGGCGTGTGTGGGGGTCGCCCAGCGGCAATGACACTGGGAATACCCACTAAAACTCCCCGGTAACTCCACTGCCCTTCGCGGGGGTAGCCTAGGCTCTGCCGAAGCAATTTCACCAACCCACCCCCAGGCAACTCAGCCTTACGGCCAGGTTTTGCGCCATTGGAGATTGCCCAGAGTCACTTGGACAATCTCAGACTTGGCGGCCTGTACAATGCGTGCGTGGGGGCCACCCACGCACGCGGCCGCGCCTAGGGCGTAGGAAGACGAGGGATCACAGCTCGCCTCCTGCCCACCCGCCTACGCCGGATAGGGGCGGCCAGCGGGTCCTCTTGCCGCTCCCTCTCCGCTGCCTCCTTCTGCGTGAGCACAGTCTCGCAGAAGGAGGCGAAATTAGGTAACGAGGTAATATGATTTTCAGGAAATATCTGCGAAAATCGTAAAGAAAACACGGACAAGTGAATTATTAGATAGTAACGGAATTTGAGGTGCATGAGGAACTCGGTAGGGTAGTGGTTTGGACGCTCTGGTTTTGATTATGGAAACAAAGCAACTTTCGTCATGGTCGATCCCGGGATGGTTCAATCAAAATTTGTTATCTCGAGCTCCTCCGTGCTTCGGAAGGCACGTTAAGCCGTTGGTCCCGGTTGTTTCTGCATCCGCTTCAACCCACCAACCCGCATTGGGCCAGTGTGGTGGTGTTATGGCCCAAACTCCTCATGTGTTTCTCCCATGAAGGAAGGCCTGTGCCCAGCAGTGGGGCGTTTACAGGGTGGCACATTTAGATCGGTCAGTATGGGAAGAATGAAACTATAAGACATGGGAAAATCTCTTCTTAGAAACCATGTCATCGATTTTAGTAATAAGAAAAACTGCATTTATATATTTAAAAAACTTGTACTCAGCTCGGGAATCGAACCCGGACGTTTTGAAAAATAAAACTAACGCTATTTCTGTTTAGATATCGATTGTGTAGGTCTTAAGCAGTATACGTTACTTTGAAACATGATGTCTAAAATAACTAAAATGCATTGTTTTTATAACCTTTAATTTATTTTAAAACACCATTCTCACCATTTGTTCAATACAACATGAAACTCGTTTCAGTACGAGACAATTTTGTCTCTATGGTTGTTTGTAGCTCTTTGTTGGTGTCGCAACTTGTTACATACACTGCTTTACGTATTGTTATCTGCGATGATATTATCTATGTATGATTGTAATTGCTTACTTCTATAATACATACTTATACTAATAATCAATTGAAAAGCCCACTTAAAATAAGTATGTAGATACAAAGACGTGATAAACCTCATTTGAAAATAGAACGTCTTGGTTTGAACAGCGACGTGATACTCATACGGTGGTAATTTCGAACACTTACTAAAATAAATTAAAGGATATGAAAAAAATGCATTTTATTCATTTTAGACATCATGTTTCATAGTAGTGCTTAAGACCTACACAATCGATATCTAAATAGAAATAGTGTTAGTTTTATTTTTAAAAACGTCCGGGATCGATTCCCGAGCTGAGTACACGTTTTTTTTAAATGTATGAATGCAGTTTTCTTATTACTAAAATCGATGACATGGTTCTTATGAAGAGATTTTAGTATGTCTTATAGTTTCAGACTTTCCCATACTGAACGATCTAAATGTGCCATCCTGTATAGGCTGGTGATGATGGATTCATCATTCTCTCAATTCATTCAACTTGTGTTAAGTGGTTTCTCAGGTTTGTCATCGTTGATAACGCTTATTCAATTTTATTCAATCTTGAAATATATAGAAGTATGTCAAAATACATAAATCTGAAAATGGGAGCCATGTTCATTATTATGATAATTATCTGGTGGTTATCGACTTCACAGACAAAAAACTTGGAATCTAAAAGGTGACAAGTTCTGCAGACAATCTTGAAACAACGAAGAAATCTTAGAATTTTCTTGAAACCAGTCAAGCCACTTTGATGCTTCTGACAGCGGAAGCTCAGTATCCCAATCGATACTGGACCTCCAAGCCTACTGAAACAAAATTATTAGTAACAATGTTTAACGTTCTTGAGTAAATTTAGAACACAATCTCTTGTTTTTTCTGCTATCAATGTTATGACTTCTTAAAATTGAATAGTCGAATTATTTACACAAAGCATATAATTTATTATCTCTTTTTTTATCTAGCTAGTTTTTACAAGAATAGAACTTTTAACCTTTTATAACCTTACGATTTAAAAATAATAACTTGCAATATAACTAGCAAAAAGATGTCAATTTCATTAGTTAAATACTATTTAAAAAAGATAACTAGTACCTCTATGAAAAATAAACTAAGCTACACACACACACATGAACATACATGATTTAAAAATAATAATAACTATTTGGGGCTTTGTCAGTTACACGACATGAATAAAACACTTTCCCAAACACCATCATCTGTATCGTAACAGAATCACTGCAAAAACAGCTCTCTTGTCTATACAAGAGAGCTGTTTTTGCAGTGATTCTGTTAGTCGAGAGCGTTCCAAAGGTATAAGTGGCACGTTTCTTGTGCTGGCGACAGTACACAGTTAGAATTGCTAAGTTACACAGAATTTATTAAGCATTTGCAGCTAAACGCATATAATGAATATATGGCCTTTGTTACAGGTTTAGTCTGGAAACTTTTACTAAAGCAATTTAACTCCTTAAATAAAATACGAGTTTCTAGAAATAGGTAATCTAGATATGCTTTAATAAAATTTAATGAAAATCACAGCCAGAATACCAATAGTTAATATAAAAAAAGTCTAGTTGTATAAAAAAAAATTAAAACAAAAATTAAAACCGACTCCAAAAAACTGAAAAGGTTAAAATAATTAAATTTAAGTAGGTAGGTACTCATCCCCTAGAAACATATTTTTTGGAGTCGGTGCTTCATTTTCTATTGTTTTTAAACAACTTAGCACCAACTACAAAAAATTTTCACAATTTTTAGTGATAATTTTCTAAGGTCGAAGCTAGATGGGTGCCCGTCAACTTATATTGTTTCATAATATCGTATCGTTTCACTAAAAAGTCATAAGAATGCAAAAATCCGCCAATTTCGCATACGTAGACGATTTAATAATTTCAGTTTTTTTTTTATATAAAAACCAACCATCAGTTATAGTTATAACTGATTTTGAAAAAAAATTTATGAGACCCAATAGCAAATATTCCGCATCGAACATAAAGAGAATCACGTAAATCGGTTCAGTGGTTTCGGCGTAATCGGTGTACATACAAAGAAAAAAAAACATACCGGCCGAATTGAGACCTCCTCGTTTTTGAAGTCGGTTAAAAAAGAGTGTAATTTTGACGTTAAGTGGCAGTATTTATAATAAAAATCCTTCAAGACACTAAAGTTTACCGTTTTTTTAAGATAACATCCACAATATTTAATAAACAAAATCCCTACAATTAAATCAGTGTGTGGCGTCACTAGTTGTTAGCATGGGATGCTGTCAACAGGAAATCCAGCTGAATCACCATAGCAACCTCGCAACCTCGTATTGTCACAGCGGTTACGTGACGTATTGGCATTGGCATTTGAAGCGTTCTTTGAAATAGAATACTTAGGCCTGTATTACAGAACATTTCTCAGTAAGGAATCTAGTTTTGAAACTAATGGTAATACGAGATTTAAATTTAGAACTTTACTTGAAACGTTATACATTGATCAACTCTCAGCTGAGTAATTGCCTATTTGCGCTCAAGTAAAGAATCTGCGCTCAAGTAAAGATTTGATCTTTGTTTAGCCAAGTATGGTCGACACCATTCTTGAGGACGGATCACGTACTATACTCCCAGATAAAGTTGTTATGCTAGTTCAATATGTTTGACATAACGCTATATTGTTTTATAATCTGACGGGTTATATTCGCCCATGTTTTGACAGTTTTGCTTTTCTGTACTTGTCATTGTTGCTTTGTCAATTTTTATTTTTTATTTTTATAAAACTAGATGACAAACAAGCTGACGCCTCACCTGATGGTAAGCGGTTACCGCGGCCTATAGACACCTGCAATAACAAGGAAAAGTCACTTGATATTGCAGGTGCGTTGTCATCCTGGGGACTAAGATGAAATGCCGTCAATGCCCAGTAATTGCACTGGCTACCTTTCCCTTCAATCCGAAACACAGCGAACTGTTTCACGGCTGAAATAAGAAAGGCGGTGGTACCTACCCAGATGACCCTACATACGGGTCTACCACCGAGTAAAAACAACATTAATAAAAATAACGTGTCTGCTTGAAATGGAGTTGGATAACAGTAATTTAAAAAAATTAAAAGTGTTAAATTGAAAACATACGTGACCCATAGACAAATTTGATCAGAGTTTAAATATATTTTTGATTCTAGTTTCAGCTGATTCGCAACCTGTAATAAGCTAGGCAATTAAGTAGTGATCCACACTTAAAACTAGTTTTGAGTGATTCAGTAGTTAAATGTAGTTAGTTGTAAAATATGTATTAAAATAATTACAATAACTATTTCGAGCTTTAATAGGTACTTAAACAAACACATGAAATACTTTCCCGAAATTTGTTAACATTTCTATTTTTGTGTTGAGAGCAAGAGAATTGTCTTCTGTATTGTCAACTTCAAAAAATAAGGTTATCAATTTGACAAATCTGTACCCATTTTTGACCTTAGGCACTACTGCTTGGCACTACCAGTAGTGTCATGGGAAATTTTAGGGTAGTGCCACGGCACAGGTAAAAAAGAATTTCCTGTGACACTACTATGTGAAGAATATAAAATATAAAACAATTGTCGGGTAACGACCTGTCCTTATGAAAAACGAGCCCACCATCTTTATCCACGCTACGTTCTCTCTTCACTTTAGTTGGCAACTCCTCTGTAGGAAACACCCATTGAGTAGACACCCTTTTGGTTTCAGGATCATAACAGTAAATCTAGCTTACGTCACCAGTAAGCATTTGAGTCATCTCCGTTAAATCTTTGTAATACTAAAACAGCTGGTTCGAATGTCAAAGCAAACAATTTTCTACTTTGTTAGTAAATAATTGCCCATTTTACGTCGGCGGCCGCGAATTTTATGCGAAACAATGTTATTCCGTTTCTACAGTTCAGGCACGACTTTTCCTCAAAGTTGTTTATCCATTGAGTCTATTGAACTCTTAAAATAAAAAACCTGCCAATAATGCCTCGGCACGTATAAAGACTTTTGTAGCAATTTCAAGCAAAAACATTGGTTAATCTACACGTCGATACATTTTCCAAGCACCTAGATCAGTTGCTGCTGAATCCCTCAATAGGTGCAAATATGATGGTCTAAATTTCAGATTTGGAAGTAATTATTTTTACCGTAAAATTCACTCGATGTCTATGAAGCGAGCAAACGACGCGCGTTTGTATCGATACAAACGCAAATAACACGCGCTTGTGTCTATAGGCGATAGCAGCCACTTATCACCAGGTGGTCCGAACGAAACCCCAATAAAAAGTCTACACGAAAAAAATCGCAGGGAAAAAATCGCTTGGTACTGTAAATTGTAAACCCCCTTCCCCCCATTGTACTCTATTGTGCAATAAAGATTAAAGTAATAAATAAATGAAGGCAACAATAAAGAAATATCCAAACAATCAACATGCTATCGATTGCTGGGTATAGTGCTCGTAGCTGTCTATGGCTGCTACGAGTCGTAGACCTATCGTAGAGCATCTACGTATCGTGTAGAACCATCGTAGAGCGTCTACGAGTCGTAGACCAGCTACGGGTTGCTACGGTGCATGTAATAGCAAGCTAATGAGCCTTGTGAATGAATGAATACATAAATATAGGTACATGCGTTTTCTAGTTCGGAAACTGACTAAATAAATATTTAGAGTCGTAAAAGGGCATGGTGTGGTAAATTTTTGACGATTATATTCTTGCAAAAACGGAGTACATTGTAAAATTTACACTTTAAAGTCTTATCTGCGTTCATTGTAAATGCTGAAGTACTTGACAATACGAGTATTTCGCTCTTATTGTTACAGAGACCATTAATCAGAGTCGAGCATGTGAGGCGTCCTTAAACAGTTCGTGCCTTGAGAAACATTAACACGCAGTAGAATATTTTAAAAGGGGTCTGTCCTACTAATCTAGTTTACCACATTTCGTATTCTTCTCACGTCCTTATGAAATTAAAACACAGCGCATAACGTATAAAACTCGAACAGAGTATAGTTTCGATTGTTACAACCTTTAGTGTTCATGTCACAACTTGGTTACAGCATAAAGTTTAAATTGATTTCTTTATGTCATGCGAGCGTTGAAATGATTCCTACTTTGTTAAGGTGAAATAGGAAGACTAAAAAAAATAACGGCCGTGGAGTAGTCAAACCTGTGTTAGTAAGCCAGCGCAGTAGGGGGTAGATATTTGTAAGATCATGTTCCTTCCTACAAGGGAGAAACACATGAGGAGTTTTGGCAATAAACCACCACGCTGGCCCAATGCTGGTTGGTGAGTTAAAGTGGTTGCAGTTACAATCAGGAACAACGGCATAACTTGCCTTCCGAAGCACGGAGAATCTCGAGATTACGGATTTTGATCGTTTGTTCTTGACCGATCCTGAGATCGACCATGGCGAAAGTTGTTTAATTTTCGCAATCAAAACCAGAGCGCTCAAAACAACACGCCAACGAGATTGTCGATGATTTTAAGGGTAAGATGGGGTAAGAGGTTAAGAGGGTAAGAGGTCACAGCAGTCACTAGTATCGTGAATGGCATCCTAGTATTGTCTTATATTTTCACAAGCTCTATACATTTGAAATAAAACCTCTTTACTGGATTCACTTGCGTTTAATTAGATGTTTAATTAGCAACCACCTAATTCACCAGATACGGCTCCAGCCGACTTCTTTCTTTTTCCTAAACTCAAATTACCATTTCGTGGCACCCATTTTCAATCGGTAGAAGACATAAAGGAGAATTCGCCGCGAGAACTGGGGTGCGATTCTGTAACGAATCTCGCACCTTACTTCGCAAGTCACTTTGAATTCAACTGTCAAATAGAACAAAAAATGTATGAAAATTTGCTCAATTGACCGTTGAATTCGAAGTGACTTGCGAAGTGAGGTGCGAGTTTTGTTACAGAATCTACAGGCTGTCAATTCCGGAAACAGCGTTTAAAAAATATTTTGATGATTGGATTATTCGTTGGCGTAAGTGTGTATCGTTTCTGAAGGAGAATACTTTGAAGGTGATAAAATAAATTTGATCGAATAACTAACATTATGTGTATTATTGATCTTTTCCCGGTACTTTCTTTACAGAGTAGTATTTTGTTTGATCCGATTAACGGTGTCAGTTTGTCGGACAGTGTGAGGGCTCCAACCATCATCTGTATTGAAATTAGGATGTTTGATTTTATTAATAAAAGCTAAAATATTCAGCATCATTATGGACCGGCGATGTCCATAACGATACCGAAAATTTTAGCTATAGTTAATTATTGACACGAAATTATTATTAATGTCGTGTAAAAAAATAATTGAAACTCAAACTAGATCGTTTATTGCAGATTATAATGTTATAAATGACATATTAAAAGTTAAAATATTCGGAATCATTATCTCGCAGACCGCTTTCTTGAATAGTCGTAAGATTATTCAAGAAAGCGGTCTGTGAGTTTCACTTTAGGCTAGTAGAGAGAAGAACAGTTGAATATCCAAAAAACGGTTAGCTACACATTTTTAGAACAGCATAGTATAAAACAAACACTATTAATATAAAATTGAAAATTTTAAGTATCCCCGGCCGTATTAATCATCTATCTAATACCAGCTCATTGATACTATTCTTATGAGCCCGAACACGCTATATCTGCTGTAAGTTTCTGAAGGTTTATTTTATGATACAGGATCAGCTCAAGGTTACCATGTTTTTGAAACACCACCGAAGATCTGTGAAAGTTAGTAAAACCCTTTATTCAAGTAGGAAATGATCTGATAGTCATCAAACGCCTGAATTGTGAAACGCCTTCAAAATAAAAACTGAATCAAAATCTGTCCATTTGTTTAGGAGCTGCGATGCCACAGACAGACACATCAAACTTATAACAACCTTATTTTTTCGTCAGGGGTTAAAACACAAGCATTTATTTCAAATACTTAGATATAATGGATAACAGGACAACCAAACCGCGAACAAAAAAATCTCATGCATTCGCTGACGGAATTGGCGCCCGGGGTCTTAACTTAACGAACCATAAAGGGAGGAAAAACCTTGCTGAGTTTCCTGTGTGATGGAAAATTTAACTGCAAAGAAGCATTCTTTTATTTTCAAAAATAATGAATACTGCATTTAAAGATTTTTGTAAAATCACCTGCTTGAGCCGGGAAACAAGCAGGTGAAGTGTGAAAAAGAAAACATCCTGTATTTTATGGTGCCAAATGAAAGACTATTCATTAGGATCAATTTATTTTTAACAACATAGTATTTTTATTTATTGTAAAGCTTACTTACTATCTGAATAAAATAGTTCACATAACTTATGAATTGCTCAAAATAAGACCCATTTTTAACCGATTTCAAAAAAGAAGGAGGTTCTATGTTCCACTGTATGTTTTTTTTATGTATGTTCACCGATTTCTCTGTCAATTGTGACCCGATTTTCTAATATTTTTTTTATTCGATAGAGTATACTCCTGAGGTGGTCCCATGGTCAGCAAGTCAGGATCTGATGATGGTATTTTAGGGAAATCGAAGTAAAACCTTAAATTTTATAGGCACGAATGACATGTTTTACTTTTTTTAAAGCTACTTAAGTGTTTGCTTCTGTTAGTCATCATTTCATGGTGGTGAAAGGTACAATTCCTTAACGGTTAGGAGTTGGAAGATAATTCTGTCAATATTATAGGTACGTATTGACGAATAGTTGTATTCTATCGGGTTATTCGGGTAAACTGACGATGGAAGGTAAAACTCCGTAACGGCTTGGAATTAGATTATACTCCAAAAAAATCATTTTTAGGATTTAAGTACCTAGGTACTTAAATTTAATTATTTTTTCCTTTATAGTGTCTTCACGTATGCAGAGACGTATTCTTCGAGTAAATTCGCTACGTGTCGCGTTTAATTATTTAAAATATTAGTGTCTAAATTGCACTAGCTGTCTTCGCATATGAACTCTTCTTACCGCTTCACATTAGGTGGTGTCGTGTCATTTGTCTTGATTTGTATTAAAAAAACCCCATACAAACTTTAATACTACATGGTAGGATTTTATGTTACATTCTTCAAATTGCAGTCACAGGCTCCTACAATTACATAATGTTTGCTTACCGCTTTTAGTAAATAAGTAATTAAATCGTTGTGGTTGTATATCAAAGATAGATAAACGTTACCAAAGTTATTATATCAGACTCATTGATCTAAGGGGCTTATTAGTCCCTCAGTGTAAAGTGTAAAGAGCGACTTTGAGACCTGAAAACCTTGGGTTCGTATTCATTTTATTTAGAAAGTTGAAGCTTTTCAAGAACTTATTTCGAGGCTCAAAGGCACGACTTTTCAGAATTATTGAATATTGACGTACATTCAATGTTAAAATCTTTTCAATTACGTTTTGATGTAGAAAATCAATAGCTCAAGTTTGCAAACTGGATGTGTCCCGGAAGTTAATAAAGCTTTCAAAGGATAAGTTGCTTAAACGGTTACGACATTTGGTTTGGATGCTTCAATACCCGATACAAAATTCTTTTATCATATTACGTATCGGTATTTATGAAAACCCCAGGAATAACTTGACTTGTTTTTTTATATTAATCACTATAAAAATGACTTCGAAAAGTGCCATAATATTGGTTACATAAAACAGAGAGTTACACAATAATTAAACAGTAAAATAAAATAAGTAAATATAAATGACTTTATTGAAAAGAAAGATATTAACGATGTAGAGAATGTACTATAAACTAAAAAATAATTAAGTCCTCACACCACTATCCTAATCAATCCAGAACATTGATCAGACTCAAAAATAATAGGGCGCGTGAAATTCCTATCAACAGTCATAATAATATAATTAAAAACTCTTTTTACACATTTATATTTTAAATGATTTGGACTATTTTTTTTATTCTAATCAATGTTCTAGATCGATAAGGAGGGTGTGGATGTGACTTTCTCTATATTGTTCATCATCATCACCAGCCTATACAGGGCGGCACATTTAGATCGGTCAGTATGGGAAAGTCTGAAACTATAAGACATACTAAAATCTCTTCTTAGGAACCATGTCATCGATTTTAGTAATAAGAAAAACTGCATCCATACATTTAAAAAAAACGTGTACTTAGCTCGGGAATCGAACCCGGACTTTTGAAAAAATAAAACTAACACTATTTCTATTTAGATATCGATTGTGTAGGTCTTAAGCATGAAACGTTACTATGAAACATGATGTCTAAAATGAATAAAATGCATTATTTTCATATCCTTTAATTTATTTTAGTAAGTGTTCGAAATTACCACCATTTTTTCAATATATATATTCTTATAGTTTCAGACTTTCCCATACTGACCGATCTAAATGTGCCACCCTGTATACGTCCCACTGCTGGGCACAGGATTTCCTACATGGGAGAAACACATGAGGAGTTTGGGCCATAACACGCTGGCCCAATGCGGTTTGGTGGGCTAAAGCGGTTGCAGGAACAACCGGGACCAACGGCTTAACGTGCCTTCCGAAGCACGGAGGAGCTCAAGATATTTTTTTTTTAATTCTTAAATTGTAAAGGGACTTTTAAACTTAGCTGTTTATGCCAGTCCCATCGTTACCTTATATTTATTTTGTACGTACAATAATAAAGTTGACTTAACTAAGGAAACAATATCTTCATCACCATATTAAAAAGCATCCCAGCTTCATCGGATAAAGGACTGGCTAAGATGCTTTGAAAGCTCAAGATAACAAACTTTGATTGACCCATCCCAGGATCGACCATGGCGAAAGTTGCTGTTTTTCGTATCGAAACTAGAGCGCTCAAACCAATACGCCACCGAGCTTTTCCTACATCATTATTATCGTGCTTTTTAATCAAACGATTTTCCTACTCATTTTATTTTCAAGTTTTTACTTTTTTCATACTAACAACTTGTAGTGATGTTATATTATTTATTTCAGTTATGTTTGGACTAATAATTAAATAGCTTAGAATAAAAAAAAATTATGGTGTTCTGTAATTAGGTAGGAGGGTAGGCGCTGCTGTGCACAAGTAAACATCGTTCTGTGATTTTTGTTTTTATTTTTAATAAATCTCTTCTCATAACTATATAAATCAAGTTAAAATCGTGTTCATGTACTTTAGTCGTAGTGTATAACTCAAGGTGGTGTAAAATTTGTTGAATAAGTAACTCTAAAATATTTGGAAATAAGTGTTTTGAAAAGATAAGAAAAAGTAATTATTTGTGAATTATAGTATTTGTGGATTGTTGTATACAGTGTACGATATGTCTCGCCTGCAATCTACATCAGAAAAATGTGCTGCTTGCAATAAGCTGCTGGTCAAAAAAGAGTTCATGCGATGTACTGTATGTATGGCGTCTTTCGACCTTGAATGTATCAATATGAGCACAAACCGATACTATTCCTTTTACAAATTGGATAAAAAACGCTGTGATACGTGGAAATGTCCTGAGTGCATAAGTAAGCAACCAAAAGGTGGCAATCAAAATACTCCGGTCCGCCCCTCTATGTTGTCTGAGCATGAGCTTGAGCAGCCTAGTAATGTAACCCACCGTACAAAGTTAAAACCCAACGATTACACTGATAAGAGTATAAGTTGCACAAACGAAGTTGAGAACGAAAACACTGTGTTCCCTGAGAACTCGGCTATGGAGCTAAAGCAATTTTGGGAGGAAATGCGGGCTATGTGTAAGGAAATGAGCATATTTCGTTCGGTTGTGTCCGACTTGACAGCCACGATTAAATCACAAAACTCGCGTCTTGACACACTTGAAAGACGAATAGAGGGTCTAGAAAACAGAAACAGTGCACCTAACTGCTGCGAGAGTTCTGGTTTGGAGGAGACAATTGCCGAGCTTAAAATTGAACTCATAGAACGAGATCAGGAGATGCTGTCGAACGATCTTGAGATAGCCAACTTCCCCGAGTCAGGAAATGAAAATCCCACTCATGTGATTCTCACAGTAGCAAAGAAGTTGGGAGTCGATATTGACGAGCGAGACATAGTGACCGCGCTGCGTGTGGGTGCTCCGCGGACCGCGGCTGCAGCCGAGGATGGGGTGTCGGTGCGCCCGCGGCCTGTTGCTGTGCGCCTAGCTCGCCGCGCGCAGCGGGACGCTCTGCTGGGGGCTGCGCGGATGCGGCGTCGTCTCAGTACCGGCGACATGAACCTGGTGGACGCTGCCCCGCGTATTTTCTATGTCAACGAACGCCTCACACGCTATAATCGGCAGTTGTTCATGAAGGCACGAGAGGCCGCCAAACGCCTAAATTGGAAATACGTGTGGACTCGGGACGGAAGGATTTTCACTAGGCAGGAAACTGGCAAACCACGTCATCGCGTCCGCTCTGAAGCGGATCTCGTCAGAGTTTTTGGCAATGATGCCGTTGGTGCTACTTGCTCCATCAATGAGTAGAAATCTTATTTTAATTTTATATAATATTTGTCATTTCGGTTTTAATAAACAATATTATCTTATTCCAAACTTAAAATTAAGTGTAACATTGGTATCAAAAGATACGTATACGTATACGCATCTACCAAGTAACCCATGTACGCTGAGGAATTATGCTTTATATTATTACCAGTGTGGGGAGCTCAGTGATGTCTATCTGATTACTGGGAAGATATGGATACTATGTTTTTGCTGCCCTTTTCTATCAATAGTTTTAATTTTTTTGTTCTGTACCATTGTAACATTTGTAATGCTTTATTATTGTATTCTTTATCTTGCACTTTTATATGTAATTGCTGCTTGTTTGGATTGCACATTATCATGCTGCATCGGCAAGTATCGGTGTGTATATGTTCGCGTATATCGCGAAGATTTGCCAACTTACTACCTCGATATGTATGGTTGCAACTTTAATGGTAAATATTTATTTTTGCTAATATTTGTAGTATACCGTACATTTATCTATTTGTGTGTTGTTAGTTTGAATATAACCCGGCAGTACTGTTTGGGGAGGCCAAAACCAAGATTATATTCTTCTTTCGTTCAAGTGAACAATGCCAAATGTCATTCATTCCGTGGGTTATTATTTGTGGACAGACGCCACGTGACTTTTCTGCGAGAGTATCTGAGTGGTTCTAAATACATATTCATCTCAGTATCATTTGTCCTTCAATTTAAAAAAAATAAACACTTGACCCTAGGGCTCCTGAATCCTGGTTCGCTCGGTACACATCATGACGAATTTGTAGCTGCCTTAAATCGACATTCAGTTAACATTATGGCCATCAATGAGACATGGCTAAGAGATGGCGAGGAAAAGCGTGCGCCAGCTCCACAGGGCTATAGACTGCGTCATATTCCGCGGCCCACTAATGTTCGGTCGCGTGGTGGTGGCGTCGGTTTTTATCTCCGGAGTGGAATATATGCGAAGCAACTTAGTGCTCCTTACTCACCTTCAGTCGATCAGATGTGGTTGAGTGTTAATCTAAATGGCATAAAACTTGCTATAGGCACGGCGTACCGCCCTCCTTGGCTAGCCGTTGACACATTTATAGATGCCTTAACTCAGTCAGTGACCCTGTTTTCTAAGTTTGACCATGTTATACTTATGGGTGATTTCAATATCAATCTGTTATCTATTAATGAACCAAATACAAAAAAGGTTATGGCTTTTCTGCAGTGTATGGAACTTGAGCAGTATGTAACTTGTGCAACACATTTTACGGGACACTCGGAAACTTTATTAGACCTGATTTGTAGCACCACCAGAGTGATTAATTTGACAGTCGATTATATTCCGGATTTAAGTAGTCATGCTTTCATTTCGTATGAACTACACATACGAAAGCCAAAACCACCTTCAAAATGGATATATTACAGACCGCTTAAAGACATACCTTTTGACCAATTTAACTCACATGTCGATGACATCGCTTGGGAACACTTGCTTTGTGAAGACGTTAATGACTCTTTAGAGTTGTTTAACGCTTATATGCTAAATATTTTTGACAACTACGCCCCTTTTAAAAAATGTTTGATAAAGAGTCATAGTTACCCCTGGATCACTCCTACTGTCAAGGAGATGATGAAGTTAAGAGATAAAGCTCATAAGAAAAGCTATCTCACGAAACTTGATGCTGACATAAAATACTATAAAGAGTTGAAGGGTATTGTAAATAAAGCCCTATACACAGAAAAAGCAGCATATTTTCAACAAAGTATCAACAAAAGGGCAAAAAATTCACAGGAGCTTTGGAGGAATATTAAACGGAATATCGTGGATTTTGGTACCAAGCAAATAACCTTGCCTCCTAACTTCAATGATCCGGACCTTGTTTGTAGTCATTTTCTTGATGTTCCTGGAAACAAAGACGTCCCATTTTCGAAAATTACCTATTTTGAGAAAAATCGCTTCGGCTCTTCAGTTTTTGCACTCGAGCCCGTTGATAGAAATGTTATCTCCGAAATTATAAGAAGTATCACAACTAATGCTGAAGGTATGGATGGCATCACTCGGGACATGATACTCCTTACTTTACCTCAAACATTAGATGTTATAACTGCCATTATCAATAAGTCTATCCTTACAGGGATCTTCCCAAAGATTTGGAAAAAAGCTTTGGTTAAACCTATGCCCAAAAATAATAATCCGACTGTAATCAACGATCTTCGTCCCATTAGCATCCTTCCCTTCTTGTCTAAAATTATAGAAAAAGTTGTGTGTCGACAAATGACAAAATTTTTGACTGAAAACAGCATCTTACCACAAAGGCAGTCTGGATTCCGTGCCGGTCGTAGCACGACAACTGCATTATTGGATGTGGTTGACGATATATTGTCTGCACAAGATAGAGGTGAAGGTACTCTACTGGTCTTGCTCGACTTTTCCCGAGCATTCGACACAATAAATCATAGCCTGCTTATTTCCAAGCTTTCTTTCTACGGCTTCGATAATAGTGCTTTGAAATGGTTTTCCAGTTACCTATGTGACCGCTCCCAGCAAGTTGAGATATGTAGTGTTACGGGTATTCGAACTCGTTCAAGATCTTTTTCTCTTGGTCGAGGTGTCCCACAAGGATCTGTATTAGGGCCGATTCTTTTCATCTTGTATTGTGCAGACATTGTTAATTGTTTTGAGCATAGTAAATTTCATATTTATGCTGATGACCTCCAAGTTTATATGTCCTTTAAGCCTTGCGAAACTCCAGCAGCTTTAAATAAACTCAGTCAAGATTTAGAGCGAATAGCAAACTGGTCTGATGAAAATGGTTTGGTCTTGAATCCCCTTAAGTCCAAATTCCTTGTTATGGGTTCTGATAAGCAAATTAAAAAAATTAACAGTTTTGTACCCGTAGTGAAAATTGGTCATAAGAATATTGGACAGGTAGCAGAAGCTCGAAATCTTGGTATTCTCATGGATAGCGGATTAAAGTTTTATAATCATGTTCTTGAAACTGTCAAAAACTGTTTTTATAGATTAAAGATATTGTACCAGGTACGCAATTATTTAAGTGTGGAATTAAGAATTACTCTTTGTGAATCGTTGATACTTTCTAAGTTGAGTTATGCAGATATCGTCATTGCGGAGTGTATGTTTGGTTATACAAAGAAACTTATTCAACGCGTACAGAACGCCTGTGCGCGTTATTGTTTTTCTATCCCGCGTAGGGCGCATGTGACTCCTTACCTCAACAAGGGTAATCTTATGAATATGGAATCTAGGCGTTCCTACCACTATGCTTGTCTGTTGTTTGGCATTGTGCGATCGCGTGCACCATCTTATTTGTATGACAAGCTACAGTTTTCTCAGCGCGACGTTAGGTTGGCCACCCGCCTAGCTTACCCGAGACACAGCACTGCAGCGTTTCGTGGCAGCTTCCGTTATTCGGCTACGAAATGCTGGAATAATATACCACCACCACTAAGAAATTCGCTCAGTATTACATATTTTAAGGATAATTATAAAAATTATCTAATTGCACAACAAAAGTTGATAAATTGTTGTGGGTAATTGCTGCGTACTATGCTGCTTTATTATTTTATACTGTAAGCATTCTAGTGCTATATAGCTATGTAAGTGAAATCATGTGATGGCTGAGACTAGCCTTGTTTTTTATTATTATGCTGCCATATTATTGTTTACCTTTTCCATTTAATAGATAAGTCAATAAGGTTACTTTGTGTACAGCTGCTCTCCCCCGTTCAAGGTGTTCACGGAAGACCAGCGTCATGTTACCTACGGGTGACCTGACAATATGCTGAGTGGACGCCTATTTAGTGCCACTAATTTAAATGTATTTTAAGGTCAGAAATATGTATTAATTCTAGTTGTGACACTGAATAAACTATTTCTATTCTATTCTATTCTATTCTAATTAACTTGTCAAGCCTTTTCATTTCATACCTATACCTATAAAATATCATATCAATCTGTTAACAGAAAAACGGTACAAATCCCCATTTTGAGAAATCCCTATTTTGAGAAATGCTCTTTTTGAGAAATTCCAATTGTGCACCTAAAGGATTACTAGACCAAAACAAAAAACAAACAGACGGCTCAAGTCAAATAAACTGTTAAAAATTAAGTATAGCTCTTTAAAAATAACATGTTGTAATGGTATGGTAACAATTCATCATCATCATCATCATTTCAGCCGAGAGACGCCCACTGCTGGGCATAGGCCTCCCCCAAAGATCTCCATACCGATCGGTTCTGCGCTGTCCTCATCCATCGGCTTCCCGCGACCCTCACCAGATCGTCGGTCCACCTTGTGGGAGGCCTACCAACGCTGCGTCTCCCGGTACGCGGCCGCCACTCGAGGACCTTTCCGCCCCAACGGCCGTCAGTCGTTCTTGCAATGTGGCCTGCCCACTGCCACTTGAGGCTCGCAATTCTTCGGGCTATGTCGGTAAGTTTTCCTGCGGATCTCATCATTTCTGATTTGATCACGCAGAGAAACCCCGAGCATAGCCCTCTCCATTGCCCTTTGGGTGACATTCAGCCTTTTTACTAGGCCCATTGTAAGCGGCCACGTCTCAGTTCCGTAAGTCATCACTGGCAACACACACGAATTAAAGACTTTCGTCTTGAGACACTGCGGTAGTTGGGCCGAGTATATGCTGCGAAGCTTCCCGAACGCTGACCAGCCGAGTTGGATCCGTCGATTGACCCTTTTCTGGAAGTTGGACTTAGTTGGACTATTTGTCCCAGGTAAACATATTCGTCAACAACTTCCAGTGAGAGCTTCCAACCTTTACAGGAGTGGGTACGACATGGGAATTCGACATTATTTTCGTCTTATCCATGTTCATTTTAAGGCCCAGTTTTTGGGAGACTCTACAGAGGTCGTCGAGCATTGTGCCCAAGTCTTCCAGGTTTTTAGCCATGACTACGATATCATCCGCAAAACGAAGGTGAGTCATGTACTCGCCGTTTATGTTGATGCCAAGTCCTCTCCAGTCCAAAAGCTTAAACACATCCTCCAACGCGGCAGTGAACAGTTTCGGCGATATAACATCGCCCTGTCTCACACCTCGCTGAAGACGTATTGGTTCCGAGTTTTGGTCCTGAAGGCGGACTGACATAGTCGCGTTTTCGTACAGTGACTGCAGCACTTGGATGTACCGATAGTCTATCAATGTAATATCATAATAACAATTACAAATATCATGGTAACAATTACAAATAAAGAAAGAAAACGACGAAAAAATTGTATGCTTCAGACCGCATAAATGGGAATGAAACCCGCGTCTCCTGGGGCCGGTCAGACACAATATGGCAAGCACTAGACTTCGGCTCCGGCTTATATTCGTCTACTCGTTTGTAAAAAACAATTAAAAACAGTTATAAACGAAAATAAAAATTACCATTTGGATGCATAATAATAAGCATTTTCATCTCACACGAAGAATCTGAACAAAGGTGGGTACTAAAAATTTTACGAATAAGAAAAAGAAAAAAAGGTATTTAAGTGGGATTATAAGAAGTCAGTAAAGATTTTTATTTACAATAATTACAAAATTGTGTCTGAGCTAAAGTTGTGATATAAAGTTGGAGCAGTTTTGTGAAGAAGAAGCAAGAAAATATAGATTACATAGAACGAAAAGAAATATCTCAATTTCCCGTGGAATTTGTGATAGAGTACTGTGCTGTGGAAATTAAATGCTTAAATTTACTAATTTATGCGTGTACTGGAACGAACATGAAATGGATTAACTTCTTTTGATGCAAGAGAGCAGCGGAAAGTTATTTTTTGTTTCCTTAGTGGGAGCTCTGGGAGGCGTAGGGAGCCGTTGCCCAAGAGGTGCCTGCTCGAGATTACCGTTCAGCATTTTTGTGTTTTGTGGGCCTCACTGCAGCCCTTCTTAAAAAAGAATCTGTCACTGGGCGATCGAGCCAGCGTTGACAATGACGTGGAAGTGGTTCTCTGACATGGGTTGCCTATGCGATGTGTTACTGTCTCCTCGTTAGTCGATGTAGGTTTTGTGTGAAACCAATAATAAAATTAATGAAGAGGCAAATATTTATTTTCCCGGAACTATGACCGCAATCCGTGTGACATCAAACGTCTGAGTAGCAATATTGTTACAGACAGAATAAATTGATCATTTACAAATATCAGACAGTTCAAAATCAAAGGAATATTATCTACTATTGATAATCTTACCAAGTTGGTAATATTACTCTACTTGCGCTGACAAAAAAATGAATCACTAATGCTTGCTTTCACTAACATTTGCTTACCGTTTGGAGTCTGTTAGCGATTTATATCTCACTCTAGAGAATGGTTAGTGACAACAGACATAAGTCAGCCTGCTAAGTGCCTATAAATTCGCTATCTATTTTTTCCTTCTCTATACTTTTCCGTCTTGTGTCTTTGTTGCAATAATGACAGAAAGGTTAGAAAGTTCTAATATTACGAATTTATTAGATTATTAATCAAAAGTTAAAACAAACAAAGTATGCTCTTAAGCAAATTTGATTACGTCGACTATAACGAAGTTTGCTGAGGTAACGCTACGAATAATTGAGGAGATATATGTATATATGGACCTTACTTACGGTAGGAACACAAATTACGAATTCCTACACGACGCTGTACCAGTCAACAGCTTCAAGTTACAGCAGAAATTACTTCCTTCATTATTATACAAAATTAATTAGCTTCGAAACTAAAGTACGTAGATAACATCTTGTTTTAAAAGAAATAATGTTTGGTATAATTGCAGTTATTACAACACTTTACAGAAATATAATTCGTGAAGTTTATATTCTTATTGAAATATGTTTTCACAAAGTCTACAACATGGAATCAGCTATGAAATAATACTACGTTTACTTTTTAAAAGATTATATTAATGCCACTCACTAACCCCCAACGAAAAAAGGGGTGTTATAAGTTTGACGTGTCTGTCTGTGTATCTGTGTGTCTGTCTGTGGCATCGTAGTTCCTAAACGAGTGGATAAATTTTGATTCAGTTTTTTTTGTTTGACAGCTGACGTAATCAGGATGGTTCTTAATTATAATTTATGAAGACCATTTCAGGCGTTTGATGACTGTCAGCTAATTTCCTACTTGACAAAAGGGTTTTACTAACTTTCACAGATCCGATTGATATGAAATTTGGTTCACTTGGTTTTTTTCAAGATATGCTAACCTTGAGCTGATCTTGTACCATCAAATAGTCTGCGCGATTTTAAATTCTTCTGAAACTTACAGCAGGTATTGCGTGTTTGGGCTCATATTTATCCGCATCGAGCCAGCGTGGTGGTGTTATGACCCAAACTTCTCATGTGTTTCTTAAATGTAGGAAAGTCTGGGCCCAGCAGTGGGACGTTTATAGGCTGGTGATATAGTAGTATTAAAATTACTTTGACCACCATTTCGGACTGTAATAGGTATATTATACACGACATGAAATACTCCCGAAAATAGTCAACATTCCTATTGACCGTGGATACGTGGATATGGCCAAAAATCGGGATTTTTCAGCAATCACCCAGTTATTCGTAACCGATTCCTGTCTATAAAAATTGTTAAAGGGATTTAATTTATAAATATTTTTGTCATAGCTGACGCCGCGCTATAGTACCGGGAGCATATGACAATTAGTCCATTGTGGCTGGGCATCGCGGCTTATTAAATTAACTACGCTAACATCTTATAAAAAGTTTAAATGTACTACAGAGTTTTTAAATTTACCGCTTTTTCTTTTTCTAACCCTGTGTAGTGCCCGGGAATTTAATATTGAGAGCTGACGCGCGCAGGAAAATTGTTTGTAGGAGCGGAAACTACTTATAATACGGATGGGGTTTCCAGTTTCCATTTTATGTTTTTCTTGAAATTGTAATAGTCTCCGCGACTAGCAGAGTTATACCCAAGACACTCACGATTTATGCTATCGCTAGCATAACTGATCTAATTTGGACAGGTAATTGGATAATTGTAATGTTTTTTCTAATTCAATTGAAATGTTTTATTATCCACAACTTTAATAATACCCTTAGACAACCAAAAAGCACAGACTAAATAAGACCAGTTGACGGAAATAGATCATATATAATACAATAACCACAAGCTAGACTGTACCGTGCCTACATTTCTGCCTTACTATAGTTTTACAAGTATCTTTAACCTGAAATTACATTATTAAAAGTGGTCTCCCGCACCAAAAGTTGCTCTATGTTCTTTCTCAGGACGAATATATCGCAAACTGTTCAGGAATCAGGACACATAAGTTGATTTGACAGTTTTATGCAGAAAAATAGGAAAACTTCTACTAGTAGTATCGTAATAATCTAAAATAGTAACTAAAATGAGGATATTTCCTAAGTACAGTCTTCTAACTAGAGCATTTTTAATTTGTGAGCTGTCTTGTCATCTCCATTATCTTTTACTATAGATATATTATATTACATTAAATATATTACATTATCATCACGCCTCGGCAAACGCAAAGAACGCTAGGTGGACCGACGACATAAAGAAGGTGGTGGCTGGATGAGGAAAGCAGGAGACCGTGTTTTGAGCCTTGGGGAGACCTACGTCTAGTAGTGGACTGCTATAGGCTGATATGAATTATGATTCGCAACTTTTCCTTGTACTGTCTCCATAGGGAGAGGCGAAATAAAGACGGCATTAATAACGAAATTACGTAATATATTTATTAACTCAGTGGTCAAATGTGTATTCGTATATTATGTGTATGCGGTTGTGCCCATCAGTCGCACTTACCACCGATTTCAATATTCATCTACAGTTAGAAGTAAGCTTACTAAATGTTGCCTAACGTTTATTATTACTTTACTAAAATTAACGAAGGCTACTAGGTAGCTAAACTGCGATAGGAAGGCCTAACTCTATCTGTCGAAAGAATATTGAAACCGAAAGGGGTCAAGCTGTATGCAAACAGTGTCTCTAGTGTAAATTTCAATCGATATGAGACGAAAACTCTCGTCGTCGTGACAACTGCCAAATCGTATAAAAACGGCAGCAGAGCCTCTGTTATGAATTGTTGGAAACCACTTTTTATATTATATATTTGGATTTGACAGATGAACACAAAGATGACCGTTTTCTTTTCGATTCGATTTAAACTTACACTAAAGGTAGGTACTATTACAGGAACCGCAACCGCAAACATAAAGTGTCATGATGCAACTCATCGCTAGCGATATCGTAAAAACTGTTTCGACAGCACATCAAACTTAACTTAGTTCGATTCCTGGTACTCAGGGACGTAGGTAGGAAAGAGTACGAACATTTGTTCACGAGTAATGGATGATTTTTTTGTGATATTTATGTACGTATACAGGGTATTTATGTACGTAGGCACGGTTTGCCACTTTCAAATAATATAACATTGGCTGCATTATTTCTTTTTTCTTTATACAAAGTACGACAAATGACTCAACACCACCACCTGATGAGAAGCGTTAAGAAGAATCCATATGCGAAGACAGTTAGTGCAGTTCAGAACTGCTCTAGCCACCTCCACCCAGAGCCGTCTTTAACCTATTGGGGGCCCTGGGCACTTTATTATTTTAACCGACTTCAAAAAAAGAGTAGTTTATCAATTCAATTATTTTATACAATATACCGTATAGGTATATTGTATAAAAGAGTGGTTAACAGTTTAAATTATCAATTCGGAAATATTCTCATTAAAAAAAATATGATAACGGTGGAAAACAAGCGTATGGCCTGCCTGATGGTCAGCGGTTGCCATAGCCTATTTAGACGCTCGTAGCACCTTAGGTACTACCTACTCAAGCACTGGTTACCCAAAAAAACTAACATAGTGTTTTTTTAAAATTTACACAAAGCGTAGGTAAGCAGTTACTGCCGCCTGTAGACACCTGCAAAAACAACAAAAAATCACTTGGTCAAAAAAGAGTAGTTTTTCAATTCAATTATTTTATACAATATACCTACATCCATATTTCCATAGAAATTTAATCAAAATCTTAATTTCCAAAAAGTGAACTTGGGGCCACATGGATCGCGGGGCGCTGGGCACTTGCCCACAGTGCCCAATGGAAAAGATGGGCCTGCCTCCACCTTACCGCCTAAAAGGTGCTTTTGACGGAACCCATGTTATAGGAACAACAAATATAATATATTATAGGAAGGAGGTAACACATGTGCTGGCAATAAATTCCAAGTTCTGGAAGTACGACAAAGAAACGAGGTACTTAATTTCTTTGTGCGTTATGTTGAGGTGGAGACAGTGAATTGATGACTCGGAAGACCGGCACGCGTGCCCCCGAGGAGGAAGGGGGAAGGTGGGATAAGGTCAAAAGGCTCTTCAGAGCACTCTGCTTGAAATAACCGATAGAAGGCGCTAAGCGACGCAATGTCTCGACGCAATTTCAGAGGTCAACAACATATGTCCATGCCAAACAAGTTCAAGGAGCCCTGTGCCATAAGAGTGGTTCTCCGAAGAGAGGGCAGGGGAAGGAACGGCGACATTTTGGCTGTGAACGTGCACACCTGTGTTTTCTTAGCATTGAACTCAACAAGATTATTAGAGCCCCATTCAGATATAAGGTTCAACACCCAGTTGAGCTCAATGGTAAGAATCTCTCTCTCTCTCTCTGTCTCGGTTTTAGCGCGCCCAGCCCCAGGGCAACCGTAATATCCCCCATGCACTGTACTGTCATCCGCATAGCAATGAATGTTTTCTAACGGAAACATGTCATTGATATGAAAAAGAAAGAGTTTGGAGGAAAGAACAGAGCCTTGTGGAACACCAGCTTTCACTGACATGAACCGCGCTGAAAATCCCAACCGAGCAGAAATGCCCCAACGGGAATGGAACCCCGTACCTCTAGATCTGAAGGAAGTGATTTCAACCGCTGGACCACAGAGGCGGTTGGAACCTTTTTCCTGTGTGTGATAGAATATACACTTTCATACGAACGTTACAATAGCATAAAATAGTAACTTATATATTATTTTTACCATGACTTTAGCAAGGACCAGCTAAATTAATCAGGGCATTTTGAAGCTTTTGTATAATATTTATATTTAGATTACGCAATGCAAATATGATCACGTTTCACATTTCCGCAATAAGCACAGGTGCATACTAATGCTTCGCCTTGATATTTTTTGTTTCATTTCATGTTTTTTAATTTGTTTGAAAAATACAAAATTTCATTATTTATTGTAATAATTAAGAAAACGATGAAAACATTTTATGCTCCAGGCGGGAATCGAACCCGCGTCTTCTGATGTCCGGCCTGATGCGATTACCACTACGCCACCGGACTACTAGGTGTAACTTACTAATTTGTTTACCACTTTCTTAACGTTTTTTATAGCAACGTTAAAAAAAGGGTAGAAAGCGGTGAAATTATATCTAGGAGCGTGTACGCTGCACGGTTTGTATGAAAAGCGGTGCGGCGTAAACGCTGCTAAATTGACTAACTTTTGAAGGAACCCATGCTATAGGAAGGAGGGAACACATGTGCTGGCAAAGAATTCCAAGTTCTGGAAGTACGACAAAGAAACGAGGTACTAAATTTCTTTGTGCGTGATGTTGAGGTGGAGACAGTTAATTGATGACTCCGAAGACCAGCACGCGTGGTCCTGAGTAGGAAGGGAGAAGGTGGGACAAGGTCAAAAAGCTCTTCAGAGCACTCTCCGTGATAAAGCCGATAGAAGGCGCTAAGCGACGCAATGTCTCGACGCAATTGCAGAGGCTCGAGGTTGTTCGTGACCTCTACATCGCCAACGATGCGGACAGCACGACGCTGCAATCTGTCCAGGGCATCGAGTAGGTACTTAGCGGAGCCATCCCACAAGTGCGAGCAATATTCCACGCAGGACCGGACCTGAGTTTTGTAAAGCAGGCATAATTGGTCAGGCGTGAAAAATCGACGCACCTTGTTCAGGACACCGAGCTTCCGTGAGGCTGTTTTGATCACGGTTTCGATGTAGTTCCTAGAATTCAGATCACAACATATGTCTATGTCGAGCAAGTTTAAGGAGCCCTGTGCCGAAAGAGTGATGCCCTGAAGAGAGGGAAGAGGAAGGCCGGCGAGATTTTGGCTGTGAACGCGCATACCTGTGTCTTCTTAGCATTGAACTCAACAAGATTGTTAGATCCCCATTCCGATATAAGGTTCAACACCCTGTTGAGCTCAATGGTAAGATTTTCCCTCTCTCTTCCGGTTTCAGCGCGGCCAGCTCCTGGGCGACCGAAATATCCCCCATGCACTGTACTGTCATCCGCATAGCAATTAATGTTTCCTAACGGAAGCATATCATTGATATGAAGAAGAAAGAGTGTGGGGGATAGAACAGAGCCTTGAGGTACACTGGCATTCACTGACATGAACCGCGAAGCGCATCCATCTGCGAGGACACGGATTCTTCGCTCATGCAGGAAGCCGGCAATCCAGTTGCAGAGCTGAGCGGGCAGACCGTATGCCGGGAGCTTGGAGAGAAGAGCCCTGTGCCAGACCCGATCAAACGCTTTGGCAATGTCAAGGCTAACAGCCACTGACTCACCACGTTTGTCAATAGCTTCACCCCAGACATGCATTAAATACGCTAGAAGATCACCCGTTGACCGTTTCGGCCGAAAACCGTTCTGTCGATCATTAATTAATGAGTGACCTTCTAGGTATCGGATCAGCTGTTTCCTTATGATCCGTTCCATGACCTTGCAAAGAACTGAGGTGACAGCTATTGGGCGGTAGTTAGCTGGGTCTGAACGGTCTCCCTTTTTGGGGACCGGTTGCACATTGGCCTCTCTCCAAGATTCCG
This sequence comes from Nymphula nitidulata, assembly GCA_947347705.1. NCBI lineage: Eukaryota > Metazoa > Arthropoda > Insecta > Lepidoptera > Crambidae > Nymphula > Nymphula nitidulata. The sequence goes on from OX374636.1 coordinate 11,157,834, forward strand.
GCACACACCCAGAAGAGAGAGAAAGACGGTATAGCCGCGATAAGACGGGAGACAACTCCGTTGCGCAGTTTTTCAGTACTATCGCTGGGATGCCATCAGGTCCACTAGCTTTCCGGACGTCGATTGACTGAAGCTCCGCGCGTACATCACATTTCCTGATACGGATATCAGGCATCGTGTGGCCACAGTGGGAGAGTGTTGGTGGCTGAGATGACGGTCTCGCAGTGCGTCGTCGTGACCGCGCAGTGGTTGCCGAGACGCCGCCGCCGCCCATCCCCGTGGCCAGGGCATTTCGGCCATTTTCAGCTGAGAACCGAGAGCGAGGTCTCGGTCGAGACTTGTTTATTAGAATCAGTTTGTTCGTTTTCAATATTTTCTATTTAAAAGTTTGCATGAAAAACTGTGCGGCGTAAACAGTCTTACATTGTAATAAACGCTGGAAAGATATTTTAATTTAATTCCTTATTTGCCCTTTTTATTACGGATCCCTAGAAAAGTAATAAAACTAGAAGTAACAAAAAAAATCTATTACCCCTAGTGAAGTTTCCTTTCGCGTGATCTTTTCAACCGTACAGTCATAAAGTTGTAGCAGTATAATATTGCTACAATAGTAAATAATATTTCGTAGAATAAATGAAAAGAATCATTTTTACTGTCCATTTGCTTTGCGTCGCGTCGTAAGTAACCAGCCAATCGGAAATGAAAGAGGCGTATGCAAGAGGGAAAAATAGGAATTTCAAGAAAATATTGCAATATAGGTTGTTTTGAGCCTTGAAGCACACAATGATATGATGTTTGTATTTACCTCTCCGCATAAATATGATCTTATGCATTCAAATTACTTTAGATTGAATACACTAGGTGTTAGGTGTTGATTTTTGACAAAATTTACACTTATCGATAATTAAAATATTTTCAATACAATATAACGAGTATTATGAATGTTTGCATCAGGTAATACGAACATTTATCGAAGTTTCGGTCACAACATAATTGACTTTCGATTTGCCGTCGTAGGTACTTAAATGTTCTAACTTCTAACTCTTCTTTACAATGTTCTTTTCCTTGCTAGCTTTCCATCTTACCTCAAAAATTGTTGTTCTCTTCGTTCCTGTCAAGTGCTGGGTTCGACATACAGTACTTGTGTTGCTCAGTGGGTGTTTCTATCCGAGGAGTTACTTACTAAAGTGAAGAGAGGACGAAGAGTGGGGAAAAATATAATGGCCTCGTTCTTTGAAAAGACGGGGCATTACGCGACAATAGTTTTAGGGGATCGAAAACAGTTGCTGCAGAGTGGCACACTAACAATTGTTAGCCACTTGTCTTGGAAAAATTTCACACCGCCAGGCGAGCGATCGACTATTTGGCGACGTCAGATGTAGAAACCTACTGGGTCACCCGCCGTGTAGCCCCGACCTTGCGATTTTTATTTATTCCCGAGAATAAAAGAAAATCTTCGAGGACAACGTTGTATGGACGCCGAGGAAGCAGTGGCTGCGCTTCAAAAGGCCGTTGAAGAGACCCATAGGGACTACTGGGCAAAGTGCTTTTTCACAGTAGTTCCATCGATGCAGCGATGTATCGATGTGAATGGACACGATATTGAAAAGATATAAAAAAACTAATAACTTGCTAGTTTTCTCAGTTTTTGATTTTCTAAGAACTTTCAGTTTAACCCTCGTTTACACATAATTATGTATTTCTGGAGGTCCGGCCATAGAAACCACGCTAAGGTTAAATAATAATTTAACTTAAAGAGAGAAACCTTTTGTCATTTATATAAAAAATCAGTTTCTTAATTATTTTTTCTAGTTCTAGTGAATCACCAGTTGAACAAAAAAAAACGTAACTACAATCAATCAAATACTCTTTATTGCACAACAGGACATATACATATTTAATATCAAATAAACTATGATTATCCCATCCCAGGATCGACCATGGCGAATTTTGCTTTGTTTTCGTATCAAAACCAAAGCGTTCAAACCAATAAGCCACCGAGCTCCTTAGATTATATATTTTTTTGAATTTTAAAATAGATTATACAGGATGGTGCTGTCAATGCGACAATAAATTAAAACATGGGCTATATAGTTCATAGAAATGGTTTGCCACTTTCAAAAACATCTTATTCATTTGATAATTTCTGGACATTTCTATGAAATAATGCAGCCAATGTTATATTATTCCATACAAATGTCATGAAATTATCAAATGGATACGATGTTTTTGAAAGTGGGACACCATTTCTATGAACTAATATAACCCATGTTTTGATTTATTGTCGTATGACAGCACCACCCTGTATAAACCTATAGGATTAAAGTTTTACTTATCTATAGAAGAAATGAGATATAGTTTAATAACAGCTAGGCATAGCTGTTTTACTGAGGAAATGTTTCTTAACTTGGATCTTTAAGTTTTCCCAATGATCGGGCTTACGTTGCCTACAGAGAAGATTGCACTGTAGATTATATGTATATTTAAAATGTAAGTAAATATCAGGAGTAGGTATAACGTGACTCTTTTATGTAAAAAATAAAATATGAAATAGGTAGGCATGAACTAGAAACACGCGGACCACCCGCTCATAATTGTGTACCTCACAGAGGCGCCCAAAGGTTTCCTATGAAAAAGTATAAAGAATGTATTGTTGGGGACTGTACAGTCATGCATGAATGACATTACTCTGTAGGCAAACCCATATCACTAACATGTATTCAATTGACAGATTAGAAAATTCATGCGAATGTAATATCATGAAAACGTAACACTTAGGTAGATACTTAAAATAAAGCTTTTATCAAAATATTTCAATTCTTATTTGAATGTAGTACATACAAACTTATTTCTATGATCTGAGAGTACAAAGGAGTTGTTTTCGTTCTGCGACTCTTTTGTTCATTAATTTTGTCTGTAGAAGATTCTATGAAATCTTTGGACGTAGAATATTTTAGATACCTACATAGGTCATCATCATCATCAGCCTATACACGCCCCTCTGCTGGGTATAGGTTTTCCTACAATAATTATCTGGAATTGATGCTGAGACCTGTCTTCTCTTGACAAATAGGGAATTTCTATTTGCCAACTATGTAGATTGTGCAAATTTAAGTAGCCGTCCTTTCTGCAGGCAGATTGATCACTCCATAGCAGCTTATTAAAAAAAATGGGTCCTCCCGATGCATTTCAGACATGCGGCGACAGAATTGAACTCTCGCCGCGTAGTCTCTCGATAAAAGAGTTTGTACGCGTCGTGCGTGATATGGATGGTATCCACATGCCTCTTGAGCACCAAATGAACAGTGGACTTCGGTATCCCTGTGCGCCGTTGTATCGATCTAACTGAAGTGGTGGGGTCTTGTTCTCGTTCCTGAAGCACTATTTCTTCGTCAACAACTTGTGGCCGTCCACTGCCACGTCGACCAGGGAGTCTGACTTCCATGTAGGAGTTATGCACTCTGGTAAACATTTCATGGTGTGGATGTCTCCTATCGGGAATCCTTTCCCTGTAGAGTGTAGCAACAGCTCTGGAAATTTGGTCAGCTTTTCCGTAAATTAGATGCATCGGTTTATCAATATCAATCGAAAGTTTCTTTAACTAAAAATATTTTTTACTAACATTACTAACACAAATTATTTTATAAATCGCTGGAACTCTATATAACAGTATTATTAGTTAGGGTTTTCAGTAATTTTCTTAAATGTTTAATCATTAGCCACAGACAATTCCAAATAATAAAGAAAAATTACAATTAGGGTAAAACCGGGATAGATGCCGCAGTGGGATAGACGCCTCATTTTGAAAATACCTAACTTCCCAAACTCCCAAAATGTGGCAAAGTTAATAGCATAAGTAGGAACCGCAGTCACCCCGCACCTCAGTTGCCCACCGGATGTCGTAAGGTGTGGATTCGTTTCGCTCGTGCGTGCAACTATCTCCGCGGCGAACTTCACGAACACGTAAAAATTTTAAAGATTTGCCGTCGTTTAACTTTTTAAGTAGTAATAAATTCCGTTATATTTTTTATTACGTCAATGTACTGGTTCATTAAGTGTGCAGTTTTTTTGTTTTTAATTTATTTAAAACTACTTGGGCATTTATGCCTATCAAAAAGGATAGTTGCCCTGATTTTTCGAAAAAATAATAATAATAATGCACTTAGGGGCATCTATCCCTCCATACACCATATATGCCCATTTACTAAGGGCATCTATCCCTCCATGCACCAAATATGCCCATTTATAATGCCAGTGTATATTTTTAAATTATTTTTTGTTTGGTTATATTTTTTATGTATTTACGTATATGTATTTATATAATTATGACCTCTTTACTGATTTTTGCAGCACTATGCCACGATAATATAAAAGAAAAGAAGGAGTGCGTACGAGAGTATGTACTTGGACGGAAGACCAACTTTATAATTAATATTTTATAATACCATTTAAGAATTGTTTCACAAAGTTTTTAAATTTCATTATGATTATTTGTATCATTTTTTAAAAAGATTAATTAAAAATATTTTAAAAAACGCAAAATGATTTTTGTAATTCGACCCATGTTTCTTGGAGACAATTGCTGTTTCAAGGAGTAGAGCGACCTCATAAAATTTAGTTGGGTTTTACATTTACACAGTATAAAGTGCATCTATCCCGCACTGCAGGCATTTATCCGTCTTAGTATTTTCATAGTGGGGCAACTATCCATACAGGTAGGCATCTATCCTCAAAAAAAAGGTTCCACAAAAAGCAAAATTTTGCAAAATCTGTGATTGTTAGGTCAAAAATAAATAATTATAATTCAACATGAATTGTTGAGCTAGCCCACATTCATAGAAATTATTTATATTAATAAATGTTTTCAAAATAAGGCGGCGTTTTTAAAAAGTGGGGAATCTATCCCGGTTTTACCCCATACCTAGTCTTGCCATAAATACTGAAACAAAGAAAAAAAAATTCTATTGCAAGTAACATTTATTACTTTTACAGTGTGTTAGTTGAATACATAAACATAAAATAATTTAAAATATAAAAAGCTTATTCGAAGTGTTCTCCATTGGCTGCAATACAGTCCTTTAAACGTTGAGGCCAGTTATCAATAGAAGCACGCACTCTTTCCATGGGAAAATTCTTCACTGCCAATCGTACGGATTTATGACCCGGCGCCGAGTATTCCTAGAAGGACCATTCTTGGTTAACGAACATGGTGTTGTTAAGGGGCTTCACTACCTTCTCAAGAAGTTCAAGAATGGTATCTTGATATACTTGTGCCGATGTTTTGATACCTTTTTCATAGCTAGTACCTCACCAAACCATCACTGAAGTCGAATAGTGGCCACGTTGCACTCTGTCGACTAATTGGGAAGCTTCCTTATAGCTTTGAGCATAAATACAGTCATTGTGTTTGTTAAAACTGTTGCTCAATTGTAAAAAATTTCTCAGTCGTAAACAAAATTTTTCTGTGACCTCCCTTTGCGTACCGCTTCAGTAGTTGTTTCGATTTTACCATCCTATTCTTTTTTTAAATTATCAGTTAAGAAATGACCAGTAACGTCTCTTATAGGCTGCAAGTCCTAAATCATCTTTTAAAATACGCGACATGGTTCTAGGTGCTATCTTCATCTCCCGAGATAAAATCTTTTGCTTTCGGACAGGATTTCTTCGAATTCTTTCCCTTACTGCTTTGACTACCTTTTTCGTATGAACACTACGTGTACGGCCAGATCTTTTTCTGTCACAAACAGAGGAGGTCTCATTGTACCTATTAATATCCCGGTACACAAATATTCTACTAATACCAAGCGTATGGAGAGTTTTAAAAATTGCATTTGGCTTCATACCTATTTTGTGTAATGCAATCACAGCGATTCGGTTCCCTTTATCACCCCACTCCATTTTAATATCAAAAAATATTTTACAATGTATTTACGCCAAAATGAGAAAACTCAATAAACAATCTTATAAAAAATGACAGATTCTAAATTCGAATGTAATATTTTGTTTATTTTTATTTGTAACAGTATTTATGGCCAGACTAAGTATATCACATTTAAAATTAAGTTTGTGCTGCCCGAGCCTAACGGCATCTGTTCTATCTTTACATACAGGTTTAATCCTAGTTCGGGGTCAGTGTTGGTTGGGCCCGGCCAGAGCACTATTAATAATTGTAATTTATTATTAAGAAAAAAAAATCAACTAGTTGTGTACTAATGCTTTATTCTGTATTTTTGTGTGTATTCTTCATCTTCTATTTCTGGCTATGCAATAAAGAAATTATTATATTATTATTATAATTATAAAACTAGCAGAAAACCTGTTGATTTTCAGCGGTAACGCTCACGTTTTTAAAATTTCACATAAGTATATTTAATATTTCAAGAATTTCGAAAATCGATTCAGAATTGACGGAGGAAACGGTGAACATACACACAAAAAAATACATGCAGACCATGCAGTGGAACATATGTATAACTTCCTTCTTTTTTAAGTCGGTTAACAATTGTAGGTATTATATTGAAATAAGGTTTTCAATAAATAAAATTGGTGGATGCCAATACTGATCTAAAGTAACTCTTTCCTATCGTTCACCCGGTTGGTAGCTGCCAATATTCAGCTATAACAAATATTTACTTTCTCCTGCCTTCCTGACCCGATGGATACGTGTTTATATAAAGGATAAGTATCACTTACCAAGCTTACAAAGAGTTTTCTCCTCATTTATTTAGTTCGGGACGTTTACATAAGTACAGTCAAGAGCAGATAAAGCTTTACACGATAGGTAGTATCTACTCTATGGGATTGTAATAAGGAAACAAAAATAAATGATGCTTTATTTCTTTATCACGAAGCTGTTTTGCAAACAAAGTCTGATTGGTTTTTTCTCTCTCTTCTGGTGCCTCTTTATTACTGAAGATCGGCCGCTAGCTTCGCAAACTATTCCCCGTCCATCACGAGATGAAACAATATCCATTTAAAGATAGAGTGGTGGTGTAGTGGTTTCCTATTGCCTTCTACACCAGACCTTTTAGAGGTTATTTAGACCTCAAGGCTGCTGTAGCCTCTTCCAGCCGCTTTCCCGACCTGGTGTACGGTTATTCCGCCATTCATGGGTCGCCAGAGCCTCGTCCGTTATCTAGCAGGGAGACGAGGTTGACAGTTGGGTCGGATAAGATGTTAGATTCCGTTCTCCTCTATCTCCCCAAAGTACTAAAAGAAGGCAATCTTCCATAACATATCTCACACTCTTTCACACACGAAGGAGGAAAGATATCAATATCTTAGTAGTAGTGGACGAAAGTATGTTTTGTCCGAGAGAAAGGAAGAAATAAAACACGGGCCCATGTCTCTCTTTTCATCCGAGAAAAATGATAAGATGAAACACATTTCATCTGTTATTAAGCGGTGGAGAGAGGTTTTGTCCACGGCCCGTGCTACAGTACGGGTGCAGCATTAAGCTCGAAAAGTACATCATAGTAGGTACAGTTAGTTACATTACCAGCGAGCACGCCCTTCAACAAACTGTCAAGCTTTGTAACCGCAGTATTGGCGAGAAAGGACGATGATTGATTAAGTTATGATAAATAAGTTATTGTATAGGAACTTAGAGTGATATTGAAATCTTATCTATTGTTTCAGGTTTACCCAACGACTTGTCAGTGTATTGGCACCAGTACCCCTACAGCCTCGGGCTAATGTTCTGCAAATTGAGGGCTTTAATATCTGAGGCGTAAGTACGTTTTTTATTTACGACTGTTTTCTGTATATAATTTTATTTAATAAAAATTTAATAGTTTTCCACACATCCAGCGCTGCTAACTTTAACTTTATATAGTAAGACAAGCTTCGCAAATAAAAATCATGTTTCAATTTAAAACGTCACGATGTAGGAGGTTTTTTTCACGCAAAAAAGGTTCTTATAACCGCCGCCGTGATTCTTATGGCACTTGTTTCGATCTAGTACTTTGTACTCAGAGCAACTGAGTAAAAAGTGTAGCACGATCGCAACACTTAAACGGAACATAGTATTGAACAATGGGGTCTTCTCAATCAATCATTTATTTGTACGAATACCAACGTTATTAGTACACATGTACGCTATTTTAATCCCTAAGTACATTATTTAGCCTGTCAGCAGCAGATGTGCAAATGTTAATATTAAATTAAGTAGCTGCATTTGAAATTAGCCAAAATAATAATGAAACTAGACAGCATTAAATTAAGGTCATAATACCACCTACTATTATAAAATTATTATTATTTACTATCTTTTCTCTATTTATTTTCTTACTGTTTGTCTTTATAATTTATCTCAAAGCGTGTATAACACAATGTTTGTCGCTTCAATGACATAAAACTGCCCCGGGCAGTTGAGCATAAATCGACATGGATTCCGCAATAGGATATACTTATTTTAATAGAATATATAAGAAACAAGGGTCGCATGCAGTTTAGTTTAGTGAATTTTTTAGCCTTTCAACCGTCAAATATGTATCTATACATACCTACTTTGTACAAAGCCCTCGGTGGGCGTCGGACTTGCACTAGTCCGGTTTTAATAATTATTATTGAGACGTTGAAATGGGGGTATAAAACATAACAAAAAAAAAATTATTAATTTCATATTTTTATTTTAATCATTTTTACGACTTGAATATTAAGTGGTTGTCAGTTATGGTTTATAGATCTTCTATTATGGTATTGTTACGTAACATTAATAATATTGATTTCACATAAAATACGTTTGGTTGTTAGTCTGATTATTCTTAGTATTAATATTGTTAATTATTTCATTAATGAAACATTGTTTTAGTTTTGTATTATTTATTATGTCTGTTAACTTCCGCCCGACCTTGCTACGCGAGCGCCCTCTATTCTGCCAATAACGTAACCATAGCAACAGAATGGCGGGGGGGACGCAGTCTGTGGCGGCAAGGTCGAGCTGGGGAGAATGGCATTGAGTGTTCAACCGGCGACCAGCGAAGACGTCTCTATTAAACAGTAAAGTGTTAACCTAGTGCTACAGTATTTGTGAAAATTTAAATACAGTAATATTCGTGAAGAGTTGTTTGATTCCGAACAGCATGTACCGTTGACAGCACATCAAGCGTAAAAGTTTGACCTTGAGACCGCCCTTACTCCGTTCGTAATAGAGGCGGCATTCGTAGTGTAACAGTTACACATGACGTGCTGTCGTGTGTACAATAGGGTACTTGACAGCTTTCTTTATTATTTAATTTATATAAAGGATGTGAATAGTTAATAAATATTGCAGATGAAATAGTATATCTGCGATCTATAGTTTTTTTAGATATAGCGATTTGTTTGAGGTGCAGCTCCAGGTCGTCAAAAAACGCTCTAAAGAAAATGATGCGGAATAGTGACGTCACACTAGAATAATAGTAGCCAGCGAATTTGACACATGGACAAAATTAGTGATATTTCTTTGTAATTTATATTACACGCATATTAGTTGGAATATAAAAAGTTCTTTTAATTTGAGAAAACTAATAGTACAAATGTTTGTAATGAATTTTATAGTATTTATATAGCCATTTTTAAATTTCTAAGCCATATAATTTCGATTCCATACTTTGCAAAGTATTTTTAGGTATTATATCACTCATATTTTCCAAATGTATCCGAAAAACCTACATTTTCCCTTAAGTCAATATCCTTGTCTGTTTAGTAGAACAAGTGCATTTCAACTACTGATCAAACAATCATGTCTTAATTGCATTTCCTTGTCACCGCTTCCTTCCCGGGAGCTATCTTCAAAGTGTAAGCTTGCCTACTATGTTATATTATATTTTAAGACTTCGTGCTATTACTTATTCAGTGCTTCGTCGTGTCATCTAATATATAGACACACGTTAAATGCAAATTACCATAGCAATCAGCATCATGTGGTGGTGCCGTCAATGCGACAATAAATTTAAACATGGGCAATATTAGTCCATAGAAATGGTGTGCCACTTTCAAAAAAATCGTATTCATTTGATAAATTCATGCCATTTGTATGGAATAGTGTAACGTTGGCAGCATTATTTCATACAAATATCATGAAATTATCAAATGAATACGATATTTTGAAAGTGGCAAACTATGTCTATGGACTGATATAGCCCATGTTTAAATTTATTGTCGCATTTACTGCACCACCCTGTATTTCAGCCTTTGTTGTCTATGCCTATGTCTGCATCCAATTCCAACGGCTCCCCGCGACCCTGACCATGCAGACTGTCCATCTAGTGGAAGGCGTTCATACGTGGTCGCCATCTAGAACTTTTAACGACCCACGGTCGTCCGTTCTGCGTGTTATGCGCCCTACTCGCAGAGGGTTACTTCAATTTGCTAATCTGAGCTATATTAGTGCCTTTGGTTCTCTCACCGGATGTCCTCATTTCTGATACTATGTCGCAGAGACACACCTTACTTAGCTCGTTGGGTGACTGCGAACTTGCACACGAGGACAACCTCGTTTCACAGCCGTGTGTTATTAATGGCAACGGCAACGGACACTGATCGAAGACTTTCGACTCCAGGCACTGAGGGATTTTTCACGAAAAGACCTTACGCAATTTACCGAAGGCTGCCCATCCGAGTATGATGCGTCGATTTAGCTAGACCATTTTGTACGAGGTAAGCGTATTCGTCAACAACTTCGATAACAGAACTACCAACTGTAACTGATACAGGTGCGACATGGATATTCGACATAGCCTTGGTTTTTCCCATTTTCCTTTTTTAGACCCACCTGTCGGGAAGTTCTGTCTAGGTCGCTGAACATTATGCTCAATTCCTTCAGGACTCATGTCATCGGATATCATCGGCAAATCGAAGATAGACTGTAGTAATACCTGTATAGAAAACTGGAACCATTATCGTTGGCAACTTCATAGAAATAATCTTAATTAAATATTGTTATATCGTGCTACTACTTTCATTCACCCCGCACCCACACTATTCAATCCTGAATTCAACTATTGAAAACACATTATGTGATACGTGTGTGTCATGTTGTACTTGATACTTTATTGTAAAGTGGCGAAACATGTTCGCCCAATGCAAAGCAAGTTGAAAATTCAGTACATTCAGCTACAAAATGATAACACATTCTGTCTTATGTTTACGCGATAGGGACCAAAATCGTTTAAATATATTTAACGCTGACTGTACTGCTACAAAATTTCGTGTAGCAACGTGGGGTGTTTCTGGTTTCGCCACATTATTAGCGAAAGGTAGGATCTTCTGCCGAGTTCGCTCGGGGACTACGGCCCGACTGTAACCGTCTACAAAGAAAAATACAAGACGCATTTTGACAGATTACACACCATATGGTTGTTGTTTCAATATTATCATCTATTGAATTAAATTGCATTTTGTTTTTTCTTACGATTATCTCAGAGACCGCATCATAAAACAAACATTTTGTAATTGATTTCTACAGAATTTGAGCAGCTGGTTGAACAGGAAAGTTCATTAGCCCCCGACGAAAAAAGAGGGGTGTTATAAGTATGACGTATCTGTCTGTGGCATCGTAGCTAAACTAAATCAAAATCGTTCCACTCGTTTAGGACCTAAACGAATGGACCGATTTGATTTAGTTTTTTTTGTTTGAAAGCTGACGTGACTAGGATGGTTGTTAGCTATAATTTTCAGGCGTTTGATGACTCAGCTCATTCTTACAAAGTTCAGCGGAGCTACGACTGGAAACGTAGCAGACATACAGACGGACAGTGTAATTTCCGCTTTTTTAATATCAATGTGGATGCATGAATAAATGTCAAAAAAATAATTAAACAAGACTGGTTTTTATACCTTCATTCTAAAATAATTATTTTTCTATGCTGTTTATAAAAATGTTATATTCGGTCGCTGTCACACTGTCAATATTCATCATTTTCAATCAATATTTGTTGGTACACGATTTGAATTAAATATCAACAAACGACGAGCTCGGGTTGCCGGATGTTTACGTTTTCGGGCGCAATTTTCTGCGTTTTTATATTTTATGATTGAGGTTTATGACATTGGAAACACTTTAAACATTTTAACAATTAAATTCCGGGTCATGGAAGGAATATCATCTAAGTCATACAACACAGCTGCCATACCAAGTGCAGTTGTTTATATTCCATAGGGGACGGTAGCCATTTGCTTACAACCAGGAGGGCCGCCAGCGTGCTTGCCATGTTGTTGAAATAAAACAAATCTACTTTAGTAGTATATGTGGTAGGCCCGTATGTAGGGTCGTCTGGGTAGGTACCACCGGCTTTCTTATTTCAGCCGTGAAACAATTCGCTGTGTTCCGGATTGAAGACGGCCCCAGGATGACAACGCACCTGCAATATCAAGTAATTTTTTCATGTTATTGCAGGTGTCCGGTGGACCGTCAGCTTGTTTGTCATCTAGTTTTATAAAAAAAATGTCATCTAAGCCATACAATACACCTGCAATACCAAGTGCAGTTGTCTCTATTCCATAGGGGACGGTAGCCATTTGCTTACTTGGCTTATGGACCGCCAGCGTGCTTGCCATGTAGTTCAATAAAAAAAAATCTACTTAAGTAGTATATGTATGAACAATGTACATATATAACTCAATGATTTTCACCTTATGTCCCTTAACTGCAACCTATTTTAAAAGTAAGTACATACTTTATTCAACTTTATTTCGGTCGAAATCGAGACAGGCCCTTCCTGTATGAGAGTGTTGCGATATGAATGACTGCTCAAAGAAAGGGAAAATGACAACAAGAGCGCTCGCGCGAGTAACATAAGCTACAAATTGGAAATAATATATCAATACTAATATTATGAGGTGGTGTTGGGTCATTTGCTGTGCTTTGTAAATATTAAAAAAACTCCTCAGTGTAAGAGATCCGCCTAGGCGTCCAATTGAGCTGACTTTCAATACAAAGTTGTCAAACGTTGAGTGATTTTAGTTAAATTAAGTATTGGCCTAGGCATTTCATTGGTTGCAGGCGTTTAATAGATGGCCTAGGCGTCCAAATAACTGACTAATTTAACGAGATGGCTGCGATACATACTTACATTTTTTAAACGTGACTGTATGTAATCGCACCGTCGTCGATTCGCAAATCTCTTCGTAAGTCACTTCGGAATCTTCGAATGCATCTGTCCGACATATTCCTGATGAGGAATTGCTTAGTTTGACAGTTGAATTTGAAGTGAAGCAAAATGAGGCTCTAGTTTTGTTACAGAATTGTAGTGGTAAGGCACCGACCACAAGTGTCGCATAGGCGCTTAATTTTACTCAAGAAACTATCCGAAACTTTGTTACGTCCAAACTTATGAATTACTGCCTATTTCTAGTAACTTTCAATGTTTCGGTAATAATAGTTTGTCATAATAATGAATATATGATAAAATAGTAGCCGCCCGCGTGGATATCATTTATCGCTCCAAAAAGTATTATATGTGTAAGAGTTACGTTATTCGTGTTCGTATAACTTTACTTATTATTCACTTTGTAATAAAGAATGTAACCATATTAGTTTATACTGAGAACTTAGTGTCAAGTATTTGTTATTGCCATTATATAGTAGCGCGTAAAATACCTTTGAGTTATTAGTTGATTCATTTGTCTGGTAACACTGACTCGCTCTTGATGTTTTTAATCTGTGCGCTAATGTCAGAGTGTCAGATTTGTTGAAAATATTATTGCGTGTTTATAATTAAAAATCTTGATTAACGTTGGAATTATTGTTTCATTTCTGAGATTCGAGATAAGACTTTCAATTGCAAGGTCTTTTAGCTGTCTTTATACTAAATCGCATCTAAATCGGTTCAGCGGTTTGAGCGTGCAGAGGTAACAGACAGACAGATAAACAGACACACTTTCACATTTATGATATTAGTATAGATACAATGTACTTTTACGTTACGTCACCTCTGAAAATAGCCCTAAAAACCAATGGTAATAATTGATTGGCTGAATAGGTCCTTGTTATCGCTGGAAAAGAAAAAAGATGTTTCCGTTTCTGGGCTATTTTCAAAGTAATTGACAATATGCTTTTCGAAAGGCCAGCTTACATGAACCTTAGTCCATAATAAATTAGATACTTAAGTGGAATTGTGAATAAAAATTTTGTGTGGAAGAAACAGTCCTGCAAACTGTGTTTCAACAGAAATATTATTTGTACAGACGACAGCACGACAAGTGTAACAGTGACACTACGAAAGCCGCCTCTATTACGAACGGAGTAAGGGCGGTCTCAAGGTCAAACTGTTACGCTTGATGTGCTGTTATAGTATACAAGTTGTTATAAAAAGATGTAGTCATATTTTAAGGGCTTATTGTACCCATCAATACAAATAACTTTTACTATGAGAACAACTACGAATCGCAAAGCTGATTTCTTTCTCGCGATTTCGTAGTTGTCTTCATAGTAAAAGTTGCTTGTATTAATGGGTACAATAAGCCCTTAGAATATGACTACACCTTTACACACTAGGAAGTAATATTTATTGTGTGTGATGTAGTAATTTACGAGACTCTTCACCAACGCTGTAGATGTTTAGTGTTTGGGAACCAATCAATCAATCAAATTCTTTAATGCGAACTAAGTGTATTACAATAGGTCTTATAAGATACATTGTGCTTAGAACTTAGCTGCCCTTTTCAGGCACTGCAACATTATAATGTATTAAAGTTTACAAAATAATAATAATTAAAAAAAAGTTTTATAAATTTAACATTCAAAAATTATATTTCCATACAGTTATTATAAAATATGTCAATTATAGGTACAATACAATAAATGATTAAATGTGTCAATTATTTTTTTGTTAATTATTTTTTATAAATTCTTAAAAAAAAATCTGAATTCTAATTCTGGCGAACACATGCTAAGTTTAAATTTAAGTTCAGTCTATTTCTTTCTCTCAAAATGCAAAAGAAAAGGATGGCTGTCATATAAATTGACATTTAGAAAGGTGCGTTCAATTTTCGACCTTATTTAACGTGCTAAAATGCAGTGTTTAAGAGGCACCTCCGTACATGCCGTCTAAAATTGTCTATGGTTTCTTTGAAATCTATCTAAATTTAAGTGACAGCTCTAAACAGATGCTTGCTATCTTTTTTCTATTACTTATTGCGAGAAAGAGATATACTGTACTTAAACTTAGAATTAAAGTGTGTTCCCAGAATTAGGCCCATTATAAAATATGTCAATTATAGGTACAATACAATAAATGATTAAATGTGTCAATTATTTTTTTGTTAATTATTTTTTATAAATTCTTTTAGTGTGTAGTAACATTTTGAGATAAGGTAGTTATTCAGTTTTTTTTAAAGCAGATAAATTTAGTTTCTGTTTTTATATCAGAAGGGATTTTGTTGTAAATTTTTATCGCCATATAAAATGGGCTACAATTGAGCATCTTTATCCTCGAGGGGGGTAGATAGTCTGACTTTATGTCTAGTATTTATGTTATGAGTATCTTTCGCCTTTTTAAATATGTCTATGTTTCTAAATACGAATGTCCTGGATATAAATTGATGTTAATGTCAATAATTTAAATTTGTTGAAATATGGCCGGCAACTTGTAGTATTGTCAATTTGAGCTATTATTCTAATTATTATTTTTTTAATATAAAGAGTTCGTTTGCATTAATGCTATTGCCCCAAAGTATTACTCCATACTTCAGCCACGAATATGCGTAGGCGTAGTATGCTGGCAGGGCGGTTGCTGTATTGGTGCTATATTTAATTTCGAAAAAAGCGTAAAAAAATTATGAAAGTTTTATTTTTATATATTCAATATGGGATTTTCAATTAATGTTAGAATCTATATTAAGTCCAAGTAAATTACATGTATCTATTGTTTCTAGTTGTGTATTTTGGAAATTAATATTAATTAGTGTAGGTTGTTTAGTGTATGAGTGGAATTGTAAAATTTTAGTTTTTTTTTAAGTTTAGTTCTAGATTATGATCGTCAAGCCAAAGGGTTATCTTATTTAGAGTGTCATGGATAAGTGATTCCTGATTTTTAACGTCATCGCATTTAATCAACAACTATATATCATCGGCAAATAGTACTGGGAGGGTTAGTTCTTTATTAAAACATTTTGGAAGATCGTTAACAAATATAAGAAAAAGAACACAGCTTAAAACGCTTCCTTGAAGGATGGAGCATGTTCTTTAGTATCGTGATTGTAGTATTCAATTTGCACAATTTGCTTTCTGTTATTTAAGTAGGATTTAAACTAATTGTATGCAGTTCCACGTATACCCGAGCCGTCTAGCTTTTTAAGCAGCAAATCATAAGGAACTTTATCCTTAGCTTTTGACATATTGAGCAGTAAGCTAATAGCGTGTTTTTTACTATCGATATGCTGTAAAGCTGTTTGAATGTATTTAAATACTGCTAAGGTTGTCGATCTACTTTTCCTGAAACCGTTTTGGCTATCATCGAGAATGTTATTTTTTCCAAGAATGCGTACAGTCTATTGCACATAGCTTTTTCGTAAATTTTTGAAAATGTAGGCAACAGGGCAATCGGTCTGTAGTTGTTGGGATCACTTTTGTCACCTTTTTATGTAATGGTTTTATTATGGCTATTTTAAGTGAATCTGGAACTTGGCTATCCAAGAAACTTTGGTTTATGAGGAATGTGAGAGGTTCTATGAGTTCTAAAGCACATTGTTTCAAGAGGAACGGTGGTATTTCATCTATGCAACAGCTGTGTGTATTTTTGATATGTCTAATTATATTGAGGGTTTCATTCTGGGTTACAGGACTTATGTATATTGAGCTGGTTGGTGGATTCATAATAAAGTGTCTAATGGAATTTAATTTAGGTATAGTGTTGGCTGGTTTCTTTGGCTTTTCACCCACTGAGGCAAAGTGTTCGTTAAATATGTTAGATATTTCTATAGGGCATTTCAATTAATTGTTGTTAATTGATAGTTCTATGTTTTTATAAAATTTTTGTTTTATTTTGCCTGTTTTAGTGTTAAGTATTTGCCACATAGTTTTCATTTTATTATCTGAGTCATTCATCTGTTTTATATATTGCAATCGTTTCGATATTTTTATTCTTAATAACCTAATATTATATTAAAAGCGTTGAACAAAATATAATTGATAAAATAAAAGACGGACACCAATTATGGGCGTATCTAATTTTAATACCTAACTCACAGTTAGAAATACAAAAGTACTTACGCCTACGTCACAAATAGCGATACGCCTAACCTAATATAATTTCTATAGTCACTATCACAATAACACTAGATGAAGTACCGAATACGTCACACGCACGACGTCACGTCTCTACACCTAGAAGTCACAGCAAGAGTGAGGGCTAAAAAATGTACTCTTTGTGAGGGCTGACCATGTTCCGTCGTTGCCGCCCGCAGCGAGAGATGTTTACATTTCATGTGGGAGGGGAAGGTAGGTGAGGCATGAAATGGGCTGCGTCATCATCTTATCATTCTTCTTACAATATACTTTTTTATACTAGATGACAAACAAGCTGAAGGCCTACCTGGCGGTAAATGGTTACCGCCGCCTATAGACACCCGCAATAACATGTAAAACATCACTTGGTATTGCAAGTCCGTTGTCATCCTGAGACACTTAAACTTAAATGCGTTCGATGTCCAGTAATTACACTGGCTACCTTTCCCTTCAATCCGAAACACAGCGAACTGTTTCACGGCTGAAATGAGAAAGGCGGTGGTACCTACCCACTCGACCCTACATACGGACCTACCACCTAGTATTAACTAATAGAACTATCGAACTAGTTCGATATGAAAATGTTTAGATTATTAGTGCTTCATTTCCACCGTAGTTGATTAGAAGTGGAAGCTTAGCGCTCAGTAGTTTACCAATATGGCTTTATTTTATATTTCAGAGAATAAATATTCTCTGTCAATTGTGAACCGATTTTCTAAATTCTTTTTTCATTCGATAGATTATACTCCAGGGGTGGTCCCATTGTCACCAAGTCAGGATCTGATGATGGGATCCCAGGGAAATCGAGAGCAAACGAAAATTTTTATAGGCAGGTGTGACATGTTTTACTTTTTTCCAAAGCTATTCAAGTATTTGCTTCTGTTAGTCATCATCTCATGTTGATGAGCTGAAGATGGAAGGTACAACTCCTTAACGGTTAGGAGTTAAAAGATAATTCTTACACTGTGTATTTCAACCAAGGACTGAGAGACAGACAAGTCGATAGTGCTGACGGTCACCCATCTTGCTTTGACCTTAGGAAATCACTTAAAAATGTAAAAAAAAAAATTTTTACAGTCGGTTTTATTTTTGTTAAAAAAATTTTTTATAAGAAAACAAGATAGAAAAGAATAAGATGTAAGGTAGCCAGTGTAATTACTGGGCATGGACGGCATTTCATCTTAGGCCCCAGGATGACAACGCACCTGCAATATCAAGTAATTTTTTCTTGTTATTGCAGGTGTATAAAGGCGGCGGTAACCGCTTACCATCAGGTGGGCCGTCAGCATGTTTGTCATTTAGTTGTATAAAACAAAAACAAAAATAAATTTTAAATAAGCCACCAAATATGAGGTTTGTTTTTATAGTAGGGTTTTACCCGTGTCTCCAGTGCTTTATCCCTTTGGTGTGTCTACCGGTAATTATCTTTCTCCTCGTAGTCCCACTGTAATAAAGTGGGTGCAGGGGTAAATTCAATTAACCGTCGCGTCCCTCTCAAAATAGAATCGAGTTAACTAAATGTCTTTGGTTTTAATATTCAAATTAATGATCCCAATGGTGAACACATATTGACATACTCTCTAACACAGATAATTAAAATGAGAAATAAAAAATAGCAACCCGTAACTTAATGACCATTAAAGCATCGGCTCCACTCATTAAAATACAATTATAAAAAAAAAATAGTTACTTATTTTTTCAGAAAGCCCAATTGAGTTAATACTTGACTGACCTGACACTTGAAAAAATCTTTGCGTTCATCAAAGCGGCTAAGTAAGGTAAGATAAAGCCTACTTATAAACGGGCGCAACGCCCGCCGCTTTAAAAGATAAGTAAAATTAATAGTGAAATTAAAAGTGCAAACCTTTGTGAAAATACTCTTTATTGCACTTCAGTTTAGATATACACAGTAAGTTACAGGTAATAGGAAAACTTCCTAGGGTGGACTTATCTCTAAAGGAGGTCTCTTCCAGCCAATCCATGGATGTGTGAGATATTAATAGTAAATGAGAAAGACTGATTTTCGTTGTATTTTTAACACTCAAAACCAAAATCATTTTGATTATATGGTTATGAGTGGTCATAAAAATAACATTGAACCTACCAATTACCCAAACAAAATTCAGTACTAGATGATCTGCCTCGGTAGATAATACGCTTTTTTCGCCCGAATGAAAACAAATGTATGGCAATATACAAAGCACGCCACGCGTAGCGGCGACCGTCGACCTTTTCAGTCGCGCCACCGCCGCTGCCGCCGCTGCCACCGCCAGTTCCCGTGGCCAGGCTGTTACGAGTTCATTACGGCGACGTTTTTCAATCTGGCGCGCCCTTTTGTAATATGGCTTGTTTTACGATATGGCTGCTACCTTGCATATACAGAATGGTGCCGCCAATACGACAATAAATTAAAATATGAGCTATATTAGTTCATAGAAATGAGTTACCACTTTCAAAAACATTTTTTTTTATACAACTAGATGACAAACAAGCTGACTGCCCACCTGACGGTAAGCGGTTACCGCCGCCTATAGACACCTGCCCCCTTATTCTGAACTGTCGGAAAATAAACGAATTTCGGAAACTCTATACCTGTCCCTTTTTATCGCATTGCGTCAAAGCGAGACGGCACGTGACTTCGAATCGAATCCGTGATCCGACAGTTGAGAATAAGGGGGCTGCAATAACAATGGAAAATCACTTGATATTGCAGGTGCGTTGTCATCCTGAGGCCTAAGATGAAATGCCGTCCAAGCCCAGTAATTACACTGGCTTAAGGTAGCCAGTCTCTTCATTTGATCCAATCCAATCTTATTCATTTGATAATTTCATGACATTTCCATTTCCAATTCCATTTGCCAATGTTATATTATTATAATGAACAATTTGTACAATTATTATCAAATAATAATAATAAACTAAAACTAACCGAACTTATAAATAAAAACCACCACCTAAATCTTGTGTAAAAGGAAGTGTACCAATAAGACTGATCGCATTACTTTGCGGAATTGCGAGGCTTATTCTTTGTGCGACATACATACCAGCCTTATTGTCACTTAATTAAAGTTTCACATAAACGATCTGCAATGTCCCTAATCAGTCGGTGAGCTCCTGGACCCCAAGGTCCCATTGTCTCAATTCCAACGACTCAAATATGTAATCCCAAGATAAGCCAGCATATTTGCGCCGTTTAAGAGATTCGGCGGAAGCAGCAGCCTATCCTGGTGTCAACGAGGTACTTGGAAGATGGGACATGGCTAAGGTGTCGACACAAGTAGCGTCCCACACCAAAGACCTACCCATTTTCCAAGGCACAAGGCCGTCAGGTCTCTTCCCATCATCGCGCGCTAAGCCGTTAGGCTGAGCAGCAGGGGTCCCAGAAGTAACAAGAGCCCGACGAATGATATCCTTGATTTCAGCATGCCTTGAAAATCGACCTGCACTTCTTGCACAAGAGAGGCCATGGTGACCTAGATCATCAACCAGACTACCACAACGGCAACGGTGAGGGACATTGCAGACGGTTCCTAAACGCAAACAGACAACAAAACGAAAACCAGTGCGGTCGAGTAGTGTACCTAAATTAGCCGAAGGTAATGCCTCTAGCCATAGACCAGATTCCCACTCTCCCACAGCCAAAAGACGGGCTCTATCCGCAGAATTGGTTGACGTGTTTAAAAGATTGTCCTGCACCAATTTGTTGAGACGCTCGTCGCATTGTTTCTGGGAGCAGGGGGAAATAGGAGAGTCATAGCCAGGGCAAGTCATTGTCAGCTAGATTTGGCCTCGGCCAAGTGGGACACTTTAAAAGTAATTTATCTATCACTTAAAATTTTGTCAATTAAAGAACGCGTATGTACTATAAACGGCACATAAAAAGGCCGGTAGAGAAACGCTTGAAATTTCCCTTATACCTAACTAAACCTCCGAAACGTATTGGCAATGAAGCTTGAGATCAAGAACGATCGCAAAATCGCATATTATTTCACAAAATTATTCGTTTTATGGGTTAAGCAACTTCTTGAAATTTACTTAATACCTATAATTCAATTTGCCCTGTCATCGAGAAGGTACTTGACGGAGCCATCCCACAAATGCGAGCAATATTCCACACAAGACCGGATCTGAGTTTTGTATAGCAGGCATAATTATGCCTGGCATTATTATTGGTAAGGTGTGAGAAATCGACGCACTATTTTCAGGACATGAAGCTTCCGTGAAGCTGTTTTGATAACGGTTTCGAGGTAGTTCCTCTGATTCAGATCGCAGCATATCTCCATACCAAGCAAGTTGATGGAGTCTTGTGGCGAAAGGGCAGTGCCTGAAGAGAGGGAAGCAGAAGGTACAGCGACCTTTATATGAGTATACATATACGGGTATGAAATAAAATAATATAACATTGGCTGCAATATTTCATAGACATGTGATGAAATTATCAAAGATTAAGATGGTTTTTGAAAGTGGAAAACCATTTCTAGGAACTAATTATTCCATGTTTTAACCTATTATCGTATTGACGGCACCACCCATAGTACGTATGTATAATGCGTATATCTCTAGTCCATAGGATAATTTAGACTAAGACCATTTTTTGCTTGTTATTTAAAGACGAAGCCAACAAAAAGTAAGCAAAAAGCAAAATGGAGACATCCAATTTGTGATTAACGAAACTTTTTCTGTTGAGTTGTTTTTGGATGACATTAAAGTTTGATTAATATTCACTATTAATTGAAATGAAACATTAAAGGAAGATGTTTATGAATTGTGTAATTCACGTGAACTCGGTTTTCTTGATATTTATTGCAAACTGTTGGCACAAAGAACCAGAGTTTTGGACGCTCATAAGAATCTGTATTTGACTGAGTCGTCTAGTCTGAAGTTTTTGAGTTGATATTTGATATTGGCAATTTAATTAAAGTTCCCAACTTAAGATAAGTTTCCCAATGCCAAAGTATGGCCTGGCCACGGAAAATCGCCGCGGCGAATATTCGCGCTTCTATTCGCCCAAATGAAAACCATTTGTTTTCATTTGGGCGAATAGAAGCGCGAATATTCTAATAAGCGAAGAATATTGGAAATATACCAAGCACGCCATGTGCAATGACGACTGGCACAGCGAGGCGAACGGCGAAATTAGCCGAGCGTATAGCGCCCGATCGGGCGAATAAAACAAATGTATGAGACAGTACCTACAGCGCATGCCCGACGGGGTGGCAGACGAGGCGATTAGCGCAGGAGACAAATAGGTCTTTCTGAGATTTTTGGTTATATCATTCATTAAAAAAATTACCACAATTATTCGATGTATGTTAATAAGAAGTGTGGGAAGTCCTAATTTTTCATTTTAACATTAATATAAATGTTTGAAAAAAATAATTATTAATTAAAATATAAAACTAGAAAAATTTTACGTCCTGAGGCGGGAATCGAACCCGCGAGCTTTCGCAATCCGGGCGACTGCTCTAACCAACTGAGCCACCCAGGACTTGGGATATCCCTGTAAAATTCTTCTAGTCTATATATATATATATATATATATATATATATATATATATATATATATATATATATATATATATATATTTGCGTTTATGAGCTAACGTCACTGCCCCAACTTAACGTATTTGTAAAAATACTCGTTTCAAATGTTGATATAGAACATTTCGACATTGTAGGGTGGACGGTGGACTTCATTTTTGTAGAATTATTTATGTCTTGGGCTACTCTTGAAACAGTGTTATGATATGAGACAACGTTGATAAATGCATTCTAGCTCTCGTTCTATACTAGTCGCGTCGCGGTGACTATCGCCACTCCGCGTGGCGCGAAATTCGCAGCGGGCAAATATTCGACCCCGCCAGCCGCGCCGGTCGCCGTCGCCCGTTCTCGTGGCCAGGCCGTTAAGCGTCGAAAGCAATTTGCAATCGGCGTCCGATAATAACATAGACGACTAACTAAGCCATTCAAAATGACACCCCGAAAGAGACTACGAAGTAGGCGGGGCTTTAATCGGACTCCGCGCGATGTCTACTCTAAATCTGTCTTTGACAGTTCTCGTTGATGTCAATTAACCAATCAATCAAATCGTTTATTCATTAACATACTTAGGTAGATACAAGTTGACAACAATAATTTTCAAAAAGTTCTTCCAAGACATATCTTGGAAGAACTTTTTGAAAATTATTGTTGTCAAGTCAAGTCAACACACATGTGTTGACTTCAATTTCGTATTTGTGCATATGTATGCAACACTACCTGACAGTTAAAATCATGACAAAATTATATTTATTATAATTCAAAGATCAACAAATAACAAAATGGGTTATAATATTAAAATTTACAGTCAAATTAATCGAGAACAAATAGAAAAGTTGAATGTCAAAAGTCACAACACAAGAATAAAGAAAATGTCAAGACAGCTACAAAAACAATGTCAAAGTTACAATTAAAAAAAATAATTAGAACCTTAGAAATGAATCTAATGTCAGAGTAGTTCTTAATCGTTGTCATACTATTAACAAGTTATGTTACTATCCGATAAGTATTGATTTACATTGTAATTATACTTGTCTACCAAGTAACTTGGACAGCAAAATTTTAAATTTGTGAATTTTACAATGCTTCAGCTCTTCCGGCAATATGTTGTAAATCTTGGGAGCCATTTCAATTACACTTTTTTTATTACGCAAATTTTGAGATTCCGAGGGCGAAGATAAATACTATTTACATGCTCTTTTATTTCGAATACATAATTGAGGATTACGATTCACAAAAAGGCATGATTCGTGAAACTGAACTCATGATGTAGAGAGAGGGTAACGTTAATACCCTTAAAGATTTAGTATTTGTCCTCTTATGAGATTTTGTCCTCTTATAAGAATAACAATAATTTTAGGTTTCACACAATTCTTCTGCAAAATACCTCTGTTCTGCTCAGAAACTTACCAATTTATGAGCAACGTCTGAACATGTATATCTTTAAAATTCAGTTGCATCTTGAATTGTACTCATTGCGTTGCGCAAAGTCCCGCTTTATTAAATTTTAAATTACCCCGAATTTGACGCGAGCGAAGCCGCGGGAAGCTAGCTCGCTAGTTATAAATATTTCTGTAAGGGCATATACGGCACATCTGATGGTATGACCGGTTACCGTAGCCTAGCGCTTGTAACACCTATGCAATAATGATGATTACTTTAAAAAATGCAGGTAATGACTATGTTTTTGTTTTGCCATCCATTGCAAAGTCGTGCGGCGTGAATTCTACTGGTGAATACCTAACACTATGTAGGCAGGCCGCAAGCAGTTGCAGACCATCCTATACAAAAAAAGCCTTACGTGGTTTTACTTTATGGTTCTACTCACACGTTGCCTATCTGTATAAATCAAAAATAAATGTTATGTTGATAGAATGGGAAACAAGTACCCTTGTTTCCTTCATTCCTCGATGAGCTCTGCTGTCTCTACTCGCCACAGAAGCACAACACTACGAGCCCGAGGTTCTTTGGCTGCGATTTTTTATACGACAGAAGCAAACAGCTTTAAATTTATCTTGTAAACACAACTGCGCCTTTTAATTAACTCTCTCTATACTTTGTTTGAGGTTGTGCCAGTTAAAAGTAATAATGGAGGAGCTCGGTGGCGTAAGTAGTGGTTTGATCGCTCTAGTTTCCATTACGAAAACAAAGCAACTTTCGCCATGGTCGATTCCGGGATGAGTCAATCATTTGTAATCTTGAGCTCCTGTGAGCTTCGGAAGGCACGTTAAGTCATTGTTCCAAGTTGTTATACTGCAACCGCTTAACCTACCAACCTGAATTGCTTTAGCGTGGTGGCGTTATGGCTCAAAGTTCTCGTGTACTTCTCTCAAGGCTGTGTGATAAAAAGTAATACAGAAAACTGAAAAGGATAAAATAATTAAATTTAAGTAGGTATTCATCCCCTAGAAACATATTTTTGGAGTCGGTGCTTCACTTTCTATTGTTTTTGGAAACCACTTAGCACCAACTCCAAAAATATGTTTCTAGGGGATGAATACCTACTTAAATTTAATTATTTTATCCTTTTCAGTTTTTTGAAGTCGGTTTTAATTTTTGTTTAAAAATTTTTTTTCACAATTTTTAGTGGTAACTTTCTACGGTCGAAGCTAGATGGGTGATCGTAAACTTATATTGTTTCCTACTATCGTATCGTTTCACTAAAAAGTCATTTGAAAAGCAAAACTTCGCAATTTCGCATATGTAGACGATTTCATAATTTAAGTTTTTTTAAATTTAAAACCAAAGCACCCAACTGTTTTTGAAAAAAATTTTATGGGACCAAATGGCAGCTATTCCGCATCGAACAAAAAAATAATCACGTAAATCGGATCAGTAATCTCGGCGTAATCGGTGTACATACATAGAAAAAAAAAAACATACCGGCCGAATTGAGAACCTCCTCGTTTTTGAAGTCGGTTAAAAAACAAACAGATGTTCTGTATATTATGAGAATCTTTGTATTGCTGTCCATTTACTGATAAGTTTATCAAGATACAGTACCTGGAACGCCAGTTAAGCCCCGTTGTGAGTTATTAGTTATCCTTGTTGCCCCGTGACGTCATCACATTGAGAATTTTACTTCAGTGTTTTCTGTTGCACGTAAATTTTAAACTCATGCTGACATTCTGACCTATTAAAAACGGCTAGAACTTGAAACCAACGCTGTCTCATTTTGGTTAATAAAAGCAGATAAAGAGAGGGTTAAGCCCGGACCAAATTTGAATCATATTTTGTAATAATAAGGCAGTACGTGAAGGAATTTCTTAAAACCCTAGTCATTTAAAGGTTTTGTATTTTTTACGTGTTTTGAATATTTTTTCACCGAGCTGTCGATTATAGAGCGTTGATGGCCTCTGGCACTATAGGATATAAGAAGGGGAACATTGCCTTTGTCTTGGGTTCGAATCCCGGTATTGATTGCGGCACAAACCGGGTCACGATAATTGCTGGAGGCGCCGGGTATCTTTTGAATCGCTTGTATTTCTTGGTAAGCTCTAATATATAATATTAAATTCCCTAGTCACAGTTCCTGGATATTTTATCTAAGATATTTATTTAATTACTATTCATAAACGGCAACTCAATGTGCCAATGGCAAAAGAGATCAACATATTTTCTTTGTTTCGCTTTCTTCGTTGTCTACTAAACACATTGCGATATAAATTCCTACTTATAGAGAAGACACCACACATCAGCAGTTTGTTCCGTTTAAGTAAGTATGGCTAAAGCACTACACTTTACTCTCTGCTTTACTCAGTTGCTTATTAGCGTGTTGCTAGGACGAAACACATAAGAGGCATGAAAATGACGGCGCTTATAACATTTGGTCGCGAATAAACAACAAAATATCGTTTTAAAATGGACCATGACTTTTGTAACTATGTCATGTCTTGTCTATACTTTTATCCAATGAGTAATATCACAAGTGAAAAGATACGCGACAAGACATACAAAAACCAATACAATATTTATAGTTCCAACTTAAGTACACATTTTCAAGCTCAGTCTTTTACTGTAGATTGAATCAAATCGAATTAAATTGAATCAAATCCATGCTAATTTATAAATGCGAAAGCAACTAGGTATGTCTATCTATCTGTCTGTTAACCTTTACACGCCTAGACCAGTAAACCAATTTAGGAGAAAGGTATTGAGATACTTTGAGACCTTGGAAAGGACATAGAATACTTTTTGGAGCGAACTTATCAAAAGTAAATTGTTGAAAGATTTTAATTTGTTTGCAACAAATATTATTTGAAGTTAAAAACAAATTACATGGTAAATATCCCGAATATAATTCTATTTCTAATCTTAGTAAGCAAATAAGGAAATTTTACAATGAAAATATTATCTTTTTATTTGTTCGGACCGCGATGGGAATAACCAAATAATAATAAATAAAATGAAACAAAACCATGGTATGTTTAGTTGTTTACTTGTACCCTTTGTAGCTAATTTTATCTAATATATGTAAACAACCAAATAGGTAATCGTTGGAGCTCCTGATCGCTTATCGTGTCGTAATTTAAATTTTAATATTTTGCAAAAGACTGACTGTCCCTGAATTAACTGGAAGAATTTTTAGTATATTTCGAGTTTAAGTCCTCCAACAGAAGGGTTACGCCTACCGCCTCTTGCATTACTTTGTACCGCCTACGATGGCAATATCGCTTTCGGACTTACTATCACCAAGGATGATAGCTATCACAGAATAACTTAATATACTTACGATTAGTAAAGAAATTATTGTTCTTATTGATGCAATGAATGAAAAAGATATCAGAAGGCACGAAATGACAAATATGCTGTCATAAATCATTCATAGCAATTTTGTAAGCAATGCATTTATTTTGGCGGCAGGACCGCTGCTGCTGGAAGGTAAACCATATTCTGTTAGATTCCTCGGCCCTAGTTGAAAATAATCTTGCTATTGAATCTGGGTAGGTACTTTCGTACTACCCAATTCACCTTACATTTTACTATTTTGTTCATATTACCATCTCTTTATGAGATGATAGTTATGGCGGGACCTTACGGTCCCTAAATGGCCTCCAAACCACCCCTATAGCCATTCCCTGTCCACCGGTTGGTCAATCATTATGTCTTGATAAATCTTAAAAGGACTCACCAAATCATTGATGCTAGCCTTCACGATAACAAGAATTATTAATAAACTTACATTTTGGCTTGGCATCAATCATCAATGGCATCTCCAATAATTAGTTTAACTATTTAAAAACGTTAGTGCGATTTATTTTAAAGTGTACACGTCTATTCCTTTTGACGATCACCAACAACATGCACGCTGGATAACACCAATTACTTGACGATCCATTAATATCTGTTATTTGAAATATAAATCAAGTAACCGTTTCATTAGTTATAATAATTTGTTAAATAAATATATTAATTACAATCAGGATTTACTAGGTCGCTAACAATTCGTAAATGTCGTATAGGTAGTAGCAAACCAGAAAACCATTTCCAATTCTTTCCTTTACCTGCATGTTTTATGTCCATGAATGTCATAAAACTAAACTGTTCACTTAATGATTAGAAGAAACCACAATATTACACAGTCAATTACTCTTTCCTCTGTGAAAATATCAAGGAAACCGAAGTAGGAACGTAATGTGCTTATTTTGTAACGTTAGGGAAACAGATGGGTAGTCAGCAAGTTCCACTCATTCTGTACGTATAAAAGCATGCGTCATTACGGAACATTTTCCGTGAAAATGTTCGAAAAATCAAATATAAGGGTGAAAAGTCAATGCGCGTCAGATTTTTCGATGGTGTGAGGGTGAAATAAATTCGTGTAGGTTGTGCGATTAAATGGCGATGTTCAAGGTTAGCGTCTAATGCTGAATCATTCGTTGGTGAATTGTGAAAATGTTTATTTGTACATTTTCATAGTGATAAGAAAATTGAAAATTAACAGTTAAATTATAAGGCGTCTTTGATGACTTGTTTATTCTTCTTCAGTTGGAGGAAAAGAATAAGCAAATTATTTTTACACAGACTCATTAAAATTTATAGAAAATTAAACTTGCCATTGCTGGGTACATGCAGTTATGAGCAATAATATGTACCCACTTTTGACATTTCAGCATCCATATTACCTAAGTAATACGACCTATGAGCTGGATTTAAGAGTTCAATGCCTCTTATGAGCTTAGGATCATCAACAATTCTTATAGCGCGTCTTTGAACCACATCAAAAGATCCAAGCTGCAGGTGCTCCTGCCTATAGGTGGTAGTACTTTATATGGGGCCTGACTTGAGACTTGTACAACAACAGTCTTTGCCCCGAAGAGAAGTACCACCGCGCTCTGTTGAGCAAAACCAAGCCTTTTTAAACGCTTTGTGAACCAAACAGTTGGACTGAAATGAGCCCTCTAAAATAAACGTACCCCAGGGGCTTTAATAAGAAATGCTGCATAGCTGCAGAATAGAAAACATTTATTCTATTCTTTGCGCATAGCCACAGAAAACCTTTTATCTAAGTTGTTTGCGCCAGTAATCATTACGGATTCAGTGTACCCCGCAAAGTTCATATTGATTGACATTTAGATAATAAGAAGTTGCGATTGGAAAATTCCTACAAAGTCTGAGTTAGATGGAAAAGGATTTTATAAAAAAATATACGCCTGCTTAGGTATTGATTGCTTTGAACTCGACAAGATTGGTGACACCCCATTCGGAGATTGCCTGCAAGGTCAGGATGAAGCGTTTAATCTTGATACTGAGAATACTCGCACGATCCATACCCTCTGTAGACCACTGAAAGAAAAACGGCCAAGTCATTTCTCAATATTATCGTTTGTCGAATTTATTGCTGGTTTGTGCGGGTTAACAGCTACCAGGTTAACAACAATTGCTTAGCATTAGTTACAAATGCCCGATTGTGAAAGGTCAAAGAAATGTTTTGTTCTAGTTATACATTTTTGTATATTTGTATATATATTTGGAACATTCAAATCATGTCAAACTAAAAATAATACATTCCACCATTTTTAATAATATCCTCTATACAACAAGGCTAGATGGAATGATTACCCAAACCGTTTGTAGTATATAAAAGTTACAAAACCAATAAATATGCATGACTATCTAATATCTCTAGTTTGAAAGTGGAGTGAAAGATAATGTGACGAATGGCTATGCTCAAGAGATTTGGAGATCTATATTGAGATCTTTTTAGTCTTTTACGGTCCGTACGCTTATTAGGTATTCTCGTAGATACCTACGTATTTGTATTTCACTTTCTGGCTTGTTTGCTATGAGGCTCAATACACACTAAACGACATACGTATGTGCATGCTCAAACATGCTTTCGGCGTAGACCATAAGAACAAGATCGGTCTAAGGCTTTCGCTCGTGTAACACTAGGTGTGCAAGTATGCTGTCTGTAATCTGATTTTGCTTTCATTAATAAATTTTATTGGCTAGTGAAATAATTGCTCGAATAATAATCTTCCGTCTAATCTGAATAGACGTTTAGGCATTTTTGTCTGATTCTTAGTAAGGAAACTGGGCTCTGGTGGTAAATAGGCGTAATAATAACGAAAGCACGAAATGCTGACATGAAGGTTTCTCGAGTAAGGATGTTAATTTTATTTATTCGTTTAGAACGTGACGGCGTAAAAGCGTTTTGATTCTCTTTATTTACTATTAAACTTTTGTATTTCGTTTGTTTGTGGTTTTGGTGAGACACTAATGGTAATTTGAAGTTATGGATTCAACTCAAACTACCTTTTTCAAATTTAAAATTCATAACAGACTCTCCACACGTCATGGTAATTAAAATATACAACCATATTCCCAATAACATAAAAAATTTGGGAAAAAATATAGCCTTTGAAAAACAGTTAAAAGAATATCTCATCAATAAAAGTTATTATAATATGTCTGAATTCTTCCAGGATAAAAATTTGTGATTGAAGTTTTTATATAAACTGCCGAATAATTAATGTGAAAGTTTTGAAATGAGAAAATATCAAAAATAATATAATGGTATTAATTATACAACAAATGTCATAAATAATATACTATACATGAGCATGATTAAAAATATAATTATGTTGTAATTACTAACATACCTATGAAAATAATTATTAATATTTAGTTTATAATGTTACTTATTTAAATGATTGTAGTGATAATAGTTAAGGTTTTAATATGTTAAATTTAATTATTAGCATTAGTTATATTTATGTAAGCTAATAAATTGCTTCGCCCCTACAGGGTGTTACTTACATGCACAGACAATACTATGTATTAGCGTTACAATTGAAACATGTAGTGACTTGCAATAAAGATAGAGATAAAGAATTCAGTACCTACACTAAAAACTATGAAAGTTTGGAAACTCAGTTATACACATAAATTCTTACCTATAACATTCCCGGCATTTGACCAAGACTATTGTTATTGTAACTTCTTAGAATAGTGTAAGTCCGTAGTTTCCAAACTAGTTCGAAATTCTTGTCGACCGGTTTCAGGCAACTTCAAAGAGACTAGCAAAATTGTAAGTCTGTTGAGTCTTTGTTTGATATTAAATTAACTTCGGTACGTTTCGGCTACTGCTTTAAGAATTTCTTTGATAATTATGTTTTGCTTTTGTTCGTAAGAGATAGCTTTGATTTCAACAACATTTATTTCCGATTTCATATTATTAAAAGTAAAATCACAAGCTTGAAAGGGGGCCGAAATCGAATGAATGACTTTTGTTTTTCCATTACGCAAACACTCTGCCTAACTGTAATGATGATGAAGTAAAGCCGTTGTGATATATGACATAGGTACAGACAGATATTATTTTTAAGCTTAATAATAATAATAGTTGTATTTTAGTAATAATTGTTTTTTAAGTAATAATTGTATTTGTAATAATTGTTTTATCAGCTTAATAATAATAATAATTGTATTTTAGTCTTTGATTATACAGGGTGGTGTTGTCAATACGACAATAAATTAAAACATGGGCTACATTAGTTCATAGAAATGGTTTGCCACTTTCAAAAACATCTTATTCGTTTAATAATTTTATGACATTTGTAAATATAAATAAAAAAAAAGAAATAATATAACATTGGCTGCATTATTTCAAGGAAAGGCATGAAATTAACAAATGAATTAGATGTTTTTGAAAGTGGGAAACGATTTCTATGAACTAATATATCCCATGTTTTAATTTATTGTCATATTGACAGCACCATCCTGTATATAGTATTTTACATATAATAGTAAAAGCAAGTGATCTCTTAGATTGCTATTTATAGCTCAAAACATTTATAATGTCAATATTGACAACTCAATTAAAAATATATTT
Organism: Nymphula nitidulata; assembly: GCA_947347705.1. Taxonomy (NCBI): domain Eukaryota; kingdom Metazoa; phylum Arthropoda; class Insecta; order Lepidoptera; family Crambidae; genus Nymphula; species Nymphula nitidulata. Next base: position 11,189,915 of record OX374636.1, read on the forward strand.
TTACGCATAGTGTGGGTTCTAATTAATAGAAATCGTAAAAACACAACACAAAAACAAAAACACAAATTATTACGGAATTAAAATTATACTTAATAAACAAAATGCAAGTAACTCACTCTCGTGACGACGAACACCAATCTCAGTGTATGACGTCACTTGTTGTTAGCATCAGACGCTGTCAAAATGAAAACCATCTAATTTACCACAGCAACCTATCAGTGTTTGTTAACAGGCGACGTCACAGCGGTCACGTGAAATTTTATAATAGGAACTTATACACGACATAAAACAGTTTCTCAAAATTTGTCATTATCCAATTTTTTTCAAAACAAAACACATTTCCAAGCCATTTGTTTTAGTGCGCAATTACTTTTGTCAATGACTGTACAATCAATAGCATAGCTCTGAAAGCGATGAAAAATATCTGCACGGTTTAGAAAATCAATCTTAACACTGCAATGATAGGATCTAATGTTGTTCGAGCATCATTTAAATCCTTAACAAGTGATAGGCGATTCTAACGCTGTAGTAATTCGGTTGATTTTCTAAAACCTCAAAGTTATTTAAGGACACTGAAAGCTAGATAACTAGGTATTAGCGATCAAAAAAGAGCAGGATTGAGTCAGCACCATATTGTGACGTCGTAGACGTGGAACTGTTTTCACCTCAGTGACTTTAAGTACTGTCATGAAGTTACGACCGTAGAGAGAGAGAGAGAGAGAGAAAGAGAGAGAGAGAGAAAGAGAGAGAGAGAGAGAAAGAGAGAGAGAGAGACTATTAAGTAACAACAGTAATATTGCATTAGCTATACACGATAGGTACACAGGTGGTTTATAATCCACTCTATATTTTAGGATTTAGCTTTTAAGATTTATTCTGAATACAACTTTAATTTGATCGTTCTAGCCGTTGGAATAGGGTAGTTGACAACTTTTTTTTTATTTCATAAATAAGAAGTTTATAACTAATAAAGAAATATTGCAAAAGTAATAGTATGTCTAAGATCAATAGTTTCACAGATATAGTGGTATGTTTGATGTGTTGCGGCGCAACGTCCAAAAACGCTCCATAGAAAATCTACGGAATAGGTGACGTCACATGTTCCCATATTATTAAAAAATGTATGGGCATACTGACAAAATTGATAATAACTATGAGTTAAGTATATTTTTATCAATAGTTGTCGTAATAATAGTTGTTTTAATTGATGTCAGCGATCTAATATCATTAACATTTTTGATAAGTTTTGAAAAAAATAATATGACTATTTTTTTAATTTTCAAATCAGTACAACTTCAACAATATTCCATATATTTTAAGTTTGAATTGTTTTTATCGGTAGCAGTAGCGTATATTTTCCGAATTTGTCAAAAAAAGCTTCATATTCAAACTTAGGCAACATCCCATATTAACAGTCAATATTATTAATACAGTATTATCTTTTGTTTTTTTTTTTCGAAAATAAGCTCAATGTTTATTTCGAAGTTGGGCATTTCATTACTTTTTTAGTTTTGTTTTTAGTGACAATAGCTTCAAAATATTTTCTTAAAGGAGATGTTCCGACAATATAATATGAGGGTTAGTACTAAGACTTATACTTCTGACTAGTTTTAGGACAATAAAGAGCATGTTTGTTACGCTCTACCATATTTTATATGAAACTTGGTAGGAAAATGAAAATTAAGCTTCAAAGTTTTTATTTTTTTATTCTTAACGGGGTTTACCACTGTTTTATTCGCTATATGTATTTTTATTTCGTTTGGTGAAATAAAAAAATTGAGTACACTATTTCCAATCCGTAATTTAAGCAAAAAAACATACAAGCAAGCCTGCAGCATGCAAGCACGCAAGCAGCATGCAAGCACGCAAGCAGCATGCAAGCACGCAAGCAGCATGCAAGCACGCAAGCAGCATGCAAGCACGCAAGCAGCATGCAAGCACGCAAGCACGCAAGCAGCATGCAAGTAAACAATCAAGTATGCCAGCAAGTATGCAGCATTCAACATGCAGTTTTATGCTTCGCCCGCTTCGTTGTCTGTGGTCACAATATGTCACCTGACCTATCCTACAGTTTTATCCTATAAGGTTTTTTACTTGCCGTGGGCTTCCCCCCGAGCAAGGGGGCAGCGCCCCCTGCACCTTCCTCTCATGAAGGCCTGCAGCATACAAGCAAACATGCAGCATTGATTTAATAAATGCAGTTTGATTTAATAAATTGCATACAGAATAACTACCAAAACTCATTTTTTAATTTAGTAGCACAGAGGTAGTAACATAGTTGCGGCCAAATAATATTCGGTAAAATGTCTCTAAACTAGACACAAATTATGAGGAAAATCAGATCCGCATACGAAATAAGCCCAATCCATCATGATATCGTGTATGTTTTGATCGAAACCAATTTTAAGAAGCTGCCATTTTGTTAAGTGTATTGTATTTGTGAGTCTGCATTACTGCATCCATTAAATTTATTATTTGACATTTCATATTATAAATAAACTGAAAATTAATAAATCATTACATGCCTTTAAGATTGCTTAAATCCGTATTATCGGTTTTCAAAGCATTTATGTAACAATGCTTGTTGCTTTAAATTAGCAATTTAAAATGTTCAGTACATTTTTAATTTTCGAATAGAAATCGTATCGTTCACGCACGCTTAAAATTTCAAACAAAAGCCTGACAAAAGCTAAATTAACTACTTGATAGGATGGCTTTTCGAAATTCAAAAATGTTCGTGTTAGGGGCACTGTACCCTTAGAACGAACATTGGAAATTTTTCGTTATCGTATAAGTAGTTAGTTTTTGTATGAAATTTTGAGTAGCGCACCTGGGGGTCATTTTAAGAAGTATTTTTTGGACCTTAGGTCTCGTCACCATATCGTCATCGATCGTAATGATACCACTAGTATGGGAAACGGCAGCATGAACAATTGGGACGTTGCCTAAGTTTGAATATGCACAAATTCGGAAAATATACGCTCCTATTACCCATAAAAACAATTTAAACTTAAAAGATATGCAATATTGTTTAAGTTGTGCTGTTTAGAAAATTTAAAAATATGGTTTTTTTTTTCCAAAATTTATCAAAATTTTTAATGAAATTTGATGGCTAAGATCAATTAAAACAACTATTATTATGACGACTATAAAGAAAAACATACATATTACATAGTTATTATTAATTTTGTCAGTATGCCCATACATTTTTTAGTAATATAGGAACGTGTGACGTCACCTGCTCCCCAATTCTGCTATTTTATTATGATCGGAAACGCTTAAGTTACAACGTTTTTGTATTCTGCTAACTCATCGCAATCGAAACGTAACCGAAACGCATCAGTTTAGTATTCTACTAACAAACACGTAACGCGAACCGTTCGGTTCAATCATTGTTTCGTATTCTGCTAAACATTTAACATTTGTGGCAGCCGAAACGCATCGATTGTTCTTTGTTCGAACTGTCCAAAATTAATAACTGTCAAGTCACTAAGCCAAAGTATATTTGTTTCTTGCAATATTGCTAAGAATTATCGAGCCGAAGTTGAACCAACCGAGAGCGTTTCGTTAGCGTTGCGGCTTTATAAGCAATGTTAGTGGAATACCTTTTTGTATTACAACCGCATTGGTAACGATACCGAGCCGCAGCCGATCCGTTTAGGAAAATAAATAGCAGAATTGACCCACTGTTCCGTAGATTTTCTATGGAGTGTTTTCGGACGATGCGCCGAAACACATCGAACATACCGCTATATCTGTGAAACTATTGATCCTAGGCATACTGTTTCTTTTGCAATATTTCTTATTGAGTTATATAGGTACTTCTTATTTATGAAATAAAAAAAAGTTGTCAACTACCCTATTATTTGGATAGCGAGAACGACGAAAGCGTTAGATGTCAACACTGACTTTGAAAGTATTAATAATCATGTTAAAGTTGAAAATAAATTAAAGATTTATCATTGAAATTAAAAATGCTCCGCAGATTAAGATACCGCCCTAATTCGTCTCAAATAATAAACACGGACTAGAATATTGTGATTTGCAAAGGCAAATACAGTTAGTAAAAATTACAAAGTTTACCAATGAACAATATTTTTACCAATACCTATATACTGTTAGTAATGAAATGCTTCTTTAAATTCAGTGAAACTCCAAGGCAAGCTGTAATTAGGAATTAAAATTATTTTCTAGATATCACTCACCTGAGTAGGTAATGTGAGTTCATGGAAAGGTTGAGGCTTGATGTACAAGCCCTTAGGTTTGTATTTAGATTTGCTACTGAAAATGAGCCTAAAAGGTTGCAAGAGCATAAGTATAGATTAAACAGTAAGTGCCCCTTTTGTTATTATGATTATTTTTAAAGAATGAAACGTAGGTAAATACTTGCATACACTTTTACTTGACAGCTATGAACTTCTGCAAACTATCCAAAATAAGGCTCTCAAAACTGCATATAATACTCCATTCAAAACTAAGTTAAAAAAATTGCATTTTCTATTAAAACTCCCTTATTTGAAAGACTTCATCTTTTAATTGACTCGTAAATTTTATTCCATGAACAAGTTTAATACTAATGAACTAATTGCTAACATATGCAAAACTACAGTTTCCGACTTGCAGTAAGTACATCGACAGGTATAGAACTTATCGTCTGCCGCATCACTATATTTTGTTTCCGCCTGACCAGTCGTCCGAGCTCGATCCGTAGGCGCGCTGTCCCCGCGCTCGCCTTACTTTGGTATGACAGCGGGGGGCAGGGCGGCTAGCGTCGCGGCCCCTTACACTGGACATCATGATAGCCTTTTGTTGCTATTTGATTCACAGAATTTTGTAAGAACTTGCGTAGATTTACACTTCTACCGCCTTATTATTGTGATGCAAAAAGCAAATGTTATTAACAAAACTTTGCGTTGTTTTCGTATGCTATAAATATTTATGTATTATAAAGCCTGTTTAACTACATAATCTACATTCACATGTAATAAATAATTTTTGTAGGCGCTGTAGCCTGGTAAAATTCGCAGTACCTATTTTTTATGTTTGTTGTTGCATGCTCGCTTAGTTGTGTAACACGCCTGTAATATTTTTTATGAAAATAAAGACATTTTAAAAACAAAACAAACAAACTTGATAGCTCGGTTGATATCATAAAAGCTCGCGTATCTATGTTTGTCCACGTATTTATGTTGTCCTAAAAAGAGATTTCATTATCAAGTAATAGTGTATGTAAACACATTAACGTTGAAAATTTACCTACTACTACGTCGTGTATAACCTACCAATGTAAAAAACAGAAATAAAAATAAAATCGATATTATGTATAACATTTATAAATGATAAATCAAACAAAAATGTATATTCTAAAAATAATGTAAATATAAAATTATGACTAAAAGTTCCTTCCCCGTCTTACATGTCAATAAATAAAATAAATATTAGACTAGAATAGCCAATAGAATAGGCGGGCAACCCCACCCGTAAAGTAAGAAAGGTGAAGGATGAAAGAAAGAATTGTATGAGGCATAAAAGTACGAGAGGCATAAGAGTGAGAACTGGAATGGAAGAGATGAATCGCGAAAAAAAGGGTGCGATTACGTTGGAGGTAGATGGAAAAAAAAACTACCAATGTATCAATAACTACTACCAATGTACACTATTGTTTTATGTGACTGACAGCTCCTAACAACAGAATATAGGAACGGTCCGTTTTCCCGGTAGTGTCTTGCATGAGCAAATAATGCCATGTATATAAAATTATATTATATACATTGGCTTATATAATATATTACTAGCGTAATCTTATTTAAAAAATTCTCAACTTACAAATTTAGTTACCGAATGTGAAACTTAAGTCCGAAAAGTATAGTTGTCCGATTGACTTTTGACTGAACGTTTGCCCGACAAACGACTGGTCGACAGAACTATTGACCGACGACATTTTAGTCCGACAAACAGTTGCTTTAATCTCTTCCAAAGAGGATTCTCGAAGCTGTGTTCTTGGCTGACACATGTGACTGGAGTCTTTTGATATCTTTTTGATTGTTGCTACTTCTAAATAGTTTGTTTTTGTGATATACTTTAAGTGTGTTGTCTTGTGTTTGTCCCTGAGTGTAAGGTATTTATTTAATTCTTATTTTTATTTGGTAAAATGGACATTAACAAACCTCCTGATCCTCCGGACCCTCCCGACGAAATTATATTCACCCCGGTAGCTACCCTCCCTTTATCACAATGTACAGAAATTGAAAATTCTTTAATGGAAACACAGAGTCCTCGTACTAATAGGAAAAGACCCAGTACATTCGAATCTGGAAGTCAAGCTAAACAAGCGAAAAATGTTATAGGAAGACAAAAATATTCCGCCCTTGATCGTTCACCGTACATTGTTCATGTTCATCGCATAGATGGTGAAACGGCAAGCACAGTATTACACCCTGTTAAATTTGGCATGTTCCTATTGTCTAATAATATTAAAAATATTCTTCAAGGCGGTGTTAAAAAAGTAGGTCGCAATCGCGTTTCAGTTGAATTTAAGAGCCCCGAGGATGCCAATGCATTCCTGAACAATAGCTCCCTACTTAAACACAATTATGTAGCATCCATTCCTTCACATAACATAACTCGCGTTGGGTTAATTAGAGATGTTCCTACTGACATATCCGAAGAAGAGCTTTTACAATTAATTCAAGTACCCCCAGGGTGTGGTCACATTCTTAAGGTAAGAAGACTGCATAAAAAGGTTCACATAAGTAACTCTACAGAATGGAAACCATCTGCTACAGTAGTCCTCACTTTTGACGGTCAAATTCTTCCTAAAAGAATCTTTTGTTGTTATTCTTCCTTTCCTGTTGAACAATATATTTACCCTACTATCCAGTGCTACAATTGTTGTCGATATGGTCACACCAAAGTACAATGTCGCTCTAAGTCTCGCTGCTTTAAATGTGGTGAGGAACATCTAGGATCTGGGTGTGAAGTTTCTATTGAGAAAGGCTTTTGCATACTATGCTCTGGTAATCACTTTGCAGATAACAAATCCTGCCCTGAGCATGTGAGACAAAAATCCATCAAGGCCATAATGGCAGAACAGTCAGTCTCATACTATGAGGCTAATAAATTAGTTCCATCTTTCTCCAAATCATTTGCTGACACAGTAAAAACCTCTTTACCACAAACTCAATCTCAACTCTCTGATAAGACAACCATTCCTCTACCTGCTTTCTCAAGATCTTACAAAAAGACTGTATTTCTTCAACATAAACCAAATACCCCTGTTTCTCGTGGATATGATAAGAAAGCTCATGCGGTCCTTACTAGGGACTACTCATTCTCTCCTTCTTATAATGGCTGCGCATATACTGACAATCTTACCCCTGAAAGTTCAGAAGCTCAAGACTCCCTTCCTGAGGATGTCATTAAACCGATTCTTTCCCTTGTTAGATCATTTTTCACATCTTCTAGCACCACACCCGACTTCGTTGCTCAAAAATTTATTCCCCTCTTAAGTAGCTTAAAAAATGACTCTTACTTTTCTTCAGTGGAACATTAGGAGTATTTTCCATAAAAAACATGACTTAATCTATTTAATTAATAAATATAATCCATTAATTGTATCAATATCTGAAACTTGGCTCATACCTACTTTGAATTTTTGTTTACCTCATTTTACTATTTATAGACATGATAGATCAGATGGTTATGGTGGTACGGCTTTGATGATTAAAAACAAAGCAATATCATCTGCCATCAGTATTAATTATACTGGTGATAACATTAATATAGTTGCCAGTCGTGTCGAAGGTATCACCTTTTTAAGCATTTATATAGCTCACCCACATATAAATCTTCTTCCTATTCTGAAGAATGTTCTCCAATCTCTTCAGAGTCCCCTGGTTGTTATGGGTGATTTCAATTGCCATCATTTCCGATGGGGATCTCTTACATGTGATCAGGTTGGAATTGGTTTAGTAGAAATACTAGATGACCTGAATTTAGTTATCCTGAATGATGGCCGTTCTACCCGCCGTGGTCTCCCTAACCAAAATGTTAGTGTAGTTGATTTAACATTTGTCTCCTCTGATATAGCTGCCTCATTCACATGGGACTTGGAAAGCTTTACGTATGGTAGTGATCACTTCCCCATTGTTATATGCATGCCACATAATATTATTCCTGAAAGGTCCGCTCCTCCGCTTATGAAATACAGACTATCTAGGCCGAACTGGGATCAGTATCGGGACCTTTCCGACCATAAATTTTCCTCACTCCCTTCCATACATAGTATCAATCTGAGCACGGAGGGTGAACTCCAACTGGCAAAGGATTATTTTTCTGCCTTTAACAATCTTTTATCATCAACAGCAGAGGCTTGTTTTCCCCTCAAAAACACAGCAAGGAATAAAATTTCATCCCCTCCTTGGTGGGATAATGAATGTTCCCAACTTGTTAAAGCCAGGAAAAACTCCGAGAGAGCTTATAATAGTTGCATGTCCTTGGAAAACCTAATTAATTATCGTCATATTTGTGCCAAAACTAAAAGACTGCTAAAGAAAAAGAAGCGCCAGGGCTGGACTAATTTCTGCCTCTCACTATCTCCAACTACCCCTTCTTCAGTTGTCTGGCGGCAAATCAACCGCTATAAACGCGGTGTTTCCACTGGTCCAAAAACTTGCATTCCCCATGACATTGCTGAAACCTTTTTTAATAAAATTGCGCCTAGTTACGTTCCTAACGTTGATGAAATTTCTCCATCATATTCCTCAACCTCCTCATATAATAATTCAGTTTTAAACGACATTTTCTCTGTAGAGGAGTTGAATTTAGTTCTGTCTTCTGTTAATGATTCAGCTCCTGGCCCTGATGGCTTCCCTTACTCATTTTTGGTTAATTTAAGTTCTAATACTAGGAATTACTTCATAAAATTACTAAATATTTGCTATGTAAATGGGTTTATTCCCTTAGACTGGAAGGAACAAACTATTATCCCCTTACTTAAGCCCGGGAAAAGCTATGAGGATCCTAATGGCTTACGGCCAATTGCTCTTTCCTCAGTTCTTTTAAAAGTTTTGGAACACCTCATCAAAAACCGGTTAGAGTGGCACATAGAACATAATGAGTTACTACCCAAGTGCCAATTTGGATTCAGAAAGGGCCTTAGTACTACAGATAGCATAGCTGTTCTGGTCACTGATATTCGAACCAGCTTCTCTAGCAACAAATCCGTTGTGGCGGCCTTCTTGGATGTGTCGTCAGCTTACGACAATGTCATCCTTCCAGTCCTCAGGCAAAAATTGCAACAGCTGAGAATCTCGGACAGAATGATTAACTGTGTCAACAACATGTTAATGTCTAGAATGGTCAAGCTAAGGATCCCTGGGGAGGATTTCGGTGTGAGATCTATCTACAAAGGTCTACCTCAGGGCTCAGTGTTGAGCCCAATACTATATAATTTGTACACCCGGGAACTGAATTCATGTCTAAACTTTGACTGTCAAATCCTTCAGTATGCGGATGATATTGCTTTATACATTTCTAGCGATTCAATTGTAGAAGCGGCCTCGTCTTTAGAAGTGTCCTTAAATTCTCTTAATTCATGGCTAAATGACCATGGTCTTGGTCTATCCGCTGCTAAAAGTTCAGTTGTCGTATTCTCTAGGAAAATAAACATCCCTCATGTTTCGATCCGAATTGACAACCAACCCATACCCATCGTCAACAAAGTAAAATTTTTAGGAGCCTATTTGGACACTAAACTTTCTGGACACCATCACATCATCCACCTGGCTAGGAAATGTGAACGTATTATTCCGATTCTGAAGTCTTTGGCTGGCGTTTGGTGGGGGGCCCACCCTCATTCTATGAAAATTCTATACAATGCCCTGGTTCGTAGCGTCCTGGACTACAGTTCCTTTCTACTGGAACCATGCAACAAATCTTCCCTGTTACTTTTGGATAAAATTCAGTCATCATGCCTCAGAATTATCAGTGGTTGCATGAAATCTTCTCCCATAAATGCTCTCCAAGTAGAGTGTGGTGAGCCGCCGCTAGGCCTTAGACGGCAATATCTGTCCGATCGCTATATTTTTAGGATAACAACCCTTTCATCTCACATCCTCATTCCAAAACTCCGCACCCTGTATGACTTATGTCATGCAGAAAATAATGCTTACTGGAAAAACAAAAATAAACCATTATTTATTAATAGTCTTCATAAACTTTTAAATATGAACATCTTAGTAAACAGCTACCCAGTTCTCCCCGTTTTCCGTGCTCAATACCCTGTCCTCTTATTCAAACCTAACATCTATTTCGATATTGGTATCTCTAAAAATTCTCCAGGTACCAATAGTAAATTTAATGGGATTGTAGCCGAACGTTGGAGTGATAGGCAGAAGTTTTACACAGACGCCTCAAAACTTTCTTCCTCTGGCTGTGTCGGCATATCAGTTTACCTCCAAAATTCCAATATATTCTTACAGTTTAGAAGCCCCTCTGAAGCCTCTGTATTCACGGGTGAATGCATAGGCATCCTTGAGGCATGTTTGTTCATTGAATCACACAACATTAATAAAGCAGTTATTTTCTCGGATTCACTCAGTGCTCTTAAAGCGATTCAAACAAATATTTTCAAATGCAAATTACATAATAAAATATTATTAGACATCAAGACATCTTTATTGAATTGTTATGGTAAAGGCTTGCTAGTTGATTTAGTTTGGATACCAAGTCACTCGGGCATCCTGGGTAATGAATGTGTAGACTTTTCTGCTAAGACTGCTGCTTCTGGACCTTCTCATGTCGATCTAAAGCACAATATCCTCCAAGGATATGATCTTTTAAATATTCCCAAATTACACATTCTGGCAGATTGGCAGAGGGCATGGGATAGATCAAGTCAAACCAAGGGAGGCTTTTATTATGGTATCCAAAAAAGTATCCCAGCTAGACCCTGGTTTTTCAAATATAAGAAATATCCAAAAAGTGTTGTCTCGGTATTGTGTAGACTCCGAATAGGCCATTGCTGCTCACCAGTTTTCTTACACAAAATCAGAGTTCGTGACCATTCCCTTTGTGAATGTGGGTTGGCTGATGGTACCTTGGACCATATTTTCTTTGAATGCTCCAAATATAATATTAATTTTAAATTGTATGATGTCCTAGCTAAAATCAAAATTCCTCTTCCTATTAACCTAAGTAGCCTTTTAACTTATTCATCCCCGGACGTTTTTTGTATCCTCGCTAAATTTATTAAATGTAATAATATTAAACTTTAACCAAGTATACTCCCTCCTAACTAATTTTGTACTAACAGTCAGTGTAATATGTAATGTTTGTCTTTTACAGATACTCTACTGATTAACCCAAATATAAACTAACCGAAGTTATCACAACAGACTTGTTTTACATCAAAACTATAATATTTTCCCATACACATGCTTGGTCAAAACTCTGGGCTGGCAGAATTGTTATCATTAAGATAAACACATTGCCATTATTAAAAGAAGAAGAAGAATCTCTTCCAAAACGGCTTGATCGATTTTCATGAAATTTTTATATATATATTCAGTAGGTCTGAGAATCGGCTACTATCTATTTTTTTTGGACATATTTTTTTTATGGCAAAACAACGTTTGCCGCGACAGCTAGTAACATATATACATAGAATTATGGATTATTCCTTCAAAAGAACAAATAGAACATTAATAAAATTACCATACCATAGTATTTATAAGAATAGTTAAAATACGGAGGAATAATTTGTATTACAAAACGCCACTTGATCAAAAGTTCTTGCTTGACCAAAATATTATTAGAATAAAAGTGATTATGGTGTGAAAGACGATGATAACTTTTTTGTGGCTATCCACCTGATCAAGTAGCATCATAAGGATACTGTCATCATATATTTCGCGTCAAATATTCATAAGATGCATCGAAATGTGTAACACCAGCATTTCAATGCAATAAAAGAAGAAGTAAAGAAGTACCTACTGAGGACATGGCTGTATGGGCATTAGTTCCACAGATACTACAGAGAATCATCGGCAAAAGTCTTGCAGACAAGCCTGTACTAATTATTTGATTTGTGTATAATGGTATCTTAAATATAATTTAAATATTATAATGGTAATTTTTTATAATGGTCTTATAATGACCGAGTAGCCTGTATAGCAAGGGGTACACCCTTGCTGTACAGGCTACTCGGTCAGAGGTCTCGGGTTTGAATCCCAAAAGTTCACATGTGGATGTTTATATGTTTGTTTTTTTTATACAACTAGACGACAAACGAGCTGACGGCCCACCTGATGGTAAGTGGTTACCGCCGCCTATAGACACCTGCAATAACAAGGAAGAATCATTTGATATTGCAGGTGCGTTGTCATCCTGGGGCCTAAAATGAAATGCCGTCCATGTCCAGTAATTACACTGGCTACCTTTCCCTTCAATCGGTGGTACCTACCCAGATGACCCTACATACGGGCCTACCACCTAGTAATGTTTGTATATTGTTTAGAATATTTCTAACATTTATATACATATTATTATCAATATATCTCCGTTATCTTGATTGGTAATACAAGCTCTGAATGATGTTTACTTTGGGTTAGATAATACGTGTGAGTGTATGAATATTATTATTATTATTATATTAAGCATATACACTGGACAGCAAATAAACCGAGCCACCCGCTACATTGGAACTCTAATCCGATTTTCTCAAAAAGTATAAAATTTACAAATATGAAAGATATACCTACAGAAAGTGCGCTTTATGACGATTAAAATGAATGGAAACACATTGGGATTTATCAATTTATTAACCTTTATTAAGGATATAACAAAGAAGAGTCATTTTCCAGTAGTGTTAAGCCTTAGTTATCACCAAGTAAAAAAAAAAAATAAGCTGAAAACAAAGAAAAAATTGAAAAAAGTTTTTGATCAGTATTCAGTGTTTCCCCTCCCCTTGCTCGAATAACTACTAGCATCCTCGTATTCATAGACCTCACGAGCCTGACGATGAAATCTTGGGGAATTGAATTTCACTCCTCTTGAATTACGGTTCGCAGCTCTGGAAGCCTTGTTGGAGCAGGTACCCGGGCTCGAACCTGACGTTTCAGCTCATCCCACAAGTGCTCTATCGGGTTTAAGTCCGGGCTTCGAGCTGGCCACGCCAACGTATGAATGCCAACATCGGAACCACATGAGCAACATAAGGCCGTGCATTATCATGCATCAACTGCATATCCTGCCCGATATAACCTGCATAAGGTACCACATGGTCTGCAAGGATTTCAGTGATGTAGCGATGAGAAGTCAATCCACGTATACGGCCCGTCGGTTCGATGAAAACTAACGCTGTATGTGCGGTTAACGAGATGCCACCCCAGACCATTACAGATCCTCCTCCATAAGCAACAGTTTCCTCGATGCAACACTGAGAATAACGTTCTCCAGGGCGTCGATATACTCTCTGACGTCGATCACTTCCATGTAGACTCACCCTGGTCTGATCAGTGAAGAGTACATTACCCCACTGCTCTAACGTCCAATCCCTATGCTCTCGAGCAAATTCAAGTCGTGCTCGACGGTGGGCTACAGTTAATGCTGGGCCTGTTGCAGCTCTCTTCGGAGTCAGGTTTCGTTCAGCAAGTCTTCTTCTGACGGTATCTGAACTTATAACCACTTGACGTTCGTCACGCAGACTTTGTTAGACTTGAACTGCGTTGAGGCGGCGATTTCGCAGAACAGTAATAACGATCGGACTAACGGATATAACGATCATCTGCTTCTGATGTAGCCCTAGGTCTGCCCGTACCTGGACGGCGATCGAATGCTCCAGTCTCTAAATATCGTCTGTAAACTCGTTGCACCGAAGATCTGCTGATTCGGAGTCTTCGAGCGACCTCACGTTGGCTAAGACCTGCTTGAAGTAGTGCTACAGCTTGAGCTGCCTCCTGAGGTGTCGTATCCATAATTGACCGAACAAAGTAGCAAAAATATACGCGTGTAAGCAAACGATGGACAAAAACTAAAGAAATGATAAAAAATGTCCGACTACCCTCGCTGTAGAAGAAAAGATCGCTAATCGCGAACTAGTCAAAACAGAGCAAATCGCCAGCGTTTGTTGCTTGATTACAATGTGAGTTAAAGGTACTCTATATTAAATTTATAGTCATTTTAATCCTTATAAAATGTTCTTTTTGTAGGTATAACTTTGATAGGTGTAAGTTTTATGTCGTATGAGAAAATCGAATTAGAGTTTCAAGGTGGCGGGTGGCCCGGTTTATTTGCTGTCCAGTGTATATTTGTCTTATATTGGTGGTGAAAAATAAGAGCCAACTTGCGCATTTGGAAAATTCCTAACTACAATTTTAATTTTGATTCCCTTGTCATCTCTTTTTGATGCCCCTGCCCACAAAAATTAAATTGATATATTTTTGGAACAAGTTGGCCAAAAGTATCGGATGAATTTGTTTATAATAATGTCAAGTTTTATGTTTCATAATTAGTTTTAAGAATCTATTAAAATAAATTGCGCCCGGGGAGTCACCTGAATAAGCCGATTAAAAATTATGTACTTTAATTTTTGTTAGGGTGAATACGCTTAACAAACTTTTTAAGTCCATAATTTTTCTTGACCTATTTAGTCTTTTATCTTCATCTTTTGATGGCTATTATAAGACAAATTAGTACGTAGGTATAATGTCTTAAATGCGCCTTCGTTATTTTATGACCCATTATTACGTTAAAGGGCTATTCCGTTAAATTGTATCCATGTGATTTCAGCACGAGTAGTAAAATAAGTCAGACGCAACAAATGCCTTTTTTTATAGAGATGGGGCGTTTGGTGTATTATCTTTTCTTTATAATAATATTATTTAGATATTTACGAAGCTTATTTTCAAACACGCATATACAGGATGGTTTTTGAGACGGGATAGTAAGGGCAAGTACCTCAACCATTATAGTAACAGTCATAACTCTTTAAGATATTCCGAACAATACCCCTACCACGAACATTTTTAAATTTCGAATCGTAATGGTATCGTTCACGCACGCTTAAAATTTCAAACAAAAGCCAGACAAAAGCTAACGTAACTACGCCATACGATGGTGATTCGAAATTTAAAAGTGTTCGTGCTAGGGGAACAGCATTGTTGCCGGAGTCTTTTCGGTAGTTCAACTTTTGGAACCGGTGTAAATTTAGACATGATAGACAGATTTACAATAAGACATTGTAAGACCATTTCTTAAATAGATATACATAATTTGTGATTTTTGACGATTTGAAAGAGCTTCTTAGGAGCCTACTTGAATAAATATATTTTTGATTTTGATTTTGATTTTGCATTAACAGACTTTGGAAAAAAGTACAGCCAGCGAAATAATGCTAAAATGCCCCATATTTTTTTTATGCCTATCGATCCTTTTTCATGAGGGGATCAATTGACTCTAGCGTACTATTTAAGGTATTAGTGCTAGAAATGACAGAAATCACCAACAATTTTTCCCACACCTACTTTATGTACGGAAACACGATATATCAACTTGAAATATTCTTTGAACGATTTATATCGTAGATCACTTATTTGTGCTGTTTTGTTTAAAATTACATCTATAAAGGTTTTGATTTAATGTTTTAAATTCTGACGTTGTAGAATATTATGCCTGCGTGTGAAGCCGGTGTTGTGACTTATCGTAGTTTTTGTACTGAAATTTCAGTTAGCCTTAAAGAGTCATTTGATTACAGTAAGAAATAGGATCGTTTGGCAATAAAGAATATTTCGAGTTGATTTATCGTTATTCGGTATCAAATGTATAGGAAAAGTTTTTAGAAATTTCTGTCATTTCTAGTTAGTATTTATCTCATAGAGTCTTTTGATCCCCACATGAAATAGAATCGATGTTGATAGTTAAGCATTTTTTTGCTGACTGTACATTTTATATAATATCTGTGAATGCAGTTCAGAATATCTTTACAAGTTATGTATGGTCATGTACCTTTAACGGATAAGGTACTTGCCCTTACTGTCCCGACGCAGAAGTCTACTCTAACCCTTGTCTAACTAGGGTAGCGAACTTTTAATATAAAATTTATTGACATAGATTTTTGAAGTCGATCAGACATCATTGTTATCCTGTCAAATCACACAGTCCAACCTTGATGATGCTCCATCTTCGTCACTATGTTACGACCCCGGTTTAGGAGACGATGTGCCCACATATTATGTATAACATTCATGCTATCCTTTTTATCTACTCTTTTATGCAAGGAAGCTACGAAATTTCGGAACTCTGAGTATCGAAACCCAACTTCGGAGCTGAAAACTACTCTGATTTTTAAGCTTTAGAATCGTCAAAAAAATATGCCCAATCATACAAAACTGTAATTCCAAAACACATGTAAGTAAATAGCGAAAATTTAAAAAAGACAACACTTTACCATGCTCAATAAACCCTGTATAGTATTCTAGTTTACGTCTTTCTAAAGATTATGACACAAATAACTGGCAAAGTATTTTGTAGTAAGTTATTTGATACACTAACGACTAAGCGGTAAATATCATATTCGAAATTTGTCTTTACCAGAACCTAACTTTTATCATTTTGATTCGTAATCTTAAACATTTACTACACTCATATGCTATAATTATGAGCATATGCTATGGATAGTGAGATAACGGATAAAGCTAGACAACAAATTAAGAAAATACTATTTATTATCACATACACAACATAAAAAACACTTAAAATCATTACAGAAATTTTAATAAAAAATATATTGTTATCATGACGTGTCAGCTACGCACCACCACCACCACCACCTGAACCGCCAATGTATGAATCGCCACAATCAGCTGAAAATTTTCACATGATGACCCAACGCAATTAGTCAACATGTGAACTTAGTCACAAATCAATGATCACATTTGAGAGTACGAGCTTATCTCGGGTTATATTATCGAAAGTAATCGTTTACTTTTGCTGATGGCTTGCAATTTATATTGTCAGAGAGTGATTGGACTCTGGTTTGGAGTTTAACATACAGCCCCGCGAAAATTATTTTTCTCCCTTAACAGCACATCTATTCTGTTTAACATTATTATTGGTACTGTGTACTTCACAGATTCAGAGTACAGCGTGTTTCCAGAAGTTTGGTTAAGCCCTATTTTATTTAGACTCTTATTTGATTGTTAAAATAACAAATATTTCATTCTCAATTATTTTTCTTTTCTTTACAGAGCCACCTACGTGTCGGTGCTTACGATATCAGCGTTTTCCTTGGAGAGATACCTGGCCATCTGCCACCCTCTGCACCTGTATGCTATGGCTGGCCTGACCAGGGCATCTCGCATTGTCCTCATACTGTGGGTCATATCCATCGCCTGCGCATCTCCTTTCGCTATCTACAGCGATATCAGCTACAGAGATTATCCGCCAAGTAAGTAACTGTGGCTTATATTTACCCACGTTAAGTGACTTTGATGGGACATTCCATAGCGAATTGTCTATCTTATACACTATTGTCGTAATTGAGACAGGCAAATGTAACTGTTTGTTCAATATCATTTATTTTTAGGCCATAGGCTCTGCTTAAACGCAGACTATCATAATTGGGAGTCATAACTCTGTAACAGTGATAGACTGGGGGTCATTGCCATAAGTCTTGTTTCCTGTCCCTCCTTTAATGTATCCCTTTTATTCTTTAACTCCTCATTATCTAAAAAAATTTGCTGCCCTTAGTCATTCTACAACAGGAACACTCGATTCGTCGATACCCTTCTCCTTTACTGTACGCTCTCAGGGTTTGGAACTGTCTCCATCTTTATATCAAACGTGCGCTTAATCTGTATCTTCTTTTAAACATCTGGTAAATTAACATTGCTGAACTCACTGATCCTCCTTGTTCCTTTCTAATTTCCTCAAATCCCTATTTCAATAAATTTTGTCTTAGTTGCACTTCTAAAGAAGAACAGTAACTTATTTATTACTGATTGACCTAATGCCAAATAGATTTTATTAATAAGGATTTTGGTAGTGACATACATTTAGTACATCAATTTCCTAAAAAAATGACCTGTTATCCTGCCAATTTTTTTTTCTACAAAGCATGTCAATTGATAATACCACCTAATGTGAAGCGGCAAGAAAAGTCTATATACGAAGACAGCTAGTGCAGTTAGTAAAACACTAATCTAGCCACTTCCACCTCGCCGGCACATGAGGTACTTTTTCACGCCTCATTTGAAGGAACCCATGTTATGGGAGTGGACATATATGCTGGCAAAGAATTATAAGTTTTGGAAGTACGACAAAGAAATGAGTTACTAAACTTCTTTGTGCGTGATGTTGAGTGGAGACAGTGCATTTTGGACGGGGGAAGGTGGGATAAGGCCGATAAGCTCTTCAGAGCATACTCAGTGATATAGCCGCTAGAAAGCGCTAAGCGACGCAATGTCTCGATGCAATTGCGAAAGCTCAAGGTTGTTCGTGACCTCTACATCGTAAATAATACGGGCAGCATGATGCTGCGATCTGTCCAGTGCATCGAGGAGGTGCTTAGTGGAGCTATCCCACAACTGCGAGCAATATTCCACGCAAGATTGGACCTGAGTTTTGAAAAGCAGGCATAATTGGCCAGGCGTTTAAAATCGACGCACCTTGTTCAGGAAACCGAGCTTCCGAGGCTATTTGGATCATGGTTTCGATGTAATTTCTCTAATTAAGATTGCAGCATATCTTCATACCGAGCAAGTTTACGGAGCCCTGTGTCGAAAGAGTAGTGCCCTGAAAAGAGGGAAGGGGAAGAAACTGTGAACGAAATTTACGCCACACTTACATCTATACCCGGGCGGAACCGCGGGTAAAAGCTAGTAATAAATAAAGTCATTTCCTTACTTCAGTAAAGCACTAAAGTACAGTAAACATTGTATTCTTTATTGCACATAGTTTAGGTTTTACGGCTGCGCATGCTTTGAGTTAGTTGCAACTAGTTGCAAGTGGATTGGCTTGCAACGGTCTAGTAAGTAATGTGGATGAAAGAAAGCAGTCTTACGACCCCGTATTCCAAATTGGCTACTTCTTTGTTACGAACTAACCATCGGTAAGGATCGTAGCAAGGAGCGTAGTTTTTATATGTTTTGGTTTTTGTTTGGGTTTGACATCTGACCAACATTTGCAGGACGTGCTATTGGACCATGTCCCATAAGCACATAAGTATAACTGGTCACTGGTCGTTGCTATGTTGGCCGTCGTTATGGTTTCGCGGTGAGGACTTGTGCCGTGGTGGAAATTGCACAACATAGCGATCTATAGCTTTCCTAAGCAAAATAGTTACCGCTAAATATGTCAATCTGTAAAGTTGGCAACACTGGACCTGTACTGCACGTCAAAATTCTCTCTAGCATGGCAAACTTTCTGGGGAGGGGGCAAAAGTTTGTCTCTTTCTGCGTTTAATAAAAAGAAAGAGATAAAACTCATTTTGCTTTTAATATGTGAACATAAGGGTGAAGAGAGATTTTGTCCACAGCCCATGCTAGGGGTACAGGACATGAGGTCGCTTATCCTAAAGTACATTTAAAAGTCTAGTGTTCACGAAAGGTATTTCTCATTTTTCTGATTAATAAGCTGGACTGGATTAGTTCTATTCTATTTACATAACCTGACACCTGAATGTATTTTGTTATATGTATTTCATATAAAAACAGTTAAATTACTGTATTTAGTATTTTAAATTTCAAATACACGACCTAAAAATATTTTATATTTTAAATCAATGCCTGTTTCGTAATTTGTTAGCATGTTTGATTAAATATTACGTAATAAAGACGCAAAAAGTTCTCTCTAAATTCTTTCGAGAGTCCTGTAATATTTTACAATGGTTCGTTTCAAAAGAACAATCACTAAACGTTGTCTACAACAGTATAAATTGGTCTCGTCTTGAATTTATATGCCTTGTTGTCCATTGAATTTACCCAAGTTTTTACTTTAATGTTTGCAGATTCGCTTAGAACGTCCAATTTTAAAAATGGTTATGACTGGAGCGTGGTTTTCATCAAAGTAAAAGGGTATAAAATTCGTGCTGAGTAACAATTACAAAGTTAAGAAAAACAAAATTTACTTAAACATTACAATATGGTGGACTGGGCCGGGGAATTAATTATCACCAGTTTAAAAAGTTAGAAAGAAAGCAAGAGAAATATTTTTACTGACATACACCAAACATAAAAACAACCATACATTGATATCGTTTTTTTACAGTGTCCGAGGTCACGGAAAGTCTTCCCGATGACTACGATTTCTGTTAAGTAATAAAAGTTTTATTTTAAATTGTAAATACAATATTATTATTTATTTTTAATTTTATCCAAATCTCTTTCTAAAATTTATTAAATTGTTTCAAATAAAATAAAGACAAATATTCTTAATTTTTGATTTTTACATTATTATAAATGTTTGAAAAATTACTTAGTAATTAAAATGTAAAACTAAAAAAAATTCACGTCCTGAGGCGGGAATCGAACCCGCGACCTTTCGCAATAGGGCGACTGCTCTAAGAATATTTGAAAGCACTGCCCCAACTTAACCGAATCATAGGTATTGGTAAAAATACTCGTTTCGGATGTTGAAATAAAACATTTCGACATTGTAGGGTGGACGTTAGCTCATAAACGCAAATACAGATGGACTAGAAGAATTTCACAGGGATATCCCAAGTCCTGGGTTGCTCAGTTGGTTAGAGCAATCAGTCGCCCGGATTGCGAAAGTTTGTGGATTCGATTCCCGCCTCAGGACGTGAAATTTTTCTAGTTTTATATTTTAATTACTAAAATAAATACAATATTTTAAAGTAATTCTGATAGCTGTGCTTTCGTCGCTGGCCATACTTAGTTTAAAAGCCCAATGAAGTTTTCATGACCACATAGAGCATCTTAGGTTTTATGTTTGCGTTACGCCAGAAATAGTATAGCACCTTTGGACAGCATACAAAAGCCCCATTTCTGTATTGAGTCATATTAATTTTCATAGTAGTTGTGTTTGACATTAATTAGTCAGGGCTGCGGCTAGCACATGTATTATAGCCTTTTCAGTTTTTACTTTTGATACGATAAGAGGTATAAATTATGAGATATTATTACCCACATATTAAGTAATACTTATTTGTCCTTTTTTATATTTTACCGTTTTGTTGTAATAATCCTAAATATATACTTTTTGTTTATCCTAAAATAAATAATGTGAAGAAATTCGCCATTTTCGCCATTGCTTTTTTCAAAAACAGATCTAGACCCTTCTCTTTGAAGAAGGTTTTGTTGGTAGAAGCTAATGTCCAACGGAAATGAGTTCCAGAGATAATTTGCTCTCAGTACTATGTTAAGGAAAAATTAGCCCAAGGGGTCTGAAAGTTATAATAATGCAGCCGCTCTTGTCTTGATTAAAATCACATGTAGACGTTACAGAGCCAGAAGAGAGTCAAATGTAATATGATAGGAAGAACGAGAGAACGCTATGTTTCGAGAATTCAGATTAATAATAATAATAATATCAGCCATAACACACCACACACTGCTCTTACTTGGCAAAAGCCTGTAAGTTCAGTTAGAAGCCAGCTTTACAGCTGAGATATAAAACAACAAGAATAATAATAATATTTATACACTCACACCTTTTATCTAGCCCAAAGTCAGCATCATTAAGAGCTTGTGTTATGGATACTAGATAACGGAGAAATAATGATAATAATATGTATATAAATATTAAAAATATACTAAATAAACATATACTTAAACATCTATGGCTCGTAAACAAATGTTCGTACTCATCATACAAACATTTGTTCCGATTCGAACCCTGGACCTCTTGACCGAGTAGCCTGGGGGACAGACCAGGCGGTTGATTGTTTATATGATATGAAAAAATCTTACCATTATGCCTTCATCATCATCATAGCCGAGAGCCGACTGCTGGGCATAGGCCTCCCCAAGGATCTCCAAACCGATGGATCCTGCGCTGCCCGCATCCATCGGATTCTCGCCACCCTCACCAGATCGACGGTCCACCTTGCCATCCATCTTGTCTTGTTGGTCTTATCCTTGCTTGTCGGCCTATTACGCCTTACCTGGGACTAATAGTACCAGTCTTCCGCTAGGCTGTAGAGAGCCCGACTGGAGAAGCACCTTCACCTAAAAATGGCAGCCAAATAACACTGCGCGGTGTTGAATCCCTGCGGTAAGTAAGGTCACCAGAGCTCAGCGAGGAAGCATTGGGTTGGGAGCAAGTGGACTTGACTCCTGTATATTTTAAATTCAAGTGTAGAACACAAGGAAAACACAATGACATTTCTCATGGCTTCAAAATTTTAAATAATACAAGACAAAAATCCTTAAATTAGAACTTAGTATGTCCGTGTCATGTGGACTTAGGAGGAGGGTTATTGTTTTTAAGTGATAGTAGAGTTCGCTGGCGCAATGTTTTGAGCGCTTTTATTACGAAAACGAGTGGAACAAAATTTGTAATTTGATACCTTTTATATTCGAAAAGCATGTAAGCCTATAACGTCCTAGTGCTGAGCACAGACCTTTCTACATGGGAGAAAAAACACATTTTTGAAGGAAACTATGATCCAATTTAATCGTTTTTTCCGTATCATTTATGGAATAGTACTTCAAAGCACTTCACTACAGAAAACTCTAAGATCATGTGATTTGATGTGACGAAAAGCGCGTTAAGCTTTTGGTTCACTCTCCAACCCTTGGGCCAGCGTTATGGCATATCACTCAAACTGTTCACGTTGCTCCCATGCAAGAAAGTTTCTGCCTAGCAGTGAGGCGTATAAAGCCTGTTGATTGATTGCTCCGCATTTATAGGTCGAAGATAAACTTCCGTAGAACTTTTAACACCTCATTTACTCTTAAGCCTCGTAATCGCATATACTGTCTAGCACACCTAACCTAGGGTAGGTTCGCAGTAGTTAATTGATATAGACCGAGCATTGAAATACTTGATTGATGTGACAACTAAGTCACTCTGTGACTAAGTGAAACGAAAATTATAGACGTTTCAGAGATTAATTAATGATATGTCTAGAAATTCTTAGCTTCGGGATTACTTTGATACTATATGATAGAAATAAATGCGACGTTAGTCCTAGTCAGCGTTAGTAAAATAAAACGACTAAAATCTACGCGTTTCAAAAAAAATAACATATATACCTATGCATAAATAGTTCTAATACCGTAATAATAATAACCATCATTATCATGACCAGCCTATATACGTTCACTGCTGGGCACTGATCTTCCTTCTTCCTTTCTAATTTCCTCCAATCCCTTTGTTTTACTAAATTCCCTTTCAAATGTGAATATACGGAAAATGAAAAAATGGTTATTTAAATTACAGTCTTTCAATCTTACAAAGGTGGTTGGGAAACCATTAAGGTTTAAAAATGCATTACTTTCAGTGGACATCGCTGACTTCTCTCTATTTCAAGAAATTTAGTCTTAGTTGCACTTCTAAAGAAGGACAGTAACTTATTTATTACTGATTGACCTAATGCTAAATAGATTTTATTAATAAGGTTTTTGGTAGTGACATACATTTAGTACATCAATTTCCTACAAAAAAATGTTGTAAATTTCTGCTTGAAAACGAAATAAATAGTTAATGAACGCTGGCTCTATACGGACGATAGCAGGCGAACACAAACATAGACACCTAGGTTAATAATAATAACCATTATTATCATGACCAGCCTATATACGTCC
Organism: Nymphula nitidulata; assembly: GCA_947347705.1. NCBI lineage: Eukaryota > Metazoa > Arthropoda > Insecta > Lepidoptera > Crambidae > Nymphula > Nymphula nitidulata. Next base: position 11,213,683 of record OX374636.1, read on the forward strand.
ACTGCTGGGCACAGGCATTCCTACGTGGGAACAGTTGGGAGAGGAGGATTTGGGCCACCACGCTGGCCTAATGCGGGTTGCAGTAACAACCGGGACCAAAGCCTTAACGTGCCTTCCCAAGCACGGAGGAGCTCGGGGTTGCAAATTTAGGTTGACCAATCCCGGGATCGACCATGGCGAAAGTTCTCTGTTTTCGTAATTGATATCAGATCGCTCAAACTACTACGCTACTGAGCTCCTCCATACATACCTACATATTAAAAATTCTATCAAATTCAGTCGCAAAACTAAAATTGTAAGTGAAGCGAAACTCCAAAAATATTTATACTTACTTACAAGCAGGTACTCGCTAGTAAAATTGGTAGTATTCAAAGCGGTTTGCTTTGAGATTCGTGATTTATACCTATGTCAATGGTTATCAAGCTGATTGGTCTGTCTGTAGGTAAGTAGTTATAGTAGCTTATTGATCCTAATTATAGACACGTTACTTACCAGCGCGCTGCCTACTCTGATGATTATCCTAGCGGGGTGTATTATTCTTTCAACCCTTCCAGCCCATCCCGGTGAGGTCACACGTAATTGAAAACCTATTGTGTCTGATATGTGGGTACTTCACAAGTTACGAATACTTATTTCCATTCAGTGTCACACATATCAAACACCGGCAGGCTGCTAAGGAACGAAAGGTTATTATTTGCTCCAGCATTAGCTCAAAGATCTTTAGTTTATAGAGTGCACTGTATGTATAACTAAACTAGAAGAAGCTAAACATCAAAAGATAGCAGATGAAAGGAGGAATATCGATAAAGAGCGACGTACATCAGAATGGACATACTAAGTATGTGATTTATGATGATTTATAATCAACCTTGGTGGATAGTCACCGGCTCGATTCATCAGTTATTTTTTATAAAGGAAACATGAAACTGTGACCCAATATATTCTTGCACACATAGATACTACATAGGATTTTTCCTTCTGTTCTTATATTTATAAGAATCGGACTTCCTCTTTCAGACGCCTAGGTATCTGACTTTTGTAACTAGTTGGGTATCTACTAAGTAATGTCCGTTTTCACTAACCGTTCCCTGGGTTTAGTTGACTCTTAACGACATTTGTCTCTTTCTATCTCCTCTATATAGACTGAGCTAAAAATCGCTAAGAGACTCATATCGAGAGACATAAGCAAATGTTAGTGAAAACGAGCATAATAGTTAAAAAAGTCAAATAAGTACTTATGCTCTTGGTAGAACACTGGTAGTGTTTATAATGCGTCATCATATCACTTCACTACAGAAAACTTATTATTTTTTATAAAAATAGATGACAAGCAAGCTGACGGCCCACTTGGTAGTAAGTGGTAACCGCCGCGTATAGACACCTGCAATAACAAAGAAAAATCACTTGGTATTGTAGGTGCGTTTTGTCATCCTAATATGGAATGCCTTCCATGCCCAGTTATTTCACTGGCTTCACTTTTAACATCAGGCAAAGTGATGATTCATAATTCCAATAAATTCCAGATTCCTATTATCCTTTGTGGGTGGGTAATATTAAGAAATCATGCACAAAAACGATTTGTCAATCGTTTCTTTGTCAAAGGTACTAAATGACTCAACACCTCCTGATGTGAAGTGTAAGAAATATGTGAAACAGCTAGTCCAACTATTCTAGCCGCTTTCACCTTGTCGGCCTTAAGGTGCCTCTTCACGCCTGTTTTGAAAGAACCCATGTTGAAGGAGAGATAACCCAATGAATGGGCACTACTCAAGCTTGACTCCGCATGGAGCTTTACATATACTGGAGCTACCCTGTAAAAATTATGAGAAGACCCACAGTATCACTAAATCACTGAGGCGATCACTTTTTCGCCTCAGTGATTTAGTGATACTGCGGGTCTTTTAATCATCCGCGTACATATTAATCTTCAAATTAAGTACAAAAAAGTACTTAACCAGTCTTTTCAAAAACGTTTACATCCAGTTTTCCTTAGTTCATTAATAAAACTTTTGCCAAAGAATGTCGTATTTACATCGTCTATTATATAATATAATGACAGTCGTTGATATTTTATCATCAAAAGAGATCGATTGACCTATTTTCAACCAGAATTCAAACGAGTTGTTTATTTTATTTTTATACAAAACAGAACTTATTGCTTTCTCTTAATTTTTACAGGGTAGATCCAGTATATGTAGAGCTCCATGGGGTAGTAAAGATGACTTTTAACTATAGTTTCAGATAGTGCCTAGATGTCAGTTTTGGAAGGCATTATACGTTCCCCACCCGTAGCACCGGTCGTGGATAAAATCTCTCTCCACCGCCTATGTTTTTTATCTTTTTCTTTTCTTTCCCCCTTGGCAATAGAGTATTGCCTAATACCTTTTTCAGAGTTTGCCATGCTACGAGGGATGGTTATGTAAATATAAATCACTTCTTCCGTGGTATTCAAATAATATATATCGAGTTTGTCTGTAGCAAAAGAAATAGTACTCGCTTGGACGCCCGCCAACGTGGCCTGGGTGTGACAGGAAATGAAAGCGCAGACTACCTTGCCAGAATAACAATTTTTTGGGTGGCAGTATTACTTATATCAAAATGTCATGCATAGTTTTAATTTCAAAGTAAAGCAATCAAATCTATAAAACAGCGCTTGAAGACAGAAATTTAATAATTCAGATTATATTGTTAACGGGTGCTTGGTATGCCGGTATAAACAAAGAAGTGCGTAAAAAGCCACGGTTTGCAGTTGTCAGTAATTATCCCACGATGAAACACATGCAAATAAACCGTTTAATTAAGATTTGGATATGCAGATTAAAGAGAAAATAATTGAAGAAAATATGGAAGATTTGGCATTTTTGCCTTCTCTTTGATAATACCTATTGGGAAACAACAATCGAAATTTGGCAATATTGGCTTTGAAAATTTATATTCTTTTGTAACAACATACAAATGATACAAGAATTGCTTGTATCAATTATAGCTTTGCTGTCTCAAAGGATGGATAAATACTACACTGACTGTTCAGGCGAAACACATTTGCATTGCTAGGTGGGTGCCTTAATCCCTTGTAATATTTGTCATTTTCCAACTGACGGGCTACGATTGATGTGCGGCCGGCTGTATATTGATTTCAATTCATGTGTTCCAAGTTTTTATCGTCAATCCTATTAAACTGGTAACCGCTTACCATCAGGTGGTCGTCAGCCGTCAGCCGTCAGCTTGTATGTCATCTAGTTGTATAAAAAAAAAAATAGCTGAAATATCACTTACGAAATAAAAACGCAAGTAACTATCTTTGTAAACGACACTTGAGCACTTAAAATCCTAATCGGCGCCATTACATGCCGCTAAATAGGATAGTATTCTATTAATCTTTTTGAAAACTGGTTACACTGCCACACTTCTATTTTGTTAGTCTAAGCCGCATTCTACCACTTTACCAATAAGGTGGCAATTAAGCATACGGTCTACTTGATGGAAAGATTGGAAAACGTTCTTCGTATCGTAGCCTATCACAGATCATTTTCTATGATCTGAGTAGCCTATAGATCCTTGCTGAATCAGCTCTGTGCTGTTACCCACATTCAAAACATTAACCGGTCCTATATCCACCTCGGCCACATATTTAAGTCTAAATTTATCCAGTACCTAACTTAGTACCTAGATAATTATTTTCTCTTTGAAATGTTTTTTCTAGGTAAAATATCTGGCGGACGGAACCCACAAAATACAGTTATGTTTTATTAGGACGGGCATTTAACGAGTTAAGGGATTTCCATACTCATTTTCTTTCGTTACGGCTTAAAGACTTATGTGAACACAATGTAAAATAAATGGTCACAACGCTTATTATAATAAAGTCCAGAAATTAGTATGTACTTACGTCTTCTTAATTTCAATCACAAGGACATAAAGTGGGTAGACGTGTAGTTTTCACAACTTAAATTTAATTTCGATAAAGAATGGACTGTATTTTAAGAATAATAAGGAACCATCAACCAAACATATCAAAGAAAATTGACACCTTCAGTCTTCCCGTAACCACGATCGCTGTAAAGTAATCGAAATGTCGGCTATATAATAATAATGTAACCTAATTAAACGCGAGCTAAAAACGGATTTCAAAATATCTATAGTGGTTGTACTTCGGGGAGTGTGCTCAGGAGCTTTAAGGGCTCATTCCGCCAAGCCCATATCACCACGGGACTACTAGACGTTCGGCGAACTATCATCTACAGTACACCTGGTTGATATACCAAACATACGCATTAACCCGTCAAGTATCAGATTTCAGACACAATTGATTTTTCAATTGTCATAGACCTCCAAAGGTATAACGCCGCTTGACAGATTAAACAATAAAACTACAAATTTTTATTCAAGCGATCCCCAGGCGAAGTTAATAAAAGAGCCAGTAGGTACAGACACCTTTAAAATTTTGTAAGTTTGTTTGATTGGAAGCCATAAATGAAAATTTTTCAGTTACAATCACCCATGTCAAATTTTTTAACCTCTTTATTTAAATCTTCTCTCAATACTCTGTCGCTGTTATTTTACACACACTCATTACTAATTCAATGAATTCGTGGAAAGTTCGACCATTCTTTTGACAATCTTTGTGTGTGTATTGATTGTCTACAAATAAATAGTCTTTTAGTTAGTGTTATACTTCTATTGTTACAGAATTTACACCCTAAATATCAATTAGTTAATGTTTAAGAAATATACGTAAAAAAAAAGAATAGACGCCATTGATAATTCAAATCGAAAGAGGGTGTATTAATTATGTTTAAGACCCATTATAGGGTATTTATTATAAATTATACAGTGTTTGTATTTCAAACAGCTATTTTTATATGAAAGCATCAAAGTTTTCACTTTAATGTGCTTAATTAATTATTACTATCATTAATACCTAATGGCGTCCCTTTATGAAACCACATTCTCTAATTAATATCATTTTAAAATATGATAATGAAAATATTGAATAGGGAGGGTGGGCGATATCGATATAGACACTTTTGACATTTTTTAAAGTAAATTTTACCTGTCTGCCTCCCATCATTCCACTGAAATAAAAAAGGAATAGAATCATATAAAAATACCTACGTCTTGGTTGTTGACATGGATTGACAGTTACTGCTCGTCGCTTCGAATAGACATTAAACGCAATAGCGTTGTTCTGTTTATTTATTTCTTATTTATGATTATGTTTGTATCAATTATCATAAAAAAAAAATCCTTGAGTCGATTATAGACAGGTGAATAATTTTAGTTTGATATTTTTCGATGAGCGTTTAAATGAGACGTTACTAAATTCGTATAAGAAATTTAATTTTACCAGGTGGTAGCCCGTATTAAGGGTCGTCTGAGAAATCATTAAGTAGAAAGTTGACGACGATGATTTGATTCGCCGAGTAAGGTGGAAAAAGAGGCTGCAATTGGCAGACTATTTTTGGGCACGCTGGGTAAAAGAGTACTTACCGGCACTCAGACCACGTCCTGCAGTCAGGAACAGTTGCGCGATTTCGATTGGCGACCCAGTTCCTTCTCGTAGTTGACGGTAATCTCCCCCGGGGAGTCTGGCCCCGTGGCCGAGTCACTAGTGTGTTCCCAGGCCGTGACGGCATAGTCCGGGTAGCTGAGGTCACGACTAAGGCTGAACGCCCACGTCAGACTTTTTGTAGGACAGATAATTGGTCCACGGGACAGATATTTGGACACGTCCGATAATCGGTGACCGATTTTTTTGTAGGAGAAAAATAGAACGTACAGCCCGCCTAGCATGACCACCGAAACGCGATATGATAAAGCTATTTAGTTATCGCTTCGAACTGTCAAAAATCATTGGATATAACCGCTATTTTGAAATTTTATCGAAACTGCGAACATGTATATATACAATACAAGTTCGCAGTTTCGATAAAATTTCAATATGGCGGTTATACCCTTTGATTTTTGACAGTTCGAAGCGATAAATAGCTTTATTATATCGTATCATATCGCGTTTCGGTGGTCATACTAGGCGGGCTGATAGCAATAGTGCAACGCACACGTCCTACAAAAAGTCGGTCAAAAATCGCTTATAAGAATAGGGAGGAAAAATCGGCCCGATTATCTGTCCTACAAAAAGTCTGACGTGGGCGTTCAGCCATTACTTAAATATATATGTACGTACTAGTATGTACCTGTAATGAAATTCAAAGTTCCTTAATGAAACGGGAGTAATTAAAATAATAAAGTGAGCCGCACTCCTGACGACCAGAATGACGGGTGTATGCTGAAAGTCAACCTAATAGATATCTTTTTTATTTTTTATACAACTAGATATCAAACAAGCTGACAGTCCACCTGGTGGTAAGCGGTTACTGTCGCCTATAGACACCAGCAATAACAAGGAAAAGTCACTTGGTATTAAATGAAAATGAATGAAAATATCTTTATTCAATTATTTATTATTAATAATATTGGGGCCCCCAGAAGCACTTTCGAATCGTCAAAAAACCCTTATGTCACATAAAATAATATTAACTGACAATATCATAATATTTTTTTTCCTATTTTGTCTGGATTTACGTAAGTTAACTATTGCAAGTGCATTGTCATCCTGAAGCGTAAGATGAAATGCCATCCATACCCAGTAATTACACTGGATACGTTTCCCTTCGATCCGAAACACAGCGAACTGATTCACGGCTGTAATAAGAAAGGCGGTGGTACCTACCCAGACGACCCTACTTACGGGCCTACCACCTAGTATTATTAAATAGCAAGATAGCTTATTGTTGCTTTATATTTTCCAGATGAAAGTACCTTTAATGTACACCATCAAAATATAATCTGAATCAAATGCGACAAGTAATTAGGGAGAAAATCAAAACACAAATATTGTCTCCTAATTTTTTTTATAGCAATATACTTTGTTGGCATTTTGTTCAGTTCAAATGCGTATTTTTTTGGTGCGTTATTGCTGTATGTTTCTCTTATATAAATAAATAAAAATGCTTACTATTTGCTTGTACTGAGAATTCAAAGCGAATTATGCGAAGAACGTTTTAGATTTATATGTGGTTCCATAAATAAAAGGAAATTATTGAAGAGAATAAATATTAATTTTCTCAACGTTGATCTAAAGCATCAAATGTTTAGCGATAACAATAAAAATTGGGCCTAATTGGGCCTAATAAGTAATTGGTATATCATCCTTGGTACCTAATACATATGTAGCCGTCATCGGATTAAATTTATCCCGTTGATTAAACGCCGGCATCCGATAAAATACCTAGCCCGATAGTTAATTATAAATAAATAAATTATGACCATTTATAACCGACACTCGGTTTTGGTTCTTCAAACAGTTATACAAAAGCTCTCCGATTTAAACGACCTGCCTAGGCGTTCAATTGAATGGCTGATTTAAACCAGACGGCTGACATGACGTTAAGCCTGGCTGGCTAAGCTCAGATGGTTAGAGCAGTCGCCCGGATTGTGAAAGGTCGCGGGTTCGATGTCCGCCCCTGGACGTAAAATTTTTCAGTTTCGATATTTTAATAAGTTACACAAGATCGCAGCTAGGTATTAAATGTTAAAAGTTATTTTATAAATACAAAGCACGGGAACGATTAAACACCACTTGCTGTAAAGTGGTGAAGAGTCCATGCCCGTAGACAGCTACTTACACTCTACTCTAGCTGCCTCCACCTTGCCAGCCCATAAGGTGCCTTTTTAAACGACTTCAAAAAAAGGAGGAGGTTATCAATTCGTCCGTATGTTTTTTTTATTTTTTTTTATTTTTTTTGTTTGTTACCTCAGAACTTTTGACTGGGTGAACCGATATTGATGATTCTTTTTTTGTTCGATGTGGAATAGTTCCCATTTGGTCCCATTATATTTTTGAAAATCTATTAGGTAGTTTGGTTTTTAAATCAAAAAAAATGGAAAAATTAAGTCGTCTACATATGCGAAATTGCGGATTTTTGCCTTCCTATGAATTTTTAGTGAAATGATACGATAGTAGAAAACAATATAAGCTCACCGTCACCCATCTAGCTTTGACCTTCAAAAGTTACCAGTAAAAATTGACAGAAAATATATTTAAACAAAAATTAAAACCGACTTCAAAAAACTGAAAAGGATAAAAAAAAACTTATTAGGTACTCATCCCCTAGAAACATATTTTTGGAGTTGGTGCTTAGTTGTTTCCAGAAACCATAGATAGTAAAGCACCGACTCCAAAAATATGTTCCTAGGGGATGAGTACCTACTAAAATTTAATTATTTTATCCTTTTCAGTTTTTGGAGTCGGTTTTAATTTTTACACGGCTTTTTTGAAGGAACTCATGTTATAGCAATGAGACACATGTGTCGGACACTAAGTATTCCGAGCTTAGGAAGTATTTGCATACTTCCTAAGCTCGGAATACGTAGTGTATGACAGCGAAACGAGTTACTAAATTTCTTTATGGGTGATGATGAGGTGGAGTCAGTGAATTGATTACTCTCAAGACGGGTACGCGTTCATATGAGTAGGAAGGGGAAGGTGGGATAAGGTCAAAAAACTCTTCACGACACAAGCAACGCAATGTCTCGACGCAATTGCATAGACTCAAGTTTGTTTGTGACCTCTACTTTGCCAATGATACGGACCGGACAGCACGACCTTGCAATATGTCTAGTGCATCGAGAAGGTACTATTTTTATATTTAAAAGCTAACATATAACCCACACAATCATAGTTTATGACCACATTAAAATTTCAATGCTGGAGCGGTGCGCGCTGTCGTGTTAAATCTATAATTTAATCAAGACTTGCGTGAAAAATTATAACATTCAAGTTTATTTTACCTTTACAATTTATAAGTTAATTACGAGTAGAAGAAGTTACATAGAGAAAAGAAGCTTCGTTAGTCACTTACATACCTAGTATAATATACGTTTCAGTTAGTTATTTGTTAATATAAATTTGTTAATACAATTACCAACTCATTTTATTTTCCAGTAGAGATTTCATTAAAGGTTTTGTTCAAAATTAGTATTTTCTTATTAGGTATAGAATCTGTATTTAATTTACATATTATTCTATTAAAGTGAAGTGTGTTAATAAGTAATTTAACTAGCATATGAAACGACTATAATAAAATTTACTTAAAATAATGAGAAAAAAAAACCGAATACATTTGAAACATGAATAGGTTTTGATTAGGAGAAAATAAAATTTTCGACACTGTCCATAATCGGATAAAATAAGAAAAAAAAAACTTCAGGACTAACAGAGCTCTGTTTACATCAGGCGGCGTACAAAATCAAGCCACAGAGTTGCGTGCGAGCGACCCTTTTGCACGTCTACAACGCACACAATTAATTTAGTTTAATGTGTATTGTTATACCTATGCGATTGTTTTTTAAAATTTACACTATTTTTGTGTGTGCTGAAGAAGTGAAAATGAATCTTTTATCTATCTATCCATCTCTAAAATACAACATAATGCTGTGGGGGTCAATAAAGTATTTACAAGAGTAGATAATACTGGATACATACTTTATTAACAATTCGCTTTTGGATTTAAAATAAAAAGCACCTCAAGACGTTGTTTCAGCTTACGCCATATTATTATGTAAGATAAAATATAAAATATAAAATTTTCAGTAACCACCGGCCTCATTAATCATCCATCTAACACGCTATATCTGCTGTAAGTTTCTGAAGAATTCAGCTTCCCGCAGACTTTTTGATGGTAAAGGATCAGCTTAAGGTTAGCCATGGGAATGTCACCAAATTGACAGTACACCAAATTTGAAATTAATCGGATCTGTGAACCTACCTACATTAAGCATCAAGATCATCCTACCTACATTCCGTATTTTAGGTGAATGCGATAGGGAACAAAATCTAGAACATCAACATTTTAGCTAAGTTTAATCAAGCAAATTATTTATAATAATGATATTCAAATTACGTTCGAACCAATTTGGATTACTATTTATGTCTTGCTTATTATAGGTACCCGGGTATCTAAGAAGCTTATTAGAGAAGCCTAATATAATATTTTAGAAAGCGAATAAGTAAGTGATTCCTGGAACATATTGTTAGCCGAATTTTCTTCTCATCACTGACAATATTATATGTTGTACTTGTCACAAAAATAAATCTCAGGGTACGAAATTTTTATTTAATATTTCTGTGCTTCACGCGATAATGGAAATATTCAACAAGGGTATAATTGCGCTGTTGGGAGACAACAGAATATTTAGAATTTTCTAATATAGGTACGGGAGATGAATCCACTGATCAGTTTTTGTGGAATGGCTAAAAATAAAATATAAATTGTGAACTTTAAAAATGCAAAAATCAACGTTCAGTAAATTTTGTACCCACAGTAAGAAATTGTGCAAACTTTCCGTAATATTAAATTATTAATATCTTGTTTACAATAATAAATAAAATAAAATAAATAAGTAAGAAATCGAGGAATGCACAATTAAAAATCTATTGTGTTTGATAATAAACTTCGTTCGCCGATGTAAGTACTTCAAAGATTTATGAAGGCATCATGTGACTTTTATGTCATGCTTTATAACAATTTTATTGCTAAAACAGTGAAGCCAGAGTAATTTATTAGTGTGTGTATGTGTGCGAACGTGCGTATTTTTTAAAAGCTTTTATTTAACTTGCTTATGTTACGGTTGAATCTTGCTGCTCTATTTTGAAGCATATATCGTCAACCGATTGAGCTGAAATTATATTATCCTATGGATATTATCGCATCTGTGTAAAACTGACAAATCGTATTTAAAAAGAATTATCTATTTCACCATTAAACACTGAACCTTACGATTTAAAAGTAGCGAGAAATTAAAACTGGCTAACCAGTCGCAGATAAGGCTTACGAGCTATTTATTGATCAGTTTTAATTTGTCAAATGGTTCTCGAGTGAAACCAGGAAGACAGCTTGACAGCATCTCCCACTCAAGACATGGGTAATTCAAAATAGTTTTTATAGTTTATACGAATATTTTAACCATAAAACTTAACTTTCTTTGATTTTGACACTAAAGAGATTGATTGTATTCAATTAAATTATTGATTTACTATTATTTTTCGTTTGCATGCCCAAATTGGGTGAATGTGTCTTGTTCTTTATTATTAAGATTAAGAACTTGTATGTGAACATTCTAGCATAATAAAATTTTATTCTATACTGGATATACAAGTTGTTTGGTACTTGGCATTTCACCGATTTCTCTGTAAATTGTGAACCGATTTTTAAAATTCTTTTTTATTCGATAGAGTATACTCCAGTGGTGGTCCCATTGTGACCAAGTCAGGATCTGATGATGGGATCCCAGGAAAATCGAGGGCAAACCTCAAATTTTATTGGCACGTATGACGAGATTTACTTTTTTTCAAAGCTTTTCAAGTATTTGCTTCTGTTAGTCATCATCTCATGTTGATGAGCTGATGATGGAAGGTACAACTCCTTAACGGTTAGGAGTTAGAAGATACTTCTTTCACTATGTATTTCAACCAAAGACTGAGAGACAGACAAGTCTATAGTGCTGACGGTCACCCATCTTGCTTTGACTTTAGGAAATCACTTAAGAATGAGGAAAAAATTTTTTTTAACAAAAATAAAACCGAAATGGAATTATTTTTTCCTTTTTAGTTTTCAAGTCGGTTTTATTTTTGTTAAAAAAAATTTTTTTTTATTGGATAATTTTGTGAACGTTGTGTATACCTGTAATTGGCGAATATCTATGCAAAAGTTATTGTAGCAACTTTACTTATTGTAATTGATTTTCTATGTATCGCTGTTGGTGTACTTTCAAAATAAATAAATAAGATAGTAGCGAGCTACCTGCCGTCAGGCCGCCACTGCAAACCGCCACAGGCAGGCCGTATAATCTGTCCCACCGCCTCACCCATTCGTATCGTCCTCCTAGCGCTGCCCCACACTTCCTTCACCAATTCTTACGCAGTTAATACCTAACGCAGTGAAACGTTTCCTTGTGTATTTTCCCCCTTTGACTTTGATAATTTAAGCTACCTATCTCTATTTAGTAAAATAAAGTGTTCTATTCGTAATTTTAACGTGCTAACTTCTCGTTTTGTAATTTCTTCCCTTAAGTCTCGCCTCTCTCCGCTTCCTAACTCATGCTTGTTCTACTCCCGAGAATAGGTGATGGATGTATGCAGACGAATTCAATATTTAATACATTATTATTTTTATTATTGTACAGATTCCGGCAACATATCGCTGCAGTCTGCGTTCTGCGCGTTGATGGCCCCGTCTCCCCTCTTGGAACTAAGCAGCATTTTCTTCTTCTTCGTGCCTGGCATTTTGATACTATGCCTCTACGTTAGGATGGGCTTGCATATCAGGTGAGATATACGTTTATTTATGAAACACACCCTTGTCTGCGTACTAGGCTTATTTATATTCATCATCATAACAGCTTATGATGTCCACTGCTGAACAAAGGCCTCCCCCATCTATTTCCAAATGAAATGGTTCTTCGCAGCCTGCATCCAACGTCTCCCCGCGACCCTGACCTGTAGACTGTGCATCTAGTGGGAGGCTGCTAGGCTTATTCCACTACTCCAATCTTTCCACTTTAACTCCAAGATACTTTTTAGCGATTATATTATTTAAATTTAAATTAACTGACTAGAATCATCGTGGAGTCTAAGTGGAAACAATGTATGGACGACAAAATTTTGAGAACAATGGGTCTAGAGACAAGTGGAATGCCCAGCCTACTACTCACGCGTTACCAACCATGTAGATATTAAAAGAAAGCGTTATGTTGGCGACATAGAGGACAAATCCCCGTGCTGCCAACATAAAACTTCCTTGATGAGCTCTGGCAACTTTACTCAAGCAAGTCGTGTTATTTGGTCGCGGTCTTCCGTCAGGTGGAGTTGCTAGCACAGTCGGTCTCTCATAATTCGAATGACAATACCACACCACTCTCAAAATGAACAGTAATTATAAACGAATTTCGATAATTTATAATTTGTTTTTAAAAATAAAGGCCCTCACAGCGAACAAAGCTTACTTTTATTGTTTCTACAATATGGCGGCGGTAACCGCTTACCATCAGGTGGGCCGTCAGCTTGTTTGTCATCTAGTAGTATATATATATATTAAAAAGTTTTAAGGCTTTGCTTTAACCTTTTGTATCTTAGCGTTTTGTGACCGTCTCGGCATCTCTTCTTCTACAATAGAATATTATACCAATTACGCACGCTTTGAGGATATAATTCACAGTATAAAGTTTGTTTTTTTCAGTTGAAGTCTATTAATTTTATTATTTACACTTTAGCAGTATTTGCATTTAAATGCATTTAACTTACTACTAGGTGGTAGGCCCGTATGTAGGGTCGCCTGGGTAGGTACCACCGCCTTTCTTATTTCAGTCGTGAAACAGTTCACTGTGTTTCGGATTGAAGGGAAAGGTAGCCTGTGTAATCACTGGGCATGGACGGCATTTTATCTGAGGCCTCAGGATGTCAACGCATCTGCAATACCTAGTGATTTTTTCCTTGTTATTGCAGGTGTCTGTAGGCGGCGGTAACCGCTTACCACCAGGTGGGCCGTCAGCTTGTTTGTCATCCAGTTGTATAAAAAAAAAACTTAAACCTAAGCTAACACCTCCAATTATGAATAGTTTAAGAACAGGTTTTGTTTATTTTTGCGATTATCTTTTGAATTTATATTTTTTAGTAATTTTAAAGTGCAATGAAGAGTATACTATTTATATTGAGTATAGAATTTTAATTTCAAAATCATTCCTAAAGTTTTCCCTAATGTAATTATTAGATACCTATTGCAAATACAAACACCTGATTTCGATCCAGTAATGGGTAATCAAAATTCCAGAAATGCACACGCAGTCATAGAAATTAGCCTCCTGGGATGATTGGTTGTAAATATATTTTAATCAGAATCCATTTCTGCTACTTACTCGTATACATCCCACATATCATAATAATCATATCATATTTAGGATTACTTACGCCGCGGTCTGATGAGGGGCTTTGCTTCTATGAATCATTTTTTTTAAATTTTTTTTTACTACTACTTAGATGACAAACAAGCTGACGGCCCACCTGATGGTAAGCGGTTACCGCCGCCTATAGACGCCTGCAATAACAAGGGAAAACCCCTTGTTATCGCAGGTGCGTTGTCATCCTGAGGCCTAAGATGAAATGCCGTCTATGTCCAGTAATTACACTGGCTACCTGTCCCTTCAATCCAAAACACAGCGAACTGTTTCACGGCTGAAATAAGAAAGGCGGTGGTACCTACCCAGGCGACCCTACATACGGGCCTACCACCTAGTAACTATCATATATCCAATCATCTAGGAACTTATTATACATACGTCCCTAATTCGAGTACAAAGCTTGTCAGCAATAAACTTTAGTTAGTGACATATTAGCTTAACAATGTTTATTACGGGGCTTCTATAATGGCGATCGATTACTGATACAGGGGTGCGTTCAGAACTTACAACTATTCGTTCGAACGTCGTTCCAGAGCTAGGTGGCGCTGGCGAAGTGGTGAGCGAAGCAACGTTCGCTAAGGTCAATCCCGGATGGGTAAATCTAAATTTCAATTTCAACTTTATTGCTTTTCCACAATGGTCTTAAGGTCTAAAAAAAATATTTTGTCTGTACATCATGGACCCTGTCGGGCACAGCAATTAATTAGAAGGGAGGAGGATATTGTGTCATTGAATTTATTAGATACTTTTCAAATTACTATCTTTTAATTATGTGTTTATACACATCACAAGTTCTTCTAATATTGTTAACTAATTTATTTCATTATTTAATTTATTAATCGTTTATTATATTTTATTATGTTTATTAATATGTTACTAATATTATTGTAATTTACCTATATTATATTTAACACAATTTGGCTGTCCCAAAGAGAGAGAAAAATAATAATTATTGAATCAATTTATAGTTATTATAATATAAATATTGTGCAATTTTATAATTAAATTAAATGATTGATTACCTAATTTCATGTCAATTATATAGATTTTTAAATGCGTTTAATTTGTTAGCTCTAAATTGTCATCAAAGTAATCTTGTAGTGTATAGTAGCTTTTTAATATAAGTACAGTCTTCAATTTTTTGTAAAATTTATTATCATTTGCTATTGCTTTAAGCGCACTTGGTAGTTTGTTAAATATTCTTACAGCCAATACTAATTCGTAATATAGCTCTTCCGTGCTTCGGAAGGTACGTTAAGCCGTTGGTCCTTGTTTCTGCATCCATTTCAACCCAATAACCTGCATTCGTCCAGCGTCCCAAGCTCCTCGTCTGCTTTACCCATGAAGGAATGCCTGTGCCCAGCAGTGGACCGTGTACAGGCTGGTGATGCGTGTGCGTCGTTCCAGACCTATCAGCGTGACATTCGGTTGACACAACTACCTCGTTCCGGACATTTGAAATCTTTTAACCATCAAATTAGTTAGCAGACAGCACAGAGTACTTTTATACAGATACCTACAGACTCAACTCAATATTACTTTGTACGTAATTACCTAATAATACGTATTGAAAATGTAACACTTGGATATGCTATCAACTGTACCTTCTTGGATTTTAATATTTCTAGAATCAAGAATACCTACACATATACATAAGCTATTCTACTTATATTTAACCAGTATTCAATTCATTGACGTGTGTGTTGAGTCATGTGGGTGTCGTGTCGTCGTGATATCAATAATGATTTATTTTTTAAAGTATTATTACAGTGTAAATAAAATATATTCATAGTTTATTCTAGTTGTTGTGAAAACATAGTTTGAATGAAAATTCTCTTTTGCAATTCAATTCAATTATATCTATATTACTTTTACAATTCAGATCGATGTCAATAGTGTTGGGATAACTCGAGACTTTTAAGTCCTAATAGTAAGGAATGAACGTATTTGGGCAGAGCTTGAGAGATTCTATATAAAATGAGTTCTGAGTATAGTCCTATCAACTAGCCATAGAAACAAGTAATTATAAAGAAATCTTACTAATGTTATACTGTAACAAAAAAATCTTCTAACCATTGCATTCCAGAATCGAGACACAAAAGATTTTTATCCATCACAGTAACATGCTCCCGGGAGTCTTGCGCGGTTTAACAAATTAAATTAACTATATTTAAAAGACTTGAGTTCTAAACTCGTTTTACATCTCACTCTATTAGCTAATAAATTGAGTATTTATTTACACGATGTTTATTTAGCCATAACCGACCGAACAGAACACCGCCGTAGCTGCCGACGTTATAGTAGATATGCTAGATAGTAATAATAAGATAATAGTATTACATTCAGATCTAGAGGTCCGGGGTTTGATTCCCGTAGGGCAGTGCTACCCCATCTTACCTAAGTCTGCCGCCATAACAATAATGTTAACAATGTTGTTGTGTTCCGGCAGTTAGAGGTAAGATAGTCAGTACCTCTGTGATTGAGGAATCCGGGTGAAACTCGCTTCCATCGTCAGCCTTATCTTCACTTACCATCAGGTGAAATGAAGGTCAAGAGTTACCCGTTAATATGAAAAACATAGCTAATAGCCGGGTACAGGATACCCATTTACTCAGCGTACACTGAATCAATGTTTTGTCAATATTAGTTTCTATCTAACAGGAATAGGTAGTTACATTATTTATGAAAATCAAACATTTATCCCAACAATAATTTATTATAATACAGTATGAAGAAACAAACTTATAAATAAAAAAACCCTACTTAAATCTTGTGAAACAGTACCAATAAGGCTGGTCGCATTACCACAGATTAATAACAGGAATTACCTCGCTGAATTGCGAGGCTTAATAATAATAATAATTTATTGGTAACAGAAACAGGTAGGTACAATAACAAAATAGTGATCGATAATGGCCGCATTAGTATACAAAACTGTGTCGCAGTCATTTGTAATCTTTATGCGAAATATACACCAGCCTTATTGTCATTGAAAGTTTCACATAGACGATCTGCAATGTCCCTAAATAGTCGGTGTGCTCCTGAACCCCGAGGTCCTAAAGTCTCAACCACAAACGGCTCAAATATGTAAACTCTACATAAACCGACATATTTGCGTTTGAGGAATTCAGCAGAAGCAGCAGCCGCTCCTGGTGTCAATGAGGTGCTTGAAAGATGGGACATGGCTAAGGTGTCGACACAAGTAGCGTCCCACACTAGATACTTACCCGTATACAAAGAACAAGAGTCATTCTGTGATTTTCTTGTGAAAATTACTGCGTTTTCAACCTTTAGGTCGCGAATAAACTACATTCTTTCGTTTCAAAATGGAACATGAGTCATGACTTTTGTGATGCGCTGTCTTCTCCAAAAAGAGAGGTGTTATAAGTTTAACAGCACTCTATATACCTGTGTGTCATCGTAGCTACCTAAACGAATGGACCGATATTGATTCGTTTTTTTTTGTTTGACAGTTAATGGTCGTTCTTAACTATAATTTAGGATGGTCTGATGATATTTGATGGATATCAGCTCTTTTCTACTTGATAAAAAGGTCTTGCCAAGGTTACTGTTACTTCAGTGGTATATCGAAGAGAAGCTAACCTTGAGCTGATCCTGTGCCAAGAAATAGTCTGCGGGGTGCTCAATTCTTCAGAAACGTACAGCAAATATAGCGTGTTTGGGCTCGTAAGAATAGTCTCAATGAGATGGTGTTAGATAGGTCTTCAACGTTGTAGGCCGGGGTTATATCAAAATATTAATTTTATGTTATTTATCTCAATGTTAAAAAAAGTCATGTGAGTACTAATTAAAAGGCTCGTTTACTGGACTCCGACAGAAGACTCGAGTCCTTCCCTCGTGCTGGTATCGTGCAGTTTTTTCTCAACTTTACCGAAGAATAACTCGTTAACAAAATTGGAAAATATAAAATCACATACTTATAGTTCATTAAACAGAATAGAAAAATTATGTTTAAAAAAGATTTTCCCTTGAGAGGTATAATAACTAATAGCTATTATAAAAAGATCGTTTGCCTAAAGCTTTGTGAAAAGAATACCGGCTGGCCCATTTTCATATTTTTAGATATAAAATATAATTTAACTAGTAGTGCGGACTGAGAAAAATTTGGTACTTTATTTTCACCTCGTACGCTCTTTACAGAAGATCGCAGTCAATGGTCTCTTTCTTACTATTTCTGTACTCAATAGAATTGCAAACGTTGGATGGAGCGTCGTATTAGGAGCTTAGGGGACTTTCCCTTTCGTTATTTTAATAAATCGCCAAACCTTAGTTGTTTCGAAATTCAACAGACCTATGAGGTTTTTCCGAAGTCGGTTTATAAACATAATTATTATTCTTGGCTGAAATGCTGTTATAGCTATCCACAACTCAAATGCAAATCTTCTGCCATTTTCAGTTATCTACCAGAAAAGACCAATGAACATGATTCTTAAAACATAGAAGAGATCCATTTCACATTTCATTGGTCATTCATCTCAATCTTCATCATGGCAAAAATATCAATTTTGTGATTATTACTTGATACATTCTCCCTGAGAGTTTCATATGGTTCGTTGAAGTGGAAGTAGTGGAACGAACCTCAGTATTCCATTAAATTGGATTGATATAGGTACCTCCTTTCAGTCTAGCGGAGTCATAATATTTTAGTTTTGTTAAAGACCTATCACTTTTCAAATAGAATCGATCCAGTGACGCGAGTGTACTGCGGCTTAGGATTCCATTCAGCAGCACAGAGCTCCGTGATTCTACTGCACAATTTTCACCAAATTTTAAAGGACTTCTTTAGCTAAAAAGTACGCGTACGACTACTGCACTGAAAATACGTTTACTGACTTTGTCAAAGCACAAATTATGCAACAAATTGTACCGCGTCCTATTTGCGCGAATATAATTAGTCGCGGAATGGAATATGAAAAATAAATTGCAAAATAATGCAAACGCTCAAGGTTTCGATATTTCTCGTGACGAAGAAATCCACACGATACAAAATCTTATTTTATCATGTCATATTGACGCCACACTACGCATTTTTTCGCGTCACTGCTGTCGCCTCTTTCGTGGCTTGGCGTCGCCGAAGGAAAACACATAATGGCCGCGCTGCTCGATTCTAATTTTACGATAAACAATGGAATCAATTTTAGAAACATTGAATAGGGTTGTCGACATATTTCGGGAAAGTCTTTATAGCAGTCTAATTCTAATGGAACATCATTACAATGAGAATGCCTTATAGTGACTTAGACTTATCATCACGATTATAACAAAGGAAGTTCTTAGCAGGGTTATATTTGTATTCCATTTGTGATAGCCTTTCATTGGCTTTTAGCCGTTACTGTTGATGTTTAATAGAATAATTAGCTGTAAGCTATCCCAAAAGCGTGAATAAATAAAGAAATAAGTGGTTCATTTCATATCATGTATAAGTACCTGATATAGCCTTAAATAGTTATCATTATTTTAAAATGCTACTTTTAAAAAACATCCGTTAACAATTTAGCTCCAAAAAGCCAAGCTGTGTTACGTGATGACGGACCACTGTGACGTCACCTACTCCAAAACACTAGTAAGCTATTTTAATTTATAGGCTGTTCATAATAGTTGACATAATAAATGACTGGTGAAAGAACTGTGAAAGACGGTGCCACGCTTTAGCCGTCTGATATTTAGCAACAATGACGTCATACACTCTAGATGGTTTGAGGGTATAATTGCTTTTTGTTTAGAAAATAGGAATAATTTATAGCTATAAAGTACAGTAAACTAATATGCTTTTAAGTTTTATTTTATAAAAAAAATAGTATATTTTTTTAAATAAAGTTAACATCCCTAAGTATTGTGTTCCTGAAATTCGTTTTATTTTTGCTTCTATAATGACAATGTGATTGACGCTTAGGCTCGGATTTCTCGTTATCCAATAACGAGAAAGGTTATTTTACAGATTAATTAATATTGCTAATTAAGGCTGAATTAGTCAGAGCTTGTGAACTTTTGTTAGTTAAGGTGCAAATGGTGTAGTATTAGTACCTACTATTTATCGGTTCATGCAAGAGAATTTTCGGAGAGTAAAATTATATTTTATTAAGTTTTTACTACAGAGGTTAATTAAGAAAGTTACGTTTATCGCGTGTTAAAAAATTAAAAAATAACCGTCTTTAATATCTGACGTATTTTTTACTCGGAATTAACAAAATTAAAAATGGTGTTTACAGATAATTTTCGTATTCTTTCCTGTATTTATAGCGTCTTCAACGTTTCTGAGAGGCGATGTCTATCTGATAAGTAATTACATATTTCTCGAGGGAGATCCATCTTTTAAACAGAGTTTTCCGGGCAATCGAGCTGGGAAGGACCTAAGCAATATGTAATTTGGCATAAAGCACCTGATATACCATCAAATAAATTTAAATAGATAATAGCGTCATATTTATATTTAAATAGGTAATAGTCATAGTCATATCCATATATTGTTACATAAAAAAATCAATTGGGATTATTTTTATATTTTATGTTACTTTATGTTTATATTTTAAGCGGCAATTTAAAAGGACATTTTGAGAAAAGATCATTCCGAGAAAGGAGCTTTTGAAAAAGGAAAGGACTACACGAGTAAATAACATTATGCGCTGAGACGTATAATTGCAGGGTTATTGGCAGTGATCGGAGTAGACAGATTGGTTTTCCGTAATTGCATCAAAATTATACGCTTATCGATAACTTATCATAGATAAGCCATTTCTCTTCGAAATTGAAAGGAAGGTAGCTAAACGATATATAGATTTTTATATGTCTGTTGAACAATAAACAAAATTATTATTATTGGTCTCGTACTGTGCGGTTTCAGAGAAACTTTCTCCCACGTGCGCTCAGGTTGTGGAATGAGCTCCCTGCAGAGGTTTTCTCGAACGATTACAGCATTGGGGTTCTTCAAAAAGGGCTTGAACAGGTTTTTACAGGGTCGGCAACGCTCAAGTAATACCCCTGGTGTTGCAAGCGTCCATAGGCTACGGTAACCGCTAACCATCAGGTGGGCCGTATGCTTGATTGCCACCTTAGTCCACCTTCTCTACACCTACTTTGATCGCTGATTATATTTTTTATCAAAACTCAAACAAATAAGTAATCATAAAAACTTTAGTTGTTGACTTTAGGTACTTATTATAAAAAGTTTGATTCTTAGTTGATCTAGTACGAGCTTACATTCATAGCAAGTTAGGCGTCTAAAGAGTTATCAGAGTATTTTTAGAAAAACAGTCTTAGGTATTTGAGTAAGATAAATTTTAGCTTTTCATATAAACCAAAAATCGCCAATAACTTCTTTATCATTAGACTTTTCGGAAAATCCTCTGAAAAATTTTTAGTCTAGCATGGTACGCTTATGCATGGTAAGTTTTGTCAGAATCGATTTGTTCATTTACAAACTTGAAAGTTTACGTGAAAAGTCGTGTGGCGTAAGCGCTTAAATTGATTTATAACAAAGCACAGAACACTTGAACACAAGGGCCGAATACTGGAAGGAAAGCCACTCCAATATAAGTCCCGTCCCGGTCTAAGGTCCCGTCTAAATTACAAGGAGTGTTCAATTTGATGTTTGCAGCAAATTTTAGATTTAGGAAACACTTAAGTATAATATTTAAGCGGGCCTTAAATTTAAGAAGCTTATCAATTTTCGGTTGCTGTCGTTATTATATTGGTTTCTAAAATAGCTCATTTTCGTGCTTTTTTGATGAAAACGTGAAGTTTCAACGTTTATAAGGCGCTTAAGTCTTCTCTGATCTACTCGCCTCCTTCGAACGGAAGATTCTACTATATACCTTACCTTAAATATTACTTTTAAACGATATCAATATACATGATCTACAATAATAAGTAAAAAATTAATCATGTAACAAATAAAATATTTATAAATAAAGACCAAATATTTGAATAAACTTAAATTATTCGTGTTTATTATCTAGTACAAGCAATAAGAAAACTTAACTTATGTATATGTAGCTAGATAAATATTGGATTATATTCGTAACTTCAGCTTTCAGTTTCGTGTGGTTATTTAAGAAAATTTAAAGTCTTTAAGTAATAATATACAAATTTCTCGAGCTAGCTACGTTGCTAACTAAATTGATAAGCTAAAAGAAAAGAAGTAAGTAGTAAGAATAGAAGTAGCTTACTAGGTGGTAGGCCGGTATGTAAGGTCGTCTGAGTAGTACCACCGCCTTTCTTATTTCAGCCGTGCAACAGTTCTATATAGTTTATATAAATATGGTTTATTTATGAAATGCTATGGATATTATGAAGTATCATGCATTTCTTTATCCATCCTCATTCGTGTACGGTGTGGAGGGTACTGTTGCTCTAAGAAGAAAGCTCCTTCTGTTGCACTACCTTTCGGTGCTGCACCATCGAGTTGATAGTCCTTACGTGGTGGAGCAGATGATGTACCAAGATGTTGATGAGGGTAATCCCGCGCCGGCTGCCGCTCCTGCTGTGGAGGCCTGTTACCCCCTATACGCGCGCTTCGCCTTATGGAGACATACTCGCTCAATGAGAATGACTTGAGGTGTTTAATGGCGTACGAGTTTATTGACAAAAAAAATTACAGTACTTTTATGTTATAATCATAGGCACCTATTGTTTGTTAGTTTTTTTTTAAAATTTGACTTTTTTAATGACTTTATTTTATTTCTTTTTTGTCACTCAATTGTTTATCTTTAATCTATTTTTCTTAACTTGATTGATATGTATTTAGATTTTTTTAAAATTTAATATTATGACTTACCGGCGCATGTTAGATTTAAGTACTTATCTGTTAGCCCGCTTGTAACTGAGATGAAATAAATAAATATTTGATTCTTATTTGTCATTAATATTTTTATTAAATATCATACATTCACAATTACATCTTCTGAAGACTGTAATTTGAAAACACAAATAATTCGTATTGGACAGGAGTATTTTCAGAAAAACCAGCCAAAAGTTTGTCGAGAACAAATCAATTGAGTGTTTAGATAGTATCATTAAAGTGATATATTGCCAGTGACAATAGAGAACATTCATCTTTGTCTCTTTTGTTAATATTCTGGTGCTGTGATCGATGACATCACCTTTGTAACTTTCAGAGCCAGTTCCTACTACACTCGACTCGACCATTCAATGAACGTTGTAATCTAATATTTATATGGGAAAGTTAGTTTGCTACGCCTAAACCACTGAACTGATTTAGATAAAATGCGGTATGGAGATAGTTTGAGAACCTGGGAAGAACATAGGATACTTTTTGGCGCAATAACCGACATCCACGCGGGCGGTAAAAGTTAGTAAGTATTAGAAATGTGATAGTTTGAACGGATCTGTATGAAATTTGACACAAAAAAAGATTACAGTCTAAAATAGCACATTGGCTGCTATCGATCCCGGGAATGTGTGGTCAAGGGCTAATGGGTTAAGCAAGTACGAAATAAATGTAGGTTTTTAAAATAATAAATGCATTTATTCGTTTAGGTCATTTCATAAATTCAACGAGAAAAAAAGTAGAATAATAAAAAAAGGATACAATTTGAGCGCAATATTTTAGCGTCCCGTGCTTTTTGTTGTGCATGCGGGTGCATATGCATAGCGGTTCTACACTCATGCTTCAAAATACGAAAATTGATCTCTGAACATTTATTGACATTCTTTTTAACATAGATAATAAAATTCAAACATTTACAATAAATTTAAAATAAAAAATTAAGAATAATTAAATTAAATTAAAAAAGCAACCTGTAACGTAATAATAATAATAATAATATTTATACACTCACACCTATTATCTAGCCCAAAGTAAGCATCATCAAGAGGTTGTATTATGGATACTAGATAACGGATAAATAATGATAATAATATGTATATAAATATTAGAAATATATTAAATAAACATATAAACATCCATGACTCGTACTCATCATACAAACATTTGTTCCTACCGGGATTCGAACCCGGGACCTCTTGACCGAGTAGCCTGGGGTACAGACCACTCGGCCAGCCGGTCGTAATATGACCACTATAGCAAAGGTTCGTCTCATTTTAATATATTTTGGCTAAAATGTTTGAGACAGCCAAATTAAGTTATTATTTTACGCTTGAAAAACCTAATCGACACCTTAAAACACCCAAACATTGTTGCACGCGGAACACACACACTTTGAATAGAATGTAAATTATGGCGTCATTTTGCTTGTGTTCAAAATAATTTCGATTTAGAAAAAATGTCTGATGTTAGTAGAAGAAGTAGAGCATGTAACTGCACATAAGTAGGTTTAAAACACTTATGTTATACTAATTATTAAAAACACACGTAAAACACGTTTAAACACACGTAATACACCTCATTACGCAACAGTTTAGAAAAATAGGAGTGTAAGGGGTCCTGCCTGAATAACACCACACGAGATCCAAGGCAACCTCACCCGCACGTGAACCCTGCCGTTCAATCAACAGACAAGGCTGATATCGCTCATTGTATTTCATAAGATTCTTCATTCTTCATCTTTTAAAATCTTTATTTTGTTAAAATATTGTTACAGAATACAGAGCATGTTTTATAAACAAATTTCTCTTTCTTTTTCTAATCTTCAGCCGCTTCCGCTTTCTCTGAATAAAATTCAAAATTTCATTTTACTCTCCCGCTTCCTCAAGAGAAATTACGTAGGAAATAGTAAGTACTTTTATCAGCCCACGTTAGACTATACTCGTAAGTATTCGTTATTCTGTGCCCACGCGCTCAGTGAAATTATCTCCTTTACTCTATTATTCAGTTTCTCGCCATGAATCTGAACGCAAAGCAATCGAGGTGTTTCGATTTATTTGAAACTTACACTAGGGGTACACTCCCGAGAATCTTGCGTTACAAACCTGCCATTGACGCCCATTGAGGGAAACAGTATTGTAAAGCTTGAAGTATCCTCCACAGAAAATCTTGTGATTGTAGAAGCCTTACCCACTAAAAACCGTCCCTTCTCCCGGTAGGACGCAGCTGACGAGGACAGGGATAGGGTACGGGCCTATAGGGGT
This sequence comes from Nymphula nitidulata, assembly GCA_947347705.1. Taxonomy (NCBI): domain Eukaryota; kingdom Metazoa; phylum Arthropoda; class Insecta; order Lepidoptera; family Crambidae; genus Nymphula; species Nymphula nitidulata. The sequence continues at coordinate 11,238,763 of OX374636.1, forward strand.
ATAGGGGATATAGGGGACGGGAAATCCTGTAAGGTGACAAGGGGTCACCCCTTGCATTTGTCCTTGGAATCGTAGTAACCCTCCATAGAGGAGAGTCCACTGGTACTTAGTAAGATGGACTGATCTAATCTGAACTAAGTAATCTGAGCGCCCTGCGGCATTAGCGCTCAGAATTGTCGGCTAAGGCGGGGTTAATAATAGAGCTAATGACCCGCCCATCACAGACAAATTAGCGTACAGTACACTGCCACAAAAAGCGGCCCACCAGTCTTGGAGGCCAGCGATCCACCGCCTTGAAGGTTGCGGTGCCCCTGAATGAGGTGTCAGCAAAAGCGCAAAGCGCAGCAGGCAGTCCACATCGGGCAGACCGTATCTTTAAAGCTATTGATCTCAAACCAAGTAGTTCTTTTTTATTGTATGTATTGATGATTATGTATTGATGAAATTATATACCTTCTGTTTTATCAAACAATAAAGTAGTGATCAGTACCTTAACAGCATTAGCGAAAAATACTTTAATTTTAAAGTTATATTTACATTACATTTCTTGTCTTTATTTAGATCGACTCGGGTGATAAAGAAGACGAAGGTCGGCCTGCTGAATGGCCACATCCACGGAGAGACACGGCAAGTCAAGTCCAGGAAAACCATCATAAGAATGTTGGGTAAGTGATATACGTATATACCTTCTACCTTCCAACAAGTTGTGTGCATGTATTAACTGCAAGAAGAATTTGATAATATCATTCAGACCACAGCGGATCGACTACTCCACATGACGAGTGGTGAATTCGTTACGTTACGACGATTTTTATTGCTGTGTGAATTTAACTTTTCTAGCATCCATAACACTTGATTTGTTTCCCAAATAACATGCCAATCTTGATGTTTCACATCACAACGAAACGTTTCGTTTCATGCTAGCGTGAAACAAGGGATAAGGGGGCTGAAGTAACGTTGTAATCAATTTTTCAACCGCAGTGGTGTATTGGCTAATTAGCTAGGGCACCATTACTCACTTTTGACAACACGATACTGGTACCTATATTCCTTTGTTCTCATAATATTTAGCCGTATTTAGAGTATTGAAAAAATATTGATGATACTCAGGTAAGTACCTGTTGCCGATATTAATTTTATGAAAACCAAAAGAAAACGACGTATCATAAATACATTTGATTATCACAAAATACAAATAAGATAAACTATTGACAGACTGAATTTTCCAATTTTGATAGCGGGGCTTCAGACGCCCCTTAGGCCGTGCGCTGCGTTAAGCGGGTGCACGGCGCGGTTGCCCGCGCGGCGTGCTGTTTCACGTCATCTCCATAGAGCAGCGCTGCGTAAAGCGTGTCTCCCGTCGCACGAGCCGTGAGTCTCCGGTGCACGCGACGGGTGTCCGCGCCGTGCACCCGCTTAACGCAGCGCACGGCCTTAGGCCTGGCCACGAACTCACCGCACGCGCGTCCTGCGACTCGCGAATCGACAACCACTGCGCGCTGTCTCGATGTCGGCCTCGCAGCGCGTCGTCGTGACTAGGGATGTTATGGAGTGGCGGAGTCTAAATGACAAGTTACGACCAGGGATGTTATGGAGCTCCGTAACCGTAACTGAAACTATCGGATATCCGAAATAAAAAAATATCCGTAACCGTAACCGAAACCGATATATGTGTTTCGGATAGTTTCGGATAAAGGCGGAGTCTAAAGGACCGGTTACGACACGCGTAGATTTACCTCTTTCTTGAAGTTGGCGCTACCTAGCTAGACCATTTGTCTGAGGTAAAAGTACTCGTCAACGTATTCGGGAACAGAACTCCCAACTGTAAGTGATATAGGTAGATCGGATGAACTCTGAAACTTCATCATAAATCAAAATACACTCTTAAACATGAGGAACTGTTGTTACTGGAAAAAAATAATCAACAACGAGCACCTCATCAGCTAACACCTTTACAAGAGTGTAAAAAACAGTTGTCAGGCTCTTTTCTATCAGAATGTTATTTTTGATTATTATAATACATAGCATTCAAAGTGGCAATCAGTCAAATAAATATCTATTTTTATTATTTATTTTACTGATTGTAAAAACAAATGGTAATATATTAGACTAGAAATAGAAGTCAATTCTTGCTATGTGTTTTTTACCTTTATAATTTTAAAATTCTACTATCTGTAACCGAAATTATCCGAAACTAGCGGATAGTCCGAAATAATTTCATGTCCATAACCCTATCCGAAACCGGTATAATATTATTTCTGTATCCGTATCCGTAACTATATCCAAAATTTCATATCCATAACATCCCTAGTTACGACCGGTATTTGTTTGTTTTGTAACAACTAAGGTGTCACTTGTCACACAGCTACGCATGTCTCTTAAAATTTGCATTGTTTATGATTTATTTTGTGATTGTGGGTGTGAAAACATTAAAATATATTATTTACGAGTGCCTACCTACTTAGTTTCAAAGTGTTGTATAAGTAGATTGTTATAATCTCGGCAAAAGGCACAATGTGTCCTAAGTAAAATCTTCTTCGATGCCCTGGACAGATTGCAGCATCGTGCTGTCCGTATCGTTGGCGACGTAGAGGTCGCGAACAACCTTGAGCCTCTGCAATTGCGTCGAGACATTGCGAAGCTTAGCGCCTTCTATCGGCTATATCACGGAGAGTGCTCTGAAGAGCTTTTTGACCTTATTTCACCTTCCCCCTTTCTACTCAGGAGCACGCGTGCCGGTCTTCGGAGTCATCAATTCACTGTCTCCACCTCAACATCACACATGAGTATGGCCGCCAAAAATTGTACATTTGGGAAAAAATCTGTGTCCTTCTCATAATAGTATTGATAATTCCTTAATGTCATCTTATTTAATGATAAATTGTGTAGTTTCTAGATCGCAATATATCATATTTATTCATATAAATTATTTAAATTCATTTTGGTTTCATTAAATGAGCGTAAAAAATTTTTTCCTTGAAGGTTAATTTAAGTACCCATACAAAAATCATGTGTCCAATACAGACATCTTATACTTTGAAGTTGAAAAATATGCATTAACTGTTTTACAACATGTTAAATTTTGACTATTCTAAACTTATTTGTCAATTTGCTAAGCAGTACTATTTTCTTTTTAATAAAATAACGTAAAAAATGAAAACTAAACATATTTAAATATGTGTCTCGTTTTTGGTTCACGAATGTTACTTCACGTAAGTTACCGATATAAAAGACTGAACATGCTAGATTCCTGGCCCGTAAAAATGTTTTTAAATCGTGGCAGCACAACGTACTACAGGTAAGCTAACATACGGGGAGAAATCGCCATTTTGTTCTCTCTGAAATTGAACCTCAAGGTGGCCGGCTCTTTTGTCTCGGAATTTTTGTGTGATTTCAAGTGAAAATATGCACGGTAAGGATACAAATTTATTACATTTATTTTAATATGTGCATGTAGAGGCTATTGGTTTAACTATTTAAACTATGCAGCGTCTTCCTACTTCAAAACTGACGCGAATATATATTTTTTAGGTTGTGACCACAGTGATTTTAGTTCACGAATGATACCATGTGTTACTATGTGCGTTACGTAACATTCGTGATCGAATGTTAGGAATAGTATACACTATGGAACTCGAAGTTATACCTAGATTTTTATTGAAAATTAAAATTTGTATAATCGTAAGATTTTTTAAAATATTTACTTGGGCATCTATCCCTCCATACGCCATATATGCCCATTTACTAAGGGCATCTATCTCTCCATGCAGCATACAGTGTGGTGCCATCAATACGGCACAATAAATTCATGACATTTCATGAAATTATCAAAGTATTAGGATGTTTTTGTAAGAGCAAACCATTTCTATGAACTAATATAGCCCATGTTTTAATTTATTGACGCATTGACGGCACCACCCTGTAGGTATATGCCCATTTATGATGTCAGTGTATATTTTTAAATTATTTTTAGTGTTTTGTTATATTTTTTATGTATTTACGAATATTTATTTATATAATTATGGTCTCTTTACTGATTTTTGCAGAACCATGCCACGAAAATAGAAAAGAAAAGAAGGAGTGCGTACGAGAGTATGTACTTGGACCGAAGACCAACTTTAAAATTAATATTTTATAATAACAATTAACAATGTTTCTTAAACAATGGTTTTTAAAATTTAATTATGATTATTTGCATATTTTTTTAAAAAGATAACAATTAAAATATTTTAAAAAACGTAAAATGTTTTTATGTAATTCGACCCATGTTTCTTGGAGACAATTGCTGTTTCAGGAGAAGAACGATCTCATAAAATTTAGTCGGGTTTTTCGATTACACAGTATAAAGAGTATCCTCAAAAAAAAGGTGCCACAAAAAGCTAAATTTTGCAAAGTCAAAAATAAATAATTATAATTCAACATGATTGATTGAGCTAGCCCACATTCATAGAAATTATTCATAATAATGAATATCTTCAAAATTGGGAGGTTTTTAAAAAGTGGGGCATCTATCCCGGTTTTACCCTAACCTCTTTTGTTTTTAATTATTATACTAGTATTAACGTTTTTTTTCTTAATACTTGTACATTGTACACGTGGCCTAACAAAGTTCACATGTGTTACTTTCATTCACGTATGTTACCGTGTGTTACTAATTCACGACTGTTAATGTACAATTTTTGGCGGCCATACTCACATGTGTTCCCTTCTTCCTATAACTTGTGTTCCTTCAAAAGGGACGTGAAAAAGCACGTTTTGGGCCGGCAAGGTGGAGGCAGCTAGAGCAGTGTCTGAACTGCACTAGCTGTCATAGCATATGGACTCTTTTTACCGCTTCACATCAAGTGGTGTTGAGCCATTTGTCGTGCTTAATATAAAAAAAGTCTAGTTTAATCTGGACATTTTCGATGAAACAATTTAATCACATTTAAAATGTTTGATTTCGCGCGTTTATACCGCCTACCTATTTGTGATTTTTACAATGAAATTAATGTAGATTCTGCAAAATGTAAACTGTGCGGTAAAAACTTTTCACCCAAAGGAGCCAGCACTACTTCTCTGAAACTTTAACTTAAATCACAACACATTGTTAAATATGAAGCACTGTTGTTACTGGAAAAGGAAACTCAATTTTCTACTATCCGTAACCGAAATTATCCAAAACTAGCGGATAATCCAAAATAATTTCACATCCGTAACCGTAACCGAAACCGGTAAAATCTTATTCCTATATCCGTATCCGTATCCAGATCCGAAATTTCATATCCATAACATCCCTAGTCGTGACCGCGCGCGCAGTGGTTGCCGAGTCGCCGCCGTCGCGGTCGCCGTCGCCCATTCCCGTGGCCAGGCCGCGACACACAAGCGGCACGTTGCCAATGGCAGAGGTATGGGTTATAGCAGCAGCCGTCTACGCGTCGACGGCTGCCGCCGATGCGTCAACGGTTCGACCCGTGTCGACGATGATCGACGACAGTTGCCTCTGCCATTGGCAACGTGCCGCTTGTGTGTAATAGCTCTAAGGGGCGTCTGAAGCCCTCATTCAAGGTCTTCAGACGCCCCTTAGCTCTTACCCAAGTCATAATGGGTGCCCAAGTAAGCTTCTGCTTAAATCCGATATCAGAACGAAAACCAATATCTGTTTCCAAAGAATCAGTGTGAGACCGATACCGACTCATTCTAAGACAAACTCACAACTTGTTTTCCAACTTTAATCATCACAATACTTTGACCACAATTATCTCAAGTAATGATTTAAAGTATTTTTTTGTACATTTTTCATATAGTAGAAAAACTTGTAAACTAGGTAAAAATCATATCCTGAGGCGGAAACCGAACCCGCAGCAGCAGCGATGGTGAACGGTGCCATCGTGGTGACTGCTGTAGCTACCAAGAATTTGGGATGAACACATTTTGTCGATCCCACAATATCAGGCAGTTTTTTCTAAACTAACTTCTAACTTGTAGCCGTAAAGTACAAATTAGAACAGTAAGACCTTTTTGTTTATTGAGTAACATGTGTGTAACTTTCCACATGGTAATCGATCATCGGTCTAGTTACGATACAATTTTTTGTCTACTAGAAAAGCCTTACTTAGGTACTGTATAAATTCACAGCAATAACAACACTCATCTATCTTTGTTTTTTATCCGTTTCTGCAAAAAATAAGATTGTTTTAGACCTAGGAGCTAGAAGACCGGAAATGTGAGTGTCAAGGAAATGTATGTTACTTAGCAACGGGTTTTTGTGTAGTCATCTAATGCAAAATTAAATTTATTTACAATAAATTATTTCCCGGTCTTACGTACGATACCAGCCTTTAATAGTGAGATTGTTGTCTGTGTTGATATCCTGACCCAAATGCTAAAAATATCAAAGAGATGAACAAAATAAATAATAATCAGGAATAATGGGTAATTAGGTAATATAATAGTTAATACACGCTTTTTTATGTCTAACATAAGTAATGCCAAGAATGATATTATTTGGCCCATGGTAATGCCTAAATGAAATTTACTCAGAAGACGAAAATAGGTCTTTCCACGGTAGATTGGTAGGTAGCTGGATGCGCCCAGCGCAGGACCGATTGTTGTAGAAGACTTTAGGGAGGCCTTTGTCCAACAGTGGATGAGTGGACTAACGACTGAAATGGTGATGACAATAATGACGGTAGATTGCGAACCGTAGATTGTAAACGGTATTTTTTGGGCTTTTATTCCGAATAATTTTGAACAGCAATGTGATATATCACTTTACAAATGTAATTTAATAAGCTACTTGATTTTAAATCAATCAGATTTTCCTAATCGCCCGTTTGTCTCAAAATGTGAATAATGTTTCAGCAGAAACTAAACGCAGATTGGCGTTTTTCAAGTTGTAAAACATTTCAAATGCACCTATTGTTGTAAATATTTTAAGTTTTTACTATAGTTTTAGCTGCAGCTCTTTATGTTAAAAGTAAAAAGTAGTGGTTGTCATATTAATGCAATAACAATACGCAAAAAGTAACTAAGTATAGTGTGGCCTTTTCATGTTTGTTTTACAAATAAACGGGGGGCTATAATAGTTATTTGTTATACAAGAGTGCAAAGTTGCTTTTTAACCGCGTGCTCAATTTTGATGACCGAGCAAGCGAAGGATTCTAAAATTAGAATCCTGAGCGTTAGCGAGGGAATCAAAAGAGCACAAGGTAAAAATCTTTGCACTCGAGCGCAACACGTAACTTTTCATCCCACCTCAACGAGGAAATGACTAAATGCAAAAAAACATTTGCGCATTTGCGCAACAGTTTCAGTCAATTCTGTTGGCGTCAAATGAACTTCTTCGTTGCTAGAATCACTCATTTTAGGTTTTTTACTTCTTTTGAAGTTTCTTGTTTTAAACCTATGGTTTTAACAAATATGTCGTAAAAAGAAAATGGCGCGCGCAAAGCAAATTAAACAAAAAGTACACCAAGAAGGTGCCGAGTCTGAGTTTTTAACAAGTTAAAAAAGGTTGTAGTATGATAACTTCGGCACCATGGAGGTAGAAGTAAAGAGGTTTAATGATGTTTTGAATTCACAAACTTAGTGCACACGATGTTCTAAATTCTATTTTACTTTATCCACTAGAGGATAAAAACGGCTGTTGTACTCAGATATCGAAGAGCAAAAATACTCTTTCCGAGATGGGGGGATGTAAAATATTTTCAATTTCACTAAAAATTTTAAATATTTATACCTACTCACTGTTCAAAAATAAAATTCTTTTAAGCCCAGGCTTTATATATTTGTGGCCCTCTCCTTTGATTTGGTTTTGCATAAATAACCATTATTTATAGGAACGTACTACTTCGTAAATATAAAACAAAATGTCTTAAGAGGCATCCTAATTAGCGAAGTAACGCGCAGTTCCCAGATTGTTATTCAACGGGATTGAATAAATTCTTAGTTCCACGTTCGATCGACATTAGGATCCACTAAAGTCGAATTGGTATCTAATCCTGCTTGTTACTAATGGGGCAATCAGTATTTCTCCAACGATGGATACGTTCAGAGGAAGACTTAGACGTGTGTACGGTCGACCACTGAAGTAGCGAAACATATTAGTACTGTTTAGTTAGTTTATATTTCACATGTATTTTGTTTATTTTATCTCTACTAGATGGCGTTATCACGTTATCAATCGCGCTTTTAAAGTTTTCCACCCCTTGTACATAGTCCTAAGAATTTGTTTATTAAATGAGTTTCTAGTTCCTGACATTGGTGGTGTTTTAATACAAAGTAACGTGAACGTGTAGTGTGTGGACATTTTGGTCCTTATTCGTGCCGGATATAGTGAACAGTGAAGTGAAGTGGAGTAAATGTAATTGGACTTAAAAAATTTGAGATTAAAATTTGTATGTAAAAAGAACTTAGTGAAAATTTGAGTAAAATTAGTATGAAAAAAAGACTTAGAAAAATTTCGTTTCAAAGTTGTATGGGAAAAAGACTTAGCATAATTTGTGTGTTAGTGGACTTGTAAAATTTTCAAAAGTGAACATTGACTTAGAATATTTTATGAGTTGTGCTGTGGTTATAAGGAACTAGTAATTTGTTGTTATCATATTGGATTAGACTCTAAAGTGAAATAGTGACAATGGGTATTCAAGAGCTGATCAATTCACAAGAAGAACTTTCTTCTCAAATTACGAGGGCTTTATCAAATTATAAAAAGTCAAAAACAAAGATAACTAAGTCGTATATTGAAACGAGATTAGAACTATTGGAGTCAAATTTTACAATTTTCAAAAACAATCATTTGGAAATAATGAAGTATGTTACGTCAGATGAAAAGAAGAATTTAAAGTATTTCAAAGAAGATATTTACTATAGTTGCGAAGACGAATATTTAGAGTTGAAAACTATGATGAAAGAACAACTAGAGGAATGGGCTGTAAAAGCTAAAGGGATTACTCACAAGGGCGAAGTAGCTGGTTTTGTTCCAGTAAAGGCTTTGAGAACTAAGTTGCCTGCCATTGACATACCAGCTTTCTCGGGAAATTACAATGAATGGTCGGGGTTTTATGATCTATTCAAGTCATTGATTCATAACAACGAAGAACTGAGCAATATAGAGAAATATCATTACTTGAAGAGTAATTTGAGAGGAGAAGCAGAATTATTGTTGAGACAATTTCCTCTCACAGATGCGAATTATGAAAAAGCTTTAGAGTTATTGGAAGCTAGATATAACAATAAAAGACTTATTGTACACTCACACATCACACGTTTACTTGGGCAGAAGAAACTCCTGTCAGAAACAGCTAAAGGAATACGCATAATGTTAGATACCACAAATGAAACGTTGAATGCACTTAACAACGTGGGCGTATTAACTTCAAACTGGGATCCTCTTGTGACGCATATCATTGTAACGAAATTTGATACTGAGAGTCATCGTTTATGGGAACAACAATTAGGAGGGACAAGAGATATTCCAACTATTAAGCAGTTATCAGAGTTTATGGAAATGCGATTTCGAACATTAGAAGCATTGAATGTAACTCAGCAGAAGGAGGTCGCTAATCGACAACTACCTATTAAAACATTTAAGGCGAATGTTGAAGCTGTCTGCATGATGTGTTCTAGAGATCACTACATCTATAACTGTAAAGAGTTTGTGAAACTCGGTCCCGAAGAAAGAAGAGATGTCGTAAAAGAAAAACAATTGTGTTTCAATTGTCTATTTCCAAGACACAGTGTGAAATTTTGCAAGCAGAATTCTTCATGCAAAATATGTAAGCGACGTCACCATTCTCTCCTACATATCACATCTCTTGAGACTCGACAAGCACATGCTACACATGTGGAAAATGAACAAGAAGAGGTTGATGAAGGCACATCTCAGTTAGCTGTACACAAAGCTGACATTACGGGTACACAGGTCTTACTTGCTACGGCTTTGGTTAGAGTGCTAGGCAAAGATGGCAAAAAGCACACGTTACGAGCGTTAATTGACCAAGGGTCACAGGCGTCATTTATTACTACATCAGCTGCTCAACGTCTTGGTTTGCGCAGAGAGCATTGTTACAGCAAGGTTGTAGGGATTGATCCTAAGTTATCGGCGACATCAATGGAAGTCGTGGGGTTTAATATATTTTCATTGAACAAAGATGTTCCGGTAATTAGTGTAAAGGCTCATATTTTGAAAACACTTGCTTCGATTTTGCCTCGGAAAGAAATACATTTGAAAGTGTCATCAGGGATACATAAATTGCCTTTAGCAGATCCTACATTTTGTAAGCCAAGTGGTATTGATCTTTTATTGAGAGAGGAAATTCATGCACAAATTATTATTGATGGTTTACAGAGATATGGCTCAATTATAGCACAGAACTCGCATCTTGGTTGGCTTATTTCAGGAAAAATAGATGGAGAACACACTGAAATAAGAGAGGTTTTATTGTTACACAGCCAAGTTGAGACAGATGATATGCTACAGCGACTCTGGGAAAGCGAAGAGCTACATACGAAAACTAGATTACAAACTGCGAGTGAGATAGACTGCGAGAAAATATTTGGAGAGACTCATTCTCGTGATGACTCTGGGCGTTATATTGTTGCTTTGCCATTTTCCAAGTATAATGGAACACCGCTCGGAGAGTCAAGGGCACTTGCAGTAAGGCGTTTGTTACACATGGAACGTAGATTCCAGAGAGAAAAGGTATTTTGCGATCGTTATACAGCATTTATGGATGAGTATGAGGCGTTAGGACATATGGAGAAGGTGCCTAATTCGGAAATTAACAAACGTAACATCTGTTACCTGCCACATCACGGAGTTCTTAAAGAGGAGAGAACTACAACAAAACTTCGTGTTGTCTTTGACGGCTCGGCTAAAACGAGCACAGGTACCTCTTTGAATGAGAAGTTGTTGATTGGTCCAGCCTTACAGAGTGACATCAGAGATATCTTCTTACGTTGGCGCACGCATAAGATTTGTGTCGTAGCTGATATCCAGCGCATGTATTGGCAAATATTGGTGCGTAAAGAAGATCAGGACTATCAGCGCATTGTCTGGAGAAGAGATTCTACTGATCCCATCACTGAATATCGTTTACGTACTGTCACATATGGTACATCTTGTGCACCATATCTAGCGATTAAAGTGTTGAAGCAGCTAGCAAATGATGAACGTGACACTTATCCTAAAGCGGCTAGTGTGCTAGATAGTGACTTCTACGTTGATGATCTTTTGTCAGGTTGTGACACAGAAGATGGCGCTATAGCACTGTGCAAAGATTTGGTTGCGTTGTTGCAACGGGGGGGATTGGTTCTACATAAATGGGGTTCAAATTCCAAATGTGTATTAAGTAGTTTAAGAGATGGTGATGAACAACCTATAGAGTCGTTTGATATTATTATGGAAAACTCTATCAAGGCTTTAGGTATCAAATGGAATCCAAAAGAAGACAATTTCGAATTAAATTTAAAATTAGAAAATGAGCTTCCTACTAAAATTACTAAACGCGTCGTTTTATCTGATATTGCAAAATTCTATGACCCTTTAGGTTGGTTATCTCCAGTGGTTGTTGTTGCTAAGATGTATATACAAAAATTGTGGTTACTTGGTCTTGGTTGGGACGATGAACTGCCAGATAGTCATAAAAATGAATGGTTGTCATTCCGTTATGAAATTAATCAAATGGGAACTATTTTTTTGCCTCGTTGGATTGGCAGTACTAAAACTAGCAATAGGATTGAAGTCCATGGGTTTAGTGATGCATCTAATGTAGCGTATGCTGGGGTAGTATATGTCAGAATTATAGATGAATCTGGTAATATTGTTAAAATGGTAGCAGCCAAAACCAAGGTAGCGCCGATTAAGCAACTATCCATTCCTCGCCTAGAGTTATGCGGTGCAATGTTATGTGCTAAGCTGATGGATAAAGTTAAATCAGCGATCAATGTATCTGATGATAATGTGTACGGATGGACTGACTCTACCATAGTTCTTGCGTGGTTACAGAGACATCCTAACTTTTGGAAAACGTTCATAGGTAATCGCGTTTCGGAGATTTTGAATGTTACGCATCCGAATCAGTGGCGTCATGTCAGTACAAAAGACAACCCTGCTGATTGCGCTTCTAGGGGCATTTCTCCGTCACAGTTGTCAGATCATGAGCTATGGTGGACAGGGCCACAATGGTTAAATTCAAATATTGTTATTAATGTGATTAATAAAGTGTATGAAACCGACTTAGAAATGAAATTAGTAACGTACGGTTATAATGTAAATGAAGTAGGAGAAGAGTATATCATACATAAATATTCAAACTTAATGAAATTAAAAAGAGTTGTCGCTTATTGTTTAAGATTTGTCAGACTTTGTAAGCAACGTGTTAAAAATAATTATACTGTAAACAGTCTGTCGGTAAATAACCAAATAACAAATTATTTAACTACTGATGAATTAAGAGATTCTATGAATTGTTGTGTTAAAATATCTCAAAGGATTTATTTTGCTGAAGAGATAGAGATGTTGTTAAAAGGTGAAAGTGTCTCCAAGAAAAGTTCTTTGTATTTTTTGCGGCCATTTCTTGATGAAAATCATATTGTACGAGTTGGAGGCAGATTGAGGAATGCTCCACTTCCGCGTGACTCAAAACATCCTTTCGTGATCTCGGGTAAGTCGCATTTAGCTATGTTGATTGTAGATCAGACTCACAAAAGAACTTTGCATGGCGGACCTTTGCTAATGTTAAATGTTATTAGAAATTGTTACTGGATCACTCGTGTAAAATCTTTGGTTAAATTGCATGTCAAAAAATGTGTAGTTTGTGTCAGAAACGCTCCGAACTTTGCTACACAGCTAATGGGAAACTTACCATCAGCCAGGGTAACTATCTCTAAACCTTTTGTCAGCAGTGGTGTTGACTTTGCTGGTCCTTGTTATTTAAAAGCTTCAAAATTAAGGAATGCTGCTTCAGTAAAAGCTTATATTGCAATATTTATTTGTACAGTGACTAAGGCAATACACTTAGAACTGGTTTCGGAATTATCAACTAACGCTTTTATTGCTGCATTCAAAAGGTTTACTTCTCGTCGCGGACACTGCTCTCACCTATTTTCTGACTGTGGGACTAACTTTATAGGGGCAAATTTTGAATTAACTCGGATGTTGAATAAAACTAGAGCATCATTACCGGTTGAGTTATGTGAATTATTGGCAAATGACGCTACTGAGTGGCACTTTATACCACCAGGATCACCTCACTTTGGAGGTCTATGGGAGGCCGGTGTGCGTTCAACAAAATTTCATATAAATCGTGTATTGGGAGATACAAGATTAACTTTTGAAGATTATGCAACATTACTGGCTCAGATCGAATGTTGTCTTAACTCGCGTCCCATCGCTGCATTAAATGACTCTGTTGATGATTATACTGCGTTGACTCCTGGTCATTTTCTTACGTTTGGACCACCTACAATTATTCCTCATGAAAATTTGCTTGATGTTCCTATTAATAGACTTAACCGTTGGCAGCATGTTGAGCATATGTTGCAATGTTTTTGGAAAAGATGGACTCAAGAGTATTTGGTTACCTTACAACATAGATACAAATGGCACGCTCCTCAAAATTCAGTAAAAATGCACGATCTGGTCATTGTAAAAAACGAATGTCTCCCACCAAGTAAATGGTTACTAGGTAGGATAATTGACACTCATCCCGGTAACGATGGAATGGTACGAGTTGTCACTGTGAAATGTGTCAGTGGAACTTTTAAGCGCCCTATTACAAAATTATGTCTACTGCCTATCGATACTAGTTCGACTTAAGGGACTAATTCGTCCTTGGCTGGCGGTAATGTTTAGTTAGTTTATATTTCACATGTATTTTGTTTATTTTATCTCTACTAGATGGCGTTATCACGTTATCAATCGCGCTTTTAAAGTTTTCCACCCCTTGTACATAGTCCTAAGAATTTGTTTATTAAATGAGTTTCTAGTTCCTGACATTGGTGGTGTTTTAATAAAAAGTAACGTGAACGTGTAGTGTGTGGACAAGTACCATGTCACAACGACTCTAGCGTCAATATACGGTAGCAACTATAAAGTACGTGCACAAGATCGGTGTGACATGATGCTAAAGTGTTCAGCTACTTCTGTGGTCGACTGTACAATGGTACTGCATCAATTTTGACAAAAATTTAGCTTAGTTTTCGGGAATAATAATAAGAATTGTTTATTGTTCACACTACAGATGTGAAAGCAATTTACGTAATATTTTAGATTGAGGCGATACCTCGTGAACTTCGGCCGATGCAGTGAGGGATAGGGATAGGACTCCTCAGGCCGAGAAAAATGGTAACAATTTCGTTCGCGTTTTCGTGCTGGAAATAATTTAAAAAGCGAACAGATTTTCGGTATAAACTTTTTAAGAATAATCTAAATAGTTTAAGCCTTGCTAATAAACCTAGATTGTGGGCTTTGAATATTATATTAGTAGCTAATTAGCTATGCGTAGAAAATGGAAAAAACTGAATGAGAAAGATCGTCTTTAAAGTTTTTTTTTATAATAGAAATATGCTTTCCTGTCGGCCTCGTGACAACCAAATGACCAAAATGTTTTTAAATAAGAATAAACAATTACGAATAAATCTAAAAAGTTCATAAGGCCACGGGTAGCTAGGAAAGTTTCATTTTTTCCCTTTTTACTGTACTCACTTATTTCAAATATATAATTTCATTTAATTTGTCGAGAGCCTGTTCCATTCTGAATGCAAACGGTTCGCCAATGAAAGTGCTAACATGTGGCAACTGAACTACGCTAGTAATTCCATTAGTCTATTTCATTTAGAAATTCCAAGAAACTCAATTATTTAAGTATCTGTAAAGTTTTGTTGGCTTTGTATACAGCGTACGACAATAAATTAAAACATGGGCAATATTATTTCATAGAAATGTTTTTCCACTTTCAAATAATAACATCTTATTTATTTGATAGTTTTATAACATTTCTATGAAATAATGCAGCCAATGTTATATTATTTCATACAGATGTCATGAAATTATCAAATGAATAAGATGTTTTTGAAAGTCGTAAAACATTTCTATATACATGTTATATCTACGGTTTTTAAATACTCACTGAAATTACTTGAACAATAAGCACAGCTGATTCTTAAAATTAAAATTAATGCGAGTTGAAAAAGATATGACAGATTTGATTTTAAAAGTCATTAACAGATTATTAGTGGCCGTAGTCGGCTTCGCGTGCGTGGTTGCCGGATATCGCGCGCAAAAAACCTCTGTCCTTTCTCAGAATGGGTATAAACTATGACCGTGCTAAATTTCATCTGAATCGGTTCAGTGGCTTACGAGTTTAAATTATTATGGATTGTCCGGTACCTATTTATGTTTTTCAATTTTACACACATAATTTTGTCAATCATGATAAAAGAAAGCTGAAATCTGACCATCTGATCATTTACCGACTTTATTTCTCATACAGTGAGAAAAACCTATGCCCAGCAGTGGGCGTCTCTCGGCTGACATGATGAGAAAAACATAACACCATTTTCCCCCTTCCTGCTCAGGAGCACTGGTCTTTGGAGTCATCAATTGTCTCCACCTCAACATCATGCACAAAGAAAATTAGCAAGTCGTTTCTTTGTGGCACTTCCCAAAACTTGGAATTTCTTAGCCAGCAATGTATTTATCCCTCGTTTGTAAGTAAACGTAAGTACCTTTTATACAGGTGGGCGATGAGAATAAATTAAAACATGGGCTAGATTAATTCATATAATTTTTTATTCATTTGATATTTTCAAAACATTTCTATGAAATAATCCAGCCAATGTTAATATTATTTCATAAAAATGTCATAGAGTTATCAAATCAATAAAATATTTTTGATAGTTGCAAAACATTTCTATGAACTAACTAGCCATTTTTTTAATTTATTGGCGTATTGTCTGCACCATCCTGTATATGTTGGCCGAAATACAATTATGTGGTTACGCTTTCACTTTTTAAATCAAACAAAGATTTTTTTACAAATAATATTGATTTAATTTATACAAGCTTGGTTAATATTTTAAAAATTTTAAAAAAATTATTTTTAATTTAACAAAATAAGGCTTACAGCTGTCAGTCAACAACTTCACTGGATTCATGGTTCAGACATAAAAATATATTATTTTCATTATCACTGTGGTTCAATCATAACAACAATCATGGCCGAAATACAATTAGGTATGTGGTTACGGTTTTTACTTCTAAAATTGGCAACGAAGATATTTTTTTACAAATAATATTGATTTAAATTTATACAAGCTTGGTTAATATTTTTAATTTAACAAAATAAGGCTTACAGCTGTCAGTCAACAACTTCACTGGATTCATGGTTCAGACATAGAAATATATTATTTTCATTATCACTGTGGTTCAATCATAACAACAATCATGGCCGAAATACGATTAGGTATGTGGTTACGCTTTTTACTTCTAACGTTGTCAAACAAAGATATTTTTTTACAAATAATATTGATTTAAATTTATACAAGCTTGGTTAATATTTTTAATTTACCAAAATAAGGCTTACAGCTGTCAGTCAACAACTTCACTGGATTCATAGTTCAGACATATAAATACATTATTTTCACTAACGCTGTGATTCATTCAATCATATAACAACAATCAAATAACACACACATATTCTATTACTCAACCTAGATAGGTACATAGCTTTTTTAACTCAATTTATTACATAATCCTATAATACGATATCGTCTGCTCTAATAATAATCTAAATTCGAATTCGATTTAGGTGCGTAAATACCTGAAAGGAATTCTAAGTAAACAAGAAATATTTATTAATTTTCGTTCGATGAATCATCAGCTATATAAACAGATAGGTAGAATAATAGATATATATTTATTTATTTCATTTTAACACAATTGGGATGTTGCCTAAGTTTGAATCTGGCGCTATTTTTCACAAATTCGGAAAATATACGCTACTGTCACCCATAAAAACAATTCAAACTTAAAAGATATGGAATATTGTTGAAATTGTACTGTTTTGAAAATTAAAAAAATTGTCATATTTTTTTTTCATAGTTTTTCAAAAATTTTAATGATATTAGATTGCTAACATCAATTAAAACAACTAATATTATGACAACTATTAATAAAAACATACTTAATACATAGTTATTAACAATTTTGTCAATATGCCCATACATTTCTTAGTAATATGGGAACATGTGACGTCACCTGTTCCGTAGATTTTCTATGGAGCGTTTTTGGTCGACGCGCCGCAACACATCAAACATACCACTATATCTGTGAAACTATTGATCTTAGACATACTATTTCTTTTGCAATATTACTTTATGTGTTATAAACTTCATATTTATGAAATAAAAAAAATGTTGTCAACTACCCTATTGTCGTTGTAAAAACTAGGTTTGGTACATGGAATTTGTAAAAATGATTGTCAATTTTACAATGATATGACAATGATATTAAGGTTGATATATTCAGTGACAGCATTAGTAGTATAAAAAGATTACTACTTAAGCCTTAGACTGTCATCACGATTGTAACATAGTAAGTTCTTGGCGGGGTTATATTATATTTGTATTCCATTTGTGATAGCTTTTCATTGGCTTCTAGTCGTTAGTGTTGTTGTTTTATAGAATAATAGCTGTAAGCTATCCTAAAAATATAAATAATTAAATAAATTTATAATCATCATCATCATCATCACCAGCCTATATACGTCCCACTGCTGGGGACAGGCCTTCCTACATGGGAGAAACACATGAGGAGTTTGGGCCATAACACGCTGGCCCAATGCGGGCTGGTGGGTTAAAGCGGTTGCAGGAACAACCGGGACCAACGGCTTAACGTGCCTTCCGAAGCACGGAGGAGCTCGAGATAACAAACTTTGATTGACCCATCCCAGGATCGACCATGGCGAAAGTTGCTTTATTTTTCGTATCGAAATAAGAGCGGTCAAACCAATACGCCACCGAGCTCCTCCTCTCCTCCGAATTATAATCGATATATTAATAATGATGTCAAATCTAAAATTTTTCAATCATAATGACATTATAAAATATACTATAATGACATAATATGTTATGTAATACTTACAGGAAGATAATTACACGTTCACAGCCATTATACTTACAGTGAGCAATAAAAAATAAATAAACAATGTGGACACTGGACACAAAATACTAAATCTGCAGCTATTCTATTCACAATAAACTTCGCATCTATTGTGAATAGCTGCAGTATTAATACGAAGGAGCTCGCTAATGCAGTTTTATTACGAAAACAAAGCAACTTTCGCCATGTTTGATTCCTGTACTCCTAGCACGAACACTTTTAAATTTCGAATCGCCATCGTTTCGGGTAGTTACGTTAGCTTTTGTCTGGCCTTTGTCGAAATTTTAAGCGTGCCTGAACGATACGATTATGTTTCAAAATTTAAAAATGTTCGTGCTAGGGGTACTGTACCCCTATAGTGTAAGTTTCAATCGAAACGAAACGAAAATAATCACGACGATGATTTACCTCTCAAATCCATTTTTAAAAAGTGGTCTCCAATAATTCTCAACAGAGGCGCTACTGCCGTTTGCATACAATTTGATAGTTATTACGACGACGAACGTTTTCGTTTCAATTCGATGTAATCTTACAGTAGGGGCACGGGTAAGTTTAATGAAACATTTTGTAATCTCGTATTTTGTGATACCACCACATGTAGTTTATACGATTTAATACAGCTCTCATACGATTCGGCATGCTTTAAGCCGAGTTTCTGAGGCGGTGGTGCTTGGAAATATTCTCCTACTCCTCCATTAATGCCTTGTTAAGCTCAAAGCAGTGTAATGAAAGCAGGAATTTTTCGCCTCACACATCGCTCGAGCGCGTCCCAGGCATGTTCAATGGGAATTGTCGGGACTGTGTGCTAGCCACTCTATACTTGGATGACAAGAATGCGTGGACACATTTAAATTTCAAAATGTTTTAAATGTTTATTAACAAGTATTACGACTATTCGACGACCGGCTGGCCGAGTGGTCTGTACCCCAGGCTACTCGGTCAAGAGGTCCCGGGTTCGAATCCCGGTAGGAACAAATGTTTGTATGATGAGTACGGGCATTTGTTTACGAGTCATGGATGTTTATATGTTTATTTAGTATATTTCTAATATTTATATACATATTATTATCATTATTTCTCCGTTATCTAGTATCCATAACACAAGCTCTTAATGATGCTTACTTTGGGCTAGGTAATAGGTGTGAGTGTATAAATATTATTATTATATATTATTATTATTATTAACCTCTGTATACCTATATTGTGATTGTGCATTGTCAGACAGCTTGAAAATAACGATAATACTTTTGTATTGACATGTTAAAATAGTCATATAAATCATCATCATCATCGTATCAGCCGAGAGACGCCAATGCTGGGCATAGTCCTCCCCAAGGATCTCAAAATATCTATCTCTATCTACTACATATATATTATTATCTAATATAAGTAAAGGTATTTTTGGAGTTGGTCCTAGGCTGTTTCCAGAAACAATAGAAAGTGTAACACCTTCTTTTCTAAAGTAAAATTGTTTGTCACAATTTTTGTTATTTTCCAAAGTCAAAGCTATATTCTGGACACAGACACATCTTCACCAGTTTTACACCAGCACTACCCATAAATTTTTTCAAGCAGTAATTGCGTTTGCCTAAAACCTCCACACGACGCAACCAACGGCGTTAATATCGTTAAGCAAGATAAATTACGACACTGCGAATTCTTGGTATTAAAATAACGGAACACAACCGCTCCGTTATATACGCCACTCCTTAATATTTTTATCAATATGTATTTTTTTCCCCGACACTTTAACAACCTCAACATTGAAACAAAATTAATATGAGAGATCTAATGAATGGTAGATTTGAAAATTGGAACGTTGATTATCTATCGTAGGACAAGCGAAAAACCAGTCTACACTCATCGCGTTACACATACCAGGTAAAGACATACACCTGGACACTTCTCTAGCGTTCTCCATCCACACCTTAAATCAGAACCTTTTTGGGAACTTAGGAAACCGCGACCCTCAAAGGCTGCAAGACTTGATAAGCTGCTCGCCTCCTCAAAACCCATTTGTGATGCTGTAAAAGCTATACGGCCAGCTATGCGATTCTCTAAAGTCAGCAGCCATGAATTCGTGGCTGTCGGCAGACCTGTCATACCTTTTGGCGTTTGTTTGACAACCGTTGGCGACATCAGCGTTCCGACGACGAGCACGGCGTGAACCGGAACTAATACTTGTTGATTTTTATATATTTATGTAAAAATCAATCAATTATGAAATGAAGTCATTGCGATACAATTTTAACACATCAAAAACGAAATAAAAAAATATCGATTGTACTTCATGTCGTAACCAAAACAGAGACAAACATACACAGCCAAGAGACCGTCGGTCTCTTCTTCTTCTTTTTGGTTGATGGCGTTGTCTTTGATTACGCCAGAATCCAGTTTTTAGCTCAGATCTAATTCTTGTGATTTATCCCATATGTCGATGGCCACTGACTCTGCTTGTTTATTACGGATTGTGAAAGTACAATGCGTACATAAAAAGGCTAACCAAAGTGTTAAACCGAGTGGCTGTTGAAATTTCTGAAAAAGAGACGGACACAAATATATATACACTTGTTAGTATGTTAGGCCAGACGAACAGATACTTATAATCTTATGTTAGTTTTTGTTATGTAATCACATAGAACATTAATAAATGGAGTGTTTACGTAACACAGGAGAGATTTAAAATTAATGGGTTTAGGGATATCACTAGGAAGAACATTGTATAGGGATGTAGGGTTCTTGGGGCATTCGAAAAATATGTGGTCAGTGGTTCCTTCGTCCAAGCCGCAATCGCATAATGAGCTATCCTTAACCCTGATTTTGGCCAAATGTACAGGAGTGCAAGCATGACCTAGCCTTAAGCGACATATGGTAGAAGTGCATGATTTTAAAGCCTGTTTGTATTTAAAAAACCATGGTTTAACAGGGATGGAGTTTTGTATATCTGCATAATGCTTTCCTACACCACGGCTGGACAATTTCCACTGCGCGTCCCAAGAAAACATCAGCTGTCGCTTTGCCAAAGAGATTAGGTACTGAGCAAAAGCTTTAAAGTTATTAAGGCAGCCAAGAACAGTGGCATCCTTTGCAATAAGATCTACAGTCTCATTACCAAGTATACCTGAGTGTGACGGAATCCAGGCCAACGATATTTTTATGCCATGAAGATGGCATTGGTAGAGTATACATTGGTAGAGTATATTGGTAGATCTTTAAAATTATTGGAAATTTGGAACCACTACGTAGGGGGTTAGATAAGATTGCCTCAAGGCAGCTCTTGGAATCCGACAAAATAATTGTTTTATCAAGCTTATGAGACTCTACATACAAAAGAGCCCCAAGAATAGCTGTGGCTTCTCCAGTGAAAACAGAGGATGCGGGAGGGAATTTAAAATTTAAAATTATTTTATATTTTGGAATCCAAACGGCACAGCCTACGCATTCGTCGTCAGACAACTTTGAGGCATCGGTATAAATCACAAGCCAATCATTTCATTTTTTATTAATGATTGATTGTAAACGAGTTTCCGCATGTTAGGGTTGTCACCCTTACAGATACCCAGATCCAGGACACTGTCTGGTTGATAAGTAAGAGAACGAAAAGGGGGCTCAAATAGGGGGTTTAGGGTACATTGATATACTGGGCAGGGAAGTCTGATGAACTTAAGGAAACTGTTAAATAAACATGGATAAGATTTGTGGAGCCAATATTTATCAAAAGAAATAAATTCCGATAATTGGTGTAATTTGCCAATAAGAGGATGAGTCGAGTTTTGGATGATTTTGAAAAAGAACCTATCTGCAAGGTATTGTCTTCTAATAGAAAGGGATTTTCTCGAACTGGGATTTACCCGAACACTCAACCTGGAGAGCGTTAATAGGAGATGATTTCATAGCTCCAATGATAATCCGTAAGCATCTGGACTGCACCTTATCTAGTGAATTTAAAAATATTTTTAAGCAGGGTTCCAATAAAAAGAACTTAAGGAAACTATTAAATAAACATGGACAAGATTTGTGGAGCCAATATTTATCAAAAGAAATAAATTCCGATAGTTGGTGTAATTTGCCAATAAGAGGATGAGTCGAGTTTTAGATGATTTTGAAAAAGAACCTATCTGCAAGGTAATGTCTTCTAATAGAAAGGGGGGGACCCGAACACTCAACCTGGAGAGCGTTAATAGGAGATGATTTCATAGCTCCAATGATAATCCGTAAGCATCTGGACTGCACCTTATCTAGTGAATTTAAAGATATTTTTAAGCAGGGTTCCAATAAAAAGGATCTGTAGTCCAAATGACCAATGCGTTATTATAGATATGTAGATCAATGCGTTATATAAAATTTTCTGAGAAAACGGATGAGCTCCCCACCAGGCTCCAGATAAGGATCGTAAAATGTTGATATTTTTCTCACATTTACTGGTTACATGCGAGATGTGGTGAACACCTGACATTCTAGAGTCAAATATGATTCCCAAAAATCGGACTCTATCTTTTATGGGGATGGGCCGACCAAAACATTCAATAGAAACATCTGGAACACTTCTCGCACGGGAAAAAACTACGACGCTACTTTTTTCGATAGAAAGAGATAATCCATGTTCTAATAGCCAATCATTCGGGTAAGAAAGAGCAGAATTGAGACGGGATGATGCAGTCTCGACATCTGTTTCGGAAATATATAATGCCAGATCATCGGCATATTGCAAAACATTACAAAATGAGTTTACAGATAGCTCAAGGTCACAAGTATAGAGGCTGTAAAGTAAAGGGCTTAGGACCGACCCCTGGGGTAAGCCCTTCCAAACTGTTCTTGGGGGTAAAAGTGAGTTATTGACACTGATTTGAGTCGATCTTGAAGAGAGAAAATTGAATATTAAATTAACTAGCCTCACAGGGATACTCAGTATGAGCAATTTCTGCCTGAGTATAGGAAGCAGCACGTTGTCATAAGCAGATGACACGTCTAAAAATACCCCAATTAGACGTAAAGATTAGTGAATACGCTTTTGCGCAACGCAGTGTGCTAACGTCAAAATTGATGACAGCTCGTCGTCTTGTCAGACGTCAAGCTCGATGTCGAATATTTTTGTTGGGGAATCACACTGCTGTAAAAATAGCCCATCCAATGTTGGAGGGGGAACGAAAAATTTGATACGGTCAATAGTTGATATGATATACCTAATTATACCTTATTGATTTACCATAATTGTATTTTGATGAAAAATAAAGATATGAATGAAGTTTTCACACAAGGGGATATCGGGGGTAGATATAATATTACGTCTTACATTGTTGACGCAAATAAATAACATTTCTCGGAAATTAAACACAATGAGTTAACATTGTATCTTTTGTAGTAGGGATTATATGTAGGTATTAATTCTTTAGTATAGATGTTTCTTTCTGAGAATTTAGTAACAATAGCATTTTATATTTTAATACTTATGTATACACGACTAGTATTCGTTTTGTATCGAAAAATATTTTACTTTTTTGCCAAAAAATATGCAGCAAGGAGTGCAATATTTTAAATCCCCTGAAATTATATATCACTTGAATTCAAATATTAAAAACATTTACTCGAACGGACATGTTCTGCGTTCACAAAATATCAGTTTGTTCGACTATTTTAATGAAAATCGATAATCATTATTAGATAAAACCACTGGAGCCGAATTAACTCGTGTTTAAAAGGAATGTTGACTGTACTCAAAAGTAAAATATATGCAAGTGACAACGACCACCAGTCTCAGTGTATGACGTTACTTGTTGTTAGCATAGCAGACGCTGTCAAAAGGAAAACCATCTCTAAATCACCATAGCAACCTATCAGTGTATGGTAACAAGTGACGTCATAGCGGTCTCGTGACATGTATTGGAATCTTAGAGCGAAATTTGAAACGGAATTTTAAGACGTATGATTTATTGCAACAATTACAAATAAAGAAAGAAAACGATGAAAAAATATATGCTCCAGGCGGGAAATACATATACGTTGCTATAAAAACATAAGAAAAGGAAAGAAAGCGGTGAAGAAATTAAGAGGTTATACTTAGTGCTGCGGTGGCGTAGTGGTAATCGCGTCTGGCCGGAAACCAGTTTTTTAAAAATGTTTCTTACAGTATAGTGTTATGGCATATAACACTGTTTATTTGGCTACCTTTTTATATAAATCACTTATTATTATTATTTTGAATCCGGTCTATGGTATAAAAGGAGGGCCAAATGTTAGGTAGGGACAGTCACAGTCTACTGGTTGGCACGGAAGAAGAAGGACTGAAGAGGAGGTAGCAGCAGTCCCCATCACCAGCAGTATCCGGGTCCTCGGCGGTTCCTGTGTGGCGAGCCTCGGCTGGGTACCTGCTGCGTGTCTACCACAGGCCTCTTCTCCGTGTCCTCCGGTGTTCGGCGGGCCCGCCTCGCGCGTCTACCGCGCGCTACTGCTCACCTTAAGCCGGGTCCAGATATGTATCATTTGCCCGGTCCGATCACCGTATCCGTATCAGCGTATCACGTATCAAGCCCCGTATCAAGTTGTGGACGCCTCGATTTGTTCCGTATCCGTATCTTCACAAAAGTCATGATCGCGTATCAAATTCGCCTTTGATGATCGGACAAGAACCGACACGACATGAGACGGGCCATATCATAATGGCGTATCGAGATCGGGTGTCATGATACGCGTAATCATCACCCGCCCACTTAAGCGATCATGATACGCGTCGGCGATACGGACACGCTGATCGGATCGGGCAAATGATACATATATGGACGCGGCTTTACGCGCGCCTGTCGCGCGCCCTTGCTGCGCATCCTCCACGCGCCGCTGCTGCTGCGCGCCTTTGCTGCCGCCTGCGGCGCGCCTGACTACTGCGCGCGCTTTAGCGTGCCCGCTACATTGCCGATTAGGTCGACTAAGGATTTGGCCCTTTTTTATACCTGGTTTATAGGTTTTATAGGTTTGCACTTGACCACAATCTCACCTGAGGTTAAGTGACGATGTGGTCGACGGTGTTACGTGCTTACCTAGAAATTTCCTGTTCACTCTAGCCTTGAAGAGCTCCAAGTTGTATCGCTCGGGGAAAACGTCAGGAGGCAGGGAATTCCATTCCTTTGCTTTTCGCATAATAAAAGTGTTGGCGAGTGTTGGCCCTCCCCTTGAGTGTTTTTTTATTTATTCTGTTAATTTAGTGTTCTCTTTCGGTTCTCTAGTATTCCCTTGTGCGTCGTGCTATTTTAGTTCTTTGGAATATATCTTGTAAATATTAAATTATCTTTAATTTAATAAGAGTCTCATGACAACAGTTATGTCTTTTTTGACTTTTTGAAAGACTTGTCCCATAATAATAACAACTTTAACAGAATACACAAAAAATGAGGGTACTTTTCTCGATATGGTCTTTAAAATACCTACAACGCTCGTTAGGTATAATGTTTAAGTACTATAATATTATGACACGGTGTATAAAATTTCGGAGACAGTGATGAAAAAGATTCAATACAATACCTACGAGAAGCTTTTCGGACCCTCATTAAATCGCTGCCAATTTATTCACTTGTTCAATACGGGTGGGAAAGACATAAATTGGCTGTGATATATGCAGACAGACATAGCTACATACATGATAAAATGTAAGAGAAATAAATAATTAAATTAGTTAACTGTGTTACTATATATTTCGACAAATGTTCGTCGGAATATACTTACTTAACGTTCTTAACGTCTTTATAATGATGACGTTGCGGTGATAAGTATTACTGGAGTCGTCCCGTCACTGCCAGTCACTCTTTGGAGGTCGCCCCCAGGGACTGTAACGGGTACCCGTTCAAACAAACGGTTTAAGCGGTTATTTTTTGCGGTACTCGAACGTTTTTTGCGCTTTTAAATACCAAAAATAACGGTACCCGAAAATTTAAATATTATATTAACTAATCTATCATTCAAAGAATATCATATTATTATTTTAAAGGGTACCAATATTAAAGGTACCTTAATTTTTAGGTCGGATACTCCTATTTTCAAACGGTTTTACACATGACATTGTTAAATAACTTGTGCGATCGGTATCCGATTAAATACTGATAGGTACCTAATTTTTAAGGTGCTACGAGTATTGACATACCTATAGGTCGTGTGTAACCGCTACCGTAAAGTTTAGATATCTTCACGAGTCAATGAATTTGGATATCGTTAATAATGATACCCGAATTTTGTGTCAGTTAATAGCTTCAGTCTCTGGCAGCCACACCTCCGATCCTGTGGACGCACGGTTACCGGTGACCGGATAACGTGCAAACTATTAAGTTCTATTCATATATATATAAGATATGTATAGAACATTGAATTTGTGAAAGAGTGTTATTATATATTATATTTGTTACAGTATAAAGTTTTTAGCGGCTCCGAGATTTTCTGAACACAGTAATTAGCAGCACCTTTCAATAACGACCCCAAAGGAAAGTTATGTAGTTTCATTGAAAATTGTGAGGCACTTACGAGAAATGTTTTGCTTTCTGCTAAGTAATAATAATTGTTCTGCTAAGTAATTGGAGGGGTAACACCCCCACAGCGTAGAGGATTTTCTCACTCTCATTTTTTAATTTATTTACTAAATTACTTATTGTCAAATACTGAAAACAAAATCTTATTACTAAAATTATTTTGAATATAAGATTTCATTGTATTCATAAATGTTATTATTGTATTTACATCCCAGGAAAGTCAATATCAATAAAGAAAATTTTCTAGTTTTATTATATTCTAATTACTAAGTAATTTTTCAAACAATTATAATAATGTTAAAATAAAAAATTAAGAATAAAGAAAATGTTAGGTATATGTTGAGATTATTACATCGGCATCTTGTTGTAGAAAAAAAATTAAAGTTATATTAGAAAATCATTTTGTTTAAGGCCTTATTATTATTATTATATCTTTATTGGTACCTTTAGACGAACCCTCAGGTTTGTCGCTCCCTCATGGATCGAGAGTCCTGGAGGCTCTAAGCGTCAGTGGGACACCTCCCCCACCAGTGGGAGGTGATGCCTGGCGATTAGAAATCCTCCGTAGGCAAATTCGCCCCTCAATTTACTTGAGGACTCACCAAGGTTTTCGTCTCCTTTAAACCCCGGTTACGCCATAAAGGCCATCTGTAGCCAACAGCAATAGTCCATCCAAAAAAACGCTACGTTTTTTATGATAACTGGTGTTTTTTGTTGACAATTCAAATTTAATATGTAAATGCCATGATAGGTGTATACAGGGTGGTGCCGTCAATGCGATAATAAATTTAACATGGGCTATATTAGTCCATAGAAATGGTTTGCCACTTTCAAAAATATCGTATTCATTTGATAATTTCATGACCTTTGTATAAAATAATGCTGCCAACGTTACACTATTCCATACAAATATCATGATTTTTTTTTTTTTTTTTATAGAACTGGATGACAAACAAGCTGACGGCCCACCTGATGGTAAGCGGTTACCGCCGCCTATAGACACCTGCAATAACAAGGAAAAGTCACTTGATATTGCAGGTGCGTTGTCATCCTGGGGCCTAAGATGAAATGCCGTCCATGCCCAGTAATTGCACTGGCTATCTTTCCCTTCAATCCGAAACACAGCGAACTGTTTCACAGCTGAAATAAGAAAGGCGGTGGTACCTACCCAGACGACCCTACATACAGGTCTACCACCTAGTAAATTATCAAATGAATACGATATTTTTGAAAGTGGCAAACCATTTCTATGGACTAATATAGCCCATGTTAAATTTATTATCGCATTGACGGCACCAACCTGTATAAGACTTGTTATTGGTACTGCAGATACCACAACAAAGTTTTTACAATGTCTTTCTTAGAGAGTGAAAAGGGGCGTTGAATTTTCAATGAAACTTTAATATGATAATTTAGTTTTCCGCAGGCCACGCGGGCGAAGTCGGTGGCTGAAGCTAGTAATTTTAATAAGTTCGACGCCCACGCGTTGTTTGTGACGGCTATAAAGGGCTATAGAAATTTTACTTCTAAAACCGAATTAAATAATTAAAAGTTTAAAAGTAGGAGCAATAAGGTTAAGATACATACATGCCTATTAATTTGTATGTTAATAAATCTGGGTGAATATTGCAGACTTAGTAGTAGATATTAATTAATTATACATACTATTTATTACACTAATTTTAGTTAGCAAGGGTAGACTTATCTCTATAAGAGATCTTTTCTAGTAAACACATGGGTATGATGGATATTAACGTATTTGTCTATAAAGCTGAATCAGAAAGAGACAGGCGCAAAAATAACTCCTGAGTGTGAAATAAAAAAAAATGTAATAAAACATAGATTTAGTGCTATTTATAACTCAATAAAGCGCCTTTGAAATCAACTAAGAGTGCGAGATATTTTCCATAGCATGGGCGAAGCTTATTGCAATTAAACAAGAAGTACCCACTACACTTCCTCTTTCAAAATACTTGAAACCGTCTTCAAACAAATTAGTTTCTGTTTGTATTCCACTAATCGCACAAAGAATAACTCGACCATTTCAGGAACTCATTGAAGAACAGTAAAGAAGAGACTGAGTGCTTCAATAATGCATTTTATGCTCTTAATAATAAGTGCAACTCAAGAGCTCCTCGCCTGCCATTGAGGTCAAACATGTTGGGATTTATATATATGTATAACAACTGCATTTTATGTATATGTCGCAGCCGTCTGGTAAAATCAGCCACCCAATTGGACGGCTAGCCCGTTCATTGAACGCAACGTTTAACCAGATGGCTGAACGTCAAGTCAGCCGTCTGGTTTAAATTGGCCATCCAATTGGACGCCTAGGCAGGTCATTCAAATCTAAGAGCTTTTGTGTGACTGTTTGAGTGATTGGTATAACTTAAACGATGTCAGTTATAAGTGGTCATAAAAAATAACTTTGAATCTACCAATCAAACCAAAACTTTTCAGTACAAGACGATCCATTCAAAACGCCAAGTCGTTAAACGTTAAGTGAGTCTAGTTCATTAAACTATCGGGCTAGGCATTCAATTTGATGCCAGCATTTAATCGACGGGCTAGGCATCCAATTAAACGGTGAACTTAACCAGATGGCGGGGACATATACACGTGCTTAGCAAATAAAAATCTTATCTTGTCAGCCGGCCGAATGATCTGTGCCCCTAGCTATAAAGGCTACTCGGTATCCATAACACAAGCTCCTAATGATGCTTACTTTGGGCTAGATAATGATGTGAGTGTATAAAAAAAGTATTATACTATTTTTCAAAAAGTACTCTGACAACTATTTATTTATTTAGAACCTGACTTGCTTATGCATTAGTCTCTCTTTATTAATAATCTCTTAGTTCGTTTCCAATATTTTCGACTTGAAAGTCCGATGAAAAACCGTGCGACGTAAACGCCCATATGTAGGTACAGACGACAGCACATCAAGTGTAACACTTGCACTGCGAAAGCCGCCTCTATTACGAACGGCGTAAGGGCGGTCTCAAGGTGAAACTGTTACGCTTGATGTGCCGTCGACTATACATGTGTGAACCCCCACCACGATAATACAGAGGTTGATGAATATAAGGACCTTTAAAGAAAAGGACTAAGTCGCCGAAGTAATTTTGCCGAAGAATATAGACTTTTTTTTATATACAACTTAATGACAAACAGACTGACGGCCCACCTGATGGTAAGCGGTGACCGTAGCCTATAGACACCTGCAATAACAAGGAAAAATCACTTGATGAATACGTAAGAAGACGTAAAAATATAATTGAATTTGAATACCGATGTGATTAGATTGAATATAGAAAATTACCACATCGAAGACCAGGAAATTGGTTAATGGAATTGGATTTCAAAAGTCAAAAAATTATAAACTAGATAATAGCACACGAGACGACAGAGGTGCAGGAGAAGCAAGGGCTTACCTGTTCTGGTAGGGTTCGCACAGTAGTACGTGATGTCGTCTCTACATACTTAGACATGGATGGAAAGGATCAAGAATACGTATTTTAATTCATAAACATTCAATGACTATTACATCGGAACAGCTGATAGCCCATCGCGGTTGCATTACGATAGCCGTCTCTATTACGATTACTAACGGAGTAATGACGGTCTCAAGCTCAAATTGTTACACTTGATATTAGTCGACATGACAACACATCAATAATCTTCAAGAAGACTTCACTTGTTGCGTGACTTCTAACTTACAATGTATTAAGGTCCATTCACACATATCAGTGAAGCCACAGTTCCGACACAGTACCGGCAGATTTCAGTATCAGTGCTACAGTGTTGCGTCAGTGATTCAATTCACACATGTCAGTGCCTGCTCAGTACGGAGCTTCAGTGAAAACGTGTCCGTCGTCAATCGTGATTGTTGCTATGGCTCTGTTCAATACAGCGGAGCTAGCAATGATAGCTATTGCTTTTAAACGAAGAAGAAGAGCAGCATCAAGGAAAAAAGAGATAATGGGTGCATGAAATATGGCAATTAAGGGAGACAGGAGGGGAATTTACGACAATATACAAAGAATTAGTTAAAGATAAAAGGAAATATTTTGAATTTTGTTTTTTTTATGCCCCAGCGTCAGCGGCTTCCGTAATCTGTCCGTGATCCGACAAAAAATATCGTTGCCAACGATTACTTCCGTGATTGTCGGTGTCGGCACTGACACTAAGAGCACTGTGCCGTCACTGACACTGACAAGTGGGGATACGTTCATAGATAATGTATGAAATAATATTTCGCACTGTGCCGGTACTGTCACGGAACTGTGGCTTCACTGATATGTGTGAATGGACCTTTATGGTCTTTATGTATTCTGTTGTAGGCAAAGTTAGTGTATTTGAACAGGCGGGCTTATCTGTCTCACATCAAAAAGTAATAGGAATCATAATATTTCGTTATTTTAATACTCTAAAGTATTAAAATAACGGAATGAACTAGGCTGAAAGTCAATAACTTTGTTATTAAGAAATTATGGAGGCAGAACGTGATTGACAGGTAATATTGGCGAGAGTAGGAATCGAATAACTTCTCTGATACTTGATAGAAAATGCCGATGTCTGCTATTTCGCACTTTCAAGAAAAAATATTTATAGTCTACCTAGACTCTAGACACTTCGTCGCTTATTAGCAAGCTTTCAAATCAAATCAAATCAATCCCTTTTTGAAGCACCTCTTTGTATGTGTGCCTTTCTAACAATATTAACAAGTTTGGCATAATAAGTATATAATTCCTATAGAGTTTTGTCTGTCCGTATCAAAGAAAGGACAGAGTCAGGCAAGCAAACTTATTAATGCCGATAATAAATAGGTGTGAAGAATATAGTTTGTTTTAGACTTTGTTTTTATTTTTATTTCTCTTGTTACCTACTGATAATTATAAAGTCACACGTGTAATGTGCAAGCATATTTTATGTATTTTTCTTAATAAGTTGGAGAATTAAAACTAAGCGATAGTTATTTAAAAAATATAAATATTTCATCAAAATATTCGTTCTTGATATTTATAGACCTGACGTCTCGTCGTAAGGTCAATTATTACTTTGCTGAGGAACGATGGAAAAGAAGTTCTCGAAGTCTTGGGATTATTTTTCAACTTTTTCAATTTAAATTTTACAGGAATAAACTTATTCTATATCTGTGATCCTGTGGATGCTCGCCATTTCGTTCGCGTGGTATCTACTAATCCATTTTATTGTTATAAATGCGGAAATAGGTCTGTCTGCAACGATTTCAGTTCTAAGTCGTGAAGGGAACTGATTTAAACGAAATTTTACACTGAGAGACATCATAAAATCCTGAGAAATAACTTTTGGCGCGATAAAAGACATCCACACAGGAGTAACTTCGCGCAGTCACTAGTATTATATCAATAGCGAGTGCATGTGAATTCACTTGTTTTACTAGGTGGTAGACCCATATGTAGGGTCGCCTGGGTAGGTACCACCGCCTTTCTTATTTCAGCCGTGAAACAGTTCGCTGTGTTTCGGATTGAAGGGAAAGGTAGCCAGTGTAATTACTGGGCATGGACGGCATTTCATCTTAGGCATCAGGATGACAACGCACCTGCAATATCAAGTACTTTTCCTTGTTATTGCAGGTGTCTATAGGCGGCGGTAACCGCTTACCACCAGGTGGGCCGTCAGCTTGTTTGTCATCTAGTTGTATAAAAAAAAAAAAAAAACTTGTGCCTGGTATTTCAACCAAAAACTATGGTTCGATTTGAATAAAATTAACTTATACAAAGAAAAGCTTTATAGTCCTTGACTACTTAATAAATATAGGCCCGTATTAATATATGTATGTGCAGAGCGTTGAAAATGACACATGACATTATTTGTGTTTAAAAAAAATGACTTTAAACACTAAAAAGGCGAAAATAAAGACGGAAATGACGCATCGTAACGTTATACCGGCTCTCCATGTTGGGCGCCAGGGTAACGTTACTATGAGTTAGGTTAGAAGATGATGGGTCCAGTAAATAAGGCGTAATCGAATAACGACACTTAATATTTATTTAGAATGTAAAATCAAAGCACACTGTAACAAGATAAAATAACTTAAAAACAGAACAATTTAGAAACACTGAAACTGAGATACGAAATAGGCTTATAAAATTAAGTAAGGTATTTACAGAGTACCTTGAGATTGGTACTAATTATGCAATTTTCTTTATGTCCGCCTAAGGACTTATTAAAATAAAATATTAAATTGCCAAAACCATAAAATTGGCGGGCGTTGAGACGCCGGTAATAATTTTATGAGAAACGTCTCTTCTCACGGTCATCAAAAGAATCAAATAATGAGATAGACCCGAATCTAGCGCCAAAATATGAATTGGAATTTGGAATTTGTATTATTTTTAAATATTGCCAGTTGGAATCGAGAAAAGAGGTGCTCTATCTATTATCGCAATATTAAAGTACCACGCTACAAAAAGTTCTTATCTAGGTATAAGGGTATGTTGGCGTTGGTACTTCACCTTCTATTGTTTCTGGAAACAGCCTAATAAATACCTCTAGATTAGAATGTAGTAGGTAGGACTTTTTTATTTTTGGTTAAAAAATATTATTCACACTTTCAGAGCGGTACTTTACGTAAACCTTTACAGGTAAGCAGGGAGGTGCTCGGTGACGTAGTGGTTTGAGCGCTATAGTTCCGATTGCGAAAACAAAGCAACTTTCGCTATGGTCGATCCCGGGATGGGTCAATCAACATTTGTAATTTCGAGCTCCTCCGTGCTTCGGAAGGCACGTTAAGCAGTTGGAACAGCTTGTAATACCGCTTGTAAGAAAATAAGGCACACTGAAAAATGATTAAATCCTACCTAAGTAATAATTTAAATGCGAAAGTGAGTTTGTTTGTTTATTCAGCTTTCACGCTTAAGCAATTAAACCAATTTCAATGAAATTTGATATGGAGATTGAAAACCTGGATAGAACATAGGACATCCACAAGGGCAGAGCCGCGGGCAGCTTTTGCCCGCGACTTAACTATAAAAACTGAACACTCAAAACACTGAAAACTCCGAAAATACAAAGTATGCTTATAGAAGGATTATACAGGTTGCCTTCAATACGACAATAAATTGAAACGTGGGCTATATTACTTAGTTCAGAGAAATGGTTTGCCACTTTGAAAAACATCTTATTCATTTCATAATTTCATGACATTTGTATGAAATAATATAACATTGGCTGCATTATTTCATAGAAATGTCATGAAATTATCAAAGGAATATTATGTTTTTGAAAATAGCAAACCATTTCTATGAAATAATATAACCCCTGTTTTATTTTATTGTCGTATTGACGGCCCCACCCTGTATAAGCTGGTGATGATGACTCCTTTACAACGAGCTGCAGATGCAAGCTGTCGGAATGGGCTGCGCCGGTCGCTCCCATTTTTCCGATAATTTTAGACAATAGATATTAGTTTTGTTTTCGTAAAAAACACAAATTTCTACAATTACTTATTCAAATAATATTATGAACCGATTGATTTTATAAATGCTAGATTATATTTATGTAAAATTCTTTAAATAAACTTCGGGTACTTACTAAGTTTCAAAATTAAATGTCTTATTCTAATATTTGGTATCAGAAATAAAACATGTTCAGATATTTTTTCTTTTGAAAATTTTATTTAAATGTGTAAGTTAAATATTGAATTTATTTTTTAAATATGTTATTTTATAGTTGAATTCATTCTCGATTTTAATGGGTGCTAGTCAACCAGTTTTTTAAAGATCTACACCAATACATAGCAAAATAGAAAAGCAACTGATTAGAGGGTAATGTTAAGGAAAAGAAAGGAAGTGCAATTAATTGAATAATAATTGTAGTACAAAAAAAGACCAGACAAATTGTTTTTATTAAATATTAGGCATTCCGGTAAATTCTTGCTCTCATATCCCAAGTTACTCCTAAATGTAGCTGCATAGATACTTATAACCACAAAGGAAAGAATAATCATAGAATGAAACTGCTTTATTACTAAGCTAGGAAGCCTTGCGGTAAAAGAAAAATCAATAGTCAGTAAAGATTTATTTCTCTTTGGACCAAAAATAAAAACGTAACTAAAATTCCCTTCAGATACTGTACCTAATTATTGTTTTTACCCTGGGGATTATCAGAAATCAGAAATATCAGATTTATATATAAGTGGCTATTACTTTTCATTTGTGTTTTTTAAGCTTACACTTTCCTCTAGGAGAAGAGGAATGGTAGGCGAGGGGCGAATTCGTAATATTGTCAGAAAAAATTACTAAGTAGGTATCTACCAAAGACTATATACTCCGTGGTATCTACTAATTCCTACAGCACACTTAAATATACACATTTGAGGAAGTCTTTACCAGCAGACCTTATAACAACCCCACTCTCTCATCTACCGCTTACTAATTAATATAAATAAATACATTATAAATCTTATGCTAATACAGACTCAGTATTTTTTTTTAATAATAATGTAAATTATTAAATTGGCCAATAAGTGATCATCTAGTAACGGTAGGGCACTAGTTGTGATGTAGATAACCCAACTTCTTTTTATGAGGTATGTGAAAGATACTTTAGTACCTGGACAGGGCAAATTACTAAAAGGATAAATATTTCTGTAGTTCGATATTAAACCAGAATGTAAGTATTTATGTTTTATCTGGAATTTGTAGAATCCGTAGGTATGATAGATAAGGTATGCAACCTACAGGGTGGCGCAATAGAACGTGCATATTGCATCATCTTTTTTCGCGGGGTAGAAAGTGCGCGGGCGGGGGGAGCCTGCATCGTTGGGTAGGCGGGTTCATGGAGTTTTAGTCACTATGAGTCACTTCGACGGTAAGCGTCGCGCATTTTGCGTGCGCGCATTTTACGAGAACTCTCGTTCATACATCGTTACTAGGCGTTTATATTGTTCTGAATATGGACTACGGCAAATTAGTGAAGCTCCGAGTGCTAATGTAATTAAAATATGGTTACAGCGTTTTGAAGAGACTGGTTCAACGTTTAAACCACAAGCAAAAGGTCGTCCAAGAACATCTAGGACCGACGACAATATTGAGAGAGTTATGCAGTCTGTACGAGGAGATCCACAAATGTCTACTCGCAAGAGATCGTCTGTCTTACACTTATCGCGACGAAGTTTGCAACGAATTTTAAAATTGGATCTTAAACTGCATCCTTACAAGCTGCAGTTAACACAAGAATTGAAAGAGTCTGACTTCGGAGCAAGGCTCGCATTTGCTAATGAAATGCTTAATCGATTTTCCAATTTTGACAATATCCTTTTCTCAGATGAGGCCCACTTCCATATCAATGGGTTCGTAAACCGTCAAAATTGTCGTTACTGGAACAGTGAGAATCCCAAACTCAAGCACCAGAAACCACTGCATAGTCCTAAAGTGACAGTATGGCCAGCAATCTCTGGTAGAGGAATAATTGGACCGTTTTTCTTTGAAAATGCGCGGGGGCAAAACGTCACTGTTAATACCGAACGCTATGTTGCGATGTTGGAAGGTTTTTTGGCTCCAGAGCTTGAAAATTCAAGAACAGTGAATTCTAGGACTTGGTTTCAACAAGACGGAGCTACCTGTCACACATCAAATGACTCCATGGCGGTTGTGAAACAGATGTTCCCTGGCAGACTGATTTCGAAAAGAGGTGATATCCCATGGCCCCCACGTAGTCCAGACGTGACGCCTCCTGACTTTTTTTTGTGGGGATACCTCAAGAACAAAGTCTACAGCAATAATCCGAAAAACATCGATGAGCTCAAGGAGAATATCCGTGGTGAAATGGCAGCAATTACACCAGCTTTACTGAAGAAAGTTTTCAATAATTTCCGTTTGCGATTAGAGGAGTGTCGTCGTAGAGAGGGTCATCATTTAGACGATGTTATTTTTAAAAAATAAACTTCAGTTATTGTTTAATAATACCTCAGTTTTATTTTAACTATACCTTTTGTATTTATTTTTTATTCAATATTTTAAATATGCACGTTCTATTGCGCCACCCTGTATATCTAAATAAGTACACTAATAGAACCAGAGGGTTTGTATTATTACATTTTGTAGAATCCATGA
This sequence comes from Nymphula nitidulata, assembly GCA_947347705.1. NCBI lineage: Eukaryota > Metazoa > Arthropoda > Insecta > Lepidoptera > Crambidae > Nymphula > Nymphula nitidulata. The sequence continues at coordinate 11,275,515 of OX374636.1, forward strand.
TATAGAGAAATATATCAAGAAACCGTAGTATTTGTGGTTTATCATAAGATAAACTCAGGTGATTAAAACTGTAGGATATTACGAGAACATAACTTTTATGTTAAGTTATCTCTCTCTTATCTTAGGTGATTCTCTGTAGAATATCTGTAGTGTCAGATGGTATTTATTGGATAGTGACCAATGATTCGTAGAATAACTAATAGATGAAGAAATAAGATGTTATCGAGGTTACGTGGGTAGAAGTGAAATTATTATAAATGTTATTTAAATTAAACAATTAGATGACCTGTAATGGATGAGTTAAGGTACATTGAAGATTGTAAGAGAAATCGCCTCAACGAAGCTTGAGTTCTTTCACAACTGCTTATATGAACAACATAATAAAGCACACAATCAATATGGGTAATAATCAGGGTAAAGCCGCAACAAAACACATAACTTAGTAGGTAAACAACAACAATACAAATCATATAATCCGTAAAATGTTAAGGCCGAGACAATGTAATAATGTCGCTAAACTTTAATAACGTACCTACGTAGGTAATACAACCTCTTCCATCAATAAATAAACCAAAAGCCGCAATGAATGTAGGTAGGTACAACATTCATTGCGGCTACATTGTACACATACCTACATGTTATAGGTACCTAATTAAATAGGAATAAAACATAACGTAGACAACACTTCGGTGCCGCAATAACGTCACTTAACCGCATAATATGACAAAAGCCGCAAGTATGAAAAGAACACACAATTCGTTTTATAACCAGAAATAACCACATAACGTCATAGATAATGTCACGGTGCCGCAATATTATAAATAAATCACATAATCAGTAAAATAGTCCTGAAGCTGTAATAAAATATCCACATTTATTATATATTATAATACAATTAGAGTTCGGTACTCACACGATGTTGCTAATAACTCCCCCAGTCAGTAGAATAACCTAAAGCTGTAATGAAATAACTCTTAAGTATTATCATATTATAAATATAGAGGTAAGCACATGATTTCGAGCGCTCTGGCTTCGATCACGAAACAAAGCAGCCCCCGCCATGGTCGGTCCCTGGATAGGTCAATAAAACTTGTAATCCCGAGCTCCTCCCTGCCTCGGCAGGCACGTCAAGCCGTTGGACCCGATTGCCACAGCAACCGCTATGCCACAGCAACCGCTTCAACCCACCAACCCGCATTGGTCAGCGTAGTGGTGTTATGATGGCCCATGTAGGAAAGCCTATGCCCAGCAGTGGGACGTATATAGGCTGATGATGATGATGATCGCAAAGTAGGAAAGCCTGTGCCCAGCAGCGGGACGCATATAGGATGATGATGATGATGATGATCCCCATGTAGAAAGCCCTGTGCCCAGCAGTGGGACACACATAGGCTGATGATGATGATGATGCACATGATGTAGGTAGTGACCAGGTACCGCAACTATCATGCCATTTAGGCACATATTCGGAAAAGATGGGGAAAAATCTGCAAGGATGAATTAAACACACGATCCGTCTAATTAGAATAACCACATAAGAGGTGTCACAGTACCGCAATTACCTAAACATACACATAATCAGTAAAATAGAACTAAAGCTGTAATAAATAACCACACATTATCATATACTATAAATAGGGGTACGCACATGATGTAGGTAGTATCAAGGTGGCACGACCATGCTAATAAATCTCGCATAGTCGGTAGAATAACCTAAAGCTGTAATAAAATAACCACACATTATCATATACTATAAATAGGGGTACACACATGATGTAAATAGTTAATTTTAATGAATAAGATTGTAATCTTAATTAAATCTATTACCTACAATATCATAACGTAAGCCACAGACAAGAGGGGACTCTTCTAATACAGGTTTGTTTAAACTTAACAGAAGGGCTCCCAAATCATGTAATATTACCCTGTAATAGCTGAAAATAAAAGTTTTTATTATTTATTATTATTATTATAAATAGTATCAAGGTGGCACAACCATGCTAATAAATCTAACATAGTCGGTAAAATAACCTAAAGCTGTAATAAAATAACCACACATTATCAAATACTATAAATAGGGGTACACACATGATGTAAATAGTATCAAGGTGGCACAACCATGCTAATAAATCTAACATAGTCGGTAGAATAACCTAAAGCTGTAATAAAATAACCACACATTATCATATACTATAAATAGGGGTACACACATAATGTAGGTAGAATCCGCTATAAATTATACAACGCTCACATCACATAATATAACACGAAGACTTGCTCTCTAATATGAATTCCACTCAACGTAACCTGAAGCCGCAATAACAGTTCGGAAAACACACGTATTCCACAACCCTATATCAACCGCAAACATAAAATCAAATGATAACATAGTACGAACGCAACATAAAATAAGCAGCAACATCTCTAATTTAAACGACAAATTGTAAAATAAAATAATGGGCAATAACATTATTTAAATCCAATACGTGAGGTAGCTGTAAAAAATAATTAAAAGTCACAAACATTAAATAAAATGACACGTAAAATAAAATAACGGGCGATAACATTATTTGAATCCAGTACGTAAGGTAGCTGTAAAAAAAAATATATTTAAAAATCACAAACATATTAAATAAAATGACACGTAATATAAAATAACAGGCAATAACATTATTTAAATCCAATACGTAAGGTGGCTGTAAAAACACATTTGAAAATCACAAACATATTAACTAAAATGAGACGTAAAATAAAATAACGTGCGATAAAATTATTCGCAACACGTAAGATAGCTGTAAAAAAAATATTTAAAAATCACAAACATATTAAATAAAAATATACATAATTTCCGCAATTATAACAACACCAGTAGGTAGGTCAATAAAATATAACACCTTCAATTCAAGTCCTACCTATCCATACCCATTTTATATTCCTAGGAAAATAAGCAGCAACTGCAACATACGTGATAGGAAAGACGATCCGTATTGTAGAAAACGACCAATAACATAATTCAAATCCAACGCAAGTACATAAGATAGCCGTAAACATATCAAAAACATATTAAATATATTCACACAAAATTTCGCAATGTAAATAAAAACCACGTAAATCAACAAAGGACATAATAACACCTACCTTCAAGCACATACCTTATATCTAGATCACGTCGGGCGTAGTCTCCTCCTTGGACTTCTTCACGTCGGGGTCTCCTCCTTGGACTTCTGTAACTCTTCAAGAGCAGGGCGAAAAAAGTCCCGAATGATCCTGATCAGCTTCTTTTATAGCCTTAAATCCCCACCAATTTACCAGACAGAAACCATTTGCAGTTAGCCAACCATTCCGACCAATCTAATTCCATTTTCTTCATCTCAGCATCCTCATTAGTTCCCGCCTAAAATACTTTGGTAAATTTTATGTTGGCAAGCCTAAAGTTCTCGATTCCTATTCGTCAATCTTTCCCTCCAGTTGTCCTACAACACATGGATATAATACGACTAAATACCAAAACCCACAAAACTCAAGCACTGTGCTAATATTGACCATCCTCTTAAATTTGGTAGTGTTATCCTAAAGAGTTTTTAAAAAAAGTATATATTTTTTTACATTTCATATTTTCATTTTATTTACAATATTCTAATATAAATCAGATGAAATAATTTCATCCACAAATACCTAAATTAGATACTTAATTCCTATAAACTTCCTTTGTTTTATTTTTATAAATAGTTCCTTTGCCTACCACTAGAGACAGCCAAACGCTGCTTTAAGAAAGCGTGCTTTTAAAACACTTTTTATTGGTAGTTAGTATACTCGACGCTAGGTGGAGTTTTCGTTATACTCTCGCCATGAGCAATTGAATACATACTCAATGTTTAATATATCCATTTGATGACTAAATCCACAAAGGAACTAGACAAGCATCAATTGCAAATAATATGTCTCTTCCTTAGAGGCAGACCTCGGTTCCGTCACAACCTACCCCAGGAATACCTACCTACGAGAAAATAATAGTGGACACCGTGTGCAAATATATAACTACCTATACCTAGTATGAAAAATTAAATTGGTATTAAATAATACAAATATGTTACCTATACAAGTTTCAATTATGAATGAAACTATAAATATGTAACTAATTTAGAACTTAAGAGAATTACAGTTTTTAAATTGTTCGATCTTACGCAAGTGAAAACAAGTAGTCGGTCTCGGTTTTTAAAAGAAGAGATAGTTTAAGAATCACATGTTTCAATTGGGATGTTGCCTAAGTTTGAATTTGGAGATAAATTTCACAAATTCGGAAAATATACGCTATTTTGACCAATAAAAACAATTCAAACTTAAAAGTAATGGAATATTGTTGAAGTTGTACTGTTTTGAAAATTAAAAAAAAGGTGATATTTTTTTTTCAATATTTGTCAAAAATGTTAATGATATTAGATTGCCGACATCAATTAAAACAACTATTATAATGACAACTATCAATAGCAACCTACTTATTACATAGTTATTATCAATTTTGTCAGTATGCCCATACATTTCTTAGTAATATGGGAACATGTGACGTCACCAGTTCCGTAGATTTTCTATGGAGCGTTTTTGGACGATGCGCCGCAACACATCAAACATACCACTATATCTGTGAAACTATTGATCTTAGACATACTATTTCTTTTGCAATATTTCTTTATGAGTTATAAACTTCATATTTATGAAATAAAAAAAAAGTTGTCAACTACCCTATTGTCGGGAGCCTAGGGTCAAATCACACCGAGACGCGACGCGACGATGCTTGAAAAGGCCCCGCTTGGCTCAGCGAGAAGCAGCGCGGTGCAGCCTGAAGCTATTGTATCACGCGTCTGCACCGCGCAGCGTCTCGCTGGGCCGCTTTATGCTTCGTCGCGTCTCGACGCGTCGCGTCGCATCTCGGTGTGATTGGACCTTTACGTTACTAAAAAAATTAAATAACAAAGAGAGAGAGAGAGGTTTAATTAAACTTACAGCACATTCATGCAGAGACAACAATTATTCCCACCACATATAAGTCCATTTCTTCTTTAAAGGAATCTTAATTATCTCTGCTTACAACGAGAATCTGCTTTGGGCAATGTCCTAGCACGAATTGCCAAATCTATCAAATGAAAGTAGACTAATGTCCGTTTTCACTAACCATTCCCTAGGCTTCGGTGTCTCCTAACGAAATTTGTTTCCTTCTATCTTCGTTAGATAGACTGGGATAAAAATATTAGTCACAAAAAAAAATTAAACATAAAACAAAACCGACGCCAAAAGAAAAACAAAAAATATTATATGAACCGTTAACAGCTTTAATGATTGAATTTCATTGGGAGGTATTCCTGGTTGAGTCATCATTTGCGTGCACCTGCCCATGCTGCGTCTTTGGGTCCGTGGTCGCCACCGTAGAAACTTTTCGCACCGACGTCCATCAAATTGTTCGAGGGAAGTCTCCTATTAAGTAGTAATATTCTCTCCCATTGGGTTGTCCATTATCTCCTAGAGTTGACCATTAAGGCGGTTTTTCGTGTTTGAACCTTTGGCGGATTGATGTAGTAACACGAATCATTATCCAGCAAGAATTAAACTCCAAATCATTGAATTTTTATTCTTGCTGGATGGTGATGAGTTGATGAATCAGATTCACAGATAATGCATCTCTTCACAGACATATCCTTGGCTTGAGATCTTTCAGGTGGACGTCAAGAAACAGGAATGGCCGTGTAAAGTGGTATTTTTTGTTGTCACCTTACAATTATCGTAAGTTTGGTGTAAAAATTATATAATATATTTAACCGAAACTTAATTTTACTAAGTATATTGAAATATTTTTTATATCTCATTCAGCTTTTTCTTCTGTACTGTAATTTGATATAAGTATCTCTTATTATTTAATAATTCCCCAATCTCTATATAATGTACAATATCTCCGAGCATTAGAAATACTTCGCGAGATTAGCATATTTTATCAAATCGTTATCATTAATACTTGTACAAACGTTATTAGCTTTTCAAATATTTTTTTCACTTCGTATGTACCTACTGTCAATAATAATTTTGGCATATAAAGATTAACTTAACAAATTGATCTTGAATATTATTGAGATTGAAATCAGTTGGTAACTGATTACCAACCAACAGATTGTCTTCAATTTGTAGATTTTATAGCGCTGACATAGTGCAACGCATTTGTGCAGTCTAGATTAGCTGATATAGTTTAAACTGTTAAGTATTATAAAAGAATCAGTTCAAAAATATGTATAAAAAAAATATATATAAATTTAAATAAATAAAATAAATAAAAGATTATAATAATGTATTATTATGAGTTGCTGAGGAGTACGTTTACCTCGGACAAGAATGGTCCAGCTAGGTTTTTTTTGTTGTTATACAACTAGATGACAAACAAGCTGACGGCCCACCTGATGGTAAGCGGTTACCGCCGCCCATAGTCACCTGCAATAACAAGAGAAAATCACTTGATATTGCAGCTGCGCTGTCATCCTGAGCCTAAGATGAAATGCCGTCCATGCCCAGTAATTACACTGGCTACCTTTCCCTTCAATCCGAAACACAGCGAACTGTTTCACGGCTGAAATAAGAAAGGCGGTGGTACCTACCCAGACGACCCTACATACGGGCCTTCTACCTAGTAAAGGAATAGGTAGTACTTATGTCCAACTTCGAGGTGAATCGACGAATCCTAATCGGATGAGCAGCGTTCGGGAAAATGCGTAAGAACTCCTCGTCCAAACATGTATGGAGACGGCCAGGTCCAGCCTGGCCAGGTCTATGTACAGTATACTGAAAAATAGGTAAAAATATACAGACCGGTGTTCAATTCTCCGTTTTCTTTTTATTTGCTTTGTTGCGTGGTACAAAACAATTTTTTTATAGAAAAAACTGCAACACAGTCAAATATTCGTCATGGCCGCTATGTTACTTTGGTGACGTTTGATTGACTTCTATGTACCCAGCCATAATGCCATACTAAGAAACTTTGAAATCGACTAAAAATTTCAACTTTTGTAAAAAAAAACTATGCATGAAAACGAATTATTAGTATTTTTCTAGGATTCAGGAGAATTTTCCTGATTTTTTGAGATAGTGTACAATATACTTGGCCGGATATAAAGCATGTCCTTTCCTCAGTGCTTGACATCAAAAGTCTTGGACGAGTGTGTGTTGAAAGAAAGAAAGAAAGAAAGAAATAAAGTTTATTCAGTGCTATAAAAAAATAATAGATACAGAAAATACAAAAATAATAGAAACATAGACATTATTCAATGGACAACAAATAATTATCGAACCGTACTTAATTTACTATAGCATCTATGTTGCACTGAAGTAGGTCGTCAGTTCAGCATATCGAATCAGCAGTTCGAAAACCAGCGCTTGACGTATAGTCTGGCGACTATACGTCAAGCGCTGGTTTTCGACTGACACCTGTGAGCCCTGACATAAGGTTGCCAGTGATGGCATACGGAACGTACTTACTAAGGGCCTTCTGTGCAAGTTCGTAGTCACCCAACGAGCTATGGTACGACCTATGTTTTCTCTGCGAGATAAAATCAGGAATGGAATCTTACGGATGTCCATCCGTAACAGAACCAAACTTTCTGACACAGGTCATAGGATTAACAAGTTGAAGTGGCAGTGGGCAGGGCACAAAGCACGCCGACAACAGACGTTCGATGGGGCGTTTTAAAGAACTAGCATAACGACCACGCACCCATAAGCGCAAAGGAGGACAGCCGAGGGGTCGACGTCCGACGTCTAGCGGGAGCTAGATGGACAGACGACCTGGACACGGCGACCAGCCGTGACCAGGTCAGCCGTTACATGCAGGCTGCGTAGAACTGATCCATTTTGGAAATCGATAGGCGAGCTCTATGTTCAGCAGTAGACATCATAGGCGGATATGATGATGATGATGAATGGATAATAATAAGAATGGTTCTGGCTGGATCTGTTTTATCACAATTTTATTATTTATTAAAGACAGCTAAGTTCATAAAATTTTTCATTGTGTACTTTTATGAACTTTTACGTCATTATCATTAAAATCTCTTGAAATTATCTTCTTTGAAGCGGATTTGGTCTTCCTAATTTTTCCCGAATGCAAATTTCCACATTTATAATTATGTTATGGTTGAAAAATCTTCGTTTTATAAAAATGAGCAAATTAAAAATGTAAGCAGCGCAACTAGCGCATAGTTAAATAAGATTCCTCTCCCATTGTGAAGGCATATATGTCTTTATTTTCACCAGACTCCACGCCACCTGATCAGAGCTGACAATTTACCACTCAATATGCGTAGATAGCTCTAGACTCCACCTTGTCTGTTTATAATGTGCCTTTTTACGCCTCTTTTGAAGGAATCCGTACGACGCTGTAATTCATCTAATGCTTATCACCGCCATCCCACAAGTGCGAACAAATATTTCACGCAAGACCGTGAGTTTTGTACAGCAAGCATAATAGTCAGATGTGAAAAATCGGTGGTCGACGTATGTACCTTGTGCAGAACTGAGGCTGTTTTGATGTGGTATTCGATGCAGTTACTGGAATTTAGACCATTCACCATTCATCACACTGACAAAAAAAATATTTGAGCGTTCTTTTGGCATGATTAGGTACCCATTCACACGAACGTGATAAAGCACTGTGTAACTATACAGGGGTTAAATAACGGTTATTAGGAAGGCTCTATGTCTATATTCATAAAGAATAAAAAGGTATTAGGTAACAGCAATAATTTATCTTAGGTACCTAAACGCCAGCGAAATGGGGTTAATATTGCCAGTAATCGCACTCTCAGCATGTCTCGAACGCCTCTCAAAATATAGCAGCTTAATACAGTGAATCATGCTATTGTGTCTGCAGCTAATAGCGTGGATGGCAATAAGGTTTAAATCACTTCAAACCCTCTGAAATTTCTAAACGCTGTTGAACAAATCCTTTTCTTTGATGATACCTTAATACAAAGTCGTCTCAGTAGGCCCTGCTATTTAAAACCAAAATCCTTTCATCATATGAGTATAAAATAAAGTTTTATGTAATTTTTCAATAAGTTTAGAAAAGGTAAATATCATTGTTGTCTTTATTACATACAAGTGCAACAAATACCATTTATGTAGTTTTTGAGTTAAATTCAGAGAAGACTGATAAGAACATCTATCAAAAAAGAACATACTGCACCAATCTGCACATACTTATAGGTAACGACGACATGCATAATTATTATTATTATATTTAGGATTCAACCGCCAGTTATTTATTTATATTAGGCATACACAGCAGATTGCAATAATATATGATATGTAACATAAGAAAGAAATTTTTTAAATAAAAAAAATTTTAAACAAAAATTAAAACCGACTTCAAAAAACTGAAAAGGATAAAATAATTAAATTTAAGTAGGTATTCATCCCCTAGAAACATATTTTTGGAGTTGGTGCTAAGTGGTTTCCAAAAACAATAGAAAGTGAAGCACCGACTCCAAAAATATGTTTCTAGGGGATGAATACCTACTTAAATTTAATTATTTTATCCTTTTCAGTTTTTTGAAGTCGGTTTTAATTTTTGTTTAAAATTTTTTTTTCACAATTTTTAGTGATAACTCTCTACGTTCAAAGCTAGATGGGTGACTGTCAACTTATATTGTTTCCTACTATCGTATCGTTTCACTAAAAAGTCATTGGAAAAGCAAAAATTCGCAATTGCGCATATGTAGACGACTTCATAATTTCAGTTTTTTTATATTTAAAACTAAAGTACCCAACTGTTTTTGAAAAAAATTTTATGGGACCAAATGGCAGCTATTCCGCATCGAACAAAAAAAGAATCACGTAAATCGGATCAGTAATCTCGGCGTAATCGGTGTACATACATAGAAAAAAAAAAAAAAACATACCGGCCGAATTGAGAACCTCCTCGTTTTTGAAGTCGGTTAAAAATTAAAACCGACTTCATAAAACTGAAAAGGATAAAATAATTTTTAAGTAGGTACTCATCCCCTAGAAACATATTTTTTGGAGTCGCTGCTTCACTTTTTATTGTTCCTGGAAACAACTTAGCACCAACTCCAAAAAATATGTTTCTAGGGGATGAGTACCTACTTAAATATTAAAAAACAAACTACCCAATTGATTTTTAAAAAAACCAAATGGCAACTATTCGGCATCGAACAAAAAAAGAATAACGTAAATCGGATCAGAAAATCTCGGCGTAATCGGTGTACAGTCGACGGCACATCAAGTGTAACAGTTTGACCTTGAGACCGCCCTTACTTGATGTGCTTCCGTCTGTACATACATAGAAAAGAAAAAAAACATACCAACCGAATTGAGAACCTCCTCGTTTTTTAAAGTCGGTTAATAATAAGAAGAATAAAATGTATACTGGCATCCAAAAACACGAAAACAAAGATAGGGAATGAAGGTTACTCAACAATGCTTTTGAGCATGACTTGACTTGATATTGGCAGAATTCGTAAAAACAAAGGCCATTTGATTATTAATTCAATTTTCATTGTTTATCGCACAACTTAAACCGCTGGATCTAGAGATTCCAAATTTCGAAATTTCCAGGCTGTTGAATTTTCGACAATTCTTAGGTTAAAAATTCAAAAATATCGTTGAGAAAGGACATGGCCAATTTCTGCCTAAGTAACTTTTTCAGCATTTTTTTGTAGTAAACTTTATAATCCATATATCAGTATCTTTTAGGTACATAATGATATTTATTCTATAGAAAATGGTTAGAATTTCAATTACATTTACATACATTAAAAGACGAGTATTTGCTGACCTATTAACCGAACATATTCACGAATTTTTAGTTTTATTGGAAAGACACTATAATCGTTTATTTCAGGGTGATAACCATAACAGTTAGTATAACAAATTACACTTAATTCTATGTTAGTTCTAAGCAATTTACTTAATAATAATAAACACTTTATTTATTTTAATAATAATAATATGACGTAAAACTATGCTAAAGTGGTAGTGACAAAAAAAAATACATTTATTTGTTTTATGAATCACTACACGATCTTCAGACCAAAATTATCCTTTAAACATAGATAATTGAAAAGTTCATGTGTTTATATTTTCTGTATCAAAAACTTATGTTAAATATCAATAAAATAATGTATTACATATAATAACCACTTTACGATGTGTATCATTTTACAAAAATTGTAGCAGTGTCGCGTGATTTCACGCTTTAGAAAACCGTGAATAAACTGTAACAGCATCAACAATCAAAATAATTATAAATTATACCTTTATTTGACATCAAAGCTCGTCGGATTCGTCACATAAGGCGCTCTTTTCCCGTTTTAAACATTTTCGATTGTATTTACCGCCACGAATATAAAACATTCAGTTCTAAAATTTTTATATAATATAGTTGATCATATTATCTAATAAACTGTAAAGACAGAAACATGATAGGTAAAATTTCACTCGATAGAAAAAAAAATTCAAAGATAGCTCTGCTTAACATTTTAAAAGTGTTGTGAGTCAGATAATACTTTACTTAATGACATGAAAATTATTAAAATAGACGTAACTTTTCATCATCTAAATATTCAGAAAAGCATTTTTTTTTGTTTCTTACATTTTTATTCAGATAAAGCCAATAAACCTATAAAAATGTAATTACGGAGCGCGCTCACTTCGCTCCGCTGTTACTTCCTTCAGTACCCGTCGAGAGCTTGCCGAGTAAGGTCACGTCACTTTGCCACAGCCGTGGAGATCCCGCGCGAAAATTTATATTTCAACACACAGTGTCCTATGACGCATATTGTACCATAGTATAATAGCAGACAACAGTATGATTTCAAAACCCGTTCTTCACTGATACGTTAATTTTTATCCTGTTTTTTCGTTTGAATAAGTTCAAATCTATCAGTTTTATAAAAGTTGGTGTATTCAGGGGTGCCGATTCTGAATACAACATCAATTTTGAAATCCAAGATGGCAGACGCGAATTTTTTTTTATAAAAAATCAATATGGGTATCATTTTTGTGGTTTCCGGGGGTCCCGATTCCGAATACAACATTAATTTTAAGATTCAAGATGGCGGACGCAACTTATTCATAAAAAATCAATATCGATATCATTTTAGAGGTTTTCGGGGGTCCCGATTCTGAATACAACATCTATTTCCAAATCCAAGATGGAGGATGCTACTTTTTAATTTAAAATCAATATGGATATCATTTTTTTTCGAGGTCCTGATTCTGAATACAACATTAACTTCAAAATCCAAGATGGTGGACGCAACTTTTTTATAAAAATTCAATATGGGTATCATTTTTGTGGTTTCCGGTGGTTCCGATTCCGAATACAACATTAATTTCCAGATCCAAGATGGCGAATGTGATTTTATAGTACCAAATAAATATGAGTATCATTTCCGTGATTTTCTGGGGTCCCGATTCTGAATACAACGTCAATTTTGACATTAGAGATGGTGGACGCGACTTTTTTTATATAAATAATGAATATGGTATCATTTTCTTGGCTTTCAGGGGTTCTAATTCTGAATACAACGTCAATTTCAAGATACAAGATGGCACACGCAACTTTTTTATAAAAAAATAATATGGGTTGCATTTTTGTGGTTTTTGGGGGTCCCGATTCTGATTACAGCATCTATTTTGAGATCTAAAATGGTGGACATGACTTTGTAGTACAAAATCAATAAGGGTATAATTTAAGTGGTTTTTGCGGGTTACGATTTTAATTACAACATCAATTTCCAGATACCAGATGGCGGACGCAACTTTTTTTATAAAAATCAATGTTCCACCATCATGGATCTCGAAACAGATGTTTTATTTGGAATTGGAACTCCCGAAAACCACAAAAATGATACCCCTAATGATTTAGTACTATAAAGGCACGTCCGCCATTTTGGGTCTCGAAATTGATGTTGTATTCGGAATCGTGGCCTCCGAAAACCACAAAAATATATATTGATTTTGTACTATAACTTAATAATAATAACTATTTTATAACTATATTACTATATAATAATAATAACTTAAAAATTGAAAAGAGTAACTACACGAGTTTGTTGCCAGAATCTTCTCTGTAGTTCAACTTTTGGAACCAGTGTAAATTCAGACAGACTGACAGACAGACAAACTAATAGACAAACAGACTGGCGGACACAGGTTGTCTGACAGACAGACGGACCGACAGACAGACTGACATTGTAACATTGTTCGCTTGTCACTTTCTTTTCATTGTCACCATCACACTTAACATATCTTGTAATTTAATACCCCAAGCCCAAATTAATTACACAAATTAAGACGATCCTCCTTCTTTCCTCCCGATGAAAAATGCTAGCGAGGCACCCACCTACCAAACCTTACACATATTTGCATATTTTTTATTCACTACCTACCCAAATTTCACGTGGTCGTTCATTCATACCTATATTCAGGCTGACTCTTTATTCAACTTAATTATTAACTAATTTATTGCTAATTAATAACTATTCAAGACACGTTTGAACCAAAGATTTTTCTTTAGTGGGTCATAAACGTCATTGTCGCCATATGTGATTACATCTTGGGTGCAAGCGAAAAAATGTGGACTATACTGTATATTTTTTACTATGGCACATCATACCGCTTGGACCGAGCGGGCCGCGCTGGCGCGACCGTGCCACTCGCGCGCGTCGTGTTTGCTTACGTTACGCTAGTTAATGGCGGGGGCTGAGGAAGCATTTTTACCTACGACCGCTCGGAATACCTCGCCTTAATGCGTAACACTATTCACGAACACAGAACTTATTAACAATATTAATCGAATATTTCTATATAACACTAACACATGAATAGCAAGGTAAATTCCAAATTGATCCACATAAGTACTGATCTCTAACAAAATTATGCCAGACACTAGGTTTAAAATAATAATAAAAATAGCGATAGTAAATTACTAAGAGAAAAAGTCCTACAATTAAATTTTAAGCGAACTATAAACAGATATAACTGCAGAGAAGGCAGACGCCTACCCTCCGTACTAGTAAGATACTGTGTTACGGGCGGGTAGTCGCACGTCAGCTGCTTTTGTTTGACTCAAACATGTAGTTAGCTCTCAAGAATATCGTACAGTATACGCAAACACTTACCATAAAAACTTACAACTACTTACTGAACATTGATCACCCAATAAGCTACGTTAATTAATATAACAATCACACAATTTCTTTTTTAAATATTAAGAGTTTTTATTTTATCTACTAATATTTGTGATTCCTGAATGACATTAAATATAATCAATTAAATTATAATTTATCGCTAATAACTGTTTTTATATAAGTGAGTACACAATAGAATGATATGATACATAAAAACATGATACATGCATAGGTGTACTTATAAAAATAATAAATATTGTATACATGACTATATCAAAGCATAAATTAAATTCTTTAATTAGAGTATGAATTCGAAGCACTATCATAATCCGTAGGGATAATTCGTATTCGTAATATTATCCCTATTATTCCTTTCTTCCACTCGCTATATGATCGTGCCAAAAGGTAGCATATTCCCCCCTCAGGATGCCATCTATCACCATGCTAAATTTTATCAAAACCAGGTAACCAAGTAAGAGTGAAAGGTCGTAGACAGACAGAAAGATGGACAGAGCCATCCTCGTATTTATTAAATTAATATGGATGTTTTATGATTGTTTCTGATATAATCTATATAATATTTTTAATATAAGTTTCAGTATGCTCATAATCAAGTTCCCTCAAATATTCTTCAACTTTAGTCCTACAATGATATGTATTGAGATTTTTTAAGGGGATATTTTTACATAATTTGTTATACAAATAAGGTCCCAAGTAGAAGGAAAAATTTTGAGCAAAGGAGGTCCTACATTTAGGAGTGTTAAAAGTTATATGTGTGTGCCTTGCGGATACTCTATGTAGTATTGGTCTGGGCTGTAGGTGTTGTCTTAATAGCAGAACCTTTACAAACAGTTTTCTTACAGATAACACGGCAAACTCCTCATACAGTAGTGTTGTGGGGTATCTAAAGGTTTTAAAATTGGCAACTTTAATTATTGCTCTTTGAGCTCGTTCTAAGGGAAGTGGTGTGGTTTTATTGCATCCACCCCATTTACTAGAACACCACTAAGTTATCAAATTATAAAAATAAAATAATATATCGTATATTTATTAATCCTGTAGAACTTTTCATTTTTTTACCTATTTTAATAGTCCTTAGTGCAAACTTCTAGATGTTCATACTTTCACATTTGACGTTCCTTACCCCACAGACGAGAGACGACTGAAAAATACAATAACTTTAGCAAAATACTACGTACAAAAATATGTAACTAAATAAGAGTACTGTTTTAAGAACTCCAAACGTTTAACTATTCAATTATTGATAAATTTAAATTTTGAAACATCATATAATTATATTTTATCACAAAAAATACCTGAAATGGAACGGAGCTTATGTGACTGTCATCATTGCAGTCTCTCAATCCATTTATCAGTTTTTACAATTAATAATGTTTGTTTTAGGATTATATCAAGTGAACCAAGCGTGTTCATGTATTTGGTGAACATGTTACAAAAAATGGCATTTTAAAATAATCGAGGTGTCGAACATTCATTTTAATAGCAAAGTATAATATTGTACACTTTCCTTGGTTTTGATCATTATGCATTTTAATAAAACTTTATTATGAAAGTGTATTAAAGAGTAAAAACGCATAAGCGATTATGCGACTTTACTCACAAGCTACACTTTTTTGAGCAACATACAATTACAATTCAAGCCAATTGACCTGAACAAAACTTTGTATGAAGACTATCTTGGACTATAATACATTGCTCACTTTCGTGGTCCTTCTTATAACATCCATACCAATCTTATAGCTAAATGTGAAACAAACTGTCGGTCTGTTACCTTTCACGCTTAAACCCCCGGACCGATTCAGATGAAATTTAGTATGGAGATAGTTTGCGACCCTGGGAAGGATGTAGGACGCTAATTGGAGCGATAATCTAAATCCACGGCGGAGCCGCAGCAGGCCACTTGTTATCTAATAATTCACTGGAGATGGCAAGTTTCGGGACAGCTTTTTTTTCTTTTGAAAAAAAAACGGAATAAAATATAGAAGTGTATGTGTGCCACAATGTATTTTAGCGCGTGAAAGTTTTGGGTGCGCTCGAAGTGTTTTTGTTGTTTTTCGAAATGGTTTGACCCTGGCTAAGAAGTAATAAAACGACAATATTCAATGAAAAACTGAAAAGGTTAAAATAATTAAATTTAAGTAGGTACTCATCCCCTAGAAACATATTTTTTGGAGTCGGTGCTTCACTTTCTATTGTTTTTGGAAAAACTTAGCACCAACTCCAAAAATATGTTTCTAGGGCATGAGTACCTACTTAAATTTAATTATTTTAACCTTTTCAGTTTTTTGAAGTTGCTTTTAATTTGTTTAAATTTTTTTGTTCACAATTTTTAGTGATAACTTTCTAAGGTCGAAGCTAGATCGGTGACCATCAACTTATATTGTTTCCTACTATCGTATCGTTTCACTAAAAGTCATAGGAAAGCAAAAATCCGCCAATTTCGCATACGTAGACGACTTAATGATTTCTGTTTTTTTATATAAAAACCAAACTACCCAACCGATTTTGATAAAAATTTAATGGGACTAAATGGCAACTATTTCGCATCGAACAAAAAAAGAATCACGTAAATCGGATCAGTAGTCTTGGCGTAATCGGTGTACATTCATAGAAAAAAAAAGAATAAAAACATACTTACTGGCCGAATTGAGAACCTCCTCGTTTTTTAAGTCGGTTAAAAAGCCGTGAAAAACAAAATTTTATTATCACATCACAGCGGCCCTAATTCTGGATAACACATGCTAAGTTTAAATTTAAGTTCAGTCTATTTCTTTCTTTCAAAACGAATACTTAGGTACGAAAAGGATGGCTGTCATCTAAATTGACATTTAGAAAGGTGCGTTCAATTTTCGACCTTATTGAACGTGCTAAAATGCAGTGTTTAGGAGGCACCTTCGTACATGCCGTCTAAAATTGTCTATGGTTTCTATGAAATCTATCTAAATTTATTTGACAGCTCTAAACAGATTCTTGCTATCTTTTTCCTATGACTTATTGCGAGAAGGAGATATACTGTACTTAAATTTAGAATTAAAGTGTGTTCTCAGAATTAGGCCCATTGACATTTTGTTTTCTTTGGCGAGCCCTGTGATCTTTGTCAGCGAATTAGAATATTTTTTGGCTGCTTATATCGGTCAAGGAAGATTTATGAAAATAATAAGGTCAGATGGGTTCTTATAAAAATAACTGTACCGAAAAATGTTGCTCTAGAGCTGGCCCAAGCCCCACAGAAACTTTTACGATCATCATTGCAAGTTTTTTTCATTCTTCTTTGTATCATTTCACGTAATTATCTAGAGCAGTTCTAAAATTGATTACCTAATCCTTAAAATACTCCGTGTGAATGTCATATCAAATTCGGTCCTAATTACCACGGTTCACCCTCATAACGGATTATTAAGTGATTTCCCAAATTAATAGCCGTACCGACCCACTTTCCGTCGAGTACAGTTTGCGGCTTGACATAGATTTTTCTGTTTTTTTTTTTAAGAATTTTCAGCATATTTATTACAGTAACTTACTATGTTGATAGTGTGATGTATGATTCGGATTTTGGATGATCAAAGTGTTGATGCGTGTGTTTAATTTTTTACAATATTTGTATTATTCTAAGATCTGTGTACACATACTTTTTGCTATAACGCCTATTAAATATACTACACTACTAGGTAATATTAGTGGCTGTTTTCCATAGTATATTCCATAGCTTCTATTACTATTGGATGTGCGATGCGGAGAAAATGAACATAAAAAAATATTGATAGATATATAGTGGACTGTATTTTTGCGTTTGAGAACTACTACAACACGTTCGGAGAAAATAGGAAATAAACTGCCTGCGGTTAGAATAAAGAAAGACAGTTCAATAAGGGAAAGATGCACAATACCTTCTTGAAATGTGATGGTCTTCAGCACACAACCTCGTGGTCGTGGCGGCGGTGGAAGCGGCCGGCTTGCGTTGCCGGTCAGTATATGAAGAACTGTCTCGTGCACTTGTTTGTAATACTAGCGGTTCCGAACGCTGGAGCAATACTACTCGCACCACCTCTTGCGGCGGCAAGTATCCTATTCTTCTTATTCGCGGAAGCGGCGCTCTTACTCGCACGTATTAAACACAGGTATGTGCGGGAAAGGGATCACGATATAGGAAGGATGCAGAGGATTGTGAGTAACAATTCTCATTCCAAAAATACAGTATAAGTATATTAAAAATAATATATGATAGGCGCAACCAACTATAGTATACAGAATGGTGCCTATGTTTTCCATAGTCGGATTGGAGCGATTTCCAATTTCCTTAGCTTCTATTACTATAGTATACAGGATGGTGCCGTCAATGCGACAATAAATTAAAACATGAGCTATATTATTCTTAATTTTTGATTTTAACATTATTATAAATGTTTGAAAAATTACTTAGTAATTAAAATAGATTAAAACTCGAAAAAAAATTTGCCACGTCCTGAGGCAGGAATCGAACCCGCGACCTTTCGCAATCCGGGCGACTGCTCTGACCACTGAGCCACCCAGGACTTGGGATATCCCTGTGAAATTCTTCTAGTCTATCTGTATTTGCGTTAATGAGCTAACGTCCACCCTACAATGTCGAAACATTCTATTTCAACATTCTATTCCTGCCTCAGGACGTGAAATTTTTCTAGTTTTATTCTATTTTAATTACTAAGTAATGGGCTACATTAGTTTCTAGAAATGGTTTGCCGCTTTCAGAAACATCTTATTCATTTAATAAATTCATGACATTTCTATGAAATAATGCAGCCAACATTATATGTATTATATTTCATAAAAATGTCTTGAAATTATCAAATCAATAAGATGAATAAGTGGCAAGGAAACCATTTCTATGAACTAATATAGCTCGTTTCAGTTAATTGTCGTATAGACGGCACCACCCCGTATACTATCTAGTCTACATTTACTACCTAGCTAGGTAATGATAATATCTGTTGTTTATGAATATATATGTGTCTGAATTCTTAATCTATGTAAACTAGGTGACGATCTTAAAATATTGTTAAATGTCGTTTTTAGGGATAAATAAAATTTATCGATAAATAAATTTTAAATTCCCGAAAATCACAAGAAATTTCAAGTAAAAGCTTTCATTACCCAGTGTCAATTGCAGCTCGTGAAAAGCACTTCGTTTGATCGTTGTATTTTCGTTGCTTAATTAAGCTTGATTGTTAAGTGCTCAATTATGAATTTCACTACTTTTTAATTACTTAATGACGCAGCAACCTGTGCTGAAAATTTCTTACTCTGCCTTTACCATGTTTGATGTCATACTTACTTTTACTAACTTTGGTATTAATATGGCTTAAAATATACCTACGCATTGTCACATCCCGTGTAAGCTGTTTGCTACAGTGCGTTGTCATACTAACGCTGGAAAACGTTCTCCACTGTACCGATGGCGAACCTTTACGTATCAACGTGCCAATTTTTTATAAGAAATGTTTAATGAGGTCATAGATGTCCCATCAAATAATTTTGACTTTGTGATTATTGGGAAAATAATAGTAATAAATACTATCAACTCAAAACTCTTTATTTATTACAGAAAAATAGGAACATTTTGCATTGTTTCAATTATACGAGTAATTTAAATTAAAGTCAAATTAGTGTGACTTCTGTTGTTGCAGATTAGATCACAAATAACGATGTTAGGATTGTAAGATGTTACTTTTAGCAGAATGCATGCTGACCTAGAGTCATCTGTCAAACAGTTTCTAACCGAGTCTTTATAGTTATTTATTCTTCTAGGAAAATAATGACTCACAGGCAGAGGTTGATGAAAATATTGTTCAAATAGCATGAGCCAGCTTCTTTAAACAATGAAATGTGTCTGGTGCCCAAAATATTGTGTCGCGTGCCATTGGTTCGCCATCTCTGAATAGTCCATTCTTACAATACAAACCTTCATTATTATCTTGTATTTGTTTCTTTGCTTTATATTGTATCACGTCGTAGTGTATTTAAATGCTTTAAGTCTTCTTAAAAAATAACTTTGGAACTGCCAGCTTTGCATTTTTTTTTTGTTTCTTGTAATAATGACACATCATAAGTAACTCGTGGTAAACCAGAGTGGTAAACGGTGTTCAGTTGGTGACATATCTAATAACTTACTGTTAAACTATTATTTTACGCCTTAGGCGGTGTTATCCCACCGGAGGGCTTTGACAATTGAAAAATCAATTATGTCCGGAATCTGATGCTTGACAAGTATAAGTATACAACGTTATGCTACTGTTTATTTACCAAATAATCAAATAAAACCACACACACACACATACACACCTACGCCTACTATACATTGTGGAGTGCAATAAATATATTGAGTATTGAGTAAAACTTTACTTTATATTATTAAGATTAAACGAACCACCCGTCAAGCATCAGACTCCAGACAAAATGGAATATTAAATTGGCATAGCCCTCCGGAGAGATAACGCCGCTATACAGATGGTACTTCGGTGTTAGGTGCGTAAACCCTTACGCCACGCGGCTTTTCAAACTTTCAAGCCGATGATATTGTTGACGAACCAACCGAATCTTATAAGACTACATGCATAGGTATACTCGTAACCTATTTAGGCTAGTCTGTAGTTGCAAGCGACGAATGCTCGGAAAGTGTAATAATAAGTGAGTAAGAACAAGTTTTAGCTTCTCATTCAAACCAAAAATCGCCATTGGCCCCAATTCTGAAGAACACATGCTTAGTCTAAATTAAAGTTCAGTGCATTTCTTTCTCTAAAAATGAATACGAAACCATTAGGCGCACAATGGGGATTTATCAAAAAGAGGATTATTTAAAATGGGGTTTTTTTAAATGGGGATTTCTCAAAATGGGGAGTTAGCAAAACGGGGATATAAAGTATAAAAGGGTGGCTTTCATATAATTTGACATTTATAAACGTGCGTTCAATTTTCGATCTTATTGAACGTGAGAAAATGCAGTTTTTAGGAGGCACCTCTGTACATGCCGTCTAAAATTGTCTACGGTTTCTTTGAAATCTATCTAAATTTAATGGACAGCTCTAAACAAATTCTTGCTATCTTTTTCCTATTACATATCGCGAGAAAGATATACTGTATAATGTAGGTACTTAATTTAGAATCAAAGTGTAGGTATCTTCAGAATTAGGCCCATTATATTCTTTATTATTAGACTTTTCGAAAAAACCTCTTACAACTAATAATAGAATAACCTAACATGCTTACGCGTGTCAAGTTTTGTCAGAATCGGTTTGACAGTTTCCAATATTATCGACTTGAAAGTTGGTATGGAAAACCTCGCTGCGTAAATCCCCATCTATGTTAAGTTTTATCTTAATCATACGAAGCCCCTTGTCCGAGAGGGTTTTAACTTCTGTGGTTTTAACGAGAAGTAACGCTGATTACAATCAGCTTTAAAAAAATGTTTCTCTCATAATGATAACAGCGGGTAGACCATTAGATTCCAATGGTATAAGGAGAACATTAAATGTAGGTACACCATTTATTACATTATAAATTCAATATTTATAGGTTATGCCATCATAGATACTTAAAGATTAATTTTTTGTTGATTCTCTTTAATGTACAGTCGACGGCACATTTCGTTCGTAATAGAGGCTGTTTTCGAAGTGCAACTGTTACACTTGAGGTGCTGTTGTCTTTACCTATTCGATTTCGTTTTAACAATAACAACAACAAACCTTGACCTTGTACGTCAACGGAATACCTAATCCTTATGTTTGGAGATTAATCGCTTCTTCGATCATACACCAAACTTAAGTTCCTCCTGACACCGAAGCATTATTTTTACCGACTTCGATTGCAACCGGATGTACTTCATATAGTACAAAAGAGTTTAGGCTTTCAAGGCCGAGACTTTTCATTGGTTAAAAAAGTACAAAAATATTCTCACATGGTATTTCACCAGAACAAACCTTTATGTCATGGTCAAAAATAGACCAATCACTGCTACATTTTCCTATGATCCACTGATGTCAAAACAAAATTAACCAATGAAAGAAACTTAAATTTGAAGGCCTGTATTTTGTACTTTGTATAGGCCGTTCGGTCATAGTTAAAGTCACTCTTTGAAAATAGTCGGCCATAACCGTCGAACCTATTTTATCCTTTGTGAAGTAAAGAATTTTAATTGTAAGATAACTATTCTTAATCTTGTTAAAAACATATATTTAAGCCAGAGAAGTGACAGCGCTGTGCATAAATACCACAGTACCCCTAGTGTAGGTTGCAATCGAATTGAAACGCAAACGTGCCGTACCGTGATAGCGTGTAATTTGTATGGACACCGTAGCCGCTACGTTAAAGGAATCAAAAGCAGCGAGTGTAGGTTGCTTTTAAACAATTCACGAATTGGGAGCGAGGCCGGTTTTTGTGATAGTGCGAGTGTGCCTTGCAATGTGACATTAGAAAACGTATACCCGACGTTTAACCAAAATAAGTTTTATGAGTATGACCTTATAGTGGTTTGATGTGTGGCAACTAAAATCGTGCGTAGTTTAGAAGTGCGGGGTATCGAAGCCGAAATAAGGCCGAACGAGCTCCGTTAACCATACTTAGGTAATGTAGTGAGTGTAAGCCATCGATTTAACGTACGCATCTAATAAATACTAGTCGTCACGGACACGTAACGCAGAGTTAGCTCACTTGCCACAGAATACTGGTCCTTCTGCTCCAAAAAGGCAAGGACGTCATACCATACATTCAGTGATTTAGTGTCACCATAGGAGAAAATCAAATTTTTCATAGCTTTGTGATCGGCGCTGGTGAAATCAGCGTTAGGGGAGAATGGGGTAAAATTGGACGCAGGGTAACTCCAGACAAGTGCGTTTATTATACACGTCCCACTGCTGGCCTTCCTACCTACCATTAAGTCCACCAAATTGATTTTTTTATTATATTTGGCTGTGTTGCTTTTTTACATTAAAATCATTGTTTTGTACCACGCCACAAAGCAAATATAGAGAAAATGGACAATTGAACTCTGTTCTATATATTTTACCTATTTTTCAGAACAGTGTACATAGAGCTGCCCCCAATTCTGCTATTGTATTTTGATCTGAAACGAATCGGAAACGCTTAAGTTACAACGTTTTTGTATTCTGCTAACTCAACGCAATCGAAACGTAGCCGAAACGCATCAGTTTGGTATTAACAAACACGTAACGCGAACTGTTCGGTTCAATCATAGTTTCGTATTCTGCTAAATATTTAACATATGGCAGCCGAAACGCATCGATACTTCTTTGTTCGAACTGTCCAAAATTAACAACTGTCTAGTCACTATGGCAAAATATATTTGTTTCTTGCAATATTGCTAACAATTATCGAGCCGAAGCTGAACCAACCGAGAGCGTTTCGTTAGCGTTCCGGCTTTATAAAATGTTAGTGGAATACCTTTTTGTATTACAACCGCATTGGTAACGATACCGAACCGCAGCCGATCCGTTTAGTAAAGTAAATAGCAGAATTGAACCACTGGCCGAGTCTCCATACATTTTTGGAACGTCTTTTTTGTAATATTTATTTGGCTATTTTTAAAAATTTTGATCGATTGCAACGACGGCGACGGATTGCACCGTATATAGGCCCCTAATAACTGCGGGAGCCCTTCTTTCAAGCATTAACCTAATGTGACACAATATAAAAGCGTTGCGGAATCTGAAATACTAACGAAAATATTTACGTTGTCTAAATGATTATGTAAACGTGGCTATTGATGCGTTAATCTTATCGAATTTCAGTTGCGTCATGTTATATAATGATTGAAGCTCGTCCACACGAATGGCGTAGCCAGCCATGTCTTTGCGACTGGCTTAAGTACACACGTTGACACTTCACATTCCTAACATAAAAGGAAAGATAGCCAGTGTAATTACTGGGCATGGAAGGCATTTCATCTTAGGCCTCAGGATGACAACGCACCTGCAAGTAGTAACTCTGTTTATAACGTTATACGGTTCGGGTGAGGTTCCTGGAGTCCTGAAAAACAGGAATTTCCTAGTTTAGGCTCCAGTCCTCCCAAATGTTATATGTTTTCGTTGTTATTGACATTGTTTTCAACTTCTCTAATATTTATAGTTATTGAGGTGGAAAATAAAGAAATTTATTACTATTATTATTATTAATATCAAGTGATTTTCCCTTGTTATTGCAGGTGTCTATAGGCGGCGGTAACCGCGTACCGCCGGCGGTGGGCCGTCAGGTTGTTTAAAAAAACATACCTCTTAACGAAGATGTTCACTACAAGTAAAAATATAGGTGTTTCACATATTTTTAGTAATTATTTTGAATAGATTTTTTACATAAAATTACGTCACTATAGGTTCATAAATAAATATATTAAAATAATACTAGTGATGTGAGCCCCTTACACTCACCTACCAACGACACGTTTTATGATAATGGCCCTAATTCTGGAGAACACATGCTAAGTCTAGGTAAATTTAAGTTCAGTGCATCTCTTTCTCTCAAAATTAATACGACAAGGATGGCTGTCATATAATTTCACATTTAGAAACATGCGTTCAATTTTGGACCTTATTGAACGTGATAAAATGCAATGTTTAGGAGGCACCTCCGTACATGCCGTCTAAAATTGTCTATGGTTTCTATGAAATCTATTTAAATTTAAGTGACAGCTCTGAACAGATTCTTGCTATATTTTCCTTTGACATAATGCGGGAAAGAGATATACTGTACTTAAATTTAGAATTAAAGTGTGTCTT
Organism: Nymphula nitidulata; assembly: GCA_947347705.1. Classification (NCBI taxonomy): domain Eukaryota; kingdom Metazoa; phylum Arthropoda; class Insecta; order Lepidoptera; family Crambidae; genus Nymphula; species Nymphula nitidulata. Next base: position 11,300,485 of record OX374636.1, read on the forward strand.
TAGAATTAGGCCCAAATAAGTAGCACCTTTAATTCGACCGTGTGCAAACGAGGCTTTACGTGTCAATTGCTAAAGACGCGTTCTACTTGCCCCTACATGATGACGCTGCGGAATTTTAACGTATTCCAACGAACACTGCGTACCCAAATCACGAAGATACTTGAGTGCTAATGCCTAATAATTAAGCTATAACTTGACCGCAATATCTTGTTAGGACTAGTTGTTAAAGTGCACTTAACGTACTTATCTACGTAATTAGTGGTTTTAATAATTATTATTCTAAATTTTTGTTTTTTTGCCCCCAGTTGGGTGTGAAGGGCTATCATTACCACTTGAATTATATAGAGAACGGAGGGCCCAGAATCAACAGATTTAAGTGCAGAGTAAGTGTTTTATAGGTCAAGTTAATTAGAAATAAAGAATATCTAGTCCATACAAACAGATCGTGTGGGCCGCAGTTTAATATACAGCCGATTGTTTTGCAGGTTTTAATTTTTTTTTGACAAGTCATATTTATGATGACTAGAAAATCTTTTACAATCTACCACATACACTGAAAATATCTACCCAACTGTACCCCTAGCACAAACATTTTTAAATTTCGAATCTCTATCGTATCGTTCGTGTACGCTTAAAATTTTAAACAGAAACCAGACAAAAGCTAACGTAACTACTCGATACGATGGCGATTCGAAATTTAAAAGTGTTCGTGGTATGGGTACTCAAAATTCACTAATCAAATCTACCAAAATGGCAGCAATCTGCCACAAATGGTCACCTGAAATCTCACAAACTGACCATTCAGCATGTAGAGTTTGGTTTAGGTTTAAGGACCTTTATTTCTCTAAGAATTTTAATAATAACATACCATGCGATCGCCGCTGATAATAAGCTATAGGTACTATAATAATCATCTTTTGTTGAAAAATGGCATCTCTCAGTTATTTTTAAAAAATTTAAAGTGAATTCGAGTTTATTATACAACTTTATTCCTTCATGCTTTATAATTACGTTTGCCGTAACTTGTTATAAGTGTATTTAGATTATAGTGTATACTTGTGAATATTTTGTTTTCCTTTTTTGTAAATTTGATTTCAATTTAATAGAATTTTTCAGTATTTTCGTAATTAATATGCAAGTATTGTAGATATACCTATAGGTATTTAACAGAAAAAATAGTTCTTATCTATATATATAAAAATGTTATGTTGGTTTGTGTATGCTTCAAAAACTCAAAAAGTTCTGCACCGATTGAGTCGAAATTTTAACATGATATAAAATCCGCATCAAGGATTGTTTTTATCTATTTTTTGCATCAGTCACATATCTGCGACCGCGAGAAAACAGTTTTTTTAACGATCAGCTGTGTACCAGTGACCGCGCCATCTGCCAGAAGCGAGGAAAACACTCGCTGACAACCGCAATATTAATAACGCAGTCACATGAGAAACAATTTCGTTCCCAATTACATTGTTTATTTACAAAAAAAATTGCATCTGATTCTGATTATTATACAATCTGTATTAAATATTCACTTAAATCAAGAATTATCACATTCTTTGTTTTGTTTCTCATTTCGCAACCATTCAATCACAATGTGCCACTGCGAAGCGTGGCAGGGTACAGCTAGTAGTTTATAAAAATTGTTTTGTTTTGGTTGGTTTGAGTTCGTGTGTTGGTTTTATGTAATCCAAGTTGTGTAGGGTTTTTATCACTTTGTTTTGTGTTTTTGGAGGGCGCTAAAGTTACACTTCCCAGCACAGCGCCAAATTTGGCTTTTAAGCCCGATAAACCGGACACAATTGAATTTAAATTGTCATGTCAACTTATGTTGCCGTCTGGGCATTAAAGGATTAAATATTCTTTAGGGGGTTTAACTAGATTACTAGAGTATTGTAAAGTAAAGGTATGTTTTATTTTGTGCGGGACTTATTTAGAGAACACATTTCTTAGAGCACCTGTGAGCGGCGTTATTTTTTATTAATGTGCAATCAACATGTCGTTTCCACGATAGCTAAATTGTTTATAGTAAGTATGGAATAATCAGTTTTTTTTTGTTTTTAGCCGAAAATAATACGTAGGTAGATTTTGCAGTGTAAATAGACAGTAAATTTTGTTACAATCGTGAAGTACGTAAAGGTCTTGTTGTGCTATTTTGATTACGCTGTGTATACTTAGTAATAACAAAATAAAACATAAATGTCTAATCAGCGTAAAGTTTACGAGATATTACGATTTTTCTGACGGGCACTTATTTATTTAACAATTTATGGTGTACACATATTATACACACATTTTGTACATTGTGGAATGGCTTGTGAAGAAAATTACACAAAAGGTTACGCTTGTCTGTAGAATAAATTTCTACTAACCCACCGAAGGTGGAGAGGGAAGGAGAAGTGCTTAGAAGAAGGAGATGTACGTCGTGTGTACTCATAATTTAGTACATAATCATAAATTTAAATTCATACTATTAATTTAAATACTAATTTTACTAAAAAAAAACTATAATATACATATGCATAAAAATAAATACAAAATAAAATATTAAAAATACATATACTTAGTTATAAGTTGGATAAACTTAGTAAAATTAAACAGACGATACTGAATATCCTGCCGGCTATTACATGCCTAAGTCCTGTCAACTACGACCTTGTGGTCCCTGAATAGTAACAGGCAGACTACACATGAACAAAAGATCGCGTAGAACTGCCCTATGTCTCCCTAACTACCTTCTGATTCCCTACAGCCCTAACCTACAGCATATATTTGGTTATATAAATACATAAATAAGTTAAGGATTGTCTGTGCAACATGATACCTCAGGTGTCAGATGGAAAGCAGTAAGGAACAAGGTGAGGAGATGATTTTCGCACTGCAAGTCAAGCAGACTCACAAGTCTGATCAGAAACTGATGGCTAAGGGTGTCTTGGCCACAGTAAGAGGAAGTTTACCAGGTGCAATGATACTCAATTCAATCTGATTTCGAAGAGTATTTATTAATAATTATTTACATCAAATACTACTTTCTTTTATTCATCACATAATTGCATAGTGTTACGTCCGTGTAATGCAGCCGATGCACAATCTTGAACTGGGCCAGCCGTAGTAGGTTGCTGACTCCACGGTCAGAGTTCTTTCAAACAATACCTAAGGTAAGGAGAGATTCGTTCGCCGGAGAGATTCTTTTCTTTTCTGATTCTCAAGTACTGAAGGAAGACTTATACATATTTATTTGTCTAACTAGATGACAAACAAGCCGACAGCTCACCTTGTGGGAAGTGGTTACCGCCGCTTATAAACAATAACGTGTTTGTGTTATCATCCTGAGACCTTAGATGAAATGCCTTCCCAGTAATTGTACTAGCTACCTTCCCTTCAATCACACAGCGAACTGTTATACGCTAAAATAAAAAAATGAATTTATTCTGTTATTTTGTTCACAGCGGCCGTGGTGGTAGCCTTCTTCGTGTGCTGGGCACCGTTCCACATCCAGAGGTTGTTCTTCATCTACGGGGACAGCTTGCCCCAGTTCCACGTCATCAATGAGCACCTCTTCAATGTGGCAGGCGCTTTGTACTACGTGTCTGCTACCGTCAACCCTATCTTATACAACGTGATGAGTGGAAGGTGGGTCAATTATATCTCCTATATCCTTACTTTTATTAATATTATAAATGCGAAAGTAACTCTGTCTGTCTGTGTGTTACGCAATCACGCCTAAACTACTGAACCAATTTAAATGGAATTTGGTACAGAGGTAGTCTAGAGTCCGAGAAGGACATAGGCTACATTTTAATGCGAAAAAAGGACGGTAAGCGGTTAAAATAGGGGATGAAAGTTTGAATGGAAAATGTCAATATTCCACTCGGTCGCGGGCACAGCTAGTTAAATATAAGTGTTACGTCCAATAAGGCGGAGGCTCCAGCATCTTTTTTAGATACACGGCCGCCTTGCGCAAGATGGAGGAGGAATCAACGGGAACCCGGAACGAAGTTAGGAATGGAATTAGGGTAGTCTAGGATTTTTCATAAGCATCGCCCTAAAAAGTCAAGCCGAATGTTTGCATTGCACAGAACGTCAAGTGTCATATACTGAATCGGTGTGGGTTGTTATTGGCGGTGTATGTCATACTAAATGCGGTGGCTTATCTATCATATCCTGCTCTGAGAATTGCACACATCAACGAACACAAATGAAATATAACGCGACTACACGCCCTATTGTAAAGTTTGAATGAATAGCTTTGTATTTGTTTGAATTGTTTTGGAGAATAGCACGTTATCCATGAACTTTTAAATATAATAATTTCTTGCACTCTTATTGCTAGATTTTATTGCATATAACCATTTGTAATAATTATATCGGGCATTCAATTTGGGTTTATATATCATAAATAACAGATAAAGTCATAAATGCTCATTAATAAAATAAAAAGACGAATTTTGACTATTACAAAAAAGTAATAAGAATATGGATTTGGGAAGATGCTCCCTGAGTAAGTACGCAGTTTGTCATCCCAAATCTTGTAAAAAGACCTGTGTTTTGACACGGATTTATTACCAGAGGTAACTCAGGAGCTTTATACGATAATGATAATCAACAATTCCATATACCTATACTTACAATGGTTCGTGTTCGAAAATATACTTTAGTTGTGAGATTTTGACATAATTACATAGAAGTCATAAGATTTGCTATACAGGAAATTAAAACATGGGCTATATCAATTCATAGAAATTGTTTGCCACTTTCAAAAACATCTTATTTATTTGAAAATTTTTTGACATTTCTATGATACGTATATTGCAGCCAACGTTATGTTATTTCATACAAATGTCATGAAACTATCAAATAAATTAGATATTTTTTAAAAAAGGCAAACCATTTCTCTGAACTAATATAGCCCATGTTTCAATTTATTGTCGTATTGACGGCACCACTCTGTATAATGTCTAATTTTTTTTTTTTATACAACTAGATGACAAACAAGATGACGGCCCACCTGGTGGTAAGCGGTTACCGCCGCCTATAGACACCTGCAATAACAAGGAAAAGCACTTGATATTGTAGGTGCGTTGTCATTCTGAGGCCTAAGATGAAATGCCGTCCATGCCCAGTAATTACACCGGCTACCTTTCCCTTCAATCCGAAACACAGCGAACTGTTTCACGGCTGAAATAAGAATGGCGGTGGTACCTACCCAGGCGACCCTACATATGGGTCTACCACCTAGTAAACTAAATGTCTGAAGTGTGAATACTTACCTATTGTATTATGAAAAATTCATTATGGCCTAGAACTTAAAAACGTTTAACGGATGCCTTTGTCCAGCAGTGGACGTCTTACGGTAAAATGATGATGATGATGATAAAAACTAAACATAACTAAACTAACCAAAAACTTACAGCTATGCAATTCTCTAACTAAAGGCTTGAATTCTTGGTTGTGGTAGCGCTGTTATACCATTTGGCGTTTGTTTGACAACCATTTGACAAAAATTTTGCGACACTAGCATTTCGACGAAGAGAATCAATTATAATAGCATTGTGTTTATTTTATTATTTTTATGTAAAAGTCAATCAAATATAATATGTAGAACGCAGTCATTATTTTTTACGCAATAAAAACTAAATCGTAAAATATCGATTGTACTTTATGTCTATCTCTAAAAAAGCGAAAAACACACAGCCAAGGGATCGTCGTAGAGTTGTAGTGAAAACGCTTACACGCAGCGCTGTATGTTAAGCACGATGTCTAATATTATTTCTGTCATTGAATCATAATGATGGTCAAAATATTACCCTCTATTGGGCCTTGCCGCAGTTGGTTAGAAAAATATCTCACATGATAATTTTTTACTAAAAATTTCTTGTAAGAACTTTCTGCTCGAAATTCTAATAGCGGCCGCGGCCGTTTGAGATGGTAATGCTTTATTATTAGAAAACCTTCCTTGCCATTGAAGAATACTAATCATCTCGAATCCCCAACGAAACTTTTTTCTGTATTTATCACAAAAAGATTTATTTTTATACTTACATATTATAGAGATAAGAAATCAAATGATTTCTTTTATAAACAGGATAAACAGGAAACGCTGAGAAAAAAATATTTGGTATTACACAGATAAATAAATACTTAATAGAATCACTTCCTTTAATAATTAATTGGATTATCTCGTATTATCTCTTTAATTATATTAATATGTCCTTTCGCAGTTTCGCATAGGACATGCTTATTTCTATACGAATGGCTAGGAATGTTCTTATTTAATCGTTTAAACAGTATCTTTTGTTTCTGTTTAACCCCCGACTAAAAAGGGGTGTTAGAAGTTTGACCCGTCTCTCTGTGTTTCTGTGTGTCCGTCTGTGGCATAGTAGCCCTAAAGGTAAGGATCGATTTTGAATCGATTTTTGTTATTTGAAAGCTGATGTGATCAGGCTGGTTCTTAGCTACTATGAAGACCAGTTCGGACGTTTGATGACTATTAGCTCATTCCCTACTTCACAAAAGGGTTGTACTTTCACAGATCCTAATAATTGAAAATTTGGTTTACTGTTCGGTGGTATTTCCAAGACATGATTATTCTGTATCATTAAATAGTCCGCGGGATGCTCAATTCTTTAGAAACTCACAGCAGATATAGCGTGTTGGGCTCATAAGAATAGTCTCAATGAGATAGTGTTAATAGATGATAAATGAGGCTGGGGGCTACTTAAAGTTTATAATTTTATATTATTTTGTGGTATAAACATGATTTATTTAAGAATAAAGCATAATACGTTGTACTTGAAACTTTCTGCAATTTTTTGTGTCGTCAAATTTGTTTTTTTTTGCCTATTATGCATGTGTTAGCAGAGATGGAAACTTTTAGGAAAATCATTTTTACCGGGGAAAAAAACAATTTTAAAAATCCTGCAAGTGCAACAAACAGTTTTTGATGGGTCCATCGTCAAAAATATAATGTATAGTCGACAGCACATCAAGCGTAACAGTTTGACCATGAGACCGCTCTTACTACGTTCGTAATTGAGGCGGATTTCGTAGTGCTACGGTTACACTTGATGTGCTGTCGTCTGTACTCAGCCTCGCATAACAACCTCAATATATTGTCACTTGGCAAGCGCACAACAGAAATATATGTCTGGGTACATATTTCTTTCCTGTGGAGTTTTTAAAGTTTCAAGCACTTACAGTCTTTGTTTGAGATGGTAAAAATCGATGAAGTTATATTTTCTTCTGTCATGGCGGGAACTATGCCGCAACTGCAACTTGCGCTTTTATTTTAATTCTTAATGAGGAAGCTTTCGGCCTTCATCTCATCTGTTGGTAGGTAAATGACGATAAGACCGAAGATGGATCGAACTACACCCGGATTCCTCAACCACAGAGGAACTAGCTATCCTACCTCCAACTGCCGGAACACAACAATGCTGATAATATTATTATAGCAGCCAGGCGAATTTAGCACAAAAATTTCTGCCTCCACGGGGAGTTGAACCTCGGATCTGTAGATCTAATAGGCAGGTCCATGAAAAAAAAATCTGTTTTATAATAATAAAATAAAAAAACAAAATCAAACATATTTTTTTATTATTGACAGTAGCTTGTCCGTTTCTTTTAAAAAAAGAAGACGTATAAATGGAATCAGAAGAAATCACTTATTTATCAGATAAATAGTAGGTAAGTACCTAATACGGTTATATCTAATACGTTCAGGGGTGGACATAAAATATTCATGATGTTTATAACTTTAGACCCTCCATCCAATACAAGGATAAGTATGAGTTTATTTATTTGTTTTCCTATCGAATAAAGCTTCACACAAATTACAAACCCACGCGGCCGACACAGTGGCAAGAAGACACACACTTTTAAAACTTAATTTCGCATCACGTCGATGCGAAATTAAGTGAAGCATGTACAGTCGAACACAGAAGTAGCTTAACACTTTAGTACAGTGTCTCGTACTTATAGCTAGCTTATGACTTGGTTCTAAAATGTTAAGCTACTTCTTTTTCGTGTTCGACCGTACTAAGTACATGTAATGAATTCGACGCCACGATACGCGAGAGATCTATAATGCAGTTCAATAATTATGTAGTTTAATAAATATACTGTTAATTTTATTTATATAACGCTAGCTGTATAATAAAAATGTCTTTTCTCGAAAATTTTATTTTCAAATTTAGATCTCTCATCTATAATGCAGTTCAATAATTATGTAGTTTAATAAATATACTGTTAATTTTATTTATATACTAGCTGTATAATAAAAATGTCTTTTTTCGAAAATTTTATTTTCAAATTTGTTCATGTCCAAATGTTTGAATTGAATAATAAAATTTAAGAATTTAATAATTAGCAGCAATCATATTGAACTCAGAGATATTATCTTAGCTACACGAAAATTAAGGTGTTTATTAGAATACTCGTTCATTGTTGAAAATTTCTTCGACTTCAACATACATATTATACATATTTTGATAAATTGTCACACTCACAACGTGCCAAAATAATTTGGGCCTACAAATTATTTTGAAGTTGAAGATTAAATACCTAATTGAAACGCAGGTATTTTAATAATGTAGACGTTAGCTCATAACATAACGTATACAGAAATACAAAAGGCTTTACCAAATCCTTAGTCACTTAGTGGGTAGAGCCCTAGGAAAATTCTTTTTGTAGTGTGAGTAGACATACTTATTACTTACCCGTATACACTCCTACTTAGAGACACCGCACATATACAATTTCAAGTTGGCCTACTATCGAACAACTAAATTGCGTGCTTTCATAGGCCGCACACTTCGCCGACTTAGTTGGTGGACAGTGTTGCTAGCGTGGTGAAGTCTGCCATAAAATGCGGAAAAAAAACTCACTTTTTAAAATAATAAAAAGAAGACGAAAACAGAACAAAACATTTAGGGTGCATCCGATATTAAGTGACAGATTAGAGCGTGGGAAACATCATACCTTACATTCTAAACTGAGATGTTACCCAGATAAGTTTTTTAAGGGCTGGCCCTTTTTTGGACCTCGTCGATCAGCAATTCTATTTTTCCATTTGTTACAAGTAGAGAATGCAGAGATCGACTGGGCGGCTGCGTGCCCGTCGGCAAAAATCCAAGCGTGGAGAAATCAGGCGCACGGGTCTGGTCACACTGCACCTTACCGTGCGACTAACCAACTAAGTTGTTATAGTCTGCGGACTATCGGCCGATAGTTGGCCAACTATTTAGTTGAACGACTTAGTTGATATAATGTGCGGGCTATCATAAGATTCAATGCCTATTAGACATTCTGCGATTTAGTTGGCCAATTTGAAATTGTATATGTGCGGTGTCTCTTACAATGCATCATGTTCACTCTAATTTATTTCATCCACTCAATAACCAGCATTTAGTTATTCATTTTTTATTTTTTTTGTTTACCAGTTTGGTAATTAAATAAATTAGTCCACAAGACGCATTGCAACGCAATTTAAAACTACTTCAATGATTTTTAAAGAAATAAACGCACCACTGACTGACTTCTTTTCCCTAAATACGATTAACAAAGCCCTTGAATATTAAGTGAATAATCATTTACAACAATCAACTTAGAAAAACATTACGTTAAATTTTTAAAGACAAAAAAAATAGTAGTAACTACGTCGATTATATTTCAGCTTTTGTTGAATGTATTAATAGACGTGACACTAATTTCAAACATGGCTTGAATCTCTAAGCTGAAAGTGATTTCTCTGTAAAAAAAATCCTCGTGGAAATAAAAAAAAAATGTCAAAAGCAATGCGAATTCTGAACAAATTTTACGGGAATTCCAAACACGAATAAGGAAACAAGCTCTCGTGAAATGAATGACTGCCGCATTATAAATTACTCTCTCACACGAACCCCCCTTCACCTCCTGTCAAAGCTGACAAGACTTTATCTTTATGACTTTATGAAGCGTGTTACCAGTGAGTAATTAATAATTTAAAGACAACATCTATTGAGTTTGTCTGAGATAGTTGTTATACCTTTCTAATATGAGAAAGGTATTTTCCGTAAAGAGGTATTTTCCGCTGACCGCGAGGATCTTGCTAATATTACTAGAAGATATAAGCGTAAACTACAACTAACTCCTGGGAAATCCGAGTTATCGCTGGAGGATAAAATCGAAGAATTGAGCACATCACAGGAAAATAGATTTGATGCCATCACTAATGCACTGAAAACACTAATAGAACAAAATAAGGAGATTAAACAATCTATGGAGTTCATGACAGCGAAATATGAAAGCCTACTGAACAAGGTTGACTCAATCGAAAAGGAGAACTTGATGTATAAAACTCAAATACTATCCCTCGAAAAAAAAGTGGAAGCACTCGAAAAGGAAACAAAATCAACCTCAATAGAAATCAGGAACATTCCCAAACTTGAGCAAGAAAATAAAGAGTTACTAATTACCACGGTCAAAAGTATCACCACAACCGTAGGGTCAAGTCCTTCCCTCGAAGATCTCGAAATAAGAGACATCTATAGAACCAAGTCAAGCACCATCGTGGTTTCCTTTACCTCCACCCTTAGAAAGCAAAATCTCATAACAAAGTATAAGGAGTATAATAAAGCCAAGAGATCCAACCAGGAGCCACAGCTTAATACTCAGGGAATAGGCCTCCAAGGGACAGTGAAACCGGTCTTTATCTCGGACCACCTCACCTTTAATACTCGACACTTTTTTTATCTGGCGAGAGAGTTAGTTAAAAGCAAACGGATAACTGCCACTTGGACTTCGCACGGTAACGTATACGTTAGGAAGGAAGAAGGCGGCCTACCTATCCGGATAGATAAGGAACAAGACCTAGATACCATTATAACCCAAAAATAGCTGTTATAGATAGATAAGAATAGAATCTTACACTAACACTGAATATGCCGTTATTGTACTTTTATCTGTAATAGTTTCTTTTCGTTTTTTCTTTTGTTTGTTTTTGTTTTTTACCTTATTTTTGTTTTATATTTTTCTTTAGCGTATACCTACTGTGATACGGTCATAAGGTACGTTTAAGCATTATATAAACCTAGGCACATGTAATATACTTTGTTTTTCACTCTTTATACCTTACTATATAAACTATCCCTAGTTACGTATCACACATGTAATTAGGATTTTATATAACCATTATCGTGTTAATATAGGTACCTAGTCCATTTTGCACTATACAGCGTAACATATAAGAACTGGCTATTCAGTCTTAGACTTAAAATTCGACATACACAAAACATAATATATCTTATATACACCACACTATTTACAGAAATATATTAATCCTAAGACACAGCTACACGTACATTAACATAATATAACGTAATCTATTTCCAAAGCGAAAAAACACCGTTATTAATTAATTCTCCAAATTATAAATTTCCTTTTATTTCTCAGCAAATTATTCGTGTCAATTTTAAAAATCATTATTTTTAACTTCTTTGAAAACATCTTAAGTTGCCATTTAACATAATCACAGTGAGTATAAATAACTTTAACATTCAAAGTTGAAAATGGTTAAACAAAACATCGACTTCCTTCACTCAGGGCTAGATGCGATATCGGTTGCAAAGTCGATTACATGCGATGTCGAGGATATTAAATCCTATTTAATTACAAACAATAGCTCGTGTCGTTCACTTAATATTATCTGTCAAAACATAAGAAGCATTAACTGTAACCTTCATATTTTTTTCACATTAATGCACCGTTCTAATGTTGACTGGGATATTATAGTCTTGACTGAATGTTGGCTGACATTGACTTATCTTGTCCCACACCTGGATGGTTATACGCATATTGCGACCTCTCTACACAAAACACAGAATGAAGGAGTAGTAATTTACTTTAAAAAACACCTTCACTGCACGGTGGAAGAAATCAAAAATGCCAACGCAAATTGTTTGGTCCTTAAGCTGGGCACTGAGTCTTCTATCATAGCCATGTACCGACCACCTAGTGAGTACAATATTACCAATTTCGTTAACTCACTAGACTCAATTTTAATAAGCCTTAAAAGTTTAAGGAACATTGTTCTATGTGGTGACATAAATATAGATATCGCCCAAAACACAACCGATTCCCGGTATCATGAGTACCTTAATATGTTGGCAGGTCATGGTCTTCTCCCTGCACATACAATGATAACTCATGGGCGGACATGTTTGGATCATATGATAATTAAAACGAACTTGGAGGCCCTTTGTTTTATCATAGAATCGTCTATTACAGATCACGAATGTGTCACATTATCTATCTATCTAAACCACCCATTAGATAGATACAAAAGAACTCACACTAGAATAGACCATGACAAACTTGCTAGTGACACCCAGTCGCTTGATTTTCGGGCTGTACTAAATAGTTCTGACGCGAATGAAGCGACGGATATGTTTATTGACCAACTTACAACAGCCGTTAAAAGAAATACATATCAAGTAACGATTCCGATAAAACAAAGGACCAGTAAACCTTGGATCACAAAAGGCATTTTGCGTTGTCTGAAAAATAGGGATAATTTGCATAAGAAATTGAAGAAAGATCCAAACAATGAAGTACTGAAGATAACCTACAAAAGGTACAGAAATTTCTGTAAAGCTATATTAAAAAAAACTAGGAAAGACTATGAAAAACATCTAATCACATCAGCTGGTAGTGATAGCAGGCAGCTCTGGAACGCCATCAAAACTGTTACTAGCATAAAAAAGGCACAAGACCATTCCACTTGTTTGCTTACATCACCGGACCCTCATGAATGTATCAATAATGTAAATAAATTTTTTGCCAACATTGGAAAAGACCTTGCCGAGAAAAACAACGCATTCTCTAGTTACGCTTCATCTTCTTTTATTACTAATAGCTGTTCCCCTTGCAATTCCTTTGTAATGCTGCCTACTGATGAACAGGAAGTCACCCAAATAATTCACAGATTGAAAAATAAATGTTCCGTTGGTATTGACGAAATTTCTAGCGAAATAATAAAAAAAAATAGTGTCTGGTTGGCAACGCCAATTACCCATATTTGCAACCTTGCAATATCTACTGGAGTATTCCCACGAGCTTTCAAAGTTGCACTTATCAGGCCCATCCATAAGGGGGGAGAGAAGGACTGTGTCAATAACTTTAGGCCAATAGCAATTCTTCCCATTCTATCAAAAATTCTCGAACGTCTAATGAATAGGCAATTAACAAACTTTCTTGAAAATAATAATCTACTTTCAAAATCTCAGTACGGGTTCCGTTCAGGGAAATCGACAATCGATGCAGTACATGATCTGACGAATCATATAATTACTAGTTTAGACTCTAAAAAAAAGGCCTTGACAATATTCCTTGACCTCGCCAAGGCGTTTGATACAGTCTCAATCGCTCACCTTCTGCATAAGCTTGAAGACATTGGAGTAAGGGGAATCACACTAAAACTATATAAGGATTATCTGACGAATCGTAGGCAGAGGGTCAAAATAGACAATAGGCTCAGCGAGGAGGAGAAAGTGACTTATGGCATACCTCAAGGTAGTATTAATGGACCAACTCTTTTCCTTGTCTATATAAACAGCCTTTGTAACCTCCAACTTCGAAACTGTAAGATACTGACCTTTGCTGACGATACAGCTCTGCTCTTCACTGGTGACTGCTGGGATGATGTATTTGAGACTGCGCAGCAAGGCATGCAAGTAGTTACTAGCTGGTTAAAAAACAATATCTTAACTCTAAATGTGGCCAAAACCAAATACGTGGCCTTTGCCTATCGTTCTCACCTGCTCCCTTCTCCTACACTTTCTATCACCGTACATTCCTGTCCGGTGAACTCTTCTAACTGTTCTTGTCCCTCACTTGAAAGTACGAACTCAATAAAATACCTAGGTATCACTTTGGATTACGCTCTCACCTTTAGACCGCACATTCAGATTCTTACTACCAGACTACGGAAACTTATTTTTGTATTTAAAACGTTAAAACATGTCACCGACAATAAAACTATAAAGATGGTATATTACGCCCTTTGCCAATCAATTATCGACTATTGTATCACCTCATGGGGTGGTGCAGCTAAAACCCATGTCATTAATTTAGAGAGAGCTCAAAGAGCCATTCTAAAGGTGAGTGCTGGCCTCCCCTTCAGATACCCAACCACAATCTTGTATAAAGAATGGGACGTTCTGACAGTTCGGCAATCATTTGTTTTACAAACTGTGCTCAAAAAACATGCTGAACTTCAATACGATCCGAATCTGAACAAAGGAAAACGAAGGAGGGGGACAGTCTGCCTGGCTCAATCGTTGCACGCACAGCACTCTCAACATTTTTTCTGCTTTCTTGGACCTTATCTCTATAACAAAATCAACAACATCTTGGTTATATATCCACTTATTAGGTCGTCCTGTAAAAAAACCACATCAAAATGGCTTAAAACACTTGACTATTTGGAAACCGAAAAGCTTATGCATACACCGATATAAATAACTGCTAAAATGTCATACATAGCTACACGTCAATTACTTCATCTAACACTCGCCCGACAGATTTGAATGTATTATAATGGTAACCTTACATGGATAATTAGATATATGGATAGACAGATATACACACACATACATACATACATATAGATAGAAACATAGATAGAATTTTATATAGATACGTTAACAATGTTTATTATTACCTATTATTACTAATGTATCCCTGATTGTACCGCGTGATTATGTACCTATACATGAGTATGTTGGTTATGTGAGTGTGATTATGTATCTAATTTTACAATTTTCAATATGTGTATACACAGTTAATTGTTATTAATAATAGATACATTGATAAAGATAGATATGTAAATAGATAGATTGACTGATGGATGGATGGATAGATAGATAAATTTACGGATAAATAAATAAATAAATGGATGGATAGCTTCACTTTCAAACACTCACACACACACACACAATTATTTACTAAGAAAGTTATTAATGACTTGCGGATATTTTTAGTACAAACATTAGATTTGGGGGTATATACCTAAAAATACATAAATGGTCGAAACATAAACGTACTAACTATATGTAGTTCATGGAAAACAGCATGTAACATGCAAGTAGAATCAGTAAGTTCATGAACAACCAACCTGAGGGTGGAGCACTGGTGACTTGTAATACGGGTTTTTCCAAAACCTATCTCAGGCACCAGTCTCTCACACACAAGGTCAGGAAATAAAATTATGTAATAAACTCAATAGTCAATAAGGATACCTTTGTGAGAGAAAATAAATGATTATTGTATTATTATTATTATGTATTATTAATATGCATAACTTTTTGTTTTTTTTTAATGTAAAATTACTTATATTGAAAACAGACCAGAAAATATGATTTTGAATATTTTGTTTGGTGACATACCCTGTTTCTTTTCTACACGCTCTATCCCGATTTATTTAACTCTTTCGTAAGTAGTTTTATCGTCATTCAGGTATTAGTTCTTTTAAAATACAAAATTTTGTGTTTTCGATAAAATTGTTTTTTTTATTTGTGTTTTTTTTTTACTTATTAGGCGTCTACGCGGCATATTAAAATAGCGCTAACTTTATCCTTTTTTATTTTAATAGCTCTTTTGTGAAACTGATAGGTAACTTTTACATAATCTGAAAAAAAAGCTATACCATCTGAACCTATTTATAAATTGACCGAAGGAAACCCGAATGTGTCCCATGTGTACGAAACTTCCTCTTGTCTTCAACTGTATGAAGTAATTGCTCCGCAGAGAATATACGGTTTGGAACAACATCACCACCAAATATTAAGCACGTTTCAATGTTCGTTTCGTTACAAAATAACAAACATTAGCACCCGCAAAACCACAATCAGTTGTAAGCGACACTTAATTGCTAAATCTCGTTGGTGATGAGCCGTGACAAATGTAATGTGGTTAGAGTACAGAAAGCAAATGTATTAAATAAAATATTTAGATTATTATTTCAGCATGCGTGTGACTTAAAGCCGAAGTTTGCTATACCTACTCAGTGTTGGATTTTTAAAATTATTGGGCATCTGCCACATCAAACACGTAAATGCAAAACAAGGGAAAATATGATTTTCGATTTTTGGACTTAACTCGTCGCGAGAAAAAAAATCTAAAAATACCGCACGTGCGCTAGGTAACATAATAGAGACATTGGAAATAATTGTGTTTATTATAGAACTAACAAATTTTTGTGAAAACCTGTTTTGAGAATATTTGCATTAGATATTTCCATTTCAAACAGGGTGGTGCCGTCAATACGACAAAAAATAAAACATGGACAATATTAGTTCATAGAAATGGTTTGCCACTTTCAAAAATATCTTACTCAATTCATAATTTCATGACATTTGTAGTATGAAATACATTGGCTGCATTATTTCATGGAAATGTCATGAAATTATCAAATGAAGATGTTTTTAAAAGTGGTGAACCATTTCTATGAACTAATATTGCCAATGTTTTATTTTTTGTCGTATTGACGGCACCACCCTGTATAATATGGTCTTTATTGGTTATTCAGCTCTAACAAGTTTTAATTAATAACAAATAGAACAGTTGTAGGAAACATAGGATTAAATTGTTATTAAAATGCACGTATTCACGAGACGATTTTTAGTAATTCGCGCCAGAGATCTTTAGAGATTTGAACCATCTTATATTTTAAACATTAATTTATAATAAAGCAACCGTTAAAAGTGTTCCAGAATTAAATTATTCTAATAAATAACATAAAATAATTCAAAATAATTACCAAAGGCCCGAGGCTACCTCTATTGAAATATAGGTATCAAAAAGATTTTGAATCATTCTCTATAGATCAAATCCGCAGAGAGTGGAAGGTTATTTCTATTAAATCTATTCTCCCAAACTTCTATATCAACTGGCTCTACTGAGAAATGAAAATAACTTTTTAATTTGAAAACAAAATATTTATCAGTACTTATTTGTATTCAAACCAAACACAATAAGGGCCGCGTCGATCTCGCAAGCCTCTGTGGATTTTGTAGTCAACACAGGGATTGCCCTGTGTTGACTGCAAAA
This sequence comes from Nymphula nitidulata, assembly GCA_947347705.1. Taxonomy (NCBI): domain Eukaryota; kingdom Metazoa; phylum Arthropoda; class Insecta; order Lepidoptera; family Crambidae; genus Nymphula; species Nymphula nitidulata. The sequence continues at coordinate 11,317,570 of OX374636.1, forward strand.
TCAATCAATAAAATGAAGACTGCACAATTACTATCGTTGTACACATGACAGCACATCGAGTGTAGCAGTTGCACTACGAAAGCCGCCTCTAGTACGAACAGAATAAGGGCGGTCTCAAGGTCAAACTGATACGCTTGATGTGCTGTCGCTGTGCGTGTAACTTTCATTCGAGTCGGGGAGTCCCCATCGCTCCACCATCTAATATCTACAACTTAAGTAGGTAGGTACCTACTTATCTAGATTTAGGTTTCATGAATCTTTTTAGAACTTCAAGGCTATTTGTTTATGATTAATGCTTAATCACGAAGAAATCCTTAAAAATATACATAATTAAGTTATTAAATAGACCTTTATCAAGTCATAATGAGTGATTAATTACTCTAGAGAGTAAGTTTATCTGTTCATAGGCAAGTTATTTAGGTAATTAGTGCCGTGTTCTATCTAAGTTCTCTAAGCTAAGAGAAAAACACAAATTATAGGGACGGTTTAATTCGCTGATCACTCAAGTTACGTAAATCACTCAAAATAAAGAGGTTTCAAAGTTGAGAATTCGAGAAAAAATATCCATTAAAAATGACACTATCGTAGATACATAATATATCAATTATCTGTGAATATTTGATTGGTAATAAGACCATTTGAGACGCGCTTAGCTTCAAATTCTCAACTCCGAAACGAGGCGACTAGATCCGAGATTAAATACTAAGAGACCGCACAAAAATTGGCCCTAATTCTGGTAAACACTTGCTAAGTCTAAATTTAAGTTCAGTGCATTTCTTTCTATCAAAAGGAATACGAAAATATGGCTGTCATATAATTTGACATTTAGAAACGTGCATTCAATTTTCGACCTTATTGTACGTGCTAAAATGCAGTGTTTAGGAGGCACCTCCGTACATGCCGTCTAAAATTCTTCGTCTATGGTTTCTTTGAAATCTATCTAAATTTAAGTGACAGCTCTAAACAGATTCTTGTTATCTTTTTCCTATTACTTATTGCGAGAAAGAGATATACTGTATTTAAATTTAGAATTAAAGTGTGTTCCCAGAATTAGGCCCAATGTTCCGTCCCGTCAAGCATCAGATTACTGACACAATTGACTTTTCAATTGTCATAAACGTCCAGAGGTATAACGCCGCTTACCTTGCTTTTGAATCCGTTTGCGTTTGAAATGTTTTTTAGCATTTAGGCTTAGGCAATTGCCTGTTGTTCTTTTATGGAAAATTTTACAAAAGAAGTTAAAGACACAACACTTCAATTTTAACTGTTACGTCTGATGTGCGTTAATTTAATACCACTTGAGAACAAGAGAAAGAAATAACAAGATCTTGTTACTTGTTAGTAAAGTTTATCTTGTGATGTTTGTCCTTTCACATATTAACTTGGTTTGTTCATAGGTAAGTACTACAACATTTAAGTATGAGATTTATATATTTATTTATTTATAAAACTGCTAACAGATGGAATCACCTTCCAGTTTTCTGGAAAAGTTTTCCTTATTATGTTATCAGGTGACATATTACGTATTTTACTTATCATTAGATTAACTTTGTTCGCGCGCTCTGTCTCTTTCTAACTCTGGGTTTCAGTTGAATATAAAATTTACAATATTTTGGAAGCTAACCCGGTAAATCCAATGTACAGTGTGTAAAGTGTCAGCTGGAAACAGTAGATTGCTAACCAAGGGTTGAAAGATACCAATTTCTGCCGGGAGAATAGTTCGAGGCTGAAATTTAAGTAGGTACTCATCCCCTAGAAACATACTTTTTGGAGTTAATGCTAAGTTGTTTCCAGAAAAAACATAAAGTAAAGCACCGGCTCCAAAAAATATGTTTCTAGGGGATGCGTACCTACTTAAATTTAATTATTTTATCCTTTTCAGTTTTCTTGAAGTCGGTGTAAATTATTGCACATTACGCATTTTATGCTGATAGTTATTTTTTAAAATTCGATACTTTCTATTTAATAAGAGCGTTTCTAAAACCTGCCCACTGAAAATGCATCAATTACTTATTATCAATAATTACATGTCAGTGCGCCAACCTCATTTTTATACTTATAATATATTTCACCAGCACAAAAACTGCATGAAAAAACTTTTAAAAATTTTCTTCTTTTTAATCATTTATTCACTTTCATCACTTTGCTTTTGTTTTTATAAAATCGTAGGAAATCATAGAATATATGCGAGTGCAGCAGCGACGAAGATATTTTAATACTTGAAGAGTTAGTGCAAGCGGTACATAATGAAGAATTGAGTTTTATTCCGGAAAAAATGCGTGAAAAGTATATACCTATATAAAATGTTACTTTCAATACTTTGATTACATAAATTTCAATATTACTAACCGTAATAATTTTACTTCAAAAGAAATAAACACTCATTTAAGATATTAATTAAGCTACTTTTTGTACCTAGTATACCTACTTGCATCTTTTTTTTATCTTAACGGGGTAACTCTGGGCCTTCATCTCTCCTGATGGTAAGTGAAGATAAGGCCGACGATGGAAGCGAGCTACACCCGGATTCCTGAACCACAGAAAAACTAGCTATCTTACCTCTAACTGCCGGAACACAACCATGCTGTTAACATTATTGTTATGGCGGCACACTTAGGTAAGACGGTGGTAGTTAGCCAGACGGACTTAGAAAAGTCCTACCACCAACCAAACCGAGCAGAAAATTTCTGCCCCGACGGGAATCGAACCCTGGACCTCGAGATCTGAAGTAGGTGATCTTGACCACCAGACCACAGAGGCGGTTAAAATCTAGTATATTCCTCGCTATAGTAAGGTAAAAAATTGTTTGTTGCTTCGGGAGCAAAGTTATTCTGCCTCTCGTGCCTTTGAAATTCTTCGCTTCTTTCTCAATTCATTCAATTCAATTCTTTGCTCAAGTTTCAATACTAGTACTCGCGCCAAAAAACCACTTAAAAGGGTGCTTTTTCTGGCTAAAACCCGCAGCAAAGTTGCATTTTGCTCACACGTGACTGTGAGCAAAATTAATTTAAATTTCGAATTCGAATGCAGAAATTTTACTTTTTCGGTATTTTACTGGCCATGTCTTTGGCTAGTACAGCTTAGAAAAATCTAAACTATGTTCAAAAAATTCCTAATAATCCGCCTGGTTTAAATAGGGTAGTTGCCATTTTTTTTTATTTCATAAATAAGAAGTAAATAACTGATAAAGAAATATTGCAAAAGAAATAGTATGTCTAATGATCAATAGTTTCACGGTAAGTACCTCCAACCAACCACTAACCAACCAACCACCAACCAACCAACCACCAACCAAACCAACCAACCAACCAATTATTATTTTTGATGACCACGCTAATATTTTTTGTAGACCCCCTAAATTTTTTCGCCTACAATATTTTATTTTTACAACGTCTCTACAATGGAAAAACTAGTTTAGCCTCTTATTACAAAACGTAGTTTAAAGTTAAACTTAGTTTGAAACTGACGCTGCCTCATATTTGTTAATTAAGACAAACAGTGACGGATGTAGGTTCAAGTCCAACTTTAGACCGCGTTTAGTCATAAGGCTTGTCTCTGGTTTGTGGTTAGGTATCTACTTTACAAATTAATTAAAACACAGTTCCTAGAAATACGCTATGCCCTCTTCTATAAAGCTTTCTGTGAAGCTTTAACGTTGGAATAAAAATAAAAATTAAACATTTTTTGAATCTCTTGACCTTTTATTTCCCTGACAGCTTCTTACTTGCAATTTTTTGTTGTTTGAGAAATTTAATTTATAAGTTAGCAAGTTAAAAAGAATTATCTACGAGGATAATATTGGGGTTTGATGATAAGTAGGTACAACTTTTCAAAAATAAAATGAGGTTCGGAATGTGATCCTTTGTTTACTTATAATACAAGCTTGGAATGTTGCATTTCTCTCCTTTTGGATGAGAGAGTCATCATCATAATTAAACCTACCAATTAAACCAAAACTTTTCAGTACAAGACGATCGAGGCAAGTCGTTAAACGTTAAGTGAGTCAAGTTCAATTAACTATCGGGCTAGGCATTCAATTGGATCCAATTAGGTGGCTAATTTAGCCAGACGGCTGCGACATATACATTTCCCCATGAATAAGCGACTTGTCTTGTGAAGTCTAAAACTTGTAAATGCAAGTTGATTTTTGTATCTAAGCTTAAGGAATATGTGTTCTGAATAAGTATGTTTGTAAACATAAATTATATTTCCATATATGTACCTATTGAGAAGCAACAGTCAACATTTTTTTTTTACATAAATCCCATGTTGTATCTCGTGGCTTAATTTGTAAATAGCACGCACAGCCCTTTTTTGTAAAATAAAAATATCTTCGATGTCGGCTGCTGTGCTCCACAATAACAAGCCATATGACATGACACAGTGGAAGCAACCAAAGTAACATTAATTTTTTTAGCCGCGTAAGATTCCCAGGAGCAGATGACAATTAAAAACCTATTGTTTCTGAAATAATTATGATGTCAGATGAAGGTGCACTAAACTAAGAGAAAAATACTGGCATGTCTGTTAAGACATGTCAGTAATTTTTAACGCATCGACAATAACAATAGGCTTGTTATTGTCGATGCGTTGTATTCATGTCTATGAATACAACGCATAGAGCATGGAAAATCAAATAAATGCAGGCAAGTCCAAAATAAATCAAATAAAATTGATGGAGGACGTAATTGTGAGGAAGCAATGTAAAATGTCTAGGGAATTCGAACTTAAATTACATAAGAATTGGGATCCTGATTGACAAGGAGCCTAACTATATCTGATTGAAGGATAATTTAATCGCTGCACCCTAATCACGCCGATAAGGGCTCACTCACTGTAAAAATTGTGACGTCTTAAAGAACCGGAGCTACCTTAAAATGATTACTGTATTCAGTAAATCGACCCATAGATATGATTTGGAAAATAAAACTACGGTCATATAATGTACTTTATTTATACAACTAGATGACAATAAAGTTGACGGACCTGGTGGTAAAGCCCTGCAATAACGAGAAAAAATCACTTGATATTGTTGGTGCGTTGTCATCCTGAGGCCTAAGATGAAATGCCGTCCATGCCCAGTAATTACACTGGCTACCTTTCCCTTCAATCGGAAACAGAGCGAACCGTTGCACTGCTGAAATGAGAAAGGCGGTACAACCCAGACAACTCTACATATGAGCCTACCACTCAGTTTATTTTGAATTTAAGTTAAAATCTCTTATTTTAACAATATAGGATTTATTTATTTATTAAGATGCACAGAAAACGGCCGTTGTTCCTTTAACGCAGATGGCATAATGTCATGGCATAGACAGTTGTTTAATTATCTATGGTATGAACTGTGTATGGGTTTCCGAACAACACCTTACGGGATCCAAGCCAACCTCACCTGCTCGTGGTGCACCCTGCTGTTCAACAGACGAGGCTCTGGCGCTCCCCACCAACCCGCACTGGGCCAGCGAGGTGGGTGACGGCCCAAAACCCCCCCATGAATGTATCACATAAACCCAAGGCCCCAAGTGCCCGGCGGTACCGGAGGTCGTGCCGGCGGTGATGGACGTTGGCGAGGCGCCGGGACCAGGGGTGCTAAAAATCCCCGGGTGGCGACGATATCCCATCATACGAATTTGGCCCTGGCAACATACAACACACGCACACTGCGGACCGAGGAGAAGCTGCTGGAACTAGAGGAGGAATTGAGTAGGATTCGCTGGAGTATAGTGGGACTATCTGAAGTCCGACGAGAGGGCGAGGACACGATAGTTCTTAAATCCGGCAACCTGCTCTATTTCCGGGAGGGCGAAGATCTGTCCCAAGGTGGTGTCGGGTTCATTGTCCACAAGTCTCTCGTGAACAACGTTGTACAAATCGGAAGTGTGTCGAATAGGGTGGCGTACCTTATACTCAGAATTACCAAACGGTATTCATTGAAGGTCATACAGGTTTACGCCCCGACCTCGACTCACCCCGACGAGGAAGTAGAAATAATGTATGAGGATATCTCTCGGGCAATACATACTTCCAAAACTCACTACACCGTTGTCATGGGAGACTTCAACGCAAGGCTGGGCAAACGTGGCGATGATGAGTTGAAAGTGGGGCAATTTGGAGCTGGAATCCGGAACTTTAGAGGTCAAATGCTGGCCGATTACATGGAGAGGGAGGGGCTCTTTATGATGAACTCCTTCTTCAAAAAACGGCCGCATCGAAAATGGACCTGGAAAAGTCCGGATGGCGCAACGAAAAATGAGATCGACTTCATCATGTCGACTAAGACTCGGATATTCAATGATGTCTCAGTGATCAATTCGGTTAACACGGGAAGTGATCACCGAATGGTACAAGGCATATTGAACCTTAATGTGAAATTCGAGAGGTATCGACTGATGAAGTCTACGCTCCGCCCTGTAGCTATCCAGATCCAAAACCCCGAACTCTTTCAGCTCGAACTGCAAAATCGCTTCGATTGCCTGGAGGACTGCACAGATGTGGACACTTACAATGACAGATTCGTGGAAGCTGTCCTTACGGTGGGTTCTAAGCTCTTCAAACCCAGCCGTAACAAAAGGGCTAAGAAAATCTCCGAGCCAACGTTGAAGCTGATGGAGGAAAGACGTATGGTTTTGCAGTCTTCTGAGGATGCTCGTCGGCAGCTCAATAAGCAGATCTCTAAGTCCTTGACTCGTGACTTACGCCGATTTAATACAGAACGTATTGCGATCGAGCGGAACAAAGGCTCGAAAGTGTTCGCAAGAGATCTTTCGCTTGGACAAAGTTTGCTGACGAAGCTGAAGACGGAGGACGGCAGACTCATTACGTCACGACCTGAGCTTTTGGCCGAGATTGAAAACTTCTACGGACAGCTTTACGCGACATCACGCACACCTGTCACTCAGGCCACCGATCCAAGAGCCAAATTAACCCGACACTACACAGAAGATATCCCGGACGTCAGCCTGTACGAGATTAGTGTAGCTCTCAAACAGCTCAAGAACAACAAGGCACCGGGCAACGATGGAGTTACAGCAGAGCTTCTGAAAGCAGGTGGACGTGTGGTCCTGAAAGCTCTTCAGAGGCTATTTAACTCCATCATGCTCGAGGGTAAAACGCCAAAAGCATGGCACAGGGGCGTGGTGGCACTCTTCTTCAAAAAGGGTGATCGGACCCAATTGAAGAACTACAGACCCATCACGCTCCTGAGTCATGTTTACAAGCTGTTTTCGAGGGTTATAACGAATCTTCTCGCACGCAGGTTTGACGACTTCCAGCCTCCCGAACAAGCCGGATTCCGAAAAGGCTTCAGTACCATAGACCACATACATACGCTGCGGCAGGTTATACAGAAGACCGAAGAGTACAACCTGCCATTATGCTTAGCGTTCGTGGACTATGAGAAAGCGTTCGATTCTGTTGAGACCTGGGCCGTGCTTCAGTCACTCCAGAGGTGCCAAATTGACTATCGATACATCCAAGTGCTGCAGTCACTGTACGAAAACGCCACTATGTCAGTCCGCCTCCAGGATCAAAACTCGAAACCAATACGACTTCAGCGAGGTGTGAGACAGGGCGATGTTATTTCGCCGAAACTGTTCACAGCCGCGTTGGAGGATGTGTTTAAGCTTTTGGACTGGAGAGGACTTGGCATCAACATTAACGGCGAGTACATGACGCACCTTCGTTTTGCTGATGATATCGTGGTCATGGCTAAGAACCTGGAGGACTTAGGCACAATGCTCGACGACCTCTGTAGAGTCTCCCAACAAGTGGGTCTTAAAATGAACATGGATAAGACGAAAATTATGTCAAATTCCCATGTTATACCCGCTCCTGTGAAGGTTGGGAGCTCTACACTGGAAGCTGTTGACGAATATGTTTACCTGGGACAAACAGTCCAACTTGGTAAGTCCAACTTCCAGAAAGAGGTTAATCGACGGATCCAACTCGGCTGGGCAGCGTTCGGGAAGCTTCGCAGCATATTCTCGGCCCAACTACCGCAGTATCTCAAGACGAAAGTCTTTAATTCGTGTGTGTTGCCAGTGATGACTTACGGAACTGAAACGTGGCCGCTTACAATGGGCCTCATAAGAAGGCTCAATGTTACCCAAAGGGCAATGGAGAGGGCTATGCTCGGGGTTTCTCTGCGTGATCGAATTAGAAATGATGAGATCCGCAGGAGAACTAAGGTCACCGACATAGCCCGAAGAATTGCGAACCTCAAGTGGCAGTGGGCAGGCCACGTTGCAAGGAGGACTGACGGCCGTTGGGGCGGAAAGGTCCTCGAGTGGCGGCCGCGTACCGGGAGACGCAGCGTTGGTAGGCCCCCCACAAGGTGGACCGACGATCTGGTGAGGGTCGCGGGAAGCCAATGGATGCGGGCAGCGCAGGACCGATCGGTTTGGAGATCCCTGGGGGAGGCTTATGCCCAGCAGTGGGCGTCTCTCGGCTGAAATGATGAACTGTTTATGGTATGTCGGGTCTGAAAGAGTTATAATTACATTAATGGCCGTAATATGTCGTCTTGAATGGTGTGAAATACACTCTAAAAGTATTTAAAAACAAATGAATAAAATTTATATTTATTCGTTAAAACCCAAAAAAATAAGCTAATTTCGCGATTTTTTCACTATCGTGCCAAGGTTTTGAATTCCGTCAGATTCTAGTCAATATCTTTTTTTTATATTTTCAAAACATTATTTTTACACATTACATTTTTAATTTTGTGCGTTTATAACACCTACTTTATTGTAAGAAATACAAATAAAGAAAGAAAACTATAAAAACATTGTATGCTCCAGCGGGATCGAACTCGCGTCTCCCGGGGTCCGGCCAGACGCGATAACCGCTACGCCACCGGCTCACTAGGTGTAACCTACCAATTTCTTGACCGCTTTCTACTTTTTAACGTTAGCCTGGCGAGGTAACGTTAAAAAGTAGAACGTTAAAAAGTAGTGGGGTGTAAGGGGTCCCGGATAACACCTCACGGGATCCAAGCCAACCTCACCTGCACGTGGTGCACCCTGCTGTTCAACAGACGAGGCTCTGGCGCTCCCCACCAACCCGCCCTGGGCCAGCGTGGTGGGAGACGCCCCACAACCCCCCAAACATGAACTCACAGAACGACACAAGGCCCCAAGTGCCCGGCGGTACCGGAGGCCGCGCCGGCGGTGACGGACGTTGGCGAGGCGCCGGTACCAGGGGTGCCAAGAATCCCCGGGTGGTGAAGATATCCCGTCAGACGACCTTGGCCCTGGCAACTTATAACACACGGACATTGCGGACCGAGGAGAAGCTGCTGGAACTAGAGGAAGAATTGAGCAGGATTCGCTGGAGTATAGTCGGACTATCTGAAGTCCGACGAGAGGGCGAGGACACGATGGTCTTGAAATCCGGCAACCTGCTCTATTTCCGGGAGGGCGAAGATCTGTCCCAAGGTGGTGTTGGGTTTATTGTCCACAAGTCTCTCGTGAAAAACGTTGTACAAATCGGAAGTGTGTCGAATAGGGTGGCGTACCTTATACTCAGAATCACCAAACGGTATTCGTTGAAGGTCATACAGGTATACGCCCCGACCTCGACTCACCCCGACGAGGAAGTAGAAGTAATGTATGAGGATATCTCTCGGGCAATACATACTTCCAAAACTCACTACACCGTTGTCATGGGAGACTTCAACGCAAGGCTAGGCAAACGTGGCGATGATGAGTTGAAAGTGGGGCAATTTGGAGCTGGAATCCGGAACTTTAGAGGTCAAATGCTGGCCGACTATATGGAGAGGGAGGGACTCTTTATGATGAACTCCTTCTTCAAAAAACGGCCGCATCGAAAATGGACCTGGAAAAGTCCGGATGGCGCAACGAAGAATGAGATCGACTTCATCATGTCGACTAAGACTCGGATATTCAATGATGTCTCAGTGATCAATTCGTTTAACACGGGGAGTGATCACCGAATGGTACGAGGCACATTGAATCTCAACGTGAAATCCGAGAGGTATCGACTGATGAAGTCTACGCTCCGCCCTGCAGCTATCCAGATCCAAAACCCAAACGAAACGAAACGAAATCGCTTCAATTGCCTGGAGGACTGCACAGATGTGGACACGTACAACGACAGGTTCGTGGAAGCTGTTCTTACGGCGGGTTCAGGGCTCTTCAAACCCAGCCGTAACAAAAGAGGTAAAAAAATCTCTGCGCCAACTTTAAAGCTCATGAAGGAAAGACGTGCACTGCAGTCTTCCGAAGACGCTCGTCGGCAACTCAACAAACATATCTCCAAGTCATTGACCCGCGACATACGCCACTTTAATACAGAATGTATTAGAGAGGCAATCGAGCGGAACAAAGGCTCCAAAGTGTTCGCCCGAGATCTGTCGATAGGACAGAGTTTGCTGACGAAGCTGAAAACGGAGGATGGCAGATTCGTTACATCCCGACCTGAGCTCTTGGCCGAGATTGAAAACTTCTATAGACAGCTTTACGCGACATCACGCACACCTGTCACTAAGGCCACCGATCCAAGAGTCAAATTAACCCGACATTACACGGAAGATATCCCGGATGTCAGCCTGTACGAGATTAGTGTAGCTCTCAAACAACATAAGAACGACAAGGCGCCGGGCGACGATGGAGTTACAGCCGAGCTTCTGAAAGCAGGTGGACGACCGGTCCTGAAAGCTCTTCAGAGGCTATTTAACTCCATCATGCTCGAGGGTAAAACGCCAAAGGCATGGCACAGGGGCGTGGTGGCACTCTTCTTCAAAAAGGGTGACAAGACTCTATTGAAGAACTACAGACCCATCACGCTCCTGAGTCATGTCTACAAGTTGTTTTCGAGGGTTGTTACGAATCGTCTCGCACGCAGGTTTGACGACTTCCAGCCTCCCGAACAAGCCGGTTTCCGAAAAGGCTTTAGTACCATAGACCACATACATACGCTGCGGCAGGTTATACAGAAGACCGAAGAGTACAACCTGCCATTATGCTTAGCGTTTGTGGACTATGAGAAAGCCTTCGATTCTGTCGAGACCTGGGCCGTGCTTCAGTCGCTCCAGAGATGCCAAATAGACTATCGGTACATCCAAGTGCTGCAGTCACTGTACGAAAACGCCACTATGTCAGTCCGCCTCCAGGACCAAGACTCGAAACCAATACCACTTCAGCGGGGTGTGAGACAGGGCGATGTTATATCTCCGAAACTGTTTACTGCCGCGTTGGAGGATGTTTTTAAGCTTTTGGACTGGAGAGGACTTGGCATCAACATAAACGGCGAGTACATGACTCACCTTCGTTTTGCTGATGATATCGTAGTCATGGCTAAAAACCTGGAAGACTTGGGCACAATGCTCGACGACCTCTGTTGAGTCTCCCAACAAGTGGGTCTTAAAATGAACATGGATAAGACGAAGATTATGTCGAATTCTCATGTCGTACCCACTCCTGTGAAGGTTGGAAGCTCTACACTGGAAGTTGTTGACAAATACATTTACCTGGGACAAATAGTCCAACTTGGTAGGTCCAACTTCCAGAAAGAGGTCAATCGACGGATCCAACTCGGCTGGGCAGCGTTCGGGAAGCTACGCAGCATATTCTCGGCACAACTACCGCAGTGTCTCAAGACGAAAGTCTTTAATTCCAGTGTGTGTTGCCAGTGATGACGTACGGAACCGAGACGTGGCCGCTTACAATGGGCCTTATACAAAGGTTCAAAGTCACCCAAAGAGCAATGGAGAGGGCTATGCTTGGTGTTTCTCTGCGTGATCGAATCAGAAATGATGAGATCCGCAGGAGAACTAAGGTCGCTGACATAGCCCAAAGAATTGCGAGTCTAAAGTGGCAGTGGGCAGGTCACATTGCGAGGAGGACTGACGGCCGTTGGGGCGGAAAGGTCCTCGAATGGCGGCCGCGCACCGGGAGACGCAGCGTTGGTAGGCCCCCCACAAGGTGGACCGATGATCTGGTAAGGGTCGCGGGAGGCCGTTGGATGAGGGCAGCGCAGGACCGATCGGTTTGGAGATCCTTGGGGGAGGCCTATGCCCAGCAGTGGGCGTCTCTCGGCTGATATGATGATGATGGTGGCGAGGTACAGCAGTGCATCTGTGCAGACTGACTGCTTTCAGGTTTTGTTGCGCAAGCGATGTGCCATTGGTGCTGGCGCGCACTCGGCGCATTGCGGAAAATGCGCCGAGTGCGCGCCAGCACCAATGGAATCTTAAACGTATTAGCTGACCGATGGGATTCACCGATTTTAAAGCGTTGGATACGGCTTCATACCGTCAAGTAGATTTGTTCTCCCTCGGTAACCCTTATCGGTTACCTATCTATTAAATGGAATAAATATTTTTTTTGTTAAGTTTACTAACCTTAGGACTGATTTTTCAATCCCCAGATAAGATTTATCCAGATAATAACTTTGGCATGTTGACAGTTAATATATAGAAAATCTGTCAAAATGTCAAAATTATTCTCTAGATAAAAATTATCTAAGGATTGAAAAATCAGCCCATAGTCTATAAGAAAAATTGTTACTAACCTGTGTAGATAATTTATATTCGCAATAAAGATAAATAATTAATTACTATAGCATCGTTTATCTCACCACTCATTACGTTTTACAACTTTTAGTGATCCGAAAGAATACTTTTACAAGCATTTTTAAACTTTCAGTAAATATGGGAAAGTCATTGTTATCTTATCACATTTAAGGACTTGTTTGATTTTGTGCGTTTATAACGCATACTTTATTGAAAGAAAGCCAGGATTTCTCTCAATAAAGTAGGTGCAATAAATGAGATGCGGGTTCGATTCTCGCCTGGAGCATACATTTTTTTCATAGTTTTATTTCTTTATGAATGCAACACTATTTTTACCTATCAACCTGAAATTTTATTGTGACAAGATTTCGCCTCAAAGCATTATTCATGTTATTCAAATGGCAAAGTGTAAAAGGCTTTAGATTAAAGGATTAACTTTTTTTCCCTATTCATACCCTTTTCTTACGCATGGCTGAATAGGCTAGACGCCCTTGGCTAGGAACAAATTTAAAGAAACCCAAATACGGTTAGTACAATATTTATAGTTTTCAGGACATCTTAATGGCGATAAAGTAAAATATGCGAATATTAGGTATCCCTGGATTAAACGTTTCGTATCATATTTCTTTTTTAGTAATCGGAGAGCTTGTCTGGGACTTTGATCTTTGTTTAGATTTAAAGTTATCACCATCTACTCCCCAAGTATTGAAATTTTCCGAATTACGTCAAAAGAAATCTTATCTTAAAAGAAGTGAAATAGAATATTTCGACATTGTAGGGTGGACGTTAGCTCATTAACGCAAATACAGATAGACTAGAAGAATTTCACAGGGATATCCCAAGTCCTGGGTGGCTCAGTGGTCAGAGCAGTCGCCCGGATTGCGAAAGATCGCGGTTTCGATTCCTGCCTCAGGACGTGAAATTTTTCTAGTTTTATTATATTTTAATTACTAAGTAATTTTTCAAACATTTATAATAATGTTAAAATCAAAAATTAAGAATATTTGAAAGCACTGCCCCAACTTAACCGAATCGTCGGTATTTGTAAAAATACTCGTTTCGGATGTTGAAATAGAATATTTCGACATTGTAGGGTGGACGTTTAGCTCATAAACGAAAATACAAGATAGACTAGAAGAATTTCACAGGGATATCCCAAGTCCTGGGTGGCTCAGTGGTCAGAGCAGTCGCCCGGATTGCGAAAGGTCGCGGGTTCGATTCCTGCCTCAGGACGTGAAATTTTTCTAGTTTTATTCTATTTTAATTACTATTGATTATAATGTTAAAATCAAAAATTAAGAATATTTGAAAGCACTGCCCCAACTTAACCGAATCGTAGGTATTTGTAAAAATACTCGTTTCGGATGTTGAAATGGAATATTTCGACATTGTAGGGTGGACGTTAGCTCATAAATGCAAATACAGATAGACTAGAAGAATTTCACAAGGATATCCCAAGTCCTGGGTGGCTCAGTGGTCAGAGCAGTCGCCCGGATTGCGAAAGGTCGCGGGTTCGATTCCTGCCTCAGGACGTGAAATTTTTCTAGTTTTATTATATTTTAATTACCAAGTAATTTTTTAAACATTTATTATAATGTTAAAAACAAAAATTAAGAATATTTAAAAGAAGTGTTTACACCTGGACAATACTTTACACGTAACGTGCTGTGATAATCAGTTTAGCTCATTAGCTATGACCATGTTCAGCTGTAGTGTATCAAACTTTAAAAAACCTAAAATATCCTTATTAAATTAGGCTCCCCATAAAGCTGTTTCGAATCGTCAAAAGTCCCATAAGTAATTAAACACGCACAAAAAACGTCGATGGCACTGTATGGAGCCTTGGTGTGGGAAGAGTGTCTTTCCTTCCAGGCCCTTGTCGCAAACGCGATTCGGAACGACTCGAAATGACGTGTAGTCTGTGCCATTGTGTTGGCAGTATGTAAAAAAAAGTTAGAGATTGGTATTATTGGTGATGTCTTTGAAAAGTAGTGCCCGCCAAAAGGTGAGTTGATTCATAATTATTGTTATCAGAAAGGCTAGCATCAAAGATTTGGTGAGTCCTTATAAGATTTTGTCAAGAGATAATTATTGACTGTAACCGGTGGACAGGGAATAACTGTAGGGGTGGTTTGGAGGCCATTTAGGGACCGTAGGGTCCCGCCATAATTCTCATCGCTTAGAGAGATGGTAATATAAACAAAAGAGTAAAATGTATGGTGAATTGGATAATACGAAAGTAAATTGTCGTACCTACTCAGATTCAATAGCAAGATTATTTTCAACTAGGTAAGTGTTTGCACAGATTAATGGTATATCTACGATAGTGTTTGATTCAAGAAATTTGTAAAGGCCAAGCAGATTAAGTACCCGGCAATTCTTAATTCGCAAAGTCTAGATTCCCCATTTGCGACAGCCCTCTTTTAGTTTTTAGTTTTCATCAAAATCGGGCCCGAGAGTTCCTTCATTACTTTTCGCTGTTCCTCATAGTTTCGGATTTTGGCCATCCACGCCCAATTGTGAAATCCACCCTGTATACCTATCCTATATAAGAAAAGAGTGATACTCTTTTCTTCTCAGTGACTTTAATCAGCGTTACAAAACCGCTCCATAATTGTCGAAAATATTTTGCTTAGAAATTCGCCTCTGAGTTCGCCCCTTAGCCGCCGCTATCCGCGCCCCTATGGGTAGTGAGTGACATAAGCAGCGTTGCCAATCTGTGGGGAATTCCCCAAACTGCGGGGATTTTCAGTTCGATTGGGTAATTTGAGGGGAGAGCGTTTATGTGGGAAAAATGCGGGGAATTAAGACATTTACGCTCCAACTGAACTTAGAAGTACTAAAGTAGTATAAGAAGTAAGTATAATTTATAAATTATGTAAGAATATTTAATTACCTTGATTATTTAAGCACCTTTTGGGCCGGCAAGGTGGAGGCGGATAGTGCAATGGGTAAATTGCCGTGCTTTGTATAAAAAAAAACAAGTTTAAAGCAATTTCACCGGCAGGAAGGTTTTACAGTTTATTTTATGGCAACATTTATGTCCATCAAACTTAGACAGAGTATCGCAGAGAACTATCTCAAACGCATCTCTCGTAAGAAAAATTTGCGTTTTCAAATTCAAAAAATTCAAATTCAAATTTTTTTATTTGCCATAAAACACAATCGCCTGCACAATGAAGAAAGGAGAAAGAAGAAAGGATTAAAATTTGATCCTTCCGATGATATGTTGACAAAACAAAGGCATAATAAAGAGCTGCAATAAATACCTTGATGAAAATCATTAAATACTTAATAAGTATATGTAATAAATATATTTGATTTATAGAAACTACTTTTATTTCTTTCCTGAAAATATGTGGGGAAAATGTGGGGAATATTGATTTTTTCCCCCCAAAATTAGGGATTTTCAGTTAGGTTTTTGGGTAATTGAGACCGTGGAAGTTGGCAACGCTGGACATAAGGCAGTTCATCCGTCACACATTTGTTCTCGCCGCTCGCCTTGTCGCACGCCGGTGCAAAATAGCTCCGTGAAAACCGCTGCCGCTGCTGCTCGTGGCGTGCTCCTGACATTTTAGTACATTATTTTGTTCTCGCCGCTCTAGACTGCCACTGATAGCGACCAAATGTTAGTGAAATCGAGCATAAGTCTCTTTTTTCATGCGGTTAGTATAGGCACCATGAGATGCCTGATGAACATTGAGAAGGCGCTATGTTAGAAACAGAGGGACTCTTCTCTTAGGTAGTCAATATGACAGTTTTCTAGGACTTACATGGTAGACAACGCGTGAGAACCCAAGGTGCTACGAGCGTCTCTATAGGCTACGGAACTTGTAAAAATGATTGTAAATCTAATATAAAAATATTTAATTTGTATCTGTTATCTTGTATCCATTACTCTAGCTCTGAGTTATGGTTGATTTGGGTGGACGAGATTTATTGTTACATTCGCATAACCTCTGCAGATGCTTCTATGACAGAAGTAGACGAAGCGTGGACGAGGGCAATTCGAGAGACGGGAATAAAGACAGGGGACATTCTAATCAACTAATTGGTATACCACAAAGCTCAAATAGGTTTTATTATTATATTATTCCGTTCGAAACTCTATTGATAAAGAATCCTAAAAAATTACATTAAACCCCTTTCCACATCAACAACATAAATAGTGCCTACCAGACGTTCTTATTGAGACCTAAAATGGCAGTATAATGTTATTCATCACAGTTTATGAATTCGCAACATTTGTAGAATTATTGGACCTTTAAGACAAACGTTTGAATGACATATATTCCGATATTTAAGTCAAATTAATGAATGAAGACTCGATTAATGAAATCAAAGACGAAATCTCAATCATGATAAAATATCTTAGAACCTCGATACGACTAAAAATCTCAATCAATATGCATTTAAAGGTTCACTATTTTCTTTAATTAAGTAATGAACATTTAGGCTTTCTCGAGATTGATCAGGAGAAGCTCGGTGGCGTAGTGGTTTGAGCGCTCTGGTTTCGATTACGAAAACAAAACAACTTTCGTCATGGTTGGTCCCAGGATGGGTCAATCAAATTTATAATCTCGAGCTCCTCCGTGCTTCGGAAGGCACGTTAAGCCGTTGGTCCCGGTTGTTACTGCAACCGCTTTAGCCCACCAACCCGCATTGGACCAGCGTGGTGGTGTTATAGCCCAATCTCCTCATGTGTTTCTCCCATGTGGGACGTATATACGTCCCACTGCTGAGCACAGGCCTATATAGGTAGATGATGATGAAGATTGATCAGTGTAGGTAATATACCTAGATTGTGTAACCTTTTTACAGCTCGTTACTGTTCACTATTTAGGACGAGGTATTCCGAAGAGACGAGGAGACGAAGGAGAAGTGGAGGCGAGGTGATAGACTAGAAGAAATTCACAGGATTATCCCAAATCAGTTCAGGGGTCAGAGGGCATATACAAGATAACATTTGACTATCGTTATCGCTATCGCTAAATGGAAAAAGTATGGCAGTTGACATTTACAATCGAAGGTCGATCGAGGGCTTACGTTAAATCCCATACATTTTCTGCTCAGCGACAGCAATAGTGATTATCAAAAGGCATCTTGGCTGAATGGTTGCGAGTTCTTTTCCCTCCCAGGACATGATGATTTTCTAGTTTAAATATTATTTCTCTGGTGAAATTCAATTTAGGGCACTTTGATATATAAAGAATATTCTAGGGCAGTTATTCTCATGAGAGAGACGTAGGCCGGGAACGGAAAATACTGTTTAATCGGAAAATTCGGTTTGGTCGTTAGATGCATCCCCTAGGAGTTTGTGAAACGTCTTTTCTTAGTGCTTACTTGAGATGGAGGGCAATATTTATTCGTGTTTTTAATAAGATGATGACAGACTAGAGGAGCGATACATTCATCACTAGTATACAGTATACTACCAACCCGCATTGGGCCAGCGTGGTGGTGTTATGGCCCAAACTCCTCATGTGTTTCTCCCATGTAGGAAGGCCTGTGCCCAGCAGTCGGACGTATATAGGCTGGTGATGAAATACAGTATACGTCCCTCTACTGGGTAGGCCTCAGTGTTGCCATTTACACGGCAATTGCCGTGTTACACGGAAATTTGGGACTATGGAGCAATAAATCACGGTACACGGCAGTATATTCATTGCCGTGTTCTAAAACACGGCAATCCAATGGTTACTATTTTTTTCCAATTCCGACTCATAACGCACATCACTAGACTACACTAGACGTAGTTATGACTCTATGAGGTCGAGCGGGGAAATCCCGACAGATTCGCGCAACTTCATTGTTTATGGTATTCATTTCATTCAATTTTTTTTTGAATGAAATGAATACCTGAATTGAATGAATTGTCATCCTAAGGCCTAAGATGAAATGCCGTCCATGCCCAGTAGTTACACTGGCTACCTTTCCCTTCAATCCGAAACACAGCGAACTGTTTCACGGCTGAAATTAGAAAGGCGGTGGTCCCTACCCAGGCGACCCTACATATGGGTCTACCACCTAGTGAATACGATATTTTTGAAAGTGGCAAGCCATTTCAATGGACTAATATAGCCCATGTTTAAATTTATTGTCGCATTGACGGCACCATCCTGTATATGGTTTCTGGAAACAACTTAGCACCAACTCCAAAAATATGTTCCTAGGGGATGAGTACCTACTATTTTTTTTTTATACAACTATCAACTTTTATACATTATTTTATCCGTTTCAGTTTTTTGTAGTTGGTTTTAATTTTTGTTTAATTATTTTTTTTCACCATGTTTAGTGATAACTTTTGAAGGTCAAAGCTAGATGGGTGACCGTGAGCTTATATTGTTTTCTACTATCGTATCATTTCACTAAATATTCATGGGAAAGCAAAAATTAGCAATTTCGCATACGTTGACAACTTAATTATTCCAGTTTTTTTGATTTCTAAACCAAACTACCCAGTGGATTTTCAAAACATTTTTATGGGACCAAATGGCAACTATTCCGCATCAAACAAAAACAGAATCATCAATATCGGTTCACCCAATCAAAAGTTCTGAGGTAACGAACATAAAAAAAACCTACAGACGAAATGATAGCCTCCTCCTTTTTTTTGAAGTCGGTTAAAAAACACACGGCAATATTGTAGTTTTTATTCCAAAACACGGCAATCCAGATCCCAAAACACGGCAACTTAAAATTTGGGAATGGCAACCCTGGTAGGCCTTCCTACATGGCAGAAACACGAGGAGCTTGGGCAATAACACCACCTCGCTGGCCCAATGCGGATTGGAGGGTAAATCATATCATTAATAAATCATTCATTGTATTCAGATGGTATATAAACATAAAAGACCAACGAAATGACGACCCTAGAGCGACGTAAGAAGCTTCAATATCATCAGTTATCAAAACCTCAGAAATGTATGGAATACCATAATATGCAACACTACATACAAATTAAAGCGGACAAAACTTTTTCTGTTGATTTCGATTTTTAATAAGAAAATAATAATAATAATGATACGTGTGTAGTTAAAAAATCAATTCTTATATTTTTTATTAAAAATGTAAACCAACAGTAAAAAGTTTAAGACGCTTGAAAACAGTCTTTGCTTTTCAAGAAGAAACAAGAAAATCTAGAAGTATATTTAAAAAAAGTTGACGCTATTTTTACAATTAAACAGAAAAAGTTATTGGCTATTAGCTGGCCAGTTTGATCAAATAACATTTTTGTAATAATTGTAATGATCACTATATAAATTCTTTTGTTATAATTATGAAATAGGTTCTGTCATGTGTTTCTCCCATGTAGGACGGCATGTCCCACCTGTGGGGCATATATATATATATATATATATATATATATAGGATGGTGATGATGATGAAATAAATTTATGATGATGATGTTTCAATATGATTATTTTCAATATTTTCATTTTGACCTCCCATAGAAATCGTTTTGAATACTTGGATTTTTTGCATATTTTTCCTTATAGAAATTAGGTTAATGAAGAATGATTACTGTAACTTTCTTCGATAAAAGCTAAGTAACCATTCTCTCGTTTTCTTTAAAAAAAAACTCTCAACTTTAATATTTGTCATAATTAGACCCGAAACACAACTCTTTATCTGTCTTGCCCACCCTTCCCCTAATCAATAAAGTTGAATCTACGTGAACTTGTCAGTCTGTTAATCCACACAAAACTATTAAATATGTTAAAAAATTACTGCATAGCACATT
Organism: Nymphula nitidulata; assembly: GCA_947347705.1. NCBI lineage: Eukaryota > Metazoa > Arthropoda > Insecta > Lepidoptera > Crambidae > Nymphula > Nymphula nitidulata. The sequence goes on from OX374636.1 coordinate 11,337,846, forward strand.
GCCAGTACCTTTTTCTTTTTAAATGTCTAGTGGGATGGGGATATTCATGCATGAGAGAACGGTCGGGCGCATAAGAGAGCGCGTTGGGCACTGCAATATTGTTCGCATCGTTAAAACCCGTAACAGGCATTACAACTTGGTTGGAGCCAACTCGCGAGCGGTCGGTACGACATAATAGTCTCGCCGTCCCATCCGATTTGTAGCACTATCACTCAAACTTAAATCATCATTATCATATCACCCTATGATGTCCACTGCTGGACAAAGGCTTCTCGCGTCGATTTCCAAATGGAACGGTTCTGCGCAGCCTGTATCCAACGGCTCCCTGCGATCCTGACCAGGTCGTTTATCCATCTAGTGGTGGGAGGCCGTTCTACTTTGCGCTGTCCATTATGTGGTCGCTGTTCTAGAACTTTAACGCCCCACCGGCCGTTCCTGCTCTGCGTGCTATGTGCCCTGCCCACTGCCACTTAAACTTACTAATCCTATTAGCTATGTCAGTGACTTTAGTTCTCTTACGGATATCCTCATTTCTATTCTATCACGCAGAGAAACACCTAACATATCAAACTACAAACATATACATATACAAAATTAAATGCCCTATCGGTTTCACGTACTATAATAAAACGTGACATCATGCTTCGGGCCGTCTATGGCTGACTTTGTCTGATCTACCACTTGATCTTAGCGTATTCGACTCTCAAATGGTGACACTTATAATTTATTTAATAAGCCTGCGACCTGCTCCTTTAATTTAAGTAGGTTAAGTAGGTTGTGAACATAAATTGTGCTTGTTTTTATAGAACCAACATAAAATATTACCCATTAATATTATAATGAATAGCCTCTTTCAACAAAATATCTTCTTCAAATAAATACATTTTATTTTTAAGGAAATATTAGAAAGAGGTATTCTCTTTCAATAGAGAAAGATTCTATAAATCACCCTCGGGATTTTAGTCTAGAGTGACATCAAAAAGATATAAACAATTTTGATTCCTATCGCATCAACGTTAGAGACAGAATGTATTCGTCATTTTTCTGCTGACTGTACTCAGAGCAAAAAATACATTAGTTTTGTACCTACTTCATCTTCAGATGGACGTGTATTAAATGAACTTGACCTATATTGTCAAATGTACCATCAGAAAATAAGTGTGACGTATCTCATTCACTGTCTGTCACTCTCTTTGTATTTATTTTGTATAAGAATTCTGAAGATGCGTAAGAAAAACAATATGAATGAACCAAATTGTACCTATTCGAAGATAGTTAACATTATAAAGGTATTGTGTTTTGCGCGGACTAGTTTCATAAGCTATTTACATAACGCTATACAGGCAGGTGCCGTCAAAACGACAATAAATTAAAGCAGGGGTATATTATATTAGTTCATAGAAATGATTTGCCACTATCAAAAACGTCTTATCCGTTTGATAATTTTATGACATTTGTATGAAATAATATAACATTGGCTAAATTATTTCATAGAAATGTCATGAAATTATCAAATGAATAAGGTGTTTTTGAAAGTGGCAAACTATTTCTATTAACTAATATAGCCTTTTTACTAATAAAAATCTAAACTAGTAAAATTTCACGTCCTGAGGCAAACATTTATAATAATGTTAAAATAAAAAATTCATAATAATATAGCCTATGTTTCTATTTATTGTCGTATTGACGGCACCACCCTGTATACAGTGTATTACAAAAGTCTGAAATAAAATTTAAACGGGCGGTTGTGTTCCTTGTCAAGAGTTTTTGACTCCATTCAGACCAATTTTATTTTCCGGTTAACCTGTGAAATACGTACTGTATCGTACGACACACACACTCCAGTTGATAACACACACTCAAAACGATCATATAGTTAAGTTTACACACACACACACACACACACACACACACACACACACACACACACACACACACACACACACACACACACACACACACTGCACACTAAAAAAACAGTTATTAATTAAAAACAGTCCTTTAAAGAGCCTGTCTCCCATAACACAGGGCAACCTAGTTTAAGAGCAGATCAATACATTGTTAATACCAAAATGTTGAAATAAAAAAACTTATAAAACTTACTCAACCCACATACATACTACGATATTGACCGCCCGCAACCTCGGAATTCCAAATTTTATTTCGGAATTCAGTAACTCCCAGTATACAATAAAATACACAATATAATCAGGGTACGTATCATAATGAGAATGATACATATTATCACAACAGTAAACGAAATACCAAATGGGTGACATCGCCATTTGGTATTTCGTTTACTGTTGTGATAATACACAACGCTAAAGTTGTAAATGCTTTATTGATTAATCATTCCCAACTTGATTATTTAAGAGAAATAAAATTATTATTTTATATTTTAATTTTCTCAAAGTGAAAATTATTCATTGGTAACATTCAATGTAACTTTGTAAACATATCATGAAAACAAACTTACGAGCTTTATAATTGAAGGAAAGTTAGGAAACTCATCAATTAGAGCCTTAATTATATTTAAACGCGTTTCAGGCGCAGGTAAAATAAAATTTAAATTTAAATTTCCATCTTTATTGTATTCCAAAACAATTTTGGATCCTGTCGGGTACAATAATTTTGGAGAGAGGAGGACGTTCCACAAATCTACTTTATCATCACCAGCCTATATACGTCCCACTGCTGGGCACAGGCCTTCCTTCATGGGAGAAACACACGAGGAGTTTGGACCATAACACCACCACGCTGGCCCAATGCGGGTTGATGGGTTAAAGCTTACCAACAGCTTAACGTGCCTTCCGAAGCACGAGGGAGCTCGAAATAACAAACTTTGATTGACCCATCCCAGGATCGACCATGGCGAAAGTTGCTTTGTTTTTCGTATCGAAACCAGAGCACTCAAACCAATACTCCACCAAGCTCCTCGCTCGTAAATCTTACACACAGAGATGTGATTACCATACAATGAACATACTTTATTATAAATTCAATATAAATAAATTATTGTTATTATGAATTAAAATACGTCATTATTGTTTATGTTGAATAATATTAGGATTTATCGTATATGTACAGACGACAGGACATCTCGTGTAAAAGTTGCATTACGAAAGCCGCCTCTATTACGAACGGAATAAGGGCGGTCTCAATGTCATACTGTTTGTTACGCTTGATGTGCTGTCGATTGTACATTTATAGTATAATAGTTTCTACTCGCTTATTTTCCAGGATAATGCATAATTTCATGACATTTGTATGAAATAATATAACATTGGCTGCATTATTTTATAGAAATGTCATGGAATTATCAAACGAATAGGATGTGTTTGAAAGTGCCAAACCATTTCTATGAACTAATATAGCCCATGTTTTAATTTAGTATCGTATTGACGGCACCATCCAGTATAATTCATTGTGTTGGCAAACAAACTTAAGTACAAACAAATATGTAAATTTATAGTAAAGTTAAATGCTATGTTTAGTAAAATACGGTTTGCAGCTTTTATCCGTATTTTCCTAATTTTCTAAAATTAGAATTAAATAATGTATTGTTGGCGCATCGGTACTGTTTCCCCGGAGGATAACTCCGTAGCTCCACCAAAATGTATGTTACCAGTACTCAAAGAAGATAAAAAACACAAACAACTTATAAGTTTCTAATCGATGCAAACGCAGACATCAAGAAATCTAGAAAACCTAGTCTTAAAACTTCCTAAATATAGAGAGCTAACAAAAAAACTTACTAGTTTCGAGTTTAGTTTCAAGACTTGTAGATAACGAGAAGCACGTTTTAGAACTTTACAATGTAAATAATGGTACAGACGACAGCACATCACGTGTGACAGTTGCACTGAGAAAGCAGCCTCTATTACGGACGGAGTAAGGGCGGACTCATGGTCAAACAGTTAAGCTTAATGTGTTATCGACTGTACAAACTAACTCAATAACGACCGAAATGAACGAAAGTCTAGGAATTCAAACAATTAACCGTGTTCCTGTTATTTGAAAGTACGTAACAAATATTGAATACGCCCAGAGAAGAAAATGTCTGTATAAAAAATATAATGGTCAAGAAATTAATTCTAGTCCATCTATCTAACAGTCGAGGGATTTCAGCAATCAATAAAAATGCATAAAAAATATTGATCTAAAATGGAAATCTTTTGAAGTTATGGTATTTTGGAATATTTTTCTAAACAAACTAATCACCGTTAAATTTTTTTTATTCCGAAGCCATTTATTTTTGTAACAAACTTCTCATACTAAATATTGTATATTTTTTTAACGGGTTATCTCTTGACCTTCATCTCACCTGATGGTAAGTGAAGATAAGGCCGACGATGTGAGCGAGCAACACCCGGATTACTCAACCACAGAGGAACTGGCTATCTTACCTCTAACTATCGGAACACAACAACGCCGTTAACATTATTGTTATGGCGGCAGACTAAGGTAAGATGGTGGTAGCTAGCCAGGCGGACTTAGAAAAGCCCTACCACCAACCAAACCGAGCAGAAAATTTCCACCCCCACGGGAATCGAACCCCGGACCTCCAGATCTGAGTTCGGTATTCTCAACCACTAGACTATATAGACGGTTAAAATAAGTACATAGTACCTTTTTTAAATAAAATGGGCTTGCTTTTGACCCCACTCTTGCTCCAGAAGTTAAGAGGGTGTCAACAATGTAGCGAGCTTTTCCAGAAGGTGCCTATTTAATTCAGCTTTGAAGGAACTCAGGTTATATGCAGAAGGAAACACCGAGGCCGGCAGTGCATTCCACTGTCTGGCCGTGCGCGTTACAGAAGATGACGAAGCGCTTGGTGCTGATATTTGATATATCAACCAGATTTAGGTAGTAGCCTGCTGAACGTTTGGTAGTCCTCAAGTAAAATGGACTCGCTTAGTCCATTAATAAGGTCATAAAGCCCCTGAGCACACTCTCCGAAGTACACACTGTATAAAACCGACAAGCAAGGTCAGTCTCATAGGTCACCACACCCAGCGAAAGACAATATCTAAAATCAGATCTGCACGTTTCAACATATTCATAACTAAATCTAGCATAAGATTATTAATAATATAAAGCATAAAAAAAATATTAGATGATATTGGCCCATCATTATAAAATTATGTTTATTTCAGAAACATAAGCCGATGTAAAAGATATTATTCCAAGAATTCCTCTATCTAGTGTTCCTCGTTTTTGTTTTTACAATTTACACAATAGATTTAATACTGTAAATCTTATGTTATGTCGATAAAAATCTAACAAAATAAAAATGACCTAGTTTGAAATTCTGATACTCATTTTTTCACCTTTTTCAATTTAAAATGTTCTTACATGAACTGAGTAGCTTTCGCCCTTATTGAGATGCATTAAGAATTCAGGGACATCCATTACTAAGGGTTCTTTAGCAAAATGGCGAAAACCGAAGCGTCATATCTGGGTTTCATCGTGTCTTTTCGTACGTGTTCTGAAAAATAACTATTTTTATACCGCAGGGGTGGCGAAAACAATCCCACGGCCCATCTGATGGTTTTTTTATACACTAAGGTGGCAATCAAGCATACCGCTCACCTGATGGTAAGCAGTTAGACTAGCAGTTTTGTACGAGTACATGGTGCACATGGACAGTCTTCCAAGAAGATGGAACTTGCCTGGTGTACTACGAAAACGCGAAAAGGCGTGTCCAAATAGGACACAACTCAAGCACACTGCTTTAGCACCACTACCGGTATAACGTCCGGCCTGTTCGATTTATAAATATCCAGATAACAACTCGGCGTGAGTTGTTGAGCTGTTATCTTCCGTTGCGTAATGGAAATCTCCGGCATAGAGTTGCCGCACCAGCCACGCACCAGGGGATGGTAGGTGGTACAGCATCTCCGTCATTCAAAGTAGAGTTCGAGGCAAAGAGAGCACTCAGTAAATCGACTTTCTCTTTAGCACTGTGGGCAAAGTTTCCATCTGACTTACGTCTGGCAAGGACCTTCAAAAGTTTCCCTCGGCAGCTTTGACGAGCGACAAGAAAGCGTGACTCTCCACAGATATAGGAGAGAATACACCAGCTGCGTAGAGATCACCCTGTGTACTGAGGACCTGCTGCCGAGTGCATCCGATTGAAGAGTAAGTGAGGATCTCATCACCTCGGACCACGGGATGCTCCTCTTCAACCTGAGTTATAATAAATCTAAAAGAATAAAAATAAAATCAACAACTAGGCAATACAATCCAAAAAAAGACAAACTGCGTGCAGTTTGGAGAAAAACGACCCAGTTGTGCCAAGATAGGGAAATAAACACACAACAAATTTCTAAAAATAGTAGAGTCATAAATAATTATAGAAAGTAGTATAACAGCATACCAAAAATTGGAAAGCTCAGGTTGAGAGGACTGCCATGGTGGAAAGAGGAGTTGGACAGACTTAAGACAGACATGAAACAAAAAAGGAGATGAATCAAGCATAGAATGGAGATCGACAAAAAAAAGGGTAATCGGAGAGTACTTGGCAAGCAACGAAAAATACCTAAGCGCTACCAAAACAGCACAGGTCGCAAGCTAGAAGGATTTCTGTGGGAAACAGGACAGAGAGGAAATACCTGCCGAGTAATAAATATACAATAGGGAGACAAGAGGATTTCCTGCCGTTGTCCAAGCCTCAAACGCTTGCTTAATCGAGCTTACCTGAACGGTCGATTAAACCACGGTCGCCTCTTAACGCCCGTAGCTAATAGCGGGTTAGGAATGTAGCATTCGATACCCGCTAGTATCGTCTCAGTGACTGTTGCTGCACAAGTATCAGGGTTATCTGACGTAAAGCAGAGTTGCTTCCATATCCACGGGTACGATGCGTAAAAGTCACGCAACCCATCCTAGTCTGCTGACTTGTAGTGCCACACGCGACGCCACACAGCAAGTAGAGGTGTATAGGGTCGGGCGCTGCGCACTTGGGTCCGAAAGGGCAGTGGTCCGATGAACCTAGAGGCGCATCCACTGAGATGGTAGATCCGTCCGGACGCGTAGTCAACAGAAGGTCTAGTAAGGAGCTCGTATGGCTCTTGGACTCGTATTGTAGGAGAATGGACCATTTGTAAGAATCCATAGGCCAGGGCGAAAAGACCTCTTAGAAATGAGAAATTACTTTAAATAGTAGATATCATTAATGTTCACAATCGTGTAAGAGCGTTTAATGTTATCCTTATAGTTATTTATTAATAAAACTATTTATTTATGTATTTTCGCTTACTTTACACGCGCGATCGCTACTTTGTCTTTTTTCCTCCCGCTGAGTCAGTAATATCTCTATCTATCTATCTCGGGCAAAACAACGTTTATTATTATAGACGTTGTCATCATTGCCGCCTCGTAACACTCCAAAAACCGTAGCATGCCGATACGACGCATGTCGTAGCGGTAGTACTATTTCGTAGCTACGATATATATCTACGATCCCTATGCCAGCTACGAAATAGTACACCTACTTTCTAAACGAATTTTGCTCGTTTTTATCAGATTTTAGCTTTAAGTGCTTTTATTTGTTTTAAGGGTCTTTTGACGATATTTATCTCTGTCTTTCTAAAGGAGAAAGAGAGAAATAAATGCCAGTAAGTGTCGCCTAAGCCTATGGGACGGTTAGTGAAAGCAGGCATTAGTGTTATATGGTCTTAGGTGCGGCGCCCTCACTTGCTCAAACAATACATACATACTATTGCGTTCCCACGCCTGAAAATTTTGGTCATTTTAATGAATCTTGTTTAGGTTTTAAAGATATAGAGAGTGTATATTAAATTACTTATTTAACTCACTTTTGGTTCGAAAATGCAATCTGTAAATCTGTAGTGCAGCTAGGTCAAGCAGTGTATAAATATATAGATACGTGATAGAAAACGTCACCACGTGCAAAGTAATCGAATTCACTTCACATAAAATGATTAAGGTAACCGAGTTATCGCTCAAAGCAATCTCGGTTTCTTACTTAAGAGAGGATATAGTAGATGTTTTTATTTGAAATACCGTTTTAAACGTTGTTTAAGTTCATTAACTAAACTTTGAATGAAACTTCATCAAAATCAATAGATATTATGTCAATAGGGAATGTCAATGTCAATAGGGCAATATGCATAAAAAATATACTGGTTTAATATATTAATAAAAAGAAATACGTAAAATTATACTGCTAATGAAAACAGAATTGATATTAGGCAACAATTGACCGAGATATTTGAATTAGAAACTTATGACTGTTGTTTTATAAACAATATATAAACTATATGTAAACTGTTACATGTCTCTTTTATAAAACCACTTTTCATATAAAAATGTATGGCGAGCGTGTACTGTGACGTCAAAGTCTATATCAGAGTTCCTTGTCTAGCACGCAACTTTAAGTGGTAGTTAGTCGGGTATTTAACAATATTTTTCTAAAACTCTTATTTCTAAATTTTTACTGTGTGACGTAATTTTAATACCTAAAACATTACAATGTACTCGTATTTCCTATTAGTATTTTCAACTTGTAAAAATCATTAAACATAAATATGACTTGTGAAAAAATATCGCACTCAATACAAACATCTGTACCCCGGTATATTAGCAACCGCTGTATATAAGCGTAAACTGCTCATGTGATTCTGCCCTGTAGGTAGGCCTGTGCCCAGCAGCGACGTATACATATTATAGGCCGGTGATGAATTCAGAAATCTTCTCTGAGAGCTGCATTCCTATTTCACAATGATTTTAACTCCTTTACAGAATGGAAATACCTAGTATACTCGAATAGATATAGAAGTTCAGAAACCTTTGAAAAGATTTTAGACGGGAGATTAATTAATAGGTATCAAATAGGATTTTATAAAGAAGGATTACTCTGGGTGATTGATCTCGAGTCTCAAGGTTTGATGGATGTAATTAAAAATATTAAAAATACAGTGAATTTCACAACTTTAGAATAAAACAGTCGTCATTTACATAAAACTATAAAGGATTGGAAATTGGTAAAAGAAAAATATAAAAGTATTATTCAAATATCTCTAGCACGTTCTTGTAACAATTACAAATAAAGAAAGAAATCGATGAAAAAAATATGTGATTGTAACAATCAAGTAGAGTTTGAACGCATCAAAAATATTAATATGTGATTAAAATACCTTTTACCACCTTAACTGGAAGTTTAAAAATGCGGATCACTATCACGCATCTGCAATTCCAAGTGACTTTTTCCTCGCTTTTGCAAGTGACGGTAACCACTTACCACTAGGTGGGCCGCCAGCTTGCTGGTAATTATAGTTGCATAAGAAAAAGTATCGACAATTTAAATGAATAAATTAATTTATTTCTACTTAAAAAGTTGAAAATTACGAGCGCAATAAATCAACGTAAAAAGTGGTTGTAGAAAATTAATTAAAAATATTATATTGTAATAAAAATTATGGTATGTAATAAATAATGTACGGTCAAATTATTGTGGCACTAAACGATAAAATCCTTTTTCTTTAATGTTTATTTATTCTACGCACTATCGGTATTTACCTTGGAACAAATAATTGGCCAAAATTACTACTAAATGACGGCTGAGATAAGCGCGGCCTGTCTATTAAGTACCGTAATTGAAGTATTCCGCAGGGAAAGTGGAGAAGTTGATGGGTTTCCTAAAGGTTTTTTCAGTAGTAAAACATTATAATAATGTAATGACTGGGCATGGACGGCATTTCATCTTAGGCCTCAGGATGACAACGCACCTGCAATATCAAGTGATTTTCCCTTGTTATTGCAGGTGTCTATAGGCGGCGGTAACCGCTTACCATCAGGTGGGCCGTCAGCTTGTTTGTCATCGACTAGTATTTTTTTTTTTTTTTTTTTTTTTTCGTCTGCGATCAGTCCTTAAACTATAAGCAGATTTGTTGTGTTTTATGGCAGGTGGAGCGGGCTCCTCAGCAAGAGCCTCTACTCATTAATTGTGGATGCTAATAGCGATTTTCAAGGTCTAAGATGTTGTGCCTTTTCAATCTTTTGGTGTAGTGATGAATAGTCAATTGACGAGCCAGTTTGTTGGGATGATGAGTTACCCGCTCCTTATATTTTGCAGCAACTCCACGAATTTCCACTCTAACGGTGGTCATGTTTAGTTGTTCATGGATTTCGCCATTGGTTATGTACCATGGTACGTTTGCTATCGATCGCAGAATCTTGTTTTGTTGACGTTGCAACATGTTTATACTGGAGTCACTTGCACTACTCACAATTGGATACCATACATCCACACTGGATTGAGCACAGCCTTATATAATAAGAGTTTGTTGTCCATTGAGAGTCCAGAGTTCCTTCCTAGCATCCAGTAAAGGTTTCTGTGCCTTATTGCTAACTCAGCTTTTTTAGCGTCGATGTGCTGCCTCCAAGTTAACCGTCTATCAATGTGCAGGCCCAAGTATTTAACACAATCCTCATGCGGCAGTGAGTGTTCTCCCAATCTAACTGATGGACAGTTCCCTTTTCTTAAGGTAAAGGTTACCTGAACCGATTTTGTAATGCTTGCCTTTATTTTCCATTTTTGTAGCCAGTTGTGCAGTGAATCCAATCCAGTCTGTAACAGTGCGGAGGCCTGTGTGCAATCCTTGTGACTAGCAAGGACGGCAGTATCATCCGCGAACGTTGCAGTAGTAACGTCAGGGGCTAATGGGAGATCGGCAGTATACAAATTGTACATCATGGGTCCAAGTACTGATCCCTGGGGCACACCGGCCCTTATTTTATGGAAGTCTGAGTTGCTCCCCTCCTCGCTGACGTAGAATATCCGATCATCCAGGTAAGACGCAAGTATGGGATAATAGGTGTGAGACAAATATAGCTTGATCTTAGACAGCAGTCCATCATGCCACACCCTATCGAATGCCTGTTGGATATCAAGAAACGCAGCCGAACAGTACTCACCTTGCTCTAAGGCCTTTCTGATAGCTTCGCATACTCTGTGTATTTGCTCTATTGTACCATGTTGCTTTCTGAAGCCAAACTGATGGTCAGGTATGATTCTGCGTTCCAATAAATCGGGCAGCAGCCTGCGCAGCAGGATTTTTTCGAATAGCTTTGACATAGTTGGAAGCAGGCTGATCGGCCTATAAGACGTCTTTTCCCCAATAGGTTTTCCGGCTTTGTAAATCATGATGATTTCAGAAACCTTCCAAGCTCTCGGGAAGTAGCCAATTCTGAGCATTGTGTTAAATATTGTGGCCAAAAACACTATTGCCTTTCTCGGCAGTTCTATTAGGACTTCCTTGGGGATTCGGTCAAAGCCTGGGGCCTTCTTGTTGTCGAGTCGTTTTATGGTTCCCATAATCTCCATTGGTGATACTGCTTTTGCTGGTAGGTCCATTTGAAGTGCCTGCCTAAGTATTGAAGCAACATTCTCACCAGATTCATCGTCTGTGATGTCGTTAGGTCTAAACACTACCGACAAATGTTTAGCGAATAGATTTGCTTTTTCTTGACTAGTTCGGGCCCAGCTCTGTCCATCGTCTTTTCTTAATGGTGGCTTTGGTAGCTTTGGCCTGCAGTTCGAAGCGGCTGCTTTCCATAGTGAATAGTCTGTAGATTTGGTAGCAGTAAGAGACTCCAGTTTGGTACGGAGAGTTGTATGCCTCACCTCCTTAAGGGCTTTCTTTAGTTCTATAATCGCTTTATTAAAAGCTCTCTTATCTGACGGTTGGCGACTTTGGTGCCATACCCGGCGCAGTCTGCGTTTCTCTTGGACCATGATAAGTATGCTTAGTGGTATATTTGGCGAAAAGTCTCTGCGTGTCACTGGTGGTGAATTTTTCCAGCAGGCTTTTTGTATTAGGTTAGTGAAACTCAGAACAGCCGAATCCAATTCATCCGGCTCCTTGAGTCTAACATTTAGATTTAGGTTGCTCTCCATATACTCTCTGAAGGAGTCCCAGTCTGTGTTTTTATTGAAGAGTCTATCCTTCATCTCCATCTCGATAACTGTCTCGCTAATTGTAAGGATTACCGGAGTATGGTCCGAAGAGCCCTCAAGACATGACTCTGCTTTCAGGAAGTGGGTAGAGAATCCTTTTAGTATAAAGAAATCAAGCAAATCGGGTATTCTGGTGCAGTCAGCAGGCCAATAGGTTGGTTCAGGGGGGGAGAGTGTATTCAGGTTGTTTTCGTCAATGGCTTGTTTTAGTTGTCTTCCTCTCGTAGTTGTTAGCCTGGAGCCCCAATGCACATGTTTTGAGTTCCAATCACCCCCGGCCACGAATCGATTTCCAAGGGTTGAGAAGAAGTGGGAAAACCCAGCCGAGTCTATTGAGTGTCTCGGGGGACAGTACACTGCCGCCACATTGAAGTGGCCATACTTATCTTCTACAGCAATGCTTGTGGCTTGTAAATGACTGGTTTTATATTCCGGTAGAAGGTGATGTTTAATAGTCTCTCTGACTATTATGGCAGTGCCTGCATGACCTGTTCCATCCGGATGGTGGGTAGTGTATATTTGGTATCCTTTTATTTTGACATTGCTCCTTTCTGTACAATGGGCTTCAGAAATTAATGCAATGTGTATTTTATGTTGCTTCATTAGTAGTTCTAGTTCTTCTTTATTCGGAGCAAGTCCGTTGATGTTCCAGGTAGCGATTCTTAGAATCATTTGTCCAGTTTTTGTAGAAGTGTGGTTATGAGACTCACAAGGGTACTCATTTGTTGTAGTATTTTGTGAAAATTTTCATTTTGTTGTAGGAGTAGTTGCTCTATAGAGGTTTGATTTGACATATCGGTATGCGTTGGGTAGTTATCAAAAGTTGCTGTAGCTTCTTGTCTTGTACTTTTTGCGTAGTCATTCTTCATTTCCTTCGTCGGGTTTTTGTGCTTAATTGTCATCGGCTCAACTAGCACCTCAGTTTGGTTGGATTTCTCTACAAAGTTTTCATTCCACCTCATTGGAGTTTCTATTCTGGGGTGAGTTTTATTCGCTTTTCTCAACTGTATTTCCTTATAAACATCACATCCTTTGTAGTTTGCCGGGTGAGAACCTTGACATAAGGCACATTGCGCTGGGGTGTTCCGATCTTTTTTTGGGCAATCTGATGTTTTATGGGGCTGTGCACATTTCACACAACGATATGGCCTCATACAATAATTTTTGGTATGACCGTATTGTTGGCACCGATGGCATTGTGGGATAGTTGTACGCTTTCTTGGGTCCTCTATAGTAACTACTTGGTGGTAGATGTGTTTAATATCTTTGGCCAGTTTGTTTAGCGGGCCCGGTTGTAGATTAACAAAGAAAGTTGAAGTGGCTCTTTTTTCGGGACCATATTTAGCATTTATGATTTCCCCGGACACTGTGTTACCTGTTTTCTCTATTTCTTTTCTTATTTCTTCTTTTGGAGTAGTGTGATGCAGATTTTTTATTACAATACGATAAGGTCTTTCGTCTTTTCTATTGAAAGTGTGGCCTATAATTTCGTTTTTGCGGAATATGGTGATGACATTTTTGTATACTTCAATTTCGTTACAATTTATTCTTAATTGATTTCTGTTAATTACCTTGAGTGTATACTGATTTTTCTCCGCCACGGTTCCTACCAAGTCCGTTAGTTTATTGACATCGTCCACCCCATAAAGAATTATTGGGGGAGGTTTGGAAGGTTTTTTTTCTTTAGGCTGTGTTGCTGTAATTTCCTCTGTTAAGTCTATTGGTAAGTCACAAAATTTGTTATGGGTTTTTATACTCTCAGGTGAAGGACTACTCAACTTTTTCCTCTTTGGGTTTCTAGAGGCTGGGACCCTTTGCCATGAAGGTGGGCACATTGTTGTTTGCGTGACTACGGAAATATCTTGTTGCCTTGTCGAGAACTCTCTTTCTTGGGCTTGTTTCTGGCTCTGCATAGGTATGCTTTCTACGGAATTACTTCTTGGCCTAGTAATAAACAAGCTAGGATGGAAAGCTTGCTGGATAAGTTTCTTGCTGCCAGTAGCATTAACTACCATAGAAGCCTGGTCGCCTACTTCTATGGAGTCTTCGGTAGCCAACTTCTCACCCTCCGGCCCGGGTACCGGGGGGCGCCGGGTGTTAACCGGATCGCATGACGAACTCTTACTCTCATTTATAGACATTTTCATTAAAAAAAAAGGTTGAGAAAAGCTGCTCATAAAACTTACCCAGGGTTTTAAGGCTACTCTTTAGAAGGGGATTTAATTCCTTCAGGCTTGCAGTAGCCTACGGTGGGTTATTTACCGCCGCCCATTACTCGGCGTTGACGTATTTTTACAGCTGTTTCTACCAAGGTGGAATAAGGTAGTGAATGCGTCATTTACAGCCAACCCTCCTCTTTTCTCATCCGGGCTTGGGACCGGCAATGGCAGAGTTCGACTAGTATTAAAAAAATATTTGATAACATGTTACAAAAAGAGCAGCATGCGAACAACGCTTGGCGAACGGGCCGTGGCTTGCCTGATCCAGATTAAAAATTAATTATTAAACCCTGAATTGAAAAAAAGTATTACGAAAACTAATATTAAGCAGCTTGGAAATTAAATAACTTCTTAAAGTTATTATAGTCCTCTTCGTAACTAAACTCTTAAGTTTAGTTACGAAGAGGACTATATTACACTACCTAAAATACCTCCTTGATTTCGATTGTAGGTTGGTTAAAAGAGGCATTTTGCTAGAGATAAGCTCACCTTGGTATGTGTGTCTTACTTTTTTTGGTGAATTAGCGTTGGTTGGTGGTTGGTAGGTGTGTAGGTAAACATTGACGCTGTGCTATGGTAATAGAAATGACTTCTTATATAGGTAGTGGCCTTTTCATTATTTAACTCCGTGAAAGTAAAAAATGTCTTTTAATAAATTAAAATAAAACTTTTATTGTTTGGTATTTTTAAACTAAAACTATTCTTCGATTCGAATGTATTTATTCGATGAATGCTATTTATAATTATTTGCATTTGCATTTTTCCTACAGCAAATAAAAGGCTTTTTAAGGTGGCCAGTTATATTTTTAATTTAATATTACCCTTTACGAGTTTCATAGAGCAATGATCGAAATCCTATCAGTTGTTCGTTACTTAATTTAATCTCGGCACTTATCTACCTATTTATTAAGTTTTGTGCTAAAAAAACACTGTCTCGAAGTGTGAAGAGGGTTGTATGAATGTAATCAATCTTGGCAGTTTCTGTCTGTGTGTATAGTCAAAACAATGATATATAAGCCCTTCTGACGTTTTATCACTCATACATAAGTTAACATATTTGAAACTCATGAACGATAATACGAACAAAAAGTAGCAATATATTAATATTAGCTCGTGGCTATAGCTACCTGTGTCACAGCCGATTTGTGTCATTTTTACACCTACTGAGCTGAAATATTGAACTGAGACATAAATGACAACACAAAAATTATTACAATCAAAAGGAATTACTCTCAAACAAAGAAAACATATATGATTTTACTTAAAGTTACTTATCTTTGAAGAATTAATGAATCAGCAAATTACATATCAATAATATTGATAACCAAAAATTTTAGGTTTACAGTAATGCCCATTTTCATTTTAAGATTATTGCATATATACAAAAAAAATCTTCATCTACATATTTTTTTATCCACAGATACCGAATAGCCTTCCGCGAGACGTTACTCTGCCACAAACTCCGGCGCAGCGATTCTCAGCGCTTCAACTTGGAACATACGAGCTGCCGCGAAGTCACTTCTATCCCCAGCATTACCAAATCCATCAACTACCGCAGGAGGGACCAGAGAATATCTTTCATCGGCAAAGTGGACTACGTAAAAGATCCCTCGCCATTCTGTGTCAATAACGGCAGGTTACCCGTTTTGAAGTACTACAACGACGTTTCTAAAGTATACCTTAGTGATAATGATGAAAGCAAAAGTGAGCAGTAACTTTAAGGTGATATAAATGATAATCCTAAGTCGATTAAGTAATGTAACATTAATGCAGAGTTTGCGTACTTTTTTCACTGTGTGAGACATTACGGTTGCAGTAAATCGGCATTGCCAACGACTTTGCGTGCATTCCGAAGCACGGAAGAATTTGATGTGACAAAGTCAATAAAAATTTGACAGTTATTCAAATTTTTATGTTCTCAATATGCGAGTCAACCCACTGCCCTCTGGAGGGAAAGTATCCTAGATATTGAAGTTAGCTAACTATACTCAAAGGAATTCCTTTATTTCCAAAAATAACAGTAATTGCATTCAAAGATTTATTAGAAGTCACTTACCTGCCCCCTTATTCTCAACTGTCGGAAAATTATCGAATTTCGGAAACTCTATACCTGTCACTTTTTATCACTATCCGTCAAAGCGAGACAGCATGTGACTTTTCGAATCGAATCCGTGATCCGAGAGAATAAGGGGGCTGATCCGGGAATCGAGCCCGCCAAAAATACGAACACCTGTAGGTATTATTATGATACCGACCGATAGGGTTCGTCAAAAAATCTCTTACAGACATTATCTGTAAAATTTTAGGACGAACATAAAATTTTACAATGTAGGTAGGTTTCATGAGACACGACGAAACACTGAATTAAGTACCTACTCGTATTTCTTCGTCTTGTCTGTGCTACCACGGCCTTTTGCACATTACAAGAAATTTTCTTGTGTCTTATGAGAATTGTCTTATAAGAAATTCAGTCGCATTGATTGTTCTATGAGACCGTACATATTACAAGATATTTTTTCATAGGTCGGATTAGACACGCGAATACTAGTCATTTTATCGGCTGCATGTTCGATGTCGTGTCTACACAAGACGTCTTGTTTAGACACGACATCTACTCAACTATGTAAATAAGTTATCGCGTGCACATTCAACGCGGCTGCGTTAGCGAAAACACCTGTATTGTCCACCCTTTCGTTTAAATTAAAACTTTTATCAAACATGAGTACCATAAAAGTGAACATGGAACATTTGATAGCTCTAGTAGAAGAAAGACCTGTAATTTGGGACAAAACTTGTGAGGAATATAAGTTTAGGAATTTGAAGACCGCCGGCGCCGCCCGGGATGACATATGTTCCATATTAATAGAACATTTTAAAGATTTGCCAATAGTGGAAAAAAATGAAAAAGGTAACTGTATTATATTTTATACTATATAATTATTTTACCGTTATTAATTAAATAAAAGATTAAAAAATCTGTAGACGATTGATAAGATTGAAAAATTTCGTTCCCGCTCGTGTCGAAATTTTTTCAATCTTTTATTTAATTTATAGATTAAAAGGACATCGCCCTATAGCAATAAAAAACAAACAAAGCTCCGTGAATCCTCCGTGAATTGTGGCTACAGACTGAGGACAGACAAGACGTCTTGCAGAATGTGTACGATAAACCAGACAAGACATTTTTCTTGTCTTGTGTCCGTGTCTTATAATGTGCAAAAGGCCTAAATTTTAGGTTTGCGACGAAAACTAGTCGAGTTTATTTATTTGTATTAATTAGCAATCTAATTGCCTCTAACATAATTTGTCAATGAAGATTATAAGAAATTACTTCGATTAAATAATTACAGTTGTTATCTTAGCGCGTACCTATACCTATGTAAAATTAGCTTACGTTTATTTATATTTACTTTTATTATTTCGGTATCGTCTATTGATTTTAGAGGCAATGTTTGTTACAGAGATTTGTTCATTATGATAGACCTTATCGATTGCTGTCATTATAATACAGGTTGTTTATTAGTCCATTTGGCGGGTTAGATTCCCGGCTCAGGGGATTCCTGACTTTTGATAAATCTTTGAATGTAGTGATTGTTATTTCTAAAAATAAAGGAATGTTTTCTTTGAGTATAATTTGCTAGGTTCAATATTTAGATACTTTCCCTCCGGGGGCATTGGTTTGAATTACTCTGTATACACATTATAGTTATAGCTCTATTGTCAAGGAGAGGGAAAAAAGTATACAATAGGGTGAGGATGCCGAATATGAGATACCATTTTTGTTTATTGTCATTAAAAAAAAAGTACTTCAATTAGAACTGTATGAATTACAAATTTGAATAGGAAATTTAGTATTGTTTCATAAAACAAACATTATATAATCATAAGTATACAATTTTTTTTTATTTATTCGAAATAATTCAAAATAATATAAAATTGTGTTTTGTAAATGGGGCTCCTATTATAAGATACTAGATATAACCCTAATATGAGATGGTATCTCATATTAGGGAATGGCACCAATGAGGATGTAAATATTTAGAAATAAATAAATAAACAATTTGTTTGCTAATCAGTCTGTTAATTATATAGATAAACTTATTAATACTGATTTTGTGGCTTTGACTGATTTTGTGGGCTTACAAAATCAGTCTTAAAAACAAATGAGAACGAAGTAATTTTTGGTACTTCTTGATTAAATAATTATTTTTTAAAAATTTTATTAGATGTCTGAACAAAAACAACATAAAAAAACGATTCTCTATTACGTCTCCGCAATCCCTATGAGACCATTTGAAACAGCCTTGACATTTCTTCCATGATTCTCCTTTCGTATCTTCCAAGAATCTGACGCTGCAGTAAGGACATTCTGCATCAGGTGGATCACTATCACTGCTGCTATCTGACAGCTCAGGCAGGTCCTCGTCTCTGAACTGGAACTGTCTAGTTTCTTATTATTCTTTTTCTTTACAACTTTCTTGTTCACTTTCTTCTGAGGTCCTTTCTTCTGTTTTTTCTTTTTCTTGTTTTTTATTCAAAGAGTCAATAAGCGATCTTTTATAAGGCGAAGCAGTTATTATTGCAGCGGATCCACTTCGGGTTTTCTTGGTATTGCACGTTTGTATTCTAGGCACCGGCTTTAGGGCAAAGGGTGAGACATGAGATGATGTGCTAGGCACTGGATTGACGTATTATCCAGCGTTATCACGGTGTCCTCACGCTCAAGAGTGCCCTTGGGAACACCAAACTGCTTCGATGCCCCTAAATAACCCATCTGTTTATTTCGTACAGCATCCACGGCTCATATTATAGCATCGCGATCCCAAATCTTCCTTTTCGTCGGTGGCATCTTAAATAAAAATAAATTAATCTAATTTCTAGCGTTTCATATTACCATTAGCCTAATATGAGATATCTCATATTAGGATCACTCAACTATCTCATATTAGGAACACACAGAAATTAAACAAAATAATACCTAGTTATGTTTATGATAAATTTAACATGTGAATATTGCACTTGTATCATAAAATTGATCGTCAAACCTTCACAATAACACTAACTTGAAAACACTTATCGTAATAATAAAATTGTAACACACCTTGTGAAGATAACGTTGAAAAATTTTGAATTTTGGCTTGCGTGAAAATCACCTCTCCCTATGTAAACAGCGCTGCTGGCCGGCGCACACTAACGTGCGGGGGGAGATGTTACCATAACGTTTCTCGCGACACTAGCGCTAAATAAGTACCGTGCACGAATTGGCCAATACTTTGCTGTCTCATATTTGGCGCCTATCTCATATTATGCATCCTTACCCTATAGATTTTTGTATACAAAATTAGGCTCTGAATATTCAGTCACCGCTACGTCTAGCATAATAATTGAGGACAGCAAAGCGAATATAATGCCTAGTTGTTACAAAAGCGACAAAATTGTAAATATTATTTCTCCGTGCTTCCGGCACCAACCATAGTGAAAGGTTTGATTAGACACATTGTTTCCATCAGAGAACATAGAAAGAGGTGGTGTTGTTTCTATTAACCAAAGAATTTTCCTCATTGTTATTTTGTATACAACACTATAGGTATCGTAAACTATTAGGTATTAAGAATTTATTTAAGAAAAAAATGTCTTTGTTAGTATAAATTACTTAAGAGTAATCAATGACCTTTGATTTTATACAAAGTCAAATATATATTAGGCCTGCCCTGCGAGCTTAATGGATCTTTATTATATTAATATCTATTGTATGTGTAATCTATCGTTCGTTAATTAGGTACTTCAATGTTGACTTTTCTCTATTCTTCATTTTCTAAAATATTATGCTATAATTTTTGTTTATTTTATCCTTTTATACACCAAAGGTTTTCAATTATTACAGAATCTTTAATGATCATCAAAATTTGGGATTAAAACTAAACCGACACGCTTTATAGTTACTAATTTATTATTGTTTACAAAAAAGAAAGAAAACCATGAAAAAATATGTGCTTCAGACGGGAATTGAGCCCGCGTCTCCTGATATCCGGCCAGACGCGATTATCACTACGCCACCGGAGCACTAGGTGCATCTAGTGATTCCCGCCTGGTGCATATAATTTTTCATCGTTTTCTTTTTTTATTTGTAATTCTTACAATAAAGTAGACGTTTAAACGCATCAAAAACATTGAAATATTTTTGTTTGTTTTTCACCAAACAATAGGTACAGATTTTTTTATAAAAATATCAAAGAATATTCACAAGTGAAATGGCACTACAATTTAGGTACCTACGCACCAGAAACTACAGTCCCCTACTGTGGATTCTGTTGTGTAGATTAATTCCAATATTCTATTCTTTATGGCTCTTTTGAATGATTTATTTCAGGCATAAACATATCAATATGAGTAAATATTGATATGTTTAAGAAATACTGGCATAATTTGTATTTGTGAAAACCATATCAATAAGCACCAAGCTTATTGATAGGTTAGAGGTAGGTTGGTAAGTTTGCGATCCCCCAACAGTGTAGAGAAGAAGGTTTTACTTAATGAGCTTACTTTAATTAAGTAAGTTTTATTAATTTAGTTTGAAGCAACTCTAAAAAAATAAAACCCCATGGCGACGTCAAATATATCAGGAGACCCATGCTTGCATTACACTTTTTATCTTTTTCATTTCCTCTTGTCGAAGTAAATCCTAGTGTTCTAAAGATGAATTTCATCTTTGTATTATAGGAGTCGTTGTCGAGTAGCTAAACATGTCTACTAAACTATAGTTCTCAAGTTAGATTCGAATCCCGAGTGGGTTAAATGCGTGTTTGACGAGTGCGAACTGTTTACGAGTCATAGAAGATTATCGTTAGAGATAGTTCCAATATTTCCATTATCTGTTTACTAAGTACAAAATTTATTCTATAATATTCCAGAATAGCATTGCTCTTGTCTTCGTATTTTCGCCTACTCACCTACCTATCTGTACCTTTATATTTCAAGACCTACACAATACGCTAAATTCAGTAAAGTGTTAATGAATACGAGTTATTTTACCGGATTTAACTCGCCTTTAATTAGATGTTTTTTTTATTCTATACCTGACGTTTTTTGTTTGATCGTGGTCACGGGCAGACTGGAGATGTCAGTTGTTTTTGTTAAGTATCTAAGTTATCTCCCGTCATTATATTTTGTGTGCTCCGGATTCACGCATTACGGAGTTCACGGTGTCCGCGGGTCGGGCAGACTGTAATCGGGTTTTTCTGATCCCAAGCTGATGGTAAACTCTACCCATCTATTGAAATGAAAAATGTTTTTTGATTTCAATATCCTAACGTTACTTTCTAGGGGCTTATCAAATTTGATTTAGGGGTTGAGACCGACTAGGGCGTGTTCACCACACTGTCAACTTAGTTTCGCGCTTGTGTTTAAAACTTAAGCTATAACTATAACTAATATGTACTAATGCTTCTTTATGTTTGACCTATGTTTGTAAGGCCACAGTCACAATTGATTTTCTTCAGCGGCTATAGAAGGAAGTTTACTGAAACATGCGTCAAGATGTGGCCAATATTGTTGGAAACTTTTTAGTTTAGCAGCTTGTCACTAAATTGTTATTGGTTTGGCTCGGTATCTATGACTTTGCCGTGGTATTTTCAACTGTTTGTCCCGCAATATGTATATGCTTGACATGCCAAAGCTAAGCTGTCAGGTGTTGTCAGACGCTCTTCAAAAGAAAGATTTTACACTTCAGTAGCTATGTAGTTAGTCAGACAGTTGACGAGGGTGGTGATGAGAGTCACAATTGAATAATGGGAACAAAATAATAATGTAGAATACCTATCTAATTAAATACCAGTTAAATTCGGTAAAGCGGTTACATTTCAAGCATTGCTGATCTCAAATTTCATGTGCATATCAAATATTACCTTAATATCATCATATTTATTTAAGGCAAACGCTTCACGCTCGGCTTCGACAAATGCTCTACATATTCGCATATAAACCACAGCGTTGTGTATAAGCACATAAATAATTTTGAGTCCTAACGACACACAGTTAAAGCTTAAAGTGGTTTCATTACATATTAAATAAAACATTTATTACTTTATCGTGTGCGTGATACTTACATCACATCGCAATCCTCAGGCAGAAGCAATGCTTTTGCGGAAATTAATTAATTCATATTTCAAATTAAGCCGAGCGAATTAGTATTCGCTAGCTTGATAAAATAGAAGACATTTTAAGTAATTTATAATTGAAGCCGCGTAATCACTGAAGTACCAATCCAATAGATATTATATTGTTGAGTGGATGCACCAGACTCGCTTGTAAGGGTCAAAAGACAGAAGGTTGAATGGCTTAGAAATCCGGGATTAAAACACTCCAAATCCTTCTTAAGGGAGGACGTAGAAGATAAATCTAAGCGAACGTTAGAACACAAGACCGATTTTAAAGAGGCTAAACGTTATTTCGGCCGAGAGACATAGGGATAGAGATACGACTAACTCTAAGCTAGTAGGTACTAAACAAATATACTAGTGCGACAGGCAGACAGAGCAACTTTTACATTAAGAATGTTGGTGTGAATACTTAAGTAGTTAGTTCTTTTTAAATGAAATAATGTTTGAATTAAAGATATTTATAACAATATCAAAACTAGAAAAAGTCATATCCTAGTCCTAGGGCAGCAAACCCTTAAAAAGGAAAGTAAAGGAGGAGGTAAAACATCATAAGTTCGTTTCCCACTCCAGAGCAAGTCTTGATATTATTCAAATAACCGCTTTATTTTAAAGCAGCGTACAAATATAGTCCAGCCATGTTATTTTATACCTGACGTTTCGATTACTTTACAGCGATCATGGTCACGGGAAGACTCAAGAAGTCAGTTGTCTTTGATTATGTTTGTATGCTTGCTACTCAAAACAATTTGTTCTGAGGTATACTAAGTAACGTACGGTCGACCACAGAAGTAGCTGAAAACTTTAGTACCATGTCGCAACGACTCTAGCGTCAATATAGGTACGATAGCAACTATAAAGTACGTGCACAAGATCGGTATGACATAATACTAAATTGTTCAGCTACTTCTGTGGTCGAGGGTACCGTCAGTATACGTAACGAAAAGGTCTAACAATTTCATTTCACTCATACGTGCAGACATTTAGATTTGATACAATATTCCAACTAAAATTATGTAGCCAAAATGGTAATAGTCTACCTTTCTTGTATAAGGTAGGTATTTGGAATGATTTAGAGACAATTTGGTGCCTAACTACCTAATTTTATTTTGCAGGCTACACGCGATGTACAAGTACCTACCTATTTATAAGAAAACGCTACCTTGCGCAATGTTGTCATGTAATTCTCTGTATTTTGTTAAGCTCGCATTTGGACGGGGTGTTGAATTTACCATGTTCCCGTTGAAATTATGATCTGCACCTGCGGGAGCTGACGAATTATGCCACATGCCACTGAGGGTTTCACGTAACAATTTAACAAAGAATCTCTTTTCTGTGTTCTGTGGTACGCATCGTTAAAAACAGCCGGGATGTTTCAAATAGATGCTTTGCTAGAATCGCTAGTGGCTTCAGAGACCTATGCTAAGTTAGCCCGTAATCTAGCTGCTGAGTATCTATTGAAACGTTGTTTCGGTCGAGACAGATAAACAGATAGTATATGACATATGATTGACTCAGCGAGAGGAAAAAAGATAAAATAGCGATCGCGCGTGTAAAGTAAGCGAAAACACAGAAATCGTTTTATGAAAAATAACTATAAGAATTAAAAAACGCTTCTACACGATTGCAAATTGTAATGATAATTTCCTATTGTATACAAATTATCGTTCACCAATAATCTTAAGTGTTCTTATTTTTAAAAGGTCTATTCGGAAACAATACGAGTATGTATCTAGGCAAAACCCTTTCATCATGTTTTAGATCACACGTGGCTAGATAACGATATTAAAAAATGTGTAATTTATAAGTAATATACTTATGCAAATAATTTTTTCTATGCATCGCCTTAAATTTTCAAGCCGAGACTCTCGAGAATCATGTGACAATAAAAACACATTGTGTCTGAAATCTGTTAAATTGTCAGCATATTTGTATTAGCAGGATTTGTCTTTCGACTGACTGAACGGAATAACTGAAACACACTTACTTCATCTAAATTTCAGTTTAACGAGTGTTACAGAATTACGAAATTAAATTTGGAATTCGGGGGTTGCAGGAGGTCGATGACATAGTATGCGCGCGGGTTTTGTTTGTGTATGTGGAAACACACTGTATAGGCACGTACAGCTAGCATCAGAATCATCTGAGCTTTCAGAGTGGTTAAAGAAAAATATCTTTATTATATCAGAAAAGCAATTCTAACACTACGATGATAGAGTCGTATGTAGTTTGTAGCCTTACATGCTGTTGGTTTTGTACAACGTCATAGCTATTTTAATTTGAGCACCCAGAAAGCTCAGACAATTCTGATTGTGACTGAATATATACCTTGTTGTTCAGAGAAGTGTGTGTAATTTCCAACCTTGATGCATGTGAGAAAATATTAGTTATTATTGTACTAACTAGGTAACATATTTGACCTTTATATTGCTGTAGTTTTATTACAGCTGTTCTAAAATATATAGAAGGTAGGAGTACCTACCTGCTATATATTTTGGAACTGCTATTTACCTTGTAAGGTAAGATATATTTTAGAACGGCTGTAAAAATACATTTAAAGGGCTTTTTACTAAGTGGTAGGCCCATATGTAGGGTCGCCTTTCTTATTTCAGCCGTGAAACAGTTCCCTTTGTTTCGGATTAAAGGGAAAAGTATCCAGTGATATTACTGGGCATGGACGGAATTTCATCTCAGGCCTCAGGATGACAACGGACCTGCAATAATATCAAGTGATTTTTCCTTGTTACTGCACGTGTCTATTGGCGGCAGTAACTGCTTACCACCAGGTGGGCCTTCAGCTTGTTTTAATGTTTTAGTTTGTATATATTCTGAAAGAAAAGGATGTAATTTTACTGTATTGTTGTTTGTAGTTAGTTTAGATTAAGCGAGCATAATCCAGACAGGATTTGGCCAAATTATAAAAATAAGTCTTCTTTCGTATTTTAGAGCTCTAATTACTTACTTAAAATTTAATTTTACATGTGGTTGTGAACTAATTTGTTGTACATTAACATGATATAACCTTTGATCCTCGGCCGATCTTAATATACAGAAATATACAGAAATATACAGAATGGTGTCGACAATTCGACATTATTTATATTATTTATTATTATTATTATTATTATTTGATAATTTCATGACATTTCTATGAAATAATGCAGCCAAAATGCTTTATTATTTCATAGAAATGACACAAAATTATCAAATGAATAAACATCTTATTTTGAAAGTTGCAAAACATTTCTATGAACTATTATCCCATGTATTAATTCATATATTTATTTATACCTATAGAGGAAAATAACTATGCCAATAGCCTACCACAGCTTAGCTACCAAGCAGCCTCTGTTATTTTTAATAAAATATAAAAAATTGCTAGGCAACAAAACTTTAACAAGCATATCTTTCTCTGTGGATTGTATTGGGACCGGCCGTATATTACATATTATATGTAATCAAAGGATTTAGTATACTTAAAGAGTTTGTTCCAGGAAACCCCACTCATAAATAAATGGAGTTCCCCTAACTAACATATTGCAGTATTAGACTTACATTTTACTAATTTAGGTTAGAAAAATAATAAGTTAGAATAAAACTACAACCACAATCACGACACGACAAATCGGGACGATTCCTGGTGGAGATATATCAGTGGGAATTTCTGGAATAATTCTAATCAAGACTTAAGTTACATACTTTAATATTAAAGATATATTATTTAAGGAAATAGTCAAATAAGCTGCTGGGTATTTATATTCTTAGGTTTATTGTTTATCACTGTGCACACGACAGCACATCAAGTGTCACAAATGCACTACGAAAGTCGCCTCTATTACGAACGGCGTAAGGGTGGTCTCAAGATCAAACTGTTACGCTTGATGTACTGTCGACTGTACTATTAATGGTCATACTTTTCCCTTAGATACGAGAGGCTTATAAAATGTAACCAATTAATTCTGCTATTGGTATCGGCATCATGTTAAATTAGATATGTACCTAATTACATTAATAACTACAAGAAATGATATTTTGTCTCATTACTAATAACTGCTTTGACACTTCAGGACACATGCTCTGTTACACTACGGAAAGCGTCACCAAGGGATATGATCTGACCTAATTTTCCGAAAATAGTTTAGTACATTTACTTCTCTCGTATTTGTTTAGAAATCTCGTTTTTTTATATTTATTACTAAACATAATCAGAATATCCGACTAATTAGATGAACTTCAAAAGTTTCAAAAGTTAAGTAGGTAAGTGCGTACTTGGTATAAAATTAGTGGTCAGTGGAGCTCATGGTATTCCAAAAATCAGTGGAAAGCTTATGTTAAGCAGTAGGCGAAGCGAAAATAATGATCATTAATACCAAGATTGCGTGATCGAATCAGAAATGATGAGATTCGTAGGAGAACTGGGGAGCACAAAGAATAGCGAGCCTCAAGTGACATTGGGCAGGCCACATTGCAAGGACTAAGAGCCGTTGGGGCGGAAAGGTCCTCGAGTGGCGGCTGCTTGCCGAGAGACGCAGCGTTGGTAGGCCTCCCACAAGGTAAAGGTTGCGAGCTGGTAAAGGTTGCGGGAAGCCGATGGATGCGGACAGCGCAAGACCGATCGGTTTGGAGATCCATGGGGGAGGCCTATGCCCAGCAGTGGGCGTCTCTCGGCTGCAATGATGAATACCTTGGTATTCATCTTAGTATTCCAGAATCGGGAGGTATTCGAGGCTGGAACCGCGGTCCCGAGAGCCCTTGGTATTAATGATTGGTATTAACCTTGGTATTAACCTTGGTTAATACCAATCATTAATACCAAGGGCTCTCGGGACCGCGGTTCCAGCCCCGAATACCTCCCGATTCTGGAATACTAAGATTTTTATTGACTATTAGGTATCTACTGTTTAGATATAATTTTTAAAATAAAATTTAACAATTAAGAATTTAAATTTAAAGAAAATAATACATATTATATAAGGAAACATGATTAGAAATTACGACAGACTATTTTTAACTGTGTATAATATAAACTTTGTATACGTGCTGGTGTGTTGAATGGTTCGCTTTTCATTGAATAATAAATAAATATAAAAGGAAAATTGTTTCATTATTTTGTAAAATCCGCTGCTACGAAACTTTAACTGAAAAAATAAACCAAATATGTTAAAGAAAATATGATACATTCATGTTTTTAATAACATACTTCTTTCACGATAAAAACGCGTTCTTCTACAAACTTCCTACTGAAGCATTTTTAATCTGTGCTAAGAATATGTGTATCGCTCGCTATGACTTTATCGAGACTGTCCCCTTATTATTCGCTAACTCAAATGATAAGTGCCGTGGATAAAATAATCGGTGACACAGACCTAGATCCTTAGCTCTCGATTTCCCAAAGTATTCCAGGTGGACCCTCAGGGGTCCACGGGAGACTCGACGGGGCTATACGTTGGCGTGACAATAAAACACATTTATTGTCGAGTTTTGGGTAGAAATGTAGCTGCTAAATTTTGAAAGTAGTGTATGAGAAAAATGTTTGGGAACCTCTGATCTAGTTAATGTCTGTGTTAGCCGCAAATACGGCAGACGTTTACCTAGACTAGATAAATGTCTGTGTTCGGTGCTTTTATTTACATTGATGTTACACAATTAAACATTTCGTTTCGTTGCTGCGTGAAACAGCAATGTATATATCGCCACCGCGCCGTCTGTTTAAATCAGCCGCTTAAATGGATGCCTAGCCCGTTGATTAAACGCCGGCATCCAATTGGCTGCCTAGCCCGATAGTTAATTGGACTAGGCTCACTTAACGTTTAACGACTTGGCGTGTTGAATGAATCATCTTGTACTGAAAAGTTTTGGATTGATTGGTAGGTTCAAGGTTATTTTTTATGACCACATATAAACCGACATCGTTTTGGTTCAAAGTGGTAACAAATAAATAAGCTTGAACCTACCAATCACTCAAACAGTTACACAGAACCTGTTCGATTTAAACGACCCGCCTAGGCGTCCAATTGAACGGCTAATTTAACCCAGACGACTGACATGACGTTCAGCCATCTGGTTAAACGTTACGCGCAATGAGTTGGCAACTTCAGCCGTTTGACTGGTCATATCAAACTCCTGAACGCATAATTGTAATTTATTTTATAATTTATGTTAGGAACCATCTCGATCACGTCAATTTTCAAACAAAAAAACCGAATCAGAATAGTTCTTCGTTTAGGAGCTACACAGACAGACACGTCTAACTTATAACACCCCTTTTTAACGCCGGGAGCTAAAAAGGTATGAGGCACCGACCCTTGTCATTTTATGAGGTCTGTACGTAATAATCGTAATAAAATGTCCGTAATTAATTACCTATCAATCAGTATTTTAGCTGGCCGGTGATTGTGTATGATCGCAATACACACAAAGAACAGTCTTCTTTCCACATTCTTATGGAACCTGTAATTTTGGTTAGCAATAGTTAAAATCGGAAAGTACCTTATTATTACAATATTAACATATATCAGGCTTTGTAAACAAATGAACAAACAGCAACTAATAAAATAAATATCAATTTAAAATCATAAATGGTCGAGCCTTTGTCGTATTTGCGGTCTTGAACAATGTAAACATTAATTATGTCATAAATAAAATTAAAAAATATATCTAGGTACTACTTGTTTATTGATTTCAATTTATAATATACCTAACTATTATAATAAATATTTATACAGTTACAGTTCTGCTTAATTTGGGCTCTATATCTGGTATGAACAAAACACAAAAAGAAACACAGTTAAAGTAATTGATACACTAATTACTGAATTTTCCATAAACTAGATACAGTTTAAAGACACATCTTTTAAATATCATTGCGAAAAAAGTCTGCGAAAATTTTTAAAATTGATAATTTTATCAAACATTATCAAAATATCAAATAATAAATGGAACATTCAATGTAACTACTTCATATACATTTTAGGTGCTATTGTAGAGCACGTCAAGAACATGTTAAATTTCTCGTAGCAGATAATATTATAAAAACAACGCCGTCGGTTATGTCAAATATTCAATGGAAATTTCAGCGCTTTTGAAGATACTGGTGACTCACAGATAAAGTTTAAGACACACTGGGAAATAGGTAAGTGGATATAATATCATAATTAAATTGAAGACGCAAATTTAAGAAAAAGATATACTTACCTAGAATAAACCTTCTATTCCATTCGCTATTTGTATTTTCTTTATACCTTTTGTGAAGCGGTAAGAAGAGTCCATACGAAGACAGCTAGTGCAGTACAAAAACACTGCTCTAGCCGCCTCTACCTTGCCGGCCCAAAAGTTGCTTTTTCACGCCTCTCTTTAAGGAACCCATGTTAAAAGAAGGAGGGAAGACATGTGCTGGCAAATAATTCCAAGATCTGGAAGAACGACAAAGAAACGAAGTACTAAATTTCTTTGTGCGTGATGTTGAGGTGGAGCTCCGGAAATCCGAATTGATGACTCCGAAGACCGGCACGCGTGCTCCTGATTAGGAAGGGGGAAGGCGGGATAAGGTCAAAAAGCTCTTTAGAGCACTCTCCGTGATATAGCCTTGTCCCTGAAGAGAGGAAAGGGGAAGGAACTGCGACATTTTGGCTGTGAACGAGCAGACCTGTGTTTGTTCTTCTTCTTCTACCCTTCTCCTACTTATCTTCTTCTCGTCGTCTTCTCATAACCTTCTCCTCATCTTCTTTTCCTCTTCTTCTCTCCTTCCTCTTGTCCCCTTCTTCTTATCCCCTTCTTCTTATCCCCTTCTTCTTATCCCCTTCTTTTTATCTCCTTCTTCTCCTCATCTTCTCTTCGTCTTCTCTTCTTCATATCTTTTTCTTCTCTTCTTCTTCTTCTCTTCTTCTATTCATCTTCTCCTTAATCTTCTTTTCATCTTCTCTTATTTTTTTTGTTCTTTTCTTCTTGTTTTCATCTTCTCTTATTTTTTTGTTCTTTTCTTCAACTCTTCTTCTTCTTCTCTTTTTCTTCTCTTCTTCGGTCGCAGGGAGCCTTTAGATGTAGACTGCGTACAATTTGGAAATCAATGGGGGAGGCAGTGGCAGTTCAGCAGTGGACTTCACAGGCTGATATGATGATGATGGTGATGTTGATGATCCATACCATACTAATATTGTGAATTGCGAAAGTAACTCTGTCTGTCTATCTACCTAAGTATCAGTTACCATTTCACGCTTAAACAGCTAAACCGATTTAGATGAAATTTGGTATGGAGATAGTATGAGACCCTGGGAAGGACATAGGATACATTTTGAAACGATAGCTGACATCCACGCGGGCGGAGAAGCGCGTTGGCACTAGTAATATATAAATTATAAATGTATATTATGTATAATATACTTATTATAAATGCTAAATTTCGAATGGATGTCAGTAACTCAATCACGCCAGAACGGCAGAACAGACCTGGATGAAATTAAGATATACATATATATATTGTAGTCCGGAATAGAACATAGGATGTTTTTTTATTCCAGGAATGCGTTCTCATGGTATATCGCAGACGAAGTCGCCGACGGAAACTAATTAATAAATAACAATATTTTTGTGGGGGTTTTTACGCAAAATAGCGGGAAGACAGATGACATGAATGAATTTCCTTGTTTAACTTAGATAGTTATTTATTATGTACATAAACACACAGTATTGACACAGTATTCTGTTTTTTCGTTATTTTCTGTATGAACTCTGGTGGGCTGGCAAGTGACGAAATGTAAATAAATAAAAAAAGACACAATCATCATCATCATCATGCTAGCCTATGATGAACAAAGGCTTTCCAACCGATTCCCAAACGGAACGGTTTTCGCAGTCTGCATCCAACGGCTCCCCGCGACACTGGCCAGGGTCTTCTGTCCATCTAATGGAGGCCGTCCTATTTTGAGCTTTCTTGTCTGTTCTGCGTGCTATGTGCCCTGCCCACTGCCACTTCAACTTAGTAATCCTATGAGTTAGGTCAGGGACTTTGGCTCTCTTACAGATACCTTATTACTGATTCTATCTCGCAAAGAAACACTTAGGTGTTTATGTTAGCACAGTTCGTTCCATAGCTTGCTGTGTGACTCCGAGCTTGCACAGAGGGCCCTTAGTAAGCGAACAAGTTACACAGCCGTATGTCATCACTGGCAGCACTGACTTCAAGCACTGAGGAACATTGGACGAAATCTTACGCAATTTCCCAAACGCTGCCCATGCGAGTCGGTTTCGTCGATTTACCTCTATGCATACAATCAATACAATGACATATAAATATACCTCGGTAAGCAAAATTATTATTGTAATTTTGCTTAGATACACACTTCATTACCTACTTTATTAATTAGAAACAATGTTTATTTAATTTTGCGTGGTAGGTATTATATACTACTACATGAACAAGTTTTAATAAAACCATTTAACAAAGTTTGGTTTTCTGCCTGTCGGTTTATACTTAGGTTTTTTTATCTTTGACATTGAAAAATTATTTCAAACTTAATTGTTTTTTAGGACTTTTCTAATGTCGGAATAGTCTAAACTTAGGTACTACGAACTGTTTAATAAATTAAATATACAAGTGTGACAAAATTTTATCATAATATTTTTATTCTTCTTTATTATATGCATTTCTTTTTTTTTTAATTTTATCTGTAGTCGGCTTTATAAACTAATTTACTTTAACTTTTTGGCGGCAATCATTTTCACTATGTAATTTTCAGGCAAGTAACAGTCTGTTAGAGCTACGACTATTTGCTACATTGCCATTGCTTCGTAGCTCTGTAGCACCTTAATTAGTTGTATGGGATTTTTTGTTTAATACTGAGGCCAGAAACTGTGAACACCTATAAAGTACACGAAAACTATGAAAAAAAATGGCACAGGTCGAGCCCAAAGGTTCATAGCATAGTGATTACATTCTCTTTGGTCCATTAATCTGTCAAGCGGCGTATCCCTCCTATTGAAAAATCAATTGTGTCTGGAATCCTGATGCTTGACAGTTTTGGAAGCTTCTGAGCAGTGGATGCGAAATTTTTTTTTTTTTTTTTGTAATTGAAGGATTGAAGTTTATTCGTTTTAAAAAAAATTAAAACCGACTCTAAAAAAATTTAAGTAGGTATGTAGGTAGGTACCTACTTATCCCCTAGAAATATATTTTTTGGAGTCTATGCTTCATTATCTATTGTTTCTGGAAACTACTTAGCACCAACTCCAAAAAATATGTTTCTAGGGGATGAGTACCTACATAAATTTAATTATTTTATCCTTTTCAGTTTTTTGGAGTCGGTTTTAATTTTTGTTTAAAAAAAAATAATCACACTTTTTAGTGATAACTTTTTAAGGTCAAAGCTAGATGACCGTCAGCTTATATTGTTTTCTACTATCATATCATTACACTAAAAAATCATAGGAAAGCAAAAATCCGCAATTTCGCATATGTAAGTAGATGGCTTGCTCATTCCAGTTATTTTGATTGAAAAACAAAATTACATAAAAAAAATTCCATGGTCCCATCGAAAAAAAAAGAACCATCAATATCGGTTTCCTAGCCGAAAGTTTTGAGGTAACAAACATAAAAAACTGTTGAATTGATAACCTCCTCCTTTTTTGAAGTCGGTTAAAAAGAAACAATTTTACTGTCTCATATATTTTATTTGACATCAAAAATCATTCAAAATTTAATAGGTACTAGGTATAGTCCGTAGGTATTTACTTAATGTAGTGTAAGTACATAATGTACGTTTTACTTAAATATTAGTTAAGTTCTAATTATTTGTAAGTAAATATAGGTAATTAAATTAAAAAAAACATTTACAAGTTTTATGTTAAGAATTAAATCAACAAATAAAATTACAATAGGTAGATAGTATCGTTATGGTTAAGGTAAAGCTCGCTGGCGCGGGGTAACTGCCTTTGATTTGAATAAGAAAACAAAGCAACTTTCGCACTGGTCGTACCCAGAAGGGTCAATCAAAATTTATTAATATTAGCAGTTGCTCGAGCTATACATTTTGGTTTTAATCATTTTAGGACTCGTTAGTCCAAGTTGTTATTGCGGCCACTTTCAACCCACCAACCCCCATTCGGGCACCGTGGTGACGCTGTCTCAAACTCTTCATGTGTTTCTTTCTCCTATGTAGGAAGATCAGTCCCCAGCAGTGGGACGTGTAAAGGTTGTTCGTGTTGATGAAGTAGGTACCTATCTATATAATCTTACACTCAAACCATCATCATCATCATCATCAGCCTATATACGTCCCACTGCTGGGCACAGGCCTTCCTATATGGGAGAAACACATGAGGAGTTTGGGCCGTAACACCACCACGCTGGCTCAAACCATAGGCGATCACAACTACCAATTTTTTGGGATAGGACCAACCGGCGACAGAGCTCTTTTAACTGTTCTGTGGGTAAAATCATTCCCAACAGTTTTTACAAAGTAAAATCTCGTTTTTCAACGACATCACTTACTACATTATAAGGCGAATAAACACCTTACAATTTTAAAAAGGTTTTTCTGTACCTTTGAAACCTTTGTCTGTGCGACGACACAGACAAAGGCTTGCAATATTATAACATGAATAATAAAAGAGTATGTGAAAGAAAAGAAACATTTAAAAAGAAAACGACTACTATCACATGGGTACTATTACTTAGGTAACTACTAAAAACATTAGGTATTTTTACTTTAAGCATATTATTATTTATATCCTAAGCATGAAGGTACATTTGCGGTCACTTTAATTTTTTAAAAAAATATACAGTGTTCTGAAAGTCCGATATAAAATTTAAGGGGATGGATGTGTGTGTGATACCAATAGTTACCTCTAAAAGTTTGACACCTTTCTGCCCATTTTTATTTTCCAATTAAATTAATTAAAACATTGACTGCCCGTGATAAACCTAAAATGCGTACATAGCGTATCCACATAGCATATTCCACACACACTCACAACCCGCGTAGTAGGTACATACTACGAGATCGACCCCCGCAACCCCAAATTTTATTTCAGAATTTTATTCTGTAACACCGGCATAATACTTATACTTAGGTACTTATTTTAAAAATCCGATCAAGTTATATGTCAATAATTATTAAATTCGATTAAATAGTCATTACATGTTATAAGTACTTACCTGTAATAAGCTTTATTATACAGGATGGTGCCGTCAATACGACAATAAATTGAAACATGTGCTATATTAGTTCATAGAATTGGTATGCCACTCTCAAAAACATCTTATTCGTTTGATAATTTCATGACATCTGTATGAAATAATATAACATATAACACTGCATTATTTCATAAAAATGACATGAAATTATCAAACGATTATGATGTTTTTGATAGTGGCAAACCATGTCTATGAATTAATATACCTAGCCAATGTTTTATTTCTTATTGTATCGATAGCACCACTCTGTATCCTTATGTACTTAACTGTATTTATAGTAATAATCTTTGGGCACACAATATTAACCATACCTACCTAGCTATTACGAAAAAATCACAAAATTATGTAATTAAAAAAAAAAATATTGAGTGAATATTAGGTATATTCAATTAAACTTAATTATCAAAGAAAAAAGTTAGACCTAAGCTACACGACCTCTTCTTTCGTTAGTCGACCAAACTACCTACATAGTAAATGTACGACTGAATAGCGATTTGGTACCGAAATCGCAATTTCTCTTTCGTTATTTAATGTTTAAAAAGCAATAATTACTGTTGCTTAGCTGTTAGCCTTGTAGCTCCTTGCAATTACTTACATACCTATAGGTAATATAACACATAGTTAATATAACTTATTTTAATATATACGTACATACATACATATACATACCTACTTATGACATCGACTGTAGGTATGTAGATATCTAAGTACAACTACTTTTTAATACGATCCGTTGCGAAAGGGGTCCTTTCTTAGTGACTACTAGATAAAAATATCGATCCAGCAAGAGGAAAACTTAAGGTAACAAAGTACTGTAGGGTGTGTTAATATTTAAAATAAATACGAAAACAAAATATTTCGCAAAGTTCCATTTGTTCGAGTTGCCCCAAGCTAAAGTGTAAGTATTCATAAAATTGCTTAACCCAAAAAATGGATGAAGTTAACCTACTGTAATTTTTCAAAGAGTATTAGGTATTAGATCATGTTTTTGTTGTATTGATAATATTTTGTCAGGTTTTTTTAATATTTCAATTTTAAATGTTGCTTTGTATTTAATTTATGATAATACTAAAAAATATATCATGAAAATAATATTTTTTTTTTGTATAATTTTAACAGTTTTCTAATTTGGGAGACTTAGGGACCTATACCTATGAGTAGTCATGTATGAAACAATATGTCTGTGCTTATGGGTTAATATTTACACTTAGGTACATATTATAGACTAAATTTATTATAAACCTTACCAAATATTATTATTACATAATTAAAAAATGATGCTGTGATAAACTGTATTGTTAAACTAAATAGGTACCTAGAGATACCTCTTGTTCACGGAAAGTAATAATCAAAAATCACAGGTAAGTGTCCGAATCAAATAACGCTCTGGGTAGAGGATTGATTAATGCGGTCACATACTTATCTGGGCCAAAATAAGTAGGTCGTTAGAGGTTAGACTAAATTACCACACCGTGCATGCTGGGTAGTCTTGTGCATGTTTTTTCAAGCATAGATCTTTCTCAAATGACGAACTTCCCTGCTTTCACTTTCATCCCTTAAGGCAGTCATGGCAACCTTTAAAAAATTGTGGCCATACCATGTTAAGAAGTCGTGGGCCATAGATATTTTTTTTTTATACAACTAGATGACAAACAAGCTGAGCAAACCTGGTGGTAAGCGGTTACCGCCGCCTATAGACGTAACCTATAAGACGTGAAATTCAATGGGTATTTGGTAATTATTAGTAAATTACCTGTTTTTCGTATTATTTCCTAACACTATTGTCGCAGCACGTGTAGAGAAGTCGGGCGGATCGTATACCTAGGACTGGCGGGCCGGGTGTTGACCACATAATATGCCCTAAAGATTATTTTTAATCTGTCAGTCAGCCATAAGCTTTCTAATAATTTATATCGGTTAAAAAAAACAGAAATAAAAATAAAAAGGTTTTTATTCAAAATAAAACAACAAAAGAATTAATAATAAAATATCCAAATTTTGTTGGGCACAACTTCGGCTAAACTGTAATTAATGATTTAAAAGCTTAATTAATCTAAATTTACTTAACCTAAGTATTATATCTAATTGAGGTGGATTTTCTTACGGTTGTTATTAGTATTTCGACTTTTTACATTGTACTTTACTTAGTTTTAAATATACTATGTAGAATACAATGCAAGCAAAAATTATTAACTATTGCTACGTCATAAGGTCGTCCATAGAATGACATAAAATTTTTACAAACATATATATTTCATATGAAAATACCAACTTATTTACTTTTATATTTACAAGTATCTAGAGTACATAAATCTATGTTATTATAATTAATGTCGTCACGTCCTAAAACTAATGAATCATCCAGTTAAAAAATAAAATAAAATTATATTATTATTATAAAATGTTAACTGAAAAACTAAACTACGACATTAAGCTCTCAAACACAAACCCTGCACTCTTAAATTGGAAATAATAATAATATACCCGATAATAATACAACTCATTAAATTTAAATTAAATTTGACACAAATCCACGGATATTAAAGATTTCATTTGTTTAAAGCTTTTATTGAATGATCGCAGTGTAAAAAAAAAACTTGTTAATATCAAGCATAGAATCTAAAATTTAAAGTCTGTTCTGTTCTATCTTGATATTGTTTGTACTTTATCACACAAAAACTAGATAGTTTTTGTAAGATTGTTTGTAGGTACAAATATTAAATAAATTAAACACCTAATTAAAATCGTGTGTCGTCAATTGAATTTAATTGAAGAGGCTCCTAAAAATCGTTTAATGAGTTGTAAAGCAAAATCGGAGGAGACTGTCGAATATACAAAATCTTTTTTAGGTATATCTAGTTCTATGAAACACAACAAATAATATTCTTAAAACGTTAAAACGATATAATATTATAACCAAACTTAACTAAAGTCATGTTATAAACGTAAAGTAGGTCAAACCTAAATCGAAGTTATTGATGCTATACACAATGATTTAGCAAGCAAAGGCGGATTGTCGACTCTGTGATAAAATTAAAGGATAATATACGGTACAAAATTTATTGACAGAAGGCGGATGCAAATGAAACGTTTCTTCGATTCGTATTTCAATTAGAGCTTTTGTATGCAAGGGGCCGTGGCCCATGGACCAGTCACGGTTCACTTAGACACGCCTGGATCTATATAAATGCGTCTGTCTGTATCTTAGTACTTTGTAGAAAGAATCTTTTGTAATAATCACTGAAGCGTAATAAAAGCTTAATGTGCGGATGTTCATTCAAGTCAAATAGAAATTGCCAGACTAAAGTCTACTAAACACAATTTATCAATTTTATTGAATAAAGTGAAAAGTTTTTGTAGTTATACAAAACAATAAAATAAAAAACAAGTGACAATATGAAATTCTATAAACTTATTTGAATAAACAATGTAAAATTAAAATAAACAAAGAAACAAAATTTTCATTTCAAATATAGTTTACTAAAACCCACGAAGACGAATCAAACTAGACTAAATTAATTTTCCTCGCCACATCACTTCACTAAGGCACTAGATATTAAAATTATTAATAATTAAATTATAATAAAAGACTTTTCGGAAAAAAAACAAAAATAAATTAATAATTGAACGTAGGAAGTACGGCGCAAA
Source organism: Nymphula nitidulata (assembly GCA_947347705.1). Lineage (NCBI taxonomy): Eukaryota > Metazoa > Arthropoda > Insecta > Lepidoptera > Crambidae > Nymphula > Nymphula nitidulata. Next base: position 11,376,042 of record OX374636.1, read on the forward strand.
ACAATTTAACTAGGAAATATTAAAATTAAATGTTTATTCTACCTTATAGAACTATAAGTTACGACCGAATTACCAAACGTCAGTTAAATTAAAGTCCCGCTTAAATTTTAACACGAGAAGGATTTTTTTACCTCTTGGCCTTCATCCCACGTCATGTTATGTGATGCTAAGGGTGAAGATGGAAGCGAGCTACACCCGGAATCCTCAACCGCATAGGAAGTAGCCATCTTAACTTCAACTGCCAGAACAATTATTGCCAGCCAAGGTTTGGAGATTTCTCAAATCTCTTGGAGTTGGTAAATCACCTCACGGCAGTCATAAGGTTGACTTGGACATTAATAAACTTAATTGCCATTTCTCCTCTGTGTCACCCATTGACAGTCGTTGCAAGATCGACACTCTGCAGAGTCTTTCCACCTTACCAACTCCTGACTTCTCTTCTTTTTCTTTTAATAGATTTGCGGACTGCGATGTTAAGAAAACCGTACTATCCATAAGTTCTAGTGCTGTGGGTAGTGACTCTCTTAGTCGTAACATGATCCTTCCCATAATTGATATCCTTGCCCCTATAATTACTCACATCCTTAACACTTCGATTGCAACTCGGACTTTCCCTTCTGCTTGGAAGGATGCTTACATAATTCCGCTCCCCAAAAAAGCCAACCCGGTCTCTTTTTCTGAATACCGTCCTATTTCCATCCTTCCTTTCCTTTCCAAAGTACTTGAAAAGTTGGTTTATCGCCAACTTATTTCCTTCCTAACTTCAAACAATCTCCTTAATCCCTTTCAGTCTGGCTTCCGCACAGGTCATGGGACAACTACTGCTCTGGTGAAAATTACGGACGACATCCACCGGGGTATGGAAAATCGTCAGCTCACTTTGTTGACTTTATTAGATTTTAGTAACGCCTTCAATTCTGTTGACTTCGACATTCTCCTCGGTGTGTTGCAGTCTCTGGGCATATCTCCGGCCGTGGTTGACTGGTTCCAAAGTTACCTGCTAGGGCGTCGGCAGCGCATACGTGTTGAACAGTCATTTTCCACGTGGTGCGATATTAATGCCGGAGTCCCTCAGGGTGGCGTTTTATCACCTCTACTTTTCTCTATTTTTATTAATTCCATCTCACAGTCACTTTCATGTTCCTATCACTTGTATGCTGATGATCTGCAGATTTATACCCAGGCACCATTACAAGATCTTTCACAAGCTATTATGGCGACTAATAATGATCTTGAATTGATTTATAGCTGGAGTAGATCTTTTGGTCTTACTGTCAACCCGTCAAAGTCACAGGCCATCATAATCGGCAGTCCTTATTTTGTGTCCAGAGTTGATTACGGTGTTTTGCCATCTGTTATGTTTGGTGGCACTGAAATTCCTTTTGCCAAAACTGTCAAAAACCTAGGTGTCATTTTTGACCAGTGTTTATCATGGCGTCCTCAAGTTGAGGCTGTCAGGAAGAAGGTGTTTGCTGCATATGGTTCGGTCAATCGTCTTCGAAATTTCTTGCCTATTAGTACTAAGGTAGCTCTGGCTCAGTCACTCATGCTCTCCATAATCGACTATGCTGACGTCTGTTATGCCGATCTTTCGGAGGAACTTCTTGATAAGCTTGAGCGTCTGCAGAATGTTTGCATCAGGTTCATTTTTGGTTTGAGGAAATTTGATCATGTATCGAAGTTTCGGTCGCAACTTAATTGGCTTCCGATTCGTCGACGTAGGGACTTACACGTTCTAACTCTTCTTTACACTGTTCTATTCCTTCCCATCTCTCCATCCTACCTTAAAAATTGTTTTTCCCTTCGTTCCTCTTCTTTAGTTCGTCCTTTGCGTTCTTGTTTTAATCTCACTTTGGATATTCCTGCTCACTCCACTGATTTCCTTTCCTATTCCTTTTCCGTACATGCTGTTCGGTTATGGAATTCTCTACCAGAGTGCATCAGGGGAGCTCGCACATTGGATTCTTTTAAGCATCAAGTTAAAAGTCATTTCTTACATTTAACTCAATAGCTGTGTATTTTATTGCATAATATGTAAGTATCTTTAATTCGTATATTGTATTGTGTGTTTAACTTTCATTATGTTTTTTATTATATTTTATTTATTCCTTCTATTTCTTGCACCCTTCTGTATTCTCCCTCTTCATAATATGTATATCACCTTAGGTTGCCTGGAAGAAATTGCTTTTTAGCAATAAGGTCGCCCAATTGTACTTTTTTTGTGTTTTCTAATTTGTATGTTGAATTTCTCTTGTGTGCAATAAAGAATATTTATTATTATTATTAATTATTGCTAAGGCGGCAGAATTGGGTAATATGATGCTAAGTATGCGGACCAAGTAAAAGGCCTACCACGAACCAATCCAATCAATCTTTGTCAATATTCAAGGGGACTTCCAATTTAAGAATCGTTTGAGTATTTGGTCTTAAGCCGTTCATATCAAACATCCAGTCTACCAAAATTTCCTGATCTTCCTTCCATCGGCATTCATTCTCTTAACCTATTAACTGTACCTACACTATAGCTATGTCAATCACATCATGGAACTCATAGAAACATCGCGTAAAAGTTTTATAATAATATGTAGCTTTAATCTGAGGAGCTCACTGGCTTAGTGGTGTATTACTTTTGCCGTGGTTGAAATTTATAATCTTCCCCGTGCTTCGGAAGAACGTTAAGCCGTTGTTCCCGGTTATAGCTGCAACCGCTCTAACCCGCCAAGTAGCATTGGGGCAGCGACGTGATGGTGCAATGTCCCAAACTCCACATGTGTTTCTCCCATGTGGGATGGCCTGTGCGCAATAGTGAGACGTGTATATTGGATAGCGACTTCACCTTGGGCTACAAATCAAATGGCCCTAGTAGTGTTGTTCACCGACTAAAACTAAATTTGAGTTTAGTGCCACTCTTTCATGACAATCCGACAAGGAAAGGACAAATAACAGAAGAGATTAAATTCTTTTTATAAAACGTTTTTTTTAAATCAAACTATTACTAATTGTAAGGTCCTGCAACTGACAGCGTAGTGTATTTCAGACTACCCGCAGAATGATGCCTTCGTTTCTATTTCCCTCTCACTCCCCCATCTATCGAACGGTTGGAAACGTTAAGCTTTGAATTCATAAGTTCCACGATGAATCTACTTTTGTTGCAGTTCGAAATATATTGTAGTGGCTTAAATATAGCAAACCTATAGCTTTAATGAATTATTCAAAAAGAAATACATTTGTGTAAATGCCTCCGTCAAAAAATACGAATTATATTACAATAAATTGAATATAGTGAACATTTATTTTTGAAAACATTTTTTTTCCAAATTAATAAATAACTAGTACCTGTTTGTCTGTCTGCTATCTTTTTGGAGAAATAGCCGACGTCTACACGGGCGGACTAGTACAAAATATATCGAACTGCAGACAACCTTAACATCTATTCTAAAAAATTATATCTGAAAAAATGTTACTGTTTCCTCTGAATATGTACAAGAGGGTCAATATGATTTTTTCAAATATAAACACGGCTCTATTTACAGCGCTACTAAATTTTTTTGGTCGCACACGTTTCTCCCTCTATTTATTGTTAATAATTACAGAACTTATACTTACTTAATATTATTATATTTATATTACTATGAGATAATTCTATTATATTACAAATTATTGTTATCTTTCATTACATACATTGTAGAGTAAAAAATAAAAAAGCCATGCGTTATGTATGAATTATTTGCGATTTGTAAATTAAAAAAAAAACACATAAATATTATAGGCATGAAGGTATTTTGAATTTGTTTATTTTGTCACGCTTTCTCACCTAACCACTAAACAGATTTAGATGAAATTTGTTATGGATACTTTTTAGATCGATAACCGACAGCAACGCGGGCGGAGCCGCGGGCGAAAGCTAAATATAAATGCGAAAGTTGCTGAACTGATTTAGATGAAATTTGGTATAGATAGATTACAACCTGAGAAAGGACATAGACTACCTTTTAGCGCGATAGCCAACATCCACGCGGGCGGAGCCGCGGGCGTCCCCTAGTTCACTATAAAGGAAGATAAAATTTAATATTTTATAATGAAACCGCGAATAAATCATCACAGAAGACTAATTAATATTTTTAAGCATGCAGTATTAAAAATATATCAACTAACAACGCCATAGTGTCTGCCTGTCTGTCATGTCTGAATTTACACCGGTTCCAAAAGTTGAACTACCGAGATATCGGCAATATGTTTCGATGGCACGCAATCAACAGTTACATATACTTAACACCGAATCATTAACAAACGAAGCTATATTTTATCACTGTGTTGACGAGTTCATCTTTGATGACTTCGACTATACTTATATAAAGCTAAACTACGAAATGTTTGGGAAGAATCACGCAAATGTAAAAGTTATAAACAAAACTGTAATGTTAAACTATGATTTATAGTAGCATAATTATTAAAATATAATTTATGCCGAATTATTTAGTCAATTGTGGTCGAGAATAGAGCTTCATGCCACAACATACGGACACACAAAAATGCATTGTCACGTAGGTACAGTCGGCTGCACGTCACCTTTACACTGTGGCACCTTATGCGTTGGTAATAAGAGCCAATTTGCAACTAAAATGTAAAGCTTGATGTGCTCTTGACTGTACAAGTAGATAAATTACAACCGTCATCACTAGGGGTCGATATTAGCAACTTTCATATGAAGGTCCAGATAGTGGGCACGTAATTTTATAGCTTTCGTACTTAGGTTTACAGTATAATTTCGATTCCGAAGAAATCATCTCTTTTAAATGTTATTCCTTAGGTCGCTGACAGATCTTACGGATCTGAAAATAAGATTTATATTTCTTCATAATCTTTATCTAGACACGACAAAGACACGATTTCAAGATTTTGCCTCGACCCATTTTATTTTCAAAAATAAGTAAACGATATTGTGTACACACGACAGCGCGTCAATTGTAACAGATGCACTACGAAAACCGCCTCTATTACGAAGGCAGTAAGGGCAGTCTCAAGATCAAACTGTTACGCTTGATGTGCTCTCGACTGTACTTATCTATTCCATACGAAATTGCTATAACAAGTTGTTTTTATTAATATTCAAACTCGTATAGAAGCATTTATCTGTTATCTACAATTCTAGGTATGTAGTTATTTTTTATATAACATAATTTGGGACTTATTGCTTACGTTACACTCGCGAGTACTATTGTTGTCCCTTTTCCACACGGAGAGGTCTTTCTCTCTCTATCTCGGCCGAAATAACGAAGCGTCACCTTAATAATTATTAGGCTTATTATAAGCCTTATCCGCTTTAACATAAGAGTACCCATCAAGGATGCCACACATTTTAACTCGCAAGCATTTATGTATTTCAGAACATCGACTACTCTTTTTCTTAAAACCACAATTGACGTCACTGTTTTTAAGTTTCAAATAATACGTGTTTATTTTATTTTTGAGATCTTTTAAATTCATAACAAAAATAACGTCAACTATTTTACGTTAGTAAACCTATCGCCAAAAACAAAACGAAATGTAACTTAATTTTGAATTAAGGTAACCAAAATTACTACAGTAGAAGGTACTTATTTCATTATTTTAATGATAAATGTATCTTACCGATAAGTTATCTACTTTCACCTACCAAATTGCATCCCATCGTGGTTCTTCATTTTTATATGTACAATCCTTATTTTACCAATACAATTATATTTAACATCAAAATCAATTACTTACATAATTGTGTGCCCAACCTAAAACGCATATATAAATATATCCACAAATAATGAAAATACAGTGAATTGTTATTCATGATGATTAAATGACTATACTTTAAAGACATCTAATGTCACTTAGTGTTAAATTCGACATAAAATAGTTTATTGAAATATTAATTCGAATGTCAATTAATATATTAGAATAAGAGCTACGCTAACTATTATACGGTGACACTGATTAACATTTTAGATAATAAGAAGATAATCTAAAACTTACAGCTTTATAAGAGTATAAGAGTGAAATATAAAAATATTTTAGAATTTTTTTTATAGAAATATAACATTTAAAAAAAGATTTTTGGTCACTAAACTTCTGATTTAAAAATGTAACGAATAACAAGAAATATCGAAAACAGATAACTATAAAAATTAATTTAAAAACTTAAAAAATGGCGTACCTTTTAATCACTTTCAGCTGAATACGCTGTATCGGCCATTATTTTTGTGCAAATCAACTTAGAAAAACGTTGCTCTTTTTGAACTTTGTCCCGTTAGCATAACCCGTACCTTGTCGTTGGTGCGTCATTTTAAACAAAATGACAAAGTTCTAAATCAAGGTTTTCTAGAAGCCGATCGCACTCTTAGTACCCTGTCGTATCCATACAATGGCCATTGTCACAATATTATTCTTTCCTTCAAGTCTATAAAAGTTGTAAACAAAACGCTTTCGAATCTGAATTCCTGGAACTGTATCCGGGATGTGAAGGTGTTTCTGTATTGATTATCTTCTCAAACTTCACATGAAAAGCAAACTATAAGTACAATATTTGTATTTTTAATCGAATTGTACTTATATAGAATCACAAACACAACAACGTCGGTTTCGTTATCGTTTCAATTACAACTTCTACCAACAATCGTACATGTCACGCCATTTTTAAAACTAAGTTTTATTCACCGAATTATAGACCAACAGTAATACCAGAACCAAAAAGGTACTTAAAGTCACTTAAAATTGTTTCCCTTCTTCCTGCTTTACAACGCCCAACTCCTGCAGCACGTCGTCTATGCCTTCAGGCATATGACCCTGGTCCAGCTCGAGATTCCATTTGTAATACTGTAAGGAGTAAACATTTACAGAGGGATACTTGGCAATACATTTGTTAAAATCATCGTTATTTTTAATTCTAGAGCAAATTATTAGTTAGCCCGTGCACAGAATAACCTTTTTGTGCGCCATAAGCACCTTTCGGCCGTTTATGGCTTGTAGGAAGTTTGAATCCTAAAAGGAGTCTAAATGAGGGTATTATGAGGGTTTGTAATTGGAGGAATATGTAGTTATAATTTACGACTAGTTTCGAGACGTGTATTTCGAGAATTGGACACACTAAAACTTTAATCGTCAAAAAACTGATAAGTCCGAAGCAAGATACCTACACTGTTTTATTTATATGATTTGGAAAAGTCGCTATATTATACAGATTTAAAGTAAAATACTCAAATGGAGTGTATTAGACAATAGCAAAGAATATTTATAAGCAAGTAATGACATTTCCTTACCCTCAATTTACTAGTTCTCTCTTTAATTGTATTTTTATGGTAAACAGCTTTAATTGAATGCTATCCGGACCCTAGATAGTTACCTTATCAAGCTCCTTCCTGAGCGCCAGCACCGCGCGTTCTCTATCTGCAACCAACTCCTCTAAATATTGATACCGGAGTTTTTTGCGCGCACGGCACTCACGCGCCGACTGCCGGCTGCGTTCTGAAATTTATAATTATTATTATAATATATTTCAGAAATATTATTATAATCTGCAAATCTGTAAATTTTTATAGTATACTATCTGACCCCGCAAACGTTGTTTTGCAATAAAAAAAAATTGTCAAAAAAAAAAAATTAATAGTAGCCGATTTTCAGACCTACTGAAATATACATATAAAAAAATATGAAAATCGGTCAAAAAAAAAACCAAAAAAAATAATAGATAGTAGCCGATTCTCAGACCTACTGAACATACATATAAAATTTCATGAAAATCGGTCAAGCCGTTTCGGAGGAGTATGATAACTAAATTTCTGACACGAGAACTTTATATATTAGATTAGATTTTAGTTATATCTTTGCGTACATTACAATACGAAAAGATATTACAAAAATAGCAAAACTATTAATGTAATATGTATAACATTTCATAGGATTTTTTTCGCAATATCCTATGATCCACTTTAAAATCTCATCTAAAATTTGAGTTTTTGTCTTTACAGTGTTTCTTTATACCACGCCGACAATACCTTTGACTGGACCGACAGATTCTAATCCTCGAAGGCTATACTACCCTAGGAGTAATACAGCAATTCCCAATTACCCAGTTTAGCCTTCATGTCCTGTTTATCAAGCTGCGCCTTCCTGCCGGGCCTGCGCCCGCGCTTGCCTCCCTCGCGTCGCTCGCTGCCCTCCACGCCCGACGCGCCCGCCGAACCGAACACCCCCCCACTGAGGGCTTCCTGAAAAGACCAAAAACATTTAAATTATAATGAGTGATGCGTTGATAATATGCATATTGATAATAACTAGCCTAAAATAATTACAAAACACGACATTTTCTGTAGTCCCTCATGTTTCGAGTCAGATTTTAATTCAAAGAAGCTATAAAATACAAATGGAACTGCATTAGGCATTCATTAAACAGACAACGCTTTACACTATGCACCTTAGGTGCCTTCAATACAACTCTACGTATCGCAATTGTTTATTATGAATTTAGGATTCACTTCATTCACGACCTCTGAAGAATTTTGATCAAATGCATTGTAGTTGTCATTCCCAGCTGAAATTGTAATTATATCATAGCTGATTAATCGGAACAGTCATGTTGTGACTGAGAAATGACAGACGTAAGTTATAATAACTTTATAACTTTGGCTTACATAAGATCTGCTACAACATTGTTGTTTCAATTTATGAGTGAAGCGATAAAAATAACAGTAAAGAAAGAGTATATACCTACATGTACGATAAAGTTTAAATAACAAACAAGAGATCGATGGCACCATAACGCCGTTTAAAAATGCAATTAAAATGTTGCTGTAAAGTGTGTGGGAGGTTAAAGTTTTATGAACTTAACAAACTTCTTTTAAGTGGTTTATTATTATTTATTAGGTATTACTAGCTGACCCCGCAAACGTTGTTATACCATAAAAAAATGTCTAAAAACTAAAAAAAAATAGATAGTAGCTGATTCTCATACCTACTGAATATACATATAAAATTTCATGAAAATCGGTCAAGCCGTTCCGGAGGAGTATGGTAACTAAATTTGTGACACGAGAATTTTATATACCGTATGGAATAATATAAAATTGGCTGCATTATTTCATAGAAATGTCCAGAAATTATCAAATGAATAAGATGTTTTTGAAGGTGGCAAATCATTTATATAAATTGACGACCGCCTGGCCGAGTGGTTTGTACCTCAGGCTACTCGGCCAAGAGGTCCCGGGTTCGAATCCCGGTAGGAACAAATGTTTGTATGATGAGTACGAACATTTGTTTACAAGTCATGGATGTTTATATGTTTATTTAGTATATTTCTAATATTTATATACATATTATTATCATTATTTCTCCGTTATCTAGTATCCATAATACAAGCTCTTAATGATGCTTACTTTGGGCTAGATAATAGGTGTGAGTGTAAAAAAAAAAAAAAATAGCCCACGATTCAATTTATTGTCGCATTGACAGCACCATCCTGTATAAGTTAATTAAGTATTATTAAAATAAATAAGCCTAACGTATCATTACGTATCTCACTTATTGTACATAGGCATGGGTACAATTATTTTACAGAAAATAGCCCAGTCTTTACAAAAGTAGTATTTAGAGGTATCGAGTTTCAATATTAGTGTGCTGCATGATATTAACTTTACATTATTAAATTATGTATTTATTGTAAAGCGGTCGCAACCAATGTGAAATATTGGGTTGTTAATAATAATGATTTCTTTTAACCACTCTTGTATATTGTAAAACAATTTAGATTTTAAGCTAGACTTGTATGAATATTACCACGTGAAAGAATTTATTTATTTAAATTATGAACTTCATATACAGAACTCAACATACTTATCTAATGCTTCGGAAGAAACTAAGATACACCTACACAATTTCTTGTCGCTACTGCTTTCGTAAGAAAGACGGCATTACGGTATTAGTTAAAAAAGCTTCTAGTATGGCCTTGCCTGAATATGGATTATTCCGAACTGTCACCCTGCTTTGTGCCTTAGAGGGATATACCGAACAAAAAAGTTTGATCTGCCCCCCTGTTAGCAACGAGGGGACAGTTCGAACTTTTTTCGCGTGAACAGTAATAGTTATTTTGTATCTGAATGGCGACATACTAACTGACACCAGACTTGTGTATAGGAGGTTAAGCACAATGTACGAAAACGAACAAGATCTGCGGGAAACCGCAATTGGTATTTTTATGACGTCATATTGTCATTTGTATCGCCTAAGAAAACAATAATTAATGGTTTTCAATTAGTGACTAATTAAATAGTGACTTCGGAGTTAGGCTGTCGAACCGCTGAATAACTGCTTTGTAATCCCATACAAATTCGGTCTCGTTTTTTTTTTCATTAAAATAAACCACATTATTTAGCATAATAGACTCATCTTCTTCAAGTGATATTTTAAAGAAATATTAGCTAAATACAGAGGGCTGCGTCTACGCCGTGTCTATATAAGTAGGTAGGTACTATTTCAATTCTTAAGGCTGACCATACTTAGTTGACTAACGCACGAAACGACACGATACACGATTGTCGAATTGTTGTTAATATTATGTAGCATAGGAGAAAATTGAGAAATTTTAGATATTAGTTGGGTGGGACTATTCTAATATGTTAGTAATGTTGTGAAATCGTATCGTTTGGTCTCAAATTAATAACATAGTTATTTGTTTTACTTACAGTTCAGGGAAAATATTCGCAATGGAACGTAATAGACTCAAATTATAGGTAAACTTGCAACTGCAGTTTATGGAAAAAAAATATTTCATTGACCAAAAAAATAAAAACTGAGTTTGCTTAATAATATTAAATTTTACTACACAACTGCAGTTTTTGATCAATTCACTAAACTAACTGGATTGCGAGCAGCGAGTTATTATAACAAATATCGCAATAATCTAAAAATCTAAAAGTGCTGCACAGCGCCACATCTAAATATAATAACAATCGCTTCAGCAAAAAATCAACACGATTCAAATAAGATTCAAATAGTTTCCTTTCGCTGTAGTCTTCAGCTTATAAGCAGCCTAATTTAAGCGTAACCTAACACGCACACAGCTCTCGTAACTGAGTGTGTAGGCATGTGAGTCATTTCAAACATAAATGCGTACGTATTCATAACCGTAACAATGGTTTGAAACGGGTCTACGTTATTGCTTATTAGTATTACCCATTCAAAACGAACACCACTTTGGCTATTTTAAAAATATGTACGTATAATTTATACTGCGATGGAAAATGCATAAATGATAATATTATTAATCCTAGGAACTTCTTTTTTTATTTAGCATATTTAAGAAATGGAATTGGCAATCGGTTACGTTACGGCGAAATTCGATATCGTTATTATTCTAAGGATGTGACCCACTTTTATTAATGTATTTGTTTTTCGATTCTGTTTCAATTCAAGACATCATTACGATGGCTACTAACACTTCACAAACAAAGTGAAAACGGTGGAACAATGATGAGAAAATCCAGGGAAATAAAAACTGACGGAATTGGCATCTTTCCGTTGTCTTCTGTACTAAATAAAAGCATGCAGATGGCACTTTTTAATTGCCGTAGTGATAGAACAAATAGTGTGACGATTCGACGCACCAGTCACGTGCAACAGTGCAACAAAACGTTTTTAGGTCACGACCAACTTACTTTGCGACGTCCAAGACGAGGCGGTCCGTACCTTCTACCATCAGATTTTTATAATTATTTGTAAACTAACAAGATATTTTACGTTGTCGCTTAGAAAATTAGAACAGAAATATAGAAAGTATTACAGATAAATTACATTCAATCCCTGTTAAAGCCAGCAGACTAGTATTTTCCGAATATAAGCAGGTTTGAGTACCCGTCAAAGATTTTTCAAAATTTTTTTTTTTATAGGAGAATAAGAGAAAGAATAATAGAATACAACAAAGAATTACAATAAAGAAACCACAGAAAGAAAAATAATACAAGAATAGAAGTACAATAAAGAATAGAGGAAAATAAGAATTTGTAGAATTGTCACAATAAAGTAGGCGTTTTAACGCATAGAAAACATTAAAATGTAAAGAAAAATAGAGCCAAGAGCGCGTGTATGAGGTATTTCGTAGCTTTTACAGTTCGATAATTCTGTACTTCTTACTGAAAGACGCGCGTGTTGTTTCTTTTGCAATTTTCTGGAATAGCTCGGTCCAAAGTATTTTGATTTTAGCAAGTCGGAAACTTATGTCTCGGTGAGTGTATTTATAGATTTTCCGAAATGACGTGCAAGTTTATTTTATGTATTTTTATGGGGCTTACAGCCTTAAATAAAATTTTAATAGAGCCAATAGAAATAAGCCTCCACACACCACGGGTAACAGTGTTGTTAAATATTCTAGTTCCAAACAAATATCATTGTGAAAATTTCAAAGTCCATATCTTATCCGATTAAACACAAACCCCGAAAATGTGAAATTGTCTACTGGAGTTTGAGACATTGGTTTAAAGTTCCTATAAGATCGATATGGTAATTTAATTTTTTATCACTTTATGACTCTATCAATCTTCTTTAATTTAATTTGAACATTATATTATAAATGTTTGAAAAATATAACTATTTACTAATAAAAATATCTAAACTAGAAGAAATTCACGTCCTGTGACGGGAATCGACCCCGTGACGTTTCACAATTCGTACTCTAACCATCTGAGTTACTCAAGACTTGGGATAACCCTGTGAACCGGTATGACCCGGAAGGTGAAAGATCGCGGGTTCGATCCCCGCCTCAGAACGTGAAATTTTTCTAGTTAAGATATCTTTATAAGTAAATATAGCAATCTTATTTGCTGGATTATAATAACTTTTTATTAGAAAACCGAAAATCAATGTTTGTATGTTTGCCCCACAACCATTGATCAGACAAGTTTGTCAGCGGACAAACTGACCGACCGAAAAGGGTCCTGGATTATAATATTCTTTTTTCCATAATGTCGAAATAACTATAAGATGTATTGTGTCTTGAGTATACTCGTAGATACATTACATACCATACTTCTCACAATAAGGTTCAATGTGCCTCTAAACAAAACCGCTTTTACAACTGACTCAAAACCTTTCACAAAATCCGTTTCGGTTGGTGCATCGACGCAATTGCAGGGAATCACAGACTATCGGGGGTACAGTACTTACTGCGCAGTACCTAAAAAAGCGCAGACGCAGAACTGTACACCACACGAGTTTCAAAATGGAGACTTAAGCCTTTCGCTATTTCGCTACGAGTAGCATATGTGGCAATGTCGTATACGGGAGCTACCCCCGATACGAAATTGCCACATTAAAATATTACAAATGTCATATATGACAATTTAATTAAGTTTAATTACGTGTCATTAAACCATGCATCGAAAATAATTATGCTTTTAATTTTTATGCTCTAGAAATTCTTTAAATAAATAGTGTCTTTTCCACCAGACATGTAGGTAAGTACGTAGCAGTGCTTTGAAACGATTCAATGGAAATAAATACACTAGAATTTACTATATGTCAATTGTTTTACACATAGCTTAACTGTTTCCAATAAATCTTTGAGTTTACGGGACTGAATATAGGACTATTCTATGTTGATTTCTTAATGTATCTTTTAGTACCTACCTAAGTTATTGAATAAATGCGATTCGAAAAATTTTTAGAGAGGACGCTTCGATTTGCCAAAAATATTCTTAGTTCTTGTCTCGTAATTGTATTGGATATATATATATTTTTTTTTATATTAGAATAGGTTTACGCAAAAGGAAAATATGTGATATGAACATTAAAGGCCAATTCGTATCCATATCATGTGTTACGCCCAACAAGGTTTGTTTACAGTGCGCACACACGTACGGCTGCTTATTTACCATTTTCTTTTTATAAAAAATACATTTCAATTGGATTAAGCAGTTTATGGTAAACAGAAACTCTTTTGATTTTTAACATTCACAATTTTTGAGTTTGTATCAGAAAACATATTATGAAGTAAGATATTTTAAATACTTATGGAATATTTCTCTGAATTACAAAATAAATTTCTGTCTAGATAGCCCCTTCGTAATTAATAATTTAATTAATTATTATAAGTGGCATACTAATAACAGCACAGCAACTAGCTATTAAGGGATTTAAATAGGTATAGGTTCTATTTTTATAAGACAATGGTATTATACAAGCATGGAGCAAGTATAAAAGAAATGAGGGTGAGGGTCGCGGGAAGCCGATGGATAAGGGCAGCAAGACCGATCAGTTGAGAGATCTTTGGGGGAGCCCTGTGCCCAGCAGTGGGCGTTTCTCAGCTAATATGATGATGATAAAGTAATAAGTAAAACTAAACAAGTTAAATCCGGTAAATTGGTTTTATTTCAAGTAAAACTATTTTTAAAAATTGGGAAGAGCACCTTTACCTTAGAATATCGCAGCTAAATAACACTTCTTTGTAGTGTTGTGTTCCTGCGGTGAATAAGGTCGCTATTGCTCACTGAGAAAGTGTTATGTTTGAAGCAGGGGCGTCAACATAACAACCTTCTTTTGATTTTTATGGGGTAAGCAGCGCGCAAGTAGTGCCCAAGTTGCTACGAGTCTACGAGTGTCTATGGGATAGGCTACCGTAACGTTTAAAAAATGTTTTCACTAGAATAAGGCGTGGCATAGGGTGGGATGTGGGCCAAAGCCCGGTCTTCGAAATATCTTTGAAATTGTATTTGAAAAATAAATTTTAACAAATTATTAAGCTTTTCGGTCTTCGCATCTGTTTTATTTCGTAAACACACATTAGATAATAGATTTCAAAAACTACAGAACAGGAAGATATTTTTTTACTACGCATATGCCTATAAAGTTATCCTTGCAAATAATTGTTTGCAATCTGCAATCAACGTGTATCTTTATCTCTAGATAAACTCATGATACGTCGCGCTATGACTGTATTGTTTGTTGTTTTGACATTTTTTTTATTTTCGCTTCACTTGCGCGAAGTAATAATTATTACGCGCCACTACTTAAGAAACCTTAATTTATAAATGATTGCAATTGAAAGGGTGTATAAGGTTTATCTTATAACTATTAGGTAAATTAACTATGCTAAAAGTAAAAATTGCTTACTGCGTCATGCACTTACACAACGAAACAATAGAAAGTGGGTGTGCCTACAGCACAATAATAATTTATGAAAGTTTAAAATTAATATAATTATAACATATTAATTTAACTGTAAATAAAAGGAACAGACCTTAGCTTTAGCCTTGGACTTCGATGGTGACTTGGACTTCATCGCAAATTCGCAACAACTTCCACTGATCACACCTACATCAAAAGTGGGACCTAGACTCCCCGGGTTATGCAAGCTCTCACATTAATCAATACTAGGATACCTGGGGTCAATCAATACCTAGATGGAAGTGCAGTACGCAGCCGTGCAACACCCTATATTTTATATGTATGCAACTGCATACATAACCATGACCTAACGAACAAAAGTACGTAAAACCATCAGTTACACTGTGTCAGCGTGTAAAATTAGCATAGATACACAAATGCAACAATGTTATGTGCAATCTGAAGCAGTTGATAGGTATACGCAGTTCTCGTTTCTCGGTTAGCAACAAACGACCGGCGGCGATACTACCAAACTGCGTCGTTCGCTCGCGTCGACCGATGCTCATTTATGCGACGTAGTAACTGTCAAACCTAACCTTAAATAAGCACCTTCGTATATTCAACAAAAAGTACAAAGATACGCCTACCGGTTAGTAAATAATTGATTTACAAATAAGTTTTCTCACAGGAATCTCGAAGAGAACGTGTGAAAACTTACGTTTTTTTTGGGAATGATGGTCACCAACTCGGCGAGTCCGTCCCTTGGACTGTCCCGACACACACTGCGCCGATCGCTGTGCGCAGAGCCGGCAAAGCGAACGACCGCACGCAATCACTCATCTATTTTTTAAACAACTTTTTAGACCGGCGATGGTGCACCAAGACTGAGCGGAATACTACAATCTACAAAGTTTGGTGTCGCAATACACCCAACGGCTTATTGTTCCCCCACCTTGGATAATGTGACCTTATCGTTTGGCTGCACTCGGTAACAGGCAAGAGTGCATTTCTAAGACGCACTTGTGTGCCGCGACGCAATATAGAAACGTTGCGTGTATTTAATAAGATAGACGCTTTAAAGCATCCCGACATAGCAACAATACCCAGCTATGTATTTTAATATACAAACTTCAAAAACAAACATTTTACAAATGAAATCCCTATAAAGTTGGGGTACGATTTCAAAGAGCTCTATGTTTTGCACCCAAAATTATACAAAATGACCTTGTATCAATGGCAACATCTGCTCACAGTGTGGCTTGTTCCAGTTTATTCCCACGAGCCACGAAACTTTTGACCCTTTAGAAACATTCAATACTCGTCTTCTTTCATGTGTTCGTACAGAAGTAACAACTTTGGACGTAATATCGCGAAATCTGTTTATTTCTGATGCAACTAGTAAACCTGCGATACCTTGCTGTCGTTCTAAATACGCTTTTAATAAATATTTAAATAAGGTAGAGATCACATCGCAGCTGAAAATAATGCGTTCCCTTTTTATTTATAACCATAATATTAATATGGAAACCGCGTTATTGTTTTAACTAAGAGCAGTAATTCATGTCGTATGGAAGTTCTTTAAATGTTAAAATTTAAAAATCTCGCAATAAAATGGGCAGAAAAACTATAAATTTAGTTTTAATTTTAGAGCTTATTATTTTGCCCTACCTATCATAAAAGATTTTGAATTGAATAATATAAAATTGAAAATTTTAAGTAACCCCCGACATAAATCATCTAACATCATAACATTGAGTGCATTGATGCTTACTTTGGGCTACATAATAGGTGTGAGTGTATGAATATTATTATTATTATTCTTATGGCCCCAAATCTTTGCAACTCAATCAAAATAATATTTCAGATTGTACTTTTATTAGATCATAAAAAAAAAATTCGTCACGTACAGTCGACACATCAACTGCTGCTACTGCGTTCGTAATAAAGACGGCTTTCGTAGTGCACCTGTTACACTTGATGTGGTGTTAAAAAATAACCGACTACTGCGTTAAATAAAACACTTAAAAACTTACTAGATAGAAAATTATATCTTTTAAACGTCACTTAAACTTATTTTTTCCTTCCAGCACGTATGCCAGATAATTATTATCTATCTATAGAGTTTGTTTGGTTGGTTGGTTGAACGCGCTAATCTCTGGAAATACTAATTCAAATTGAAAAATTATTTTTGTGTTGGATAGTCCATTTATCGAGGTATTATATAGGCTATGTAACATCACGCTACCACTAATCTGAGTTCAATGTAAAATGTTGCAAAACGGGAAAAAAATATTTCTTTTCAGAGCTTTCTTTGCGTGCGCTGCGTAAACGGTTAAAGTTACGCAAAAGTCATACTATGACGAAATTGTTCTCCTTCAAAACTTCTAAAAAAGTCAGCGACAGCATATATGTCTAACTTTTGAAATTAACTCACTATAATATTTTTTTTAGTAATCACATTTCAAGTTGTTATTTTCCGAGATCCGCGCGAACGAAGTCGCGGGCACAGATAGTAAATAATAATTTGACAAAACTATGAAACCATACTAGGCACGGCAAAAGTACGATTCGTGTTGGGAAACACACTACGCAGTTTGTCGTATACTGCGTGCGCTACCCTTGACTCTACTGCGTGCTGCGTATAGATATCATTCGTGTCGTGTAGCAAGGGCGTAGGTACGACACAAAAATAATTGCAAAATTAAAAATTTTAAGTAACCCCCGGCGTCATTAATCATCTATCTAACACCATCTCATTAAGACTATTCATAAGAGCCCAAACACGCTATATCTGCTGTAAGTTTCTGAAAGATTAGGCATTTCGCAGACTTTTTGATGGTATACGATCAGCTCAAAGTTAGCATGTCATGGGAATGTCATCGAAGTGACAGTATACACGAAATTTGAAATCAATCGGATCTGTAAAAGTTAGTAAAATCTTAATATCATGTAGAAAATGAGCTGATAGTCATCAAACGCCTGAACTGATCTTCATAAATTATAGCTAAGAACCATCGTAGTGACATCAGCTTTCAAACAAAAAAAACTGAATCAAAATCAGTCCATTCGTTTAGGCGCTACGATGCCACAGACAGACACACAGATACACAGACAGACACGTCAAACTTATAACACCCCTCTTTTTTCTTCGGGGGTTAAAAATAGATTTTCCATTCAACAAAATTGCATCTAGAGTCTAGGAGTAAATTTGGATTATGCAGGCAACCTTGAATTAAACTTTGGATATTTGAAAAATTGGGGCGTGATTTGGAAAAATTTATAACATAATGTGTATGACTTCAAATGATCTTTTCGGTAACACCCCACCTAATAGAAATGAAATACCAGAAAAATATAGTACGTCAGACTGGCACGACAAAACTTACAGAACTCTTTATTCTAGAGTAGACTTCATTTTTTGCTGCAGAAAAATATACCGGAAAATATATCCGTATAATAGAAATAAAATACCAGAAAATATATACTACGTCAGATGGACACGACGAAACTTACAGAACAGAACTCTTTTATTCTAGAGTAGATTTCATTTTTTTCGGCAGAAAAATATACCGAAAAATATATACGTATAATAGAAATGAAATACCAGAAAAATATAGTACTTCAGACAGACAAGACAAAACTTACAGAACTCTTTATTCTAGAGTAGATTTCATTTTTTTCTGCAGATAAATATACCGGAAAATATATACGTATAATAGAAATGAAATACCAGAAAAAGAAAACTGTACGGTAGATAGACACGACAAAACTCTTACAGAACAGAACTCTTTTATTCTAGAGTAGATTTAATTTTTTGCTGCAGAAAAATATACCGGAAAATATATCCGTATAATAGAAATAAAATACCAGAAAAAATATAGAAGTTTTACTATCTGATGTTATTAACCAATCGCATAACTAAATCAAATATTATTGAATTTCCTTTACTAAAAATTTATAGAGTTGGTTTTTTCTAAATAAAACTAATTTGCGACTCAGGCAAATCAAAAACTAAACACAATCAAAAAGTAATATATGCTTGCAAAGTAAATAATTTATTACACAAAATCAAACATATTGCATACCAAACTAATCAAACCGAACAAGATCTTTAGAGGATAAATATTTATGACTCATTGTGGACAAATAATTTATATTATACTAGTGGTCACCTGCAGTTCCGCCCGCGTGGATATCAGTCATCGTGCCAAAGGGTAGCTTATATCCTTTATAAGGATGAAATCTATCCTAATACTGATTCAAATTGAAAAATTATTTTTGTGTTGGATAGTCCATTTATCGAGGTATTATATAGGCTATGTAACATCACGCTACCACTAATCTGAGTTCAATGTAAAATGTTGCAAAACGGGAAAAAAATATTTCTTTTCAGAGCTTTCTTTGCGTGCGCTGCGTAAACGGTTAAAGTTACGCAAAAATCATACTATGACGAAATTGTTCTCCTTCAAAAGTTCTAAAAAAGTCAGCGACAGCATATATGTCTAACTTTTGAAATTAACTCACTATAATAATTTTTTTTGTAATCACATTTCAAGTTGTTATTTTCCGACATCCGCGCGAACGAAGTCGCGGGCACAGATAGTAAATAATAATTTGACAAAACTATGAAACCATACTAGGCACGGCAAAAGTACGATTCTTGTTGGGAAACACACTACGCAGTTTGTCGTATACTGCGTGCGCTACCCTTGACTCTACTGCGTGCTGCGTATAGATATCATTCGTGTCGTGTAGCAAGGGCGTAGGTACGACACAAAAATAATTGCAAAATTAAAAATTTTAAGTAACCCCCGGCGTCATTAATCATCTATCTAACACCATCTCATTAAGACTATTCATAAGAGCCCAAACACGCTATATCTGCTGTAAGTTTCTGAAGAATTAAGAATTTCGCAGACTTTTTGATGGTATACGATCAGCTCAAAGTTAGCATGTCATGGGAATGTCATCGAAGTGACAGTACACGAAATTTGAAATCAATCGGATCTGTAAAAGTTAGTAAAATCCTAATATCATGTAGAAAATGAGCTGATAGTCATCAAACGCCTGAACTGATCTTCATAAATTATAGCTAAGAACCATCGTAGTGACATCAGCTTTCAAACAAAAAAACCCGAATCAAAATCGGTCCATTCGTTTAGGCGCTACGATGCCACAGACAGACACACAGATACACAGACAGACACGTCAAACTTATAACACCCCTCTTTTTTCTTCGGGGGTTAAAAATAGATTTTCCATTCAACAAAATTGCATCTAGAGTCTAGGAGTTAATTTGGATTATGCAGGCAACCTTGAATTAAACTTTGGATATTTGAAAAATTGGGGCGTGATTTGGAAAAATTTATATCATAATGAGTATGACTTCAAATGATATTTTCGGCAACACCCCACCTAATAGAAATGAAATACCAGAAAAATATAGTACGTCAGACAGGCACGACAAAACTTACAGAACTCTTTATTCTAGAGTAGACTTCATTTTTTTCTGCAGAAAAATTATACCGGAAACTATATCCGTATAATAGAAATAAAATACCAGAAAAATATAGTACTTCAGACAGACAAGACAAAACTTACAGAACTCTTTATTCTAGAGTAGATTTCATTTTTTTCTGCAGATAAATATACCGGAAAAGATATACGTATAATAGAAATGAAATACCAGAAAAAGAATACTGTACGGTAGATAGACACGACAAAACTCTTACAGAACAGAACTCTTTTATTCTAGAGTAGATTTAATTTTTTGCTGCAGAAAAATATACCGGAAAATATATCCGTATAATAGAAATAAAATACCAGAAAAAATATAGAAGTTTTACTATCTGATGTTATTAACCAATCGCATAACTAAATCAAATATTATTGAATTTCCTTTACTAAAAAATTATAGAGTTGGTTTTTTCTAAATAAAACTAATTTGCGAATCAGGCAAATCAAAAACTAAACACAATCAAAAAGTAATATATGCTTGCAAAGTAAATAATTTATTACACAAAATCAAACATATTGCATACCAAACTAATCAAACCGAACAAGATCTTTAGAGGATAAATATTTATGACTCATTGTGGACAAATAATTTATATTATACTAGTGGTCACCTGCAGTTCCGCCCGCGTGGATATCAGTCATCGTGCCAAAGGGTAACTTATATCCTTTATAAGGATGAAATCTATCCCCATGCCAAATTTCATCTAAATCGGTTCAGCGATTCAGAAGTGGAAGCGTAACAGGCAGAGATAGAGTTACTTTCGCTAAATATTAGTATGCTTTACTTTTAAAGAAAACAAATTAAAACCTATAGAACTCGTCGCAAGTCTAAAACTAACCTAAAAACAAGAGACATACATGCAAGACATGAATAAAACAATAAGGAATCCCAACAGACTACGAAACGAGACACCACAAAATTATTGACCATTGTCTTATCACTAAGACGGATTTCTATAAATCTTAGCGAAGTAGCAGCCTGTGAGAACAAATCTTCTGTCTTACATACGTAAGTGAGCAAATTTTTGAGTGGAAAGATTCAGACAAATAACATACTTAATTACTACATCCAAGTGGATACCGCTCCAAAAATTCTCCTATGTTAGGTTAAGTATTCTACCTCCCAGGGTCCCAAACTCTCTCCATACCAAAGGAGATGTTTCATATCTGGGCAGGTACATGCACAGTATCTCAAAAATTCAGGAAAAATCTCCTGAATCCGTGAAAGATACTAATAATTCGTTTTCATCCATAATTTGTTTGTACAAAAGTTGATATTTTTCGTCGATTTCACCGTTATTCACTATGGCAATATGGCGGGCGACATAGAAGTCAATTAAACGTCACCAAAGTGACATACGCGCCATGATGAATATTTGACTGTGTTGCAGTTTTTTCTATAAAAATTCTTGTTTTGTACCACGCAACAAAGTAAATGAAAAGAAAATGGACAATTGAACACTGTTCCGCATATTTTTATCCTATTTTTTAGTATAGTGTACCTAGATCTTTTTTTATGATGGAAAAGCTTTTAGTGCTACCCAGCTGTGATAGGGCCACCGTTGGGTTATGTGAGACTCTCCGACCGGCACACTCACTAAAAGCCATCAGTTCTTACTACCTCGCTGCTAACCGACGCGACGGACGGACTTGGTAGACGTCCGCGTGGCCGCTTGCAACTGGCCTCAGCAGGTTTTTTTTTTATACAGGTTAATGACAAACAAGCTGACGGCCCACCTGATGGTACGCAGTTACCGCCGCCTATAGTCACCTGCAATAACAAGGAAAAATCCCTTGATATTGCAGGTGCGTTGTCATCCTGAGGCCTAAGATGAAATGCCGTCCATGCCCAGTAATTATACTGGCCCACAAACGGTTAGGAACATCCCGGAAGAACACCGGATATCCCTACCACACCGGGTGACGACATAGACGATGGAGCCCTTAGTGTGTACATAGACCTGGCCGGGTCTCCATACATTTTTGAAACATCTCTTTTCATCTAAATCGGTTGAGCGGATTAAGGTAACAAGACAGAAAGACAGATTTACTTTCGCGTTTACAATGTTAGCATTATTTTTTATTCTTAACGAGGTAGCTCTTAGCCTCCATCTCACCTGATTGTAAGTGATGATAAGGCCGAAGATGGAAGCGATCTACACCCAGATTCCTCAACCACAGAGGAACTGGCTATCTTACCTCCAACTGCCGGAACACAACAATGCTGTTAACATTATTGTTATGGCCAGTCTTAGGTAAGATGGCGGTTACTAACCAGGCGGACTTAGAAAAGTCCTACCACCAACCAAACCGAGCAGAAAAATTCTGCGCCCACGGGAAACGAGCCCCGGACCTCAAGATCTGAGATAGGTAGTCTCAACCACTAGACCACAGAGACGGTTAATTGCTTTTATGAAACATCACAGTTATTCCTGAGCACTGTGAATGCTCGGATAATTCTGATGCTGACTGTATATGTACAGTCTTCATTTTATTTATAACATTACAATAAATATTCTTAATTTTCATTTTAACATTATTATGAATGTTTTAAAAAATATTTACTTAAGAAAATATCTAAACTAGAAAAATTTCACGTCCTCCACGTGAACGGGGAGAGTGTCACGTGCGCCTCGGGACGAGTGCGTTACCCCAGCAAGAAAATATCTGCTAGGTGAAATTGAGTTATGCCAATTATTAGAGTGTAATGTGGTGTAAATGTGACCCAAATAAAAAATTTGTGCGTGCTGTAGTTTTGGAGAAAAACCAAAAAAACCGTTCCTGCTGGAGTAACGCGGTTCCCCATGAAATCTATCCCCATGCCAAATTTCATCTAAATCGGTTCAGCGATTCAGAAGTGGAAGCGTAACAGGCAGAGATAGAGTTACTTTCGCTAAATATTAGTATGCTTTACTTTTAAAGAAAACAAATTAAAACCTATAGAACTCGTCGCAAGTCTAAAACTAACCTAAAAACAAGAGACATACATGCAAGACATGAATAAAACAATAAGGAATCCCAACAGACTACGAAACGAGACACCACAAAATTATTGACCATTGTCTTATCACTAAGACGGATTTCTATAAATCTTAGCGAAGTAGCAGCCTGTGAGAACAAATCTTCTGTCTTACATACGTAAGTGAGCAAATTTTTGAGTGGAAAGATTCAGACAAATAACATACTTAATTACTACATCCAAGTGGATACCGCTCCAAAAATTCTCCTATGTTAGGTTAAGTATTCTACCTCCCAGGGTCCCAAACTCTCTCCATACCAAAGGAGATGTTTCATATCTGGGCAGGTACATGCACAGTATCTCAAAAATTCAGGAAAAATCTCCTGAATCCGTGAAAGATACTAATAATTCGTTTTCATCCATAATTTGTTTGTACAAAAGTTGATATTTTTCGTCGATTTCACCGTTATTCACTATGGCAATATGGCGGGCGACATAGAAGTCAATTAAACGTCACCAAAGTGACATACGCGCCATGATGAATATTTGACTGTGTTGCAGTTTTTTCTATAAAAATTCTTGTTTTGTACCACGCAACAAAGTAAATGAAAAGAAAATGGACAATTGAACACTGTTCCGCATATTTTTATCCTATTTTTTAGTATAGTGTACCTAGATCTTTTTTTATGATGGAAAAGCTTTTAGTGCTACCCAGCTGTGATAGGGCCACCGTTGGGTTATGTGAGACTCTCCGACCGGCACACTCACTAAAAGCCATCAGTTCTTACTACCTCGCTGCTAACCGACGCGACGGACGGACTTGGTAGACGTCCGCGTGGCCGCTTGCAACTGGCCTCAGCAGGTTTTTTTTTTATACAGGTTAATGACAAACAAGCTGACGGCCCACCTGATGGTACGCAGTTACCGCCGCCTATAGTCACCTGCAATAACAAGGAAAAATCCCTTGATATTGCAGGTGCGTTGTCATCCTGAGGCCTAAGATGAAATGCCGTCCATGCCCAGTAATTATACTGGCCCACAAACGGTTAGGAACATCCCGGAAGAACACCGGATATCCCTACCACACCGGGTGACGACATAGACGATGGAGCCCTTAGTGTGTACATAGACCTGGCCGGGTCTCCATACATTTTTGAAACATCTCTTTTCATCTAAATCGGTTGAGCGGATTAAGGTAACAAGACAGAAAGACAGATTTACTTTCGCGTTTACAATGTTAGCATTATTTTTTATTCTTAACGAGGTAGCTCTTAGCCTCCATCTCACCTGATTGTAAGTGATGATAAGGCCGAAGATGGAAGCGATCTACACCCAGATTCCTCAACCACAGAGGAACTGGCTATCTTACCTCCAACTGCCGGAACACAACAATGCTGTTAACATTATTGTTATGGCCAGTCTTAGGTAAGATGGCGGTTACTAACCAGGCGGACTTAGAAAAGTCCTACCACCAACCAAACCGAGCAGAAAAATTCTGCGCCCACGGGAAACGAGCCCCGGACCTCAAGATCTGAGATAGGTAGTCTCAACCACTAGACCACAGAGACGGTTAATTGCTTTTATGAAACATCACAGTTATTCCTGAGCACTGTGAATGCTCGGATAATTCTGATGCTGACTGTATATGTACAGTCTTCATTTTATTTATAACATTACAATAAATATTCTTAATTTTCATTTTAACATTATTATGAATGTTTTAAAAAATATTTACTTAAGAAAATATCTAAACTAGAAAAATTTCACGTCCTCCACGTGAACGGGGAGAGTGTCACGTGCGCCTCGGGACGAGTGCGTTACCCCAGCAAGAAAATATCTGCTAGGTGAAATTGAGTTATGCCAATTATTAGAGTGTAATGTGGTGTAAATGTGACCCAAATAAAAAATTTGTGCGTGCTGTAGTTTTGGAGAAAAACCAAAAAAACCGTTCCTGCTGGAGTAACGCGGTTCCAGCAGGAAGATTCTAAACGAATGATCGGAGGGAAAAGTAAAGTACATGAGCAGGTAGGTTATATTTGTGCATGAATGTGCGCCAAAAATGAGATTTGTGCGTCTTAAGGTTTTAGAGATATACGGTTTCCTGCTGGAGTAACGTTTTGCAGAATCCGGTATCTCGGAAACCTTTGATTGTGCGCACGTAAAATAAATGTATTTCAGTAGCTGTTGATTTGTGCGTATTTGTGAATCAATAAGTTATTAAAATATATTTATCGTTTTAAAGTAATCATACATTTCTTAAATAACAATAAAAAATTCTAGCGCTTAAATGAGCAAACGTATAAGCCAACTGAAAATGGAATTCGCTTCTTCTTGTTAATCTTCTTGTCCACAAAAAGTTTCAAAACTAAATATACACACGTTTTTGAATAATTTAACTTTAAATCAAAACTGACAATGACATAACGGCAACTTCAAATTACAAGAACCAGTATTAACCAAATACAATTTGGTAGTAACGCACAATTAGAGTATTTCGTGAAATATAAATGCTGAAAATTTCAGCTTCATATGTCTCGTATTAATGTAGATATAAACAAAAAACCAAAATAACCGCTAGATTACCGATAATCCGACAGAATTCAAATGACAACTAAAAAGCGACCGTTTCATACATTTCGAGGATCTATTTGAAAGAACAGCATTATACTATTCTACTCTCCATACAATCGCGTTCATAACGTTTACAGGCAATCGTATTGTTTTAGTAGTGCATTATGTTCAGTAGGTACCTATCCTTATTTTAAAATTAACTATAATGTATTTATTAAATATTGATAATGTGCTTAGAGTATATTTATTAATTGTTACAGAGGGGTGTTTTGAGCCCTACATATAATTAGTATTAATAGAACCCAATTTTTTTTTAAAGAAAAAGATTTACGGCCCGGCTATGACTATTGGGTAGGGGCCACCGACGACGTCCAATCCAGTAGGGTCAGTCAGTAACGTTTAGCCGCAACGATGGAGATGGACGTAGTTAGACATTTTTTTAAACTCAGTAGTGGTAGCTATAATTTGGCGAATCGAATATTTCGTAATTATATTTTTTTTACACTTTCGTGTTTTTACATTAGTAGGCGACAAGGTATAAGTTAGGTCAGATTTGGTTAGATCTGAAAGATAATTTACTCTTTTCTTCACAGTAAATATATTCAATATAGGGTGGTGCCGTGAATGCGACAATAAATTTAAATATAGGCTATATTAGTCCATAGAAATGGTATGCCACTTTCAAAAATATCGTATTCATTTGATAATTTCATGACATTTGTATGGAATAGTGTAACGTTGGCAGCATTATTTCATACAAAGGTCATGAAATTATCAATTGAATACGAAATTTTTGAAAGTGGCAAACCATTTCTATGGACTAATATAGCCCATGTTTAAATTTATTGTCGCATTGACGGCACCACCCTGTATAACAAAACCGCTCCAAAATCGTCTAAAATATTTGGTTTATAAGTCGCCGCTGAGTCGCCGCAGCCGCTGTTGAGTCTTAAGCATGATTGCACTTCATCCGCCATACATTAGTTCTCGCCGCTCGCCTTCCCGCGCGTCAACCCTGCAGCGAGAGTCCGCTCTGTAAAAACAGCTCAGGCGGCACCAACTCCAAATAATTTAGGAGCATGGTAGGTATAATAATAAATAAGAATATCTTTGAAACAAGTACTGTATTTATTAAAAGTTTCTGTATTACCAGCATTAGGTACTTATATTTACATATAATTACTCATGTTGTGACTGAGAAAAGGTCTATGAAACAGCCTCCCAGTAGTTACTCGATGTGATTTATATCATGAAAATGGCATCTCAACCCTGGATGAATGACTGATGTAGTATTCCGCCTTGCTGCTGCCATACAATTACATTGACTAGGTATTCATACGACCTGCCCCCTTATTCTCAACTGTCGGAAAATATTCGAATTTCGGAAACTATACCTGTTACTTTTTATCGCTATGCGTCAAAGCGAGACGGCATGTGACTTTTCGAATCGAATCCGTGATCCGACAGTTGAGAATAAGGGGGCAGAAGCGTGAACTCGGACTCACTTTAGATAGCAAGAACTCGTTTAGAGCTTTCAATTTAATTTAGACAGATTTCAAAGGAACCATAGACAATTTTAGACGCCATGTACGGAGGTGCCTCCTAAACACTGTATTTTATCACGTTCAATAAGGCCGAAAATTGAACGCACGTTTCTAAATGTCAAATTATATGACAGCCATCCTTTTCGTATTCATTTTGAAAGAAAGAAATGGACTGAACTTAAATTTAGACTTAGCATGTATTCTCCAGAATTAGGACCATTGTCACATACCAGCATAGGTAAAGTACTTTTTATATAAACTAAAATGCATTTTAATAACTTTCTCTAACAGTTTTGTGCTTCAGTGTACCCAGGAACCAAATGTTCACACGTGTTTGTGAGCCAATTTATGAAGGTCATCAATATGTATGAAACGGTCGCTTTTTAGTGGTCATTTGAATTCTGTCGGATTATCGGTAATCTAGCAGTTATTTTGGTTTTCTGTTTATATTTACATTAATACGAGACATATGAAGCTGAAATTTTCAGCATTTATATTTCACGAAATATTCTAATTGTGCGTTACTACCAAATTGTATTTGGTTAATACTGGTTCTTGTAATTTTAAGTTGGAGTTATGTCATTGTCAGTTTTGAATTAAAGTTAAATTATTCAAAAACGTGTGTATATTTAGTTTTGAAACTTTTTGTGAACAAGAAGATTAACAAGAAGAAGCGAATTCCATTTTCAGTTGGCTTATACGTTTGCTCATTTAAGCGCTAGAATTTTTTATTGTTATTTAAGAAATGTATGATTAATTTAAAACGATAAATATATTTTAATAACTCATTGATTCACAAATACGCACAAATCAACAGCTACTGAAATACATTTATTTTACGTGCGCACAATTAAAGGTTTCCGAGATACCGGATTCTGCAAAACGTTACTCCAGCAGGAAACCGTATATCTCTAAAACCTTAAGACGCACAAATCTCATTTTTGGCGCACATTCATGCACAAATATAACCTACCTGCTCATGTACTTTACTTTTCCCTCCGATCATTCGTTTAGAATCTTCCTGCTGGAACAGCGTTACTCCAGCAGGAACGGTTTTTTTGGTTTTTCTCCAAAACTACAGCACGCACAAATTTTTTATTTGGGTCACATTTACACCACATTACACTCTAATTATTGGCATAACTCAATTTCACCTAGCAGATATTTTCTTGCTGGGGTAACGCACTCCCTCGGGACGTGAAATTTTTCTAGTTTAGATATTTTTATAAATTACTATAAATGTTTGTAAGATTAGAAAATTAGACTAAAATAGAAAAAAAAAATTGTCCTGGGCCGACACTGAAGCCGCGAATTTTCACAATTTTAGACAGTTGTATTGATCCTAAAAACAGCTTAGCTAATAAAACACAGAATGTGATCGTTAACAAAATACTAAGCAAGTCTCATAATGCCTCTACGCACTACCAATTAAGCCAAATTAAAGAATTTTGCTATTTGTAAAAGAAAACTTAACGTCCAGCGCACGGTTTTTCATACAATCTCTCATGTCGAAAATTTTGGAAGCGAACAAACCTACTCTATTAAGACTAATACATGCCTTTCTAAGCAAGTCAGGCTAGTCTAATAAGTGTCAGAGGATTTTTCGAATAACAGTATTATCTATCACACTAAAGTGGAGTAAAAACTTTTTTAAAAAAAATCTTAATTTTGTTTTTAACATTATTAAATGTTTGAAAAATTACTTAGTAATTAAAATTTTAATACTTAACACCAAAAATAGACAATAATTACGTTTTTTTTCCTTTTTTTATTTTAAATTCTCTGATAACTATAATAAAAACAATTTACCGGATTTAACTCGCGTTTAATTAGATGTTACATTATTATTAGGTACCTCAATGGTGACTCTCATCACCACCCAGTCCATTAGCTACCGTAGGAAAATCTTTGTTTCAGAGAGCGCGAGGCATCTGTGACAACCAACACCTGACAGCTGAGCTTCAGCATGTCAATCATGTATTGCGGGATTTGCGGGACAACAAACTGCAAATACCACGCCAGAGTCATAGAAGCCGAGCGAAACCTGTCACATCGTCGTCATCGAACGTCAACCTGCTGTACTACCCTATATATGAAAGGTGTCACTGACAAGATTGGCAACATCTTGAAGCGTGCTTCAATTAAAACTTATTTCAAGCCGCTGAAGAAGATTAACCAATTCCTTCCACCTGTCAAGTGCAACATTCCCTTACAAGATGCAGGCATATACAAGTTAGGTTGTGAGATACATAGGTCAAACAAAGAGAAGCATAGGCACCCGGGTAAAAGAACATATAGCTGACGTAAAACACAAGCGCGAAACGAAGTCGGCAGTGTGTGAACACGCTCTTGATGAACCCAATCACTACATCAGATTTCATAAGCCCCAGATCCTCGCTGAAGAACACCGTTTCATTCCTAGAATGTTACGTGAGGCTATTGAAATCAAAAAAAAATCTAATTTCAATAGAGAATATGGTTGGAGTGTACCACCGGTTTGGGATCCCATCATGCGAATAATAAAGTCCCAAGCCCGTCCTCACACTGTCAAAAAAACTGACACCGTGAGCTCCGTATGCGTGATTCGGACCTCTCAAAATATAACACAAAGTGACGGTAGTTAACTTAAAACTTATCAAAGACAACTGACATCTTCAGTCTTCCCGTGACAACGATCGCTGTAAAGTAATCGAAACGATCATCGGGTGTATAATAATAATGTAACAGCCAATTAAACCCGAGTTAAATCCGGTAAATTGGTTTTATTTTATATGTGAAGTGCTCGCGAAAATGTAAGACAATACTATTCTCTGATAACTTCTTAAACTAGCCTGACTTGCTTTTGCATGGCAAGTCTTGCTAGAATCGGTTTTTTCGTTTTCAATATTCTCAACTTGAGACTTTGTAGGTATGAAAAGCCGTGCAAAGTTAACGCTGTAATCCGCGTAAATACGAATCATTTGCGAGCCGCGCGACTCCCTATCAGTACAGAGGAAAAAATAATACAGAGGAGACAAAGCTGTCTATGCTTGAACCAAATTATACAGGCTGGTGCCATCAATAAGACAACAAAGTGAAGCATGCGCTATATTAAACATCATCAACATCTTATTCATTTGATAATTTCATGACATTTGTATGAAATAATATAACATTGGCTGCATTATTTCATAGAAATGTATCTAGACAGAACTTCCCGACAGGTGAAGCTGGAAAAGAACATAGACAAGACAAATATCTACCAGTTACAGTTGGGAGTTCTGTTCTCGAAGTTGTTGATGAGTAAGTTTACCTCGGACAAATGGTGCAGCTAGGTAGGTCCAACTTCGAGAAAGAGGTAAATTGAAGAATTAAATTCGGATGTATGATGCCAAACCTACTAGAATTTGTTAAAATGATCCATGCAAGTGCAGTAGTAAACTTTAATTAATTTATAATTAAATTTTATATTAATTAAAATTTAATTAATTTATAATTAAATTTTATATTAATTAAAATTTAATTAATTTATAATTAAATTTTATATTAATTAAAATTTAATTAATTTATAATTAAATTTTGATTAATATAAAATAAAATAAAATAATTTATAAGACAATGGCTCAAATTCAATTTGAGTAGTACTCTGAATTGGAGAAGTAGTCCGATGGATTGAGTGTTATCCACTGATTCACCAATTCCAAGCTCAGCGTAAAGTATACATGGGGCGGGCTTAAACAATATTGCATGCAGGTGTACAAACAGCCAGCGACGGGCCTGATTTGAGTAATATTTATAAATAACATGTAGGTACTAAATAATTAATTAACTGACATTTAGTGAATAATTAAGTTAAAAAACCGTTATATATGAACTGGGATTCGCCAATTTCGAGCTCTATCTTTATGGTGAAACATATGAAAACTTATTTATTACGAAATTTGTAGAGAATCTTATAGTATACAACATGCATAGTAAAGATTGATATAGAATGCAAATACGATTTGAGGCAAAGGAAGTGAGATATTTTTGCTGAAAACTGTATTTGACCTTCAATATCTAATGACCCTCACACGTGACCTAATGAGACTTCTAAGACAACATTTAGAATGAATAAATAAAGGTTCATACATTTCGTTTCATGTTGAGGTGAAAAACTAAAATGACTGCACTACTGACAATGGAAAAATAATCAAACATCATCATCATAATTTTCAAGTACCTACTCACAAGGTTAACTTGCACCTTTTTGACATAGTGTGAAATGGTACTAAAAAGTTAATAGAATCCTTTTTTTGTTGCTGTCAACCAAGCTAATAATGATGCTTACTTTGAGCTAATAATAAGGTGTGAGTGTGTATTTAATTTTAGTCTAATTATGTAAGTACTGCCACAGTAAGAATTTTGATGTGAGCTATCCTAGACATATATCATTAATCTGTAGAGTGACCTTGTCACTTACAGCCTCATGCCATATCTCTAGTCTTTGGATTCATTGTCCAATTCAGGAAATATATGAGTAACTAGCACCATCTATTAAAGTAACCAAGCATTACTAGTTTATTTACTGGCAATAAAAGCATCAATATGTAGTTGCTATTAAAGAAACTAGATGACGCTAGCAAAGGATGAATTGCTAATATTTCTTGATTATTTATGTCTTTTTATGTAGGTAATCATAAGTAGATTGAATATGCTGAGCAGATACAATCACTCGCCTACAAATAAATTGATTAACCAAATATTATTTACCACACATAACATTGCATTAGTGATCAATATGATATCTCACAGAAAATTAGCAATAAATCCTAGAAATCCTATTCATTGCTAGGATGTGACATAGCAATATTATTGATTGAATGTTCATTTCCCTATTAATATTATTATTATTGTACTAAATTAATAAGATATTAATTACATAGTAAACTTAACATGATATTTTTTATTTTATTTAGGTAATTACCTACCATCTTGACAATGTGGAACAAATTTGATAACACTAACATGCTGATAACATGATGTATTCATATAAATGCAAATGACAATTCATTTTTCTAATATGTTTATAAGATTGGATGATGAAATTTGCTTTGATATTGTGCAATCTGAATTCCTTCCAATTCACATGATTTGTAGTAGGTACCAATACGATACAATAATAAATTACATAGTCAGGAAATAGGTAGGTACCCAATTTCAATATCTAGTGGTATTTCATTTTGGTTCACAATTATTATTGAACCACTCCTAAATTACTATGAATGAACCAGTACAAAAACCTCTGTAAGCAGCATACGAGATATAAATAGAGATAGCAATTTAAAACCTAGCAAAACAAAGAAAAATATCACATACATTTTGGGACTCTTCCTCCAAAACAGCCATTGTTTCGAAATCAATATTCATTTTAGCCTTTTTCACTGTGCTTTAACTTGAGACACACTACTAATTGTTAAAACCTAGAAGCAGGAAATAAGAAAGATTTGTTTAATTCAAGGTAGGTATTGTTTACAAACTGGCAAGGTCATTTGACATATTTTGGTAAATATATATCCAACGCGTTCATAGCTCAACAAATTGCTCTGACAAAATGAAGATCACGTTCAAGTGATTAAACTTTAGGATTAATATTCAATTAAAAGAATTTTTAGAAATTAGTTCGTGCCGGAAACTTATAACGAGCTATAAAATTTATTAAAGAGAACATATATTTATTGGGAACATACATGGGAATGCAAAAAAATTGCATTTAACTCTTGCCCTTTGCCGTCTCTTTTTTATATTTTTTATTGGTTAATTCTCCCTATAAAGGGAAGGCAAAGGGTACTAATGCCCATACAGCCATGTCTTCAGTATTTCTTTGTTTCTTCATTTATTGCATTAAAATGCTGGCGTAACCCATTTTAATGCACCTTGGGAGTATTTGACGCGAAATATATGATGACAGTCTTCATATGATGCTACTTGATGAGGTGGATAATCACAAAAAAAACTTATCGTATTTCACACTAATAATAATCTTTTGGTTGCTAGTCAGCACAAACACATGATTTATAAAACTACACGAATTTTAAAACACATAGTTTGCTCCACACAATTTTTATTTATTGTAATAAAAAGCTTGACTGACACCACAAAATTCCGCCAAAAACACCCCTTATATTTTTTTTGTTAATTCTCCCTTTAAAGGGAAGGCAAAGGAAACGAACTAGTTCTCAGTAACATATCGTGGGATATGGGGGGGCACGTGGCGCCGCGGCGCTGCCCCCGATTACTGGCGCGGCCCGTTACGCGCACCAGGCGTGCCGAGATTGCGCCTACTGACCGCGCTCTGCGATTTATAGGTGACATGCTCGCTCAGCACAATGATATCGACATTTTTTCAGACCATTTGGGACCTCTATTTCATAAATTTCGTTTATATGCAGATGACGTGCATACATATCTAGCTAGTAGTCATATTATTGATATGTTGTTTTAATTTTAGTATTTTGTTGTTCACGCAGTTTGTATTATCTGACAATAATTTAATGATATTCCTTATTTATTATACTACTTGACATTCTTATAAAATTTTTAGTTTAAATGGAAACACTTTGTCCATAAAACTACACCAACTTTATAACACAAAGTTAGCTCATACACAATTTTTAGTTAAAGTAATAAAAATCTTGACTGACACCATGAAATCCCGCCAAACACACCCCTATATATTTTTTTTGTCATTCTCTCAATCTGCCTGTAATGGGAAGAAAGGAAACTAAAACCCATACAGCTAAGACTTAAGTATTTACTTTATTTCTTCATTAAATGCATTGAAATACTGATGCAACACATTTCAATGCATCTTGGGAGAATTCGACGCCAAATATATTATGATGACTTAGGATGCTACTTTGATGAGGTGAATAGCCACGATAAAAAAATTATCGTCCTTCACACCAAAATCAGTTTTATTCAAGCAAGTCAATCAACACAAACACTTGCTTCATAAAACTACACCAATTTTATAATAACACTATGTTCACTCAGACACAATTTTTAATATGTTATAAAAATCTTGACTGACACCACCAAATCCCAAGAAACACTCTCTTTTTAACCGACTTCAAAAAAAGGAGGAGGTTATCAATTCGTCTGTATGTTTTTTTTATTTATATTTATAACCACTCTTTTTTTATTACTGAGAAGCAAGCAGAATATAAATGCTGAGAAACTAGGGAACTAATGTAGCTATGTTTTAAACATTTTCTTTAATTCGGTAAATATTGCATACAAATGCTGGTGTAACGCATTGGTGTGATACAACGCAACGTTTATTTAGCTTCAGACACATTTTTGTAATTATTTAAATAAAAATCATGACTGACACCTTCAAATCCCGCCAAAAACTCTTTTCTTTTTGTTGTTTTCCATAAAAAGAGAATTGGAGTTTCTGGTGGGTTTTGATGGTATCAGTCAAGATTTTTATTACATAGGGCATAGGGCTATAATTAGGGCTCTTTCAATTTAGACATTTCGTGTCGGACCGACTTACATTACTCTTTGGCTGCGGTGCCGAAGTGGTGCGTTTGTCGTATTGCGCACGGGCGATCGTTTGTTTTCATACAAAGCGCGCGGTGCGGCAACAGTGTGGTACGGTTGGTACCGAAAACGCTCGACAACCTGAGGGCCTAGACAAGATGCCATTCGATAATCGCTATCGCTATCGCTTAGCGGAAAATGTATGGGATTTGACTAATGACATCGATCGACTTTCGATAGTTAATGTCAAATCCCATACATTGTCCATTTAGCGATAGCGATAGCGATTGTCAAATGGCATCTTGTCTAGGCCCTCAGGACGCCAACGTCGCAAACTCGACGTGTTCATTTCGTTGTTGAATAGTGAGGTGAAAGACGTGAGTGCTAATTTCTTCTAATTTTCATATAATATTTTTCATAATAATTTCTTGCCGCTGAATTATACTTTTAACTTCATTCAAGTAATTCACAGAAACATCCTTTAGACATTCTTAGGTAGTTTAAAGAAATTTGCTTGGATCTTGTCTTAACCTAGGGTGAAGATTATGAAAATCACCAAAATTACATGTTAACGAAAACATCGGTGATGCTCTTTTACGAGGGCGTCGTTTTTGTTTATTTTGGATGTTTTCCAACAAGAACACTAACAGTAATGTTTCTTCTACAATATGCTTTAGTTATTGTTGTGAGTGTTTCTACGTCAGAGTCTATGGCTTAACTGCTGTCAAATATATTTAAAACATCACTAGCACACAAACGCACGGCAGTCACATACGCTTTCAATTTGGGCGTTTGGTTTTGGACTGCTTCCGTACTGCAGCGGCATGGCAGCGGGTTAGAACTAGCGGCACGGTAAAC
Organism: Nymphula nitidulata; assembly: GCA_947347705.1. Classification (NCBI taxonomy): domain Eukaryota; kingdom Metazoa; phylum Arthropoda; class Insecta; order Lepidoptera; family Crambidae; genus Nymphula; species Nymphula nitidulata. The sequence continues at coordinate 11,412,117 of OX374636.1, forward strand.
GTACGGCAGCGGTCCGACACGAAACGTCTAAATTGAAAGAGCCCTTAGTGTAGTTTTTTGAAGCAAGTGTTTGTATTGACGCGCTATGGAAAGATCATTAACAAAAGTGAATTTGATGTGAAAGACGTTGAGAATTTTGTCGTGGCTATCCACCTCATCATGGAAACCGACTGTTATCTCATCACATATTTCGCGCTAAGCCAGCATTTCAATGCAATAATGAAAGGAATTAACGAAAATCCTATTACGACATGGTAGTATATGCATTAGTTCCCCTTGTCTTCTCTGTAGTAGTGATAATTTAACAGGATTTTTATTACAATAATTAAAAATTGTGTCGCAGCGAACTTTGTGTTATAAAAGTGGTGTTGTTTTATAAACCAAGTGTTTGTGTTGACCATACATACAACTAAAAGATTATTAGAATATAAGTGATTGATTATGGTGTGAAAGACGATGAGAATTATTTTGTGGCTATCCACCTCATCAAGTAGCATCATAAGGAGTCTGTCATCATATATTTCGCGTCCAATATTCCTAAGATGCATTGAAATGTGCAACACCAGCATTTCAATGCAATAAAAGAAGTATATACTGAAGACATGGCTGTATGGGCACTAGTTTCCTTTGCCTTCCCTGCATAGGGGGAATCTAACAAAAAAAAATTTGAAAACTCCACAAAAAACTCTAAATAATTGTCAACGTCAAAATTTTTTCGACCTCGACCATTTCTGTGGGTCTCTTTCTGTGATAATTTTTGTAGTTTTTAAATGTTTTTTGATTCTCACTGCAATGTGATTTTGTAAAAACAGATACCACATTTCTTATTGTGTAATTTTATTATGTGTATGTGTGCAGCGTTACAACAGCGGTGTGTAATTTAGTGCGGTTAATTTAATGTCATTGAGCGATCACGATGCGTATCGGTTTTATGTTTTATTGGTGCGTTTTTGCTCTTCATTTGTGTAAAGCTGATGATGTGGAAAGGACAGAAAATAGGGAAAGTGGACGAAGACCACAATGGGGACCAGTGGTGCGGAGCGGATCCTATATAAACGACGCAGCGGTGACAGCGTCCAATGAGCAAAGTAAGTCTTGAACTTGATAATTTTACGTATTTCCGATGACACCTGTTTGCATCCTTCATGCCAGTTGCGGCTGTTGATAATCGCATATTTCGTCACTCGTTTTATATCCGTGCTATATCTTGTTCAATAATCAGGAAGGTTACAAGTTGTCCCGCGACCTTTTTTATTTCCTATAGCCATATGTGGCAATTGGCAATGTGAGAACTATCTGTCCTCTAGGCTCAGTAATAAACTAAAGTTTTATTATATTAACTAAGTAGCAAGAAATATAGTAACTAATTTATTTATGTAAATTACCTTTATTCACTGAAATATATCGAGGAGCTCGGTGGCGTAGTGGTTTGAACGCTCTGGTTTCGATAACGAAAACAAAGCAACTTTCGCCATGGTCGGTCCTGGGATGGGTCAATGAAATTTATAATCTCGAGCTCCTTCGTGCTTCGGAAGGCACGTTAAGCCGTTGGTCCCGGTTGTTACTGCAACCGCTTTAACCCACCAACCCGCACTGGGCCAGCGTGGTGGTGTTATGGCCCAAGCTCCTCATGTGTTACTCCCATGTAGGAAGGCCTGTGCCCAGCAGTGGGACGTATATAGGCTGATGATGATGACTGAAATATAAATATAAATGGTTGATACATACATAGTAATGGCTTACAGCGTTCTTGTCTGTATTGGCATAGATAGGCCTCTTCCATTCCTCTCATCTAAATCTATCATGTAATTATCTTTTCTTGTTCTTTTGTGTATTCTTTTATAGTATTCAAGACTACTGAGTCTTGAATCTGACCCACGCATATTTTAGACACATTGTAATAAAGGGTAGGTTTTCAAACTGACTTATTTAACAACAAATAATTATCATTTATTAGTTATCATTTATTTGACCTACATGGAATTATTACACAGGTCAAGTACAAAATAACAAGTCTAAGAACTTTCTTTACTAAATAAAAAGGTATCTGTTTTCTTAGCTGAACTCAAATACTTTTAGAACAGTTTTAATCAGATTCACAGGTCTTCTTAAATTATATACTTGTTTTAATAGTTTTAATTATTGTATAATGTGTATTATTTTCTAATTTGGTTGTCTTCTTGTTGTGTAGTGTGATTTTTTGTTATTATGTAGTTTAATATTGTAAATATACATATAATACAATATTCATCTGTGAAGTACCTGCATATTAGACACAATAGGATTTTAACTGTGTGGCATAAAGCCATGGAGGCTGGAAACGGTAGCAAGCTTTAACTTAAACTAATATTGGTGTTGCTGCTGTTGTTCTTTTCTAAAAAAATTTTTATCTTCTCTTTCATAAGGAAAAACCCTACCTTTGTAAAAAATTACATTTTGTTTTAGAATTTAGGAGATATCAAGCTAGGCAGTTGACATGAAGGCTGTCTGGTAGAGATAGCTTCTAGTGATAAGACCACCTTTTTTGGCATATTATGGTTGTTTTATCTCTGTGATGTTTATGAAAATGTGCTAGCTAGATAGATAGAAATTCTTTATTTTTCCATATCAATCAGCTGATTGATATGGATCAAGTTTTAGACTTATTTTAAGTGAACATATTTTCATATGTACATTACAATAAGGCTAAAAGCTTTTATAGATAAGCAGTTTAGAAGTGTGAATGACATCAGCTAATATCTATCAGTAGTTTTGTAATGAAGAAATAATACTGAACTTTATTACCTATTTTAATAATTTATTTGTGTTTGATACATGGGCAACATAAAGCAGGTGCTTGTATTAAACTAATTCAGTGTAGTTTATTTTCTTAGAAGAATGTGTTTCAAACTTTTCACTTAGGAGACACCAAGTACTGTATCTGGTAACTTATTCCATTCCTCCGCTATGCAAGACGTGTTCCCTGGGATTTTGGAAAACAATTTCTTTCTTTATTATCAGTCTTATGAATTGCAAACATCCAAATTTAAAGAACAATAGCCAAATCATATCTGACTATGGGCATAAATCTTTTGTTTATTGAAAAATATATATTGTATCTTTAGTTGTTATGTAAAATACAAATATTATACCTTGAGAACTTAAAGTTCTAGAGAAATGTATTTTTCCGTAAAAATAGTAACTATGAAGACAAAAACATAATAGTTTTTGAATGATCTTGATGATAGATAGCAGCTCTAGATGAAGATGTCAAGTTCCCAATACCCATCTCCATCCAATCCATAATTGCTCTCAATCATGATTATTAGATATCTTTAACATGTTTTGAATAAGAAAATCCTCAAATTTAAACTAAATGATTTATTACAAACACATTGAAATGAAGAATGTAATGAAAAACCAATTGTGCTATTGTAGACATATGTATTGTTTTACAATATTTTGCCTTGCCTTGCCAAAAGATGTAATATGAAACTAGTTGCAGGAGAATGTATCCTGCAGGGCAAACCCTGCTTGTGGCAGAGAATACCCGGATAATGGTTAACCCTTATATGCAAAAAAAAAAATTGAATTATTAAGACAATAGAGTTGACTAATAAAAATGTATCTAAACTAGAAAAAATTTACATCCTGAGGCGGGGACAATAGAATTGCTTTGTCATACCCTAAAAACTATAATGTCGTTTAACTGTCTAGTAAAGAAGTAATTATAATATCATGTATGCCATGGTAAGCTGCATTGCAACATTCTTCAATTAAAGAGAGTGATTGAGACTTAACCTTTTAGTTGAACCTATCACTGGTTTGTTAGTGGATACAATTACATGTGTACAACGATCAAAACATATGAAATGACCTAGTTTGGGTTAAGTTTTGTATGTTAAAAGTTAATTTATTCATATTTTGATATATAAAGTACAGGTTCGCTTAAATACTAAACTAACCTCATATAACAAAGAAAAAAAAACATTAGTCAAATTGCTAACCTCCTCCTTTTTTGAAGTCGGTTAAAAATGATAACTAAATAACTTATTTTAAATAATCAATTGCTCTAAATTAACTATTTATTGATACCATGTTGTCAGTAACACCAAAAGTTTTTATAGATAGATAGCTATCTTTACAATGATATTAAATACTAAAATATTTTTATGCAACTAGAAGATAAACAAGCTGACGGCCCACCTGGTGGTAAGCGGCTACCTATAGACACTTGCAATAACAAGGAAAATTCACTTAATATTGCAGATGCGTTGTCATACTGAGGCCTAAGATCGAAGGCCATCTGTGTCTAATAATTACACTGGCTACCTTTCTCTTCTATCCGAAATTTTAGGGTCCTGACAAAAGACAAAAACACACTCCTTAAAAATATTGATCAGGGAGTTTTCCTAAAAACTTGACATTTAGGACAAACACTGATATCTGGTAACCCTAGGTACAACTTGGTACTTGGTATTAACTTATGGCCTCATGCACCATGATAAGATAAGATTGTATTGTGAGGCTTAATGCTTTCTTTACCTAGGTACCTACTGGAAATGATAACATACAATAAATAACATGCATAGCCGCGCACGCGTGGACGTTGAGTACTAATGCCTCGGATTAAGGCATGCGTGGTAAAAAATACACTTTACCTACACAATGCTAGCACTGAGGCGCTTTGATCGTAAAACGTTTGTCGACATACGTTGGCCCGCCCTAGGGCTAATATGAAGATTGGACTGGTGAAATTGCTTCGGCAGAGCCCAGGCTACCCCCCGTGAAGGGTAGTGGAGTTACCGGGGAGTTTTAGTGGGTATTCCCAGTGCCAATACGATCAGGCACTGGGCGACCCCTACACACGCTCGTCGTTTAGCCAGCGGTGGGTAGGTCCGTAAGCGGATTCCTCCCCGAAAAAAAAGGCTAATATGAAGGTAGACCTTGCGAGGCATACGTTTCGTAAGTGATGCGGCACGGCGCAGTTTGTATCCGCCTTTAAAAGCAGCCTCGGGTCATCGGTCATCGGTCATCAGCAGTCGTTCATTCGCTCAAATTCGTACCGAGTCTCGCTCAACGCGCGAGTACGTCTTTAATCATCGCGAGCCACCCCGAGTCGGTTTTTTGAGAGCGATGTGAGGTGTCTCGCGTAATTGGACATGTTTAATTCTCTTACTATTAGATTGCCACAGAACTTTTTTTTTTTGAAGCGTTTGTTTTTAGTTACCTAGTAATTTGATAAAAGTAAAACGTTAGTTGTACGAGTTTTCACACTAATGAAGCGGTTATGGCTACCATGAATCGTTTTCAGAAGCTTCGAATATCTAAACTACTAACCGTTCCAATATACTTCGAACCCGTTTTAGGGTTTTTGAACCGGGAACTCGTAACAGTTTCTTACGTTTATAGAATAGTTTTGCTCATTGAATCTAGTTACTGACTCTAGAAACTATAAAGGGACCAGACCAAACATCTTGTAAGTCAAGCTAAATGTAATGAATCAGCTAACGCATAATTTCTTATTATGTTGTGACTCATCAAAAGCTCGGCTATCAATGACAGGCGAGCACGCGAGACGCTTTCTGGTCTTATTTTAGATCTTTATATATGCGTGCACTTTGCGACACACTTGATACAAGCAGGGCTTACACGTGATCTCGGTCAATAGGCCATTATGAAACTGAAGTTTTCTACGACAATCACATGATAAACAACTAGGTATGTCTACGTCTAAAAAGTTAGCGGAGGATTTTAAAAAAAAGTTTTTAGGGAAAACTAAAAATTGCTCTTACTCAACTATAAAAGTAATACTGTTTGAAAAATCCTCTGACAATTATTAAGACTAGCATGACTTGCTTATGCCTGTGAAGTGTTATTAGAATTGGTTTGTTTGTTCCCAATATTTTCGACTTAAAAGTTTGTATAAAAAACTGCACGACGTGAACTTTGAGACCATACAGATGTAAATTATAAGACCCTTTCGTTTGCCTCATGAATGTTTTCAATTAGTGCAAATAAAAAGTTTACAATCAATAAAAACTTCACGGTAGCCTCATGTTAGTCCTTACTCCTTTAGTCTTTAGTCCCTCAGTAGAGGAGATCTATCGAAACAATGTTTCGGCCGAGAGATATGGATAGAGTTATGAATGACTGAGTCAGAGGGAGGAAAAAAGACAAAATAGCGATCGCGCGTGTAAAGTAAGCGAAAATACACATTTTTTTTAAAATCACTTTAAGGGTTACAGAAAAACGCTTCTATATGATTGTGAATGTAAATGATATCTAATATTAAAAGTAATTTCCTATTGAATACTAGAATTTAATCTTAAGATTTTTTTTTATTTTTAACCCTCGAAGAAAAAAGAGGGGTGCTATAAGTTTGACGTGTCTGTCTGTGCATCTGTATGTCCGTCTGTGGCATCGTAGCTATATGGTTTTTTTTGTTTGAAAACTGACGTGATTAGAATTGTTCTTAGCTATAATTTATAAAGATCAATCCAGGCGTTTGATGACCATCAGTTCATTTTCTAATGATAAAAGGGTTTTACGAACTTTCACAGATCCGATTGATTTGAAATTTGGTGTACTGTCACGTCGGTGACATTCCCATGGCGCATATTTACCTTATGCTGATCTTATACCATCAAAAAGTCAGCGGGAATTCTTCAGAAACGTATTCATAAGAATAGTCTCAGTGAGATGGTGTTAGATATATGATTACGGGGGTTGCTTAAAATTTTCAAATTTATATTTTTAGAGGTCTTTTCGGAAATAAAATGTATCGAGGCAAATCTGCGCCAGCGGGCTCTTAGCGCTGATTCGCTTATACCAGATTTTCATTAAACAACACCCAAAGAAACCCCAAACAAGTTCAGTCAAAGAAATGTGTAGAAATATCCAAGGTATTATCTTTTTTCTTCCATCCTGTGAAATAGACAAAAAGCACATACCTACGCGGTATTGCAAACTGTTCTTACGCACTCTTGCACGCCCACCGACGATATAAAAGTGCTAATATTTTCAATGTATCGCCTATACTCGTAGTCGCACGTTCCCTCACTCGTACTCGGTGACAACGTCTAGACGACTATCAAGAGATTAGATCCAAATTCTATTTTTACGCTCTTGTGGCGCCGTCACACCTCAGTTCAAAGGTGTTTCCTGGGTGATTATACAATATTGCATATACAAAATAACGACAACTTTACCCCTAGCACGAACACTTTTAAATATCGAATCGCCATCGTGTCGAGTAGTTAGTTACGTTAGAGCCACCGCACATATACAATTTCAAGTTGGCCAACTAAATCGCAGAATGTCTAATAGGCATAGAATCTTATGATAGCCCGCACATTATATCAACTAAGTCGTTCAACTAAATAGTTGCCCAACTATCGGCCGATAGTATAACAACTTAGTTGGTCAGCCGCAAGGTAAGATGCAGTGTGACCAGACCCGTGCGTGTGGTTTCCCCACGCTTGGATTTTTGCCGACGGGCACGCAGCCGCCGCAGCCAGTCGATCTCTCCATTCTCTTCTTGTTACAAATGAAAAAATAGAACAGCTGATCGACGAAGTCCAAAAAAGGCAAGCCCTTAAAAAACTTATCTGGGTAACATCTCAGTTTAGAATAAAAGGTATGATGTTTCCCACGCTCTAATCTGTCACTTAATATCGGATGCACCCTAAATGTTTTGTTCTGTTTTCGTCTTCTTTTTATTAAGTTAAGAAGTGCGTTGTTTTTCCGCATTTTATCGCAGACTTCACCGCGCTAGCAACACTGTCCACCAACTAAGTCGACGAAGTGTGCGGCCTATGAAAGCACGCAATTTAGTTGTTCGATAGTTGGCCAACTTGAAATTGTATATGTGCGGTGTCTCTTAGCTTTTGTCTGGCTTTTGTTTGAAATTTTAAGCGTGCGTTAACGATATGATTACGATTCGAAATTTAAAAATGTTCATGCTAGGGGTGCTGTCATAATAACAGAATCCGTATCGGGGAAGTGACTAAAATAGTTTAAGTCGAGCTTAATAATTGTAATATGTTGGGTAGTTGTAAGTGGCCGACAAAAATGTACCTACATAAAATTGGAAATGAGATTTATTTGAGGTGTGTACTGTCCCTAACGATAAATAAAAATTCGTTTAGATATTAGTATTGTTGTTTGTCATAAACGTAAACAGTTCTTGGCGTGCTTCTTCGATTGATTAATTCCTTGGCAATTGTGCTCTTATCTACTAGATACATACTTCGTGTTATGTCTGTGCTTTCTATTGTTAGATCTGCGATAGAAAGTGTGCAGCCGGCTTAAGAGCGTTTAAGCTGCACGGCTTCTCATACAAACATTCAAGATTCAAGCCGAAAATATTGCAAACGAACAAACCGAATAGCTAATGACTTTACATGCATATACTCGTAAGCAAGTCACGCTAGTCTTTTTAGTTGTAATATTTTTCAAAAAGTCTAGAAACTAAGAAATTATTGGTGATTTTTATTTATGTATGAAAAGCTAAAAATTGCTGTTACTCAATAATAAAAATATTAAATTTAAAATTTTAAGTAACCCCCGACCTCATTAATCATCTTTATAGCACCATTTTATTGAGACTATTCTTGTGAGCCCAAACACGCTATATCTGCTGTAAGTTTCTGAGGAAATAACCACCCACAGACTTTTTGATGGTATAGGATCAGCTCAAGGTTAGTATGTCATGGGAATGTCACCGAAGTGACAGTACACCAAATTTCAAATCAATCAGATGTGTAAAAGTTAGTAAAACCCTATTATCATGTAGAAAATGAGCTGATAGTCATCAAACGCCTGAACTGATCTTCATAAATTATAGCTAAGAACCATCGTAGGCACATCAGCTTTCAAACAATAAAAACCGAATCAAAATCGGTCCATTCGTTTAGGCGCTACGATGCCACAGACAGACACACAGATACACAGACCAGACAGACACGTCAAACTTATAACACCCATCTTTTTTCGTCGGGGCTTAAAAATACTGTATATTTTTGACTTTAAAGTTTTGCATGTATCAGTATATTATCAGAAATCAATATATTCATTTATATTAATATGCAAAGTTTAGTATAAAAATCTTAGCAACTAAAGATGTCCATGCGCTGCTTTACAAGTGCCTCCACTAAAGGTGCCCATGCACTGTTGAACAAAATTTAAATTTTCACGGTGATGAAATGTTGTCTTCTCATTTCGGTATAACAAAGTTTATTTGTACCAAACGGGAAATTATATCTTCTGAATAGGATTTGTGTGTATCGTATTTTTCCATATTTTCAAGGCTTTATGTTTCTCTTTAGTACACAAACACATGCTATTCATTCGTATTTTTAATACTAAACATTGTCGGATCCAAATGACAGCTGATATTTTAATAAGCGGGCTAATCAACCCACACACTTCAGACACAATTGGTTTTAATTTTAATACAACACCCGGGAGTCTTACGCGCCTTTACGAATTAAACAAGTGGTTGGTATAGTATGCGTCAAACTTATAGTTCGCGCTGAACACGATTTCATTTACTGCGGACTATCAAAATATGGAACGGGCGGAACAGCGCGGTAGGGGCGGTGGCTGCGGGCAGCTGCGCTATACAGCGCTATGCAACCTTAGAGCGACAAACAGGCGCGACTTTTTGAATGAACCCAATGCTAGCAAAACGAAAGGGAACTAATTCTATAAAGCTCGAACAATAGATTTATCAATAAATTATTAATCAGATTTAGATACTTCATTTAACCTTGTAACAAAAGTCATAATTTAAGGCAAGTCACATAGAATTAAATAAATCATTAAAAAAAAAAAAATTTAAGTAACCTCCGGCGTTATTAATCATCAATCTAACATCATCTCATTAAGACTATTTATAAGAGCCCAAACACGCTATATCTGCGGTAAGATTCTGAGGAATTAAGCATTTTGCAGACTTTTTGATGGTATAGGATCAGCTCAAGGTTAGTATGTCATGGAAATGTCACCGAAGTGACACAAATTTGAAATCAATCGGATCTGTAAAAGTAAGTAAAACCCTATAATAATGTAGAAAATGAGCTGATAGTCATCAAACGCCTGAACTGATCTTCATAAATTATAGTTAAGAACCATCGACATCACCTTTCAAACAAAAAAAAGGAATTAAAAAAAAAGGAATGGACCGGTTTTGATTCGGTTTTTTTTCGCTACGATGCCAGAGACAGACACAGATACACAGACATACACCTCAAACTTATAACACCCCTCTTTTTTAGTCGGGGGGCTAAAAATATGACTTGCATAGTATACAGGGTGGTGCTGTCATTGCGATAATAAATTAAAACATGGGCTATATTAGTTCATAGAAATGATTTGCCATTTTCAAAAACATTTTCAGATTTGATAATTTTTGGACATTTCTATGAAAAAATGCAGCCAGTGTTATATTACTCCATACAAATGTCATGAAATTATCAAATGAATAGGATGTTTTTGAAAGTGGCAAACCATTTCTATGAACTAATATAGCCCATGTTTTAATTTATTGTCGCATTGACAGCATCACTCTGTATAATTAATAATTAATTAAATATGACTATCAGTATCAGCAAACTGCTTCACTGCCTAGATAGGAAAGAAGGCAGTACAGTCACACGATAAGATTCATACACTTTTGAAATATTATTATGTGCCCTATTCCCTTAGCAATAAGAGTCACTGACTATCACAACTGTGGTAAAACCACCACCATCCACCTTGTGGGGGGCCTAGCAACGCTGCATTTCCTGGTACGCGGCCGCCACTCGCAGAAACCCCCCACCGGCCATCAGTCCTCATCGAGTGCTGCAGTACAAAAACTGCCTTTATTACGAACTGAGTAAGGGCGGTCTCAAGGACATTATGTTACGCTTGATGTGCTGCCGCTGTACATTTATAATACACTTAAAACACACAGACACTTTGTTAAATAATTAGTTTAATAATACTGTGTCAAAATTTATTGGCCAAAGAGGTTTTTGCTTATCCAATTTTTTTATACGAATTATATGATCTTTTTTGTGCAACGAAAACTTTTTACATTGCTACTATTACCCATTGTGTCATGAATCCGTCTTAATTTTTATAGTTTAATTATAATAATTTAAAAAAAATATCTCTTTATGACGTAACTATGCCGTACAGAATTTAAAAAGACGTGAGGGAATGCTAGACAATACCAACTTGAAATAAAAGGTATCTATTTCAATTGCTATTGCTAATATAGTGTTCATTTTATATGGGCCATAACATGGGTTAAATTAAAGCGGTTGCAGTAACAACCGGGACCAACGGGTCAACGTTCCGAAGCACGGAGACGCGTGTATGTCTGTATAGTTACATTTTTAAACCAGATTAGCCCAAGCCGGCCGGGACTTCCAACTCGAAGTACGTTCATTTTATGCTAATAAATGAATTGATCTCAATTGAAATCAATGGATCAGCGAGTTAATGAACCGAAATAATGGATAGAATTGAAGTTTCCCACACATCACAAAGTGTAATCAAGCATCGGCATTGACATCGACGCGGACAATATTTGGAGTGGGTTCGTTGTTCTCAATCCCAATTGAAAAATAAAATTTATATCCTTCACTGCACAGTAAATAAAATTACTAGTTGACTTTTAAAAACGAAGTACACGGGAACTAATATGTCCCTATTCTTGTACAGTCGACAGGACATCAAGCGTAACAGTTAGACCTTGAGACCGCCCTTACGCCGTTCGTAATAGAGGCGGCTTTCGTAGTGCAACTCTTACACTTGACGTGCTGCCGTGTGAACTAATGAATTAATAGAATAGATAAAATCACATGCAACTAAAGAACCTCGTTTCGGAATTCAAACCCGGTTCCGATATTAGTTTTGCTGTCCTGCTCTTATGTGTGATAGATTATTGAGCAAAACTATTTCTTAAAACTAATGTAGCTCATTACTATAGCTTTAAATAAGCAGTTATATCAGAGAATCAGAGATAAGTGAAAATAATTATGACTTTTCTTGGGTTGTTAATAAAACACAAAAACGTTTTAAATATTGCTTTATCATCACGAGCGTTAACATTACAATTTATTCACGCAGTATTTGCACGTACCTGAGGGTAGTTAACTGTCTATCTATTGTTTTACCTATGTGGTAAGCTATTAATACTTCCTTATCCGAAAGGCGTTTTGCCTCTTCATCAGAACTGTGACGCACGATGACATTTGCACATGCTTACTGAGATCTCTGCCAAATAAATTTGCAAAAAATCTGCCCAAATATTGAAATAAAATTTGCCGGATGAGTCATTTCACTAAAAACGTTTGTAAATAGGATTGGTAAGCCCCGCCAACCGGAAGTAGTAACGAATCGTAATTACTTCGCGGTAGACTATTATCAAACTATCTTGAACGGCCCTCAATCAGTCGGTCATACGTACCTCTTGTCAACCTCTAAATTATGCCAATAAAGACTTATTTCACTTAATTGATATAACTTAAATAATACATTCACGCACTCGCTTTTTTAAATATCTTCCAACACTCACCTGTCATCTCTCCCAAAGTAAGCATCATTAAGAGCATGTGTTATGGATACTAGATGGTAACGGAGAAATATTGATAATAATACGTAAGATATAAATAATAGAAAACTAAATAAACATAAAACATCCACGCGAACAAAAGCTCGTACAGATACAAACATTTACTCCTACCGGGATTCGAACCCGGGACCCCTGAGCGAGTAGCCTGCATAGCAAGGAGCACAGACCACTCGGCCAGCCGGTCGTCAAACAAGCCTTGTTATAGGAGATTATGTGCCTTTTCGTGGTGAGTTTTTTTTGAGTTGATGACATAGTACAGTGGCTCTACCTTACCCAAACTCCGTGACAGCAATCTATTTTACTACGAAGGCGTGTCTAAACTATATTGCTTTCAACATAACTGTATGTCACAAGTAGTTGGCGTCACCTCGAACCAATTGATCTTAATAGAGGGGGAGTTAAATGACAATCTGTCGCCTTAATACAAACTTTTCGTGCGCGCTCTGAGCCTCAGTGCAAGTTTTGACGTTTGTACTACGTTTTTATCACATTTGCGTTTAGCTGTCGATCGACAAAATTAGACATTGAAACTCGACATAACGGATTCCTTCATACAAATTTTGAAAATAGAACTCGACAAAACAGTTTTTGACGAAATGAAACGTCAAATTTTGCATAATAGAGAGGTCCATGCTCGCCGGGCTGTTCTAAAATAATGTAAACATTTTTTTATTACCTACTTATAGCGTCCATAAGATGTACGCGGTGGTTGCTTTTGACGTAAAACTCAGTGTGAGTTGGATTGAATGGCACTGGATTGATTGATTTATTTATTAATTTGCAGCTCACATTATGTAATGCAGATATACGTTTGAGTACGATGAGTCTTATATGTCTCTCTATATCGTTTGACTCATTGATGTAGAAATGTAAAATATTTATGATCTTGAAAGTGTCTTAATCGACCTTGATTGTCAGCTGTGGCCTGTGGAGTATTAAAAAATAAACAAATAATAACTTGTGAAAATAATAACTTTCGTTTTAGTAACAACAAATCTTTATTTCTACATTAGGTGTTTGCTTTAAACAAAAGTCCAGGTAGGTACCTAATGATTTTTAATTAAATTACAAAATTGTATAGGTATTTTTAATTTTGCATCATCCCACAGTTCGTTGACAATTTATACATGGTGAGTGCATTGGCAAGCGTGGAATAATGTGTTCAACTCGCGCGTGATTGATACTTTGATTCTATACCAGTTGCAGAAGGTTTTAGGAAGGAACTTACTTATGTATGCGTCTTTTTAGCAAACGCAAAGCAGGCGTCGTTTTCTCAAAAAACTCATTCAAAGGTAGGTATTCGAATTCACGCCGCGTGAGGGTCAAGCAAGCAGCAAGACACACTGATCGTCGGCGATCGGCGGCTTTCCCATACAAAACCTTACTATAGCATGGGAAGCCGTAAGCGGCGTTCGACAGTACTGTCGAACGCAGCCGTACGGCTTCCCATACTGTCGTGCTGTTTTGCAAGCCTAAACCATCGATCGCCATCGACCAGTGTTTCTTGACCCTAAATCTACACATTTGAAGAGAACACGGACACACAAGACAACCACCATGAAAAATGTAGCGGAAACTTAGAAGCGAACGAAATATTGAAATTCTAAACAGGAAACTGCTTTGTTTGTTGCGATTCTGAACCTTGCTTATGCAAAAATAGAGACTATTTCATAAGCTCACGAAACAAGTTTAATTTTGACCCGAAACTTCGTATCTAAATCTTATGGTAGACCTACTGATTTCGAGCCGAAGATGATGAACCAGCGACCCAGCATTCAGTCAGTCCCGGTTTCCTTATAATTTTCCTTTTCTCATCCGCAACACTAAATTTCACAATGACATTGGTGATAGCAGCTAAAGGATAATTCCAATGTAAGCAACATTGTTTTTTTGACCTTAATGATACCGGACAATTATTGTTCTAGTCAATGAATGTTATCGCGCATTTCGATACTAAGGCTGTTACCCTAATGAATTTATAATTAGAAACTTGTTTCATTAATTTGCGGATTTATTTTTCTAGAATAATTTTTAATACGTAAGTACACACGACAGCACATGAAGTGTAACAGTTGCACTATGAAAGTAGACTCTATAACAAACTTAATAGAGCGATCTCAAGGTCCAAACTGTTACGCTTGATGTGCTGTCGACTGTACCTACTCGAATGTTTTGAAATAAATATTTTACTATAATATCTATACCTTACTTATTAGGTTTTTGAAAAGAAGTAACTTATTCATAGTATTATTGCCACATCAACAGTTGAGTTAATTTTTAAGTACAATTACCTATTTGTTATTACTTATTACATACTTAGCTCAAAACCATCACAGTGTAATCATCATCGTAATTTCGGACTATGATGTCCACTGCTGTATTTAACTTTTAGCTACTTCGAAACGTGTCAAGACTCAAGAGTTGACAAAATCATATTTCAGTTGACAGCCTGACTAACAGCTCATATTTTATTAAACTTAGGTAGTTGCAACAATAACTTAAAAGGTATTTTAGGCGTACCTAAATACAACACGGAAAATATTTAACAATTAATGTAGGATAACAGTCCAAGGTTAGTTTTGATCTGGCATGGTTGTTGTTAAGTCTGGGGCTAATTAAACGAATAATATGAACTTTGGCTTTGGCGTAGAGTACGCTACATACGCTAACAATAGGATGGCCATTACGCCATCGATTTTTTGCAAGTCACCATCTGAAAAGTAAAGCAATCTAGATGGATAGATAGCTGACAATTAAAAGTGTTCCGAAGGGTACATTCGATAACGCCTCCCTACTTCGGTAGGCCCTCGAAAATAGGTTTTTTTATACTACTAGATGACAAACAAGCTGAAGGCCCTCCTGTTGGTAAGCGGTTACCGCCGCCTATAGACACCTGCAATAATAAGGAAAAATCACTTGATATTGCAGGTGCTTTGTCATCCTGAGACCTAAGATCCATGCTCAGTAATTACACTGGCTGCCTTTCCCTTCAATCCGAAACACAGCGAACTGTTTCACGGCTGAAATAAGAAAGGCGGTGGTACCTACCCAGACGACCCTACAGACAGGCCTACCACCTAGGTATGTGAAGTCGGTGGTTAGGGTACCCTGGCTGCCGAAAGTTGCGGTCGTTATACAAGCTATGTCATCAGATCAGCGGTGTGACCACCTAACTCAAGGCTATATGTAGAACAATAGTATTCCTATGAAATCTATATTGCTCTCAAACAGTTTTATCATGGAGAGTGTTCTCAGAGCTTTTCGACCTTATACCACCTTCCCCCTTCCTACTCAGGAGCACGCGTGCGAGTCTTCGGAGTCATCAATTTGCTGTCTCGACCTCATGACGGACAAATAAGTTTAGAAACTCGTTTCTTTGTCGGACTTCCAAAACTTTGAATTCTTTGGCAGCCCATGTGTTCATCCTTCTTAAAATATGGGTTCGGCAAGGTGGAGGCGGCTAGAACAGTGTGTTTCAAGCTGCACTAGCTGTCTTCGCATATGGACTCTTCTTACTGCTTCACATCAGATGGTGTTGAGTTATTTGCCGCGCTTTGTATTAGAAAACGAACGAAATGACAATATGACGTCATAAACAATTTACAAAACAATGCATTTAGGCGGTCCCCTTGCGAATGCCAGATTTTTACTTTAAATAGTTAGTAATTCTCTTGCCCTCATTAGATATACAAAACGGATAGCAAATAATAGATGTTATAAAGCAATAGACTATTTAAAAAGTATCTAAGGAGAAAAACTAATAAAAAAAGGATTATTTTATTAATGTATGCAGTATGCAGTCTGCACTACTTGTGTGTACACAGTACGTAATGTACTCTATAGTAGTTCCGTGTAGACGGAAGCGGAAATTTAACCTACCTCAATAAATATCTAATTTGATTATCTGACCTTTTCCTATCCAAATTGATAGCAATAGATGTTGACCTGATTTTAGTCAATGTAAACCACGTTCGTGGTCTTGCTGTGGATTTAAAAATGAAATAGATCCGTGTTCCATCACGTAATACATACCTACAATATTGTAAACAAAAAGTGCTGGGAACAAATTGCCTTCGTCCGTCGTGACGTGAGAGTCATGATGACGCGTCATTGGCCGATTGCGGGTATTTGGCGAATTGTTATCTTAGTTTGACTATCAGTTGTGTTTATATCACAGTGAGGAACAAATTAAATCGCGTAACTAAATAAGCGATTAGATACATAAACCTAATGGTCCGTATAATGTTCCATAGACTCTAGACAATTGGTTTTTAAATGACATAAGACCCCCGAGGGTATTCTGCGGCTGGATAAATCAAGCTTCAGCCGAAATTTCAAATGGCCGCATTATAAAGAGCCCAGTCCATTCTTAGACACATTAAAAATATAAAACAATTGTGAATCAAATAGGATCAAAATTTTGACCCTTTCCAGACCGGCATCGTATCCGCAATAATAGAAACCCTATACGTCAAAAATGACTAAAGAAACCTATTATCATTATGGTATACTTCAAAAATGACTAAAGAAAACGCTCGTTTTTACTAAACTGCGTCTCTCAGCGATTTTTATCTCAGGCTATATAAAGGAGACAGAAGGAGACAAATGTCGTTAAGTTTCACCTAAGCCTAGGGAATGGTTAGTGAAAACGGACATTATAATCCAGTATTGTTGCCTTGAAGCTTGAAGCTTAGAAATATATTTTTAATAACCGTAAAGGAACCTAATAAACCTTTACTCTATTGGATCTTATAAAGTTGTAATAAGAGTTATTTTCCGACTTCAATACAAGTGTAACTCTTATCTGTACTAACATTTGATTATTATTTATATTTATTTCTAATTTAAATTTATTAATTTAATATTATGGCCTAGTAACAGAACGAAATAGATACGGATTATGTGCAGCGACTAGTGTAGATAAACAAACTTGACCTCAACTTCGACACAACGCATATATCAGGGACAACATGTTTCGTGTGTAGGTTACGCACATCAATATTACTTTAAATTATCGTACTTATGAACAAATAATTGCTGTGCTGTGTGTTGGTGCTATGTAACAAATTTATTGTAACACTTGATGTGCTGTCGATAGTACAGCTCGTTTCAGCTCAGAATGCTCTAAATCAGCGGTCTCCAAACTACGGCCCGAGGGCCACATCCGGCCCGCGGACAGATTTTGTCCAGCCCGCGGAGACCTAGCATACTTGAAAACTCCTTTTAGAGAACTTTTTTTTATAGCACATTAAATTAAGTTTACTGAAGTATTCTAATTTTATGTTGAATAATTATTAATATGACATCTACATTGATATGGTCATGGGCTAACTACTCATAACATTGTGGTAGGTTATTGTTGTTGTTTTTGTGATAAAGAAACACAGAATTGTAATGAGTAAAGACATGTATAATATGCAGAAAATTTAACTTCAGTATATAATAACTAACAAATTATTGAAATGAATCCAACTAACATTTTATACATTTTAAATAAAAACATAACTTATAACAAGCATAATGACATACGAAATACTAATGAGATTTATTAGGTTGGGGAAAAAGTCTTTTCGCATTATAGTATGTATGAACTTGTAATAAAATCTCATTGGCTGTACTATTTGTATCTGACTGGTTTTGGTATCATTAAAAGTTTAGATTTTAAAAAAGATAATTATAAATTCAAATTAGGAAAATGTGTGTTTTTCATTTGTTTGTCGTACTGTCAAGATGAGTGAATCTTATGAAGAAATTCTATACATTTTTAAATTTTACTACAAAAAAGGTAAAAGTGCAACGCAAGCCGCGAAAAAAATTTGCGATATTTATGGACCTAGTGCAGTGTCTGTGAGAGTAGCACAAATTTGGTTTAAGCGTTTTCAATCCGGAAATTTTGATGTCAAATATGCACGTCGCTCTGGTCGCCCTATTACGGATAAAATTGATGCCATTTTTGAAAAACTGGAGCAAGATCGGCATATCAGTAGTTACAACGTAGCTGAAGAACTGGGAATTGACCACAAAACAGTTTTGGCGCATTTAAAAAAAATGGGTACACATAAAAGCTCGATATTTGGGCACCCTACGAGCTCAATGAAAGAAACCTAATGAACCGTGTACTCATTTGTGATTCTTTATTACGACGTAATGAAACCGATCCATTTTTGAAGAAGCTGATAACTGGTGATGAAAAGTGGATCACGTACGACAAGAACGTGCGAAAAAGATCGTGGTCAAAGGCCGGTCAAGCTTCACAGACTGTGGCGAAACCCGGGTTAACTCGCAACAAGGTGATGTTGTGTGTGTGGTGGGATTGGAAGGACATTATTCATTATGAGCTGTTACCACCAGGCAGGACCATCGATTCTGAACTCTACTGCGAACAACTGATGAGATTAAAGCAAGAAGTTGAGAGAAAGCGGCCGGAATTAATCAACAGAAGGGGTGCGGTTTTTCATCATGATAACGCTAGACCTCACATCTTTAGCCACTCAGCAAAAATTAAGAGAGTTTGGCTGGGAGGTGTTAATGCATCCGCCGTATAGTCCTGACCTTGCACCTTCAGATTTCCACCTGTTTCGCTCTCTTCAGAATTCTCCAGGCAGTGTCAGGTTAACATCACGAGAGGACTGCCAAAACCACTTGTCGCGGTATTTTGATCAGAAGTCCCAAAATTTCTATAGGAATGGGATCATGTCCCTACCTACAAGATGGCGAAAAGTTATCGAACAAAATGGTACCTACATACTTTAGGTAAATGTAAATAAACTATATTAAAAAATGTTTTGAATTTTATTAAAAAATGCGAAGACCCCAACCTATTATGTAATTGAGATTTTCCACTGACAATAGTTTGTAGTTATGGACTAGTTTTACTTGTACCAATTATTAAAAGAGATTTAAGATGCTCATCAGTTAATTTAGATCTGTAAACATTTTTTGTGTACTTCATTTTGGAGAAGGTTAGTTATATAATATGGTTTTGGCCCTCGGAACTTACTGGAGTAATCAGTATGGCCCTAAGGCTGGAAAGTTTGGAGACCCCTGCTATAAATAGCCATCTTCTCTTGTAGTGTTGTGGTATGCAACACTACCTTAATAAGCTACCTTTTTATGTGAATCATGTGTAAATAACTGTTAAACTCAATTACCTGTACAATATCTTTATTTTATCACTAGATTTTACAACATTTTCACTGTAAATCATCATCATCACTTTTTCGTCTGAAATGTGTATCTCCACTTAAGTAAGTCGCTGTTTCACACTTGCACCTGTATTCTACCCATTTTTCACGTCTTTTTCAATAATATTTAGGCTTGTCATTATTGTATTTTCTTCGAAATTACTGTTTATTTACTAGTTTGACATGACGTCTTCTTTTGTTTGACAACTGCTTTTCTTTTTTGTTTGTCTATAATTTTCTGGAAATCTCTATTCCGATTTTAAATTGTATCCGTGGTATAAAAGGAGGGCCGGATTCTAGGTAGGGCAGTCTAGTCTTCGGCACGGAAGAGGAAGGTCGGAAGAGGAAGTGGCAGCAGTCCCCGTCACCAGCAGTCTCCGGGTCCTCGGCGGTTCCTGTGCTGCGAGCCTCGGCCTGCCTACCTGCGACGGGCCTGCCACGGGCCCCTTCCTCGTGTCCTCCGCTGCGCCACCGCTGCGCGTGTCGCCGCTGCACGCGCCCCTACGGCGTGGGCCGCTATTGCCCGCGCCACCTTGCTGCGCGCCACCTTGTTGCGCGCCACCTAGTTGCGCGCCTCTACCGCTGCGCCTCTACCGCGCGCCTCTACCGCGCGCCTCTACCGCGCGCCTCTACTGCGCGCCTGCCGCGCGCCCTTGCTGCCCGTGCCTCAACTGCACGACCGCGCGCCTCTACTACGGGTCTGCCGCGCGCCTGCCGCGCGCCTGCCGCGTGCCCCTACTGCGTGTGTCTGCCGGCACGCCTCCTACGCGCGCCCTGCACCTGCTGCGTGCGCATCCACTTAGGACTTTGGCCCTCCCTTAAGTGTTCCTTTTATTTATACGTTTAACCTCAGTGTGTGCTCTCTTCCGACGTGTTATTTTAGTTCCTTGTAAATAAACTTGTAAATACTAATTATCTTTTTATTTCATAGAGTTTCATGACACTCTAAATGCCGATTTCTCGAAATGCCAACTTCTCAAAATGTCAATTGCTCAAAATGCCAACTTCTCGACATTACAAATTCTCGTAATGACAACTTAAAATTATGATTGAATGCAGGACTGATGAATGCTACAATGTCTAATCAAAATAAAAAATCACTATTAAAGCCATGCATTTGTAACATGAAAATATGATCCAAATTATATTCAAATGATTCCTTGAACATGTAAACCGTTTCAATGACTGTATCAGTATCGTCGGCCAGCTGGACTTGTTTACTAATTGCTGATGAATGACGTAAAATTATTATATTTTTAATTATTTTTCTTATGTACGAGCTTCTTCAGATTAGGTGGAGCGGTGAGTTAGTCAAGCCGCGAAAGACCCTCGGGACTTTTATTGGTTTAACTAATGTCCAATAGTGTGAAATCCAGTGTGTGGCAAATCTAACGTGACGTTGGTCGGCTCTTATTGCTTGGATGGATGGTTCCTGGTGCAAGACGGTGTTGGAGTGGCAACCTTGGAGGGAAAAGCGACCCAGAGGTAGACCGCAGACGCGGTGGAAAGATGACGTGGAGAGGGTGGCAGGATCTAATTGGATGCAGGTGGCACAAAATCGTGATAAATTGCGGCAGCTAAAGAAGGTACACACCGTAATGGCTTCGAATGGCTAAAAAGAAAGAAGTTTTAACATATTCAACAAGGATTTTGGTAGACTATCAAGGCAGTTTCTTGATGGACTGATGGAGAAACTCGTAGGACAGTATATCTAAGACAAAATACGAACACCTTATCATGTTTTCACGAGAAAATCTTCAGTTAATGAATTCTTCGTTGATTTATCACGTATCACGTGCTTCCTTAGTAGATGGAAAATGTACAGTGTCTTTATGACAGACAAGCATATTTATGGCGCTATTAAAGTGTAACGACTAACGAGTCCATTTTCGACTGGCACTATGTGCTTTGAATTTTTTGTATTCTTCATTGCCGGTAAAATAAATTATAGTCTGACGTGTATTTTCATCAATTTGCTTTCTTTAGATTTTACAATATTTTACGAAACAATTGATTACGATTATTAATCAGGCTTGACGTCTTCCCTTGTCCCTTGCAAACATCCCATTACATGTTATATGTCAAATTTAAAAGAATCGCGACTATAATTCATTTCTTTTTGCCAGATGTCAAATAGTAGAGCACTAGTCAAGTGCCATTAGAGTCGAAACTGAATGACATCGACTAACTTCTGTTACAAAGAAATTTAAATCGAGTTGACAGAATGTCAACTGAAAAAGTTTATTTTTTTAACTAAGTATGTCGCACCCACGTGGTTAAATTAGCCAGTTAAACGGATGCCCTGGCCGACGGTTAATTGAACTAGAATCGCTCAACGCTTAACTACTTGGTGTATTGAAAGTCAGCTCAGTTAGACACCACTGCGGATCGTCTTGTTCTGAAGAGTTTCGGTGCGATTGGTAGGTAAAAGGTTATTTTTTTATAACCACTTAAAACCAAAACAATATAGTAATTAAAATGTAATAAAACTAGAAAATTTTTCAAACATTTATAATAATGTTAAAATCAAAAATTAACAAAACAATATATCTTATTATTAGCGACATATGCATTATTATATGACATTTTTATCAGGATGAGTCATCACTATTTGAAATCAATGTATCATATTCGTTGTTGTCATCGTTGTCATCGCCTTCATCATTGTCTGTAGAATCAGACCGCATTTATATGTATAATGTGGTTATCTATGAGGGCATCGATATGCACTTCTCTATCCTTCCACTGTATGTAAGTAAACCTTCTCCTGGAGACGTTCTCTATCTGGTTACTAGTGCCTTGTGTTGTTAGCTACCTTTTAACAAGGTCCGAATACTCCGAGTTCATAAATGTTGTGATATGTGATAAATCAAATATGGAACCAACTACAACTAAAGACGTATGAGACAAGCAAGACACATCACATGATACCATGATTTATATTATAATTTTTCAGTTATATTTTTAAATAAGCATAGGTAGGTATACATATTGTGGGAACAGTTTCATAATCGCTAACCCACAAAAGCGATATGGCTCTTATCGCCGTTTAGATGTGACCCAACAAATGGTGTGGTTAACATACTGTTAGGTAAGTTGGAGCACCAGCGGCGTTATTATTATGTAGTGTGTAATCTGTGTAGTACACCCAAATTCACGCGATTGTTTAATACTAATGAACTCGATGTTATTAAGGAGTTCATAGATTTGATAATTTTTAGTTTATACTAAATTCAAATTATACAAAGGTATTCGAAGCAATTCCATTAGACATTGAAAAAAAGTGTCCCTCGAGCAGTACACTATTTTCTACCTATTGAGATCTTATTCAATTTGCAAGGAAATGCCAGTAGTCCAATAAATAGCTAAGGTAATTTGATTGAATGTTTTATAGTTTCTGTGGCAACAGTATACCTAAAGAGATTGATAAGATTAAAATGATCTTTTAAATATAAAGATAGGTAAAGTATTAATGAATGATGGATAAACTATGCACTAAAATTTAAAGTAAATTAAACAAGATACACCTGCTTTCCGTTATTAATACATTGACCCGAAAAGAAATAGATTGTATATTGAATGTATCAACAACCTTACCCTCCTATAAAAAAGGCACGTTGAATATTGGCATAGGCACGCAACGGAGACATCAGAAACATTAATTAATCCCTATGCAAATATTATAAGTGTGCACACAGGTGCGTCCGAGTGCGACGCGTCGTATGTCGTATTCGCAGCGTATGAGATTTACACACAATCCGTAAGAACCAATACCCGTACCACCATCTTTTATTGCGATCCAGTTTAGGACCTAAACTGAGTAGAATCGTTAATTCGTACTACGACGCTATCTGCGACTATGACAGCAATGCAGTTTAGGAACCAATACTGAACCGAGCGGAATATGAATCGCGCTTTTATAAAGATGGTGGTGGTAAGGCACCAGAACTAGTTTTCCGGTACCGAACTTGGAACCGGGATTTCCTGGGGTTTTCAATACTTATGGTACTCATAAATATTTTAATAAAAATAGCAATTAAGATTTTAATATAAAAGAACGAAATCAAATACCTAGATAAACTACTTAAATAAAATTATTTGCGCCTTTCGCTATAGGGCTAAGTTTAAGTTAAGTAAGTTTAAGAAGTCCTGTGTCGATAGAGTCGTGCTCTGAAGAGAGAGAGAAGAGGGAAGGATCGGCGATATTTTGGCTGTAAACGCGCTCACCTATGTTTTCTGAGCCATTCACACGTTAGTGAATGTTATAATTGAATTCAATATCACGACGTCACTTCATAAACCATACTTATGTTCATACCAATAATGTTAGGCGGTCGCACCGCAGGTCTCGGAGGTTCAGACCTCGGATTTAGGTCTGTCGCTCTCTCATGACTCAGCACCCTGGAGACTAAATGACCCACAGGGGGAAACCTCCCGGTCGATTAGAAATCCTCTATAGTCGATTACCCCCGTAGCGTTAAGGATTGGCTAAGGTTATCACCTCCGTAAAACCCCATCTGTTTTCATTTTCTTCAATATACAAAATGAGTAGGACTGTTGAAAACTGCCAATGTACACGTCGCTTATACCCACGGTCTACCAGAAGTCCGTTAAGAGCGTGGCGATTAGGTATTTTATATCTGATAACTTGTAGGCACAAAAAATGCAGCGAATTTGATAAACCCTGGATATCTTCATAAAACTAAAAAGAAACGCGTAACTATAGTTCCATATGTTAGGATAATGTTAGAGAAGTTTTCAGTTTTAGCCGGCTACAAAAAAAGTACGAGAGTTCAGCTCATGTGGTATATAAAATACTAGTGGCCGCCCGCGGCTTCGCCTTCGTGGATATCGGTTATAGATCTAGTATTCTATGTCCTATTATAGTAACTATGTAATATTATAGTAACTCTGTATTGGAGACTTTAGCTAAACCTAGGTGTAACCGGTGCTAACGGACTTAGCCGTAGCTTCGAATTTGTCACCATTTCAAATTAGGATTTGCTCTACTACGCAGGAGATTAGATATAAAAGTTTACAATAGGATGATGCAATGCAGAAGACGAAAAATATTATTTTACAAAATTTTCCCAAAAAGATACCAATGAAAACAGATTTTTACTGGACCGTGCAGTAAATAGGTATTTCATCTGTCAAACAATCCACTCATCACGTGAGGCGTATTGTCTGCGAAGAGAATCTTATTTTGTTTTTACGTTTGTTGTGATATTATGAACATACTAGTATGATCTTTGTATTACAGTTCTTACTTCCTTAATAGGATATATACATGAAAAACTGTACATTTATAAAAAATACGTAAAATTGTACTGCTAATAGTGAAAACAGAATTGATTTTGGCGCAAAAATACCAATGTGCAAGATTTTTATAAGATGTGTTTGTTTGATAATGTAAAAGTGATTTCATTTGGAGCTTGGGACATATGTAGTGAGAAAATTAATTTAGAGACATTATAATAGATGCATTTTTTATGGTTCCAAAATTATAACTGAAACTCTTAGACGTAGTGTAGATTGCAAGGAAATATTGGGTACCGTTATAAGTTTGTTAAATTTTTGATAAAACTCGAAGAACATGAATTTCGTAATTTCGTGAGACGCGTTACCCAATCACTGATATTTTTTTTATTTTTTTTTTATTTATTTGTTTTGAAATCTTACAAGAAAACTTTTAACTTTACGCGATATTACTAACTAACGTTTTTACAGATCTTAAGTAATTTACCTAACTGTATTTTCCATTTCCCAACCTATGTTCTTGGTTGTAAAGCCATAAGTTAAAATATTGTTTCCTAATGATCTCTTTATGTTAAGTGAGTAAATAGCAAGTGTAAGTGTCCCTCGTTCATACCCAAATTTTCAATGCTACATGGAACTTCTTAACGCGACACCGTGCAACAATAAGTATTAAGTAATAACTATGAGATCATCTCGCCATGTGACTGAGTCGGAACAAACAGGCAGACTGATTCTATGCAAAACAGATATAATATTGTTTCCTATTTATCCTGTGATCGGTATTACATTCCCTCTTGTCCCAATATTGTACTTATGTAGGAATCCACTCTTATGTAATTAAACTGACTGTTAATTATATTGTTCCAGTATTGCTGGAAGCGTGTAACAACGAGCAGTCGTGCCTCCAAGACCGCGCTGGGTTGGAGGCCATCACGCAGCTTCATAGACAGTTGGATGACGACGCCAATGGGAACGTGGATCTCAGTGAGAGTGACGATGTTAGTACCACCTATACTAATACTACTTCCTATTATCCTTATGCTACTTCCCATTCAGAAGATCGAGAGGGCGCTATACAGTTTTGATATTAGGCGATTGTATCCGACGTGCTCTTCTAGCCGCCGAGGGTACCAATTTTGCGGCGAGTTTTGTATGAAGCTCTGCTTACAGGCTCTCTACGTTCGCCGCGCCAGAAAGTCTGAACGGATCTGGGTGAAATTTGGCACAGATATATTTATAATCTGAATAAAAGCAAAGGATACTTTTCTCCCAAGAATGCGTTCCTATTGGATAACTTAGAGGAAGACGCGGGCGGTAGCTAGCTCTTACAAATGTCAATGTAACTCTGTGTATCTATCACATTTTTACTCCGAAACCATTGAACCGGTTTAGATAAAATTTGGAGTGGAGATACATTGTATCCTAAAAAAGGAAAAGGCTACATTTTGGTGCGATAATCGACATCCACGCAGGCTATAAATGGTAAAAAGGATAACAATAGGATTTACGACGTACTGCATCAAAATTATACTATAGTATAGACATAAAAAAGCTATTTGCTTCAGGCACATCACATTCATTAACCTTCACCTGCTTGTTATACTGTTTAAAAGCCATTGAGTGAAAGATGTAAACGCTTATGTTTTAGACAAGTAACGTTGATGTAGAGACGACTGGTTTGTTTTTTTATTAACTTGGATCCAGCTACAAGGAAAACACTAAAACAGGCTATCCTCAACGATTTGTTTGTAATTGCTTCATTATTTAATGGTACTTTACAAGTAACGAAATTACACCTTAAAACTTTACTTCAAAATTACAATGGCGATAAACAAAAACACGATAAAAAATCTTGGTCTAAGCACGATGAACTATTAATTGTGGAAGCACAACAGATAGACCTCAGATCATAGAAAGAAGAGATGGACAGTGTATAGGCATCTGGCCAAAAAATTAAGAGATTAAAACAATAACAGTCTACACATTATAATGACGTGGTTTATTATTGGCAAGCCTCTTCTTGCATTTATTCAAGATCAAGGAACTAACTATAGGTACCGGTGTACGAAGCACCTGCTTATTTATTTTTAGTAGTCATAATTGTGAACTAATTTTATCAAAGAACTATTAAAACGCATGGTACACTATAGACTCTATACGTATACTATGACGTCATCACAATGAGAGACATCGCAGAATAGTCGGCGAGTGATGCGATGATCTGCGGTTTTGGAGTGCCAATGCCAATCTGCCGATACGCGCGTTAAATTTTTTGTTGTCTTCTGTCAGCGGAACAAATCATTGTAGCGATATTGCTATCAATAGATCAATCTCTGTAGCGTCTGAATGAAAGTGTTTTTAATTTGAAATAAAACCTCTTTACCGGATTCAACTCGCGTTTAATTAGAGGTTACATTATACCGACGACGTTTCGATTACTTTGCCATAAAACCTCACGTTAATTCATAAACCGGACACAATAGTTTTTTTTTTATACAACTAGATGACAAACAAGCTTACGGCCCACCTGGTGGTAAGCGGTATTCTAATGCTGAGATGAGAAGACAAAAGCTTAAAGTTGTTTACCGTTTGATTCCAGTTCCTCCGTGAGGAGTTGCAGTACGACAGCGGGTATGAAAAGCGGCAGAGAGCCTTCCACCACAATGACGACATGCACATATCGGTTAAGGAGCTGTGGGAAGCGTGGCTACGATCAGAGGTAAGTAGATAATAGAAAAAAAAAACTCTTTTTATCAACGCTCCTACTACTCGTATCTTATTAGGTGGTAGGGCCGTATGTAGTGGCGTCTGGGTAGGTACAGGCGACAGCGTATCAAGCGTAACAGTTTGACCTTGATACCGCCCTTATTCCGTTCGTAATATAAGCAGGTTTTCGTAGTACAACTGTCACACTTGATGTACTATCGTCTGTAAAACCGCCTTTCCTATTTCAGCCGTATAACAGACAATTCACTGTATTTCGGATGGCAAGGAGGACTGACGGCCGTTGGGGCGAAAAGGTCCTCGAGGGGCGGCCGCGTAACGGGAGACGCAACGTTGGTAGGCCCCCCACAAGGTGGACCGACGATCTGGTGAGGGTCGCGGGATGCCGATGGATGAGGGCCAGCGCAGGACCAATCAGTTTGGAAATGCTTTGAGGAGGCCTATGCCCAGCAGTGGGCGTTTCTCGGCTGATATGATGATGATGTGTTTCGGATTGAAGGGAAAGGTGGCCAGTGTAATTACTGGGCATGGAAGCCCTCAGGATGACAACGCACCTGCAATACCAAATGATTTTTCCCTTGTTATTGCAGGTGTCTACTTATAGGCACAGAATAACTAATAGTCTTACTATAGGCGAAGGCAGCCACTTGCCTCTGGGTGGCCCCGTTAGCTAGCTTGGTACGGGAAACGCTTCGCCAACGAATTTTTCGTCGACAAATCCAAAGCCCTTTTCTATAAATACCAGACGAAATATCCAACTCCGCTTGGTCATACATAAATAAATAACTATGAACCCATTAGTAATGCCATTATTTTTATTGAATTATTTCAAGAGGTATTTGTAGAATGGATTTTGAATATGTCGGCGAAACGTTCGTCGACGAAAAATTCGACGACGAAAATTTCGTCGGCGAAGAGTTTCACATAGTTCAGTATTCGCAATTTTTTCTCATTTATTCATGGTTTGATAATGATTTTTATGTAATACAATTCATAACTCAACTGTGCTAAAATGCAAGTAATGAGCACAACCTATGAAGATTACGATCGGTATAATGAATGAAGCAAATATTTCACGCGGCACTTACGTGTAAATAAGAATACAAATATTGACAACATTAAAATCGTTTCACACCTTACCTTCACGAGAACTCTCGTGTAATCATTGGGCCAACATGTAAATTAATAATTCCTCCATATGACATGTACATTTGACTGCCAAATGCGTGATTAGTTTTAAATGTCAACTAGAAATATTGATTAATCAGAGCTGTTTAGTCAACAAGGAGATGTTTCATATCCGGCTAGGTATATGTACCTACATTATCTCAAAAACCAGGAAAAAAACTCCTGAATCCGGGAAAAATACTAATAATTCGATTTTATGCATGGTTTGTACAAAATTGGAAATTTTGCGTCATTTTCACAATGGCAATATAGAGGGCGGCTTAGAAGTCAACTAAGCGTCTCCAAAATGACATAGGCGCCATGATGATTATTTGACTGTGTTGCAGGTTTTTCTATAAAAGTTCTTGTTTCGTTTGTACCACGCAAAAGAGCAAATAAAAAGAAAATGGACAATTGAACACACTTCTGCATACTTTTACCCATTTTTCAGTATACTGTACATAGAGCTGGCCGGGTCTCCGTAAATTTTTGAAACATCTCTTTTGGCTTTGTGTAAGCATCCACTGATATAAGGTTTGGAATTATTGAATACTCAAACTAATCAGCATAATAACGGCATCGCCTTGCCTCTTGTTGAGCTATCGAACTGCGAGCTATGCGTGGTCAACTCACCTTCCTTCAAGTAGGTGTCTTTAAGTAGTTAGTCCCCAGTAGACGACTAGCGGCCCACGAGGTGACGCTTAGCCATAAGCTCAGCGTCTTCTAGTCGTAGCCGGGATGACCAGTTCTGGTGCCGCAGTTAGGTTGACATCGAGTCGATGCCGATCCGTTTCCGAGCTGTGTGCGGCAGCCTTTATTATACCTCGTTTTTCATCAAGCTCAAATATTATATTAAATATTATAATTACGTCCTTTATATCCGCAGGTGCACAATTGGACAGTGGAGCAGACAGTGGAATGGCTCTCCCAATCTGTCGACCTGCCGCAGTACAAGGCGCTGTTCTTGCAACATAAAGTGACGGGGGCTACATTGCCCAGGTATATTATGGAAATTTAATAGACTCAAACCCCTATGCTTATGCGCATCATAGAAACAATTGAATAGGGAGACTATTGACGTTCACGGCTCTCCAAGCGTAGATTCATGCACCATAAATGCGGGCGAAATCTATGATGCCTTGTTTCGGAACTCGAGTTTTGACAATCGCTCTATATGTATTATCAGGTAAGTACAATTTAAATCAGTTTTGCCTCAACGTGTTGCTTTTAAGCCGTTTCTGGACTCTGGATCGTGTCTATGTTACTTCAATATTCCAGTTTCCTGTCGTCTTTACACTCCATGCAACTTTATTCAGGTATGGGTACAGGCGCTGCTAGTCGAGCATTGACTGCAGTTGTGGGGAATGACCTCTCACTCGCGACCGTGTCGTCGCTAAAATGGGCGAGAGTGTCAGTGTCAGGTAATGGCAGGGAGCCCTCACGTAAAGTCGGGGGGCCTCACCGCCGAATAACACGGCCGTTAAATAATGGAGTGTAATTGGAAGAGGCTCGCAGCTGTGCGGCCTGACCGTCGGGGTGGCATGGTTGACTGCTTGTTCGTTTTATTTGATAATTTCATGACATTTGTATGGAATAGTATAACGTTGGCAGCATTATTTCATACAAAGGTCATGAAATTATCAATTGAATACGAAATTTTGGAAAGTGACAAACCATTTCTATGGACTAAAAGCCCATGTTTAAATTTATTGTCGCATTGACGGCACCACCCTGTATACATCGGCAGAAGCAGCAAAGAGGTGCATCGCTGAGGGCTTTAGTGGGTAAGAGCCCCACACTCTCCTTTCTCTTCCCAGGAGTTGTTAGCAATTTTACTGACGACAAAAATGATAGAATTAGAAAGGTAGGTATTTAAAAATATGTATTTATTCAGGTGTTTTATTGAGTACATTGGTCGGGAGCATAAAGGCAAATATATTTTTAAGGTTTATTATTGACGAAAGTTCATTGCCAGCATTGTAGTACACGAACGCTCTGTACACTAATACATACTCGACAGCTTGTCTCTCTATCTTTGTGTGTGTATGAGTAATCTATAATAATAGAACCCAGCAAAATAATATTAAAAATAGTTCTATCCCCTACCAATCTGCAGATATAACTTAAAGAAAGAAAGAATATAAGAAATTCATAGGGTCATCCCAAGTCCTCAGTGGTCAGGGGGTGTATTATGAGTTCTTATTAACAAAGTCCTCAGTGGTCAGGGGGTGTATTATGAGTTCTTATTAACAAAGTCCTTAGTGGTCAGGGGATATATTATGAGTTCTTATTAGCAAAGTCCTCAGTGGTCAGGGGGTGTATTATGACTTCTTATTAACAAAGCCCTCAGTGGTCAGGCGCTGTATTATGACTTTTATTAACAAAGTCCTCAGTGGTCAGGGGGTATATTATAAACTCTTAGTTACAAAGTTTTCAGTGGTCAGGAGATGTATTATGAGATCTTATTAACTAAGTCCTCAGTGGAAGTTCTTGGTTACAAAGTCCTCAGTGGTCAGGGGGTGTATTATGAGGTATTATTAACAAAGTCCTCAGTGGTCAGGGGGTGTATTATGAGGTCTTATTAACAAAGTCCTCAGTGGTCAGGGGGTGTATTATGAACTCTTATTTACATTCAGCTTAGGAACTATTTAAATTTTTTCTACACAATGAGATACTCATAGAGTTCATGATGTAACAAAAAATAAGCAGGAATTTAATATAAATAATAGCTCATAATAACCCCCAGAGCAGTCATTCGGATTCTGAAAGATAATTATTAAAAAATATTTCATACTTACATTTTATTTTTATTCTAAACGTGGTAGCTCTTGGCCTTTATCTCACCTAATGGTACACTTACCATCAGGTGAGATAAAGGTGTTCAAACTTCGGCTTTATCATCGCTATGATAAGGCCGAAGATGGAAGCGAGCTACACCTGGATACCTCAAGCACAGAATGCCTATCTTACCTCCAAGCTACCGGAACACAAGAATGCTGTTTACATTGTTGCTATGGCGACAGACTTAGGTATGATGTTAGGTATGGTTGTGTGGTAGCTAGCCACGCGGACTTAGAAAAAGTCCTACTACCAACCAAACCCGGCATAAAATTCCTGTCCCCGCGGGAATGAACTTCCGTTAACATTTATGTATTGAACGTGTTTCCTATAGTTTTTTGTCGTATCCCCTATTTTGTGATCTGAGGTGGTCGGAACCACAGAGGCATTTTATTTAAGTGTTTAAAATGCGAGCTTAATTACAAGCCTCAAATATTATATAACGATCAGCATTACAGAATACGCCAGATAAATTTTATTTTAATATATAAAAAAAATTTTGTTATGATTTTGTACAGTCGACAGTAGCTCAAGCGTAACAGTTTGACCTTGAGACCGTCCTTTCTACGTTCGTAATAGAGGCGGCTTTCGTAGTGCAACTGTTGCGCTTGATGTGCTGCCGTGTGTACATTTAATAATTTTGTTAATTTTATCCGTACAGGCTAGCGGTGAACAACATGCAGTTCTTGAGCAACGTGCTCGGCATTAAGGACCCTATACACAAGCAGAAGTTGGCGCTGAAGGCAATGGATGTGGTGCTCTTCGGCCCCCCTAAAGGTAAGCAACAACTATGATGGAGCCCCGCTAGGCGACCGCGGAATTCATTGGTATCGACATCGATATCGTTGTTGACGTCACATTGTCATTTTGAAATCATAAAGCCATATCGTTTTCAAAACGACAAAGTGACGTCATAAACGATAGCGATGTTGATACTCATGCATTAAGGTGGTCGCCCCGCAGGCTACAACTTTAGTCATTTGATGGTATTGTTAGATATTCACAAAAGATAAGAAAGCGTCACGAATTCTTTTGCCTTCAAAAACATATCAATATAAATTAGGTAATTAAACCCTGATTATAAATGTCCCATAAACTTCACCGTATTGAGGATTGTAGAGGAACTATTTTTATCCGTTACAGCTCAGAATGCCAACGTTGCAAAATAATTACCGTTCGAAAATACCCAACTTCTCGAAATGTCATTTGCTAGAAATGCCAACTTCTCGATGACTACTTCTCATAATTACAACTTAGAGCGTTTTCGTCGAACGACTTTTCGTACAAAATTTCAAGTCAAAAATTTTGGGAACGGACAAACTATTTCTAATAAGGCTATTAGAAACGTTTCTAATGACAACTTCTCATAATGACAACATATTATGAGAAGTTGTCGTTACCAGAATTTGACATTTTGAGAAGATGGCGTATTGAGCAATTAATATTTTGAGAAACTAGGTGGTAGGCCCGTATGCAGGGTCGTCTGGGTAGGTACCACCGCCTTTCTTATTTCAGCCGTGAAACAGTTCGCTGTGTTTCGGATTGAAGGGAAAGGTAGCCAGTGTAATTACTGGGCATGGACGGCATTTCATCTTAGGCCTCAGGATAACAAAGCACCTGCAATATCAAGTGATTTTTGCTTGTTATTGCAGGTGTCTATAGGCGGCAGTAACCGCTTTTCATCAGGTGGGCCGTCAGCTTGTTTGTCATCCAGTTGTATTAAAAAAAAAAAAAATTGGCACTATCAGTAGTTGGCATTCTGAACTGAAACGTTTTTTCATATAAATGACATTAAACGAATAGTGGCGCCACCTTATCAGGTTGCTTGAAGCAGTTCACTGTATTAAAGTCTTTTAGAATAAAGCGGGAATATCAATTGATTTCCTTAAAGTCTATTGGCGATGATTACTCATCTAAAGCCATTAAATAATAAAAAAGTAGTCATTAAGTAAGTAGTTGTATAAAACTTTATGATCTATTTATCGAAATTCTCCGAGACGGCTAGACTGCTTTTAATGAAATTTTCTGTGTATATATGGTAGGTTTGAGCATACATCGTGAGTTATTTTTTACACCCCTACGTGATAAGGGTGGCCCTCCAGTGGTTTTTATTTTCTTGGACAAACTTTTTTCTTTGGCATCAAAAATTATTTATAATATTATACTTAACTCTAAATTTTCTACTTTTAACTACCAACCAAAATCTTATTTTAGCGATAATAATATTTAATTTTATGGCTACTGATAGGGTCAGCTAGTAATACCATACACTACAGAATACATGATATCAAACTGTTAAAAATGTAGGTATGCGACCGAAAGTTGATATATCAAAATTCGTATACTGTTAAAACGTTGCATTGAAAATATGTTTAATATTGACTAAAATCTGTTATTATATCAATGTCAAAATTTAGTTTAAAAGTTACTTTCTTTAAATCCTAACGAGACTTTATATTATTTCTAATGACATTTTTTAGACATATCACAGCGCAATTTAGATTCAATCTGATAGATAATTACAGGAACTGGGCTTCAGTCCCCTTATTCTCAACTGTTGGAAAGGATTCGAATATCGGAAACTCTATAACTGTCACTTTTTATCGCAGTGCGTTAAAACGAGACAATATGAGACTTCGAGTCGAATCCGTGATTCGACAGTTGAGAATAAGGGGGCTGTAGCCCTAGTGTTAGTTTCAATCTAATCGAAAGTTGCAATCATCGTCCTATTTAGCCCTGAAATCTGGTAAAAATGGTTTCTAATAATGTGAATACGATGCTGGTCTAAACGTTTCGTTTCTAATGAAACCTATGTCTGGAATTACATTAATTTCCATCTCTTCCTCTACTATTTCATCCGTTTCTAGCAGTTCCATTGCTTCTGGAAACAACTGTATTCACCAAAGCAAAACTATAAACATTAAGTACGTTGCGCACAATTTGTGTTTATTTACAATTTGTATTGTTATTTTTTTTGTATTGCACAATGAGAATAGTAATCTAAGTACTATCACGTGATAAAAAGGTACCTTTTAATAGTTCAGGTGCGGATCCGGCACTGAAAACAGGTGGTGATCACAGCCAACCGAAAATCGGTCAAGGTGCGAGTCGGAGTTTCACCTCGCTCATTGAGAATGATTTAACCAGACGGCTGCGACAAATTCACTACATCGATGTAATGCATATATGGCAGCCGTCTGGTTAAACTAGCTGCTTAACTGAACGTCTAGCTCGTTGATTGAACGCCGGCATCCAATTAAACGGCTGAAGGACAACTAGCCAAGTCATTGAGTGCAACGTTTAACCAGATGGCTGTCAGTCGCCTGGTATAAATTAGCCATTCAATTGGACGCCATAGACAGGTCGTTTAAATCGAAGAGCTTTTGTGTGACTGTTTGAGTGATTGGTAGGTTCAGAGTAATTTTTTTATGACCACATATAACCAAAACGAAGTCGGTTATAAGTGGTCATTAAAAATAACATTGAACCTACCTATCCAATCAAAATTCTTCGGATGATGCTTTCAATTCGTCAAGTCGTTAAACATTATGTGAGTCTAGTTCAATTAACTATCGGGCTAGGTATTTGATTGGATGCCGTCGTTTAATCAACGGGCTAGGCATCCAACTAGGCGGCGACACATACAAAAAGAAGATGTTTAAAACATACTGAGAAAATGTTTGTGTTAGGGTACGAATCTTGGTCGCATGTTTCAATGAAATGAGTTACCGTCTCTTGTATGGCGGAATTGTTTCCACGTTGGTATTCATTTTGGTTGGTTCACTATTGTTAGTTACTTATAACACCTCTTTTGTCACTGCCTTGATATCTATCATCGGTAAACCATTCTCGATTTTCCAATATCGTCTATGTTATAATATATGTATACTAAATAACTCCTTATAAAATTATTAAGAAATCTGAGACCCTCAGTAAGGATATGAGGATTCACTGAACTTATTTAAAATGTCAACAATCATTACTTATTTATTTTGACTCTATTAAGGAAACTTTTGATAACGCCAAAAAACTACAGGCAACACGGTAAACACATAAATGAGATTACCTACCTCAGAACTGGAGGTCCAATGTTCAATTCGTGTGGGAGCAGAAATTTTCCGCTCAAAAGTTTGGTTGGTGGTAGGGCTTTTCTAAGTCCGCCTGGCTAGCGATCGCGTCCACCACCAAAACAATAATGTTCACTGACATGTTCATATTAGAATTCAATATCAGAATGTGACGAGACCCATACTTAAGTTCAAACCAATAAAGTTAGGCGGTCGCCCTGCAGTTCGTCTGTCCACCTAGTCTAGTAGGAGGCCGGTGGGATGGAAACAAACATACCAACAACATTATAATCTAATGTAACCATTGTTTCACTGCACTAATTACATGGAACATCTTGATAATATGTTCAAGCGCGTATTGCCTTTATGTTGTTTGAAATCCGAGTACAATGTACGTTACAAAACACAACATAGTTATCTGTCTGGTATCATTAAAACATTCCGTATAATTATAAAGATCTTGACACTTATGATAATATTTGTATTGGTGTAACAAAAAAGCAAACATGGCAGGATTTCGCTTAAACTACTTGTTTGTATATTTGTAGATGATTTACTTAGAATAACTGAATTTACAATGTCTGAATTAGAAGATATTAAATATAGATGGCATTGTATTGACACTGGTATTATGATAGATGAGTCAGTAATTTTAAGTTGCGGTTGTTATGAAGACTAATACTACATTACATACGAAAGCCACTAAAATATTAGTCATCATATTTGACGAATTACTTCGGAGAGCATTGGTGCGTTTTTTTTTGTATTATTCAGATTTTTTATTTAAAAGCCAATATTAAAAAGTAAAATCAAAAAAAGTAACTATACTGTGTAACTATAAAGCTCTAGAAAACGAACACTGCTTGATAAACACGATTTGTTGAAAAATTAAACGGGAAATAAAATCAACTATTTCGTATTAAACTGTACCTACTACCTATAAAACCTGTTTGTATGGAACAGCTGAGATTTTTTACCAAGTCGCGTATACCCTGTAAATAGTTATGTATTTTTTTCACTTCTTCAGCACGAAAATCGTGCTTTTGTGGCCTAAAAACTCGTAGCAAAGTTGCATTTTGCTCACATGTGAGCAAAATTAATTTAAATTTCGAGCACGGGATTTTCATATTACGCGGCACATAATTTATTCTTTTTTGTTGTTTTCCTGGCATGGCTTTTAGGTAAGCGCTGCTCAGAAAAAATAATTACTATATTCGAAAATTCGTTATAATCTGCCTTGTTTTTAATTTATAGTCAAACATTTTGAATTGTTTATTGAACATAGATATAAATTATTATAAACACTACAAATACAATTATGAGACCTAATATTAAAGTATTAAAATTACTCAAAATTGCAGTTACCACACTTTTGACATTTAATAATAGAGGTGAAAAGTTATATGTTTCACACGTCAGAAAGTTTTTTTATTGCTTGTGTGTCTTCAAATCACTCACAGTCCTCAGTAGTCTATTTTAGAATTCTAGACTACTTCGCTAGTTCGTGATTCAAAGTTACCGCACTTGCATCAAAAAAATAACATATATTTATCTAAAACTTCAACAGCCTAAAACAGCCTAATTCTAAAAATGTGAGAATCATCGCTTCTTAAATAATTATGAGACCCGCCGCTGTCGTCACGTCCGCTGTCGCTGAAAATGCTCAAGGAAAACCAAAGAAGTTGATATTTATCTGTGTTATGTAATATTTCATTTCGATCATTGAAAGTATCCTCTCAACTGTTCGCGCACTACTCGTACATTCAGACCGCTCTAACAAAGCTATTTCTCCACCACCAGTCTTTACAAACGCTCGGAATATAGTTTCAGTGCGATAGCTCATTCCGTTTCGCTTTGATAAACAGCAATTAGAACTATCAGTCAGGTATAATTTTCGATTTCGAGTGTTTTCTGACATTGTCAATGTCTCGCTCGCACGCACACACGCACGCTATAAACGAGAACACGAGGGCAATAATCGCGATAGTTTCAATGTCATTTTTGTCAATTTTAAATTTCCCTGTATGTGATGCGTCAATAATTATTTTTTATTTTACTACTAACCTAATGATAAATGTATAGTGCGCTAAGTCCACAAAGTACTCGATGTTATTACTAGATAAGAAAGATTACTTGATAAGCAAGTACTTATTTTTTAACTGTATACTTAAATGCAGTCTTTCTTATTCTTAAAATGGATGACATGGTTCCTAAGAAGAGATTATCGCATGTCTTATAGTTTCAGACTTTCCCATACTGACCGATCTAAATGTGTCATGATTGGTGGTAAATTTGCTATAAAAAGACACTATATAAATAATTCTATTATTATATTTGACTTTACTATAAACGACATAGCTGAAACCAAGAGACCGTGAAACAACGTCGCAATAAAAAGGAAAATCCGTATTCGCTGATTTGACAATAACACATAATCTTCCTCATTTTCAGAGGCACAATGCCGAAATAATTACATTTATAACCTACGAGTATTTTTGTAAATACGTGTCGTCAGTGTTGCTATTCAATTTTCTGCCACTTGCCAGTCCGTGGCGTTAACACAATAATATTAGTACAACATAAACTCCATCGATAAATCATCCTTTTTACAACTAGTTATTTTAACTAGAAAACATCATGTGCTCGGGCGGCGACTGCACTCGCTATACCTTTTACATTCCGGGCGACTGCTTCAACCATCTGAGCTAACGTTCGAACTTATATAATAATAATAATATTCATACACTCACACCTATTATCTAGCCCAGAGTAAGCATCATTAAGAGCTTGTGTTATGGATACTAGATAACGTAGAAACAATGATAATAATATGTATATAAATATTGGAAATATACTAAATAAACATATAAACATCCATGACTCTTGAACAAATGCTCGTACTCATCTTACAAACATTTGCTTCCACCGGGATTAGAACCCTGGACCCCCGACCGAGTAGCCTGTATGTCAAGGGGCGCAGACCACTCGGCTGGCCGGTCGCCAAATGTATATAATATTATATACAGGGTGGCACATTTAGATCGGTCAGTATGGGAAAGTCTGAAACTATAAGACATACGTAAATCTCTTCTTAGGAACCATGTAATCATTATTAAAGAAAAACTGCATTCATACATTTAAAAAAACGTAAATAAAAATTAACACTACTTCTATTTAGATATCGATTGTGTAGGTCTTAATTAAGCAGTAAACTTTACTATGAAACATGATGTCTAAAATGAATAAAATTAAATTTTTCAAAACGTCCGGGTTCGATTCCCGAGCTGAGTAATCGGTTTTTTTAAATGTATAAATGCAGTTTTTCTTATTACTAAAATTTATGACATGGTTCCTAAGAAGAAATTATCGCATGTCTTATAGTTTCAGACTTTCCCATACTGACCGATATAAATGTGCAACCCTGTATAGTATACCTTCTTCATATCACACAATTCATTTCATTCTACAGTCCTATTTCCGAGTAGTGAGAATCTGGTGATAATTTAAAAACTAAATTACCACCATAGGAGGTTTATCACGTCTCTATTCAAACCAAGACGTTTCATTTTCAGAAGAGGTTTATCACGTCTTTGTATCTACATATTCTAAGTTATTCTAAGTGGGCTTTTCAATTGATTATTAGTGTAAGTATGAGAATAATAGAAGTAAGCATTTACAATCATAGATAGATAATATTATCGCAGATAACAATATGTAAAGCAGTCTATGTAACAAGTTGCGACACCTGCAACGAGCTACAAACAACCATAGAGACAATTTTACGCACCTAAACGATTTGAATGTTGTGTTGAAAAAATGGCGGTAATTTCGAACACTTACTAAAAAAATTAAAGGATATGAAAACAATGCATTTTATTCATTTTAGACATCATGTTTTTAGTAACGTTTACTGCTTAAGACCTACATAATCGATATCTAAACAGAAATAGTGTTAGTTTTATTTTTCAAAAAGTTCGGGTTCGATTCCCACTCTGAGTACCTACACGTTTTTTTAAATGTATGAATGCAGTTATTATTATTACTAAAATCAATGACATGGTTCCTTAGAAGAGATTTTCGTATGTCTTATAATTTCAGACTTTCCCATACTGACTGATCTAAATATGCCACCCTGTATACCGCTATGCCCTAACTCTCAAGTTACTTGCTTCGCCTTTACTAGCGTTGGATGTATGTATGTTAATTTACCGTTTCTCTTGTAAAGAGTAATTCTTTGTGGGAGATTGACGTCCACTCCTAATCTATAGCTCATAATCTCCTGTTCAAATCTCCGAGGAAGATGACAATAAATTGTAATGTCAGCGCTAATAAAGTGATATTTTTCTGCAACATAAATTATTTCATAAACCGCAAGTGCGGCGGCTCGCACAATGTCATCACATCATTCAAGTTATTACTACTTGCAACGTGCTATTAAATCGCTATGTAGAGTATCCATACTTCAGTGTTTATGTAAGATTTTTTTTCCTATCCACCTTAAGTTAAAAGGAGATGTACCCAAAATGGAGTCTGGAACTTGACGCCCTTTCCGAAACTAGAGTTACATTTTATAAATATGCGTTGGCATTAAAAGAAATAAAACACAAACCCAAGAATAAATGTGAGTTAACGTGAATTAAGTACCCTGATAATTGTAATAAAGTAGGTAATCAACTGATTTATAAAGTGTTTTCATAAGGAGATATCTTGTGAACATTGTTTCGCTAGAGACAGAGAAGAAAAGAGGACATTTTTCAGCGCGAGGAAAAGATGATAATCACTTACGCACGCGTTTCGTTAACAACAAGTTGGAAATAATTTATCTATTAAAAAACTAACTGATTATTGAAAAAAATATCACAAAGTACTCGCAAGTCGCCGAAAATCCATTAAGAAATAAAATGAACTTTAATAAACAATCTGGCTCTGACCATCTGAGCTACTGAGGACTCACATACGACTCATACGAGTACATCAAAAGTATAAAATTTTCAAATACATATATAATTTAAAAAAAAAAAGAGTGTCTGACAAACAGTATTACTAGATAATAGAGTCTCTATCAAATATACCACTCCACCTCCATTTCGACGTGGTATAGTAAAGTAACTGGCTGTATTTTTTTTTACTGTAAGTATATTCATTATTTCGCATACCTAGCTCATTATAATTAAAATATAACTATTTTGGTGTTTTCTTACGTCATCATTGCAAACTTGTAATTCACCTAAAAAACTTGAAATAGACAGTGATGACGGAACACCATTTAGCTTGTATATTCTAAATCGTCTAATAGTCTACAGTACACTTGTGTAAGGAAGTGACACACGTTTAAGTTTTTTAAATATGTAACCAGGCTTTTTAGTGTTGACTTATTTTTGGATGTATTTTATAATTATATTAGTTTGATTTTTAAA
The DNA here is from genome assembly GCA_947347705.1 of Nymphula nitidulata. Classification (NCBI taxonomy): domain Eukaryota; kingdom Metazoa; phylum Arthropoda; class Insecta; order Lepidoptera; family Crambidae; genus Nymphula; species Nymphula nitidulata. Next base: position 11,453,380 of record OX374636.1, read on the forward strand.
ATAAAATAAGGGTAGCATACAAATTAAGGCGCAACCCACCTAGAAAGTTTAATTAAGTTAGTAATTGCAATTATATTTCTTAAATTACAGTCCCGATAACTTTTGACTTTTTTTAATTACAAAAATAAACGGTAGTAAAATAATAAATATTAAATGTATAGGTTTAACTTAACACGAAAATTACGAAAATAACATTCAAGTTGGTTCGAAAAGTACTAAGCCACTAAATTCAATCATCGTGGCGATTTTTTTTTAAATTTTAAATAATAGTATTTTTTAATGTCAGCTTTACATAATATTTGCATATTAAAGTAAAATTAATCTCTCAAATAGGCGTAAGTTTGGTGTCAGTACAAGTTACATCACGGCGTCAGCATATGATTTTAAGCCCCATTCGGACTCGAGTGTCGCTCGAAGCCAGTTCGTTCAGATGAAGTATCGATAGCCTATCATAATTAGACAATGGAATATTGAAATCGGATCTGAAATGCAGTGCAGTGTTTTGAGGATATGCGGTGCAGTTTGTTTGTGATGTGACAATGTTATAAATGGTGTTGGAGACTTGGATAGCATTAGGAACGTCTTATTGTATCTACCTCCTGTTCAGTGGACGATATGTGGACCTGAGCGATGATGGTATCAGCCGTTTTTGTATGTTTACTATGTTGACGCGATGGGTTATACTACTTGAATGTTTTTTTGCACTGAATCACCTGTCATAAAAAGTTTAAATGTAATGAGCACATTCTCAAACAGTTTTGCGTTAAAATATCATAACAGGATCTAAATCAGGTTTATACTTTGACTTAGAAACAACTGGCAGATGGCATTCAAAAATTAGTGAAGCGAACCCTAATTTTTTATACTTTGCCAAGTTCCGTTTGGAAATCGACGGAGAAGACCTTTGTTCAGCGGTGGATATCATAGGCTGATTATGATGAAGTGGCTTTCTCTGCCCTGCCTCACACTCCCTGGGTTGTCCAAGCTACAAAAAGCTTTTGTAGTCGTGCTTATCGCAACTATTGATGTCCCCAGCAGCTTGGAACCATTACAACCGCCACTTTTTAGCCATCGACAATCAATAAAATCAATATCAAGTTTTATGTCAAAATCGCTATGATTATATGCAGCACTCCGAACGTCAAATCGTTTTGATTTTCATTTGTGAAACCGGTCGATAATCTGCATGTCTAATTTTAGATCCTCGGTAAATCCCAATCATTCGGTCAAACTATAGCAATAGATTAAATATGCAAATATTTATTTAATATAAATGTATTCATAATTAGCGAGGACACATCCATACCTACTACGGTTATTAAATCGTAATTATTTATGACCTTAGTAGAGAAATTAATTTTACAATTGTATTATATACAATAAGATAATGGACCGGTGCCAATGGTCATTTTATCCCATTTTAGTCCTTTCGGCTTTAAAATAAAAAGAATTTAGTGTAACTTAGTGGGGTTATTTCACCCGCCCGCTTGTTTTATAGTTAGGCTCTACAATCATAAAGTTGTTTTCGTTGATTTCTTTATACATCCTGTCCTTTGTATGTACGGTCGACCACAAAAGTAGCTGAACACTTTAGTCCCATGTCACAACGACTCAAGCGTCAATATAGTACGGTAGCAACTATAAAGTACGTGCACAAGATCGTTGTGCGAGGAAGACATGGTACTAAAGTGTTCAGCTACTTTTGTGGTCGACCGTACATACAAAGGACAGGATGTATAAAGAAATCAACGAAAATCTGCTGCTGCTGTGGTCGACTGTACTAGGAAATTATTATAATAGATGTGTTGAGAAAATGTACTACTCATCTCAAGATTTAATTATTAGCCTCTTGACCGTAAGCCAGTATAGTATTCTTTAAATCTGTTACTTCAAAAGTTGATTTATAGAAAAACCTTTATCGTAAAACACAATAAAATAAGTTTTTCAATTAACCAAATTATTTACGAATGCTGAAACAGCTAATGATATTAAGAAATCATCAGCTTTCTCAGTTTATGATAAATAATAATATACCTTATGTTACACTAACACCTAATCCAGCCCAAGTTCAGTATCTTAAGAGTTGGTTTTACATCCATAAAAGATAACAATTACGCCAAATGGTATCCAAAAGGAGGACGTGCCCTCCTTTTCCATGTTTTGTCCTCTCGTCCTCCCTTACCTACTGTAAGTCCTCCTTTTTGTGGGCGGGACTTACAGTGGAGCAAAGAGAGGAATAGACTAAGTGTGCAGTCAGTTAAATCTTTAATTCTTTCTCAAGAAAACTTCAAAAACATGACATGTGAAGATTTTCATAATTATTTGTTAAAAAAACAAGAGCTTAATTCCAAAATTGGCAGCTCAGCTAAATATGATTAAAATAAAGTAAAATAACATAAAAAATTCGTTAATTTCTGAATGTCCTCCTTTTTTACAGAAAATCCTCCTTTTTAGACCCATCTATCTCTCATCATCATCATCATCATCATCTGCCCTCCTTTATCAAATTATTATCTGGTAAATCTATACATAGATAACATAGAAATATGTATATCGGTATTACAAACTTCCATGACTTGTGAACAAATGTTCGTGCTCATCGTTTGATGAACCAGACGTCCTGGATTCGAACCCAGGAGCTCTGGTTTAGTAGACAGAGGTACTGACTACTCGACTAGATGGCCGTCAAAATAAATAATAATATCATTTAATTATTGGAATCTCAGAAACATTGTGGCACAAGGTTGTCCAGTCCTCGTTGTTAGTTCGGTATTTATATTTCAATTTTATATTATTATAAGAACATTAAAGATTTAAGATTATGATTTGTTCCGTTTTAAATAAATTTCTAACACAATAAATATTTCAATTGGATTTGCTTTCTTTGAATTTAAATAATAGGCATGCTTTCCTGACTAGTTGTTGTGAATTGTGTGTGATAGATACTCGAACATAATTCAATTAGTTCACCAATAATCAAGGTGATCCAATAAGGATTAGTTAGTAAACACTTGAGAAGATACCTTGCGAAGAAAAGTATTCAAAGTATTTTCTATAATTATATTCGTAAGATTATTTTTAATATTTACTTATTATAATGTTAAAAATAAACTTACGAATATTACTATATTTCTTATGAAGATAATCCTTTATAGGTAATAGAGATTAATCCTATTTTGAGTAGAATAATAGATTATTCTTATTTCCAAATATTGAGGAGTTTTTCTAAATATTATAAAGTATCACATTTTAATGTTATTGATGCGTTTAAACGCCTACTATTACTGTTTATTTGTAATTGTTATTATAAAGTATTTTACAAAAGTCAATGGAAAAATTTTTCGCGATGAAAAACTTGTACACATGAACCTTCTCATTTCCCTATTTTGCTTTTATAAAAGCAAAGGAGATGTTCGATATTGGTACTCGAAAGCCCCCCACGATAAATTATATATTTTGTGAAAGCTTATGCTCAGAGGATCTTGAATATACCATTTTTTCATTTTGATACCCCGGCATTTTTGAGTAATTTTGAAAAGTGTATGCAAGAATTCTAAGCTTCTTATCAAAGTTTCTCTGACAAAATATAGTAAAAAATAAATTAAAATCATTATTATTAGTCAGAAACAAGTGCAGAAACCAATTTGCCATCTTCTTCTAGCATTTACAATAAAATTTAATTGCAAAATAGTCGTAGGCTGTACCAAATCAACCCCATGCCTAGTAATTGAATAATATTTGACAAGACAAAAGACGACATTGACGTTTTATACTGTGTCTGTCACGTGTCACATTTTTTAAAATGGAATTTTACATCTCTGGGTAACAGTTTTTTGACCAGAATGAAATGCTATTTTTTATTTATATGCAGGCATTAAAAATTATAGTTTTTGTCTCATAATATTCTAGAAAATATACTCTTTCTTCTCATATAACTTTTGTCTTGGGGGGTAGCTGAGTACCAGCCCCCATACATTTTCAGAACATGTCCTTTTCGAATATTTTAAACCGATATTAAGTTAGAAAATAAACTATGTATTGATATCTTTCTCGATATTTCTTTGTTAAATTAGTTATTTCTAATCTGTTGCTTGCGGTTTTTTAATCAGGTGCGCGTGCGTCTTTTATCTTTGAGTTGAGAAAGTCGTATCTCTATCCCTCTATGTATCGGCATTCAGTCGGATGAAATAAAGTTCTAGTTACGACATGAAGTTAAAATGTATGGACTTTGTATCATTATATAACTTTCTTTTAATATAAAATATAAAAAATATAATTTTCTTATAATTATTAGTTGCTTATTGACTGTAAAACAAAAGATACCGGGGGGTTACCCCGCACGGGTTTTCTTACAAACTTTCAAGTCTCAAAACCTGGAAACAAACAAACCGATTCTAATAAGACTTTACATCCATAAGCAAGTCAGGCAAATCAAGCTAATCTAATTAGTTTTACGAGGATTGTTCGAAAAGGCTAGTAATAAAGAACTTCTAAGATCTCTTCAATTTATTGAGCCGCGTTACACTCCTGGGAGCAGACGACTGTGTCTAGAATGTGTCGCTTGTGACAGCTTAACATAGAATGATTGCTATAGAAATTTCTCCCAGAAGGCAGCAGATGGAAAGACTGGCTCCTCGCGTCTTTACTGCTCGGTGCTGTCGTCGGCGGCTGGGCGGCGCTACGTGCTGGGCGCGCCAGCAGGACCCAAGTGCAGCGAATGCTGCGGGACATGGAACAGCTGAGGAAGGCTGAGGTGGCTCTTGATGATATGCAGAAGGAGCTTGAGAAAGCACGACAGGAACAAGTAAGTATATTACAAAAAACTGGTTTCTATTTCTACTGGGCGATGACAAAGTATTTTACATGACCACGGAAAACTCTCATACGACTGTCAATCGCCCTTACCTTACTCGCCGTTTGATTTGAGACCAACACATCAATAAAATAATCATTTTTCTCAATAGAGAATAAAATTAATTAGCTGTATCAGTATGATTAAATTGATATGAGAGTCTCATATTCATCTCATAATGGAACCATCTAAACTCCAATTTAAGACTTGTGGTAGACTTGTGGTACTAGGTGGTAGACCCGTATGTAGGGTCGTCTGGGTAGGTACCACCGCCTTTCTTATTTCAGCCGTGAAACAGTTCGCTGTGTTTCGGATTGAAGGGAAAGGTAGCCAGTGTAATTACTGGGCATGGACGGCATTTCATCTTAGGCCCCAGGATGACAACGCACCTGCAATATCAAGTGATTTTTCCTTGTTATTGCAGGTGTCAATAGACGGCGGTAACCGCTTACCATCAGGTGGGCCGTCAGCTTGTTTGTCATCTAGTTATATAAAAAAAAAAACTTGTATTGGACCATGCTTAGCTTATCAAACAAACTCGAAAAGGTTTTGTTACATAGAATCCCCTCCAAAAAACTATTTTTCTCTAAGAAAATTACTTTTAGATTTACTGAGTGTAATCACAAGAAAAACCGGTGTAGGACTAACTCCAAAATCGCATATCGCCGCAAATCTTTTACATGCTTGGATCTCTTGATAAACAAAATTTGACGACATTTTGGCCAGTTTTATATGTTGCCAAAAGTTGACATCTAGATTCTGGAAGAGCCATTTGCTCGAAATTGCGGTTACTTGTTGCTTGTTCAGCACTTGAACCGCAAAACCAACACCGCTAACTGCCGCTTAGTATTTACAACAATGAACTTGAACTCTGTAGTTAGGCGTGCGGTCTCATCGTGGCGACTTGTGTTTCAAGTAATACTTACATATTCCGCAAATCGTCTCACTCGGACTAGAACAAACAATACCGACAAATGCATTACCATAAAACCGTGGGAAAAACGATTAACAACTGAAAACTTAAAATTACGCAATTTTTTTATTGGCGGTTTGTGCTACAATTCTTCACGCAAAAAATGTCTCGTCATAAATTTAATTTGTTTCGGATTGGTGCGATTGTTCCCCCTCAATACCTTGTTGCTGATTTGAATGACACAAGAACATGACTCTCTTTTGTTTGTTGTTTGAACAATATGTAAGCGGTTTTGTGTTTTTACGTAGGTATGATTTTCTGTAATTATGTATTTATGACATTATTTCAATATTAAACTGTGTCATTGTATAGTCTAGTAAATTATTGATACAGATAATAGATTGAATATAATAGTAAATTATAAGTCTAAAAATGGTTAATTTAGATTGCGGTTCTCCGCCCCTGACATTGTTAAATTTCAATCTATCATATTACAGGAAAACGTGAATACGGAAAAGAAAAACTTAGAAAAGAAATTAAGAGAAGCCGGAGATACTCCTTTGCTGAACTCTGCTTCTTCGGACTTGGAAGTGTCACAGCTCAAAGCTGAAATAGAGGTAAGAGAAGGATTCTAATCAGGGTTTGAAGTGATAATTTTATTATAATTGATAATTATCTTTGATTATTATCCAGATAATTATCAAGATAAATAAAGGTTGATAATTATCTTGATAAGTATAATCGAAAACATTTGCCACTCGTTATTTGTCGCATTCAACGACGGCGTGTATCGGAATGCGCCACTTAACGTCAATAGCGGGAATTCCTTGCGTCGTCGGGTTTTCGTAACTGAACTGTCACTTATTCATTATTTTCTTCATTCATTCGTTTTGTGTGTGGCCAAAACAAAGAAATTGAAGTTGGTTTTTTAATTCTTAGCGTAACTTGAGTTGTGTACAAAAATATAGAATAGATTGTTTCCTCAACATTACGTCATGCCACGAAATAGGAAACCTGTTTGGTCAAACTTTGAATGTATTAAAACAAAAAAAAGGATTGCTATGCTTATATCTGTTTGATAATTATCTGATAATTATTATGATAATTATCGCGATAATTTCAAACCCTGATTCTAAAAATACGTTAACAAAACGCAATCTCAAGATGTACCTGACCCAATGTTTAATGTGAATTAAGAACATAATACAAAATTCTTAAAAAAAATAGAGATTCTTCTTGTTGCATTTGGCAGCATAGGCATTAAACTTCTGTTGCGCAATAAAAGCTAAATAACTATTTTTCTTAATTACTAAAGGAGTTCAGTGTTTTAGCAGATAAAACGTAACAGACAGATTAATGGTTACTATTACTATAGTATTTATGAAATTAGTATGTATGGTATCCATTTATAATCTTGTTTTTATTATCATGAATCATCATCACCAGCCTATATACGTCGCACTGCTGGACAAGGCCTTGTTACATGGGGGAAACTCATGAGTTTGGGATATAACAACACCACGCTCTCTGGCCCAATGCTGGTTGGTGGGTTAAAGCGGCTGCAGTAACAACCGAGACCAACGGCTTAACTTGCCTTTCGAAGCACGGAGGAGCTCGAAATTATTATGAATATGCAAAGCAAATAGGTAGGTATATTACTACTTAGGACACGGTACTATTTCTCCAGATGTTACGGGCGGAACTCCGCCGAGCTGAAGGTGAACTTGAAGACAGGTGCTGGGCGCCGCCGAATGGTCTGCAGCAGTGGCTGCAACTTACACACGAAGTGGAGAACAGATCGTACCTGAGGAAGAAGCAGCAAGCGGATATGCAGCTGCAACAAGCGAGAGAAGCGGTGAGTAATAAGCAGCTTAAATCGTAGGAAACAGTTTGTATTTGGTTTATAGTTTTAAATGAGTCTCATTTGTTTTTACAAAAAAAAATCGACGAAGTGACGCTTGCAGATTTGCAAAATAATGATGTTGACGCGTTGTGGTAGATATTTTTTAATATTAATCCCAAAAACCACATTAGTTTACCACATTTTTAAAAACTATAAATAATTTTTAATAAAAAAAATGCAAAATGTTTCGACGCATAGGTCCCATAATTTCTTAACAATTTTTGTTTTAATTCTTGTAATACTATATATTGTGCCTTAAATTTAACCAATCAATTGGTTTTTTTTCAATATCAGTTGTTTCTCAAACAAAATCAAACAAGCAGTTCATAGTAGGCGGTAGACATACCTATAGACATCTCATAATTTGATCTTCACATTTGATCACCAGTGCGAAAAACTGCGCAAGAAACGGTCGAGTCTGGTCGGCGCGTTCGTGTCGACGCACGGCAAGTCCATCGACGACGTCGACAGGTCGATCGTGGAAGCGCGGACCGCCCTCAATGAAGTCACACAGGAGTTACAGGTAAAATCATCATCATCATCTTCACCAGCCTATATACGTCCCACTGCTGGGCACAGGTCTTCCTACATGGGAGAATAAAGAGTTTGGGCCATAACACCACCACAGTGGCCCAATGCGGGTTCGTGGGTTAAAGCGGTTGCAGTAATAACGGCTTGACGTGCTCTCCGAAGCACGGAGGAACACGAGATAACAAATTTTGATTGATCAATATCTAGCTATCCGCTATTATTTCTCCGTTTTGTTACCTAGTAAAAGACAACATAAGCACTTAATCAAGCATAACCTGTCAAGGCCTTCAAAAGAGGCGTAAAAAAACACCTTTTGGGCCGGCAAGGTGGAGGCGGCTAGAGCAGTGTCTGAACTGCACTAGCTATCTTCGCATAGGAACTCTTCTTACCGCTTCACATCAGGTGGTGTTGAGTCATTTGTCGTGCTTTGTATAAAAAAGCCACAGATTCCAGACAGAATTGGTTTTTAATTATCATAAGACTCACGGAAATCATACGCTTGAAAAATACGGCTTGAAAAATTTTTTTCGGCTAAACAATAGGTATCAGTGTAAAAATAATAATTCAATAATAGACCCGATTCTGATTCACGGTAAACGGTATAACATTAATTAAAAGATGTATTAGAATCACAATGTTTATTAATCAAGTTAGACAAATAGAATATATTATATTACCATAGATAACCCTTACAAGATAATCATTACAGAGTCATAGATAATGCTTAATGTTACATCTTTTCTTTTTTCAATTTATTTTAATTTTAAACATTTTATTAAGTTTAGCAATAATCAAATTATGTTTTACTTCTTCTTAAATCAAGTTTAATAATGAGATGTATCTTACATTTTATTATTTAATCAACATATCTTGCAGGCTTTTTTATATTTTTTTTGTCTCTTAATTTTATAGGTTCATTTACTATATTATCCTTTCTTACATTAACATCATTTCTTACATTAGCATTATTGTTAGGTACACTTATAATGTCCTTTCTGTTTCTCCGATACATTTTTTTATCTGATGTTACCCACCAAGACCTAGGAGTTTGGGCAGGCAAGTATACTTTACCATGTTGCCATTTATTGTTATGTCGAAATACAATATCATCATCTTTATTTAATTTTTTTAGGTTTTTAGTATTTTTATTATAATAAAATTTTTGTCTGGACTGATTTTGTACAATTTTATTTTTAATCATCTTATAATCTAATTTTATTGGTAACAAATGACTTTCTAGGAATATTATTTTATCTTTTAAATTTCTGTTCAACAACAGTTGAGCAGGAGAGTATTCTAAATCACATAACATAGTATTCCTGTATTCAAAAAGTAAAATATAAGGATCTAAGCCAGTTTTATCAGATTTTCTGAAAATATTCTTACAGATTTTTACAGCAACTTCAGCAAGACTATGACCTTGCGGATAATGAGGACTACTAGTTACTAAATTAATATCAATATCTTTTAAGTATGACTTAAACTCAAAACTATTAAATGGATTGTTATCACAAACTATCTTATCAGGATACCCATGAGTAGAAAAAATTATATTAAAAATGTTTATTATGTTGATTATGCTTTTTGATCTAAGCTTATGCATTTCTATCCATCTAGAAAAATAATCAATTACTATCAGATAAGATTTTCCCTTATATTCCATAATGTCTGTAGCTATACATGACCAAGGACGAGATGGTATGGGCATACTCAACATAGGTTGTTTACAGTTTTTAGGTCTTAATTCTATACATGTGTTACAATTGCTTATATATTCCAAAATATTTACTGACAACGAGGGCCAATATAAGTATTTGCGAGCCTTTTTACGTGTCTTTTCAATACCTATGTGACCTCTATGTAAATTTTCTAAAAACAATTTTCTTAAACTCAATGGTACAATTATTTTGTCTCCAAACATTAAAATTCCATCATTATAGGATAATTCATTTTTTATTTGAAAATAAATTTTTAAATCACTATCAATTTTAGTAGGCCACTTAGTACTTAGATACATAATTACTTTGCTTAGGATTGGATCACATTTAGTTTCTTCAATTAAATTTAATTTTCTTTCTTGTGTCATAATATTATTAACTATAGAATGTACAGCATACTGAAGTTCAATATCATCTTGAACATTTGTTATTAAATATGCACGAGATAATGCATCAGCAATTAACATGTCTTTACCAGGCAGGTAAGTAATATTGTAATTATATTTCATTAATTTCAATAACATTCTTTGCAATCTATTTGGAACTTTATCAATATTACGTTTACTTATATTAATTAAAGGTTTATGATCTGTTTGAACAGTTACTTGATGTCCATATGTATAATAATGAAAATGTTCCATAGCATAGACTATAGCCAATAACTCTTTTTCAATCATTGCCATTCTTTTCTCTGTTTTTGTCAATGAACGAGATGAATAAGCAATGGGTTTAGAATTTTGTAACAAAACACAACCAATACCTCCCTCACTAGCATCAGTTTGTACGGTAAGTTGTTCATGATCATTATAGTGGAATAAAATTGGTGCATTTATTATTAATTTTTTTAATTTATTAATACAATTTTTATGTTCATCTGTCCATAGCCATTCAACATTATCTTTAATCAATTCACGTAGTGGAGCAGATAGTTGAGACAAGTTAGGAATGAATTTATTTAAATATTTTACAATACCAAGGAATCTCTGAACAGCTTTTTTATTTTCAGGATCTGGTATGTTCTTTATAGCATTTATTCGATGAGGATCTATTTCAATGCCGTTTTCTGAGACAATATGACCCAAAACTCTGATTTTATTAACACAAAATTGAAATTTATTAATATTAAATGTTATATTATTTTTCTTGGCTGTATCTAATACTTGTTTTAAAATATAGTCATGTTCATGCTTATTAGATGCCATTATATATATATCATCTATATATATTTTTAACCCTTTAATATGACCAAAAATTTCCATATTTTTCTTTTGAAAAATTTCTGAAGCTGGCTTTATACCATAAGGAAGTCGCAAATAAGAAAATCTACCAAAAGGAGTATTAAAACTACATAATTTTGATGAATTATCACAAATTACTATTTGGTGAAAAGATTCCCTTAAATCTAAAATTGAGTAATATTTTTTATTTTTAGATCAGATAATATTTCTTCTTGACTTGGGATATGATACTTATCATCCAATAGTTGCTCATTAAGATATTTAGGGTCTAAGCATAATCTTAGGCTGCCATTGGGTTTTTCGATGATTACTAGAGGATGTAGCCATTCTGATGGACCTTCTACTCGTTTAATAACTCTTTCTTTTTCTAAATTTTCCAACGTAAGTTTAAGCTTAGGCATGAGACTTTTTGGTATTCTACGTGCACTGTGAGTTACAGGCACTGCATTAGGTTTTAAATGTAAAGAATAGGGTTTTCCAGGAAAACTACCTAACCCATGAAAAACTTTAGAATATTGTTCAATTATTTCATGTTTGTTATTAAAAATTGGACTATTATTACTGCTAGTACAACTTAACATATTAATTCTTTTAATCAATTTAAGTTTCTCTGAAGTCTCTAGTCCTATGATAGACTTATCATTAGTTTCGATGACTAAAAATTCAATAAGATCTTGGATATGATGAAATTTTACACATAATGAAATTTTACCAATTACTTCCAAAAAAGTACCATTATAAGCTGACACTTTTACATTAGTATTTAAAATTTTTATATTATTATTGAAATTTAACATTTTAAAAATTCTATAAGGCAAAATATTAATTTGACTGCCACTGTCAATCTTAAATTTTATGCTTAATTTATTCACTTTGCCATAAATATGCCAGTCTTTTTTATCTGTATTAATTGAATGCACTGACAGTTCTTCAGATGCATCAGACAAATCTGAAGTATTATTAATTAAATTTACATTTTTCTTATTAAATCTGTTATTATGATTGTATTTATTACCTTTATTATTCATATAACATCCAATGCTGAAATGATTGTATTTATTACACAGCGTGCACTGTTTACCATAGGCTGGGCACTCAGCTTTTTTATGAACATAGCCACATTTCTTACACTTGTACTCCATATTTCTTGAGCTTTCTATTTTCTTTTCATTTTTGAAATTATAATTAACATTCTTATTTTTCTTCATATTACTTATGGAATCAACTTCAATGATTGGAATTTCATTTGAGCTGGACGACTGATTTTTTATATATTTCATTTCTTCATTTCTCTCTTCATGTAATTTTATTAATTCTATAGTCCTATCCAATGTTAAATTGTTTCCTTCATCCAATAATCTATTTATAAGTATGTCATCTTTTATGTTTTGCAATATCTTATCTCGTAACATATTATGGTTTTCTTTAAATTCACAATTCTGAGATTGTGTTTTTATTATTGTTATGAATTCCATCAGTGACTGACCTTCCTTAATTATTAGTTTGTTAAATTTGTATCTCTCATACAAAATGTTAGTTTTTGGCTGAAAATAATTTTCAAAAGCTTCGACGACGCCATTAAAATTTTCAATTTTTGTTTCAAATGTATTATAAATGCTTATTCCTCGGGGTCCGAGTTGATTTAACAGAATAGCTATTTTTATGTCATCACTCTCTTGATGTTTTTTAGTGGCTTTAAGATATATACTAAAAGCTTGATACCAACGCTGCCATTCTTTTTTATCACCTTTGGTGAAATCAAAATCACAAGGAAGCTTCTCCATTTTTCGTATTTTTACACTTTCTTATTATATATGGTATAAGACAATCACAGGAATCATTATTTTATTATTATTTTTAAATTTATTTCACACCTGACACCATATAACATTAATTAAAAGATGTATTAGAATCACAATGTTTATTAATCAAGTTAGACAAATAGAATATATTATATTACCATAGATAACCCTTACAAGATAATCATTACAGAGTCATAGATAATGCTTAATGTTACAAACGGTTGGAAAGAAGGGTACATGATTTAGTTGGACCTTTATTTGCACAAAAATATTAAATTTATGATGCCACCAAGATTTACGTCAGAAATCATTGCACTAAAAACCTTTTGCCAATAGTTATAAGGCTTTAAATAATTTAATTGATATTTTAGCTTTCCCGTGCGTACGCAGCATTATGGCATTAGTGTCGTAGCGCTGCCATCGTGTCAAAAACTTACAAAAATGTATAAAGTGGTAATACACTCTTATGTAGGGTTGTAACGGAGGCCTTCTTAGCGGAGGCGGAGAGGCGGAGGCGGAGAGGCGGATGCGGAGGCGATGAGTTTCACTTCCGCGGATGCGGAGGTTAACGGAGGCGGAGGTGAAAGTGGATGTAGGAAAAATAGTAATTTATGGTTCATTAAAACTATTAAAAGTACAGTCTTTATTTCAAATACGTACATTTAAGTAAACATATAAATAAACATTACCATTAAGGAGGGGTAAATTATATTTGACAAACAATAGTTATGCGGTTTTGTCACCTTCCAAACGGCACTCGGGTCGGCGTCGAGCGTCGCTCGCTCGTTATTGCTCTATCATTACGTAAATAAACCTCCGTTACAACTCCGCAAAAAATGTAGGGAGGCGGAGGCGAAGGTACGATTTCTTGCGGAACTTCCGCAGTAACGGAGGCGGAGGCGAAGTTCCGTTACATCCCTACTCTTATGTTTACAGGAGCGCATGCACAGGTGGAAACAGATCGAGCGGTTGTGCGGCTTCAACATCATCAACAACAATGGCCTGCAGTTCCTCGAGTCCACGCTCTACAGGAACATGAACGGACGGCCGGGAACCAGAGGTCAGCAATCAGCTTCTAACATCTTATTCATCATCATCGTTGTTGCAACGATGATGTCTTGTCTATTGGTGAACAATGCCACCAAACTTGTACTTCTTCATCAGCATATATACGTCCCACTGCTGGGTACAGGTCTTCCTACATGGGAGAAACACACGGGGAGTTTCGGCCATAACACCACCACGCTGGCCCAATGCGGTTTCGTGGGTTAAAGCAGTTGCAGTAACAACCGGGACCAACGGCTTAACGTGCCTTCCGAAGCACGGAGGAGCTCTAGATTATAAATTTGATTGACCCATCCCGAGACCGACCATGGCGAAAGTTGCTTTGTTTTCGTAATCGAAACCAGAGCGCTCAAACCACTACAACACCGTGCTCCTCGAGCACTTGAACTTAATAGATAACAATTACAAATAAAGAAAGAAAGTTGAAAAAATTTTATGCTCCAAGCGGGAATCAAACCCGCGTCTCCTTGAGTCCGGTCAAATGATCTTTCGGATCACTAGAGGTGTTAACTTCAATGAGTGGTGAGATAAACGTTGCTATAAAAACGTTAAAAAAGTAAAAAGCAGTGAAGATATTGGTAGGTTACGCCTAGTGCTACGGTGGTGTAGCGGTAATCGCGTCTGGCCGGATCCCAGAAGACGCGGGTTCGATGCCCGCCTGGAGGATACAATTTTTTCATCGTTTTCTTTCTTTATTTGTTATTGTTACAATAAAGTAGGCGTCATAAATGCAAAAAAAAAACAAACAATTAAATGTGCTTAATAGATATAGTTCAAGAAATTATTAAATTTACTAGCATCTAAAATCAATAATGCATCTGCTTATTCCTTTTACTATGAACTTGTTCTGTTTTAGTTATTTTTATTATTATTGTTGTTGTTTTTGTCATTCTTAGTAACTTTTATCACAAACCTTAGTGGTTTAAATATGCGATGATGTTATTAACCCGTCAAGCATCAGATTCCAGACACGATTGATATTTCAATTTTCATAGACCTCCAGAGCTATAACGCCGCTTGACATTTTAAGACCCTTAGCATGTTAAATAAATAATATAGAAAAACGGACCTGGTTTGGAGTCTGTATTACTCCATAGGGACTTCTACTTTGCGGCGTGGAGTCGAACTTCAGGCTCTATGCCTCATTCACTATGTTGAGTTCCGAAGTCCGTTCTCCGTTCCTAGACTAGTTCTGTGAAATCCTTTGGTTTTTACAACACGTGCTGACTTCCCGCCACGATTTCTTCGTCCACTTCGATTTCTTCTCCATAAAATAACATAGCAACCATATGAGGAGCGCTTCTTGGTCACTTGAGATGCGGAGGCGCTTCGACTCTTCTCCAATGATCAGAGTTACTTACAATGTGCTTTCTGGTAAAGTCAACAAAATATATTTTGATCCCTATTGCAATGTCATAAGGGACAGTATACATCATTTTGCCGCGGGTCGCTACGCTAGTGCGTGCTATGTTCCGATATCTAGAGCGTATTTTTAATCCTATAAAATGAGGAATTTAAGGAGTCTCATTAAAACATGCCATTTCTTTACAGTCCGGATGAGCAGTTCCCAGGACGACCTGAGTGTCGGTGATGATGCGTCTATCTGCGGATCAGGTAAGACCCTCGACGAAGCGTCCGTCAGCCATGAGCATATTGACTAGGAAATTGACAATATTGACTACTGAATATCAATGTTCACACTATTTAAAGCACACTTTCAATTTTGTTGGCTAGTACGGTTAGTTGGGCTAAGTTTTTGTTTTATTTATTTAGAAATTAAGTTGTATGGGCTAATGAGTGCTACAAAATTTGAAGTGGCTTTTACTTTTTCTAATATTGGGATTTTGTGATAATTTACAATCCAACATTTGTCTATAAAGATGTTACTTTTCCATATATAATCAGAATACAGTGCCTTAGAACTGTTAAAATACCTTTAAATGTGATTTTGTCAAGCGCATAAGTGTATGATAAGTAACGTAATTAATAATAATAATTCAAGGAATTACAATACCCGAATGACAATATTAATATTTTTATTGGCAATAATTATATATGGTATTAATAGTATTAATAGTTATTGTCAATGAATAGACACCTCTAAAGAACAGCACAAATTTTAATGACAAAAAAAATGATAGAGGAAAAATTTATGAAAAACAATAAAACTATGTTAATTTTATAGGTTCTTAACTCAATTTGGATTCCACTCAGCATATGCTACAGATGCTTTGCAAGAGCTCTATTTTTAAGCATGACACGAGAGAAGTAAAAAGAACAATAAAATTCTCTGAAACTAGAGTGCTTCTCTTTCAATCTAACTCAAAAGGAAAGGGACAGAAAGTTAGGAAAAAATAGTTTTATCTTTGTAATACAAAGCTACTCCTAACTCCTAATGTAATAATTCTATATTACTTTAAAAATATATAGTCTGTCCCATTTTGGTTCATTTAAATAGAATGAGAGGCATTGCTGTGAATTTGAAAGAATATAGTGCTCATTTATTTTATATATTAAAATGATATGCGTTTAGAATTTATAAGTCGCTAGTGTTTTCCTATAGCATAAGATTGCAGTATTACCACGACAAACATTTTCGGTGATATCTTTTTAAATATAATGAATAAGTTATATTTGCCTAGCAATGGCAGCAATTGATTACCTTATCTATACTTACAATAAACTAAAGAATTTAATATTTTGGTAATATAAATAAAATTAGCATGATATATTAATAGCTTAAAATAAGTTAATTAAATAATGACCTTAAATATTTTTTAGGATAATTTTAGATCGAAATTGAAGCTCTAAATTAAAAATATTTTTTTAAACAATATTATATTTATACAATACAGTTAATGTATAAATAAAATTATATACTTACGTGGTAAATGTTGCGTGATTGTTGATTTTATCTTCAAAACATCTTGCCATGCATTAAAATAAATCAGCTAAAGTTTACCAAACAGTGCCATAAAATAATGGTGAAGTATAAAGCATTAGAAACTGCATTTTCTTACAATAAAAATAATGATTAAAGCAATCAAATATCGTTATACTCCATATATTTTTTTAATATACTATATATTTTATAAGACACCTTCGAGCGATACACTTGCACACCAAAATTACTGCTTGCACAACCATTCGTTGTTTTGATATTCGTACAGTAAAGATTTCTTTGATGTGCAGTTGTTTGTGTTGAGTGTGCAGTTTGTTTGTTTTTAGTTAAAAATAGTATAATTGCATTTCTTTTTTTTTTCGTTATAATGATTGTAGTTTGGATATTTATGTGTTATACTTTTAAACTAGTAAATTCTGAATTTAATATATTTATTTAAGGTCCTTTTAATTTTGATTTGATTGATACAAATAATCAACGTTGTTTTAAGACGATATCCATAAACGATTGACATAGTAGAAATTAAATTTCAATCAATTCAGTCATGAAGAGGACTCGAAGGTTCCAATGGAATCGGAACGCTTAGACCAGTCTCGAGTTCAGCTGTATAATAGCAGCGCCTCTGTTGTAAATTATTGGAAACCACTTTGTACAGGATCGGGACGACAATACGACGTTAAAATTAGAAAATCTGCTGGTTTTTTTTAAAAAAATGTTATGAATTTTATAACATTTATTAAAAATAATGCAGCAGATCAAATGGATAAGATCTAGTTGGAAGTTGCAAAACATTTCTATGAAATAATATAGCCCATATTCTTAATTATTGATTTTAACATCATTATAAATGTTCACGTCCTGAGGCAGGAATCGAACCCGCGACCTTTCGCAATCCGGGTGACTGCTCTGACCACTGAGCCACCCAGGACTTGGGATATCCCTGTGAAATTCTTCTAGTCTATCTGTATTTGCGTTTTTTATGAGCTAACGTCCACCCTACAATGTCGAAATATTCTATTTCAACATCCGAAACGAGTATTTTTACGAATACCTACGATTCGCTTAAGTTGAGGCAGTGCTTTCAAATATTCTTAATTATTGATTTTAACATTATTATAAATGTTTGAAAAATTACTTAGTAGAATATTGAAATAGAATATTTCGACATTGTAGGGTGGACGTTAGCTCATAAAAAATACAGATAGACTAGAAGAATTTCACAGGGATATCCCAAGTCCTGGGTGGCTCAGTGGTCAGAGCAGTCACCCGGATTGCGAAAGGTCGCGGGTTCGATTCCTGCCTCAGGACGTGAATTTTTCTAGTTTTATTATATTTTAATTAATATAGCCCATGTTTTAATTTAATGTCGTATTGTCGTCACTACCCTGTATACAGGGTGGTGCTGTCAATTCGACAATAAATTAAAACATGGGCTATATTAGTTCGTAAAAACGGTTTGCGACTTTCAAAAACATCTTATTCATTTGATAATTTCATGACATTTGTATGGAATAATGTAACATTGGCTGCATTATTTCATACAAATGTCCAGAAATCATCAGATGAATAAGATTTTTTTGGGCCCACAACCTTTTGCAAACCTGGCCAAAGAGGTGGAAAAAGAAAAAAGGTCATTCATGGGTTCACGTGTCACGTGTGTCGATTGTTTAGTCTAAACATTTTTATTATAAAATACCCTTCCAATATTTATTGTAATGTAAAAATAAAATATTTGAATAAATATATTTAATAGAAAAACATTTAAAATGAAGTAAGTAATAAAAAAGGCAACGAAAATAACAGAATAGGCAGCCCATAAATAATTATTGGCTTTTGTCTTCAGCTAAGTAATAATATTATTTTTATGGTAATTAAATTCCTCTAACAAAGGCCTTGAAAATAATTAAGCAATACCGATAACATAGTGCTCAAAATATACATTCTCTCGCTGATGTTATGTCTTAACTTTTGTACTTAAGAACGTACAGGAACTTAATAATACTAGACAATTATTTTTAGTTACATGTGACTAATCATACTTATTTCTGAAACATTTATACTGCATTATTTTTAAACACCAAAAACCTGAGAACCATTTGGAGACCTCATCAATACAAACATCTTTTACTATGGAAGCAACTCCGAAATCGTGAAAAAAAAACAGATGTTCCGTACAAATTTCCAAATGAACTTGGCTGAAATGTATGAAACAGCTGATTTTTTTTCGCGAATTCAGAGTTGCTTCCCTAGTAAAAGTTGTTTTGTATTGATGAGATCTTCAAATCAAAATAAGCCTGTATACAGGGTGTAAGGGGAAGGCAGTTGGCTGTGTTAGTGACCCTAAATACTACTTGTTGAAAAATTACTTAAAATCGCGAAAAAGAATAAGCTGCTTCATCATCATTATCCCCAGCCTACATACTTCTGCCTACATACAGCCTACATACATCCCACTGCTGGGCTCAAAGCTTCCTACATACGAGAAACACGTGAGACTTTGGGCCATAACACCACCATGCTGGCCCAATACGGTTTGGTGGGTTAAAGCGGTTACACTAACAACCTGCACCAACGGCTTAACGTGCCTTCCGAAGCACAGAGCAGCTCGAGATTATAAATTTTAATTTAAACATCTCGGGATCGACCATGGCGAAAGTTGCTTTGTTTTCGCAATCGAAACCAGAAAGGTCAAAGCACTACGCCACCGAGCTCCTTTTCGGTGGCGTAGTTTCCACCGATGTTTCATACTAAATTGTAATACATAACCGACCTGTTTGTATGGAACAGCTGATTTTTTTGCGGTTTTTTTTCGACAAGTGTTTAGGTTTACCAACACTGCTTTTTGCCTTCGTTCACGAGAGCTTTTACCTTACACTCTGTATTCTAATCGTATAAGGATCATTTTTACTTTTATTTGTAATTTAATGAAATACCCCGGTTTTCTTGTTTTTTTTTTAAGAATTAATAATAACATTTATTTTCTGGTATATTGTACAGTCGTCGTCATATCGCAGTTCCTCAAAAAGATCTGTATGTAATTAATTAAGTATAAATTAGATCTACATTGATGCTATTAATTAAGTCTTATACTATTTATTATTTTAGACTTTAAGGACGTTCCAATATGTATTTCTGTTCCTTATTAAATTGAATAAATGTTTTTAAAAATTTAACTTCATATCACAATCGATAGGAAGTTTTCAGACTTAAATGTTACCCTTTAAATTAGGACTTTGTAACTGTACAGTAGAAAAGACATCTAGCTTAACACCAACATACTTTGCATTGATCTCATTCAACTGAGAATACGCGTATTTTGCAGTGAAACGTGCATTGGAGTGATGTCGATTATATTATGCAGTTTAATTATTATTAGTAAATTAGGTTACTGATGCGGTTTTTTCTCTAAAACTAAAATTAAGTGCTCTATCATTTTAATTGTACGTAAAAGAATAGACGATTAAGTATGTGCTTGTCAGAAATGTGAATACAATAAATAATTGCTCTAACATCAAAATCAAAACATCTGGTGTTCACTCATATTTCTGTAAAAAAAAAACGAGACAGTCACCTTAGTTTTATTTATTGTAGATTTATAATAATATTGATATGATTAATATCGATTTTGC
Organism: Nymphula nitidulata; assembly: GCA_947347705.1. NCBI lineage: Eukaryota > Metazoa > Arthropoda > Insecta > Lepidoptera > Crambidae > Nymphula > Nymphula nitidulata. The sequence goes on from OX374636.1 coordinate 11,473,933, forward strand.
GAAATGTTATTCAAATTAAATGTAAAGCTAAAACGTTACATAAGGTTTATAAAAACAAAATAAAATTATTAATTAACACACATGAAACCTCAAAAAGGTTATGAAGTTGATTTCTTTTCAGCAACAAAAAAAGCATGTATGGAATAATAACATAAAAAGCACAATTTAAATAAAATTTGTATGTATTTTTCTATTGGTGTCGGCTTTTATCCTTGTGCATGTATTGTTGGTTAGATAGCCATATTCCTTAGTAAACATAAATTTAGTTTGCCTAATGTTTCCTTAGAAAAATTGTGTTGGAAAATTTTGCGTGGGTTATCCATTATTTTAATCACATTCTAGAAACAATAGTGTTTTCAGATAACGTTTGAGCCTCGCTTAAGGAGCTTTTAACAGGACTTCCCCTTTCAGTCCGAAAATTCATGGGAACAACCTACATCTGACTGGCGATTAGAGTTGCCAGAATTATGCTAGGCGCCTTGCCGTGCCAATATATCGGATATTATCTTTTTAGTGTAAAAAATACTTAGACATAGCATGTATATAACAATATAACCCTATAGCAAGGACCCTAGCCTAGTCATTTCACAACCGCTGTATGGTTACGCCGACGAAGCCGTCGGAAAGGAGATGTTTGATAACCGGCCAGGTATATGTATGTACTTTATTTCAAAAAATCAGTAAAAAACTCCTGAATCCGTGAAAAATAATAATTCGTTTTCATGCATAGTTTGTGAATTTTTTTTTTCGATTTCACCGTTATTCTATATGGCAATATGGCGGGCGACATAGAAGTCAACTAAACGTCACCGAAGTGACATACGCGCGTTATGAATATTTGAACGTGTTGCAGTTTTTTCTATAAAAATCCTAGTTTTGTACCACGCAACAGAGCAAATAAAAAGAAAACGGACAATTAAACACTTCTGCATGTTTTTCTTCTACCTTCTACCTATTTTTCAGTACAGTGTACACATACCTGGCCGGGTCTCCATACATTTTTGGAACATATCTTTTCACAAACATACCTGAAAAAGTAAAAATAAAGATTTTGTATTGAATTTTTTAAATTATCTTTATTTACTCAAACCGCCATACACGTAAAAATACAAAGAATCCTGCTGTGTTTTATACAAGGGTTCCCGTTTTTCTCCCCTCATGCTTAAAGTTATAGACGGGATTTATTCTGAGGTACATTTTAATAGTATCCAAATGCTGTGTAAATATAGTTCATAACAACATGATTTCAGGGAGGCTTGAATTAATACTAAACGCCATAATTTTAGCTTGTTTTTTTTGACGTTGATTAATATTTCAATAACATTTAATAATGTTGAGACATATTTAAAAAACCCTTTATATTTTACAGTAAATATAACTTAATATGAAGAATATAAATTATTTAAGTAATGATATATCTCAGTATGCCTTTCTGAAATTTATATAAACATTTAAAAAAAAATGAAACCGAGACATATTTCTATGCACGTTTGAAAGCTTTTGACGATTGTGATTTTGTTTTATTTTGCCATCACCCCACTCCCCTCAGTGTTGCAAGTTTATCTAGATTTGCTTTCAGTGTTTAATAATGGCAACACTGTTGCTCTACCGCTGACCAGGTAAGGAACCTTGGAGTTTAAACGCTTTTTGTAGTTACCTCTAACATAGTATGATTGCTTGTATTTAGTTAAGAGTAATTAGACTATTATATATAACCAACAATTATTTCATACATGCTTTTACTAGGGTACTTGGAACATATTGCTAACTGTAAGATAATTATCAATACCCTGATATCATTGACAAATAAATAACTTGTATGTTCATAAAAAATGGTTTTTAATATGCAATTGAAACAAGAATAGGACTGAGCTAGCGACATTTTGTTATGTAATGACGTGAAAGTAACTTCACTCTAATGACATTTGATATGTTTTGACTATTATTATAAAAAAGTTTAACGTCATTCATACCATTCAAATAAACACCGTTCGTCAAAAATGTACTCTTAAAAACAAATAATTATCAACGTTACATTATACCGAATGGTGTCGACAATAAGACAATAAATTCAAACATGGGCTATATTAGCTCATAGAAAATGTTCGCAACCCTTAAAAACATCTTATTCATTTGATAATTTCATGACATTACTATGAAATTGCATTATTTCATGTTATATTATGTTTTAATTTATTGTCAGCACCACTGTGTATGTTGTTCTAACAAAATGTTTTTGGTAGCCATCTAGCCATAGTGAAGTTCACTATATGGGCCCATCCTATTCTTATTTTAATAGCGTAGTTGTCCTTATTCTGAAGACAATCTTAATTTAACTACTTAATATCTCTCTCTCAATATGTATAGGAAAAAGATAGCAAGAATAAGATCTGTAAAATTATTTAAATTGAGATAGTCATAAAGAAACCGTAGACAATTTCAGAAGGCGCGTAGGGTGGTGCATTTTATCACGTTTATTAAAATTGAAAATGGAATATATACCTTTCTAAATATCAAATTATATGACTGCTGTTCTTTTTGCATTCATATGGATAGAACAGGATGCTCTGCACTAAAATTTAGATTTAGAGTTCCGGACTTCAGAGTTAGGCCTATTATTAGTCACAATGGTCGATAACATTTTTAGATATTCGGTATCACTCAAAAGTTGCTTTTTCGCAGGGCAAACTGCCCTCAATATGATCATTGAGATGCAATATTATTGTAATATGTGTTGTTACTAAGCGATACTTGAAATTTTACGCAGTTTTGTTAAGCAAAGAACAGAATAATTTTGATTAAAATTCCTATGTGAAAAAAAAGTAAAATATTTGAAAGTCGCCAACGCCGATGAGCTATTCTGCGCTTTCGTGTCACTGTACCCCTGTACTCTAGATAACTATGATCACAACTCTCTTGTTAAGGGAATAACGGCGTTGTAAATATGGTCTCACGGTTTACAGTGGCAGATAACTTGGGGTGGAGAGATGATTCGTCAGGCAGCGAAGCAGACGCGCCGCACTATCCCTTAGATCTGAGACTTGCTGAAGCAAGGTAAGTTTTATTTAGGTAATAACAATCTAAAAGGTTGGCACTAAATAGAAAGAAAGGAATTTAGTAGAATTAATCTAATGTATGAGATTCTCGTGTCACAAATTTAGGCGGGCTTGTATAAAACTAAGATGCTCGAGCTCCCTAAGTGTAATACCACCTTTCGCCTACACCTACACTCCTTTAGTTTTCGCGCTGCACTATTGTGGAAGAGTCTGCCAATTGTTATCCAAAAGAGTCTTTCAATTGAGTCCCTTAAAATGAATTCAAAGAATCACTATTGCTCACTGATCACATCATAATAATTGCAACTTGCAAGTTTCATATACAGAATGGTGCCGTCATGACGACAATTAATTAAAACATGGCCTATATAAGTTTGCTACTTTCAAAAACATAGTATTCATTTGATAATTTCATGACATTGGTATGAAATAATGCAGCAAATGTTATATTAGTTCATAGAAACGTCATGAAATTATCAAATGAATACGATGTTTTTGAAAGTGGCAAACCATTTCTATGAACTAATATAGCCCATGTTTTAATTTATTGTCGTATTGACGGCACCACCCTGTATACATATACACATAGGTAGTGTCAATAGACTTGATACTTTTTTTTTTTCTAGATAAAAAATTAAAATAGTTTTCGTTTGAGTTCTAAATTCTATACCTTCTATGTTTCAGTCAGAAGCAATAATATTCAATCACTATCACATTATATCATTCTTATTACCGCTGTAGTAAGAATCACGAACGGTCAAAAGTGAGCACTTATTATTGCTTAATTGGGACTGTACCGCCGAAAAAGTATAGCACACTAATTAATAAGACAAGACGCAGAAAATCCGGCAGGTTAATAGGAAATATGCATATTTTAAAAATCTGTTTTTGTTTATGATAAATACCAAACTGACAGCGACATGAAGTTGCGTGTGACGACAGTCGTAGACAACGAGACAACAAAAACCACGCCTCCAGTACATTTTTCATATAAAAAGTCGATTCAGAAAGAGACAGGCATAATAAATTTGTACGTAATGCAAATATCATTAAGGGTATTTTTTAGCTAAAATTAAATGTTAAGACTACTTGCAATATAATATTACGTAGTTTATTAAATTTTAGAAAGTAAAAAAGTGCATTAAGTTGTTAAAAAGTACATATTTTTAATGCAAAAATTTCGCAGCGGCCTTAACATAAACGTTTATGCCCTCTTTATCACAGATTACAACTAGAAGAACGATTAGCCCAGGAAGCTCGCGAAAGGCGAATGGATGATAGAAGATTGGAGGAAAAGAAATCCTCGTTAGACGAATTGAAGAACAAGAGTTCGTTCAACGACGTGCGCAAGAGTCCCGTGGACGAGCGAAGGAGGGACCAGGTTCACTTCGTGTTAGGGGGAGATAAGTAAGTGGCTTTTACATTGAAAATAAATACCTGTTTTTTGTTCCATGGACATATAAACATATTTATCAGCATATCAAACGTAACATTTTGACCATGAGACTGTCCTTACCCCGATCGAAACAGAGGCGACTTTCGTTGTGCAATGCGCAACTATTACCTACACTTGGTGTGCTGCCGTCAGTATCTACAGATAATTATCCAGGGATGTTGAGGAGGAACTATTATGCGGTTATTGGGCCTGATTCTAAAGACACACTCTAAGTTTAAATTTAAGAACAGTATATCTCTTTCTCGCAATATGTAACAGAAAAAAGATAGCAAGAATTCGTTTAGAGCTGTCAACTAAATTAGACAGATTTCAAAGGAACCATAGACAATTTTAGACGGCATGTAGATACGGAGGTGCCTCCTAAACACTGCATTTTATCGCGTTCAATAAGGTCAAAAATTGAACGCACGTTTCTAAATGTCAAATTATATGACAGCCATCCTTTTCGTATTCATATTGAGAGAAATAAATGCACTGAACTTAAATTTAGACTTTAGCATGTGTTATCCAGAATTAGGGCCATTGTATTATGGAATAATTTAGCGTGAGCGATAATACAGGATGGTGCCGTCAATACGACAATAAATTTAAAAAAACATGGGCTTTATTAGTTCATAGAAATGGTTTGCCACATTCAAAAACATCTTATTCATTTGATAATTTCGTGACATTTCTATGAAATAATGCAGCCAATGTTATATTAATTCATACAAATGTCATAAAATTATCAATTGATTGTTTTTGAAAGTGGCAAACCATTTTTGTGAACTAATATAGCCAATGTTTTAATTTACTGTCGTATTGACGGCGCCACCCTTTATATTATAATGATATCGCGTACGATACCTTATTCCAGAATACACTCCACCATTATGACTAACCATTTGTCCATTATAACGTTTTGATCAGCATAAAAATTTTAATAAAATTATAGCTATAGTAAAGTTAACTTTTTTTTACTTGAGGCCCTACCGCCCTATCGCTATGCCCTACCTCGTAAGAGAGGTAGGGCATAGCGTTAATTCGCTCGAACTGGAGCAGCCCGACTGGTGTAATACCTCCACCTTACAGAAGTTCGCAGCCAAATGACGCTGCTTTTGTAGTGTCGTGTTCCTGCGGTGAGTAAGGTTGCCAGAGCTCCTCAAGGAGTCGCCGTATTGGCAGCGGGTAGACCTGTGGTGTCTTAAACACCGTCATTTACTCGTGTGGGTGCATCGCGTTGGCATGGCGGTCAGGGAGACCCAGTGAAACGGCTGTCCGCTGGCCGCCCGCAGGCTGAATGGGTTCCCGAACCCAGGGATTACTTAATCTCCGCCCTGGGAGGCTGAACCGCCAGTTTGTGCAAAATCCCTGTGGTAGTTGTCGTGCCGGAGGAGGAGACCGGAGTGGACCCGGCTACTGCCACATGGGGGGACTGGGGGCCCTTCCGCCCGCCGTGCCAGCACGCTGCAATCCCTGCGATGTACTTTGACGGGTTCTAGCCGCAATTTTGTCCAATTTGCTGCCAATACGGAGATTCCTTTAAAAAAAAAACCCTTTTCAACCCACAATAATGGCCCGAAAAAAGAATAATAGAAATGGTTTGTCAGCGGCTTCCTTTTCCACGCTAGGAGTGGATTTTTGCAACATCAGGGGACTTCACAGTAACATCAACGCAGTCCACCAACATCTAGAGACTGCGCAGCCGACCCTACTTTTTCTTACGGAAACTCAAATATCCTGCCCGGCCGACTCATCATACCTACTCTACCCCGGGTACAAGCTCGAGCACAATTTTATGCGTCGTGCCGGGGTGTGCATGTATGTCCGGGAGGATATTTGCTGTCGCCGTCTTCACGGCCTTGAAGACAGGGACCTGTCGATTCTGTGGGTTCGTGTTGATCACGGCGGCCACACCCACATCTACGCGTGCCTTTACAGGTCCCATAGTGGTGATTCGGACACGACTCGACTCTTTGAACACCTGCAATCGACGACCGACAAAGTTCTCGAGCAGTATCCTTCTGCAGAGTTAGTGATATTGGGAGACTTTAATGCCCACCATGTCGAGTGGCTCAGTTCTCGGTCCACTGACTATGCGGGAAGGTCTGTTCACGAATACGCCCTGGCCTATGGATTCTCGCAACTGGTTCATTCTCCTACAAGAATACCAGATATCGAGAACCATACGAGCTCTTTACTGGACCTTCTGCTGACTACGCGTCCGGACGGATATACCATCTCAGTGGATGCGCCTTTAGGCTCATCGGACCACTGCCTCGTCCGGACCCAAGTGCGCAACGCGCGGCCCGATGCACCCCGGCCCGCTGGGTGGCGTCGCGTGTGGCATTACAAGTCAGCAGACTGGGATGGGTTGCGTGAATTTTACGCATCGTACCCGTGGAAGCAGCTCTGCTTCGCGTCAGATAATCCTGATACCTGTGCAGCAGCAGTCACCGAGACTATACTGGCGGGTATGGAATGTTACATTCCTAACACGCTAGTGGCCGCAGGGGTAAAGAGACGGCCGTGGTTTAATCGGCCATGCAGGGAAGCTCGCATTAGCAAGCAAGCTGCGTTTCAGGCTTGGACCACGGCTCGAGTCAATCAGGATCCAAACATCTCTGACGTGAAGCGGAAGTTAAATGCTGCTTCGAGGTTCTGTAAAAGAGTGATTGCCAGAGCGAAATTCGATTTTGTCGGCAGAATTGGCGATCGGCTTGCAAGATACCCTTCTGGGAGTCGTGCTTTCTGGTCACTCGCCAAAGCTGCCGAAGGAAACTTTTGTAGGTCGTCCTTGCCACCACTCCGTAAGCCTGACGGAAACTTGGCCCACAGCGCTAAAGAGAAAGCCGATTTACTGGGTGTTCTCTTTGCCTCGAACTCGACTTTGAATGACGGAGGTGCTGTACCACCTACCATACCCTGGTGCGGCAACTCTATGCCTGAGATCTCCATTACGCAACGGGAGGTACGGCGTGAGTTGTTATCTCTGGATATTCATAAGTCGAGCGGGCCAGACGGTATACCGGCAGTGGTACTGAAGCAGTGTTCTCCTGAGTTGTGTCCTATTCTGACGCGCCTTTTCGCGCTTTCGTACTCCACCAGGCAAGTTCCATCTTCGTGGAAGACTGCCCATGTGCATCCCGTGCCCAAGAAGGGCGACAGATCAGATCCATCGAATTACAGGCCAATCGCTATAACCTCCCTTCTCTCAAAGGTGATGGAGCGCGTCATAAATACGCAACTCCTCAGGTACCTAGAAGATCACGACCTAATCAGCGACCGCCAATACGGCTTTAGACATAATCGCTCGACGGGTGATCTTCTACTGTACCTAACACACCGCTGGGCTCTTGCCATTGAGAGTCAAGGTGAGGCATTGGCTGTTAGCCTAGATGTAGCGAAGGCGTTCGATCGGGTCTGGCACAGGGGTCTTCTTTCGAAGTTATCAACTTACGGGCTACCTGAGGGGCTCTGCAAATGGGTCGCAAGCTTTTTGTCCGGCAGATGCATTAGAGCCGTCGTTGATGGCAGTTGCTCGGATAGCATGGACATTAACGCTGGCGTCCCGCAAGGCTCGGTGCTGTCTCCAACGCTGTTCTTGCTGCATATCAATGATATGCTGTCTATTGACGGACTTCATTGTTATGCGGATGACAGTACTGGTGACGCTTACTATACGAGTCGTGCTAATACCCCTCGGTCTACTGTGGAGGAAAGTCGCGGTCGACTTGTGTCTGAAATCGAGAGTTCTCTAGTCAGAGTCTCCGATTGGGGACGACTAAACTTAGTCCAATTTAACCCGACGAAGACACAAGTCTGCGCGTTTACCGCTAAAAAAACCCCATTCGCTGTGTCTCCACAATTTCTTGACACACCCCTTTCCATCTCTAAGAGTATCGGGATCCTTGGTGTCGATATCTCTAGTGACGTGCAGTTCCGCGGACATTTAGAAGATAAAGTCAAGCTGGCATCCAAGAAACTTGGTGTGCTCAATAAAGCGCGGCGGTACTTCTCTTCGGGGCAAAGACTGTTACTGTATAAGTCTCAAGTCAGGCCCCATATGGAATACTGCTGCCACCTATGGGCGGGAGCACCTAGATACCAGCTTGGACCGTTTGACGCAGTTCAAAGACGCGCTATGAGAATCGTCGACGATCCCGAACTCACAAGCGGTATTGAACCCTTAAGCCTAAGGAGAGATTATGCTTCCTTATGTGTGTTCTACCGGTTGTATAACGGAGTGTGTTCTGAGGAATTATTTGACATGATGCCCACTGCCTCTTTTTACCATCGCACCGCTCGCCATCGGCAGGGAATTCATCCTCACACGTTGGAACTAAAATGGTCTCGTACTGTGCGGTTTCAGAGAAACTTTCTCCCGCGTACGCTCAGATTGTGGAATGACCTCCCTGCAGAGGTTTTCTCGAACGAGTACAGCATGGGGTTCTTCAAAAAGGGTTTGAAAAAGTTTTTACAGGGTCGGCAACGCGCAAGTGATACCCCTGGTGTTGCGAGCGTCCATAGGCTACGGTAACCGCTTACCATCAGGTGGGCCGTATGCTTGATTGCCACCTTAGTGGTATAAAAAAAAAAAAAAAAAAAAAAAAACTTAAGTAAGAAGTCAACAGAATGTCTGTCATGTCATAAAATTAATACATATTTAATCTTAAAATTATAAATCGAAGATTTTTGCATTTTGCATAATAGGTATTATACCTGCTTTACCATTTGCTCTAGTGTTTGATTTATTATTCTAATTTTAAAATTTTGTTATAAGCTAACAGACTTCTTTTATTGAGCCATTGTACAGTCTAGCACGTGCGTACCTACGTTTCTCGCTTTTCACTCTTATTCCATTTACAATAAGTGTCAAGAACATCGATAAGTGGGCAACACAACAAGTGCAACAGTTGTACTACGAAAGCCGCCTCTGCTACGGAGCGAGAGCGGCCTCAAGGTTGAACTGTTAGAGACACCGTACATATACAATTTCAAGTTAGCCAACTAAATCGCAGAATGTCTAATAGGCATAGAATCTTATGATAGCCCGCACATTATATCCAACTAAGTCGTTCAACTAAATAGTTGGCCAACTATCGGCCGATAGTCCGCAGACTATAAAAACTTAGTTGGTCAGTCGCACGGTAAGATGCAGTGTGACCAGACCCGTGCGCGTGATTTCCCCACGCTTGGATTTTGCCGACGGGCACGCATCCGCCCAGTCGATCTCTGCATTCTCTATTTGTTACAAATGTAAAAATAGAACTGCTGATCGACGAAGTCCAAAAAAGGCCAGCCCTTAAAAAACTTATCAGGGTAAACATCTCAGTTTAGAGTGTAAGGAATGATGTTTCCCACGCTCTAATCTGTCACTTAATATCGGATGCACCCTAAATGTTTTGTTCTGTTTTCGGCTTCTTTTTATTACTTTAAGAAGTAGTGCGTTGTTTTTCCGCATTTTATTGCAGACTTCACCGCGCTAGCAACACTGTTCACCAATTAAGTCGGCGAAGTCTGCGGCCTATGAAAGCACGCAATTTAGTTGTTCGATAGTTGGCCAACTTGAAATTGTAAGTCTGCGGTGTCTCTTACGCTTGATGTGCCGTCGACTGTACATACGTTCCTTTGTTTGTAGCGTGAACTGGACGGGTGAAGACCTAAGTCGTACGTCGTACACTCAATCCCAACCTCAGTTGCGGGGTTCCGTCCGCGGGATGCCTCTGCCGCCGCCCCGTCGGCCTCTCTCCTCGGGGCAGATCGTGCGCTCGCGCAGCACCGATGTCGTGGCCGTCGCCGACGACCCCCGACCGCCGCCGAGGCATCCCTTCACCAAGCAGAAGACCGTCGCTGAAGGTAGACCATGCTAATGTAATCTTTTCGCAGGTTTAGTGATGGATTGACTGAATGAAATAGTTGTCTTTGGCGACTTTTACGTCAAGGTCAAACTTTGCTACGGAGTTCTTCGTGTGGACTCAATAATAACTTGATAGCAGATGAGCTGTTCATATTTTATACGCGTGTGTAACGTTTCGGCAAAATCAAAACTCGGGATCTCGGCTCGTGTAGGAATAGGTACCATTAACAATAAACTTCATTAAAATTACCAAAATCATTCCTTATGAACTGAAGTAAACTCAACTCCTTTGAAACGTTTCAAAGTACAGTTACGTGAAAACATATATTATGTTTACGTACACTAAAGATAATGAAATAAAGGGGGACTTTGGGCCATAACACCAACACGATGGCCTAATATTGGTGGGTTAAAGCGATTACTGGGACCAACGGCTCAACGTGCCTTCCGAAGCACAGAGGAACTCGAGATTACAAATTTTGGTTGACCCATCCCGGTATCGACCATGGCGAAAGTTGCTTTGTTTTCGTAATCGAAACCGCCACCGAGCTGCTCCACAGTTCGATAAAATACTAAAATTTAAATTACAAATTTAAAACGTTATTTTCTACAGAAACAAACCCTTATGTACAGTCGACCACAGAAGTAGCTAAACACTTTAGTACCATGTCACACTGATCTTGTGCACGTACTTTATAGGTGCTATCGTACTATATTGACGCTACTAAAGTGTTTAGCTACTTCTGTGGTCGACCGTACTATAATTTAGTTGGCACTTGTTGTCTAGATAGGCAAAACATTCTGGGCTTCTGTCGCAAATATGGCATATTAATTTTAGTTAATGTAAAGTGAAATATTAAGTATGGTTTACTCAATTTAGACAGAATAGTTTAACAACTCATAAATATTTTATGTGGTAAGGAGTGAGTTTTTCAATAACCACAAAATGAGTTACAATTTGGCGGACTCAATGCCATTAGGCATTCTCTACCAGTCAACCGGAAAGTTTAGTCCAAAATAATTAAATAGGTAGTGCAAGTACAACGGTTTATACCTCATAAAACGATCCTGTTTATTTCATTTTCCAGGTGCAATCCACTCCGAGACGCCAACGCCGACCAGCACCACACCTCCCGAGGAGGAGTCCACAGATTCTTCTCTAATGGAAGACGAAAGTGTGCCAAAGCCCCGGAAGAGGCGCATTCAGCTTCCCTTCGGCAAGAAGGCGAAGACGCCCGCGTGACGCCTCCAAACACATCACAGCTACTGGGACTACGGATGCCACAGGCTGGCCTTGAGTTGAGACCGAAGGTTTTAGCGAATTTACTAGATTGACTGTGATTGAACGATTGGAGTAACGTGTTGTGATATGCGGCCTATGAAATTTGTCAATAAACTTGTCAATACTAATTCATTTGTACTGAAATTTTGTTTTGGAAAGTGGGAAGGAAGCATGAAAGATATCAGCTCTGATGAGTTGACTAGATATTGAGAGATACATATTATTAGAGATAAATTCTCGGCATCTGATCAAATGGTCTTAGATGCCGCGAGAGTACTGAATGTATAACATAAGTACTATAGTTATTTACTTTATGAACATAATTATAATTTTCTGTGTGCACCTCATTTTATTAAGTGTCAAAATAAAAGTTTTTAATTTGTATTGTTCTTATTTGGAAATTTTTGTTTTCCATTACTGTTTTACTGACTTCTTCTTATACTGTGACATATTATTTGCTATATTTATTTGAAGGGATGTAATTTTAATGGTGGTCTATTACTTAATTCAAAACTTAACATTTACTCTTTTGAAGGAGACTTGATTTATATGTATCTTGATTGTAGTTTTTAATTAGCAACAATGACTCTAATCTACTGAATTTATAAGATACAATTTGGAATGTTCTATTTATAAAATCCTGATTCTTCCAATTTATTTATAACTGTGTATTGTCCACTAATAATTTTCTATAAAGGTTAGTCATGAAAATAGTTTTGTATATTTTTAATTATTGTTTCATAATGGACGCGATACTTTTGGTGTGCTTTGTATACTTTTATATTTGTATGTTGGTTTATTTACCATCATGACAATGACTGTATGCAATGCTTATTCGAAAGTTAAGTGAATAGAATTAATAAAGCAAGTTTACGGAGCCTAGGTATATAATTATTATCTGTACAGAGTGTGCTTTAAAAGAAATTCTTAACTTATAAACTAAAAAGCTTTGCATAGACAAATCAATAACTGCTTTTTAAATTTTTAAATCCGTTTCATGAACCAGGATTCAAACCCGTTGTTCTATAAAGATATTTAATGTATTATTCCACTACTCGATTCTATTACTTTAATAAGATTTGCAAAGCAATTGTCGTATAATGACTGCTTAAAAATATCCGGTTAATTATATCAAGTTCGTTTCCTGATTATACAGATTTTTCGAAAAATCAATTATTATTTACTTATTTAAAAATTAAGCTAAGAAGTTTTCAAAATACTTGTTTCTTACATTTTATGTTTTTATACAGTCTCATTCAAAAGCTCACCCTGGATATCAGTATTTCCGTTATTTTTGTGTCTCATAGATAGGTATGTCTTACTTTGGAATGATATAATTCTGTATCCGTTATTTACTAATACAGACAGATATAATGTATATTTTATTATTAGTAGACGAATTCTAAATACGATTTTTTAAACTATAGATTGACATTAATGCATCCATTTTTAACCAATTCATTTAAATAAGAAACGTTTGTTCCGTTAGGGTTATTTACAACCACAAAGAATACATTGGTTGTTCGCGACCCAATAAAAATTCTCTTCAAACACGAAGGCTTTTGGATGTGAATAATTATGGTTTATGATGAGATAGAAACCCAGGGGTTTGGTAAAAAACAGTAACGTAGTCCTAACAATTTTATATTATAATTATAATTATAATTAGATCTTTAGATAAAATTATAAATGTGACCAAAGTGTCAAACTAACACTGGGCGAGTTATCCCTTATCTTATTACTATTAAAAAACCTAAACTAATTCAGGTTTTTGATTAAAACTCTGGATTTTCTCAGGTTTGTGATAGAATGAAGTAATAGTTTTGGTCTTCTTCCGGTACTTGATCGATACCCTGTTCAGGCAGCTTCGATTGTATTTTTAAGGTTTTTATGTTCATATTTGTGTAATTAATTACAATAATGGTTGTGAAAATAGTAGATTGGGTCTCATTTAATCCTTTATCTTTTATTCATATAAGAATCATCAATCATTATATTATTTTTCGTCAGTTATATTATTATAAAAACTGATATAAAAACAGTACTTAATAGTGTTATGCGTGTTTAAGAGTACCTAAATTATTGGTTTTAATGAGGATAAAATGAGAGCAATCACTGTTTATTTGTGAAAATGGCGCGAGTTCTTACCTTGTTGGTTGTAAAGTTTTTGCTTTTGTAAATTACTAATCGCTGTATAATTTATTAACAAGCTAACCTTATCGCATCATTCCCTGTTTGCGTAGATATGATAGCGATATTTGTTCCTTAGCTGTATGTAGTTTAATTTAAGGCTATTTGGTGCTAAAACTATTTTTCAGACTGAACACCGCGCTGGCTCAAATTTTATACCAATAAATATTTTTAGTAAATGTCGTGATGTGTATAAAATCGATTATTGAAGAACTGATTACCTAATGAGCCCCAAGTATTAGCGTATTTATTTCAGGACAGTAGTTTAGTATTACTACTTAAAAATAGCAAAATAGGTACTGTATGAAATAGTAGAATAATAAAAGACGTGTCGAACCATGCAATATTATTTATAAGTCAACTGTACTTAATGCAGTTCTAGTACAAAATTGTAGATTTTGACAAGTGATGCTGCAAGCCATAGTTAAGAGAATAGAATTTTTACTTTGTTACAAAAATATCGAACTGAACAATTAACTACAAAATCGAGCTCTCGCTTGTTTTATATTTCATCAGTTCGGCATTTAGGGCCTGCGCAGACGACGGACTTCGCTCCGCGAATAAAGTCCGCCGCGGATTTACCGCGAAGTCAACGCACACGGTGTCACGTTTATCGTCCTCCATACGTACGTCACTCTTGAGCGCACAACGCAGACTAAAATCCGCCATGTGCGTTGCTTCGCCTAGTCACACAAGTTCTATTTTTATCGGGGACTCCCTAGTACTTTTGTCCGGTCCGCTCTCTGCATGTCCTCGGTTATTCGGGGGACTTTTGGTACGCGGTACTTTTAATCCCACGTTTGCGTTACTCGATAGTTGTAAGCGATCTATTTTAGCGGACAAAAATCCCTCGTCTGCGCAGGCCATAGGAAGAACAGTACACGTATCATAAAAATGCCAGATAATTTGTAAAATGTAATTTTGTGCGCACGTATTACAGAGTAGATTATGAATATTTTAGTATAGATCTTGTTTTCACGAAATGTGTATTTTGTAGACCCCAGATCTGACAGTGTTATTAAAAGACAAATCGTGATACCTATATTGTTACATCATTGAAAGTTAATAAATAAATATATCTTACGCATACTGTTTTTATTTATTGTTGTAGTGTGAGAAACTGGGAAAGTCTAACTGTAAATAAACTTGTAACAATAGACTGAATTTACAATTTTGACTTTATACACCAAGACCAAAAAAAAGACCAATAAAGACCAATATAAGCAACATTAACATGTTTGCGTAATTTTAAGGTAGCTATAAGTATTTATCGTCAATATGGCAGTATCGTATGGTGGCCTAAAACAAAGCTGGGAACTTGCAAAACTGTTCTTAGCAAGTTGCAGAGAACAGCATGTCTAGCGATCACTGGTGCGTTTAGAACCACTCCAACGGCAGCGATGGAGGTACTCCTCCTAGACCTTCCTCCGCTGCACATAGTTATTGAAACAGAGGCGAGGAAGGCTCTACATAGGCTTAAGATTTCAAGTCTGTGGGACAACACCAAACCTCTGCTTAAAGACACAAAATGGGCAGGAGCATCTGTCTTAGACGGGTATATGGAAATGGGATGTGATAAAATAAGTCCCAAATTCATATTCGACAAAAAATTCAGAATTAGCATTCCTACCAGGGAGGAATGGAAATGTAGACCACCAGTTCCTGAAAAAAATAGTCTCATTTGGTTCACAGACGGATCCAAGATGGACACAGGAACGGGTGCTGGTGTCTATAATAAAGATATAGAACTATATCAAAGCATGGGCAATTTAGCAACTGTTTTCCAAGCGGAGATGTATGCTATTATCCTATGTGTAATGAAAATTATAGAACAACGGACTAAGAATAAAACAATATACATTCTTAGTGACAGCCAAGCAGCTCTCAAGGCACTTAGCTCACCGCGCATCAACTCAGATCTGGTCCAGGACCCGTACCACCATCTTTTATCGCGATCCAGTTTAGGACCTAAACTGAGTAGAATTGATAATTCGTACTACGACGCTATCTACGACTATGATAGCGACGCAGTTTGGGAACCAATACTGAACCGAGCGGAATATGAATCGCTTTTATAAAGATGGTGGTAAGGCCCCTGATTGCTGTTCAAGCTCTTAACAGGCTTGGTAGGCATAACAGGGTAAGACTGATCTGGGTGCCTGGCCATGTGGGAGTGATGGGCAATGAGAAGGCTGATGAACTGGCAAGGAAGGGCTCGGAAAACACTTACGTGGGTCCCGAGCCCTTTAAAGCACCTTTACAAAGTTTCATAAACACAGCCATTAAAGAGCATGTCAAAAGCAGACATAAATCTGAGTGGAATAAAATACCGGGATTAAAACACTCCAAATCCTTCCTAGGGGAGCAGGTAGGAGGATGGAGTAAATACATCTATGCAAACGGTAGAACAAAAGCTCGCTTCTTGATTGGGGCGCTTACAGGGCATTTTGCTACTAACCACATGCTACATAAAATGCTACTCTCCCCAACACAACCTATACAACTGCAGAGAGCGATAGGACAGGGAGATACATCTCCGAAACTGTTTACCGCTGCGTTGTAAGAGATGTTTTCAAACTACTGGAGTATAGACCGGACTCCGCATCAACATGAACAGCGAGTACATCACTTATCTTCGATTTGTCGATATGGCAGAATCCCTGGAGGAATTGAGCACAATGCTTGGCGACCTAGACAGAACTACCCGACAGGTGGGTCTAAAAATGAACATGGTCAAGACAATGGTTATGGAGACTATTTATCAACTTGTCATTTAGTTGTATATAAAAAATCCCATGTCGCACCTATCTATAATATCATTATGGTAATTCCTGGTTTCTACCACAGAACGTGTATTCTCAGTAGTGGCAGTGGAGTAGTAGCCCCATGACGGGACTACTGGTATTTTTTCGCACAGGTTCAGGAACAATTTGGTCTATATTGTCGAACTGGCTATTTGTTTTTTGAAAATCTTTTTAAAAATGGTTTATTTCTACTTACAGACTAAGATAAGAAACTTATAGTAGTCAGTGGAACCTCTGGGATTAAAATAACCTCTGGGCTTACTTTTTATACGCCCGTCAGAATTTGCACGCGAAAAACTTATAGTGGGACGAGCGTTAATATTACGATGAGGTTTTACTCTGATGGTGATCTCACTCGAAACGGCGAGCCGTGAGAAATACTGCCATTCTCCTCCCCGAGAGGAGTGCCGGCCAAAAATAAAACTGGAGTGACACACCCCTGGTCCTACTTTCATATTCGTATGTTAAAATTTAAACACCAAATTTTAATTATTAAATTTATTAAAAAATGTTATGTGTACAAATACATTATAGCTGGTGTACGAATGCAGATTGTAACAAAATTACCAATGGTATTGTTAACAGCGGCGTTCGACGGCTTTTGTATTGCCAGACGCAACTGAGAGGATTCAACAAAGAAATTTAAATAAATCGTTATATAAATATGTAATTATTTAGTCATCCCGTAAAAACAAATTGACTTGTACAAATGCTCCATGCTTTAAAACTTAAATAACTGTTCAAATTTTACAACTTATCAGTAGAGATGTAACAATAATTATTATAATGCACTCAAATTACCGTATGGAAAATATTCATATAAAACTGTACCGTCTTGTAGACTGTTAAATGTATAAAACAGCCGATAACATGTTACAGGCAGCGTAACTACATCACATGGAAGTCGGACGACTATCACTTAGCTATCATGCCTTCAGCACCGTTTTTTACATATATAACATTTACCTCAGTATTGGACACAAAATCACAACGACAAGACGAGAGGCGGACAGCTTAAAATGGCTAAAAAAATCTAATCTCTTAGGAATGTGAGGAGATTTTACCCTACAAGTTTCGACACTGGGCGAAGGTACCAAAAGCACAATACTTTAGAACATATTTAACGTAAATGTGATATTGTTAACATAGGTACTTAGTGTAATAATTACTTACTGTTATAATAACCGCGAATATTCTAATGATGTTTCTACTGGTACCAAAATGTATGTCTCTACACAACATTTTACAGTTATATTACACAGAATTACGCGTATCAAAAATTTATATTTGACAATATCAGTCCTATTCAAATTAACAATACTGTAATAATTTGCGACAAATTTAGAAATTGTCCAACATGACTTATCCCTATAAATTTAGTAATGTACTTTTATGGTTCACGTTTTCACTATTTAAAGCGCGATTCAGAAAAGGAAATTATGTACAAACCTTTTTGTTAATTTATCGAAAACTGAAAGAACCAAATTCCGAATCACACGTGAAACAGTTTTATGGCTAATTTTGGGACTGAATTAAGTGCCCGTTCAAAAAACCATGCCATGCTCCTTTGGCGTGTTCGACATGATCTTGTAGGCTAAGCCAGTGCAAATTGGACCTTAAAGTAAGGTAGTTAAGGAGTTAGCGCTACTGCTGTTTGCACTCCGCCGGGTTTTCGTGCTGCCCGCCTTTGCCCTGTTTCTTGCTGCGTCTTCTGGGCGCCGGTTCCTCGTCCTCACTCTCTTCCGTCGAGCATTCTTCCTCCTCCTGTCAATAATTAGTTGTGTTAACTTGACACGACATGACAAGTTTCCTATGTTCCCGTTGAGTCACACCAGTTTGTGTCACACTGTTACTCAACGGGAAAATATTCCCGATGAGTAACACCGTAACTCAATGCCACTATTTTTTTCCCGTATGTATGTAGCTGGATCATCCCCTGAAGAACCAGGCTACTATATCTATGTAGATGTTTAGCATACTCTTATTTTATTTATATAATAATCATAGGGCTACAATAAATAACCTCTCATATACTTATGGTAGCCTTGTACTTCAGGGGATGATCCAGCTACATACATACGAATTTGAACAATGATTTTACCCAAGAAGGTGTTACATAACGGGAATACAGCGTTCTGTTTAGTTACACTGTCATTGAACAGGGAAAAAATAGTGGCATTATGTTACGGTGTTACTCATCGGGATTTTTTTCCCCGTTGAGTAACAGTGTGACACAAAATGGTGTGTGACTCAGCGGGAACAAAGGAAAAGTTTGACCTCTTTGGATGTAGGCTACTCAAAACTGTGAGCATATCATTATAAAGAATGTCCAAATTAAATATTGTTCTGTGAAATGAAAAGGTTGTATGCTCTAACATTTGCTTAGCGTTAAGTCTATTAATGATTTTTATCTTAGTCTTTCTAAAGGAGGTTGAAAGAGACAAATGTCGTTAAGAATCACCTAAGCCTAGGGAATAGCTAGTGAAAACGGACATAAGTGTCGAAAAAAATTGGACAAGTGTGATCATTATTTAAGATGATAGAATTAAGATAATAGGATTACCTTTCATTTAAGACATAAAATTGTGAATTCTGCAACCATCCGCATTCCGTAGTTCAAACTTGTACAAACTAATACGCATGCAAACAAGGATAAAAAGAAATAAAACACACTTGGATAAAAAGCATACAATTTTAATGTCACCATTACAACATCATGCCAAAACTAAGCCATAACCGGTATAAACTAGACGAGTTGCTAAACAGACAATATTATGCCAACTTCAATAGAAAGTTACATAAATAAAAAATATACATCTATATATTCCGACCTAAGTATTGTCAAGATAACATTAAATTATATCCGAGAGAAAGATCACAGTTTGCGATGTTCAAGGAGACACGAAATGCATTTGGCACTAACAAGAGATTCCGCTCAAAGCTCCAGGCGCTGGAGCCAGCTGCCTGCGACGATTGTCAAACCAATATTGGAATGAAACAAATAAATACAGATAATAGCCTTAAAGATTAACATATCACATGAAATTTCAAAGTACACAAACAAATACGTACAATCCGTAAACAAAATACACACTATAATTAACTGTATAATAAATAAAAACGAAATGTATAATAAAACTAGAAATGCAAAATAGGTATTGTAACAGACGTCTAATAAGTTAACATGCATTATCAATTTTACATTAATTAATTAGAAGGCACCTTATACTTCTCGGGTTAATTCTAAGTGGCTCTTGGAGCCTTAAGTATAAATGGGTCTAAAACATATTTATCTGGTGAAAGATAAACCATGCATAGAACAGCCTCTTGTTGCAAGAAGTTTTATAAACTTTAAAACATCTAGCGTTTAAATACTACCATTTTTATAGTCTACTGAGGACGCATCGCTGGAGTATTCGCTATCACTTTTTGGCGAAACAAATTTACTTTTTGGTACAATTTCGAAATTTCGATATGGTTTGATATGATGGCGATAGGATAAAGCAGGTGGCACAAGCGTGCGTTACTTAGGCTTAAGGCCAAAGGACGATGGCCTTAGGCCGGACAGGGTAATGTGTTACAACGCTAGGGATCGGCAGGGTGGGCTTGCGTCAATCCTCAGCGTCGGACACTTCCTCCGTTCCCGAGTCTTCGTCAGAGTACGAATCCTCCTGAAACCAAATATACCGCGTTTTCTTTGTGCGCCAGACGACGCGACAGACGTAGATACCGTATCACCGGAGTCACTCTCACAGACAAATTAACTAAATAGACACCGCAAGATATCACTTGACAAACATACAATAATCGGATTATCATTCCTGCATAAATATAAAAATAACGGACAACCTTTGGATAAGACGTGTAACCTCTAACAAACAAAAATAAATATTGAACACTCATAAAAATCGTATACGAAGCTCGCACTCGAGTTTGCAACATTTTAAATCAGCGCTGAGCTGGGTCTATTTAGCTAACTTGTCAGCGAAGACAACTAAAGAGCAAGGCATAGCTAATACCGTACCTCCGTCTGGTTTGGATCAAATCAAAACACACCCACACTCTAAGCAAGCATCTACCATGCAGGTAAACCAAACTACCATACAAATACTAGATGGCTGTAGAATTCACTAATCATAATTACAATTGGCAAATAATTAAGTTCAAAAATCCTATAATAAATGAATGAAATGAATCTCACATAATGAAGTTTAAAGTATGATTATTTTAATTTATCACTACTTAAATGTATTGCACTAAGGGATTCCAACTAACGGATTATACATCAATAAAAGCATAAATGCTTTTACTAAAACCGAATATAAGCATTTTTGCAGTTGTTATGTAAGCATATTGATAAGTTTTCTGATATTTTTGTGTTTCATGATAGACTGGGTGGTAATCAAATAAAAGTTAAGTCCATACTAATATTATAAAATGAGAATGTAACTGTATCTTTCTTTCTCTTATGTTTTCACTCCTAAACAGCTCAACCGGTTTAGACGGAGATAGTAAAAGTTTGTATGGGATTTGAGCCAGCTAATGAGCAACATTTTTTTAAGAAACCATCATATTTAAACAATTCTATAAAACTTGACTGATTAAAGTGGCAAAAAAATATGTTAATTTGCTCAAAAGCATCACAGAGGTGGACATTTTTAAGAAATGAAAATGTCAATGTCCAAAATATTTTTTGTTTTTTAAGACACGATTAATAATATTGTCATTTTATTTTTTCACAGCCCGCAAGCATCAAACAATTATGGAAATCCACAATAACACTCAAGCGCGCAACCTTTTACTGTCATAAGAGGTTGTAGTTTCCATCATTCCTCACTGATTTGACTATGAAACACTACCCCAAACATAACCGTTTCCAAGATATTTGAGTTAGCAGATTTTTTAAAATTGACGATTTTTGTCTATTGGCTTTTATAGTTAGGTGTTTTTTTGCCTTACGGGGCTCAGTGGCGTGTTGCTTTGAGCGCTCTGGTTTCGAATACGAAAACAAAGCAACTTTCGCCATGGCCGACCCTGGATGGATCAACCAAAATTTGTAATCTCGTGCTCCTTCATGCTTCGGAAGATCTTTAAGCCGTTGATCCCTGTTGTTACTGGCATATAGTAAGCTTTTGGGAACTTCTGTGACTTCTATGTTGCCATTTTTATTCAATAATAATTTTACTTTATTTTTTTCTAATAAAATATAAGTTTTGTAATCATTAAAGGAAACAGTGTTATTCAGTACATTTTTGTCTACAATCTGAAATGGTGCTTATGAGTTGGCCTAAAACTTTACTATCTACTTTGTCATACAGACACATTACAGTCTTAGAAAGGACATAGACATCGACACGGACGGCCTCTATATAAAATAAAAGCAGAAATCAACTGTTTCATCGGATATACTTAATTACTTAGTATTGCAATTCATGAGAATTGTAAATCATCACTTTTCAAGGTCGGCAATATGCGACTCACAGTGTTAATTTTGTAAGTAATCCAGTGGCAGACTCATTGCCAATACCATTGTTAGTGTTACAAGAGTAAAAAACATAAGCTGTTATAATTGATTATCAGTGGTTCATATATCTCATTCTGTAATAAAGGGCAAAAATAAAAACGACTGTTAAATATGGACTTTACAAAAAATACCCAGCAGTCATTAGCACTAAAATATAAAATATCTTGATGCTGCATTCTAGTTTTTATATTATTCTATGACAGTGTCCTAAATGGGCAGCATTGAACTTTGGAAGTTACTCTGAATGTTGGTGGTGTCAATTGTTTTATAAGTCTTATTTTCGGAAATTTAAGTGTAAGAGAGTAATATAATTAATTCTGACATGGCTGTATTGGCTTGATCCTTTGACTTCTCTGATATCATGAAAATTCCACAAAAAAAAAGACTAAGCTGCAATGAAGTAGTTTGAGACTGTGTCATCGCCAGCCTTTATACGTCCCACTGCTAGGCTCAGGTCTTCTTACATGGGAGAAACACATGAGGAGTTTGGGCCATAGCACCAGCACCCTGGCCCAATGCGGGTTGGTGGGTTAAAGCGGTTGCAGGAACAACCGGGACCATCGGCTTAACGTGCCTTCCGAAGCTCGGAGGAGCTCGAGATAACAAACTTTGATTGGCCCATCCCAGGATCGACCATGGCGAAAGTTGCTTTGTTTTTCGTATCGAAACCAAAACGCCCAAATCAATACGCCACCGAGCTCCTGAGACTGTGTACTACACTATTATTACTAATGTCTTTTGTCTATCGTAATGATCAGAACCGCGAAGACCTACGATACGTGTTACCTTTGCCTACATTCAAAGTAACCAAGACAAGATAGCCTAAATCATGCACTGAGCTAAGACTCACCTCCTCCTCGTAGTCGTCGTCGTCGTCGTCGTCGAGCCCCTCGCCGGTGTAGAGGAGAACGGCGCGAGACACGACCCTCTCTCGGATGTAATGGCCGATCTCGAAGTCAGCTGTTAACAGGGCCTGTGGAACGGATGGTGAATTTATTATTTTTATACTACTAGATCACAAACAAGCTGGCGGCCCATCTGGTGGTAAGCGGTTACCGCCGCCTATAGACACCTGCACAAGGAAAAATCACTTGATATTGCAGGTGCGTTGTCATCCTGAGGCCTAAGATGAAATGCCGTCCATGCCCAGTAATTAGACTGGCTACCTTTCCCTTCAATTCGAAACACAGCGAACTGATTCACGGCTGAAATAAGAAAAACGGTGGTGATTAGGTTATGAATTATGTTTTTGTACTTTTTAAAGTGCAATAGAGTATTATTATTATTAAAATAAAAATAAATTGCTGATAATACTTCAAAAGCAGTATGTAAATTTTAAAAACAGAAGCGCTTATCATACCAAATGTAGCAGTTACATTAAGAAAGTCTCTATTACAAACGTAGTAACGGCGGTCTCAAGGTCAAACTGTTACGCTTGATGTGCAGTCGATTGTACCATCTTTAAAATATACCTGAATATCAGAAGCTAGGGTAGAGTTAGGGTCTTCGGGCATGGCGGGCGGCGCGAAGAAGTTGAAGAACGAGTCCGCCTGCACCGACTTGGTGACGGTGCGCACCGAGCCGCGCGACTTGTGTTTCTGCTTCTTCTTTATCGTTTTCACTGTCACATTCTTGCCCTTCTTCCAGTTTATTTCGCAGCCCTGTAAGTGGTCATAAAGGGATTAAAAATAAATTAATTCATCACTTCACCGCCTCTGTGGTCTAGTGTTCGAGACCACCTGCCTCAGATCTAGAGGTCCGGGGTTCGATTCCCATGGGGGTAGAAATTTTCTGCTCGGTTTTGTTGGTGGTAGGGCTTTTCTAAGTCCGCCTGGCTAGCTACCACCATCTTATCTAAGTCTGCCGCCATAACAATAATGTTAACAGCATTGTTGTGTTCCCGCAGTTACAGGTAACATAGCCAGTTCCTCTGTGGTTGAGGAATCCGGGTGTAGCTCGCTTCCATCGTCGGCCTTCCCTTCACTTACCACCAGGTGAGATGAAGGCCAAAAGTTATCCCGTTAAGGTTAAAAAAAAAACTTCACCTGCCTATATACTTCTGGGCACAGACCTTCCTACATGGAAGAAACACATGAGGAGTTTAGGCCATAACAGCACCATGCTAGTCCAATGCGGGTTGGTGGGTTAAAGCGGTTGCAGTAACAACCGGGAGCAACGGCTTAACGTACCATATGAAGCACGGCGGAGCTCGAGGTTATATATTTTGGTTCACCCATCCAGGGGTTGACCATGGCGAAAGTTGCTTTATTTTCGTATTCAAAACCAGAGCACTCCAACCAATATGCCACTGAGATCCTAATATTTATCAATAAATGCTAATTGTGCACAACTTTGTAAAAGCCAGTTTCATCTATGTAATTTTGAAAATGAGAAAGATTAACTATAAGTCTCTATTAACTTTAATTATTTCAGGGAAAAGAAAGCTAATTTAATGGAAAAGATTCCAAGTTGAGTATATACTATATTGTACTAACCTTGCATGAATAAATTTCTGGACCTTCAAATTCCAATGGGTTCTCCTCATCGGGCTTACACTTCATCGAGTATTCTTTCGTAAGGATTGTGTTTGTGAAGTAGTCATTTGGAGCGAAATGGAACTCCAGTGTGAAACCGATGGGGTCTTCATGCATTTGCACTGTGGAAGGTAAGATTGGATAAGAAATGTGTTTAGGTAACAACCATTAAATAAAATAGAGCTGCTGCCTCAGTTGGTGATGCATGTTAAAAGAATCAATCATGAGTTCTCAGAAAATGGTGTAAGATGTCATCATATTCATTATTAAAAAAAATATTATTTTTATGTTTCAATACAGATTAGGGACAAAATTCTGCATAGAAATAAAATACTATAAACTTATCGCACACCCAGTACAAAACTGTCACAAGACTACAAATCAAGGATTGAGTAAATGAACTTTAAAGTTTTTGTGAATATGTGATTGTATTTTACAGTTTCAAATGATAATAGATATAGACTAAAAGTAGTATTATATAAGAACTTTCTTTATGGCGTTTTTACAGTAGTAAGTAATTAGAAAAATACATGTCTTACTGCAAAAACCAGAATTTGCCCTTTTTTGTGTTATGTATGACAGTTTTTAAGAGGGTGTGCGTTATCATAAAGTTATAAGATCACTTTTACAAACCTTTGATATCCTGCAAACACTTTAGGATGGGTTCATCATGTTCTTGCATCATTTCACACAGCATAGAAACATTCTTGAATATTGTGTACCAAAAGTCTGGGATGCCTTTGACATTGGGGTCCATAGTAGGCCTGTGGAGATATATGGTGGATATTAGATGCGTTTATTGACACGTTTACTGAAAGATTAAGGTTTGCAAGCCTCAGTTGGTGATGCATGTTAAAGAAATCAATCATGATTTTCAGTGTTTGGTGAATTTTTTTCATCATGCTGACTATTCCTTTCCTACATTGTAGAATATTTATGCAGACCATTTAAGTACAAATAATTAACAATAAATGAAAAGCTATAATTCTTTGTAGTTTTATATACTTTTAACACAGCAAAATTTTATTCTGTTAACAGTCTGTCGTGCACGTGAATGAAAGAATCAACTCATGGATAAAGATAAACATTGAAACTAAGGCAACTATTTGCATTCAACAGGAGTAATCGGTAGTAGTTGGAGGTAGTAAAACTTTATATACAAAACCTATAAATAAAGCAATTTGTCTTGGTATTATTATTTTAAAAATTTTAAAGTGCTGTAATAAATTATGGCAGGTATCGAAGTCCATAATATGGTGCAAACATGAATACAAATGCCTATTAGTATCATATGACCCCTCAAGTGGTGCTAACCCACCAGAGGGTTGGGACAATTGGAAAATCAATTGTCTGGAATTTGATGCTTGATGGGTTAACTATTAGATGGAACATAATTATAACTTGACAAAATTCCTTTGCACAATATACTGTTTCGCACAACAAGCATATTAGTTTGCCCTGGACACCGCTCTAAGGCGGATTGAGCGGAGCTTTGCTGAGAAAGTTTCAAATGAATAGTGTTCTTAAGAGGCTGATAAACGCCAACGACCTTGAGAAAATGAATTTCGAGGCCCCGCCCACTAATATTTCCGATAACGTGGCTCCACAATACTACACCGACAAGCCACGTAACTACTACAACCTCAAAAGCGCCAAGCTAAAAAAATGCCACTAGATGGCGTGCTTCACGTGCTTTATTCCTTAGACCATTATTAAAATAGAAATGAACAATAAAAACTAAACACTTTTATAAAAAATATGTGGTATTTTTAAATTAATGGTAAATATTTTACACGGTCAATATACTTATACTAACAAATTTTATTAAGGGACCTATTATGAAATCGAAACATAAAAATTAGGGATGCAATTACAAAAGACAAATCATAATAGTTTTGACATACGTATTTTCATGTCAGCTGTTCTATAAATTAGAGCTCGACTTGAATAAATTTTGGTTTTGAAACGCCTTGTAAATTTTTAAGTGCATGGATAGCCCAATCCGACACTATGAGAAATAGCGAAAAGTACTCAAAGGACTCTCGAATACGTAAAAGAAAAACTAAACTGCATCATTGGATGTTTACAAAATATTCCTAGCCAGGAATCAAAACTTGTTTAAAAAAAACAAAAATTAAAACCGACTTCAAAAAACTGAAAAGGATAAAATAATTAAATTTAAGTAGGTATTCATCCCCTAGAAACATATTTTTGGAGTCGGTGCTTCACTTTCTATTGTTTTTGGAAACCACTTAGCACCAACTCCAAAAATGTTTCTAGGGGATGAATACCTACTTAAATTTAATTATTTTATCCTTTTCAGTTTTTTGAAGTCGGTTTTAATTTTTGTTTAAATTTTTTTTTCACAATTTTTAGTGGTAACTTTCTACGGTCGAAGCTAGATGGGTGATCGTTAACTTATATTGTTTCCTACTATCGTATCGTTTCACTAAAAAGTCATTTGAAAAGCAAAACTTCGCAATTTCGCATATGTAGACGACTTCATAATTTAAGTTTTTTTTAAATTTAAAACCAAAGTACCCAACTGTTTTTGAAAAAATTTTTATGGGACCAAATGGCAGCTATTCCGCATCGTACAAAAAAAGAATCACGTAAATCGGATCAGTAATCTCGGCGTAATCGGTGTACATACATAGAAAAATAAAAAAAAAAAAACATACCGGCCGAATTGAGAACCTCCTCGTTTTTGAAGTCGGTTAAAAAACTCACATGGTGTATTACACCATTCGATTAGATTCCAAATCACAAAATTCAAGTTTCAAGTAGGTTTTGCTTTTATAAATTATGCTACTAAGTACGAAGCAGTATGCAAAAAGTTACAACAAGTAATCAACGAAACGTCGAACCAAATCTAAATTATTGGCGCGATGTTATTAAAACGTAAAGTGGATTACTCGCACTTGTTTACATTTTATTTCTTTTTCACTGTGGCCTTTAACATTACTTTAAAACATGTAGCAGTTTATAAAAATCCAACATTTCCCTTCCGTTTTCCATACGTAATATCTTCCCGGAATTTATTGTTCCTTGTATACCGCGATACTATCGAGTCGTGTAATGATACAGTGCTTTTTTTTTTCAAAATTTAACGGGTTCTATTTCTACCTTAATTTTTGATTTCTCAAAAATCTAATGCTGCACTTTTAGTTTTTATCGAAATCGGTCCCGATACTCTTTTGAGTACTTTTCGCTATTTCAATTAGGAATTCGGAATACATAATAGATTTTTTTTTATCTAAATCGTTTAAGCAGCTTAAGTTAAAATGTAACACACAAAAAGACATAGCTACTTTCGCAATTATAAATAAGAGGATGGATGTGTCATCTCATCACAGTAAAAATAATGTCCGTTCGAAGTAATAGAAAGATTAATCAAGTAAGTATTTATTTTTTAAGTTAAGAGCGTTTACGCCGCACGGCCTTCAATACAAACTTCATTTTTTAACAAAAAGTGAATGCCGTAACATTTCAATTCTTACTTCAATGTCGGAAAGGTATTAATGATATAGAACTGACTACAACAGCTTTTTAGTCATCACAGAAATGCGATGATTGATGATATATTAAAATGTGTGCTGTTTAATATTTATTCATGTGTCGATACAGAGTTTTGTCGATAAAATAATAATCATCATCATCAGCCTATATACGTCCCACTGCTGGGCACAGGCCTTCCTACATGGGAGAAACACATGAGGAGATTGGGCCATAACACTACCACGCTGGCCCAATGCGGGTTGGTGGGTTAAGACGGTTGCAGCAGCTTCCGAAGCACGGAGGAGCTCGAGATTATAAATTTGATTGACCCATGCCGGGACCAACCATGACGAAAGTTGCTATGTTTTCGTGATCGAAACCAGAGCGCTCAAACCATTACGCCACCGAGCTCCTCAAAAATGGAAAATAATAATATTATTATGAAATATACTTTCTATGAAACGTATGAAACTTTATTCGATTGTATCAAACAGTAATGATTGGTTATTAGGTTAATCAAGAAATTTAGTTGTTAAAATTCTGGAATAGTAATCTTTGAAATGATATACGAAATATGAAAAAATATGTATTCTAATAAATACTCATCTGAAATAGTCTAGAGATATACTCTAGAAAATTGGAACATGTTAGATTTTTTTATAGATTTCTTTCTGTAGGATAAGTATGTGATTATCTTTATTTATGTGCCAGCGTTCATGTTATATTAACCTCAAGATACGAAGGTCTGATACGGATTTTTTTCATTTATTGAAAACTATATGTTTTGAAGACTTTAAGTTTCGGTGGCGTAGTAGATTGAGCTCTCTGGTTTCAACTACGAAAACAAAGCATCTTTCGCCATGGTCGATCCCGGGATGGGTCACCGTTGGTCCCGGTTGTTGTTACAACCTCTTTACCCCACCAACTCGCACTGGGCTAGCGTGGTAGTGTTATTGCCCAAACTCATCATGTGTATCATGTGTTTCTTCCATGTAGGAAGGCTTATATAACGTATACAGGCTAGTGATGATGATGATGATAAACAGTGTTACAGTATGTTTAAGCTAAACAATAATAATAATAAATAGTACATTTAAATGTAATCCTAACAATATTGCCCACAGATTAGGTACATTAACAAAAATTATAATAAACATGAATTGCGATGTTGCCTAAGATTAAAATTGGCCCTAATTTTTACAAAATCGGAAAATATATGCTACCACTACCCATAAAAACAATTAAAACTTAAAAGATATGAAATATTGTTAAATTGGACCCTTTTCGAAATAAAAAAGAAGACATTTTTTTTCAAAATTTATCAAAAATGATAATGTAATTAGATTGCTGACATCAATTAAAGCAAGTATTATAATGACAACTATTAATAAAAACATACTTAATACATAGTTATTATTAATTTTGTCAGTATGCCCATACATTTCTTAGGGATTTAATATTGGAACATGTGACGTCACCTGTTCCGTAGATTTTCTATGGAGCGTTTTTGGATGTTGCGCCGCAACGCAACATATCAACATGCCACTGTATCTGTGAAAGTATTCATCTTAGACATACTATTTCTTTTGCAATATTTCTTTATGAGTTATAAACTTCTTATTTATGAAATAAAAATAAAGTTGTCAACTACCTTAATGCTGAGAGCTAATTTGTGCTACAATAATATAGTGGAAAGAGGACATATTTGAATCATGCATAGTTTGCCGGTACAAAAGTTGAAATATAGAATACTCAACACCGTGGACTGGAATGGACAATTGAACACCGTTCTACAATTTTTTACCTATTTTTCAGTAAACTGTGTATAGACCTGGCCGGGTCTAAATACATTTTTGAAACATCTCTTTTATAGCATATGATAAAAGTTCTGGTTTTAAAATTTACATATAAAAGAACCTTTAAGCCTAGGCTAGGCTTAAGCTAATTTAGCATTGTATGCATTTAATAATCTAAAATTAACAGTGCCTGTTGTTCCTTCATGAATCACATTTTGTACCGGAAAAACTAATATTAAAAAGAACAGAAACGAACCATTCGATATCTTGATTATTTTTAAGACTGCCGGGTCTGACAATCACGTAGGTCTATGAAATAAACCAAACTTATTTTATGGTTCTATAAAAAAACTTTGTTGAAATTTATCTTTGTATTATGTAATACATATAAATACATAAGTTTTTTTTACTTTCCTTATCCATTATTAGATAATAAAAATAAAAAAAATAAAGAATAATAAAAAAAAATATAATAAAGAAT
Organism: Nymphula nitidulata; assembly: GCA_947347705.1. Taxonomy (NCBI): domain Eukaryota; kingdom Metazoa; phylum Arthropoda; class Insecta; order Lepidoptera; family Crambidae; genus Nymphula; species Nymphula nitidulata. The sequence goes on from OX374636.1 coordinate 11,504,393, forward strand.
TAAAAAATAAGAAACATAAACAAAAAAGGACTAAAAATAAACATACATAAAATTTTTTTTAAAAAAAACAAAAGTAAAAAAAAAATTATACAAAAAATATTTTATGTATTTATAGTTTAATCGTTTTTTATATTTATATTTTTTTAACTTTCTTATTTGTTTTAAAAAAGCAAAAAACAAATAAGAAATAAAAAATACAAATAATAAAAAAAAAAGTTGTGAACCATTGAAGGATTGAACTCCTACCTCTCGGATAGTAAGTCGAGCATCTCAACCCCTAAACAATCGCGACAGAGTTTTTCACTTCGAAATTAACTATCTAAATATCACAATATACTTATACATTTCCCTTCTAGTAAAAATAAACTTACTTTACAAGTACAATCTGTGACTGTGAATCTGAATAGGTACAACTTTCGAGATGATTATGGAGTTTTTGATAGTTCCTAAAATTAGATAAAATTAGCTATCTAAAGAAAAAATTATCAGGTTATTATTGTGTTATTTACCTCTATACGAGTGCTTTTGACTCTTTTTAGACCTTTTTCTTGGTTTTCCATAGTGCAAAATAATATTTATACAATAAAAATTTTATTTCACAAATAATATTATTAATGAAATAAAATTTTCACAATAAAAATTTACGAAATTATTTACTCATTTTTGTCTATCTACTATAATACACTCACATAGTAATCACCAAAACCTAAAATATAATTGTCTATTTGATATTTGCAAATTAAAACGGACGCAGACTGATTTTATTAAGAACCGCGAGCAAAGAAGCGACACAGGTCCATCTAGCAGCACGCCTCGGCGATCACTGTCGTTTCCTCTACAAATGAAAGAGAAGAATGGATAGTGGCGCGAGTCGCTATTGAAATCGGCTGCAGAATTCAGAATAAATTTATTTACTAAAAAACTAGCTACTTATTTGAAATTGTAAAACATCAATATTATAAAATTTATTATAACAAGTTTGTTCCCTGTAAATCAGAAAAAACCCTTTGACATATAAAGCAGAATTTGTTCTGCAAGCTGATTATGATGGGTGACTTTGGCATTTTTTTTATACAAAGATTTTGATTATAATGTGTTTTGGGGACATGCATATTATTAGAAATATGTCCAAGAGTAACATATATTTTTTTCACTGCGTTTATTTCAACAGATTGTGATAAAAAAAGTTTTAAGTAAGGCTCAATTAGCAATTATCGCCCTCTTAACACTATTCACTTTAATTCTTTCACGGATAGCACATTTCCGCAACACTACGCTTCGAATTACGCTAGTATTGCAGACAATGTCGTAATTCTTTTAGCAAAAAGCACATATTATGAGTTTTTATTCATGGCTATAACGTGTGTGCGGCGTTCTGCATCGTGTTCACTTACTGATCATCAAAGTTACTTACTCGGCTGGTTTGGTCTCCTCTCCTTGCTTAGGCTTTTCGTCGCCCTCCGTGATGGCTGCCCCCTGGACTGCCCGCGCTAACTCCTCCTCCTCGCTCTCGTCACGCCACGCGTTCACGCATTCCTCGTCATTAGGCTCGTAGCCACCGCTAACTATATGGGCGCGCTGTAGAACAGTAATTATTCCTTTAATTGTTGAATAGCTAGAATATTTATGTAGTAGACTTCTAGTATTGTGTTAAATTTTCGCGAGCACTACACATTTGAAATAAAACCAATTTACCGGATTTAGTAGGCTTCTATCTCTTAAATAAAAAACAAAACATGTAACATACACAAAATTTCACAAAACGCTCATTTGAAAATGAGTAAATATAAAAAATGCCTAGTAAACATATATCATCTTTAATATTTTTATTATTAGTATGTGAAGTACTTGACGGACTTAAAGAGACTAAAGAAATTGTAGCCTTCTCTCACCATTACACTGATACTTATCTAGATCAAGAAAAAAGGTATTAGTAAATACTATATCTCACCTTCTCAAATAATGGTTTGTACAGCTTCTCGTACTTGCATTCTAACGCATGCACCTCGCTGTAGAACTTAGCCTCGATGTCCACGAACTCCTTTTGCAGCGTGCGCAGCGCCCGGATGCGCCGGCGCACATTGGGCGGCAACGACGCCATTGCTTCGGCATGGATGCGATTCGTGATGGCCGCTAGCATCTCGTTGCGGGTGATCCCGCTGTTATGAGGAGAAGCTTAGTTAGATCAAAAGTGTTGTGAATATAATTATTATGTTCCGTTCAAGTGTGGCGATCGCGCTACACTTTACTAAGAAAATCACGGCCCTTTCAACCTTATGGTCGCGAAAAAGCTACATCCTATCGTTTTAAAATGAAAGACAATTTTTGTATGCAATAGTTTCTAATTCTTTTCCATCTCAATGTTCACTAAACACCTATTGTGGGCTTAATCTTCGGGAAACGTCATGTCATGAGTGTTGTATTTAGTCAAAAAATATTAACCGTCTCGTTTTTTATAACATTTTAGTTATCTCCAAAATAACCCATCGTAAAGAAGAGAAACATAAAGATAGCCACAAAAATTAAGGGCGTGTACCTAGTAGGGGGCAATATCATAAGCAATACAGATACTGTTCTTTTGCGACATTCAATGACCGGATGCGATGTAGCTTCATAAAATAAGAAGATATCAAAAGAAAATATATTTTTTAACAAGAGTCAAAACTACTAGTCTAACATACCTTTGTTGCATTTTGAAGTGTATCAGTTAAATCTTCACGATTGTGTATTTAAAGAAAAACAACGCAAACTACGTCATACCTATATCGATCAAGTAGTAGAGCATGATATGACTCATTGGTTCAATGACCCACTGCCTGCATTGTTCAATTACATCTTCATTCTTAACTAACTTGTCCTTTTATTCACAATGAAGGAGAAAAGTCACTCGATTTTTGTTGTTAATATAAATATTTCGGTAATAAGACACTTCATTTAACATCAGACTCGCGTAATGTGGAATGCAGCACACTAAACTTACCAATTTTTGTATTCAAAGGTAAAAAATGTAAAAATATTATACTATAAAAAAAATAAAAGAAAGACAAGATTACTAAATAATAATCAAGGACATAAAAATTGTTAGGTTTATCTGTGTGTTAATTACTAAGCAGCATTTTAACTTAGCATTTTAGAACCCTAGAAGATAACTAAAAAGCATTTCTTCTTAACAACCTATGTTGCAAAAAACAAGCACAAGACACAAGGGGCTTTACCTTGCGATTATTAAATATTTTTAAAAAGGATTTAATCCTCCTACAACTGTTGACCTGGTTTTTGAATATGTCATGAATGGATACAAATTTTCTCAGTAAAAAAACAAAAATAACTCTTTATTCCCTTTTTGCGTTTTGCAAACTGAAAATTATTTAGAACCCAAATAAACTGCTTACATCGATTAATGTCAAAAGAGTTTTGTTTTCAAAATCATAAAAGACTTCGGCACACAGTAAGCGGGGCTGGCCGTAAAATTAACGTCGCGTGTTCATAACGTGCGAATTCCTATGATAATATAATATGTGAGACGCCACACAGAAACCGCCGCGTGGTGATGGGCTCGGCCTCGAAGACTTTAGTTTTTTTGATAAATGAATTATTTCCAATTTATCGCTTATTTCCTCGCGCTGAGAGATAATTACCCAACACTTCATAGATTACGGTTTGGCGCGATGACTAATTTCATCTAAATTGGTTCTGCAGTTTAGTGGTGAAAACATTAGTTGAATGAGTAGCTAGGTTACGCCTAAGAGCGCCTTCACACTAGCGTTTGTCCAGCGTAGGCGTTCGTTGAACGTATGCGCAGCGCAGACGCCGCGACAACGTAACGCACGCGTCGCGTTGTCGCGACGTCTCTGCTGGGGCACATGAGTACGCTGCGCTAGCGTCGCAGGTGCGCAACGTACACGCCGCGTTACAAAACACCGCGCGAAACACTGCGAAAACGCGACGCGTGCGTTGTTGTCGCGGCGTCTGCGTTGTTCATGGAACGCCTACGCTGGACAATCGCTAGTGAAAGGCCCTCTAATTGTGGAAAGAGAGATGCGAGTCCCATGTAGTCTTTGTGTGACTTTATATCTGATCAGTCCATCTTCATGTATAAAAACAAATAAGAAATGGTGAAGGGATCAATGACCTCTGATAAAAGAAATCCCAAGTTAGGATCTTATTTCAGATCCCGAGTGATCAACATAAAGACTTCAGTTCAATGTTTCAAAGTCAATTTCAGTGTAATTTATCACTTTGTAATCATGAAAACTACTTACGGTTTTTAATGTTAAGTTAATAATAATAATAAACTATTAAGTGATTAATTATAGAATAAGAACAAAAAGTCTGAAAGCATTATTTAGGTACAGGCGACAGGACATCATTTGTAACAGTTGCACTATAAAAGCCGCCTATAAAACGAATGCAGTAAGGGCGGACTCAAAGTCAAACTGAATACTTTAAATATCCATAATCAATGATAAAATTTGTCTATTTCCAAAGATATAACTTTGTAATTTTTTTTAAAGAAATACTATAGGCACAATATAAAATATTGATAGGACCTTCCTTATACTATTTATTTTAAATATTCTATTTCTAAGTGATGAATAATCTTTTTTTATACTTCATAAATACTTCATATGTTTATAGCAGCAGGGCGACCAAATTAGTTTATTAGTATGAACATAAGTATTGTTTATGATGTCACATTGTCATATTGAATTCAATTATGACAATCAGACATCAGTGAATGACTCCCTATAGTACGCAAAGAACAATTTGCGCACAAAGCGCGCTTACAAATGAAACGAATTCAACATATTCGTGCCAATGAGAGTAATGTGACGTCATGAGTGACGTCACAAAGTCATACGCTACTCACGAAAAAGAGGTAAAGGGGTGTGTGCGCAAATGACAAAAGAGATGTTTCGGAACCGGCCAAGTATAATTATAGATTATTTTTAAAAAATCAGCAAAAATCTCCTGATTCCAATAAAAATACTAATAATTAGTTTTCATGTAAAATTTGTACAAAAGTTGAATTTTTTATTGATTTCACCATTATTCAATATGGCAGGCAACACAGAAGTCAAGCATCACTAGTGAAATAAGCAGCATGATTAATATTTTGCTGTGTTGCAGTACTTTCTATAAAAATACTTGTTTTGTGCCACAATAAAAGCAAATAAAAAGAAAATGGACAATTGAATGCCGTTGTGCATATTTTTACCTGTTGTTTTGTATAGTGTACAAAGACCTGGCCGAGTCTCCATACTTTTTGGAACATCTCTTTTGTCGTTATGATTTAGAGTTTGTGAAAAATGTTGTAAACATTTTATTTTTATTATGCATACTTTATTTGCTACAAATAGGTACTTCCTAAATGTACTGTTTGATAAAAACAGATTTTTTTGTTATCAAGATTGACTGGAGTACACACAAATGAGTAGTTTGAATTGATTGCACACAATGTTTGCATATTAAAAAGAAAAGAGATTATTTATTTATTTAAATAGGCCACAAAGAAGCACTTTAAAATCGTCAAAAAACACTTTTTCTAACTATCACATCAAAATCACTGTCTGTCTGTCTGTCATATCTTAATTTACACCAGTTCCAAAAGTATTATGGACTGTAAGGATTGAAAGCAAGTATAATATTCACATGTCAGTGAATGTAATAATTGAATTCAATATAAAAATGTGATGTCATAAACCATACTAATGTTAATACCATTAAAGTTAGGTGGTCTTAGTTATTTTTATTATATTATTTTATTAAATAAAATAAGTACCAGTAAATTTTAAATGACCATGACTCATTCCACTCCAATCTCAATTACAGAATACATTGCATACTTAGCATCTTATAAAATCCAAGAATAAAAATGACTCAGCGATCTTTTAACAAAAGAGAAATTATACAAAATGTAAGGAGTTACATATCCTGTTTTGAGTAGTACTAATTTTGACATAAACATTGAATATTTCAGTATGAAAAATATGTATTAAGAGGAACTAGTTCGTTTGAAAATTAATTCTTTCTATAACTATGTTATAAGTATTAAAATGAATTACTGTTTCTTAGTTCCATTTAAATTGTTTGATGATTTAATACTTTCACAGGTTCAATTTTTCTCTTTCAAACATCTCTCACATTCAGGATTAGTTTAATTACCTAAAAGAGAGCATTATGAGATTTGAATGCCTAATACTTTCTGGAAAGTTTGTTAGGTTATGTACCAGTTTTGTAACCACTGATCTGAAGCTTGTTCCAAATGAACCTATCGCTTATAAAGAAGGTAGATAAGTTGAAAGGTTTACTTAGAAATCAGCTGTTTTGTACTGATACATTATGCTCAAGCTTACGACGTAGTTTATAACCTATAATAGAATTAATTTTGTACTATCTACCTTTTCATGAGGTGCTGTGCAAGTTCCCCACCTCCAACAATTTCCTCCTCCTCTCCAGACTCAACCTCAGAGGTACGGTCATCACCAGCGCGTTCCACGGTACCCATCTTATTTTCTAAAAAATAAAGCACCATACACAGACTGCCTTCGCGCCACGTTGGTTATTTCATGCCGGTTTTAAAAAAACATGTATGCAAAAATCTTTATAATATAATATAATTCATTTTCTAGACTGCAATAAACTTTTACAGATAAAAGGACGTTTTCGGTGATTTAAAATAAAAAAATGTAATGCGTAGTTGACTGCAAAACCAATTTGGCCGACCACATGGCGGTTTCAACTTCCTCTGTATATAACTTTGTAATGTGGATTGTAGAAATATACTGTATTAATTAACTAGTTGATGAAATGATTAGACTATTTTACTAATACAAATTCTTCGTAAATAATGAACTAATTTATAATTTTCACATACCTGTGTGCCGCAAAAGTTGTGAGAAAAGAAAGATGGCGACAAATTGAGTGAGCCAATGACCTACGCGAATGAACTGACTTTTGTTCTGATTGAATGATCAGTCACATTGACCAACTAACTGGCTGGAATTCCGGAAGTTCACTCTAGATTGCCATAACATATTTGAAATAAAAATATAAACATGGTACAATACATTTTGAATTGGTATTATATAAAATTATAAAAACAGAACAATTTATCATAACTATCTTATGACAATAGTGCAAGACTGCAACTAGCACAAGCGATATGATTGTTTGGGCAGCCCTTAAACGAGATGTGTACGAATGGATTTATGGAATTTTAAGCACTCAAATTGTTTTGAGCGCATTTGTCAATTTCATCGTTAGTTGAAAGGCATATTTTTAGGGTTGAGGTGAGGTTTTTAAACGTTCTGCCCTCACAAGATGCCTTTTGACAATCACTATTTATGGGATATACCATAAAAGTTCCGATCAACTTACGAGCAAATAAATATCAAATCCCCTTTTTCTATTTAGTGATAGCAAAAATCAAATGTGGCTTATAATATTTCAATAGGCATCATAATTGTGGGTCTAGGCTGGCTATCGGATAAAGTAAGTATGTAGTATAAAGGGCTATAGTGTTTTCTTTTATCGATGCATACAGTATATTGCGGTGATTATACGTATGCGGTAAACTCACCGCTGCGTTGGCCTGCCACTGTTTGCGGTGAATCTACCTTTAACGAATTTACGTTTGTATCGCATAGACGTATGGGTACAAGACTATTACTCCTTCCTCATAAGACGGACGGGTGCTACAGCTGAGACGCGTAAAGGAGATGTTCGATATTGGTACTCGAAAGCCCCCCAAGATAAATTATATATTATGCGAAAGTTTATGCTCAGAGGATCTTGAATATACCATTTTTTCATTTTTATACCCCGGCATTTTTGAGTAATTTTGAAAAGTGTATGCAAGAATTCTAAGCTTCCTATCAAAGTTTCTCTGATAAAATATAGTAAAAAATAAATGAAAATCATTATTATTAGTCAGAAACAAGTGCAGAAACCAATTTGCCATGTTCTTCTAGCATTTACAATAAAATATAATTGCAATAGTTGTAGGCTGAACCGAATCGACCCCATGCCTAGTTATTAAAAAATATTTGACAAGACAATAGACGACATTGACGTTTTCTATCCTGTGATGTGTCACATTTTTTTAAATTGAATTTTACATCTCTGGATAACAGTTTTTTGACCAGAATAAAATGTTATTTTTTATTTATATGTAGGCATTAAAAATTATAGTTTTTGTCTCATAATATTCTTAAAAATATACTCTTTCTTCTTATATAACATTTGTCTTGGGGGGTAGCTGAGTACCAGCCCCCATACATTTTCAGAACATGTCCTTTGGGATGGAATGTTGAATGAAATTAAGATTGGCGCGCTAATCTTAATTTTATTCAATATTTCATCACCACTCACTGAGTGCGCGCTAATCTTAATTCATAATTACTTATTATGAATTAAGATTAAATAAGCCAGCATGGCACCAACAGTTCATGTGAAATTTAAAATTCTTCTGTTGAACTCTTACTATAATTTCTTCCGTATTATAAAATTAGTCAATCTATTTGGCTGTAAGAGTATTTTTCCAAGGGCAATAAGCTAAAAAAGTAAAAACGTCATCAACGTCAAAAATAGAAAATTAAAAATGTTTTGCCAATGTTTTGCAAAGCGTGTCGATACATTTGAATAATTACAACTATTTGTAAAATGTTTACATAGTATTAAAATACTAAACATTTAAAAACATGCCACCCACAGTCCAAACAAATGAACCCGAAAGGGATAAGCGCCCACAACGAACGGGTGAGAGAAGGTAAGATTTTTACTTCCTAGAATTTACGGTAATCTTGCACACTATTAAATGGTCATTAATTAAATTTATTTGCAGATCGGAGCTTGTTACGCGAGTAAAATTTTGCAATACACTACCGGACATCCCATTTGACTTAAAATTTATTACCTATCCATTTCCTTCGACAAGGTTTATTCAGTACAACCCAACATCGTTAGAGAAAAATTATCGGTATGAAGTGCTGACCGAACATGATTTGGGCGTTCATATCGACCTGATAAACCGTGATATTTATCAAGGGGATGGAAATGCTGCTTTGGATCCTGCAGATGAAAAATTACTTGAAGATGATGTTCTTACCCCACAAGATTCTAAAAGATCCCGCCATCACGCCAAAAACGTGTCTTGGCTGCGGCGTTCTGAATACATTTCAACTGAACAGACTAGATTCCAGCCTCAGACTATGGAAAAGGTATTGTAAACTAAAACATGATAATTTTGTATTTTGTAGTGTTGTAGCAATAAGAGTAAACACATAAGTCAGTTTCTATTTAAATGATTTTCACTACTTTTGATGCAAAAATGGTTTCATTAAAAATAAATAATTTCTTTAATCATAATCTCAAGCTCCAATGTGCTTCAAAAAGCATGATAAGTTGTTGGTCCCAGTTGTTAGTGCAACTGCTTTAACCTACCAACTCACATTGGTCCATCATGGTGGTGTTATGGCCCAAAACTCCTCAAGTGTTTCTCTGATGTATAATGTCCCTGTGCCCAGCAGTGGGATAATGAGGCTGTTGTTAATTACTTTTCAATCAGAGACAGTGGTTGTTTTAATGCATTTTGCAGTAATTAATGTGCAACCTATGAATGGGAATGGCCCCATTAAATCTTTAGTGATGTCAGCATTTACTACTGACCGGCTAACAGTATTTATTTTTTAAATAATTGAACTGCATTTAATTATACAAAGCTGATTATTTTAATTTTCTATCTATACAGCACCCTCAGGACAAATGATAATAAACATACTTATTGATAAAACTTTTTTTTTACAATTCAGGTTGAAGCTAAAGTTGGCTACAATGTTAAGAAAATATTTAGTGAAGAAACACTGTACATGGACCGTGAGAGCCAAATTAAGGCTATCGAAAAGACATTTGAAGATAACAAGAAACCTATAGAGAAACATTACAGCAAGCCAGGAGTAACCCCTGTGGAGGTTATGTCTGTATTTCCAGATTTCGAAATGTGGAAATACCCATGTGCCCAAGTCATATTTGATACTGATCCTGCACCTGCAGATAAGAATATTGCAGGGCAGATTGAGGCCATGTCACAGGCTATGATTCGGTAAGTTGAGTCTTAGCTATAAAAAATAATAATTTTTAATTGTCACATTGTTGTTCTGAGTGCAATACCGCATAAGAGCTGTTTGATTATACTGCATATCAGCTTTTTCTTCAAGGAAGAAAAAAGTTAATATGATATTAAACCCCAAACAAGTACAGCCAAAGAAATGTATATATTCTTTGACTGTACTTGTTTGGGGTTTCTCTGGATGTTGTTTAATGAGACTTGTATAAGTTAATCGGCGGTAAGAACCTGGTGGCGCGACATTTCAAACTGCTCTTACATGGTCTTGCATGCCTACCGACGATATGCTGTAGGGAGTCCTTTGCGTTATGAAAAAATGAGTGTTGTATTCATCTAAAAAAGCATTTAATAGAATAAAACTATTATGAAAATTCATCATAATGAGCTAGATTTAAGTAGTATAGCTTTCATAATAATATGTCAGCCACAGAACACCCTGGGGGTTTATAACAATTAAAAACCAATTGTCTAGATTCTGTAAGTTATCAAGGTTAAAAATGTGAAAAATTATAAATAAAAAATAAGAGAGTAAATTGATCATATTTTTAAAGGTACGATTTAAAAAAATCGTAGGTATAAATTGTTAAAAGACCTAGATTTTTAAATTACCAATCAATCAATATTTACACAGAAATTGATTTTATAGTTTGAATATATTTATAAGGCACGGACATGAGATCCTCCCTGCCCGCCAGTAGGCCAGATGTTTTAGCGGCTATGGAAGTCACTAGATGTCACTTGGTAGTCTGTTTTCACATGAATTAATATGCATACAAACTATACAAATATTTACACCGATCCTACAATTTTATCTTAATTTGTGATGATCATTTCTATACAGTTTTTTAAGGTCTTAGAAGTATTTGAAAATAAACAAAAAAAATTAATCTCACTTTCTTTGTCTGATTTTATTCATGATTCAGTTCATCTTTAAATTATTGTGATAGGTATTTAATTTTTACTTTAAAAACATTTTTGTGCATAAAAATACCTTTACTTTTCTTATATCAGAGGTGTGATGGACGAAAGTGGAGAGCAGTTTGTTGCATACTGTCTCCCTACTGAAGATACAATCCTGAAAAGACGACGGGACGTTACTGAAAATATACCATACATGGACGGTGATACATATGAGTATAAAATGGCTCGAGAGTACAATTGGAATGTCAAAAGTAAAGCATCTAAAGGCTATGAAGAAAACTATTTCCTGGTGAGTTGTCAATCAAAAGTGATACATATCATTTGAATTATTTATATTATATATCATTCATGGTATGTGAGTAATGTACTTAATTTTTAATAAGTCTGTTGTTATACCTATACTAGTCACACAAAAGCAAGTCCGACAAGATGATCAGTCATTAGGTTAAATATTGCGCTCAATGACTTGGCTAGGTGACATTCAGTCGTTGGCCTAGGCGTCCAGTTAAGGCCTACGCAGATCGGGACGGCATTGCAAGGGATTTTGCCGTCGGTCAGCGCACACTAGCCGCTAAGATACAGGGGCATTCCACGGCGTGCCACGGCATGCCACGGCATGCCACGGCGTGCCACGGCGTGCCGCGGCATGACAAAGCACGCTTCGGCAACTCCTGCTGCCTGATACACTTTTAGTATTCAGTTGCATTTGATCGAGTATTGATGTACCTCAGTTTTAAAATGGTAGATTGGGATTTGCTGTTGGTATAGATAATTGCAGATGAAAAAGTTGCACAGGCTAATAATAGGGATAGAAGAAGATTTTCCCCGCTTCTCTACCCCCGCCGCCGCACCCCGCGGTATGTCACAACGAGCGCCCTAGTCCGTGGCATGCCGTTGCCTACCGCAGTACGCCACGGCATCCCGCCCGTGGCTCGTCTTTCAATACCGTGCAATGAAATCCCTTTCGATGCGACGGCATCATTTTAAAGTATAGCAATTTATGTCGTATTTCTGTATCGATACTTTTGAATGTCCATTAGTAAAATTTTTAATCCCTTGCCATGCTGTCCCGGTCTGCATAGGCCTTTAAGTGGCTAATTAAACCAGACGTCTGCGTCATATACATTTTTTTAAAATGTGACTATACAGTTCACATGTACCCACTTCTCGCGTTTCATGACTCTTACTGTAATTGGAATAAGAGACAATTTTTATTTTATTTAATTAAAATGGACTCTTGAGCCCACTCTTGTTCCAAGATAAGTTAAGAGGGGGTCGACAATGTAGCGAACTTATACAGAAGTTACTTATTTAATCCAGTTTTTAAGGAACTCAGACAGAGTATTCCACTCTATGGAGGTGCGCATTACAAAAGATGATCAAAAGTGCTTAGAGAGGATACTTGGTATATCTATCAGGCGTGGGGCGTGGGTGGTGACCAGAGCAGCACCAGACGTACGGCCCGCACGTCTGGTGCTGCTGCGGCACGGTATAATTGCCCTAATTCTGGAGAACAATGCTAAGTCTAAATTCTAGTTCAGTGCATCTCTTTCTCTCAAAATGAATACGAAAGAGATAGCTGTCATATAATTTGACATTTAGAAACATGCATTTAATTTTCGACCCCATTGAATGTGATAAAATGCAGTGTTTAGGAAGCACCTCCGTCTAAAATTGTCTATGGTTTCTTTGAAATCTATCTAAACTTAATTGACAGTTCTAAACAAATTCTTGCTATCTTTTTCGTATGACATATTGCGAGAAAGAGATATACTGTACTTACTGTACTCACTGTTATGCCGCTGTTTGTTTAACCAAATAATAAAAAAAAAAAAGACGGACAAGCAACCAACCTTATTTATGGCAGTGGTCCAGGCTTTAAAGCTTATTCCTCATCAACCTCTTGTCTACAAACAGCACGAAGTGAGTACGTTTCTCGTTTATTTACAAATAAATAATTTATCCTCCCAAAGGTTGTCCGCAACCACTCCGTGTACTACAACGAGTTGGAGACCCGTGTACGGTTGTCTAAGCGGCGTGCTCGCGCCGGCGTGGTCTCGCAGGGGCTGACAAGGCTCGTGGTGACTCACCGGCCGTTGAATGCGGGCGAACACCGCATGCTTAGGCTGAGGGAGAAGCAGCTGGAACCACCGCAGGTCACACATATTTTTCTTTTATTTTTTAATAGTAGTATATGAAGTAAAACACGAGTGGGATTTTAAGAACCGAGACTTGGCGAGGCTTTTAACAGTATAATACACTATTGTAACAATTCCAAAATAAAAAGAAAAAAGATGAAGAAATTACGGAGACGCGGGTTCGCTTCCCGTCTAAAAGCTTCTCTGTTCTCTCTCATAACATGTTCTGATTCTGCAATCTTTTGTTGATTAAAAGACTTTTTTTATAGTACTAGATGACAAACAAGCTGACGGCCCACCTGGTGGTAAGCGGTTACCGCCGCCTATAAACACCTGCAATAACAAGGAAAAGCACTTGATATTGCAGGTGCGTTGTCATCCTGAGGCCTAAGATGAAATGCCGTCCATGCCCAGTCATAAAATGGCCAAAAAATTGATTAAATCAAATTAGCCTTTCATAGGAATTTTCCACCTTGCTGTCTTTGAATCCCGATTTTAGCAAAAGTAGCCCCCTTTAGTAGATTTTTTTTTAACGATCATGAAAGCTGAGAGTATTGCGCATTCTTAAGGGCTACTTAGGAACCATGAAGTCACCTGTTTAAATTTTTAATATAAGGTTGAAAATTTAAGTCATAATTTACCGTACGTAAATTTTTCACTTTGGACATTTTCATAACTTTCATCAAAGTTACCAAGCTAATTATTTTATGCATAAAAGTGCAACTCATGAGGATTGAGTTGCAAAAAAAATTAAATACAAAAAAGTCTTCTACTTTTTTTTTAGAATTTTTTTAAGTTGATCAGGTCGAAAATTCCCGAAAATTCAGAAAAAAAAAAACTATAAAAAGTCGCGGAAGGGATTCTGCCTTTTCGCAGAAAATTGTTTGGCCGATCATCACTTGCCAACTAACGTTTCGCAGAATTTTCTCTTTGACAACTAACGATTGTCAAATTTTTGTATGACAACATTTCAACACAACACGTTCAGGGCAGTTATCATTTGCCAAATCCTTCACTAGGCCAGACAACTTTTAGACGAATAACGTTTCGTCTGGGTAACAGTTTCCATTTATATTATGATAAAAAATAAACTAATGGTCTTTAACTTGCCTGTAATAAATACAAATTTTCTAATAAGCATAGTAACAGAAATCTACATACACATTTAAAAAATTTCAAAGTGCGGAATGAAGTTTAGGTGAAATCGAAAGGAATCGGTTTAGGTAAGTTAGAACTGCGACCAACAATGCACAAGCCGAGCGAGCGAAGCGAGCGTGCCGCGGCAGAGCGGCCGGCAAAGTGCTAGAACCAAATCGCTTTTGTTTCACTACACAGGCCACCTGAATATGTGCTACAAACAATATACAACTAAATGAAGATTACTCTAACTGAAACCTTCGCGACTTGAAAGTTGGCCTTTTGAAAAGTGTCGTTATAAAAGGCAGACCAAACGGACAGTTGGCAACTGTTAGGTTGGGAAATAAAACAAAATTATGTGTTAAGTTGGCAAATGATTATTCGGCGAAATAAAACTCTGCGAAACGTTAGTTGGCAAGTGATAATCTGCCAAACAATTTTCTGCGAAAAGGCAGAGAACCGTCGCGGAATATACATCGGATACCTCACGATACGAGTGACCTAAATTTTTTTTTGGACCTCAATGTTCCGGCCACCCTGTATAATACCTCGATAAACGGACTATCCAACACAAAAATAATTTTAAAATTTGAATCAGTAGTTCCGGAGATTAGCGCGTTTAACAAACAAACAAACAAACTCTTCAGCTTTATAATATTAGCATAATTGTTACAATAAAGTAGGCGTTATAAACGCATCAAAAACATTAAAAAGTGAGTATCATACACTACTTTATTTTAACCTTTCTTTTCCTTCTGGTGGCAATGACACGTAAAAAAATTTTTTTTAATGAAAGAACCTTTGCAGGCAGAAGCAGAACAATAAATAAATAAACTTTCATCACAATAAATGGTCTAGGTGGTATAGATAACAAACAAACCTTAATTTTTATTTATAAAGATAAACCCCACAAAATTAATTTCTCTATCCAGGAGGACGACGAAGAAGAAGACGACGACGATGAGGAGGAAGAAGAGGACAAGCAAGAAGAACAGAACGGAGAAAAGGAAAGGTCAGTGTACTATTACAGGAGACAGCGAGATCTCCCCAACAGCGCCTCGACTGCTCGTTGAAAAACTTCGTGTGAATTAGACATGTGTAAGTAGTGCGCGTAATATCACAAATGAGATATCACTCAAACGCGTGACTTCAAACATCACTCGAAATAACATTACACTAGCTCCGAGCGCAAGCGAAAGGGACCGACCGAAGCGCACGTATAGCTGTGATCAAAGAGTACATTCAAACTCAGACTCAAATATTTATTGCAAATTAAGTGTTACAAGATCTTAAGATATTATTGTTATTACAGCACTTACAACTTAATTACCCTTTTCGAGTATAGCAACAAAAAGAAAAATAAATTTCCTTAAACTATATGATATTACTACATTATTAACAATATATTTAGATTAAAAAGGTACTTAAACGAAATTGTATCTATCAAATCTTGTTAATATAAGTACATTTGCGTATTTTAATGTATGTAGATATATGAGGTATTAATTGATTTTTCTTATTTTAATTTCTTATGCACTAAAAAAATAAAATAAAATAAAATAAAAATTTTGGCTGTGATGTGATGACTATGTGATGTTCCATCTAGCGCGCGTTGCGTGCGTAGCGCGCGATACGCAGCATCTCATTTGTTCGGGTGATGCTTCGAGTGATGTGATATCTCAGTGTAATAAGTGATAGTTGTGACCATGTGATGTTTCATCTAGCGCGCGTTGCGTGCGTAGCGCGCGATACTCAGCATCTCATTTGTTCGGGTGATGCTTCGAGTGATGTGATATCTCAGTGTAATAAGTGATAGCTGTGACCATGTGATGTTTCATCTAGCGCGCGTTGCGTGCGTAGCGCGCGATACTCAGCATCTCATTTGTTCGGGTGATGCTTCGAGTGATGTGATATCTCAGTGTAATAAGTGATAGCTGTGACCATGTGATGTTTCATCTAGCGCGCGTTGCGTGCGTAGCGCGCGATACTCAGCATCTCATTTGTTCGGGTGATGCTTCGAGTGATGTGATATCTCAGTGTAATAAGTGATAGCCGTGACCATGTGATGTTTCATCTAGCGCGCGTTGCGTGCGTAGCGCGCGATACTCAGCATCTCATTTGTTCGGGTGATGCTTCGAGTGATGTGATATCTCAGTGTAATAAGTGATAGCTGTGACCATGTGATGTTTCATCTAGCGCGCGTTGCGTGCGTAGCGCGCGATACTCAGCATCTCATTTGTTCGGGTGATGCTTCGAGTGATGTGATATCTCAGTGTAATAAGTGATAGCTGTGACCATGTGATGTTTCATCTAGCGCGCGTTGCGTGCGCATCTCATCTGTTCGGGTGATAGAAAGAAAGAAAGAAAGAAAAATATTTTATTTAAATAGGCCACAAAGAAGCACTTTTAAATCGTCAAACACATTCTTATAACTATTACAAAAAATGAAAAAGATGTTTCCAG
The DNA here is from genome assembly GCA_947347705.1 of Nymphula nitidulata. Lineage (NCBI taxonomy): Eukaryota > Metazoa > Arthropoda > Insecta > Lepidoptera > Crambidae > Nymphula > Nymphula nitidulata. The sequence goes on from OX374636.1 coordinate 11,521,178, forward strand.
TGATGTGATATCTCAGTGTAATATTATGTTTTCGTAAAAGTGATGTGATATAGCATTACTTTTTGAAGCACTGTTTCGCGCATGTCTAGTGTGAACAGGCCCTTACACTTTTTTAATGATGGGGTAGTTTGAAGCCAAAGATGGAAGCGAGTTACCCCCGGATTCCTCAACCACAGAGGAACTGGGTATCTTACCTCCAACTGCCATAATACAACAATGCTGTTAACATTATTGTTATGGCGGAGGACTTAGGTAAGATGTTGGTAGTTTGTCAGGCGTACTTAGAAAAGCCTTACCACCAACCAAACGGGTCAGAAAATTCCTGCCCTCACGGGAACCGAAAGCTTGACTTTTAGATCTAAGGTAGGTGGTCTCTGCTGGTTAAAAGTCACTTATTTTTTTGACACACAGCTCTTTTTTTTTGTGCGTTTATCATGCAATCAGTCTTAGACTATGAGCAGATGTGTGGCGAGAATTTGGCGTGTAGAGTTAAAGTCCTCATTAGGGTTCCACTCTTTAAGTCAGCACAATTACTGACTATCTAGTTCAATATTTTTGCGTCTCTTTAATCGTCCCATGCTCTTAGGGATTGTAAGTTGCACTGCTAAATGGTTAGGATGGTTTTTTAGCCTTGTTTTATATTTGGAGTTGAGGGGTCTAATTTCATCCTTTACTGTGTTTATATTCAGGTACTTATGAAGCTCATCGATTCTTATAAAGCACAGCAGTTCTATGTAAATTTCCGTTGTTTCCAGATCTCGTTCCCGTTCGCGGTCAAAGTCCGGGTCGAAGTCTCCGCAGGGGTCAGAGAGGTCGAACAGGTCACGGTCGGCGTCGCGTGAGCGGTCGCGCTCCCGCTCCAAGTCGAAGTCACGAAGTCGGTCGAGGTCCGCCTCCGGGTCGAGGAAGTCGAGGTCGCGGTCTGCTTCTGCGCGTTCTGGATCCGCTAGGTAAGATTTTATAATCATATGAAAGTGGAAAAAATCAAAAGATCTTTTCAACACATTTTTCTAAAAAAAATACATTGTTCGAAAGTTAAATATTACTCACTATATTGAGTGAGTGAGTGAATGATTATTATTATTATTGTATTGTATGTCATTACGGCTTTTTTTAAATCTCCATAAAAATATTTAAGAATTCAACCAAGGAGTTTCACATTATTAGAATAAATAGGATTGAACCTTTTTGTAAGTGCAATACGATTCTTTCATTTAATACTAAAAAGAAATTGAGACGAAAGATGTAGTTCTAATTTTCACCACGCACACGTGGCGCCATTTGCAAATGTGCGGCATTTTCATATTTGGAAAGTCAAACATTGGTGCGATTTTCCGACTGATATTTAGAAACAAAATAATAATAATAATTTACTGCTTTCTCGCAAATCTGTTGATAAAATAATAATAATAATCTGTTGGTTTTTACAAACTCGTGACTATGGTAAGCCCTCGAATTATGTAGTCGTTTGTAAAAACCAACTAACCTCACTAGTATCATAAATAACTATTATTCAGAGTTTTTTACATAGCAATATAACAAAAGGCTGGAGTCTCCCTTTCTCTCAAGATAAATACAAATGACATAGAGCAGCAGTCATATGTAATGAAATGAAAATATCTGTATTGAAATGCCCTCAAAAAGCACTTTCGAATCGGCAAAATCCACATTTTGTATTTTGTATCACAAGAAATATATTAACTGATGACGTCATAGTGTCTGTCTGTATTTCTGATAATTTGACATTAAAAAAAGTTTGTTTAATTTTCGACATAAATGAATGTGGTATAATGCAGGTTTTAAGAAGCACTTCTTTACGCGGCTTCTTCTTAGACAATTTCTTAGTAAACTATCTAAAAAGTGATTTACATGTGATTCTTGCTATCTTTTTCTATACATTTAGAGAGAAAGAGATATACTGTACTAAATGTTAGTACAGTATATCTCTTTCTCTCTAGTCTGTCTAGTCAAGTCTGTCTTCAGAATTAGTGTGTATTTAGAAACTATCTCTATATTTCACGGTGAAAACTTTTTGCATATTCCTTAGATAGAGTAAATACACTATTTTATTACCTATGAAATTGACGATTTGTGTGAATCACGTATGAACACAAATAATATTTACTTACAAACAATATTTATTGTTACTCAAAATGTCTGTAGAGATTTTGATGCAATAGCATACTCTATTTAGATTGATAAAAAGCTATGCACTTTGTACTTAAATGTCAACAGTATTTGATAATTAAACAAAAATTAAAACCAACTTCAAAAACTGAAAAGGATAAAATAATTAAATTTAAGTAGGTATTCATCCCCTAGAAACATATTTTTGGAGTCGGTGCTTCACTTTCTATTGTTTTTGGATACCACTTAGCACCAACTCCAAAAATATGTTTCTAGGGGATGAATACCTACTTAAATTTAATTATTTTATCCTTTTCAGTTTTTGAAGTCGGTTTTAATTTTTGTTTAAAATTTTTTTTTCACAATTTTTAGTGGTAACTTTCTACGGTCGAAGCTAGATGGGTGACCGTCAACTTATATTGTTTCCTACTATCGTATCGTTTCACTACAAAGTCATTTGAAAAGCAACGAACAAAAAAAGAATCACGTAAATCGGATCAGTAATCTCGGCGTAATCGGTGTACATACATAAAAATAAAATAAAAAAAACATACCGGCCGAATTGAGAACCTCCTCGTTTTTGAAGTCGGTTAAAAATATACCTATTATAGTTGAAGTAGTTAAACCGACCAAACATTGACAGAGATGTTATCAATTACTTTCCTATATGTAATTATGCACTTTCAATATAATTTTAAAATATTAAAGTAACAGATTTTCACTATTGACACAGTAAACATTTAAGTAGAAAAAAAAACTATGCATAAAAGTCACTAACAATAAAATGTGGGGAAAAATCGTCAATTTCACCTATTATTAATACATTTGGTAGGTCCAGATCCGGGTCAGCCAAGTCTCGATCTCGTTCCCGCTCTAAGTCGGGCTCCAGGGCTTCGTCGCGGTCTTCGCGAGCCTCCTCCAAGAGCAAGGGCTCCGCAGCCAGTTCTGCCAGCGCGCGGTCTAGAGCCAGCTCGAGAGCTAGCAATAAGGTAAGAACTTAATAGAAAACAAAATGGAACTGATTTCTGGGTTGTCTGGAGGAGTTTGCTTCTTAGTGAAAAGGCTGTTTTTTGTGTTGTTTTTATTTTGTTATTGCTATTTATTGTGTATTTTTCCTATTGAGCAATAAAGCGTTTCTTCGTACTCAAACGATTTAAATATAAGCAAACTCATAAAAGCACTGTCTAAAGTTTAAGCGTAACTTAGATTTAAGTGAAGTTAGTTGGGCTCGCGTCAAACAACTAGTTCGCTCTGAAGTATTAGCGTACCTGCCTGATCTACCGTCCATGCTGCGTTGTTTCGCCGTTCCATATTTTGATAGTGCGCAGTCAATCGACTCGTGTTCAGAGCGAACTAGAAGTTTGGCGCAAGCTGTTTTTTATTATTTCATAAATAAAAAGTTTAGAACTCATGAGGAAATATTGCAAACGAAATAGTATGTTTAAAATCAATAGTTTTACAGATACAGTGGTATATTTGATCTGTGACAGTGCATCGTCTAAAAACGCTCCTAATAAAATATGCGGAACAGATGACGTCAGATGTTGCATATTACCAAAAATGATGGGCATGTTGATAAAATGAATAACAACTATGTAATCTGTATGTTTTTGTTCATAGTTGTCATAATTTAATTTGTTTTAATTTAATATTTTTTAATCCAATAATATTTTTTATTATATTATTTATTTTCAATTTCTTTGTTTCGGTCACACACAAAACAAATGAATGAAGAAAATAATGAATAAGTGACAGCCTAGTGATTCTGTAACGAATCTCGCACCTCACTTCGCAAGTCACTTCGAATTCAACTGTCAAATACATTTTTTGCTCTATTAAAGCTTGGTAATTGCCAACCTATATTTATTTTGATAATAAAGATAATTATCAATGATAATTATATTGATAATTATCAATGATAATTATCACTTCAAACCCAGGTGATATGAAAGCTATGATACCCCGTTAAGACTAAAATATTATTATTATTAATTATATTTGTGCAGGGCTCCAACCCCAGCTCGAAGGCAAGTTCCCGGGCGTCCTCCCGCGCGAGCAAACGTTCCTCCAGGGCTTCGTCGCGGGCCTCTCGGGCGTCCTCAAAAGCCTCTGCCTCCAAAGCATCTTCTAAAGCCAGTTCTAGAAGAAACTCCGGGTCGGGCAGCGGTTCAGACAGATCTAAAAGCCGTTCTGCTAGTGGATCAAGACAGGTACGTTTTTAGAAATATTATATAATATTTATAGTATTATTTATTTTAATTTTAGAATATTTTTTTTTATTATTATTTCATCAGTGAGTTGGTATGTCGTTTAGGAATATCACTTTCCTTTTCACACGTTTAATAATGCAGATATATATTTGACATGGCTGTCCATACAACTGATTTACGCTCAACACATTTTAAACATACAACCTGAAATATTGCCAGATATATAAGTCAAATGAGCTTAGGTAGGCATTTTTGAAGTCTCGCTTATCGATTATCTCTAGTGAATTAAGGCCCATTTACATGATGTAGGTTTCTCGCCCGTAGCATACAATTAAATTGAAGCACGAAATGACTTGCATAGTCTTAACTAAACGGATTAATCCAAACTCTACAGAATTCTATAACAGATTCCCGGCTCTACTGGTTACCAATTCTACAGATTTCCAATTCAGCTGGTTCCTATTTCTTCAGATTTCCATTCCAACTCAACAGATTCACACAATCACAGATTTTTGGTTCTGCAGATTACTATTGCTGCACTATCCCTACAGATTTTAAACCTTCGTGTCTATAGTTAGCCGTTTCAACGAGCTCTTGGTGGTTTACAGTTATTCTAGAGTTAGAGTTGCTAAATTAAGTAATACGAGTAGCATTTAATAGTGTGGGTAATTAATTTATATAAATAAAATGTCAACTTTCGCTTGCTTGCAACTATTTTATAAATGCAAGAAACTTGCATCGTGTAAATAGGCCTTTACTATTATTTCTCATGCTTTGCAAAATAAAGAAGTAAAAAAAATTTGAAACATACATTTTGTTTTTATACTTACCTACATAATCTATGTTTAAGATAATAGGTAGTACTAATCATAGAGTAACTTATATATAGGGAGATAGAGTCATCACTCTAATAAATGGCAGTAGCGCCATCTGGTGGAAAACGACAACTAAATACAACTAACTATCCGTATCTATGTACTATTTTTTCTAAATTGGAATTAACTTCTTAGATTATAGGAAAAACAAGCGATAAAGAAGACAACACTTTTCCACAAATATTTTTTATTATGATTTTTCTTAGTTACAGGCCATAATTTTACCATTTATTTACCATCATCATCTTCAATATCAGTTTATGCTACTATGGAGTCTTTTAGAATTTTATTTACATCTCGGCACCAGTTACATCTAAAAAACAGTTTGTTGTTGTAGTTTTATGTTGCAGTTTTAAGTTTACTTCACTATAATGCTCACTTTTAATTCTATATTGCAGTAATGCGATCGGTCGCCGCAGTAATGTTTTTAATATGTTTGATTTCATCGAGTTATTCTTCATTACAGATGTTAATATGTCTTGAATTTTAGAAAATAATATTACTATATTTTCATTTGGGTAATTTCAATGACACTTGCCTAAAAATACACAAAAGCACATAAAACACAATAACGAAACATGAGAGGAAACGAAATGACAGACGGCCATCTGTAAGCAAAAGCAGCCATTTTGCATTCGAGTTACGTTCCGCAGTTCCGCTAATCGCAAGGAAAAAAATGAACTAATAAAAATTGCTTATAATATAGTATAAATTAATTATATCCCTGGAAAAAAACAGGTTTCTAATATATTTATGGTAATAGAACTTAAAGAAAAATACCACTAATGTCTCTATAAATAATACTAAAGTAATTTAGAGCTTTACTTTTCTATGTAGAAAGGAACTCAGTGTGCTTATCTTTAATTTTATTCTTTGCTAAACTATGGTCGATCAAATAAAACTACGAATTTTTTTCTGCAAATAGAGCCATCTAACGAAAAAGGCACGAACTAATTTCTTCGAACATAAAAAAGTTTGTAGTGACTGATGAGACCCTGGTACTAATATCTCGTTTTGCAGCGGGAAAACAATCATTGAAATCTCAGCTGTGGTGAGGTGTTAGATTTGACATTACTTTTGCTATCCTTACTCACTCAATCCTCAGTCAGAGAGAAAGGGAGATATACTGTACTTCAACTTAGTATTTATGTTCAGACTTTAGCCCGATGTACAGTCGGCATCAGAATTATCTGAGCTTACTATAGCATAGAATCGGCTTTCATTTGTTCAAGATTTAAGGATTCTACAAACAATAAGTTAAGATTCTCAGTGTTAGAATCGTTTTTCTGAAAATGCCCTGATGATTCTGATGGTGACTGTATGTACAGTCGACAGTACATCAAGCGTAACAGTTTGACATTGGGACCGCCCTTACGCCGTTCGTAATAGAGGCGGCTTTCGTAGTGCAACTCTAACACTTGATGTGATGTTGTCTGTACAGTCACGAGCAATAATATGTACCATCTTTTGACAGTTCATGACTCTTATTGCAAAGATAATAAGGACGCTAAAACGTCAAAAGTGTGTACAGATTGCTCGTGACTATCCTACAGCTGTATTAGTATATTCTACAATGTAAATTTTTAAATTGACAATTTGCGAGCAAGGGTGAACTTATCTTTATTAGAGATCTCTCCCAGTCAGCCCAATGTGGTGAAATAATTTAATAATATAGTCATATTCAAGGTATAATTTTAATTCCAGGGGTCCCGTAGCGGTTCTGCATCGAGCGCTTCATCGCGACATAGTGGCTCGGATTAGGATAAGGTTTATTCTGTAATTAGTTTTAAATAAAATTATGACCAATTATGATGGTGTTTAGTCATTGCACACAACTAACCACGTTTAACGTATTGATAGGTCCACGTTCAACATATGAATAGGTCTTGAAATATGAAATTGCTGTTTTTTTCCATTGCCTCTTTTCCCCAAATCATTTCAAATGAATGTCTACCAAAAATAACAGTTAATATTCAACATGCAGTATACAAACAGAATTTTACGAATGGAATTATATTTTTTTGTGAAAATGTATTAGTTGAAAATAAGAAAGCTTGTAGAATATATAGCCGATTTCAATGTTTAGTTTTGCTGAAATTATTATCTATTATTTAAAAATTGTTTTTTTTACATAGCATTTACTTAACAATTGATTGTCTAAAATTATTCACAAAATTTCAAAAAAATCGGTTAAGTCAATTTCTAATTAAATACAAAAAACATAGTATATAGAAAAAAAATGTCAATTTCATTCATAAAGACTTAATATTTCTATTAGGTAAAGTCGCCACCACATCAAGTGTAGTTCGTTCAAATAGTTCGTCCGTGAGACCGACTTTACTCCATATTGGTAATAAAGGCGGCTTTCGTTCTGCAACTGTTACACTTTGTGCTGTCATCTTTATGGGAAATGCAAATATTTGAAATTATTTTTTAAATAAATACTACGTGATGGGCATTAAAAAGTATTATTTTATTAGTGAACATTTGATTACAAAAAACATCTTGATATACATTTTCTCTTTGACATTTCATAAATACGGCTATTTTTAAATACATTTATAAATTAGGTCTATTTCATTAATTTTGTTGTTAAGTCTGTTCCATTACATAAACCATAATCAAATCGGCATCTTGAACATTTGACAAATAAGGTTAGTACAGTCGACAGTACATCAAGCGTAACAGTTTGACCTTGAGACCGCCCTTACTGCGTTCGCAATAGAGGCGGCTTTCGTAGTGCAACTGTTACACTTGGGCTGTCGTCTGTATATTGTCTAAAAACTAAATTTAAATTCAGTAGGCCCTATGTAGAAGTCACACTAAATCTCTATCTCCCTCAATATGTATAGAAAAAGGATCTCATATATTAAAACTGTCAAGTTACTTAAATTTAGACAGCTTTTAAAAAACCATTGACATCTTTAGTTAGAAGCCATGTAGTGGAGGACTTTTCTAGAACCCGCATTCATCACGTTCAATAGGGTCGAAAGTTGAACACACTAAATGCCTAATTATACGACGGCCTTTTTGCATTCACATGAATTTAAGTGTAAAAATTTTATTTGAGAAAGAGATACACTGCACTTAAATTTAGATTTGGCGTATGCAGCTACAGAATTAGACCCAGTTGTCCGTATTTCATACTAGTTAACACTAGAAAAGCTTTATGACTTAGAAACAGGTGACAGGTAACCGATTCATTGAACCTTGGCCACCCATAGTTGGCGAAATGTTTTTAACGTGCGTTTAAATAATCTATGTGCTATAAAACTTAACTGCAGGATAGACCATCGAATCATCTATCCCTTGTTGGTTTGTAATGAAGGAGACACTGAATTGAAATTTAGTTTTCGATAATGTACAGTCGAGCTGAGCAGTAACTTAAAACAAGAAGTATATCATATCGACTATTTCGCTAAAATAATAATAGTAGCTACGAATATGAACGTAATAGTTGTAAAACTCGACAGTACAACATAATAACCTCTAATGATATGAGTGGTTCTGTAAAATAATAAAGTATACATAGACATACATAAACCATAGAATTTCTTTCGAGATTCAAAAATATTTAACTTCATAATAAACAAAGGATCATATCCGGCCGTGTATATGTACTGTACACTATCTGAAAAAATCTGCAAAAATCTCCTGACTCCGGGAGAAATACTAATAATTCATTTTCTTGTACAAATTGATCAATGGTCGATTTCACCATTATTCCATATGGCAATATGGCGGGCGACATAGAAGTCAACTAAACATCACCAACGTGACAGGCGCCATGATGAATATTTGGCTGTTTTTGTGACTTTAATTGCAAAAAATAAGGTACATTTCGGCGGCAAATCTTGTTATGTACCCCTAAACAAAGCCAATAAAAAGAAAATGGAGAATTGAAAAGTGTTCTGCATATTTTTGCCTATTTATTAGTATACTGCACATTATACATAGGCCTGGCCGTGACTCCATACATTTTTGAAACAACTCTTTTAGTCCATCTCACTCGCACACTTCATAAAACATAATTTTCAGAAAAAGGACCAAAACAACTTAAAAAATCACTCACACACGATTTTTAAAACTAGATTAGATTAGCTTTAGTGTACTATGTGGCATGATTTAGTACTATTTAAACCGTTATTTTTCAACGAATCGTGCTAATGTAAATGTTTACTCCTTAGTATGGAGTGTAGTACACTTGCGCTGTTCGTTCAAAGTGGACGGCTTATTAGTTATATTCAGAGTGAAATTTTTGAACCGTACTTGCGGGGCGAACGCCTAACTGTATTGGTATAAACTTAAGTAAAGTTTATGACGGCACATTGTCATATTCAATTCAACTATGACATTCACTGACTTGTAAATGTCATTATTGCTTTCAATTATGAAATTTACTGAATTCAATATGACAATATTATAAACCTTACTTATGTTCATACCAATACAGTTAGGCAGTCGCCCCGCTGGTACGGTTCAAAAATAAATTTCACTCTGAATACCTAGTCTTTCTCATAATAGGCTCCCCACCCACTTGACACAAATCGATAAACGATTTTTCGGAGAAAATAAAACAAGTTCAATATTATATACCACACGTTCTAAAACATCTCAGCCGACTATGCCGCCGCGTGCACTTATATCATCTCAAAATCAGAGATAAAAAGCGAATTCGTCGAAAAAATTGCTCCGATACATCGATTTCTCTCATGTGGCCGGGATGCCTTAAGCACCTATCTCATAGGCACCTTATGCTAAAGGCTTTTTTACTATTTATTTTAGTAGGTAATTATTCATTTTTAATAAATATAAACGTTAAATGCTACAATGTTATCATAGTTACTGTTTTGACACAGCCATTCTACTGCAGATTTTGTTATAGACATAATATTTTACTATTTAGCTTGGTAGGTCGTTAAATTATCATAAATTTAAGTGGAAAGTTAGGTAAAATTTTGTCTTGTAACAAAATAAACCTAAAGGCAGCGGTTACCACAGTAATTTTAACTTGTCCTAATGGAATCCAAGAGGTACCAGATCGGAAAGGCGTTTTCTCCAAATGTCACTGGTGGTTTTTCATGATAAAATATCATGTCTCTTGATTTTGTTTTCCGGGCGACCGAATAAATGCATTGCTTAGAAAACTGTTAGGTATGATTTATGATGTCATACTGTCATTCGGTACCGCCTAAATGCAAAACCTTTGTATGGCTTTCAAAGCAATACCTTTAATATGGCTTTGATTTGGCGGCCGAGTTTAACACGAGCGTAACACGTTTCCGAACATTGTGTTAAGAGATACGTCGCACGGCGTTTCACACAAAATCTCAAGTCGAAAATTTGGAAACAAACCGGATGGTTCAAAGACTTGCCACGCAAGAAATAACGGTGGCACTGGCACTGACAATATTTAAGGGATAGTGACGCAGATGATATATTTATTACATCTATAAGCTTAAATTCGAAGACATTAATGCCATGTTTGAAGATTGTATACAATAAAAATTATTCTCATTATTATGAAATTGCAGAAATATCTCATTGGAGAGACCAATAAAGCACCTTTATGACTAGGGAATGTTGGGAATAATATGTATTGGCTCAATATATTTAATACTGTAATCATTAATCCCTCTATTTGAGATACAGAATTATGAGGGCAAATTCTTATTTATGAACTACAAGTTCTACAGATATTTTTTTTCTCACATCTAATTACTTTAATAGTCCAAATTAAGCAGCATTAAGTGCTTGTGCTACAGATAATAGATAATGGAGGAATATAGATAATGTTTATAAATATTAGATGTACAGGGTGTTTGGTATATAGTATAACAAGCGGACATCTGTTGTTAACAAAGGCATATGAATCTTAAGATGTTATCAAAAATTCAAAATTGTAACATAAATTTCTAATTTCTCCATATACAAGCAGGGCTTGTATGTAATGTTTTACCGAGGTTAGGGTTGGCTGGAAGAGATATCTTTTAGACATAAACTCACTGAGGTAAGTTTAATTTTACGTGTTATATGTTTAAAGGGTGATGTCGGTAAATATGAAAAATCGTATTCATTTGATAATTTCATGACATTTGTAGGAAATAATATAACATTGCCTGCATTGTTTTTGAAAGCTGTTTTTGAAAGAATGTTTTTGAAAGCGGCACACTATTTCTATGAACCCAACCTATGTTTAAATTTATTGTCGTATTGACTTTAACACCCTGTTTACAAAAAGTTCGTCCAGTTCCACATAATGTGTAGGAAATTTCAAATTATCATCTCATCATCACCAGCCTATACGTCCCACTACATGGGAAAAACACATGAGGAGTTTGGGCCATAACACCACCACGCTGGCCCAATGCGGGTTGGTGGGTTAAAGCGGTTGCAGGAACGATTGGGACCAACGGCTTAACGTGCTTTCCGAAGCGCGGAGGAGCTCGAGATAACAAACTTTGATTGACCCATCCCAGGATCGACCATGGCGAAAGTTGCTTTGTTTTTCGTATCGAAAGTAGAGCGCTCAAACCAATACGCCACCGAGGTCCTCAAATTTCAAATATAATTTTTCAATTTTTAACCTTTGATAGCACCTTAGGATTGAAATGACTATAATAACATAGGGAATTGCCCACTTCTTCCGTGTACCAAACACTTGTATGTACTAAATAACGATACAGACATCCATACTCGTGAACAAATGTTCGAATTTTTTTGAGACACAAACATCTCCCCCTACCGGGATTCGAACCGGAGACCTCTGGTAGACCTTTCGACCAGCCGGCTGTTAAAAGATTACGTCACCGTTAGGAATTTTAAAAGACACAATACCGACACCTGACAATAATTAACGATATAAGGATAAAAATTTATGTTTACTAAAACATCTAGGATTATTTTATAAGGTGAGAATAATGACAAAATTCACTAATATCTATGTTAGATAATAAATTTGATTAGGGTATATTTTGAATCTTTAAACTAAAAAAATATTAGCGGGTTAGTAAGTTTTGACATGAAAACATTTCAAATGATGTACATTAGAAACAGTTTAACACTCTTTGAAAGTTTCCTAATAATGTAAATATAGTCTTTGTTGGCAATGAACCTCGTACCGATTAGGTGCGCAATACAAAAATTCACGTTTAAAAATTTATTCTAAGAATAGAAATATTGGAGTGTTTATAAAGTCATTCTTCATAAGAGGGCAAATCACGTACTCGGAGGAAGTCACGTATACTTAAAGGCATGCGTAATTTTCTTATTGTGTATATTTTGTTTTTTTCACACAATGCCAACTTATGTGAATTTTTTTTTTCTCTTTTTTACATATTTTATTCAATCATGTTTATTGTTATAAACATCATGAATTGATTATTCAACAATCATCAAAATACTCTTATGAACAATTTCATTATTTCATTTTTACCTCTGTATCTCATTTTCGATTATAAAAATAACAGTCAATTGATTTTTAAAACTATGTTACGATCTTATAAATAGAATAAAGTGATCGCTTAAGTCCTACTTAGTTCTTCCGCGATGATATCCATGTAGTGGCTTGTGAAGACAGCTTTGTTGTGCATTACATAGCGCAACAGGGTCCCAGATATGGAGGTCAGTTCTCTAGCAAGCGCTGACAGACCTACAGGGATTTGCCTTGATCCACCAGCACATACTAAGATCATTTTGAGAAATTCCAGTACTCTTTGGCCTGTAAATGATTGATAGTTATGTGTTAGAATAAATACATCGTCGAATCTAAATCGAAAAAGTAAAAAAACTTAATGAATGTGTGCGAATAGATATTACGCATTTGATTTTGTCCAAATTAATCGTGAAATATTTGCAAATCATCTTGTTGATAGAATAAGTCTTTTGGGATTCATCAGTAAATCGGTATGTAACATTTAATTCTGCACTTAAAATTTTCCTGTCAATGGTACACACACACAAATACAGAGCTCCTTTCCTTAAGTTTTTATGAATACTTTGGATTCATATGACCCTGAGGTCAGTGAACTAAGGGTTAAAATCCAAGTAACGACCAGTCGCTTAGATTCAATGGCAATCAGTAATTTACACTGTATTATTATCGCTAACGCTTCTAAAACGTGGTTGGATTTTACATAAGTTTTTGATAGACTTCTACAGATTTTATGTCAAGCCTCATATTTTTATGATTACTATTAGAGATAGTAAATATCAAAATTTAAAACAGATTGGTTAAGACCTCTCATCTACTAACACACAACAAAAAGTAAACCACTTACGGACAATTTGTCTGACCCTATGATCGGGGTCCCTCAAGGAAGTAATCTGGGTCCTGATCAGTTCCTTTGTATCGCCAGTTAACGGTTCCTGATTAACACTCTCCAGGAGTTGTTCCGTCACCAGAATGACTTCTTCCGCGACAGAGGGTAGCACTGCTTTCAGCTCCCTGACGAGTTAAAACATATAAGTTTAAGTACATTGTAAAAAACGCTCTTTGATTTAAATAATCGTTTGTTTCAATTTTAACACATTATTTTACCATCAAGTTACAAACTACTAAAACTAAAACTGCCACACAAATTCCAAACACAAACCCTCTTATTATAAAACGCGGACTGAAGTTCGACCTGGTTTAAAAATACTGTCACTTTTATTTCTTGAGAGAAAGACTGAGAAAAAGAAATACAAATAATAACATTATCTAGCCTAAATTAAGTGTTACCAAGAGCTTGTGTCATGGATACTAGATAACAAAGAAATATTGATAACAGATAGCCAGCATAAAAAGGTTTGAGACAAGAATATTTTTGTATTTTTTTTACAACTAGATGACAATCAAGCTGACGGCCCACCTGATGGTAAGCGGTAACCGCCGCCTGTAGACACCTGCAATAACAAGGAAAAATCACTTAATATTGTAGGTGTTTTGTCATCCTGAGGCCTAAAAATGCCTATTAAGTAATTACTTTACACTGGCTACCTTTCCCTTCAATCCGAAACACAGCGAACTGTTTTAAAAGGCGGTGGTACCTACCCAGACGACCCTAGACACACCTACAGTTGAATCATTTTGAAGGTGGCAGTTCGTGTTTATCATATAAACATTTTGGTTTAGTAAATAAGAGTACTGTCACTTGACCAGCCGAAACTATTCCGCTTTATTTCTTCTCGGTGTTTATTTATAGTATATTTTTATACTATATAATAAAACTCTCGTGTCAAAAATTTAGTTACCATACTCCTCCGAAGCGACTTGACCGATTTTCATGAAATTTGATATGAATATTCAGTAGGTATGAGAATCGGCTACTATCTACTTTATTTTTATTTTTTGGTCATTTTTTTTTAATGGCAAAACAACGTTTGCGGGATCAGCTAGTCCTATATAACTTTGTTTATCATATCAACAACTTACGTATCAGTAGAAGCATTGTCGATGATGATTACAATCTTGTCTTTGAGTGTGAGTTTGTGTTGGGCCGTTGCGTTAGCATCACTTGTGCTTGCTGATGGACTGACCAGCATTAAGGAAGCCACAGCTATTAGTCGGAACACTTGTGTGCCGAGCTCAGCGAAACGTGGTGCGTCTAGGGATACCGTCTGTAACAATAATGAGATTATGATTAAATACACACACATAAAGTTTTATTAGTATGTTTTTCACAATTTAATTGTAACAATATAGTAGTTTATAACGCCTTCTTTATTGTTACAATTTCAAATAAAGAAAGAAAATGGTAAAAAAATTAAAGGCTCCATGGGGGAATCGAACCAGCGTTTTTTTTTGGTCCGGCCAGACGCGATTACTAATACGCCACCGGAACACTAGGTGTAATGTACCAATTTCTTCACCGCTTTCTATTATTATTTTTACTTCCACTCTTTAAGGTTATGTTATGCTATGTAGTATGTTTTTTTTGTCCAGTAATTGGAAAATTCGTATTCAATTATACTTGATGTTAGGGGAGCCAGCATAATATGGATTAAATATTTCTTGTTCTTAAGATCTGTTGTTTCATTAATTGTTCTACCAGCCTATACGCCCTCTCTCTGGGTTATCGACAGAGCAGTGTGACCTAGTAAGGTCCCGTCTACTGGGTAGGGCTCTGAAAAAGGCTCCCCCCCTTTCGCTAAGACTTCCTTATTTAACAATAAAACATATTTTATGAATAAACGATTATTTCGTACCTCAGGGTATTCCTTCGAGCCGTCCCACTCCAGTAACTCTAGGTAGGCTTTAGCCAACGTCTGCGCTGTGACATTCCTGATGATGTTCTGGTCGCTGACTGGTAAATTAATACCGGTTTTGTCTATATTGCGTTTTAACCATTCCTTAGTGTGCTGAAGACCATCTGAAAAGGTTTTGAATAACCTAAAACTAATATTCTTAAATATACAACAGCCTTTATAAAGCCTGCAATTTCATTCGAGTAATTAGAAAAGAATTTAAAGATATAATTTGAAACGAATAGTAGGGTCACGTGCAATATGATGCATCTTTTAACATCTTTTAAACCTAATTCTCTATAGGATAGGGTTCATATTGCTCCTTCTTTAATTAATCTTAACGATGAACAAAAAATGTTTCAAATTCACCAAAACCTCTGTGTTTTGTTTCAGTTACCTTCAGACACTTTCAATATCTCATCGAATTTTGCCCTCTCGTATTGTACGCTTTCCTTTTGCACGTGCGGTCGTATCATGGCTATTAGCGTATTGGCTAGATCTAGCTTCAGTACTTCTAGCGTCTCCAAAATGACTCGGAATATGTCCACCTATTAAACAAAAAAAAAACTAAGTGCTGATAAATATAGTTACAGAACTTAACATGCTTTGAAAAAAGAGTAGGTATCATACCTACTTGGTTTGCTTACCAAACCAAGTATGAAGTAGTTTACAAAGTTTTTATAATAGACATTTCAAAAAACATTTAATTCATATGTCAGCAACTCAGAAGCGACAATGACATACAATAACATCTGGGGCGCGCATTTATCTCAGACCGGAGGAAGTTTACTTTATTTTAAAGGAATTTAAATATTAATTAATTAACAAAGTGCAATTAAATCATTCTCACTCAGGTGACGTGAAAACAAACACCAATCTAACGCCTTTGAACCTACAACACCTGCAAACAACGTGTTCCTCGCTACAATAAATCAACTACCTACCCCCAATGTTAAAATATAACCTAACGAACGTAAAAAAGATGAAAAAAAAAAAAATTCCTACAGTAAGCTGTACCGGTTTGGTTTCTGTATAAGAATTTAAAGTATGATTGTATTATCTAGCTTGAAATTTTTAAGAATACGTATCTCAAATAAAATGGTTTTATTATGTGGATTGTTCGCGGCATTGGTGACAAACCTTAGTATTTAATTTCGATGCCCATTGATTAAATGCTTAAACATATTTCAATGACAATTATAAACTTAAAAAAAAAGTATTGCGTCACTTGTTACTAAGTATGATATGTTTTGACGTGTTACGTTTTTAAAACAGAATTTATGGTACCTACTTGATTTATGATGCATTCGTCGTATTAAAAATAACGATAACTAAGTATTTGGGGCTATATTAAGTACATAACGAAATGAAACACTTTCCCAAAATGCGTCAACATCCCTGTTAAATAACTAATTTTTCCCTTACGGTATCAGTCATAGTGGTGATGTTTTGTATCATTTCATCTCTGGCAGGCGCCGCTAGCTTCGCCATCAGGTCGATGACGAACTTGGCGTACTTTTGGAAGTCCAAACTGTCGTTTTCCGCTTGTTGCTTGATGAAGTCAGTGTCCAGCACCTCTTCAATCATCTCTCTGATCCGAGTGTGGCGCGGGAGCAGGATGGCGAACAGTCCCTATGAAAATATTTATTAGGTTTTATGAAAAATATTGATATACTTCTGGGATATGTATTTATACATTTATAATTCAGGTATAAATGATAAATACATGTACAAACATGGGGTCTTTTGGCATTTTCAATTTGAATTTGGACTCATCCGGAGTATAAAGAATAAAGCTGTGAAAAAACTTTACGACTTTGAAGTTAGCGCCAGTTTATGGTTGGCACGAAAGTTAGTTAAGCGCAGGCCACATTGCCAGCGAGCCTGCGAGCGGTCTGGCGGACGAATCGAAGCGATGGAAACTATACAAACTAACGGCTTGGCCACGGTAACGGGCGACGGCGACTTGGCAACCACTGCGCGGTCACGACGACGCGCTGCGAGGCCGACATCGAGACAGCGCGCAGTGGTTGCCGATTCGCAAGACGCAGGACGCGCGTGCGGTGAGTTCGTGGCCAGGCCGTAATCGAAGCTTTGTCGAGTGGTTTACACCGCCAGCGGGCGGGCGAGCAAGCGGGCGAGCGAGCGAGCTGCAATCAATTTTTTTTTCGCTGTGGTAATAGCTCTCCAGAAATTAGTATTAGTTTTGGTAACTTTTTCAGATATCATACATAATATACCTCGAAATTGTTCTTTAGATACCATATAAAAATCTGGAAAGTCTTCATCCTTTAGCTCTCGAAACATAATATGATATTCACTAGTTGGTGGTCTAAATTGAATATGCCTACGCAGCCAAAATCTACGCCTACTCTTCTTCATTAGAAGATTATTTCATAGTTTTATCTTTTTTTGACATGTTGAGTTAATAATCATCATCTGAACTTTCGTCGATATACATCATAACATATCATATCAAACCATAAACACTACACTGCTATTTAAAAATCATCGTCGAGCCAGTCATGGCAGGCGAGCGAGCGGACGAAAGGGCGAGCATCGTTTCATGATATTGATATTTTTAATTGGTCCAAGTCTCAATTTCAACATGAATTAGTATTGAAGTTGTCTGACGCCGTCACGGAAAAGCTAAAACTTTCTTTAATTAATAATCCGTCTCTTATTCAATTTACCCAATAACATGAAATTAAAATTATGTAAATGCCCACAGCATTTATGTTATTTGTGTATTATACCGTAACATAGATTAGACGATAAGAATTTTGTACAATACACTGTTTGTGTTCCTAATAAATAAATAAACAGATTCTCAATGAGCTCTAGCGACCTTACTCACCGCAGTAACACAACACTACAAAATGTAGTTATTTATTCATGGACACCGGCAGATAATAACCAAATATATGATAATACCTGTTTGACGTCTTCCAACAATACAAGAGCCTGCTTGTACTCGGGAGGGTCAGAGTTGAGTTGTTCTCTTAAAATGTCGAAATAGGCCTTGTGCATTGTTTCTTTCACTAGTTTTTGATAACTGCAAATGATAATAACACTTAACTTGCTGATTTAAACAGATAGTTGCGACAAAGATATATCTACCTTCGCATTGACGTTCGTCGTTTTTCTGTGATCGTAAATATTCGAGAATATGTGGATCAATGTGGCGTAGGTACTTTCGAACTAACGTGTGTCGCATTTTACTACTTTAGGACTTAGATCTAACAGTGCATCGCAATTTTGAACATTATGTCTAAATTCAGTATTACAGACAAAATTAGTTAAAGATTATCAAGCTAACCTGTTATCTGGTGGTTCAAAAGGCTCCAACTTGAAGTCATTGTCAACAGCAATCTCATGAGCAAGCGCCATATTCTGCATGCCATGTGCCGCCTTCATTATGTCTTCTAAAGTCACAAACTTGGGTGGAGAAGCACCAGTGATTGTAGAGCCTCTTACCCTGAACTGAATAGGTTCGCTAGCATAGTAGCTGCGAGCAAAAAAATGAGGATTAAATCATGAAATAAGGAAGTAAATGAAATACAGAGGCTTTTGCTGGTGGTGATTCACATCTTTATATCTAATGTCTCTTTCTACTAGACACAATATAAAAGAGATAGCTATATCTTGCTAATTTTACCCCCAAGGCTTGATTAGCAATATTTGAGAAAAATAGAGAATAGGTAACTAATTTTAATAAAAACAATCAATCAATCAAAAACTCTTTGTTGCACAAAACGACAATAAACATAATTTACATCAATAGCAAGAAAAAAAACATACAATTGGGGGCCTTACTACTGCTTAGCCATCTCTTCAAGGACATTATAAAAAGACAGTATTTCCAAAAATAAAGAACCAAATTGTATTTCCCATGTTAAACCTTTAAGTACTACAGTTTTGCCACTAAACCAATATTTTTTTATAATGAAAAACAGTACTTTATTTTTTTTATTTAGAGAGACTTTTACGTAGAATTACCCTTTATGTCATACTAGCGACCATCCCCGGCTTTGCACGAGTGCAAAGCTTATGTAAATATTATGCGTGTATTATACATATAAACCTTCCATAAGAATCACTCTATCTATTAAAAAAACCGCATCAAATTCCGTTGCGTAGTTGTAAAGATTTAAGCATACATAGGGACAGACAGATGGCGGATAGCGACTTTGTTTTATACTATGTAGTGATCATGAACAGTTTCACGCAATAAGATATAGTAGACTTTTGTCAGTCAGTGTCTATTATTGCAAAGAGAATAAGGCACACAAGATGTAAAAGTGTACATTCATCTTTTTGCATGTGATTGAATGTGTTGCTGACTCATGAATGTTTGATTATTTTACTATGTTTAAGTATTTCTTTATCTATATTATACTACTACAATAAATTTTGCAACACTTACTAGGCCACTAGTGGCTCATCAACAATAAAATATCTATTGTGTCAGTTGTTTGGGTACCTCACCAATATTATATAGTATTTTTTAAAAAAATATTATTAAAAATGGCAATGTTTTTGATAATTATAGCAATATTACAACAATGGATAATGTTTCTCGACAGAAACATGCAAACATTTTATTATCAAGTCAAAAAATGATGTTTGTAGATACCTAGATACAAACTCAAGAAACATTTGCTATGTTTCTTTGTCTATAATCTGAAACTATTAGATTACAAACCTTGATCCAGTAGGTATAGGTTGTGAAGCTGATATAGCATTTTTATCTGCTTTGTCTGAACCCTGTGACTCAGAATTGTTTGAACTTTCACGTTCACTCATCGCGGAATTTTTTCTAGAACTGATTCAAATAGGACAATTGGTCTTAGCCTTAGTCCATTTAAGGCATGTAACTTCAAGGCACAACGTCGGAGTCTTTAAATCATCGGGTAACCTATATGACCTCTAACTGTTATGAAAACAACGTAGCTTTCAAAACAAAAATATTATTTTTAACACTTCTAGAAGATTAACCACAAATTTTTGTATTTTGTTAATTTTTAATCAATTACCTAATAGAGTTATAATCAAATATTGTTGAACATTGCGATTTATGTATACTTTTAGTGAGTTTATTTACTTGTCAATTTATTTAAGCTGTCAAAAATTCGCACTGCGTAATATTGTCATCTTTTTTTATTTTATTTTTTTATTCATTCTCCCTACAATGAGAAGGCAACGGAACCTAATGTCCATACAGCCATGTCTTCAGTATTTCTTATTTCTTCATTTATTGCATTGAAATGCTGGTGTTACACATTTCAATGCATCTTGGGAGTATTTGACACGAAATATATGATGACAGTCTCTTTATGTGCTACTTGATGAGGTGGATAACCACAAAAAAGCTCTCATCGTATTTCACACCATAATCACTTTTATTCTAATAATCTTTTAGTTGCACGACAACACAAACACTTGAATAATAAAACTACGCCACTTTTATAACATAAAGTTCCGACACAATTTTTAATTATTGTAATAAAAATCTTGACTGACACGACAAAATCCCGCCAAACATAGCCAAGTCTTCAGTATTTGTTTACTTATTGCATTGAAATGCTGGTGTTACACATTTCAATGCATCTAGGGAGAATTTGACGCGAAATATATGATGCCAGGCTCCATATGATAACCAGGAAAAAGTTCTCACCGTCTTTCACACCATTATCACTTTTACTCTAATATTCTTTTAGTTGTACTACGTCAACACAAGCACTTGGTTTACAAAACTACACCAATTTTATAACACAAAGGTCGCTCAGACACGTATATTAATTATTGCAATAAAAATCTTGACTGACACGACAAAATCCCGCCAATCATTCAGATGAATGACAGTAGTTCATTCTTCATTACTTGAAGCAACCAGTACCTAGCAAGGCCATTGCGAAAAAAATCATTACCTGTGAAACACATGTTAAATTATATGAAAGACATTCATCATTTCATTGAATGAAAATGAATGAAAAGTAGCAATCATTTCCATGCATTTCCATGCATAAGCACCTGATCGCGATCGGGTTTGCTTTAGGCATGGAAAATTGATACGAGCTCGTGAGTGAGTCGCAAGCGCTGACCGCAAGCTTCCTTTGATCTGCTTTCCAAAACCGACACTAATCCGGCGGAGCGACCGCCTACGCCTAACTTTATCGGTTTGAACTTATCTCAGAACAATATGAGGAACTTATGTATGTATTAGATGACATCACACTGTCATATTGAATTCAAATACGACATTCACTTACGTCAGTGAAAGATAAGAAAGCAAGTATGACGTTCACACGTCAGTGAAAAAAGTTAGGCGTTCGCCCTCGGATCGGCGCAAGCTCTTCCAAGCCTTGCGTCAGCTAAACACCCCGTTTACATGCGTATGCTCGTGGAAGTTTGCTAAGGCTGTAACGCAAGCGCGTAAACAAACATAGCAGTGCATTATGCAACGTTCTTAGACCATAAGAGCGCTACGTTTAAAAACGCTTGCCGAGCTCACCCCGTCAGCCGTCGACTCACCACGCCCGCGCGCCCCCGTAACATATCTCCAAATTCTCTTTGTTTCTATGATCTGAGGTTTCAGACGTTGCAGTCTAGGTAGATACTGTTTTGCTACGGATCTTTCGTCAATTCATACGGGGACGCTTTTTGAATTCCCTGTTTCGCACTAGGGGTACATAATTAGCTATTAGAAAATATATGAATTGAATTGAATTGGCATTCTCACCATGGTGCGAAACACGGAAGCACTCTTTTTCACTTTGTCAAGTCGAACTTATGACATTTTATTACTACCTACTTAATAACATCCACTAAAGGTGGTTAATTTAACTACTTAAGCGTGACGCCCAATCTCAGAAAACTTCCGAAAATGTTAAATACTTATTAACCTACTTCCTGGTTAGTTGACCATAGTTTTATAAGTTTGCCGCGAAGTTATGGTACACTTTGGAGTACATACCCATAATCGGTAACTTAGAGCAGTGCAACGGTAATATTAAGAACTAGGTAAATTATTTCTTTTTTAAGTGGGTAAGTAGTAGTAAGTACCTAATAAGAATCTAAGAATACACTTAGAATGTTACTTACGGTAGCTAAAACCTTTTTGTAGAAAATTAAGCCTAAAACGGATTCATGCCAGCGTTTTAGACCATAATAGCCAGCGTAAAGATATGTTTACGTAAGTTTGCGTTGCTGAAACTCGTAATCATAATCATAATCATATGGCTGCGTTGTTGCAGCCATATGATTATTTTCCTTTCATAAAGTTTATTTTCTATACATAAGCTGTAGTTACCTATTTTCCTATCTCCAGTCCAGAAATCCAGACAGACGAGCAATGAGTACCTACTGGTAGAAACTTGACCTCATAAAGCAGTAGTATAGAAGAATAATAGTTATTACTTCGTTTATCCAATAGAAAGAAAGAAAGAAAGAAAAAATATTTTATTTAAATAGGCCACAAAGAAGCACTTTTAAATCGTCAAACACATTCTTATAACTATTCACTCACTTCTTTATATATTTGGCAATCGGTCGTTCTTATGTGAGCAACCATTACTGCCAGACTCAAGTTAGGAGAAACACACGTATTTGCGAAAATAGCCGGTACCAATAGCCAAACGTTACACACTCGTTTTGGGTTACCTGAGGAAAGGACAATACAAAAGTTGACACCACAAAGACGTGACACAAAAAAGCACAGCATTACTAAGCTAGTTACGTACAAGTACAAAGAAAATACATAGGACACATATGTTAAAAGTTATAATTTTATTTTATGAGTAGTAATATATTTACACAGTAATTTTAAAAAGGGAGTATTTGTATAAAGAAGCAGGGACTTCATGTTAATGGGCCGGGGTATGTTAACGGGTAGTAAGTCGTATAAGGAATCACGGTACAAAGGACAGTTAAAAAAGATGTGGTCAGTGGTACCTTCCTCATTACCACAGTCGCAGATAGGGGAGTTTCGGACTTGGATTTTGAACAAGTGTTGAGGTGTACACAAGTGTCCAAGGCGTAAACGGCAGATGACTGAAGTTGTTTGTTTGTCAATGGAACGGGAAAGGGAAAACCAGGGTCTAAGTGGGATATCTGGTTGGATGTCTCCATAATATTTACCCTTTACTTTCTTAGAGTTCTCCCAAAGTTTATTCCAGTCAGTCATTAGGTCAGAGCTCGCCATTGAGAATAAATCATGAGAGAAAACTTTATATTCCTTGGAACAGCCAGTTGATATGGCATCCTTGGCAAAACTGTCCACCGTTTCGTTGCCTGTGATGCCTGAATGACTGGGAATCCATACCAGAGCCACTTCTAAATTGTTGACTAGGCATTCATAGGATATCTGTTTAATATTAAGTGTTAGTGGGGATCTGTTGCCAGCGGAGAATGGGTTGGAGATGATTGCTTGGAGGCAGCTGAGAGAGTCTGTGAAAATTACTGATTTATTTAATTTGTGGGAATGGATAAATTTGAGAGCTTCCATAATCGCAACAGACTCGCCAGTAAAAACCGAGCACAAAGGTGGACATTTAAAGGTCAGTAAAGTATGATATTCCGGTAGCCATACTGCAGCACCCACTCCATCGTCAGATTTGGATGCATCTGTAAAAAAGTGGTACCAGTTCTTCCAGTCTGTGTCGAGTTTGTTGTTAAATATAGTGTTGGCACCAGGACATTTTTTTTGTATTCCCATAGATAGTATTACATTTGGTGTATATAGTAGGGCTTGGTAATTAACTGAAAAGAGGGGTGGTAAAGACACTTGATAGAGTTTATATTGGAGATCGGAGAATTTGTGAAAGCTTTTCACTAGACAGGGAGGGACCTTTCTATTCCAAAAGTTATTTTCGGGGATAAGAGATGCTAGGTATTTTAGTTTGAGTATTAGAGGGTGGTTGGAGTTTTGCACGGTTTTATATAAGAATTTGTCAGATAAGTAGCAGCGACGTAAGGACAAAGGGGGATCCTGTGCTTCAACTTGAAGGGCGTTAGAGGGGGACGATTTCATTGCACCAAGTATAATACGCAAACATTTATATTGTATTCTGTCAAGTTGGAGAAGAGCTTCTTTATTGGCGGGTTCCAAGATAAATGAGCCATATTCCACAACGCTGCGGATAGTCGCATTGTACACCAGTTTCTGTGAGTATGGGTGGGCACCCCACCAAACGCCTGCTAAGCAGCGAAGAATGTTTAGGTTTTTTTCACATTTCTGGGAAAGATAATTTATATGGGATAATTTATACCGGACAAAGTTTTGTCAAGTATAACGCCTAGGAATTTAACATTATTGTTGATAGGTATATGCTTGCCACCAAACTGAATGTCTATGTATGGGAACACTCTCTTCCTAGTAAATATAACCGCACTGCTCTTTGAGACAGATAGGCTTAAGCCATGGTCAACCAGCCAATCTTCTAGGTAGAAAAGAGCTCTGTTGAGTTTCTGGGAGGCGTCAGTTACAGAGACTGAGGAAACATATAGGGCAATGTCATCTGCGTATGGTAATACTTCTGCAAAGGAGTTCATTGTTCTGTCTAAATCGTAGGTATAGATACTATACAGAAGTGGGCTGAGTACTGAGCCTTGAGGCAAGCCTCTCCACACAAGTCTAGGCTCAAGATTTTCGCTATTGACACGAACTTGGATTGATCTTTCCATTAAGAGATTGCATATAAAGTAAATCAACCTCTCAGGGATACTCAGATATTGCATTTTCTGCCTGAGAACCGGAAGCAAAACACTATCATATGCCGCAGAGATATCCGAAAATACTCCAACGAGAAAATGATTCTTAGAGAAAGCTATCCTAATGTCGGTAGTCAAGGTGGAGAGGCTGTCCATTGTTCCCATATCCTTCCTAAAGCCAAATTGTGAGCTGGGCAAAATTTTTTGATTCTCTACAAACCATTCCAGACGACGTTTAATCAAGTGTTCCATGGTCTTGCAAAGGGTTGAAGTTAGGGCAATTGGGCGGTAAGAGGAACCTAATGATGCATCCTTTCCTGGTTTGAGGATTGGAAATATAAGTTGTTTTTTCCAAGAATCAGGTACAAATCCTGTTTCAAAAAACCCATTTAGGAGTGAAAGGAATATGCATTTAGTTTGCTGCCCTGCTCTTGAGATGAAGGAGTAGGGTATGCCGTCTGGACCAGGAGAAGAGTCCTTTAGATGGTTAAGGACCATTGTGAGTTCTGGCATGGTGAAGGGACCGTTGAAAGGATGGGAGGATATATTATTGGGGTAAGGAGCGGGAAGGCAGTCTATGTTTGGTGCATCGTATGGTGCTAACTTATTTAGGAAGTCCTCGATCCAGATTTTATAATCATTTGAGTCAGGGTGTGGTGAAAAAGAACCTCTAAACCGTTTGATCGATTTCCAAAGTAACGCTGATGAGGAGAGAGATTTTGGCAGAAGTCGACCCAACCACGTTTCTTCTTCTTTTTGAATAGGCGCTTTGCAGCAGCTGATATTTTTTTCAATGCTAAGTAGTTTTCTACTGTCATCATATTACAGTAGGTCCTCTCTGCTTCTTTCCGTCGACCATGTATTTCTGTGCATTCAGCATCCCACCAAGGTGGAGAAACTTTGTGTCCTATTTTTGCTTTTTTTAGCGGGAAATTCACATCGGCGGCCTGTGTCAGGGATGAGGTAAACAGGTCATAACCATGTCTCAGATTATTCTTGTCAATTGGGGGGATACTGCGTGCTTGGCTATCAGTGTCAATACTATAGGAGTCCCATTTAGCTCCAGAGAGTTTGTATTTTAGGAGAGGTGCAAATGCCCTAGTCTCAGCGCCAGGGTGAGCTACAAGAAGAGAGATGACATAGTGGTCACTGCCATATGATTCCTTGAGAATTTGCCATGTGGTCAAGGAGGCCAAATCAGCAGAACACATAGAGAGATCAACGGCACTGGGATTGCAGTTAGGCCTAGTGCATCTAGTAGGGGATCCATCATTAAGGAGACAAATTTGCAGGGAATCCATTAGGTCCACCAGATCGCATGCCAGCGGGTCATAGTGGGGACCACCCCACAAAAGATGGGATAGATTAAAATCACCGAGAATCAGAAAAGATCCAGACATAGATGACAACAACACATTAATATCTGAAATTGAGACAATATTGGGGTTAGGTAAATATATGCAAAGAATAGACATATTTAGAACTTTTATAGCTACAGCATTAAATCCTGTAGGGATAGTAGGGAGGGTTATGCGAGAGAATTTATAGCAGGATTTAACTAGGATAGCGGCGCCAGCATATCCATCACCTCTGTCATCACGTATGCAATAATAACCAGGGACCCTAAAATGGGTACCTGGTAAAAACCAGGTCTCCGTGATGGCAAAAACTGCTGGGTTAAACTCATTAATCATGTCTAAAATTTCGTGTTTTTTTGGGAGTAGGCTACGCGAATTCCACTGTATTATCGTGAATTTTAGAGACTAATCCGACGAGTTCGTTAAGTTTGTTTGCAACGTTGGACGGTGGGGAAATGTCAGAGAATTTGTTCATCATATTTAGCACTAACGACAGCAGAAGCTCCATGAAGTTTTCAGTTCTTGGAGACGGTGGGGTTTGGAACATAGTACCGTTTTGTGAGTGGGGCAGGTCATACTCAGCTACTAATGCTTGATGGGCCTCCCTGTCATAACCTTTATTGGGTTGCGTCCTTGGGCGAACTGGGGTTGATATTGTATGTCTGTAGCTGGAGGTGGACTGGGGTGTTTGTGGGGACTTTCTTGGGGTGATCAGAACACGAGGGCTATTTGGAGAAGGGATGACAGAAGAATTTCTTATAACATTAACCTCACGGGTAGCATTGGCATAGGACCTACCTACCGGGGGGAATTTCAATGATGCTTCTGCATATGATAAATGTTCTTGAGACATTGTGGTTTTTATGGCTCTTTGGCGAGTGTGTTCCGGGCAGTTCAAGTTTGTGGCAAAGTGTCTTCCTGAGCATAAAGTGCAAGTTGCAGACGATTCAGGTTCGTCACATTCTTTGCCATGGTGTCGTTGGGCACAGCGGAAACAACGCGATTCAGAACGGCACTGATTTTGAATGTGGCCAAAGCGACAACAGTTGTTGCATTGAATCGTTGGGAGTTCATATGTATCAACAGGTAAGGCTGTGTAGAAACAAAATATTTTTGCAGGAAGTAGTTGGCCGCTAAAAGACAGGACTACTGTGCGGGTTGGAACCCATTCGATCAAACCTTCACGAAAGGTTTTTCTGTTTAAGCGTCTGGCTTTAATTATATTTCCGCAACCTTCTGGTAGTTCGACTGCCTGAACAAATTCCTCCATAGACCATTCAATAGGGATTCCGCGAACAACTCCCATACGGGTGATGTTGTATGATGGAATTGATGCTGAGTATTTTTTAGATTTAAGGATGGGATTAGCCAAAAAGGTATTAGCAGCTTCCCCCAACAGAAATTCCACAGATATCCTATTTCTGCCAATAGTTTTAATACCTTGTTTCGATATGTTTTTAATATTTAGGTTTGTGAGTAGTTTTCCAAATGAAATTGGGTTAATGGTGGTCCCGGACTTTGGGTGGTCCTCCATCCGGGACACATGGACTATGAAAGGTCCTTTGTCTGAGTTTGTATATTTTTTCTCTTCTAGTAGGCTAGGATGTGTGTAAATGTGTTGGACTGATTGAGATGGAGAATTATCTGAGGGGTTAATTTTGTTAGGGATACCAGATAGGTCATGGTCATTTGGTCTTTTACGCCTTGACGGATTACTAGCTTGTGATAGGTCCATTTCGGGATCATTTATAACCGGGTCGTCGCGGGTAGATTGTGAGTTCTGATTAGGGCCGGGATCTGGAGGTTCGGGCGGGAATGACGACATGGTCGTCAATGCCCACCGGTTTTAAAGCACATAAAATACTTACGCACACAATATACAGTACACAAAACACTTAAAGGTAACAC
The DNA here is from genome assembly GCA_947347705.1 of Nymphula nitidulata. NCBI lineage: Eukaryota > Metazoa > Arthropoda > Insecta > Lepidoptera > Crambidae > Nymphula > Nymphula nitidulata. The sequence continues at coordinate 11,549,594 of OX374636.1, forward strand.
AATAACGCCAAAACTAAACAGAATTGTGGAAGAATTTTTGAGAACTGAGTAACGGGTGTTCTAACCTTGACAACAGAGTTGACAGTCCCTTATAACTATTACAAAAAATATATTAACTAACAACGTCAAGTCTCTCCGTCTGTCATGTCTGAATTTACAATACCAAGCTTGACCAAATTGTCGTTGAACAAACATATTATAAGTAGGTACTTAATATTTAACACAAAAGTTTAACTATTATCTAATCTGTGATTTATGTGATATAAGAAAAAATAGTAAAACATTTCGATTCTTTTCGTTGAGACTAATCGAAAGACAATTAATTTGTCAAGCGGCATTAGGTATACCTCTAGAGGCTTGTGACAATCGAAAAATCAATTGTGTCTGGAATCTGATGCTTGACGGGTAAAATATCTGTAAGGTTCCACGAAAAATACCCATAACATTTGTTTTTAATTGTTGGTGCAAGTAGGTAAAAGAAATTCATAAGATTCCGTTGGGAACTACCTTCATAGTCACATTCTGTTGTGCGGTAAAAAGGTACCTACATTTAGGGCTTCAAAGATAATACACTTTATTGGTAGACATTGAGTTGCGCTGAGTGTGCACATATTTTGAGAGATGACTGTGAATAAGTAGGTACTTATCAAACAGTGAAGATCAAAGATCATCCTTGACCAACAACAAAATAAATCTTCAAAGAAAATCCACAGTTCTGGAAAAAAAGACTTACCTGCTAGTTGAAGTTAACACAGAAAAATTCAAATCATAAAAACTCATTAGGCACCCATGTCTTTGCCGGGCGGACTCAGAGGTACTAAGGTAAATTTTCTCAAGTTTAAAATGGAATAGTTGAGAAAAAGCAATCCAGTCTGCCGAGGCGGCACTGCGTTTGCGTAGGTAAATTAGTTGCTGAGAACAAGTTAGATTGCCTCCTTTAGAACCCGTGCTTCTTTAATTTTTATCTCAGATGTTGTTACATCTGGATTGCTAGTAGCGAAGTTAATTTAAATTAATAACATCGATTAATAACAAATAACTTAAAATATGACATATCTAAATTAGTTCTTCGGTGTGTCAATGCGGAAAAATGATTTCATTGAACGTTAAGCTAATTCTATCAATCAATGACACCGTCGATATTGTAACAATTACAATCAAAGAAAAAAAACGATATAAAATAAAATTTTAATCGATTTCTTTCTTTATTTGTAATTGTTACAATAAATTGGCGCTAAAACGCATCAAAACATTAAAATGTGACTGTCGATATTTTTGTTGCGTGAACTTGGTGGGAAATGGACGAAGTGCTGTGACGAATTGCGATGAAAGGACTGAAATGAGTAAACAGCGAAATATATGAAATCTGTCGCTACCATACCATGCGTGCATCTATTTTTATCATTTATAAAAAACAAAGTAGGTACAATCGACCACAGAAGTAACTGAACACTAGCCTGTCACAGACGTAGCTATAATATATATTAATATATCGAGATATATATTATATTATAGCAAACTACCACACACGGGAGCTATACTATAATATATATTTTGCCCTCACTCGGTCTGCGGTCGTAATATGCCAAAATATACCGAGATATATTTGTCGACATATTTTGATGACGCCATAGAAATATATATTATAGCTGCGTGTGCGGTCACTCAAAAATTTATATTGAAAATATGTTGTAATATGCCTTGCTATGATTCATATTAATATATATTATAGCTACGTCTGTGACGGACTTTAGTACCATGTCACACCGATCTTGTGCACGTACTTTATAGTTGCTACTACCGTACTATATTGACGATAGAGTCATTGTGACATGATACTAAAGTGTTCAGCTACTTCTGTGGTCGACTGTACCTAGGTAAATGTATTTTTAGCGACTAATCAGGTGGTCTCGATCAGTCTATTGTAACATGCTTTTAAAATGTGGATCTGCCTAACACACGAAAATAATTTACCTTTAAAGGCAGCTCCAAATACTTGTTATTGTATTATAGACTAAGTTACCGAAATAAATATTTTGTATTTGTATTTGGTTTGAATTAGCTTAACATACAGACAAGGCTTACGCGCAAGCATAATGTATCACGCAATCTATTTTTGTATTGTTTTGTGAGTAATATGTGTCTGGATTTGCTTATAAGAAATGAGTAGATACCTAAGTAACGCCCAATTGTAGAAAGAGACGCGAGTCACATATTGCAGATAGTCTGTGCTGTGAGTGCATATCTTAAAGTATACAGAATGTTAGGGGGACGCTCTCGAATACGAAGGCAGGTAGCAGTGCTGCCCCCTTATTCTCAACTGTCGGAAAGAATTCGAATTTCGGAAACTCTATACCTGTCACTTTTTATCGCACTGCGTCAAAGCGAGACGGCATGTGACTTTTCGAATCGAATCCGTGATCCGACAGTTGAGAATAAGGGGGCTGGTCACCCTAAGCAAGACTTGCTAAAACATAAAATTGAAATCGACTGTTTCATACAAATTGTAATATCTACACAGCTTGTTTGTATGGAACAGCTGTTTTTTTTCGTGATTTAAAATCTATTTTTAAACTAATCGTGTTTAAGGTGACGAGCACTGCCACCTGCCTTCGTTTCCGAGAGCGTCCCCCTAACATCCTGTATATTCATAAGGCTTAAAGTAGATATATTCCGGAGATTCATGCGATCAACATGAACACTTTGTATTGTAGTCAATGTTTAACATATTTTCTATCCACTAGGTGGTAGACCCGTATGTAGGGTCGTCTGGGTAGGTACCACCGCCTTTCTTATTTCAGCCGTGAAACAGTTCGCTGTGTTTCGGATTGAAGGGAAAGGTAATTCTCTAAAGGTAAGTGTAATTACTGGGCATGGACGGCATTTAATCTTAGGCCCCAGGATGACAACGCACCTGCAATATCAAGTGATTTTTTCTTGTTATTGCAGGTGTCTATACTCTATTTAGACTATAGGCGGCGGTAACCGCTTACCATCCGTGGGCCATCAGCTTGTTTGTCATCTTTAAAAGGGAAAAAATATATGGCTTCTTAATTTAAGCTATAGTTTTTTTATACAACTAGAGAACAAGCTTGAGGAGCTCGGTGACGTAGTGGTTGTGTCCCGGTTGTTACTGCAACCGCTTTAACCTACATTGCTTCATAGTGATGTTATTATGTGCTTCTCCCATGTAGGATGGCCTGTGCAGGCCTGTGCCTAGCAGTGGGGCGTATATAAGGAGGTGATGATGGTGACAAGCAAGCTGACGGTCCACCAATGTTATGTGGCTACCGTCGCGCGTTGTCGCCTATAGATATCTACCTGGAATGACAAAGAAAAAAAAGCTTAGTATTGCAGTATCATCCTGAGGCCTAAGATGAAATGCCTTTATTGATTAAGAATGAGAATGAAACCGATACTTAAATCAATAGAACGTCACTTAACATAATTCTGATATAATAACATGCTCATTTTGCATAATATACAATTTAATAATCTAATAAAGCTCCTAACGTATCTCGTTAACATTAATGTCACGTTCAAGCCGATTTCAAATGAAGATAATTTATTACCGTCTTAGCGTCTCGGAATGATTATGTACGAACTGAGATTATCTCCACGCAAGGAAACGAGCAAAAACTAAACTAATGCGAGAGGGAATTGTGGGTTTTAGCATTGGCATTATCAGTAAGTATTCTGTTTTGCTTGTAGAAGTTTGTCTACCAGAACTATTAGTGTATAAAACATGATAATCTTCAAGTTGATAGGACTCAGTGAATTACTTATGTGCAATTTGATGAATGTTGTAAAATTTGGTCAACCAATAACCATTTCCTTGATGGTTACCCAATTGAATATTACGAGATTTGCGGATTTCGAAATCATAATCGTAACAGAATATCATAAGTAACTACACGTGAACATTTGCTTATAGTGTTTATGTTGAACCCATGAACCTCCGGAATCTCAGCCGGGTTCCTTTCTTGGAGTTTCTAACGTTAGATTCTAGGCCATTGTGCACTTTAACAAGTCAAATTAATATTTTTAGTCATGAAGGTGCTCTGTTCAGATATTAAACCCCACACGGACTATCTACATTTACTCACGTCTATAGTTTTTTTCAATTTGGAGTGCAGAGTCATAATACCCATAAACCAAGAAAATACATCACGTGATATTTGCGCTTACCTATACCTTCTTTGTAAAATTGTTATCATGTTCAACTACATGATATTGTTCATTAGAACAGTTCTACAAGCCAGATGCACGCGTGGTAGTTTTCAAATCTACATTTAACCGCCCCTGTTGTCTAGTGGTTGGGACCACCTACCTTAAATCTGGAGGTCCGGCGTTCAATAGGGGTAGGAGGAAGTATTTTATTTTTCTGCGCGGTTTGGTTGATTGAAAGGCTATTTCTATGTCCGCCTGGCTGGCTACCACCATGTTACCTAAGTCTGCCGCCATTACAATAATGTTATTAGCATTATTGTTGTCTTTCCGGCAGTTAAAGTTACCCTAGAAAGATAACCATACTACTTATTACGTAAAAGATAATCATACGCTTTAGAGGCGCACATTTTTCTAATGCGTGTATTTATGGGAGTTATTTATATTTATTTTCACTAATTTTAAAATGTAAAGGGTTCGAAAGAGCTACAAAAATGAAAAGCTTTTATTTTAAGAAAGTTATTTTAAAATTCTAATTACTAGACCTCTTAAAAAACTAACAAAAAAAATTGCAGTTGTCTGTTTATATAACTTATAACAAATCAACATGTTTTATTCTTATAAACTAATTGACTTAGTATATTTAGTCCAAAAAAAAATAAAACCCGAAAGTTTGGCCGACGACTGAGTTGGCTAAGAAGGCCAAATTAATACGCGCGCTGAATTAAAAGAGACAACAATTTGTTTCCGGCGCGGGCGCCTTTGCGGCGTAGGTTATCTTTCTAGGGTTAACATAGCCAGTTCCTCTGTGAGATAGGAATCCAGGTGTAGCTCGCTTCCATTTTCGGCCCTATCATCACTTATCATCAGTTGCGATGAAGGGCAAGAGCTATTCCGGTAAGAATTTTAAAAAGTAATCATCAGAGGGTACCATTTTATTCTACATTCAAGTTTTTAACGCATTTATTGGCAATTTATTTGTGAAGTCAAACTTATTTACAGTGTAGAATAAAAGAGCAATATGTATAAATGAAAGATATCGCAATATGTTACAGGCATGACTCATTTAGTGTTATATAGTTACATAAAAGCTTAAACAGCTCTAGCAGATAGTTGTTGTTAAATAACTACACACCAAAGTAGCTTAAAGCTTCCAGCCTCGGGCTGTGTAAATCCGGCTTCATTTTTAATGAGTGCTACGGAACTTTTTGTTTGGATTCGAGATTGTTTCTTGAATGTTGAACATTCAGATAAACTTGTAAGTAGGGGTTTATGAGTTTTAAAGGTTCACTTGTACGATGCACCGCTACACTTCAAGTACATCCACTGTATCTGTGAAACTATTGAATTTAAACATACTATTTCTTTTGCAATACTTCTTTATGAGTAATAAATTTCTTAGTTATGAAATTAAAAAAAAGGTGTCAACTACCCTATTGGTTCTAAATAATGCTAAGAAACCTTTTTGGACAGAAAAGTTAGAAAAGTCAAAAATATTTGATAGCTTACTTACGTTTTTTTTGTGTTCGTTGCCTTAAAATGGCGACAAGATGATTAAGATTGATAGTTTAATGATTGATTAGGTACAAAATTGTTTTCATGGAACCAACAATAAGCTCATGCGAGTTGTGTTTCTTTGAAAACGCGTGATGGACGGCAAAATATTAATGAATTGCAATAAATAATAATCTTGTTAATACATTTTGTTGAGAATTCGAAATAAAGCGCCTTGGGTGTTCAAAGGGTATATAGGCCTTATCGATTAAAGAAAACATGTGATTGACATCAAGTTTCCTTTAATTGACAACAAGCCACTGCCAACTTCGAACCCATACCTCGCACACTATACTTACCTACCTACTATCTAAGAATTTTTTTCTTATCTGTAATCTGTTAAGCGGCGTTATCCCTCCGGAGGGCTATGACAATTGAAAAATCAATTGTGCCTATTTGATAATTCGCGGTTAATTTAAGTAGACACGCAAAAAATAACTTAGTTTACGTCCCGACCGCAAAAATCGTGTTCCAATATGAGCGAGGATTAAAAGTTTAAATTATTTCATGAGATTAAAACGTATGATAAAGCAGGGCCTCAGTGTATCCCACATATTGGGGTCGTAGTTAATTTAACTTTTAATCCTGGTTTATGGCTTACTAAGGCCATTCGAGGGTATTTTTGTACAACCACAAGAGTTGGAAATTTCGAAGCTTCGTGTTGAGATAACAGCTGTTTTTAATTAGTTAATTTTAATAAAACAATGGTAAAGTATGGAATAGACGCAGCGTTGGTCAAATTTAAATAAGTAGAAAAATATAAAAAACCATTACAAAGAGGCTGATTAGTTATTTCATAGAAATTTATGACAACTAATATAATTATTTCACAGAAATGTCATGAAATTATCAAACGAATAAGATATATTTGAAAGTTGTCAAAAATTTATATGAAATAACATAGTCCATGTTTTAATTTGTTGCCGTATTATCGTTATTATCCTGTATGTATACACAGTATACAGGGTTCTCACGGTGCACACTGGCTAAACTTTCCCTTCAATCCGAAATACAGCGAATTGTTTTACGGCCGAAATAGGAAAAGCAGTGCTACCCTGACAATCTAAATAAATGGTGTTGTAAGTATTTTATTTGTAGTAATTTTTAATTACACGGAAATGCTCTCGAATCCCTAAAGCAAGAACTCTAAGTTGGTAAGGTACGCAGTGCGTTTTCTTTTTAAAAATAAAGGGGTTGACAAGCATAGCATACATGCGTGCAACTCAGTCGTTTTCCACCATCTAAAAACCATAGTAGGTAAGGCCATGTAAGAAATTAATCATACAACGTTAGATAAAGCAACATTTGCCTATGTTGTTTGTTGTTGATTGTAGATCTAATGTAACAACAATTAGTTGTGGGTATCGACTTCAGAATAAACACGAAATAACAAAACTCGTACCAATTGCATTATGATTTCTTTTAATTTTCTTTCTTATTCAGAACAACGATCTTTGTAAAACGGATTCCACCACTTTCTGAAACCGAGGTTTTTGGTTTTAAAAGTCAACCATTGTGGGTTACTAAGTCCTTTGCACAGTTCACATGGATTCAAAGGGTTCAGGGATTTAGTGCTTTTGATGATGTAGTGGTTCCTCCACCTGAAATAGTCGTTGTAAAGAGACCTGTTTCTGATGATGTCATTCATTGTGCGGGCGAGCATTTCTTCGTTTAACTGTATCGCATTTAGGTAAGAGTTTGGTGGTAGAAACCTGGAAAAATAAATACCAATTCTTAATTCAATTTATTTGATTTAGATTGTGAAAGGTCACGGGTTCAGTAAACATTAAAAAGTATAAAATTGAAAATTTTAACTAACTTCCGGTTTCAATAATCATCCATGTAACACCATTTCATTGAAACTACTCTTATGGGCCAAAACATGCTATATCTGCTGTAAGTTTCTAAAGAATTAATAAGCATCCCGCAGACTTTTTGACGGTATAGGATCTGTATTAGGTTAGTATGTCATGGGAATGTCACCGAAGTGACTGTACACCAAATTTCAAATCAATCGGATCTGAAAAAGGTAGTAAACCCTTTCATCATGTAGAAAAGGAGCTTATAGCTATCAAATGCCTGAACTGATCTTCATAAATTATAGCTAAGCACTATGCTTATCACGTCAGCTTTCAAACAAAAGAAAACCATATGAAAATTGGTCCATTCGTTTAGGACCTACGATGCCACCAACAGATACACAGATACATTTTTCTCGTCGGGGGCTAAAAATGATAAAAGCCGTGGTTTTTGCAATCGTTATGATTTTTGAGCTTTTATAAATATATACTAAAATTATCTGTTTAGTCTGTTTATCTGTAACGTTTTTACTCTTAAGCTGAGCCAATTTAGATGAAATTTGGCATGGCTATAGTTTACATACTGAGAAAGAATAGGCTTCTTTTTGGTGCGATGACCGACTAGACAATTTTTTAGCAATAAAAAACTTTACCCTTAAACTTACCCACTATACCGCGCTCCTCCGTACACTATAGGCACTGCATTATTCTCGTATGCATACGCGACACCTCGGGTGATATAATTGGCAGCTATAGAATCTTCCATAGCCAAATAAAAATAGTAATGTTGTCTCAACCTCCAGAAACATCCCGCCATGTTCTTTCTTCTACATTTCTTAGCTCCACAATCACCATAGATGTCGATGCTCAAATTGTACTTGGAGAGTTCTTTCGATAAGTTTTTTATATATTTTTCTCTTTTACTTCTGCTTTTGCATTTGTCTAAAAAAATGGCGGCGGCCTTGGACTTGGACGCGAGCTGTCCTTTCAAATAAGTATTAATTTGAGACATGTTTGTGACCCATCTGAAGTAGCTGCCGAGATTCTCGTCGTATTTGTTGTGAACGGTGAAGAAAGTGTAGGGTATCGTTGATTCCAATCTGTTGGAGATATTTAAATGTTAAAATACTGTTTTCGGTATGTTACGCCAAATTCTTATAACGTATAAATTTCTTATAGAAAAAATCCTATAGTAAACCTTTACTCAAAATGACTGATTTTCTAAATGTCCTTGTTTTTAATGGGTGTTAGGAGAACTCTCACGATGGTGATCCCAACATAAATTGAAATCGAGAAAAATAAATCAGTTGTTACATGAAAACCGATCATGTAGGTATTACAATCTAGTATTCTAGTATGAAACAGGTTTTTTCGCAATTATTTTTTTACTAGCAGGCACCTTCTCATGTTAATGTAGTTATATAGGGTAGTGACGATGAAAAGCAACAATGAATTAAAACATGGGCTATATAAGTTCATCGAAATGTTTTGCATCTTTCAAGTACATCTTACTCATTTGGTAATTTTATGTGAAATAATGCAGCCAATGTTATACCTATTATTTCATACGAATGTCATGAAATTATTAAATAAATAAGTTGTATTTGAAGTGAGTTTTCATTTTTTGACCAGAAAAGGAAAACTAAATGTCAAAGTATTATTTGGAGATTTTGGAGAATATTGAGCTAAAACATCTTATCTTGTAATAATATTTATGATATGGTATTAAGGAGGGAACAAAATAGGGATGTTGCCTACGTTTGAATATGGAGCTATTTTTCAAAAATTCTGAAAATACACGCTGTTTTTACCCATAAAAACAACTCAGACTTAAAAGTTACAGAATATTTTTGAAGTTGTATGACTTAAAAAAATTATAAAAATTGTTATTTTTTTCCGAAAATTTATCAAAAATGTTAATGGTATTAGATTCCTCACATCAATTAAAACAACTATACTAAATACAACTTTGAATAAAAACGTAAATATTACTTAGTTATTTTTAATTTTGTCAATATGCCCATACATTTTGTAGTAAGTAACATGGGAACATGTGTGCATGTGACGTCACCTCGGCTGCTTAAAATCAAAACATAGTAACTCGTTCTAACAAGAATGTTCAGGAGAGCCAAAAACAGGTGGGCTACTTTAATTCGTTGGCCCGACGAAACCAGAAATAGTAGCGATTGGGGTGTTTGACGAAAAGTTTCACTATATTGTTAACTGTATTTTGTGATACTCGTAATCGTGTTAGAGGTTATGGATACACTTTAATCGCTCACACTCTATTTTTATTTGAAAATTTACCCAAATATGACTAAAAAAACAATATCAAAACTTAGCAAGTCGGTTTACTAGGTTCTCAATTTGATTTTCTGAGGTAAGGTAAATACTAAACAAACTCATATACAAAGTGTTTCATCATCATCATCATCATTTCAGCCGAGAGACGCCCACTGCTGGGCATAGGCCTCCAAACCGATCGGTCCTGCGCTTCCCGCATCCATCGGCTTCCCGCGATCCTCACCAGATCGTCGGTCCACCTTGTGGGAGGCCTACCAATAACAACGCTGCGTCTCCCGGTACGCGGCCGCCACTCGAGGGCCTTTCCGCCCCACCGGCCATCAGTCCTCCTTGCAATGTGGCCTGCCCACTGCCACTTGAGGTTCGCAATTCTTCGAGCTATGTCGGCGACCTTAGTTCTTCTGCGGATCTCTTCATTTCTGATTCGATCACGCAGAGAAACCCCGAGGATAGCCCTCTCCATTGCCCTTTGGGTGACATTGAGCCTTCTTATGAGGCCCATTGTATGCGGCCACGTCTCGGTTCCGTAAGTCATCACTGGCAACACACGAATTAAAGACTTTCGTCTTGAGACACTGCGGTAGTAGGGCCGAGAATATGCTGCGAAGCTTCCCGAACGCTGCCCAGCCAAATTGGATCCGTCGATTAACCTCTTTCTGGTAGTTGGACTTACCAAGTTGGACTATTTGTCCCAGGTAAACATATTCGTTAACAACTTCCAGTGTAGAGCTTCTCCAACTTTTACAGGAGTGGGTACGACATGGGAATTTGACATAATTTTCGTCTTATCCATATTCATTTTAAGACCCACTTGTTGGGAGACTACAGAGGTCGTCGAGCATTGTGGCCAAGTTCTCCAGGGTATTAGCCATGACTACGATATCATCAGCAAAACGAAGGCGAGTCATGTACTCGCCCTTTATGTTTATGTTTATGCCCTGTCTCACACCTCGCTGAAGTCGTATTGGTTTCGAGTCTTGATCCTGGAGGCGGACTGACATAGTGGCGTTTTCGTACAGTGACTGCAGCACTTTGATGTACCGATAGTCAATTTGGCACCTCTGGAGTGACTGAAGCACGGCCCAAGTCTCAACAGAATCGAAGGCATTCTCATAGTACACAAACGCTAAGCATAATGGCAGGTTGTACTTTTCGGTCTTTTGTATAACCTGCCGTAGCGTATGTATATGGTCTATGGTACTAAAGCCTTTTCGGAATCCGGCTTGTTCGGGAGGCTGGAAGTCGTCAAACCTGCGTGCGAGACGATATGTTATAACCCTCGAAAACAACTTGTAAACATGACTCAGGAGCGTGATGGGTCTATAGTTCTTCAATTGGGTCCTGTCACCCTTTTTGAAGAAGAGTGATGCTTTTGGCGTTTTACCCTTGAGCATGATGGAGTTAAATAGCCTCTGAAGAGCTGTTAGGACCACACGCCCACCTGCTTTGAGAAGCTCTGCTGTAACTCCATCGTCACCCGGTGCCTTGTTGTATTTGAGCTGTTTGAGAGCTACACTAATCTCATACAGGCTGACGTCCGGGATATCTTCGGTGTAATGTCGGGTTAATTTAGCTCTTGGATCGGTGGCCTGAGTGACAGGTGTGCGTAATGTCGCGTAAAGCTGTCCGTAGAAGTTTTCAATCTCGGCCAAAAGCTCAGGTCGTGACGTAAGAAGTCTGCCGTCCTCCGTCTTCAGCTTCGTCAGCAAACTTTGTCCAAGCGACAGATCTCTGGCGAACACTTTGGAGCCTCTGTTTCGCTCGATTGCCTCTTCAACACGGTCTGTATTAAATCGGCGTATGTCGCGAGTCAATGACTTCGAGATCTGTTTATTGAGCTGCCGACGAGAATCCTCAGAAGACTGCATAACCATTTCACGTCTTAGCTCCATTAGCTTCAATGTTGGCTCAGAGATTTTCTTACTTCTTTCGTTACGGCTGGGTTTGAAGAACTTAGAACCCACCGTAAGGACAGCTTCCACGAACCTGTCGTTATATGTGTCCACATCTGTGCAGTCCTCCAGGCAATCGAAGCGATTATGCAGTTCGAGTATAATGAATAAGTTATTTCTTACCTGCAATCGTTTTCGTTCTGGAAAGCACGCATTATACGCCTGGATCGATAAAATTGCATAAAACTCATTTTATATATTGATATCTTGGAGCGAAACACTCGTGCGACGGTGTCACTGGATTTACTAAATGACATTTCATTGATTTTATAATCGGTGCCAAATTCAAAACATAGCAAGTCGGTTTTGCAAATTCATAACTCAGTAAGTCGGTTGAGTTGCTAGGATTTTAAATTTGTATTCTGACATACTATGTTTAGAATTGGTACTTCATGGATTTTTTTATAGTCATGCCAAATTGCTCAGACTTGCTAAATTATATTTTTAAAATTACGTAAGAAACTGGGTGTTTTAAGGTCCACATCATATTGATACTGCCTAGTAAGTCGAAAAATGCCAAAAACGGTTTTTTTTTAAATCACTTGGTACTAGGTTTTGAATTTGGGCAGCCGACCTGTTCCGTAGATTTTCTATGGAGTGTTTTTGGACGATGCACATCAAACATACCAGTATATCTGTGAAACAATTGATCAAACATACTATTTCTTTTGCAATATTTCTTCATGAATTATAAACTTCTTATTTATGATGTAAAAAAAAGTTGTCAACTACTAATTGTGCTGGCTAATGGAAGTTCGACAATGAAACGGATTTCTAAACGAAATACTTATTTTATTTTTATTTAAATACTTCAAAATGTTTGCCTGGCATTCTAGTGATGGAAGGAATTTTTATTTTAGATAATGAAAATCTTCCAGACGAGGCTGTTATTTTTAGTATTAAGAAATAGTTTATCAATAAAAATATAAATTCTACTAACTTGTAAGTCCATGTCCAATTGAAGAACGTATCATACACAGCGTCACAAACGGGATAATTGTCCGAAGAGTCGTTGGCAACAAATATATACTTTTGTATTGGTGTCCTCAAACTGGGAAGGTCTTGACTTCCAGCACTGACATCTTGAGCATTAAACAGCAAAGCATCAAAGTACCCAAGGTTACCGAACAACGTCCTATTGGAGGTTAGATAACAATTTGTATGCAGACACTTTCGACTGATAAACGTCTCCTGTCCATTCCCTTGCATTCCAGTTATGTTATGCCATAGTAAAATATACCTTACGTCCGGCAGAAAACGTCTTATTTTCCTAACATTGAAAATTTTCTTCGATCTTCGAACTACTAATTCCGTTATCAGTATAATGAAGATCAAATGCGCGATTCTTTTCCAAAATTTAAAACCTCCTTGCATGTTTTTATTTGTCATAGCATGTATTTATATATTGAAAAAAAAAAAATATTACTTACTTAAAAAACTTCGGTAATACCCCGCTGTAGCAAGGGCAGAGCAAGATTAATGCAGTTGTGGTTGAAGATATTTCGATGTATGGTCGTGTTTACAAATACATTCCTACCAGTAAACTGTTGACGTAAGTGGGTTTAAATTCCAATGCATAGCATCTTGTTCATGGCCTTTCATTTGTTGTAGTTAAGCTTATAACAGGAACTCTTCCTTGATAAAAAGCATTCCACATATTTCAAAGTGGCTGTTATATACCTTTTTATATTGGAACTTCTCGACAGATAATATCAAAGCCTATTATGTCTTTTTTATTATTAAAACTACCCTTGTTATAAAGCAAATAAAACAAAAAATGAATAATTCAAATCGGTATAGTCGTTCTTAAGTTATGAAATCTATCTTATTTTACAAATTACTCTGCGCGTTTAGCTACAGTTATAAAATAATTTAAAAGCTTTCAAGCTTGTACACTGTAAAATAAATCAACAAAACAAACGAAACGTAAAGCAAACCTAATTTTCGTGACGAGCGACATTTCGCGATTTTCGCGCTCTAAACAAAATGGCGCCAACCGACGACCGTTCTCGCGTGCGTATTGTACGCGAGACGTGGGTCCGTGGACGGACCAAAAATTATCCGCTTTTTTTGAAAAGACCCCCGATTATTGTTGTTATACGAATCATTTTGATGGACGCTTTAGAAAATCTTTTTTTGTTGCCAATGTGACATATGAATGTGTTCGGGCCTCCGAATAAATTGGAATACGCGGACAATTGGACATCTGTTAATAATGTATACGACGAATGAATTTTATTTAGGGAGGGAAAATGTGTGATTTTTGCTCCTTTGCAAGTAGTTACTGGTGCAAAAAATATACTTACGTAGGTACGGGAAATAATTTTCGGTACAAAACGCTTTTTATTAATGTCGTATTAGAATATAACAAATATTTTAAATTGTAACTAAGCAGCTAATAACTAGAGGCCAAGTGTTGATAGTCTAATCCTGTTTCGCATTTGTCTATCACATCGAGGAGTGTACTTACTCTGAAAAGCAAAGTACGTAAAAAACATCGAATTTAACTACAATAACAAAGCCCGTACGATTTTGTGTTCTTGGTTTCGATTTACGAAGTAGGCACCTTTTTAAAGATTTTCGAGATTATTTTCGACGGGTGATGAGTGGTACCCCCATAGAACAGAGGTTCTGTGAGCACCTCTACTAAACTAGAGGTCTCAGGTTCAAATCCCCGTATGGGTAGATGTTTGTATGATGATAAGGAGCATTGGTTCACATACTTACTTACACGAGTATTAATTATTATCTATATTTATCCGTTATCTTGTACAAACAAGCTCTTAATAAAGATTAATTTGGGCTAGGTGTGAGTGTAAGAATAAAAATACCTCCGATTTAGGCGTTGATTTTGACTACCACCGTAAAAGGACTGTTATTATTATTTAAATTTTTATTATTATACATATATTACATTCAAAGCCCATAAATTCACATTTCAACCTCATAATGTGATATCAACGGGGTCAATTCTATATCAGGTATGCTTCTTACGTATTAATGTACTCCAACAATCTTCATATCAGATTGAATAGATAGAGACACGGCTTGTTCTGTATTCAGGGGGCGCAAGTGATTTTCCAATGAGCGAGCGGGTGCCGAATGCAAAGACGCAACGTCTTCACCGTCTCGTGGACAAGAGGGGACTATTCTTGAATTATGATTAAAATGAATAAAAAATATTAAAATATAATATAAGTGACATACAATAGATAGTAAAGGTGAATTTCAGGTTTTATGAGTGTCAGGTGTGATAAATCGAATGTAATTTTAATACTCAGGTAAAATTTTATGGCCCTAAAAGATTCGCGTCTAAGCAGTGATTCATTTAGTGAAGGACATCCTCATTTCATAAGTTAGTAACTTATGCAGACTACTAAAACTTTTATGCAGTTTATTTAAGGGCCTGCCCACGAACTCACCGCACGCGCGTCCTGCGACGCGCGAATCGGCAACCACTGCGCGCTGTCTCGATGTCAGCCTCACAGCGCGTCGTCGTGACCGCGCAGTGGTTGCCGAGTCGCCGCCGCCGCCGCCGCCGCCCGTTTCCGTGGCCAGGCCGTAAGAGTAGCGAGTGCGTCTTTGTGCCTGTAGCAGTTGCTACGACACTTTGTGGTCGTAGCTCTAGCTACGAGACCTGCTGGTCGTAGCAGTTTCGTAGCGGAATAATGAGGTTTTGTTTTATGTTGCTATTGCAGCCTGTATTAAAAGTAAATGAAATTATTTTCGTAACTATATTATAGCGTACCTTTATATAAAAATAAACTTAGAAAACACGTAAGAAACTTGTACACTTTGTAAAGGCATCAGATAAATATTTAAGTTCCCACAAAATACTTATATTTTGCATATCTCATTGTAAATTAACTAATTTAAGTTTGTATGAGATATATAAATTTCTTCAAAACCTGACTATGTCGACATGACCATTTTGTATTATATACAGTACTATCACTTTTTTGATTGGCCAACTTTATTTTTTTGACATCCTCTCACAGCACAATCTTATTAATTAATTAACCAATCAATCTTCACTTTCTTCCGAAAATTATTAATTCGTGGTTGGAACTCGGCCGCAACGATAATTTCCATAGTTAGATCTAATCTTCACATTTTTGACGAGTTTTGGGAATATGGTATAAATGTAGCTTCTGGTGTCCACCGGAACCAGCTAAATTTTGAAAATGAGAAAAAGTCTGGGAAGCTCTGCTCTATAGTATTACTGCCCAAATAATGTACACGTTATATAGGGTTTAAGAGAGATGCTTTTGAAAACAAAGGCAGATGGGATTGCTGGTGTCCCTCACCGTCCCCCTTACATCCTGTATATACGACAGTGGTAAAATAAGCGTAGGGTCTGCGTGATGGTAAGCTGTTACCGTGGCCACAGAATACATAAATAGAGGCAGAAGGTGCTCTCCGGACAATCATTTGAATAAAATTTAAACATTTAAATAGCGACCCTTCGCACACACGACGCGTCGCACAGCGCTATTGTCATCATCATCATCATCATCATAATTTCAGCCGAGAGACGCCCATTGCTGGCATAGGCCTCCCCTAAGGATGTCCTACGCTGTTCACATCCACTGGCTTCCCGCGACCCTCACCAGAACGTCGGTCCACTTTTTGGGAGGCCTACCAACTAGGTACCAACGCGTCTTCCGGTACGCGGCCGCTACTCGAGGACCTTTCCGCCCCAAGAGTCAAGAGTCGTCAGTCCTCCTTTCCCACTGCCACTTGAGGCTCGCAATTCTTTTGGGCTGTTGGTGACCTCAGTTCTCCTGCGGATCTCATCATTTCTGATACGATCACATAGAGAAACCTCGAGAATATCCCTTTCTATTGTCCTTTGGCTGACATTAAGCGTTCTTATGAGGCCCATTGTAAGCGGCCAAGTCTCAGTTCCGTTAGTTACACTGGCAACACACACGAATTAAAGACTTTCGTCTTGAGGCGCTGTTGTACCTACCGATAAATTCACCTCTATTTTGCCTCTTTTCTATCGCGAATCTCGTCTCTCAGACTACAGCAGCGGCACCAGATTATACCAACACGTCGAGGCCGCCATGTACTTGTAGCTTCACAGTTATAACGCGGAGGGAGACCCTGCCGTAGCTTGTAGACGCTCGTATTACCTTATGCACTACGCATTCATTGTGTACTCTATAAAATCATGAGAAAGCATTATGATATGTTGACAGCACAGGAGACGAGTCCCTCTATTCCCAGCATAACGCTTGCTCAATGAGCGGGCTACTTTACTCACCGCACTTATGTTATATTTTATATTAAGACTAGTGGCCGACCAACAGACCTTGGTTGGTCTGCTCCCTTACTAAATCCTCAGTGTCGTCATCACGGATTGTTGACCTGGTGGTTTTGTTTACGTGCATCTTGCTTATCGCTCCAAAAAGTATTTTATGTCCTTCCCTAGATCTTAAACTATCTCCATACCAAATTTCATTTGAATTAGTTCAGCGTTTTAAGAGTTAAAAGGTAACACATAGACAGAGTTAATTTTGCGTTTATATTATTATAGATTGGTGAGAGAATAGCCCCGTCTTAGGTAAGCGGGCCCCGCGCCGCTAATGAGATTCTTTGGCTCGCGGTTTGCATTTCAGATCAGATTCTTGCCTTGTCTGTTCTCGGCCCCTAATAACGACATTGTGCTCTGTGCTTGTGTCTGTACTGGTTTAATTCGATTACGGCTTAGTAATAAATGTTATGAGTTCGTATGTATGTTGATTGACGTAGTAGGTAATTAGCTTGTTAAATAAATGATCATGATTGTTTAAAAGTTGAATGTGTTTTGTCTGAAAAGTTAAAATTATTCAGTCTTAGTATGTGAAATAGTCATGTAAGAGTTGAGATTTGTTCACCAGCCTATATACGTCCCACTGCTGGGCACAGGCCTTCCTACGAAACACGTGAAATGTATTAGGAGGAAGCATTTATCCGTAATAGCAGAGAGAATTATGGCGACATTGCGATGTGCCGTCACTAGGTATCTAAAAAAAACTAAAATAGGTAACTCAATTGCAAAAGAGCATCTGAAAGCAAAAGTACATGAATATAACAAATAAGTACTTTAAAAGCCAAAAAAAAATCGAGCAACATTTACAACTAAAATTCATTTTTTCGATCTTCTGATAATATATCCGTGCGTTATAACTATTGCTATACCTATGTATAGCAATTTTTGAAAACATTTTTATAGTAAAAAACAAAACTATGATATTATAATAAACAACAGAAAATACCTCGAAACCATGTAAAATCGAGAAGTGCCTACTCCATATGAATGGCTTTTAAAATATGATTTGTGTATAAAAGAATAAATTGGGAGAAGCAACGTTTCAGTACAGCTGAATGCGAGCGAAGCTGAAAAAATCCTTTTATTGAAACTAGCTCGAATGTTATCCATTATGTATTAGGTTTCTTTAGCAGAAGTTAGCGTTGTATAACGTCATTTTGTGTAGCTTATTTTTTGTGATATTACTAATTTCTTGATTTATTCAAAATATTTGAAAAATATATAGGAAGGGACTTAGAAACATATCAAAAGTACAAAAAAATATTGTCAAGGGGTCCGAACCCGTAAACATTCACAATTCAGGTGACTGCTCTAACCAACTGAGCCACTGAAGGAGTTGGGATTTTGTGTAAGGATATTACCTATATTTATTTAAATACCGATGTATGAATAAGTACTGGGTCTCCAATACTCGTCATGGGTGTTATCTTGCTATTTGTATTATGTAAATTGCTTTTAAAAAATAATATGTTTTCTTAATTTTTTGAAACGTAGCAGTTTTAAAGTTTATTCCAGTTTGTAAATGACGCATTTATTTTCATTTATTATTATTTATTTATGTACACATAAAAAGTTTAGGTTATAATGATTATAGGCTACGGTAACTACTTACCATCAGGCAGGCTGTATTATTGCCTTTTTCAAGGATAGTAATTTCCTTTATGTAACTGTTATTTTTCACCATTAATAAAATGTAAGCAAAAAAATTAAATTACTAAGGGAAGTTTGCAATTGAAAATTTTAAGGTGAAGACTACTCAAAACCATTTAAGATAGTCGTGACGTGCGTAGCAATGGTAACACACGGCAATAATGTGAGCATATCTGCAATATTCAGTTTTTGCCCGTCTCCAGTCCCTCAGGGCCCACTGTCTATGACACATGCGTAGGACAGAATCCAAAATGGGCCCCTGAATACATTTGCTCATCCGATATGAGATGTTAGCTTTTTGTCACCATATTGCGCGATGCGATAGTTTTTTCATATTAATGTCGGACCTGCTATGCCTTTTCACTACGATTTCTCCCAAGGGCGAACCTTTTTATATTGAGAATGTATTACATGTGAAAAATTGTAAGCATCATGAGAATTATTATAAGTTATATCAGTACTTTATGAGCAATGACAAACTTTTTTTTTAACCAACGTGTTTATTTACATAGAAAAAAGAATTAAGTTATTTATAAAAATACTCGCTCGGATGTTGAAATATAATATTTCGACATTATACGGTAGACGTTAGCTTATAACGCAAATACTAGAAGAAGATAGACTAGAAGAATTTCACAGGGTTATCCCAAGTCCTTGGTAGCACAGATGGTTAGAGCAGTTACCCGGATTGTGAAGGTCGCGGGTTCGATCCCCGACCCCTGGACGTGAAATTTTTCTATGTAAATATATTTTAATTTAAACATTTATAACGATGTTAAAATAAAATTTAGAACATAGGTATTCATTGCTCGCGTTATTTTTTTCGTTTAATCCTTATAGTACACTAAGCATCATACAAGGGAGAAGGCATATAATTTATCAATAAAATCTGTGGTCTGGCTGCTATCTTGATGAGGAGGATTAGTGGTCGCCCCCGGCTCCGCCGATGTGGGTTGTCGCGCCAAAAAGTAGCTCATGTGCTTTCTCAGGATGTAATTTATCTCCGCGTCAAATCTTATCTGAATCGGTTCAGCACTTTGGGAGTAAAATAGTATCAGACAGAATTACTTTCGTATTTATTTTATTAGTATGGATATAGCATGGATGGATATGAACATTGTACAAAACATAGGATTTTGTTTTTATTATTTGTTAGAAAAAAGTTACATGTCATTAAAAATATACTCCTATGTAGCACTCCCACTGTTATATTTTACTTCAGTGTTGTATAATGTATTCACTCATTATTGACAAGGATAAAGTTAGTTTTACTTGTTAACCCGGCAAGCATCAGATTCCAAACACAATTGATTTTCAATTGTCATAGCCCTCCTGAGGGATAACGCCTTGACACATTAATTATTATAGTACCTACCTCCTAGAACGAGTAGATGTCTAGTAGACCCCAGAACAATTTTAAGTTCACACTACGCGAAATTTGATGCGATGAAGACCTTACGAGCAATATCAAAGTCAATAAAGACTTTAGAGTACTAGGCACCTATAACAACGAGTAGTATTATTAGGCCAGCTGTTACAAATATTTATAGGACAACTCTTTAAAAAGTACCAGGCGCCCATAACAGCGAGGGAATCGATCACGGGCCCAACGAGGCAGCGTCCCGCGGACAGCGTGACCGCGCGTCGCCACTCCACGATCTATCTTCATCTCGGACACAGCCTTCGGTGGACCGTGTCCATTGTCCTCAGTGATGTATTGCGTGTTATTGATGAGAACGAAGCTTTTTGAAAATTGTACTGTTGCGTTGCATTGCAGATGAGTTTAATAAAGAATGATAGTATTTTGCTTTGTTGTATTTACGTTACCAGTTTTTTTTTACAAAAAGCAAGTGATCATTGATTTAAAAGAGGATAATAAAAAATGTATACATTTTATGATTCAATTGATTTAAATAAAGTAAAATGAGATAACGCAGGGCTATGATAAAATGGTGAAAGAGTCAACTTTAAATTAATCAATCCAAATTAAAATTAGTTTTTGATGATACTTGTCAACGTAAAATATAAAATAAACAAACTTTAATAAATTTTAAGAAGTTGGTTGCTAACTATATGTTAGTTTGTCTAAAATTGTTTATAGAAACAAGTTGTGTGCAAAAGGAATGAATTTCAAGAAATGTTTTTTTCTTAATTTTAATTAACTATGGCATTTTATTATTATAAATGATTGGAAGATGTTTTAAACAATATATAAATATGATCTCTTAATCTGTAAAACTTTATTTATGAAGTGTCAGTTGTGTCTCTTTCCGTTTCTCGTATCGCAAAAGAATGAGAACGGGGCCCTTCTGACTGATAGAGCGGGCGTAATGGCGCGCCTGAGTGATCACCCTCCAATCTGACAAGTTGTTGGACTGGCTGATGGATGGTCCACCAGTCGATAGTCAACTAATATGTGCCCGAGTTGTTATTGATTGACTTTGTTTGTTGCCAAAACTTTCTGATTTCGACTTCTTTTGGGATTACGTGGGATTTTTGGATATTTATTTTGTGAAAAACATTTATTAATAAGAAATACACCTATTGTTTAGTTAGTTCTAGCCCAAATTAGAGCTTGTATTATCGATACCAGATAACGGAAAATATACATAACGGTGTAATCTTTTTTTAAACAAAGCACGGCAAATGATTCAACACCATTTCTTCCACCCTGATGTGAAGTGGTAAGAAGAGTCTATATGAGAATACCGCTAAGTAGATACCGGCCTAAAAGATGCCTTTTCACGCCTCTACACAGTTAAAGGAAGGAGGGAAGACAATATGTGCTGGCAAAGAATTCCAAGTTTTGTACAATTCTATTTTCATCCCAGGATTTCAAATTGTCTTCATACCCTATTTCATCTAAATTGCCATAAGTGTGAAAAGGTAACAGAACAAAATTAAATAATTACTTCGCATTTCTAATTTTAGTTTGGATATAGTAATGTATTGTATTATCGCGGCTCTTTAGCTCAGCAGGCTTGGCCAAGTGATGGTCTTCGCTGGCAGGAACAGGATGAAGCTAACCAAGGATCGTGCCAAATGGCGTTCTTGGAGAGGCCTATGTCGAACAGTGAATTGTTGTGAGCTGATGATGTTGATTCCAGCGTCTGCCCACGACTTCATCAGCATAATCCCACGGGAACGCATTCTCGGGAGGAAAAGTATCATATATTTTAATCTTGATTATAATATATCTGTGTGCTAAATATAATTCAAATCCGTACAGCTATTTTAGCGTGATTGAGTAACAAAAATCGTTCTAAAATTTCGCATTTTTAATATTAGTAGGTATAATTTTTTTATTATTTCACCTTAAAAATGCAATGAGATATCTCAATTATTTGTTCATTAGAATTCAGTTCACGTTTTACAACGATACACTACTAAATTACTCTCAAGCTCTCAAATTTTATAGTTAGTAGACTGCGGGCTAGTTCCCATTTACACGTAGTACCGCCGAAATATTCAATATCGCTGAACATAGAAGCTCACGTTATTTGACTGAATATCGTAAACTATTTACGTACCTACCCATAAGTGATTTAGCTAACTTGCCGATAAACTGCTGCACGTGATTGAAAACTTCAAGTTAGGAGCTTTGTCTGATTGAAAACTTTAAAATAAAGTTGAAAGTAACTGGTAATTCGAAGTCCAGATATTTTATCTGTGAGCTTAATGCTCTGCATTGGAACAAAATGTGTAGAATCTTTTAAAAATTCTTAACAGGGTTACTCTTGGCCCTCATTTCCCTAATGGTATATGGTAAGTGAAGATAAGGCCGATGATGAAAGCGAGCTACACCCGGATTCCTCAACCACAGAGGAACTGGCTATCTTACCTCCAACTGCCTGAACACAACAATGCTGTTGACATTATTATTATGGCGGCAGGGTTAGGTAAGACGGTGGTAGCTAGCCAGGCGGATTTAGAAAAGCCCTACCACCGACCAAACCGAGCAGAAAATTTCTGCATCCACAGGAATCGAACCCCAGACCTGAAGTAGGTGGTCGCAACCACTAGACCTCAGAGGCGTTTAAACTAGCTGTAGAAAACATTGAATTACAGCTAGTTCTATTAATCCATTCTAATATTATAAATGCGAAAGTAAATCTGTCTGCCTGTTATCTTTTCACGCTTAGGCCACTGAACCGATTTAGATGAAATTTGGTGTGCAGATAGCTTGAGAACCTGCAAAGGACATAGCATACTTTTTGGAGCGATATTTGACATCCGCGCGGGCGGAGTTACGGGCGGACACTATTATAGAGTTATATGAGAGTAGATCAGTAGAATACTTAATTCGAGAGTGAGAGCGAAAGAGCAAGAGTTCGAAGTCCAAAGGTGATTGACCTTTGCTCCTAATGTTCTGCTGCGCTAAGTATATTCATACATAATTTCGTTGGTAATTGTAAATTAGTTTATGGTATTCTAATTAGTAAGCGAGCAAATAGAGATTCTAGAACAGCTCATCAACTTCAGTACTTTATCTTTCAAACATTATAAACTTCAAACACAAATAGATTGTAGCTACGAGGCTACGACTTAGCAGACAGTTTCTAGTTCCTTAACCTTTATTCTGTTTGTCCTGAATCACACATGTTTTTCCGATTTCATCGTGGTATACAAATTTATTAAATTAAAATCAAATATTATTATTAAGAGGCTGATAATTGCTAATTGAGCCTTACTTAAAACTTTTTTTAGCACAACCTGTTGAAATAAACGCAGTGAAAAAAAATTATGTTACTCTTGGACATATTTCTGATAATATGCATGTCCACAAAACACATTATAATCAAAATCTTTGTATAAAAAAAATGCCAAAGTCACCCATCAAAATCAGCTTTCAGAACAAATTCTGCATTATATGTCAAAGGTTTATTTCTGATTTTCAGGAAACCAAACTTGTTATATTAAATTTTATAATATTGATGTTTTACAATTTCAAATAAGTAGCAAGTTTTTTAGTAAATAAATTTATTCTGAATTCTTCAGCCGATTTCAATAGCGACTCGCGCCATTATCCATTCTTCTCTTTCATTTGTAGAGGAAACGACAGTGATCGCCGAGGCGTGCTGCTAGGTGTACCTGTGTCGCTTCTTTGCTCGCGGTTCTTAATAATATCAGTCTGCGTCTGTTTTAATTTGCAAATATCAAATAGACAATTATATTTTAGGTTTTAGTTATTACTATGTGAGTGTATTATAGTAGATAGACAAAAATGAGTAAATAATTTCGTAAATTTTTATTGTGAAAATTTTATTTCATTAATAATATTATTTATGAAATAAAAATTTTATTGTATAAATATTATTTTGGACTATGGAAAACCAAGAAAAAGGTCTAAAAAGAGTCAAAACCATTCGTATAGGGCTAAATAACACAATAATAACCTGATTATTTTTTCTTTACATAGCTAATTTTATCTAATTTTAGGAACTATCAAAAACTCCATAATCATCTCGAAAGTTGTACCTATTCAGATTCACAGTCACAGATGGAAGTTGTAAAGTAAGTTTATTTTTACTTGAAGGGAAATGTATAAGTATATTGTATAATTTAGATAGTTAATTTCGAAATAAATGACTCTGTCGCGATAGTGTAGGGGTTGAGATGCTCGACTTACTATCCGAGAGGCAGGCGTTCAATCCTTCAATGGTTCACAACTTTTTTTTTATTATTTGTATTTTTTATTTCTTATTTGTTTTTTGAATATGAAATATGAAAGTAAAAAAAATATAAATATAAAAAACGATTAAACTATAAATACAAAAAAAAAATTTGAATCAATTTTTTTTTCTTTGGTATTTTTTATTATTTTTATGTATGTTTATTTTTAGTCCTTTTTTGTTTATGTTTCTTATTTTTTCATTCTTTATTAATTCTTTATTAATATTTTTTATTTTTTTATTACTCTTTGTTTATCTAATAATGAATAAGGAAAGTAAAAAAAAACTTATGTATTTATATGTATTACATAATACAAAGATATATTTCAACAAAGTTTTTATATAGAACCATAAAATAAATTTGGTTTATTTCATAGACCTACGTAATTGTCAGACCCGGCAGTGTTAAAAATAATCAAGATATCGAATGGTTCGTTTCTGTTCTTTTTAATATTAATTTTTCCGGTTACAAAATGTGATTCATGAAGAACAACAGGCACAGTTAATTTTAGATTATTAAATGCATACAACACTAAATTAGCCTAAGCCTAGCCTAGGCTTAAAGGTTCTTTATATGTAAATTTTAAAACCAGAACTTTTATCATATGCAATAAAAGAGATGTTTCAAAAATGTATGTAGACCCGGCCAGGTCTATACACAGTTTACTGAAAAATAGGTAAAAAATTGTAGAACGATGTTCAATTCCAGTCCACGGTGTTGAGTATTCTATATTTCAACTTTTGTACCGGCAAACTATGCATGATTCAAATATGTCCTCTTTCCACTATATTATTGAAGCACAAATTAGCTCTCAGCAATAGGGCTCCAATCCAAAAAGGCTCCATAAAAAATCTACGGAACAGGTGACGTCACATGTTCCCATATTACTAAGAAATGTATGGGCATACTGACAAAATTAATAATAACTATGTATTAAGTATGTTTTTATTAATAGTTGTCATTATAATAGTTGCTTTAATTGATGTCAGCAATCTAATTACATTATCATTTTTGATAAATTTTGAAAATAAATGTATTTTTTTTTATTTCGAACAGGGTACAATTAACAATATTTCATATCTTTTAAGTTTGAATTGTTTTTATGGGTAGCGGTAGCACATATTTTCCGATTTTGTGAAAAATAGCGCCAATTTTAAACTTAGGCATCATCCCAATTCATGTTTATTATAATTTTTGTTAATGTACCTAATCTGTGGGCAATGTTGTTGGGATTACATTTAAATGTACTATTTATTATTTATATTGTTCAGCTTATACATACTGTAACACTGTTTATCATCATCATCATCACTAGCCTGTATACGTTATATAAGCCTTCCTACATGGAAGAAACACATGATACACATGATGAATTTGGGCAATAACACTACCACGCTAGCCCAGTGCGAGTTGGTGGGGTAAAGAGGTTGTAACAACAACCGGGACCAACGGTGACCCATCCCGGGATCGACCATGGCGAAAGTTGCTTTGTTTTCGTAGTTGAAACCAGAGAGTTCAATCTACTACGCCACCGAAACATATAGTCTTCAATAAATGAAAAAAATCCGTATCAGACCTTCGGATCTTGAGGTAAATAAAACATGAACGCTGGCACATAAATAAAGATAATCACATACCTAACCTACAGAAAGAACTCTATAAAATAATCTAACATGTTACAAATTTCAATATACTCTAGACTGTTTCAGATGAGTATTTATTAAAACATATTTTTACAATTTCGCATATCTTATTTCAAAGATTACTATTCCAGAATTTTAATAACTAAATTTCTTGATTAACCTAATAACCAATCATTACTGTTTGATACAATCGAATAAAGTTTCATACGTTTCATAGAAAGTATATTTCATAATATTATTATTATTTTATCGACAAAACTCTGTATCGAAACATGAATAAATATTAAACAGCACACATTTTAATATATCATCAATCATCGCATTCCCGTGATGACTTAAATGCTGTTATAGTCAGTTCTATATCATTAATACCTTTCCGACATTGAAGTAATAATTGAAATGTTACGGCATTCACTTTTGGAAAGACTTGCGGCGTAAACGCTCTTAACTTAAAAAATAAATACTTACTTGATTAATCTTTCTATTACTTCGAACTGACATTATTTTTACTGTGATGAGATGACACATCCATACTCTTATAATTGCGAAAGTAACTGTGTCTTTCTGTGTGTTACATTTTAACACTTAAGCTGCTTAAACGATTTAGATAAAAAAATAATCTATTATGGATTCCGAATTCCAAATAGAAATAGCGAAAAGTACTCAAAAGAGTATCGGGACCGATTTCGATATAAACTAAAAGTGCAGCATTAGATTTTTGAGAAATCAAAAATTAAGGTAGAAATAGAACCCGTTGATTTTGAAAAAAAAACACTATCATTACACGATTCGATAGTATCGCGGTATACAAGGAACAATAAATTCCGGTAAGATATTACATATGGAAAACGAAAGGGAAATGTTGGATTTTTATAAACTGCTACACGTTTTAAAGTAATGTTAAAGGCCACAGTGAAAAAGAAATAAAATGTAAACAAGTGCGAGTAATCCACTTTACGTTTTAATAACATCGTGCCAATAATTTACATTTGGTTCGACGTTTCGTTGATTACTAGTAACTTTTTGCATACTGCTTCGTACTTTGTAGCATAATTTATAAAAGCAAAACGTACTTGAAACTTGAATTTTGTAATTTGGAATCTAATCGAATGGTGTAATACACCATGTGAGTTTTTTTTAAACAATAGTTTTGATTCCTGGCTAGGAATATTTTGTAAACATCCAATGATGCAGTTTAGTTTTTCTTTTACGTTTTCGAGAGTCCTTTGAGTACTTTTCGCTATTTCTCATAGTGTCGGATTGGGCTATCCATGCACTTAAAAATTTACAAGGCGTTTTAAAACCAAAATTTATTCAAGTCGAGCTTTAATTTATAGAACAGCTGACATGAAAATACGTATGTCAAAACTATTATGATTTGTCTTTTGTAATTGCATCCCTGATTTTCATGTTTCGATTTCATAATAGGTTCCTTAATAAAATTTATTAGTATAAATAAGTATATTGACCGTGTAAAATATTTACCATTAATTTAAAAATACCACATATATTTTTTATAAAAGTGTTCAGTTTTTTATTTTTCATTTCTATTTTTATAATGGTCTATGGAATAAAGCACGTGGAGCACGCCATCTAGTGGCATTTTTTTAGCTTGACGCTTTTGATGTTGTAGTAGTTACGCGGCTTGTCGGTGTAGTATTGTGGAGCCACGTTATCGGAAATATTAGGGGGCGGGGCCTCGAAATTCATTTTCTCAAGGTCGTTGGCGTTTATCAGCCTCTTAAGAGGAGCTCGGTGGCGTATTGGTTTGAACGCTCTGGTTTCGTTACAAAAACAATAACTTTCGCCATGGTCGATCCCGGAATCAATTAAATCTGTAATCTTGAGCACCTCCGTGCTTCGGAAGGCACTTTAAGCCGTTGGTCCCGGTTGTTACTGCAACCGCTTTAGCCCACCAACCGGCATTGGGCCAGCGTGGTGGTGTTATGGCCCAAACTCCTCATATGTTTCTCCCATGCAGGAATGCCAGTGCCCATCAGTGGGACGAATATAGGTTGGTGATGACGATGATGATTATTATTAGACAATAACCATCAAAGAACATGGCTAAACAACTGCCAACATGCATAGATATTCTTACTAGCTCGAAGTATTCAAATTTTATTCATTAATTTTTACCCCGACCCAAAATTTAATTGATTTGACGTATTGTGAACCAGTGTGAAACGTCTTAATAAAGATTAAAAGCTGTTTTCTTTACACTTTAGGATGGACAACACTACTCTATGGAGAACCTACATTATTAGCTAGTAGATATAATTAAGTCAATGCATATCAGACGCGATCGATTTTCTATTGCATATGAACTTTGTGGGGCTGCTGGTAAACACGGAAATATTTTTTGTTATAATAGTAAATGAGCGTAATTCGCAATTAATGATTCAGATTTTAAAATATATGTACACTGCAACTGTTTAAAATTTTACATATATAAATATGTAAAGGTATAACAGTATTTGTAGCCAGTGTATAGTGTATCCTCGAAGTATGCAATAACACGGGGCATCCCCGTTATTTCCCTCACATCGCGTCATAATTCCCGCACATAGCTCCCGATATTGCCAACTATTTAGCGTTGCTATTGCTTGCTTAGGCGAGACGTGCACCCGAAGCAAAGCGGAATTACAGAGGAATTTTTCGCTGCTGACTGTCCTGTGCATACAATTTATTTATCAATCTTTAAATGCACATAGATGAGATAGATGTCGATGATATGATGTATAGTGTCGTTACTTTCATAATTAGCTACATTTGTTGATTTGAAAAGTGACTAGAACACGTTTATTATATTGAAGGGAAAGGCAGCCAGTTTGATTACTGGGCATGGAAGGCATTTCCATCTTAGACCTCAGGATGACAACGCAGTGATGTTTCCTTGTTGCAGTTCTATAGGTGACGGCAGCCACATATCACCAGGTGGGCTACATATAAAAGTACTCTGTGGTGCGCCATCAGCTATGTGAAGACTATTGTTCTGAAAATTTCTAGGATCCTATCTTTTGACAAATTCAACCGTAAGTTTTAATAACATTACGTTTTCAGAAATACAAATACAGGGGTCCGGCCAAAAGACGCGGGTTTGATTCCCGCTTGGAGAATATATTTTTTTCGTCGTTTTCTTTATTTTTATTTCTAACAATAAAGTAGTCTTTATAAACGCATATAATCAAACATTTAAATGACATTATATTGAATAAACCGTTTTATATTCGTCGAAGTATTGGCTGACTCGGACTCATCGAATTTGGTGTATTGGATATGGCTTCATGACGTCATGAAGATTAGTCCTTTCAATGTTCTAGGTCGTCTCTCTCGTCATCTCTTTTATTGTTAGAAATATATGGTTTTGTTAACTAACCAACTAAAGTTAGTACAATATACACACACACGTACATTTTTCTTATTTACTAAAATAAGAAAAAATGCTACTAGCCTTTATGGGTGTAATTATGCCTACGATGGTAACTGTCTCCAAGAATGTACCTATTCACTCTAGCCTTGAATACGTCCAAATTCGAGGTTTGGGCAGGCTGAGAGCTTTACTCCTTAGCGTTTCGGGTGCAAAACGATTTGGCGAAATGCTTTGTGCCGATGGTTGGAATATTCACAATATATTCTGCCTCTGGTTTCTCGATGGGTAAAGGGGGCTGGTGGAATTAATTCACGTAAAGTGTATTCGATAGAAAACTGACAAACGTGCGACTTTGGTATATTTTGGTAAGGACCACGGAAAGCGCGAAGTAGGGCGGCCTCCCACCAGATGGAGAGACGATCTGATCAGAACCGTTCCGTTTGGGAACCGATGGGGGAAGCCTTTGCTCAGCAGTGGACATCACAGGCTGATACGATGATGATGAAGGCATTTGTAAAAATAGTTTGTAACTGATGACTTGGACGTTAAGTCTACCATTTAACGTTGACAGTAACCAGAAGGCGGTCTTCTGTTTGTAAAGTTAAGTCTTACCCGGAGAATTAAAGTCATAAACTAGTATTTTTTAAATTATTGCTTTTGTAACATTTCTTAATCTTCCCCTATGATCTTTTGACCCTTTTAAATCATTCGTGTGCTTGTTTGACTCCTTCAATTTTAAAAAAACTACTGTAGGATATGACAATTTGTTTTGTTTGATTTGAGATATAGATAGAAAACTTGTATTTTATATTTTTAACTAAATATGAATAAGTATATCTATTTCATATTTTCATCCGGCTGTGCAACCAGCTTTAGATCCCGCGTCGCGTGGGTGCTCCACAGCATTAATTATATGCAACGCGTCGCCCGGCGTGCTAATAAATAAATGACAGGTCAGCATCTCAGTTCCATTATTGACATAATGACTGTCATCGGTGAGATGGAGAGCAATCATATTCCTGTGCAAAGCTTTTCAATTACTTATACATTAAAAATAATATCGTAGTTAGAGCTTTAATTAGATTCTTTGTATTACATATTACTTGCTTTTGTCCGCAGCTCCTCCCGTCTAGATGTCGGTTCCCTATATTATTTCCAGGGTCTTCAACTCTGGGGTGGCTGACTGACTGAGTGGGCCTCACACCGGGACCGGATGCGGCTGTGGCCGCGACCGGCCCGGGGTGAGGCCTAGTGCCCCGCCCTAGGACTGGCTCTGGTCGGTTCTAGGGTCGGGCTGTCCGGAGGCAGCTCGGTGAAATGCTTCGGCAAACCCCGGGTCGACTCCATTATGGGCATGGGGAAACCGGAGTGGTTTAGCAGGTATTCAGCGTCATGTATCATAGCGGCACTGAGCCGCTATGATCAGGCGCTGGGCGACCCCTGCACAGGCCCACGTCTAGCCGACGGTCCGCTGGTCCACCTAACCAGCGGTTTAGGGTATCGTCTGTAAGCGGATTCCACTCCTAAAAAAAGGGTCTTCAACTCTGTCTCCATACCAAATTTCTTCTAAATCGATTTAGCGGTATAGGCGTGAAAGCGTAACAAACAAACAAACGCATTTATAATACTATGTTAGGATAAGTTTTAGCAGGTTCTACAGGCTGTTAGGGGGACGCTCTCGAATACGAAGGTCTGGTGCTGGTCACCCTAAACCAGCTTGCTAAAAAATAAATTTGAAATCGCGAAAAAATCAGCTGTTTCATACAAATTGTAATATCTACACGGCCTGTTTGTATGGAACAGCTGTTTTTTTCGTGCTTTGAATTTTATTTTTCAACAAATTGTGTTTAAGGAGACGAGCACTGCCACCTGCCTTCTTTTCCGAGAGCATGCCCCTAACACCCTGTTAGCACGTAGGTATAGATAGTCCCAAAAGACGCGGCCTGAGCAGGCCTCCAACAACGATTTGGTGAAGGTCGCAGGAAGCCGCTGGGTCTCATGAATGAAATCATTAGGGGAGGCTTTGTCCAGCAATGCAGTGGACTTCTTCTGGTTGATAGATGGTCCCACATCGGACATTACTCGTTGGTTGAAAAATAAGTATTAATCTGTCAAGCGGCCTTATACTTCTGGAGGTCTATGAATAATCAAATGTGTCTGGAATCTGATGCTTGACGGGTTAGTAGTAATATTTTTTAACCTCACATCTTGCCCAAAAAGTGTGCAAGCGTGAGTATTCCTACTCCTAAAGGAGTCTTTACTTACAAAATATACTGAATATTTATTATCTAAAATGATGAGATACTGTGTTTTATAGTTATTGCGGTACAATACTCGAGGAATCCCAAATATTATGCGGCGATTGTTAGCGTAGAGCGTACTTCGAGTTCTTTGTACCGTATCCATAATTTCTAATTTATTAGTCGCATGGCATAATGCTTCCACTAATTGGATTGTTTTTTGTACTAAGTAGATTTTACAGCAATGGCAATCAAGTCGTCGGGGCTCAATCATTTGACTTCTTTTTCTCAGCTATGCGATTCTCTAAAGTCAGCAGCCTTGAATTCGTGGCTGTCGGCAGCGCTTTCATACCTTTTGGCGTTTGTTTGACAGCCGTTGGCGACCCTAGCGTTCCGATGACGAGCACGGCGTGAGCCGGAACTAATAAGTTGTTTCTTTTTATATCTTTATGTAAAAGTCAATCAAATATTGAATGAAGTCATTGCGATACATTTTAAACACAAGAAATACGGAATCGAAAAATATATAAGTCCTATATCCAAATCAGCGACAAACATACAAAGCCAAGAGATCGACGTAGATATTTACTTAGGCGCAGCATTGTGCTCAAACGTCAAAATTAATGACGGCTCATCGTCTTGTCAGTCGTCAAGCTCGATATCGAATATTTATTAATTAGTGATAGCATAAAGTATTACCGGCGCCAACCTATATATTGTCTGAATCTACGACGGAATTCTACTGTATACCATTTTACATGTGTTTTCTAACATGTTTTGTTATGAAGTATTTGACTCACCCAGAAAGCACAAGCATAATTTATCTATAGAATAAGCGGTTATCTGGCCGTCAAAGGGACAGATAGATTTATTCTTAAGTTAAGTGAATTATTCGTCGAATAAAGTCTATCTGACGCTTGAAAAACCCACTTTTTTGCTATCTATCGAATAAACCCTATCTGACTGTTTATCTGAGCATTGAAAAATCGGCCCTAAGGGTTACAAAGTAAGCAGCGAATTCGAGCGAGCGATTCATAATTTACTGCATCTTTTGGATATTACACTCATCATCATCATCATCATCACGATATTACACTATATTAGTCAAATTCCAACACATAACCACTGAAGGGCACCACATTAACAAAGAAAAACACTATTAGCAGCATTAATGTGTATACCTACTTTAGTAAAATATAGTATCAGAAATTGAAATAGCACTCTAACGATTTCTTTCAACCTCTCCAAAATTCAAAATAGGTAAAACTAAATTCATATCAGAACCTGCAAGAGTGGGGCGGTATTAGGTATGCTAGCCACTTCCACCTCGCAATTTTTCCTTCTAAAACATAAATTCCCCTTACAAGTTTGAGTGATCTTACGGAGGTTATACCTAATTTTACGGGGAAAGTTTCGGAGGCGTGTCCGGACTCGGCTACTTTTATTTCTCTTCCACAAGTGCTGGACGCCGTATTACTTTTGATGAGGTGTACTTTTGATTCGGTCTTTGAGTTATATGATTTTCATTGCTGCAGTTATTTGAGTTTTTATGTAAATTGCTTCAAATATCAATAAAGCTGTTTTATTACTTAACTACTTATCAAAATGTATGCACGTGTCTTTAATCCAAATTTTGCGCTAACGAAAATGGAGTTAAGTATTTGTCAGATGAAGACGATCAGTTTTTAGGATTTTTTACAAAGAAAATCTTCCCCTACTACTTCTTTTTTTATTTAGTTGAAATCATTATGAACAGCTCTTCTCAAATATTACTATTTAAAACTTTGAATTACACAAAAAGTTTGATTGACAAATATAAAGGAGATAGTAAAAGTTTCTATGGGACTATTTATTATTCTTCATTATTCATTAGCACCATTTATTCGTACACTTATTTTTTGTAAGAATCCATCTTACCCTATCATTTCATTATATCTTGACTGATGGAAGCGGCAACAATTTTTTTAATTTGTTGAAAAACATCGCAGAGGTCGCTATTTTGAAGAAAACAAAATGGTAATGTCAATAAATTTAGTTTTGTACGATTTTACCTTGAATATTGTTGTTTTATTTCTTCATAGCCATGGTCAAAGAATTTTGAAAAACAACAAAATCACTTCAAGTGCACCTAAACATTCATGGTTCAAAATACGGAATTTCAATTTTAATAAGGTATTCCTCGAAGCGCACCTTTGAAACGTACCAATTGTAGCTCACCAAAACCATTCCTCAAAACGTACAAAATTATAATTTTAATAAATGTCAGTACCTATGACATTATAATCAACTGTTTAACAACGTTATTGTGGCTAAAAAATATGTATTTTTGGTCACTTTTAAGTCGCCATTGTATAATTATGTCTTCTATGTTGCCATTGTATACAATACTCATTTTGTTTCGGATTTTTTTTGCAATAAAATAAAAGGGTTTTGTGTTATCATTAAATTAGGAGACCATGCTATTCATTGCCATTATTGTCTACAATCTGAAACGTCGCTTATGAGCTGGCCCAAAACTTTACCATCGCCTTTACACTTATTAGACGATGTTTAAATCAAAGGACATCTCAGTACCTTTATTCACCTAATGTCATATTTATTAACCGATTTCAAAAGAAGGAGGAGGTTATCAATTAGACTGTATTTTTTTTATGTTTGTTACCGTAGAACTTTCGACTGGGTCAACCGATATTGTTGAATTTTTTTTTTTGTTCGATGCGGAATAGTTTCCATTTGGTCTCAAAAAAACTTTCTGAAAATTCATTGGGTAGTTTGGTTTTTAAATTAAATAAACTGGAAAAATTAAGTCATCTACGTATGCGAAATTTCGTTTTTTGCTTTCCTATGAATTTTTTTGTGTTAAAGTAAAGAGACTAAAATAATTAGTTCAAAAGACTACAATAATAGTATACGATTCGAGTGATGTCACGAATTCATGCATTCTATTCCCAAGATACCTAATATTAATAAATATTAATTTTAATTGTACAACATCCGAATCTGAACGTGACTTAAGAGGGCCCAGTACGTTAATATAGCATACTTATTAGGGATTCGATGGGTTAGTTCATAACTCGTGATTTGGACCCGTTAATGGTTGTTCAGCACTTGTGAAATACGCGCCGCTAACACTGACTGAGGGAGTTTTATGGATTTGGGCTTATGAAGTTGAGGAAGTGCTGTTAGAGGTGAAAGCCTTTTATAAGTAATAATTATGTTACTATAGATAGAGGTCACTTTACTGGTGATATTTTTTTTTTTAACCCCTGACACAAAAGAGGGGTGTTATAATTAAAAAATAAATAAATAAAGTGTATCTGTGTGTCTGTCCGTGGCATCGTAGCTCCCAAACAATAGGACCAGTTTTGATTCGATTTTTTCTGTTTGAAAGCTGACGTGATCGAGATGGTTCTTAGCTATAATCTATGAAGATCTGTTAAGTAGTTTGAGGACTATCAGCTCATTTCCTACTTGACAAAAGGGTCTTATTAACATTCACAGATCCGATTGATTTGAAATTTGTGTTACTGTTACTTCGGTGGTATTTCCAAGACATGCTAACTTTGAGCTGATCCTGAGTAATCAAATAGTCTGCGGGATGCTCAATTCTTTAGAAACTGACAACAGATGTATAGTGTGTTTTGGTCTCTTAAGTACATATCTCAATGAGATGGTGTTAGGGGCCGTTCAAGTATTACGTAACGCAATTTTTGGGGTCTTGTAAAACGTTACGAAGTGTTACCAGGGCGGGAGGGGGGTTCGAACAAAGCGTTACGTAACATGTTTTTTTTTTGAAATTTGAATTAAAATCTTCTGAGCTGGCAACCCTTTTCGTTCCGTGTTTTACGGGGAATTCCTCGATTTTATCGTACTGTACGTCAGTTTTATATTTTTCTCCGAACCCTTTTTTGTTAATTAATTAATCCCTTATCAAATAAAAGTAAATAAAATAAACAATATAAGCAAGTATAAGTATGAGTTAAAATTTTCATGTTTTATTAAAAAATAACTAAGGTATTTAGGTGTCTTTCTAGTCCTTTGCGCTTCTTAATTGTGTCTTTTAGCTAAAAATGGTCCCTTGGTTATCCGCAATTTTACTTTACTATAAATTTATAGTAAAGTGAAATTGCGGATTATATGTCCAAAGGGTCTGCTTATTTCGTAACGAAATTTCTGTCAGCAGACCCGCAAAAGGAGACACGAAAACGTAACAAAGGCAGAAATTTAGCGCCTCGTTGCTTTGTCGTACTTCCAGAACTTGGAATTCTTTGCCAGCACATGTGTTCCCTCCTTCCTATAACATGGGTTCCTTTAAGAGAGGCGTGAAAAAACGCCTTTTGGGCCGGCAAGGTAAGGACGGCTAAAGCAGTGTCTAAACTGTACTAGCTGTCTTCGCATAGGGACTCTTCTTACCGCTTCACATCAGGTGGTGTTGGGACAATTGCCGTGCTTCGTAAAAAAAAATGTACATTAAATGTATATTTTGTATGCTTAGAAACATTATAAACAAGGAGAAGAAAATTATAAACAAGAGGAGAGACAGAATTCCGTGACTTTTCGAAATAGTGATGCAGGATTTCCGCTGGCAGTGAGTTTCAAAGCCTGACAGCATGAAAGAACAAACACGGATATTTTAAGTACATTAGATTCATTATATTACAAGCAGTAATAATTTTAATGACATTAGTATATACTAATGTGTTTATGCCTAGATAAATATATGTATGCGAATGTGTTTGACGTTTAAAAAACTGCTAAGGAAGTGCTAAGCATTAGTGGCTGTATGTAAGTAATACAAAAGTGCATTCTTATAATAAAATACAAAAATCTCAGTTTCAAATCGTTGTCACAGCATTACAACCAGTGCAACTTGTGTGCAACTACCCAAGTTTGCTGCAAAATTTTGCGAAATACATTTTTAAAGGGGAGATCGGAAACTTCATAAAAGTTATCTCGCAGTATTCCGTGGTCTTGAGCTCCTAAGCCCTTTAACGTTAAGTCTAAGCAGCTTATGTCATTCCCACAAAAAGATTTTGAGACTATTCGCTGCAAGAGAGATCGGTGGATTAAGAGTTGAATTAAACAATACGGGATTGCTGATACGATACTGTTATTGGCAGCAACATTTTATAATAAACATTTGTTATGTCGTAGGAATCAGTATTTTTTCGAAATCTGTTGGGCTATGTCACAGAGAGTGTTCTGAAGAGATTTTTGACCTTATTCCACATTTTCTTTTCTTTTCAGAAGCAAGCGTGCCGGTCTATGAAGTCAACAATTCATTGTCTACATCACACACAAAGAACTTTAGCGACTAGTTTCTATGTCCTACTTCTAAAACTTGGAATTCTTTGCTAGCACATGTGTTTCCTCCTTCTTATAACATATGAGTTCCTTTAAAAGAGTGCCATTTCACGAATGGCACCTTCTGGGCCGGCAAGATTGAGGCAGCTAGTGCATTACCTATGTTTTAGTTGAAACTCTAAAAGCATACGGACTCTTGTTATCGCTTCAAACTTCAAATCAGGTAGCGTAGGTATAGTCATTTACGTGCTTGTTAAAAAAATTGACGAAATTACAAATATTATTAAATTTTTGTGGCGTTTGATTTTAAGTGGTTATAAAAAGTAGCTTCATATGTGTGAGTGTACACATTCTTTTATACAAATCGTACGACACTTTGTAGCGAGCGACCGTATTTCCCTGAGATAGGTGCGATTTTTGATGTACCTACGCTGGACTGTTCTATCACCAATCCTACTCCACGCATTTGTTTGTCGTCCACTGAACCAAAGCGACCGCGTCGTCTATTTTGACGTGGTTTCCGTACAGTATGCCCTGTCGCCTCATTATCTATCCTTTGGTAATCGCAATAGCTTTCCTTTGACATTTATAGCGTATCCATTGAACGCTTTATTAAGTGTGATGTGGAATTAATGCTCAGTTAAAGCACAAATGTACACGAAATTGGACTTCATAATACGCTCATAGTTATCTTTTAGACAATGGCTTTTAAATGAGGTGTCAAATTACGGCGTAATATTACGTGCGTGGATATTTTAACCTATAACGAGTCGTCTATTGGCCTAATATGTACATGAAAGTTTTCCGAAGATTCGAACCAAAATAATGGGTGTTTTGTGACATTATACAGTGTGTTCCGAAAGTCCGAAATAAAATATAAGGGGGTGGTTGTTTCCTGTCCAGAAATACCTCTGAAAGTTTGATATCTTTCTGACCAGTTTAATTTTCGAATTGAATTAATAAAACATAGTCCTGCTCGTGCCAACCCTAAAATATGTGTGTGTGACAACCCTAAAATGTGTGTGTGTGTGTGTGTGAGTGTGTGTGTGTGGTATAACTATAGTTACTTATACCACATACACACACACACACACATCCCCACACACTCACAACCCGCACACCACACTACGATATCGACCCCCCGCAACCCCAGAACTCCAAATAAGTATGATTTCGGGATTCTGTAATTTAATTTTGTATTGTGAAATATGTTTATTTGAATAAAATTTATTATTATATTAGTTCTAGCGAAGTTTTTATGGTAGAGGTTCAGGTCCTAGAAGAATCTATCTCTGTAAATTTGCGCATCATTATTTGCCTTGATTTCATCAAATTTTACTGTGCGCAGATGACGCGATACAAACGCTATCCGTCCCAAATATTATCATAAACCAAAAATAACAATTGAGTACAGAAAACTTGGACAAAAAATATTTAATTTCAGTAGGTAAGTAATTATGGAATTTACGGGTATTTCTTCTGATTATAGAAACAATAAATAACGAATTGAGAACCTTACTTTAAATTCTGTTGTGAAATTTAGTCTAGTTTATTCGTTGCAAAGAAAAAATAACATTTCTTTTTTCTAATAATGCTTACTTACATCAATTATAACAAGACGACCTGTTTCACTAGATACCGCCAAAATCCAGCTAACATTTGGACTTCATCTTAAACTCCGTGGCATAGGTTTTGAAATGTAAATAGATCAGTTGCGATGCAAATTAGTGTATAATCCGCCTTGAGCTGAGGCGACAATGAGTTGTCTGTTGGTCCCGCACACCAGTTGTTCACCATCGATCTACGACTTGTAAAGCGAGCTTATTTGAATTGCACATTTTGTTTGAACTGTTTGTTTGTTTATTTGCTGTTAAATTGTATTTATTCTGTCAATAAATACCATTTTCACTCCATATTTTCAGTAAAAACCGATGTTTAATACGTTACTTTAAATGTGAGTTTTCGTATACCTGACACAAATATATGAGTGCCATTTAAATAAAATTCACGTACGAAAACTAGTTTTATTTTCAACTGCGTCTTGCTTTGCAAGCTGTACTCGACGTGGTGAGATTCGTCGTAATGGGAAAGCGACGTATCGAGAGTCACCGTAGTGAGACTCGACGTAAAGAGAGTCGACGCAGAGGGAATAATTCAAAATAACTACCCTGAGATGTTTTTTTCTGAGATGAAATTTCCACACGATATCAACGGTAGATCGGGGATCTAACTACGGAGTGAAGGAGAATAATCATCCGAAATAGTTTTGGCTCTATTTATTATAAACAAAAATTAAAACCGACTTCAAAAAACTGAAAAGATCTTAGAAACATATTTTTTGGAGTCGGTGCTTCACTTTCTATTGTTTTTGGAAACCACTTAGCACCATCTCCAAAAATATGTTTCTAGGGGATGAGACCTACCTACTTAAATTTAATTATTTTATCCTTTTCAGTTTTTTTAAGTCGGTTTTAATTTTTGTTTAAATTTTTTTTTCATAATTTTTAGTGATAACTTTCTAAGGTCGAAGCTAGATGGGTGACCGTC
Source organism: Nymphula nitidulata (assembly GCA_947347705.1). Classification (NCBI taxonomy): domain Eukaryota; kingdom Metazoa; phylum Arthropoda; class Insecta; order Lepidoptera; family Crambidae; genus Nymphula; species Nymphula nitidulata. The sequence continues at coordinate 11,589,117 of OX374636.1, forward strand.
AACTTACCTATATTGTTTCCTACTATCGTATCGTTTCACTAAAAAGTCATAGGAAAGCAAAAATTCGCAATTTCGCATACGTAGACGACTTAATGATTTCAGTTTTTTTTTAAATTTAAAACCAAACTACCCAACTGATTTTGAAAAAATTTTTATGAAACCAAATGGCAGCTTTTTCACATCGAACAAAAAAAGAATCACATAAATCGGATCAGTAATCTCGGCGTAATCGGTGTACATACAAAGAAAAAAAATACGTAGACGACTTACTAATTTCAGTTTTTTTTATTTATAAAAATCAACTACCGAACTGATTTTGAAAAAAATTTTATGGGACCAAACGGCAGCTATTCCGCATTGAACAAAAAAATCACGTAAATTGGATAAGTAATCCCGGCGTAATCGGTGTACATACATAGAAAAAAAAAACATACCGGCCGAATTGAGAAGTCGTTTTTGAAGTCGGTTAAAAATCAAGAGATGGCGAGATCGTGGTAAGCAGTTACCGCCGCCTATAGATACCAGCAATAACATCCTGAGACCTGAGATGAAATGCCGTCCATGCCCAGTAATTACACTGACTAACTTTCCCTTCAATCCGAAACACAGCGAACTGTTTCACGGCTGAAATAAGAAAGGCGGTGGTACCTACCCAGACGACCCCAAATACGGGCCTACCACCTAGTACTATGTCACACTACGTCATTCATCATTCATATAAATTGTCAAGTTAACGCAATGTTTTTATGAAAGTTCATTGAATTCTGTTGTCGACTGTACTAGTCGGGTGCTTAAACTTCGAGTAGCAAACACCACTACGCCCTGCCCCTGTTAAAATGGTAAGATAAGTTGAAGCGAAGCAATCATCATAGTAATGTGTAGATGTTTTTGGTGGCGGTGGTCACATGCTAAGGTGGATTTTATCAGTTTAAAAAATAGTTACTTATATTGGCCCTAATTCTGGAGAACACATGCTAAGTCTAAATTTAAGTTCAGTGCATCTTTTTCTCTCCAAATGAATACGAAAAGGATGACTGTGATATAATTTGACATTTAGAAACGTGCGTTCAATTGTCGACCTTACTGAACGTGTCAAAATGCAGTGTTTAGGAGGCACCTCCGTACATGCCATCTAAAATTTTCTATGGTTTCTTTGAAATCTATCTATATTTAATTGACAGCTCTAAACAAATTCTTGCTATCTTTTTCCTATTACATACTTATTGCGAGAAAGAGATATACTGTACTTAAATTTAGAATTAGCGTGTGTCTTCAGAATCAGGCCCATTGTGTTATTTATGATGTTAAAAGGACGACTTTGTCGTAACTCTGCTGACACCGCAGAGATCGCTGGCGACAGCCGCGGCAGGCTCATTGTCGCCGCGTCTCAATAAGCCGATTATTCACTGATTTGCATCGGCACTCGGCGCTTGTGCAAGTTTTAGACGGATCAACGTTGAATATTCCCAGCGGCATTTTTGGGGAAAACTTACTTGTTTTGTTTTTAACTTCTTATGCTGTTTTTTTTCTATTGTTAGTTAATCAGGCAAGCAGCGTTATACTTCTGGAGGTTTATGACAATTAAAAATCAATTGTGTCTGGAATTTGATGCTTGACAAACTCATACTTCCAGTCTAGTCGTTCAAAATCAACACTATTTCCAAGGATGATAGAAATTTGGTCCATGGTATTTCACATATTGGGCTTACTCCAAAATAGGAAAATGCAAAATGCTTTACTCTTAATTGCACTAAATACAGAATAAAAATAAATGTATACTGTAGGTATGCTAAGGAGGATTTATCCTATGTCGGAGAGTCAGCGTGATGGCATATCCATGTATTCAGGAAACTTCAACAGTATGCCGTACGAATGGTTTTATCTGGCTTTATGCGTTCTGGCTGTATGCGGTTCGGCTATGTGCTACGTGGCTGTATGGAGTTTGACTCTTTTGCCTTTGGTTGAGTGTTAAGAAACGTAAATTGCGTCATTATAGAATTAAGTTGTTTGTTTTTGAGGGAAGTCTCAATCTCAAGTCAGGTCCCTAATGGAGTACTGCTGCCATTTATGGGTGGGAGCACCTAGCTACCAGCTTGGACCATTTGACGTGCTTCAAAGATGTCCTATGAGAATTGTCGACGATCCTGAGCTCACAAGCGATATTGAACCTTTAAGCCTAAGGAGAGATTTTGCCTCCTTGTGTGTGTTCTACCGTTTGTATAACGGGGCGTGTTTTGAGGAATTATTTGACATGATGCCCACGACTTCTTTTCATCATCGCACCGCTCGCCAACGGCAGGGAGTTCATCCTCACAAATTGGAACCAAAGTGACCGCGTACTGTACGGTTTCAGAGAAACTTTCTCCCGCGTACGCTCAAGTTGTGAAATGAGCTCCCTGCAGAGGTTTTCTCGAATGAGTATAGTATGGGGTTCTTCAAAAAAGGCGTGAAAAGGTTTTTACAGGGTCGGCAACGCGCAAGTGATACCCCTGGTGTTGCAAGCGTCCATAGGCTATGGTAACCGCTTACCATCACGTGGGCCGTATGCTTGATTGCCACCTTAGCGGTATAAAAAAGTAAGGATTGGATTGCAAATGGTGTAGCAATCCATGATCATCTATCTGGTGGTGTAGTAGTTTAATGTGGTAGCTTTCAATAATAGTAAAGTATTGTCGGTTGTGGATTATGCAACTGCATAGTTATTTGTTGGGATTGTGCGCAGGGGCGCGGCTAAGTACAGTAGGTATCTACGGTAACAGAATAGGGATAGGAAGAAGGATCGGAAACCAGAGACATGAGACGCCAGGCGAACAGTCTGGTTCACTTGTTGCTGAAACCCGGTGAGTTTGTTCCATGTTTTTAGCTATCATGTAAGACGGTAGTTTTATTGGTGAACAGTAGAAATTTTCACAGTTTAACAGCAATTTTCGTCCGAAACTGTCAGTAGTCTGTTTTATGATTGTGATATTTACTTAGTTTCTTTACGTTGTACGGTTATGTTTTTACAGACGTTGAACATGTTTTAGGAACACAAGGGATGATCTGTTCAATTTGACATACAGTGTATACTCATAGCTAGCTTTGTCTTCTTAGACAATGGTCTTCCATTGTCACAGATTAGTGATCTATGTAGGTATCTACTGCTAAGATCACATTTTAATAGCAGCTATGGATGTAAAGAACGGAATCAGAAAATAAAATATTGGCTGTTAATATTTTATCACTAATACAGGTAGATTATTGCACCTTACCCAAAATACATTTTATATCAAATTTCTGAACGGTTCCTCTAAATAAATAAGTCTAAGTGCGTTGCACAAGTTTCCTAAGCCACACCGCGAAGTTGGCCCCAAATCCTCAACTACCGAGTTTTTGAACATTTTACTTTTAAATTGGGAGCTGACCTGATAGGGATTTGGCAGAGGATTTAAACTGGGACTATTAGTGCCAAAAGTACCTCTTATAATGAATACCTACCACTAAAACTACTTATTTAAAGTACTACTTAAATATCTCAATCAATTGTTATCGTTACCTAGTTGCTTTCATTTGAAATTGGTTTAGATAACATTGAATTTCTTTATTTTATCTACACAGATTGAACCAAATGATCCCTCATTAAAAGTATCCTAAAAATTGAAGTTAAGTTGTAAAATTTATTCCTATATGTTTTAAGATAAATATAAATTTCATCATCATCACCAGCCTATATACGTCCCACTGCTGGGCACAGGCCTTCCTACATGGGAGAAACACATGAGGAGATTGGGCCATAACACCACCACGCTGGCGCAACGCGGGTTGGTGGGTTAAAGCGGTTGCAGTAACAACAGGGACCAACGGCTTAACGTGCCTTCCGAAGCACGGAGGAGCTCGAGATTATAAATTTGATTAACCCATCCAGGGTCCGACCATGGCGAAAGTTGCTTTGTTTTTCGTATCGAAACCAGAGCGCTCCAACCAATACGCCACCGAGCTCCTCGAATATAAATTTGCGTTCAAAGATTTATTAAGAGATATCAGAGTCAGAAACCGATCAACTTCCCCTATTATTAAGATACCTATCGATAGGGCTTATCATAAATTCATGATATACAAATCTCTCTAACAAATGGTGCATCTAAAATCAAAAACAAAGAAGAAAACAGTAAAAGTACATTTTTGTTATCTACGATTTCAATCCCTGTTTTATTTTGTTTGAAAGATACGAAAGGATTTTTCCCATTGTAATTTGGTGGTGATCTGAAGAAGATCTTCAGAGATACAGAAGCAAAAGTATTAAATGATATAATTAAGTTTTTTTTAATCAACAACTGACAGACAGACAATTGATAGCGCTAACGGCCAACCTAACTTAATAATTTTAAAAGTCATTTCAAAACAATGCAACGCAACAAAATAACCTTTTATTAGATAGATACCTACCTACTAACTTAACATTCATTTTTATTTTGCCAATTAGTGCCTTGGAGTCAGTTTGGCTCAGCACCTTAATTTCTGTGTGTTTATGTGTGTAATATTCTTATCGGTAGTGTTATTTTGCATTAGGAATCACTTTACTTTTGATGCAAATACATACCTGTTAATCCACAGATTCCAGGAAACGGGTTTTTTACTGTTACATTCTCCCGGGAGTCAACTTAACAAAATTAAATTAATATGATTGGGATTCGCCAGAGAACATCTAAACTTCTTTTAAAGAAAGGATACCACAAAAACTAACATAATGATCGCCTACTATTCGATTCTTATATCAGTCAAAGTAATTAAAATATAACATTACAAGCCGTACTGTTGTCTAAATGGGACCGCGAAGACATGTGTAATGTCCTCTGTTTGTACACACGAACACTGCCGATAGTGGCAATTACAATAATTCAAATGACAAAGCCTGACCTATCTCGGGTTAATCCATTAGTCTGCATATACAGAACGTCGACGGGTGGATTTCGAAAAGTTATTCTGTATTTATTTTTATCTGAAACACTGTATTCAATACTATTAGTCTATACTATTGAGTGAAGTGCACAAGAAGTGAGAAAGTGAAATGAGCGAGTGAAGTGTTATGCGGCTTGCATAATCATAATCATGTAAGTCGCGTAACACTTCCAGAATATTTCAAAATGAGTTTGCGATTTATATTTTCAAATATATTTTGAACGGAATTAATAATCTTGTGTTGATGATGGTAAGTATCATTTCTAATATTATTAAACTTACAATTATAATAATATTTTAAAAATGATAGCCATTTTATTTGAACAGTGTATTAAAAATAAAAATGTGTTTTGTAGACGTTGTAAAGATCATCACTTTTTTTAGTTTGCCGTATATCGATGTCACTATCAATTCAGCATTAATAATAGTTTTTTCCCTAAAATTACCAGGTTTGAATTTCAGCTAGAAAAACAATTACGGTCGGGCCTAAATTGTATGATAATAATGCACTCACAATTGTCATAAAAAATTACCTCGCGATTCTGTTTAGTATTTCTCGCTATTTTTCATAGTTTTAGACATACACACAAACTTGAAGAATTTATTTCGTACTTATTTCTTCAAATATCTACCTCATTACAATTCTGCCAGATAAAGGAAGTTTTCATGATAAACTCTTGGTAATGGCAAATTTACGGATTGTTGTACTGATTGACGCGAGACCGACGATCATTGTAAGTTTCCTAGAATACTTACTCGTCTGTGTCTACTTTATGTCTTGTATATAACAGGGAGAAGCCTTCATGCTTCACAAACAGTGATAAACAACAGCAATGGTGACAGTCATAAGATACACGAAGTTATTTGTGAAATTGATTCTGATTTTGATTGTTGTTTTGGTAATTTTGACCTACCAGAATAGTTACGGTAAGAGGCGAAGAATTCGACACTTTCAGATATTGAAACCCGTTTTGAGGAGAAGGCTGGCGAATGTTAAATATATTCTGATTTGGTCGAAAGATGACATGCAGCTCAATACACTAAAGAAAGATTACGAAGCATTTACAGAAAACAAATGCATTTACAATAATTGCTACGTAACAAAAAACAAAAATATTCTCGATAATGATTACAGAAATTTCGATGCCATTATAATGAGTGCCAAAGTTTTATACAATGATAGTACAAATATACCTACAAATAGATTCCCGAATCAGACATTCGTATTTACTTCTACAGAATCGAGCGATTACTATCCAGTGTGTGACATTAAATTTGAAAATTATTTCAATTTAACTTGGACGTATAAGTTGGACTCTGATATTCCTTGGCCTTACTTCAGTGTTTATGATAGTGAGGGTAAAAAAGTTGCTCCAAATACTAATACTATGTGGTTACATAATATGAAGCCTGTGCCTGCTCGCGTAGCGAATAAAATAAAACGCTTGAAGAAATTAGGAGTGGCTTGGTTTGCATCCAATTGCCGCACTAATAGCAAGCGTGAGAATTTTGTAGTTATCTTAAAAATGTCTTTAAAAAGCTATGGCATAGAAATTGACACTGTTGGTGAATGTGGAACGAGAAAATGTCCAATAAGAAAGGAAAAGGAATGTATGGAAGTGTTGGAACAATATTATTTCTATTTGGCTTTGGAGAACTCAATATGTGAAGATTATGTAACTGAGAAAGTATTAAAACCTCTTCTACATTATACGGTTCCAGTGGTTTATGGTGGCGCTAACTACTCTCGGTAATTAATAATTTATCTAAAAGAGATGTTTCAAAAATGTATGGAGGGTCTCCATCGTCACGAGGGTCACGTCTGTGAACACTATATTAAAAAATAGGTAAAAATATCCAGAACAGTGTTCAATTGTCCATTTGCTTTGTTGCGTAGTACAAAACAAGATTTTTTATAGGAATAACTGCAACTCTGCAACTAAATATTCATCATGGCGGCTATTTCATTTTGTTGACGTTAAGTTGGTCCCTACGCATAATGACCAATATTATTTTATTTCAAAACGCGTTTTGACCAATACGCATTACGACCAATACGCATAATGATAAATAGACTTCTATGCATGGAGGAATATAATACACCTGGAACTTCTATGTCACCCGCCATGTTGACATAGTAAATAACTTTAACTTTTGTACAAACAAATTATGCATGAAAACGAATTATTAGTACAGCTATATAGTTATTCAGGAGATTTTTCCTGATTTTTTGAAATACTGTGCATATACCTGGCCGGATATGAAACATTTTCTTTTTGTCCGTTTTTATTACTTTTTTTAACTTATCACTAAACTACCTCCTGACCGCAACATCGTCTGTGTTATCCCATAGGAACGCATTCCCGGGAAAAAGTCCCCTAAGTATGTTTTGATTTTGATTGTAATACTATCTCTGTGCCAAAATTCGTCCAGAATCCGCTGTTCTGGCGAGATAGAGTCATAAACACCCTTCCAAACTTTGACACTAATAAAACTAGCTTCCGCCGGCGACTTCGTCCACATTATGCCATAAGTATGTAGTTTAAGATGTGTTCAAATTCAAAATTCTTTATTTGCTCTATATGTAATTACAGACTATAATTTATCACTGTGCCAAATTTCATCCGGATGCGTTTAATCGTTATGTCGTGTAATGGTAACATAAGACGATAAAAAAATCAAACATTTCTCCCAATTTTCGCATTTTTAATATTATAGTAGGATGTTTGAAAAATATGTAAAAATATCTACATATTTAATTAACTAACATACTAATTTCTTCACCGCTTTCTTTCCTTTTTCCAACGTTATTATAGCAACGATTATCACCACTCATTGAACGCATTGAAGTAACACGTCTAATGATCCGAAAGGATATTTTTAAATATTTTTAAACTCCAGTTAAGGTGAGAAAAGTTATTTTAATCACATTTTAATTTTTTGATGCGTTTAAGCGAAAAAGGAAAGAAAGCGGTGAAGAAATTAGTAGGTTGTACCTAGTGCTCCGGTGGCGTAGTGGTAATCGCGTCTGGCCGGAGATCAGGAGACGCGGGTTCGAGTTCCGCTTGGAGCATATATATTTTACCATCGTTTTCTTTCTTTATTTGTAATTGTTACAAATAACAATAAAGTAGGCGTTTAAAGGCAAACATTAAAATGTGATGTCTAAACTAGAAAAAAATCATGACCTTTTGAGGGAATCGACCTCCCACCTTTCACGATCTGGGTTACTACTCTAACTTGTTTACTTTTTTTTTAGATTTTTACCACCGCACTCGTTTATCGACGCTTACAAACTCGGCGCCAAAAAGACAGCAGCGATAATGGCGAGCCTTATTGCCAACCACACAGCCTACTTAGAATATTTTCGATGGCGAAACCATTATATCGTAAAACCTTCACCAATTCCTGTCTGTAGTCTTTGTACACAGCTGAACAGAGGAAGCACTCAAGTTTACAAGCAATTCAGAGAGTGGTGGAATCCAAAATACAATCAGACGTGTAAAAGAAGAAAGAAAAGGTCTACGAAAAAAAATTCATACAGTAAACTTCGTTTGGGAACAGCATGTTCATTAGGCGAAGCACCTCATATAAAACGGATGTACAGGAATGATTTAATGTACGGGACTGTAAAAGGAATATCTCGATTTAGAAGAAATTAAAATAAAATATTTTGACCATTTGTAATCGCCAACATAGATTGTCCCAATACTTTTTACTCATGAGAAGTAATTATTCCATACAAATGTTATTGTTATGATAATCTATTGAAACCGGCCAATTTAGTCGACATTACCTTGATGAGTGGAGCTCGGTGGCGTAGTTTGAGCGCTTTGGTTTCGATTACGAAAACAAAGCAACTGTCGCTATGACGGTCCTGGGATGGGTCAGTAAAATTTATAATATGAAACTCATCCGTGCTTCTGAGGGCACCGCTTTAACCCACCAACTCGCAATAGGCCAGCGTGGTGGTGTTATGGCCCAAGCTCCTCATGTGTTTCTCCCATGTAGGAAGGCCTGTGCCCAGCAGTGGGACGTATATAGGCTGATGATGACCTTGATTAGTAACTTTTAAGCTAATTAATTACATGTTGTTTGAAAAAGCCTGCTAAGGTCTCTTTGACACACTCCATGAAGGTCTATAATATGTATATGTAACAACTATTTATGTTACAATTGCTGTAACATTATGGAGTGAAATGAAGATATTGAGTATTGATGTACAGTCCTTACTACGTTCGTAATAGAGGCGGTTTTCGTAGTGCAACTGTTACACTTGATGTGCGGTCGTCTGTACGTTACTTGTTTGCATGTTACCGATGTTGTTTGAATAGCGGTCGCTATAATGCAGCACTATCCTAATATCATATCGAATCTTAACAAAAAAGTATCTAATAAATACAAAAACAACTTCAAGGTTCCGTATACGCACTTCGCCATTCATACGGCTCTCTCATATCCTTCCCAAATATATTTACATGTCGCGTAGTGGGGAGTGATTCGACAAACCCAACACTTGTACCAGGAAAATCACTTAGCATATGACAAATAGTCCCGCAGTGACACGCTTTTAAGATGTCTGCCACGTTATAAATCTTAGGGGGACGTGTGCACATTCTATACGTTTTTTTATTGTTTTGTTATGCTATATTATAATATACTTAACTATTTCAAAAAAGTGGTTGATATTGTTAAGGCAAATGACGGCCGAGTGGTCTGTACACAGGGTACAGTTATATTAAGTTTACTAAACAGGGTACCCCGTTTAGTAAACTTAATTCTGGGCCAGAGGTAGGAAATGTTTGTAATGTTTCTACTAGCGGTTTGTTTGATGAGCTGTTAGCATTTGTAGAAAAATACACTGTGATAAATGATGCCAAATAGTGACATCACATGACACCAGTGGTTACCAACGTATGAACGATATGACCGCGGACTAAATGATATCTTTGTTATATTAAGCATAAATACATGAGCGCATAATTTAAATTAGTGGTATTTTAATGTGAGTAAACTTATAACACAATAAATCTTTTTAATAAATTTGTAATAATTATAATTTTGTAAGTCGCCATTTTTTTTTAAATTTCCATACCTACCACAAATGTTCGACATTTATATTTTGCATATATTTTTTTATTCATAAGAACTCATATCTTCATAAAATATGTAAATAACTCTACATTTTTATTCTTAGTCTAAATCCCCATCTTAAAAAACACTGTTACAAAAATTTAAGTAACATTTCTCCATGATGATATTAAGCATTTCTCAAATAATAACAGAGTCGGCCTTATAATAACTAGACAGCACTAAACCCCATCCACCGGCTGTTATGTAGTTAGCAAAACAAATAAAATACCACATGCCGGCCAGCCCTGATCGATAGACTTAGCTCAGTACGAGGAATCAAAAAGTTCATTAATTTGGTGAACCCTCGCAGATTGAGTTGGGAACACGCTAGGGTTGTCTATTTAATGTAGACGTGAGTCGATTTCCAAACGTTAATTTTAAGGCTGCTTTGCTTTGTGTAATTGTATTACTTTTCATCGATACTGACGATATACTATACATTTTATTGCTGAATGGTGCCAAAACAGCACAGCACCTTCCGGGCCGGCAAGGTTGAGGCGGCTAGAAAAGTGTCTGAACTGCACTAGCTGTCTTCGCATATGGACTCTTCTTACCGTTTCACATCAGGTGGTGTTAAATCATTTGTCGTGCTTTATATATCAAACAGAACATCTTACGGTACCAATAGCAAGATTACCGTAGCATTCACTTATCTGCTTTCATCTTTATGAAGTTTGAAGTCCGCTTATTATTTTAATCATCCTCGTCATTGTTATCATTGCAGGACACAGGTCTTCCACGTGGGGAACACATGAGGAGTTTGGGTCAGAACACCACCGCGGTGGCACAATGAGAATTGGTGGGTTAAATAGGTAGCAACAATGTGCCTGCCGAAACAAGGAGGAGCTCGAGATTACAAATTTAGATTGACCATCAGGAATCGACTATGACAAAAACCACTACGCCATCGAGCTCCTTATCATCGTAGATCATCGAGTTTTTAAGTATTGGTAGTGGTAATTTGGAGATCTCGTAATATTTTTTACGGCACATAATTTTAGTGAGGTTTAAAGTATTCGGCCGTTGTACCAATAAAACACTTCCACAAATAGAACAGGTAAGCTTATACACAACATTAACACAGCACTACAAAATTAATTAGTCTGAGATCTTCTATATGGGATATTGCTCTGTTAGGGGGTTGTGTGGAAAGAAAACAACCAATCCCAGTAGACAAAATTTATTTTAAGAAAAGGGGTTCAGGGTCGTAAGGGGTCTCCCGCCGGTTTGCGTTGCACTCCAAACCTTCCAAGGTAGTTAGGCCGGTAAAGTACTGTACTGAGATGATGGATCAGCGGTAGTGATTAGGGATCCGTAGTCAGTCAGGAACAAGCAGGGTCGGCTTCCTCTTCTACTCTCTCCAGCCCGCTGCCGCGACAAAAGGGCGTGGCCAGAGCTTCCACCCGTAAATTGGGACCCAAATTCGGGATTTACTATCACTAATTTTAATTTTAATTGCTCATCAATGACTGCGTCACGAAAGCCACGTATGAAGTCACCGAGAAGACAATGATCGTGGTTCGAAGGTAAAAAATATGCGTTCACGAAAGCCACGTATAAAGCTACCGAGAGACGGTGAACGTGCTGATTGCGTGCTAGCAAAATTCGCTAGCAAAATTTTGCTAGCACGCAATCGGCGGAGCGATGCCACGAAAAACTTCAGCCGTGCGCGGCCTGAGGAAGGATGAGGTGCGCGGCGAAAGGGTCTTCGATGACGCGAAGACATTCATGACACACATGACATTCAGCACACTTTAGAATATTACACAGAATAAAAGATACTTTACCCGATACAGAGAATAACACTCCAACATAATAAAAAGTTTGACGTTCTACAATAACAACAAAGAAAAAATATTATTAGATTCAGATTTCACCAAAACGATGTAGCGAACGCACTGACCGAAATCACAGAGGCTTTCTGCTACACAGGGTAGACCATGAGGTCTCGCTTACACGATAAAAATATGATGGTTCACAACTTGATAGGCAACCACAATAGAATGCACGCACGTACCTACCTTCGGACTACTGCTACACTCGCTGATCTTCCACCACGAATAAAACATTCACAAGTGTTTAGGTATTCCTTGTTTTTGCTAAAAAATTATAAAATCCTGGCTAAATTAAAATATTTTAAGAACAATTATTTGCTAATAAATTTCTAAAAATATTTTAAATTAGCAACGATATACAACGAACCCTAATTAGATTTTTCTTGATTCAATCGTTGGTACGAGTATCTATAATCTTTGTGTAATTACCACGAATGTTTAATTAATAATTGAAAGCAAATATGACATTCACACGTCAGTGAATATCATAATTGAATTAAAAATGATAATGTGACGTCATAAACAATACCAATGTTATGCAAATCATGACATTGTGATTTAAAAAAGTTCATACAAATAAAGTGGATTTCGTAAATAAAGACAAAAACGAATTTCGTCTTATCGTGTTATCCAGGAAACAGACGAAGTTGGGCAGATGCAGCCAATTTTCAAAATATATTGTCATGTTTTTGTAACTAGTGTTCACGTTGTAGTTGGATGTATGTACGTATAATTTGCCACAATGTAACAAGGAAGATAGTCTCCGACCCGAATGGAATTAGATAAATAACAAGTTGCAAGTTTGTTATATGAGTTGTTCGCTGCCCGCGGACCCCTATTTCGGGGAACCACGTGTTCCGTAACTAGCTAACTTCTGCACCACTGTCCATTTTCTGTTTGCCTTCTTTTGTGAGAAGTTTCTTCCCGTTGTTGCTTTAGTTCTGCGGTCCGTTTGACTATTCACATTGATAGATGTACGTATAGCTAATTAGCTCGGTGCTCGGTGGACGAAAACAAAGCAACTTTCGTCATGGCTGACCCTGGGATGGGTAAATTCACAACCGTAAAGCGGTTGCAGTCACAACCGGGAAGGCTTAACTCAACGACCTGCATTTGGCCAGCAAGAAAGTGTTATGGCCCAAACTCCTCTATTGATTATCTAGATCTCCTTGCCCACCATGGACTCGTCCCGGGAAATGTCTTTACCAACTCATGGCTCCACATGCCTCGACAATGGCCCTAATTCTGGAGAACACTTGCTCAGTCAAAATTTAAGTTTAGTGCATTTCTTTCTCTCAATATGATTACGAAAAGGATGGCGGTGTTATAATTTGACATTTAGAAATTTAAATTTAGGTTCAATTAAATATTCAAGAGCGAGACTTTGTGACGTTTCAGTATTCGGCCTTAGGAGATAATGATGCTGAATTGGAGCTGAATAATTCCTTTGAGAATATGATTACTACTATCTTATTATACACATGTAAGTTTAAATTGGTCAAAATATATTTTTATAAGAATTGGAAGCTTTATTCTAATTCTGCTTACGATTGATTTCGAGTAGGCACAATAAATATTCTGTGTATCCAAACATTTATGAAACGGCACTCTTTAATATTTATAGCATTTCGAAGAGTGAATTTTTCGCAGTGTCAGTGTCGCGAGCAACGAATATTACGGAGATGTCGGCGAAAATGGCTCCCGAGATAAGATAGCACGAGCGAAATGCAACATTTTGTTACCGTTAATATTGATGATGTTCTTGGAAATTTATCTATGCAAGATCGATTAGGAGATCGAATGTAACTTATATCGATAACTAGAATAAATAGTATCGATGTTTTAGACGTAAGCTTAGTAAATTTATATTTTTTTTAGTTAATATGTATTTGCTAACATAGAGACTTAGATCTTTACTTTTTTCCAAATTCTTTAAGTGCAAACTATTTTGGATATTGTGTTTACGGCATTCATCACATGTAAACTATTACAATTTAGTAATTGTGATAGTTTATAATACTTATCAAGGTGTAAATGCGGTTTATTTTCTAATAAAGATAGTGAAAAAGTAATAATACTTAGAGTGTTGCATGTCATTTTCACAAAATGATTTTACTGTCCTCACGACTGCAGATCAACCGAAACAGTTAATGATGTTTGAGGGTACAAAAGCCATTGTAATAAGAGCCATTTTCCAATCTTGATGTGCGGTCACCAGTAGTTACGTCAAATTAGATTTTTATAAACTTTAAAAGTTTGAAAGGTATTTTGAAAAATGTAAAGACTGAACGTAACTCGATAGAGTCTTCGAATTTGTAAAAGTACTCCTTCAAATATTACAATTTCGATTTCATGAAGGTACAGTCGAAGACATAAGTTGATGAACAGATCCAAATTTTCAAAACACCTTCACAATATAAAGTTTCATATGTTGCTGAACAAATTGTTGATCAAATCTCTGTGTACATTAAAGAATGTCAAAAGTTAGTAAACAATATTTTATCAAAAGTTGCTGGACTTACCAAATTTTCAAAACACCAGCATAATATAAAGTTCCATATGTCGCTGAACAAATTGTTGATCCAATCTTTTGTACAGTCGACAGCACATCAAGCGTAACAGTTTGACCTTGAGCCCGCCCTTACTGCGTTCGTAATAGAGGCGGGCGGCTTTCGTAGTGTAACTGTAACACTTGATGTACTGTCGTGTGTACATTGAAGAATATCAAAAGTTAGTGAACAATATTTTATCAAAAGTTGCTGGATTTCATAAATCTACATAATTTGTTATTGATGGCAACGAAAGTCCATAAACACATACTTACAAAACACCTGCACACTATAAAGTTCCTATTGTTGCTGAACAGACAGTGCCGAGTTGAGTCATTTTTGAATTTCGAACAAAGACAATCACTGAAAAGAGTGCCGATGTTTCGCTCTTTCGTTTTGGGAATGAAGTCATTGTAGTGTCATTTTTTTTATCTTATTCGCATAAGATTGACAAAAAAAAATTAAATAGAGTTTTAATTTAATTAGGTCGGAATAGCGGAATATACAATGACCGATAGGCTGACACCGACTCTTTTTCAACTTGGCTGATGCTCTCCCGTCTGTTTTGATATCATTGTTATCGTTATCACATTACTTGATCTATCACAATTTTTTTTAAATTAAACTCTAGTTAGTAGGAGTAGTACGTGACTAAAGCGTTGATTCTCTACTTGTATATATTAGTTATATATTATATTATACTATAATAATTATCATAATATATTATATAAATTATAATTATATATGCGGAGTTTATTCTATGTCTGATGCAGGCGTAGTCTATACTCCTAGCCACTTTTTCTCTGCGATAAACGGCCTTTATTTTCTTAAATAATTTATTCTTAATTTAAATTTTACATGTAATAAAATTTGTCAGCAGGCTTTATGAAAGATAAAGTCATTGTGGTATGAACATAACGTAACTTATATTAGAGACAGACATTCATATACACATATTTATGATAAATACAGCCTTGCCCAAAAGTATTAAGCACCCCCTTTTTCCTTTCTAACTTCAAAATAAAGTATCATTTTTCAATTTAAAAAATAATCAAAGACGTAAAATATTTAGTCTTCGAACATGTGCAAATCATTAGTAGATATGTATCATTGCTAAGTAGCTACTTTTTTTTTCGAGTGTGTATGACCCATATAGGTATAAACCATGTGCTTATTAGTCAATTGATTTAATGCAATGCATTTGTAAATAAACATAAACATAATATTAATTATCAAAGTGTCGAAATAGTGTCCAGCTAATTTTGGACTTCTTCGTGGAATTTGAGCGTACAGTGACTTTTGGTTTATTTCATCTAGTTTAAGTGTCCAGCTACTTTTGCACTTCTTTGTGGAATTTTAGCGTACGGTGACTTTTGTATCATTTCATCGAGTTTTAGTGTCCAGCGACTTTTGATGTTAATAACTGATGGTTGTGTTTAGTGACTTCTGAAATTTTATGACGAACAAAGAGTTTTGAACATACCTTTGTATATTAACATAGGGAAAGTTCTTGTGTACAGTTAATTTTGTAGCTTTATTTTGTTTTGCGACTTATGTCTTTGACTGTACACGTATGACGTAAAAACAGAAAGAGTAGGTACAGACGAATTCCTTGAAAAAATCCTTCTCTAGTCTGTCTGTTGACTCTGAAGATTTTTTCTATACCCTCTACGGAACCTGCAGTTTCCCAATTATGAAGGGTCGGGGATTTGCTTCAGATCCAGCAGATATGTTTTTTCACTTAAGATATCTTTTTTATCCAATGCTTCATTTAAACGAAATAGGAGGGAGTATTATCCAATACTAACATTCGCACAATGTAATCACTCTGTGTTTATATTTTTACTAGTTGACATTGTTACCACAAAGAACCGTTGTTGTAACATCAAACACCAGACAAATCTAATGGTTTCAAAGGAAAATGTCCAGATCTTCCCTGAAAACATTACCAATGTTGCGTTAGAGGCAACACTAACATTAATTAACTAATTAAAACCAAAAGTCTTTGAGATGTTTCGGTGAGCTCAAAGGCATTAAGAGTGTGTAGAGATAATGTTTTAGCTAAGTATTATTATTTTTAATACGATTTTTGTTCTGTCTGTGGCTTATGAAATTGGACTTGATGTATTTTATAGTTCATAGTAATTTTCATAGGAGCTCGGTGGCGTAACGGTTGAGCGCTCTGGTTTCGTTTACGAAAATAAAGCAATTTTCGCCATGGTCGGTCCCGGGATGGGTCAACAAAAATTTCTAATCTCGAGCTCCTCCGTGCTTCGGAAGGCACGTTAAGCCGTTGGTCCCGGTTGTTCCTGCAACCGCTTTAACCCACCAACCCGCATTGGGCCAGCGTGGTGGTGTTATGGTTCAAGCTCCTCATGTGTTTCTCCCATTTAGGAAGGCCTGTGCCCAGCAGTGGGACGTATATAGACTGGTGATGATGGGTAATTTCCATTTTTAATAGACTTTAAAAGAAGGAGGTTCTATTAAGTGCTATTGTAGTGCTACGTTTGATCGCTGTTTTCTCGTGGTCTCAGAAATTTGTTCCAGGATTTTGAACCACGAGGGAAAACTATTTTTCGTAGTCCCAGCACTATTTACGGTTGTGGAAAAATTCCTTCTATTTCCTGCATAGATACAATTTTTTAAGTGTGCAGTCAAGAGTCTGATGATAACAAATAACAATGTTATAAATACTTGAATTTATTGAGCAATAAATACCGTGAATACATAATTTCAGTTAGAATCAATAATAAATTAAAAAAGAGATCGTAAAATAACTACATTTTTAAATTTGATTTTAAATTAATAATAACAATTACCTAAGCCCAAAGTAAGCATCATTTGCAGCATAATAATGACATTTATAGCATAATAGTATCTGCTACTCGAATTTCGAGAAGATCGCAGCTAAATAACACTACTTTGTGGTGTTGTTTCTGCGGGGAGTAAGGTGTCAGAGCTCTGTCTCAGTGAGATATGTTGAAGCAGGGAGAATTGTTTCCTGTTCTGTCAATATAACGATTTCTCCTGATTTAAAACGATAAGCAATGCGTGAGTAGAGCTCAAGGTGCTACGAACGTCTATGGAGAGGTTTCTAGATTTTTTTTTCATGCAGATAAATTTCTACCATATTCCCAAAACTCGACAAAAATGTAAAGATTAGATACGCCAACGTCCTTCCCATCTTCCACCCCCGTCGCGTCTCCCGTGGGCCCCTGGGGGTTCACCTAGACCACTTTGGGAACTAAGGATCTATAGGCATCAGGCAGGCTGTTTGCTTGTTTGCCCTTGTCCTATAAAAAAAACTATTCCCTAAGTTTACATATGGCATTACGTTTTTAAAATGAAATAGAAAAGTAGGTCTAACTACAGTTTTAGTCCCAGTTCTCCATTTGATTAGGTATTTTGTATTTTAATCAAATCCTAATCTTGAATTTTACCGAGCAAAATTGTCTTAGCGGCTTTAAAAAATATTCCTTCATTTTTACACTAGCCCGCCTTTCAAGTTAATACTGCGAAAATGAGGCGGAAAATACTCAGCAAGCCAACAAAGACGTAAGAAACTAGATTAATTAACTGCACGCGTAGATTAAGAACAAGCTCGAAGGTTTGTAGTTGATATTTTAATTTTGCAAATTGTAAATATGATTACATTTACTATAGTAGGAGTAGCAATGAATTGTCCTGTGGTCCTAAATGGCTCGGTAATTCTTTTCTCTCTCACTGCGAAAAGTTTAGGAATCCCTTTCGACAGTAACCTCAATTGGAGGGCCCATGTGAACGAAGTGAGTCGCAAAGTCTTTTCCTCCTTCCACAAGCTTAAATCTTTGCAACACTTCTTACCGATCCAAACCAGAATCTCTTTGGCCCAGTCGTTGATTCTTCCCACCTTAGACTACGCAGATGCTTGTTATCTTGATATCACAGAGGCACTATTAAACAAGCTTGAGCGACTGCAGAATCTATGCATACGTTTCATTTTTGGGTTACGTAAATATGATCACGTCTCTCATTTCCGATCTCAGCTTAAGTGGCTCCCTATCCGACTTCGAAGGAACTCACGCATTCTTTGTCTTCTTTTTAATATCTTACTTAACCCAACATATCCAAAATACCTTCGTGAGCGCTTTGATTTTGCTCGTCCTCCTGGCATACTCTGCAGATCGCATCTCCGCACTCTTCTTAAGCTTCCTTCCAATCCTTACCGTACTGATTTCTTCATCGACTCTTTCACTGTTCACGCAGTCAAGCTATGGAATGCACTACCGCTAGCAATACGAGAAATCTCGTCACTTCCACTATTGAGGAAGAGAGTTAAAGAGCACTACTTTTCCTTGACATAAAATTTTCTTTTCTTTATTTTAGACTTATTCTATCGTAACTTTCTTTATGTTCATAATTAGTTTATGTATTTATTGTATTTATCTATCATATTGCATTGTATAATTATATAATATGTATTATATTGTATTGTATTGTATAGTAGATATATTTTATTTGTATGTATTATAATTTTTAATCAGTTGGTACGAGTACACACGACATCCTTATCTCGCAGCACATCTCCTATTGTAGGTGGGTTGGAAGAGATTTCTTTTAGAAATAAGCCACACCTTTTGTACATTTTTATTATTATGCTTTTCTTTTATAGTTTCTTTGTGTACAATAAATTATTAAATAAATAAATAGTTTTTGTCAGTCATCTCTTTAAAAGGTAACTAATTTCCTTTCTCAGAGTGTAATTTATATCCATGCCAAATTTCATTTATATAGAGTTCAGCGGTAGTACATAGAGACAGACAAAGTAACTTTTGCATTTACAATAATTAATACCTATGGATTTATGTATGATACATTGATAAGCTATTATCTAGTGTTCATAATACCAGTTGCAATAATGCTTAGCAATCGTTTAATTACAAAGGTAGATTTGTATTTTAAAAAAAACATACAATAACCTCATCTCATCTGGTGGTTATCCCTCCATAATCATAATTCTAGGAAGATTAGAAACCTATACAATAACTTACAATAAAAAGTAATAAATGCGAACACAAGTTCGCACCATATTGTAGGCAAATAATGCCCAAACCTTTTACATGTCAATATAATTCGTCGTGAACATCAAACTTAGGCGCGGTTTGGGCCGTCTACACTTGTTATTCATAACACACTCACACAGGCTGATGGGCTATGAAATAGTTATAACTTGTGTCCCAATATAGTCGGATTGTGTACGCCGCTAGCTCAGATAACAACGTGAATAGTTAAATAGCGACTATCCTTAATGAAAATCAAACACTAACAAGCTATTATTATGGCTAAAATTATCAAAATAGCTTCAGGAAAGAGGTTGACGACCAGCTGGTCGAGCGGTCTGTACTGTACCCCTTGCTATACAGGCTACTCGGTCAAGAGGTCCCGGGTTCGAATCCCGGTAGGAGCAAATGTTTGTATGATGAGTACGAGCATTTGTTTACTAGTCATGGATGTTGTGGTGTATGTCTATTTAGTAAATTTCTAATATTTATATACATATTATTATCATTATTTCTCCGTTATCTAGTATCCATAACACAAGCTCTTAATGATGCTTACTTTGGGCTGGATAATAGATGTGAGTGTATGAATATTATTATTATTATGTGGGTCGATTTTCAGGCTTCACCAATTGTGCCATCACAGACCCACCATACCCCTAGCCACACCCCTGGGGGTAGGGTGGGACTAGATGACAAACAAGCTGATGGCCCACCTGATGGTAAGCGGCTACCGCCGCCTATCAATAACAAAGGAAATCACTTGATACTGCAGGTGCGTTGTCATCCTGAGGCCTAAGATCAAATGCCGTCCATGCCCAGTAATTACACTGGCTACCTTTCCCTTCAATTCGAAACACAGCGACTGTTTTATGGCTGAAATAAGAAAGGCGGTGGTACTTACCCAGACGACCCTACATACGGGCCTACCACCCAGTGAATGCCATGATTTACTTTTAAAAGGTTCGTTCTTATTAACTAATTTCTCAGTATCTACAGTTCTAATATCAGGAGAGATATTGGAAGTGCATTTGCAAATGATTCTGGGACTCGTTACTGCTGGAGCGGTGCCAACAACGCCGGTCGCGCTAGTGGTCAAGTGGTGCCCAGTGATGTGGTCGTTTATTGTAGCAAGAAGGAGGCTTGCTTATTACATTGGGTAGTGAACTTTTTGTGTTGTTTTTACGTATTAGAAAACATAACTCGAAAGTCTCACAATAGGATAGATGACAGAAAGATTGATCCATAATATTATAATACGAATACATAAGTAACTCTGTCTTTCTGCTACGTATTTTCCATTGTAATTTACTCACACGATCTAGCGATTCATAAATCTCTAACTCCACTGTTCCACATTGATATATTGATAAGTTACATATAATTTTTTTTCACTGATGGATCTTATTGGAAACTGACTCTGTGAACTCGTCTCTATTGTGATCCATTTGGAAAATAAAGTTTAATGAATACATAAACGAAACGTGGAGAGCACTTTTCTGGTGAACCCGAAATATCGTCATTTTATGTATCCATATTAGAATTTTGTTTAGTGTTATTAGTTTGTATTGCAGAATATAATTTCAAAGTAACTGTTTGAATGAAATGGCTCACTGCCAACAAACAATGCGAGTTCGCTGCGTGCGCCCAAATGGCGCGCATTGGCCTGTTAATATTACAGATAAGTAATTATAACTTAATTCCGATATTCATATTGGAATTATTTAACCAAAATTAGTGACAATTACAAATAAAGAAAAAAAATCATAAAAAAACCTTTCTCACCTTTTTAGATTTTCTGGCCGGAAATCAGGAGACGCGGGTTCGAATCCAGCCTGGAGCATAAATTTTTTCATCGTTTTCTTTCTTTATTTGTAATTGTTACTATAAAGTAGGCGCTTAAACGCATCAAAAACATTAAAATGCGATAAAAATTAGTGAATTTTTAGACCGAATTTTGGTAAAAATACAGTGAAGCTGTTAAATATTATCATCTATCAAAAAGAATACTCCTATTTCTATTAGCAGTTTATCGTGGTATATCATACATATACAAGTATATGTATATCTACAATACAATTGATACTATTGGCGCTATAACCGACATGTACGCGGGTGGAGCTGCTTGCGGCCACTTGTTAGGAATAAATTAATCTTTACCGGCTAGGACTTCAGAGTTTCAGTCGAATAAATGTCGCGCATTGCGGGCTCTTCACTAAGAATAACGAGCGGAAACATAGAGTTGGATTTTTAAATGAGCTCAAACATGGATTTGGGTCCTACTAACTATTCTACATGTACAATCTAAGTAAGTTACCAATGCATGTCTCGTCACAGAAATAAGTATAACGGCTGCGGTGCGAGCACAGAACTTTCGATAAGCTTATTTGACATTAAAATTCGACAAAACGGTAGTTTATCGAGTGTTTATCGATCTCGGTAGCACAGAACTCTGTTTATCGATCTCTCGACAAAGTCGACTAATCTTACCGAATTTCTCGATAAACTCAAGCATGGATCGTAATTTTGACATACGAGATAGATATAATTTGTCTATTTTGACATAAATTTATCGGGTTTTTAAATATGCACGATATGTTTGTCGATACTCTAATATTTTACGTAATATTGCTTTAGGTTGCTATAACAATGGATTTCGGCCTTATAATTTGTGGATAATTCACTCATATCGAATAGCCAGTGCATATTGTCGTGATTAATATATAAAAGAAAGCTACTATTTTCGCTGCAGAGGGATTTTTGTTTTATGAGAGAAGTATACCAACGATGTGATAAACAAGAACTAAATATAGCTAAGCAAACAGTGAGATAAGTGGTTTGTGAAGTTTTAACAACCAAGAAGAGCCTTTTGAATTTGTCGAACGCAATATTTATAAACGTCTAAATACCTTTCATCAATAAATGATAAGTAATAAAATCAAAACACAGTGTCTTCTAATTTTTAGTAGGTAGGTACAAATTGTATCATTAGAAATTGAACAGCCAAAAATGTATTGCAGGTTTTTTAATTCTAGGTACCTATCATAAAATAAAAGTCATTTGCAAATTTACAATTTATTATTCCTCCTAAAACATCTTCACTTCCTGGCCAACTTGATTTCCAACAAGCTGATGTCGCTCCATCCTAAAAAAAAGAATGATTGTAAAATAAGACATAAAATACAATAACAATAGGTAAATAATGTTACTACTATTTACTAAGTTTGATTGCTTTTTTCAAGCTCAATGTTCTATTTAAAACTTAAGTTTCCATTAAAGATTCCCACTGTCTGATGTGAGGAAGTTGAGAATGAAGATGATGGAATATCTTGCTATTAACCCAGAGACAGGAAGTAATAGAACTTATCAATTTAAAATAAATTACAATGAAATATATTTAAAGTAAATGTGTAGGTACTTATTATGTTTTTATTTTAACTATCAGCTACATACTAGTTTATACAAAAGGGAAAAGAAAGAACAACAAGCATTTTTGTCTGTACATTTTTTACTAAGTAAAACTAAAAAAATGATATAGTAGCAAGAGAGGGCATGCTTACCTTGAGGCTTGAGCGCTCCGATACTTTTTCAGTAATAGCATCAAAGTGATTGTAATATTATAATCACTATAGTATAGAATACACTTTATGCAGAACTAGTTATCTATTTTAAATATAAGACAACATAAAATTCGGGGAAAAGAAAACTATACGAAATATTTATCTTTGTTTGTTTTGATGGTTTATTGACATTAATGTCATTTTGACAAAATGTTCTAACATATTGGGTAGAAAACTATTTTAGTATTATTTATGGCCGCATGGATAATATTCCTTAGCTTAATTATGAAAAAAATAATAATTAAAGAATGAATGGCGAATGAATGATCGATAAAAAACGACAAAATATACATCTCGATAAAACTTATCGAGGTTAGTTTCATGCTAGCGTTGGTCGATATAATTCGATAGATAAAGTGAGTTTATCGATCGATAAATATGTCTACCGAAAGATCCATGCTCGCACTGCTGGTTTGAAGTCTGTTAAAAATTCATCGAAGCAAAAAATGGCTTGGAGCTTGATTATTTACTCTCTTTTTTGTCCAAAACATCAAAAACAAAATGAAAATAAAATGAAAAAGGGAAGATAATATAAGTTTTTATGGCACTTGTACGCTTTTACGCGTAGGTACTTTTATCCCATCTAAACAGAAACATGGCTGAATAATAATATACTTAAGTGTAAAGAGTAATCCCCAATGTCTTTTTATCCAGTATAGGGTATATAGGGTAGCAAACAAAGATTTAAGCACAATTCATTGGCATGTTCATACGAGGTGCTCTTTGCGGCTGCCCAGAACATGAACAAGTAACACACTAGAGATATTATCCGGTACACGCGCTATCGTCCCTCTTTTGTTTATAAACAATGGTTCCCTATAGCTTCTTTACGTCATTTCAGACAGCACTGCGCTTTTTTTTAGTACTACCAAATACCAGATGGGGATCTAACAATCTTGTTGAGTTCAATGCAAAGAAAACAAAGGCGCTCACAGCCAAAATGTCTCCGTTATTTCCTCTTCTCTCTCTTCAGGGCACTACTCTTTCCGCATAGGGCTCCATCAACTTGCTCGGTATGGAGATATGCTACGATCTGAATCGGAGGAAGTAACTCCTTACTTACACGATAGTAATATCGTGTATATCGAAACCGTGATCAAAACAGCCTGTGTCCTGAAGAAGGTGCGTCGTTTTTCACGTCAGACTACATATCCCTGCTGTACAAAACTCAGGTCCGGTCTTGCGTTGAATATTGCTCGCACCTGTGGTATGGCTCCTCCAAGTACCTCCTCGACGCAGACAGATTGCAGCGTCGTGCCGTTCGTATCATTGGCAACGTAGAGGTCACGAACAGCCTAGAGCCTCTAAATACAATTTCATCGTGACATTGCATCGCTTAGCGCCTTCTATCGGCTTTATCATCGAGAGTGTTCCGTGGAGCTTTTAGACCTTATCCCTCCTTACCCCTTCCTACTCAGGAGCACGCGTGCCGGTCTTTGGAGTCATCAAGTCTCCATCTCTACATCACGGACAAAGAAGTTTAATATTCCTTTTTTTCGGACTTCCCATAAAACATAGAATTCTTTGCCAGTGTTCCCTCCTTCCTATAACATGGGTTCCTTCAAAAGAGGCGTGAAAAGGGCCTTATGGGATGCCAAGGTGGAGGTGGCAAGTTTAGTAATTAGATTCTTTGTCGAACTTCCAAAACATGGCATTCTTTACCAGTGTTCCCTCTTTCCTATTACATGGGTTCCTTCAAAAGAGGCGTAAAAAGGGCCTTATGGGATGGCAAGGTGGAGGTGGCTAGAACAGTGTGTTACAAGCTGCGCAAGCTGTCTTCGCATATGGACTCTTCTTACCGCTTCATATCAGGTGGTGTTTAGTCATTTGCCGTGCTTTGTATATAAAAAAAATTAAATGATTGTAAATTTTGTGTCTTTTAATATTATCACCATATTTACCGCCATTTATTTACTATATTTTTAGTCTACACATAGTTATGCGTTACGTTTGTGAACCAAATAAAATGGAAATCGACAAAAAACCAAGAGAGGTAGGGCATAGCGTTAATTCGCTCGAACTGGAGCAGCCCGACTGGTGTAATACCTCCACCTTACAGAAGTTCGCAGCCAAATGACGCTGCTTTTGTAGTGTCGTGTTCCTGCGGTGAGTAAGGTTGCCAGAGCTCCTCAAGGAGTCGCCGTATTGGCAGCGGGTAGACCTGTGGTGTCTTAAACACCGTCATTTACTCGTGTGGGTGCATCGCGTTGGCATGGCGGTCAGGGAGACCCAGTGAAACGGCTGTCCGCTGGCCGCCCGCAGGCTGAACGGGTTCCCGAACCCAGGGATTACTTAATCTCCGCCCTGGGAGGCTGAACCGCCAGTTTGTGCAAAATCCCTGTGGTAGTTGTCGTGCCGGAGGAGGAGACCGGAGTGGACCCGGCTACTGCCACAGGGGGGGACTGGGGGCCCTTCCGCCCGCCGTGCCAGCACGCTGCAATCCCTGCGATGTACTTTGACGGGTTCTAGCCGCAATTTTGTCCAATTTGCTGCCAATACGGAGATTCCTTTAAAAAAAAAACCCTTTTCAACCCACAATAATGGCCCGAAAAAAGAATAATAGAAATGGTTTGTCAGCGGCTTCCTTTTCCACGCTAGGAGTGGATTTTTGCAACATCAGGGGACTTCACAGTAACATCAACGCAGTCCACCAACATCTAGAGACTGCGCAGCCGACCCTACTTTTTCTTACGGAAACTCAAATATCCTGCCCGGCCGACTCATCATACCTACTCTACCCCGGGTACAAGCTCGAGCACAATTTTATGCGTCGTGCCGGGGTGTGCATGTATGTCCGGGAGGATATTTGCTGTCGCCGTCTTCACGGCCTTGAAGACAGGGACCTGTCGATTCTGTGGGTTCGTGTTGATCACGGCGGCCACACTCGCATCTACGCGTGCCTTTACAGGTCCCATAGTGGTGATTCGGACACGACTCGACTCTTTGAACACCTGCAATCGACGACCGACAAAGTTCTCGAGCAGTATCCTTCTGCAGAGTTAGTGATATTGGGAGACTTTAATGCCCACCATGTCGAGTGGCTCAGTTCTCGGTCCACTGACTATGCGGGAAGGTCTGTTCACGAATACGCCCTGGCCTATGGATTCTCGCAACTGGTTCATTCTCCTACAAGAATACCAGATATCGAGAACCATACGAGCTCTTTACTGGACCTTCTGCTGACTACGCATCCGGACGGATATACCATCTCAGTGGATGCGCCTTTAGGCTCATCGGACCACTGCCTCGTCCGGACCCAAGTGCGCAACGCGCGGCCCGATGCACCCCGGCCCGCTGGGTGGCGTCGCGTGTGGCATTACAAGTCAGCAGACTGGGATGGGTTGCGTGAATTTTACGCATCGTACCCGTGGAAGCAGCTCTGCTTCGCGTCAGATAATCCTGATACCTGTGCAGCAGCAGTCACCGAGACTATACTGGCGGGTATGGAATGTTACATTCCTAACACGCTAGTGGCCGCAGGGGTAAAGAGACGGCCGTGGTTTAATCGGCCATGCAGGGAAGCTCGCATTAGCAAGCAAGCTGCGTTTCAGGCTTGGACCACGGCTCGAGTCAATCAGGATCCAAACATCTCTGACGTGAAGCGGAAATTAAATGCTGCTTCGAGGTTCTGTAAAAGAGTGATTGCCAGAGCGAAATTCGATTTAATCGGCAGAATTGGCGATCGGCTTGCAAGATACCCTTCTGGGAGTCGTGCTTTCTGGTCACTCGCCAAAGCTGCCGAAGGAAACTTTTGTAGGTCGTCCTTGCCACCACTCCGTAAGCCTGACGGAAACTTGGCCCACAGCGCTAAAGAGAAAGCCGATTTACTGGGTGTTCTCTTTGCCTCGAACTCGACTTTGAATGACGGAGGTGCTGTACCACCTACCATACCCTGGTGCGGCAACTCTATGCCTGAGATCTCCATTACGCAACGGGAGGTACGGCGTGAGTTGTTATCTCTGGATATTCATAAGTCGAGCGGGCCAGACGGTATACCGGCAGTGGTACTGAAGCAGTGTGCTCCTGAGTTGTGTCCTATTCTGACCGTGCCCAAGAAGGGCGACAGATCAGATCCATCGAATTACAGGCCAATCGCTATAACCTCCCTTCTCTCAAAGGTGATGGAGCGCGTCATAAATACGCAACTCCTCAGGTACCTAGAAGATCACGACCTAATCAGCGACCGCCAATACGGCTTTAGACATAATCGCTCGACGGGTGATCTTCTACTGTACCTAACACACCGCTGGGCTCTTGCCATTGAGAGTCAAGGTGAGGCATTGGCTGTTAGCCTAGATGTAGCGAAGGCGTTCGATCGGGTCTTGCACAGGGGTCTTCTTTCGAAGTTATCAACTTACGGGCTACCTGAGGGGCTCTGCAAATGGGTCGCAAGCTTTTTGTCCGGCAGATGCATTAGAGCCGTCGTTGAAGGCAGTTGCTCGGATAGCATGGACATTAACGCTGGCGTCCCGCAAGGCTCGGTGCTGTCTCCAACGCTGTTCTTGCTGCATATCAATGATATGCTGTCTATTGACGGACTTCATTGTTATGCGGATGACAGTACTGGTGACGCTTACTATACGAATCGTGCTAATACCCCTCGGTCTACTGTGGAGGAAAGTCGCGGTCGACTTGTGTCTGAAATCGAGAGTTCTCTAGTCAGAGTCTCCGATTGGGGACGACTAAACTTAGTCCAATTTAACCCGACGAAGACACAAGTCTGCGCGTTTACCGCTAAAAAAACCCCATTCGCTGTGTCTCCACAATTTCTTGACACACCCCTTTCCATCTCTAAGAGTATCGGGATCCTTGGTGTCGATATCTCTAGTGACGTGCAGTTCCGCGGACATTTAGAAGATAAAGTCAAGCTGGCATCCAAGAAACTTGGTGTGCTCAATAAAGCGCGGCGGTACTTCTCTTCGGGGCAAAGACTGTTACTGTATAAGTCTCAAGTCAGGCCCCATATGGAATACTGCTGCCACCTATGGGCGGGAGCACCTAGATACCAGCTTGGACCGTTTGACGCAGTTCAAAGACGCGCTATGAGAATCGTCGACGATCCCGAACTCACAAGCGGTATTGAACCCTTAAGCCTAAGGAGAGATTATGCTTCCTTATGTGTGTTCTACCGGTTGTATAACGGAGTGTGTTCTGAGGAATTATTTGACATGATGCCCACGGCCTCTTTCTACCATCGCACCGCTCGCCATCGGCAGGGAATTCATCCTCACACGTTGGAACTAAAATGGTCTCGTACTGTGCGGTTTCAGAGAAACTTTCTCCCGCGTACGCTCAGATTGTGGAATGACCTCCCTGCAGAGGTTTTCTCGAACGAGTACAGCATGGGGTTCTTCAAAAAGGGTTTGAAAAAGTTTTTACAGGGTCGGCAACGCGCAAGTGATACCCCTGGTGTTGCGAGCGTCCATAGGCTACGGTAACCGCTTACCATCAGGTGGGCCGTATGCTTGATTGCCACCTTAGTGGTATAAAAAAAAAAAAAAAAAAAAATACAATTGATTTTCAACGGGATGTCCGAAATGTAATGTATAATGTTATTATCAGTCTATCAGTTTATGTAAATAAAGTCTGTTACTAGTTCAATATCGATACCATGCACTAAAATCCGACCCAAATACAACAATTTAGATCATTTGGCTGTTATCAAAGTACAATTGTCTATTAGTTTGGTTGCTAGTTTTCGCGTGAAATTCGTGATTAAAGTAGCGTTATCTGTGCACTGCATGAGTATTTTGAATTATTGTACTGAAATAACGACTTTTAGTATTTAAACTATCTACTTTTCCAGATTAAACTAGCGTGTATTTTGATATTACTCTCTCTCGTTCTGAATATTCGTGACCTGTTTGCGAATGGATGGATGAAAATATTGTCTTAACATCTAGCGTAGTTGATATTGTAATTGAATAAATCGTGTTAATCAAAGTAGAAATAAATAATAAATAAATAAATTACTGTGTAATTAAACATTGTAACTTAATGATTGAAAAGAGTGACTACACGAGTTTGTTGCCGGAATCTTCTCGGTAGTTCAACTTTTGGAACCGGTGTAAATTCAGAC
Source organism: Nymphula nitidulata (assembly GCA_947347705.1). Taxonomy (NCBI): domain Eukaryota; kingdom Metazoa; phylum Arthropoda; class Insecta; order Lepidoptera; family Crambidae; genus Nymphula; species Nymphula nitidulata. The sequence continues at coordinate 11,618,310 of OX374636.1, forward strand.
GGACAGACGGACCGACGGACAGACAGACAGACTGACATAACATTCTTAGCTTACGTAGATCCAGATAAGACAGAGAGACAAACATTATGAAATTGTTAGTTAGTTAATATTATTTTTATGTGATAGACATAAGGGTTTTTTTGTTGACGATTCGAAAGTGCTTCTTGGGGGCCTAATTGAAAAAAGATATTTTCATTTTCATTTTCATTTTCAATAACTGCGAATTTACATTAGATAAGGACTTTCAACTGTTGCGACACAATAGCACTGTATAAATTATTGGATAGGCGATTGTCGAACGTGATCGAGGAAAGCAGAACAAGGAAATTATGAATAAAACTCAGGATATCTTAATAGTATTTTAAAATATAATAAGTCAGATTCATTATGAAACTTGGTATTGTAGCTACTTAATAAAAATATAAAGAAAAATTGAAAACTTGCATGGCGTAATACGTGTTTGTCAAGCGTGACCAAATACAACGTCTCCTATATTTCGAGCACTATCTTTAATGAATGTGATCACTCCGTTATCTTCATGATGAGTAATTTTAGATTCTTGTGTAACGTTGAAGAAAGATTTAGTTTTTGAATCTAGAAAAACAGTCATCGTTAGACCAACGGCATACGTACAATTTTTAGTTGAAGAACTATTATGTTGTGTTATTTTTGTAGGATTATATTTTTTATTTATTTAATTCAGTCAAATTATACCCATACACAATTCCAATCCAGTATAAAAATTATAATCATAATTAAAATTAAAATAAATTAAAAAATAAAATTAAAAGTAAATTAAAATAAGTCTAGCACACATAAAATAATAATAATATTATACCCAAACATTTGTTCCATAGCTTCAAATTACTAGATATACCGGAAAATACATATATTATAATTTAAAAAGCCGCTATATTAAATACTTGTAGGATTCTTAGTCGTTTTCCTCAAGACACATAACTAACACACAAATAGAAAATGAAATCCGATACTTGGCACAGCCCGTAACAGATATTCAAATACCAGCTTAAAGCTGAGAAAAAAGAAATGATATATAATAATAATAATAATAATATATATGAACGAGCGCATACTTTTAACTCAATAGTTCCTCGATAAAAAATCAAAAAGCTGTGTCGATCTGATTTTGATTAAAAAGTTAGACGAATATCGATCAAACTACAAATTTCAACTAAACAGTCGATCTACGACTTGTCACCATAGCGGGGCCTATTACAGACGACAGAAAGAAGTTTATTATTGCGTAGAAAAAAGGCTTGCGCTTTACTTAAAGAGCCTTACAAAGTTAAACATTTTATAATATTTAAAAGCCTATATGTGTGTTCTTTTAGCTTAAAATGAAACGTATGAAATATTCCAGAAGGCAATCTTTTACTGAATATAAGATGTACACAGTATCCCCATTTCTTATTTTTGTTAAAATGTCTATAAAGTAAAGCACAAACTAGAATTTTGTTGGTCCAAAATCTCCATCAACTAAACAGTTAAGTCGATTCAAAAGTTGTATGTATGCGCTAGGCTGTAAGAGGTATTTTCCGCCTCAATTTTGAGTGCCTGACTGACCTCCAAGTTTAGAAGTTAAATAACAATACAAACACTCGTTTTTACTAACATTTGCTTAGCATTAAGAGTCGGATAGCGATTTTTATCTCAGTCTATCTAAAGGAGATAGAAAGAGACAAAAGGCGATAAGAGTCACCTAAGCCTAGGGAATTGTTAGTGAAAACAGAGTAGTGTTGTCCTGCATTGAGGAAAGTTGCCAGATTGAGAAAGCGTTATGTTGAGAGTAGTGGACTCGTCTAATATAATCTCTCTAGATTTTATCAGATATTTATCAGGGTAGACAACGCGTAAGTAGTACTCAAGGTGCTACGAGCTATATATAAGCTATGGCAACCACTTACCATCAGGCGGGTTACACGCTAGGTCGCCACCCTGGCTCTAATCGTTTAAAAATAGCTTTATAATAACCATACCAGACCAAAAGCTTTTCTATATAAATAGTCTGCTTTGTTTTACTAATAAGCAGTATTTCAGTTGCTTAAAGTAGTATTTGTTAATATATTTTTTTCGGACTATGCAAGTAAAAAAAGTACGCTATGTTCAAATTAGTAAGTAATTTTTAAAATTATACTAATCTATTAAATTACTCACCTAAAAACGATAGAAGTTTTTTCATCGGAACTCCTACAAAAGTAGATTTAGAAAATTCTTTTTCTTTAATCGGAGGCAAGCCTTTTAACTCTTTACCACTTAGAGCTATTACATCTTTACCATTTCTTAATATTGGACTAGCAAATACTACTTTGCGAGGTTTAGCTTCAACCATATCTGATGAATTGGTAATCAGTGAATAACTGACAAGCCCATTATTTTTTTCAATTTTCAAGAACATTGGAAACAATTCATTTTTAAAATTTGAGTTACTTCTTTGAATATTGTTCAAACGTGTATTGGTAGGATTTTGAAAAACACCAAAATTAACACCCACTTGTTCAGTAGTAGTTGTAGAACCTTTATTAAATTCTTTAAGAAGATCTATAACTGATCGAGGTCTCTCGGATGATTCTTTTGCTGTTGTTCTTTCCAAAACTGACCTCAATTCGATGTGTGGTTCACTTTTTGCAGAATCTTTTATTGTTTCAGAAGCTTGTAGATTGTCATAATTCATATTTACTAAATATGGATGTGTTTTTATGTCACTATTTTCATCTGTTTTCGTTTTAAATGTAGGCTCTATCATAGCTGTATTGATCTCTTCAATCAACCCCATTTCAATTATTTTATCATTATCGTAAACCATTTGTTTCCGTAATTCGTTTATATTATCAGCTTGAAATACGCCTATCTTTTCTTCCTCCATGTCATCTATTTTTGAATCACTATTATCGGCTTGTAATTTTTCATAAATTTCTTGAGATTTAAATATATTATCATCTGAGTGACGATCAACGCTTGCATGAAGAATATGAAAGTTGTTAGTTTCAGATAGGATTGTATCTGGTATTACCACTTCCTCCACTTGACACTTAAACAACTGAAAAAATTAATGCCATTGTCATAGGTAGGTATTTTTTTCGAAAATTGTATAGTATTTGAAAATCAATTTTCTTACCGTAATAAAACTAAGAAATAATATTTCGCGTAGCATTTCAATTTCTGTTCTGATTTCACGCTTGAGCGCTTGACATTTGTGATTGGTAAAATTTTGTCAATTAAACTTTCAGTATTATTGAAAATAGTATTGGAGGTGTTCCGTGTTCGTTAATATTTTGTAATTTAAGAAGTATATTTTATCAAAACAACAATATTTATAGATCTCTATGCTAAAATAGGCTGTATGAGTAGATATTGTCAATACACACTAGTTTAAAATGCACATAGTAAAGTGGATTCCGATTGCGTATGAACTAAAATCCATGCGAAAATGTTTGGTGCAAAAACCGTGTGGAACGAGCAAAGCCATCGATTCTCAACTAATATTTTACACATTCATGTAAAACAAAAACGTATACAGCACAAAACTCTCGGTCGTCCACGGGCAAAACTTAGCAGCAGGCTAATTTTTAACCCCCGACGAAAAAAGAGGGGTGTTATAAGTTTGACGTGTCTGTCTGTGTATCTGTGTATCTGTGTGTCTGTCTGTGGCATCGTAGCGCCTTAACGAATGGACCGATTTTGATTCGGTTTTTATTGTTTGAAAGCTGATGTGCCTACGATGCTTCTTAGCTATAATTTATGAAATCAGTTCAGGCGTTTGATGACTATCAGCTCATTTTGTACATGATAATAGGGGTTTACTAACTTTTACACATCCGATTGATTTGAAATTTCGTGTACTGTCACTTTGGTGACATTCCCATGACATACTATCCTTGAGCTGATCCTATACCATCAAAAAGTCTGCGAAATGCTTAATTCTTTAGAAACTTACAGCAGATATAGCGTGTTTGGGTCTAGCGATATAGATATAGATATAGCGATCTTATGAATAGTCTCAATGAGATCGTGTTAGATAGATGATTAATGACGCCGGGGGTTACTTAAAATTTTTAATTTTGCAATTATATTCTTTCAACACACCAAGAACTAAGAGTTAGTTTAGAGGGTTCGGCTTATTAATTTAAACCAACGATAAAGCTTGCATACAATTCAATTCAAAATCATTTATTTCTTTTCACATTACATATAAAGAATACGGTGGAAGGTACAAACTAGGTCTACATGTGACACCCTGCAAGGGCATTGCAATTTATGAGGACAAACTATAATAGTATTACGTCGGTGGGCGTGCAAGACCGCGTAAGAGCAGTTGGCAATACCGCGTATTTACAAATCTTAGCTCATAGCGCTGATTCGCTTATACCAGATTCTCATTAAACAATACCCAGAGAAATCCCAAACAAGCTTAGTCAAAGAAATGTCCAAGATATTATCTTTTTTCTTTCATCCTGTGAAATAAACAAAAAACACGTACACGGTATTTTTTGTCAGGCGACTATACTATGGCGCAATTTGTGTCAACTTAAAACAGAAAAAAGTTTTCGTGCAAGAAGTTCTACTCAATACACATTGACACAATATAAAAAGTAGTGATACTTCAGGGTTTACGCGAACATAGCAACTACGTAGCTTCAGTAAACAGTTAGTTTTCTGATTATACGGTGTAATCTTAACTCCTGTTGTTTACATTCCAAATGAATTCCCTTCTTTGCTTAAAACAACGTGTATATTTTTATTCATGTTCTCGTTCATATTCATATAATATTTCCCGAAGTAAGTACGCAGTTTCATTTCAGAGCAGTACCCAGTACCATTCAGCGGGGCGGTCGAGCGTTCAAATGTAAATTAAATGATGAATAGATACCCGCACGAATGCGCTCTGCGGGTTCGCGCCAAAAAAAACCGACGCCATTAATTCGAGATGGTGACGCCGCTGTTTGCGAGCTTTTGCTGTTTACTTACTTATGTAGTTTGTGTGGATAGTGGTGTTAATTTTATTATTGTTGTCAGTTGTTTGTTCCAGTTGAGCGACTAGATTAGCCAATTCGTTTTACGGGATTTTCACTGAAATGTTACTTACTGTATGGTTTTAGAATCAATAGCGATAGCGATATAATGTGCTAGACCATTCGAATTTTCTTTCAACCCTAATCAAATTTTAAACATATCTTATATCAAAGAGATTCTATAAGCAATACAGTAATTGTAACCTTTGGTTTGCTAATTTTTAGTAAAAAACTTTAGTTTTAGGTTATAAACGACGGTGTTGATACAGATTACAGATGTATAGGTAATTGTACCTATTGAGTACAATTTCGATATCTCGTGTGCATTATTCTCTTTGCAAATTTTGCAATAAGAGTCACTAACAGTCAAAATTGTATACATATTAGTGCACGTGACTGTTTCAGTTAAAAGCAAATGTGTTAAATTAGAAATCGTTTTTTAAAATTTTTAATAATAAAAATAATACTCTGACATTAAATTCAATAAGTACAGTCGCAAAGTTGGATTAATAACTTAGGAAGGGAATAGATATATATTGACCAATTGGCGAGAAAGACATATATTGGTTCTGAAAAAATTAAAGTTGCAAGCTTTCCTAGTACTTACGTCCTCAAAGTAGACGGTGGTCGTTTGTTTCAGATCTTGATAGGGACAAAAGTTTTTGTGATGAACACGAATATTAAACTGTGGTTTGTTAATTTTAATCCGTCAAGCGGCGTTATCCTAACGGAGGGCTATGGCAATTGTCTGGAATCTGATGCTTTAATTAAATGGGGTTAATTTAATGCTTAGTCTTTCTTCTTGTCATATGCTCTTGTGACAATGTATTATGCTGAGTGGCCCAGTACTCCTCCAGCTGTCCCGTGCTGAAGACTGCTTAAGAGCTCTTTATAAAGGGAAGTGTTCAGACGAGGAGATACTCTGACCAATTTTAAAATTTTGGTCACGCACGATTGGTTGTGAGAGAAATGGTAGCTCTTGACTGACCTCTTCGCTCGGGGGACGATAGTAATCCGAAGGATGTTTAGTTGTTAGTAAGGCTGCTCCTGGTTTAGCATCTCCCTGAAAAATCCCTGCGGTGCAGGAGGCGTAATTACTTTATACGTCTAGAAAAAATGTAACAACTGAATTATTACCACATACCACCGCATAATAATAATAGACTCTATTCTTACCGCTTCCTAAAAGGGTAATAAAAGCAAATGAATTTGGTAAATTGAAGAGATCACCAAAAAGCTAATGGCATTTAGGTCTTTTTGGTGCTAATGTTTGCTTCGTGATTCGTATTTCACTATTTAATTTGTCTTTAAGGTTTTGGACAGATTTTTCATAGTGGGGCTACGATGGAAAATCTATTCGAAATTTTGATTGGTTGGTTAGGTAACGTTAGTATGGCAAACGGTTAAATAAATTAAATCAAAAACCCAAATAAATTAATTACCTTTAAAACTAAATTTCCCTATAATCTGAGAATAAATACATTACTGTGACATAGGTACAATAAAACAGGCACCCACATCAGCCGAAAATGTCAACCGAATGTAATCCACGGTTTAAAGACGAGTATTATCATCACACCTGGTGCTACACTGTTTTTATTGCATAGCCAGTCACTTTTCATCTTAGTCTGTGAAGTACCCATCAGACACAATAGATCTTCTAGTGTCTTGCATAGGTAATATGCTTTCAATATCACTCTTTCTCTTTATTTTTCAGGATGGGCGTAATCATACTTGTTACAAGCGTCAATATGGCGATGGTAACCAATTAGGTGGCCAGTTTACCCTTGTGTCTAACCAATGGTAGATAGGTAATTAATTTCGAAAATAGATTTTACGGCGGAATACACAAACGTCACTTTTTTAAGTCCCGCTAAAATTACACACAGTACTTAATTTGACATTGGCCAATACAAAACTTCAGTGAGTGTTTCTACTTTTTAAGCGGTTAAGAAATTGGTAGGTTATCGCGTCTGGTCGGACTATGGTCGGACTGCAGGAGACGCGGGTTCGATTCCCGCCTGGAGCATACATTTTTTCTTTCTTCATTTGTATTTTCTTACAATAAAGGGGGCTATAAATACACAAAAATCTAAATTTTTGATTTTGACAATACTTAAAATTTTAGCTGAAAATGAACCACTTTACCGGATCTAACCATTGTTTAATTAGATGATATTATAATGTACATTATTACTTTACGGTGATGGTGGTCACGGGAAGACTAAAGATGTTTGAATATTTATAATATTTAAGTTATTAGGGCCCCAATGTGAGCACGTGGCCCTTACAAATGTAGATCAATTAACGAATTCATATGTCCTGAATAAAATCAGTATCCAACTAATTCAAACTGGTTTATCGATACACACAGGAACTTGACGATAAATAACCGCTGATCTAAAAATCAATAATTAACATTGTAATTACACGGAATAGCGTTTACTTTTCTTTAAAGCCTTTTGTAAAAATCACCCGCGTAGCAATCCTGCTTTATTAGACGCAGTTCGGATACGCCGATCCATCGACTCTCCGTCACGCCTTTTCCATGTTACGTACAAAGCAACTTTTAGACGATACGTTTTATGTCAACTACTAACATTCTATACATATAGATGTAGAAATACAGCCTTTTTGATGATGCGAGTTGATTCTATTTTTAGATTTTCCAGCGAACGATGCCACGTAAAATCCCAGGCTATAGAATAGTCGTTTTCTGGTATGCATCTATTTCGTTCTGAGCGTGGGGGATGGGGTTGCGGGGGAGCGAAGGTAGCGCAGGGGAGCGCGTTGTAGTGCAAGGTATAGTATTTCGTTGTAAACAATTTTTTTTTATATTTTTTTCTGGTTGTCTCTAAGATCTTTTCACACACGATTTCAGTTTTATTTTTCATACTACTTTTATCCCATGAGATTTTAAAGGGTGGTGCCGTTAATACGACAGTAAATTAAAAAATGGGCTATATTAGTGCCACTTTTAAAAACATCTTATTCATTTGATAATTTCATGACATTTCTATGAAATGATGCAGCTAATGTTATATTATTATTTTATACAAAGGTCATGAAATTATCAAATGAATAAGATGTTTTTGAAAGTGGCACTAATATAGCCCATGTTAAATTTATTGTCGTATTGACGGCACCACCCTGTATAGTTTAGTATCACGGAGAACTTCTCCGTATAGCTTTGTTTAGGATGTTGTCAGTTTGTATATTCAATTGAGAAAGAGAAGAAGAGAGAAAGAGAGGGAGATAGTAAGAGAGGGAGAGAGAAAGAGAGTGAGAGAGAAAGAGAATGAGAGAGAAACAGTTCCTATATTTTTTGATAATATTACAATTCTTTCCTGTTGGCAGAAGCTAGCAGGAGAATAAATCTCAGCGGCAACCAATTCCACTTCTTCAAATCAAGTCAAGTGTTAAGTGTCAATTAAGGAATGTTTATATAACACATATATGTAAATAATTTCACTGACTAATAGACTAAGTAGTCTCTCTAGAACTAGTCTTATAAAGGTTATTGTTTGATCATCTTCAAACTCAGAAGTGGTATATGATTCAATCGACTTCGCAAAGTTTGCTTTGACTAGCTTTCCGATGGTGTCAAGTATAGTGAAGTCGATATTAATTATGTTTTGATATCGATAACTTCTTTTATCTCTTCATTTTTTGTAGTATCTCCTCTCTGTCATTTATAGATTGATTCATAGATTAAAGTCGTGTTTGTACTGAAAGTCACAAGTAGAGCTATTCACCAGTTGCTTAAACAGTTGTCGGACCTGCCCACCTAGACAAGATGCCTTTCGATAATCGCTATCGCTAACGCTAAGCGGAAATTATAATATGAGGTTTGACATTTGCTCTCGAAAGTTCTTCGAGCTATAGTTCATTTAGCTATAGCGATAACGATTACCTATCGAAACTCATTGTGTCTAGTGGGGCTGAGCTTGTCTCAGTGCAGTGATCATACGGAGGCCTCTCAAAATAGACCTTTCTTAAAATGAATGTTTTAAAGATTGTCTATCGGTAGACAAAAAAACCGGTAGGTAAGTAGTAGCAACTTAAGGTGGTCAAGTTTAAATATAACTATTTACCCGGTTATTAATTCGTCGGTTCGTTTTAAATTTTAGTAACTTAAAAATGGAACAAAGGAGGGAAAGTTTTATCCACCATCGATAATTTTTACTTCGCATCCCTAGATATGCAGACTGAACCTTTAAAACTCTATGAAGCTAATTTAGGTGTATAGAGACAGTAGACTTAACTCAAAGCTCCACTGACAAGCAGAAAATAAGTTTAGTTTTGAGAACTAACAAGAGCTTGTTAGCGCAACGGCTAAAGACCTGAATAATATTTTAAACTTAGTCATATATTTGCTTGAAGTATTGGACTTTCGAGACTACATTATTTTGATTGAATAAACTGCAAATATATCTGGAGGTCGCCTTTTGTATTATTTGTTTTCTTCACTACTTTTCTATGTTTTTTGTCCTTGTGTGCAATAAAGTGTATTTGTATTTTATTGTTACATTAAAGTAGCTTTAGGGAAGCTATTTTGTACTATGACGTTTAATGAATCCATAAAGGTCAACGCTTTTCATATATTCAGTTTTACTTCTCAAGCCACACATTCCAAACACGATGTATTTTTAATTGTAATATGCTTCCGCGGGTCTCACAGGGCATAACAAATTAAAGGATTTTTTGGCGCCACTAGTTTCACGATTTTTATGGCCATGACTACAAAATTGTATTAAAACATAGTAAATATTCATAACTTAAACACTAGATATAAAAATAAACTTGCTGTTCCAAGTTTTAGACTTCACAAGACAAGTCGCTCATTCATGCGGAAATATATACACATTTATACCAAAGTCACACAAAATGTAACTGAACTGCCTGTTTACAAACTTAAGTTATATGTTAAATAAACTTTTATGAAAAAAAGCTACTAAAAGCTACTGTAAGGTGGACACATGAACATTTCAAAATGTTTTATATGTTCATTTACGAGTATATTGTGATTGTGCATTGTCACATAGTTGTGTATATATAGCTTGAAAATAACGATAATACTTTTGACATTGACTTTTGACAAAAAAAAAAAATTAAAAGAGAAGGTATATCAACGTACCAACAAAGTAGGTATACTTTGTTGGTACGTTGATATACCTTCTCTTCTAATTTTTTTTTTCGCTGCACTGCTAAAATTTTTAACTACATATATTGTAATATAATATTTGAAAAGAGTGACTACACAAGTTTGTTGCCGGAATCTTCTCAGTAAATAAATTAAGACATGACAGACAGACAGAGACTATGACGTTTTTGGTTAATATATTTTTGTGAAATAAAAATGCGTTTTTCCTTTCTTTTCTTTCTTTCTTTCTTTTACGGGTGTCCTCAGAATACCTTACCAAAATTTCATGGTAATCAGATCAATGGTTTCGGAGCGCATAGTTTTATACAGTGTGTTCCGAAAGTGCGAAGTAAAATTTAAGAGGGTGCTTGTGCTCCCTGTCAAAAGTACCTACCTCTGAAACTTTGACACCTCTCTGGCCACATTTTCTAATGAAATTATTAAAATTTTGTCTTGCTAGTGATTTTGCTTTGCTTGACTAGGAAATGCTTTTTTTAACTAGGAGAAATCCATTGACGGACATACCCGCCACTGGCAAAGAAGCGGGCGTGTGCGGGACTCGTCTGGGTAGGTACCACCGCCTTTCTTATTTCAGCTGCAAAACAGTTCGCTGTGTTTCCGATTAAAGGGAAAGGTAGCCAGTGTAATTACTGGGCATGGACGGCATTTCATCTCAGGCCTCAGGACGACAACGCACCTGCAATATCAAGTGATTTTCCCTTGTTATTGCAGGTTGCACGCGGCGGTAACCGCTTACCATCAAGTGGGCCGTCAGCTTGTTTGTCATCTGCTAGTAGTATAAAAAAAAACTATTGCGTATAGTTTGACACACTACCGTTATACCACACACACTCACAATAAGCTTACATACTACTACAACGACCCCTCGCAACCCCAAAAGTCCAAATTTTATTTCGATAACAATTCTGTACAATATTTGTTATATTGTGTTGTAGATATCTGTATCGCCAAACCAATAAAGAAAATAATCGAATACTCGATTACATGATGTGAACGATTTCCAGAATTTTACTGTGGTTAACAATACAATATCTACAATAATAAAAATCCATCAGACATTGCTTTATAGTACCTCCTACTATTAGTAATTCTGTGGTATGGGTTACCTTTTAGAAAAAATAGAATATATATCGATCATAATCCATTAATATTTTATTATTAATAATAAACTATGGGCATCAGTACAAGTTATCCAAAGGTTATCGTTTCATCAAGCCGTCGTAGAGTCGCGTACTAATAGGTGTTCGTACAATCTCTGAGTATTTTTAGGAATGAAGAAATATGAGAATGCTATGTGAATAAATGTAACCCGAAACTGAATTAAAATTTTATGGCAGATAAAGTAAAAAGCAGCAGTTTTTATTATATACTCGTACAATGTACCCAATGATCTTTTTTCTTGTATATACAGAATGGTGGCGTCTATACGACAATAAATTAAAACATGTGCTATATTACTTCATAAAAATGGTTTGCCACTTTCAAAAACATCGTATTCATTTGATTATTTCATGACATTTCTATGAAATAATATAACACTGGCTGCATTCCTTCAAAGAAATGTCATGAAATTATTCTGTGGGCGACAGTAGCCGCTTACCACCAGGTGGGACGTTAGCGTGCTTTGCAGCTGTTAGCCGTTTATCTAATTGATATTTATTGATTTTGTTATATTTTACCACCGCCACCGTACCACATGCTAGGTACCACCGCCTTTCTTATTTCAGCCGTGAAACAGTTCGCTGTGTTTCGGATTGAAGGGAAAGGTAGCCAGTGTAATTACTGGGCATGTACGGCATTTCATCTTAGGCCTCAGGATGACAACGCACCTGCAATATCAAGTGCTTTTCCTTGTTATTGCAGGTGTCTATAGGCGGCGGTAACCGCTTACCACCAGGTGGGCCGTCAGCTTGTTTGTCATCTAGTTGAATAAAAAAAAAAATACACAACTACCACCTTAACCTTAGCAACTGAATTGGCCCTGTAATCATTATCATCATCTTGAAGCTTGAAGATGCCCACTGCTGGACAAAGGCCTCCCTTAAAGATTTCCACGGCGACCGGTCATTGGTCGACTCAGTAATATTTTGATCAAATTTTCACCTTTTTTTTTATACAACTAGATGACAAACAAGCTGACGGCCCACCTGGTGGTAAGCGGTTTCCGCCGCCTATAGACACCTGCAATAACAAGGAAAAGCACTTGATATTGCAGGTGCGTTGTCATCCTAAGGCCTAAGATGAAATGCAGTCCATGCCCAGTAATTACACTTTATCAAAAATTATCGTTTAAAATTACCAATGAAATGTAGATAGTGTATTTTAATCATAACTTCATTGGAAATATATCTAGCATTACATATTCAAAATATGAGCCTACATCGTACAAGCAGAAAGGAGGTAGTTGGAACGAAACTAATTACCAAGTTGGGCTCCCGACGGAGATTTAGTTAACGGGACAGACATTTTTGTCGACACTCAACTTCTTCGCTACATCCGCGTAGTTTTATGTGCTAGCGTTAATTAATTAATGTATTTAGGCGTTCAATATTTATGTGTCTATCTCGATGATGAAAAACTGAACGTTTCAAAATAATGGATAGGGCAAAGACGTTTTTTAAGAGTGTGGTATTCCATAACTCGTTTTTAATCACAATAAACAATGACATGGCGGGCTTAAAACCGCTGATGAAATGCACGAAAATTTTGCCTACCTTGCAATGTTAGGACTATACAACTTAATACACATATTTAACGTCAATTTTTAACCCACCATAATACTTTTTTTATACACCTTAATGAAAAACAAACTGACGGCTCACTTGGTGATAAGCGGTTACCGCTGCCTATAAGACAAGAAAAGACACACGACTATAATAGACAGCTGCAATAACAAGGATAAATCATTTGATATTGCAGGTGCGTTGTCATCCCTAAGATGACCAGTAATTACACTTTTCGAATTTAATTTCACTAATGATTATTACGGCGAGGGTGACGCGACTGGTGGAACAAATATTCGCCCGCCGCGAATTTCACGCTATCGCCAGTCGCGTCGCCCCGTCGCCGTCGCCCGTTCCCGTGGCCAGTGAGGCCGTTAAGGTGGGAGCAGGAAGTGTGGTTTCCTGATGTCAACATAGCGTTTTCTATATTTTTTTACAGAGTAGGCATTGCGTCAGTAGTGCCCACTGCCCAACGTGCTCCAGTAACCGCTTACCATCAGGCGGACCGTACGCTTATTGCCACCCTTGTCGTAAAAAAACTTGCTTTATTTATTATATCTGTAAGCATACCTAAATAAATAAAGAAGATGTTTAATATCCGGCCAGCTATATGTACAGTAACTCAAATAATCAGGAAAAATCTCCTGAAGCCGCAAAAAATACTATAATATCTAATTCGTTTTCATGCATAGTTTGTTTGTACAAAAGTTGAATGTTTTCGTCGATTTCACCGTTATGTTATTTACCTTATGGCGGGCGACATAGAAGTCAACTAAACGTCACCAAAGTGACATACGCGCTATTACTGACTGAAGGTGGACAGAATGTAAAATGGCTGGTAGCAGGGCAAATGGGTTTATTGGTAAAATAATATAAAATCAAACAGATATAAAATACAGACTACAGAGCAAACCGAGCAGTAACAGCGAACTGACACCAAACTAAACATAACACAAAGTAAAAAATTATATGCTCCAGGCGGGACTCGAACCCGCGTCTCCTGATTTCCGTCGAGGAACGATTACCACTACGCCACCGGAGCACTACTCATATAACCTGCTAATGTATGCACCGCTTTCTTTCCTTTTCTAACGTTTTTATAGCAACGCGTATCTCACCACCTTTTTTTTCATCATTTTCTTTCTTTATTGTACCTAATTGTTAGTATAAAGAAGGCGTTTAAACGCATCAAAAACATTAAAATGTGAATAACACAACTTCTTAAGAAATAAACCAAAAAGGGCGCACTAAGCAGCCAGTTCGTAACACGCACCATGATGAATACTTGGCTGTGTTGCAGTTTTTCCTATAAAAATCTTGTTTTGTACCACACAACAAAACATATTTTACATATTTTTACCAATTTTTGAGTAAAGTGTACATAGATCTGGCGGGGTCTCCATAGATTTTTGGAACATCTCTTTTATTTCCACCTACATCTGGTCAGTATTTATCAAGTTTTGAATGCCGAATTAAACATGACAATGAGTTTTGTGAAATGTTTTATAATTTAATCAAAATCCAGCTAAAATCTGTTCAGTTTGTGACATAAGTCCACGAATACGTGTCGAGGTCATATATCGCCAGCCATCGCTTCATGTCTGCCAATGTAGCAATTGTTCCTCGTTGCCGCGTCTCTTTTGGTCCATGGACGAAGATGTATGTGCGACAATATTCTGCAATTGCGCAATAATATAAACTAACGTCTTAGTGCTGCGACTCATAAATCTGTACTAAGGAGGCGCTATTTAAAACAACGCCTGAGAGCTTTGGATTGAAAGGAAAAGTAACCGGTGTCTTTACTGGACATAGTAGGCTTCAGGATGACAACGGACCTGCAATACCAACTGATGTTTGCCTTCCACTTCTTCTTCTTTATTTAAGGGCCAATGTCAAGTAAAATTAATCTGCGGCAACGATGTACGGTGATTGGGCAAGACGAATTCTTTCTCCGAAGAAAACGTGGTCGCCGGCCCGATAAAACAAAATGGATGCTTTCAGATGGATGCTGTCAGATGGGTGTAGAAGCGCACAACCCGTCGATTTCAGAGTCAGCCGACAACAACCGATGTTTTCCTTGTTATTGCAGGCGTATAGGTGATGGTAGCCACTGGCAGGAGGGCCGTCAGCTTGCTTGTAATCTATTTGTCTATTCACATAATAATCATAATCCTTTATTGTTTCCATTGTTTGTTTGGTGTCATCATGAAAAAGTATACAATCATGGAACTCCGTTAGGGCACTACAATTTGTGGACTTAAACTAATTAAATTATAATTGTATTAAATTGTACAATGTCATATAAAATTCAATAATTAATAACATATAACTGAACACAATAATTAAACACAATAGTCAAATTTTCATAGGTTACTTTACAAGTCATATCAAGCATATAATAGAAATAATGAAATCAATAGGTATATAATCATGTCACTATTAAAAATAAGTTTCTTTATTGATGATAACGCTGATGTATTGTAAGCCCTTATATTGTTAATTGAAGTCACTTGCTTAGATCGTGGTTATAATTTTTATTTCTAGAAATACATATAAAGTGGTTCAAGTATCTAAGTACCATAGTAGTTAGTTAAACTTTTAAGAAACAAAGTGTTTGTAAGAGAATCTGTAACGTGGTGCTACAAAATCACGATGATATAGGAACTCTTTTCTCTTTTCCAAATTACTGCCAACCTTTAGAAATAATATGAATTCCAAATTCAAATTCATGTTCAGGCACCAAATCCGATTTCCCCTGTTGATCAAGAGAATAGGGTAGTTGACAACTTTTTTTTAAATTCATAAATAACAATACAAATACAATACAAATATTCTATTGAACCAAATTTTTTATACAATTTGTTGGGGAAATCTCTTTAAGTTTAAAAACCTGTATTGAGAAGATTCCGCTCCTCTGTAGTTACATACAAACTTAGGCAACATCCCAATTCATTATATTGCTGAGCGTGAAGAAAGACTTTACTTTGATAATCTTTACTAGCGTCTTGATGCCCGCCATTTAGTTTGGGCGATTCAATATTAAATTTGAGTTAAATTATCAGTCCATAAGCGGACATAAAGGAAATTACATAAATATTGCAAATCTCAAGGCACTTATTATGTGACTTCATTTTATTACTTCAGCAAAAAAAATAAAGAGACGTTATTCGTTCTCTCATTCCTTCCTTCTCCAATCTGCATCATACCGTAGCATTACAAACCTAACTTTAAAATGCGAACACTGTGCATTCCTTTCTTTTGACGCTGAGGAGAAGCTTCTCAGCGACTCACCTTCGTCACCGCTTCCTGACGACATCCCGGGATGGCCCGAAGACATTTTACAGTGTCTTCAAGGCGGTTTGACCGCGATCTGGTCCCTACTCGAAGTTTCGTTGCGGGGGAGAAAAGGGGGGCAGGGTCTGTAAGATGGAATGCCATGGATGGACCCCAGCTGAGGATATTAGGACACTTCCTCAACTCTAGTCCTTAGCTGTTCGTGTTGTGTATTGTCTCAATTATTTTTTAGTTAGTTACAAGCTTATTACAATATTTTTTTTTTTAATTTTTTGTTTAAGTGTAGGTATATTTATCTTATTAATTTGTATTTTATAATGTTATATCTTTCTTACACCCACTCTCTTTTTTTCCTTCTGTAGTATATCCTGTCACTCCTGGTTGCCTGGAAGAGATTGCTGCTTAGCAATAAGGCCGCCAATTGTATTGTTTTATATATTTGTTATTGTTTATTATGTCTGTGTCCTTATGTGCACTAAAAAGTATTTGACTTGTTTGATTGATTGATGGAACCTCACGCCATATCTTGGAGTGGTCTGAAAGCAAAATATTTGTAATATATCTTATAAGTATATAATGATTATTAGTCTCTCTTTAATCGTTAATAGTAACCCTCACACACTAGTGAGGCTTTAATCATGTAGTGATTAACATATGATATGAGTTCCTATATTAGTTAACCTATTAAAGTGGCCTAATCTATGTAGCAAATATTTGCTTGACGGGTAATAGTAAAGTATTATAATTTTATGATTTTCATAAATATAATATAGAATTGGGTACGGATAATTATCTGTGGAATATGGACATAATTGAATTTTATAGCTCTTGTTTCGGGATTGAGATATAATAATGTAGTGGATAATAATTGTTTTTAAATTAAAATGGCGTATTAGTATCAACAACTATTGTAGCTTGCTGGCGAAGTTGCTTGAGCGAATGTCTGCTTTCGATTATACTCAATACTTTATTGCTGACCAATTATGAAAACAAAGAAAATTTCTCTGTGGTTGTTCTCGGATGGGTTGATCAAACATTTGTCATCTCGAGCTCCTTTGTTGGTCCCGGTTGTTGCTGCAACCGCTTTCACCCTCCGACCCTCATTATGCCAGCGTGGTGGTGATATGTCCCAAGACTCTTTATGTGTTTCTAATATGTAGGAAGGTCTGTGAGCTGTTCGACGAAGGTATGTTGCTGATGCTTGATAATTGGTTTTTAACAGATTCTTGGAGAGCAAGAGGTTTAATATTATTTTTAAAAAATACTTAAATGTTATTAAATTAATTTATACTGGTGTCATGACATTTCATATTTTTCACAAAGACTTGAATTTATGAATGAGCAGAAAAAGAATTCTTCAGCTTCTTCCTCTGTCACTTGCGGACAAAACGATAGAGATATTGAACTAGGGTAGTAGTCGTTATCATAGCAGAGAATCCAATTTGATTTGATTTTAATTTAATGTCCTAAGCCGCAAGACTCCCGGAACATTCGACGGTTAAAAACTCATTCCCTCTTATTATAAAACGTGGACTAAAGTTAGTACTAGTCTAGAACTGATGTTGTCACTGTCTTTCTTTTAACAAATTTAAGTGACAGCACCAGTTGACCAGGGCTAACTTTAGTCCGCGCTTTATAATAAGGGGGATTGTGTGGCTTGCCATTTTAAAAAGGAACAAAACATATTTTCCGAACGGCAACCTCTTTAGGCCGAGGACAATAAGCGATTGAATTTATAAAATAAAACGTTATCAGTACTTCATTTAAATTAGATTTTTGTCAACACGCGTTAATAAATTAAGCGTTTTGCTATCAGATCGGTTACAAATCACAATATCAATGGAACAGTTGCAATTTTGCTGACCGCGCAGTTAAGTAGAGCACAATGAAGCCCATAATTATTAATTTTAATAGACTGAATATGTCTCGCAACTTACCATCAATGTTTTCTTTGTGTACCATCCTTCGATGAGCAGGCTTCTTGGAAGGTTCTCCATAGGTCGCTGGTTTTTTAGGGTAAAGCTTTCTAAGCTTTCTAAAAAGTCTGTCTCGTCACAACCACTACATTTGGAAGTTTCAAAATGAGAGGAAGGTGTCGTCTCTATTGGCATGAGCTTCCGACCAGCACCCGTACCACCATCTTTTATCGCGATCCAGTTTAGGACCTAAACTGAGTAGAATCGTTCATTCGTACTACGACGCTATCTACGACTATGACAGCGATGCAGTTTAGGAACCAATACTGAACCGAGCGGAATATGAATCGCTTTTATAAAGATGGTGGTAAGGCGTCTGGGCGATGTTCGCCGTTCATTAACTGTAGGTACGCCGGTATCCAATCAAATGGCCGAAGGACAACTAGCCAAGTCTACGAGTGCAACGGTTAACGAGATGGCTTATGTCGCAGTCATCTGGTTAAATTAGCCAGCTATAATTGGATGGCTAGGCGGCTCGTCTAGTATGGACAGTATTTATGTGACGTTTATGTAATTGGAAGGTTTAAGATTTTTTTTCATAATCACATAATATCGTAATAATTTTGGTTATTAGCGGTTATCAAAGAAATAATCTTGATCCAACTAGGCGTCCAAATGAGCTGACTTTCAATACGCCAATTCAGTTGTTAAACGTTGAGAGTTGATAGATTCTAATTTAATTTACCATCGGCCTAGGCATTTAATTTGATGCCGGCGCTTGATCAGCCAAGGCGTAATAAGTTGGGCTTTAGAATTAATCAGTACATTATAAGCATCCAGGTGACATGTATGTACAGAAGTTATAACTTTTAATTTATTTGAATTAGAAAAACAAAAATCCTGTTTCAGTACGGAACAGTAATATAAAAATTTAATTATGTTAACTACCTACATTTTATATTTTGAAACTATTTTTAACTCCCGGCGCAAAAGCGAGAGCAAAGGTGTTATAAGCTTGACGTGTCTGTCTGTGTATCCGTCTGTGACATCGTAGCTCCAGCATATATTTTTTCATCGTTTTCATTCTTTATTTGTAATTGTTACAATATAGTAGGCGTTTAAACGCATCAAAACATTAAAATATGATTAAATATATTTATTAATAAAAATATCTAAACTAGAATCGATATTTTGACGACCGTCTGGTCGAGCGGTCTGTACCCCTTGCTATGCAGGCTACTCGGTCAAGAGGTCCCGGGTTCGAATCCCGGTAGGAGCGAATGTTTATATGACGAGTACGAGCATTTGTTTACGAGTCATGGATGATTATATATTTATTTAGTATATTTCTAATATTTATATACATATTATTATCAATATTTATCCGTTATCTAGTATCCATAACACAAGCTCTTAATGATGCCCAAAGGGCTAGATAATAGGTGTGAGTGTATGAATATTCCTCGTTCAGATATTTTTTTAAGTCAATTTATGAAGATCCGTCCAGGCGTTTGATGACTATCAGCTCATTTTCTACTTGACAAAAGGGTGTAACTTGTTGTGCACTAATTCTTACAGATCTGATTGATTTGAAATTTGGTTTACTGTTACTTTGGTGGTATTTTCAAGAGATGCTAACTTTGAGATGCTCCTGTACCAATAAAGAGTCTGCGGGATGCTCAATTGCTCAATCCTCCAGAAACTTACAACAGAGTGCATGCTTGGGCTCATAAGAGTAGTCTCAATGGGATGGTATTATATAAATAATTAATGAGGCCGAGGTTACTTAAAAAAATCAATTTTATTTTATTTTATTTATTTAATAATTTATTGTAGGTACACAAAGAAATAATAAATGAAAAACACAAAAATAAAAATTTACAAAAGGCATTATCATCATTTTATGTGGTATTTCTTTCAGACTTAACTTCTTTAAAATTATTCAAAAAAGGAATGAATTCAAAAGAGGAATTGTCATTGAAAAGAGGAAGAATTCGAAAGGTTAACATTAATGAATCAGCAAGGGGAAAGGAGATATTTTGCTCAAAGTTACCATCAAATTACGTAGGAAATGCTTCCCGGTGAGTTTGATAGTTGTTTCCAGGTAAATTTTCCAACTGAGTTTATTTTAGGTGCATGTTCGAGCTTGAAGTGTGCTCAAGTTATGATTGGCCGATGTTTAGTGTTGATATTAGAGTAAAGAGGTGTAATATCATCTAAAAATTTACCAATACGCACTTGTATGTACTCGCATTGGGCTAGCGTAGTGGTGTTACGGTTCAAACTCCTCCTGTGTTTCTCCCATGTGGAAAGCCTGTGTCCAGCAGTGAGACGTATATGGGTTGGGCTCCTCATAGATTAATAAAGAGCAAAAAAATCAGTCTTATGACACCATATATAGGTATTAATTAACCGACTTCAAAAACGAGGAGGTTCTCAATTCGGCCGGTATGTTTTTTTTTTATTTTTATATGTATGTACACCGATTACGCCGAGATTACTGATCCGATTTACGTGATTCTTTTTTTGTTCGATGCGAAATAGCTGCCATTTGGTCCCATAAAAATTTTTTCAAAAACAGTTGGGTACTTTGGTTTTAAATTAAAAAAAAACTGAAATTATGAAATCATCTACATAAGCGAAATTGCGAATTTTTGCTTTTCCAATGACTTTTTAGTGAAACGATACGATAGTAGGAAACAATATAAGTTGACGGTGACCCATCTAGCTTCGACCGTAGAAAGTTATCACAAAAAATTGTGAAAAAAAAATTTTAAACAAAAATTAAAACCGACTTCAAAAAACTGAAAAGGATGAAATAATTAAATTTAAGTAGGTATTCATCCCCTAGAAACATATTTTTGGAGTTGGTGCTAAGTGGTTTCCAAAAACAATAGAAAGTAAAGCACCGACTCCAAAAATATGTTTCTAGGGGATGAATACCTACTTAAATTTAATTATTTCATCCTTTTCAGTTTTTAGAAGTCGGTTTTAATTTTTGTTTAAAATTTTTTTTACTAGTAAATTTTATCACAACAATAAGTTACTTGAAAATCAAGATTGAGCTCGAGATACAGGAATGTTAAAAGATAATTAATTAGATCAATAATTATTAAGACTATTCTAATTAAGTATCTGCTTATATTGTCAACTAACGATGTTATTTCTGTTCATGGTGAGTAATAATTAAACAACAACATTGAATTACAATACAATATTCAAATGTATTAAAAGCCTCAGTTACTTAATTTTTTTGTTTGTCTCTCTGTTATATTTTGATGTGTGAAATTGATAGTTAAAATAAAGTTGGACTATAATCAATGGTAAAGATTAAAAAGGGACCGGGATATCCATACATTTCTATCTCTAGTGAGCCCAGTGCACTCGTTGCGGAGTTAAATAAAGTTTCCTTGCGAGACGTATGTATTTGCGACTAATGATGTATGTCATCTGTTCCCTCGCTTATTTTACTTAAAATTTTAAGCGCACTGCAAATAGCGAACTTTAAATGAAGTTGGTCCAACCAAGTTTGCTTTATTTACTTTAATTATATTTTCCAGCTCCTTGCTCGGGATATATCTAGGTTCTTTGATATAGGGTTGAAATTCATTTAACGGGTTGGTGTCTCCTCTCTACTTTTTTCTTGTATAATATGAAATGAAAATATCTTTAGTCAGTTAAGGCCTCAAGAAGCACTTTCCAATCGACAAAAATCTACAATTTGTATGCCTAATACCAAAAATAGTGTAAACTAACAATGTCATTATGTCTGCCTATCATATCTTTTACGGTATACGTAATCTTATAGTCATTACATTTTTATTAAGCGTTATGTTTGGAGTTGGGGGACTGGTCTCCTATGTTTTCTCCCTTTCTCTTCATTTTCACAAGGTGCTACAAAGTCTATAGGTTACGGTGACCGCTTACCATCAGGTGGACCGTTTGCTAGTTTGCCAGCCTTGAAGCATAAGAAAACGTACCAAACCAAATCATTTTTTTTGGTTTAAATCAGTCAATTTTTACACACAATTTAGGATAGTTATAAAACTAGCAGCAAAGAGTGCATTATAAATGTCTGCTCTAGCCGGAGTCTTATTTTTCAAAGTAGATTCACCACACTTCTTGTGTTATGTAATTTTACAAATTTAAAGATGTAAAAAAAAGAAAGTAAGCAAATAATATCACATAACAATAAAATTAACAGTATTTTTTGTATAAGTTAAATAAGTATCAATTCAAAAGATGGAAGAAAGTACAGTCTGCTTGTGTTGTCTGCCGGCATTACTAATAAAAGCTCTCCAAGTCCCAAAAAGTATCATTGAATGATTTTTTTAAACTAATGAACAACCACAGTCACGCATTATGCATGTAACATAATACTAGTGATAAAATGGGCTTCGGAATAATTTTACTATCTTGCTTTTGTATGCCAACAAAGAGTTACCAATTGGGATGTTGCCTAAGTTTTAAGTTGAAGATATTTTTCACAAATTCGAAAAATATACGCTACTGTTATCCATAAAAACAATTCAAACTTAAAAGATATGGAATATTGTTGAAGTTGTACTGTTTTGAAAATTAAAATATGTTGATATATTTTTTTTCAAAATTTATCAAAAATGTTAATGATATTAGATTGCTGACATCAATTAAAACAACTATTAATATGACAACTATCAATAAAAACCTACATAATACATAGTTATTATCAATTTTGTCAGTATGCCCATACATTTCTTAGTAATATGGGAACATGTGACGTCACCTGTTCTGTAGATTTTCTATGGAGCGTTTTTGGACGATGCGCCGTATAACATCAAACATACCACTATATCTGTGAAACTATTGATCTTAGACATACTATTTCTTTTGCAATATTTCTTTATGAGTTATAAACTTCTTATTTATGAAATAAATAAAAAGTTGTCAACTACCCTATTATAAATGAATTATCAACTTCATTTAAAAGTTTATCGTACAGTCAACAGCTGAGGCTTACGAGGTATACCGGCATTAGCACTCAAGAGGAAATTTTTCGTCATAAGTGTCAATAAGTGTAAAGTCAGTTATGTTGTGTTTTAAAGTTATTGAGTGTCAAATTTCTGCGATGTCCTGAAATATACAACATATATATATGGTCACCCTCAACTAGGGATATTTCATCTGCACCTCTCGTCATCAAAACGTAATAGCTTTAATCTCCGAGGTGTCAGCGAAAATTTTAATTATATTCCTTATAAAAAACTCCCGTAGAAAATGATCGGGAATTGCCAAGGGTCCGTATCAGATTTTCACAGAGCGTTTTTCTGTTTTCAGTGTTTAAGGATAATTGAATGATAGTGAGGGTAGACATCTTTGGTTAAAAAAGATTTATGTTCACATTTCAATGTTTTTGACGCGTATAAACGCCTACTTTTTCTTTCTTTTGCAATTGTTACAATAAATTAGGCGTTTGAACGCATTAAAAACAATAAAAATGTGATGAAAGTAGCTTTTCACACCTTAACTGTAAGTTTAAAAATGCTTGTAAAAGTATTCTTCCGGATCACTAGAGGTGTTAACCTCAATGAGTGGTGAGATAAACGTTGCTATAAAAACGTTAAAAATGGTAGAAAGCGGTGAAGAAATTAGTAGGTTACACCTAGTTTTTCGGTGGCGTAGTGGTAATCGCGTCTGGTCGGACCCCAGGAGACGCGGGCTCGCTTCCCGCCTGGAGCAATATAATTTTTTTCATGGTTTTCTTTCTTTATTTGTAATTTTACAATAATGATTTATGTTCTTATAACTTTATGTTTTATTCACAAAGTTTCCTTATTATTTCTTAGTCAAAGTATTGCTCACAATATTTAAGGTCATGGGTCACCTTAATTAACATGTTTATATGAAAGACATCGTTTGCCAAGTGGTTTTTCGCCGTTTAGATTTCGAAAACTACGGTTCTTTTGCCATGTTTGATCCCAGATGGGTTTACAATTTGTAATCTAGATTTCTTCTGTTGTTTCTCATTGCTACTTCAACCGTTTTCTTTTCTCACAGTCATCCACATTAGGACAACGTAGGTAATACTAATTGGGTCTCATGAAGGAGAGTTTTAAGCTCTGACTGGGTTAAACTTTACTGGAGATAAGTAAGCAAACAAAATTGCGAATATTAAAATGTTTATAATATTTTACAGTAGGTATACCCTATTCATACTAACAATTTTTGGGAGTCATTAGGTGGGAAATTATTAGTCAATGGCTTAGACGTTATAGTGGTCATGATTTTGCTTGACGATCATTTGGACAAGGCAGCTGTGATGAAAGCGACGTCATTGTGTAGTATTTCGGTTGCCCAGCAGAGGGCTCCACCAGTATTAGCTCGGACAATAATATATTATCACAATTACACCGGATATTAAGTTTTAAGTAAGTAATGCAATGAAGTGCAATGAACTCACTGTTTTATCTGCCTCCACCTTGACGGCTGTAAGATGCTTTTTCGCGCCTCTTATTAAGGAACCCATCTTATAGAAAGGAGGAACACACATGTGCCGGTAAAGAATACCAAGTTTTGGTAGAAAACGGCAAAGAAAATGCTTCTAAATTTCTTAACGGCGAAGATAAGGTAAAAAAGCTCATCAGAGCACTCTGATAGAAGACGCTAAGCGACGCATTGTCTAGAGGTAATTGTAGAGATTCAAGGCTGTTCGTGTCCTCTACATCGCCAATGATACGAACAGCACGACGCTGCAATCTGTCTAGGGTATTTAGGTACTCAGAGGTACTTAGCGGAGCTATTCCACAAATTTAATGAGAACAATATCATACTACAGCCCTGACCCGAACTTAAAGCAGGCATAATTTTATTATTCAGGCGCAAAAATCAACACACCAAGATATTACCTATATTGAGTTGCCGTGTGGTTGTTTTCATCACGGTTTCGAGGATAGCGATTGCAGCATCTCTATGTAGAGCAAGTTGATAGAGACCTGTGCAAAAACTACCTAAGTTCATTATCAGCCTATATACGTCCCACTGCTGGGCACAGGCCTTCCAACATAGGAGAAACACACGAGAAGAATGGGCCATGACACCACCACGCTGGCCCAATGCGGGATGGTGGGTTAAAGCGGTGGCAGTTACAACCGGGACCAACGGTTTAACGTTCCTTCCGAAGCACGGAGGAGCTCGAGATTATTAATTTAATTGACCCATCACGGGACCAACCATGGCGAAAGTTGCTATGTTTTCATAATCGAAACTAGAGCGCTCAAGCCACCGAGCTCCTAAGTTATGATTGGTAATATTTATCAAGGATGATATGGTCTATGTATTTACGTAGAGGGTGCCTATTCACTGTAGCTTTTTAAGTCATATATAATATGAAGCAACTTTGTCTCCTGTTGCTTTGTTAATTATTGACGTTATATATTTACAACTTATCTACAAATAACGTAGCTATATTTAAAAGTTCAGCAGTCTCCAATATTCTTTTCTATTCTATTATACAGTCTTAATGAAGCCAAGTTTCATTTTCGTATACAAATAGTTGATGAACTTTCTAACTACATAGTTGAATACAGAAAGTTTTAATTATTTCTACCAATAAAAACTCATTAGTATAGTTCTTATTATATTTAGCTTTATTATGAACTTTTAAAGTATTTTTGAAAAAAATTAAGCCTTAATTGACGCAATTCTGAAAAATAATTATGAATTAGTAGTTAAACGAACTGAATAAAGGAAAAAAGCTTGTCACTATTTTCTAGTTCAAATTTATTATCTGTTTTCAAGGAATGTGACGTGGGAGTAAAAAATACTTCGTAAATTAATAATTAATGGAAAAAGTTACAGATTCCAAATAACTCACCTAGCTAGGGATATCTATGAATGCTAATTTATTTACGATCTCAGACTGAAAATGCACTAACCCACGCTCAAAGGTCTGAAATGTTTATTGTTTATTTTTATTATTTACCCAACCTAATCTCACCTTTATTAATAGATGGACAAATATAATGTTTTGCATATCATAAAGAAGGTTGACTTCCTGGCTCCAATTAGAATATCTTTTAGAAGAGGAATATCAAATGTCTAAGGTAGATTACAGGCTCTTTCTGCTCAAAGATAGATTTAGGTTGATGGCAGCTGTATTTGTGAGAAGAAGAGTAAAAGCAGAGGAAGCACAAAATGTCCCGAAAGGTGGAAGTGCGTCGTGACGTGGTTATGGCCACAGTAAAAGATATGATAAGATGTCGCATAAAAATCATATTTTTTTAATTAAAATTTCAAGCTTCTGAATGAATAATTTACGGACCCCTCGGTCCGATGTGACTGTGTAATTGGAATTATCTCGTTCAAATTTGAAGCTTGAATAATGAGTGGGCAGTGTAACGAGCGTTAAGAGGATTGCTTCACGACAGACCCGATAGGAGCACTCGTGGCTTTAATTCAATTAGAAAATCAATGGTAAAACGAGTATGTTTTAATGTATTCTCTACTTATGGTTCTATCCCATTGTTGTGTGCCATACTTATTACCAATTTGTTATATTTTTTTGCATTTCACAATTTTAAGATTTTTTTGCGATTTCGTTTGATTTTAGTTTTGACAATTTGTTTTTATTTTTTATAGAACTAGATGAGAAACAAACTGACGACCCACCTGCTGATAAGCGATTACCGTTGCCTATAGACACCTGCAATAACAGAGAAAAAGTCCATGCCCAGTAATTATACTGGCAGCCTTTCCCTTCAATACGAAACACAGCGAACTGTTTCACGGCTGAAATAAGAAAGGCTGTGGCACATACCCAGACGACCCTACATAAGAGACTATCGCCTTGTATCATACTCACTCTCACTCTCATCATGAAGTAGTAAAGATACTACACTAGATGTCAGAGATTTATGGAGTCATATCAACATTTTTGTCTATCATCATTGTCCTGCTCTGTTCTTAATTTGATTTCATTTTAATTTTTCCTTAATTTCATTTTCATTTCATTCGTTCATTTTCATTTCATTTCTTCATTTTCATTTCATTAATTCATTTTCATGTCGTTCATTTATTTTCGTGTCGTTCATTCATTTTCATTTCATTCATTCGTTCATTTTAATTTTATTCTATCATTTTCATTTCATATCATCCTCGTCACATGCTGGACGTCTCTTTTATTTTTAAGGTACCAAGACAATCTGCCACTAGTGCACTTTTCTTGTCAATAATTAATTGGAAATAAAACTTAATCAAACTTCTTAATCATATTTATTATTTTCACGGGCTATATGTATGTCGTTAGTAATATTCAAATACTTTTTTTAGCATTTACCTGACATGCTTGCTTATAATCTTTCTTCCACCACTTTCGGAAGTCTGTCTTAGCTGTGAAAGTCGGCGGAGAGTTCATGATCTCACAGAGTTTGCATACATCTGCTCCTTCACCTGCCTTTACGTAAGTATAATGGTTGTGCCATCTGTAAGTAGTGATAGAAAGTAATGATACATTATCTTCTATTATTTCTTAACACCATCCTATATACGTCCCAGTGTTAGGCACAGCTTCGTTCATGTTAGAACGCTCACAAAATACGGGTTGGTGGGCTAAAGCGGTTGCAGTAACATCCGGGATCAACGGCTTTATATTCCTTCCGAAGCACGAAAGAGCTCGAGATAACAAATTTTTGATTGACCCATTCGGGATTGATTATGGCGCAAGTTGCTTTATTTTCGCAATCGAAACCAGAGCGCATGAACCAATACGCCACCGAATTAAGCAATTTCTTACTCTACACTTATCAAAACCCGCTCCTATAGCGGTTGGACAATGTATACAGTTTCATAATCTTACTTGAAATAGCTTGCATAGACTTCTGGTTCATTGATGGCTTTGTTTATAAGTACAGCGACAGAGGCAGCGTCTAATTCACCAGCGTTTATGTAAGAGCCAGGTGGAAGAAATCTAAAACAAAGTAAAATATAAAGGACTATTTCTTACACTAAAACCACCTTTTGATACAGATGTCTTTTTATAGTAAAAATAAGGAAAAAATAATAAAAGGAAATATAAGAAAAATATTTAGACTTCATGTATTAGAGCGGTAACTGAACCCGCGACATTTCGCAATCCGGTTTACTGCTCTGACCGCTGAGATACTGAAGACTAGGGATCACTTAATTTATTTCTTCTGTTCAGACCCCAGGACATGATTGTCACTAGTCATATTTTTCTAATTAAATTTCAAACATTTATTGTGATATTGAAATAAAATAATTTAACCACGATCACCTAGAATAATTTGCTCCACCATAGACTATAGGCACAGTGTAATGCTCAACAGCATGTAAAAGTTTTTCGGTAACATAATCATCAGCTATAGAGTTCTCGAAAGAAAGATAGAAATAATATTCCTCCTCTAAGATTTTAAGGCATTCTTTCAATTGGTTTCGAGGACACAGCATTTGACCACAATATCCGTAGATATCTATTGTTAAATTATATTTCAACAGAGCTTGTGTTATCCTACTTGCGATAGCACGCCTGTTACTTTTGGCGTTGCAATTTGAAACAAACCACGCTGCGGTTTTATTTTTTCTTTTAATTTTATCTTTAACTGTCTCTGGCGTCGGGTCCATTGGTTCTACCCAAGCTATGTTAGCTTTTGGACCAACAATTGTACCATTCTTATCAAGGATATTAAAGTAAGTGTTACTTATGTCAGAATCTAATTTGTAAGACCAAGTCAAATTGTAGTAATCCTCGAATAATTTAGAGCAAACTGGAAAATTGTCAGCTGATTCTGCTGCTACAAAAATGAATCTCTGGTATTGCGATCTCTCAAGTGGATGAGGGTCCCAATTGTTCTCCACATCAAATAGAACTGCATCAAAGAACGTGACATCTGTCAACAAGCGTTTATCATTTGTTATGTAGCAGTTTTTGAACGTACAATTATTATCCAAGAAAATTTGCTGACCATTCTTATAAATCAAAGCATTGTAATGGGAATATGCATTCGACCATTTCAGTAAGTACTTGTAATCCGTTGGCAACCTCTCCAACTTCTTTTTCATCGCAAATAAGGATACAACTCGTTTTTGTATCTTCAATTCTCTTTCTATAGCTACTGCTGGTTGCCTGAACAAGTAGTCTATTTCCACAACTTCCACATTTGGGTCCAAGAATAAAGACCTTATGAAAAGAACCGATATCGCACTGTACATGCCCAAAACTATGATTTTGAACAATCTGGACATTGTACAACGACCTAACCTCAGTACCACAATGAGTTTGTGTCTGAGTTACGATAAAAAGTAAATGTAAACAGCAAACAGTTTAATTTCCTTTTCGGGGAAAACTCGTGTTGCAAGATTCACCATACCGACAATATTGTTCTGTGAATTCTATCTGTAGCATTCATTTTCAAAGTTTCGTTTGAACTGCGACATGTTTGTAAACTGCTTACGCTTTCCTGTAATATTTTGTGGCTGTATGAAGTTAAGGTTATTTGTTGCAGTCTGTCTTGAAGTTCCGTTACGATATCAAAACAAAATTATACTTCACAAGACGTATTTCTTTTCATTATCTTCATGCTTTCTGTAAGTATTTATTTATGCTATCAAGAATACAACACAGAGAGATTTTTTTTATAAAAAACACGGCAAATGTCTCAACACGATGTGATGCGATAAGAAGAGTCCATATGCGAAGACAGCTAGTGCAGCCTGAAGCACTGTGCTCTAGCCGCCTCCAACTTGTCGGCCCAAAAGGTGCTTTTCACGCCTCTTTTGAAGGAACCCATGTTGTGGGAGGAAGGGAACACATGTGGTGGCAAATCATTCCATGTTTTGGAAGTACGACAAAGAAACGAGTAACTAAACTTCTTTGTGCGTGATGTTGAGTAGACAGTGAATTGATGACTCCGGAGAGCGGCACGCGTGCTCCTGAGCAGGAAGGGGAGGGTAGGATAAGGTCAAAAAGCTCTTCAAAAGCTCTTCAGAGAACTCTCCGTGATAAAGCTGATAAAAGGCTTCAAAATGATGTAGAAATTATGTATTAACCGTCAAACATCAGATTCCAGACACAATTGATTTTTCAATTATCTTAAAATATCTCCGGAGTAATAACGCCGCTTGATAGATTAAGTGTTATTTATTTTTAAAAATAATTCGTAATAAAACTTCGTGCAAACAAAACAAAATAAAGTAGAAGGAACTTTACTAAAATATTCTACTTTAAACAATCGGGAGCGGTGTGAACCTACATATGCAAATAAGTTTCAAAACGTTGGCCAAAAGAGAAAATATGTTGGAAATTATACTAAACAGAAAATTAAATATGAAAATCTCTTTGTTCGGACGAGCGCGCGCTAGCCGTCCGTCCCACGCGGCGGTCGGTATGCAAATGTCAACAAATAGACGAGTGGTGCCACTGTGCGGGTAGTTGTATTATTTAAGTTTTGAAATGTGAACGTATTTACCTAATGAAATAGTTGTATTGTCACTTTCACTGTTGTTTCAATTGTGTAAGTTTACGAGCAAAATAAAATCTTACAAATTCAATTATATCCTAAAATCAGAGTCTGTATATTCTTTTGTACTGTGAGTATTTGCTTTTGGTTTTTGTTTTATCTGATACCTAATTAGCAGTACTTTAAAGGGAATGAAAAATATTATCCTGATATCTTTACATTCATTTAGATATCCCTAATAATCGTAACCTTATTGTAACCGTAAATTTTAAAACAGCAACTTTGCCAAAAAATCCAATAGCTTCGCGTAAAAAGGCGAAACCCCACGTCATAGACAACTGAAACTTTTTATTACGGCCTCATTCAAAGAAAGCATCTATTTAAATATCGAACCACGGTATTCAGGGGTTGCCAAACTTTTTTCCGGCTCGGGCACCGTAACGGAATATTAGCAAAAAGTCATTAAAAGTAAGGACGCTGTTCATCATTTCGGCAGAGGCTCAAAGTTGGTATTAAACTTAGAGACCTTAAGTTAAAAAGTTCATTCATTTAACGGTTCCACGCGTCCGGCCGCCGAAGACAGAATATGAAAACAGTGTTGGTGATAAGACCTAATTGCCTATACCAGTTTGTTAAAAAATTATATTTAATAAGCTTTCATAGTAGCTGGTAAACGAAATTTAGTGGACTGTATTCTTTGATTTTTAAGTGTGAAAAGTGTAACCGCAGATGAACAATATATTAGCACTTGTGATGACTGGAGACAGGAATTCAGCTGTTATAGATGTGGAAATAATGGTAACAGCTTAAAAGTAAGGAAAGGAAACATGCACTTACTTGAATAGTCCCCTTTTCTGTTATTAACACCCGGTGAAACCAGCACCACGTGGCAGCTTCAATTGTCCAAGTTCTACGGTGCTAAACGTACTGAATACACTATTCACATCTATTTATACTTAGTTAATGCAGTCTTATAGATTGTTCAGATTCACTTTATAGGTGATTAACATCAAATATTACTTAAAAATTGCGGAGCGAGTTCGCAGGCGCACGTAGCCCAAAGACGAATGTGAAAACGTCACCGCGCGCGTTGAACACATAGATACGTATAGTTATGTGCATGTTGGTTAGGAAGGTTGGTATGGATAAACAGTCATCACAAGTGTATAGAAAAAAATATATATATTAAACTGATATCTTTAACCAGCATTCCCCCGCCCTTGAAGGATTCCCTTCGAAACAAAAATAAAAAATAAAAAAAATCTACGTTACATAGCTAAGTAAACCTAAAAACATACCTATTATAAGAGCTACATACATACTATCACAATATGAAATACTTATTAATTATAATAATAGTAGGTAACTATTGTGTTGGAAGCGGACAAAGCTTCACAACAGGGCGCGTATAGGTGCCACTCTTAGTTTTTATTTCAGCGACACGAATAACGCCGTCTTTGGCGGGAAAGACTTTAACTATAATGCCTAATGGCCACTGCAACGGTGGAGCATTGTCTACGTTTATTAGAACGATGGTCCCAATAGTAACAGGGTTGGACGGAGTGTTCCATTTTTCTCTCACTTGTAAATTATGGAGATACTCGAACTTATATCGTTTCCAATAAGATTGGACCAATGAGTCCATTAATGAAAATCTACTTAATAAATGAACGCGTTCGCCGCTGACATCAGCTGCAGGTAAAGGTGCAGTACACAGAAAGTGCGCAGGAGTTAGAGCAGTCGGCTCCGATGGATCCGAGCTCAGTACGTACAGAGGTCGACTGTTTAAAACAGCCTCGATTTGAATGAAAACAGTAAGAATCTCTTCGTAAGTTAAAATCTGTTTCCCTATAACGCGGAATAATAGAGATTTAGCGCTTTTTATATTTGCCTCCCATATTCCTCCGAAGTGGGGGGCGTTGGGGGGATTCAAACGCCATGTAATGCGGTTTTTAGCTAACTCACTATTAAACATTTTATAATAGTCATCCGACTTTAAAAATATATGAAGCTCACTAAGATAAGCTTTTGACGAAACAAAATTTCCTCCATTATCGCTATATAAATAGCTACAGGGTCCACGACGGGACAAAAACCTTTTGAATGCATCTAGAAAAGAAGCTGAAGTCAAATCTGACGAAAGCTCCAGATGGACGGCTTTCGTCACAAGGCATATGAAAATGCATAGATATGCTTTCTGACTACGAGCTCCACGTTTCCGAGCCATAGTAATATAGAATGGGCCGGCCATATCCATTCCAGTGTGCGTAAATGCTTTAGCTTGCTCAGTACCCAATCGACACTGCGGTAAGTCAGACATAAAAGGGAAAACCGATTTTGGATTTAGCTTAAAACATTTATTACATTTATGTATACGTTGTTTAACAATACTTCGAGCGGAAAAAATCCAAAATTTTTGCCGAAGTATACTCAGCAAAAGTTGAGGGCCGGCATGAAGATTTTTTTGATGATAAAAATCTATTAATATTTCAATTATATGACCGTTCCTAGGAAGAAGCGCGGGATGCTTATGGAAATAATTTAAATTTGAATGGTCTAAGCGACCGCCTACACGTAAAATATTATTATTACACATGAACGGGGACAGTTTTCTTAATCGTGGGGAACATAGTTTTCCTAGACGTAAATTAGAAATATCATCCGGAAAGGCAGAGCCTTGAATAGCCTCAATAACTTTCAGCTCAGCGATGTCTAAATCATTAGCTGTAATGACGTCATTAAAGGGGAGTTTCTTAATAAATCTTAATAAATAAACGCAAGATCTAAGAAATTTGTTCCATGAAGAAAATTTTAAACTTAATAATAAAAGAGGATTATTTTCTGTTTGAGAAATAACATGAGACACTGTTTTTTCTTCAGCAATTCTATTAGAGGAATTTGGGACAAACTGTGTTACAGGCCATTCAGTTGAAGGCAGGGAAGTCCAATCAGGGCCTTTAAACCATAAATTATGATTTATTAAGTCACGCGGCAGTAGCCCACGTGACAGGCAATCCGCTGGGTTTTGTACCCCAGGGATGAAATAAAAACAGTCAGAGGAAAAATAATTTTGACATTGCGAAATCCTATTGGCAACAAAAGTATTAAATCTATGTGGGCTAGAATGCACCCAACATAGCGCGACTTCGGAGTCTGAAAAAGCCATTACTTTATGTATGGAATGTCGTTTAGAAATATTGTCGTAAACAACGCGAAGCAACTTAGACATTAACAATATCGCGCACAGTTCTAGCCTGGCTAACGTTATCACTTTAAGCGGCGATACCTTTGATTTAGAGCAAATTAAGCGCACTACTGGTTTGTCATTATCATTAACAACATGAGCATAAATAACACAACCGTACGCCTTTTCACTGGCATCTGCGAAGGCTAAAAGTGTAACTTGCGATGTCTTTTGAATACCCAAATGTCGAGGAAACCGAAGGTCTGCAATCATGGGCAATTGCTGCACAAATTGCTGCCATAAATTGAGTATGTGCGTGGGTGGTTGGTCATCCCAGTCAATTTTCAGAATCCAAAGTTCCTTTATTAATAATTTACTATACAAAATAATAGGACCAACTAGACCTAGAACATCATAAAGTCGAGCGGTGGCTGATAGGATAGCGCGTTTTGTGCCCGTGAGGTGTGGCGGTGAAACATCAAAGAAAAAACAGTCCGAAGACGACAGCCAGCGTAGGCCAAGAATTTTAAAATTGCTATTATCATCTTGATCAAATGAAACAGCATCAGTATAAAGATGACTGTCAGGTATATAAGCTAGAAATTCAGAAGAATTACTAGTCCACTTGACTAGCTCAAAACCCCCTGATTTAAAAAGCTTAATCAGTTGGTTTGCGATCGTGACTGCATCATCAAGAGATGACGCAGAAGACGCCAGGTCATCCATATATATATCTCTATCCACAACCTGCGCCGCTTGTGGATAGTTATGTTTCTCGTCCTGAGCGAGACGGCGCAATGTACGCAATGCAAGGAACGGAGACGACCGAAGACCAAAACAAACTCTTGTATATTCGTAAGTGTCAATTGGACACATCGGATCCTTGGAATCAAACCTATATAATATTCGTTGGTATTTATAATGATCAGGATTCATGTGTATACATAGATACATTTGGCGGATGTCAGAAAAAAATGCAATTGAAAAAATACGCACACCCAAAAGAATATTAAAAATGTCTGACTGTAAATTATGTCCTGTAAATAAAATATCATTTAATGATAGATCAGTATCCGACTGGGCACTACCATCAAGAACAACGCGAATTTTTGTGGTACTTTTGTCCTCGCGTATTACAGGATGATGCGGTAAATAAAAACCTGGCTGGAGGCATTCGATAGGAGAAACTTTAGAAAGAATTCCCTTATTAATATAATCAAAAATAACCTCATTATAACGATTACGTAGTTCAGGAAACCGTAAAAATCTTTTTTCAAGAAACAAATATCTTTTTTTTGCGGTTATATATGAATTTCCTAAATTTTCAGGACTATTTTTGAACGGTAAATCAACCGTGTAGCTACCGTCCTTATTACGACAGGTTGTAGAACAATAAATTTTCTCACACTGCTCTTCATCAGGGCTTAAAAACTTTTTAGAGGGCACTTCTTCTAATTTCCAAAACCTTTCTAGCTTTTCATCTAGAGGCTCGCGTGTAAAAGCACAAAAACTACGATAGTTATTCGGAGAACAAATAGTAGGCGCGTCACCCATTATTAAATAACCCAAAGTGGTTTCAAAGGCATAAGGTAAATGATTACTTTGCGTGATTCTATCAAATAATAAAATTTCACAGTAAAGTCTTACACCTAACAGCATTTCTATCGGTCCGGGTTGGCTAAAGGTGTCATCGGCTAACGGTAGATTTTTAATATAAACTAATGCATCGAAATTAACAAACGAATCTGGCAGTTGGGAAGTAATTTGCTCCATTACTAAAGGTTGACTTAAATACTCTTTAGTTTTGTCCAAACGTGACGTAAACTTAACACGAGTTTTCCCAAGCACTCGTTGGGACACACCGCCAATTCCATGAACCTCAGAGAAGCGGCTCTGTTTAACTATAGGCAGCGACAGGCGCTTACAACAAGCAGACGATATGTAATCACTTTGAGAGCCTGGGTCAATTAAACAGCGGACGAAATGGGACTTATTATATCGGTCAATAACTATTATTTTTGCAGTCCCAAGTAATGTAGTAGTCGCTTGGGAACTAATATTATTGCAAACAAAAGTATTTTTAGGACTAGTTAAATTATTGTGCGGAGTGGTACAACTATCGACTTTATGACCAGAGGGCATTAAGTCGTTTTTAGCAAGAACGCGCGGAGCGTTGTCAGTCTGCGCGTCTGATAAGCGGGTTGCGTCACGCGCGCGCGCAGTGGCAGAAGTAGTGGCGAGATCGAGGTTCGAATCTCGCGCCGGGCATCTTAATGCTATATTAGACTTAGTACTAGGCGGGTTAAAATGTAAAAGTGAATGATGCCTTTCTGAACAATACGAACAGTTACGCTGCGAAGTGCAAGCTAAAGTTCGATGCTTAATACTCAAACAATTGTTACAGAAACGATTATTTTTAACGTAATTATATCGATCATGAGGTGACATATTATGTAAGAAACGTGAACATTGATATAAATGCTCGTGAGTTGATTTGCATAAGGAACAATTATTAGTGGAGTTTTTATTATGAAATGAATTTTTATTATCAATATTCATGAAATTTTTATTTATATTTTTTGGTGTAGGTATATCATTTTTACGTGATTTATTTTGATTTGACTCGTTTACTTTATTGGATCGACCCAGCACCTTAGATTGGTCCTTAATAAAATCAAGTAAACACGTATATGACGGAATACCACCCTTACTGTTCATAATTTCGAATAGCTTAACTGTTTCTTGATCTAATTTTTGGAGGGCGAGATGTAAGAATATGAAATCGGACAAATCTGTCATTTTCAATTGCTTAAGGGCCTCCACAGACGAGTTAAAAACGTTAATAAATAACTCAAGACCGGCAGCGCTATTATTGTGTAACGTTTTAAACTCCAATATTTGATTAAGGTAGGTAACTGCTAGTGAACGGGGATCGTCATATTTTTGTATGAGTGCGTTCCATATTAAAGAATAATTTTCCGCTGTGGGTAACAAACCAGCACATACACACGACGCCTTGTCCGTCAGTTTACCTACTAGATAAAATACCTTTTCACTGTCCGTTAAATTCGGATTTTCGTGAATAATATTTTTAAATTGTTGATAGAAAAGCGGCCAATTTCGCATGTCACCGTTAAATGACATCAACTCTATAGGTGGTAATTTAGGGGCGGAACTGAATAAATGAGGTTTTCTGTCATTGGAACATTGTTGCCCATATGAAGAATGCTTTGAATCTGTTACTAATGACTCGATGCGTTTAACAAAACAATACATTTGGTCGAAAGATACCCAAGTTTGATAATTAATCGGAGATTCGGGATTTATTTGCAAGTTTGTATCATTGAACTCGTCGATCACCCGTTCGAAGTCCGACCGTAATGTATCAACCATGACAACATTATTTAAAAATGATTCCAGGCTAGCTTCATCTGCTTGGGCTTTTTTCGAAAGCTCGTATATACTTTGCATTCTCGAAAAATAAGCATCGCGCTTTGCTTGAATAATACGGAATTTCGACTCAATTGTGTCGTAAGTTTCCTTTGCTTTGGGCATTTTATGTATTTATTAATAACAAAAAATAATATTCTTGTTTTCGTGTAAATGAACAATCCTTATTATTAATAAGTATGCGACATAAAATAAATTATATTTACGTATGAATGTGTTGACATAAAATGTTAAAAGGTTTAGGTAAATACCAAATAATAAATAGTACGTGCGATCGAAAGTAATGGAAAATTACTCGTGCACTGTTGCGAGCGGCGGGCTCATGCGTCTCGACAAAATGTTGAAGAATGCGGGTGGTTGGAAAAAAGGTGCGTGAGAAATAAATGGAACAATTGTTCAACGAATTATAATTGTGCTATTTTAACTTATAGAACAGATAACTTCGTACGATTGTATACTAGTTATGGGATATGAAAAATATAATAGAATAGCTGTCAATGCGGGATAAAATACTAGATTTTGACTTCTATTCTTAGCCTAGTAAAAATATCGTACTTAATGAAATGTCTAGTTGTATGTAGCACTTATAACTGTAAGATAAAATATTTTTAGATTAAAAATTATCTACAATCTGCATAAAATGCGGAAATTCAAAAAACTAAGTGGTCAAGAAATAATATTTTATTTTCTTATCCGGCTCGAAGGACCAAAAATTGTTGGTGATAAGACCTAATTGCCTATACCAGTTTGTTAAAAAATTATATTTAATAAGCTTTCATAGTAGCTGGTAAACGAAATTTAGTGGACTGTATTCTTTGATTTTTAATTGTGAAAAGTGTAACCGCAGATGAACAATATATTAGCACTTGTGATGACTGGAGACAGGAATTCAGCTGTTATAGATGTGGAAATAATGGTAACAGCTTAAAAGTAAGGAAAGGAAACATGCACTTACTTGAATAGTCCCCTTTTCTGTTATTAACACCCGGTGAAACCAGCACCACGTGGCAGCTTCAATTGTCCAAGTTCTACGGTGCTAAACGTACTGAATACACTATTCACATCTATTTATACTTAGTTAATGCAGTCTTATAGATTGTTCAGATTCACTTTATAGGTGATTAACATCAAATATTACTTAAAAATTGCGGAGCGAGTTCGCAGGCGCACGTAGCCCAAAGACGAATGTGAAAACGTCACCGCGCGCGTTGAACACATAGATACGTATAGTTATGTGCATGTTGGTTAGGAAGGTTGGTATGGATAAACAGTCATCACAAGTGTATAGAAAAAAATATATATATTAAACTGATATCTTTAACCAGCAAACAGGATGTCCCTCTTATACTGTTATTGGTACTTAGATACGTTTTACTGATAGATTTTTTCCCGTAGTGAGGCTTTATTAATACAATTATGCATTTTGATAACAAAACTTAAAATCGAGATCAAAGCACCAAAAAGCAAAAAAAATATATTTACCGCTATTAATTTAACTTTTTTTATTTGTGTATTCGTATCCAATGCGTACCGTAAAATGGTTCAAAGATTTAACGGAGGTGACTCAAATGCTGTGTGTTTCATACGGGTATCGAAAGCTGGATTTACTGTTATGATCCCATAACCAAAAGACAGTGTACTCACTGGGCGTTTCTTTCCGAGGAATTGCCAACTAAAGTGAAGAGATTACGAAGCTTGGGAAAACGATGGTGGCCTTGATCTTCGGAAGGACAGGTCGTAAGGACAGGACACTAAGAATCGTTTGCTATTTCGTTGGTGGGCGTGCAAGACCGCGTAAGAGCAGTTTGCAATACCGCGTATGTGCTTTTTGTTTATTTCACAGGATGGAACAAAAAAGATAATATCTTGGATATTTCTACATATTTCTTTGACTGAGCTTGTTTGGGATTTCTCTGGGTGTTGTTTAATGACAATCTAGCATAAGCGAATCAGCGCTAAGAGCCCACTGGCGCGATATTTAAATTTTGCGACTTTTGTAATTACGCGGTATTGCAAACTGCTCTTAAGCAGTCTTGCACGACCACCGACGTTTTGGCGTTCAAATCTGGAGAGACGATCTCACAGTAGGATCCTTCTTCACCACGACGACGCATTGTCGCACACCGCCAGGCGAACGATTGACTATTTGGCGGCGTCAGACGTAGAATTACTCGATTCGTATCAGCCCCCTTATTCTCAACTGTCGGATCACGGATTCAATTCGAAAAGTCACATGCCGTCTCGCTTTGACGCATAGCGATAAAAAGTGACAGGTATGGAGTTTCCGAAATTCGAGTATTTTCCGACAGTTTAGAATAAGGGGGCTGAAGGACAAAGAGTCACCCGCCGTATAGCCCCTACCTCGCACCTTGCAATGCTTATTGATTCCTGAAAATAAAAGAAAAACTACGAGGAAAACATTTTATGGACGCCGAGGAAGCAGTGGCTGCCTTTCAAAAGGCCGTCGAAAGACGGACGAGGTCTAAGGACGAGTGGGCAAAGTGCTTTTCTCAGCGGTTCCATCGGATGCAGCGATACATTGATGTGAATGGGACAACGTTTTGAAGAGTTATTTTTTTATACAGCTACATGACAAACAAGCTAACGGCCCACCTGGTGGTAAGCGGTTACCGCCGCCTATAGACACCTGCAATAACAAGGAAAAGTCACTTGATATTGCAGGTACGTTGTAATAGAACTTCTCTTTTTAACTAACTATCTAACCTTGCTAGTTTCTGTTTGACCCTCGTATCAGGATAGCTGGAAAATATTTGGATATTTTAGCATTAAAATGTCTTAGTAACAAGTTAACTTTCAACTAATCCGTTTGAGATAATCCAACCCCTTTTGAAAGTAATCAAGTTGTATACAATGGGCGGTTTACGCTGAACTCTTTAATTTGGCTCAGTTTTCGGTTGGTTTCCGCGCCATCGAACGCCTTTATCCTATTAGTGATAATTAAATCGAACTCCCGATTCGTATTCAGAGGCTTAAATTTCATTCTCGTGTTAACTCGACAAACTTTGCAACATTTTAATTCGCCATTTCGTTTCATAATAGGCACTAAATGACGATGAACTTAGGCATCTGTCTTGCTGGCGAATTTCGATTGAACTGTGTACTGTTTCATGCACTTTTCGGTCGAAAATATTGGAAAAGAATAAGGCAATTCTCATAAAACATTACATGCTTATGCAAGTTTTTTTTTATTCCACTAAGGTGGCAATCAAGCATACGGCCCACCTGATGGTAAGTGGTTACCGTAGCTTAGTAGTCAGGCTAGTCTAAATAGTTTTATGAGGATTGTTCGAATAACAGTAAATAAAAAGATTCGATGGAAATCACTTCTAAAAGTTAAAGTTCTATACACGGCCGAAGGGGTTGAGTTAGAGCTATTTTTAGATTTTCATACAAAACAAAAAATTGCCAAAAATTTATTTATCACTAGAATCGGTTTGTTTGTTCCCGATATTTTCGACTTAAAAGTTTTTATGAAAAGCTGTGCGGCGTAAATGCTCTTAACAATATTTTAATGGGCTTCTGTTCCATTTTGTAAATACCTACAGTCGACAGTACATCGAGCGTAACAGTTTGACCTTGAGATCGCCCTTCTTGCTTTCGTGATAGAGGCGGCTTTCGTAGTGCAACTGTTATACTTGACGTGCTGTCGTCTGTACAATGTTTATTTAAGAATCACAAAGATAAGACATGCAACATTTGCAATTTTCGTGAAATTTAAAAACTTCTTGCAGTGTGGTCTTCCAGAGATGGGTAAGGTCGCCAGAGCTCAACGTGAAAGCATGATGTTCGGCGTAGGGAGACATCTCGACTTTTGATTTTTACAAGGTTGAAAACGCGTGAGATTGCCCAAGGCTCTACGATCGTCTATATGCCACGGTAACCGCTTACCACCAGGCTGGTCGTACGCTACTTGGTCTGGTGAATTTGCTTAGCACAGCCTTACAAATAAAGAAAGAAAACGATGAAAAAATATATGCTCCAGGCGGGAATCGAAGCCGCGTCTCCTGCACCCGTACCACCATCTTTTATCGCGATCCAGTTTAGGACCTAAACTGAGTAGAATCGTTATATCCGTACTACGACGCTATCAACGACTATGACAGCGATGCAGTTTAGGAACCAATACTGAACCGAGCGGAATATGAATCGCTTTTATAAAGATGGTGGTAAGGCCCCTGATTTCCGGCGAGACGCGATTACCATCACCTCCGCGAAAGTCATGGGAGTTATCCAGGAGTTTATTTATTTATTTATTTCAGAAAACTACAACGTAAAAAAACATATAGTTGTGCTCATATAAAATATGCCTTAAAGGCTAACATACATACAGGGTCGTGCCGTCAATACGACAATAAATTGAAACATGGGTTATATCAGTTGATAGAAATGGCTTGCCACTTTCAAAAACATGTTATTCATTTGATAATTTCAGGACATTTGTATGAAATAATATAACATTGGCTGCATCATTTCACCAAATATACTTACACAAAAAAATTCATAAAAATCGGTCATGTTTTGGAGGAGGTCGAAAACAAACACTGTGACAGGATTTGGATTGTATATATTTTTTGATTATTTAACTGAATCATTAACGGCTAAGAAGGAGAAATAAATGTTTCAAAGTCACATTTTGTGAACCTTCAACCTCAGATAATAAAAAAATGTAAGTACAGGAAACATGAATTTCCATTATAATACTTAACACTAGACAGGGGCTTGTTCTCTCCAATAACCCCTGGAACATAAAATTATCTCCGTCGCTTTGCCGAAGCCTTTGCATAACTTCATTTCAAATAAAAAGTGGAATCGAAAAAATTACAGACTTGCTAATGTTTCTAACGATTGCTGACTTAAGGTTTTACAACGACATTTGCAATTTTATTTCAGATCTTTAGTGTAATTTAAAAGAGATTGATCACAAATTTCTTTATACTTACATGTCACATAGCATTGTAATAATTATAATACTTATGTTACGTTTTCAATTCTAAGTCGTTGAACCGATTTATTATATATTTATGTACTAAATAGGTTCTTTGTTTATTTATTTTTATAACAATAAAATTCATGTTTATTTAATAATTTTCGGCTCCCATCATCATATATTTAATACCTCTATTAACTTTTTTTATCAACTGAAACACGCTTTATTATTATGTTTGTTTTTATAAATGTTTGATATCCTTAAAACATTTATAAAAACAAGTAAACAAGTGGTGTTATGAACCAAACTCTTCATGTGTTTCTCCAATGTAAGAAGGCCAGTGCCTAGCAGCGGGACGCATAAAGGGTGATAATGATGTTAGATAATCTACTTGAAGAAAATTCCTTAAAAAAATGTGTGGACCAAAATTAACTTGTCAACATTTTAATTGGCAGAAACGCTCCAGAAACTTCTTCGGCAATGTTTCATTAAAGTGCGCAACTCTCGCGACTTCAAAAGGAGTTTTATTCGAATCAAAAGTTCAGAAACCGCAATTATGAAATGCTTTAATCGGAAGTGCACAGCAATAACACTTGTTAGGAGCATTTTCTTGCTCACATTTGGCGTTAATCCAAAAGACCGTTCAGGAACGTGTCGGACACGCGTTAACGGTTCCGTAGTAATTACAGACTACGAAAATTACCAAAGACCAATACTTCATATTTGGATTTCGATCATTGGATTGGGTTTAGAGTTCTTAGCTTAGAGAACTTAGCCTGGTCAACAAAAATACTAAATGCACATTGTTATTGCGGTCGCTGTTAGCTGAATATAATAGAGCTCAGTGGCTTGGATCGGGATGAGGATGGGTTTTGTCCAGCAGTGGGTTGAGGAGCTGATCGGTGTAGTGGATTGAGCGCTCTGGTTTCGATTACAAAAACAAAGCAAGTTTTGCCATGATCCATCCCAGGATGGGTCGATCAAAATTCGTTAGCCTGAGCTCCTCCGTGCTTCGGAAGGCACGTGAAGCCATTGATCTTGATTTCATCTTCAACGATTTAATCCACTAATCCGCATTGGACCAGAGTGGTGGTGGTATGGCCCAAACTCTTCATGAGTTTCTTCCATGA
The DNA here is from genome assembly GCA_947347705.1 of Nymphula nitidulata. Taxonomy (NCBI): domain Eukaryota; kingdom Metazoa; phylum Arthropoda; class Insecta; order Lepidoptera; family Crambidae; genus Nymphula; species Nymphula nitidulata. Next base: position 11,661,601 of record OX374636.1, read on the forward strand.
TGGCTTGTGCCCAACAGTGGGACGCATAGTATAGGTTTCCTCCCCCCAACGAAACTTTGAGTAGGGACCAGACTGCGGTCAAACCGCCTTGACGACACAACGGTGAAATGTCTTTGGACCATCCCGTGACGTTAAAAAGCGGTTAAGAAGGTGCGTCGCTGAGGAGTTTGGTGGGTGAGAGTATGTGGGTGAGATTATTTTGGTGTGCAAGTATTTTATAGTTGCTTATTCAAGAAGCGAATCTGACCAATTTGAGTAAAAATAGAGATATTATGTTTTACTACCACAAGTCTAGTATGTAATAGACACAAACAAACTGTAGTTACATTTCTTTGATTGTCTCCTTAAAAATTAAAATCACAGTACAATTCAAATATTTTATTTAAAAAAGTGAGATAGATCCTCGCAGCAAAATTAGCTTCTCTTTGTAATGTTATATTTTTACGATGGCTTTGTATTGGGAGGATGGGAGACTTGACTCAGATAGAGTCAAAATGACGCTTCCTCGATACAGTGGGCATCGAGTACACTTATTGTTATAAGATTCTTTAAGCTATGGTAACCGCTTACTATGATGTGGGCCGTAAGCTTGTTTGAACCCTACCACCTACCCTTTTATATTGTAGTAAGATAGTCCATAAAATTGAGTGAAAAACTGAATCGAATGGTTTTATTAGGGTCCAAACCGTAGGGTCTGTAATAAAACCTAAAGTGGTCTGTAAAACTCTTTTTAAAGGTATTAAACGACTTAAAGAAGATCGCGAGTCAAGGGTGGCTATGGTACGACTACCGTAATTGGTGGCCCAATGAAAGTTGTAGTACTTACCTGTATAGCCCCTCACTGCTCTTGCGCACCATCGCGGTCGCGGCTTCTCCGGCGGCGCTTAACGATTGCTGAAGACTTCCGTACAGACCGCATTTTCATTTTAGGACTAGTTGTGAAGACGGCGGCGTAAATCGTCTGTGATGGAAATAATAAAACTATGCCATTTTGGACAGCGAACCCTTAAAAAAACTGCTCAAGTACCCGCTTGAGCTTTCTGAGCGTGCTGAGCACTCAAGCACTAGCGGAGCGTTTTCGTGTCGAGAGTAATTAGTGCAATCAGTCTGAATCACGTTTTAGTCAAGAGTGCTCTGTTGTGTTGAGTACTTTGCCATTACTAATGGCCCGGCAAATTGGTTCGAGTTTAAAAAAAACTACAACGGGACACCTACGAGTAGGCTTGCCAACTTCCAAATACGAATTAGCGGGAAATTATGATTTAAAATGCGGCACAAGGGCTTAAAAAGCGGGATCCAACTAATTTTGTTTAGAATACAAAAAAACGTAAACTTTTTTAGCAAATCAGAGTAAAACGTAAATAAAACACCATGTCAGATTAAAAGAAAACAATATTTACCAAAAAAATCGGTTATAGACTATAACTTATAGTGTAATTTACACTTTATTGTGAAAACTATAAATTACTTTTTAAATGAGTATTTTTCTTGAGATCGCGGACTAGATGAGGCCGCGGCTATCGATGATAGTCGTGCAATAGAGCAAAAGTCTATGTCAGTAAAATGTATGTAGCTCATTCCGAAAAGCGGGATATTTAGCCTCATTGGGGGTCTCAGAACGGGACGGTTGGCAACCCTACCTATGAGGTTGATCCTGCCCCTCAATTACGCAACGGCAATGGGCTTTCTCTCAAGATACTGCAACATCACAAGCTCTCAAGCTACTACAAATCCACTACTGCTTTACTATGACGTCATTATGTGTAATGACACATAAGCAAGGCAATGGCCTTGTGACACAGCAATTGATACGAAGTAGATAACAGAGCCAGTCATAATGAACATTAAAATTTTTATTTCTAATTATTTGTGTTTGGGACAGTCAGTTTTATGCTAAAGGCAGCCAGTGCATAATGAACAGACTGTTCTTGTCGCTTCCATACCTTGCTAGTCCTTCCACCACGCCTTTTCACGCCGCTTTTGTAAAAACTTATGTTAAAGGAAAGATAACACATGTGCTGGTAAATAATTCTAAGGACATGCACTGTTCTAATCTAGAATCTAAATAAAATTGGCCAGTAGTATTGTCTTACATTTTCGCGAGCACTACACATTTGAAATAAAACCAATTTACCGGATTTAACTTATCAAAGACAACTGACATCTTCAGGCTTCCCGTGACCACGATCGCTGTAAAGTAATCGAAACGTCGGGTGAATAATAATAATGTAACATCTAATTAAACGCGAGTTAAATCCGGTAAATTGGTTTTATTTCAAAATTGGCCAAGTCAAATCTTAAGCTTGAATTACATCTCGACTGAACACAGAACTCAGCACCCATATAATAGATCACGATTCTCTTGTCGGTAAAGTCGAGACGGCAGGTTATTCAACATTGAACTTGGCTATTATTTCACATTTATGTTTTTGGTGGGATATCGTTGCTTTTTGTAAATAAATTGTTAATATTGATCACTAAAATATATTTTCATTATAAAAATTGTTTTATTATCCTACGTCATCGTAGAATATTATTTTTTGTGCCATTGTTGTACCTTCGAAATATTTTTATTCTGGAATAATAAGAAACTAATGAAATTTAAATTCTTTACAAGCAAGGGGGCTTTCAGAAATGTGCCAAATTTCATGTTTGTAGATTAATGCGTATAGGTATGTCGTTTTGCGAGTAGTCATTACACGTATTTTTTATTTCCAAATATGTGTCGCTATACGTATAAGTATGTCGTTATGCGTCGAGAGCGATTAGATAGTTCCCGAGTTGTAAAAGGGTCAAAAGTAGGTCGAAATGGTTCGTGTAATATACACACAGCACGTTGCCAGTTTTCTTTAACTTGGCTGGACACGCTGCCGCGTTTCTAGAATTAACTTCAACTAAGGTTACTTAGCACTTACCAACCGGCATTGGGCCAGCGTGGTGATGTTGTGGCCCGATCTCCTCATGTGTTTCTCCCATGTAAGAAGGCCTGTGCCCAGCAGTGGGACATTATAGGCTGATGATGATGATGAAGGTTACTTAAGGTAAAAAACACAAAACATCAGAATATTCCGTTAATTCTGTATTGTCCGGTATAAACATATAGAAAAAATAAAGGCAGTAATTATATTAATTGTTCAAGTGTTCTCACTATAACGTTCCCAAGCCATGTTTCGCATCGAGTGCATTCAATGAAATCAGTGTGAATTACACTTTAGTTAAATTTCTCTGAATTTTAATTTGAAAGCTGAATGCTTTTTACGAGTCTTTGTAATTTCGAATTATGCGTTTATGGATACTAGTCTTTAAGACGTGCTTTTTCAAGGTACCTAATTATCAACAATTGCGGCGCACTTCAAACCTGTGTATATCGATAGAGGATTTATAGAAGAACAAGAAATGTAAGATGATATAAAATCCTAAACCGCAAGGATTTCGAGATAATCCATGTAAAAAATAAGAATCCTAACTTATTCCTCTCACGTTAAATGACTAGGTATAATTACACAGTAAACTCTTACTGTACTCGAAAACCTTGAGCTTTAGAACTTTATTGTTTTATGACATTATTTGTTCATCTATAGATTCTCTATCGATTTACACAGGTTTCATTGTGTGCCGCTATTTTGTAATATTTCCGCAAAATTCTGGTTATCACTATGCCAGCCACCATATGAAGAGGCTCAAACCCTTCTACAGAAAAGCGAAATCACACAATTTTTATTACTTGGTTATTTTTTCCACCGGTTATTTTGTCTCCTATTTCATCGGTTTTGATTACATTTCTAAGGGACTAATTTAAAAGTTTAATATCCTTTCAAATGGATAACACATTCACAAATCGGTTTATCATAAAAAAATGCAACCGAATTGAAAACTTTCAGTAATCATAAGCCAGGCGATTTTTTCTAAATATCTTTTGAACATTAACAATAATGTGGAAATTAAGAATGTAGCATAACTCGCTAAATAGTAAAGTTCTCCAAGACTGATATAATTGAACTTTTTATCCATCCTTATGTTCAGCTATTAGGATGCATTTTCTCGGCTATCCATTTTGATTCCGACTCAAAACTGTTACAGTCTAGTTCTCCATATAAACAAGTAGTAGGGGTATTTTAAATTGGACAAACTACACTAGAGTGGCTGTTACAATGCTCTTTACACGCTGGGGCTGCGCTGACATCAAAACTGAATGACTACTTTCAATCGTTAATAAATTAAAATGTCAATTTTACTTTTCAATATTAATTCATAAAACGAAAACGTTACGTAACGCAGTACTATATTTTGGACACCTGCCCCCTTATTCTCAACTGTCGGATCACGGATTCGATTCGAAAAGTCACATGCCGTCTCGCTTTGACGCATAGCGATAAAAAGTGACAGGTATAGAGTTTCCGAAATTCGAATATTTTCCGACAGTTGAGAATAAGGGGGCTGCTACGTAAAGACCACAGATTAATGTATATCTACGATAGTAAAGACGCCTTAAAGCCTTATTACTAGGTTGGGTGAAAAAAATCGGCGATCGAAAAGTTGTTTCGGCCGCGAAAGATGGGGATAGAAATATTATTATGTCTCACTCAGCGGGAGAAAAAAAAAACAAAATAGCGATCGCGGCGTGTAAAGTAACCGAAAATACACTACTACTACTTTAATAAAAAGGATTACAAAAAAAGGCTTCTATTTAACTGAACTAACCTACCTAACCAACGAAAATACCCTTATTCTCAACTAAATATTCGAATTTCGGAAACTCTATACCTGTCACTTTTTATCGCGGTGCGTCAAAGCGAGACGGCGTGACTTTTCGAAACGAATCCGTGATCCGACAATTGAGAATTGGGGGCTGGAACAGATTTTAGTCGATAACTTAGTATTTTTTAGTTGCTCAGTTTATTATGGTAAAAATTGCTTTCACACGATTTTGAATATTAATAGTATCTACTGTTTAAAGTACTTTCCTATTGAATACAAATTATCGTTTACCATTAATCTGAAATTTTCTTATTTTTAAGGGGTTTTTTCGGAAATCATCCTTTAACCCATCGATAAACCAGACACAATTAAATTTTAATTGTTATAAATTTTAACTTAAGTCGCCGTCTGGGCATTGAAGGATTAATCGTGTTTTTGTTCCATACATGTCTAGATATATACGAAGTAACGTATAACTGTTTTCCAACGATCTACGACATTGCATATAAAAGCGATTTTTTCAAAGTATCGCCTTAAGAGAAGCTGGTGTTACGCTTGTATTTCAGTGTAAAAAGCAGATCATGGAATGCGTAACTTTCGTAATAGGAGATAGGAGGGTTAACTGTTAGTTTATAGTGCCAAGAATGTTGGAGATGTCTATGGGTATGGTATGGAAAGATTTTTTTTATACAACTAAATAGATGACGGCCCACCGCCGCCTATAGACACCTGCAATAACAAGGAAAAGCACTTGATATTGCAGGTGCGTTGTCATCCTGAGGCCTAAGAGGTAATGCCGTCCATGCCCAGTAATTACACTGGCTACCTTTCCCTTCAATCCGAAACACAGCGAACTGATTCACGACAATTCAAGAAAGACCTTATTGACATAAAAAATAATTGTGACTATTTTTTTATTTATTTGTTAGTTGATGCAGTATTCTATTTCCTGATGACTTTGTGACGTCATCACGTTAACATGGATACAAAATCTATGCATAGAAAGAGCTTTTTATTTCATTAACTCTATTGACATATAGTCACATAAAGTCACTATTGACATATATTGGGAGGACGAACTGATTTCTAAATTTTGATTGTACCTTTAAAATAAAATTTTAGATTGTTAATATGAGGATAGCGTTATGTTGACATGTTAGTATTGAGTAATTTTTGTAAGCGTATTGTATAACTGTTTGTTTCCCCCAATAAATATAAAATTAAGGACAATTAAAATAAAAAATAAATAATTCAATTCAACAAAGTATATTACGAAAATAAGTTTTCTAAACTAAAACAGTTATTTTATAACATTATAATACTCCCCTTAATATTAACTAAAAGTGAAATCCCCGCCTCGTATACCCAAACTCTAAATATATGGGTCAGAAGAATTATGGTCTAACGTCAACGAAATGTATGCGAGAGTATTCTTCTGAAAGTGTCAAATACGCCTTTAAACGTTCTAACTCTTGAAGCCGGAAAAAGAAGATCTAATACTCCTCTTTGTACATTCTTCTTAATCGGTATTACTGCTACTGCACTTACTTCACTCTTCTCTGTTGGTGCTGTATTAGTAGTGTTTATGATAGGTTCAGGAGTTGTCGATACCTTTGACTCGTTCTCCTTGTTCAAGTATGACGAATTGAGAAGATACATCGGTGGTGGTGGAGTCATAAAAGTCGTGGTCTCAGTCCTCTGCGTGTGGAACTCTTCGGACTGTGTGGGAATGTTGTGGAGTTGGAACTCTTCTTCTTTCAGGGTAGTCAGCCCTGGCTCTTCAGCGAGCATAGAAATGCTGTTTGTAAAGATTTCGTTGAAATTAACAGCTGGGGGATTAACAGCATAGGGGTTGATGAAATGATCATTGTGCTCATCAATGTCACCTTTGGTTTGTAACTGAAAGAAATAGAAACTACATTTTTATTCCTCGATAGTGATGTGGAACTTACTGGACTATTTGAAAAGAGTGACGAATTTGCTGCCGGAATCTTCTCGGTAGTTCAACTTAAGAAACCGGTGTAAATTCAGACACGACAGACATACTCTATGACATTTCTAGTTAATTAAAGTGTTTTTTTGGGATTTTTACGGTTCAAAAAATTTATTCAGGAGGCCTAATTGAATAAAGATATTATCAATTAATGTCATTTCATTTTACAGTATTTAATTCGTTAAGCCGAGTAAGACTCCCGGAAGCATATTACAATTAAAAACCGATTGTCTGAAATTCAAGCTTGTTTCAAGCTACAATCGGGCAGGCACTAAGCTTGTTTGCTACTTTTCTCGCATAAAAAGGATCACATTATAGTTTTTAGAGACAACAACAACCACACCTTACAATAAAGTGAGACACGAGTATATTACAATTAGTGTATAAATACTGTCACGAACTTTAATGTGAGACCCAGTTCCAATGTTATAGAACACTCAGAATTTAAAGCACTTGGAAATGACCTTGAGTGGGTCCTAAATCAAAGTACGACTGGACTTTGTACTTACAAATAAAAGCAAACCAATAAACGCAGTTGAACTTAAATACATCTTGAGTTGTTACTTTGGTCGCCCTCTGAACTACACTAAAATCCAATGTCATTGTCTTCATGCCAATCGCTGACTGTGAGAATTACAACAATATTGTTATCAATAGCACAATCAGTGTTTATTAAAATATAAAAAGAATAGATATAAACTGACCCATTGTTTCTTATGCTTACAATAAACATAGTATTCACATAGTATTCACCTCATTTGTGACGAACGTCTATATTAAACAGTGAGTAGTAAAACGTGTATGCAGTAAGTTACTTCACAAGAGAGATGTAGTCCAGGAATAGACGGACTTATTGGCACTCTGATAGATTATGAGCTGAATTCGGGTTCTACTTATACAACGTTTCTACTTAAACAAATTCTTTTGAGCAATTGACGAGAGTTTGTATTGATACATACGCAAATGGGACGCTCTGCTGACGCGCGGTTTTTTTTCATTTTTAGCGGATTTGTGGCCTTCAGGTCACCTGAACGTTAGTGATGATAAGACCGAAGATGAAAGCGAGCTACACCCAGGTCCTCAGCTAAAGAGAAACTGACTACCTTTATTGCATCTTTTTCACCTTTTTTTTCGTCTTATTTATCTCAGTTTCTATCATCAACTCACCGACGATGGCGGGCCGCAGACACAATGATAGCGGGCCGCGGTCTGTGCATCCGAAGAATAAAGTTACTAAAAATGGAGATCTTTACTGAAAACTCTTACTATTTAATATGATAAGCCGTGTTGCACTCCCAGAAGTCTATGTCGGAAAAATACTTCTTAGAACATTCTACACATACGCATCTACTTCTTTTTTGGATAACGATATTTTCATTTGATTTGAATCTTTTTAAATCGGTATTACTTCCCAGTTGAAGTAAGTGCTGACTGCTCATTCTTTTGTTGTCGCGTATATTTGTAGCGATTGTGATAGACTGTCTTCTTTTTATCAAAATGGGCTTGCTGTTTATCCCACTTTTGCTCCGAGAGATGTGGATATAAGTATCGGCGCTGGTAGAATCCTGGCCTCAGTCCCCTGGAAGTCCACTTCCAGGGGACTGAGGCCAGGATTAAAGTTCCAACTTTACGTGGTAATATTCATTGAAGATTATAATGTAGTCTGCTTTGTACAAGAACCTTCACCAGAATTACAGCCAAACAATCCGGTTATGGTATTGTTTCTGATGTCAGTCGTTATGGTAGCGTAATACTGGGGCAAGGTGGACTTGTCTCTTGCGTTTCCTTTTGATTTAAAGGTATGATTCTCAAATCATCAACATGCGAGTCGTAAGGTTCTTTGAAAGTCTCAGCAGAATTATGAGTCAATGAGGAGTCCAGCAAGGTGGACCGATGATCTGATGAAGGGAGCTGCTGGACCATTCGTCGTGAAAATCTTTGAGTAGGCTTTTGTCCAAAACTGATGATGAAATGATGGTGATGAAGGAGTCTCCGCCAACGCTATCGATTCAATTATGAAATTAAAACCGACTTCAAAAAACTGAAAAGGATAAAATAATTAAATTTAAGTAGGTATTCATCCCCTATAAACATATTTTTGGAGTCGGTGCTTCACTTTCTATTGTTTTTGGAAACCACTTAGCACCAACTCCAAAAATATGTTTATAGGGGATGAATACCTACTTAAATTTAATTATTTTATCCTTTTCAGTTTTTTGAAGTCGGTTTTAATTTTTGTTTAAAATTTTTTTTTCACAATTTTTAGTGGTAACTTTCTACGGTCGAAGCTAGATGGGTGATCGTAAACTTATATTGTTTCCTACTATCGTATCGTTTTACTAAAAAGTCATTTGAAAAGCAAAACTTTGCAATTTCGCATATGTAGACGACTTCATAATTTAAGTTTTTTTAAATTTAAAACCAAAGTACCCAAGTGTTTGTGAAAAAATTTTTATGGGACCAAATGGCAGCTATTCCGCATCGAACAAACAAAGAATCACGTAAATCGGATCAGTAATCTCGGCGTAATCGGTGTACATACATAGAAAAAAAAAAAAAAAAAAAAAAAAAAAAAACATACCGGCCGAATTGAGAACCTCCTCGTTTTTGAAGTCGGTTAAAAAAAACAACTAATTGCAGCTTTTTCTTTATTTGTAAACACAACGTGAATCGTAGGGAATTAGTGAAGTGAAACCTATAATTTTATTATTGAGGAAGATCCTTTTGTATGTGCTTTAAAGTTTCAAAAACCCTGATATATTAAAATAATCATGTCTAATTGAAAATTGATTTTTGAAATTAAATTAAGGGTGTTTCGTTGCGTATGAGTTTTTCTAGAACATTCTGGCTTTTATAAAGTATATAGGGTAAGTCATGTTTGGCTTTAAATAAAAGGAAGTTGCTGCACCAGACTCAACGCGATATAAGGGGCACGTTTTCATTTCCATGTTTATAATTTATCACTAAAAAGTTTTATAAAACACTAATATCTACTATCGGGCAACAGGTTCGGGTTGTTTACTAGGTGGTAGGCCCGTATGTAGGGTAGCCTGGGTAGGTACCACCGCCTTTCTTATTTCACCCGTGGAACAGTTCGCCGTGTTTCGGATTGAAGGGAAAGGTAGCCAGTGTAATTACTGGGCATGGAAGGCATTTCTTCTTAGGCCTCAGAAAGACAACGCACCTGCAATACCAAGTGATTTTTGCTTGTTATTGCAGGTGTCTGTCTATAGGCGGGGCGGTAAGCCGGTGGGCTGTCAGCTTGTTTGTCATCTAGCTGTATAAAAAAAAACAATCCACAGGTTTTCATAGTCTATGACAGATAATATTTGTTGCAATAATCTTTCAAATATATACAAGGTTTATCAAAAGTACCCCTTAAGCGGAAATTGTGTAAATGCCCCTTGTGTAGAGTGTAGAGTTTTTTTAACAAAAAATAAATAATTTTTCAGCGTGAAATAATGTCATACTACAGTTGTCATACATAAGTAATAAACTCTACACAAGGGACCCATTTAAACCCTCTCCGCTTAAGGGGTACTTTTGATACACCCTCTATAAGGTATATTTCCTATTATTGTGTTATATTTTCCCGAGCACTCTACATCTTAAATAGAACTATTTCACCGGATTTAACTGGCGTTTAGTAATATGTTACATTATTATTTCATACCCGACATTTCGATGACTTTACAGCGATCGTGGTCACGGGAAGACTGAAGACGTCAGTCTGGTTATCGTACAAAATAATAATGTAGCATCTAATCAATCGCGAGTTAATTCAGGTAAAGAGGTTTTATTTTGAAATCTATTTTATTCACCATTCTTAAAAATACTTTTCATTTATGGAAGTTTGGTGATCTCGTGTCGCATAAAGCAAAGGAAACGCGACAACCACTCAGAGCGCCCGCAAGAACGCTTATGATGCGGTGTTTCAGTTTATTTAATTTCCTCAAAGGCATTACGTGGAAAAAGCATGTTTTCAAGAGTTCCCCTAGCACTTGCGAGGCTGCAAGAGCCTTTTCATCTTTCAGTCTAGTCAGTTCTAGGGTTAATACGGCGCTGTAGTTTGTAACTTATATTCGAGGCTTTGGTGTAATATGTCGTTTTGCGAGTAGCCATTTCACGCATTTTTTTATTTCCAAATATGTGTCGTTATACGTATATGTCGTTATGCGTCGAGAGGTAAATGTCTGGTCTTCTTATTGAAATATATGTGGCATTAGACATATTGGTCCTTCGTTACTATGAAAGACATTATTAAGTACCTAACACTTGCATGCAGGTAGAACTCGGTGGCGTTGAGGAGTTCGGTGGCGAGAAGAGCTCGGTGGCGTAGTGCATGATTTGGATTACGAAACCAAAGTAACTTTCGCCATGGTCAATCTTGGGATGGGTCGTCCAATATTTCTTTTCACGAGCTCCTTCGTGCTTCGGAAGGCATGTTAAGCCATTATTTCCTGTTGTTACTACAACCGCTTTTTCCCACCAACCCGCATTGGGCCAGCGTTGTGGTGTTATGGCCTAACATCCTCACGTGTTTTTGGGCCTGTGCCCAGCAGTGGGACGAAGAATTTGGCTGGTGATGATGATGATGATGACTTGCGTGCTGCCTACTTGTTGCAGTACCTATATACGTAAACGAGTTACTTAGACAGAATCAAACATGGGGACCTCTCTGAGGCCTGCTACCTTCTTAGCAAAACACTCTATTTATTTCTGCATATGCTTTCTGTAACTCTAGCCAGCTTGTTAATCATCAACTATAAGGTCTTATAGAGTATTAAATTCATGTTACTGAAAAATGTTTGTCGAAAGCCGTATTTATAAGAATAATGAATTTTTCGATTAGGTACCCAAATTTTCCTACGGTAGTCTATCCTAGACAAAAGTTATTAATTAATAGTTTTTGCTTTAACCTTATTATAAATGTGTGAAAAATGACATGAAATAATCCTTGATGATAGCAAGATCTCCGTATAATTCACAGTGAGTTTTCGAAGTGTGCAATTCCAAATTAAAAATAGGGAAACGTACTAAAAGAAGTCTGGGGTCTGATTTTGATTAAAAATATTATTTTGATTACATCAGTCAATAGTAGTGCATAAAGATCAAATTCTGTACCTATGTTTTCTTTTTAAATTAATGGTTAGGAAAACGGATTTTAAAAATATATAATTAAAAATTTTAAGTCACCCCGGTCTCATTAATCATCTATCTAACACCATCTCAGTGAGACCATTGTTATGAGCCCAAACACGCTATATCTGCTGTAAGTTTCTAATAGATTAAGCATCCCACAGACTTTTTAATAGTATAGGATCAGCTCAAGGTTAGTATGTTATGGGAATGTCACCGAAGATACAGATCCGAATAATTTGAAAGGAGGATGCTAATCTTACTATGAAGCCTTGCCCCACCTAAAAACTGACACGTCCTAAAGTGACTCAGGGTGCAATTAGATATTATTAAGACAAAGTATTTTTAGATACCAATACATTTTTGATTAAAGATGAGGTTTCTGAATTATACGTAAAACAAAACCGGATTGTAATAACAATTAACACTAGCAATGTTTGTCCTCCGTCAAAGTGCGTTTTGTTATTTTCTTCCTAGATAATAAACTTGTTCAATCTAACTAACTGTATTTAATTATGACTCATTATAATTGTAATGAAATAATAATAATATAAAAAAGATCCGTACAAAAATAATTAAATTACCTTTTATGCTTGTGAAAACATAAAAAAATATTTGTTTCTTATGAAACAAAACGCACTGGTCAATGGTCTCCATTGTCAAAATATTACAATTTCCGGAATGTAAGATTTTTGAAGATTTCATTTTAGTTGTTGACAAAACCTTAGCTTTATTGTTACTCAAACAATTTCCAAAAATAATAAAGCAAACTAAAACAAATTGAAAATCGCATTCGTTTAGGTGCTACGATGCCACAGTGTAGATACACAGACAGACACGTCAAACTCATAGCACCCCTCTTTTTTGTCGGGGGCTAAAAATAGATCTTTTCAGATTCAGATTGATATTATTTTGTTACTAGTGGAGGCCCGCGGCTCCACCTGTCTGGTTGTCGCTCCGAAAATTATCTTAATCAGTAGATTCATCAGGAAGACACATATTCGCTGCATAAGACATAAGGCAAGATAATAACAAATCAGGATTACGCTAGGAGCCGCCACTCTGTGAACTGTGATACTACAAGATACCTAATCAAAAAGTACTAGCCACGACTTGGTGCTCAAGAAATTTAAAACGCAGAGATTCATCATCATCATCAGCCCAATATGCCCCACTGCTGGGCTTTTCATTGACCCATCCCGGGACCGACCATGACGAAAGTTGCTTTGTTTTCGTAATCGAAGCCAGAGCGCCCAAACCCCTACGCCGCCGAGCTCCTCCCATTGCAATATTTATTTACCTACTATTGACTTAGATGAAAAGAGAGGGGTGTATAAGTTTGACGTGTCTGTCTGTGTATCTGTGCGTATGTCTATGGCATCGTAGCTCCTAAATGAGTGTACCGATTTTGATATGGTTTTTTTCTTCAATAAATGTCTATGAGAGTTTATAGTGCTAAATCAAATATGTACTAATACCTACCTAAGGTAGATACCACAATTGATCTTGCTGCACTAAATACGGTGGGATTAGGCCACGTAGCGTGATGCATGGCACCCATTGTCCGGGTAGGGTCGCAAAGACAATAGACACGACATTACACGGAGGTGAGCTAAAGCTAACACGGAACCGGCTTTGATGGAACTATCAATAGCTTACTTCTGGACAGTGAACCTACTGGAAGGTACGTACTATAAGGGTACGAATATTTAATAAAACTTTTTTTAAATACAACTGATGCTATTTAATATATCGTTTTTATACACCAAGGAAAAATCACTTGATATTGCAGGTGCGTTGAAATCCTGACGCTTAAGATGAAATGCCGTCCATTGCCAGTAATTACACTGGCCTACCTTTCCCTTCAATCCGAAACACAGCGAACTGTTTCACGGCTGAAATAAGAAAGGTGGTTATACCTTACCTACCCAGACGACCCTACATACGGGCCTACCACCTAGAAAACTTATAAAATTTAACACATTATTTTATAATACTCTAACAAGAATGTTTCGGTTTTATAACAAGATATCTATTAACAACCTTCGGATGGAAATTTTCAATCCCAGATATGGAATATTTAAGAAGGTAGCTAAGCAAAAATTTTGTGGATATATCTACGACTTCCATATCCCTTAAAATTGGTTTTGGTTTTTGTCGATGTTGATTATCATGGTACTATTTTTTTTAAATATGTTATGTTATGAACTACTGGCTGGCGCACCTCATCTCTTTACCAAATTTTATCTAAATCGGATCAGCGGCTTAGGCGTGAAGAGGTAACACACAGGCACACTTTCGAATTTATAATATTACTGTAGGGTTTTTACTGCAAAACCTTTAAATTATGTGTCAATATATGTAGGATTTCAATCTAGTACAAATCGTGACCCATGTATACTTAATTATCATGTAACTTGTTTGATTGGTATCAGTTTTGTTGTCCGAATAAATAAATAAATAAATAAAGGTACGGTAAGCGGAATATTTCTGACACAGCTAGTTGGAGTTAGGAAGACGAGCGCGATGCGTTTTTACAATAGGGATGTTGACAAATGATTCTATCTCAACTAACATAACTCGATGAGTGGCTGTGAACTTGCACAGAAGTCCCTATGTTGGCTGCTATGCCCTGATCAAAATCTATATTGATTTCCACTCTTAATCTTCTCGATTTAGCCGCAGTTGTTTGACGTATAATTCACACTGGGCGCAGTTCCCGGAACCGATTCATTTTCATTAAGAACCATTTGATAACGGCATAGCAATGGCGTTGGGGCAATGTGTTTCATACACGATCTCTCCTGGGACAGGCTGTCGTATCGCTTTATGCTCTGTACATTCAGATTTCGTATCCATATTGAACGTGCATTACCTACACGTGAACTGATGATTAGTGTTAAATAATTTTAATGGGATACGTTGGTAATATTGTGCTGCTACGTGCAGACAGTGATATGTCGACTTAGTGCGGTACCTGTGTCAAAGTGAGCTTGTGTCTTTGTGAACAGTTGGAACTGTGGCGTTGGACTTTCAAGTAGTAAGTCACTGTGTTTAATAAATACCAAAAGTAATATTTGATGGAAATACATAGTAACTTTTTCCAACAATTTTTTTTTTAAATGAAGCCAGTGTAATTTACTGGCCTTGGACGATCTTAGACCCCAGGATGACAACGCACCTGCAAAATCAAGTGATTTTTCCTTGTTATTACAAGAATAAGAGTGTCTATAGGCGGCGGTAACCGCTTACTCAGGTGCCGTCAGCTTGTTTGTCATCTAGTTGTATTAAAAAAAACTACTCTCTACTCACATGTACCTAAGTAAATGTCGCCGACTAAAAATAAAGCAAAGTAAGAAGCTTAGATCATATTGGGTCTTCAAAAAGAAATTGCCGTATTACCTATATGAAGTATTCTGTGCAAACTGGAATTGACATACCTACTATGTTTTTTTGTATTTAATTTAAAATAAGCATGACTTTTTTAAAATTTTCGAATGTAAACATTGAAATCGGCTTCATATTTAACAAGCATTAATTGACCCTCATTTTCAATTAGCAAAATTTTAACAAAAATTAATAATTCCGTCCGTAAAAACCCTCCTTGTCTACAGCACTTTGAATATGAACTGTTATATAGTATTTTAGGTAGACATTCATTTAAAAATTATTCGGAAAGAAAACTTCATTGGAAAAAGACGGCAATTTGATATTTAAATACTTTTTATGAACATTGCTTCTTTTCTCCTTCTTTCAGGAAGTCGCTGAGTGCCTTAAAGTCAGCCTTGGAGGCTAACTGAAGATTCCAGGAAGCTAGCCAATTAGTTAGCTATTTTGCTGCGGCAGGACTGAGTGGGTGCTTACTCTGCCTTCACACAGACTACACAGGAAACTGCTCTTGAGGCATAAAGTGTAACACTAGGTAGGTGTAGGTAGGTAGGTAGGGTTACTAGGTGGTAGGCCCGTATGTAGCGTCGTCTGGGTAGGTTCCACCGCCTTTCTTATTTCAGCCGTGAAACAGTACGCTGTGTTTCGGATTGAAAGGATAGGTAGTTAGTGTAATTACTGGGCATGGAAGGCATTTCATCTTCAACTATCTTGTAAACCTTTATTTAAATCATTGGACATTTTAACCCTCCCTTGTATGTACATTATTGAAGTAGCCACCACTTTTGTAATGTATAATATTTATCTTTTTAAAACAATAAATAGCATAAGCTGTAGAAGCACTCATTATCCCAAAAAAATAGATTATAATAATTATCCACATTTAAGCTATTATCTTCGATAGTGGTGTGACGCTATGTGCGTGAAAATCTACAACTCTGTACCTAGTGAAAAATTTAACGAAATGGCTCCAGGAAAAGTCTTTCTATTCTGTAAAGGAGTTTTTTGATTATAAAAATAAACTTTGATTTTATGTGTTTTAGTTGTCCGTAAAGGCATGACAGCGCAGTTGCAATAACAAGTATTTTTTTTTCCTTTTTATTGCTGGTGTATAATAAACCGCTTACCATCAAGTGGGCCGTCAGCTTGTTTGTCATCAAGTTGTATAAAAATATGGTACATATTTGTACAACACTTTTAATTCAATTCATTTTAAGTATTGCATTTCCACAATGACTTATTATAAAAAGTCTTAATTACAATTTTTTACATCATGGCTGTCGTGTAGAGCATACTCGGTCAAAGAGAAGATATTAATAATTGAATTTTGAAATAAAACTGTCTCACCGTACATTCTTATTTATAACTCAATTACTGCGTGGTCACGGGAATACTAAAGATGTCAGTAGGCTTTGCTGAGTTTAGTCATATTTTGAGTTACCTTCACACTCCTAGGTAATAATTTACTTGCATCGACATAAAGCGATACTACTTTCTAGTCCATTCTTAAATCTGCTTCTACACTACAGAGATAAGTCAGAACAATACAGGGTGATAATAAAACATTGTGTGAAAGTTTAGAATATGTAAGTAAAGCGCAAAGCCCGAAGGTGGGTGCTGAGGCGTGCCATAAATCGTCTGAACATCTTCGCATCGTGGACCAATTAGTACAAGATGTTGCCGCGCTGCCTCGCGTGGATGGCTGTCTCCGAAATGTGACTACTTTTATATTTGAAGTTTATATAAAAATAAGGAATCAAACTAAAAACATTTTATAGGTTTAAAACGTTTGTCAGGACCAAGAAATGGCATGACTTCTATAGATATAATTTTACTAAATTTATCGAGTGTCTACAGTCCCGAGCACCCCTTTTGACAGAAATGTCAAAAAGGAGGTACCTATACAATATTGCTTGTGACTATACAGAACTCAAGGCTTAATAATAATAATAGTAATCAAAAATTATTTCGGAATTATATCCATATTAATTGTTAGTAACATTGGGACTTATAACTTACAACCTTGTTAGTAGGGACACAGTAAAAATCATGCCCTATCAATTCATGAGTTTTGTTGCCATTGTTCTAGTTATCGAAAAGGTAAGGCTGTATGTAACTGGCAGAGCATATGAAACAAGAACCATATATATGAACTTATTATACGACGTTATTAGTTATCACGTGTAGACTGCGTCGGTCGTAGTGAAACATTTTATCATTTTTTATATACAACTAGATGACAAACAAGCTGACGGCCCACCTGGTGGTAAGCGGTTACCGCCGTCTATAGGCACCTGCAATAGCTAGCAATATCACTTGATATTGCAGGTGCGTTGTCATACTGAGGCTTATGAAATGCCGTCCATGCCCAGTAATGATACTGGCTACCTTTCCCTTCAATCCGAAATACAGCGAACTGTTTTACGGCTGAAATAAGAAAGTCGGTGGTACCTACCCAGACGACCCTACATACGGGACTACCAGCCAGTAAAATATTTAGGTATCTAGTCTATAATTACCTAAGTTAAAATGAAATATGAATAACGTGTGTTTCTCTATATTAAACCTGACCATATATAAAAAAAACATCATAGCATTGCGTTACTTTAACAAATCTATTTAAAAAAAACATATTTTAGATTTACTACGTCATGAGACATATCCCACCTCAAAATATAGACGCAAGGTTTAAGTTTGTTTGCGATTATTTTTTATGAATATAAAATTCCATATTGACACTATCGAGCATAAAGCGGTCCAGAGAGTGCGACGCCATCGCCAGCACGCTTCGCGGCGAGACGCTACTTTTTAACGAATGCCGTGAAAGCGTTAATTACTTTTGCAGTAATTAATATGATTTAAAGATCTGTTCAAAAAAATCCTTTTGAGGGAGTTTTCTGGGCTATAAATTATTAAGAATCTCCTTGGACTGAAGAAGTGCACTGTTTGTTTGCATTATTATGATACTAGTAACCACCCATGGCTCCTCCCGCTAGGAGCTTTTTGACTTTATCCTATCTTCCTCCTTCCTAGTCAGCAGCACGCGTGCGGTCTTCGGAGTCATCAATTCACTTCTCACCTCAACATCACGCATAAAACAAATTTAGTAAGTACCTTGTTTCTTTGTCGTACTTCCGGAACTTCGAATTCTTTGCCAGCACATTTGTTCCCTTTTCCTATAACATGGTTTCCTTCAAAAGAAGCTTGAAAAAGCACCTTTTGGACCGGCAAGATGAAGGCGGCTAGAGCAGTGTCTAAACTGCACTAGCTATGTTCGCATATGATTATTACCGCTTCACATCAGGTTGTATTGAGTCATTTGTCGAGCTTTGTATAAAAAAAAAATCGGTTATTATTGCTTCAAAAGTATCCTACCTATGTAAATAGCCAACAGGGCCTTAAGCCATCTCCATTCTAAATTTCATATAAATGGACGCAGAGGTTTAAGAGTGAAAAGGCAACTGACGGACAGACAGCAATACAGACACTTTTGCATTTATAATATTAGTAAGGATGACTAACTACTAGTTGATCTTCGATACACCAGATTGCTTTGACCCATTTATCGACCGCGTTACTAAATCAATATAAATAAAAAATAGTTGGTTTTCCGCTTGTAAATGATGGTGGACCAAACATAGAAAATTGTTGTTCTTTACGTAGATTAGTATCAATATCACTTTAATATTATTTTGGATTTAATCAAATTATTAAAAAAAAAAACATTATATTCGTACCTAAGTACTGTCACTTCTGAAAAAATGTACACACTGTAAGCTTAAAAATAAATAAATATGGACTCAATTGTAATAGCAATAAGGATTTGTATACACATTTCTGAAGCTTCCATCATAAGCCTGTATATGTCCCACTATTGAGCACAAGACTTTCTACATTAGACAAACACATGAAGAGTTTTAGGTTAGAATGCGGGTTGGCTATGGCTTACAGCGATCGCACCCACGCACAGTGTGGCCTAGAACTAAGATTATCCTCAAATCCAGAAAAAAATGGTATAACAGGATCAACCTGGTGGTAAACTTATTCGAACACAAAAATAATTATCGATATAAATTTTTAATTGACGTTCCGCCGCCCGTTATCGTGGCCAGGCCGTAACGTGCCTTCTGAAGCATGGAGGAGCTCGAGATTACAATTTTTGCTTGACCCTTCAGGCATTGACCATGCCGAATGTTTCTTTGTTTTCGTAATCAAAATCGGAGCGCTAAAATCACTACGGCACCGAGCTGCTCAATGCCCTTTTTGGAACCTTTAATATATTTGTCCTTTTAGACATGATTCACACCAAGTGTGACGAAGTATTTATTAGGTAGATACATAGGCAATTGTGTGACAATAAGCTTCATATATTTAATGGAATATTTTTCACAATCACCACCAACGTAAAGTACGACTATTGCCAGTTCCAAATACTAGGCACTTAATATCCCATTTTTCACGTCGGTTAGAAACATTCATCTTCATTTTGTACTCTCCACTCTATCGGGCGAGGAATAACGCCTTTAGAAACCGTGGCTGCAATTCCGCATAATATTTTCTTTTTCCAGTAAAGTTATGATTGAGAGAAAATTTAGTAGTAAGATCGCCAACTTTGTCGTAGTATATAGCCTAGTCTGATGTTGCGAGCACCTTTTAGAAATGTTAGTGTGGATAAGATGAGATCTAGTATATGTATTTTACTTAGATAAATATTTTAGCTAGAAAACAATTATGTCCTGGGGACGCGAACGAAGCTGCGACCTTTCACAATCCAGGTGACTGCTCTAACCATCTGAGCTACCAAGGACTTGGGATAACCCTACGCATTTTCTTTAATTTATCTGTATTTGCGTTAGAAGCAACGTGTGCGTAGACTTCAAAATTATTATTTGGATAATTTAATATTAAAAACAAGATTAAGAACGCGATCTAAATTTTTTAAAAGAATGACAAACAGCTTGATATTCTGCCAGATAGCCTTAAGACATGTATCCTATCATGGACATATTTGATATTGCAGTAGTTACTTAATTTTTTGCGCTTATTGTTGAAGTGGAACAGTGAAACCAACACGCATTGTCCTTAGTAAGAAAGAGGAAGTTAGGAAAAGTTCAAAAAGCTCTTCCGAGAACTTTCGCGAAGGTCTCTAGCGTAGGCGCTAAGCAATTTCAATAAAGCAGGAATTTGTATTTGTAACTGGCCGCACGCGGCATCCTTTGCAATGCCCGTAAAGAGAAAAGTGTTAGGTATACAATAAAAAAAGGTTATACAGAGCGGTGCTGTCAATATGACAATAAATTTCAAGATGGGATATATTCGTTCACAGAAATAGTTTGCCGCTTTCAAAATACATCATTGTATGAAATAACATAACATTGGCTGCATTATTTCATAGAAATGTTCTGAAATTATCAAATGAATAAGATGTTTTTGAAAGTGGGAAACCATTTCTGTGAACTAATATAGTTCATGTTTTAATTTATTGTCGTATTGACGACACCACCCTGTATAATTCAGGAATCATCGCGGGCGTCCCCAAAATACCCTACCTACTTTTTCATTACAATCTGATCAGTGGTTTAGCAATTCAGTGGGATTGCATATGGGGCAAACATACACACATTGATTTTTATAATTTTTATTTCATAGATAGATAGATTAGTATCTTAAGTGAAATTATTATTTTTAATATTATGGTCTTTCTTTTCATGAAACTTTTGCTTGTCTCAGAAGGAGTTCAAATATCCATACATTGCCGGAACATCTTGAACAAAACAGTTTTGGAAATATCTTGCGCCTTGTCCACACTATTCTATCGTCACCACCTCGGGCCGTCAGTTCCTGTACTCAAGTCGCGTATGAAGGAAAATTAGACTTTTTAAACTTGCTGTTGGAACTTCGATTTTACCTCATTCCTAGGAGTTGCGAGTTGTGCCCGCGCCCAGGTGAGCTCATTATACAGTTTTTCAAATAAATAGTTAGTCGGTTTATATAATCTCTGATGACAGAGATTTCTCAGCTGACTTGTATAATACGTCGAATCGCAAATCGCCTAGCGACTTTACAAATTAACGGCCGCTGGGGCGTAAAGGTGATTGAGTGCCATTTGCGTACCGGAAGATGCAGCATCGTTAGCATGCTCACCACTAGGTCCATAGACAGACTGGTGAGCTTGGCTGCGAGGGCTGTGAGGGTCACGGGAAGCCGATGGATGTGGGTAGCACACGATCGATTGGTTTGGATACCTTGGAGGAGTTTTTTGCCTTGGAGTGGGCGCCTCTTGATGATGATATGATGATGAATTCAACTAGAATTGACGTCAAGGTTTAAATAAACCAGCAAAAACAATGTATGTTGCTTCACAAAAGCGGCAGGAATTCTCCGGGAGCTGATGACATTTCAAAAATCAATTATTGCAGAATACGTGGCTTGAACCTTTACAATGTGCTATTCACCTTTTTTACAATATAAAAATAAAAATATGAATATAGGAATATCAAAATGTAATCACATCCCCTTTTACATTTGCAACGGCAGACTTTGTTCATTAGTTATTGAAATATTTTACGCAAAATGTTGTCTAATTTCGCACGTATTTTGAACTTTTCTAAACAGAACGCAACAAAGCCACCGACACGGATTATTCGCCGTGTAATAAATACGCAGATCCAGTAACTCTTTGATAGAAGCCACGAAAAGTTTGATCGAGCAATATTTCAGGAGTAAAGTAGGTACTATTACCAATAAATGATATAGGAACAGAAGGTCAACTCGAATATTCGTACTTATATATTATTAAAGAGACTCACCAATTTGACACAAGAAAAAAATTCTTTAATTCTGGTTATTACGATTTGATGCTGTAGTAAAATAATAAATCCATATATCCGTCGATCCGCACACGTTGGAAACAAATTGTTCGCGTACTGGACGGTTTCAAATAAACAATCTCCCGCGTAGGCTAAGTTTATGGAATTAGCTCACCGTGGAGGTATTCTAGAACGAGGATTCATTGAATAGGGCGTGAAAAGGTTTTTACATGATCGAAAATGCGCCCCGTTAAGTAATACTCCTGGTGTTGCAAGCATCTAAAGACTACGGCAACCACATATTTTGATAGTGTTCCCTGCTTAGTATAAAAATAAATAACTTAGTTTGGTAATATTTTGAACCTTTAACAATTAATAACTTTAATATAAATCACTAAAATAGCCGAACGTCATTGCCATTATGGCAGGTCTGAACTTTAGAGTTTACAATGAAAAAATTAATTACATGGTTATTCTAATCATTTTAAAAAGCATGATTAATGACAAATATTTAGATATATTTATTATAATAAAACCACCACTTACGGGATTATAATAAAGCAAGAAACCGCGGAATACTCACTTACTCATTCCAATGACTTTACTTTTTAATTATTGTTATTTCTCGGATTGCAAAAGGGGTTATTAAAACGTACAGCCTATATTAACTTCTTTATTATAAAGTTTGGTTTATGGCCATAAACCTAACCCACGATAATACTAAGTGGGCATGTAAAAAAACCAATTCAACGATTAGATGCTACTTCACGACGCTCGTCGCCCACTTGTTATTTTTTAGTTGCTCAATTTATTATTATCCGTTTATAAGGGAGAGGAGATCGGTGGCGTATTGGTTCGAGCGCTCTAGTTTCGAATACGAAAACAAAGCAACTTTCGCCATGGTCGACCCCAGGATGGGTCGTTAAGCCGTTGGTTGGTTGTTACTGCAACAGCTTTCACCCACCAACCCGCATTGGGCCAGCGTGGTGGTGTTATGGCCCAATCTCCTTGTGTGTTTCTTCCATGTAGGAAGGCCTGTGCCCAGCAGTGAGACGTATATAGGATAGTGAAGTGATAAGTAAAAGTTAAGAGTGATAACTGCTCAAACTACGGGCATAGTAGGTTCGGTACTGGCAAGAGTATTTACTATGCCACAACTATTTGAAAGTCCACCACCAGGATGTTTAATTAATTTTCTACATCACACCCTTCATTTTGTAGCGGCGCGGCGTATAGATCATGATATATTTATAAATATTTTATTAATAGTTCTTAGATTTCTTAAAGCGTAACTAATAATACATATTACACATATCTATGAATTTGATATAATAAGTACAAGTTGCTCGATCAAAATTATTTTAATAAAATAAATAAAATTTTATATATAATATCCTCATGTGTGTCTCCCATGTAAGAAGCCCTGTGCAGAGCAGTGGGATGTGTATAGGCTGGTGATGATGGTGATTAGTGATGAATCAATCTTGTTCAAAAATTGTATGGTTGTTATAACAATCAGAAACAATTTAAGGAATATTATTAAAGGAAAATATATCCGTCTAGAAATATAATTTTTGAGTAATATACAATCATGTGAGTAGTACAAAAGTTTTAAAATTTTGAATTGAAAAAATTATTACGCCTGCTCAATATTTCATATCAAACCTTAAGTATTTCTTTTTTACGAAAAAACTCGATACGAACGATATCGATTCGAAAGTTAAAAATGTTCGTGCTTAAATTTCAACTTAAATTCACCATACTTACTTCAGAAAATAGTTCATTGAGAAAGAACTTCAAAAGTATACTACAACACACACTGAAAGTTTTTAGAACAGTACCACTTTTATGTTTCTAATCGCCATCGTAGCGAATATTTACGTTAGCTATTGTCTGGCTTTTTTTAAAAACTTTAAGCTTGCGTGAACGATACGATTACGATAGCACGAACATTTTTAAATTACGAATCGTTTGTCCGTAATTCGTAATCCTATCGTTCACGTATGTTTAAAATTTCAAACAAAAGCCAGACCAAAGCTAATGTAACTATTCGATACGATGGCGATTCGAAATTTGAAAGTTTTCGTGCTAGAGGTACTAGTTACTTGTAAACAATACAATAAAAAGTAAGTTTAAAATTTGTAAATGGAACAATTTCGTGCAATGATTGTTTATGACTTCCGATTGGTGTTAGACTTCGATTGGCCATTCATGATGAAGCTCCATCTCGTACTACTGTTTACCACAGGTTTAATGAGTGAGACCACACTTCAAATGACTCAACACCATCTAATGTGAAGCAGTAAGAAGAGTCCATATGCGAAGACAGATAGTGCAGTTCAGACACTGCTCTAGCCGCCTACACCTGCCCGGCCCAAAAGGTGCTTTTGACGCCTCTTTTGAAGGAACCCACGCTATTTATAGGAAATAGGGAACACATGTGCTGGCAAAGAATTCCAATTTCTGAAAGTACGACATAATTTCTTTAAAATAAATAGATAAGATTAGATTCTAATTAAATATCTTTTTTTGGCTGCGTTTCAAAAGGCAGAATAGCATAGTATGCAGCGATGTATTGATGTGATTTTGAAAAGATATAACTCGCTAGTTTGCTCAGTTTGTGATTTTCTAAGAACTTTCAGATTGACTCTCGTAATGCACACACACTTACTTCATAGTAGAATTATAGCCATCTTTATCTTCACGAAGATAACGGATTCCGATTGGAGGTAGGAATTCTGCAACGAATATTTGTGGAGTCGGCTTTAGCTGGATGTAATGGTTGGCATCTGGGGCATGTTCAGAAATTCCAAATGCGATAGGTAGTGCCTAAGTATATTATAGATGCGGTGACGAAAATTGGTTCGTATGATTATAGAGGCTTGATTTCCACTCTTAATTAACTCAGTCGATTTTATTGTAATAAACAATACTTGTCTCATTAAACCAGAAAAAGATAGCTACAAAAATACAAAAACAAGTACTGAAAGAGAATCAGGACTTCGATACCGCTTAGAAAATGTATATTATTCATGCCCGATTGCATTTATTTACTAATAGTGCAAAAACCAGGCTTTGTTTATAGGCAACAACCTACTCCGAGTTTTCCATGGTAGGTACAGCACTGCCCGATTACGGGTTCAATTTGAAAAGTCACATCCCGTCTCACTTTGACCGCGATAACAATTGACAGGTCTAGAGTTTGCGATATTAAAATCCATGGTAGATACAGCACTGCCGGATCACGGGTTCAATTTGAAAAGTCACATTCCGTCTCGCGTTGACCGCGATAAAAAGTGCCAGGTGTACTGTTTGTCATATTCAAATCTTTTCCTATAGTTGTAAATCAAGGGGCACGGGCAAGCAAAATCTATCGCTATGGCAATTCAAGGCCATTGACAAACTCCTAAGAAGTTATTGGGAAAAATTTATTATTTCTACGTATAACTTTTAACGATACCATTCTATTTTGAACAATTATTTGAAAAGCATCTCATTACCCAAAATATAGTCAAGATAGCTTCATAAGCGGGACACAGATGCGGCCAAACGGAACTATTCTGGTGGACTAATGAACTCCCCTCACTAATGTTACCGCATAATCACCTAATAGTATGCACTTGATTGCATATCTGCAACCATAGTTTAATTTTGATTTAAGTTTCGAAATGACCTCTAATCTTTGTATGTCTATTAGTGAAACACACAATCATCAGTCACAGAAGGTTTATTTTTGTAAAGTAAGAAATAATAGAGATATCGAGAGACATAAGTCTACGAGAGTTTGACGAGAGCAGACAGTTGTTGATTTTCTTAACATTATTACATTTTTATGAGTATGTTAACATGAGTAAGTGCTCGCTTGTTATGGTGAGAACCAAATAACCTGCATAAATATTGGAATATGTTTAATAGACAACCATGACTCGTGAAAAAATGTCCGTCCTGTTCAAAAATCTGGCCCAACCAGGATTCGAATCTGGTACCTTTGATTTAGTTGACAGGGATACTGAGCACATGGCGGCTGTCGAAGTGCTATTTCCCACTGGATCGGCAAGTCACTGACCAATAGGTTTTCGTGTATAAAGGACCAATATATTTTCTTTTCATTCATTTCATTAATGACTTTGTGGGTGAAAGAAAAACCCTGTTTGAGGTTCCGAAGTAATTGTGAGTACTTATCAATTAATACCCCAGGGGAGCCAAATGGGCTGCTCAGAGTGGACAGCAGACCATGATGGGTTGTGGCAGGCTATGAGTATAAACCTTATTAAAATAACTAATAAATTTCTACAGGCTACTACTATGTCAACTAATCAACTTTGTCCGAAGTATCACCATCATACGCATTCCCGACCACTGGGCATAACACCTATACCAATACTATATTGACAAAAATTATTGAATGGATACCGCAACCTAATATACAGACCATTATTCATGAATGCTAATCTTAGACGCATTTGTGGGCAGCCTGCTGTATAACTATGTCTTTAGAATTCGTAATAGTATATTACAGGAATTCGCACGAAGAGACGTAAATAACCTTAATCGTATTGGTAAAATTGGTGTTGAACTGACGACCAATGATACGCTTCCAATATTGACGTCTGTGACGGCTGTTTTGCGTCGAATGGTGCTGAGCTGGCTGTCCTCAGCCATCTGAGCTCCTCCAGGAAGTCGTCTAGCGCTATAATGTTACCAAGAGCCTCCCGGAAGATATGTTGATTTCCAGCAGGACATTAGCAGATGTGTCTTGTACCTCCATGCAAGTTCGTCATAGTGGACTGTCCGTGAGACTTGAGTTGAAAAGATTAACCGCCTCTGTGGTCTAGTGTTTGAGACCAGATACCTGAGATCTAAAGGTGCAGGATCAATTCGCCGTAGGCGTAGAAATTTTCTGCTAAGTTTGGTTGGTGGTAGGTTTCGCCTCACCTATATAGGTGAGGCGAAAGCCAAGAACTACCCCGTTGAGAATAAAAGAACCTAAAAATATGTCTGATATATTAATAGCTCTTTTATTTTAATAAATATTTATTGAAATAAAATAACTATAAAGTCTACGTACGGTTGGCGCGCAGTAGTGCGTACCAGTCGTTTTAATTGAAAGTTCGTACGATGATATCGCAAATTGAATTCTGTTACTTCGGCAGGTTCAACGATTAATACAGTATTGGGAACTTAATCTGATTTGAATGAAGAGAGCGTGTCCTTTTTGAGATGCAAGTTTTATCGCTAGTTTGTCAACTATCAACAGTATCTGTTTGTCAACAATCTGACTTTGAATTTTGTATTTTTCAACAATTTGCAAGTCAAAAGAATAGGAAATCGTTATACATTAATCAATACGAATACCATGCAATTTTTTATATTCTACAATTATCAAAACTGTTCATAATAAAATATATACAGTCTCCGTGATTAGACTAAGAAAGATAATCAAAATTTGTATATTATAAATGTACTGACAAATTCGAGTTTCCGTACAGTAGCGTATGACTAAAAAATCGCTATAATATAATTAATTTTCGAAACAACCTTTCCAAAGTGAACTTCCTTAAGATAAAACGAAAACTTCGTGCTTAAATATACAGATCTGCCTAATGTGTTTCCATAGCATCACACATTGATTTCGATCGAAATCTCACTACCTTGCCTATTGCCGAAGCCGCAGAAGCCTACATATTCTTTGCCGAAGCGGTGATTATTATTATTTACAGACGTCTCGAGACACGTCACTTGCGTCAAACAGGCAGTTGCCGTCACGTGCGCAAAAGGGGTATATTTTTATGGAATACGTAATTCTGTTTGACTTCATACGCGATGTCCATATTTGCCGAAGACTCGACGTCCTACATGCAAAGAGCGGGGCGAGTGTCCATAGTGACACGACACGATAATGATTGTATTGAAGAATTTGGAAAATCGAATGCAAGCCGGGTAAGTTCAAATCAATGATAATTTAACACATCATACCTAGATTCGCACCTCCTGTCTAATATTCTAAATTTGTCAATTTGACATTCAGTGTCACTACACGCACACTTGCTTAAATCTATTGCACAACTTGCAAAAGGCGTTGTTACAATGATGGTACTTACATATGTAAATTTTAAAATGGCTCCAATTCATAGGGGTGGGGGTGCGACCCCCCTTTGTTCAGTTTTTAACCGACTTCAAAAACGAGGAGGTTCTCAATTCGGCCGGTATGTTTTTTTTTCTTTGTATGTACACCGATTACGCCGAGACTTCTGAACCGATTTACGTGATTCTTTTTTGTTCGATGCGGAATAGCTGCTATTAGGTCCCATAAAATTTTTTTTTCAAGATCAGTTGGGTAGTTTGGTTTTTCAATAAAAAAACTGAAATTATTAAGACGTCTACGTATGCGAAATTGGCGGGTGTTTGGTTTCTTATGACTTTTTATTGAAACGATACGATAGTAGGAAACAATACAAGTTGAAGGGCACCCATCTAGCTTCGACCTTAGAAAGTTATCAGTAAATGTTGTGAAAAAAATTTTTAAACAAAAATGAAAACTGACTTCAAAAAACTGAAAAGGTTAATTAAATTTAAGTCCCCTAGACTACTTAAATTTAATTAGACCTACTTAAATTTAATTATTTTAACCTTTTCAGTTTTTTGAAGTCAGCTTTAATTTTTGTTTAAATTTTTTTTTGTCGATAAAATTTAACGTAAAACAAGTTGGTAAAGTATCGGTAGTCCGATCCCTAACACACAGTTTAATAAGTTGTCAGAAACTTAAAGACATCGCCACTTTCCACATCCAAACGTCGTCGCTTACATGGCCTTCTAGTTGAGAAAACTTATTATACAGTTGCAGAGTTTTTAAATGACTCAACATAATTGACACCTTTCATTGCCTTGTTGACATAAACTTTGACCAAATTGAATTTTTTAAATTGTTTATAATATTTATTGAGTGTTTCACATTTTATGGTGTGATTAATTATTGGCTTAATAATTTTGTCTTAATAATGGTTTAATATTGGTAATAAGATTATGACTTAATAACTGGAAAATTGCATGCTGTGTGACAGTCAAAATATGTGATATAATCAAATTATTTTAACACCTTCTGTACCATGTTTTGTTGCAATAAAGAATTGAATTTCAGTTTTTTTTTCCAATTTTTTTCCTGTCTATAAGCGGCGGTAAACATTACCACCAGGTGGACCGTCAGCTTGTTAGTCATCTAGTTGTATAAAAGAAACGTGTCGTAATGGAAACAGATATTGCCTCTAACGAAACAGGTCTTAGCAAATAAAGGGAGACATCGACTGATAGAAAAATTTCCTTGAGAGCTTTTTGGATGCGCACAGACAGACGTCCCTTTGAGACGAGGCGAACACTTACTTGTGCGTCATAAAGAAAATAAAGAAAAAAGTCGACTAAATGTAATTCTATTCAACGTGACGTGAGTGCGCCTTTTTCTGTTTTTTTTTTATTATTATGTACAGTTCAGATTAGATTAAAGATTTACACTGGTAGCTTCTGCGCTGCTGGTAATAAGACTTATTTTGCAACTATATTGGCTTGAGAAATGGATATGTACAGATGACAGCACATCAAGTCTAACAGTTGCACTATAAAAGCCGCCTCTATTTCGTTACTTATATTTTGAATACATGTATAGAAATTAAGGATTAATGGCTCCGCCCGCGCGGGTGTCGAGCGCCCCACCAAAAAGTATCCTGTGTCCTTCCCAGGGATTCAAACTATTGCATACCAAAAATTTCATCTAAATTAATAAAGAAAGACCGAGAGTCAGACAAAGCCACTTTCGCATTTATAATATTATTAGTATGGATTTTAAAAGACATGCCTAAAATCCACATTTAGCTATCGCATTTCTAATGTCCGTTTTCACTAGCCATTCCCTAGGCTTAGGTGACTATTAGAGACATTTGTCTCATTTTTTCCCCTACAGATAGACTGAGATAAAAATCTCTAAGAGACTCTGAACGCTAAACAAATGTTAGTGAAAACGAGCATCAAATCTACAATTTTCACGTTTATTAAGGTTGATTTACTCGTAACACAGTTTTCAAAATGTGAAATTTTTCACATTCATAGTGAAGGAAAGCAAGATATGCTGCGCTTTTTAGAAGTATTTATTAATTGAAACTGTATTGCATTAATAACGTACAATTTGGCAGACTTAATGCCATAAGACCAACCCGCATTGGGCCAGCGTGGTGGTGTTATGGCCCAAACTCCTCATGTGTTTCTTTCATGTAGGAAGGCCTGTGCCCAGCAGTGGGACGTATATAGGCTGGTGATGAATGCCATAAGGCATTATATATCAGAATGTCAAAAAAGATTGAATACGTAGGACAAAAATGTGCGATATAATTTACTTTTATCTAGTATAAAATGTATATTTTAATAAAACTTTCATTGGTAAATAAAACAATCTTAACTTTTTCAAGCATAATTCTTTTTTTACCACAGAGGTAATCTATCGTACGGCATCGCTGGTAAGCGGTTGCCGTGGCCTTGCGGCCTTGTACGGCCTTGTGGCGCACCTTAGGATCTACGCACGCGTTGCCTGTACAAGTCAAGAGAAAACTTCACGTTGACAGCATTGCAGACGAATCCTCCTGTTCGCTGAGCTCTGGTGACCTTTCTCACCGGAGGAACTTATTTAGGTGCAATGAAGATTGCAGCAATGAATGAAGATTTGCTTGATTGCTAAAGTTCGTATTTTAAGCACCTGCTGGAGTATCTGCCATCTCCTCTTTTACAGAAATGTAGGAAAGAGATGGTACTCTAGACTCGCTCGGGTGCTTAAAATTCGAGAGGTAAATACCTCTATGCCCTGTCTTGTCTTTTATAGCCTAGATATTGCATTTTTGGTCAAAGATTCAAAATGAACCTTTTTATGTTCACTAAAAATCATTGAACATAGTAAAGTTTGCATACAAACTGATCGTCAACCACACGACCTGACGATTGACAGTAAAGCTGTTTATTTATAACAAAAGGAATTCGTTTGTTTACGAACGTAAATCAACAATCTGGCATTCGCTATTGTGCATCGAGATCAAACTATCGCTCACGCGTCTCTGAACAAAACCGAACATGCACTTGAGAACAGAAACTTTCGCCAAATTATTCTTTCTAGTAAGTTTCACTGGACTTTTTATGTATAGTTTTTTAGCATTTTACAGCTTTCATACTGCGTATACTACAGTGCATGAGGTCGAGTCGTACCACACACCTGGCTTACCAAAGCCTGCACCATTAAAATCAAGTTCTACCAGGGGTGCCCCGATAAAGAACATTCTCGTATGGACCACACCCGATTTTCAGGAGAATCCCTTCGGTCTTGGCCAGGAACCATTTGTGAAGAACAATTGCTTTTACGCAAACTGTCACGTATCCACAAACAAAGAACTACCTTTTGACGTAGTTCTGTTGGATATTGGGGTTTTGAGACGGTCACTATGGAAGAAGTCATTACCGCAAAAGAGGTCCCCAAAACACATATACGTATTTCACAGCATGAAATCTGCCGAAGAAACACCAATTTGCAATGTAAAAGCTGATAGCTATTTCAATTGGACTTGGTCTTATAAAATATACTCAGACATTTCTACTCCATTCATTGAAGTTAAGGATTTGGATGGAAATGTTGTCGCTCCTAGGCGGGATGTTAGGTGGATTGAGGATATGAAGAACCTCTCAAAGGCCGACATAGAGAAACTGAAGACGAAGAAAAAGGCTGTGGCATGGTTACCAAAAAGTTGTTCACCGAGTGCAAATAGACTAGGATTTGTAAAAAAACTACAACAAGCCCTGAAAGAGCGTTCGTTGGAGCTGGACATATTTGGATGTCATTTGGGTAATTTCTACACCTGCCCTAAAGAAGGCTGCTTGAAAGTACTGGAAAGACATTATTATTTCTATTTAGCATATGAAGCCAGTCATTCTGAGGACTATGTCACTGGAGAAGTTTTGAAAGCGTATCATCATAACACTGTCCCAATCGTAAAGGGAGGAGCGGATTATAAATTGTAAGTACGTAAACAGACTTTTCGATCCGAAATATTTTAAATAAGATCAATTAGTAGTGTGATTAATAAACGGTAACTCCAATTATGTTGTTGCGTGAACTAAGGATGCCGAACAAAAAGTATCGCACTTAAAACTGGACGTATCTGGATAAACCTCTTCCGATAGTACACTATTTTGTTGGTGCTTTCTTTCTGTGCCGAGGAAATTCAATTGGCAGCAAATCGAGCTTCCGGTAGGAGAGTCAACAGCGTCTTATAAGAATACAACGCCTGTTGACTCTTCTACCGGAATATATATGGATTTAAATATTCCTTATTGTTTTAATTAGAATCAAATTCAAGATATCAAGTTAGTGGTTTTGAAATTTAAATAATAATAATAATATCTATTATCTAGCCCAAAGTAAGCATCATTAAGAGCTCGTGTTATGGATGCTAGATAACGGAGAAATAATGATAATAATATGTATATGAATATTAGAAAAGTACTAAAGAAACATCCACGATTCATGAATAAATGCTCGTATTCATCATACAAACATTTTCTCTTACCGGGATTCGAACCCGGGACCCATGACCGAGTAGTCTGTATAGCAAGGGTACAGACCATTCGGCCAGCCGGTCGTCAAGTGCTATAACTCCATGAAATTTCAAAAGAATGTCATGGAAGTGACAGTTTAAATCTAACGTTAGTAACCATGAGAGTATAAATTCTTTTTTTAATTTTTCAGCTTCCTTCCCGAAGGTTCTTACATTGATGCTGGACTTGGTACACCAGAAACGCTGGCGACGCTAATAGATTACAGTATAAAAAATCCTTCAGTTTACCATACATTCTTTCAATGGAAAAACCATTACACTATAAATGAAGTTGACCATAACAAAGGCATTTGTGACCTTTGTGCAATGATGAATAATAAGGTTAGAGTGAGTACTCCTTCGACTTATGAGAAGTTCAGGAAATGGTGGTTTAAGAAATTAGACGAGCGGTGTTATCCAAAAGGGGCAGAAGAATTTCGTGACGTTATGTCATATATCAATGATACTAAAAGGCACAAGGTGTCAAAAACTTTGAAGACTGAAACTTGATGAGCGGGATCTCTTTTAATCATTAAACTACAAATTAAACTGACGAACTATTAAATTATAACGAAGCTAGTTCACTTTGACAATAATTATGTAAATCAAACATGTTGCGTGTAAGCTAATTTCATCGCAATCTTCTATAGCTATTTAACTTTCAGGAGTGTTTTTCTTTATATAACACTTACTATTATTAAGGATTATTAATAGCAACTTGATAAAACCCCAGTTTAAGAAAAACTTGAATCCAGTGTAATAAACAAAATATTTATCAATACATAATGTGTTCTTTTTATTGAAACTTTGCAAAGTTACTTATGTTATTTTCTCCCTTACAAATCTCTTTTGTATCACGTACCTATCTTTTTGTGTCTGTTTTATGGATTTCATAAAGAGCCTTGAAACATACAAATTTAATTAAAAAGCCTGGCGCATTCTAAATATAATTGTCATTAAAATGAATGGTAGGATTTTCTGTACAAAAACTGTGCTAGTTATTTCATTGTCCGTAAGTTCATAAAAGGTTTTGTGTCCACTGAAAGGCTGAACTTTGTCACCTCCGTGACATTCTTTTAAAGTTTCATAAAGATTGGCATTCACTTTATTAAAGGCGGCACGACAAAAGACGGCATAAAATTGGATCAAACTAAAAGCATTTTGCTAAGTACCTACTACAACTAATACTGGTCTATGTATTTGTTTACTATATAAGAAACGACTGTAACTATAGGGACTCTCAAGACAATCAGTTAATGATGGCACATTAAGTACCCTGATCAAATAATAAGAAATAAATGATGTAACTAAACAAATAAAGATTGTCGTTTACTGCAGGACAGCTGCTGTTTTGTTAATATTTCTGGTAAAGTTTTGTATAAATCGGAATCAAAAATCAAGTACAGAGGATAGCGCATCAAGTTTGACAGTTGCACTGTGAAAGCCGCATGTGGTGTCAAGATCAAAATGTTACACTTGATGCGTTTTCGACTGTATCTACATAATAAGCTTTCTTATATTTTTATTAATGTTGTGTATTTCTTATATTTGATAATTAACCGTGGTAACTCAAATGTGAGACATAATAATTAGAAGAATAATTAATAGACACAACATTCGGTATCTTCTAACTGCAATTATATAGGTAGTTTCCACTTTAGTTCCTTCTGCTCGGTTCCTGCTTCAGTGAAGATCCATTTAATAAACAGAAAGTTCAAAAGGATTTCCACCTCGACCAAGTCATATTTATTAGACGCCGAATTCTCACAAAATCAAACGGTGCCTTCAAAATCAGGCGAACACAAACAATCTGACGTCACTTATTAGCATAGTGAAGGAGTAAGTAGGGTCAGAAACAAAGAGCTGTTTAATATTCGAGCAGCTATCTCGACGATATGCTAACTAGAGGTGCGATAGATGAACCAGGGGAATGATCTTTCTGTGGACCGTACTAAAGTAGTATGGTCAGCAGAAAAAAAGGTAATTCTCCGGGTTACTATAGATTACTTAAAGTAAATTATAGCAAAGTTTACAAACAGATAAGAAATCCCAGCCATAAACCATACTTAGACCAATTTGCGTAAAAATAATTTCTCTTTTTTATTAACTTAAAACTAAATAAAAATATTCCCACTGGTACGAACTCTTACACATTCGCATAAAACTCCTTCTCGATAAAATACTCCAATTAGCTCCTATATTTTGTTAAAGGAGCTAATATTTTATTCACGCCAAAACGGGACTTCTAACTTAGCACGTTGTATAAATAAATGCTGTGAGAATGTAAATAATAATGTTGCCAAATTACAGTTTAATTGTCACAATGCTGTTGAAGAAGCCGAATTAAAAAAACAAATGAAATCATCAACACAGATTTCTCGTTTAATTGACACGAACCAATTTATCTCTGGTAAATGAATAAACCTTGCGCTATATACGCGAGTGATGCGTGTATAAAACTCTATGGAGGTAATTCACACTCCAAGCGAATTTCGAATGCAAATCATCTCTTTCATTCACTCAGCAAGTCTTGAACGATAAAAAGAGATAGAGCATAACACTCCAATTCGAAGACATGACGGATTTCATCGGACTTTTCTGTATTGTCAACGGCACCAGATTGTTTTATATTTTATTTTTGGGGTGCGGAGTAATTTTTCATATAACATACTAAGACGTTTTGAAACTATTGGACTGGACAGGACTTGGCAGGACTCGGCATCAACATCAACGGCGACCACATCACGTCATTTTAAATTTGCCGATGATAAAGTAGTCCTAGCGTCTAGTTCTAAATTAATTATAGAGTTCCTATAAATATAGATTTAAGTTACCTACTTGCTGTAGCTATCACTAAATTATGTATGGATCATAGTAGTTCTAATCAATAAAAACAAATAAATAAATACCGCAGAATCCCTGGAGGAGTCGAGCACAATGCCCGGCGACCTAGACAGAACTTCCCGACAGGTGGGTCTAAAAATGAACTTGGAGAAGACAAAAGTTATATCGAATATCCATGTCGCATCTATACCAGTTTCATGTCGTACATATCTCTAACACAGCGACACAAACATACACAGCTAAGAGATCGATCTAGAGATTAGTGAATACACTTACGCGCAGCGCTGTTCTCAAATATCAAAATAAATGGCGGCTCGTCGACTTTGTCAGTCGTCAAGCTCTATGTCGAATATTTCTGTTAAAGAATCGCACTGCAGGGCATATAGCACGCAGACCAGACGACCGATGGGGCGTTAAAGTTCTAGCATGACGACCACAAACCGAAAAGCGCAAAGTAAGGCTTCCCACTAGATGGACAGACGACTTTATCAGGCACGCGGGGGGCCGTTGGATGCAGGCTGGGCAGACCCGATCCATTAGGGAGGCCTTTGTTCAGCAGTCAAGTGGACCTCATAGGCTGATAATAATAATAATATTTGAAACACAAAACATAGAGATATAAACTTCTAATGATTTTCAAGTAATACATTATGTGATTTTCAACAGTTCATTGTATAAGCGACACATCCGAACAAAAAAGTACATAAGGTACACTAATTAAGGAAATAAATAATATAAATACTGCGATGATTAAAAATAAACTTATTGTTTCAACAGCCTCTGCTGGTGATGGAAATCCTTGATGGCGTAATAAATTCTTGATTTTTGGAAACAGGAATGACACGACTGCGTTTTAATTCTGCAAACCAGCTATAAACATTCGAGTTGTGTGCTGCTTCATAGCCAAAAGGAGTTTGGCGAGCGACACTCTGCTGAGGCGTCAAAATACAAATAAAATCGAAATTAATCATACAATGAAAATTTTTAAATCCATGGTCCTATTCCAGACACGATACAAAATATTCAAAATGCCGTTAAAATGTGAAAACAAGTGACAGATGAGATGAATCAAATTGCATTTTTAACCAAACATGTCGAAATTTGTTTCTGTTTAATATTTATTTTGTAAGTGAAAAATTTCCAGAACTGGCTTCTGGAATTTTTTAGTACGGCCTGATCTTATAAAGTCAGACGTGTTGTTTTTTTCATTCAACTAGATTATAAACAAGCTAACGGCCCACCCGGTGGTAAGCGGTTACCGCCGCCTATAGAAACCTGTAATAACAAGGAAAAAACACTTGATATGCACGGGCGTTGTCATCCCGAGGCCTAAGATGAAATGCCGTCCATGTCCAGTAATAACATGTTAATAGTAAATTACACTGGCTACCTTTCCCTTCAATCCCAAATACAGCGAACTGATTTACGTCTGGTATAGGAAAGACGACCCAGACGACCCTACATACAGGCCTACCACTTTGTAGAAAGGTGGTGTTTGTTATATGTTTCAAAAATAAATATCTTGTGCCGATTGTGTGCCGTTTTGTAGTAAGAATCTTGTGTCTATGATATTATCGAAGGATCGAATTCAAAGTAGGTGTATCCAAATTATCGTCGTCCCTTTGATTCTCGTACTAATAATGCTCAAGTCTATAACCTTTTTTACAGCAATAAAGCCCCTTGAAACTGTATATCTAGGTATCCAGGCGGTAATGAAGGCGGCCTAATGAATATTCGACAAGCTTGATGACACTTCAGACTCTGCAAGGCCTAGAGGGCGCCACTGAGCTTGAAATTTGAATTATGCTCAGTCAGGTCCTCAAGCGGTTGGTGAGGTGATAAAATTAGAATATTATGGCCGAAAAGTACATTTTTATAGCTATGACACTCCGTCAATGCAAAGTAGCAAGTTATTGCTTAAGTTAACTCAGAGGTACTTAAATATGTTATGTCTTATATTATTTTTAATGTTAAGAAAAATATTTAGATTATATAGATGAAGTCATGTCCTGGGGTGGGAACCGAACCCGCGACTTCACAATCTATGTTACTGCTGTGACCACTGAGCTACCGAGGACTTGGGATCAACCTATAAATGTGTGTAACTGCGACAGTATTTGGCCAATCTATTACAATTACTTGTTTTTCAATTTTGTGATTCGGTAACATTAGGTCTTTATGTATAAAATTGCCGTTTTGTATAAAGCACATATTTTGTGCAAACTGGAATTACCTTTCTGTATTTTGTATTTAATTTGAAATTGGGATGACTGATTTTTTTAATAAATAATTACAACAAATCTGAACATTGAAATCAGCCACATATTTTACAAGCTCTAATGATTCTCTTGTACAAATAATAATTTTAAAAAAAAAAAAATTCATTCATAAAATGCTGCTTGTATACTGCGCTTTGTATATCTATAAACTGTTATATTTTAGGTAGACATTCATTTGAAAGTAGTTAACTATTCATCACAAACTCATAATACATATTTTGAAATCACTTAAGTTCACTTTGATGCCACAGATAACAAAAATAACCCCTTCATCCTATTTTTCATCTCCTCAGAATTAAAGTAAAAACGAACGTTCTTATTTTTTTCTTATCAATGGCATAAAAACTAATTCAAAATATGAGGAGTTTTGAATCAATCGTTAATTATTACTGACTCGCAAAATTTTGATACATTAAAGAAATAATTCGCCAAATACTGTAGTAGTTTTGAATTAAATTGAATCGCCTGAGATTCTGCGATATATCGAAGTCGATTGGTGTTAACAAACCGCTACGCACCTGGTGCACGATGCATCGTTCGAGTCTTACTACACGTCCTCTCTTTAAATATTATATCTTAATTATTTATTTAAGGCTTGTATTTAACTGATCACGGTACAAACTTTGTTTTTTTTACGTCAGAAAACCCTTTACACCCAGAGGACTTGGGGACTTGTTATTTTTCATTTATTTATTATTTTATTCTTTATTGTACACAAAAGCAACTTAATACAAAATTTATAAAGTAAACTCGATATACGATGCCATGGGGTAGCTTAACACAAAACTGTGTAAACTTTATTTCAAATTTTAAACGTATTTAAAAATTTTAAAGATATCTTGATATTGGATACGAAATATTGAGCTACCTCGGTCTTATATGAAACAATATATAAGAGATGTTCCAAAAATGTATGGAGACCCGGCCAGGTCTATGTACAGTTTACTGAAAAATAGGTAAAAATTTGTAGAACGGTGCTCAATTGTCCATTTTTTTATTTGCTTTGTTGCGTGGTACAAAACAATAATTTTAAAAATCTGCAACACAGTCAAATATTCATCATGGCGGTTATGTCACTTTGGTGACGTTAAGTTGACTTCTATGTCCCCCGCCATATTGCCATGCTAAATAACTGTAAAATCGGCGAGAAATGTCAACTTTTGTACAAACAAACTATGCATGAAAATGAATTATTAGTATTTTTTTCGGAATTCAGGTGATTTTTTGATAGCGAAACATATGAAATGAAAATTCTCCTTTCTACTCGTTTTAGGGTTCCGTACCGAAAGGGTAAAACAATACCCTATTACTAAGACTCCGCTGTCCGTCTGTCACCAGACTGTATCTCATAAACAGTGAAAGTTAAACAGTTGAAATTTTCACAGATGATGTACTTATGTTGCCGCTATAGCAACAAATACTATTAGATAGAATAAAATAAATGTTTAAGGGGGCTCCTATACAACAAACGTCATTTTTTTGCTTGTTTTTGCTCGATATTGATAACGGCAACAGACGCCTGTTTATAGATAATGATATGGAACCCTTCGTGCGCGAGTCCGACTCGCACACGAAGACTTGACTTGGCCGGTTGTTTAATATTTAATTATGATCACTAGCCTTAAACTGACGATACAATCACATTCTAAAAACCATAAAGTTGTATTAAACATTTTTAGCAGCCCGTGACTTGTTTTTTTTAGTCTAAGCAAATTTAGAGTTATAGATGCTACTCGCAAATGATTTTAAGGTCCGAGGTAGGGGTTTACAGTCGTGTCCTATTACCACGTGCCGCTAAACGCACCTGCGCTCTATACACTGCCTTTACGTATTACGTAGCTACAATTAGAATTTTGAATGTGGATTGTGTGAATTCTTGTTTGGGATACGATACTTAGTGTAGTAAACTGTAGTAAGTGGCAATCCACGGGAGGTGGGGTCTCGCAACGTTTCATATTTAGAGCCACTAGTAAAGTAGTTATCGTATCACGTAAAATTTTAGAATAAATAGATTTAGTCTAGACAAAACAATTTGGGTTTTTTTTCGACATTTCTGTAATATAGGCGCTTAAGATATATTATTTCTAGGATCATCTGCTGTATTGCCAATAGATCGGCTTTCTACTAAGTATTTAAATACTCGTAACAAATAGAGATTGGTTGGTTTCTTGCGAATGCCTAAGACAGCAAATGTATCGCTACAGGGGTGCGATTCTGTAACGAATCTCGCACCTCACTTCGCAAGTCACTTCGAATTCAACTGTCAAATAGAGCAAGAATGTATGAAAATTTGCTCTATTTGACAGTTGAATTCGAAGTGACTTGCGAAGTGAGTAGCGAGTTTTGTTACAGAATCGACAGGCAGGTCGTAACTCATACAACTCGTTCGCTCTTTGAGTTTATTAAAAATATCTAATGTTTGCATAAGCCATGGCACAACGTGTCTTCTTAATCTTTACAATGGGCCTAATTCTGGGAACACACTTTAATTCTAAATTTAAGTACAGTATATCTCTTTCTCGCAATAAGTAATAGGAAAAAGATAGCAAGAATCTGTTTAGAGCTGTCACTTAAATTTAGATAGATTTCAAAGAAACCACAGACAATTTTAGACGGCATGTACCGGAGGTGCCTCCTAAACACTGCATTTTATCACGTTCAATAAGGTCGAAAATTTAACGCACCTTACTAAATGTCAATTAAAATGACTGCCATCCTTTTCTTTTTCGTTTTGAGAGAAAGAAATAGACTGAACTTAAATTTAAACTTAGCATCATCATCATCATCACCAGCCTATATACGTCCCACTGCTGGGTACAGGCCTTCCTACATGGAAGAAACACATGAGGAGTTTTGGTTTGAGTTTTTTTTTAACACCACCACGCTGGCCCAATGCGGGTTGGTGGGTTAAACTTAGCATGTGTTCGCCAGAATTAGGGCCAATATCCAACTAAGCTTGATTTCTGAAATTTTCACTCATAATTTTTTTTATTATTATTTATTTAACATGCAAATAATTATAACACAAATTAGTACATTGTCGCATTATTAAACCACTAAGATTTGTAATGGTGCGACTTGAGTTAACAGTTGCTAACAGAATAACATAAATCAGCTCGAATAATTCAATATAAATAAAAAATAAAATTACTATTTAAAATGTTAAAAAGGTACACGGTCAATGTAAAAGGAATGAGTAGAAGCATTATTACTTGAAATAAAGATTAATACCTAATATACAGTATTAGTACATAGTATAGAACTGCTTACTCATCCAATTAGCGATTGATACAATTTCCGTATATTTTTTATAACATTCCCTTTTTATTACTTTTAGACTTTTACACATTTAAAGCCAAATAGGGGGCTTATTATCATTTAAAACGATTTAGGCCTAAAATTACACAAATTTTAAATATCCGGATAATTTAAGCTACTCTCTACAAGTCAACCGATGAAAGGTTTGTTTGACTCAATACTAATATTGCATTACTTAGATTAAAATTCCATCGATTGTTCGATTTTTATTTAGACTGTGTATACTCGTAGTAAAAAATGAAGCCATAATATATCAAAGGAATTATTAATAAAATAAATATATATCAAAGTTAAAGAAAGATATCTCACATTACAGTGGGGTCGGAAGATGGATGGATGATCGTCACACTGTAAGCAAAGATGAGAAAAAATACAGTCAAGATCGAGTTCCATTTAAAAAATAGAACATTGATATTATTTCATTCAAAAAATTTAGTTCGTTCGTCGAACTCCGAAGTAGATGAACACTTTAGTACCATGTCACACGAACTACTTATTGTGTTTATATAAAGTATGGCTGCAACTATTAACACTGTTCGAGAAATGATTGGAGTCAGAGTATTTTCTTACGAGCAAATTTATTGTATTTTGATTAAAACAATATTTTATTTTAAGTCTTTGAACTATATCTTTTTGATAAACGGCACGGTAAACGTCTTTTAACTACTTGATTTGAAGCGGTAAGAAGAGTCCAAATGCGAAGACAGCTAGTGCAGCTTGAAACACACTGTTCTAGCCACCTCCATCTTGCCGGCCCATATAGTGCCTTTTCACGCCTTTTGAACTAACCCATGTCATAAGAAGCTGGTAACACATGTGCTGATAAAAAGAAATACGCTGCTAATTTCCATGTTAGTTTTACAATTAGTGGATTAAATACGTAATAAAACGTAAGTTTAAATCTCAAAATTAAATATATTAAAGTTTATAAAATATTCAGAAAAATGTTTATACATTTGAAAAAAAAATGACAGTCTTAACAATATTGATTGAAATTATTTCAAATCGTTTTAGACTCAATAAAAACAGAAACATATGGCATACATTAATTAACTCATTGTTAATACAACCACTACGTGTATTGAGCCACATTGCATGAAAATCAAAAGTTAGAGTAACTACTTAAGTCCGAATTGCGTTTTATAACTCTAAACAATTATTCATTGGAACAATAGTTACCAGACGGAGTAAAAAAAATTCCTTTTTTATTTTACATTAAAAAAAAATACGCTGTAAGAGTCAACAGAGAAAGACGAAAGTGCATTGATAGAATGTAAAACTAAAATATCTTCACAAAAAAGAAAGTAAAATTCTGTTAGAAAAAAATGTACCGGCTGCAGAAATATCCGTTTCACCCTTCACTTTCGGAACCCTGAAAGTATTCAATAACAAATCTGAACTGAGCCTGTCTATCGCAGATGCGAGGAATGATATTGGCAGATCTTTTAATGCAAAAATGGAAAAAACCGAACGTTGGGGTAATTTTTAATAAATGCTCTATTCAGATATTCAGCTTACGTTGGCATTTTGTTATTCAAATATATAAAATATCAATGAAATAAAACAATATTTACATAAGTAGACTTAAATGAATGGATACTTTAATATTTATTTTTATACAAAAGCCCAAAATTTCACAATCCATATTTTAATTTAAATGCAACATTTTGCTACAACTTATTTTCATCTAAGTAAAACAATATTATTTCAGGAATTAAATAAACGGTAAAGGTGCATTCTTTCGCATACATCTTTGTAATTGGGATTCCACCACTGTCTAAAATTAGCATAATCATTATAGATATTTACGTTTTCATTTAACTTTGCACATAAATCGCAGACGTGAGTCCTGTGTCTTGTTGTGTAGAAATAATGATTCTTCCAATCAAATAAATATTCGTAAACCGTAGGATTCTTGATTAAATAGTCAATGAGAGCGCCAAGTTTCTTTAGGTCAAAGGCTTGAACATTGATGTAGGCACCAGGTGGTAAAAATCTGTAAATCATAATGAAATATATAATAAATTAATATTTTGTCTGTAACGCTGAACCATCTGTGGTCAGATGGTTCAGCGTTCTTGTTTATATTTCCAAAATAAAGAAAGCTATGCCTTATTTGGTTCCAGATGGATAGCTTATACTGTAATGATTGAACCGTATCAATCCACCAATACACAATATAAACGAGATTTGAGAGGTAAGGTACAGATATATTTTCTACTCGAAGATAACCTAAACCTCGAAGTTACCTTACAGAAGTTCGCAGTCAAATAACACTACCTTGTGGTGATGTGTTTTGCGAGGAGTCAGGCCTCCAGAGCTGAGTTGGTAAGCTTGATATTAGGAGCATAGAGACTCGTCTCCTAAGCTATCAACTTAACTTCCTCATGATTTTTACAGGCTACGGGAACCATTTACCATCGATGGGTCGTATGTTTGTTTTCTACTCTTGTTGTATAGAAACATATCTATTTTTTAACCTTATCGGGGTAACTCGTGGCCTTCATCTCACCTGATGGTAAGTGAAGACAAGGCCGACGATGGAAGCGAGTTACACCCGGATTCCTCAACCACAGAGGAACTGGCTATCTCATCTCTAACTGCCGGAACACAAAAATGCT
This sequence comes from Nymphula nitidulata, assembly GCA_947347705.1. Lineage (NCBI taxonomy): Eukaryota > Metazoa > Arthropoda > Insecta > Lepidoptera > Crambidae > Nymphula > Nymphula nitidulata. The sequence goes on from OX374636.1 coordinate 11,705,308, forward strand.
GTTAACATTATTGTTATGGCGGCAGACTTAGGTAAGATGGCGGTAGCTAGCCAGGCGGATTTAGAAAAGCCCTACCAACAACCAAACCGAGCAGAAAATTTCGGCCCTCATGGGAATCGAACCCCGAACCTCTAGATCTGAGGCAGGTGGTCTCAACCACTAGACCACAGAGGCGGTTAGCACCATCAGTTTTGAGCCGGAAGACGCCCACTGCTGGGCATAGGCCTCCCCCGAGGATCTGATCGTATGGTCCTGCGCTGCCCGTATCTATCAGTTTCCCGCGCCCGTTACCAGATCGTCGGTCCACAACGTCTCCCGGTACGCGGCCGCCACTCAAGGACAAAAATTAAAATAATAATAAAAAATATTTTCTTATTATAACTATTTTTATTTCATAATTATGTGAGTACTACCTTGTGTAATCCATCTCTCCAAGAACTATAGGCACGGTGAAATAGCTCAAAGCTTTTACCATTTTTTCAGTCATGTAGTCTTCTACAAAGGAATCCTCCAATACCATCTGGAAGTAGTATTCGCTTTCAGCCATCTTATAACACTTGCTTATCTGCCCTCCTGGACATTTCTTCTCACCACATGGTCCATACAAATCAACAGTATAATTATATCCCTTTAATTCTTGTCTCAATTCCTTAATGTAGTCTTGATGCTTGCTTTTCAACTTGCATTTATCAACTATCCAGATAATTGCTTTATCTTTTCTGAGAACTTTATTTTTTGCTGTAGTAGTATGATTCATATTCTTAACCCAGTCCATTTTCTTAGTAGGACCTATCAATTTATTATTTACATCAAAAATGCTTATAAAAGGATGAGGAATGTCGGAGTTCAATTTGTAAGTCCAGGTCCAGTTGAAAAAGTCATCGAATACAGGATTGCAAACAGGATACCTCTCAGAGGAATCATGGGATCTAAAAATAAATTTCTGGAACGGTGATCTGGTGAAATTAAATTCACTAACTCCAAATTTACTAATATCGTGTACGTTGAAGACAACAGCATCATAATTGCTTTGTTCGCCGTTGAGCAAAGTATCATTGTAGGAAATGTAGCAATTAAATTGTGGACAGTTCTGCTTAATGAATAATTTTTGACCAGTCTCAAATTCGAAAACTTCTTTCACGCGGAACGAACTTAGTTTTTTCACTGTCGGTTGATTCCAGAATAAAATGTATTTCAAATCCGGTGTAAATCTCGTCTGTTTGTGATATAGAACGATCATTTTATTGCTGAGGATAAAAGGCAGCATTGATATGAGAAGAACAAAGAGGAATAAGGCTACTAGTAAGCAACATTTTACGAAATTCACTTTAAAACTGCTCACGAACAGTATTTCCTTTATGTGATACGTGTGCATATTAGCACCACTACACTTTTTACGTTTCATTGCAGTCTTTTTGAAATTTAATAATTTTCAAGTAGCTACGGTCAAATACCAGCACCGACTGAGCTAATTAGCTTTCTAGTTCCATTGTTTTTAATCATATCCTGTTAATGGAGTACTAAGTCGGAAATTATCGCATTTTTCTTGGAAAGAATGTCGTGCGCTTGTAGTGTTGGAAGAATCATTTGATTGAAGTATGTAGCAACAAACGAAAATCTTTAACTTGGAGTATTTAGGTAGGTACTCCTTACAGTGGGTACTTGATTTAATTATCACCACTACCTGTCCCCACATTATATGAAAAAAATTTAAGGGTATTTTGATGTCCGTTTAAAAAATACTAAACTAGTCATAAAAATAGTGGGACAGTGAGCTGAAACATTTTATTTTATAAAAAGAACAGAATTTTAAATAATTCCCATAAATAAAAACAAAACTCAAAACCGAGCAGTGTGTTTATTGAAAAGTAATTTCAACCTTTTTCCTACAGAGTCTACGCAATACTGCCTGTTGCGTTTGTGTGCCTTCACAAACTCGCGGCACAAATATTTAAAACCACAAATTAATCTTTAAGCTTGCTTGTTAATATTTACCGGTTTACGTAACCGCTGTTAGTTTTAATCAAATAGTAAACAATGAAATGTTACACGGTACCCAAGAAACTTTGGTAGGGTGTATCGCGTAGAGTAATTTATGCGTTTAATTCAACAATATAAAGTGGCGAATTCAACCGACTGGCGTATGAAAAAGTCGTTTATGTATTCTCGCCTTAATTTATGGGTAAAAAATATATTCCCTGAACGCGTAATAATGTTCCATGTGTCGCGGGTCTAATGTACGTGCCTTAGCGTTCAAATTTGATTTATTTTATGAATTCCTCGGGACTTGGCCCTTTAAAGATATTTATACGTTACTAGTATTTCATAATCTACTGGTGTAATGTTGTATGCGAAGGACTAAGTAGGTGTTCCGTTTAGCTTTAATCATTATTCTGGCCAATATTTAGCTTACTGCATTATTTCTGCAGCGTGTGTCTACACATGCACAATATTTTCAACTCGATTCTTATTCTACCTAATATATCATTCTGTAGATTGTTTGATTGTATGTGTGTAACAATGCGAATAAATTTTATCGATTTCTTTTTTTTATCTAGATTGACTCGGATAAAAGAGAGATAGACCGGAGAAGCACCTCAACTTACAGAAGATAGCAGCCAAGTTATGTTCCTGCAGTGAGTGAGGTCGCCAGAGCTCATGTATGAAAATGGATTTATTTTATATTCCCCTTTTTCATTTATTCTTTGCTGCACTAAATACCTAACAGTTTTTAGATAACACAAATACTATGTTTTCGTTTAGTTGGACGTGCTCTAAGCTGTAGTGAAAAAATGTGTGTAAGACAAGACACTGCATTGTTTTGGTCACATCTAAGTCAACCACTTCAGTGCATTCTTAAATCCAAAATGAAGAGATTTAAACCAAACGGCGGAAACGTTTGCGTAAACATCTGGATCATTACTGCAGGGTATATTTATAAAGTAGATTAAGAACAGCGTGGAGCGGTTAAGTCTTGCTTATTTTCTGTTGTTACGCCTCAAATTGTCGACACTCGAGTACAGATTAGCTTCGTTACCCCGCGGCGGAGAGCGTACCTGCCTAGTGTTGGGGTGAAATTTATCGATGGCTTTATTTTACTGGCTTATTAACGTGATTCATTAGAATGCAAGCTTAAAGAATACAAGAACTATACAACTAAGCAGTATAAATATGTTGGTGATTTTGAACTACGTATGTTGTGTATTTTTTTATGAAAATTTAATACGGCATGGTCCATGTGATACTATGAAGGTAAGCATTAAAACCATGTACTTAAAGACATGAAACATTAATGGTTTTTTAAATAAAAATTACGTCATATGACTCAACATCACCTGATGTTAAGCAGTAAGAGTCCATATTCGAAGACAGCGCAGTTTAAATACTATTCTAGCCGCCTCACCTTGCCGGCCCAAATTATGCTTTTTTACGCCGGTTATTTCCGGTTATTTTTTATTCGAAGGTTATTTTTTAATTGGAATCAATAGAAAAGGGAGTGTCGTACTTTAAAGTGCAATAAATAACTCTTTAACATGCATTATCTTAATGTAGCACCGCTGATTCTTCTAGATATCTAAGTAATGGCCGAATACTAAAAACGCTTTTCCTAAATATTTTAATTATAATCAAAGTCAAAAGTTTATTTGTAAACGTCAAATTGAGTACCTACTCCTAGTTACTAATAGAGTTCTGCATAAGGATGTAGAACTAATATTAAAGTGACGATAGATTTACAAATGTCGAAATATCGCTAGGTAAAAAGCAATAAGGGGCTCAACTGTAGTAAGGACAAAAGGTAAATGAAAAATGAAAACTCTTTTACATTCTATTTTTTATTTATTTCTGGAGCTAATTAAATAAAACCTAGGAAGGAAGTGCTTTGAATTCATGGTATTTACTAAGTTTGTACTACCGTGGTGCTGTATTTATGGAAATAGTATTTCATAACCATAAAACTACAAAAAATGACCATTACGCCCTTGCAATTTCCATCCTGAGTTAGGACCTTGGGGCGTTAATTCACTTACCTACTTAGCTGCGAAAGTTGTACGAAATAAGTCTTTATGTGACAAGTGTATTTTTTTTGGTTCTAAAGGATAACACGCTAAGTTTTCCTGTAAGGATAAATTAGTAATTCAGTACAAATATTTAAATAGATTTTTTTATTTGTATTTTATTTGGCTTTATGAGCTGCTGGGACTGGGAACGTTAAATTTTGAATTAATATCTCTTATGATTAGGTCATAATTTTAAAGGCGTGGGTAAATAGATTTTTTTATACATAAATCGAAATCTAAGTGGACCGGCGCGGCGGGTGAAAGCTAGTACGTTCATGGAATGAATTCAAATGTCTTCAATATACCTCATAGGGTAAAATGTGAAAAACCCTCCTAATCGTCATCATCATAATGCCCTAAGATGTCGACTTCTGAATAAAGGGTTCCCCCATCGAATACCACAGTTCTGAGCAGTCTGCATCCAACGACTTGACCCTGACCAGGTCGTCTGTCCATCTATCTAGTGGGAGGTCTACTTTGTGCTTTCCAGTACGTTGAAAATTTACTTATGTTGATTCACGTCCTCTCGGGAAGGATATAACTAAAGTTTGAGTAGGAAGTAATGGTTTAACTGTATTTTATTGTTTAATGTTGTAACGGTGTGTGAGACAATTCTTAACAAAAATGGATATTAACAACTACGTTTAGGACAATAAGTAATATTTGTACATTTGACGCCCAAAAGTTACCAAAATTATGCTTTACTACCAAGATGACTACACGCTGGTAGTGAAATGTTACTTACATTCTAATTTTCAGAATAAATTATGTTTGGCGAGCCAAATATGATGGGTCGTAAAGGCAACTTTTATAGGAATTTTGTAAAACAAAATATACAGGTCGATAGAGAATTAAAGACGGAGTAGATCCGTGTAAAAACACACATTTTCGATCAAATGTCCTTTGCGATCTTTGAGCCTAGAGGTATCGATATTGTGGTCCATGTTGGATTCGAAAAGGGTTTTTGAATTTGCCGCCTTTTTTATGGAACACAACTTGCCTGATAGACTCTACGTGTGATGTTAATTTGTTTTTGTGCTAATTTGTTACTCTTGTGACATAAAGAAGTAAAAAATAATTTACCTATAAATTTATGTCGATATTTGCCTAGCTCGTCCCCTCACTATGTTTCCAAGTGGTCGCGCGAGGAAGCTCGCGGAATAATGATTTCTTTGAATCCCCCACTGTTTGAGGAGCTCGCCATTACTGCCTCTCAGATACGTTTGTGCTCTGTACTTAATAGCGATCGCGATGTCCTAATTGTTTTCCTTACCTTTTGAGTACCGTCTTTTATTTAGAACGAAGCATTTTTGGAGGCACCCAAAAAAGAAACTCGATATTTGTTCAAAGCGTCTCTGAGTTTGGTATAGAGTGGTATTCGGGGTTGGTTGGCTTAGTAAAGCTTTTAGAATATTTTTTGTTAAAACTGTATGTCTATCACAGTTTTCATTACTTTTCCATGTGAAAGAAAGATCTCAAAATGGTTTATACCATACAAAATTTAAGTAATAAAAAATTACTAAAACCGAAAACCGAATTAAAAAAACTAAGGGAAAAAATAAAGTAGACCAATCGCCACTGACACTTAATTATTTTATGTGTTCATGTGTGAAGCTGTATTTATTTTAGGAATATAATAAGCTGTGCACCTAAAACACTAAGTTAGCGTCTAAAAATCTGTTCTGGTCGACTATTCAACGATTTGTCGCCGAAATCAGATTTTTAGTCGCTCACTTTCTATTTTCGTTGGTTATATTTAGTTAGTATGATGCTCAGTTAGACAAGCCTATATTTTATAGGCATATGTGTATGTTTTGCTACATTGCTTACAAAATTGTATAAATTAGCTTGATTCAAGTTAATCGCGGTGACGTCACCCCTCCCACGTGCTTAATTTAATTCGAACACACCTCTACCTGCCAGTTTATATCTCTTGTCTATGCCCCTAACCATACCACTGTAATGCGTCATGACATTGGCCCGAATAAAATGCCTATCAGTGTATAAAATTTATTTTTATACCCACTTAATATTCTTTCTCATACCGTATAAACATTTCAAAGTTATGTCTCAAAGTATTTTGAATTTGGACAAGTCAAGGAAGTTCCTTTTTGTAGTCAAAATATTATTCTAATATACATTATACTATTATTATCAAAACATTCACACATTTTAATTTTATGAATTAACAGTCAACAAAAATATGTTGTAATTGCACAACAGAGAACAAACATTTTTAAATTTCGAATCGTAAGCGTATCGTTAAATTTCAAACAAACGCCAGACAAAAGCTAACGTGACTACTCGATACGACGGTGATGCGAAATTTAAAAGTGTTCCTGCTAAAGGTACAAGTACATACTCCAAAAGGGTTATAGCATCATTTTTGCGTGGATCCCTGGTCATGTGGGTATCCAAGGGCATGATAGAGCTGATCTATTAGCGAATGAAGCAGTACGCGATGGTGATATTGTTCCGTATAATAATTATTCTCATGATTTGGTCTTATTACCTAAGCAATATTTATACAAGGCTTGGCACCAGCTCTGGGTTGGGAATTCTTCCAAAGGTCAGTATTATCGTCTAGTTCAGGAGTCAATACCTCACAAACCATGGTTTGTTAAAGTAATTTTAAACAAACAAAATACTTCAACTTTATGCAGAATGAGAATAGGACATGTCTGTACTCCAGCGCATTTATTTAAGTTTAATATTGTTTCTGATCCTTTGTGTTCTTGTGGTGAATATGGGGACTTAAATCACATATTTTTTTCTTGTCCGTTGTACAATCGTTCAGATTTTATTTCGAAATTAATAACAATCCGTATACAATTTCCTACTTCCATTATCTGCTTACTAAAATATTATGAAATAAAGCCTATAGTACATGAAATTTTAGCTTTGTTTATTGAAAGTAATAATATTAAATTGTAATTATTTTTTTATTCTTTATAACATTTATGCATAATTATTATCGTTTATAGCTTAATTTTACATTTACTGCATAATAATATATTTAGTTTATAAAATTCCAATCCTTTTTCCAATCTTCCGTTCCATATTCTTTACATCCTTGTTTCCCAATTGTTTCCCTAACTTTTAACACATCGACACTGGCTAAATGCTTATAAGCCGAGCCACAAAAAAAAAAAAAAAAAAGTACATACTCGAAATTTTTACTCGTTCAAGCTAAGCAAACTATTCATTTAACCATAACACTGTGTGACAAACTTTATATTTAGACTAGCAACCGCCCGTGGCTCTCGCCGTATGGATATAGGTTATCAGTTCAAAAATTATTCTATGTTCTTCCTAGAGTCTCAAAATATCTCCGAACGAAATTTCGCCTAAACTACTAGTGGTTTAGGCGTGAAAGCTTAACAAACAAACAAACTTACTTTCGCATTTATAATATTAAGTTTGGATTAATTTCATCATCTTAATGAGTTTGAAGTACTTGCATAACTAATCGGCTAGACTAATTTTGTGTTTCTTTAGTGCGCAATATACAAAAGTACACTGCTGGCTAACGGCAATAGATGTTTTTTTTAAAACAAAACAGAACAAATTACGTAGGTAGCTACTTATCACACAAATGTTCATAGAACAAAGTTACAGTGTCCCTAACCTCTTAGCATGGAAGCTTTTAAATTTTGAATCGCCATCGTATTGAGTAGTTACGCTAGCTTTTGTCTGGCTTTTGTTTGAAATTTTGAGCGCGCGTGAATGACTACGATTCGAAATTTAAAAATGTTCGTGCTAGGGGTAGGTACTGATCTAATTATCTAGCGTTCTCGTTAACCCACAGAGAACGGTCAATCTATGTCACCAAATACCTACCGCCATATTATGAATAACAATAAAATTACAAATCTACCAAATCATTATATTTTTTTTACCGTCCCGATACAGATCGGACCCGAGCGAGTAACACGTGATATACCATTATGTACACATAACTGACGATGACTGATGATTGCACAGAAGCCGTGGATGAGTGTTACTTTTTAATGAGTAAAATTATCGAGTAACACACACAAACTACGTTGAACATAACACAAATACAAACCGAAAATACATTTTTTTATTTTCCATGCTTGAAAAAGTGATTATAGCTCAACTGGGCAAAGGGCGTAGTACTTCCCGCCCATCTCACTTCGGACATTTCCTTTGTAACAGTAAGCTATTGAATCCCTTTGACGGTACTGTCAGTACAAAAGTGTGGACTCAATCAAATCTCTCTCGTGTCCCGAAGAAAAACTGCCCCCCGCAAACTGGATTGTCACAATTTCAATTCCATTTGGGCGGTGGCGACCGCCAACCGACGCTGTTGATAAGGCCGCAACTGTGTGTACAGCTGAGCGGGTGAGAAACTTATCGTATCTGTCTAATATTTTGCTTTTATCGCGAGTGTGGGACCCCTATATAAAAATAAAATATATTAATTCCTAATTTTATTAAACTGCTCAACATTTGACGGCAACAGTTTTGGTGTATGTGTCCCGCGGTCTGGTTAAATTCGCCGCTATTGAATGGCTAATCCGTTGATAAAACGCCGGCATCCAATGGAATGCCTAGCCCGATAGCAAATTGAACTGGACTCACATAACGTTTAACGACATGGCATATTGAATGGTTTGATTGGTAGGTTCAAGGTTATTTTTTATGACCACTTATAATCGACAAAGTTTTTGTTCTAAACTGTCCTGCGAAATATGCACTGCCCGTATATAAGATAGATAGATGATACTTATATTTAACGAAATAGCTAGAAATAAGCTTACACTTGTAAAACTTTTTAGTAGATAAAACTTGTAAAATCGTTAACTTTTTGCTACTTAATGATGAGCAATATGTTCATTTACTTAGATGTCGTGTAGCACAGGATTACCCAAGAGACTCTGGGTAATCTCCATCGGCGCAAACCCTGTCCATAAGGTCAGATATTGGGGGTAGGCTCGTAAAATTGTTTCGGTAGAGCCCAGGCGAAGGACAGTGGAGTTACCGGGGACTTTTCGTGGGTGTTTCCAGTGCTACTAGCGTTGGACGACCCCCACACACGCCCGTCGCTTAGCCAGCGGCGGGTATGTCTGTAACCGGATTTTCCCCGAAAAAAAGAGATCTAGTTAGATTATAGATTATTACTTACCTAAATGAACCCGAATAATGTGTGATAATGTAAGGAAGGTTAGAGTTGCTAGGTCGCAGGCCCCTGGTCCTGTGTATGGTGGACAGACGAGATTAGAAACCTAGCAACACTCCCCATCGAATATGCTTACTAGACTTCTGAGAAATATAACTGGAGAATTCTAGTGCACCAAAGAACTCCCTTTCGACGCATAATGCCAAAAACGCAAATTTGGCATCCTGCGTATTTAGTAATTATGCGTGGATTATAATGAAAATTTAAATGAAAATTTTACATGACATGGAATCTTTAAGTTTACCTACATCAGTGAACCGTGAAACTTACGGAAATGCGTTCTAATGTCATCACAGTCAAAAAATATTCACAATGGTACTGAAAACATTATGCTATTTATAACGCATTATGCCGTTGTCAAAGGGTACAATTTGCTATCATTATTATGGCCTTGAAGGTCAAATCACACCGAGACTCGACACGAACGCAACGATGCTTTAATAGAGAGGAGACAGGTGTACAGTGTAATTACTGGGTATGGAAGGTATTTCATCTTATCATGACAACAAGACACTTGCAATACCAAGTGATTTTTCCATATGATTGCAGCAGTGTGATTCACAAACAAAAATATTCGACACGATCTTGACGTCTGACAAGACGACGAGCTGCCATTGATTTTGACGTTTGCGCACTGCGCTGCGCAAAAGCGTATTCACTAATCTCTACGTCGCGGTCGGTCTATTGGCTGTGTCTCTGTTTTGGTTATACGACATGAAATAGAATCAATATATTTTGATTTCGTTTTTGCTGTGTTATATATAATTGAATAGCAATGACTTCATTCAATGTTTGATTGATTTTAACATAAAGATATAAAAATTAATAACTTTTTAGTTTCGGTTCACGCCGTGTCTAGAGGCCGCGGTAGCCACTTACTACCAGAAGAGTCGTCAGTTTGCTTCTCATCTAATTGTTTATAAAAAAAACAACAAACTATAAACGCTTTCACCTCGCCACTATCGACGCCGCCTAACCAAGCGTTAGACTATTCACAAGTGTAAATCTCAGTAAACAGTGAGGGCCGCAGTTCCACGCCGGATTTAGACGTTGCTAGTGATTTAACACCTAATTAGTGGTTCCGTGTGAATGGGCTGCGATTATTGGTTCAAGATGCGCTCAGCTCCTAATGCTACACGTGGAATAGACTTAATTAAGCGCTAGATTAATTTATTTGGCGCAAAACTTTTAAACAAAAGATAGTCACATTTGATAATAACTTTTAAATCAGTCGTGTTATAAAATGCAGCGTAACCTAAGTGAGGGCCTAACTAAAACCTCTCCCCATAGGCCTCGTACTCCTTGCTATACAGGCTACTCAATCAGGGGTCCCGAGTTCGAATCCTGGTAGGAGCAGATATTTGTATGATAGGTACGAACATTTGTTTCACGAGTCATGGATGTTTATGTTTATTTAGTATATTTCTAATATTTATAGACATATTGGCCCTAATTCTGGTAAACACATGCTAAGTCTAAATTTAAGTTCAGTGCATTTCTTTCTATCAAAAGCCTAGACACCTGCAATAACAAGGGAAAATCACTTGATTTTGCTGGTGCGTTGTCATCCAGGGGCCTAAGATGAAATGCCGTCCATGCCAAGTAATTATACTGGCGACCTTTCCCTTCAAGCCGAAACACAGCGAACTGTTTTACAGCTGAAATAAGAAAGGCGATGGTACCTACCCCGACGACCCTACATACCACCCTGCCTACCACTTAGTATCAAATTAATAATTATATTATTCTTATAATTATTAATTTGAGATAATAATAGTATTGTCTTTTAATTTCGCGAGTACTACACATTTGATATAAATCCACATAACCGGATTTATCTCGCGTTTAAATAGATGTTACAATATGATTTTATACCAAAAGTATCCACTATTTTACAGCCTTCGTGGCTACGGCTGAAGATGTCGATCCGGCGAAGCGCTATTATTTCAAATATCTGTCGACACAGCACCAATATTAATGTCCGATCCAATTGTTGTCACTCATAACGCAGTAGGTAATCGAGTAGTGTTATACCCAACACTACCGTTTCTACGATTTATTTACCTTCATTGTGACCGTTTTCAGCCTGCCGGCGGGCTCACACACAGTACCTAAAAGTGTTGTAAATGTAGTGTTAAATATGTGGGTATACAGAGATGATTGTTGTCTCTACACCGTCAATCATGATCCATTGGCCCTAATTCTGGCGAACACATGCTAAGTTTAAATTTAAGTTTAGTCTATTTCTTTCTCTCAAAATGAAAAAGAAAAGGATGGCTGTCATATAAATTGACAGTTAGAAAGGTGCGTTAAATTTTCGATCTTATTGAGCGTGCTAAAATGCAGTGATTAAGAGGCACCTCCGTACATGCCGTCTAAAATTGTCTATGGTTTCTTTGAAATCCATCTAAATTTAAGTGACAGCTCTAAACAGATTCTTGCTATCTTTTTCCTATTACTTATTGCGAGAAAGAGATATACTGTACCTAAATTTAGAATTAAAGTGTGTTCCCAGAATTAGGCCCAGTGTTATGCCATTACTGGGCATGGACGGCATTTCATCTTAGGCCTCTGGATGACTACGCACCTGCATTATCGAGTGATTTTCCCTTGTTATTGCAGGTGTCTATAGGCGGCGGTAACCGCTTACCATCAGGTGGGCCGTCAGCTTGTTTGTCATCTAGTAGTATATAAAAAAAAGATGGTGGTAGCTAGCCAGGCGGACTTGGAAAGCTCTAACACCAACCAAACCGAGTAGAATTTTTTGGCCCCCACGGGAATGGAACCCGGGACCTCTAGATCTGAGGTATCAGTCACTAAACCACAAAGGTGGTTAAATAATAGTTGTTATGACGTGGTAAATCAGCATTCAGCTACTTCTGCACGCTCTTGTGTATTGAATTTAGCAAATTTTAACAACATAGATATACGACTTTCAATAGAACTAGCGTTCTAACTGTAGTTAAAACATTTAATGTACATATTGGAAAGTTGTTAGCTCTAGAGGGCGCTCACCGGAAGTGGCTAGCTGCTGGCCGCCCGACTTCCGAAGCAACTGTCTCCCCACTGGCACTTTAACAACTTTTTAAGCATATTTGTGTGGGAAGTGATATTGTTATTCTATTACAGAGTTCCACACTTTGTAGCAAGTTGGTGGGAAGCTGTGTGATAATTAATAATATTAGTAGTCAGGCGTACGGCTCCTGTAAAGACGGCCGCACATCCAGCGTAACAAGTCAATTGGAAAAGAATTCTTATTACTATTAGGATTAAGGTACCCTCAAATGACAAATTAATACATCAGTACTGCAGTATAGTGGTGTATTTCATTAAATTTTGACCGGCAATAGATTATTATCTATTAGCTAGGTACATACGATAGCACATCTAGTGTAACAGTCGCACTACGAAAGCCGCCTCTATTACGAACGGAATAAGGGCGGTCTCAAGGTCAAACGCTTGATATGCTGTCGACTGTACAAAATATAAATAAAATACTATTTGCTTTAATAACCTTGTTTGTATTTTTTTTTTAATAATAGTAGCCACCCGCGGCTCCGCCCGCGTAGATATCGGCTATCTCGAAATAAGGATTTCTCAAAATGTAATTTATTTATCTTTGTGAAGTATGTACAATTAGTCAATATTTTGGGAGCAGGAGTACGTAGTAATAACTATAATAAAAACCATTTAAATCCAATCACAAAATCACGACTTTAAACTTAAAACTTTTCCTTGTTCCATGTTGTGAAGACAGAGAGAGAAAGGAGCCCGTTCTAGGAAACCCTATGCTACAGGACTTCGGCCCTTTATCAAAAATAAGAACCAAGCTCAGAATTATAAGTAGGTACAGTTAGGTTGCTTCGAACAGCTGTGGATGTTTTCAGGGACCACAACGCGTTGTGAGCTGTTTTTTCGCTCAATGGGCGTTTTCGACCGGTCAGGGTCGCGGGGAGCCGTTGGATGCAGGCTGCGCGAGACCGTTCAATTTGGATAGCGATCGGGGAGGCCTTTGTTCAGCTGTAGACATCATAGGCTGGTATGATGATTATGAGCGTTTTCGGTCTTTGAGTGTAACATCTATACAAACGCGGTCGACGGTGCTCTTATTAAACGTGGTGTGCATCTAGTAACTTTTAAATTTGAGTGTTAAAATCGCTTTTCTAAAACTGCATACATTTTTGACTACCCTTATTATTTAGGGCCGATTTTTGAATCCTCAGATAATTTTTAGCAATAGAATAATTAAGATATTTTGACAGATTTTCTATAGATTAACTTACTGTCAACTTGTCAAATTTATTCTCTATAAACGTCTTTCTGGGAATTGAAAAATCAGCCCTGATATGAGATAATTCATATGTCAACCCAAGTCACAAGACTGTCAGAATAAATTTGAATAACGTAAACTAGGTATATCTGTCACATTTTGGCGGCGCGTCAAAGCCGAGATAGTATGTGGCGTTCGGAATCAATCCATGATCCAGTGATGGGAATTGGGTGAGTATATTTACCTACAGTTTGTAGAACAGAGATAAAAATCGGAGACTTCGTTAAAATAAATTTTTTACCTCACCGATAATTTACCGGAATTTTAACTACGTAAATTCAAACATCAAATCAATTAAATAGAAAGTGCTCCTGCGTACATATTCTTCATTATAAAATTTTTCACATGGCTCTTCATTTTTAATAACTTAAAAAAAAAAGGTTTTCGTTCGACTATTTTTGATCGTTTTTTTGTTTGTTTGTTACGCGGTAAATTAAATATCCGGCAAATTTACCGGAAAAAAAATATTGCAGGGAAATCTCCAATTTTTATCTCTGTTCTACAAACTGTAGGTAAATATACTCAGCCTATTCCGATCACTGGCTGATCATATAATTGCGAATAATAAAACGGTAAAAATAGGGTACTTGACTATATTTTTTTAATTATATGTCATAATTAAAAAGAATGTGAATGGGCGCATGGAGACAATGAATGATAGATTTTACATGCAAAGTTAGTACATTAAAAATTGTTAACTTTATTGTACACAAAAGCATTAATGGTTTGAGAGAATTTTACAATATTTATTTTGGCAATTTTTGAAAATTTCAATGCCACCTACGATCTATATCATACAAAAAAATGTACTTTGCAAAGCTTTTTCTATATAAAGTAACTAATTTTTTCGAGATTATTGAACGAACATACTTTTTTGTGCTTAAATATACTTTATTTGCTATTAAAGAGACCTTGGAATCTATATTTTCAACCCCCGACGCAAAAGGAGGGGTGTTATAAGTTTGTCTGTATATCAGTGTATCTGTGTGTCTGTCTGTGGCACTGTAGCTCTTAAACGACTGGACCGATACTGATTCGGTTTTTTTCGTTACGACGTGATAATTTATGAAGATCTGTTCAGGCGTTTGATACTTTTAGCTCATTTCCTACTTAACATAAGCGTCTTACGAACTTTCTCAGATTCGATTGATTGGAAATTTGGTTTACTGTTCCTTCGGTGGTATTTCAAATAGTCTGCGGGATGATACTTTCATGGCTTCAGAAACTTACAGCAGATACATCGTGTTTGGCCTCCTACGATTATCTCAATGAGATGGTGTTAGATAGATGATTATTGAGGCTGGGGGCTACTTCAAATTTTAAATTTATAAAATTAGAAAAATTATTTTGATAAATTTTCATGTACATTTTCATTATTTTAAATTTGCAACATTTTATTCCAATGCTTAACTTTATCAATATCGGGTATATATTTTTATTAGATATTATTATTATCCTCAATGTTTTCTTACAATGAAATTAAGTTTTTACCATCAAAGTAGCTTGACAGCAGTTTTTAAAAATATTGAATAATATATGGTACGCGGATAAATACTTAATTCCCGTAAACTACTCGTAGACGCTCGTAGCTCGTAGTGCTTCGGCGCAGATCTACGGCGTACCAGAAGCCGTAGTTCCGCCGGAAGAGGGGTCGCAGACAACATGGCCGCCCGGACGTTTCCGCCGGCTACGGACATACGGCGCTATCAGACGCCGACTCGCACTGTTTGTGGGTTAAGCGCTTTTCATATTAATGTTCTAGACTAGTTTGTTAAGTGCTATTAGCGAATGTTATCAAAAGGACTTACTATTAGAAGAGAAAATTCAAGGCTTAAACTAATCAGACGAAAAATCTACCGTTCGTTATAAGAGAGAAAAGAAAGGAAGAAAGAAAACATTTAGCAAATATTTTTTTAATGGCTATCTACTAAAAAATGCTTGAAATGTTTTCTTAGAGAGAAAATCCATACTAATACATTCAAAATTAACTTTATCTGTCTGTATGTCAAGTTTACACTCCTTAGCCACTGAACCGATTTACAGGATCAGTTTCAGGATTTAATCTATTAAATCCTTTGAAAATATCTAGAATACCTTTTAGCTCGATAACCTGAATTTATTGACAATTACTGCTATTTGGCGAAATTGAAAGAGACTAAGAACTTCTTATAATTTTTAATTTTATATTTTTATATATTATTAAACGACCCTCTAATAATAAGAAGCTTAAGTTATCAAGGTAAAAAAAGGTTTTGTGGGATTAAGTAAAACGCTAGAAGTAAGTGCGTATATATAATTTCATTACAGTTATACTTTAACAAAACGATACAACAAGGTCTCTAAAACCTACGACATTAATCCCGATTTTACATTACAGTTAACTTTCATTAAAATGGTTAATGAATAATTTATTTTTATTAACAACATAAAACTCCGGAGTTTTGATATAATTAGTATTACTTATAAAGAAAAAAATTGGGGTAAGCAAAGACAGTACGTAGGTATAGTAAGCAACAATAAATGTTCTATATTATTATAATATATACATAAATGTAGCACAAGCGAATAAAATAACATTTATAATCTTACTTTAAATTCATAATATTTTTTTATATATTTTCATCAGAAACACTTTTACCCCAATTGTTCCCTTACTTAGTTGTAGTTAGTAGCTTAATATTAAACTTATTTATATGTACCAATTAACCTACATTCCGTTCTATACTCTACACAGCTAGTCATAAGCTTTCATTTTGTTTAAACACTAACGCATAAGGATACGAGCCGACATAAATGTAACTTCACTAATGTAATTAAATATTAATAGTTTAGTTTTCATAGTTATTATATTCCATGCTTAAGCAGTAATTTAGGCCGGGAACACTACTTGGGATGTATAAATTTCTATATTTTAGGATAATAATTTAATATATTTATATAAAGGAGTATACCGGACTTTATATATTCCAAAAATCTTACATCCAATATCGTACAATTTGACTCATTACTCATATAAATTTAACTTTTTGTAATATTACTTGTTTAGATTCCATACTTTTAACATTTATGACTATTTTGTCTGGTTAATACACTTTAGTGCGTGGACGAATTATGATTCTTCTTTTAATAATGATCAATAATAAGAATTATATACATTTTTATATACAACTACGTTCTATACAAGCCTAGAATTTGTATTGTTGCTAAGTCACAGGCTGGATGCACATAAAAATGCGATTAGCTCTCAATTATTATACACCTCAATTAGTAATAGATCAAGAATTGAACTGGTAGCTGTTTCAAAATTAAAAATTAATCATTATTATGCCTAATTAAGACTCAAAACACGTTCAATATACGATGGCTATCAGCAAGATTAATAAAGTGAGCTTTTTAAATGTACAATTTTATTGAAACAGACTTTTTTGATGATATTTATATATTATAGAATCGCCAATCGCATTTTAGAGGCATCGACCAAAGATAAAAAGCTAAGCAACTTTATGTATATTGCTTAAAGTTCAGTTTCCATGCTGATATTGTCTACCCAATTGACAAATATAATTGCTTCTCTATAAACTATTTCAGCTATACTTTACTATTTTACATTTATGTATAGGTACATTAGTACAAAGCTTAATTCTTACATTTTAGCTATTAAAGCGTTTATATACGACATACACGACATTTTTTACAGCAAATTAGGCGTTTAAACTAATTTCAATAAATAATCTTTTTCATAAAACTAAAACAAATAATGAATCTCAATCCACGTTAAGATAACATAACATAAGTTTCATTATTAATACTTTTTAAACAAAGATTTTAAAAGATAAATGCATTTAAATTTCTTTTGAAAATAATATCTATCAAATAGACTTCGCCTTTGGTGCACTAAGAAAATTAGTATTCAATAACAGAAAACAATGAAAGGCAGACAACTGAACACAGATTCAATATCTAGACGCAAAACTAATTATGCAGTCTGTCTACAATGCTGGTTCAGGTAATTTATTGTGTTTTTGGCGCTATTGATAAATCCTTTGAAATGAGGTTTCAACAACAAATCATTGCTTACGTAGCAATCCAAAATTAAATACATAAGAGCACAATTCAAGCCTTAAATTAATTTAACACTCTATCGCATTAAATATATTGCACATTGCGTTATAATATTATACAATAAAATTATTACAATGCAAATTTAAACTAGATAAAATTTTTCACAATTGACCAATTTCAACGATTTAAGAAATTTTTGATTTGAATAAGGGAATCAAAAAGGTTTAATTTTTATTTTAAAATTAAATTAGATACTTTTGTAACATCTTCGTGTATTTGACTGCTGGTTAGTTCAGAGACAGCATTGACAGATCTTCGGTGCTTCGATACCTGATGCTGTGGTCCCTCGGCCATTGTGTTGCTGCGATACAGTAACAAATGAGAAAAAATATACAAAAAGCCCGAAATAAAATGAAAAGGGGCGGTTGTGTTCCTTGTCAAGACTTACATCTGACAGTTTGACACCTATCAGAGCAGTTTTATTTTTCGATTAAATTAATAAAAAAGTGTCATACCTGCTAGTGACAACCCTAAAAATGCGTTCTATCGCGTATCGTACCACACTACAGTAATACCACACAGAGACACACACACACAGACACACACACATCATTTCGAAAGTCGCCTCTATTACGAATACAGTAAGGGCGGTCTTTAGGTCAAACTGATATGCTTGATGTGCTGGCGACTGTACAAAGTGTACAATAGTCACTTTGGCAGCCTTATTCATAGTATTAGACACAAGTTATTCACAATTCAAATTGACCCACAGGATATTATTATATTCAAAGGCTGAATAAAAGTTCCCTGCTCATTAACAGGGTATTTGACTAGATTTTTTTTAATTTCATTTATAAATAGTATGTCAATAACAATCAATATTGCAGAAGCGATAGTATATCTGTGATCAACAGTTTCTTAGATATAGTTGTTTGAGGTGCTCTTACAAGTTGTCAAAAACACTCCATAGAAAATGATGCTAGCTTATGACGTCACAACACAGTAGTGCCACACACAGTTATGCGTGGGCGCATGGACTAAATTAATGATATCTTTGTAATTATTGCGTTTATATGCCTATTTGGCATATTAAAATTTGACACATTTAATATATGTAATCGAATAGTATTAATGGTTTAAATAAATTTTGTAATATTTATGTCGCCTTTTATTGAAAATTTCAATGCCACAATAAGATGTATATCATATTTTTGAAATTGATAAAAAAATACTTTTTTTATGTTGTGATACCCCAATAGCCTGTACGATTGACTCTCTAGTGACACATTAATTTAAATAACTAACGCATAAATCAGCCCAATCGGTGACTAAATTAACAAGATGGAATCTGTCGATTTGTCCTATATTTGCTTTTCTGTAAGTAAAAAACTGTGACAGAAAAGCAGATTAAAGTTTTTTTTTGTGCTAGATATATTAATTATTGTAAATATAATTGTATACTTACGATTATTTATAAATGATACTTCAAACAAGAACTTGATTCGTACTGTCTGCCGTGCAAAAAGATTGACTCTTTTGGCATCTCTCTCTCTCTCGCGCTATCTCTCTCTCACTTGTGCTTACCATCAAAAGGTCATTGTACCTACTCTCTTTTTATGCAACCGCAATTAAAAAAGCAAATAAATTTCTACAAAACTAATAAAAAGCATGCTGCTTTTAGAAAATCGCTGTAACATCAATGTGTTACAGCGAGTTTCTAAATAAAACCAAACTATTAAATATGTTCAAAACAACAAACAACTTGGAATTAGAATTTATTCCCTATAAACCAACTTCATATATAAAAAACAAAAAAATCACCTGTACAATTTTTTATATTAAAGGCATGCGTGATTTTTTAAGTATTAAAAATGCAATAAATAATAAATATTTAAAATCAAAGTGCGTCATGCAACAATACCTACTTCTTGTGACATTTCTGTGGCAAACTCTTTCTTTGACATGCAATGCTTTTTTTGGAACGCGACTTGTGTGCAAATCGTGCTGAAAAGGACACATAAATTATAATAACAAGTGAGAAAGATTAAATAATGAGATGTTTTGGCAGCATTTTATCGTGTTTCATCTGAATGTTTATTAGAGTGATTAATGATTATGTCGGAGTGGGTATTTTGTCATAAAATTGGTGTGTATACTTTTGTTGTGAAACAAGTGATTTTGGCATAAAATTGGTGCATATACTTATGTGAAACAAGTGATTATTTGGTGTCAAGGGCGTTGGCTATTTTATCGAACATGCTTATTTGAAGCTGTCGTCGGATATTTGCTTCTAAAATGTGTTAAGCCTGTTCCGGCTTACGCTTCCTATGCTTTTTTATTAAACATTAATTGTATTAAAAATGTCTAGGTGCTTAGAGAAATTAAAGTTTTGCATGAGTTAAGTACACACAAATTAATAATCCTTAAGTGAACCATGCGTTCATGCAACGTCAATATTTAAAATTCATGCCATATTAATTTCATATCAAATTTATTGCTACATTTTGTGCTAAAAACAATGACTTTAATCAAAATTTAATTTTTTGTATTTATTTGAAAAATGTTAATTATAAAATTATATAACTATTAGAGGAATTATTATTTATATGTCATCATACCTGTGTAATGCATATTGCGATACATATCTGGACAATTGCTTGAGACCTGGAAAAAATAATAAGATTAATTCATAGAACATTATAGAGCTCTCTGGGAGAGGAAAAGCGAAAGAGAGATTCAAATAATATAGTTTTCAAGAGTAACTTTATTAGGATATTAAATTAGAAAATGTGGAATGTACCAAGACACGGTTTTCATTCTCATACTGAGAATGAAACCAGATAATTTTTAAAGGGGGACTCCAAAAAGTTTGCATTAAATAGATAAAAGTCTGTTTAACAAAAAAGAATCTTCAAACTACCAATGACAGTGATCAAATTTGTGCAGCCACAAATGAAGCGAAAATACTCAAAATCCTCATCGCACTGCAATAGACACCGTTCGCAAAACCACAGTGCACCCGTATCAAATTAATTAGCGAAGCCCTCGCAGACGTAAATTATATTTTACGCTTCGCTGGAACAACGTCGTCTTAGCTTGGGATTTGTTGACAATTTATAGTTGCCTATCGCTGCTTGGATTCTGTATTTTCGTGAAAACTGCAAAGAAGTAAACTCTAGACTGGCGGATAAACGTCAGGAGTTTTTATGTCTTCTTGTAGTTACCTAATGTAATGTTATCGATCTGATTTTGATCCAAATCTTTCCTTCTTTGTTTATACAATTAGTTGACTCAGCAGTCACTGGGTTTAATTCTGTAGAACACACGCTAAATTATTTAAGTTCAGTAAATGTCAATTCTTTTTAAATCCTACAAAAAGGACGGTTGACATTAATTTTGAAGTTTAGAAAGGTGCATTCACCTGTAGACCTTGACAAACTTAATAAAATGCAGGGTTAAGGAAGCAACTCCCTACATACTTTTGTATTGTCTATGGTCTATTTATGATTTATCTAAAGGAGATATTTCATTATCCAGCCAGGTATATGTACAGTATCTGAAAAAATCAGGAAAAATCTCCTGAATCCGTGAAAAATACTAATAATTCGTTTTTTTGCAAAATTTGTTTGTACAAAAGTTGAAATTTTTCGTCGATTTGGCCGTTATTCACTATGGCAATATGGCGGGTTACATAGAAGTTAACTTAAACGTCACCAAAGTGACATTCGCGCCATGATGAATATTTGGCTGTGTTGCAGTTTTTGTATGAAATACTTGTTTTGTACCACGCAATAAAGCAAATAAAAAGAAAATGGCCAATTGAACTCTGTCCTGCATATTTTTACCTATTTTTTACTTTAAGAGTTAACTGCTTTCTGAAATATCTGCTATGGCAATCACAGATAATCTATGGACCTCGACATCGGCACTCGAAGAGTCGATAGATGGTTTATTTCAATCACCATTGATTTTGATTTTTTTATTTCATATACAGGTAATATCTTGTTTAGGGGTAGTGTCAGTTAGACCTGTGTCGATCGATCATTTCCCGCGACCCCGGTCGATCACGACCTATTAGGTTGGTGATCGACTCACAATGATTCGATCAAATGATCGATCGCGAGTCTTAAGTGTTTTCGAGCCGCACAACACATGATTCGGTTCTCTTTGCTCACGGGTCGTGGATCACGCACGTCACGGGTCGCAACGTGGGTCTCGGGTCTTTTGGGTACTGTGTACGATTCGTGTCGCGCGCGCGTTGTTATAGCGTTATATAATGAACACGTAATTATGTTTCGAGATTATAAATAATAGTATATTTAAGTATTTTAAAAATAATATCAATATCTTTTATAAAGTATTTGTTCGTTTTGTGTTATTATTCAAATTCTTAATCACGATGATTAGATTTTATCACTGTGTAAATAGAATATTTAGTCTTTCGAAACAAAGTGAGTGATCGAGTTAAGCGCGTAAACTTCGATCTCAATGATCGAATCTTTTTGTGGCTCGCGACCCGATCACTCCTGAATGAATAGTGATTGAATCAAAGTGATCCGATCAATCACGATCGACTCAGGTCTAGTGTCAGTATATTGGCTCATTTAGCGTGCTTCTGTTCTGATTTTTAGCCCATTATTCAAATCAAAGGATCCCCATTGTCTTTCTACAATAGGGATCAATCCATGGACTTACAATACTACTGCTATATTGTAGCGTCTGATTCACCTCGCTCTACTTATGCTAAGTGCTTATCAGATCTATCAAAACACTTTTGACGAATAGTACCTATAATTATACGTTTGAGAATTTGTATCCTCTATTACACATATTACTACCAGTCTCATAACTATGTCTTGGTCTACGTCTTATGATTGAGAATAAATTGCCTTCGAAACAAGTACCCAGCCAAGCTTATTTCTTGCGATATGTTACAATTTGGCTATGCTTTAAATTTCACTCACACTGTTACAGAAGCATGAATTTTTCTCTAGCAAACAAGCCAGCAATAGCTTGAGTTTTACTGGCTATTTTAGCACAGTTAACAGAAATAATTATGTTTGTCGTAGGTCATGTTGTGTTTGTTTAATATTTCCTTCAGTCTCCATTTTTGCTTATTCTTATACAAAAGTTCCTCATTGGGGTGGTCGTTAAATTTGTCAGAAGTTCCTCGTTGGGGAAAATATGCACAATATGTCCTCAATCTCATTAATATAATTCATGACATATTTATTGACAATTAATGATAATTTTATAATTTTTCATAACAAATATTAATATTTCGAAGACGTACATCATACATTTTTGAAATCAACGGGGTTCAACGCTTAAGTTTTAATTTTGAATTTCACGCTTCATAGAAACAGCAATAAACGTGTGAGATGCGGTATCACAGTGGTATGAGCATTGTGGCCGGGCCCCGACAATATATTAAATGAAAATTTTTACGTGATCCAGTTATACGAAAGTCTCTGGGTAAGTAAACATTTTGAATTTTCCTAACATATATTTTTCAAATGAAACAAACAAACCATAATTCAAGTTTCAGGTATATTTGAAACTTGGACATAAGAATGAGTGAACACATTTAAATTGCTAGAGTTTTATACAGAGTGGTGCCGTCAATACGACAATAAATTAAAACAGGGGCTAGTTTATAGAAATGTTTGCCACTTTCAAAAACATCTTATTCATTTGATAATTTCATGACATTTTTATGAAATAATGCAGCCAATTTCATATTATTTTATACAAATGTCATGAAATTATCAAATGAATAAGATGTTTTTGAAAGTGGCAACCCATATCTGTGAACTAATATAGTCCATGTTTTAAATTACTCTCTTATTAACGGCACCAACCTGTATAACCTCGTTCAGGACACTGAGCTTCCGTGAGATTGTTTTGATCACGGTTTCTATGTAGCTCCTAGGATTCGGATCGCAGCCATAATGTCATTTATCATTTATGCCATTGATCCATGTAATTTACAAAATATATCGTTTAAGCTTTCTTTAAATATGGTTATAGGTACTAGGGTTTGTTTATTGAGCTATTAATGTTTCTATGTCCTTCCCCGCCATTCTGTAACAATAGTCAATATGCAATTTTTATTTTCATGTACAACTAAATTGAGAGAATTATAACAAAAAAGTGATCGCGCACCCAAGCACGATATCGGCTATTCCATTTTACATTTGCATCTTATAAAATGATCTCAAGTAGAGAAAAATTCATCCAGTATTCTTAACACAAACACAGATTGTGGTTAAACTTATCTAGCTAACACAAAGCACTGTTATATCTTGTTTATTGCTGTTCCTCTGCGTGTAAACTTAGCCACTTGCTTCGCTAACTACTATTGGAGTACAGCTGTAGTTTTTATAGTCCATTGTTAGCAAACTTCAGTGGTAACACATAACCGCCTCACTATAACATTTTCATTGATAAGGCTGAGTTATCGGAGGTGCTGTTAGCAGTTGGTTTTTACTATTATTGCAATAACAAACAAAGTTAAAATGGCTTATAAAAATATCAAACGTAAATTTCTGCTATTTTTGTACTGCTTAAACTGGTTAAATGAGTATGTAATTATGCTTTCAGGGCGTCTCTATGGCGTTGTCTTTATCCGTATTTTGCTTATTACGAAGGTTTGCTTGTAGTTTATTTTTCACTCGCGACGATGTACAAAAAAAACTAGTTGGATTCGAGGTGAAGGTTCCAATACAGGCACTGAAGTAAGGGCTTGAAGATGACTTTATACGGTGGTCATAGAACAAATAGAATATCAGTCACAGAAAGAAATGTATGTTAATGTGTATTTATTGTCGAGTTTAGCTAACTATTTGTTGAATAGCCAATTTTTTTCAGTAAGTAAGTATAGTAAAGTATTCGCTTATTAAGCTTATTATGTTTTATTCAAATTTGGTACAGTCATCATCAGAATTATCTAAGCTTTCAGAGTACAAAAAAAACTATTTTTTTAGAAGAGCAACTGTATTACTAGAGCATTAGAGTCGTCTTTCACTTGTCAAATAATTAAGTAACGCTATAAACAACATACGACTCCATTATAGTTGTGTAAGAATTGCTTTTATCAAACAGTCCTGATATTTTTGATCTCTCTGAAACCTGATTTTGTCGTCGGACTGTATATATTTTCATCTCAAGATACATCTCGGTGGCGTATTGGTTTAAGCGCTCTGGTTTTCGATTACGAAAACGAAGCAACTTTTTCAAAAGTTGCTTTTCGGAATGGTTCAACCAAAATTTTTAATCTCGAGCTCCTCCTTGCTTCGGAAGGCACGTTAAGCCGTTGGTCCCGGTTGTTACTGCAACCGCTTCAACCCACCAACTTGCATCGGGTCAGCGTGGTGAGTTATGGTCCAAACTCCTCATGTGTGTCTCCCATGTAAGAAGGCCAGTGCCCAGCAGCGGGACGTATATAGGCTGGTGATAATGATGATGATGTACATATATTTTTTTAAGGGGGAAAAAGGCACTAGTACCTACCCTACATTGTTGGGAAAAGGAACAATGCAAGGTTAGGTATGTGAGACTCTTTGATCAAAGATGGTATCGACAGAACCTACCCACTAAAGTAACCCTCGTACCCTTTACCTCTCGCATGTAGACATGTACCAGGTAACAGTCACCCTTATCCAAGTGTTCCTGCCATGCGAACGTCCGTTTCCTGGACTCTTCTTCCTATTCCTATCTGTGCGTCTCTGTTGTGTCGCGCGGGGTACCCAGTGGCACCGCTATTACTCCCGGGCCTCTAGCTTGAGCAACGGATTTCCCTGGTCCGGTACACAAAGGCCTACTCAAGGGAGTAGCAAACCGGCAAAGATACGCCGACGCCGATATATTTATAACCTAAGCGATCCGGGGTATTGTTCCAAGAAGAACGAGCAAGAAATCAATCTGAGAACCCACCTGAGTTCCCTGCTTATTGAAGTTGATGTTCGTCCTGACCGTACGATGATGCAGTGGCTGCACTGGCCTCGCGTTGTTGCCCAGAGGTGCCTTGGGTGTGAGCTGCGACCCTTGCATCAGCTGGCGAAGAGCGTACATCTAAGACAGAAAGATTTTTGATTAATTTTCTTTTATAAATAGGTACAAGCGAACCAATTGAAATCGGACCCATCGTAGAACCTCGTCATAATCAGATTGGCTTCTATTGCCTAAAAACTGACATTATACATGTGATTTCCCTGTACTTTAATAAAGTTCTACCATGAGTCAATTTGCTCGATATTACATTACCACCTTGAGGCTTGAATTGGCAACGCCTCAAGAGCAGTAATTACGCTTGAATCTCTGTTGGAATTATAATCCTAGCAGCATAATATTTTTTCTCTTTAATTAAGGGTAAAGAAACTGTACACAATCTCATAGTAGTTAACAATAATACAGACGCTAAAGCTAATTATAAAAAAGCAATTTCATTGAGAAAAACTGTGATTTGTGTAACATTTTATGATAACAACATTAAAATAAGCAAATACATTTGCTAGTTTTCTTCTTTACATACCAATTACAATAATTCTTCATTTTTATTAACGTTTTGATATACTTTTACTCGTCTATCTTTTTTCTCTGTCAGTTTGATGACGCGTATCGAAAACGCGCGACGTCTGCTTATTTAACGTCGTATTAATATTAGGTTGGGGAAAAAGTCTTTTCGCATTATAGTATGTATTAACTTGTAATGAAATCTCTTTGGCTGTACTATTTGTATCTTGCTGGTTTCGGTATCATTATATGTTTAGATTTTAAAAAAGATAATTCCAAATTCAAATTAGTAAAATGTGTGTTTTTCATTTGTTTTTCGTACTGTCAAGATGCGTGAATCTAATGAAGAAATTCGATGCATTTTAAAATTTTACTACAAAAAAGGTAAAAATGCAACGCAAGCCGCGAAAAAATTTGCGATGTTTATGGACCTAGTGCAGTGTCTGTGAGAGTAGCACAAATTTGGTTTAAGCGTTTTCAATCCGGAAATTTTGATGTCAAAGATGCACGTCGCTCTGGTCGCCCTATTACGGATAAAATTGATGCCATTTTTGAAAAACTGGAGCAAGATCGGCATATCAGTAGTTACGACGTAGCTGAAGAACTGGGAATTGACCACAAAACTGTTTTGGCGCATTTTAAAAAAAATGGGTACACAAAAAAGCTCGATATTTGGGTACCCCACGAGCTCACTGAAAGAAACCTAATGAACCGTGTACTCATTTGTAATTCTTTATTACGACGTAATTAAACCGAACCATTTCCGTGCTTCAGAAGGCACATTAAGCCGTTGGTTCCGGTTGTTACTGCAACCGCTTTAACCCACAAATCTGTATTGTGCCAGCGTGGTGGTATGGGCCAAGCTCTTCATGTGTTTCTCCCGTGTATTTAAGGTTGGTGATGATGATGATGATGATAGGTATCTCACCTCTTGTTTGGAAATATAAATAGGTTTGTTAAAGATAATCCAGACGGCCGTTTCCCAGCAGCCAGGGTGGGTGGTGGATCCCTCGTAGGTCAGGTACTGCTGCGTGTTGGGCAGCAGCGAACTGAGGGGCAGGTGCTTGATGGGGTATGAACTGCCTGTTGGTAATATAGATGTTATTACTAAAGCTTACCAATACTAGTAATAGCTTGTATCACTAAAAATAAAAATATATTTATTCAAAGCACTTTTTAATCGTCAAAAATCACATTTGTATGACTATCACAAAAAATATAATAACTAACAACGTCACAGTGTCTGTCAGTCTGTCTGTCCTGCCTGAATTGTTTTATTATGAATTAATTTACGTAATATGTCCCACTCACCTCTGAACATAACTTTGTTGAAGGCACTAGTGATTAGCCTGAGCTCTTTGTTTGTCGGTTCTCCAATCTGTTTAAAGAAAGAGGTAAATTAAGACATTTTCTATTAATGTATTAAAATCTAAAAATAAAGCAAGCCTAATCATCATAATTATTATGCCCGTATCAAGCATTATTAAAAGTTTGTATTATTTAAAATAATATTGAATAAATACAAGGTACCCAGTGAACTTACTGGGCATGGAAGGCATTTCATCTTAGGCCTCAGGATGATAACACACCTGAATACCAAGTGATTTTTTCCTTGTTATTGCAGGTGTCTAAAGGCAGCAGTTACCGTTTCCCACCAGGTGGGCCGTCAGCTTGTTTGTCATCTAGTTGTATGAACAAGATTTTTAATTTATAAACATCCATGACTCTTGAATCTTGATCAAATGTTCGTATTACTCATCACTTAAACATAGTATATATTTAAAATTCAGCGCGGCTCTGAATAAAGTGCAGCCACGAATGGGGTGTGCAACTAGATAGAAAACCATCGAAAATTTTGTTCAGTAGATAGCATATCTTTTGTAATAACATTACATTTTTTATGTTTTTTACATGATTTATTATACAACTAGATGACAAACAAGCTGACGGCCAACCTGGTGGTAAGTTGTTACCATCACCTATAGACACCTGCAATAACACGGTAAAATCTGTCTAATCTATCTTCATGATTTAGAAACTTCCTAAAATTGTGCCCGTAAAAACAATAAATTTTGTTACTGATTAATTCAGGAAATTGAAAAGGTTGAATTTTAATACTGAGTTTTACTTATATCTCGCGATCCCGGAAATTCATTAAAGCTAATTCATGCTATGATCTACGTAATGTGTACCTAATTATTTTTCAAACTTTTATTTTCTATTAACATCTCATTTCGGTATTGAATTTTAATTTTGCGTTATTACCACTTTGTAAAATTTTCTCTTTTAAAATATTTTAACAAATAGCTTTGACTTTATCTGGCGCTTACGGTAGTGACGTGCTTGACCGCAAAAAGTCTCGGCTTACACCAAAATTATAGTGAAATTTTAATATAGCAGATAGAGCATACGAAAAAAAATTCAAATAATATCTGATGCAGTTTTTGATCACATTAAAATTATTAAAAAATTTGCGGTGCCTGTTAAAGGTTACTAAACGAATTGTTGCTATCTTTTCCTGTTACACATTGCGAGAAAGAGATATACTGTACTCAAATTTAAACTAAGAGTGTGTCTCCAGAATTAAACCCAGTGTGTTTAATTCTGGAGACAGACTCTAAGTTTTATTAATAAGATAAGATTTCCCCCCAACAAAACTATCCAATTCAACAAAAGTATATTTGTTATGTCGTCGAGAATATACAACAAACTGCCGAATAATATAATTCACAGTCAAAATATTAATGTGTTTCAACAAAGACTGAAAAAGTTATTGTTAAAGAAGGCTTATTACCATATTGACGAATATTTAAATGACAAATTTTTATGATGTTGACATTATTGTGATATTATTATTAATGTTTTATGTATTAATTTTTTTTCAATTGAATTATTTTGGTATCGTTTTATAATTATAAATGTATGACATGACATGGAATATGTAGTATGAGTTTGGCTTTATTATATTATGAATATTTAAATTAGTAGTATTAGTTGTAGTGTTTAAATTTTGCATGCCGAAAGGTAAAATGTGGCAAATGCACCTATATTATATGTAAGATCAACAATGTACCCATATTTGCAAAATAAAATATTTGATTTGATTTGTGTTTTAAATAAAGTTACTTACTTGAACCATTAGGGATATTCCCACAACCCCTTGTGACTTATGCTGTGCTTCTGACATGTTATGGTATAATTCTTTGTTGAACCCGTAGAGTTGTATCTGTTGACAATGTTTTGCTTATTTATGTTAAGATTTGTGTATACATAAAATGCAGACGTTGCAGCAAATAAAACCTGACATGTCTGTTCTTCATGAAAATTTGAGCCGGGGTAGCGTAAAGAATGCCTAGAGGTCTGAGAAAACGCGTTATTGCTCATTGCTGCCTTCATATTACTATTTGACAGACTGTTTATTAGTTTCTTCCCTTAAAAGAAAAAATGGTAATATTTTCAATTAAATCGTTATTACCTTATGCTGAAGCATTTTTCTCTTTTATCAGAACTATGCCAAATAACACCCTTTAGGTTGTGTATTAACAATGTACAGTCATGAAAAGATTTAAAGAAAGCATTGCCATATAAAGGATAATTTAAGGCCGCTATATACAATACCGGCCATTAGATTTGAAAACCGAATAAATATAGTCGTAATTAAAATAGCATTGAACTTCAGAAACCTGAGGTTTCCACTGGTATTAGGTACAGTTAAGCCATCTAAAGCCAAGCTCGGTTTGCCGCAGGTTGAAATAATTCACTGATTGGACCTCCAGCTCGTTACCGTCCAATGTTCAAACGGAATAGATATTTAACACCACTCGGTTAATTGGCGTATTTATCGAACTTTTGTGATCGGGTCTGGCTGTCTCGAATTTCGTTAATTGAAATCGATTGAAGTGTTTCAACTGAGTTTGAGGCCACAACGATTGGCATCGGAATTTGTGTAGTTTTTCTAAAGAATTTGAAATTGCATTTTCGCTACACTGATTTTTATTATTATGTATATACAAAGCACGGAAAATGATACGACACTGCCTGATGTGAACCAGTAAGAAGAGTCTAAATTAAATGAATGAATGAAAATATCTTTATTCAACTAGGCCCCAAAAAAGAAGCACTTTTGAATCGTCAAAAAACCCTTATGTCTATTACATAAAATTATATTACTAACAATGTCATAATGTTTGTCTCTCTGTCTTGCCTAGATTTACGTAAGTCAAACAGTCTGTCTGCATGCAAGGGCGTCGCCAAGGGGGGGCAGGGGGAGCAGGGGGGGCAGGGGGGGCAGCTGCCCCCCCCTAGAGAACCAAAAATCAAAAAATGTAGCCAACAAAACTCCAATAAATTCACAAAGTATCAGAAAGTAATATTTTATAGACGGTTTTAAAATAAAACTTACAAGAATTTCATGTTATTGTAGTCTAGAAAATTAAGAAAACCCCCGGAACTTATGTTTTTATTAAGTGTCGTAAATTATTTTTCTTCGATATTTATAATATTTTAATAACAATGGTGTCAAGAGCTCCTGACGCTCTATACATTGAACTTTGAACCGTTCTTATTACAATCACCATACAGTAGAGGTAATGCGCGGTTACTCTCGCTACAAATGTAAAGCTTCGATCATGCTCTTGAGTCTTTACTGTACCTAAAAAAAATATTTTTATACCACTAAGGTGGCAATCAAGCATACGGCCCACCTGATTGTAAGCGGTCACCGTAGCCTATTGACGGTTGCAATTGTAACAGCAGGGGTATATAGGTATCACTTTCGCGTTATCGCATAAAAACCTTTTCAAGCCCTTTTTGAAGAACCCCATGCACACTTTTTATTATTCAACTAGATGACAAAAAAGCTGACAGCCCACCTGGTGGTAAGTGGTTCCCGCCGCCTATAGAAACCTGCAACAACAAGGAAAAAGAATCACTTGTTATTGCAGGTGCGTTGTCATGTCATCCGGAGGCCAAAGATCAAATGCCTTACATGCCCAGTGTCTACACTGGCTACCTCTCCCTTCAATCCGAAACACAGCGAACTGTTTCATGGCTGAAATAAGAAAGGCGGTGGTACTTGTTCGAGAAAACCTCTGTGGGGAGCTCATTTCACAGCCTGAGTGGGGTAATCGGGAGAAAGTTTCTCTGAAACCGTATAAGTGCGCGACCACTGTAGTTCCAACGTGTGAGGATGAAATTCTCTGCCAATGGCGAGCGGTGCGAGGACAGAATGAGGCCTTGGGCATCATGTCGAATAATTCCTCAGAACACAACTCGTTATGCAAACGGCAGAACGCACATAAGGACGCAAAATCTCTCTTTTGATTAACAAGGAGTGTGGCGATTACGCCTATCGCTGAGCCCGGGGGGACCCTGAAGATTTTGTGGGACTCCCGGGCAAACAATTCTCCCTGCCACTCTGCGTTCATCCCGCACAACTGCGAGCCTCTTCCAACTCCACTCTATTCATATTTGACGGGCCGTGTTATACGGCGGTGAGCTCCCATGACATTCCACCTACGGCACCACTACAACAGGAGAAGCAAGTGGACGTAACGCCTTCTTCTTACCCGTGGCCGTCTGCGACTGATCGGGTCAGTTAAGGGCCACCCGTCTCTCACCGGCTTCGCAGTCTCCTATTTCATATGGCGCCTAACTTGAGACATATACCACATCAAGCTTCTTGGATGTCAGCTTGACTTTATCCTCTAAATGACTGCGGAACTAAACGTCTCTACGGATATCCCTAATTCCCGATACTCTTAGACATCGAAAGGGGTGTGTTAAAAAAATGTGGAGCCACAATTATTGGGGTTTATTTAACGGTAAACGCGCAGACTTCAGTGCGGTTCAATCAACTATATCTAGTCGCACCCAATTAGAGACTCTGATTAGAGAACTGTCGATTTCAGACACAAGTCGATCGAAACTTTCTTATTAGGGGTATTGGCACAAGCCGCATGTCGGTGTCGCCAGTCTGTCATCCGCATTACAATGCAGTCTGTCAATAGACAGTTTATCATTGATATGTATCAGAAACTGTTAGGAGACAGCACCTAGCCTCGTGGGACGCCAGCATTGATGTCCACGCTATCCGAGAAACTGCCGTCAACGGCTCTTATGCACCTTCTGCACAAAAAGCTAGCGTCCTATTTGTACAAGCCCTCAGGGAGCCCGTAAGTTGGTAGTTCTGTGCCTTCGCCATATCTCGACTAACAATAAACACAGGCTCGCTTCCTCAATGGAGCACTCACAGGACATTTTGCCACCATTACATGCTCCACAAAATGAAATTTCCCCTGCACAACTTGTGGTTAAAGCCAGGAATCGAGATGAAAACATCTGTTGTGTCAATGCGGTGCCCTGGCTAGGATCAGAATGAGTCTTCGGTATCTATAGGCAACGATAACCACTTACCACCAGGTAGGCCGTCAGCACGTTTGTCATCTAGTTGTATTAAAAAAAAAGTTCTCCATATTAGCAACTTGCCCCCCCCTAGGCCATGGGCTGGCGACGCCCTTGTCTGCATGCGAAGACAGCTACTGCAGCTTGTACACACTGTGCTAGTCGCCTTCAGCTTGCCGGCATATAAGGTACTTTTTTACGCTTGTTTTGAAGGAATCAATGTTAAAAATCCTAAATTTCGGAAGCACGAAACGGATAGGATGATATACAGTTTTTTAAGATAGTATAAGCGGTAAAGGAATACCGCTTATACTATCTTAAAAAACGCATCCCGCATCCAACAGCTCACCACCACCCTGATCAGGAGATCAGGGTCGTGGTGAACTGTTGGATGCGGGCTGCGCAAATCCATTCCGTTTGGAAATCGATGTGAGCTGAGGCCATTGTTCAGCAGTGGACATCATAAGATGTTAAAATAACAAAAAAAAAAAACAAAAATTGTATTTACCTTCAAATATATATTTTTAATAGCAAGTGAAATTACTGGGCATGGACGGCATTTCATCTTAGGCCTCAGGATGACAACGATGAACCTGCAATATCAAGTGCTTTTCCTTTTTATTGCAGGTGTCTATAGGCGGCGGTAACCGCTTACCACCAGGTGGACCGTCAGCTTGTTTGTCATCTAGTTGTATAAAAAAAAAAGAAAAAGAAAGTGGTTAGAGTCCTTTTAAGCAGAAAAATTAATTGTGTCAGAAGGCTCTGCTCTTCACATACATTATATATTCTTGTGACATTGAGAAATGTGGTTTATTAAGAAACAACATAGGAAGATTATAGTGACAGTTAAAAAACTAAAGAATAATTAAATACTAGCCTAATATTTACAAAGCGTGACATTAAAAAAAAATACTTACAAATAATAAACAGCACCTAAATCTTGTGAAACAGGAAGTGTACCAATAAGGCTGGTCGCATTACTACCTCGCTGAATTGCGAGGCTTAATTTTTGTGCGAAATGTATACCAGCCTTATTGTCACCTAAAGTTTCACAAAGACGACCTGCAATGTCCCTAAAAATTTCGCCATGTCGACATTTGAATTTTGACATTCAAATATGAAAAACCATTGCAAATTCACAGTGTTGACTTTTCTTAACTTATCAAAGTATTGATTAACTCAAAACAAAACAGATAAGATGATGATTATTATGCGGTATACCATAAGCATAGAAAACTACTATTTATTACAAATTTGAAATGATGTAATTTAAGAATATATGAATGATGAATATCCCATAAAAATCCGAGCCTATACTTAGATGAGTTAAAACATAAAATAACGGTACAACCAAATCATAGAAAGGATTCCACACTCGAGAACAAAAGCTTTTTTTAAGCTCCCTTCACAACCAAGATCCAAATCTAGGACCTCTGATGTTGAAAATGAAATAACTGATACACGAGTGAAATTCGTCACAATGATATAAGTTGGTACAAAGAAGGAAGCCGTAATTGTAAGAACGCTGGATTAATTTCAACAATTTTACTGTTGGAGATCAGAACAGTCATCATTTTTACAATTAGCACTGGAATCATGTTTAAAGTTACACCCCTAGGGACGTATTGAGTTAATTTTGATAATGATAGACACAATAAAGTTGAATCTTATAATTCTTGGAGCGAATCTCATTTTTATTTTTATCAAGATGAAAAAAATAGAAATCACTTAAAATGGAAATAGTGCTAATTTGGATATAAAGGCAAAAATTTTGGATTGGAAATGTATTATTGGAAAATATCCTTTATAATTCAACTGCTGAATATAAGGTCTCGTAATGGGTCTTCTAAATTGAGAAGACCCAGAATTACATGTTAATGCAGTTGAGAACAATCTTCGGCCTTATTCTGGTGACACCATCAACGCCAAACTATGAAGATTTCGAATCTTTATCATTTAAGTCGGAATAAGTCTACTGCTGGACCCTCCTAAGACGACCTCCCCTAAATAATATTTTTTTAAGAAATAAAACAAATTGACCGGATTTAACACGCGTTTCGACTTCCCGTCCTCACACTGTCAGACAAACTGACACCGTGAACTTCGTATTTGTGAATCGGACCGCTCAAAATATAATACAAAGTGACGGTAGTTAAATTTCAAACTTATCAAAGACAACTGACATCTACAGCCTTCCCGTCACCACGATCGCTGTAAAGTAATCGAAACGTCGGGTGTATAATGTAGTAACATATAATAAATCGCGAGTTATATCCGGTAAATTCAAATATGTAGGTAGTGCACGCGTCATATTATTTTAATCAAGTGACCAGACTTCTGCCAGTACAGCATACATTAGGATTTGTATTACTCTTTGGTAAATGCTTCAATTCTTGTTTTTTATGTGCATTGACTGTTAATTAGATTATTAATTATTAAACTGCACACTGCAGCTATAAAAATTACCTACAAGAGTTAGCGTAGCATAAAATTCATTTAGTCTGAAACAAACCCAGTGAGTAGAAAGTTATTTCTCTAGAGGCCAGTAGCGAGACTCGATAATGACACCGAACTTTGAGTCGCTTATTTGTAATATTGATGATTTTGTGGAGTTTCTGTCTGAGTGTGTGTATGTGTCTTTATGTTTTTGTGTGCTTGGAATGTTTATTGTATGCCCCCTTCACTTCGTTTTTTTTTTCACTTCATTACTTTTGGTAATTACTTTTTAACGCCCGATGAAAAAAGAGGGGTGTTATAACTTTGACGTGTCTGTCTGTGTATTTGTGTATCTGTATATCTGTGTGTCTGTGTATCTATTGGTCTGTGTATCTGTGTGTATGTGTGTCTGTGTGTCTGTGTATCTGTATGTCTGTCTTTGGCATCGTAGCTCGCGAATATACCAATCCTTTTTTTTTTTTGTTTGAAAGCTAACGTGTGTAGCATTGTTCTTAGCTATAATTTATGAAGATCAGTTCTCTCACTTCGATCACATTTCCATGACATACTAACGTTAAGCTAATCCTATACCATCAAAAAGTCTGCGGGATGCTTCATTCTTCAGAAATTTACAGCAGATATAGCGTGTTTGGGCTCATAAGAATAGTCTCAATGAGATGGTGTTAGATAGATGATTAATGAGGCCGGGGGTAACTTAAAATTTTATATTTTATTGTATTAAATGAAGTACCCAAAATCAATGAATTAACTATAAAAGATACGAATATCAACAGCGAGTTAACTCGCCAGGTCTAATAGTTCATATATACCTACTCCCTTAAATTTTTATAGTGCTTCATGACACGAGTTTGACATCCTAACTGATTGCCTACAAATTACTCTCCCCGCCTTTTGTTGTCCTCGAGAATTTTAATCCCGTTATTCTGTGAACACATACACACATAAACACATAAACACCCACCCACTAATATACACTCACATGCACACACACGCACGCATACACTCTAAAACACACACACACACACATACACACACACACACACACACACACACACACACACACTAGATTTATGTATAATTACAATAGATTTCTAAGTTCAGGCCCCTGTTTTACTTATATTGTTTATGTATACAGAGGTATAAAGGTATATTTTTATAATTAAGTATTTAAGTTGTGTTTAGTTTGTTTCTTATTTTATTTTAATTGAACTGTACCGCCTCCTGTGCTACCTCTTAGTCTTGTGAAATTGTGTGCATATTTATCTGCGGGAGGGGCCTAGTAACCTGTGGCACAGGTTCCTTTGGAACCTATTTCAGGAACTAGTCTCTTCACAAATACAATAGTGCTACTTAAATAATAGTGACTAAGGTTATTTTATGTATTTTGTGAAAGAAAGAAATAAATTTATTATTATTATTATTATTATCCTGACCACATCATTGGTTTAACTTTAGGAATGAAAGAGTTCTTTAAACTCTTGAAGAGCAGCATATCAAGTACCATAAACTTTTTTGCATTTTTAAGAAAGTATTATTGTATTATTGCCTGATGTGCTGTTGACATGCATATTGGCCTTTGAACTTAAAATGACAATATTATTATTAAAAGTAATGAAACTAGAAAAAAATCATGTCCTCAGGTTGAACTCAGCCTGGACCCGCGACCTAGACGATCCCACGATCTACTATGTATAAGGTGAGGTTGGTAATAGAGAAATATGAATAACAATAATACGGTAATCAGTTATATCACGAAGAGTGCTCTGAAGAGCTTTTTGACCTTCCCCTACCCAGCAACACGCGTGCCGGAATTCAACAATCTGTCTCAGCTCACCAACACATACAAACAAATTTAGTACCTCTTTTCTTTGTCGTACTTCCAGAACTTGGATTTCTTTGCCAGCACACTTTTCTCTGTTATGAGTTCCATCATAAGAGGCGTAGGAAGCCACCTTATAGGCCGGCAAGGTGGAGGCATCTACTACAGAGTGTAACCTGCACTAGCTGTTTCACATATGGACTCTTCTTCCCGTTTCAACAGTGGTGGTCATGGTTGAGTCATTTGACGTGCTTTGTACAAAATAAAAATTAACGCTTCTTGTTAAATCAGTCTCGGTGGATATTCAAACTGTGATTTAGTTTAATAATAACATAACAGCAAATAAAATAAAATAACATTTTTATTAGTACCTAAATAACAGCAAATATATTATGTAACTATCAAATGTATCGATTTAAATAAATAGGTGCATACGTAATTTGAAACTCTTGCTGTACGAGTCATTAATTTAGAAAAACGCATCTTTGATGACATGCAATTCGACACTCACCTCTCCCGGGAATGTGTGATGGTCGATCTGGTGTTCCGATCCTCTGTTATCCCCCATTCCATAGTGGAAGTATATCTCTTCGAACTGGTATCTGTACGATAGAGGACCACCGCTGATGTTGACTTGATGCTTGGAGTCCTTCTCTACCCTGAACACCAAGGACTGCCCTGTGTTTTGTAGGACTCCGCTGACCTGTGGAAGCATTATATGTTATAATATTCTCATGATAAGATTACATAATAAAACGAGCATCTAGGTATCTGGTATCTGGATATGGTCTTATTAATATCATTAGTAAGTAACTGGCTACATTGGGCCAACGTTGCTGTTGATGTATAACAGTCTAAGCCTGTTTTTTTGTGTGTTAAATCTTTATTGTAATATACTTGGTCTACAAAAGAGGATACCAGAATATCAAAACATAATTTTTGGGTGACAAAAATATATCACATGTAGATGTAACTTAGCCCTGAATTTAACGGGTCGAACAAAAAAGGTATTTAACTATCGAGTTAAGGCCCGTCAAATTAATTTTTGCTTTTTAAATTAAGGTATTTATTTATTCATTTTACAAAAAGGTATGCTCAACATAACGTACGACATTTTGAATAAACGATATTTACCTAATCCATACACCTACATTTTGTAAGCTCTTACAAGCATGCACAGAATTTTTGTAAATTAAGTGACAAATAACAGAAAAAATAGTGTAAGTTTACTTGGATCGACTCAATTAAGATTCAATGACTTCATAAATTTTTAAATGTAATTATTAAATGTGATATATCTTTTCTTTAAAACTCCCTGAAGAGACATTTTCGTAGTAAATAAATGAGTGTAAAAAAGTTTTACAAAGCACGAGCTTACGGTAATCACTAACCACCAGGAGAGACATATTGTTGATTACCACTTTAGTGGTATAACAAAACTAAGGAGTTTTGTCTCCAATACTGGCATTATTGTGATATGTGTGATCATCCAAAGCTTTGAATTTGGAAAAAGGTAACATTCTTTCACGGCCTAATATAAAAATTGTAGTTAGGATCTGCAGTAATGATGATAAAGATTTTTTTTTCAAAGTAATATAATGAGCAGCATTAATGTTCCCCTGTGGCCTGTGATAAAAGTATTTATTTGTCAGGTGTCAGAATACTCCATTTACAATAATAAAAACCAAATAACCATTACAACACTAATTAATGACGAGCTTCCTGATAAATAGGTGCTTTCCAATAAATTTTCAACTTCACAAGGATCATTAAATGGAATTTTAGTTTGAAAATTCGTAATAGCAAATGAATTGAGCTTAACGACTGGCACAGCGGGGCAGATCCTATCAATCAATGGGCGCACCTTGATTAGAGACTAGAAACTTACTATGCTTTGAGTAGAGATGACATATTGTCTTTTGTCACGCGAGCTGAGCGAGCATAGATCGAGGGGATTGCTAGAAATGACATTGATGAAGAAATATTATCACGGTTTACACAGAATTAAGTCAGCTGAACTGTGATAGGTTATTTTTAAAAAAAGTTGCGAATCAATGGAACTTAGTTGCCACTTTCTTCAGCTCATATTCTACACAATGTATAGAGGATTAATCACTATGATAATGGTTCATGACTTCACAATATGTTTATTCATCAAGACTCAAAGGACAAGGAGCTGCCGCTTGCCACTCACACCAGTTCCTAATCTAGCACGAGCTGAAGCAAGACTAGACTCTCGATGGAATCATGCTGCAATAGTGGGCTTTTTCTTGTTGGACACTTTTGGATCACGAGGCGCGTGCAGATACATAATCCCCTCTTTACCCACAGGCCTTTACTAGGCCTGCGCGAGCCGGCGGTCCGCTGGAACAGTCCAGTGGTTTAGGGTATCGTCCGTAAGAGGATTCCTCTCCGTAAAAAAAAGGCCTTTGCTAGGCAGTGACTGACTAGCTCAGGAGAAAAGCTACCGGCAGACTGACAGTCCTATCTATTCCTACCCGTACATGACCACCCAATTCGTCGTCATAATTAATAACAATAATAATATTCATACACTCACACCTATTATCTAGCCCAAAGTAACCCTCATTAAGAGCTTGTGTTATGGATACTAGGTAACGGAGAAATTACGATATTAATCTTACTTGACTCACAAATTTAGTTACCATACTCCTCCGAAACGGCTTGACCGATTTTTTTTTTATACAACTAGATGATAAACAAGCTGACGGCCCACCTGGTGGTAAGCGGTTACCGCCGCCTATAGACACCTGCAATAACAAGGAAAAGCACTGTCATGAAATTGAAAACTTTTTTTCATGAAATTTTATATGTATATTCAGTAGGTCTGAGAATCGGCTACTATTTATTTATTTTTTATTTTTTGGACATTTTTTAAGGCAAATCAACGTTTGCGGGGTCAGCTAGTCTTATATATAAAATTCTTGTATCACAAATTTAGTTACTATACTCCTCCGAAAATTTTTTATGTATATTCTGTAGGTCTGAGAATCGGCTACTATCTATTTTTCATTTATTTTTTAGATATTTTTTTAATGGCAAAACAACGTTTGCGGGGTCAGCTAGTATGTATATAAATATAAGGTTTGGTTCTTCGTAGCCCATTCAATTTAAATTATTTCCATGACTTCTATATCCTCGACGCGAAAAAGATAAACTGTGAAGGCGTGGTGCGCCCTTGTGAAGTTTCTGAACCTGTTTATTATGTAAGTGATAACACTGAATATTTTGTGGATAAATTGCTGAAAGGTTGAACTTTTGGACTAGAAAGTTCGCCCTTAAAATGGACGTGTTGAGTTTATTTATTGTTACCATTAATTCTTAATGTTATTTCCCGATTGAGCAAAGTCTAAAAAAGAATAATGTTTGCTTTGAGGGCGATTTTCAGCTCTTGCGACATAATATCACATTGGCTTTGTAATATCGACTTATGATGACCATTCCTGCAAGGCGAGTGCTAGGCACATTTTCTTTGTGATATTAACGAAAATATAATAAATGTCTTCAAATAGACATTCGATATTTTATATTCGACTTATGGCGAATTTGCGACCAATTCCACTATGGTTCTAATGGTGGATGTACTTCCTACCAGTTGCCAAAAAGGCACCGTGGGCACCATATCGAAAAAATCCTCTGAACAGGGGAATTATTGGACATGATGTCCGCGGTCTCTTACTACCACAAACGGTGCAGCACACAGAAGCAGGAAAAATCTTGATACCGCTGCACAAAATGGCAATGTAATATTTAAAGTGTGTTCCAAAGCACCTACCCGTGGATGTACTCATTTATCACGCACGACTTACACCAGTAAAAACAGCGAGCAACCAACGTAGGTTGCAAAAACGGCGCGGACCAGCGATAGCCTATCGCCGCGCATACATTAGCATTGCATTATCGTCCGTAATTCAGACTAAATGAATAATTCTGCATGGCCTGCGCAGTTTACAATATTCATTAGTATAGTGGAGTGGCTATTGAGGCAGTTTGGTATTGAAACTATTTTGGTTAAGTACTAGCAGTGGATCTTTCTTTAAGTAAAACTGTGATAACAAACGTAACTACAATGTTCAGCGTATTATGGATATTGGACTTCATAACAAAGGGGCCACTGATATACTGAAGGAACTCCCGAAAGATATGTTTTACAGACGTTAAAACTAGCAATAAACCTTCAGCGGGCTTAGTTGCAACTCACTCACGTTGGGGAAAACAAACCAGATTCTGGCAACATTCTTTTTTGAAATTTATCTACTAAAACAAACATGCAAGAATTGACCCTATGGTTTATACTTTACTTTATGGTTTTAATTTTTTGCCTGTCTCAAACTGATGAACAAATACTTCTTCTACTATTTTATAACTGAACCAGACGGTTAAAGTAACTACTGATAATGTTAATTCACTGTCGAATTGATACTGTTACTGTTAGTTTGATTTTAAAACAACATTTAAAAAAAAATACGTAGGGAGCAACTTAGGTGGAGAACATTTACTTTTGTAAATCAAAGTATAATTAGGGCCAGGAATATATGATTTTTAGCTCTAATTTTAATTAACAAAAGAAAATGTTATCCGCCTAAGTTGTTTTCTACGTATTTTTTTTTATGTTGTTTGAATATTAAACTACAGAAAACTATTAATGCTCCCCTTTTTAGTTACCTAAAACTAGCATAAAGTGACATACAATATAAACTTTGCACATCTTGTAAATATTGTGTTAATTACAGCCCTTGGGTCCACCATTATGGGATAAAAACGGTACAGTTATAGCCGAATTTAAGGCTTACAGAGTATTAGCATAGGATTTAGACACGAGCTGTTACTATGATAATTTGCTTTTGCATTTAAACTGACTGTGACTTATTTGAGACCTTATAAATTGTGGAGACAGTTAATATTACCCACTATATTTTAAAGTACCGGTGCTGTATTCTAGAAACATAATAATGTC
Source organism: Nymphula nitidulata (assembly GCA_947347705.1). Taxonomy (NCBI): domain Eukaryota; kingdom Metazoa; phylum Arthropoda; class Insecta; order Lepidoptera; family Crambidae; genus Nymphula; species Nymphula nitidulata. The sequence goes on from OX374636.1 coordinate 11,747,131, forward strand.
TTTAAAACAATATTTACTATCTACGTCTGTGACGCAATAAACCTAGAAAATAAATTCGTCACAGTTGAATACCAACGCTTTGGTCAACATCTTTTCGTTTGTTGTACGATTTTTTGCAGCTAGGGTTGCTAACTAAAGAAAAATCTAAATACAAGTTACCTTAAAAAGAGTCACCATCACCATTTCAGCCGAAAAACGTCCACTGCTGGGCAAAAGTCTACCCTAAAGATTTCTACGTCAATCGGTTATCGCAAAAAAAGAGAAGAATAAAACCGATCCTATAAACAGAGTATTATGCTCTATTTAACGTCTAATCGTATAATCTCGTATAATCTCTATAATACGCTATTTAAAATACTTTTTCATCATCCATCTCGGAAAGAGTACTTTTGGTCTTCGATATCTAAGTGCAAAAGCCGTTTTTATCCGCTAGAGGATAAAGTAAAATCGAACTTAAAACATCATGTGGACTAAGTTTGTGAATTCAAAACATCATTAAACCTCTTTACTTCTACCTCCATGGTGCCGAATTCATCATACAACCTTTAGAACTAAAAACTCAGACTCGGCACCTTCTTAGTGTACTTTTTTTTTAATTTACTTTGCGCGCGCCATTTCCTTTCGCGACCTAATTGTTAAAACTATAGGTTAAACTAAAACAAATTTGGGAATCTATCAATACAAAAACAGCTTGTATTGGCTTGTTTCTAGATATGTCGAAAGCATTCGACTGTGTCGTACATGACATCATTCTGAAACAACTTGAAAATCTAGGCATACGTGGTATTGCATTAAAATTATTTAAAAGTTATTTAGAAAACAGAGAACAATGTACATTAATAGATGTTTTTAACGATGACAATAAAATAATTGGAGAAGTATGTTCCAAATCTGAAAAAGTAGTTCTTGGAGTACCACAAGGCAGTGTGCTGGGCCCACTTCTTTTTTTAATTTATGTCAACGACCTCCCAAAATTAATTGATCACCTATGTGTCATGTTTGCTGATGATGCAACAATTTTCCTATCAGATAACAATAAAAATAGATGTGAATTTGAAGACGAAGTAAATAAAACCTTGAAATCCGTGATTGATTGGCTTAGAACATTAAATCTCAAAGTAAATCTTAATAAAACAAAATTTGTGCAATTTCGTAACTATAAATCAAACTCTTATAAATTAAATATTCACGAATCCAACTCAAAAATAGAAGAAGTTCATGAAAACAATTTCCTGGGTATCTGTATCGATGCTAACTTAAATTGGAAATCACACATAAATAATATAAATAAAAAGATTTCAAGTTATTGTTATGCATTGTCTATACTCGTTGAAACCTCCTCTTTGGAAATAGCTCGGACTGCTTATTTTGGTAATGTGTATCCTCTCCTAACATATGGAATCATATACTGGGGAAACTCTGTCAATTCTCAAAGTACATTTATTTTACAAAAAAAATGTATCCGTATAATTTACATGTTTTATGATGATTCACTAAGAAGCACTTTCAAAGAAAAGAAATTCCTTACGCTAACTAATATTTATATTTTGGAAATATGTACTTTTATAAAAAATAATATGAAATTATATGATTGTAAATCACTCCGAAACCAACGTTATAGGTACAAATATAATTTAAACTTGCCAATTATAAACAATAATATTTACAACAAAAGTACATTTATTTCAGGTATTAAGGTATACAATCATTTGCCTGTTGAGATTAAAGCGTTAGAAAGTCATAATTTTAAGAAAAACTTGAAAACCTGGCTATCGGACAATGTTTTTTACAGTCTTCAAGAATTTTTTATGTATAAGACTTGAAATATTAGTGTAATCTCTTGTTCATAAGTACAGTCCAATGTTTTTATTATTCAAAATGTTAAATTGCATGCCTGATATGGGTAACTGTTGGTACTCTTTAAAATATTTACATCATTGTTACACAGTTTGGTCCGTGCGGTGACGGATTAAGAATACAATTCACCGCCCCATTTCTTCCCGTGGGTGTCGTAAGAGGCGACTAAGGGATTACTGAGCTACCAACTGCTCCACTGGTGGTAGGGTCTGAACACCCGTCTGGTTAGTGACCACCGTACGCATGGCGTAAAACCCGCCAAGTGACCACTTGTGGTCGCGTTCCGGGATCAGTCAGCGTACAACCAGAGCTTGGGGAGACGTTGCGGCGATGGATGCGGTCAGTGACGGCTTCCGTCTAACCAGAGCCAGGTGGACTGCATTGACCCGCCGACCAGGGAGACCCGAAGAAACGGCTGTTCCGCTGGCCGCCCGTGGTACAGTACAGGGGCCCAAGCGAACCTAACCAGTTCGTGAGGCTGCCCTATCATGCCACGCATAATCTTGGGGTGGTCCGTCGTGCCGGTTGGTGACCGGGTGGTGGGGTCCCGGCGGCCATTCCCGGGGGGGTTCGGGGGCCCTTCCGTTCGGCGGGTCAGCGCTTCTCTACTGTCGGCTATTACCTGGGGAAACAGGCCTCACGCTTTGACCGTATATATCGCGGCAACGTCCCCCCAATTCAAGCCTCTCCTCCTTCTATATTAACTATGGCAGCGCTCAAAAACAGTTCCGGTCGTTCAGCGGTGCACACCCCCACCACAACCACGCTGTTTGAGGTCGGGCTCACTAACATCCGTGGGCTCCATGCTAACCTCAATGCCGTCCACCAACATCTCGAGATGGCTCGACCCGAAATGCTGTTTTTGACGGAGACGCAAATACTCCGCCCGGCAGACACTAGCTACTTGGATTACCCCGGCTACGCTCTTGAAGAGTCCTTCAAAGCGAAGGCCGGGGTATGCTTGTTTGTCCGGGCGGATGTTTGCTGTCGCCGTCTGCGCTGTTTGGAGGACCCTTCCTACTCTATTCTTGGGGTGCATGTGGACCTGGGCACACATTGCCGAATCTACGTGTGCCTCTATAGATCCCACAGCGGTGACATGGAGACAACTCGACTTTTCGAACATCTTAGTCGGGTGGCAGATATTGCGCAGGAGCAGTTTCCAACCGCGGAATTGGTGTTTTTAGGGGACTTCAATGCTCACCACGAGTCGTGGTTAAGTTCCTCTAAAACTGACCATGCTGGTAGAACTGCCCACGCTTTCGCTCTCACGCACGACCTGACACAACTGGTAAACCAGCCCACCAGGATTCCAGACATTGTCGGTCACGCGCCCTCATTGTTGGACCTTCTGCTGACGACTCGCCCGGATGGATATCGGCTAGAGTTTCGTGCTCCTTTGGGAACATCAGATCACTGCCTGGTATCCGCTGGGGTGCCACGGGCGTCGCCACCGGTACCTATGGTTGCCAAACGCCGCATCTGGCACTATGCGTCGGCAGATTGGGACGGTATGCGGGATTACTTCGCATCTGTCCCTTGGAGGCAGCGCTGTTTCAGTGAGCTGGACCCGAACGCTAGCGCTACTGCTGTTGCTGATGAGATCATGTTAGGGATGGAGTACTATATCCCTCACTCCGATCTCATCAGTAGGGGTAGGCGTAACCTCTGGTTCAACCGCGATTGTGCCTTAGCTGTTGAAAACAGACAGTCGGCATACCGCGCTTGGATCAGGAGCCGAGCTTGCGGGGATCCCAACATTGACTCACTGAAAGCAGTCTATAACAACGCCACCAAGTCCTGCAAAAGGGCCTTCATCAGAGCGGATGCACAGCGCGTTGCACGAGTTGGCCATGAACTTCTTACGCATCCTACGGGAAGCCGTAGCTACTGGCGTCTGGCCAAAGCCGTGCAATCCAACTTTTGTCAACCCTCGCTGCCCCCGTTGAGATGTTCTGACGGCTCGCTAGCTCACAAGCCGCAAGAGAAAGCCGATCTCTTGGTAAAACTCTTTGCTGCTCACTCCCGAATCGATGACTGCAACTTACAGCCACCAAAACTCTCCCACTGTGGCCACACAATGCCCGATATTCGTATTAGGCAATGTGATGTACGTGCGGAGCTTCAGTCAATCGACGTCCGGAAAGCTAGTGGGCCTGATGGCATTCCAGCGATAGTACTGAAAAACTGCGCAGCGGAGTTGTCTCCTGTCTTAACGCGGCTATACCGTCTTTCTCTCTCTTCTGGGTGTGTGCCGGAATCTTGGAGAGAGGCCAATGTGCAACCGGTCCCCAAAAAGGGAGACCGATCAGACCCAGCTAACTACCGCCCGATAGCTGTCACCTCAGTTCTTTGCAAGGTCATGGAACGGATCTTAAACCACCAGCTGATCCGATACCTAGATCACTCATTAATTAATGATCGACAGTACGGGTTTCGGCCGAACCGGTCAACGGGTGATCTTCTAGCGTACTTAATGCATGTCTGGGGTGAAGCTATTGACAAACGTGGTGAGTCACTGGCAGTTAGCCTTGACATTGCCAAAGCGTTCGATCGGGTCTGGCACAGGGCTCTTCTCTCCAAGCTCCCGGCATACGGTCTGCCCGCTCAGCTCTGTAACTGGATTGCCGGCTTCCTGCATGAGCGAAGAATCCGTGTCCTCGCAGATGGATGCGCTTCGCGGTTCATGTCAGTGAATGCTGGTGTACCACAAGGCTCTGTTCTATCCCCCACACTCTTTCTTCTTCATATCAATGACATGATTCCGTTAGGAAACATTCATTGCTATGCAGATGACAGTACAGTGCATGGGGGATATTACGGTCGCCCAGGGGCTGGGCGCGCTGAAACCGAGAGGGAGAGAGAGAATCTTACCATTGAGCTCGACAGGGTGTTGAACCTCGTATCTGAATGGGGATCTAACAATCTTGTTGAGTTCAATGCTAAGAAAACACAGGTGTGCGCGTTTACAGCCAAAATGTCGCCGTTCCTTCCCCTTCCGCCTCTTCAGGGCACGACTCTTTCGGCACAGGGCTCCCTCAACTTGCTAGGTATGGAGATATGTTGCGATCTGAATTCCAGGAACTACATCGAAACCGTGATAAAAACAGCCTCACGGAAGCTCGGTGTCCTGAACAAGGTGCGTCGATTTTTCACGCCTGACCAATTATGCCTGCTGTATAAAACTCAGGTCCGGTCTTGCGTGGAATATTGCTCGCACTTGTGGGATGGCTCCTCCAAGTACATACTCGATGCCCTGGACAGATTGCAGCGTCGTGCTGTACGTATAGTTGGCGATGTAGAGGTCACCAACAACCTTGAGCCTCTGCAATTGCGTCGAGACATTGCGTCGCTCAGCGCCTTCTATCGGCTATATCACGGAGAGTGTTCTGAAGAGCTATTTGACCTTATCCCACCTTCCCCCTTCCTACTCAGGAGCACGCGTGCCGGTCTTCGGAGTCATCTATTCACTGTCTCCACCTCAACATCACGTACAAAGAAATTTAGTAGCTCTTTTCTTTGTCGAACTTCCAGAACTTGAAATTCTTTGCCAGCACATGTGTTCCCCCCTTCCTATAACATGGGTTCCTTCAAAAGAGGCGTGAAAAAGCACCTTTCGGGCCGGCAAGATGGAGGCAGCTAGAGCAGTGTCTGAACTGCACTAGCTGTCTTCGCATATGGACTCTTCTTACTGCTTCACATCAGGTGGTGTTGAGTCATTTGTCGTGCTTAGTATAAAAAAAAAAAAAAATGATTCTATTCTATTCTATTCTAAAAAAAAAAGAAATTTGAAAACTAGTAAAAACCCTAAAATGAGTGATTCTAGCGACGAAGAAGTTTATTTGACGCCAACAGAATAGACTGAAACTATTAATAATGCGCAAATATTTCCTCATTGAGGTGGGATAAAAAGTTACGTGTTGCACTCGACTGCAAAGATTTTTCACCTCGTGCTCTTTTGATTCCCTCGCTAACGCTCAGGATTCTAATTTTCTAATCCTTCGCTTGCTCGGTCATCAAAATTGAGCACGCGGTTAAAAAGCAACTTTGCACTCTTGTATAACAAATTAATAACTTTTTTTTTCTTGGTTGAAAACACATAGATACTTTTTGTTTCTACCAGCAAAGAGGCAGTAAGAATGTGGCATTTGAAAATGAACTCGTTGCACATTTACATTGACAATAATAATAAATATTTCGAAAAATTTTGGTGTTCCTATTACGATCGGAATAAAGGTGGCTTGAAGATTAATTCTCTTTGAAATGTACCTATGCAATTTCGGTTCCAGATGAGTCAAGAGAAAATAGGAATACAATACATTTGGCTCACATATATTGTTTAGTTTCTTGGACTTTCATGAAGAAGCTTATTTTCAGAGATTCGTTGATAACAATTATATAGATCGATAAATATACTCAGTTACCTTGTGCTTGTCAAACTGTATGTCTCTCAACCAGGGGTCGAACAGCAGCTTGTCAGGCTCTATGTTAATGGGGCTCTGCCTTCTACCTTTGTTGCACATGCTCCATTGGGGGTTGATGAGACCCCAGAATCCGGGACCTAAGGAGAAATATTACCGGTTATTTGCTGTTTACAAAAAATATCAAATCTTATTACGCTCATGTAGGCTCACTCAAAGCTTCAAAAACTAAGTTCAAAAATAACGTTACACAAGCGCTGTAGGCCATAGTAAGTCGGTACCCGCTAACCATGTATTTATCAAATTAGATTAACTTTTGAATGTGTTGAAATACATTATGACATTGTTAGTTAGCGTAAATTCAGACATGACAGAAAGACAGACACGCCGAGAGACAGATGGATAGACAGACACAGACACTATAACGTTGTTAGTTATATTTTTTTTGTGATAGTCTTACAAATGTGATTTTTGACGATTCGAATGTGCTTCTGGATGGCCTATTTGGTTAAAGATATTTTCATTTTCAATATGCCTTTTTAGGTGGTGGATCCGTAAGTAGGGTCATCTTGGCTAGGCAGTGCCACCGATATTCATGTTTCCACCATAAAACAGTTCGCAAGTTCGCAGATTGCAGGGAGAGGTAGCCAGTGAAATTACTGGGCATGGACGGCATTGCATCATTTTTAACTCATTTTCCTTTTTTATGACAGGTCTCTAATTGCGACGGTAGCCACTTACCGCCAAGTAGACAGTCAGCTTGCTTATCATCTAGTCGTATAAAAGTGTCAACGAATGCCATTTACAATTTTAGTGGAATACATAATCTATTGCGGGGTCTTTGCTATTTTTTATGGCAACGAATCGTACGATCTGCCTGACGGTGACCGTTCACCGTAGCCTATCGACGCTCGTAGGCCACTCAGACGATGCCTACCCTGTAAAAGCCAAATGCTTGTCACACCTGAAATATCTCACTTATCCATGGGTTGGCTGGAAGAGATCTCTTTTAGAGATAAGTCCACCCTTGCAAACTTCCTATTACATGTAACTTACTGTGTATATTTAAAGTGCAATAAAGAGTATATATATATATAAGCGTGTGGGCCTCCAGCTTGTTTGTCATCTAGTTGTATAAAAAAAAACGTTAAATCGTGTTTCTGTTCTAGACGTGTCTAGATAAAGACTTGAAGAAATGTAGATGTAAGTTTTGATCCGGTAATTTTTTTTAGTGACGTATGGTATTACTAATAGAAGTGCGATTTTTCCGATTCTGCAATCTTCGGCAAGATGGAGGGTGCTACCCCAGCTGGGCACTTAATTTGAGTGGTAATTACTACTATGCTGCTTTTCTTTTAACCCTTAACTATAGTTGTGGGTCCAATGGACCCAGGGTGAATATTAGAAATTGTAAATTCTTATTGTAAGTCATCATCATCATCATCATTTCAGCCAAGAGACGCCCACTGCTTGGCATAAGCCTTCCCCAGGGATCTCCACACCGATCTGCGTACCGGGAGACGCAGCCTTGGTAGGCTTCCCACAAGGTGGACCGACGATCTGGTGAGGGTCGCGGAAAGCCGATGAATGAGGGCAGCGCAGGATCGATCGGTTTGGATTTCCCTTATTGTTTATTTTCACAATTTTTTTTTTACAAAATTAAATAGTAGTTTTATTGATATAATGAGAAAAAAATCCCATGGAAAGCTTTTATGCTCATTTAAAAATACACGGGTCCAACGGCCCCACTACTAAGTATAGATGCGTCAATCTTCCCTTCCACCTCTACAGCTAAAACTTAATTCAGTACAGTTCATTAAATACAGTTTTTTACGCAATAATCTGCGTGTTCAGTGATTACTTTGAAACTTTAAGCGACTCATCTAATTTCAAATTCAAAGGCCTTAAAATGACGAATCAATATTATATAGGTGTATGGAAATGTTACTCAAATGTAAGCTATTCAGACAGCTCTATAGTGCGATATCACATTCAATACAAAATCGGGATACCGCAAAATTTGGGCATCACTACGCATTCAATCGTAGTATAATGTGGGATTGGGGTGACCGGGGCGCCTTTGTACAGTCGGTGATAATAAAAAGCTTACACGTTATTTATTATACAGGCCTATTTTCAAAACACCAAAAACCTCAAAACCATTTCTGAGTTGCTTCCATAGTAAAGTGGGTTGTATTAATGATATCTTCAAATGGTTTTGTGGTTTTGAGTGGTTGAAAAATTACCCTGTTTATGGGAGATGTTTCATATCCGGCCAGGTAAATGTACACTATATAAAAGAAAACAGTAAAAATCGCCTAAATCCGGGAATAAAACTAATAATTCATTTTTACGTTTATTTCACTTTTACAAAATTCTAAAGGATTTGTCAATTTCACCGTTGTTCAATATGGCGGTCAATATAGAGGTCAACTAAACGTCAGTAAAGTGAGATGAATATTTGGCTGTGTTGCAGTTATTTTTGCAGTTTTCGACACTGTCATGTGTAGGTGTTTGTATATACCACGCTTGAGGATTATAAAAAATGGACTATGAATTAAAAAACTCCTCATAGATATTGGACGTGCACTTACTAGAGAAATTGGCACACGCTGGCAAGCGTAGGGACCCGTTTCACATTTGAAGGGATGTGCACTCCATAATATTCGTGTATCTAACTTTTGTCTCAAGTAAAATGATAGGTCAAGCAACAACTGTTTACCATCGACTTGTCACTTTTATTAATTGACTTATATTTTATTGCTTAATTTTAAATAGCAATCATTGTCTAATAGTCAATCAGAGAATTGAGATCAGAAAGAGTAATTCAGCAGTTCAAAGGTGCAACAGTATAACAATGATTTAGTGCCCTTATAATGTTGCATTATAAGTATAAACAAATAAATTTTACATACGATTAAACGATTTTACACATACAAATTACATTAATATGCGTATTTTATTCATATTTCACGTGATACTTGAGCTTATTTTAAAGATTTCTTACTTGTTGGACATTTTAACTAAATTTTTCGTTTCTATAACAATAATAAAAAATCGTAACAATATAAATTGGAAACAAGCTTCTGAACTCGACTGTACGTAGGACACTATCGGGCATCGTTACAGGGGCCGGAGTCATTACCGTTACATTAGTCGAATTCAGAAAGTCTACCGTAATGACACTATTCTATAACGTATTGATGTCAGTGATTCCGGACAATGGTAGTTTAAATTTATTCTTAGAACCAATGTCTTTAAGTAAATTCTCAGAATTGAGTAGTAATGAATTGGTGAACGTAAATTTATTAAAATACCGGACCTTTAAATAAGAAAAACTTCAAATTTCAATATATTCAAATAGGCCACAAAGAAATACTTTCGAATCGTCAATAAACACATTTTTATAACTATCACAAAAAATATATTAACTAACAATGTCATAATGTCTGTCTGTCTGTCGTCTCTGAATTTACACCGGTTCTAAAAGTTGAACTACCGAGAAGATTCCGGCAACAAACTCGTGTAGTCACCCTTTCAAACTTTTAGAATGTGCGGCATTATAAAGATTTTGGAGTTTAAGAATGCGCCAGCGCAATGTAGGTTTATTATAAGTGATACATTTTAAACATCGAGCTGATAAATGCTTAATTGGCCAAAAGTCCGCATATTTTGGCAAAAATATTATTCAGAGAAAGCTTTTTCTTTTGACTGCATGAGTAATGAGATAACTGTGTTATTTTATGTCAGGGATACAAAAATATGATTCTTTAAGAAGCATTGATTTTTCGTGTAAACAAGTAATTAATAGCACTTTTCTTCATTAACCGACTTCAAAAAAAGGAGGTGGTTATCTCTTCGACTGTTTTTTTTATGTTTGTAACCTGAGAACTTTCGACTGGGTGAACCGATATTGATGATTCTTTTTTTTCGATGCAGAATATTTTTTTGCAAATCGATTGAGCGGGTAGTTTGGTTTTTAAATCGAAATAACTAGAATGAATACCTAAGTCGTTTATGTATGCGAAACTGCGGATTTTTGCATTCCTTTGACTTTTTAGTGAAATGATACGATAGTAGAGAACAATATGAGCTGACGGTCACCCTTCTATCTTAGTACTTAGAAAGTTATCACTAAAAATTGTGAAAATAAAAAATTAAACAAAAAATAAAACCGACTTCAAAAAACTGAAAAGGAAAATTAATTAAATTTAAATATGTACTCATCCCCTAGAAACATATTTTTGGAGTTGGTGCTAAGTTGTGTCCAGAAACAATCAATCAAACAAACCAAAGTTTTTTGAAGTCTGTTTTAATTTTTGTTTAAATTTTGTTTCTTTCACAATATTTCAACGTCGTAATTATTTTATTATTATTTCAATGCCTGAACGAATATTTTTACAATTATCACCAATCTGTTTAGGTAATTAGTCATTGTTAGTCGTTTAGCTACATGAGTACGACGCGGTTTACAATTACTTGTCATAAGTACAGATAGCAAAACAAGTAATTCATAGCAGTTTTTTTACAATATTTTATAGGCTTATTTCGACGACGCAATTCGAAGAAGCGTTATTGCAAATTATTGCTATCTCAGATAACGTTAGTCCGCCTGCAGACTATTCAGATGTGTATCACGAAAAACACTCGAAAAGGTACTTTTACACTTGGTAGGTTAAAAATAGATAAATGCGGCAAATTTCGGGTCGGCCGCGCTTTGAGTGCCCAATATAATGGATACGGGTGACCGGGCACTATCATTAAGATTGTATCTGTGATCATTACTGAAGCTATCATTATGTGGATATGTTGGTATGTCCTTATTTTCAAATGCTTGTAGGCGGGCGTGGGGGCCTTAGTTCTACTATAGGCGTAGTGTTGGAGTTATCTTTGATTTAATCTAATCTAAACAAATATTATTAACGCGAAAGTAATGCTGTACGTCTGTCATGTTTTTACTTCTAAGCCGTTGAAGTATTTTCAAATGTAAGTTTTTTTTAAACAACTAGATGACAAATAAGCTGACGGCCCACCTGATTGTAAGCGGTTGCCGTCGCCTATACCTGCAATAACAAGGGAAAATCACTTGATATTGCAGGTGTCATCCTGAGGCCTAAAATGAAATGCCGTCCATGCCGAGTAATTACACTGGCTAATTACTCGGCATGGACGGCTGGCTTTCCCTTCAATCCGAAACACAGCGAACTGTTTCACTGCTGAAATAAAAAAGGCGCAGGTACCTTCTTGGTATCTTAGTGGTCCGAGCAGTTACCCGGACCCTGAAAGGTCGCGGGTTTAGTTACCACCGCAGGGCATATTTTTTTCTAGTCTAGAATTTTTTATAAAAACCTTTTTTCTTAAGCTAAAAATGGGGGAAAAATGGTAAGATTTTAAGTTTGAGTGATTTTTTTACCTGAAATTCCATCGTACGTCCACCATTCTTCCCAGCTGCCGGATATATCTGTAAATAAAATTATTGGCTAAGAAAAAATTTTGTAAGCTTATATTCAGATACTCTAAGCTTTAAGCTAAAGAAGCCTTATCAACATATTCAATTTCAAGCGTAACAGTTTGACCTTGAGACCGCACTTACTACGCTCGTAATAAAGGTGGCTTTCGTAGTGCAAATGTTACACTTGATGTGCTGCCGTGTGTACATATGTATATATTTTCTAAATTAGTCTACTATAAATATATGTACACAAATAAATGAACAGCCCTGACTATTCGTGCAAATTACCATTCAAACCTGGGACCCCTGGCCAAGTAACCTGCAGCCAGGGGTATTTATCGACTGAGTCATCACTTTTTACCAAAATGAACTTTTCCGAAATCTCTTGACACTATTGTAAAACGTGATTCGATTTTCCCATTTTTATTACCTTTATTTAATATAGATTTTTATCGACATTAAGTAAGAACTAGAGGTATGTTGAGCAATTCAGTTTTGAAATTATTTGCATCGAAGTGGTTTTTATAGCGTTTAAATATTTTTAAATAAAATAAAATAAATTTAGACAATTGGCTGAAACCAGCATGATCTGCAATGCCACGTTAATATTTTTTTTTAATTGATAACAGGTAGAACAACATCCCAAAGTTTCATCACGATCGGATTAATGGTTTAGTTTGAGAATAAACATAGTAATAAAAATATGTCTTGGTTACATTTTCCAACAAGCGTTTTTCTTTCTTTATTTGTAATTGTTGTGTTTTGGTTTATTAAGATTATAGTGTATTTGAGGATTTTACCTTTAACAGATACGCAGAGTAGTGTCAGTATGAAGAGTGAACATTGGTGCATCGTGGTCATGCGCCGTTTCACGCCTGCCACCGCATTGGGCACACCTTCTGAAACAATAGAATGAATTTTAATTTCATAAATATATCGCTGACCCTGCAAACGTTGTTTTTCCATAAAAAAAAAAATGTCCATGAAATAAAAAAAAATAGATAGTAGCCGATTCTCAGACCTACTGAATATTCATATAAAATTTCATGAGAATATCAAGCCGTTTCGAAGGTGTATGGTAACTGATCAATAGTTTTACAGATATAGTGGTATGTTTGATGTGTTGCGACGCATCATCCAAAAACGCTCCATAGAAAATCTGCGGGACAGGTGATGTCACATGTTGAGAAATGTATGGGCATACTGACAAATTTAATGATAACTATGTAATATGTATTTTTTCATAGCTGACATAATAATAGTTGCTTTAATTGATGTTAGCAATCTAATATAATTAACATTAATTGATAAATGATGGAAAAAATTGACCATTATTATGAATTTGCTTCAAAAACCTCTCCCTCCTCTACTAAATAATCTCTTTTTCCGCATTTTATATAAGGATTTATTCTGATTTATTCAGACGAATATTTGAAACCGAAATTAAGTTTACTTTTAAAAGGCAACAAACTATTGGTAATATAATAGTTTTTTTAAAAAAAAACAGTTTTTTAAAAAAAAAACAGTTTTTTTATCACATTAAGTATTTTCAATTTATCCTTACGTTACAGCCGCGTGCGCTATTGGTGTCTTTTTCCCTCGAGCGGATAAATCATATCTCTAGCCCTCTAATCTTTGGCTAGAACAAAGTTGACAGGGTATTGCCTTATCACAATATAACAAAAAGGTAATATAATTCTAATAAACAACCTTCCTCTGCCTTTGCTGAAACTCAAATAGTCTATATTTTTGACATCGTATATTAAGCCAGACTCGCATGATTTACAGTAATTTAAGTGTTGACACATTTATTTTAGTCCGTGGTAATTGTCACACATTAATATTAAATAATGACCAGTGGTTCTTACGAGTAGGTTTATGTTCATATTTTGGAAAACATTACGTGTTTTGATAATGTCAATATGTAACTACAAATATAATTCCAGGGATAATGATTTTGTAGAGTGGAAAAAGAATAATTAATGATTCCCAAATCAGTACTTATTCCTATTAATGGGTAATTCAAACCTTCAGTAAGTAAAAATGGATCTGCAAAAAATTTATTAGCGTGATTAATTTGGTCTACCAATTGTTGATTTGTCAGTATTTTGCTGACCCATTTGATACATTTGATGATCAATCATATTTTTGTAGTTAAGTTAGGTTAAAAATTACAACAATTCTAATAGACTAACAAATTGTCGTACCTACTCAAATTCAATAGCAAGATTATTTTCAACTAGGTAAGTCTTTGCAAAGATTAATGATATATGTATTTACAATTCTGGCAATTCTTAATTCGCAATTTCTAGATTCCCCATTTGCAACACGACTGATACTGTCATTGTCCCAAATTTTTATTGGGAAGTTAAGTTTTACTTAGCTTATTCATCATCATCATATCAGCCTAAGATGTCCACTATTTGTTTAGATTTTGAACCTTTGAGTAAGACTTATTAAAAAATAATTGAGGTACACAAAAGTATAAGGTTTCTTAATAAACATCCATATTGTCACGAACTCGCTTGATTTTGGCCTAAAATGTTGGATTTTTCAATGTGTTTTATGGTAGAACAAAGTGGAGAATGACACACTTAAACCATAGGGTACCTTTTCACGTCTCTTCTGTAGTGACTCACGTAATAACAAACAGGAACCAGTCATAAGCTTATATTGGAAATAAAACATTTAATGCAAGACAATTACATGAAAAGACTATATCTTTTTAAAAGTAAGACACTGACATATATAAATAAATAGACGCTGGATATCGTAAAAAAGATTACCGGTTGCCGTAGCCTATAGACGCTCGTAGCACCTTGGGCACTACTCAAAGAGTACATTTTTCATACGATAGCACTACTCTCTCGCGTTGCCTACCCTTTAGAAATTGAAAGAAACCGTTACGCTGACAGCAACGGCGATGATTCGCATTGTTTAAAGCGCTTTTTCATTGAATTCTAGCGACCTCACTTACCTATTACAAACTCGATATCAAACTTTTACTTAGGAAAAACCTCACTCCAAATGTTGTTAGGAGTATTCCAAACCTCTCTACGTAGTATCTTGGCTCCAACAACAAGATAAAAAATCCGTAGCTAAGGAAATTACGTCTTTATCTAAAGCCGCGCGCCATCGCAATCCTGATAGCACTAATGTACAGAATTAACCCCACTCGTGTCGGAGATTGGAGATTTCGCTAACGAAGTGTACTATTACAATATCATGTCGCGTGTTTTTTTTGTCCACTTGTGAATATGAGTGAGAAATTTTTTAGGCTTGTTTGTTTTGGTTGTTTTGTTTAGGGTTAACATTTCAGAATTTAATGAATGTCGGGATTTTCGTTTTTATTTATAGGTATAGGAAAAGGTCAAACTTCTGATGTGTTAGGTATACGTCAAACTTCTGATGTGTTACCCCCGCCTGTGCCCAGCAGTGGGACGTATATAGGCTGGTAATGATGATAATGAAATTTTAAACGTTCCTTAATTCGAATACCTTTAACTCTATTTGTTTTTTGAATTTGAAATGTTATTTTTATTTGTTTGTTTTAGTCTGTGTCCTGTGATGCGATTCACTAACAGACACATTCGACATCGAGCTAAACGACTGACAAGACGACGTGCCGCCATTGATTTTGACGTCTGAATACAGCACTACGCTAAGGCGTTTTCAATAATCTCTACGTCTATCTCTTGGCTGTGTATATTCGTCGCTGTTTTAGAGATACGACATGAAGTACAATCGATATTATTTGATTTTGTTTTTCGTGTGTTTAAAACGTATCATAATAACTTATTTCAATATTTCATTGACTTTTACATAAAGATGTAAAAGTAAACAACTTTTAAGTCGCGGCTCACTCCGTGCTTATCGTCAAAACGCTAGTGTCGCCAATGGTTGTCACATAGTTGTCAAACAAACGCCTACAGCTATGACAGCGTCGCCACAACTACAAATTCAAGGCTGCTGACTTTACAGAATCGCATAGCTGGAATTCCTGGTCCAATATGAGTTGTATTTTTTAACGGACATCGACTTGCTATTTTTCCTCAATTAATATTTAATATCTAGCGCGGTGTGGTAATGAATTCTAAATGATAACCAAGCCACGTCGTTAAAGGGTTATCGCTCCGGCAGAAGGCGGCAGCGGAGATCGCGGCAAAAGATAGCAATGTAGGGTTGGAATGTTACTGTTTGTTTATTTGTATACACTAGCTAACAATTTCGAGAGATATGTATCTGTTAATTCTATAGGAAAATAGAACGTCTTGTCCCTTAAGCGCTGGCCTCTCATAAGCAATTAAATAATGTATTTTTTGTCTAAGTTTCGATTACTTGCCGCCTTATTTACCGTCTCGGTGGTCTGGCAGTTGAGACCACCTACCGTAGATCTAGAGATCCGGGGTCCGATTTACATGGGGGCAGAAATTTTCTGCTCCGTTTGGTTGGTGGTGGGGCTTTTTTAAATCCGCCTGGCTACCACCATCTTACCTAAGTCTGCCGCCATAACAATAATGTTAACAGCGTTGTTATGTTCCGGTAGTTACAGGTGAGATAGCCAGTTCCTCTGTGGTTGAGGAATCCGGGTGTAACTCGCTTCCATCTTATCTTCACTTAATATCAGGTGAGATGAAGGCTAAGAGTTACCCGGTTAAGGTAAAAAAAACTTGACAAATAATTTACTAGGTGGTAGGCCCGTATGTAGAGTTGTCTAGGTAGGTACCACCGCCTTTCTTACTTCAGCCGTGAAACAGTTTGCTGTGTTTCGGATTAAAGGGAAAGGTAGCCAGCGTAATTACTGGTCATGGAAGGCATTTCATCTATGAAATGATGATTCAGGATGACAACGCATCTGCAATAAGAAAGTGATTTTTTCCTTGTTATTGCAGGTTCTGATGGTAGCCACTTACCACCAAGTAGACAGTCAGCTTGCTTGTCATCTAGTTGTATAAAAAAATTAGAAGCATCTACATATACAATCGTATCGCATCCCTAGAACTAAAGTGAAAGGGGGCTAGGGTAACTTAGCCGGTTTTCGACCATTTAAGAGAACTTATGACTTCAAGAGAAATTATTTAAAATGAACTTTGGGCAAACATTTGTAAGATATATGTTTTATAACTAGGAATTTAATATTGTTTTATAATACGTAGCTTCATTTCTTGTTGATTTAAAATATTTTTTTTAACAAAAATTCAAATTACTATTTAGCCTATTTTCGGCCACCGAATTCAGTATTTGGCCGTTGATTTATCTAGTTTTCGGCCACAGCTTTGCTGTTTGAAAATGAATCTTATTACAATATAGTAGGTTTTATTATTGAATAAAAGCGAAAAATACCAAATCTACAATTTTAAAGTTATTAGCAACATAACACACTGCGCACACACATTATTTCTACTTTAATTGATTAACACCGTAGTAACACTAAAAATATTAATGAAACGGTGCTTCTCTTACTATTGCCACTGGAAAATGCTAGGCTGTTATACGGATGGGATTAGCCTGATATTGTACTTATCGAACATAAAAATAATCATCGAAATTGGTCTAAATTTGACTGAGATATGAGCCAACATACCTACAAAAACAAAGAAAATTGTCAAATTGTTAACCTGTTCTCTGCTTCTCTTATTTCCTTTAAAGAAGCAAAATCATATTATTATCCTAAAATATTTGCAACAGAATTGGCAGCATTTTGTTTTCGTATAAAGTGTGAGTTGTTGCCTGCCAGACAGGCGGGCGCAGCCTCAGACGGCGCCCGCCTGTCTGGCGACAGAGGGGCTGACAGACTGGGGAGAGAGCTCCCGCAAAGTTACGGGCCGATAGCACCAAATACACAGAGAGAGAAGGTTCGCTTGTCGAGGAATTAATATGTTTTAAATATTTTGCGATGATTAGCATAATGATCATAGTCATCGTTTCACTGCTAGACACAGGCCTCCCCTAAAGATTTTCTCGATGATGCGGTCTTGTGCAATACTCATCCAGTGGCCTTAGCAGTTCGTCGGTCCATCTTGTGGCAAAATATAAAGTTTCGATGCATGGAATCAATGTCTATCAGTAGCTAGTGTGAAAGCACTTCTATATTAAATTAATTAATTAATTAGACATTGGTAAAGATTATATTATTGCTCTTTATATGAAACTTAGTTAAATTCAAAACTTCTCCTACTTTCTAAACGAACATGTAAGGATGGATACCATGTAAAAATTAAAAATAAACATTGCACTTGAAACATATGTTCAACAATACATCATCATCATCATCATCTCCAGTCTATATACGTCCTACAGCTGTGCACAGGCCTTTCTACATGGGAGAAACACATGAGGAGTTTGGGCCATAACACCATCACAATTCGGGTTGGTGGGTTAAAGCGGTTGCAGGAACAACCGGGACCAACGGCTTAACGTGCCTTCCGAAGCACGGAGGAGCTCGAGATAACAAACTCTGATTGACCCATCCCAAGATGCCGATCCTGGGATGGGTCAATCAAAGTTTGTTGGCGATGTTGCATGGCGAAAGTTGCTTTGTGTTTCGTATCGAAACCAGAGCGCTCAAACCAATACGACACCGAGCTCCTTCAACAACAATACAATTAGTTAGCAAGAGTGGACTTCTCGTGGCAATTTCTTTACATCAAGTGTTAATAAAATTGTTTCTGTGGTTCGGAATGCACGCTTAAACGAGTGGTTCTTACTGCAACCGCTTTAGCCCACTAACCTGCATTGCACCAGCGCGCTGGCTCAATGCAGGTGGGTTTAAGTTTGGGCCATAACACCAGAGTTATGGACCAAACTCCTCATGTAGTTCTCCTATGGAGGAAACCCTATGCCCAACAGTTGCACGTTTATAGTCCGGTGATGATGATGATGTGATGAAGTTTTGTTTCATGAAGCTGACCTTCTGAAACTTACTATTTATTGTAGAAAATCGGTCCATGTTATTGTTTTTATTCCGCTTCGCCTGATCACTGCGTATTAATGTATTTGTTGGCATTTTTATTGCAGTTTGCAATTTTATAATGTCCAAAGGTCTGTTTTAGCGTGCTAGTGTATATTTTCCTAATGTTTCTCCTATCACATCTTATCATCGACAAACTGGTGACCTTACTCGCCACTGGAACACAAAGATAAAGAAACAGTATCTTTGGTCACAATAAGCATTGCTACGATTGTCCGTAGCAATCGTAGCTGTCGTCGTAGCACTTCTTTTTATCCGTAGATAAGTAGGTACTTCCTGATTGTATTTTTTAGTGTGGAATATATATTACATGGTATTCTATGTACTTTGGGTATTTGTTTGATATCAATTTTAGCTTTTGGCTTGAAAGTTTATAAAAATATATATTTTTATAAAAGGTGCTATACTGCTCTAACCAACTGAGCTTGGGATATCCCTGTGAAATTCTTCTAGTCTATCTGGATTTGCGTTTATGAGCTAACGTCCACCCTACAATGTCGAAATGTTCTATTTCAACGGTCGCGGGTTCGATTCCCGCCTCAGGACGTGAAATTTTTCTAGTTTTATATTTTAATTACTAAGTAATTTTTCAAACATTTATAATAATGCTAAAATCAAAAATTAAGAAAAGGTGCTATACTGTGAAGGATGGGCCAAATCTCGTCAGGGTCCCTTATACACATTATTAATAATTGTTTAAAAATGTAACTATCAATAAAAAGCATACATTTTTTTATGATAAGTGTAAGTCAAGTGCCGGGAATCACAAATAAACATTAATTATGGTGTAGCCAGGTAAACAAAGTTGATCAAATAGGTAGTTTATTACACTTTTGCAAATTTAAAAAGATTCTTTCGAAGAAATCGTAAAAAGCAACAATAACAAATGGCTCATTGAAGGAAAAGTTTACATTGAACTGAACGCATTGTGAAAAATACATTTGCGAAAATAATAAATCTAAACTTTTGACAAATTTAGCACACGATAATAGTCTTTCAGTGATGTTTATAAGGTTGACGCTCGGTTGTTTCAGTAAAAGTCGTTAAAGTGTAGTCTTTAGGGTTGGCACGATATCTGTATAAAATATAGGTAATCACAATTATGAAAATCCTTTGAGTCTTTGATGAATGTTCGGCAGCGCTTACGATGTGGTTTTGGACTAGAAATAAAAAGAAAAACTGAACATAACAGAACTCTAGTAAATTATTAATAGATCGAATTATTTGTGATGAAATACATTTTCTACACAAAAAATAAAATAAATGGACATTAAACAAACATTGATGATTGAAATATGATGAATAGATTAAACTTTCCCGGGAAAAGTTATGAAGAAGAAAATATCCTGGGATTTCTTATATTCCATTAATTTAACAGAAGAGTGGTGATTGATTACTCTGCCAAAAAGAATTAAACTTTGAAATAATAATAATATTTTATTTGCTAATTAAATACTTATATTTAATCTTATAACGTAACATTGAGTATCTAATATTTCCCCAAGTGTGGCATGCAAATATAATTAATAATTCAAAGTCAAAATTTATAGTCATAATATAACACAATGCGCAATTTCTTATTTTACTATCTAATGATATGATTATGTCAATACTTAACTTAAAAAAAGTCATTTGGAGAATATAAGTTTTTATCTTTCAGCCACTTTCAAAAAAATATTTTAAATATTTTAATGGGTTACATTTTTTTTCCTAAGGTAGGTATACCATTATAGACTTTTACACACATTGCATTACATTGTATTTGATAATAAGCCAGTTTTGGATATTTATTTTATAGTAGTTTTTTGACATCAGAAGAACATCAGATGCATTTTTAAAAAGCTTATGATATATTTAACAAAGTAAGCTACCTACCACAAGTATATAAATACAAGGAAGTGTTAATATTACCAGTTGCCTAAAGAAAGGCCTACACGACTCTCGAGAAGCTATGCCACTTATGGTTCTTACACGTTTCTTGTGCAATATATAATTTATTTAAAGAAGTTAAAATAGAAGAGTTTAATTAAAGACAAAAAGCACAGAAATATTAATTCTAAATAACAATAACGTAAAGTCGGCAACCCTATTGAGCCCTACCGGAAGCGCGCAGTGGTTGGTAGACAAAGCTCGTCGGCTTCAGGATGTGGGTGTATCTTCGAGTTTCTAGTTAACGGCTCAGTATCATTTGCACATTGTAAAGGCGAAGAAAAATGTTTGTGCATTTAGAAAATGAACCGGTTAAAACTTCTGCATTGGTAATTTTCTTGTTATCTTTTCAACGCGATCTTTTATCTTTCTTTTGTTTGGGTTAAGAATAATAAATTTGCTGATGATAATTAAGCATTATGACGTCATCAGGCCTTGTTGATGAAGCCGCAGTTGCACCCGAAACACGGCAAAATACAACATTTTTTAATCTACGTTTTGGCAAACATGATTCTGTCGCGATTTGCAAACTGTAATTAACAAGTGGGCGCCCACGACACAGGGCTTTCTAGCTAGACAGGTTAGATCTCCTGTATTGTTGAAAAATTGTATACTATGGTCACTTAAAAGTAATAGGTTATATAATGTAAGAATGGCGTACCTAAGTTCCTACTTTATTTTTTGTATATCTAGTACCAATGTACTAGGAAACAAAATTCTGTGAAATACATAAATTTATTTGAAAATTGTTTGTAGGTAGTAATTGTTATTAATGACCATGCTAGTTATTACATGTAGACTGTTATAGATGCTGTTCGCAAGGGTGTTTCCGAGACCGCACGTCGCGACCCCAAAGCGCCAAAAGTCCGTTGAACTTGAGGAGATGAAGGGCGCATGCCCCAGTAAACCCAACTGGAGCAATAATGAATTCCATAGTGGCATTTTATTTGGGATTTAAAAATTTTGAAGTACCTACTATAAATATTTATTTCTTGCGTAGCCTGATATAAAAATAAAATATTAACTAATACAATTGTTTTTTTAAATAGGTAATATAGTATAGAAAATGACCGGATAATACTGATCCGAACTAGGAATAACATGTAATATTACAGGCTGAATACACGTAGACATTTTTTTTTATACAACTAGATGACAAACAAGCTGACGGCCCACCTGATGGTAAGCGGTTACCGCCGCCTATAGACATCTGCAATAACAAGGAAAAATCACTTGATATTGCAGGTGCGTTGTCATCCTGGGGCCTAAGATGAAATGCCGTCCATGCCTTTCATTCTTATTACCTTTGCAATAAGAGTCACGGCCAGATCACAAAGGTACATTATTGCTAGTTCGGTACTGTACGGATAGCAGCGATGCCGCTAGACGCGAGCAATGCATGAAAATTTTATTGTATATTTCCTTATTATTTATAGTTTAGTACGTTTCTTATTTCAGCCGTGAAACATTTCACTGTAATTCGGACTGAAAGAAAACGTAGCCAGTGTAATTACTGGGCATGGAAGGCATTTCAACTAAGGCCTCAGAAAGGCAACGCACCTGCTATACCAAGTAATTTTTTCCTTGTTATTGCAGGTGTCTGTCTATAGGCGGGGCGGTAAGCCGGTGGGCCGTCGGTTGACTGTTTGTCATCTTGTCGTTTAAAAAATATGGCGAATGATTCTCGAGGATCGAGGAGCTGGGTGGCGTAGTGCAACCCACCAAACCGTATTGGGCCAGTGTGGTGATATTATGGCACAAACTCCTCATGAGTTTCTCTCATCTAGAAAGGCTCATTTCCAGCAGTGGGGCATTTATAGGCTGGTAAGATTATTGTTATATAGGGTTACAGTAGAAAGTGGTATGAAGAATGCACTTATACTTCAACTTTGATAAAGAATAAATGTAAATAAACCACTGTCATTTTAGTATAAGCGATGAGCAGGAAAGGTAGCGAGTGAAAGGGAGAAACCTATACAAAATGACAGTGATATTGGAACTCTTGAAAATCATATACAGTTTTACACTCTTAAGTCCTATTTTAAAATCTATATTTCCGTTGAGTTCATAGGTCTTGCGATAGAACTACACCGACAAATAAAAAACCCGCCCCTTTTAAACCGGAAACTATAAAAATGGAGCTATTAATTGTTAGACATGTCACGGCTATACTCCGTAAATCAAGTACCTCCCCTAATTAGTACTAATGTCTCCCTTGAGAAATGACATGCCGAGCGTTTAACATGCATAAGTTGTGTGTTCTCACCTATTATGTTGTGGGTGTATTTACAAATATGAGGTACCTAAGTATACTTGAGCGAGGTAAGAAAATATGAAAGACAATAAAATTTGCACTGTGTTGGATATCAGGGTCCATAACAAAGAAGAAAAGCGTAGCGTAGAAAAGATTCTTTATGTCGTGTCCCTCAGAACCTAAATCATCACAATCAAAGTCATGAACACGTTCCACTGCTTAACACGGGAGTCAAACTGTTAGTAATTGTAACTCACTTTAAATGGGTTTCAGATGTCTTTTTTGACACGATAAGGGTTTTAGTCACTTTAGTTTATGACTGTATTTTTAAATACAGCCTAATTTAGCAAAACACTAGCTAAAATGATCCAATTTTTTAAAATTAGTGAGAATTTTAAAAATAGGATCGTTTTGGCTAATCTTTTGAAATAGAAAACAAACTCAAGCGAAACATTTTATTTATTTGTAGATATTTCATGTAATACTTTAAAATGAAACACGTGGGCACCTATTGCAAATATACTTTCTGGGATGGAGTCGTTTTGATGCAACTCGTAATAAAGAAAGCACCTTTCAGGAAACTGATATTTATATTAAAGACCTTTTAATATGAGGTTTTAATAGGTGGCCTAGGTGGAAGGTCCGTATGTAGGGTCGTCTGGGTAGGTACCACCGCCATTCTTATTTCAGTCGTGATATAGTTTCCTGTGTTTCGGATTGAATGGAAAGGAAGGCAGTGAAATTACTACGCATGGAAGGCATTTCATCTTAGGCCTCAGGATGATAACGCATCTGCAATAAATACCAAATGACTTTTTACTTTTTATTGCAGGTGTCTATAGGTGGCGGTTACCATTTACCACTAACCACCAGGTGGCCGTCAGCTAGTTTGTCATCTAGTTGTGTTAAAAAATTCAAATCTCAAATATATGGTAGCTTAAGACTATAGTGGTATGATCTTTGAAACATTGTTTTCCTTCGCTAAGATACCTGATAATATTAACAGTACTGGATATCAAATTCTTGTACTTATTATGTGTATCCTAATACCTATATCTTCTGTATTTCGTTTCATTGTAGCGTGAAATAGCAATGTGAGAAGGTATGCATCGCCACTTATCATTTTTAGGGAATAAGGAGGCAGAAAATAAAGCCCTGTGCGAGCGCCGCTACGGTCAGTCATGAACACTAGACTGAGCCGTGGCGCGAGGCGCGACGAGCGTAAGGCGGTGGTAATAAAACGTACACACACACACGCACACACACACACGCACACACGCACACACACATTTCTACTTTACCCTTAGAAGGTCTCATTACCCTTCAGTTGTTGATAATACTTAGATTACTTGAGATAAAACAATAATATTTATTTATAAATGTTAATTATACTAGAAAAATCGCACGTCCTGGAGCGGGCATCGAACCCGCGATACACACGCCACATTTATAACAATGTTAAAATAAAACTAAGAATGTATAAAAGATAAGTTAGCTAAGGCAATTGAAATAACGTTCTGGAAGAGCGAGGTCTCCCAGTCCCAGTACATATATAATTTTTGCTTAAAAAGAGGTCTCGTAGTAGCATTGTTAAAGAATAAAGATTTTCGAGTTTGAGTTTGATTTTTTTAATCAATATACCTCCGTAATAAGCGTTGATTTCGACTGCCGCCGTAATAGGACAGTTTACGTTAATATCGCATTTTCATTCCACTAACATAGTCTTTCCACTGGGAATTTTCATTTGAACATTGTTATCCTCATAGCGAAATATTCCTAAACGTTGACACAAAAGATTCTACGGGCGATTTTTCCGACCGATCCAATACCATTCGACTCGCACAAGAGGGCGTATCGGATTCCCCTATATGAAATACAAATAAATGTGGCTGTGTGTTACACAGACGCGTAACCAGCACGTTAAATTTTATTAATTTCTCTGTTGGTGACTATAATGAGGAGCTTGGTGGCGTTTTGGATGGTGGTTAGCGCTCTGTCAATTCTAGGATGGGTCAATCAGTTTGTTATCTCAAGCTCCTCCGTGCTTCGGAAGGCACGTTAAGCCGTTGGTCCCGGTTGTTCCTGCAACCTCTTTAACCCACCAACCCGCATTGGGCCAGCGTGGTGGTGTTATGGCCCAAACTCCTCATGTGTTTCTCCCATGTAGGAAGGCCTGTGCCCAGCATCGGGACGTAAATAGGCTGATGATGATGATGATGATGATGATGATGATGACTGTAATGAAAGCCTACATGAGGCAGCTGGCAGTGGGCAGAACACATTGCTCGCAGAACCGATTGCCATTGGGGCCAAAAGTTTCTGCAGTGGTAATCACGGAGCTGTAGATGCAGCGCGAGCAAGCCTCCAGCAAGATGGGCCGGCGACCCGGTTACAGTCGCAGGCCGCTGGATGCGAGCAGAGCATGATCAATCATCGTGAAATCCTTTGGGGGAGGTATTTGTCCAAGAGTAGACGTCTTTTGACTGAAATGATGATGATGGAGCAGTCAGCTAACAGAACGAGCTCACGACAAATTGCTAAACACGTGGCAATTTTGTGTTAGCTTAGCTATACAGAATGACCTATGAAACGAAATTATTAAGGTTACCTTACGAGATAGATTCGGAAATTGGGGCATCCGTAGGAGAACTAAAGTCGCAGACAAGGCTCATAAGATTATCAATACAAAGTGTTACAATTCTAAAACACATATCATGTCAAACCAACAGCTTTCAGGGAGTAGTTTTATCATGGAAACTAAGTTGCCGAAAAGCGCAGTGTTGCTCACTAGATGGACCAAATACCTGTTCAGGGTTGCAAGGAGTTAATGGATGCGGGTCGCAGAAATCCGTACTTTCTTTACATACAATTAAAGTTTTAAAACAAGCCCACCAGGTAAGTGGTTTATGGCTACCGTAGCCTTTAGACACCTTCGATAACAAGGAAAAAAAACATTTTTTATTGCAGGTGTGTTGTCATCCAGAGGCCTAAGTTAAAATGTACAGTAAACTTGCTATTTAGCTTTCCCCTAAATCAGAAACATGGTGAACGGTTTTACGGCTGAAATAGAAGGCAGAGGTAGCTACCTACCCAGTCGATAAACGATAGCAAAATTTAGAAATTGATGGCGGAGACCGTTGTTGACCAGAGCTGGAATGATTATGCTATACAAGATGTTATACAAAGGTGTAGTCATATTTTAAGGGCTTATTCTATCCATCAATACAAACAACTTTTACTATGAGAACTACTACGAAATCGCAAAAAAGAAATCAGCTGTTCCATACATTGCGTCGAGTAAGTACATTGACCTTACTATGGAACAGCTGATTTCTTTCTCGCGATTTCGCAGTTGCCTCATAGTAAAAATTGCTTGTATTGATGGGTACAATAAGCCCTTAAAATATGACTACACTTATGATATGATAACACTTTGCAGAAAGAAAACAATGATCAGAGTATTTCAAATTCGCAACGTTGTAACTGTCAACCTAATGCAGCACAAGTACGTACCACTGAGTTAATTTAGCTGAGTGGATTCGCTCGTGCATTGTCATCGCTTGTTTATCGTCGGGGGTAACTTAATGGTATTAAACTTGAGAAATAACTGTGACTTTGAACGGCGGATTTTTAGAACGATTTAATTCCATGTGCGATTAAATGAAAATACGCAGTTCTGACATACCATGTTTTTTGGTCGAGTTCTCTGAAATCGAACAGAATTTTGTCCCGAGGGAACACGTTTTTTACAGTTTAATTTAACTTTTCAGATGAAACTTTGAATACCAAAACTTGCTAGAATATATTGCAACCACCTATCGGTGACATCACTATACAAAACTCTGTCAGGAGGTTGAAATTTTTTTATGTTTGGAAGTGGGCAATCCGTGCTTCAGAAGGCACGTTTGGTTCCGGTTGTTACTGCAATCGCTTTAGCCCACAAACTCCTGTGTTTGTCTCACGTGGAAAGGCCTGTGCCCAAAAATGGAACGTATGAAGGACTGAAGGACTGTGTCCAGTATTTATACATTGTTATTTTTTATTATTATTGTATAGCTGGTGCTGATGACATTAAATTTATGTCACCTTTTGTGGTTTCGATCGCCTTTTTGTGTGTTGGGTTTTTAAGCTTTGCTGTCGTATATTTTTCCTTGTGTTTGTATTGTAGTGTACCTACTGTCATAGAGCTTTTTAAAACCGTCTTGCGATTGAGACATTCAAATTACATCTCACTGTTCCAACAGAATATCAGAGCTACAACGCCGGCTTGAGTCAATTTTTGAATATATATTTCTTTTTATTACAAAATATTCAGGTTTTTTTTTTTTTTTTTTTTTTTTATACAAAGCACGACAAATGACTCAACACCACCTGATGTGAAGCGGTAAGAAGAGTCCATATGCGAAGACAGCTAGTGCAGTTCAGACACTGCTCTAGCCGCCTCCACCTTGCCGGCCCGAAAGGTGCTTTTTCACGCCTCTTTTGAAGGAACCCATGTTATACGAAGGAGGGAACACATGTGCTGGCAAAGAATTCCAAGTTCTGGAAGTTCGACAAAGAAAAGAGCTACTAAATTTCTTTGTACGTGATGTTGAGGTGGAGACAGTGAATTGATGACTCCGAAGACCGGCACGCGTGCTCCTGAGTAGGAAGGGGGAAGGTGGGATAAGGTCAAATAGCTCTTCAGAACACTCTCCGTGATATAGCCGATAGAAGGCGCTAAGCGACGCAATGTCTCGACGCAATTGCAGAGGCTCAAGGTTGTTGGTGACCTCTACATCGCCAACGATACGGACAGCACGACGCTGCAATCTGTCCAGGGCATCGAGTAGGTACTTGGCGGAGCCATCCCACAAGTGCGAGCAATATTCCACGCAAGACCGGACCTGAGTTTTATATAGCAGGCATAATTGGTCAGGCGTGAAAAATCGACGCACCTTGTTCAGGACACCGAGCTTCCGTGAGGCTGTTTTTATCACGGTTTCGATGTAGTTCCTGGAATTAAGATCGCAACATATCTCCATACCTAGCAAGTTGAGGGAGCCCTGTGCCGAAAGAGTCATGCCCTGAAGAGACGGAAGGGGAAGGAACGGCGACATTTTAGCCGTAAACGCGCACACCTGTGTTTTCTTAGCATTGAACTCAACAAGATTATTAGATCCCCATTCAGATACGAGGTTCAACACCCTGTCGAGCTCAATGGCAAGATTCTCTCTCTCCCTCTCGGTTTCAGCGCGCCCAGCCCCTGGGCGACCGTAATATCCCCCATGCACTGTACTGTCATCTGCATAGCAATGAATGTTTCCTAACGGAATCATGTCATTGATATGAAGAAGAAAGAGTGTGGGGGATAGAACAGAGCCTTGTGGTACACCAGCATTCACTGACATGAACCGCGAAGCGCATCCATCTGCGAGGACACGGATTCTTCGCTCATGCAGGAAGTCGGCGATCCAGTTACAGAGCTGAGCGGGCAGACCGTATGCCGGGAGCTTGGAGAGAAGAGCCTTGTGCCAGACCCGATCGAACGCTTTGGCAATGTCAAGGCTAACTGCCAGTGACTCACCACGTTTGTCAATAGCTTCACCCCAGACATGCATTAAGTACGCTAGAAGATCACCCGTTGACCGGTTCGGCCGAAACCCGTACTGTCGATCATTAATTAATGAGTGACCTTCTAGGTATCGGATCAGCTGGTGGTTTAAGATCCGTTCCATGACCTTGCAAAGAACCGAGGTGACAGCTATCGGGCGGTAGTTAGCTGGGTCTGATCGGTCTCCCTTTTTGGGGACCGGTTGCACATTGGCCTCTCTCCAAGATTCCGGCACACACCCAGAAGAGAGAGAAAGACGGTATAGCCGCGTTAAGACAGGAGACAACTCCGCTGCGCAGTTTTTCAGTACTATCGCTGGAATGCCATCAGGTCCACTAGCTTTCCGGACGTCGATTGACTGAAGCTCCGCACGTACATCACATTGCCTAATACGAATATCGGGCATTGTGTGGCCACAGTGGGAGAGTGTTGGTGGCTGTAAGTTGCAGTCATCGATTCGGGAGTGAGCAGCAAAGAGTTTTACCAAGAGATCGGCTTTCTCTTGCGGCTTGTGAGCTAGCGAGCCGTCAGAACATCTCAACGGGGGCAGCGAGGGTTGACAGAAGTTGGATTGCACGGCTTTGGCCAGACGCCAGTAGCTACGGCTTCCCGTAGGATGCGTAAGAAGTTCTTGGCCAACTCGTGCAACGCGCTGGGCATCCGCTCTGATGAAGGCCCTTTTGCAGGACTTGGTGGCTTTGTTATAGGCTGCTTTCAGTGAGTCAATGGTGGGTTCCCCGCAAGCTCGGCCCCTGATCCAAGCGCGGTATGCCGACTGTCTGTTTTCAACAGCTAAGGCACAATCGCGGTTGAACCAGAGCTTACGCCTACCCCTACTGATGAGATCGGAGTGAGGGATATAGTACTCCATCCCTAACATGATCTCATCAGCAACAGCAGTAGCGCTAGCGTTCGGGTCCGGCTCACTGAAACAGCGCTGCCTCCAAGGGACAGATGCGAAGTAATCCCGCATACCGTCCCAATCTGCCGACGCATAGTGCCAGATGCGGCGTTTGGCAACCATAGGTACCGGTGGCGACGCCCGTGGCACCCCAGCGGATACCAGGCAGTGATCCGATGTTCCCAAAGGAGCACGAACCTCTAGCCGATATCCATCCGGGCGAGTCGTCAGCAGAAGGTCCAACAATGAGGGCGCGTGACCGACAATGTCTGGAATCCTGGTGGGCTGGTTTACCAGTTGGGTCAGGTCATGCGTGAGAGCGAAAGCGTGGGCAGTTCTACCAGCATGGTCAGTTTTAGAGGAACTTAACCACGACTCGTGGTGAGCATTGAAGTCCCCTAAAAACACCAATTCCGCGGTTGGAAACTGCTCCTGCGCAACATCTGCCACCCGACTAAGATGTTCGAAAAGTCGAGTTGTCTCCATGTCACCGCTGTGGGATCTATACAGGCACACGTAGATACGGCAATGTGTGCCCAGGTCCACATGCACCCCAAGAATAGAGTAGGAAGGGTCCTCCAAACAGCGGAGACGGCGACAGCAAACATCCGCCCGGACAAACAAGCATACCCCGGCCTTCGCTTTGAAGGACTCTTCAAGAGCGTAGCCGGGGTAATCCAAGTAGCTAGTGTCTGCCGGGCGGAGTATTTGCGTCTCCGTCAAAAACAGCATTTCGGGTCGAGCCGTCTCGAGATGTTGGTGGACGGCATTGAGGTTAGCATGGAGCCCACGGATGTTAGTGAGCCCGACCTCAAACAGCGTGGTTGTGGTGGGGGTGTGCACCGCTGAACGACCGGAAATGTTTCTTAGCGCTGCCATAGTAAATGATGAAGGAGGAGAGGCGTGAATTGGGGGAACGTCGTCGCGATATATACGGTCAAAGCGTGAGGCCTGTTTCCCCAGGTAATAGCCGACAGCAGAGAAGCGCTGACCCGCCGAACGGAAGGGCTACGGACGGTTATTTCAAACCGAGAAGACGGAAGGTTATTTCAAATATATGGGTTTTTTATTATATATCTTCCCTTCTTCAAACTTATACTATCAGAGTCATAAGTTTTCACATCACTAAGTCAACGCATACATTTGAAAATATTTTTTATTCCTAAAAAAACATCCACGTATTCCACAATGTATTGCTTATAAACGTATATCCTGCCTGTGTCATTTAATTTCCTTTATGTGCCTTTGTTTCGTGTGGTAAAGAGGTTGTAACACGTCTGCTAAACGATCTTGTTTAATGGAGCGCTTACTATAATTACTCTTTATGGCGTAGAAAATATTTTATATCACTAACATTCTCTGTGTAAGCTATTAGTATCAAACAATATTTAAAACTAGTGGCCGCCTGCGACTCCGCCCGTTTGGATATCGAGCTCTAAAAAAGTATTCTATGGCACTCCCAGGGTCTCAAGCTATCTCCATACCAATCTTCATCTAAATCGATTTAGCGGTTTAGACGTAAAAAGGTAACAGACAGACAAAGTTCCTTTCGCATTTATGATGCTAGTATGGATGATATGCCTGTGGTTGAAAATCAAGTGTGTTTCACGTCAAACGTAACGTATTGTTCATCAAGTTAAAATATCAAAACATGCTCAGAAATAGGCCAAAAAAGCGCTTGTACGTAATATTAAATTATGGCTAGCGTTCGCTGGAAGAGATCTGTTTGAGAAATAAGCTAACTATTGTTCGTGTATTTTCTTAGTGTTATATCTGTTAAGTTTTTTGTGTCTCAAATCAAACATAAAATAGTGATCAAATGACCAATTGCAAGTATAATGACCTACTAAAACTACTTCATATGTACGCTTACCAATACCTGCTGTAGAAACAATGCCTGAAATACTTATACTCAAGTCATAGAAAAGCTGTATCTCAATATAATATAGTATATTATTCCTCATTACTAATCCAAGATAGCAGTAGAGATACGACGCAACGGCTGCACGCTCTACCCCTGAGACATTACTCATATCTATTATTTAGGTATCAACAGAAGTCTCTGAGCACATTCACAATTTGTTTATTTATTCAATGATAATAACTTTGTTTTAATTACGGGTATCTACTTTCTTTTAGCGCAGTTGGAATCTAGGAACGAACTGTTTTTAACCCCCGACGAAAAGGGGTGTTATAAATTTGACGTGTCTGTCTGTGTATCGGTGTATCTGTGTATCTGTGTATCTGTGTGTCTGTCTGTGGCATCGTAGCGCCTAAACGAATGGACTGATTTTGATTCGGTTTTTTTTGTTTGAAAGCTGATGTGACTACGATTTGATGACTATCAGCTCATTGTCTACATGATAATAGGATTTTACTAACTTTAACAGATCCGATTGATTTCAAATTTGGTGTACTGTCATTTTGGTGACATTCCCATGACATACTAACTTTGAGCTGATCCTATACCATCAAAAAGTCTGCGAAATGGTTAATTCTTCAGAAACTTACAACAGATATAGCGTGTTTGGGCTCTTATGAATAGTCATAATGAGATGGTGTTAGATAGATGATTAATGACGCCGGGGGTTACTTAAAATTTTTAATTTTGTAATTATTGAATATTTTTGAATCGGCTCTAAAATGCAAAAAAATCAAAATAAATAAAAAGTAAAATAAATAAATGAATACTCTTAATTCAAACTCCGCTTGAGAAGAGCAACGTGAGCGTATTTTTTTAGAGTTCCGTACCCAATGGGTAAAACGGGACCCTATTACTAAGACTACGCTATCCGTCCGTGCGTCAAGCTGTATCTCCATGAACCGTAATAGTTGGACAGTTGAAATTTTCACAGATGATGTGTTTCTGTTGCCGCTATAACAACAAATACTAATAAACATAATAAAATAAATATTTAAGGGTGACAACAAACGTGACTTTTTGCTTGTTTTTGCTCGATATTGATAACGGCAACAGGTAGATAGACGCTAGTTTATTGATAACGGTACGGAACCCTTCGTGCGCGAGTCTGACTCGCACTTGGGCGGTTTTTTATTGTGTAGTCAATATCACGTATCACGTACTCGTATTATTACGCGCAGAGCTCATTAATGTCAAACGTGAAGAGTTGCGAAGCAATTAAAATGAAAATATTGACAAATTCAGACCCACAAAATATTTTTTAAGTTCTTATATTTCCCCAAATTATTTTAACAATGAAAATGTTGCAAAGTCTGTGCTAAAACATCTGAATATAATTGTTCGTAAATAGACTTATGCAGGTAATATGAATAAGAATTGTTTATTTGTGAACATAGGTACAGTAGGTAAGTACAGATAAAAACAATTTAATACAAACACAAATCAACCGATTTAATACAAATGCAACCTCTGTACTAAAATAGTATTAATGGAAAAAAAACTTTAAACCTTTATAATTAAGTCGAAGAACCTATATGCAGACAAAACGGTTAAATTATATTTGCAACGACACTGTTGTTCCTTATTCATGCAGCCCGGACTTAAGGCGCATCACAGACGTATCGTGGCAATAATTCATGTCAGATTAGCCACCAATCTCGACGGCGCCGCCATCTAATCTCACCCTAAGACACTGCCAGGTGTAATGGCACTCCTCCACGTAATCCTGGATAATTGAACTATGCAATATTAAGAGCTGCACCGTGTAAGGTCTTTCTATTATTCAATCGCGTCCCGGGAGTGAGGCCCGCCCTGAATCTTTGAAGATCATGAGTTGTGGGAGCAAGTAACGGAGGGGAGAGTGGCTTATAAGAAAGCAAAGCGGAAAAGAAAAAGTATTTGTGAACTATCACGTAGACCGAGTTATTGCAAGTGTCAAACGCAAGTTCTAAAATAATATATCTTTGCGAAGTAAATACAGAGTCATAATATAAAGTGAATTTAGAATACAAAATATATTCATTAAACAGCGAAGGCAGAGTGAGTTATGGGGTTTCATCTGACATCCCAAATTTCATACTAAAAAAAAGTGAATTAAGAATACAAAATATATTATTTAAACAGCGAAGGCAGGGGTTTCATCTGACATCCCAAATTTCATACTAACCATTATGTAGATACTGAAAATTAAATACAGTTTATTAAGAATAACCCACAATATCAGAACAAACGAAAATTTTAAACAATATTAATGCTTCTACCGTGACTCGGCTAATCTTGTCGTTACATGTAACAAAAATCGCTTCAAAGCCATTAATTAACTCATTTAATTAAAACTAATTATGACTCCTAACAATGGCGAGTAAATGAGATAGCATGACTTGCAGTTACTTGGTATTCGTGTTGTGTAAAGAGCTAATCATGTGAAGGATATACACAGAAACCGTATGGATCAAATGTTGGTATTTAATATTTTCTGTAAAATATTTACAAACAAAATAAAATTTATTTATTTTTCTTGTAAGATATCTTACCTACTGCTATTAGTCTATACAAATATTTTAAATGCGAATGTAACTCTGTCTGCTACGTTTTCACTCTAAACTAATTTAGAAGAAAGGAGATGTTTCATATCCGGCCAGGAATAGGTTCACTATCTAAAAAATTTGAAAAAATCTCCTGAAGCCGGGAAAAATACAAAGAGATCGTTTTCATGCATATTTTGTTTGCACAAAAGTTGAAATTTTTCGTCAATTTCACTGTTATTCAATATGGCAATATGGCGGACGACATAGAAGTCAACTAAATATCACCAAAGTGATATAGTCGCCATGATGAATATTCGGCGGTGTTGCAGCAAAATATTGTTTTACCACGCAACAAAGAAAACGGATAATTGAACATTGTTCTGCATATGTCGTCCCTTTAGTGTTCCGTTTTTTAATAACAATGTGTCTTTTCACAATCCTATTTTTAGGATGTGTCGCGAATACAATTCGTTGCTGAACGAACATGACGGTGTGCCTGATATTTACAACTCATCCATCTGTAAATGGAAATCTTCATTGCATAAAATTGTCATGTGACTAAATAAGTAAATACTGCTACCTTGTTAATTGTCTCAATCATTATATTCCATTTTGTTATAATTATGTATGTCATAGTATTTGTCTAAGCATATTTTCGTATTTTCATATGATCCCAGAACCAAATAATGATGAGTTTTAAATGTTTTAAATATTTTAAATATATTAATAATTTCTGCCTTAGTTAGAGCATCCATAATTTGTAATTTTATTGTAGGTATTTAAGTTTTATAATATGTTAGTCTCGACGTCTGCTTATCATGCTGTGGAGTTGCAGCCTGTCGTTGTATGTGTTCTGCTTTTTTTTTGCCTTAAATGTAAATTGTTGTAATTCTGTTTTGTGTACCAAATACATATAAATATTTTTACCTATTTTACAGTATGGTGTAAGTACTGGCTAATAAGTTTATTAAATTAAAAATACTAATGGTTATTTTATAAAACTTAATAGTAGGTATCACTATTCTTTCTTGCTATTTACAGAATGTATTGCTGTGCTCAATTTTGTCAAGGAATCAAAGCGAAAACAGTAATATGTTTAATTTTATTGAACAACGTTGCAACCCACAGGAAACATAATAAGAAACAAAGGCGAAACGTTAAAAGGTGCAAAAGAGGTGACACCACACAGGCACAAGCGAGCAATTTATTTAATTATATAGCTGGCCTAACACTGTGTACACACAACACACTGTTAGGCAGTAGGCTATCTTAATAACGTACAGATAGCCTGTTAACAAGCATTTAGCTTTAAGCTATCAGAATAGGGCTATTAAAAAGGCAGTTTAATAATAATAATATTCATACACTCACACCTATTATCTAGCCCAAAGATAACGGAGAAATAATGATAATAATATGTATATAGATATTAGAAATATACTAAATAAACATATAAACATCCATTACTCGTAAACAAATGCTCGTATTTATCAAACAAACATTTGCTTCTACCGGGATTCGAACCCGGGACCTCTTGACTGAGTAGTCGGTCAGCCGGTCGTCAAAATATAATTATGTCGCAGTCATATCGTAAAACCCACCGTATTACAAAAAGTCGCGTCAGATTTAAAAACGTCGCTCTAATTTAATTCAGCTGAATCACGTTTAGCCAGTATTCTTAATTTTTGATTTTAACTTTATTATAAATGTTTGAAAAATTACTTTGTAATTAAAATATAAAACTAGAAAAATTTCACGTCCTGAGACGTGAAACTAAAAAACTAGTTTTTTTTCTAGTTTTATATTTTAATTACAATACGTTTAGGTCAGATTATGGTAGGAATAGGTCTTGCAAAGCAGCGTCGCCTAATTGTCAGCAAGATGAAATTTATGGTGTATGTCGAAGCCCGATGATCCTCGTAGAACACGGTAGTTCGTTATCTGTATAGGCAGATCATCAAGTAGGTCATCACTAGCCTATATAGGTTCCACTGCTGGGCACCGGCCTTCCTACATGTAAGTAACACATAAGGAGTTTGGGCCCTAGCACCACCACGCTGGCCCACGCTGGTTGGTGGGTTAAGGTGGTTACAGTAACAACCGGGACCAGTAACTTCCGAAGCACGCAGGAACTCAAGATTAGAAATTTTGGTTGACCCATCACGGGATCGACCATGGCGAAAGTAACTTTGTTTTCGTAATCGAAACCAGACCGCTCAAACCACTACGCCATTAAGCTCCACAGTCCGAGTCTAGTAGGTAGGTAGGTAGGATTTGGACACCTATAACCAAAATTTTTTTCCAACTTAAACTAAACCACCTGAACTACTAACTAGGTTTTATTATTTTTTATTTTACCTTTTTTTCCATTTCGTTGCTACATTTTGAAATTTAAGCTGTTCTGAAGTCTTTAAAAAATCTATTTTCTTATTTATCTATATTATGTTAAAGTATTACTGTACTTAAGTATACTGTGTCGCTTTAGCATCGGCTAATCAAGGAAATGAGGTGGCTCAACAAAGGTATTCCGTGGGCCATTTTATGTAATGTGTTTATTTTTTAAACATGGATGGATTACTGCGAAAATTTGTTTTAGAGTCACCTACTTTGATTCTATAAACAGACATGGGCAAAAAAAGGTTTGTGTTTTACTTTACAACAATTACACTGTTTGCCAAACAAGTGCATAGTGTATAGAATTTATAATTAATTACACCTGACTGCGCCATTTATGCCCGTTTTCACTATCCTTAGGAGATGCCTATGTAGTTAGGAATTGCCTAGTGTATAAAAACGTTTCACCAAGCCTAAGGCGACACCTAAGTCACTAAGCATCATCTTAAAGTTACGACACCGATAAAGCAGTGCCTAAAGCTTAGGCAAAGCTTAATTTGTTAATAGCTGTCAGTTTTTACTTATTTTGATTATTCATTTTTTCTCTTATTTGCAACTAAAATAATTTACTAACTAATTAAAATAATTTACTAGCTAAACAACGCGAATGCCGTTATACAGCCCAGTGATATTTATTGAAATGAAGTCATGTGTGACCTTAGATTTCTGAAATCACTTTCTCGCAAGAGAAATGCAAAATTTGTTCCAAAATATAGGATAATATAAAATACTCTTTTTTTATTTTATTTTTGTACTAAAATTAGGAGTTCTTGCACGTTTGTCAGACATTTTACGAATTTATGTTCATAATTAAATAAATTTATGTTACTACAACACGTCATAGAATAGATATTAGTTCAAAAAATAGTAGGTACTTAATTAGTATAAATATCTAGGTAGGCTTGACAGTTTTTAGCCAACCAAAGAAAATAATAATCCATAGACCGATTGTTTTTAGGCAGCTTACAGCTTAGGCGTCGTTTAATAAAATATGGTTGGTGAAAACAAAGTTGTCACTTGGGTCTTCGCTTAAACTAATAATTGCCTAGTTAGGAACCGCTTACTTGCATGTTAGTGAAAACGGGCTTTAGAAACTACTATAGAGAATGCTTTTCTCTAGCATGTAGGTTGTGAACAATGAGAAATTATTGGAAACGGCCAAGTGCGAGTCGGGCCACCCTCAGTCTAGGGTCCGAAGTTTTTCGTCACATTTGCGGTCTTGTTGTTTGATACCTACTAAGTATAAATATATTAATTAACACGTTCCATGCGTCATGAACAGTACAGAGACAAGCTTGACTTAATCACGGTGCGACGGAGAAAAACGTGTTTCTCACCGCAGGGCGAGATGCTTTTTTATATGTTACATCGTGAGTAAAAATGAAAGAAATAGACATTTGTGTAAGCGTGTTCAAATATAACAAAATATTTATAAAAATGGGCATGAAAAAATAATTTTCATGATGCACATAAGTTAAATATTTACCGTTGCGTGCGGCATGAACACTCTATGGCCACGTCCCCACACCTCATGCCGCACAGAATGTAGACGCGCCGTGCTGGCCAGTCGCACATAGTGATGTACAGTGTCCGCAAACGTTTCTTTAATTTTTACCGACCAACCAGTTACGTGCCATATTTAATGCTTTGGAAGCAGGAAAAAAAACCAAGAAGGTACGCACGTTCTGTGAAGAGTGCGGTAAAGCAATGTGCATCAATTGCTATAAAGCACACAATAAATAAAAAGAGAAAATTACTATACGTATTATGCATATTGTTTTTTTTTAATATATTTTTAACAAAATATAACTTTGTTGATTAATTTTCAAATTTAAAGAATATTTCCTAAAAGGTTATGTTAAATTGAATGACTACGTTACTATCAATACCAAATGTATGCCAAATAAAACTGCTCTTATTGAT
Source organism: Nymphula nitidulata (assembly GCA_947347705.1). NCBI lineage: Eukaryota > Metazoa > Arthropoda > Insecta > Lepidoptera > Crambidae > Nymphula > Nymphula nitidulata. The sequence continues at coordinate 11,785,274 of OX374636.1, forward strand.
TCTTATTTCGATGTATTATTTATTTTTTGATATTTCCCTTCACTACTGCTTTACCAACGTAGTGCGGCATGGCAAAATGATTCTCATGAATTCAGAAAGGTACAATACTTCTTATATCTATGTAAATACAAAACAAAACTACGGGCGATTCATGCTGTGGAAACTTAAATATATCTACAAGATTTAAACAAACAAATCTTAAAAAAATCTCAAAATTTTACAAAGTTATTGACCTTTAAATTCAGTTACTAATGTGGACAAATATAGTTCTTGACGCACCATAGTGAAATTGAACGTGAGAATCATAGAGCTCATGTCGCTTTTTTGGGCAGTTTAGCATATCTTGTGCCGCATTGAACGTGTTAAGTGCTCCCAGAATAGAGAACTGAATCTCACATAAGTAAGTAACTGAAATATTTTAAAGATCTATCTAAAGAGACGTCCACCATGAACGAGACATCAATTCACTGTCTCTACCTCAACATCACGCACAAAGAAATTTAGTAGCTCGTTTTTTTATCGTACTTCCAGAACATGGAATTCTTTGCCTGCACATGCATTCCTTCCTGTAACATGGACTCCTTCAAAAGAGGCGTGGAAAATCGCCTTTTGGGCCGGCAAGGTGGAGGCGGCTAGAGCAGTGTCTGAACGGCGCAGCTGTCTTCAACGCTTCACATCAGGTGGTGTTGAGTCATTTGTCGTGCTTAGTTTCAAAAAAACAGACAAAACTTCCTGAATGAAATCCACAAAAAATATTTCAGGGTACCTCTCTTACATGTAAAGTGGGGATTTTCTGAGTACTTCAACTCATAAAATCCATATGTATGAGATATGTTATTCGAAGGAACATGATAAAATACTGTGTAACGTATTTTGTCTCAAATTTTGGTTAAGGTCTTGCCCTACAAGTTAATTTAATAATACTCACACATCTGGTAGGTAAATGCAAAAGAAAATTTAATCCTGGTGTTGTAACTTTTAAAGCACTCCTAACAAAGAGGCTGTTTGGCATGACTGCGTCAAAAACTTGCTCCTCTCTCTACGGGAAGCTGAGATCAAAGAAAACATGGATATGGTATTCAAATCAAACTTTTTTTACGTAACGAAACAAACATCTGAATGCTATATTGTGTCAGTTGTTCATAAAATGTATTTACTCGTAACCAACATTTTAAGCTAATAGCCCTTGTTGCTGTCGTAATCAGATTCATAGACTGACCAAAGTGAGCATCTGCTCCTACGCATCTGCTAGACAAGAAGCCGGCGACCCATTTCCACGAACCCTCAGGCAGCGCGTAAGTTGGTAACTTAGAAAGAAGACCCCTGTACCAGATCCGTTTGAAACCTACGCTAACTTTTTATGACAAGAGCAGAGTTCAACAGTTTATGAGGGTACATAAGATGGACACCTGTCAATTAAGCTACCGCGGTGAAGGCCGTATTGATAGTCGCTGACCAGATCGCCAGGTCGCGATCTTCTAAGTACCTGAGAAGTTTATTTATTTACTTAAGTAAGGGAAACATAACAAAAAAAATACACCAACAAAGTTCCCGCTTGCTATTGCATTTTGTCGAAATAAGTCCAAACGGACACAAAAATATGTAGTTTTCTAAAAAAATTTATACAAAACAATAAATAATAATAAAACATAAGTCGTTTTTTGTTTAATTGTCGAGACAAAATCTTAAAAAGTACCTAGTGTTGAAATATCCATATCTAAATAACTACTGTTATAGTTAAAACAAGCATGCACTATATGGCCTACCACCTACCTACTAGGTGGTAGGCCCGTATGTAGGATCGTCTGGGTAGGTACCACCGCCTTTCTTATTTCACCCGTGAAACAGTTCGCTGTGTTTCGGATTGAAGGGAAAGGTAGTCAGTGTAATAACTGGGCATGGACGGCGTTTCATCTTAGGCCTCAGGATGACAACGCACCTGCAATATCAAGTGATTTTCCCTTCTTATTGCAGGTGTGTATAGGCGCCGGTAACCGCTTACCATCAGGTGGGCCGTCCGCTTGTTTGTTATCCAGTAGTATAAAAAAAATCATCATCATATCAGCCGAGAGACGCCCACTGCTGGGCATAGGCCTCCGACCGATCGGCTTGGAGATCCTTGGGGGACCAAGGATCTCCAAGCCGATCGGTCCTGCGCTGCCCTCATGCACTATAAAACGGTTTTAATCGGTCAAGCGGCGTTATCCTTCCGGAGGGCAATGACAAAACAATTGTGTCTGGAATCTGAATCTTGTTCGCTGTAATAATACTTAGTTTGCCTATTTATTACAAGCTTCATCATATTTTGGTCAAAGCGATCATAATAAAATACGATTGAAAGTCTGAACTATCGCCTTGGGCAGAGAGGTATGCCCAAGGCGATACGCTTACATGTATATCCTCGTGGTCATATTGATATGACAAATTAGTATGACCACCAGGAAAAAACCAGGAAACGGCGGCACATGGGCATTCTTCCATGAGTGGAACTTACTCGTGTTCCAAAAGTCCAAAATAAAATTTAGGGGTTCTGTTCCCTGTTAAGAGTTTCGTCTGAAAGTTTGTCAACTTTCAGACTACTTTTATTTTCCGACTAAATTAATAAAAATATTGTCCTTCTCGTGTAATACCTAAAAATGCGTGCTATTGCGTATCGTACGACACACTGTGGTAGTGTGTCCTACGACACACACACACACACACACAACCCACGTACAAACAAGATATCGACCACAGCAACCCCAGAAAATTCTTAATTTTATTTCGGAATACACTGTCTACCTCTTGCAACCTTACTCACTACAGGAGCACATCCCTTTATGCTAGAATTGTTGTTTGGCTGCGATCTGTTAATCGTAGACTCTCTAAATTATGGTAAAAAACAAATAGCCTTATTTTTTAAAAAAAATATTGTTATTAAAAAAGCTTATCAAGTTATCTTCGTATCTCCGCTAACCGAGGCGTTTATAAGTTTCTTTTTTCACGAAATTGAGTGGGGATCCCCCCAATTTTAATATAACGAGTCATCCATTCACCTCGCGAACAATATGCCAAACTTTCACACGTTTACTTTGCTTTATGATTTTTCTTCGCGGTTGAATAACGCATTCTATAAATGCGGTTTCATAATAGATACACTTGGAAGGTCTAACGAACGTTATTACAAAGCGAATGGATCTTCTTTCCGTTTTTATATTTTCGAGTGCAGTTACGAGAAATATTAACTATGTACTTATTACAGTTCTCTAATTATAAGAAGGTAATATTTGGTAAAATTTCACGTTCTGAGGCAGGACGTGAAAGTTTTCTAGTTTTATTATATTTTAATTACTAAGTAATTTTTATCAAAAAAATCAAAAATTAAGAAGGTAATATTTGAGCCAAGAATCTATAGGAATAGGAACGCAATTTAAATATATTGAAAAAAGATTGAATCATTTTTTAGCTGAAAAGTGCTACGACAGTGAAATGTTGAGTAAGTTTTAAGTTTTTATTTGTTTTGTTGTTTCTCGTGTTACGTTTTACTGTTATGTTGTTGTTGTTTTTGTTGTAATTATATTTTGGTGTCATAGGTACCTATTCATCAAAATTTTGTTGCAGTACACTAAGACTTTCAAATCAAAATACATCATCAAATTATACGCTATTACAATGTACACTTCCTAGCAGTAATATTTATCTAAATATAAAAAGTCAGAGGAGTCATGTTATCAATCCACGCAGCGAGACCATTGAACAAAATTTACACCTGAAACTGAGGTCGCTCTTCACCAGAGGTGACGAAAGAGAAGGGGACGCATAGGGGTGTCAGAAATGAGATTTTCAATTTTTTTGTTGACGTACAAAATTTTTATCAGTACTTGTAATGTCAATATAGTTATATCCGATAGCTTTCAGTTTAATATTACCATCTCATGTAACATTTTGTAAATGCAATCATCACCAGCTTGTAAAAGTCCCACTGCTGGGAACAGCACACATGAGCGACATGTGTTTCTCTGGAGTTTGGGCCATGAAACCAGCATGCTGGCCCAATACAGATTGGTTGGTTAAAGTGGATGCAGTAACAATCGGGACCAAAAGGCTTAACTAAGCATGGAGAAGCTCGAGATTGAGATAAGAGATTTTTGTTGACCCATCCCGGAGTCGTCCATGGCGAAAGTTGCTTTGTTTTCGTAATCAGAGCCCTCAAACCAAAAAGTAGCAAAATACAACTAACTCAAACCACTGCGCCCCACCGAGCTCCTCCGATGTAAATGCAATAAAGAATTGAATTGAATTAACGCATTTATCTACTTTCGCGTCGCGATCGCGGGTTTGTTTTCCGGTATAGGCAGAAATTATCATAAGTACGAAAATTTTTCCACGAGTCATGCATGTTTTGATCAATGAATTTTATATTATAGGTAGGTATGTATAATAAATCCAATAGGTAGATACATAATATTCTAGAAATGTAATAGAATTAGAATTATATACATTCAAACTACAATATTAATTAACAATATCCAAAGTGAGAACAATGATAATTAATAACTTATTTGTACATAATATATAATGGGGGTTAGTGTTATATAAAATTAGTTTTAAATATTTGTAAATCGTAGTTATAGAGATTAATAGTTAAGCCCCAATTAAATATTATTGTCATGCCCTACCGGGCCCACAATGTTCCGAAAAGCTTGTAACACCTTGTTATACTTGTGGAGATCAATAAATAAATGAATAAATGTTTGCATGTTTGTTTAGTAAATTTGTAATATTTTAAAAAATATTACCATCTTTATTTCTCTGTCAGTATTCATAACACAAGCTCTGAACGATACAAAACTTGGGCTGAATAATAATAAGTGTGAGTGTAAGAATATAATAATTATTAATATTTATTTATATTTTATTATAGTTATATGACTTTTGAGGTAAGGCTTATTATATTTTTAGATGTTGAAATAAATGGTGTAGAATGACTCCACTGCGAGAAAGTACCAGTGGTATAACGATTTTGTTTTGATTCCATATTCCAATAAATTTTATTTTCTTTATTTGTCAACCCTAGCAAGCCAACGTTGTGTGGCATCCAGGGAACTCGCGGTCTCGACTTCACCCGGAACAGGTGCGAATTACTTTTAAAATATGCTAATCCCGAAGTGAGGTCGCTTCATAAATTCTTAACTATGTATGGATATCAATCTGTACGTTGTAAATTATAATAATAATTTATCTTTACCTGTACTCGTATATTCACCAATAATCACATAATTATGATGATAGAACAAATTTTTGGTCAAATTATTATTTTTAGTGATGTGTCACACATTTATGGGTAAGCTGAAAGAGATCTCATATAGAGATAAGTCGACCCTTGCTAACTTATTTTTTAAAATTACTTGTTATCTGTAATTTTAAAGAGTATATTATGAATTGAACAAATGATTATTCTATATAAGTAATGTTACTTACATAGAATAAGTTCACTATGACTAGGTACCGAAAATATAATAGGGATGTTCCCTTCGTTTGATTATAGCGCTATTTTTCACAATTTATGAAAATATACGCTGTTTTAACCTATATAAACTACTCAAACATAGAAGTTATATAATATTTGTGAAGTTGTACGGTTCAGAAAATTTTTAATATGGATTTTTTTTCAAAATCTATCAAAAATGTTAATACCTACCTAGTATTAAATTGCTCACAGCAATTAAACTACTATTATTATGACAACTTTGAATTAAAACATACCAATGACACAGTTATGATTAATTTTGTCAATATGCCCATACTTAGGAACATGTTACGTCACCTGTTCCGTAGATTTTCTATGGAACGTTTTTGGACGATGCGCTGCTATTCATGAAACATACCTGTAAAACTATTGATCTTAAACATACTATTTCTTTACGAGTTCTAAACTACTTATTTATAAATCAAATTAAAATTGTCGACTACCCTATTATAATTTTTGTTAACCGTATTATCTTTACTAATAAAATTATTACATTACATTAGGTACAGAAATAATACAATTTACCTTAAACATATGTAATAGTTTTATAAAATTTTATTTCAACTTTATATTTTCTATGTTGAAAATATACATTTAGGCATGGTTGGATCGCTTTGCCTTCTAAAATATGCCTATTCATGCATACTTGCAATGAGAATATAACACTACGCTTACACACTTCTTATGTATCCAATTGTAATGACGTCTGATACAAAATTAAAATTCCTTTATTAACTTACTGTGTACAGTCGACAGCAAATCAAGCGTAACAGTTTGATCTTGAGACCGTCCTTACTGCGTTCGTAATAGAGGCGGCTTTCGTAGTGCCACCGTTACACTTAATGTGCTGTAGTGTGTACAAAGATAACAAGCATACATTTGTGTTGGGTATTGTCTAATTTATGTGTGTGTGCATTAGGTACAAACGAGTTACATGAACTTAGTTCACCGTTAATGTTGTGTGTTAATTGCCTGTGGGTAATCAGGTGTAATTAGACGTAATTAAAGCAACAAGGCTCCTGGCTCTACGATATAGATACCAACATCATAGCAGCTGTAGCCAGCGGATTCGTTTCTATTATGCTTAGCTTATCACTACTTGGTATAAAACAAAGTAGCTATCCGCCGTCTGTCTGTCTCTATGTATGCTTAGATCTTTATAACTACGCAACGGATTTTGATGCGGTTTTTTAAATAGATAGAGTGATTCTTAAGGAAGGTTTATATGTATAATACATGTTTATATGTATAATACCCGTGCAAAGCCGGGGCGGGTCGCTAGTGATAAATAAATATTCTACTACACTTAACATCCTGGGGTCGAATCCCGGTTGTAACAGAGGTTTTTATCAGACGTTCATATCAGTACGAATATTTGTTCACAAGTCAAAGATGTTTATAGGTTTATTTATTATAATTCTAATCCATACCTACTTATATAATAATGATGCGAGAGTAACTCATTTTACGTTTTTCAAAAACGAAGAAAGGTGTGTTGTGAAACAACGACACTTAACACGCTCAAAAATTTTTTACAGATATGTTTTATTCAAAGTTTTATTATTTTCTTTCTGTCCTCCTTTTGGAAGTCCAAAAAAAGTGTAATAGATCAAAAATAACTCGATCGATATACCTATCCGTTTTCAACCGTATACAAGGTTAGTATACAGATCAATGAACATCGATCAATATCTTTTTGCGTGTAGGTAAATGGTGCATATAAATTCCTTTACAATTTGCGGGTTCTGTATAATTTTATTATTATACATATTTTTTGTACGTATAATCACTTTTATGATTTTAACACATTATACTACACAGTTCGAATTTTCGGCACTAAAAAAACTGATTTTTTTAATATTGATAAATACACGACTTACAAAAACTTTAAATTTGACGTCACAGTACACGCCAACCACGCCACGCAAGTTTATGTAGAAAGAGACAAGTATACTGCAGTTTCTAATTCAAATATCTCGGGTATTCATTGGTTGAAATTTGTTTTCTAATTTTACGTATTTTTTATAAATGGTTAATATCATTCTATTTTTTTCATGCATATTATGTATTTACGGGCAACATGGATCATCACCAGCCTATATACGTCCCACTACTGGGCATACACCTTACTGCATGGGAAAAACACATGAAGAGTTTTCGCCAAAAGACTACCACGCTAAGCCAATGCACGTTGATGGGTTAAAGCGGTTGCAGTAACAAACGGGATCAACGACTTGAAAGACTACCAATTTGATTGTCCCATGCCAGGATCAACCATGGCAAAAGTTGCTTTGTTTTCGTAATCGAAACCAGAGCGCTCACGCCACTACGCCACCGATCTCCTCATCATGAATGGCAACATGGATAAAAAGGGCGAAATAATCATTTGGGTAGCACTGCGAGTTATCTGCGAGTAACAATCAAATTTTGTAATGTTTCAACGAGGAAATCGTTGAACGAAAATGTCGTGGCTTGTTTTATGAAATATTTCACATGTTATTGTTAATTGATTGCGTTTTTAAAGATGATAATGTAGCCCGTCGCATTGACGGACATATGAGTTTTTAGGGTTGTTTGGCAACAGTTCTTATCCTAAAGGGCAAATGAATTAAGTGAACCTATAAGGTGTTATAGGTTCACTTAATTCATTTGCCCTGGACGGGGGCACGGTCACGGGGGCGGCGACAGTGTACCGGGAGATGCAGCGTAGGTAGGCGCCCACAAGGTGGACCAACGATCAGGTGAGGGTCGCCCGAAGCCGATGGATGCGGGCAGCGCAAGACCGATCGGTTCGGAGATCATTGGGGGAGGCTATGCCCAGCAGTAGGCGTCTCTCGGCTGATATAATAATGATGATGACACCACGCTGCTGTTTTATTTAAAAAAAAAAATTAATGTATTGTTTAGTGGTTATAAGCTGTCAAAAATAACTAAATAAAAGAGGGAGTATATTATTAACTTTAGGTATTGCTTTTAAGTCACAGCTTGCACGTCACAGAATGCCCACTATGGATACTTTTTGCTCAGCCTGTGACTGGTTTTTCGTGAAAGATTTTTTTCCAGATGCTGCTATTGGTATAAAAGTCATAAGCTGTGAAAGCGATCCCATTTTTATGACCCTACCATTCTAATACAGTAAATTAATAAGAAGTATCATTATTATATATCTAAAATAGATTTTTTTGATGGTGCCTTAGATTTACTTATATAATTTCCTCTTTCGAGTAAGAACTTTGGCTAAAGAACCCTAAAAACTCATTTGTTATAGACAATACAACGGACTAAGCAAAATATCTTTAATGACCATCTTTGTCTTAAATACCGCAATCAATTAACTCTGCATGCGAATAATTTTATAAAACAAGGCCCGTTCTTTTGTTCGGCTCTTTCGACTTATAAACTTGTTACCAAATGAGGGTGGAAATATTTTTATTGTTGCTTTTAGTGGGATTCAGTGTTAGTGCTAGTAGCTACTATGCTAGAAGAGATGGATGGTACTCGGATGCTCCAGATGAAGAGGGAGTTGGGAATGGATACGGTAAAATTTATAATATAGTAACTATTTTAAAACAACCAGATGACAAGCAACCTGACGCCCCACTTGGTGGTAAATGACTGCCATCGCCTCAGACACTTGCAACAGCAAGAAAAAAATCTCTTGGAATTACAGTTGTATAGTCCATGCCCAGTATATACATTTCCCTTCGTCTTTCTTTCTTTTTACTTGTATTAACTTAATTTTATCCCTGAGTCTACTCCCCGTGGGGCCAGATGTTAGTTTAATGAGTAACTATATACCAACTTTTACTCGCGAGTAATGGATGTTTGCATGTTGATTCAGTATATTTATTTAGGAATTCACAGTACATGCATTTCATGATGATTAATTTGGGCTAGATAATAGAGAGTGTAACATTACTTTTATTGTGAAACTAGATTAGTAAGCTAGCCAAAAGTAATTTTATAGTGTTTTGAGCCAAAGACCGAGTCAGTGAAAGCAGTTTGGTAGTGTTGATTGTTTCATTCATTTTTGTTACAATATTTCCATCTATACAGCAGTGAGTTTTTTAATAAATCAGCTAGATACATTTGCAAATATTTTTACAAAACGTATGTGTATTTTAACTTTGTTTTTCATATGGCTTATGAAACATGTAGGTATTTATATTTTACTTCAATTATCTAAAAAGTTCGTATCAACCTTTACAATTTATCTTTAAAAATAGCTTTAATTATATATTTTTTATTCTTCCAGATCTATACGGTGTAAATCGGCATGATAAAGAAAAACAGCATAATAACTTATGGGGATGGAATAGTGGTAACGTTAAACGTGAAGTATTGCATAAAGAAGACGATGGCAAAAAGGAGGATGATAAAAAAGATGACAGCAAAAAGGATGAAGACAAAAATAATGGCGACAAAAATGATGAGAGTAAAATTGATGAAGGCAAAAACAATGAGGATGATAGCAAAAAAGACAGCGATAAAGAGGATGATGGTAAAAACAATAAAGATGATAACAAAAAGGATGATGACAAGAAGGAAGAAATTAAAAAAGAAGACGACGACGAAAAATTTCACTACTATCCCTGCAAAAACAATGATGAAGGAAACTGTATACGCCATGTCCTCTCCACTTATGGAAAATGTTTGCCAGTTTACAAATATAGCTATAAAGAAAAGATATACAGAGAAGAAGCAGTAGTATATTTATCTAAATTCAACTTGACGGTCACGTTGACTGACTCGGAAATCGAAGGTCTCAATGGAAAGGTTAACAAGTTTTAGTAAGTATTTTACCTTAGGTTTTAGATAAGAGGTTCTCAAGGAATTGCGACGATTTCAAGTCACATAATTGATGTCATAGACTGTAACTTGTAGAACTGCACGAATAAACATAATGTTACGGTCAATGCAATATCAATGATATTCAAAAAAAATATTTTTAAAAAGACTGCGATCCAGTATTCCATTTCGTCTCTTGAATACTTATACCTAATTATACTTTTTCTAGCATAAACAAAAAAACGGGTAATCTCATTTACTCCGTGGAATTCAAGTCTATCAGTGTTGACTCCAAAATCAGTTATTTCGAATTTCATCGTCAAGGGAAGGAACCAGCCCTTGCTGCAGATTATGTGAAGGTCACTTATGGTAAGTCATCAATATCTGATGGTAAGCTATATTTGTACGATAAGAGATAATCGCTTTCTCCAGTAATATATGGTCGCTTCTTAGTTTAAAAGTAAAGAGGCCTCATTCAATATTTTGAGAATTATCAAAAGCATGTATTAGCAAATGTAGGGCTCTTCGGAGTACCTCCTATCTTACTTTACCTTGCCTTACTACCTGACCTACCTAAAATTTAGAGTTGATTAAAAGAATATGATTTTTGTTCGTAATTATAATCTAAGAGGACTGTAATTCAGTTTTATGATAAATATTTGTCCTCTATTGATTTTGTTACAACTTACCACTAACTGACAGGTGGGCTAAATGCTTTCTTTAAAAATATATACACGCTATGATGTATTTATAAACAACAATTAAACTAACAACATTGTCAATTTTATTTAAATCGTATGTTTATAGGAAGGTATGGCAAATATATTATTTGAATGCTAAGCAAAATAGTTATTGGCTTACAAACTCGCATGTGATTTAATATTGGATTAGTTCTAAAGTTCTAAGTGGTTTGGTTGGTTTGTTCACTGTTATTGTGTCTTAAATAAATCATCCATTAATTAATTTATGATACAATAACAGTTAACAAACAATTTTTTTTTCAAATAAGCTATTACATCATACTTCTGGAACTGTCTACTGTGAATTGATTTCACTCGGCTGCACTTATATCATCACTAATGCAGAAACGTTGTGAAAAACGGAAGATTGCTTTCTTTAAATTTTCTGTGTATGTACAGACATAACATCAAGTGTAACAGTTGCACTACGAAAGCCGCCTCTATTACGAACGGAGTAAGAGCGCTCTCAAAGTCAAAATGTTACGCTTGATGTGACGTCGACTGTACTTAAATAAATACGATCACATGAAGTACGACCAGAGCCTATTAAATATAATTTTGTGCTTTCAGCTCCCACCGTGTTAACTGCGGTGATACCTTTTGGTTACTACGACTTATCGTTGAACGGCGCCAGGATTACGGCGTATAGCGGCAGCGATCCAGTATACGAAATTGGTCCAAAAGTTACCCAAAATACAGGTAAAAGTTTAAACTTTAAACCCTTACAAAATACCAGATTTAAAGTGTGAGATCTGACGTAAGAAAGGATAAGAAGTGCTTTTTCACTCGGTTTTGAAAGAAGCGATAGTCACATTTTAATGTTTTTTAATGCGTTTAAACGCTTTATGTAACAAATACAAATAAAGAAAGAAAACGACGAAAAAATGCTCCAGGTGGGAATCCAACCCGAGTCTCCTAGGAGCATATATTTTTTTCCTTAGCTGGCAGTTTAAAAATGTTTGTAAAAGTATTCTTTCGGATCACTAGAGGTGTAAACTTCAATAATAATAATATAATAATAATAATATTTATACACTCACACCTATTATCTAGCCCAAAGTAAGCATCATTAAGAGCTTGTATTATGGATACTAGATAACGGATAAATAATGATAATAATATGTATATAAATATTAGAAATATACTAAATAAACATATAAACATCCATGACTCGTGAACAAATGCTCGTACTCATCATACAAACATTTGTTCCTACCGGGATTCGAACCCGGGACCGGAGAATACGGTGAAGAAATTAGAAGGTTACACCTAGGGCTAGGCTAGACCCCAGGAGCGCGGGTTCGATTCCTGTCTGGAGCGTATAATTTTATCATCGTTTTATTTCTTTATTTCTAATTGTTACGAGAAGCGATAGTTTAGAGTCAGGTCCGCTAGCTGGAATATAATAGCGCTATCAGATTATGAGTTGCACATCCATAATCTGATGGCGTCAATGGTGAAGGAATCAAAGTAAAAAGTAAAAAGTTATTAAACTGAACATGAGACGTTGATTTTTTTTTAATTATTTCATAATTTTTAGATCCTGTCATTCAGAAAACGGTTACAAGCCTCACAGCAGACATACCCACCGCCGTTCAAGAAACGTTCTTGACTGAAGCGTACAACTTCTACATTGCTTATGTGCAAAATTACGTTTGCGATTTCGGAATAGAGGTTTAATTTTGGAAAGTGCAAATTTTAAAATGTTCTCGAGACTATATTGTAAATTATTTACTTAATTTATGTAATCTGAAATCATTTTACTTGCAATTATTTCTTGTGCATTTTCTTATATTTATATGGTTCACTTATTTTAATAAATGTATTTTATATCAATTTTGATTTCATTTTATCCATAACCTAAATGCTTAATTTGTAAATTAATGATAGCTATCGCCTATGCTACCAAGCGAGATCTCACAGCAATAATACAACAATAATAAAATTATTTACCACCTCATCCTATTTTTTCCATTTGATACCATTCGTTCAATCGTTATAATTAAAAATATAAAAATTCAAAATTGTGAAATAAATTTCGAATTTCTTCATACAAAAAGTTCGGCCACTAAAACAAAATGTACGGGTAATTTCAAAATTAATTTTACAATTTTGAATTTTTGATAACACTAACACTATTTGTATGAGCATGTTAACATGGGTATGTGCCCGCTTGTTATACCATGTACCAAACACCTTGTATAGGCTGGTGATGATGATGATGATTATGATGGTCATTTACCATTAGAACTTGGAAAAGACTACTATCATTAAAATATTTTAGCAGCACGGATTTAGCGTAGCTGTAGCGGGCTGTGACGCGTTTGTAGAATGAATAACGGCCTGGCCACGGGAACGGGCGGTGCGGTGGCGGCGGCGGCGACTCGGCAACCACTGCGCGGTCACGACGACGCGCTGCGAGGCCGACTTCGAGACAGCGCGCAGTGGTTGCCGATTCGCAAGTCGCAAGACGCGCGTGCGGTGAGTTCGTGGCCAGGCCGTAACGCTACTGGGGCGCGACCGTAGTTTAGTCGCGTCTTTATGTAGCAGTCGTAGATCTCGTAGCAAACCTGTAGCGCGGCGTAGCACAGCTGTTGATCGGCCGTAGCACAACAATATCGCTTCTATAGCTGATCTATATCGTTCGGAAAGCACACGGTAGTGCGTCTATACCGGTAGGTCCCATTTGTTCTACGGAACATGACGTAATAGAACAATTTGAGAAAATATTGTCCCTATTTGTACTATAGAACTACATACTAGCTTTTGCTCCTGTTTTTATTTGTCTGTGAATGCACAGAACTAAATGGGAATCGCTTTTCCCAAATTATTCCATGATGAAATTTACGTTTACTTCAATTACTATAAGCAAAGATCCAATCCAATCATTGTAAACAAACAACAATAAAGAAGTGAGTACCCTGCCACTGCAGCTCTCTCAAAATCCGTTATGGTGCGTTTCGGCATTATAATTTCTGTCGGTGAGTAACCATCTAATCATCAATGTCACTAAGACATATGAACTTCAAGAAGTTTATATACTTAGTTTGTTCTATGGAACAATTTGACACAAAAAGTAAAAACTGTTCTATAGTACAAATAGGGACATTTTTTCTCAAATTGTTCTATTATGTCATGTTCAATAGAACAAATGGGGCCTACCCGTCTATACCGCTACTGTACTGCGTCGTAGGCAAAGGTTGTGTTTAACTATTAACTAATCTATGGCATCGATATCGGCCTTCGTGAATTGTTTAAAGAAATAAAAATACTTACTGTACCTTCCCAATACATTTACAGCTGTATAATTTATATTTATCAGAACAAATACACTTTTGAAAAAAACAGTGACACTCATAATATAAATACTAGAAATAAGAATAAGTTAGCTATTTTAAGTTATAGACTAAAAAAAACACGCAATTCTTTTATTAGGCAAGGTATACGCTTTTATAACAAAATTCCGGAAGCAATTACTAATTTACCACTACATAAATTTAAATTATTAGTCAAAAACACCTTGCAAACTAAAGGTTATTACACTATTAATGATAATGTGAATGACAAATTTGTGTGGAAAGAAACTGTACTCCAATTTTCACGAAATATGCCAATTTGATAATATATAATATTTAATTTATTTAATTTTATAATATGTATTGTGTTGTTGTGACTGTGCATTGTCGGACAGCCTTAAAATAAAGTTAATACTTTTGTTATTAAGTTTGTATATCGTTTCTAACTAGATATACTTTAACTATTTTTTTTCTGTATGGCACTGCACAGCAAAATATTTAAATAATGTAACCACAACAATTGTGACTTCATATTTTGAAAAGAGTGACTACCCGAGTTTGTTGCCGGAGTCTTCTCGGTAGTTCAACTTTTGGAACCGGTGTAAATTTAGACATGATAGACAGATTTACAATAAGACATTGTGAGACCATTTCTTAAATAGATATACATAATTTGTGATTTTTGACGATTCGAAAGAGCTTCTTAGGAGCCTACTTGAATAAATATATTTTTGATTTTGATTTTGATAGTGCAACTTAAGTGCTGTTTGCAGCTGTAGTAATGTGAAAACGCTCTCAAACCAATTCAAACTAGCATAATATTCGGCACGAATAATAATACATATTTGGAAGTGGATTACTAACATTATGTGTGCGAGGCTTATTTCAGAACTTAGCTTGATTAACCTATATATTATTAGGTAGCAACACTGTTAATGATAGTTCAAACGTTATTCCAGTTCAGAAATAGGTTTGATTTAGTATTGTAGTTTGATCTAACTGTCGCAGTGGATTGTTTGCTATGTTCATAATTAACGTGTTAATTTTCGGGATTAATTTTTTTCTTATAAATACCAATATAAAAAGGTTTTGGCGGCAAAGATCGTCAGAAGAAAAGTAACATCAGGATTTGTGCTACACTCACTCCGTCCTATTCTTTCATTTTAAAAGAAATTTGTATTATTAAACGGGAGCTGATTTGCCAGAAACTATTTTAGTTTAGCGCGTTCCAAGCACATTCCAACGCCAGTTGAAAAGGTAAGAATAGTGCTATTTGCCACAAGAAATTCAGCAGCAGACGCCAGCAGCATTTTTACTACTTTAGTATTATTAGAGCAGAGTGTGGAAATTCTGATCACTCTGTAGAAATAAATTAAAAACTAGCATTTTATTAACGTAATGAGGAGCCCGGTGGCATAGTGGTTTGAGCTCTCTGGTTTCGATTACAAAGCCAAGCAACTTTCGCCATGGTCGATCCCGGTATGGGTCAATCATCATCATCAATCAATCAATCAAATACTCTTTATTGCACATAAGAACACGTCATCATTTTTTCAGCCGAGAGATGCCCACTGCTGGGCATAAGCCTCCCCCAGGGATCTCCGAACCGATCGGTTTTGCGCTGCCGCATCCATCGGCTTCCCGCGACACTCACCAGATCGTCGGTCCACCTCTTTGTTGGGGGGCCTACCAACGCTGCGTCTCCCGGTACGCGGCCGCCACTCGAGGACTTTTCCGCCCCAACGGCCGTCAGTCCTTCTTACAATGCAATGACATTGTCCATGCCTCTCTCCTCCTTGTATGGGTCATCGGTCAATCAAAATTTATAATCTTGAGCTTGTAAGTTTTGGAAGACACGTTATAGCCCTGGGCCCGGTTGTTACTGCGACCGCTTCAGACCACCAATCGGCATTGAGCCAGTGTGGTGGTGTTATGGCCTAAACACTCTTATTCATGTCTTTCTCCCAAGTAAGAAGGCCTGTGCCCAGCAGTGGGGCGTATAATATAATATATAGGCTGGTAAAGATAATACGTTTTTGTTATGATATGAAAGCCACATTTCGAGCTACCCCGCGTTCGAGAAGTCCACTGTCTCGTACTATTTTGTAATATTGTATTTCAGATAATAAAACCTTGTATTGAGAGCAAGGGGGGCTTCTCTTCCTAACTCTACCTCTTGTTTTTTACAGAACAACTAATTAAATTTTCCTATGATGTTACAAATGTAACGGATAACTATCAGACAGTCCAAAAATCAACATTTAATTATGCAAAGTAAATTAAAATGCAGAAAAGAGTTTAAAACAAAAAAGCGTTGAATTCGTCAAAAGAAATGTCTAAGTTTGTAGGACAATAGTTAATTGATAGTATTAATTTTCAAGTGGAAAACTTAAAATGGACTTCACCAACTATCGCCTGTAGCTGTGCTTCCAAAACTTCCAACTATATGAAAATCTGCGCTGATTTCGTAAAATTCTTTAAGCAACGTAGAATGCACTTGCAAGTGATTCGACTCTGTGGTCTAGTGGTTGAGACCACCTGCCTCAGATCTAGAGGTCCGGAGTTCAATTCCCGTGGGGGCAGAAATTTTCTGCTCGGTTTGGTTGGTGGTAGGGCTTTTCTAAGTCCGCCTGGCTAGCTACCACCATCTTACCTAAGTCTGCCGCCATAGCAATAATGTTAACGGCATTGTTGTGTTCCGGCAGTTAGAGGTAAGATAGCCAGTTCCTCTGTGGTTGAGGAATCCGGCTGTAGCACGCTTCCATCGTCGGCCTTATCTTCACTTAGCATCAGGTGAGATGAAGGTCAAGAGTTACCTCGTTAAGATAAATAAAAGTGAGGTATCAATTTTAATTTTCAGGCTACTAAATAGGTATAAACAGATAAGATGGTTGTAGCATTAGAAGAGATTTTGAACATTAATTTTAATACGTTTTATCTGAGAAGTGAACAGAGTCGGTACAAATCACATAAACCACAGCAAACTCACACATTTTTACATAACTTAAAGGAAAATAAACCTCCGTAATGTTTTATATTTGGACTACTACTGTTATCATATGAAAGATTATTGAGATAACTTTTGAGACTTGGTAGTTTATGAACTCTTCTTGAATATTGCCAGTCACAATCTCGAATGAAAGCTGCGTATGAGGCCTTATTAGTCGAAGAACGGGCAAGATACTCAGCAATAATATGTTTTAATAAATAAAGACCAACACGTATAGCAGTGCTTTGACTAAAATAGTTTAGCGTTTATAAACAAGATCGTATCGTTTACTTCGACGAATAATTTTTGTTTTGCCACAAACTTTGTTTTGCTATACATTTTTTTTTAAATTTCCAAAAAATAAAAAATAAAATAGATAGTAGCCGATTCTCGGACCAACTGAATATAAGTACATATTAAATTTCATGAGAATCGGTCAAGGCGTTTCGGAGGAGTATAGTGACTAAAACTGTGAGTCGAGAATTTTATATTTAAGATAATATAGTTGTTGGTGTAAGTCACCGCAAAAACTCTACAAATACACATTTTAAAATACGTCTAATTTTATGTGAATAATTGTCAACGTTAGTTCCTAGGATTTTAGCTTTCCGCTTTCAGTGTATGTTTTTCCTCGAATATTTTATATAAAAGAATAATTTGAATTTATTGTATTCTTTGTAAGCTAATTATAAAGTTTCAGTTTTGTACAACTACCTTTACTATTTCTCATAAATGTAAATTATGTTCAGTTAACAGTAATTTTATATCAGGCTTATTTCAAGTTTGTGTATCAATGCACAATTTTATTCACAGTCCAATTCTAAATACAAAAATAGCAATTGTATTTTAAATACGACGGCCGGCTAGTTGAGCGGTCTGTACCCCTTGCTATACAGGCTACTCGGTCAAGAGGTCCTGGGTTCGAATCCCGGTAGGAGCAATTGTAAATATTAACTGTAAATATTTTAAAAATTATTAAGTATTAGGAACTTAGGTATATATTTGAGAAAGGTGTAATATTAGATAAATATTATATAGTAGATCTGATTCAATTACAAGTACATTTCTGGTGCAGTTATAAAGGGTGGTGACGTCAATACGACAATAAATTAAAACAAGGGCTATATTAGTTTATAGAAATGTTTTGCAACTTTCAAATGAATCTTATTCATTAGATAATTTCATTACCTTTCTATAAAATAATATGGCATCGGTTGCATTACTTAATAGAAATATGATAATATTATGAAATGATTATTAAGATGTATTTTATAGTTGTATAACATTTATATATGAACTAATAAAGCCCATGTTTTGATTTATCGATTGATTGCTCCGGAGAACCAAATTATAACAGCTATTGCAAATTCGACATCCTGAGGTACTAATACATTTCCCTATATTTTTTAGATTTTCCCTGTGTTTATTTTAAAAATTAGAACAATATTATTATTTTATTCAACGATTTTTCTGTAGGATAATAAAACAATAATATTTTCATAATATTTTAATCACGCAAAATATCTGCAGTTATCATACTATTCTTAGAAGTAATAGTTACCGCAGCTATGGCAAATACATTTATAACTTTATTCTCGTTCAAAAATAGTGAACCGCGTTTAATATTTACGAGAATAAAATGTAATATATCATGATCGATATTGCTGGAAAGTTCGTAGATTATAAATCTACTTAGCAATATTCTTAGTAACACTTCTTAACGTATTTTGTCTTATATCTAATGTTTAATTATCTTAAGTTCTGTTTAATTATGGCATAAAATATCTATTTACTATCATCATCATCATCATATCATCCGAGAGACGCCCACTGCTGGGCATAGGCCAGTGATAATACCAAATAGTAGCTTTCAATAAACCCAACTTGCAAAATCCAAGAGCAGTATTCTTGTTTTATATGTTTTTGTTTTTCCTGTAAATTTGTGTTTTTACGTGTAGTATTTTACCCTCCAGAGCCGGCAATAAGTATTTACTTTTACTTAGTGTGGGCATAATTCAAAGTTATCGATTTTAGTTACAAAAAACGGTTGAAATAAACTTTGTACCTTGTTGTGCTATGCCTTGAAATTGACAATTTACAACGCTAATTAAGAATAATGACAATCAGCTGCTGAAACTTCCAATTAAATTTAGTTAACGTACAATATTTTAAAATTATGATTTAAACGTACCTTTTTGAATGCACAAACCACCTCACAGGTGAAAAAATCACGAATTAAACTACTATTGAATATTTTATACGCCGCTCACTACACTCGCGTAGGCGAAAAGTTTTCCGCGAAAAACTGATTGAAAGCAACCTTCTCTCCTCGCGTCTATACTCTCGCGAAGCTCGCGGCAGACTAACTCCGAGCTTTACCACTGTCTCCACTTTCATGAAATGAACTGAAAGGGCGACCTCATTCGTAGAGTGACTTATGTCTTTTAGAACTGCAAACGAGTTTACGTTGTAAGCTATGGCGTTTAGGCCAGTTTTGGATTGACAGGAATTTTGTTTTCAAAGTACTCGGCTGTTTGTTTGGGAGGGCCACAGAGGCGGGAATGAGTATGTCGAAAAAAAATAAGCCAACCACGTCTCAGTGAGTTAAGGCACCGGGGCGGGCTCCAGCGAATATCTTTAATTAAAACGCCAACTTCTCTTGCTTTGCGCTTAATGAATTAAAGTTTCCAGTTTGGAAAAATGAAGATGAGTCACTGAAGGTCTTTGAAGGATATCCTTGAAAATGCAGCGTGCAATAACAAAATTAATATCGTACTAACCACAAGACTGGCTTATCAGCTAAGGAATTTGCAGTAAAGCTTAATCGAACTCTGTCCGAAATGGTTATAGAAGCTTTTAGCTTTAGTTTCAGTAGTATGTAAAAACAAATGTAAAAATACAGATATCATATACTAATCATATATACCAGATACTAATCAATAAACGTTTGTTAGATGAATCTCGTGATTTATACATCGTTCAAACGTTTACCTTAAAAATTGAAGGCCAAGAAGTGCCTACTACTTCTTGGGGCTTTATAAACTTTTTACAGTGGAATGCTATGTACGATATAATATTTAATAAGTACATCGAAGTTGAGAACAACAATATTAATTGGTGATTATCTTTATTTTTAATACCACAATGGCACCAGAATGACGTGTAAAATAAATTTATTATTGTTTTATTACGATATTACAGGGATTCATGTACCTTGGCATATGACATTTGACTTTGTTATGAAAGCAAAACAATATTGTAGCGCACATAAATAGTTGATCTTGTCTGAAATTTTCAAAAAATTAAGTTGATAATGAGTAATTTACAACAAAAAATCTTTATTCTTTTAATTATTCAGGGAGATATTATAAAAAAGCTCAATTAATATCACAAAGTGATACATTGTACAATTCAAGCTTGACACAATATTAATTCAAAAGTTACTCGGAGATCGAAACCTCTTACTTGACGTAACTAAATTTGATCGTCTTCATACGTACGTAAATTTCATTAGTCCATTCGATAAGCATGACACTTATTAGTTGGGCAATACAGTTATGTGTCAATTAAATGGAAATAAAATAACGAATTTCATTATCAAAATGACAAACAGAATCAAAATTATACCACCGATAGTGTAAATCAAGAGATCTCTCGTTATCTCTTTCTGTTATAGGCGTGGCTTTTGTTCACGCATGCGTGAAACCAGAATCTTAAGAATAAGAATTGTCCGTTTTTTTTTACTTATTATAATACAATGATTATGTATGGTTAGCCACATAGTAGATTTGGCAACGTAAAGGCATATAAAATGATGCCTAAGTACGTAGGAGTTCGTTTATATCTAAAATACTGGATGATATTTTTTTTAAGAAATTTGCAAACCAGACAAAATAAATGTTTTATTATTAAATAGACGCCAGTGGGTTGGTAAGGGACGGTAAGGGATTCACATCACGAAATTCAAGGTCAAATTTTTATCACCTTTTGCTTAAATGCGGGTTACATTTCGTTATTTCCTTTAACGTGCAGCCCCAAAGTAACTTACTTATATTTTATTTTTAGTTACATAATCCATGCCCAGAGCAGACCAAGGCGAATTGGATCATTTTGTCTTTAAGTGAAATATGGAGCAACTGGACAACAAAGGAGAAGCAGAGGACGAAAAAATGTTAGGTGGGAGGATGATCTAAAACGGACCGCAGGATTGCTGTGGTTAAGGACTGTTAGGGACAGGAAGGAGTGGAAAGCCTTGGAGGAGGCATTTGTCGAAAGACAAACTGTTGGCTAAGGTTGCTGTTGTATTAAGGTTGCTGTTGTACAGTAATAAAAGGCTTTATTATTATTATTATTATGGAGTTACTGTTTTAAAATCAACGTATTGTATTATTCCTTATTCAATGTTCCGTTCGTACTACAAAATACCGTCCCCGCGTCACTGCCATGTTGCAGACTCCGAGACACCATACAATTTACCACCAAAACTATGTTTTTTCACGACTTGCTCGCACATATAGTATAACGAACAGTTTGGACTTCTTCTTTTTTCTTTCTCCTTCTGTCATACAGGCGATTTCCGCAAATCGATGACTGTTGCGCTTGTTTTGCGTCGGAGGGTGTAGGATGGTTCACTCCAGCCATCCCAGTTCCCCCAGGAAGGCACCCAGCGCCTTAAAGTCGCCAAACACCTCCTGAAGGCTACCCGGAGATCCCAGGTAGGTAGCCCGGTAGCTGGCCACTCCCCTGCATTCCAGCAAGACGTGAGCAGCTGTTTCCTCGACCTCCATGCATGCTCTGCACAGAGAACAGTCCGTGACACCTAAGTTGAAAAGATGCCTGTTAAAACTGCTGTGACCGGTTAGTACACCCGTTATTTGACGGAGACCAGGTCTAAACAGTTTGGACACATCAACATCTGTGCAAAACCTAGCACGTTTAAAAGTGATTTCAAAAAAATGATAATGGATCAAGCCAGTGGAAGTTAAATTCACCTCTTCCATTTATATTTTTGTGTATTTTTTTTATTCTCTGATGGCCTGTATTTCTGTGATGATGTTTATACAATTTTTGTATAAACATTATTATAAATTTGTGTGTACTTATTTATTTATATATCATAAACATATATTCATACACTCACACCTATTTTATCTAGCCCAAAGTAAGCATCATTAAGAGCTTGTGTTATGGATACTAGATAACGGACAAATAATGATAATAATATGTATATAAATATAAGAAATATACTAAATAAACATTTATAAACATCCATGACTCGTAAACAAATGCTCGTACTCATCATACAAACATTTGTTCCTACCGGGATTCGAACCCGAGACCTTTTGACCGAGTAGCCTGGGGTACAGACCACTCGGCCAGCCGGTCGTCATATTTATATGGATATTGGTATGTGTGTGTAAACTTTGCCATCACATTGAATTACTTTTAATTGATTGTTTCTTCTTTTCTTTTGCCAGCCTATATACGTCCCACTGCTGGGCACAGGCTTCCCTGCATGAGAGAAACACATGAGGAGTTTTGGGCCATAACACCACCTCGCTGGCCCAATGTGGGTTGGTGAGTTAAAGCGGTTGCAGTAACAAACGGGACCAACTGCTTAACGTGCCTTACGAATCATGAATGAGCTGAGATAACAAATTTTGATTGACCTATCCCCGTGAATCATACGGCACACATGGAAAGCAGCATCTGAGGTGTATATTTTATATCACTGAGATGGCAATCAAGCATACGGCCCACCTGATGGTAAGGGGTCACCATAGCCTATGGACGCTTGCAACACCAGGGAACGGCAAGCTTTCTGCCAACACAAAAACATACCGCCCCGTCACCTTTTTTCTCAACATTTTTAACCAACTACAAAAAAGAAGGAGGTTCAATGTTCCACTGTATGTTTTTTTTGTATGTATGTTCACCAATTTCTCTGTCAATTGCGAACCGATTTTCAAAGTTCTTTTTTTTGATAGAGAATACTTCTGACAATGGGACCACATTGTCAGCAAGTCAGAATCTGATGATGAAATCCCAGGAAAAACGAGGGCAAACTTTAAATTTTATAGGCACGTATTAGTCATCATCTCATGTTGATGAACTGGTGATGGAAGGTAAAACTCCGTAACGGTTTGTTAAATAATATTTTATCAGTGCTACGGTACTATAATATGAAACAATATTACGTATTTCAACCAAAGACTGATAGACAGACCAGTCGATAGTGCTGACTGTCACCCAACTGGCTTTGACCTTAGGAAATCACTTAAGAATGTGATTTTTTTTTACAAAAATAAAACTGACTTAAAAACACTAAAAAGAAAAAAGAAAATAAATTTAAGTAACTTAGTACTTAACTTCTTTAAAAGTATTTTTTGAAGTTGGTGCTAAGCTATTTACAAAAACAATAGAAAGTGAAACACCGACTCAAAAAAATACATTTTAAGAGATAAGTACCTAGCTACTTAAATTTAATTAGTTTTTCCTTTTAGTGTTTTGAAGTCGGTTTTATTTTAAATAATTGCATGATTATGCTTTTAATGCTTTGTTCGAAGCATGTCCTTGCTTTTAAATACGCATTGTCTTTCATAGATTAATGATATTTGTGTTTGTATTTATGATTTATCATTTTCTTTTGCATCAATTAGTCACAGTCTGCTCTAAGTTTAGACAGATGTTTGATGTATCCTATAAGAATGGCATTTTCATACAATTTTGTCAGTAATCGCTAATAGTTTTCTGAGCAAGGAATATTATAAGGCAATCATTATGGATAGAGGTGATGGTTCTAGCTTTTATTGCGTAATATCAATTGTTATGATTAGCTGCCTAATGCTAGGAATATTTTAAAGTATGGTAAAATGGTTTGCTGTTACAAAAACGAAGAAGACAATCACTCCGGTGCTAGTTTCGGTAAGGATCTTTAAAATAGTTTGTCATTCACACGTAGGTACTTTGTAATGTTACTTGTTTTTTCACGCCCGACAGATCACTGGTCGGGTGGTGAGTTCTCCAGCCTACCAAGCCGGATGTTTATTTATATATATATTCGATATGATAAGTACGTACAATTCCTCGCGAGTCATGAATATTTTTATGTTTATTTAGTATATTTTTAATATAATGCCTAAATACCATTATCTTTATTTCTCTGTTGTTCTCAAGGTAGGTAAAGCATAGTGTTATTTACGAATTATACCCGCTATGTCGAATCTCTTTACATCGAGCCTCGCTATGGTGAGTCTCTCTACATCGCGTTCGCGCTTCGTATGAAAATTTATCTCGTCACGTCGAATCTGTGACGATGAGATGTAGTTTTTTGAACTGATTCGTAAATAAAGCGTGTAAGGGGCTAACCGTACTTAAAAAAAACTTGAAATCGCGAATAAAAGTACCTGTTTCATACAAACAGGGTCATGTGGGTATACAATTTTGTATGAAACGGCTGACTTTTTGGCGGTTAATTTTTTTCAAGAAGTTGTGTTTAAGGTCACCAGAATCCTAGACACTATGACGTTGTTAGCTAATACATTTTTTCTTGATAGTCATAAAAATGAGATTTTTGACGATTTGAAGTGCTTCTTTGTCACCTATTCGAATAAAGATTTTTTGATTTTGATTTTCTGATTCGTTTTATTTATTTATCTTTTTAGGATTGCTAACAGCGTTATTATCCAAACACACAAACAAAAAACAACATTATGCCATTAACTAGCAAAATAGCAGTTAACTAGAGTGCGATACATCCTGTATAATTTACTAATCTTTGATAAATGATAAATGTTTCTTTGTTTATTTTGGAATAGAATTGAATACTGTGCAATAGACATTCTATTGTAATTACAGCATTACTTTTTAATTTATTGTTTAATTTTTCTTTTACAGATACCTGCAACCATCGAAAAATTCAATATATTCCTTTTGTTTAGCGTTACCAATAATATTCGACGTGTAGAATGAAGAAATGCGGAATTTGAAGAGAACTCTGCATACATTTATGAAGTAACTTATCAAGAACTTGAAAAATAAATTAAAGTGGTCTTCTTCACAATTTGTTGTGTTTTATTTCAACATATATAGGTATGTAACGATTTCTGAGTTTTGGGACTAAAACTAAGCGAGTTTTGTGACGTCATAGATGTTTCTCAGGTAACCCTATTTTTGTTTGCCTCATTATGTTCTTTATTAGTGTAAGTCATCATCACCAGTCTATATATACGTCCCACTGCTGGGCACAAGCCTTCCTACATGGGAGAAACACATGAGAAGTTTGGGCCAAGTTTGGACTACCACGCTGACCCAATGCGGGTTGGTGGGTTAAAGAGGTTGCAGTAACAACCGGGACCAACGGCTTACCATGCCTTCCGAAGCACGGAGAAGCTCGAGATAACAAACTTTGATTGACCCATCCCAGGATCGACCATGGCGAAAGTTGGTTTGTTTTTCGTATGGAAAACAAGACCGCTCAAACCAATACGCCACCAAGTTCCTCAGATGAAAAACATCGCTGTAATGTAATGCGGCTACCTCGCGTTCAGATATCAATTTGGCTGAAATAAAATACCTATATGCCACATTGTATGGTCACCTCGCATTTGTTGCGAATTGCGATGCGCGCAATTCCAAGGCGTCCTATTTATAGGCTAATTTAACTAGATGGCGGCGACATATATATCCTCTAATCTTTAACAAGGCCCACGGCCTCTTTCTACCATCGCACCGCTCGCCATCGGCAGGGAATTCATTCTCACACGTTGGAACTAAACTAAACACATTGGTCTCGTACTATGCGGTTCAGAGAAACTTTCTCCCGCGAACGCTCAGATTGTGGAATGACCTCCCTACAGAGGTTTTTTCTAATGAGTACATCATGGGGTTCTTCAAAAAGGGCTTGAAAAGGTTTTTACATGGTCGGCAACGCGCAAATGATACCCCTTGTGTTGCAAGCGTCCATAGGCTACGGTAACCGCTTACCATCAGGTGGGCCGTATGCTTGATTGCCACCTTAGTGGTATAAAAAATGCAACACATTAATCATTGATCTTCTTTTTTCATTTAATTTTTTCGATATTATAAAATAGACTAGAAGCAGTTCATCGAGTTATTCACAGAGAATATTACTTACTTTTATTTATACAGTGTGTTTTTTTAACTGGGACAGTATGGGGAAATCCAAAACCATAGAAGATACATGAAAACGGCCTTAGGAACCATTTATTCTGTGAAAAAAAATTGACATAGTAATTTTTTTGGTCAAGCGTAAGTTGTCCATAGAAATAAGTCATTATGAAAAAAAAAATTGATGCGGATCGACTCAGTTTCATATGGGGAATATTTCATTGTATCGAAAGAAAAAAATCTGAGCAGCAGAAGTTAGTTAAATTTAATAAAATGTTTCTCATACAACAGGTTAGTTTTTATACAAAGCACGACAAATGACTCAACACCACCTGATGTGAAGCGGTAAGAAGAGTCCATATGCGAAGACAGCTAGTGCAGTTCAGACTCTGCTCTAGCCGCCTCCACCTTGCCGGCCCGAAAGGTGCTTTTTCACGCCTCTTTTGAAGGAACCCATGTTATACGAAGGAGGGAACACATGTGCTGGCAAAGAATTCCAAGTTCTGGAAGTTCGACAAAGAAAAGAGCTACTAAATTTCTTTGTACGTGATGTTGAGGTGGAGACAGTGAATTGATGACTCCGAAGACCGGCTCGCGTGCTCCTGAGTAGGAAGGGGGAAGGTGGGATAAGGTCAAATAACTCCTCAGAACACTCTCCGTGATATAGCCGATAGAAGGCGCTAAGCGACGCAATGTCTCGACGCAATTGCAGAGGCTCAAGGTTGTTGGTGACCTCTACATCGCCAATGATACGGACAGCACGACGCTGCAATCTGTCCAGGGCATCGAGAAGGTACTTGGCGGAGCCATCCCACAAGTGCGAGCAATATTCCACGCAAGACCGGACCTGAGTTTTATAGAGCAGGCATAATTGGTCAGGCGTGAAAAATCGACGCACCTTGTTCAGGACACCGAGCTTCCGTGAGGCTGTTTTGATCACGGTTTCGATGTAGTTCCTGGAATTCAGATCGCAACATATCTCCATGCCTAGCAAATTTAGGGAGCCCTGTGCCGAAAGAGTCATGCCCTGAAGAGACGGAAGGGGAAGGAACGGCGACATTTTAGCTGTAAACGCGCACACCTGTGTTTTCTTAGCATTGAACTCAACAAGATTGTTAGATCCCCATTCAGATACGAGGTTCAACACCCTGTCGAGCTCAATGGCAAGATTCTCTCTCTCCCTCTCGGTTTCAGCGCGCCCAGCCCCTGGGCGACCGTAATATCGCATGCACTGTACTGTCATCTGCATAGCAATGAATGTTTCCTAACGGAATCATGTCATTGATATGAAGAAGAAAGAGTGTGGGGGATAGAACAGAGCCTTGTGGTACACCAGCATTCACTGACATGAACCGCGAAGCGCATCCATCTGCGAGGACACGGATTCTTCGCTCATGCAGGAAGCCGGCGATCCAGTTACAGAGCTGAGCGGGCAGACCGTATGCCGGGAGCTTGGAGAGAAGAGCCTTGTGCCAGACCCGATCGAACGCTCTGGCAATGTCAAGGCTAACTGCCAGTGACTCACCACGTTTGTCAATAGCTTCACCCCAGACATGCATTAAGTACGCTAGAAGATCACCCGTTGACCGGTTCGGCCGAAACCCGTACTGTCGATCATTAATTAATGAGTGATCTTCTAGGTATCGGATCAGCTGGTGGTTTAAGATCCGTTCCATGACCTTGCAAAGAACTGAGGTGACAGCTATCGGGCGGTAGTTAGCTGGGTCTGATCGGTCTCCCTTTTTGGGGACCGGTTGCACATTGGCCTCTCTCCAAGATTCCGGCACACACCCAGAAGAGAGAGAAAGACGGTATAGCCGCGTTAAGACAGGAGACAACTCCGCTGCGCAGTTTTTCAGTACTATCGCTGGAATGCCATCAGGTCCACTAGCTTTCCGGACGTCGATTGACTGAAGCTCCGCACGTACATCACATTGCCTAATACGAATATCGGGCATTGTGTGGCCACAGTGGGAGAGTGTTGGTGGCTGTAAGTTGCAGTCATCGATTCGGGAGTGAGCAGCAAAGAGTTTTACCAAGAGATCGGCTTTCTCTTGCGGCTTGTGAGCTAGCGAGCCGTCAGAACATCTCAACGGGGGCAGCGAGGGTTGACAGAAGTTGGATTGCACGGCTTTGGCCAGACGCCAGTAGCTACGGCTTCCCGTAGGATGCGTAAGAAGTTCTTGGCCAACTCGTGCAACGCGCTGGGCATCCGCTCTGATGAAGGCCCTTTTGCAGAACTTGGTGGCGTTGTTATAGACTGCTTTCAGTGAGTCAATGTTGGGATCCCCGCAAGCTCGGCCCCTGATCCAAGCGCGGTATGCCGACTGTCTGTTTTCAACAGCTAAGGCACAATCGCGGTTGAACCAGAGGTTACGCCTACCCCTACTGATGAGATCGGAGTGAGGGATATAGTACTCTATCCCTAACATGATCTCATCAGCAACATCAGTAGCGCTAGCGTTCGGGTCCAGCTCACTGAAACAGCGCTGCCCCCAAGGGACAGATGCAAAGTAATCCCGCATACCGTCCCAATCTGCCGACGCATAGTGCCAGATGCGGCGTTTGGCAACCATAGGTACCGGTGGCGACGCCTGTGGCACCCCAGCGGATATCAGGCAGTGATCCGATGTTCCCAAAGGAGCACGAACCTCTAGCCGATATCCATCCGGGCGAGTCGTCAGCAGAAGGTCCAACAATGAGGGCGCGTGACCGACAATGTCTGGAATCCTGGTGGGCTGGTTTACCAGTTGGGTCAGGTCATGCGTGAGAGCGAAAGCGTGGGCAGTTCTACCAGCATGGTCAGTTTTAGAGGAACTTAACCACGACTCGTGGTGAGCATTGAAGTCCCCTAAAAACACCAATTCCGCGGTTGGAAACTGCTCCTGCGCAACATCTGCCATTCGACTAAGATGTTCGAAAAGTCGAGTTGTCTCCAAAATTATTACTATTACTACTAAATAGCATACATTTAGCATAGATGTAATTTTTAGAAAATTAGCTTCATTCACCTACTCTGGAGGTGGGCGATAATGTCTGCGACACAGTTTATAACTACTTAATGCGGCCATTATCGTACACAATTGTTACTATACTATGTAAAAGTTCTGAATAAAGTTATTATTCTTAATTTTGATTTTAACATTAATATAAATGTTTGGAAAATTATTTACTAATAAAAATATATCTAAACTAAAAAAATGATAATGAGAGCTGTCCCCGCCTCAGGACGTAAATATTTTTAAGTTTATATATATTTTTATTAGTAAAGTTATTATTATTATTATTCTACTTGAATTCGAAGGAGTAGATATGTCGCCGCCAACTGGTTAAATTTGGCACTTATTTGAATGCTTTTTTTTTCGAGCCGTCTCCAGATGTTGGTGGATGGCATTGAGGTTAGCATGGAGCCCACGGATGTTAGTGAGCCCGACCTCAAACAGCGTGGTTGTGGTGGGGGTGTGCACCGCTGAACGACCGGAACTGTTTTTGAGCGCTGCCATAGTTGAAGATAGAAGGAGGAGAGGCGTGAATTGAGGGGACGTTGCCGCGATATACTTATACGGTCAAAGCGTGAGGCCTGTTTCCCCAGGTAATAGCCGACAGTAGAGAAGCGCTGACCCGCCGAACGGAAGGGCCCCCGAACCCCCCCGGGAATGGCCGCCGGGACCCCACCACCCGGTCACCAACCGGCACGACGGACCACCCTAAGATTATGCGTGGCATGATAGGGCAGCCTCACGAACTGGCTAGGTTCGCTTGGGCCCCTGTACTGTACCACGGGCGGCCAGCGGAACAGCCGTTTCTTCGGGTCTCCCTGGTCGGCGGGTCAATGCAGTCCACCTGGCTCTGGTTAGACGGAAGCCGTCACTAACCGCATCCATCGCCGCAATGTCTCCCCAAGCTCTGGTTGTACGCTGACTGATCCAGGAACGCGACCACAAGTGGTCACTTGGCGGGTTTTACGCCATGCGTACGGTGGTCACTAACCAGACGGGTGTACCCTACCACCAGTCGAGCAGTTGGTAGCTCGGTAATGCTTAGGCCGTTGATTAAACGGCGGCATTCAATTAAATGCCTAATCCTTTAGTAAATTGAACTACGAACAACTCACACAACGTTTAATAACTTGGCGTATTGAAAGTCAGATCAATTAGATGCCGTAAGATCGGAAAACTTATTCCTTACTTCTTGTATCTTTATCAAGAGACATGTAGAACCAAGACACGATTAAAGTATTTTGCCTCAATACATTTTATTTCCGAAAATACCTCTAAAAAATAAGGAACTTAAGATTATTAGTAAACGAAAATTTGTATTCAATAGGAAATTACTTTAAATATTAGATATCATTCAAAGAAAGATAGAAAGAAAAAATATTTTAATTAAATAGGCCACAAAGAAGCATTTTCAAAATCGTTAAAAAAACACATTTTTATAACTAAGTATAACAAAAAATATATTAACTAACAGCGTCATAGTGTCTGTCTGTCTGTTTGTCTGAATTTACACCGGCTCCAAAAGTTCAACTACCGGGAAGATTTCGGCAACAAACTCGTGTAGTCACTCTTTTCAAATATTATATTACAATGTGTGTAGTTGAAAAATTACAACTTTTAGCAGTACAGTCGCCCAGCGAAAAAAAAAATATTAGAAGAGAAGGCATATCAACGTACGCATTAGTGTTTACAATCGCGTAGAAGCGTTTTGTACCCCTAGCAGCTAGTACGAACACTTAAATTTCGAATCACCATCGTATCGAGTAGTTACGTTAGCTTTTGTCCAGCTATTGTTTGAAACTTTAAGCGTACGTGTACGATTCGAAATTTCAAAATGTTCGTGCTATTGTTTTGTTATCCTTATCGTTATTTTAAAAAAAAACAGTTTGTGCATTTTTGGTTTTTTTTTATACTACAAGATGACAAACAAGCTGACGGCCCACCTGATGGTAATCGCTAACCGCCGCCTATAGACACCTGCAACAACAAGAGAAAATCACTTGATATTGAAGGTGCGTTATCATCCTGAGGCCTAAGATGAAATGCCGTCCATGCCCAGTAATTACACTGGCTACCTTTCCCTTCAATCCGAAACACAGCGAACTGTTTCACGGCTGAAATAAGAAAGGCGGTGGTACCTACCCAGACGACCCTACATACGGGCCTACCACTTAATGAGCTTATTATTTACGCTTGATCGCTATTTTGTCTTATTTCCTCACTTAAGTTAGTCTTATCCCTATCTGTTTCGGTCGATAGATCGTCTTAAACGTTGCGCTCAATGACTTGGCCAGTGTACTTCAGCCGTTTCATTGGATTTCCAGCCGATTCAGCCGGTGTTTAATACCTCTTCTTACCGCTTCACATCAGGCGGTGTTGAGTCATTTGTCATGCTTTGCAATAAAAAATAATAAAAAAAATAAACGGCTAAAAGGCGTCCTTAAGCAGACGACTGCGACAGGTCCGACAACGTTACTTATTTATTTAGTTGCTAAGTTGCTAGTTGCTTTATTATTATTATACATCTTATTTTATTTAGTGTGCTACTGTCTGTTACATTTTAAAAGCAAGAAGCCCTCGGGTTGTAGCAGAATACCAGTGCTTTGTTCACATCCCGCGGTGTGATCAAAATCCAGTCACTGAGTTGCGACCCTTTTGCACTTCTACAACGCACACAATTATTGTTGTTTATTGTGTATTGTTATACCTAAGTAACTGTTTTGTTCAAATGCAAACTGTATTTGTGTGTGATGATGAAATGAAAACAAATCTTTTATCTATAAATCTATCTATCTATTTATCATATTTTTGTTTATCCTAAGAATCCAAATGTTGTCTGAAAGAGATCACTAATTAGTGATAAGACCGCCCCTGTTCAATGTAGTTTCTTCATGTTCTTACACTCAACTTTTGGGGTACAATAAAGAATATGCAAAAAACTTCAATGTTCCAATTTACAAGACAAAGACACAAGTACCAAATTTTATGGTAATTATTTGCGTCAGACTTACAAAAGAGTAAGTAATTTTACCAAAACAAAGCGACAAAATAATCATATTATAGGTACAAAGAAGAACAAGCTGTTCAAATTAATTATTTTAAATTTGATTCCAATTACAGTAGGTAAGTTCAGGAAAGTTGACCATAGCTGTCAGGTCAATAGGGGAAAATGCGTATTTGAGGAAAAAAAAGTATACTTATATGTCGCAGCAGGTTAAATTAGCCACCCAATTGGACGCCTAGACGCCGGAATGCAATTGAATAACTAGCCTGATAGTTAATTGAACTAGACTCACTCCTTAACGTTTAACGACGTGGCGTATTGAATGGATCGTCTTGGTGTATTGGTAGGTTCAAGGTTTTTGTTTATGTTTATTTTGTTTATCACTAGGTGGTAGACCCATATGTAGGGTCGCCTGGGTAGGTACCACCGCCTTTCTTATTTCAGCCGTGAAACAGTTCGCTGTGTTTCGGATTGAAGGGAAGGGTAGCCAGTGTAATTACTGGGCATGGACGGCATTTCATCTTAGGCCTCAGGATGACAACGCACCTGCGATATCAAGTGCTTTTCCTTGTTACTGCAGGTGTCTACAGGCGGCGGTAACCGCTTACCACCAGGTGGGCCGTCAGCTTGTTTGACATCTAGTTGTATAAAAAAAAATGACCACTTATAACCAATATCGTTTTGGTTCTAAATGGTCATAAAAAATAACCTTGAACCTACCATTCACTCAAACAGTCAACAGGCGGCTGACATGACGTTCAGCCTTCTGGTTAAACGTTGCGCTCATTGACTAGGCTAGTTGTACTTCAGCTGTTTGATCGGATGCCGGCATTCAATCAACGGGCTAGCCGTCCAATTGGGTGGCTGATTACACCAGACGGCTACGACATATACAGAGCAATATTGGAAGACAGAAGTGGCAAGAATAAAGTCAGGATTGAAGACATAATTACTACTTTTAACCGCGTCTGTGGTCTAGTGGTGGAAAACACTTACCTCAGATCTATTGATCGGAGACCTAATTCCACGTGGGGGCATAATTTTCTGCTGGATTCGGTTGTTTTTTTATACTACTAGATGACAAACAAGCTGACGGCCCACTTGATGGTAAGCGGTTACCGCCGCCTATAGACACCTGCAATAACAAAGAAAAACCACTGGATATTGCAGGTGCGTTGACATCCTGGGGCCTAAGATGAAATGCCGTTCATGCCCAATAATTACACTGGCTACCTTTCCCTTCAATCCGAAACACAGCTGACTGTTTCACGGCTGAAATAAGAAAGGCGGTGGTACCTACCCAGACGACCCTACATACGGGCCTACCACCTAGTAAAGCAAGTACCACCACCTAGTAAGTAATATCACCTAGTGATGGCGATGGTTCTCAGCTGTAATTTATAAAGACAAAACCTGTTCAGGCGTTTAATGACTAGCTCATTGTCTACTTGACAAAAAAGTCTTATTAACTCACAGATCCGATTGATTTGAAATTTGGTTTACTGTTAAATCAGTGGTATTTACAAGACATGCTTACCTTGAGCTGACCCTGTACCATCAAACAATCTGCGGGATGCTCAATTCTTCAGTAACTTACAGCAGATATAGCGTGTTTGGGCTCACGTGAATAGTCTCAATGTGATGGTTTTAGATAGATGATTAAAGACGTCCGTCGAGGTTACTTAAAATTTTCAAATTTATATTATTCAGGATGTAATATATCTTGGCATTGAAGTGAATTTCGCATTTATAATATTATTATGATTTTTTTTAGTTCCAACTAATTAAACCTAAAATAAATGAACCACTTATTTGTACATGTGCCGATTGAAGTTTCTATTAGACCTATTGTCCACGTAGCATTGCTTTATTTGCTACCTTTATTCAATGCCTAGGTAATTAGCTCGCCGGCGGCTTGCGGACAAAAACGCAGAGTTCTTCAAAGGGTCGTTTTTGGGTCCTGCAGAGATTTAAAAATAAACGGACTGTGTTTAGGTGGAGCGCAGTAGCATAGTGCTTTGAGCGCTCTGGTGTCGATTCCGAAAACAAAGCAACTTTCGCCATGGTCGATCTCGGGTGTGCCAATCAAAATTTGCAAGCTAAATTAGCCTTTGGTCGCGGTAATTAAGCAACGCTATAACCCACCGCATTTGGCCGATCACACAACCAGCCGGCTGTGACATCGACTTCTGCATATTACTGTGCATGTGAAGCGACGCTAAGTGGACAGTGTTCTTAATCTTCATTACATTAGAATTTAAGGTAAATATTGCCGAGCTATAAAACACAGAATTTCAAAAATATAGACACAGAAATTGTTATCTAAATATATTAAGTGTGTACTGTTAAGCAAAATTAATTATTTTAACAATATAAAATTAAGCTGTCATAATGATTAGCCTTTTTATAGTACTGACCCTGTTTGGTCTGAGCAGTACATCAGGTAAGTTAAATTTTTGATATCTTCTCTTGGCGTTTCGTTCGACTGGTAAGAAACTGACTTTTAGCTTTAAGTATGACGATAGCTACATAATTCAAAATTGAAAAAAAAATAGGGTGGGTCCTTGGCCTTCATCTCGCCTGGTACGCGATGATAAAGCCTGCAGCAATGCATTTACTTAGCTAAATTGTTACGGTTGCAAACTAGCCAAGCGGACTTGGAAAAAGCCCTACCACCTCCTCTAGATTTGAAGAAGGTGGTCTCAACCAATGGACCACAACGGCGGTAAAAATCTATTTATTTAATGACTTACCGACTTCAAAAAAAGGAGGAAGTTATTATGTTCCACTGTATGTATTTTTTATGTATGTTCATCAATTTCTCAGTCAATTGTGAAGCGATTTTCAAAATTCTAATAGAGTATACTCTTGAGGACCACCCATTGCCCACAACTGAATTTGTGCCACGAGAATTTCATATACTTATAAGATTAATTAAATTTTGTTGGTATTGATAACAGATGATTATGTTGAGCGCCCCTGTCCAGACAATGACTTAGATTGTCCCAAAGTCAGGGTCTGATGATGGGATCCCAAGGAAATCGAGGGCATACCTCAAATTTTATAGGCGATTTTTTTGTATGACATGTTTTACTTTTTTTTAAAGCTATTCAAGTGTTTGCTACTGTCAGTCACCGTCTTATGTTGATGAGCTCGTGGAGGAAGGTCCAACTCCTTAACGGTTAGGAGTTGGAAGATAATTGTTTAAATATTATAGGTACGTAGGTATTAACGAATAGTTGTATTCTGTAGGGTTATTCGGGTGAACTGAGATGGATTTTTTTATACAACTAGATGACAAACAAGCTGACGGCCCACCTGGTGGTAAGCGGTTACTGCCGCCTATAGACACCTGCAATAACAAGGAAAAGCATTTGATATTGCAGGTGCGTTGTCATCCTGAGGCCTAAGATATAATGCCGTCCATGCCCAGTAATTACACTGGCTACTTTCCCTTCAATCCGAAACACAGCGAACTGTATCACGGCTGAAATAAGAAAGGCGGTGGTACCTACCCAGGCGACCCTACATATGGGTCTACCATATGTAGGGTCAGGTAAGTTCATGTTTTTTTATACATCTAGTTGTATAAAAAAAACATGAACTATTGTAGCCCATATATTAATTTATTGTCATAGTGTCGTTACCACGCTGTAATATAAAAATAATTTTGTTTAGGTTTGTCCTTTACGCGTTCCGAAACGATTGATCAGATAGCGATGACACTTTGGTAGGGTATTCTGGGGACGCCCGCGGAGATTCCTGGATTATATTTAAAACCTTTTCATATTATAAAAACTGACAGTTTTCTCTTTACACGCATTGCAAACCATGCCCGTATGACATAAAACAACTGTAATAGCTGAATGGATACAATAATATTACCAAATTCCAAGAGCAGCATTTATTTACAACCTTAGATTGTTTTCTATAACGGAAGCATAATTAGTTCCAGATTTTTTTATATATTACAAATGGTGACAAACAAGAGTACGGCCCACCTAATGATACCGTACCGAAGCACCTTGGGCACTTGAGTAAAAGTCTAGAGAAAGCGTTATGTTCACAGCTCTGCTGAGTTCTCTGAACTTTTAAACTATGACCAAAGTGGCAAGAAGCAAAGACAAGTGGTTCAAGTCGTTTAGTATTACAGAGATCCCGCCAAGCATCTTCGGGAAGTGTAAATCTTTACACAGAAATAGGGATAAGGGAATCTGTTGCCCGAAATTCTGAAACCAAGGTCATTTTAATGAGTAGTGTCGACTTTTTCTTTTTTCTACCTATACATCTTTGGACGAGGAGCTCCACACAGCCCTCTCCTCTCCCCATGGTGCAGGGCAAGCGTAAATGCCCTTTTCCCCCGCAAAAAAGAGTAGTGTGAATCTAAAACCACTTCTGTAACTCTAAATTAGGTTAAAACTAGCTGTCCGGCAAACGATGTTTTGCCATAAAAAATGTCAAAAAAATAGATAGTAGCCCATTCTCAGACCTACTGAATATACATATAAAATTTCATAAAAATCGGTGAAGCAGTTTCGGAGGAGTATGGTAACTAAATTTGTGATACGTGAATTTTATACATTAGACTAGCTGACCCCGCAAACGCTATTTGCCATTTAAAAAAAAAGTCCAAAAAAAAATTGATAGTGGCCGATTCTCAGACCTACTAAATATACATATTATTATAAAATTTCATAAAAATCGGTCAAGCCGTTTCGGAGGAGTACGGTAACTAAATTTGTGACACGAGAATTTCATGTATCAGATTAATTAAAATTTGTTGGTATTGATTACAGATGACTTTATTAAGCGCCCCTGTCCAGACAATGACTTACATTGTATAAGGAAATATTTCATTACGCACTCCTGTTGCCGGCCGTCCAAGTGTGAAATACCCGAGGTAGTGACACGACCCGATAACTTTGCGGTAGCATACTCATTATACAACATCACCGATATATACGAAAAAATGTCTTATAGTTGTTGGGGATCCGGTTCCATATTACGGTCCTAAATGATCCCGGTATTTAAATAAAATAAGATTATTACAAAGAAAAAGAAATTGTATTTGTAACTGAAAAAATATTAAACATAAAATTCACAACTCTGTTATTTTCTTGTCGCTTAGCAACCACAACATCCTCCGAGACGCAAAAAATAAGTTATTAAAAATAGGAAAACAATTGTAAAACTAATAATATCAAACATTTTAGGAATTCATGTCTAATTCTAAGGGGTACAAGCATTTAAGAGAACGGGTATAAATTCCTTTAGTGGACTTGACTTTAGCAGTTCGGCAAATACCATCAATGCCCTTATAAATCTCAACAATTACGCCTAATGGCCAAAAAACACGCTTTTGTGGTGTTTCCACCAACACCACGTCCCCTACCTTCGCAAACTTAAAACAATGCTCCCGGCCTTTTTGAACCAATAAACTTAAATATTCCTTTATAAACCTTGACTTCAGATCTTCTCTAAGTCTCTGTAAATATCGGACTCTGACATTTATAGCTTTACCGTCTAATTGGTCTAAATCAGCGACATCGGAATACGGAATAGGCTGCAAAAATAATGCTGGGGTTAAGGGTTGTGTTAAAACATCTACGTCGTCGCCTAAGTAAGTCAAAGGACGAGAGTTAATTATAGCCTCACATTCAGTCAAAAGTGTTTGGAATTCTAAAAGTGAGACTGAGGCCCTACCAAGAACGCGACGTAGAAGTTCCTTAACCATGCGGATCATGCGCTCCCACCATCCTCCCCACCAAGGACTAGCAGGTGCTATTAAATGCCATTTAATTTTATGCAAACTTGCTCTTTCTTCTATGAGATCCCAATTAACATCTTTCAATAAATTTTTGGCACCGATAAAGTTGGTGCCATTATCTGAGTAAATGTCACGAACTCTCCCTCTTCGAGCAATAAATCTTCGAAGAGCTAATAGGAAATCATTCGTGGACAGACTTTCTACTACCTCCAAATGGATCGCTCTATACACCCCGCATGTAAATAACACTAGCCATGCCTTTGCTCTGCATTTTAGCACAAAAGGGCCTGCCAAATCGATGCCGGTAGTCTCAAAAGGTTTGCTATCCGCTCTAGTGCGGGTGGCTGGAAGAGGAGCAGGTGGCGTTTTGTATGAACTTGCCCTCTGTTTCTGACAAACCACACATTTCTTGGACACCCTCTTTACGAGTAATCTGACACCAACTATCCATAAATTCTCTCGCAAATTAGCCATTACCGTTTGTGTTCCTGCATGATAAAGCTCGACATGTTTACCTATAACCAACCTTTCTACGATCGGGTGCTTCGACGGTAACAATACGGGATACTTATAGCATAGTGGAATGTCTTCTGAAAAAAGCTTCGTTTTAACTCTGATTAAGCCATCACTATCTATGAAAGTACATAAATTACGGTAACTTTCAACCTCTTTGAAGTACTCTTTTTGTATACACAAATACACCGCTTTCTCTGCCTCTTCGAACTCTTCCACCGTCAAATTACAATGTGAACGATGACAAGCTTTTGACCGACAATTAAAACTAAATCTTAAAATCCAAGATACCATTCTTATAATTTTATTGTATTTGGAAAAATATAAGAGACTATTTGTAAAGTAATCAGATGCAGAGTTAAATAGTACCGTATCCCCAAAAGACTTTTCTGTCACGGTTATACTATTTATAGGAAACGGCCATTCCTTCATATCTAATTTAAGCCAGCTGGGGCCTTCCCACCACCGTGAGCTCCGTAAGACTTCAGCATCACAACCCCGTGATGGAAGGTCCGCTGGGTTAAATGAACCAGGAAGGTGATTCCAGTCCTCACTTCTTGTTTCCTTCCGTATTTCTTTAATTCTGTTTTTCACAAAAACATTGTAGTTTCCATTATTTTTTATCCATGACAGTACCACCATAGAGTCTGACCAAAAAAAGCACGAATGTCCCATGCCAAGCGTATTTTTGCTCTGTACATACAAGCGAACGGCTAAAATGGCAGATAGTAACTCTAGCCTCGGTATCGACATGTCTGACGTGTTTTTGTTCGGTGAGACTCTTGATTTAGCGGCTAAAAGCTGCACGTAAACCCTGTTTTGAAATTCACTGCGTAAATATAATGCTGCAGCATAAGCATCCTTGCTAGCATCACAGAAAGCATGAACTGTAAGGTCACAAAGGTCAATATTGTCTATAGTGATACGTCGCGGGATACTAACGTTGCTTAACGCTTCTAGCTTAGACGCCCATCTCATAAAATTTCTACTTATCGTTTCTGGTACCTTTTCATCCCAGCTAAGTCCCAATGCGTGAACTTCTTTTAATATAATTTTAGGCACAATCGAAACAGGGCTCGAAAATCCTATCGGATCAAATACTCTATGAGCTACGGAAAGTATTAATCTTTTAGTAACAGTTTCAGCGTTAAATCGTAAAGCGCTAGTGTTGACACACAAGGTGTCAAATTTGGTGTTCCACATCAAGCCTAAAGTTGACACCATGGTTTCTTTTTCAGAGGGACCAACGACCCAACCTCTAAGTTCCATTTTGGCCATTGCCATAAGTTCTGTAGATTGCTCTATAAAATTTGTTGCTCCTTGCCCTGTAGTACTAGTCAAGCAATTATCAACATAAAACGATTGCTTTAATATACTAGCAATGTCTTTTAGGTGTTCAGGTATTTTGTCACTTTCGAGGTGATGAATAATTGTTGCGTTTAATAAAAAAGGACTCGAAGTAACTCCAAAAACGACACGACAGTGACGGTACGTAATTAACGACTGCCTATCCTTGTTAGCCCACCATAAAAACTGTAAATATTTACGATCAATTTCAGTTAAGCTTATCTGTAGAAATGCCTTTTTTATATCGGCGGTAAGGCCTACAGATCGCTTCCTAAAACCAGTGAGCAATTTTGGTATTAACGATAGTAGATTAATACCTTTCTCTAATGAATTGTTAATAGAATTGCCGTTAAAGTCTTTCGCAGATGCGTCAAAAACAGGTCTAAGCCGTGTGGTAAGACTAGACTCTTTAATTACGGCATGATGGGGTAAAAAGTGCCCAAAGTCGTCCGCTTCTATTTTTTCTATGATACCGCAATCTAACCATTCCTTCAGAGAAGAGTCGTATTCGTCAAAGTTACCTGTACACAGAAGTCTTTTAGTTGTAGAGTATAGACGCTTTACGGCCAATTCCTTATTATTCAATAGATTTTTATCTCCTTTCCACGGCAAGTTCACTTCATAACGTCCATCGGCATTCACCGTTACCGTATCTAAAAAGTACCTCATTAATTCTCTTTCAACTACTTCGCTATTTTTTACTTGTGTGGGATCTTTTATACCTATAGACTCTAAGTCCCACAGCTCCGCGATATGTAAGCTACTTATGGTCTGAGTGATGGTAGAAGCGCAAGCATTAACGGTAACTCCTTGTAAAACCCAGCCTAACTTTGTTCGTAACGCAACCAAAGAATCATTCACCTGAACTATCTCTCCCGTGTAGAGAAAACCTGAGTGGTCAGCACCTATCAACATCCCTATTTGTGAACAATCACCCTTATTGTCATTAAAAGTAATATTAAATTTGTCGAGCTTACTAAAAACCACAGGATCATTTAAACTTGGCAAATACCCGCAGAGCTTGTCCTTATCTAATACGGAAATAATGAATTCGAACTTACCAGTTAAATCTTGCACGCAAACTTTATAAACATTGTGCTTTGAAAGAGTAGATTCGATCCCGCCAAATAGACTATGTGTTAAAGACTCACTGCTTATCGGTTTTAGTCCCAAAGTTTTAGCGACATCTTTTGCTATATATGAACGTTGAGCGCCGCTATCAAATAATGCTCGTACCCTTACAACTTTGCTGTTATAAACTAAATTTACAATTAATGTCTGTAACAAAGTGGAATTATTAATTTTATGTGACAACAAAACCTTTTGATTTGTAACCGAAATGCTTTGACCATCATCGCGTTTGTCTTTACGGTCATCTTTTAATACATTAGCCATAACCTTTGACGTAGACGGTTGCTTGCTCATTAAATTAACCTCTGGACACATAATGTAAGTATGCCTTTTCGTACAATTCAGACATTTCGGATAAAAGCGACATCTGTTAGCAAAATGACCAACTTTCAAACAGATTAGACACGCTTTCTTTTCTTTCAGAAATTCTTTTTTCTGCTCTAAGGTCATGGATTTCGTGCGAATACATTCAGAACTATTATGTGTACTCTTCTCACACCAAATGCACTGCTTGTCATTCTGCTTTTGTTCATGGGCTATGCGCTTTACTGGCTGTTTTCGCTCTTCAGTTGCTGCAGCACACGCTGCTGTTGGCTCACGCGCCTTTGGGGTGTTGTTAAAACTGTTCATCGCGAGCTGAACCTTCTCCTCACAATCTACTTCTAACTTCAAAAAGTTCATTAGTTGTCCCAACAAATCTTTATTTGGTAACTTCGGTGAACGTTCCCAGACTCGTAATACGCTCTCCGGTAGCGCTGATTCAACTAAAGGATAAAGAATCGCCGCATTCTTATCGGTTGTAACTCCTAACGACTCAAGTGCGCGCAACTGCGTATTCAATTTATCGTACAGAGTACACAAATCCGACCCTTCCATATTATGTCTTTGCTGCAAGACCAGATCTAATAATTTTCGCACATACGTTTGTATTATAAGCTCATCCTTAGCAAAACGCGCTTTCAACTGCTCAATGGCGCTGTGGTAATTGGCTCCACTAGGAGGGAAACTCTCCACTAAGTCACGCGCTGGTGTTCCTGGTTCTGTGGCCTTAATCAAATACTGGTACTTATCATCATCATCAATAGCTTTATCATCGTGGATCTTACGGAATTGGCCCCAGAATCCGATCCAATTTTCTACACGTCCGTCAAACTGACGTAATTCAATTGCTGGCAAACTAAATTTACGTTTTGAAACTCCAGACTCTCGTGAACAAGTTTGACTATTGGAACGTACCTTTGATAATTCTTGTAATCTATTTGTTAACTGCTGGCACTCTAGTTGGCGTTCTAAGCAATTTTCCAGGTCCAAAAGGTCCATCATCTCTTCTTCTGAAATATTGACGGTGGACAAAATTTCCTGCAAATAATCATCAATATCTTTTAATGCCAATCCAGCAGTCTTAAGACTACTAAGTAGACTTTCAATATGCGATTCGTCGGCGGACTCCACATTTTCCAAAATTTTCTTAGCCTTGCTAACGATAAGAGTCAATGTGCGCCGCCGTATTGACCGTTGCTTTTTCGCAGATTCTATTTTAACTGCACTGGTCGCCACTTGTTGGGGATCCGGTTCCATATTACGGTCCTAAATGATCCCGGTATTTAAATAAAATAAGATTATTACAAAGAAAAAGAAATTGTATTTGTAACTGAAAAAATATTAAACATAAAATTCACAACTCTGTTATTTTCTTGTCGCTTAGCAACCACAACAATAGTGGCCTTGATGGAGACATCATGGATTTTTAGTAAGTATACTTAAGCTAATATGCATACTAATATTATGAATGCGAAAGTAACTGTCTGTCTGATCCGCTGAATTGATATGGATGTAGTTTCAAACCCTGGGAAGATCGTAGGATTCGTTTTGGCACGATAGCCGCTACGCAGGTGGAGTCGCGGGCGGATACTAGGTGTAAAAAATTAATAGCTCTAAAATGTATTCGATGCCTAGTAAATTAAATAGTGGACAACTTGGTAAATAAGAAAAATCTGTGTATACAGTTGAAAATTGTTCTGACAAAAAATTTAAGGGTTAAACAAAAGTTTTTTTCAACTTTATATACACTGAAAATTTTTTTTAGCTTAACCACTTCGGTTACATTAGTTATAGATAATCAAAATTTAGCGAGGTGTATAGTCTGTTTGATTGGCGTTGTATTGAGGTGTGTAAGCGATAGTTTGTTTGATTTTACAAAACGGTGCATCTCTATGCAACTCTATTTTTGGCCAGGTATTACCCTAAATTATTTAGTCACTTTTTTTTAACTACATGTAGTCAAAAGTTCAGTTGTCTTTTTTTTAATGAAACTTTCAAAAAATATCGTTTTGTTTTCAATATTTTCAACTTAAATAGGTAAAGCCGTCTGACCTCACGGTCTTAAGATTTACATTGCTGATTCTCTTAGTGATATATAATATGAAAACAAAGTCACGGTAAGCCATCATTGAATGCACAATAAATACGTTACGTAATTAGCCGGCTGGCTTTAGAGCGAAGAAATTAATCAGAACATATATAAAACTATTGTCCGTCCACGGCTTCGCCTGCGTCGATGTCTACGAGGCAAAAGCAAAATTATATCCTATGACCTTTCTTAGGATGTAATCAATCTCCATGCCAAGTTTTCGCAAA
The DNA here is from genome assembly GCA_947347705.1 of Nymphula nitidulata. Taxonomy (NCBI): domain Eukaryota; kingdom Metazoa; phylum Arthropoda; class Insecta; order Lepidoptera; family Crambidae; genus Nymphula; species Nymphula nitidulata. Next base: position 11,829,123 of record OX374636.1, read on the forward strand.
AACACATGGTGATGACTAATCAAAAGATTATCTTATAAATAACTTTAAGACTACTTTTATTAATGAAACGCAAAATATTTTGTAATTTTTAACTTGATACTTTTATTTCAGTATCAATCCTTCGGCGGACAATGCAGTACTCGCCGTTAAGTTTACGAACCTTACGTTTGCAACCGCCAAACATACATTATACTTTAATCGTCTAGCGATGGAACCTTTGTATTCTATTAATAGCGTAACAGCGCATTTCAGTAAGTTTATTTATACAAGGTGTTTAGTACTCGGTCTAACAAGCTACGTATGTTATACAGAATGGTGTTGTCATTACGACAATAAATTAAAACATGGGCTATATTAAGTTTCAAATACATCAATAATTTGATAATTTTATAATATATATACAAGATAATGCAGCCAGTCAATGATATATTGTTTCATACAAATGTCACGAAATTATCAAATCAATAAGATGTGTTTGGAAGCTGCAAAACATTTCTATGAACTAATATAGCCCATGTTTTAATTTATAGTCGTATTGGTCATCAAAAGTTCAAAATTTATTTTGAAATTTCCCAACCATTTTCTTTTACTGACCGAACTATTAGTGTGCTGAAATCGGAAATTGATTCTACAATTTTGAATGTTTGTTAACACCACTTATATTATTTATATGACTATGTTGACATGGGAAGGCGCGCGCTTGTATCCTTAGTACCAAGTAATTAACGAATAGCGTCTACCTATCTTACCTAATATAATTCTTGTTATACCAGAATAACAAGAATTATATTAGATGAGATAGGTAGACGCTATTCGTAAAGATTCCTATGAATGGTTCTTGGTTACTATGACGCTACTTTTTTTTGTTTATACAACTATGTGACAAACAAGCTGACGACCCACTTGATGGTAAGCGGTTACCGCCGCCTATAGACACCTGCAATAACAAGGAAAAATCATTTGATATTGCAGGTGCGTTGTCATCCTGAGGCCTAAGATGAAATGCCGACCATGCCCAGTAATTACACTGGCTACCTTTCCCTTCAATCTGAAACACAGCGAACTGTTTCACGGCTGAATTAAGAAAGGCGGTGGTACCTACCCAGACGACCCTACATACCGGCCTACCACCTATTAATACTGCAAAACTATTCACACTTAATGTTTATCTAGAAACGTCTTGATGTAGAAATATGATTTAAAGATTGCCTCGATACGTTTCATTTTTGAAAAGACTCCTTATAAATAATAAAGTTTAATGTCGCTTCCATCTGGCGAACTTAGTCGCTTCACTGCTTGCCTAGGCCGTTGATTAAATTGCGGCATCCATGAAACAGCGGAACGATGGCTGAACGTCATGTCAACTTTCAGGCTAAATTAGCCATTCAATCTGACGCCTAGGCAGGTCGTTTAAATCGAAGAGCTTTTGTGGAACTGTTTGAGTGATTAGTGTGTTGAAGGTTATTAATTTTGACCATTTATAACCGAAATAGAAGCATTCTTCTGTTATTTTTCACCAAATAATTTGCATCTTTGCGCATAAGCAACGATTGTCTCAAGGCACATACAGGGTATTTAATGCACGTTGACTACAGTCGTATAAATATGAAGATGCTATCAAAATTCAATTCAAAGGGAAATTTGACATTTGATTTTACAATTTCGAATTTCTTGCCGTTTGTTACAACCATACAACCTAAAATTTTGAATATTAATAAAAGTTTAGTATTGTCAAAGAATAAGAGACGAAACGAATCGGAGAAGAAAGAAGCAAATTAATGTATATTTTTATTAAACTTACAGAAGGGCTCGTCGTAACAGCTACAATTCCAAATATCAATAACCTACAGTTGAAAGATGCCTTAATTAGCGCTTACTCGTATGAACCGATTCCCGCTTATGAAGGTGGTTCCGATATCTATGGAGGTGAGTACCTATTACATTATATTATGTTTTATGGTAAGCAGAGTGTAGCTATTTAGTTATGGTGATATTAATATTGTACCAATTTTAATTTATGATATGATATGCGGATATTTGATATGCGGAGACTTTCACATCATCATTATAACAGCCAATATACGTCCTGCTAATATACGTATACGTACTGCTGTGTGAAAATGAGGAGCTTGGGCCATAGCATCAACACGCTGGCCCAATGCGGGTTGGTGGGTTTAAGCAGTTGCAGTAACAACTGGGACCAACAGCTTAACGTGCCTTCCGAAGCACGGAGGAACTCGAGATTACAAATTTTGATTGGATCCCGGCGGGATCAACCACGGCGAAAGTTGCTTTTGCTTAAACCACTACGCCACTGTGCTCCTCTTTGCTCCTCTTTAAATGCGATTAAATACATAAAGTGAGTGAACGAACTTTCATCTGCTTTATGTATTTCATAAATAAATCGTCTTCCATAAATAAATAAATTGCATTGCAATAGAAGTTATTTACAGGAGTAACCTTATTATGGTATTTTGAAGAGAAACGCATTTTAATAGTGACTGTGGTATGACTTAAAATATACACAATATAGTATCTCCTTCAGATCGCATTCTTAGCCCGAAAATACAATAACAAATTTTATTATAATGAGTTGGATTTCCTTACGTCTACCTGAAAAGCGCGAATGAGAAAAGCTACCGAAAACTGACAGGTATTTTACTAAAATGTTTCTGGTTCAGCCCTATTCTGGTACATATAGTCCTGTTTTGGCAAAGCTCAGGACAGCTGGGCTCACTTTGGCACATACCTGTGTGAACATTCCTTACATTAGTCGGAATAATACCGCTTCCACTTCCTCGGGTCATAATCACTAGTAGAGGGTTTCTTCATCCTCTCCTCGGAACCCACTCTGCACACAACACACCCTGCCCTGCATCTGCTCTACTTTGACGATGATAACTCTCTCGCAAAATATGCGCAGAGCCTTCCCGCCTCCTCATTGTCGACGATCGTCTTTTTTTTCTGGCAGCGACATAACGCCACCACCGATCACAGTTGATAGATTTCATCTCTCGCCGATCCCTCTAGGACATATCACTAGCGTGTAAAGGGGTGTCCTCGTCACAGCACTACATACTCTACCACTTAGTAAAATCTACAGAGTGTCTTACTATAATAATCATTTGAATTTTTTTTTCCAGATGGTGCCGACAGATCTTATTTCGCCAAGTTCTTTTCGGATATTCCTTATGCTGTCCTTCATTTCATTCAAAAAGCGTCACCGTTTGGGCTTCATATGTTTATCAAGCATAGCATTTGTGACTTCCGGTTGCCTATTGACGTATACTTGTCTTAATTAATAAATAAGATAAGAAATCACCATAACGTTCGGCGATCACGAAAGTATTCTTAAAATTAAATGGCCTATAAGAATTCACTTTGTTTTATTTTCCTAAATATTTTTAATCCCCGACACAAAAAGAGGGGTGTTTTTGACGTGTCTGTGTATCTTTATGTATCTGTCTGTATCTGTCTGTATCTGTCTGTATCTGTCTGTATCTGTCTGTATCTGTCTGTATCTGTCTGTATCTGTCTGTATCTGTCTGTATCTGTCTGTATCTGTCTGTATCTGTCTGTATCTGTCTGTATCTGTCTGTATCTGTCTGTATCTGTCTGTATCTGTCTGTATCTGTCTGTATCTGTCTGTATCTGTCTGTATCTGTCTGTATCTGTCTGTATCTGTCTGTATCTGTCTGTATCTGTCTGTATCTGTCTGTATCTGTCTGTATCTGTCTGTATCTGTCTGTATCTGTCTGTATCTGTCTGTATCTGTCTGTATCTGTCTGTATCTGTCTGTATCTGTCTGTATCTGTCTGTATCTGTCTGTATCTGTCTGTATCTGTCTGTATCTGTCTGTATCTGTCTGTATCTGTCTGTATCTGTCTGTATCTGTCTGTATCTGTCTGTATCTGTCTGTATCTGTCTGTATCTGTCTGTATCTGTCTGTATCTGTCTGTATCTGTCTGTATCTGTCTGTATCTGTCTGTATCTGTCTGTATCTGTCTGTATCTGTCTGTATCTGTCTGTATCTGTCTGTATCTGTCTGTATCTGTCTGTATCTGTCTGTATCTGTCTGTATCTGTCTGTATCTGTCTGTATCTGTCTGTATCTGTCTGTATCTGTCTGTATCTGTCTGTATCTGTCTGTATCTGTCTGTATCTGTCTGTATCTGTCTGTATCTGTCTGTATCTGTCTGTATCTGTCTGTATCTGTCTGTATCTGTCTGTATCTGTCTGTATCTGTCTGTATCTGTCTGTATCTGTCTGTATCTGTCTGTATCTGTCTGTATCTGTCTGTATCTGTCTGTATCTGTCTGTATCTTTCTGTATCTGTCTGTATCTGTCTGTATCTGTCTGTATCTGTGGCATCGTAGTACCTAAACAAATGGATCTCTTTTAATTTGGTTTTGTTTTATTTGAAAGCTTTTTTTAGTTATAATTAATGAAGATCTTTTGAAGCGTTTGATGAACATCAGCTTCTTTTCTACTTGACACAAGGGTCTTACTAGCTTTTACAAAAGCGATTGGTTTGAAATTTGACGTACCGTTACTTCGGTTTACCATCAAATAATCTGCGGGATGCTGTATTTCTTATAAACTTAAAGCAGAATAGCGTGTTTGAGTATCTATGAATAGTCTCAAAGAGATGGTATTAGATAGGTGATGATCGAGGCCGGGAGATGAACTATTTTAGTCAAATCTACGCTTACAGACCTAGAAGCCTGAAATTATAATCTATAGGTTCTAACTCTAAAAACGTTGTACCGATATGAAAACAAGCGCGGTTCGACCGTTGTCGGCACGATGGGCATGCCCACAACCCTAATAGACTTGTAACGTCACAGTTTCATTGTCTATTGAGATCGATAGGCTGATGATAAGTAATAACCAATACCCAAATAAATAAAACGATGAATCGAGCGTGATTCGGAACGTACTCAGACTATGTTATGATATCGAGACTGAAATATCTATGATATCAAGACAGTGAAAAAAAAAATGGTCCAGAGTACCTCAAAAAACCCAATTCGAAAAAATGACAGATCTTATAGATCTGAAAATCAGTTCAACATTTCTTCATACCCTTATCCAGAAACATCAAGAACCAGAAACACGATTTTAAGATTTGGCCTCGATACATTTTATTTACCAAAGGAACTCATAGAATAAAGATATTTTAAGTTTATTCAATTATTAGTTCAATAGAAAATTACTTTAAATGAAAATAAAAATGAAAATGAAAATATCTTTATTCAATTAGGCCCCCAAGAAGCACTTTTGAATCGTCAACAAAAAAACCCTTAAGTCTATCACATAAAAATAATATTAACTAACTAACAATTTCATAATGTTTGTCTCTCTGTCTTATCTGCATCTACGTAAGCTAAGAATGTTATGTCAGTCTGTCTATCGGTCTGTCTGTCGGTCCGTCTGTCCGTCAGTCAGTCTGTCTGTCTGTCAGTCAGTCAGTCTGTCTGTCAGTCTGTCTGAATTTACACCGGTTCCAAAAGTTGAACTACCGAGAAGATTCCGGCAACAAACTCGTGTAGTCACTCTTTTCAATCATTAAGTTACAATGTTTAATTACACAGTAATAGTATTTAGCAGCGCAGTGTCGCACAGAGTATAAAAAAGGTATATTAAAGTACCAATAAGTACCTAATGATAAGAATATTTACTGTATTTAAAGGCTGTCCGACAATGCACCTTCACAATATAGTGGTATCCTTTGTAGGAATGCATTAAATCGATCATGACCAAGTTCATACACCGACTCGCTGTTACCACAGCCTTTTCTGAGGGCTGGATCCACGCCTGATGAAAACACCTATTTTTAATAAACTGGCCTTACTTTTTTATACTACATACTAGATGACAAACAAGCTGACGGCCCACCAGATGATAAACGGTTACCGCCGCCTATAGACACCTGCAATAACAAGTAAAAATCACTTGATATTGCAGGTGTTGTCATCCTAAGGCCTAAGATAAAATGCCGTCCATGCCCAGTAATTACACTGGCTACCTTTCCCTTCAGTCCGAAACACAGCGAACCGTTTCACGGCTGAAATCAGAAAGGCGGTGGTACTGTGACGACCGCCGGGTTAGGGCGTAGCTCCTACAAATTCTGAATAAAACGCAGACAGACTTTGATATTTTCTCTATTCAGGCAACAACACAGGTATACAGCTGGCGCGGTGGTCGTGGGAGAAGTGTTTTACACAATCATACATACAAATTCTCAAGTAGGTACAAAATATAGGAAATGAACAAACCGATTCTAACAAAACTTGCCATGCATAAGTCAAGCTAGTCTAAAAAGAACCCCTCACACGAACATTTTTAAATTTCGAAGCGTAATCACATCGTTCACGTACGCTTAATTTCAAACAAAAGCCAGACAAACGCTAAAGTTATTACTCGATACAATGGGGATTCGAAATTTTAAAATGTTCGTGCTAGGGGTACAGTGTACCTTTAGCACGAACACTTAAATTTCGAAACAGATGATTTTTCAAAGTTTGTTAGATTTCTAAAAATAATCGGAATGAAATTATTGGCGATATCGGTTTGTATGAAAACCTAAAACCGTTTTGCGAAACATCCTCTGGCAACTATTTAGACGAGCACTTGCTTTTGCATGGAAAGTCTAGTATCACAACAATGTCTTTATTAAAGAAATAAAAATCTTTTTCATTTTTACTTTCTATTGCAAATTACAATTAAAAGTGTTAGACCAAACCTTTTTTAAACCACCGAAACAGAATATATGGCACTCAGCGAAGCATGCAAAGAGGCTATATATTTAAAGTATTTGGTCAAGGAAGTCTTTGAATACAGCCAAGCAATAACGCTGAGGAGCTCGGTGGCGTAGTGGTTTGAGCGCTCTGGTTTCGATCACGAAAACAAAGCAACTTTCGCCATGGTTGGTCCCTGGATGGGTCAATCAAATTTAGAATCTTGAGCTCCTCCGTGCTTCGGAAGGCACGTTAAGCCGTTGGTCCCGGTTGTTACTGCAACCGCTTTAAGCCACCAACCCGCATTGGGCCAGCGTGGTGGTGTTATGGCCCAAACTCCTCATGTGTTTCTGCCATGTAGGAAGGCCTGTGCCCAGCAGTGGGTCGTATATAGGCTGGTGATGATGAATAACGCTGTACTGCGATAATCAAAGTGCACTTCAACTCACTAAAAACATCGCTCACCACTCTCGCACTAAACACATCGACGTTAGGCATCATTTCATCCGGAATTCTATCGCCAGCAAGGAAATTATTGTTGAGTACGTACCTACTGGCAATATGATCGCCGATGTCCTTACCAATGTCTGCCAAATATTAGACACGTAGAATCTGTAAAAAGTTTAGGTTTAGTTTAAGCTAGTTTAAGGACGCGGTATTTAATATTTTTATTTCCTTGAGTGATTTGGTGTATATTTAATTAGTGATAAGGTGTGTACATATTATAGGTGTAGGTTAGTGGTAGTTTTTGTGTAGGTACTTTTGATAACGCTTTTACTTGTATATAGAGTATGTGTATATACAGGGTGTTTATATTACGGGGAGGTGTTACACAAAACCTTTTTTTAATAGTTTATAATATACAACGCCCTGGCTGCTTTCTGACATACCTATATTTTTCTATATATATTGCATTCTTTTGTTAGTTCACTTACTGTCTTGTCGAATTATATCATCACTGTGTTAACTCTAAAGAATTTTTAACCGACTTCAAAAACGAGGAGGATCTTTTTTTTTTTTTTTTTTTCTATGTATGTACACCGATTACGCCGAGATTACTGATCCGATTTACGTGATTCTTTTTTTGTTCGATGCGGAATAGCTGCCATTTGGTCCCATAATTTTTTTTTCAAAAACAATTGGGTACTTTAGTTTTAAATATAAAAAAACTGAAATTATGAAGTCGTCTACATATGCGTAATTGCGAATTTTTGCTTTTCCAATGACTTTTTAGTGAAACGATACGATAGTAGGAAACAATATAAGTTGACGGTCACCCATCTAGCTTTGAACGTAGAAAGTTATCACTAAAAATTGTGAAAAAAAAAATTAAAAAAAAAATTACACCGACTTCAAAAAACTGAAAAGGATAAAATAATTAAATTTTAGTAGGTATTCATCCCCTAGAAACATATTTTGGAGTTGGTGCTAAGTGCTTCACTTTCTATTGTTTTTGGAAACCACTTAGCACCAACTCCAAAAATAAGTTTCTAGGGGATGAATACCTACTTAAATTTAATTATTTTATCCTTTTCAGTTTTTTGAAGTCGGTTTTTATTTACACATTTCTCAGAAAAAAGAATATCAATTAAAGCGACAAATACATCGATGATAATAAAACGAATGTTCGCGTACAGAATAGATAGGATAATAAATAATAAGTATTTCTAATAAAGTAGATTCTATTTATTGTAACAATTGCAAATAAATAAAGAAAATAATGAAAAAATAATAATAAAACAACAAAGTGGGCGAGGTAGGGATTGTTAAAATAAAGTAGGCGTTTAAACGCATTAAAAACATTAAAATGTAGTCTCTATTATCTTAACAACTAATCAGAAAGTAATAATGACACTTTATTGAAGTTAATCCTATTTACTTTTTCTTTATAATAAAATTGCCACAACTCTAAGCTCAGCAGAAGTATTCACGACCTTTGTCGTGATTTTCAAACAAGATATTAGTTTTATATTTTTTTTGCTATAGTTATAAAAATCTATAAGAAGGTATGTTTTGTTTTTTTTAAAAAATTGGTTCTATTGGATTTTGCTAGCACATCAGGCAAGTAATTTTTTTTCTTACAACTAGATCATAAGCAAGCTAACGGCCACCTGATGTTACGTGACTACCGTGTCGCCTATAGACACCGAAGAACAAGGAACAGATCGCTTAGTATGGCAGGTTGCCCTAAGAAATATGCCTTCCATGCCGAATAATTACACTAGCTACCTTTGCCTTCAATCTGAAACGCAGGGATCTGTTTCACGGCTGAAATAAGAAAGGCGGTGGTACCTACCCAGGTGACCCTACATACGGTATTACCGGACTAAGATTGAGTAAACTTTGTCGGTTGAGCGAAACTTTGTTTCATTTGTGATCATGTAGCGCAGAGCAGAGCACTCCTCAAAAAACTGCTCAGGAGTTGTTCAAAAAGTGATAAAATGTGTGTTGATATGCATAACGTGGCCCTAAAAATGTTTTTAATTAGCATCGGACTGGCAAATTTAACAAATAAGATACTGGGTAAGTACCCCGTTTTTATCATTTTATTCCAGTAAAGTTACTCACTCAGTGGCCCTAATAGACATAATTTGCTTGCGAAATAAGTGTTCTGACCAAAGGTATCTAGTTGAGTTAAAATAAATGTTCAACTGAAATAATTTGACCACACCAGGCAGGAATCGAACCCAGCACTTTACGCTTTTCAGAAGGCTACCCTTAACCATTTGGGTCTTGTGGTTAGTAGTTAGGCCAGCTGCCCTTATATCTGAATGTTCTGGAATCAATGCCCGCCTAGGATGACCAAACTTATTCACTGCAACATTATAAATCAAAAATTATCAATATTAAAAAATCATACTTAAGCTCGTTTTCTATTTTTCATTGGTTCTTGAAGTTGGGTATTTTGTTTAGTTGATTCAGTAAGAATTACGTTTGTCTAGATAAAAGTAGTTAGTACCTATTACCCAATGTAGATTTATTTTTGTATAGTACATTTCTAAGTATATTCATTTTGTAATAAAATAGATAGTCGACTTGCAGGTCCATTTCAATTATTAGCATCGAAATAACCCAATCTTACAGTAATTTATAACTGGATAGTTTTTTTTAGTTCAAATATCATATCTCTCAATTTCTCACTTCATGTATAGGCCATCTGCATAGGCATAAAATATAATAGTTTTTATTTTATTTCAGAGCTCCACGGGTGTAAGGGTTTAGAAGGAACCTTAAGTGATTCTGCTGAACTACCGGTATCAGTATCCTTGCCTGTAAAGCAAAATGCAACAACTTGCCCCTTTAGAGGATGACGAAAATAATGCATTTCATGTTAGGTACCTACATGAAATGCATTATTGTATTATTTTCAAAAGTTTTTAATTATAGCTAGGTAGTGTATCTAATTATCTCTGATTGCATTGAGATTCTTTATCTATTATAACATTTTTTTTAGGAATTTACAACATCAGCAGCTGAGCCAGTGCTGCAGCTAATAGTAGATTATACACCGAGGGGATAAAGCACTGTTTTATGTCACGGGTGCGATATTGAACCCTGATCGTAACGAAGGACTCCAGATTTAATTCCCGAGTGTAGCTAGAGAATCAAGACGAGTCCTGAGCGCAGTGAGGGGTTCAAGCGCGCCCAAGACAAAAAGAGCTTTATCCCCGAGGAGTGTACTCTACTTTTCACACCTTTTGCGAGACAATAAAAAAGCAAGGCTACTAAAAACAGCGTCTTATTATAGTAAATTAAAATTAAAAGTGAAAATTGATGTTCAGAAGCACTGATTCAGACACAGACTGCACCTTTTGCAGTTTTCCATTTGTCGAAATCGTTGTAGGCTTTCAAGTATTTTTAGTTTGACTTATCTGGGAGTAGATTATGAGCAATGCTTATGGCATACAATTTAATAGACTTGGGAATTAATCACTTTCGCTACTCGACATTTTAATGAACTTTTCTTCTATTTTGATAATATTTTCCTAAAATCTTTGCAGTTATTACGTATATTATTGCAACGTCTTACAATACTCGCGGCTTTTTTTTAATTTCAAATGTTGCTCAGCTTGCCGTGGCCAGCTCGATTTTCAAATTACGTTCGATTTTCAAATAAGTTCGACCTGTTATTAATCTGTGACGCGGCGCCGGCGAGGCGGGTCCCGGCCTTCGAGTATTAGTTGATCTATTATTACGAAATTAGACTTTAAGGCCATTGCAATAAGAACTATGAAAGTACAACATTACACCCCGGCTAAAGCCAAGGGCTTTAATGACTTGCTTTATACAGATGTGTAACTCGTGAGTGATTGGTTTAAAAGATGTACATCCGTAAAAAAGATTGAATAAATCACTAAATAAGATAAGATAAGATAAGATAAAATTTATTTCTGTAAAACTTAGTCAAAAATACACATAAAACTTAAGGACTACTTTTTTTTTACAAAATAGTGTGGCGAGTATCTACATAATGATATTATTTGCTATTGTAAAATAAATTGGGGTTAGTTCATAATATTTGAGTGACACCTAAACTAAGTGACATTTAACTTGTATCTTAGGTGTCTGATGTTTTTGTAGGTTAGTGCTTAGTTGACAATATTATTAAATTCAACAATAAAATAAGTATATTATAATTACATTAATATGTTTCATCATATTACTAAATGAGGGGCATCTATGTAGGTCACAGATCCACCGCTGTACTACGTAGCACTGGTTGGGCTCTAGTCACCATAATCGATGGTACTTAAATACCTCGCCTCAGCGCTTTTTCGCGCAGGGCATTGCTCATCTCCGGTTATATGTGTACTTGGTTTGTTGAATCGCCGGCAGGTAGCGCACTGTGCTGGTTCTTGCCTTTTGGAGCAATCTTTAATTACATGGCCAACGCATCCGCAGTGACCACAAGTGGGCTCCAGGTCTCGACAATACTTTGCAGAATGTCCATATTGTTGACACTTGTAACATCTAGTTACAAGCGTGAAATCTCTCACAGGACAGGATGTCCAGTTAATAAATACTCTATCCTGTTGAATGAGCATTTTCCTGACGTCAGCTGGCACTTCTAATATAAAATTACAGCAATTGGAGTCTTTTTTACCGGATTTGTGGCTTAGTTTGATAGAGCTAAGAAACTTTTCACAAAGTATGTGTGGGTTCTTGTCGGAGATGTTCTGTTCATACAAACATTCAAATAATTCCTTCTCAGGAGTACTAGCAGGGACACCCAGTAGTATGATTTTAGGCCTGCTTTTTTTAGTGTCTTCAACCTTCAAACCTGACGTTTTTAGATTTTCAGATTGTTTCAGCTTTTCAAGGACTTTTTTGCCTTCAGTGCTAATAATAATACCTCCGTCTTTGGTTTTCCTCATTCCACGGATATGCAGCTTCAGTTCATCAGGTTTGATGATAGTCTGGACTAGTTTCTTCGTATCCTCACTTGTTTGCTGCTTATCTACGGGATATATAGCAATACTGCTGGTATTGAGAGGACTTACAAAGGCGCTAGTACCTTTTTTTAAAGCATCAGCCAAAGACGCAGGCATGGGGACAGTTTGTGCAGAACGAATGCTTTGCTTCAAATCTTTCAGTTGGTCTTCAAGTTGAACTGAGGTCTCTTTTTGGTCAGTGATATTCCTAAGTGTAATTTGTGCAGATACATATTTTTGTTTTAGCGACTGGTATTGAACTGCCAACTGAGACACACCACCTAGCATCCTTCTGCTGTAATTGCTTATTTTCAACTTTTGTTCCATGTTGAGTTTGCCTTCATTTGATATATTACATATAACGTTAAGACATTGCTCGGTTGTAGAGAGCCACTGTTGGATTTCAAGTGTCGATACCACTTCAACTGTAGGTGCAGTAGGGGCTGAGTCTTCCTCGATTTGCCGTCTCTGGGGTGGACTTCGGGTGGTCATAGTACTTCGATTAAATGGACTATCCATTTCTGAACCAATATAATCTACTATTAAAACTCAATAACTATAACACAATCTTCATGACAAAACATGCGCTGACACACATTCACGCGGAAGTTATATTGACACAGATACTGATTTTATTGTTAAAATAATTTAATTAATAATTGCAGTAGACACGTCCATCTGCAAAGCGCGCGATTAATCGAACGAATCACTTGGATTCCAAATACATCTTTAAATCTTTTAGATCTTTGATTCACTTCATTCTCTGATTCATTCAACTCAATTCAACCAATGAGTAAAAGAATGAATGGGTTGTTATTTTTGTATTTTTAAGTTATCTCTATTACAGAGAAGGTAAGGGAAACAAATGCCTATACAGCCATATTTTAAGAATTTTCTTTAATTCTGCAAATATTGAATCGAAATGTTGGAAAAAATATTTTTCGGTCGATTTTTTCCGTGCTGTGCGCCATTGTAATGCTTGTAGTATGGAATATTGAATAGATAGGTGTGAACTTCTGTATTTATTATTGTAAGTAATAATGTAAGGAAGAAAACAAACACAATTTACTACACTAAATTGTTTTTAGTTTTTGAACTATTAGGTAATTAGTCTAAAAAATTTAACCTACAATCAACCACATTTCGAGTAAATACAAGTATAATAATGTGTGTACATTATATTTAGGAAATTTTATGACAATTCCAAATATATAACTATCTAAATAGGTCTAGAAGACAATATTCGAGATATAATCGTTTTAGCCGAGCGCGAGCAACCTCGGCGCAAGCCCGCAAACAGGCTTGACGCTTGACCGCGGAAGGGTTAAGACAATGACATACCAAAAAATTTTAATTATTTCTATATCTACCTAAAATTTTACAGTGAGAAGGTAGATTTCTCATTAAAAAACTTTTCATAAAAATAGATAAAATTCACTAAGTTGTATTGTCACTCAATGTATGATCACGACCCGTGATGTAATAAATCATTCACAACACAATCCAGTGAAATAGATAATTGAAAATATTGCGTCTTGATAAACTGAGTTGCAAATGATTCAAAAGAGTGATTTGAAGATGAATGGAAATGATGTGTCTTGATCAACTGCGTTACTAATGATTGAAAGATTTAAAAGAGTTAATCTAAAGGTGATTGAAATTACGTGTCTTGACTCTTGATCAACTGATTTACAAAAGATTTAAAGATTTATATTGCACATCTCTGTTGCTTACATAAGGTTTGCATGATATGTAATATGGCATTGTCAAGCAGGTGGTGTGAAAATATAAATTTCAGCCAAAGGTAGTCAAAACATGTTTTCTATTTAGCACTAAAGAGTTTAGTGACCGTACATGTCCCCTCCAGCTGTAAAGGTACCTACCGAATAAATTAAAATCTATCTACTTGTTTCAGGTGTTCTCGTGTACACTGAGAAGCGAACTCAATTTATTTGATGATTATAATTGAGCTAAATAGGTGGATAGTTTGTATGTTAAAAACGTCACAGGGTGTTATCTTATATATAGTCTAAATTACAATCGGGCGTTGAAATATGAATCTTTACATTGTCAAGATACACAGACGTTATCTTCAATCAATCAATCAATCAATCATATTTATTTGCGAATATGGGTATATACAATGGTGTTACAGATTATAAGAACAATTGCCATAATCAGCCACGTGGCATGCAAATATAGTTGAAGAAATAATAATAAAATGGTCATGGTCACAATCAAATAGTAAAAGCAAGGTAGGTACTCCAAAATTATTTAGGTTACAAACCTCAATTATTATTATATCAAGCCAAATATATTTCAAAACTGCCTAAAATAACATACTACTTGTCAGAAAAATATTCCTTTAGACTATAATAAGCCTTTCTTGTCAATAATTCTTTTACTTTGCGTCTAAATGCATGAGAATTCACAGTTTCCAATATTTCAGAGGGCAACTTATTGTATATTAGTGGCGCTTTACAAAATACACTGCTATTGAAAAGCATAGTTTTATTGGGTGGAACACAGAGCCTATTTTTATGTCTAGTACTCCTAAAGTTTCTAAATAGATTTAGGTTATTTCTTACAAAGATGACAACTTCATAAATGTACAAACAGGGCAAAGTCAGTATTTGTAGAGATCTAAAAAATAGCTGGCAGCTGTCCGTCTGCTTTAATTTACAAATAGATCTTATACATCTTGTAACGTAAAAAGAGTAAAACTACAAGATGTTCAGAGGGTTCTCCCAAAACCTCCGTAGCTCGATGGTTAGAGCAGTCACCTGAACTGCTTAAACCAGTTCTGCCATAACACCACCACGCTGGCCCAATGCGGGTTGGTGGGTTAAAACGGTTGCAGTAACAACCGGGACCAACGGCTTAACGTGCCTTCCGAAGCACGGAGGAGCTTGAGATTATAAATTTGATTGACCCATCCCGGGACCGACCATGGCGAAAGTTGCTTTGTTTTCGTGATCGGAACCAAAGCGCTCAAACCAGTACGCCACCAAGCGAACACACAGCGAAGTTTGGTTTTCATTTAAAATTCTTTATAACAAAGACGGATAATAATGACTTCGCTGATAATGACATTTCGCTTGTTATGACCAATTTTTAATAAAATATGTCCGGTTATGATGACTAACATGATTCAATAAACCTTTGACTGTGATCGACGTTTAGTTCGCGCGTGGCACGTGGCTTGTTTTTTTTTGAGTTTCAATGAGTAATTGATAGTTAAAGGTATTGTTTGTTAGTGATTTGTGACAAAATAGTATCTCAGCGTCGTCGTAAAGCATTTCAGTGCCTACGATCGAGGTGAAAGGTGCAATAAATGCAGATTCGAAAATAGAGAATCAAACTCATCTCTTGCAAAGGAATTTGGGGTTCAACAATAGATTAAGCAATTATTCAATTTATTATTTATTTTCTACAAAATGCTATCTATGACGTCCGCTTAGTATTACGGGTTTGCCGTTTCCTTTCGATGTCATTATTAACGGATTCCACTGTACATGTTAATTTTACGTATTTTAATTAATCCCATTTTATGGCTCTCTGGTTACTGTAATTACTAAACTTAGTAGTTGATTCGACTATAATTTGATTTGTAAGATCGACTTTGTCACCTTGATCAGTTTTAGCTTTTTAACCGACTTCAAAAACGAGGAGGTTCTCAATTCGGCCGGTATGTTTTTTTTTTCTATGTATGTACACCGATTACGCCGAGATTACTGATCCGATTTACGTGATTCTTTTTTGTTCGATGCGGAATAGCTGCCATTTGGTCCCATAAAAATTTTTTCAAAAACGGTTGGGTACTTTAGTTTAAAATATAAAAAAACTGAAATTATGAAGTCGTCTACATATGCGTAATTGCGAATTTTTGCTTTTCCAATGACTTTTTAGTGAAACGATACGATAGTAGGAAACAATATAAGTTGACGGTCACCCATCTAGCTTTGAACGTAGAAAGTTATCACTAAAAATTGTAAAAAAAAAATTTTAAACAAAAATTAAAACCGACTTCTAGGGGATGAATACCTACTTAAATTTAATTATTTTATCCTTTTCAGTTTTTTGAAGTCGGTTTTAATTTTTGTTTAAAATTTTTTTTTTCATGCAAAGGTGGCAGACAACCCTAAGGAGCACCTGACTGATGGTAAGCAGTAACCGTAACCTAAGACACTCGCAGATCCTTGGACACTGCTCGCGCGTCACTGCTTATCCTGCAAAAATCAAGACAAAACTGAGGGAGTAACGTTACACCCCATAATTTGGAATTGGCATAGAAATCGCAAAAAGACTGTACTAATAGAAAGTTCTAGAATTTTCCATTAGTCAATCGTGCATCCGTTCGTCATTATACCACAGAATAAATATTAGTACAGGTGTTATATTACTGAGAAAAACTGCGGGTTTAATGAAATCATATTATTTTGCTGTGTTTTTCAAGAAAGCGCTTACCATTATGCTAAAAATAGATATTTTTGTTTTTGATTTTACAGTAGGGCTCGTCTTAACGGCTACCATACCTAATATTGACAACCTGCAAATGAGAGATGCCTTTATTACTGCTTACTCTTAAGAAGCATATCCCTATTATAAATTTGGTACTAAAATTTATGGTGGTAAGTTAGTAGTTAAATGGTAATAATAATCACCCTAGGAGCTCGATGGCGTAGTGGTTTGAGCTTTCTGGTCACGTTTACTAAAACTAAGCTACTTATGCCGTTTCTTTACTTGTAATGGCATCTTCAAGAGAACCAAAGTCACTGACTTAAATCATAGGATTAGCAAGTTAGAAGTGGCAGTGGGCAGGGAACATAGCACGCAGAACAGACAGCCGGTGGGGCGTTAAAGTGCTAGAATAGGGGCATCCTACTTTATAAAGTGGAACGATTTCCCACTAGATGGACAGACGACCTGGTCAGGGTCGCGGGGAGCCGTTGAATGCATTTGGAAATCGATGCGGGAGGCCTATGTTTAGCAGTGGACATCATTTGCGAGTATGATAAAGCTACTTCCATGGTCGATCCTGTGAGAAATCAATCAAACTTTGTAATCTCGAGCTCCGCCATGCTTCGGAATGCACGTTACGCCGTTGGTTCCGCTTTAACCTGTTTGGGCCAGCGTGGTGGTTTATGACCCATACTCTTCGTGGGTTTATCTCAGTTAGGAAGGTATGTGCCCAGCAGTGGGACGTTTAGAGGCTAGTGATGATGATGTATAATAATTTACATAAGTAATCTTTATATTATATTAATAAATGAATATATAAATGATCAACCACTCAATAACTAACCCCCTAGTAACATATTTTTGGAGTTGGTGCTAAGTGGTTTCCAAAAACAATAGAAAGTAAAGCACCGACTCCAAAAATATGTTACTAGGGGATGAATACCTACTTAAATTTAATTATTTCATCCTTTTCAGTTTTTTGAAGTCGGTTTTAATTTTTGTTTAAATTTTTTTTTTTGCTTAAAGCAAAAATACAAAAAGTCGAAACGTTGAAGCGCCTAAAAAGTGTTCCTATTGATACAGGACCTAAAAATCGAACCGTTGAAGCGCCTAAAAAGTGCTCCTGTTGACATAGGACCTAGCACGAACATTTTAAAATTTCGAATCGTAATCGTATCGTTCACGAATTTCAAACAAAAGTCAGACAAAAGCTAACGTAACTAATCGAAACGATGGCAATTCGAAATTTAAAAGTGTTCGTGCTAGAGGTACTGGACAGATCGACGCAGAATAATCATATTAAATGGTATATTCGAGTTTATCAGATTTTTCTTATCCACCGCCGATATAATTATTATATATAGCATAATGTTAATTGTATGTGGTCTTATTTATTAAGTACTTATACCCTAGTAAAATATTGTATCGTGTAAAATAAACTCTGTGACCTTTTGACTCATAAGGCCCACTTCCCAAGGGAGGACTACATCCCAAAGGAAGTAGGCCTTAAAGAGGGGTGTAATAAGTTTGACGTGTCTGTCTGTGTATCTGTGTGCCTGTCTGTGGCACCGTAGCGCCTAAACGAATGGACCGATTTTGATTCGGTTTTTTTTGTTTCAAAGCTGATGTGCCTACGACGGTTCTTAGCTATAATTTATGAAGATCAGTTCAGGCGTTTGACGACTATCAGCTCATTTTCTACATGATAATAGGGTTTTACTAACTTTTACACTCCCGATTGATTTGAAATTTGGTGTACTGTCACTTCGGTGACATTCCCATGACATACCATTATTGAGCTGATCCTATACCATCAAAAAGTCTGCGAAATGCTTAATTCTTCAGAAACTTACAGCAGATATAGCGTGTTTGGGCTCTTATGAATAGTCTCAATGAGATGGTGTTAGATAGATGATTAATGACGCCGGGGGGTACTTTAAATTTTTAATTTTGTATTTTATTATGTAAACATGCACTAAAATTAGTTGTCGTGAGCTCACGAGCTTAGTTAACCAATTAACTCAAAAAAAAATTGCCACTTTAAACCTTTCTGCTTTGAGTGAAAAAAATGTTGAACATTAGTTTTCATGCCTAAATAATAAGGAAGCATGCATAAATAATAATAATAAGTGCTTTTGTACTTCTGTATATTGTTTCTTTTGTTAATACCTACTTACATGTTTATATTGATTTATAAATTGTCTAATCTAGTACGTTAGCACAATTAATTGTATATTTCTATTGTGTTCAATATATTTATTGTTTTACATTATACCTATTATTTTCAAAAGCAAATCAATGAGGACAATGATAGAATCGTTATAAATTGTATATCGTTTTTCTCTGATTGTGTATCGATGCTATTTGTTTAATTAGAAAACGAGTGGTTATTCATAATACTAAATTATTCATACACTGAAATCTACTACCTACCTCAAATTAAACATCATTAAAAAAAAACTAGTTTATTTAAAAACATTTTTATTAGTAAATCATTTAGAGCAATGTGCATACTAAGTAGCGGAGAGTTATTAATAACAATATTATGTATTAAATACTTGAATTACTAAGTAAATATATTATCATATCTTATCTTACTGTGGGGCCATGACTAAGTCACAGTGCACTTCGACCCATTGGCATCTTTTGTGCCTCCCCTGCGTTTAATCTTCTTGTGTCCAGAATATAGATGCCATTAGCCTTACTATATATCTTTAGCCAGAAAGAGCCTGTAGTCCTCCGGCTTTGGATACACCGCTTTCAGAAGGCTCATTCTGGCTCTAGCATCACATAGACACAAGAGATGCGTCATTAATTCCTGAAATTCACCACATGTTCGACAAAGTTGTGTTGGATAGAGTTGCATTTTGTGTAGCATGTGGTTAGTAGCAAATGCCCAGTGACCGCCCAATCAAGAAGCGAGCTTTTGTTCTATTATTCACGAGACATGGATAATGGTTTTTTTTTTTTTTATACAACTGAATGACAAACAAGCTGACGGCCCACCTGATGGTAAGCGGTTACCGCCGCCTATAGACACCTGCAATAACAAGGAAAAGTCACTTGATATTGCAGGTGCGTTGTCATCCTGGGGCCTAAGATGAAATGCCGTCCATGCCCAGTAATTGCACTGGCTACCTTTCCCTTCAATCCGAAACACAGCGAACTGTTTCACAGCTGAAATAAGAAAAGCGGTGGTACCTACCCAGACGACCCTACATACAGGTCTACCACCTAGTAACAGTAACATGGATATTTGTAAGTAAACATACAAATATCCATTTCTCGTGAATAAAATATTCGTACTCGTCATACAAACATTTAACCCTACCAGTATTCGATCCCGGGACTCCGACTGAGTAACTTGTAATTAGTGACCAGCTGGTTGTTATTTTAATGAACCTTACAAAAAGAATTACTAATAAATTATTTGGGCATGTAAAGATAAACAGTTCATTATTGCAATTCATAATTAAATTGTTGCTGTGCGCCACTTGTGATCACTTATGTAAATACTGTGATGATGATTATTAATTCAAGAACAAACTGTACATAGAAACACTGGCATCTTTATTATAAAGTAATTACAATTCATAAATGTATCTGTATATTTAAAATTCAAAGTCCCGACTGACTGATATCAACGCACAGCATAAACCACTGGTCTTAGACACATGAAATTTGGAGGGTGTGTTCTTTGTAAAGAGTAGGTATCCATTAAGAAAGGGTTTTTTTCGAAGTTTCACCCCTCATGGGGTGAAACAGGGGGTTGAGTTTTCTACAAAATTTTATCTTTTCATTCGCTGAGTCGAATAAATCAAAAATTGGTACACATGCTCTTTAAGTAAAATGATGAGACACATGTATCACGATTTTCCCAAAATCATCCGCAGCTAATTAAGTCAATTAGGGTCTCGAAAATAATGGCGCGCAGCGCGGAGGAGAGCGATGGAGCGCGAAACAGAGCGGAGGAGGGGTATAGTATTTTGTTATATGCTAGCTAGATTAATCATTTACTATCCACTTCTTTGTTTTCTCCAGTTCTCTGATAATTAAATATTTTCACACACGCTTTTAGCTGTGGTAAAACCATATTACTCTGATCCCATAAGATGAAATTATATAAGTACTTAGTTTAGTGTTACAGAGAACTTCGTCCTTATTACTTTGTTTAGTATATATTGTCAGTTTGTATATTCAATTGAAAACAAGAAGAATATTTAAAATTTCTAAAAAAAATGACAATTGTTTCCTGAAGGACTACACGAGTGACTACACGAGTTTGTTGCCGGAATCTTCTCGGTAGTTCAACTTTTGGAACCGGTGTAAATTCAGACAGACTGACAGACAGACTGACTGACTGACAGACAGACAGACTGACTGACGGACAGACGGACCGACAGACAGACCGATAGACAGACTGACATAACATTCTTAGCTTACGTAGATGCAGATAAGACAGAGAGACAAACATTATGAAATTGTTAGTTAGTTAATATTATTTTTATGTGATAGACTTAAGGGTTTTTTTGTTGACGATTCAAAAGTGCTTCTTGGGGGCCTAATTGAATAAAGATATTTTCATTTTCATTTTCATTTTCAAGGCCGTGCGGGCGGAGCCGTTGGCAGATGGTAGTTTAAATAGAATTGCAAGTAAATCAATATATAGCCGAACAATAAATTATAGACGCTTAGCATTGTGCACATTAAAAATTTTCGTGTTTATTTTTCGTGTCGCAGCAGAAACAATAAATACTAGAACAATGTTAAATTTATTTCTACTTACTTAACAGTTACAAAGAGTATCATTATTAATTTATACGTAGCAGAAAGTATTCGCGATTTTAGGGTGCATTTTAAAATAGTTTAATTAAAATTATATTTATTTTTTGATAGGGAAATAAAATTATACATAAAATCATGTTTCGGTTATTTCTAATAATTATGCTATTTGGATTCGGTGGCACAGCTGCTGGTAAGTGACAATTAACATATTTCCATGCTAAGTAAGAACGATGCATACGTGAATCTAATACGAAACTTTCACTTTCATGCTGTTAATTTATTTAAGACTAGTGAGTACTCGCGGTTCCCCCCGCATGTCAATCGGTTGTTTTTTATTTAAACTCATTTACTGTTGATAACAATAGAATTTATGACAGTAATAAGTTATATGTATCTACAATTATGGATGCAGTTATGGATAATGGAGAAATATTGATAATAATATGTAGATAAATATTACAAATACTCGTATACTAAATAAACATACTACTCTGTCAAGAAAGTACTGGGAAAAGATCAATAATACACAAAATGTTAGTTAGTCATCCAAATTTATTTTATCGCCATTAAAGTATGCTCCTTCAGAAACGATACACTTACGCCAACGAATAATCCAATCATCAAAACATTTTTTGTGTACATGACTAGTAAACGAAAATGCTCGTACTCATCATACAGACATCTGCCTCTAACGGGATTCGATCCCGGGATCCCTGACTGAGCAGCCTGTATAGAATGGGTTGTAAGAGATTGTTAAAACACTCTGAAAACGTCTATTAATTCTTTTTTGACAAAACACTGGGATAATTCCTATTAATCCTTTTTTTGCTTTTTACAGATGAATTCATTGAGCGTCCCTGCCCCGGAAACGATTTAGATTGTATAAGAAATTATTTCCTTACGCACTCCTGCTGCAAACCTCCGAAGGGTATAATACCAGACGTAGTGATACGACCAGATCATGTCGCGGTATCATATGCATCATACAACATCACTGGAGTATACGAAGATTTATCATACAGAGGCATTGATGGAAATATTCTTGATTTTTAGTAAGTTGCCAAATTCCTGTAGACTCTTTAAAACTTTTGAAAAACAACAGCTCGTACAAAAAATAAAAAAGGAAGCAGTGCATTATCAAGCTTATTTTTTAAGTTGTAATTTAATTTTATTGGAATTATAAATTAAATTATAAGTACAGTGTAAAAGTATATGTATCTGTGGCTATGTTGCCGTTGAGTGCAATCAAATCATCCAAAATAATTAGTGCATTGCGTAAAGAGTACATAATTAGAACATTTACATTAAAGTTTTTTTTTTGTAAATATTCATAGATGTGTCTATAGTAAAAAATTGTAACCGTATAGTAATATTTATATCTCTTACGGCGATACCTCCTACTTTGACTCGGTGACTGAATGCCGGTACATATACATATAGGGATATAGAGATATTTATGACTTCTAATTGTGGAGAGAACATTCAACAGTAGCCAAATAATAATTCATATGACGTAGATGACAGATTGAGATTGGAAATAATTTGATTATTAAGAGTCTAAACCATTTTTGAAAAAATAATATAGTGATGTCATTAGTAACCTAAGTCCTGGTATAAAGAAAAAAAATGATAAAAAAATTGTATGCTCCAAGCGGGAATCGAGCCCGCGTCTCCTGGGGTCCGGCCAGACGCGATAACCGCTACGCCATCGGAGCACTAGGTGTAACTTACCAATCTCTTTACCGCTTTCTTAATTTTTTTTAAGTTTTTATAGCAACGTTTATCTCACCACTTATTGAAGTGATAAGTGGTGAAAGAATACCTTTTATAAGCATTTTAAACTTTCAGTAAAGATCAGAAAGCCAAAGTGAATTAAAATAATCATATCTAAGTAGGCGTTATAAACGCATTAAAAATCAAACATTTCAAATTAATGTAATTCTTCTTCAGTATCAATCCTTCTACCAATAACGCGGTACTGGCTGTGGAGTTTCCAAGTTTAACATTGACAACTGTTAAAGCTGCGTTATACTTCCATCGTCTAGGGATGGAACCACTGCTTACTTCTGATTATGCAACAATCACAATCAGTAAGTGCACTTTATCAATTTTAAGCTAGAACCAAAGTAGTTCCAGCTAATCTCCCTACTCCCGGGGGAGAGGATTTGTGGAGAGAGTGGAGTAATTGCGGAATCAAGTCAACTCCGAACATCGCCGTTTACCATGACAAATAATAACACTTGATAATCTATTTCTGCTTTGATATTTAAAGGTGTGTCCCAAAGAATCCATACTTAGTGGCATTAAGCATGCGTTCGCAATTACCCCTCTCCCCACAAAAACCCTTTCCTCAAAACATCTTTTTGATTCAAATTTATTCCTAATGCTCGATTTAGTGGGGAAAAAGAAGTGAATCCCTACTAAAGGACAATAAAAGGAGTTTTATCGAAATTATGAAGAAGATGGTTTACATCTTTGCTGTTCAATATCGGTGTCTTCTAAAAAAATGCTGAAATAATTATTTGCTCTAGCACGTCCGAAGACATTATGACACGTCACAAAAATAAATTGCACAAGACTGCAACGCAGAGGCGCGGGCGGTCACCGCTCGACTGGAGTGCACCGCTCGTTGCCCGCGCCCGCGCCGATGCCGCGCCGCTGTTGTCGAGGGCCGGTCCATTTGATTTTACGCATAAGATCCTGCCTCTCCCGCGCCGCCGCCGCCGCCGCCCCGCTGCCCGCTAGATTCGAGAATCGAGGCAGAGGCCTAATGAGTGAGATCGTTAATATTTTTATTAAATTTACAGAATCCGTCATTTTGACAGCCACAATTCCGAATATCCAGAACTTACGGATGAAAGATGCGTTTATAACTGCTTACACATATGATGCAAGTCCGTTATATAAGTTGGGTACCAACTTCTACAATGGTAAGTTAAACATAATAACTGACATGTAAAATTGATTTTAATTTAAAAAGTGAGGAAATAGGGGTTTTGTTTAACTAGAATAGAAAAATTCATGTCCAGAACCGGAACCAAATTAACGATCCTACCGGGGACATGGGTCTCTATGAAATTCTAGGTACTTAGTCTTTCTACTTTTGCGTTCTAAGCCTCTGCAATGTCGACATTGTTATATTTCAACACCAGAGCGTCAATACAAGAAGCAATTTGACAAACGCTATCGCTAAATGGAAAATATATGGATTTGTCATTTACAATCGAAAGTCGATCGAAGGCTTATGTTAAATCCCATATATTTTCCATTTAGCGATATCAATACTTAGCGTTTGTCAAATGGCATCTTGTCTAGCCCTCTGATAGATTACTTCTACTTAAAAACAATGTCGATTCGATTTATATATATACTCTTTATTGCACTATAAAAATTACAAAAACAAGATTCATAAAATAAGTTAGCAAAGGTGGACTTATCTCTATAAGAGATCTCTTCCAGCCAACCCATAAATGTGTGAGACATAGGTACTTGAGAAATGAAGGTAACACGAAGTGCATTTAAGACAACAATAGAGGGAACTTAAATCTCAATTGTAAACTAATTTCTAACAACCTATTACAAAGTAACAATAACAATAATTATATGATTTATGTTAGGCATAGCTATTTTTTCGGAGGAGCTCGGTGAAGTAGTGGTTTCAGCGCTCTGGTTTCGATTACGAAAACAAAGCAATTTTCGCCATGGTCGGTCCCGTGATGGGTCAATGAAAATTATTACGTTAAGCTGTTGGTCTCGGTTGTTACTGCAACCGCTTTAAGCCACCAACCCGCATTGGGCCAGCAGCGTGGTGGTTTTATGGTCCAAGCTCCTCATGTAGGAAGGCCTGTGACCAGCAGTGGGACGTATATAGGCTGATGATGATATCCTTTTTTAACTAAGCACGTCAGATGACTCAACACCACCAAAGCTGTAAGAAGAGTCCATAATTACTCATATGCGAAAATCTAGCCGCCACCGCCATGCCGGCCCACAAGGTGCTTTCACGCCTCTTTTGAAGGAACCCATGTTATAGAGGGAACACCATATGCTAGCAACAAATTACAAGTTTTGCTAAACTATGTTGTGTTTTGCTTATGATATATGGGATAAAATATACCAGAAAAAAGTCATGTCAAAATACCCGCTACCTGCTTTATTTTAACTGCGAAATATTAAAACCCTTGTAGGTATAAAGTATATGAAATAAATATTATATAAAATGTATAAAATATATAAACCACAGAGTCTTGTTAAAAAACGATTTTAATTTCGCTTTGGTTTTTAGTGGCTACAAAAATATAGCTTTTGTCAATCACACAATTTACTAGGTGGTAGGCCCGTATGTAGGGTCGTCTGGGTAGGTACCACCGCCTTTCTTATTTCAGCCGTGAAACAGTTTGCTGTGTTTCGGATTGAAAGGAAAGGTAGCTAGTGTAATTACTTGGCATGGATGGCATTTCATCTTAGGCCTCAGGATCACAACGCACCTGCTGTCATCATGTGATTTTTCCTTGTTATTGCAGGTGTCTATAGGCGGCGGTAACCGCTTACCATCAGGTGGGCCGTCAGCTTGTTTGTCATATAAAAAATCTATTTCAAAATATATAAGATAAGGGTTTGTGTCCGCAACTAATTATTACGTGTTTTATTTTCCAGATAACGCCACCAGTCCTCTACTGAACAATCTTATATCAGACGTACCGTATACTTTACTTCACTTTTTACAAAAACTGACTCCTTTTGGATTTCATATGTTTGTTAAATTTAACGTTTGTGACTTTCGGATGCCTTTGAAGGTATATTTACAATAGGCAACGAAAAGAGAATACCTACAAAATAAATAAATAAACAATTAGTTAAATGCCAATAAAATCAAATAGTCTTTGTGAACCAATTTGGTCATTTAGTTTTTAGTTTCTATTGTACAATAGCTGCGTCCGCGACTTCGTTCGCGGCGATGTCAGAAAATAACAACATGTGCGCCCCTTGGATATCTTGCGTGCGTGGTCACTATTTTGTTGCGGAGTTTTTGAAAACTATACTCTAATGATATTATTTGAATTCAAATGATGTCAAGAACAATTGTGTTCAAAATTAAATACTTGTGATGAATAATGTATTTATTTTGATAAGGAACAATATCATGTTTAAAATAATTCCCTCGCAGATAATGCATTATGTTATAACAAATTTGATTAGGTATTCAAAAAAGGTTATAGTGAGTCTACCTTAAAAGATAGACATATGCTGTTGCAGACGTTTTTTACGACTTTTATAGGAGAACAATTCCGGCAACATGATTTTTGTGTAACTTTAATTATTTACGCAGCGCGTGCTAACACAGCTCTGAAAAGGAATATGCTTTCCCCGATTTGGCAACATATTTCAATGATGCTCAGCTCCTATTGCTCGTGGCGTGATGTCATAAAGCCTAAAGTATTAAAAAAGTTAAACGATTTAAGCCGATTTTTAGTGTGCTGGACACTAAAAATCGGCTTAAATCGTCGATATTGTTTCCCAGTACAAAAGTGCACTTATGTCTAAAAGTCAATTTCGAGCTCGACCATTTTTTATCAATGTTGCAATACTCAATGCACAGCAAAATTTTTCAAGTGTGCCCGGATGGTCAAATGCGAATTTATAATAAATACTGAAATATACTCAAAGTTAGTTTCGGGGCCTAAGTTGTTAAAAATTAAAAAATCATTTTTCCTAGGAATTAAAACGTTGATTTTGAAAAAGAAACAGACTACTGTAGTAATAATCAGCCAATAGTTTCGCTAATAGGGTCATATTCTGTGAAGTAACATTAAATGGCAAACCAATGGAAGGAACTAAGTTTTATCAAATATTTTTTTTTTAGTTTATGATGGAATAAATGAAAGCGAGCATTACTTTTAAAACGAAAGTATTTTTTTATTAAATAGCATTAGTACGAATTCAATGATTGTTCCAGACACAACGTTTGATCTTTTATTAATAATTGTGTAAAAAAAGAAATTCTAATACAGACTGCTGCTTCGATCGCCATGATGCGCTAGACATTTTATAAGCCGAGAAATTGACGTCATGTTTACCAAATCCTATAGTTTTTGAACTCAGTCACCAGACCACTGGTTTGATAATTAGAATATGGAAATTAATTTTATTCATGGTGCCTA
This sequence comes from Nymphula nitidulata, assembly GCA_947347705.1. Taxonomy (NCBI): domain Eukaryota; kingdom Metazoa; phylum Arthropoda; class Insecta; order Lepidoptera; family Crambidae; genus Nymphula; species Nymphula nitidulata. The sequence goes on from OX374636.1 coordinate 11,856,701, forward strand.
GAAATCGAAAAATGGGGTGCACCATTTTAAGCATGAAAAACTAAGTCGTTATCAAGTTTTTTCATATTGAATAAATAACAGTCCCCATAGAAAAATACATTAATTGCTTACCAGATTAATACTTCGATTTCAATTTAATCTGTGGACTGTTTCGGAAAGGTATATCTGTATGATAACATTGACAAATACATCGACTTGTTCGCAAACTATTCGAAAGCAAATTACATTCGTACAAAACCCAGACAGCGTACGAATTCACAGTGTATTTCGTTAGCTGTAAGCGTGACACGTCCTCACATCTTAGAGTCTAGTCACGGACTGCCGCCTCGCTGCGTAATTTCGCCGTGCGGCACAAGGTGGCGCTGTCAATTTACTCAGGAGAAATGCTTTGGCGCCCAACGTGGTGTAAACTAGATTTAAAGGTATTTCATGAGAGCCTTATAAAAAAACGTCAATGTACCACTTGTTTCATGTTTTGACCACGTTCATTGTAGAAATTCAAAGTTCAAAGCATAGGAGGGGTTGGTTTGGGATTTAAGAGACAAAAAAACAAGATGCTTAGGTTATGTGAGCGCTTAAATGAAGGACCGACAATTATTTGGTAATGCGACAACTGAAATATATTTAAAAGATAAACCAATTAATTGTGATCCTGCAAGACATTTCTAGATTATCTTTTTTAACGGTTACAATAAATTCAATACTATAAATTATTAATTTATTGAAACTATTATTTGCGTTTCTCAAAAAGGATCTATACGTCGTAAAAGCAACTACAGAGCAACCAACGATTTTAAAATCGCTAAGGCTGTTGGAGAATCGAAGCGCTTTCACTTAACGAGTGGCGAGATCCCGTGGGGGTATTAGCGGGACCTTTATCTCGCCCCCCAGCTCCGGAACAGGATGAATACATCAAACGAGTTCGAGCTTGTAGTCTAGGGGATAGGTGGAGCGATAAATCAAGAATGATTATGAATAATTATTATTAAACGATAATTATGATTATTATTATTATGAATTGAAATGATTGCTAATTATTTTGTACAGTCTAATGTTAAAATTAATATTAATACCTCTCCTACATTTAAATAAAAACAAAAGCTCATATGACAGATGACGTAATTAGACAATACAAGTCACATTTTATCTGGTTTGTGGGTAATATGAACATTTGAAATAAATTAATATATATATTTAGCGCATTTATTTAGCGCGCAGGTGGGGGTACCATGAAAGTCTCTGATCCACAATAACTCCCAAGTACTTAGTGTGTATAGTTTTATTAATGGTGGGACATTTACACTTGTCACAGGTGTTACAGTACTGATGAACTCTTGTGCAGAAGTTTTTATCGGGCTGATTATTGTTGTAAATGCTAAAACATATGTAATTTGTCTTATCCGTGTTTAGCGAGAGTAGGTTACATTTCAGCCAAGTAGCAATTTGAGTCATTCCTTTTTCAGCATTTTGCTTCACTTCCTGCCAGGAGTTTCCAAAAAACACAACTGCCGTGTCATCGGCACAGAAGAATATGGATTTTCATTAATTTATAGATTACATAGCTCATTAATATGTATTAAAAATAAGGTGGGACCTAACACACTTCCCTGCGGAATGCCATATGATGTCTCTACAAGATTACTAGAGTACTGATCCAGTTTTACTTTTTGCTTTCTGTCGGTGAGGTAACTTTTGAACAGAGCTAGAGGAGTGCCCCTTACTCCAATATTTTCCAACTTATTCACAATAATGTTGATGTAATTGTAATAATATTTTAGCTGTCGTATTCAAGAGTTAAGAGTGGTCTTGAAAGTAAAGCAATGATCTCGTAGCCTATAATTGAATGTGCGAATCAAAATCGTCCCAAACTCTTCAAGTACCACCGTAATACTATTACTATACCATTTTCAAGCCACTTTATGGTCAAGCATTTCACACCAAGGTAGCCTTAGGGGCTAACCATAGGATAAGAAGAATTAGGTTTACCATGCTCTTTGGTTACCAGTATAGTGTTTTCGAAAATAGTACACAGGCCCCTGGTGTAAAGGACTTTAATCGGCGAGAAACCGCGATTTCGCGGGTAAAGTCCAACCTTTGATATCTTTTCCACAAAATGTTCGCACATTCTACAAATATCACATTTTGTTAATTCAAATATTTTATGAAAGCTCTGGATATGTACAGTCGGCAGCACGTCAAGCGTAACAGTTTGTCCTTGAACCTAGAGCGCAACGCACAGAAAATTTGTGCGCAAAGGATAAACATATGTCTCTCAGCGCCTCTATCTAACGTCTCTCTCTCAAGTACTCTCCTACAATACTCGCAGATGGCCTTGAACGTGATCGCGACGACTATTAAAAGTATTTCTTCGTTATAGCCTCCGACTAAATATGTGTAGGTTTATAGGTAGCTATAGCTACAGCTCGCTACGTACGCGGCCTACTCTCTTCGCTTCGTTGTTTCAACTTGTTTTAAAATTAAAGTACGGCTAAGACCATTGCATTAATTTAAAACAAAAAGTTTTCTACATATTATAATGGCTAGTTATGATATTTTATTTACGCTACCTATTTATCAATAATGCTCAGCGTACTTAATTATTTCAATCAACTATTATTATACCTATTAAAATACAGGCTTCCTTATTTATTCATTGTTATTAACTTAAAAATATATTTCTATTGTCAGGTCATTATTATGGTCCATTGTTATGGAGAGAAATTAAAATAAACCTAAGTAAACACTTAGGTTTGTTTTTCTACATTTATTTAATGTTAATAAAACAAATAAAAACATTTATAACCTTAATTTTTGATTTTGACATTATTATAAATGTTTGAAAAATTACTTAGTAAGTAATTAAAATCAGAATAGAAAATAAAAATAGAATATTTCGACATTGTAGGGTGGACGTTAGCTCATGAACGCAAATACAGATGGACTAGAAGAATTTCACAGGGATATCCCAAGTCCTGGGTGGCTCAGTGCTCAGCAGAGCAGTCGCCCGGATTGCGAAAGGTCGCTGGTTCGACTCGTGCCTCAGGACCTGAAATTTTTCTAATTTTATATTCTAATTACTAAACATTTATAAAGTTCACCACCTCATATCATACCTGTAACTACTACTCATTCACAATATTTTAAAGACCTAACATTCTACTCTACAAATGTGAATAGAATACGAAATAACAATTTTGAAGAAAATAGACCTCACACAAAATATTCGTGAATTTTAGTGTTAAAATAAATTGACATAAAAATGTAATTTCTGAGATTTGAACCAGGTTCCCCAAGAGTGAAGACGAGCATGTTACGCTATCGAGCACGGGTGTTGATAATTTCTTTTCGAATTTATTCATTGTATTTTACTAGACCCAGTGATGTGTGACGCAAGCAATTTTGAAGCTTATTACATCACTTTAAAGTTGAAATTATAATGATTGTAGCTTCATTTTATATTTCGGCTGTGAGCTATGATGGCTGTGTATACTAGTAAATGTATAAAATTGTAATGATTTGTTGGTGTAAATCACTAACTATCAAAAAACTAATACTTACTTAATTGGATAATTTTCAATTATGTGAAGTAGGTATCATAGGTATGGTAGATCAATGTGGTAGATAGGTCTTTGTGCTTTGTTTTTTACTAATATACTTACTTGGGTAGATTCTAAATACAGTAAAAAGACCAATTTTAATTTGAGCTACCCTTTTCTATCTAGGTAAATTACCATACGACATAATATTATATGATGCAATGCGAATGGAATTTCGACTTTATATCTGATACTTTAGGTCGATTATTAATTACCAAGGTATGGCTCATGATATTTTTATCAATAGGTAGGCATCAAATTCGCCATTACTTTTTGATTTGTGTTAGTAGAGTTTATGGATGGTCTCAGGTTAGGTTAGGATTTGTGAAAGGATTGTGTAAAGTCGGGGATTATAGTTTAAATACATTTCAAAATTTATAGTTATATACTAGTCTAAGTTATGGCCATCTAAGTAAACGCTTCTAAAAAACTCAAAAGATTATCACTTAGATTAATTGTGTATAAATCTAAGGAATATCTTTAATAACTTTATAGGATTCAGTTAAATCCTCTATAGCTCAGTGGTAAGGTCGCGGGTTCGGACCCACGAGCACTCGTAGAAGGTAGAACGGACCGTGGACAAAATCTCTCTCCACCACCACCTGTCCACATATTATGAGACAAATTAATGTGTTTTATTTATATAATTCTCTCTGACGAAGAGAGATCTTTTATTCACTCCTCCCGGGAGTTCGCCATGCTATGAGCGCTGAGAACATTTTTTTCTAGTTGAAACATTTTTCACACCATTATACCTAGGTACTTTTCTAACAAAAAATGTTCAGTCTTTTTCAAGATCATCATACTTACCTACTTAGGATCGATTTGTAATTTTAAGATTCAAAATTATTCTCATGTGTAGGCAGTGCAAGACCGATCGGTTTGGAGGTCCTTGCCCAATTGCTTAAGCTCAGCGGTGGGTATCTCTTATCTGACATGATGATTATGTGTAGGGATTTTAAAATTAATTGAAATAAAATAATAGTAGGGAATTAATAGAAGTTGGATTCAAATTTTAATACAAGTTTTTTAAGCTAAGAGTGCAAACAAGATATTAAGTCGACACACACAGACAGACAGGTAGACTGATCGGACTGATGCTACACCCCATGAGCACTGGAGAAAGTTTTTCAGTCCGTTAATTCATTTCATCTATTGACACCTAATAAATGTATATTTCCAGTCTGAAGTACCAGGCTACCATAAGTATATCTCCAAGAGCTCTGGCGACCTCACGAGGCGAGGCTCTGGCGAGGTTGTTCATATGACTAGTTTAAGAAGCTAACAGCTTTGTTGACAATTCCTAGACACTGGTCGCTACTAGTTCATCTGTGCCACTGGTGTCAAATTATTGTGTTAAGATAAATAACTAAAAGTAGTAATAACAAAACTGAAATTACAGGTGAAATGGGGAAGTGCTGTCTCTTGAATGTAAAAACATTTGGATTAGTAATTTTATAAGCCATAAGTGTATTATTGCAATTCAAATTGCATCATTATTCAGCCAAACACTCCATTATCATTCTGAAACTGCTACTTCGGTCTACTTCTCTGAGGTGAACTCTTTTAACCTCAGTACAAGTGAGGGTTGAATCATGACAATAAAATTACTTAAAAATACATTTTTTTTTGGACAAAACTAAAAACCAATTGTTTTTGCAATCCATGATTTGACAGATAAAAGAAATTCTTTATTTGAGAGCAATCAGGTCTAATTGGGAATGTGTAAGAAATAAGAAAGAGTCAAAATTGATTTAACATGTTTATTTAAAAGTTAACAATATTAAATTATAATTTTAATTAACCCTCAGCCTTGTCTTTGAAATATCACTAAAGTAAGAGTACACCAAATTTCAAAATAATCGAATCTGTGAAAGATTATCATCAAACGCCTGAACAGATCTTCATAATTCAAAGTCAAGAACCATCTCAACCACATTACCTTTCTAACAAAAAAAATTGCATGGCTGACGATGGCACAGACAAACTTACAGATACAAAGACAGACACATAAAACACCCCTCTTTTAGGGTCGGGGGCTATAAAAAATAAAAAGTAATCTGTAGGCCTAGGGTAATTTTATGAATAACTTAGGTGCCTAATATTTAAATGGAATTAATTTTAACAATATGCAGTTAAGTAGGTAGGTAGATATCAGTATTTTTAGCACCATTTTTCCTCCCTTATTCTTTTCTATAATTATTTAATGAAATCCAAAATAACTTTTAGAAATCTCTCTTTTACTAGTAGAGTTAAACATTTTTTTGTTTTATGCTAGTAATTTATTAATCTGTCAAACGGCATTATCCCTCTGGATGGCTACAACAATTGAAAAATCAGTTGTGTCTGGAATCTGATACTTGACAGGTATAGAAAAACCATTCCTATGATGTGAGAAATATTACTACCTAACCTATAAAATTGCCTAAGATGTATTATTAAATTTTGAACACCATTCTAAATCAAATAACCATTGCAATGAGAAGTAAGGTTTTTCATCTTGAATTTAAATAATAATAAACAACAATAGTAATAGGAGAAAATATGTTAGAAGACTGTTAGGTTTAGAAACTATATTTTATTATAATTTGGGCTAAGAAAAGAATGATTTGGGTGAATTAACACCATTGCTCTTTGAAATTATATCAATTTCTTATCATAAAAATCACATAAGTAATTGGATGGCTATCCAATTATTACTATTACTGTTACTGGTAAGCATTTGAATTTACAGGTCATGACAGTTACACTAATATCATGTAGGAACTTGGAAAACTGCTGTTGCTGAACAATTATGCACGTGTGAATATTACAGTTGTCCAGGCAGAGCTAGGTAAAGGAACCTATAGGGACAACTCTTCCTAACCTACTTTGTAATGTGGTGGTGTTATTAGTATTTTTACCAGGCCCTGTTGATCTTATCACCCCAGGAAACAAAAACTAATGTAATTATGTCTCTGGTTGCTTATGTATTGATTTAAAGTGCTCACTATTGCTAAGTCAAAATGTTGAACTAAGTATCTAAAAAAAATATCTTCAATAACCTTACATTTTTTTCGAAGTCAGTCATAAAATTATAAACTGAAACTTACCCTAACCTCTATGTGGTGGTCATTTATATACTTTTTGTAAAAAAAAGTCTGTAGCTTTTAATATCTGTCAAGCGGCGATATACCACCGGCGGCGATGACAATGGAAGAATCAATTGTGTCTGGAATCTCATGCTTGACGGGTTAATATCTAATAAAATTCCATAAATATTGACACTGGCATCCACTCAACAATAGAATATCTCTTGTCTGGTTTGTGGTTACCTACTTAGTTATTTCACAGACATAGGTATAGAATTCACTAATAACAAGAATTATGTGAACAAATACACCACACATCAACACACTATCTTGTAGCCTCTTAAACAGCCTGGATCTTCATCTCATATTTAAAAACCAAAAATATATGGTCTGCCCGCCACCTGCAAAGTAATATTTGTTTTATTAACCTGTTCATAAATGAACTGGATTGAGTCTTTCAGCTACTTAATATAAAGATGTTTTTAATTACAAAACAATAGTAGCTGGAATCATTTTACAAATATGATTAGTTGGTTTATGTATACCAAATAATCAAACTAAGTAACCTAAGTAACCTTGCTAGGTTAATTTGTTTAGCAAGGAAGTCTCCTAACCTAACCAAATACTTTTCATTTTGTTAGAAACTAAGTTGAAGAAAATCAAATGACATTGACCAAAACCTGTTTCGTATAAATATAGGTAAAAAATAAATGAAGCAAAATACTTTCATACACTTATATGGCGTTCATTTGAATGTTTACATTCAAAAACACGAAGAAAAGCGCAGTTTATTTAAAATATAGGTTGGTATGTCCCTGTTCTCCTAAAAACAGTAGAACAAAAGTAGGCGTTTTAACTTACCGATATTCGGTCGGATTTTCATATTATCTACCTATTTGTGTAGTGCTACTATTTTATTTTTATTCCATTCAAGTGCGTGGCCATTCCGTATATTACTTTACTTGGATATTTTTTTCAAAGAAACTAACATTTATCTACAAATAAAATAGACAAGCAGTCAAAGTTGATTTTGTGATTTCGTATTCAATAGTTTGAACCCTTAATATTAGGTCGCCCCATACAATTTAGGTCTCAATACAAAATGGACGAGATTTTTCTATACTCAACTTTTAAATACCACAGATACAAAAAAAAACTTCTAAACTTGAGCCCCAACTTCATACTGAAAAAATGCGATGTCATAGAAATTAGACTAAACTCTGCGTACAAATAGCGTTAGCTCAAACAATTCGACCAATTTTAACCAATAAACGCTCGAAGCATTATGACAAGCTCTGCTATTGGTCAAATTCTAAAAGATGGTTGAAGTTGAACCAATAGCGAAGAGGGTGTGCTTTCTTTCTAATAGCTATACATAGCGTTTACTAGGGTTATATATACTGTTACGCTTGATGTGCTGCCGACTGTACTTACAGAAAGCTCAGTGCCGTATGTGAGTGTTATAAAATCTACAGTCAATTATCCCCAAGGACGAAATAATTATGCTTCTTACAATTTGAAATTTATATTTGCAGATGTTACTAGCCTATGGGCTAGTACCATCAAAGGCGCTTCTGATCCGTTTCTCACCCTCAAAATGCAAATCAAAATGAAGCGTTACTAGGATAAGTCCTCCTGCTCCGAACAAAAAACATTCTCAATGAACTCAGGTGAACCCTACCTACCCACCGCTGGGGCACATTACTAAAAAATAGTGGAAGTACTGTAAACTTGTACAGAAGGCTCTTAGTAAGCGACGTCGTTTCACAGCCGTAAGTCATCACGCACACATACTGAACGAAGATTTTCGACTTGAGGCACTGAGGAATTTTGGACGAGGTCTTACGCCATTCTAACGAGCTTTGGAGCGAGTTGTGGTAGGTGTTCCCCTAAGAGATTACATCTGAAATGAGGATGTCCTTAAGAACCAAAATCACTGACATTGCTAATTGGATTAGCAAGTTAAAGTGGCAGTGGGTGAGGCGCATAGCATGCAGAACAAGCGGTGGTAGCAAGGCGATCACGTACCGGTAAGCGAAAAGTAGGACGGCCTCCCACTGGATGAACAGATGACCAGATCAGGGTTGCGGGGAGCCGCTGGATGCAAACTAGGCAAAACCGATCCATTTGGAAATCAATGGAGGAGGTCTTTGTTCAGCAGTGAACTTCTTACGCTGATATGATGACGATGATGATGATCAGTTGAGGTACTTCCCCGAATCAAAAAAAAAGAGCTTCTCATGTCAATTTTATTTCGAATATACCTAGATCACATTTAGCACAACTCACAACTTATTTAGTCTGAAACTAACCTGGATTCTTTCTTCAAAACATACGAGTGTATATTTGATCGCTTAGTGTAAAACTTGCCCATAAAGTGAATAGAATATTCCCGTCAAACAGTAGTTGAACATAAACTAGAAACATAACAAAATTTCTCATACTTATACAGGCAGACGGAGGGCAAAATTTCCCCAACGCGACTCAATGTTTCCCGAAGTTAATTCGTAACTTGGCCGTTCGACCATAGTTTTTATTAAGTTACACTGAAACAAACTAGCGAGGAATTTTTCAAAGTTGCCCGCGACACGAGCGCCCCCAGCTACGTCGCTTTCACCTTGCAAGTTTGACTTCAATTCAATTAGTGGCTAACTTCGCCCGAGTCTCCTCTAAATTGGCTGATTTTGTTTTTCGAAACTTTCTTTTCGCGGTGGGAAACGTGTCTCCGTGGCTATTTGTTAATTGATTAACTATTATTGTTCTGAAGTTAAATGCGGTGATCGTTCTTTCGGTACATTTTGTCTGAATTAATATAATTTATATTATTAATTAGCCTGGGCTCAGGAAATCTTCTTAATTTGCCAAGTCACTTTACCCTTTTACCCCCAGGGTTCTTTTGACAATTAAAAACCAATTGTGTCTGGAATCTGTGGCTTGACAGGTTCAACCAACAATTTGAGGTTCTAGTTTGATTGACCAATAAATTACAAATCAAGTTTTCATATAGTCAACTAGGTCCAAAAAGTAATGGCAGCACTTATGTTCCGTGGTGTCGTGCTGGCGGTCGACCCCTGGCTGAATCCAAAATTAATTTTGGATGCTCCATACGAGATGATAGGAAACAGAGGTTTGCCTGAACTGCGAAGCTATAGTTTTTGAGAAACAAATTTCGGTGCAGCTCATGCATCATCATTATCAGATCAACAATGTTGACGCTGATGTAAAAGATAGCAAAGATTAAGTTTCATCTTATTAGACTTTTCTTATTGTTTTAGCAACTCTCAACCAGGAATCCAATATATTTCAGAAAATATGCAATGACAACACAACCATTAAAACCGCCTTTTAATACTACAAACAGAACCAACCTTAATTCTGACCCGTGCAGTACTGCAATGTCTCATAAGACGCTCAAAGGTATACCTAGACTTGAATCTGTAATTTAATTATAGTGGAAACTCCGACTACCTGTCTCAGTTATTGTTAATAGCAAATATTTAGTTAAAGCGTAGCGACAACTGCAAGTTTCTAATTGTTACTAAGACTCGAATGATGAGCCATTTGGTTTTACAATTATGGAAATCTGTTTCGTATTGGAAATACTATCCGCTTGTAATGCTTGTTCATTTAGAAAGCTTTGTCCTCAATTAATATATAAATAAAAATTTATTTTTTACTAAAATAGTTGTTGTGGTTTGTGTTTCACGCATAACTGGCTACAGATATTAGCCCCAAAGCCGTTTTAATGTGTATTTCTAGTTCAATTACAATTAATTGGTTATTTACATTCGTTTATGTTTCCTGTCGCTACAAAAAAGTAGAAAAATAACGAAATTATAATTTACATAATTATAGTCAGTAAAAAACTATATTACTATGTTAATTTTCTATAAACTATTTCTAAGTTGGGTAGCCTTCTACTCAACTTAGACAATCTTTCAACGAGATTGTGATTGTGGCAATTTCTATGTAATCATCACAGGACTATAGAAATAATGTGTCTTTATTTAATAACGAAAAAAAATGTATTGGAATAAAAGTCCAGCAAAAGGAGTTTTACAACTACGTTTCCCATAAAATCCAAAAGTTGATCGCCTGTATTTTCATCCTTTCGGAGGAAAAATCGGTTTGTTTTATAGACATGAGCAAACAAATCGTCGGTCAGTAGTTTTTGGCAAACATTAGTTTAGTTTTAGTTTCCAGGATTGTTTGTGACGTCACAATGCTCCCGGTCCATCTGGAAGTTAGGTACGGGCGTCCAATTTGTATCCACATCCGATGCAGCGAGGACTGAACTTGCGTCACATGTCTCGCGAGTTCAGACCATTTGTATTGAGCGTTCGATGGTCGCTGCATTGATATAAAATGATGAAGCAAGAAGTGGCAATGGGGCTTTTAATATATTATTTTTTTCACGTCACATTACAATATTTAATCCAGTAGCCCGGAAGAAGTAAACCTAAGTTAAAAATATACCGTACAGTCTATATTTTTGGGTTTTTCTAATACAGAGGGCGACTTTTGTATAAGCTGGAATGCATCGGAGCAAAACAGGCGGAGACAGTCCGCATAAAGAAGAAGAGGAATAGTAGATATAATGCCACGCAAAGGACTAATAAAATAAAACAGAATTTGGACCAGGTTCACAGTAAATGAGTTTTTTTTGTGGAAAACGTGCAAAAGGCACACGTTTCTTGCTGATTTAATTAGACAAGATGAAGAAGTCCCCATTTGGAGACTGCAGCTATAATAATTTTTACTTCATACACAAATTGACGGCAACTTTCCTTCACGGTCCCATGTTAGCAGTGACCGCAGTAGTGACGTCAACATAAAAATATTATACAGGTGCAGGGATATCAACTTCTTAACAACCGATAGGGTATTATTGTCGTCCAAGTGTCTCTTCTAGCATATCTCATCGAACGTGACCACCGCTTGCAGCACGTTTCGGGTCGAACGTTGAGTTCTCGCGAAGTTCGCGGACTTGTTACCGAGGATTACATTCGGTTCCTCCTCCCCTCCCACTCTCCTACCTGCATGACATACTGGAGATTGTATTTAATTACTGTAAGTGCAGTCGACAGCACATCAAGCGTAACAGTTTGACCTTGAGAACGCCGTTGTTCCATTTGTAATAGAGGCGGCTTTCGTAGTGCAACTGTTACACTTGACGTGCTGTCATCTGTACATATTTCATTCATAAAAATACTGGAACGTATAGTCTTATATTTTTGCGAGCAATACAAATCACTTTGCCGGATTCCGCTTGCGTATATTACAAGATTATTTCATACTAGACGTTTCAACTATTTACAGCGATTGTGATCACGGGAAGACCCTGTCCCGACCCGTGACCCGACACCCATATCTTGCCGTGCCCACGATCACTGTAAAGTAATCGAAACGCTTACTTCGCTGTTTCGCTTACTAAAACGTTTCGTTTCTCGTCTCGTTTTGTTTTCTTTACTACTTTAGCCCGACGTGTCGGTCTTAAATTATCAATGTAACATCGTAACATCTAATTAAAGGCAAATTAAATCTGATGAGGGTTTTTTTTCTAATAGTAAATTGGGTTTAAATTTTAAATATTATTCAAGATTTTCAAGTATAAGCTACTTATTTATTATTTAAGTTATGAAGAATAGGTACGTGATACAGGTCACATAGAAATGGCTTTGTCAATGTAAACAGCTGTTTAAATATTGTCAATAAGAGTTACAAGACTTTTTGTATAGATATCAGCAATTATTTGATTTTATTGCAACTATATTATCTATATTTCTTATCAACTACGTTACATCTCTAAATAAAGCTAAGCTTAATCTATGTCAAGCCAAAAGGTGGAGGTCGCACCTGTGGTCATATTTTTTCTTTCTTATAGGTAGGTATGTGTTTGAATGAATGATAATATTCTTACTGTGACTAATATCAGCTTTCAAACAAAAAAAAACTAGATCAGAATCGGTTTTTTCGTTTAAGAGCTACTATGCCACAGATAGACACAGATACCCAGACAGACACGTTAAACTTAAAACACTAATATTTTTACGTCAGGGTTAAAAATACAAAATAAACTAAAATGAAAACTCAAGTTTCAGAACATAAGTTCTAGAAGTTAAGACAACTATGGAACTATTATATACAGGGAGCCTAGACAACATGTCATTTGACAATCGCTAAATGGCAAATGTATGGAATTTGACATTTGTGATCAAAAGATGTTCCATGGCTTATGTCAAATACCATACATTTTCCGCTCTCTAGGATCACTAGCTTGAAATGCTCCCGTAAAAGAAGGCAGTGCTAGCTATCCTAAACACAGGTTGAAATAAAATTTAAATGCGAAAAAACATCTGTTTCATAATATTAATATAAACAAATGGTTAGTTTTGGGCCCATAAGAATAGTCTCAATGATTACTTAAAATTTTAGGTATTTCTTACAATTTAATCTGAAACAGCTGATTTACAACAACAAGTCTTCTTTAGAATGACCGGCCCCATTAATCAACCTTCTTTTCGAAGAGTGTTCCTTTGAAGATGTGCTTGTAACATTTGCTTAGTGTTAAGAGTCTCTTAGCGATTTTTATCTCAGTCTATCTGAAGGAGATAGAAAGAGACAAATGTCGATAAGAGTCACCTAAGCTAATGGTTAGTGAAAACGGACAAAAGAGAGTTTTGTAGTTATAAGGTCTCGTGGCCAAAATTGCGCTAGAACTTAATTCTTAATATTACTGAGTGGGGTATCATTATAATAATATAGTTCGCTGAACAGAGCGCTGAGCATTCGCAGGAACGTTTCATTACATGAAAATGCTTAGAAACTGAGCTTTAGAAATGTTCGAGAAAATGCTTTAGTGTATATCCACCTTAAGAGTTATATGCGTAATGAGCAAATCGCTTAGAGCCATGACGAATGGGCTGGGGCATGCACTGGCATCATTATTTATAATGTAACCAACAACTTAGACCTCCGTAAAATCATGCCATCCCTCCCTCTCTTCCTTAATTTAGTCACTTACACGACTTACACCCTAAGAGGCAGGACAGGCTGATTAGATCTGCGGATACTGGTGTATTTGCGAAGAATTTGTACAACTTAAATATACCTACTTACCGTTGTGTATTTTTTACGTGTGAATAAAAATAAGGACAGCTTAATATGAATATTGAAATATTTAATTTAAAATACTTCAATTGATAATCCGTACATATTACTAATGCGAAAGTAACCCTCAGTCAGATAGACACCAGACAGTCTGAGCCCAGAGGCAATCCAGGAACAAGATCCTGTTTGAGGAGGCATTGCGTGAATATTTCTTTAATCACTTATTTACGTAATTAGTAGTATGTTATTTCATTTTCTTTATCTTACGTATTGATTAGTTTTTCTGTGCATGTAGTTATGATATTTATAAGTAAGAATTTATGTAGTACACGATATAATATTTATACATATATTTAGTTTATTGTATAGCTATTTTAACTTTGTTAAAGTTTATTTTGTTCAAAATAATTTTTTTATTGCTAAGCACTGCTTTTTGAGTTTTCTGATTAGAACCTAACCCTAGTAGAGAATGCCATTGCCTAAGTTCGCCATTTGTACACTTTTTTGCGCAATTAAGATTAAATAAATAAATAATAAATAAACGCCTGTATAAAATCAATTTGTTATGGAGACAGATTACATTCTGCGAAAGAGATTCGTCGGTACATTTCCAGTAAATATGAAAAGGGCGTCCTAATTTCTTAACCTTTGCATGGACAGATAATAAAATAACATTAATATTATTTTGAAGTTTCCACAAAATAGAATGCTTTATACAGAGTGACGCCGTCAATTACGACAATAAATTGAAACATGGGCTATATTAGTTCATAGAAATGGTTCGCCACTTTCAAAAACATCTCATTAGATGATTTCATGACATTTGTATGAAATAATATAACATTGGCTGCAATATTTCATACAAATGTCATGTCTTACTCATTTGATGTAAGATGTTTTTGAAAGTGGCAAACTATTTCTATGAACTAATAAACATTGCCCATGTTTTAATTAATGCACAGTACTAGATCTCGTTCGCTTGAATTCAATATGTGATTCTAACGAACGTGACCGAATACTGTGTAACTAACTATACCTACGAGGCTTATTATAAAAAGTTTTTAGTAGTTAATTCCATTCCACGTACAATAAAGATATTTGCCTAAACATTGTAAATTGAATAGATTGTATATTGTTGAGTAGATTGAATTCAAAATATTTAGTAATAGTCATCATTAGTCACTTAACATTTAAATGGGAAACAAATTATGCAAACCGGCAGCATTCCCGTTTTCGGCAATTTATTTAGCATTTGAAACAGAGTTGTAACGGAACAAACTGCCACCGCGGCACGTCCGCCTGCTTCGCACACCACTCACGAACTGATTTGAATTTGGAATTTCCTCGCTTGGTTAGCGGTTTGTAGCAGTTTGAAAACATTTCTTTTCTTAACGTCTTTGGGTTAGTACATATAAAGATTTAATGGTGAAGGTTATCTCTGAGCTTAAAGTAATATTCTGTGTTTAGCAATGACACCAATTAGCAATATATTTCATTAAAAAGATGACTTTTCACTTTCATTATAATTATATCCTTTTACTCTACAATATTCATGTAGACACACAGTTCTTATTGACCGTCTGAATAAAATATTGTGTGAACATCAGGAATGTCAACGAAACCAAGTTACTTAGTAGTGATTTAGTTGGTATACATTTAAGTAAATTAAACTTTGTCAGAGACTACAGGTAAACTACAGATAATGGCATAGATAGATAAAGGCAAGAGGCGTTTCTGTTTTTATCACTCAGTAATAATACTGTGTCCATGCCCTGTAAATACTTACAGTTTACGATGTCTGTCCCTTACATTGAAAAACAGTTTGAATTCCAACACTCCACAAGCGTTGCTGGCGATTTCATACAACTGACAGCTGAACTTGTACTAGGGCTTCTGCTACCTTATTCTCAACTGTCGGCAAGGATTCGAATATCGGAAACTCTATACCTGTCACTTTTTATCGTGGTGCGTCAACGCGAGACGGCATGTGACTTTTCTAATCGAATCCGTGATCCGACAGTTGAGAATGAGAGGGCTGATCAGACGTCAGAACTCGCTTTAGAAATATTAAAGGCGGTCGCAACCTAGATATACTCTGAGAACCTTGCTAGCACTCAACGCCAATTTATACCTTTCTTATGTTAAAAAAATATATACTAAGAAAAGGGTAATTTTTAGCACTTTGAATTGTAAAGAGGAATCAAGCTTACACGACATCCCTATTGCAGATTTCTATACGCTACGGTAGCCTCTTACACCACGTGGTGGGTAGTCAACTTGTATGTTGTCTATTTATGACTACGGTGTCTGGTTTATGAGTACTTCTCAAATTGATTTAGAAAGAAAAAAGAAAGAAATAAAGAAAGAAGAAAAGAAAGAAAGAAAGAAAGTGTGTGTTATTTCTCTAACATGATTTTATAAAATATTAATATAAAAAGTTTTACTAGTAAATTATTTTTTTGCATGCCACGATCGAAACATGTAGGTATTTTTTTTTTTTTTATACTACTAGATGACAAACAAGCTGACGGCCCACCTGGTGGTAAGCGGTTACCGCCGCCTATAGACACTATTATTTATTATTGTATCTAATGTAAACATCCATATTACCACTTTTTAAGCAGAATAAAATATTATTATTATTATTAAAATTCAATACTAATAATATATTGCTCAAAAAAAAGTCGCGTTTATCCAAAAAACATCCTAATATTTCACGACTAGCTATCTACATATAAATGCTAAGACGATTCCGAGGGCGAATGCTAATGCGGATTCCGAACACTACGCAGAAGATCACAACTCTCATGCAAATGACTTTCACAAATCAGTTCTTATTCCTAAAGTTCTAAGGTTCAATATAAGGCATTTAGTCAAGCAAGTCAGAATTAATGGAGTGTTTCGCGGTTTTTATTTCCCGCCGCTCTTTGACTTAAAGAGATTTACTGAGGAATTTTACGGTTTTGTATTTGTTATTTAGATTTTAAGGCAGATTAAGAATTGGTACTTCATCTATAAAATTGCGTTAAGAAGAAGGAAAAGCTCCACGGTACTGGACGCACAAGAGAAAAGAGAATTTCTTGGTGCTCGAAGTGGAGATAGAGACAGTGTATGGATGACTCCAAAGACGCGTGCTGACGCGTGGTCCTGTGAAGGAATGGACAAGATGGAACGCAGTTGAAAAGCTCTTGAACACTCTCCATAGTACAAATAAAGAATTCAATCAAATAAACAAACAAAACGCCCTGCATTTGAGCCCGAAACCCCAAGACAAAGAGTAATATAAGTATGCCCCAAGATTAGTAGATTGGGGTGCAGACCTACTGACTACTCGACCAACTCGTCGTCAAATAGATTATTAGTAGTAATCTATAGATTATATGACGTGTTATGATGCCGTTATGATGCCTCATTGCAGTCAAAAGTAATTTGCTGAAAGAATCATAATAATAATCAAAGGTGCGATCATAAAATATTCAGAGATGACGGAGGACGCCGCTCAGCCGACAAGTGGCCGGCATTCGTCACGGCCTCCCCGAGAATTTGTAAGCTTAGGGTGCTTATGTGTGAACCACTAGAATCTTCTTCGCAAATCGCTTGCAAGACAATAAAAATGTTACAAAGAAATGAAGATATCAGGAATTTCGTGAAATCCTGAATAATGTCGAAATGTCCATTTGCAAGGTAAAGCAAGGTAGTACCTGGAAAACTACAAATAACGCAATATGTATATTCCATGTTTCGTAATTTTCCGGGAACTCACGAAATCGCTGGTTTCTTCAGTTCTCGACATAAATACTGTTCTTGATTAAAAAGAAATAAGAAAAGTTAGGGTCTTCGAAGAGGTCGTGCATGGGCTGGAAGATAAACACGTACACGGCTTAAAATAAATTTAATAAGGAATGAAATAGTTTGCACGAAAACAAGTCATTAGGGACAAAACTGAACATATACTTATTTCCCCATAAGAAGAAAATAAGATCAAATAAATAAAAAAATTAATGATAGGGATCTCAAGCAATTGAATAATATTGATTCCAATTCGTAAAAATCCTATATAAATATAATACATAGATTTTTATTTTAAAAATTAAATTAGTACACGGTAGAGATAAGAATAAAAAATTAGAATCGTCGTGTGCTAATTGTTTTGATATTTAATTAAATATTTATTTACATAAACCAAATATCAAAATATTTTATATGTATAACTACATAGTTATACATATAAAATATTTTGATATTTGGTTTGGTTTTAATAGTTGGTGGACAAGCAACTTACGGCGTACCTGGTGGTAAATGGTTACCTTTGCCTATAGACACCTGCAACAAGAGGGGGAAAAACGCGGGTGCATTGTAATCCTGAGTCCTAAGATAAAATGCCTTCCATGCACAGTACTTACCTGTTCCTTCAATCCGAAACACAGCAAACGGAAAGGCAGTGGTGGCGATCCTACATTGGTTAAAAATAAAACTCGAGCGATTCCATTATGACTCATTGACTTCCATATGGAAGTCACGACATCTTCTGAATGTCGGGGCTTTCTCATTTCGTGCTTCTGACCTGACAGAGGATATTTTTTAAAGTGATTTGTAGCGGAAAATTTTTGGGTAAGCATGTAATGCTGTCAAATATTTCAGCTCCGCCAAACTGTGGATGTAATTTTTCAGCAAGGTCATTTTTTAACTCTATCAACAGTATATAAATGAGCATATTTAGTAACATATAATATGTTAAATTAGTAGATATGTAAGGACTGTGTTTTGCCAAAATAAGGAGACGATTCATATTTTTTTTTACAGTAAAGGTAATGTACGCAAACAGGCATTTGATGTATTTTCACTACGCCAAAACTCAAAATTTTACACAGAAATGTCACTAAAATCTTATATATAAAATGCTCGTGTCAAAAATTTAGTTATTATACTCCTCCGAAACGGCTTGACCGATTTTTATGAAATTTTATACGTATATTCAGTGGGTCTGAAAATCTAAAATCTATTTTTTTTGACATTTTTTATGGCAAAACAACGTTTGCCAGGACAGCTAGGAATTTAATATGTATTTTTTTTTTCTTTTTACACTCACCTATTATCTAGCCCAAAGTAAGCATCATTAAGAGCTTGTGTTATGGATACTAGATAACGGAGAACTAATGATAATAATATGTATATAATGTTTATATGTTTATTTAGTATATATTAGAAATATACTAAATAAACATATAAACATCCCTGACTCGTAAACAAATGTTCGTACTCATCATACAAACATTTGTTTCTACCGGGATTCGAACCCGGGACCTATTGACCGAGTAGCCTGGGGTACAGACCACTCGGCCAGGCGGTCGTCTATATGTATATTCAGTAGGTCTGAGAATCGGCTACTATCTTTATTTTTTTGGTCATTTTTTTTATGGCAAAACACGTTTGCTGGGTCAGCTAGTACCTATATACAACCTCAATGACGTAGGAATGACTTAAGAAAGGAAAGTACTTATTTATTTATTCCATAACAATATTGATTGTGTCGAAAGTACGTTAATATCATTATTTACACACACATTTCCTTACACTAAATTCAACAATATACTTAATCAAATCATAGAATTTAATTATATAATTTATTCAATAATCATGTGCAATGTGTATTGAGTACAGTTAAAAATAAAATTCCATATTTCAAAATGATAATGATGAATTCTTAAGCACCGAGCTTGACTTTTGATTATTATGTATGTTTTTGTCACCGAATCAACACCAATATTAACTAATTCTATTTAATTCTTAATTCACACTTGAGTAGACAAGATTAGAAAATTTAAAAATAACATTGAGTTCCTTGTTTTGCACACGAAGACAACAAAATTACCTGCAAATGGATGCTCGAATCGCGTGCAGGCGGCACAGGAACAACTATGGTGCAGTTGAAAACCTTTAAATCTTTGTCTGCTTGGGACGTATTGATAAACAAGCTGTAAGCACTAATTGTTGAAAATTTAATAAGCATTATTTTCTTATGTACATCAGTAGATGACAACCTGTCGTTGTCGGTGCGTTGTCATCCTGTCCTGAGGGCTAAGATGAAATTAATGACTTCCATGCCCAGTAATTACACATTACACACATTAAACACACCGAACTGTTTACCGGCCGAAATAGGAAAGGCGGTGGTACTCTACCCAGACGACCCTACATACGGGTCTACCATCTAGAAAATTTATTTATATCTATTATATGCATGTTTAGTATCTATGCATATGCATGTGAAATACGTGTAATGATAGTTGTAAGTTTCACATAAATAAATTAATTAAAAGTAGTATTTAGCTAACTTGTCATAATTTATTTATTTTATTTCTTTAAGCTTTAATTGCAGAAAATAAGTTACAACTTGGCGGACTTAATGCCTTAGGTATTCTCTACCAGTCAACCGGAAAGTGAGGTAAAATGATTAAATAGGTAGTGCAACAACAAATGTTTTAAAAATCAAAATATACAATGTTATGTACCTAATACATAATAATGCAAATAATTATATGGTTAAGATGTTTAATTATGGATAGATATCCAATTAATAAATACAAATAAGCACAGAAAAAAAACGATAGGTATATCGCGTAAACCAAAGTCGGGTATCCAGTTGACACTTCTTTAGTCTGTAACCTCACAGTTACAGCACTGTTGTCCTAATAACACACTTTACAAACTATACCACCTCTCCGAGAGCACAATTAACAATGCCGCTTCGAGCAGCCCGTCCACCTTTATGAAATCTCCCTCCCCGGGTTTATCCCCACTACTCTACCCAACACACCAATGACTACCTGCGAAGTTGACGGCCAGTCACAGAGTACTTTGTAATATAGAAAATAGAGACCTGCGGCCAGTGCTGTCATTTGAAATAATTATTTTATGTTATCATTATTATCTTATTTTTCTATTATATTTTCAAAATGATACAAAGCAATTCTGCCCACCAGAGACTAAAGTGCAGTAACCGCAAAATAACGATTGCGAGCAAACGCCATTTAAAGTTAAGAATTTGATATAAAAAATGAGCAGATGTAAAAACAAAAAAATAATAATCCTGAAATGTTCTATAGGCGTAGGTACACACGTCTTAACAATTAAAAAATATATATCCTTATAAATGAATTTATTAATGACCATTTACTATTTTGGCGCGAATTACTGCACCGCCTTTTTAATAAAAAAAAACATTAAAACTGATTAAAACGCAGTATAAAGTAGCATTACTGCGTTTGGATTAGTTGTTTTGTCAAGAAACCCAACTAACATGCAGTAAGGTGAAAAAAAATACTGCATGTTAGTTGGTTTTATAGAAAAAAGTGTTCGTTTTACTAGTGCAGTAAGAAAAATAGCTAGGTAATATTTTATAAAACGTTTATTTTTACATAATTAATAACAATAATTTAACTTAATGAAATAAAAATCACATATCAAAAATAAAAAACTTCTAATCCAAAAAAAATGTGTCAGTTTTTACATAATAATAACATTAAGATATTAAATGTTTAATAAGTAATAAAATATACTGACTCAATGTAGGTGCGTATTTTTAAATGGTGGACATTATCTTGAGATCAACGTTACAGTAAATTTAAATCATATACAAAACATCACACGCTTACATAACTACACAGTCTACATAAGTAAGTCTTAAATAATTAGTTTCTAGGAATAACTTGTTACTTTTAACAGTTTGATACGCTTAAAATAACATTGGTTGAGTTTAGCTTTTGAAGCCTCTTTATATTCTTAATACTAGGTTTAAAATAATAAAAAGTATGTATCAAAATCTAATGCACAGCCAGTCTCATCATTTATGTATCATTATAAATCAGTCTTATAACTATAAAATTGTATAAATCAGTCTTATAATTATAAAAAGAAACTCCATCGCAAAAATGTACTGTTATTGAAGTAATAAAATCTAATTAAAGTTACCTACATACAATTTTCAAAACAGTTCAGAAAAAATATTAAGTTTTTTGTTGTACATAATAAGTTATAAGTTACATATAAGGCACATTATTTCTTAGAATAAACCCGTCAAATCCTTTGAACATAAACACATTTTAGAAACAGTTTTTGCAGTAAAGGTAGGCAAGGTCTTTGATTTGAGACAAGATAGTTCTTTGAATTCTATCTCATCAAAATTCTTTTTGTAAAAAAAACTGTAACTTCCCCTCTTTACCATAAGATGTACAATATCTGTGATGTATACCCGGTTTCCATCCCTATCCTTGTTTTTTTTTCTGTGCAATATGAGATTTATAATTAATAAAATCTTTAATTTCCATACTTTTGACTTCAACTTTCCCCGATTTCAATGAATTTTCAACAACTTCTAAAAAGTCTTGATAATCATAAAGCTTACCCTTTTTGTCCATCGACTTCTCTACAAAATGATGAAAGAAATCGGCGGACATAAAAGTATGGCCTGGTTCGAAAAACTAGAGTTCAATTTTGTGGCAGAAATCTCTAAGTTGTTAACTATACATACCAAGAATGTAAAAAAACACCAGTTTTTATTTTGTGCCGAGCCATTATCAAGCCATAAAATGATGTGCTCCACATCACGATTATTTAGTAAGAATGCTCTAAATGTACTGGTGATATCCTCTTGCTTCCTACCTGACACCCCTTCATGCCAAACTGCTGCAGACACATGACCTTTCTTGAAGTTTCCTGCTTTTGCACGTTAATATTTTTTTTTCCTACCAGCACTTCGACGTAAATGGCCTGTTAACCTGAAACTCAACAGTTAGCCTTTTTTTAAAAAGCCATAATAACAAAAGGAATTTAGAACATATTTAATATTGTAATTGAAATTTAGAACATTTTAAATAAAATAAGTATGTGCAGAGGAGCAAATTATTGTAGCCACGAATTTTTATCTTTAAAATAATCTTCTATTTTATAATACCCTTTTTTCATTAAACAGCTTTTAACAGTTGACTTAAATTTATGCAGGGGCAAGTCAATAATACTTTGTGGCAATCAATTGTGGAACTTTGTAGAAGTCAATAAAAATATAGAACATAGGTCACTTACCCGCCAAATCCTGTCGCCAAAAAAACGTAAGCTGCGACGTGACCGGTGTTACGGATTGTCCCACAGGTCGTTGTAAATTAGCTGTGAGACTTTTCAATAGTTTTTTAATATAAAATAAAATTCATTACTCTCTTTTCCATTGACGTATAATAATCTGACAAATACAAAACCAATAATAAAAAACATAAGAAGAGGTTTTACTTAACTAAACATGCAAAGAGTTTGCAACATCCTCCCCACCATGGCGCCTCATCCGTAGCACACGATACAAGCGCCATGTATTATATTAACAACATTTTGATAAACGAAACTAAAACCAAAGAAACTAGAAATCACTTGTCACCAAATAAAAAATAAACGTTTAAAAGGTTAGCTTATCGGGTAGTCTCACTAGCCGACCAGAACGCGTCTTTACTGGAGGTTTCAAGGAAACCGTCTCTGGTAGCCGGTGACGTATATTGCTCTGTTTAATGTACTCTTCAGAATCTAACAGTGATAATTCTAACGGATATATACATGGAAATGACCTAAGAAATACTCCTGAAGCAGTTTTCACACGAGCCGCTCTGGACTGACCATCAATACCTTTCAAAACTTCTACTACAATTCCAAGTGGCCACTGTACCTGTTTGCGATTATTTTCTTACAGTAGAACTACATCTACCTGTTGTATAGTCCTATGACGCCTTAAATTACACTTAGCTGACAACAAACCTAGATACTCACTTCTAAATCTCTGTTTTAAATCTACATTCAGTTTCTGAATGTACCGCCATCGAGATCTCAAAATTTCGAAACAGGTTTTGCATTGCTGTATTGTAGGTGCCCGCACTGCAAGGTGGGGTGGATGTTAAGGTTGTAAGTAGCAGCAGCTGGCTGGTTAGTTTTCAGTATAAATACTATTTTTCTGTTCATAGTAAAAATGTGATAGTTCTGTTTCTTCTTGTCATATTTTAATTTTGTGAATTGACAAATATAGGACCAAACCTAAGTTTATTTAAACTTAAAAATATATGCCTATAGAGGTATACAATTTGGTCAAAATATATTTAGAATAATAAAATTGGTATGATTATTTTCTTAGACGTCAAGGACGTCAGGATGGCAAACACAAAAAAAACGAGCCGCCCACAAGAGGGTATAAAAAAGAAGCGTACTTATCTTGCGCAAGGCCAAGAGATTCTAAAGCTAAGATCTGAGTCATGATACGATCGTACAGTACTCTCGTCGAGTGTTTCGAAATATCCCTAGTCATGACCAGCTGTAATAACTCCCACACATAAAAATCTATTATTAACTCGTCCTTCGCGAAACGATTCCTTAACTGTTGGACAGCATTCTCATAATTTTCTCCACAAGGTGGAAAGCTTTCTACCAATTGAACCCCTTTCCATACTTTGCAATAGGTAGTGCATCTTATCGTCGTTGTCTAGTTCGCTTTGATCCTCGTGAATCTTCTTAAATTGCGACCAAAAGCCTATCCAGTTCTTTACTTGCCCATCAAAAACAGGTAACTCGAACTTGGGCAATTTTATCCGACGACGACTATTCAACGATTTCGCGGACCCCGTTGGTTCATCTCCGATACTCCTAACTGTACCTTTAGAGGAGCTACGGGACACCTGCTTATCTATAAGTACCTCCTTAGTTTTTTGTCGGAGACTGTACCATTGTTTTTCGTATGTATCTGCTAAGTCAACATCTTTCTCTAATTCTACGTCATCACGATCTTCCGCATCCAACCACAACGTCATTACAGCATTCTGAATACGGACAAGATCATCGTGATGTTTTTCTAGTTTAGAAATCAAAGCAGACAACTCACTGATATTCTTCTCTTCAATCGCCTCTTCGACTTCCTTAGCGCATCTAGTAAAAAGTCGCCTCGCGACCTTCCTTTCAACTTTTACACGCTCCATTTTTCATCACGGTCGCCACTTTGTTACGGATTGTCCCACAGGTCGTTGTAAATTAGCTGTGAGACTTTTCAATAGTTTTTTAATATAAAATAAAATTCATTACTCTCTTTTCCATTGACGTATAATAATCTGACAAATACAAAACCAATAATAAAAAACATAAGAAGAGGTTTTACTTAACTAAACATGCAAAGAGTTTGCAACAACCGGAGCGCACGTCCACGTACGCTTCACTGGGGCAACTGAACTGATCCATAGAGTAAAATGTATATAGGGAAATAGAGTGTTAGAGCCACCGCACATATACAATTTCAAATCGTACAACTAAATCGCAGAATGTCTAATAGGCATAGAATCTTATGATAGCCCGCACATTATATTAACTAAGTCGTTCAACTAAATAGTTGGTCAACTATCGGCCGATAGCCCGCACACTATAACAACTTAGTTGGTCGTTCGCACGGCAAGATGCAGTATGACCAGACCCGTGCGTGTGATTTCCCCACGCTTGGATTTTTGCTGACGGGCGCGCAGCTGCCCAGTAGATCTCTGCATTCTCTACTTACTTGTAACAAATGAAAAAATAGAACTGCTGATCGACGAAGTCAAAAAAGGCCAGCCCTTAAAAACCTTATTAATAAAAGAAATAAAAGAAGTAGTGCGTTCTTTTTCCGCATTTTCTCGCAGACGTCACCGCGCTAGCAACACTGTCCACCAACTAAGTCGACGAAGTGGGCGGCCTATGAAAGTACGCAATTTAGTTGTACGATTTGAAATTGTATATGTGCGGTGGCTCTTAACTGACACAAATTTTGATTTTTATTCGACTGTCATACATACACAATCGAGCAGTATCCTTTCGGAAGCTCTGTTTCACGCTTCATAAACATTTCAAAACAACCAACTAAAATGCAGTAATTGCTACTGTTACTACATTAAGGTAGCTTACGAATAAACGTTTATCTATTCAAAACCAATTAAAATACAGTAACAACGCTTGATACTGTGTTATAATTGGTTTGACCTACTATCATTTGTCAAACTTGATCCCAATTAAAACGCCGTATATAAAACATTACTGCACTTTATCTGGGAATAACCATATGTGTGTCACTATGTTATCCAAACTAATCTGCAGTAATGCTGTATTTTAGTCAGTTTATAATAATTAAGGAGTGTTAAGTATTCACAACTAAAATGCGGCTAGCTTTGATTTTACTGCATTTTAGTTGGAAGCTCGTGACAATTAATATTTTTTTTTCCAATAGCAGTAAAATAGTATTGTATGGAGGTAAATTTTACTGCATATTAATTAGTTTTTTTTTTTACAGAAATATAAAACTATCTAAAGGGCCGTAAAGTTTGATTGCTTACTGCATTTTAAATAGGAAACCTTAAAATTTCATCTCCACTATAATATATACTGCATTTTAGTTGGGAAACTACGCTTAGTTGTTAATATTATTGGTTTTGCAGTAAGAGTTAAACTGTTAATTAAAAACTACCTAATTGTCCGAAAAAAAAATTAGTTAATTCAGCAGAAACCTTATAAAACCCGCTTTCAGAATCACTAATAAAACGAAAAATCATCCAAGGGCTATTACTGCACTTTAGTGTCTGGTGGGCAGAGTTAGGCAATTAATTAATTAAATCAAGACAGGTAAATAAGGCCCCTACAATTTGTATGTAAAGCCTTAAATAGCATGGTTTTTTTTAGGAAAATGTATATCCAATAAAACAAGAGACTGTAAGTCTTATTATGGACCGGGTTCGAATCCAGGTAGGAGCAAATGTTTGTATGTTAAGTGCGAGCATTTTTGTTCACGAGTCATGGATGTTTATATGTTTATTTTAGTCTATTTCTAATATTTATATACATATTATTATCAATATTTCTCCGTAACACAAGCTCCTGATGATGCTTATTTTGGGCTAGATGGTGTGAGATTAGTACTATTATTAAAATTAACCATAAATTTCGTAATTACTCTAAATTTACTCACTTTGTCACTTTGTATACGTTGAGATTAAAAATCATAAAAAGAAAGGGCGCAACTGATTAATCATCTTCAACTTTTTGTCCTCTGTTGAGTTTAGCTCTGAAAACAGTGAAGTTTTTAGAGTGTTTTTTATAAAGATTTGTTTACAAGATAATCGATCTCGTATCTCAAGTACCGATTGCATTCTGATTTCTGTTACACACAAATGGAACGCATCTATAGGAACTATACATCTGTAACGCCTCGTGGACTAGTAGCGCCCTCTAGCGCCCTTCTCTGTTAACTTCTCTCTAAGATCCGACTCAATTGCTTTTACACGTTTTCCTGTAAACTGATAATGAATACAATAAATAAAACAGTAAATTCCTGGAAACAACCGTGATATCATTTCACACAAACTATAGTACAAACACATACACAACAATTTCATTTCGGTAACTTCCTCGTATTTAACGATTTTTTTTAGGAAATAGTACATTTACCCTACTTTTTCAAACTCCTATTATATTATCTATTAAAAAAGCAATTGAATATTATCTTTAAACACAAAAAAAAAACACTTTCGTGAGCCAAACAGCTGTCTATCGATTTTATATCACACGAAACTTCTAGACAAATGCAAGCGAAGGCTTTTAGCTGACTTCCGGTCGGGGCGAGGCCTGGAGGGCCTGGAGAGAGGAGTGCACCGTGTCGTCACTTCCGCCGTCCGATCTATCTTTCCACGTAAGCTAGGTCTAGATCAGGTTACAGTAGGAGAATGTATATTTGTAGATCTTTATTAGCAATGGAGGTACAGTCAAACTCAGATGTACCATATCTCACCGTGCGCTGGTACGGTCAGAAAATAAATGTCGACTTACACTTATAAACCCTGTCGCACTACGTTAGTCAGTGTTGTGTAAACAAATTAAAAAAAAACTAAGAAAGTGTTCATCGACTTTTGTAGGTGACGGTAAAGGAATAGTTGCTACGAGGACGCAATAGTTATTGTGACATGGTATCAAAGTGTAATGTAAGCTACTCTGAGTTCATCCTCACCAGCCTATGTACGTCCCACTGCTGGGTACAGGCCTTCCTGCATGAAAGAAACACATGAGGAGTTTAAGCCATAACACCACCACGCTGGCCCAATGCTGGTTGGTAGGTTAAAGCGGTTGCAGTAAAAACCGGGACCATCGCATGGAGGAACTCGAGATAACAAATTTTGATTGACCCATCCAGGATCGACCATGGCGAAATTTGCTTTGTTTTCGTTATCGAAACTAGAGCGTACGAACCACTACGCCACCGAGCTTCTTCACCTACGTTCGACTCTGAATTCGACGATACATTCTTTAGTACGGTATATATAAATTTACTCAAGAACAAATCTATTTTAGTGTTATGGCCCAAACTCCTCTTGTGTTTCCTCATGTAGATAGGCCTGTGTCGAGCTGTTAGACGTAATTATGACGATCCAAGCACTAAATCAGTTCTAAAATCCTAGAGTAGGTAACACAAGAAGAGATGACGAACAAGGCGAGGAAGGTTTGAATGTGGAAATCTCGATAAACACTATTGTCTGCTCTATTTCGTATATTGTTATTTATTTCGTATACAAGAAGGGATGAAAACTCGGCAGTTATTTCAGTTACAAGTGAGCCACAAATCCAGCATCTGCCTAGTATGACATGACTACCTTGCCTACCATTACTTAATTCTGTCTCTTGCTATATTTTCTGTTTATATTTCTTGTCATGGTCAAGTAATATTAGTCATGTAAGCCTGATTTTGACTGACTTCCATAGTCGCGATTATATCTTCCTAGAAAATAACATTACACTTTATAACACTAAAACCTTAATAAAATTTAATAATTATGAAAAAAATATTGCATGCACAAAAGAATCATATAATATAATATGTCTAATACTATTGCCCAATATTTATTATACACACACACTAATATATATTTTACTATTAAAATTTGTTACATGTGGATTTTACTCTCACATTAACAACTTATACGTAGAAAACTACATACTAACTTGTCCCAAGTGTGTTTACAATACTCGAGTCATAACACTTACAATTTATGTAATACATATTTTAGAAACTACAAGGTTAATATTTAATCATAAAAAAGTTCGTAACTCTAGTACATACAAGTTTATAATGCTTCAAATGAAATATAATATATATAAAATACCTGGCACAATTATGAATTACACTGAAAAAAAAGTAGGGTTCAGCGTAAAATACCATGAACAAATATTAACACACTATAAGAATAACCAATGTGTAGCATGTCTTGCTCTGTACAGCTGCAATCGATCGATTTTCTTTATTAAAAAGCTTAATAATAATACCTTATTCGTGAAAATGCCTACGTACTTTAGTCATGTACGCCATGGGTGATCAACTACAAGCCATAAATCAAATAGATAATTTTAGTATAGCACGATCGATTGAGTGTAGCAGTGCTGAGCTGGGCAGGCACTGTAGTATCAATAAAACAGATCTTACTATTGTTTCGCAAAATATTAGGAGCATATACTGTAACTTTGACGATTTCCTAATTAATGTGTCATCCCTTCCTTTCGAAATTGATATTATAGTCTTAACTGAATGCCGATTACATCCTGATAAACCAATTCCAAAATTAAATAATTATCGCTCATATTCTACATCTCGCCAACTTAATCAAAATGATGGTGTAGTTGTTTACATAAAAAACAACTTAAAGTCTAACATTTCAGAAATAAAACTAACACACGCATCAGGTTTACAAATAGATATATTTAATAATACTATAATTGGCATATATCGCTCCCCATCCAATTCTAATGCGGACTATTTCATAAATTCACTATCGCGGCACTTGACGTCACTGAACTCACGTAAAAATATAATTATCACTGGCGATATTAATATTAATATAGCTCCAACGGATGGTGATCAGTCATACGACCTAAACAATAAAATAGCTTACCTTGACATGTTATCAGCTTATGGCATTCTTCCTGGACACACTATATCAACAAGAGAAAGGAGATGTCTCGACCACTACATGTTGAAAATAAATAAGAAAAAACATTCGGCGTTCATTGCCATTTTGAACACAACTATTACTGATCACCGTACAATTTTCCTCTGTATGTCTAAATTAAAAAACTCACTAGTTGCACCAAAAACTGTTGATAAAATTAACTTCGATAACGCTTTAAAATACTTATAGGAAATAAATATTTCATACTTACTTTTTAGTGACGATCCTAACCACATAACTGATAGTCTAATTCATGAAATAATCACTTCGATGAAGGTAAACACAACTACTGTTCAAATACCTAAAAGTAAGCGTATAATCAAGCCTTGGATTACCGAGGGCATACTTAGGTGTATTGGGAACCGTAATAGGCTACAAAAGCAATCACGTGATGACCCTTATAATGAAATTAAAAAAATTACATATGTACGCTACAGAAATCATTGTAATAATCTTATAAAAAAACTGAAGAGAAAATATGAAAGGAATCTAATTAAAAACTCATTAAAAAATAATAAAATGCTGTGGAAAAACATAAAAACCCTAACATATACAAATAAGTCAAATAGTACAAATTCTGAATTATCTAAGCTCAAACAAACCTCCCTTGATTCTGCTAACTTCATAAACAATTACTTTGCAAGTGTTGGTAACAACCTTGCTAAAGAAATACAAGCAACCGTAAATGAGGACGACTCAAACAAATATCTCCACTCACTATCTTCACAAACACAATCGTTTATTTTACTAGACACAGACTACGAAGAAGTAAATAGTGTTATCATGAATTTAAAATCGAGTAGCGCCCCAGGACGGGATGGCATAACTACAAGCTACCTTAAACATATAAAAAATGAAATAATACCTATCATTACTCACCTTTCTAATCTTAGTTTTAATAAAGGGATTTTCCCAGATTCTCTAAAAAAGTCGGTTATAACTCCTATCTACAAGTGTGGGGACAGAGACAACGTCAGTAACTATAGACCCATTTCGGTTCTCCCTGTTTTGGCTAAGATACTTGAAAAACTACTTAACAATAGACTACTAAATTATCTTTCAACATATAATATACTATCTCCATACCAATTTGGTTTTAGGCGTGGAATTTCAACCGAAAACGCAGTTGCATCTTTGTCTACATTTGTAACTAATCAACTAGACAAGGGAAAAAAGTGTTTAACGGTCTTTCTAGACCTCAAAAAGGCCTTTGACACTGTCTCTATCCCCATCCTCATACGAAAGTTAGATAAAATCGGAGTTCGAAATACCCAACTAGACATATTCAAAGATTATCTGACAAATAGACGACAGTTAGTTAAAATAGAGCAGGTTTTGAGTGATTGTACTGATGTTACGTGTGGGGTACCTCAGGGAAGCGTATTGGGTCCTACCTTGTTCCTAATCTACATCAACGATCTGTGCAACACGACCCTAAAAAATGCAAAAATATATTCCTATGCTGACGATACGGCCATTACTTTCACTGGCTCCACCTGGGCTGAGGCAAAGAGAAATGCTGAGCATGGAATGATTGTTATTGCGTCATGGCTGAAAAACAACCTCCTAACCCTTAATACATCCAAAACAAACTTCATATGCTTTAGCATCTATAACAGCTCACAACCTGGCCCAGATTTCAGTCTGAAAATACACTCCTGTAATTATTCGGTAGGCGATGGATGTAACTGCCCATCTATCAACAAAGTGTATAGTGTAAGGTATCTGGGTGTAATGTTGGACCAAAGGCTATCATGGTATCCTCAAATTGAACAACTTGCGTCTAGAATCCGTAAATTTAATTGGATTTTTAAACAATTGAGACATATTGTCCCGGGCCATGAGTCTGATAATACCGGTGTTACGAAAAATATTCTTAATACTATTTACATTTCTTTGGTCCAGTCTATCATTACATATTGTATTCCAATCTGGGGTGGCGCCCTTAAAACTCGTTTTCTAGAGTTAGAAAGAGCACAACGAGGGTTATTAAAAATTATGTTTTTTAAAAAAAGGACATTTTCAACTTATGACCTATATGAAATTAGTAATTTGTTATCTGTTCGAAAACTATATGTTTTGCACGCAATATTAAAAAAACACAAATCCACTAGTCATACATTTCACCGGCCAAATAAACGAAGAAAATACGATGTGATGCCAATACCCTTTGTTAAAACCGAATTTGCGAGCGTACAGTTTGAAAAACGATCTTCGTTGATTTATAATAAAATAAATAAAGTTCTTAATATATTTAACCAAAATACATACGAATGTAAATTATCGCTAACTGAGTGGTTGCGTAAACTGAGCTACGGTGAAGTCGAAAATCTTATGCAGTATCGAAGATAAGCGCTGATAGAATTGCACCGATATAAATACTTAAAAAAAGAAAAAAGAAAGATAAATATTTAACATTTAATAAACTCGTTCAGGCTATGGACAAATATATATAAATAGAACATGTATATAACATATTTCATAGATTAAAAACTAACATATGTCTACCACATTATTATAAAAAGATAATAATATATAAAACTAGCACTTATACATTATACTTTAAAAATATTAGGTAATTAACACACTATTACATACATAATATAAGTTTGATTAGTTATAAATATATACTTAGTTTATATAAATACTTTATTAATTTAGAGATATGAAGGAGCGGAGTCTCCTGGCACAGGCATCTTCATGCTTAAAAGGGGGCTCCAACCATTAGAGTTAAGAAAGTATTTGTTAAATGAAAATAAACTATTTTGATTTTTTTTTTTTTATTGTTAGGCTCTATTTTAGCTTCAGCAAAGCAACTGTTTATTTGAAGACAGTAAATAATAATATCTTGTTATCATAAATTCTCGAAATTTCCAAAGTTGTGTCGGTACTTACGTAAAAGAAACTGAGCAGTCCAAAACAATACCAAAGAGTATAGCCTCGTAGATTTGCCAATTTTAATAACAAGGCTAGAATAGGAACAATATATCTACCTACATACGTTGCATTTCAAAACTTTAAGTACATTTACTCTTTATTGAACTCTATGTAGACTTATAGCTCTAAAAAGGCATCTTGCAGCTAAACCAAGGATAAGCGAGATAGTTATATCTGATATGACAAGCATACGTAAGAAATAAAATATTTATTACATTTATTTGGATA
The DNA here is from genome assembly GCA_947347705.1 of Nymphula nitidulata. Classification (NCBI taxonomy): domain Eukaryota; kingdom Metazoa; phylum Arthropoda; class Insecta; order Lepidoptera; family Crambidae; genus Nymphula; species Nymphula nitidulata. Next base: position 11,889,671 of record OX374636.1, read on the forward strand.
ACTTTTTTGACTCAAATAAATCGCAAAAAATCCTTCATAAAAGAGCCTTCTAGGTATCGGATCAGATGATTATTTAGGATCCTTTCCATGACCTTGCAAAGAACTGAGGTGACAGGGTAGGTACCACCGCCTTACTTATTTCAGCCATGAAACAGTTCGCTGTATTTCGGATTGAAGGGAAAGGTAGCCAGTGTAATATCTGGGTGTGGCCGGCATTTCATCTTAGGCCTCAGGATGACAACGCACCTGCAATAGCAAATGATTTTTGCTTGTTACTGCAGGTGTCTATAGGTGGCACTAAAAGCTTACCACCAGATGAGCCGTCAGATTTTTTGTCATCTAGTTGTATGAAAAAAGTCTTGCTTGCTTGCTTATAATTTTTTTGTTTTTTTAATGCAATATCAAACGTCTACACCATCTGCACTGATCGCTTCTTTATCTATGCCCCGCCTCAGGCACACCAATTACAGGAAGGAACTCTAAACCACGGACGCTTATAGACGTTTTTCCGCTAAACCCTTCTACGGAACCCGAGCACAGGATCTCGGTTACTAATTGGTACTGGCTTTGTACATTTCAGCAATTTAAATGATATTGCGAGAAAACATTTGCTTGGTATTTAATTGTTGTTGATGATGAGGATAAAAATACCCCATAGTTACAAATGAATTTATTTTTTGGTTATAATGTAAGTATAGCTTACAATAGATAGTCAATTTGATGCTTGAAATTCAGCTTAAGAACTATGCATGTTTTTCAGTAAAATAACACTAACCAACGTTTTAAAGATATCCCTTAAAAAGTAACGTAATTTCTCTGGTTTTATCGGAATGTTTTACTATCGTTACATGAAGAAATAAACACTGGAATATATTACTTTAAAAAGGCCACAGAAAGCGACGTTCCACCTTTTGCAGCGAGAAGCTAAGACTCCTGGGACTCCTATGACAGTTTTAAAATAATTGTGCCCGGAATATGCGGTTTCATAGGATAAAAGAAGGTGAAAGAAGGTGCCTATTATAAAGAAAACCAGGTTACGTGGAGTGAGGAATACCAAAGCCAGCACTGCGTTCCATTCTCTAGCTGGCGTTATAACGTATAATCAAAGCGCATATAAATTGAGTATGGGTGCCGCACCTATAGTGTTTCTCTGTTAAAATTTATGCGAGATAGAATATTTATTTATTTTCTCTCACAAAAGTTACAATTTTCAATATAGTGTAAGTAGGTACATTGATTTTAGTGTATGAACCATTGTGTGAGAGAGGTAATAGAGATACCAGGGTATTATACTGGCAACAGACATTTCTTAAGTAAGCAGCCTATCTGTTTATTTACCGACGATAGACTAACCTTATAATCAGACAGTGAACGAACAGAATACTAATAAGGAAGCACCCTCAATCAAAGGGTCGTTTAAATATACCTAACCTCCGATAGTTAACGAAGCTACAGTTAAGTTTTCGCTTGTTAAGCTTATTACAGTGTCAGATATCGGACTAAGGAAATAGGAAAACAGTCGGATTGGTTGGTTACACAGATTTAAAATAAAGCACAAATAGTTTGTTAGCCTAACTGGATAGGGTACTGCATTAGGTAAATCTCTGCTCTATTTCTCATAGCCTCCATCCATTGTAACCTGTGATCTACTATTTCAGATCACATGTTTCTGATCTAGAGTTCTGGGGTTCTATTCCCGTGGTGACAGGAATTCCCTGCTCGGTGTGGTTGACGGTAAGGCTTATTCTAAGTAAATGATGAAAGTGATCCAAATCATTTTAGAAACGTTATGTGTCATCTATAATTTACATGTAGGTCATAGAGGAAAATAACTATACCAAAAAGAATACGGTTGAGCTTTAGTTCAGAGAATTTACATTTTAATATCTCCATGTCGTAAGCTCTTACAGGTCACGTTATATTTTAAAATTATTTCCACTATGAAGTCTTGCATGTACTATAAAACACAACCGCTTAACTAAAACTATGTGGCCGTGAACAATGCTGCAGCCCCAATCTAAACTTTCTCCGGCGGGTACCATACAATACCCCGTAAGTTATTTTGTTACACTGTTAACATCTATGTTTTATGTTACATAATATGTAACATAAAACATAGATTTGAGTTTGGTTTTGCTTATGATGGCCAACTTATGGAGTGGTCCCTGTCTGATAAAGCAGAGGTCTCAGATTCGAATCCCGGTAGGGACAAATATTTTATGATGATTATTAAAATTTGATTAAGGGCGATAAGTTAGGAGTCATAGATGATTGCAAGTTGATTAAGTATACTATTTTCTAATAATAAATAAAATTAAAACATGGGCTATATTAATTCATAGAAATGTTTTGTAACTTTTAAATACATCTTCTTCATTCGTTTGATGGTTTCATGACATTTCTATGACCAGCCAGACCACCAGGTGGGCCGTCTGCTTGTTTCTCATCTAGTTGTATAAAAAAATAATAAAAAAAATCTATGAAATAATTCATCATTGGCTGCATTATTTTATAGAAATGTCATGAAATTATCAAATTAATATGATAAATTTGAAAGTTCCAAATCATTTCTATAAACTAATATAGCCCATGTTTTAATTTATTGTCGTACTGTCATCCCCAGCCTGTCTAAATATCACTATCACTATCACTACATAGTATAAAACAAAGTCGCTATCCGCCGTCTGTCTGTCCCTATGTATGCTTAGATCTTTAAAACTACGCAACGGATTTTGATGCGGTTTTTTTAATAGATAGAGTGATTCTTAAGGAAGGTTTATATGTATAATACATGCATAATATTTACATAAGCATTTCAAAGTCGGGGCGGGTCGCTAGTAGATAATAATAAGTATAATATTGTCTCTAGTTCTCCGTTACCTAGTAACGATACTTACTACTAAAAGCTCTAAATGATTAATTTGGACTAGATAATTAATAGGTGTGAGTGTAAGAGTAATATACGAACGAACGAGGTACGAAAGTACCAATTATTTTATGCTTAAAAGTATGTAAACTATAAAAATTGTACCCCGGGGATTGAACTGAATCCGCGACCTTTTACAATCCGGGTTACTTAGGTTACCCAGACCACTGAGCTACCAAGGACTTAGATATTCCTGCGAATGTCTTCACTCTATCTACCATTGCATCTTACTAAGCTAACGTCTATCTGACAATGTCGTAGTTATTTGAAATAAATACTCGTGCCAGTATTTTGATACAGGTGTGGAAAGTATGTCATTTCCTCATAATCATAATCATAATGCATTTATTTGTCAAAACATGAGTATACATTAAAATGCAGAGGTCACAATATTAACAGATTTCGTCCTACATGTTTTTGCCATAATACGGCGTACAAATTGTTCAGTATTTAATAAAAACAATAATGATGATAATAACGATAGTAAGTGAAAATAAAATGTCAATTTAAAACATTCAAATTGTATACCATGTCTCTCTATAATCAAAAAATTGTTCTATCATTTAAAAAGTCATTCACATGCTAATAACACTTATTAGTTAAAAAATCTTTCAGACTCTTTTTAAAAACAGTGAGATTGGGTTCTTTTATAGCCTTTGGTATCCGATTGTATATTACTGGGCCCATCACAAATACACTCTTTCGCAATAAAGTAGTGTTAACTTTCGGTACGACTACTTTTGTATTATCTCGTCTTTTACGATTACTGACTGATGAAACATTTTGAAATTAATTTGGGTTAGATTTAAAGAAAACAGCTACCTCAAAAATATATAGCGAAGGGAGGGTCAATAATGCGTATGTCATGTCGGCGCGTCAGTACGGTTGGCAGCTCTCTATAGGTTTTAGTCCAAACATTCAAACAAACTCATGAGTCCCGGTTTGTTGATCCAAGCCAAAGGCGCGGGTACAAAAAGTACTAGTGTGGAAAAGAATAACTTATCGCACGCTAAACACACATGGAAATGCCTACTTTTCTAGCAAATATATTAAGAAAATAGTTTCATCTCATGTCCTAACTAAATCCTAGATAAAGGAATTTTAAAAAAAATATTGAAATATCAAATGGAAAATAAGAGAATATAATTTTACCGCAATGCATACGAAGTAACGAACTTAATTAATAAATTTTAACATTTTCAACTTACGTTCAATGCGGCGTCCTATAACAATGAAAATATTTTAAATAATTCAGGATAGCGTTATCCTGAACATTGAATTCCAATTATAAATAACCCTCAAAACAACAAACTGCAACTGTTCATCTGATAAAATGTAAACAAAGAGATTTATCCGAAAACTTGTGTACATTTAGCAACCATGTGTCTGTGGTATCTCATTAAATTGTACCAACACGATTGAACAATATTTGGAATTTTATGATAAATGCGGTTATAATTAAATTTACTCTATTCTAACTAATTTTATACTATGAGCAATTTGAATTTGTATAGGTATTCAGTACCTTTTTATACAACTAGTTGAAAAGCTAGCCAACGGCCCACGTGAAGGTAAGTGACTCAGCGTTGCCAGAATGTTATTATTGTAATATTTTATGTAACTTTTGACCTATGTTACTTTCACTTTCTTTACACGACTCAAAATGTAACTTTTACTAAAAAAATATTTTTTAGTAAAAGTATTAGAATTTATTAAATAAGTGGCTAAAAATTTACACGGAGTAGCAATAAAACTATGCTGTGGAGTAGCCTAAAGTTGCGATTTTTTTTTATTGCTTAAGTAGTAAAAATAAAAATAAACCAGTGAAGGTATGTACTTATTACATAATTTTATATAACGATCTCAAATAATTGTTACTATTCTTGCGAAGACTGAAAAAGAATACGTATTTTATTTGCTGTGTAATAAAGTGCCATATTACACTATTAGAGTCGTTTTCTACATAAAATAAATTCATTTTCTTACTAATGTTACTTTTTACGTGAAAATGTTACTTTTGACTATCTGCCACTGGCAACACTGAAGTGACTACCGTTGCCTATAGACTATATGAAGGAAAAGTAGTGATGGAATCGAAGTCATCAAAATCGAGTCAACCAGCGACTCGCTGTCCTGACAAAACAATAGAGAAATTGAGATGTTTACCATTAACATGGGTTCCTTAAACCAACATGGGTTCCAAAGAGCAGTGTCTAATCTAAGCTGTCTTCGCATATGAACTCATCTTAGCGCTTCACATCAGCTATTGGGTCGATTGCTGTGATGATAAGTGGTTTGCAAAAAAAAAATGTTTCAAGTCGGCTGAATCGCACGGTCGTTCGACCTCTCGCTCTCCATTCCTTGCATTTTCACGCGTTGATTCTTTTTGATTGATTAGACTCGCTATCACAGGTCAAGTCGAGAACTCGCGAATAAATGCACCATGTGCTAATGGCGACTAGCATTCGTAATTATAGGACTAGTCGGACTCGAGTCCAAGTCGAAACCGTCGAGAGCCATCGAGTTGGTCTAACAATCAAAATAATTGAAGAAAAAACTTTCGCCATCGCGCATCGGTCAGGAAAATATCACTTGGTATTTCCGGTGCGTGGTCATCTTGAGGCGCATTTAACGTGAGCTAAATCCGGTAAATTGATTTTATTTGAAATTTCAAGTAAACTTATTCTTTATCCCATTCTGCTTAATTTAAGCATGTACCGGGCTTTTTCAGAGATTTTAGGTACATATTGAATAAATTTCAACAGCCCTATTCAAAATACAAATCGTATTCGAATAGCGAGTGTAGTGAAGAGATTACTCCATGCATCAATTATTTTCAATATGCCAGCGGTAAATCCTATCTCTGCTGCCTACGATTTAATGTCAGTTCGGTAATTTCGCAATTATAGTTGGAAATGTCTCTCGTCTGATATTGTTATTCAATAATTTATATTTTGAACGGTTAATTTGTCATCGTTAATGAATCAGTCATTATTTAATCCAAATCAATCAGCGCGTATCTGTATATACAAGTTCAGGGATTATGGGGTTATAATTATTAATGGACATTATTTGTGTGTTATCTTAATATTCATTGTATTACTGATACTAATAACACTATTCCAATAATTTTATTTTCGTGTCATATTAAATCACGAAGTGGACCGACGATCTGGTGAGATTCGTGGGAAACCGATAGATGCGCGCAGCGCAAGTCCGGTTTGGATATCTTCGCGGGAAGCCTATTCCCAGCAGTGGGCGTCTCTGGCCTGATGGTGATGATGATGATGCCCTGCTCATAAATGCTGTTTAAACCAATTGTAGTTGAAATAATAGTTTCATTTTCATTATGCATATGCGAGAAAATAACAAAACATGCCTAAAGCATCAATAAACGCTGATGTAACCGGTCCACTCATTTACGACTTACATTTCAGCTCTTAGTCTTAGCCTTAATTATCTCATACAAACTCAAAGCTTGTCATTTAGTATACAAAATCGAACCTAAAGCTTTAATCAGTGCCAATAAACCTATTAATGAAGTAATTCTGCCGTCATGCCGTTCAGTAAACTACTCGCGACACAGTCCGGCGCTGGTTAAGTGCGTCAGCGGTGACCATGCTTCTAAATTAATAGTGGGATCAATTGATTGTGATGAGAGAAGTAAGGCTACGTATGTCTATACTTAAATCAGTATTTTTCAACAAATCGTCGGTCTACGAATTACAGATTTGTATGTAATATTTTTTTCTTTTACGTTGGAGAAAGCTTTTTTTGCTACCCCTACCCGAAGGCAAATGTAGTGCCCCTGGATGTGCGCTCGACAGGGTACTTATTGAAGTCACTGTCATGCGCCAAAGTCCGGATGACGCTTAAATTAGCTAAGCCAGTAATTCAAATGATGTAATATTTCATTCAAATTTGGAGTGCAGGGTTGGGAAGGAACCTCATTCTTTACAGAAGATCGCAATCAAAAAAACTATTTATCCGTCAAGCATTAGATTCCAGATACAATTGGTCATCGACCTCCAGACGTATACCGTTGCTTGAGAGATTACTGGAATATTCTAATTCTTAGGTTAGTGAGTTCATTGGGGCGGCGGTGACGCGGCGGTAGCATTATGCTGGTGATATGCTCTTGGCTATGGTTGCCAGTTATTCTCAGGTAGGCCGTACTATCTTCTAAATGCAACAAATTTCCCTGATCCGGCACACGAAAGAAAACAAGGGGGTGAAAGCGGTGCCATTATACAGCCGCTCACGTCCTGCTGGAATAGAGTGGAATGGCAAACTACCGTGCTACCTGCCTAGGAGCTCCGGGTAGCCTCCAGGAGGTGTTTGGCGACATCAAGGCCTTGGTGCTTTCCTGGGGAGCTGGGATGGCTGGAATGAACCAGCTCACACCCTCCGACGCAAAACAGGCGCAACAGTCGTCGATTTGCGGAAACCGCCCGTACGAAAGAAGAAGTAGAAGAAGAAGAAGAAGCGGTGCCACTTAGGTCCCCGTGCGACACCGCAGAGATGCATAAATAGGACGAAGGGTCCAAAAATCGGGCGTTCGCATAGCAGGAACACGACAATGAGTCTACCGTGCGAGAGATGAGCGATGCTGGGGTCATTTTAGCCGATAGGTTCAACCACTACCATTTTTGAACGTAGAACCCCAACGTCGCATTGTGCCTTTCCTCAACGATGCAGGGTAGGTATAAGGGCCTTTTTCCGTCAAAAAAAGGCCAAGCCTTTATACTCTTTCCAAATAAGATTTTTTTTTATACAACTAGATGACAAACAAGCTGACGGCCCACCTGGTGGTAAGCGGTAACCGCCGCCTATAGACACCTGCAATAACAAGGAAAAGCACTTGAAATTGCAGGTGCGTTGTCATCCTGAGGCCTAAGATGAAATGCCGTCCATGCCCAGTAATTACACTGGCTACTATTTTTATCATCTTCCAAACACAATACAGATGTTGCCTACGGTTGGCGCTATTTTTCACAAATTCTTTTTTTTACTCATAAAAAGTAACTCAAACGAAAAATATATGGAATATTTTTTAAGAAACGGCTTAGAAAATTAATAAAAATTAAAAAGTGGTCAACGACCTAATTACACAATTGTAAAGTTCGTGTTCAATTTTAGTGTTTTGTTATGTCGTCAGAGATATTAAGTTGTCCAGCACGAGTAGTATGACAAACTTGAGGTTATCTCTACATCGAAACAATTCTTTTTCCTACAGGAGGAGCCTAGATTCAACTCCTGATTAAATTTGCATATTAAAAGAATTAGTTAAAATGAGTTCAATAGGACCCGGAATAATTAAATTCCTCCGCATTTTGTCTACCAGTAAACTCAAAACAGAGACACCCCAGTGATGTAATTCACTTACCTCGCCTAGTTCAGTGTAGCGGCGGAGACCTCTAACCTCCTGTAAACTAAACTATAAAGTCTGCGAACTATATTTTCATGAAATACATAGTCAAACTAAAAAATGAAACGCTCATAGAAACGTTTACTGCTTAAGATCTACACAATCGATATCTAAATAGAAATACTGTTAGTTTTATTTTTCAAAAAGTCTGAGTTCAATTCCCGGGCGTACGTGTTTTTTTAAATGTATGAATGCAGTTTTTCTTATTACTAAAATCGATGACATGGTTCCTAAGAAGAGATTTTTATATGTCTTATAGTTTCAGACTTTCCCATACTGACCGATCAAATGTGCCACCCTATATTTAAATGCACTTTAAATTAGATAGGTATACATCATCATCTTCGTTACTATTTCAGCCGAAATACCTCCACTGCCAGACAAAGGCCTCCCCTAAAGATTCCCAGGACGATATCAGCCCTGAGCTGCACGCACCGAACAACTACCATCGATCAGACCAGTCGGATCAATCAGATAAAGTACTCTTTATTTTTGTTTTTAATTTATTATTATTGCCTTTTAGCGTTTTGAAATAAAAAAATATTTTTGTTTAAAATTTGTAGTTTTCAAACGACCGCTGTCATGAAACTCAACATCCGTGGTACAGATAGCAAAAAGGGAATTTAAAAATATCCCACTCACGTACAGTCATCAAAACAATGCGCGTTTTAAAATGGCTTGATAACGTCAGTTGCACTTCGCCCGCGTCACCTTCATGTTGGACTATTGTGCTGACTGTATTATCTGTTTGAATAATGTACTGGCATAGTTATTGTTTAGAGTAGAATATTAGTAATCTTTATTTAACATGCTTTCTTTATAGTAAGTACCTACCTGTAACGACATTATCACAGAAATCAATCATATTAATTGGGCCTAAGGTTAAATAGAGCGCTATTTTTCACAAATTCGGAAAATATACGCTACTGTTACCCATAACAATTCAAACTTAAAAGATATGGAATTTTGTTAAAGTTCGATGAAAATTCATGAAAAAAATCAGTCTTTTTTCCAAAATTTGACATAAAAGTATTAATGATATAATATTGCTGACATCAATTAAAACAACTAATTTTATGACAACTTATATGAAAAAAATATACATATTACGTAGTGATTCTTAATTTTATCAGTATGCAAATACATTTCTTAGTAATTTAAGTATATGTGACAGAGATTTTAGATTGATTTCTGATTTTTGTAGATTTTATTTGGAGCGTTTTTGCACGATGCGCCGCAACACATCAAACATACCACTATATCTGTGAAACTATTGATCTTGGGCATACTTTATCTTTTGCAATATTTTTTTATGGGTTATAAGCTTATTTAGGAAATAAAAAAAGTTGTCAACATCCCTATTGGTAATAACTTACCCTACTTACGACATGTAGAATAATTTCTCAAACAAGCAATAATATGCTTTTTACCGTTCTAATTTAAGCCGTTAGGCATCAAATTCCAGACACAATTGAGTTTTCAATTGGCATAGACCTCCAGAGGTATAACGCCGCTTGACAAATGACTTAGGTTTAAGCGGTCTATCAAGAATACATTTGTACGTCACTTTGGCTAAAACACGTAGGACATAGTATTAAAAAAATGTTAACATATAAAAACTTAGACGGCGGCGCTTCGTAATGAACGCAAAAATATATGCATAATCCATCTCCTACGATGTGGCTAAGCGTCCAAATTTATAGAGTACACGGCCCGCAATTTTTAACCAATCCCCCGACTTGTTAGCTCGTGGAATATGCCCGACTGTACACGGAAAATTGAATGCTTTAGCTTAAGTAGAGTGGAGGTTGTGTAGATAAAAGATAAAAAGGATGGATATATTATGTATATCATTTTTAGTAACGTGCACTTTTATTTACTTTATACAATGAAGACGACCAGCTGACAGAGGGGTCTGTACCCCTTACTATACAGGCTACTTGGTCAAGAGGTCCCGGGTTAAAATCCCGGTAGGAGCAAATGTTTGTATGATGAGTACGAGCATTTGTTTACGAGTCATGGATGTTTATATGTTTATTTAGTATATTTCTTACATTTATATATTATTTTATTTATGTAGCAATTTATTTAAAAACTATCAAGTTTTTACATAAATTGGTTTACAAACTGTCAAAAAGCGATGCTTAGTTTGTATCAAGTTGTCGTTTTTCAGAGTATGCCCAGATGATTTACTCAATAGTTCTTGAATAGTAAAAATTGTATATAAAATTCTTGACTAAGTGCATTGCGGTGCCATAAATCATTGTTTTGTTCAAATCTCACTGAGCCTCGACCCTCACTTGCAGTGTAGCACAAATATGATTTATTTTCTCTTTTTTCTGTATATTTTAAATTCAACCTGTGTTTTTTTATATACAACTAGATGACAAACAAACTGACGGCCCATCTGATGGTAACAGGGAAAAATCACTGGATATTGCAGATGCGTGTCATCCTGAGGCCTAAGATGAAATGCCGTCTATGCCCAGTAATTGCACTGGCTACCTTTCCCTTCAATCCGAAACACAGCGAACTGTTTCACGGCTGAAATAAGAAAGTCGGTGGTACCTACCCAGACGACCCTACATACCCTACCACCTAGTGAAATATGTATATGTAGTGTATGTATGTACTATTGTCTAATATAATTGCAAAGTTTTTATCTAAGTTAGTCTGCACCGGCTTTTAAGCGTGGGTGCTAATTTTATAAGTATATGTAAGTATATTTGTATGTTTGTCCCAGCACATCTCAAAATATAGGTATAGCGTCCAACTTAGGCAGCTGTGGAAGTGAGACCTCAAAAACAAAGATAATTATGTATCAGTTACTAAGAAACGTGTCGTTGGCATTTTAAAACTTATAAATATATGTTGCTTCAATGTTATATGCAGTTACGCTTAAAGAATTTTTAAAAATAAGTCGACTTGAAAACTCTATAATGAAAAAAAATGAATTAAAGCTGCCTACTTATCTCACAAGAAGGTATTTTTGTAATTGGTGCTAAACTGTTTTCAGAAAGAATAGGAAGTGAAGCACCGACTCAAACAAATCCCTTTTATGAGTTAAGTATCTAACTTTTAGTGTTTTTTTTTATTTTTTGTGTTTTGTTTTAATTTATCTTTATTGCGGACATAAATTATCAACCATATAGGTTAGTAATTATTTTTCTTATAGACTTAGGTTAGTAAACAAGACAAAAATATATTTATTACATTACACAGATAGTTAGCCGATCAGGCTCACCGAGGGAGAACAAATCTGCTTGACGGCATGAAGCGTATCCAACGCCCCGAAACCGGTGAATCCCATCGGTCAGCTAATACGTTTAAGATTTCATTGGTGCTGGCGCGCAGTCGGCGCATTGCGGAGGCACACCGCATTTAATATTGTAACAATTACAATTAAAGAAAGAAAACGAAGAAAAAATTATATGCTCCAGGCGGGAATCGAACCCGCGTCTCCTGATGTCCGGCCAGATGCGATTATCACTACGCCACCAAAGCACTAAGTGTAACTTACTAATTTCTTCACCGCTTTCTACCCTTTTTTAACATTCACCTCTAACACGTTAGAGATCCGAAAGAATACTTTTACAAGCATCGAGCATTTTTTGATCGTTTTCTTTCTTTTTAAGTAATTGTTACAACAAAGTAGGCGTTAAAACACACAAAATCAATCATAAATGCGGTTAGTATCGTTAAATTTCTTGTTTTTATAAATGAAATGATATATGTGACCAATAGTAGGTAAGTTACCTGACAAAAAGGTTATAGGGCTGAAAATCAGTTAGTATGTCACACACACACACATCACAGGCACTTCCTTAATAATACAAACAAAACAAATGAGCTAAAGCTTCATAAGTATTATTTTCACAATTCTAATCGGCTAAGCGGTCAGATGATCGCATTAAAGTGGACCAACCATAGCGAGCTAATTTCCTCTGCACAGTGCCACGGATATTATTGAAATGCACGTATTCATACTTAAACGTGCCGGTTTATCGGCACGGCTCATTCTGGGAATTTCACGCAATGCATTTGAGATTATTTGTGGTTCAGATTGAAATTTACTTCTTTTTTCCATACAACTAAATGATAAGCTAGCTGAAGGCACACCTGGTGGTACATGTGTACCGTCGCTTAGAGACACTTGCTATAATAAAAACGTTGTCATCCTGGAGTCTGAGATGAAATACCTTATATGCCCAATAATTACACTAGCTACCTTCCCCTTCAACCCGAAACACAGCGAACTGTTTCACGGCTGAAATAAGTAAGGCGGTGGTACCTACCCAGCATAGGGGCCTTTTTTTCGGGGAGAAAACCGCTTACTGACCTGCCCGCCGTTGGGTGTGTGGGGTCGCCCAGTGCCTGATCGTATAGCACTGGGAATACCCACTAAAACTCTCCGGTAACTCCACCGCCCTTCACGGGAGTAGCCTGGGCTCTGCCGAAGAAATTTCACCAACCCACCCCCAGGCAAACCGGCCTTATGGCCAGATTTCGCGCCAATGGAGATTACCCAGATGTACTTGGGTAATCCCAGACGTGGCGGCCTGTGCAATGCATGCGCGGGGGCCACCCACGCACGCCGCCACGCACCCAGCATGCGGGCCTACCAGAAATTAACTTAAGGTTCCTAAGGAGAGGCAAGGAGAAACTCGCTGGCACAGTGGTTGAGCACTTTGGTTTCGGTTACGAAAACAAAGCTACTTTCGTCAAGGTTGATTCCGGATGGGCCAATCAAAAATTTGCTATGCCTCCTTTCTTCGGAAGGCACCTTCGGAAACCTAACCTAACATCCTGAATATGACTAGCGTGATGATGTGACGACCTAAACTCCTCATGTGTTTCTCCCATGTAGGAAGACGTGTGGCCAATACTAGGACGTTGAAAGCTGCTGATGATGAAGGAGTGCTAAAGCATAGCGGTATTCTCCACTCTAATTCAAATCACCCTTATAAGGTAGTCAAAGTTCATCAAGGAATCGTTATGTTGGGTACAGGAGGACTTGTCTCCGATGCTCTCAACATAACAATTCTTCTTGAATTTGACAGGGTAGGTAGTTTGATGTTACAAGCGCTCTATGCTTCGTAACCGCTAATAAAACTAGGGTATACTGGTCAAGATATTATAGACATTTGACCCATGCCAGCGAAACAATCCACGAACGTCATCCCAAAATACGAATAAAGTGAAATACTACAGAGATAGTTTAAATGGTGTCTATTTAAGAAAAACTGGTTCTATTCAAATTAATACATTTTAACTAAACCATAAGAGAACGGACCATCTTACTACTATCTTAATTTTTAAATAAGAATGTTTGTATGGATGAATATTTCTTACTTAGTCACACCAGAGAAACAAATCTGGATGTTTGGCACAAAGATAGATGATAGTCTATAATAGCACAAACGAAGTCATGGGCGGAAAATAGTAATAAATAATTACCATGTATTCCAACATAACTGCATTCAACCAAAGCCATACTTTGTCCCGTTTGAGTAATGTAACTAAAATCGCTGTTCCATTTACGAGTTCCGTTATTAACTCGCGATACCAAAAAAAATCGCTACAAAGTAGCAACGCTATTTGGTTTCATTTCATTTCCTGCAGGCTGCGCGTCCGAGTATTATCGACGTAGATAAATATTTTGTGGAGCCACACCATAAATAACGAATAATGGATTCTCATTTCGAAGTGAGCGCGAAAACGCTACAGACTTTTGGTAAGAGGTACAGTAAAGTAATGTAACAGTATAAAACTTAGACAGAGAGCCAAAGTATATACAGTCGACTTAGTTTTATTTAGCTAGTACCATGTCACACCGGCTAATTGTGCTCGTATAATTTTATTTTTATCCTTAAAATACAAAATATTTCATAATATTTCATAACTTCATTCCTGAAAAGGAAATGTGAAATCCTTTTCATGAACACATAAAAAACCTTATGTGTTCAGAAATGTGTTTATTTTTAATATTTCTAACTATGTGATGAGACTCGCCTTCCCGATTAATACTCAAGACTCGCCTTCCCGATTAATACTCATGAAGGCAATAAACATTTGAATTTTGACTTTGACTTTGGTTCCTTCCTACCTTATGTGTTCATGCAGCTCAAGCTAATTCCGTAAAAGGACTCGTCTTACCACTTCTCATCAGGTGGTGTAAAATAATTTGCCGTACTTTTTATAAAAAAAGTTAATAATAATTTTATGTAAGTATATAATTTTATATTATTTTATAATTTTATAAAAGTATGATTTTAATTTACTGAAACAAATTTGTAACTTAGGTACATCTAAAATAACAATTGATTGTCCAAGCAAGGAATTAAAGGACTATGAATAATCTTCAGCAGGAATAACAACTGTGGATAAATATTGTAAATTAAATTCAAATTACAGCAACTAGTGATATCACAACAAGTTATACCTCACTACTAGAAACTTGGTACAAACAAGTTTATTTTAATCTTAAGTATTAATTTCTGCATCCTAAATCAAGATAGGATATAACAGGAAAATTTGTTGTCAGAAGTACGGGATCGATTCGACTTCGACTTCAAGAAGGGAGATTTCCAAATCATTGCAAATCAACTAACCCAACAATTACATTTTTAGAGACAAGGAAGGAGCATCAAAGAGACGAGTTCGGACGAAGAATCTTCTAAAATCTGAATGAGAAAGTGAGTGAGATAATGAGTGAGATCTTGCCACTTAAAGAAGAAGAATGTTCCTCATTACCCGATGTGGAAAAATGCTTGACAGGCTTCGCACCACTCTACGATTCCCAATCCACGAACTTCCGAAAAGTGTATGCTATTTCTATCCTCGTCTTCAACTAAGCGTTGATAATCTGTGCTGTTCACCACGGCTATGTCCGAGAGAAAGCTTAAAATATAGAAATATTAAAAATAAACACATTTCTGAACACATAAGGTTTTTTATGTGTTCATGAAAAGGATTTCACATTTCCTTTTCAGGAATGAAGTTATGAAATATTATTAAATATTTTGTATTTTCAGGATAAAAATAAAATTATACGAGCACAATTAGCCGGCGTGACATGGTACTAGCTAAATAAAACTAAGTCGACTGTATATACTTTGGCTCTCTGTCTAAGTTTTTATACTGTTACATTACTGTTTAAAAACATATTTAATATATTAATACTTGTTTAAAACTGCATAATTACAACAATCACCCTTTGTTAAATCAATATCAATATTTAGTGAGGTATAATTTGTTATGATATCACTAGTTGCTGTAATTTAAATTAATTAAATTAGCGTAACCTTCACAATTTTTATCCACTGTTGTTATTCCCACTGAAGATAAATCATTGCGAATCAACTGACCCAAAAATTACATTTTTAGAGGCAAGGAGCATCAAAGAGACGAGTTCGGACGAAGAATCTTCTAAAAGCTGTAACTCAAGCTCCGGCGAAGAATCTTCAGAAGACAGTTTTCTCTCGGACATAGCTGTGGGGACGAGCACAGATTATCAACGCTTAGTTGAAGACGAGGATAGAAATAGCATACACTTTCCGGAAGTTCCTGGATTGGGAATCGTAGAGTGGTGTTAAGCCTATCAAGCATTTTTCCACATCGGGTAATGAAGAACATTCTTCTTCTGTAAGTGGATAGATCTCATTCATTATCTCACTCACTTTCTCATTCACTAATTATCCCACTTCAAAATATTACAATAAAGATATAAAGTAGAAATTAAAATTAATTTCTAAATTAATCTTATATTACATTTTTATTACCATTAATTCTACGGGGAATAAAAATACATTTTTCATCCCGCCATCTTGGAAAGAGTATTTTTGCTTTTCGATATCTGAGTGCAAAAGCCGTTTTTATCCGCTAGAGTTAGAGGATAAAGTAAATTTGAATTTAGAACATCGTGTGCAGCAAGTTTGTGAATTCATAACATCATTAAACCTATTTACTTCTACCTTCATGGTGCCGTATTTATCATACAACCTTTTTTAACTTGTTAAAAACTCAGACTCGGCAGCTTCTTGGTGTACCTTTTTTTTAATTTGCTTAGCGCGCGCCATTTTCTTTTCATGACATATTGTTAAAACCTTTGGTAAAAAACAAGAAACTTGAAAACAAGTGAAATACCTAAAATGAGTAATTCTAGCGACGAAGAAGTTAATTTGACGCCAACAGAATTGACTGAAACTGTTAATTATGCGCAAATGTTTTTTTTTGCATTTTGTCATTTTCCTCGCTGAGGTGGGATAAAAAGTTACGTGTTGCACTCGAGCGCAAGGATTTTTCACCTCGTGCTCTTTTGATTCCCTCGCTAACGCTCAGGATTCTAATTTTTGAATCACTCTCTGCGCCCAAGATTAAATTTTAGAATCCTTCGCTAGCTAAGCCATTAAAATTGAGCACGCGGTTAAAAAGCAACTTTGCAGTCTTGTATAACAACTAACTATAAACAATTATTAGATTATATAACTATTTTTACTAATAACCTTTTATAAATTTCTTAAAGTCTAACAATTACAATAAAGTAATAATGATAGAGTAAAACACAATAATAAGGATATTTTGTTATTATAAAAATAATTATTCAAGGTTTTTTACTTTAAAGAATTAATAGTAGGTACTTTCTTCAATTATTAAGTTCAGAGCAGCTTCGTGCTCTTTTTGTTCTCAATGGAGTTCTAACAGATGGTTCTTCCATTAATATCTCGTCACGATTGGTAATATATCTTAAATCTTGTAATTCAAGTTGTGGGTCAACTACTGTTTCCTCATTATAACAATGATTGAAAATACTAATAAAACAATTACTGGATTCACATCTATGGTGAGTATGATGATTGTCTGGTTTTGAATCTCCTTTTAATAATTTATATAATTTGAACAGTAAGAAAATCATGACAAAACCATAGATTGTGTATAAAAGTTAAGGTATATATTATGAAGATTATATTTAACTTCTTCCTTTCTTTTTATTTGCTCTTCGATAGAGTGTAATTTTACTGAATCTAAGGTCATTTATTTGGACGTTATTAATGTGAAAAGGCGTAAATAAATGTTTGGTTTTGTTTAAAACTAGGATACTAACTAATAATAAAATAGGTTATCTGAATATTAGGACAGATTTCTTTGTAAATTTATTACTAATATTGTTAACCTTTGACTTACGGAAGACATAGAATAGATCATATTTACTTAACAAAGACTCATTGTTGTAACTTTGTAAACAAGATAATTTTATATTGGTACATAACAATCCGCAATCCGGGCGACTGCTCTGACCACTGAGCAACCCAGGACTTGGGATATCCCTGTGAAATTCTTCTAGTCTATCTGTATTTGCGTTTATGAGCTAACGTCCACCCTACAATGTCGAAATATTCTATTTCAACATCCGAAACGTGTATTTTTACAAATACCTACGATTCGGTTAAGTTGGGGCAGTGCTTTCAAATATTCTTAATTTTTGATTTTAACATTATTATAAATGTTTGAAAAATTACTTAGTAATTAAAATATAATAAAACTAGAAAAATTTCACGTCCTGAGGCAGGAATCGAACCCGCGACCTTTCGCAATCTGGGCGACTGCTCTAACCACTGAGCCACCCAGGACTTGGGATATCCCTGTGAAATTCTTCTAGTCTATCTGTATTTGCGTTTGTGAGCTAACGTCCACCGAAAAGCCAAAGGTCGTGAAAGGTCGCGGGTTCGATTCCTGCCTCAGGACGTGAAATTTTTCTAGTTTTATTATATTTTAATTACTAAGTAATTTTTCCAACATAACAGTGTGTTATGTCCCTTAACTTAATGTTTATTAGGACACCCGATTATTTTTATATGTTCTCAGTTATTCTTTATTTATTTATGAAAGACTTAACCTAATCTACAAAAATCTACAAAGTGTTGAAAATATTTTTTTTCTTATTTGAAATAAATCCACTTTACCGAATTAGAACGTTAATTTATTGGTAGCTGAGGCTGTCAAGGCAGTCGTTAAAAACTATTGCATTGAATAAACGAACAGGAATTACACTTTCTCAATCACAAATCTCAATCAGACAAGACATAACCTAAAAAATAAACAAATCACTTAACGTACTGAACCCAGTTAATCAAGCCGAGTGGTCCCGGGATCTCTAAATCATTTATAAAGACGTCGCCGTTCGCTCGGAGGAGAATTTTTCTTGTCTTAAGTAAATAAAAATCCAATCAGAGCCGAATTCAATTTTCATTCCGTCGCTAGTCGGAGCCGCGCGGGATTCGCTCATTTTTTTTGCCTACCTCCTTTTTTCGAAACGATTTCACACTATTCCAGCGGAGGGTAGGCTTACGGTTGCGATTTTCTCAGCCCAGTTCCCTTGTTGAGATTGCTTTTTGTACAAAAAGGAAATCGGATTAATTAGATTTGTTTAAATTGTGCCCATTTGTTAAATTCTGGTTAAGCAGTTTAACTGAGTACTAGAGAAATATGTGGGGACTTTTAAATTTCAGAAAAGACGTTTATTTTTAATGTTTCTAACGGTGTGATGAGACGCGTCTTTGTGTCGTCAGCTGAACTCCTGACTTACGCTTACACTGTCTTACTCACAGACGGTCATTAAACCGTATTAGGTATTGTGTAATATTTTAAATAAGGCTCGACAGAGACAGTATTTTTGTTCTAAAGTAGAATCTCATCCGAGACTGAGAACCGAGACCGAGAATAGATAAATAGTGACAAAATGAAATTTTGCATAATATTGATAGTAATAACATCCTTGGTGTTAAGCAAGATTTTCGCATGACGTCACAATCGACAGCTAACTCCAGCACTGACACCCAGCGACGAATTTGAATCCTATACAATATATACAATAATAAGTTTAAAAAGCCCTGTCCATTGTGACATATTTTTCATTACGCTTTAACTTCCCGGGCCAGGGAGACAACCCCTCAAGCTCCCGGTGCAGTGTGCACCGCCAAGTTGCAGCACATCCATTGATTAGTTCTGAACAGAGACCCGCGGGACTAAGAAACTTACACTTCAATATGAGCATTAGGTTCGATGTCTACTATAGAAGTTAATCACTTAATTAATTGTATACGTAACTGGTTAGGCTCCTCGTGTGTTTCTCCCATATAGGAAGGCCTGTGCCCAGCAGCGGGACGTATATAGGCTGATGATGATGATAATGAACCTGTAAAGCCACACATCCCAGTAATTATTGTTTTTAAATTGGCATAAGAAGTCCTAAATAGCTTATGAACTGAAACATATGTGAGAAATATATAAAAAAACTATTTCAACCCGGTATATATTTCGCACAAAAATCAAACCGCTAGCGAGGTAATGTCACAAAATTTAGGTAGTGTTGTATATTTATTTTATACATTTTAATTTGAAATTAAGTATGAAAATTCTCGTGACGGACCCACCATACCCCTAGCCATACCCCTGGGGGTAGGGTGGGACTGAACCATACCACCGTAGTGCTGTGCACTATATGTTTACAGGTTTTGTTTTTCCAAATATTACGAACCTGGTGTTAATAGCATAATTCTTTTTTTATTTTATAATTATTTCTAATTAAACTAAACCGACAATGCGACAAAGAGAAAGTGATTCAGTGTGTTGATTCATTTGATCCGTTGACACCTAATAAATGTATATTTCCAATCTGAAGTACCAGGCTACCATAAGTATATCAGGGTTATTTATTGTACCCCTACGATTATTATATAAATAAAATTTTCAACACACTTCCTCATAAAGTGGCACATAATGACACCTATAATCAAACTGTGACTTTTTCATTACTATTATTCACTAGTGAGTAATAGTTTTTTTTTTTAATAATTAAAGTAGTAGTAGTTCTGTTTATCCCCACAGGGAAAGGCAATGGTACAGAGCCATACAGCCAAATCTTAGGTCATATAATTATCTTCAAATAATAAAGCGTTGAAGGCTATTAAGCCAGATCTTGTATTGATTAAGCATAGGTAAAATTTTATAGACTGCCAAAAGTAGAGTTAATAAACTTGAAGATAGCTTGAAAATTATCAGGGTTTGATAATAACTCTTGCAGAGATGGCGGGATATTCGTATTATTTTGTTGCAGTTCATCAATAAATAAAAGTCTCTGAATATTAAAAGTTGGACATTCAAAAAATATGTGCTCCAGTGTTTGCAATACATTATGGGAACATTGCGTGCAGATTGGAGATGGTATAATTTTTATTCTGCTTAAATGAGCATTAAACCTGCAATGACCAAATCTCAGTCTACAAATCTGTGTATAAAATTTTCTTCTCAAAAATATATTAGATTTTCCGAACCAGGCTTTTTTTCCAAAGCTCTTAGTAATTCCAGCGTACCATGCCCCTTTACTTTGAATTGATTGCTGCCAATCCTGATACCACTCATCATCAACCAGTTTTCTTAGAGTCGGAATTATATCTTGCCATGAAATAGGTACATTTCTTATACTAGCGGACTGAGTATTATTTACTAATTTAGCAAGATAGTCTGCTTTTTCATTGCCCACAACACCTTTATGAGCTGGCGACCAAGTGAATTCAATATGTTTATGACTATTTTTCAACTCTGTCCAAATCTCTTTTATCTTATGAATTATAAAACTCGCATGAACATTAAAAGATAGATTTTGAAATGCTGTTAAAACTGACATACTATCAGTAATAATCAACCACTTTGTATAATTTCTAGCACAAATATCCTTTTTGATGTACTCTAGCGCAAATAAAATCGCGTAAGCTTCTGCATTAAAAATGCTACATACAGAGGGTAATTTAAAACCATTGCCACTCTTTATATTACTGTGATAATAAGCTATAGCGACACCATTAGCAGTCTTTGACCCATCGGTATAAATAAAATTATAATCAGACCAGTTCGAGAGATGTTCATAAACTTCTTCTTTACATTTAAGCTCTTTGCATAAAAATATTTTCATTTCACAAAACTTGCTCTCATAACATCCTTCATAACATGCCCATTTATCAGTAGCTTTATACATATTATTTTGATCAACAAGTGATTTGATTGTAGTGAAATTTTTAAGAACATATGGGAACTTAATAGATGTAGATACAGACGGCAAACGAAGGGAATTAATGATCTTGAGCAAAAGAGGACTATGGGAAGTGGAGAAAAGTTTCAAAATAAACTTCAAATTTAAGTATTTGAATCTCAATAAAAGGGGAGGAATATTACACTCAACTTGCATAGAAACAATTGGAGTAGATTTCATTGCACAGTAATTTGCCTTAAATTTCTATTCTGAATAATATCTAATTTTTTAACTAAATTAACATTTGATGCAAAACAAGAAAAACTGTATTCGAAATGAGAGCGAACAATTGACTTATACAATATAAGTAACACCTTGGGATCTGCACCCCAGGTAGTACCAGCAAGACATTTTAAAATATTGGAAGCTCGTGATGCCTTATCTGACAAACAAACAACATGCTTGTTCCAGTTCAAATGCTTCGTAAAAATTACTCCAAGAAACTTGGCTTCATCTACCACCGGTAACAAATTGCCATCAAAAAATATATTAGTCGCTAATGTCCTACACCTACTGAAAACAATAACCTTTGTTTTACTTAGACTTACTTTTAATTTTAAATAATTAAAATAATCCTTTAATCTTAATAACGCGTTATTAATTTTGGATTCCACAACACGCATATTAAAACCCGAACAATATACAGCCAAATCATCAGCATACTGTAGATTACTAACATCCGACCCGAGAATAATATTTAACTGATTAATATATAAAATAAATAATAAAGGGCTCAGAATGCCACCCTGGCACACACCTAAATGGGACGACTTAGGGCCATACAAATAATTGTTATGTTTTACATATATATTCCGATCATTTAAAAAACTAAAAATCCAATTTATTATTTCTGATGGAATACCAATGCGCTGCAATTCCTTTACGAGGACAAAGTGATTAACATTATTGAATGCACCAACTATATCGAAAAAAACACAAACCAAAAAATTATTATTTACAAAGGAATTATGAATATCTAGATATAAATGGTTTAAACTTTCACCCGCCGAGTAACCCCTCCGAAAAGCGAATTGATTCGAGGGCAAAAGCTTATTAGATTCTATGTAAAATTCAAGCCTTTGTTTAAGCATTTGCTCAAAAATTTTGCCCATGCAAGATGTTAATGCTATAGGTCTGTATGAATCACAGTGATTACTAACTTTTCCTGGTTTAAGAATAGGTACTAGGCAATCAGTTTTCTATTCTTGGGGAATATTTGAATGAACCCAAAGACAATTCAATACATCAAGTAATGTAGTTTTGCTATTAGTTGAAAGGCTTTTTAACATTTTATACGAAATATTGTCTAGCCCGAAAGCAGAATCACGTCTGGATTTTATAGCACCGAAAAGTTCATTGAAAGAAAAAATACTAGTTAAATAATTTCGTGAGATATTATTACTCTGTGCCTGTGAGTGTAAAGTGTCAAAATATAATGATCTGTGGTCCACGTTTGAGCTCGAACTAAACTTTTCAAGAAAACTTTGTATCCAATCATTATTTGAAGAATTTAAACAAGCAGTTTCTGAAAATGTAATATTAAACTTACGAACTAATTTCCAAATAATAGACATAGGTGTTCGGCGATCAAAAGATTCTGTAAAAGCTAACCATGAAGCTTCCTTTTCTTTCTTTAAAGTAAGCTTTTTTAGAGCCTGTTGTTTTTTAAATAAAATATAATTATTTTCTGTGGGATCATTCTTAAACCGTAAGTAGGCATACTTAGCTTGATTAACAGCATCCTTGCATTTACTATTCCACCACGGAAGTCTAGGCTTTCTCTTTATTGACTGTGACCGTCGGTAAACTGAGGTCAAACGTGAATTATTTGAGTTTGATTCAGTTACACTTTGTATTAAGATACTACAAAATTTTTCATAAGAACTAAGCGGATCTAAAGTGTCCAGCTGAAAATCAGAAAGTTTATCTGCAACACATTGACTGTAAATTTCCCAATTGACATTAACATAACTAGGTCTAAAAAAATTAGTTTGATTAAAGGTAGTATTGTTACTATTTACAGAAATACCGGATATGATTAAAACTATTGGTAGATGATAACTGCCGAGAGGATCTTGAAAAACTGACCAGCTGCTACGAAGAGCTAGTGATGGTGAAATAATTGTTAAATCCAGTGCATTTGGTCTCCATAGGTGAGAGCCAACAGTTGTAGTACTGCCATCATTTAATAAACACAAATTATGATCATTGATCACATTTAACAAAGTGACACCCCTGTTGTTAGTATTAGCACAGCCCCACACAGTGTGGTGAGCATTAAAGTCTCCTGCTATTATTTTGGGTGAAGAAATTGAATTAAAAATATTATCAAGCTGAGTATAATTAAAAGATTGAGCTGATGCTGAAGGTGGACTATAAAAACTCACAAGTGTAATAAGTTCATTATTAAAACATATTTTGATTGCTATAACTTGCAAATACTGATCATAATAAGTATGTACCCTATTATACTGAATACTATTTTGAATAATTATTGCTACACCATTTCGCTCACTACCAATATCTAACCTTTCTATACAATAACCTTTAATAGAGAACTTTTTATGAGGTTGAAGCCATGTTTCAGAAATTAAAGCTATATGAATATTATTATCATAAAGAAAAAATGTAAAGGCAT
Source organism: Nymphula nitidulata (assembly GCA_947347705.1). Taxonomy (NCBI): domain Eukaryota; kingdom Metazoa; phylum Arthropoda; class Insecta; order Lepidoptera; family Crambidae; genus Nymphula; species Nymphula nitidulata. The sequence goes on from OX374636.1 coordinate 11,913,750, forward strand.
TTTTGTTATGTGTCAAACTTTGAGCGTTCCAATGAATTATATTCAATTTATCCATTATGTATTATTATCTTTAAGTTGAAGGTCATTTTTTTTGTCTTTACTGAAACTTTCTATAAGAATATTTTTTACATTTTGAGAATTAATGGGTGTATCCCGAGTTTTACTTAAATGTATAATTTTTATTATAGGAGAAATTAACATTTCAATCAAATCATCTGTGATATTTATATTTTTGGAACTTTCATTATTTTTTGCAATTTTGTCACCTAAAGCAGGAAAATTTTTGTCGAATAAATTACTAAATGGGACTTTGTTGTGCTTTGTTTTATTTTCTTTTTTTTCAATGGACACAATGCTGATATGGCGATATGATTACCGGTGCAATTGACACATTTAGGGTCTTTGTCCTTGTTTGGACAGTCTTTGAAAAAATGATTTTCGCCACAGATTGAGCATCTCTGAACATTCTTGCAAAACTTGCCAATGTGACCAAATCGCAAACACTTTAGACATTGTGTAACTGGTGGAATATATAAGCTTACCTCAAAAAACCATGAATTTATATCCACATGAGAAGGTAGCGTTGGACAGGCAAAGGTGATTGCAACAGATTGAGTGGGCACCAGGGTAAATTTACCTTCGTCATCAACACTGCGCCGCATGAACCGACGCACCGTAACAACATCCCTGCAACTGGTTAAACCATTATAAATAGATTCGTTTGACATATAAGTAGGGACGTTTCTAATAACCCCAGTAGCTTCAGTCAAAGATGCAGGTATAGAGGCTTTTAAGTTCAAGTCTTTTTGCACTTTAGTATTGTTTAGAGCCAAATTGGCTAACCCTGGCCGTTCAAATATAGCACCTATTTTGTACTTATTAATTCTTTTAAATCTTTTTATGCCCTTGTTATGACGCTTTAGTAATGAGCCAAGAGACATAAGATCTCTATCACCAATGGGCTTAGAGTCGGAGCTTTCATAAATTACTAAATATTCAAAGTTCCCGCCATCTTCCGGATACTGCCGTGAATAATTTTCCACTCTGAATATAGTGTATTTGTCAGCGTCAGCCGAGATATCCGAGTCGCCATCACCACTATCTGAATTTAACAACGCATTGGTTTTACGTTTTTTTCGTTTTGCTGCCATTTTTGCAGCAAATTCAAAATATTATTAGAAGTTTTAATAGTTTAGACCACCTCGTCAAATTTCCCGCCCTTGATAGGATTTAATAATTAAAATTGCCAATATATATTTTTTTTCTTTTTTTGTTGTTAAATCTCCCTGTAATGGGAAGGCAAAAGGAACTAATGCCCATACAGCCATGTCTGATGTGATTGAGTTTATGTCACTTATCTATATGTATATGTGTAAGTATATGTATTTTTTTGTATTTATGTATATGTGTAAGTATATGTAGTTTAAAATCCAAAGTCACGCCCAAGGCCCTATCATAATAACAGCGCTTCTGCGACGTTTTTTATAATGTCGCAAAAGTTTTATGCTGAGATAGGGCCTTGTTGACTGCACTTATTGTTAAGTATAAACTGTTTGTATTTGTCTATTTTTTTTATTTTTTTTTTATTGTTTAAGCTTCTTGTTGTTGTTTGTTATGTGCATGTCAAATAAAAATATTTTTCTTTCTTTCTTTCTTTCTTTAATATTATTGGATGAGTTACGCTTACATTTGCGCTAAAAAGCTATCCGCGAAAAGCCCAAAAAAAAGAAACCTCATTTTTTAGTCTATGGCCGATGCGCGCGCATAGGAAAACTGATTAATTTTTCCCGCCATTACGAAACATTTTTCACAACTCGTCTCGTTTTCTCTTTTAAACTTATTTAGTTCGTTATTAATTAAGATGTCTGCAAATACAATTTATGAAGAAAATGATTTATGTTGTACACCGCCCGATATAAGATGTGAAGCCCAGAACGTTATGGAAAGTTTACTACCAGAAAACTCAAAGGAAAAATATCTATTAGCGTACCAAAATTTCATACAATGGCAGAACAACAAGAATACGCAGTCTTTTTCAGAAAATGTGTTCATGGCGTACTTTAAAGAATTATCTTCTAAGTACAAACCTAGCTCTTTGTGGTGTATTTACTCAATGTTAAAAAGTACAGTCCGAACAAAGAATGGAGTGGACTTAAAAACATACTCGAATTTGTCAGCTTATCTAAAGAGACTATCTGATGGATTTAGAAGCAAAAAATCAAAGGTTTTATCATCTGACGATATTGAAAAATTTATTAAAGATCCTCCAGATAACCAATATTTGGCTACAAAGGTTAGTTAAATTAATTTTAATTAAATATTTAATAGCAGCTTGTTGACTTTAATTATTGTTTCTTTTGTTTCAGGTTGCTTTAATATTTGGTGTAACTAGTGCCTGTAGGATACAAGAATTAACAAATATAACTGTAAAAGATATAGAAAACCATGGCCAGATGCTTTTAGTGAAGACACCTATCACGAAAAATAAAATACCTAGGTCATTCACTATACACGGTCCATTCTATGATATTGTTAAGAAGTATGAAAGTTTGCGTTCACCAAAAACAAAAAATGACCGTTTCTTTCTAAATTACCAGAATGGTAAATGTACCTGTCAGCCTATAGGTATAAACAAATTTGGTTATATGCCTAAAGAAATCGCTAAGTTTTTGGGTTTAGTAGATGCTGAGAGCTACACTGGACATAGTTTCAGAAGAACTTCAGCTACATTGCTGGCAAATTCAGGAGCTGATATAATGACTTTGAAGCGACATGGCGGGTGGCGATCTAGCAATGTAGCAGAATCATACGTAGAAGATTCCATACAAAACAAGAAGGAAAATTGTGCGAAAATCACAAAAAGAATTAAACTTGATTCTGAGACGCATCCTACTAGCGAAATACCAAGTACATCCAATGATTGGATTTCACCTACCTACACGAATAATGAACCATCACAAATAACAATAGAACATGAAAGTATTTCAGTAAATAATCTATCTGATGAGACCGCTATATCATCAAAAATAGTTAATTATAATTTTACTAACTGCACATTTACTAATTGTTTCTCTAAATAAACTTTTTATCTACTATGTAAAATGGTTTTTTATTTAAGTATTATTTTATTCAGAAGTGTGTTGAAAAACGTTGTATGATACACGTGTGTATTGATGATTACCGTCCTCGGCTCCTTAAGACCCTCGCCTGACGGCTCGGGCCTCAATGCGCCTCAGCGGTAATCACCAACATTACACACTTGTACCATAATGTACTATAACAGTATGCTAAACATCTCCTACATAGAAATGGTAGCCTGGTACTTCAGGGTGGTCCAGCTACATACATACGATATTTCGATTGAGTTATCTATCTCACTTCTAAATATAATGACAATATTGACTATCCTGTATCTATTTTTTTTCTATTTTTCCATCAAATCCCAGCACTACTCGGTGGTATGGTTCAGTCCCACCCTACCCCTAGGGGTATGGCTAGGGGTATGGTGGGTCCGTCACGAAAATTCTTACAAGCATAAGATCTTGGGGAGGCACAAAAGATATCAATGGGTCGAAGTGCACTGTGACTTAGTCATGGCTCCACTATAACATAACATAAGATGACAAAGACAAGCATAAGAAATTGTAACAAAAAGTTTTGAAGACGGGTCAAAGGACAGTATTTTTGTCATATTGTGTTTTATCCGTGTTGTTTATGTAGATGTGAATAGAATTTTGATCTCTCAGTCTGAGAGTGGTTTCTTTGGGGGAACGGAATCGACACCATGTCCTGTAGACGCGTAATATGAAAAAAAATACAATGAAGTCATGAATTTCTTCTAGTCTATCAGTGAAATGAAATATTAAAAGAAATGTGTAAAATAAAAACACTCGTGCAAGCATTGAATTAAATTAATTCGACATTATGAGTGTTTACGTTAGAAAACGAAAAAACAAATGGACTAGTACTCATTATCCCAAGTCCTCGATACCTCAATGGTCAGAGTATAGTTACTCTCCCGGAATATGAAAGGTTTCGCGTGCAGTTCCTGCTTTTCTAGTGTTGATATTTTTCTTATTAAATCAAAGGTCAAACTACACGAACCAATTTAATTCCACTACAAGACCTCACAACTAAGTATTCTGCCATCAACTGCACAAGTTGTCGCCGGTTAGAGCGGGACTTGCCGCTTTCAATTGATCTCGAAGTACCCCTGAGACTCAGCCTCTGAATTTCATTATTATTACTGCAGTTGCATTCCAGTTCAGTGAATTTGGTAGAGATATAAAATTCACGTTTATTGTCTTACATTGCTCGTTAAAATGCTACATTTGGCGGTCAAATTCTGGAATTTAAGCCAAAAAATGCATTGGTTACATGTGTACTGATTGGTCCGCTCATGACGGCTAGTGCAATCTGGCCATAACTTCAAGCAAAAAAAGTATGTCGCGTTAAAACTCGTAAAATTCAGTGCTAATTCGAAACACTACAACTTATTGTCAAATAGTTAAAACTTTGAGGAATGACAAAGGTATAATTTTTCGCATGTAAAGTACTGAGACAGAGTGACTGCATGCCTTGTGATTGTAAAGTACCTACCTACTTATTATGTTTCAGTGGTCTAGGAATAAAAACGTAGCAGACAGACAAACAGATTAAGTTACTTACGCACTCATTCATTCATTCATTACGATTGTACTTATTATTATTTAATGTTTTCTTAAAGAAATAATTATTAAGTCTAAAAGGAGATGGTAAAGTTATACACAAAAATGTTTTACATACATTACACACAATCATAATATTTTCTGATTAAGAATATAAAACTCTTTCATTTTATTGCAAAAAATTAACGAAATAAAATGAGTATTGTATAAAATAACAACATATAGAAATCGTAACAGTGCCTAAAAGTGCATAGTCCATTGCCACAATAACGCTTTTAAAAAGTTGCCTTTAATTTCATATTTACATTTATTTAAATTGACATTCCATATTTTCAGCCGTGAATGTTTTGATATACCTATTTGAAGTCTTTTTGTTGTTTTTTGAAATTATTATCAAGAAATATAACCAAAATATTCAACGTAAACTCGTAAAAACAAAATTGTATTATGACATTGACGTTTTGTTTTGTTCAAAATGGCTACCTCTGTGTTGTTATTCAGCAAATTAAAATCGGTGTTGCCGCTATTATAAGTAAAGATTTATGGAAACGATAAGGTAAGATGGATTCTTACAAAAATAACTGTACAAAAAAATGGCGCTATGTGCTATCCCAAATCCCATACAATTTTTTACTGTAGATTCCTATGTTTAAATAAATGTATACAAAAAGACTTCATCAACTATTCAAGAAAGTTTGAAAAATACGAGAGTGTTATATCAATATCAACAGATTAGTCGTGCAGCGTCGAGGCTGCGAAATTCGTCAGCTAAAGACCGGAAAAAACACTGAAACGGCCAAGCGAGAGCTGCTTTTTGGTTAGCAAGTCGGTATAATATAGGAATATAGCAGCCGAATGCTAGATCGCAACATAAATTAGTCTTTCATGAGCTTATCCCACCTAGACCATTTTGTCTAGAGTACTCTAGTTGTTCGGCGGTCCCCACACTTGAGGAGCGACTTCTAATTTCATTTGTATGAACATACGTCTTGTTCATGACGTCATATTCTCATATTGAATTCAATTATGACACGTCAGTGAATGCCAAAACAATGCCACTGCCAGTCGATTTAATAAATATCCGGAATAAGTCCGTTTTTCGTCATCTTCTGTAATGCACAATGCACATGGCCAGAGAGTGAAATACACTTCCGATGCTCCTTACTGCATTTAACCTAAATTCCTTCAAAACAGAGTTAAATAGGCACCTTCTGAGTCAGCTGGCTAAATCATCGGCCCCCTCTTAACTTCTCTTGGAGAAAGAGTGGGTCCCATAACAATCCCACCAGTGCTAACACACAGTTAACAATAACTTGCACTTGACGGTTGCTTGTTTGGTTTATTGCATGCGAAACATGTTCAACTTGAAACTTATGACATCCGTACTATTTCATTCATAATTTCACTGCTGGGCATAAGCCTCCCTCAGGGATCTCCAAACCGATCGGTCCTGCGCTGCCTGCATCCATCGGCTTCCTGCGACCCTACCATATCGTCGGTCCACCTTGTGGGGGGCCTACCAACGCTGTTACTCCCGGTACGCGGCCGCCGCTCGACGACCTTTCCGCCCTAACGGCCGCAATGTGGTGTGCCCACTGCCACTTGAGATTTGCAATTCTTCGGACTATGTTGGCGACCTTAGTTCTCCTTCGGATCTCATCATTATTACTATTTATTTTGCAAGAAATACGCCCCGGTGCCCGTGTTTCTTGCAAATTAAATATTATATTCTTATCCTCTATGAAAAAAGAATCAAATTCAAAATTCTTACGGTACCCTAAAGCAGCGAAAATTGTTAAAACTCCAAGAGCAAGTTTCGAAGGGGTGCCTATGAATACATTCGGCAAACGTCGGCATGAATATAAAATGTATAAAAATGAATAAAACGGGGTGCGGAGGCGCGGTTAATCATCGAGTTTGAATATATTTCGCTCCTCAATATTAGGTTCACGGCTGTACAAAGACGTCACAGGGTAGCCATTAATGGATTAGCCAGGAGAAACTTTTTTTATGTCAACGAAGAGTACGTGTAACATCGCAATGAAAAAGAGGAAATATATAAATGGGATACCAAAATATTCACACTTGATTACCAATTTTACTGATTGTACAACAAAAAGGGTGTCTTGGGTTTATGTAAACTTATCATAAAAGTTGACTCGTCATCGAAAAATCACATGATATTTAGACTCCCTGATGATGATGATGATGATGTACAAAAATGATTTTTTTGGATAGTATTTTCTTAGTAAGGCAAGTTAATGTCATTTTCAGGTAAATAATACCCGATTGAAAGAAGTGCCGTCATTGGCGATAGACTAGAAGCATGATAAAACTCTTTATTGCACCAAACACAAAACAAAAATTGTAAGGGAGGACTTATGACGTATGATAAAACCTGGAGCATATATTGATTCATCGTTTTCTTTTTTTATTTGTAATTGTTTCAATAAAGTAGGCGTTTAAACGCATCAAAAACATTAAAATGTGATAAAACCCTTATTATTATTGAATTGCTTTTGAAAATACCTACATTTAGTTTTTTATCTTCGCCCATCACCATTCAAATGTCTCCCTTTGTTTCAAGGATGAAATTGTATATAGCTAGATAAGTCTCTTCATTCTTCAAAATATCTAGGGGAGCGCATGTCAGTCATTTTCTTCTTCCCATTTAAATGTTTGATTTTGTACATTTATTACGCCTCCTTTATTGGAAAAATTACACATAAAGAAAGACAACGATGAAAAATTGTATGCTCCAAGCGGGAATCGAAACCTAGTCTTCTGGGCTTTGGCCGGAGAGGAGACTCGCCTGGAACATTTTCTTCTTTTTCTTATCGATACTGTCGGTCGACTGTCGGTCGGAGCCGCAGGCGGCCACTAGAAGTAGACGCGATAGTTACGTTTCGGAAGCGTTAAAACTCACACTTAGACTTCTGAATGTGCTATAGGCTGTGGCATTTATTGTACACCTCTCTTCCTCAGGTTTCTCAGGACAAGTTGGCTAGACAACAAAGTTAGGTAAGCTTCTGCCAAGAATTATGATTCGTTCCTTCGCTTCTTCTTAGTTTGAGTTGTTCGTTTCTGATTGCTCGCAAAGTTTTTATTTAAACTGAATTAAAATTTAAGTTTAATCTGCACTTGATTTGCTAAGATTTCGCAATTGCACAAATTAAAAGTTATTTCGTCTATTTGATTGGAAATGTGTAATAAAATGCTCGCGGACAGGGTGTAGTACGAAAAACCACGAAAAATTTACAAAAATTCAAACAAAAACAAAATGATCTTTCTTTAAATGGGCTCAAAGTAAACAATGCATTTTGATTTTAGTTTGAATATTCTTTATTATTTTTGTAAAACGTATTGAAACACGATTATGTATAATTGGCGATCTTCATGTATTAATTATGTAGTGGAAAGTGTATTTCATTTAGGTATTTGTAATTATTTATAGTCATATTGCAATACTTGCACTTGTCGATTTAACTTTTTCAGTCTCATTTTACTCTGCTGGGTAAGACTTTTCCTCAAATGTCTGTAAATGAATTCATAAATAGATTATAAAACAAATTAACAATGTTCATATTTTTTTTTATCTTTTAAGTAGGTAGTGCTGTTATGTATGATCTATTAAATAAACTTTGGAGGATTTAATCAGTATCTCATAAGCACATCAATGCAGATTCCACTGAGGCTATACATCATCGCTGACCTGCGCTCTCGCCCATCCTTTAAAGCCAGTTCCACGCCGATCCATCATATTAGCGCTATACATACTTTTCCCATTAATATCCGTGGAATAAATTCCAAATTCCATCCCCCAGGCACCCGATAAGGTCGAGGTGTTTATTTAGAAGATTGAATAATGAGATTACGATACAAAAGTATGAAAAAATAGACATTGATAAAAATCTTAGGGAATCGGATTGGATGGGCATTGCTTTTGCTTTGAGCTGAGTATAATGCTTCTTTTGAATTATTATTCCTGTGTGAAGTCTTGTCTAGTCTAATTTAGATATTTTTATAAGTAAATATTTTTTTCTAACATTTAAAATAATGTTGAAATAAAATTAAAGAATAATAATATTCTTACGCTCGCATAGCTAGTACCTACGGTACGCCAGCTCCATATAACGGCCTGGCCACGGGAACGGGCGACGGCGCGGCGGCGGCGAGGTCGCCGGTCACCGCTACGCGTGGCGTGCAGAGTATATTGCCATACTTTTGTTTTCATTAGGGCAAATAGAAGTGCGAATATTCGCCACGGCGAATTTCCCGTGGTCAGGCCGTATGTACGACAATCTCAAATCAAGTCGAATGAACCGTTCTTTTTAATCAATTTCAAAAGGGAAGGAATTCTCAATTCTATAGGTATATTTTTAAATATGTACACGGAACACGCCGAGATTTCTGATCCGATTTACGTCATTCGTTTTTTGTTCAATGAGTCATAGTTGCTATTTGGTCCCATAAAAAAATATTTCAAATCGATTAGTTAGTTTAGTTTTTAAAATTAAAATAACTGGAATAGTCTTTGTATGCGAAATCGAAGATTTTTTGCTTTCCTATCAGTTTTTAGTGGTACGATACGATAGTAGAAAACAAAATATGCTGACGCTCACTCATATAGCTTTGAACTTAGAAAATTGTCACTGTTATTGTTCTGTTTCTGTTATTGTTTTTTTTTGTTATGTGTTTTTGTACGTGTCAAAGTTAGCGTATTTTTTATTCCTACGAGATACGAGAATACTAACCGCACGTTAGTGGTACTTTAAAATTATATTTAAAAGAAATTATTATTTAAATATCTGTATAAAGTCTGTAATAAGCAGTTAGTTAAAAATAACAACCAATTAAATAAGTTATAATTAGTAAAATAGTTGAGCTTAAAGATTTATCGACTAAGGGCTAACGATTCGTAAGCCACGCACACTAATGGAGAACATCGGGCTATCAAATCAGAAAAAGTAAATGCCATCTAGTAATTGATAGAGGAATTATGCATTACGTATATACTAATAATATTATACCTAATACATTTTTTTACTACTAAAAACACATATTTTTTCATCCGTATTCAAAATTAAAGTTATTGAATTAAAATAACGAACACTCTTTGCCTCATGAATACGCTCCCTTATACGAATGAATAACTGAATTAATGCAAACACAAATTGAATAGAATTGAGAAAAATAGCTGCTGCTGTATCCCGCCTCTTCTGTCCCCATTTTCCGGCGAAATTTTTTTCAGCTTTAAATTATTTTATTCTTTACCATGCTTGGATTTGATCAAAATTTCTTTACTGCACTTAACTACAACACACGATACTTATCAAGATGATTTATGTAGAGAGGTGGCTTTATTGCTAATTTGCAAACTTTTAAAGCCAACCTCAAGTGAAAATGTATATAGAAAAAAATATGTATTCGGTGCAAAATATATTATCATGGGAGTACTACCAATTGCAAGTTCTGGAAGTACGACAAAGAATCGAGTTACTACATTTCCTACATTGAGGCGGAGATAGCGAATTGATGATTCCGAAGACCGACATGCATGCTCCTGAATAGGGAAGCTGGGATAAGGTCGAAAAGCTCTTCAGAGCACTCTCCGTGATATAGCCGTTTCAAGGCGCTAAGGGCCTGGCCACGAACTCACCGCACGCGCGTCCTGCAACTCGCGAATCGGCAACCACTGCGCGCTGTCTCGATGTCGGCCTCGCAGCGCGTCGTCGTGACCGCGCAGTGGTTGCCGAGTCGCCGCCGCCGCCGTCCGTTCCCGTGGCCAGGCCGTAAGCGACTCAATGTCGCTTTGCAATCGCAGAGGCTCAAAATTGTTCGTGACCTACCTACATCGCCAATGATACGGATAGCATGACGCTGCAATCTGTCCAGTGCAAGGTACTTGACGGAGGCATCGTACAAGTTCGAGCAATATTCCACGCAAGGCCAGAGTTTTACGATTTGTCATGTGTGAGAAATCGACGCACCTTGTTCAAGACACCGAGGCTCGGTAGGGCTGTTTTCATCACGGCTTGGATTCCTAGTATTCAAATACTTTCCTGCTGTCTACATCATGCATGATAGAACAGGAAAGTGAATTGCCTCGGCCTAGGTTAAAACTAGGTCCCCGGTACCCCACTTTCTCTTACTACCCCACTTACGGAACCCCACTTTCTCCTACTACGAGGAGGAATTTAGAATTCTTTATTGTAAATATTTGCTAATTGAATGGAGAGCGCTTGTGCGTAAGATAGCCTAAGCCCAACCGGACTTAGCCAAACTAACAATTTAAATGAACAATTATTCATGCTTATAGACTGGTATTCTAAATGCTTGGGTCATCACCGGCCAATCGAATATTCAAAAAACGGGGTACAACATAAATACCTAATATTAAATATAAACAATCTTGTAAAAATTTTATGTGAGATGCATTAAGGAAAATATCTAGGCTATTAAGAAATATCCTGGAACGGGAACCGAACCCGCGGTAATTTTTTTATTTCTTTCTTTTTTTATCTCAACGGGTAACTCTTGGCTTTCATCTCACCTGATGGTAAATGAAGATAAGGCTGACGATGAAAGCGAGCTACACCCGGATTCCTCAACCACGGAGGAACTGGCTATCAAACCTCTAACTGCCGGAACATAACAATGCTGTTAACATTACTGTTATGGCGGCAGAGTTTGGTAAGATGGTAGTAGCTAGCCAGTGCGGACTAAGAAAAGTCCTATCAACAACCAAACCGAGCAGAAAATTACTGTCCCCTCGGGAACCGAACCCCGGACCTCTAGATTTGAGGTAGGTGGCACCAACCACTAGACCACAGAGGCGGTTAACTTACAAGCTGGGGAGGTAATATTGCATTGTTTTGTTATTGCTTCATATAGATAGTGTACCCTAAAGTGTATTTATGTACCTGTAAGTACAGTGTTCGTAAAAGTTTCAAAATAAAATAACACCGATAGGTTTGGACGTATAGAGAAACAAACTATAGGCATTCATGTTCTCATTCGCAATTTACCAAAGTGCACTTTATTAATAAACAATTAAAGTACTAAATTAATTCACGACACAAAGCATTGCAGTCCTGTCTCACCCCTGACCCTTCCACGGAACGTGAATATAACTCCCATAAGAACGTTATTTTTTCTTTTATTTCGGCGGAGAATTGCAATTTTACGCGGGTTGAGCTCGAATATTAAAAATTAAAGTTAATAAGCCAAAAGGCCAGTAGTCAGCGCTTTGTGTTTCAGAAATAATTCATTTTGATAACACTGTAATATTTTTGCTCGCGAGTGTACTAGAAGAACGCGGGAAATTGAGGCTTGAATTGTTATACTGTTAATTCTGAATTTGCTGCAGACTCAAAAAGGAGTCTTTTATTTGGGGACTCAAAATGTTGGCTGAGCGAACAATTAAATAATATTACATTGCAACGCTTGTTGTAAGGGTAGTTTCACGATATGAAGACATATAGTAATACAAGCGGGAAGACGTATTGGTACAAACAGCCGCTCATCAACCGTAATATGCACGCACCTCCATATAATACGCACCTGCAATATCAAGTGATTTTCCCTTGTTATTGCAGGTGTCTATAGGCGGCGGTAACCGCTTACCATCAGGTGGGCCGTCAGCTTGTTTGTCATCTAGTAGTATAAAAAATGCGTCAGTTGAAAAATAACTTTTATTACAACTCACTATGATTCCCACAAATTAAATAGTGTTAAACGTGACTATGCGTATGTCATGAGTGAGCCTCAATACTCATAATAGTGATGGAACCATTTCTAGAACTAATCCTTTCTTCAATATCTAAAAAAGACAATATGTAAACGAAAGACTGATTTCCGGCATTAATCTTTTATTTTCCGTGTTTTTCACACGTACTACTAATTATATTAACTGTCTCGATTAATCTTCCGAGTGTCAAAAGTAATTAAACTTTACTATATGGCTATTAATGACAAACTTACACCTGTCATCTTATCTAGCTTTGCCAGGAGAAAATACTTTAATAATAATGTTGAGGAAATGGATCGTATCTTACACCACAAGAAAACAGATTCACATATTAATGATATATGTATTTCGGCAAACTTACGATAAACAGATTGACAGATGTTGCGAGCAATCAAGTGACACAACTTTATTTTTTTATAAAAAGGTTCTATATAAAATCAGTACTTTAACACACCTCCTTGATTTTATACAGAAGCCAACCAAAACAACTTTAACATAAATAATTGTACAACATAATATAGCACATTTAACAATAACAATGCTTTTCATTTAACATTTGAAAGTTCCCTAAGTTTGTGAAATTTAATCTTCCCTAAGGCCTTTGTTAACATGTCTGCTAACTGTTCCTCGGTATGGATCTTAACTACATTAATAATACCTTTTTTCTCATAGTCATATACAAAGTGGTAGCTTATGTCAATGTGCTTAGAGTTTTTGCAAAACTTCCCGTTTTTCGACAACGCAATAGCTCCACTATTGTCTTCATAAATTTTGACTGGGTCCCTAATCTCAACCCCTAAATCACCTAACACACCTATCAACGGAAGTATCTCTTCAACACAGTCTGCCAACGCATAATATTCAGCGTGAGTTGACGCTCTTGACACAATCTTTTGTTTATGCGACTTCCATAATATAGGATTATTAAAAACTCTTATCAAGATTCCCGTCGTTGATTTCCTGTCGCACTTGTCTGCAGCCCAATCTGCATCTACATAAGCATCCATTTGCTCATCAAACTCAGAATTATAATTCATCTTCAAGTGTCTCGTATAGTATAGATATTTTAGAACTCGCAATGCATACTTGTAATGAGTATCGCTGTAGCTGTTTTGAAAGCGACTCAAATAATTAATACTGTATGATATGTCTGGTCGTGTCCCACTTGCAACATATAGAATAGCTCCTATCAAGTTTCTATATTTCAATGTTGCAGTAACCTCTTCACTTGGTTCAATGCTCAAGTTCTGTTCCATTGGTGTTTCAAAGTTCTTTGATTCCATCACGTTATATTTTTCTGCCAAACTAACTATATATTTTTCCTGGCTTAGTACCATTCTCCCTTCTTCTGGATCAAACTCCACATCTATTCCAAGATACTGTTTAACTTTTCCCAAGTCCTTCATGCAAAATCGATTATTTAAAAGCTGTTTAACTTCTTGTATTGCTTCATTCTTTTTTCCACAAATCAGAATATCGTCTACATACAAGCATAGATACATATTTACATTATTTACACATCCTGTATATAGGCAGTTATCATAACTTGATCTTTTAAAATCAATACTTGCCATGAATTCGTGAAAACATTCATACCAATCACGTGGGCTTTCTCTTAAGCCATATAGAGCTTTTTGTAACTTGCATACTTTATTTGTTTCTTTAGTATATCCTTCAGGTGGGTAGATATATACTTCGGACTTGATGTTTCCGTTCAAGAATGCAGTTTCTACGTCCATCTGGTCTATGTGCCATCCTCTTACGCAAGCGACCGATAATAACGCTTTCATTGTGGTCATTCGCGCCACGGGTGAGTAAATCTCTTCGTTTTCTTCATAAATTTGTTGAAAACCTCGTGCAACTACCCTTGCTTTATATTTTCCGTTAGACTTAATTCTGAAAATCCATTTTACATCTATTATTTTCTTATCAGCAGGTTTGTCAACTATTGTCCAAGTTTGATTCTTCTCTAAACTATTCAACTCGTCCGTAATAGCTTCTTTCCATTTATTCATATCTGGACTCCTTATTGCTTCATCATATGTATCTGGTACTGATGCATCACAAAAGTTGATATAAACAACATGATCTTTATATCTGTCTGGCATCTTTATATTTCTTTTTGGTCGTGGTATTGTCACCTCCTCAGTTGAAACTTTGCTTGTTGTATCTTCTATATCTCCAACACTGTCGTAAAATTCTTCATTCTCATTACTTTCGTCACCACTACTCATGATTTTAATTACTTCTCTTGTTTCTGCTTCTACGAATTTTACGTGTCGACTCACAACTATTTTTTCGTCTACAAGTACCCTATAACCCGTATCGGTGTACCCTACCAGTATGCCTTTCATAGCCTTCGGGTTTAATTTCGAAGTTCGCAATTCGTCCGGAATTCGCACGTAGCACTTAGATCCGAAAATTTTTAAATTATTTGCAGTTGGTTTCCTCCCGATAAAAATTTCGTATGGCGTCTTCCTCTCAAACGTATTTGTCAGCGTTCTATTTCCCAAATATGCTGCCGTTAGCACACACTCTGGCCAGTATCTCTTATTTATCATTGCTTCTGTAAGGAGACATCTCGCTCTCTCCATTATCGTTCGGTTAAATCTTTCCGCAACACCGTTTAACTCGTGCGTATAAGGTGGGCCTGGTTTCAAATAAATACCTTTTTGCTTTGTGTAAGTGTAGAACTCCTTGTTGATATACTCTCTTCCATTGTCACACCTTATTTCTTTCACCTTCTTTCCTGTTTGATTTTCCACCATATTTACATAATCTCTAAAACAATTAAACACATCACTCTTATTATTTATCACACACACATATGCTATTCTACTATAGTCATCGATAAACGATACAAAATATCGTTGCCCCTTGTAGCCTACAGGCGTAATCGGACCTACTACATCGGTGTGAACTATCTCCAATAAATCTGTTGCCCGCCGTCTATAAGTTCCGAAAGGAAGATTTGTCATTTTATTCATCATGCAAATCTCGCACTGCACGTAAACTTCATCCAACTTATCAGGTAACCCATCTAGTACCTTATGCCTACACATCTCTTTTATCTTTCTGAAGTTAGTATGCCCCAAAACCCTATGCCATTTTTCTATTTCTGACATAAAGTTACCACTTGTGTATGCTACTGTACCTGCATTAAAAACTACTTTACCGTCTAATTCGTACAATTTATTTTTCTTTCTAGCAACGGCCATTAATCCTATATCTACATTACATATGTCAGCTGTTTCTCCCTTAAACTTAATTGTGTTATTTCTATTTACAATACATGAGACGCTTAGCAGGTTTCTTTTCATACTGGGTACATAATATACATTCGCAATGTCAATTTTATTTGACTTACCCCCGGCTTGACAAAACATCGTTATATTTCCAATTTTCTCCGACTTTAAACAAAAACCATCTCCTACCTTAATGTTTACTGGCTTCGGTAGTGTCCTGTACTCACGAAAATACTTCTCATCATTTGCAATATGATCGCTACATCCGCTGTCCAGCAACCATGTTATGTCAGATCTCGTTTCAGTAGCTCCAGCTGTCATCGCTTCTACTTCGACATTGAATCCATGTCCATCACTTGTACTGCTGCTTTGTCCTGCATTCATGTTATTTCCTCCTCTGTAGTAGCCTCGATACCCTCTTTGTGTACCTCGACGACCGCCTCTCGGGAAGCCTCTACCACGATGATGGCCACGACGTACTAACTTTGGACAATCTCTTCTGTAATGTCCTGGGCGATTACATTCAAAGCAGTTTTCATTATTTCTGGACCCATCTTGATATTGACTCGAACGCGTACTGAAGGTTTGCCCCTGTTGTTTATTCTCTTTTCTCTTTATTTCGAGCAAAAGTTTCGACTTTACATACTCAACTGTCTGATCCTTTTTGGGCATCGCATCAACTATATTTACAATATGTGCAAAATTTTCTGGTAACGCCAGCAATAAATAATTTAATCTATCCTCCTCGGATACTGCTTCACCAGCATTCCTCAATTCATTAATTTGCGTTTCGAATATTTGCAAAAATTCCATTAAATCGTCACCGTTTTTATATTTTGTTTCCAGTACTTTCCTTTTTATAAGTAACTTATTAGCACTTCCTTTCAACAGATACATCTCGTCAAATCTCTTTATCATATCGTAAGCCGTATTTTCATTCATTATAATATCAAGCTGTGTATTATTTACGCCATTTACTATAATATTTCTCGCCTTTAAATCTATTTTTCTCCATTCATCATCTGTCATCTTGTCAGGTTTCTTACTAAATTCAACTGCTTCTTGGCATTCTCTCATTTCTAGAAATAACTTTAGTCTGAACTTCCACTTCTCATAATTTGCACCAGCAAATATCTGAATGCCTATTTCTCCAACCTTGACTTCCATTTTTTCAGTTTTCCCTTCTTTTGTTTTACTTCTCTGTCAGAAAAAAATTCTTCGCCTTTCTTTTATTAAATATTTATTTTCTCATTAGTATTTTGCCAACGTTTTTCCAGCGCTCTGCTACCATGTTGAGGAAATGGATCGTATCTTACACCACAAGAAAACAGATTCACATATTAATGATATATGTATTTCGGCAAACTTACGATAAACAGATTGACAGATGTTGCGAGCAATCAAGTGACACAACTTTATTTTTTTATAAAAAGGTTCTATATAAAATCAGTACTTTAACAAATAATAATCACACACTCACCCCTATTATCTAGCCCAAAGTAAGCATAATTAAGAGCTTGTGTTATGGATACTAGATAACGGATAAATATTGATAATAATATGTATATCAATATTAGAAATATACTAAATAAACATATAAACATCCATGACACGTAAACAAATGCTCGTACTCATCATACAAACATTTGCTCCTACCGGGATTCGAACCCGGGACCTCTTGACCGAGTAGCCTGCATAGCAAGGGGTACAGACCGCTCGACCAGACGGTCGTCTTTAAAGTATTGAATTAAAATTTAAGTTACTTCCGGTTTCGATCACCTATCTGACACCTTCTCATTAAGACCATTCATATATGCCCAAACACGCTATATCTGCTGTAAGTTTTTGGAGAAAGAAGCATCCCGCAGACTTTTTGATGCATCAACAGCATAAAGATGTTTTAGACATACCACTGAAGTAACCAATCAGATCTGTTATAGTTAGTTACACTTACACCCTTTAGTCAAGTATGCCTGAACACGACAAACTTTTATCACTCTTCTTTTGGCATCGGGGGCTAAAACAGCTTTGGAAAATTGTGTGCGTGCGCGTGTGTGTCTATGAAAAATTGTAAAACAGTTTTATATTTTTTACTTTAATTTTTTAGTTTTATTTTGAACAGACCAGGAAAATGCTTTCAACAAAATCCCATATCAAAAATATCGGAAGACAACTCAAGTACAGTCGCACACTCAAGTGGTCATATATTTTCATTTTCGAGTGTCGGCACAGTGGCGCCGCGTGCGGATGACTGTCGGAATTATTGCACTTCAGCACGGTCCAACGTGTCACTGCTGAGATTTTATTGCGGTCGAGAAAAAAGTTTGAAGTCGTCGGCTAAGCGGTATGGACTCCGGAGCTCATAACCGTTAATGTTCTTGACAGTTTCCAAGATTCCATTATCAAATTTGAAATTCTTGCAACCGCTATTCTCTTTTATGGTTGTATTAAATACTATATTAAACCGTAAGTATTATATTTGCGAGCTGTGAAATATCTAATTAATATTTTTTTCCGTCCATCAACAGCCTAAAGGCTCAAACGTCTGACCTCACAGGAGATCTTAACCAAAACACAACTACGTTGACGAAATTGTGTGAGTATGGTCGCCAGTGATTAACAAGGAAGCGTAACGTTTGGAGCAAGGGTATTTTCAATAAGCAATTCTTGATTTTTACTAGTTTTGCATTACGAGTAAGCGATGCTAGATTTACATGTAAATTACAATTCAGTACAGTATACAGTACAGTACAGTACAGAATGAGATATTATCTTCATACTCTTAGTCTTCAAATAATAATAATGCCAATCAAAGCAGCACTCGAGATGTATATAAAAGTTTCTTTTTGATTTTGAACAGTTTGAGAATTACAACCTAATTTAATCCGTGTCTAATATCCGAATTATATATTTAATCCCTTTTGAAATCTGTAGGTATATAATAACACCTGTAGGCATACATTATAATAACACCACTTGTATAGAAATAAAATTGTCTTAGAATGTTCTAAAGTTTCATGAAATCGGCGTCCCTTTTAACGGCGGTAAAATTATAACCTGTTACTCTACCTGTTACAATATTAATTTACAATGTTACAATATTAACCTTGATAGTACGAGTACTATCAAGTTAATGTTATTATACTTGTTTGTCTAATTTAGCTCAAACTCAAAAGTGTACTATGAAACGTAGAATAATCATAGTTACATTATAAGTATACTTTGCATACATGTCATAGTCGTTACTCTCTCATTATGTATATTTCTTACTTTTCTTAAGTACAATTTCTTGAATTCTTTATTCTTGTTATCATTCTGTGTAAGAAGTAAACAATAAATATTAAATACCGATTTCCTTGCATGGACACATTTCTGACACAGTTTCTTTTATTCATTTACCTTTCACTCATTTTATTATTTAACGTTCTAAGCAGTTCAAATTAAATCTTATTACGAAGACCTAAGGTCTGTTACAATTTCAATTATCGCCTCAAAATTTATATTCAAAGATGCTCTCCTTGTGAAGCGGCATAAAAAAACAAAACATTCATTGTATTGCGAAACGTTTCCGTCCGCTGACATTCGGAGAACATTTTTCATAGCCATTCAGTGGCTGTAAATGGAAGCGGGGAAGTCCAGGGGACTGTCACTTCCCTGTACATTAGCTAACGGTACAGTCGTCATCAATATCAATATCGCGACAGTCTAGTATCGCGCTGTCTTGCACCGTCCGTTCGAATTAATTGTAAATGCGTGAGGAAAAGTGTTACACAGCTATTTAAATTTGATTTTTAATAGTTTTTTATTAGGCTTTGTATCTAACTTTTATTTTTATGTCCCTATATACCCAACGTCAATAGGGATGTTGACTATATTCAAATAAAAATATAATTTTAACACGCAGTGGTAGTTTTTATAATAGAAATCATAAAAGAACACAATAGTTTATTCTTTTATCTCTCAGGTCAGCGAACACCAATGCCATTGTATGGCGTCACTTGTTGTTAGCATTAAACCCTATCAAAAGGCAAACCATCTAAATCACCATAGTAACCTATCAATGTTTAACAACAGGTCACTTCGCAGCGGTCAGTGTAGGTATTGGTGTTTTAGAGCGAAATTTGAAACGTGATTTAAAATACGTGGTTTTTAAACAGTAGTGGTATTAAAATAATTATGATACCTATTTAGGGGTATATTAAGTACTAATATACTACATGAAACACTTCCCCAAAATTTGTCAACATTCCTATTACAGAGCATTGATGAGTGATTCAGTGTGGCCGATTTCAAAATTATGTTGGATGGAATTAGTTTGGCTCGCACCAATAAAAATAAATCGCCATCGTTTGTCTCTTACCGACAAGAAATAGACAAAGAAAAAAGTTTTAGACTATTATCACACTCAATCAGAAATGGGTAGAGTCTTGCCTTATTCAACTTATATATTTATACATGCATTAAATTGTAAATAATAATAATCAACATAAAAAATTACAAGTATGCTCCATTTTGCTTGTTAAAGAAAAATAAAAACATTACATAAACGCACTTACTTTGTTCCCTACCATAAATAATGATGAGCAAATTACAAATGTTTTACATAGATGTAGTCGAAATTACTTAACATTTTTATGGGCGATTACCCAGACGCTCCCAACGGTGGTGACTTGTACAATAAAAAAAAGTCATCTGTGATTTTTCATCTCGTTCCGCGACACGCCTATGCTCGCTGTTCGAACTACTTAGTCTGCATAGTGCGACTTACTGATTTGATACTTGTAGAACATTTGTAAAATTTTAAAAATAAAATAATTATTTATTATTTAATTATTATGTGTCTTATAAACTCTATCCCCCTTATTATAAAACGCGGACTAAAGTGAGCCCGGTCTAAATCTGATGCTGTCACTTATATGTTTTAAAAGAAAGACAGTGACGGCATCAGTGACTAGTTTAGTTAAGGGGGAATATTTTTTTTGCCACTATTTGTACAGCCGTGTAAACAGCAAAATATAAGTTTTGAACAATGCAATCCGTATTCATAACATTCACGATTTACAACATAAATTTAAATCATCGCTCTCCAATTCTAGAAAAAATCCTTTAGAGAGCTTTAAGGGATAGCAGTTTTTCATCACCTGGTTGCTTTTTGTTAGGTTTTAAAAAACCCGTTGTGTCTGAAATGTGTGGTTTGACAAGTTAAGATAATTTTTAAAACTTTAAGATTTTTTTCAAAACTAAATCAACAAAGCTCTACCCGTCATTAAACACAATCTTACAAGCAAATCGACCGTGAGCACTCCATCAGTTGTTTACAAAAAGCTGTTGTTGTTTATTCACTTAAAAATCCATTACACACAAAAAAACCAACACTAATAAATATGAAGAAAAACGCCTTTCAGAAGAAAAGCTCTCGGGAAACGGTTCCTCGAAAATGGACTTAAAGTGGCACCGTTTAAGATAAGAATTGGGGTGGGTGGAAACAGTTACGCCACTTTACTACTTTGTAAGCCGTCAGAATCAATTCTTGGAGCCATTTCTCAATAAAGTTGGAGCAGCGAACACATGCATCGAGGCTTTTAAACTTTGACGTATAGAGCGCATCTTCGGGTTTCGTCTAAAAATACATTTAAGTAAGTCTTTTACGGATGAAATTTGGAGTACGAATATTGACGTCATGTAGCCTAAAAGACGTGTTTGTTTACATTGTCTTGGTATAGTCATGAGCAATAATATTCATCATTTTTAATATCTTTGCAATTATATTCAAAATACTAGTGATGGCTCGTTAACAGTGAGTTGTATAAGGCGACCGGCTGGCCGAGTGGTCTGTTCGAATCCCGGTAGGAGCAAATGTTTGTATGATGAGTACGAGCATTTGTTCACGTGTCATGGATGTTTATATGTTTCTTTAGTACATATTATTATCATTATTTCTCCGTTATCTAGTATCAATAACACAATCTCTTAATGATGCTTACTTTGGGCTAGATAATAAGCTAATGTAAAAAAAAAATAACAATAAGGGCCTATACATACGATGTTTTATAAGCAAGTAGGTAATATTTTTGTTACAAGCGTACTCTGCGCGTACTCTGCGCGTACTCTGCACGTACTCTGCGCGTACTCTGCACGTACTCTGCACGTACTCTGCGCGTACTCTGCGCGTACTCTGCGCGTACTCTGCGCGTACTCTGCGCGTACCCTGAGCGTACCCTGAGCGTACTCTGCGCGTACTCTGCGCCTGACTGTGCAATTTAGCACAAAATTTGCATTTGTATCAATAATAACGCACATCGTATGCTCGTTCAAAAAACGTTGTGGGATTAGAATGTGAACATATCTAAGTAAAAGTTAAAATGTAATATTTGATCTCCACTAGTATTTAAAATATGAAAGTAAATTTTAAAGTTTCATGAAGTTTAAAATACGACTCATACTTATTTTCTTGATATAAAAATATTTTTTTTAAAAGGCTTTTGGCCCAGTTTTTTTTGTGTTGTCCGATTCAAATCTATTGTAGGCAACAATAGTGGCGCAAAAATTTGTATATTTGTTTTGTTTGTTTGATAGATAGTTCAACTTTTGGAACCGGTGTCAATTCAGACATGACAGACGGAGAGACTTAGACGTTGTTAGTTAATATATTTTTTGTAATAGTTATAAGAATGTGTTTTTTGACGATTTTAAAGTGCTTCTTTGTGGCCTATTTCAATAAAATATTATTTCTTTCTTTCAGAGCGATGTCTCTGTACCCGTATAAAAAAATGTTCTTTGTGCACAGAATGAGACAAAAATAAAATAATAGATCGCAAAGAGCCATAAGTGTCGATTCATCGTTACGATCGCTCTTAAACGATGGATCGTAACGACGAATCGCATTGGGGCCCGTACTTTGACGTGCCTTCCGAAGCACAGAGAAGCTCGACATCACAAAATGTTATTGCTTCGAAAAAGACTACGGAGAAAGTTGCTTTTTTCATAATCAAAACGAGAGCCCTCAAATTACTACGCCACCGAGCTCCTCATTTCGCAATGACCTATCCAAATAACCATTGTGAAACTTTGATTACGAGATAATTTATTTTCTAATAAAATAAATTGAAAATACTTATTTTATTATTATCTGATCAATTAGTTTAAACCCGAACCCATCATTAGAATGAGCAAATTATTATCCTGTCTCCCTCGCACTCGCATGCCCTACCTATTTTATGTCCCAACCTTTTTCACCTGCCGATAGATCAATCATCGTTTGTCTACTGTAAAAGGTGTATCTACGCTATCTATAAATCTGTGATCCCAAGTACTTTTAAGGTGTAATATCCAGTGAAAGTGGAAGATTAGCCAGCTTTCAGTGCAGCAAAGAGTTATCCAAAAGGAGGCCTCCAGGATTGTCTATTTCATACTTAAATTACAGCGGTTGCAACAGAACACGTGTCCGGCGAAAGGTGATTCCTTATTTTTCCAATTTCTTCCGATCATTTGCTCATTTTTTTTCAAAATAACTTCAAACCAAAATTCCAGCGCGAAAACAAACTTAATTGAAAGTATAGATATAGTATCAAAAATCACATAAGTATCACGTTTCTTACACTAGTCTGTAAATAGAGAGAAGAATCAAGAAAAGAAAATAAAATAACAACCGTTTTAGTGGGACAAAACCGCCCGGAACTTTATTTCCTAAATCACATTCCCTGGTAATGAAATGGCGACATAATTACATTTTTTGCTGATATATCAGGCCCTTTTCGCTCTCGTAGGGACGTTGCTGCAATTTTTTCGAACAGGGGCGGTTCGACGCCGCCCAGAACCCGAAATGTGAGTTACGACCTTATAGGCGGACGGCGTGTTTTTGATACTGAGAAAATTTATGGACAATTGGAAGTAATAATTATAAAGCGAGCGAGTTAAGCATATTGTTTTGCATTTTTTTTATACAACTAGATGACAAACAAGCTGACGGCGTACCTAGTGGTAAGTGGTTACCGTCGCTTAATATAGACACCTGCAATAAAAAGGAAAACATCACTTGGTATTGCCTTCCTTGCAAAAACTAATAAATAAAACAGCTGCAATTTTCCA
Source organism: Nymphula nitidulata (assembly GCA_947347705.1). NCBI lineage: Eukaryota > Metazoa > Arthropoda > Insecta > Lepidoptera > Crambidae > Nymphula > Nymphula nitidulata. The sequence goes on from OX374636.1 coordinate 11,937,500, forward strand.
ATGATGGTGCTTTCATTCCAATATCCTATCTTCTGGTGGCTTACCTTTGGTATTTTCGTCGCTATTTACACAAAACCTGCCACAGAATAATCATGATATCCGAATCTGAAGTTAAAAAGAAGAAACATACGAGAGAAGTCCATAGCGTTGACAATACTACACCATGGAACTCCTTGCTATTTTAGGTCTTGTTTCGCCATGTCTGTCCATGACTTAGCTCAGAGACTATTAGTGCTGAAAAGCTGCATGGGTAATGCCAAATAACAGCTTTTCAGCATCGATTAATCACAGTGACAAATTAGTTAGTAAAATTATGAAAAAAAAACCGTAAAGTGGATTCTACCCATGGTATACCATGGTGTGGGAAGTCTTCGTTTAAGATTTCGTTTTTTGGATTATTTTGTTTGCTAATTTTTTTACAACTAGATGACAAACAAACTAACGGCCCACCTGATGAAAAAAAATCACCTCATATTGCAGGTGCGTTGTCGTCCTGAGGCTAAAATCTTAAGTTTTAATAACATCTTTTTAAACCTTGAACTGTGAACAAATTGACGCGTTCAGAATTAGATACAGGTTCCGGCAAACCTCTTGACCAATATCATAGATAAAAAAACATGCGCAGTTGCAATATTGAGTACAAAATCTTAGGTGCAGATTTTTTAGCCGACTTTCTAATCTGTGAAATTGTTCAAGACTTTTGCAGGGACTTGTATCAAACAATTAAGCCATTCTAAGTCCTCCTTGTTATTGTGATGGGCAAATACACAAACTAACACTCCGCCTGACCCAACACGTAGGTACCTACCAGGTCGATAAAAACATTAACTTCTTTAAATGCATCCAATGCGAACTAAAAGCGAAAATTAAGTTAATACATATATACGTAATGGATCCATAGTTTACTAACAGTTCACTCTATCCTTTGTTCATTTTACTAGCTTGTAACAAGTCTGTAACAATAACGTGAGGGTGCAACTAAGTGTCAAAGTAATGTCGCTGAGTCATTCGCTACCATTTATGTCGCCTGGGTGTTAAATATCTTTATGTTCTGTAACCCGGACTTACATTTTAAACAGTAGAAAAGTGACATGTTAATCTGTTCTTGGAGTTTCTTAATTTTCAATACATATAAAGGTAGGTATTTATTTATTTAAAACTACAAAATATGTACAAATGGCGGACTTAACGCCTAATGGCAATCTCTACCAGTCAACCAGGGGCTAAGCAGAAAACTCAAAAAGCGGTGCACAGCAATAAAAAAAAAATATTTCGAAAAACTAAACTAAACAAGTTAAAATAGCTATACATATCTACCAAATAAACTAAATATATAAATATAAAATATACTACATAAATTATACACATAAGTAACAAAATTACATGCAAATAAAAAAATATCATTACCTAAAAAGAGAAGATGAAATAACATGCTAGTAACTACTCAAGTGACTTTAAGAAGTAGGTACGCAATTCCTTCTTGAAGAGCGTCCTGTTTCTGGATTTCCGCAGACTTTCAGGTATTGAGTTCCAGAACCGTATAGCAGAGACAACAAATGAGTCCGACATAAAGCCAGAGCGAAAAGAAGGGAACAGCAGGGCAAGGTGGTCGTTAGATCGAAGCGAGCGTATAGTACGGCCGCTCTAATAGCCTAACTTTGATACATGGTATAAACTTGTAACAAGCGTAGATGCATTTTAAACAAATGTTGTTGGTGATGCTAGGAAGATTTTACAGGTTACCAAAATAATTGAAAGCAATGTTTTTTTAAAAATTAAGTAATCCACTTATTCGAAAAGTAAGATTATTGATGCACATTAAGCAGTGTAACAAAAAAATCTCGATTTGTACGCACCTTCAAAATCACTTCCCTTACCATTATGTGTCAGAATTATCCTAATAAAGCGGCCATACTTTAATTAAAAAATAAATATATCCATGCCTATTGTATCCCAGATTCTCAGTTCGAAAAATAACTTTTAATTCTTGTGTGTTTTATTTTCCTTTCTTAGAAGACGATGACTTAGCAAAAAGGTTGGTCGTCTACAAAGTCAAACTAACAAAGCTGAGTCATAAAAAATGTCGTACACCCTCAACTGTGCCTAATACCCTCTCAAGACTGAAATTACCCGAAAAATGGCAGAGCCCTTCAAGAGACCGATGGGGACAGATAAAAAAATATGCGTATGAAAGTACCGCCCCCAGCACGAAGATTAGATAGGAAGATCACAGTTCAATTGAGAGCAGTAGATCAATTCGACAAACATTTTTTTTTTTTGATAAAGAAGCTATCAACTTTTTCGTGTTAGTAATAAAACAAAAATTAATAGATGTCTATTTTGATATTCAACTGTCTGTGTTATCCGTTGCGTCAAATACGATAGAGATGTAATATGTTGACTGTATTCAAATGAAAATATATTTTTAAAGCGTAGTTGTAATGTTTATAACAGAATTCTAACAAACACTATAGTTTATTGTTTTATTATGGAATTTAATCCCTCAAGCGGCGTTATCCCACTGGAGGGCTATGACAATTGAAAATCAATTGTGTCTGGAATCAGATGCTTGACGGGTTAAATATTTACAAATAAAATGCAATTAATTTATTCTCAGGTCACGTGACAGCTAATACCAATCTCGATGTATGACGTCACTTGTTGATGGCCACAGACGTAGTCAAAAGGCAAACCCTCTAGATCACCATAGCAACCAAGCAATTTTTGTTAATAAGTGACGTTCAATGGTCACGTGACATGTAATATTATAAAATTTTTAATCTATGATATTAGTTTTGGCGTTTTCAAGCGAAACCAGATTCGGGATATCTAAGCTGGTGAATAAAGAAGCAGTTCTTGTGGCTTATCATGGTATAGTGAAATCGATTTTAAGATATGGAATCATTTTTTGGGGGAATTCTGTAAATAAAGAAATATTATTCAGGGCACAGAAACGTTGTATTCGTTTAATGTTTGGACTTAAAACCACAGATAGTTGTGAACCTTATTTTAAAAAATTTTATTTGTTGACGTTACTATCATTGTATATATTTGAAATAGCTAGTTTTGTAAGATCCAATTTGCATTTGTTTATAAGTGTCTCCAGCGTACGGGTACAACCCATGAGAAAACATTATGAGAAAAAAATATTAACATATAAATGTAAAAACGCTTTAACACGAAAAAGTGTCCTTGGAATGGTCCCACACATTTATAACAAAATTCCTGATATGTGGAAAGATCTGACAGTGATAAATTTCAAATGTAAATTAAAATCATTGCTGATACAGAAGTTCTATTATTCAATTAATCAATTCTTAAACGATACGGAATTTTGAGGCAAATATGATTTTATTTTTATTTTATTTGTTTGTTTTACAATATACCTACATAAAGTATAATTTAAATTATTACCTGTGCCATAATTCTATAATTTTTCTATTGACATTTCCAGTTTTTTTTTCTTTTTTTCTTTGATACTGACATTATTGATATTATTGACATACTTAATCATATTGACATCTTTTGGATTTTGATTGTTATTAATTTAGGATGATTTCCGTAAAAATTGTGTGCCTTTATTGAAGAAATTACCTACTTGTGACATACATACAAGTAATTATATAACTTATTTATTGACATGCTTAATGATATTGTCATTTTTAGTTTTGTTCTTTTGATACTGACAATTTTGATATGCTTAATAATATTGACATTTTTTGGATTTTAATTTTTATTAATTTAGGATGATTTATGTAAAATTTGTATGCCTGTAGGGCGAAACATAGTGTTACTAGCCATAAACATTTTAAAACTTTTTGTACCTATGTTATGACAAATAAATGATTATTATGATTGTGATATTTTTCCAGATATTTTGAGTACAGTATCTCAATACCTAGCCGAATATGAAACATCTCCTATGAAAAGGTATATGTTAGACATTGTTTTTAAAACATTAGTCGTATTAAAATAATTATGATAACTATTTCTGGCTATACTCATACATGACATGAAACAATTCGAGAAAAATTTTGAACATCTCTATTACGTACAGTCAACAGCACATCAAGCGTAACAGGTTTTACCTTGAGAACGCCTTTATGTCGTTCTTGATAGAGGCGGCTTTCGAAATGCAACTGTTACACTTGATGTGGTGTCGTGTGTGCTACAAGTTCACTCAGAAGCTCCGGCCATGATTTTTGTCTAATCTAGATATTTCTTAAATATGTTCCAAATATTTGTTAAATTAAGATTAAGTAAATCATTTCGTAATTTTGAGTGTCTTATTTATAGATATAAGAGTTTATTACTAAGGAAACCATAATTCAGTGAAATTATGGATTCTATGAAGATCCGTAACGTTGGATATATTCGTAACGATAAGTTTATTGTCGTCTTCTTAAAAATATTTTAAAATAAAAAATATAAAGTTTCTTATTCCTACTGAATTTTTTTACACTGTGGTGTCTGTCTTCTAAATAGTTTTTGAGAAAGGATCTCCAGAACGATGTGTCCGCAATATTCACCATTCACCGGTTTTCACGATAGCAAAAATTTACTATCTGTTAAAACATGGTTTGTCCGGTGTAATCTTTAGCCGAAACTTGGACTCGATCTGTACAGCTAGCACAAACTCTTTTAAATTTCGAATAGCCATCGTATCGAGCAGTTACGTTAGCTTTTATAGCTTTTACGATTACCTACTTACGAAACGAAATTACAAAGTTTTAGTTAAGAATACATTACATTGGTGTCATAACTAAAAATTCCGTCCGTTCAAAAATATGAAAAATCTTATCAAGCAAATATCAAGATTATATAGAGTTTGTTCACTTCTAAACATTGATACAGATACTTCAAAAATTTGTACAACCTATGCAAAACAATAATATAATATCAAAAATTTAGGGTAGCCCCCGGCCTCATTAATCATCTAACACCATCTCATTGAGACTATCCTTCTGAAACTAACAGCTACATCTGCTTTAAGTTTCTGAAGAATTGAGCATCCTGCAGACTATTCGATGGTACAGTACTGATCCTGTACCTTAAATTTTGGTGGTATTTCCAAGACATTGGCACGTCTTAGAAATACCACCCAAATGACAGTAAACCAAATTTATTTTCAAGTAGTAAATGAGCTGATGGACATCAAACGCCTAAACAGATCTTCATAACTAAAAACTGTCTCGATCACTTCAGCTTTCAAACAAAAAAAAGCCATGCACAATCGGTCTATTCGTTTAGGAGGTACAGTCGACCACAAAAGTAGCTAAACACTTTAGTACCATGTCACACCGATCTTGTGCACTTACTTTATAGTTCCTGCCATACTATATTGACGCTAGAGTCGTTGTGACATGGTACTAATCGTCAGCTACTTCTGTGGTCGACCGTGCGATGCAACAGGCAGACACACTGATACACAGACAGACACGTCAAATTTATAGCAGTCCTCTCCTACCCTCTTTTTGCGTTGTGGGCTAAAAATCATAACACACTGAAAAAAATGACAACTGGTGTACCCCTAGCACGAAAATTTTTAAATTTCGATTTTCTATCGTATCAAGTAGTTACATTAGCTAGTGTCTAGCTTTTGTTTGAAATTTTAATCGTGCAGGAACGATACGATTACGATTCGAAATTTAAAAATGTTCGTGTTAAGGGTACTGAGCTTTCGACTACCTGTAGCTCAAATAAGTGACCACATAACTTATGGTACACCTAGCCAAAAACAAAGCTGCATAGAGATGTACCGCTTTGTTAAATCAAATAATCTGTAATTACACCTTGCCAATTTTTGGTTCTTACAAATATAACCGATGAAGTTTGGTTGAATATATTATTTTCAGTGCAACTTGGAAAAACCAAAAATTATCACTAACTTAGTTTAAGAAGTGACCAAACATAATTTCTTCAAGCAACAGAAAACTCCATAACTGTCGCCGGGATTGAATCCAACAATACGTATAAAAGTTGCACGTTGCTCGATGCAGTCGGAACGGGACTTCATCAACTTCATAAAGTACAAGTCGACGCCCTCTCACCGCTGGGAAACTGTTCAAGTGATTACTTAATACTGGAACTGTTGAGTCAAGTGATTTGTCGCTATTTTATGAGGCTTTTAAGCTACTTTGCGACGAATAATACCTTTAGGATTATTATTTTTTATTTTAAAGGGGATCCTCTTTGACCCCACAAACACTTTTAAATTTCGAATCGCCATCGTATCGAGTAGTTACGTTAGCTTTTGTCTGTCTTTTGTTTGAAGTTATAGGCGTGCGTGAACGATAGGATTACGATTCGAAATTTAAAAATCTTCGTGCTAGGGGTACTTACTGCTAGTTTTCTATCATCTTTGGTCAAAGAGCCCCACATAGCCCTGCATCGTTCATCTTCCCACGATGTAGGCCAGGCGTAAAAGCCTTTTTTCCCAAAAAAAGGGGTACCTACTTACTGTTCCAAAAGCATGTACGCCGTAAACAAGAAAAAACGGATTCTAACAAAACTTGTCATGCATAAGCGAGTCAGAGTAGTCTTGAAAGTTATCAGAGGATTTTTCTAAAGTGTATTAATAAAGAAATTATCGGCGATTTTTGGTTTGTATGAATAACTAAAAATTTCTCTTACTCATCAATAAGACTGTTTTTCGAAAAATCTTCTGATAATTATTTAAATTAGCCTAACTTGTTTAAGCATGTAAAAGACTTATTAATAGGTTTGTTCGTTTCCAATATTTTTTGACTTGAACTCTTGTATGCAATGCGGCATAAACGCTAAAATAAAAGAGGGCTTCGACTATGTTGGTAGCTTACCCAGGAGGTGCCTGTTTAATCCTGCCTTGAAGGAACTCAGATTATATTTATTCAGCCATTCTTTGAAATCTGACGTAATTTGCTTTTCTACAAAAAAAAAATTCTTAAAACAATGGACAATAAATTGTTGAATTTACATATTTTTATTTATTACTGTTATTGTAATTAATAAATCTATACGCAGTGGTAGCGGATTTCAAAAAAACCCATTGCGATTTTAGTAGGTATAGTTTACAATAATTAAGAAACGTAGCTTTATTTTAAAAGTAAGTAAACCATACACCGTACCGTAGTATCTCAGTGTAATTACTGATGGTAACAACGCACCTGCAAATCCTGAATTATCAAATGACTTTTCCTTGTAATTGCCGTTGTCTATAGGCGGCGGTAACCGCTTACGACCAGGTGGGCCGTCAGATTGTTTGTCATTTAGTTGTTTAAAAAGAAAACCGACCTCGTTGCTATTAAAAGAGCCACTTCTGAACCCACAAGTGATATTCCCATAAAAATACAAGAAGTCATCGAAACGCAGAAGTGTTTACGGCGACCATTAATGTCTGTTAGCTTCAGCCCACGCACCCGACGCGAATAAACGGGCAATCAGAGCGGAGTGCGATGTCGGCCCGAATCCTCGTAAATCCGCCGCCGACTCTCCAGCCTTATTCAATCTCCGGAGGCAGGACGTGGATTTAGTTTCGAACTGGATGTGATGAGTCAAATCGGCTTAAACAAGCCTTGCGGGGAAGATACTGCGATTTCAATTTAGGTTTCTTAGAATTTGATTCACATTACTGACTTTTGATCATTGTTATCTTCAACAGCTTACACTTTAAAGAGGTGTTCACTATACTCTCGCTAAATGAGTGAATCGTTCAGTGGCGAAGGCACCCATTAGTGGTTTGACCTTCATCTCTCGGGTATCTTATCCGGCTTGACTAATTACGAGCTATGAAAAAGCTGGTAAAAAGCGTCTTATTTGTAGAGTCGCGTAAAACTCCACAGAGACAGTGACCATTTAAAACCAATTATGTCTGGAATGTGCGGTGAACTAAATTAAAGAATTTGGAAGCTTTAATCTTAATTCTGCTAGCGTGAAAATTGAACACATGTAAATACAAACCATTTTAATGGTTTCTGACGACCGTTGGAGTCAGTGGATACTTAAGTGGAGACCACGAATCAGCAAGCGCGGTGTGGGGCATCCTCAGGCTCGGTGGATTGACGATCTTCGCAGAGTAGCTGGCAGTAACTGGATGAAGCTAGCCATGGATCGAGCCAAATGGCGTTTCTGAGGAGAGGCCTATGTCCAGCAGTGGACAGTTGTGGGCTGATGATAATGATGATGATTTTCATTGTTTCCATAATTTGTACATGGTATCTCAATTTTTTTCTAAGTTTTAGCGCAACATACTGCACTAGCTGTCTTTGCATACGGACTCTTCTACCACTTCACATCAGGTGGTATCGTGCTTTGTATATAAAAAAAACATTTCTTTGCGCTTCCGACATTTTATATCCACGTAAGTATACTTTACAGGGGTCGTGTTTCGCGGCTCCGATATAAAAGTTCACTTTATAAAGGCCAACCGCGGTAAAGCACTTGTGTATTTGTCTTTACACCAATCCGAGTGGTGTTGAAAAGGGACGGTTTCACTCAACCATAGTATATTTACAGTTATCAGGAAAAGTGGACGTTCACTATAGTACGTAATTTAAGCTTTGTAATGTTTTATTTTTGTAGAAAGATCCCTATAATAATAATAATCATCATCATCATCACCTTCCTATAATATGAGTCCCACTGCTGGGCAAAGACCGGAGAAACACATGAGGAATTTGGGCCATAAGGAAATTGGGCCATGTAGGAACAACCGGGACCTTCCGAAGCACGGAGAAGCACGAGATAACAAACTTTTGATTGACCCATCCCAGGATCGACCATAGCGAAAGTTGCTTTGTTTTTCGTATCGAAACCAGAGCGTTAAAACCAATACGCCACCTAACTCTTCATAATAATAATAAGCCTCTTTATTTTCCTTTAATTACAGAGTTTCAAAATGAATTCTATTAAAATCACATATTAAATTACACAGTTATATAGTTAAAGCCCCTGACGGTATAGGCCTCCTCCAACAATGACCAGGTTTTTCTTATCTTTGCTTTCTTTGTCCAGTCGTTTCCAACATACTTTTTAATCTCGTCTACCCAGTGTTCCTTAGGACGACCTCCAGCTCTCTTGCCACTTGGGCCTTTTTTTAACAGGAGAAGTCTATTATATATAAACATAAATAAACATACGGACCTACCCGCCACTGTGCAGGGCATGTGCGAGGCTCACCCCGCGTCTAAATTGACCCTTGGATTACCCGCTAAAACTCCTGGTTAACTTCCGTGCCTTTTGCGGAAGTTGTCTGGGGTCTGCTAAGCAAACTCACCAGACCACCCCCAGGCGACCAGATCTTTCAGCCCGGTTTCGCGCTGATGGAGATTGCTCAAAGTTACCATGAGCAATCTCACACGTGGCGGCCTTTGGGTTGCGCGCGTGAAAGCCGCCCGACGCGCGCGGCCGCACCTAGGGCGCAGGCAGACGGGCGATCCCCACCCGCCTTCTCGCGCCCACCCGTCTACGCCGGAGTTGCCACTTGGGACTGCCCAATGTATAGGCAAATACGTCCATCTTTCATTTGTCAGTCTTGCGATGTGTCCAGCCCACAGCCCAGAAAAGTCACTATATTTCAACGATATTTAATTTGTATTACGTACTGTGTGTCTACCTATGTTTATGTACCTAGCTACCCGAATGTCCGACGCTTAATAGGCGGATAACGTATCCGTGAAGTATCCAGGTTACTCTCGTGTTAACCCGTATTCATGCCCATTAATACCCAGCCTAGTACAGTCGACAGCACATCAAGCGTAACAGTTTGACCTTGTGACCGCCCTTACTGCGCTTGTAATAGAGGCGGCTTTCGCAGTACACCTGTTATACACTTGATGTGCAGTCGCTGTGCTATCAGTGTAATAGTTGCAGTAAGAATCGGGATTAAGGACTTAGTGCCTTCAGAAATAATTTTAAGCCGAACTCGAGGCTTGAGATTAATAAATATTGACTGATCCATCCAGGATCAACCAAGGTGACGGTTGCTTTGTTTTCGTGATCGACACCAAGGCGATGAAACCGTTTCGCCAGCGAGATTCTTAATTAAGTAGCAATAAAATTCAACCTAATACAGTTTACAAAACGTTTTTCAACAGTAAAAACCACATCAGAATCCAATCAGTAGTTCTCAAGTTATATGCCTACTGACAGACAGATTATTATCAAACGAATCGTTTATTAAATACTCTACTTGGTTGTAAACTGATTCTGTAAAATTGTAATCAATAAATATATTATTTTTAAAAATAATATTATTATTTTGAATTTGGAAGGTTCAAAAGATTTTGAAGTGCAATAGTAAAAAATGAAACTCAACAACTACAGATTCAAAACTAAAACCTAATCAATATCCCGTCTTGATTGCTTCAAATATAAAAATTTTACTCTTACTATACACATGTTACGAACTGATAATAATCTTCATATTGGAACGTATAAACTGAATCCAATATCATTTTAAACTAGATTGTTTACCGTATTACTAATGTTACTCGAATTTATTAATTTTTATCATTTTATGAAATACAACTCCACGTAGGGACAGTTATTTGTATGGTGAGTACCTACGAATATTTTTCCCGAGTCTTGGTTGTTTGTATATTTATTTAAACTCCTAAAGTTGCTTGGTTTGGTCTAGATAATAGGTGTAAGTGTGAGAATATTTACTTTAAAAGAATTGAAGCTAATAGTAACTTATAGAGTGAATAGTTGAAGATAACGAATAATAGTGACTAGAAAAGTCAAGTAAAGTGTCTTTCGGCTTATATGATGATGATGATGATGATGATCCCCGAATGTTTTTTTTTATACAACTAGATGACAAACAATCTGACGGCCCACCTGATGGTAAGCGGTTACCGCCGCCTATAGACACCTGCAATAACAAGGAAAAGCACTTGATATTGCAGGTGCGTTGTCATCCTGAGGCCTAAGATGAAATACCGTCTATGCCCAGTAATTACACTATTGCAGGCAATTTTCTAGCAAAGACAATCCTATAAGAAAACTAAAAAATGAGTCTTATACCAAAATAAAATGGATGAATAGTTGAAAAAGTATCTACCTAAACGCAGTACTTACATTTTATTGTTATTTTGAATAAAATCCTGATAGTTTGTGCTTAACCAAAATGCATGGATTTTTTCATTCTCATTTAGATACCCTGGTGCGCTATATGACTTTCGTAAAACATTACTGTCGCATCTGATTTCAGCTGTCAAAAGTGTGGAAACAACAGCAATGTTATAAAAAATCAATAAGGACTAATATAGAGTCCACATGGTTTAGCGTAAAACTCTTAAGCGACGGTTCATCCCTACCTGCAAAGTATCGAATTTACTCTAGCATCTCGTAGTAGGTTCCAAATGCAACTCAGGTGCCAGTTTGCATTCCTCCCACATTCAACATTCAATTTCCTTCAATGGCGAGTACTAAAAGCGTTCTTGTGGTTCCGTGCACTGCAGTTTATTAGGTAAGCTAGCTGCGGAGTAAATGGACTGTACGATATATAAAATGTAAGTCAATTTTGTTCTGCAACATGAATATACCAATAATGCGAGTACGTAAAAGTGTAACGGGTTGCGATTACATACATTCGGTGGCTAAATAAAGATGTAGAGTTAATACTCAAGACAAATATTATTACTTAAGTGAGGAGCTCGGTGGCGTTTGGTTTGAGCGCTTTGGTTTCGATCACGAAAACAAAGCAACTTTCGCCATAGTCGGTCTCTGGATGGGTCAATCAAAGTTATAATCTTGAGCTCCTCCATGTTTCGGAAGGCACGTTATGCCGTTGTTCCCGGTTGTTCCTGCAACCGCTTTAACCCACCAACTCACATTGGGCTAGGTGGTGGTGTTTTGGCCCAAACTTCTCATGTGTTTCTCCCATGTAGGAAGGCCTGTGCCCAGCAGTGGGACATATATTGGCTGGCTATGATAATGATGAAGATGTGGCAAAGTGAAGTGGAAGGAGTGAAGGCAGGGGAGGCACAAAAGATCCTGAAGGGTCGAAGTGCTTCGTGGCGTAGTCACGGTTCCGTGATAATGATAAGATAATACAATACTTAACACAAATATCAATACTGACTATATCTCCACTGCCTTTCTAAACAAAGCACGGCTAATAACTCAACGCCACCTGATGTGAAGCGGTAAGAAGGATCCATAATTATGCGAAGACGGCTAGTGCAGCACACTGATCTAGCCTGCCTGCCAATAAGGTGCCTTTTCACGCCTATTTTGAAGGATTCCATGTTAAAGGAAGGAGGGAGGGAACACATGTCTGCTGACAATTTACCTGCCTCTATTTTGCAGAATACTGCATATTATCATTTGGCAGCTATATTTCGCTGCCAAATAGCAATACCTCTGTAGTTTGTTTTAGTATATCTTACCGAGTTATCCTTTTATTTTTACAGTATAGACAATACGCTATAGTTACCCATACAGGGTGGTAACGACAATAAATTAAAACATGAGCAATATTAGTTCATACAAATAATTTGCAACTTTTAAGTCCATCTTATCCATTTGATAATGTTATAACATTTCTATGAAATCATGCAGCCAATGTTATATCACTTCATGGAAATGACATGAAATTATGAAATGAATGTGATGTACTTGAAAGATACTAAACTTTTCTATGAAGTTATAGGCCATGTTTTAATGAACTGTCGTATTTTCGTTACTACCCTGTATAAAGTATGCGGAGCCTACAGACGTAGACTCCGTTAAACGGTTATCATCATACAAGTTGAATGATCGTTTTTCATCCTTAATAACAGTATCTTAACTATCGAAACTGCTTTTTAAAGCAAAAGTACACCGCCATTTCTACCTTTCTACCTATTCTCCTAGTCGCAGGACTGGCATGAAAAGATTTCTTTAGAAATAAACAGCTCTTTTGTACTGTTTTGCCCTTTTTCCATTGTTCCTTTGTTAAATGTGCACACATTCATTTTGTGTTAATTTGATGTTATTAAAATGATGTTATTTTACAATTTATTTTATTAACCAGCCTATATACGTCCGACTGCTGGGCACAGGCCTTCCTACATGAGAGAAACACATGAGGAGTTTAGGCCATAACACCACCACGCTGGCCCAATGCGGGTTGGTGGGTTAAAGCGGTTGCAATTACAACCGGGACCAACGGCTTAACGTGCCTTCCGAAGCACGGAGGACCTCAAGATTATAAATTTTATTGACCAATCCAGGGGCCGACCATGGCGAAAGTTGCTTTGTTTTTGTGATCGAAACCAGAGCGCTCAAACCATTACGCCACCAAGCTCCTCAGAGCTCCGTGAGGAGCTCGGTGGCATATCAACAGTAACTGTTGATTAATTAATAAAAAAAGATCCTATTAAGTTTACAAATAGGTACAGGTGAAAATCTGAACTATATAATTATTTTTAAATATTATGTTTAGGAATAAAATTATTGTTGGTTAGGTAATTTATGAATTTTTGATAAACATTCATAATAGTTTTTACAATGATAATAACTTTCTCTTAGTTTGGGAAATTAATAAGAATGAAAGAAAATAAGTTTATTAAAGAAGTAATAAAAACACAATATTTTTAAAAGAAGTTACATAAATGATTGATTTTTGCAGCCACAGAATTTTGTAATCAGTGAGTAAAAATATCTTTTTTTTGATCTGATGAATGATGATGAATCAGATACCGGGATTGTTGGTGACAAACCCCATCTATGTGTTTTTTGCTTATTTTTCTACCCCCTGAAATGCGAATGTGCATCGCGAATTCCATTGATAATCTTTTGCTTAGCCTTTTGTGCCGTTCTCAGTACCTACACCTATCACAGAGATGGAGGTAGGCTGTTAAATTTTACGATCGTGTCGCCAGCGCCATCTAGTTGCGGAGATTGGAGACACTAAATCCTGGCACCATCTAGACCGGCGTAAACTAGAAGTTTATGGCAGCTTAGCTTCGAGGTTGGTTAATGTTTAAACGATTCCGCAGTTCAGTAAAAGGTTGATCATCTGAGCTAGTCTTCTACACTATTTAGGTGGAATGTTATTGAATTTTTGACTTTTATTTTTTCCCCCTTTATTACTCATTTGAATTTATAAAATACGTTTATTTCATTTAAATGGGTTCCTATTGGTGAAATAGTAATTTTACCAATTTGGAAATAATATTAACCCCTTAAGCGGCGTTATCTAGCCGAAAGCCTATGACAATTGAAAAATAAATTGTGTCTAGAATCTGATGCTTGACGGGTTAGTTAAACATTGTTTTTTGTAACAATTTCTATTCATATTTCGGTGGATTGGTATTATGGTTCGAAACTACGGATCTAATGTTCTTACCACAATAAAATAAGTTATCGCAACTATGTCATATTATAAAAACCGTAACACCTGAAAACCCTGGTTTCACCTCATTGAAAACCGGTTAAAAAAACCTGTCGATTACCCGGTTTTTCAGTTATCTGCTTTGCATGCTCTAAAACACACGAGTCGACAGAAAATTTTTAACCTCAATAAGCATAAAACAAAGATAGTTGATATGAGCTTGACATTTGAGTACCCACCTACCTTCAAGTGAGATAATAGTAAAAATCCCTTTTGATCGAGTTACCTTAAACGCAAGATGCCAATGAAGGCGTTACCCCTAAACATGGGATTTGCCTAAATAGCTGTTTGCCCTAAATGAGAAATGCCTATGAAGCAGTATGCCTGAAATGTGAAATTGACTAAGAAGCAGATTGCCTGAATTTAAATTGCCTGTAAAGCAGCTTTTTAGGCAAATCTTATGTTTAGGTATAACGCCTTCATTGGCATCTGGCCTGTAAAAAGGTAATTCCATTGACTGTTTAATAGGATAATAAAAATAAGAAATATAATTATTTATTAAAAAATTGTCTTTAAAATTCCCATTCGGTTTGTGCAGACCAACGGGGTATTCTAAGAACTTCAAAACAATTATTTGATAGTGTGTCAGTTAGACGTAGATTTTCCGGTACAGTTGATTAGCATGGATGCCGTATCTATTTTGTAAATTACTCTTATGTTCTCCATATATTTAAAAAAGCATACTGATGTCACATTGCTATATTTCCGTATAGTTCACAAAAATAATAAAAGCAATTGTATTGCAGTCGAGATTTTATTTCGCACATTATAAATGTCGTTCGGCGCAGGGTGTGGCGTCCGGCTTTACGATCGGACGGCGATATCGCAGCGGTTTATTGGCGTTTTATTGACGGAATACGACGCGCGTGACAGCGACAACTAAAAAGTATTGGAGTACTGCTCACACTGTAAGCGAAGCGATAGTATATTTATCGTGTGGAAACGTTTACATTGGCAACAAACAGACATGTGCATCGAAATTTTTTAAAATGAAAGGCAAGCTATTCAATAGACAGAACTAATCTTAAGGCAGTTGTCACCACCGACGGTCGCAATTCACGACACTTTACCCTATGTGTTTTTAAACAAGGCACCACAAATGACTCAACACTACCTGATGTGAAGCGATAAGAAGAGCCCATAATAATATGTGAAGATAGATAGAGCTAGTGGTGTTTTTTTTATTAGTAAATAGCTAGTTCAGCATGAAACACACTGCTCTAGCCGGTGCAATGTGGGACCCGGGAGTAGCTATAAGTGAAACGACTGCTCCAGTTAAATTATGGTTTAATACTAATGAATTACGCCTAATTGTATTCAATACCTTAAATCCATACATGACGTAATGTGGGGAGACGCGGCATACACTACACCGCCTTGCCGGCCTATAAGGTGCCATGCACGCCTTTTTTGAAGGAACCCATGTTATAGCAATGAGGAAACACATGTGGTGGTAAATAATTCCATGTTTTGGAAGTACGTTCCATATACAGTCGACAGCATACCAAGCGTAACAGTTTGACCTTGAGACGCCCTTACTGCGTTCGTAATAGAGGCGGTTTTTACAGTGCAACTGTTACACTTGATGTGCTGTCGTGAGTACGTACGTATCTTCCCAACATAACACTTTCGGAACGAGCTCTGACGACCTTACGCAAAAACACAACAGAACAAAGAACTAAACTTATATTTAGCTTCTGCATGATCTCATTTTTCTAAGTCCTAGGTGGGGATGCAACACAAGTAAGCCACTTGTCTAGTGGTAAATACTGCTACATTGTAACTCTCTTATGAAATAGATGCTAATACCCTTTATGTAAAGATAATAGCTAAAATTAAAATTTTAAGTAACCCCCGGCCTAGATCATCATCTATCGAACACCTATAGACTATTCTTATAACCACAAACACGCTATATGCTGTAATTTTCTGAGGAATCGAGTATCCTGCAGACTCGATGTTACAGCACTGATCCTGTAGCATCAAGTGAAGAAGTTCAGCTATAGGTTAGCATGTCTTAGAATACAGCACCTAAGTAATAGTAGACTGAATTTTAAATCAATTGGACCTGTGAAAGTCATTAAAACCCTTTAGTCGAGTAGGAAATTTGATTTTTATCATCAAACACCTAAACTGGTTTTCATAAATTATAACTGAACCATTTCAATCACATCGGCTTTCAAATAAAACCGAATCAAAATCGGTCTATTCAACAGACTCGTCAATCTTTTATCACCCTTCTATAATGTCGGAGGTTCAAAAGAATCGCTTCTCTGTTCATTAAAACAAGCTTAAAATCAATACGAAAATAATAGCGAATTTTTGATTTACATGCTTGGTAAATAAATAAAATTCTCTTGCATTGAAACTGCTGAAATTTTATTATTTTATGATTGAAATGTATAAAATACAAAAGTCCGTTTCAACGGATTCATAAAGTTAAAACCATGGCAATCGTAGTAAAGGAAAGATAGCTTTCAAATAGAGAGGTATCTAATTAAACAACGTATTATAGCAATCAATCATGCATTTTCTCTGTAGTCCAGTGGTTAGGACCACCTACCTCAGATCTATTAGTCCAGGGTTAAATTCCCGTCGGAGCAGACATGTTTTTGCTCTGTTTGGTTGGTGGTAGGGCTTTTCTAAGTCCGCCTGGCTAGCTACCATCTCACCTAAGTCTGCCGCCATAGCAATAATGATCAGCATTGTTGGAGTAAGATAGCCAGTTCCTCTTTGGTTGAGGAATCCGGGTGTAGCTCGCTTCTATCTTCGGCTTTATCATAATATACCATCAGGTGAGATGAAGCCAAGAGCTACCTCGTTAAGAATTAAATAAACCAAAGTCACAATCTCTGAGATGTTAACACTGAATGGTTTACTCACTTTATTAAGAGAAAAAAGAAAAATACTTACAAAAATAAAGTTTACGTTTCTTTTTATTAAGTTACAAGGCAAGTAACAAACTGTAAATGTGGTGGTTTTATAATAGCCCAAGCTCCACAAGTGTTTTTCCCATGTAGGAAGGCCTGTGCCCAACAGTGGGACGTATATGGGCTGCTGATGACGAGGATAAATTAAGAATTTCAAAAATGTATCCTTACAATCATACTTGTTATATTTTAATATCATGATATTTTAATATTATGATATTAATAATATTAAAATATACTAAAATATTTCAACTACGGACACTCAAAGGTGACAACTTTTATCATACTTGTTATATTTTAATATCATGATATTTTAATATTATGATATTAATAATATCAAAATATACTAAAATATTTCAACTACGGACACTCAAAGGTGACAACTTTTCCGTATGGTAAAGTGCATTTACGCAACTCCGACGATCGCGCGTCACTATTTGTCGAGCACTAGAGCTCGTCGCCTCACTATTTGACTTTACGGAGCCATCCCGTTTGTAAGTACAGTTCCTTTGTCCAACTTTCTGCACTAAATATCTGATACGTAGACACATTAACATGACGTCTACAACTTCAATTTGCTCTTTCGAAGAACTCGTCTGCGACAGTTTATACAGGGTGGTGTTGACAATACGACAATAAAAAAACCTAGGGCTGTATTCATCGGGCTTTCCTTTAAGAAACGAAAAGAAAAAAAGAAAAAAAAGAACGTCAGAAGTGTCAGAACGTTTTAAAACATAACGGTTACACTTTTAATTTCGGATGCGGTGGTGTGGTATGTAGCTAAAGAGAAAAATAAAAGTGTTAACTGTTAAGTACCAATGAATAATTATGTCTATTTTTATACAATGATGCCAGAAAAAGCGACGGAGTCATTTCTTGTCTTATTTTTTATGTCGAATATTATTTATTCTTAATTTTTATTTTAACATTATTATAAATGTTTAAAAAATTTTTTACGAAGCGAAAGGTCGCGGGTTCGATCCCCGCCTCAGGACGTGAAATTTTTCTAGTTTTGATAGATTTTTATGAGTAGAATATAAATTACATTAAAAGTTTACTACGGGCATTGTCATAGGTCAATGAAAGTTGCGCCGCGGGGCCGAACCGACCCGAGGAGCGATCTGTCAATATTGGCGGATGACTCCCGGTTTCTGGACTCAAAAACTTAAATTGTTCTTGTTTAGCTCTTACGATGTATTAGACCTAGCAGCAGAAATAGATTAAAATGTCTTAAAATGGCAATATTGAAATAAAATATGTAGTAACAGATTGCGCCGAGATGAATATTTGTATGGAACAAACAGCAGATTTTTTTATCGATTTCAAACTTGCACTCATTGAAAAAGTTGTACGTTTTGATAACCTAAAACGCCTCTTAACCGAACCAATAAATAAATTATTTGAACACTTTAAATAACCCCGGCTTCATTAGTTATCTATCTAACACCATCTCATTGATACTACTTTTATGAGTCCAAACATGCTACATCTAAGTTTTGTTATAATCAATTTGTTCGTTTCCAATATTTTCGACTCCAATATTTGAGAGTTTTTGTGAAAAGTCGTGCGACATAGGTACCTAAGCGCTAAAGTCAAAAAAATGTTTGAAAGATATTTATAAAAATGTCCACACTAGAGTACAACTATATAGAGTTGTACCGTCAATACGACTATAAATTAAAACAGGGATATATTCGTTTAAAGAAATGTTTCGCAACTTTCTTTATCATCATCATCATCACCAGCCTATATACGTCCCACTGCTGGGCACAGGCCTTCCTACATGGGAGAAACACATGAAGAGTTTGGGCCATAACACCACCACGCTGGCCCAATGCGGTTGCGTACCCACGTATCCGCATTGCAACTTAGAAATACATCTTGTTCATGCATGTATGTCATTCTTCTGCATGTATGCCAATGTTATATTAATTCATACAAATGTCACAAAATTATGAAATGAATAAACTGTATTTGAAAGTGGTAAAATGTTTCTAAGAACTAATCTAACCCATGTTTTAATTTATTGTTGCATTGACGGCACCACCTCGTACTATCTAATAAATAACGGATATATGTCATAATGTTAAGAAAGAATTATACAAAAAAATTAGAAAGATATCGAAAAATGCTTAGACTAGAAAAATGCATGTTCTAGCGTAGGACCCACGGCCTTTTACAATTCTATTGCTTTTACACAAATTTGAAGTAAAGTAGGTTCATCTTACTTTTTTCTATGATGATAAGAAAAGGTTATTGTTAGAAACTCCTTTAGAAACGAATGCTATTTTTAAAAATTTAGAATATCATTAATTTCAGACCTTTTTTTAAATCCATATTTTGATAGTAACTATGCATTAGAGTAGGTATGCTAAATAACATAACATAATAATATAACATAGGTACGTTAAATATGGTAGAAAATTAAGGAAACCCTCTAAGTGTCTTTTATAATGAACGGTGATCCTATTTTCAATTTGATCAAAATAACGAACTGTACGTTCAAACTACGAGAAAACTACCTCTATAAAATAGTGTATGAATTCTCACTCACATATTAAGACTTTCCCAATACCCTACTGAATATGTATGCGGTCCATGTTATTAAGTGTACATAAGTTATCTCATAAAAGATGGAAGGCAATAGATCAAGTGACGCCTCCGGCGAGGTTCGACCCGTCTTATTACAGGACGCCTTTTATTGCAGTACCGATAGATTGCTACGGAACGTTACATACATATATTTATGTACTTACACACATTAAAAAGTAGCTTGAGATCGAGATGCCTACCGTGTAAATCGAAAGAAAGCGTTATGTCCACAATATAGGGGACAAGACCCCTTAATCCCAGTCGGTACACGCTTCCTTTGAAGCCTGGCGAGCTTATTCACCGCAAATGATACGCTGAGTACGAACTTACACTGGGTTATCTTATCTTATCTGACTAAGTCACTTGTCAGTCACTTCGACCCATTGGGATCTTTTGTGCTTTCCCTGCGTATAAATATAGATGCCATTAGCCTTACTAATTATAGCTTTAGGCAGAAAGAGCCTGTAGTCTTCAGGCTTTGGATATACGACCAGAAGGCTCATTCTGGTTCTATCCAGGGCATCACAATGACACAAGAGATGCGTCATTAACGCCTGGCATTCACTACATTCCCGACAAAGTTGTGTTGAGGAGAGTTGCATTTTGTGTAGCATGTGCTTAGTAGCAAAATGCCCTGTGAGCGCCCCAATCAATTATAACGGGTTACTTTTAAGCATAACGGAATTTTTCACAATGTGTGAAATCGCGTAAATGTCAGCTTTGAAACAAATCGTAAAAATTTCGCGCATTCTTACAAAGATCACATTGTCATATAAGCCTCCATAAACCTATCGTTCCATACTTTACGTTTCAATCTACGAAAACATTTACTGAAAAGATCACAGACAGACAAACTCTAGCGTATAATGCACGGATACCTATCAAAGCAGCTCATTATATACCCACCCTTAGACATTTCGACGGTAATACTTTCTCCCATTACTTTCCAGAACATTCGAACTACTTGACTTTCCTGGGCGTATCGGCTATAACCGTTGCTTAGGGCTGCCAGTAACTGAAAATAACTTTAAAATGCAGTTACTTTTTTGAATATTCTTACACTGGATTTTTATTACCTTTGTATTATAAATGTCTTAACAATTTTCATTTTCTATTCATTCTTTGAAAAAGTAATACTGATTATACAGACAAACTCATACTGATAACTTATATTAATTATAGTTCGTTAGTCGTTTCTTTCTTCTTTATATATAACAAAATCAATTCTTGTCATTAAAATTTCTTAAATAATTTTAAAATAAGTATACTTATTTTGATGCTAGATTAACAAATAAAAAATGTAAGATGAGACATGATGGTATAATATCTACAGCTTATACAACGTGCTTTTGTTGATATCCCATAACTTTAAGGTTAAATTCCATGGTTAAAAATAATGTAATAAGTCTAAAAACATGAGTTCCAAAAACCACAGTTACAAAGATAACAGTAATTAACGCACGCACACATTTAACACATTCATTCTCGAAGCGAAATGCGACGTTGTCATTCTTAACGTAAAGGGGATTTAGATGATTGTGAAATCTGTTTGTGAACTTATAATTATAGTAAATAATACAATGGTATATGATTAAAAAAACATATGCTATTGTATTATTTTATATGGTCTTTTTAATACCATAGAATTAATCCACAAAAACACGTTGTATAAAAGCAGCAGTGCAGCAATGGATCTGTAAATAACTGGGTGAATACCATTTTTGCTGTCAAAATAAGTAAGCGAAGAAGAATGTCATTCAAGCCTTCTTCTAACTAATATATATAAAAAATGATGGAGTCTCTTTCATATTTCTTTTTTAGTATTTTCCTACAGACGTTTGCTTAAAAGTGAAATTATTTTATTCCTTTATAATTATGTGTATAGTGTGCAATCAGTCAGTGATATCACTGACAAACAATAAAATAAACTACAACAAGACATTGAAAAGATGACTGACTGTCGAGTATTTAAAATTATTATTTGAAAATTGACAGCCCTAAACCAAACTCAGTACCGATTTATTTATGAACTGTGCACGCGGGGACTCATAAATTTCCAATCTGGAGATTGGCCACCATAGAAGGCTACCTGTTCCATAACGAAAAACATTAAGAAAATTTGTAATCTGTATTTCAAATGGAATACTAAACTCTCGTCGATCTAACTATGTAATTATGTACGACGATGTAACGATGTATGTACAATTTTTAGTTGAACAACCATTTTGTTGTGGGTCTTAGTTTTGTAGGATTATATGAACGAGTGCTTACTGTCAACTCGATAGTTACTCAATAGTAAAAACAAAAAGCTTCATCGATCTGCTATTGATTAAAACGTTAGGCAATTATCGATCAAACAACCAATTTCTATTGCAGTGTATTGATGTTCACTTAGCATCGACTAAACAGTAGCTTTGCTACTGTTCAGAAGAACAAGTAATATCTTTCTTGTCAATTGATATTGTTTGTATTACCTTGACCCAAGCGTTGCTAGAATAAGAATGGTCGATTTGGTAGGACACTTATTATAAAATGGTTATTTAAAATTTAAGTACTAAGATGTTATAATTCCCAATTACAGTTACCTGTTGTAGTCTACTTTCATAAGACAATATGACAATATGAGTACCTTAATTTATAAGGAAATATTCGACCATACTAATACGGCATTTAAAGTATTTTTAGATAATGCTTGACACGTCACTCAAAACCTTTTGTACTTATAATAAGATTTATTTTGCTACTTTAAAAACATTATCCCACTAACTTTATTAACTGTACTAATACTTAGTGTTGGTATAGTAATTACGGCGCGGCTAATGGGAAGTGCATTTTCTGTCCAATGATTTCTGACTCAAAAATCTGACTTTGATTTATATGATACGGTTGGCTTATAAGAGCATTCTAAAAGTGACACTGATCGTAAAAACCTTAAAATGCATTTGTAAAAAAAATACTCCAATTTGATATTTACCCGCTCACAGTACGAGTAAAAGAGTACTTGGCAGATTAACCTTTCAAGTCAAACATTTCAGAAAAAAATCATATGCCCCCAGATGTCTTACGCGTCTTAACAAATATTTCACTTACTCGTTTGCGATTAGACGTTTCGCTTTAAGTTCCTTCAATGATCAAATACAACTGAAAATTCCACCTGTCACCTTCCCTCGTATCCCGAGCGATCCCTTCACTCCCATATAACTGTATAAGATCCCTAAAAACTAGGAAAGTTAAAAAGTCCGCGGCGACGTGTCTCGAGTGTGAACTAGTTCCGAGCGCTAAAGTAGAGTGAACTATCTCACTTTCAGTAGTCTCACCTCTCACAAATAAAGTAGTGAAGTTACGCTGAGCGACGCAGCGCTATTGGCAGATGGATGTGGCAAAATTATTATTTTCAAGAATCAGAACATAATAATTTAACAATAAAATTGTCAGCACTAACTTTGTAAAATACATATTCAATTTAACCCGTCAAGCATCAGATTCCAGACACAATAGATTTTTTAATTGTCATATAGACCTCCAGAGGTATAACGCCGTTTGACAGATTAAAAATTATTTAAGTAAGTAAATTACTTATCCCGATACCTTAACTATAAATTCTAGAGAGGGTATAAATTTACATTTATAAACATCGAATTAGTTGCATTTACATAAAACTGAATTACATAAATATTCGCAAGATAGTACCTAGTACAGCAAAATACAATATTTTTCATTAAAATGATTTTATTTTAATATTTCCATTTCCTTGTTAACTTCTAATTTAATCTTAGTTCAATAACGATAAATTACGGCAAGACAGCAACGTTTGTCATAGTCTTCAACAAAGAGAACATTTTCCTATATGACAAGAGAGGCAAATAAGCATATGGCCCACCTGATGGTAAGCGGTTACCATAGTAGCCTAAAATCTAGTCTGTCTGTTCTCAAGATAAGCATACCCAACTTTGCTGCGATCTTCTCTAAGATGGATGTTCTATCCACGAGCGCTAAAGATTCCAGCGGTTGCTCCAGCACGATGCTCTACCTCTTTTAAAATCTTAAAACTTTAATAACTATTCGAAAATACCACATCTAATCTATTGAAGAATTCATTGCTCCTCGCGAAGGGTTGCATCAGTATTCGGACCGCAGCCCAAAATGCCGGCCCGCTGCAATACTCATAGCAGTTTAGTGTTAGCCTCTGGTATTGTATTACACCGGCCTTATGTGCGCAGCGGGGGGTTAGGGAGACTCGCCTTCGCATTCAATCGACGGTAATAAAAAGCAACATTTACATTAAGAAAATGGACCTCTTGTTCGTATAGAATAGTTTAGTTTTTTTTTGGTAGCAATCAAGCATACGATCTACAGGATGGATCTAAGAAGCAGTCATAGCCTATGGACACTTGCAACACCAGAGGTAGCACTCACGCGTTACCGAGCCTGTTAAAACTTCTGACGTACTTTCTTTTAAATAGATATATTTACCTTTTATATTACCTGTAACAATTTATGTAGGTACCTATTCCATATAATTTTGAAAATTTCTTCAAAAATATACTAAAATGGTAACACTTTTTATAAAGCAAGTAAAAAGCCCAGTACATGCCTTTTTCCTCATTTTTGTTTAGGGTGTATGTCAACCAACTTACAAATTATCAATACCTTAATTTCAAAAAGTTTTTATCGTAATTATTTATATTTTCAATTACAACTAAATACTATACGTCATCATCATCACCAACCCAATACGTCCCACTGCTGGGCACCGGCCTTCCTACATGGGAGAAATACATGAGGAGCTAAGACCATAACACCACCACGCCGGCCTAAAGCGGGTTGGTATGTAAAAGCGGTGGCAGTAACAACCATAATTAACGGCTTAACGTGCCTTCCGAAGCATGGCAGAGCTCGAGATTAAAAATTTTGATTGGCCCATCCGGGATCGACCCTGGCGAAAGTTCCTTTGTTTTCATAATCGAAATTAGAGCGCTCAAGCCCTACGTCACTAAGCTCCACGTATATGTCACTGTGTTAAGTAGAGAGGACGACATTTTTTCATGATCAGAAATTAATAAAGTTCAAATAGCTAATAGCAAAATGGCGATATTTCAATAACGCAACAACATTTAATATTATCCCTAGAATGCTCTTTACTGGTGCATATTTTCGTAATAACGTCTAGTCTCGTTGATTCGGTAAATAAGAGTGGGGGGAGAACCGCCCGAGGCAAAGGGGCTAATATTTGATTACTGGGTTTGTTTGGAGCGCTTATGTGATCTCGTAAATCTTATTAGCTAATATTGTTCTTTTTAGTTTTATTTGAATTACGGTTAGCCCGGTTCTTTGTTTAATGTTGGCATCACATAATATACTTACTAGCTGTGCCCGCGATTTCGTACGCCCCGTGAATTAGTTTTTAGAAAAGTTGCTAAAAAAGTGTATGAATCAATCAATCTAGGTACTCCTAGGTAAATATGTTGACGTGGTGTAGAGGGTGTTAGGGGGTTGATTTTTTTTCGCGATTTCAAATTTATTTTTCAACACTGCCATCTGCCTTCGTTTTCGAGAACGACCGCCTAACACACTGTATAAGACACTACTAAGTACTTATCGCTTAAAATTAAATAAACCAGTAGTTTTTACATGATTTAAATATATGCCCCTAGAAAATGAGATAGCGCTTACAGGCGTTTCTCCTGAAAAAAAATGTTTTAGATTAGGTATTTTTTATTCTTTTTTAGAAATAAACATATATTTAGCTTGTACACCTCAGAAGATTAAAAAAATATTTAATCAAATATTATAGTTAACTTTTCCAATTTGTCAAATACAAAAGTAAAGGCTGAAACTAACGCAATATGTGTATTTTATAATAATTTTCATGTTTTACAGAGAATTTTCTCTATTCTATGGCTTACTGAAATAGATAATTTACTCAGTGTTTGGAGAAAGACCGTACCGTACATAAATGTTTTCTACAGTTATCATTGATTAAATTAGTTAGATTCGTTCCGTAGCATACTTAACTTTACTTTCATCATTAAAGCAAAAAGCTTCCTTTACTTGCTTATAAACAAATATTAACCCATTAGGTACCTATAATGTTTTTTATAAAACAAGAAAAAGTAATTTTACTACAACATTTATCTTTGTAAAACAGAAAACAGTTTTTTTATTATGTCATGGTTTTATTTCATTCATATTTCATATGTGTTTCTAACAAAGTTCTAGACAAATTCGTCTCTTTAGTGAACAGCTAATATGTTAAAGTGCGTCTTTTCCTTAAAAGGGACCTTATTGGCCGGCAAGGTGGAGGCGGCTAGAACAGTGTGTTTCAAGCTGCACTAGCTGTCTTCGCATATGGACTCTCATCGACTGGTATTGAGTCATTTGCCGTGTTTTGTATATAAATAAGGGTTTGCGAAGTTAGTGGCCGAGCTTCAGTAATGAACCTCTTCATCATCAGAAGAAGAAGGAGAATATATCATGCATATTTACTCCGTCATCTAACATCCACGAATAAGCTCTTAATTTGGGCTAGATTAAATAGGTGTAAGTACAATTTATTTACTAATTTCACAGATGTCATTAATGTTTTTATGTATTTCAATCAATAAAACTTACAAGATGAGTAAACATTTAATTACTCCTGATTTATATGCAGCTTAAAGGGTTCTAAAGTTCCAACATTGATTAATACATTTAGCTCGTATCACTAGATACACAAATTTTACAATTGAATGCCCCTTCTTAGAGTATTAATGTTAGGATAACATCTTCAGGGCCTCGTACGTGACTTGTACCTAAATGATTCCTTGACAAAATTCAAAAGAACCCTACCTAATCCCGTTTACTATTGTGATGCGAATATATAACACTTTGGAGAGAGCGTGTGATATCAAAGACGGTAGTTTTAGTATTGAAAGACGTGTTTGAGATTGAAATTGATACTTTGAAAGATAATTAAAATACTAATTATAACAAATTTTATTAATTATCATTTTAGTCCTTACCAGCCCGCTGGTGGGAACAATAGAAACATCACGCACTATAGAAAACATAATACTGTCTGATATTTTTTTTCTTCTACAGATTAAACTGATAGATTTGCAGGTTGAATCGTTTCAATGGTGAGTAGCTTTCTTACATTCAATTTAAGCCTTTTTAACCGACTTAACGACAAAAGATCCTCCATCTTTTATCGTTAAGTTGGTTAAAAAAGTTTAAGGTATATTTAGTTGGGTAGCTGTACGGAAACCTCTTACTTTAAATTTGATCCTCAATATTAGTTACGTTTCCAGTACATATTACTAATCAGATGCAATTAAGTTTAAATTAAATAATTAATAATCACTTGGGGAGCAGTTCTCATCCTTAACTATAGCACCATTACTAATCTCATCTAAATAACCAAAAATTTAAATTAACCGCCTCCGTCGTCTAATGGTTGAGACCCCTAACTCAGATATAGAGGTCCGGACTTCAATTCCCGTCGTGCCAGAAATTTACTGCTTGAGTTGCCTGGCTAGCTACCAATATTGTAGGATTTCGGCAGTTTGAGGTAGGATAGCGTAGTTCCTCTGTGGTTGATGAATCCAGGTGTAGCTCGCTTCCATTTTCGGTCTTGTCATCACTTACCAACAGGACGAGATGAAGTTGTCTAATATTCTTAATTTTTGATTTTAACATTATTATAAATGTTTGAAAAATCAAACATCTATTATATATTATTTATTCATTTCATTTCATCATTTCATATTTTTTGTCATTTTTTATTTATTTATTTATTATTTATTTATTTTTTATTTTTTTTCTAGTTTTATTATATTTTAATTACGAAGTTGTCTAAGTTTGATTAGGCCGCTATTTTTCACTTATTCGGAAAATAAACGCTACTATTATCCATATACAATTCAAACTTAAAGAACATGGAATATATTGTTGAAATTGTGTAGAAAAATTATAGTATGATTCACTTTTTCCCAATTTTTTTTAATGTTGATGTTATTCGATTGCAGACATCAATCAAAACAACTGTTATTATGACAACTATTGACAACTATGAATAAAAACATACTGATTACATCTCAGAACAATAACTAAAGCAGATTATGTAATCTGTAGATATTATTAATCTTGTCAATATGCTCATACATTTCTTCGTAATATAGGAACATGTCACGTCACCTGTTCCGTAGATTTTCTATGTATTGTTTTCGCACAATACGCCGCAATACTTAAAACATTTTATTTAACCCCTCTATCTGTAACACTGTTGATCTTAGACATACTTTTTCTTTGCAATATTTCTTTGTGTGTTATATACTTCTTTGCCATAAAAAAAAAACCACAATATTTTTTCAACATGAAACTTTTGGAAGTTAACTTCATTCTTAAAATCCAGCACAATAAAATTCACTCTGAATTAGTTTCAAATGTAACATATTTTTTATTACATTCGATTCGCGCTTGACTGCAAGAGTACAAAACAAGAGTTTTGTATGAAATCAGGCTACGTTTGTTTACCGAGCTAAACAAAGGGTTGTTTGTTTATACAATACATAGATTGACTTTATCGCTCGTGCTCAATCCTTTATGGAACGTTAGTTTTTTCAAAACATTTAAATAATTGGATTTAGATTTTATTAATTATTTAGATTTAGATGAATATTTTTTGCATTTTACTCGTAGAATCTACAATTAATATTTTTATGCAACTAGATGACAAACAAGCTGACTGTCCACCTGGTGGTAAGCGGTTACCGCCGCCTATAGACACCTGCAATAACAAGGAAAAAATCACTTGGTATTGCAGGTGCGTTGTCATCCTGAGGCCTAAGATGAAATGCCTTCCATGCCCAGTAATTATCTCGTGTTCTTCAAATGCAGTTAAAAGAACAATAAATATTATAAATAAAAAAACGATTTCAGAACATTTATATAAACTGTAAACATTATTACATATAAGAATTATTTAATTATTATTTTATTACTTTCTAATAAGTAATAAAATTTCCACATTTTATTTTATCTTAACGGGGTAGCTCTTGACCTTCATCTCACCTGATGATAAGTTAAGATATGGTCGACGATGGAAGCGTACTACCCCCGGATTCCTCAACCACAGAGGAACTGGCTATCTTACCTCATAAATACCGGAACACAACAATGCCGTTAACATTATTATTTTGGCGGCCGATTTAGCTAAGATGGTGGTAGCTAGACAGGCGGACTTAGAAAAGCCCTACCACCAACCAAATTAAGCAGAAAATTTCTGCCCCCACGGGAATCGAACCCCGGACCTCTAGATCTGAGTTCGGTGGTCTCAACCACTAAACCACAGAGGCGGTTAACTTTCTATGGTTTCTGGAAACAGCATAGCACCAATTCTAAAAATACCTTTGTATTAGCTATATATAAGTACGGAAAATTTATTATCTCTGCATTTTTACGGTCTTTAGGTTGGTTTTGGTTTGGTTTGGTTTCATTTTAAATTTTATTTTTTTATGATTTCCAAGTAAGAGCTAGATGAGTCACCGTCAGCATTATCGGCATATCGGTCCTTCAGTCACTGGTTGGAATTAGTAAAAAATAATATTACTTACGTGTCGGGAAAGAAAGAAAGAAAAATATTTTAATCGGCATACACCTAACATAAAAACATAAATACTTACTAATTAACACATAGGCCTCAGGATTACAACGCACCTGCAAATATGAAGTGACTTTTCCTTGTTATTGCAGGTGTGTATAGTCAATGGTAACCACTTACCACCAGGTGAGCCATCAGCTTGTTTGGCATCTAGTTGTATAAAAAAAACTAACAGCAGGTGCAGTCAACAAAGCCCTATCTCAGCACAAAGCCCTATCTCAGCACAAAGCCCTATCTCAGCACAAAGCCCTATCTCAGCACAAAGCCCTATCTCAGCATCAAGCTTTTGCGACATTATTAAACGTCGCAGAAGCGTTGTTATCCTGATAGGGCCGTCGGTGTGACGTGCGATGGAATCTACATTTTTTATGTAAATAAATTTAAGTAAATAAATATATTATACTATTTCATTTCTTTACAAATGTTAGTAAAAAAGTTGTATAAAAAAAGTTTATTTTAATGTTAACCGTTCGTTGCCGTTGCTCACGCGAAATAAAACATCTGTGTGATTGCATGGGTACCTACTTCACCGATTATATTTTTTTTACAGTCAATAAAGGCACTAAATCAACTATTTATTAGATTACTATTTATTGTGTTATTCATATAGGAGTATATTAAAGATTGTATGTATTTTTATATCAGGCATGCATACTGAGTCTACCTTTGTTTCGCTCACCTTTCGCGGCTCTACTGAAAAATTTTTTTTTCTAGAAATTATTAGCAGTCTTCCTCTCTATTAATTATATTCATTTAAGTTGTGTTCACGTACACACGACAGCACATCAAGTTGCACTACGAAAGCCACCTCTATCACGAACGGAGTAAGGGCGGTCTCAAGGTCAAACAGTTCCGCATGATGTGCTGACGATAAATAGTTTAATTAATAAATACAAAACTTGCACAAAAGTATACACCAGATAGAGCTGGAATAGATGCAATGGATTCCATCACATATTGGTTTGAGCAGTAATGAAGAGGCTGACCGATTGGCAAAAATAACTGCAACACAAGACAGAGAATATAGTATACAAACTTTTTACCTACCTAGAAGTCCTATATAATTACCAAAACAGCTGTTACATTAAATTGGGATGTTGCCTAAGTTTGAATTTAGAGTTTTTTTCACAAATTCGGAAAATATACGCTACCTTTACCCATAAAAACAATTAAAACTTAAAAGAAATGGAATATTGTTGAAGTTGTACAGTTTTGAAAATAAAAAAATGGTGATATTTCTTTTACAAAATTTATCAAAAATGTTATTGATATTAGATTGCTGACATCAATTAAAACAACTATTATTATTACAACTATTAATAAAAACCTACTTAATACATAGCTATCATGAATTTTGTCAGTATGCCCATACATTTCTTAGTAATATGGGAACATGTGACGTCACCTGTTCCGTAGATTTTCTATGGGGCGTTTTTGGGCGATGCGCCGCAACACATCAAACATACCACTATATCTGTAAAACTATTGATCTTAGACATACTATTTCTTTTTCAATATTTCTTTACGAGTTATAAATTTCTTATTTATGAAATTAAAAAAAAGTTGTCAACTACCCTATTGGAAAGAATATTTTACTGTTCGATCCTTTGATAAAGGAATCTGTTATAAAACCATCCAATGTGCTCACACTGGATGGTTTTATAACAGATTCGTGTTCCCTGGTTCATTAACTCAAAGTTGAGCAGGACAAACATTGTAACAATGCTTCGCCTTTGCTCTGGACACTGTCCGTCAAACAAGTTTGGTTACTTTATGAAAAAAGTTGACTCGCCAAATTGCGAAATCTGTGGAAACATTGTTGACGGAGTGTGTTAGGAATGAGGGGCAGCGACAACAACTGATGATCGCCCTAAAACTAAATCGCTTAGATGTCAGTACCTTTCAAAGCATATTAGCCGAACCCCTATCTGGTTTCGCTAAATTACTCTGCGACATGGTGAGACATCGGTAGTTGTCAATGTACTCATGACATTCTTGTAAATATTTTTTTAAACTTAGTTTAGTATATCCATAATTAGTTTAAAACTAGTGTAGTGACAATAAGTATAAGTTTACAATAGGACTGTCTTAAAAGACCAAAGTCCTTATAATAAATAAAGAGAAAAAAAACTGCCTAAAAGCCATAGAATGTTGTCATAAAGTCCAGCTTCCTTTTTTGTTCTACTTAACACTTCAACCGCGCGACACAGATAAGCGATCGACATACCCACGCGGCATCGAAGGACCCTAATAAAACAGAATGTCCCGACGAAGTCTCCATACGCTGATGATTATTTTTATCTTGCCCCATTCCACGTTCGAGGCGAGCTATAAAACCGTATCGCTGTTAGTTTTTCGGGGAAGCATTTTAGGTAAAGTTTTTATCAATACTTATTTATTTGGACCTTATTACGAAAAAGAAGTACAATTAGTGTCTAAGGTAGGTATTCTATATTAGTCAAACCAAAATAAAGTAATGGCGCAAAAAGCGATTTCATTCATTTTGTTTCAGATAAACTTTCTCCCGCGTACGCTCAAGTTGTAGAATATGCTCCCTGCAGAGGTTTTCCCGAACGAGTACAGTATGGAGTTCTTCAGAAGGGGCGTGAAAAGGTTTTTACAGGATTGGCAACGGGCAAGGGATACCCCTGGCGTTGCAAGCGTCTATAGGCTACGGTAACCGCTTACCATCAGGTGGGCTGTATGCTTGATTGCCACTATAGTTGTATAAAAAAATTTTTTGACTATACAATCTTAAAAGTGCAGTTTATAGCTGTATGCTTGATTGCCACTATAGTTGTATAAAAAAATTTTTTCACTATACAATCTTAAAAGTGCAGTTTGTAGCTGCTTTACTATTAAGATAATGTAGGTACTCGCTAGAAATTGATACAAATCTAATTAATACATTATAAAACTCTTTGTTGAGGCAAAAATAAAATAACTACTTAACATTCTTATACCAATCCTGGCTTAAATTAAAAGGATTCTTGAAGTAGGTTAATGTTGATGCACACGCTCACGAAGCTGCTTCATAACTTATTTTGACAGTCAACGTGATGATTTCTGATTTTTAACTCCCGACGAAAAAAGAGGGGTGTTATAAGTTTGACGTGTCTGTCTGTGTATCTGTGTGTCTGTCTGTGGCATCGTAGCGCCTAAACGAATGGACCGATTTTAATTCGGTTTTTCTGTTTGAAAGCTGATGTCACTACGATGGTTCTTAGCTATAATTTATGAAGATCAGTTCAGGCGTTTGATGACTATCAGCTCATCTTCTACATGATATTAGGATTTTACTAACCTTTACAGATCCGATTTATTTCAAATTTCGTGTACTGTCACTTCGATGACATTTCCATGACATACTAACTTTGAGCTGATCCTATACCATCAAAAAGTCTGCGAGATGCTTAATTCTTCAGAAACTTACAGCAGATATAGCGTGTTTGGGCTCTTATGAATAGTCTTAATGAGATGGTGTTAGATAGATGATTAATGACACCGGAGGTTAGTTAAAATTTTTAATTTTGCAATTATATTACAATTCAATGTGTCGGTAAAAAAAAGAAAAAATAGAAAATATGATAAAAAACACAGAGAAAAAAGAAACAACAAACAACCAAAAAAACTCAAATAAGTAAGAGAATAATTTTAATGGAAAGCATCCTGAATTTACTTTTACGTAATATTGTTATATTACAGACAAATCCGTAGATATATTGACACATTTCTTAACTAATAACAAAACAAAACGGCCAACGTATATATTTCTTTCTCAAAAAAACTTTGACATCGCGCAAATAAAATTCAACCCTCCACACCGGGAACAAAATACGTGCGTCTCTCGTGTTCCGTACAAATGGCAGTCGTAACCCTTTGTCGCCGTTTATTGGGGTTCGGCAGTAGTCACCCGACACCTTAAGCAACCCGATGCCGGAGACGCCTGATTGAAATCGGTAGATTTTCTTGTTTGTGCTCCCCCAGCCGTATTGACGGAGATATGTTGTGTTTTGTTTTTCTATTGATTTGGTTCAAGAAAATCTTTAGTGGTATTTTGTCATATAGATGAAAAACATCAATTCCCGGAACATAAACGTGTCTGGTTTCTGAGTAAGTTCTTCACAAATTAATAATGTACCTATCAGACACATAAAATATTACTCTTATAATATTTATTCACTAAAACATGGACGTTCCGAGGCGATATTTGGGACACCTTTGCCCTTTGATTAAGTATGAATGATCAATCATACGTCATGAACATAGGCTAGAGATTCGGTCCTGCTCCATCTGGGGCAAAATAGACACTCGACTATACATATATCGACGACTATATGTACCAAGCTAGCTATACCAAAACTATTACCAACACATTTTAAAATTACAGTAACCAGAAAGGAATACAATTTTGATTTTAAAACCTCTATGTTTGTACGTATCCAATATATCTACTCTAAGGGAGAGTATATTTTGCTACGACGCAGAGCTATTTGTCATGAGACTTAGAACTTCTGTATAAATCTTTCGAAGAGAGCGGTAAGCAATCTGCACTATATTAAAAAGTGACAGTGAGAGTCCTTTCCGATCCGGTTCAGAAAAAAACTAACATTTTTATTCTGCTACCGTAAAATGATGATCATGTCCTCGACTTTTTAAAGGATCGGTCATTTTATAGACATGTCAACTGATTCAGAACTATCTGATGTTAAGTTGGAGTGGATTCCACTAGAGGAGGTCGCAAGTGTAGCGGGGAACCAACTTAACTGACCACTTCAACCGGTTGTTTCAGCTTTCACCTTGCTGGGTCAAAATGTGCTTTTACTTTTAACTCATTTTTTATACTCGTACCAGGATCAAAACAGCCACACAGAAGTTCTGTATCTTGTAGGAGGTGCGTGAATTTTCTACGCCTTATGCTTGCTGTACAAAACTCATGTCCGGTTTTGCGTGGAATGTTGCTCGCAGTTGTTGGAAGACTCAGCTATAATTATGATACACTGGACAAATGATTGGCATCAATTTAAATGAAAATAAAAATGAAAATATCTTTATTCAATTAGGCCCCCCAAGAAGCACTTTCGAATCGTCAACAAAAAAACCCTTATGTCTATCACATAAAAATAATATTAACTAACCAACAATTTTATAGTTTTATTTAAGTTTTGTTATTTAAGAGTCACAGACAGTATTGAGCCTCTATATTGGGAGTTGGGAGACGCAGTATTGTTAGGCCTTCCACAAGGTGGACCAAAACGGTCTGGTGAGGGTCGCGGGAAGTCGATGGATGCGGACAGTACAGAACCGATCGGTTTGGAGAACCTTGGGGGAGGCCTATGTACAGCAGTGGGTGTGATGATTATATTGCTTTGCTCAGCCTACAAGAGAGCGAGAGTGTTCTGAAGAGCTTTGGACTTAATCACACCTTCGTCTTTCCACTCAGGAGCATCATGTTGTTGGTAGTGACTGCGTAGCGGAAAGCTCAATGGAGGACGGGGAGGCCGTCCTACTTTACTAGATGAACAGACTACCTGGTCAGGGTCACGTTCTCTTTGGAAATTCTGTTCTGATGATGATGAATGTTGTCTTTGGAATTCCTTCCAATGTGCAGACCAAACTGAACCTTTCAATATTTTTTTTAATCACTAAGGTGGCAATCCAGCATACCCTGTAAAATCCTTTTTATGACTTCTGCACCTGCAGGGAGCTCATGGCACAATCTGAGCGTACGGGAGAGAATTCTTTTCTTTGTAAGTTTGAACTCCCTGTCGGTGGCGATGATAGAAAGAAACCTTGGGCATCATGTCAAATAATTCCTCAGAACACACACTGTTATACAAACGTAAGAAAACACACAAGGAGGAAAAAAAAATCAGAGAGTGGTCCACATTCATTCCAACGCGAGGATAGTAAAAAGTCCAGCAATGGCTATGAGTGCATTGAATATACTATAGTTGTTCAATCCACAAAAACACGCAAACACTCATTTAAAAAAAGGTTTTTACAAAAGTAATCAAATAATATTATAATGTGATTAAATACAATACTTTGTCCAAAGTACGGTGTCATTTTGTCGGAACCAACACCAAAATATATTTATGTGTTGATAAATTTTTCATCTGCGACTTCCGCATTTTGATTGCACGAAATTCCTGTTTTGTGGCCACAGTGCAATTGGCTGCAGCAACCAAATGTCAAAATGAATTAAAAATCTATTAAGTAAGCAAATTTTAAGATGATGTGAAAACCTTCTATTATTTAAGGCTATGAGGACAACAATTCGATGTATTTTTAGCCCGTGATAAAAAAAGAGGTGTGCTAAAAGTTTGCGTGTCTGTGTCATCGTAGCTCCTAAACGAATGGACTGATTTTGATTCAGATTTTTTTGTTTGAAAGTTGACGTAATCAAGATGGTTCTTAGTTATAATTTTCAGGCGTTTGATGAGTATCGGCTCAATTCCTACTTGAAAAAAGGGTTTTGCTAACTTTCACAGATCCGTTTGAATTGAAATTTGGTTTACTGTTACTTTGGTCGTATTTCCAAGACATACTAACCTTAAGCTGATCCTGTATCATCCAAAAATAATTCTTCAGAAACCTACAGCAGATATTACGTGTTTGGGCTCATAATAAAAGTCTCATTGAGCTGGTGTTAGATAGATAATTAATAAGGTCGGGGGTTACTTAAAATGATCAATTTTATAATTTGAAGCTCACTCAAAATTTTTAGATTTTAACTAAGAGTTTTATGAAAGTGTCATACAATATGTAGTTTCCGGAAAAACTTAATATTTGTTAGCACCCTAAATAGTAGTTCTTATAAAATTTCCGATGCAATGAGTGTCTGTTACCTTTTCACTCTGTTACTTTATCTGAATCTATTTTAATAAATTGGTATTTACATAGTTTGAGACCTTGTAAGGGAAGGACGTAGGATTCTTTTGGTGCGATAACTGATATCCACAACGGTGGAAAAAGCACCAGTAAGAAATATTTTGGTAATTTATGGAGTTAGTCCATAGTAAATAATCAGAAAAAAACTTGTCCAAATTTTTGAATGTAATTTTATTTTTATCATTGATCATCATGGTCACCATCAGCCTATAATATGTCCCACTACTAGGTACAGGCCATCATAGATGGTAGAAACGCACGAGGAGTGTTTGATATTGCATGACTATCTACGTTATATCATTACCTAAATTATAATTTCTTTAACTGACATAACTATTTATTTATTAATTTGTTTGCCATTGGTTGCTTCTTTTCACCACCAGCCTATAAACGTCCCACTGCTGGGCACAGGCCTTCCTACATGGAAGAAACACATGAGGAGTTTGGGCCATAACACCACCACGCTGGCCTAATGCGGGTTGGTGGGTTAAAGCGGTTGTAGTAACAACCGGGACCAACGGCTTAACGTGCCTTCCGAAGCACGGAGGAGCTCGAGATTATAAATTTTGGTTGACCCATCCCAGGGTCGACCATGGCGAAAGTTGCTTTGTTTTCGTATTCGAAACCACAGCGCTCAAACCAATACGCCACCGAGCTCCTCTATTAATGTTATCTAATAATAATGTAATGGTTATTAATCATGTAATGCAAGTATGTTTAATTTGATTTATAATGTAGGTATTGCATAGTTTCTTTATAATATTTTATTGTTGCTTTTTTATATGTATATTTTCTTCAAGTATTAATTTTACCTAAATTCACTAATGCCTTGAGAGGGTAAATTTGTAATCATTTTTTTACCACCTACTTTGAATCATGAATACATTATTGTTACAAATTTTTACGTGAATAAATGAATATGAATATGATATAGATGCTTTACAGAAAACATTCTAAGTACTACGAAGATTAATAATACAAAATGATACGCCGGAATACCACAAGTTCTCAGGTACTAAACTTTGAAATTATTGAACGCCTCTATCATTCAATTTATTACAACTTTAAAAGTGACACGCTGAAAGCATCGCATTCTCTCAAAGAGGTCAAAGAGAACGTCTACCCTTTCATATTTAATAAATTATATTATTTCGAAATTCTTTATCACAGTTGTAATCATACAAATATTGTAACACTTTTAAACCGACTCCAAAAAAGGAGGAGGTTTTATGTTCCACTGTATGTTTTTTTTGTATGTATGTTGAAATGTTTTACCAATTTCCTTGACAAATGTGAACCGATTTTCAAATTTTTTTTATTTGATAGACTATACTCGTAAAGTAGTACTACTGTCACCAAGTCAGGATCTGATGATGGGATCCTAGGGAAATCGAGAGCAAACTTCAAATTTTATAGGCACATATTAGATGTTTTAATTTTTTTTAAAGTTATTCAAGTAGTCATCATCTCATGTTGATGAGGTGGTGATGGAAGGTACAGCTCCTTAACGGTTAAGTGTTGGAATATAATTCTTTAAATTGAAGATACGTATAGACCGGGTTATTCGGGTGAACTGATGATGGAAGGT
This sequence comes from Nymphula nitidulata, assembly GCA_947347705.1. Classification (NCBI taxonomy): domain Eukaryota; kingdom Metazoa; phylum Arthropoda; class Insecta; order Lepidoptera; family Crambidae; genus Nymphula; species Nymphula nitidulata. Next base: position 11,975,503 of record OX374636.1, read on the forward strand.
AAAACTCCGAAACGGTTTAGAGTTAGATAATAATTTATCAGTGGTACGATACGATAATATGAAACAATATTATGTATTTCAACCAAAGAGTCAGAAAAATCGATAATGCTGACGGTCACCCATCTAGCCTTGACCTAAGAAAATCACTAAAAATTAAATAAAAGTTTCCTTTTTAGTGTCTTGAAGTTAGTTTTATTTTGGTTCTTTTCATTTCGTTATCACTCTTGTATTAAAAAAAAAGTCCATGAATATTTTTTTAATATTTTTGAATGTTTTTTTATTGTTCGCTAGTCGAATATTATAAAGTAAGTCCACCTTTGTTCTAATTTAGTAATTTACTAATAAATCACCGTGAAACACTTTTACTTCGCAAATTTCGATATAAAGGGAGATTCCCGATTCTTGAAGAGGTTTTCGACCTTATACCTGTCAAAGAATTGCTCGTCCTAATCATGGACATTTACTGTCTCCACTTTTGTATAAAATAACAAAACCTATTTATGAAAATAAACTATTGAAGATATGTATGAACGGTGTCTATCTATCGACCTCATTAACGGTTTTTATAATGTATTGAAACCGGACATAAGTGGACATACTGCGCATTGCGGATACTGTGGCGTAGGTTTTACGACGAATAGGCCTTCACGCAATTTTCAGATTGAATTTTTACGACAGCATAGCAGATGAAATAAAGTGATAAATAAATGTATAAAGCGCAAATAAAGAGCGAAACGAGGGAACTGGCTCATATAAAAACAGACACAGAAAGACAATCAGATTTAATGCAGACCTCTATGATTTTAACAATACAATTACCACCGCCTTTCTTATTTCAGACGTGAAACAGTTCGCTGTGTTTCAGATTGAAGGGAAGGGTAGCCAGTGTAATTACTGGGCATGAACGGCATTTCATCTCAGGCCTCAGGATAATAACGCACCTGCAATATCAAGTGATTTTCCCTTGTTATTGCAGGTGTCTATAGGGTAACCGCTTACCATCACGTGGGCCGTGAGCTTGTTTGTCATCTAGTAGTATAAAAAAAACAATAACACAAAGTCTTGTCAAGATTGAAACATAGACAAAAAAATATTTTTAACTACTTTCCAATAGAATTAACGGCTCAAAATTTCATACAGCTACATATCTCGCATCAAATTAAAAACGGAAAGAAAAAATAAACATCTGCAAACAATGAAACAAATTTTAAAAAGGCCAAAAGATGTTCAAGGACAATTTAGTTACAGTACTATGAAAAGACATCAGCTTGTTCAGATGTGACTTTTACGAGTTGAATATTAAAATTCAAATTGCAATGTAGCTTTGCATACAGCCCCTACCAAATGTTTTTGCTATAATATTTTACTGATTTTTTATCGCAATCAAACTAAGTACTTAATTAACTGCTTAAGATAGAAGCATATGGAGCACTATGGCAGTTCTGCAGCTTTCATCATTGCCAATCGTCTTACGCTGGTTCATCTAGCAGAGCGGTAAACGGTCTCCGCTGTAGAAACCTCTCATATGTGCTGTGTCTCATATCTTGCCCTAGTGCTAGAACCGTAGTTTTTTAATGACTAAGATGGCAAACAAATTTAAAAAATGGTTACCGCAGTCTAAAGACGCTCGTAGCGTGTTAGGCACTACTCACGTCTTGTCTATCCTGTAAAAATCAAAATGGTTATGTTGCAAGCATAGGAGACGAGTCTCATGAGCTCTGGAGACCTTATTCGCCTCAGAGACAGCACAAAAAAATAGTTTTATTTAGTTTCTAATCCTTTGATCTCTGTTCTCACGTGAATAATGTAACAAAGCATAGGCACTTTGAACAAAGCTCTCTTCGTACCTCTTTGAGTGAATTTTAATTGGTAGAGTAAAACGGCGTAATGGCCGAATACTCAAAAGTCCTTTAAATTTTTGTTCCCGCCTAAATATTTTGATTTTGAAAATTTATTCGCCAAAAATAAAACATTGACAAAAACAAAAAAATACAGATAAAGTAACAATTTATTGCCGAAATGGACTCCAATTCAGCATGTGCTACATCTTGTACTGCAATGATGGTTTCCAGTTGGCGTCGGTTACAGTGTCCAGGCGGCTTATTTTAATAATAAATCATCATCATCATTTCAGCGAGAGTCTGCTGGACATAGTCCTCCCCCAGGGATCTCTAGGCCGATCTCCAGGTAGGTCCAGCGCTGCCCGCATCCATCGGCTTCCCGCGACCCTCACCAGATCGTCGGTCCACCTTGTGGGAAGCTTGCCAACGCTGTGTCTCCCGGTACGCGGTCGCCACTCGAGACCCTTTCCGCAACATTGGCCTATTACAAAAAAAATGTGATGATTTCCAATAAGTATAACATTTTTCGGTAGGCTAAAAAATTCAATTACACACAAAACGCACAGAGCTAAGAATCTCATAGTAGCGGCAACTGGCATGAATGTCTGTAATTCCGCTATATTTTTCTCGGCGCCCGAATAGAGCTGCAAATGTCTGCAGCCGACCTACGATCGGCAATTTAATAATGCCGTCTTGTAAGCCGTATTACGTCTGCCGAGTGTGAGATTCCCTAATAGCATTACACTGTGCATGTTCAACAATTCATATGAATATTTTATCTAATTTTCTTTTGCTGTTCATTTTTATTTTTTCAGAGATTCCTTTCGGAAGACAGCGAATAGTGATGTTCGGTAATAGTATATATATTTACTTACACTAAGAAAATACAAGGAACATTGTTGTTACATTCAAAAGATCGTAACTACATAACTCTACAATAAGTTCTTGCGACGAATAAGATCGCCAGAATTTATTAAAAAAGCGTTATGTTAGAAGCAGGGGGCTATCTCCAATGCTGTCAACATACGGTTTTCTCTTGATTTTCATAGGGAAATAGAGCGTAGATAGTCTCCAAAGTGTTATGGGCATCTTTAGGCTACGGTAACCCCTTACCATCAGACGGGCCGTACTGTTGTTTGCCACCCTTGTCTAATATAAAAAAGAGCATGCCTTTGACACTTATTTTCTTTTAATTTGGATTATCAACCACATAAATATTTTCTGTTTTACCAAAACCGACTGAGTCCGATCGCATTTCTCTTTTGATATAACTTATATATAAAAGAGGACCACTAAGATAGGACGGCGATTTTAATCGAAAGAAACTCAAGCCGTGTCCATAGTTTGGGTCTGGAATATTCCAGTAAAATTTTAGGCAGATTACCTAACGCTAGTGCTGTTACGGTGACGACAAGTTGTGCCTGAAATTTCCCCGGAGTCCAGAATGGTGGACGCTAAGTAATTGTTTTTTCAAATGCATGCTCACTTTTTAATTTAAATTCTGTATCAACTTAGTGAGGCGTTAGAATATTTTAATATTTATTGCTGAAGCAAGTCAGAAATCATTATTTTGTATTATTTTTGAGCGCTGGCAAATTAGTAAAGAACGAAACATAAACAGTCCTTATAATTAAATTGTATATAGTAGTAGTTTTCGTTATGCAAATTACGGCAAATGACTCAACACCACCTGATGTGAAGCGGTAAGAAGAGTCCATATGCGGAGACAGCTATTTGGTGAACAGAAGAATAGAATATAGAATAATAATGTAACCTCTAATTAAACGCGAGTTAAATCAGGTAAATTGGTTTTATTTCAAATATGTGGTGCTCGCGAAAATGTAAGACAATACTAGAAGAATAGAAGTGCAGTTTAGATCCTACTCTAGCCGCCTCCACCATATTGAGATATCCTCTGTAATAAACTTGAGTACTTACTACTACTACTTTACTTTACTTGACCTTACTTACTGCTACTTTACTACTTTAAATAACGAAAACTAAGTATTTTTTTCATAACATTAATCTCAGATGGGCAAATCCTAATTTTGTAATCTCCAGCTTGGTATAGTCAATACTTTGTCAGAGCAGTTATATAGGTAAGTATTATAAATGATAGTGGTCCTAAAACACTACCCAGTATGTAGTAGGTATGCTTCAGGGCATTGTTCAAAGATTGAAAAGTTTTCTCTAGATAAATTTTAAGTAGTGTTACAACGATTTATCTTTGACTGAACTTTACTTTTGTTAATTTTGTGTTGTTTTTGTAATAAATATTTAAAACTAATAAAAAGGGATTACCCATCAGAATAATAAATTACAGACATTGTGTTCATTTTATATTTTCCAAATTTTTGTCCGAATGTTAATCTAAAACTAAAAAAGTTTTTATCGTGTTAAGATGCTTATATCAAAACGTTCATTTTGTTATTGAGTGCTGAATAAATACGGCCAAAATATTCCGGCCGGGACCGTTAAATATAGAGCTAAGATTATCGAGCAATAGTCTGCGGCGCGATGTCGCAGCGCTGCAGATTAAACAAATATTACTCGACGATCCCTTGCGCTTAACAACTTACAGAAGTGACATACAAAAATCACAACTATTTCTAATAAGTCATCTTTTCAAATGATTGAATTTTTTACACCCAGTTTATATTATTTATGTGCACATTGTAGATTAACTTAAGGTCGAACCGTTCTTGGTATTCTTCACCGGCACATATCATGTTCCCTCCTTCCTTTAACTTCCAAAAAAGCGTGAAAAAGTAATTTCTAGCTAGCGGCCGCTAAGCGTCTTCGCTTATGGACCCTTATTATCTTTTCTCATCAGATAGTGTTGACTCATGTACCTGCTTTATATAAAAAATTGTACCTAATTCATTAAATATATTTTCACCTACATATTCTAATTGTAAGGGATACAAATAGGATAGGAAAAACAGTTTAGGTAAATGGGGGTCGACAGTGAACAAAACATTCAGTAAATTCATCACTCCTCTATGAACCATTATGCTGGCAGCTTGGGAGGGGCAGCCTAGCCTGTCTTTCGGCTTTGAATAAAAATGGTGGATTTATAGTAGCTATACTTAATATTTTTTATTTTTTTTTTATATGGGTCTTTGTAAATACAATGGCTGTTTCTTTTCACTACGCTATAAGAGGCAGACATCAACATGAAAATAAAAACCATAGAAACATAATAATTATAATGACAAACAATACATAAAAAACATGGACAATACATCAGTATTGTGCATGTTTTATACGGACACTAAAATTTCAATGGCCTTTGGAAAATCAATGGACACTTTAAACCTTGATAGGTTTTAGTAGAAAGTGTCCATTTATTTTATCAGACAGGTAAATAAAAAAAGTCATTATATAATGAATTACTATATATTAGTGGAAATAAAAGCTTGTGTTATTTTATTTCCAAGGATCTTAAATATATAATTTGACGGCCGGCTGGTCGAGTGGTTTGTACCCCTTGCTATACGGGCTGCTCGATCAAAAGGTCCCGGGTTCGAATCCCGGTAGGGGCAAATGTTTGTATGATGAATACGAGCATTTGTTCACGGGTCATGGATATTTATAAGTTTATATAGTATATTACTAATATTTGTAGACATATTATTATCATTATTTCTTCGTTATCTAGTATCCATAACACAAGCTCTTAATTATGCTTACTTTGGGCTAGATAATAGGTGTATAAAAAAATTAATCTTTTATCCCCGCTGGTAAGAAACGTACCGTAACTTCCCAGAATACCTACGTCGCCCTCAAGTAAGTCATTTCAAAAGGTTCTGTTAAAAATATAATATATTATATTACTAATCACTACAGTATTTTAAATTTATTATTATAATCTTGTCCGTTCTAAACATTCCTAGTTCTGCATGTGACAGCAGCTTTCGGCGCGTAATACCCAGCAATATCAATACTGGAAGTCGAACCTGAGAAATGAACGTCGGAACCTCCCCCACCCACCCTCGGTATTATTGTAAACTGTATGCAATAGACGGTTATGCACTTAATTTTACAGTTGCTCTGGTAGATATTAATTAAAGAATATCATAGATATTTACCAAAAATTGGGCAATGTTGTAAAGGAAGATGACACATGGTCAATCAAAGGCTTGTAATCTCGAGCTCCTCTGTGCTTCAGAGGGCACGTTAAGCCGTTGGATCCGGTTGTAAAGTCAATCAACCCGCATTGGGCAAGCGTGGTGGTGTTATGGCTCAAACTCCTAGGAAGGCCTGTGCCCAGCAGTGGCATGTATATGGGCTAGTGATAGTCAAGACGATAAGATTGCTGACAAGAGAGGTACAGTTCAGTGGTATTTTCGTGGTACTTTGCACCCGAATTCTGCCCGCCTAGCATGACCACCGAAACGCGATATGATAAAGCTATTTATCGCTTTGAATTGTCAAAAATCATTGGATATAACCGCTATTTTGAAATTTTATCGAAACTGCGAACATGTATTTATACAATAAAAGTTCGCAGTTTCGATAAAATTTCAAGATGGCGGTTATATTCAATGATTTTTGACAGTTCATAGCGATAAATGGCTTTATCATATCGCGTTTCGGTAGTCATGCTAGGCGGGCTGAGCGGCCAACTGGGTTGGTACAGATGACAGCAGATGGCAATAAGGGCGGTCTCGAGGTCAAACTATTACGGTTAATGTGCCGTCGACAGTGCATGCATCCACCTTAGCTAAGTTTTAATATGGCGTTATTTTTCACAAAGTAGGAAAATATACGTTACCCACAAAAACAATTCAAACTTTAAAAAATAAAGTATATTGTTAAAATTATGTAAAGTTTAGAAAGTTATAAAAATGGTAAATTTTTTCTGCAATTTATGAAAAGTTATAATGATTTCAGATTGCTTACATCAAATCAAACTGTTCTATTATTATAACAACTATCAATAAAAACATACATTTTACATAGGCTTTATTAATTTTGTCAATATGCCCATATTTTTTTTAGTAATATAGCAACATGTGACGTTATCTGTTTCGCATTTTTTTAAGGAGCGTTTTAAGACGATGCCTGCAGCACATCAAACATACCACTATATCTGTAAAACTATTGATTTTAAACATACTATTTCTTTTGCAATATTTCTTTATTGTGAGCTAAACTTCTTATTTATGAAATAAAAAAAAATGGCATCCACCCCTTAGGCAAATGAATAAGATGTATCTATTTGAAAGTTGCAAAATGTTTCTATAAACAAGTACAGCCCATGTTTTATTTTATTGTCCTTTTGCCGTCATCATCCTGTTAGTGTTTTGTTCTGCGATGAGTAACTAATAATAATAATAATAATAATAACTAACAATAATAGCATCAAAGCTGTTTATATTATTATTATTATTTATGATAATATAAATAATAATAATAATATAAACAGCTTTGATGCGTTCCACAAAACAAAAAAAAACTTGGTTTTCACCAGGGTCGGCAGGCAACGAATGTAGTGCCATTTGCTACGGTAATTGCTTACCAAGATGCGGCCCGTAGGCTATTGGCCATCCTTGTCTTCTAAAAAATCTAGCTATGCATTTGTATTTAAGTATTTTAATTTGAAATAAAGAGCTTCATTCAGAACGTGGACAGACGTTCTCGTAGCGTGCCGTGTTAAGTCACAAACGATGCGTGTGCACGTTATCGGCTGCTCGCGCCACTCACAGGAAATGAGATTTTTGTCTGATCCTCTGAAACGAACCCATTTAGCGAGCCTATTCTACCGTACGCTTTATTTAAATATACTTACTCCAGATCTTAACCGAACTTTTGTTCAGAAATCACCGGATTAAATTAAACAGATAGGTAAGTAGATACCTATTATATTATTTTACTCAAACATGCTTGGAAATTTGAACATTATTCTGACAACCTTCTTCGAGATAAATCGAAATTTCTGTATTGGCCAAATACATGCGAGCAACGGCCGGCAAAAGTTGTATGAAAATCTATATTTGACGTGTATGTATGACGGCCAAATAAATAACAATGTAAATTCATATCTGCCGTGTAATTTAAAAATGGAACGATTTTACTCCGAAACATGGCAACCAAGGAGGTAATTAATCAAAGGCTTTATTTAAGTTTTGTACTGGCATACAAAAAGAAAGCTGTTTATTGAAAAAAAAGTCCGCTTTAAATTTCAAAAATTGAACGTTCCTTATCTGCATTTTCAAATAAAAAGTTCTACCTAGGTACTACTTAGTTTTAATTTCCGCACATTATTTGAGAAAAGTACTTGTAGCCTTGGCCACTACTAGGCATTTATAGACTTACGTATCAATGCCTCTATTGCCATTTAAAAAATATGTCTGCATTCGTTAATGGCGTCGCTGTCGTATCTCTAAATATTTATGTGTTACGAGATCGTATTATGTGAAATTACAAGCAGATCACTCTTTTGTCAGTCTCTATCATACGCCGCGCAATATTGATGCTATCGTCAGTCGTCGAAGTAGAAGGCCGTCCCTCGCCCAAATAATACTTAGGTGAGATTAGTGCAATCACGTTTGAACTCATTAAATCAGTTGCAAACAGCGGCACAAGATGGGACTTCATCATGAAAGGCCAATCGAAGTCCATCATAAATTTATGACATCTAAAGTCATAAAAAATCATGCCTCAGATAGAAGACGTGCCTCTGACAATTTTAAATTTACCGCCAAAACGTAAAACAAAAAAACAATATTTGCAAAGAGTTCCATTTTCAAAATATTTATATATCTTATTTTTAATAACCAGTTTTAAAAACTTTCACTGTCGCCCTTGTAGTGTCATTATATGAATCAGTTGAAGGTCAATTTGCTGGGGCCACAAAAAGGAAATGCCGATGATTAACGCGTTGATATGGACATTAAACGTAGGCATTGTTATTTATCTGGTGATAATTTGACGTTAGCATTCACATTAGCTCGGGTGATGCATTGTAGCGGCATTGAACACTTCTATTTGTCGTGGTGCACCTTGAGCCTTGCTTGAGATTTAAAGAACATATCACTGCTGAACATAGACTACCTTAGAACGCCACTTGGCTCGATCCTTGGTTAATCCATTTATTGCCAGCCACTCTCTGGATGTTCATCCGGAGACTGATGCGTTGAGAAGAATCATCTAGGACCTAGGAGGTCGTGCTATACAGGGTGGTGCCGTCAATACGACAGTAAATTGAAACATGGGCTATATCAATTTGTCAGTTTCAAAAACATTATATTTATTTTATAAATTCATGACATTTGTATGAAATAATAAAACATTGATTGCATAGAATTGTCATGAAATTATCAAATGAATAATATATGTTTTTGATAGTGACAAACCATTTCTATGAACTAGTAAAGCCTATGTTTTATTTATTGTCGTATTGACGGCACCACCCTGTATATCTGTTCTTTTCTTTAGTAAGAGGAAAATTTTATGTTAGCTAGCTCTCCCCTCGGCTTCGCCCTCGTGACCTTCAGAAAAAAAATGACACGTTTTTTCGAAAACAAAATTATACGCGCTCTCAGCCCCTCTCAATTGAAAATACAAACTGACTGCACCTCAAAGAAACCTTTAGAGACTTCCTTCTCATTCACTCTGTCAGAGGATGATTTTTAAAAATCAAATACCTGTCTCATAATTTTAATTGTAGATTATGTGTATTAATTTTCGTATCAATCGACCAAGAGTATAAAAAGTTCCACAAAAAATTCAACTCAACTCAATGGATTTTTTACTCACGCTTAGCATTTTTTAGCCTTGGCCTTCATCTCACCTGATGGTAAAGGCTGAAGATGGAAGCGAGCCATACCCTGATTCCTCAACCGCAGAGGACTTACAATAGTAACAATCAATTGAGTTCTAGAAACGTCCATGAGGTCCGGCCTACTTATCGTCGACTGGCTTGTTGGCCAGTCTTAAATAAAACCACAAAGCTGTATATATAGATCATCCACACAAGCAGGTTATCTCAGTGTGTGTCTAAAAGTGTGTGATCTGTCGACAGGCACACTCGACTCCGCTTGAGACAAGTGCTCTGTAATGGATATCTATTAGCCGCAGACGCAACCGTATGTCGCTAGGGTTGGCACATTTCTGAAAAATAGTTAAAAATATTTATTAAGTATCTACCAAACAAAATTGCACATAATAAGTTGAAAAACAAAATAATCTCCCCTGGGACTGTTCAGACGACAATACGCTTCATGGTGAGATAGTATATGGACGTATGCTTAGCGGTTTGGAGCGTTGAAATTGAAACCAAGAGAAAGAACCTTATCACTAAACTCGTAATGTTTTGGACCTCACTTCTATTCGGAGCTCCAAGAACCGTGTTGAACATAACACTGAAATGGTCTTAAACTGGATTAGATTTAATGATGTGATAAGATATTACATCTTCAAATATAATTGGGTAAACTCGAGTTAAGTCAAGTAAAGTGGATTTAAATATTTCAAACAGGTGACGTATTTTGACATTTCTATGATGTTTATTTTTATTCTTTCCCGCTTATTTTTGTGTGCATCATTCTGTTAGGTTAAAAAAATAATTCTGTCATTTTCTTATTAAAGTGTAACGAAAAGGTTCATTTAAATTGGCACAATTGGCAACCCTAGCTTTTAGCTACCCATCCATTACGGTGATTTCCGACACTCCACTCTGACGCAGCGCGTGCCCACTTCTAAGATGATCAAGGAACGTTTTACTTTCTTCTTCAGCGCTGTACTTTCATATGACTACAATAAAAACTTCATAATACCATTTGCTATTGCTATTAAATTGGAGGAGAGAAGTGTGAGTAGTTCGGTGGCGTATTGGCTTGAGTGCTCTGGTTTCGATACGAAAAACAAAGCAACTTTCGCCATGATCGATCATGGGATGGGTCAATCAAAGTATGTTATAATGAGCTCTTCCGTGCTTCGGAAGGCACGTTAAGCCGTTGGTCCAGGTTATTCCTGCAACCACTTCAACCCGCATTGGGCCAGCGTGGTGGTGTTATGGCTCCTCATGTGTTTCTCCCATGTAGGAAGGCCTGTGCCCATCAGTGGGACGAATATAGGCTGGTGATGATGATTGCTATTCAATTCCGAGGAAATACACAAACGTATAGAATTTATTAGAACAAGAAATCGTAATAGACCTTACATCGTACCACTAATACGATCCATTTTATTTTACGAGAGTTTGAATATGGCAATAATTATAATCTATCCGCTCGATAGTGGAAGTTATTATTTTAATGGTCTCAAATATTCCTTTGGAGGAGCTTGGTGGCGTACTGGTTTGAGCACTTTGGAAAAACTTTGTCGACCCCGGAATGATTCAATCAAAATTTGCAATCTCGAGCTCCTCCGTGCTTCGGAAGGCACGTTAAGACGTTGGTCCCGATTGTTATTGCAGCCGCTTTAGCCCACCAACCGTGGGCCAGCGTGGTGGTGTTATGGCCCAAACTACTCATGTGTTTCTCTCATGTAGGAAGGCCTGAGCCCAGCAGTGGGACTTATATAGGCTGGTGATGATAATGCAAGCGCCTAAAGGCTGATTTACACTTCCATAAGTACAGTAGCGAGTTAACTTGCGGTCTTGGCGAGTTAAGTTCAAATTCCCGTCCAAACAAAATCGTTAGCATATATTGGCTCCTACTATCGTATCGTACCAGTAACAAGTCACAAGAAAGCAAAAATCCATAGTTTCATATATTTTTATATACGCACGACTGCACATCAAGTGTTACGGTTGCACTAACTACGAAAGCCGCTTCTATTACGAACGCTCGTCAAGGTCAAACTGTTACGCTTGATGTCCTGTCGACTGTACTTTGACGACTTGTTATTCCATCTAGTTTTATTTACACACTAAACTACCCTTTTTTATGCTAATAGATGACAAACAAATTGACGGCCCACCTGATGGTAAGCGGTTACAGCCGCCTATAGACGCCTGCAATAAATAACAAGAGAAAATCATCCTGAGGCCTAAGATGAAATGCCGTCCATGCCCAGTAATTACACTGGCTACCTTTCCCTTCAATCCGAAACACAGCGAACTGTTTCACGGATGAAATAAGAAAGGCGGTGGTACCTACCCAGACGACCCTACATACGGGCCTACCACCTAGTATCCTATCGGTAAAATTTATAAAGGACCAATCTTATAAAGCATACTCTTTCAACAACAAAAAATAATGTTCCAAATCGGCCCATAAATGACGGATTTCAGAGGTAACAAACATTAAAAAAACATAACCTCCGCATTTTTTCAAAGACTTAAATAAATACAAAATCAGATCGAGCTAATACCCGAAGTATTTTCACGCAATTATTTGCTAACTTGATATAAAGTTTGGATGAAGGTGAGATTAATGATGATATATCGGCGCACGGGAATTTACAACAGAGAGCGGATCATTAACTTTACTGTATTTACGAGTATATTTACGAAATATATTGATTTTATGAAATTATTAAACTTAATTCGGTGCGTTGGCTTCTCTTTGTCCAATTAGTATTTTATTGTAGGTACTTGCACTATCTAGCCTGTTGTGTAACTATTTTTCTTCTTTTGAACAGACTTCAATAAAGGAGGAGGTTATAAATTCTGCTGTATGATTTTTTTTATTTATAGAGGTTTGTGTGTCATAGTTCTGTCATAGGAACACTAATAGTTCCTACGTTTCTGATGTCTATTTTGAGCCGACTTCATAAAGGAGGTTTTTTTTTAAGTTGGATCATATATTTATGATTCGTTTTGTATTCGAATAAGTACCAAACAAGTTTCGCCTGGTTTTGTGAAAAATCTTCGGATATAGATTTCGGAGCTCAATAAATGATAGTCAAGTAAAATGGCTGGTCAAACGATAAATAAAAACAAAAAAAAATTAAAACGAAAATAAAAACTTATTTTAAAACGTTAACAAGGCTAAAATAATGAAATGTAAATACCACTCACCTGTTATAAAAGTATTTTTAAAGTTTCCGGAAACAGATTATTCCGGAAAAATATTCGTATGGTTAAGCTATTTAGCGCGCAATTTCATTTCAAAACCTCTAAATCGGCTTCTGCCAGTCAAGATCGACGTAATCGCCTAATCGCTACCCCAAAAACAATAAAACGCTTTTACTATGATTCCCTTTTCCGAATAAGATCTACCCATTCTAATCCGAACTTACTTTCCGATCAGTCGATGTATATCACGTAGACTTATCTGCGGTTTGTTTTTCAATATATATTACGTAATTAGTTTTAGAATTTTCGGGACAATATCGAAATGCAATGGAAGTGATTTTTTACTATTCAACGCTTGTATAGATGCGTAGGTACTTAGCATGGTTCATTATGTAGTTAGCGTATTTTGTTATATTGTTTTCTATTATTAACATAATTTTATCTTACGGCCTTCCACGAGAACGGGCGGCGGCAGCAGCGGCGGCGGCGACAGCAGCGGCGGCGGCGACTCGGCAACCACTGCGCGGTCACGACGACGCGCTGCGAGGCCGACATCGAGACAGCGCGCAGTGGTTGCCGATTCGCGAGTCGCAGGACGCGCGGTGAGTTCGTGGCCAGGCCCTTAGGTGTTTGTATTTGATCTTTGTTCTCATTAATAGTTAAGTCTTGGGAAAGAGCGAGTCAACCCCAACAAAAGTATTATTTTTGTTTCTGGGGTTGCCTCGACTTATAACTGACATAATGAGCAATAAAGGGATTTTTTAAATGATCGGAGTATTTGAGGAGGATGCCTATGTCCAGAGACAATTTAGCAAGTTGCCTAAACAATATGTTAAATATAATGTGGGCAATTGGGATAATCTGTATGAAGGAACCCATTATCAAACATGCAAGTCCTGAAAATGATATTTTTGAGATATCTGAAATTATGTGTTTATTATTTACAGTTCTCTTCAGTAGATTGTGAACAATACAAACCTAATTCTATTGCTGTATTTAGACTACCACTGCAATGATAACAGTAATGGGATTTGTCTAAAGCTTCGTTTCTGAGTTACAAGGCAACATTGTCACAATAACGTTATGGTAGAGCAGCAGTGAATTTATTATACTTCAGATAAAGCCCATCGATGTTAAAAATTAACGTCAAAATTTTATATCAGGCAATAAAAATAAAATAAAAAATTTATACAACAAGATGGTTAACAAGCTGACAGCCCACCTGGTAAGCGGTTACCGCCGCCCATAGACACTTGCTATAACAAGGAAAAATCACTTGATATCGCAGGTGCGTTATCATCATCCTGAGGCCTAAGATGAAATGCCCTCCCATGCCCATTTTAAAGATTCTTACTCCCTAATATAAAGTACCAAACCAGATAAAATAATAATACTTCTTAAGCACTGACATAGAAAGACATAACCTTGTCAATCATCAAATTAGAGACAAAAGTATAGAAGATTTGTTTTCATGTTTTTTGCAATAGCTTACTTTTTAACGTTGTTATGGATAATAAATAAAGCAGTATGTTTACGAAACACGTTTGCGCGAATATAGCGTTACTTAGTTGATATTTAGTTGTTTCCCGCCAAGACACCATAGTAAACCTTCTGCCTCCGACAGGCCATGTGTCAAAGATCCGGCGTTTCCAATCAGCCGTGGAGATTTTTATTGCGGTGCTAATTGACCGAGTTGCCGACGCAGGAAACGATAAAAGTTATTAATTGTTTTCCCGCTACCCCCGTCGGAAGTTGTAAATACAGACCGCTACTATTTCCGGTCAATCGACACGCACTCCGCGCGGAAAGATAAAAGTGTAAGCTCAAAACGATCCATGGTTGTTTGTTCGGTGGAAACTGTTTTCGCGATTCGTGTTTTTATCAATACCTTCTGATAGTTTGAGTAATGGTCTTACTGTACCTCGTGATGATTTGTTTTCTTTTTCACTGCGAAAAATTGGGGTCTACTGAACTATTTCTGATAGCGAAGAATAATATATCGAACAAGAAGTAAGAGATATACTAGTTACTGCATGCTCTTTTTAATAAATGCTGATCCATGTATAGTTTTTTTTTATATACAACTAGATGACAAACAAGCTGACGGCCCACCTGATGGTAAGCGGTTACCGCCGCCTATAGACACCTGCAATAACAAGAAAAAATTACTTGATATTGCAGGACACTGAGGCATAAGATGAAATGCCCAGTAATTACACTGGCTACCTTTCCCTTTAATTCGAAACACAGCGAACTGTTTCTCAGCTGAAATAAGAAAGGCGGTGGTACCTACCCCGACGTAATGTCAGAAAGTTTTCTTTAGTAAGGACATGATGTTAAATTACGCTGACACCATCTGAAGCAAGAACATCCTCTCATTTGACACACATTTCTACAGAAAGCAATGTTGTCTAAATGTTTAAATAATAATCATACACTCACACCTATTTATTATCTAGCTCAAAATAAGCATTATTCCGAGCTAGTATTATATACAAAATAAACATACTTTCATCCATGACTCGTAAACAAATGCTTGTACTCATCTTACAAGCATTGTCTCCTACCATCATTCAAACCCTGAACCCCTGATCAAGTAGCCTGTATAGTAAGGGGTACAAACCACTCGACCAGACGGTCGTCCGAAATATAAAAAATAACAAACTAATTATGATAACAATACTAGGTGAAATTATTTACATACTCTCAGTGTGCATATTGCCGAAGATAGAGGTCTCCTTTTGTGTAGCTTTTGATTTTAAGGATTTTCACTCAAAAATTGCTCTTACTTAATTATTATTAGACTTATTGAAAAATCCTCTTACAACTACTTAGACTAGCATGATTTGTTTATGCCTGGCAAGTTTTGTTAGAATTGCCGTATTGCGTAAACCCCCTTGTCCCTTAGGTGTCCCTTAAGTAGGTACGTTCGAGGTTAATTTCATATGACCGTTCGATGTCATTTTTAAATCGACATTTTGGGATTTTTCGGGACCTAACTAAAATTTTGTTAGTGTTTGCAGAATACAGTACTAGAGTAGCAGCTACTTTGACACCAATACTACTGTAAGTTTGGTACTTTGGCTTCTACTTGCAAGAAATTAATAAAAAAATATCACAGCTAAACAACAGAACATCAACAGTGACAGTTGCACCACGGAAGCCGACTCTATTACAAACGGAATAAGGTCGGTCTCAAGGTCAAACTGACGCTGGAAATGCTATCATCTGTACCATTATTGTCTGCTCAGTATTTTGTTCCCTACTTTCGCCTTAAATGGGCCAAGCTTTGTAGACATATAAGGTTGTAATTGAGCAGGAGTGGTGCAAGTCTCCGAGCGCGCGCTTCGCCGCCCCCGCAAATCTACTTACGTACTACCTCTTTGTATTGGAGAATGCTCTTGCCAGGATCTACGAATATTATTGAGGAGGACCCTTGCTTGGCAGCAATACTTTTCAATTAGTCAAAACTTTTGGAATTTTTCAAATTAGATTAAAATAATGAAAATAGTGTATAAACACGAGCGGATGTTTAGAAATCGAGCCTTAGCGGGTGTATTTTATAGTATCCCGCAAGTGTTTTAATACCATATTATGTGCAGTTACAATACACTACCTTATCTACACATTATAATCATTCAAAGAAGTCACTACTAACATGAGTAATTTTTATAAATTGATTGAGTATCATGTTGCCAGCAAAGGAGACATAGACAAGACCCCCGGCTCTAAACACTACACTTTCTCAATGAACTTTCGCGACTTCACTCACTACAAAAACACAACTACATAGTAGTGTATCTACACAGGAGCTTCCCAGTCGAGCACTCAAATCAACCTAATAGGTACTACTAGTATTGAGCTACTCACTCCTAACTAGGAAATCAGTTTCTCTAATACTTTGGCGTGCTCAGAAAAGTAGAGCAACAAAAAAGATTGAAATCTTTGAGATTATCCGAAATTTTATCTTTACGTCATGATAAAATCTTTGAAAGATTTTTTGTACCTATATGAAGGCAACTTATGCATACGCAAGACTTGAAAAAAGAAGGCCTGTATCCTGTAGCGGGTTTTTTTCTAGAGATCTATGGTCTAGGCTCTACTAAAATGCTAGTGATACACGTGAATCCCGCATAAATTGAGTTACATTTTAATGAAATACTTCTCCATATTTAGTCACATTCTTGTGTCGACGACGGTGCCCCAGGGCCTACGTAATGACATCACCAAGCGATAGGCACTCCGGGCTCCTATCGAGATATTTTTATCGTAGGCACCCCTCTAAACAGCCTATTTGTACCTCATAAATGTGTGTGTAAAAAGAAACGAGAATTGAGCTGAATGTCGATAAAAGATTCTTTGGTCATTACTTGTATTGAGTAAGAATATTAATCATTAGCTACGAAAGGGGTATAGGTACTTTAATTATGAACTATGGAACCAACCCTGATATCAGCTGTTTCATAGAAACTTGAATACCTACTGAACTGAAATGTTAGTTTTTTTTTATACAAAGCACGACAATTGACTCAACACCACCTGATGTGAAGCGGTAAGAAGAGTCCATATGCGAAGACAGCTAGTGCAGTTCAGACACTGCTCTAGCCGCCTCCACCTTGCCGGCCCGAAGGGTGCTTTTTCACGCCTCTTTTGAAGGAACCCATGTTGTAGGAAAGAGGGAACACATGTGCTGGCAAAGAATTCAAAGTTCTGGAAGTACGACAAAGAAAAGAGCTACTAAATTTCTTTGTACGTGATGTTGAGGTGGAGACAGTGAATTTTTTGGCAACAAGCTGATTTTTTTCACAATTTCAGGGTTGGTTCGATAGTAAAACATTCATATTGATGAGTACTTGATCCCTTTTCAGGATGTGCATTAATTTTGTTACATTGTTATCTATCAAAAATATAATTATGGATCGGCTAAATATCAACTTAATTAGAAAGAAAGAAAGAAAAGACGTTTATTTGGTCATAATTTTTGAAGATTACAAAAGAGAAATAATATGAGACCAGATGTAACCAAAAGGGTGACCAGCTCAGCATGATGTCATGGCTACGCAGAGCCACAACGCTTGATTTTCTGCTGGGCCCGTGTGATGGGTTGATGGCTATTAGATACAAATAATAATAATAATAATAAAAAATTACATTGCCAAAAGATAAAAGATAGGTACCTATATAATAACTTGTACACAAATCAAAATAGGTGAAATCTATATCATACTCTAGGAGTAATATTATAGGCTGCTGATAAAAACTAACTATGATACAACACATTTTATCAGGGACATGAAACAACTTTATAAAATAAAAAATGTATATTATACTGGTAAATGTTTATATATTATGTATATGTTCAGTATAATAATAAATGTTCAGTTATGCCGTTTAATTGTCGAGCTAAACTATATTCTTTGACTCTCTTACGAAAGACTGTGGCTGAATCCAGACGGAGGAGAGGCGGAGGAAGATTATTCCATATTTTTGAGGCGGCATACTTAAAACTACCCTTAAATGACTACGTTTTATGACTATGGACTTTCAGTCGGCCAAGGCGAGACCGCGCAGACCAATCCAGTTTCTCAAGAAGATATATAGGTTTCCGAGACTTTATTATTCCAAACAAAAGGGTAGCCAAATGTACGTAACGACATGATAACATATTCATAAGGTTTACTCTGTTGATTTTTTATTTACCGTTAAATTTACCGTTGACTGATCAATTACATCATCATTGGGTAGGTCCAGAAAACTCTTATTGACCTCATCAGCACAATGAAAATGTGAAGGCATATCAGCGTCAAATTTAGGCGGAAGCACATGTCGCTTGAGGTTCTTCCACAGAGTCGATGGTTCATTAATTTTACTATTAATATGATATTTGAGGTAAACTTTCTTTTCATTATGAATTGCTGCGATAACTAATTGCTTAAACTCTTTGTAGTACGTCCGATGAGCTACAGTCTTAGTTTTAAGGTATTCATTTCTAAGTTTAATCATCAATTTAACGGTTTCAGTAATCCAAGTGTACGAGCTATGTTTAATCAAAACTGTATTAAAGGGAGCATGCGTATCAAAAATATTAAGTAAAAAATCATTGAATAAAGTCACCATTGTATTGACTTCTTTTTGAAGTAAAATCGATTCCCACGGGGAAGCCGCTAGGTCAGAGTGGAACTTATCACAATTAATTTCTTTAAGGGGTCGATACGTAATATATCTAGGCAACACTTTCTGTTTCTTGAAGTTAAACTCACATGTAACAAGAGCATGATTGGTTAATTTACTGCCTATTACCTCAGTGGAGACTCTTCTCGCCTTGGCATCAGTACAAACAATATCGATAAGAGTTCGGCTATGTTCTGTAAAATGCGTAGGTGAGTCAACTACTTGTTCTAAGTTGACGAGTTTAATAAAATCTAACAATTTTGTGGTCTCACAAGTATCAAAGTATAAGTTGATATTAAAATCGCCTAAAAGAATCACACTATCATGAGATGGAAGTGAATTTATGGAATCAGTAATCGCGCTCAAAAATATGTCAACATTTAGCCATGGCGGGCGGTATGCTGTACCCATAATGATTTTTCTACCATTAATTTTAAACTTTAACCACATCTGTTCGACCTGCGGACTCACTGGATGTTCACAAATACGAGCAAATATTCCTTTCCTGATATAAAATGCAACACCACCACCACGTCCTCCGCGAATGTGACTTGGACGAGGGGAGCTGCGAAGTGTGTAGCCCGGTATCCTAGGGGTCTTATCCTCCTCCCCCAATCTCAGCCAGGTCTCATTCACAGCCAATACGTTAGTTAAAAACTCATCCAATCCTTCTCTTATTGATTGTGAATTAAAAGGAGGCAGATAACTTCACCTTAATAACTGATTATTTTTTTAAAACTAAAATAGAATTGACGTCACTACCCAGTACTTCAAACATTCCAACCTTTCATTTTTCACAAGGAAAACATGCACAAGTCTGTCCTTACATATCCAAAGTAAATTCAAGCAAAGAAATGAGCATTCCTTCCACGCGGTGTTTGTAGGTGTGTGTATTGAAGAACTTTTCTAATTAACTCGGGCCAAACCGGCCAAAAGTTTCCGCAAACGCCCTGACCGCTGCCTGTAGCTTTTATTTTACTTTTAATGTGTTCTTCTCGGCCAGGGGAACGTAAAGCTATCACACTGTACTGTTTTGTTGCACATTGGTGTGCGAGATTAATTACGAGTAGTGTGCGTGACCTTGACGTGACAACTACAAGTTTACAACACAAAACTTTCGTGCCTAAGCTGCAAAGATAACACGCTTATGCACACGCCACATGCTCAAATACGTGAAACGAGAGCCTCGAACACAGGCACAGAGAACTTAGCTTTACATTTTTTACCAGATCATGACCGGGCCGGCAAGTAATTAATGAATTCAAATATAGTAAGCAAGGTGGTGCACTGCATTATGACCAGCGTGGTGGTGTTATGGCCCAAACTCCTGATGTACCCACCAACACGCATTGGGCCAGCGTGGTGGTGTTCTGGCCCAAACTCCCACATTTGTTTCTTTATTTGTAATTGTTGCTTTATAATATATAAAATTAGTTTCACATAATAGTTATTTGTTATACAAGAGTGTTTCTCCCATGTAGGAAGGCCTGTGCCCAGCAGTAGGACGTATATAGACTGGTGATGAAATGATAGTGAGTATTGTCTTAATTATCGCAATTTAACGCCGTCGTAACTGTCACGATCGGATGTGTACAATTGAACCTATTTTAGTTAGTAGAACTTTGAAGAGGCAAATCGACGGATCCAAATCAACATATACCTACAATTTAGGACGACAAGAACTTACTAAATTTTCCTAGTGATGTCCAAGTGGACAGCGTTAGGAAAATTGCCTAAAATTCCTAAATTCCTCAATGTCTCAAGTCGAAAGTCATCGACCAGTGTGTGATGCCAGAGTAGTGAAATACGGCCACGAAATGTGGTTGCTTACTAAAGCCCTTCTGTAGAACAACGAGCTACTATGGAACGAGCTATAATAGGTGTTTCCAGATAGACATTTCGAGATTTAAATGAAATGAGCTTATCGTAAGAGAAACAAAACATACGATTAAAAAGTTTAAGAGTCACCGCCAGGAATCGATGGAACATCTTTTGTGTCAATGCGATCCCCTGGCTAGGATCAGAATGAGTCTTCTGGAAGTGGCGTATCCAAAGCCAGAAGACTATATACTCTTTCACCTCAAAGATTCACTAGCTTATGGCAGCTATATTCAGGACGTGAGAGGAGTGAAGGCAGGGGTGACACAAAAGATCCCGAAGGGTCGAAGTGCATCGTGGCATAGTTACGACCCCATGATAAGATCAGATAAGTGTCACCTCGCACGAGATAGACAGCCGACGAAGTCACGATCGCGGGTGTAGTCTGTGCAGAACCATTGTCCAGCAGGAGACATCGGAAGCTGCTATAACCTATTAATTCAACATACATTTTTATGAGTTTGTCATAACAAAACAGCATATAGTAAAAGAGGTGGGGCATTAGTGGTGTGGTGGGTACTCCAGTCATGAGCTCCATTTTATAGAAGATCGCAATTAACTATCACTTCTTGGTAATGTTGTGTTCCAGTGTGATGTTTTTAACCGGAGGATTAGTCTTCTTTAACGCTTTCTTTACTATAAATCTTTTAAAGGGAACACAACGCAGGAGTAGCGCCTAAGGTGCTACAAGCGTCTAAAGGCTATTTGTTGTATGCCACCCAAGGCTCCATTTAATGTGTGACATTCAAAAATCGTGGACATAAGACACTGGTTTACGACCGTCAATTACTTATTTCACCATTTCCTAAACTTACTATAAATTGTGGTAGTCTCCATCATAGTCTTTTTGTTAGGTTTTAACTCCCGACGAAAAAAGAGGGGTTTTATATTTGCTGTTGTTAATGATAATGGTAATGTAATCCTATTGAAAGTCGAGGAAGACACAATAACACTGCGTGTGTTTTCTCAATACCTTTTATATATCGCAGTATAAAAAGCACTCACCTGGTATAATTAGCTCATACGCAAACGATCAGTGCAGCATTGTGTCCCTCAAAATCTTCTCCGAAACATAATCCAGTGCAGAAGAAATCTCAAAGGCAAGGTAGAAATAATAATCTTTTTCCAAAAGCCTCTCAAATTTCTCAAAATCGACGTTTGTGGTTCTAGGACTACAAACTCCGTATAATATATGACTTTATAGCTAAGTAAACTTAAAACAGGGTTTAACTTTCTAACGTAATATTATCTGTTACTCATAGTATGACAATGAAATACCAACCAAGCCGCCCCGCCTTAGATTTGTTATGTTTATCACTACCTAAGGCTTCATCTAAGTCCTCCATGTTAGTCTCCCAATGCATATCTCGTTTAGGACCCACAACTACGCCGCTTTTATCTTTAATAGCTATGTAAGGAGTTGGCATATCTGAATTTAGTTTATAGGTAATCGTCCAATTAAAAAAGTCTTCAAATATTTTATGGAAAACAGGATAATACGGAGATACTCAATACTCAATACTCAATATATTTATTGCACTCCACAATGTATAGTAGGTGTTACATTATTATAATTAGATCATCATGGACCCTGTCGGGCACGGCAACTTAGGCGAGAGGAACACTTATTTATAATATGATATTACACATTTTTTAATATTATTATTATTTCAAAAATATTATTATTAAATTGTTAATTATAATTGTTAGAATAATCGTGTTATTTATTAAATTTTATTAATATGTAGGTACTAGTATATTTGAGTAAATATAGAAGAAATTTAAAAATTATAACGTAGTTGATTTATCATTTAAATATTCATTTAAGCTATAGTAATGCTTGCCAAGCAATAGTTGTTTTATTTGTTTTACAAAGTCGAGCTCCTTGTGTATATTTTTAATTGATTGTGGCAATTTATTATAAATTTTGATGGACATGATTTGAGGGCCTGCTGAATATAGCTTTAGGCGGGAGGTTGGAAACAATAGATTAGCGTTATGTCGTAACATATATCTATTATTTGTATGTTCACGCGTTTTATAAAACTCCTTGTATTTTTTTACAAATTTGCATATTTCCAATATATACAAACATGGAAGAGTAAGTATTTTATGCTTGACAAAGTATGATCTTGATCATAATGTAGAGAAATATTTGTCGTTTCGTGCGATTTCTGAACTTGTTGAAATCAATTTTCTTAAAAGGCATACCATTCTTTTGTCAGTGACAAAGCAGTTGGTGAAGGAACATTCCGCCTTTATGTGTCTATCAATATTTAAAGAGGGTGATAACAGAGGAATACCTTTTGATGTCCATAGCAACAAGCATATAAAATGCATTATGCTTTTAGTAGACCTGTTTCGTATTCAAATATAATATTTGTTTGAAATATGTATTTTATTTGTTTATTTCAGGCAACTACAACGTATAAAAGAGATGCCCATATAATATATACCTTAAAAACTAACATACATATAAATCACTTTACTATAATATTGTTCGACGCCTTGTGACGTATCTGCGCGGTGTCTGGTAGCCGTCCTCGAAAACGACGGAATACGACACCTTTCGGCCAAAACTCTTCCTATAAAAGGTCGACAGCTGTCCGGTCGGAACATTCACCACAATAGAATTAAAATTAACCCTGTGGCGGCTGTCCAACCTTTCGACTCTCAGGGTGAGGTTTGTCTTCACCCGTGTGTACCTACTCTTCAACGTCGTTGGCCGTGCGTTGCGCACTGATTCCGACTAATGGGTTTTCTCTTCTTACTATGAAATATACATTTATATCCCCCCATCTCGCAAAGAGTATTTTTGCTCTTCGATATCTGAGTGCAAAAGCCGTTTTTATCCGCTACAGGATAAAGTAAATTTGAATTTAGAACATCGTGTGCACTAAGTTTGTGAATTCAAAACATCATTAAACCTGTTTACTTCTACCTCCATGGTGCCAACATCATACAACCTTTTTTAACTTGTTAAAAACTCAGACTCGGCAGCTTCTTAATGTACCTTTTTTTAAATTGCTTTGCGCGCGCCATTTTCTTTTCACGACATATTGTTAAAACCTTTGGTTCAATTTTAAAATCCTTCCCTAGCTCGGCCATCAAAATTGAGCAAGCGGTTAAAAAGCAACTTTGCACTCTTGTATCATCATCACCAGCCTATATACGTCCCACTGCTGGGCACAGGCCTTCCTACATGGGAGAAACACTCTTGTATAACAAATAACTATTACAAATACTTCATCGACACCAGGATCAGCTGCTGCTTCCGCTGAATCCCTGAAAACGGCGCAAATATGCTGGTTTATCTGGGGACTACATATTTGAGCCATTTGGGGTCGAGACTTTAGGACCTTGGGGGCCAGGAGCTCACCAACCTTTTAGGGGCATTGCAGGTCGTCTTTGTGAATCTTTAGGTGACAATAAGGCTGGATATATTTCGCACAAAGATTAAGCATCGCAATTCAGCGAGGTAATGCGACCAGCCTTGTTGGTACACTTCCTGTTTCGCAAGATTTAGGTGGTGTTTATTATTTGTCTGTTCTTTTTTTTATTGCCACGTTTTAAGCTTTGTAAATTCTAATTAAATTATCTTAATTGTCCTTAAAACTAAATTATATTAGAGACATTATAATACTATTAAGTGAAACTAATTTTATATATTACAAAGCAACAATTACAAATAAAGAAAACGAGGAAAAAATATGCTCCAGGCGGGACTCGCGTCTCCTGATTTCCGGCCAGACGTGATTACCACTACGCCACCGGAGCACTAGGTATAACCTGCTAATTTCTTCACCGCTTTCTTTCCTTGTCTAATGTTTTTATAGCAACGTTTATCTCACCACTCATTGAAGTTAACACCTCTAGTGATCTGAAAGAATACTTTTACAAGTATTTTTAAACTTCCAGTTGAGGTGAGAAAAGCTATTTTAATGACATTTTAATGTTTTTGATGGTTTTACATGCCTACTTTACAATTACAAATAATGAAAGAAAACGATGAAGAAATATACAACGACTATCGTAGTATCGTAAAATATATCGAAGACGCAGGTTCCAGTCCCGCCTGGAGCATATATTTTTCCATCGTTTTCTTTTGTTTGTAATTGTAACAATAAAGTATACCTTTAAACGCATCAAAATCAATAAAATGTGACTAAATAAAAGTGTTGAACGTCAACTAACTTCTTCATTTACGACACTTTGGTCGGTATCTATTGGCTATATCAAAGTAAGGACTTTAATATAGCCAATAGATACCAGCCTATACCACTATAATGTATCCTTTTCACATAAAAATGAATTTGGGCAAATATCTTTTAAGGAAATTAATACAAAATATTAATAATGAAAATAATAATAATCTAAACCAAAGATACAAAACAAAGTGCACAACAGCTTATTTTTTTAAAAAAAATATCAGAGTGCTCCCACCACTACGGCACCGAGAGCTCCATCAGAGAGAGAGCCCGTAACTATTTAGGACAGTTACGCATCCAAAACTTGTGAGGGTATATGCCTACTATAAAACACTCATTTCTTAGTAATTAAAATATATCTAAACTAGAAAAATTTCACGTCCTGAGGCGGGGAAATTGAAACACGTGAAAATTTTCTAGTTTAGATACACACATTTTTTTTTTTAATTAATAAGTAATTTTTCAAACATTTATATTAATGTTAAAATCAAAAATTAAGAATACTCATTTCTTAGTTGAAAATGTTGAAATGTGTCAAAAAACTACAGAGCACATTATTCTGGAGTAAAAGTGTTCTGTTACATTATTTCGCTGACTTGCTGTAAAACGACCCCTAAATGTAAGTACTAAAAAAAATTATTTCACTAGAAAAACATTGTCCTCGGGCTGGAAACGAACTCGCCATCTTCCACAGTCAGAGTTTCGGTCATTCACGGTTTTTCTAAATATCTTTCAACATTTATTATAATATTCAAGATAATAATAAAATTAAGAAAAAGTCATTAAACATAATCAGTGTTATTTTTAACTGTCAAAGAAAACAACATGAATTTTAAAAAAGCTTTATTTCCCAAATATCTTTAGTATCACACAAACTCTCTTTAAACTAAAATTGCAATTAAATTCTCTTTAAGATAAATATTTTTAGAAATTCATAGTTGTTGTGTTATAAAAATGAACTCCAACCTTAACTATACTTGTAACTAATAGTTTAGATAATGCTCATAATACAATTCGAAAATATGCAATTAATTTTTAAGAAATTTATTACTGGCCACTTCGAACCTAATTTTTGGCATAGTGATGATTGTAAGAAAAAAAATGAATAATTAAAATTTGAATTTCAAAATTCATCAAAACGTTTTTAAAATGGCGGAACACGGTTGTGCTTGTATAATAATAATTTTATAAGGCACAAACAAAACGGCTCACAGACTTGTGCCGCAACAAGTGTTTCTGAACTATAAATACTTTTATTGTGTATTTCGTATAAGGACCAACATGTGTGACACTCGTTCAAGATTAATTCATCTTTGTATAAACAACAAACTCAAAGCCAAAAACAGCATACGGCCTTCCTGATTGTAAGCGGTCACCGTAGCCTATAGACGCGCTCGTAGACGCTCGTAGATAGTCGTAGCACCTTGGGCGTTCGCAAGGGTCTACGAGCATCTACGCGAGTCTTTTAATGAAACTACAATAAGCATATTTGACAAGAGAAACGTAAGTTTAATGTTCTTAGTATTTTTTTTTATTAACCAAATGTAATTCAAATATAACATAAAAATATTTTTTAGGTATTAAAAATGCAGTTTTAAGCAACATTAAGACAATCTACATAAAATCTTACAAACATTTTATTTACAAAATTGAATGCCTAATTATATGCTCAGTCGCAAATTGTCGTTGACTACCTACTTCAGTCGAATCAAATAAAAAAGCGTACTTATCTATGTAACAAAATAACTGGAGTAATACTTAATTATAAAAACAACATTCAATATAGGCACAGAAGACGTAACAGAACAGTACTTTGGAATAAATAATTTGTATCGGCCAACATGGAAAACAATCGTATTCTACATTACAAAAACTATTAACAAAAGGTAATTTGCTCAATCAATACTCACAAATTCAACTTTATCATATTATTATAGAGTTGAAGGTCGTGTAATTTTTAAGAAGAACAATTTTTAATTGCCACAGTAGTTAGAAAACATGGAAAGGATTCATATATATATATTTAAAAACAATATAATTAGTTAGCAAACGGTATTCGAAGTTTACAATTGCCGTTGATATATCTATATATCTTTATATATAAGACATATTTATCCGTGTTGCCGTCCTACGTGTTTTTTTTTAATTTCAGCAATTATTTACTACCTAGACTATGGAAGAGAAATTATAACAAATTACCCTTTTGAGTGTAGTAGTGCTTACTCTACCTTTTATTTATACTTTACTTTTACACCATAGTATTTTTATTATTAAAAATAAATCTTAACTAAACTTCATTTTGGTAACATTTTTTAAAGATGAAACTGCAATTATTTAGTTAAAATCATTCATCTAACTACACCTCAATAATTAACAAGAAGACTTTTCTAAAGATAGGTATCACAAATAATGTCTTAAACTTAACAAGAAATATAAACCGTTTAAATGGAAAATAAGATGCATATATTTTATTTCATATACTTACAATAACATTTTTAACAATTTACTGTCCCTATCAACAAGCTATCAGATGTCCCTCTAGGACTCGCAGGACTTCCTCATAGGAAAATCACACGAGGAGTTAAAAGTATCGAATAATAAAATATCTCAATAAGGGTTTTTAGATTCTTAAATCTTATTATTTTTTTGGGATTAAATTATGCCTACAACTATGACATTAATAATATTTTACAACAAAATATATGACTTACAATAAAATTTGTCTACTTATTTTACACTCACTATTCAAAACTATATAACTTTCAGGTGCACATCTGCAGTTTACAATATTCGGAGTTTATTTTGCAGACTTCTAATAAAACTTAAAGAATTTGGTTAACACAGCTAATATGGCATTGAATTTTAAGGCTAGGCTATACTATACCGTCAGATTCATAAGAATCAGACTGCCTTAAGGCCACAGAATCTCATAGAAAGTGCAGCAACTCATCTTAATTCATGTTTCAGTCATTTGACGACAGTTAAGTGTCTGCCCTAGTACGCAGTACGGTAATGAGTAACTTTAAACTCCATTTTATTAATTGTTGGTTAGTTTAGAAGTCAACTATTGACGTACTAATGTACCAGCACGTGAGTCCCCTTCTTGAAAACGTAATTCAATCGCTTGCAAGTAATAGTACTGCCGTAGACTCCCCGTATCGCCAGTATTGAAAATTAAAATATCTTCATTAAATAAAATAGAAGAAAACCCCCAAGAAGCACTTTCGAATTGTCAAAAAAACCCCGATGTCAATCACATAAAATGATATTAACGAACAATGTCATAATGTTTGCCTCTTTGTCTTGTCTGGATTTACGTAAGCTAACAATGTTATAATATAATAATATAATATAATAATATTTATACACTCACACCTATTATCTAGCCCAAAGTAAGCATCATTAAGAGCTTGTGTTATGGATACTAGATAACGGAGAAATAATGATAATAATATGTATATAAATATTATAAATATACTAAATAAACATATAAACATCCATGACTCGTAAACAAATGTTCGTACTCATCATACAAACATTTGTTCCTACCGGGATTCGAACCCGGGACCTTTTGACCGAGTAGCCTGGGGTACAGACCACTCGGCCAAGCGGTCGTCGTCGGTATAATGTCAGTCTGTCTGTCGATCTGTCGGTCGATCTGTCTGTCTGTCTGTTAGACAGTCTGTGTCTGTCTGTTTGTCAGTCGGCCTGTCTGTCAGTCAGTTTGTCTGTATCTGTCTGTATTCGCCAACAGATACAAAAAAGAAGGTACATAGCAGAGGTTTTAGTTTGCTACGAGTCCCTCATTCTCCATCTTCAAAGAGAGGGGACAGCGCATAAGGCGTTTCTTTTGCCAAAAAAGGTCACAAACGTCACTTTACTTATGCAACACCATTTTAGTAGTGCTGGCTATGTCCACAATAATCTCTATAAGATCCTCAAAAATATGTTTCTACGGACATTGTACAAACTGAATATAAAGTGCTTTTAACTAATTACCTAATAGCAAAATGTCTTAATTTGTTTGGAAGAATTTTTATATAACACAGTAACTTATAAGATATCGTACACACGCCTGTAGATCAAGTTAAGCACTTTGATATTGGTCCATAATGCGCGGTTGTAATAAGGCATTTTCTCAACTGGTAATATGAAACGCTTGATGTGCGGACGTACATAACAGTAACTTTTTTTTAATTACTCTAAATATTATGTATATGTTTAAAAATAAAACCAATGATGATAATAACTAGGTATGAAAGATTCTATACAAGCTGTATCAGAATTTAAAAAAAAGAAATTCTTTATCGAAAGCTCAAAATGAAAATGTCACTACTCTAGTAATCAGATTTGAATGTCATTCAACCCAAAATTACTAGAGTACAACCTGTACAACCTAAAATTATTAGATAACTAGAGCCGACAACTAGAGATGCGACATTTTCATTCTGAGCTTTCGATAAAGAATTTCTTTTTTTTGGGTATTACTGATACACCATGTATAGGCGTCGCTATGCAAGATGTAAAAGAATATCGTTGCATCTCAATACTTTAAGTAACCTAAGATGACTTCTTGCTATCCAAAACCACTTGAAAATAATTATTTAGATAATCATCATCAATCCTACTTATACTATCATCAAATCACAGCCCAGAAGCCATTTCATCATCATTATCTATCCACCAGCACCTGTCTTTGTATTTCGGGTGCCACCATTCCCGGAAATTTTCGTAAACTGTCGGTGTATCCATCATAGTTTTGTTGTGGAGAGCTGCGCAGATTGAGCAGACATTATCGGATGCTGCAGGGTCGTGGTAGGTGTAATGTCGTTTCCATCTGAAGTATCTGCTATATAGCTTAGGAGAGCTCATCAGAGAGGCAATGGTTGCAGCCAAGGTGTGAACATCTTGGCCGCGAGCGTCGATATATGAACCCGGTGGAAGGAAACTGCAATATCGACAAAAGCCTTTAAAACTTAGGCTCAAAATAAAAATGGTCCCTTGCAGTAAATTTTAATAACCTAAACGTATAAAATCTGAGAATACAGTTTAATCCGTCAAGCGGCATTATCCCACCGGACGGCTATGACAATTGAAAAATCAATTGTGTCTGGAATCTGATGATTGAGGGGTTAACAAAGAACCTAAATTTACTAACGTTATAAGTATCCGTTTTAAATAGGCACATAACGTAGTCCCTGTGCTAGCCTTGTATCCGGCCAACCCTTAACTAATGTGACTGAAAATGAATTAACGCTAAATGACTGCAAAGGTCAAGAATATTAATATGTGGAATCATTGAAATAATCAATTTTATGGCATTATTAATTCTGAGTTTTGCAAAATAATTAAATCCATTCACCTATACCATGCACATTTTTTACTGTGAATAAGATTAAAACTACAATGTAGACAGAACTGTATCAATAGACTAGATTGATAAGTGTTAGTAAAATGGCATGTAGCAAAAACAATAATTGATGTGTTGAAGGCCTAGAAGCCTGGCAGTCATTTCCTTAAAAAAGGTCATAGTTCAGATGATTGTTAAAAGTAAGTTAAAGTTTATTCATCTTCATCTTCAATAAACAAAATTATTATTAAAATAAATAAAATAATTTTAGTGTAATTTTTGCTCAATACCAAAGATGAGTTTCAATATTTACAATCCCTAACTTACCTGGAATAATTAGCTGCTCCAAAAACAATAGGCACTAGATTATGCTGCAATGCAGTCAAGACTTTCTCCGTAACATACTCATCTGCAAAAGAATTCTCCATTGCAAGGTAAAAATGGTAATCTCTTTCTAACATTTTGTAACAGTCCGCCTTCTTTTCAACTGGGCATTTATGGTCGCCACACTTTCCGAACACATCTATAGTAAGCTTATAACTAGACAGGGCACTTGATAAAAACCATACGAAGTCTCGTCTCCCACTTCTGTCTGCACAGTTGGACACAAACCAGGCTATTGCTTTAGACTTGCTTCTTAGCACCTGTGCCAATTTATCATCTAATTTTGAATTGTCTTCAATCCATTTCATATCACGTTTCGGTCCCACAACTTCCCCTTTTCTATTTCTAATCAACAAGTATGGATAAGGTATATCGGAATCTAATTTGTAAGTCACAGTCCAATTAAAATATCCTTCGTACTTCTCCGAACACACCGGGTAGTTGTCTGCAGACTCCATATTAACGAATATGTATTTCTGTCGCATCGATCTCTGCTGAGGTAGTCGTGAGCGCCGCAGCTTTATCATATTTCGGCCATTGAAAGCTATTGCATCAAATCGGGTTAAGTTGTTCCCAAAAAGGTACCTATTCGCCGTAACATAACAATTGATGACAGAGCAGTTGTTTCGTATGAAAGCTTGTTGTCCTGTACCGAAGAAATAAAACGGGGAGTAGCTACGTGGAGTCCACAGGAGTAAATACTTAAAATCTTTGGGTAATCTGTTTGGTTTGCGGTACATATTGATATATTTAACGTCTCGTCCAACATTCTTGATGACTTCTTGCACATTGTCTTTCTTTTTTTCAGAATGGATCCAAAAGATATATAAAAGGAAACTAATGCCACTTAAGAGAAAAAAAAGCCTGGCAGAGATGACATGCCTTAAAAATGACACATTCGATGCGAATATTCTCCGGGCCATTTTGTAGACTTCATGTTTGTTAAGGCCTCTGGTGAAGATGTGCTTTCAGCATACATCGATGAACTCATCAATTATCTTTAGGGTTAAGTGATTTCAATGATACCTGAAACAAACACAATAATGTTGCATGAAGGTATGCGACTAGCTTTGAAAAACAACACACTTCAGGATTTTTATCTAGTAAGTATTCAGTTTTGTTAGTCGACTAGGTAATGTCAATACCTAGTCGACTAAAAATACTTTGCTAATCAGGACACTAGGTAAAACAATACATTTTATCGAAATATTAGAATAGACTTTAATAAATATAAAACAACCATAATTAAAGAAGATTTTTTTATGATTGTTACTCACTACTATCTAACGATCATGAAAATTACTTTGAGACCCGGTGGTCTCAAACCCGAGCCCTTAATTTTATAAGATAAGGTCAATTGTTCAACTGAAACGAAATACCAACTCCTGATTAGTTCTCAATCCTCATGCTTAATTAATTTTGCCACAGATTGGTACTTTAATACAATAATAATAACTTGTATCTATAAATATTTTACATAGACTTGAAAAAGCCAAACCTATGAAATAGAATGGAAATTCCAATTTAAACTACACGCATTTTCGACCGACCTTCTTCGCTTAATAAGATATGAATTATGATAAGTTAAAGGAAAATTAAAAAAATACGTATACCTTAAACACTTAATTTTCATTTCCGTGTTTTATTCTTGTTTGGATACTGGTTACTGGAAATTTTCCTCCGCGCCACGGGTCTCATTGTGTTGCTAATGTACGCCATTGTAATAATTAATAGATAATTAGGTATTGTTTGTCGTTAGTACCTACACTCTTCATATAAGTATCAGTGAGCACTTGTGACAGTACTTGTTGTTATAACAAATCCATAACAGCATTTCAGATTAGCATTCTCAAATTCAAGTTAGTTCAAACTTTGGTTTATCGAAAATTGTCTCTATGACGAAAAAAATTAATTCGCTTTTTCAATAATTACAGGTTTTTTTAGCTTTAAACTATTTTTTGTGATAGTAACAGTTGGTACAGTCACAAACAATAATATAGTATGCGCCAAACTTCTAGGTCGGTCTGAACACGAGTCGATTCACTGCTTGTGACGGCAGAACAACGCGTTATGAACGGTAGGCGCGGACAGCTGCGAAACACTGCGCGATGCAACTTCAGAGCGAACTATATGTTCGTCGCGAGCTCTACCTACAAGTTTTAGTATCCTTATTATCTTTGCAATAAGAGACATGATCAGTCAGAAGTGGCTTGTGACTGTACGTCATCACAAGAAAAGCAATTCTAACACTACAATGATAAAGGCGTATGTTGCTTGCATCACTAATGCTCCTTTTGACATTCAGTCTATCTATAGGGGATAGAAAGAGGCCAATGTCGATAAAAGAGTCACCTAAGCCTAGGAAATGGTTAATGAAAACGGACATCAACAATCCAAAGGTGACTCTAATACTGTAGTCATACGGTTCCTTTATAAAACGTTACTTTTATTTGTAAGAACTTTTGGTAATCTATCGTATTTGACGTGACATATCGTAACGCTCAAAATATTTAATGAACCTTAACCCGTGGTAATAATAATTCGCTTTTTCAATAATTACAGGTTTTTTTAGCTTTAAACTATTTTTTGTGATAGTAACAGTTGGTACAGTCACAAACAATAATATAGTATGCGCCAAACTTCTAGGTCGGTCTGAACACGAGTCGATTCACTGCTTGTGACGGCGGAACAACGCGTTATGAACGGTAGGCGCGGACAGTTGCGAAACACTGTGCGATGCAACTTCAGAGCGAACTATATGTTCGTCGCGAGCTCTACCTACAAGTTTTAGTATCCTTATTATCTTTGCAATAAGAGACATGATCAGTCAGAAGTGGCTTGTGACTGTACGTCATCACAAGAAAAGCAATTCTAACACTACAATGATAAAGGCGTATGTTGCTTGTAGCATCACTAATGCTCCTTTTGACATTCAGTCTATCTATAGGGGATAGAAAGAGGCCAATGTCGATAAAAGAGTCACCTAAGCCTAGGAAATGGTTAATGAAAACGGACATCAACAATCCAAAGGTGACTCTAATACTGTAGTCATACGGTTCCTTTATAAAACGTTACTTTTATTTGTAAGAACTTTTGGTAATCTATCGTATTTGACGTGACATATCGTAACGCTCAAAATATTTAATGAACCTTAACCCGTGGTAATAAGAGTGATTTTTGTGGTGCAAGTGTTATTCTTACAGTGCTGTTGAGTTTATATTTATAACATGAGATAACTCTATTAGTATGCGAGAGGCGATTTAATGGGACAAATAGAATAGTTTTCAAAGCGTAAGTTTAGTTTAATTATTAACAAGTTCACTCAGTCTTCCACGGATGCTTATGAATAACATAGAGCTGAACAGCAAGAGATATTCTGTGTTATTTGTTTAATTTTAAAATTATACTTGACAAAGTAAGTCAAGAATTACTTTGTCAACTAGAATTTTAAAACTTGCTAATACAAAAAATTCAAATAACATGATGACCTTTAGTTGGCTTCGAATTCTTAGTTCTGGGCAAAAACCACACTATTATCACAGACAAAATAATAATGCTAATAATACAAATGCGAAAATAAATCTGTCTGTCACGCTTAATCCGATGTAGATAAAATTTGGTATGGTGATAGTTTTAGACCACAGAAACGTCATAGGATACTTTTGGAGCGATATCTACTTACGTGGGCGAAACTGCAGGCCGCCGCTTGTGCATTATATTTTATGAATTCAGTGCTTATGACTTTTGTCGATTTCAAAATTACTTACTTACCTTATTACGTTCTCGCTGCATTGAAAAATAAACCTTCATATCGGACACAACGTTGTTTTAGCTTCATCTGATTTCATACACTTTGGTGTAGAGTACAGATAACAGAAGTGCACGAACAAATTGCACCAGCTCTCGAAGAAGTTGATAAAAGAATATTATTCACCTGATAAATATTGATCTTCATATTATAAAATTAGAAATATTAAACCATCTCCTTCAGGTATCTATGGATTGTAATTAAGAAATTTCTGTTTGTTAAATAGTTAACCTTCGCTAGGTAACTTTACAGCCGTAAAAGGCGATTCCAATGTGCTTAAATGTAAAACAGAGAATTTTAATCACAATATCACCCCGTACTGTTAGCTAAGAAACACCATTCATTCACTAAAACTAAATAATAACCTATGTAATTTAGCTACGAAATCAACGCATTACAACAACTAATAATCTTGATATTACACTGACAGAACAAATACATTTGTCTGCCAATACCATTGACATTTTCCATTATAACACGACTTACAATAAAATTAAACAATCCGCCGTAGTTAACATGAGAACGGGATGAGTCTCAATTCGGCAGGGTGACACGCATGCGCTGTGATATGCGCCATTGCGTGGTTCTGACGAACAACTTGCCTACATAACTTACCTGCATTTTAAGTAACTATTATGAGTATTTGATACTGTGAAGTTTAGTTTATGGATTATCTTTTGTTTGTTGTTTGGTAGAAGTAATACTGCACCTTATTGCTTTGGTGTTGGATTCAATTGCAAATAATTTTTTGACACGCGTGGTTCTGTCGACGAGTAGTTCGCACCGCGCACGCTCAGAGACTGTTTGGTTTTGCGAGAATGACATTAAAAACAATAGTAGTTCTTCGACTCTATTCCCACTACATAGTGCTCAAATTCCATTGTTAATAAATCTAAGGATGTTGTAAAGTAGTTTTTCCAGAACCTGAATGTTTAGGAAAAAATGTAACATGGTCTTAACAGAAAATCATACCAAAAGAAACGTATTGTATTTAAAACGTTCCTTGCTTTATTTGCAAGTTTTTGAAATAGTATGTGCTGATGATTATTGAGGAGCTCGGTGGTGTAGTTGTTTAGGGGGGTTTTGATCGCTCGGGTTTTAATTGTGAAAACAAAGCAACATTCGCCACGGTTGATCCCGGATGGGTCAATCAAAATTTGACTCGAGCTCCTCCGTGCTTCGGAATAGTCGTTGATACCGACTGTTGTTATTGCAACCACTTCAACACACCAGCCCGCATTGGGCCAGCGTGGTGGTGATATGGCCCAAAACTTCTTACTTGTTTCTCCTATATAGGAAGGTCTATGCCCAGCTGTGGGACGATTATAGGCTAGTAATGATGATTGACTAATGGTTACCTACACAAGAGTATTTCAACTAATTTTGCTATAGTTTTGAATTTTATCTAAGTATTTATGACAAAACAAAAATTAAAACCGACTTCAAAAAACTGAAAAGGATAAAATAATTAAATTTAAGTAGGTATTCATCCCCTAGAAACATATTTTTGGAGTCGGTGCTTCACTTTCTATTGTTTTTGGAAACCACTTAGCACCAACTCCAAAAATATGTTTCTAGGGGATGAATACCTACTTAAATTTAATTATTTTATCCTTTTCAGTTTTTTGAAGTCGGTTGTAATTTTTGTTTAAAATTTTTTTTTTACAATTTTTAGTGCTAACTTTCTACGGTCGAAGCTAGATGGGTGACCGTCAACTTATATTGTTTCCTACTATCGCATCGTTTCACTAAAAAGTCATTTGAAAAGCAAAAATTCGCAATTTCGCTTATTTCATAATTTCACTTTTTTTTAATTTAAAACCAAAGTCCCCAATTGTTTTTGAAAAAATTTTAATGGGACCAAATGGCAACTATTCCGCCTCGAACAAAAAAAGAATCACGTAAATCGGATCAGTAATCTCGGCGTAATCGGTGTACATACATTGAAAAAAAAAAAACATACCGGCCGAATTGAGAACCTCCTCGTTTTTGAAGTCGGTTAAAAATAAAGCCGCCATATTTTTTTTCTAAGTAGAGAAGTTTATTTAGACAGCACATGAAATGTAATAGTGGTACTACGAAAGCCGCATTACGAACGGAGTAAAGACGCTATCAAGGTCAGCCTGATGTCACCGCCTAGTGATAAGTTACCGTAGCCTGTAGACACTCGTAGCACCCTGACGCGTTGCCTGCTCATGCAAAAGAAAGCTTTAATAGGACAGCACAGGAGACATAATGGTTTCTCAATGAGCTCTGTCGACCTTACCGCAGAACGCTACAAAGTTATTTAACTGAGATCTGTAATAAGGAGGTGCTACACCAGTACCCCTAGTCACTAGGGACCCAAGTCACCAGGGACCCTAGTGTAGAAACTTACACTAGGCCCTAGTGTAAGTTTCTATCGAATCGAAACGAAAACGATCAGAAATTGGTTTCCAATAA
This sequence comes from Nymphula nitidulata, assembly GCA_947347705.1. Taxonomy (NCBI): domain Eukaryota; kingdom Metazoa; phylum Arthropoda; class Insecta; order Lepidoptera; family Crambidae; genus Nymphula; species Nymphula nitidulata. The sequence goes on from OX374636.1 coordinate 12,012,554, forward strand.
TTCACAACAGAGGCGCTGCTGCCGTTTCCATACGCAGTTGTCATGACGACCTTCGTTTTAATACGATTGAAACTTATACTAGGCGCACAGACTCAGAACAATAATTGTTCTGAGGGCACAGATGCACGCTGAAATTGCAATTGACAAATTGGGAAAATATCACTAAAAACCTCGACCTTTGCTAGCTTTGACCTAAGAAAATTATCACAAAAATTTTAAGGCTACAAATTTTTTTTAATCCCAAAATAAAATTACTTTTATGGAATTGATAAGTACCTACCTTTACCTTACCTATAGCATAAAAAGATTTTTATTTTTTCGAGTTGGTTCTAAGTAGTTTCCAGCGTCATCAAAAAATGTGAATAAGCTTCGCATTTTGTCCGTAGTAGCCCACCGGCTTCTCAACAATAGAATAACTATAGTTTTTGAGTCAGCATCAGACTTATCTAAGCTTTCAGAGTCATCATCATCATCACCAGCCTATATACGTCCCACTGCTGGGCACAGGCCTTCCTACATGGCAGAAACACATGAGGAGTTTAGGCCATAACACCACCACGCTGGCCCAGTGCGGGTTGGTGGATTAAAGCGGTTGCAGTAACAACCGGGACCAACGGCTTAACGTGCCTTCCGAAGCACGGAGGAGCTCAAGATTATAAATTTGACTGACCCATCCAGGGACCAACCATGGCGAAAGTTGCTTTGTTTTCGTAATCGAAACCAGAGCGCTCGGTGGCGTAGTGGTACGCCACCGAGCTCCTCAGACTGCTCAAAAATAAATAAAATGTTTGAGAAATTAGCTTTTTTACGGAACATGCGTTGGTATTTTTTATTTTGTTTATATTACATATTTATTTAGTATATATTTCATAAATAAATAAAATATAAACTTTCTAAATTGTGTAGATATATCGAGCGGTTGTTGGCAGCATTTAGATACAAAGACGTTCGGACGATTGTTTTTGATTTAGTTGGTGCCTTAGCTTTCAAAAAACGTCAAAAATAATTGTTGGACAGCGGAAAATATGGAAACCATCTATTTCCATAGCAACGTCTTTGTATATAACACAATTTAGCAATTTTTTTTGGTTCTATAAGTTAGTAATATAGTGATACAAATAAAATCAAAGATATCAATGTATGTTCCAAAAAATAACCTTATTGGTGGCCATTAAAATGTTTAGCGCAACACAAATTATGCGCAGCGTGACGTTTTTGGTATTGCTTTGGTAATACGTTGAAAATTAGCTCGATATGACAGTGTGACAGTGTTTTTTATTAATTTAATCGGAAAATAAAAGTGGTCTGAAAGGTGTCAAACTATCAGCGGTAACCCTTGATAAGGAACACAACCATTAATTTTAATATATTTTCAGACTTTTGTAACACTGTATATCTATTTATCTATCTATTGCTATGGCTTACTTGTTATGCTGCCACTTATTTTCAATGTCCTCAACTCCAGAAGGCTTTGTGACAAAGTTGAAACTGAAATGCTCAAATAGTGAAGCCAACTGGGCCACTAATCGGCTTTCCGATTTTATCGGCGACAGTCCGCCGACACAGCTCTATTACTCGAGCTCTAATCCGGGCCAGTGTACGACAATTAATTTTGTTCCGACTATATTTTCGTATGTCCACAACTATAATTACTTAGCACATATACTTCTTGCTGAGTTTTTGTTTTGGCCAAAAGAAGCATATGAAGTCGGTGCTTCACTTTCTATTATCTATTTCTAAAATTACCTTCTTATTAGACAAGAACTTAGGTATAATTAGTACTTATATTTTGCAATTCAGAGTGATTTTTAAAAATTTAATTTTTTCTCAACTTCTTAGCTCAAAGCTACATGGATGGCTGCCAGCATTACTGACTTGTCTGTCTGTCAGTCGCTGGTTGGGACACAAAAATTTTGTTTTAAAATATCTTGTTTTTCGAAGATTTCCGTTATTTATCTCCAAAATCATCAGATTATTACCAAATTTAAATGAGACCAATTCGTCAATCGATTTACATTTGACGAATATATCGCGTAATGTCCACAAAATTATGCAGTCTATTTGAGAATCCTTTTTGAATTCGACTGGAGTGCCACAAAGTCTAACGTCAGAGTGAAACTTCTTGACCACAAATAAACAATTGCATGATACTAGTCTCCGCTCGCAGCTCCGCCCGCGTAGAAATCAGCGTCTTTATGAGTGAAAACATAACAGACCGACAGACAAATTCGCTTTTGAATTTTTAATATCAGTATGAACTAGTAGCCGGCCTCGGCTCCACATCAGTCGTGGATGTCAGTTATCGCGCCAAAACGCTGCCTATGTCTTTTCTTAGGATACAATCGATCTCCATGCCAAATTTAATCTAAATGGTTCAGTAGTTTAGCAGTGAAAACGTAGATGACATACAAGACAAACTAGTTAGAGCTACTTGCGCATATATACATATGTATACAATGTATAGGTAATATTAGTATTAATAATGCTGTGTGTTATAATGTTTATAATAATGTTAAAATGTAAATTAAGAATAATATTAGTATTAGTTGGAATATTATAGTAGAGACGTCACACGACTCACTGAAGCCGATACGCATTTCTTTTTTCCTTTTTAACCAGAAAAATATCGAGAAAAGTAAATCGTAAACGAAACTCATTTAACAAAACAGAATGCCAGTCTCCCACAATTACACCCGAACCTGTGTATAACAAAAGTTCAGTACTTCCGTCTGTCTGCCGCCATTGTGCGAACACAATAAAATAAAAGAAATAATAATAAAAAATAATGCCTCCTTTGTAGTACACCAGCGAGTGTTTTGGTAACAGCAGGGTGAAAATTTAAACACGATTGTGGACCTTCTTTGAGATTGAAATAAGCATCCAATTTTAAGAGAATAATAATTTATAATAGGTGTGTTTTTATTTAATCATAATGTGAATTCAAAACTAACAAAGAAACGTATGCAGCTTGATGAGCAATAAGTATTTATTTTAGGCAAAATTGTCAACTTTAACCGGTTCCACAAAACACCTTACTATTATCTACGACACTAACCATCATTACATCAATGACTCGTAAAAAAATATTCTTACCCATCATACAAACACCTGTGCCCACCGGGATTCGAACCTGCAACCTAGTAGACAGGGATACTGACCATTTGAATAAACAGCCGCGGTGTCACGATTATTATGTAATTTTAGAAATAGGCTAAAAAACTTACGTGAGGTTTATAAATATTTATTTTTCAACAATATAGTTATTAGAAAATATGACTAATTCTAATGTTAGTATGTATTTTTTTATTAAATTACTAGAGGACAATATTTTTTTAGTTTTTTTTATATATTGCGAACGAATTAAAATAAAACATTTATAAAATAGTCGTTTAGGACACTGTTGCCTAATAAGGGGCCTATGTCCGGTTGCCTATTAAAAAACGAGCGCGTGTACATTTGAATAACGTTGCCGTTGAGAGACTTTCTCAAATTTTCACCTTGTTGGTATATTTCATAGATTATTCTGTAATTTGTGTCAGCTTCGATCTGTATTATAGGTAATAATAAATAGAGGCAGATCTAAAATACCGATAGATTCAGTTGAAATTTCAACTGTTCCGGGGCTACGACTACGACGGTGCGCCGGAAACGCGCACGCAGCCGAGACCACTTCCGGCCGCCATAACTGTCACCATTCGTCACTTCCTGTCCGATATTAACTTGCTGAGTGACGCACTGTTTGTATTTTAGCGGTAATGTAATGTAACAGTTTGTCAGTCATATAATAATTTGTTCGTTCGCAATGCTTTGTTAATTGAATTTATTACTATTGTAGGTTTTGCCCGCGACTTCGTCCGCGGGAATTTTGGTTCTGTCCCACAGGAGCCGTATATTTTTCCAGGATTAAAAGCAGCCAATGTATTATTAAAGACTATAATCTATGTCTGTGCCAAATTGCATCAAGATCCGTTTAGCGGTACTGACGGACATTCATCCAAACTTTCGCAATCATAGTATTACTAGTGGCCGCCTGCGGCTTCGCTCGCTTGAATGTCAGCAATCGCTCCAAAACGTATTCCTTGTCCTTTACAGGGCTTCACACTATCTCCATACCAAATTTCATGTAATTCGGTTTAGCGGCTTATGCGTAAAAAGTAACATACAGACTAAGTTACTTTCGTATTTTTATTAAAGTCTTAAACATTCGAATGAATTATTCTAGATTTACATGTATTTAAATAATAAACAAAATAATAATAAAGTGATTTCCTTTCGGCATCTAGTTGTATAAAAAATATCCATAACAAGGCAAGGTCCCCTAGTAAATTATTGAGTTAAAATGTTTACACGACTGCAGATCAAACGTCGACATCTGTTCGGTACCTTATTCCGTTGTAATAAGAGTTATTTTTGTGATTAATGATAAACTTCTCTATTAGATCCCAAAGTAATCATATCCCTTTTGATATTATCCATTGTTATATTCGAAAAAGTAGACATTAAAAATTTGCATTTCTTGGACAAGAATCATAATTTACCAACAAAAACACATTCTATATTTTTCCATCACAGAAAAGTTACACAGTTGCTCAAGAAAGACTCGAAAATGTACAGCCGTATTTAATATTGAGTTGGAGACCGAGATAAAAGACATTAAGCCCAAGTGCAGGACAATTTGCGGCGTCAGCGAGCACCGGACAAAGAGGCTACAGCCCAATACAGGATAATCCGCAAAAAGATTTATTATGTTGTCCGAATTTCCAGTCAGCAGCTGGAGACTTCGTGGATATAGAGCCTCAAGAAAAGTGCAACCGAAGGAAAATATTATATCAGCTTACTTTACAAAAATATTATAACAAGTACTGACGACATGTATAATGCCGTGCGTGATATAAGGAAGTAGGAAAACTTTTTTAATATTCATTTGTGATAAATATTATTGGCAAGTACCTAGTATGTACTTACCTTTGTGCATCATGCTTTGTTACTTTCGCATTTATACTATGAATAAGTAAGGGTTTATTAAGTGTTCTACGCAGCTCCTGTACGGTTACTCTGTGTGCAGCATGCTGTGTTACATTCAAACTATGGATAGGTGCGGGTTTAGTTAGTGCTCTACGCTGCTACTGTACCTGTATGCAGCATGCTGTGTTACTTTCACATTTAAACTATGGATTGGTGCGGGTTTAGTTAGTGCTCTACGCTGCTACTGTGCAGTCACTCTACCTGTATGCAGCATGCTGTGTTACTTTCGCATTTAAACTTTGGATAGATGCGGATTTAGTTAGTGCTCTACGATGCTACTGTGCAGTTATTCTAAATGTGTGCAGCATGCTGTGTTACTTTCACATTTAAACTATGGATTGGTGCGGGTTTAGTTAGTGCTCTACGCTGCTACTGAGCGATAAGTCTACCTATGCGCAGCATGTTATGTTACTTTCACATTTATACTATGGATTGCTGTGGGTTTAGTTAGTGCTCTACGCTGCTACTATAGAGTTACTTTACCTTTGTGCAACATGCTGTGCAACTTTTGTTTTTATAGTTACGATGGATTATTGCGAATGGATATTATGCTAAGCCGACAACTTATTTATCTTCCGATAGTGTTTGGAATGTATAACAAGTCTCTTTGAGTCTACAAAGCGAAACCAGTTCTTTTTGCGTCTCAATCATCCTTTGCAATAGAAGCTTAAATTATAATCGATTTGCCGCCAATGTATGCATATTATTTTACAACACAGTTACAATTTACAAATCTCAAAACAAATTTAGATTAATATTGATAAATACTCGACTTACAACCAGTTAAAGTTGCGTAATAGACAAGGAGATTTGATAGAGGCTATGACGTCGCAGAGCACGCCGCTATACATTTTTCATATAAAAAGTTGATTTAGAAAGAGACAGGTATACTTAAATTTCTAATACAAATATCTCGGGTATTTTTTGGCTAAAATTAATTATGTTTTCTTTTAAAAAAATATATAAATAGTTTTTCATGTCAACAGTACAGTAAGCTCAACGTCATCGTATAGGGTTATACTTGTACTTAATTGCCTCATTTGCCGGCCTCCATCCTGTTCGAGAACAAAGACTTATCTACAGCTACCCTCAACAAACCACTTAGAGATTTTCATGCTTCAAGAAACATGAATTTAAAATACATCCTGAAAGGCATCATTCAACAAAACAATCTACATATTGTCTCTTACCAGCCCGTCCGTGGGGCTAACAAACAATGAAATTCTTTGCCGCGTTTGAAAGATATATATTTTTATACGACTAAGATGGCAAAGTTCGCCCTAAGGTAAGCGGTTACCGTAGCCTATAGACGCACGTAGCAAGCACCTTGGCCATAGCGGTGCTTGCTACGAGCGTCTACTGGGTGATTTTTTGAGACAATGATTTAGTAATGAAAATGAAAAATGAAAATCCTTAATGAATTTCCTTAATAAGTTTTGCTTACAATGGTCGGGTTCGGAACTTCCTTTTAAATAGGATAATACTAGTGCCAGGAAGCCCCGCTCCTTTATAATATTAACTAGGAACATAATCATCAAACAGTTTAATATAGTAAGTACTAATACTTCGTTCATGGTAATCTGTCGAGTGAATGAGCGTGCGTGTGTGTATGTGTGTGTGTGTGTGTGGTAGTGTGTCTTATTAGGGTGTGTGAGATATGTATGATACATGTGTCTACATTATGGAATGTAGTAGCTTTTGTGTGTCTTCATAATTTAAATTCTTTAGCCATTGTAACATCACATTTTTGCAAGCATGTTGTGTCATCGGATATATCTTCAACACTCTATTTATTTTGTTATATAGATCTGTCGAAGCTCTCGAATACTGAATCTTCGCAAAATGTGTTTTGACTGTTTTGTGAGTCAGCACCGCTTTATGGTGCCTTCTTTTGTTTACGGCGCATTCGTTGTAGTTTTGGGTTTTGTGTCTCCTGGTTACCACAGATAAAACATACAGGTGTCTAACAGTCAAGGTACAAGGCCGGCCGGCCGGCAGGTCAGGCCAATGCATACAATTCAGTAGTAGGGAATCTTCTTGGCTTCTGGTACATTACTTTTAGCAGTGCTCTTTGTGCTCGTTCGACCTCTATGAACCTGGTCTTTTTAGCTCCACCCCAAACTAGTATACAGTAGCCCATCACGGACTGACCCAAGGCAATATAAACTTTATCTAGCAACTCTTTAGACGCTATTTTCAGTACTCTAAATATCCACATCAGCTTTCTAATTCTTCCAGATATGAGTTCTACATGAGTATACCAGGACAAGTTTTGGTCGATCACGATACCAAGATATTTTGTAGCTGTAACTTTTGATATACAAGGGCAGTCACAGTGATTTATTATTTGATGTTTGCATTGGTGAATACTCATATTGAAATTTTTGTTCGGTTGCGAGTTATTATAGATACTGAAACACATAAAGTTTGTTTTTGATATATTCAATGTCAATAGATTATTTTTCAAATTTTCAAAGTCCATTTTCAGCTATCTTATGTACTCCTTCCCAGGAAGTGCCGGAGAAGACAATTGCCGTATCATCAGCATAAGAAAATATTTCAGCATTTTGAAGAGTTAAGTTATTAAGTTCGTTTATGTATATCAAAAACAATGTCGGGCCAAGCACACTTCCCTGCGGGACACTATTAGTAACACCACAGTCATCACTAACATGCGATCCTATTTTAACTTTTTGCCTTCTATTAATCAGGTAACTCATAAGTAACAACAAAGGGTAACTAAAAGTTAGGGCAGGTACCTTAACCGTTATAGTCACAGGAAAACGGTCCTAGGAGACTTTCATCAATTTTTGAGACTTATTGAACTGTATTTACAGATTTTGGAAAAAATGTACATTCAGCGAATAAAATAATTTCATACAAAAAAAGTTTGTTTGCTATGCCTATCGATGCTATTTTGATGTGGGGATCGAAATACATTATCGTAAAATTTTAGGTATGATTACTAGAAATGACAGAAATCGCCAAAAACTTTTCCAATACATTTTGTACGGGAAAACGATCCTTATATACGCGTGTATGTAAGATACAAAAGAGGTTGGTCTTGGTCCGTATCATAGCCAACATTGAGCAGACTGATAGCTGCAGACCATACTTTCGCTTTTACCTTAAACTTCCCCTGCCATGTATGTTTATACTGGAAATATGTAAGTTTGTACGCAAGTATAGTGAAGTTTTAAACGAAACGACAGGATGTAACTACTAAATATTCTTTTAGAAATAGAAATATGTTAATATTACCAGCTTCCCTATTGAAACTTACTTCTTTAAGCACATTTCATTCCTCAATAAAATATGTAATAAATAATCGGACATACTAATATATGAAAAATGACAACAAATTTATAAAACACGTAAAAAAATTACTTAATAATTCTATTATAATGTTTGCTATGTAATTAATAATACCTACTCCACAGGAAATGCGTCCTCTTCTCTTTTACAGCTCATTGCGTGCCTGACAGGGTCCATAATGATCTTGTTAAATATTATCTAACTTTACCACCATAATGTACATTATGGTTTGCAATAAAGATATTGAATATTGAGAAAAGTCGTAAAAGCTTTAAGATGCCGAAACAAGGAACACTTATCACCAGGTGGGCCTTCAGCTAGCTTGTCTAGTCTTATCAAGATATAGTCTAGTCTTTTATAAAGCAAAATAAAATAGTGCAGGGTCACCCCTCCAGCGTTACCTCCGACACAAAATGCTTTGGTACGCATTAACACTGTCCCGGCTGCTCAGCGCCGCCAATAGGCAGCACTGGAAGGGTCGCCATGCAATGGCGGGAGTTAATAAGACACGTGTGTACGTTAAAGGAGCCGATTTATTACTAAAGTTATGCTAGTTACATTTTATATATTAAACCTATGCGCTAACCTAATATGAGGGGACGCGGCATACACTACAAAAGACTACAATGCTTTGGTTGTTCTTTCCAATTGACATATCCCACGGTAGAATGACAATTACTCATTCTTTACAGAAATCATTGATATGACTAACCTTTTTACCAATAAAAGCGTTTTCTTGCACATACAAGCACAAGCAGATTAAAATCAGCTCTAGATTATTTCTTATCGCAATGTATCTTACACACTTGCCTCGTGATTCCGACACCATGTGTAATATATCTAAATTATACAGAACTTTCTAGCCCATGTAGCATGTGTTAATATGATATAAATTATTGAAAAGTCTCCCCTTATAAAATTGGTGTGTTCGAACGCGGCATGTGGCGCGAATGCGAAAACTTGAGAAAAAACTTCACGTGACTCATATGTTACAGTTAACATAGACTAATACATATGGCACCTCGTTTCTTTGTCCGACTTCGAAAACCTGAAATTATTTACCAGCACATGTGTTCCCTTCCTATAACATGGGTACCTTCAAAAGGATGTGAAAAGGGACATTATTATGGACAAGGAAAAAAACTTCAGGTAAATTTTATCCAGTGTTTTGCCAGGGTTTTCCCTTGGCAAGTTCTGCATCTGTTCGTCTGTAAAAAGTCTGGATAAGTGCCATTTAAAATAACCCGCACGGATCCGCTCTTCCTATCACTCAGCTCGAACCCGGAAAATTCAATCAGTTCAACCGCAACATGATACACCTTAGGGTGCGTGCATAAATAACACCGCGTTCTTCGCGCTGACCCGTCCAGTGTGAATCAAACCCAACTTATTGCTTCCGACCGTGATAGATGGATAGGGCTGACGCAATGGTTAAGGGAAAGAACAAATTCTGGAAAATCTCGGATTTATATTGAAACTGTATATTTTTAACCGACTTCAAAAACGAGGAGGTTCTCAATTCGGCCGGTGTGTTTTTTTTTTTCTATGTATGTACACCGATTACGCCGAGATTACTGATCTGATTTATGTGATTCTTTTTTTGTTCGATGCGGAATAGCTGCTATTTGGTCCCAAAAAATTTTTTTCACAATCAGTAGGGTAGTTTGGTTTTAAATTAAAAAAAAACTGAAATCATTAAGTCGTCTACGTATGCGAAATTGCGATTTTTTGTTTTTCTATGACTTTTTAGTGAAACGATACGATAGTAGGAAACAATATAAGTCGACGGTCACCCATCTAGCTTCGACCTTAGAAAGTTAGCACTAAAAATTATGAAAAAAAAATTTAAACAAAAATTAAAACTGACGTCAAAAAACTGAAAAGGATAAAATTATTAAATTTAAGTAGGTAGGTACTCATCCCCTAGAAACATATTTTTGGAGTTGGTGCTAAGTGGTTTCCAAAAATAATAGAAAGTTTAGCACCGACTCCAAAAAATAAGTTTCTAGGGGATGAGTACCTACCTACTTAAATTTAATTATTTTATCCTTTTCAGTTTTTTGAAGTCGGTTTTAATTTTTGTTTAAAATTTTTATCTCGTTGATTTCATTTAGCTCTTACTTTCATTCATACCACTCTGATTTGGTAACATTAAAACACAATTAGGCCGATACAGGTGTCTTCTGCTGCATACTTGGATTCCTTTAAAGCTGGAGAAAATGGAGACTCGCTCGTTCTATCGATGACATTACTTGCTCTACTAAATCAAGGCATTTTTACTATATATTTAACATTATTGTACAATATTCTAAATTTTTGATTTTAACATTATTAAAAAAAAAAGTATTAACCTTAAAAAGAACTCGTTTCGGATGTTGAAATAGAATATTTCGACATTGTAGGGTGGACGGTAGCTCATAAACGCAAATACAGATACAAGACTAGAAGAATTTCACAGGGATATCCTAAGTCCTGGGTGGCTCAGTGGTCAGAGCAGTCGCCCGGATTGCGAAAGGTCGCGGGTTCGATTCCTGCCTCAGGACGTGAAATTTTTCTAGTTTTATTCTATTTTAATTACTAAATTATTGTACAATTTTACATTTGACATGTTGTTGTATTGTACATTACATAGAACGTTTTTACTGGTCCTGTGGGGTATACGTAGTGATGAAATTCTCTTTGCTGTGCTGTGAAACACGCCTTCATGTGTTTCAGGTTGTCATTGTCTATGTCATGGGTGTCTCGAAAGCTGATCGAGGAGGGACTTGGTGGAGCCATCCCACCAGTGCGTGCAGTATTCCACGCAATACCGGACCTTGGTTGTATAAGCAGACATAAATGGTCAAGCGTGAAAATCCGGCGCACCTTGTTCAGGAGACCGAGCTTTCGTGAGGCTGATTTGATCACGGCTCTGATGTGTAGCTTCCTGGAATTCACATCATAGCATCAAGCTTATGAAGCCTTGTGCCGAAAGAGTTGTGCCCTGAAGAGAGGGGATTTTTTGTGCCTCCCCGCCTTTACTCCGCCCACGTCCCGAATATAGCTGCCATAAGCTTCTCTATATCTTTAGGGTGAAAGAGCCTATAGTCTTCTGGCCTTGGATACGCCGTTTGTGCTCTAGTCAGAAAGCGAGCCTGCGTTCTACCATCTGTACAGATATATTTACTCCATTGCCCTATTACTACTAGTGGTTCTACGCGCTCCGGTAATCGCTAGACAAGCTGTTCTCTGTATCTTGCTGAGCATAGCATTACAAGTTACCAGCCTTGTTCTAGGCCACGATATAGGTAGACGATGCTGCCGAAAGTTGTAACAGGCCGCATCATGGTTGTATAGATCCACTTTATTATCTTTGGTTTTAGTCCCCATGTCTTCCCGTAAGTGGGACGACACTTTTCGAAGACCCTTTGAGCTTTTGCCATAGCTTTAAACCTTGATAGGTCCCTCTGCCTTGTAAAGGGGATTACAGTCGTTTTACTGGAGTTTACTGACAGGTAGTTGGTGTTACACCAGTCCTCTTGCACCCTCAGTGCATTCTGCATAATCTCCGATACTGTACCAGAGAACTTCCCATTGGCTAGCACGACTAAGTCATCTACATAGCCCACTGTGTGCAGTGGTCCCTCATTCAGTCTGTTCACTATAGAGTCCACTACAAGGCTCTAGAGTAATGGAGACAGTACTCCTCCCTGAGGGCATCCCCTTGTGGTGTTTGCTATTAGTCTATCACCTAGCAGTTCTGAGTAAATGATTCTACCTTTCAGCATGCAGTTAATCCACTTTGCGATTGTATATGGAACTCCATGCTTCTTAGCAGCTCTTTTGACAGATCAAAGGCGCCCTCAATATCCATGAAGACACCAATGCACACCCCCTTGTTTTCTAAAGATCCTTCTGTTCTGCTTACTACATGATGCAGTGCCGTTTCCACAGATTTGCCTGGCTGGTAAGCACATATATTTTGGCTGTTACAGCTCACACCTATGTTTTATCCGCATTGAACTCAACAATTTTATTAGGTGTAGCACTCTGTTCGGCTCAATGATAAGATTCTCTCTGTCATTTTCTTACTATATCTACCAACGATTCAATAAATATATGAAAGATATGCATTGCTTTTTAACACTAAAGGAAATGGTAAAACCCTACAAAATTCTAGCCTATGTTTTTTTCGTTACAAGCCAATGCCCCGCCCCCATGACATGATATTTTCCAATCTAGATATTTTTGTAAAGTTATCTTCCAAAACATCTTTTAAAGTTAACATTAAAATAAAATTAATAAAATACTATTACGTTGTTTTGATTTTCCGGTATTCCCCCTGAAACACAATACAACAAAAACGTGGGTACTTAGTACACGCATTACCTTTTCTTCGTAACAAATGTGAGCTATCAAGTCTGGTACGTCAGGTAGATCCGGGATCACATTATCCCGCCCGAATTGGGGCTAAATCCAGACAAATGATCTTGAGAAACAATACACTTGGCGGGTGATCGATTGGTGATTTCGAGAGTGATATTAGATTGACAACATGAAATCGCCTCGGTATTTGGTAGAGATCCGAATTAGAGTCACGAGCCGTCACTAGAAATAAGGCTTACGATTATACACTTTTTGATGCCTTGGATCGTTTTCGACGCGGACCACTCGGCACCACATCAAGCGTAACAGTTTGTCCTTTATACAGCCCTTATTCCTTCCGTAATAGAAGCGGATTCCGTAGTGCAACTATTACATTTGACGTGCCGTTTTCCGTACGTACCTACCAAGAAAAATAAAAATTTTGACTCGCATTGTGAAACTCGCCTTAATTCTATTTTTTTCTTTTTTAGGTCACATTTCTAAACCAATGGAATTTAGGTTGGATCTATATTTATTATCAGGTAAGTATATAAAAAAGAGTTTTTTTTATATATAAAAGAGATGTTTTTTTTCAGCTACCAAGGATTTTAAGTTTAACATAACGGAATCGTAGGTTTTCAAAAATACTCGTTCGGGTCTTGCAATAGGATATTCTAGCATTGTGAGGGTATATACAACGCAAGTACAGATGTACTAAAAGAAATTCATTGGGTCATCCCAAACAAGTCTTGTTTAAGGACACCAGCACTGCCATCGGCCTTTATTTTCGAAAGAGTTATACACGAAATTATAAAATTAGTCTGAAAAAAAAATAAGGTGAGTTTGACAGTTGGCCACGTTGTCCCTTGGTTTTGAAAGGGAGAGAAATAATTACCTAATATTCCCGACGCCAAAAGAGAGGTGATAATAATATAAGTTTGACGTGTCTGTCTGTGTATCTGTGTGTCTGTTTGTTCGTAGCTACTAAACGAATAGACCGATTTTGATTCCATTTTTATTTGAAAGCTGATCTGATCAAAATGGTTCTTACCTACAATTTATAAAGATCTGTTCTGGAGTTTGATGACTATCAGCTCATTTCTTACTTGACATAAGGGTCTTACTCGTACTTGTTTACGAAAGTAAGTATTAATCATTTGGAAAAATGAGGTGGCAATTTATAAGAGCATTTGCCTTAATATGATTTGTGATGCACACAAAGGTAAATACATTACTAGAAAGCCTTTCAATTCTAGAATCAGCATAAAAACAAAAATGCTGTAGAAGTTCAAGATTATTTACTGGCGTTATTGTATACGATGGATATAAAAATACCTATGAAGGCGGGTTTTTACTAATTTCAGTAAAGAAACTGCACCTAATTATACTAAACGGATAATAAATAATATCCCATTGTGACATGTTTTAGTTTAATAAATATCTAGACTAAAAAATAATAAATAATTCACATGCAATCGTAGGTGAACATTTACTGTCAAAAAATAGTGGAAAACAATATGAAAAAATAGAAACCGACTACAAAACAGTAAAAAGTGTAAAATAATAAAATGTAAGTAGGTACTTACCCTCTAGAAACATAAAATATTGCTTAAAATGGTGCTTCACTTTCTATTGTTTCTGTAAATAGAAAGTGAAGTTAGTGAAGTGAAGTTAGTAGTGTTTTGAAGTCTGTTTCAATTTTGTATAAAATATTTTTTCACTTTTAGTGATAACTAAAATTATCAATAAAATATTTTATATTACTAGCGACGACAATCAATCACATTCTTCATTTGATCTTCGATACTCTATCAACTGGATCATGTGCGTGTCCTGGGAACCAATAAACAGTATATTTGTAATAAACATATTTACGTGGCGTCACACGTTGTGATAATATTGAGAAAGGTAAAAGGTGGGGTGGGTTATTTTATTAGGGTCCCTCCATAAATGGCACCTGGACTTTTCACGGAAAATACTAAAGCCAGTGATGGAGTTTATTATTATTAATATTCAACATTTGTTTTACCCGTATTATCACGAATGTCTTTCCTGTCTACACTACACAAATAATCCTCCTAAAAATCAATTAAATTAATTTCTGAAAGATTGGTAGTCAGTCAAACAGTGTCACGAATAAATACGAACCTACAATACATGTTATTTTATGTGGTTTCATCTTTAACTAATTTTAAAAAATACGTACACTAAAACTACAAATTTTGAGTTAACCATCTATCTAAATCCATCTCACCGAGATTTAATCTTATGAGCCCAAACACGCTATATCTGCTGTAAGCTTCTGAAGAATTGAGCATCCCGCAGAGTATTCGATGGTACAGGATCAGGTCAAGGTTAGCATACCACCTAAGTAACAGTTAACCAAATTTCAAATCAATTGGATCTGGGAAAATTAGTAAGAACCCTTTTTCAAGTGTTAAAAGATAAACGCCTGAACAAATCTTCCTAAATATAGCTAAGAACCATATCGATCACGTCAGCTTTCAAACAAAATTGAAAGTGAATAAGTTGAAAGTTTTATAAAAGTCAATTCTTGAACGTAATGAGATATTATCAGCAAGACTTAACTTGTAATTGTTACACATTTTGAGTATAGATTATAGACGTGAAACAACAGTTTGCATCCTAGATTGGCTGTTAAGCGGTAGCATAAGACGCTCGTAACACCAGGGGCATCACTTACAGGGGTTACACCCGCGCCAGCAGCATTAAGAACAAAACCACCAGCCGCTAAACCAGAACACATTTAAAAGCTGCCATAATAATTTTAATTGTTAATTTCAAACCACAAAGTTCATGAACGGTTTTGAATC
The DNA here is from genome assembly GCA_947347705.1 of Nymphula nitidulata. Classification (NCBI taxonomy): domain Eukaryota; kingdom Metazoa; phylum Arthropoda; class Insecta; order Lepidoptera; family Crambidae; genus Nymphula; species Nymphula nitidulata. The sequence goes on from OX374636.1 coordinate 12,028,072, forward strand.
ACGATTGATAATTTGTTCGCTCACCACAAGCACTTTTTTTGTAGAAAACCTACCAGAAAACAAAACAGCATCGCTACAATGGTAGATTTCCTACCCCATTTTTTTGAAAATTGTATTTTTAATATTCACGTTCTTAATTATATTCTTAGCATTATAATAAATGAAAGATACTTAGAATTGTCCCATAACCCTGCGAATTTCTTCTATTCCATCAGTATTGCTAACTTCATAGTGTCGAAATATTCTACTTCAACTTCCGAACACTTGTAGGAGTGATTTTTATAATTTTCGTACTGGCAACCCTAATGCAATATTTACATACACTAAGTACGTGTTACATCGTACGTAAGCTCATCAATGTGACTACAGAGTAATCCTCCTTGGAGCCTCCTCATCACGATCGCAGCGATACCCTGACTCAGGATTAGACGCGTAAGCTCACAAATCTTGTGAGGAGAAGTCGCTTATTGTTAATAAATATCCCATATTTAATTACCCTACTCATCATTTCGCAACAATTTTGTAGAGTACTGTTTTGTAATTTTGGGTCACCATTTTACGTGGCAAGAGGAGAGGTCCACAAAATGTATGAAGCCTGGGATTAAAACTATTTTAATTTTGAGCAGCAATCCTACATTGATAGGGTGAAAAGGTATGATTTTTGTGATTGTTAGTTCATTAAAAATTATTTTATAGCCCCCTATTTATTTTTAAATCGAAAAGGAAAAAGTGCCATACGAACGTTGCTTTTTGCGTTTTGTTATTGCATTAATAAAACAACCATTACTTTTTACTTTTAAAATATGGAGCTGCAGCTAAAATTATAGTAAAAACTTAAAATATTTCATAGACAATGCAACTATGGGTTCATTTGACATGTTTTACTACTTAATTACCTGAAAAACCAGATAAACTATTGTGATCAAAAATATCTATAAAATCGTAACAGAGTTTGCCAGAAGGCATCTCTCATTTCACGTAGAACTATCGATACAAATTCTCTGTCTGAATTCCGTAACTCCGAAACGTATATGGGGACATTTTAAGAAACCTTCTATCCCTTTCATAATAAGTCTGAGAAAAAAAGAGAGTATCCATGTTAGTATCGATTTTTTTAAATGGTAATTTTTAGGCTTTAGAAAAAGGTATGTTAAATGTATGAACCTAAAGAAAAGAAAAGAATGTATGAAGAAAAGAATTTTATTAAACCTAATAAACTACCAACTTAGCCATTCTTATTAGTTTTTGCACGCCCCTAGTAGGTAGAGTAAAATAATTCATCAGTAATGTAACAGACATTTTTAGGATATTTTTAACACCCGACGAAAAAAGGGGTGTTATTATTAGTTGTCTATTGTTTTTGACTCCATAAGTAAGTTATTGTTTTTATTTGTTTGTATTACCTATTGTGATATACTAACTAAATAAACTTCTGAAGTTTCCGTTGTAAAAAGGAGTAGTTTTTCTACACCCTCAAACACTATCTCAATACTGCACATGATTAGGTATGCATACACATTTATTTACTATACCTAGATTGTAAAATTGTTCATTATTCCTTCTGATATTTATAGTCTCTTTATTAATGTAATCCCTATTCTATTTCACAGATCCTACTAGCCCATTTTGAAAGCAAATTATTCAATTTGATGCATTGCTATATAAAGCCTCCCATTTTCAGGGCATTATTACGCGCTTTAGAGGATTCTTTCGCAATCTAATTATTGTTTTATTAAACGCCATTTTGGGGCTTAAAGCTCGTTTCACGGTGAACAAAATTATAGGTTTTGGTAAGGTAGGTAATTCTTTTAGGAATTATACAATTCGTTCTGTTTTGAGTTTGTTGTATCAGCTCAGCTATGTAGTGGATTATGCAATAGGCAAAGCAAAGCAAACTTTCCTACGGTCAGGTTTCAGACGGTCGACCGATATAACGTGATTTTGGTCTCCATTGCACGTTTTTGATGGTATATACGATACGCAACTGCAATACAAGTATTTTTCCCTTGTTATTGCAGGCGGCGGTAGCCACTTACCACCAGGTGGATCGTCAGCGTGTTCGTCTAGTAGTGATGTTGATTCAGAAATCCTTTTTTAAGTTTAATCCCGAATCTTTTCTATTAGCCCGATGAGCCCAAACTCCATCCGCCTTATTATAAAACGCGGACTAAAGTTAGACCTGGTTTAAAACTGGATAGCATCAGTTTTAGAACAGAACTAGCTTTAGTCCGCGTTTTATAATAAGGAGGCATATGGCTTGAGTTTCAATTTCACTGTTTGGTTTGGTTCCGAAAGTTTGGATTCAATGTTTTCATGGTAATCATAATTATCACCAGCCTATACACGTGTCACTATGGGTATTTAATACATGGTAATTATCATTATCGCCAGCTATATTCACCAACGAATATTCACTGCGGGAAGAGCCCATCCTACACCTTAACGTGTCTTCCGAAGCAAGGAGTCCAACATTCCAAATTTTCATTGACCCATCCCGGGATCATCCCCAGCCGATGGATGCGGACAGCGCAGAACCGATCGGTCTGGAGATCTTTGGGGGAGGCCTATGCCCAGCAGTGGGCGTCTCTCGGCTGAAATGATGATGATGATGATCCCGGGATCGACTATGGCGAAAGTTCAAATCGCCACAAAGCTCCTCCATGGTAGCAAAGCAAGTAAAATTCTAAGCGGATTTAAGATTTCCCAATAGCACCAAGAAGTTGTTAACTAAAAGTTAGCATTGATGTCGAGATTTAACCTCGTTACTGCGGCCGAGTCAAATGTCTGCTCTAAACTGTATTCCGGCACATTAAACCGGCCCGCGTAATGGAGACGCGTCATTACCCTTCGCTCGGGTTGTGTACACCCCTAAGAACAGACAGAGATGAAGGAAAAAGAAAAAGGCTAGATACTCGATACAAACAACCACACATCAACTTTAGCAAGTCATCCAGTTAAAAATTACAATGATTTTAATGTTTCTCTATGTATTTTTTTAAAGTTTAAAAGTATTTAAGTAATTTCATTTGTTATTTGATACAGAATACAGTTAGTAGGCTAACAAAATTTTCTTAAACAAACGTACGTGTTAGACTAGCCCAAAAACATGTGGCTCTTGCTAGAATGGTGTCATGTTTTACATCTTAATTGAAATCTCCATGAGAACAGAGTATCAATATGGTGAGTGTCGGTAACTATTGCAATATTCTACTAAAATTATTTTAGGAGATCGTGGATGTTCGGATTTGTGATAACAATTTCAAATTTGTCATTAGTCTGGGATAAATTTTATGTTGAACATAGCGCAAAATAAAGTTTTTTCTCTCATTCTTCTTATTATGTGCGTCACGAGCACGTCTAAAAATATCTATACCTATTGATACTTATTGCTTCAACAATATAGTCTATATTAACATATTTTGGAGTTTGAGTAATTACAGTCGACAGCACAGCAAGTGTAACGGTTGCACTGCGAAAGCCACATCTATTTCGAACGTAGTAAGGGCGGTTTCAATGTCAAACTGTTACGCTTGATGTGCTGTCGACTGTATATCTCTTCAAATGTGACTGTACCAGTCTACGTCTGGTGCGAATTAAAAATTAAAATACCGCCGTAATAGGCGTTTTTAACTGACTACAGTTCTTGAGGGAATTCTTTACTAAGCGAACAAAGGAATTTTCTGTGTCATTTTCTTCAGTTAATTTCTGTTTAAAAGTTCAATATTGAGTTAATGGCGACTTAATATTGAATTCAGCAAGCTGAAGAGTTACCATTAGGCCGGCAATGTTAAGAGGGACATTATCATTACCGTCGCGGGGAGCTCCGTCATTACCATCACAAAGGCTGTACTCGAGTTATGGTAATGGCGATAGCGGAGGATCGCTTTGACATTCCTCACATTTACAATGTTCTGGATGTTTATTTATGCTGTTATATATAATATTGAATGTTAAAGATTCAGAATTATCCTGGTGCTTATATACCTACAAATAGTGGCCGTGAATGTCGGCTATCGCGCCACAATGAAGGCTATGTCACCTAGGTGAGCCTAGTAACATCAACTCACGTGAAGCGGTAAGAAGAGTCCATATGCGAAGACAGCTAGTGCAGGTTGAAACACACTATTCTAGCCGCCTCCACATTGCCGACCCATAAGGTGCCGCCTTTCACGCTTCTTTTTGAGGAACCCATGTTTATAGGAAGGAGGGAACACGTGTGCTGGCAAAGAATTCCAAGTTTTGGAAGTCCGACAAAGAAACGAGTTACTAAACTTTATGCGTGATGTTGAGTTAGAGATAGTAAATTGATGATTCAGAAGACCGGCACGCGTGCTCCTGAGTAGGAAGGAGGAAGGTGGGAAAATGGTCGAAATGCTCCTCAGAATACTTTCCATGTTCTCTCAATAAAAAATCGTTTGCTTTCACTTTTTCGCTATATTCAAATTTAAAAAAAAAAATTTCAGCATAGAAAAAAATATCTTCACACATTTTTATCGAAACATATTCGACAAGTCACAAGCAAATATGCGTATTACGAATGACATAGGGAAGATAAAAATATACAATACAATAATAATTTTGCTGAAGTACCTCCCCGAACTATATCATTCTTATTAATTTTTGAACGCGCCTCGTACTGTAGAAAAAAAAATACGAAAATATACCGGTCCATGTTATCAATTTGACTCTTCGTTTCCCACTTTTAAAATACCTACTTCATTGAATAGAGACATGCCCTGGGACAGGATGCGAAGCTGCAACTTTTCAAAATACAGGTGACTGCTGTAAGCATTGAGCTGCCTCGGCAGAGCCTTACGAATTTGTTTTAGTCACTCTGTTTTCACGTTAAGCTAATTTCCACCTTCAGAATTTGGAAAATTATTTTTACCACAGCCCAAACTATTACTTTTAGAAATAACGACGATTTGATCCGGGTTTGCATTTCACCACAGGATAATGTACAGCCAACAGCACATCAAGAGTAACAGTTTGACCTTGAGACCGGTCTTATTCCGTTATTAATAGAGGCGGCTTTCGTAATGCAACTGTTACACTCAATATGCTGTCGTCTGTACATACAGTCGACAGCACATCAAGCGTAACAGTTTGACCTTGAGACCGCCTTTAGTGCGTTCATAATAGAGGCGGCTTTCTTATTGCAACTGTTACTTGCAGTATTTTATCAAAAATTTATCATATTTTGTTGTTATGATATAATCTTAAAATTGATAGATAGATGGGGCAGATAAGTTTGAAATATTGACAACAAACTCATTATTTTTTAATGATTCTAGTATTGGCATGTGGTGAGCATTTTTTTATAAATATTTCTGTGAAAAAACGGCTGATCAAAAATCGGTATCAACTTAGAATTTGTAGGTCAGTTCATTAGGGCTCATTTTAACTAATCCAAAGCAAAAATATATTATGCTTAGTCTGCAGCCTGTCATTAAAATTTTCCAGCGAAATACTAACAGTAATGATCAACATAGCTGAATTAGTATACATTGATTAACTTGTTATCAAACGAGCCTCGTTACGTTTTAATAAAGAACAGTTTTCGTACCTTGACCAGCGCTATTTGATGAATACATAATATCACAATCAGTAATTATGATTATCATTTACATAACTCAAACACGCATGAATCATTACGCTATGGAAGAATAAACACATCGACAGAACAAATTTATTAAAATATATTTACATATAAGCGTCTCACAATTCAATTTATTATTTTAAATAGAGTGAGATTGACTAGAGGGCAGTAAAACTTATCTTCAGAGATATTCATGAATTTAACCATTATTTTATCATGAAGCAAATATTATTGTTGATTATGATAATAAATGTACACATTACAAAACTATTGAAATACCTTTGAAATCATTTCTGATGAAATTATTTTTTACAACAGATAAATGTATTCAACATTAAAACATCTCGTACTGTAATGACATTACAATCAGCAAATTAACAAACGTTATGAAAGATAACTAGCGGAAATTGTGTTCCATTTGTATGTTCAACAGAGATTGCTTAAAATTAAATAAACCATATTCTTGTTTTATCATATCGGCAGCCTTTTCGCCAATCATTATGGTTGGGGCGTTGGTGTTTCCTCCTGGAATAAGTGGCATCACAGATGCATCAACGACACGCAAGCCATCAACTCCGTGAACTCTCAATCTTTCATCTACAACGCCATTGGGACCCATAGCACATGTTCCAACGGGATGCTGCAGCGATGCAACAGTGCTTTTAATGTAACAACGCCAATATTTATCTGGATGATGTCTAAATTTCCTACAGTTATACACTTTCAATTTTTCCAAAGTTCCCTTAACACTTCTAAAGTAAGTTGTATTAACTAATCTCTCCATAAATCTCACTCCGTGTAAAAGAACATCAACATCTTCTTCCCTTTTTAAAAACCCACTATTTATAACGGGATCGTCAAAAGGGTTGCTACTTTTCAATGTAACACGTCCTCTCGATAATGGGTGCAAAAGTATGAGAAGAGACATATCTAACGCGTTAACTATATTAGCTTTAGCAATAGATGAACAGAATTCTTCTCCATAGGAAACAGTACTACAAGCTAACTGAATAACAGGTGAAGCAAATGCGCCAACATGACCATTGACAACTTGCAGTTGTCTTCTACTATCCTGCCTATTTAAATTAAAAAATCCAATCTGTACCGGAGCAGGTATAGAATTTAACTCTGTCGCTGATATAACGTGCTGTAAAGAACTTCCCAAGCCACGCTCTCCAGAAAATACCAATGGTATAAAAGGGTGATCTTGCATATTTTTCCCGACAGGTAAATCGACTAAAGTATTAATATAATACTTTTCTAAATCTTTCTTTGGCCCTATACCAGATAACATTAAAAGCTTCGGTGTATCTATACTCCCAGCTGATAAAATCACCTCCTTTCTAACATAAACTTTGACTTTTAAGCCAGTTGGTGTTATCACTTTTACTCCATAAGCGTTGAATGTGTAAGGGTCTATCAAAACTTTTGTAGCTCTGGTGTATTTTGCGATAAACAAATTGCTTCGATCTTTAGCTGGTATGAGATAACTCTCTGCTGTACTGGATCTCCTTCCATCAGCAAACGTAAAGTGTGGTAAAGTCATGCCTAAATTATGGACACCGTTAGTCTCCAAAACTCTTTTAAGACCTATCTCTTCATAAGATTTCAGCAGTAAATTATTGATAGCTCTAAAGTATGCATTATGCATCGGTCTGGATATTTTGAGTGGTCCGTCTGTTGAATGCAGGTGGGCATTGTATGGGTTCTTCATTACTGTTGGATCAGTCATGTTTTCTAATTTCTTGAAATAATGAAGAACTGATCTCCAGTTCCATCCCGGTGCTATTTCGTTCCATTCGTCGTAGTCCTTAGGCTCTCCCCTGGAGTACATTTCAAAATTTAGAGACGAAGATCCCCCGAGCATTTTACCACGAATCAATTTCAATGTATGATTCTTATGAATCTTACCTATATCTTTACCAAGTCTCATGTTGTAATCCCAATCATACTCCGTACCCATTAATGTTGTAGATAAACTAGGCACCTGGAAAAAAACACAAATCACAATTAGTCATTTCAAAAATAGATATTACTAATCCCTGTAACCTGTAACACAGCTTTACCACAAAACTTTAACAGCGAACTCACTTGAGCTTCGACATAGGTTGTGTAACACATGAAACTGCATGTTTGTACACACCCTTTTGGTTACATTAGGTCTTATTTTATTATTTGCTTACTGTTTTGTAATTTCCCAAAACTGTGACCAAATAATCGTCTTTTCTTTCTTTCTTTCAAACTGCATAGATTTGACAGGAGTTAATCTATTTCCCTCGCGATTTTCTAGTTTTTACCACCCGGTAGTGCCGTGAAGGTAAGTGTACTTAAGAGCAATCTTTGACGCTAAGCTATTTTTTTATTGTTTCGCATATTTACAAGTGTTTCATAACATTTGAAATAAAATTACTTTACCACCACTAAGATAATCTGGTAATAATAATGTTACATCTAATTAGATGTTACATTATTATTTTATACCTGTAGATTTTATACATTTAATTTAACGCGAATTAAATCGAGCAACGTGGTTTTATTTCAAATGTGCTCGCGAAAACAGAAGACAATAACTACTTAGTTACGATGTTTTGTCACAGGCAACAGTATAGTTATTGATAGCAAAAGGTTATTAGATATGGGTATGGATGTTAAATTTACTGAAAAAGTTATTCCAGAAATGAATAGACCTATTACTAGGGGTTATTTATTTATTTTAGGTGGTTGGCCTGTATGTAGGGTCGTCTGGGTAGGTACTCCACCGCCTTTCTTATTTCAGCCGTGAAACAGTTCGCTGTGTTTCGGATTAAAGGGAAAGGCAGCCAGTGTAATTACTGGGCATGGACGGCATTTTCATCTTAGACTCCAGGATGACAACACACCTGTAATATCAAGTGATTTTTCCTTGTTATTGCAGGTGTCCATAGGCGGCGGTAACCGCTTACCATCAGGTGGACCGTCAGCTTGTTTGTCATCTAGTTGTATAAAAAGAAACCAATTCTGCGGCCGGTTACCACCGTAGTTTTTTTTTGTTACATAAAATATGACCTCAACACTTTTCATACTTACAACGCTAGCCAGTGGGGGATCCCCGCCAGCTTCTATGAGTAGTATCCTCTGGTGGGGCACCTCACTCAGGCGAGCCGCCACCACGGCTCCGGCTGATCCAGCCCCCACCACCACGAAGTCGAATATATCACCATCTAAATCAAATAAGTGCGTTTTTTGAAAAAAAAAAACATTAATTTTATTTGGATTTTTCTCCCTGTTATTTGCTAAGCCGCGTTAGAATTACGAGAGTGTACCTATATAAGAATAATGAAATCAAATCAACGGGATAGCTACTTATCAGTCATTTTTAGCTGTTGTTTACATCGATGAGGAAAACTATAAACTTTCTTTCAAAGGTATTTGTTACTTTAGAAGTTTAGACGAAACTTTCTTCTGCTCGCGGCTTCGCCCGCGAGGATTCATTTTTAATAAACATCATCAGTGAGTAATGACAAACAAGAGATTGATAATATATAGGTAATATGATATAAATAATGCGAATAATTAAAACTTACAGCGTGTAACTTAGGCCAAACCAAAGCAGCTCCATGTTTTAAAAGAACATCAAAATGTTACCTTTCAAATAATAACCAGTCGGCCAGCCCGCTGGAACGATAGCTTGGCTCAAAGCCAATATCCTCATCATCCACTGGATGACGGGAGATGAGCTGCACGCTTCCACTGCCTTTAACAACTGTGTTATTGCAATATTTAAAGTATAACTCATTTTTGCAATTAAACCTTTAAAATTAACCTTTAAACAAGAAACACAATCATGCTTCAAATTGTTCGTAGCATTAACTTTATTTCACGAAATAGTAAATAAACATGTTTGACAATGTATTACACATTACACAAGAGGTGTGTAGAACGCTTCATGAATGTAAATAACAATATTACATAACTTGCAACGCGAAACGCAGTATTACCTTGTTGGGCTGCACGCATGCTATAACTTGATCCTGACTGTGATGTCTACACTCTCGATTAGATCATTTTGTCAAAACTTTTTAATTTAATAAATATACATACACCTCAAAGAAAAACTGTACTATTAAAGCTACTTCATCGTCATTTTGGCCGAGAGACGCTCATTGCTGAGCATAGGGCCTCCCAGGCAGGTCCTGCGCTGCTCGCATCCATCGGCTACCCGCGACCCTCACCAGATCTCGGTCCACCTACCAATGCTGCGTCTCCCTGTTTACGCGGCTGCTACTCGAGGATCTTTCCTTTCCTAAGCTACAAAGATAAAAGAATTCCTATCCTGGAGCTTAGTTCCTGGGACTACTTTGCGGTCTTGTGACCCTACGGTGAGTAGGCAAGGTCATCAGAGGTCATCATCTGGTGTACTCGTCTACTATGCCATCAACGATTTATACAGGTATCTAACACGTGAGTACTGTAGTGCTACACTACTAACTTATAGACGTTTGCTTAAAGAGGCTACTAACTGATTATTATCAGACGAGCCATATGTTTGTTTTAAGAGCAATTTATAGCTGTTCATTCAAACCAAAAATAGACAATTATGTTGTTCATTATTAAACTTTTCGAAAAATCCTCTTTTATAACTTTTCAGTCTAGCCTGACTTGCATAAGCATTGGCAAAGAATCGGTTGGTTCATCATCATCATTTCAGCCGAGAGACGCCCACTGCTGGGCATAAGCCTCCCCCAGAGATCTCCAAACCGATGGGTCCTGCGCTGCCCGCATCCATTGGCTTCCCGCGACCCTCACCAGATCGTCGGTCCACCTTGTGGGGGGCCTACCAACGCTGCGTCTCCCGGTACGCGGCCGCCACTCGAGGACCTTTCCGCTCCAACGGCCGTCAGTGAATTGCCGAAGAATTGCGAACCTCAGGCCGCCACCTGAGGTTCGCAATTCTTCGGGCTATGTCGGTGACCTTAGTTCTCCTGCGGATCTCATCATTTCCAACCCGATCACGCAGAGAAACCCCGAGCATAGCCTTCTCCATTCCCTTTGGGTAACATTGAGCCTTCTTATGAGGCCCATTGTAAGCGGCCACGTCTCAGTTCCGTAAGTCATCACTGGCAACACACACGAATTAAAGACTTTCGTGGGCCGAGAATATGCTGCGAAGCTTCCCGAACGCTGCCCAGCCGAGTTGGATCCGTCGATTAACCTCTTTCTGGAAGTTGGACTTACCAAGTTGGACTGTTTCTCCCAGGTAAACATATTCGTCAACAGCTTTCAGTGTAGAGCTCCCAACCTTCACAGGAGCGGGTACAACATAGGAATTTGACATAATTTTCGTCTTATCCATGTTCTCTACAGAGGAGAGGAGAGGAGGGAGACTTTACAGAGGTCGGTTAGTTTTTAATATTTTCGACCTGAAAGTTTGTATGCGGTTTGTCATACATTACAGCGTAAATGCTCTAATGTTGCTTTATATGTGCGAGATAATAAGGTCACGCCACGAGTAAGAATGATATAAATATAAAGTTACTGCCCATAGCTCCGTCTGCGTGGGTGTTGGATATTGCGCCGAAAGTATATGCTACTTTCGGCGCAATATCCAACACGTAGATTATTTTTTTATAACCACTTAGAACCAAAACGATGTTGGTTATAAGAATCATAAAAAAATAACCTTGAACCTACCAATTAAACGAAAACATTTTAGTAAAAGACGATCCATCAATTAACTATCGGGCTAGGCATTAATTTAACGGGTTAGCCGTCTAGTTAAGCGGCTGATTTAACCAGACGGCGACGACAGATATATTATTTAAAGTACAAGATGAAGAAGAAGAAGAAGTTAAGAAGTTAGAAGCTTAAGCACAGATTAATAACAGGGCTTAAGATTTTTTCTTTCTTGCTCCCACTCTCTTTATTTCCTGACACCCATGGTTGCCTGGTAGATATTGCTGCTTAGCAATAAGGCCACCAATTGTGTTGTTATCAACCCCCGACGAAAAAAGAGTGGTGTTAAAGTTTGAAGTGTCTGTCTGTCTGTGCATTTATTATGTGTATGTCTATGGCATCATTGCTCCTAAACGAATAAACCGAAATTGATTCGTTTTTTTTCGTTTGAAATCTGACGCAATCGAGATGGTTCTTAGCTATAATTTATGAAGATCTGTTCAGGCGTTTATTGATTATGAGCTCATATCCTTGAGAAGAGGTCTTACTAACCTTCACAGATCCGATTGTTTTGAAATTTTGTTTACTCTAACTTCGGTGGTATTTCCAAGATATACTAACCTTGAGCTTATCATTTCCCATCAATCCGAAACAATAAAAAAAAAGTTAATACCGTGTGATTTTTTAATCGTGTGGTCACTCTAACAAATTGATCGACCTCAGTGAACAATCATGCGCATATGCCGCAAACCCGTTGAAACAATTTCAATACTGACCTAATATTCAAATGTTTGTAAAAGATGATTCCGTACTTTACAGTCAACCCAAACTGATAAAAAATGGGAGGGAATGATATTAAATCTTTGTTCAGCAGTGGGCAATTGTCCTGAGAGTATAAAACGCTATACCAATTAATTTTTCTTCCATTTACGTTTTAAGGAGAATTGCAAAATCCGTTCTACACATACCAGACAATATTATCCGACTTATTCAAAAAATACGTTGACGTCATAATAATAATAATATTCATACCCATCTAGCCCAAAGAAAGCATCAACTGTTAGAGTTCAGAAATGAGACAAACTGTGATTTATAAGAACTTGTTTTGTTGTAGAATATAAATGTCGTGTGTTCTTAACAATGGCTCAATCAGAACTGTCCTCCTTCCCCGCATCTTCGCCCTCGCGTAACACTGGGATGACTACGGCGTAGTGTTGTTGTCATGGCGTAGCTGATGACGTCATATCATAGTGCTACACAGGGTATTTCTGAGCTTGTGTTAAGGATACTAGATAACGGAGAAATAATGATAATAATATGTACTTACATGTATAAATATTAGAAATATACTAAATAAACATATAAACATCCATGACTCGTGAACAGAGGCTCGTACTCATCATACAAGCATTTGCTCCTACCAGGATTCGAACCCGGCACCTCCCGACCCTGTAGCCTGTATAGCAAGGGGCACAGACTACTCGGCCAGCCGGTCGTTACTATAAAATAAAAAAAGTTATTAGTAAATTTTATAATAATTAAAAAGGCATGAACCTACTAGTAGTGCCATGATTTCAATTCAATCAAATGTAGTCTGAGAATTCAATTCAATTTCTTTTATCGCAGCCTTGGAATCTTGTAACATGTGGATGTGGAATACTGTGGAATGACTGAAGCGTATGCGAAGGTACACGAACACTCAGTTCGGTTCCAACGTGTGTGAGGATGAACTCGGCCGGTGGCGAGCGGTGCGATGATAGAAAGAGGCCGTCAGCATCATTTTTAACCGACTTCAAAAACGAGCAGGTTCTCAATTCGGCCGGTATGTTTTTTTTTCTTTGTATGTACACAGATTACGCCGAGACTAATGAACCGATTTACGTGATTCTTTTTTTGTTCGATGCGGAATAGCTGCCATTGGGTCCCATAAAAGTTTTTTCAAAATCAGTTGGGTAGTTTGGTTTTTATATAAAAAAAAACTGAAATTATTAAATCGTCTACGTATGCGAAATCGGCGGATTTTTGCTTTCTTATGACTTTTTAGCGAACGATACGATAGTAGGAAACAATATAAGTTGACGGGCACCCATGTAGCTTCGACCTTAGAAAGTAATCACTAAAAATTGAGAAAAAAACATTAAAACCATTAAAACAAAAAAAAATGAAAACATTAAAACAAAAATTAAAACCGACTTCAAGCTTTTCAGTTTTTTGAAGTCGGTTTTAATTTTTGATCAATTTTTTTTTTAAATAATAGCGCTTCAAATACAATTATTTCAGCCGTGAAACAGTTTCTGTGTTTCGGATTGAAGGGAAAGGTAGCCAGTGTAATTACTAGGCATGGACGGCATTTCATCTTAGGCCTCAGGATGACAACGCACCTGCAATATCAAGTGCTTTTCCTTGTTATTGCAGGTGTCTATAGGCGGCAGTAACCGCTTACCACCAGGTGGGCCGTCAGCTTGTTTGTCATCTAGTTGTATAAAAAAAAACAATTTCGAAAAATCATTGCTGCAATGCGATTGCAACGTTTTTTTGCCGCATAAATATGCGGAAATGTACTCAGGTACCTTCATGTTGTAGGTACGTACATACCCACCGATGTAGATAAACAAGACTTACCATCTAGTTGACACTGCAGATGAGGTAAGGTTAGAATTGCCCAGACGGCAACATAAGTTGACATGACAATTAAAATTCAATTATGTCTGGTTTATCGGGCTTCAAAGGGTAGGTACATTTTTTGTTCAACGGCAAATTGCGTCCGAATCAATTCTTCATGGAACTATATTTCAATTTCAATCTTTATTGCATTCCAAAATATGTTACATAGATGTTTACCTACATTTAAAATGCCAGTACAATTTTGGACCCTTTCGAGTACAACAATTTAAGTGAGAAGATGTTCTACAAATTAATGTTACTTACTTATTACCATACAATGAACTGTTACATACTTTATTGTAAGAAAATTTAAATAAAGCAAAAAAACTATGAAAAAAACTTATGCTCCAGGCGGGAATCGAACCTGCGTCTCGATTATTGTGATGTGACCAGCGTTGCCAATCTGTGGGGAATTCCCCAAACTGCGGGGATTTTCAGTTCGATTGGGTAATTTGAGGGGAGAGCGCTTATGTGGGGAAAATGCGGGGAATTAAGACATTTACGCTAGAACTGTACCTACTTAGAAGTAATAAAAGTAGTATAAGAAGTAAGTATAATTTATAAATTATGTAAGAATATTTATTTACCTTGATTATTTAAGCACCTTTTGGGTCGGCAAGGTGGAGGCGGCTAGTGCAATGGGTCAATTGGCGTGCTTTGTATAAAAAAACAATCAAGTTTAAAGCAATTTCACCGGCAGGAAGGTTTTACAGTTTATTTTATGGCAACATTTATGTCCATCAAACTTAGACCGCGTATCGCAGAGAACTTTCTCAAACGCATCTGTCGAAAGAAAATTTAGCGTTTTAAAGAGTTTGAAAACAGAGAATCACAATCGCCTGCACAATGACACTATAGTAGCGCTTATGACCACTAGAAGAAAGTATTAAAATTTGATCCTTCGAATGATATATTGACAAAACAAAGGCATGATAAAGAGCTGCAATAAATACCTTGATGAAAATCATTAAATACTTTAATAAGTTTAGGTAATAAATATATTTGATTTATAAAAACAGTATTTTATTTTTATTTTTATACAACTAGATGACAAACAAGCTGACGGCCCTGAGGGCATAGACAAGATGCCATTTGACAATCGCTATCGCTATCGCTAAATGAAAAATGTATGGGATTTGACATTAGCTATCGAAAGCCGTTCGATGTCTTATGTCAAATCCCATACATTTCCCGCTAAGCGATAGCGATAGCGATTATCGAATGGCATCTTGTCTAGGCCCTCTGATGGTAGGTGGTTAACGACGCCTATAGACACCTGCAATAACAAGGAAAAATCCATAGATTAGAGATAATATGAAAAATCACTTGATGCAGGTGCGTTGTCATCCTGGGGCCTAAGATAAAATGCCGTCCATGCCCAGTAATTACACTGGCTACCGTAGATACTTTTATTTCTTTCCTGAAAATTTGTGAGGAAAATGTGGGGAATATTGATTTTTTTTCCCCCAAAATTGGGGATTTTCTGTTAGGTTTTTGGGTAATCGAGACCGTGGAAGTTGGCAACGCTGGATGTGACGTCCTGAGTGGCGTTATGAAGCCGTGCTAACGTTGCTCACGTAAAAGAGATATTGCAGTGTGTGTGTGCACTAATGGAATTTTTGAATTAAACTTTGTGAAAAATGTTGTATTTTTTTTATTTTTGAATTCATAATAACTTGTTATTTGCTACAAACACTTCGAAAATTTACTCTTTGATTAAAACGTAAAATCTTAGAAGGTGTTTGTTAGGGTCATTGACAGGAGTACACACGATTGAGCGAAAGTGTGGTCTGAATTGCACGCAAACAGCGCAGATAGCACCGTATTCAATTCGGTCCAAGGCGTTTGCACTGTTTGTAACGTATGCATTGTTTGCGTATTATGGACCGTAAGGATTGTCTAATGGTCTGCAATGAACAATTTGCGCGGACAGCGCGCTTATAAACGAACCGAATTGAACGTATTCGTGCCAATGAGAGTAATGTGACGTCATGAATGAAGTCGTGAAGCCGTGCTAACGCTGCGATGAAAAAGAGGTATTGAACTATTTGCAGGGCGTGCGCAAATGTCAAATTTGTCGTTATGAATTAGAGTAGTTATGTGAAAAATTTTGTAAATATTTTATTTTTGAATTGATAAAAACTTGTTGTCGTACTTTATTTGATGCAAATACTTCCTAAATACTCTTCGATGAAAACGTAAGATATCAGAACGTTTTGTTAAGGACATTGACAGGAGTTTAAGGAGTACACACAATGCGCGAAAGCGTGGTCCGAATTGATTGCACGTAAATAGTGCTTAGAACAGCGTTTTAATTCGGTCCAAGGCTATTGCACTTTCGTAACGCTGGTAATTTTTGTGTAATAAGGACCATAAGGAGGCAGTGACAGAATAACAAGCAGGCTGGCTGACAATGACAGTTGCAACTTGCAGTAGAAATTGTATTTCTTCGTCATAGAAATTTTGAGAAAACTGAACACCTTTATCATAAGAACATCAAACATGAAATTAACACAGTGCATATATTGAAAAGATATAATATAGCTTCACTTTCACACTAAAATGTCAAAGTGGTATTTATTGTAATATTGCTCGTGTACGTTTATAACCTGAAACCTTTAGCAAAGTTGTAATCTTAGAATTATAAGTTGTAATCTAAGATAAGTGTTTTATTACGCTAAGCACGCAGAAAATATAGATTGCCATCGCAGTATTTGTACTACAGCCTTGGTTCGTTTTTTACTTAGACTTTTTGTACATGCGGAAACTCGACGGTGCTTTCCAAGTTTCTTCTAAGATTTTTTTTATTTTCATCATGAATAATGGGTAAGTTTAAAAGTATTATAGTTAGTTAGCTATTTATCTCTAAGGGTTATTTATTTGTTTGTGAAATACCAACAACAATACACAAGATATATTTAATTGTTGAGAAGATCCCGGCGGGGTGGTAAGGAGCAATTAAACGAAAATAACTAACGGATCTGTCTGTCACAAAATGAACAGTTTCCTTCAAATTGTAAAAATTACTCAAAACAGGCCTGCTTTTATTTCTAGTAATACACAAGAAAAGAGAAATGACTATATTGATTGGCAAGAATACTTCATGTCAATAGCATTCCTGGCAGCTAAACGAAGTAAAGATCCATGCTACCAAGTTGGAGCTTGTGTGGTTAACAAAGACAAGAAAATTGTGGGTGTAGGGTAAGCTATTATCATTTTCATCTGTCAGTACATTACCAATTTCCTTACCCTACTTATTCTCCAATTTCTACTTCCATCAGATACAATGGCATGCCAACGGGTTGCAGTGATGATGAATTCCCATGGGGCAAGAATACACCATCTGTATTGGATTCAAAGTCATTGTATGGTAAGAATAAATAATTATTTAAGTTCTTAATTTTTTTCATCATGATAAATGTTTGGAAGATTATAAAAGAATCAAAACTACAAATTCATGTCCTAGGGGACTGACACTGCAAGAAAGGGTTATCCCAACCCTGGTAGCTCAGATTGTTAGTGCAGTCACCTGGATTGTGACAGGTTGCGGGTTATTTCTAAGCTATTTAAATTCTCTGTGAATATTTCTTAATACATTTTCAATTAGATTTTCAATTAGGTGCTATTTTCAGTATGCCATGCGGAAATGAATGCAATCCTCAACAAAAACTCAGCAGATGTAAAAGACTGTACCATTTATGTGGGGCTCTTCCCCTGTAATGAGTGTGCTAAGATAATCATTCAAAGTGGTATTACAGAAGTTGTTTATTTATCTGATGAGAAAGCCCACAAACCAAGCTTTATTGCCTCTAAAAGGATGTTTGATGCTGTTGGAGTTAAGTATAGGTAAGTATATACATTTATGAGCTTACAACAACCTGATTTGTATCTGATGACCCTTTTATTAGTCATTACCTGCATGGCACAAATAAAGTATAATTATCACAATCTAGTCCTAGACACCTACTTTAGAATAAACAATTAAATCTATCCAAATTTGTTTTTACAGTTTATTTTATTGAGATTTCAACTGTTTATTCATTTGTTACGCTGTAAGACTCCTAGAAGCATGTGATAGTTAAAAATCCATTGTTTGTATGGGTATTTGATTCAACATAAATAATATACATACATAATAATTTATAAAACAGAATATTAAAGTATATTTTTTTATACCTTTGAACTTAGTATCATTTAATAAATGATGTAATGGTACAATGTCTAATTTTATATATTTTTTACAGACAATTTAAACCAAAGCGCAGCAAAATTGTTATTGATTTCTCAGAGTTGAATTGGGAAGAGAGTCCACAGAAAGTTTTTGATAAGTTAAGAATCTCGTAACCAAAGAAGTGTGAACTGAATTCTATTTACAACATGATGATATAAATAGGTATTCTATTCACAGATTGAAGTAAACTTAATAAATAGTTTGGTAATTAAACTGGTAGGCCTCTCTGTGGATAGAATATTGAAACCGACCATTAGTGATGTATGTACAATGTGATATTTAAACTTAGCTCAAAATTATGTACTTGATATTATAATTAGTACAGAAATGGTGCACTTTGGATGAACTAATTAATTTCATACAATTATCTTATAGACTTAATATTTGCATAATATTATACATTTATCTTGTTGTATGTTAACCTAATAATATTTACCTCAATGTGTGAATTTTTTATATGACAGTGGATTTTATAAAAGTTCTAGTGTTGAACAAATTTTACAATAAAATACTTGATCATCATTTCAAAAGTATAATTTTTCATTCAAATACTTGACGGAGCCAACGACATAGTTATGAATGTTTAGAGTTAATGTGGAGGATATGTATATATATATGGCTATAAAACAATCAATTGTAAACGGGTCAATGTACTCATCAATATAAATAACTGTTACTATGGCATCAACCCTGATATCGTGAAAAAAATCTAGAAACTTGAATAGTTACCTAACCTACCTGCTGCAGTAAGATTATCAAACAGCTTATTACTTTGAAATCAGAGTTTCACCTCACTTCAACCCTTTTAGGATGTGCCTTAATTATTTTACAAATTTTATTTGAATGAAAGGTAAAGTAGGTGTGTAGGTGTGTATCAGGTTTACTTACACATAAAAATAAAAGAAAAAGAAAATTTGTAAAATAAAATTTTATTACTTTATTTACAAGATGACAGGGACAATACTCCAATCACACATCTAAAGTAAACACTGTTCTCGAGTGAACAACAATGAAGGTGTGGTCAACATAAAGCACAAGACCTATTTCCACTGAAACGAACTTTGTATTTAATGGCGGCAACCACACTCAGTACAAAACTCGACTTACTAAACAAATTCACAACAAGTCAGTCAGTAACATACAATACAGTAAATTGTCAATTTAAAATCACAATTGCGACTAGTGTTTAAATAATAAATAGGATATAAATTCATTCCGTATATCGCTACAGGGATACCAGCCCGTAATAATTGGATCAACTACATCACTGCGTATTACCTGCGGGGCGACCGCCTAACTTTTTTTTTTTTTTTTTAATACAACTAGATGACAAACAAGCTGACGGCCCACCTGGTGGTAAGCGGTTACCGCCGCCTATAGACACCTGCAATAACAAGGAAAAGCACTTGATATTGCAGGTGCGTTGTCATCCTGAGACCTAAGATGAAATGCCGTCCATGCCCAGTAATTACACTGGCTACCTTTCCCTTCAATCCGAAACACAGCGAACTGTTTCACGGCTGAAATAAGAAAGGCGGTGGTACCTACCCAGGTGACCCTACATATGGGTCTACCACCTAGTGAGTTTTATGAAGATAAGTATTGTTTATGACGCCACATTGTCACATTGAATTCAATTATGACATTCATACGTCAGTGAATGCCTTACTTGAATTTAATATTACAATGTAGCGTCATTAACCATACCAATAAATGAAGTTAGGCGGACGTCCGGCCATTCGCAAACAAAAGGCGACGTGAGCTTGTCAAAATAATCAAATCCAGCAAAACATAAATTTTTACGTTTTCAAATATCATAAAACAAATTTTTCGAAATCACAATTATACCTGGACATTATTTAAAATGTTTATTTTGACAAGGTCTCAAGCCCGGATTGCGAACATTATAAAGGACACTGTCAATAACTGTGTCTTGCTGATGCCTTGCCACTCTCAATATGGTGTATATTCAGTGGAACTACGCCTGGAGTTCCGCACATTGAATCACGGAGTATTCAATAATGTTTATCAATATTATTTATTGTCCAACCTTTACAAGTATCTACAAAAATTCAAATCAACAAAACGGGTCCGTCACATCTGAGTCTGTAAACCATTCGAACTCACAATCAACACCGTAACGCCCCTTCGCAGTCAATAAATTTCAAGTCTCCAAAGACTTCAGAATCTAACGATATTGTACAGTACAAACTTAAATATAGGAATTATTTACAAAGCGTACCTCAGTTCAGTAAGTATTGCGTGAGGTTTTTATATTTGCCACACATTTTTTTCGTACATCAAAACCAGTCATTATAGAACAATATAAACCCTAAACTATTGTTACTTGAAAATATTGATGAACACTTGAGGCCACACTGCGTGTGCTTCGTACATTAAGACAATATCAACACTGGAGATTACACATATTAGACCAAACACTTACAATAATATTGGAAAATTGATGTTTATTATGTCAAGATAGTAGAGAATAAATGGCGCGCTGTGTCAGGCCGCTAGCAAACGATAGACTCTTTGTACTATAGAGTTGTCTAATACATGTAGGTGTTACATACAGCAAAAACAAGTATTATACAGGTGTAACGGGAACGCTTTCGAAAACGAATACCTACAGATGGCAGTGCTAATGCACTTACACGTGACTTTTGTCATGTTGTGTTTGAATCATCCCTCATACAAAAATTACAGTGGTTTGTTTACATACATTGATTCTTTATCTAAGTTGGCTGGAGCACATTGGATAATGTCTGTAAAAATATTATTATTCTATTGGAAATAGATAATTCTAAGTTATTTTTATTTTCCAATACTTAATGTTTTCACCGGTCTATATTACAATTATAATTACTGCGTACTAGATAACTCCTTGCTCAGTGTCAAAAGTTTTACTACAGATTATGTCTACGCGACGTATTATTAAAATTAATTGTGGAAAATTTATGATTTGCACGAATAACGTGCGCAGGAATTACAAATAAAGAGGGAAATCAACAAAACACATTACTTACCATCGGTAAATAAATAAATAAGTATCATATTTCAATAAAATTATATAATCTTTATCCATACCACTGGCATGGTTGGTGTTGTCTGTTTTGTATTTAAATTTCCCATAAATAAACAAAATAATCTACATGATGTAGTCAAAAATTGTATGTTACCTAGATACAATTTTTATGCAACGTAAAAGGATGATAAATAAAAAAGTGTTAAAAATAACAATATGTAACAATGTGGCCTGTGCTCAGCACTGGAACATGTAGATTAGGCAGTTGATGTAATAAATTAAATTCAATGTATTACAAAAATTATAAAAAAAATTTGAAGAAATTTAATATTTTGCATTTTGCAATGTTTTTACATGCATTATTTTTATCCTCAGTAAAGTACGATGACAGTGAGAATATGATATAAATATTGATAAATACTTATAAAGATTTGCACTATGAAATCAATCATTTTTTTTTTCAATTTGCAATTTTTTCCCCAATTTAACGGGTAATTTTTAGGAGTGCGGGTAATTTTTAGGAGTGCTGGTAACCCTTTACATGCGCATAGAAACTGAAAATCGACGCGGCACGGTACACAAAAGCGTGTGAGAGCTGGCCCGTTTCTTTCTTCTGTTTTATAGCGCAACGCTTCATCTAGACAAAGTCAAAGAAAACGGAGGATTTTTTCGCGATTGAATTTTTTTTAAACAATCTTGCTTATCACAATATGTCCCAACATCCTATCATTTATGTCCGTAACATACACTAGAACAATCCAGTCAATATATAGCCTAATGTTTTTTTCATATTTATACCTCTGTAACCTATATTGTGATTGTGCATTGTCAGATAGCTTGAAAATAACGATAATATTTTTGACATTGGGTACCTACTTTCTTGGTACGTTTACATACCTTCTCTTCATCTAGACAAAGTCAAAGAAAAACGAAAGTTTTTTTCGCGATTGAATTTTTTTTAAACAATCATGCTTATCACAACATGTCACAACATCCTATCATTTATGTCCGCAACATACACTAGAACAATCCAGTCAATAAATAGCCTAATGTTTTTTTTTTTCATATTTTTACCTCTGTAACCTATATTGTGATTGTGCATTGTCAGATAGCTTGAAAATAACGATAATATTTTGGACATTGGGTACCTACTTTCTTGGTACGTTGACATACCTTCTCTTCATCTAGACAAAGTCAAAGAAAAACGGAAGATTTTTTCGCGATTGAATTTTTTTTAAACAATCATGCTTATCACAACATGTCACAACATCCTATCATTTATGTCCGTAACATACACTAGAACAATCCAGTCAATAAATAGCCTAATGTTTTTTTTTCATATTTATACCTCTGTAACCTATATTTTGATTGTGCATTGTCAGATGTCAGACAATGCAAAATAACGATAATATTTTTGAAATTAGGTACCTACTTTCTTGGTACGTTGACATACATTCTCTTCTAATTTTCAATTTTTTTCGCTTGGCGGCACTGCACTGCTAAAAGTTATAATTTTTTAACTACAAACATTGCAATTTAATATTTGAAAAGAGCGACTACACGAGTTTGTTGCCGGAATCTTCTCGGTAGTACAACTTTTGGAACCGGTGTAAATTCAGACATGACAGACAGACAGAGACTATAACGTTGTTAGTTAATATATTTTTTGTAATAGTTATAAAAATGTGTTTTTTGACGATTTGAAAGTGCTTCTTTGTGGCCTATTTAAATAAAATATTTTTTCTTTCTTTCTTTCTTTCTATTATTTTCCCACTAGTTTGTGTGTACAGTAATACCATATCTCTATGTTACAAATCAGTGCATTACATGTAAGTAAAATGCATTTAATGGTCGATTGCGTATGCGCCTGCGCCTGTGACGTCAGCTGTTTTATTCGGTTTTATTTGAACCTAAACTTTAGAAACTTAAAGTCTATTTTCAAAGTTTAAATTCATTCCAGTCCTACAATGGCTAAAATTGTACCGATATCGATTCAAAACTTGGTTCTGCTGTACTTATTTCTCTCTACAGTACAAGAATATATCGTCTATTAAGGGCCTCAGGTAAAAATCATTATAATTTCTAGAATTGGCTTGTACAATACCTCATAAAACACTACACGAAGTACAGTACGATCGACAACATATCAAAAAGTGGTCTTTATTCAGTTACAACATTTGACAATTTACAATTGTTCAATATGTAATCGAAATAATTTTTAAACACATCACTAAAATATATGATTAAGCAAAGAAAGCTAGCAACCAATTATTTAGTAGTTAAAAACAAGATGCCGATAAAACATATGAAATATGAATTACTTAAATAAGCTCAAAATTATTACGACATATTTTTGTGACTTTTTGTTCGTTGGGATTTGTAACATAATATACCTACAATTTAAATATTAACAGGCACTTTTTTAATGAAAAATATTGCAGTATAATGAAATGGATATGAACACATACTATTAATTTATTAACGAAAGGTGCTCTGTTTAATAAAAGATTTACTATGTACAGTCAATAGCAAAAATAAATTATAACTTCTGACAGTTCATGACTCTTATTACGAATGCAATAAGGATCAAGAAGTGGCCGAAAATGATAAATTACTTTTGTTTCTACTTAATAAATAAGTTTAAGTTCATCAGACGAACATACCCATATTAATTGTCTAAGGCTACGGTATGTTCGCTGAAATTAATTTGAATAAAACACTAACAATGAAAAATCGGGAGATTTTGTCAGCACAATAGTAAGGCGTTTTTATTCTCGGCTGCATAGATGTTTGGAAAGAACACCGTTCCTTAACAAACTTTTCGAATTTCATTTCATAAATTACAATAAGTAGTGTATTATGAGGCTATGAGTCTAAGCCAGGAGCGACAAACATGTTATTAAAATTATCAAGTGGCTATATTAGAGGGAGACAGATTATAAATGACAGGGACAAGCCTCGACGCGATCATAAGAAATGTTTCAGGTAGTAAATAGAAAACTCGGATATATGTTGAACTATGATTTCTCAACAACGCTATTTGTATGTGAAAAGATAGGAAAAACAAAAAAGATTAAATAAAACCTATATATTTTCATTATAGCAAATACCTATGTACAGATTAAAAATATTTTGACACTACCTAATTGCTAAATACGTTTCTGATATGCAAACCATCTTTTATTAACTAAAATAAGTCAAATTGATGTGTATTCGGTTTTAATAATAAATATTTTAAATAATTAGAATAGGAACAAAATGTTACGCTGCAACAAAATAAAGTTCAACATAATATCCGTTTGTAGGTAATAGACGTAAACAGTATAATATCTTCATATCACATATGTTGGTTTTTATACTTAAAAATTTTATATTGAATCGAAATAATATAACTAATAGGGCCATTTAGAATTATATACCTAGAATACCTCAAGAAATGGGCAAAGAAAATCAGTCGTATCCTAATATACAGATTAGTAAGTCACAAAAGACCGCGATAGGTTTAGTATTTACAAACACCGATTAAAACGTTCTAATTATATTTGTTATTATTCAAAGTGAAAACGCGTTATTTTTTATATAAATTCCTACTTTCTCTACCCTCTCCCTCAAGACACAAAACCAATTAAAAACCCTACTACTTCAGTCTTGCTAAGTTGTTAGAGTGCTTCCGTTCACCTTTTACTTCTGTTACATCACAATTCAGCACTATACAAGGAAAAACAAATAGTGCCCTAGATCTGAGAGCATTTTATTTTAATCTTATAAAAATTGCGCGGAGACTACATTGATAATAAGACCCATATTCCACAGTTTATATGAAGATATCATACCGGCATCTGCTTAGGAAGCTGCAAAAATGTATTCGCTCAGTTATTAGCCGCGATCTCCTTTGGTTGAAGAGCCTCGTCGAGGTGATTGTCGGAGATTTCCGACGGCGGTTTAAACGCGATCGCGTATGGGAACTTGACGCGGCAAGCCTCCACGTATTGCTCTATCTCCTTCTCGCACGGCCCGAAGTCACCTTCGCGCAGACTTTCTAACACTTCAACGCAACCCTGAAATGTTATTGAAAAAAATTAATACTATTTATAGGTAAAAACACAAAGGTTTGTTATGACGATACATTGAAAAACTTCACACTTTTATATGTCTGTATGTATTGTATGTATTTTTATCTAGACACGTGTAGAACCAAAAGTATGGTTTAAAAAAATCAAAGCCGCACTTCAGTACTATCCATTTTTAACCTTTATTTAATAATTCATACACCTAACACTAAAGCGCATAGCACTTAGTGCATCAGCACGTTGACCGGTGCTTGACCCTAAACTGTCAGTCCGTCCAGTTAGGCAGAACGCGCGCCGTTCGATAGCGGAAAAGAACCCTCTTTTCTGCTATGAAACGGTGTGGCACGCACCTGTATGGCGGTAATATGTAGGTGTCGGCGTGGCGCAGGCCGGTAGTGTGTGTGTCACCTGTATGCTGGTGTGGGCGTGGCGCAGGCCGGTAGTGTGTGTGTCACCTGTATGCTGGTGTGGGCGTGGCGCAGGCCGGTAGTGTGTGTGTCACCTGTATGCTGGTGTGGGCGTGGCGCAGGCCGGTAGTGTGTGTGTCACCTGTATGCTGGTGTGGGCGTGGCGCAGGCCGGTAGTGTGTGTGTCACCTGTATGCTGGTGTCGGCGTGGCGCAGGCCGGTAGTGTGTGTGTCACCTGTATGCTGGTGTGGGCGTGGCGCAGGCCGGTAGTGTGTGTGTCACCTGTATGCTGGTGTGGGCGTGGCGCAGGCCGGTAGTGTGTGTGTCACCTGTATGCTGGTGTCGGCGTGGCGCAGGCCGGTAGTGTGTGTGTCACCTGTATGCTGGTGTGGGCGTGGCGCAGGCCGGTAGTGTGTGTGTCACCTGTATGCTGGTGTGGGCGTGGCGCAGGCCGGTGGCGTGTGTGTCACCTGTATGCTGGTGTGGGCGTGGCGCAGGCCGGTAGTGTGTGTGTCACCTGTATGCTGGTGTGGGCGTGGCGCAGGCCGGTGGCGTGTGTGTCACCTGTATGCTGGTGTGGGCGTGGCGCAGGCCGGTAGTGTGTGTGTCACCTGTATGCTGGTGTGGGCGTGGCGCAGGCCGGTAGTGTGTGTGTCACCTGTATGCTGGTGTGGGCGTGGCGCAGGCCGGTAGTGTGTGTGTCACCTGTATGCTGGTGTCGGCGTGGCGCAGGCCGGTAGTGTGTCACCTGTATGCTGGTGTGGGCGTGGCGCAGGCCGGTGGCGTGTGTGTCACCTGTATGCTGGTGTGGGCGTGGCGCAGGCCGGTAGTGTGTGTGTCACCTGTATGCTGGTGTCGGCGTGGCGCAGGCCGGTAGTGTGTGTGTCACCTGTATGCTGGTGTGGGCGTGGCGCAGGCCGGTAGTGTGTGTGTCACCTGTATGCTGGTGTCGGCGTGGCGCAGGCCGGTAGTGTGTGTGTCACCTGTATGCTGGTGTGGGCGTGGCGCAGGCCGGTAGTGTGTGTGTCACCTGTATGCTGGTGTGGGCGTGGCGCAGGCCGGTAGTGTGTGTGTCACCTGTATGCTGGTGTGGGCGTGGCGCAGGCCGGTAGTGTGTGTGTCACCTGTATGCTGGTGTGGGCGTGGCGCAGGCCGGTAGTGTGTGTGTCACCTGTATGCTGGTGTCGGCGTGGCGCAGGCCGGTAGTGTGTGTGTCACCTGTATGCTGGTGTGGGCGTGGCGCAGGCCGGTAGTGTGTGTGTCACCTGTATGCTGGTGTGGGCGTGGCGCAGGCCGGTAGTGTGTGTGTCACCTGTATGCTGGTGTCGGCGTGGCGCAGGCCGGTAGTGTGTGTGTCACCTGTATGCTGGTGTGGGCGTGGCGCAGGCCGGTAGTGTGTGTGTCACCTGTATGCTGGTGTGGGCGTGGCGCAGGCCGGTAGTGTGTGTGTCACCTGTATGCTGGTGTGGGCGTGGCGCAGGCCGGTAGTGTGTGTGTCACCTGTATGCTGGTGTGGGCGTGGCGCAGGCCGGTAGTGTGTGTGTCACCTGTATGCTGGTGTCGGCGTGGCGCAGGCCGGTAGTGTGTCACCTGTATGCTGGTGTGGGCGTGGCGCAGGCCGGTAGTGTGTGTGTCACCTGTATGCTGGTGTCGGCGTGGCGCAGGCCGGTAGTGTGTGTGTCACCTGTATGCTGGTGTGGGCGTGGCGCAGGCCGGTAGTGTGTGTGTCACCTGTATGCTGGTGTGGGCGTGGCGCAGGCCGGTAGTGTGTGTGTCACCTGTATGCTGGTGTGGGCGTGGCGCAGGCCGGTAGTGTGTGTGTCACCTGTATGCTGGTGTCGGCGTGGCGCAGGCCGGTAGTGTGTGTGTCACCTGTATGCTGGTGTGGGCGTGGCGCAGGCCGGTAGTGTGTGTGTCACCTGTATGCTGGTGTGGGCGTGGCGCAGGCCGGTAGTGTGTGTGTCACCTGTATGCTGGTGTGGGCGTGGCGCAGGCCGGTAGTGTGTGTGTCACCTGTATGCTGGTGTGGGCGTGGCGCAGGCCGGTAGTGTGTGTGTCACCTGTATGCTGGTGTGGGCGTGGCGCAGGCCGGTAGTGTGTGTGTCACCTGTATGCTGGTGTGGGCGTGGCGCAGGCCGGTAGTGTGTGTGTCACCTGTATGCTGGTGTGGGCGTGGCGCAGGCCGGTGGCGTGGGTGAGCGCCTGCTTGGTGCGCGCGGGCAGCAGCCGCCGCAGCGCGCGCGCCGCCCACAGCGCCGCCGCCTGCGAGTTCGCGCCCGCACCGGCCAAGTACTCCTCCGCCATCTGCACCGCGCTACGACCGGCGAACATCTGCAATTTGTACACGGGGGATCTTAGTATAATCTCGTCGTCGTTTCTGATGTACTGTCACGAGCACTAAGATGTATACACTTTTGACAGCCAGTGATCTTTATTGTGAAAAAAATAAGGCACACGAGATGTCAAAAGCGTAAATTTATATCCTAGTTCTCGAGACTGTACAGGTAACTGTTACAGTTGGCTCTACGTAATCCGCCTTTATTACGAACAGCGGTCTAAAGGTAGAAGTTACGCTTGTAGGTACATTAAGGAATATTTTTTATCTATCTCTAAATATTGGAAGTACAGCGTTTAAACTTCAGGTGGTTATAACGACGCAAATTGCCAACGATTCTGGAGTTGCCACAAACAGCCTCGTGTAGAAATATTCATACTGAGGAGTACAATATACAACTCCTACCGTACCGGGATTCGATCGTAAAACCTCTGATTTCGTAGACAGGACTAAGGGCAAGTCGACCTTTATTATCACCTTAAACACTACTTTTCCGTATTTACCTCCTTCGTCTCATTGTTGATGACAGAGGTGACGTTTTCGTGTAGTTGGTGCGCGTCGTCGAGCCAGCAGCGGAACCGGACGAGGCAGTCGTGCAGGTGGTGGTGACCGCTGTCCAGCCTAAACGCGCGCTTGATACTTTGTAACATCAGCAGGGGCCGTTCTGGAAGAACACGTTTAAATAAAGTATGAGCTGACATACTTCACGGACATAGCACATAAGTTGGAGAATCAAAAAATACAAAATTAAAAAAAATCATTAATGCCCGGCGTCATTAATCATCTATCTAACACTCTATCGTTGAGACTATTCATTAGAGCCCAAACACGCTATATCTGCTGTAAGTTTCTGAACAATTAAGCATTTCGCAGTCTTTTTGATGGTATTGGATCAACTCAAAGATAGTATGCCATGGAAAGTGACAGTACACCAAATTTCAAATCAATCGGATCTGTAAAAGTTAGTAAAACCCTATTATCATGTAGAAAATGAGCTGATAGTCATCAAACGCCTGAACTGATCTTCATAAATTATAGCTAAGAACCATCGTAGTCACATCAGCTTTCAAACAAAAAAAAAACGAATCAAAATCGGTCCATTTGTTTAGGCGCTACGATGCCACAGACAGACACACAGATACACAGACAGACACGTCAAACTTATAACACCCCTCTTTTTTCGTCGGGGGTAAAAAAGAAAACGAAATGTATGTGTCTAAAAAATTCAAAAGAGGTTTTCAACTTTTAGCCGGCGGTCACGTCGCGCTCAGCAACAACGCTGCGTCCTCTTCTATCGCACAAAATATTTAGCTCTTTGTCACAAATTTCCACACGCATAAAATATTCACTTTCAAAACTCGACGACCGTCATTCTGACAGAGTTTTTACAGACAACCCTGTATCATCGTATTCGCAATCAAATAGCGCTCATTTTGATTTAAGATTTATTTATTAAACAAATAGGTGAAAATAACTATTATCGATTTATAAATATGTTTATAATCCAGTAGTAACACCAGGAAAAAAATAGACAACCCAAAGTTTGTATATTCTATAGGCTTCATACTTTCGGTTGATATCAAATTTATTCGTTAAACTCATGCAATATTTAATAAAAAGAAATTTTTCAATTTATTAGTTCATCATAGTCTGACCAGGAATGTTTTAGACCACCCACCTGAGATATATTTTCTAATATATTTAATTTGATATAAAATACTTTTCATCCATTAAGCAGATGGGTGAAGGTCGTTTCTAGTTCGAATCTTGACTATATCAAAATATTGAATGTGAGTCCACCTGTATCTAATTAGATAAATAACATGAAAATAAACATAAATAAAATGTTTATTTTCATGTTATTTTTACTATCCGTGTTTTATTCTACAACTTTTTTTTACTAATTAGTGTAACTGGCGTGTCCGTTTTAATTAGAAATAAATTAATATAATAAATGATTTTATGAAAATGATTTCAGATGTAAACACGGTTTTGGTCAACTTGCCAGCCAGATCTTGGCTTCAAAATATTGATAAATTATATTGACACTGAAGATAGTGGTTGAAAACTTACGAAAATATAGAGTATGATAAAATAGGATAAATAATATTAAAAGACTTACCGAGAAAAGAACACAAAAATCAAGTCTTTTTGTGTTTGTTATTGCATTATCTTTGCTTATTACTTTAACTTAAAAAATTGACAATGCAACAATAGGAGCTTTTGACATTTTTTACGACTTGAAAAACGAGGGAGAAAAGGAAAGGAAATGTGTGTTTAGTTTCTTTAAATTATCCGATTGCCTTAAAATAGAGTAGTTTATTTAATTAGCTTCGTAAATGGGTATATCACATTGCTGTTCAAAATTATTCTGAATTAAAGACCAAAAAAGACCGACTCACAACGTAGCAGATTTCACGCTACAATTGCACACGAAAATAGTCTTTATAATTTACTAGAATCCTATTTTCGATCTGGCACTGCTTATTAAACACGAGTTCTTGGGAAATATTGGCTGGATTCTACGGCACCAATACCTAAGTGTTTATTATAGTTCCCAAATGCAAATGTAATTCATATTGTATTACTAAAGAAACACTTAAAAACAAAACAACATATTTCACACATAAACTACATGGTTAGCAAAAAATCGATTCAAAGAGTAAAACATTCTTTCGGTGAACATTTTCCACAGTAATTTTTTGATATTTTTTGACGTCTTAAGAAAGTTCATAAAAAATATGATACAAAGTCATACATTTCAAAATACTATCGCATTTCGAATATGGTTTTATTTTAAAACTCTATGTACTTGTAATTGCAATTTTTGAGCCGATTTTTTGGCTTATCAGTGTGAACTCCTTTGCTATCTCTGAGAAACTTACCTTTTCTAAAGTATATTTCAAAGGCCATTAAATGTGTCTCTATTCTGTCTGCACCGAGCGTCCGCAGGGGCTGTAGGAACTTGATTGCTTGTTCTAAGGGGTCCTCTGCCTGGAACATAACAATAATCTCCTTATTGACTGACTCTTGATGTTAGCCGCAGATGGCCTTTCTAGCGTAACCGGGTGATATGGAGGCGAGAACCTTATGAGAGCTCAAGCCTTGTGGGCGAATCGCCTCTGGAGGGTTTCTGATTGACAGGCATCACCGCCCGGGGAGATGTCTCGCTGCCGCTTAGTCTCCAGGGGCCTCGAGATATGAGGGAAGCAAAAACAGCCATAATGAAGGCGTGTGTACATAAATCACTCTCGCATAATTGGAGTCGACTCCATTATTTTTTTCGCGTGTCATTCTTATTAAACTTATTTTCTTATGAGCTTACTATATTATACGTAATCACACCATGATGTCATTCAAAAACAATCAGTGAGAACAATTTAGGAACATCTGCCTGTTTGCCATTCTCGGCAAAAAATGGTTGAAGATTCTCGAATTAGAACAGAACATATCGTAGTATAAATGTAACCAACTCATTTAATTGATTATCAATATTTATTTTAATTACACCTTGTTCAGAGAGCATATTCATAGTCACAATGAGAATGAAAGGTCAGGTTATTATTAACATATATAATAATAAGTTACTAACAATAATTAAAGCAAAGCGACCTGTCATAGTGTATGTTTACGGTATGACAAAGGACGGCTCAGCCTGCGGCTGTTAGTTAACGTTGATGAATTGGGTTGATGTTGTGAATTCAGGCATTTCAAACATTATAAAAGTCTTGTTTTTTTAAGTACTTTTCAAAGACTTTACTTATAATTAAACTAGCTAGGATGGTAGGGATCGACCCTTGGTTTATGAAAAACACGACTTATGACCTCATATATTCAACCTATTTTCCTTGCACACAATAAACACTTTATATTAAAAACTAAAACAGCAAGTTTAGGCAAGCACATTATAAGACTGGTTCTTATAATAAGTATTGACGCTTGTAATATTTGAAAGTAACCAATAGTGCCTTACTCTAGCCAATTTGTCTGGTATAAGCTCGTCCAGTTGCGGAGCTTCGGGGTCGCCCTGCTCCTGTTGTTGCCGCGCTTTGTGATGTTGCTCCCGTTTTACCTATAAGGAAGATTTAACTAAACTTATTTATGGTCTTAAATTTTGTTTTTAAAATCTTTATTTAGTTATTTAAACTTTATTGCACAATAAAAAAAATGTACAAATGGCGAACTTAACGCCTAATGGCATTCTCTACCAGTCAACCAGGGGCTAAGCAAAAATCTCAAATAGCAAAAAACTCAAAAAATCTCATTGAGAATATTCATCAGAGCCCAAACACGCTATATCTGCTGTAAGTTTCTGAAGAATTAAGGACCCCGCAGACTTTTTGATGATATAGGATCAGCTCAATGTTAGTATGTCATGGGAATGTCACCGCAGTGGCAGTACACCAAAGTTCAAATCAATCGGATCTATGAAAGTTAGTAAAATCCTTTTATCATGTAAAAAATGAGCTGATAGTTATCAATCGCCTGAACTGATCTTCATAAATTATAGCTAAGAACCATCCTACTCACGTCAGCTTTTAAACAAAAAAATAAGGAATCAAAATCAGTCTATTCGTTTAGACGCTACGATGCCGCAGACAAACACACAGACATACACGTCAAACTTATAATATCCCTCTTTTTTGTCGGGGGTTAATGACTAGTCAAGAAATGCTTTGATTTTTAAAACATTTCTAGGCTAGTCACGTCTGAAGGTGCAATGCCTAACCAAACTTTTTTATGGCAGCGCATGAATAGTGCCCATGGTCCTACAAGCATCCACAGGCTGTGGTAACCGCTCACCATTAACGGAGCCGTACCACAGATTAGTAATAGTTGCCGTTCGCTTGTCATCCTTGTCATATAAAAAGTCGGTATTTGTAAAAAACATACTTGTTTGGGTATTGAAATGCAACCATTTTGATTTTGTCGAGGTAGACTTATATCCATTCCATGCTCATAATTATTATATATGCGAAAGTGTGTCTTTCTGTTACGTCTTCACGCCTAAACTGCTGATTCGATTTAGATGAATTTTGGTACGGAGATAGTTTAAGACCTTGCAAAGGTCATAGGATACTCGCATCACGATCAAAATAAATATTAAATGTAACAAATAAGTATAATATAAGTAGGTACCTGGACTTGTGCAGCGAGTGCGCTCTCCTGTTCTGCTTTACGTTTCGCTTTCCGCTGTTTATTTCTAAGTTTCTTTAATTCCGAAGGTGCTAAGTTTTCTGTGGACAAAGAAAAGATAATTTTAAGATGCGTTCGAGAAACATTGCAATGTGTGCAGCAGCGCTATGCTTCGCAAGACATGGACATTCAAAAATACTTCTTTCTACCACCTCTGTTATACTTATTATTTAATTTCACTGTCTATTGGTAGATACTAAGCTGTGTAGACAAGAAATAAAAACATCATAGATTTACATAATGGTAACCCTACCTGGGTTACCATTTAAAAATTTGAAAAGTCCGGACATAATGAGAAGCTAATAAAAATTATTTGTCTAATTTGATATAACTTAATATGTAGTTTTACTCATATTCCATCTAATTCACAAAATCCGGACAAATTAAAAAGCCGGACAAAGTTCGGACAAAAGGCAAAATGTCCGGACATGTCCGGACAAATTCGGACGGATGGTAATCCTAGTCGTAGGAATCTTTTCGCTGAGCAGTGTTCAATGTTCGTTACAAATAAAGTTGTTGCGTATCATGCAACGCTACAGAGTACCTCAACGCAGCTCTAAATTAACTATTGTTCACAAATTCTAAGCAAATTCAAACAAAAAGCCATCGATTCCGTCAACTTTAATCCGTAATGAAAGAAAGATACATAGCGAAATTTTTGGTGTATTGTAATGTTGGGTGATTTCAAATTTCCCATGAAAGGTATATCGACGTTACATGCGTTTAATAATAACCTGTGTCAAGTGTCTGATTGATAGCTTGAAAGCTCTAACAAGGCATTCGCTAATGGCGACAAGAAGAAATAGAACAACAGTGAATATAACCTACTTCTGCCCGAATAACGAGACAGGTAGTAAGGCTACCAATTGACATAAACAGGCGCGTTTTAAGGTGCCTTTTGCTATCAACACATTATTCGCGGTGTTATTCAAAGCATTCGATGTCAAATAAATAGCTTACAAAAGATAAGGTTTTGCAGTACGGTATGCGCGCGCGCAGCCCACGCCCACAATCGTGAGAGAACGACACGATCATGCCGACAATGGAAACATATTTGAAGGGAATTTTATAAAATTCGTTAGATTGGAAAGTAATATTAAACAAGCGACTAATATCTTGAAATTTCATTTCAAAATAATTTAACACCTATTCCAATTTACCAAATTGAGGTAGCACCAAAGGTAAAGTATGAGTTGGTAGCACCGAGGGTAATTGACTTCCTATCATGTCAACATAACGCATCATCATCATTTTTACAACGAGAGTAGGTAATAAATACCCTTGATGTTACAACAAACGTATATAGGCTACAGTAACCGCTTACCAACAGGTGGTATGTACGCTTGTTTATCAAAAAAAACTGCTGCGAAATATAGTCCATACATCGTAAAATCTCGCTATGCGAAAACACATCAGAACTATTATTACCTATCAAAAGAGAGATGTTACGAAGAAGTATAAGTAATTAAATCGCTAAAATAGTAACAGGCCTAGATTGCGGAGAAGCGGAGTAACTATTAAAAAATGTTTAAAAATCCATTACAACACGAGACGGTAATAAAATGTCCCCCGTGGAACAATAGCGCGTTCATTAAGGCCGCAGAGGGCGCCGTTGAGAACATTGCGCAACAGCTGGAGTGTCTTTACGTAGAACATATGACTTGAAAGCATGTCATTTTTAATCTATGAAATACAGAATTTCTATTAATTGAATTATTAATTTCCTCATCCCCATCAAAATTGAGATTCTATTTCTTTATATATTGTTAACTTAATGGTGATATTGGTATAATCATTTAAGATATCTGCTAAAGCAAATACTTACCTTAATGGCTCGTCTATGTTGATTAGAAAATTATTAAATAGTGAATAGAAAAATTAGTGTAAATATTATGCATTCATTCCTCGAAACATTCGAAAATATTATAGACTTGTTAGCATTAAAGTTTTTAGAGACATAATGACACATATTGTTAATACTACCCAAATAATATGCATTAAGTAGTTAGAATATGTATAGGTACAGTATGTGCGCACGCGCCGTTCTGACCATTACGTGCTAAATCTACGCCGATCGGGACTTGTGCCTCATTGGCCCACTAACCGGTCACGTTTTATTCAAAAATTGCACATTATAATGGATGCAGTTACTTTCCCAAACATTGATGTTCTATTTGATTTCAAGAACCAATATAAATCGAATAAGTTAGCTTTCATAATTGACGCTGGAACTGGAGAATGTAATGAAAACGACACTACTTATAGGTACATGTTAATCCACAATTTCTAGGAGGCCAAATTACAGTCTAAATTTGATGAGATTAATAACTGATGATTCCATCATCATCGTACCAGCCGATGCTGAACAAAGGCCTCCCTCCTCGATTTCCAAATTGATATCGATTCTGCGCAGCCTGCATCCAACGGCTCTCCGCGACCCTGACCAAGTCTTCTGTCATCTAATTTGGAGAGCGTCCTACTTTGCGCTTTCCGGTAGGGTAAAAGCCGGATAGTTGCCTCGGACGGATACATGCCCCGGTTTTTAATACAGTATGTTAGGAATATAAGTAATGTTAGCTCTTTACTACAATGAGTAGTGACCCCCCGCAGGCCTTAGTGACGCATAAGCCATCGGAGTAGGCGCACGTGTTTTGTCCGTGAGAGCAAAAATCTTCCGCGGCGGAACTTTGACGGGCGTAATATTTATATTGGTAAGTAATTTTTATTGAATATTTTTCTTGTCGAT
The DNA here is from genome assembly GCA_947347705.1 of Nymphula nitidulata. NCBI lineage: Eukaryota > Metazoa > Arthropoda > Insecta > Lepidoptera > Crambidae > Nymphula > Nymphula nitidulata. The sequence goes on from OX374636.1 coordinate 12,064,001, forward strand.
CGTCGTTTCAGTTAACTTTTTGTTTCTTTGCATGCATTAGAGCCTTAATAACATTGTTTATTATGTGTTATTGAAAAAAATATATTATTTATTTAATAATTAAAAAGGGCAAGTATCCACATCAAAAAGGATAGTCGCCTTACTTACTTTCGCGGATAGTTGCCCCTAGAGAGACTTAACATTTTCTAACAAGTAAAGACGAATTCTATTTTTTTGTTGTTTTTTCGAATGTATTGCGACTCTAACTTATTGTAATTGAAATAAATATCTACTTAACTGTTTTATATATTTATTCTAGATAAGCAAAATGCCTCGTAAATATAAGCGAAAACCAGGCGTGGTGCCGCGCACCATCAACTGGACAGAAGATAGCTTAATACTTGCCTTGGAAGAATTGAGAGAGAAAAAAAAGGTATTAATGAAATTTCTCGAACCTACGGAATATCCTCTCGAACCTTAAGAAGACGTTACGAAACAAGTAACCAGCAACTACTTACTCAAGGTATATTTTTGATTTAAAGGTGTATACCCACCAGTATAAATACAAAATTCTATCTATATACCTTTTTAGCTGACGTAATTGTATTTTTTGTCACTTTTAGGAAAATATCCTGTTCTTGGTTTCAAAAATGAAAAAAGACTGGTAGCTCATATATTGAAACTCGGAGACGCCGGTTTTCCGCCTGATAGAATTGTAATTCGCCAATTAGCTTATCAGTTTGCCGAGAAATTGGAGTTAAAACACAGCTTTAACAATGAGAATGAAATGGCTGGACCACAATGGCTGAAAAGCTTTCTTGAAAGAAATCCTGAAATAGCTTTGAGACAAGCTGAGGGCTTATCAATTGAAAGAGCGAAGGGTCTCAACAGAACAGAAGTTGCAAATTTTTTCACACTCTTAATAGATACTTTAACTAAGAATAATTTACTGGATAAGCCAGATAGAATATTTAATATGGATGAAACCGGTGTCCAGCTAAATAATAAAATTGGTAAAGTATTAGCGAAGAAAGGCGCTAAAGCAGTTAAATCAGTCACTTCCGGTGAAAAAGGAGAAACAATTACTGTTGTTGCCTGTTGCAATGCTATTGGAAATTTTCTCCCACCAGTTCTGATTATCAAAGGCGTAAAGAAGAAACCCGAATTCGAAGAGGGACTTCCGCTTGGTTCTCAAGTTTACATGCAAAAGAAATCGGCATACATTACCTCTGATCTTTTTTATAAATGGCTAACTGAACATTTTATCCCACGAAAACCATCAGGGAAGGTGTTACTGATTTTGGATGGTCATTCATCGCACTCAAGTGCTGTCAACATGCTAGAAACTGCTCGTGATAATGATGTGATATTGCTTTGTTTACCTAGTCACACTACTTCAGCTTTGCAACCGTTAGATGTAGCAGTATTCGCACCATTTAAAAAATATTATAATGCTGAGACAAACAATTTCATGCGTACCAATCCACAAAAAAAACTGAATCGGTACAACTCGGGCCAGCTAATATCCAAGGCATGGATTCGAGCAGCTGTTCCCGCCAATGCAATAAGTGGTTTTCGTGGCAGTGGAATCTACCCAGTGGAACCAAATGCCCTATCAGGTGCTGAATTTGCTATGTCAGATCTAGCGTTGGGGGAACTTGCGCTGGAACAAGAATCTAATTCTCTAGAAGACCAAGTACCAGGAGTTTCTGGAGTGTCTGCGTTAAAGAAGTGCTCACAACATTCTGAGCAAAGTTTCGCGTTAAATGAAAGAGACCAAGTGTCATCCTTAAGCAAACAAGTACCAAGTATTTGTACCGTACCGGAATCTGAGTCTAATCAAGGTCTACATCATCGAAACGAACTGTTTCCATCAGGATATCAAGTTCCAAGTAATACTGATAATCTGGAAATTATTGTACATGAGTCTGAACAGAATAACGAGAACCAAAATCACACGCCACCGAGACCGCGTTCAAGCCTATTAAATTTGTCTCAAGATTGTTTAGCCTTAGAAGATTGCGACATTGAACATTACATCTTTGATAATACTGAGTTGTCATTACCATCGCTGATATCTTTAAATGAATCCCAAAACCAAAATCTAGAAAAAGAAACACCGTCTAAATTTTTACATCAAGCATCTCCTATACCAAGAATACCGCTAAGCATAAGTAAAAGATCTAAACAATCTGCAGAAATTTTAAACTCCCACGATAAAATTGACCAGAAGAAAGATACAGCGGAGAAAATAAAAAAAACAAATAAAATTACGAAAACTAAAATTACCACTGAGACAAAGAAAAACAAACCAGCTGGGGAGAAGAAAAGCATTAAGAAGAAAACAGGGCTACAGCAAAAGAAAAAAAAGACTAAAAAATATATTGATATGACTAGCAGTGAAATTGAATCTGATGACACAGATTCAGATATTGTGAAACAGAAAGGAGTAAAAATATTAAGGAAGAGAAAATTACAGATTTACAGTTCTGACAGTTCCGACAGTAGTGGAAGTGAAGAAAATATATTCAGTCCAAAAACGCTTAAAGGGAAAGCCACCAAAGGACTCCCATTCAAAAGAAGCAAGGACGAAAAATCGATAAAAGACACTGAAAAGATATTAAAAGTAAAAAATTTTAATTCAATAGTAAATACGACTAAAAAAGTTTCAGTTGATAATTATTGCGTAGAATGTTATGAAAAATTACAATTTTACTAAATCAAAATCAGATTGGATTCAATGTGAGACGTGTCATATGTGGTTGCATGAAACATGTACAACATTCAAGAATTTTTGTAAAAGATGTGGAAAATTACAAATGTTAGCTGCGGGCAAAAATTAATGTTATTACCAAAGTTAATCACCAAATTGTTGTATTCTTATGATAAATGCTAATATTTTATAATAACTTACATAACTTTAAGTTTAAATAATATTTTTTAATTAAAATCATTAAAACTGAAAATTATTTAATAATGTTAATTAATATTTAACATATAGTACTTAATGAAAGATCTCAGTAAATTATAAAGTAAATTATAAAGACTGTTGAATAAATAATAAAGATTTTGTTGAAAAATTGATTTAAATTTTATTCTATCTAAAATAAAATCATACCGAGGTTACTATCCCCGCACGAGGCAAGTATCCCCCGAAGCATTTTCCACGCTAGGCTACTATCCGCCACAGTAGGCAACTATCCCTTTTCTAGGAGGTGAAATAAAACGATATTTATTCAAAACCATTGTTAATTATGAATACAAAAATAGGCTATCATAGAAGATAAAAGGCCTATGTTTTGAGATACATGCTAAATAATTTTCAGCAAGTTCATATTTATGAAAAATTAAGCTTTTTCGTAAAGTGGGGCAACTATCCGGCTTTTACCCTATGTGGTCGCCATGCTAGAACTATAATCCCCATCGGCCGTCTGATCTGCGTGTTATGTGCCCTGCCCACTGCCACTTCAACTCACTAATCCAATGAGCTCTGTCAGTGACTTTGGTTCTCTTAAGAATGACCTCATTTCTGATTCTATCTCACAGCGAAAACCTAACATAACTCATTCCATAGCTCGTTGGGTGAAAAATTATTTACCACCCCCAATTTTTAATAAATCTAAATTAAAATCCGTAACTTGAAATGATTGCATTGATAGAAAATAAAGCAGAGCCAAATTAAATTCTACTAACTCCAAACATGTATTTTCTTTCAAGATTCCCAAAATCTCACGTTCTTGATAAGGTCCTCAACTGTGAGCGGACACGTGTTTACGTAATGTATTGTACCTTAATCCGGCTGGGACATACACACAAATTGCTGCTCTAATTCGCTATTATTTCGCAAATGACGGCCGTGGCGCGCGCCTAGCCGGCCTCTGAGGTCATTTATACACTTACTTAGAAGCCCATAACAATTTTTCTGTTTGTACACAATTGTTAGAGTAGTCAATTTAATATTGGCCTAATGTTCTCAAGAATCGTGATTATGTTCTATGTGAAAAATATAAAGCTACTGCTCGTAAATAGGATCATTAGACAAAATCAATAAACAACGTCATTTATATAAATGTAACACGATAATTTTGGTAAAACTTACATTATTGCAGATAAAACAACTGAATTTAATGTTAACAAAAATGTTAAAAGTCCATTCAATTCACAACTAATATCCATTTATGTAGTTTTTTACAAACAGCTACTATAATTATCATCATCCCCCACCACCACTGCTCTATTAATTAAGTTAGTGCGTGAAACGCTTGCCATTGTAACCGTAAATAATGAGACCCTTCAGACCACAGAGTAGTAACCAGAGATAACAAATTTAAGACCAATCCTGGACCAACCACGAGAAAAGTGATTATTTTTCGTAGAAACATCATTGGAATTAATGTCTAATTCCAATGTGTCTCGCTCGTGACATTAAATAAGACAATTGAAAAAAGCTCTGGCTGTAGGGTACCCAAATCCTTGACTTTAATTGTTTATCCGATTGGTTTTCAATGGAGACTAATATTATTCAGATACCAAAATCACTACGGTCATTGCATTGCCGTAGGGTCAGTAGCCCCCCGTGGTCCTACGGCCAGGTGTTGCAATAACTAGTTCCACTGAGGTCCGGCCGATCTAGTTTCTGTTCGGCGCACGTATAACTATTTTGAAATGTACCTTTAGAAAACTATGTATTGTTCAAAGAATATGGCCATGCTGGATTAAAAACAAGCCAGTTTAAATTTATAAGAATACTAGCTGCACCGGCATGCTTTACAATGCCTTGAAGAGAAACCTGTTAAGTTATATAATAAAAAAATAACTAATAAGTTTTTATAAGGTAGAAACCTTATCGGGCGTCTCCAGAACACGCTACGAAAGTTTCATCACAATCTGATCAATGGTTTCGGAACGCATAAGGGACAAACATTCAAAACTGATTTTTATTTATATCTCGATAATAGATGAGAGATAGATGGATAGATGAAGTACGGGAAACTTGTTCACGGATGGTCGTGTTTTAATTTAGAATTAGGGAAAAACTTAGTGGCGAAAGAGAGTATGTCCTATTAGCGTTGTTTGTTTCCTCTTCGGTGCCTAGTAATTGGCGATCAACATTAATTTCAATAAGTTAAAAAGACGATTGAATCTTATCCAAACTTTGTTTTTATTTGTAGAATTATTAGTCTTAATAATAATTTCATTATTAATATGCTTTTTTTTAAAAAAAAAAAATACTTAGAAAATATTTACACTTATTATCTAGCCCAAATTAAGACTTTGTGTTACAAACTCGACCAGACTGCCGTCAACAACTGTAGTCCCAACTCCAATAATATTGAAGTAAACAAAATTAAGGTAGTTCGATGAATTATCATCATAGGAGCACTTCAAGCTACTTATCCTTAGTCAATTAATAATATCTAATAATAATTAATAATAAATTAAAATAAAGTAATGACGAAGAATAAAATGAATTGTGAAATTTCATTAAAAATCTCTGTAATTATCTTAATTATCGAGGAAACTATAGAGTAGACTAGACTTAGCCCAGTTTCTTTTATCCTTAGATTTAAAAACGTGCGCAATGGTTAAATATCAGTTTCAAATGGCAAAAAATGGAGGAATTCTTTGTTACTGGAACAAGCTGTCTCTTAAAGTAATAAAAATAGGATAAATTATTTTAATGATTACATAAAGATTATTTTTTAATTATATGTATTTATTTATTTACCGATTTTAAGTTGGGCCATTTCAGTAACTCACTGCTGGGCACAGGCTTTTCTACATGAAAAACACAAGGAGTTTGGGCCATAACACCACCACGCTAGCCCAACCAATGCGGGTTGGTGGGTTAAAGCGTTTGCAACCAGGAGCAGCAGCTTAACGTTCCTTCCGAAGCATGAAGGAGCCAAAGATTACAAATCTTGATTAACCGATCAAGGGATCGACCATGGCAAAAGTTGCTTTGTTTTCGTAACCGAAACCAGAACCACTAGGCCCCACCGAGCTTTTCAGTAACTTATTTAACGTTTTTATATGATTACCGTGGCTCTATCTGGTCGCCATAATGCTAAGGAAACCACAAAGGCAGGTGCAGCACCATCCAATCGCTGTCATAACGGAAGCGAGCCTTACAAATTACGTAACTATAGTCAGACATAGTTGAGGTACGCAATAGCATCTTTATCTTCAAATCGATTACTAACATTACAAAGCGACGTAATTGGATCAGCTCATTATTGACCAAGCAACACAGGTACTAAGATTAATTGACTGCTAGATAAAAGTTCTGCGAAATCACCTACCTACACTTCCTAATACATCTATCTACATTTGCTGCTATTCAAAAATCATCAACTATCAAGATTGGATACGTTTTCGATTTGGATGATGATTTCGGAGTTTTTGAAGTAGAACATTAGATTCTTGGGGTTTCTTTTTAGGGTTCGTTAGTCAACGAGTAACAATTATAGTTTAATTTAACGCTTAGTTTGTTCGTCCGTCTGTCCGTCAGTATTTTAGGTCAGAAACTCTTAGTAATTTGACGGCTAGTTAATCACGCCGACGAAGAAGTAAAATAATATACCTATTGAAATAAACCTACCGAGTACCTCCCCTGCAAGTAATCTAGTAAGGATTTATTTTCATCTATCCTATGGTGTGGGGTGTCGTTGGATAGGTCTTTCAAAAATATTGAAAGTGTGTGAAAAGGAATTTTTAATTCTGGGATCCATATGCAAAATATTAAACTTCAAAGTGATAATTTATTATTAGCCGAGTATGTAAACTTTTGACTGGAATGTGAAAGGTCGGGGATTCCCCCGACCTTTTACTTCTCAATTGTCGGATCGCGGATTCGATTCGAAAAGTCACATCCCGTCTCGCTTTGACGCACCGCGATGAAAAGTGACAGATATAGTTTCCGATATTCGAATCCTTTCCGGCAGTTAAGAATAAGGGGCCAGGTGTCTGCTTTAATCATCTGACATACCAAGGACTTGGAAGGGCCCAGTGAATTTCTTCTAGTCTATCTAAATTTACGATAAATGCGAACGTTATACACTCACCATGTCGAAAGATTATATTTCAACTTTATTATCAGCCGTCAAACTGCGAACTAAATACCTAACAACAACCTAACCAAAGTCCACATATTGTGACGGGCAACTACGGAACCCTTAAACTACGCGGGGACACATACGTATGGCGTAAAGTCTTCCACGTATCTGTGTAGATAATAAGATTATACCTAATACACATTAATAAGTTAACTTAAAATCAACTTGTTATTCATTAATTCTTTACTAGACAATTTATACTGAGAAATATTTTCTTAATCATGCGGATCTCTTATGATGATACAGTGCCTGTACGCCGCTTAGTAACAAAGTGCTTTTAATGAAGCATAATTATTTAGTTTTCTGAACACAACAAAAGACTTATTATTTGAGTTCGCAGAATATTTATTTACGGTCGGCGCTTCTATTATAAGGTATGCTGATTCATTTTCTTGGATGACTTGAGTAAAACTGAAGTAAAATAAGTCACTGCATTACTTTTGGCATGATATAATGATATGATGAGTTCATATTAAACAAAATTAGTTGACGTTTTATTTTAATAATTTTCTAAGAATCGTTTATGCAATTAGGGGTTTGCTCGTGTACTAATAATTATTGTATAAGCCTTATTTATACATTCAGTTACAATTTCATTTTTTATTCGAATGAAATTTTGAAACTTTTTTCGTGAACTTAATACCTACTCACATATAATTTTACGAAACATCAGTAATGAAACAAACGAAAATCATTATAGATTTCGATCTCATTAGATGTAATAACAAAAATTCATTGCTATTTTGCAGTCATATACGAAATCATAAAACCTATCATAACAGAGAAAAACCATTAAAATACAGTTGAACAATTTATTACGGTTCGTCAATAAATCGTTACAAAATAAGTCATATTTATTACCAATCTGTGCGGAGATTAATGACACTTTAACCTTAAAAAGCGCGCGGGGTCTCCGCGACCCTTACTGATCTTCAGTTAGTTATTTTTTAGTTATTACCGCTAGCAAGCTGAATTTTCAGCTATCTTCCTAGCTCGTACGGCTTGGCTTCCTTGCTTCTACGGCACTACTGCGATTAATAATGTAACTCAAATTTAGGTACTTAACTTTACATTTGTAAATTTATAATTCTTGTCATTAATTTATTTTAAATTATCAATTTAACAAGAATTAATACTATTTACTATTATGTATATACAGTTATGTTTTCACAAAATAAATAAAAAAGATAGTTTCCTTTGTGTTTTTTAAATGGCTTTTATATTTTGTAGTTTGTTAATACCCATCTATAAATATCTTAATATTTAGGATGTTATTTTCATTGAATTTCATTTTGCTACGACATTTAAGTGCGATTTTCGAAGATAAACACAGATTGTTGAGTGTGATGAAGAATGAGGTACTTATAGAAGAAGGCCTTTATTTTTGGAGTAAGACCTTGATTTGAACTCAGAATAAACTGACATTGAAGAACCAACTACACCCAATAAAGTAAGTAAATAAAGGGGAATAAAAGTTAATTATAAATTTAATTATAAATTTAATTGAGGAGCTAGTGGTTTAAGCGTTCTGTTTTCGATAATGAAAACAAAGCCACTTTCGCCAAAATTTATAATCTCGAGCTCCTCCGTGCTTCGGAAGGCACGTTAAGCCGTTGGTCCCGGTTGTTACTGCAACCGCTTTAACCCACCAACCCGCGTTGAGCCAGCGTGGTGGTGTTATGGCCCAAGCTCCTCATGTGTTTCTCCCATGTAGGAAGGCCTGTGCCCAGCAGTGGGACGTATATGAAAATGAAAATGGAAATATCTTTATTCAATTAGGCCCCCCAAGAAGCACTTTCGAATCGTCAAAAAACCTTTATGTCTAACACCTAAAATAATATTAACTAACAATGTCATAATGTTTGTCTTTCTGTCTTGTCTGGATCTACGTAAGCTAACAATGTTATAATGTCAGTCTGTCTATCGGTCTGTCTGTCATCTGTCTGTCGGTCCGTGTGTCAGGCTAAAAGTCTGTGTCGGTCAGTCTGTCTGTCTATATGTCAGTCTGTCTGAATTTACACCGGTTCCAAAAGTTGAACTACCAAGAAGATTCCGGCAACAAACTCGTGTAGTCACTCTTATGTGTATGGGCTGATGATGATGATGATGATAAATTTAATTTATTTTTAATTGCTCATTATTTTGGGGTAACTGCCGACCCCGCGCGACTAATAACGTTAGCTTTTTAGCGCGCCTAGTTAAAGGTTAACTCAACAGTATTGTGAAAGCGGACCACCTGTTCTATGACTGAACTTTAACTGGTGCAGTGGTACAATTGTAAACCCTCATACACTAAATACTTAAAAATTATTATTATTTCTCCTTTATCTAGTATCCTTCACGCTTAATTTGGGCAACATATTTTTTATTCGTCTCAAAGAATAAATGTATAGGTACGAAATTAATAGACACTAAATAAAAAAAGTTCACAATATTTTGAACAGTAAATCATGATGCCCTATTCGGATCGTAAGCTGTGCCTTGCCAAAGTGCAACCAATGACAAGGCAACATGACCCAATTAATATCACGAAGGTATTACTCAATATATGTAATGTAAAATCACAAATCAATTAAAACTCAGTTGTAATTTATATATTCAAATGAATCCCTCAGTTATTAAGAAATATGAAATTAAGAGAGTTCTATGATCAATTAAGCTATTTGTAGAATATTAATTAATTATTTAATGGAATTTCTTAATATGTTATTAAAAATGTAATAAATATAATTGTAAAAGATGATGATGACGCAAAATCCATAAAATCGAATTCTAAAATAAAATATAACAGAAATTAAAGAGCATAAAACCATAAGTTATGACTGACATTGACTGGTCACTCGTCAATTTATTAGGTAAAAATATAATCGATTAATCAATGTATAAGCCACCGTTATCGAATATCGATGCACTTTTGTAATATGTAAAAAGTTATCAGTGTTATTGGTGACCCTCTTCTAGAATTCCTATAGATGGAAAACGATGAACTTTTACAATTTTTAAAGGGTCGGAGCAGAGTAAAAAATTGGCCTTGTCAAAAATATCCCATATAGCGAGCTTAATGATGGTTTTTTTTAAGCTTCAAGAAGTTGAATTGCACCACCTCATGTACCATTCAACTACCTACCACTGTGACAAGCAACTTATTTTGACTATTTACGTTTGTAACATAACATGGATGTCTCTGCAGTCCACAGGATCCAATTATTGCTACGCAGTCAAGGAACGTTTCCGATTATGATACATGATTATAGTTTCCATCACAAGTAACAAACAATCCGATAGAGAAACCCCTCATTTGTGTTCCAGCAGTCAAAATCTCGTTAAAGCTTTCTTTGACTTATTGAAGCAGCAGCAGCACAATTTCGTAATGGCATATTGGGAATGAATATATGTAGTTTTGTCCTTAACGTTCAAGGCTTCTGCTTCTCTGACGTGGTTAGGATCAATCTACTTCAATTACGGCTTAATTCATCATTATCGACTTCCGTCTCCGCTCGTGGTTCGGGTTAGTTATACAGCGCGTCATGACATGTTGGACTTCATATTGTGAAATGAAAAACAAATTTTCTAATTTTCAATAGTTCCAAAATACTACTGTAGAGAGTGTTTGCTCACTATAAAAAGCGGGCACCTTCCGATGTTAACATAGTCATATATTGTCGTATATAGTGTTTACCAAAAATTCAAAATGTTAAAATAAATTTCAATAGTTCAGTTATTTGTTGTTGGCATGAGAAACTTTTGATAACACCTTAGTATTTATATAACTAGGTTAACATGGGTAAAATGAGTAACACGAAAATTAATTTGGGATTCCAAATACAAGACATCAACCTCATGCTAGTCAGTAAGGCCCTAATATTACGTTAACATTTTAGTCAACGAAAATAAATAACCCGCTCCGGTTTATTTAAGACCAGTTTTAGCATGAACTATTGGATTATTAACTTTATAGTAGCTAGCATAGAGGTCACGATAAAATAGATATAAGCTTGCTAAAGCTTTGCTAATGCAGACTTCCTTCTTCATGTGCCCATTAAGCATATGCTACTATGCTAGACACTCAGGCATAAGTAGAATGTTTTCCTGTTGGCATTGCACCAGCATATTGCTTTAGCTTGTAAAGCGATATTTTCTGAGAACAATGGTTGAATAAACTGGATTAGGAATAAGAACTTAATCAATATCCTTGTAGACTCGGTGGTATTTAAACATTAACTATTTGTTCCCTTCTCACGTGTTTAGAGCAATTATTCAATCACCATAATAGATATATATAGTTGTGATAGTAGAAAAACCAATACCTTTGTCAACACGTGAACAAATAAAATGTTCCATCACGTCCATTTCATATAATAATGAAACTAAGTCTAAAACCAATCACTAGTTGATTCGAGAAGAAGGGTAAATATAAATAAATTACTGGGTATATTTTAAATTTTTAATGTCGTATTGGTATTCCAGCATGAAAAGAAGCAGGTTATTTTATTTAAAACAATCAGAAAAGGAGGCACACGAAAGTTACTATATAACTGAAGATATTGTAAGGCTTTAATAAAATTTTATTGATTTTTTAGATTTTATGTATGCTTAACAAAGCGGAAGACACATTAGATTTAATATTATTATATGAAACTGGTTACATTAATATACAAACAAGTGTATGATTTAAACAAGGACACGCGGTTAGTGGGTCCTCCGAATCTATTAGCAACAATAAAATTGTGATAAGGTGCATTTTAGAACTGATATTGCGGTTCCGCGTCGCTCACCGGCCTAGTTGTGGCGGGAAACGTACAGATCTCATTGAATGCTGCACCATAAAGTTTGATTCATATCTGACGGATCTCATGGATATTGCATAGCTTATTAATGTCAGATGTCAGAATTTAATTTTTCTAGTTCAGATGAAAACGGCATTGTACTTAAAATTGGGGCAGATGTGCCAGAAACGTCACTTTACGCCTGCTCCGCCGCGTCTGCTCCTGCAGATATTATTCATTCCACCCATTCATGCAATTGCAACATACAATTGACATTTATCTATAAGCTTAAAAATAATTATAACTACTCAAAATCTTCGCGGCTGCTCACGCATCGCTGTTACAACCCCTCTGATGTGAATAGTTCTTAATTGGCTTCATTAGGCACCGAATAAATAAACCGATTGCGACTTTATGTAATTTAAATTGGAATTGATTTGCTTGTAAGACTGAGGATATCCTGAATGGACGTGAGTGGACATAGCCCGTACGAAGATTATTGCAGGAAATTGGTTAGGTTTGTAGGTATACACAACGTAAGGGATAATTGTTCGCTATAAATAGGCGCATTGGTTAATTAAATCTGCTTTTTATAACTGATGGATGATATGGATATCTCATTAAGCAAACTGGATCTTGGAACAGTGAAACCAACAAAACGAAGCATGTATGGATCCGCTTTTTTCGTTCAGAATCAAAACGAATTATTTCAAAAAAAAAAAAACATAATCTATTTTTAAATGTTTCAAATAAAATAAGTATGCAATCAGACAAAGTGTAAATAAATATTTATTAATGAATTAAATTTGCGTTATTATCAATATATTATCTCTGGAATATTAAGTGGTAATATTAGTCTAAAATTAATTATTTATTAGACAATTAATTTCCATAAATTATTATTGTCGTTTTTCTTTGAAATGTTAATTTAATGGTCATTCTACTGAAGCCCTTTGAATCATATTTACATTTCTGAATAAAACAGCGTCTAAAATTATAAATTACAAGAAAAGTACTGTGATATAATTTATAAGTGCAGTATTGGGCGACAACATCAAAGGTATGTCGAATATTGTCGCATATCCAAAGTAAATATGACCGGCTACATATTTATTTTTAGTAATACAGCTTTTTTTCTTAGCACTAGCATAATCAGTGAAGAACCCAAAATCAAGCACAATAGGAGTCTATGGAGAGGGTTGGTAAGGGACGAAATGGTAACAGTAGATAGATTTATGTCGTATCGTTTGACCCATGGTAATGGTAGTAGGTAGTTAAGTTAGTAGATAAACCTAACAAGACAGACCACAGACTGTACACCAACAACAGTGTATCTTATCATGAGGCCGTGTCTATCACGATTCCCACTTTGCACTTATCTTCAGCCCTTCGGGATCTGTGGGGCCTAACAACTAGTCTAGTTACACATCCTACAGCCAGACTCATAAAAGATAGCACACTGACAGAATGTAGGTGGGTTAATGGATATTTACAATTGGGACAGCACGAATATATGGTTTTTTAAGTCGGTATGGACCAATTTGATATACAATTAAAAATTTGCTTTCAAGACCAAAACCTGCTTAATAACAATACAATCATGTTAAATATTGCCAATCACCTCAGTGTCAGGTTTATCGTCAATGCCGTTGACATATTGTACACTAATATTAATCAGGCCAGTTCCAACCGCAGTCACATAGTAGAAAATTATGTATTTTTCGTGACAGTGCCAAGGGCACAAGCGACAGGCGACCAAAAATTACGCCAATTACGCGCAGGTGCAGGCACGCCCTTCACCGGATAATTTGCAACTTTTATTGGGTTTTATTACCCTATTCAAAGCCTATTTCTAATGAAACTGCGTGGATTTAATTAGAAGTGTTTTGTAGGGGACTACGGTTATGTATGATTAAAGACTTAATAAGAAAGTTCGCTTTGCGAAATACAGAACGACCACCGTAAATTAGTATGCCTAGACCGTGACCAGTATGGTGTAGCCAATTCTAAAAGTGGATGAAACACTGCGTAAAATTAGTACGATCCAAAACGTTGTTTATAGTTAGACGGGGCTTAACCTGATGCTGTTTCTATCTGTCTTTATTAACAAAAATATATGAGACAGTCTCAAGTTTCTTATGGAAGGTGTTTTTTCTTTTGGAAATGCCTTGTATTATGTATGACAGAAAAAATAAGAGTAATATAATAAACGATAATACGTTGTTCGGTGTAGGTTCTTCCCCAGTAACAAAGTCCCGTTTCGGTGGCGAAGAACCTTTAATAATGATTGGTATGTATTTTTAAATCAAGTTGTAAAATAGTCACGATGACATGCGTGTATGCTTAGACAAACATCTTGATTTACACCTGACATCTGTGACGGAATCAATGTTTAAATGTGATACTCACATTTTGAATTATGAGGTAAAAAAGGTATTTGACGTAACTCGGTTGGATTTATAATATTATTATTTGATATTCGATTCAAGACCATAAGGTTTTCAATGTTAAAAATTTCACTCGGCAAACTCAGATCGCAATTCAGACGTCGTTTGTGCACTGAATCCGACGAGAATCAGAGAAAATATTTGTCGCTCGAAACTACACATCAGGATACGAAATTTCTTCATTTATACATACATTATCCGACACAAGCTCTTAATTCTATATATGAGGGAAATAATAGGAGTGAGTGTAAGAAAATATTTTTGTTATTATTGATACGTTCAACATTACATTTTGAGTGATATTACTCATTTGCAGGTAAATTTAAAGCCCAAAACTAATTAAAATAAATTACTCACTTTATTTTGAAATGTGCTCAAATAATTATATATCTACCTGTATGAATGATTCTAATACCGGTAAGTTTATTCAAGATTCAATTGTTCTAAATTTTATTGGTGATCAACTTACAAAAATGGGTGCTATTTAAAAATATTTATCTTATATGCTTAATTTTTGATTTTAACATTATTATAAATGTTTGAAAAATTACTTAGTAATTCGGATGTTGAAATAGAATATTTCGACATTGTAGGGTGGACGTTAGCTCATAAACGCAAATACAAGATAGACTAGAAGAATTTCACAGGGATATCCCAAGTCCTGGGTGGCTCAGTGGTCAGAGCAGTCGCCCGGATAGCGAAAGGTCGCGGGTTCGATTCCTGCCTCAGGACGTGAAATTTTTCTAGTTTTATTCTATTTTAATTACTAAGTAATATTTATCTTAATTACACATTTTGTAAAGCTTTAATTTAATTAATAGTAGAGCCACTTTTCTTTAGTAAATCCCAAATTAATATAAATCTCGAACAGCAGTGGTACGGTCACAACTTCTATTGAACACTTTGATTCAACAACGAAAAACTTAGGTTGCACATTATTTATTCATAAGCTATTGAAAAAACAAGCCAATCAATGTTCCCCACAACCCTAACAACGCATCGCCTTCTCGCCGCACGTGGAAGTGTAAACAGAGGCGTTGTACTGAGAAAAACCCACGCAATTCCTATGTTGACGAGGACTACTGATTCGGTTTGATGAATGTATTACAGACGGCGTGATGCATTACTTCACGAGCAATGTTTACTGGAGTATTTTGAGCCTTGACGCCGTGCGGTCATCGCCGTGTTGGGCTTCATAGAAGAGTGTCAATAAACAAACGTTAATCGCAAATTAAAACTGTGTCGTGGAAAAGGAATACATTTGACGGTTGATCGATTGTTTTCATTTTATGCTAATACCTTTACCACACACGCCTTTGTTTTCTTTAATACAGAATTATTTATGAATTAATTCAGTTCCAACTATACCAAATAAGTATATTGTTGAAAATAATATGTTTCTATCTTTTTTATGAGATACAGATTAGAGCAACGCGGTATTTTCTAAGCACCTTGCCTTAAAGCACAGCCAAATGATACCTACTACGTAAATGTTCTTGTATTTTTAATACGTCTTAGTAATTCCAATCGTGATTACATTATTTACTGATCAATTACCGTCATTGAAACTTAAAGCATCCATTCAATAACGCACGAGGAGTCCATAAGAAAATAATTACTCCTACACCATTACCCACGTTGACTGATGATACATTATCAATGACACTAGAGACAAAAATAAACACGAAGATAAATATTGAACTTAGCAGATGACTATCGAAGGTCCTGCCTACAACCTACAGGTACTAATCAAACGTCATACACAAACCTTCTAAGGTTTGTTCTGCAACGTGCGGGGGCTTATTGCAACTGCACCAACACTCGGCAGTAGTGAGTCATGCTGAACTAACTAATATTTATAATTAGCGGTTGCCCTCGAGTTTATCCGAACATTAATTACATGAGGTATGGTGAAATCGAATTCGAAAATAAAATTTGATCTTACTTACCAATTGCATAAAATATCCGGTAAATTTTTGCTATACAAATTAAGCATAAAAATCTTAAAAAAAGACAATATCACAAAAAAATAATACATATACGATGGGATATAAATAAATACGATGGCAAACTCATAATTATACACTAAGATCTATTGAAATAAATTGAAAGTAGATGTCAACCAAGTGGTTTGAATGCTTTAGTGTGAGGAGCTCGGTGGCGTAGTGGTTTGAGCGCTTTGGTTCCGATTACGAAAACAAAGCAACTTTCGCCATGGTCGATCCCAGGATGGGTCAATAAAAATTTGTTATCTCGAGCTCCTACGTGCTTCGGAAGGCACGTTAAGCCGTTGGTCCCGGTTGTTACTGCAACCGTAAAGCGGTTGCAGTAACAACGGGGCCAACGCCAAGCACGTGCATTGGGCCAGCGTGGTGGTATGGCCCAAACTCCTCATGTGTTTCTCCCATGTGGGAAGGCCTGTATATGGGCGATGATGATCTCAACTAAAATGTCAACTGTCTTGTTAGTTTAGTGGTCATCAAACTTTAATTACATACAATTCACAGTAAATTAGCTTTCACGTGCGCCAATTTTATATAATCATACGCAAACATAAAAGTTCTATTAAAAGCTGTCTGAATCTGTGTCACAGACTACGACGATCCATGATTTTTTAGGCGTTACACTATCTATTATCCTTATGCCACTAACAGAAGGGTGATAGTTTTTTAATTAAAAAACGCAGCCGGTATATCTTTCTGTGTGGGTATTACCCCAGAAAAAACGCAGGTAGTACTGGGTAATACAATCGCGCCTTATATAGCAGCTTAAACGGGTGATTAAAAATGCAACGACAAACTTAGGCGCCAAGTGCGTGGGCGCCGCAGCACGTGCGATGCATTACCACGGGATGCAGCTTACACTGCTCTGTCATGATGACTAATGACAACTACAAATACAGTTGTCCCTAACACCTGCATCATATCGTCACATAAACTATTTAGAACTTTAATGCCTGTTTTCGCGAAAAGTCTCCTGAGCTTATTTATTTGGGACTCTCCTTGACATAATTATGTTTCTTTTACTCCTTTGGGTAGACAGAAATAAATGCGGTAAGAGAGAAAGACAGGAAACGGTTGTTGAAAACAAGTACTAAGTCCAAATACAGTAATTAGATTTCATAAAAGTATCATAAATCATTCGTAGGAACATATAATTCGGTACATATTAGTATATCTGCTAATTTCACAGTAGTTGCAGTACCAAATTATATGAGTAATACCTAATTACCTATGCAGAGGTCTAAGGCCCAAGGTAAAGTTGATAACTAATTTAAACGTAATAATAATGAAAGCATTGTCGTCATTCCTGCCTGCATCGGTAGAGACGTGCTCAGCGTACACATCGCCTGATAATCAGTGAGTGGTAGTCGTGACGCAAGCGAAGAAGGTACAGAAAAACCTATTCGGTCATTACTTCTGCCAGTATTTGGTTGTATGGTAGTAAGTATAGCTACAATACAACAATTGACGCCATCGCCGCGGCATGTTACGCATGGACAATTGCGAATGCCTTGTCAACCAACTACGTATTACTGAAGATGCATTGACCTTTGCATATTATGTAGTTTTATAATTTAAAGAACTCTAAAAATACAAATCACAATAATTGATAGCTAAAAGTTACTTAATTCTATTCTGTTACTTAAAACGTACCCAAATAGTATTTTTTTCGGAAACAATTATGCTACACATATTCTAAGTCAATAACGATGTCCATCAACAAAAATTCGAGTAATAGAACACTGTAAACTGAAACTCAATTTAAATGTCGGTGCTATTTTCCGCATGTTTTCGTCACCACTTAATACTCTTAAACAATGATATCACGTTGGTACCTACAATTCAAAATAATGACAGCACCAACTTCGCACACATCCATGACATCATAAAATATAAGTGAAAAGGTTGAAACGTCATCAATTTAAGTCATCAATCAACGATGACGACATATGACGGATGAAAATATAACAAGTCAAATATTAAAGGGTGACGCATACAAGGACTCATAAACCTATTAAATAAAACTAATGCTGGTGAAGTGATGCCTATATTTGGAACTGAGTAAAGCTTCACTGATGAGTTACTTAACGGGTCAGTTGTAATCATTGGTCATTGAACCGAACGAGGAAAATGGTAGATTGATAAACTGAGAAATACATGAATTGAGAATGTGCGTAACACTACCAATGATTAAACTCCGAAACATTTTAAGGCGGTTCCCCTTGCCAAAACTCTGCTCTAATCAGCTATAGGTACAGTATGTCCCGTAAATAATACCACATACTCATGATAATGGCTGACATCAAGACCTACCAAAATAACCAAACATAATAAATTAACCAAAATTTGATGATTTTTTAAGAAAGTCACTACCTTGAACTCGATCTTTTACTATCAGATATCGGGAAAATCCTGACGCATTTACTATATTGCCAATTAATTGGCACGTTAAATAATTTTTGAATAGGTGCATCACCTAAGGAAACAATAATTTTCCAATACAAAACAAACATTTTCCAACAAGGTATCTTATTAACGATTTTTCGTTGATGAACATTAAACGGTCACGGTGAAAATAAATTATACCAAGCAAAGTAGTTCCATTATTTCAAACTAATATTAAACGAGAACTGAATAGCACAAATTAATGTCAAGGGTATTGGAAATCAATTAATAATAGTAACAACACAGAAAAGGGAACGCACCACGCTGATGATTAATCTCAAAAACATTAAGATCGAATTTAATTAGTCTAATGCCAGACGGATAATGGGATCTAGTGAAAGATATAAATAGAACTTGCCGTTAAAAGGAGGCATGATGATCATAAACAGCAACAATTACGAACAGGACAGGACCCAGAAAACATACTGTACAGAAGCAGTGGCTACTAAGACTACTAACCAGCCTATAGTGAGCTTAGGGTTTTTTTTACAGCCTGAGCAATAAATTTGAAAGTAAGCCAAGACATGGGCTAAGCACAGCACATTTTTTTAACATAAAAATACATCTTCACAGTAGTAATTTAAAGCAATAACATATTTGCTCTCTTATCATCACCATCATCAGCCTATATACGTCCCGCAGCTGGGCACAGGCATTTCAACATGGGAGGAACACATGAGGAGTCTGTGCCATTCCACAACCACGCTGGCCTAATGCGGGTTTGTGGATTAAAGCGGTTGTAGTTGCAATCGGGACCAACAGCTTAACGTGCTTGCCCAAATTTTGATTCACCCATCCCGAGATCGACTATGGTGAAAGTTGATTTGTTTTCGCAATCGACACCAGAGTACTTAAACCACTACGCCACGTCGCTACCGAACTCCTTATACAAGATGTTACAAAAAGGTGTAGTCATATCTTAAGGCCTTATTCTACCCATCAATACAAATAATGTTTACTTTGAAGACAACTACAGAATCGAGAAGAAATTATCTGTTCCATAGTAAGGTTCAATACCTACTCGACGTAATGTGTATTTTGACACCTGGTATTTGCTTGCGTCTTATAAACTTAACATGACTTATTTTTAAACTAAATACATGCGTAAAGAAACTGCTTCCTCAAAGGGTAATTATCATGTTTCTCTCATCTTCGATTCCGGCAAGTGTGTGGGAACATATAAATCTCGCTTTGACAAGATGCGCAATCTACGATTGTTAAAACACTGGTCGTTAAGGATTTTCCGTCCCATTTGCATGACGATACGGTGTTAGGGGTCGAACATGCATGACTGTCTAAGAGTCACGACTCACGTGGTTAGGTTACATTTTGCGTGAAACCAAATCCCTCTAATATAGAAAACCGTGACATTGATTTGCAAACATTGTTGTTTATGGAAATTATAGAGGATGTAATTTAATCTGTGAAATACCCACAAACCAGACACAATAGATATTCGACTGTTGAGGACATGGCGACATATTATATTTATATTTTTCATAAACCCAAGACGAAAACTAGCCGTTTTTTTAATAACATTTCAAAACATGTTTACAAACTCTTTACTTTTACAAATGGAATTTCTATCTTAAATTTTCTTTTACGACAACTAGTTCATACGTCAACCTGTCAATTTTGCTAGCATAATCGCGGAAATTAGGATCTAACATGCCACCTACTGCAGTGTCGCATTACTTATCAAGCGCTAATCAAGTGGTTTTCCGTTCAGATAGAATATCCGGAACACAATTGACAGGGCGCCAACTCATATAGGAAGCAACTCTTTTCAGAAGGACGTCAAGTTCATTATAATCCTAATAATCTAGAATTTTCTGTTTCTGTTCGTTACGGGTGGATAGACTGGTCGAGTTTGATTAGTATCGTTAAGCTTTTGGAAGGCAATAAGATTAAGAAATCTAATTATTTTTTTTGTAAGATTGTGGATAGTACAAGTACAACATGTACTAATTTTGCCTAAAGCAGCAAAATGTGAAATTTCATTTACTTGTAAAATATTTTAACAATTAAATATCTAAGAAATTTCAAAGGCGATGTTACTTATCCTTTGAATCTGTTTACGGTTTATCTAAATTTATGATTTCAGCTATATTTTTTTGAACTTTTAATGAATACGTTTGTGCTTTGTGATGCTCCGCTATCTGACTAAGATGATGAAAACAGATTTCATTTAGTCATCTAATTTCCCAAGAAGTTTTAATTTGGGGATTGCTTGAACTAAGTAGGCATCAAGAAGTCCCATCACGCTCTCTGTGTTTACTTCTTTATCCTGCGTACTGGCCGGCTTTGAATACTAACCATGACCGTTCACAAGACTTCTCATGGCATGTCAAAAACAAATGATTCAGATACCGCCCGCTCCTTTTTCGGTGTCTATGTCACCTCCTACACAAGATTGCAATTCAGACAATTTGTTACACCGCGTTCCTACTTCATTAGTTGGACATACAATAAGCTTCTAATGAGCGTGGATTCTTGATAAATAACTATAATTTTAAGTCCGGCACAAAAGATAACTAATTTTAGACAGAAAATTTTGAATGCATCATGATTATATCTAGAAGTCCACGGTGACTATACTATCAAAGATATCAAACTATTCTAAGTGGATATTTTGTCAATAAAGTGTACACATGGGAATGTAAAGTGGTTTGTTATTCATTAAATTAATCGTAAAAGTACTAAAAGAAACGGTTAAGCACGCATATTTGAAATTAACTTCGACATCATTATTCAGTGCAGTGCTGCCGTATAATCGCCACTGTAATATTCTGTTCCTAATTTGTTATTGTCATAAATTCCTAGTTTGTTATTGTTAAAAGCTCCACAGTATAAACCCAATAGTAAACTAAGCAATGTTACCTTAGCTCAGCACGTGGCACACGCTATTTTATACTTTTGTTCCCAGCGCAAAATACAGAGTTTTTATTTGTTAAGTCCTAACTTACATCTGACAATGCAATAAGTAGGTATATATAGGTAGTACAGTTTATGCTTGGATCTACTTCAACTTTCCAACATATTACATTGTTAAACTACGAATTTCCAAACAGTTTCCTATATAATATTGACGGGTTCATGATCACACAAAGAGGCAACAAATTTTTATATAAATATGTAAGTATAACAAATCTACCAACAAACATTTTCCTTTTCAATTCTGGTCTAAGTAGCTCCTTAGTTTTATTAATACTTCAGAGGAGGATTTACCGTAAGCAGTTAAAACGGTTTTAGATAAAACAAATTTTTAAGTCCTATAAATTTAATATGGTAACTATGAACCAACCTTAGCCCTCTTATTATAAAACGCGGACTTAAGTTAGTACATGTCGTAAACTGATTCCGTCACTGTCTTTCTTTTAACAAATATAAGTGACAACATCAATTTTAGACCAGTACTAACATGGTTTTTTTAAATTTCCAACTGCTAGTAAACGTGTTACCTCCACCATCTGCAGACTTAGATTGGGTCATGTATGCACCCCCCGTTTTTCTCGCCAAAATTAGTGTTAAGGACAGTTCTCTTTGTGAATGCGGTCTTGATGAAGGTACTACCGATCACATATTTTTTGATTGCTCTAAATTTAACGTTTCCCTATATTCCCTTCTTCCTTCTTCGGTTCCTCGACCCATCAACTTAAAAACCCTCTTAACGTATGTAAACTCAACTAATTAAAAAAAAGACTGTTAATAATTTCTCGCTAACAATCATAATTCGCTCTTGTACCTGCACAACGCCTGTCTACATACTAAGCGGAGTTGTTAACAAACGTCTAAATATAGCAAAGATACACAAACTTGAAATTGGCTAAATTATAGTAGAAAGCCATAAAAGAAGAAATTGAAATTGAAACTTTAGTCCGTGTTTTATAATAAGGGAGTAGGAGTTTAGGAGGTAGACACATGCAATGAAGGTTTTTTTTGTACTTATGCCTTTACAATTTTCTAATACATTTTTATATATCTCTTAGGGTTTAGCCATTGTATGCTTCACTAAAACTCATTGCGCTGTTCCCTTTGGTCATATCATGGGCTGTTCTTCATATTGTTGTACAGCCTAAAATGTGAAGAAAATCTCCTATATAAAGCCTATGTATGTACACCGCGTATAATAAGCGCGCCGTCGACGCTAGTTTAAGGAACGCGCGTCGACAGCGCGTTTTTAATTCCACATAACAAAGGCAGCAGTTTGTTTGCGCTTGTATCAATGCAAACGTGCGTCGACGTCGAGCTTATTAAACGCGATGTGCATAAGCTCTCAATAGCATCAAAATCCATTAATTTGTCAAGCTATAACACATAAGCTTACAAAGAAAACATTTGATTTTGATCATTTTCACCTTTTAGTTCTTAGGATACACTATATAACCTACTTGTTCTCCATAACATATTCGTCAGCAACATCTATATTTAATTAAACTCATATCATACTTATATCTTCATTAAAATCTATGCAAATAATGGTGACTACATCAGCTACATTGTAACAAAAACTAGTCCTGCAGCATTACATACAAGAGTTGTAAATGATGGTTACCCATTGTTCGCTTAATTATTCAGACAGATCTAATATCACGCTAATGTGATTCAATAACAAACCTTGCGCATATTTTAATACATTATATGGCATATAATACTTTATGACATAAATATACATTTAATTTTCTTGTTGGCTAGTAACACCTTGCTTTTCAAGTATCCAAGAATCAAACACCTCAAGTACGTGTGCAAGTTTTTTTTTTGCTGCGCCAATATCATTGAGAAGCTGGGCGACGCGAGGAGCTCGGTGGTGTAGGGGTTTAAGTGCTTGGCCGTAATGGCCGTGGTCGTAGTGAGAGAGATGTACGACATGGGAATTCGACATAATTTTCGTCTTATCCATGTTCATTCTAAGACACACTTGTTGGGAGACTGTACAGAGGTGGTCGAGCATTGTGCCCAAGTCTTTCAGGTTCTTAGCCATGACTACGATATCATCAGCAAAGCGAACTGAAGAACAGCCCAGGTCTCAACGGAATCGAAGGATTACTCGTCCACAAACGCTAAGCTTTATGGCAGGTTATACTATTCGGTCTTCTGTATAACCTGCCGCAGCGTATGTATGTGGTCTATAGCACTAAAGCCTTTTCGGAATCTGTCTTGTTCGGGAGGCTGGAAGGTCGTCAAACCTGCGTGCGAGACGATTCGTAATAACCCTCGAATACAACTTGTAAACATGAGTCAGGAGCGTGATGGGTCTATACTTCTTCAATAGGGATTGTCACCCTTTTTGAAAAAGAGGGCCACCAGGCCCCTGTGCCATGCCTTTGGCATTTTACCCTCGAGCATGACGCAGTTAAATAGCAACTGAAGAGCTTTCAGGACCGGTCGTCGACCTGCTTTCAGAAGCTCGGCTGAAACTGTATAGAATTAATCACATTTTGATGTTTTTGATGCGTTTAAACGCCTACTTTATTGTAACAGTTACAATTACAAATAAATAAAGAAAACGATGAGAAGCAAAAGAAGAGAATTAATTTTAAAACCTGAAAAATTATTGCATATTCCCCATTGCCTAATTTGAAAGCGCCCTAAAGTAGAGTCTCGGCATACCACTATGCTCTACCTCTATTTAA
Source organism: Nymphula nitidulata (assembly GCA_947347705.1). Classification (NCBI taxonomy): domain Eukaryota; kingdom Metazoa; phylum Arthropoda; class Insecta; order Lepidoptera; family Crambidae; genus Nymphula; species Nymphula nitidulata. Next base: position 12,088,389 of record OX374636.1, read on the forward strand.
AATATGACATTACCGCTGAACCCGCGAGCCAAACATCAAATTTTATAAATGAAGCTTTACGCGTCTGTGTACCGTGAAAATCGCAGATTACGCCGCGAAAAATGACTAATCTTTTTATGTTGAGCGAGAATAATTGATCCGAAAAACCAACGTGTAACCAGAATTACCACAATTCCGAGAAACTGATCGCTAGTAGATCACGTTTGATACAGACAGGAGAAGACAAAGCACGAGGACATCTCAAGCGCTTGTATTGTAAATAAGTTATTGTTGTATGAATTTTAAAAACATGTATTCAAAAATAACGTACCTACTTCGTTTCCGTACATTAGACAATAATTACTTATACCTACCTATGTCATAGGTATTAGAAAAACTGCTACTTAGTGTAACAAAAAAGGAAACATTCATTAAAATCCTGTGTTCGAAATTTAACTTAATTTTCCTCAAATGTGAGCAAAATGCGACTTGGATGCGAGTTTTTAGGCAGCAAAAGCACCCGTTTCGTGCTGGAGGTGAAAATTATATTTTCAGCACATTTGCTCAAAAAATGCATTTTCGAAGCCTGTGTAAAGAATATATTGATCGAAAGTTAAATATTACGCACCTTACAACGGAGTGTACGGTAAAAAAGGTTTAACCGCTCGCTCCGTTGTACGGCGCCGTGTGTATCCTTTGTTTTTTTTTATCCTAAAAAATTTAAAGAATTCCGCTAAGGAGTTTCATCATCATGATCATCAGCAGCCTATTATACGTCCCACTGCTGGGCACAGGCCTTCCTACATGGGAGAAACACATGAGGAGTTTGGGCCATAACACCACCAAGCTGGCCCAATGCGGGTTGTTGGGTTAAAGCGGTTGCAGAAACAGCCGGGACCAACGGTTTAACGTGCCTTCCTAAGCACGGAGGAGCTCGAGATAACAAACTTTGATTGACCCATCCCAGGATCAACCATGGCGAAAGTTGCTTTGTTTTTCGTATCGAAACCAGAGCGCTCAAACCAATACGCCACCGAGCTCCTCGTTTCGTTTTGAGGAGTTTCACATTATGAGAATAAATAGGCTAAACGATCGAACCTCTTTGGAACGCTTTAGCTCAATACAATTGCCTCGTTTGAAAAAAGAGTATAAGATGCAGTTTTATTTTCAACACGCTCACGTGGCGTCTATTGCAAATGTGCGCCATTTTTATATTATGAACGTCAAATATTGTTGCGACTTTCCGACTGTTATTTAGAAACAAAATAATATTGCTGTTGTACTGTCTTCTCGCAAATCTTCTGAAAAACGTTGTGTGACACACGTGCGGATATTGGTTTTTACAAACTCGTGACAATGGTAAGCCCTCGACTTCGTATCCGCCTTACATTTGTCTCTTTCTTTGTAAAAACCAACTTATCGCACTGGTATCACATTCATAAATAACAATTTTCAATTTAAAAAAAACTTAAGCAAAGAAATCTAATCAAAAAAATATTTATTGGAAATCGATGGGAGAGCCCTTTAATCAGCAGTGGACATCATAGGCTGATATGATGAAGCAAAAAAACGGTAAGCACAAATTGTGGTAAGTGATATAGCTAACAATCGCTTACAGACACCTGCAATATCGAGGAAATCACTTGATACTGCAGCAGGTGCGTTGGCATTCATCGTAACACCTATTCCTTATAACCACACTAGAGCGAAATGCCTCACAGTCTGCTCTACCTCTGGTACTGCTTAAAAGCACCAACCTAAATGACTGCAATCTTCTTCAAGGTGGATATTATTCAACGAAATACAATTAATTACCTCAATGTCAATGTAGGGCTTATTAAATACATTACTAAGGGCGCATTACAAAGTTGGCACAAGCCACATAGTTACACGTGCCGCATACAAACCTCTGGCGGTATCTTCACGTATTCATTGCATGGCCGTCGTACTTTTAATTTACTTAAATCGCAGACACATTCCGAGGCTATGGTTGTCACTGGACAGGTTACACAGAATCACGGTTGTAGAGTGCGAACAGCTGCGGCACCTGCGGCCCCAATAAACATATCCCGCATAGGCATATTGTTTCCAATATCTACATAACATTTTGTATAAGCGAATGAGCGAAAAACCCTCAACGGCGCGGCGGCGTGCTATTTTAAGGCGCTCTTTTCCCGTTTTGAACATTTTCGATTGCTTGTACCACCACGAATATAAAACATTCAATTCTGAAATTCTTATATAATATAGTTGACCGTATTATCTATTAGTTGTAAAGACAGAAACATGATTGGTAATACTTCACTCGATAGAAAAAAAATTCAAAGATTGCTCTGCTCAACATTTTAAAAGTCATTTAAGTCAGATAATACATTATTAAATGACGTAAAAAATATACAAATTGATGTAACTTTTCATCATCTATAAAATGATAATAACGGATTTTTTTACGTCATACATTTTTATTACGATGTAGGCAAAAAACCTATAAAATTCAAATTACGGGGAGTGATCATGACGCTCCGCTGTTACTTCAGTACCCGTCGAGAGCTTCCCGAGTAAGGTCACGTCGCTTTATGCTCCGCAGATCCCGCACGATAGTTTGTATTTAAATAGGTGTAAATATAAAATAGGTTAGGTTTTTTTTAAGTTTGATTAGGTTTATTTTAGTTTGTTTAGGTTTGTTTTAGTTTAAAATAAGTTTTAGTTGGTAAATAATAAGGTTCTAATTAAAATGGGAAACAAAAATTATAAATCAAATTTTAATAAGCGGACCCATAGAAAAATGTGGCAATATAAATGGTAAGTACTACCTTTCTAACATATTTGTTCTGTTCATAAACCACCCACTAAATGATTCTTAGGATGTACACGATGTCCTGTTTGTTCCTAGTTATATAGTCTCACAATATAACAAGGGACAGTATGATTTCAAAGCCAGTTATATAATGAATTAGAAATTTATTGTTATCCAATTAACGAAATTTATAAATAATATATATTATAAATTTTATAAGTTCCATCATATATACACATAAAATTCTCGACTCACAGTTTTAGTTACCATACTCCTCCGAAACGGCTTGACCGATGATCATGAAATTTTATATGTATATTCATTCAGTAGGTCTGAGAATCGGCTATTATCTATTTTTTTTTGACATTTTGTTTTTTATGGCAAGACAACGTTTGCCTGGTCAGCTAGTGATTATCTAAATATTTCGTATGACGCTTTTTGTACCACAGTGTAATTGCACAGAACAGTAGGTATAACTTCAAAACCGGTTCTGAAATTATTCTGAAATTTTTATTGTTTTTTTTCGTTTATATAAGTTTAGTTCTAATTTAATCATATATGTTTTATAAACGCTGGCCTATTTTTTAGTGCTTTTATGCGCCAGAAAAGAAATTCGAGTGTTGTGGTCTCAGGGTTTGAAAATAGCTCTGCAGCAACCTATCAAAGTGAAAAGTAAGTATATGTATGTATAAAACACATTGGACCTAATTCTGGAGGAACACTCTTAAGTTTAAATTTAAGTACAATCTATCTCTTTCTTACAATATGTAATAAGAAAGAGATAGCAATATTTTGTTTAGAGCTGTCATCTAAATTCAGACAGATTTCATACGAACCATAGACAATTATTTTAGACGGCATGTATGGAGGTGCCTTCTAAATACTGCATTTTATCACGTTCAATAAGGTCGAAAATTGAATGTATGTTTCTAAATGTCAAATTTTAAGTCGGCGATACTTTTCGTATTCAAATTGAGAGAAAGAGGTAGACTGAACTTAAATTTAATCTTAGCATGTGCTCTCCAGAATTAGTGTCATTATTTCTTTAGATCGTTATTTAAAATTAAATATTTGTTTTAAAATTTGCATTCATATGCAGGTTAATAATAATATTATTTTACTTATACCAATTATTTAGATCCAAATAAGTATCATCAGTCCGTGATGACGTCATTGAGATTTTATTTGGTTACAAAAGTTACCAAGGACTGTCGGTCAGGGACCAAGAAAAAAAAGAATTTTTATACAGGGTGGTGCCGTCATTATAACGATAAATTAAAACATAGGCTATATTAGTTTATTGAAATCGTTGACCACTTACAAAAACATCTTATTCGTTTGATAATTTCAAGACATTTCTATGAAATAATGCAGTCAATGTTATATTATTTCATACAAATGTCATAAAATTATCAAACGAATACGATGTTTCTGAAAGTGGCAAACCGTTTCTAAAAACTAATATAGCCCATGTTTTAATTTATTGTCGTATTGATGGCACCACCCTGTATACAACTTTATACAACGTGTTAGGGGGTCGCTCTCGAAAACGAAGACAGGTGGCAGTGCTGGTCACCCTTAACACGATTTGTTAGAAAATACCATTTGAAATCGTGAAAAAAAAACAGCTGTTCCATACAAACAGGTCCATACAAATAAAACTAACACTATTTCTATTTAGATATCGATTGTGTAGGTCTTAAGCAGTAAACGTTAAAACTGCTTAGGACCTACACAATCGATATCTAAATAGAAATAGTGTTAGTTTAATTTTTCAAAACGTCCGGGTTTGATTCCCGACCCGAGTAGGTACATGTTTTTTTTTAAATGTGTGAATGCATTTGAAATAAAACCAATCAAACCACTCTGGTTTTATTACTAATGTGTAGTGCTCGTGAAAATGTAAGACAATACTATGAATGCAGTTTTTTCTAAAATTAAATTACTTAAATCGACGACATGGTTCCTAAGAAGAGATTTTCGCATGTCTTATAGTTTCAGACTTTCCCATACTGACCGATCTAAATGTGCCACCCTGTATGTAGGGTATCTATGATAATACCTACAATTAGGGTAAGTATTTTTTTATTGGATGTGTGTGTTTTGTTAATCTTTCTTTTTAATGCTCGTTTTATTTCATTTCCTTTACTTTTCCTGTAGGACTTGCGTTTAGAAAAGCTTTTTGCAATTTAGAAATAGATGATTCATCGTTGAAAGAGACAACAGCTGATGAGCATCTTGCTTGATAACCTCTTCTTTGTGTGAAGTTGACTCGTTTACCGCCTACAAATTGTTGCAACAACACTGTTGAAGCGCTCTACAGTATTTGTATCAACGTTTTCAATCAAACTACGAGATTGAGCCGCAACAATAGCAATAATCGCATTTATTCGAAATAAAAACGTCGAATTCCTAATCCAGTTGAAACAATTGTTTTCATTTTTATCTTTGTCACCAAAGTAATTTTTGCACAATTTATGTGTGAGGGACCGGTCTGACTAGATAGTCGGGGACAAAGATCCCTTGCACTCGATAGTGTAGGGGGTGGACTTGCCGAGGAGGTGTGACGAAATGAGAAGGCCCGTTGTGGATGGTGATGTTCTATCCAGTTCTTTGAAAAGCAGGGAGAGGTGTTCAGAGTGGTACCAAGAGTGATCATAATCGACCGATTTCTAGTTTATCTATATTCGATTTTTACCTATTGCAACTATCGACGTCCTTCGTGAGGGGATTTGTCACTCAATGAAAGAAACTAAATATTAATATCTTTATTCATGAAAAGGTATGTACAGGTTATCTAAATATTACAAATTTATATACCTACGAAATAATAATAAAAACATATCTCAACCTATTTACAAAATAAAATACACTATAGAACATAAAGAAATGAATTAACTAACTAGATGAAATATAACACTTAGACTATCTTATTACGAACACTATTTACAACACATAACACACTATAGGACATAACGAAACGAGTTAACTAATTAGATGAATTATAACACTTTAACTGTCTTATCGCGAATAACACTTTAACTATCTTATCGCGAATATTATGGTCCCCATAGGCATGAGCCAACGAATTACAAATGTTTTCATGTAGTAAGGTTTTTTTTTTATTTTTTGTTAACCATCCACAACGGGCCTTCTCATTTCGTCACACCTCCTCGGCAAGTCCACCCCCTACCCTATCGAGTGCAAGGGATCTTTGTCCACGACTATCTAGTCACACCGGTCCCGCACACATAAATTGTGCAAAAATTACTTTTGTGACAAAGATAAAAATGAAAACAATTGTTTCAACTGGATTAGGAATTCGACGTTTCTATTTCGAATAAATGTGATTATTGCTATTGTTGCGGCTAAATCTCGTAGTTTGATTGAAAACGTTGATACAAATACTGTAGAGCGCTTCAACAGTGTTGTTGCTAAATTTGTAGGCTGTAAACGAGTCAACTTCACACAAAGAAGAGAGTATCAAGCATGATGCTCATCAGCGGTTGTCTTTTTCAACGATGAATCATCTATTACCAAATTGCAAAAAGCTTTTGTAAACGCAAGTCCTACAAAAGTAAAGGAAATGAAAAAAAACGAGCATTAAAAAGAAAGATTAACAAAACACACACACCCAATAAAAAAATACTTACACTAATTGTAGGTAACATCATAGATACCCTACATACAGGGTGGCTCATTTAGATCGGTCAATATGAGAAAGTCTGAAATTATAAGACATGCGAAAATCTCTTCTTAGGAACCATGTCGTCGATTTTAGTAATTTGATTTTAGGAAAAACTGCATTCATAAATAGTATTGTCTTACATTTTTGCGAGCACTACACATTTGAAATAAAACCAATTTACCTAGTTAATTGGTTTTATATCAAATGCATTCATAATATTAAAAAAACATGCAGCTTTTTTGCGGCTGGAATATGAAGGGGTATTTGGTACTCCCAGGCTCTAACGGCCGCCACCGCCCGTTCCCATGGTCAGGCCGTAAGGTGCAAGTACTACCACTACCCATATAAAATACATATTTTTTTGTCAAGTTAAACGGTTTCATTATGTAGCTATTGTAGCGAACGCTAGGAAATATAATTAGGTCCTAGGTCATCACAATACACACCGCTGTCTTCATTAATCCAGGACATTGATCAGACTCAAAAATAAAATCGTAAGACGTAGCGCGACTTGAGAAAATATATAAATAGCATTTATGATAATACTAGTATCTTACCGCGGCTCCAACTTGGTTATCGTTTCAAAAAAGTATCCTACATCCCTTTTACAGTCTCAAACTATCTCCTTACCAAATTTCATCTGAATCGGTTACCTAAGTGGTTTAGGCGTGAATGCGTAACATAACATACAAACAAACTCATTTTCACTATTTCAATATTACAGTTAGGATGAGCGGTTGACTGTTGATACAAAATTTTACAGCTGACCATCTGGTGGACCGTATGATCATGAAAAAAGTTAGTACCTATCTAAATAATCTATAACGTAATACCATAATGTTACTGTATGCAATTTTACTATGGCACATCGTACCGCTTGGACCGGGCGGCCGCGGCCGGCGCGGTGTCATCTCGCGCGCGTCGGATTTGCTAACGTTACGCTACTTATTGGCGGGGGCTGAGGAAGCATTTTTACCTACGACTGCTCGGAATACCTCGCCTTAAATAAGTACGTAACTGTTTTCCGGTAAAAATAATAAAATACAAAGTTTTAAATAAGGTACTATAAGCCTTAAGCGATCTCTACTAAGTAAGCTGACATTAGGAGGGTCCGGCTAAAAATGTTAAAGACAGTAAGGGAAGGCGGCTATGCAATATGTTATACTTACCTAATAGATGATGTGTTTCAACTACGTTTAGGCCATAACTTTAACTATTATTTAATCTGGGCCATAGCACCAGCAGGTCTATTCCCAGTTGTCACCACTGGCTTTGTCACCACTGAGGATAAATGGGAAAAATAATCCCGATTGTCACCAGTGGCGACGTATAACACATAGTTTCCCAGTTGTAGCCACTGGCTTTGTCACCACTGGTGACAAATGAGAAAAAAACATCCCAATTATCGCCAGTGGGGACGTACGACACAGATATTGTCGCAAATGTCACCATCCATGACACACACAAAATAAAAGTCAAGTCAAGTCTGGATTCAGTCACAGTCTTTCGTAAGAGAGTCAAAGAATATAGTTAAGCTCGACAATTAAACGGCATAACTGAACATTTATTATAATACTGAACATATACATAATATTTTTTTATATTTTATTTTTTTATACCACTAGATGACAAACAAGCTGACGGCCCACCTGATGGTAAGCGGTAACCGCCGCCTATAGACACCTGCAATAACAAGAGAAAATTACTTGATATTGAAGGTGCGTTGTCATCCTTAGGCCTAAGATGAAATGCCGTCCATGCCCAGTAATTACACTGGCTACATTTCTCTTCAATCCGAAACACAGCGAACTGTTTTGCGGCTGAAATAAGAAAGGCGGTGGTGCCTACCCAGACGACCCTACATACGGGCCTACCACCCGTATATATAAACATTTACCAGTGTAATATACATTTTTTTTAAAAAAAACCTTGTTTCATGTCCCTGATAAAATGTGTTGTTTCATGGTTAGTTTTTATCAGCAGCCTAAAATATTACTCCTTGAGTACGATATAGATTTCACCTATTTTGTTTTGTGTAAATGGTATATATATATTACTATTATTAAAAAAAACTATTTATTATTATTAATGGTAAATGTTTATATATTATGTATATGTTCAGTATTATAATAAATGTTCAGTTATGCCGTTTAATTGTCGAGCTGAACTATATTCTTTGACTCTCTTACGAAAGACTGTGTCTGAATCCAGACTTGACTTGACTTTTATTTTGTGTGTGTCATGGATGGTGACATTTGCGACAATATCTGTGTCGTACGTCCCCACTGGCGATAATTGGGATGTTTTTTTCTCATTTGTCACCAGTGGTGACAAAGCCAGTGGCTACAACTGGGAAACTATGTGTTATACGTCGCCACTGGTGACAATCGGGATTATTTTTCCCATTTATCCTCAGTGGTGACAAAGCCAGTGGTGACAACTGGGAATAGACCCACCAGCACGCTGGCCCAATGCGGGTTGGTGGATTAAAGCAGTAACAGCCGGGATCAAAAGTTTAAAATGCCTTACGTACTACAGCCGTTGATTGGATGCCGGCGTTTAATCAACGGGCTAGGCATCCAACTAAGCGTACATATATATTGTTTGTTGTTGGTGAGTCGCCAATGATTTTTTGGATTACAATCATTCATTTTAACATAAGTGGGCTGTTAAGGGACTAAAAGGTTAAAAGTAAGGAGGTTGGTTTTAACACTTAGAAAAATACGTTAAAATTCAATAACCACAGCCCTGTAGACGACGTCCTCTTGGAATATCTAATTATTCCGCCAATTTGAGCACGTTGACACAGAACGCTACTCATATGTGACGGAATCCGGCCGATCTCAAGGGTAGCTATAAAACATGACTACGAGTCGTCGTGTCTCCTCCATTGAAAAGACAGATGTGTCCACTTTATATTCAGTTAATATTCATTCAAATTCCTGTTTTTACTCTTAAAAATAAGATATCATTTTATTTAAAAGAAGCATGAATCGACTATGTATTTTTATAGCATTTCATTGCCCTTTGATAAATACAACGTGTGAATCATGACGCGTAATTTAAAGTATTTAACATTTTACACCCCTAAATCGCAATAAATAAATGTCGTTAATGCATTTTCAACGTCAATATTTTTAAAATAAATCGTCTTAACGTGTGGCCATTGTGTTATCTGGCAGGCAGGAGTCTCAAGAGCATCTGACGATGACATGCTGGGAGATGTGCGGATTAAATACCTTCGGGGATACAGAAATATCAACAATTCTGTAGCCTCAACTACATCCGGGTCCTGACCGCGAAAAGGAATATTTTGCTTATACGATGGTCTTATAAAGGCAAAACCCATCAGTCACTAAGACATCAACGTATGTTTCGAAAAAAAAAGCTATATTTGGTGGCCGGTCAAATGTTTAGCGCAACACAAATTGTGGGCAACGTAAAGTTTTTAGATTTGCTATGTTAAACACGTTGAAAATTAGCGCGATCGAGGACCTGGTTACTTGTAAACAGTACAATAAAATATATGTTCAAATTTTGAAAATAGAACTTTGCCTATATTATTGAGTATATAACAGTCATTTGTCACTTGTTTTACGATTTAGCGGCAAATTAAAAATTTGTGTCACGTCAGCATCCAAATTGCGCCAAAAAAATTTTCGTGCAGTGATTTTTTATGATTTTCGAAAGTAATGATAGACTTCGACTGGCCTTTCATGATGAAGCCAAATCTCGTTTACGTTTGGTTTAATGAGTTTCAACGTGGTCGCATTAATCTTACCGATGATCTGCGTGAGGGTGATGCGTGAGGGGCGGCGTGTGATAGACAAAAGAGAGACCTTTTAGCAGATTCGGACAAGCTTATAGGCATCGGTATGAGTCAAGCGCACAAAATCCCCCATGAACAATTAGCGGTCAGGAAGCTTTGTGCCCAGTGAATACGTAATAACTTGACCAAGGCCCAAAAACTCCGTCGTGTTGATTGGTACCGTGAAATGGGTCAAAAATTTAACGGAGGTGACTCAAATGCTGTGTCCGACATACTAACGGGTGACGAAAGCTGGATTTACTGTTATAATCCTAAAACCAAAGGACAATCTGTTCAGTGGGTTTCTACTTCCGAGGAGTTGCCTACTAAAGTAAAGAGAGGACGAAGCCTGGGATAAAAGATGGTGGCCTCATTCTTCAGAAGGACACGTCATTACGCTAAAATTGTGTTAGAGGATTGAAATGTTCACTACCAGTTATGGTTCACTGACAATTGTTTCCCACTTGTCTTGGAAAAAGATCGGGAGAAACGATATTGCAGTAGGATTCTCCTTCACCACGACAACGCTTTGTCGCACTCCGCCAGTCGAACGATCGGCGACGACAGACGTAGAATTACTGGTTCACCCGTCGTAAAGCCCTGACTTCGCACCTCGCGATTTTTATTTATTCCCAAAAATAAAATAAAACACTTCTAGAAAAACGTTTTATGGACGCCGAGGAAGCAGAGGCTGCGTTTCAAATGGCCGTAGAAGAGGATCGAATCGGAAGCAGCAATGTATTGATGTGAATGGACACTATTTTGGAAAGATATAAAAATACTAATAACTTGCTAGTATGCTCAGTTTTTTATTTTCTCAGAACTTTCAGTTCGACCCTCGTATTTACATATCTACCTATCTTTAAAATTAACTATTCGTTACAAAAGCGATAAAATGAAATAAAACTTGTTAATGTTATATGGGGGAGGCCTTCGTTCAGCAGTGGACATCATAGGCTGGTATGATGAAGTTTTATTTACAGCCAGAATAATAACTCATTACAATAAATTGAAATAACTTGCATCGAAGCCATAATATCGACGCGTCCTTGGGGCTTTATTGTCGTTGTCATTATAATAATTACTTTAATATATGATGTACGTATGTCGGCACTTATGTATGATAATAAATGATCTGATGCCGGATATCCCGTTTGACACGCGGCCACATTGCCAAGAGATTTTCCGAGATTGAAAACACGGATTCTCTCGACGTGTGAATTAAATGCATTATGGATTAATGGAATAACCTGTAGTATAATATAAATAACGTTGTTATATAAAATTGTTCACGGATAGCAGCTTGCCTAGAATAGAAATCCATATAACTTGTAAATATAATCTCTAAGAGCTCTAGAAAGGTTGTTTAATTAAAATGGCATTTTTCTCGGGTTGCTTACAACTCTACAAAGGTTGTTTACCTCGAAACGTCTCTCGACTCACTTTCGTGAAATCTCAGAAATAATGATTTGTTTTTAGTAAAAGTGTAAGGATACTTTGCAAGACGTGAGAACTCTGATATAATGTTTGTCCTTTAGGGCCCTACCTCAATGGGGCGCCATAGTGACGTTACTGGCAACGAATTAAACAAAATCATAGATCTAGATGACAAGCAAGCTGACGGCCCACCAGATGGTAAGTGGTTACAGCATAGACACCTGCAATAACAAGGAAAAATCACTGACGCACCTGGAGTTATCATCCTTGGGCCTAAGATGAAAAGCCTTCCATGCCCCGTAATTACACTAAGCTATCTTCCCCTTTAAGGTACAACATCTACCCAGTCGGCCCTACATACGGGCATACCGCCTAGTAAATTATGCCTGGAGAGAACTTCCATACGTATTGCTATGTATGAAAGCTAACCCACCTGTAATAATATTGGGCAACGTCACTGCGCCCCATTGGCATGTTGGCAGTAGCTTAGTTATGAGGTCCCAGTAAGATAAGGCTTTTAAAAGAATTGTGAAGTGTTTGATTCCAGTTACCACCACAAGTTTTTCAAACGAACAAATTAGTCTTTAAGTAATAATAGCAATAAAGTCGATACTGTGAAAGCTAATTATGCTTCAACTAATTATGCTTTCCCATCATTATAGATTGAATTAGCAATTGGCAACGAGGTGAACTATGTTACCTAATGGTGTTTCTGAACAGTCACGGTGTGGGAGGAGCTAAGCGCATGCCTGACAAGGTCAGCATGAAGCTATACTTTATTAAACTACAATTAAACACTCATTCTGACACCTGAATGTTTTTCGACGCTTTGTTCAAAGGAAGTTGTGTACGTTGCATTATTTTGTAAGATCGTATAACTAAATGTAATTGAATAATAGTTAGTGACTTGGCAGATATTGTTTATATGTTATTTCAAAATTAATGTTATTTTTATACTTAAACATACTTAACGTTTTGATGCATACATCGACAATTTCAAATGGTTTTTAACCCGAGGCTCTAGTGTTCAGAAAATAAAACTGATGATCTTTCATTACGATACTAACTCTGAATTCGCGATAAAAAAATGTTGTATAACTTACCTACATATAGGTTGGTGACGACAATAAATTAAAACATGGGCTATATCCAGTTCATAGAAATGTTTTGCAGCTTGCAACCTCTTATTCATTTGATAATTTCTACTATGAAATAATATAACATTGGCTGCATTATTTCATAGAAATGTCATGAAAGTATGTTTTAATTTATTATCGTATTGAGGTCAACACCCTGTATATTTCATAACTTAAAACTTTGATATAAGCATCATACCGTCAAGCAAACATCCCCCGTATTGTATTATATAGCCTGATGTAATTTTTTTTTTAATTAACTAGATGTGAAAATAAGTTTTCATTATAATCACTGTAATTAGCTTTACAATGTACGCCCAAAGAAAGTTTCCCACTAAAACTTCACATGAAAAGATCCCAAGAACAATGGAAAATGTTTACAACTGGCAAATCGTAACTAAACATAGTTATTATATTTATTTCCGATATGCCAGTGTGCGTTTATAAATGCGCGTAGAGAACCATACAATTATTGTTTTTGGCAGTTAATATTTATAATTATATCGACCTATTATTATGAAATTAACTTTACTTACAAATGAGACCACTTGATTGAACATTGTGGCTGCTTACCTGAAATAACAGGAGATATAGATTACAATTTTGTAGAATTCACAATGTGTATACAGACCTAATCACAATATCATCATGATTCATACATAAGAAAAATACAAATGCAACTGTTTTTGGCCGTGTTTTATCGCAATCAATCGCAAGCATAAAATAGAAACATATTTTTTGGAGTCGAAGCTCCACATATTGTTTCTGGAAACAACTTAGCACCAATTCCAAAAAAATGTTCCTACTGTAAATACCTACATAAAAGTATTTATTTTATCCTTATTAGTGTCTTGAAGTCAGTTTTTATTTTTGTTTAATTTTTTTTACATATTTTAGTGATAACTTTCTAAAGGTCAAAACTAGATGGGTGACCCTCAACATTTATTGTTACCTACTATCGTATCGTTTTACTAAAGTTACAGGAAAATGAAAATCCGCAATATCGCATACATAGACGACTTAGTTATTCCAGTTATTTAGGTTGAAAAACCAAACTACCCAATCAATTTTAAATATTTTTGTACGGGAGCTACGGGACCAAATGGCAACTATTCCGCATCGAACAAAAAAGAATCACTCAAATCTTGAGCGTCGGGATGGCGAGTGTACCTATTTTTTTTAAGACCGGACCAATAATCTGCAATAAAGTTAAGCTATTCTGAAAAGTACATTCGCGATCCTGATGATCACCTCGAATCGGATCAGAAATCTCGGCGTTATCGGTGTACATACATAATAAAACATATCATCCGAATTGAGAACCTCCTCCTTTTTGAATTTGGTTAAAGAAAGAAAAAGGTTTGTCCACTATACGTTGATGAATTCTGGGGCTTAGACCATAAACGGTCTAAGTACTAAAGCAGTTCTTTTCTAGACTTATATTATACATATTCTTTTGTAGATATCCGCTACTGCTTATTAAAGATACCGAAACTTAAAAATACCTGTCTTGTTGCGTTGCGGAAGTTGAACGTCATAATCTTACTCGTAGCTTTATCTTCAGAACAGATAAAACAATGGCTTCGAAAACGTTTTAGATTTAATTACGCGTTCATAATATTTTGATTACGTAGTAGGCAATATTATGTAATTTCTGTTTATGTACATTGAATGCAGCGAGTTATATGTTTTATTCCCAAGCTCAGATTGTAAAACTGTGACTTTCAAACACATACATACTTATTACATTTTAAAAGGCCCTTAAAAATTAAACATAAACAACTAACAGATAAGATTTTCCGTTGCTGGTCGAACCTAGGTTTTATTCATGAAGTGTTAGAAAAACCACACACAAACTACACCTTTCGACACAATTAAACAAAATTTTCGAATAGAACAGTATTACCTTGAGTAGTCTCTAAGTTGACATGATTTGAAATGAAATTTCTGTTTGTACCTCTTGCTATACGGGCTGCTCGGTCAGGGGTCCCGGGTTCGAATCCCAGTAGGAGCAAATGTTTGTATCACGAATACGAGCATTTGTTCACGAGTCATTGATATTTATATAATATTTATTTAGTATATTTCAAATATTTATATACATATTATTATCAATTTTTCTCCGTTATCTAGTATCCATAACACAAGCTCTTAATGATGCTTATTTTGGGCTAGATAATAGGTGTTTGAAATATATATATATGGACTGAAAGAGTACGATAAGCCAAATATTTAGTCTTAGTACAAACTTAAAAGAGATCATAACGCTGACGAATAAACTTATTATGTCCCATTGAACTATCGTGGCTGCTAATGCAAAAGAAAGCTTTCACATGAAACCTGTGTGCATTTATGAAAGATGTGAAAGTAACTAATGAATAGCTTATATAAAAATGCGCTTTATGAGCTATTGTTCGATGGTAAGAATATACATGTTCCGTATCAATGGAATGCTCTAGAAAGATTACACCACCGACTAGTCAAACGGAAAAACCGGCCAAGTCGGACTCGCGCACGAAAGATTCCGTACCATTATCTATAAACAAGTGTGTACTAAAAATCACGTTTGTTGTATGGGAGTTCCCTTAAATATTCATTTTATTCCGTTTATTATTAGTATTTGTCGTTATAGCGGCAACAGAAATACATTATCTGTGAAAATTTCAACTGTCTAACTATGACGGTTCATGAGATACAGCCTGGTGGGTGACAGACGGATGGACGGATGGACGGACGGACGGACAGCGGAGTCTAGTAATAGGGTTCCGTTTTACCCTTTGGGTACCGAACCTTAAAAACACAAAATTAAAATAGTCCAAAGCATTTCCATGATGAATAAAGTATGAATTATTTTATAATAAGAGTTTTGACATTTAATTTGTTAAGCTTGAAGCATTATGATAAATTAAAAGCCCATTGTGTCTGGAATGTGTGCCTTGTCAGGTTTAAATTAGTGGTGATCGATCAGTACAATCACAAAAAACTACTTTTATCGAATTTTACTAGGTGGTAAGCCCGTATGTAGGGTAGAGACGTCGAGGTACAATAAAAAAATTTACAAGTGAACTTTCGACTACCTGTAGTTGAAATAAGTGACTACATAACTTATGATAACACCTAGCCAAAAATAAAATTGCATATAGATGCACCGCTTTAATTAATCAAATAAACTGTAATTTACACCTTGCTCAGTTTTAGTTATTACAAATTTAGCCGAAGAAGTTTGGTTAAATAAATTTGGCCTTTCTTGTTTCAGCCGTAGAACAGTTCGCTGTGTTGCGGATTAAAGGGAAAGTTAGCCAGTATAATTACTGGGCATAGACGGCATTTCATCTTAGGCGTGATTGTGATTTTTCCTTGTAATTGCAGGTGTCAATAGGCGACGATATCCATCAGCTAGTTTGTCATCTAGTTGTATTTTAAAAAATCAGTCGACTACGTATACAACATTATACTTACTTACCTACTTCACGTAAAAATTGTCAGAACATAATTATAGAAAAATTACTAGAAACATTCTGTGAATTCTTGTTTAATCTTCTCACGTCATCGTTTCTTATGCAATGTGACATCTTGACGAAGAAGTCTTATCAACAAGTTAAATGGTGCAAAAACTTAACTACGTCAACTCACTACGTAAGAGTAGTGTGATTGTTTATTCTCTCCATTATATTGTTTTTGTCGCTCACTGTAAATGACTGACCTATCCCAATTGACGGAAGAAATAATTGTCTTTTGTGAATGCACCGTAGATTATTCAATGTGGAATATTCATTAATATCTGATAATTTAAGTAAAGAAAGAAAGAATTAATTCTTTTAAATAGCACGTTAATACTTAAAACGTTAAAAATCGAAGGAACTATTAATAAACGACATGAGAAAAGGAACCAACTAAAATATCATAATATACTTAATACGTTGATATGCAACTGGCTATTAAAACTCTCCAGGGCAATCATTGACGTCAAAATAATATATTCTACATTCATTATATGTATCTAAAGCCATTAATAAACCTATTTTACATAGTTATATTACCTAAACGGATAGCCATCGCATAAACAGTCTAAAATCATGTAGCTATTAAAGTAATAACAAGAAATTAAGAAACAAAATAATGCACGAATAGAGAGGTAAGAGATCGATAATAATATTTTGAGTCGTTATCGTCTACCGAATCGAACAGACACGTCAATCATCGATTGCGTAAGGATCGTAAACTATAACACATGCTAGCCGGCGGGTATAAATTGTTTAAAACTAGTTTCTGAGCATTCGATCTGCTTGTAAGATAATGATTTGTTTTATTTCGTAGACTTAATTTCAGTGATTATTTTGCATATTATATGATTATATCTTCACAGATAAATAAGGACTAAGTACGACTACTTTGAGTTGGGAGCGCCTAGAGATTAACTTCATCAGAGTGAATTATTAATTAACAATCCCAAAAAATTCACTTTGCCCTCTTGTATTATGCTCTACCACTAGTCTAGGCCTGTAGTTGACATTTCGATTTTTCAATAGATCTTAATAGATTTTCAACTACGAACTTTAAAACGCTTCAACCTGTTGTCTCTTACCAGCCCCTCGGCGTCTCCTCGACAGTAGAATGTCTATTTTGTATGTTGATTTTGTTACATTGCATCTGATTTGTAGGTGTTTAAAAAATCAAAAGAGTTTCCGGAATCATTCAAATTCGGTTTCCCAAAACTACAGCGTGTGTGAGTGAAAAAAGTGTAAATTATTTTGCAGTCTGTAACGCGCGAGTCTTTTCAAACATTCATCGGCTACTATGACTGCGGTGGCTACGGTGACAGCTACGCGTAGGGCGAAACGTATGAGTACGGTCGACCACAGAAGTAGCTGAACACTTTAGTACCATGTCACAATAACTATGGCATCAATATTTGTACGGTACTTAGCACTATTAAGTACGAGCGCAATAGTCGGTACGACATGGTACTAAAGTGTTAAGCTACTTCTGTGGTCGACAGTACATAACCATACGTTTCGTACATATTGTAAGCCAACGTAGAAAAAATGACGTTTCTATTTTATCTGTTCAAAATTTCATTGCTGTTCTAATTACCTATTGCTTCTGTAACAATACGCTAAACTCTAGCTCTAGCTAGAATGTTAGAATGCGCTCAAGCCGGCTGTTAGTGAACACGCAAACAAATTAAATAACATTAATATGACAATCAGATAGACTTTATTAAAAGAAGATTATAAAGCCGGATTCAATCGTCAGCAGACGTTATGTAACATTATGCAACTGCAAGGTGATGTCGAAGAAACAATCATTAGTAATGAATATTAATCAAACCAATGCTATTATCATAGTAATGACCAGTTTAAATGTATATTAAGATTCGCATACTCATGGTATATACCCTTCAAAAGTACCTATGCGCCTAACTGCTCCTTCCTCGGCAAAAAGCATCGCACCTTACAGGAGACCACAGTGAATGACATTACTTTGTAATCTCTTGATTTTTTACAGAGTTTATTTAAATGGCGTGAGTAGTCGGCACTGTGTAAATTCAGACATGACAGACAGACAGAGACGTTGTTAGTCAATATATTTTTTTGTAATAGAGTTGTAAGAATGTGTTTTTTTGACGATTTAAAAGTGCTTCTTTGTGGCCTATTTAAATAAAGTATTTTTTTTTTCTTTCTTACTTTCTTGTTGGTATTGCAGGCGTCACTAGGCTACGATTACCATCAGGTAAAGGTAGCCAGTGTAATAACTGGGCATAGACGGCATTTCATCTTAGGCCTCAGGATGACAACGCACCTGCAATATCAAGTGCTTTTCCTTGTTATTGCAGGTGTCTATAGGCGGCGGTAACCTCTTACAACCAGGTGGGCCGTCAGCTTGTTTGTCATCTAGTTGTATAAAAAAAAGGTGTAAACACTAATCGATTTACTATTTAATAAGTAAGAGAATACTAATGTTTGATGGCATAATAATTATTACGTATTTAGCGTGCAAACGGCACATACCCTACAAGACAGGTATACGACACGAAATAAAGATGTTATGTATGCCAATAACAATTACTAGTCTTATGTTGTCGATTAAATTTAACTGCATGCAACAAACTCGTCCGAAACCACTCTCGGTATGAGTAGATAGCATATTATTATCTAATAATGCATAAACGTGTTTTCGAATAACCGCTAATAGTTATTATTATAGTACTTACTCGTGCTAAGGGCATGCGTATTACCATAGAATACGTATTACATACAAACAACGACAAAATTATATTTATCTTTTGGATAGCTTACTTAGTTTACTTCTACCGCAATGTACATCCTTAGTTAAAGTGTATATCTATACCATTGACCAAACTTCTATCATCCTTAATTTACCAACGAATTTAATATGTACAGTCAAATCTAAAAGGGCTTTAAAAATATATAATTATAGGTACACCTCATATCTGAAGTAGATGTACTAACTAAAAGCTTCCAAATATGTACCTACAATTACGGATTCTATTGAAGGAATAGTATACATATGTGGGTACATATTTGGAAGCTTTTAGTTAGTAGGTACATCTTTTCGGACGTGGTGTGTTGAATTGAGGTGCTTTCCTTGTCGTCGCTCGGGCTCTTTAAATTCCGTTCTCTTTAAAATGTATGTTCCTACTAACACAAAACTACGAGATGATACTCAGTTAAAAGATAGCAAAATGCTATCTTTTGGTACCAGGATTAGGGCTGATCAGGTTTGCATCGTAATGTATAATAGATGAGATGTGAGAGAGGAGCTATCAAGCGTGTAGGTATAGAATAAAACGGGTCAATTGAACAACAAACAAACGACAGAAGAATCAACAGCGGAGATGAAAGAAATTATGAAATAGGAAACACAAAACTCCCGTGAACTTTGCTTGGATTTGGAATCATTCATTTGAACTAATATAGAATATTTGAAATAAAAAAGATCATAGGATAGTTAAGCGGAAGAGTCCCTAATGAGCGTCGGACGGCATGAAACTGTGGAAAATTACATGGTAATGGTAGGCCTGCAAATTTAAGAGATCTCACCATCCAACACGGGAAAGTGACTACACTGAAAAAGAAATAGGTATCCTCATTCCAATTCGGCGACAGAATAAAGAACGAAGGTACGTACAATCATTCCATAAAATATTACTAAAGGGAAAGTCCCATTATTTGACATAATTTTTTCATCATCCCACAAATAATATTGAGATATTATATTTTAACAATAAATCGACTAAAAGATAGAAGCACGACTGGTATGTAACATATAAACGAAATTTATTACCGAGGTTGTGGAAAACTGTATTTCCGTGTTACAAAATTTCAACCGTGCAAATATCCGGGAACCCCCGCCGTGGCTTACAAAACTCGAAGTCTTTAAATTGTAATTAGACGCTATGTATGAGAAACAGAACAAATGCACCACACTCAATCTAGTGATTGTGAAACTCATTAAATTTTCTAATGTATACTTAGTATGATGCATCGGAAAATACAACACACAAGCGGAAAGATAGCATATTAATTAAGTTTTCGAGAGACGATCAATATACCTATGCAACTAATTATTAATGCCTTCTATGTAACTATTTACCGTATTAACTACCTAACAAACCAAAGAAACTGATGGAGCACCACATCTCTTAAAGCTTACCAAATCAATGGTTTATAGAATTTTTGCCGATCATTAACTATTTTGTTCAGCACATTTTAATTTTTTTAGTGGTCTCTTTAATTTACATCCATATTCGATAATGCATCATCGAAACCAAATGTAAAATATTTTTAAGAAAATATCAGTCTATCGATACGATAACACTCATTAGCAGTCCAAACCAACCAATTAAGAGTTCTAATATGCCTGAAGCTGGAGGCCCCACTCTTCCGTAACATCATCTTACAATAGACATTGGCCCTAATTCTGGTGAACACATGCTAAGTCTAAATTTAAGTTCAGTGCATTTCTTTCTATCAAACGGAATACGTAAAGGATGGCTGTCATATAATTTGACGTTTAGAAACGTGCGTTCAATTTTCGACCTTATTGAACGTGATAAAATGCAGTGTTTAGGAGGCACCTCCGTTCATGCCGTCTAAAATTGTCTGTGGTTTCTTTGAAATATATCTAAATTTAAGTGACAGCTCTAAACAGATTCTTGCTATCTTTTTTATATTACTTATTGCGAGAAAGAGATATACTGTACTTAAATTTAGAATTAAAGAGTGTTCCCAGAATTAGGCCCATTGACTGTCATTAGCAACTAACTACGGATATGATATGATTTAGGCTATAAAAGGTGCATATGTAATAATACATAGAATAGTAATACGTACTGATATGTTCTGTTTGATTGTAGGACGGTAACAATCCATACGGACCTATAGTGAAGTAATCAATTGAACTATGTTCTACTACTAATACAATAAAAAATAATTAAAGGCATAGTTTTAGCAAAAGATAAACCAAATAATAGATGAAGATAAATAGATTTTTATCTTAAAAATATGTATGCAATTTACCTTCCTTTATCGTTGTTTGTAGAGTAAACAATAGAAATTGATGAAATCATTAATCCAAATCCAATGTTACCTACATTGGATTCTTAAGTAATGAAGATATTTTCTTCGATGACAAAGTCGAAAATATGGTCAACTCCAAAAGCCTCGAGACCACGGACTGCTTTTAAAGACAGCATTCCAGTTTAATAAGTCAACCGTGTACCTGAACATTTGGTATCCGAATTCAATAATACTCGTAAACAGTGAGGAATGGCCGACGCTCACGCGATCCGATGCGCACGCGCCGACCTTGCAAGGCCACGCAACGGATCGCTGCACTTATGTTAATTGCTTCAAATTGCCAGCAGCCGGCAAGATTTGCATCTTGAGTCTTGAGTCTATTAGTTTTATCAACTTATTAATAAGTCAAGAAGCCCTTTCCTATTCCTATTTCGGCCGTAAAATATTTCGCCGTATTTCGGATTGAAGGGAAAGGTGGCCAGTGTAATTACTGGGATTGAAAGTTATTTCAACCTAGGCGTCAGAAATAAGAATACCACTTTATACATTTCCTAATTTTAAAAATATTCCGTTACTTATAAGTTTGATTTGTAGCGTATATTTTTCGAATTTGTGAAAAATAGAGCAATATTCAAACCTAGGCAACATCCCTATTGTATTGTTATACAATAAGGATGTCCTCTGTCAAGATTTTTGATAAAATTTAGGATAACTTACAAATTATGAGGATAATGTGTGAGCTTTTTGTAAATACATATATCATTCATGAATGCCCTCTATTTTATGTACATATTTTCTCAATGTTTAACAAAAATATGTTTGCGACAGTGTTGAATGGGCCAGTTTCCAATTAATAAAGAAATACCATACATCTGAAATAAAATGAAATGAAAAAAATCTGCATTTAATTAGATCCTCTAGAAGCACTTTCGAATTGTCATAAATCCCATACATGTGTAATGTTTCAATTTACATGAACTATTGTCATGGTGTCAGTCTGTCCGTCTGTCATGTCTCAATTTACGTTAACTAACAATATCATAATATCTGTCTAAATCTAAATGTGTGTCTCTTGTATGTGTCGTGTTTTGTACAAATTCTCTTGGATTTGTTAATTCAAGCCCTATACTATAGATAGGGTTTCCTAACTCCATTGTTTCAATACAAGTCTGATATTCTATTCTCATGTTTCCAAACAACCTCAAATTACTGACACATTGGCATTTAAATGGATATTTGGCGGAGTTATTCGAGAGACACGATGTGATTTTACGATGAATTGACAATTAGCTATGATCTAATTGACTGATGAAAACCCTTTAGCCATAGCTACGAGACAGTGCAGTATTGAGCCAGAGGTAACTTATTTTTTTAAATACGGTAATCTCTTACCTGCTAATGTTTTTATAAGTATTAAAATTTCAACTTCTTTGTTAGTAAAGAAAGAGAGAAACATTTAATGAACACATCAAATATAATATTTGGTCTTGGAACAATATTCAACTCATACAATATTAAGTGGAATGAATAGTAATTAAATTCTATTATTGTGTTCCTATTACAGTTTAGTATAGGGAAATTATTGATTTCCCTATACTAAACTGTAGTAGGTACATTATCTAAAACGTAAAATAAGTCCATTGCGTCCCTTACATTTCCCTACAGTAAGAAAAGTATAGTATGGTTTTAAGAAACGTCAGGCAAACAAATTAGAACTTAAACATTTTAATATTTCGACGTCAATTAATGACCTGTCATCTATCCGTGTATTGTACAGGCGGCACATCAAGTGTAACAGTTGCGCTACGAAACCCGCCTCTATTACAAACGCAGTAAGGGTAGTCTCAAGGACAAAGTGTCACGCTTGATGTGCTGTCGACTGTACGTTTGAAATGAAAGGTAACTGATTTAAATTATTGTTAGACAATTTGCAAAAACGCTACCACTGTTATTACCAAAAACATACTTAACTACAATTACAAAGTAATTCATTATTAATTACTAAGGATCTATTAACATCCAAAACGTAAACGGTCTAGCAACGTTATGGAACATGTTTCATTAGCACAGATGTCATTGAAAAATTCATATATCAATATAGAATGAAACATTTTGTTAAGGTTGTTTCTGTTAGAAAATCTTAAAAGTTTAATTGATTTTATCATAGGCAGTTATTTTAAATAGAAACAATAAAGGTTCGCTGCACAGCTAGCGAGAAAATTAAACTAAAGTGACAACATTTTAAATCACAGCTTAGCGTGGGAATTAATAACTTTTAAGTGACTATAAAATTATAAAAAAAATTAACAACTATAATACTTTGTAATTGGCTCTCTGTAAATACCAGAATAACAATAGTGATTAAAAGACAAATAACAATGACTCTAAAGAGTCGTGAATTGCGAACAGGTATTCAAATAACACTAATCTTAAAACATGCTAACAAAACAATGAAAATCGTGTGCACAAGGAAGTCGAACACACCCTTTATTCTTATAGGCAATGTGCAATAGCTAGCTGTAGTTAGTTCAATATAGGTACATTTAAATACCAAACAAATCAAGTACACTACAGTATCGTTTAACAAGGGTTATAATAGCACTGACATGTTGAGACAAAAGTCCTTAAATTAAATAAAGAGAAAACAAATTAACAATAATATTTATATACATTATTTCTCCGTTATCCAGTATCCATAACACAAGCTCTTAATGATGATTTCTTTGGGCTAGATAATAGGTGTGAGCATGTGAATATTATTATTATTAATTGTGAGAAACGTTCTAAATATTATCCAAGTCTAAATATCAAAAATCATTTGCAGATAATTTTAAAACTGTCACTCATCATCAGAAAGTATTTTGTACGGGAAAACAACAAATAAATAATGAAAATGAATTGAGAAATATTGTTTTATTTCCATTTCCCTAACTTAAAAACCCCTGTATATACTCATAGTCGGGACTTCATATAAACCTGAAACATCTTTAACATTGGAAATGTAGTATGTCTTGAAAGAATAAATAAGGTATTTTACTTTTTTTATATGAGAAGGGTGACTGGAAAAGTGAGATATAGTAAGCAGCTACTGCAGCATTGAGATACTTATAAAGTAGTAGTCGCGCCATGTCATTCCCGAACCTGATTATAGCATTCTTATGTTATTTCTTTGGTCAAGATAATATGAATGGACCAAATTTTGAAGAATCATCTATTTCAGAATGCTCAAGAGCTCTTGGTAAATATATAATTAATGAGAGGGCGATATAACTAATGAATAAGTCGCTCTGCTGTCAATACAATGTTTTCTTCAAGAAGTTTAAGACGTAACTCACGAACGACTGCTGCATTTCTATGATGAACAATAGCCTTCCGCCAATTTCCACGCGGACCTGTATTGTGCAGTCTGCAAACATCGATAAACGGTATTCTGCTAACTTTATCAAGTCATCATTTCATCTAGTTTACCGGTACGCGGTACGTGGTGGAACTTTTACATCCCAACGGCTATCAGTTCTGCGTTGCTTACCAGTGCAGTGGAAAATTAATAATTTGGTCCACAAATTGTATATCGTATTAAAACAAATGGCATCATAACTTATTATTAATAGAATATTAATATTATCAATATTTTTGCAAATTTTATACAAAATTTAAATAAAATTATTAAAAGATTCTGTAAACTGTTTCAAAAACATCTGTGTCCACATGTCCCAACAAAGCCTACCGCTATATGAAACAATAGCCACGAACAAGTATAAAACATTAATTGTGTCGGCGTCGCCACCACTAGAGACAAAGGCCAAGCTTTCGTAACCTTGTGCACCACAATCCACTGTGATTCATGGATTATTTCTCAGACAAATAACTTGCCGACTAAACAGACACGATTATGTTTTAAAAATCGTACACAACCAACAATTAATTTGTACACCCACCAAATATCCGCCTTGGTGTAACTATTCTTATACAACTTAAGGCGATACATTGAAAAACCTCGCACTTTTATATGTAAATGTCATAACGCTGGAAGAACTTACAGATCTGAAGACAAACAGAAGATATACGTAACTTCATCTTCATCTTTATCTAGACACGTGTAGAATAGAAACACGATCAAAGGATTTTGCCCCGATACATTTTATTTCTGAAAAGACACTCTTAAAATTAAGAAAACTCAAGAGTATTGGTAAACGATAGTTTGTATTCAATAGGAAATTACTTTAAATAGTAGATATCATTAATATTCAGAATCGTGCAGAATCTTTTTTTTTGTAATTCATATTAGTTATTTTTCCATAAAATAATTTGTGTTTTTTCACTTACGGCCTGGCCACGGGAACGGGCGGCGGCGACGGCGACGGCGGCGAATCGGCAACCACTGCGCGGTCACGACGACGCGCTGCGAGGCCGACATCGAGGCAGCGCGCAGTGGTTGCCGATTCGCGAGTCGCGGACGCGCGTGCGGTGAGTTCGTGGCCAGGCCCTTATTAGTTTACACGCGCGATCGCTATTTTGTATTTTTTCTCCCGCTGTGTCAGCAAATTCTCTATCCCTATCTGTCGCGGCCGAAACAACGTTTCGCCTTAGGGTTTAGGTTGACGGCTGTCAAGCATCAGATTCTAGACATATTTGATTTTTCAATTGTCATAAACCTCCGGAGGGATAACGCCGCTTAACAGATTAATAAGGGATAAAGGAAGAAATTTGGAAAAGCTTTTAGTATGATAGTTTTAATTAAATCGGATCAGCAGCGTCGGAGATTACCTCGTACATCCAAACTTAATCTCTTTATAATAATAGTGAAAATAACATTATTTTCACTATTATTATCGGTCGCTCCGTTCCCTATAATATGGTTGAGCGGAGCGATGGCTGGCACATGCGTCATACTTGTGAACAGGTGCCACTAGTGGAAATGGTCATCTCTAAGCTTCCTTGATTTTTTAATAATTTACCTACATATTCATCAATACTATCATTTTTGAGGGATTTTTGAGGTATATGGCATTATAGGATATTATATATAAAACAATACAATTATTATTGTAATGACGTGGTCAGACAAGTGTTTAAAATTAATGAAAGATGTTTAGCTTTATTAGTTCTTTGTATATTCATTGTTGACCTTTGTGTATTGTAATACCTATATTGTGATGGTGCATTGTCGGACAGCCTTTAAATACAGTAAATATTCTTGTCATTAGGTACTTATTGGTACGTTAATTTACCTTTTTTTATACTCTGTGCGACACTGCGCTGCTAAATACTATTACTGTGTAATTAAACATTGTGACTTAATAATTGAAAGGAGTGACTACACGAGTTTGTTGCCGGAATCTTCTCGGTAGTTCAACTTTTGGAACCGGTGTAAATTTAGACAGACTGACTTACGGACAGACAGATTGACTGACTGACGGACAGACGGACCGACAGACAGACCGATAGACAGACTGACATTATAGCATTCTTAGCTTACGTAGATCCAGATAAGACAGAGAGACAAACATTATGAAATTGTTAGTTAGTTAATATTATTTTTATGTGATAGACATAAGGGTTTTTTTGTTGACGATTCGAAAGTGCTTCTTGGGGGCCTAATTGAATAAAGATATTTTCATTTTCATTTTATTAGTATCACTAAATATAAAAAAAATATATTTTGAACTTAAATCTGTTAATTTCATTTTAAAAAGCACTGACCTGATACTTCTTTTCGGGGCAAAGCCTGTCACTGTTTATCGCAAGTCAGGCCCCAGTATGGAGTACTGCTGCTGCCACCAATAGTCGGGCTATGAGAATTGTCGACGATCTCGAAGCTTACTATTAAACTGTTAAATTTAAAAAGAGATATTTTCTCCTAAAACAAGCCACGCAAATACGGTTTCCTGATCAAGAATTCAGGTTCGGAGAACTGAATGCACACCTTTACATACAAAACACATATGTCTGAACCAGTCTCAAACGATTGTATTTTTTCCAAAATGAAAAAAACGGACGTTCGTTTCGAAAATCGATGAAAATGTCATTACTAATTGCCAGTATTTCTAATTCGAAAAATCGAATCTCTACGCTAGGGTCACGGAATTCCGAATCTAAATTGAAACTGATCAGGAAACCGTATTTGGTGTTCTACTGTTCGCATAACTTGGTGTGTTCTGAAGAATTATTTGACATGATACCCTAGTACACTTTCTATCATTGCATCGATCGCCACCACCAGCAGCAGAGATATCCTCTCTTACATTGGAAACAACGTGGTCGCGTATTGTACAGTTTTAGAGAAACTTTCTCATGCGTACCCGCGTTGTGAAATGAGCTTTCTGCAGAGGTTTTCTCGAACAAGATCAGCACGGGTTCTTCAAAATGGACGTGAAGAAGATTTTACAGGGTTGGAAACGCGCGAATGATGACTCTGGTGTTCCAATTGTCTATAAGGCTATGGTAGTGGTATATAAAAATACAATACAAAAATGTATGATCATATACCACATATAAGTTAAGGAAAAGCAATCTATAATATTCCTGACGACACAAACACAATTACACACACGCCATCAGAGAAGTAAGCATTAAATTAATTTGAATTACTAACCTTGCGGTAAGAAACGTGTAAAAAATACATCGTTAAAAAATCATTAAACGCTTACGTGGATAAAAGCAATTTGCTCACACCCCCACTGTTTAGTGCCTCTAGACACATAAATCCTTACATTTCCATAATTTTCTAATTAACATCAATCTCCTTGTCTCAATTTCAATCGATATTTACCTTTACATTATCTCCAGCCTATATGCGTACCTCTACATGGCACAGGCCTTCCTACATAAGAGAAACATATGAGGCGTTTATGCCATACTTAACACCACCACGCGGGTTGGTTAAAGCGGTTGCAGTAACAACCGGGAACAACGGTTGAAAGTGCTTTCTGAAGCACGGAGGAGCTCGACTTTACAAAATTTGATCGACCCACCCCGGGATCCACCTTGGCGGAAGTACCTATATCGTTCCTGCTTTTAGACTTCTTCTCCTGTGGGAACATAACTTGATATCCGCTGTCAACTCTGCCTTCCCTTCGGTAAATATTTCTAGCGTCAGTGCCGCAAGCAATGCATTTATGTATGCTCCCGAATACGCAACTTTATATTTCATAGAGAAGCATAGTAAATACAAACAATTCTCCTGGGAACGTCGAGTAATCGTGTTCCTACCTAGTGTTCTCCAGTTTGGTCCATTCTGCTATAAAATGAATTCACGGTGCGTAAGAAGTCGCGGGCACAGCTAGTTGAGAATATCAAATTCGAACCATAGATAACCAGCATAAATAACCAGCATTTTGTGGTCATAACTTTGTGGAAAATAGCTAAAAATTAAAGGAATAATATATGAAAAGGATAAAAGTTATCTTTATAACAATAGCCTAATATTTACAAAGCATAAAACGTGACATTAAAAATTAAAAAAAAACTCGGCTAAAATGCTTATATAATAATGCACATGATGACGATAACAATAATACACTTTATAATTAGCAAGGTAAAACTTGAAATTTGTAAAAATGTATCATTCCCAAAATTCAAATCACATGATAGGTATTCAGAATACACTGGAGCTCTTTAAGATACCGTAACATTGTAATTGGCATGTGTCACGATCACGATTTCTAAATCCTTACTGTGTCAACGACTCCGACGAACCTTGAAACTGTGGAAAATGTTTCAACTTTTAACTCACGTAGGTATGTTACGTCCTATTTCTCAGATTGCTAAGTACTTACATCATGTGCTAGCCCAATAAGGGTATGGATAATTCTTCCAAGAAATATGTGGCCGCTAATGTGACACAACAAGCATTTGTAATGTGAGCTTTATGCGTTAAGATATCAATAGATAATGATTCACTTAGAATTCATTACCTTAAGTTTCAGTTAACAAACGTAGAGAGTGATCTATGAGGCGCAATAATAAGCATAGTTTGTCGAAATTCCCAATTTGCACTGAAATATTTATTAGAGTTGAAATTATCATAATTTATTTGTCAGAGGATAATTTCATCCTTAGTATAATTTTGCATTAGGAATTCAAATTAATGCCCGTCTATTTCTTTAAACACATTCTAAACTTTTAGATGATTAAAAAAGAGATTATGGTTGTAACATTATAATGACAAAAAAAAATACATTAAAGCTAACGAAGCAGTAACAAATTAAGCATTTCTGGCTAAAATAAAAAGCGTAACAGGTCTAGAGAACGGTATGCGGTCGATTGATATCAGTCAGGGTCAGTCGGGACAGTGAGTGAAGGGTCTTTTCCTAACGTTTAAGGCATAAGCTATATTTTATGCACATCAGACAAACAGTTTCAATTCATTGTCACTGTTTTTGTCAAATTTTACATACATTCAATAGCAAATGGTACGAACACTGTTACAAAGACGACGTTTAACTTGTATTTTCTACCGACTTCAAAAAAGGGATGTTCTCAATTCGATGATTGTATTTTATTCAACCACTGATAGAAGCTTTTACTAAAAGACTTGAAAATTTATCTCATTTTTTTTTTTTTTTTAATAATAATACCCCGACCTCTAAACACTAAAATTAAATATTAAAAACAAGTTTACACGATCATATACTTTATACCAACTTCAAACCAATTATTTTCTGAACTTGTCCAATTAATAAGTATTTTACAATCTTTTTTTAGAGTTAGTGCTAGCATTTGTTAGGATGTTTACAAAAACAATAGAAAGTAAAGCACAGAGTCCAAAATGTAACTTTGAATTAATATTTTGCCTTCGCAGTGTTTTGAAATCGGTTTTAAGTATTATTAAAAAAAAAATTTTGTTATGCATTTATTACTTAACAAAGTCAATTTTTCCAGACAAGCAATCACGCTGCCAAATTGAGAACACTTTAGTTCGTACTGAGTTATCTTACAAATAAGATCAGTAGACCTGCCGTAGATCAGTAGGCCTACCATGAAACGTTTTCCGTAGATTCGGATGAACATTAAGCGTGTTTCCTGACATTACTGTTTATTAGACATTATGCCTTCATTTACCTCATATGAATGTTCTCTATTAGTTCAATAAAATGATTCAAAATTGAAACCAGGCTCCTGCTAGCTCCCTGTTTTGTATTTCACTATTTCGTTCATCTAAGAAGTTTTAGATACCTTTTCTTTTCTTAGTACCCTCCAGCACCTCTAGCGCGAACACTTTTAAATTTCGAATCGCCATTGTATCGAGTTGTTGTTACGTTAGCTTTTGTCTGGGTTTTGTTTGAAATTTAAGGCGTAAGTATGTGAACAATACGATTACGATTGGAAATTTAAAAATGTTCAAGACAATGATAATATTAGAAGTCACGCAATCAACTTAGCTCATAAAATCCAAGAAGACGGAAGAAAAAGATAACCTAATTGGGTTTGACAACAAATCGGCCGGTAAGATACGCATTAAACATATCAATATTTTCTACATGTGTTAAACCTTTAGATTTAAAAAGTTTTTCTTTAGCCATATTCACTATTGTGGTATAATGGTATCATAGTAAGCATTTCAAAGGATAATTTCTAAACGAAAGTGAAACTCAATACTTTCACTACAGAAATACTTAACAATAGTTTTTGTTACTTAAAAGTGACACTAAAAGAATACTTGTTTACATTATACACTCTTAAGTGATGCGAATAGTAATTAGCCTTCATTGTAGGTAGGTAATGCATGACGTAGCTTATATTTAGGTAAACTACTTAACCTCCGTTAGAATTAAAATTTAAGGTGTTTTTGGGCAAATTAGGTCAGTAACATTTGTGTGAAGGACAGACCTCCTTTTGTATATATCTTCTATAATTGTCTATGTGTTTTACTCCTTAATCTATTCTTGTCACTTGGTCTTCTTCCTGACCTCGTTGTGGTATATTTTTCGGTCTTTTTTTATATCTTTGATGTATTTCCATTGTAGCAATATGAAGCCTTCTCTTCCAAATCCGCCTTTTCCTTTGCTCTCCACAAAAATTTGATTTAATTAAATTTTATTTTTTATGCCCTAATCTTATGATTTGTAATTTCATGGACTATGGCCTAGCTATGGCAGGTCTTGATTTCAAAGATTTCACTTAATAATATCCCTAGGCTCTTAAATATTGCAAATCTTCATAATTTTAAACTTTCATTTCAATATTATACCACAAATTGCAAGACGCTTGACTTTCACAAGTTTCGCATTCCTGTAATTTGCAGTTCTTACAGTCTTGGCAACCGCATCAACGACATCTGTTTTTGTTTATCATTATCATATCTCTTATCTTTTACTAGCTGACAACAAAGAAACTAGAATTGCTCTTCAACTGTTAATATTGGCTAAGATATAACACCTCCAACGTGGTATGGTTTGAAAGGCGTTACCGAGGTATCACAGTTCGAATTATGCCACTTATCTCGTCAAGAATCAAATGTTGATAAATTGTACCGTGGTCTGTAATCAAGAGCTATGTAGGTGTATATCAAACGAATACACCTACTTGTGAACATAATAAGAATATAATATACAGTGCACGTTTTGTGTACACCGGTTTCATGGAATGTTATATTAGAAACTGCAATATGCCAATGCCATTTAACTGAAATTTTATCAGAATATTGTTTAGTATTTAGACTCACAATTTCTACCTAGATGGTAAACTCTTCCTTAGAGATTTTGTAAAATTATTCTGCATTTTATTGATTAACGTTGGCGACGCCGCTTTGCGAACTCAAATATAAAACCATGTCTTTATTGTGTCTGTAGTTTCATCAAAAAAAATATTTATTAATTAAGAAGCTTATTGTGATCCTAAGATCATAAAAAGCTTCCCAAGCTGATTTTGTGCTTAAATTATTTAACCAACTAAGTAATTAATCCAAAAAATGAGATAGGTAGTTGAAATCCCAGCTTCAAAAAAGATCCATCTAAAAGCTTGTCTTAGTGACATTATGACGGTTTTTTAATGTTAAATTACATACCGAGGTGCCGACAGATGCTCCTTCGAACTGCGCCGTGCTTACGGAATTTGTTAGAAATCTACAAATCAGCGCAGTCAGAATTCAACTTTAAAGTCCTCGATATTCCGCCGCAAATGGCGTATCATAGGTATAGTAATCTAAGAATTATATCTGTAGTTGTTGTTGTTGTGTTTGATGGGTTAAGCCAAAGAGACATTAAAAGCTATGAAGATCGTAGTATCATCGTAGTATTTTCCATTGACCTCCTATCGTTTACATCGTAATTTATCCCATGTCAGTGGCGAGACGACAGGTGCAACTTGTTTTGTCACACTCCGGTACTGCACGATCAATTAGTTTTAGCATCATCACAAGCTACGGGCATGACTACACGCTATCACGCTCGACTGTGCGTAGCGATAACACATTCATCTTATTCTAGACAACTTAAGATCTTAGTCTGAACGGACATTAATTTTAGTGGTATACTGCGCAGTTTTTAACTTATCAATAATTCTGTTCAAATGTCGTACAGGAAACGGATAATTAAATAGGTACCTTAATTATCGTATGAGATTATGATATTAGTCAGATGTTTAAAAATAACTTAGACTGTTGGAAATACTGGTTGTTTTTGTATATTCCTTTTTATATAATTCAATATCTCTTTGCCAGTTTTATTATACATTTACAAGTTTATAAGTCTCTGTCTTTTTCCAATTCGTTATCAGCACGAAGCACTAATATACATAATAGTAATTCAATTAAAAGGGATTACGAACGTATTTAATGTGAGTTAGAGAATATTGTGAAAGTGGTGTTCTTGTATTTGTTATTTTCTTCATTTTTAATTTGACAAGTCGTAAATATGTCAACAAATGCACTTGCATCTATAAAATCTTACTAAATAGAGAAGGTGTATGTGTCTTCTTCATGAAGAATTATGGGAATCCATTGTTGGTCACCCGGTGGATACGTCTACATTAGCAGAAAAGGGCGTCTTGCTGATCAGAAAGCTTTCTCGAAAATTTGTCGAACTATAAACAATTTAGCTATAAACCTAATGTTAGAACTTTTAAGACAGCAGAAGAGGCGTGGGATGATTTTTCAGCAGCCTACGAAAACAAAGGCCTTGGACGTCGCATTAGTCTCGATCTTCAATTATACAGAGTGGTGACAACACGGCAAATTGACAAAAGCTGCTAATAAATTAAAACAAGGCAAATTGATAGAAGCTGCTTCAATACTTCTCGGTGGGTTGACACCCCAATATGATCCGCTTGTCATGGCCTTGGAGAATTCTTCGATATGTGGTGGACTGTACACTTTAGACTGTTCTGTCAATTTACCAAATCAGTAATCATATTTTGATGTGCACTCTAATGTTTCCAGATTCTAACTTTGGCATACACGGCTAGGACAACTATACGAGGAGTTATACCGTATCGGGATGGATCAACTCAAAAAGGAACAAGCAGTTGGCATAGATTTTAATGATGTTGACAAGGAGCCGTGCTTACAATGGACTGAAGCTAAAAATAGTAGAATACCATTTAAGAAATCATCGTCTTCAAAAGCGAAGAGTCTTGGGGTTGGTTAATTCGGATCTCTCTTAATTCGGAGCACCAAACGACAGTTCCTTAATAGTCCACAGCAGAACGGTATAGCTGAAAGGACAAATCGTTCGATCTTTGAGAAAGCAAGATCAATTCTATTTTGTAGTTCTCTTTCCAGGGTATATTATTTTACTAGGTGGTAGACCCATATGTAGGGTCGCCTGGGTAGGTACCACCGCCTTTCTTATTTCAGGCGTGAAACAGTTCGCTGTGTTTCGGATTCAAGGGAAAGGTAGCCAGTGTAATTACTGGGCATGGACGGCATTCTATCTTAGGCCTCGGGATGACAACGCACCTGCAATATCAAGTCCTTTTCCTTGTTATTGCAGGTGTCTATAGGCGGCGGTAACCACTTACCACCAGGTGAGCCGTCAGCTTATTTGTCATCTAGTTGTATATAAAAAAAAATTGGGAGGATGCAGCAGGAACTGCTTTTTACCTCAAGAATACGTCTCTCACCGTGCTCTTGAAGGACAATCTCCATTTAAGAAATGGTACGGAACTAGTCCAGATTTATCCTACCTAAGTACTGTTAAAATCTTTGACGACAGTCAGAGTGCACAAAAAATTGCGCCGAATCCAGTATATCACAATCAGACAAACCATAGATAGACACACGATATCACATTTTTGGATATCTCATAGGAAAAGTTGTAGTTAGCGTAAGATATACTCCTATGTACTGAAATGTGGGCGGATATCTTGACCACACAAAAAGTGTGTTGGAGATATTGTTTATTATTATTAACCATATCTTTATTAAGACGTAATGTTGGAAATACTGTATATATTCCTTTTTATATAATACAATATTTATGGTTGTGACATAATAAACTCGACTTTTTTTAACTCTTTGTCAGTTTTATTATACATTTACAAGATTATTATTTTTTTAATACAAAGCACGGCAATTGACCCAACACCACCTGATGGGAAGCGTTAAGGAGAGTCCATATGCGAAGACAGCTAGTGCAGAAATGGACAATGCACTAGCTGCCTCCACCTTGCCGGCTCAAAAGGTTGTTTTTTCACGCCTCTCTTGAAGGACCCCATGTTATAGGAAGGAGGAAACACATACGCTGGCAAAGAATTCCAAGTTCTGGAAGTACGAAAAAGAAACGAAGAAACGAAGAACTAAATTTCTTTGTGCGTGATGTTGAGGTGGAAACAGTAAATGGATGACTCCGAAGACCGGCACGCGTGCTCCTGAACAGAAAGGGCGAAGGTGGGATAAGGTCGAAAAGCTCTTCAGAGCACTCTCCGTGATAAAGTCGATAGAAGGCGCTAAGCGACGCAATGTCTCGACGCAATTGTAGAGGCTCAAGTTTGTTCGTGACCTCTACATCGCCAATGATACGGACAGCACGACGCTGCAATCTGTCCAGTGCATCGATGAGGTACTTGGCGGAGCCATCCCATAAGTGCGAGCAATATTCCACGCAAGACCGGACCTGAGTTTTGTACAGCAGGCATAGCAGGTCAGGCGTGAAAAATCGGCGCACCTTGTTCAGGACACCGAGCTTCCGTGAGGCTTAAAAATCTCTTTCTTTTTCCAATAGAA
The DNA here is from genome assembly GCA_947347705.1 of Nymphula nitidulata. Lineage (NCBI taxonomy): Eukaryota > Metazoa > Arthropoda > Insecta > Lepidoptera > Crambidae > Nymphula > Nymphula nitidulata. The sequence goes on from OX374636.1 coordinate 12,123,941, forward strand.
ACGCATCAATTATACGCACTATAAAATTTACATTGCGCGCGTGGTCTTAAAAGCCTGCCAATGACATTAAAAAAGACAATGAATAGCGATGGACCACGTAAAGAACCTTGAGGGATGCCGCTTTTGAAGACTTAGGTCCTACTGTCAGTCAGCCATAATGTAGCTATCATTTAATTAAATTTACACGTTGCGGCGTGTTTTCAAATAATATTACAGTAAAACTTAAAATCAAACGTATTTATTTCTAAGCTGGGCCACTTTCACATCATAGTAATGAAAACAAAAGTTGTCGAACATGATATCCATCGTTTTTTAACGATTAAACAGGAAAATTTATTATCCATAACTATTATTTGGTATTTACGTATTTGTACAGATGCCCTGTATGAAGATGGAGATCGTTAACCTCTAAGCGAAGTGTTTCTAAATCGCGCTGGAGGCTGACCGGCGCGGGCGCATCCGCCGGTCAAGTTCACGGCTGCGGGCGTCATGCGAGCCACTCGCTCAACTCGTCTCTACTTACGATACTATCTTGATGGTGATTAATGAACCTTGTTATTGAACTTTAAGTATATTTACAGGGTAAAATGTATATTTGGAACGGCAAAGCCTAGAAGTACGCAAAACTACAATTGGCAAATAGTGACTCATCACCAGCCTATATACGTCCCACTGCTGGGCACAGGCCTTCCTACATGGCAGAAACACATGAGGAGTTTGGGCCATAACACCACCACGCTGGCCCAATGCGGGTTGGTTGGTTAAAGCGGTTGCAGTAACAACCGGGACCAACGGCTTAACGTGCCTTCCGAAGCACGGAGGAGCTCAAGATTATAAATTTGATTGACCCATCCAGGGACCAACCATGGGGAAAGTTGCTTTGTTTTCGTGATCGAAACCAGAGCGCTCAAACCACTACGCCACCGAGCTCCTCAAATAGTGACTAATATTGTTCTACTTGAGTAAATTGTGAACCCAAATTATTAGTACTAGTCTAATAATCAGTGCTGACATCTGTAGTCTGTAGCTACGTAATTAAAATTAGATCAGTTCTACTATAAGCAGCACTAGATGATATGCCTCAGTGACAATATTTACAGATACCATAATTTACAAAAAAAAAATACTTTCTTCATTGCCAGGCCGCTGGTATCTCTTCAGCAGTAGAAAATCTCTCGTGCCTGACTTCTGGGTACTTGGCAAATTAAACATAAGTTAAATCGATGGGCTTAGCTTTGCTGACACTCACTGAAGCTAAATATCAGCGCATTAGGTACATACATCTATTTTTCTATATAAGAATAGAAACATTTCAAGCACAAGCAAAATCAAATTAATTTAAGCCTACAAACTAACCATACGACATTTTAGAAAGCCTGCGAGATGATAAGAAAAGACGTATTTCATCACGTTTATTGCTGTCGAAACAGCTTTTCAAGATAATATTGGGTTATTTTTCAGTAGGCCTTCTTCCAAGAAAGAGACGCTCTGTATTTATAATTAAATTTAACGTGTGTCTGTAATCGAGCATCAAGCCTATTAATATCCTTATCGTATAATTTACTACTGTAAATTTCAATCAATAATTGTACCTCAATGGAGACAAAATAATTACTAAGTATTATCATGACCAATTTTAAGACTGAACTTGACATAATTACATGTCAAAACACGTATTAGAGCTTAGACAAGACATACACATTTAACCCGTACTTTTCAATCAAAGCTTATTATTTCAAATTACTGCTTTCAATGACGGCAACTTGAGAATAAAATAAATTTCTAGGTAATAAATATTTAAATGTAATGTAATATGAAATATTATTTCGTTCAAAAAATATTCTCGATTCTTATACCCTTAGGATTGGAGTATATTTTAGCCAAATATAGATATTTTAATTCACGTACTTTAAGTAAGTACGTGTAATTACGTGTGATTAACTTGCTACTAAAATTCGAAACACACAACAAAACGTGCAATTTTGAAGACCTAAATTAAATATTTTATTTTTGTCAAAATAACTTTAATAATGCTCGGCATACTTCACTTTCCTTTTTTCTTTGAAAGCGTTCAAAGAACTTCATGGACAGAAATCCATACGAATCATGGATGCATATTTTGACTGCAGGTCCAAAGTCAAGTAATAATTGCATAAGTACTGTAATTTTTTAACATTTGCAGTAAGTACCTATAACTTCTGAGACTTATTAAATTATCACTCGATGCAGTGTATCGCTCAATCTAATTAGTGTAGGTACCTGTGCATAAGAATTACATGTATTTATTAATCAATCGGATCAGTCGTGAATTACACAGTTCATCTTTACGGGCAAAAATGTGGTGATTCGATACAATGGGTCAAGTTCAAAACATATCATAGTTAGGGTTGTCAGAAACAATTTAACAAAAATGTTCTAAATAATCTTATTTTATGTCTGCACTATTAAAAAATTTGACCGTTTCCGATTTTGGTTATAGACGACAAACATCAATAAAAAAAAGAACGGTTCCTGACTATTCCACAACTGATTTCGATTTTATTTAATAAACTCTCAAGTATCAAGCCTTTCAGTACAGTCGACAGTACACCAAGAGTAACAGTTTGACTTTGAAACCGCCCTTACTGCGTTACACTTGGTGTGCTGTCGTCTGTACATATTTGTGTGAGAACTTGAGAATCCCGCTAGGTATTGAAGTCACATAATCTTTAATATTATTTTCTAGTATTAAACTTGAAAATGATATGCGTTTATTAGCTGCACTAATATTTTCACACTGATATGAAATCTAAATACAAAGTGATGGTTCTCCTTTGTATCATAGCATTTTATTTTTTACGCAAAACACCTATATGCAGATGCTTTTAAGCAATTAATCGCTAAAGTTAATTATGATAAGAGTATTGAAATCGAAAATAGTGTTCCTATGTATTATATTATAATAACATAAAATTGCAATGACAGCCCTGCTCCGACCGCGGTCAGACGCGTCTCTGACCGTCTGACCCAGCAAATCGTGACCAATTTACGAAAGCATCGAGCAAGTCCTCTCACCTCTACATCGGCGCTATTATAACTTTCTATGACCTTGTCACCGATAAATGATTTACTGCTTACACACTTATCGATAGCGTGCTTTATCTTCTTTACTTATCATTTATAAAAAATGTAAGTTTTTAAAGATTGTATATTTACAAGTGGCTCGAATAATATTAGAAACAGCAACCGTTGGAAGTATTTACAGGCAATTATTATTGATCAAAAAATAAATTATTTCCAAGGTTGTGTTCTAATATTGAAAAAAATAAGCTTCGGAAGACGACGATGAGAAGAAGCTTTTGGGTTAAATCTTATCTCAATCTACCTCTTTTTAATTTTTTGTGACAGTTAAACGATATTTTTTTTTATTTGCACGACAAATCGATGAACAGCATACAATAATATCATAATCGTTAAAATAACATCGATTGAATAGTCAAAGAAAAAATAACTTACGGTATCTGGCAAACATTCAGTCTTTGTGACATACCTGAAAGAAGTAAAGTATATTTAGTAACTTAAATATAAAAAGAAGCCAACGGAACATAATTTAAAGATATAATAATAACGCATTGCTTCTTCAATAATATATTAACATACTAGTATATGTCCGGTTTAAGCAATCAAGGAAAATTCAGAACACCAAATATCATTTTAATTCTACAATGCCACATAACTAAAATACTTTGCATATTTAAGTGATCGCATAGGTAGCTGATGAAGTCATTTACATAGTTTTAGCATATCTACATGTGTAATTACCTCCTTTAAAAATATCAACAACCATCCCAAAAAAAAAACTAAACTGAGAAGCCCAGGAATTTATTTACCGATGTTAGTTAACCTTATCAAGAAACTACGAAGAGACAACAAAACAATAAAACACTTCACAACAAGGTGCTAACAAGACTGTTACGTCACGTAACACAAAATGTATGTTTTCAAACAGAACCACTTATATAAAAATGTAATATGAATACATTATGCGTAATATTTCGGTTGACCATCATTTATTGAGAAAATTATTAAACAAAAATTATAATTAATTCTAAGTATATATAAAATATCTGGCATAATTCAGTAGCATGTGTAAATACATTTTATATTACATATTTTTTTTAAATATTAAATTCGTCGTATAGAATACTATTATTGGCAATTACACAATAAATATTAGATGGAATTTCATTTATAATATGGGTCTTGTTCTATTATACCATAATCATTTTCAGTATCAGTGAAGAATTAAATAATTAACATCAATAGGAAAACAAAATAATCTTGGCGCCTCCGAATGTGGGAATTCTAAGAAGCAATCATTATATTGGCGCCATCATTATGATCTATAGTCCGGTAAATATGAAAATAAAGCATTCTTTTATTTTGGTCTGCCTTTTGTAAATATTTAATGTATTCATTGTTACTACTGGATTCTTGATCAAAGTATGTAACTTTGGTTAATTTCAATCAATAAATACGTTGCTGGGTGTTCGGAGTAGAGCCGCGGAGTAATTAAAATACACACAGGTGTGTGCCAAAGCGTGCCATATCGCGTACAGGCCATTGGTATAAGGGCAAATGTTGACCATCAGCTTGTTTGACAATGATGAAGTATTAGTATGGTAGATAATGGCAAACTGAGCAGTCCTTAAAACTTAAATGATGTTTGAGAGCCCGTAACCACATTAAAATAAAATCATTCACTCTGCTATACTCCGGTGCGAGTAATATCTAACTCGTTATGCCAACGTAGATTAGGAAAAACTATATACATGTTCCAATTTGTAATTAATTAAGTAAACACACAGTAATTATACCAAAATACAACAGTCAACATATTACATATAACAGTAAAGATTCCTAACAATATAATGAATACAACGTAAAATAAAAAGTTATTACGAATCAACGGGATTCCTGGCAAGACTGTCTTACCATTATCCGTCATTTTGAAATGTGTGAACTTGTAACATGTAACTTATGGCAATGACCTCGTGTGTCGCACTCTATTGAAATATTGCAACTATTAGATCATATGTAATCAGGGCTGTGACAATAAAGAGAAAATCATATCAATTTTGATAACCTCCAGAGGCGTATCGATACTTCTTTCTATTAACAACCTGACATACATAGTAAGTACGATAACACTTCAAGACATTTGTAACCCAAACAATATAAAAAAAAATGTGCAAAAATATTACCCAAAATCGTTAGAAAAAAGTAAAACAAATATTACTGAACAGGACTGTAACATAAAAGTTTGTTGATTTAATGAATAATAGATTCATCAGAAAACAATAAAAACTTGCAACACCAGAATGCAATACACTTCGTACCAATAGCCACGACACGTAAATCACAAAACACGATGAGAAAAACGTTTCAAAAATAGCATTTTCTTGTATAACACAATAAGCTTGTACTGATAAACGACTGCGAAACTAGGTCAATTTACATTGCAAACTACCTTTGAGCCCACATACGCTAGTGAACTGATTTTAGATATGTATGATTGAACTGCTTTGCACTTTCGTCAAAATTGTCAACCCTGCATATGACAGTAGTTAGAGCAAGATAACAATCACCGACATTGAGTGATTGGTCTAATGTATTTTTAATACAAACGCATATGTACATTCCACTAGTGTTTCCGTACAGCTACAGAAAACAATTTATTATACAATATGAGCAGTGACCTTTGCTACTAACTACAGTGGTCAAGTCGAATTAGCTTTATGAAAAATATCTTACGACTGTTATATATAAAAAATAAATCTTTGTTGGTAGTCACGAGTAATATAAGTACATATTAGCATCTTTATTTCCTTTTAATAAGATTCATGAACACTACCTTGTGGGCACATATTTTTGCTCATCATGACAAAATATCTGCAATACCAAATTCATGTCATAGCACTTGCAAACAAGAGGACAATGCTTATTTTAAACTGCTTGAAGCAGTTAGTGTTGAGAAAATTATAATAAACTAAAGTAAAAAAAAAGGGTTACCAGGCCCAAAAGCGCATAAAGGTAAATTGGTTGTATAACATGTTGCGAATCGGTTGTGATCATCTTAAGTCATAGTAAAATACTTTAAATGATTTCCAAAAAATAATTCAGGTTTTTAACTAAGTATTCCTAAGATCAATAATTAATCAGTGTACTACGAGTATATAGCAAACTAACCTTCCAAAGGAATGACAAAACAACCAACTCTGATGGTAGCAAAGGGCGTAATTTTTGTTTTTTGTTACAGCTTGAGGAATTTCGTCGGAACCTCGCTTCTAAAAATAGGTCCTTCGAGATTGGGGTCGCGTAACCGGTATCATCTAATATGTTACGGATTATAATGTAACTTGAATTGCGCCTACGGGTCATAATCCTTTGTACAGTCCAAAGTTTATCAATGCGGTTACAACGAAAAAATCCGGTCAACCGATGCTACCATACAGATATAAGCTGTTGATTATCTCATAATAAATAACAAGATTGTAAAACTCAAGTATCAAGAATTATATACTAGTACACATAAAAATTCCGTATATTAGACAGCAAAAAAAATCGGTGACCATATATACAAAAAAAATACATACAGTGAAACATATAACCTCCTTCTTTTTTGAAGTCGGTTAAAAAGAGAGATGACGAAGACGCTGAAAATATTGTATGCATCCATTTTACAGATGGTTTGAAAAGTTGGACTCCAATATGTTGAACGGTATCAATTACAAATCGGATCAGTTTAGAAAATGGAGAGATGTTTATGGTGTACCTCGATAAAGACTGACATTATAAAATTGTTAGTTGATATTATTTTAAGTGATAGACATAAGGGTTTTTTGACGATTCGAAAGTGCTTCTTGGGGGGCCTAATTGAATAAATATAGATATTTTCATTTCATTTCAAAGAACCCACTCAACTCTTGTATCTATTTGGCATATAAACAATCGTACTATCAAACAGTGTTCATTAAAGCTAGTCACGACTACAACACAAAAATTTAGTCCAGAGAAAAAACTTAATTACAATAAACACGGACCCAAACATGGAATTCCACCTGCGGACGCGCAAAAAACAAACACATGAAGACTTTTGCTTAAATTTATAACAAAAATGGAGCTCTTTGAAGTATTTGGTTTTTTAAATACTAACAAATACTCAGCTGCAGTATCAGATACAAGTAACTCAAACTGATATAAACAAAAGGAACTGTCAAGAAGTTTATGTAATGGAAACTGATTAAATAAAATAATTTGGTAACATCAAATTAAAATAAAAAAATATTATTTCAATTGTGTACTATTTGTTTTATTTGAAATTTCCCATATGTAATTATAGTTTATATATTTTTACACTAAAACATTGACATATGGGAATTTGTTCATTTTATTACACGTGGAAACGCATGGAATTATATGTACGACTAGGTTCGTTGTTATACTATGAGCGTTTTTTGCCGATGATGCTACGTGTTTGGCATTTGGGATTGGATCAGAATAACATTATAGTTCAAACAACTCCATTCTTTCACATAAATTTTTGAGACTTTCAACGGTTACGTTAAAAAAAAACAACATTGAAGTGCCACACTGTCTCGAGACGTTCAGAAATTGACTGGAGCAGCATTACTTAAAAATAGCTGCGATGTAATTTTTCTGACAGTTTCTATATAAGAGAATTAAGTGGTATGTCGTGAATTTCCTTCGCTACAGCAAGTGTCGGTGCAATTTTCTCGCCAACAGCCACAAGAGCCACGCCGCGAAGGAAAGTGGAAAGTGGTCGGGTTATCATCTCATTGTCAGTGACAGCACTGTCATTGTCTATGGGCTCGTTTGCTTCCCGTGTGAAAACAGAACTACGATTTACTTCATATGGAAGAGGCAAAATGGCATAACCATTTTGCCTCTTCCATATAAAGTAAAAATATGGAACTCGAATCCCCAAGCTACTTTGATAGCAACCAGTGAAGATAACAGAAAGATAAATGGTGTTTAGAAACTTTTTCAAAACAGTAAAAATATATGTATACTTAAATAAAAATCGAATATTAATGAAACTTTCTTCCTTTCTTTCTTCGGTTTTGCATCCGTCTTTTGATATAGTTTGTTGGCCATATGTTATTTTATACATTTGCGGTCTTATTCATTTACGCTCATCAAATTTAACCTATTTCAAGTATTTTTATTAGGTATACTAGTAAGAGAAACAAAGAGGTGCGTTTGATTAGTTGCTGATGTCTGTATGCGATTTTTACCACTTACCATCAAGTAATCGTATGCTTACTGGCCAATTTGTAACCTAAAAGTTTGGTAGATAGAGGTTCTACACAGATGCTAAATTAAACAGAAAATTTGTCACTTTCCAACCTCTTTTATAAATACCTATTATTCTTTCTAGTATAAACTTCTTTAGATCTGTGTGAGCTGGGCAACTCTCCGCCGCCTTCTCAACGTTAATGCTACGATTAGTGATCTAGCTGTAAAAACAAGTCAGTTTCATTATGCGCACAATGGGCCCGATCGAGAGTGATTCCCGTATGTTGATTTACTGACTTTTTTATTATAATTAGTTCGCTTTTCACAATTAACTCAGTTACGACTTACGATTGACTGATATGCAAGTTACAAGTAGAATTCATTGACAAATGATTATGCTGTTGAATATTAAAAATAATTTATAATTTTCGAAAACTGTTGTTGCTCGAAATATAAATTATAAAAATAAGTATAAAATACCTAGTATGCAAGCGAGAACTTATCTCTATAAGAGATCTAATAATAAAATTGATAAATACTTAAACTTATAAATTTTCATAGTTTGGAGAAATAAATTTAAGTTTACTGCACAATGCACAACAGAGCTAACAGAACTGTTAAGTAGCTTACTTTTAATAAAATAAGAAAACTACATTATAAAAGATCTTGTGAGTAGTTGTATGTAGTTTACGTAGTAATTTCGCATTTCTCAATAAATAATAGTAACTATCTATCGGGTAGCAATCGCCATAGCTGTTCAGTTGAGTAATGTCTACCGCCTTCCTTTCCGCTGCATTACACTTACACCATGCGACAAATTAAGACATAAATAAATACTGAAAATAATAAATCATTGCCTGACCTTTTGCAACTGTAAATTGGAATTGATTTATGTTATTACAATGCACAAACCTCAAATCAATTTCATTGACTGTTTTTATTAGTACGAAAAGTATTAATGTATTATTTTTTATTATTATTTTATTATTATTTTTATTAGGCATATCATATCATATCATATTGTACATAGGCATATCATGGAATGAATCGTCTTATTCTACAGCTCTTTTGTTGGGTAAATTATTAATATGCCATTTTGTTGTTACATAAGTTTTAAGTTATGTAAATGTTATCAAAATATTTTAAAAAAAATATCTTAAATCGGAAGATCAAACATATACACAAAAACAGATATTAATTATATTTCTCAGAAAAATATATTCCTTAATCCTAAAAAAAATCTACTTCAATTAATTTTCAACCCACGGGTAATATAATAAACAACAATCATAACCAGCGAACCAAATTGTCCAAATAACAATAGCTCGTTTAGCTGCTAACACCTACGTAGTAACGTAGGTGTTTATAAGTTAATAATTTCGAAAAATATTCTTAAGCAAAAGATATTGTAAATACAATAAATAATGTGCAACATTAATCATAGGCGAGTAATAACTTTTTACTAAATAAGTATTGACCACCTCAAACGACATTCCTTATACCTTTTTGGTAATGTGGTTTCAAGTTGACAACAAAGTCTACCTATTTTTATGTGCGTCACATCTGTTACCCCCTCCAGACTCGTGGCCCCCTCAGCAGTCCATTATAACCCACTAGTGGATAATCTGTTTCAATGGGCAAACGTTATATCATCATGTTTGAGTTGCATTTGTAAAACTAGTAACCCGCCTCTTTTTCATATTTATTTTCCTTCTATCAGTTCTTTAATCCCTATTTTTATCAATCCACTCATTTTCAGCAGAAAACATTTAACTTTGGGGAATAACTGCTAATATAAACTATGGAATACAGTCATTATAATTATGGGTTTATTTCAAATGTGTACTTAGTGCTTGCGAAAATATAAGACAAATCCTTTTAAATATAATTGTTTATCCTATGTTTGACACAAATGCACGGCACAATAATGTACTCTGTTGATGTTTCGTGGTTTGTGAAAATAGTAAATATAATTTACATTTTATTAAAGTTATTAAGTCTGTTTTTATTCACCAACAAACCCATTTTAGGCGAACATAAAACTTATTAAATATTCTCGATAAAAAAAATTGTTATGTTTTAGACGCACAAAAAACAGTCTTTCCCATTTAGAAAAGGCTTCATAATAACAATGGGCGTTCCGAACAAGATATGTCAAAAGACTATTCGATACTTTGTATCGTTTGTAAATTATTTGGGAAAACCATGTACCGGAATGCGGAGATGAGCGCGCTTTCGGCGTAGGCACTTTGCAATTCATTGGTGTAGTGCCGCGTCGACGCCGGCGCCATACGTTATGAACTTATGATTACCATTCCAAATATAAATAAATTTAAATATTATATGCCCCTTCTTTACTTGTTTTTTAGATGCTAATTTCAAACGCCATTCATCATCAATGTTATCGATAGACACTAATAAACTGTAGATCGTAAAGTCATCCACATGTTTGAGATCATAGTCATAACTAGATGTTTTAACAATTCATTAATTAAATTGTCTTATGAGGGAATTGGTATTTTACGCTTATTTTAGGTAACCATTATCGATCAGTAATAAAATTATAAAATATAAAATATTTTTTTTTTAAGTAATACCCAGCCTTTTTATTCATCTATCTAACACCACCTCATTGAGACTTTTCATAAGAACATAAACACGCTATATCTGCTGTAAGTTTCTGAAGAATTAAGGATCCTACAGACTTTTTTTCCTCCTCCGACGACCCCTCCGACGACCGGAGTGGTCTGTACACCTTGCTATACGGGCTGCTCGATCAGGAGGTCCAGTGTTCAAATCCCGGTAGGGGCAAATGTATACGAGCATTAGTTCACGAGTCACTATGTTAAAAAGCTAAGTATGGCAAGCAAACACAACAGGCTTTTTTTAAACGACAAGCGTAAGGCTCAACAGATGGTAAGCAGTTTACCGTTGCGTCGCTCGTAGCACCTTGAGCATTGCTCACGCGCTGCCTGTCCTACAAGTATCATGAGAAAGTTTTATTTTGACAGCCTTATCGCGCCAAAAGGAAGCCTATGACTTTGTCCATTCTCAGTATGTAGTGTATCTATACATGCTTATATTTCATTAAAATTGCTTCAGCGGCTTGGAAGTAAAAAAAAGTAACAGACAGACAGTTACTTTCGCATTTATAATATTCGTATGGATTGATAAAAAATTTAATAAAAATAAATAATGTCATTTTTTTCGAGTTAAGGCCCGACAAAAATGACATTACGGTGTAGACAAAACCGCTTCTCGAGCTTCTCGTGTTCCTTGTGATAAGCGTGCTGGAACGTTTTGAAGGCCTCGTTTATTTCGTGGAGCGTAAAGTAATATGAAACCTAAATAAATCTGAAACAAATTTTGATTATTTGGTAATAATTTATCAAATTGATAAAATACCGCTGTACTTTTGGTTATTATTCCTGCAATTATTATAATAAGCCAATATATTTCAGTAATGAACCCACAAAACATAATAAAATTTTACAATATTATTTACCCGAATAACCCGAAGCTACTTATACCGATGCAAAATTTTAAATGTTAAAGATTTTTTACTAAGTAATGTACCAATTTAATATAATAATTTGAGAAATCAAGAGAAATGTCACGCATGAAAATTAACAAACACGCACATTAAGCGAAAGGAAAATTCTCGAATATTTATCTGCATTTTAAAATTTCTGGAATCTTTTAATCAAACAAATTGTGGTATCAAAGAACTAGCTCCTAGCCCGTTTGACGACGATATCATACCTTTTCTCTTGAAATAGCGCAGGAGTCTTGTTTTCTATGCTTAAACTACTTTCTACGCAAGAGTTACGTCCACCGGGAGCCGACCACCTACATCCGTTGCTTATCTAATATGATGTTTTTATTTAAAACAAATAAATCAGAGAACTAACATTCTAGGATTTCATCACACTACAGCCGTTCGTAATATTATTGGTTGGTTCGTAATATTAATAATTTAGTTTTGTTATATTATCTATACTCATATTATAAAGATGAATAGTTTGTTTGTTTGGTTGGTTTGACGCGTTATTCTCAGAAACTCCTGATTAAAATTGAAAAAATAATATTATAGCAGCTGAGCATCAATGAAAAATGTTGCAAAAACGGGAAAAAAATATCCTTTTACAGAGCTTTCGTTGCGTGCGCTGCGCAAACGGTAAAAGTAACGCAAAAATCATGTATTCGAGAATTGTTCTCCTTTAAAAGTTCTAAAAAAAATTCGGCAACATCTTTTGAAATTGACTCATCATAACCTTTTTTTTGGTAATCATTGTTCTAAAATAATGCACTATCTGCGAATGTGTTTTTGTAAACATTATATTATTCCATATCAAACCATGCACGCGTTTATGACTTCCAAGGCGGGCGGGCGCGGGCGGGGCGATCAATGCATTAACTGCGAAGGTATTTTAAAATCATAAAATCATGTAACCTACCCTACCGTTGTTATTTTCCGACACCCACGCGAACGAAGTCGCGGGCACAGCTAGTTCATTGATAAATGGATAGTATTATGCTAACAGTTTATTCTTGTGTTTGAAATGATTGTGCGCGCCACATAAAATTGCTTACCTATACTAGTGTCGCTCCATCGCTCTGTTCAAGCACTAAAGTCACACATTGATTATTATGAATATAAACTAGAATTTTCGACACGAACTCGTTTAATTTAAATTGTTTTTGTAAATTCCGCAACATTAATCAGCACAATCAGGACACAATCTTGTGAGATTGGGCACTCGGTATAGTCTGTTGTGGTATGGCTGAGATGGCAACTGACTGTCCTTGGGTCAAAATATCAAGATAATAAGAATATCCGAATAAATAAACATAATAATTGTCTGTGTGAGATTATTCTAGAATATTGAGAGTGCATTACAATTTATAAATATGCGGCACTTAATGAACTCGTATAAACCGTAAGAGTAAAAACGATGTCATAATAACATAACCACTTGATTTTAAATAATCTTATGTGACATATTCATCATCTCCAGCCAGCTATATACGTCCCACTGCTGGGAAAACCCCTCCGTACGTGAGAGAAACACATGAGGAGCTTAGGCCATAACACCACCACGCTGGCCCAATGCGGGTTGGTGGGTTAAAGCGGTTGCAGTAACAACCGGGACCGACGGCTTACGTGCCTTCCGAAGGACGGAGGAGCTCGAGATTATAAATGGAATGAAACCAGAGCGCTCAAACCACTATTAAACCGAGCTCCTCATGTGACATATTACTTAAAACGAAATATTATTTTCAATAATTATAATCACCGCTTAAGTACTTTATACAAAATAGTAGTGGTAAAACGATAGAACCCCCATAAATTACAGTTTAATTAAAAATCTCATCGGCATTCAGATGTATTATTGGTTTTCAATTAACCAAGAAAATTAGATTCTGATCGAAAATAGTAACCAAGTCATCATCATCACCAGGTTACGGGCACGGGCCTTCCTACATGAGGAGTTTGGACCATAACACCACCACGCTATCCATTTCGAGGTTGCGGTAACCACCGACCACAGGAATGCCTTCAGGAGCTCGAGATTACAAATTTAAATGGATCCCATCCCGGGATAGACCATAGCGAAAGTGCTTTGTTTCCAAAATCGAGCTCTCAAACCACTACGCCACCGAGTACCTAAGTAGGTAAGTATAATATTGGCGAATAAGCGTGTGGAGAGAAACCTTAAAAAAAATATTGTGGCTACGACACGCGGCCGACGAGACGCCTGGATCCGGGTATATCCCGCTCGTTTTGCATTTTTTCTTAGCACGGTGCGGCCGCGCAGCCCAAATCCGCAATCTCGACAGTACGACGACCTTGGTCTCGCGGGCCGTTATGAATATTGCCCGTACGCAAGGGCACCTCAGAAACTTGAGAATTTAGGCGGGTGCATTTTAGAAACCTCAAACAGAACCCATCATTTAGGAATTGGTAATCGATACGAAGTGCTTTTTAAATACGTCAAAATTATCAGCATCGTTATTTGAACTTGTTTTATTTGAGCACCTAAAATGAAATTAGGTATATTAAAAGAACAAAATATGATCTAATTAACTACGGTCTGTTAAATATCGGGAAATCATCATCATTAGTCATAGACAAAATAGAGAAACGGGTCAATTTAGGTTGATTTTTGATTAAAATTGTTTTTTAACTACTTTAATTACAAATATTATAATAGTAGAAAAAAAAAATATCTAGCACACAACAACAATTTTGAATTGATAAATTAGATATATCATTTTTTCAAGGTATATCAATAAAAAATATTCAAAATCATATGATGGTTCCACTGTTATTTATATTACCTACATAAACCAATGTCAATTAACATCAGAATAGGAAAAAAAATAGTAATATGTAAGGAAAAACCCTGAGCATTGAAGCCAAACAAATATTTATAATAAATAGCAACATTCCAAAACCAAATAATAATAAGTATGTCTTCAGTGATTGTATAAAAAATCCACTGAAGTTAATAAAATATTGAAAATAAGCATTATTTTTAAAGACCACTTTTTCTGTATTATTTGCCACATTCTTTGTGGCTGTGTTGAATAAGAAATCAATCAAGCATTTACTGCCTACTTACAACACTGATAATGGTTATTCGAAAATAAAATAGTTTAATAAAATATGGTTTGAGGTGTACAATTGCTATTTTCTTTGTTATTAAACTCTTTTTATCACCAAATAAATGTACCTACTTATATGTATAGTAAGTGTACACAAACTGCACTACACTACTTTATGACTAATCAAATATAATAATAATTATTATAAAAAAAATTAGGAGAAGCTTTTATCCATCAGTGGACGTCTTTCGGCTGTAATGATGATAAAACAAAACTATCAAGCTGATTATAATTGGGAAATGGATATTGTCGGTGGGCGTGCAAGACCACACAAGAACAGTTTGCAATACGCGTATTTACAGAAGTCGCAAAATTAAAATATCGCGCTAGCTGGTTTTCAGCGCTAATTCGCTTATACTAGATTCTCATTAAACAACACCCAGAGAAGTCCCAAACAAGTTAAGTTAAAGAAATGTTTAGAAATATCCAAACTTTTTTCTACCTCCTGTAAAATGAAGAAAAAGATGATACGCGGTATTTACAATTTGAATTCATTCTTGAGAGCGTTAGATTGGTTCTTGAAAGTTTTAGAAGCCATCCGAATCACTATGGTCTACGCGACTTTATTTATAATGATTGTGGATTGTATTTGTTATCAGGATTCAAAAGATAGAATTTAGAAGTAATTAGATATGTATAATAAATATTAATAATGTAGCAAGACATCAATCCCATAGAAAGCAGATAGCCCTTTCATAAAATTCGAAAGCTATTGACTATCGTAACAAAACCTAAGCCCTGAGAATGCCAGAAGCAAGTGCAATTTAGCATCGTCGTTATTTCAACTTGTTTTATTTAGGTACCCAAATAAAAACTAGAATGATAAGGAAACAAACATAATTTAATTATTTACGATCAATTAGGTATCATCATCAGTCATAGACAAACAGGTCAATTATATTTGTTTTTATCATAATGAAACAGCCACTTTAATAATAATACAAAAAATCAGAATTGTTATCTGGAAAATAAACACATTGCCATTATTTAAAAGAAGAAGTAGAAGAAGAAAAAAATTGAAACAAAAATTAAAACCCATTTCAAAAACCTGAAATGGACAAAATAATTAAATTTATGTAGGTACCTACTCATCACCTAGAAACATATTATTTGGAGTCGGTGCTTCAATATCTATTGTTTCTGGAAACATCTTAGCACTTAAATTTAATTACATTATCCTTTTCATTTTTGTGTAGTTGGTTTTTTTTCCACAATTTATAACTAGTGATAACTTTCTAAGGTCAAAGCTAGATCGGTGACTATCGTATCATTTCACTAAAAAGTCATAGGAAAGCAAAAATCCGCAATTTCGCATACCTAGACGACTTACTCATTCCAGTTAATATGATTTAAAAACCAAACTTCCCAATAGATTTACAAAAAAAAATATGGGACCAATATTCCGCATCGAACAGAAAAAGAATCATAAATATCGGTTCACTCTGTCGAAAGTTCTGAGGTTACAAACATAAAAAAACACAGTATACACAGATAACCTCCTCCTCTTTTTGAAGTCGGTTAAAAAAACACGTATTAGTCACACATACAATTTTAAAATGTTACATTCTACATCTTTTTAAAAATCGACATTCGACATGGAATCCAAAAACACAAAACCTATCGAATCAAACTCTCAAGTCGAAAATATTGGAAACAAACAAACCAATTCTATCTGTAAGACTGTCTATGCTTAAGCAAGTCAGGCTTATCTAAAAAGTTAGAGAGGATTTTTCGAAAAGACTATTTAAAAAGTAATTATTGGCTATTTTTGGTTTGCATGAAAAGCTAGCAATTGCTCTTACTTAGTTTTTTTTGAAAAAAAAAACTGACAACTAAGTAATTGATTTATGCTTATGTTTAATTTATGCTTATGCATGTAAAGTCTTATGAGAATCGGTTTATTCATTTTCTATATTTTCGACTTGAATTTTTATGAAAAGCCGTGCTTCGTAAACGCTCTTAAATTGAGCCAAAATTACTAATATAAAATTAAGTTGTTCTTTTGTTTTCCGTGTGTTCTGTGATTTTCCTACAACGAAAATTAAAAAATTCTATTGACAGACCGCTCGATGAAGTGGTAGACGAGTTTTGGGTTTGTTAGTTTCAATTACAAGGCTCGTCCACCGCAGACGAGGGCCGAAGATGATAAATTCAAAACCATATCGAAAGCATATGTACATCTAATAGCGGCGCACCAACAGCTGAAAATAATTATTTGGTAACTTACGTGATATTATTTTGTGCCCAGCCACCGAGGGTGCTACAATACCTAGATACCTACGCTAAATACACTAGCACTTATAGAGTGAGGTCCTATTACAACACCACATGAGAAACAAACTAAAACTACGAACAATTGAATTAAAATGTACGACTGAGAATTACGCTCCTTTATTAAAATAATTTTATTGTTTTTAAAATAACTATGAGTGAAGCTTTCGACAGCTATTTACACATTATCATTTTGATTCTATATAACAATTGTTTCGGCAATGAGAGAAAAATTGGATACCGTTTGCATTTAAATAATCCAAACACACCAATAGTTACGTGAAAAATGAAGTTTCTGGACGGGTGTCAAGCATCAGATTCCAGACACGATTTTTCAATTGTCATATATCTCCGGGAGAATAACGCGGCTTGACAGATTAACTTTAATGTAAAATATAGTTCTGGTGAAAATGGTTAAGGAATTAATATAAAGCGACTCATGATCATGATGCTTAGTTTAATCAACGGTATCACTATACACGAGTGGACATTGACCCATTAAGCTACACTGGCCTTATAATTACTTTAATTATCCACACAGGAGCAAAACCTGAAAGCCTCCAGTTTTTTATAAATAAAACCCGTGCCTTTATGCAAAGCAACTAAGTGTAAGGAATTTTAGATGTCGCTTATCTCAAGCAACGAGATTTATAGAACTTTGGACCAAACAGGTTCAATTATAACAAA
The DNA here is from genome assembly GCA_947347705.1 of Nymphula nitidulata. Classification (NCBI taxonomy): domain Eukaryota; kingdom Metazoa; phylum Arthropoda; class Insecta; order Lepidoptera; family Crambidae; genus Nymphula; species Nymphula nitidulata. The sequence continues at coordinate 12,141,866 of OX374636.1, forward strand.
ACCTACTGACGTTAGTTTACGTCAAAATATCGGAATTCAAAGAATCTCGCACACCTAAATTATGCTACATAAAATAGAAAAATTTAAATCCGTTTTGTATCGCAAGAGGGGACGTCACCGAATAATTTATACAGTGACAAATGTAAATAAGATATTCCAATAATTAAACCTATAGCGACTCCATGATAAACAATAACAAGTTTGAATGGTAATGAACAATCAGAACTGAAGAATGAAAAACTAGGCATTCTAATCGTGAGAATCGAAACGGCAATCAACTAAACGTTCGTTAATCGAAAGCACTTCTTATTACCGTGTAATCTCGAAGTGATAATTGCGAAAATTGTAATTTGAAACAAACAGATGACGTTGTTTTATGATAGCAGAAAAATTTACGAGTATAGTTTACCTGACATCGCAAAGGAAGTTAATGAAACAGTTCAACTTAAAACTTAAAAACAATTTAACGCAACTGTGTAAATAACCAATGAATGGAGTAACATTAACGTTTATTCTAAAAACAATAATGAAAATAAGACAAAACCGTTCAAATAGGCATTCGCGGTAATTCGAATATTATTATATTTGTTTACGCACATTTTGCTCACTTGCATTTCACCAAATAGGTCAAACACGTCGATTATGGTAATTAAATAAATAAAGCCAAATATATTGTTGCCACTAGATATCATCAAGACTCCTTTCCCTTCAATAGAAGTCTTCAGAACGCTTATGACAATAAATAGTAAAAAAATACATTATTACCATTCAATGGACATTTACAAAGAAAACCAAATGAAAACTTCATTGTCAATAAAAATGCGAACTATGGACTTGTTATATAAACTTATAATTATTACAGTAACTTGGTCACATTATGATTTCTCAACACTTACTTTACAGTAAATGAAAGCCCAGTTAATATAGAGGCCGGAAACGGCATTTGTATTATCCAATGGCTTAAAAAAACTGTTGGCCTAAAATAACGAGAGGTGTAGTGGATATAATGCCAAATCGATTCTAAATATCGATAAAACCGCCAAGAATCTGCGTGGTGATGATAAAATAACTCGATAAAAAAGGAATGCACCCAAAAGGCGTCATGAATATTCGATTACATAATTTAAGTGGACAGACGACGCCGATTTTTAGCGGGCACCGGCGCCTCGTGGAATATTATGCGGCCTTACTACGAACTCAGTATATTAATTCAATAATAATTATTATAAATTAATGTAAATTAATGTGTCACTTTATGACGCTACAACTGTAATATGTGCTAATTATCCGGCTCGAAGGACCAATAAATAAGATGTTGTTATATTTGAACAGTCGACAACACATCAAGCGTAATAATTTGTCCTTGAGACCGCCCTTATTGCGTTTAGCATTGAGGCTGCTTTCATAGTGCAATTGTTACATTTGATGTGCTGCCGTCTGTACTACTTTTTTTTATTCGAAGACAAAACAAAAGTATTTATTCATAGTCTTCAATATTGGTACAACACATCTCATTTGTTATTGAAAACATTGACCGAAACCGATTTGATCAGGTTTGATTAAGATATTTTTATGTAAAAAAACCAGTAATCTTTTAATATCCTAGCCAGTTTTTTGTTCCTAATATGATCAAAGTAGTATATGACATGGTTAATCGGCCATCGGAACTCGATGTTACCAATGGTAAGGTCAGCGATGCTACGAATGTGGTCGCAACTGTCAAAGTCGAAGCGCCTCGGTGTCGCGGAATGTGGCTGCCGCGCCGACACTGCCCAAACATGGTTCGAGGAACGAAATAAAACCGTGGAAAATTGGACGAGACGAATTCATGAAGGCTTTAGGGGGCCGAATAAGTAGGAAGGACCTCCCATGATTTTAGGTTAACGGCAGATTGAAATTTAAAAATTTCACACGGCGGGCCACGCTTCCTTATTATTCACTAATGGAACTGAGGATCGGGTCCGAAAACAGAAATACATCGGTATCTGTTAAAATTCTAACAAAACATCAGCAAGCCTACGAAGTAAGGCTGTTCGTCATAAATGTTTAGGTACTAGGTACTGAGGAAAGCATATTTACAAGTACAGCGCATCACGCATAGCGTCGATTTCTAAGAACATACATATAAAACTAACCAATAAGAAATAAAAAGGAATTGACAAAATGTGGTATTATTTTGCGTGAACAAGAATCTGAATATGGGGGAAACAGAAACGACTTATCATATAAATATGTAATTTACCTATTCCGAATACACGCAACGATTACTAATTAGTGCCATTGGATGACAGAGTCAGTCATGGTCATATCAAGAAAGCTACAGATAAATCTCGTAAAAATATGCAAAAAGGTATTCAACGTACTAAAGATAGAATAATATCCTGTTACCAAAGATCAACATAAATGTAAAGATTTAAACATTAAAAATCTTATCATGAAATAAACTGGAGGAATTCCAAGTGTTACTACATAAATCAAAATGTAGACGCTATTAATAAGGCGAGAGCAAAACTCCATCAGTAAGTAGATCCGGGACGGTTGATAAACAAGATTTTGTAGTTTTTATCAAATAACACGATGATAAGGAAAAAAATGCATGCTAATTTCGATCCCGATCGGTTGATCGTGGTCGACCTTCCGAGGACGCGCCAGTGTCGATGACTCGTCCGCTTGCTCTTGCGCAACTTATAAACAACGCGGTGGAAGCTTGCGCGCACCGCATGTTCGTTGCTAAGAGATTTTGTTTGATAATACAAAAAAACAATGCAACTATCACTTTAAATTTAATGATATTTTCTAAATATATTTGCGCTTTAAAAAATAAAAACTTTAATTTTACTGTATATAATAAAAATATATATCATTATTATTATGTGACATAATTTTATATTCTCCTTAAGGAAATAAATTAAATTAATTTGAAAACATAAATATTTAATTATTCCTAAAAACTATACGTACGTACCCTATCACTCGAAATTGGCCAGAATAACAGCGATATCAAAAAAAATATTGAAATTATTATACTGTTACAATACGAAGACGAATATTCCCGCAATGCGGATATTTCGATACAGTTACATGAACCACGGCTAAGCCGTTGCGATTCGCCATGAATTTTAAGATCATTAAGAACAGTTTTATAGTACTCATGTAAAAACATGAGTACTATCAAATAAATTAACATGTCAATTTCAAGTACAGTAAGATAGCCATAAGTCATTTCGAGATTCTTACATAAAAGAAATTGTTAAGGATTATTAAGATTGGTAAGCCTTAGTAGGTTTTGCACTCCGAGTGTGGAGGGCCCTAAGTGGGGGGAATAGATTTCTCCCTACAAAAGATCGCAGCCAAATAACAGTTAATAACACTACTTTTGTACCGTTGTAGTCGCCAGAGTTCAGAGTATTAGGAACAGTGTTATTCTCCTTTACACTGCTAATCAAATGCTTCCTCTGTCTGCACAATAGCTGTCTATATGCGATATATCTGATCACGATCTTCTATTAGGGGAGGTCCTTCCCCGAGTGGGTCCTCCGAATTAGATTACGAAAACTTACTAGCGCCTATCTCTTTTAGTAAACAGTTTTTGGACGTGGCTTACGTACGACTATGTGTTAGAATTACGTGTCTATTCTCTTTCTTACTATGATTGTGATTATTAAAAATTTACAGAACGTATTAATTCATGGAGCGTTTTAAAATATATGCGAATAAAATGTGATTTTGCTTTTTTCCGTGGTTATTATATATTTTTAGGCAAATAAAAACGAAACGAAACCAATGAAAAGGAATAAGAAAATATCATTATCATTTTATAGAATCTTAAAATAAATAATTTCATTAATAAGGGTCAGAATAAATTCGAACCAACATATTCTGGTCTTATATATCGATTTTCAAGTTATACATGCAAATATACTGGATGATCAACAGATCAAAGTCAACCGGGATTCCATACCAATTTCAGATATTACAACAATGTTCTTACGGTTCATGAATAATTCAAGCTCACGTTTAAGTAATCGAACCGTTACCTGACATCTGTGAGGGCATCAGGGATCTCCCATCTATTTCATCTAAATAGGCATCATTAGATGTATAATAGGACGCATCGGCTGTCGTGCGTCACGTGTGTATACAGGACGAATATGCGAGAGTGAGTGTGCGAAGGCGCAGTGTGCGTGGGCGGCGCGCACGCGCTACGGCGGAGTATTTACACCAGACGCCCCCTACCACCGCCGCCACTCATGCGCCGCGCGCCCTACCGATCACACGTGCAACCCACCTCGAGCCGAAGGTACCTACAGGAATCGACACCATTCAATCGTCGATCGATCGAGCAGGCAGTTCCCACTATGTGCCAGTGATCGAACTCTTGTGAAAATAAAACTTTAGTGAAGTGATTTTTCGGGCACCGTCGTGTGATGTGCTAAGGGTGACGAAGAAAGTGTTTATAGCCGCAGCCTCAGCCGTTTAACAGAAAATGTAAGATTGTGTTTATTTAAAGAATGCTAGTTTCTAATGTGGACAAAAACTGTAATGATGTTATAAGGTATGACAATCACGTTTCCAGCCGGGTTCACGACCCAGATCTCACGGGCTCTCGCCGCCCGGCGTCAACAATAAGCGCGACTCCAGAAACAATACGACTCCAATCGCGACACTATATTAAGTCAAAGTTTCACAGAGACCAGCCTTCGGCACAAAACTCAATGACACCGGTGGTAACACCTGTGAGAACACGCAAACAAAAGTTTCAGCAACAAGACCTTCTCATGCTAGGAATTTACATGTGCACAATACAAACTACGACCCAAAACTAAATTAAGCTATAAACAATAACAACATCACACAAAATATTTTTAATGTCGAAAGCTATTAACGCGATTTGACAAATAGTGCTATTCAAACTTGTAATACGTATGACAATTTGCAGAATTTCTGACATATATATTTTTATTATATTATGATTGGTACAAGATTATCTCGAGCAAATCCTACATATAACATTAAAGTAAAATTAATATTGTTATCAAAAAAAATCCTAAAATAATTTCTTTATTGGCTGCTTCAGTATTTCTATCAGTCATGCCAATAAGTATTGATATGATGTTCACGGTAGAAATTATAGTTCTTTTGAGAAATGCTCTGAATGCTGCATACAAAACCCGAAACAATTACTTGGTTGATTGAATTGCCTCACAACCGCGTTCTGGCATATTAGTCATCCACCACAGTATCCGTAATTACTCTTGTGTTCGTGTCTTTGTCAAATCGAATGTTTGGGAAAATCCATAAAAATAGAATCGCGTAATGAATCAAAAATATTTTCTGTAGTCATTCGGATAACGGAATTCTAACACATACACGGCCCGTACGTGATCGAAATGTTAGATCGAAGTTATATTACGTGAATATTGCGAATACCATTGACAAAACCGGTTGACAGTTTGTATTGTGACGTGATACCAATTGACTTTTTAATGAGTGTTTAAAGAACAACGTAATCTTATGTTCTGTGAATCATGGGAAAAATCTCCATTTGCATTTGAATGTATCGTTATTGTTTAACGTTGCTCTTGCAAGGACATTTAAAAATTGCTCATAATTTTGTTCTCTAGATCTTTGTACCGCGTAATCATTTGTTTAAATAAGCTTTCTCTGCGGTGGCTAACGATGTTAACAATCGTGACCACAGATTAATTAACGACGCTTGTGTCTCGAGTGGATAAGAAACCACAAGCTGGATAGATATTGGCATAAAGAATAGGAAACAAAATATCCACAGTGCAACCGCGGTAGTTACATCACGTGAGATAGTAAATTGGTCTCTTCCGATCGTTTCTGCTATAAAATAAAAGCCAATGGAAGTCAAGAAAAGCGCCATAAGTCTGACACGTGAAGTGACATAACATGTAGACATATGCTTGTGGTCAGTAAACGCAATAGTTCCTGATACGCATGTAGGATATGAGCTGAGAGCAACAACAGTAATGGACATACTGGGTCAACATACTACTGATATTATTGCCTCACTATTTCCTTTTCCGCTTAACCCAAAAATGAATGAAATAACAGATAAAATAAAAACTTTATACTAAATAAATATATATTTTTATGAATTTGAATTTTAACCTGTCCATAAATCGTGAGAAAATATACTGTAATTAAGAAAACGCGGATGTAGTAAATTAACTAAAAACTATAAGCCAATTATGTACGTCCGTGAGTAAGACTTGTGTAAAAATTGTACCGATACTATTGTGATCCGACTGCATCTATAGAAGTAATGACTTCATTTTGTTTGAATTTTTTATAATAATAATTGAAAAGTCCCCGAATTTAAATTTAATTTAGTGCAGGTGAATAATAGTAGATTTTTATTCCATTTGATTCAAATTCAAACAAATTAAAATCTAAACACAGTATTGAAACAATCTTACGAAATACCATAAGGTTTAATACAATGCATGCATGTATACATGTTACGTTTTAGGTTTAATGTACAGGCAGCTATCAAAGATCAAGGTTTATCGACAATGTACATGAGATCAATAAAAAAACAATGTAACAGCAATTTCATTTCCATGTAAGTTATTCCTGATAGCACATCCGATTCCGAATACAAGCGGTTAACCTTTATAAGAGTTTTGTGGCCTTGTATTGAGTTTAAATTTTCAATTTCTACTAGGACTGGTACTTTGAGTCACCATGTTTATAAATGCAGCGGATTATATTCATTTTCCGAATCATGCGTCTCAAACTCTCAATGTATTGCGATTCTTAAATAGTTTTGGTACCAAGGACATGGCCTCGCTCCAATTCACAACGACATATAGAAATATTTTATGAAGGATTGGAGACCAACTCTAAAGTAAGACGCGCATATCTACAATAGTAGTTTATTGATTTATGATCACCTGTTTAAATGGTTTAGAAACATGCTCCACATTTATCTTTGAAATCAAGATGATTAACATGCGACGTTAATATAAATACGACATTACGTCAGCGCGCGAACAACCGTCAACAAAAAATATGTATCCGGCTTTGAGATACCCAAAAAGTTTTCTTATTATCAAAAAGAGCAACAACACATTGCCTCGAAAAAAAGCTCAAGTCGACTAAAATATTCCTTAAAAAATTAATAATGACAGAGTTGTTTTGGCGTATGCTAAACGTCGACGGCAGCGCATCAGTCAGCTCAAACAAATCTGAGCGATTAGATGCACTCTTTGTCGCTCCTCCGGATCTCTATTCACCGAGACAAACGCCCAAACAACAATTACCACCCTTCGCTGAACCTACTCAGAGAAGACGTGTGTAGAACGTTTTAACCAATAAAATGGTTTCACCTTGAATATAATTGCTTTAAGAAAAATCAGATAGCTAGACACTAAAAGTGATTGCTCAAAAAAATTACAAAATTCGCTATTAAAATATGCAGCTTTTCCTCGCACGACTCTGAGCGAAGGACTCGGGCGCAATCTAAGGTTGCCTATTATCCGCCACGCTCCGAAAAACACCAAAAGGTAACACCAGAACAGCGGAAAAATTTTGAAACTCGTTGCACAAGACACGCTCATATTAAACAATACAGAACAAACTAATAGCGACGATTATCTATCTAAAATCAACTAATTGATGTTTACCTCATCGCGGCAGTGAACGCGCCTCCCCCTCGGCACGTGCAGGCGATCGAAAACCAGCCTATATGTTTCAAACTCAAGCTTGCCGATATAACCGCTATATATGACTTTACCTGAAACAAGAGACACAAAAATTAATAATTGAATTAATGCACACGTCTCAGTCCTTAAAACAAAACGCGAGCGTGGAGTTCAAAATGTCAACAAGTAACACCGACCTAGTTTCGAGGAATCTCATTTAAAGAGTAAAATTTCGAGATGTAGTAATACCAATTATAACCAGATGACATGCGAACGGGCAGCAGACATTACACAGAAGATTACGTGTGTGGTACAATAACAGAACATAGGACCACTCTGTGAAATTACGAAACAAAGAAACAAGAAAGTTGTAAACCAGCAAAGAAACGAAAGTGGATTCATAACAGAAGTGTAGCACGAGGCAGACTTAGCTGCAAGGACAAGATCTTTTTTTATGTTACAAATAATTTTAACTTAATAAACAATCAAATGGTTTCCTCTTACCTCTAATAATTAAATTCCATATTTAGATATTAGTGTTCTTTTGTGGTCATTTCGACTATTGATAAAATTAAATTGGTTAAGAATAGCACACGGAAGATTTTAATATTTAATTGGCATGAAGGTTGCCTGAATCTCAAGGGTGGGATATATTGTATGCATAAAAGACGTTGTCTTGTGTGCCGTAGTGAGGAATAATAGCATCTAATAAGTTCATATCGGTTACGCTTCGACAAGAAATGCTTACTCAATGAGATCACCTTGGAAGTTTCTAAGGTAGGGAGTTATAAATCATAGGCATGCCAACAATAGGCCAAATGACAGACCACGTAGTGGAAATAGTTTAAAATGTTTCGACGACAACATGGCCCCGAAGTGGCGGCGCGTGCGCACTCCACGACCGCACACAGTCACGACTTGAGGAATCAGATCGATTTTTTATATGGCGACCTTAAACATATCCAATAACGAAAATAGAAGTTGCAGCGTGATAATAACAATGTAGCAACATCAGTACCTATGCAATTCCATAATAGTAATATTATATTGTCACAGGCAATTACCTATACGCAAGTAATAAATTGTAAAGTGCCTATAAAATTTACTCAAATAAAAGATTTTATTTAAAATAAAAATGAGATTTATTGTGATTATAGCATGGAGACGTAGAATTGTGCAACATATATAGTTATTTCTAAATCATACCATTTGCTGGTATGATTTAGAAATAACTATATATGTATATGTCTTACAACATTTATTATCTAAATCAGATAATTCAAATTAGAACTAACAAGATGAAGACGTTTGTAAAATGATTCCCACATTAAAATGCAAGGTCAACGCAGGGTTTTACTTAGCGTATTTATAAAACTTGCTAACTAACATAGAAACTGATGACGTAATAAGTACTAGAAGCTGCCGCGATGACCCTAGGTCCTAAACAGGTTGCGAGACCTGCAAGATGGTTTCGCCTTGGCCGCGAACGGATCGAGAAGCTAACGCTGGCACCAAACCATGACACTATTAGCATTTCTGAGATTCTATAGCAGAATGCCTGCGTAAAGGCAACTCGACATTTATAGACACTCAAGCTTTACACGTCTTTCCGTGCTTTGTAGTAATAATATGAGCATGCACCTTTAGAAATTATATGAACGTTAAAGACTTGCATCTATTTCCCTAGGATGAGCTTTAATTTCGTTTGCGTCAATTCAATAGAAATCATTTATAATAAATGGATTGTTCTATTAAAATAACAATAAAGTTGAAATCGGAACAATGCTAAGGACCATTAATTTTATTTATAAACAAAAGCTCATAATAAGACAATCAGTTAATGAGGCCGTAGATCAATCAGAACGGCTCGCGCCACAGATGCGTTTGCGCATGTTTGAGGTTGCTACACCAATAGTAGGAATGTTACTTTAAATTAAATGACAAAATTTTACACAAAATACGTGATTTTCATGTATTACGTTACAAATGTGTACAATAAGATGATACAAATAATAACACGTAATTTATAAGTCACGACTCAACCCTAATCGCACTAATGATGCGTGCGCGCATAAGCTATTACTATTTGGATGTGGTTACTTGCGGTCTCAAATTGTATTAAATATAATAAATGTTAGTACTACGTTCGTGGCACGCGCCAGTTAAGCGATGATAGTCCTATTAGAATTTTAATATACACGACTTGTAAGGACGGCTAACATAATGGTATAATTTGCGACGGTTGGGGGTTCCAATGCCACAGTTGGCGATTCGTTGCAGTTACGAAAGCTGTTTTATAAGGCGACAAACTAGCGAGCTGATTTTTGTTTATAATTACACATGTGCTCTTATACATTCGTAATTAGAGGCGATATTTGAATGCGTGGCCCACAGTAGTTATTCTTTATTGATTGTCGATTGAACTCATTCTTGTGTTATTACGCAAGTGTCATTTATGTTAGTGGCAGACAAGTGCGCACCGACATTAAGGTGTGGTTAACAAACCGCGTTGCCACAGTCAGTAACTAAGCACGGTAGTCCGTAATAAATAAACATAGGTAGGTTTCCGTCGTTCCGCGAGCTCAAGGAGATCAGTGCATACAATTATTGCACGGGCGCACTGCATAGGCTCTATTTTGTTGTATATTAACTATATAATTTCGCAAATTACATGGCTTTCGTGTGACGTAGTTTCTGTTAACCATATTGCATTAATAATGCAGACTTGAATGTCTTTCTAGCTACATTGTACATAAAACTGCATTTCGTATTCCGAACAACGTGATTATTAAATTAACGAGACGACTAGAGTTATCGGATGGTTGTGCAACATTATTTGATCGCAGTAGACGGTGTAAACTTTTATTGGAAAGCGTGAAACTCAGTGAAACGTCGTCGTATCCTGGTGGTTGAATTTGCCAGACAAAGGCGGTTGGAAAGTTTGCCAGCCGAGGACTGAATACAAATTGTCGACAATGCATCACCCGCGTCGTTTCCCAACAGTCTCACAATCAGTGAAATGAGAACACAAAGAAAGCTTACGACACGTACAGATTGAATTGGAAACGGCAAAATATACTGGAAGGAATCAGCCATAAATGATGGCGAAAGACGAGAGACGTCTGTTGATCCGTAGCCATTAAGCATTCCCGATTCAACGTTTACAAGAAGGATATTTATCTGTAAGAGTGATTTCATAAAAATATAAATTTAATTGAATAATGCATATAGGTTTCAATGTTAACTATAAATTTTAAAAGGCAGGGGAATGGTTATTCGGTTGCAAGGCTGGCCTGCATTGTTGTAGGCGCCGACCACGTTGGCACTCCCAACGAACCACTACTTTGTTAACCACTTCACGTTCTGTGTTGACCGCAAAAAAATCGGGCACCTTGCCGCAAGGCCGTTCAAGCTTGTCTTAGTTTCAATCGCTCATGCCGTATAATTACGAAAAACAATCCAGCTACTTTATACCGTAAATTTTAAAACAATCGCGACATAATATTTATGAAGGTTAACTAGTCGTGAACGAAAGGATGCACCGAGCAAATGTCGGATCCTCACCTCACAATTACAGCGTGAACTTACAGCTAAGGTTCGTGGAGAGCACGATGCAACTATTGCATTAGTAAATGCAAAGCCAGAAATGATATATTGTTACTGGAATTAGCAATTATTATCGGAAAGTAAGCACTTAGTAGGCGTTATGCAACCTATTGCAAAATAAACTCTACACCCAAGCCAAAAAATCATTAGACCAAGGTTATCTTAATCGGATGACAATGATCTCAACTTCCGCTTTTTTAGTAAAATTTTACGAGTTAAAAAGTTTACACGACAAATATTAACAATTGAATCGATCAGGGTCACAATCGATTCCAATTAAAAGAGTCTTTAAATTACAACTTAGCAACGTGAGCGGCGCACGCGCCTACTTCGCGACCTGGCACACTTCGGTGCATAGTTTAGCACGATTACAAAGCGGGTTAGGTCGGTTAGTTTATCGAGAGTAAGATCGAGCGAGTTAGGTGACCGAGCCTTTCACGGAGCCCTGGCACACCCGCCGGACACTAAACCTTCACTGCTTTGACATGTTTTTTCCGCATTAATACTGCCATTGTAAGTGTAATATCTCACACGTCTTAAAGTTTAAACCACTTTCCCTGCAATTCTTCAGTCATGATATATTATGTCGTTACGATTTCATACAAATTTTGTCACATCCCACCCACACTTGTTACAACACTAAACGCAGACAGGGTTATTGTATAAATATGAGATGCGATTAGGCACAATAAACAGCAGTAAAAAAGAGATGCTACTTCGTGACTCCGCTAGGAAGATTAAATCGCAAAGCTCGTGCCAAATGAAACACTAAAAACGATGTATAATTACTTAATATTTAAAATGGTGACAACTTAATCAAAGAAGAATCATTGAAGTAAATTTTTATTTATAGCAACAATACTGCGCTGTCAAATATCGATTGGCGAAGCTAATGAGAAATTAAGCGCGACGCCTCCATTTTTTGCCATATTTAGGCTTCGCGGCCTTCCTGCCGTTGCCATTATTCTCATTCAATTTCCAATTAAACGCTTAATTCTCAATGCCAGCGGGTCGTAGGTATAGCACTGTCCAACCTGATAAAAGGCGGGCAGTGGCGCGCGGCACGCCAGTACCCAAACCACTAGCCACCGCTTTTGTCTCCACCGGACCTTTCACTTCGCCCGCTTATGACCGCCGCCGGAGCGTGTTTAAATAACAAAGAAAACCCAACTTAGATAAGTTCGCTGATAAGTGACCAAGTTTTGCAATAGTGTTAGTGTTTGTTGACATATTAACTAATAAGTGATGTTTTCCAAACTTCCAGATGGTGAGAGGGGCGGCGCTAGCGCTGGTGCTGGCGTTAGCTACGTGCTGGGCCCACGCAAGTGTCCTCGTGCCAACCTACGTACTGCCGCCCGACTCGTTCGTTCGCGATCAGCGCAGTCTCGGTCCACCACCTGACTCCGACGCCGCCGAATCTCAGCGAACCATCAAACGACTCATCGGTGGGCACATGAAAATTAATTCTGACAAAGAATACGGTTCCGCGAAAAACTCAATCGATTTCGAAAAAAAGCCTTCGAGCGGAAAATTTTCCGGCGTGATCGTGCCGGACCAGTCGGGCGGTACCGTAGGATGGAACCAAGGCATTTGGGATGACGGCATGCTAATGTCGAGTGCTGGAGACGGGAAGGAGGCGGTAAAACATAAAGATGACGATGAGGACGTAAAGACGCTCTCCGATCAAGTAGCTGAGGGAAAATATGGTCTTATACAGAATGAAATATTTGGCAAGATGCCAAAGCGCCCAGGTATCGTCAGTTACGAGCCGAATTCAGAAACGAGATCAAAAGACAATTTGCAAACCCTTGGAGGTTTAAAGAAAGATGAAATATGGCTAGCCGAAGACCATCTTTTAGTTCTCAGAGGAGGTTCATTCCCAGAACGCACTAAGGAGAGCGAACGAAGACCATGGCCGCCAATTGATGACTATGAGGCGCCTAGAAGGCAAGTAAAATTACCACAGAAACCTAAAGTGCCTCCGCCCTTTCCAGTACGACTCACCGACGACGGACCGCTCATCTTCCTTACGCCAAACGGTAGTGTCCCTGCGCCCCTTTTCCCTCCCTTCCCAGCGGGAGAAGGCGAAGGCCCTCTATATCCTCCGCCATTCCCCTTCGCGCCGGGAACGCCCTTCGCCACGGGTGACTATCAGAGAAACATTACTACCGGGGAAGCGCCGCTGCCAATTCCTCCGTTCCCATTCCTACCCGGGAATGCGAGCGAAGGACCTTTCCCCTTCCCACCATCCATAAACGGCTCTTTTCCAGAAGGCTTTCCCCCGGGCGCAGCATTTCTACCACCACCCAGCAACCAGACCGACCTGTACGACGAAGACGACCCTTCGATCTACTATCCGCCGCCTTACAATTTTTCTTATCGCGCGGACTACAATAACAGCGTGCCAGCGGGACCTTTGGTACCTGGAATTATATTGCCTCCACCGCCCGACTTCTTCGCTCCAATGGAGGAGAAAACATCTACCGAATCTGTTAGAACAACACAAAGACCAACTACTTCACCGACGTATACTAGGCAAAAACCGACTATTAAAACCTCAACTACGCCTGTGCATCGTAACAAATATAAAACACGGCCGACGACAACTGAGTCTACTAGAACTACAGAAATACCTACGACAATTACTACGTCTCCACCAATTGAAATTATAACAACACCAAAGATTCGGAACCCACAACGTATCCCATCAAGGACTCCTGTACGAGTGCATAATTTACCAGACGATGTGATAACTCGACCGAAAACAGAAAAACCCGTTTATAAAACTAGAACAAAGGTTACATCGAAACCATTGTCTGTATCCCTTATATACGATTATCCAGAACCACAATATAATCCCAAAGCACCAACTACAACAGAGAACCCTTACATAATCTATAATATACCAGAAAAGACACCGAATGCTATAATCGACAATGTTGTGACATCGACACCAGTGCCATTAAGAGCTTATTATTCCAATACACAAAATAATATTCCGACAACAAAACTACAACCAGTTTTTAATAGAAAACCAACCAACGAAAATGCTGTGGCCTCTTTCTATTTCTACGACGAACAACCTAAAACATCACCATCGCCTTCCACTTATTTCGACGGAAGAAATTATTACAAGACTGTTCCATCAAATCCAACATCATACCAGCAGCCGAATATCAATCCACAAACAGGATTCTCACCAGCAGTGGACGTTGCATACGGAGCCATCGACCAAACAGATGCGTTATTCTTATGGCCGCAGAAACAAGGACCACGAACGTTAACACAGGAGTACTTCAGTATTCAAAAACCACGATCACAACCTGTGTATGTTCAGCAACAAAAACAGCGACCAGAAGCCTTCTTTCAACAAATAGCTGATATCCAACAAACTATTGACTTATTTACCACAAAGAGGCCTAAGTCGTATTCGCACCGACCGCATATCCACAAACCAAAAGCAATCACCACTAGACCTGTATACCAATTCAACTACCAGTCACAGCCGAGACCTGACCACTTAACATTCCGAGCTCCAAAACTGGACCCTGAACCTTTCAGACCCATGGTAAGCTATAGCAAGCCATTCAATGTAGAAAATGAATTCAATGCTATTACACCTTCAGTTTCTCCTGGATATCATCAACAGTACTTAGTTGAAAACGTACAAGTTACGACCGAAACACCATCATCGACCAGATTTTATCCTAAAACAAAAACGCAATATGAAAACTATCAAGATACTCAAACTAGCAAAGACGAACGTCCAAAAAGCATTAGAAACCACATACCGATACAAAATGATAAGCCAGCTGTGCATCACATTAACAGATATCCCGTTACAACCCCAAATCCGATCAGTCACGGCTACTATACAAAACAAGACGAAAGATATCTCGATGAGATCACTAAAAATTCATTCGATGTGTTCGGGAAAAAGATAGAAGATACCAATCACGCCGTTACGGAACCTCTAGAGACAGTTAAGACTCCAATCGACAACAACATCAATATTAACTACGCGTACGAGATAATAGAGCCCCAAGGGGGTAACCCGCCATCACTCGAAAGAGACATTCTGGTCAACGATCGCTACCCAAGGCCTACGATCAACCCGGATAGCGAGTCTATTCAGATACAAATTCAAAAGGCCGAATTGGTGCAACCGAAGCCGCCCTCGCTACTTCACGACACTCTGGTGAACGACCGACTCCCGCGACCACAGATAAACCCGGATAGCGAGTTTATCCCGATACCGAATCCAGGTCAGCGGCAGTCTCAACAGTACAGAGTGTTGTCGCAAGTGCAGAGGCCGCAGTTTACCGGGGAGCAGTACGACTTGAACGGGCCATCGTTGGCTGGAGATACAGATGTGAATTACAAGAGGCCGTTGCCGCCGGTGAATCCGGAGGCGGAATGGATCCGGCCGGTGAATGCGGCGGGCGAGGGCCGCCCGGGCTCATTCGTGTCGTACCGGCTGCCGGGCGAAGGCGCTCACGTATATTTCCTAACGCCGGCGGCGGCGCAGGCGGCTCAAGCAGCCCGCGAACGGTATCGCACTCCCGGCTACGGACGGTGAAACCAAAGCTCTAGTCTGATCAGTGAACGCCGCGATCGCGACGTACCGTGTAAATATAAAGCGCAAATGTGATGTTTTAAGTGTCCTAAGTAGTGTAAGATAAGAAAGACTAGCGGCTCGACCGCATTGCCATAATATTTAAAAAACGCGAATTTTCCTTAGCTGTATTGTGCGGAAATATTGTTGAGGAACAAAATGGACGCTTTATTTTTGAAGAATTATTTATTAAATTAATTCTAAGAGACTGGTGCATGCAAAATAATGTTAATTTATTTATTTGTCAGTATTCTCGAACTCTCAGGAATGTTGTGATATGTTGAGATGAGTGGTAACTATTGTGTGCATTGTTGTGAAAATTAATAAATGTGACAATTTGTAAAATGTTACAGTGATTTAAATTTAAATGATGCGATTTTGTATTTTATCAAAAAATGAAAATTAAATTTTGAATATATTTATCGTGTTTTCTGTAATCCACTATCCAATCGAAAATATATTAACAGTAAATATTAATATACTCACACCACATTATAAAGTTATCAATAAAAGGCAATCACCGGAAATCGAACCAGTGATCTGCAGTAAGCAGGGTCACAAACACAAGTAGATAGTAATAATTCTAATTACTGTCAACGTAAATAAGATAATTAGATAGACTTAATAAGAACAATAACGTTCCCTTCGTCCCCGGCCTGGTTCAATAGCCCACTTGCCTGAGGTCAACTCGATCGACAGACAAAAATGTCAGGGTCCACCGCGAGGCGACAAACAAAACACAATGAGTTTATTCTCACTTTGTTATTAGGGAAGTGCACTAAACGATTTGATGGTCCTTGACTTTTAAAAACCATTCAAAGATTCGATACTTTAGTGATATAATCGTATGATATAAGCTGGTATCAATATCACATCAACAAACCATCGTGGGCGTACGTAAGTAACTAACTATTACCAATAACCAACAGATTTACATGTTTTATAAGAAAATCATAACATTACATACGAAAGTTATTAAGTAGCAGGCTATGAGCATCTATTTAGTTAATACCAATAGTTTTTTTTTCCAATAGAAGTAATGAGAATAATCTGGAGGAATTTTCAAACTACATACATATATCAGGTACTTTTAGCATTTCATGGCACATAATAGATTTTCAGGCAATTGTCAAATGAAGAAAATTAATTAATTTTGAAGTACTGCCGACAAACTGTTGCACAGTTTGGAAGTAAGAAAATATGTATAACCTTTGGTAATGCTTATAATAAATAAATAATAAAATTAGTATTACGAAGGAAAAATAATGGCAAAAGTCTTAACAAAATGAAAACTCTAATGATCTATTAGATCACTATTTCTTGCATAATCCATTAATTTTGAAATAATGAAAAATAAAACTATTGTGAAGCATATCAAATTAGCGACGAGGAAACGAATTGAAAACCTAATCAGGAAATGGAAACGTTGAACTTTGCCTACACTATCATTTATTAATTGAACAAGTGTACAATTGCATTATAAAAGTCGCCTCTGTTACAAACAGAGTAAGGGCGGTCTCGAGGTCCAACTGTTACGATTGACGTGCTGTCGCATGTAGTTTCTGTTACGGCCTTATTAATCAAAATTGGAACATCCTCGGATTAGATGTTCCGTGTTCTCTTGTTCACACATGTCGAATGTCAAGTGTCAAAATATAAGAATCATCAAAAAGTAACGCCCTTATTAATAAAATTTTTACTTCTTAAAAATTTTATTAATAAGGGCGTTACTTTTTAATGTTTATATACCATATGGCTCGGATGTTGAGGAGCTGTTACCGCAGCTTACAGATGCTAATAACATTAGCCGGTGTATCCTAAATTTAGAGAAAGTTGTGTGGACCAGCCCTTATTCTTAACACAACTTTTTCGAGGAGTTTTGGCAATACTGAGGAACATAGTGTTGTGGTCCTACAGTGAATAATTATAGGGTAGAGTAGGTTTGAGTTTAGACGGTCGCAATGTAACAAGAAGGAGGATTCTATAATATTTTGTCAGGCGTGAGTTTTTGCGTGTAGAATCCAAACAATCTAGCATTAATAGGTTCAATTAAACGTTGAGAAGAAAAACTAATTTTAAATAAAAAACTATAAATAATCTAAACAGCAAATATAAATGTCAGCAAAAATCGTGTTTTCTGTAAAATTAAAATAATGAAAGTCAAAAAGTTGCTAACGATTTCGGCAAAGTGAAATTCAAATAATTGGTTGAAGTAATAAATCTTTCGTCCCTTCCCGGCACACACAATAGAAAATCTAGTGTGTGGGATATGGGTGCTAGAAGCGTAAATGTACCTATGTATATGAATTGTTTTATTTCTCTCACTCGTATATTTAAAAAAGAAGCAGCTGACATACCTGTACTTACTGGAACTAAAATAGGTTCATTAAACGTTTTTACATAAGATCGTAATTAAAAACGTGTTGCTGTTCAATTACATTAAAATCTTATCTACACGTCGTCTTACAAGACAGTGCATTACGTCTGACAAATATGTTTTCTCATACCATTTTATCAGTTATTGTGATCGAGACAACAATAGCATCTCAGAATATGCAGTTACGATATGAATTAACATTATTAATATGCATTATGAAAGGCAGACGGCGGGTATGACGAGAATTAAATCAAAGAGTTCTTTTAGTGAAATGAAATAATTTTATACATCATAATTGACGACCGACCGGCCGAGCAGTCAGTACTCCTAGCTGTAGGCAACACGGCCATATGTCTCAGGTTCGAGTTACGGCCGGAGAAGTTTATGAGATAAACAAAAATACATATCTGTTCTCGGGTCATGGTTGTTTGTTACGTACATATATTTCTTATATAATATATATATTCCGGCGGGGTGACTGCCTAACTTTATTGGTATGAAATTATGGTTTGTGACGTCACATTGTCATTTGAATTCAATTGACATTCAGACGTCAGTGAATGAATATTATATAATGTTCATACCAATATAGTTAGGCGGCCGCCCCTCGGGTGTTACAGAATTCCGAAATAAATTTTCTAGGTATGTATCGATAAAAAATTTAGTGTGACAATATTAAAAGGCAGTAGTAAGTATTTTTAGGGTTATGACGAACAGGTTCTAACATTGTTTTACATTTTTCTTTTTTTAAATCGGTCAATAAAATTGATCTCTTGTGTCCAAGTTTTAGAGGAAACTATTACAAAGAATAGGTACAAACACCTCCTTAAAATTTAATTCGGATTTCTCTAAACACATTGTATATAGCTACATATATGTTTTCCGTTTTCTATAGTCCAATTTTTTATTCTCACGGAAAAAATGTAAACAATGGTGCTGCCGCGAATGAAAAAGGATTTGTAATTAGTAGGTTTCTTACCTACCAGAAGTTCGCCTCCTATAACCACTATTCATCCATTTTGAATGTGAAAATAATTTTATTTTTTATAATTATGTTTTATGTTTTTGTAAAAAACTTTACATACTTTAACATCAGACAAATAGTTCAGCTAGGTAAGTCCAACTTCCCAACGATATGTTGCCCAATTTCAGGTAGCGTTCATGAAATTGGGTAGCATCTCAAAAATTCCTCGGGGCCTGAAGTCGACAGTCTTCGACTAGTGTAAGTTGCCACTGATGACATACGGCTGTGAAACGTGGTCGCTTACTAAGGGCCTTCTGTGCAAGTTCGCAGACGCCCAACGAGCTATGGAATGAGCTATGTTAGGTGTTTTACAGCGAGATGGAATCAGAAATGAGGACATTCGTAAGAGAACCAATATCACTGACAGCTCACAGGATAGCAAGTTGAAGTGGCAGTGGTCAGGGTACATATAGTACGCAGAGCAGACGGCCAATGCGCTAAAGTTCTAGCACGACGACGACGCACCAGAAAGCACAAAGTGGGACGGCCTCCTACAAGTGGTACAGACGACCTGGTCAGGGTGGCGGGGAGCCGTTGGATGCAGGCTGCGCGGAACCGTTCCGTTTGGAAATCGATAGGGGAAGCCTTTATTCAGCAGTGGACATCATAGACTGATATGATATGAACACTTTCGTAAATCATATATTATGTTTATAAAACTGAAACTACGATCCATAGCATAGTGTCGCAGATATACACTTTCAAAGATTTGGTCAAATTAAAAATACAAGAAACCATGTAAAATACTATGACAATATTTAGATTCTTGATAGCTTTTCATTGTTAACTAACCATAATTTTAAATAAGTTTAAGAATGAGAGAATCGATACCGAAATATTACATTAATCTGTCAAGAGACGTTATACCTCTGGAGGTCTATGATAATTGAAAAATCAATTGTGTCTAGAATCTGATGCATGACGGGTTAAAATCTGAGTGAGCACATAATACATTAGATATATGCTTAAATGCTTATTATCTTTGTTGTTTAATGCTTTCTTCATCATGTGAAAATTGATTACAAAACAAAACTGTATTCATTTTAGACGACGAAATGCAATTTAAAACTGCGCAAGTGGTGCGTATCTACCTTATTCAAGTATTTATATTTTATTAAGTGATCGCGACCGCGACACGATAGCCCTCAATCGCATGTCCCCAAAACACTGAAGGAATATGGGGACACACCCTCTCCCCAAACTCACCGCACGATTCACCCTGTCTAAACGGCTTCGTCGAACCTTTGTATTATTCTTTTTTCTGTGATGATAAGTTCAAAAATTCACACAGCAAATTCAAAAAAATTGTCCGAAAATATATTATCATCATTATTCTTCAAAGGCGAGTGACTTGACACTAATGAATAAATAAATATATATATTTATTCATTCATTAGTGTCAAGTCACTCGCCATATAAGTCATATAGTCATATATATAATGAATATGTAGGCAATATGTGTAGCTATTTAGTTATACTAGGCTTAATAATGTACCAGTTTTACTTTACTGTCAATCTTGTTTCTTTAACTGTCTCCATTTTTTATTATTACAATTCTTCTATATGCGGAGACTTTCACAGACTTCATGTATTTAATAGCATTTATACCTTGTTTATGTAGTCATTAGTCTTCCAAAAATAAATAAATAAAAAATAAATAAATAAAATATATTCAAGAAATAAAATAAAATATATTGGTACTCGGTACAACAAGGGGGCCTACCTACTCATGTTAACATAGTTATATGAATACTGGTGTTATTAAAAGTTCAAAACGCTATAATTAATTTTGAAATTTCCTACACATTTTGATTAACTTACCGAACTATTTGTATGAAGAAATTTATTTTACAATTTTGAATTTATATTAACACTATAGTACATATTTATATGAATATGTTAACATGGGTAGCTTCCCGCTTGTTATGGTGAGTACCAAACATTCTGTACATTTCCACACTTAGTAAATTTGTAGGATATTTTCTGCGGGCCTTTTGTTTAAATTAAAAATATAATTATTAGACATATTGACGATGACATAACTTTGTTGACTATTTTTCTGTGGAACAAAAAAACGGTCTTTCGTATACATAACACACGCTCTTAATTATGATTACTTTGGACTAGATTCTAGAAGATAGGTATGAGAGAAAAAATTAAGGAGACTCTTTAGCCATCCTAACTTGGTCAGGACTAGTTAAAAGACCTAGAATATTCGTCTATCGATTGCGGCAAACGAACTACACTTTCTGATTCCACCTGCCCCTTTCCACCATCGATTGACCTATCACCATCATTTTGTAGATTTTCCACTCATCGCAGGAAATGCTTCGGTACTTCCTATAAAATGCGTACAGCAAAGGAGTGGAATTCCCTGCCTCCTGATGCTTTGCCCCGAGCAATGTAACTTGGGAGTTTTTCATGGCTAGAGTGAATAGGAAATATCTAGGTAAGCGAGAAACACCGTCGATCACATCGGCACGACATCAGGTGAGATTGTAGTCAAGTGTTTGCCTATACATTCATAAAAAAGGAGTATAAATCGAGATATTTCGTTGAATATGTTTTATTAGAAATAAACTGATTTACGAAGGAAAAGTGATTCCATCGGAGTGGAAGTCAACTGTTCCACTGTGATGTTTGCAACTGCATATAACAATTGGAATGTACGGCATTTCGCCTATTAAAAAAATATATATAGTTAGAACTAGCGCGCAATCGCTCAGGAAGAGATCTGGCAACAATCCAACCTTACGGTCGGTAATGTAAAAAATATAAAATTGATATTTTGAAGTAACCCCCTGCCTCATTAATCATCTATCTAACATCTGACCCCCAGGGGTCCACAGGAGACTCGACGGGGGTCTACGTTGGCGTGACAAAAGAACGCATTTCTTGTCGAGTTTTGGGAATATGGTAGAAATGTAGCTGCAGGGGGTCCACCGGATCCAGCTAAATTTTAAAAGTGGTCTATGAAAAAAAAAGTCTGGGAACCTCTAAAATATAGTCTCAATGAGATGGTGTAAATTATTAATGGTGATGGTGTTAATGTTAATTATTAACACCATCTCATTGAGACTATTTTTATGAGCCCAAACACGCTATATCTGCTGTAAGTTTCTGAAAAATTAAGCATCTCGCAGAATTTTTGATGCTTTAGGATCAGCATAAGGTTAGTATGCCATGGGAATGTCACCGAAGTGATAGTATACCAAATATCAAATCAATCGGGTCTGTGAAAGGTAGTAATAATCTTTTTAGCATGTAGAAAATGAGCTGATAGTCATCAAACTTCTGAACTGATCTTCTTAAATTATAGCTAAGAACCATCATAATCACGTCAGCTTTCAAACAAAAAAACTATATCAAAAACGGCTAATTCGTATAAGAGCTACGATGGCACAGACAGAACCCCAGATACACAAACAGAAACGTCAAACTTATAACAATAACACCCCTCTTTTTTCGTCGGGGGCTAAAAACATTACCGACGCTACGAACAGTGCAAACGCCTCGACCGAATTAGATAAGGTGCTATAAGAACTATTTGCATCCAATCATTTCGGACCACGCTCTAACCCATTCACGTGTAGTGTACAGTCGACCACAGAAATAGCTAAACACTTTAGTACAATGTCATAACGATCTTGTGCGCGTACTTTATAGTTGCTACCGTACTATATTGACGCTAACGTCATTGTGACATGGTACTAAAGTGTTCAGCTAATTCTGTGGTCGACCGTACACCTGCCAATATCAATTATATTTCGTTGCTTCATTCGAAGATATAGACATAACCAGGTAGTCCTCTTATCCTACAAGGCAACGTCGCTTATTAAGAGTATTTAAACTGATTTCCGGTCCGTGCCGGAACTACGAGTATTTAAAAATTTCTTATTTTTACACACAGGAAATAAGGAAATTTACAATTTTAAAAGTCCATTTTTGACTAGCCGTTACTCGTTACCCGCGCTCCGATGTCACCTCATTCTTTTGTCAAGCGAGGCAACGTTCGTACCCTCTCTCTTGCGTATCAAATATTAGTTTTTTAGTGAGTTATTTTTAAATTTTTAATTCCTTGTACTCAAACGTATCAAGTTGTGATAATATCTAATAGAAAAAAGAAGAGAGTATAGTAATACTACGAGGAACAATCGGAAGATTGAAGAATAAGCTGCCGCCAAAGCGTCGCCGAGTCATAGTGTATTCAGATACCCCCGACTTAGGAAAAACGAGTGAGTATATCAACTTAATGTGGCCTTTTTTCCTACGACTAAACTTCGGTTTATTCGAAACAATAAGACCTCGAAAGTTGGCCGTGAGTCAAATTCGAGGCTCGACCGTGAGTCGAATCTTATCAACTGAATGTGGCATTTTCCTGCGGTTTAACCAAGTGTTAAACAAAACAGTAAGACCTCGAAAGTTGGCCGTGAGTCAAATTCGAGGCTCGACCGTGAGTCGATCATTTGATGGCCCAGACCATCCGTGCCCACCCGCCGTGGATGCCCACCTGCCGTGGATGCCCACCTGCCGTGGATGCCCACCAGCCGTGGATGCCCACCAGCCGTGGATGCCCACCCGCCGTGAATGCCCACACGCCGTGGATGCCGAGCCTCGTGGGGCCGACGAGACCGCCGACCTCACCTCGGCCACGCGGCCGGTCGCCCGAGCCATCCACGCCGCCCGCCGGTTGCTCGAGCCAGCCACGCGGTCGAGGTCGCCCGAGCCATCCACGCGGCCGGTCGCCCGAGCTAGCCACGCGGCCGCAGCCGCCCGAGCCAGAGTCACGGCCGTCGGTGTGGAGGACCACGTGCCTTACCTAAGCCCGGCCAACCTGGCAGGCTCTCCGCGGCCGTGATCCTACAGTCATCACCAGCCTACATACGCCCCCCTGCTGGACACGGGCCTTCCCACACATGAGGAGTTTGTCACACTGCCCCATGGCGGGTTGGTGGTTTCAAGCGGTCGCAGGAACCACCGGGACCAACAGCTTAACGTGCCTCCGAAGCACGGAGGTACTAGAGATTACAAACTTTTGATTGGCCCCTCCCAGCATCGACTTTGGCAAAAGTTGCTTTGTTTTCATAATCGAAACCCAAGCTCTCCTCAAAATTTCGCAGTATTGACCCAATACTTATTAAACCAGATTTTATGTCAAGATGGCTGCCACTGCTTTTGGTTAATACCATAGTATATCCTATGGTATAAAGAAAAACGAAACCCAACAATAGCTCTAAGGTCATAGGAACCAAGCCATAATAATTGAAAATAAAAAACTCTTCAATAACTGCCATATCCGCCCCCAGGTTTCAATAAACTTCTGCCCTAACCGGTCAGAAGCGACCAGGGGGGGGCACGACCAGGGCCGAGCGCCGCCGCCACAGCCCCCGCGGCCGCCGCCCGCCGCCACACGCGCCGGCTCGCTGCCCGCCAGCCACGTGCCCAGCAGCGACGCTACCGCAGGTACACGCCGCCAGATTGATAATATGTATTTTACTATTGCTGGGCAACATTCACTCAATACACAAGTACTAGAGTGAATTCGCGACGAGTCCCTATACCTTTGTCGACACGAGTCGAACAATTTTCGACACCAAAATGTAGTCCGTTAGAAACGGAGCTGATCAGCTTATGAACTGTAACATTGGGGACGATATCGCTATGCGAGTCCCGTGATAATCAGTACATTTCAAACATATTCTTGGCACCGTCCCCGAACAAAAAATTGTTAAATTTGTCCTAAACAAAGAATTTTATCAAATTTGTAAAGTTGACACATTTTAAAATGGAGAACCACAGACCGGAACAAAAACCAAACCGGTTTTCAAGCTGTGATTGACTAGAAAAATCATATCTTTTATGTATTGATAGCAAAACACCATCGCAAAATATTTAATATTTGCCATAAGAAAAGGAATATCCCGAATTCTCACGTATGATTTTAACGGAATACATCACGGATTATCGATAGGTCCAAGAATATTTCGAAAAGTAAGGACAGAATTGATTATTCTTTTCCATTCACACGGATTTACCTCTGTCATCTATCTAGATGTTATTTTGTGTATAGGGACCGATTTCGAAGAATGCGTAAAAAATGTACGCTGCACTGTACCAAGTCCTAGAATGTCTAGTTTCATAATAACTAACGATAAAAGGGACATACAACCGCAACACATTTGTAATTTGTAAGGTTTTGTCATTGACTTTTGTAGACATGACATCGTCACTATCCGGAAAGAAACGCAATACTATACGTAACACAGTTGGTCAATAAAAAATTGCCCGTGTGTGCTATTCGTATATTCGCGCACTTGGCGCAGCCTGCTCTGACATACGATAACGGATGGTTTTATTTAGAAAGTTTCGAGAGACTAAAATATTCAGCTCTTAAAAATATTCATATTCTCTGTCGCCTCATGTTGTATTATATTATAAATGTCTTAAAGCTAGGTCATAAATATTAGTCAAATTATGATACAAAAACTTATTAAGAATTACATGTTTTTTACTGACACATCACGCTCAGGCTGAGGAATGGTGTCACAAGCTAATTGCGAATAGACTTTGGAAAGATAGGTACTGAATAAGTAAGCGTTTCACGTAAATCATTTAGAGCTGTTAGCAGTGTCTTTCGGTACTAAATTTAAACGTAAAATAACTATTCTTAATTTTTTAAACATAATTATAAATGTGTGAAAAACAGATAATGATATCTATGTTCCCGCCCCAGGACGAGAAATTTTTCTAATTTTGATATTTTTCTATGTAAATAAAAATCACTGCTATACTATTACTTATTGATAATACCGCCACAGCTATTTCACGCAATTTAAATAGTTAATGTTTATTTAACAATTTTTATGTTTATTTATATAATAAATACTATTTATTGCACTTTAGATGTACTTACACAGTAAGTTACATGTAATAGGAAGTTTACATGGATGGACTTATCTCTAAAAGAGATCTCTTCCAGCCAACCCATTTAGTATATTTCTAATATTTAATATTTATTTACATATTATTATTTCTCCGTTATCTAGTATCCTTAACACAAGCTCTTAATGATGCTTACTTTGGGCTAGATAATAGGTGTGAGGGTACCAATATTTATAAATAATTATTTGGCAATGGTAAAGAGCATAACATCTAGTTGTTCGCATCTTACTTTATCACTTAGGATAACACTGAAGCAGTCTTTGAATGTGGAAGACATAATCCAGAACTGGAATTATCTCGAGAGGATTTTCAAAAGGATTTTCAGAGTACCCGAAGGAGGCCTGCCCCTTCACGGGTCAAAGTATAGAGAAAATCATAGCTGATAAATCATCGGGAATTTTAATATTCCCTTACTGACCCTCACATCCTTGGATTACATTGCCGAATAAAATGCTTCTGACTGTGAAAATAATGAGTGTTTGTTGACTCAGGCCTGTAGAGAAAGTACCGGGCCTGCTTACAGTTGTCCCGGCAGGCCGCACACACAGACAGTATCATGTCTCTTTTAAGTTGTAATGATAATTTTGTAGACCAGTCCTGGATCCATAGTGCCCCTTTAGCTCCATACTCATTCTGACCATGTGGTTCCAATATTTTTAACCGACCGTACACATGCTGTTGCTAACTGAAAGATAGGTGCCACACCCGAGACACATACTGTTTCTTTAATAGATCACAAACTATTCTAACAAAATATCTATATACATATATACTATCACTAAAATATAATTAAGGATATTGTAAAAGAAGTAACACAGGTACCCAAATATAAAATTTTGTGCACGGCACATAAATTACAAACTTTTCATATATTATATTGAACATCAACTTCTTTAAAACCAATAGGGGTTAAATTTATGTGTAAAGAAAAGCCCGGTATATGCTCGGCTAAAACTTTAAAGGATCAGGTCCCTTTAAGAATTCTTTCAAGGAAAAGATAAACTCAAAGTTGAGGTCAAATGTTATTAAAAAATTTGTTTATTCCAGACAATCACACAAAGCTGCCACTTGCCGTTGCATTGGCCGTTGGATCAAACACGCCCTGGCGAGTGCGGCGATGTTCACGGCGAGGCTCATAGCAGCTGCCATGTCTGCCGCCACCGAGGCAGGGCGTCTCAGTGACGTCACTGCCACCGAGGCGTGCCTTTACCAGCGACGTCAACTGCCACCGCCGAGGCGGGCGTCTTACTGACGTCTGCCGCAGACGAGGCGGGCCTTTACCAGTGTCGTCAACGGCCACCGACGAGACCGGTGTCTTAGTGAAGTCTTCCGCCGCCGAGGCGGTCCTTTACCAGTGACGTCATCCGTCAACGCCATGACGGTCGTCCCAGTGAATGTATCGCGGTAGCCAATATAAGTAATAGAACATTGATTTGATTAAATGTAGTTTAATTAAATATACATATTAACTTTATTTAACAAATTCCTTATCTTGATAATAAGAATATAGCAAAACTCTTTCATTGACGTCTCTGAACATCTACCTGGTTATGTCTATATCTTCGAATGAAGCAACGAAATATAATATATGATCAAACGAACTTACCAAGTGAAGTTCGATCCATATTATATGAGTTGCTTCATTCGAAGATATAGACACCCGCCCCACCCTAAATTACCCAGAGAGTTTTGCTTAGGCTCTCTGAAAAAATGAGGTGACATCGGAGCGCGGGTAACGAGTAACGGCTAGTCAAAAATGGACTTTTAAAATTGTAAATTTCCTTATTTCCTGTGTGTAAAAATAAGAAATTTTTAAATACTCGTAGTTCCGGCACGGACCGGAAATCAGTTTAAATACTCTTAATAAGCGACGTTGCCTTGTAGGATAAGAGGACTACCTGGTTATGTCTATATCTTCGAATGAAGCAACTCATATAATATGGATCGAACTTCACTTGGTAAGTTCGTTTGATCATATATAATAAAACTTTAGTTTTTTTTTCGTTTTTAACAGTAAGTTTTTGTATTAAATTAAGTAAGTTAACAAGATGTTATCAACTATAAACTTAAATAGTTACTAAAAGTATACCGTTGTTAACAGAATCTATAAAGTTAAAACGTCAAATTTTAGATTGACATTTGAGCGCGCACACATTTGTGGCGTCACATTGCTCTGACGTCGGCACGAATACTTTCATTTTGGATCGTTTGCAAGCGCGCTATCGGTAGCTCTAGTTAGCTCTGAAGTTGAATCGTTTCATACCGCGTTATTTACCGCCGTTACATATTATTTTGATAGCGCTCAGTGAATCGAATAGTGTTCAGAACGCATTAGATATTTGGCGCAAGCTGTACCAATCGTGCATTGCGGACCGTAGGGAGTGTACGGTATGCCCACAGGGCATAATCTGTGACGCTATTTTCAGCTCCTTATCTTTGGTATTTCTATTACTCCTTGCTATAAGAGTTTAATCAATAATAATCTTTATAAATGAATAACTAACCTGTATCGGGTTCTGTAGTCTGCGGCGCGTCCTGTAGAGGTTGTGTGTACAGCCGCAGGTAAACCTGGATCGCGACTCTTGCGCATCTAGAAATAAAAAGACAATGATTTTAAATCTGAACAGCCGTCTCGTCGAGTGGCCAGTACACGTCTACTAAAGTAGGGATCTCAGGTTCGAATTTCGGTAGGAGCAGATGGTTGTAAAAATTTAAATGTAAACATTTTTACAACGAATAATGAATGATGGATTTGTGTAAGTTTCTTTAGAGTATTTCAAAAATTTCTATACAATTAATAATAATAATAATATACCTATCCTTAATTGCGCACATCAATAACATAATAATTATATACGTAAAGAAAATACACCTACAATGCAGCAATGCTGAGCTTATCTCTTAAGGAGATCTCTTCTAGCCAAACCTTAATTTAATATTACAATCAAGCGATATCGGGCCTGATTCTGAAGACACACTCTAAGTTTAAATTTAAGAACAGTATATCTCTTTCTCGCAATATGTAACAGAAGAAAGATAGCAAGAATTTGTTTAGAGCTGTCAACTAAATTTAGACAGATTTCAAAGGAACCATAGACAATTTTAGACGGCAT
This sequence comes from Nymphula nitidulata, assembly GCA_947347705.1. Taxonomy (NCBI): domain Eukaryota; kingdom Metazoa; phylum Arthropoda; class Insecta; order Lepidoptera; family Crambidae; genus Nymphula; species Nymphula nitidulata. The sequence goes on from OX374636.1 coordinate 12,171,216, forward strand.
GTACGGAGGTGCCTTCTAAACGCTGCATTTCATCACGTTCAATAAGGTCGAAAATTGAACGCAGGTTTCTAAATGTCAAATCATATGGCAGCCATCCTTTTCGTATTCATATTGAGAGAAAGAAATGCACTGAACTTAAATTTAAACTTAGCTTGTGTTCTCCAGAATTAGGGCCATTTTATAATAACAAGAAGAAACAAGCTGGTACCTAAAGTAGAACGGATGAGATCGCAGCACGTCCTCGAGCCTCAGCAGGCCGACGTACGACCGAAGCGTCATCTTCCGCATACAGTACGAATGGAAGTCGAACTGGTCCTCCATTATCTCGGAGAAGTGCTGCAATTGTAAACAAAAGATTTTAAAGGAAACAATGTTTGTATCAAGTTCATGAGTTAAGAGGTTGAGTTGATCTAATCTAAATCTGCACGCCCCTCCAATGTGCTTACTCTCGCGCAAAATAGGTGTATCGACGCGATACTCATAAAGTAGTCTGCGCCATTGGTTATAAGTCACCGGCTAGACACGACACAAATACTTGAATAGCTTTGAAAAAAACTATACGTGCCAATAAAATTTGAGGTTTGCCCTCGATTTTCTTGGGATCCCATCATCAAATCCTGACTTGGTGGCAATGGGACCACCACCACTGGAGTATACTCTATCGAATAAAAAAATTTTTGAAAATCGGTTCACAATTGACAGAGAAATTGGTGAACATACATACAAAAAAAAATACATACAGTGGAACATATAATCTCCTTCTTTTTGAAGTCGGTTAAAAACAAAAGTAGCATTACAGGCGAACGTCCAGCGGGGCAATCGCTCAAATGCATTGGTATCGACGTCGGTATCATTAGTTAATGTCACATTGTCATTTTGAAAGCGAAATATGGCATAATTTGTAGAAACAACAGCCATTTTCACAAACTATTCATATATTATCAACTTCGTGTCTTAATTGACATGAGGTGAATACCATATCACAACCAAAACGGCAAAATGACGTTATAAACAATAGCAATGTCGATAGCAATGCATTTAGGCAGTCGCCCGGCAGATCTGTTGGCTAACTAGTGCAGAAAGGGGAATATGCATAAAAAAAACCGTTTTTGATACATAAAAAAAACGTCAATTAAGTATCAAAAACGGTTTTTTTTATGAAAATGACACTGAAGTGGCAGCAGTATTGCTAGTAGTGAAAAAATACCCGAAATATTTGATTAGAAATTGCAGTATAACAACTTTTTGTACGAATAAAGTCTATTTAAATCGTGTCTCCTTGTCTAGCACGCAACTTCCAAGTGGTTGTAAGTTGGGTATTATTTATCAATATTTTAAAAATTCTTTCAGTTTTGTAAATTGTTACTGTTTAGCCCGTTAAGCATCAGATTCCAGACACCATAGATTTTTAATTGTCATATACCTCCAGAGGTATTACGCCGCTTGACAGATTAGTATTCATTTAAAAACCACATTTTTTAGAATGCATATTATACTGACGCAAAATCACAACTCAGCGAGTCTCAAAAAATGGCGCGCGCTCTACGCCGTACATTACTAGTACCCGGACTAATCACACGATAAGTTGCCCTATTGGACTGGCTGACACAGACTGTCTAACTGACCGACAAAATGGCATTATAACATTGTTAGCTTACGTAGATCCAGACAAGACAGAAAGACAAACATTACGACATTGTTAGTTAATATTGATATTTTTGAATAAAGATTTGAATCTTTATTCAGAATTGATAATTGAATAAAGATATTTTCATTTTCATTTTCAGTGCACAAACTACTGCACACATACACAAGTTAATAGTTGCAATAATTATTTTCTCCACACTTTAAACCAATTACTTTTAGTGGAAGGGCAAGCAGTTTTAGATCATAATGTGATCTCTATGTGATTGTACACGCAAGAATATTTTAAGAATACGAGTCGCCTTGTAAAAATCGCTCTTATTGCTACTGAATAAGGCCAATAAAATGTATCAAACTGTTTGGGTTATTATGCTGTCGCTGTGCTTATCTGTAGATTCCACTAAAGAAACACCAGTAAATATTATAGTACTAGCAATGAGGCAACGGCGAGGAGTTCGGTGGCGTAGTAAAGTCGAATTTTTAATTAGACGAAGTCAACTGACGTTTACTGGGTTGTCAGGTTTTGATAAAACAAAAATAGTGTTGTGACGCTGGTTGTGACAAAGAGAATGAATGAAACAATCATATTAGGTATAAAATTGTTATTCTAATAACATGTTTGTACAAAGTAGCGTAGGTAGCCTAGTGAGTGGTAAGAACGCCGGACTGCCGATATCTACTGAGTTCGAATCCTAGTCATTTGATAATTTCATGACATTTCTATGAAATATTGCAGCCAATTTTATATTATTTCATACAAATGTTATGAAATTATCAAATGATTAACATGTTTTAGAAAGTGGCAAACCATTTCTATGAAGTAATATAGCCCATGTATTAATTTATTGTCGTACTGACAGCACCACCCTGTATAACAATCATATTGAAAATTAAAAAAACTACGCTTATTACAATTGTTTTTATTCATCTTCATCAAACATAAAATCATCACTGTCGCTGTCGGGGACATAATTAAAATAGGTAGTAAAAAAGTTATTATAATTAACTACTTTCTGATTATAGTTTCTTTTTTTCGTATAGTATGTTATGATTAACAATGTACTCATTTATATCATCATTCATTCCTGTGAATGAACGAAAACTGAACGCATCACTATTACATTAAAGATGGCAACATTATTTCACAAAGTGACATTAGCCGCTGTCAGTTGACTTCGTCTAATTAAAAATTCAAATTTAGTTTGAGTGCTCTGCTCTTGATTACGAAAACAAAGCAACTTTTGCCATGGTCGATTCCGGGATGGGTCAATCAAAATTTGTAATCTTGAGCCCCTCCGTGCTTCAGAAGGCACTTTAAGCCGTTGGTCCCGGTTATTTCTGCAGCCCCGTAATGGGACAGCGTGGTGGTGTTATTGCCCAAACTCCTCATTTGATTAATATGTCTACCCATGCCAAATTACAAAAGTACAGTTGAGTACTATAATATATATCCATTTCAAAGTTACAAAAATAATGTATCCATTTTAAAGTTGCCACTTTAAATTACATAAATTTGTGCATACGACTTGAAAGAGATGAGGTGGTGATTTAAGAATGATATTTTAATCTTTTCAAGAATAAAAATGTGAATCGACATTTTTTTTTTGGCAGGGGAATCATCCGCAGGGCTGACGGCGGCTACATATAGGCCATCTTTAAGCTTTTTTTTTAATCGCCTTTGCTAGCAGAGCGGAACTATCGCGATCTTTTCTTTTGGAAGTGCTGTAAAGAGACTTCCCACATGTTAGTTGACGTATTGATACTGCGTCAACCAAAATCGGCTCCTGCGCAAAACAATAGTAGATTGTTGCATCGAGCAGAAAGTGACTTTTAATTGCATCGAGTGTTAGTAGCGAGGGCTCTAAAACAGAGTGCCATTATAAACGTCACTTTTGCGAGGTTAATAATCTGCTTTTCTTCCAACTACCGAATAAAAAACTGAAGTCAAATAAAGTAGAAACACCATTACTGCCAAAAAAACAACATTTATTCTGTCATTGTTCCTGGGAATAAAAATGGCGCTGATTGGCTGGTAGAAAACTAGTTTGTCATGCTTCTTGCCTGTGATTGGCCTGTTGTGTGGTGAGAATAGCGCTGTTTGGCTGGTATAAATCTATTTGGCCATGATTGTAAAGATGAAGCCTGCGATTGGAGTCACCTGGGATTTGTGGCTTTAGGGTGAAAACAATGCAGTAATGGATTTTCATACAACTTTACTGCACTGTTTTAAAGCAAAAGAAGTGCAGTAATGGAGTTTCATACATACTATACTGCACTGTTTAACTCTGAAGCAGTTAAGTACTACTTTGTTCTCGCTATTTAGATTAGTTATGATGAAATTATTGCGTAGTTGGAAGAAAATGATTTTTCATCACCAGCCTACCTACGTCCCAATACGGAACAGACCTTCCTACATGGGAGAAACACATGAGGAGTTTGACCCATAAAACCACCACGCTGGCCAAATACAGGTTGGTAGGTGAAGTGGTTACAATAACACCGTGACCAGCGGTTTCACGTGCCTTCCGATGCCCGGAGCTCGAGATTATAAGCTCCCTACAGATGATTACAAGTCCTAAAATATGACCGCATTCTCACCCTGTCAACTTCATGAGCCTTCTTGAGGGCTTCGCCCCACTGCTGTTGCCTTTGGTAGGCCGCCGCCGCCTCTGTCTGGAACCACATACATTGCATCTCGTTCAGATTCTCTGTTGCAGGCACACCTGAAACAATGTATATCGTGAAGTTTTTGTAAGATAATACTAAAAAAAATATAAAGAATAAAAGCACTTTTTTACAGTCAGCGCCAGAATCACTAGAGCTCTCAGAGTGATTTTAAATATCTGTACTGTTTCAGAAAAGCAACTCTAACACTTCACAGTTAGAATCGAATGTTGTTTGTAGCATCACTTGAAAACTCTTTGACGCATGTAACCGCTACCGAAAATTTTAGATATCTTTAGGAGTCACTGAATTTGGATAGCGGTAATTAAGATACCTTTATTTAGTGTTACTGAATAAAGCGGTTTTTAAGCTTTATTTAGTGTTACTGGATAAAGCGGTTTTAGAACTGAGTTACTGAGGCATTGGGATTTATTCCCCATAAATAAGATGATTTGCATCATTTGTATATCTATGAATTTATAATATGTATGAATATTTTTAATTACTTGTCAAGCCGCGTTAAGCCCCCAAAAGGCTTAAGACAATTGAAAACCAATTGTATCTGGGAGCTGTGGCTTGACATTTTTTTCTAGTCCAGATATTTTTTATTAAAAATTTTGTTGACATAAGTGTACCTTCCCTAGTGAACTTGGCACACATATCCTCGGCCCTCTTCACGTGGCCCGCTCGGAGCATGTATCGCGCACACTTGCTATTCACGTAGCGATCCGCCGTGTCCATCGCTTGGGCCTCTTCCAGCCATTGATAAGCAGACACTGGGTCACCTGCATGCTGAAATAAATAACAAATCGGTTGTGAATCATACATGAGGTCTCCGCGACTGAATTAGTGGCCATATGTTATTAATGTGAAAGTTTGGGTGGATGAATGTTTGTTATTCTATCACGATAGAACGACTAAACGGATCGGGATGAAATTTGGCAAGAAGATATACTATATCCAGAGAAAAGACATAGGCAGGTAGCATTGGCGCGTCAACCGACATCCACGGGGTTGGAACTAAGAGGGGCCACTGTTCGCGCCTAAAGAACCAGTTCTGCGCCCCTGCGCGGGAGGCGAATAGACAGCGAATCGGTTCAGCGCGCGGCACTCGATATTCATACTAAATTTATATATTTATATAGATTATCTATACTAATATTATGAAGCTGAAGAGTTTGTTTGTTTGGTTGAACGCGCTAATCTCAGGAAATACTGATTCATATTGAAAAATTCTTTTTGTGTCCGATAGTCTATTTATGGAGGTATTATATAGGCTATATAACATCACGCTACCACCAATAGGCATAGGAGCTGAGCATTAATTAAAAGTGTTGCAAAGATGGGTAACAAATATTCCTTTTCAGAGCTTTAGTTGCGTTCGCTGCGTAAACAGTTAAACCTACGTATAAATCATGTATGCAGGAATAGTTCTCCTTTAAAAGTTGTAAAAAAAAGTCCGCGACAGCATATGTCTATTCTTTGAAATTAACTCTCTATAACCATTTTTTGGTAATATAATTTGTTCTAAAATAATGTACTATCTGCGAAGGTGTTTTAGGTGCGATATTACTCCTTATCGAAATAAATACATTATTCACCACAAGTATTTGATTTTGAGCAATATTGTTCTTGACATCATTTGATTTAAATGAATATCTTAAGAGATATCATAAATTTAAAATATCATGCACGCATTTAACATTTTTAAGGCGGGCGGGCGCAGGCGGGGCAAACAATGCGTTAATTGTAAAGGAGTTTTATAAACATGATTTAAATCCTTTGCCTGCCTACCCTACCGGCGTTATTTTCCGACATCCACGCGAACGAAATCGCGGGCAAAGCTAGTATTTTATATAGATTGGAGATAAACGTAATATTCAAGTAAATTGAGAAGACTAGATTCGACATTTATGGCAGGTTGTAGCTGTACAAAAATGTATGCTAGTAAGACCTATCTTGTAACCTATGACTAAGACAAACAATAAATGGATTTGATTTGAACATGTGCCGTTATCTGCTACACAGATTTTATATGGAGCATTTTTAGACGATGCGCTGCAACATATCAAATATACTATTTATTTTACAATATTTCGTTACGAACTCTAAACTTCTTATTTATCACATAAAAGAAAAGTACTCAACTACCCTATTAGCAATGTATCAAAAGCTAAGACCACTATAATTATAATACTAAATAGAAATACGATTCTATGATTAGTTATTAGTTCTATGATTAATCTTCATCCGTAATTTCCTGATATCCTTGCCTATATCAGTAAATAAGGGACAAATTTCATTAGGGAAATTAGGGATGAAGTCCTTAACAACTTAACTATATCTACTATACTAATACATAAACTTGACATGTCATTAAGCAAATCCATGGTTATAGCAGACAGTAATCATATCACCTATATAATAAGCTAAACTTGGAATTCTTTGCTAGCACATGTCTTCACTTGGGTTCCTTCAAAAGAGGTGTGAAAAGGCACCTTATGGGCCGGCAATGTGGAGACAGCTAGAAGTGTATTTCAAGCTGCACTAGCTGTCTTCGCATAGGGACTCTTCTTACCGTTTCACAACAGATGGTGTTGAGTAATTTACCGTGCTTTGTATAAAAAAAAATATTTAAAAAAACGCAACTTCATGCTGACTGACAGCAAAACAAAAATTTATAAAAGTTGCGCCATATAATCACTATCTTTTGTGAAACAGAGCTATCTTTCTAAAGATTATTTCAATATGATATTTTTTTTATTAATAGAATAATACTGAAATTATGTTACCTTGTATATTCTGCCCTTCACTATAAAAAGCTCTATCAAAGTAGGTGTATGTTCTATCGCCGCCTCAATGTATTGCAAAGCTCTGTCTGTATCCTTCTTATAATCAAAGTGCTGGGCAGCGTAATAATAGGCCCAGAGTAAAGCACTCGCTGGTTGTTTGACCTCGTCAACCTCCGCACTAAACGTTCCAGTCTTTGATAAATTCTCGATGTACTGTAACACTAGCTTTTCTATCGTTTCTGCTTTACTTTGATCTGCATATAACGACCTGTAATTGAGTTCATACAATGATTATTAGAGCCATTTTTACTGTATTGATTTGGACTGTTTGGAGATCACTTATTTTATTCACAAAACTTATGTCTATCATTACACGATTTTATTATGATCATGACATAAAGCCCAAAGATAGTTTATCATTGAGAAACTTGTAATCATAGTAGTTTGAGTGATTTGGTTTGGATTGTGAACAGAAAGCAACTTTCACTTCATATGACACTAAACCACTGGTCACAGTTGTTACTGCCACCTTTATAACTTAGTTATGGCACAAATTCCTTATGTTTTCCCCTTAAGTAGTAAGGCTTCATGTTTATAACTTGTAGATGCAAAAACATACCATTTTAAAAAAACACCAATTAAACAGGCCATAATTGAAGGTTTCACTATTCCTTAATAGTATAAAAAGATATTAGGTTATTCATTAACAAGATTAACTTACAGTAACATCGGTAAAAGTATGTTAAAATGCTATTATAATTGCAGATGTATTTAATGTTAATAGTAACCAACCTCAAATCAACGAACAGAGGAGGGATGCCTTTATGCAAGCCATGGCGGAGGTACTCATCCACATGTTGAGTAAACGATTGTGCATTCGCCTCTGTCAGCTGAAGACGTCGCGGCGCTATTGCTTTAGGATAGTTTTTCCTGAAAATTTTAACATATTCTTTTTTAAGTAGTTCTAAAAACAGTATAGCAATTTGTATCATTTTGAAGTCCAAAGTAGTGTAACATATAAAAAGTTTATTTGCTTGGAGTAATAGAAATTATTTACTTCTGCTAATTTAAAGGACTTACTTTGATAGACATTTTGATAAGATTAAATGAACCAAAAGATGAAGTTGTGACTTTTCTGATCTAAGGACCGGTTTTAAATGATAATTCATTATAATTTTTATTTATCAACATTGACAGAATTCATACAAACCTGAATAAAGTTCAAAGAAGATACATATAACTTTTTTGTGGCTTTAATGTTACACATCTTTACTAGGTGGTAGGCCCGTACGTAGGGTCGTTTGGGTAGGTAGCACTGCCTTTCTTATTTCAGCCGTGAAACAGTTCGCTGTGTTTTCGATTGAAGAGAAAGGTAGCCAGTGTAATTACTGGGCATGGATGGCATTTCATCTTAGGCCTCAGGATGACAACGCACGTGTGATATCCAGTGATTTGCCCTTGTTATTGCAGGTGTCTATAGGCGGATGTAACCGCTGACCATCAGGTGGGCCATCAGCTAGTTTGTCATCTAGTTGTATAAAAATAACATCTACTTACTTATATAAATTGAAAAAGGCCACTTTTTCATCAGGACCACTAAGTTGTTTAGCTTCTATTAATTTTTGATAATACATCACATTTTCAGGGTTTCGCTTTAACAAGTCTTCATATACTGCTTCAGCTTCTTTGAATCTGTAATTATGGCATAAGCATAATAATATTTTTTGAGCTTTCATGCACTCTAAGTAACTAATTAGCCTCATAAGAACCTGCAAGAACTAGTTCAATAAGTACATTTTTAATTTGTGCTAAATGGAAATAGTTTAATGTTTTGTCCCTTGTGCAAGGGACCCACCGCTGTCTCTCCAACAATAGAAAACTTTGTCTGATTTTAGGGTACATGACAAATTAATTGAATTTTGATTGCTTTATTAGACACAGGTTACAGAAAGTTGATGTGTTTCAGTAAGCTGCTACTATAATTAGCTACAATTCTGTGGTGATAAATTTGACATAAAAATTTTCACACAATAATTTAACTTACCTCTTCAATTTCAAATAATATTCACCAGAGGTCTCTTTTATAGATAACTTATCAAGAATTTGGCTTTGGAACTTGTGTAAATGCTGCAGGGCGCGATCATACTGTCCTGACTCTGCCAACACCATGTTTTGATAAAGAAGAAGTTCTGAGTGTTCATAGTCGTATGGGCCTTTCATTTGGTTTGTGCGGAACGCATCTAAAATACTATTTGCCATTTCATAGTCACCTAATAAGTGATAGCTCATTGCGAACCCTATCCATGATGCTCTCTGTGTTGGCCTCAGAATGAAAAGTTGGTACCGAGTGTCCTATAAAGAGAAATATTGTAATTATTAACTTTCTTCCAATGATTTCAGTAAAAACTTGCATGTTTATGTAGTAACTAAAGATATACTATATAGGAACTGCTTGAATACCAACACAATCTGTGGGAGTAAATTATGTGATAATAGATTTCATAGACCTATTTGAACACTAACTATTCATCTTTTTTGTAATAGAGTAAGACTAACCAGATTTTTGTAAACTTATAATGTAACTCACTTTGTACCCTTCTAAATCCCTCATCTGAATTTGGAGCAATGAAAGATCCCTTAGAATTTGAATATTTTCCTTTTCCCACTTCAAAGCATTACGGTAACACTTGATGGCCTCATCATACTTTTTGTCTGACCTCTGAAGAAGACCATAGACATGCCAACAAACAGGTGACTTTAAGTCATTACGAAGGCCGCGACGAACATATTCATATGCTTCATCTTTCCGACCCAGGCAGTTCAATGTCAGACCTTTCATGGCCAATGTTTCTGTAATTGAATAGAAAATATTAATAACAAACAGGTAATTATCACCCTAATTTTAGACCTAATTTAAGATAATTTTATTTAGTTAAATATCAAATCAAAATAGTTTTAGATTTCTGAACAATGAAATCAATATTTTAGTAACATATCTTGATAAATTAAAGTGATGAACATTATGTAAGCCCTTAGTCTTACGAACATGCAATGTTTTGATAAATTTATCAATTCTTCTTACCTCCATGCTCTGCAAATTTTGGATTGGATAATATTTGCTTGGCAAATTTCAAACCATTTTTGTATTGTTTGTGTTCATAGCAACGCTGAAATGTACTAAATTTTAATAATTACACACAAATAACCTATAATTAATAATAGATTCAAAGAAAAGGGCGAAGACAGATAGTGATGAATTGGAACATTAATAAGGCCATAAAAGGTCCAGTAAGATTTATCATGCACAATCATTATAAAATGTCTAGTAATCAGCAAGTAGTCTTCACATTAGTAGAATTGAAATAAAAGGGAATACATTGATGTGAAATATATTAAAAATCACAGAAAAGTGACAAGGTATACAATACGAAGTCTGTGTTTACAATAGCTCTTACCAAAATTCTTTTAAAAAGCGCATTTTCTTTAGGCGGTAATGGATTACTGGGTGGCATTTTGTTCAAAGAAAATGATTCTTTCTATTTATTTCACTAATAAATTGAAATATTTCTAAAAACCTCGTGGCTATAAACGAAAGAAGTCGATGAAGAATATTGTCTATGGTATTGGCAGTGGTCACGTGATCATTTCCTAATGATACCATATAAAAATCGAAAAAATTTTTTATCTCCGTTTAAAAAGAAGGCAAACGGAACTAATGCCCATACAGCCATGTCTTCAGTATTTCTTTATTTCTTCTTTTATTGCATTAAAATGCTAGCGTAACACATTTCAATGCTACTTGAGAGTATTTGACACAAAATATATAATGACAGTCACTTTATGTGCTACTTCATGAGGTGGATAACCACAAAAAAGTTTTCATCATATTTCACACCATGATCACTTTTATTCTAATAATCGTTAAGTTGCACGTCAACACAAACACTTGAATAATAAAACTACGCCACTGTTATAACTCAATGTTTACTCTGACACAATTTTTAATTATTGTAATAAAAATCTTGACTGACGTCACAAAAACCCGCCAAAATCCCAAAATAATTTATTGAAGAACTAGTGTTGTATGTATTAGATACGTTAATAGTTACAGAAGTAAATACAGAGTATAAGGAGGACGCTCTCGGAAACGAAGGTAGGTGGCACTGCTCGTCACCTTAAGCACCATTTATTGAAAAAAATAAGCTGTTCCATACAAACAGATGGTGTAAATATTACAATTTGTATGAAACTGATGATTTTTTTTCGCGATTTCAAATTTATTTTTTACAAAGTCATGTTTAGGGTGACCCGCACTGCTAGACTCTGGCCAATGAATCGTGTCACTCGTATTTTCAATGAAGTTTTTTTAGGGCAACACTCGAAATGTCATATTGACGTTTCATTTCTCATTCTTGTATTGAGTTTATTTTGTAGTTTTACTGTAAAATAATGTCAAATACAATAAAAAGTAATATTCGAAAGCTTGTATACACTATAATACATAAATACAAAGATATATAAAGTGAATTTAATCGGAAATCTGAAGAGAAAATTCGACATTTGGAGGAAATACGTTCGCTAGAGGTTAGTTTATTGTTTTCAGGGCGTTATGTCTTGATACTTTTCTGGTTTCTGCCCACATCACCTACCTAATAAAATCTAATATTTTATAATATTTATGTTTATCGGTTATTTTCAGAAAGTGTATATGAAGAATTAAATCTCAAAATATTAATTCAATTAAAACTTAGAGAAGCCTGAAATGTTGCATGCAAGATCTGAAGAAGGTTTTCTGCCTGGTGCTTTAATAGTTTTCAGTGCAAAATCAAAATCAGCTGATTACGATGGCGACATGAATGCATAAAACTTCTTGAAATGGATAAGGGAATATCTACATAGCCTAACAAAGCCATGTGTAATTTTTATGTATAATGCAATGCAAGTTACCCTGTGAAACTAACAAACAAACCTTCCACAATGTCTAATAGCAAAGGTGATATTTGGAAATGGTTAATAGAAAATAATGTTTCATTCCAAGAGTACCCGTACAAATGTTATTGTGCTTTGTTCATGACAACAGATGTATTTAGATTCTGACTTTGATTATGAATCATCCTGAACAACTTATTAAATATGCCTTATTTCAAATTTTATTTTATTTTATACCCGCCCATTACTTTTTATCCTCTTTTTTTCCCCTGTTTTGATATTCAACCTGTAAGCGTCTATAATGACTAGTAGTAAGTGAATAGCTGGTAATTAATTACAATTAGGTATGCTATTCGAGGAGCTCGGTGGCGTATTGGTTTGAGCGCTCTGGTTTCGATACGAAAAACAAAGCAACTTTCGCCATGGTCGATTCTGGGATGGGTCAATCAAAGTTTGTGCTCATCAAATCTATTTTATCCATGCCAAGGATGATATATCCATGATCTATACCCATAATATATTAAGTCTACTCAAGTATAAGAAAAAGATATCACCTTGTGTTTTAATAACCATTAGAACATCTAAAAGAGTATTAAAATTATAAATGTTTATTTGTTTTTATTATTGAATTCTTTTTTTTTAAATAGAACATTCCTAATGCACGCGCATTTCACCATGTATAAAATGTTTAAAGCTAAAATAGGTTTCACTCGGCGTCATTGTGGCCGAGTAATACCCGACGGTTTTTAAAACCCTAATAACTTTAAATACTCGTGAGGGAGCTCGGTGGCCTAGTGGTTTGAGCACTCTGGTTTCGATTACGGAAACAATTCAACTGTCGCCATGGCCTATCCCAGGATGGGTCAATCAAAACAGTTTTGTTTTAGAATAGTAATTAGAATATTATGTATTTAATAAGGTAGGCATCCGTTTAAATAAATTATTTACATACTTAAAAAACGAAGTATCAAGACTGTTTATTCCTTGCGAAATAAGTGTTTACAGCTAAAGATTTTTTAAAATTGCCGCTCTTTCTCAGTGACACGATTCACTGGCCAGAGTCTACCTGCCTTCGTATTCGAGAGCATCTCCCTGACACCCTCTATAAATCAAGACCAGATATCGTCGTTAGTATAATTAAATATTTGATAATTTACGCTTTTCGTAAAATTAAACGGAACTGAACAACAGAGTTCATTTTATTTGTAAGAATAATTTAAAAATAAATTATTTACGAGTTTATGACTGTTTACGGCAAAATATAGTTTTTTTTGTATTGTAATATGTAAAACACGTAATGTTACAAAAACTTATCAATTGTTTAGTCCGCTAACCCGCCAACCCTCATGAACTCATATTTTTTATAATGATAATTTTACAAAAAGTTTTTTTTTATAAATAGTTTTCATTTTAAGGAAACTATGAAACAACAACACAGAAAAATTTCACATCATCACTTTCACAATCTGGGTGACTGCTCTAATCATCTGAGCTACCAAGGACTTGGAATGTGTGTGTGTGAAATTCCTCTCTTCTATCTGTAATTGTAGAATTATTTTAATAAAAATCTTCACTGACACCACAAAATCCCGCCAAACACTCCCTTTTACTTTTCTTAAATTCTCCAGTATGGGGAAAGCAAGAGAATCAAGCCCATACAGCCCTCTTAAGTATTCTCTTTGTGTTTGTGTTGACGTGCAAGTAAAGTATAATTATAATAAAAGTGATTATGGTGTGAAATACGATGAGATTTTTTTGTGGTTATCTACCTCATCAAGTAGCACATACTCATAGCAAATACTCTCAAGATGCATTGAAATGTGTTACGCCAGCATTTTAATGCAATAAAAGAAATAAACAAATACTTAAGACATGGCTGTATGGCATTAGTTTCCTTTGCCTTCCCTTTATAGGGAGTTTTTTTTTAAAAGAAAACAACTTACAAAAAAAAATACGACTTGACAGGTTTGACCATAGAGTAGATTAAATATCATGGCTTTGACTTTGACATTCAATTCACTTGAATGTAATTTACAGCAGTCTTCATTGCAGTTATTTAAAAATTCTTAGTGTAACATAATTATTGCGATTGAATCAATAGATTTTTTTCTACATAGATGTCGTTGGTGTGATATTTTCTTTTACAGAAAAGGCAAGATATGGGTATAGAAAATATGCGTCGTTGGCCCATGTATATTGTATTTGCCGCATGCATTTTGCTTATACTTTCACTATTTAATAGCTGGAGTGTGGAGACTGAATTACGAAACCGAGTTGCAGAAATTAGTACGCAACTACAAGAGTGTTCCAAACAGCAAACTTCATGTATGGAAGAGTCATTGACCCTACTGGAACAGAGGGACAGTTATGTATCTAAAGTGAATGATTTAGATAAACAAAAAATTAGACTTGGCGACGATATCACCGATTACAAAACAAAATTGACTAAATCCGAAACCCAAGTAAACCGTACCCTTGTTGATGTGGAATTGTGTAAAACAGAGTTACAGTCACTGAAAAATTTACAAGTAAGTAAATCTGCGACTTTGGAAACTTTACGCCTTGAGAAAGACACATTGACGGCTCAACTTGCTGAAAGAAAACAGAGAATTGAAGAGTTGGAAAAAGAAGTGGAGAGGTTAAAATCTTCATTGACAACCAAAAGTGCACCTGCAGTTCCATCAAAGGTTACCCCTGCTGCTCAACCACCTAAACTTAGCCCAGCATTAAACATTCACAATCCAATTAATGAACCTGTCCTAGACAATGATGCTAAGGAGGAATTGGAAGATGCTAATGCCTTAAATGATGGCAATGACTTTGATCAACAAGTGTAATAATTACAATTCTCAGTATTTTAAGTTAAGGTAACCTTACATATTTGGTTTATTATTAAGTAATTATGGAAATTAAATGCTGAAAGGATTTTTAAACATTTGACCCATCATCAAGCATCAGATTCCAGACACATTGGATTTTTCATTGTCATAACCCTCTGGAGGGATAACACCACTTGACAGATGAATATCAGGCAACTTAATTAAAGTTTGTTGAAAAATACTTGATATCTCCTTGTATGCAGTATGGTCTATAAATTAAATTTAGAATACATAATAGTTACTGGAAGGGAAATATATTATTTTCTTTCTTTGTAATGGGTTTATTTTAGAAAATGAAAAAGGTTAGAATACTTTTCTAACTGCAAACAAAATTGGGAACAGGACTAGGCAGTGTGGATTTAATGGTTTTTAAATTAGTCTTTATCAATATTTTAAATCTCAATTTTCTTTTGTGTGTGAGTAAAAGAACTGTGGGAAGGGTCAAAAAAGTATACAATATTATAGTTTCACAGATATGAAAATAATTTACTCCAGTGAGGGTAAACTACTCAATATTAAGGTAAGCACCCTTTGCTTTTGTTTAAAGTTAGCTTGTATGACTAGTACCTATGTTACTGTAATTGATTAGTACAGGATCAGATAATATTTTCATAATATCTGTGAAACTATAATATTCAATACTTTTTTACCTGTCCCATCATACTTTTAAATAAAAGGGCTTGTATTTAACTCATCGTTATATTAGCAATATAGTAGATCATTCAAAAATAATCATTGGTCATCAAATACCAAAAATTTAACAATTTGTAAAACAAATATTATTTTTTATGACTGTGCTAATATTTCTTTGCAGACCCTTTCACTTATATTTAAGTGGGGCTTAAATGTGAGTGATGTTTAAGTATTTTGGTATTTTGAAGCTTGTAATTTCATAAAAAACATTTATTTTTTCCTTCAAATGGACTAAATTATGTCAGACACACATGAAGTTCTTACAGTGCTAGTTATGAGAATAAATAAAAAAGTTGATTACACATAACACTTGGGCTACATTGATGACTGTATATTGTTCAAACAAAACTTTGATAAATTTTTAGGCAGTAAATAAATTAGGTTATATGCTGAATAATGAATAGCTTAAGACTAAGTAACATTACTTATTTTTCTTAGAAATCCCCCTTAAGTTACATTACATATCAATTTATTTGCTAGTATTTTATGTAATATAATAAATTGAATACTCATTATGTCCACTTTCTTTAGAATTGACTGGGTGATTTGAAATGAATAGATGACTAAAGAAACAGGGTACAATTAATTTCAATGACATGCCATGAAGGTGCCACATAATTAGGTTTTAATGTAGTTTTTCTAATAGAATTTATTTTAATAAACATCAATTTCAATTTAATTCTGATGTTACATTTCTTTCAAGTTTACTTTTTTATGTTAAATATTGTTGTTTACCCTGTAAAGAGAACTAAACTCTGTATGAAATATAATCTTTGTAGGAGCTGCTAAAGGAGCTTTTATTTAGTTTGTATGTAATAAGATAATGTTTCTTGTGACTACATACACAATACATATTGTTCATATTTTTGCATTTATTTTAACACTGTTCCTGATTATGTATATTTATAAATACTTACTGTATAGATTTGACTTCATAAATGACTGAAACAACTTCAAAAAAAGAGATGGTTCATAGTTTGTCAAGTTTTTTACGTATGTTGTATCTCACAAGTAGATCTATTTTGAAATTTCCTTGTTTTGCATATTATAGAGTGTGATATTGTACAATTAATTGTGTATAAGTATTATTATTTTGATGTGGTAATGTATTTCTTATGAATTTAATTTCAATAAATTGGTAAAAACAATGTGTTTTTTAAAATTAAAACTGTGATTCATGTGTAGCTGTTTACTGTTATTTGCCTTTTATTGTGTATTTGATTAATGATTAATAGTATCATACCAATAATTAAAGATGTTACTTGTGATAATTAAAATAATCTTTTATATTAAATCTTTTAATTTCTATAGGTTGGTAGTTACTAAATGTATACCTTTAATTAAAAAAACAAACTTCATGGTCAAGGAATTCCTCATCAATTGGACATTAGGAAGTAAACGCGTACTTTATTGTAACAATTCTAAATAAAGAAAGAAAATGATGAAAAATTTTATGTGCGTAGTTGTAATCGCTTCTGGCCGGAACCCAGGAGACACGGGTTCGTTTACCCGCCTGGAGTACATAATTATTTTATCGTTTTCTTTCTATAATTGTAATTGTTACAATAATATTATTTTGTCATAAATAATACAATTTATTTTAATCTAAACAAATTTTATTTCTGTCTTATACATTTCTAGCATAATGAAACAAAGGATCTTTTCATTTCATTACTTCACAAGTAATGAATATAACAACATAAAACTTAAAAATAGACATACTAGTTTTCTAACTTTACCTATTTGCAAATCTCATTTACAATCCATTAATTAATTTGTAAACATACATTTCAGCTTTCTCTGGAGTTCATCACTGCAATGTTATTTTCTTCCTAGGTAATACCAAAAAAGGGGCTTTAAACTTTATAATTTTTAAAGTTAGTTCAATAATACTTTTATAACTTGAAATTCTTCATTAAAAATAGGATTATAGACGAACGTAATTAGTTTTTGTTATAAACGTTTCTTTAGCAAACAGGATATTTCTTTCCAATGCTAAGTTTTTTGTCATTTCGTTTGCAATCAACACTAAAATTAGGATAAATTTTAATATCTAAGAAATTAATGTAATAACAATCATGATAATGCGAGTTTTCCAACTATAATAATTCATACAACTACTTTATAACTATACGTATGGAAGTAAATATCAAATACATAAGTAAGAGAGCCTACTCACCCGACGAGCAGTCCACCTAGTGAAGTTTCAAGCAAATTGAAACGAAAACCTTTTGTGTGATTACTGTTAAATCGGTGAGAAAACGGCAGCAGCACCTCAGTTGTGAATTATGAAACCGCTTTTTATTATGCATCTAAGAGGTAAACACGATTTGTTTCGATTAATTGAATTTGAAACTACACTAGGGGTATTGACGAATTATTCCCTCTGCGTCGAGTCTCACTATCTCGTAAGTCGCTTTCCCATTACGTCGAATCTCACAACGTGCGTTATTAATACGCGTGTTCTCTGCCCGTTTTAGCACATAGTTTGCCTATCTTTCGGTAATAAAAACACACGTCTTCGCGTTGAAAAAACAGTGTGAATAGGCTATAAGTAACGATTAGAATACATAATAACTAAGTTATAAAAGAAATCGGTGGTATATTAGGAATGGCTAGTTTGATGCTTTTTATGATTGGAATACTCCTCCGCCGCATTACATCAGTGGCCAATGAACTTTCTATAGATTATAAAACTATATGGATGACTATTATGCAACTAAAAATATACTAAAGGCAGAGTACGATTTTATTGGCTATTAATATCGGTATCAATGCAGAGATTAAAGAGCTATTCTCATATATTAAATTTTATTGCATCATGGAATTCATTATGAAATGAACAGATTGCAGCCGACTATATTGTCATGATAAAACTACAGAATCACTGGGATAGTTCCTAGTACTATTAAAAATCATTGTGACTAAAGAATCACTGGGATAGCTAGTACCATTAAAAACATTGTGACTACAAAATCACTGGCATAGCTAGTACTATTAAAAACATTTGACTAACAGGCTGAATTTTTTAAGTGTGTGTGATTGGCTGAATTAGAATTTAGGAGTAGATTAAAATTACTACTCTGCTCTCCGGCAGGTTTTGATTAAAAGCAAGTAATTATGAGATTGTACAAAAATATATTTTCCAGGGAATCAAACCTGATGCTTTTAGAATAAAAAAACAAAGTTTATTAATAATCATCCGTATTTGTAAATATTCATACAATATGAGTACATTTAGTTTTTAAAAAAAGAGTCATTCCCAAATAGAAAAAATATTTTTTCAATAATCTTATACGTTTTATTTTTCTTAAAAAATTTGCCATCCAAACTCTTAAAAAATTCACCTGTACATAAAGAAAGCAACTTATAAACAAAATTCATAAAATTTATGAGTTACAACGTAGTCAGTGTATAACATAGTCCTGTCTTAAAATAGTATAGAAAAATAAATGTTTTACCATAGAAAAATACAATCTAAGTATCACATATTGAATGTAAATTTAGATTGACTACTTTTTAGAAATGTCAATCATCCCTCTATTGTTTAAATATGAGCATTATAAAAGTAAACTTTTTAGCTAAGCTTACTAGGTAGGAGAGTTGAGGAAAATAGTGGTGGTGGAATGAAATTTACATTCCTTAAGAATACATTCTCAAAATCAATAACAAGTAAAAATATTTATCTCATGGTATATGCAATAATTTGTCCATGTAACTAAAAAATAAAATCTGTAAAACATTTTCATCACAGAACTAAAAAAAATAACAGTAAATAACTGTGCTGAAAATGCAATCTGCTGTAAAACTAAATAGTCTCTAACTATTAATTGACATATTCTTCAACTCTTCTTTAGCAACTTCCTCAAAAGCAGACAGAAGATTCCGTCTACACTTACTGTCATCAGTATAGTGTATGGCCCAAATGATATACTCCCCTATGTTGAGTGGATCTTCAGAATAACTTATTTGAGCTTTACATTTCCGCTCCCATTTTGCAGCATCTCTGATGTTACTATTCCTTGTTCTCATAAACTGTATGTAACCATTACATTCCACATATAATTTGGGCAGTTGAGCATTTAAAACTTCATGTGATCTATCTGAATCTGCTCCGCTTGTTGAAGGCATACAGTCCCCTTGACCTAACTCACAATTTGGTGGTGTGACTGATACTAGTTTACGTTTCACACGCCTATCCCAAATTCCATCACCCTTACTATTGAAATCAGATCCATCTTCATCAAAACTCCTCTTTATACCATTCCTCTGAGAAATATTGTCACATTTTATATCTGCTTCTGGAGGTTGGGAGGTTTTAAACTTTTTTTTACTTGGTATATCTTTTTCCTCATCTAGAGGCTGGCAACCTTCTGCCCATTCCGGACTGATACAATAAGCCTTTCTTTTATCATTTCTAGATCTAATGACTTCAGGAGAATGCTGTACAGTACTCAACTTGGTCTCTTCTTTCCTGCAATTTATATTTCTTTAGGTATTTTGTTATAATTAATTATTACTGTCTACAGTGATTGAGGGGGGTTACAAGGGTTAGAAGAAAACTAAGGTATTTAAATTGAGTTTTATTTATTTAATTCATTAAGAACAGCATACAAACCCTGGTATCTTGTCTTGACGATTTCTTATCTTGTCTATGCTCCGTATTGAAACAAAATCATGTCTTGAACATTGCATATCATATTTTAAGAAAGCAGATACTTTTTTTCTTGTCTTTATAGTTCTCCCAAACCACTCCAAGATAGTGTCGTCAGATAAATACAGGCCTAGATTTGGTCGCTCATTGTCAATCATATGTTTATACCATGTTATGAAAGTTTTTGCTGATTGACTGTCTGTAAACTTATTATGACTCTTGTCATGTGGTTTCCTGATAGGTGGAATATTTGTGGTTGACATTTTGGGTGTTGGAGGAGACTCAGTCATTTTCTGAAAATAAAGATATTTTAGATCACTTAATTTCACAAATGGTGGTATGGTGTAGAACAGACAATTAGTTACTTACTATATTCTTCCATAGCTCAATCTTTCTTTATATATTAAAATGAAAGAGCACTTTATAGTAAGTAATTGTTAAACTGATAAGGCCAAGAGTATTGAAGCACTTATCATTACAACACAAAAATATAGGCAAACAATTTTGCATAAATAGGTACTTACATTTATCAGCCAAAATATCTACGACTTTATGAGAACTTGTGGCTTCATGAGCCAAATCCAATCTTAAACCAGTCAAGCGTCGCTTGCTTTCTTGGACATACGCAGCTATGGATAAATTTATCTCCAACAATTCCTTGTGCAACAAACTTAAGTTTTGGTTATTTGAGTAAATGTTTTCTGAAAAGAAACAAGGTTAATAATGACAAGGAAAAAACAATTGAAATACGAATTCGAGATTTAAAACATAACCTACGAAAACACTTTGCTGCTTCCGACGCTAAGTGATCACGGGTTAAATCATCGGAGTATGTGGAATTCATTTTACAAATTCCCTTTAGTGAACATTCGCGTGATAATTGAGATTCAAGAAGTGAAATTTCTATAAGAATATTGTGAGTTGCGACAGAAAATAGTTGGTAGCGTCGCTTCGTTTCTGGAAATTTGACAAACAAAAAAACACAGATTAAATTAGTTAGTGTAACATAAATTAAAAAAACATTTTCATAAACTACCTATTTTTCAATTCAGTTTTTGGCTCTGGCTTCAAGACTTTTTGCGCCAGTCACAAAATGAGAATATCAATGATAAGGACACTAAAATCTTTGTAAATAAAAATCTCACCCGCCGTCATTAAATGCTACTGAACACCGCCAATAACAAAATTTAATACAAAATCAAAAATATTCTGCCCTCTCATTCGCTAAAAATTTAGAAATTTTATGCTAATAAAATATGTCGAAAAAAATTTCTCTAAACTCTAAGCTCATCGGACCATTGCCTCGTTCGGACCCAAGTGCGCATCGAACGCGTGACCCGATGCACCCCGGCTGGTTGGTGCTGAGGGGTGGCGTCGCAAGGGGTAAGGGGTACTACGAGTCAGCAGACTCGGATGGATTTCGTATTATTTACGCATCGTACACGTATAAGCAGCTCTGCTTCACGTCAAATAATCCTTATACATGTGTATAATAAATAACAGCAGTCACTAAGACTAAGCGCTGGCGTCCCGCAGGGCTCGGTGCTGTCTCTAGCACTGTTTTTGCTACATGTCAATGACATGCTGTCTATTGACGGACTGCATTGCTATGCGGATGACATCACTGGAGACGCCTACTATACGGGCCGTGCTTACTATAACTGTGCTATACACCTCGGTCTACAACGGCGGAAAGTGCGGTTGACTTTTGGCCGAAATCGAAAGTTCTCTAATCACATGATCGTTTTTACTAACATTTGCTTAGCGTTAAGAGTATCTAAGCAATTTTTATCTCAGTCTATCTAAAGGAGACAGATAAACACAAATGTCGTTAAGAGTCACCTAAGGGCTAAGCCTAGGGAACTGTTAGTGAAAACGGACAAGTCTCCGATTCAATATGACTAAACTTAGTCCAATTTAACCCCACTAAGGTCTGCGCGTTTATCGCTAAAACACCGGACAGAAGGGTACCCAGCAGTCCCTCAAAGTGGCAGTAGTCGGATTCAATCCGGTCTCCTCCTCCGACACGAAAACTATAGTCCGGCAAACTCGTGCGCGACCCTCCTGCGGGGTGGTGGACGTTGGCGGGGTCGAGGTAGCTAGCACGTCATTCTAGCACACGACTATAGATACAAGGAAAAGTGTGCCTGGATAAATCTCACATAAACTGTAACTATTTGTGACGTAATGTAAGAGTAGGTAAATAAAAATGTGCATAATACCGATTTCATTTTTTATTAATTTATGTTGTCGGTAGTCGAGGACAAAGTAATAGGCACGCTATTTATTGATGTTAGAGTATTTTATTATAAATCAATTTCCATACCACATTCATGTTCACTCTCAGTTTGAACTCCATCGTCGTCGTCGTCGTCATCATCATCAATATCGTTTTCGTTTAGTCGAACTATAAATCTAAGATAAAAAATAACATTAATTGTTTAATACATCTTTTGACAAAATGCATGTTTTATTAATATTAACTCAATGTGGCCAGAGCAGATCGCGCCGCTGATGAAACGTCACGACGACTGCCCAGTCAAGACACTTATAATAATCTATTCAATTAAAATAATCAATAATATACCTGTCCAAAACATCGTCAAATACTCTATCTGATTTTTATTATTCGTATTCATTTTTTAACACATAGTCGTCACGATTGCACCATGTTTCAGTCGAATAATTTGAGAAAAGCATTTCTAAATCTTTTATCTTTCTTTAAATTTCAATCGAAGACCTTGCGAGCTCGTCTTTTATGTACCCCCACACGAGTTCAATAGGATTTAAATCCGGATGGTATGGTATGGGGGTAGGCGAAGCACGACATGCCCATTTCCCTTCAATAGTTCTTCAATTTTGTATTGTCTCTCTACGTTTTGCTCATTAATTATTTTCATTAGATCACACTTACGCATGGTGCTATTATACTGAACACCTCGGCGTTCTAACCACTGCTGTATTTCACTTTTCATTGAGCTCATTGAAGGTTTCTTATCGATTTGAGTGCTATGGAAAGCTGTCGGAGGAATGGTCGGTAAAAGTTTTTCATCGATCCAATTTCGAAAATGTGATAAATGTGAAAACATGATAATCACCGTTCTTCGAATGAGAATGAGAACATCAGTAAAGCATTATTTACAAAGCCATTGTGATGGCTAGCGTGTACAATTATTATACGAGGTCCTTTACCGATGTTTTTCATAGCCCCGCGTTCTGTGTTGGACTGCCAGCATTTTTGTGTCACGTGGTTTTGGTGATTATACTACAAAGATTTTGCAGACTAGCGGTTCAACCTCCTAGGGCGGAAATTACGTAATCCTTGGGTTCGGGAACCCGTTCAGTTCAGAGTTTGGGTGGCCAACACGATGCGATGCACCCACACGAGTAAATGACGAATCTTAAGATAGGTACCACAGGTCTAGCCGCTGCGAATAAGGCGAATACGACATTACAAAAGCAGTCAGCAGTGTCATTTGGCTGCGAACTTCTCTAAGGTGAAGGTATTACACCTGTCGGGCTGTTCCAGTTCGAGCGAATTAACGCGAAGCCCTATCACGCTTGGCCATTCAAAAGTTTACTTACCCATGTAAATTTTAGATGATTCAATTAATTTTTACACAGTTAATTATGTAGAATATAATATCATCAATAAGTTTTGAAAAACTTTTCCCTTACTTTTACTTTTCCAATACAACACAACTTAACCGAGAGCTAACCAATCTAACCATAGACAATCCATTAAATTACCCTGAATGGCCGCGCTTATTTGGGAGTGGTAATGTGTCGAACCAATCTACTGCGTTCTTGCGATCATTGACTTCGTCCATTGGTCTATCCTTTGTCAACCAATCGCTGCAAAACCAGTGAGGATATCCAATGTAAGTTTACGATTTTCGGCGAAATTTTCTTTTCACAGAACCAGAACTTATTTTCACAATAAATTATTAAGTGTCCCAGACTAACATTTTATGTTATGTCGAGCCAAATTCCGCGAGAAGCAGCCATTTTGGTTGCCTTCGCTGCGTCCTCTAAGTAATGACGTGTTGCTATAACTAACAAGAAATTCTACATTACTTTCAGCAAATACTGCAAACAGCAAACATTATTTAATTAAGGAACCGAAACTTTCACCAGTTACAAGCAACCTCTAACCGGGCTGCTGCTTGAATTTCCAACTACTTACTTTTGAAATCAATTAATTGTGTATGATGTATTCTAGTTATAAAGTATGGAGCACGCTCAGATACAGAGTTCAGATGGCACGCAGGTGATGACCGTGAACGGCCAACAGCTTCAAGTACTCCAGATGAACACCTCACCTCATATGATTCAGGGCCCCAATGGGCAACAGATTGTCGTACATACAATTCCATCTTCGGCCCCTGCTATTCAGGTAAAGTGCAATAATTGGAATATGAAATTTCATTGGTTTAGTGTGCAAATAATAATTGTTTATTTACAAATTGAGTTTATTTGAAGGTTTGTGATAATAATAATAGTATTCATACACTCACACCTATTATCTAGCCGAAAGTAAGCATAATGAGCCTGTGATATTGATACTAGATAGCGGAGAAACAATAATATGTATATAAATATTAGAAATAAACATCCATGACTCGTAAATAAATGCTTTTACTCATTATACAAACATTTGCTCCTACCGGTATTCGAACCCGGGACCTCTTTACCGAGTAGCCTGTATAGCAAGGGGTATGGACCACTCGGCCAGCTGGTTGTCATAATGGCAATATTCTGTTACTATCTGAGTTTGATTTATATCAACAACTTAGTGTAAATGAAAAATATGATTTTAAGCATACAGTACATTAATATACATAACACTGAAGTAAATCCACATAATATTTTTTATGACTATTTATTTTTTTGGAAAACCAACAATTATGCATCAATGTACACATCTTACAATAAACTACAAAAACTAAAGTAAAGGTCCTCACAAATTGATATACTATTATTTAATTTATGAAGAAAATAACTTTTTTCAAAGACATTTTATAACTATTTAATCTTTCACACATGCAATCAGATTGGAACACCGCAAATCCAGGTAGTAGTACCATAAATGTGTATTTAATCCATTGTTTATAAATATGCATATCAATGCTTATTATCTCTTTAAATATTTTTATCACAAGCTATTTTTGATATTTATATCAAAACCTTTTGTTAGGCTTTATTTCAATAGATCACGCTTATTTCTATTTTATTATTTAATTAATCTTTGCCCATATCTATCAAAGAGAGAGTAGATTATTTTATTATTGAGATTTATTAAGTTATTTTTCTACAGCTGGCGGCCCCTAATGGTCAACAATTGCAGCAGCTGCAAGTTTTACCCATATCTAGTATTCAGGGTAAGTTCATATTATTATTATTATTTTATCTTACATGGTGGTAGGCCTGTATGTAGGGTTGTCTGGATAGGTACCACTGCCTTTCTTATATCAGTTTGCTGTGTTTCGGATTGAAGGAAAAGGAAGCCAGTGTAATTACTGGGCATAGACGGCATTTCATTTTAGGTCTCAGGATGACAATGCAGCTGCAATATCAAGTGATTTTCCCTTGTTATTGCAGGTGTCTATAGGCAGCGGTAACCGCGTACCATCAGGTTGCCTGTCAGCTTGTCATCTAGTTGTGTATAAAAAAACATGGGTGTCATACAAGAATACAGCATGTCTGATGGTAATCTGTTACTATAGCCTGTAGACGCCAATAACACCATTGCCTACCTTGTGGAAAATCAAGAAAAAATGAAATTTTGACAGCATAGGACTCCAATACCCAGCTCCCTCCCAACATTATGTTTTCTTGATGAGCTTTTGTGACTTTAATTGCCACAGAAACACAACATTACCAAGGAGTGCTATATAGCCACAATTTTCAGAAAGGTGCTTTCACCTTTTTTTATTAAGGTGCTACCCTATTCAGTTAATTAAAAATCGAGTGGAAAATTGAAAATACTACTGTATCTTACCTTTTATAAAAAATCATATACTTAACAGTGTTTTTGATTTCTTATACATTTTCTAAAACTAACATTAAACTGGATCTGCATTTCCATTTCACTGTTTTTTGTTCCCATCATACCACATACTTCAATAGTACATGATAACTATCAATATAACGTGTATCTGTCATAAACTCGACACTGGCAGAATTCAGCTCAACGAGAAGCCATAAAATTAAAAGAAGAAGAGGAAGAAAAATTAAAACAAGAGATGTTCCAAAAATGTATGGAGATCTGGCCAAGTCTATGTATAGTATACTGAAGCATAGGTAAAAAGGTGCACAATAATGTTCAATTGCCCGTTTTCTATTTATTTGCTTTGTTACATGGTACATAACAAGAATTTTTATAGAAAAAACTGCAACACAGTCAATTATTCATCATGGCGCCTATGTCAGTTTGGTGACGTTTAGTTGACTTCTGTGTCGCCCGCCATATTGCCATTGTAAATAACGCTGAAATCGACGAAAAACTTCAACTTTTGTACAAATACACTATGCATGATAACGAATTATTAGTATGTTTCCCAGATTCAGGAGATATTTCCTGATTTTTTGAGATGCTGTACATAATATGTACTTGGCCTGATATGAATTATAAAACATCTCCTTTCATAAAAGGTACCGAGTATGAACATTTTCCCTTTGTTATAGGTGCCAGCAGCAACATGCAGCCAATGCAGTTAGTCCAGACTCCAGATGGACAGACATTTCTTTATCAACCAACAGCCAGTACCCAGCCTCCTGTTGACCAATTACAAATCATTCATCAGCCTACTGGTAAAGTTTCAATTTCATCCTTTTATTACCAATTTATTAGTCTAACTAAGGTATTCTCGGTGTGTTATTTAGATACTCAAGACTCTTCCAACACCTTCCAACACAATCTATCTCTTGCCACTTATCCAATATGGACCAACAGTAAGCCTGAGGTCATCTTCCCACTTTTTAGAGGTCAAACCCTGCTTGCCGCTTCTATGCTAGAGTACCAGTGAATTACCCTTTGGCTTTGACGTTTCTTCTTTACAAACATACAGTATGTCCGGCCGGGTCCACCTACTTTTTTTGGAGTCTATACGAGCAAGGATATTTGAGATTGTTGTCTTCAATCTACTTTTATCATAAAAGATAAAAACTTGTAAAATCCAATCTGTTGGGATAAATATGTACCTATATTAAAAATTTTCAGCTCAATGGCAGTACAATGATTTTCCTACACACCACCATTTGGCCGTCAAGACATTGCCATCACGCCATTTAACGGCGAATTTGACAACTAACCCTTTTGCATTTTAACTGAGGTGTTTAGTATTACTTTAATTGTACAGACAGCACGTCAAGTCATCAAGTATTATAGTTCCACTAAGAACGGAGTAAGGCCGGTCTCAATTCCAAACTGGTATGCTTGATGTGCTGTCGACTGTACATTTATACTCGATTTTGCATAGCAACGATGACAGCAGTAGCTGCTCGTGGATCCGCCCCTGTGAAAGTCTGCCATCGCGCCAAAAGGTCCTATCTAAGGATGTTAATCTATCTCCTTGCCACATTTCATGGAAATTGATTCAATTTACGGGTGAAAGCATAAAGAAAGAGAAAGAATGTGCGTCTGTTAGGTTTTATGTAAATATCTTTAAATCTCAAACAGACAGTTACTTTCTCATTTAAAATATCAGTATAGATTGCTTGCTATACATTCAGTTAGTTAGTGTGAGTCTGTATTTGATCCGATGATTTCCCCATAATACTTACTTTTAAATTTTTCCAGTCATAAACCTCAATGGAAACTTGGTGCAAGTAGCTGGTGTCAGCAATGCAGTGCAACAGCAGCAGATTGTCAATCAGCCTAATGTTGTTATGGTAAATATTTAAATGTAAATAAAATTTTATTGCATATGGTTGTATGCGCTACGTTCCTTTGCCTCAATAAGTGTCAGTAATTTTTTTAAGTTATAAGCTTATTTTCTAGTACATAAATAAAATCCTATAAAAAACAAAATGTTGGTGATCTTCGAATCTGAGAGAAAACAAAAACTTTGAAATAGTTTTTCGTCATAATTCAAAATCCTTTTGCCCTAAAAGGAATATGTTAGGTGCCAAAGGAATCGTTTTTGGATACTTTCCAGTTTCTTTTTATACACATCATAGTAGTAAAGACTCCAGACCACACTAAAGTATTCCAAACCACTGCAACACTAATGAATTATATAAGAGGATTTTAGCTTTGGGAGATCTAAAATCAAAAATCGAACAAACCTTTCTAAATGTCAAATTATCTGACAGCTGTCGTTTTTGTATTCATATTCAGAGAATGAGGCACACTGTATACTAAAATTTACTAATATCAGTCCTAACATAAAGTTTGCAGGCAACAGTAGCAATAATGGCACAGCATCGACTGAAGGGGCTTGTTCATCAACTGCTGGGTCAGACGAGGAGCCTCTGCTGTATGTGAACGCGAGGCAGTACAAGCGGATACTGAAGCGCAGGGCTGCTCGGGCCAAACTGCACGAACAAGGGAAGATACCGAAGGAGAGACCCGTAAGATGATTAGACTATTCTCATTACCAGCCTACACAGAGTGGCACATTTAGATCGGTCAGTATGGGAAAGTCTGAGACTATAAGACACGGCGAACGTAGAGAGCCTAGAAGCATAACTTCATACAAAACTCGTCGCAAAATGGGTACCCTCGGTGGCTAGAAGAGCACGTCGGATAAAATCGGCTAATGTCGAAATTGTATAGCGCCCTCTCGGTCTTCTGATTACACGCGCCGGGCGGGTCATATATGCACGATGTAACCATGCAATTTTTTTTAACGACTTTAATAATTATATATCGTCATTTTTAATAAATATAGTATCGTTGTAAATAGGTCCACTTATTCAATTTTAGAGTTGAGACGAAAAATACTGATTTAATAAACAGTCAATTTAACGTAACGTCTTAATTATCTATTTTTTAAGATCAGAAATGAAATGGGTTCGCTTCATTCATTTAAGTAAAAAAAATCTAAATATCTTTCATGATATTATTTATTTGTATTAAGGACATAAGAAAAAAATTATCAAGCAATTTACCGGATTTAACTTGCGTTTAATTAGATGTCTAATTATGATTTTTATACCCAATGTTTCGATTACTTTACAGCGATCAAGGTCACGGGTAGACTGAAGTAAAGATGTCAGTTGTCTTTCATAAGTTTAATATTAACTACCGTCATATTTTTTATAGATATATTTTGAGTGTTCCGATTCACGCCATGGAGCTTACAGTGTCCGAAGGTCGGGAAGAGTAAATACGGACTTGAGACTTTGTAATTCGCATGATAAGATCCCAAGCTGGTGTGGTCCAACTATCTTCTCTGTTGAAATTATGAAGTTGTTTTATTTCAATAACCTCACGAAACTATCTTGCTGTTTACAACTTTACTTACTACGACTAATCCTTAACAGTTTAAAATAGATACCTATACTATTTCCAGATCATTTTGTAAATAAGTAAACTATTAAAGTAATAATTAAACATACACATTTTAAAATAATAATGCTTAAATTTATTCAGAAATGTGTTGAAAGTGGCATCATAATGTAAGGAACTGTGGCAAAATTTCCATAAATTGGAGGTTTGGTTATCATTCTTACAAAAATCATATAAGGCAACGCTGTATAAGGCCATAATTGCTTATTAATAGGTAAATTAACTAATTAACATACATAATAACAATAAGTCGTCATAAAAGTTTGCAGAGTTAAAAGTTGAGTTGAAAATAAATAAATACTGTCACACACAAATGACTGCATAACATCATCCACTCGTGTATTTGTTCAAATTGTCCACAAATATTGGCCCAACATGGCGGCCAATATTATTGTATAGATTTGACTCGATTATAAAGGTTTAGGAGAGACTTACATGTAAAATTTGATTCCAGCGCTCTTATTATGTTCACCTACGCGACTGACACCATTTATCTCCACTTTTGGACATATTTACTGAGATTTTATTGTTTTTTACGAGTACATCACCGTGACGCAGTCAATGACAGACTAAATCACGGCGCGGAGTCCGATTTAAGCCCCGCCCACTTTGGAGTCTCTTTCGGGGTGTCATTTTGGATGGGCTAGTTACTCGTCTATGTTATTATCGGTCGCAGATAAGACATGCGAAAATCTCATCTTAGGAACCATGTCATCGATTTTAGTAATAAGAAAAACTGAATGAAGTTTTTTTTTTAAATGTATTATTGCAGTTTTTGAACAGAGACGTGATAAACCTCATATGGTGGTAATGGTGGTAATTTCGAACACTTACTAAAATAAAATAAAGAATATGAAAACAATGCATTTTATTCATTTTAGACATCAATTTTCATATTAAACGTTACCGTTTACTGCTTAAGACCTAAACAATCGATATCTAAATAGGAATTGTGTTAGTTTTATTTTCAAAACGTCCGCGCTCGATTCCCGAGCTGAGTACACGTTTTTTTAAATGTATGAATGCAGTTTTTCTTAATACCAAAATCGATGACATGGTTCCTAAGAAGAGATTTTCGTATGTCTTATAGTTTCAGACTTTCCCATACTGACCGATCTAAATGTGCCACCATGTATACTAGGCACTGGCCTTCCAGCTTGGTAGAAACAGATTAGGAGCTTGGGCCATAACACTACTACGCTGGTCTAATGCGGATTGGTGGGTTGAAGGAGTTGGAGTAACAACCGGGACCAATGGTTAAACGTGCCTTCCGAAGCACAAAGAACCTTTAGTTAACAAATTTTGATTGATCTAAGATCGATCACTACCCCACCAAACTCCTTACGCCATAAGCTTATAAATTCTTCTTATTCCACTATAATACTGTTTTTCGAAAAATCTTCTGACAACTAATTAGACGAGTCCGACTTGCATATGCATGAATAGTCTTATTAGATGCGTTTTCACTATTTTCGTCTTGAGAGTTTTATGAGAAGATGTGCAACGTTATCGCCCTTATCCCTCTGTTAAACGGCATTATCCATTACAATTGAAAAATCTATTGTGTCTGGAATCGGATGCTTGATGGGCTAAGGCTTCGAAACATGTATACAACACCTTGTTGCTAATGCAATAGAGTCCATACAAACATATTTAATAGCTTTGAGTGTTACATCCTTTCCGACGTGACAGCTAAATATAATAATCATACACTCTTACCTGTTATGAATAATGCTAGTGTTACGGACACTAGATAACAGAGAAATATAGATAAATGAATAATTCATTTCGACGCATTTTGCCAGAAACACAAATTACCTTATACGCACATAACCATGCTTTCATTCGTGAAGTACCTTATTATAGGCAATATACCCGATACGCAAATGACCTGTATTTATTTCGCAAAAGTGCCATAGAATAACTTCTATGGTTGAATATGTTGAGTTTCCTATCACCCTACAGTTTCATTTTTAGTACATCGTTTTACTTATCGACTACCAATTACCTACTCTTTATTTGAAAAGTATAATATGTGCAATTGTTCAGTGGCCGACGGTTTCAAAATAAGTAAACCGGTGGAAATCGATTTCTATGGAATAGCGGACAAAGCAGAACAGGCCCCTGTAATCGATGTAAATTCTGGTATTCTGCGTAGATGGTAATACACGTAAATAATCATGGTCATCTGAGTATCAGGTAATTTGCGTATCTGGCGGAATGCGTCGAAATGGAATAATCTAATACTAAAGAAATGAAAGGAAAATTGAATACAATATAGAGATAAGTAATTGTGTACCTACTGTACTTGCATTTTTTTACTTGTCCTTTAAGCAAATATACTCTAGACACAATATACTTACTATGAGTTACTATCAAACATTTTTGTTTATGAGTACTTTAAGATTTCTTTTACAAAGACCCTAGGAAATCGATTCTGAATTATTATTTCTTTTTCCAGAAATATCTACACGAGTCAAGGCATAGACATGCTATGAACAGAATACGAGGGGAAGGCGGTAGATTCCATTCGGGAAGCAGAAAGTAAGCATTTAGGAGATATTATTATTTAACTATTTTTTTATATCTTTTTTTAGTTAGCTTTAATTCACTTTTATCAACAGTTCCGTGTCTCGGAGTCACAAAGGATCATGAGCTTTATGGTCTAACTAATCTCTACACTACTTGAATTATAAATCTCAGCTCACATCAATCTATTGCTTTGCATTTACGCCCCTTTTCTGAGGCCTACTTACCTAGAAAAATTTGAGGAAAAATGGCCATAGACATGGCTGCATGGGCTATCATTCCTTTGCCTATCCTTTATATGAAGAATATAGTAACGGTCAATTGTGAAACGCAAGTTGTATCGTTCTAATTAAAGGCAAAATATTTTAAAAAAAACAGAGCCGAGACATGAGATTTATACCTTCTTTTTTTTACTTTCACAGGATAAAAATCCCATTGTTCCTTCTATAGGTATACTATGATTTTATTTTTTTGTCTTAGTTTTGCTAGGAGTTTCAGAAATATATTGCCAACTTCAATATTATTTTGTTAAAACTAAAATATTTATTTTTTATTACAGAAATCCGGAGCACCCAGAAGCATATTCAGATGAGTTAAAACAAATGGAAGATATGAAACCAGACACAGTTTCTATCACAATCATACAGGTTTGTTGTAAAATAAAATATAAAGGCAACATAGTAAATTGTTGATAATCTGTCATATCTACAGTTTAGGTGAAAAGTCCTTTTCTAATCTTGCACAAACGATATTGCGTATTATCGGCTAACTTTCGACTCGGTATTAAATTATCGACAGTTGTTTCGGTATGAAGCATTAAAATTCTTAAACTGTGCCATGAATTCCATGTCATTTAAATTCTTTTTTTCTATTATAAATGGGTTCACTCTTGATGCCTCTCTTGCTCTGAGAGCAGTTAAGAGGTGGTCGAAGATATAGCGAGCTGACCCAATGCCGGTTGGTGGGTAGAAACGGTTGCAGTGACTACCGGACCAATGGAAAAATTACAAATTTTGATTGCCCCATCCCGGGATTTCATCATGGACCATGGCCAAAGTTGCTTTGTTTTCGCTACCAAACCAGAATACTCTAACAAGTACGGAACGGAGCTCCTCCACTCTGCTAAACAACTATGTTATACAGGGTTGTGCCGTCAATATTACAATAAATTAAAACTTGTCAATATTAGTTGATAGAAATGGTTTCCCACTTTCAAAACTAAAGCCGGTCGAACCGGTCAAACCAATAGCCGGCACCAATAAAATTATTCTATTGTCACAGGATGAAGAAGTACAAGATAGACAACCGAACCAATGGAGAAGATTAGCGCCCCACCAACCACTGCAATCATCGTAGCAAAGCTGAACGTCTCCTTTGTAAATAGCCGTCAACACGTTGAAACCTGTCTACGATTAGGTACCAATACAATCATGTATATTGGGAAAATTGTAAGTCCTCTTTTATTTGGTTAAGACTACACGATTTGTCAGACAATTGACGGATAAAGAAGATTTAAGGCGATGTCTTGTGAACTTAGTTTTGTACAAAATAGAGAGGCATAGAGGTACGATTAGTGCGAGTAAAAAAGACAACGTAACGGGTAACATAAGCGATGAATTGGAAATAATTTATTTATTAAAGAACTAACAGATTTTTGAAAAAAAACTTGTTTGAGAATAATTCATATACTAGATTACTTTCATAAACTTAGTTTAGGCTTGAAATATTCGTCCGTTCGATAGATAGAAAATCTTTATTTTGCACAAAGACATGAGAATCACAGAGATAAAACAAACGTTTGCTTATAAAAGGAAAAAAATAATATTGGAAGCATTAGCATCGTCGTCAATTTTTTTCCATTGATAAAAATGATTATTGTATATGCAACTATATATTTGAAAACAATGAAGTAAAAAAATATGACTAAATCCTTATTATAAAGTAACTGCACGGCATGCATTGCAATTCAAAAAATATATATAAATATGTATAATCCATCCAGGGACCTTTGCGGGCGTCCCCAGAACATCCTACCAAAGTTTCATCACAATCTGATCAATGGTTTGGGAATGCGTAAGGGACAAACATAGATTTTCATTTGTATAGATGATGAATATTCATGAGGTATCCGCCTTAATAAGACATAACTACTATATCAGTGACCAACAACACTTCTTTTACCACCAGTAAAGTGTGAAGTAAAGTCAGCTGGAATGACTTTTAACAGCGGGCTAAGGTACCCACAAATCTCGAATTGTTTAACTCTATATGCGGCCGTATGTACTAATTTCACTTCATCCAAGTAGCAATACAGTAATTACTTCAGAATAAACATTGTGCATCGGCAAACTTCGTACTAGTTTGATTTTACTTTTGCAATTGGTCTACAAACGATAATTTCTGACTAGGAAATGAAACATGTACCCCCGTATTCATAAAAACAAGTGAACTTATATGAGGCTTATAAAGTGTTTTGTTTCTCTCACTCATATGAGAAAGGAAAAGGATAAAACATATTTTAGCAGTGTTTTATCTAAAATAGGTTTATTGAGCGTTTATGAATATGGACGGTAGTCTTTATATAACTGACAAACAAAATTACAGATATAAAACAATTTAATTTACACTCAGAAGTTTAAAAAAACCTTATTTTTCAAACGTCCTTAGAAACGTATACTTGTCAATGGTTTACAGGTAGCTAGAAATGATAAAATACAAATAAACAATAATAATATAGACCCAAGGTTTTTATGGTATAGTTTTAAAGGTAAATTGAGTTTTGGTTGTAATCGACGTCAATGTAAATAGCGTTAATTATGAAGTTAATAATTATTATGTTAGTTAAAAATGGTGGAAACTTAAGATTTTTTAGATGGCAACATAATGTGCTTTTTGGATAAACTTAGGAAATAGGTTTTTTGTGCAAGGAAACACAAAGGGATGAAGGCCGTACAGCCAAGTCTGATATAGTTTTATTATTTCAGCAGATAAAGGTATAGGTATAGGTCGCGCCAAACTTCTAGTTCCCTCTGAACATGAGGTGGATTCACTGCGCACTATCAAAATACTGTATGGCGAAACAACGCAGTTTATGGGCAGAGCTGCGCAATACAGCGCGATGCAACTTCAGAGCGAACCAGATGTTTGGCGCGAGCCCTACAACACAATTCAATGCGTCTTGAGAGAGTTTCGCGCCAAATATATTATGACAATGGGCCTGATTCTGAAGACACACTCTAAGTTTCAATTTAAGAACAGTATATCTCTTTCTCGCAATATGTAACAGAAAAAAGATAGCAAGAGTTCGTTTAGAGCTGTCAACTAAATTAAGACAGATTTCAAAGGAACTATAGACAATTTTAGACGGCATGTACGGAGGTGCCTTCTAAACACTGCATTTTGTCACGTTCAATAAGGTCGAAAATTGAATGCATGTTTCTAAATGTCAAATTATATGACAGCGACCCTTTTCGTATTCATATTGAAATTGAGAGAGAAGAGATGGACTGAACTTAAATTTAGACTTAGCATGTGTTCTCCAGAATTAGGGCCAGTCTCCTTGATGCTACTTTGATGAGGTGGATAGCTGCGATAACATTTTTAACGTCTTTCACACCAAATAAACGTTTTTTTTTTCAATAATTCACATGTCGTTCTTTAAACAAACAGTGGTTTTACAAAACTTCAACAATTTAATTAAATACTGCCATAAAAGCGTAACTGACGAGTGACGTTGTTAATAATTAAAATATTATAATAAAAAGAGACAAAAACGTACGCTCACAACATTTAATTTTGATAGACCACGTTTGACATAAATTTGACATGTTCTTAGAAAAATCAACTTCTAAGGAGTTTCCAACAGACGTATCAGACCAAGGGGCGTTGATTGGTCGGTTTTACAAACGATGATCAAGATGATTTCCTTACATGTTAGATAACTGACAACTTGTAAACATTAAATAACAAAACATGGTATTTATTCAAGAAGCTAGGTCGAACATAATAGCACCTAACAAAATAGCAAACAGTCCTTTTTTCTCAACATTTTGACTAAACTAAAGTGTATTATATGTCGCTCTGTTATGAAGCAAAATTGAATAATGTGGAAGTGTTGTACAATAAACTTATAATGTGTTAATTGATCTGGACTCTCCTTTATATAATCACAGCCGTCGCGTACAGAAATCGAAGGAAGAATGGTTAGAGGATTGTAGTGTAGAGTTATATTGTGAAAAAAAATCGAAACTACGCTAGGTATTGTTTTATTCCGTACGATTATTTTGGTATCTGTTATTGTTATTTTATCGAAATATTCGTCGTTGAGCCGAGTACGGCTAGTGTTTAAATAACATTAATATTATTTTGTGTGATAATAATATTTTACCTTAGACTTGGGAACATCTGTATAACAGCTCCAGTAAATGTATAATTGTTTTGATTTATTATATTAAAGATAAAAGGTAAAATTAAACCGTAACCTTCATAAAAACGGTAAAGGTATTTATTTAAAAATGCTAACTCCGGCGCCTAATTGAATTTTTCAAGTAGGTGTTCCATGGCCAGATCCAACGTTATGAGGAAAGTGAAAAGATCCGAGTTTTTGAAAAATCACTATCGAGTGGTCCGTACAATACCGTGTTTTTTTTTTACAAAATTAACAGGTTTCTATTCCTGGCTAGGAGTATTGATGTTTCCAAAATCCAATGATGCGGTTTATTTTTTTTATCAAAGCCCGATACTCCTAAAGACACCCAAACTATGAGAAATAGCGAAAAGTACTCGCAACTTTTCGCTATCGCTCATAGTTTCGGATCTGACCATGCACATCCACTTGAAAAATGCACTCTGTATATTTATGAATGTTTAACAAGTTCCCAATCGAACTACATCCAACACAAACGGGACAAAGACCTTCAATAAAAAGAAATATATTGGCATAGTAGTGTGTAATATACACGCGAATCAATCTGTTTCTTTTAGAGACAAAAATTGTAACTTAAATGTTGTCTCTAAAAGAAACAGTTGATGAAAATTTTAATTTATTTATCTTTATCTTTAATCAGCCAGTTATATTGAAAATCTTCCAGGTTATAATTTATTCTTTTTACATTTTTTTGTTATAAACAAAAGAGGCTAGTTTTAAGTAACCCTAGTTTTAATTTTTAAAATGAATATTGAAATTGACTTTGTTATATTTTAATTTAAAATAACGTAGACATTCAAAGGTCTAACACAGTGTTGCATTATTTCATAGTTATGACATTAACTGTCACAAAAATGAAGAATCTACTCAAACGTGATCATGATTTTTCATGTTTACCATTTCAAAATTTGTAAATTATGTAAATATAGGTATTATATAGAATTCAGTAGGATTTTGTATCGCGTTTTAAACTTAACTAAGTACAAAATAAAGATTTGCACACGTTATTTTGTTCTTTTTTCTTAATGAAATCAAAAATATTACTGTAAAACCTTTTTATTACAAAGACATTAAACATGATTTCAAAATGCTTAAATACTAAGCTGTAGATGTTGGCATTTTAATCGGAAATACAACGATATATAAGTTTTAAAAGTAAAACAACAAAATGAATGTCATAATATCAACAAAAGGAATAAAACTAGACAATAATAAACTACTGATTACTATGTTGTTGATTATAATGCCATAATAATTATTACTACAATAAAGTTTATCTTACATCAAAATATACACGTAGAAAATTCATATTCGCTTGGTAAAACATGATAATGCTTCTGAATAAGTACTTGTAATCAGATAACTTATGTTGGAGATTGTGCGGATTCAAGATTTTTCAAAACCCTGAACTAAAATTGATTGCTTTGATTTTTGAAATGAACTGTTGTATTGCGTAAGCGCATCAAAGGCGCATGAGTTTTGTACGAGTGCCTTAGGACGCGCGGCGCACAGACTGAGAAGATAACGATTCAAACTTAACGCTATTTTATATAGCATACGGTTTCAAAAGGCAGTGAGAGCGCCGTAATCGTCATGCTGTTTTTAACTGTATGCCATATAAAATAGGGTTCATTTTAATTTGTTTTCTTAGTCTCTTCTCCGCGCCTTCGCAGGTCTGCGCTGGACCTTGCGTGCTTGTTGGCATTAAGGACGCGTTCTCATAACTGAGTACTACCATATGTCGATCTATATTAGGTATATGTATACAAAGTATCATTAAAAAATGGAATTGAAAAGACGGGATGTCAGTAAATTACTTTTTGTACAAAAAAAAGCTACTGGCCAAATATAGTTTTATTATTTATCCATTGTATTAATTGATCTATGATTCGGATAATTTCACTCAGAATGATAATAGCAACTTATTTTCAGTTCCATAATTTATTAATTCGTGTAACATCTGCCACTATTTTTTTCTATCATAGTTTAAGTGTCGGGTTTATGAGCGTGTTCTCTTACGCGTTGTATCTCCGTTTTGATGGCTGATATGAGCGGAAGTGCCGGGTCTTCAGGGGGCAGCCTGCCTTCTGACAATACTATACCTGGGTTCACAACGGGAACAGGCGGAACGCGGTGTGATAGCGACTGAAGGGAAAGATAATTATCTTATAACGGGTCTTATATGAAAAATTAGGTGTACGAGTAGTAATTACCAAGGTAAAGTTTGTAAGAGAATAATTAATTTAAATGGTAAAAAACTAAGGTGATGGGCCATGTAGGGTCGTCTGGGAAGTTACCACCGTCTTTCTTATTTCAGCCGTGAAATAGTTCGCTGTGTTTCGGATCGAAGGGAAATGTAGCCAGTGTAGTTACTGATGGACGGCATTTCAACTTACGCCTCAGGATGACAACGCACATATCAAGTGATTTTCCTTGTTATTGCAGGTGTCTATAGGCGGCAGTAACCGCTTACCACCAGGCGGGCCGTCAGCTTGTTTGTCATCTAGTAGTATAAACAAAAATAGTTGCCTTGTCTATGATTAGGTAACCTTTACATATGTATTGAAACACACGAAAACGCTATTCTGAAAAATGGTCGATTGAGTGATTGATTAATCGGTCGATTGTGAACGAGTCTGTATCCCTCATTGTTATAACCCGCCGGTGGGATAACACCGCTTGAGGGTTTAAGGACAGACATTAATTTTATAGTATCATGCATTGAGTGCTTTGTAGGTCCAGGTGTTCTGTAGCTTAGTGTCATACAACGTATAAGGAGTAGGTCTCACATGGTGGGTGGGGCCCCAAGCCCTGGCCGGGGCGCGCCTGTCTGGGGGGCCCGCGAGGGACGTTCGCGGCCGACCACTCGCCGCCGCCTCGGGGGGCCCGCGACTGGGGGCAAGGAGAATACCGTGAGATTGTGGGGCTCTGATACTACTTGGAAACCTTTTTTACCCTGGGAAAAAATGCCTTACGCATGCCCTCCCGTCGGAGGACGGGAGGGGTATGTGGGACTCACCGGGAGCGGTTCCCGGGTCTACCCACTAAAACGACCCAACGGCACTCCCTCATCGCCTTATGTGGTAGACCCGTATGTAGGGGCGTCTGGGTAGGTACCACCGCTTTTCTTTTTCCAGCCGTGAAACAGTTCGCTGTGTTTCGGATTGAAGGGAAAGGTAGCCAGTGTAATTACTGGGCATGAACGGCATTTCATCTTAGGCCCCAGGATGACAACGCACCTGCAATATTAAGTGATTTTTCCTTGTTATTGCAGGTGTCCATAGGCGGCGGTAACCGCTGACCATCAGGTGGGCCGTCAGCTTGTTTGTCATTTAGTCAAAAAAATGTGGTGGGGGGGACTGGGAAACCATACTACTTGGAGACCTGGCTTACTAATCTGTATAATATAAATTCATAGTCCTGACTACTCCTGACTCCTCATCATCATAATACCAGTCTATGGTGTCCACTGGTGTACAAAGGCCTCCCCTATTGATTTCCAAATAAAACGGTTCTGCGCAACCTGCATCCAACGGCTCCCCGCGACCCTGACCAGTTCGTCTGTCCAACTAGTGGGGGGCCGTCCTACTTTGCGCTTTCTGATACGGGGTCGCCATGCTATAACTTTAACGCCCCATAGACCCTGCCCACTGTAACTTTAACCTGATAATCCTATGAGCTATATGTTCTTTAATTATCATAAAAATGTGCTTACTCTTGATCTTACCCAGAAGGTGCTTAAATAGGCAGGCTTTGAAGGAACCCAGGTTGTAAACAGCAGGGAACACCGAGGCCGGCAGTGCATTCCACTCTCTGGCGGTTATGTCATTGACTGGTTATCTTTCGAATGTCGTCCTTCATTTTTGATTCTATTCTATGAAAACACCTAAGATAGCTCTTTGAGCACATAATTCAGAACCTACCACCCTGTATATTAAGTTTATAATAAAACTTTACATTATATAGGTATCATACCTTGGTCCCGCCGAACGTCCCCTGAGTGTAGCCATGGCGGTGTACGGGGAG
The DNA here is from genome assembly GCA_947347705.1 of Nymphula nitidulata. NCBI lineage: Eukaryota > Metazoa > Arthropoda > Insecta > Lepidoptera > Crambidae > Nymphula > Nymphula nitidulata. The sequence goes on from OX374636.1 coordinate 12,211,966, forward strand.
CCCGGCAGACGAACATTATCGTTGCGCGCCTGCGCCATTGGCTCGCCTTAAAAGTTACAAAAAATACTTCTTTAAAGAGAGAAAAAAAATGTTTAAAATAATAATAACTAGAAGATTTAACAAACAAACAAAAATCAAGTTCAGTACCCTTGTCTACTAAATCAGTGTTCACGGGTTCGAACCCCGGTAGGTGCAGAACTTTATATCTACCTACATACTTTTCTATATTTCTTTTTTCGAGCATCTATCTACCTATCCATAAGTCCATAAGCGACACAAGCTCTTAGCGATGAGATAATAGATAGATGTGGCACGCCTAGATGGCATCATATAACATGCCATAATCAGTTAAAAATGAAATGTGACTGGTTTGTCGGGACTTAAAGAGAATGCAATTAGAGACCATGGTCCTGTACCGACCTGTCTTCTTCATTTTGTCCGGCTCAGAGTCCATCGGAGCCGACTCCCGAGATAGTCCAGACCCTGCGCTACCGAATAGCGTAAACGCATCATCCATAAGCTCGTTAAAGCGCTGTCGCATTCGGGATGGGACGGCCTTTTGTGTTGCTTTATCGGGGCTCGATGGTTTTGAGGCTGGGGGATGAGGAGTTTGCTATCATAAAATTAAATCCATGAATCGGCTAGGACCATAAAATCAAGAACTTCCTCAAGGACTATAATTTGCTAAATTCTACAGGGTTTTGCCGTCAATACGACATCAAATAAAACTGGCTGTATTAGTATGCATGCATAGAAATGGTTTGCCACTTTTAAAAATCTGATCTATCTTATTTATGAAATAATGCAGCCAACGTTATTATTTCATGCAAATGTCATGAAATTATCAAATAGCTCATGATTTAATTTATTGTCGAATTGGCAGCACCACCCCAGTGTTAATTCTGATTTCTGTTGTCATTTTCTAAGGCTCTTCTACCACAGGTTAATAACAGTGCCTCTACTAACACTGTACTGTACTTGAGTGTAATCTAAAAGTCACAATATCATAAAATAATTAAAAGTCAGCTCTGGCACCGTGAAGGCGCTGATTATGAAAACAAAATCATCCATGCTCACCTTCCTTGATTCTTTGACAATGAAGATCCCAGACCAACGGTCCTATAACCCCAGGGTCCTTATCTATGCTACCGAGCCTGACCAGTTGGGAAGGCATCTGTCTCCGCGGAACCACCTCCTTATCCCTGGTCCCTCTTGGACTGGTCGGCGGAGAATCAACGTCAACGTCTAGGTGACGAACTGTCACTGGCTCCAGGATACGAGATAGCGGCTCTACGATATTGCCTCTAGAAAGTGACGATAGAAATATTTAATCCCTCAATTTTTGGTAGTAGTACTTACCCGTACGGATAACTATACCTACATTTTTGTATTTAGGAATGGAATAAGTGGCTTTACTGTTTAATATTCTTTGTCCCGCTGCTGGAGACTAATATAATATAGGTACTTTCCTCATTTCGTCGTTCAGACAGAATAATAAACCTTATTTTACTATATAGGTATGTATATATCGCCGTATACCTATATCAGCCGCACGCCTAGTCCGTTGATTGAACGCCGGCATCCAATCAAACGGCTGAAGTACAACTAGCCAAGTCATTGAGCGCAACGTTTAACCAGATGGCTGAACGTTATGTCAGCCGATCGAAGAGCTTTTGAGTGACTGTTAGAGTGATTGGTAGGTTCAAGGTTATTTTTTATGACCATTTAGAACCAAAACGATGTCTGTTATACTTACCTAAGTGCTCATAAAAAACTTAATAAAAAATAAAAGTAAAAAAAATATATATTGTAATTAATTCAGGCTTGTTTTTAAGATCACCATACAAACCTAAACCTAACCAACCTTAAAAATATAATTGATCATCAAAAATTATGATTAGGTCAGGTAGGTTAGTAAATCAATAATACCACCTACCTAGGTGGTATTATTGATTTCAAGCCATATTTTCTTCCAGGCATCCTTTGGCAATCATCGCATAATATAGAAAAAGGATACAAATCGGTCGCCGGATGCAAGGAATAAGTGCAACTTGAGGAAAGGAAAAATATCATCTATATACTTTTAAAATTTCCATTCACTTTCCACACAATAATACATAGTCTGGGGAAGGGTTTCATAACCATTTTGAACTCGCCGACCCATATAGTAATTTTTAAAGAACCGCGGACCACAGGTGGCAGCACTTGCGGCTGAATGACACATAAGGATGAATCTTGAGGCTACGGACTCCCGCCACTCATAACATGGATGGAACCTAGGTATACCCTGCCCTAGGAGAAAGCACCCAGGTAAGTACTTAACAGTTACCGTAATAAATTAATGCTTAGGTACATACCTTGGAAACGAACTAACGGATGGCATGGAAAGGTAAGACGTAGGCGTTTGTGGTGCTGACGCTTGACTGTCGGAACTTTCCACACCGGCGGCTTCCAGGAGGCTGTCCGTTGTACCTACTGGAAAATATTTTATTATCATAATGGTATCTGCCCACTATACCGTTAACTTAAGCGACCGAGCTACGCGTAAGAGTGAGAGGTAATTATTTTCCAATCGCTCGTGCATATAGCACCGTTTCAAAACTTACAGCAAGAATCTGGACAAGCAAGAAAATTATTTTTAATAACCTGATAGAAAACGACGATTAGACGGAGGAAGACGGAGTTATTAAAATACTTTGTGCGTGATGTTGTTGGGGTGCAGACAGTAAATGATGATCCCGAAGGCGGACCCGTGTTCGCTCCTCAAGTATAGTAAGGACAGCAAGACTAAAAGTACTGAGCAGAGCCAACTCACAAATGTGAGCAAAATACTCCACGCAAAACCACGCAATAATTGTATAAAATTGCTCGCGTGCAAAACGACGTACTTTTTTCAGTGAACTGAAGATACAGTGATGCTTTTTTGATTACATTTCTAGTTCCTGGGATTCAGATCGCAGCATATCTCCATACCGAACAATGTGATGGAGTGTCGTGCCGAAAGAGCTGTGCGTAACTTCGGTCTTCGGGTGAAGGGACATATTGTGCATAGAATTTGACAAATGGTCAAAGTATTAGAAATACACGAACATGCCACGTTGGAGCCCCCCCCAGAAAACAAAAAGTATTGAGGTACAGGCTGATACATCTGAACAACTATTATCTCTATTATTATGTGTTAATCTTGTGTTCAACAAGACTCAAAACTTAAAACATTTGAGGAACAGGGCCCATCCAATTTCCAATCATTTTCCTTCAAAAAAAATTGATCAATTTTGAAAGACATACGGGTAATGTTGGTCCTATAAGTTAGGTACTACTTACCACGTTTTTTCTGCGGCATCTTCAGAGCGTGAGGTTTCTTCTGTCTCCGTCGTAACGCCGCCGCCACTTCTGACACTCCAGATGAAGATGTCGAGGAACTGTTGAAACAGTTTGTTTTCGTATAAAAGTGGTTTTGGTATTTATGTTGATACTTTGCATTAAATTTACCTGGAAGCACTGGCAGCTCTATAAATTGGCAGAAGAGTACTGCTCGGTCTAGTCCGGCTCGGTGAAACGACGCTGATTAACTGTGGATATAAAATCATCAATTGTTGAATTAAAAAAAAAATGATAATTAAATTTAAGGAAATACTAAATTTCAGTAACCTACGCATCCCGTAGAAACATATATTTTGGACACGGTGCTTTACTTTCTATTGTTTCTGGAAACAAATTGCCTCCCAGAAATTCGCCTATTAGAATAATACATCGCACGTACTCAAACAACTGTCAAGTCCCAGCAAACATCATCAACTCACCCTGCCATCCTTTTCCTCGTGGACTTGCTTCAGCTGATTCCGCTCAGCCTCCCTCATCAACTCATTTCTATAAGCCCGCAGTGACGCAGCCGACTTCATTGTCTTCCTCCTTGCAATTAAAATAAAGTAATCAAACTGGTTTAAAGTACTCAAACCCGTCTCATCATTTACCGCTCTTCTCCCCATCTCATCATGGTTGGTATCAATAAAAATAGTTGCCAATAGTATCTACATTACTACTATAAATATGTAGGTACATTTCACATCATCATCACACTCAGTTCTCGGATTTCTTTGCTGTCGATGTGATGTTTTCCCCTCTTCCATCACATCCCCTCTATCATTTGTCATCTCAACATTCACTCCTCTCGTAGGCATTATTGTTATTTATCATTCATTTATTTTCTCCTGTCTCCCTCTACCACTTAAGTAGAAGTGAGTATAGACCACGTGAGTATAGTATTAAATTATTAATTGATAGTTTGTATTAATAATTTTTTACTATACTCACACCTAACCTTCACGTCATATCTCCTCATCATATCCAAGCCAAGATAGTACCCTCATAATTTCATTATTTAATCCATTTCGTTTTTAAGAAATTTCAGGGAGAATCTTTCTGGTAGATGAAGAGAGCTGTGCTGTGAATCTGTTTATGCGAGTAGTTATACAGATTCTATTCAGCTAATCGAACTATAAAGACGTAAGAAATTCAGACTCGTCCTAAAGGTACGCGTTTCTTAAAGTTTACTTTGACTCTGATTGTAGAGTAGGTAACTTTTAATTAATGTATTCTTCATTTACCTATGAGCTAAACATAGCAGTGCCAATAAGACTAGCACTAACAGGACCGCAACTGTTGCTCCCACTGCTAGAGCCCATAGTTCAACACCGTGGACGCCACCCATCTCTGCTTCACCTTCCAAGCCTTCAGCTGCTTTCAAGTAGGCTGCTGGGTACAGTAACAGGCGTATTTTAATTTTAATTTACAAGCAAATCTAGATTGTGCTTCATCAGATAAGCATCATGTAGACAATGGACATTACTCGAAATTATAGTTTTCTCAAATATAATTTAAATATCTATATCTACATAACTGCTAGTCAACCTATACCTAAACGTTTTTTCCTAGCTCATAATCAAGTTCTCTAAAAAGTATTTTTTTAAATGCATCACTCACGCTCAGCTTTAGTAGTGACAACAGCACCCAACTCTCTTGCTACTTCAGCGTCTCTGACGAGGCGCATGTCTCTTGCCGCTACTGCTGCTGGTACTGCCCGACCACCCACCAGTACTACATAGATAATCTGCACGCTACCCGTATCTGGAGACTAAGTAAAATCCACAGTCAAATTCCTATAATTAGAATGATAACTTTCACCACAGTCTTAACTTTTCAACAGTTTTGTTTGAATTTAGATCTCAATTAAACAGATTTTTTATAGTTCAGTTCAAATAATTCTTACCTCAGTAATATTCTGAATATGAACATGTACTGGTGGTTGCTGCTCGGGTTTTATGATTTCTCTTTTAAATAGCAATGTTTCATTTCTTGAATCTGTCTCTAACGGTATATCGATCAGATCTTCGGTGTGCTCTATATTTTTATCAGAAACATCCCTTTTTCTCTTTTTAAGACCAAGTGTGGGTGTTGCTAAGACCCAAGATTCAACATCGCTGATTCTAGTGGCTCTTATTTCAGCTTTCATAGAAGATGGATCTACATTATCAATTTCAACTATATCTTCAGGGTACACTCTTAACATAACATTTGGAGTATTAAAATTAACTGTGTTTTCAATATTTCTACTTAATGTACTAGTTACAGACTCAGCGTTACTCATTGAGCTCATAATACTAACAAATTTGAACGGTGTGTCGTCACTGTATAGTGCTACTTCGTTGATATTATTGTCTTTGTTGACAACGAACGAGTGAACGTCGTGTTTCTTTCTTGAGGTAGGTGCGTCTAAAGATTTGATTATTCCTAAGTGTCGCTCTTGTTGTCTGCAATGAAATATTAAGTTTATTGTAGTGTACCTATTTGTAAAAGATTATGTTGCATACAAACCAAAATTTAAATAAATTCAGTGCTACTCTTTTATTCTGATTCGGGGAAGTTTCAACTTAGGTACTAAAAGTCATTAATTGTCTTTCTAAAAATTAAAGAGAGGCAGATAACTTAATTGTAGTTTTAGAAAAGAATCAACACCAGTCAGTTTCTAAGCCTTCAAGTACCTCAAAAATGCCTTCTGATACAATCTAGCAAGCCGCAACTGCAAGCTATCTGGCGTTGAACCCTGTATGACAGTTAGTAGCCAGTACCGACGATCTTCAGGGATCTCTGGCTCCAAGCTATCAGCCACACCTGGCTCGCCACAGTTGAGCAAACACTCTCCTGTGGTTTTATCTGTCACCGCCTGAAACGATTAATGAACTTTGGGGAAAACAACCACTAATTTTAATTTTATGAACTAATAAGCATCCACCTAATTAAACAATGATAATAAAAAAGGAGATAAATTAACATTTTTACTATCTTCGACTACATCTAAAATCGTCTCTATTAATGAAGAGCATAGATTTCAAACTTCTTAACAAACTCAGTAATTAATCCGGCTCGATAGACTAATAGTAATACAACCTGTGGCAGATAAGAGTCCAAATAAACCGTAGCAAGTACGGTTGTCGTGTGCACGTATGGCGTGGATGGTTGTGCAGGAGATGACAGTGGCGGGTCTGGTGGGGGAGGAGGTCCATCTCCTGACCCGGTCCAGAAGAAGTCTTCCAGGCGAGGCGTACGCTCATGCTGATTTTGGGACACCAGTAAGTAGACTGAAGAAAGGCAAATAAAAGTATTAGGGCTGTGTCTCCATTTCAGACATCCTCGAGTAGGAGGTCGGGTGTAGGTAAACCATATTTGGTTGGTTAGATCTATCTACCTATATATTTTTTTTATACTACTCTAGATTTCAAACAAGCTGACGGCCCACCTGATGGTAAGCGTTACCGCCGCCTATAGACACCTGCAATAACAAGGGAAAATCACTTGATATATTGCAGGTGCAATATGTTCAAGGACTTCAATCTTGAAGACCTTTAACATAATAGGTTGGGGAAAAAGTTTCTTCGCATGTTTTAGGAAAATTCAAAACATTTTTTAATATAGTTTATTTACATTTAACTAAAGTATGGAGGTACCATTTTGATCGATAACTTTTTGCCATCTTGTAGGTAGGGATATGATCCCATTGCTATAGAAATTTTAGGGTTTCTGATCAAAATACCGCGACAAGTGGTTTTGGCAGTCCTCTCGTGATGTTAACCTGACACTGCCTATAGAATTCTGAAGAGAGCGAAACAGGTGGAAATCTGAAGGTGCAAGGTCAGGACTATACGGCAGATGCATTAACACCTCCCAGCCAAAATCTCTTAATTTTTGCTGAGTGGCTAAAGATGTGTGAGGTCTAGCGTTATCATGGTGAAAAACCACACCCCTTCTGTTGATTAACTCCGGCCGCTTTCTCTCAACTTCTTGCTTTAATCTCATCAGTTGTTCGCAGTAGAGTTCAGAATCGATAGTCCTGCCTGGTGGTAACCACCACACACACAGCATCACCTTGTTGCGAGTTCACCCGGGTTTCGCCACAATCTGTGAAGCCTGACCGGCCTTTGACCACGACCTTTTTCGCACGTTCTTGTCGTACGTGATCCACTTTTCATCACCAGTTATCAGCTTCTTCAGAAATGGTTTCATTACGGCGTAATAAATAATCAGAAATGAGTACACGGTTCATTAGGTTTCTTTCAGTGAGCACGTGGGGTACCCAAATATCGAGCTTTTTTGTGTACCCATTTTTTTTAAATGCGCCAAAACTGTTATGTGGTCAATTCCCAGTTCTTCAGCTACGTCGTAACTACCTACTGATATGACGATCTTGCTCCAGTTTTTCAAAAATGGCAACGTGCATCTTTGACATCAAAATTTCCGAATTGAAAACGCTTTTTTAAACCAAATTTGTGCTACTCTCACAGACACTGCACTAGGTCCATAAACATCGCAAATTTTTTTCGCGGCTTGCGTTGCATTTATACCCTTTTTTTTAGTAAAATTTTAAAATGTATCTAATTTCTTCATTAGATACACTCATCTTGACAGTACGAAAAACAAGTGAAAAACACACATTCTCCTAATTTAAATTTGGAATTATCTTTTTTAAAATCTAAACTTTTAATGATACCAAAACCAGCCAGATACAAATAGTACAGCCAAAGAGATTTTATTACAAGTTCATACATACTTTAATGCGAAAAGACTTTTTCCCCAACCTAATATTTAGGTAGGTTACAAAGATAAACAAATACAATCTGCTAAAAAGCTGGTCTTGTAGCTAGAAGGATCTCTACCAGACAATAAAAGAGTGTTTAAAGGATTCGCCCCGGTAATCCTCAACATTATCATCGCTGATACTGCCTCAGGATGGTTAGCTTAAATATAGTCGTATCTTGAGGTTTAGACATTAACTGCACTACAACTTGCAGTGTTAACATTATTCCAATATGTCTCAAAATATCGGTATTTGACTCAACTAAATTTCGTATATGCCTATATTAAAAATATTTTAAAGTTGGCTTTGGATTCCTTAAATTGTCCAAAGAGCAACGTTAGCGCTTATTTCTTCCAGGTAACTGGACATCGATCGACAGGAATAAAAATGTTATTGAAATTTTTTAATTTAAGTGACGGAAAAAAGCGATATACGGTAGTTCCATTAGAATTAGGAATTATGAAGGATTATATTTTAAGAAACTGTACTAAATGCAATAGACAGCAACAGCTCTACATTTTCTTTCACGTCAATTCTTCTTCGTTGACAGGTCGATAAACATTTCCGGGTTTCAAAGTATCGCGTGATCTCCAGAATAAAATGGTTTATTGGCCCTACTGTAACTTACAGTAACAACAGTTTCATAATCGGTCTAAGGGACAAGCGTTCGTAACCAACTCTTATTTCATACAATAAATGCAATAAATTATGTTGAGTAATATTTTTGTCCATGTTATGACTAAGTTAATTTCAGGATCTACATTCTAGAAGAATTTCATAGATTTTTTAAAGTCCTCGTGGTAGTTCAGTGGAAAGAGTGCAATAACCCCGGATTTTGAAAGGTCGCGGCTTCGCATCCCACGCTCAGTCATCTCCTTTCTAGTCTAGAAATTCTAAAATGGATATACCTACCTATATTTGAACAGAAATCTCTTCTATTGGTAGTTAATTTTTTTAAAGTATTTTTTTGAAGTTTTGCATCAAAAGTTTCTGATAATAGTTCCAAGTTTTCCCTACGCTTCCGCTTATATTTTCCTCCAAAGAGTCCCTCAGGGATGTATTCTCGGGCCACCCCGTACCATCCACGGTGCTTTGTACTAAAATAAACGCATTTCCGCCCTCTGTGGGCATGAACACAAAACTTTTACTGTTTCTGATTTTGTAGTAATTTTTTTAGGAATGGAAAATTATCTTTCATCGTTGCTACGACAGAGGACTATTTTCTTAAAAACAGGCAACCGGAACTTGGGGGCATCATGCATCACGGGGCACTGGGCTGGGCACTTGCTCAGAGTGGCCAATGGAAAAAAAGGGCCGCGATCCATCAACAACGATGAAATTCCTATTATTTTTGACCAATTATAAATGTACAAACTTTAGTAGTTATCTGTACCGCGTTACAGGTAGGTACTATTACTATTATTAGTAAATAGTACCTGTACCTATGTATTCTGTGGTTATGGTTTGCTATAATTGAAGTAGCTACTGAAGAGTGTAATCTGGGGTAGATAAAAAACTGAGCGCGATACGTTAATGAACTTTATTATAGTCACCATTACGCGTCTTTATAGGTATGTCATCGTCTACGACGTGAACCTAATTTTCTGTTTCGGAATTGGTAACTTTTACGGTACTAAATATTTTTAGAATAGGAATCTGATAAGTCTGAAACACGACAGCTTTAAATATTCTGTATTAATTTGGCAACTAAGTTACCTGAATTCTAAAGCTAAATGAATACTGCTGAAATTATCGATTCAGCGACTAAGGAGTGAATTCGTAACAGATTAACACAGTTACTCAGTTACTTTCGCTATAATTTCGGTATCCAGACTGCTGACCCCACATGATTTTCGACCGATGTTTTTGACGCATCCGTATAATAAAGTAAGCTAGTTACTCCATTCGCAGAAAATCCTGGTATTAAGCTTGTTGTCTGCATCTAAGGATTTTTTTGAGATACCAACATCTAGGATATATCTGGTCGATAGATTATAGCTAATAGGGGATTAAGTCTGAACTGGTATGTAGGTATACCGGGCATGGTAAGCTATTCCGTTTCGCGTAGCTTTTTAAAAGAGGGAAGTCATTTGTGTGTCCAATAATCGCGTGAAGAGCCCAACTGTTGCAAATTGCAATTTATGCAGTTTCAGTAGGATAAGAAGGGAGCTAAGTCGTTCGGATAAATATTGTCTTTGTATCTCCACATTCGATCTGCATATATAGCGTCAATAGGAGAAGGCCTCATGGCTGCTAGTATAATTCGGAGACATTTAACCCTGTATCTTATTTAATGAGTTCAAAGCAATCTTGTTGCAGGGTTCTAGGAAGTAAGATCCGTAGTCCAACAAGCTGCGGAAAAGGCGTTATACAGTAATTTTCGTGTACAAAAGGTGAGCTCTCCACCAAACTCCAGAGGCTCTCACAAACCTGACATTCTAGAGACCAAAAATTACCCCGAAAAATTTTACCCAGTCTCAAACCGGAAATTTTGATCCTCACGTGATATAAAATCTACCTGTTATATTGTCCTAGTTCTAATAATTGAGAGAGAAAGGCCAGACTTTTTTTTGATGAATGATTCAATTATCAAGCTAATAATGGCGGAATTAAGTTTAGTGGAATCATCAGAGTTGTCTCTGAAATATACAGAGCCAAATCATAGCGTAATGGAGGAGGCTACAATAAGAGCTAACAGTGAAATTTGTATCATGCGTGGATACCTACTATAGAGTAAGAGACGAGAACTAAATCCCTGGGGGAGATCCTTCCAAATTGGCATGGGAGATAAAGTGGAGTTCCGGGAGTTATATATCATTATATGGTTTAGGTAGTTAAAAACAATAAATGAGTATTGGCTTCCACTCACTCCAGGTGCAAACACCTTAACTGATTTTTAGAGCTTATAAGCTTAACTGTCTCCAGGATAACGCAAAAAAATGCGCACCCCGCATTTTTTACTATTTTTTTTTTCACTGAAATGACAATTTCATAGGCGGTGAAAAAGTAAAAAGAAACAAAACGTAGAAAATTTTGCTTTATTCTTTTTGGATAAAATATAGCTAAATTTCAGTGGCAGTTTAGTATGGAGCATGAAACTTGTGTCGCAAAGGGGGTAGTACCATTGAGACAGCCGAATTTTCTGAATAAGCAATAAATAATTTTTAATTTGAATGATGCTTCTTCTGGGATGGACGATTAGTAAATAAAAAGTTTACAAAACATTTTTGGGTTTCTGTTATATTAGTCCACACATCCGCCACATGACCGTTTTAATTTAACCGTGACACAAAAACGTACAAAACACCATATAATAGAGCGTAATGGCGGTGGTTTCACGCGGGTACTGCGCCCGCGCATCTATTGTGTGCAGTGCACACCGGAAGTGCCGGTAGACTAACTTAAAAGACTCAAACACCTTTATTTGTATTATACCTGAGGTTGAAAATAGCGAAACAATTATAACTTTTTACCAAGCCTCGTCCAACCGTAATGATCTGATGACCCTAGCTTTGATTGATAAACTGTTATTGTCCTCATATGATTATCGTAAAACAAGATCAGTACATGAATTACAATATAACTTCTTTGTTTTAAACTTTACTGCTATCTACTTATTAGTTGACCCTGCAAAATCAGGATTCATTTTGGAATACTACCTTCATTGCTATTTGTGTGGGTACAATTCAGTCATCATTGTCTTCAACGGCCTTTATACGTTTTCCACTCTCAGATCATAGAAACGTGATGTGAGGTTCCACTGGTGGGCATAGACCTTCCTGGTATGCAATACCAAGATTGTTTCCTTGTTATTGCAGGTGTCTGTAGGCGACGGTAACCACTTACCATCAGGTGAACTGTCAGCTTGAGTGTCTTTTATTGTATGAAACAAAACTCTTTCTGGGTTGTTGTCGGATGCCTGTGAAATCGAAACGTTGTGCGCATCCACAGCCATCTGACAGCACTCATTTTGTTTTTTTATCGGGCCGGCGTCCACGTTTTCTTCGGAAAACGAATTCGTCTTGCCCAATGACCGTACAACGTTGCCGCAAGTTATTTGCACATTAATTTTACTTGACATTGGCAAAATTCGTAATAACGAGAAGCCATAAAATAAAGAGCTCTAATAAAGAGAAAAATGAGGAGCTCGGTGGCGTAGTGGTTTGAGCGCTCTGGTTTCGATTACGAAAACAAAGCAACTTTCGCCATGGTTGGTCCCTGGATGGGTCAATCAAATTTATAATCTTGAGCTCCTCCGTGCTTCGGAAGGCACGTTAAGCCGTTGGTCCCGGTTGTTACTGCAACCGCTTTAACCCACCAACCCGCATTGGGCCAGCGTGGTGGTGTTATGGCCCAAACTCCTCATGTGTTTCTGCCATGTAGGAAGGCCTGTGCCCAGCAGTGGGACGTATATAGGCTGGTGATGAATGAATGAATGATAAAATAAAGAAGAAGAAGAATCCTTTCTGTCGGTCTGTTACATTTTCACTCCCTAAGCCGCTGAACCGATTTAGATGAAATTTAGCATGACTTTGACTACAGCCTGAGAATGGACATACGCTGCCGTTAGGCGTGAGAAAAGAAATTAGAAATCAGGCGACCACTAGTAGGTAATACGATAAAAAAAATTACTGACTTTTTAATATCAAAGCATACTGTTCGGAACAAAACCTATTTTGTAGGTTACTGTAGGTATACAAAACTTGCTAATAATTTTATTAACTTTCTTTTAGATTAATATAATTGTAACATTCTTCTTTTGTTTTTTCTCTCAGTAAAAAATATTATATCTCTGATGTCGTATTAATTTTAATTTACCTTTAAATGCAATATTTTACGCGCAATCTAAGTAATGCCGTATTCTATACAGGGTGGTGCCGTCAATACGACAATAATTGAAACATGGGCTGTATAAGTTCATACAAATGATTTGCCACTCTAAAAAACATCGTATTCATTTGATAATTTCATGACATTTCTATGAAATAATACAGCCAATGTTATATTATTTCATACAAATGTCATGAAATTAACAAATGAATACGATGTTTTTGAAAGTGCCAAACCATTTATCAACTAATGCAGAACATGTATTAATTTATTGTCGTATTGACAGCACCACCCTGTATACCTACGCACAACAGTTTTTAAACACATAAAATTCGATGCCTATTCTAAAACCTTAAAAGCTATAACTTACTTTTATCGTCGCCTGCATAGTCTTCAGCGTGAACATTAAAAAACATACCAATGTAAAATAAATTAAACAAAATTTTATTGTTCAACATAATTTAAAAAAAAAACTATTTATGAGGTAAACCAGATAAATAAAAATAACAAAGGCATAGCGTAACCAATAAAAATGACGAAAAATTTAAGTCAATTTATTAAAGAGTACGAATTAGTAAACACTGAATGTATTAAAAATTAAAGTAATGTAAATAAGGCACTGTAAATTGAGCATTTTATTACACATGATAAAAAAATATTAAAAATTAGATAGAGAGACAGCCATAAAAAAAAAAGTTCAAATACTACTGTATGTAAAATAGTTACAGCACTGTGTTGTGGATGTATGTAAGTACAGTAGGATACTGTGGGCTACTGTATTGTAATGGTTGTTGCATGAACCTAATAATCAAAGTTGTTGTCACGTTGCTACGCAACTAAATAGAAATTTGAATTTACGCGCGCCTGGGTCTAGTCGCCATTTTGTGTCAGTGAGCCTAGGGCTGTGGTCTTAGCTAAACAGGTAAATTTGTGCATAGCGTATTGTTTTACGTATCTTAGTAATAATCGTGTACCACTTTCATTTCCATATCATCAACACAGTCACTCGCTAGTCATCAGTCAAGTCAGAGGGCCTACACATGATGCCATTTAACAATCGCTATCGCTATATGGAAAATGTATGGGATTTAACATTTGCAATCAAAAGTCAAACGAGAGCTTATGTCAAATTCGAAAAGCGATAGCGATTATGGAAAGACATCAAACCTCTCAGTAGTATATACAAACTAAACTAGAGGTTGACTAGAAGTCCAGGTAAGGACGATGTTTGTGCGATAAATTAGAACCTATTAATGTATAATTTATTGTGTTTCTTTGTCAGTTAAGTAATGAGCTCTTTTTGATGCTTTACTTTAAGTGTAAAGGTGTAAGAATATTACTTAAATCACAGATCAATAATAAAATAAATAAAATGCCAAAAACGCTTATAAACATAACACAGCCCTAGAATCAAACCATAGAGTTGTGTTATTGTTGTAAAGCAAAGGGAACTAATGCCCATACATCCATGTCTTAATTATTTCTTCATTTTTGTTCCATTGAAATACTGGTGTTACACATTTCATTGTATCTTGGCAGAATTTGACGCGAAATATATGATGACAGTCTCCATATGATGCTTCTTTGGTGAGGTGAATACACAATAAAATTCTCATCGTCTTTCACATTTACTTTATTCTAATGATCTTCCAATTGCACGTCAACACAAACACTTAATTCATAAAATTATACCAATTTTGTAACAAAACGTTCGCTCATACACAATTTTTAATACACACACAAGTTGAGAAGGGAGTTCACGATGCATGTGGATGATATAGAATGTCGCTATGAAACGCAGAATTATGACGATTGCCAAGAAATGTTTCTGATGCTGTCGGATACTTCTGGAGCATTGTTCGATATATTCAATTCAATTCAATTCAATCATTTATTCGCTTTTAAATAGGGTACATTATGTAGTTATACATTCAATATAATAGTTGTAAAGGCAAATATTTAAGTTTTAACACGTTAATAACATTTATTAATGTAAGAACAATAATTATTAAAATTAGATTCACAATACAATGTCAAATTTTAAATATCAACAGTAACAAGTCATAATATAAAATTAAGAACTTGTTTTTTATGTCAAGTCATTAAAGTTACTTACTATTTAATATAACTTAATTTGTCAAATATAAAGTAAATTAGTGCATCAACTACTCTAAAATGGTGACTGGTGGTCAACTACACTATTCGTCAATGGTGTGCTGAAGAGCATTGTGACGAAGAGGCGATCCAAGTCGATTAGGATAAGGCCATGGCCTATTGAAGACGATGGTTTAAGATGCAAGGCTTTGATAAAAAGATCTCGTTGTCAATGTGTAGGTGCAAAAGTGAGGCGTAATTGTTGTCCGTCGAACCGGCCGCGCCTATACGGGAAAGAGCGGTGGCAACAAGAACCAACGGCGACTTCACGCACTGAAGTTGTGAACTGAAGTCGTGAACGAATGATGGGAATATCAAGAATTGGCTGCTTTGGTGGGGTCAACTCCAGAAGATACATGATGATGGTAAGTTGGATAAGTTTTAATACCTGTTGCAATCAATGGCTCCCGGATCTAGCCCACGTCAACACGACAATTATGTAAAAGCTCTAGAGGCCGCAGACATCACGCTTTGCTAGAGAAGATATATCTTAATAGAAACTTATGTTGGAGGTATACTTAATTTAATTTTCATACGAGATAAGGTCAAATAAATATTTTGTACGACATTTTGCTAAGTCACCTGCAAGCACTTGAAACTTTAGGTGTGTTAATGACAATTATGCCTCGATACTGTACCCGATGATAGAGTCAGCGTTACCAGAGGAATGGGCATTGTTTATTTTTTAGAAAACACTCTAATTGAAAAACCATTTCGAGGAATAGCATTGCTTAATATTTAAATGCTCTTAGAAAACTAAAATTCTTAATGGATACATATATTTTGGAGAAAATATATTTGTCCTTTGTTTGACCTTTGATGACGTCACTGTTGGCATTGTGTAGCAGGGTTACATTTGCGTTCGTAATGAAAAAAAAAGTATCAGTTGTTGACATTGACAGATGACATCTTATCTCTGTTTATTTTTTGCAAAATATATCTTTTTCCCTGAAAATAAATTCCTGGTTCTATAAATTTAAGTTAGTTATCTCTTTAGTTAAGCAGATATGAGTTATAGAAAGTGCTTTATTCCTACTTGTGAAAATGACTCTAAAAATAGCCCAGACAAAATATTTGTTCGTGTAAGAGAAGACTTGCGGGAAAGTTGGTGCAGAGAAGTTAATGCAGAATATTATAAAGTTTATACAATATATTGTTGTGAGGATCATATAAGCGTAAGTATTGAAGAAAATAAAACAATTATTTACTGAGATTCAAAGTGTCACTATAACCTCCATATTCTATTTCAAATGCGTGGTCTTTATTCCATTGAAACATTCTCTATAAATATTATATTTTGATATTTCTCTTCGTCGACTTTACTTTTGATGTTTTGTTATATAGTCTTTATTGATTACAGCCACAGAAAGATTTGAAGAACTATTATAAACATAAATTAATGAATGAGGAGCCAATATTAAAGCCTACTGCCACATTGAAGAACATAGCTATAAAACCTCTAGGAGATGTATGTAGTTTTGATTACTATAAGTCGGGTTTATTTTATTAATAAATTATCTAACTCATAATTTTTTTTTTAGATTCCAAGTACTTCTCAAAACTTTGAATTAAGAAATATATTGTTGCCAACTCAAAAAGACCCAGCAGCTCCAAAAAAAAGAAAACTTGAAAATGTTGACATGTCAAGTACCTCTTCAACTTCTACATTACCTGTAAAGGTATAAATACCTCGTCAACTTCTACATTACCTGTGCAGGTATAAATTTGTTATGTTCAGTGTATATCTCTTTTTATTTATGGTTTTTTATTTCTAATAGGTACATGTTGGCACACAATGTGAATTAAAAATGGTGGACAAGAGTGTACAATTCAAAACAAGAAAACGAACAACAGCAACTGAAGTATTTGAAGTGCATTCCTCACAGGAAATCTCTTCAGCAACAACTCCGTCTTTGTTTGGCTGTACATCGGAAACTGAAGATACAACATCAGAGAAAATATCTAAAAGTAAAATACAGATTCGAAATAATATGTTAGACATAATGTTCAAGAAACCTAAAATGTATTTAGGGTTACCAAAACAATTCTTATGGCTCATAGATTACATAGCAGCAAAAAGTTCATCACAAGTAGATTCTCTGACTCTTATTGCAACTTTATTCAAAATAAAGCAAAATGATTCTGTTGAAAGAATAAGTGATCAACTTTGTCTCTCAAGAACAAAATTGTCAATGATGATTTTAAATGGGACTGAAGTATTGGCAAACTTTTTTCAAAATCTAATTATTTGTCCTAACCAGAAACAAATAAAAAAGAATTTACCTCTGGTTTTCAAAATAAGATACTCAGATGTACAAATGATTATAGATTGTTTTGAAATACAAATATCGAAACCATCAGACCCACTTAAACAAGCTCAAACTTGGTCGCAGTATAAAAATTGTAACACAGTGAAATACCTAATAGGTTGCACTCCAAATGGATTGATAAATTTTATTTCTCAAGGTTATGGAGGGAGAATATCTGATAAAGCTCTTGTGGAGAAAAGTAATTTATTAGATGTACTTCAACCTAATGCTTTTGTTCTGGCTGACAGGGGTTTTAAAGAAATTGAACCAATATTAAATTCACATGGAGTCAAACTTCTTCGGCCACCAAGTGTTTTTACAGGGGTCAAACAATCTGTAGCTGAAACTCTACATTCAAAAGTTGTAGCCAGCTTAAGGGTTCATGTTGAACGTGTAATCAGACGTGTTAGAGAATTTGATATGCTCAAACCACATTCTGTAGTAAACTACAAATATGTATCATACCTAGACGAAATAGTTATTATAGCTTGTGGATTAATTAATTTGCAGGATGAAATAATAAAAAGTTGTTAACAGTAAACTATGTTTTATTTATTTAGCACTTGCTAATAATTTCGGAAATATATAATCCTTCCAAAACTCTTCAGCTTTATCAATAATATTCTTGATGTATAAGAGATCAAAGTCTTCCTCTATAATATGGACATTTTTCGTTATCTCAAATGATGGATCAGCAACACAGAATATCCCCTTACTTTTCTTGCATGCAAGCATTTGGCAATGTAGCTGAGTCTTAAATTTATCCTGAATAATACTATTTTTTATGTATTTTTGTACAGATTTTTCTGAAGCTGGACATTTTACTTCTACTACAAAATCATTAGTTATGCCATCTGGAGATGCTCCTAATATACCATTAATAAGAACAAATCCAGATTTTTCAATTTTAATATTCAATTTTTGTTCTAATACTTTTAGAACTCTTTGTTCCAACTTTCTTCCCCGCTGAATGGCTTTGGTTTCAGGTACCTTATAGCCCCCTAGTATTTGTTGGACTAATGATCCATCTGTTCTGCACTGCGCAGCTTCATATAATCTAGATGCTGTCAGTCTCCCTTGACGGATATTGTGCCAATACTTATTGTCCGCTTGGCCGAGTGTCTTTTGGTTAATCCTTTCAACTACTTCCTTGCTTAAGTTTCTTTTTAAATATAGTTGAAAGTTAGGATATGTATGCACAGTATTTTCTTCAACAAATGCTATCATCATGTCAAATATATTTTGTGAGTCCAATACATATGTATCACTGAAATTGACTACTAATGATTTCTTCACATTTCTTTTTGCACATTCCTCCTGAAATTCCTTTAAGATAGAATGATCTTTTGAAGCCAATTTTGGTTTCTTTGCCTTAATAAAAATATCTTTACTAGAAATGTGTTGTGTGCGACCGCTTGACAGAGAGGGCTTATTCCAGTAGCATTTAATTTCAGTAGGTGATGGCTCTGAACTTTTCTTCTCAAGCCAGAAAAGAAGTAGAAGAGAATGCTTGCAGCCACCTACAAACAAGACATTTGCATAATCTATTATTATTGAAACATATTTTTTATAATATGAATGGTTTATGTTACTTATATCATTAATATACCTGCAGATGCTGCACAGTCACCACAAACTGAATCTATTATCAGGTCATTCACTTCATCTATTTTAGCAGTTACTGTATACATTCTATCACCTATTTTATGCTCAGGCACAATCTTGGCTTTAACTTTGCAGTAATTTCCAGTTCTGCTGACTTGAACATATCCAACAGCGGTGTTTAAATATGAATCTCGGGAAGACCTAAAAAACACAAGTTTGTAGATTTTCTGTGTAAAAATTTACAGTAGTAAGATTATGGAGCTAAGAAACTCGTGGCGAAAACTTTATTCAAAGGAAGTTATAACTACTTACATTAGGATTTTAGCTCCTCTTATTTCACCAACATTATGTTTGTTACTGGTCGCGATATACTCTAATATCATAACGTTTTCGATTTTAGGCAAGTTGCGGGAATCAGCCTTGACAAATACATCAGAAGAGCTCGCCATAATCAATTTCTTTTTTGTAATAATTGAAATGAAAGAAACAAAGAGTAACGTGTTTGTAATTATTTAACAAAGAAGATAGTAAGCAAAGTAAGGTTATTATTTGTAAGTAAACATTAGTTGCATGGCACCATCAGCGTTGCCAACTTCCACGGTCTCAATTACCCAAAAACCTAACTGAAAATCCCCAATTTTGGGGGGAAAAAAATCAATATTCCCCACATTTTCCCCACATATTTTCAGGAAAGAAATAAAAGTACTTTCTATAAATCAAATATATTTATTACATATACTTATTAAGTATTTAATGATTTTCATCAAGGTATTTATTGCAGCTCTTTATTATGCCTTTGTTTTGTCAACATATCATTCGAAGGATTAAATTTTAATCCTTTCTTCTTTCTCCTTTCTTCATTGTGCAGGCGATTCTGTTTTATGGCAAATAAAAAAAAATGAATTTGAATTTTTTGAATTTGAAAACGCAAAATTTTCTTACGAGAGATGCGTTTGAGAAAGTTCTCTGCGATACTGGCCCTAATTCTGGCGAACACATGCTAAGTTTAAATTTAAGTTCAGTCTATTTCTTTCTCTCAAAATGAAAAAGAAAAGGATGGCAGTCATATTAATTGACATTTAGAATGGTGCGTTCAATTTTCGACCTTATTGAACGTGCTAAAATCATTGATATAAACAAAAAAGGGAAGATACGGTACGCCTAAGCATTTCATCGTCGAAAAACGGGCTGCGTGCACTACATACACACGAGTCCGCACACAGCAACATTTTTTTCTAAATACGCATAAAGCTCGGTAATCAGGTAACAGAGATAGATAAACGCCCTTGACTGGCTAGTGCAAGCGAGACGACTGTGAGTGTATAGTATTACAAAAGGGAATTCCCGACTTCGTCTCCCACCTCCCCTTCTTCGTACTGCGGTACCGTCAACAAACAATCTTACGAAATAAGAAACTTAATTTTTTTTACTTAAAATATTAATTTTACTATAGTAAGAACAAAAAGCTTTTAGACTGTAAACATTCCCAAATTATTTAAAATCGTTTAAACTGTGAAAGCATACTATAATTTTAATTAGGAATTTTAATAATATATTACGAGCATCAGTGACTAATCTTAGCATTAATAAAATTGTTGAAGATATAATTTATTAATTATACTGAAATATACAGGGTGGTGCCGTCAATACGACAATAAATTAAAACATGGACTATATTAATTCATAGAAATGGTTTCCTACTTTCAAAAACATCTTATTAATTTGATAAATTCAGGACATTTTATGAAATAATGCAGCCAATGTTATAATATTTCATACAAATGTTATGAAATTATCAAATAAATAAGATGTTTTTGAAAGTGGTAAACCATTACTATGAACTAATATAGCCCATGTTTTAATTTATTGTCGTATTGACAGCACCACCCTGTATATTTTGCGTTGTTTTTTATATATAAAAAGTACGGCAAATGACTCTACACCACCTGATGTTAAGCGGAAAGAAGAGTCTAAAATATTATGAGAAGACAGCTAGTGCTAGTCTGGCTGGACCCCAGGAGACGTGGGATTCTCGCTTGGAGCATACAATTTTTTCATCGTTTTCTTCCTTTATTTGTAATTATTACAGCTAGTGCAGTTTAGACACTGACCGACTCCACCTTGCCGGTCCAAAAGTTACTTGTTTGTTTTGAAGGAACCTATGTTATAGGAGGGAGGGAACACATGTGCCGGCAAATAATTCCAAGTTTTGGAAGTACGACAAAGAAACAAGGTACTAAAATTATTGCGTGATGTTGAGGTGGAGACAGTGAATTCATGACTCCGAAGGCCTGCACGCGTGCTCCTGAGTAGGAAGAGGGAAGGTGGGTTATGGTCAAAAAGCTCTTCATAGCACTCTTCGTGATATAGCCGTTAGAAGGCGCTAAGCGACGCAATGTCTCGATGCAATTGCAGAGGCTCAAGGTTGTTCTTAACTTCCACATCGCCAATGATACGGGCAGCACGATGCTGCAATCTGTCCAGTGCATCGAGGCGGTACTTGGCGGAGCCATTCCACATGTGCGAGCAATATTCCACGCAAGACCAGATCTGAGTTTTGTGAAACAAATATAATTGGCTAGGCGTGAAAAATCGACGCACCTTGTTCAGGACATCAAGCTTCCGTGAGGTTGTTTTGATCACGGTTTCGATGTAGTTCCTGGAATTTAGATCGCAACATATCTCCATACCGAGTATATTAAGTAGTAGCAACTACCCGCAGCTCTGCTCGCCTTCCAGAGTGTATCCCATCTGGCCCGGTGACTTGGCCCGGCGCCGGGCCACATGGGAGAAAAAAGTTTTAAATGGCCCGGTAATATATTTACCGGTCCAGATGACACAAATCAAGTGCCATCGTCCCCGGTAAGGGGAGAAAAGAGGATACGGCTCGTAATTTGTGAAATACTAACTACAAGCATCTATGAAAAGGGATTGAACTTATAGATCAAACTACTTAGTATACAATAATCATTTTTTATTGTGAATGACGCGATACCAACTTGTGTCATCAAACTCAACCTGAAATAGACTTCTTATAAGTAGATCTTTTCTAAATCCATTTTAAAAATATACATATTATTTTAATTAAAAATAATAAAATTTATTATTTTAAAATGGGTTGGATTCCTAAATTGAAATTTAAATATTTAAAAAAAAACCATCTTGTTATAATAATATTTCTGAATCCTTTGAATAAGTCACTTGATGTTTTGCAGGTTATTGACCTAATAGATAGAAAAATTTTATGTCGTTTACGAAGTAAAAACCTCCTAAAATACGAATATAAATATCATCAAAATAAAAAAAGTTTATATTTTTGTCTAGATTAGTCCGAATTAAAAATTGTATAATTAATCTAGCGGACTTATTCAATATTCACATTAACAAAAAAAACTAAATTTTCTCAAAACATACATGGGGGTCCTTCGGGTAGCCCCTCCATGGATGGTTTTCTTTTGGACCACATTATTTTTGGAAAGTACTGCCTAATATATTACGATTTTTGCTCTTACACGTTGGGGGTCCCTGTAACCCGTATCATTGATACGGCTGATACGGCGGATTATAAACAATCAACAATATACATATGGAATGGTCAAAAACAATCTTTTAAATAATAGTAATTCCTAATCTACGAAGCCGAAATGCTATGAACCAAACAAAATTATTAATCAATACTTATTATAACATACAAACAGTCTTCAATATGGTTTTATTATAAACAATCAAAAAATTCATATAAAATGTCCAAAAATTTGAACATAATAACAATCTTTTATTCAACGATGCCAAAATGCTATGAATCAAACAAAATTAAGTACTTATTATAACGTACAAACAGTCTCCAATATGATTTTTTTTTAAACACAATCAACAATATACATTATAAAATGGTCTCTTTACCAAAATCAGAAAAAAATAACTAGCCTCTTATTATAAGTATAT
Organism: Nymphula nitidulata; assembly: GCA_947347705.1. NCBI lineage: Eukaryota > Metazoa > Arthropoda > Insecta > Lepidoptera > Crambidae > Nymphula > Nymphula nitidulata. The sequence goes on from OX374636.1 coordinate 12,234,940, forward strand.
TACTATAATATTATTTGAAAAAAAATATTTCATTCATAGCATTTTGGCTTCGTTGATTATTATTATTATAAAAATATTGTTATTATGTTCAAATTCAAAAAGATCTACTTAAGAAGTCTATTTCAGGTTGAGTTTTATGACACAAGTTGATATCGCGTCATTCACAATAAATACTGATTATTGTATACTAAGCAGTTTAATTTATAAGTTCAATCCCTTTCATAAATGCATGAAGTTAGTATTTTACAAATTACGAGGCGTATCCTCTTTCATCTTTGGAAAATCTTTAAATAGCAGTATCGTAAACAAAACCATGACATAAAATGTGTATATATTTTTACTTATTATTTTCTTAATGTGTTTTCTATGCTAACGCTACCAGGTAATGCTACCTTTCGGTAGGACTCGGAACTACTCGGTCGCTCGGGAGTACGCGCTATCTCCGTCACTTGCATGCCTATACGTATGATTCTATCCCACTTATGCAGCAATATGGCGATTTTGGCTGGTTTGTTTATTTTAAGTAGATTTGTATTTAAAACTCAAAATTTATATACTTTACGGGTGAAAAGTGAAACTAAGTGACTTTTTTTCTCTCCGTGAGTGGTTTGTACACTTATTAAAAGAACAAGACGGCATTTTAGCCAATGTTCAACCACAATTTAAACAAATTACCGGGAGAAAGTGTTCGTTTGAAATTCCAAGCGCAACTAGGACGCACTTTTTGCCAAGTGAGCCCATGGACATAGTTGAGCCGGAACGCGCGCCGAGCGTCGATGCCGTATCTTCCCTTTTTTGTTTATATCAATGGCTAAAATGCAATGTTTAGAAGGCACCTCCGTATCATGCCGTCTAAAATTGTCTATGGGTTCTTTGAAATCTATCTAAATTTAAGTGACAGCTATAAACAGATTCTTGCTATCTTTTTCCTATTACTTATTGCGAGAAAGAGATATACTGTACTTAAATTTAGAATTAAAATGTGTTCCCAGAATTAGGCCCACTCTGTCTAAGTTTGATGGACATAAATGTTGCCATAAAATAAACTGTAAGACCTTCCTGCTGGTGAAATTGCTTTAAACTTGATTTTTTTTTATACAAAGCACGGCAGTTTACCCATTGCACTATCCGCCTCCACCTTGCCGGCCCAAAAGGTGCTTAAATAATCAAGGTAATTAAATATTCTTACATAATTTATAAAGTATACTTACTTCTTATACTACTTTAGTACTTCTAAGTTCAGTTCTAGCGTAAATGTCTTAATTCCCCGCATTTTCCCCACATAAACGCTCTCCCCTCAAATTACCCAATCAAACTGAAAATCCCCGCAGTTTGGGGAATTCCCCACAGATTGGCAACGCTGGGCACCATTGACACTATTGACAGTTGTTTTTTTTTTAGTCGGCAAAAGAACTACTCTGTTTCATGCCGATAGTGACGTCATCACACTCAAATTTTAAAATTAAATATAAATTAAACTAACGATTGAAATGCAAAAATATTGAAATTAGTTTCTTAAAATACACTATTTAAACTAAAAAAAAATTAAAATCCATTAGTATATTTTTTTGAACAATGCCCATTGTTACGTACTTGAAATAAAATCCGATATAGATGCGATAACAAAGAAGGTGATCTGGTCAGACTGATGCAGTTTCTGAAGGGTGAGGTAGAGTCAGTGAAGAGAATATTAATGGCTAGATCTGGATTCCCGGAAGTAAGGTCCCTTCCTCCTACTGCATGTTTCGTATCTGAAAATGAGGCTGAGAAGGGTAATGAGAAGCGTAATAAAGGTGAGTTAATTCAAGCTTCGGCGTGTTTTTGGTGTGAAAAAGATACACTCGCAAGTTCTGAATGCCATAAGGCAGCAAAGATGACTCTTAAAGACAGGAAGGATTTTGTTATGAATGCTGGGAGGCTGTCTGATTTGTTAGAAATCTGGCCATACCGCCAAAAAATTTAAAGTTTCTCTGAATGTCTGATGTGTAGGAAGAGACACATAACAATTATGTGTTCCCAATTAGACAAAGAGTCGTCAGACAAGAAGTTAGGACACATGCTTTGTCAATTTAAGACAACTACTAAATTCCTAAATTTGTAAAGCAATTATTGCCAAAAGCTAAATAAATGTAAAGAACGCTTTGCGCCAGCGTTTTCGAACACAGGGAACTTCATACAAAGGGGAAAACAGCTGACAAAGTGTTGTCAGTCACGTGTAGGAGATGAGGTTCATTTTGATTGATTGTGACAGTGTAAGCAGTGTGGCTAAGGTCCGGAGAGCTTCGAGGTCTAGGACAAGGCCAATACAGAGACTTTACCCAATGGAAGTTTCCGGCCTTGACTTGACCGCAACTGCCGACTTGACTTACGATAATGATGGTACTTTACTTAAAACTAGACGCGAAAGGGTAGCTAAACCTCCAGCGAGGTATCAATAATAATTGAGAAATTACCTTCCGGTGGACCGACGATCTGGTAAGGGTCGCGGTAAGCCGATGGATGCGGGCAGCGCAGGGCCGATCGGCTTGGAGATCCCTGGGAGTGGCTTATGCCCAGCAATAGGCGTCTCTCGGCTGAAGGTATGATTATGATGAACCTACCGGTTATATGTGACTAAATAGGTACTTAGATTTTTTACGTTGCTTGACAACGGACTTGAAACTAGTGATAAATTTATCAAACAAAAAAAAATGTAGCAGTTTGCAGTATTTAATTAATGAATATATTTCCTTACGATTTCATGCCTTCTTTTTCGAAAATAGTGAGTGTGGCAAGAATTTTATGGTGAGCCATATCGTGCCGCCATAGGCGCGGCGGACCGACCGAATGACCCGCTCGTGAACACAGATCACTTGTATAGTTCGTGAAGAATGCACGAACATTTGGACCTACGCGCGATTATGTGAAGCCGGCATAGCACTAATGTCTGTTTTCACTTAGGCTTAAGTGACACTTATAGATATTTGTCTCTTTCTATCTCCTTTAGATAGACTGAGAAGAGACGAGAAAACGACTCCTAAAACCTGTGCAGATGCTAGTGAAAACGAACCTATAGACCTTTTTGTCTATGATATTGCTACTACTGGTAATACTATAAAAGACTGTTATTGCTATTTTAGTAGTATTAAATAATTATTTTGCTACTGGATAAAGGACACGAATTGCGTTTACTTACCTACTTGTTTATGTAATCTTCCAGAATATTACTTATTTACTACAAAGTAGAATTTAAACAGTGAACATCAACTGATCAAATAAGAGTAGAATAAAGAGCCTGATTCTAAAGTAAACATGCCGTGCGGTATTGTAATTTAGTGTAGTACAATCTTATTCCTTTAATATGAATGCATATAGAATTGTTTTTTGAAAATATTAAATTGTTTATTTAGCTAGACATATACTGGGCCTAATTCTGGGAACACAATTTAATTCTAAATTTAAGTACAGTATATCTCTTTCTAGCAATAAGTAATAGGAAAAAGATAGCAAGAATCTGTTTAGAGCTGTCACTTAAATTTAGATAGATTTCATAGAAACCATAGACAATTTTAGACGGCATGTACGGAGGTGCCTCCTAAACACTGCATTTTAGCACGTTCAATAAGGTCGAAAATTGAATGCACATTTCTAAATGTCAAATTATATGACAGCCATCCTTTTCGTATTCCTTTTGATAGAAAGAAATGCACTGAACTTAAATTTAGACTTAGCATGTGTTTACCAGAATTAGGGCCATTGAGAGACAAAGATGTATACATACCGTACTTCATAATCAGGCCCAATACATGACTTATAATATGGATATTTTTTTTTCCTCATTGAATGTTTTGAAGGCGAATTAATATAATAAGTATTTTCTTGAAATCTAAAACAACACACTATATTGCATTTAAATATTTGACAAATATCATAAAATAATTTATTTGATTAAGTAGTTTATAGTGTAAATAATCTGACAACACTGACGTTTTCCGTCGCACAATTTCATGTGGTTTCATTCGAGTATGAGTTCGTCGCTTCCGTTCGACGGACTTTCTGCGACGTAAACGGGTGTGTGCGAAAGTATGAAGTGAAATCCTACAAAAAGTGTGTGAAATGTTTAGTGTTAGTTTTTATTGTGTCTACAATCCAAAATGAGTGCTAACGGATAACTGGTCACTTTTAAGTTTATGAAACATTACGATCGTGGTAACACGTAACATTTTCATACGAACAGTTTCAAAATGGCTGTGTTTTGAAGGACCCTTTGTCCGCTTTCGTGTTCTTCTTTCAGCATGATAGTGGGATCGTACTGTCATAATTGTAAATTCGAGAGGTGAGGAAGATTTTTAAGATTTAGTGGTTACGGCGTTGAAAAGCGAAGTGGAAAATTACTGGTTCCCGCCGAAGAGCGGTGTCGGTCGATTGCTTTCTACGCAAGCGATACCAAACTCAAGCTTGCAACGTGTGAGTTTCTATTCTAAAAACCTTTTTATTTCTTGGGTAACTAATGCAGCGGTTTCAACCACGTACGTGGGCTGATCGCTCACGGCTGATATAATTTTAGCCTGGTGTTGATTTCCTGGCTTGTACGACATTAGTTCTGTTGTACAGTAAAGTAAACATATGACACTGCTTATTTTTGGAATATCATTGAGAAATCTTGTTGGAATCTGGTTTTTCTTCAATGTTTTCTGGTTATTCTGACAAGAGATTTCAATAACTATAAATCTTGTAAATTTGTTTCATTAACAGATTGCTCTCAAATGTCTTTGTTATTGTTTTTGAATACATAATTTATGTCTGAACATACTCTTATATCACAGTCACATTGCGACCTATTTCATCAAAGAATATAGATTATATTTTTACTACATTATCATAACACAGCAGCTCTATGACAAGATAAAGTAATCTAAGCTCAAAATATTTAAATATTTTTTTCTTGACTAGCTTTTAATCATTACCTACCTTTACCTTTGGTAAGTACTCTACAATAAAAGAAAAAAAAATTTATAATATGTGAATATTGATATATTGAGGAGCTCGGCGGCGTAGTGGTTTGAGAGCTCTGGTTTCGATCACGAAAACCAAGCAACTTTCGCCATGGTCGGTCCCTGGATGGGTCAATCAAATTTATAACCTTCAGCTCCTCCATGCTTCGGAAAGCACGTTAAGCCGTTGGTCCCAGTTGTTACTGCAACCTCTTTAACCCACCAACCCGCATTGGGCCAGCATGGTGGTGTTATGGCCCAAACTCCTCATGTGTTTCTTCCATCTAGTGTGACGCCCAGCAGTGGGACGTATATAGGCTGGTGATGTATGTGAATATCAAAGTTAAGTACATTTTGAGGATAATTATTTTCAAAAAATATAATAACAAATACCTATTATTATTGAGCATCATATTTATAAAAATTACAAGAAGTTTATTAAATTAAATTAAATTAATTAACTATTGATCTTAATTTACTGGAATTGTTTTGAATTTGAATTATTTAATTAATTTACTATATATAAAACTGCCCAAACTTGTTCTAGGTCAATTACCTACTTCTCTTAAATCAAAACATTATATTTTAAATTTTGGTTTGTATTAAGTTATAATATCTAGTAAGCCTATTGTGCATTCATTCTCTCAAATATCAAGCTCAGTGCCAGAAACAATTTTAAACTGTTGTTTGGTTGTTACTACAACCACTTTCACACAGCTACCTACATCAGGCCAGTGTGGTCATAGTAAAAGGAAAGAAGTAAGCTGAGTGAGCCTCTGTGCCGGCCAACCGCATGTAGGTAACCTAATTATGTAGGGTTGTACCTTTTAGTTTATTCAATTCCTATGGAGGACTAGTCTCATATGCAGGACTCATCTCATAAGTAGGACTAGTCTCATAGTATTCATAAGTAGTAGTCATAAAATTATGCCCTATTTCCTTGCAGAGTCGGCAGAGCATCAGGGTTTCAAACTAGAAAGTTAATTATAATTTTCTTTTATACAACTAGATGACAAAAAAGCTGATGGCCTACCTGGTGGTATATTTTTGTCTGTGCTTGCACTGGGAGCCAATTACAGATTTTGTTACAACTGTATCACATTATTAGTTTTGTGGTTTGTGAAGATGCTGTCTAAACAATAGATTTAATTACAACAGCTATTTATTAAAGAATATAATAAACTGAGCATCTAAAAAATACTAAGTCAGTGACTAAAAATTTGTTGACTATTCAATGATTTGTTGCCCAAATCAGATTTTTTAGTCACTCTTTTAGTATTTTCGTTTGTTAGGTTAGGTTAGTATGATGCTCAGTTAAATACAAGCCTTTATTAAATTACCTATGAAGGTATTTATTTATTGAAAAGGTCTCATAAAAAATATATATTATAATTTGTAGGTACAAAAGTCCCCTAGTTATTTGAGACTAAAGTAAATTATATACATAAAACTTAACCCTTTGAAGCCGGATAAACCAAACACAATTGAATTTTAATTGTCATGTCAACTTAAGTTGCCATCTGGGCATTAAAGGAATAATTATTCATCCAAATACTCTACCATATATATTTTCTTTTCCAATGTATAGTTATCTTAATAAATTAATCAAGAAGACAAATAAAACAAAAAGTAATGATAAATTCTCATGAGTTTAAAAGGTACAGTCCCCAGTAGGTAATGTAAAAATTAGAAATTGTACATTTCATTTATTATTTATTTATTATTATATTTTTTTTTTTATTATACAAACTTCTCTAAGAAAACCAATTATTTTCTTAGGCTACTCAAAATTAGACATTCAAGAAACATTCCCACAACCATTTTGTATACTGCTTGTTGCCAGTAAAAAAATGTGACATTGTTTTTTCTTCCCCTGTAACCTTGTTTTTTCAAATGTCCATCCATACCATAACATTGATAGTTATAAAATAAACAATACCTTTTTTAATATTAAGTATTTATTTGGCAAGATTGGTAAATAAGCATATGGTCTGCCTAATTGTAAGCTATTACAGTAGCCTAAAGGTGGTTGTAGCACCTTAGGCACTACTCACACATTGCCTACCCTGTTTAAAACCAAGAGAAAGTGTTATGTTGGCAGTACAGGAGACTAGTCCATAGTAGAATCTTGTTGAGTTCAATGCTAAGAAAACACAGGTGTGTGCGTTTACAGCCAAAATGTCGCCGTTCCTTCCCCTTCCCTCTCTTCGGGGCACTACTCTTTCGGCACAGGCCTCCTTGAACTTGCTCGGTATGGAGATATGCTGCGATCTCAATTCTAGAAACTACATCGAAACCGTGATAAAAACAGCCTCACGGAAGCTCGGTGTCCTGAACAAGGTGCGTCGATTTTTCACGCCTGACCAGCTTTGCCTGCTGTACAAAACTCAGGTCCGGTCTTGCGTGGAATATTGCTCGCACTTATGGGATGGCTCCGCAAAGTACCTCCTCGATGCACTGGACAGATTGCAGCGTCGTGCTGTCCGTATCATTGGCGATGTAGAGGTCACGAACAAACTTGAGCCTCTATAATTGCGTCGAGACATTGCGTCGCTTAGCGCCTTTTATCGGCTTTATCACGGAGAGTGCTCTGAAGAGCTTTTCAACCTTATCCCACCTTCCCCCTTTCTGCTCAGGAGCACGCGTGCTGGTCTTCGGAATCATCCATTTACTGTCTCCACCTCAACATCACGCACAAAGAAATTTAGTTCTTCGTTTCTTTGTCGTACTTCCAGAACTTGGAATTCTTTGCCAGCGCATGTGTTTCCTTCTTCCTATAACATGGGGTCCTTCAAGAGAGGCGTGATAAAGCACCTTTTGGGCCGGCAAGGTGGAGGCAGCTAGTGCATTGTCCTTTTCTGCACTAGCTGTCTTCGCATATGGACTCTCCTTACCGCTTCACATCAGGTGGTGTTGGGTCAATTGCCGTGCTTTGTATAAAAAAAAATAGTCTCCCTGTGCCCGACATAAAACTTTTTGAAACTGACTGCAGGAACACAAGTTGACACAACATTACAAAGTAGTGTTACTTAGCTGCAATTTTCTGTATGGTGGAGACTGGAGATGCTACCATATTTCATCATCAGCCTATATACGTCCCACTGCTGGGCACAGGCCTTCCTACATGGGAGAAACACATGAGGAGCTTGGGCCATAACACCACCACGCTGGCCCAATGCGGGTTGGTGGGTTAAACCGGTTGCAGTAACAACCGGGACCAACGGCTTAACGTGCCTTCCGAAGCACGGAGGAGCTCGAGATTATAAATTTGATTGACCCATCCCAGGACCGACCATGGCAAAAGTTGCTTTGTTTTCGTTATCGAAACCAGAGCGTTCAAACAACTACGCCACCGAGCTCCTCCTACCATATTTGGTTCCTCAAAATTTGAGTGCTAAACTATGTAACACATCTCTAAGTTCTAATTGTTTTTAGTGTTCACAATCTGAAAGTAAGATAATATTTTGCTAGTTTTATTCTATTAATGTAGTCTGGTTTTAGGGACTCTCAGTCACACAAAAGTCTAGCTAGCCACCGATTAGTTAAATATTATAATCCTTTCTATCGTGGAATCTTATAGGTTTGTGTTGTTGTGGTTGTATGAATCCAAAGTTTTGATGCTTTCATTGATTTCTTTTGCCTTACCTTCATGGTATTTGTGCCATAGAACTCAATGTGCTTAGCTAATATTTATCTATAACCATTTGGGATATGTGCAATGCAAAAAAAAACAATGTGTGACGCCGGTCACAACGACGACTTAAACTCAATAATATTTACCTATTCCTATAAAAAATTTTCGTAGGTGTTTTAAAATTTTTTCGTTAAATAAAATGTATATTAATAGCAAATTTACAATACAACAGTATAATACAAATATACTTATTTCACACTAGAACAAAAGAAAAACATAAAAAGCAGAAAAGCAAAACAAATAATACAAAAGGCGACCTTATTGCTAACAAGCAATCTCTTCCAGGCAACCTTGGGTGATAGTAATAAACTAAAATGACAACAGAATGGGTGCAAGAAGAAACAGATAAAGATAGGTATATATTAATTATTACCTTTTTTATTGCAAGGGTTTAGGTTTCAGGATACATATTCTCCTTAGATGAGGACATTACCAATGACATAGCTTTGATACTATATGAAGTACCTTTATAAATCCACCAGTGATACATAATATTGACACATACGGTTGAATGCGCGACGATGGTTATGTACACTGTTTAAAGATAACCAGTTGAACAAAAAACCGAAACGTATTTATAACGGCATCGCGCAGTATTTTGTTCACTGCGCCCGCGCATTGTCGTCAACCGGAGGCATCCATTATTGTATACTCGACCAACTACTGACACACAAATATGACTCTAATTCTCACTGAATTAAGACAGTAAGAAGCAAGACATGTTAACTTCAATTGGTGTTTGTACATTGACACGTCAGTCACAAGCTATCTGGTTTGGTTCTTGTCTTGGCTACAGTATAATTTAGGCATGTAATATTGGTAATATGAGGACTAAGTTCACCGACATAGCCCAAAGAATTGCGAGCCTCAATGGGCAGTTGTCAGGCCACATTGCCAGGAGGACTGACGGCCGTTGGTACGGAAAGGTTCACGAGTGGCGACCGCCTACCGGGAGACGCAGCGTTGGTATGCCTCCCACAAGTAGGACCGGCGATCTGGTGAGGGTCGCGGGAAGCCGATGGATGCGGGCAGCACTGGACCGATCGGTGTGGAGATCCTTGGGGGAGGCCTATGCCCAGAAGTGGGCGTCTTTGCTGAAATGATGACCGCTTTTATTGAGCGGTTCTTTAATCGTTAAATAGTTATTAGCGACGACGGACGTTAGTAAAAACCATTTTTGATATGCCATTATTTTATGGTATACCATAGTGCGTGTCGTAAGGTTGTTTAAAGATCATGATGTGTTGCAGGCACGCACAGCTTCATTTAGAAGCTTATCTAAAAGTTTTTGTGCGATTGTCTGTTTGTAATACCTGCTGATACTGTTAGTTTGCATTCTCTCTGTAATTATCGTGTCGTTCTCCAGCCCAGACGAGAAAGCACTAACAACAATTCGTTATGCTGATAATGGCAAGCTATTATTCTTTCTACCAGTCTCATTCCGTCCTCACGTTTTCGTCATAATGTATGCTGTTAGAAAGATTTACGACATTTGTCCGCTGTTATTGTTTGTTTTCTATAATAATTATTATTATAGCAGTATTTTTGTTGATTCACGTGCTTTTATCTATAAGTTTTAGAATTAACTCGTGTTTCTTTGTCTTGGTCAGTTAAGTTCTGTATCTTCATTTAAAGCAGAGGTTCCCAGACTTATTTTCTCATAGACCACTTTCAAAATTTAGCTGGTTCGGTTGGACCCCCTGCAGCTACATTTCTACCACCATATTCCCAAAACTCGACAAAAATTGTTTTTTTTTTGCGCCAACGTAGACCCCAGTTGAGTCTCTGGACACCTGGACCACTTTGGGAACTAAGGATTTAAAGCAACGGATAAGAAGGCGATGGAAGTATTGACATTAATGTCAACTATTTAACCCCCGACGAAAAAAGAGGGGTGTTATAAGTTTGACGTGTCTGAATGTGGCATCGTAGCTCCTAAACGAATAGACGTTTATGTTTATGTTTGAAAACTGACGAGACCAGGATGGGTCTTAGCTAAAATACAAGGTGGTGCCGTCAATGCGACAATAAATTTAAACATGGGCTATATTAGTCCGTAGAAATGGTTTGCCACTTTCAAAAATATCATATTCATTTGATAATTTCATGACATTTGTAAGGAATAGTGTAACGCAGCATTATCTCATACAAATGTCATGAAATTATCAAATGAATACGATATTTTTTAAAGTGGCAAACCATTTCTATGGACTAATATAGCCCATGTTTAAATTTATTGTCGCATTGACGGCACCACCCTGTAAATGAAAATCTGTAATTTGGTGTGCTGTCACTTCGGTGACATTTCCATGACATTAACCTTATGCTGATACTATACCACCAAAAAGTTTGCTTCTCTAGAAACTTGCAGAAGATGTAGCGTATTTGGGCTCATAAGAATAGTTTCAATGAGATGGTGTTAGATATATATTAATGAGGCTGGTGGTGTTAGATATATAATTTTATGTTACCCCGGTAACATAATTTTTTTAATTTTATATTGTTATTCAGTTTTTTTCCACAGATTCCAGACACAATTGCTTTTCAATCCTCATAAGACCTCCGTAGGTTTTATGCGGCTTGACAAATTAATGAATCATTAATCATGGTCACTATTGGTTTTTGTTTGGCCACAATAAGGCTAATTAATTATAATTGACAATATCCAACAATTATTGTCTTTGTTAATTAAGTAGGCGTGGTTATTCTATGCCAAATAAACTTTAGAGTTATCACTTAGATTTAAAATTTATTACTAACCGTAGCCGGAAGTACCCGAAAATGTGGGGCACCAAGAGTTTACCACGCTCTCACTGCGCCCGTCCTTCGATTCTGTCGCCTGTGAGACTGCCACAACCACAAGTTCTCCGTCCGTCTCGATCCGTCAATCAAATCGTCTTAAAACGTCAGCAGAGCCTGTGTTGTGTGACTTATTGGGAACAACTTTTTGTCAACTCTTCAACTTAGCGCAAACCCGATCGAGGGCATCGAGGCGTTTCTATTCGATTAAAACTTTATTAGGAGTACCTACACTTTTCTTTCACCACCAGCCTATATACGTTCCACTGCTGGGCACAGGCCTTCCTACATGGAAGAAACACATGAGGAGCTTGGGCCATAACACCACCACGCTGGCCCAATGCGGATAGGTGGATTAAAACGGTTGTAGGAACAACCGGGACCAACGGCTTAACGTGCCTTCCGAAGCTCGGAGGAGCTAGAGATAACAAACTTTGATTGACCCATCCCATGATCGACCATGACGAAAGTTGCTTTATTTTTCGTTACGCCACCGAGCTCCTCTACACTTTTCTTTGCACGTACCTATATAGACTATATTGCAGTACCTACCTACACATGCTTTTTAGTATTGAGCGTTATTAGGTTAATTTAAGTCACTCTACTTAGCGTAGCCTAACCAGAGAAGGCTCTGGTTTCCTTATGTAGGCTGCAGCTGGCTTTAATTCTCTGATAATATTTATTATAAATAAACCACACACGCTAGATCTATGAGCAAACAAATATATTTAGATAATGCCTAGGTAGGTATACCGCATGATTTATTATTATTATTTTTTTTTTATAAAATCACATTCTTTGGGAAATCCTTTCTAGACTGAAATGGGTATTTAGCCATTAACAACATGTCCAGTTTGTCCGCCTACTATTAGTTTAGAAAGTAAGGATAGGATGGAGGCGATAATATCAAGTTTTGGCGCTATTGTTCTTCAAACAATAGGATTATAGGATACCGACGCTATTCTCATATCCGCATGGATTTAGATTTTCCACACGCTTATTATAATACCTATAGTAAAGCAAGGGGGATTTGATGGAGAAATTTTTGCGATTTAAGTGGGATTTGGCGTACAATGGATTGCTTGTTAATAATTATTATAAAATTGTGAAACTATAATCTTCGGCTGTCATTATTGTTACTAGAAAAAAAAATACTTCTTCGAAAAACTTCAAAGCAGTAAACAGGTATGCACAGTTACAATGATTAGTCACCATTCTTCTTTTGCTTCACCAATAAGGACTTTTCTATTAGCTGGGCTGACGTGGGCTTTAAAGTCCTTTTAAGATTTTTGTCGTGGCCTGTTTAGGTCATGGCATTTTTATAAGAGCATCCAGCTATGCCTACTGTTAGAAGCACGGAGTCACATACACAAAACCGGCTCAACTTTGTTCTACAGTAAAGATTACATTTCGGTCACCGTTCCGGGTCTTGACTATAAAAAATATTGATTTAGTTTTGCGATCATTAACGCTTATTTTGTGAGACATTAAATTAGACCATATTAAGGCGACTTTAGTAGTATGTCCTGTTACACTTGGATGTGCTGTCATCTGTTTTACCTATTTATTATATACTTGTTGTACTTATAACCTTTAGTATCCAACACGTACTGCAACTTATTTTGTGACATAAGTAGGTAAGTATTTATTTACTTAAAAAGAGCGATAAAAATTGTTTAGAGAAATGTTAGATTTACCAGCACGATTTTTTTTTGTTAAAACCATTTAAATGTTTTTTTTTTTTTTTTTTTATACAACTAGATGACAACCAAGCTGACGGCCCACCTGGTGGTAAGCGGTTATTAATTTATTGCTTACAAGAAATTAATTACCTTTGCCTTTAACAAAAAAAAGTCTATGCAATATTAAACTCATATTAATACTTACCTATTCAACTTTATTAACCAAGTTATGGTGATTCATAAACTGTTTATTGCGGAATTTAATACAGACGGTGTCAAATAGCCTACTAATTGGTATTTAAGTAATTACGATTTGTAATTAAACATCACGGCGAGTCATATCATCAATATCCAAAGCTCTATGTGATGTAGAAACGTTCTGAACTTTACAGACAATAATTATGAAATAGATATAGCAACGTTTTTTTTTATCTTTTATTTAATTTAGAGGCTTTTACTATTAGTATGTCAGTCCCATCGTAACCTAATCTAGAAACACCTTAAAACAAATGGTTGTTACTTATGATTTTTGACAATCATTGACGAGTCACCAATACCATCCATATTGCATAGGAGTTTAGATGCTTCTGATGTAGGGTCTGCCAGGATAATTTGGAAAACTCCAACATCAGATGTTCTAATGTTTAGTTGACTCGTCAATAATTGTCGCTCTCGTTGTTTTTTGACACATTCCGTCAACAAGTGTTGCACATCCTCCAGTTTATCGCAGACGTCACAATTTGGAGAGTCTGATTTTTTCATTATATGACGGAAAGTGACCAGAACGAAGTCTATGCAACAATACAATGTATTTCCTACTTAAATGCACATTTATACACCAGGGTATACGAGGAGGCTCACTCTGAATGGTTGCATGCTCACAAACTGGCCTGATAGTAATAATAAGGATAAACTTGTAGAGGTCGCGCCTAACTTCTAGTTCGCTCTGAAGTTCTGTTGCATCGCGCAGTATTTATTTCACAGCTGCCCCCCGCTTCTATCCGTACCGCGTTGTTCCGCCGTTTTTTGATAGTGCGCAGTGAATCGACTCATGTTCAGAGCGAACTAGAAGTTTTGCGCGACCTCTAACAGCTTACCATCGGGAGGACCGTTGTTGGTAAAGTGACGCGTTAGTTGGTATCGTCACAATATAGCCTTCCTGGCACTGGCTGTCCTGCATGTGGAAACGAGGAGTTTTGGTTATAAGACACCATGCTGGACAAATGGGTGAAAGCGGTTGCAGTAAGAACCGGGATTATTGAATTAACGTGTCTACCGCAGGAAGAGCTTGAGATTATAAATTTTGGCTGACCTATTGACAAAACCAGAACTACTTATCACGCTAGCGAGCTCAACAGAAAAACAGAAGTATCTTTTGGAATTTTGGAACATTTATTTCTTATAAGACAATTTAAATTCAGCGCTACTCTATCATCACAATCCGACATATTTTTCTAAATTACAACCTATTCAAATTGAAGCTGTAATTAGTTCTTCTTGATGATAAAACACAGTAACAACTATTTATTAAATTCAAAATACTCGTTAAGCTTAGGTTATATTCTGTACCCCTAGTGAATTTTTCAATCGAATCGAAGCGTTACGATCGTGTTTGAGTTCTCCTCTCAAATCCATTGGAAGTGGTTTCCAATAATTCACAACAGAGGCGCTGCTGTTTTATACGATTTGACAGCTGAACGCGACTACGATCGACACGTTTCCATTCGATTGAAACTTGCACTCTAGGGGAACAGCCCCCTTATTCTCAATTGTCGGATCGCGGATTCGTTTCGAATAGTCACATGCCGTTTCGCTTTGACGTACAGCGATAAAAAGTGACAGGTATAGAGTCTCCGAAATTCGAATATTTGCCGACAGTTGAGAATAAGGGGGCAGATTCCCTCAACAATTACGGGGCTCGATGAAGAATTCATATAAGTGCTCGTCTCACATTTTTATTATAATATAAGCGCATTTTACGTTGGACAGGGACAAGCACTGTCTCGCCGAATCGGATTTCATTGAAAGTTTAGACTGTTTTGCTCTACTTGTATTTCATAGGACTTCAAATTTATTTTCAACAAAATAAGTATTGATATTTTTATGTACTTCATACTCCCTGGGCTGGGATGACTTGGGTTAACTTTTATGCAAACTTTCTTACTACGAGGTCCAACAGGGTAGGTACGTTCACTCGAAGCGTTTGATTGACACAAAAACGTTCGAGCGTTGTAAATTATGTGGTTGAAAAACACTGTGACTTTTCTTTGACATTGGCATCAGTTATGTTGTTCTGAATCACAAAAAAAAATGAGCGATATGTATAATTTTTCACCGTAAAAGATGGCATTTAATCTTTTAAACATTTATGGACGAAAGCCATGATCATTTAACGTCTTTTAAAACATTTTGAGGTTATGAAACTGGTTGTTTCACACATTAACACAAGCTGAAAACATCCGTGTGTATTCTGCTCTAAACGTGACACAGACATTTTACTATTTTAGCTGTTGAAGAGAACGTAATCTTTGCTGAACTAAAAATTCTATTGTCAGCGTTCACGCCGCACGGCTTTTCATTCACACTCTCAAGTCGAAAATATAGGAAACCAATAAACCGATTTTTAATCAAATTAGCCATGCATAGGCAAGTCAGGCTACTTTTAAGAAATTATCATAGGATTTTTAAAAACGCAAATAATAAAGAAATTATTGGCGTTTTTTGGCTTGTATGAAAAGCTAAAAAATTGCTCTTTCTCAACTTTTTCTCGTTTTATCCTCTGACGACTATCCAATATTTTCGACTTTAAAGATTGTATGAAAAGCCGTGTATTTTGTATTCGTATTCTGTCTTCGTATATTGTAGTATATAATCTGTGCCATTAGTGGTCATTAAAACAACTTTTATCCATTAAACCATTTTCTCGCTTTACCCATTCAAACCTGTCGCCGATTTCATCGTTTAGTACCTAGTAAAAGGCGGCGATGAGACCAAAACTACTCAAAAAATTAAAAAAAAAATGAGTTCATTTGGTAAATAAATATTCCATAACATTGATAAAATTAACGTTACTTAGTGTATACTATATGAAAAAAATTAAACATTATTTACTTTGATATAAAAATAAATTGTAAGAAAAATCTAAATTATCTTATGAAAAATAAAAAGAATAAATTCGGATTTACTTCCTTTAGTTTCAAGTGTCTTTTTTGCAGCAGAGGTGCATCACTAGTAAGCCATTTTTCATTTTACAACATGCATGAGATCCATTCTGGCTCGAGTTATGATTGTGTTAAGTCAGATTTTGGAAGTTCTTATTAGTTATTGTTCGTGTTTTCCGCGTTGAATTTTTTTACTAGGAAACGAAAATAAGGGGCTCGTATCACACTAATAGACAAAACGTGATCAATTTATTATCAATGTCGTAGTGAAACTTCAGAAATGTCAAGCTGGCTAAATGTGGGTTGGTGTTAAAGCGCTTGCAGTTGCAACCGGGACAAACAGTTATAAGTACGTACCGAAGCAATGAAGAGCTCGAGATTATAAAGTTTGATTGACCCATCCCGGGATCGACAATGGCGAAAATTGCTCCGTTTTTGCAATCGAAACCAAAGCGGTCAAACCCCTACACCACTGAGCTTCTCAAGCTAAGGGCTGATTTTTCAATCCCCAGATAAGATTTATCTAGAGAATAACTTTGACAAGTTGACAGTTAATCTATAGAAAATCTGTCAAAACGTCAAAATTATTCTCTAGAACTATACCTAGATAAAAAATATCTGAGGATCGAAAAATCAGCCCTTAGTAAAGTAACAAATATAAATGAAATATAATTAATTCAACTGTTTTCAACACCTGAAATGAACTTAGAAGTCACCTTCATCACTTGTTTCGATCGCTACTTGCCTTTAAAAAATCTGTCGTTTTCATAATACATGAATAAATTTGTAAGAAGGTGTAAATGACCGCTGTTGCCATACTAAATGGCACGGAATAGTCCGCTAGAAATTGTTTTAGAGTGGGGTGTTGTGCGAAAGTTTCCCACATTTCATGTCACGACTTCTTTACGATTCACGGTACAGGCATGCAACGGGAATGGAAGCTCTTAGCAAATGAAACTCAATTTCTACGAGGCTCTTCTCCAAATTAGTATCTCTTGTGAATGAAGCAGTGTTCTTTGGCGAGGATCCTAATGTCAATAGAGAAGACAGTTGGAGTGTACTACCACCAGCTTGATATGCGAATAATAAAGTCCCAAGCCTGTTCTCACACTGTCCGACAAAGTGACACCGTGAGCTCCGTATGCCTGAATCGGACCGCTCAAAATATAACACAAAGTGACGGTAGTTATCTTATAAACTTATCAAAAACTTATCATCTTCAGCCTTCCCGGGACCACGATCGCTGTAATCAAAACGTCGGGTGTATAATAAAAATGTAACATCTTATTAAACGCGATATTAATCCGGTTGATTGGTTTTATTTCAAATGTGTAGTACTCGCGAAAATATAAGACAATACTACCTTTATTTCGTAATCATGACAAGATACTGAAATATTTTTGCGTTGAACTGTAGAAGTCAAAATTGAATTACAACTGCCTATCTACTGTTGTCTACTTGGTAATTGTTTTAAGACGTTGTCTCTTTTGGTCCAGGGAATGCATGTCATGTACACGGAGCCGCCGGCGCAATATCGCAGCAGTCAGCCCCAGAGCACCCAGCCTGAATACCAGCCGGCCGTGTCGCCGGCGCGCCACCAACCAGCCAAGAAACGTCGCGTGCTGAGCCCCTTTGCAACTGCGCCGCATAGCCAACAGACAATACCGGACAACACCGGCTACAAGGTAGGACTCATATGTTCATTTAATATTAAAATAAACTGTCTTTCGAGCGGTCAGTTCGCAGTCCCTTTTAGAGTCTCATCTCAAGGCGATACCTCGTCGTGAACGTTGTTTCGAACGAGACATAGATATGACTTCTCAGCCCGAGGAAAAAACAACAACGAAAAACTTACTGATTTAAAAAAAAAACAAATTTTGAGACCTGGCTAATAGTTTCTTGCCTTTCTAAAAAACTTAGTTTAAATATTTTAAAGAACATCAGTTTTTTTATTTAAACAAAAAATATTGAATATTCACGATGTCAGTAATACTTCAATTGTCTTTCGTTTATGTACCAAATCAATGATAGATCTACTTACTTATCATAATGTATTTTTACGATATCTGTTTATTGTGTATTCACATGCTTTAGTATTTATCTTCTGGGTTTCAAACTACATTTTTTAACTACTTATTTAATCTTTTTAGTTGACTAGTAGAGAACCTTAAGACACAAGTTATGTGCTATTGCACAACTTAAGGCAAAATTTTTGAACTAAATATAAATAAAAACGTACTTGTGCCACTTATACCCTAAAATAACACGTCAGTCATATGTTCTAACCCTTGCTAGTAAATAGTCCATTGCAACTTGCAATTAAAGGATTCTTAATAATGAATACCGGTGATGTGATGTGATAACTTTTTGCCTATTCTTATTTAGAGAGATATGTGTTTAGGTAAAGTATATACCTTAAAAAAGACGCAGCTAAGCGAGTCATAACAGCCATAATTATGATAGAACCTTTCCCAGTACTACATACAAGAAAGTAATGTTTAATTATTTGTGCGTTTGATAGAATATTCATGAACGATAGACTCATTTCTATAGTCTAAAGGAAAAGTGACATTTTGACTTAATTCATCATAACATGTCTATGTCTGATGAATATGTAATACTTTATACACTGTCGCTTCGCATGATTTAAATTTTAAGGGGAGACGCCAATCCAACCATGCGTTACCTTCATAAATTATTATGTTATGAAACACCAATATTTATACAATCATTAACGTACTTGACGGTTTCATGTACTCCAACTGTCATGTCAAGTTACTTAATAGTGTTGATATTTATTTTTATTCCAGCGTAAGTATTTCAGCTAAACTTATTAATCTTGGAGGCTTCTGCAATAGTTCCGCACACCTCGCAATTAAAAGAGTTTATTTTTTCATTATGTAGCCAAACTTGTTTGTCGAAAGGTCAAAGGAGCGAAGCCGGCACATTGTGATCACATGCGATCTACTTAATTTACGGTTAGTAAACAATGGGATTTTTAAAGGTTCACATTGGAATCTATAGATCTTAAATTGAAGTATTTTTTCCAATAATTGTGACGATACTCGTTTATATTCATGTAAAGATGCCCAACATTTGCTGTCGGAATGTCCTCGAAGAGACGTGGGTACATTATGTGGTTACTGTCATGTCTCATAAAGACAAAAGTCCTTAAAAAATAGAAATAAAAAAAATCTTGGAGGCAGAACTAAAATGAAGGAAATAATGCATAATATAGAATAATGCAATATACAGGTGACATATAATTATGGGAACTGTCGCTTTATTATACGTATTATCTATTTATTACATGGCACAATATAAGTTACAGTGAAAACCCGTTTATAAGTTACAACGCGTTTTTCTTAGTTGAAAATAGTTGGATGTCTTTATTATAACTAGAATTTAGTGCTAGTCGAAATTTATGTATCTTTAAACTGGTTTGTAATAAACAAAACCGTATTTGACGAAATGTCTTTGACTATTTACTCAAAAATTACTTAAAGCTTATGATTAAATTCAATCATTATAACCTACTACGTTATAAGGTAACTATAGTTATAACTAATACTGGATAGTATGAACTAGTAAAAACGCGTTATATCTAAAAGCTGGTTTTACTAGGTGGTAAGCCCGTATGTAGGGTCGTCTGGGTAGGTACCACCGCCTTTCTTATTTCAGCCGTGAAACAGTTCGCTGTGTTTCGGATTGAAGGGAAAGGTAGTCAGTGTAATTACTGGGCATGGACGGCATTTCATCTTAGGCCCCCCCCCAGGATGACAACGCACCTGCAATATCAAGTGATTTTTCCTTGTTATTGCAGGTGTCTATCGGCGGCGGTAACCGCTTACCATCAGGTGGGCCGTCAGTTTGTCATCTAGTTGTATATAAAAAAAAGCTGGTTTTAACTGTACTAACATTACATACGAACTTATTAACTAAAAGATGTTTCTAATCAAACATCATGTTTGATGTATTTAAGATCCACTAACAAGTCTAGGTAAGTAAACATCTAATATGTAGGATACTCTATTTTATTGTGCAGGAACCCAATAGAATTGGATACAATCATAATGTTTGATTTCCCAGGAGCTAATCATAGCCAGCAGACTGTGTATTATTGAATCAACTAGGCAAAGGTGATTCTTACTCAATCAAGCTTGTAATTGAATTTACTGTTTGTTTGTAATAATGTTTTGATTATTAGTATATTCTTTAGTTGTGACCTTATTAGAAGCAACCCCGTGTTGCTTCCAATAAGGTCCAAAGGAATTTCGTATAGTCGCTTCAAAATTAACTCAAGATTTTGGTATTTTGATAAGTATCCGTGCAACTTTTATTATATCTCCATACAAAAGTGAGAAACAAACCATTGTTCGTAAAAGGACAAGTTCTCCTAAAGTCGACTCTTTTACAGTTAGCGGTTACGTTCGAACATTATTTATAGTGCTCTGTTATCATAGTTGCTTCATTCCTGTATCAAAGCGGCTTCATTCGTCGTGGTCCATCATTACATTAGGATCATGAAAAATTGTATTGCCTCTTAGACCCGTCGCCGAGAAAAACAGAAAATAAAAACCAACACAATCACTACTAGGAATTCAGATCTGATTAAGTATTTTTTTATGATACAGTTGAAAATGGAACAAAATTACCGGTAATTTTCCCAAGTCCTTCGCAGCTCAGATGGTTATATTCTCAGTGTTCATCCCAAGCCCTTCGTACCCAGCCCCAGGTCAGGATTTTTTCTAATCTTTCTAACATTTATTATATCACTACATAGTATAAAACAAAGTCGCTATCCGCCGTCTGTCTGTGCCTATGTATGCTTAGGTCTTTAAAACTACCCAACGGATTATGATGCGGTTTTTTTTAATAGATAGAGTGATTCTTAAGGAAGGTTTATATGTATAATACATGCATAATATTTACATAAGCATTGCACCCGTGCAAAGCCGGGGCGGGTCGCTAGTTAAAATAAAATTTAGAATATTTCAATGACTATCGGAAGTAGGTACCTACTTATGATAGCCATCAAATTATTCTTAATAAGCTCTTTGTCAGTTGGTTTAAGTCGTATCTCTTTTTAACTGACTTCAAAAACGAGGAGGTTCTCAATTCGGCCGGTATGATTTTTTTTTTTCTATGTATGTACACCGATTACGCCGAGATTACTGATCCGATTTACGTGATTCTTTTTTTGTTCGATGCGGAATAGCTGCCATTTGGTCCCATAAAATTTTTTTCAAAAACAGTTGGGTACTTTGGTTTTAAATTAAAAAAAACTGAAATAATGAAATCGTCTACATAAGCGAAATTGCGAATTTTTGCTTTTCCAATGACTTTTTAGTGAAACGATACGATAGTAGGAAACAATATAAGTTGACGGTCACCCATCTAGCTTCGACCGTAGAAAGTTATCACTAAAAAATTGTGAAAAAAAATTTTTAAACAAAAATTAAAACCGACTTCAAAAAACTGAAAAGGATAAAATAATTAAATTTAAGTAGGTATTCATCCCCTAGAAACATAATTTTTGGAGTTGGTGCTAAGTGGTTTCCAAAAACAATAAAAAGTAAAGCACCGACTCCAAAAATATGTTTGTAGGGGATGAATGCCTACTTAAATTTAATTATTTCATCCTTTTCAGTTTTTTGAAGTCGGTTTTATTTTTTGTTTAAATTTTTTTAAAATTTCAATAGTTTGAGAAATAACCCGTTTCTCGTTACCAGGGTTATATTTCGCTCGTGTAGGTTCAATAGCAAGATATCGCAATTCACAATGTGCAATTGCGGCATCTGTCGCGAGATGGTCTTTTTACCGTTAACCAACATCTGGGGCACTTTTGAAAGTACCAAGCCAAGCGCTTCTCTTGCAACGCAACCGAAATCCGATTATTTATAGTCCTTTATTTATCTCCTATACAGACATTTCTGCTTCCGGATATTGGTGTACGGTTCATACCGATAATTGGAGTATAGGTAGGTACTTAAAGACCTGGTTCTTGTTATTTTGTTGCGACCGCTGCTGTTTTCAGACTGTTTTATGTCGAATATGTTTTTGGTCCATTTTTAAATTTCTCTATCAAGTAAAGAGATGTCTAGATTTTTGTTCTTTAAAAAACTTCTTTAGTAGTTATTCTGGTATTGAAAGCTGTACCTCGCACAGCCGATATCACTACTAGTCACGTTTCTCGGTTTTCCCTGTAACCAGCGAATGTACAAACGTCGCGCTTACAGAGAGTTTTGATGAGTGTCTTATTAGCGATGCGCTCAACGAAGCCGCGGTTTAATTTGCGTGAGTGAAATCGCATCGTCTCAAGTATTTTCATCGGCTTCTTTTTTCTCTTAGACGAAGTTTAAAAATATTTCGTAATACCTACCTAGTTAACAAACATCTGAGGTGAAATATAAAGTGTTTACTCAACGAGCGGAGCACGTGGCTGAAAACGGTTGCTTTCAACGTGAGCTGGGTCGACCTTCGAGCTATTGACGGGCTACATTCGTACACCTATTACGTATTAACGTTTTCTATCAGTCAAAAAAGAAATTATAGACGTAATCGTAGTCAATTTGATAAACCCACGCCCGGACATTGAGATTGATTAACATTAACTAACTGGCGTGACATTGAACATACGTAAACGGCCAGACCTCGAAAAAAAATTCCAAATAAGTCTTTATTGTTTTTTTGCTTTACTTTAAAAGCGATTACTTATGTATAATAAAGGCGACAAACAAATTTGAAACACAGAACAGTAAGAACCGATCTAGATTTCATGAGTTTCAGAGACTCGATATTGGGATGTGATAATTTTAGACTTTGAGGTATCTAGATAATTAGGTATAATTTTGAGAATCATCCCAACATCGATTGTTTTAAAAATTCTGACTGTGTTGTACACATTTGTATGTATCCATATCCAGTTCCAACTACCAAGTCATTATCGTGCGAAAAATTCGTGAATAACAATTTATACAATGTGTCCCAGGTGATTCTAAAGCAGACTGTAATTGTAGCAGAATTGGGTTTAATTTGGCATGTGTATTAAGTTATGACGCAACACTGTTTGTTTACTTGAGGCGAAGTGGGTACGTGCATTTCGCGAGCAGCGCGCACGACGTTGCCAAGTCGTGCCTGCGCCAAATTTGGCCCCGAGATGATGATGGCCTGGTGGCCGAGGTACGCATTGACACGACCAGTTTTTATAGAAACAAGCCTCGAGTCGCTGACTTGGCCGAATATTTTTCCACGCCTACCTACCAACAGACGCAGCCGGCCTGGATAGCCCGGGTACGGCTTCTTTCCTTTTTGTTGGTTTATTAAATTAGGATTTGGTTATTAAATTTTGTAGTTAGGTATTGCTATAAAAATACGGTTTACAAATTGCACCAAAAAAAAATAGCTGCTTTGTGATACCTTGCGCTCACAAATTTCAGAACACGTTTCATAAGTATCGATGTTGCCGTCTTGCTAAAATTTCTTTCTGGAAGCGATGTTTTTGCGGATGGTTGCACCGAAAAACTGCTCTTGCGCATCAAATTTCAATTAAGGGGGAAAAACTGAGAAGGACGCCAGCATCCCGGATGTCGTTACAGCAACTGTGACCAACATTTTGTTTCTTTTTCCTGCTTCATCTTTTAAATGTAAAAGCCCGTGCGTTTTATCACTGAAATTAATTTCGCACAAAAACAAGCCTCGAAAGCTGCCATTTTTTTTCTTGTTAAACAATTTCGTTATTTCAAAAGTTTTTCCGAGATGAAATTATCAATATAGCTAGCGGTGTTGAAGAAAATAATACAATTAACTTGCTCAATGTAAACGGACACTCGTTTGTAATGAAACAAGTGGGCAGACATGCCTTGACATCGTTAGCGATTCCAGCTAAGGATCATTTTGTATGGTTCGGCGTTTTGCGAGTTGTATATTGTTTGTGCAATGAAAATTCCGTGATGTAGGTATTGTGATGCGCGAATTGGCACTCGTGGACCAACTAATACGGGTCAGTAACCCGGCGTCCACCTCCCCTCCCACCTCGCGGCTCGCAAGTTGCGTAGTTGCGCTGTTGCCACACCGGCGACATTGCCAAAGTCGAGCTCTGTAACAATCATTTGCTCTCATCCCAGCCTATCTTATCATCACATTCATATATCCCGTATCATTATCATTACCCTTTTCAGACCGGTTTATCTATGGTCTAGTTTATTTAGAGAACATGACGTATCGGAGCCAGACCCATACAAAAAACCAACTCTATTTCATAGCGATTAGTCAGTGTCACAAACTTTCACCTCTGTGCACTATACGATATTGTGGCTCCGGGTTGCAAGCCAAACTTTCACGATTGTTACTGATACTGCTTTTGTACTCGTTTGTTTGACCTCATGAAAATGGTAGTCATCAATTTGAGTCGCATGTGTGCTTGCTCTCGTAATTGCAAGTATGGACAAGTGCTTTTAGGTTGCTGTCGCAGGGCTCTTTCCCAAGACCCGTCGACATCGACCCGGCTCCATTTCCATCGATGTCAATCGATACATACAATACTTGATCCGAAGTGTGCCGCTAGCGAGTGGAACCTAGTCTCTACCAATATGTCTTGAGCCGTTCCTCTGCGGGGCTGTATGACAGTATAATTGTAAAATTATCAAAAACCTGATTAGGACAAATATAAAAATTCGTCTCACTCACTAATTGATTAGTTCTTCTGTGCTAATTGTATTGTTGCTGTTGAAATGTTGGTGTGTATTAAACACCTAACCAAGTTCTCACAATTTCCATATGCTTGCACTTTTTAATCAGTTTAAAATAATATTTAGTGTGATAATGGTTTGAATGCTTTATTTATGACTTATATTATTTGTTTTCTTAAAATGTTTATCGTGTTGAAATGTTTATAAGCGGAACATTATTTAAGAATATATTATATACTAGAGCGTGTTATTTAGATTTATACTCACTTCAGCATATTCTGTTTTTTTCTTGACTTTAGTTCGTCGATTATAACATTTAATTTATAATATTTGATTCCAATTTTCAACCTTGCTAGTAATAATAATGGTCCATTTAAAACTGGTCCCTCGCATACATCACTAGTTTAAAATGCAAATAAATAATTACTATGGGCATGACAAGTCACTTTAGTATCAACAGAGCTATCTCGATAATATTCTTGGCGTAGGTACAAAATGATTTGTGATTGTAAAATCATTAGTACCTTAGCATAAAGAACCAACAAGCCATTTCTGTCAGTTGTTGTTATGTTGTGTGTAATTTGTTTGAGATAAGACCGGAAGGTTTTTACTCGATGAATTAATGCGAAAATTCACTACCATCATATTTATATCCGAGAACTGATATTATAACATTGTCTTTTCAGTTCTTCATATGGAGACTGTCAATAACTTCTTTGTCAATGATAGGTGTCGTTAAAGGGGAAATACTTTGATAACATGTATTACAATTACTATAATACTATTGATAATATATCGTAGCTGAGTGCAACTTTCAAATATATTCATTTAGAGGTAAATATTTACATTGTATTTATAGGATATCTGATACTATGAAGTGGAATCCCGATGGATAACGCACTGTTCTATTAATTTTGTTGAGAGTTCTAAAACCACTTTTTTTAGGGCATATTAATAAAATATATCAATTACATATCATTACTTTATCTTATAAATATATTACTATTTGTGTAACTAAACTGGGCTGTCTTCACCCATTTTAACGAGTTTGAACGTAATCCCTTCGTCGTAGCACCCACTCCTTGTCGGTGGCCATTAACATTTATAATTTTACAGCACTATTATTCTAAGAGACAATAAGCCATTATCATCTGGTTTAGTCAGGGTGTTTTGTTAATAATTTGTTAATTTTCTCTACATTTTATAATGCAGTTATGGCTTATGTTTATAGAACGACATTGGAAAGGTGCAAGAAAGTCCACCTCTGAACAGCAACGCGATAATCGGTTTAAAACGCAAAAGAAATAGGTATTTATAAAATTGCATTTATTATTATTTTTATTTCAAACTGTATTAATATTATCAGATACCATAAATTAGCGCTTATGAATGAATGTCAGTGACTCATATCATAATATAGATAACCAATTTATAAAATATATAGCACATTGTTTTTTGATTTTTTTATGTTTGTTTCTTATCTAAATGCCTATAGTCAGAGCAGAGGGTTAAAAACCTATTTCAATATTCGGCAGAACGCTACAAAAGTCGAACTTAAATATAACAGCGTCTCATTATTAAAAGTACTCCAAGGTGACGAAAGCGGAGAAATCGTGCTTCAAATCACGTAGTGTCAAGTCAGACACGCGCATTGAACTTAGAATATTGTTAACTGTCAATGTTGAGCGACAGAATTCAACACAGCATTGAAGCGACCATTTAAATCGAAGAACGTCAGGTGACGGATCATTTCGTTATAGACATCCAACTTTTGTCAGCTCACGTCACAGAAGTTTTCGTAACTAACTACATTTAGTTTATTCTCGAAAATGTCACCCTAAAGGCTTATTTAGAAAGTATTTATCATCTCCGACATAGCTGTCGTAACCCTTCTTACGACATCTCGAAACTTTGTTACCCTGTAAGATTTGGATTTGGGGTAAATAAAGGGAAATGTAATTAGCTTTTCAACGACTTTGTTATCACTGTACTTGTTAATCACTGTACATTGTGTACCTTTTGTTAGAAGCATGGTAACCCGTCATCTGTTTGGGACCGTTGCTTGCTCATTTGTA
The DNA here is from genome assembly GCA_947347705.1 of Nymphula nitidulata. Taxonomy (NCBI): domain Eukaryota; kingdom Metazoa; phylum Arthropoda; class Insecta; order Lepidoptera; family Crambidae; genus Nymphula; species Nymphula nitidulata. Next base: position 12,262,014 of record OX374636.1, read on the forward strand.
TGCTGTGGGTAGTCTCCCAGTTGTGTTATCTATTGTGTAAATGTAAGCTGTAATGTCAATAAATAACTAGACCAGTGTTGTTTGTACGCGAGTGTTGAGCTCACATGTGGAATATATTTGAAAGTTTTCTGTAAAAAGAAACACATTGATCGTACTTTAGGTACCAACTTCAATGTATTATGTATGTATACCTCTGTCAAAGTGGGGAAACAATTCAATTTATCCTAACATCCGAGTGTTTACGATTCCCTGTAAGTATAAATTACAATGCTTCTAATCGTTTTTCAGTAATCAGTAGAATATAAACAAATGCTTTATTTATATGAACATTTAAATCGCCTTAGTGCCCTATATTTTGAGTTAAATATAATTAGTGCTTACGAATTGCTTATGTACTCGTGACATGTGACATTAAGATCCGATTTTGTTCTCTGCAACCAGTATGTTAAATATTCAAATCGAATAAAATTAATGGTAGTAGTATTTAATTTCAATGGGACCATAAAATGAAAGCAAATACATAAGTCATACATTAGAAATAAAAAACGTCAATTAAATCATTTATTAAATAAAATATTTTTAAAAAACATGTTTGTATTTACTTTGAATAATAGTCATTTGGCGGCACAGTCTGACGCTATAATGTGAGTAGAATTCAAATGTTTCAACATCGGACCGTCCACCCTCTGGTCCACCTTGCAGGATGCTACCCTCTTACGAACACTTGATGCAAAGTCATCTACTCGCGCGTCTGTAAACATAACCGATGCACTACAGAAATGCGGCATCTCCAGCAGAATCCTGAATATATTATTGTATTGTACGCGCAGGGCGCTGAGTGCCCTTTAAGTTAATCTAATCCTCAGGCTGCAGGTGTAAGAGCAGGTGCAATACGCTCTAAATAAAGATTTTTGGAACACCTAGAAAACCTGCGGAGCAGCATATTATACCTGACAGCCAGCGCCCTACGTTCCCTTTCAATAATCGTAGACCCAGTGTCCCAAGTATTTAAAATTTTTGACTTCTTTGAGTACTCTACCCCCAAGTGTAAATGCTGCGTATCGTTCAGCTAAACTCCTTATCCTCTGATGTGGTTGAAGATAAAGGTGCCAATGTCTCTAATTTCACCTAGTGTGTTTATTCTAGTAGTGACATGTAATTCTATGACGAGTTGCGCGAGGCCGCACGGTTGCATTGAGCAAGTGCATTGCTCCCCGGAGCGCGAATGTTTGTCTATTTGTTAGGTGACAGATAACAATTGACAGAGTTATTTATTTAACAGTTTATTAGCTGTTTCAAGTGGAGAGTAGTAAAGAAAGTGTTATTGACAAAGAATCGCTTTATGGACTTTCATTTACGCTGTGTATTATTTGAATGTCAGTACCAAATTTTTATAAATAGAATCTGGTATTTTATAATAAGCCCATATTTATTTCGTCTTGCACCATTAATTGCCTGCTGTTACCACGCACTATACCAACCTAGGAATTAGGTATTGTATAGTATGGCACATGCAGGTGTTCTGCTTGACACTTCAACGTTTTGAACTCAAGTCTCAACCTTTTATAGACTTTTGCGAATTGGATGTCTTAACATGGAGATCTTGATTGAAGCACTTGTTTAAAGTAGGTAGTTGTTAAGCCAATAACATACTTAATTAGTGATATATTTGCTTGATTACTAGATTTCATTCATTAGATCTGGGCCCCTTATCCTCTTATTTTAAACAAAGCGCTATGCTATTGTTATTCCACTGTTATTCTATTGAGACACCTGGCAAAATTGAAAAAAGTTATTGACTTGTCAGTCTCTTAATCTTCACTTGAATAACCCGATAGAATACAACTGTCCCTCTATACGTACCTATTATATTTAAAGAATTATCTTCCAACTCCTAACCGTTACGGAGTTGTAACTTCCACCACCAGCTCATCACCATGAAACGATAATTATCAGAAGCAAATACTTGAGTAGCTTTAAAAAAACATGTTATACGTGCCTATAAAATTAGAGGTTAGCCCTTGATGTCCCTGGGATCTCATCATCAGATAACTGGTCGACTAGAGGACCACCTCAGGAGTAGTATACTCTATCAAATAAAAAAAGAGTTTTGAAAACCGGTTTACAATTCACAAAGAAATCGGCGAACATACATCCAAAAAAATACATAGGGTGGAACATAGAACCCCCTCCTTTTTTTATTCGGTTAAAAATAACACCACTGTCACTGCACAAAAACCACTCCGAAGCAATTTTCAAATATTGACGTCCGGATAATTAAATTTTATGTCTGCAAATGTAGCTAAATACGTGTCTCTGCACAATGACGTATCAATAGTATTTGATTGGTAAAAATGCTATCACGACGTTATTGATAGAAATGTCAAACGGTCTAAATAAATAGTAGAATACGTTATTATGAAGCCGCTGACAAGACATCGGCCCTAACTTATAGTAGAATACCAAACGATTCAATAACGGTTGAGTTTCAGTGGAAAGCAATTGGAACGTTATTGTTTAACAGAATACGAAATTACAAAAATTGTACCATTGAAACACTATTGTTATTATATTGCGATAGTTGTAAATTAGCAGACTTGAGGCCCAGCATGTTATAGTAGCGACTGATCTTGTAAGTCAATTAAATAACTTTAAATTGCTTATATAATGAAATGATTATACCGAACATGATCATCACTCGTTAGCCAGTTAATTTTCATTTCATACCTACTTTTTTGGATTATCTCTTAATACATAAGACTACACTATAAAACAAAGTCTTGTATGATTATCATCTGCTTTTTATGCTAAATGCACTAGATAAAGTTGTTTTTCTGGAACAACCCAGATGTTACGATGTAGCGCTAATTTGTGTTACCTAGATACGTAATCTACTGAATCGGTTATCATTTCCTGACACACTGGATATTGGTTGGGAATGCCATTAAAACGTCATACATATAATAAAAATGATACATCCCATTGTTCTATTGTGTTTACATATTTTCTTAAATCTAGCAATATTGAAGTGGTATGATATTCCATTGTAATAACTTTAAAAATGATAATCTCACTTTGGTCCGGGAGCGTAGTCGCCCGTCGCGTTCGTCGCCTCGCTGTTTTCATCGGCTCTACATTATTATGCATTGGATGGGATTCCAGCATTCACTATTACTACTCGAATTGTGAATTAGCTACGTGTTGAGATGGGTAAGAATAAAGTGTAGAATTCAGAGTGGGTATGTTTGTAAGCAAGCCGACATAAAATTTGGATTGCATGATTTTATTACTAAGATAGTATTGTTCGAGTGTTTCCTTATTTCCTAGTTCCCTACGTTTCCCTATGAAGGTTTGCAGCATCGGCTCGGCATGCTGCCAACAAAAGGCTTCGTCGAGAATTACTGTGGACATTACCGCGGGCTTATAAGACCAGGGGCCTTACCACCATCTTTATAAAAGCGATTCATATTCCGCTCGGTTCAGTATTGGTTCCTAAACTGCACCGCTGTCATAGTCGTAGATAGCGTCGTAGTACGGATATAACGATTCTACTCAGTTTAGGTCCTAAACTGGATCGCGATAAAAGATTGTGGTACGGGTGCAGACCTAGATTTTTTCTGAGACGATCTTATTTTACGAAAAAAATATAAATTTATACTTATCTACCTCATTAAGATTTAATTCAGAATACCTACTGTACGTATTATTATTAATAACCGCAAGGAAGATTATTTTTCAATTGCATATTATAAAATAGTATCCCATAAAATATTTTTTATTCCCGCAAATCTACATCAGCAGTTGTGGAAGTAACAATTACTAACATGTAATTGTTGGGAATTGTTTTGTGTGGTTTTGTCTTCTTACGTATTAATTTAATGTTTTTTTTGTAGTTTCCTATTAAATACCTAACTGCGTAAATGTCTTATATACTTTTAAATCGAATCTGTCTCAATAAAAATAGGTATTGACTTGCCTTTTTATCTCAACTTCAATTAGTCATTTGACAGCTACTTAACCTGATAAACTCTAGGTTTCAATATGACACTTGTTATTTAACTGCTTATTCTCTTTTGGGTAAAACCTACCTATGTCACTTCTTTAGTACTTGAACAATTTCACCATGCTAGGTAATAAATACATTTTCACAATAATTTCATATAGAATTCATAAATTAGTAAAATTAAGGCGTCATAAAAAGAGCACCTATAGTCCGGTACCGCTAGGTTTTTAGGTTCCAAAAATATTAAAGTTTATGATTTTTTGCATACAGTTAGTATACTATTTGACTAACCCAAATCATGATTTTGTGTCATTTTTGATGGTTGCTAAGGTCACAATTTAGGTATTTGTCTTTTTATGCATTATTTCGTTAAAAAGAAAATTAGAGTTGAAAATTTAACTTCCATGATGATAACAAAGTCATTACTGATATACATAAGCTTTTTGTGCCATCTCACTCCATGGGAATACTGGATTTAACCAAATACTTACCTATCGCTGTAATAGCTATAGAAAAATATTAAAGTTGGTGAAATATGTGTTAACAGTTCTCTAACTCTAGTATCTATTGTTTAAATCATTTTGTGTCATATTTATCCATGGTATTCGGAACTATATTTTTTTTCCTATTTCACCCCCTGTAATAGCCATAAAAGAAAATTCAAGTTATTAGAGTTTATGTCTTTATTAATGTTATGGTAAAAGGAAGCTCTATGCTTAATTTGTGTCGTTTTTATCCATGGGATTTTGATTTATATTGTTTTCAACATTTTTGTGCGAAGAACACTAGCGCGCCCACAGCGCGGCAAAGAAGCGCGTAGGCATTCACTGGCTCCGGCGACCGGCTGCCGGCCGGCCGGGAGCGAGGCGCTATAATTTGTTTGTTGTTGTACGAGTAGTGACTTGTGATAATTGCATAGAAAATGGAAACTAATATAACATGTCTTATTTGTGGGCTTATGTTGGGTGGTAAAGCTGTAAAATTAAAAGAAAGGATTTTATTAACGCATTAATTGCCTCCCGTAAATATACACACATTACCATTACCCCCATGCCTTCATGGATTGGAAGCGCGCCGCCCATCGGCGGCGGAGACACCTCGAGGAAGTGCCCATGGGTGACCTCGGCATTTCGACATTCGCTATTTTTTTATATGTTTTAAGAGCAGAGTGATTTGTTCGATTAAAGAGTGAGTTAATTATTACAAAAAATACATTTTCATTGGTGTTAAAGCGATGGAGTGTGAAAGTGACTTCCGAATTAATTTATAATAGTGCAAAATCGTGTCAATGTATTAAATAAATATTTTCCAAATAACATTTATATGCATGGTAAAATTTCCCTGTAAATACAAATTATTTATATATTTTTTTCCAAAAAATCAAAATCATAACGAATTCTTTTTAATTTAATTAAATTATACAGTGATTTGAGTATCTCGGTGGCGATGGCGTAGTGATTTGAACGCTATAGTATCGATAGCAAAAACAAAGCAACTTTCGCCATGCCCGAGGTGGGTCAATCATAATTTATAATCTCGAGCTCCCCCGTGCTTTGGAAGGCAAGCTAAGCCGTTGGTCTCAGTCGTTACCACAACTACTTTAACTCACCAAACTGCTTTTTATATACAAAGCTCAGCAAATGAGTCATCACATCTGATGTGAAGCGGTAAGAAAAGTCCATGTTCGGAGACAGCTAGTGCAGTTTGAAAACACACTGTTCTAGCCGCCCCCACCTTGCCGGTTTTTTTAACACTTCTTTCGAAGTAACCCATGTTATAGGAAGGAGGGAACACATGTGCTGGCAAAAATTCCAAGTTTTGGAAGTCCGACAAAGAAACGAGTTACTATACTTCTTTGTGCGTGATGTTTAGGTGGAGACAGTAAATTGATGACTCCGAAGACCGGCACGCGTGCTCCTGAGTAGGAAAGGGGAAGGTGGGATAAGGTCGAAAAGCTCCTCAGAACACTCTCCATGATAAAGCCGATAGAAGGCGCTTAATGATGCAATGTCACGACACGACGGAGTTGTAGAGGTTCTAGGCTGTTCGTGACCTCTACGTGGTCAATAATACGAACGGCACGACGCTGCAATCTGCCCAGCGCATAGAGGAGGTATTTGGCGGAGCCATCCCACAGATGCGAGCAATATTCAACGCAAGACCGGACCAGAGTTTTGTATAGCAGGCATAATTGGTCAGGTGTGAAAAATCGACGCACTTTGTTCAGGACACCTAGCTTCTGTGAGGCTGTTTTGACCACGGTTTCGATATATTTCCTCTGATTTATGATCGCAGCATATCTCCATACCGAGCAAGTTGATGTAGCTCTGTGCCGAAAGAGTAGTTAGTGCCCTGAAGAGATGGAAGGGGAAGGAACGGCGATCTTTTGGCTGTAAACGCACACACCTGTGTTTTCTTAGCATTGAACTCAACAAGATTGTTAAGTCCCCATTCAGATATGAGGTTTAACACCCTGTTGAGCTCAATGGTAAGATTGATTCTCACCCTCTCGATTTCAATGCGCCCAGCCCCTGGGCGACCTTAATATCCACCATGCACTGTACTGTCATCCGCATAGCAATGAATGCATATCATTGATATGAAGAAGAAAGAGAGTGGAACAGAGCCTTGTGGTACACCAGTATTCACTAACATAAATTACAAAGCGCACCCATCAACGAGGACACGGATCTCCGCTCATGCAGGAAGCTCGCGATCTAGTTGCAAAGCTGAGTGGGCAGACCGTATGCCGGGAGCTTGGAGAGAAGAGCCCTGTGCCAGAACCGATCAAAAGCTTTGACAATGTCAAGGCTAACAGCCACTGACTTACCACGAATGTCAATAGCTTCACCCCAGACATGCATTAAATATGCTAGAAGATCTCCCGTTGACCGTGTCGACCTAAACCTACACTGACAATCATTAATTAATGAGTGATCTTCTAGGTATCGGACCAGCTAGTTAATTAAGATCCGTTCCATAACCTTGCAAAGAACAGAGGTGACAGCTATTGGGCGGTAGTTAGCTGGGTCTGATCGGTCTCCCTTTTTGGGGACCGGTTGCACATTGGCCTAGCTCCAAGATTCCGGCACACACCCAGAAGAGAGAGAAAGGCGTTATAGCCGCGTTAAGACGGGAGACAACTCCACTACGCAGTTTTTCAGTACTATCGCTGGGATGCCATCAGGTCTCGTGCAACGCGCTGAGCATCCGCTCTGATGAAGGCCCTTTTGACTGGACCTGATCCAAGCGCGGTATGCCGACTGTTTGTTCTCAACAGCTAAGGCACACTCGCGATTGAACTAGTGGTTACGCCTCCCCTTACTGACCAGATCGGAGTGAGAGATATAGTAATCCATCCCTAACATTATCTCACCAGCTCACTCAGCAGTAGCGCTAGCATTCGGCTTCGACTCACTGAAACAGCGCTGCCTCCAAGGAACAGATGCAAAGTTATCCCGTATACCGCCCTAATCTAGCGACGCATAGTGCCAGATGCGGCGCTTGGCCACCGCAGATAACGGTGGCGACGCCCGTGGCACCCCTGCAGAAACCAGGCAGTGACTCGATGATCCCAAGGGAGCTCGAACCTCTAACCGATATCCCTCCGGGCGAGTCGTCATCAGAAGGTCCATCAAAGAGGGTGCGTGACCGACAATATCTGGAATCCTGGTGGGCTGGTTAACCAGTTAAGTCAGGTCGTGCGTGAGAGCGAACGCATGGGCAGTTCTACCAGCATGGTCAGTTTTGGGGAAACATAACCACGTCTCGTGGTGAGCATTGAAGTCTCCCAAAAACACCAATTCTGCGGTTGGAAACTGGTCCTGCGCAACATCTGCCACCCGACTAAGGTGTTCAAAAAGTCGAGTTGTCTCCATGTCACCGCTGTTGGATCTGTAGAGGCAAACGTAGACACTGCAATGAATGCCCAGGTCCACGTGCACCCCGAGAATGGAAAAGAAAGGGTCCTCCAAGTGGCGTAGATGGCGACAGCAAACATCCGCCCGGACAAACAAGCATACCCTGGACTTCGCTTTGAAGGACTCTTCAAGAGCATAGCCGGGATAGTCCAGATACCTTGTGTCAGCCGGGCGGAGTATTTGCGTCTCCGTCAAAAAAAGCAGCGCTGGCCGAGCCGTCTCAAGATGTTGGTAGACGACATTGAGATTAGCATGGAGCCCACGGAAGTTAGTGAGCCCGACCTCAAACAGCGTGGCTGTAGTGGGGTCGTGCACCGCTGTACGACCATACACATTACTTGTCGCTGCCATGGATGGATATAGGCAGTCAAATCGTGAGGCCTGTTTTGCCAGGTAACAGCCAACAGCAGAGAAGCGCTGACCCGCCAGACGGCCATACCTCCCGGGTATGGCCGCTGGAACCCCACCATCCGGTCACTAACCGGCACGACGGACTACCCCGAGATTATGCGAGGCATGATGGGGCAGCCTCACGATCTGGTTAGGATAGCTTGGGCCCCTGTACCGTGCCACGGGCGGCCAGCGGAACAGCCGTTTCTTCAGGTCTCCCTGGCCGACGAGTCAACACAGTCCACCTGACACTAGTCAGACGGAAGCCATCATTGACCGCATCCATCGCGGCATCGTCTCCCCAAGCTCTGGTTGTACGCCCACTGATCCCGGAACGCGGCCACATGTGGTCACTTGGTGGGTTTTGCGCCTTGCGTACGGTGGTCACTAACCAGGGTTTTCACACCCTACCACCAGTGGAGCAGTTGATAGCTCAGAGATCCCTTAGTCGCCTCTTACGACACCCACGGGAAGAAATAGGGCGCCGCACGGTATTTTTTTTAAATAACATTTTAAAGATATACTTGTTTTATTACTACTATGTCTATTAATAAGTCTACTATCTCTAGAATTGTTCAATCAGCTTCAGAGAAATGGGATGTCCATATTTCTAAGCACTAGTCTATGCCTCCCGTAAAAAAAAGAAGAAAAGGTTACCTATATATATTATTATATATATAATTTCTCTCACAACATGCGGTACCCGCACTTGTTTTATTTATCAAATAAAGTTTGCTCTTAAATTTTTAATTATGTACGGCTTTAAAACGGATATGAAATTATTTCGGATTATCCGATCTTACCATTAATAATGTTACATTTGATGTGCTGTCGTGTGTACATATAAGTATAAATTTATCAATCCTTGTGACAGTAATAAGTGTACAGAACATAACAATTTCGTATTATAAGTAGGTATATTTTTTATGTATAATTACTTTATACATTATACACACGACACTTACTTATATGTACACACGACAGCACATCAAGTGTAACAGTTACAATACGAAAGCCACCTCTATTACGAACGCAGTAAGGGCAAGCTCAAGGTCATACTGTTACGCTTGATGTGCTGTCCATTGTACAAAACAACAGCAGGTCAGCTAACCGTAATATGAGAAAAAAAATCCAATCAATTTTCAACCTAAACGTAATCGGATTAAAGTACAAAAACGTTTAGCTTAATTCGGGCGTTTGTGTTAACGTGACCTTCGGTTGACTGTTCCTACTTGCTACTCTTTGCAAATGTGTGTAAATGCTCCGTGCAGTACACAACGCGCGAGCGAACTAATATTTATGTAGGAAATTAAATATGTTTTTGAAGTATATCATGAATTAAAGTGACACAAAATTTAATAGCAGATATTTTATGCTTTTATGATATTAAATGTGTAAACTCTAATAACTTTAATATTTTTTTACAGCCGCTATGACTTAGAAAAGCTAAATGATTAAATATCTTTATAACCCATGGGTTAGTTTGGCACAAAATCATGTCAGGGTCATAATTAGGTGTCCTGAGTTAGGTTGTATTTGTTTTATCAACTATAATATTTTTTTGACACTTTTAACATATATTGGGCCCCCTGTCAATTAGCACTGGACGAAAACGACACACACTTAGTTTGCACACAGCCTAGGCTATTTTACACACAATATTAGTATCATTTGACAGATTAAATTATTTTTGGCAGTTTTATTTATATTTTAACATTTAGGTCACAAAATATTGAATTACTGAAAATGCAATAGCAAGATTTGACACAAAAATTAAATATAAGCTTTTTAGGTAGAAGTGTATCCCCTTGCAAAAATTCAGAAACTTTAGAATTTTTGGAACTTAGCACCTCAAAATCGCCTAGCCGTACCGGACTACTAGTGTAATGCTTTTCATAAACGGATATTATTTTTAGCGCTGTGCGCATACTTATGTATACTGCGAAAAGAACTAGAGCGTAGCGTTGTCTTCCGCTCAAATTTGGAGTCGTTTGAAATATTTCAAATGGCACTTCCTTTGAGAAGAACGCGGCCAAGTACCTAAAGAAAAATATTCACGAGGCACTAAACAAAGGTTGCATACTTTTTTTAGTGCCTCGTGAATATTTTTCTTGAAATGGGGATAATTTGGTCAGAGTTCATAAGTATCTGGAAGAGTTTTGTTGGCTATACAAAAGCACCGTCCGGTGAGCCATCATCATCACCAGCCTATATACAACATCCCACTGCTGGGTGCCCATGCTGGGCGCCCAAACCAGTACGCCACCAAACGCCTCCCCTATATTTTATACATATATAACAAAGCACGGCAAATTACTGAACACCACCTGATGTGACGCGGTAAGAAGATTACATAATGCGATGTGAAGGCAGCTAGTGCAGCTTGAATACATAGCCGCCTCCACCTTGCCGGTCTGTAAGTTACCTTTTCAAGCCTCTTTTGAAGGAACCCATGTTATAGGAAGGAGGGAACACATGTTCCAAGTTTTGAAAGTACGACAAAGAAACGAGTTACTAAGCTTTTTTGTGCGATATGTTGAGGTGTAGAGACAGTGAATTGATGCGTTTGCTTTTTGGACACCCTTGCCCTAGTTCAGCTATAAACCAGTGAAATTGCCAATAGTAGCATACCTAAGCGTTCGCCGTGTACAGTCGACAGCACATCAAGCGTAACAGCTTGACCTTGAGACCGCCCTTACTCCGTTCGTAATAGAGGCGGCTTTCGTAGTGCAAATGTTACACAAATGATGTGCTGTCGTCTGTGTACTGCACAACATCGTTTTAATTAACGAGCAAGCCTATTGATTTTATAGTAAAATAATAACCTTTATTTTTCTATTCCAGGTAAACAAACATCTTCACAAACAAAAGGCCAGACGCCAGTAAACAAATCGAGGTCAGTCCGTAAACAACAGCAGACCCGCTGTAATGGCCGCTCTCCTTCTAATTATACGTTAATCGTAGCTAGTGAAATTATTGGGACTTTTTATTCTTAACGTGGTAGCACTTGGCCTTCATCTCACCTGATGATAAGTAAGGCCGAAGATGGAAGCGAGCTACACTCGGATTCCTCGACCACAGATTATTGCTGTATAGTGGCTTAGGTAAGATGGTGGCATTTAACCAGGCGGCCTTAGAAAGGACTCTTGCTCTGAGGTAGATGGTGTCAACCAATAGACCACAGAGGCGGTTAAAACTAGCGGGCTCATTCCCTAATTGAATTGCCTACCCCTTGCTGCCGTCAGAAAGTACTATCGGACAATAATAATAATATTCATACACTCACACCTGTTATCTAACTAGTCCAAAGTAAGCATCATTAGGAGCTTGTGTTATGGCTACTAGATAACGGAGAAATAATGATAATCTTTTAATATTTTATTTTAATTTTTTGGACATTTTTTTTATGGCAAAACAACGTTTGCGGGGTCAGCTAGTAATATGTATAGAAATATTAAAAATAGACTAAATAAACATATAAACATCCATGACTAGTGAACAAATGCTCGTACTCCTTATACAAACATTCGATCCCACCGGGATTCGAACCCGGGACCCCTGACTGAGTAGCCTGTTAGCAAGGGGCACAGACCATTCGGCCAGCCGGTCGCCAAACGTTATTTGCAAATCCACTACTACTTTATACTGTAACACTGACGTTATAGTATAAATTAGTAGGAGATTTGCAAATAACTAAGCTATTTAACTGTCAAATAAGGTAGCGATAAGCCCGAAATGTGTTTACCACGCCCGCGCCCCGCCTTTCATTCTAATTCTGCAAAATTTTCAATCAATTTTGTTTGTGGCGCTCGCTGCTGTAAAACACTACGGAATTTAGGCTTGCCACACACCGGGCGCGGCGCGACATAAGTCGTGGCAATGGTAATCGTGTTGCCGCATGCAACATTTTTTAAATTCATAGTCAAACGTAAAAATGTTGTTCGTTTACATTGTTATGGACAATCTTTATGATATGCCAGGGGGAAAATACGACAGAAACTCACATAATGTACGGGTGCGGAATGAAAATGTTTGCTAGATTTCTAATTCTATTCTTTCTGGCACTGAGCGCAATGAGGTCTAAGCTGTCATTAATTGTTAACTAAGTACATAATATGATTGTTTTTAAATTGTTGGCAAATTTTCAAAGTAGTTTGTTCATTGTTCATAGCAAAAAGCTTAACCACTATGTATTTGACAATATTATTTTGGCGAATGCCACTGTTTTTTTTGTACAATAATAGTTTTATTCGCATTTTTATCCTATTGTATTGGTTCTTCACTTTTCTATTTTTAACACAGACAAAAGGTACTGTCTTGAGCTAGTTAATTGTCTAATGCTAAGTGTCAATTTGTGGGCTTTGCGGCTGCGCAGAGCTCTTGCGGGTTTTGCAACGGTCGTGGGAGCGTCTGATCTATGTTTTGTATAGAAGTAGTAAGTAACAGATAACCTAAACATATGACACAGTTTCCTATAGGCGAAGGTAAAAACAAAATGTTGAAATAACCGTACACGTTCCACGTTGATTACAATACAGGCAAACATTATCTACGTAGGGCTTTTTATCCTTTTATCTTTCTAGTTTCATTGCTGAAAAGAAATAGACGCTATCCAAGTAAACACAAGAGAATAAATATGACGCAAATACATACGTTTAAGTATCTGCTTTGTGATATTTATACGTGACCCAAACAAATTGTGAAATAAACAGTTCGCTCAGTTATGGCTGATAGTGAAGAGTCGGTATTAATAAGTATTATATTATTACAGATATAAAGATAAAATGTTACCGTGAATTTAGTAATTAAGTGTTAATGTTTGTTTATTTGTGATATTTTTGCACCGCATTTATCAAAAGCAAACTTAAAACCATAAAATGAAATAGAAATAGCTACACTGGATTTTTATGTAGTTCTCACAATTTAAAATATAACAAATATGTTATGCTTTATGATTGTAAAGACCGACACGTAGAATAAAATTGCTCCTTAAAAACGACTTGTAATAAATTGACTAATAAAGCAAAGGATAATAATAATGTATGGAGTTGAATGACCATCCTATCTAGGAATTCTAAAAAAAGCACTTCGCAGATCTTACAAGAAGTAAATGATGTCTCGACATTGATAAATTCCGGCTGCAGTATTATTTTCAAATTCTTACTTAGCTCAACAACGTACTGCCATTACTACGATTAATGCTATTAATTATAATGGTACAATTATATGATTTTGCGCATTTAATGTCAACATATCTTGAACCATAGTTGAACATATGGAATATTTTGCCCTCATCCGTGGGGTGGTAAGGGGAGGACAGGGGCATTACGTCTCCCCAAGCTCGGTCGCCCCGGACCCCTAAAAATAGACGCCTGAGCCCGGGAGAAGCTCAATGGAGGCTCGAGGGAGGCTTGCCACCTCGGTAGGACTGCAGAATGAAGCGTAGCTACAACAGATATAGCTACGTATAAGCGCAATGGGGAGAGGGTTATTATTGTTGGCACGTAGGCCTTGCGAAGTTTAGATACATAGTCTGTAGACTATACTGAGCAATGCGTACTTATGCGTCTGAAAAGGATAAGAAAAGGGCATAATTTCACTACCTTGTAAGATTAACTCGATTCGTTTTATATTTGCCGTAATGTGTAGGTAGGTATACAAAGAATTGAAATTATTGTGCAATCAATCGCTTCAGAATTGTTGGGAGTTGAAATCCCCGCCAACGGTTTTTCTCTTTTAAATCGGCGAGGTCTTTCGTCTTGAGTTATTCTTCGAATTTATTTCATACAACATCACAGGAGCTGGTTCAGGTACGATCCCTTTAATTCATTTCAAGCTCCAAATGGTGGTTCCCGTAGCTGACTAAAAATAGCCGTCCAGGGTAAGACCTTCTCAATAGGCGTTCACAGTTCACAGACGGTGTGGGTGAAAATACCTCTTGTAACGACTTTGATATCGATAGGGATTACTTCCCACAGTAACGAGTTGGTAGTTTGTTGATCGAACTTAGTGTTATACACCTGTTATATACCTTCGGACCATTTTTTCGTTACCTATATTGGATGTATAATTTGATTTTCCCCTGATCTGCTTGCTCGTCCCTGTGTTATTACCATCTGCAATAACGATGATGCGATGTCCATTAAATAAGTTATAATGTAAATTACAGCAAAAATTCATTCGTTGGCAAACATTTTTGAAAGTGTCATTTTTTCTTTGGCAACATTATTTGTAGCTGCCAAGGTAAACACCAGTGTTGTATTTACCGGTTTGTATTTATAAAATACTAGCTGTACCCGTGACTTCGTCCGCGTGGAATATTGACTTTTTCCATACAAACGTTTATCCCCTATTTTATCCCCTTGGGGGTAGAATTAATCAAAATCCTTTCTTAGCGGATGCCTAGCTATTTACGCTTTGATATGCAATTTACATTAAAAAAAGGAGATGTCCCAAAATGAGAGATGGAGACCCGGCTCCCTATTCTCAACCGTCGGAAAATATTAGAACATCGGAAACTCCATACCTGTCATTTTTTATAGCGGTGCGTCAAAGCGAGACGGGATGTGTATTTTCGAATTGAATCCGTGATCCTACAGTAGAGGATATGGGTACACTATACTAAAAATAGTCAAAACTAAATATACCCCTTTTTAAAAGTCCATTTTCTTTCTCTTGTTTGATTCGTAGTACAAACCAAGGATTTTAACGGAAAAAACTGCAATACAGTTAAATGTTTATCATGGCGCTTATGTAGCTTTGGTGACGTTTAGTTAACTTTTATATCGCCTGCCATATTGAATTACAGTGAAATTAACGAATAATTTAGAACTTTGTACCTATAAAGTATACACAAAAAAAAATATATGTATTTTTCTCGCATTCAGCAATTTTTTTTAGATTTTTTGAGATTGTTGTACTTACAAACACCTGGCCGAATATGACCCCTCTCCTGTAGGTACCTTTTTTGATGATGATTGTGCTTTCAGAGACAAATGAAACAAAGCATTAAATTAATGGATCAATGATTCACCTATATGTACACACAACAGCACGTCAAGAGTAACAGTTGCACTACGAAAGCCGCCTCTATTAAGAACGTAGTAAGGGCGGTCTCATGGTCAAACTGTCACGCCTGATGTGATGTGGACTGTACCTATAGGTTGTGAGCTGTTCATACTTCACGCGCGGCATACTTGACGTAAGTGCGTCACACAGTTAATATTTATGTGCCCCTCTTGTTTTTCAGTACGTTTATAAATATCTAGCGGCCGCTAGCGCACTCACACGTGGAGATCGCGGAATTCGTTTGTCACATCACAGTCATACACAGTTAGTTACTAGAAAAATAGATTTGATCGTAATAACCAGACATGGATTAGAAAATCATTACATGTGAATCAAATTCGAATTAAAGTAGTCAATTCTTGAGATCTCTTCCTCAACAAAAAACTTCAAAGTCCACTAATAAAGTTAAGGCCAGAGTACAATCTGTTGACATTACTAACTAGAATCCACGGTTAATTTTTGGAATGAGGAAAGGGTGTTACTATCATTTCTGCAATATTTTATTGATATTATGGATTGTTATGTATTTTAAGTGCATTTGTTGTAGACCAGTGAAGTTTTAGAAACGCTAACAGTACAGTTTTCTAAACGTGGCCCTGTGAGGCATTGAGGCAAAGGTGAAACCTGATTATGCCGTGTCGACCTCGTCTAGACCACCGCTGGCGTTGAGTAACTTTTCGTGCTTCCGTTTCCAAGGTACAATTATTGGTAACAGATCGGCAATCATTAACAAATTGAAGTGATTCTGTGATCTGACCGCTCGTGTCGGACACTTCTCGGTGATTTTTATCATTGGATTTGTGACCGAGTATGAAGATCATCACTTAATCTAAATGTCGCTGGCAAACTATTACTCGCCCGAATACAAATGGTCTCAACAGTTTATAAAGATAAAATTATGTTTGTTTGAAAAATGGCCTTATGCCGAATTATGCTTTTATACGCTTCAAGACATTAGTACTGCCATTTACACATTGCCGAGGCATTTTGTATTTCGAAGGCAGGCCGGTCGTCTAGCACTGAAAAGATTGTTTGTGATCGGTAAGTTCAAGTTTTTCAACCGAAATTATCTTGGTTTTTAAATGGTCAAGAAAATAATCTTGAATCTGCAAATGTACGCTTTAATACTAGACGATGTGCCTAGGCAGATCAAGAACTGCATATTTTATATGATCGGCCTTCGTCAGATTGATACAATTGAGTCATCAACAATTTGCAATTTGTTGGAAATTTGTATAACTGATTATGTGTTTAAACTGACGACGCCGTTTAATTACGGGCGAATAATATAATTTGCCTGCGCTGCGACGGATAGAAATCGTCCTTCTATACCAAGTGCACACAAGCGACTAATCATGTAAAAGTGACTAACTACTCATATATGAGTTATATGAAGTCATAACTACTCACAAGTGTGAGTAGACTGCGTTATCGGTATCGCATCACACTGATTACCTTTCCCAACGTTTGATTTTCGCCGACAAAAAATTAACCAACTAGCCTAATTGTACCCGCACCATAACTGAACTGTACCACAGATTATATAATAGTTACTATTACGAGATACGTAATGTACTCTTAACTATTTACTATTCAATCGAAATCAAAATTTCAATCTAACTTAATATTCGAAAAAAACTCATGAATAAAGGACCCGTAGTGTATGGTACATTTATCTCTCTGTTCCTAATTTCCTTCCAAAATTGTGCAATAGACTCTTAAGCTAAGTATTCGTTATGTGTAGACTTTTGTACAATCTTAGAATATGCGGTATTTCAGCGACTTAGGTAACTTGCAAATTGAAATTTATTTCCGTCATTTCTCATTTACATGAGTTAATGTCCTTTGTAACATGAGCAATCTTTTGTCTCGACATGGAAATGTAGCTTTCCAATTTGTGTTCGAATTATCTGTTCATTTAGGTTATTATTAGGTTAATTGCAAATATATAGCGCCGGGGATTACTTCATGTACCTACCAGGGGGGATTTCGTAAATGAGAGAATTTCGAGTCAAGTTTGGATTTTAATGTCTAGCTTGGTTCGTTTCGGTTGACTCTATTTAATGTAATGTATTCATTCTAAGACTTGAATGCGCAATAAAATAGTTTTAATTCAATTTAACTATTTTAACGTATATGGTTAGACGTCAACATATTTTCCGATACAGTGTCACATTGTTATCAAACCCTTCCACATTCGCGTACCGTTCAGCAAAGACAAACAGTTTTATCGCCTTATCTTCCACCCGATATGCCTGAATAATACACTATGTGATATCACTATCACGTATAAGCAATAGACATTATAAGCGATCGATGTCACGTTGTTTTCTATTTCAGATAAATAAAAAAACTTGAAAGTTTTAATTAGAAAGCTCCTTAACAAGTTACTGGGAACTGTTTTGCTTATTAATAACACTGCTGGGTGTGTCTCGACAAGGTCGGTCTAAGGACTCCGCTACAGTTGACACTTTCAGAACGATATTGACGCATTGAATGTCTTGTCACATCTGAAATTCTGTACTGCTACTGTCATTTCTGTAAAATTGGATGTTTGCTTTTTAAGCTATATGCAACAGCTCAATTTTTGATTTTATTGTGAAAGTCTGCTAGCTAGGGTCCTGAATACATCTAGGCTGGTGTAAATGTAGGCGTTGGTGTGCGTGCGTGCGAGCTCAATGAGAGGGCGTGATATCGACTCAGCCGGGCGGGCGGCGCGGCGGCGCGCGGGGCGCTGCGCGACCGACCTTGGCCGTGACTCCCGTACCCCCGGGACTGGGAGGCACGCACGTACTCCTGACTCCTGACCATTTAGTTCG
The DNA here is from genome assembly GCA_947347705.1 of Nymphula nitidulata. NCBI lineage: Eukaryota > Metazoa > Arthropoda > Insecta > Lepidoptera > Crambidae > Nymphula > Nymphula nitidulata. The sequence continues at coordinate 12,280,214 of OX374636.1, forward strand.
TATGCCAGCCAGATACAGCTAATAGTTTAGTGTGAACAGTTTCTTGAATCGTTAAATCAAAACAGGGAATTCAAAAAGAGTCACGCGATTCAACAGCTCGTGGTGCGAATCTACAAAAGACCCAAATATTTACCTTTTTGTTTGTTTCTGTTGTGAGAAGCAAAACAAGAAGTATCTAGGTATGCGAAAGAGATAGTAAAACTAACCTTAAAGGGTAAAATAAGGGACAGTTGTTTATTAGTTTGCTTGAGAACGATATTCTAAACAGGTTCATTGCCAAGCAGGCACACCCGGGACCACTCCCAAATTGATTTTCATCTCCGCCGCTTCTTTTATCTACTCCACGAAAAGAATGTGTAGCAAAAATATGTTTTCAATTTTACTTACCATCTTATTAAATTACTAAACTTAGGTAGACAAGACACCACACACCATGGCGCACAGCTAGTAAATAGAAGAGAAATATTTGAAATAGATATTAATAAACTCAATTCCAGATAATGTTTAGACTAAAATAGATCGTGAGCAATTCTCATTAACGTTTCTAATTGGAAGTACCTACCTACTCATTTTCTTCTGTTATTATTTACACGATAAGTAATCTTTAACGTTTCATAACTAAATATATTATCATGCTTTATTCATTATTTTGATATTTTCTTATTTAGATAACGATTCCGCCGCCACTGATAGTAATATCGCGAATGGCACGTCAAATAGACTGCGTTTACTTAGAATGTGAATTATAAAAATAATGTTGACTGTTTTGTACATTGTGTGCAATAAAGGGTATTATAGTACGCATTTTCATAATAAGGTAAGTCATCCCGATTTGTTCCATCTAACTAAACCATCATTTTAAGCACGATTCTTATTGGACAGATTATTTCGAACTCATTGACATTTTTATGTAGGTAGGTATAACCTATAATAAAGCAAGTGGATTCAACGCTCATTTATGTAAGTTCAAAATGTTTGTCTAAACTTCCGGGAAATATTGCACATCAGACATTATATTTTGGTAGCAAAAATATAGTCCAAACTGCATAATGCTTTTTTTTAAAAAAATGAAAATATAAACGGCACAATTAATTATTGTTGAATTAACCTGAAAATGAAAAAAAAACTTGTACCTAATAGGAATTAGGAACCATAAAACTTTTGTTATTATTCGAAATTATACGGATTGTATTATTTGTATTGTAGTCTTTTTGTTAGAATAGACTTTTCAAAATCATACGCGACTTGGTTTGTAAAGTCTATTAGGTTAGGTACAATGAATTTATAATTATAAAATGGAATATTATGTACTTTTAACAGTGAGTTTTAGATAAGTACTCTCTACCCTCTACCCATTTTGTTCTACGTTCTAAAAATAATTTAGATCACGTAGCCAAGCCACGTACATTTAGCGACTAGCGCTCATTATTTGTGATCGACTGAGCTGGTGCTGTACTCGTCCGTCTCAGTTTTTAGGCTGCCAAAGAAAACGCAGCCTGCACCATTTTATCTCATCAAAATAAGGAAAATTGACATTTAATTCGAATACATAACAACTTCAACAATAATTTTAAAATCCATGTAGCCCTCGTGAGGTTATATCAGCATTATTTTCCTAACGTTTACGCATCGTTAAAGCACAAAAGATCCCGAAGGTTCGAAGTGCATCGTGGTGCCGTAGACAGTCACGCACCGTTAAGTTTGTGAACCTTACTTTACTTACATGGAAATTATGGAATGGTGTTTTATTCATTTATTTATTCTAAAGGACAAGAGCAATTTTATCTTTTCAAAGCTACTTTTTTGCCCCATTCTCTGCTGTTTTGGTCGACCTATTAAAAATCTTCGTTTGGTAAAAAATTTTAACCTACCAGCGAGTATTGACATACATTTTTCGAAGTCGGAGTTTTTTTTTAAATTTAAATCGTAAAGTTAATTTAAAATCGATTGGGTGATTTGGGTTTTATATCAAAATAACTGGAATAAAACAATCACCTATGATATTTAAACGATTCCATAGGATCATTTTTTTGGAGTTTGTGCTAAGTTGTTTAGATTTCATTATTTTATCCTTTTTAGTGTTTCGATGTCGGATTTTATTATTGTTATAATTCAGCCTATGCATATGTTATATTACAACAGACAGGTGAATTATAAACCGTTATATGTGAATATGTACTTATATTGATGTATATTTAGATATACCATAGTGGTCTCTTGACCCAAATTTTTTCGTAATTATATCGTTTTAGATTGCCGTATTGCAACGAAATTACGCCCGAGGATAAATTAAAAACTAGTTTTTTACAAGCTTGATAATAAATAATACTATGGTATTTGTCAATTATAATAAGTGCTAGACAGCATTCAGATCCATGAGATGAGTCCTGTTTATTTTCTAAACACCATATGATTAAACTAGTATAATAATTGTAATACTAGGAGAGAAGTAAATCATTACTTAGGTATCTACGTATTTTTTATAAATAGTTTATATTTTTATATTAACTAGCCGCTTGCCTGGTGGAAGTGAAAAACCATCAACCTCAAAAATTACGAAACACCATACTAAATTTTATCTCCTATCGTTCCTAAGTACCAGGTAATTCAGGGGATAATTTTAAATAATCCTTTTTGTGGCTCACAGACAGTCAGTGCTACTTTTATTCCTTTATATTGGGCACTTATAGTTTAAGTACTTATTGATGGTTTTCTATTTAATTCTCGTTTAATTATAACAGTAGGTTTTTGTTATCATACAGGGTGGTGCTGTCTATGCGACAATAAATTAAAACATGGGCTATATTAGTTCCTAGCTAAATCATTTGCCACTTTCAAAAACATATTATTCATTTGATAATTTCTGGACATTACTATGAAAAAATGCAGGCAATGTTATATTACTCTATACAAATGTCATGAAATTATCAAATGAATAAGTGGCAAACCATTTCTATAAACTAATATAGCCCAGGTTTTAATTTATTGTCGCATTGACAGCACCACCCTGTTTAATAATATATTAATTGGCCCTAATTCTGGAGAACACATGCGAAGTCTAAGTTTAAGTTCAGTGCATCTCTTTCTCTCAATATGAATGGCTGTTAAGTAAATGTTTCTATATAATGTTCAATCCAAGTAAATAGAATCTATTCTTTTTATAATATAATTAATCTAATTACCAATTAATCCTCTACTGGTATTATTATTATCACTTGCATAATAGTGTACGCCAGAAAATGGCAATCTGTTAACACAAACCATTATTTTGTAACATCGATTGTACACAGAATGACAATAAATATTATCTTATCTTATGAATACGTAAAGGATGGCTGTCATATAATTTGACAATTTGTTAGATTTGCGTTCAATTTTCGACCTTATTTAACGTGATAAATTGCAGTGTTTAGAAAGCACCTCCGTATATGCCGTCTAAAATTGTCTATGGTTTCTTCAACATCTATCTACATTTAGTTGACAACTCTCAACAAATTCTTGCTATCTTGTTCCTATTACTTTTTGCAAGAAAGAGATATACTGTACTTAAATTTAGATTCAGACTGTCTTCAGAATTAGGCGCATTATTACCCAAATTTATTTAGCTAAATTTTACCTCTTATCGTCGTGATTCGTTAGGCAATCTAAAATAGAGCCACATCTTTCGTGTCAGTGCTATACCTACTGCTATCTCTACTTTTATTTTGATCTAGCTAATAATGGATCTCTTCAAACGATCTGGTATTTGCAATGGCAATAATTCAATGAACTGGTTTATTTTCATTTTAACTTCTTATCTCTTGCAGCGTTCGTTCGTTCGTACGTTGAACGAGATCACGCGAGTTGTCCAAACTAAAATAGCTCGACCACATCTTTGGTGGAGGCCGCGTGTAAACTTTGTACCTAATTATAGACAACTCGCGCATCGTGTAACTTTAGGGATGTTGAAGTAATACCAATAATCATTAAATTTTCCACACGAGTATTGCAGCCGATATCTCAGACGTCACTTAAAAAGTCCCGCTTAGGTTTTAGGGAATTTTACGTTTGCTTATACAAATTTTTGACTTTCACAATTTTACTCCTCAAAATGAGGACTCCGATAATCGAAATACTTACATAATTATACAAGTTGTTACCAAAAGCATCGATACAATCAACTTATACTTCCGTGAGGACAACTACGAAATCGCGAATAAAAATATGAAATTTGAACAAAAAATTCGCACTGTAGGTAAATGTATATTTTTTTATATTGAAATTAAAAGAATTGATTTTTATTTGACTAGCGATGATGAAATTATTGTCACAACACTAACATTTTGCTCACCGTCGCGTGGGTCTCTGAGGCAACTCATTTGGTATAAACTCTCGTTGGATGTGTCACTATGCCAAACTCTTTCAACTAAATGAAAGTTCTTACCAATATTCGGTTTGTGAAATGTGTTTTATTCAATATTTTCTCTTGCGAAGTTGATAAAGGCGAGATTGTGGAATTGAACGGTAAAAAAAATGAAGCCATTGAAAGTGGAAAAGGTGATAGGATCCAACCTGCATTTTATACTAAGGTTAGTTTAAAATCTATACTTTTTGTCGAAATGTTACGTTCAATCGTTTACACTCTAAATGAATCTCATAAAAAATAGGTACTCGTAATAGTTTTTGAATTACAGTTTCATAAATTTCATAATTTACACTTTTTTTTACAATAGATAGTAAACTATTTCGTAATATATCGACACGATGCCAGACGAGTACTGTTGCTTCAGAGTAATGTAATGACGTAACAAATTCTTGGCTGCAAAACGCTCGCCCTGCGAAATTTGGTTTGTTACAAAGTAGTTAAAAAGATAAAGACCACTTCGTCGCAATTTACTAGTTTTTGCTCACGGCACAGCGTCACTCATCTAGAACGACCGGACTTTATACACCGTAAACCATGAACGCGGCATTATTATCAAGCTTTAGAACAAACAATTCGATAGTAACAAAATAGTCTAAAATATGTGTAAGAACACATATTACATCAGCTTCTTTTTTCTTTCCCCTTGAATACTATCATTAAACATTATCTGGACTTTATCGCGGGTCTGTGCTTCCAGACTGGGAACCGGTTGCATCGAGTTTTCAAACCGCCACCCTAAGAAGATCCTCCACAGGCCGTCTCAAAACATCACACGGAATAAAATTAACTCCACCCAACTAAGCTCAACGTAAATTGGTCGCCGTCTGGACATCACGCACTTGCGTGCATGCGGGCGGGCGGCGTTTGAGGGGTTCGGTGCGTCTGTTTTCAAATTTTTAACGTGTTCGCGTGGGAAGGGAGTAACTTTCGTTTCGGTAATGACAATGAGACATCTCTTTGGACAACTTTTGAGGCTTGTTTAACTCTCCATACCTTCTAAGTAGTTCTAAGTACCGGACTCTAATAAGGAGACAAATATTCTGTCGCCTTTTCAAAAGTGAAAATCTCAATAAATACACTTTTCTTGTCATTATTATTTTTCTCTAGACATTGCCAATTGAGTAGATTGTTAGTCCCATTGCAATCGTTTATTTCAATTCTCAAATTGATACAAGCGCTGCACTAACACGAGGGCGCTAAATTGCTTTTATATAACGCGAACAATCAAATTGTCTGGACGTGCAAGAATATTCACTGTACTTATCTAAATATTTATGACCTTTCTTTTCTGCATTTTTGTCGTATCATTTGTCGTATGTTTTTTAACGATACGGTTCTTTCCGAATCGAATAAAATATTATTTATTGTACACCCTAAACCTTTTAACGGAAAAAAGTTCAAAAAGCGGTCTTATCGCTATACCAATAATATTCAACTAAATAGAATAGTCACGTAAAGTTTTATACACAATATTAAAATAAAATTTTCGTATAAGTCACTAGGGAGCAATATTGGAAATATTGAAATGCTAGGGACGTGCTAAAACGGCGATCGCGCTTTAGGAATCCAGCAGTAAACGTTATGTGGATGGTGATATTCGTGTCTGCATTCTAGTGCTCAGTTATGCTGTCTTATTTGGCTTCCCGGTCTATTTTCAATAGGTCGTCTACGTTCTGACGTTCTGAATCATGTGGAGGAAACCCGATAGCTACTGCTCGCTGGCTTGATGACAAGTTGGTGTGTAGACGTTGAGTGTTTCTGACTTACCGGCCAAGTCGTCTGGAAGCAAATGTTCCGCTTTTGCGTTGAGTTTTGTTTTTGTAAACAAAAAAAGAATTAATTTTTTGCTGTTAACTATTTCGTTCTTTACTCTAATCGAATAAGAAGAGGAAATACTTTCATTGTAAAATGAGTGCCAGAATCTTCTCACAAGCACTCATTTTACAATGAAAGTATTTTCCGTCCACTGCTATACTGCTAATTATCAAATTAGCAGTATCTCAGTGAACGGAAAAACCAAAGATGCTTTGTGATGCTTCTTGATTTTGTTATAAAGTAAAGTAAGTTTATTTGGGATCATAATTACCTCCTCATAATCATAAATGTTATTCGAATTTCATGCATACTAAACGGTTTTAAAACACAAAATGCTTTGTTATGTCTCATTTAAAAAATTAGAACATTACTAGCGGAACCGGCGAACTTCGTACTGCTTTAGCAGCAATAAAATTAAATTTCGCTATTAAAAATGGGAGTCGGTGGTAGAGGCTTGTAAATATTTTTTGATGTCTAATCATAAAGAAAATGTCAAAAAAAATCTGGAGAGGGTCGGCCTTATCAGCAGTATAAAATAGCCTACGATATAGACGATAGCCTACGATAGTAGCCAGTTAGCCAGTTGATTTGACTCCTTAACCATTGGTTAGCAGGGACCGAGCCAACCACTGGATCCCAAATTCTCAAAGCTATTCGCGTACATATAACAATGTTTCAACATGAAATGTGCTTCATGTGCTAACTAATGATTAGGTGGTCAAAGCCGCCTTTATGTGTAAAATAAGTACATATATATATATATATGTATGTAATCCTAATTAATTATTAATTAAATTTAATAATCTTTGGTATCAGCACTAACACTAAGTTAGTACTTTATGACGAAATAGTTACTATGGATACATAAACGACCTAACTATGGACTGCAGTCTGAAATAAATAAATAATTAAAAGTAACTCGCATTTACTTTTAATTATTTATTTAAAATGTATACCTAAAATAACAGGTTTGTTAGTACAGTAATGTAGTACCATTTATCAAACTGTGGTTTTAAAGGATAGGTACGTACATGTTGGTTATTCAAAATCGGAAGCTATTATCGTATAATATATCAAAACAACCAAAAAAATGTTTCGCAACGTATCAAACCGCGTTATGGAAAGTCATTCCGTCGGTGATATGATCGATAGGACACAATGGTTCGTGTCGCGGTGGCCTTGGGTGATTTTAACGTGGTATACCTGATAAGGTCAAGGTTCGAATGTAGGCACTGTTAATGGTTAAAAAACCTTCCAAAGCATTACATGATTAAAGTGCGTAGGCTTCGAAGAAAAAATAACAAAGACAAGCGTGTGTGTGCGTATAGTATCAGGGATTATTATCAGTAGTGAAGGCTTTTAGGAATAAAAAGACCTTTTGTGGTTTTGATATGACGAGTAACTAAGTAAAGTCAGGACTAGTAAGATTAAATACAAAACCAGATTATGATCAATAAAATCCCTTCAATGGTAGTACTTACCAATTATTTTCTTAGTTAAAAAGAATATTTTTTAATGAACTAAACGTAAAAAAAACACGAATTTAAGAATGACAAGAAAGCTCATAGTTAAGGGGTTGATCTATGTGGTAGTAATATCTTGTAAGCGATTACTTGAAGCTGAAGAATATTAAATAACTAGTAACTATTCTAGTCGTCTTATAATATTTATAAAAGTAAGTACCTAGGTTGACTTAAGTGATTGTAAGATATAAATAAAGTTAATTAAACATTTTATTACAAGACGCTCTCCTCATTTGGCACTCCCTCGTAGGCGTCGCGCCAGCGTTACACCAAGCAAAATGTTTTTGTCTATTTCGTTATATACTTTGTAACGACTAAATTATATTGTTCAGACATCACGAAAGAGGTCATTACGGAAATAAATCAGAGGTGCTCTACCATTCCTTTCGGCCGCCGCCGGTCATAAAACTGTCTAGTTTTTACACTTATTGACCATCGATTTATTTTGGACGGTATTTTTGAAGTAATTATGCTAGAAACGAGGAAAACAATAGGTAGCATACCAACTGAAAATATATAAACGGCTACCGTAGTTTATGGACGCTATTGCAAATCTGAAGATATCATTCAAGAGTTGGTATATAAATTTTGACAAAATCTAAAGTCACGTCTTTATACATGTATACGTTTAAGGGTTCAAAACATGTATACAGCACCTTATTGCTACTGAAATAGAGTCCATAATACATATCCTTAAAGCCTTAACTGGAGATATACATAGTTTTAGTTGTGTACAATATACACACTACATACCAAATTACCAACCCGCATTAGGGCCAGAGCGTGGTGGTGTTACTTTAACTATTATCTAATCTGTGATGTTACTGCCCTCCCTGTAGCCAACAAAACTCATGACAAAGCAAATAAATTATGTCACCAAATAAATAATTGCAAAAAGTTTTTTTATTTGAATGTTGTCATGACTTCAACATCGTTGTGCAAGACAGGTGTATGACGAAGCTTAGAGTAAAACACTTGCCTTAAATTCATCGAAGTCTTATTGTGTGTAAATTTTAACTTCTCATACAGACTTATACCGTGAAAGGAATTGAAGGCTAGGATGCTGGGCGTAGGTATTTAAATATTTTTATTTGCGTTTACTGCTTGTTGATTGGCAGGTTATAAATTCATTTTTGTTCCAAGGTGATCAGTATATTCATTTGATGCAAATTTTCTGCATTCACTTAGAAATAACAAATAACATGCATTTATTTCTAAGCAGAAAACTTGCAGACAAACTGGTTAATAGAATAAATTAGTTCAATAAAATAAATTTTGGGTACTGCTAAAAATATCTTATTGTAACAATAAATACAGTGTAAAATAAACAAACAGAATCTAATTTGACTTCTAAATGGTTTTATATCTCTGAAAATCAGAGTGACTTTACCAGGATTAATTGATACAGAAATTAACTTAATTAATTTGCAGATACATAGAAAAAAATCATTAATTGCTGTATTTAATAGACTAAGAAGAAGGTTTAGCCATTACATGATAAATATTTTACATAAGTACTCAATAATTTAATAATTTGTAATTTATTGACCTTAAAGGTAACTCTATATACACTATGTTTCGTCGTATTAAGTGACAGTACATAATTGTTTAGTGTAATAGTTATTTATAATTGGGGTTAAGGGATGTAAAAGTTGAATTAAACTATCGATACGTTACGCTTAAAATAAAAAGTGTTACTAACATTGGCAATTTTCGTGATATTCTCAAAAAAACACAATAGAAGTGGACAACCGAAGAAGAGGGTCCAAAATGTATGAAGACCTGACCACTTAAGTAGAACAGTTGCACTAAGAAAGCCGCCTCTATTACGAAAGGAATAAGGTTATTCTTAAAGTCGAACTTTTACGCTTAATGTGCTGTCCAATTTACCGTACACTTTACCAAAACAAACATACCAACCGTGTTGAAAACCTCTTCCTTTTTGAAGTCGGTTAAAAATTGGCATAAACGAGCAGAAAACCACTCAACCGTTCGTTCGCTTTTTATTTTCTTTGTTTCGTCGCCTAAAACAAGAAGCAGTCCAGAAGAAGTTTACACAAAATAAACTGTAAGTCTGCAACACAGCCAAATATATTCATCGTAGCATTTAGACTTTGGTGACGTTTAGCTGACTTCTTTAACACGTGCCATATTACGTTATGAAGAATAATGAAAATGACAAATCATTTTGAACATTTAATGAGTAAAATATACATGGCATTGTTTGTGATGAATGATGGGTTTGACTGGGCCCTATCCCGCTCTCACCCACCAAACTCCTCAGCGACGCACCTTCTAAACAGCTTTTTGACGACATCACGGGATGTCCCGAAGACATTTCACCGTTGTGTCGTCAAGGTGGTTTGACCGCGATGCGCAGTCAAACCTGTTGGGGGCAGGAAAAGGGGAAGAACGGGTCTGTAACAAGGACCCTTTCAAACTCAACTTACTCGCGTTTACAGTCTGCGCGCCGTGCGTAGGTGCACCGACTGGGCTGTGCAAGCCGGGATACGGCCCCACACCGTTCCCGGAGCCCAAAGATGTTATGGCGGCAGGAGCCGCCCGAAGGCTGTTCTCCTCCGCTCTGTCCTTTGGCGGCGAATGCTAGAAGTGGCGGCTGCTTCCCGCACACGCTGTGCATCCTCCTTCCTCGACATCACGTCCTCGCAGTAAACAAGAACCCTCTGCCACTACCTGTCGCTCTCAGGAGATGATGGTTGGAAGGGAGAGGTCGTCTCCCACAATGGCACTCAACGCCCGTTGTTGCTCCACCCACGCAAGGCACCACTTCAGCGCGTGTTGCGCCTCTTTCTCCGGGCAGCCGTCGCAGTGGTGACAAGTGGCAGTCGGTTCCCTTCTGGCGATCCGACACAGGTATCCTCCGAAGCATCCGTGCCCCGTGAGAACCTGTGTCATGCGGAATGTCAGGACTCCGTGCTGCCTAGCCACCCACTGTTTTAGAACTGGACCAACCACCTCTTCGGCGGGCTTCAGCGCTGACTCGTTGCGTCGGTACTCCACCTCTCGCGGCGTTGGGTCCTGTCCCCGGGAGCGCGCCACCTCAGGCCAGTAATACACTGACGCGAGGGCCCTCGCCTCCAGGTCCCAGGGGACATAGCCCGCTAATACCGCCGCTGCTTCTCCCGACTCTGTCCGGTGCCCCCGTATGACCCTCATAGCCATTACTTTCTGCGGTTTTCGCAAGACAGCGATTTCCCATGAACATACACCTGGCCCAACCAAACATCATCATTAAACATCTTTCTTAATGAATTCGAACTCATTAAAATCATAAAATTCCTCCATCGATAATGTTATAACAGTAACTAACAAAAACTAGTCGATAGTTAAAAGTATCGATACTTTTCTAATGACCCTAGTTATTCGCTTTAGTGGTATTGTTAAGAATGAACGTGCAGGGTGCAATAACGTTAACGAGATATCCATTAGTTTAATGGGAATTATGACCCGCATATCACATGCCAACTTGATATTGATAAAAAATTTTGCTATGCTGTGTAGTATAATGAAACGAAATACCTCTGAACCACATGAGGATTCGGGAATATTTTCACCTATAAACATAGGGGTCAAAATTCAGATGAGCCCATGTGGTGTAATAACTAATAAGTATTTAAAAACATTTGCACACATTGAAATAAATATAAGAAATAAACTTGTACGGTTCTGTTAACTTATTTTATTGGTCGAGGTTTAGCCAAAAGTTTAACGGTAGTCTTTTAACTGGTTTATAAACTGCTTTAGGACAAAATGATAACAAACTCTAACAAAAAACCTATACTATATTTATTTATGCTGCGTTCAAACTTTAGCATTTTAGTGTAAGTCTAGTTCGATTCATGATTCTTGTCTTGTCGTCCCTATTTTGAACGGTAACTGCCATAAGTAAACGACTAAAACGATGACCCAATGCGGGCTGATGGGGGTGAATACTATTGCTGTAATAGACATAAATTTCAACTAAGTAGTCCTCCGAAGCTCTCCACTAATTTTTCTATTTTTATTGCTCTTTCACTTAGCATTGTAGCAGCATAAAAAGAAAGAGACATGATAAGATGTCCTCACATTATTTTATGTTTGATAAAAAGTAAATACAGATTTATTTTGCTTGTTAACAGGTAACGAAGACGCATCAACGTGTATTTTGAAAAGACTGGATATTTTATGAGAGGTAAATTCCTATGCAATACGTATTATTGCTAACACGTCTTGATAAACAGGCTTATTGAATACAATATTGACTAACAATCTGATCAAACATGCTACTAATAGTTCTAGTTAACGTTTACATGTCTGTGCTAACTTAGATCTTGTACAAAGTTCTACTTAACTTGTACATTCACATCGCTCTTTTCAACTTAGTCCAATTACATCCAAGCCTGGGAAGTTAATTCTCTTGATTAGTTTCGCAAAAACTTAAACCTTCGAGTTTTGTAGACCATTAACTGTTTAGAAATTAATCGAACAGATAATCTGTCTAGAATTCTTGTTTCTCGCGTTTCAATCGTCTGTTTTTTTCGTTTCCCACATCCTTGCGTCTCCATTGTATACGTTTTTTTTCTAATTAAACTCCGCAGACTGCTAACAATAGTAAAATTTCCATTGTCCTGTTCTAAGTCATTGTAGTACATACTTGCATTTGGAAACTACATTGTCACAACTAGATTTTTGGCAAGTATGTGAAGCTGTTAGATACTATAAATACGACTTCAATATTATAGATGTCATCGAATAAAACTACTTACAGTTATTTAATAATAGCTACAAGCTTTCTCCGGCTGTGAAATTCTTTCCACCATTATTTACAACAGTACTTTATGCAAAGGCACAAAAGATCCCAAAGGGTCGAAGTGCATGATAAGATAAGTACTTATATCTTTGTTTTAGATTTATTAGTTTTTAATTTTTATCCCACATACTTAATAACAAATACAAATAAAACCACTCAACTTAAAACTCTGCGAAAGAAACATTATCTCCCGCCTCTGAGACCGATAGTCGAAACTTAGATCTGAGGTCGAAACTGAGCAGATTAACGAACTCATTAAATTCACGACTGAACACTTACTACACAAGAGCCCTGATAAATTTCTGTAACTGATAATTAATCAAGCACGGGAAAGCTATTACCAACTGTTGTTATACGTTTGCTGCCGCTGTGTTCGTTCACAGTGAGTGACGTTTGTTATGATAACAACGATCAAATTATCCCACAGGCTTGACGTTTATCTACATTTTTTAGATAATATTAAAACAAAACAAAAGTCGAAGAAAGTATTGATAATTAAGTATGAGGTGTCTAACTTATTGTTAACCTCTAAATACGGTTTTTGTACACAATTTTTTTTAAAAAATTACAATATTTAAAATATATAAGAGGGCTTCAAATCTAAGAAGCGTTTGAGTATTCAGCCATAAGTCTTTCTTTTCTTTCTCTAGATTCGAAAAAATAATAATGTCTTGTCCGTTTACATCTAAATATAGTTTGGATCGCCAGCCTGTAGACATACACGTTTTGTAAACAGTTGCTTAATAGTTTGCTCAATACCAACAATATTTAATATCTATGTTGGAGGCCGATAATTAATCAGAATTGATGGATCATGATCAGGTCGTGGGCGTCAACCATGTGGAAAACAACGAACTTTGAAAGGTTTTGCTCAGCATTAATATTGCAATAATACTAAAAGAATTGCGTAATCCTTAAATTTTAACAAGTTGACATTTCAGCTGGATTTATAACGTTTCGAGTAGTATAATTCGAAATGGTCACTGCCTGGTGGTTTTAATGATCACTGATATAATTCGATTTGTGTAAAGGCAATTAATTTATTATGTCATCAATTCATCATTAAATAACTCCAGAGAATTAGTATTAGAAACGTTTTAAATCCGGCTGAAATTTCAACTTGTTAAAATTTAAGACAAGCAATATGTTTTTTTTTCAATAATGAAAGAATAAAAAAAAACAGAATAATCGAGTTGGAAAGAATACGGCGCGAGGGAAATCTAAACCGTCTGGAGACCAACTAAATAAATCAATTACGTGAGGCGTGGGAGTAGAGTTCGATGTACAAAAGACATTTTGAGTTTCGAGTCTTATGCTTATTAAAGTAACAGGAACGAATACATTCCAACATATTTTAGCTGCATCAAAAATATTCTCGAGTTTTAGATTTTAGAAAAAAAAACTCAATACATTTTTGCATAATTATAAATTTTTAATGACCACTGTGATAGTCGGTACCATTGATGAAATATATTTTTATCGTTTTAACTGCTGACGTGATCAGGATGGTCTTAGCTATAATTTATGAAGATCAGTTTGATGACTATCATTTCCTACTTGCTAAATGGGTTTTAGTAACTTTCACAGATCCGTTTGATTTGAAATTTAGTTTGCTGTTACCTTCGTGGTATTTCCAAGACATGCTAACCTTGACCTGATTCTGTACCATCATGATAATAGTCTGCGGGATGCTGAATTCTTCGGAAAGTTACATCAGATGTAGCGTGCTTAGGCTCATAGGAATAGTCTCAATGAGATTGGTCCCAGGCTTACTAAAAATTTTTAATTTTATATTATATATAAAATATCTTTTTCGTTTTTAATGTAATCTTTATCGTTTTAAACAACAGCTGAACTCTCATATTCCCGTATTCCTTTCTTTAGTGCAATACAATATTAGTACTAGACCCCAGTTTTTAAACTAACGTAAAATTAATAATAACCCTGAATTGCGAAGGGTAGTTCGATAATATCCTGTCGTACGTTAGTGCAGCTGCCGAGTTTTTATTGGTCTGTTGATAAAATTACACCCCTTGAGTCGCACATTTCGTTTTACGCGTGTAGGAGGCGTGGTGCAATTTCACAAAGACGTATAGCTGTTTCAGGTTCACTAATAGTATTGAAACATAGTAGTACTGCAATTGCATCAGAATCTTTATCCGAATTGATTTACCTTTTAATAGTCTTTTTTGCATAATTGTTCTCATCAGCATACGCCATGATTGCAACGATCAGTACTGTCGATTGCATTTTTCAAACACGTAACGCTTAGAAAATAAATTGATTATATAACTTTGTTGCGGCATTCTTCTGAAAGAACCGATTGGTGAATATGTTCTTGGAGATTTAGATAGACATTCGTTTGGAAATACTGAGTGATTAATAGGAGCGATAGTAATGATCTTATTTTCTTTACAGTCTATTGTTCCGAGTTTTATTTCAATTGCGAAAATCTTTGCTCTTTGTTGTACTGTAAAGTGCTGTAACGAAGGGTTTACGATGAATAGTTGTATATTTTAATATGTATAAAAGCGATTTCTACATCATTTATTAGTTATGTGCCTGCTGATATTAAATGGCACATTATTTTTAATGTATGTTATGAATTGAATACGCAAACATTTGGTCACAATCTATTTCTCTTTCCTGCGATAGTGCTTACTCTCACATCTTTATACTTAGAAAATTCCTTTTTCACTTTTAGTCTTGCCTTAATCCTTGTTCCTTATCACAGCTTGTCAGTGGGTAGGGTACTTCTAAATTAACACTTTCAAATTGTGCCACTTCTTATCTTTTATCATAATCTAAAATAAGATATTCTGCGTTATGTCCGGATTACGGATGTGCCCATCTGCGCAACGGGTTAGGCACACTCATCGTTTCTTTAGCTTTATTTTCTTTTCTGAGAAAATGTATTCGTGGTATGGTTCTTCCTTGTTACATTTTAATATTATCGTGTGCTAGTCTAAAGTCTTTTCTGTTAGTATCCGTTGCTTTTAATGTTGTTGTATTATTATTATTATATTATAAAGCTACATGATCTCTTATTTCGTGAGAATTATGTTATTTCGAATATTAATATATTAAACATGTAAATAACTTTTAGGTTAGAAACAGTTGCCTTTGACTAATAAGATCTTACTGTATAAAATTACATATTAAATCACATGATTATCTCTTTATATCTATGTTGATTAATTATAAATGAACTTGAGGAGTGTGTGCTATTTATTACAATCGGTGAGAACCATCATGATGTTACTATAAAAGTTATTGTATTGTTACTGGTAGTTTTGTATGCTGTCTTTTATTAGTATCCGTTTATATCTTGTAGATAGTATTTACAGGCCAAAAACTTAATTATAAAATCGTTAGTGTTTGGAATAAGCACTTAGGTTTTCTCTATTTCGGATTTAAAACTAACTTCTTATTTATTTTTGCTGGTTTCGGGGTTGCAGTTCACATGTCTGTGTAAAATTTCCGGCTGTTTGATTATATTGTATGTAGATAGATAGACACGACGGAATCTAATTTTAAACGATTTCACTTTTTCCTACTAAGGTTACTAAGGCAGTCTAACATAACGCCCACATGATGGAAAGCGGTGGTTATCACTCGCTCGTTGCCCTGTATAAACTTTTTCATACCTTTTTTTAAGAATCACATGCTGTACTAGTTTGAGAAAACCTATTTCGCCAACCGAAGCGTACGCGGGAGAAAATTATCTGAAACCGTACCGTACCGTACGCTTGGACAGAACCACACCACCTGACTATTAAAAAATGCAAATAAAATAGACATAGAGTCTAATTATTATCAGCAGAAAAATATTATATGCTAAATATGTGACTAACGTAACGATCCCGTCTAACCACTTAAATTGTGTAACAATTTATACTTGCTAGGAGGTACCCTCTTTGAATTACATAAAAAAACCTATTACACTTTTATTGAAAAAATCCTGGCAAAATTTATAACTTTCAAGCTCTGTGGCTTATAAGACTTCGTGGCTGCTAAATTTATACTTGCCCTCTTTTATTTCAGATGAGTATTTTTAAGCAATAACATTTTTTCCGCACTTATTTTGTAAATTTACCTCTGGAGGGAAGTCTTGTAGGATGATTTACAAAGTTACTCGAAATTAGAAGACATGATATTTTCCCTTTTAAATTGTTACATGTTGGTTCTGGTACAAGTTTTAAACTGAGAACTTAACTAGTTTTAACATTTAACTATCTGTGTCTTGTCCAAATGAATAAAACACTGATTTTTATTTAGTCATTGAATTTGATACTTAGGTCTTTTTTGCTTGCAGGCTGATTATGAGACGTTAAAAACTTTCTAGATTTACGTTTGTACTTCAAAACTTCTCTATTGAAAACGTTAAGCTTTCACAATGTCCTTACGTATTTATAACCGGCGCTGACATTTTGTATAGACTATTAATCATAGCAGCACATTAGTCCGTAAGATCAAAAGGCGAGTTTTTGGAAAGCTTGTCAAGAAGCGGTTTTCAAATTAAATGTTGTGAGTTGATGTATTTAAAACGTTGTTTTGCTTTTCACTATGCCGCCGAGCACTATCACAAATAAACTAGTTTCAGAGCAACTTAGTAAACACCTTGTATATTTTCTAACTGAGTACATAGTTATCGCTCGTAGAACTCATGGCTAGTGTATTTATGGTTCAGAGTGACTATAGTGAACTTCTGTATATTTATATTGTTGATAGACATACAATAAGTAATCACGCATCTACTTACGAAAAAAGTAAGTAAAATACTTATTTCAAAAATGTTTTACTAAGTGAGATCGTCCCACAAGCCTGAATGGGAGGAACACAGGAAGAGCATATAATGCTCTTCGTGTGTTCCTTACATAACACCACCACGCTGGCCCAATGCGGTTTGGTGGGTTAAAGCAATTGTAGTAACAACCGGGACCATTGGCTTACCGTGCCTTCCGAAGCAAGAGATAAAAAATATTGATTGACCCATCCCGGGATCAAACATGGCGAAAGTTGCTTTGTTTCCGGAATCAAAACCAGAGCGCTCAAATGACTACGCCACCGAGCTCCTCTATTATTTGACGTTTTTATAATTTACATAGATTGTTTCATTTACCTTCCATTTTGGATGTTTATTTACACGGTGATACTATATCACGTAACTAGTGTACAGACACGCGAATTTGCTGTGGCTCTGTAATCTATAAAGACAGACAGATCTGTATAAAAATGTTATAATTAAAATTTTCCCCGTAATCAAGTCTCAAAATCGAGGTCCTGAATGTTTACGCGATAGGTTCCCAGCACATAACGGGATTACGGGCGCCCTTAATACCTAGGATCGTTTACCTGACACAAATAGACATGTTTGTATGCTCCCATTACTTTACTGGAAGCACACAGAGCAAGAGCTATGTACACACTAGTCACACCAAGCACTTATATCATTATTTAACGCGGCTTGAAAGGACTTTAAACAACAGTAGTGTACGCTAAACCGCAATAATTCTGTACCATTATGTCATATAGAAACCTGCAAAATCAAGGAAATCATTTACTTGATATTTGTATGTGCGTTGATTTTCTGGAAACGAGAGATGTTTGTGCCACCCCCTTACTTACCAATTAAATAAAATGCTAGTTGGATGAGATAAAGATATAGAAATTATGTTATTAGGCACCCTACCCTTTTCAGCCTAGCAGACTTTTTCATGTTTTGTTTCGTTTTTTCCCTTTTAACAAATTTCGCAATGCGAACGCAATTAAAAACCTAATCATTGTTTTTAACTCGTCTTTGTAAGACAAATAAAAACACTGTCGATTATGTAAACCTCGTCGGCCATTGAAGTCGGACCGGAGTTGTTTAGATCGACCTCATTAATTAGCTATAATAGCTGATTTTGCAGTGAAATTGTACTACAATTATTTTGCTATCGACTATTTTTTTCCAGGTTTTCACTTTAATCAGTATTCTGGTTATGATCTGTGACATGACACTTTTTTTTTATACAACTAGACATATTGTATATTGTTCTGTTAATTTTTACGTTGACTTACTGAATTTTGTTTAAACATTTTTGATATCAGCGTTGTAGACAATACCGTTCAGGAGACTGTACGGTATTTACATTTAATTTGCATAATTATTAGCGATGTAGTCTATAGTAAAATGAAAACAACAAATTAATTAAAATAAAAAGTTTCATTTTATTGATTGGGCTTATATTCTCAACCAAGAACAATTTAGCATTACGTCTCTACTCGTTGAAAACTTCGAGAAGGTTGTACAGTCAACGGTACACATTCATATCATACCTAATGCTTGATATGTTGGACGTTATTCTTTAGTCATAGGAGCGGGTTTCGCAGAGCACTGTGTAGAGTAAAACCAGATATAACAGTGATGGATTGATCCCGAGTGGCTTCCGCTTGCATGGAAAATATCCCGAGACTGACGTTGTACGTGTAATTATACTTAAAAAAAAATAATTACGAAATTTAACATGGCTTCCTTCAAGAGAGGCGTGAAAAAGCACCTTTTGGGCCGGTAAGGTGGAGGCGGCTAGAGCAGTGTCTAAGCTGCACTAGCTGTCTTCGCGTATGGACTCTTCTTACCGCTTCACATCAGGTGTTGTTGGGTCAATTGCCATGCTTTGTATTAAAAAAAATCAAAACAGCGGAGTGTTATGACTATGTTTCATCAGGAGCAACGGTAACTCTGCATGACAGGCAATAGGATAAGTTTTACTGGCCTTACACCTGGTCATGCAAAAAGAAAAGAGTAAGGACTATGAATGAGGGTATTTAGCGGTAGTCTCGGTCGCTACCATTGACCGAGGAACTCCACGTACCCCCGCAACGTTCTTTTCGTCACGATGAATGATAACAGAGTTACATAGAATGTAATTGTGTTTTTGTTGTGAATCTTCAGTGTGCATTTTTAATACATCAACTCAATGGAAGTTGTCGTTCTATTCGCATATGAAACATCGATCAGCGGCGTAGGGCTGTGGTCGGGCCCGACGTAACTCGATTGACAGGCAATCTCGCGCCGGCGCCCTTCAATCACGGTTTTCATTACAAATTGAAAAATCATATTCGAAGATTTTACTGGCTGTTTTAATGTCAAATGTGGAAATGGAATAGATGATAACATATTTGCTTTGTATAAGTCAAAAAGTAAGTTATCCTCTATAATTGGCGTAGTTAAAATTATTATATTTTTTTTATTTGATCCACGTGTTAATTGAATTCATTATTTTCGCCTTCTTTTTGGACCTTAATAATTTATAATGCGGTTACTCTAATCCAAATAACTTCAGTAGGTTTCAAGATTGTGATTTCTTAAGCCTTAATAATAATAACTTATCCGTAGATTTAGTAAAAATAGTATTACTAGTGACATTATATTATATTAACATTAAATTAATACAAAACACCTTTGTAATAAGTGTGTATTCATGGTAATAAATAATTTAATTTAATTTAAGATTCCTTTTGTTTGAGTCTTTCTTTTTTGCTTAACGGCTGCGAATTGCGATACAATAGTTAGTAATCCTCTTTTCATTTCATTTCAATTTTGCCTATTCGCATACCATTTCGTGTTGTATCTGTGTATTGACAGAATTCTGCCGTTCGTTGAGTTGCGGTATTTCCCGACGCATGTAACTAGATTCGCAGGCAATTTCGCGCCGGCGCCTTCTAATTACTTACAACTGCCAACTGCGAAAGCAAAAATGGTTTTCAGCTTTTAGCTGGAAATTAGTCGTTGAGTGAAAAGCGTTGATGACATGAGTTGTGAGCAGTTGCGATGTGACTCGACTCATGGTTAAATGCACTTTTATAACTGCCACACGAGCTGAACCCAAATCTTGCCATAATGTTTGACAACAAAGTAGAATACAAATACTAACCTGTTCTGTAAATGTAAAATATCTTTTTGCGTATATTTTTAAGGTACTAAATCGTCTAATTTGCATAGCATTGAAAAATTTGCTTTAGTTTTTAAACTCACAAATTCTTGTTGGCTTAAAAGTGAAAAAGAGGTAAGTAATGTTACTAATTAATTACGCGTCAACCTTTCTAATGAATTCGCCTGCTTCACCTGCTATCGTAAATCAAATACATATAAAAGAAGTCACCCTGATCTGATATAACTTACACGATCAGAACTAACTCAGAATTACCCGGCTTAAGCTCATACACATTTGCTTAACGATGTTAATCGCAATCGGAACGTGTCTCTATAATTTTGTGTCCATCTCTCGTAAATCCTGTTTCATTACGTTGTAATATCCAACCCAAGTAACATTTTGCAGGGAAGACGCTCGTATAACATCTACAATGTTAAGTTCTATTTCGAGAAAGCGCAAAGGTTTAATTACGTTAGATGTATGATGCTGCGAGTGCAGTGCTTCTCTTACATTATCACATTTCAGTTGAGGTAACATTTCTTTGAGATATGATCTCTTGAGTCCTTAACATTTTAAGTCGCCAGAAATAAGATTGCGAATCTCGTTTCCTCCGATGACGTGACTTTTTAATGGCTTCTTCAAGTGGTGATTTTTCCTCAAGAAATGACCAGACAGACATCTTTAAAAAACGTATTCTCAGTATCATTTGTTGATATTAATCAGAGATGGACCAAAATATAAAAATGCAGGTTTTCTAGTGTGCCGGCTTGCTGCTAAGGGATGAAAGGTTAAGAACATGTTATGCACTCGGATGTCTCTCATCTGTACTCGCAGGGTTTGGGTGAGTCAGCGCCGTATCGCGTCTGAATTTAGTGTATGCAGACAATGCATGTATTTCGAAAGCGCCAGGCGCCTGCCAAACTTTGATGTGCATTGCCAAATAGCGAGTGTTCCGCCGTTACTTTCACAATACGACCCGGTTGCGTTACCGTTCTGTTGCGAGGCGTCGCGTGCTCTGCGACAACGAATGTCTTCCGATGTTTCGCTAACGGTTTACTTTGATTAGGAATTAAACTTGGTGTTGCCGTGTTGCTGCTAAGTGCACGTGTGAACAGAGAGCATCGTAACTTTGTGCTGTGTGAATTTTTCAAGAATTGGTACAGTTATTGGGTCGAGTGTAGTATTTCTTCAGAATTTTTCAAGAATTGGTACAGTTATTGGGTCGAGTTTAGTATTTCTTCAGAATTTTTCAAGAATTGGAACAGTTATTGGATCGAGTGTAGTATTTTTATTTTGTTTTTATTCAAGCTCTGGACTCAAATTAAAGAAAAAAGTGAATGGGCCGCTTCTCGCTAATTTAGGTTTTCAGTCCAGAAACACAGTACCTACATAAATTCAAAATTATTTGTAATTGGCGCATTTTCCACAGTTTCTTATAATGGAAGCCAAGTGTGTATAGATGATGTCTCTACGTTCAGTTAGGAAGACTCCTAATTTTTGTAAAGATATTACCAAAATATTTTAGATTTGCCTAATATCATCTACTTGTAAGTAGTTTCCTTCAATGATTGATCGTTTCATTTTTACTATCAGCACTGAGAACAAGATTAGCGAAAAACATTGCGTGTTTGTAAGACGTACAGCTAATAATAGAGCTCTATGAAGTGGAATAATATCTGAAAGAGTTATTCACGGCACAATGCCTGGACCACAAAGGCGGCAAACGAGATTGGCATCGTTCTACTTGCACTCGACCTTTTCATCATTGTGCCGTTCAAACGACCAGTCGACAACTACACTATTTGATTTTGAAATGGGTCTTCTTATCTATTCACTTTCTCTAAATAATTTAGGTAGTAATACATATAAAATGGTCTTTATGAAAAAAATAAAAATGAAATTATGTTTATTCAAATTGGCCACAAAGAAGCACTTTCAAATTTTAGTGGTCTAGGGCCTGTTGTTTGCTGTATTGTTGCAATTATAACTGTTGATAGTGATGCGGTAACTATAAACTATTATTCACTGCATTTGAGAAAATTGAAATGAAAGACCATTCTTTGTTATGATACCAACGTAATATCCAATCATCCTATTAGGTTTTTAGTCATTGAGTTTATTGAATATACGACTAGAATATTGTGTAATATTAATATAATTCATTCGGCTATGAATATTTAAAAATATTTCGATGTACAGTAAGTGTTTACTTGAAGTATTTCCGCGGTGACTGAAGTTTATGTGACGTCAGATCGCTGTTGTCACGTTTCGATTCACGCAATTCTTGGACGCAATCGCGAAATCCATAATTTGCGACTGGCCGCCTCTTCACTGAACCAAGAGTTTTGCAAAACGGGGCGAGATTCCCTGGAAAATTACTGTCTGAGAAATTGTTTTCCTTGTATGCCAAGAGTAAGAAGAATAGATGAATAAATGCGATGCGAGTTTTATCAGAATAATGCCAAATGATACACTGCCCTGAACAGGTTATTGTTAAGATTATATTATTTTACACTTAAAATATTTAACTATTTGTTTGGTTAGCGGTTTTTAATTAGAAAACCCTTTTAATTAGACCATGTTTTTACATACAGTACTTTATACTTCTGATTTAGAATTCTAGAGGTTGAAATGTATCTAATGTTTGTAGTCTCAAGTTTTTGGTTTCTACAAAGATTATTGAGGATATTAAAAGCCAACCCAAGGGAATCAAACTGTCACGTTTCGTTACACACAAATTACGCGTCCTCAATAAAACTTCTTGAATTTCGACGAATCCATGACTCCACATCTCCGCAATGAACCGAAACAATATTTTTTACTTGTAAAGTAGAGATCTTACGGTACTTTAAGAAGAATATTTATAGAAATTCTTATAGGTAATTTAAAAAAAGCAGCACTAGTTCACTACCTATCTCTACGGTTTAAATAATTACCGTCAGGTCTTTTAATTACATACTTATATACATCTCAAAACGTGGTATCCAACACACAATAAGTGTTACAAAACTTAAATAGCAACGAGAACAATAAAGAGTAGTTTATTGTTCTGCGCTTCGTTGAAATGAGTATAAAAGTTCATTGCTGTATATGTGGCCTTAGCTATGCCATTTGATCAGTCAGCGGTTCGAAGGTGAACCTTCCTAATACTAGGTTTTGTTCTTACGCTCTCCAGTAGCACAGGTTTTACGAGGCAATATAGTGATTTATAGTGTTACGGTCAGTTTTGGTCTTTCTTATGCTGCGGTTGTTAAATGTTTTCTTCAATTGTTAATACTCCCAAACTCACTTGATGAATAGTTCAGATCAGAAGATTTACCTGTTACTTTATTCAAATATTTCTTGTTAACTGTTATAAACATTGCAGATATATTGAGTCATTATTTTTGTTATAGACGGGGTTTCCAATACTCGGTTATATCGCGGTATGGTAGACCGAGGTCAAGACAACCGATATAACCTATAATGGCTGCTTTCTCATAATAAAAAACTTGTTAGCAGCAAGAAGCGCGTTGTCGAATGGAAAATAACCTCTATAGCGGTACTTAGACGTCATATCATTGTCATGCTGCCGAGTAAAGACGGTGTTTGATAAATATGACAACGCTGACATTGTAGAATGCTTCAAGACTTGTATAGATTATATCTAACAATACTATCAATTCGTTTCTTTAAAGTTTATTGACAGTATTTTTTTAATTTCTTGTATTAGTATGGTACCTAGTTAGTAACAGAGATGTATCCTGATATACAAATGATCTGATGCTAAGTTTTGCTGTTAGTGGGTAATATATTATACTTGCCCAATACTCCTAGTTTTAATGACATTAGACTTTCACTCAAAAGCATGGCACAGGGGTGTGGTGGCACTCTTCTTAAGGATAACAGGACGCAATAGAAGAACTACGGTCTTTGGTTCCTCAATTGGGTCCTGTCACCCTTCACGCTTGTTAGTCATGTTTACAAGCTGTTTTCGAGGGCTATGACGAATCGTCTCGCACGTAGGTTTGACGACTTCCAATCTCCTGAACAAGCCGGATTCCTAAAACGCTTTAGTACCACAGACCACATGCACACGCTGCGACAGGTTACACAGAAGACCGAAGGGTACAACCTGCCATTATGCTTAGCGATTGTGGACAATGATCAAGCCTTCGATTCTGTTGAGACCTGGTCCGTGAATCAGTCAACCCAGAGGTGTCAAATTGTCTATCGGTACATCCAAGTGCTGCAGTCACTCTACGCAAACGCCACTATTTCAGTCTCCTTCTAGAACCAGAACTCGAAACCAATACGAGTTCGGCGATGTTATTTCGCCTAAACTCACAGCCGCATTGAAGGATGTGTTTAAGCTTTTGGACTGGAGAAGATTTGGCATCAACGCAAAAGGTCGAGTACCTACATGACTCACCTTCGTTTTGATGATGATATCGTAGTCATGGCTAAGACACTGGTGGACTTAAGCACAATGATCGACGTGCTGTGTAGAGACTCCCAACAAGTGGGTGTTAAAATGGATAAGACCAAAATCATGTCAAATTCTCAAATCGTACTCCTGTGAACTTTGAAAGCTCTACCCTGTAAGTTGTTGACCAATATATTTACCAGGGACAAGTGAAAATGAAAATATCTTTATTCAAATTGACGATTTAAAAATGCAAGAAGTATTTTCTTCAAATTACTTACGGAACTGAGACGTGGCCGCTTACAGTGGCCCAATGTCACCAAAGGACAATGGCGAGAGAGCTATGCTCGGGGTTTCTCTGCGTGATCTGATCAGAAATGATGAGATCTGCAGAAGAACTAAGGTCACCAACATAGCCCGAAGAACGGCGTACCTCAAATGGCAGTGGGCAGGCCATATGCAGGCCGTCCTCGAGTGGCGGCCGCGTACCGGGAGACGCGGCGTTAGTGGCCCGACGATCTGGTGAGGGTCACGGGAAGCCGATGTATGCCGGCAGCGTTGGACCGATCGCTTTAAATACTTCAGGGGGAGGCTCATGCCCAGCAGTGGGCGTCTCTCTGCTGAAATGATGATGATGATACTTTCACTATGATGTGACTTCCGTTTCAAGTGGTTTACTTTTCTACTTAAAAGAAACTAATATTTTATTTAATATTTAAAAATAAATAGAACGTCTGACAGAAGAGAATCAGGAACAACTTCCATATCGAAATGTGTGCGGTAGTATTAAAGTTATACTTACTTGAAATAACGCGACGATCGATGGCAGTGGATTCGCCATGTGGTTAATTTGGTGTGTTTAATTCGGCGCAGAAACAACAAATAATGATGATAAGTCCTGTATTTTCTTGTCTGCATACATATATACAATTGATCCTTGTAATGTTGGTAACGAAAGTGGTGGTAATAAAAGTGATGACTGGTTTCCTGCGATAAGAACGCAGTACGCAGTTACTAGACTATTGCGTTCACGCAGGTAAATGAAACAATGTAACTAACCGCAAATAGTAATATCGTCTTGTGCAAAAGCAGACAAAGATATGAAATATCCATCTAAGAAAATGTGTCTGATTGTAACATTCCTTTGCAGCGTCTGTTCACTCTCTACTTCAATTTTAGTGGTTAACTTATCGGGCCTCAAATATAGAGAGATTAGCTGCATGAAAAGAAAACGAGGTAAAGATTCTACAAATATTCAACATAATAATATATTTATTTCAACGAAAAAAGTTAGTGAGAAACGTTTGAATTGCGTTTACGTGATGCGCTTCTAACAAATGTTACGGCAATCTTGTAAAAAAGTATGAAATGAACTACGCCAAAACCCTTCTGTTTTAAGTGGGGTTTTGGGTATCTTGTTGTAGTGACTAACTTACCAAGTGAAAGCGTTAGCAAGATGACCCGACTTGATCAAAAAGGTTGCATCAATTACAGTTCAGTATCATGACGGTAGAAATGAAGACCTATGTATACATATATATAGCGTTATGTATGTATATTGAAAACACAGTTTATAACATGTTGCTTGAACATTTTTTAACCGACTTCAAAAAAAGGAGGAGGTTATCAATTCGTATGTATGTTTTTTTTTATGTTTGTTACCTCAGAACTTTTGACTGGATGAACCGATATTGAAGATTCTTTTTTGTTCGATGCGGAATAGTTCCCATTTGGTCCCATAAAAAATTTTTGGAAATCCATTGGGTAGTTTGGGTTTTAAATAAAAAAAATCTGGAAAAATTTCGTCTGCATAAAAACATCTACATATGCGAAGTTGCGGATATTTGCTTTCCTATGAATTTTTTTAGTGAAATGATACGATAGTAGATAACAATATAAGCTCACGGTCACCCATCTAGCTTTGACCTTCAAAAGTTATCACTAAAAATTGTGAAATAAAAATTTAAACAAAAAATAAAACCGACTCCAAAAAACTGAAAAGGATAAAATAATTAAATTTTAGTAAGTAGGCACTCATCCCCTAGGAACATATTTTTGGAGTTGGTGCTAAGTTGTTTCCAGAAACCATAGATAGTGAAGCACCGACTCCAAAATATGTTCCTAGGGGATGAGTGCCGACCTACTAAAATTTCATCCTTTTCAGTTTTTTGGAGTCGGTTTTATTTTTTGTTTAAATTTTTTTGTATTCTGTTTTTTTTTTTGTATTTTAAACGTAGCATAATGTCTTAAATAGCAAATGTTTCAGTCCCATTAGTTCAATTAATACTTATCCAATCAACTCTCATACGCACTAACTAGCCTTTGTCATTGTCAAGCCGTTGTCTCGTGGCAAAAACCCCTGGCTCGTTCAAAATTCAATCAACGCCACGCTAATTAACATTTACTATTCGGTCCTGTGTGCGGCTTACGTAGCTTGTGTATAATTAGAGTTGTATTGTATAACACTTGATATTTTATATTTAATCAGAACCACGTCACAGTTGCGCGAGTCGGAACGACTACTACTTCAGTCAGGTGTACTACAAAATCCATGAAGTTTTGAAAAATCATTTGGTGCCACTGATACTTCATCGACCTAGAATAGATATAAGATAAAATCCCTATTGGATACCTCCATAATATGGCATCCAATAAGGTAACCACGAGCTGTCAAATAGTGATACCTACCTACACTTGTATTTTAGGTTGACTTGAAATTAGTACTACCACATAAAAATGACTACCAAGATTCCCTGGATATTGAAATTGTTTGAATTATCTATCTAATTGCTTCTCAATTAATCCCTTATATATCTACTAGCTGACCCCGCAAACGTTGTTTTGCCATAAAAAAAAGTAAAAATAATAATAGATAGTAGCCGATTCTCAGACCTACTGAATATACATATATAAAATTTCATGAAAATCGGTGAAGCCGTTTCGGCGGACTATGGTAACTAAATTTGTGACACGAGAATTTTTTATATTGTTTTATTAGATGTAGAAGTATCGATTCAATCGCTAAGACAAGATGCAGCATTGCCAACACAACAGTTATTCAGATCCAGGGCTGAGTTGCTTGGTAAATTATAATCCATAGGTTCTCATCAAATTGGCAAGGCCAAACGTATCGAGTGTGCTAGATCCCTATCGTCTATTTGATGCACGCCACTATAACATTCGGGAATGCTTTGGTAATTAGTCTAGTTGGCTGGTAGCATTCTTCAAATTAATGGTTGTGTATCTGTCGCCGCCGCCTGGTTAAATCAGCCGCTTAACTGGACGGCTAGCCCGTTGATTAAACGCCGGCATCCAATTGAATGCCTAGCCCGATAGTTAATTGAACTAGACTCACTTAACGTTTAACGACTTGGCGTATTGAATGGATCGTCTTGTACTGAAAATTTTTGGTTGGTTCAAGGCTATTTTTTTCATGATCATTAATAACCGACATCGTTTTGGTTCTATGTGGTCATAAAAAAGATTACATTGAACCTACCAATTACTCGAACAGTCAAATTAACCCTATTTTCGATAAAAAACTTAAAACATGTTTTGTTTCTATCACTCGAAAGAAAATATTAAGATCGCTGTTGTTTTTATAACTTATGTTTTACCATATCTTAGAGTGGAAATCGTTATCTTCAGCACGTAAATATTATGTTATGTAAAAAAACATTATAAAACTGTCGCGACGAATTTATTTTGGTGACATATGGTGACAAGACTATGTATGTATGAGTATACTTACTTGATCAGATAAATTAAACCTGCTTCATTTTTAAATGTCCTTTTTTTCTCAATAGTAAGTACAACTTGTTTGGCCGGCGTTTCCGGACTAAGTTGACGCCTACCATCACATTAGCCATATACCTTTTACCACATTTACACAAAAATTTTACAAATAATTAAATAAAACTGTGTGTGTACACCCATGCTGACATTGAACTCTTTACAGGCATTAATAAATTGATTACGTCATTCGTTAAAACATTGCGTAAGTGTAAATATGGCGCAGTTGTTAAATGAGACAATAAAATATATTTCTATTATTTAATAATAATAGAGCGAAAAATACCTGTGTTAAGGAGAAAACAGACAAATATTAGTAAATAAATTATGTTAGATACATATGAGTCTAAATTAATGAGTTATTGTTTTATTTTTCTTGTTTCATTTTCCTTCGTTCTTAAAATATTAATTAATAAAAATAACGGCACGGTTTTGACCTTTTCACTAAAGCGACATTCGTGAATGCAACGAATATCCCAAACTTTTAGAGCGTGAACAGTCTACTAGGATTCGATGGAACTTGTTATTAACGTCCCTAACGAACAAAAGGGCTGTGAGTATTCACGGCGTATTTTCTCATTGTAACGAGGTTTCTGAATTAGGTAAATTACCTCCTAACATTCAATTAAGTAAGGATGCAATGTGTTGTGGTCTTATGTTACGTTGTTACTGATGAACAAAGAAGGAAACATATTCCGTATAATTTTAGCCTCTGTTAAATAAACTAAGCTTTTCGACACAACAATTAATTTAGTACGTTAGTGCCACGAAGAAAGAGAGATGAAAGGGAGGTGTTTTATATCCTGCCAGGTATACTATATATGTATATGCCAGTGTAATTACTGGGCATGGACGGCATTTCATCTTAGGCCCCAGGATGATAACACACCTGCAATATCAAATGATTTTTCCTTGTTATTGCAGGTGTCTATAGGCGGCGATAACCGCTTACCATCAGGTGGGCCGTCAGCTTGTTTGTCATCTAGTCGTATAAAAAAATAAAAAAAGTGTACACTAACACAAAAAAATCAGGAGAAATGTCCTGAATCCGGGAAAATACCCATAAATTTATTTCATGCATATTTTGTTTGTACAAAAGTTAAAATAATTCGTCGATTTCACCGTTATTCAACATGGCAATATGGCGGGCGACATAGATAAATCAACTAAAAGTCACCGTCAGCTATGTATTGTTCAGAGTAGGATGAATTAAGATTGCGTAACGTGTATTTAGCGAGGAGGGCACTCGTAAAAGCGCGCCATTTGGTGACGTCACTGCTTGCTGGGCTTCCCTCGCCACGGTGAATCATCGGGGGAAACTGCCGTATACTATATGTATAGACTTCAACATTCTCGTTGTATTAAAAATTTTAGTAACAACATCGTAAAGTCTGTAATGTCATTCACCAGTAATTTCAAACCTCTACATAGAAGTTCATTTGGCCCAGGATTTTTTAACTGTTCGGGGTAGGCGATGTAAAGTAAAAATTTTACAAAGAATAAAATTTCGTGTCCTAATCAAAATTAATACAGTGAGTAGTCTACTAAAGTCTACAATTAAACAGTATTCCAAGGCTTCGGACCAAAACAGTTCACTGAGAAATCTAATTGTTACGACCACGACGTTATTATATTGTTCTGAATATTTAATTTTCGAACGCACTTTTTTTATCTAGCAAGAATAAACAAAGTTTGAATCGATTTCGATTAATTATGTTCCGTTTACCAAACACTAAAGTCCTCTTTAACCACAGAAAGGTCCGATACGTGTGTGGGCATATCACCTTCCTACATAATACCAGCTCCGATCTTTCACCACTGCAGGACAGCGGTGAGTAAGTCTGCCTACGACCGAAATAATATGATTCCTTGTTTAAATATAGCCCCCGTATTTTGGACCGGTGCCTTTATGTTGTAAGTCTACGGTGACTAAGACTAACGACCTACGGGCACGGACGTGTATGGTAATTCAATCAACTCTACCAGTCAGTCGGCTGTTGCACAAATATCTAATGTTCTAGCTCTATGTTGACATTGAATTTGAAATGTTTTGTACCCGGTATACAATACATACAATCTATTTTGAACATTACAGAATCAATGTGGCCTTGTGGACATATGAATTAGATCGTAAAAAAAACTGGAAGGTACCGTCTGGACTACTAGTTATTGTAATTGAACTTAGATTTTTCTGAAGTTTTCAAGTGATGTCATCTCTTGGAGAATTATGTCTTAGAAAGTCTAAAATGTAAAATAACTTAAATTAAGAAAGCTTTTATAAAAATCGTGGACAATTTTAGAAAGTATTAGAAGGAGCTTCCTAAAACCTGCATTTATCACGTTAATTAAGGTCGAAAATTGACTTTCTAAATGACTAATCATTTAATGGCTGTTCGTTTTCATTGATAATAATCATAGTTCTACCTAATTCAGAATCAGCCCAATTATTATTGTACATCATATGTGTCGGCTATCTAGAAGTCTACATTAAGTATTCAATGTCATTAGGCTGCCGTGTTGTGTTATTTGCGATAATTTTTCGATTTACTGACTTGTTTTTTGAAGGGCAAATGAATTAATTTACACGTAGGTAACTGGCAACATATTTATCCACAAACGAACTTTCGGCTGTGGTGCATACAATATAGAGGATAATGATTAAATGCGAATTCGATAAAAAGCTATTTCATAATAATGAGTTTTCCCAATTCCAAAGCGCGTGTTTAACAAACAACCCGTGAATATTTCGACGGCAACGAAAATAGCGCGTAAACTTTCCGTCCATCTATACTTGCTATAATTGAGAGAGGGTAAACATCGAGACGGGAGCAGGGCTACCACCCCCTACTTGTACACAGGGCCTATGAGTTGTGAAGGCTTGTTTCGGTATGGCGTTCTGTTTAGCAATTAAGGTATCAAAGAATCAACTAAGCTGGTTGGGTATGAATACCATTCTTAGTATTATCTTATAAATTTTCATTAGACAAGTTTTATAATTGTTATAAACAATGTTTAGTAGAATTCTTCTCAGAATCCCACACATACTGAATGGAACACTCTTGTAGTAGTGTCTATTTTGTGATATATCTAGAATCAAACTTACACTATGACACTAGGGGTGCTGGCTGACACAATAGATCAATTTTTAGGAGTCGCCCGGTGGGCTGATAAAGGATTAAAAGTTAAAACAAAACAATATATGTACAAAAATCGTTTTTATTGACAATTACGCTACGTAATTTATATTTGTAGACAGTGATTTTATAGATGAAATACCATATTAGTTATAATAAAATAGCTTGTGTGAACAATTTTCAATGCATTAACGTGATTCCTTTTTTCGGCGATTCAGTAGGTGTCTAATCTTTACATTAACTTTATAAAGACTTTTTTGTTTCTGAGAAGTTTAACCGACCGCAAAAGCTCTGGATAGTTAATGAGTTCCCTGTTGAGATTTTCCTATGAAACTACAGCCATTTGCCACGTTCATGAAATGAATAAAACAGTTGTCTCCTAAGTCATTTGGTACATCACACCCCTATCTAGGTAGGTACTGGGCTCGGTCACCTTGTCGTCACTCCATCATCCACAACAGGCTGACATTGTGCGCAGAACTAAATTATTAACTACTTTAGTAAACGGCCTGTTGTCCGTACGGCAAGCCTGGCTAGATAACATAGCCTTAAAATTTGGATTTTGTTGTATTGTGATATTTGTGATACTTAAAATAGTATCTAGATTAAGTAAGTAGCCAACCAATAAATATCTATTGAGTAGGTTTCAAAATATCTAAATATTAGGGAACTTTTCTTTCAATTAATTTTTTGAGCTAGCGTGTTATTTTTCTCGGTTTTCTCAATATTTTCCCAATCATTAAATTCTGAAAGTAGGTAGAAATACATATTTGAATGACTTCGTTATAAATCACGGTTATAATGGTTGTGTAAGTAGGTCGCAAAATAAACAAGTACTGTCAAAAATCAATTTTAACATTGTAACTTTGTTGAATTGGCACATTTGTGACAGCAACAACAAGTATACAAATGATCAAGATATTTATCTGTTTTATACAAACCCTATTCAGTTCGGACCACTGGCAGGAACAGGCGACGCGTGTGCCTGTCTGTGACATGGTGACAAGTAATATTGTAGACTCCATGGGTTGCTATGTTTTTGTTCTATCTTTGAATATGGAACTCATATAATACGTAACGAAGGTATAGTTATAGAAATAAAAACTCCCAGAATTAGAAAGGTTGAAGAGAAGCCCTGTGGAGTAGCAGATTTTGATACTTGTTATGAAAATCAGGTATCAAATAGATACTTTCATAATGATTTAGAAAAATAAGCATATACTATTCTTAGACTAGTTGAGATTATTCTGTTTGGCATCAGCGTCGTTTCTAGCAAGCCGTTATCGGTTGAGAATTAGTCGCCGTTCGTCTCTTGAATGTCCGGCTGAGGAAATGGCAGAAATAAAACAACCTGTGTTAGTTTGTTTTATTTCTTCCATTTCCACAGTTGAACAATTCAAATCAACCAAGCTAAAGAGATTTCACTCGATATTTTCCGATTGTTTATAGGTTTTAGCTGGTGCATGTCATTCGAGGGTGAGCAATGAATCTTTTAAGAAAAATCCGGAAAATTGGGCATGTCATTAAACTGTACCCCTAGCACCTAGTGTAGGTTTCTTTGTCGAACTTCCAGAACTTGGAATTCTTTGCCAGCACATGTGTTCCCTCCTTCCTATAACATGGGTTCCTTCAAAAGAGGCGTGAAAAAGCACCTTTAGGGCCGGCAAGGTGGAGGCGGCTAGAGCAGTGTCTGAACTGCACTAGCTATCTTCGCATATGGACTCTTCTTACCGCTTCACATCAGGTGGTGTTGAGTCATTAGTCGTGCTTATTATAATAAAAAAAATAGTTTCAATCGAATCGACACGTTTCGATCGTGGTTGCATTCAGAATCCATTTATGAAAACTGTTTCCAACAGACGCGCTGCTGTCGTTCTTACACGATCTGACAGATGTGCCCTTATGGTGCTATTCCAAAGCGGGCTGCAGAAAGCAGCTACCGACAGCACGTGCAGCGTCTGCAAGCACTAGGCGGGTTGCTGCACGAGCAGTCAGCAGCTGCTGCATTTGGCCCGATTCGGAATAGCACATTTATTCAGAAACTGTAGGATCACGAATTCTTTTCGAAAATAAACATGCCGTCTCGCTTTGACGTACTGTAATAAAAATTGATAGGTATTTGGATAGAGTTTTGTGAATAAGGGGGTTGGACACAATTACTAAGGCTCGACTGAAAACTCTGTCTCGGTTCTCGGCTGAAATTCTCGGCCATAACCGAGACATTTGTACGGTATGGGATTCACGTTCGTCGCTGGGTGTCAGTGCGGGAGTTAGCTGTCGATTGTGACGTTATGAAAAAATCTTGCATATTTACTATCAATATTATGCAGATTTTCATTTTTTTACGATTTATCTATTAACGGTCTCGGTTCTCGGTCTAGGCCGAGAACGAAAATCGTGTCTCGGTCGACCCTTAACTATGACGATTGAAACGATTCCATTGAAACTTCACTTTAGTGGTACTGTATAAGGCAAGTAATTCGTGCTTTTTTATAAATGCGAAATTAACTCCGTCTATTCTGTCTGTTACGTTTCTTCTACGCCACTTTACACTTTTTGGCCCGATAACCGACATCCACGCGTGCGTAGCTGCGGGCGGGCATTAGAATAGGATGATTGTATTACAAATTTGGATATCGTCCATAATTGCCATTGTCACCTACATTTTCCTCTGATATTTGATAACTCCATGTTCGTGGCTGGATACCTTACTTTACAATCTCTTAATCAAGCCTTATTATTATTAGACGTATGAATGATTTGAAATCGATTTCCAAAAAATTTTCATTGGGAAATTGTTCCCTTCAGAATGGAATATCGCTACTTACTATACTGACGGGAGCAATTTCTTTAGCAATTGTGGCGCAAGGCCACACTATAATAATTATGGCCATACATTTTTCCTCATTCTGCATAGAAGAACATTAATTAGTTACTTACTTATAAAAGCTCATTAAACCTATTTGAATTTAACGCTGTTAATAGTGGTTTGTCATTTTATTTTAAACATGAGACGAGTAAGAGAAACAAAAATAGTTGTACAGTGTTTTAACCACAATAGGCTTATAATAAACGTTTATGAGTAAGGACGACATTAAACAATTTCTTTGATGTGTTTATTAAAAACAATTTCATTACTAAGCACAATATGCCTAGCAAGAGTTGGAGGTACCTATGTTTTCTATCAATGGACCTGAATATTTATATATAGATTGTTCTAATAATATAAAACGTTATGAAAAGAAAATCTAAACGCGTTGCTAGTTTAAAGGGGAATTCCTAGAAACATTCCCCAGTTGATTATTGTAGGCGTAAATGATGTCTGTGGCGTAAGTCGTACAAAGGAAATTATATATTGTTTCTACTGAACGACTCATTTTTGCTATCTATGCACACTTCTTTTGTTTGTTACTTTTGTTTGGTTCATAACAAAAGTATATTTTTCGAGAAATAATACATAATATAATCCAACGTCTCTTACTAGATAGCCAGTGTCGACGCTCTCACTCAAAGACTTATTATTATAACAATAGAAAATATATTTTGTACTTAAAATAATGTTATCTGGGGTTTAATTGTTTTTATACGTTTAACGTCTGTTCTAAAATGTTTTCTCAGTGAAAATGAAAGAATTCTAAAGTATCGCATCTTAGAACCGTACTACACTCCTTTAAAGCCGTGTTTTCTGAACTGGAGGGCTGTTGTGTGTGTCGTGCTGATGGCACCCGCGATCCTTGACATCGTTACACTCAGCCCAGGCATTGCCGTCACATGCGGGAGTGGAAACAGCTCGCCTTATCTTGGTCGCTACTTGGAAACCGCTATAGAAGGTATTTTTGTAGCTCTTGAGGATACAGGTGCAGTTTTAAGTACATAAAATAACTCGGTTACGTGAAATCCATCGTACTTAACTTTATAAGAACAATCTAAAATAGCTTTTATTTATTGTCAGCGCACCGTATTAAGGTCGATTCCCACATATCAGACATGCCTCAGTTCCGGCACAGATCCGGCACAGTTCCGTATCAGTGCTTCAGTGATTCAATTCACACATGTCAGTGCCCGCTCAGTTCACGGAGCTTCAGTGAAAACGTGTCCGTCGTCAATCGTGATTGTATTTCGTATCCATATACTTTGCATGAGATAAATCATCTCTAAATAGAGATAAAACTCTATATTCACGAACCAATTCTATTAATCGCTCGTCCTCTATTTTGTTTTTGTTGATGTCGGCGTCCGAGATCCGTCAGTGATCGGTCCGTCCGACAAAAAATATCGTTGTCGACGATACCTTCCGTGCTTGCCGGTGCCGGAACCACGCCGGAACGGACACTGAACGGACAAGTGGAGATACGTTCATAGATAATGTATGAAATAATATTTCGCACTGATACGGAACTGTGCCGGATCTGTGCCGGAACTGAGGCATGTCTGATATGTGGGAATCGACCTTTAGCGCTCAAAGGTAAATGATAAGTAACTTCTAATTAAAGGGCGTTTTTCAGGTCACTGAGTCATCCTACAGCGAATTCGCTTTGACTCGACTAAGGCACAACAGCGTTATTTAGTTAATGATAAGTTTTCGTGTGTACGTGACTCATAGTAATTTATTTATGCTGTACTTGTGCTTCAATATACGCTCCGTAGACCTAACAAACTAGTTCGAGTCAGGTCATCTAAGTTATTCAGTAGCCAGTGGAGGCTAAGCCGGTAAACGGGCACTTCAAGATGACTCGCTAGAAACTGTTTTTAGTGCTAGTTCTTTGTCATCAGTTAGTTAAATATCAATGTACCTAAAAATAAGAGCGTTGACTATTACGTATTACAATTATAAATCATTTATATTAACCATTTCCCACAAGAATACTAAGGTAAAGAAATATAGACAGCAAAGTCGGATTCCACACAATCGGATTTTTTTCAAACCCGATAATTTAAATAAAAATGCAATTTTCTTGTTATTATCGGATTCAAAGTAAATTGAAAGCTATAATCTTTAATAGGAAATATGCACGTGTTTCCCGATTTCAAAAGACATTGGACACGGTCTCACGCGAGCGGACAGATTAGATCGGCTGAGAGCTCTTCAGTCAGACACTGAAGGGTTCTTGTTTCTGTGCAGAACTAGTGAACTAGTTGATGGAAACAGATAGGCTGTGTGTACACAATATGCCTAGCAGGTATATATTTTGTATCTTGTAGTCGTACTGAAATTTATACATTGATATTTCTAATTATATATAAATCATATAGTAAGAAAAATATTTGAACGTGTTTTCAGTTAAAACGGTATTTCCACGAAACATGCCCCAGATGGAATTCGTAGGTGTAAATCTTATAATGTTTCGAGTGATTAAATTTATATTTTTAACATTTCAAAGATTCGTGTCTAGACATATAATAGTATCTATACATATAATACTGCATACACATAAAACGGC
Organism: Nymphula nitidulata; assembly: GCA_947347705.1. Classification (NCBI taxonomy): domain Eukaryota; kingdom Metazoa; phylum Arthropoda; class Insecta; order Lepidoptera; family Crambidae; genus Nymphula; species Nymphula nitidulata. Next base: position 12,317,458 of record OX374636.1, read on the forward strand.
ATCTTGATAGATATTTGAACTATTTGTTATCTATATTAGGGTACAACATAATAAACTAATAGGCATAAACTAATTAATGAAGAGGAAATGAAACTGTTTTTGTAAATAGTTAGATTTTTCAGGAATACACTATAGTAGGTACACGCTTTGTTGTTTATTTTTTCACTTCGCTTAAGTAATTATCATAATTAATTTGTTAATTGCTAATATTTTGCGTAGACATAAATTCTTTAGCACACAAGATATATGTAAATACAGTTTGTGTTTGCGGCTTGTTATGATTTAATCATTATTTTATGAAGTTTATTTTTATTTTGCGATTATTGGCGTCATTACTAGCTGACCATAGCGAACATCGCGATGGACAGATTCCTCGACGCTACATAAATTCTGAATTTCACAATCGCGTAATGTAACCTTCACATTACGCCTGTGAATTCAGTACACACGACAGCACATAATGTGTAACAGTTGCACTACGAAAGCGGCCTCTATTACGAACGCAGAAAGAGTGGTCTTAAAGTCAAACTGCTACGCTTGACGTGCTGTCGACTGTACATTGGTTTTATATTTAATTCACTTAACAGTGTTTTTTTGTTGATTATTATTGTCACATCTTAGAAATTTTATTCCTATTACAAAAAGCCACGAACAATAGAAATGGTTTTAAATTCACCGAACTTGTTTTTGAGTTTATTCATTTCAAATATTTATATAGATGAGACAGGGTTACATATAACAATAATTCGCTATAAATGTTGTCTTAAACTATAAAAAATAAGATTGTTGGCAAAAAATTGAAGCTTCTACTCACTAGGCAGGCAGTTAAAATTACTGGTAAAGCGCTTGCCAGGTGTCTCATTGGGTGCATAAATATTTAATGTATAAATATAACGCAATCAATTGGATCGATATCTTCCATTGGTCAAGGAAAATGTGAACATTTTGATGTGCAAAATTAACTATTCTTCAATAACTTAATTTAACTCCCCAATTACATGATAAAATAACAGACTTAACATGGGCCTCACTCTGAAATTGAACTTTGTCAATTTCAAAACCAGGTCTAGCTTTGCAATTTGACATAGTATGGTTATTTTTATACTACTAGATGACAGACAAGCTGACGGCCCACCTGGTGGTAAGCGGTTACCACCGCCTATAGACACCTGCAATAACAAGGAAAAATCACTTGATATTGCAGGTGCGTTGTCCTCCTGAGGCCTAAGATGAAATGCCGTTCTTGCCCAGTCATTACACTGACTACCCTTTCCCTTCAATTCGAAACACAGCGAACTGTTTCACGGCTGAAATAAGAAAGGCGGTGGTACCTACCCAGACGACTATCACCCGATAGGGTATCAGCCTATCACCTAGTGATAGCCCTATCAGCCTATCACCTAGTGAAGGTGGTGTTTCAAGTTTTGGTTTTACATGATTTTGAAAGTAATGTTCGATAGTGTAGGTAGCTAATGATAACCCATCACATCAGTCTACCGCTACGCAATAAGAATCTTGTCCAAGTCCGTTGTATTGTGTTAGCTTTGATTCTTCCGATTTCAAAACCAGGAACAAGCTACAATACTTCCTCAAGCAGTAACTTTAACTTCCAACGTCGTCGCGTCGCGTGCGCACATCGCATCCCATATTCATTGCGTGCCGACATTTATTTCAGCATTGCCTTTTAAAAACAATTAGTCGTTATTGCACCTACCGCGTACCATACGCGTCTTTTGATTATTGTATTTTTATACCATTTGCTGTTGATGGTATTGATTAACTGTAACTTGAGTCATGATAAATACGACAAGAATGGAATTTTCTAAATTATGGTGAATTTATAAAAAGAGTTAAATAAAAAGATATAAATTGCTTTTTGATTGGAAGTCCAGAATTCAATATTGAATCATGGATGGATAGTAAAGTTGTCTATAACTTCATTACTCACTTAAGCAGTGTTATCCCACCGGATCTGATGCTTGGGGGGTTACTATCGTAGTAACAATCATTATCAATATACCTATACGTGTCACTCGGTTTGGCACAGGCCTTATTACATGGGAGAAACTCATGAGGAGTTTTGTACAATAACGCCAACTCGCTGGCTCAATGTGGGTTGGTGGGGTGAAGAGACCCTGGACCAACGGCTTGAAGTGCCTTGCGATTCCGAAGCACGGAGGAGCTCAAAAGATAACAAATTTTTGATCTATCCCAAATGAACCATGGCGAAAGTTGCTTTGAATTCACAGTCGAAACCACACCGCTCTAACCATTGCGCTATCGCATGAGCTCATCGATAGATTTTTTTTAACGGGTTAGCTCTTGGCCTTCATCAGACCTGATGGTATATGATGATAAGGCCGAAGTTGGAAGCGAGCTACATCCGGATCGGAATTCCTCAACCACAGAGGAACTGGCTATCCTATCTCATCTGCCGGAACTCAATAATTCTGTTACGAGTAACATTACTGTTATGCCGCCGTAACAATAATGTAAACAGAATAAGATAGTGGTAGCTAGCCAGGCGGACTTAGAAAAAGCTCTACCACCAATCGAGCAGGAAATTTCTACCCCCATGGAAATTGAGTCCCGATCCTCTAGAACTGAGGTATGTAGTCTCCTAAACCACAAGACCACAGAGTCGGTCAAATATATTAGTCAAAATGAGGCAATAAAGGATATGATTACGACCAGTCGGACCCTTCAAAGCCCTTCAAAGTAACTTTAGTTAGTGAACCCATAACAATTTTAAAGTTAATACATATCTCGAATTATTTCTGAGGAATAAACATCACGCTTCGCTTCATAAGTGGTGTGCTTATAATTGTGCGAATAATTAATTGTAGTAATAGGGCGCCTCTTTAACTAAGGATTATCAAAATAAATAGCGATCGTACAGTAATTAGAGTAATTAGTTAATGACGGCCATATTTGAAAATCACTGTACAAATGGAAAATAGCTCTTAATTAAAATTAAAATTGATTATTATGGCGAAACTGTTAAACAGTCGTTACTGAAACAAAATAAGAGTTAAATGAGAAAAATGTGCTGTTTACTTTTCTGATTGGTTACTTACTTAGTCATTAGAGAAGACTAAAGTAGGTACACTAATAAAGTCAATGCTTTAACAATTTCAAACATTGACTCCATTTGTCTATTTTGTTCTTTTAATTGAGTAAATGGTAGAAACGGAAGAAAAGTACCATAAACTTCTTCTATAAGTTTTTTTAAAAAAACAACAAAAGGGCACCGTAATATGCAGAAATATAGAGTTATTAACACGCGTCTATCCTTGCCTACGTCTTACGCCATGCGCAATATTATAGCTAAGACTGCCAACAAAACGCCTCCTATAGAACTCATTGACGTTACCCACCTCAGGCACACAACCAACACTGGTATAGTTGTCCTCCTCTACTTCTCTTAATTACTGCATCATAAGGCCATGAACAGTATATAATAGTAATACACTTATATTGTAGTTATTACGATATTTAGATTATGTAATGCCACCAAACTTACAGAAGGCGTCATTTGTCCACAGAACAAGTGCTGGTCAGGCGCTGGCGCTGCCTGCTGCGGCGCGCCCGTCGTGCCGAGTCGCGCGTGCGATGCGGAGCGGTCCCCGCCGCCCGCGCCCCCGCCCGCTCCACCCGTGCACTGTGCCAGACCGTGCTGCCGAGACGCGACGTGAGTGGTTTATCAAGCCTGACTTTACCTACAACAGGGGTTCCTTCAAACATGGCGTGCAATGTGTTTCTTCGTCGTACTTGCAAAAGATCTACCTGCAACATGGGTCCTTAAAACGTGGCGTGCAAGGGGCTTCTCCGTCGTCCTTCAAACAAGGCGTGCAAGGTGTTTCTTCGTCGTACTTGCAAAAAATCTACCTCCAACATGGGTCCTTCAAACGTGGCGTGCAAGGGGTTTCTCCGTCGTCCTTCCAAAAGCTCTACCTAAAACATGGGTTTCTTCAAAAGAGACGTGATAGGGCGTTTCTCCATCGTACTTCCAAAAGCTTAACCTACAACATGTTTCTTCAAATGAGGCGTGATAACTTGTTTCTTCGTCGTACGTCCAAAAGCTCTATCTACAACACGGGTTCCTTCAAAACAGGCGTGATAAGGCGTTTTTTCGCCGTACTTCCAACTTGTACGCCGTACTAACTTGGCAACGGGTAAGACGCTCCGACGTATGGGCACTTGACCATTGCGGGAGTAAAACCTAGTTTTAGATGGGATAGCCGGAATCATGGCACCCTCACATACAGACTTTGTATGTTTGGGCACGGATGTTTCGGGCAGTATCTGTACATTATCAGGCTATCAGGCGCGAGTCCAGAACTCGGTGCCATGAATACGCTTGCGACGACGATACGGCCTAGCATACGCTGCAGTTCTGTCCTGCATGGGCTGGCCAACGCCGTATCCTCGTCGCGAAAGTAGGGACAAACTTCTCACTGCCGACCCTGGTTAAAGCCATGGTCACTAGCGCGACGTCTTGGGATGCGGCTACCTCCTTCTGTGAGCACGTAATGCGCCAGAAGGAGTCATGTAGGAAGTCAAGAAGGAGTCAGGACCCTTCCGCTGAGCCGTTCCGCAGGAGGCGTACGGGCCGGAGCAGACGGCACCATGCACTGCTCTAGCCACCGTAATCGGGGATGTCGGCGATGGAATGGGGCTCCATCGTCGAAACAATTCTACCGGCGTTGAAGGTGATAGATATTCCCATGTGTGTTCAGGAAATCTTCTACTAGATGTTCATGCGGACGACTACAAAGTTTCCCGCGTAGCCGTATACAATACAGCTAAAGGAGAACACCGTTAGCTTAAGTCGGTAAACTGCAACGCAGAAATCCGACAACCCAGATGTGGCATATTGGTAGCTTTAAAAGCTTTCTGACAAAAAAGGTGTTGCAAGCTGAGGTGGGCCTTATGCTTGATTGCCACCTTCACAAGTGTTTTTGAATCAACCCATGATTAGAAAGGAGGGTCCCTTCTAATCATGGGTTGATTCAAAAGTGGCGTGAAACCGTGAGGCCCGAAAGGTGGAGGGGCTAGGAGTGTTTTCATGTTGCACTAGCTGCCTTCGCATATTTATAGACTCTTCTTACCGCTTCACTGCAGTCATTTAAATTTTGGTATCTTAATTGTCATGTAGCCTAGTTGTTGGTGCATGTCTGTTGGCATCACTTGCTCGACGTAAGACACTCACTCGCAGACATAATATAAAAATAAACAAACAAGCATCCGGGCCGCCTGCTGATAAGAGGGGTACAGTAGCTAAGACGCCTGTAACACTAGTTTTAACTTAGCGTTTCGCTGGTAGCGGAGGGACAATCGTCGTGTTCTGAGTGCAACACAAAGCAAAAAACTTTTTCCCCAACCTATTATAATGCGAAAAGACTTTTTCCCCAACCTAATACATCCATAAATCTACAAAAAAATTAAAGTTGTTCGCGAAAAAATCACCCATCAAGTTTTAACGTAGCCGTCTTTATGGAGTATTATTTCTCTTATCTTTCCTTCTACTATTGTATATCTTTTTCTATATTACCAGATAACAAACAAGCTGACGACCCACCTGTTGGTAAGTGGTTTCCGTCGCCTATAGACACTTTCAATAACAATGGAAATCTTACTTGGTATTTCAGGTGCGTCGTCTGAGGCTTAAGATGAAATGCTTTCCACGCCCAGTAATTACACTGGCTACCTTTCCCTTCAATCAGAAACACAGCGAACTGTTTCACGGTAGAAATAAGAAAGGTATATGAAATAAGATGTACGCACATCATCATAGAAAACTAGAATTATTTCGACATACTATGTAGGTATTAAAATTTTTTGCAATGTTCGTGACGTCAAACAGATATTTATGACACTGGCTAACTTTCACTTGTCTAGACATATTTCTAAATTATTTTCTTTGCAAAGACAGTGTAGGTACAGTTAATCTCTTTCTGTGTGGGGCTAGCCGCGTGGGAAGCTGATCAAGGGGAAAAGATTTTGTTTTCTGAATAAATGTACAAATATAATAAATGAAGCCGTAAAGCCGGTTAATGATCTCTACGTTTTGTAAACACATTTCTAGAATTGTTTTTTTGCGAAGTTTTTTTATATTTAGGGCTTTGAAACAAGGATAAGACTTGCCTGATGGTAAGCAACATCATTACTGTTTTCGTAATGTTCACTATGTAATATTTTTCATCGAGATTCGTTAAGGAGAACTGAACGTCCATATTAACGATCCCAATCCCGAACCAAAACTTCAGTCCCACAAGTACAAGGTGGTTTGGTACTGGGTATAACAAGCGGGCACGGGTGTCATCAGAAGTTCAAAATTAATTCAGAAATTTCCCATACATTTTGTTGTAACTGATTGAACTATTTGTATGTAGTTAAGTTAAGTTAACATGGTGCCCGCTTGTTATGGTGAGCACCAAATACTATTTATGTGTATAGTCAATTATATTCGGCTCCGCTCATAGTTGTATGAATTACTAAACATTAACTGAGAAATTAAGTGTGCCAGTAGAAATTAAGTTTTCCGTCAGAAAAATCTTCGAAGGAATGATAAGGTGTTCAAAGCAGGGACTATTACGGTTTTGAATGGTTATTATTTTTGGTACCCGACCGTTTTCTACACCTTTAAATACCGATAATAACGGTACCCGAAAATTTTGATACCAACTAATCCATCATTCAAAAGATACCATATATTAAATTGTACCCATAATAACGATAACTTAATTTTTAGGTCGGCTACCCATATTTCAAAAGGATTTTACACTCCAGCTTGTACGATCGGTATCCGATTAAATACAGATACCCTAAGTTTTAAGGTACCCGTTAGGAGTTTTGATATAACGCGTGTAACCGCTAAGCGTAAATTCTATTTATGAGTCACTGAATTTGGAAACGGACGCGTTTCTCAATTCCCTTCGCCTACTTAGTATGTAATGTGTTCTAGATTAACATAGAAATTTTTATTTGTATGATTTATAATCAGTACATACTAATTATTCTGAAGGAAAATACAAGTACGCACTAAAAGAAACGTGGGAAAAAAGAAAACACGTGGTATTTTTGAGTAATTTATAAATCCTTCTTTTGTTCGGTTATTGGCTAAGTTTGTTTTGTTTGTTACAATAATATAATTACTGGTTTTTATTTTGTCTCATTTTTTCGCAATAAGGCACGTAAACAGCTATTTAATACTGTTGATTTTAATTAAGTATGATAACATTCATAAATATTCGATTGTGATCACAATTAATTTTAGTCCCGTTTTCTATTCACTCCATCTCAATATGCGTCTAATGGCGGAATACTCAAACGATTCTCTGAGGCCCTTAATATCTTATCACTCTAATTTTACATTTAGTCAACATCATAATATCACCGCTAGCGTAAAGCTTGGTTTTCAGAAGTTTTATTCATGAAGTCGCTAAAGGAACGGTTTTGGCAGTGCAAATATCACAATATTGTGTCGCTATCCGCTGTAGGGATACGTAGCAATTTTTACCAATTTTATTGATCTCTGAGATTATGATATAGGTAGTATTATGGTAGGCAAATGAACAGTTTTTGTAAGTAAAGAAATTTTATCCGTTTTCAGAAGGATCATTATTTATTTTCATATTAATTTCATGCTGCGATTATCTTCTGATCTATTAAATAACCTCCTTTTTTGAAGTCGGTTAAAAACGAATAAACAAATAAGCAGCAGAAAATATTATTATTTAATGTTTATTTTTAGATACTCGTGTAGTGTTCCCACACTGTAACAAACAAACGTGCGCGCGGACATGTACACTCGGCTTTTTTATCAATGAATGAGCGAGCGCATACAATACGCGGAATTTGGGGTTTATACCGCCCCAGTAGCTACCTGCGACCCCTCCCTTCGCCACCCTACAAGTCGACAAGCGAAGCGGCCCTAGCGTGCCACGCCGCTGCTTTACTCATTGCTCAGTGTACCCTGCAACCCTCAATGATGCGCAAACGCAGCGCACTCTATTCCTACCATATAAAATATATTTTTATTTTCAATTTCTTCGTAATTTTAGACAATTTATGATGAGCAGTGTGTAATGCTTAAAGAATATTGAGTGTGTGTGTGTGTTGTACAGTGTAAAATAGTGTATATTTCGGTGTGAGAGTGTAATATTTCAGTGAGTGTACAAAATGGATCTGTCTATACCTAGGCTCAAGTTTGAATTTGACGTCGATTATGATGATGATGATGATGAAGACGACTTTGTTTTCGATGAGTAAGTTATTCAAATACTAAACTGACGCCATGCAAGACTACTCGTAAAACATCAATAAGTTAACCTATGCTATTGAAAATTAAGGTTTAGTCTTGACAGACAGACAATACTCGATACATTTACCTCATTCTGATATAAGATAAGTTTATTGTCATATCTTTATTACGAGTGATGTATAATATAACAATGATTCAATACAAATGGTGATATCGCGTGATGTAACATATTTTTAACGTAAGCAATTTACATTACATTTCAATATTAGCAAAAAATATCTCAAACACGCTGTCTCATTTTTTTAAATTAAGTCAAATAAATAGAGACGAATTCGTGCTTATACCAAAGAGTTATGTTGGATTACTTACACCATGTTATTTGTAAGAAAATAGGCAAAATAAATTTTAAAGCTTGTAAGTTTTTAAATTTATACAAAAAAATTAAAAAGGAGAAGTGTGAAACATTGTTATAATGCTAATAATAACATATAAGTACAGTCAACAGCACACCTTTAGACCGCCCTTATTGCGTTTGTAATAGAGGCGGCTTTCGTAGTGCAACTGTTACACTTGACGTGCTGTCGTCTGTACATATGTATACTATTTTAAATTCAAATATGTCTAAAGAAAGGATCAACAAAAAGGCATGACATATATGATAGGTAATCTTCCATTTAAAGTAAAGAGGAAAATAGTTATGTTATTCTCGTATAAGCGTTTTGTTTAGTCGGCTTTCAAAATGGAATCCTTAATTTTACTGTTAACTTTTTGTCAATAATGGCTGTGCAGGTGTGCGGACCGAGCCCCAGGCAAAAATATTTTTTTTATAAACCAAAAACGGTGAACATTCGTTCACAAGTGTGATGATTTCTCTTTTATGTTTGCAGTAATTTATGTTGCTTTTAACTTTATAGATTAAATTTACGACAGTATTTTTAAAGTACGAATGAGCCGTAAAGAAAATTTCACTGCCAATTGCTACATACATATTTTAATATTATGTTTTGCAATGCTTTCTCTATTAACTTTGTTTATTGCAAATATTTTTATTAATGTAGTGAGTAATCATTTATTATTATAACTTATCTTCAAAACAAATAAGCTAATAAGTTCTGCAAATTGGCTTCTTAATACGCTGGTCATTAGTCTATTTTTATCGTAATTAATTAGGGAGAATACCTTTATGATCGCTAATCGCTAGCACCTTAATTTTTGCGCGTCGCAGACGATGCCCTACTCAGTCGGTGGTCGTTGCGCTTATACGGTAGTATAGTACTTACGTCTCATGGATTTCGCGTACTTTGCGTTATAAACTACGTAATAACTTTTGACTGTAACTGATGATTTTAAAATACAGTTTATTAAGTAGCTATGGGGAAAGTTGATATAAAATATTGTGCAGTTCATAGTGGTATCGCCGAACAGAGCGGCATGGCAACGGCATTTTTCTTATTTCGTGCAGATCAGGCAAGGTAAGATTCAGTATACATAATTGAAAATTTCCAATCTAATATTATTTCGGTTACGTAAATGTTCCATTTGGTTTAAATATAATATTATGGTTTGTCCCACAATACGTTAAATTCAGTTTATAGACTGCGAACCTTACTAATAATAACTGTATAAGTAGGTAAGACTGTGAACCCTTACTAATAATAATAGTAGGTAAGCCTAATACCGGGGTATACAGAATTTCAAAATAAAATTTAAAATTCTGGGGTAGCGGGGGGTCAATATCGTAGTATGTGCGCGGGTAGTGTGTGTGTGTGTGGTATAACTGTAGGTGCGTCGAACGATACACAATAGTACGCATTTTTTTAGCGTTGTCACGAGCAAGACCGTGTTTTTGTTAATTTAATCGGAAAATACGAGTGCTCAAAATCTAAGAGCTAACTCTTGACAAGGAACACAACTACCCCTTATGTTTTATTTCAGACTTTCGGAACACACTGTATAATATATAATAATAGTTAGTTACACAGTGTTTTACACTGTGTAACTAACTATACGACTAACTAACAGATTTATATTCAGCCCAATACATTCAACCAACCTAATGGGTTAGCGAACTGCCTCAATTTACTAAAAAGGTAGTTTAAATCAAACAGTGTATTGGATGGGTTCATTAATGCTTCCGGTATATTAATGCTTATTTACTCCACTTACAAGCAGTTTGTCTATTACCCTATTTATTACTCGAAAAATTTGGTAAACAACATAAATCAAAATCTGTAGTCGACTAATCTAGATACTGCTGTAATATAACTGTAAAATTAAGGCCTACTTGCGAATTCCCGATTACTTTACTCACCACAGGCGCAGCTAACATATGTGGCTTTAACGAACGAATAACGAAACATCTGAGGACCTAGACAAGATGTCTATCGATAATCGCTATCGCTAAGCGGAAAATGTATGGGATTTGACATAAGCTCTCGATTGACTTTCGATTGTAAATGTCAAATCCCATACATTTTCCATTTAGCGATTTTCAAATGGCATCTTGTCTATGCCCTCTGAAACGTAGAGACACTCCACCAGCGTGCTAATTCTGCTGTTGTATTTTGATTCGAAACGAAACAGACACGCTTTGGTTACAACGTTTTTGTATTCCGAATTTTAAACTTTTAAAAGTTTCACTCACAGACGTTTCAAATAGTTGAACCAACCAAGAGCGTTTCGTTAGCTTTCGGCTTTATATCAAAACCTAGTAACGATACCGCATACGCTGCTGATCCGTTTAGGTAAATAAATATCAGAATCGACCTCAGAAGGCTGTTCATTTGTTCAGCATTTTTAATGTACATTTATAACAAACATTTTTATACATACATGATCTTTATTTAAAACAAGCAAAGTATGATGAAAGACAAAGGAGAGCAATAAATGTAGATAATGATATTTGTGAAAAGTCGATTGTCCGAATTTGATGATAGTTCTAGATTTGATTAATTCGCTAAATATTGCTGGCAAAAATCCCCTAATTTTATGACCGTAATAATTAAAACCTGATTGATGAAGCTATGTCAAGAAGTCTCCAATCTGGGTTAACTACGTCACAACCAGTTATGGGAATGTTTGTACATAATAAGTTTCGCTATCAATTGTGATCTCAAACTCAAAATCTTTTATTGTACGAGGGTCAAACTGAAAGTTCTTAGAAAATCAAAAACTGAGGAAACTAGCAAGTTATTAGTTTTATTATATCTTTTCAAAACTAGTGTCCGTTCTCATCAATACATCGCTACATCTGATGGAACCAATCAGAAAAGCATTGCTCTTAGGGCACCCCTTAGGACTACCCTTAGATTTCTTCGACGGTTTTTTGAAACGCAGCCACTGCTTATTCGGCGGCCATTGAACGATTTCCTCGAAGTTTTTCTTTTATTTTCGGTAGTAAATAAAAATCGCAAGGTGCGAGGTGGAGGCTATACGGTGTGTGACCCAGTAATTCTACGTCTGACAGACATCGCCAAATTGTCGATTGTTCGCCTGGCGTTGGGTGACCAAGCGTTTTCGTGGTGAAGGAGTATCCTACAGAGAGGTGGTTTATCCCGAACTTTTTCCAAGACAAATGGCAAATAATTCTTAGTGTACTACTCAGGAATAATCTTTTTTCTGTATCCACCTTGCACAAAGCTTACTGACCGCTAACTGTTCATGGAGGATTTTATGCACTTGACTCATACCGATGGCCTAAGCTAGTCCGAAGCTGCTGATACGTCACTTTTTTGTCAGTCTCAATCATACGCCGCACAATACTAATGTCGGGACGGCATCATGTAGATCATCGGTAAGATTAGTGCGACCACGTTCAAACTCAAGCAACCAGTTGTAAACAGTGGCACGAGATGGGGCTTCACCATGAAAGGCCAATCGAAGTCTATCATAACTTTCTTGTTGACTTAAGTGACATCGAAAGTCCAAAATTTTATTCGCGATAAATTCATGCAGACGTGACTCATACAAATGTTAATTTACCGCCAAATCGTAAAACATATGAAAAACGAATGTAACTCAATAATATTGGCAGAGTTCCGTTTTCAAAATTTAAACTTATTTTAAAAGCTTATTTAACTTGCTTATGTTCGGGTGGAATCTTGCTACTCGATTTTAAAGCAGATATCTTCAACTGATTGAGCTGAAATTACAAGATCCAATATCAATAGCCGCTTAAATCTATTGACAATTTAAATAATTATAATTAAACTCTTGCATACTATAAAAAGTACTATTTTTTGCAGTGTTGGAGATAGCAGTGAACAGCGAGGGGCGCAGGTCCCTAGCGGCGCGGCTGGCGCGCGCCACAAGACGGCTCCCCAGGGCTCAACGACGACGGCCCACAGCAAGCAGCTGGCGGCGGGCGGGGCCAACCACCCGCCCCAGCCGCAAGGTAACCACAAACGTAATGTCACATTGTTGTTACCTCCTTATCTACACTGCACATTCATGACACGTGATTAACACTACTGGAAATTTAGCTGTTTTTATTAATACCAATAACAAATTTAGAATAATCGGTGTCAATATGACACATTCTAGAAAGTCTATTAATTTTATTTTACGAATACACAGACAACACCACATAAAATTAACAAAATTAGATTGTAGATAGTCTTACCACTGTTCATTTTCTTCACATGCTGTATGCGTAGCACAATGAATGGAACTTGATTTGGTATAAGATCAAGTCGAGAGACTCATATTTTGTTTACGAGCCATCTCTTTATAGGCGCAGCCGAGCATACTTTGACAGAATTTAAACGATCTCTGTAGAAAACTCAGAACAATATTGTAGACTCGTCTTGACATAAGTCCAGTCCATATAGCATCAGGAACTTGAGAAAGTTTTAGTCTATGTCGAAATGTTATTTTTTTTTGGAGACTTTAACTCTGATACTTTGTCATTTCGAGATAGTGCCATTTCTTAATTAAAAAGTAAACTAATTATTCTTTTTTCGTTTAATATGTTCATTATTACACGAAAAGGTTTAAAGGTCTTTAAATTGGACTCTTCCATAATTTCTATTGTGAAATTATGAATGTGTTACTGTAAAAAGTTGTTAAATTATTCGTTCATAATGACACATGCACAGTATAATGAAAGTTATTAATTGCTCATACAATGATCGATAAAATGAATGTTTAAAAGCACCTCGTTCAGTAAATTTACACACACTACATGGTAGGTACACTTCACCGTAAAGCTATGCAATCACTGTAATAATATTGGGCTTGTCAGTTGTAAATGTTTTAGTTATTACTATAATAGCCTAAGTTGCAAATTTACAGCATTTTCTCATTTTGTATGCATCGTAATAGTTTAGAAAACTATTTGCCTCCATATTGCTAGAACACATTAAATATTTTTGTACGTAACTTAAACTAGTAATTTGTTAAATTTTATGGGTGAAATTATTGATTGTCAAATTTTTTTATTCAAGTCGTGTATGATGCCGACGAAAACTATAAAAATGTTTGATAATTTTACATTCTGATCAATCACATAATCATGCAGTGGATTAGACGATCTGTCTGATATCATTCCGATTAGAATGATGAAACTGATGCCAGACTGACCGTAGGGTGATTATTCCTTTGATACAGTTATAAAATTTACCAAATGATTTTATATTATTCGTCGAAAGTAGTACATTGTCACAATACATTATCTTATCAACATTTACAACTGCTCAGCTCTACTACAATGTATAAAAGTTCAACCAACCTTACAGGAGGTAACAATGCACATGCAACATGGTGTTGATCAGAACCTGTAGTTTGTTTGAAATTTGATGCACTGCTTTTATCTTTATGCACTGTACCTTTCTTTAATCGAATATAATATTTTTTTTTTCATTTATCCACAGTTGTGTACTTTAATAATTTTAGAAGAAAATTTTAAATAATATTTAAGTTGAAATAGCATTATTTTCGATTAAAGAAAACGTTTTATTTCTCCAATAATGGCTTGATTGATCTTTAAATTGCTTAGTCCTCTATTTTATAATTTATTAGAAAGTAAATTCTTGCGATACAGTAGAATAGATATTAAATTTAGTCTTTGAGATTTTAACTTTATATTTTCTAATTATAAATGTCGTTTTTTATTATACACAGCATACTACTTTATATGTATATGAATTGTAATGAATTTATTAACAATGTTATTACATAGATTCAATAAACAGATGTATTATTGAAAGTACTGAGTGTAGTTTGAAGATTGATGTTGATAAGTAAGCATAGCTAATTGTAGAATGTTCGTGTGTCTGTACATGCGGTGCGGCTCCGCGCTGACTGTGGACTGTGACGACGCATACCACAACAGGATCCGGCTGCGGTGGCGATGGCGACTACCAGCTGGTTCAGCACGAGGTGCTCTACTCCTCATCCAATAGGTCAGTTTAATCCTTTAACCTGTATAGCCACAGATTCCAGACACAGTTGATTGTCATAAGACTCCTGGGAGTTTTACGGCCTGGCCACGGGAACGGACGGCGACGGCGGCGACTCGGCAACCACTGCGCGGTCACGACGACGCGCTGCGAGGCCGACATCGAGACAGCGCGCAGTGGTTGCCGATTCGCGAGTCGTAGGTCGCGCGTGCGGTGTGTTCGTGGCCAGTCCCTTATACGGCTTATAAAAGTAACGGTCAGATGGGTATAGGCAATAAAAAAATAATTGTCTGGTATGTTAGGTTTTGAAGAGACAGTAACGATTATAGTATGTTCAACGTAGAATGGTACACTGAGACAGATTTAAAGTTACTGCCTTCAAGGACATGTTTTAATACGATTATCAATTACTATCCATTGGCGTTTCGAGTCTTAAATAATCTGATGAATATAGTAAGTATATCATATACATATAAGTTGTTTATAACTTACATTAAATCTTCGATAACTAATAAACTATATCGTTGGTGTTCTTTCTTAAGCGTTCCGTCGCAGCATGAAAAATAAAGATTCTCGTTAATATAGAAAACGCGAACCACTATTTGTTTGTTGTAACTAAAGCTTTTGAAATAGGTCAAATAAAAATATTTTTTATCAATATAAGCCCCCTTATTACCTGTGATGGTAATTATCATGTGCTTTATTTAAAACAAATTAATAATACTTGGTATTTAGCTGAAACGCCTCTCTATAGTTAAAATATTAAGTTTAGCGAGAGTTGTATCATCACAAGTATAATAAATAATAGATAATAATATTGCTACTATAATAGTATATCAGCATGTATGTGTTATGTGTTTCTACCATAAAGAAAGGCCTGTTCTTTTAGAAGTTTTCATTTTCTTTTATTTTTGACATAAAAGTAAAATAAAAAAATAATCACTTGTCAGAATAGCTGTACTTGTTTACATCTAAAAACTTATCGTCGCAGTTTCATATAGTCGCCAGTAACTAAATAATAAATACAACAGATATGGCTGTATTTGCTTGATCCCTTCCCTTTTTAGGGAGATTTGAAAAATCTCCTTTATAGGAGTAAATGCACTAGTTGGTCTAAATATACAATTGGTATGTTGCAGGTACGAGGTTTTGGAGTTCCTCGGGCGAGGTACGTTCGGGCAGGTGGTGAAGTGCTGGAAGAAGGGCACCAATGAAATAGTCGCCATCAAGATCCTCAAGAACCACCCTAGCTATGCTCGTCAAGGACAGATTGAGGCGAGTCATACATTCTTACCTGATTAAACCGTTGCTCTCGCCTAAGTTCCTCGTGTAAACGGAATATATCGGATATCGGTCTCATTCAATTCACAATGAGACCACTCATTTCGAAATTAGTAGTCACTTGGCTGTAGTCAGATGTCAAAGAAAAATGTTTATAATGTATATCCGATATATTGTTGAAATTAGCAAAAAGTGCACCAATTTATACTAGAAACACAAAAAGTTTGACTCGTAAATATAATGGATAGATTTGGTTATTTGAGACATTAGTATTTACTTCATTCCGTGGGTAAAATTAATTGACAAAAATATATCACGAATAAAAAAAGGATAATTACCTACGGTATGGTAGAAAGAGATGACACGATATCTCCTGGTGTACGCCAATTCAGGCCCCAGTGCCGGCCGCCCGCGTCACAAGCCGTTGCTGCTCTATCTTGTCACATTTTTAGTTGTCAGAGTGGATCTAACGATTTAAGTCTATTCCTAATAATTTCTTTATTAAGATCTTTAAAACCGACACAAAGAGCATTTTTTCATACACAAACTTATTAGATCAGTAGTGCCAGTTCTATTATAAAGTAAAGCGCTATTGATCTATGGCCATCAACTACGTTTCGTCGTGTTCATTTGATAAAATCTTTGTCTGCGGTTCTATTCATAAATATTATTCTATGAATGTTGTACCGATTCGCGCTATTATTATCTTTCCTCTTCTACTTCCGTTACTTTGCGTTGTCTTTACTAGTTTATGACAGGGACCTTGTGAAATGCCTAGTCGATATTTTGTAGGTACGTGAACATTGACAAAAAATCTAAACACGGAACTAAATAAATGTTTTCGTTCGTGACTGCACCCAATTAACTGTCAATA
The DNA here is from genome assembly GCA_947347705.1 of Nymphula nitidulata. Taxonomy (NCBI): domain Eukaryota; kingdom Metazoa; phylum Arthropoda; class Insecta; order Lepidoptera; family Crambidae; genus Nymphula; species Nymphula nitidulata. The sequence goes on from OX374636.1 coordinate 12,334,277, forward strand.
TAATTTATTTATTAGAACTGTTCAAACGAATATTTCAAACTGTTTTGTCACTTGATCAACCAAGCCAAGCTTCTATTTTCCTGAAGCGCATGCCTGACCTGGTTCCACGTTCAGAATTTATAAATTAATTTAAATTTAAATGTGCAAAGGCAACTTCTTTATCCTTGTCGCCCTGAGGCGGTGTCAACAGCTCCGTTCACCTGGAAATCTTTGCGCTGAATACAATTATTGAATGTTCTTGTCATTTCTTTGGCATCTAACGAGTAAAGTTATTTGTGTATTATTTAGTGACAGTACTATGGTTGATAGCTTAAAATTGACAGAGTCTATAAAGAAGCATTGTGTGGATATTATTCAGAGACACATATCAATGCAATAAAGTTAGGGGTACTAATAAATAACATAATTAAAAATATACAATTATTATTGAGCTGAGGAGCTCGGTGGCGTAGTGGTTTGAGCGCTCTGGTTTCGATCACGAAAACAAAGTAACTTTCGCCATGGTTGGTCCTTGGATGGGTCAATCAAATTTATAATCTTGAGCTCCTCCGTGCTTCGGAAGGCACGTTAAGCCGTTGGTCCCGGTTGTTACTGCAACCGCTTTAACCCACCAACCCGCACTGGGCCAGCGTGGTGGTGTTATGGCCCAAACTCCTCATGTGTTTCTGCCATGTAGGAAGGTCTGTGCCCAGCAGTGGGACGTATATAGGCTGGTGATGAGATGATGATTGAGCTACATTTAGTTTTATATGTCGTTTAAACGTCCAATACATATCATAGTTAACCTTACAAAGCTACGTTATCGCTACAGCGATAAAGCATATCAAACAAAGACTAAAAAACAAACGGAAAAATATTTTTACGTTATTTTCCATGCTGCGCTCTACTGCAGAATAATTTAAACCAAAATACGAAATTGTTAACAATACTATTAAAGTTGTTGCAAGTTTGTTGATACTAACATAGAAGCAATTATTTGGATACGGTTTCATCACATTCATTGTATTTTTTGATTTGCCGTTTGAAGGTTAGTCCGAAAATTAATAAAGCAGTTGTTTATTTGATAGATATACCTATGTTAAGTTAATAAAAGTTAATTAGAAATTTTGGTTCGTTATTGGAAAGGTAGCAAACACTCAGATTCCCTTTCAAGTTTACGATAGTAGTTTAGATAAGAAGTCGTATCTCGTGAAAATGTAACCTACCTTAAATTAGAAAAATTCTTGTCACAATGCCAACGTCATTAAAGAGTATATATTCTCCCCGTAATGAATGGCAACTCCCCGTGTTTAGCCGGCACACGGCTATTTCCCAGAAGCTCTCAGGCCGCGATCCATTATCGTGACTTTGGCCAGCTTCCAGTAGACACCCTGTTTGTGTTTACTCGCTGGAGTGCTAGACACACCGTCCTGTATATAAATTCTTAGTGGCTGCCTGTACAATAAACTTAACAGAAGTTGAATGTTTTATATTTGCAGAACAATTTTGATATTTTTCCCTTCCACTCCCAGACATAGTGGGTAGTGTATCTGTATTCTGAGATAAGATTATTTTTACAAATATTATATAGTATATACCTATATAAAATGTGGTGCGGTTAAAAATTCTTTGCAGTGTTTAGCCTAGAAAGCTCAAGGTTAACTGGTTACTATCAGAACGGAGGGTATTTAAGTTTATATGTAATGTAATACATATCTTATTATATGCATGATACATATTAAACAAACCACCCCTTTTATGTCCCAAACTCCTTAGTATAGTTTCTCCCATGTAGGAAATGATGTACCTTATAGTATTATATTAGTACATATAGTACGATAAAGAAAAAAATCATAACTGGAAATTACATTTTTCCATCTTAAACATATACTACGCTAGGGGTTATTCCTATTGAATTTAAGTTTCCAACCGAAATTTTCAGTGTTCAGTCTCCAGTTTCAACAAAACAATTAAATTGTCGGTTCTCGTCGACGCGTAAAATTTACGGTACGGGGAGCCTGTTATTGCCTGTAGAACGATGAGGTTTATGACACCTCTCGGGTGTTCTGCCATTATCTTTGGTATTATGCTGTCGAAGTTGGGATTTGTTTTAGATATACAAGAAACTAGCTTTTAGTATTGATAAGTGGACGTAAAAAAGTTAAAAGCTTCAATTTTGCATCTAATATGATAGTGATAATATAACACACTGACCGCCCATATAACATGACCACCAATTAAAAAGATAAGAAATTATATTTTTTTTTTAATAACTAATAGCCGTTTAATATTCAAATCTATGTGAGGTCGGGCAGGAAAACCTTAGTCCAAACAAAACGTGCCACTGCATGTCACACGTGTAACGTCAGCAGATTGCAATAAAACTAGCTACTTGTAATAACAATACTGCTGGTTGTAATTATCGCGGAATGGTAAACATCCCTGCGTGCGTTGTGTATAATGTTTGAAAAATATTACAAATCGCAGCCAAACAACAAAGGCTTTAACCTAATGATCAAAGCTTTTGATATTTCGCAATTCGATAAACTTCAGCTTGTATAAATCTTCATATCATTGATAAATTTGTAAAAATCGAGTATGTAAAATAAGTTTGAGTTTGAATGTCTAAATAATCAGCCTCACAGCTTAATAAACCTTGGGATAAGGATTGAATTTCAAAAAAATATTATTATTATGTACCTCCGAAACTTCTTATAGCATTGCCACTACGAGAATAAATTTAATTGTAATAACCATCTAAAGAGTTACCGCTAAATATTTATAACTTTGATTGTTAATATGAACTTACACTTAGGATTGCACTGGTGAGCGAAGGGTTATAAACATTTAATTTGATTGAGCACCAAACAATATTTTTATATTAAAGTCAGTATGTAAGATTTAATGATAAATATTATAATATTCAGTGTGTATTTCTCCAGGTGTCGATCCTGTCGCGCCTGTCCCAGGAGTCGGCGGACGAGTTCAACTTCGTTCGCGCGTACGAGTGCTTCCAGCATCGGTCGCACACGTGCCTCGTGTTCGAGATGCTCGAACAGAACCTGTACGACTTCCTCAAGCAAAACAAGTTCTCGCCACTCCCTCTTAAGTACATCAGGCCGATACTGCAGCAGGTCCTCACAGCGCTGCTAAAGTTAAAGGTTAGTAAATAACTCGGGAACGAGAAGCAGTAAAGCAATGTTTAATGTGGTTTTGTGTTTGAAATGTTGGTTTAGAAAAAATCATAAAAAATTTAAGGAATGCAATTAAAGAAAACAATGGAATTTTTTTATGCTCCACAATAATGTTATACAATTATTTCATCGATTTCTTTGTTTGTATTTCTCACAATAAAGTAATTATAAATGCACAAAAGTAAACATTTAAATGTGATCATAAAAATATTAGTTGTCTCATCATGGTAGTCGGTCAGCCACAAAAAGACAAAACATTAGGTAAGCCTACAAAAAAAGTCGAAAATGAAAATGAAATGATGTTTATGGCATGATAAATGTTCTAAAATCTGAATGTTCAAACATTAGCATTCCTAGATATCTTAATTTCATATACAATTAATTTTGATACAATGTAATTGAATAGATTTTTAGCTGCCGACTTCCTTTATCATATTTATTATTTTAATTTTTTCTTTGTTAATTTGATATTTAACAATGTATTCTTTGTCTACAGCAACTGGGTCTGATTCACGCAGATCTGAAGCCCGAGAACATAATGCTGGTGGAACCAGCGCGGCAGCCCTACAGAGTGAAGGTCATCGACTTTGGGAGCGCCTCGCATGTCAGCAAGGCTGTCTGCAATACCTATCTGCAGAGCAGATATTACAGGTATGAGGCCCAATAGAATAAATTCTTAAATTCAACTTGCCCTTTCATTCTTTACTTCGTTAGCGATTTTATTATATTTGTTTATTATTTTTCAAATACGTAAATGTTTTACGATGTAACTTCTATGTTGATTTTGCAACTTTAACTGGAGCTCTTACGTGTTACCTGAAACAGAATGTTTGTCTGTAGAAACGATTTTTTTTAATACAACTAGATGACAAACAAGCTGACGGCCCACCTGGTGGTAAGCGCTTACCGCCGCCTATAGACTCCTGCAATAACAAGGAAAAGCACTTGATATTGCAGGTGATGCCGTCCATGCCCAGTAATTACACTGGCTACCTTTCCCTTCAATCCGAAACACAGCGAACTGTTTTACGGCTGAAATAAGAAAGGCGGTGGTACCTACCCAGGCGACCCTACATATGGGTCTACCACGTAATACTCTTAATTTAAAATTCATTATTTGTCTTCAGGGCGCCAGAGATAATCCTCGGGCTAGCGTTCTGCGAAGCCATCGACATGTGGTCGCTGGGGTGCGTGGTGGCAGAGCTGTTCCTGGGCTGGCCGCTCTACCCCGGCTCCTCAGAATACGACCAGATCCGCTACATCTCACAGACGCAGGGTCTACCCACAGAACATATGCTTAACAGGTATTTACACATCTACCCTGTTTAACTTCGGACCTATTCTAAAAAGGAATCATACTCGTTTATTAGATATGTTATTTTGCTTTGGCTGCCAAATGTACCAATTTTGATGCCGAACCAAGCTCCAAAGTCGATGTATTTGTGCATTTTCAAATTGAAAAGGCAGACTTAAAACTTTAAAACTTAAATCTTGTCAGCTTGCCTTGCAATATGTTAGAATTTATTTAAAAAAATAACTAAACGTAACTTAAGATTTAATTTACAGAATATTTACAAATGTTCACAATTGGGATGTTGCCTAAGTTTGAATTTGGCGCTATTTTTCACAAATTCGGAATATATACGCTACTGTTACCCATAAAAACAATTCAAACTTAAAAGATATGGGATATTGTTGAAGTTGTACTGATTTAAAAATAAAAAAATGGTCATATTTTTTTTTCAAAATTTATCAAATTTTTTAATGATATTAGATTGCTTACATCAAGTAAAACAACTATTATTATGACAACTATTCATAAAAACATACTTAAAACATAGTTATTATCAATTTTGTCACTATGCCCATACATTTCTTAGTAATATGGGAACATGTGACGTCACCTGTTCCGTAGATTTTCTATGGAGCGTTTTTGGACGATGCGCCGCAACACATCAAACATACCACTATATCTGTGAAACTATTGATCTTTTTTCTTTTGCAATATTTCTTTATGAGTTATAAACTTCTTAAAATTTATAAATTAAAAAATTGTCGTCAACTACCCTATTGCCATCCATAAGTCCTCTTAGATCATATTCCAAAATTTGTATTATTTACCAGTGCGAGCAAGACGGCCAAATTCTTCTACCGCGACGTGGACAGCACTTACCCGTTCTGGCGGCTGAAGACCCCCGAGGAACACGAGCTGGAAACCGGCATCAAGAGCAAGGAGGCGCGCAAATACATCTTCAATTGCCTCGACGACATCGGACAGGTAAATACTGAATAATCTTTGTTGACTTGGAGTATTTATGTGGTTGGATTCTTGATCAAAGATTCACAAGCATCTATATGCTAAAGTAATCCCGTGCGATTGTTTATGAATATATGAATTTCATATTTGTAAACTCAGTGAAACAAAGGTAAAATTAAATGAGTTATTTGACATAATATTTAGTAACAGTGGAATAATGGATCCACATTATTATAATTATAATTTTATATAAAATCTATTCTTTAAATAATTAAGCTAATTATAATCAATACGTAATTAATTATAATCAAGAAAGCAAAAGATTGGGAGACGAAATAGTGGATGTCGCGGTTAGAACATGAAGTAGAGTGGCAACACATAGGAACTAATGGAGTATTTTGGGAAGACTTCTGCCAAGAGGCACACAGATAGCTTTATTGCTAGTAAATAATATGTTAAATAAGTTTTAAGTAAATGTATATGCGATCTGAGTTAATAAATATACACTGAACACTAATCATTTTCAGGTTAATGTACCAACAGACCTCGAAGGCGGCCAACTGTTGGCTGAGAAAGCAGACAGAAGGGAATTCATTGATCTACTTAAGCGCATGCTTACCATGGACCAGGTTATTATTGTTCCTTTTTTAATAAATTATCTACAGATTTTTACATCGATTTATTGAAGTCTCTATAAACATAAAGATAGACGTAGGAGGACGAATGAGAATATGATTAGAAATATCCTTGCTTAAATATACTCTTTCCGTCCTGATTGTGATATTCTTGTTGGTCCTAATTTTAATTGCTATTTGTCTTCCATATTCCGCTTGAAATTCGACATCTAAACATTAGTAAATTTAAGACAACATTAATGGAAAGTTCTAAAGATAAATTAATTTATATTGCATTCTCAGGAGAGAAGAATAACTCCAGGCGAAGCGTTGAACCACGCGTTCGTGACGCTTGCGCACCTCGTCGATTACGCTCATTGCAACAACGTCAAGGCTTCCGTGCAGATGATGGAGGTAATTATTCTATTCATGCTTCATAAATAAGTAAACATAAAACTTTTATTTTCCTCAAAATTCTTGCATCCATTATTTTATTTAAGGTTGCATTTAATAAGAAAAAAAGAATGAATTTGATTCATGAAAGCCTGTTCCTTATACACACTCGGTACAGTATGAGTACATGCATTCGCTGTTGATAAATGAAGACATACGTCAATATATGAAGGCTTTTGTTTCGGCCAAGACAGAGAGGGATGCAGATATGAGTATTCAGCTCGAGGAAAAAAGACACTAAAGCACTAGTTTATTATAAAAACTAACTGATTTTTTAAATACTCTTGAGAATAATTTCCATAGATTTTTGTAAATTCAGTTTAGGTTTTAAATATTTTGTCATTTGCTTGTAAAGCGGAAAAAAAAATCATTCATAAATCATTTGAAAACAAGAATAGGGTTAAAAAATGATTATTAAAAACTTTAACATTTGCGAGGTATCGCCTCAATTCATCACGTTGAAATTTTGTCAACTGTACTGTAAATATAAAGATGGATTTCTCGATACTGTCTTTAGTGATCATTTTATTTTATAATAATAATAATTTTAATGTAATGTGCCACGCAGGTATGCCGCCGCTCCGGCAGCGGCGTAGGCGGTGTGGGCGGCGTAGGCGGCGTGGGCGGAGTGGGCGGCGTGGGCTCCGGCGAGTACGTGGCCGGCGTAGGCGGCGTAGTGCCCGCCGCACCGCCCAGCGCCCACCACCTGGCGCTCACCATCAACCAGCAGCGGCTGAGGGCGGCGCCCTACGACAACCTGGTCAGACATAGCCCTAGCTGTCATTGTGACTGTAGCACCAGCGGCTGCTCGAGTGCTCTGTGTCCTTACTATACTTACTATACTGGCTACTCAGTTTAGCTGTTTCATACTAAACTGGCTACACAATTTAGTATGAAGCAGCTGAGATTTATTTCGCAGTTTATTTTTTTTAAGCAACTAAACCATCTAATTTGTGACTTGACAATCTCTAATAATCTTGTCTTATGTTCTTATCGTATACCACAGAAGTTGGTTGGTACAAAAACCAGCCAACTATGTCCTTGGTTTATCCCGGATCGGTCAACCAAATTAGTAATATTGAGCTTCTCCGTAAAGGTCCCGCTAACCGCAACTGCTTTGGGCCAGCGTGATATGGCTCAAAACTTCTCATGCGTTTCTCTCGTGTTAGAAAGCCTAGTTTATTGTCATAACCTCGATTTTTTTTCCTCTAGTACCAGCTATACCAAGGCGGCCGCGTGGCTGTGGGCGGCGCTAGACAGTACGCTACGAGGGCCGCAGAACCCTTCCCGCATCAGTTCGTCTCCTCCATACTGTGCCAGCCGGCTTACCAGGCAAGTACACGCCGCAAAGCGTAATATATCACTGCAAAATTGACTCTTATTGCGAAATACTAAACGATCGAGTACTCAAAAGTCTCGCTTAAAGGGGCTTGGGTAATTTTGTAGGGCGGTTGGCCTTGTTTTTACTGTGACCACCAAAATGATAGTTATATTAGACTTGTTTCTGTTACGTTATTTGTCATTTAGAAATGTGTGTTAAATTTTTGACCTTATCGGACGTGATAAAATGCAGCGCTTAGTACCTCCGTACATGCCGTATAAAAAGGTTTATGGTTTCTTTAAAATCTATCTAAATTTAGTTGACTGATAGTTCTAAACCAATTCTTTCTATCTTTATCCTATTACATATTAGGGATAGAGATAAACTGTATTTTAATTTAGATTTAGACTGTCTTCAGAATTAGGCCCACTATAGGTTGTGATATGATGTGTAATGAAGTAAGTGTTTATACTTCAGCGAACTTAGATAAAAATAAATGTAAACAAACCATTGTCATTTTTGTATAAGCTATTAGCAAGAAAGGTAGTGAGTGAAAGGGGCAATCCTATACAAAATCAGATTTGGTTTGTTTACATGTATTGTTTATCTAAGTTGGCTCAAGTATAGATGATGATTCGATCGTGGCAGGTGCAACAGCTGGCGGCGGCAGCTGCGGCAGCGGCGGCCGCGCACCACCAGCACGGCGTGGGCGTGGGCGTGGGCGTGGGCGAGCACGGCGTGGGCGTGGGCGAGTGGCGCGCGCCGCTCATCGTGGAGCCCGCGCCGCTGCCCGACGCCGACTGGGACTACCACCCGCACCACCACCACCACCCGCACAAGAGGTATGCGCGAGTACTTTGCGTAAAAGTTCTTTCTTGAAAAAAAAGTCAAGATTTTTTTTTTACAATAATTACAAAAGTGTGTCTGAGCGAACGTTGTGTTGGAAATTTGGTGTAGTTTTGTGAGGCAAGTGTTTGGTTGACGTGCAATAGGAAGATCATTGTGCATTAATTTAACGGATTCCTATACCTAAATACACTTACACCCACATTAATATTCAAACTATTACTACTTTTCTTATTCTGTTTGCTCATAAACCCATAAGTACTTTATATTGCAAATATTTTTAACACAACTGTTAAAGGCACCATGTCTTAACTATAGCAGTTATTATCGTGCACATCTGTAATGTAAGCGTGCTTTTATAGTTCAAATAAACCATTTTACTTGTTATTATTTAGTGCAATACTTGCAGAATTAAAGAAAACACTTTAGACATGGCTGTATGGGCCCTGTAGTTCCCTTTGCCATCTTTATCATGCCTTCAATATATCAAACAGATATTCAATCTAGTCTAGAGGATTCATAGTGTTTTTCAAATATACATAATTTCACTTATAATTTTATTTGGAAATCAATGGAGAAGGCCTATGTTCATCAGTCGACATCATGGGCTAGTATGATTCTGATAACGATGAATATTTTAATAATTAAAATAGTCAATAATAGCCCATATAAAATTAACCGAAAATTAATTATGACTCGAGCGTTAACTATAGAGACAAACTTATGAAATTATGAGTTTTTTGTAATTTGAGGACATGTTCTTGAATCCATTGACTTTGTAGTAAAAATTCAGGTTGACCACTTTTGCAATTATTGAAATTATTATCGTTATTTGAATTAGAAATTTTTATTCAATTTGAGCTCATAAAGACAATCAGAAACTTCTCTAAACCGTAGACTAAAAACCGCGCTATAATGCTTTATTGACATACTATCATAAATAAGCAAATAAAGAACGGAGTCAAACATGGTGCGGCATATTTTAAGTAGTTTTGACATAGAGTGACGCATGATTTAATAAACAGTTAAAAAATACAATTTTTGGATTACATTTTGTGTCCAACAACACATTTTTTTGAAATTAAGCGTAAGTGCAAACTCCGCCCCGTTTACTGCTTAATCATACAGAATAATTATAATAGATTAGTAACAACATGTACAAGATCAATGTAACATATAACAATGCGAGGGTTGTCAACAGATCTACCAAGCAGCAGGCGGGCGCCGTGCCGCACTACCAACCGCACCACCAAACGCATCAATACAGGTGCCGACCCTAACATTATAACCACACCTGTATAATATTAGCCTAAACCTCCTAACAAAGTATACATAAAAGTATTAAAAAGTTGACTGCACATTTCTTCGGTTTTGGTATCAGAAATCGTAATTTTCGATACTGGGATTTTGATTTTTTGAACATTTCCTTCATTTCATATCAGTTCGTAAAATAAGCAAATATTCTATGTACAACTAAACTAGAAATAAACCGTTTAGTTTACTCTGTATTGTATTAGAAGCTAATAAACACTAGTGATATAATTAAATTACAGTTATGACCCAACACTACCTGATTTGAAGCGGTAAGAAGAGTCCATATATCGCGAATAATTTAGTAACTGTATTTTTTCAAATGATTAAAACACGTATTGATTTGATCTACTTGAATTTTTTTAAATGTGGGCGGACGTCCAAATCCAAATTCATATGTAATATTGAAAAATACTCAACCGAGTCTTGTAGCGATTTTGATGGATACTAAAACCGATATTTCTGAAAAAATAATTGCTACTGGGTTAGCCTGTTAGTTGTGGTTGGACTTAATCTAGGCTTGCGGGATTTTAATAGCTTAAACGCAGAAATATCATTGTCTGATTTTATTTCCAGTATGGCTAGCAGCGGCGGCAAGAAGGAGCCCACACAGTTATCTCCTGTGAAGAAACGGGTCAAGGAAGGCACACCACCTTCGAGGCACAGACATCATCATGACCACAAGTGAGCAATTGATTGTATCTTAAATTGTAATTTATAATTAAGTTTTTATCTCCAATAGACCTCCAAGAAAGGTAGGTCAAGGTGGAGGTACCTTAGAGACGCGGCTAAATCTAAGCTAAATCTTGTGTTGCTGCGGTGAGTAAGGCCGCCAGTTCATTCAAGGTTCACAGGTGTCAGTCGAAAACCAGCGCCAGATATAGATGCTGAACTGGCTACCTACTTCAGTGTAACATAGATTTTAGTTGTAAAATACTGTTTACTAAACTACTATTATTGTTATTTTGTACATATTATTTAATTGGTACTGAATGAAAAAATTACGTTTAATTTCAATTTATTGAGAAAGAGTTTTGTTTAGCCGGCGGACTTGTCACCTATGCTGCCAGCATAAGGCCCTTGATTTTTATAGTGTAGGCAGGCGTGAGTAGTGCCCAAAGTGCTACGAGCGTCTATAGCAACCGTATCTACGGCAAACGCTTACTATCAGTAGCATCCTTGTCGTAGATAAAGCAAATAGCATTGGAAAAGACTAATAATTAGACTTAGAAAAATATATTAAATAGAAAAAAAACATGCTCTAAATGTCTGACCTACCGAGAACTTAGGATACCCCCTGAAATATTTTTGCAAAACATGCAGCCCACTTAGATAAAGAAAACATGTAAACAAACTAAATACCATTTTGTCCCTTTTACCCTCAAATGTTTCCTCCAAAAAATGTTACGGCGCGCCTGCTTTGCGCGAGTCACTTAGGCCAGTCTAGTCCAGTCCGCGACCAAATGTCAGCGACGCCTCACGTCGCTCTGTACCAAGCCAGTTCATAAGTGTTTTCATGTATTTCGCAAAAAAATAGTTTTACTTGGACTTCTCGCTGTAATTTCGCCCTGCGTACCTAGGCACACTTACAGCTGTAGTATAGTATATTATATAAGACACTAATTATAACATTTTGTTTGCAGTCCCGGCCGTTCAGCGAACCCGGCTCCGGGCTGGGAGGGTAGCGGAGCGGCGGCGGGCGCGGCGGCGGCGGCGGCGGCGGCGGCGGGCGCGTGCACGATCACGATCCGCGACACGCCCTCGCCGGCCGTGTCCGTCATCACCATCTCCGACTCCGACGACGACAACGACGCGCCGAGGCGGGCGCAGCCGCACAACACTAGAGGTGACATTATGATGACAATAATGCTACAGACATTTGGCGGAGTGTTTGGCGGATTTTTGTGGCGTCAGTGAAAATTTTTATTTAAATAATAAAAAAATTGTGTCGGATCGAACATTGGGTTATAAAAGCGGCGTATTTTCATTATTCAAGTGTTTGTATTGGACGTGCATTATGATAAATAATTGTAATAAAATTTGATTTGATGTGAAAGACGTTGAGACTTTTATCGTGGTTATCCACCTCAAGGAAGTACCATAAGTAAGAGTGGCATCATGTATTTGGTGCCAAACCTTCCCATGATACATTGAAATGTGTAATACCAGGATTTCAACATTTAAGACATGGCATAGAGGACATTGCACCCAGGCCAGTAAAGCCACCACAAAAAAAAACAATTAAAATATTTTTTTATTCTAATAAACTTATTTCACAATATAAAGTAAAATCCTAAAAATAACAATAGAGAATAGATAACACACGAGCCCGATTTAGTAATTTCCTGTTTCGGGTAAAAAAGGACTAACCTTACTATGTTAAATAAATAATAATATTCAAATTTTTAATTTAATACTATATTAGGTATATAATTTAGTTATATTACAAAAAGTATAATCAAAGAAAACAAACATAATAACAATTGCCTGTGAATAAGAAACCTAATGCTTATAGAGTTTATTTATCAAGCTTAAATTGCAAACGTAATTTACTTTCCTAAACTTACATGATAGGTATATTCGTTGGTACTTTTCAAGGCTAGAAGTCATTTAATGGTGACAGTCAAAATTACATTAACCATATTTTAACTGTTTTAACTTATTGTTAAGGCGGCAGCGGGGAATGCATCCAGAGTGCGGCGCCTCACGCACCGCACGGAGCGATTCACGGCGCGACTCACAGTGCGTCTGTCGCCGCGACTCACAGTGCGTCCGGCGGCGCGACTAGCGGCGGCGTGATCTGCGTGCCGAGGTCGCCGCGCGACGACAAACACGTGAAGCACGAGCCTCACCAGCCCTGCCATCATCATCATCAGGTAACACTGAAACTGTGAAATCCTATTAGAACTGAAACGGGGATAATGCGTAATTTTTTTTTTAGGTTTTAAAATGAATTATAAACTGAAAGAATTTTAGTAAAATATTGATGAATACCCGACTTACAACCACATAAATTTGTGTGTTAAACAAGGAGTCACATTACCCACCCGCCATACATATTGCGTAAAATAAGAATGAGACAGGAATACTGCAATTTCTATTTCAAATATCTCGGGTTTCTTCTATTTTTTTTGCCAAAATCAATTCTGTTTTCACTATTAGCAGTATAAATTTACGTATTTTTTATAAATGTACTAAACCAGTATGTTTTTTATGCATATTCCCTATTACAATGCAAATGTTATTTACAAAAACGACATTTATGTCTATGATACGGTCGAAATCAGAAGTAGTTGTTGGCACATCAGTAAATCAACACATCGAATATTGCGAACGCAATAGGTGACATTGCACTAAGATGTTATGCTTAGACTGTAAAACATTTTGTAATTATTCATTTGACATAATATACAGCAGTGAATAGATTTTTGTGGTCTATTTATTTAGTGTATTTTTTGTAATTTCACCCATTGATTCCTATAAATCTCTGTGTTCAGACATGACGCATAATATTGTTCAATAGACTTTTTTTTGCTTTTTTACAGTTTTCTATGTAAGTATCTTTTGTTTAAAATTGTGACGGAATGAGACAAAAGATATAAATTGCCAGTGTAATTACTGGGCATGGACGGCATTTCATCTTAGGCCCCAGGATGACAACGCACCTGCAATATCAAGTGATATTTCCTTGTTATTGCAGGTGTCTATAGGCGGCGGTAACCGCTTACCATCAGGTGGGCCGTCAATTTTTTTGTCATCTATTTGTATAAAAAAAATACATTTCAAATATGAACTCGGTTTCATGATATGTTGTTGTCGACAGCCTCAAGCCCAGCCGCAAGTGCCGCCTCAGCCGCAGCCGAGCCGGCCGCCGGCGCAGCCGCAGGCGACGCCGCAGAGTCAAAAGAAGCGATTGCTTGCGCTGGCGCAGCAAGAGGCTCAAGCCAAGCGAGAACATCCGGACCCACCGCATTATCCAGTGAGTAACATTGTTAGTAACAACTTATTAGTATTTCTACACTTTACAAGTGCATATGTAAAGATAAATTTTTTCTAAAATTTAATTATGCATAAGATACATAGTTTTGTTAAAAATATACCTGCCAAACTGCATTACAGTTTGATGGCAGATGTATATATATATATGTAAAGTTGTAAGTGAGGAGGTCGGTAGCGTTGTAGCTTCATCGCTCTGGTTTCGATTACGAAAACAAAGCAACTTGCCATGGTCGATCCCGGTCAGTCAAAATTTGTAATCTCTAGTTTCCCCATGCTTCGAAAGGCAAGATAAGCCGTTGGTCCCTTTTGTAACTGCAACCGCTCTAACACCCATCAACCCCATCAAGCCACCGAAAAACTACTCATGTGTAAGTGTGACACATAAAGGCTGGTGATGAGATGTAAAGTTAATTTGTGTCAAGATACAAAAAGCAGTTACATAAGCATGTGTACCTGGGTGACTTGGGTAGCACAGATCAGTATGTTTTTATACTCTATTAGGAGCAAAATACGTTTTACAGCCATTACCCGACTTCCAAACTATCCAACTGAATTAAGAAATTTTAATAAAATGCCATAGCAAGTTGTTTCTAATTTTGGTGTACTGAATTTAATAAAAAATAAATAAATATTAATCTATTTGTTCCAGAGCGGCACGACCGTACGCCAGCCAAACGACTACCAATGCAATCAATACGTACCCGTGCAACACAACAAGAGAGATAGCGTGAGTTGTTAAGCTATTATTTAATTTTCTGACCCGCAGCTGACTTACTGACTGACTCGTCAGACCGTCAGGAAATCCCTAAAAAAATAAGATGTCGAGGAAGGATGTTTCGTTAGTCAGAGAACAACAATTCGAACAATTGTTCGCACAAGCATACTGCCCCCCTGATTGCAGGCGGTTACTGTCGCCTATAGACGGTCGTAGCACCTTGGGCACTACTCACGTGTTGCAAACCCTGTGAAAACCAAGAGAAAGAGTTAGTAATTAACCACGTTAATTAGTAATCATATTATCCGCGTCATATAATTGTCATATAGTTGTCAATAGTTGTTAATTATATGACAGCTGTCATATAGTTTTTAATTATTTGACAGCTGTCCTTTTCATATTCTTGATGAGAGTACGAAATACACTGAACTTAAAGGACATGTTCTGAAAATGTATGGGGGCTGGTATTCAGCTACTCCTCAAGAAAAAAGTTACATGAGAAGAAAGAGTATATTTTAAAGAATTTTATGAGACAAAAAGTGTTAGTTTTTAATGCCTGCTTGTAAATAAAAAATAACATTTCACTGGCGAAAAAATTAATATCCACTGATGCAAAATTCCATTTAAAAAAAAGTGACACATGTCAGATAAATTTCGTCTATTGTCTTGTCAAATATTTTTTTATAATAACTAGGCATGGGGTTGATTTGGTCTAGCCTACGACTACTTTGCAATTATAATTTATTCTAAATGCTAGAAATCTGCTAGAAGAACACGGCAAGTTGGTTTCTTCTCTAGTTTCTGACTAATGATAAGGATTTCAATTTATTTTTTATCATATTTCGTCAGAGAAACTTGGATACAAAGCTTAGAATTCTTGCATACACATTTTCAAAATTAATCAAAACTGCCATGGTATCAAAATGAAAAAAAGGGTATATACAAGATCCTCTGAGCATAAGCTTTTCGCATAATTATCGTATGGGCTTTCAAGAAACCAATATCGAACATCTCCTTTATAGTGTGTGTTTGCAGAATGACGCTTCAACCAATAATAATAATCGCACAGGCGTTCTATTTAATCGATTCCGAGTATAATTTTTCCGGGACAGACAGGGTATTATTTTCTACACTGTGTATAAGATCAATGTTTTGACAATATGTAAGTGTAATAAAATTTTAAATTTCTAAACTAGAAAAATTCACGTGAAGGTTTTTAGTTTAGATATGTTTTAATTACTAAATATGTAAGTGATTGATGGAAGTGTGTGTGGATACAGAGTGGTGGGTGTCGCGAGTACCTGGGCGGTGGCGGCGGTGCACCCCCCGCGGCGCACAAGCACGCGCCGCACGCGTGGCATCACCACCCGCACCCCCATCCACACCCGCACTACAAGTGAGTACCGCCGCACGCCTTTCCATACAAACATGTTTAGCGACTCGTTTATTTGTCGGACTTACAAAACTTGGAATTGTTTGCCAGCATTTGTTTAGTTGACATGTTAATAAATAAATGTTATTACAGTGTTTCGGAATTTCTGAATGATAAGTGTGTAATTTAATTTGGATATACTGAGTTTTTAATTTATGATAATATTATGCATGAAAATATTATAATTTTTATCATCAATATATTGACATTACTAATGACTCTTTTCTATTATGACATGTTTATAATAACGACCATTTATTAAGTATCAATTAGTTAAGACAGAGTTTGTACGCCTGATCAGGCAGGACATTATAGAATTCGCAATACACACTAGATATGATATAACTAAAAACAGCACTGTATTTAATATAAATAACAGATGCAACTAAAACTCCGCGCCAAAATGGAAAATAGGTGTGCCAATCTAACAACAACACCAAAAAAACAAAATAAACAAATCATACATTAACTTTTTTGACTGGATGTATATCAATGTAATTAATAACTAAAACATAAGTTGTTAACATAAATAAAAAGCAGATACTTTTAAATTAAATTAATAATGTGGTTTTGACATATAGGACCGGACGCGAAACTATAAGTTCCCTTGGCCAAAAGAACCTATGATTTCACGTTTAAACTTTCCTGGTTTGTCGGAAAATATAAATTAAAAACAATAGGTTATTTGACAGAATTTTTTTATTGATATACAAATAGGAGATACAATAAATATTGCAATACCAATTTGGATTGGTATTGCATTTCAGGAACTGTTACAAGTTGAAAAAAAATACTCCTTAAAAAATAATACCCATAGTTCGGTGGTGGTCGCCGAACATGTATTGGCACATGAATAAAATTAGTGATATATTTGTAATTAATGTTTTTAAATATACAGCAAGTTTATTAAAAAGTAGTAACAATAACGAATGCATCAGATTTTATTGAGAAACAAAAGAGACAGAAAATTATTGAAATACAATATTTACGTGTATTTTACTATTTCCAGAACTGGTAGTGGTGGAGTCTTATCCCCTGGTGGCGGGGTGTCCCCTGGATACTTACCCCCGCCGTTATACGTACCCACGTACCATTACCACACGTGAGTTTTTTTATTATTATAAGAAAAACTTTTTAGAAAATTGGCAAAGAATTAAACATATACTCCTATGTTCATAAACGCTCAATAAGCCTTTTTAGATAAAACACAGCTATAATCTGTTTTATTTTTTTCCATTCTCATATGACTATGGAAGGAAGGAAGAAAAAAGATAATTATCTTGGATATTTCTACACATTTCTTTGAATGAACTTGTTTGGGATTTCATTTCATTTGATTAAAATGTAATGTTTGTCTTTCTGTCTTGTCTGGTGGATGTCTATCGGTCTGTCCGTCTGTCAGACAATGGGCCTGATGCTGAAGACACACTCTAAGTTTAAATTTAAGAACAGTGTATCTCTTTCTCGCAATATGTAAAAGAAAAAAGATAGCAATAATTTGTTTAGAGCTGTCAACTAAATTTAGACAGATTTCAAAGGAACCATAGACAATTTTAGACGGCATGTACTTACGGAGGCGCCTTTTAAACTCTGCATTATCACGTTAAATAAGGTAGAAAATTGAACGCACGTTTCTAAATGTCAAATCATACGATAGCCATCATTTTCGTATTCATATTGAGAGAAAGAAATGCACTGAACTTAAATTTAGACTTAGCATGTGTTTACCAGAATTAGGGCCATACTGTAACTTAAATTTAGAATTAGTGTGTCTTCAGAATCAGGCCCAATGTTATGTTTGTCTCTTTGTCTTGTCTGGATTTACGTAAGCTAACAATGTCATAATGTCAGTCTGTCTATCGCTCGGTCTGTCTGTCAGACAGTCTGTGTCTGTCTGTTATTTCGCCTTCGTGGGCAACTGAGCCCACACACCACTCATCCCGCGGGCTCAGTTGACACTCATTTAACCACTGTCTACCGCTATAGGTTCAACTCAGTATGGGTAAGTCTGAAACTGTAAGACATATAAAGATCTGTTGTTAGGGACCACGTCATTGATTTTAGTAACAAGGAAAACTGAGTAGACTACTTGGCAAATTAATGGGCCGAGTCGCCCCCGACAAAATAAAGGGTGTCAATTGAGCCCGCGGGATGAGTCGTGTGTGGGCTCTGTTGCCCACGAAGTTGTCTCCGCATATGGACTCTTCTTACCGCTTCACATCAGTTGGTGTTGAGTCATATGACGTGCTTTGTATAAAAAAAGTGTTTATTTTAGGTAGAAAAAAACCTCAATTTCATGTTCAAAGGCCTATTATGAAAATGAAAATATCTTTATTCAAATAGGGCCCCCAAGAAGCACTTTCGAATCGTCAAAAATCCCCTATGTCCATCATATAAAATAATATTAACTGACAATGTCATAATGTTTGTCTATCTGTCTTGTCTGGATTTAACGCTAACAATGTTATGTCAGTCTGTCTATCGGTCCGTCTGTCTGTCAGACAGTCTGTGTCTGTCTGCCTGTTATTTCAATAGATATTTGACGACACCGCTCATTTTGAACTTGCTCGCGTTATTCCAGCGGCGGCGTGAGCGGCGTAGGCGGCGTGGGCGCAGTAGGCGCGGTAGGCGGCGTGGGCGTGGGTGTGGGCGTGGGCGTGGGCGTGGGCGCGGTGGGCGGGCCGCCGCCGGCGCACCACGCGAGCGGCGCCCGCCTGCCCGGCTACCTGCAGCCCTACTCCCCCACCTACCTGGTGCATCCTCAGCATCAGCAGCACCTGTGGTATACCGACTGAGGCTGAACCCCTGTCAACCCCGCCACGTGAACGCACAGACCATGGAAATGCGAACGACCGAAGAATTGCTGCCGACGGTGTTGATCCGAAACAGAAACGCTTCAGCTACAACGGTTTCGTATTCCGATGTTTTAACTTTTAAAAGCCTCAGTCAATTCAGCTCGTTATAAGCAGAGGTCGGAATTAGGTTGTTATTTATGTACGTGCATCGAAATGTTGATATTAATATGGATCAATATCGCGCGTGTGCGCATTGGAATTTAGCGAATTCGGACATCCGATGTCGTTGATGTATATTTGGCAACGTCGCGCGTGGTTCAAATTGTGTAAAAGTAAAGCAACTTTTTTATTTAATAGATCACGGGATTTTTCTGCACTTTAAAATTAATCTCGGGATTTGAGGCATATCCACTTTCTTCTTTCGTTGTATGAAATCAGTGTAAGTGTATAAATAACTCTCCCTAACTCCGACCTCTGTTTATAAGCAATGTTAGTGGAATACCTTTTTTATATTAAAACCGCAATAGTAACGATACCGAATCGTTTAGATAAATAAAGTTGAGCGGGCTTTTTACGGGGAGAAATCAGCTTACGGATTAACCTGATCGTAACTGTATTAGGAATACCCAGTAAACTCCCCGGTAACTCTACTACCCTTCTTGGGGTAGCCACCCTCTATCGAAACAATTTCACCAGCCTAGTATTACGAAGGCTCGGTTGTCAGTATAGCGCGGTTGTCCTGTGTTCCGTCATCGGAAGTTCGGTCTCGATGAATGTCGCGTTTTCAATCCGAATTCCACAAAAAGCAGCTTTAAAATTGAACCTATCGAAATCCGAGCACATTCGCGACTTAGATTATTACAAGAATTTTACGCATTTCGATGTTTCTCCTTTGAAATTAGACATTTTCTACTTATAAGGTTGATTGTTCTCGGATTTCGATTGAACTTGGTAGATTGTAGTGTTCGTGGCTCGCAGGGGTCTTTAGCGGGAGTGTAGACTTTGAAGTCGGTTACAGTGACAAGGCACCCTCTCTCCCCCTTACGGACGAGCGGACGGCCCCTCGCCGCTAAGGGGGTCTGAGAGTGCAACTTGAAGGAACCCAATATATTCGATCGATTCTCTCACACTGCAATTTTTAATTAAATCTCTGACTAGTGTGTACGCGTGTTTATGTAATATATGAAAGTTCCTTAACAATTTGGATAGCAGCCGTATACGGGCGCTACCTTATGTATTTATATATGGATCGACCCTTTCTGTACAAACAATTATCGCATAGGGGAGTAATCTTTTAAATTATTTTCAATTTTCACGAACTACCTAGCGTAGACGCATATGTGTGCATCGATGTTATACTTACACAGTTTATAGGGATGTGTAATCGATTAGTTTGTAGCTCAGTAATTTATTGCCCGCAGACGCGGTTACTGATCGTATTTAAGTTATTGGTTATTGTTTCTCGGCTCACACAGAGCCGTAGGCATTAAAGGGTTTGTTTAATAGTTGTATAATATGGATTGTAAATTTTGCGTTAATTTTTATCATAATTTAGCCGTGATGGCGAAGCGTGTAGGTTGCATTTACTAATATTTTATCGTAGACATTAGTGTTTGTACCAAATTATATTATGGGAATGTATCATAACGAATACGACCTGTGTCGACGGTCGAATGGACTGATTTATGATTTTGTTCGACATTTATGTAAAGTGAACGCTGTAGGGGTTTTAGTTGTTACGGACGGTGATTTTGTCAATTACTAAGTTTGTTTATTCAGTCAGAGTAGTGACGGTATGCTTTAGGTATTCAGATTTGCGTTGGGCGACTGTGGGTTAGTAAACAAACATTTATGCTGTGTTTAATATACTATATTCATAATTAATGGGAGTTTTATATCATGTAGATAATACGTATGTAGGGCGCGGTGATGGATTACTTGTATAGCCGTAGTCGCAGCTATACTAAACGAGGAAATATTTTTAAAAAATCTAAGAATTTTATAAACATTTAGTACACTAATAGTTAGTACCATATTGCATGTATTATCACGTTAGATAGTGCGAAATTGTTATGAAAAAGCTAATGTTCTTTATACAAATAAAATGCAATTAACTTACGACTGCAATTTGTGTTTAGTTCTTATTTGTTTAGTGTTTACGCCAATTATATTTTGCTAATTTGCGTAGTCGAGTTTAAGTATTGCCTTGTATCTTTCAACTAAACAAGCCGATTGGCAGGCCCCTTTTAGCCGTACGGCGAGTTTATTTGTATGTTTGTTCACATATATTTAGTCCCACGTTACTATTTTATTGCTAAATCGCTGGCGACAAGCCCTTATTCGGAAATAATGTTTGACGCTTATTTAAAAAACAGTGTTGCCAGCGGCACTCGGGAATAACCTATATTATAGGTATGCTACTACACGCATCGTACTGGTCTCCTTGTATATAAGTATTAAGTAAGTCATATCGTACAAGTCTAATAGTCATTTTATACATAGTGTCCGTAATGTGGCTCTAGGTATCTCGGTGCGTGTGATTGCATATCAAGCTTACATTTCTGTATCTAGTGTATTAGGAACTTATTTTTTATTTATGAAATAAATCATTCAATATCCAATCGTCACACCGACGATACTTTCGTACATTCTTTCAATATATTATAATTGTATTAATTTTATGACAAGACTATGTAATGTTAATTCTATTATTATGTAGTTCATTAGCTTTGCTGCCTGACAATAATGTTATGTTTAGTTCTCGTACGGTTGTAGTTCTTTTTATTATAACCTTTTGTTTTTATCGTCATTTTTTCGTGTTAACGCACCCTCCGAACATTGCGGGTAAATATGTTGACGTTTGTTTATGACTGGTTTTTCTCATTGAGAGTACCATTTTAATTTTTCTTCTTGGCTCTTTTAACTTTAGCCAGCTTTAACATATTTTTTTTTAAATTAACTACATCAACAATAGTTTACAGTTTATTAGCAATTAGCTAATTTGCTAAGAATCCAATGCTAATTGATTTTACAACCCTTAATGTCAGTCTAATACACGCAATGTTCGATGTTACATGGACCTTTCAATGAGTTTCGCGATAAAATTAGATTTACATTTTCCAATCATGAAGAACGCGGTGTTAATTCTATAATCAAAACAGATAAAATTAATTTGAATATAAAATATAAATAATATATTGGTTTTTAATTAATTTATTATGACCAGATTTAAAAGACCTATTTTAATTGTAAGTTATAAGTTTTAATTTTAGTTGTGTGTGGATTGGAAGATTTTATATTAAGTATTCTTGATTTAGCTGCGTCAAATTATTATAATTTTTACTGATTTTCCCACTATCTCATTTCACAATTCGTAACTAATTGCGAATAGTTTATTAGGTGGCGACATTGTGACAATTTATTGCACTTTGTGGATGCACCCAGCACTGTGGCCTTGTTCCGTTGGAAGCTAACAATGTAAAGGTGTTTACGTGCGGCCCGAGTTAATAATCACTATCAATAGTTTCGGACCGTTTGTGAACGTCATAACTTCTAAACATGTTTCATTAAATTCATCTAAACATGATTCAATCTTATCTCAAGCTTTTTCAAGATATCTCTCAATCGTCGTGGCATAATCAATAACTTTACATATAAGTGAGTAATAAGTGAGTTTCCGAATTTGAGCGCTGACAGCGTCTGTTAGCAAAATTTGCAAAAGAGTGTAAGCAGTTCATTTCTCTTGTATACACTTTCGATATTTTAAGTCCGGAGAACTGTGTACATTTACTCACTTCTCGCTGTTCGTGACTCTTAATGTAAACGGAATAAGTGTCATGAACCGCGAGAAGAGGGTACATATTACCTATTTCTCGTGACTGTATTTGTTTAGCATTCAAATTTAACCATCAATCTGATTGTTTTCTGTTAAATTATTGTTTTTTTTTAAAAAAAATATGTCAGGAGCCTGGCTCTGAGACGAAACTCTCCAAAGGTCCATGTGTAGAGCGAGATTGCCTCCCACGAGGCTGTAGTCAATGATCTCTGTTCGCGCGCCTATTACCAGCTCCCTTAGAGTGCACGCCACTGTACGCCTCAAATCCACTCGTATTAGTGATTTATTATTCGTAAGGTTTTTTCGGAGTTTTGGGGTTTTATTTGTAAGTGTATTAACTGATGGAATGTTAACAATTATTTTCTATCTATATTTTATTTTTTCATTTAATAGGTGATACATTTTCTCTGCTTAAATACGTAGTTGAAGTTAAATTTGTCTTATTATTAATTAGTGTTGTGTATATGGGGCATACTCGGTCGTATACATTGAACAGTGAGGAAATTGTCGTGATTCTGTGATTTTACAAATAATACAAAATAAAATATTAGTTCGTTCGAAACTGACTTGTAAATTTTGGGTTGTTGCAATAAAATTATGTTCACGTGTAAAAATTGCATTTTACGAAGCAACTGGAAGGACTTGTGCCCCTTGTATGTGTATATTTAGTTGTACAATACGGTGGTTCCACCTAAAGCGTATGTTCAACTGTCAGTATGTCACCCGCCCGCTAGGCTCGTGCTGACAATGAAATTTCTTTCCCTTTGTTCCCGTTGAGTCACACCATTTTGTGTCACACTGTTACTCAACGGGAAAAATATTCCCGAAGAGTAACACCGTAACTTAATGCCACTATTTTTTCCCGTATGTATGTAGCTGGATCATTCCCTGAAGTACCAGGCTGCCATATCTATGTAGGAGATGTTTAGCATACTCTTATTTTATTTATATAATAATCGTAGGGGTACAATAAATAACCTCTCATATACTTATGGTAGCCTGGTACTTCAGGAAATGATCCAGCTACATACATAGGAATTTGAACAATGATTTTACCAAGGAAGGTGTTACTTAACGGGAATACAGCGTTCTGTTTAGTTCACTGTCACTCAACGGGAAAAAAATAGTGGCATTGAGTTACGGTGTTACTCATCGGGAATATTTTTCCCGTTGAGTAACAGTGTGACAGAAAATGGTGTGACTCAACGGGAACAAAGGGAAATTGTGTAATATCGACCGACGGTAATGTACAAATACTAATAGAATTGATCGCTATCAATTTGTACTGCTTACAGTTTAATTCTATTCCACTGTGATTGTACTTGTATATTATATTAATTATTATATTTTATCCATTAATGATTGTGTCGGTGAACCTATTAGTAGATTTACGTTTGATTTAATGTATTCAAGTAACAGTAACTGTAAGTACCTGCTGGTACGAGCTAAAAGCTAATCTGATGGGTATTTTATGTTTTAATTTAGCATATAGGGGCTTGTGTAACACAAGTTGAAATTATTAACATGTTTTAAATTCAATATGTGGGGTAATCAGGGGATATAGCACTGATGTTGCTTAAGTTTTCTTAAAGAATAATAATCAGATAGTTATTATTAGAGAGCAAATTGTAAATAAACATCCAAATATCCCTTTTTATTTTACTTTTATTTTTTCCTAGTTTCCTTTTCAGTTATTTTTTTTTACGTGGGCCTGTCTGCGTGTACGCATCGCATAGTATATTCTCTATTTGCTGTTGAGTGACGTCACAGATTGTTAATGGGAACCGTGCGCACACAATATGATTATACCGTGTCTTGGAAACTGTATAACATGAAATAATTGAGTTTTAATCATGCGGCACTTGTTCTCGCAACGAATTATTATTAATAATAAATTATAGTGTAAGGCTCACTTTTTTATAATGTCAAAATAAAATTTCCCCTTAACTTATTGCAGTTCTCAAAGTTTTGTATGTAGGCTAAATAACAAGTCTGTGACGTCACAGTGCAGTGTACTATAGTCAAATAAAGGCGAGCGTCGCCTGAGCTGCTGTCTTGACAATAACCCAGTGTCAGACAATAATGATTCTTATAATTTGCCTTTTAGTAGACATTTTTGTTCGCCCCTTATTAGTGTCGATAGATGTACATTGAATTAATATATCTTAGATGGAATGTTGAGATTTGTGTGTTATATCGTCGATTAATCAATCCAATCAAATGTGTCTAGATAATGGTCCCAAGTAGTGTTGAATTTGGAATACTGGCTTAGCCTGCCTGCTTAGTGCTGCAGTTCGATTAAAACTTAAACAGAAAACTTCAAAAAATGCATCATTTTACCTCGAACAGTAGGATTTGTAAATAAAAACAATATTAGGACGTTTATGAGTTTGATCAGTTGTCTTTTTTCCTACCGCACAATAGTGAACGGCACTTCCAAAACGCCCGAAATTTTACAGTGTTGCCATCTCAGAGTAAGCAAAAGTTGTTAGGATAGCTAACGTACTTACCTTAGTAATTTTTATACGCATTAATTCGTTTTGCAGAAAATTGTAGTAAATAATGTGAATACGTCTTGGTCGGATAATAGAAAATTATTGATTACTAGTTCTCCATAGTTAAGAGGTTATTTCGTACTCATAATTAAATATAACAGTTTTTATAAAATTAAATATAAAAGGTTAAAAAGTATAAGTTATTTTAATCGACACGTTTGTCGAGATAACTCTTTAAAACGGATACCTACCTCGTTAAAACTTATTCGTATTAATAATTTTGGGATAACTAATAAAAAATATATCTTATTAAAAGTATATAAGTATTTTCGTTCGCATTATTGTTTTTCTTAAATATATGTCATATTTAAGAAAAACAATAATGCATAACAAAAATACCAACGTAAGCTTCACCTTATAATATAATGATGGCAATGTTTTCTTCTGACAGTTAAAATTTTAGAGCATTTCGTGTTAGTTTCATAGATCTATGACATAAGGACATTTTAATAGTAGATAATTTACTCACGTATATTAAAATTATGATATCTTCGTATATTTAATGTTAACGCAAAGAGGTCTTAGTCTAGATTTTTATACAATTACAAATTCAGCATCGCACATGCTACCACCACCGTTTCGGGTCACGTTACTAAGTATATAATTATGTGTATTTAAAAACTTGAAGTAAATAAATGACAATGGAAATATTGATATGCAAATTTTGAACATCTCGATGTATTCATTTTTGTGGTATTTTGTTATTAGTATTGAATTAATCGCTATGTAGGGATGTAGGTAGTTAGAATATAACATTTGGTGGTTTCTCAAGAAAATTGAATCTGTCATTACACGCGAGCGCTAATTGATAAACAGTACTTGCGTGTAAGAGATAGAAGGTAGGGGATCTGCGCTGCACAACGACCTGGCAAGCGTCCTCGAGCGAGATACGGGAACAAATGCATAAGAGGTACTGGAATAATTAAGGTTCTTAATCCACATAATTACAAGTCTGATCTCCCACTTTGTCGTTAGTTCGCTGCTGACTCTAGGCTCTATTTAGTGTAACGTTTGTATACTCAACGTTCAATATCTACCTACTAGGTAACTATATGTGTGATAATAATATAAGCTTTTCAACTAGATGGAGTACAATGAATTCTAATGACTTATTGATAGGCCAATGTTTATAAACATTATTTTTACACTGTCTATATAAATGAATGTGATTTTTGTCTATATAGTGTGTATGTACGTAATATTTTAGATTACGTAATAACATGCAGTCCAGTGTGTCTAATCGTTGCTTCTAAATGTGAAGTGGTAAAATGTTAATATGTTATACGAGTACCGCCAATGTCCTCCCTCGCGTACGCCAGGGAAGGTTAATATCGTGTGTCGTCAATTCTATGCGTTATATCATGCTTCTAATCATACTCTTAGAGGTAATGTCTAAAATCTTTGGTTTGTTAAACAGTTTTACCAAAATATTTTGCCGTCCATGTTCCGTACTAGCTTCGCCGGTACGAAGGCTGCTGGACTGCAAACCTAACCTTTTAATTAATCGCGTACTTCGACAGAACCGACGTATATTTATAGATGTCAAAAATATTTTATATTTACTTACCTAGAGCTTATAGAAGGAATAGGCCTGTAGTCGTTCTAAGATAAAACGGCGTTTGCACGTTTATAGCCCTTTCTAAGTCGTGGCTCTGGACGTCCAAACAACGTTCCCAAGATATGATATCAGGGATGTATTTATTAAGGTAGCGTTGGCTTTTAACTTAGAAAAACTTTGTCAAAGATTTATACTTACCAGCTATTTATTGGTGTAGCGTGTTATTCCGCGTAGGTACGCGTACGACTACAAATAAGCGAGCTGCTATGATAAAACGAACTTTACGCTGTGTGATGTTAGCGCCTGCTGAGATTTTAACGCTTTCGTCGTTAAGATCACACTGCAACACGTTCGAAATCAGTGGATCGCACCAAAAAGAATTTTATTAAATTAGATGTCGCCATTTTCTAAACTATTCGATTAAATATAATTTCTAAACGTGATTTCAATGTCCAGATTATTCGATATTTGCTGTCCTTTATATACATATTCATGAATGTGTCATCGTCCAACGACTGCAGCTGTTTGCGGGTTAGCGCGGTTAGACGTCTGCATAACTCATGCTAGAATATTTATCGTACTATACGACCAAACTAGATTTAACAAAATTGAAGTTATATCCTAAACTAAACACACAAATGATTATTACATTGTAAGTAATGTTATATGCTATTACTGTTTAACACATAAGTTTGGTGTGGCTGGGAATTTAAAGTACAAATTTAACACATTTCCCAGCGACCACTCATTGATTATTAGCGTAGTTACAACTCTTTCATTAAATACGTAGTATTATACCGGGTGTTACAAAATTCTGAAAAGTGCTATTCTGGGGTTTCCGGAGGTCAATATCGTGGTATGTGAGCGGATTGTGTGTGGTATAACTGTCACGAGCAGGTGTGGCAATATTTTTATCGATTAGTTAAATCGAAAAATAAAAGTTGTCTGGAAAGGTTCAAGCTTTCAGAGGTACCTAACTCTTGTCAAGGAACACAATCACCCCTTTGAATTTCATTTCGCACTTTTGTAACATACTGTATAACGGAAAGAATTTTTCATTACAATTTCTTATTTTAAAATATTTCAAACTAATGAATGTTGTAGTAGTTAAATAATTCAGTAAATTTGCATTTCATTTGTAATTTCTAAAATCTTACTAAAGCATTTCAGTTTCAATGAATTATCTATCTAGTCTCACTACTGTGTAAAACGTTTATATTCACATAAATGTATTAGATTTTGTGGTAGTATAGCTGAATATCGGTGAAAGGATCACGTTTTCGAATTAAATCGTAATTTTATAACAATTGATGTGCCTAAGTGTAATACATACTCTATTATGATATTTATGATAATTAATAATTGTAAGTATATAATATTTGTATAGTTACCGTATTTAATACAAGTCTCAGGAAAGATTTCGAACGCACGGTGTAACACCGGGTCGCGGACAAAAATTGTATTGCGTGTTTTTCTAAAATGCCTAATTACAAAATGTATTTCGAGACAATAACTTTGCTTTCTAATCTTCAGAAACTCCAGTGCACTTTTTCTTAATATCACTTGAATTAGAAGAATCTGTTTTTTGTTTAAAAAATTGGGTCTGTTTGTTGAATGTTTTGTGATAGTGTATAGGGTACCTCCATGTCCTGTATAACTATTTAGACTAATCACGATTTCAAGTAAATAGTATTGTACTGATTAGAGAGTAATTTTCTATAACACTAGATGTTTTTTACATTTAGTCACTGATGGAATGTTGTACACGTAGCTATGACGTAACACTAGTATTTTAGGTACTAGATATGGACCTCTATAGCACGCCAAAAGATCTTTTGCATTATAAATAATCCAGAATTAAAGTAATTGTTTCATTGGGTATTAAAAATTAAATGTACTTATTATAGATTTATTAAACATGGTAGCGACGTTCGGCCATTTGCGCCGTCTGAATGTATGTATGTACTAATTGGTAATCGTGTATCTCTTTGTAAATCATTCATTATCGCTGTGTACACGAAAATGATGGGTAATCGGGTAGCTGTGTAGACTTGATTGTGATATCAGTAAACATTTTCATACGAGCATCAAATACCTTTGTTTCATTTACTAACAAACTACCTAGATCTAAAAATTAACGGTTTTTTACCGCCTCTTTTGCTAACTTTGTAATTGGGTTAGTTAGAAGCCGAGCAAAAAGAACTTATTGTTGAACATAGTGACGGTAAACAGACAATACTTTTTGGTTTTCGCTCAATTTAATACTTGCCTACTTTTTACCAGCTATAGTTTAGCTTTTTGCTAAAAGAACTGGCCGAAGGCAGTTTTCTTTCACGTGGAAGCTAACTGAAGCCTGACGTGGGTGGTATGAAATTGAAACATTGAAGTCGTCACAAAACCATACAGTCTACACAGACTTCACTCCACGAAATCCAATGTCGAAATATTTTAACTTCTGTCTAGCCACATTTGCGGACCATGTCATTTGTGACCATGACCACCAAGAATTCGCAAATCCACTACCTTTTTTTTACGGAGAGGAATAATCCACTACCTACTGCTTTACTAGCTAGATCCATTTAAATGTTTGATTTTGTGCGTTTATAGCGCCGACTTTATTGTTGAAACAAAGTACAAATAAAGAAAACCATGAAAAATCGGCAATAATTGCGTCTAGCATACAATAACTATTGCTATCTTAGTCTCACTCAGACATAGACCCATTGTATTGTGAGCTGTGGCAATTATTGTGTGTGGCATAGAAAGTCTGGTGCAACATCTTTCTAGGACTGTTGTAGTGCTAGAAGAGGCCCAGTCTCAATGGGCAGGTACCTACTTATGTGTTCTAAGAATGTTTCCTCCACCTAGTTTAAATCTAAAATTTTATAGATAATACTTTCATGGGTCTAACTTTCCCCGCGTTTCCCCCACAGAGTACATTTTTATACGGGTAGGTACCGGGTAGTTTCCCCTTTTTTCCGGGGAGTAATCCTATCGCGAACCTACGCGCCGCTGGCGGAGCGACGGGCGTGTGTGGGGGTCGCCCAGCACCCGTACCACCATCTTTTATCACGATCCAATTTAGGTCCTAAACTGAGTAGAATCGTTTAATTCGTACTACGACGCTATCTACGACTATGACAGCGACGCAGTTTAGGAACCAATACTGAACCGAGCGGAATATGAATCGCTTTTATAAAGATGGTGGTAAGGCCCCAGTGCTTGATCGTAACGGCACTGGGAATACCCACTAAAACTTCCCGGTAACTCCACTGTCCTTATTGTCGATGGACTGGGCTCTGCCGAAGCAATTTCACCAGCCCATCCCGGCCCAAGCTGACTCAAACACTATGGGTGGTGCCGTCAATGCGACAATAAATTTAAACATGGGCTATATTCGTCCATAGAAATAGTTTGCCACTTTCAAAATTATCGTATACATTTGGATCATATCGGATTCATGGAATAGTGTAACATTGGCAGCATTATTTCATATAAATGTCATGAAATTATCAAATGAATACGATATTTTTTAAAGTGGCAAACCATTTCTATGGACTAATATAGTCCATGTTTAAATTTATTGTCGCATTGACAGCACCACCGTGTATGTAGTGTTATATTCTTGAAGCGAGTAAGGTCGCCACCGTTGTTTTGGGAGCAGCCGGACTTGTATCATATGAGTCTGCCAACATGTTTTCTCTTGATTTTTACACGGTAGGTTGCACGGGAGTAGTGTACAGGGTGCTATGAGCTGTTTATACTTTATAGGCAATGGAAACCGATTACCATCAGGCGGGCCGTAAGTATACCTACTTACCACTCTTGAAGTGTGAGTCGGAATCGCGCAAGAAAGGTTCCGTACCATTATCTATAAACAAGCGTCTACCTGTTGCCGTTATCGATATCCAGCATAAACAAGCAAAAAAATCACGTTTGTATGGGAGTCCACTTAAATATTTATTTTATTGTTTATTACTAGATATTTGTTGTTATAGCGGCAAGAAATACCTACATCATCTGTGAAAATTTCAACTATCACGGTTCATGAGATACACCTGGTGACAGACAGACGGACGGATGGACGGACAGCAGTTTTAGTAATAGGGTAATTTTACCCTTTGGGCACGGGACCCTAAAAAATTAAACAGTTTAAAATTGATCATGTCTTTGACAGCCATCCCTTTTGTATTCTGATAAAATGTTGAAGGTACGATTGTATGTACCTACATTGTCATTGTTTATGTACCTTAATGGATTAGGCTGTAGAATTGAATAGAACAGGATATCTTTATTCGCGTTTAATGAGAGAACATGATGCACTGCCTATATTCGTCAGGTCCATTATGTGTATTTGTTTTGTTGTCTATGCTACGCCAACGACAGCGATGTAGGTAATAATCTTATTTTGATTTTCGTTACTAATATATTTATAGGAGCAGGGATCGAACCCGAATCATTTTGACTATGATTGAGACAACTGAGATATTTTTTCTTTTGTAAGTATTGCAGATAAAGGTAATGGAGGGCAAATAAATAAAAACAACATATTCAGTGAAATAAGCTTTTTTAACTAAATTTAAGTTTCCATACATTACATAATATAATAATATACGCATACACTTTTAAAATGTTAATTGAATTTTGTCCAAATATTTACAGTTTATCGCCCAGGTGTAAATTACTGTTTTGGTCGCAACCGCAACCAAGCTGAACTGTGTTACAAGTAAATCTAACATCGGGCGGGAGACAACACGATATAAATAAGAAATTTACTTAATCATTGTTTTATCCCAAACATTATAATGTATATTGCCTCTGAAGCTTCAATGAACATAATTATTAAACATAAAAATATATTAAATATTTTTTTTTTGTGTATCCCTCACTAGGCTGACGATTCCCGAGGGTTCTCGCACTCGATAGATACACTTGAGTGCAGTAATATACAGTGCGGCGAGACCCCTCGGCACTCTCCACGAAACCTATCCGAACTCAGTCAATACACCTCAAACTTACCTACGCATATTTGCATTACCACTATTTAAACTGATGTATTAAATTATTTCTCATCATGATGTTCACTCGCATAGGATACTGCGTTTTTGTTACTTCCATCACTTCAGTAACACTATTTTAAACAAAAATATTAAATATGACAATTGAATATAGTACATTATGTTCTGAGATCATATTTAATACATCACAGGTGTTAGAGAAAAAAAATTAAAATTATACAAACGGAGCGTCCGCTGAGGACACCGATGGCGCTGAATACATTCAGACATCGCCATATTACTTGGCACAACAATATCCGATAGAATTATATTTTACACAACAAAAATTTATAAAAATGAAGTGTGATACCTCAGACAAAACACCCCTGAGGCGGAATTTATACCAGTGGAAATAGCTGATTAAATATATTTATGTTTAAACCACCATTTCCATTAAGTATAAACATAAGTTATAATTATATGGCTTTTTATTTTCTCATCATATTATATTATATTTCTTATCTCTATTAGGCTAAGGACAGCCTAATTTACGCAGCGTAAAGTCGAACGCCTAGATTTTTGAAACATTTCGGTATAGTGGGCACAGGACGTAGTAGGTATATTGCATTGTAGTGAATGTAATTTATATGTTTGGGACATATAGTGTAGAAACCGAAAACATCGTGAAATCACGCGATGCCAACAAGGCACAACTCACAAAGTTGCGCCCGTTTGATCTCGGCCTTAGAATTAAGTTACACGTTATGTCAAAACTTTTTAAAAATAATGCAAATAATTAATAAAACCACGTTCCATTATTTTATGAAACTATGCAGCATGATTGTATCAATTAATTGTAGTCAGGGCATCTCATCTGTCCGAGGTAACACACAAAAACATAATTCATAAAAAATCAAGAAAAACGTCAAATTTCTATAAACAGTCAAATAGTAAACTTTTGTAGACGTCATAACGCTGACAACAGCATTGTAAAAATATAGCGTAATCTTAAATCAGTTCCGTTATATCGAAAAAGTTCATTTTAAATTTCATTAACATGAGGGTAGTCGGTAAGTACTAACTTAGTACACTTTGGCTAGATCATGCTGATAATATAAATACAAACTTCGTTGTATACATCAAAAACTAAACATACACAATGTATGATCACAAAACTACGTAAAACGAACCTATAAAATAGTTACAGTAAAACGAGATGGGAGTGATGATGATAGGTGAGTGTCTTTTAGCGTCGCGTGGCCCGCGGCCCCTTGTCCTAAACTCGCGAAATAATTTGTACTTTCAATAAAGGGCCGCGGTTTATGGAAATACCAAATTACTGTAAGGTGTGACAAACTGTTATGTATACTATCGGAAGAGTTTCAGAAATCCAATGTTAAATAAACGATATCAATATATTGATAAAGATATAAATCCATTATAATACAACAACAAAACAAATATAATTTGTAATAGGAGTAATATTGTCTAAAAACACAAATACTCAATGCCTCTAATAAAAGTTGCATATATCATTTAATAATTAAATTATAGTCAAAATTCTGTTACGAATCAGGTAACAAAATGGTCTTTCCCTTGAGTATTTGTATTTAGCCTAAACTAAGACACGGTTCACAGATAAATCTACGAGGATTAGAGTAACGTCGGCATAATTTTGCTGAATAAAGACTTTCCCATATTTCTCGCGTTTGACGAGAACGATGGAAGAGAATTTTAAATAAGTTTTCAGAAATACATTAAAAACGCTCCGATAACAATGTATCGAAATTTTATTTCGTCGAAGTAATCGGAGCCTTTTCAAGGCATTTGCTTGAGGGTTCTTTCAGACATGCCATGATCACAATTACACAAGCCACAAATAATATAGCGTAGCTGTAGCCCAACTACAACGCAACTTATATCAACGTTGAAGTTGCCCAAAAGATAACGGTGCATGTGAGTTATCTTGCAAAAGTAGTCACATGTAGTCAACGCTGTCTGTTGACACGCGTCCACGATGACCGTTGAACACGACTATAATAATTATTATCGATTTCTATTCGTATAGTTCCGATCGCGATTGCGTTCAGCTGTCATATTGTATGAAGAATTATTGGAAACCACTTTTTACTATAGGATTTGAAAGCTAAACGTAACCACGATCGAAACGTTTCGATTGAAACTTACAATAGCTATTGTAAGTGTGATACGTGTGAATGGAACTACTTACTCGTTTTCATACAATTTGATGTGGTGTGGCTGTGGTTGCGGCACGTCTGAAATGGCCCTTACTGTAATTGTGACATTCAGGCACACGTGGAATAAAGGCGTCGAGACCTCGCATGAAATATTATTCCAAGACTTAATCTATATCCGGAAACCTTACATTAAATTACAGCTATGCTTATCCATAATTATATCTAGACGTCAAAAGAGATCATAAAACTTATAACTAAGTCTATAAATATTGTAAATATTGCAAGAGGTTAGTATGTTTTAAGCGGATTTAGATACATCTTTAAACTGTTTCGAATGTGCTGTTTGTGAGAATTGTTGAGCAAAACATATTATTGTGATGTGAGGTGATACATATACGGAGAGCGATAAATCTATTTCAAGCAAAATTATAACTGATAGATAGAATCGGGAGTATGCATGCGATGGTGAAATGGAGACCAGTAATCTT
This sequence comes from Nymphula nitidulata, assembly GCA_947347705.1. Lineage (NCBI taxonomy): Eukaryota > Metazoa > Arthropoda > Insecta > Lepidoptera > Crambidae > Nymphula > Nymphula nitidulata. The sequence continues at coordinate 12,368,824 of OX374636.1, forward strand.
ATTTTAAACCTTGGTATAACGTTTGAAACTATCTTACAAATTACTTAACATTAAATAAATTGTTCTCCGCAAAGTGAAAACAATCACATTCAAAATAAATTAAGAAATAAAATAAATTTGCACAATATTTTTCTTATCACCCAACTTATTGTCTTATTAGAATTGATAAATTTCAAAATATTTTGGTAGCTGCCAGAGCTTTGCTATTTGATCTCAAAGACACGAATCACCAAAACATCTTAAGAGACATTTCAGATTCTTTTATTTGAAAAGTCTTTTGTTCATTGAGTTATACAGAACGTTCTGCGAAAGATTTTTGAATAGATTTGGCTTTCTAATTTTACAAGTTGGGTGTTTTGGTGTGACTGGGCCTAGCTCGGCCGTTTGAAGTGTGGGGGCGCGAGACGCGCCACTTTTGGGGGACGAATGTGCGCTCTGTGGCCACACTCAAGCTTATGCGCAGGGGACTTCTTGCCGCTATTGGACAACCGCTTGCGGGGTTTCAGGTAGTCTGAAAAGAGGAAAAACACATGATTAGACTCGAAAACGCTAAGTCAAGCAATATTCAGCAGCTTCCAATTTCATGTCACGTAAAACACGGTGACTTCGGTGAAATTGCAATTAATAACAAGTTTACGAGTGTTGTTTAACTGGCGCGGAAGGGTGCACCATTGTATGCATCTCGTTACGATGCATAAAATAGCCCATAAAAACTGTGAAGAAGGCGTGCCCGAGAGAGAATTGGTAAAATTTTACGACTTACAAAATGAGGCGTTCGTTAGCCCGGATGCCTGCATACGGAACATTACGGGTGTGACATTTTTACGACTTCATCTATGGATAGAGCATAAAATGCTTCTCTAATGCTCTTAGCTAAGGAAGCCTTTGACGGTCCCGAGGGCGGCGACGGCCTTTGTGACCATTTCTAATTTTAAGAAATTATGACCTTAATAACTATAAAAATTTAACGACAATTTTACTACTGTTTAATCTGCATTGTGATGGTTAGTGTGCTATGAGTTACACCCGATGCTGGTAGAATAAACTGGGACTCTGAATCGTTAAATCTTTTGGCTTTATTATTTATGATTTATAAAAATCACATTAATAATCAAGACGGTTTCTACCTAAATTCACGGAAGTCATAATTTATTTTGAGGTTTTAGCTTGGTTAAAAAGCCATACTTATATTTAAATATTTTATTTTGGATATGTAATGCTAAATAAAATGAAAATAATATCTTTATTCAATTAGGCCCCCAAGAAGCTCTTTCGAAACGTCAGAATAGTAAAAACACACCTATAAAAATAAAATAAGTAATCTTTCCTTAAATATCTTATCGAAGTATTACAACGACATTATTTCATAACAGAGATGATGAAAACTCAGTAAAACCTACACAATATTCTATCTAACAACAAAACATTGTTGCTAAGTATGGAATAAAATGAACAGGAGCCAAAATCAGTAGTCGATTCAAAACGATAGCTAAATTTATTAGCAGCTCACAAAAAAGGCCCAGCAACATGCGATGCGCTCAAGGCCAGACCATTTGGAGTCGGTGTCATGGTGTGTATTAATGTAGCACAGCAAATACATATGTATGAGATAGTGGCTCATTCACTGATAAGTTTAATATTGTAGAGCATGAAACGCGAGTCGCAGATGAAATACAATAGCTAATAGCACCAACGGCTATCGTATTCAACGTGATAGGTATTAAAGTGTAGACACAATTGACTCCGGTGCAATCGCGATGGCGGGTAAAATGGCGGCTCTAATTTTGCAATATAATCATGAAGTAAATTGAAGTCTTTGAGTGTCTATTTTGTCTGTACTCAAAATAAACTTTGCATTATTTTCTATACATAATGCTGTCAATGTTGTCCTATATTTTTAAGAAAAAATATTTTTTGTTTCAGTTTTATCAAAATGAATACAAGTCATTTTATTAGATCATCTGAATATTTAAGTAAATATTGCATAACATTAATTAAAACTAGTGATATAAGTAAAAATCATGAGATAAATACAAATGAATACCTTTAATTAAAGTTGAAACTAAATGGTCAAAAAATATCTGTAGACAATCCTTGGCTTGTTCGATCAAAGACGTTTAATAATAACATGTCCAAATGTCGGCAAAAACCTGGCGTCGTCGGTTTTGTGTTTTGTGCAGTCGGGAACTATGTCAATGACGTCACGAGGCCCAAGGTCGACTGGTGGCGAGCAAACTCCCGCCAAATCCCGCGTAGGTATTAAACCACGTGGTTGCTTAGACGCTACAACCTGGATGTATTCCGTTAGCAGGATTATATCCTTCCTCCTACTTGTTATTTATCTCCAAGTTGAAAAGCTTTCACTTAAAGCCAGTTCATCGGTCAAAAAGTCATCCAACGGCCATCTAACATTCACCACATCAAAATTATATTTATAATAGAAACCAAGAATCTAGGAATTTCTAGAGATTGCAGGAATTTAAAGAAAAAGAAAGTCCAATAAAGAAATTGGCATCTAATTTGATTTCATTTTTCACGTGGTTATGCAATAACTTCCCGCCAAATGTTCAATGGAGTGTTTCCCGCCATTTTCTTGTGTGTATAACGTAACCGATTTGTGAACTGGTCTAGAGTCATATAGCCGATTTGGTGGCGTGCTCTATTCTTGACGGGCGGGTAGCGTCGCGTTAATAAACATGCGTAAACAAAATGGCCTTGGAGGAAGCGCGAGCGCGGGGCATGGCTGCGCAAATAACTAGCACTGTTATCACCTTCATTATCAATTTATTATTTATCATGTTTAGGACTAATATACTTAGTGGAAAATTATAATATTAGTACATACAAGACTTCTTCAAATTGATCAGGTTTATGATTTCAGTTTTGCCGACTTCCTGGTAGATCTTAATTACGCAAGCAAAATAAGTAACGAACCTAATAATTCTAAATCTAGTTTTGAACGAAATAAGCACGCAACGACAGTTCGAAACTTCGGTTTAATGCCGACCGGAGAGTGAGTTATTTCGGTCGACCTAAATAACTGCGCAGGCGCACGACTCTCCTCCGAAGTAAGCAGATATAATTTGTTTACCGCACCGCACTCAACAAATCGATTTTACAATACAAAACCAGAATTTCAAACCGTCGCCTACGTATTTAAACAATGTATTTGCGTGGTGATAAATTTGCATATTTCAAAGGCCGTATAAGAATTTGCGTTGTGCGATCACGTTTTACTAAAATTACGTTTTAGGTCAATACATGTGTCAAAGCATAGGATGCACAATGTGCAAGCAGTTCACGTGCATCGAAGGCCGCCCCCGATGGTCTTGCATCCGTAGTCTTCTACAAGACCAGAATATTTTAAAGTTACGACTATAAAAAGTACGAAGCGTGTAGTCATCCTTTTGATAGAGGATTCGTTTAGCGTCAAAATTGGTTTTTTTGGGAGTCACGTTCGATAGCGGCGATGGCGGGAGATGGTAGTGCGCCGTTGTCACACCCCCTTTTGATCGGGCCGCGTTACCGCGTGCAGCAGTGCAGGAAACCAGAACTCACCACGTGCATAGATAATCGTGGAGCGTGTCATCATGAGAACACGACAAACAACTTGTTTACCATTTCATAGCCGCCGGGTTTATACTTATGTATTCATTATGAGCCCACGAAATTACACGCGGTTGGAGCTGAAATTGCTCTGGTGCATTATGTTCATTGTCCAAGAACGTGCAGTGCAGAGGTATTGGGAATTCTTTAGAATATTGTCCAAATGTTCGCCGAGGGCTCGTGGGAATGACGCGCCGCCTGAGGTCACGACCATCCCAGGAATCGTGGCAATCATTACATCCTCAATGCGCAAGAGCCCGGCATTATTGCTACAAGACGACGGAACCAAAGCATCTCCAATACAACGCACCACAGTACAGTAAAGTGAAACTGAAACTTCGTTTAAGTAATCGTAACTCCAGCGATAAAGTCACGACAATGGACATTGTCCACGCGCCATAATATCCAAAATTGATCCGCAAATATCGTTACTAATATGCATGTTTTGTTAATCGTCCGTCGTGGTCGTGGATCATTCGAGTGGTAAAGGCACGCCAACAACGGTCACATTTATCTTCACCTAACACGTTTGGGACTGAGTCATTCGGACAGGTTCAAACATGATCGAATTGGACCAACTTTCAACTCCTTTAAAAAATATAAGAAATATATACCTCGGATGAAAACTACACAATCATACATATTTGTGATTTATTCGCGCAGCTAGAGCAAGATACAAATTCAATAATTAATTTAGAATTTAGATTTTATTCTTGTAAAAGTGACATGTTAATCATAGCATCGTATGCAAGGTTTGTAGTAAGAACGGATTTGTCAGGCGTGGGCGGTGCGCGCGACCAAACAGGTTGCCATGCCAGGCTAAGCGCACGTCGTGAACACTTTTTATTCTGTTCATTTACAGCTTAGGGCTGCACTGTTTCAATTTCTACGTCGCTAAATACTTGTTACTAATGTACAAGCTTCACACGTATTGTGACGTCAATGATGGTGGTAACGTTAATTCCAAAATAAAATTCTTAACTGTATACAACTATTTTGATTCTTGAAATAGATCTCCTAAGTTTTGAGTGACGCCCTCCGGCTGCATTCTTTCACAGCTGCGCTGACAGGAAACATATTGTTAAATAGCAGTAATCGAAAAGCTGGTTCTCCGTTTGCATTGTAAAACGGAACCAGTTCCAAAATAACTAGGCCAAGTGAAAGGCGAGACGGTGTCAAAACTCGACGCGAATGTGATGCATTCTCTGGTAACCTTTTGAACGTTCGTGGTATACTTAGTCTAGCAATAGACAGCCCTAGAAAAGAAGTCCTAGTACAAGTGAGCGTCGTAGATAAAAGAGGAACAAAAACTAATCCCAAGTTGCTCTCGTGCATATCTATAAAAGGTGTATATGTATAGTTGTTTGGGCTCCCGGCTACTGGTTTTGAACGTGGCAACCTAAACAAATAAGTGACATGCATCCAGGTAGCGCGCATTGTACGCCGCTTTTAACATTTGTTAAATATTATCTGATATCCTCTCGTGTTTTTTGTGATCCACTAGATGATGCGTAAACAAAAATACAAACATAATTTACTGGAAACAAACAAACAAATGGATACGGTTTCGCAGAAAGTGGCTAAAATAACAAAGGATCGTGAAACGGGAAGCGGTGTTGTTGGTTAGTCATTAATGAGTTAGATCGTCAAGTGTCCTGCTTGCTAAGTTGTTTAATTAACGTGTATAGAGATAGCGCCGTCGCGTGCCTTTTATCATCAACCTTGTGTGGAATAAGGATAATAGAACTGTTAAAACCATTTTTCCGTTTTTTCATTATTTCTGGACTTTTGGTACGTATGTATTAAAATTACTGCAAAATGCGGTTGGATAACTTGGTGTAGACTAAATTTAGTTTCCACACTTGTAGGTATGCAGTAATTACATAAGATTTTATCTTCTAAACAGGATGTCTTAAATTGAACGTTTCACTTTGGATTGGCGTTTACAGCTTATATTGGGATATTTTAACTAACATTATTTTTTGCTATATTGCCGTAGTGTTATTAAATGTTTGGTCTTACAGAATTGGAGCTTGTGATTATAGCTTTAATTTTAGATTGTTAGATATATTGAGAATTGAGTCTCGCCTAATTGCCTTAGTGTAAGGAATGTTTATTAGTAACAATTACGAAAACTACAAGCGAATCTGTTATTCCCTTTGTTAACATATTAGTTCCTGAAGGAGCTCTAGCGAATTCAGAAAAGATGTTCTTCACTAGTGAATTCACCACTTTGTGTTATCTTGATTGATATACGATTTAACTATATTTGTAAATAAAAATGGTTTTGTCGATTTTTATTATGTTTACAGGTGATCGATGGCCGATAACTGGGCTCATATCTATATTTATGTAACATTGGTTTGCTTTCTAACTAACGAACAGCAAAGTCAAGTACACGCCCCATATCCCGTATGCAACATTGATAAAGCTTTGTTTACTGTTAGTTGATACAGGTATAATAACTTGAGTTATTGTAGTAACTCTGGTAAAAGTAAAACTGAGATTGAATCTAAAATTAGAATTTCTTTTTATGATGGTTATTTTAAAAATATACCATATCAGTAGAAATAGGAAAATAACTAAACAAATTATTATTTGTGCGTCAAACGGTGGTAAAATGGAACATTAGAAATTTTCCGCGGGCTGTTGAACCAGTAATTGTGAAAGTAAGCGAAATGGTAGGCATTGTAGCGTATCGAAGTCGCAAGTGGGCAATTATATTTTCGACTTCGTTACAATTGTAAGGAGGTAGTATCTAATGTTATCTAACTCAAGTGATAAATCGCGGTAAAGTCCAATTTAGGGACCAAATAGATATAAGATAAAATAAATTTATGTAGTAGGCCTATTTATGAAAATGCTTCAAGGTGAAAATATTTTATTTGGATTCAATATAAAGTATTTCATAGTTCTAGTCGACTATTTCCGAGTGGTTCGTTTGTTATCAGAATTAATTCGGGAATGACGCGTGATTCTGTTGCGCCGGAGTGCACTCAGTTCAACGAACTATGTCCATGTCGAAATTCATCATACGACACAACACTCGACTTGGATGCATAAGTTACACTTCTCACACCCTAAAATCTATCAAAAGTCTTCAGTTTTTTGTCTAAGTGTCTCTTATATTTTTTGTGAGTGCAATTAAAATACGTTTTAATAGCACACGATCATACTAATATTACTTATTTTTATTTAAATCCATTATAATTCTAATGATACGTTTACGACTATTTTGTAGTCAGCCTCGTTGCATTCTATGGAGATTGTAATTAGAAATTAATGACAATCATTCTGATTCCATCTTATATTACTTGTTGTCTTGCGAGTTTGATATTAGCTTGATTAGCAGTTTATCGACATTATAACTTACTGCTGTCTGTAGCAACTTATCAGTAGGTCAGTTTAAAGTGTTGCTTATTTAGAATTTATATTATTTGTACCGATCTTCGGAGTCATCAATTTACTGTCTCCAAGCTCAACATTACGCACAAATAATTTTAGTAACTCATTTCATTATCGTACAGCCAAAACCTGAAATTCTTTACTGGAACATTGTGTCACTTCTTTCCTATAGCATGGGATCCTTCATAATAGGCGTGAAAAGCAAGGTGGAGCGGTTAGTTCATGCTACACTAGTTCTCTTAACTTAAGGACTCTTCTTAACGCTTTTCATCAGGCGGTGAGGAGTTGCCATGTTTTGTACATAAAAATATTTTGTATTTATGTAGGTACTATTTCTAAACACAGACGTATCAATATCAAAACAATAGTAAGTTTTAAATGTACAATAAGAAGGTTCTTTAGTAGGTTCGCTTCCCCGTAGTACGCCTCACATCTGGCAAATCTAGTTTTTATCTCGTCAGGCCTGTAACTATGTCCTGGTGTGAAGACAGGGAGCGGGCCGTTCACCTCTTCGTCCGTCGACTGCAGCAGGTGCACCTAGTTAGGTAATACGTTACGAGCCTCTAGTAAATTGCCTGGCTGTATAGACTGGTTTTAATTGGTTGCTTTGGATGATTGCACTATTAAAGTTTGTTTTACTTTGCCTTTGGAATTTTATAGCGCAAAAAGTATGCGATCAGCTTTGAGATTGATTGATTTTAAATAATATAAATGTAAGCGTTGTGTAGAAGAAACGTCACGAGAGTCATTGCTTACTAAGTAACAAAAAGTAAAGCATTTAAAAGTATAAACGCACCTTCAGAGAACACCAGAGCACTAAGTCGACGGTACTTTACAAATTAATAAAGAACCTCCATGAATGCTAAGCGTGCCCCGTGGTGGCGGCGAGATCAAAGCGAAACACATGCGCCCGCGCATCTTGAAAGCGATCAAAGGACCGCCATTATCGACCACTCGAGCCATCGGCATCGATACCAGTCATTTACGGACTACTGAGATACACAATGTCCTTGATACATCTGAGATCGGAGGTAGCGTATCGAATTAGGAATTTGATCAGGTGGATGCAATTAAATCTTCATCCAAATAAACCATTACAACTTTTAATTGTTACGATCCCAGTAGCAATTGTGTAATTGATTTCAATGGAAGATTTTATAGAGCACTTAATGAAGTCGTAACAGAGTTACGAATTGAATTAATGAGAATAAAGTCCAAGCACGACGATCTTGCAGAATCAGTGCATTGTGGAACGGGTTGCATCCGCAGTTTATGTCAACCATAAATGTAAATCAAAACAGGTCGCGAACGCACTGCTCATCGCTGTCGGTACACGCTTGAATCAGTTTGAAATTGTACATGATATAAGGTAGTAAAATATGAGAAACATGAAAGTGAAAATGAGAAATATGTTCCACTAGATAACGATTGAACACGCAACCAACCGTTCCCATGATCGTTAATATTCAAATTTGGACGAAACAGGAGCTTAAACAACGTTATAAATCGGGAGCACAATGAGATCGATAATACCTATAATAAAGGTAGCTAACGGCTGAAACGGTAGCTAAATACCATAAAAGAACAATAATTCTTTTGTGCGCACCACATTGTTCTGAGATGTCTCCTATTGTTGATAACAATCGAAGACTAGTTTTAAGAGATGATTTTGGAGAATTCAAAGAAACGCTTGGCTTAAACATCGGTTTTCAAAGGTAAACATGGTTGAATGCATTGTTGGAGATGACCTAAGGTCGCACTAAGATGCATGACCTCTGGACCAATTTGGTGAGCAACCGGTGTTGTAGCACAGACAATGGATAGAAAGGATAAGATTACCGCGAGGGGTGATGCTGCTAAGTATTACACGAACAATAGCACAAAGACTGGTGTGTGTTTACCCATGAATATGAAGAACATAATACACAATGCACAGTGCTATGCTAATAAGATGCTCGACAGGTTCATAACATTTTTTCTCAAGGTAAATCTACTTGTATAACGAATTCGCGTTTGGAGTTAAATCGTGCATGTTTAGGGTTCACAAAAATGGCTCAGTGTAATCTTGTTTCTAAACGGACTATTTAGATGTATCTGCTAACAGTTATAGTGCACTATTGTTAAGTAAATTAATGAAATTAACATTTGCTGTGGCAATCGGAGCGTTGTTAATTGTATGCTACGACAGCAGGTATTTGAATTCACACAAAACAGTAGACAATTGGCTGACTGTGTATTATTGCATTATTATATGGTCAACAGTTCAGTGCTCCGATGGATAGTGTCATATAGAGTTATTTGACTTCACTTTAAGGCATAAGGGGGCGACATTTGGCAGATGAGGCTGTTTGGGCAATTATAATCGGTGTAATGGCTTAGAAGTCCGGGTATGTTGCCATATGCGATAGCACCTGGCCTGGATTAGCCAACTCACGACCTATTGGGTTGCATGCTCTGATCGTGTTACTAGTCCAGTTTCCTTTAAGCGCTTAAGTTTCTAGCGCTTAGTCCGAAAGTCAGAGATATGGTCACGTTCCAATGTACAGGGGCACTTGACATTGGGCTTTTAAAACGTTGAGTGCTAAAGATTGTGTTATCTTTAAGTGGCGTAGTAAAAGCTTTGCAACCGTTAATGTTTTAAACTGGGATATATTTTTTAGTTCCATAAAGGAATTTAAAACATTTATAGCTTGAGGTAAAACTCATTTTGGAAGCTACAGTTAATCATAATGTACCTATTCGTGAGCGGACAGAAAGGTAAAATTTAGTCTGATAGTATCTTGTCATGTGCCCCGGACCACCCAGCCCGGGAATGATCTATTTCGTAAGCCCGTAATAAAAAAGAATACATGGTAGTAATTTGTTTGGGCGCAAGTTTTTTCCTGTGTCACTAGTCACGGTGCTCTAATTGAATTCAGTGTACTAATGCTTTAAGCAACGCCAATAAAGGCTTATATTAGTTCTTAGAATCGTCAATAAAAATTTAAGAATGTCCGCGCCTGAAGAATGAGTTTGACATAAATATTATTTTACGACATTATTATGCAGGCGTCGTCCGATTTTTTATTAAAAAGCATTTACGAGGTGACCGTCGTTTAGTGTGGACAAATTCCACGTTTTAAAACGTGTGAAAGTAAAACATTGGAGGGGTGTGGGTTCTGAGCTATAAACGTGTGTGATAAAGTAAGTTAGGGTCGCAATAAAGACGATTGGTCAAGCATTGACGGATCAAATGCAGTAATTATAGGAACGTATGAATGTGGGTCATGTTTGGGAGTGGTCTTGGGAAAGGAAATGCAAGAAAGTTGTTGCGACGGTTATTTTTTACGATTTAAACGATATATAGGTTCGTTGATTTTTATTACACAATAAATAATAAGCAAGCAAGATAATAACAAAAATTTCAAATATTTTTATAGTGTCCAATAAATTTTCTTTCTGCCTTTTCTGGATAATTTTGACAGGCATAGTGAGGAATTCTTTATTATTTTTTTTACAAAAGGCTAAGGCCGCAGATATCTGCGATATTAAAATCATCGTGGGAAAGATATACGTGGCTGAAACTGAACAGACCTGTTTCGCCACTGGATGTATGCAAATTTGGTGCACATTCGTATCTGTGCATAGAACAGGATCTGATCGGATTATGACTCGCCTATGCGTCCAACTCAAGTCGGGATGCATAAAATGGCGGTAATTTAATATAATTTAGTAAAAAATAATTATCTGACGTAAAATTACAGTTCCATTGTAAATATTTTCCGTTTTATTGTTAGAAGACAGTTATTTAAATAAAAAGAAATATAAAAGCGATTTCTTCCCGTTGCATTTCTTAACGGATTCAATACAATTGCGTACTTCAGAGAAAACAATTGTAACAATCAAAACAGTGTAAAAAGAATAAAAGTAAAAAAGAATCATTCCGCCCCGATTGCTGTCGACAGGTTAAACTTATAATTAGAAGATTACAACAATTGTTTTGTAATAATTTGCATAACAGTACGCTGTAACGTTTTTGACACCCTGCGAGTTCCTGCGAATACATTGAACAAACTCACTTTGTGCTAAGCCGAACCAACATATGGTTGTAATTTGCTACTATTGGTTGTTGGTCATCGACTTTTGACTTGGGACTGGACTTTTTCAGGTGCAGCAGTGGTTCTTTCAGTCAAACCTTTAGGCCGTGTCTATAGTTATATAGGTGATATTTAGTTAGCGGGATGTAATAACTTTGCATAATAATATACAGATAACAAAATGTCAAATGTCGCTAAGGATTTAATATTACTCTTCATTTCCACCGATTTCACAGGAAGATTAATAAATAAAAAGTAATGGGCTAATTGGGATAGGCTATTCGTTTAATACTTAATTTACTTACCCATTGGACATTAGAGTTTTATAAATGTGTAGTTTGAAACACGTCTGTGTTTCAAGATCTACACCTGATGATACGACAGCATGACCAAACTGTTAACTAGTGTTATTGAACGAGAAAATCTAAAGTTTTGTAGGCTATGAAGCAAAATACATAAGTAATAAATATTGTTACACAGTTTCCAACAAAAGCAGTTTGCATTGAATCAATATTGTTAGCACGTACTACATCGAAGTGTCCAAGGTTGTTCGTATCGCAACTATCGCATGTTACCAAGTGCAATAGCTAAACGTTATCGCGAAACGCATAAATCTTTTTACGTTATTTTCTATTCTGAACTGTTAATTTTATTCGCATATTTGTCATAGCAACCTGTAACTAGCAGTACATAAATATTTGTCTAGCTGACAGTCCTGACACTAACGTAATTACTCCGAAGTCCGAATGATTTTACTAAAGAATCTGGAGTGAACGTTAGAAACGACTTTACAATTATTAATGTGCCGAGTAAAGATTGTAAAACAAATAAGCTAAATGAAATTGGAATCAGTGTACCATAGCGGAGCAGGGGTTCCCACAAATTAAATCTCCAAAAATCTTTTATTGGGCGTCGAGAATTGTGGGGTTGGGGCATTATTAATTAATGTAAGCAAAATAATGAATACAAATTATAGCATGGGAAACGATCACGATCTTGATAGCGAGCTCGTGAAGGTAAAAGTTGTCACGATAGTAACTATTGCGATATATATTTGAAGAGTCCTTATCGATTCAGTGAATATCTTCTCAAATATGTCCCAATCCCAACAACAGTCTACACATTGTGAAATGAAAAGATCAAAACCACTAAGAGAAAAGCCCGTGTTTGCGTTTGAGAAAATGCAAATTTCTCTTTGCGAAAGAAAAACAAACAAAACATCATTATCATAAGTATTCGCATGCATCGTGATGTGTGAACATTGGCCATGTACAATACATAAAAGAGGTATGTGCGCATGCGCGTCATCTAACAGACTGCGCGGCAACGTAAACAATGCCATTGCGTTTCCAACCGCATATTTGTTTGATAGATTTTAATTAAATAGTATTAGTTTTGAGTTCCACTAACAATTAAATTCTCAAATTCTGATTCTCATAGCTTCTTAACCTGTCAAGCCACATATTTCAGACAATACTTTTTAATTGTCATAATGCTCCCGGGAGTTTAACGCGGCTTAACTAATTAAACTGGCTCAATTTTTGCATTTAATTTTTTTCTATAGGTTATATATTATTTGGTATATCTTTATAAAGATTTCAAAATCTAGAAAAAGGGACATCACGTGCATTAACTAACATTGGTCCATAGAAATGTTTTCCTTGCTAGTCCCATCTGTGTCAATACAAGTAGAGATAAATTTATCAGTGCAAAGTTTGTTCGTATATTGACGGTAGCAAATGCAGCTCAAATATTGTTTAAGTCTCAATCTTATGAAAATATCATATCGTAATTTAAATGAAAATATTTCTCTTGTAAGTGTTGTAACGTTCGCTATCGCCAGCATGATAAATTGATGGATTCGTGGAGACATTCAGTCTGTAGTAATAGTAATGAGACGCTTTTAGATACAGAGCGTTCGCTAACATTATCGGACAAAAACGTTGCAAGAATGTAAACATCTAATAAGTATTTTAATTCACAGTGTTTATCATCATTACTAGTTTGATCTAAATTCAGAACGACACTTTCATTTGTTGTACCATGTACATGAGAGGATAACAACGTAATATAAAAAATATTTTCATCCGATACTAAAATCAGAGATTTCTTTGTCGGTAGATTTTACAGAGGCGCAAGCGCGTTGTTTACCATCTATAACATGATATCTACATTTACATGATTTCGACCTACCACATCGTTGTGAGGATGCGGCATCACAGGAAGTATTGTTTCTAATTCTGTTACTTTTCCGAGCACATTTACTTTGTAATAACGAGCACAAAGACGCTCATTGTCTCATGTTTGTGGAACGATTCACAGTTTAGTCATACCAAGGGACAGGTGAACTAATAAATGCAAGGACGTTACACAGTACACACTCGCTGTATTGAAATCAAAAGTAGAAAACTTGAAGGTTAACAGAGTTATGATTGGGGCAATTGAATAATTGACAAAATGGTTTTTAATTCACGAGATCGTATTTATCTTAATAAAGCAACAGCTGAGTCAGCGTAATTGTCGCGCCTCACAATCCCCTCGTGACGCGAGCGAATCCATCATCCTCACTATTATAAACTCAATTAAACTCATTACCATAACCCTGGGTTCTAGTTTTCCCTATTCTTTTTTCTTAGACATGTCACCACCTTTGTCCCTCGTAACCTCTCCTATTCAAACTGGACAACTTAGGGCAACAATGGCAACAGTTTTGACCCTCAAACGCCATGAGACCGGCATTATTTGTGTATTTTGAGTAATAAACAGTGCGTTTTATGTGATTGTGAACTGCTTTTTTTAAATTTAAATTTGAATGGGTGAATGCACATTGTCCGTTGCGTGAGCTCGTGGACTGCATTCGCAGGTCCCGTTGATGCATAATCATTAGAATTTATCGAAGCGAGTGAGAGTTTGCTCTCGGTATTGCATGGGAACTCAAATCGCAGATCGGGTTTGGCGGGAAAGTGACGTTTCGTTGTGACAGGTGATGGATGTTTGTTTTTCTTTACAAAATTGCACCATGCGAACCAAAAAGCACAGCATACATAGAGTAGTGAAGTAATTTTTTTGTTAGTGTTTTTGTTATTATAAGTACGACTAAGAAGTTCCAAAGGAACGTGTCTTTACTCTGGAAATACGAATAAGCGTAAAAACTGTGTTAATCGTTGCACAATATCTAATCCTCGCATTGAATCGCAGAACGAATCGCCATCGTAAAGGCTGCTATAAAAGAAATACGTGGCTAAGCTTTTGGAGGTCGTCTGGAGTGAAACACTTTATAATGAAACTTTCCTGTCCACATCTCATATTCTTCAAGCATCCTTCAATGCAGCCAGCCTAAACAATAACACAAGACATCGGGATTTCGATATTAGACACACGCACATGCCTTGTCAGAAGAACACAAGACTCACACAAGGATCTACAATAATATAATAATTTTCATTCCTTTTCTGTGCGTACGCGCATTATATTTATCTCGCTCACACGTTAAGGGGTGTTTCAGTCGCTCGGTCAATGACCGCGCATCACCGACGAGATTGCATCTAGTGCCCATGCAGCTTCCCCCAGATAGATGCATCACAATTTCTGACCAATTAAAAGAAGTTCTTTTTAATCAGGACCTTGATTGAACTTTTTCTAGCCGCTGCTATTAAATAATAAAATGGTGGCAGAGAATACAAATTGGATTTTTAGGTTTTATTATTGACAAATGAACTTTTTTTAAATTACAATTACCTATAGTTTAAAAAAGAATATATTCTACCGGTGCTGTTGAATAGAAAAGGCGTGACCCAGTTAATGCAGATAATAAAAATACAACGCAATAACAGCGTCATAGCGTAGATAAGTTTATCCCGCAGCGTGGCGTGGCCCAAATGACCGTTGGATCAACATATTCGAATTTCACTCCCACAAAAAGCGTCCCGTAGTAGTTAATTTATGACGTAGTACAAAATCTCCAATAAGAAGACTTGAAAGTTTTTTCTTGGAACGCACGATCTCGGCTTGAAAAAACCAAAACAATTTTTTGTGGACTCCAAAATCATTTTACGAGCTCACTAATAGTAAAAGAGCGAGGCGGCACGATGTTATTGGTTCTCGGCTTCTCGCTCTGTTACTGGAGTGGAAAAAGAACCTGACACTTCAGTAGACGTTATCCCTTGTAAGGATTCTGAGAACATATTGCGTTGGCGTGATCACTCTACGTCTAATAAGATCTCTAATCAAAATAATTACTGTTCTAAGAACCAGTACAAGAGCTTTTATTATTTTAAACACCCACTTGAAGAGTAGACTGGACTACAAAATTATAAACATTAAAGAAATATTCTTAATTTTTGATTTTAACATTATTATAAATGTTTGAAAAATTGAAGAAATACTGAATGAAAAATTATTTCATATTTTCTTCTGTACAAGAAAACTTGTTAAGACAAAAAAGAGAATCGTTATCATAGTAAACATTTTATGAAACGAGTGTAATGAAGCAGATGAAGCTTTAAATGAATTTATGTCTTCATTACCAACAATATTAATTGCTCTGTCGTTACTCGCTTCTGCTACCATTTTATTTATAGCAACACTGAGTAAGACAATAACATTACATGAAAGCAAGCTTCCATCAGATATAGTTGTGTAAGGTCCAGGTAATCGAGATCTGGTTTTTTAACTCGCTTCACCAAGTATAATTTTCGTTCCGGATGAGTTATGGGTAAAAAGAGAAAAAGTGTTCACGCTAGGATTTGGTTACATTGCCTTCAAAATGATAGGGGTGATCTTAAATGTTACGCTGCTTTTATTTTGAAAGCCAAATTACTGATGTATTCTAAATGTATACATAATGGCT
This sequence comes from Nymphula nitidulata, assembly GCA_947347705.1. Classification (NCBI taxonomy): domain Eukaryota; kingdom Metazoa; phylum Arthropoda; class Insecta; order Lepidoptera; family Crambidae; genus Nymphula; species Nymphula nitidulata. Next base: position 12,384,760 of record OX374636.1, read on the forward strand.
GTTTCGTCATTAGTCCTGTCCTGGCCTTATCACTTATCCCAATGTTTCTAAATGCGGTTAGTGGGACAAAAAATTATCGTCAGGGATTCCATAGTAATAGTAACCCACATGTCTGAAATTTCCGATAACCCCTGAACTGCTTATCGGTTTAAAAAGCGTACGAGCTGAAAGAAAGTTATAAGTTTTTTTAGTCCGGTGCTGTTCTACGCTATAGTTAGCGCTATAAGCTCTTAATAACTCGAGTGGATCACGCACTTGCCCCAAAAATGTTAAACGTGTTGAATATTAGTAGGTCCTATCCTCACGAACCATATTTTCACACACTTCGGCCAGTCACTTAAAAGAAATAAACAAAACGCACTAATAACCTCTAAGACTAATGTGGAAGTATAACGACTTGAATAGGTTGCGTAAACTTTGAAGTAAGTGGTATTGATTCATTAGTAAACAATATCTAAGTAACTTGGTGAAGCAACGGAAAAAATCTAATTAAAATAAATGGTTTGAGTAAAAAGCTTTTTCGTTTTAAGTTTTGTGTCGGTGTACTAACTCAATATTGATGTAACGATAGTAAGCATACGTATAAGGAACTCACTTGTGACAAGAAATCTTTCGTGCAATTTATGCGTTTCTCTCATAAACGTAGAGATCAAACGCTAATAGTATGAAACAGTTATTAATAAGCCATAATATTATACACATGGTCTATCTGCATTCTGACGATCAAATTTTATTACTAAATCATTTTAACCTGTGTTCTACTTGAAATATTCCGGGTACGTTCCTCTACAATTATCCAAATAGGACAAAATGAGGGCTTATTAAAATAATCGCCCGGTCTCATGCGCCGGCGACGCCAGGGCGCAATCAAGATATCTAATCCAGACCGGTATATCTGGACATGTTTCTAAGTTGCTTTGTCGTCTCCAATTGCAGTCTCAATCTGCTTTCACAGTTCAGTTTGAGCGTTTGCATCTACTCGTTATTTTATTGCTCATTACCTACATTTCGCCTTTTCAATTCCTACTATAGCAAAAATACTCAACATCCGACGTTTTTGCTGTCGGGAAAGTTACAACTTCAAAGTCACACCGCAAAATCGACATTCATAGCAGTGTCAAGCAGGATCGATATTAAATAATAAACAAGGTTCAGAAGGAACTGTTGCAGTTTTTACAACGACCGCCATAAATCATATTTTCAATTTAATATCAGTTTCTTCTATGCTGCTTATAATATGCAAATTATTGTTTTCAATTTCTTAAAAGCGTCTGACAGTATTTGATTTAAGGATTTAATGAAATAAATGAATAAAATTAAATTCGTCGAACAAAAGTTGGTTTCTACTCAATATAAAGTATTTTTATTACAATAATGCAAAAATTGTAAAGATCTTACATAAAAAAAGAAGAAATTCAATAAACGTCCTATACTTACAATAAAATCGTACATTTCTGAATATCTTAAGTTTCTTATTGCAATGTAAAATAATCTAGAAACGGTAAAATCTTAGTTTTCTTTAAGTTGCTACTTAGACAAATTTAATAATAATTATGTATATGGAAACGGACTGAGACAGTTGAACACGAAACTTGGCGTGGTTTTAAAGCATAAAGGCACAATTAAAATGACATTTGCAATTATTCATCTTTGAAAGATTTAAAATCAGAGTGGTCGTCGCTTCTTTTGAACCTGTCTGTAATTATAATTAAGTCTGCATTCCAAATAGCGCAGTAATTGTAGACGACATGGCAAACCGTCGGACGGTCTTACTGAACATGAAATACTAAATGGCTTTTATTTCAATGTTGTTCACCATGTTAATCTAACCCAACGAAAGAACTGTTCGAGCATCAAAAATGTCTAACATCACACCAAATAAATTTTATTGGAGTTGATAATTCATACAATATAAAATGGCCTAGAAGAAATAATTATCGTTTGAACAATGATGCAATACGAGAAGAAAATGAGGAACTTTAATGGTCTGTTACTTAAAATAACATTAAGAGGGTTTACGCCGCACGGCTTTTTCATACAAACTTTCAAGTCGAAGATATTGGAAACGAGTAATCCGTAACACTTTACATGTACAAGCAAGGCATGCTGATCTAATTAGTTGTCAGAGGATTTTTCTAAAACTCTAATAATAATTGAGTAATCATTTTTAGCTTTTCATTAAAGCCAAAAATCGCCAATAAATTCTTTCTTATTAGACTTTTCGAAAAAACTTCTGACAAACTATTTAGACTAGCCTGACTTACTTATACATGTCAAGTTTTATTAGATTCGGTTTGTTCGTTTCTAATCTTTTCAACTTGAATGAAAGTATGTATGTAAACTCCCTTAAGGTGTAAATGGACTTGTTATCTGTATCTGTAACCAGACGTTTCAATACATTTTCCAATTTGTAGCCTAAGTAAATGCGGTAAAACGCGTGCGCTCGGACCATTCCGTTTCAGTACTCTATTGGATTGGAGTGCGACGAACTTTTTGTTAGTAAACTATCCTTTCGTACTGGCGGTTATTGTGTTCATGATGTCACATCAATTTCAATAGATTCAAAACGTTTCGACGCCGATTGCAAATATACCACACGTGTCTATAATGTGTTTGCTTAGGTGCGCCCGCTTGAAGAACAGATAATCATTATCTATTAAAAATACCACGCTTTATATGGAGAGTAATGTCTGTGCAACGCATTAGAAATCAAATGAATTCTACTTACATGGTATGTTGCAAATTACGTACTAGATTTACATACATGATAACAATATTGCCTAAGTAATACTTGAGGTTATGTTGGGTTCATCTACCTCACGCCTACGCTGTTTTGAGGATGTTGCTAGCGTTCCAAATTGTTAACAAGTTTCCGGCTTCACAATCCATGTTTGTACGCATTTTGATAACTGTTGTAACTAAGAATCTTGTCGTGCCATACTAGCCAAGCTTGAGTAAACTACTTAACAAAACTCTTCAAACATTAGATTAGATTACCTCTTCCTAACTATTACGAAGAATTGTGGAGAAGGAACAGAGAAGCTAGCGTTCACAAAGTTGTTGATAATAGTGATTCATGGCCCTAGTTTGACCTAGCGCGTAGTACTGACTCTAAATGTGAAAGCGTTTCAATGCACCTAAACCCAACCGGAATAGGCTGCGCGCTAACCGCACAGAGAATTGTCAATAAAAGTCTGTTTATATTGACAGTATGCGTACGCTCACCTTGTTATTTGAATATAGAATAAGGCTTCGCGAAAGGCGTCGTTGTTGTAGATACCGTTAATTGAGCTACTGCGGTCGTGCACTTTAGGCTCGGAATACACAAATAGTGTTTTGATATTTCGGCTGTTGTTAATAACGTAATAAAAATTGTTTTGAGGATGTTTAAGAAACACAATATGCTTAACTTGTTTAGAACAATGAATAATATGGTTTTATATTGTTAGACCATAGTGGAACAAAATGACTACCTTGCGAAAGCTCTTTTACAAACTCAATCTATGAATTTATTATTTGTACAATGTCGCTAAAAGATTTCACGTTTGAGCATCAATTTATTGTATTCAATATTAATTTGATTTAATTTGTAAGTAAGAAGTACCCTGTACCCACCCACTAAAGATTTCATTGTTGTGGAGACGGCCTGGCGGGCTGGCAAGGTACGAAACGTTAAAATACTTAATGTATTTGATGGGCCTGAAAGCCAGTAAAGCTACTGTGTATTACTTACCTTATTGGCAAGGTTCGTGAACTTAATGGCCGTTCTCACACAAACGTAACATTTGGCCGTAAGTTTTGTGGCGGTGTGCGTGTTGTTGTGTTACGTTCAATAGCACTATATTGTGGCGTCGGTTCGACGACCTCGATGCGCCGGCGCCGATTATTCTTTGCAGATTTATCATATTTTTCAAATTCGGGAACAAAAAATTTTAAATTTAGTGCCACAGTATGAATAAGTTTAGAAATTAAACTGATTTTAGGAAAGTTCATGAATTTGAAATCACATACAATGGCTTTATGCACTTTTATCTGCTGACGTTAAATTAGATGATGTGTGCTTCATTGTGTTTGAAATTATTCACCACTGAGAGGACCATTTGTAACTTAGTAACCGTAATGTGACGTCTGACGTAGTATCTAATGAGCTAAACACGAGTGCGTTTTCCTAACTGTGACGTAAGCAACATTACTGAGTACTTACATATCGATTGATATATTAAGTCCAAGGTTAAAATAATCGTACGCCCTGTACGGTCTTGTGTTTACCGTTAGAAGGTCGATGGAAACCCTGCAGGCCTCAAGACTTAACGGGGCCTTTGCTACACAGCACACGTTTGTCGTACTAGTTCTGCGATGTGGACGACGGTAGATGTTTGAAAAGCCTTTGATACTATCAATAATAAATGACTGCAAGTAGGTAATTTCCTTTAAGAAAATAAGAAAACGATGAATTGTTCATGTGAAATACTCTTTGTATTGTTTGAGATAACTTATTTAATGGACACGAACATATGTCCCAAAAAGATATATTTTTGATACTATTAGTTGTCGATCACCAACTTGACCCTATCCGTTACGTAATTATCATAAATATTAATGTTTCTTCACAAATAAGCATGCGTTCACAGACAATTAGCTTCATTATACAATTCCATTCACACACGCATCAAAATACAAACAAATCTAAAATTCAGATGGTAATTCTATATCGGTAATTCTTATCTTTGAGAATGCCATGAAATATGATTTTCGACTTGACAATGCTCTATTTTTATTGTCGTGGCTTCTATTCAGGTCAAGCCCTCGAGTTAAAGGGCGCAAGATGTAATAATTTTTTTGAGTAGGAGATTTCTAAAGACTCATAGCTCTATAGAAAAACGTCTCCAGAATTCCTTTATGGTCCAGATATCAATCAAACCGAGAGGAATGTCACAGTTAGACGTGTCAGGTGAGAGCTTTCTTGAATTTTGTGAAGCGCAGTTTGGTTTGTTACACAGTTGTCACAGAATAATATGGTTTGTTTACATGACGTTTAATATAAAAATTTACAACTGCATCGCGTCATTACAGGAAATATTTCCATGAACAAACAATTGTGGTACAATTGATAACACACCAGAATGTCCACGTGTTCGTCACGATTACATACTTATTTACTACATTGTATGTAGCGTAATACGAAGTTGAGATAGCACTTTCCAAATTACACGTGATTCATATATTTTTACAGAAACTATTATGTAGGTTGCTATTTACTATGTTCCGCCAATAGACAAACGTTATAAACTCTTTCATGGTCCAGTCTAAACTATTATTCACTGGAGTAAGATCAAAAGTGTGACACTGAAAAGATTTATTCACCAGCACAGTACCACTCGACTCTGTAATTATTTCGTATTAACATTTCAATCTGGTATTATCATAAATATTCTTTCATCGAATGCGATCCATCATACAAGGGAACGAATCTTGTTGATGAATGCCTCTTTGGAGACATTTGTGACAGTTGAATTCACGTGAAGAATGACGTGTTAGACTGAAAAAAGGAATTACGTATTAAAATAGCTGTGGAGGTCAGATAGGCATCGTATAGTTCACACGTTGGACGCTGTCGACAATGGCATCTTACTTAACACTCTCATCTTCGAAGTAAATTCCTTTGTTCGATATTTCTTTTTGATAGTTGTGTTTACTATACACTTTGTAGTTCGTACACACATTAATCTTGATATTGTTCAATCAAATAAACGTAACGATCGGGAAGATCAATCATGTAATCATGTATGAACACCTTAATGATATTCTTAATGACTGCAGTTCTCATGAGCTTTCTACAGATTTCTCTTCCCATTGTAAATATTTATTTTGTCAACCTACGCAAGTACAATCGTTGTCTATTCATGAACGCCTTCGTGTAGGCTCTTGAGCAAACAGTCTTCAACAAACAATTTGGAATTCAAGGGCTCGTTTTCATTGTTTAATCAGAATTAGTCTTGCTTATGGACTTGACAGTTTTCGTTATTTGTCCAACCCAAAAATTCCCATGACGTCTTGAATTACGTAAGCTTAAACGAAAAGAACAACCCCAACATTAGAATTAATAAGTTCTCTCGTATTCAGAGTCGACACCCAATCACAATGAATTTCCTATAAAATAACACTTTTCGTTGGAAATTTTGAATGACAATAGTACATTAGGAGTTCATTGAATGACGTAATGAAATGCATTAATGTGTACGATGAATCCAAACTTCTAATCCGACCGCGTCTTGAGAGGCTGGATCTTTTCACATTATAATCCATGATTGCTATTTGGAATAACTTATGTTCTGATGTCCACTGATTTACAAATGCCGTAAGCATTTGTGTAAACCGAAAATTCAAGTAATACATCACATTCGTCTACGGTCCACGCCCTTCATAGAATATTTGCATAATGATTCCTCTCTATTTTTGTTGTAGTTATCGGTTGAATACAACTTCTCCAAACCACTTTTTTGGAGACGTTGTTTTTGATTTGGTGTACCGTCTAACAAGTTATCTCTAATCCATTCAGTATATCGCAAATATTATTTAGGCACCAATTGCGGCATTACATGATCTTGTCATAAAAGAGGAAGGAATTATTGCCATGTCTTTAAATTTAATGATGGTCATAGTAGTAACAACATAAGTTGCGACATAATTATGTTGTATGGGTTCCCACGGGTAAGGCGTTGACTTCCGTAAACGATTCCTTAAATAAGTAGATAAAAATTAGTTCATTGATCTTAGAACGATGTAAAATAAACAAATAAGATGTTGATTATGGTTTTGAATTTTGTGTAATTGGTTGTTTGGACTAAAGATGTTAACTACAGCTAGCCAACACATTACGTGTGTTGTAAAAATTTACTGAGTAAAATTAGTTATGTTTTTTTTTCTAAAGATAAAGCCAGCATGTTTGGCTATCGCATCATAATTGAAAGTTGCAAGTTGCAACCGTTACATTTTAAAACAACCAACTACCCCACCAGCTGTACTATCCACTGGTGCACTGTGCGGAACATTACCGTTTTTATTTAAATTTCGGACACACACCAAAGGTTAAAAAATCAATCCATATTTTTTTTTCATAATGATCTTTTACGGTAATGTTTTGTGATTGCTCCCATATTAATGTGTATAGTTTTACGCATTCATGCTCAGCTCAGACAGCTGGCAGGCGTCAGAAAAAAAAGTAAATCCGGCTCGTTCCCAAATTGAAATTGACGAGTTCCATTTAAAACAATAATGAAACACGATTCTAAATTGAAAATAATGAAATTTGATTGAGTGGCACTGTTGGTTCCGAATAGTGCATTGCGTCGATAATTTGACAGCAAGCGTGAAATTTATTTATTCTGATTATGTTTGGACAGATGTTTCTGGTTCTCATTTCTCAGTAGAAAGCCAATTGCAATTAGGGTTTCAAAATTGTTTGGAAAAAACACGATTGGAATTGGAAATATTGAAGTTAAGGTCACGTTCACACGGGTTTAATATGGTAGTTTAATATCGATCCGTAAGAGTTGGCGGTTGAAAAAATTTCCCCCTTGTTTTAACAGAATCAGCATGTGCTAGGGTTACTAGGGTCATTGGTTCGCATGAGCGCGTACAGCTCATTATGGCGATAACTATGAATATTGGCAAGCCAATCATCAATGGATATTTCATAATTATTAACGTTAGATTATGGTTGTGATACAGAACGGACATGATGTATTTTAGAAATCGTACAACATCAGTATCATCAACGAAGTATGTATAAGGAATCTATACTAAAATTAATATAAAATTTTGTCGAAAGGGATGCGAATGACACCGCCGCTGGTCGATAAAAACTTAACTGCAGGGTGCATGGAGTTAAAAATTGATAATTGTATCGATTTGCACTGTTGTCTCGTTTTCGTTTCCCATGATACCACTGGCCATGGGAACAGTTTAACAAGGGTGATATATGGCTGATAACATCAATTATCTCCCCCGTTATTGAAACTCCATCGATTGGGCGTCTCATTGAAAAATTACTGTTTCAACGTCCACTCATGGGAATTAAATAAACGGTCATTCCCAGTTAACTATTGTACCTGGTATTTTTGATATTGTTCATATTAAAAGGAAAATTCTGTTGGTTACAAAACGTTGGTAAAACAAAAGGATTGCTATTTATTAAACAGACTCGTTATACTTGTGAATTTTTTCGGGATAGTGTTTGAATTGCGTTTGGCTAAACGAGTGCAGTAAGTAAATCTTAAATTCAACGGATGGTGTTTTAACCTACTAAGGTCAGGGAATTATCCCAGAATTTGGATCCCACTTTACCGCTTCTTTTTGTTTATGAGTGTTTGAAAGTAACAGTTCACTTTCCCTGGAATTGAATCTGAAATGCCGTTCACGGTTGGACCCACAGCTCCCATACAAAAACCTCCAGCTTTGTCGCCCGGAACGATTTATCAACCGTTTTTATGACATACCACGAGTAATTATGGCGAAGGGCGATCGTGGCTTGGATACAGTGAACGTAAGTGCTATCAAGATTGAGATTTCACTTTAGCATTCAAGAGCAAATTGCAAGTCTGGAAGAATCATTACTGGTTTCTTTTATATAAGAATATCTTGACGAACTTTGTGCATACGAAGTATCAATGTAATGCGGTATTCTATGCGAAGTTATAGACTTTTATTTTCTGCCCTTGATCTAGTTTTGGAACAAAAGTTTCGTCATCGCATAGTCAGAAATTATTATCTTTGTTATTTTTGTCTTCGATTCCATTGTTAGGTGTGGCAGGTAATTTATCAACATTATCTAGTAGCGTTACATAAAAGTTTATAATAACGTTAACGAAATCAGTAGCATTACTGTTAGCTCTAAAAGAAATGAAATCGTAGGTAAAGATTATTGTTTTTGCATTTACTACTTGTAAAATATCCCCTCTTTGGCTTTCGCATGTTAGTATACTGGAAAAAGAACGTTTTTTAGAATGCCTGGCGTGCAATAGTAGCGTGATGTTAGTCCTGCGAGAGCCGAGTTTTTATCAACAGTCGTTAGGCGCATTGAACCATATCTTACAAGTTCCTGAGGGTCGGTGCTGCCCTCATGAAGGCGTGAGAACTATAACGTACTCTTGCACATTAGTCTCGTGTCGGTGCATCTAACCATCACATTTCTGCATCAGGTGCATTAAGGGTATTGTGACGAGCCATGACATCTTAGACGACAGTCTTGCACTTTGATTGGTTAACAATATGATATCATTTTGAGTTCAAGTTCGCTTTATCAATTTCACGATTACCAATGTCAGTGATATTTTATGACACTGGAAATTCAAAGAATAAATCTTAAGAATAAATACCTCCTGACAGCCCTGAATTGCTACTTGTAATATGCGTTTATGTAAGGCTGTAAACAGTCTAGATTTCTTAGGCTACGCAGGCAGAGGTCGTAATTTCTCTTGCGCTTTTTTGCAGCAATTATTCGTAATCGTGTAAACGCAATGCATTTACTATATGTACAATCCCATGTACTTCTGTTGTATATTTACAATCCCATGTTTTAAATGCTATGGAGATAATAAGAGGAGTATCTAATTTTGGATAAAATAATTAGTTCTATATAAACAATTATAACAAAACAAACAGATGGCTGTTAGCGGTCATCGATCGCGGATTGCATTGACGTACTATAATTTTGTATCTGCTGCGCGCATGCATGGCCCGCGCAGGGGTGCAATCCTGCTAAATTAGGCGCGGGGGAGCAGATGCGGTGAGAGACCGTTACGTTCCCCTATCTGTTAGAATTTTCGAATTTGGAACACGTGCGTTGACAACTTTTTGTAATCACCCGCATCGATTTTGCGCTTAGGTAGGTATCGCGGGATTGAAAAAAAAATCGTAAAAAATATATTTGGTATATAGAGGCGGAGGAGGGGTAGTAATTTTAATTAGGGGGTTTGTTAGTAGGTAAGGTGATAATTTTAAATTTATACTATAACTAATTCGTACCTACCTATTTATTAATTTAAATGATAAAGTCTATTGGTTTTATAGGCTTTCTCTTCTCTTTTGCTGTGCCTGATAGGGTTCTTACTCCGCCGTAATGATATAAAAATTATAGCTATATTAAGATATAATTTGTTTCATTGAAAACAAATTGAGATAGAAACCAATTGTCACAAATATTTATTACAATTTTTTTTTGTAGTTCAACAGCTAGTAGGTAAAGACGATGTGAGAGGAAAACTCATTGTGTTTTAAGTTATTATTGTTAATTGACAAGTCTTTAATATACATGTAATTCTATTACTTATTTCGTTTGTTGATACTTCTTTTCTTAGTACACACTGCATTGAGAGTAAATATAAGAATAAACTATTCATCAAGTTGTTGTTATAAGACAAGCCAATAAGTCTTACAAGACATTATTATTTTTATTTTCCGGATAGAAAATTCAGCAAAATTTTAGATTTTATTAAATGGCTGCCGGAGTTTAACTAGATTTAAAATCTAGTATAATTCCGGCGGCCATTTGTACAAAATAAATAGTGAAAGTTACAGTTAAAAAATCAATATAGCCGTTAGGATATCTGCGAGGGTGAAAGTCGAAGGGTGTTGCTTGCGCACGCGCCGAGCGCTTCATTATACGCCGCTATTGTTAAAATGTCACTACACAATACGATTCTTAGCGATTTATGTGGGGCAGAGGTTTTGATTTAATACAACTCTTTGTGCATCAGCTGTGATAATAATTAAATATAAATATAATGTATATATTATTATTATTATAATACTCAAACCGTTTTGTCTCTGCTGATTTAGGTATGGCTAGATATTCTTATACAAATCAGAAAAGTGTCCGAAGTCCTTTGAGTATTTTTTGGAAAGTATAAAAACATAGGAAGGGTGTAATGATTTCGAAATGATTACAAAGTAGCTGAATAGCGTTTGAAGTACACTCAACTCAATATGCAAGCTGCTCCTTCTAACGGAAATGCTTGACCGCATATAAGTTACAAAGGGAGAGTAAAGTTGCAACAATTTCTATGCAATCAAACGCAAGATTAGAAGCCCCGCAGGCACGTCCACTTACGTTCCCATATGAAGTAAAACATTTTAAAACATTCAAAGTTCAATGACACCGGCAAAGGTGTAATTACGTTATTAGAAGGAAGAAATTTGGTGACCCCTTTAAGCCCCTGCGTAGTTTCTACGGTTGGTCAGTTTCAGACAATAAAGTTGTGAACCCCTGATCTAGCCGATTTCTAAGTTACGTGCATCTGGTGAAAGCCAATAATGCGTTTACGATTGCTTTCGCATGGTTGGATTGATGCAAACAAAAATTTGATTTGATTCGAAAACGGCCATTATTATTTGTAAATATTTTTTTATCCAGGCATATTTAAATATTTTTAATGAGATTACTTATTATTTATTGATTAAAAAGATCGCAAAAGTATTTTTATTCTTTTTGGAAAGAAGCTTAATCTTTTGTCACACAATAAAATTCATACCAAATATATACATTTAAAACGATTCCTAATTTTGAAAGTAACATCAGATGAACTAGTCGCTAGTCGCCATTTTGAAACGCGTTAGACCTAGAAGGAGTGGTTCTCTGCGCATGCGTGTCGTGACGTATCGCGTGGCAACGTCATCATCACTATATTTGTTGTTTCATTATGAGTTTATGACTCTATATTTAGTATTTACAAATTTACTTTATAGCACGTTAGCTTAAAAATATATATTTCACCTAAAATAGTTTAGAAAGTTATTGGAAGGTCAATTTACCGAAAGTCAACTTGTATCAAATTATATTGACCATGTATTGATTATCATACTGGTCGAATTATCTGGTTTTCATAATTTGCATTATAAATGTTAACATAATGTAACTATTTGCTATTTATAGTTAACTTATCCACGCAGTGTGCAGACATAATATGGTTACTAGGCAACAACGAATGCTAGTGTAGTAAATAAAGTAGTAAACAAAATTGTCGCCACATTTGCGCCCGCGCATAGTGGTTATAGGGTTGCGAAATATTACGATGGGAATAATAAATAATTATTATTGGTATGAAAAACTAAAGTTAATAGCAAAATATAACCAGCCACTTTTACCATTATGACTCCTCATGCGTTTCTTCTATGTAAGAAGCCTCTGCCCAGCAGTGGGACGTAATAGTGAGTGGTGATGTGTGATTGTGAGTCATTAAATTATGTAATGATAAAATAATTAAACGTCAAATCGCATTACAAAGCAGTTTTATGTAATATCTCCTAAAAGCAACTATTTGTTCTCATTACTATATTCTGTGTCATTATATCAGTATTAATTAAGTACAGATGCAGCTAACTGCTATTTGCCATCTTGCAGTTTATTAAAATTACCTAAGCATTTATTAAAATGTAATTGATTGCTTGCTTATGTATTTAATCGTGTTAGGTAGGTCGTTACAAGAATTATGAAAGAGTAATCTGTGATCACGAGTAGCCTTCCGCTAATTGAAATACGTAGCTATTATTAATTTGCAGCTCAGTAAAGTTAAAGCAACCACACTTTTTAATAACCGACGAAATCAGAGGGTTGTTTAAGTTTTTGATTCGGTTTTTTTGTTGTTTGAAAGCTGATGTGACTACAATGGTTCTTAGCTATAATTTATGAAGATCAGTTCAGGCGTTTAACTATCAGATCATTTTCTACATGATAATAGGGTTTTACTAACTTTTACAGATCCGATTGATTTGAAATTTGGTTTACTGTCACTTCGGTGACATTCCCATGACATACTAACCTTGAGCTGATCCTATACCATCAAAAAGTCTGCGAAATACTTAATTCTTCATAAACTTACAGCAGATATAGCTTGTTTGGGCTGTACTGAATAGTCTCAATGAGATGATGTTAGATAGATGATTAATGACGCCGGAGCTTACTTAAAATTTTTAATTTTGTATTTTTTAGTCAATCTTTGTTCGGCGCTATGATAGGTTTGTTTTATGTATTACAAATTGCTCATTTAACTATTCACAGACTTTCATAGGCACATCCCTCAAGATATAAAGACGATAGCACATGTGTTTTATCTAAAATAGGTCATGGTGTGTGGGAGTCCTCGTGTCTTTGCTACGAAGTGTCAAAACAAACTCAAGTGGGTCATGTGTGTTGTATTGTACTCTACCCACTATCTGAGAACATTAGCTGTGGAGTACAATTGTAACCATTTAGTCTGTTTGTTGCGAAATAGATGTCAGTTCTTTTATTTCTTAGAATTATAAGTTTGCTAATACGTAATGCTTATTTGTTGACTTTGACGATACAAATATACTAACAATAAGCAAACACTTGAACATTTTTTCAGTGAAAACTCTAGGGTGGTTTTTATTGAGACTAATAGACGATGAACGGACAATATTTTCTTTATACAGTAAGGATGGCAAACAAGCATACGGTCTTCCTGATGGTAAGTGATTACCGTAGCCTTATAGACGCTCGTAGCACCTTAGACACTACTTATATGCTAACTTCGATTTTTGCTTATATTTCAGAGCTTTTAAAAACAATAAATTTATGAACCCGATTTTATATTTATAATCATTTTAATATTTAGATATATGTCATTAGTATTAGAGATTCTCTGCATTTGAAATTAGCTTCTACCTTTTCACACCGAGCTTTAATAGTGTATTTCGAGATCTCTGTATGGAATAAACATTAAACAGACGACCGTGATAACTGACGTGATGATGTTTATTATTCAACTAGACGACAAGCAAGCTGACCGCCCAACGGGTGGTAAGTGGCTACCGTGGCCTATACACACGATCGATTGCTTGTCCTTTGTTTTTGTCGTTCGATAACCACAATGCAAAATCGATAAATTACAATGCCGATTGACGTAAATCGAGCCTATTTATCTTGTTTAGGTATCTAGGAGATCGTATATTTAATCCACGAATATCTAATTCAGAATGAAGGAGGGTGGCTGGGTGACAAATACTACGTTTGATTGTAGAAAAACCGGCCACCAGTTTGAATTAAAGCCCCTTGGATACCTACCGGGTTTAATTCGAATCGAAACGAAGGCAATCTAATAATGGTATAAAATCTAACTAGGTAATAGGTACGTGGTAATACGCGAATTAAGCCCGGTGATGTGGTTTTATTTCAAATACATAACATAGTCATGAAATAACAACGTTGAGGTTGTGAATGGCGTTGTAACTGCCTGAAATATATTGAATTATACAGTTAATAGGTATTCATTTAAATAAAAATTACTAAAATATTACAATGACCGTAGATTTTTTGCCAGACAACTTAGAAAAACGACATTGTTATTGTGACGTAGGGTTCCAAAACCCTCGATAGCTAAGTGATTTTAGCACCGGATTTTGAAAGGTCACGGGTACGCATCTTGCCTTAAGACATGTAATTTCTCTAGTCTCAGAAAATAACGTTATTATTATTATTATTATTATTAGTTACGCCTACAGCTTTTACATTATTTAATTCGCGCCGTTAAATTTATTCAACTATTTTCTAGTGCACGTGCCCCAAATAAGTCTATTAACTTTTTTTAAATAATAAGCAGTTACACAGTTTTCTTTATATTAAACAGATAAAAAAGTCCCATTAAAAATTTGCTAAGAAAAGGTTTGCGTAATCTTAATTTTTAATTAAACACTTATGATTATTTAATTCATACTTCCTTATTTGACCCTTCATGAATTACTTAGCACCTTTGCAGATAAAAAATTGAATATGGACAGAATTCAATGGTTTTTTAGGTTCTGCCCTTCAGAAGGGTTTTAATTAATGGGTTTCAAATAATGTTGGTAAGTAGGTAACTTTAAGGGTAAGGGTGTTTTTTGCAAAAAATCAAAATAATTAAGTGGATATTTATTTTAGTTTGACATTTTCTTTTTAGATAAAATCTGCAGTTTTATGCAAGTTATTACCTACTGTATAAATATGTAGATGTATTATTGTAATTTATAATTTATGAGGCACATTTTTTACCAATGTTTATGGTTATATTAACGAAAAACATAGATCGTTTTTTCATTACAATGTTACTAGGTTCTTTATGAGGTTGAGTATTGAGAGAATTTATTAACAATGGATTTAAATTATTATTGTTAACAATTAGCAACCTTCTTGATTAATCCTAATTTAAATAACTAATATTATTATTGCAAAAGGTTTATTTGTTACGATTTCGCGCCTAAACCATTGAACCGATGGAGATGAAATTTGGCATGGAGATAGATGTCAATGTGAAAAAGGACATAGGCCACTTC
Source organism: Nymphula nitidulata (assembly GCA_947347705.1). Taxonomy (NCBI): domain Eukaryota; kingdom Metazoa; phylum Arthropoda; class Insecta; order Lepidoptera; family Crambidae; genus Nymphula; species Nymphula nitidulata. The sequence continues at coordinate 12,400,087 of OX374636.1, forward strand.
GCGAAATCCAATACCTACTAGTACTTAATAAATTATAAGTAAGATTAAACTGTTATGTATGAATAAAAAAGGAGAAAATTTTCTTTTGTGTTTTTTTTGATAAGTAATATCCTTTCAGCTGGCACTTACTCATATTTCTATTTTAATTATTAACTGTATTACTATTTCAGAAATAAAATTAAAATTTCTTCTCCGTAAAAAATTTTTTTTTATTTTTATAGATCACTAACTGACAACAGACATAATCTGAAATATTACAGAGCAACATGTTAACGATATAAGGCAGGTTATAAAAATATGAATTATTCATATAAACTATTACCTACTTATTTATTTATTACTAATTGTTATTAAATAGGGTCTCATCGATATGTGCAACCCAAAGCGATTCTACTTTAACGACTATGTGTTCTCGCCCATTTAGGATCCTATTTAGTGTAGTGATCGGTGACTTTTTCTAACTGTTATAGTTAGGAAATAGGATAATTTAACAAGTGCTTAACTTTCCACTTAATTATTCAATCAAAACCATATATATATTAATAAAATAGTTTTTTCTGAATTGTGTAAAGATATTGAGCTGTTGTTGATAGCATTTAGATACCAAGATCAAGATGTCACCATGGGAACCATCTATGGAAATATCTATGGGAATGTATTAATAACACTTGATTTAGGTAGGTAGTTGGTGGTACTAGCAGTTATTGTTAGTGTTACAAATGTTTAAAAAAAATGACAAAAATGCTTGTTGGACAGCGGAAAATATGTTCCCATAGTAACGTTTTTGGTTTTGCTTTGGTAAATACATTCATGGTAGGTACAGACAACAACGCATCAATTGTAACAGTTGCACTACGAAAGCTGCCTATAAAACAAACAAACAGCCTCAAGGTCAAACTGTTACGATTCATGTGATGTCGACTGTACCTATGGTCATTGATATAATGAATATATTAACGGGTGTGGTAACCGCTTACTATCAGGCGGGCTTGTAATCGCACGCCAAAGCCACAGTACTGTATCAATGTCAATCACCAACTAACCACATAAGGTACTTACCTAATATGTAGTCATAGTAGGTAGTACATAGATAGTAAAAGTACACTTTTTCATCAAGATGTTTCTACTGTCATCTTTCAAAAATTTAATAATATCCCCGATCGATACATGACGCAGTTTTATGCTCTTGTTCTACAAAAAATCACAATGAGTTGTAAACCTTTGTGTCTAAAAAAAAGATAGGTCGTTAGCTCGAGTGCAATGTGACATTGGCCTGATGTTATTTAATTATCTTTTTCATCGACCAATACTGCAAGCAAGTTTTTTTACGACAGTTTACAGCGATTATTATACTGTTTGTTTTGCAGTTTACACGTCTCGGAAAGATTATTAATTACCAATTTGAACAAGTCGGGTTGAACATTATCGTTGTTATGTAGTGACCGATTTCATTATACCTTGACCGTTGTCTCCATTATTTATATAAACACAAATGAAATGCAGTAATCTGTGCAGTCGTGATATTTTTTTTAAATATAAGGCGCGTTAGCGACTTACCTGTAATTCTCTTTTGAGTTTTACTAGCACTCTCTGGGCTTGAATCCTTAGCTTCTTGAGATGGTGTAGTGGGTTGAGGGGTAGTGATGGTAATTGGTGCTCGTCTCAGCGCTGCTGGGATGGCAGCCGCCGGCACCAAGCTCCACACGAACCGCTGGTCACCAGGCAAAGGTCTTTCGCTCGCAAAATCAAAGCCCCATTTCTGGCTATCTAGTTCCAGTTGCCTTGCGAGTTCACGCTCGGCAAACCTTCTATTTTCCTCTCTATCCGTACATCCAAACAAATTCCTTCGGACGCCATCGAGGTTGGTAACACCACGCACACGCATCGAGCGACTGTCCATTAGCGTGGTGGTCTGCAGACCCGGGGCTCTCACACTCAACGTCGACATCTTCAGAGTCCAATAGCACAACCAAACACAGCGACGCACTTCACAGATAGCATCCGCGTCTCTTCACCTAGCGCAAACAAGGTCAAAATTCAGTTTTTGTATGAAAGATACCACGATAGATTTAACAAGCAGATAACTGTTAGGTCCATCACGCACCAATAAGAATACGAATTGTTATTAGTTTAGTGAGCGTAAACAAGTCGAGTGACGCGGCCGGGCGCGTTGTCACACGTGACGGACGCGACCAAAAAGGGCTGCGATCGTGGACTGACTGAAGCGCGGCGAGGCGCGGCGGCACACTTGCGCAACAACAACTTAAAATAGTTATACTTCTCCCCGCCGCGTGGCGCTACCTCTGCGTGTGTCCGAGTTTCGTGGACAGGGTTTTCGCTACATAGAAACTATTCCCCTGACAATTACCTATTATTTTTTATTGTTTATTACTAATAATTTGAATATTTATTATCTGTGTTGCCGGGTTTTCTTTATTATTTATTTTATAAAACATGACAATTAGTAACTTTTCTTCGATTACATTACTTTTCTTTAGTACCTACTTAGACAATTAAAAATCAATAAGTAAGTAATAAATACTGTTTGATTAAATTTATCAATAGTCAAGTCAGTACCATGATGATTTCAAATGATAAAGTTTGATTCATCTGTATGTATGTTGTTTTCATTACCTCAGTTTACGATAGAGTTCGCTAGAGTGATACAGTAGTGGTTTTAGCGCTTTGGAAAGATTTCGAAAACAAAGAACTTTCGCAATGGTTGGTCGCGGATTGGTCAATTAAAGTTTTAAACCTTCTGTGCTTTGAAACTTTCTAAGGCAAGTTAAACCATTTGATATCGTTTGTTATTTCAACCGTTTTCACCCAACGGCGCCGACCAACACAGGGCCAGCGACCAAACCAAACTCTCGGTTGCGGTCAAAACTCTCCTAACCTTTAGAAGGTTTGTAGTTTGCACCATACAATGGGAATGAGAAGACTTTGTTGATGATGATGAATGCATGCTGGTTAGTTCGGCATGAATTTTAGCCTTGAGTGTTACCATAATAAATAATCTATTACCTAATTACTGAGATATATTTCACTTTTCTTAAATATCTCCTAGTAAAAAGTAAACAAACCTTGATATTGTAATTAGATTTAATATATTTTCCTAAAGCATGGATAAATGCTTAAACTTAATACCTACTTATTGCAATTTGTAGCGAAAAATATATTTTTATAGAACTTATTCAGAGATATAATAAAATTACTGTCATTTAAGATGTTACTATGACAGTTATATTTTTTATATCCGTTTCGCGAAATTCTGTGCGGTACTGTACTTACCTAAAATCAGATTTAGTTATTGCAATCATTACCATTTTCTTATGAGCTCTTCTTATAGCATTCTTATAAGAGAATTTACAAAAATGTATGGAATGGAGACCCGGCTAGATCTATGTAGAATATACTGAAAAATATGTAAAAATATGGAGAACAATATTCAATTGTCCATTTTATTTGCTTTATTCGGTGGTACAAAACAAGAATCTTTAAATAGAAAAAACTGCAACACAGTCAAATATTCAACATGGAGCGTATATGTCACTTTGGTGCCGTTTAGTTGAATTCTATATCGCCCGCCATATATCCATAGCGAATAAGGGTGAAAACGACGAAAAACTATGCATGAATTTTTTTTTTATACAACTAGATGACAAACAAGTGACAATGACAATTATTAGTGTTTTTCGCGGATTCAAGAAATTTTCCTTATTTTTTAAAAACTGCACATGTACTTGACCGGATATGAAACACCTCCTTTCCTTTACAGTATTTTAAAATTAGCTTCATTAAAATCTGCCTATCTTCTACTGTAATAAGGACTGCTTTTCGATGATTAAAATAGATGAAGATTACACTAAATGTTAGTTAGTTAATGTTTAGAAATTAGGCCCATTTTCTTCGTATAATCAATTTTATATTTTTGTACTAATACATTTATTGCATTTCAAAAATTAATAATTTTTACGGTCCCTTTTTTACGTTGTTGTATCATTTTGTGAGAAGTCACCCACATTTATATGTTAAAAAAAAACTTTTTTATTTTATTAAATAAATATATATTAATTTTAATGCATAAAAAATAATATATTGGTACAAATGACAGAACATAAAGTGTAACAGTCGTACTACGAAAGTCGCCTCTATTACGAACGCAGTGAGGGCGGTCTTATTAAGGTCAAAATGTTACACTTGATGTACTATCGACTGTACATTATTTTTTTTATTTCAGTAATGCTCATTTAATGTCAGTTCATTTAAAGTTGCGCCCGACAGTATCCATGATGTACTTACAGGTACTTACAGACAAAATAAATTTTTAGACCATAAGACCATTGTGGAAAAGCAATAAAATTGAAATAGAATTGAAATTGCTTTTGTTAATTTAAAGCAACATTAAATAATACGGCTGTGATTATAATAATAATAAAACTTTTATTGCTTATGAACTTTTTTTTTCTATCAAACATGAAAAACTTGAAACTACTTCAACATCGGGAATATAAACGATGTAGTGGCAGCCCCAGTCCGCACGATTTGTTTACGATACGACGAACGAAGACGTGTCTCGTTACGTATGCAGCATACGCCGATTGTATATAAGCTGTCCCTTTTCAACGCACACGTAACTGCTAAGCGTGAAATAGACAGCGAATATATTAATAGCACACATAACAGCGCCGCCATTTTGCCGAGGCGAGCCCGAGTAGATTTTGGATTAGACTGTTGGTACGATTTACAACGATTTCCACAGAAAAGTAACTTTTAAACCATAGTGTATTAATACAATAAAATATTTTTTGGTTTGATTTCAAACTTGTTAGTTGTAAAACCAATCATTAAAATAATTAATTTTCTTTAGACTTGGAATAAAAATCTTGAAAAAATTGTGAATAAGTGCAATTTGCGAAGTAAAAATTGCTTAAAATTAAGGGGGAACGCTCTAATTTTTGATAGTGGTAATACTAAAGTATTATTCTTGTACTCACCTCTCAGAATTTTGTTAATATCCACGGAAAATCGACGATTTACCGTCGGGGTTCACTGCACTGCCGTACTAATTTTCAAGACATGACAATGACGCGATGGCGAGAGCGCGGGCTCGCCGCTGATTGGAGGAAAATGGCGGCCATTGTTCTGATTGGATGTGTGATTTTTAGGCGCCAAATTTCGGTTGGTCGAGGCTTTAGATGGCGGGAAATAAACGAGGCACTTTTCGATGCGCAAGAGTTTTCTGACGGAAAATTGTATTTGGCGCGTTGCGTTTTCGTTCCGTGCGACATCATGAACATTTAGCGTTATTTTTTCTTTAATAGTAATAATTAATTATATTTGGTTTGGGAAATTGCGTTGGTTAGCTGGTTCTTCGTTAATTTTCTTCTTACGGGTGATTAATATAAAATTGTTTTATTTAATTTATTTTAAAAGGTATTCTTATTTTTATTTTAAACAATGTTTAATGTCTGTGAAATTGTTTCAAAAATGTTTTGTTTCTTTTTTGAAATGGTTATTTGTATATTTTTCATTCTGATTTAAAGTTAAAGCGCTGTTATGGTTATTCTAATAAGAATGGCTTATTATACGAAATATGTAGTTAGTAAATATTTTCATACTGTTTTAATATAAAATTTAAAAAGTAGTTTTTTTTTTTATTTAGTAAGTATGTACCTACTTGGTTTTTAAAATAATTAGGTACTTACCTACTTGTTTACTATTACTTTATATTTTCATTTAATTAGTTTATTATTTATTTGCCCAATTTAATTATACATATGATTACAAAATTGTTTCAAAGATAATATATAATGATATACTTCAAGACAACAACCTAACCCTCAGATAATAGAAATAAATGATCTGAGACCTGAACACATAAGTCACCTACTCCTTATTCAGAAACTGTCGGATCACGGATTCGATTCGAAAAGTCACATGCCGTCTTGCTTTGACGCACCGTGATAAAAAGTGACAAGTATAGAGATTCCGAAATTCGATTGTTTTCCGACAGTTGTGAATAAGGGGGCTGGCTGGGATCGCGCGGAAAGCGAGCCCGCGATGTTTCACAATAATCACAATCCAAGTGACGGCTGCTCTGACTCACTCTGACTACCGTACCCTAGTGGAAGTGTCAATCGATTTGATACAAAAACGTTAGTCGTCGTCAAACTGTCAAATCGTCTGAAGCGACAGCAGCGTATCTTTTGTAAATTAATAAGCCACATTTTATGAGGAGCTCGGTGGCGTAGTGGTTTGAGCGCTCTGGTTTCGATTACGAAAACAAAGCAACTTTCGCCAAGGTCGATCCCGGGATGGGTCAATCAAAATTTATAATCTTTATAAGAGCTTCGGAAGGCATCTAACCGCTTTAACCCTCCAGTCCGCATTGGGCCCGCATGGTGGTGTTATGGCCCAAACTCCTCATGTGTTTCTCTTATGTAGGAAGGCCTGTGCCCAGCAGTGGGACGTATATAGGCTGGTGATGAGAGAACTCGACGTTGATAATAGTTTTCGTTTCGAATCGATTGAAGCTTACATAAGGCCTACTGAGCTATTTATTAGGTATATCAAGGACTGAGATTAAGAAAATATGTTTTTTTGCCCTTCTCGAGAAGGGGCATCGCCCAAACCTAGTTTATATTAACAAGGACTAAACTAAATATATTCAGTAAATAAGTTACATATGCGTTTATTATACATTCAAGTACTCGTCGTCTCTGTTCAAAGGCATTCCTAACCGCCTCTGTGGTCTAGTGGTTGAAACTACCGAACTCAGATCTTGAGGTCCGGGGTTCGATTCCCATGGGGCAGAATTTATCTGTTCCGTTTGTTTGGTGGTAGGGCTTTTCTAAGTCCGCCTGGCTAGCTACCACCATCTTACCTAAGTCTGCCGCCATAACAATAATGTTAACAGCTTTGTTCTGTTCCGGCAGTTAGAGGTAAGATAGCCAGTTCCTCTGTGGTTGAGGAATCCGGGTGTAGCACGGTTCCATCGTCGGCCTTATCTTCACTTACCATCAGGTGAGATGAAGGTCAAGAGTTACCCCGTTAGGATAAAAAAAAATGTGTTACTTTAGGAGGTTGTATAAATATTAAAGGAGGAACAAGGAGTTTGGTGGCGTATTGGCTTGAGCGCTCTGGTTTCGATACGAAAAACAAAGCAACTTTCGCCATGGTCGATCCTGGGATGGGTCAATCAAAGTTTGTTATCTCGAGCTCCTCCGTGCTTCGGAAGGCACGTTAAGAGTGGGCCTAAAGCTAGAAAAAAATCAAATTTCACCCGCACCCCCCGCATCGCGTGGCACGATTGCAGTGTGTTGTCAATCAAGCTCGTCTTGTCACCTGCCGACGTCATAACATAGTATACCCAAAATATTTACATGAAAGTAACAGTAGCTTCTTAAGAGTAAATATAATGCATTTCTATTCTATAATATTAATTATATTGGCTCAATGTAATATTGAAGTTTAGATTTTTATTGTTAACGTGGGGCTACACTTAGTCGTGTTCGCGTTGTCGCGATAAAATTTCGTTGTGAGTATACAAACACGCTATGAATGTGTGGGTAAGCACAGGAGCTCTCAGTGCCGTCCGAGTCCGAGACACGGGCGAAGTAAGACGTGTAAATTAAATTTGTATTCAAGCGTCGCTTCAAGTAGCGTCAGTATGGAAAGATAGAATTGTAAACGTCGAAAAGTCGACCATGCATTGTCTTAGTGAGATTGATTAGGTATTTTTAATTTTTGGTTTATTAATTTTTACACGGATAATTTACTTAGCTAAACTAAATTAATTTTGTGACAAAGAGAGTTGGTGTTATAATTTATTTTATTTTATGACAAAATAAACACGGCAAATATCAAAGACGAGATTGTTGAGCTAAACTGTTTAAAGTAGAGAAAGAAAAGAACAAGAATATGATTTCGGAATTACTATACAGGGTGGGTGGTTAGGAGGACACTCTCGAATACGAAGTGGCAGTGCTGGCCACCCTAAACACGACTTGCTAAAAAATAAATTTGAAATCCTGTATTATGCTACGGCTACACTATCGCGATAAAGAAGATATGCGTTGTCGCGACATGTGTTCTCATGCACTGGTTTTAATTTGAAAACAGTACTTCCGAAGTTGTGGAATTCAAAATAGGTTAACTCAGACAGCGGAACTGAGTTGTTTCCAGGGACATTGAGAAAATGGTCATTAATGGTATTTGGGTCGCTTAAACAATCGGGAAGGCAGTCGTGTTTAGAAGAATCCTTTTAAATATTAGGTTGGGGAAAAAGTCTTTTCGCATTATAGTATGTATGAACTTGTAATAAAATCTCTTTGGCTGTACTATTTGTATCTGGCTGGTTTTGGTATCATTAAAAGTTTAGATTTTAAAAAGATAATACCAAATTCAAATTAGGAAAATGTGTGTTTTTCATTTGTTTTTCGTACTGTCAAGATGAGTGAATCTAATGAAGAAATTCGATACATTTTAAAATTTTACAACAAAAAAGGTAAAAATGCAACGCAAGCCGCGAAAAAAATTTGCGATGTTTATGGACCTAGTGCAGTGTCTGTGAGAGAAGCACAAATTTGGTTTAAGCGTTTTCAATCCGGAAATTTTGATGACAAAAATGCACGTCGCGTCGCTCTGGTCGCCCTATTACAGATAAAATTGATGCCATTTTTGAAAAACTGGAGCAAGATCGGCATATCAGTAGTTAAGATGTAGCTAAAGAACTGGGCATTGGCCACAAAACAGTTTTGGCGCATTTAAAAAAAATAGGTACACAAAAGAGCTCGATATTTGGGTACCCTACGAGCTCACTGAAAGAAACCTAATGAACCATGTACTCATTTGTGATTCTTTATTACGACGTAATGAAACCGAACCATTTTTGAAGAAGCTGATAACTGGTGATGAGAAGTGGATCACGTACGACAAGAACGTGCGAAAAAGGTCGTGGTCAAAGGCCGGTCAGGCTTCACAGACTGTGACGAAACCCGGGTTAACTCGCAACAAGGTGATGCTGTGTGTGTGGTGGGATTGGAAGGGCATTATTCATTATGAGCTGTTACCACCAGGCAGGACCATCGATTCTGAACTCTACTGCGAAGCAAGAAGTTGAGAGAAAGCGGCCGGAATTAATCAACAGAAGGGGTATGGTTTTTCATCATGATAACGCTAGACCTCACACATCTTTAGCCACTTAGCAAAAATTAAAAGAGTTTGGCTGGGAGGTGTTAATGCATCCGCCGTATAGTCCTGACCTTGCACCTTCAGATTTCCACCTGTTTCGCTCTCTTCAGAATTCTCTAGGCAGTGTCAGGTTAACACCAGGAGAGGACTGCCAAAACCACTTGTCGCGGTATTTTGATCAGACGCCCCAAAATTTCTATAGCAATGGGATCATGTCCCTACCTACAAAATGGCAAAAAGTTATCGAACAAAATGGTATCTTCATACTTTAGTTATATGTAAATAAACTACGTATAAAATACGTTTTATATTATTATGAAATATATTTCCCATTTTCCATCTTAAAATAACATAGAAGAAATGCACCACTTAGTAAAACTTACATTAAAAAAAGCAACAACACAGAAGTATTGTCATACATATTTTTTTAGATTACTTCAACGAAGCCATTTTTTTGTTTTTATTGTTGTTTATAGTAATAAACTATTCATATTTTAATGTTTTTGGTGCGTTTAAACGCCTATTTTATTAAAACAATTACAAGTAAAGAAAGCAAATGATGAAGAATACCACTACGCCACCGGAGCATTAGGTATATCCTACTAATTTCTTCACCGCTTTCAATCCTTCTTCTTAAAGATTTTATAGCAAAGTTTATCCGCCACTCATTGAATTTAACACCTCTAGTGATCCAAAAGAAATATACTTTAACTAGCAAATATTATGACACTAAAATGTAGTTTTGTTATTAACAATCTTATAGTAGATACCATATTTTTTACTACAGAATTCACTTTATTAAGATTTTTTAGTTAGGTGTAGTTGTGTGATATTAATCCGATTCTGATCTGAAAAACATTGTTATCATTAAATTGCAATAAATTTAGTATGCCATAGGTGAATAGCATAAACCCTTACGGTGTTAGATTTTCCAACTGCAAATTGATAACTGCCCGATAATATTGTGATTTTTATAAATGCATATGAAAATGTCGACCATCGAAAAAAGTTTTATTACAAATAAATCAAATACGAGTAAGTCACTAAGAAACACAAAGCATGATTTTATTTTACATATACTACGCCTACTGAGATTGCAAAGACAATGCGATTTCTGCTCAATGTACATAAAAATAAGGTCGATATCAACAATTAAAATGTGAGTAAACAAAAGACTTGAGTTTGACACCTAGCCGTCATTTGAATTTTCTGTTTCATTTTATAGCATTTTATTTCAATAAATATGAGAAATCACAATTCACAACGTTTCATTAAACTTTTTAAGCAATAGTCTTAAAATATATGTACAATATTATGGTTTTTAAGTTATAAACTACAAATTAATCGCGAGAATATTGCCGAGGGCTCGCGAGAACGCAGAAACATAGTCTTCCCGTCTCAATGGAGCAGCCGCGAGTGAAACAAAACAAATATCATGCGGCCTACCATGCGACTCTCAGAGACCGACGATGACGTTTAGCGCGGAAGGAAAATGGAGTATGCGCCAATATAGTTTTTTATTAATTACTTGCAAACCATAACATATATTGAAAAATCGCTAGTAGAAGCCCTCGGAAACATGGCGACTCACATATTTATCAATTTTCCATGTGGTGAAGTAATGTGATTTGGACAATAAATTGAATGTCGTTGGAAGTCAGAGGTATCTTTGTGAATTTTTTCTATCGAGAAAATTTTATAAATTCATGTTTTTGCTCTGACTCAACCCTCATAAATATAATGTAATTACCATATTTAAAATTTCAGCTCATTTGGATTTGATTTAATATGATTTAAATCAAATCTACGATTAGTGATTTGCTTTATGCCCCCTCTTAAGCCGTTGGTCCCGGTTGTTCCTGCAACCGCTTTAACCCACCGACCTGCATAGGGCCAGCGCGCGTTATGGCCCAAACGTGTTTCCCCCATGTAGGAAGGCCTGTGCCCAGCAGTGGGACGTATATAGGCTGCTGATGATGATAAATATTAAATGAACAAACAGTATTAATATTTATTATTATCATAAGAATTATTGGTGACACGTTGACCTATTTCTAACGGAAATAAGTGTAAGCTTGCGGTGCGTACAAAAACTGCATCCGTTATGTTCGGAACATATGTTGCGTAAACTAATCAGTGGTGCTTTTATGTATGAAAATAAAACTTTCTACATTCTTGTAGGAAGCTCCGTTTGAAGATGATTCTTCGGGTATTTTTCAAACAAATCTTAATAATCTTTCTGAACTTATCGAGCACAGTGCGTCAGAAAAAAGAATGTCCAGGCGCTGGAGTAGAATTCTTTAACTGTTCCATCATCATCATCACCAGCCTTTATACGTCCCACTGCTGGGCCTTCATACATGGGAAATTGCCATGAGGAGTTTGGGCCATAGCACCACAATGCTGGCGCAAGGCGGATTGGTGGGATAGCTGTTTAATTCTGTTGAAATAAAATATTTCGATATTGTGAGGGCAGAAGGTCTAGTACACCCTCACAGTGTCGGAATAATTTAGTTTATATTTAATTTTATAGCATATTTGACGCAAATACAGATAGATTAGGAAAATGATAAGATTATTCCAATACCCATAAGTTCCCGTATTGTGAAAGATCGCAGGACTTTTTTATCTAGTTTAGATATTTTTCGTAGTATTTTTTGATCACAGTATAGTATGGGAGGCAAACAAGTAAGTACCTCTGTTTCGTACATAAGTTTTCAATTCATTTTTTTATACAACTAGATGACAAACAAGCTGACGGCCCACCTGATGGTACGCGGTTACCGCCGCATATAGACACCTGCAATAAGAAGGAAAAATCACTTGATATTGCAGTTGCGTTGTCATCCTTAGGCCTAATATGAAATGCCGTCCATGCCCAATAATTACACTGGCTACCGTTTCCTTCAACCCGAAATACAGCGCTCTGTTTCACGGCTGAAATAAGAAAGGCGGTGGTACCTACCCAGACGACCCTGCATACGGGCCTACCACCAATTCAATCATTTATTGCTTTCATGTTGTTTACAAACGTTGAACCCTGTAAGGGCACCACAATAAAAGTGTACAGCGACAGCACATCAATCGTTACAGTTTGACCTTGAGACCGCCCTTACTGCGTTAGTAATAGAGGCGGCTTTTGTAGTGCAACTGTTACCCTTGATGTGCTGGCGTGTGTACATTAACAAGCAATTAAAAAATATTATTATTATTTTTAATGGGTGTGAGAGCAGAGTGTGTGTCTTTGCATGATTTATGTTAATGTCAAACACTATGAATACATATCAGTCATTAATTATACTTCGTCGCTGCGTCCTCGAGAATCCTAATTCACCCATTCACCAAGCAGTCCACTCACCAATATACCAGGCGTGTTTCCTCAATGAGCTCTGGCGATCTTACTTACCGCAGGAACAGAATATTACTAGTAATGTTATTTGGCTGTGAATGTGTTTCGGTGTCGGGTGCTTTTAAATCTGGAAAATGTAATGATTATGAGATATATCATGTTCCTAACTAGCTTCCGCTCGTGGCTTCTCCTGCGTGACCTATTGGAAATAAATGTTATTTTTTTCAATTCGAAACATTATATTATAATGCCTTTATTCAACTTAGATTTCTATCGTGAACATTGCGCAAGTTTCTTACCATTCAACCCCTTCTTAGTGCGCAACTTAACATTTGGACAAACTTTCATGTTTCTTCATCCAACGGTTTCAGCTGTGCGTTAAACGATCAGTGAATCAGTCAGCCAGTCAGATTATAATTTTTTAAACTTATAATAAAAAACTGACTGGCTATAATATTAAGTTGATAAGTATCTTTAATAGGTACTTAGATATTGATTTGATTAAAGGAGTTTTTCAATGTAACAATATTAATCTTGCAGATAATATTACGAATCCGATAAGTACCGTTATATCAGTAATAAAATGACGTTCCTTTAGATTTACACTATCACTTTTAGTTAATACTTCTTATTCTTAGAATACTTAGGTATAAAAGACATGTGCTTACCCTTGGAAGTAGGTATCTAAGTCTGTTATGAAGTTAACAACATATAAAACGTGGCAGTTAGTACCTACTTAAGCCTATGAAACATGAAACATGTAAGACCAAAAAAATAGTTCACGTTGTCCGATCGGACTATGTGAATTTGTGATTTCGCCTTTCTGTTCGATGAATCGAATAAAAAGTAAAAAAATTTACGTCGTCCGATCGGTCAGACCAAGTGTTCACAAGCATGAAATGATTGAAATAATATTTTTTGGGCGACCCATAGTGATAATCTAGATCACTGTTGGAATGGCAACATTTAGTAATAATTATTTAGAATAGGACAACACTGTATTTCTCTCTCTCTGCCGATACACAATCCAGTAAAGTGTCTCAGTATGAAGCTCGCGTTTTTATTTAATTTACAAAGCCAGCAAACCAGTAACAAAAACATGAAGTCCACATCAATCACAAAGGTACTCTATTGCTATTCGTTCATAGAAAGATTCAGAATCAAAGCCAAGAACGGCAGGCCGATGGGATGTAAAAAGTTATAGCAGGCTACCTATCAACGTCAGGGACGTTGTAGGCAGATTTCCACAAGATTTTCATTGTAGTGCGAAACAGCAATATATATATTTAGAAGGTGGTAGGCATCGGCAGTTGTCTTTTTTTTATATACTAAACTCAGCAAATGACTCAACACCACGGTGAAGAGGTAAGAAGAGTCCATAATGCGGAGACAGCTAGTGCAGCTTGAAACACACTATTCTAGCTGCCCCCACCTTGCCGGCCCATGAGGTGCCTTTTCACGCCTCTTTTGAAGAAACCCATTTTTAGCGAATAAGGGGGCAACCCCCTTATTCAGAAACTGAGGGATCACCGATTCGATTCAAAGTCACATGGCATCTCGCTTTGAAGCACCGTGATAAAAGTATAGACAGACAGGTATAAATAGAGTTGTGAAAAAGGGGGTCTGGGTTGCGAGGAGCCGCATCTTTCGGCTGCTCAGAACCTATCCGTGTGGAAATCCACGTGGGAATTTGATTTTATATGATTATTTTACTTCAGATGCACCTGCTGAGCAATGGTGGAGCCTTCATCCATAAACAAAACATGCATGAACGCAATTAAAGTATCTATCCGATTATTTTCGTCGACAGCAGAAAGTAGTTTATATATGTAGAGCCGCTTGTAGCACTAGTTGGTGGTAAGTTTTCAAATAAGTTCATTGATTAACGACATAATAATAGCAAAATAAGAAAATGTAAAATATTCCCGAAACAACAACATTTAGGACCTCGAGTTATAGTAACCTCGAGGTATATCTAATCTATGAACTCCGTTCGAATCTCATGTGCAAATACAATATGAACATTTAATTTTGTTCACAAATCGTTATTGTGTGCATTTTGAAATCGCGAAACAAAATCAGCTGTTCCCTACAAACAGGCCGTGTAGGTATTGCAATTTAGTATTAAACTGCTGACTTTTTTTCCTGTTTTTTTTTCAAAAAGTCGTTTCACCAGCACTGCTGTCTATCTTCGTTTTCGTGAGCGATAACACTTGCTCTTAATAGTTTGATTCAGGCGAGATACTTCTTGATCGTGCCGTCATTACAAAAAATTAAAACACAGGCTACTACATCAGTTCATAAAAATGGTTTGCCAATTTTAAAAACATCTTATTCATTTGATAATTTTATGACATTTCTATAAAAAAAAAAAGTCATGACATAAAAAAAGAATAAGATGTTTTTGAAAGTATCATACCATTTCTATGAACTAATATAGCCCATTTTTTAATTTATTGTCGTATTGACGTCACTATGTATAAAAAATTCAACTCAAAAATCAGTTGGAAGTGCGCCACTACACAGTACGTTAGGAATCCCGGTTCCACCGGATGATTGATCGGGAACACATTTGGAGCCCTAACCACAAAAAGCGCCGGCACCTGGCGGCTAGCGACCGCAGATTTACGCACTTCACTTCCGTTAACATGAAACGAAAAACCTATTTTAAAAATAAACTGCACCAAAAAAGGAATAACAGTAATTGTACAAGTCTGCCACTTCCAATCGATGGTGGGTTTCATTAATATTTTCAAATAAAGAATGGTAATCCAAACTGCAAATTAAAATGTCTATGTAGGTATGTAAGTAGAGAAAGAAAGTAAATTTATCTACTCGTGTCGTCGTGTCGTGATAAAGGATTAATTTAATTTCATATCAGGCAGGAAGTTGACAAAAACGCTTCAAGAAATTTTTTTTTCTAATAATTTAAGAAAAAATAAGGATTATTTAGCTGAGGTGCTTCTCTAGCCAGACGCTCCAAAGTCAAGTGAATTCAAGTGCCCATCACTCGTCATACCATGCCCTACCTATTCTGAAATCGTTGATTGAATTGTTATTTCTAAAGGAGTTGTCCCAAATGTATGGAGACCCGGCGTCTATGTATTCGTACACTATACAAAAAATAAGCAAAACAGGTCTTCTTCATCTTTTAATTTAATGGCTTCTCGTTGAGACGAATTCTGCCAGTGTCGAGTTTAAGACAGATACACGTTATAATAATAATAATTATTATAATAGTCATGGTACCATTGAAAATTGAAGATTGCTGAAATAGAAAACACGTCACAAACTTATACCATCACCTCATTATGAATATTAGGAATCTACATACCTACAGTAAGTTAGAATAATTATATGCAGAAGGATTAACAACTTATAATTTAATTTTGTTAGCTAAAATAAATTTGGACAGAATACTTATAAAGAGAGTAAATACATATGATAATTGCGATCTAAAATCAGAAGAACGAGGAATGTTAGGAGGAATTCTATCATAAAGGGAGCACGTTAACCTTAGGCATTCAAAGAATATATGTTCAAGTGTGCCTTCGTCAAGGCCGCAATCGCAAATGGAGATGGCCCTGATCTATAAGTTTTTTCTAGATGAACTGGGGGTGCATGATGCAAAACAGTTTTCAAGTATCCATTTTATTTTACTCTAAGTCACTTGAGTTGACTTCTATGTCACTAGCCATAATGCCACGTTGAATAATCCTGGAAAAATATTAATTGTGAAAAATACAAATAAAGAAAGAAAGTGATGAAAAACTTGTATGCTCCAGGCGGGAATCGAACCTGCGTCTTCTGAGGTCCGGCCAGATTGGGGGCTTTATTTATTTTTATTATTATTACAATAATGTAGGCGTTATGGACGCACAAAAACAAACAAGTAAGTACCTAATAAAAATACTAAAAATTAGTGTTTTTCCCGGATTAAGGAGATTTTCGTGATTTCATAAGAGAGTGTACACCAAGTGTGACAGTCGCACTATGAAAGCCACCTCTATTACGAAGGGAATAAGAGCGGTCTCAAGGTCAAACTGTTGATGTGCTATCGACTGTACAATCGCGGTCTAAAAATATTTATCAGTTTTCAAATAAAATGTTTACCCGTTTCTGTGGTCTAGTGGTTGAGATTGAGACCACCTGCCTCAGATCTAGAGGTCCTGGGTTCGATTCCCGTGGGGGCAGAAATTGTCTGCTCGGTTTGGATGATGGTAGGGCTTTTCTAAGTCCGCCTGGCTAGCTATCACCATCCTAACCTGTCCTAAGTCTACCGCCACAGCAATAATGTTAACGGCATTATTGTGTTCCGGCAGTTACATTAGAGGTAAGAAAGCCAGTTCCTCTGTGGTTGAGGAATCCGGGTGTAGCTCGCTTCCATCGTCGGCCTTATCTTCACTTACCATCAGGTGAGATGAAGGTCAAGAGTTACCCCGTTAAGATAAAAAAAAAAGATTCTTTGACACTCTGTGTGTAGTAAAGGCTAAATGCTAAGTCCAATCTATGCTCTTTGTCTATTACATTATATGATCAACTCTGTGACACGGATTTGTGCATACCAATATCGCCAATAAACCTTAAGGTTCTAAACATTTTTAGACCGCGACTGCCCATATGCCCGGCTGGATATGAAACATCTCCTTTGAGTGAAAAATAGCCGTACCGCTCTTATAATTTGTTCCATTGAATTATTATTGTTTCTCGTTGAGTGTTAATGATCCGTCATCATCTGACCCAATTTACATTTATGTGATGCTCGTGTCTGTGTGTGAGTACACAGCCAGTACAGTGAGCGTAAAACTTTTCACTTTGAATCGACCTTATTCAGACGCACTAAGGAGGGATTTTGCACTTTACATAATGTAATTGCTACAACTGATGCGTTGTTTCTGTACTTAATTGTCTGTTAATAACGCTTCCGTTTGTTGATAATAATGTGAGTTGATGAAATACTGATTCATAAATCATAACTACACATATCTACTGTACAGACGGCAGCACATCAAGTGTAACATTTGCACTACGAAAATCGCTTCTATCTTGAACGTAATAAGGGCGGTCTCAAGGTCAAACTGTTACGCTTGATGTGCTGTCGACTGTACTTACATGTTATAATTCGCATGATGGGACCCCAAGCTGGTGATATACCCAACCATCTTCTTTATTGAAATTAGGAGCTTGATTTCAATAGCCTCACTCGCGTGTACTGTATGACGCACCTCCTCATATTTTGCACACTTAGGTTTATTGTAATATATTATTGTAACGGACATTTGTATCAGTTATTCAGTCTTGAAGAAGGTAACATCTATTGTTTGTGTATCCCGACTATTCCCGACCGTGTCCACACATTACTTACACCCGTAATATTCCATTAATGAAGATATATAGATAGATAAATTATGTAAAGTATTCGTACATCGTGACTCGGGGCATACGGGTTGGTGCCGACAGTACGAAAACTATCAAAAACATATTCATTTGATAACTTCATGACTTTTGTATAAAATTTTAAACAAAAATTAAAACCGACTTTAAAAACTGAAAAGGATAAAATAATTAAATTTCAGTAGGTACCCATCCCCTAGAAACATATTTTATGGATAACTTTCTATTGTTTTTGGAAACAACTTACCATAAGGTGGGCCGTAGCCCATATGCTTGATTGTATATAAATAAAGTATTGTATAAATTACATCAGCCTTTTTTCGTGAATGAAATTAAGAGGATATTACATGAATGTAAAAAAGGGGGCGTAAAAGGCGCAACTAGGTCGTTACATGAAATATACATATAAGAAGTTTTATCTTAAAGAGGAAGTGAATTGAATTTGATTGAATTTTTTTTATTTGTATAGATATCTAGAGAAAAAATAATATGGTGTAAGCAAGATTAGTTTTGAAAAATCATCAGATGTGGAGATACTCACAAAGTGTGAAAACTTTGTGTTATGTAAATATAGCTGTAATACTGCTCGTCTGTTTGTTTTTGCGACTGAAGAATGCCGAAATCTTTGAAAATAAATAAAAAATATTACTAGACGGAACTTTTAAGTTCGTTATACTTATACCCCATTCCGGCACTTCGTCTCTATACATAAAATTGATGCCATTTTTGAAAAACTGGAGCAAGATCGGCATATCAGTAGTTACGACGTAACGAAGAACTGGGTGTTGGTTGGGTGAAAAGTGGATCACGTACGACAAGAACGTGCGATAAAGGTCGTGGTCAAAGGCCGGTCAGGCTTCACAGACTGTGGCGAAACCCGGGTTAACTCGCAACAAGGTGATGCTGTGTGTGTGGTGGGATTGGAATGGCATTATTCATTATGAGCTGTTACCACCAGGCAGGACCATCGATTCTGAACTCTACTGCGAACAACTGATGAGATTAAAGCAAGAAGTTGAAAGAAAGCGGCCCGAATTAATCAACAGAAGGGGTGTGGTTTTTCATCATGATAACGCTAGACCTCACACATCTTTAGCCACTCAGCAAAAATTAAGAGAGTTTGGCTTAGAGGTGTTAATGCATCCGCCGTATAGTCCTGACCTTGCACCTTCAGATTTCCACCTGTTTCGCTCTCTTCAGAAATCTCTAGGCAGTGTCAGGTTAACATCACGAGAGGACTGCTAAAACCACTTGTTGCGGTATTTTAATTAGAAGCCCCAAAATTTCTATAGCAATGGGATCATGTCCCTACCTACAAGATGGCAAAAAGTTATCGAACAAATGGTACCTACATACTTTAGTTAAATGTAAATAAACTATATTAAAAATGTTTTGAATTTTCTTAAAAAATGCGAAGAAACTTTTTCCCCAACCTATTATATATATCTAGGGGATAGTTAGCTACCTAAGTACGTAAATTTCATTATTTTATTCTTTTCAGTTTTTTGAAGTCGGTTTTAATTATTTTTTTCTTTTTATTTGGAAACTTAACAGCTTTTTTACAAAATTTAGCATACACATAATACAATGTTTTAACACTTAAGCCAACATGAGTCTCACAACAAGATTAACTTACTGAGTCCTTAACAAAAAGTTATTGTTAAAACACAGATGGAACCGTAACTTACAAATTTAGATTTAGATTTTAATTATTGTTTAAATATATTTTTTCCCCAATTTTTAGTGTTAACTTTCTAAGGTCGAAGCTAGATGGGTGACCGTCAACTTAAATGGTTTCCCACTATCGTATCGTTTCACTAAAAAGTCATAGGAAAGCAATATCCGTAATTTCACATACGTAGACGACTTACTGATTTCAGTTTTTTTTAATTTAAAAACCAAACTACGCAACTGATTGTGAAAAAATTTTTATGGGACCAAATGGCAGCTATTCCGCATCGAACAAAAAAAGAATCACGTAAATCTGATCAGTAATCTCGGCGTAATCGGTGTACATACAAAGAAAAAAAAACATACCGGCCGAATTGAGAACCTCCTCGTTTTTGAAGTCGGTTAAAAACGTCTTCCTTCTTGGCCCCCAGAACAATTTAATGTGGACGTTGAAGCAGCTGTAAGTTGAATTTTGTAGTTTAAAAATCTCTATAAAAATTATATTATTTTGTCCTTGAAATAGTGTTACATTAACGATACTGATTATACGGAGTAAAATCCGCACTCTCTACGAGGTAGCCCTGTCGACTAGTATTATGTTTATTGTTATATGTATGATTTAAAAATAAAACATATATTTTATTATTAAAATCGTTTTATTGTGTACTAAAATTAAATTAATTTTCGATAGTTACTACTTTACAAGTTTATTGACAACTGTACTTTCACTTACTTTTTATGGGGCGAACGGGACCATTTAAACTATCGAGGGCGAACGGGTACTTTTATAGTATTAGGGGCAAAACTTCGGGGCGAACGGGCACAGATTAATGACAGTGAACGGGTCCGAGACCAAAAAATCATAAGCAATTTCAAATTAGTACCAAAAAGGTCTCCGCTAAGCAAAATGTTGCAGCAGAAAATTACGAGTACAAAACTGGTTTTCTGCGAATGCTTTTTATGCTACGTTACGGCCACAGTATCGCGATAACGCTTATATTTGCATTGTCACGACGTGTCTGGCTTATCAATTCGTCCTATCGCGTAGCTCTATCGCGAATACAAATAAAACACTTGGCGCGGCAGCTGTCGGTGAATGGCCGCCATTTGCCGCACATCAAAGCGTTTTATCGCGACGGAGTTCGTGCGGTTGCTTACACTTGCGCGCTTAGTTGACTGCGAGACGCCGAGCGGTTATAACGTGTTGGATATATATTCTGATTCGTCTTAATCATGGATTGGAGTAATGAGAGAATATTAGAATTCATAGAAAATTATGAATCTGAACCAGTCTTGTGGAGCCCCCAAGACCCAAATCACAAGAAAAAACATTTGAATTACGAGGCATGGATGAGAATTCAAAGTAATTTAAGCTGGCCTGTTACTGTGGAGGAACTAAAATCAAAAATGAGATCGCTCATGGCTTATTATAGAACGCATATAAATAAATATAAAAAGTCGGTGAAGTCTGGAGCAGGCAAGGACGATGTTTACGAAACATCCTGGTTCGCATTTGCGGCAATGAATAGTTTTCTTGGTCCTGTGTATGAGTGCCAGCCTGCTATATATACTCTACAGGTAAGTAAATAAAGCAAGCTATTTCTTATTTATCTATTTGTTAATAATTGTAACGGGTTGTGAAATATTCAGCTTTATCCTTTATTTGCATTAGCATTAGAGCACTTCGCCTAGCGACTGTCGGCAGTGGTCGAAAAGCACCATCTGCTGGTTGTTCACGTATCGACGTGCCTAGAACTACTTCTCCATCTAAAATTGAGTCTATAAAGCAAAGTGGCATGTTGAAATTGTTTGATATTATACTATACTATCATCATCATCACAACTTTCGTTGCACGATCTAGTTGAAGGAAGATTGGTTTCTGTAGTAATCAAAATACAGCTTTCATTACACCAAAAACGTTCTCAACTATAATCCGGGCTCTTGATAATTGCGTGTTAAAAATTCTTTTGCCACCATTCTGTCACCAGGTTATGGTATCATAATATTTGTGTGCAATGGAAATGCATTATCTGCCACAAATTCATAAGGCATGGCATGGTCGCTACAATCGGGAAGTGTTGTATTGTATGTGTTGGTAAATTAAGTGTATTATTTTCGACGACCGGCTGGATGAGTGGTCTGTACCCCTTGCTATACAGGCTAGTTGGTCAAGAGGTCCCGGTTTCGAGTACCGGTAGGAGCAAATGTTTGTATGATGAGTACGAGCATTTGTTTACCAGTCATGATTGTTTATATGTATGTTTAGTATATTTCTAATGTTTATATACATATTATTATCATTATTTCTCCGTTATCTAGTATCCATAACACAAACTCTTAATGATGCTTGCTTTAGGCTAGATAATAGGTGTGTGTATGATTATTATTATTATTTCCAAGTGCCTGAAACAATGAACTATTTCGGAAGAGACCTCCGTCTAATTCTTCCTTGGCAACTGTTGTCTGTCCACTAAAGCCAAGAGGACAATACTAAATGTATGCCTGTAATTAAAGTATTCACTTCCACTATGTATAGGTGATAAAGTAAGAAAATATTTTCCATCCATAGCAGCTAAGCAATGCGGAAAAATATTATGGAAACCCGCACCTTTTTCCAACCACTCTTGGTCATTAGCAGGCATCTGTAATTTTTTTTCAGATTAGTGAAGAAGAAAATGAGACACATGACAAAATTGATGCAGAGGATAATGAAATAGAGGAAAGGCCAACACCGAGTGTTGGAAAAAAACCAAGAAGGGCCAAACCACAAATGCAAGAAGATTTTCAGAACATTGAAATCAGCTTGAATGATGAATATGAAATGTTCGGAAAATTAATTGCAAGTAAAATCAGAAAACTACATAATCACAACTCGCGAGAAATCGTAATGAATGATATTTATAATTTGATTTTTCGAGCAGGCATGATTGATCGGCTTGAACAAACTACTCCATCAAGTCAACCCACATCTATATCGCCACCTCATCAAATATTTCTACCGTTTCCAAATCCAACCACATTCCAGTCACCACCTCATTAAACATATCTCCCGTCTCCAAATCCACCCACATCTTAAACTCCACATCCACACCATCAAACATATCTGCAGTCTCCAAATCTATCCATATCCCAAACACCACATCAAACATACTCGCTCAACTCAGATGAGTCCTTTTTTCCGTCTCAACAGACTTTCCAAATACCTCCAACAAAAGCGTCACAAATCATTATTAAGGAAACGGGTGAAATACGGGTGGTTGCCGAGAGAGAACTATACAAATGAATGAGTGACAACTTTCTGATTTTAGTTTACTTGTTTGTTATATTACTTTAAATACTAAGTACAAAATAAAACTGGTTCAAAAATATATTTTTTTTCTTTACCTTAACCTTATTCTCCAAAACGATCAAGATGGCTGCGCATACTTCACGCACTATATCAGAAATTTGTATTGTATTAATTTGTATTTTAATATAAAAGAAATCAGAAGTTGGTGAGAAATTTTGAAAACTGAAGGCTTCTAAAATTATCTCCTGTAGTAGCCAAACAACGCAGTGATATTGCCAATCTCACTTTTGCTGGAATTGCCATCCTGAATATTGTATCTTGTTAAGTATACGGACATAAATAAAAAAATTATTAGGTTCAGCCGTTAATTCCGTAAACATTGATCTATGAAATTTCTGAAAATAAAACAAGTATGTTATGATAGGGTTCTTTTTGGATTGAGGAAGCGCAGCACGCGCTAGAGGCGTGCCCTGCATGGGCAGAGGAACGGCGAGAGTTGGCCCCCGTGATTGGAGACGACCTCTCCCTCTCGACCGTCGTTTCAAAGATGATCGAGAGCGACAGGTCGTGGATGGCAGTCCTCGCATTTTGCGAGAGGGTGATGAACACCAAGGAGGAGGCGGAACGTGCGCGGGAAGCTGCCGCCATTTTCGCCATCCGTCGTCGGCGCACTGGGCGCAGGAGGCCGCATTATAGGCGCCTCCAGATGCCAGCGCTGCCATAAAAATATCCTTTGGGCTCTGGGTGCGGCTGGGGATCGTGCCCAGATTGTACAGCCCAGTAGGAGTGTCAATGCACCGGCACTCCGACTTTAAATAGCATAGTAGGATTGAGGGGGGGCTTCTTAAAGCCCTACCCTCCACATAATATGACGGGACCTTTTTACGGGTCACACTGCCCTGCCGACAAGCGGTTGCAATGTCAACTAGGCTAGCCAGCGTGTTCGGCTGAAAGCAGAAAGGTGGTGCATCGCTGAGGGGTTTAGTGAGTGAGAGCCCCACACACCCCCCCACTCCCCTCAGAGAGTGGGTGGATAGGCTGGTAGAGCTTCCCCTCAGCGAGAAAAAAAAGAGTTCTTTTAGGATGATAAGAGACTAGTATACAAAATCATCAAACTTCAACAAAAATTAAAAAAATAAAAGTACTTAGGTAGGTACTTTGTCCGTTTTTTTTAACCGACTTCAAAAACGAGGAGGTTCTCAATTCGGCCGGTATGTTTTTTTTTTTTTTTTTCTATGTATGTACACCGATTACGCCGCGATTACTGATCCGATTTACGTGATTCTTTTTTTGTTCGATGCGAAATAGCTGCCATTTGGTCCCATAAAAATTTTTTCAAAAACAGTTGGGTACTTTGGTTTTAAATTTAAAAAAACTTAAATTATGAAGTCGTCTACATATGCGAAATTGCGAAGTTTTGCATTTCAAATGACTTTTTAGTGAAACGATACGATAGTAGGAAACAATATAAGTTTACGATCGCCCATCTAGCTTCGACCGTAGAAAGTTACCACTAAAAATTGTGAAAAAAAAAATTTTAAACAAAAATTAAAACCGACTTCAAAAAACTGAAAAGGATAAAATAATTAAATTTAAGTAGGTATTCATCCCCTAGAAACATATTTTTGGAGTTGGTGCTAAGTGGTTTCCAAAAACAATAGAAAGTGAAGCACCGACTCCAAAAATATGTTTCTAGGGGATGAATACCTACTTAAATTTAATTATTTTATCCTTTTCAGTTTTTTGAAGTCGGTTTTAATTTTTGTTTAAAATTTTTAATAGATAACATAGGTTCACCATCGTGTTTTATTTCTCTTCTTGACCCTTTTATGCTGCAGTAAATAATTATTGCCGACTTGTAATATTGCGCGACCGCCTCTTCCATTTTTTATCTGCGAAATGAAGAATCGGGACGTTTCAGATTATCGCGACGAAGCGAAGATATTTTTGATGTGGCCAAGCACTGCGTCGTAGATTGAACAGAAAGTTTTATGGCCTGCGCAGACGACGTACTTTTCGCCGCGGTGGAGAAAAAAGTACGCTCCGCCAATAAAAAGTCCGCCGCGGATTTACCGCGAACTCAACGCACACGGTGTGCGATCATCGTCCTGTACACGTACGTAACTCTCGAGTGCACAAGGCGGACTAAAGTCACAAAGTCCTCCATTTATGCGTTGCTTCGCCTAGTCAGTTCGCCACACGAGTTCTATTTTTTTCGGGGACTCCCGCGTACCTACTTTTGTCCGGTCCGCTCCTTGCATGTCCTCGGTTATTTGGGAGACTTTTTGTACGCGGTACTTTTAATCCCTCGTTTGCGCGTTACTCGATACATTAGTAAGCGATCTATTTTAGCGGACAAAAAAGTCCGCGGACAAAAATTCCTCGTCTGCGTAGGCCATTATCGTGATTATGCGAATACGAATCTTCACCTGCACGTGTGGCCGTAGATTGATAGAAAATTGTACGCGTAGTACATAGCACTAAGCTCACATAAATACAACTCAAACTCAAATATTTATTGCAACTCAACTCAAACTAAAATGATGCAAAACACAAAAACTAAGAATTTTTATTAGATTTGATACTTTTAACTTTATTTTACTAGGTGGTCGGCACGTATGTAGGGCCGTCTGGGTAGGTACCACCGCCTTTCTTATTTCTGCCGTAAAAGAGTTCGCTGGGTTGGGAAGGGCATGAACGGCATTTCATCTTAGGCCTCAGGATGACAACGCACCTGCAATATCAAGAGATTTTTCCTTGTAATTGTAGGTGTCTATAGGCGGCGGTAACCGCTTACCATCGGGTGGGCCGTCGGCTTGTGTGTCATCTAGTTGTATAAAAAAATCACAGGTATTTAATTTACGAATAGGCCGATCACCCAAAAGAGTTTCGGTAGCGAATCACAATATCCTTTAGATAGAATAAACGACATAATTTATCAATGACGAAAAAATCAAACTCTACATTCATATTAATGTTCCCTATCGATAAAAAAGAATTATTTTGATTTTTTTACAAGTGATATAAAACGAATTACTCGTATTTTTCTCGCATTCAGGATTTTTTGACATAGTGTACTTGCCGGATGTGAAACATGTATTTTAATTTTTTTATACAAATCACGGCAATGGACCCAACAACACCTGATGTGAAGCGGTAAGGAGAGTCCATATGCGAAGACAGCTAGTGCAGAATAGATCTGCGCTAGCTGCCTTCACCTTGCCCGCCAGCCAGTTACCTAGTATCCATAACACAAGCTCTTAATGGTGCTTATTTTGGGCTCGATAAAGATAATAACGTAAATTAATATTACTATTATTTTACTATTATACCTTTGATTGATTTTTGTACTTTTGTGATTTTAAAAAATCACAAAGTACCAAATAGTAAAGTTATTATGAAAATTTTAATTAATGCATGGACAACTCATTACGGGTTTTTCTCTGTTAATAATTAATTATTTCAACCATCAAGTTCATATTTATTAATTGACGTTCCATTAAGTAATAACTTATATTTAATTTAATAAATGTTCTATCACGTTGTTAAATAGGCTTATGCAGAGTGGTGCCGTCAATACGACTATACATTAAAGCATGGGCTATGGGCTTCATAGAAATGGTTTGCTACTTTCAAAAACATATTAGGCTGGGGAAAAAGTCTTTTCGCATTATAGTATGTATGAACTTATAATAAATTCTCTTTGGCTGTACTATTTGTATCTAGCTAGTTTAGGTAGCATTAAAAATTTAGATTAAAAAAAAAAATCCAAATTCAAATTAGGAAAATGTGTGTTTTTCGTACTATCAGGTTAGTGAATCTAATGAAGAAATTCAATACATTTTAAAATTTTACTACAAAAAAGGTAAAAATGCAACGCAAGCCGCGAAAAAAATTTGCGATGTTTATGGACCTAGTGCAGTGTCTGTGAGAGTAGCACAAATTTGGTTTAAGCGTTTTCAATCCGGAAATTTTGATGTCAAAGATGCACGTCGCTCTGGTCGCCCTTTTACGGATAAAATTGATGCCATTTTTGAAAAACTGGAGCAAGATCGGCATATCAGTAGTTACGACGTAGCTGAAGAACTGGGAATTGACCACAAAACAGTTTTGGCGCATTTAAAAAAAAAGGGTACAAAAAAAGCTCGATATTTGGGTACCCCACGAGCTCACTGAAAGAAACCTAATGAACCGTGTACTCATTTGTGATTCTTTATTACGACGTAATGAAACCGAACCATTTTTTAAGAACCTTATAACTGGTGATGAAAAGTGGATCACGTACGGCAAGAACGTGCGAAAAAGGTCGTGGTCAAAGGCCGGTCAGGCTTCACAGACTGTGGCGAAACTCGGGTTAACTCGCAACAAGGTGATGCTGTGTCTGTGGTGGGATTGGAAGGGCATTATTCATTATGAGCTGTTACCACCAGGCAGGACCATCGATTCTGAACTCTACTGCGAACAACTGATGAGATTAAAGCAAGAAGTTGAGAGAAAGCGGCCGGAATTAATCAACAGAAGGGGTGTGGTTTTTCATCATGATAACGCCGGACCTCACACATCTTTAGCCACTCAGCAAAAATTAAGAGAGTTTGGCTGGGAGGTGTTAATGCATCCGCCGTATAGTCCTGACCTTGCACCTTCAGATTTCCACCTGTTTCACTTTCTTCAGAATTCTCTAGGCAGTGTCAGGTTATCATCACGAGAGGACTGCCAAAACCACTTGTCAAGGTTTTTTGATCAGAAGCCCCAAAATTTTTATAGCAATGGGACCATGTCCCTACCTAGAAGATGACAAAAAGTTATCGAACAAAATGGTACCTACATACTTAAGTAAATTTAAATAAACTATATTAAAAATGTTTTGAGTTTTCTTAAAAAATGCGAAGAAACTTTTTCCCCAACCTATTATTATTCGGTTGATAATTTCATGACATTTGTATAAAAGAATATAACATTGGCTGCATTATTTCATAGAAATGTCATGAAATTATCAAACGAATAAGATGTTTTTGAAAGTGGCAAACCATTTCTATCAACTAATATAGCCTATGTTTCAATTGTTTGTCGTATTGACGGCACCACCCTGTATTTTGTGCCTATGGCAAAATATTAATTTCTTTATTGTAACAAAACAATTACAAATAAAATATTAATTTCTTCTTCGCTCGTGCCAGCATTGATATGCTATCTGCAGTACACGCTTAGCAATAAAGAGTCCGTAATTGTAGCACAAGCGGGGGTCGAGCTCGGGTTGACAGGTGTCAATCTCGGAGCTGCGCGTACGCATGGGGCCGGTGAGACACGGGGCGAAAAGATACAAAGGAGTTGGAATTACTTTCACTTTTCACTAAGCTATTTAGTGTAGCAATTTTATTGTTTTATTGAAGGGTAAGGTACCCAGTGCAATTACTGGCCATGGAAGGCAATTTATCTTAGGCCTCAGGATCCCTGGTGGTGGGCTGGTGAAATTGCGTCGGCAGAGCCTAGTCTACCCCGTGAAGGATAGTGGAGTCACTGGGGAGTTTTAGTGGGTACTCCTAGTGTCATTAGCGCACTGGGCGACCGACCCCCACACCCGCCCGTCGCCTAGCCAGCGGCGGGTAGGTCTGCAATCAGATTTCACCCCAAAAAAAGGCCTCAGGATCCTTCCGATCTGTTAGGTAGGACAATTCATATATCTTACAATTCTCTTATAGAACAAATTCTAATACCTACCATCCTACCAAGTAATTTTCCCTTGTTATTACAGGGCACAGTTACCACTAAACACCAGCTATGCGATTTTCTAAAGTCGTCGGCAGGGCTGTCATACCTTTTGTCGTTTGTTAGACAACCATTTGATAACCGTTGGCGACACTAGCGTTCCGACGACGAGCACGGCGTGAACCGGAACAAAAAAGTTGTTGATTTTTCCTTGTTATTGTAGGTGTCTATAGGCGGGGGTAACCGCTTACCATCAGGCCCCGTCAGCTTGTTTGTCATTTAGTTGTATAAAAAAAAACAAATATTGAATGAAGTCATTGCGATACATTTAAAACACAACAAACACGAAATCAGAAAATATCGATTGTACTCATGTACTGCATGACGTCTATCCAAAACAGAGACAATCATACACAGCCATGCATGAGATCGACGTAGAGATTAGTGAATACGCTTACGCGCAGCGCAGTGCGCAAACGTGAAAATCAATGAAGGATCTCGAAGTCGAATATTTTTGTGTGTGAATCACACGGCAGGTGGACAGTCAGCTTGCTTGTCATCTAATCAACATTACTTAAATCAGGAATATAATGTTCTACATGAAGTAATAGCATAGGTACCCAACGAACCTTATTTTGATCGGCAACATCGATGTCATAATTTCACATTACTTTCCTTCAAATTTTAGTCATCCTGAAATACACATAATTGGACAACTATACCCGAGAGTAAAGTTTTATTTTCATCGCCGAAACCTTTGTTTTTTTTCTAACCAAAGTATCTTTGAGGAATTATCCTTAAAAAGTGCTGCCGTGTGATTCACTGGAGTTCACG
The DNA here is from genome assembly GCA_947347705.1 of Nymphula nitidulata. Taxonomy (NCBI): domain Eukaryota; kingdom Metazoa; phylum Arthropoda; class Insecta; order Lepidoptera; family Crambidae; genus Nymphula; species Nymphula nitidulata. Next base: position 12,429,526 of record OX374636.1, read on the forward strand.
CGCGGGCGACTCCCGAACTGTGATTGCGGGATGCAACTCATTACAGGACCCCTCCGACCTGTACGATGCACACCTCGCCGGTTTATTGCCGTCAAGTTATCGATGATGGGGCCAATACCAGTGCCCAAGATAAATTAATTTGATAAAAAGATTATTTTTTATATCCTCATGTATCGAGGAGCTCGGTGGTTTGAAAAACAATAGTAGATTATACATAGAGGGGATAAAGCACTGTTTTTATGTTTTGTGTCACGGGCGCGATATTGAATCCTGAACGTAACGAAGGACTCCAGATTTATTTCCCGAGCGCAGCGACGGTGTTATGAATTAGGACGAGTCCTGAGCGCAGTGAGGGGTTCAAGCGCGCCCAAGACAAAAACAGATTTATCACCGAGGAGTGTAGGTACTCTACTTTTCTCACCTTTTGCGAGACAATAAAAAGCAAGGCTACTAAAAACAGCGTTTTATTATAGTAAATTAAAATTAAAAGTGAAAATTGATGTTCAGAAGCACTGATTCAGACGCAGACTTTGCACCTTTTGCAGTTTTACATTTGTTAAAATCGATGTAGGCTTTCAGGTATTTTTCCTTTGACTTCTCTGGGAGTAGATTATGGACAATGCCTAAGGGATCAATTTTAATCGACTCCGGAGTTAAATCACTTTCGTCACTCGACATTTTAACAGAACTTCTCTTCTATTTTGATATATTTTTATAAAATCTTTGCAGTTAATACGTATAATAATGCAGCGTTTTACAATACTCTCGGCTTTTGTTTAATTTCAAATGTGTTCCATTCAGCTTGCCGTGGCCAGCTCGATTTTGCAAAAAGTTCTATTATCAAATAACGTTCGATTTTCAAATAAGTTCGACGCCCTGCCGCCGGCCCTTCGGCCTTCGAGTATTAGTTGTTATTACGAAATTACACTATAAGGCCATTGCAATAAGAACTATGAAATGTGAAAATATTACAACCCAGCGGGTTATAATGAGATTTAGTACAACATTACACCCCGGCTAAAGCCAAGGGCTTTAATGACTTGCTTTACGTAAGGTTTGCATGATATGTAAATTATGTCATTTGGCATTGTCGAGCAGGTGGTGTAAAACAACTTACGCCATGGTCGATCCCGGGATGGTCATTCAAAATTTGTAATCTCGAGCTCCACCTTGCTTCGAAAGGCACGTTAAGCCGCTTTAACCCGCATTGGGCCAGCGTGGTGTTGCTATGGCCCAAACTCATGTGTTTCTCAAATGTAGGAAGGCCTGTGCCCAGCAGTGTGACGTATAGTGTTTTCAGAAAGTCCGAAATATAATTTTAGGCGGTTGTTCCTTGTCAGGAAAGTTTGATACTTTTCAGACCACTTTTATTGTCCTATTAAATTAATATAAACATTGTTCAGTTGGAGACAACCCTAGGATATAACAAACCAATTATGGTTAAAGATGTGAATATCGATAACTTAACTCATTCCAGCACTATCGTCACGTTATTATCAAAGGAACAGTTTCTCGCCGATTATGTCCTTTACACAAATAATTAATTTTAGTGTTTTTGTTCCTGTGGACGACTACATTGATTTCACCCAACCACCAAACCACAGTGGGTTGATGGTTGGATGAAGGCCTGAGTCCAGCAGTGGGATAGACATCCCTTTAGATGTTGATGATGATGCTCTACGTGTGATATTTCATTAATTATCTAAGAACCGATTTTCTAATTCTCAGATAAAATACCTCCCGAGAATACTTAATTCTTAATTTCTTTACAAAAGTTTCTTAGATACTTACAATGGTAAATATTAATGATATAGCCTTCCAGACTACACTCTAGCTAGAATATTGTGTGGATAACCAATATACGGCAATCAACCTTACAGTTTAAACTAAAGTCTAAAATTTATCGGTTCAAATGTGACCTGAATAATTTTTAATTTATTTAAAAATGTTCCCTAGGTACTTACAGTGGTAAATATTATATTTGTGATATAGCCTTCTAGATTACACCATAGAACATTCTTCGAATAACCATTATACAGCGATCCACCTTACAGATTGATCGACTCCTCCGATTGACTCCTCCAGCACCGATGAAAAAGACGACTCATATTGGCTCCGACAGTTAGTTCTGCGATGGATTTTAGTTTTCTAATTTTCCGTGCTAAATAATCTTCCTAATATTTACTTTGAATTTTTCCCGTATTTTTACCAGGAAATAATACTAACACCCGAAAAACTTACCGAGGAACGAAAATTCCTTGCACACATCCGTACAATATCTGCTACTAAAAAAGTTTATGAATGACAATACCCACCCGCAGGGGAAAAAAAATAGTTCAATGCATGTTCAATGTATTTCCTTTTTGTTTTTGTTTATTTAAGTGCTTTAAAATTGTGTACGATGTCAGCACGATGCCACAATAAGTAAATATTACTTAATTGTAATCTCACTTAGTTTCACATAATGTTTGAATTAAAAATTCCTATTTCTTTTAATAAGCTGAAGTCACCTTCACAATGTCTAAATTAAATTTAGAAAATATGTCTTAATATCTAAATAACGTTATTCACTACATCAATGATATCGGGGTCAAATAAAAATGTTTTATAGTTTCACGCAGACTAATTACATACAAAAGCTGGTTCCTAATAGAGTGGTTATCCCATTACAATGATAATAGAAACAGCCATTTACAAATAGATACCGATACAATTGGATACCGTATATTGTACAGTCGCGCTTATAATACCTACAATGGCTAATAAAGTTATCATAACGTACCTAATTAAAAACTACGGAAATAACGTAACTTGACTAAAAGGCCATTAAAAATTATTGGCTTTTCGCTCTAACCATTCTATCTATTCTTAGATCAATAAATATTTTAGATTTACTTTTAAATTAATCAATCATAAAAATATGAAATTACCCGTTTTTGATAATGGAATCATAAAATTTGCAATTAAAAAAAACTCGCTGGCAAAAGAGATCGTTTGTTTTATAAAATGTATTAAAAGTAGCAAAAATAGTCTCAAAGTCAAAATCAAGTCGTATTGACGGCACCAGCCTGAATGATAATGACAATAAGTTCATCAAAATTCAATGATACAATTTATTCAATGATAGCAATAAAAATTACATTAATTTAAAAGTCTTAAATTGTCAGGAATGAGATACAACAAACAATAATATTGATTTTAATTTATGGAGTAGGTAGGAAGCAGTGAATATAAGTAAATACTTAAATTATAATATTTTAAAAGCAAAATTATCTCAATCGGCCCCTTTTTCTGTCACGTTTCAGTTACGTGTTCACTCTTTAACTGCTGAACTGATTTTGATGAAATTTGACACAGAGATAGATTGCATCCTGACAGTAGTTCTTTAACCATTAACCACATACTTAACTATCTACTATTACTTTCTTATTGCAGCGGTAAAGCAGTTCACTGTGTTTCGGACTCAAGAAAAAGGTAGCCAGTGTAATTACGGGACATGGAAGGCATTCATATCAGGCCTCAGGATGACAATGCACCTGCAATACTTAGTGATTTTTTTCCTTGTTATTGCAGGATTAAAAAGGCGACGGTGGCCACTTACCACCAGGTGGTCATCTAGTTGTTTAAAAAAACTTGAGCGACTTAAAATCTATTTTAGTCCATTTAATTTAATTGTGTAAAAATATTACCTTTGTATGAACGCGACTGTACTTAGTAAAGGACTGAATTGTAAATTGGCTCCCGTCGTCGAAATGTCAAATTAGACTGAATGATTGCGAAGCGAACAACGGCAAATTTTGATAATTTAACCGGCGCAATGCCGTATTGTTATCGAGATTGTGTTGCGAGTATAATTTTTACAATTTTTTTTTGTAGCTAATTTTGATGATAAAACTGTGATGTTTATGATATTAAACTTTAAATTCATTAATTATCTAGCCTAATTAAGTACGGGAGAGTGGGGTAATTCGAGCGCTGGGTAATTTTGAAAGATCGCAATCATGACAGAAGAGGATAGTTGGTTATGTCTTGAGAGGGACTCATGCCCTATGCTAGGCGGAGTATGGGCTCTTTGTGACCATGACATCATGTCCTGGTGGTTTGAGCGCTTTACCCCCCAATTTTGCAACTGTATTTTGATGTTAAACGAATCAACGTCTTTATATTCTACTAACTCAGCGCAATCGAAACGTAGCCGAAACGCATCAGTTTGGTACTCTACTAACAAACACGTAACGGAAACCGTGTTTAGTATTCTGCAAAATATTTGAAATTTGTGGCAGCTGTCAAATCACTAAGCTTAACTATATTTGTTCTTGCAACATTGTTAACAATATCCAGCCGAAGATGAACCAACCGAGAGCATTTCGTTAGCGTTCCGGGCTTTAAGGAATGATAGTGGAATATCTTTTTGTATTACAAACTCATTAGTAACGATACCTACCGAGCCGCTGCCGATCCGTTTCGGAAAATAAAAAGCAGAATTGACCCACAATAAATCAAAATGTGAAATCTCGATCTTTTTCGTGCTTCGGAATCGAAAGGCACGTTGAGCCCATGGTCTTGGTTGTTGCTGCAACCGCTCCAACCTACCAACCCGCTTTGGACCAGCGTGGTAATGTTGTACCCCAAACTCCTCATGTCTTTCTCCCATGTTTTCGCGCTAAAAAATAGTCTATATCCTTTGTCAGGGAGTGATCTATCTCCTTGCCTTTCATCTAAATCGGTTACTTGGTTTAAGAGTAAAAAGGCAACATTCAGAGTTACATTCGCACTTATAATATTGAGTACTTACATGAATGTAACAGAAACCATATTGCTCTCTCTTGTGTTAGTTTTAGATTTCTCCCTACCACTGACCCATCTCAATGAATCACTCTGTACCTGCGAACGTTCGTTGTAACAAACGTTATAATAAAGCACAAAGGAAAACGATACCTACGGATACAGACGAGACCGTTGCGAACCACCAACCGGAACGTAGGGCGTACTTACCTGCGCACGCGCGTATCTGAACATTGCCTGGACATAGTATAACAAAGGAACGTCTTTTTTTACAGACCTTTTAATAAAAATCACGCCTAAAGTGTCCACCCACACCTCCACTTGATAAAAAGCAGTATGAAGTATAAGTTCGTAAGCGAAGATAGGTAGTGGCGTAGAACAACTGTCCGAGTCCTCTGTCTTGCCGTTAAGGTGTCTTTTCACGCCTCTTTTGTAGAACCTCAAGTGATACGAAGGAGAAACACATTTGTTCTGATAAATATGTAATTCCAAGTTTTGATTGGAGTTTCCTCATGGATGAGGAAATTTAGTGACTCGAGACACCAAATTTCTTAATCCATGACCTTTGAAGAGGAGACGTTACTCCTCTTAAGATAGCTCAATAGATTATTCCCATCCTGATTCGAAGTCCTAACCGGTTACGGGTTATTTGACAATGGCAACCGCAATCGCTAAATGGAAAATATGCGGCTTGTGACATTTGAAATCGAAAGTTTAACGAGGGCTCATATCAAATTCCATACATTTTCCGCTCCCGACGGACGTATCGTTCCTATCACAACCTGAATCGCAATATAGGTATGTTTTCCGTCTCCGTATTTTTAAAATAAAAAATCCTAAGTGTCATCACGTGAGCTCCCAATAACAGTAGGTTAACTCGCAGCGTAGCGACGCTATCGCCTTAGATTTCGAGGGTTATTTTTATATAAATTTATACTCTCCCCTTATTTAAAGACAGATCCTACCTATATCGCATTTCGGGTTATGATAGGAACGATACTTCACGCATCGGGCCAGGTCTGGAAGGGGGTTACGGTCGGAACAAATAAGAATTATAAATTTTTCAAGATCCTATCCTAGCACGCGTCAGGGGTGGATCGGTTCAGGCTATCTCAAGAGGTGTAACGTTTCCATCTCAAAAACCATGGATTAAGAAATTTAATACTCTGGTTTCGATTACGAAAATAAAGCAACTTTCGGATGGGTCATTCGAAATTGGTAATCTTGTGCTTCGGAAGGCACGTTAAGCCGTTGGTACCGGTTGTTATCGCCACTGCTTTTATCCCTTGGTGGTGTTATGGCCCAAGCTCTTCATGTGTTTCTCAGGAAGGCCTACGCCTAGCAGCGGGACGAATATAGACTGGTGATTATGATGATGATAATGAAGCTTACATAACATTAGAGATCTATAAACTGAAACAGGTACCTATGATTAACTAAAAAAGAAACAAAAACATTTTAACATCCGAAATTACTAATTGTTATTTGCCACACAAATTAATTATCCCATTAGGAATTATCTTCAAATTGAATTGACCCGCTCCTGTAGGTAAGTAAGTATAATGATTTATTATTTTAGACGTCGTATTGAGCGACATTCGTTGCAGACCGTACAAGGTAAAATCAGGATATTGAACATAATAAAATATAGTCTGCGTGATTTAGTTTGTTTGAAATATTGAGTGGATGCTTCTTTACTTAGTTCTGATCGAACTGTCACATTTCTTTATAATATAAAAATACCATTTTAAACCCAAAACCATGATTGATTGGCATAATAATGCAGCCAATGTTATATTATTTCATAGAAATTTCATAAAATTATCGAATTAATAAGATGTATTTTTAAAGTTGCAAAGCATTTCTATGAACTAATATAGCCCATGTTTTTATTTATTGTCGTACTGTCGGAACGACTCTGTACATCTGATAATGACTATTTGACTAATATATGTATTTCTCTACTATCCATATCCATCTAAGTTACCTCAGCAATTCTAATCTAATTTTCTATTGTTACTTTGTGTGTTACTTAATAATTATTTCCTTTCTTTTTTCTCAAATACAAATTATCACATAGAGGGACATAGGAAAAAATAAAGGGTAAAAATATACAAATATTCTTTATTGCACATAAAACAAAATAATACAGCATAACAAAAAATCTAATTCACTTTTATAAGGCGGCCTTATTGCTAATAAGAAATCTCTTCTAGGGTAATTAGACGGAAAGTAATAACTAAATATTTTTGTAAAACAGTTTATTTGATGTCGATATATTTAAAAACAGTGATGTCAGATTTAAAGCCATTAGTAAATTAAAAGAAGATAAACATATCTTAAAACTTAAACTCTTAAAATACTGGTAACATAATAACTATATTTGTATGGCAACTTTAAACAATTCTAAAGTATGTCAACCGTAGCTATTCCTAAGTGGCCCTTAATAGCTAGACAGTAATGTCCATTTTCATTTACCATTCCCTAAGCTTAGGTGACTCTTAACAACATTTGTCTTTTTCTACCTCCGTTAGAAAGACTGAGATAAAAATTTACCGCAGCAAATAATAGTGTCACTCCCATGACTGACTTGACATTGGCAGAATTCGATAAAACGAGAAGCCATAATATGAAAGAAGAAGAAGAAGAAGAAGAAGAGATAAAAATTTTATCTCAGTCTAGTCAACGCTAAGTAAATTTAAGGGAAAACGAGCTTAATGATTTTGTTAATTATATTAAGTCACTTAATTTGTTGTAATAGCTGTTGGTCTTCCGAATAAATAAATAAATAATCGTTTTCACTAACATTTGCTTAGAAGTCTCTTAGTCATAGAGTTGAGTGAGTTGAGTCATCTTTGTAGAGTACAAACCACATCGCAAAACAGAAATAGGAATAAGTGAAACTGTTGCCCGAAGTTCTGTAAATGTTCCTCTCGCTCCCGATGGTGCAGGGTAGGCGTAAATGCCTTTTCCCCCGCAAAAAAAGGTCCGAACCAGCGACCTTGCTCACTGCTCTAACCATAAGTTGCCAAGATCTTGGATTGACTCCATAAATTTCTATCTATCCCAGGAAATGTTTTTTTTTCGGTTTCCAAATTTTTTTGTTTTCTGATGTTGAGCTGGCGCCAGCCGAGCTGGTATCGGATTTTTGTAAGGGTCACAAGATCTTTGTTTGGTTACTTTATCTCAAGGCTCTCACAGACGTCTGCTATAATTTATCAGTTAATTCTGGTCCCCGGGATGTAGGTTATATACATTAATATAGGTGCCTATAGGTACCGTCTGTGATGGGCGTTATTGTCATATTTGACTAGACATAAAATCCTACAATAAATAGTAAAAGGACAAGTGATAACTCTATGGCAGTCATTAACAATATTACGTTTCTAAAAGCATCAAATCTTTTTAAATAATTCGACATAAAAATGACAGTAAACTTAAATTAACTTTTAGAAAGTGCATTACAATTATTTTGAAATGTACCTATATTCATAGTGCAATTTAAAATAAAAATTTACCCTAACCAAATCGGTGCCTAAATTCGTCCATAAAGTTTTTATTAAACAGTTTTTATAAATAAAATAATGGAGATCATTATCAGTTCTTTCAATATGCGTAGTATTTTGAATGTATTTAATGCATACTTATTCAAGATTTAGCGAATAGCTACTGATTTTGTTTTGTTATTTATTTATCTGGCAATCAGACCAAAATAAGAGTTCTACATTTAAAACATATCTTTTTTAGATTTTAAATAAATTACCTATTTGTTTCTTTCTTTTTTACTTTAGTAAGTGCTGCAAGTGCATTTTTTTAGAAAATTTAAATAAAATTGAAAAACTTAATTAAACTTAATTTACCTTTGTCAATTCTACGCATAAGAGAAATAAGTTAAAAAGTCTTCAATATCACAATTGCATAAGATATTTGAAACTTACGTTTTATCACTTGCTTACGTTATAAGTATAAATTTTGCCAAATGGTTAATATTCATAAAATAAATTAAATCGATATACTCTATACCACACTATACAAAAATAAATACGATATCAACAATAACAAATCTCCTATTAGGTTTAAGTGTCAGAAAAGCTCGCAATATTATTATTATATGACAAGGGTGGCGATGAAGTATGGCACTCCTGAGGGTCAATTCTGCTATTTATTTGCCTAAACGGATCGGAAGCGATTCGGTATCATTACTACTGTGGTTTTGATATAAAGGTATTCCACTAACATCACATAAAAAGCCGGGAAGCGATCGAAACGCTCTCGGTTAGTTCAAATATTTGACTATTATAAAACGCTTAAAGTTGAAAAATTTAGAATACAAAAAACGTTGTCACTGAAGCGTTTCTGATTTGTTTTAGATCAAAATACAACAGCAGAGTTAGCACGCTGGTGGTAAGGGGTTACCGTAGCCTATTCGATGCTAGTAGCACCTTGGGAACTACTCACGCGTTGCTGGGAGGCGACTCCCCCTGCTCAGGTGTTTCTTTTTTGGTATTCTTATCGTCATTGCCGCTATCGTTTTTATCTCTTTTGTTCACAGGTTTTCCATTTGGTTCATCTTCTTCTCCAATGTCTTCTTTATTGTTTCCATCTTCTCTTGTGTTTGCGGTCAATTTACCAATCCATGTACCATTTTCAAGCCTATATTCGTATTTACCTGGCAAAGGCGTTTCATTGTCTACGTCAAAATTGTATTTGGTAGCAAATTCGGATTTAGTTTTTTCTGTTTCTTCCTTTATTGTTTCATTTGTGATATTTTTATTTTGATCTTCAGAATTATCGTCGTCACTGAAGTCAAGTCGACGGCATACCTGATAGTTCTGATGTCTTCTTGGCTCCATTATAATCTGGAATAAAAAATAAGTTTTAATAGATATGAAAACAGTGATATTGGTTAATTTATAAACTCTACACGCGGCTAATTTACTGAGCGACTTTTATTAGATATCAGTAATACAAGTATTTCGTCTGTAAATATTTCGGTTCGCTATTGCACCTTATTTCAGGCACAATAAAGCTCAATTTGAACTATAGACTGTGGAAGATGACCCCTACAATAATATGTCTATCTGGCTATTTTGTTTTCGGATAGATTTACTGTCCGTAGTAGGGTCTTGATACTTGGCAAGGCAAATTTTTTTCAGGGTGAAAAGGTATACTCGTACGTCTACTCTGCATTGTGAGGAAAGAACATGGTGCTGTACCTACTGGTCACCATGGCACATATCTGAGTGCATATTGTATACTCCGCGGCGCTACCTGGAAGACCCAGTAACGCCGCTATCACTTCCTCGGGCCATAATTCGCAGTAGAGTGTTATTCCACGCTCTGTATTCGATCGACTCACGGAGCAAGTGCACTGGAAAATGGCCTGAGTTGCCGAATTCCAAATATTAAAACAGGGACATTTAAGGCAGTATGCCTAATACCACCGCCTACAGGTGTCTATAGGCGGCGGTAACCGCTTACCATCAGGTGGACCGTCAGCTTGTTTGTCATCTAGTAGTATATAAAAAAACACTACCATGAAAATCCTTACCCTGCCGGCCTATTGGGGTCTTCACGACCCGTTTGATGGAGCTATATAATTACAATGCCCATTATACCACAGAATTAAAGCATTAATTAGCTACATTTATTAAAATTATTTTATTTACATTCTATAAATCTTATGAATGCTAAAGTTTGGATAGATGGATGTTTGTTACTCAATTCCACCAAAACTACCGAATGGATTTGGATGAAATTTGACACAGAAATTGATTATAATCTGGATTGAAACATAGGATACTTTTTTTCTTGGGAATGCGTTCCCATGGGATAACACAGACGAAGTCGCGGGCTGAAGCTAGTTATACATATTGTACGCAACCCTTCTTGCCTCTTTGGTTCAATGTGCCCAAAAAGAGGCTTTGACCGCGTCTTAACGCCGGATTTACGTAGTTACTCGGTTTAAGCGTTACTTTAACCGTTATGTTCAGTTATATGCACACGTTGCCAGCAGTTGTGGAATTTTATACAAATTGACCATTAGTTGAACAGCTGTTAACCGAATTAAAAAAGGAGGAGGTTGTAGGTTCGTCTGCATTTATTATTTTATATGTTCACTGATATTTTGGGGCTTGGCTGTTTCCAGAAACAATAGACAGTACCGACTCCAAAAATGCCTTTGAATTAGGTAATTAATTAACCAGCCTTTTTAGTGTTTTTTGAAGTCGTCTGTCTGTTTACTAGGTGTATGGCCCGTATATAGAGTCGTCTGGGTGGGTACCACCGCCTTTCTTATTTCAGCCGTGAAACAGCGCGCTGTGTTTCGGGTGGAAGGGAAAGGTAGCCAGTGTAATTACTGAGCATGGACGGCATTGCATCTTAGGCCTCAGGATGACAACGCACCTGCAATGTCAAGTGATTTTTCTTTGTTGTCAGGTGGTGGCAGATGTCTATAGGCGGCGATAACCTCTTACCACCAGGTGGGATGTCTGCTTGGATGACATTTAGTTGCATAAAAAAGTCGGTTTTTATTTTTTTAAAACTTTTTAGTACATAACATCGTCAGTGGTTTTGATGTCATACCAGAATAATGTAAATTTGCTTTGCAAGTACATACTTTTTAAATCATAATTTACCTTTTATAACAATGAGCATTAACACACACTGATCTAATCGTGTGCGAAACGCTAGTGTCGCCATCGACTGTCAAATGGTTGTTAAACAAACGCCAAAAGGTATCGCCAGCGTGGCCAACATTGAGCGCCGTGATTTTCTCGACCGAAAGGACTTGATTAACTCGATCTATTCAATTTAAAAGGACTCATGACTCCACGACTAATAGTTGCGAGTTTTGGAAAAACGACTTGAATCTCGAAAGCAACACTAAAAGGCATGAGTCTTTTACAACACTAGGTGGGGTGATTTAGTCAGGCGCTTAAAGATAATGAAATTAAAATATCATTATTCAATAAGGTCTTTCGAATCGCCAATAATCCCATAAAACTAAGTTGTCTACCACAAAAAAATAATGGTAGGTAACTAACAATTTCTTAATGCCTGTCTGTCCGTCATTTCTGAATTCACGTTAGTTCCAAAAGTTTAACCATCAAGAAGATTCCGTAAATATTATTTATTGCACACGAGTAACTCCCACTCTGAAAGTTCTTTTTCGAAATAAAAATAGCTTTAACTGCTGTAATTAACACTCGTAATTAACTGTATTCACCAATAAAACGGTGACATACAAGATATTTTTGCGCCTATCAACATGTTGACCTAGATTCTAGACTATATTTAGACTAAGAGGTACTGCTGGTGACAGATGTGCAGTTACTATGAGTCATAGGTAAGAAACAGAGTGACGCAATGTAAAACATCATGATACACAATAAAAGATTAGTTTATAATCAGGCATTATATAAAGGTACCTCAGTATTGTCTTATATTTTCGCGAGCACTACACATCACTACATAGTATAAAACAAAGTCGCTATCCGCCGTCTGTCCGTCTCTATGTATGCTTAGATCTTTAAAACTATGCAACGGATTTTGATGCGGTTTTTTTTAATAGATAAGAGTGATTCTTAAGGAAGGTTTATATGTATAATACATGCATAATATTTACATAAGCATTGCACCAGTGCAAAGCCGGGGCGGGTCGCTAGTTTGAAATAAAACCTAAATTATTTAACTTCCGTAACGGCGGACGGAAGACGAAGACTCCCGTCCGTCCGTCTTCCCGTGACCACGACCACTGTAAGTAATCAAAATGTTGGTTATACAGGGTGGTGCCGTCAATGCGAGAATAAATTTAAACATGGGCTATATTAGTCCATAGAAATGGTTTGCCACTTTCAAAAAAATCGTATTCCTTTGATAATTTCATGTCATGACATTTGTATGAAATAATGCTGCCAACGTTACACTGTTCCATAGAAATGTCATAAAATTATCAAATAAATACGATATTTTTGAAAGTGGCAAACCATTTCTATAGACTAATAAAGCCCATGTTTAAAGGAGGATGACAATTTTTGCCCCAACCCAAGTATAATGTCCAACAAAACAATATTTCCAATAATGCCTCATAAATACAAAGATTATTTTTGGAAATAGTTTGAGTTAATATAAAGCTAAGGTTTTGTTGACAACATAAATAAAATCTTCAAAAATCTTTCATTCCGGAATTGTAATATTTTGTCAATGAAAACCATTGACCGGAGCGTTTTGTTTCATAGAAAACAAATACTTTTTTATGTTTTGAAAACCATAACAGGTATTTTAATGTATTAATCATTATTTTTTCATATTATAATTATTATTTTATTATAATAAAGTTGAGTAATAATTAAATACAGTTAATTGGATTGAACAAGTTTATTACCTAGGAATAAAATAACAAAACGCACTTTGACAGATGACATACATTGCTAGTGTTGATTGTTATTTGTGCGAATGTGGGCTGGACGAAGGCACACCGGAACACATATTCTTTTCCTGCCCTAAATTATCATCCTCCTTGTACAATATTTTACCACCGTTTATTCCCCGTCCTACTGACTTCAAATCTGTGTTGTCCTATGTGTTTACACCCTTTGTAAATGTTTTGCTAGAGTTTATATGTAATAATAAAATTAAACTATAACTACATGCTATGCAGTACTTACTTGTCCGTACTTAATATCGCAGTTAACATTTGGTGATGGTTATTGCTTTGATTTAGGTACTTCAACAGTTTTTAGTTCAACAGCGTCTACTAAAAACATTACACCGTACCGCAGCAAATAATAGTGTCACTAGTCATGGGACTGACTTGACATTGGCAGAATTCGATAAAACGAGAAGCCATAATATTAAAGAAGAAGAAGAAGAAGTACAATTCAGTTTTCTTTAACGTATATCTCAGAAATCGTATCTTTAAACAAAAATGTATTGGAATGTAAAGATACTTTGTCTTAATAATATCTAATTGCGCCCTAAATTACTATTGGACGTGTCAGTTTTTAGGTGGGGCAAGGCTTCATACTAAGATTAGCATCCTCCTTTATTGACGGAACCATGCTGTATAACAGTAATGTAACATATGTCATTAATCACGAGCTAATTCCGGTAAAGTGGTTTTATTTCAAAGGTACCTTAGACCATAGATCGCAAATCACTAAAAATACTGGGGCTCCGTCCGGCGGATCGAGTTTTATTGTTTAGCTGCAGTGAAAGCGGTTTTTAATTAGGCACTCCAAGTTTCGATTTAATTACTTATCAATAATAGCTTGTGTTATGAATACCTATTACCTACTATATACTATGTTGTTTGACATAACAAGCCTATTCATGTCATGCCACCTAAGCATGAAAACGAATTATTAGTATATTTATGCCGGATTTAATCTGATTTTTTTAGATAGTCTACATATTATACCTGGCCGGATATAAAATATCTCATTTGCATTGTGTTTTTTATTTAAGTAGTCAGACTTTATTTTGAATAGTTAACCAATCAGAGAAAGCAATTACAAAACACAAGAAACGCACCAAACGTTACAATGATCAACACGGAACGAGTAATTTCGTTTTGTAATTCAGTCTTTAACAAAATCTGTTGTTGGGGGCTTATTCTAGTGTCGTCGTTCGTAAATAGAATCGCCATCAGCCTATATAAGTCTCACTCTCAAGATTGGAGACACTCATGACGAGCTTGGGCCATAACACCACCATGCTGGCCCAATGCGGGTTGGTGGGTTAAAGCGGTTGCAGTAACAACCGGGACCAACGGCTTAGCGTGGCTTCCAAAGCTCGAGATTATAAGTTTGATTAACCAATCCCGTGAACGACCATGGTGAAAGTTGCTTAGTTTTCGTGTTCGAAATCAAAGCGCTAAAACCACTCGCCACCGAGCTCCTCAGGCAAATAGAATAGAATACGATGGGTAATATTTTAAAAATCTTTCTTTTCTTTCAGAATAATAAGTTCACAGAAGATCACAGCTAAATAACCCTACTTAGTAGTGTTGTGTCCTGCGGTAAGTTCATTGAGAAAGCGTTATGTCGGCGGCAGCGGGACTCGTCTTCTCTTAATTTTTATACGGAAGGCGCGTGAGTAGTGCTTATATATTTATTTATTTATTTGCATTCCGCAATGTTAAAAAAGGCTTAAAGCTAAACAGATCATTTAATTGTGGGCCCCGATGGGCATAACAATTATTACGAGAGGCAATTTAAATTACATTACAAATTAATTTTATTGACATAACAACTAATTAACGAAAGAACACATTACATAAAATTCTTTTTTTTTTTTAATTCTTTTCAATAACAATGAACAACACAGTTCAGAATAATACCTAATCCAGAACCAAACCATGGTGTTCAGAATAACAATTAGAGAACATTGTAATTAACGATTGTCAATCAACGCCAAACTTACTATTGATGATTATAATAATTATTATTTTACTTATTTACTTATATTACATTAGTAACATTCTATTAATTTCAATTCGACGCATACTGCCAGAGGGCCTAGACAAGTATAAAGTCAATCGAGAGCTTATGTCAAATCCCATACATTTTCCGCTTAGTGATAGCGATAGCGATTATCGAAAGGCATCTTGTCTAGGCCCTCAGAAACGAAAAGGTGCTACGAGCTTAAGGTGCTACGAGCGTAGACTACGGTAACCGTTTATTTGTGATGAGACTAAGTTCCTGAAATAAGTTCCAGGATCCAGGATATTGTTACTACTATCCTCCCACAGGTACAATAGCCACATTTTTTTAATTTCATAAATAAGAAGAATATAACTCTTAAAAAAATATTGCAAAAGAAATAGTATGTTTAAAATCAATAGCTTCACAGACACAGTGGTATGCTTGATGTGTTGCAGCGCATCATCTAAAAACGCTCAACATAAAATCTTAACAATAGATGACGTCACATGTTGCTATGTTACTAAAAAATGTATGGGCATAATGAGAAAATTAATTGTAAATAACTATGTAATTTGTATATTTTTATCCGTAGTTGTCATAATAAAAGTTGTTATAATTGATGTAAGCAATCTAATAAAAATATATTTTTATTTTATATATTTTGGATAAAAATTGACCGTTTTCTAAACCGTACCATTTCGACAAAATTTCACTTTTGAGTTTCATTTGTTTTTATGGGTGACAGTAGCGTTTATTTTCTGAATTTGTGAAAAATAGCGCCATGTTCAGTCTTGAAACTAATTGAAGAAATCGTAATTTACTCTTGAATCGATTTTGGAAAACAGTGAACAGTGGAAAATATTCCATCAAAAGCTATTTTTCTCTTGTTTCAAAATCTCAAAGGGCGTCTTTTAGAATTGCCCCCTTGCGCACACGCATCTGTATGCATGAAAGGGCATCGTTAAAGGGCTCCTATCTCGATCTTTGCGCTCAGACACGCGTAACAATACGCTGTGATACGCAATCTGGAAACTGAATTCATTATTGTTCCCTAATGATTTTTTTGATGTCAGTTTGACATTGTGAGTCATATCATTATGCATAAGGCAACTGAGTGGTTACTCTTGGAACACTCTACTATGTGGTAGGCCCGTATGTAGGGTCGTCTGGGTAGGTACCACCGCCTTTCTTATTTCAGCCGTGAAACAGAGCGCTCTGTTTCGGATTGAAGGGAAAGGTAGCCAATTACTAATCATGGACGGCACTTCATAGGCCTCAGGATGACAACGCACCTGCAAAATCAAGTGATTTTTATTGTTATTGCAGGTGTCTATAGGCGGCAGTAACCGCTTACCATCAGCACACGTAGCACACGTAGCACAAGGAACACGAGAAGCTCGAAAAACGGTTTAGTCTACACCGTAATGTAATTTTTGTGGGCCTTAACCCGAGAAAAATTACATTACGGTGACCAAACCGTTTTTCGGGCTTCTCTTGTTCCTTGTGCTACGCGTGCAGGTGGGCCATCAGCTTGTTTGTTATCTAGTAGTATAAACAATAATAATAATAAAAACTATATTCAAAAGGGTGAAATACGACATATACGAATAATTGAGATAGAGTGAATTTGAGAAGCTTTCTCGCTTTGCAGTTAAATAGCTGGTGGTTTTAGCTTTATTTATACTTATACAGAGTGGTGACGAATTTTATAACATTTCTATGAAATGTTTTAGGTATATTATTTCATACAAATGTCATGATGAATAAAATATATTTGAAAGTTGCAAATCATTTCTTTGAACTAATACAGCTCATTTTTTAATTTATTGTCGTATTGACGTCACCAGCCTGTAAATCCTACAAGGGAGGCAAATAAGAGTGAGGCCCATATTGAGTGGTCACTGTAGCCGATAGACGCTCGTAGCACCTTGGGCACTGGCACTACTCGCGGTTTATCTCTGTAAAAATTAGCAGAAAGTATTATCGTTAACCTTATCACTTATGAGACGAGTTCCCGCGGTTTTTCATAAACTATAGTTACATGACATGTAACTATGTTATAGCGACATAACATTACCTAACTCTTTCAGGTTAAGTAAGTTTTTTTGGTGTGTGTGTGTTTTACGAGTTTTTTTTTCATATTTTCTCACCATAAAAATGTTAGGTTACACACACTCGTTCTGGGGTGGCTAACTTTTATGAATCGTTGGTATTTTAATAAAATACTCGTATGGTTGTTGAAAATGTTGAATCCTCCTCACTTTGAAAGTAAAAGTTAGCCTTTATTACGTAATTGTTAAAATTTTAAGGGCGTTGTCATGGTGGATATTAGGGGATGTTGCGGATGCAAAAGTTTATCGTCGATGCGGATTTTTTAAGGATTGCATAACTTCTGTAGGATCTTGTCACCAAAGTGTGCCTTTCTATTGGTCTGTAAGTTGCTGCTTAGCAATAGGGTCGCTAATGGTATTTTTATTTTAATTGTATTGTTGTTGTTTATACAGAGTGCTAGTTTTTTTTGAAGATACTAACTGAGGCGCACGCGCCACTCTAGTCCCGCTTAGTTTCTTCACTGTGTCGCTACGCATTGCAGATATGAATCCGCTTCCCTAAAAGCTCCGCAGTAATTGTTGTGGATGCTGAAGAAGATGCCCGAATGTTCCGCATTTGCGGACGCGATTGTGGATATCCGTAGCACTTCCGGTGGATACTATTAGTCCATAAGAGGTTGTGGTTTTTTTAGTTGAGTAAGTCATCTTGGCAAAGACAAAAGTTAGGTAAAATTGCTTGTACATCCTCTTCAAGGAATACCTTAACGACGGATCTAGTACAGCGTAAAAACAAAAAGATCAGCAGAAGAAATTCACAGGGCTCTCCCAAGTCCTCTGTAGCTCTGTGGTTAAAGAAGTCAACCAGATTGTGAAATCTAGACATTTTTCAAACATTTAATAAATTTATGAAATAAGATTTATGATTATAAAAACCGTTGAAAATGATACTAATTGACATACACTACTTACTTATTGCGAATAGTTCTATAGGTGTCTAGCACGCACTGCACGCACCGCCTGATCGGAGTATCAATTTCGGATGCACTTGTCAGATTTCGGGCCGGAAGCGGTTCGTTGAGCCGCCATGTTGCATCCGCGCGTGCGCACCGGTCCTCTCCCTCGTTATATTAGCGTCATTTCCGCGGTATGTTGTTGACAATGCACAATATGATCC
Source organism: Nymphula nitidulata (assembly GCA_947347705.1). Taxonomy (NCBI): domain Eukaryota; kingdom Metazoa; phylum Arthropoda; class Insecta; order Lepidoptera; family Crambidae; genus Nymphula; species Nymphula nitidulata. The sequence goes on from OX374636.1 coordinate 12,447,963, forward strand.
TTTTTGGAAATCAACACTAATAATAAAAATGCAAAGTAACTCCGTCTTTTCATTCACAACCACTGAACCGATTTAGATAAAAAAATGCATGGAGATAGCTTATATCATGAGAAAGGATATGAGCTACATTTTGGTGAGTTAAACGACATTAATAAGTAATTTGTGTTATTAAATGAAGTTTGCTTAAGACATCAAGTGGCACTTTTTGTTAAAGTGAATAACTATCTTTATAACACTAGCCTAATATTTACAAAGCGTGACATTAATAAAAAACATACCGGCCGAATTGAGAACCTCCTCGTTTTTGAAGTCGGTTAAAAAAAACCTTACAAATAATAAACAACACCTAAATCTTGCGAAACAGGAAGTGTACCAATAAGGCTTATTATTAAGTAATTTGGATGATATATTTCTATGAACTTATTATATTATATTATAAAGAGGGTACAAATTTTAGGGAAAGTTTAAGATAAAAGTATATCGCATGGTTTTTTTAATAATTAATAGGTAAACGTTTGACCTCAAACACATATTTACTCTAGCCTTGAAGAAATCCAAATCGGGATGTTGCCTAAGTCTGAATATGGCGCTATTTTTCACAAATTCGGTAAATTTACGCTACTGTTACCCATAAAAACAATTCAAAGCTACTTAAAAGATATGGAATATTGTTAAAGTTGTTCTGTTTCTTTCGAAATTCATAAAAGTAGATAGTCATTTTTTTTCTAAAATTTATCATAACAGTAATGATTTAATGATATTAGATTGCTGACATCCATCAAAAGAACTATTATTACGACAACTTTGAATAAAAACAAACATAATACATAGTTATTATTAATTTTGTCAGTATGCCCATACTTTTCTTATGTGACGTCACCTGTTCCGTAGATGACGACTGACGCTGACGGCCCACCTGATGGTAAGCGGTTACCGCCGCCTATAGACACCTACAATAACAAGGAAAAGTCACTTGATATTGCAGGTGCGTTGTCATCCTGGGGCCTAAGATGAAATGCCGTCCATGCCCAGTAATTGCACTGGCTACCTTTCCCTTCAATCCGAAACACAGCGAACAGTTTCACGGCTGAAATAAGAAAGGCGGTGGTACCTACCCAGACGACCCTACATACGGGTCTACCACCTAGTGATTTCTGTATTTATGAAATAAAAAATTTGTCAACTAACCCAGAATAATACAGGTTCTAACCTCTATACCTACATTAAAAATTGTTTTCTAAAACTGTTTATAACAGAGATGCTGTTGACCTTATCATACTATCTGGTAGCTTAAGCAGACGCGATTGTAATTCTTCCAAAACGATAAAATTACGATCCTCACGTACCTGGACATTCATAATTTTTTTTATTAAACTATTTTCTCTTTTTTTAATCTAAGGACTTTGGTTTTACAGAGACATGTCAGTGCTATCGTAAATTTATACATATTGTTACTAGGATGAGGTTGAGTTAAACCTAATCATGAATTTAACTAACAAAATCGTGTCACAATCGTGCATGTATTTCGAAAAAGGAATAGACATTTAGACTGTGATGAAATGTTTGACCATTTACCTGTATAAAAATTATGCAAAAAAAGTCGACCTATTGTAATTTGAATTTGGAGCTTTTCGGTCCTGCTTAGACGTCACAAGTCCAATGCATCTTTCGGGTCGCAGTGACGAATCACGTCACTGCGACCCGAAAAATGCATTTTGATTAGCCGCCAGTAGTTTAAAGAGAGTAGCCTTGATTTGGGTACTTTCCATAAATTTTAGGATTTTCCTAACGGGTCTTACTATCATTTGGATCGATAATGTGTCTCCGTAGATGAAGGCTTCGATTGTGGATAAATGTTTAGTTTTAAAAAAGTGTCGACTTTTCTTTGCTTTTATCCACTAACTAAGTACTTAGGTCGACTTTTATTTTTAATGATATTCTTACAGGTTTTATTTGTAGCGACACCAATTAAAACGAATGGTAAGCAAAAGCTTTACTTTTTAACTTTCTTAAACCTTTTTAACGGCCTCTAGTGTTTGACTCTAATTCTTACCAGATTAACGAAACTCAGATCTAAAGCTTCAACAACTTCCTCTGATAAAAAGGAAAGTTCCACTTTAAATAATTAGTACGAAAGTAAATCGGCACAGTTCTAACATAAAGTAAAAGTCATATAGCGCAAATCCGAACGGTGTTACTTTCCCGTAATAACCCGCGAGCTTAAGAGTAAAAGTATCTCCTGGCGGAGGAAATAGTTGTAAAGTTTATGTTTTTATTTTTACCACCGCAGTGCCCTTCCTGCTCACCAGACCGAGACTGGATCGGTTTGAGAACTCCTGGGAACCAGACGATCGCAAGCGTTTGGGTTTTTATTCGTTTTGAGGATTTTTTTAACAATACCACTGATTTGTGTCGAAAAGGGAATACATTACATGAAAAAGATTATATGCCGATTAGATTTTTCGTGTCCTTAGCTGCGGTTATTGTAGAATAACGTATACTATTTTGTATTATGATTATCTTATCAGTTTTTCATAGTCTTATGTAACTTTAGTTTCTTATTTAAATATAGGTTAGATATAGCTTATCATAATTTTTATACATATATATAATATATATTTCGCCTAGTAACCGATTATATGAAGAGAGGCACTCTTTATGGAGAGCTCCTTCTTTAGGGAATGGCCGCATCGAAAATGGACCTGAAAAAGTACTTATGGTGTAACAAAAAATGAGATCGATTCGAAAAAATGACACGACTTTAGCGAGGTGTTATTTCGCCGAAACTGTTCACAGTCGCGTTGGAGGATGTGTTTAAGCTTTCGGACTGCAGAGGACTTGGCGTCAACGTAAACGGGCGAGTACATGACTCACTTTCGTTTTTCTGATGATATCGTGGTCCTTGCTAAGACCCTGGAAGACTTAAACACAATGCTCGACGACCTCTGTAGAGTCTCCTAACCTAGCAAATAGGTCTTGAAATGAACATGGGTAAGACGAAAATTATGTCGAATTCTCATGTCGTACCCACTCCTGTAAAGGTTGGAGCTCTACACTGGAAGTTGTTGACGAAAATATTTACCTGCGACAAATAGTCCAACCTTTCCCACTTTTTAAAATTTATTGTTCACAATTCTACAGATATACAGTCATACATATATATTCGTACACGGAAACCTGTAAAGGTTTATCTGTGAGGACAAGCCGTTCTTATATATAAAAAACTACTTAATTTTACACAGGTAAGTCCAACTTCCAGAAAGAGGTCAATCGACGAAAAGTTTCTATTACATCTCGCAGTATGTGACCATTATTTTGGTTCCAACAGGAGAGAGGATGAATGATGGCGAGCGGTGGTAAGAGGCCGCGGGCATCAATGAACCCGAAGATAATCAAATACCAAAACCGAAACATTAGTTCAGTGGAACTTTTTGCTCTGCTCAGTTCTCTAATAAAATTCTACTTAACTTAAGCATATATCAAATAATATGTTGTACATATGCTGTAGGTACCATTATAACATGTTTCTGATCGTTTGCATATAAATATGTTAGTAATAAGAACCTATATTTGAAGTCAAAAACCCCTGCTTACAACTAAAGATGGAATCCTGTCGTCCAATCATTTGTCAAGCATCGCTTTGCAGGGGTATTTTGAAAATAGAACTCACCAACGGATGCGCACGAGTTTGCGTCGTAAAATGCACGCGCCAGATTTAGTGACGTACATAGTTGAGGATAGGGTGCGGTATGAAACCTTTTCTTTCGAAATAAATCATCATCATCATAATCATCTGCCTATGAGGTCCACGACTGAACATACGCCTCAACTATCCATTTCCAAACGGAACGGGTTTTCTGAGCCTGCATCCAACGCCTTACGCAACACAGATGACCTGTTTTGGCCTGATCGTCTGTCTATCTAGTGGGAAGCCGTTCTACTTAGTGCTTTTTGGGACGTGGTGTCACATAAAGGGATATTTCTTTTTTTGAAAGTAATCCTGAAGTAAAGCAAGAGTGGTTTGTACTTGCCGCTGTCTATTTGCACCATAAAAAGTATAATTCCACATAGATAAGGAATTCAGTTTAAACCGGTTGGCCCGGAACCAATGATTGGTTTCTCTTCCCTCTAGCTGGTTTAAAGGTATAGTATGCAAACATACACACAGCCTTTACATGAACCACTGGAACAGTCTGGAGGATTGCAGACAGGCAAAAGTTGCACTACCCCAAGTAGACCCTCGGCTCTCCAAGACTCTCATTCAGCTTAGCAGATCACGCCTACTCCTCATTACGGGCCCGTTGACTGGTCATAGCAATTTTAACAGACATCTCTTTCACTTAGGTATCACGGACAGTCCTCTATGCAGAGCATGCATGGAGACAGAAGAAACAGCCGCTCATGTTCTGCTGGAATTCAGAGGTGTGGCTTACTACCGGGCGAACTACCTGGGCAACCTGGGTAGCCTTCGGGAGGAGCTCGGCAACGTTAAGGCGCTGAGCCACTTCCTGGAGGAGCTGGAATGGCTCAAGTAACCCAGCTCACCGGAGGATGATGATGGACGCAAAACAGGCGCAATTGACGTCGATTTGCGGAAACTGCCTGCACCACGAAGAAGAAGAAGAGGAGAATAAATCAGTTATTTGCTAATCTCTATAGATCAAACAGAGCGCACAAAACACTACTCCACCGAGCTCCTGTAAGCTCGGTGGAGTAGTGTTTTGTGCGCTCTGGTTTCGATTACGAAAACAAATCAACTATCGCCATGGTCGGCCCCGGGATGGGTCAATCAAATTTATAATCTCGAGCTCTTCCGTGCTCAGCCGTTGGTTCCGGTTGTTACTACAACCGCTTTAATCCACCAACCCGTATTGGGCCAGCGTGGTGGTGTTATGGCCCAAGATCCTCATGTGTTTTTCCCACGTAGGAAGGCCTGTGCCCAGCAGTGAGACGTATTTAGGCTGGTGAAATTCACTATGAACGTCGCTTTCCATAATGTCGCTCCTCAACTGACGTCTTGCCTGCATTCCCATTACTTCGCTCTTCACCTTACTGTAAGTCCCACAACGTCGCGCCTGCTTATGGTACAGTCATGGTTATGATGATGATGATGAATGAAGTATTTTGTGCAAACTTGAATTAGTATACTAGGTTTTTTTGTATTTGATTTCCTATATATTCGCTTGACTGTTTTTTGTGTGAATAATTCAAGACATTCGATGTTATTTAAAATAATAGATACATAATAGGCTACTTAATATAAAATCTCTTATTGATTTTATGACTAATATTATAAATGTGAAAGTAACCATGTCTGTCCGTCTGTTACGTTTTAACTTTTATGCTTCAGAACCGATTTAGATAAGATTTAGCATGGATATAGATTACATTCTGAGAAAGAACATAACCGACATCCAAGCAGGCGGAGCTGCGGGCAGACGGTTTCTCATACTTCATGTTAATTTTTGATGACAAAAGTCGGTTACAATTATCCCACTTTTTCATTCAGAAGACTTTAAAACAGAAAATATGTAATATTAGTTTGGACTCCACTGTCTGCAAATCTTCACTGTATCTGTATCCATTGACTATTTCCTCAGAAAACGCCTTTGCGCTGTGCAGTATTTGTTAAGGTATTCATTACTTTACGGAGAATCGACTGGCATATTTTCAGGCGTACTTTTACACAATTAAGCCTGAAAACTGAAGCTACGAGTCTATTACTAAATACTTCGATTAGAAAAATATCTAAAATAGAAAAGTTAAGAAGTGATTTTTCCTTGTTATTTCAGGTGTCTATAGGCGGCGGTAACCGCTTACCACTAGGTCGGCCGTCAGCTTGTTTGTCATAGAGTTGTATAAACAAAACCATAAGTATACCTATTTAATTTTTCGTGTCTTATTTGTTTGGAATTTTGGATAAAATCACGAATAGAACACAAATATAAATATACCTCCGTTATAGGCGCTGATTTTGACTAACGCTGTAAGTCCTATTACAGCTTATGTTACATAAATTAGAAATATAGATACGAACCAGCCCTAGAGGTCCCTAACTAAGCCTCTAATCTTGACTTTTTGTAGTAACTAACCTTATGATTATGTATGATACATAAATGTTTGCGGAATTACAGACAATAGGGCAGTAAGCTTAAACATTTTTGTCATAGAGTGTACTTTATACACTGGCAAAATAGAAGGAAAATATCGTCGGGGATAGTGCAAATCCGCGAATCTACCATACGTAAAGGCCGCGTATCTGTAATAGATCCAGTTTTACAGGGAAGGTAAAAACTTAAATACTTTTTTATTTCAACGAATTTTAAGCTCAATTTTACACAGAGAGTAATTATTGATGTGTTCTATCTCTTGTTAGGAAAATGTAAATCCCTTGATTTTGCGTGCATTGCCCCCGACAACTTAAATGGGCTACATTTGTCTGATACGCGGAATTATCCAATGCTTGTTACGCGGATTTGCACTATCCCCAACGATATTGCAATTTCTAAACAGTTCTCGCAAATATTTGAGAGATTTGTGTACAAATTACTATTTATTTAAACCGTGTCACGAACAGCGCTACGAAATTCGGCAGATAACAATCTCCTGTCATCTAAGTAAATTAAGAGGAGATGGAACCAAGAGGGATATGGTCGCCGTCCGACAGGCAGACATGCGGGCGGTAATTCCTCGATACGCCCCGATTAAGTAATAGCCCAGAATTGGTCAACAATTTATCAGTTAGTCGTCATTAATTTATTTGTTACCGATCTTGTTTTTAGCGATAAATGTCGGCTTTATCGATACCGAATTGATATTAATGTGGCAGGAAGCAGACTGTTTTTTGAGGAATTCAACTGAAATATTAACTAATTGCAAACAAGTCTGTTGAAGAGCAATACGACTTTGGAGCCCTCACTTTATCTTCACCTCAAATAACATAGCCAATATGTCGTTTAGTGTTGTGTTTCTGCTGCAAACAAAACCTTTTGTGATCAGTAGGTCTTGTCTCTAGCTCAATAATAAATGGCCATCACCTTTGTCAAAGCATACATGAAAAAACTTTAAACTGAATTTTATGTAATTTTATGAGCGTTTATGTCGCACGACTTTTTTTTACAAAATTTCAAGTCGATTTATTGAAAAGGAACAAACCCATTCTAGCAAAACTTGCCATGTATAAATAAGCAATTCAGGCTTGTCTTAAAAGTTTTCAGAAGATGAAGATTAGGAAGTATGAAAAGATAATCGTTGCTCTTACTCAACACAATTAAACTGTATTTCGAAAAATCCTCTGATAATTATTTAGACCAGCCTGACTTGTTTATGCATGTAAAGTATTCTTAATTTTTTAATTTTAACATTATTATAAATGTTTGAAAAATTAGCCCCGTCTCAGGACGTGAAATTTTTCTAGTTGTATATTTTAATTACCATGTAAAGTATGTTATGAGAATCGGTTCGTTTTTGTATATTTTCGACTTGAAAGTTTTTTTAAGACAAGGCTTATAGTTGTGACTGTAAGAATATTATTACTATTAATTGAAAGCTTACCTATCAGTGAATTATAATAGTTGAAACTTGAAACCATCAAAATTATTCACCAGATAAATAATATTGAGAAATCGGCCCCATAAAGCTGAAAAAGAGGATTTTATCAATTTGAAAAATCTTCAAGAAAGTGAAAAAAAAAAACAAATGAACCTCTACAGAAAAAAATATATATACTGTGATGATGTGGTCAGAGTTTTTTTTAATAGAAATTACTCTTTTTTTGAGTTTCTCTGAACTCTATTGGTATAATTATTTTCGTTTATGCTTTAATATTAATACTTTATAATTGTAGCTTATACATATTGTAGGCATTGTAGGCACTTTTAGACTTTGTCACAATAACTTAACGACTACATTTATCTTAACTATCTATCCTGTCTTTCACGCGACATCTTTGATACGAGTTCTTAAGATATGATAGACTATAACCGCAGTGACGAAATTCTTAAAATAAGTATAGTAAAGGTTTTCCTAAGCCAATATTATGTTTGCGACTGAGTATTAAGTATTGCCTGCCTATACATGATTTCGGTGGCGTAGTGGTTTTTTTTTATACAACTAGATGACAAACAAGCTGACGGCCCACCTGGTGGTAAGCGGTTACCGCCGCCTATAGACACCTGCAATAACAAGGAAAAGCACTTGATCTTGCAGGTGCGTTTGAGCGATTACGAAAACAAAGCAACTTTCGCGGATTGTAGATCCTGGGATGGGTCAGTCAAATTGAAAATTTGAGCTCCTCCGTGCTTCGGAAGGCACGTTAAGCCGTAAGCTCGGTTGTTGCTGCAAACCGCTTTAACCCACCAACCCGTATTGGGCCAGCGTGGTGGTGTTATGGTCCAAACTCCTCATGTGCTTCTTCCATGTAGGAGGGCCTGTGTCAGCAGTGGGACGTACACACGACAGCACATCAAGTGTAACAGTTGCATTACGAAAGCCGCCTCTATTACGATCGCAGTAAGGGCGGTCTCAAGGTCAAACTGTTACGCTTGATGTGCTGTCGACTGTGCAATCGCAGTCTAAAAATGTTTACCACCATAAGGTTTATAATTTTATGCACAAATCTGGAGTCAGGGTTGATTATATAATTTGTTTAGGTATAGGGCATTGATTTTATGGCACTCGAAAATCGGTCGCATTATGAAGGTTAACTAGGATATAGAAAAACTTTTTTATCAAAAAATTTCAAAAGAATACCTGATTGAAACGAGACAAAAAATCTACGGACAATTAACAATCAACCTATTTCGTTTAGTAATTCAAATCTAACATTTTTGTCTAATCATTATAAATGCGTCAATTTTTTAATTAAGAAATGAGTTAGACCATCAAAAATTCATTTAATACTCTTTTAATGAATAGATTATTAGATAGAATGCACAAATATAAAAAGGCAATAGATACATTTAAATAAATAAAACAGCGTGACAGCTAGGAATCTAATTTGAAAACTGATTACATTTTAGACCACGATTGAACCATATAGTCATTAATCTGTACCATATAGGCTGGTGATGATGATGATGATCCATGACATGACTACAAATAAAAAAACAACTTACGTTTTGATATTGCACTGCAAATTGTTTTACATTCATTGCTAACGTTTGGAACTGTTTCTTACATAATGTCCACGTTACATTATATTACATACATAAAAATAACAATCACACTCGTCACTTCGTCTAAACGCGTTTGAACCAGGCTACAGGCACGTTTATCACTTACGAAATTCGTGTTAGGTCTTGCGAATTAACGTTTGAAAACTCTATAGTCATCCAATTCTATTGAAATCCTGATCAATCGTTCGAATCGAACTTCCTTTACAGTTTTCGCTTCACAAAACTCGCACAATAGCACAGGATGTAACTAAGACAATGGGCTATCATGTGACGGGGGCTATTGATCCGATGTATCGAGTTGAAACGATAGCGTATCGATTTATCGCTTATCGGGAGAGTGAAACTGATAATGACTTCATACGTAAGAAAGGTAAGTACTTCATTTTACAGTGTTAGAAGCTGATGACGTAATGTATTTATTTAGATAGGTGTATGCGTTGATGATAAAACCATCCATACTATCCGTATCTAAACATCCATACTACTATTATAAATGTGAAAGTGTGTCTGTCTGTCACCTCTTCAAGCTTAAACCGCTTAACCGATTTAGATGAAATTTGGTATAGAGATATTTAAAAACCTTGCGGAGGACATAGGATACTTTTTGGAGCGATAACCGACATCCACGCGGGCGGAGCCGTAAGTGGCCACTAGTAAATAATAAAAAATTATAATACCCCCGGTCTCGATCACCATCTATCTAACCCCATTTTATTGAGACTGATCCTGCCCAAACACGCTGTATCTGTTGTAAGTTTGTTAAGAATTGACCATCTCGCAGACTATTTACTTTAAGTTTATTGGAGGAACAGGGTCCTGAAATACAGTTCATACTAGTTTAGGAGTCAGGGCTGTAGCTGAGCTTTATGTATGTGGACTGAATATAAACCTAAAATATAAGAAAAAGCGATGTACTTCATTAAATAATTATTATTGCATGTAAATATGACAAATTCTGATATTAAAAGACACTATTTCAAAAACTGTCAATTTTACTATAATTTTAACGTGAAAACCGAAAGAGAACTTATATACTAGACTGCAATTTGCTCTTGGTATGTACAATAAAGAATTATTATTATTATTTGAAGCAATAACATCAGCTATAGGTTAACATGTCTTGGAATTACCGTGGAAGTAATAGTACACCTTACAAACCAATCGGACCTGTGAACTTTTTAAAACCTTTATAGTTAAGTAGGTAATGAGCGGATGATCCTCAAACGCCTTGTCAGATCTTCATAAAGTATAGCTAAGAACCATCTCGATCACGTCAGCTTTCAATAAAAAAAAAGCAAATTAAAATCGGTCCATTCTGTTTGGAGCTACGATACCACGAACAGACACACAGATACACCGACAGACACGTCAAAGTTATAACACGTCTTTTAGCGTCGGCGGTTAAAAATGGCGTCCTGCTGACGCCATTTTTAACCGCGATCCCGAAAATTTATAGGTACGTATTTTTTATAAATATACTAGCTGACCCCGCAAACGTTGTTTTGCGATAAAAAAAAATGTCCAAAATAAAAAAAAATAGATAGTGGCCGATTCTCAGACCTATTGAATATAAAATTCCTAGCTGTCCCGGCAACCGTTGTTCTGCCTTTAAAAAAAAATTGACCAAAAAAAATAAAAAATAGATAGTAGCCCATTCTAAGACCTATTGAATATACATATAAAATTTCATGAAAATCGGTCAGGCCGTTTCGGAGGAGTATGGTAACTAAATTTGTGAGTCGAGAATTTTATACAGATTAAACCAGTTTTTTTATGCATATTCCCTATTCGGCGTTGGAATTGGAATGAAGCCACCTCAATAACCTTTTCACATAGCAGAGCCGATGAACCGTAGCGGTGTGTGACGGCGGATGGGCGCGTCCCCTCATTGGGGCCAGCACAGGATGTCCGGAGGCCTTGGTGACCTGGTTCGACTCTCTGTGTCTACAGTGACGAATGCAAGAGATCAGTAAGATGATAGGTATCAATTTGGTGTTACGAGCGTAATTATATCATCTGATAGCGTCTCTCATCCAACAGTAATTTGCTTGTCAGACATCACATCACATACCATCAACTCTGACACCATCTACTAGGTAGTAGAGAGAACTTGGAATTCATTGCCGGCACATATGTTCCTGATCCTTTCTCTAACATGTGTTTCTTTAAAAGAGCCATGAAAATGCACTTTGGGTCTGGAAAGGTGGAGGCGGCTCGAACAGTGAGCTCATACTGTAGCTGCCTTCGCATATTGGTGCCCTCCGAATAGATATCCACGGAAGACCAGCGTCGTAGTGTCCAAGGATGCTCGGCTTAAGGTCGGCTTAGGCTACGTGGATTCATTTTCAGTGACATTTTTATATTGTTGTTCTTGGTTTAAATGTGTTTTATTTGTCTTAATTATGTAGTCGTGTTACTGAATAAATTAATACATTTCATATTAAAGAGTATAGAGGGTGGTGAAGACAATACGAGAATAAATTAAAACATGGGCTATATTAGTTCATAGAAATGGTTTGTAACTTTCAAATTCATCTTATTATCCTGGCAGGGTCGCCATGAACTATGATGATAGTGGAGGAGAGGAAGGACAACTTAGACCACACGTTGATCTCGGTTGAGAGTAGATTTATAAATGTCTTACATTAAATACATAAATAATTACAATGACTTATAATTACGTAGATACGTGATAAGTAAGCACTTGGAACAGTGTCGCGTATGTGCTCTCAATTCAGAGATGATGTGTTGCGGTTTACTTATGTAAACCTTTCTAGATGTGTTTCGTAATACCATAATACCTACAGCTCTATGAATAAGATGTATAAGAAAGTTGCAAAACATTTCTATGAACTAATATTGCCCATGTTTTAATGTAATTTTGTATTGTCGTCACAACTTTGTATATTTTATTTCAACAGACTTTCTCCGAAACTAACTATCAAATGGAGGAGCTCGGTGGCGTATTGGTTTGAGCGCTCTGGTTTCGAATACGAAAACAAAGCAACTTTCGCCATGGTCGACCCTGGGATGGGTCAACCAAAATTTATAATCTCGTGCTCCTCCGTGCTTCGGAAGGCACGTTAAGCCGTTGGTCCCGGTTGTTACTACAACCGCTTTAACCCACCAACCCGCATTGGGCCAGCGTGGTGGTGTTATGGCCCAAACTCCTCATGTGTTTCTTCCATGTAGGAAGGCCTGTGCCCAGCAGTGGGACGTTTATAGGCTGGTGATGAACTATCAAAAGTTTGGAATAATAGATTTCAGGCCAATCCTCGTGGAGACATCAGCTTTTTTCTATTACTTCCAATAGTGTAACTTTCGCTCGCTTGTTGTGATTTTGTTTCGATTTCAGTGCTTTTATTTCGGAATTATTCTACTACTTACGCATTTAGAGATTTTTATTTGAAAAGGAAACGGAATAATTATCTACACATTTTAATATTGGTCCTGATACATAAAAAACATAATTAGTCAACAGATCATTCGATCACCACCTCAAAATCTAAGCCTGTCCCCTGTGTAATCAATGTTTAAAGCAAATTAATTACTGTTTTTCAATGCAAAAAAAAGCAAAAGAACCGGCTTCAAAACGTAGGTACTTATCCCCTAGAAACATTTTTTAGAGTCGGTGCGTCACTTTACTAGGTGGTAGGCCCGTATGCAGGGTCGACTGGGTAGGAGTACCACCGCCTTTATTATTTCAGCCGTGAAAAAGTTCGCTGTGTTTCGGATTGAAGGGAAAGGTAGTCAGTGTAATTACAGGGCATGGAGGGCATTTTATCTTAGGCACCTGCAATACCAAGTGATTTTTCTTTGTTATTGCAGGTGTAAATAGGCGGCAGTAACCGCTTTTGGAAACAACTTAGCACCAATTCCAAAAAATATGTTTCTACGCGATAAGTACTTACCTACTTCAGTTTAATTATTTTATCCTTTTTATTGTTTTGAATCGTTTTACTAAAAAGTCGCAAGAGAGCAGAAATCGCAATTTCGCGTAAGATACTTAATTATTTCAGCCATTTTGATTTAAAAACCAAACCACCCAATCGATTTTATATAAATTTTTATGAGACCAAATGGCAACTATTCCGCATCGAACAAAAGAAGAATCTCGTAAATCGGATCGGAAATCTCAGCGTAATCAGTGTATTACGTATACATATAAAAAAATACGAACTGAATTGAGAACCTCCTCCTTTTGGAAGTCGGCTATCAAGTGGGTACATTTATATTGTTGTTAATTGGTCCTGGGGCGAGAAATTTACGTGCAGCATTGTCCTTTTTTAAACGAACGAATCCCAACCCTAATACATCGCAATAAAATCCATTTCCTTGCAGGATATCAAATTAATCTCATGCGTGTACAATTGTACTATATCTAAGTGGCTATACCCCGCGAGACTTTTGCAATGCCTGTCACTGTCACCCATCCGTCACTTCGCACTGCGGTATGCGCTTGCGCCGCGAACCGCACTTCCTCGTGCTTAGGGTTGCCATATCTTTTTGTTTATTTTTTATGTATCAATAATAAGGCCTATGAATACTGTAGACAAAGTAAATAAAATTCTGCTTATTTACCCTTCCCGTGTCCGCCGTAGCCGTGTCTGAGTATAACTATTCATGCTTCACTATATCTCTGGGCAGAAAGAGCCTGTACTGTAGTGTTCTAGCATAGCTTATGCCGTTTCCAAAGGACTCATTCTGGTTCTATCCAGGGCATGACAATGACAAATGGGCGCTCCATCGATTCCTGGCGCTCACCACAAACTCGGCAAAATTGTGCCGGTAAGAGTCGTAATTTATGTAGCACGTGGTTAAGATACGAACTTGTGTATCAATCTACCTATTTATATTATCACTAGGTGGTAGGCCCGTATGTAGGGTCGTCTGGGTAGGTACCACCGCCTTTCTTTTTTCAGCCGTAAAACAGTTCGCTGTGTTTCGGATTGAAGAGAAAGGTAGCCAGTGTAATTACTGGGCATGGACGGCATTTCATCTTAGGCCCCAGGATGACAACGCACCTGCAATATCAAGTGATTTTTCCTTGTTATTGCAGGTGTCTATAGGCGGCGGTTACCGCTTTCAATCAGGTGGGCCGTCAGCTTGTTTGTCATCTAGTTGTAAAAATAAAAATAAAATGATTTATCCTCTTTCGTTGACATTTGCTACTATATTAATACGTAACTTATCTAATTAAATACAATAATCCAGAATATATTTCCAATTCTAATTTCAATAGACATGAAAGTATAAAGTGCCATAATAGAATAATAATGAACTTTGAAACTGTACAATTTACAAAATGATTGCCTGGTTCTATGGGGATTTCCGAAAAAAAAATACTATCTATAAAAAGTACGCAACCAAACAAATACTTTTAATATTCATTTGTTCTATTTCATTTACGTAAAAAAAAGTTATGCAGTTATATTAAAAAATAAACTACCATGGTGACAACCCTGGTAGAATGATGAATATGTCGTCGGACATACGGACCTACGCTATTACAAATTGACTCTTAAACTTAGAATGTAAAGTCTATTTTACAAAATAAAAACAAATGCTTTTTTACAAAGAAATCTTGGTAATGTTTTTATCCTATTCATAAATAGCTAAGTGTGGGATACGACGACTGGACATTGAACTGGGCAGTCTTGACTTGGATAACGATCGTAAACTAACGACACATAACGACAGAATTCATCTGTAGTTGTGTCGTAGCGATGCTGCTTAGAAAGATGCAACGCGACAATTATGGCGTGTCAAAATCACTTACTTTCACATGTAAATTTAAAAAAAAATGTAGTAGAAGTCCCCTTTTAAGGACAAACACAGTTGTAAAAGGGGACATCGCTCCTCCGTGATTAGAAAATACAAATCAAATTTTGTAAATATACGAGGTTACAAATATTTCGGTTAGGGTATATTTTAGATAAAATAAAAACAATATCCATGTTGCCCAAACTCCTCATGTGTTGCTCCCATGTAGAAAGGTCTGTACCCAGATAATAAATGGTTGTACTGTATTAAAATTATAGATGTTACGGAACAACCTGAGGGAACAACCATTGGCGAGTCACCATCACCAATATCGTATTGCATAAAAGTTTCTGTTATATGTTATGTAGATTAAAGTAGCTAGTAGTTCATTACTATGCATAGTCTACTCGACGATATTTAAATCTTGCGCTAACAATTCATCCGTACGCTCATTATCGGGTTGTAAAATGGTATTGAAGTTTTTTAATATTTTAGTTATGTTTCGGGACTTTGTGTAGTTAAAAGAAAGTTTTAAAACTATACAATTTGAAACTTTTTTTAAATTAAATAATAAAGACAAAGGATGTGTGGTACCGATCTATCTTATGTCATAGATAAAATTCATACATAGGGTGTTTTTTCTCGTTCTCACGAGGATGTCTCGAATGTCGCTTCAGTCGCTTGTGGCTTCCGCATCTAGTGTAAGGGGAAGCTGTGAGAAAGTTGAATTTTCTATTTATATCTCTCTCTCCAGTTGTTTTTTTTACTTATTATATATTCTAATTTAGTTAATACTAATATTATAAATTCGAAAGTAGTCTGTCACGTTATCACTCGTAAAGCGCTGGACAGAATTAGATGGAATTTAGCATCAATATAGATTTCATACCTTTTGGCACGATAGCCGACAGCCACCCGGGCGGCCACTAGTGATGTAATACCTACATTATGTACTTACCTATATTCCACATTCATATTAGTTATCTTGCTCAAATAAAGCATTACTTGTGTCACTTGTGTTATGTATACAGATAATAGATACAAATAGATAATTATTTTACTTTATACTCATAAAATATAAGTTCAATGCAATATTTCTTTCACGATTGGGTTTCCTTATCTACTTCTCCATTAAACCGCCTCTGTGGTCTAGTGACTGAGAACACCTACCTCAGCCTATAGGTCCAGGGTTCCAGTTCCTGGATTTAAGGGAAAGGTAGCTAGTGTATATAATTACTGGGCATGGACGGCATTTAAACTTTGGCCTCAAGATGACAACGCACCTGCAAGATCAAGTGATGTTTTCCTTGTTATTGCAGGTGTCTATAGGCGACGGGCTTACCACCAGGTGGGCCGTTAGCTTGTTTGTCGTCTGGTTGTATAAAAAAAGTTGCCGGCGCATTGACTATTTTTCAAACATTTATAATAATGTTAAAATGAAAATACTTCTAGGTGATCGGCGCGGCGGCGGCGGTCATCGGCGCGGCGCGCGTGCACACTTCTGCTAGATTTTAAAATGCTCAGTCACATATTGATATAAGATAAAACAATATTTTTTGCAGTTGAATACAGAGCTTAGTTTTGGCTAGATTACTATATCTTTAAAACTGCCTGTATCAGTAATAATAATATGGTTGACACGAAAAACTACCTTTGCTGTATGATTGTAACAAAAAAACGCATTTAACCACTCACTTCTTATATCCCAAGTATAATGACACGTTATTACACTAAGTATTGCCATAACAGATGTAGCTCATGCGATAGATGCATTACAGAGGATGCAATGCAATTTGAGATGCGTGTACGCAACGGTTCAACTGCATCGGAAATTGCTTCACAATCTGAGCCTTTGATGGGTTAGAGCTAGCATTATTACTATGAGGAGGTCGATGGTTTGTAGAGTCTGTGCTTTGAAATCTTTAATTTCGAGTACAGAAACGAAGTAGGGTTTTGTAATGACCAACCTTGCTTGGTCATCATGTATATCGAGGACATGCTTCCATTAGGAAACATTCATAGCGTTGCGAATAACAGTACAGTGAATGGAGGATATTACGGTCACCCAGGGGCTGGGCGCGTTGAAACTGTGTGAGAGAGAGAATGAATATTTCCATTGAGTATAATCATAACCTTGTTATGTTTAAAGACACCGGCTTTGCGCGTTCACAGACAAAGCGACATTTTCCCTTCCCTCTCTTCAGGGCACTACTCGGTACAGGGTCCATCAACTGCCTTGGTATGGAGATTTGGAGACGGCTAGACAATGAGTTGAAGCTACACGAGCGGTCTTCGCATACGAGTATGGACTGTTCTTAAATGAGGTAGTTTGGAGTCATTTGTCGTGCTTAACATTAAAAATTTTTTAACAATAATAAATTTGACTACCTGCGCATGTGACGACAAGCGTATTGGATTTCGCATTATTGGATTTCACTTTCCGCTTAACATCTGCGGTTCAGTCATTTGTCGTGCTTAGTGTAAAGAAAAGAAAAAATAAGACATTTACTGCGCAATCTCACTCCACAAAAGGGACAGGACAGTTGACCACATAGAAAGGTAACAGTAGCATTGCAAAAGCGGCTCTGTTAAGACGGAACAAGGTCCATTAAAAGCCGTAAAAGATTACTCTTTGTGTAATATTGACTGTTCTGTAACGTAGCGATGGCAGTCCGGACATTTACAAGAATTTGTAAAGCTGGGATTACACGAGCTAAGGCAAAAAAATATAGTTTATTTAAATTATAATTTTGTTTGATGTGTAAGCGGGTTTAACCCTTAGCTTAAACTCACTTAAAATTAGTCCATAGCTCGCTTTTCATTAGTCAGTTCCCCTAAATATTATAGATAATTCTTTATTCTCTAAGAAATTACTTACACGAAAAATTATCCGGAAAGAAAGATAAATCGCCAAAAGCGTTCACACAATTAAGATGGAAAGATAGTGCACTGTAAAATATAAAATTCAGGTTTGAATGTCAGTTTTCAGTTTTCAGGCAGTTTTGACTTTGACTCGTCAGCGAGTACATAACAAACAAAAAACAAATAACTTTTAGTGTATATTTTCACACTTTTTTTCTCTAAAAATGTAACAACCTTTGGTGTTTTATTTTTGTGTACAAAAAGGGACAGATCAGTTTGAGCACTCAGCCTAATAACAGCTATGCGCACGCGCGGATGTAATAGCCAATTTGAGCTGACCATCAGACTCGGCGTCTCTTGTATTGGTCACTGTGCACGCGAAGTCGTATCATATGGATAACATTCCTGTGTAACCACAATATCAAGTAGAAGGTTTATAGAGTCGGCGTTTAGTGAAACGTAAAACTATGCTTTATCCGTCAACAACTACACAATTGTTGGGTAGGCTGGCGTGGAAGCTTTTCTGGGCTTTATTGATGACTTCGGCTTTCGATATGGCATTTGGCTTAACTTTTTATTGTACTGATATTAACTCGTTTCTTTGCCGTACTTCCATAACTTGGAATTCTTCGCCAGCACATGTGTTCCCTCCTTCTTATAACATGGGTTTCTTCAAAAGCGGCATGGAAGGCACCTTATGGGCCGGCAAGGTGGAGGCGGATAGAACAGTGAGTTTCAAGCTGCACTAGCTGTCTTCACATATGGACTCTTCTTACCGCTTCACATCAGGTGGTGTTGAGTCATTTGTCGTTCTTTGTATAAAAAAAAGACAAGACCAGCAAACAAACATACAGCCCGCCCGATGGTAAGTGGTTACCGTAGCACCTTGGACAATACTTAGGCGTTACCTACCCTATAAAAATGAAGAGAAAGCGCCATGTAAATAGTATATGAGACGAGTCTCCATGCCCCCGAAGTGTCAACATAATTTCGCAATGAGCTCTGGGTACCCTACTCACTATAGGAGCACAACACTACAAAGCACTCTATTGAGCTGCGATCTACATTATGGTTGAGCCCTCAATTTTTCGAGTATCTTATACTAGAGTATAAGCATCTTATACTAGAGTATAAGTATCTTATACTAGAGTATAAGATACTAGAAACTTGAGCCTCATTTTTTAAAATTAATAATAATTAATAGCTACGCGGAGGAACACGGTCGCGTAGTGGTTTGTGCACTCTAGTTTCCATTACGAAAACGAAGCAACTTTTGCCATGGTCGATTCTGGGATGGGTCAATAAAAGTTTGTAATCTTAAGCTCCTCCGTGCTTCTCCGGTTGTTAACGCAACCGCCTTAGCCCACCAACATTGGGTCAGCGTGGTGGTGTTATAACCTAAATTCCTTATGTAATGAATATCGTAACATAAATTCATAGATCAGTTCTGTTGTAAGTTTAAGAAACAATATCTACCTTGGCCAGGAATGGTACCACTGATTAATAAATTAATATTCATTAGCATTAGTAAGTACTTATACATTCCGTATGAAGCGAACAATAGCGAGATTCGTATGTACGCCAATTATACTATATACATATACGCATACCTTCTAACAAGTATCTACTATTGTAGTAGGTACTTGTATTGTCAAAACATGAGGGATTTCGATTCTAGTGAACTATATTGGTTTAATTCCGGGGGTATAAAGTTATCATACTTGCTTGATATTGTGGTTGAGTGAGACTTTGATTTTCGTATATTCCAAAGGCGAATATTCTCTTTCGATAATTATTTTTAATGTTTACGCATACTGCTAGAGCGTCAGGATGCAATTCAGATCCGTAAAGGAATCCAATCGAAAGATTACTAAACACTGGCCTTCAAAACTCACTTTAGTTAGCATTATTAGTAAAAAAATATTTTAATATTAAATAAGAGTCGTCAACAGGTGAGCGATTTAATCATGCCTGCTTCGCATAAAGAGTCCATACGATGGAGGCTCTGACTGAACACGTCTGGGCTGACACCTCGTCAGAAGGTCGCACAGAACTACTTAAGGTGGCATAGAAAACGGCGCCCTGCCCACCTAGCATGACCACCTAAACGCGATATGATAAAGCTATTTATCGCTTTGAATTGTCAAAAATCATTGGATATAACCGCTATCTTGAAATTTTATCGAAACTGCGAACATGTATATATACAATACAAGTTCGCAGTTTCGATAAATTTCAATTTGGCGGTTATATCCAATGATTGTTGACAGTTCAAAGCGATAAATGGCTTTATCATATCGCGTTTCGGTGGTCATGCTAGGTGGGCAGGAGGTTGGTATCGGCTTGCTATCTTAATCTCGGCGATAACTTTTATTTTTTAATGACATCAAAAAAGGACGAGGTTATCAATTCGCCTGTATGTTGTTTTAACAAATACAAAATTACTTTGTGTTTTCACGAGCTTTTTGCAAAAGTTTTCTGTTCAAGATTTAAGTGAATCATTCGGTAAGCATTTTAGCAGTTGTTCAGAAATAGGTTGAACTACATAATTTAACGTTCTCTCCGTTGTAAAACTACACCAGATGTACACATCCCTCATCACAAACACCCCTAAATAACACAGGAGTGAATCTGTTCACGTTGGGAGCGGTAACCCCTCACTAACGAACAAAGAGCTTATTCCAAACGCAACCCTAAACGTAGTCTGTAGTAATGTAATCCATACTTAGTCCATGCCGTAGTCCTCCCAGGACGCATTCGTTTAACAGACATATTATTATTGCCGAATAATCAAACACTTCTTACCTAAGGCCTTTTAAATATTTTAAGCATGTATTCTCAAAGTCAAATTTTGTATTTCACAAACGTCAAACTTAGCACTCCCTATAGGTCAAGCGCCACTTAAAGGAGATGATTCATATCCTGCCAAAAATCATGTCAAAAATCTGTGGAATGTACCTAAAATAAAACTATAGTAATTCTCTTTATTTTATTCACTCGTATATCCTGACTTGATTGTTAAGAAAGCTCAACTCACTGCTGATTGCTGTAGAAGATAACTCCAACTCAAAATTACATTTGTACTAAGATCTGGGTAGCTTAACGCAAATGCTAACCAATTATATTGAATTATGCTTTTGATGTGAGTAAATTAAAAGGTTAATAAAATAAAATTATTTACAATATTTTCATCAAAACTAAAATTACTTTTCATATTTATCTACAATTACTACAAGAACTTGTATACCTACGAACTTTTCATAAATTTATTTACAGGTTAGGAAAAAAAATGTTGCTGTAGGTTTGGAATAAGCCGCCTAAATCAATAGAACGCACGCGCCGATCGATATTGTCTTACATTCGCCCCTCAACGCACATCTGTTTAATTTCCAACTCCTGCGCAAAGTTATGTAAACATACACGTTTGTTGATCGCAAATTATTATTTCAACGGGTTGTTATTCAGTGCGCACTGAGATGCGATCGTATTACGTGGTATTTTAAACACTTTAGTTTTTCAACACCTAATTTGTGGCTTTTAAGCATACCGACCTGCTTACGATAATTCCGTTATTGTTATCCAGAGATGTTAATTCGATTTAAAAAAAAGTGACCCACGTCAGACAAAGTACAAAACGTCAATGTCGTCTATTGTCTTATCAAATATTTTTTAAAACCAGGCATCGGGTTGATTTGGTTCAGACTAACAATATTTTGCAATTATATTTTATAATAAATGCTAAAAAACACGGCAAGTTAGTTTCTGTTCTTTTAATTTATTTATTACTTTAATTCATTACTTTGACGACCGGCTGTCCGAGTGGTCTGTACCCCTTGCTATACAGGCTACTCGGTCAAGAGGTTCCGGGTTCGAATTCCGGTAGGAGCAAATGTTTGTATTATGAATACGAGCATTTGTTTACGAGTCATGGATTACGAACGAAGGCTGCCGCCGGAGGATGCAAAAAAATACAAAACTTAAAAGAATAAAATTTATTATAGAAAAATTACAAGTTAATATTATATTTAATTAACGCGACAATTGTTCGATGTGAGAAACAAGAGTGACGAGGTGACGACATTGCATGTGGCTCGAAGCGGTGTAGGTAGGCCGCATCACGTTGTGCTGCATCGGCGAAACGTGTTCGGCTGTTTCCACGAGGCGTGATAATTAGGTAAATGCATATCGGCAATTCTATGGTCTTAATAATATGTAACACCTCCCCCCGCAGTTCAGCAACTATTTCAGAACTTTGTTGGAGATAGTTGTTGAGATATTTTTGTGATCAACTCTGATCTGGTTCGGATTGATTGACTGATTTGATGTATCTGGAATAGCGTAGATGCCAAGAGGGATATCTGTGTTACTCTGGTTACGTAGACGTCTTTCCCGTAGTCGTCGAACTGCTACGACAACGATGAGTGCTACGGCCGCTAGTAGTATGACGTAGACTGGTATAGTCGTGTGATATATGGAAAAATCTGTATCTTCGTTAAGATGAACAGGAGTCTGTAGTGCTATCTTGGTATTTATTGAGTGTAGACTTTCTAAATTTACCGAATTAAGAATGACTGATGGATGTTCCTGGGTCCCCGACTCATTATACTGGGGCATTTCCATGATCTTTACAACATGGCCTTTGATGTGTTCGTTTGTGTTGGCAATTGTAAACTCAGTCGTCTTAAGATGACAATTGAATGGGATGACGACGAGGAAACTACCATGGAGGGTTCGATACTGTTCTTGTCCACAGGTTATCTTCACTTTAGTTGGCGTGGGAAAGCATATGGTATAGTGCTTATCGTCGAGTTGCTCCAGGGCTTCTTTCTTGACAACAACCGAGGTCATCTTACAGGAAGGGTGCATTTCCTGTTTGATTATGAGATGCTGGATACAGTCAGGTTCATTTCGAATTCTATAGTTGAATGTTGCTTGGCAGAGAAACCACGAATTAACCTTTGGGCATTCTGTCTTCAAGTACGTATAGTCATTTCCAGAAATTGCTATGTACGGTAAGGTGGGTATAAGGATCTTATGGTGTTTGTTAGGGACTATAGATAATTTATAAAGGTCGTAGGAGGAGGGATAGACAATCGGCATTTTCATTACTATTGTTATTCCTTTATCCATATAAAAGTATCCTAACTTAATTACATCGTAAAAATCTCTATAACTAACATCAAGGACTTCATCCTTTGAGTACAAGGCCCTTATTTTGCTTAACATATTCTTAAGATCATCTAAGCTAATTACGGAATGTGGTGTGCTCGATGCACGAATAAATGCTAGGGTATTCTCTAGTTTTACCATTTCCTGAGTCAAATCTTCAATATTATCTCCTATGATTATAAGATGCTGTGCCAGATGGGCATACTTAGTTAAGTCGGTCTCTCTTTGACTATCGTTTTGAATAATTAGGTTTAATATATTATTTATTTTGTCCTGATTTCTTACTATATTATCTAGCGTTTTTGTACTACGTGATATCCATTCTTTGTTTAAACTAATATGATTATTAAACTCTGATTCTAACTGTTTTTCGTTATTCTGGAGAGTCTTAATGGCTTTATCGTACTTAATGGCATCCGTGTAATCTAGGTTCCCAGAAATACTCTTGATTACTGAGCCTAGTCCGTCAATGAGACCTCTCTTTTTGCGATTTGGTTCGAAAGTAAGCAACTGATCAGTAAGCCTGTTTAGCTTACTGTTGAGATGTTTAATGTGAGGTTCATATAAAGATGTTTTATTATTTAACTTTGGTCTAAGTTCAAATAGTTGAGATTTAACTAATTCGGCTTTTAATTGAATATCACCAAGATCTATGTAATTGAGAAAGGAATGGTAGTAAGCTACGATTTTAGTGGGTCCTAACTTAAAAGGGAGTAAACCTGGTCCATCATCCAGCGGGTCAATCGTGACGTCTTGTCCTTTAGTCAGGGTGAGCAGTGACGTTAGCAGAAGTGTCCTGTAACAAGGTGGGGTCTTTAGGGCTTCGTTTCAGTCGTGATTTAGCGACGGGGCCACGTTTCTTTTTGGTAAATATATGGATGGGAAGATCTGCAAGAACGGTATCCTGAGTGAATCTAGGGGCTAACTTTTGCCTACTTGCTATTGGGTTCCGTACAAATACCTGTTGGTTTGGGGTATATTCTATTTCAGGTTCGCGATCTTTGTTTCTGTTTTCAATCAACTGGGTCCTGTCGTGTAAGGAGGTCTCGTTTATTAAGTCATATACCTTAGTCATTCTTTTTCTATGGTCCAATGAATACTGTTGTAAAAGATGTTCGGTCAGATCGATGTCTAATGGGTCACGTGGGTCGAAATGTCCTGTAATTAAGTCTAGTGGTCTACATTTAGTGAAACTATGTATAGAGCTATTGTATGCTAAAACTGCGTATGCTATAAGGTTCATAGCAGGCTCATTTCGTTTCTCAGTTTTTAATATTCTTAGATGTTCCAGGAGAGTGGAGTGAAAGCGTTCAACAATTCCGTTATCGTTGGGAGTGTGAGCAAGAATTTTGTGATGCTGAATCTTGTGGAGTCTAGTGAATTCGGAAAATAGCTGATTGGTGAATTCGGGACCTTGGTCAGTTACTATGGTTATAGGAACGCCATGGTGAGTACAAAATTTAAGGAGTGATTGGACAACGCTTAGCGCAGTTCCATCTCTGAGGTAATACGCTTGCGCGTATTTGGAAAAAGCATCGACAAGTGTTAAATACTTTTCTCCTTGAACCGTGAATAGATCAATATGAACGATCTCAAATGGTTTAGATGGTGGAGGAACAATTGAAAATCTCTGTTTAACAGGGTTACGATCGTATTTCGCCTGACCACAGATACCACATTCATTTATATATTTTGTAATGTGTTCTCTCATCTTAGGCCAGTAGTATCTAGATGACAGAGACAAGAAACATTCGTTGATGCCACGATGGTTTGTCTTACCTTCGTGGTATTTTTGTATGATTTCTTGCTGGCGTAAGTACTCTTTGACATTATCTAATTCGATTTTGGTCAATACTAAATTCATAGCGGAGCTTTTGAACTTATCTTGGATTATGGGAATAATTTTATACATAGCCAAAGGTGGGTGAATGATGATACCTGTTTTGACCTTGGGGTTCACATACTCCTTTATGGCGCTTATGACATCGTCCTCAAGGTTAGCTTCTGATAGTTGAATAGTCGTCCTAGTGTGAGTGTCGAAGGGTTTGGTCACAGTTGGTCGTTTCTTAATGTCACCTACTATTACAAAACATATCTGGCGGTTAAATTTATTAAGAGGATCGTCTGATATGGGAATCTCTAGAATAGGGTGCTCGGCGCTGGTGTGAGCTGTGGCGGTAGTGGAACGAGCTAACGATGGTGGCCCTTCCGAAGGGTTCACGGCAATGGAACTAGTGTCCTCATTGTTAATCTCAATCCGGGATAAGGCATCGGCATTGGTGTTATGTTTGCCTTGCTTATAAACTGTAGTGAAATTATATTCACTTAGTTTTAGTCGCCAGCGTGTTAGTCTGGAATTTGGCTCCTTTAGACTCATAACCCATTGTAATGGTTTATGGTCAGTCACTACTTTAAACTTTCTACCAAATAAGTACGGGCGGAAGTATTTGGTTGCCCAAACAATAGCTAAAAGTTCTTTTTCTATAGTGCTATAGTTAATTTCACTAGTGTTTAATGTCCTTGACGCGTAAGCTATCGGTTTATCACTGCCAATGGTACCCTGGGAAAGGACCGCACCAATAGCGAAGTTGGAGGCGTCTGTCGTCAGTACAAAGTCCTTGTTAAAGTCAGGATATTGTAGTATAGGATCGTTAGTCAGTAATGTTTTACAGGTTTCGAAGCAATTAATGTAATTTGTGTCGTTATAAGTTATCTTTGAACCCTTTTTTAGGCATTGAGTCATGGGCTTTGTTATTCGGGCAAAATCGGGAATAAATTTACGGTAGTAGCCTAGCAAGCCTAGGAATCGTTTAATTTCGGTAGCCGTTTTAGGCATTGGAAATTTTTGGATTGCTGTAATCTTATCAGGGTTGGGTTTTATCCCATCTTTGCTGATTATGTGGCCTAAATATGACGTTTCTAATTTTAAAAATTCGGATTTGTCCATTTGAATTTTGAAGTTCGAATCTCTTAATCGTTTGAATACTTTTTCTAAATTTAACATATGTTCCTGTAATGATACGCTGAATACGATGATGTCATCTAAATAGACCAAGCATACTACGTTTTGGAGGTCTCTGAGGACGTTATCCATCACTCGTTGAAAAG
Source organism: Nymphula nitidulata (assembly GCA_947347705.1). Taxonomy (NCBI): domain Eukaryota; kingdom Metazoa; phylum Arthropoda; class Insecta; order Lepidoptera; family Crambidae; genus Nymphula; species Nymphula nitidulata. The sequence continues at coordinate 12,474,041 of OX374636.1, forward strand.
TAGATGGAGAATTTTTTAGTCCCATGGGCATACGTAAAAATTCAAAGTGCCCATGCTCGACATTAAAGGCTGTCTTCTGTATATCTTCAGGGTTCATCTCGACTTGATAAAAACCACTAGCAAGATCTAGAGTGGTGAAGTAATGGCAGTTACCTAACTTATCCAGAACATCAGAGATATTCGGAATAGGGTACTTGTCATCAATGGTTTTTTCATTAATCTTTCTAAAGTCTATGACTATGCGCCACTTAGTTTTGCCTGACGCATCAGCCTTTTTAGGAACTACCCAGATGGGGGAGCTCCATGCTGATTGAGAAGGTCTGATTATACCCTGCTCTAGCATCTTAGATATTTGGTCCTGAACTTCCTGTCTATGAATGAATGGGTATCGATAACTTTTAGTGTAGACCGGTATTTCATCTGTCGTTCTGATGCTGTGCTTGATTTTATTGGTAAAGGTAAGTGGTTCCCCGTCAATATAGAAAACATCAGCGTATTGAGAACAGAGTGACTCTAAATTGGCACGCTCTTCAGGATTCAAATGGTCTGTACGTAGGCGCGATAGCACTTCTTTGGTACGGTCGAAGTGAAGTTGTTTAGTGCGTGTGCCCTGAACATTAAATACCTCAGCGGTTACTGGCCTATCCATTGAAAAAACTATGTCATGTCGAGTGGGATTACTAACTTCAATTATACCGCGATTATTTTTAACTGTTGTAATACAATCTCTAATAAGACATTTTGAAATTGTCTGTTCGGTAATTAGCACGTCTCCGTCATGGAAGTTGACAGGAATATTTATTACCTTAGATGAGTTGGCTGGGATTATATCCTCATACAGATTACAGTTACGGGAATCGTACATAAGAAGTGGAATTTCAGACTGACGAGTAATCAAAACTTTCATTTTTAAATCAATACTAGATTCTAATTTTTCTAATAAGTCATAGCCTATTAATCCGTCAAAATAGTTATGGAATTTATATATAAATAAAGTAATATCAAATTTTTCGTTAAATTCTGTAAAACAAGGTAAAGTAATTGAATAATTATTTCGCGTGGTCGCATGAATATTTGTGACTTCAAATGGGTCATAATTACAGGGTAAGTCCGGGAAAAATCTATCGACTGCTTCAGGACTTATGAAAGATTGGTTCGCACCAGTATCGATAAGCAGTTTAAGGGGTGGATTTTCTATCTGAATGTAAGGTAGTTGTCGCTGAGTTTGAAGATTTACTTCTATTTTGGTCTTTCTGATTTCGGTGCCATCTGAAAATCCTCGTTATCCTCAGGGGGAGCTGGCGCTTCCTCCGCAGGGACAGGGATGTGCTCTGGATAATAACTTTGTTGCTCGAATGAATTAGCAAAGTCAGGGTGATCATAATAGTCTTGTTGGTCATAGTCATATGGATACATATTATAACAATTATAGTCATACTGATCGTAAAAATCGTTAAAATTGAGCTCTCTGCTTTTAAAATAATTTGGAGGTGGTGCGTTTCCAAATTTATTCCATTCATGAGACTGTTTCATTGGAAGGGGCTTTTCCACGAAATGACTGACACCACTCATAGGTTGAGGTGCCGTATTGGGCCTATTATTAAACTGAAAACCGGGATTTCTCTGCGGCATCCTAAACACATTACTTTGGGGTCTGTAATTAGGTGGCAGTGCTGCAAACATCTGCTGAGTACGACTAGGACCAAACTGATGAAGCATCTGGGGCTTCCAAGTTTGCATTGGTCTATGCTGCTGCATATTATAGGGCTGTGACGGACCCGGTATATTAAATGGTTTTGGGGATGTAAAGTTAAATGCCCTGGGTGGTGTAAAGTTAAAATCTTTACGGGGTGGTAACACGACAGGAGGCGGTAAGCTGTAAGAAATTTTAGGCTGGTTATATGAAGACGTGGACTGCAACTTCTTATCAGAAATATGTTCGTTGCGCTGCTGTAAATACATGGTGTTCATTTCGTCATGAACAAACTCTAAAGCTTTTTCTATCGTCTCGGGTCGCATACACCTAATACGAGAACCTAACGGGTCACGAAGACCCCGTAGATATGATTGTAGGGTTGGCTTTTTGTATAATGCACGTTTAGCTTCTATCGTACTGGCTATATTTTCATGTAAACTGATGTAGGTCATGATTATGCTAAAAAGGTTTTGACATTGCTCATAGAACTCCTGTGGTGTCCCTGAACCTTGTTTAAGGAGCGACAAGTCATTATAAAGCGAGGTCTCATCGCGCTGGTCAGCAAAATTATTAATAAGTGTTCTACGAATCTCGTCCCAGGTTTCCGGAATGCCATTGGAGTTTATAGTTCGAGCGGCGGGCCCGGTAACTTTATTTAAAATGCCGTTTATTAAAGACAGATTACCCAATTCATTACCTGGTTCATTTCTCATATACTGTTTAACTAACTGATCGCATAAGTTTACGAAGCGAGTTAAAACGTTCGAGTTCCCGTCAAATTCGGGAACGAGGCGGAGGGCCTTATATATTTGATCAATCGTAGTTTCAGACATACTGCTAAATTCTAATGTACTATCTTCGTCTACCGAATTAATATCTCTATTTAAACTAAAATTTATTAATCTACGATTAATATCTAACCTAGGTGACCGCGATTGCCTTGGATGGAAAATCCTGGTAGCTTATAGGGAACACTAGATAAGAAAAGGAAAGCAACTCTAGATACAACTAGGTACTCACATAAGCATCTCGATTTCTCTGCCGTATCGATTTCTGGATACTCCTCTGGACTGCAGCTCTTGTAGATCCGGGATACTCTTGACGCGACTTAATAGCCACTCGGGCGGCTCGTACGGAAATCTTCTTAAAACGGAGATCTTCTAATCGCGAACCGACCCACGAGTATCCTACCGACTGCGCCAATTACGAAGGCTGCCGCCGGAGGATGCAAAAAAATACAAAACTTAAAAGAATAAAATTTATTATAGAAAAATTACAAGTTAATATTATATTTAATTAACGCGACAATTGTTCGATGTGAGAAACAAGAGTGACGAGGTGACGACATTGCATGTGGCTCGAAGCGGTGTAGGTAGGCCGCATCACGTTGTGCTGCATCGGCGAAACGTGTTCGGCTGTTTCCACGAGGCGTGATAATTAGGTAAATGCATATCGGCAATTCTATGGTCTTAATAATATGTAACATGTTTATTTAGTATATTTCTAATATTTATTTACATATTATTATCAGTAGTTATCTAGTATCCATAACACAAGCTCTTAATGATGCTTACTTTGGGCTAGAATCGGCTAGATAATAGATATGAGTGTATGAATATTTATTTATTTATTATTCATTAGAGAAATTTGGATACAAAAGTTAAATTTCTTGCATACACATATCAAAATTACTTAAAACTGCCGGGGTAACAAAATAAAAAAGGGAATATTCAAGATTTTCTGAGCTTTCGGATAATTTATCGTGGGGGCTTTCAAATACCAATATGGAACATCTCGTATTATTAAGTATTTGTTGTATTGCTAGTGCAACGAATCTCAATGAACGATAAATAAATTAGAAATTGAAACGAATCTTAATAATTTTAAAAGACTAAGAACTGGTCTATGTATTTTTAAAAGGTTCAGTTATAGTTTACCTGGCATTTCTGTGCGTCACATTTCCATATTTTATTGGTAAGACACATTATGCAAGCAAAGGATAGATAGTAGGTGTTTAAGGAATGTTGTCTCTTGAATTACCATTCCGGCAACTAGTTATCTATCATAGCGAATAAAGTTAATGGATTGCATGACAGTAATATTAAGTTGGATATATTGAATGAATGAATGAATGAATAGCATAAGAAGAGTAGGTACTGCTGGAACCTCGACGACTTATCATCACGATTGTAACATAGGAAGTTGTTAACAGGGTTATATTTGTTTTCGATTTGTGATAACTTTTCATTGGCTGTTAGTCTTTAGCATTAATATTTTATAGGATAATTAGCAAGCTATCCTAAAAGCTTTAAAAAAAATTAATCTGATTTAATCAAGGTAAAGTAAGTGCTACTTAGGTATAATTGAACATAAAAAATATAGATATAAAGGTAGGTAGGTACAGAGAAACGGGTTTTGACGAGACATTCACAGTTGATGGGTGTAAAACACGTCTGTCATTCGTTTCGGGATCGTGCACGACAGAGTCGATGTCGGTTTCGATCCTATCTGCATACCGAACAAAGCAAATAGTCTTGATCCGAACAAAGCAAATCAAATACAGTCTTGAAGCGGCAGTTTTTTGCTAATTCCTCATTGACTTTTTTTCAGTATTCATCTCGATCTACGAAATAATAATACAAAGTTTCCACGGAAAGCCTTCATTACACTGGGACTCTTACCTTCGTACCAAAGTACAAGTCTTAAAGAAGATGTTTCATATCCGGCCAGGAATATGTCAAAATAAGTTTTCATGCAAAGTTAGTTGTGCAAAAGCTGAAATTTTTCGCCGATTTCACCGTTATTCAATATGGCAATATGGCGGGCGACATATAAGTCAACTAAACGTCATCAAAGTGACATAGCCGCCATGATGAATATTTGACGGTGTTGCAGTTTTTTTTGTAAAAAATTCTTGCTTTGCACCACGCATCATAGCCAATAAAAAGAAAACGGACAATTGAACACTGTTCTGTATATTTTAACCTATTTTTCAGTATACCTACTATACATAGACTTGGTCTGGTCGCCATATATTTTTTGGACATTTGTTCTATAAAAAACTTCACACAGTATGTTTTCCAGCAAAGGTGCTGCGTGTCGAACTCAATGAAGGTACTTGTTCACTAAGCTAAAATTAATTTAAAACTTTCTCTAAAGCAGGTGAACTTAAATAGTCGTCGTACAGGTGCGTCGTGCGTTGAATGGCTACAAATTGTATATAAAACTATACTTAGTTTAATATAAAAACACCTGTATTATTTTATTATACCAGATTCGACTATTCTGTATCATTATTCGATAGGGTTGTTAGTAAAGAACTAATTCCGGGACGTAATGACCTATGGCCAACCTAAAAAAGGAGGAGCTCGGTGGCATATTGGTTTGAGCGCTTGGTTTCGACACGAAAAACAAAGCAACTTTCGCCATGGTCGATCCTAGGATGGGTCAATCAAAGTTTGTTATCTCGAGCTCCTCCGTGCTTCGGAAGGCACGTTAAGCCGTTGGTCCCGGTTGGTCCTGCAACCGCTTTACCCATTGGGCCAGCGTGGTGGTGTTATGGCCCAAACTCCTCATGTGTTTCTCCCATGTAGGAAGGCCTGTGCCCAGCAGTGGGACGTATATAGGCTGGTGATGATGACGATTGAACCTAAAAAAGAGCTCATTTTAAACAAAATAATTGTATATTTCTTACGTAAATAAACCATTAAACGCTAACTGATTTATTGTTCAAAATGATGGCCATTGTTTTTAATACATAGCATTTCATGCATGCAGCATAGCCATATATTGTTTATATTGAGAATATGAAATTCCAAAGATCGCTTCAAGTCATTGATTGCTTTATACCTACGTGTCTTCGTAGAAGGTCTTACACACCCCCAGCACCCGTACCTCCATCTTTTATCGCGATCCAGTTTTGGTCCTAAACTGAGTAGAATCGTTAATTCATACTACGACGCTATCTACGACTATGACAGCGATGCAGTTTAGGAACCAATACAGAACCGAGCGGAATATGAATCGCTTTTATAAAGATGGTGGTAAGGCCCCAGAGGCTTGTCACCGTCAAGAAATAATAAAAATTTGGTAAATATAATTTTTTGAAGATGACTGCGCTGTGGGTGTTTATTGAAAACAATATTGAGCAATTTTTAACACGGCTCATGATTATTGGAGACATTACTTAGTCACATTTTAATGTTTTTGATGCGTTTAAACTCCTACTTTATTGTAACTTACAAATAAAGAAAGAAAACGGTGAAAAAATATACTTATGCTCCAGGCGGGAATCAAACCCGCGTTTCCTGATTTCCGGCCAGATGCTATTACCACTTCGCCACCGGAGCACTAGGTGTAATCTGCTGATTGATAACGTCCTTTTTTTTTGAAGTCGGTTAATGATCGAGTCGTTTTCATTAACGGTGTATTTATTTAATTTCTCTAAGAAATTAAGCTTCATTTTGTGCTAGTTTGACATAATCTAAGTTTGACAATGTGCCAGTTTGACTCCCGTCAATTTGACCTTTTGTCGGACCTAAGCTAGAAAATCTTAAAATACGTTGATTGGGTATTCATTCATACTCTTACCCGTAACGCGAATATAATTGATTTGGTCATCTTGAACCTTCTTTAAAGTCACTTCGCTGTGCATTATGGTACTTACACGCATAAAATGCATGATTTCAAATCTGTTTCGCTCTCAACGCATACCTGGGATAATTTGACGGCACGTTTTTCTTTCTTTTCTTCAAAAAACTGTTTTATCTCAAAAGGCACTTTGACTTCAAAGTGCCTTTTGAGATAAAACAGTTTTTACTACTTAAAATGAGAGTGCGAGTCAGACTCGCGTACGAAGGGTTCCGTACAATTATCTAGAAACAAGCGTCTACCTGTTGCCGTTATCAGTATCAAGCAAAAACAAGCAAAAAAAACATGTTTATTGTATGGGAGCCCCCTTAAATATTTATTTTATCCTGTTTATTAGTATTTTTTGTTACAGCGACAACCGAAATACATCACCTGTGAAAATTTCAACCGTCTAACTATCACGGTTCTTGAGATACAGCTTGGTGGCAGACGGACGGACGGACAGCGGAGTCTTAGTAATAGGGTCCCGTATTACCCTTTGGGTAGGGAACCCTAAAAATGACTTTACCAGTTTCGAGTAGTTACTCTACCAGTTTTAGTTATTAGTACTCTTCTCTACCAATGCTATTTACATTGGTATTAAGTTAGTGCTACTATGCCGTAATAACTTAAATACTTAATTATAAAAATATACCTTTATACCTCTGTATACATAAACAATAAAAGTAAAACAGGGGCCTGAACTTAGAAATCTATTGTAATTATACATAAATCTAGTGTGTGTGTGTGTGTGTGTGTGTGTGTGTGTGTGTGTGTGTGTGTGTGTGTTAGAGTGTATGCGTGCGTGTGTGTGCATGTGAGTGTATATTAGTGGGTGAGTGTTTATGTGTTTATGTGTGTATGTGTTCACAGAATAACGGGAGTAAAATTCTCGAGGACAACAAAAGGCGGGGAGAGTAATTTGTAGGCAATCGTTCATAATTTGCGGCATAATTTTTGCTTTTTCTTACAAAAGCCAAGGTTTTTCGTTGCTTATTTAAAAGTCATAACGAGGCCTTCCGAAGAAGGATAATCTAGCGTTTTGAGATATTGGGTGACTAAGGCTTTGCAGTGGAGTTTGCTAAGAGGGTATATATTGAGAGTGCTATTTAGTTTGTTGTATAGGAACGGTCCAAGGAAGCAGAAGAAGTTGTGTGAGGTTGCCTTGTTTAGTAGGTGGGTTGTGCAAACAGCTCCCTTTCTCCGTTTGCCACTCATTAAGTCCTTGACATAAGGTAACTGCGAATGTTGTCTCAGAATAATAGACAAAATGAAGGACTGCCTCACTGTAAGCACATCCCAGTGTTTGTACACCTCGGTCGTGGGATGTCGAAAAGGGAACCCTGCCGCAACTTTGAGTATGGCACGTTGGCCTCTTTCTACTTCAAGCAGGTGAGTTTTTGCCACGCCACCCCACGACAAAATGCAATACACCACCAGAGACTGGCATAGCGCATAGTACACCATCTTAATTGTTTGTCTGTCTGCAACATGTCTTAGGAACTTAAAGGTATGACTAAATGTTATACTTTTATAATTTTATTCATTTTTACAAAAGAAAAACAAAGTTTTGTTATTGCCATACTAGCCCCTAAGTCACATTGTATTCAATATCATAAATAGTTTAAGTATCAAGAAGCGATTTTTATAATTTCTCGACAAGTTAGATCATGGCGTTTTCTTTATTCTATTTTGTTCTTCAGATTGTGTCATAATTCTTTAGGCAATAACGGAGGTTAGTAGAAAATTTATTTTTTCCAACACTCGTGGAAATGCACTCTTATACTGAGTGAGATAAGAGTGTGCTGAGTGCGTGACTAGTAAGAAGGTCACTCCAAGTGCAGTGGCTATTTGTTTGTTAGTGCAAATGGTTTGTTAGACGTTCTATTTCTAGAAACAATGACTGAATCATTTACAACAGTTTTATCACTCTTTAGAAGCACGTCCGTAACAATGTAGTTATATTCCATATTACTAGCGTACGTGTTATAAACTTATAACTAACTTTTCTTGTTTAAATTTTGCTTATCGACTATTCAAATTGCATTAAAATGGGAAGGTGTAATTTGAAACTCAGAGGTCTTGAAACGGTGGTACCTACAAGTGTCTTTTTAGGGCGCTGTCCAACGGGTAGAGTGAACTGCTAACTACTCTACCAGTTTCGTGCGCTCCACCAGTTTTAGTTAGTACTCTACTCTACCAGTTTTAGTTAGTACTCTACTCTACCAGTTTTAGTTAGTACTCTACTCTACCAGTTATCTACATTAGTATAGTTATTATTAGTATACCGTGCTACTATGCCTTTTAATCTATCCGTGTATTCTGCGCCCGTGTGCAGCATCCTTAGTGGCTATTCGACTCAACGTCAGTGGGCGTGCAAGACCGCGTAAGAGTGGTTTGCGTATTTACAAAAGTCGCATAATTGAAATATGGCGGCAGCGGATTATTATCCTTTACTCGCTTATGCTAGATTCTCATTGAACAATACCCAGAGAAATCCCAAACAAGCTCAGTCAAAGAAATGTTTCGAAATATCCAAGATATTATCTTTTTTCTTGCATCCTGTGAAATAAACAAAAAACGCATACGCGGTATTGCAAACTGCTCTTACGCGGTCTTGCACGTCCACCGACGTCATGGATGCCTAGTAGAGAAAAATTTAATTATCGATAACCTAATAATTTTGCTATTGTATACGTAGTGCGTAATACCAATAGTCAGCCTGTAGAATCACTTGAAAACAGCCTTTTGCAGTGTCATCTTTGTGTTCAGGCACGCTTTTTTAAGGGGCGGAGAGGCTTAAGCATTCACCATGGTAAATGCCACAAACCTCAGAGTCAGAGTGTTTCTGTCTGCTCCGCCCCTTTCATGAAAATCGAAAATCATGCAAAACATAATTTTTCTACTCCAATTCTAAAGCGTGTTCCTCGCGGTGCGCGCATCTCTGTTGCGAGAAAACTCGCTGAAGAGATACGCGCTACCGTCTCCGAAAATTCAAAATCTGCTTGGGAGCATCTTCTTACCTTTCCTTACCGTGTTTTGCATATCACCAAAAATCCGCCATGTCGTGCATCACTTCTCGCATCAAACAAACCTGTGAATCTAGTAGCCTCCCCCTTAAGGATCCCTTTGATTCACGCTCTATTTTTAATTGTCATTTGTACAAAGCTGTAGAAAATAAGATCAATGATGGTGACATCAAAGGTGCCACTCGCCTTCTGTTTTCAAGCGATTCTATAGCACCGGATTCTGCCGACACTCTGTCTTCACTCAAAAGTAAGCACCCAAATTCTACAAACATTATTTTGCCCGATAAACCCCATAAAAATGATAATTTACTTCAGGTATCTCCCGACGTCATTCGGCTGTCGATTAATTCTTTTAGCAGCGGCTCTGCTGGCGGGCTCGATGGCCTCGCGCCACAACATTTGAAAGATTTAACTTCTGTTGGCTGCGGTGACGCGGGCGAGTCGCTGTTGAAGGAGCTGACTGCACTTTCTAAACTTATGCTTACCGGTAATGTCAATCCTGCTATTGTTAGCGTTCTCTATGGGGCCAACCTCTGCGCTCTCAAAAAAAAGGATGGTGGAATAAGACCGATTGCGGTCGGTACCTGTTACCGTCGCCTAGTAGCCAAAACCTGTTGCAGAGCAGTAAAGGAAAGCCTCACAGATTATTTTCAGCCAACTCAATTAGGTTTTGGCTCGAAGGGTGGTTGTGAGGCTGCTGTGCATGCTCTGCGTACTTTCTTGGAAAATGAGTGCGGAGAAGTTGTTCTCAAAGTGGACGTTAAAAATGCTTTTAATTCTGTAGACAGGGCTGCTCTGCTGAATCAGGTGCTATATAAAACCCCTTCTTTATACGGTTTCCTTTGGCAGTGCTATAGTTCACCTTCAAACCTACAATACAGAGGTAATTTGATCTCTTCTGTTGTAGGCTGTCAACAAGGTGATCCCCTCGGACCTGCCATTTTTAGTTTAGCAATTCACCCTACCATTCAAAAACTACATTCAAAATTAAACGTATGGTATCTTGACGATGGTACCTTAGGTGGCTGCGCAAATTCAGTTCTTGATGATTTGCGTACACTTATCCAAGAACTTCATACTATTGGTCTCGATCTGAATTTCTCGAAGTGTGAGTTATTTATTTCAGATAGGACCACTGGTTCACATCGAAACGAAATTATTTCGAAATTTAACTCTTTGGCTCCCAATATTTCAATTGTTGATAGAAAATCGCTCCGTCTACTCGGTTCACCTATTTTAGACGATTCTATTCCCTTTTTTGTTAATGAAAAAATTATAACCTTCACAGATTTATGTCATAGGCTTCTTAAAATTAGCACTCACATGGCTTACATAATTCTCCGTTTTTGCCTTTTTGTTCCCAAAAAGGCAAAAACGTTTCTCTTCCGGCCTTTTTATCTTCCGTTTATAGTACGTGTTCTTTAATTAACAAAATTTTAAGTGATAGTTTTTTTACTTTTGAAGTGTCCCACTTGGCCGAGGCCAAATCTAGCTGGTCAATGATTTGCCCTGGCTCTGACTTTCCTATTTCCCCCTGCTCCCAGAAACAATGGGATGGGCCTTTCTGCAAATTGGTGCGGGACAATCTTTTAAATACGTCAACCAGTTCTGCGGATCGAACCCGCCTCTTGGCTGTGGTGAGAGTGGGAATCTGGTCTATGGCTACAAGCTTTGCCTTCGGCTAATTTAGGCACACTCCTTGACCGCACTGCTTTTCGTTTTGCTATCTGTTTGCGTTTAGGAACCGTCTGCAATGTCCCACACCGTTGCCGTTGTGGTAGTCTGGTTGATGATCTTGGTCACCATGGCCTCTCTTGTGCTAGAAGTGCAGGTCGATTTTCACGGCATGCTGAAATCAATGATATCATTCGTCGGGCTCTCGCTACTTCCGGGACCCCTGCTGCTCTGGAGCCTAACGGTTTAGCGCGCGATGATGGGAAGAGGCCTCACGGCATGACTCTTGTGCCTTGGAAGATGGGTAGGTCTTTGGTGTAGGACGCTATTTGTGTCGACACCTTAGCCATGTCCCATCTTCCAAGTACCTCGTCGACACCAGGATCGGCTGCTGCTTCCGCTGAATCTCTTAAACGGCGCAAATATGCTGGCTTATCTAGAGATTACATATTTTATCCGTTTGGAGTTGAGACATTGGGACCTTGGGGTCCAGGTGCTCACCGACTGTTTATGGACATTGCAGATCGTTTGTGTGAAACTTTAAGTGACAATAAGGCTGGTATGTATTTCGCACAAAGAATAAGCCTCGCAATTCAGCGAGGTAATGCGACCAGTCTTATTGGTACACTTCCATTTTCAGTAGATTTAGGTGGTGTTTTTTATTTATAAGTTCGGTTAATTTTAGTTTATTTATAAGTAATAAGTAAAATTATAAATAGCTTAAACTACCACCAGAAAGATCGTTTAGTTAGATCATGTTTATTATTAAACTGGGTAATCACATGAAGATAACATAAAAATGTAATCCTAATTTAAGCACATAAAAAAAATGTAGACAATATACCATTTTTTTCATCATTCTTTTCTTTTCGTGTTCCTGAATTGTGGAATAATCTTATCATAGCCATCAAAAGAGTCCTTCCATTGCGTCTTTTGTTATGTTGAAAAAGTTTTTTTTAAATTGTAGCATATTGTTTTCAATTATGTTTCAAATACATTTTAGGAGGTAAGTACCTAGGTACTGAAATTCAATTATTTTTGCCTTTTTAGTGTTTTGAAGTCTTTTTTTTTTTTCATGGCTCGAGCGCCCTGGAGACTCTAAGCGTCAGATGGACAGCTCCCCCAGAGGTGATGCCTGGCGATTAGAAATCCTCCAGAGGCGGATTCGCCCCTCAAGGCTTTGAGGACGCACCAAGGTCCCTCTCACCAAATCCCAGTTACGCTGTAAAGGCCATCTGCGGCCAACAGCAGTCAAAAAAAGTCGCTTTTTATTTTTGTTTTAAAAATTTCTATGACCTTTTTTTATACAACTAGATGACAAACAAGCTGACTGCCCACCTGGTGCTAAGCGGTTACCGCCGCCTATAGACGCCTGCAATAACAAGGAATAATTCTCTTGGTATTGCAGGTGCGTTGTCATCCTGAGGCCTAAGATGAAATGCCATCCATGCCCAGTAATTACTTCCCTTACTATTACCCTTCAATCCGAAACACAGCGAACTGTTTCACGGCTGAAATAAGAAAGGCGGTGGTACCTACCCAGGCGACCCTACATACGGGCCTACTACCTAGTAAAGTTATTGTTAAGCTTTCAGAAACATTTAGGACTCTATTAATGTAGAGCTTAATAGGTCGGTACCAAAATGTTCAATATTTAGCTAGGAGTTAGTAGTAAGTAGATAAAATTAATTATAATTATACCTATAGTTATATGGAAGCATTCTATATTTATTTGTACAGTGTTGATAACTAATGTAAATTAATTTATAATTAACTAATTGTTATGATTAAATTATGGCAGCCAATTTCCTGTTGAAGTCATCACTTGCCTGTTCTGATGCATTCCCAGTGGATTATGTGGATTATGAAAATACATTGTTTATGTTTATTTTAATAAATCATGTCGTAAGTAATACATATAAATAAACATACAGGAATTTTCGCGCAATTTCGGAGTTGCCCAGTCTGACTAACGACTAATATAGATACTTGGTATAAAACGCTTCGCCGACAAGTTTTTCGTCGACGAACTTACCACTTTAAATAATTCAATAGAAATAATGGCATTACTAGTAGGTACATGGTTTTTTTATGACCAAGCAGAGTTGAATATTTTGTCTGGTATTTAAGAAAAGAGAGAAGTTCGTTGGTGAAACGGTTCGGCCCTTTTATACTTTCTTCTTCGCAGTCCTTAGGTAATTTACTGTTTTCACCTAACGAACAAAGAAAATGTGGCCATTAATTCGTTTCTTTGTCGTATATCCTGTGCTACGTGATATAATACGTTATGACGTATACCACACTTGTAGTGTTGTGTAGAAATGAAACCAGTAGAAGTCGGAGATGCCAATGCGTTCTATATTTCTGATATTTTATAACATTAGTATTCACCTTTTAATCTAGGTATATTTGAAGCCGAGCAGATCAGGAAAGAGAGCTAAGCTGTCAAAATGGGTTCCTAAAATATGCTTGGACCATAGATAATAATATTCTACTAAATTGTTACAGATTATTAAAACCTTTCCAGATCTGCTACAATACTAGTATATAGCTAAGTGACGAGATTCATGACCAACTGTGAAGGTAAAGCAAGCTCGTCGAGACAAGCGACTGAAGCGGATTACCAAGGTCCTGACCACGCGTTATATTTATTTCTAGGTTATATTACATTTAGGCATTCCTCCCTGGGCGTCACGTAGTTTATGAATATCATGATGGGATATAACAACCTTCTAAACAAGGAATACTTGACCATCCCCTGAGTGAACATATATTTTTTTTGGATTATAAATTGAACTACAATACTTTAGTTTTAAGACAGAACTATGCGCTATGTAGCAAAAGCATTCCTAGATTTCATCATAATGCACCAGCAGTATCTGTGCGCTTCTAATACCATGGGTTCCTTCAAAAGAGGCGTGACCAGATGAAGCATGGAATTTGAACTCACAAGTTTTTTTGCGATGCATTCTACGGAGCGGTAATACATATAGAATACAAAGTTTAATAATGAAGAGTTCAATGTATACAGCGTAATGATCAAAAGAATCAACGAAGTGAATGAACTTGTGTATTTACTCTTTCTTATTTACCCATAATTATCCTTTCGTGATACCAAGATGTATAAATATAGACATTCTGGTATACCACGCTAAAAAAATCCTTAGTCAACCCAGGTAAACCACTCGGGTGGACAATGGCTCCTTGGAGTAAATAAAGGCGTCATAGCGAGATTGGCCCTGATTCTGGAGAATACACGCTAAATCTAAGTACAGTCGACAGCACGTCAAGCGTAACAGTTTGACCTTGAGACCACCCTTACTGCGTTCGTAATAGAGGCGGCTTTCGTAATGCAACTATTACACTGACCTTATTGAAGGTGATAAAATGCAGTGTTAAGGCAGCACCTCCGTAAATACCGGCTAAAATTGTCTATGGTTTTAAATCTATTAAAAAGTTAACAGCTCTAAGCAAATTCTTGCTTTCTTTTTCCTAACATTGCGAGAAAGAGTTATAATGTAGTTAAATTTAGATTTATTGTATGTCTTCAGAATTAAGCCCATTGCTAAAAACTAACACAGGAAAGGTTACTCCTGCGCATTATATGTGTTTACCAAACACAATTCACAGAAAAGTTTAGTCAAAAAGGTTAGATTTTTAGAACAGATTCTTCTTAACACACTAATCGCTATACTCAGTCCTAGCCAAATATTTCCCAACCTTTTTCCTGCTTTTTATTCTTGTCCCCACCCCTTTAGAGAATCTACTAAGTTACACCTAGCAGAGCACGTGTTCGATCGGCCGTAGCCTCGCAGACATATTTTTTCCAAGTTCAGGCCGTGGTTTGATCAAACATTACTTCACACATTTAGGAAAGAAAATCTTGCACCATGGAATGCACTGTAAATTAATTTAATTAACCTCGATAAAAGGATCTAGCTTATCTGTGCCTGAAATGAAATTGGCCGTCCTTTTTACAGGGATTTGGAAAAATAGAAGAAAATAGACTAATCATTCCTTAGATATATATATTATGAGAAATAAAACAAAATAATGAATGTGTACTTACAAATTCTTTGGAACAATGAAAATTTCCAAGATCTTCACTTTGAGTTCATAAAAAGTATTTTCGCCTTTATCACCACAGCGTAAAGTTTATATTCAGTACGTTTCACACTACACTGACAAAGCTTACATTTTCGAATGCACTTCCTAACAAACTTTGTTAATTTTATATATCGTTCGCACTATCGTTTGTAAGCAAGAGGGGTAATCCGACGCTAATAAATCAGTCAATAAATTCTTAATCCTCAATAAAATAAGTAATAAATATACACACGAGATAACCTTAATTATTATATTTATAAGACGACTAGTCCCTACCGAGTTATTGCACTAACTGTACAATCAGCTGATTGCTCGTTCAATCGATTGTTTCAGACGGATGATTCACTTATAACCAGACTTATAAACAAATGAAATGAAGTCTATATTCGCTTGAAGTGGGTTTTCAGCGACGCCGGCTTAGCCCGTGACTCCGTGACTTTGAATTTTATAGCTGTATGTAGGTTTACATATCTTAGAAAGTTTTTTTTATCTTAACCTGACATGTTCGTACTATACTTGAGCCAAATAACAAAAATATGAGTAATAATAAGCTGGAAAGGTAGCAAACGAAAGTTATCGAGCTGAGCTTGGAATTCTTTGCCAGCACATGTGTTCCCTCCTTCCTATAACATGGGGTCCTTCAAGAGAGGCGTGAAAAAGCACCTTTTGGGCCGGAAAGGTGGAGGCGGCTAGAGCAGTGTCTATTCTGCACTAGCTGTCTTCGCATAGGGCTCTCCTTACCTCTTCACATCAGGTGGTGTTGGGTCCATTGCCGTGCTTTGTATAAACAAAATCCTAATCAAAATAACATTTGGTTTGTTTACATTCAATATGGCTCAAATTGAGGCAGACCATAATAGTCGACAAATAATTCTGCGATTCGTTTCAGTTTAAGCGAAAATTTTCACCCCGCACGTGCCCGCACTACCACCGACAATTTTATTACACGTGACGACGCTACGTACAGACGACGGCACATCAAGTGTAACAGTTGTGCTACGAAAGCCGACTCTATTACGAACGGAGTTAAGAGCGGTCTCAAGTCGACTGTACCTACCTATTTTCCCTAAGCACTTCTCCCGTCGCATGAGAACTAATTTCTTTTAGAAAGAAGCCACAACTTCTACAATCTATATGTGGAGGTGCATAAATTAATCGTAATTTTTTAAATCCATTGTCCGTACTAATATTATAATCTGTTTGTGACGTTTTCACTCCTATACTCTGTACCGATTCCAAAGAAATTTGGCTTGGACATAAAACTTTCTGAGAAAAGATAATATTTAGTAGGCTATCTTTTGACACAATCAATGCGGAACCGCGGGCGTCCATTAGTAATTAAATAAATAAACACTAAGCAGAATTACAGATTGTAAGTGTTACTATAGCCTTTGTCATCAACAATGTCTAGGAAATATTGCAGATGTCTTTATATTCCAAAGACAAATAATAATATTCCTACACTCACACCCATTATCTAGCCCAAAGTGAGCTTCATTAAGAGCTTGTGTTATGGATACTAGATAACGGAGAAATAATGATAATAATTATTAGAAATATACTTAATTAACATATAAACATAAATGACTCGTGAACTAATGCTCGTACTCATCATACAAACATTTGCACTCACCGGGATTCGAAGACAGGATCCCTGATCGAGCAGCCTGTATAGCAAGGGGCACAGACAGACCACTTGGCCAGCCGGTCGTCAAATGATGTTTGAAGTCTCAAGACTTTGTATTTGGTACCTTACTTTTCACACCTATCATCAATAAACCACACACTATTTTCCTGTAAATCTGTAAGCTTAAGTGTCCTGGAGTAACCGAGACCACGGGGTTCGATTCCCGTGGGGGCAGAAATCCTGCTCGGTTTGGTTGGAGGTAGGGCTCTTCTAAGTCCGCCTGGCTATCTACCACCATCTTACCTAAGTCTGCCGCCATAACAATAATGTTAACAGCATTGTTATGTTTCTGCAGTTAGAGGTAAGATAGCCAGTTCCTCTGTGGTTGAGGAATCCGGGTGGAGCTCGCTTCCATCGTCGGCCTTATCTTCACTTACTTAGGTGAGATGAAGGCCAAGAGTTATCCCGTTAAGGTTTAAAAAAAATCCTTTGAACGTAATTTATCTTTCCATAGGTACTACCCGATTTAAAGTGGATCATACTATGTGCGGCCATATACAGTTCGGACTGGTTATATTAGATATTATGTTACGTGTGCAAAGACTTGGCCAAGCCGCTGTGACCTCCGGTATCATTTACGCGACGTAGGAGGAGGTCGGTGTGGTTTGAGTGCTCTGGTTTATATTATGAAAACAATGAAAAATTCGCAATAGTCGACCCGGGATGGGACAATCGAAATTTGTTATCTTAAGCTCCTCTGCGCTTCGGAAGACACGTTTCCGTTGGTCCCGGTTGTTACTGCAATCCGCATTGGGCCAGCGTGGTGGTGTTATGGCCCAAGCTCCTCATGTGTTTCTTCCATGTAGGAAGACCTGTGCCCAGTAGTGGGACGTATAGAGGTTGATGAGGTAAACTAGTATTCTAGACGAGTTCTTATACAGGACGGTATGACAGTACGACAATAAATACATCTTATTCGTTTAATAATTTCATTATTTCATAGAAATGTTAGAATTTTTTTAAATGAATAAAATGTAAGTATAAGAGTTGCAAAACATTTCAATGAACTAATAAAGCCCTTGTTTTAGTGGTATTGTCGTCAATCGTCACCTTGTCTGTCTTCTAGTATATCTTCATCAATTTGTAAGTGAATTATCACAGCGTCGAACATATACATATAAGTTCTGTTCATTTTGTAATCGTCATATATTTAATTAATATAATGATCAACGAACATTGAACGGGTGATTGTCTTTATAATGTACACACGATATCACATCAAGTGTAACAGTTGCATTACGAAAGCCGCCTCTATTACGAAGGCAGTAAGGACGGTCTCAAGGTCAAGCTGTTACGCTTGATGTGCATGATTGTACTTATTAGAGTTATTTTGATAAATCACTAAAAGGACACTGACCTATCGCAAATGTAGGTAAGCGATCGGAATAGCGGCGATAAAAATCTTATCGCTATTAAAAATAAGTATCTAATCATAAGATAAGTACTTACTTATGGTCATGCAGGCAAGACTGTATATTCAGTCGCCCTTCAATAGGTAGTGCTGAATTTTGCATAGGAATTAATAAGTGTTAACTTTGTCGTGCTGCCCAGCCCAATGTATTTAAATAGATATGTGGAACTTTTACTATTGGCCGAGTAGGGTTGCCAGATGATAATTTGATAAAGGAGGGCAGATGGGTCTAAAAAGGAGGATTTTCTGAAAAAAAAGGAGGAAATTCAGAAGATAAACGAATATTTTATATTATTTTACTTTATTTTATTCATATTTAGCTGAGCTGCCATTTTGGAAAGGAGTTCTTGGTTTTTTAACAAATAATTATGAAAATCTTCACATTTCATGTGTTTGAAGTTGTATTGAGTAAGCATCAAAGATTTAACTGACTGCAATCTTAGTCTATTCCTCTCTTTGCTCCGCTGAGTAAGTCCCGCCCGATCTTTAGCAAAAAGGAGGACTTACAGTAGGTAAGGGAGGACAGGAGGACAAAACATGGAAAAGGAGGACATGTCCTCCTTTTGGATACCATCTGGCAACCCTAGGCCGAAGTCTCTTTTGAACTTTTTTCATTACTGTTTTAACCGTGGTGGTTTAAGCTATTGATCCACTGTGGGTCTACGGGTTTTTATTTTCCCGTAGTCCTACTGCTCCTCAATGGGACTACGGGTAATTGAAACACAACTACTTTTTAAACGTGGTCCACCGCTGCTATATTTTTACCGCAATATGTAGTATGTGGAAGATTACTATGACGGCCACACCAAAATTATTGTCTTTTGTATGGTGACGCAACTTTCAAGTGTCCTCCGTCTCCCTTTGCTGAGTTATTCGCCAGATGATTTATTTGCAATACTTTCATTTGAACTTTTTTCTTTTATAAAGAGATCTCTAAAATAAATCTTTTATTAATTGATAAATTATTAGTCCTATATTGAAGTTTATATAGAAGTTATTAACGTTATGAATGCATTAAAAGAGTGTAAGCTTATACAAGGTCCGATAAAAATGTTGTCATTGACCCTGAAGTCATTGCACGCTTATCATTGCAATGGTCCCGCTATTTACGCGAAGGTGCATTACAACTTTTACTGTAAAGGCTCATTTACACGATGGAAGTTTCTTGCCTGTAGCATACAGTTAAATTGATACCAGAAATTACTTGCATAGTCCTAAACAACACTTGCATAGTTTAGACTATGTTTTTATGTGTTGTTTTCAGATTATTAATGCAGCACCATCACAGTGGCAGAAGTAATTGTTTTATCTCTTGTAATATGATTTCAATAATAATTCTAATCTGCCTGCCCATGAAGTAATTATTATTTTTATAAATCATAATAATTTAAAAAAAATCTCTAACACACAGCAGGAAAAACGTCTGCATTAATCTTTTTAAAATTAAATACAATTACGGACTATCGGCAGACGCGATAATATTGTTTATGACACTTATTTAATGAAAATTTCGCAAGCTCCCGTTTGATATTGCAGCAGTAAATGAATAGCAGAAATTATTTGAAATGATTGTTTTACTCAGTATTTTAATCAACGTCTGATGAAATCATATAAAAATACTCCACCACCCTAGCTACAGTGTTATTTCACTTCAATCCTCTGTAAGGCAGGGGTTGCTACCCCAGTCGAGGTACCCTACCTCAAAATATTCTCTACATTTTTATATTCTTTTGCAAAAAGTTCTTATTGTTGTGTTTCGGTAGTTGGAAATAAATAGCCAGTTCCTCTGCGGTTGAGGAATGTGGTCGCAGCTCGCTTCCATCTTTGGCCTTACCACCACTCACCAGGTGAGGTGAAGGCCAAGAACTACCCCGGTAAGAATAAAAAAAAGTTCCTCATCTTGTGAGGTCCCTCAGTCAAACGGACCCCTGCTGAGAGTGCTCGTGGTTCCCACCGGATACTTGGACACCGTTTTGAACGACAGCTTTCTAGTAATCCATTCGTCAGAGCAATCACAGCTCGGTGAAGGTAATAATTAGTTACACAAATAAACGGTCAAGATTGAGCTGGTATTTTTGAAGCCTGGTAATTTTAGGTAACACTTCGGTCACATGATCCTCCCGATCAATTATAAGTTGGAAGTCTGAGAATAAACAAAGAATTGTCACACTTCCAAAATGTGGAATTCTTTACTGGTGCATACGTAAAGAGCAGGCGGCTTTTTCGCGCCTCTTTTGAAGGAACCCATGTTGTAGGAAGGAGAGAACACATGTGCTAGCAAAAAAATCCAAGTTTTGGAAATCTTGGATTTTGGAGTTACTAAACTTCTTTGTCCGTGATGTTGAGGTGGAGACAGTAAATTGATGACGCCGAAGACCGGCACGCGTGCTCCTGAGTAGGAAGGGGGAAGGTGGGATAAGGTAAGGTGAGAAATTACAAATAAAATATCACCACTACCGAATCTGATGGATTGTTACGGCTTGTATTCCAAAGACAATGCATATTTCCCACAACAACGGCATTCCTCATTTAAGTATTGTTCATCGAAGGAGAAATTCCCATCATGGTTCATTTGGGACACTTTTTTATTAAATTTATGAAAAGGTTTTGACTGGACAGCCTGTCTCTCAGTCAATTAAGTGTACTGTCGATCACACATCAAGAGTAACTGTTGCTCTACAAAAAAACCTTCTTTACGACAACCTGATTAGATTGTTTTAATTCACTAAATTCTCTCATGCACGGTCGACAGCATATCAAGAGTAACAGATTGACCTTGAGACCGGGCTTATTACGTTCGTAATAGAGGCGGATTTCGTAGTGCAACTGTTACACTCGATGTGCTGTGGTGTGTACATTTACGTGTGCTTGTTGACGTTAATATTTATTAAATATTGTACTTCTGGTTCGGAAATTTGGAGCCCTTACCTGAAATGAGCCAGCAAGACTCAGCTGCTTTGTATATCTTGTATAAGAGTAAGACACAGATAAAGACAAAGTACTATATAATATAAGTAATGTTAACAACTGGCTGGCATCCACGAAAGTACTTTCTTCATTTGCGTATACGTTGTGTCATCTTTGGTTGTTAACTTGGTAGATTGTTTGTTACAAGGAGTGTCAAGTGTGTCGGATCTATTGATATTTTTTTATATTGCATTATATTTGGTTTTATCGTTTAACTCATGTTTCCTTATCATCATTATACAGTCCACTAAATCAAAGTTATCGTAGAAACTGTTTGTGTTGATGTCATAATCGAAATTACACTGTATTAATCCATGGTAAAATGTATTGTAATAAAAAACATTGCATAACAGTCGATAGGAGTCATCAGTGGCGAGAATAGAAAAAGAATGACAAATGACGAATCGTCATCATCACCAGCCTATATACGTCCCATTACTGGGCACATGCCTTCCTACATGGGAGAAACACATGAGGAGTTTGGGCCATACCACGCTGGCCCAATGCGGGTTGGTGGGCTAAAGCGGTTGCAGGAACAACCGGGACCAACGGCTTAACGTGCCTTCCGAAGCACCGAGGAGTGCGAGATAACAAACTTTGATTAACCCATCGCAGGATCGACCTTGGCGAAAGTTGCTTTGTTTTTCGTATCGAAACCAGAGCGCTCAATACACTACCGAGCTCCTCCTCAATGACGAATACTTATAAAAAACCCAGCCTCCTTGGTCTTGTACACCCCCCACCTTAGCGAACGTCTACTTGTCGTAAAATTGCAGCAGAACACTGGTAATATTGTGTACCAATAAAGCGTGGATTCGTCATACACGGTGAAGATGATATAATCTTTTATGTTAGATATGATAAATTAAAATATAATAGCATCGTAAGATATAATAATAATAATAGTCCGAGTCGCCGATACTCCGCCCCCCGCACCGATGACACGCGCATAATTTATAAAATTCACGGAGTTTGCGCGGTAAAAGAACTACATTAGTATAAGCATCTCTCGTGTCTTAAGATGATTTACCTACGATAAATTATTATTTAGTATTTTAAGATAAAATAATGACATATTTTTATTTAGATAAAAATCCTTAAATGAATAGAAAAATAAAAAACCAAACGTATACTCAGTATCCTAAGATACTGAAGATCAAAACATATATTATTATATTTATTATCCCCCTGTTGTATAGTTTATACTTTATTTATTTTTGTTTTTCATTGTACTTCTGGTTAGTTGCAAATCTGGTAAATTGCTCCTGAGGGCCATTAGATTCTATTTGTATAGTGAACGATATTTTATCTTGAGATAATTTAAATGATTTAGCATTTCCACCGTGTCTGAGTGTGACTCGCTGAAACAAGTGAGATGTTTATATCTCGTAACCATTTGACTTGTTAACCGGTAGCTTATATTCAGCGGTTCAATTGAGTAATACTTACTAATGGTTGTTACGATTACGATCAATGATCATGTACTATCATTAGATGGGACCACCGCAGTTGTATGGTTGTATGTTGTCTGATTCACGCACTTGTATTGTGATAGTGAATTACACATCCGTATATTTACAAACCACTATGACATAACGCTTTCCACAAACGATTGACTTGTTGAGTTAAAAACAAAATACCTTTATAATATATTAAATACCTTTAAATACCTATAAATACCTTTATTATATATATTTAACCTTTATTGCACAATAAAAAAATGTACAAATGGCGGACTTCACGCCTAATGACATTCTCTACCAGGGCCTAGGCAGAAAACTCAAAAAGCGGTGCACAGCGATAAAAAATATATTTTTAACAAACTAAACTTAAACAAAGTTAAAGTAGCTATGATATATAAAAATAATTTAATACTACATAAAGTGTTCATTTCTATTATTGTTATTTTTATTCGGGTTATCCAGACCAGAATAAAATACGGAAATAAAAATACCTCCTTAACAGGCGCTGATATAGACTACCGCCGTAATAGGACTGTTTACGTTAATACCTTTGTAGATATCTTTAAATATATTTTTAACCGACTTCAAAAACGAGTAGGCTCTCAAGTGGGTTAGTATGTTTTTTTCCACCGATTACGCTTAGATTTCGGGTCCGCTTTAGGTGATTCTTTTTTTGTTCGATGCGAAATAGTAGCCATTTGGTCCCATAAAATATTTAAAAATTTGAAATCGATTGGGTAGTTTGGTTTTTAAATCAACTTAACTGGAATAAGTAGTCGTCTTTGTATGCGAAATTTTGGATTTTTACTTTCCTATGACCTTTTAGTGAAACGATACGATAGTAGGAAACAATATATGCTGACGGTCACCCATCGAGCTTTGACCTTAGAAAGTCACCACTAAATCTTGTAAAAAAAAAATTAAAACAAAAATAACCGATTTCAAAACATTTAAAAGATAAAATAATTAATACTTAGTAATAAGAACTAAAACTTAGTACTAAGTTGTTTCCAGAAGCAATAAGTAGAAAGTGAAACACCGATTTCAAAAAATATGTTTTTAAGGGATAAGTAAATTATTTTAACCTTTTCAGTATTTTGAAGTCGGTTTTAATTTTTATTCTTAAGCTGCGCAAAAATAAGAGTAATTTACCTTCAAAATACACCCATTGTGTACATTTTGTTAGTCATCAAGGCCACGAACGCGTCACTCTCTCTAGAGGATCTGCATTCCAACAAATAAATAAGTTAGAAAAACATCTGGTTCCCGAGTCCTCCAAAACAGGATCCTGGTATTTGATCCCGAAAATAATAGAGAGAGGGCATTGATCTGAGGGCCGGCCCTCTGAATTAGGGAGCTTGTCTATTAGGGCTTTTTATATATTAAGGCGAGGAGTACCTACTCTGTCAATTCCTAATATACTCTGAAAATGTGACGCCACATATAGTCGCTGGGCGTGCAAGACCGCGTAAGAGCAGCTTGCAATACCGCGTAAGTATTCACAAAAGTTGCAAAATTGAAATGTCGCGCCAGCGGGCTCTTAGCGCTTATTCGCTTATACTAGATTCTCATTAAGCAACACCCAGAGAAATCCCAAACAAGCTCAGTCAAAGAAATGTGTAGAAATATCCAAGATATTATCTTTTTTCTTCCATCCTGTTAAATATATAAAAAGCACATACGCGGTATTGCAAACTGCTCTTACGCGGTCTTGCACGCCCACCGACGATATAGATTATTATGGACGTCGCAAATTCTACGAACTACATCTTCATTATTGCAAGATATTGAATAAGCAAGGGTGGAGCTGGCGGTTTCATTTAAAAAAGCAAAGAGATATCCAGCCAGGTGTCTGTACACTGTCTCAAAAAATGTTGAGTCCGGGAAAACTACAGACGTTCGGTGGGCTACAGAAATCGACGAATAATTTTGAATTTTTGAAATAGTGTACGTGTATGAATTAAAATTAACAGTAAGAAGAGCTATAACTTGTCCTGAAGTACATTTATCTAAAAGAAATATGATGTAACTGTACCTTTGATGAGCTTCAAGTTCTATTTTTAAAGAAACGGATACGCTATACATATCGCGAAAACCTCTACATCTCTGTAGAGGTTTTCGCGAAATGTCTGGCTCTTTCCACAACCTGAGTTGGGAGAAAGTTTCAGCGTTAGTCAAAATCAACGCTTGGTACGGAGGTATTTTTTTCGTGCTTTATTCTTATTTAGTTATCCAACAAAAAAAATAGGTATAAGGTAATTTTATATATTAGTGTTTTATTATTGTTTGGTGATCCAAACAAAAATAAAACACGATAACAAAAATACATCCTTCATAGGCGTGGATTTTGATTACCGCCGTAATAGGACTGTTTACATTACACGAAGTTCGGGATATCAACAATAGAATGGGTTAAAAGCCAATCTAGTTCCTTTATGTTGAAATAAAAAAACGTAACGCTAAAAGCTGTATTTAATTTTATATGAATATGTAAAGCAAACATTAATTTAAAGGCAATGCCAGATTAGTTGTTGCTTGTCAACAAAGACTTGTTAAGATAGAGTTTGACTGGATAAAATTAACTGCTGGTAATATTGTCATTCATTTATTACAATTTAATATTGAAATAAATTCTATACCATGACACCAACATAGTCCACAGCTGCGTGAAAACAAAAGACTATCTGTCCCGCTCACAGATTCATTCATCTGTTTTACTAGAATTTAATCAACTACTAATGAGTGCATATTGTTTTGGGCAGTGCGTTGACCCGACCACGTGTGACCGCACGTGTGAACGGGCCTTATAGAAATCTTTGTCCGGTACACGTCTTTTTGGATTTCTTTTCTAAGCTCCAAATTTCGTGAGGAGGGTTGGTGTAGCACAATGAAATATTTAGACAGGCCTCCAGCAAAAAAACATTTAAAGACACTCTTTAATACTCAGAAAAATATCTAAAAAAAATGTCCGTGAAGCGAGTTCCTGCGAACTTTCGCAATCCAGGTGACTGCTCCAACCATCTGAGCAGTTGAAGAAATAGCAATGGAGCAATAGTGTGAAAGTACATATTTATTAGGACAAAGACTGGAACAAAAAATATCTTACCCAAAAGAAATGTAGGAAAGGCATCGGGAAAGAAAATTTTACACTTAACATTACGGGTGACGTTTTTATGCCTCTTTAAGAATTTTCCAATATTACACCGTTCCAAATCCATAAGATAAAAACAAGACGGAAACAGACAGATACAAATAAACACATTTTATAACATTTCATGTCACTGTCTCGCTCTGTTATATTCCCAATTTTATTCGGGGTCGGCGCAATCATCATTTGTACACTATGTAAATTTTTCTTTGGTCTTCCTCTCCCTACACATTCAATAATTAATCGTTCATATTCGTAGTCATAAAATTCCTTTTTTACCTCATTATGTCTTCACATTTCTGCTCTCTCCATGTCTCAGTTTAAACATTTATAAAGATTAATTTTGCCGTCTCTAGATTTTCTTATTTCTATGTGCCTATTCCTTAGCCCGTCGCGTCGACTGCACTTGTTATTGTTCAAACTAAACCCTCCATAACTTATTCAGTCGCGTCACTCCTATTCATAATGTCTTTATTGTATAAACTTATTGTCACGGTGCCGTGTATAGAGTTCAAAGTACCTATATCACCTATGTCGACTTGGTTGAACTTGTCTGACGAGTAAATTCTTAATTTAAAAATTGAAATCCAAATGAATCAAATCGAATCAATTTTATTTTATTGAGTCATATTATTTAAAAAATCTTTCGAACGTAAGACAATATAAAAAGAGTTACTTAAATATTGTAGTTATTGTAATATAATGTGCGTGAATAGGTAGATATGAGTTGCTGACGTTTCGCACACAAAATGAGTGAGTAGGTGAGTAGAGTAATATATCTGAAACAGACATAACCTAGAGTGAGATGCAAACCTATGACCATCTAGAATTTTTTTATTTTTAAATATTTTTTTTCACCCGACTACGGCGAAGCCAAAAGGAAGGGTAATGATTTTGGCAGTCTATGTATTACATATCTATTATGTATGAATGTTTGTATATTCCACCGTAGTGCCTAAACTACTGAACCGATTTTAACCCATTACCGCCCTCTGTACTCGCGCAAGTAAGTCAATTGACGTTTATTATCTTTAATTTTTGTGTTAATTATCCTTTATTTTATTACTAAACATCACTAGCATAGCAACACATGAAAAAAGTAATAATTGGCGGTGGCGCGAAATTTAACGTCAAATTTTTTATCGTGAAATTCATGGCTCTTATCAGGGTTGGCAGCGAGAGGTGACCGCCGCCGAGCACACCACGAAGCTCGTGGCAGCCGTTGTCGCATCTACTGTAAGTATACCTACTATGATTATGTGGGTGCCAGGAACACCACCATTAGACAGATATAGTAGGTGCAACCACGGCTCTACCTTGACCATTTTTGTAAATAAGCATTTCCGGATTTCTATCTCAATTATTTTCTTGTTTAGTCCTTTTTAGACCCCTATTTTTACGTAGGCGGGTTATAATATGACGGACTATTGCTGTTTGCCGCAGGTGGCCTTTTCAGCATAACCGGGGTTTTGAGGAGGCGAGAACCTTGCTGAATCCTCAAGCTTTAGGGGACCAATTCGCATCTGGAGGATTTCTAATCGACGGAACACATCCGGGGAGGTTATCCGCTGTCTCCAGGGTGCTCGAGCCATGTGAGAGCTACAAACCTGAGGGTGATAAAAGTAAACTACTGTCATTTTTGTCTGAGTGATGAGCAAGAGAGGTAGGGTGTAAAAGGGAGAAACCTATACAAAATGACATTTCGTTTGTTTTCATTTATTCTTTATTTAAATTGTTTTAAGTGCGTCCAAAAATCTGGAGAGTGCATCCTTATCAGTGTTAGAGAATATCACCTAGGGGTAGGGTAGCCCATGAACTATTCTCAAACCTACCAAATAAACACTAAAATGTCACCAAAATCGGTCAAGCCATTTGTAGAAGTTCAATAACAAACACCGTGAAACGACATTTTTATAAATTTGTTTATTCTCTATATCTCATAAAAACAAATAAGTAAAGAAGTACATAAGCGTTGATAGGGCAGATAACATACTTGGACATTTTATGAGCTCTTTATTGTTATGGTCAAACCGTTAATTTCTATGATAGATTAACCCCAACATAATGTCCCGCTGCCAGACAATTTCTTAATTTGGGGCGATGAGTTTTTAATTTACCTAATTTACTGGAATGATCATTTTTATGTACAAACGGGAGGTAACAGACAGCTTCCTTTGAACTAGACATAAGTACTCTTTGGACTTAACACAGAAAATATTTTTTTATTTAAATACATTATTTTGTGGTCCATTGTTTATTTAATAACGATAGATGTAGCTATCATTACCAAAGTAACCAAAAATAACTCGTCGGGGTAAATATATAATTTACATTAAAAGTTTTTTTAATATTACATCGCTGCGTCCGGGTGACACTTTGAAACGCAGAATGTTCATTGTCATAATTTCAATTGACATACATCAAATGGCATACAAATTAAAAAGCATAATAGTTTTTAGCAAAGTTATAATTACGCATAAACATAATAACGCAGATTTGTTGAAAGGCATAATAATAAAGCCCATAATCATATAAATTTATATTTTCATTTGCCATATTTTTATAAAG
Source organism: Nymphula nitidulata (assembly GCA_947347705.1). Taxonomy (NCBI): domain Eukaryota; kingdom Metazoa; phylum Arthropoda; class Insecta; order Lepidoptera; family Crambidae; genus Nymphula; species Nymphula nitidulata. The sequence continues at coordinate 12,502,420 of OX374636.1, forward strand.
CATACTTTGAAACGTATATTTTAATTATGCATAAATGTCCATATACTTAATTTTGTTTGACATACTTTTATAAAGCATAACTCAGTAGAGAGAGCCATACTTTTATAAAACATAGCTATAAAATTTATTGTTTACTTTTACTATGCATATTTACTTATACCTACGTATTTTTTTTTATTCGACACAATTAAGTATTTTTAATGCTAAAATTGTGTATAAATTTCGAAGTAAAAATAAAAAAATCAATATTAATACGAAATTAATTATATTAAACCCGACTGGCCGTGGTCCTTCGCCGTGGTACTAGTCTGCCCAATACTAGAGTGTAATTTAAAAGCCGGAGGCGCGGAGGGTGTGTAGCCCTCGCCCTCTGTAGCGACTCTCAGGTCACAGGCGCCTGGGCGCATGAGACTCGTTACGTAAGGGCTGAAGGGCTGCACTTCCCGCAGCGCCGGAGAAGACCAGAACCTATTGCACGTTGCATGCCTGCTTGCATGCTTGCAAGCATGCAGAAGAGTTTAGGCATTATGCTTGCATGCATGCATGCATGCTGCTTTCTTGCTTGCATGCATGCTGCTTGCTTGCCTGCATGCATGCATGCTGCTTGCTTGTTTGCATGTTCTTTGCAGTAGTATAGGGAGTTTAGGGATTTTGTCGGTTATTCTTATTAAATATATGCTTTTTGATTATTAAGTCTTTTGAATATTACGGCCAACAAATGTTATGCCTTTCATTACATATGCTTATTAAAATTATGCCTTTCTATGATTATGCCTTACAGGTTTCAGCCATATGATATTATGCGTCATGAAGTTATGCTATAATGGCTTATGGCAAGTGACTATTATGGCCAGTAATATTATGAATTGTCAGTTTATGGCGAAAAACGTTATGCGTTTCAATAGGTAACCCTGGTAAAAATTCAGGAGCATTCGCGGGCGTCTCCAGATCACACTGTCAAAGTTTCATTACACTGAAAAAACATGTAAATGCCTAAATAATGTGTAATATAATTACTGGACATTGATGGCATTTCATCTTAGGCCTCAGGATGACAACGCACCTGCAATATCCGGCGGCCGGCTGGCCGAGTGGTCTGTACCCCAGGCTACTCGGTCAAGAGGTCCCGGGTTCGAATCCCGGTAGGAACAAATGTTTGTATGATGAGTACGGACATTTATTTACGAGTCATGGATGTTTATATGTTTATTTAGTATATTTCTAATATTTATATACATATTATTATCATTATTTCTCCGTTATCTAGTATCCATAACACAAGCTCTTAATGATGCTTACTTTGGGCTAGATAATAGGTGTGAATGTATGAATATAATTACTATTATTATTTTCCCTTGTTATTGCAGGTGTCTATAGGCGGCAGTAACCGCTTACCATCAGGTGGGCCATCAGCTTGTTTGACATCTAGTTGCATAAAAACAAATGCCTGCTAGACACGTACGCAACTACGAACACTTTTAAATATCGAATCTCCAACGTATTGAGTAGTTACGTTAGCTTTTGCCTGGCTATTGTTTGAAATTTTAAACGTGCGTGAACGATACGATTAAGATTCGATATTTAAAAATGTTCGTGCTAGGGGTACAGTTCCTCTATGGTCGAGGAATCCGTGTGTAGCTTACTGCCATCTTCGGCCCTCTACCAATAGGTGAAGCGAAGGCCAAGAGCTACACTGTTAAAAATAAATAAAAAAATATATGAACTTTCGACTGTAACTTAAATAAAGTGACAACATAACTTCCCTTCTGAACAAGTGCGTAGAGATACACCAGTTTTGTTAAATTAAATAAACTGTAAGCATACCTTGACAAAATTTGGCTATAACTAAGTAATTAAAAATTTTAATCCTTATTCGTTTTAAAAATTTTTAGTCTTGTAATTTTAAAATTAATTGTTATAGATTTCATTAATTATGCTTAGATATTAATATTATGCCTTTGGATAAATGTGCCTCATAAAATATGCAAGGATAAAATTAGGAGACCATGTTATACCTTATATGATGCCTAACCATCCAATAGTGACTTATCGTCGGTGAGCGTGCTCTTGCTCAAGATATTTATTTTGATTTTTGGCCGAGTAAGAACAGTTTGCAATACCGCGTATGTGCTTTTTGTTTATTTAACATGATGGAAGAAAACAGTTAATATCTTGGATATTCCTACACATCTCTTTGACTGAACTTGTTTGGGATTTCTCTGGGTGTTGTTTAATGAGAATCTCGCATAAGTGAATCAGCGCTAATAGCCTACTGGTGCGATGTTTTAATTATGCGACTTTTGTAAATACGCGGTATTGCAAACTGCTCTTACGCGGTCTTGCACGCCCAGCGACATTATGCCAAGCGTCTTTATGACAAACAACCTATGCGAATAGAAAGGTCTCTGGCCGGGATAGTTAAATATTTTTTCAGTATATAATATAATTAATTATCCGTGTAAGTGCTGTTTGACTGTGTAGTCGTAACGTCTTTATAGTTTAAACATCCGTTTAATTATTTGATGTAAACCCCAATTCACACTAAAGTCACTACCCGTTCCCTCGCTTCCTGGAAATCGGTGCAAGCGTGAAAGTGTACAATGGCTCAAAACTGAATCTCATGCATACTAATGGAGGAGAGATCCTGTTTGATCCTGTGGGTTCCGCGTCGCTGCTCCTCGGGCATCCTTGATCATTTTGTAAGATTCTAAAAGTGATAACCGCTTGAACATCTCTCTATAAAATGCAGCGACTAACTGTCTGTTTTGTACGCGTATAGCCTCAAAACCACTACATAGAGTTTGATACAGTTTTCACTGAAGGTAGGAAGTTTCTTTGGGAGAAATTTAAAACTATTTGTATCATACAAGACGGTAGACCCGTATGTCGGGTCGTATGGGTAAGGTAAGACGCCTTTGTTTCTGTATTTCGGATTCGATTCGGTTAAGTTGGGGCAGTGCTTTCAAATATTCTTAATTTTTGATTTTAACATTATTATAAATGTTTGAAAAATTACTTAGTAATTAAAATATAATAAAACTAGAAAAATTTCACGTCCTGAGGCAGGAATCGAACCCGCGACCTTTCGCAATCCGGGCGACTGCTCTGAGCCACCCAGGACTTGGGATATCCCTGTGAAATTCTTCTAGTCTGCCCCAACTTAACCGAATCGTAGGTATTTGTAAAAATACTCGTAAATATTCTATTTCAACATCCGAATGTTGAAATAGAATATTTCGACATTGTAGGGTGGACGTTAGCTCATAAACGCAAACACAGATAGACTAGAAGAATTTCACAGGGATATCCCAAGTCCTGGGTGGCTCAGTGGTCAGAGCAGTCGCCCGGATTGCGAAAGGTCGCGTGTTCGATTCATGCCTCAGGACGTGAAATTTTTCTAGTATTATTATATTTTAATTACTAAATGATTTTATTTTTAATTGATCTTTGAATATTCGGCAAAACACTCTTGGATGCTTTATAAACTTCTTCGTTTTCCAATAAAAACTGCTTCAATTTTCTTTGAAATGTTGTTGTATCTGATTCCGCCTCGATTATTTTGGGAAGCTTATTGTAAATTTTTATGGCGCTTACGTTCCTGTGCTATGAAGTTAAAATTTCGATGTTGGTAAGTAAGGCCAACCAATTTTATGCCCTAAACTCATTATGCCGGAGTAGCCATCTTTTACTTGGAAATAGATCTGTATTATTTCTGGAAAATTTACTTATTTCAAGTACAAGTACTTACTGTGATTAAAAATGAGGTAAAAAAAAAATATTTTTTTAAGAGTTAAGTATTTTTTTTTCTTTTTAATGTGATTTTATTTAATGCTTTTGACAAAAATAACTTTATTTTACTTTTTACTTTAATGCACGATTAAAAAGCAATCATTTAGAACAACAACAAAAAAGGTGTATATGCAGTGACATGTTTTAAAGTTCAGGAGTCTGCAAAAAGAAACAGGGAATCGAATCCGACACTTTATGGAAGCGGACATCCGCGCTGAGCCTCTGAGGCGCCAACTGCTACTAAACCACTTAAAAGGTTTCACTTTTAACTGTATGAGAAAGAAAGGTGTGAAAATGATTAACAACTGTGTTAATTGTATTCGTTTTCTTTAATTAAAATAATGTAGTATTAGTAGAATAATAATAATAAGTGGCTGAATGGGCGTTGTTCTATTGTAGTCACTAATTAAGTATAACTATTTTCTGAGCAAACTTTAAATTCATTTAACAAGTTTTCGTGGTTCGTTCGTTGTAAAATAATAATTAGATAATATCATAATTTTAAAGAATAAGTAGGTACATAGGTATACATACTCGTATAAGTGGCTTCATCAAAATGCTTGCATAATGACCCTTAAACTAATAGATACAAGAAAATCAATATCCTAAAAAAATGATAAATAAATTAGTTATGGCCACTTCGCCATATTTTATCGTTATTACTTCTGGCAAAACCAACAAGTCTTATAGACGATGTTAGCACATCTTCTACTTTAGTATTATGTTCAACTGACTCTCTAAGTCAATATTTACCATTGGAAGAAAGGCCACACTATGGCGCAAAAAGACCCCTTAAAAATAACACTTAAGTACCTACGTGATTCACACTCTGGTGCAACACGCGGTGCTAATCGCCCCAAGCCTCACTGACAGCCTGCGAAAGGAATAGATGCCAAATCAATTCTTTTAAATTACTAACGGTTTCTTTCTAACTCAACTAAATTGTTCAAAATTACGTCCGGGGAGAGAAATAGTGCAATAACAATCAAGTTTATGCTTTTTACATTGGGCTCTATTCATCCCTTGGGATGGAACCCCGTCTAACTAGTATATTTGTGGTGATTTGACCGATGAGTCGAAGAAATTTTGTGTTCATTTTCATCTTTATATTTATTCTTTAATATTTCGAAATGAGGAATGCTTTTTTATGCTGGGCATGACAAATGAATCATCTCTTAATAATCAAAAACGCAGACAGTTAGTGTGGTTAGATCACACTATCCTAGACGTCTCCGCCGATGCCGGCCTCTTCACGCCTATGCTTGAAGGAACCCATATTTTAGGAAGTTGGAAAAGCACGTACTGTCAGAGAGTTCGATCCTTTTTTTAGAAGTATGACAGAGAAACGAAAGGTGAAGGTGGAGGCAGCGTATGGATGACTTCGAAGACCAGTACGCGTGCTGTGATATGAGGGAGAACATCCTGACTTGTCTTAAAGCAATTCCAATCAAAAACTGCCAAAATTATATCGTTGCCACATTTCGTTTTTGGAGTAGCCCTCAGGTTCAAAATAAAATACAAGAAACAATAACTTATTAAATTTTGTAATCAGTAAGTAGTTTTTTTTTATCAATTTTTAATGTAGGTACAGCGGCACCACATCAAGCGTAACAGTTGCACTACGAAAATCGCTTCTATCATGAACGTAATAAGGGTGGTCTGAAAGTCAAACTGTTACGCTTGATGTGCTGTCGACTGTACTTAATAATGGAGAAGTCATTTGATTTCTTTTGATCGTAGTTACCACCTGCATATAACAACACGTATTTATATTCTAAGACATAATAAATACCTTTTAAGTAAAGGGCTGGCCGTGAAGTTAATCGATTTAACAACTCTAAATGAGATGCTTGTGCGTGTTGAACTAATTTAGATGCTGTCTACGATACAATGGCGGTACTGTTGTAGATGCACGTTACCTAGTTATAAGTGCTATCATCATCACCAGCCTATACACGTCCCACTGCTGGGCACAGGCCTTCCTACATAGGAGAAATACATGAGGAGCTTGGGCCATAACACCACCACGCTGGCTCAATGCGGGTTGGTGGGTTAAAGCGGTTGCAGCAACAACCGGGACCAAAGGCTTAACGTGCCTTCCGAAGCTCGAATATGTTTGCTATTCTTGTACTATAATGTGTGAAGCTGTGCACCCACAAATAAAAAGAGTAAAAGTTAATAATTACACTGACCTATAAATGCTACGTTTATATTGTTTGAAAAAAAAAATGTTTCATTTGCCAAGAGGCGTTAACCTCTGGAGGTCTGTTAGAATTGAAAAATCAATTTGTGTCTGGAATCTCATGCTAGACGGGATAACGAGCTCATATAGAAAGCGTTCGTCTCCTAAGCTGTTGATATAACGCTTTTTTTATTTTTACAGGGTAGTCAAAGTGCCAGTAGTACCTGAGGTGCTACGAGTGTAATTAGGCTACGTTAGCCAATTACCATCAGGCGGGCCGTTAAATTGTTTGCCACGTGTCGGTCGTATAAAAAATTGAGAACTTAACCCATCTTCAAAGTTATAAAGTAATACCTTTATTAATATAGGTGTATGGTAATTTAAATTCGCTACTTCTTGTTGGGTATTTTGTAACTTCGGCAGCAATCTTTTTCAATAAGCCATTGCTGCTATAATGTATTTCATACTGTCAACGTTTTACTAACGTCTACCTAAATGTCAAAATTGACAGCATTCGAGGTTGTTAGAAATTTATTTTTTTAAAATATCGAGCTCCATGATTACCTAAGCACTCGCACTACCCTATCATAGACAATTTCGTCTATCTTACCCCATCTTCTAGACCATATCAAATTGATTTAGAGACCATAAGAGCGATCTACGGGGTTATTTTAATGAACCATGGACCCCATGGATGATGGGCAATAGCGATGGAGAGTCGTAGCGTGATTGATTAAGACGTATGGGAAGGGATTGATTTTAAATAGCTAATAGATTATAATTACAGATCGATTATGGCAATATAAATTTTATTGTTGGGTGATTTGAAAAGGGCATAACATCTGTAAAGGGTAGGGCCTAGCGATGCGTTTTATTTTTTGAAAACGCAAATTCGACTGCGAACTTATTCTTTGGAACCCACGCTAAATCTACATTTAAGTTCGGTGCATCTCTTTCTCTCAATATGAATACAAAAAGGACAGTTGTCATATAATTTGATATTCAGAAAGGTGTGTTAACTTTCAACATTAGTGAACGTGATAAAATGCAGGTGTTAGGAAACACCTCCCTACAAGACAAGCGTTTTAAATTTACATTTCATTTCCGAAATATCCTCTTAAATATAAGAAAACTTAAGATTATTGCTAAACGATAATTTTTATTTAATAGAAAGTTACTTTAAATAGTAGATAATAATATTCATTTTTAATAAAACAATTTGGGTATCTTCGCTTACTTTACACGCGCGATCGCTATTTTCAACCCCCGACGAAAAAGAGAGGTGTTATAAGTTTGATGTGTCTGTCTGTGTATCTGTGTGTCTGTCTGTGGCATCGTAGCGCCTAAACGAATAGACTGATTTTGATTCATTTTTTTTTGTTTGAAAGCTGATGTGCCTGCGATGGTTCTTAGCTATAATTTATGAAGATCAGTTCAGGCGTTTGATGACTATCAGCTCATTTCCTACATGATAATAGGGTTTTACTAACTTTTACAGATCCGATTGATTTGAAATTTGGTGTACTGTCGACGGTGACATTCCCTTGACATACTATCCTTGAGCTGATCCTATACCATCAAAAAGTCTGCGAAATACGTAATTCTTCAGAACCTTACAGCAGATATAGCGTGTTTGGGCTCTTATGAATAGTCTCAATGAGATGGTGTTACAAAGATGATTAGTGACGCCGGGGGCTACTTAAAATTTTTAATTTTGTATTTTGTCTTTTTCTTCCCGCGGAGTCAGCCATATCTCTATACCTGTCTTGGCCAACAATGTTTTGATAGATTGCCCTAATATAGAATAATAATAATAATAATCATACACTCACACCTATTATCTAGCCCAAAGCAAGCATCATTAAGAGCTTGTGTTATGGATACTAGATACCGGAGAAATTATAATAATAATATGTATTCTTAATTTTTAATTTTAACATTATCATAAATATTTGAAAAATTACTTAGTAATTAAAATATATCTAAACTAGAAAAAAAAAAAATTCCCGCCACAGGACGTGGAATTTTTTTCTAGTTTAGATATATTTTAATTACTAATAATATGTATATAAATACTAGAAATAACTGAACAAACATATAAAACATCCATGACTCGTACTCGTCATACATACAAACCTCTTGACCGAGTAGCCAGAATAGCAAGGGGTACAGACCGCTCGACCAGCCGGTCGTCAAATTATAACTATCATAATTCGAGTATGTATCTAACACTTTTTCTTATCTTTTTTTAAACAAGAGATGTAGGTAAACCAGCGTACGACCCGTAGCAAGCGTAGCTATTCTGTGCCGTAGCCTAGACTCTCGTAGCCACATGGGCACTAATCACACTAAGGAAAGATCAAGAAAAGCTTCAAAAAGCGTTATATTGTCAGCAGACGAGACGAGTCCACCAGCTCCCATCATTTTGTCACCACAGAAGACAGTTGAAAATCAAACGGGTAAGAAAATAAAACTTCTGCGCTGAGCTAACAGCCTTGAATGTGTTAATAACGAAATGTCTGTATTTTTGGAGGAAACTGGAATTATTCATTAGACTACGGTTCCGTATTACTCCACAGCAAAACGGAGCTTCCGAACGCGCAAACAACCTTCAGAAAGCGTATTGGGGTGAAACTATTCAACAGAAAACAAAGATTACCGCCTTATCGATCCCCAAAATCCTCGCGCAATAATGATTGCTCGAGCATTGTTTTCTTGGAAAAAAGGCTAAACTGTTCACACAGTGAAATGCTGTATACACCTCCTCCTGCCCAAATTTCAGCTCCTAAAATTTTGACAGCTCAGGAGACGAGTTCACCAGCTCCCAAAATGTTGTCAGCATAGGAGATAAGTCCACCTTCTCCCAAAATAACGCTTTCTCAATGAGCTCTGGCGGCTTTACTCACCTCAGGAACTGGCCATGCGCACAGAATGTCACACAACAAGATTAACACCTTAGTCAAAATTGTCTCTTATTACAAAGGATTACGGTAGCCACAAATGTCAAATATTATAGTTTTTCGCTTGATCTTCGTTTTACAGTCACAAACAAAGTAATGTAAGTATGGGAAGGTACATTATATCTCTTATGACAGACAATGCTATCAAAATCTTTTAAAAGTTATATTTTTTTGTGCCGACCTTCTTTCTATGATCTGAGGATCCGACCTTCCATACCATGAACCCATCTATTTATTGCAAAAAAAAACTTTTTTGTTGGACTTGTCCAACTTAGGGAACTGTGCAAGTTTCATTAATAGTAATGTGTGCGTGCGTGCGTGCTTGGGTGTGCGCGCGTGTGTGTGTGTGTGTGTGTGTGTGTGTGTGTGTGTGTGTGTGTGTGTGTGTGTGTGTGTGTGTGTGTGTGTGTGTGTGTGTGTGTGTGTGTGGGTGGGTGTGTGGTGTGTGTGTGGGTGTGTGTGTGGGTGTGTGTGTGTGTGTGTGTGTGGTGTGTGGGTGTGTGTGGTGTGTGTGTCTATCAGTCACTAAGAAAACGCCCGACAGGCTTAAAAACGCAATTCTAAAACTTCAGTATGTATGTATGCGTGTTGTTTCAATGTTTACAATTGCATGCAGTTAGGCTACAACTGAAGGAAATTTAGAAATAAAGAATTAAAACAGTAAGCCATATTTAAAAATAAACCGACTTCAAAACACTAAAAAGAAAAAAAGAATTAAATTGAAGTTAGGTACTTACTATCTCATAAAAAGGTATTTTTAAAGCTGATTCTAAACTTTTTCAGAAACAATAGAAAATGAAACACCGACTCCAAATAAAATGCATTTTTATTTGATAAGTAGGCACCTATAGAACTTCATTTTAATTTTAATTTTCTATGTAGTGTTTTGAAGTCGGTTTGATTTCTTTAAATTACTTTTTTGTGCAATAGTCTTCGCGTAGATAAGCCACAGATGGCCGAAATGTGACACCGTGGCATGAGGCATTGAAAAAATGGAGAAAATAAGCAAACCATCCCCTCGTGTTTCGTTTTTGAATGATTTATGCGTGCAACGATGGAAACAGGGCGATTTTTTTGAGATAAACTTCATAAATCACAAAAAATGGCGACCTCCTTGTGGTCAGGTTAGCAAATTAAGAATCTTTGTTTTTGGTTGCGTTTGTATTGCTTGGTAGATTTATTTATTGCGATAGGAAAACAGCTATACACAGTCGACTTGCATGGTGTTTTATCGCCCAAAGCATTTAGAAGGCGAGCGTCAACTTTTCTGATGCTGAGGCGTCAATTACATTTTAATGAAAATCGTAGTAAATCATATTACGAAAAATTTTTACGAGATAAGTAAATCTGTGGTAGTTATGTACCATAGACAGGCAATTAAAATGTAAAAAAAAATAGTGTACAGTATGCACAAATAGAGGAAAGGAAACGCATTGCATCATTCTAAGTCCAGAAAGTTCCATTTTCAAATATAGAAGAGTTTTTTAAAAAGATTATATCTATATCTAGAGATTAAACTCCTTCAAGACAAGGCACTGCGTGTACAACTACCTACACACGCACGCACAGCTATACAAAAAAATTCAGGAGTTGCGACTGAAAACTCTTTCTCCCAGCAGCCGCGCACTCGCCAGTCACGTTTTCAAAGATTTTCGGAATTCCATATTTTCACTAAGAAGGAAACAAAAAAATCACCTTCATTGTTGAGGTGAAAATCGCCCCAGCTATTATACTAATGAAATTCTATTAAAACGTATATAAAACATCGGTTTAATGTCAGAACCTGCGATAAGTTTGTGGACAAATTTTAAATTTAATTAAAGATACATAAACATACAGAACTTCGATTTAAGTCAAACTTTGAACATCCGCTACTGCCATCTATTGTCGAGTGGCAGATTAAGAAAGCACACGATAATGTTATATTATTTTTGTTTTTAGTTTATTTTAAACCTATTTTATTATGTAATACATTGTATGAACATAACATACATTGTATGACTTACATTAAGTTGTTAATGGGTTTTAACGGTATCAAAAGGTTTATAGCTAGGGTATTATTTCCGATGTTTGTGAAACTTTTGGGGTAATTATAGTAGATGCGTAGAATTTCATACACAACTGTACTAGTTAATAAATTATTAATCATCCACACATCGTAGTAAATTAGTATCAAATAAATCAGCAAGTAAAAAAATGTTTAACCAACCATCTTTAGAAATCAAAAGAATCCACTTGACAAACTTCATAAAAGTTATGACATTACTTTTTTACCACAAAATGATACGGGATATACAATGACGGCAACACTTCCGTCATCAATAAACCCTCATACAATAGCTTGGGGTATAATGGGCCCGTATTAGTTAGAAGTGCATTGTAAGATGGCGCTAGTGCGGTTTAATTTGTTACGTGTTAGAAACAGATTTTTATTAATCAATTACTGGTTTATTATTTTATGAGGGTATTTAGTGGCTTGAAGTTTTGGTAAATACTGAAGAATGAAGTAAAATTTACGATGTATTATACTTGATTTAATATTAAACAGTGGTGGTTTTACATGGTCATAATCATCCGAATTACCCAAAAAAAGAAATTCTTAATCGAAAACTCAAAATGAAAATGTCACTATAGTGATCGGCAGTGAATGTTATTCAACCTAAAATTTATATCAAAATAATTGAATAATTATAATCATAAAACTATCCTATTGTAACGCCACTGCCGAAAAGAGTGTAAGGTATGTTGAATTCATGGATCTATCTGTCTGTATTATGTAGGTATCTATAATAAGCACTTTGTACTGGTATACTGGAAGGTGTCCTATACTTAAAAAATATATGTATACCGTAGGTATCTTAGATCTTCTTTCAATGATCCGAGATGGGTATAGACGCTTGTAGCACCTTGCGCATTACAAACGCGTTGCCTGCTCCACAAAAATTAATAAATCAATAGAAAGCGTTATATTAACAGCATAGTAGAGTCGCCCTGCTCCCGACATAACGCCTGCTCTCAATGGGCTATGGTGACCCTGCTTGCCGTAGGAAGACCACACTATAAAATAGTGTTATTTTGCTGTGAATTTCTGTAATGTGGAGGTATTACGCTACCCCAGGCAGAAGCGTAACGTACGGTTTATTACATACAAACTCATACCTAGCCTATACATTAGTAAATCTGCTAAAAAATTTAGTTTAATTCACTTTTATAGAATTTTAAAATAGTTACGAAACCGCGGACTTCGGCTTGTATACGTAATGTCGTTGTATTCATTCGTCCATAAGAACAGGCAAAGGCATAACCATGCAGCCAATTATTTTATTGTTTTTACAGATATCGCATTTAAATACTGGCTTAAAACATTTTAATGCATCTTGAGTTAGTTAGGCGCCAACTATATGATGCAAGTCTACATGATGCTGCTGGGATGAGGTGGATAACCAAGATAAGATATATTCTCAACACCTTTCACGCTATAAACATTTTACTTATTTATTTATTAATGATTCACAAACGTTTATACATTACTACTGACAATAATTTTAGTACATTATACTATAGTATTCTATTCGATTTAGAATTATTTTCCAATTTCACGTCTTGATTCACAAAACTATATCCATTTGCTATGACAACGTTCGCTCAGACACAATTTTGTAATTTTTATTTTTTGTAACATAAATCTTGGCTGACACATTAAATCTCGCCAAAAACTCCGCTAATACGTATTGGATGTTTTGATTTCATATTTAACCTTTTGATCCTAACGACCTGGCTGGCGTCTCCTCAACCATTGAAAACCTGGTTTGATATTTTAAAGTTAAATTACCTACTTACAGTTAATGAAATAACATCGCCCTTCTCGACATCTTAAAAAGCTTTCCACAGCGTTAAAATGGATTAGGATACCAATCTATTTGTTCTAAGTTCTAACTTAACCAAATAAATAGATCTTTTATGACCAGCGTCATTTTAAATACCACTCTTTACTTTTCTAGGAAATAGTAACGTGTATTCCAATCAAGGGTCTATTTGTAACAATGTTTTAGACCCAGCGGGATACGCTCGTACACGGGGGTGTTGAAACATACTTTTTATTACTGAATAAAAGTGCACACATCTGCCGATTGATATTAATGATGGAGCTTAAAAAATCATCATTCATTCTGATTCGGTAATTTAAAACACATGGACGGTGAAGCACTTAGCACCCAAGAAGAGAAAATGGACCTTGCAGTCTTAAACATAAGGTAACAATTAATTGAGACAACATAATTTAGCTAAGTGAGCGTCATCGAAAATTTTTGAGTGTCGCGAAACGCATATGGGTAATGAATAGGTTTTTTCCAATGGAAAATAAGGTTTTAAACTGTCGGTAATATCTTATTTACATATAATATTTCAGCAGTTTTCATAAAAATAAACATTACAAAAAATTAGTAAGGTATGACTAATTTTTTGTAATGTTTATTTTTATGAAAATTTTACCTCTATGCTAAGTCATGTCATGTGAATGATCGGAAAGACTTGCAACTTCAAACTCAAACGCTTCTAAAATTTGCCTTAAAATAAGTATTTTAATGATTGTGAAAGTCTGCAATTTTCATTGACAATAATTATCGTCATATTAAAGTTTGAGTATTCGGCCCTATTTTGAAAAGAGCAATTAATTATTGCCAATGAAATAGATCAGCTATCTGCTAGCAAAAAATAGGATGAAAACATTATAAGATGTTAAGGGTTGAAAATCGACTTTATCAAAAAACTAACAAATGTTTGTAATAATGGCATATCAGGCTCCAAGTCATACCGGGTCTTGATAGGTGAAACGACCTAGAGATGGATCATGGAATTTGGTGGTCAATTGTTGGACCATTGACAATAAAGTTCAGTTTCTTAAACGTGTTAGTAGTTTCTTAGCCACTTAATTCAATTGAATACAAAAAAGAACAACGTGAACAATCAACGGTAATTCCTTTATCGCGTAATGTCATTTAAAACAATGATGATGGCAGATGCCTGCAGATAAAATCGCCCTACACGCATTGGGTGCCCACGCGCCGAATGTCAACTTCGAAATTGTTAAGAGGAAGCCATATACATTCGTTAGTCTCGTGATATTAATCGTGCAATGGACTTTACCTACATCACGCGGCTTAATTTGGATTAATTATAAAATAATAGAAAGTTGCTTGAAGTCTTTGTATAAAAGTAGTTCAGTTAAAATTTTGTGAACATTGAACATTTTACATTGAAATGCAATGTATATTAGAACATGAACAAATTTCTTCCTCAATAATAAAAACTAATTATGTCTGGTTTGTGGCTGCTTTACAAATTATTAGTATTTGCAAAGCAGTATTGCTTTACTATAAATGCCATGATTCTTTGATTACGAACACATATTTAATGAACAATCAAATAAAAACAATCTGTAATATTCTTGTTTTGTTTGTTTGAGGATCTAATTACAAAACTGACACATATCGAAGACAAATTATGCTCGTCGTCGTAAGTTACTAAATTGATATTTAAATACTTACCCTTAACAAATTATTTTACATTGTCAAATATCTCGCATGTCCAATGTCCCGTAGAGGTGCCGCACAATGTGAGCATTTTGTCACATAAGTATTATTTATGCACGGACATACAAAGACATGTTGTGTTGAATAGTTGTGATGTAAAGATAAGTCACGGCGAAAACGTTATTTATGTTATTATTAAAAGCTGAGGACCTGATAATGATAATAGTTTTAATCCACACGAAATGTGAGAGATGAATTATGTCCAGGAAGGATATTGTTCTTCTTCTGTTTCGGCTGTTAAATAATTTGTTGTATTTACTTAATATTCCCCTGGAAATAGGTTGTTGGATAAATCTTAATTTGGATAAAGACTAGTTAGCATAGACACAGCATACATTCATTAAAGTAATTTTTTCATAATTATCGAATATTAAAAAGTATGTTTGATTTTTAAGAAATGATTGCCAAATTACTGTTAATTTTTAAGAAAAATTCCGTGCCGTTAGCGTAATTGCAGTATTTAAAACGTAGAGATAAGTTTTTTTAAATAAATGTATTCTCTTTTAGGATAAGTATATTGTTGATGATGTAATAGACTTTTTATTTAATTTATTCCATTAATATTTCTTTCTATTACGGTGTTCGTGATTGATCACCCAGGAATTATACATTACGGGTAGCAGATACATTATGCATCTGGCTTACATAACACGAAATGCAGTTTTATTCTAATTTCCTTGAACGCGTGCCTTCAAATAAATCGTCCATTGTATGCAGATGCGGTAACGCAGCAATATCGTGCTGTTTGCATAGGACATGTTAATTTTTCAGTCGTTGATCAAGATAAAACGTGCATTACTTTCACTTGGGCGGACGTTTTGTTCATTAATAGCGCTAAAGGTTTTACGAATTAATGTAGAAACATTTACGCCACGAATACTTTCCAAATATCAATAAGTCTTTAAAAGATTCAACGGTTAGTTGGAATATTTGGATAACCCTTTTATAAAGCAAGGTACAAATTATTTCGTTTAGTAAAGGTATTATTTTTAGTTGATAAACATTTTATATTTAGGTTTATACAGCAACAGCCCCTAAGGGATATAAGGTGCTATTTTTTGGTGAAATTTAAACTCTATCATTAGATTATTGAAAAAATATAAAAATAATCAAGTCGCCGGGGGGAATAAAGGATCCCATTAATTTAAAACTCTATGAAGTAATGTCAAACTGCAAACTTAATTACATACTACGGCTACGTTTCGTCAGTTCTCAGTTATGGCCTAATCTTATGGGGAAATTCAGTAGATATAGATAGAGCTTTTAAACTGCAGAAAATTATTAGGTACTGGCGCTTGGTTCTTAGACAGTTGTTATCCGTTATTTCAAAAACTAAATATACTTCCCTTGCCTTGCCTATATATTAGAGATGCCAGTGTTAAGTCGCATCCTTGTGACTTCGAACAATACACGGAAAAGTGTCGTAGACCACCCAGGACACAGTATCAGTATTTGTTGCATCGGCCGCCTTGCTCTACATATATTTACAAAAATAATATTAATAATATGTGCATAGTTCTATGTAACGAGTTACATTCAGTTTGAAATTACTCCAAGAGAAAACCATTTAAAAAAGAGCTTTTTTAAATGTCATTTTTGTTGATTCAGTTCAAAATAATGACATTTAATATTTTAAAAAACATTGTGACCATATTATTAATCTATAACTTTCGGGGGTGTATACATTCCGGTGACCGACCGTTTGCATCTTCTTGGCATGGAGATGTCGTCCAGCATGAATTTCGGCGAGTACATAGAGTCTATAGCAAGTACTGCTGCAAAAAAGCTAGGCATCCTCTCTAAAACGTTCAAAGAAATTTAGTAGCTCGTTTCTAGTCGTACTTCTAGAACTTGGAATTCTTTGCCTGCACATGTGTTTCCTCCTTCCTATAACATGGGTTCCTTCAAAAGAGGCGTGAAAAAATGCCTTTCGGGCCGGCAAGGTGGGGGCGGCTAGAGCAGTGTCTGAACTGCACTAGCTGACTCTTGGACTTTTCTTACCGCTTTACATCAGGTGGTGTTGAGTCATTTGTTCTGTTTTGTTTAAAAAAAAGGTGAGGCGGTATTTCACTTCTGGGCAGCTGTTGTTACTTTATAAAGCGCAAGTTCGATCGTGTATGGAATACTGCTGTCACCTATGGGATGGTTCTGTCAAATATCAGCTGGCAGCATTGGACTCTGTGGAGAAGCGAGCTGCATCGCCGTAGAGTTGCGCGTTTGTGGGCTTTCTATCGAATACAGATAGGAGAGTGTGCGAGGGAATTACACGAATTAATTTCCCCAGCTCCCTTTTACCATCGAGGGACCAGTCGTAGAATGGCTTTTCACCCTTATGTTGTGAATATTCTAACCATCCGCAGAAAGCATTTCGCCAAGTCCTTTGAATTGCGAACTGCCAAGGAGTGGAACTCTCAGCCTGCCAATCTGTTTCTCGAAACCTACAATTTGGACATCTTTAAGGCTAAAGTGAATAGGCACCTTCTAGGCAATCATGTATCATTGTAGGCCATGTCACTACTTAACATCAGGTGTGAGTGTGATTCTGGTTAAATGTTTGCCTATTAATTGTAAAAAAAAAAATGTATTTTCTACTATAACAACAATTGACTAATTATAATCTTGACAGTTGAATTTATGAATTATCTAAAAACAAAAATAATTTTATCAAAGTTTACTTGCCTTGTTTTGTAACTAGCATGTACTTTAAAGCCTATTTAATGCAGCCTAATTTTTATTTTCACTATGTGGAAATATTTTGACTAGGTGGAAATGTAGCTTAATTTAATATTAACATTTGCACGTCTGCTGCAGACGGGTGAATAATTCCCTTGGAGATTGTAATAGCTCATACCCTGCGACAATGTACGGTACAGAAAATATGAAATAAATTATTAAAAAAGAAAAAAATCCTACGATTTTGTAATTTCTTATTTCGTGGCCATGCAAGCACCATTGAAAATTTTAATCAGTAGTTATCTGTACATAGAAATCGCTCGTTGCTGTCTTTATCCTTTCAATGCCTTTTTTGAAAACTACCATGTTGTATTTACGGAACAGTTTACAATATAGGCTGAAACATAATTTTGAAAATAGAGCATTCCTCAGAAAACATTTCATTAATGTCAAAATGTGAACTTCATACCAATAAGGAGAGCAAAGTGCCGTTAGAAATAACTCATTTTTCTCAATTCACAAATTTTCTACAAAAATGCGTTTTATGGTAATTTAACAGTAACCGTTAAATGCTCGCGTGGGGTACAAATGACCATAGGCCTCTTAATCGTATCTGACATCAGAGACATTCTTGCAGCGTATGGCACTGCAATGTCATGCTAATTAAATGAGCATCGTTGTTTTTAATTAACACCAGTTTAGGAAGACCCCTGTTCTTTTGTTTCTTTATTTCCCCACTAGCTTCTGCCCGCGACTTTGTCTGCATTATCTAATAGGAACGCATTGTAGTCCTTGTTTTTATCCAGACTATACATCCAGGAAATAAAATGTTGAAAAAACATAAGTCCTTTATTTATTTATTTGAACACCAACGTAATAAACATCAAAGATATACAATTTAGACATAATTACAATTTGGTTTCAGCTTTATGTCATTACAGTTATAGGTGAAGACTACATGCAACAAGGAGCAACAAAAATTCAAAAGAATAAAAAAGACTAGAAACTAAAAGAGACAATTAGCGTTGAGCAAAAGTGATCTCACATTTTAATGTTTTTGATGCGCCAAAACTATTTTTCTTAGCTTATAAACTCTTGAAATGTTAGAGTTAGAGTAAATGCTCACGCAGTGAACATGTGATAAGGCAAAAAATAACTAAGACTGCTGGACTTCGTGGGTAGGATTCCCCACTGCTTCCACAAGGAAGCCATAGCAATACAAAAATTGTATTTTACAGTTTACTACTTTGTTATACCTCTCTAAAAGCTACTAGTATGTGTATTACGAAATTTTATATCATAATAATACAATGACGTCTACATTATCTTTGCATTAGATCAAATGAGGATGGTTTTGACCCGTGCGCGGGCGCATGCCACAATTTCATAATTAATTCAGCGTCCACCAGGTGGCGTGGCAGATGGACTATTTGGGGTCAATTTACATGTTTAATGTTACATACCACGACATTTTATGTGATGACAAACAGACGTAATGATACTCATAGTTAATATTCATTTCATAGTAGCTTCCTTTAAATTTTCAGCTGCCTGATTAAACTTCGAATATCAAGTAGTTATTCAATTTAAAACCACTAACGTATTAAGTTAATTGTTTTAATAAATAAGCCTGATAATTATATTTAGATTGGATTATTTATCTTATACCCAAGTTTAACATGTCCTTTCGATTGTTTATTTCTAATTAATAATTTGAGATTTTAAAATGACGAAGATGCATTAGGACGAACTAAAAAATGCAAGCGTAGAGTAGGTATAGCATAATTCAATGTTGACTATCGCTCTTATTATACAGAATATAACTAAGCATTTGACAATCGAAGCTGTTGTTTAATGCCCTTGTGGCCCACAGTACAAAAAAAATGTTTTTTTCAATCTGGCATTGAAGAGTTTAAGTTGTATCGTTCAAGATGCACATGAACAATGAGTTCCACAGATTAGCTATAGATACTATACACGTGCATTAAATAACCCTCCAACAATGCTTAACCAAATTATAAACTCATAACGAGCCTTTACACGGTGCCTTATCCAACCCTGTAATTGTGGCTATCTGTTCCAATCTAAGACAATAGGGTTGCTCACACCCCGCAAGTCGTCACGGCCGACTGGCTGTAAGCCACGAGGCCAGGTGTATGCCTTACTGGCGTTTAGCCATCTGGTGTCTGAGCTTAGAAAGTAAGAGAATTGCTGAGCAAATATTTAAATTATAAAAAAATATAAATGTATTTTCTGCTGAAATATAGAAGCCTTGGTTGGTATCAGCAGGTTCCGTTTACCGTTTACCTGCTGTATAATAAATTAATATATGTATGTAATAGTCCATTCTTTTGTTTATTTCCCAAAGTAAATAACGTCATATAAGAAGTAACTAGGTGGTAGGCCCGTATGTAGGTATTTCAGCCGTAAAACAGGTTCTTTTTAATCTCAAGCCTCAAGATGACAACGCAGCTGCAATACCAGGTGATTTTTTCGTTTTTGTGCAAGTGTCTACAGGCGACAGTAGCCACTTACCACCACTTCCTTGTCACACAGTTGGTCTTTTAATTGTTAAAGCGAAATGCCCGGTTCATAAATAGGAGTATAATAAGTGAGGAAAGGTTGAGTTCTAATAGATTCAAAGGTCTGCATTAGCCGCGTCTTCATTAGATGTAAGACGAAGGAGGGTTGACCGAAGTAAATTAACTTTTTTCCAATTAAATAGACACCTGGGCTTGGCTCTACCCTTCAAGATGTTCGAGATATACTGCCTGTTACTGGTATAGCTCAGAAAGGCGGTTACGGATGTTATATTAGTTTTTTAAAATACATTTTTGAGTTACTGTAAATTGTTTTTTTTATATATGATTATTATTGATTATAACCACTTACCACCCGTCTGGTGGTAGGCCATCAGCTTGTTTGTCATCTAGTTGTAAAAAAATAATGTTCTTTAATAAAATATTTAAAATGTTTATAATCTCGAATGAAGCAACTCGCTTAATAAAGATAAAAACTTCACTTGGTAAGTTCGTTTAATCATACATTTTAGGGCAGAGCAGAATACGTAAATGTAATATGTTTACTGGACATTCCCTTACTTAGAGTCAATTTTTACTTTAACATCTTAGAACATTTTTACCGCAATTTGAACCAAGTCACTGATGGGCATTTTGTAAAACCAACACACCGCATAATAACCAACGTCTGGTGTCTAAATGACCCGCACTTACGATGCGTTAAATTTATACGGCACCTCCGCAAATTAGGGTTATTGAAGAAAATTGACCTGAGCCATTTCAATGTTTAAATTGAACTTGAGTAATTTTAACGTGTATTTTGAAATTTTAGTCAAAATTGATGGTTTATGGTGTAATGATAATTTTCTGATTGGTGTTTAGGTGGTGAATATGCTTTATTTTAAGTTCGTAAATAAATTGAAGCTTAATAGGTAAATTTCCAAACTCATAGGTGCCTATATCCAAGAGTTCCATATCAAGTTTTATACATTTGTACAAACAAATGTATAAAACTTGATATGGAACTCTTTACATAATATCTTACAATTTCAAAAATTATTTTAGTAAAATACACCAGTAACATTTGTGTTTATGATTTGTTAAAAATTGAAAAGTAAATGAGCTTCTAGAAGGCATAGGGCCTTTCGTAAGTTATACAATATATTATTCTGAATTATGTGTAAATATATTTAAAAAAAAAACAAAGTTGATTCTGCTAGTTAACGTCAGATGTGTCTGTTATAGTTTGCAATCGAAATGAGCATTTTGCGCTTATGTATCTACTGGCGACCGGAACGCCCTCTGCATTTCTGTAGGCTTATGAAAGTATTTTGTCGTAGACTCTAACTTACAAAGACGTATCACAGCAATATTCTTATCTGTTATGTATAATTAACTCTTTTAATTTTTTTACATTCGCCATTTTAGTATACAATACACATAGAATTCGATATGTTTTTTTACATTCAATCGTCCCTTCTAGCGACATCTTTTGGCGGGTGGCGGATACCGAGAGAAAGTGAAATTAAAGTTAAAATATTCGGAATGCAATTCAAATAACGTAAAAGTTTTAAAATATTTTAGTGAATTTGAATTAAAATGGAGTTTTTGCGAGATAAGGGATAAAAAGAAGTCGTACGTCAGCCATTCTAAAAACAGAGTTTTTTTTTGTATATTATCATATCAGATAAATTCTGTGTCAATTAATTTGCGTATTGATTTTAGTAGATATATAAGATATACATTTATTTTACTACTTGAAAAAATACTTTCCTTTGGTGTTATAACTTTCCTTTGCTATTATAATTCGAAATTAAAAATTACTTTAAAATATGATTAATTTTCAACGTGGAGTGCTCGTGAAAGCATAGGACAATACTACCTATTATATTGATATAATAATAATAATAATAATATTCATACACTCACACCTATTTTTTGGCCCAAAGTAAGCATCATTAAGAGCTTGTGTTATAGATACTAGATAACGGATAAATATTGATAATAATATGTATATAAATATTAGAAATATACTAAATAAACATATAAACATCCGTGACTCGCAAACAAATGCTCGTGCTCATCATAAAAACATTTGCTCCTACCGGGATTCGAACCCGGGACCTCTTGACCGAGTAGCCTGCATAGCAAGGGGTACAGACCGCTCGACCAGCCGTTCGATATATGATATTGGTGTCATATTGATCCCAAGAGTATAACATCAATGATGTACTGGATGCCTTACATACTCACGATGCATGACAAGTTAAATGACTGACCTAAATAAAATAGGTGGGTTACCATGACAACAGATGCGTTGTATCAAGCAAGCTGCGGTCAGACAATAGTCAATCAGGGCAGCGCGTGCGCCATCACTCATCCACGCATTCTTCATTTAAATTTTATACGGTTGGGGTTCGAGACACAGCGATTGTGGTTTATCATAAACGAAGCGGGACTATCT
This sequence comes from Nymphula nitidulata, assembly GCA_947347705.1. Lineage (NCBI taxonomy): Eukaryota > Metazoa > Arthropoda > Insecta > Lepidoptera > Crambidae > Nymphula > Nymphula nitidulata. The sequence continues at coordinate 12,524,598 of OX374636.1, forward strand.
TATTTGTTACTAGCTGACCCGGCAAACGTTTTGCCATATTTATATATGGCAAAACAACGTTTGCCGGCAAAAAATGTCCAAGATATAAAAAAAATAGATAGAAGCCGATTCTGAATATAGAAATTACCATTTCATAAAAATCGGTCAAGCTGTTTCGGTATGTAAGTAAATGTATAGTAACTAAATTTGTGACACGAGAATTTTATATATTAGATGAGCAAAAGTTAAAAAAAAAGATAATTATGTTTAAACAATTAGGTACTTGTAAACACCTAAACATTGCTGAATATTAATTGTCATAGGATTTTCCTATTATCAACATTTCATGCGCTATATCGAAACCTGATTTCGGCCAAAACAGAAAGGGATAGAGACACGAGAGACACAGCGCGAAGAAAAAAGACAAAATAGCGCGATCGCGCGTCTAACCGTAACGTAAGCTAAAATACACAAATAATTTTATTAAAAAATAACTAAGAGGAAACAAAAAAATTTTAAACAAAAATTAAAACCGACTTCAAAAAACTGAAAAGGATAAAATAATTAAATTTAAGTAGGTATTCATCCCCTAGAAACATATTTTTGGAGTCGGTGCTTCACTTTCTATTGTTTTTGAAAACCACTTAGCACCAACTCCAAAAATATGTTTCTAGGGGATGAATACCTACTTAAATTTAATTATTTTATCCTTTTCAGTTTTTTGAAGTCGGTTTTAATTTTTGTTTCAAATTTTTTTTTCACAATTTTTAGTGGTAACTTTCTACGGTCGAAGCTAGATGGGTGATCGTAAACTTATATTGTTTCCTACTATCGTATCGTTTCACTAAAAAGTCATTTGAAAAGCAAAACTTCGCAATTTCGCATATGTAGACGACTTCATAATTTAAGTTTTTTTAAATTTAAAACCAAAGTACCCAACTGTTTTTGAAAAAAATTTTATGGGACCAAATGGCAGCTATTCCGCATCGAACAAAAAAAGAATCACGTAAATCGGATCAGTAATCTCGGCGTAATCGGTGTACATACATAGAAAAAAAAAAAAAAAAAAAAAAAACATACCGGCCGAATTGAGAACCTCCTCGTTTTTGAAGTCGGTTAAAAACGTTTCGACACGATCGTGAATATTAACGATATCTACTTTTAAAATTAATTTCCTATTAAATATATATCGTTTGCCAATAATCTATAAATTTCTTATTTTTAAGAGGTCATTTCAAATTAAAATGTATCGAGGCCTTACACCATACATATGATCTAAGATCGAGGAATAATCTTTTATCGCCTATCTCGTTCGTGACGTTTCTACATAAAGATATAAAGAAAAGTATATCTGATTTTCAGACCTGTAAGATCTTTCAGCGACATAATAGCATTAGGTACTTAAAAAAGAACGATTTTTTTTCGAATTAGCGCCGTTTAGACCACTTAGTTACTCTGTCTAGTCATGTAAAATTAAAAGTCTTTGTCAATCCGAACTATACAATTCTTATTTGCTAAAAATAAGTTTTTCCGATTAGAAAACAAAAGGAAAAAAATAAAAAACGTTCCCTTAGTAGCCAGAAATCCAATAAGTTATTCGATAAATCAATATCCTAAACATTCATCAGAAAAAAAACTACAAAGAACAATTTGTATTCTTGTCGGGAAAAAACAAAAAACCGTTTTATTCGATTTTTCCAACTCAACATTGAAGGAAACAAGGCAGACTCTGTTGGAATAAAAGGGACAGCAATTGTTTGTTTTTCGAAAGCTACATTAAAATATTGAAAAAAAAACGGGTAGTAAAAAATAGGTTTTATTGACAGATATGATTAAGATAAAAAATTATATGTAGGATCCGTCGTTCGGTAGTTCAATGTATCTACCGTAAATTTGCCGAAAAAAATATTAAAAACCGAATATTTTCTTCCCGTTCGCACTCAAGCCACACCTCACACTTTGATAACCCCACTAATGTTCCATTAGAGAGACTGACTTCTCTGCGCTTGCGCATAAAAAACGACCAATTTTCGCGGCTGCTTTACATAAGATTACATACAAATGGCTATAAAATGAACTCTATTATCCATTATTGTGGACATATTTGTTATAGTAATGATGTTGTTCAGGTTTAACTCGCGACCATTGGTATTTGGTTGATACAAAAAAGTCGTGTGGATAAAAGAAAGTTAATTGGAAACGTGTCTTACGAAGAAATGGGTAATTTTATTGTAGGAACTTTTGTAAAATGAAAAAAAAAACCGACCAAGTGTGAGTCCGACTCGCGTACTAAGGGTTCTGTTTTCAGTACCATTGTCTACAAACAAGCATCTACCAGTTGCTGTTATCAATATCGAGCAAAAAATCCCGTTTGTTTTGGGACCCCCTTAAATATTTATTTTATTCTGTTTCTTAGTACCTATTTGTTGTAAGAGCGGCAACAGAAATACATCATCTGTGAAAATTTCAACTGTCTAGCTATCACGGTTCATGAGATACAGCCTCGTCGTGTCGTGACAGACAGACGGAAGTCTTAGTACCTAATAGTGTCCCGTTTTACCCTTCGGGTACGGAACCCTAAAAAGACAAGGGGCGCGAGGCGCAATGAATTTACAAATTCCGATACTTTGTACAAAATACACTCGTATTCTCGTTTATTCTAAAGTGGGACGTTTTGTGGTAATTTATACATAGCTAATTAATTTGTACATAGCGTGCTACAACTAATAGCATAAAGATGCCCAAAGCCTATACTCCGCCTGAAACGAGTTAAACCCTGTATAAGTCGTATCAAGCGTTAGTGAAAAAGGAAATGCCAGAAGCACTTTCGAATCTAGTCTAATATAAAAAAATGTGTTAACTAACAATGCCATAATGTCTATCTGTCATGTCATGTCTGAATTTACGTTAACTAACAATGTCATAGGTGTCATGGGGTGTAAGGGGTCCCGGATAACTCACGGGATCCAAGCCAACCTCACCTGCGCGTGGTGCACCCTGCTGTTCAACAGACGAGGCTCTGGCGCTCCCCACCAACCCGCACTGGGCCAGCGTGGTGGGAGACGGCCCACAACCCCCCAATTATGACCTGATAAAACTACACAAGGCCCCAAGTGCCCGGCGGTACCGGAGGCCGCGCCGGCGGTGAGGGACGTGCGCGAGGCGCCGGGACCAGGAGTGCCAAGAATCCCCGGGTGGCGGAAGACATCCCGTCAGACGACCTTGGCCCTGGCAACTTATAACACACGCACATTGCGGACTGAGGAGAAGCTGCTGGAACTAGAGGAGGAATTGAGCAGGATTCGCTGGAGTATAGTCGGACTATCTGAAGTCCGACGAGAGGGCGAGGACACGATGGTCCTGAAATCCGGCAACCTGCTCTATTTCCGGGAGGGCGAAGATCTGTCCCAAGGTGGTGTCGGGTTTATTGTCCACAAGTCTCTTGTGAGCAACGTTGTACAAATCGGAAGTGTATCGAATAGGGCGGCGTACCTTATACTCAGAATCACCAAACGGTATTCGTTGAAGATCATACAGGTATACGCCCCGACCTCGACTCACCCCGACGAGGAAGTAGAAGTAATGAATGAGGATATCTCTCGGGCAATAAATACTTCCAAAACTCACTACATCGTTGTCATGGGAGACTTCAACGCAAGGCTGGGCAAACGTGGCGATGATGAGTTGAAAGTGGGACAATTTGGAGCTGGAATCCGGAACTTTAGAGGTCAAATGCTGGCCGATTATATGGAGAGGGAGGCATTCTTTATGATGAACTCCTTCATCAAAATTAAGCCGCATCGAAAATGGACCTGGAAAAGTCCGGATGGCGCAACGAAAAATGAGATCGACTTCATCATGTCGACTAAGACTCGGATATTCAATGATGTCTCAGTGATCAATTCGCTTAACACGGGGAGTGATCACCGAATGGTACGAGGCGCATTGAATCTCAACGTGAAATCCGAGAGGTATCGACTGATGAAGTCTACGCTCCGCCCTGCAGCTATCCAGATCCAAAACTCCGAACTCTTTTAGCTCGAACTGCAAAATCGCTTCAATTGCCTGGAGGACTGCACAGATGTGGACACGTACAACGACAGGTTCGTGGAAGCTGTTCTTACGGCGGGTTCAGGGCTCTTCAAACCCAGCCATAACAAAAGAGGTAAAAAAATCTCTGCGCCAACTTTAAAGCTCATGAAGGAAAGACGTGCACTGCAGTCTTCCGAAGACGCTCGTCGGCAACTCAACAAACAGATCTCCAAGTCCCGCGACATACGCCACTTTAATACAGAATATATTAGAGAGGCAATCGAGCGGAACAAAGACTCCAAAGTGTTCGCCCGAGATCTGTCGATAGGACAGAGTTTGCTGACGAAGCTGAAAACGAAGGATGGCAGATTCGTTACATCCCGACCTGAGCTCTTGGCCGAGATTGAAAACTTCTATGGACAGCTTTACGCGACATCACGCACACCTGTCACTAAGGCCACTGATCCAAGAGCCAAATTAACCCGACATTACACGGAAGATATCCCGGACGTCAGCCTGTACGAGATTAGTGTAGCTCTCAAACAACTTAAGAACGACAAGGCGCCGGGCGACGATGGAGTTACAGCAGAGATTCTGAAAGCAGGTGGACGACCGGTCCTGAAAGCTCTTCAGAGGCTATTTAACTCCATCATGCTCGAGGGTAAAACGCCAAAGGCATGGCACAGGGGCGTGGTGGCACTTTTCTTCAAAAAGGGTGACAAGACCCTATTGAAGAACTACAAACCCATCACGCTCCTGAGTCATGTCTACAAGTTGTTTTCGAGGGTTATTACGAATCGTCTAGCACGCAGGTTTGACGACTTCCAGCCTCCCGAACAAGCCGGTTTCCGAAAAGGGTTTAGTACCATAGACCACATACATACGCTGCGGCAGGTTATACAGAAGACCGAAGAGTACAACCTGCCATTATGCTTAGCGACTTAAGCTTTTGGACTGGAGGGGACTTGGCATCAACATAAGCAGCGAGTACATGACTCACCTTCGTTTTGCTGATGATATCGTAGTCATGGCTAAAAACCTGGAAGACTTGGGCACATTGCTCGATGACCTCTGTAGAGTCTCCCAACAAGTGGGTCTTAAAATGAACATGGATAAGACGAAAAATATGTCGAATTCCCATGTCGTACCCACTCCTGTGAAGGTTGGAAGCTCTACACTGGAAGTTGTTGACAAATACATTTACCTGGGAGAAATAGTCCAACTTGGTAGGTCCAACTTCCAGAAAGAGGTCAATCGACGGATCCAATTCGGCTGGGCAGCGTTCGGGAAGCTACGCAGCATATTCTCGGCACAACTACCGCAGTGTCTCAAGACGAAAGTCTTTAATTCGTGTGTGTTGCCAGTGATGACATACGGAACCGAGACGTGGCCGGTTACAATGGGCCTTATACAAAGGCTCAAAGTCACCCAAAGAGCAATGGAGAGGGCTATACTTAGTGTTTCTCTGCGTGATCAAATCAGAAATGATGAGATCCGCAGGAGAACTAAGGTCGCTGACATAGCCCAAAGAATTGCGAGTCTCAAGTGGCAGTGGGCAGGTCACATTGCAAGGAGGACTGACGGCCGTTGGGGCGGAAAGGTCCTCAAATGGCGGCCGCGTACCGGGAGACGCAGCGTTGGTAGGCCCCCCACAAGGTGGACCGATGATCTGGTAAGGGTCGCGGGAAGCCGTTGGATGAGGGCAGCAAAGGACCGATCGGTTTGGAGATCCTCGGGGGAGGCCTATGCCCAGCAGTGTCTGACTTGTCTGAATTTACACCGGTTCCAAAAGTTGAACTACCGAGAAGATTCCGGCAACAAACTCGTGTAGTAGTAGAATACTCTTTTTAAATTTTAATATTAAGTTACAATGTTTGTGGTTTTATAATAATAATAATTAGCAGTGCAGTGTGTCGTACAGAGAAACGAATATTTTAATTAGTAATGCACCCACAAAGTAAGTAATGACAAAAAACTTAATTTTCAGGTTATCTAAAAGTCATACATAATGCACGATAGAAGAACATTAGGCTTTCAAAATGTTATATACAATATTACATTTTGAAAGCCTAATGTGTCCACCATCGTCACCAGCCTATATACCACACACCACTGGGCACAGGCCTTTCTACATGGGAGAAACACATGCGGAGTTTGGGCCATAACACCACCACGCTGCCCCAATGCGGGTTGGTGGGTTCAAGCGGTTGCAGGAGCAACCGGGACCAACGGCTTAACGTGCCTTCCGAAGCACGGAGGAGCTCGAGATAACAAACTTTAATTGACCTATCCCAGGATCGACCATGGCGAAAGTTGCTTTGTTTTTAGTATCGAAACCAGAGCACTTCAACCAATACTACACCGAGCTCCACGGAGGAGCTCGGTGGCGTAGTGGTTCGATATTGATTGAGGTGATTTATATCCTTAATGTCCGTTTTAGAACGATCTATTTTAAAAATTAACGAGGTGTCATTTGTAATCAATACTGTCCTCACACATTTTTTTAATAGTGCGGGTGGAGGTCGTTGATATAAATTAGGAACAGAAATGGCCCTAATATCGATCCCTGAGGCACGCGCGCCCATACGCACAGCCGCACCCCAAGACTCAGTTTTATATTTATGATGACAACTTTTTGAATTCTGCTACTCAAGTACGATTCAATATGCTTTAATGAGTTTATTGATACTCAATAAGCTTCAATTTACCCAATAAATTTTGATGATCAACACAGTCCAACGCTTTTAATTTAATATATCACAGAAGATTCCTAGAGCATACTGCCGATTTTCCTAAGCTTCAAATATGTGTTTCATAAGCGCAACTCTCGTATCTGTAGTATTTTAACCTTTTGGGAACTCAACCTGTCTATTGTAGAACAATTAATTTCTCGTATAGTGAGAAAGCAATTGGTTTGAGAAATATTTTTCGAAAATTTTGCTAAGTTTAGGCAAAATGGAGATGGAACGGAAATTAGTGGGATCACCGTCATCTCCCACTTAAGCCAAAGGTATTATTTTACTTAATTTAATTTGATTGGAAAATACACCATCATCAATACATTTATTAAATATAAACGATCACTGAGGAGACAAACAGGATAACATTTATTATAGAATTTATTATAGTCTTTTTTTCATATTCCAATAATTAAAAGCTTTTATGATCGTATCAATGTTAATTTCATGGAAATTGAAAGCCATATTGCTTATGAACATTCGATTCTATGAGAGCAAGAGCGCGTTTAATACACGAATTCAATTCTTCGGTAATTTGAATAGGTAGTTATATCGAAAAAAGACTCGAAAGTATTCGTCACTCCATCATCTGTTTCTACAATGTTGCCATTGACATTTAATTTAAATCGCAAATTCGTAATTTTCGTTTTACCACTTTCTTAATTTATAACTTTCCAAGTGGCTTTTATTTTAATGTCATGTTCCTTAATTCTATGACTCAAAAATATGGCTTTGGCTGTGGCAGTATTGCAAACCTTTTTAAAGTTCTTTCAGACTTATTTGATAAATAATAGATCAGTAGAAGTACACGTCTGATAGTGATATAATACTGGTATGTGATAGAATTTTCTTCTACATATAATATATAAATACTTAAAGTCGCCCAATCACTACACTTCCTTTTGAACTGACTGAACCTTATAGTTTTTTGTTTAAAATTATTCTGGAAAGCTATATATTCACATCTTCAAATAAATTGGTATTTATCTTATTTGGATCATCATCGGTTTCATCACAAGAGTAAATTCTATTCATTAATTACTTTAAAACTTCTTCAAGTGACTGTCTGTAATAGGCATGAGAGCGATTTTTCTAGTTTGGTTAAAATTATGATGGTGCTCCATAGAGATTTTCTGTCCACTATGATCCGAGTTTATATAATATAAAGTTTAGCTTTATATAATATATATATTGGTTTTTCAAGTACATAAAAATTACCAAAAATAATAATATCCAAGTAAGTAGTTGATGTGGGTGTAATTCTAGTAAGTTCAAAGAATGTATGGAGAAGATTAAACTTTTGAATAAGTACCTACGAACAAGATGCTAAAAAGTAAGAATGTCTCGTATCAGAAATCCATACTAATATTATAAATGCGAAAGTGTGTCTGTCTGTTACTTCTGCACGCATATACCGCACAGCCGATTTAGTTGAAGTTTTACATTTATCAAACGTTGGTACTCACTTAACCTTAATGACTTTGATGTATGACTTCATCATCATCATCATCACCAGCCTATATACGTCCCACTGCTGGGCACAGGCCTTCCTACATGGGAGAAACACATGAGGAGTTTGGGCCATAACGCCACCTCGCTGGCCAAATGCGGGTTGGTGGGTTAAAACGGTTGCAGGCCAAGCACGGAGGAGCTCGAGATAAGAAATTTTGATTGACATATCCCAGGACCGACCATGGCGAAAGTTGCTTTGTTTTTCGTGTCGAAACCAGAGCGCTCAAGCCAATACGCCACCGAGCTGCTCAAGTATGACTTGACAGTCTCTTACTTAAATTTCAATCAGTGCTAACTTCGTTTATAGACCTCTTCTAGCAGTATGTAAACACCTACGCAATGCTTAAATTCTTAAAAATCACTTTATTGTCATAACTCCTTACCGATATCTAAGGGAAGTGTAAGACAGTTGTCTTATTGCTATAAATTCTTGTAAGGCGCACGATTTGTCTTTTCTTTGGCTATCTTAGTATATGAGTAATTGCTATTAAATTATTTGAAGGCGTTTTACGCGGTAGCATTATCAAATCAAAACTAACTTTAAGCTGTCATACTACTGATATTATTTATTAGCCACCGGTTATAATTTCGATCACAGCTTAGCTTCATTACCTTCGCAATACCTACATAAAGTTTGCATGAGTGGGTAGACTGTAGTATGAATGAATGAGAGACTGCGTGGTTTTATCCAGGTGCTAAGAACAAAGCTTCAGCAGGGCCTCATAAAATATTTGTTTAACCTATCGCGCTTCACCTACCAGCCCTCCTGTGGGCTCATGAACAGTAAGGCAATATTGTGTTCTAAATGTGACAGCTTCAGAGATGCGAAAAAAGGTATCTCTGTCTGTCTGTCTGTTATGTTTTTACTCCGAAGCTGAACCGATTAAGATGTTATACGATTGCATTCTGAGAAAGGACATAGACTACGCGACATTTACACAGGCCGAGGCGTAGACAGCCACTAGTAAGAAATAAAAATAATTATCTGTTCAAATATAAGCACAAGTTCATGTTACACATTGCTGACTCATTTCGAATACATTGATCGATATTTCATCACACCTATACAACCCTGCGGTGCATAGCAACAGTGGCTCGTGGGTCTGAGTCATAAGCTGAAATGCATCGGAGGTGACTCACGCACGGTTTCCTCCTCGAACATATTATGATATTTAGGGATCAACAGGAGAGTGCGTAAGAGAAATAACGGGTTGTAGATAAATAAAAATTGTTTATTATTTTGCACACACATTTGTTATATAAACATCACGGAGATAAAACAAACACAATATAAAAAAGTGTAAAACTTATTGAATTATAACTCATTAAAATATTTATATTCACATTTGAAGTGATTGGAGGAAATTGTAAGGAAGAAGAAGGTTCACAGAGTAAGGAAATGTTCATATAAAAATTTCACTGCCATATTCATCGTAATTTATGGATAGTCCTGCCTGAATAAAGGCAGATCGAGAAGGCAATAGGTGTATACGTGGGCACAGAACAAATAAACTTCTTCTTTATTCTGTGACCTGCTATAACTATAGACCTCGTTAATAAGGACGATAACACGATGAAATTGATAAAAGCGCACCGATCCTGTAAGCCCACATATTCCAGACACAGTAAAATTGGTTTTAAGGCGATACTCGTACATCAGAAAATTCGCACTTTTATATCTAATGTCATCGGCCGCTGAAAGATCTTACAGATCTAAAAATCAGATATACATCTTCATATCTTCTACACGTGTAGAACCAAAACACGATTAAAATTTTCCTCGATCATTTTACTCTAGAAAAGACTTTTTAAAAATATTAATGGTAAATGATAATTTGTATTCAATAGGAAATTACTTTAAATAGTACATATCATTAACATTCACAATCGTCTAGAAGCGTTTGCTGTAATTCTTATCATTATTTTTAATTAAAATAATTTGTGAATTTTCGCTTACTTTTCATCTCTGTTTTGTCTTTTTACCTCCTGCTGAATCAGACATATCATATCTCTAAGTACAGCCAAATTGCCCAAATTGATAATACGCTTCTTTTTTAAAGTCGTTTAAAAATAGATTTTTTGTATTTGGTGTTTCCTGAGATCATTCTGTGGGTGTTTCATTTTCTATAGGAAACAACTTAGTACAACTTCCAGAACTTTTTTTATGGGGTGAGTACAGCTACTTTAATTTTTTTTTCATTTTAGTGTTTTGAAGTCGACTTTCTTCACATTTTTTTAAATACCTTTCTAAGGTCGAAGCCTAATGGATGACCTCCTCCTTTTTTGTTGAAATCGATTAAAGAACGCACGTGTCCTCAACCTCACTTAAGAAACGTCGGGTGTTAAAAACTTAATACAGATCCGCAATTCTGTGGCATTCAGTAAAACAATTTTATACTGAACCATATGAAAATGCGGTTGTTTTCCGGTTATCGTATAAATCGATTTTGAAATATTCGGAACCTACATTCAAAGGAATTTCTCGAGCTGCGGCCTAGTTTTTTTTAAGTAATGAGGTTACCTTGATCGTTATGAGGTTACCTGGAGGAGCCCGGTGGCGCAGTGGTTTGAGCGTTCTGGTTTTGATTATGAAAACAAAACAACTTTAGCCTTGGTCGGTCCCGGGATGGGTCAATCAAATTTATAATCTCGAGCTCTCCCCCGTGCGCCGCAAGGCACGTTAAGCCGTTGGTCCCGGTTGTTACTGCAACAGGCTTAACCCACCAACCCACATTGGGCCAGCGTGGTGGTGTTATGGACCAAACCCGTCATGTGTTCCTCCCATGTAGGAAGCCCTGTGCCCAGCAGTGGGAAGTATATAGGCTAATGATGGTGATGAGGTTACCTTTAAAATTGCTTACCTTTTAAAGGTACTTTCGTTTCGATACCTGGAATTTTTACCAGCACATGTTTTGCCTCATTAATTCCTACAGCACGGGTACCTACCGCAACGGTACCTGCAAGAGGGAGGCGTGAAAAGGCACCATATGGGCCGGCTAGGTAGAGGCAACTAGAACAGTGTGACCACACTATCAGTTTTCTTCGTGCCGCGTGTCAACAGGTGGTGTTGAGTAATTTGTCATGATATTTAGCCCCCAACGAAAAAAGAGGGGTGTTATAAGTTTGACGTGTCTGTCTGTGTATCTGGGTGTCTATCTGTGGCATCGGTCTTCCAAAAGTAATAGATCGATTTTGATTCAGTTTTTTGTTTGAAAGCTGACGAACTAGGTTTGTTCTTAGGTATAATTTATGAAGATCAGTTCAGGCGTTTGATGAGTATCAGCTCATTTTGTACTTGATAAAAGGGTTTTACTAACTTTCACTGATCCGATTGATTTGAAATATGGTGTACTGTCACTTCGGTGACATTCCCATGACATACTAACTTTGAGCTGATCCTATACCATCAAAGGGCTGTTATGAACTGTCTCAATGAGATGGTGTTAGATAGATTAATAAGGCCGGGGGTTACTTAAAATTTTCAAATTTTATATTTCTTTATCAAAAATAAAATACATAAAGAATAAAATAAATAAAATTCAGCAGTAATAATTGAAAGACAATTTTATTAATTTATTTTCTTTTACTATCTCTATTTACATAGATTTTCGTTTCGTTGAAAAGAAAAATAAGACTTCTTTACAATAATTATTATTAGATATAAGTTACCTACTTTTATTCTATATAAATATTGGAAGCTAACAGACTGATTCTAACAAAACTTGCCAAGCATTAGCAAATCAGGGAAGTCTAATTAGTTATAAGAGGATTTTTTTAAAAGTCTAATGATAAAGAACATTGTAGCGATTTTCGGTGTATGAAAAGCTAAAAATTACTCTGACTCAATTATTATTAGACTCTTTGAAAGATCCTCTAACAACTTATTAGACTAGCTTGACTTGCTTATGCATGTAGTCTTATTAGATTCGGTTTGTTCGTTCCAACATTTTCGACTTAAAAGTTTTTATGAAAAGGCGTGCGGCGTAAACCCTCTTAAGTTGGTTTAATAAATAAGGATTTTGAAAAGAGATGTTCCAAAAATGTATGGATACCCGGCCAACTCTATGTACACTAATGTTCAATTGTCCATTTTTTTTTGCTTTGTTGCGTGTACAAAATAAGATTTTTTATAGAAAAAACTGTAACGCGGCCAAATATTCATCATATGCACTGGCCGGATATGAAACATCTTCTTTACAACTTTTTTCTCTACATAATAAATAAATCAACTGAAAAGCTTAGTTAGAAACGCGTTTTAAGCTTGCAATAAAAAACCGTTAACAACAATAGAGTTTTGACTGTGAACAATTCATTAAATTGATTGTATCCTATAGCTCAGACTATGGAGACATCATAAGAAAGTATAATAAAGTATTTTTTCTTATTAGTAGTGAGAAGAACTTTTATTTTCGAGCTTTAATAAAACATAAATATCAACAAATGTTGCTTATTATGCACCTTAAATTCATACCTAATTGCTACAATAATCTATATTAAATTTAAATTATGCGAACTTACGCATGTTTCACTGCGTAAGTCGGTTTTAAAACAACTAAGTTGAGTTCATTTTACTTTGACTTAACAATCAAACATAATATTATTACATTATAAGGATTCAGAAATCAAAACACAAGAACTCAAAATATAACTCAACAGCATTATTTACAATTCTCAATAGAACAATTTAATGTAATATTACAATATATACACAATAAGCTAAGAAATTACTTAAGTAATTATCTATTTGTTGGTGCAGTAGGCATTAGCGATAAACAAAATGAAATACAGATAAAACTAATTAAAATAGTTAAAATTCTCTTGTTATCTGTACCAAGTTAGAGCAATAATCTATTCTTAATGTTTAATAATGCCGTTTAGTTTGCTTTAATAATTAATAATATTATATAACTTGAAACTAAACGCGCAGATATTTCCTGAAATTTGGTTCGCACCTAACAAGACGACTTGACTAGACTCGATGCTAACCGTAATATAATTCTTTTTAAATTAGAAAGAAAATAGAAAGAATATTTACTTTCAAAGTGAGCATCTGAAGTCTTTACAACATTTCAAGTGAAATCATCGTGCAGTGTGGTGTGGTCACAAATATAGACAGATCAATGAATGTACTCCTGAGGGCCTAGACAAGATGCCTTTCGATAATCGCTATCGCTAAGAGGAAAATGTATGGGATTTGACATAAGCCCTCGATTGAGCTTCGATCTAAAGTGTCAAATCCCATACATTTTCCATTTAGCGATAGCGATAGGCAAATGGCATCTTGCCTATTTTATATTTTTGTGACTCAGATTATTCGCTATTTATTTCGACAGTGATAACCACTTTATACATTACTGCGTTACAAGGCAATTTATTACAAAGACGTATTATAAAAACAGTAGTGGATCTGGAAATAGCTCGGTAATCATCACTTTAGCTGTCAAAAAAAGGAGCGAATAGATAGATAACTCTGGTCGAATCGTAAACATAGAGTTGCGTAAGTAAATTAAGATTTTGTGGTGGCGGCCATGTTGCATTGACTGAACATATTTACGTAATACGTAAGTAATTGTCTTGTGTGTGTACCAAATTTCAGAACATTCTGTCAACAGGAAGATTGTAAAATTTCAATTACTTACTTCTGGATTTGAGCCCACGCAAGCTAAAATGAAAACGCTTAAAAACAATGATTTCTTTTTCAAAAACTAAAGAAATTTGTTTTTCTACGTAACTTCATCATGTTGCGTTAAGTTACAAGTTATGAAATAAGTATTATTTACATAGTATTTTAATTAAAAATTAACATAATAGGAAGTAATCCATCCAAAGACACGAGGATGGAATAGATATTATTGCAGAGATCTCAGACTAGAATCTACATTACATTTAGCAAATACTTAAGGGAAGGCCAGGATTTTTTATAAATTTCCGCCAAAGTTTTGCAGGTGTCTCCCAACACTACCCCATAAGATACCAAAACCACTACTTCGCTTTAAATAAAGTTGAATTTTCAACAAACGAGGTAATCATTTGATTTAGGATACATTTAAAGGTATTGTCTTACAAAAGGCGCGGGGACCTTTCAACGACAAGACATGAGTAGTGATAAAAGAATAATCAAAGTAGAGAAGTTGTTATTGTTATTTGAGTAATAATGAACATGCGAACAATGTTGTTGTTTTTCATTTACTCCTGAAAGATATTCATGCACAATCAATATGATTATCAATAATCTATGACTTGACGTTGTTGGTACTGCGCTGGCACATGTTCGTTACTATGATTTACACTCTATTACTTTTTGATTAAAAAAAACTTGATAAAACATCACAATAGGTAAATATTGTTTCAGGAAAATTGATTCAATATAAGGTTTTACAGAATATAATTCATTAAATTACGTTCTTAGAATATTTGATTTAGGACAATGATATTTTAAGGTACCTATAAAAGACCCCTATGGAGTCTTTATTACAAAAATTCAATCCATTTTCATTGAAATAAAATTTACGTAAAACTGATTTCAGTGATTATTGTGATTGTGACCAATGGGAAATATTTTACTATTTGTTTTATTTAGGACAGATTTGCAGAAATAAGTTTCTGAAGGTAGCCTCTTAAAAACACTGATAAGATTTTCTTAAATAATGGAGGCTTTATAATATAATAAATAATCATTAAATACAACATAAAATGCCCAGCATTATTTAAAACTTAGTACTAATTAGTACTCGGTTTTATGCAACCTGTGACCTTATTATCTAGATTAATTTTAATAATAAATCAATTTTCTTTATCACTCGATGTCGAATCGGTGTGTTTTCTTAGCGTCCAGTAATCTGTGAAAGAAAGAAAAATAAAATTAGTACATTGATAGGAGACGAAAGAAAATTATATATAGTATTAGGTCTGGATGTGATTGAGAGTATGGGGTATGGGTCCATCTAACTTTACCGTTCGATAAAATGTAGAATCTTTGTAAAGTATTACCTAAAATCCTTTTTTGCGACTACCAAATAAAGCTCACAATAAGCGTATTCCTTAATATTATTTTAAAATGGAGTTATACTTTATCTATTTAAAACACTAGTAGTTTTTTAATTATTTATAACATTTTTTCCAGTTTTCTACAATTCGCAGGCAGTCTATTGTAACTGTTATTTGAATTTTCTTGTTATAATATTTCACACTATAATGTTACTAATGATATTTTTTAAAACCATTGAGTTAATGTTACCCGTCTTGCCAAAATATTACAAGTAACCTGTGTATAATAATGACAATGTGAACTCGAAACTTTTAAAAGTTTATAATTAATTCAAAAAGCGTTTTGTGGCAATGTTTATTTAGGCTGAGAAACTGAGAATATCGCGGTAAACGGATCACCGGGTTACTCATTAGGTGGGCAGGTCTCAAAATCCAGGAATTTCATGGGTTCCCACGCGAAATTGTTTCTCGCTATCTGGCTGGGGAATCGACGATTCTCCGATTGAAATGCCACGGTGGCATTTTTAAACAATTCGGAGTAAGTAAGTAATGTGGAATAAACTCTAAGCCAACGAACAAATTTAAAGTGCAAAAATTTTAAGTACCTACCTAGGTATATTATTTTTTGCGCAATACGTGGAGAAGTAGGGGCAAGAATTTATTAATTAATCCTTATTAATTCCACTAAATTAGCAATAAAAAATACTGGGAAGAAATTAACAATATTTAACACTTTTTGACTCAAAAACATGTCTTTTTTGAAACAAAAAGCGTTAAATATTTTTTAGACAATTATAATGTTATTCTTACACCCACACCTACTATCTAGCCCAAAGTAAGCATTATTATGATCATATTATTTAAATAAAAAAATCCACTAATTTTAAAAAATTTGTGACTATTGGTGACTTTGAAGTTTCAATTTAACAAAATCATTAAATCTTGCAACAGGTAACTGTTTTTAAATGTCTAGTATTTACGTGATGGATGATGTAAGTAATAAGTATTTTTACAAAACAAGCATTTCTTTCGGTATAATATAAAGGACTATGAGATTGATGTTTAGTTCGTTACTGTAAAAAACATCTGTACAATCGCCCAAAATAAGGAAAAAGCTCGATAGCAATTTCTTTAATGCCCCGCGTGTAAGTGGTACCTATAATTACTGTGAGTCGTTCTGTGTTCTATTTTTCAATTCGAAAGTTCGAATAAGATTTCTCAAAAATCTGTCTAAAAGTGCATTTATGGACATTATTGTAATTTCCCATAGATTATGTTTTATTAACCGAACTATACAGAAGGGTTCCGTCCTCACGACAATTTAATGACATTTCTATGAGATAACGCACCCAATGTTACTTCATACAAATGAATATCATGAAATTATCAAATAAGTAAGATGATTTATAGCCCATGTTTTAATTTATTGCCGTATAGACGGCAGCACTAGATGTAATCAAAACTTCAAAATTCTAAAACTATTTTTGACATTTACCATACATTTTTTTTAATTAACCAAACTATTTGTGTGAACAAAATGGGGAATTTATTATACAGTTTTGAATTTTTGTTAACACATTAAAATTTATACATATTATGATTATTTTAACATGGGTACGTGCCTGCTTGTTATAAATATTTTTAAAAAAACGACAACTTTTGTTTTGCCGTAGAGCTATGAGTAGATAATTTCAGAATGCAGTTTGACCCTTTGAGATCTTTGCACCTAATCTAAGTTTACTTCTCATGTGCCTTGAGTGATTAAACAAACAGCTTTCAATATCTGAAAGCTCTTAGATTGTGGGCGTAGTAACTATGTAGTAGATAACGGAGAAATATAGATAATATTAATGGAAGCCCGCGGCTCCGCCCGCATTGATGTCGGTTATCGCTTCAAAAAGTATCCTATGTTTTACGCAAGGTCTTTAACTATCTCCATACCAAATTTTATCTAGATTGGTTATGCGACTTAAGAGCGAAGAGGTAACAGACACACTTTCACATTTATAATATTAGTATGGATAGTATGAAAGTAGTGGTAGTATGAATAAATGTAATTTAATCTGTTTATATATTTTAATTTTCTACTAAAATGTAAACTAAACATTACGTACGGCAGAAGATTCATTTGTGTTTATAACGTCTCAACATCAGATACACAGATTTCGTTACTTCACATAAATCCACTAATTAGATTAGTCAAAATGTGCCATCTTTAATAAAATGGTCGCAAAAAACGTAGTCGTTCTAAGTCAAACAGAGAGAGACGGGTACAGACGCAAATATAAACCGGTCTTAAGCACTGCCAGTGTATCGGACACTCCGGGGTAAAATAAAAAAAAAACTGTATTTACAACCGTGTTAAATTAAATTTGCAGCGTGGTAAAAGGGATTAAGTATTATTTTAAAAGAAAAGAAGCTCGTAATATGGTTTTTACATCATTAAATTCTTTAAAAATTATTAAGTGAGAAAAGGTTTTTACAGAGTCTGCAACGCGCACGCGAGTGATACCCCTCGTGTTGTAAGAGTCCATAGACTACGGTAACCGCTTGCCGTCAGATGGGCCATATGCTTGATTGCTTGCCACCTAAGTAGTTTTAAAAAATTACCTACACTCACATCACACCTATTATCTGGCCCAAAGTAAGCATCATTAAGAGCTTATGTTATGGATACTTGATAACGGAGAAATAATGATAATAATATGTAAATAGCTTATTAGAAATAAACATCCATGACTCGTAAACAAATGCTCGTACTCATCATACAAACATTTGCTCCTACCGGGATTCGAACCCGGGACCTCTTGACCGAGGTACCCTGTATAGCAAGGGGTACAGACTACTCGGCCAGCCGGTCGTCAAAATACTAGCTTAGAAAATTAAAGCAATCTTTGCTACAAAATTTACGTCAAATTTACCTCAACAGATAAATTCTAAAAAACATTGTTTGGTCTGACCGCTATTATCCTTAGACAAAATATTTAATAATGAGTTCATACCACATTTTATCGTCAAAAAGTCGTCGAAAACCATTGATTGATCCAAAAAAATTAAAAGAACAAAATTTATATTCATACTTATACTACTATAGTAATGACATCTTAGCTAGACCTAATTGTATTTGATGTGTAAGTCAATAGAATAAGCCTGATAAAAATTTATAGTCTGCGGCTTTTGATACAGGTATCCATCCGAGGGACTTCTTGGTAATCTATTCGATAGATACAATCTAAAATGTATAACGGAAGTCAAGCGTATCAATAAACGACTACCTGAGTATTTAACGCTCAATTTGAATAAAACAAATGTCCAAACTTTATCTTGTTATGAAAATCTATAGCATTAGCATAAAACGTTCCATTGTGTTAGATTTGGTCTGATTTTAAATTTATGATTTTCGACTTACACCTTTGTGGCAGCGGCGGCCTTAAAGCTGTATCTGCTACCTGAGTTACGTGCGTTCGTTTGAATTGGCTGCTTATTTCGAGTTTATCAGCCAACAATCGGCTTGTACCTTACCGATATAATTTTTTTGTAATACCATTTTCGAGAGGAAAGTTTACGAGACAAATACCTTTATGTTTATCTTATTTATTAGTAATGTCAAGAGTTTTAGACAGATTTATTTAGCCTACTCTAATATATAATATTATATTAGAAATAATTTTACGTATTTAAATATAATAAGAGGACATGACAATAAGGGAATGTAAATGATAATGAATTAATAGGTACTTATCTAGGTGTAATACAATACAAGTAAAGTAATAAAACAATCATGTGTTGAGGACTTGAGGATCGTGGTATAATAAGTGACCCACATTCTGGCCACTATCTTTTTATTGTGGTATATTCTCAGATCATAGAAAGAAGGGTGTATGAAATTGGGTAACTATGTAAGCAACGATTACTTATTGTGCACTGAATAAAGAACTTCTGGCGATTCACTGTGCTTAAATAGATGCCTAGAAGTACTTAAAGTTAAATTTTACCGCCTAAAATCAGCCGCCATAACTCAAGTTTTTTTAATTGTAGTTTTAAGCTCAAGCCTTTTTATGTAAGTAATGGCCGTCGAATAAAGATTCGAGGAATAATTGATAGCCATTCTGAGAAAGATTATAAATATCATACATAACAAAAAAATAAATTACAAAGCATAATCCTAATAGAATTACAGCGAAGGAGTTATTAATTCTATTGAAATTTTGATAAAAGGCGAAAGCATGTTAAATTATCTCATTATGTAATCATTTGTGCGCATTTTTAATGCTTTAAGACTTTGATTTGTGAGAGCGAAGCAAGTATGTAAGATATATATATATATAAGATATATATATATATATATATATATATATATCTATAGATACACTTTATTGTCTGACTAGAATTTATCTTAAAACATGGGCTATTCATAGAAATGGTTTGCGAGTTGCGACATTTAAAAACATCTTATTCATTTTTCATTTCATAATTTCATGATATTTCAAATGTTACGAAATTAACAAACGAAGAAGATGTTTTTGAAAGTGGCAACTGGCAAACCATTTATATTAACTAATATAGCCCATGTTTGAAATTATTGTCGTATTGAGGGCACTATACTGTATAATCCAGGTACAATACAAAGCTAAAATGTGTCGTTATGTGTCTAAAATATAAGCTAGACTGTTTTAATACTTAGTAAAAAAAAATAGCGCTCATCCGCACTAGAAATCTATTCTGTAAAAATTTATTGTGCATAATAAATAATAATTTTACATCTAGACATATATTTCTTACAAGGTTATTAACCTCGAGGGATACGTAACGGGAAACGTGCGCTGTTTATTTTCAACTCTATTTGTGATGTGTTTAAGTTGAGAATATGCAGTGTCATTTAAAGTACGAAGCTACAATATAACACCAATGTTGGTAAACAGTGGGACGAAAGTTTTTGCGAAAAGATTCATTTCACAATATTGCAGACAATTGCAGTGAATGAAGAGTTATTGGACTGGTTTGAACTTTTGAATACTTTAATGAAATTTAAACGACTTACGGTGGCTCGGAAATGACAAGCCTATAATTTTATGTCGCCGTAACGCCCCTCTCAAATATTTCGGAAGGCCTAAAAGGTTTTTTTAAAATCATATGTGCGTAATGAGTTTTGCAACATAATAAACCTTCTTACCTATTTTCGTTCAAATACAGGCCATGATTGCCTTTTTCAGTATAGGTACTTACTTATACATAAGTGAGAGAAACAAAAACACTTCATGAACCTTTTTTTATTAAGTTCGGTCGTTTTTTTAAAGGTATATAATAGGAGACTACAAGATAAAGATGTAAAATCCGTCTAATTTCAATACTTTGCTTATATCTAGATGAGCTATTTTATTACAAGACAGATGCCAATGGAAGACCAATTTTCTAATTTCAAAATTTATACATTATAAGTATGTAGATACCTCCTGTCAGTTGCCGCAAGCTGCGCACAAGTCTTGAATTGAAATACTCTCATTTCGTCTATAATTATTCAAAGTATAAAAAAGAAACAAAAATGTGGGTATTTCCTGTTGTAGTTGCTGGTACTCTTTCTCTCTTCTTCCCTTAAAGTTCCACACAACTACCTATATTAACCTACTTTAAAAAAGATTTTAAATTCTACATTTCAAATACAGATGTGTCGTCTAGATACAGTGGTCCATATCATAGCTATAACAATTATTTGGGAAGGTAGGTAGGTTAAGTGAAATCCATAAAATTATAAATGCGACACTAACTGCTGAACAGGTGTCGATGAATTTTATTATTGAGATTGAATATAAAGAAAGGATTCCATGCTATACGGTGTGTTCCGAAAGTCCGAAATAAAATTTAAGAAAGTTGTGTTCGTTGTACAGACCTACCTCTCAAAGTTTTACACCTTTCAGACCACTTTTATTTTCCGATAAAATTAATAAAAACATTGTCCTGCTCGTGTTTGACAATCCTATAAATGCATTATATTGCGTATCGTACAACAAACTGCAGTTATCCTTACCACATAAAAAAACACACACGATATCGAACCCCCGCAACCCCAGAATCTCAAATTTAATTCTGTAACGCCTGGTATACATAAAAACTATTAAAAACCAATATTTGTATGTTTGTCCCCTTCGCGCTCCGAATCCATTGGTCAGACTGTGATGAATCTTTGGTAGGGTGTTCTGGAGACGACCTTAAATGTTCCTGGATTACAAAACTGTTTTAATATTATTTTTAAGTATTATCTATAATATTTATTATTGTTGCAGACGTGGCACAACAACGCACCGAGGAACAGTTTCGATTCCACGCATCGCCTTATAATAAAGTTCCTTTAACTATACGGGTTGTTTTATTTCAAGTACCTTTGCACAGGTTGTTGCATATTGTGTTATCGGTTAAGCTATGAAACAAGGAAGCACACATATCAGGGCACACGCGGTCGTTGATCCCGCTGTAGTGGCTCCGAGAGGTCATGGCACAGAGAAAAATACTCCAGGGTATAACTGTAATAATGCGAGTGTTGTACAGAATCCGTGGATATATTTTTATTTTTGTAGATATGAAATAGACAGGAAAAAGTTTTAAAGACGCACCATGCATGCATCGGAATGTTTCGCGGTAGTTATTCCTAAAACTTGTGTCGAACTGTCGACGAATTGGCAGCGAAAGGAGCGTATTTCTCATAACAGAATTACAAATACCTACCAATTTCTTCCAAAAAATACCCGAAATTGTTCAGATCGCGTGATAGCTTCGGGGTAAGCAACTGAGGTATCAGAATGCTTGCCTTTTCTTGTCAGAATCAGAAAATAAGTGGCTCGAATTATACTAATAGATTCCTTAACAATATCGGTTTCGGTATCTCGAAATTCTCAAATTGCGTGATCGACGTTTCGCCATAGCTGGTAGGGCTGTCAGCAAACAGTTTCATATCTATGCATAATAATATAATAATGCCAAAGTAGTTCTGTCTATCTGTCTGCCCTAAACTGCTGAACCGATTTAGATGTAATTTTGCATGGAGATAGAATTCATTCTGAGAAATGTCATAGGCTACCTTTTGGCGTGATGACCAACATCTAAGCTGATGCAGAAATTATGAATATATTAATTTAGTACCCAGTTTACTAGCTGGTAATAAATTATCACTTTGATGCTCAATATTTTTCCCGAATCATAAAATGGTTTTCACACAACCTCCACATTTTTGAACGCCTATCTACAGTCTACACCATGGGTTAGACGTGAAAAAATAGTCTACCCTACTTTATGTGTAGGGGAGATCCCCTAAAAAAATTTGACCAGTATGATAATTATAAGTCATTAATTAATTAGCACTTCGCCGTTCGGGTTGCTTCTGAATCTTACGAAGATGTTCACAACACATAAATCGCATGCTTAGATCGCAGTAAGAAGTTTTTGTAAAACTTTCGTCAAAACATTAAAAGGTTTGATTAATACCGGTTTCCAAATTAATTGATCTTAACTTAAGGACATTATTTTTTCCAGATACATATGCGAGCGAAACTGATTCCGTATTTCTTTAAATGTCTTAAAATAATAAAACCGTGAAATGCAGCGTGGGACAGCCCTACAGAGTCTATTAAAATAAGTCTTTTCATTTGTTTAAATTTAAAATTACCATTTTCCGCTCAGACTCCCGTTGGAATTCAAAATGAATTGGTCTTTATGACATGTCTACATTCATGGTCATTAACATACACGCATCTATCACAAAGCCTGGCTGCGATATTGGAAAATTATTTCTGTTGCAGCACTTTTGAGCTAGACTCAATTTGATATTTTAATTGAATTAAAAAGGATAGTTACATTAAATAAAGCTATTAAAACTATCTTGTTTTCCGAAGCAGCTGCGAAATGTTTGTTAGTATGATATTAATAGAAATTTGTTCTTTTCCTTTTTCTATAATTTTCTTTTTTTTTTAAATAAGTCCCTTTTCTTTTCATGAGAAACATATTTCATTTATTTACCGATGTTGTGACATTACATAAAGTGATTTACTATAGGTCTGAAATGTATGTATAGTCATACTGAATTGAATACTATACTGACTTGGTAATCTAAGTACCTACAGTAAATTTATGATTCATATTTATTATTGTTTTAAGTTTCTTAGTTATTCTAAGTATTACTGTATTAAAAGATGGCTTCCCTCGGCATAGTAACAGAAGTACAAAAAAGAGGCAATTAAAATTCAGTTGTGCACCGAACGGGAACCAAACCTGGGACCGTGACGCCCTACGGAATCACTCACCGTGCCCTATGAGAATGCACCTGACCCTTGCGGTAACTTTTGTACAGTATCCAACAATATTGAATGTGACAGTTTTTGTTTTGGATCAACCTAGTTACGTGGAAGTAGGAATGTTTTTGCGGTGCCACAGTTGCAATTAATGTGCTGCTAATTGTACATGGAAAACAACAGTTTAAAATAACCCTTATAATTATCCGCGTAAGGCATATTTTCGGTTGAGAATTATCTTATAGTTTGCTCGATTTCAAATTTAATACAAATAAATGTCTTTTGCTTTTCTAAACTTCTAACGAATTTAGAATTTAAAAGTATTGTCGTATCGTATACTTCTAGAAGGAGGTGACAACATCATAACGACTATAATTATTATTGTTTATGAGATCGCTCTTAAAAACATAGAGTTAAGATCTTTATTATTTCACATCGCCACGATAAATTAACTTCTGAATCTATTACTACAATTGAACAGTCTTGTGATTCTGCCGTGTTGTGCGATGGAGACGTGAGATAAAGCGTCAGTTAAATTTTTACTATAAAACCGTTGGATAAAGCATATTTTCCTTTGAAAATATAAGCACCATCCATCATTTTAAACGGTTAATTTTTAAGCCGATAAATTTATCGGCAAATAATTAATTAACTTAATAATGGCTCCTATCCGGAAAAACAAATGAACAGGAAATTTAATGTAAAAACAACACTTGCTTTTGCTTTGCAGTGTGTTAGGATTGGAAGCAGGGAACTTGTCTGCCATGCGTGAGTAGTATTGGTACTGATATTAATATGTGGTATTGTGTGTGTTTACCATCAAACGGGCCGTATGCCCGTTATTAATAATACTATTCATCCATCACACGGTCAGAATATGTCGTTAGATTTCCCGTTGTGTTAGAGAACTATGGCGAAACATTTGTCGAAGTAACTTTTGAGCGTCTTAAAATATTATTATAACAAATTCACCTAAAATATTTTTTTATGATTTTATAAATTTTAAACAAGGTCCGTCCAAGCTTTAAAAAAAAAACAATTATAAAGGAATTTTAACTGACTACCGATACCTTAAATCACTAATCTGTGGACTACCTAGTAGACGTAAGCACAGATTATTAATAATTACAATAAAGTGTCTAAGGAATTTTTTTTGAGGTTGCTTAATGGCCTAAATAACTTGAGTCCAGACAAGTAGTCTGGACTCAAGTTATTTTGGCCATTATCTATCGAGTATTGATACAGTCAGTCACTGTTGATCTATCTATTCTATCCACAAACTGATATTAGGAACCTGTGTTATTTATTGTCAATTAAGGTAAGTATTTAAAAATACTATGAATGACACATACTACTAATGAAAAAGTATATTTTTGTGTTGTTTTGTAAAACATAACATCAAAAAGTTTAAATTGAAATATCTTTTATTCATAACTTGCAATAATAGTGAAATAAACACCAATTTATTAGGAAAATTTAGCTCTATATTTTTACATATTTTTCATCTTTACACGCTTAAAAAATTTGGTTGTCAAAAATTTGTATGGGAGTTCGCCATTGTTCTTTTCGAATGTTATAATTTAAACATCGAATAACTAACAAAGAGAGGAAGGAAATTGGAATCCGTGTGATATTTTCCGCTATAATACCCGGTGTTACAGAATTCCATAATAACCATGTACGGATTTTTTTAGGGTTAGGGTAGCAGGTATATAATGTTTTATTAATTTTATCGGAAAATAAACAAATAAAATGGTCTGAAAGGTGTCATATTTTCAGAGTTAACTCTTGACAAGGAACACAACACTCCTCTTAAAGTTTATTTCGGTCTTTGTAACATATTGTATACAGAAAAATGGGCATCCTGGATTCGCTAATAATAACAGAATATAAATAAAAAAAATTCAACTGACGGTTGAGTAACGTAAAGTTGAAAATTCGTGACTTTTATTACGAAAACAATAAGGGTGATGAGCTGGCAAAAGTGATCATTTCCTTTGTTCTTGATTGTACAGTCAGAATCAAAAAGATATACATGATTTTGAGCCCTAGTGCATTGACTGTAATAAGAAGTGTATAGGGAGCTCTTTGCTCTCTATGTAACTCGTCAGCATAAAGCTTGATTTGTACAGGATGGGAACGTGTGACTATTTTCCTTTATGCTATTAGTGCCTAAAGTGCTACGAGCGTCTTATATATTACGCTTGCTTACGACTAGTGTCGTAATAAAACTAAAAACATCCTTCCGTGTAAATTACCTTGGCTACCTTTTCCTGCCCACAGAAAAAGCTCCTGGTGAAATCATTTAGGGATGTTATCGATTCCTTAGCATCTATTGCTGTATCGATTCGTCCGAAACTTCCTAGTATTGTTCTATTGTGTTATATAGACGAATAAAAACACGTATTATTTTTCATTTCCGATTGTTTTAATATTCTAACAGAGTAACGCGTCTTGTATTGAAGCTAAACTTTTACTGTAGACGTGTTGTTTTTGTTATATAATACTAGCTTCTGTACGCGGCTTTGCCTGCTTTACCTCGTAAAAAAAATCCTTTATGTATCTCTAAACTACCGTTAAAAATATTTCAGTTCAATTGGTTGCGTTAGTACTTTTGGAATAACAAACTACTTAAACTAAAATCTACATTCTAGCATCTTTAATAATGAGTGGGGCTATACGCATAAGTACATACAATGCATAATGCAACATACTTCATTACAGATAGGTAGGTACTTCATTTTACAATTACACATAAAATTATTGAATTATAAAAATAGATAAAAAACTGTCTCAGAAGAGACTTCATTTTCTCATGTTTTTCACACGTTGAATTCTTTTGCTTTAAAAATAAATAAATTAATTTGTTTTATTTTATTTTTCTGAAACTATACTAAACTACCACTTTTACGGTAAAATTTAATATCGAACTGTAGGTAAATAATCATTTTACCCCCGTATTCATAAAAACAAGTGACGTTATAAGAGGTTTATAAAGTGTTCTGTTTCTCTCACTCGTATGAGAAAGGAAAAAGATAAAACATAGTTTAGCAGTGTTTTATCTAAAATAGGTTTATTGAGCGTTTATGAATACGGGGGTTAGTGTTTTAAATATTAGTATTATACACATTTGATAAAATTATTAATTCATTTATCGAGCTCTTTCTCTCAATATGTATAGTAAAAAGATGGCAAGAATTAGAACTGTCAAGTCAAATAACCATATGTACAAGTTTAGAAGGCGAGTAGATAGAATATACCACACCTTTCTAAATGTTAATTTATATGACAAACGTTTTTATAACAGTCCTTAAATATAGATTATGTTTTCTCCAGAATTAGCCCAATTATTGTCGTACATGAACGAATTTGAAATTGCGAAAATTCAACGGCTTCAATTCCAAATTGGGACGTTGATATAACCGTCTTAGTCACCTTATGTGATATTTTTTATAGAATCTCTCCTGGCCTGATCCCCATGAGTCACCGGTCGGTGACTCGAAGAGGTGTGGTGGCCTGACATCATTACCTCATGGGATTACGTCAAGTCTAGTGACCAACAGACTTATACTACAGAATAAAAAGATTTCCTCTGTGCTTATTCATGCTAATGTAGTGAGATGTATAGGGTATTCATTCACAAAGATTAAAATACACGCAATTTGTAGTATGTGACGTCCGTATTATAAACTGTAAAGAAAGGTAATGACAAAATCCAAAAAGATAATATTTAACCACGTCGAATTTGGAGACAAAAAACAACAATATTATTCTTAGTACTTTTGTACAATTGCAGGATTTTTTTATAACTATCTAACAAATTACCTAATCCTACCTAGTTGCAGAAATGTGTAGCTTAATTCTGAAACATACTAAATGTCTTTTGCTTTTCCAAACCAACTATTGACATCGAGCAAAAATGACATCGAGCAAAAATATGGAAGTTGCATTGGCAACTTCCATATTTTTGCTCGATGTCATTTTTTCTACCTATGTATTATTTTTATCTTGTCTAAAACGAATTTTATATTAGTGGCCAGATGTTATACCTACTTACGGCAGATGTTTTACTTACTAAGGGATTGGCATGGGACAACTTGTGCCATCTCAATTAATAACTTGTCCAATAATCCCTTATTAAGGTTTAAATGGGGTACTGATTTCATCATCACTTCAGCTGAAAGACGTCCAATTCAAAAAAGTGTATGTGGCGATTTGCACCGTGTGCAAACAGCTAGATGACAACCCTTTATTGCTGGACAAAGGACTCCCATAATTTCCACGGCGATTGGACCACGCCTCCAGCAGCGGCTCTGCTACCTTCACCAATCGTGAAAACTAGAATAATGAAGCTTTTTTTAGCTTTAATTGATGCAACCACGAATGCTGGCGGACAGGATCGTTGGAGGAATCGGATACAAATTCTACATATTTTGAAAATTTAGATTACTATTAGAACAGTATAATAATTAAAATGATTGGTTGTTATATTTTTACGGTCTTCTTTTGATACCATTTAACTCAATAAACGACAATTAACTCCAATTATTATATTTTTTACTATGAATGTATAATTAATTTGTCTTAAATACATAACCCTAGTTCAGTTCAGTCATAATTATTTAAAGAAATAAAATGATGTCACTATTACCTTTTATTACCAGGAATGCCACTTAGATTACATTCCCGTGTATACATTCCCTTTTTAGTGACATTATTGAGGAATATGCATGATGCTAAAATGATTTTACTGCAAATACAGTAAAAAGAGTTAAAACAACGTTTTATGTTGGCAATCAAGTATGCGATCCACCTGATGCATCAGAAATCTGCATCAGAAATCAAGCCGCAGAATTCTCTCGGGGGGCATTATGACAATTAAGACCATAGAATAAAAACGTTTTGTGTCTGGGATCTGTAGACAGGTTCTGACAAGCATTGAATTGACTCAATTTACTTTTCAATTGTTAAAAACTCCCGGGTGTCTAACGCGGCTTAACAGATTAAGACTGTTGACTGACTCTGGTCTGGTTGTTGTTGGCTGACTCTGGCTTTAACAAAATACATCAAGTATAAGCTTACGAGTTTAATATATCAATAAAAAATTACCATTTTACGTTTAAAAATCACGAAAGTTAAACATTTATTTAGAAAGGATTTCCAGGTCAAATGTCCACGCCCATCAAACACACCACCTATTTATTTGCTTACTATATCTGTTCGACCTAATACTGCAATCGATTTTCAAATATTTGATTCCATCTACAGAGCTGATTCTGAATAGCCAAAGTTGACTTTATTGATAAAGCTTATCATTATTTTATAGGATTCACCTAAAATTATATTAAATTTTACTTATTTGGCGTAACCAAATAATATGGACAAATGCCTTTTTTACCTCTAAGCCATCCCTAAAATCGTCATCATATATTGTGATAATAGATCACCCTTTTGTCCCTTGCCAACCTGCAGGCGGCTCCTTATTATTAGACTATAATGTTGTGTCAGTTTCGTAAGTACCTACTTCACAAATTAAATGCACATGTCTGTTCATGTAGCTTTGTGTTGCTGCGATTCTTGAAAATATCCCTTTTTCTATTTTTTTAAATTTATCTTTAGTGGGCAATTTCCGAATAAGTTAGAATGATTCAGTGATCATGTTTTTTGACGCGATCGTATAGTCCATGGAAGCTATCACATCACATGTATCATCGTTATTTACGGAGAGAGCGTATTTGAGCTGTAGTCAGTGTAGATGATGCCTAAAGGGTATTCAACTCCTGCCTTTGGTAAGGGATATAAAAAACCTGTAATTATAGGATCTGAAATGATTCATAGACACTTGTTGTTTGTTGAACACATTATAAATTAAAATCAAACGCCCATGGAAGGAATAGGTAGTAACTATGAACTGAATCACACAGATAATAAGGTTGAAATTAAAAATAAAATTGTTTTGGACAGCAAACTTTAAGAGGAAGGAACTTTTGTAAGGCAAAAAGTAATATCGGACCTTAGATGACGTAACCGGTCAGTGAACTCCAAAATAAGGAACCAATGGATTTAGCTGACATGAATGCTGATCAATCAGATAAAAATATACTTGTGAAAGCTAAAGTCCACATTGTAAATATTTCTGGCAAGAATACAATCATAAAATTAGGATTACGTGCATGGACGCTATAAATAGTATTGGTATTGTCATTGTAATATTTTATGAATACTTAAAAGCAAGTAATTGGGAACGCAAGGTGGAGTTTATGTGGTCCATGAATGTTGCACAATTGCACTGTTGTTGTACAAAAAAATAAAAAAGAATAAAGTGGAATTTTAGTTTCTTTATTAATATATTTATCTAGCAGATCGTAACTCAGAAGCTTTCAGTCTTCCCAACATAAAGATAGGATAACTTTATTTGCTCACACGATGTTTGATCAGGGTGTGTTCGATAAACTTGCATGGCCTACTTTCAGAATCTATTGAGGTGCAGTTGAGCAAATAACAGGACAGGTAAATAATTGAGAGTCGCAGCAATGTTTTGCGTTAGACTTTTTCTTTATGCAGTGAATCAAACTATTATGTTTGGGATAAAGTAAAAATTATAACGAATGAAAATTGAACGGCCAGCTTGGTTTTAGTGATCTTATCTACAACAGCAGTGTTTCTGGGTTTCATGATAAGTATTTTTATATCTCCTGTGGTTAAAGCAAACATTTTGTTTTCGAGTAATAGTTTACCGGTAGTTCTGGTTAATATTTACCTATCAAGCCACACATTCCAAAAACAATGAGTTTTAACTTTCATACATACTCCCGGGAGTCTTATGCGGCTTAACAAATTAACAAGATAATTAATGTAAGTTATTTTTGTATTGAAATTGAAATCTTTGACAACGAAATAATTAATTTTGTTAATGTACTGACCTGTCATTTGCAGCTGCCTTCTGGAGGCGGGAGTGCGTGGTGTGCGAGGAGTGCGTGCTGCCCGCGGGGTGCGCGGTGTGCGCGGAGTGCGCGGCGACGATCCCGTACTGCTATTACTCCTCCTTGACGGCGACCCCAGCATCCTCAGGTCCGTATTCCCAACACATGCCAACGCTTCCGTAGCAGTCCGCACTGGACTCCTCGAGTTCTCCTTATCGTCATCACAGAACTTCACTGGCGAATCTAATTTCGCAGCCTTGTAAGGGCATCCTGTATCAACATCGAAGTTGAATCTTCTAATAAACCGCTTCCTATCCCTGGCGTACTGTTCAGCCATTAGGCGGTTGGTTTCATCCCTGTCCGGTGCGCCAAACAAACACTTGCAGCTTCCGCGCCTCCTCCTCGGAGTATTCGATATATTCCTCAACCCTGCCATCCCTGAAGACATCTCTAGCCTTCTCTGCTTCGGCGTGCGTCCTCCAGTGGCCATATCAGGTGAGCAGCGACTGGTTCGCGAGAAACATCTGACTAATCTCCCGAGAAAACAGCTGTTGTCTGCAGGTAGCGAGAGGGAGGGCGAATGCGGGTGAGAATGGGTGCGAGCGGGGGCGCGTATGCAGTTAACACCTGGCGGATGAACGAAACCCCGCCAATTGTAACCTTAAAGTATAGTGGTGGCGTGGTTACGTGCGCGCGCGGAGTCTTGCCGATTGCGACTGACGCTACTCGTTTCCCGCGCACTGGCCGCCGCGTGCGCTTGCGCCGATTTTGGCACTCACTTGGCGCGAACCCTTAACAATGGACCCAAGGACGCTTTTTGTTAGTCTCGGGACACAGGTGAAGTCTCAAAGGGAAGGTGTAAATAAAATTCGCGCGTAAACTATTCTCCTATTCAGCACAATAGCACGTGAATTGCTCGTACTAGGGTAAGTTATTTATAGAACTGAGATGTGACGTCTCGTTATCTGTATGCTGATAATGCCGCGCAAGCGCAAGGAATGGTCAAGTGGCATTGAAATAGATGGTAAAGTAGCGATATCTACACGAATCCCATTTATCTTAGTTTTCACTTATATTCTTTTTTGGGAACTCAAATAGGTTTTAATTTTTTTAAACCTTAGACCATGAAAAGCTTTAAACATTAAACGTCAAAGTGTTGCAGTTGAACGCAATACGGTAAAATAGTGATGTGTTTTTTAGTTCCCTTTGCCTTTTTGTTTGGTTTGTTGGTATTTCAATAAAAACTAATTAATGTGTTGGTTAATTAAGATAATAATAGTACCGACTTCCTTGTCAGATTTTTTTATCTCTGTGTTGTAAAATGTTAAAAATAGTAAATACAAAACATATGAATTCTTTATTTTTAAATCCCTGTATATCAGTTGCTTTGCACACACAATACACAACCACACTACACACACATACACACAATACACACGCATATAATTTTCGATTTTTTTAACTAAGTATTTTAAAAGTTTCATAGTAAATGTTACAGGCAGATAGGTACTAAGTAAATTAATAAAAAATAAAAATAATAAAATTAAAGGTTTTCACGTTATTTTACTCATCAATTACATTGTTTCGATGGCCTTGCACCCGTTCGCCCCGCAACTTTCACCCCCATTGCCTAAACATTTAATTTTTCCACTTATTAGAGTACCCATTCGCCCCTTAACACGGTGCGAAAATATTTTTGAAGCACCCGAACGCCCCTTGTAATATTTATGTCAAAAACAGTACAGTCATACATAAAATCGAATAAACCAGAAACCTAATGGTATAAAAATAATAAGTTAGCCTTTTTTATGAGAATACTCAGTAAACTTAAGAATGTTGCGTTTATTAACTTCATAGTGTCTAAAAATATGTATCTTTTTAGTATGTAAATAGCAGCTATTGCTTGACGTGTTGAAGCTTAAGATTTTTTTTAGTTTACCAATATATCATCTGTAACGAATATATTTTTTTTTTAATGCAAACCCCCGCAAATGACTCAACACATCTGATGTTAAGAGGTAAAAAGAGTCCAAATGCGCAAAACAGTTAATGCAGCTTGAAACATACTCGGCGGTCCATATGGAGTACCTACCTTTTCACGCCTCTTTTGAAGGAACCTTTATCCTATAAATAACATAGGAAGGAGGGAACACATGCGGTCACAAAGATTACCAAGTTCTAGAAGTACGACACAGAGAAACGAGTTGCTAATAGTACATTATGATATAAGTGCGAGTTGAAAATTACAGCCGAGTCGATATTGCTAGCCCGAGCCGCAGGCGAGGGCTACAAGAAAGCAGTTGACTTGAATGTCATACGACGTTTTATAACATATTTACGAGGAAATAAATAAAACTCGGACTTTCGAAACTTTTTTCGAACGAATAAATCTTTAATCACTTACTTGTCAAAGCAGTTATAAATATTTGAACAATTTGTTAACTTTATTGATTTTTTAGCATTGAATAGTAGCACCACAATGAGCTTAACTTATATTTTTGAAAAAGTTCCATGAAATAGGCTAAAACACACTTTCTGAAAATGAATTTGCATCATTGCTTGTTTTCCAAATTTTGATACGCTTGTAAGTATGTATCGGCCGATTTTTCGGGCAAGAGGCTTAGAGTAGCCTTTTTCGCTACCTCTGAGACTTCTGGCGGTATCGAATAATAAATTTATCACTACTTGACGACATTTTCAAATAAAAATAATATAACGAAAAGCGCGCGGAATAATTTTTACTTGTTCACAAATTAGCGATGCGCGGCGCATCAGCGCTTTTCTTAGGCAAAGGCATTAAATTCAGCCAGTATTACTAATAAAGTAAATTAATATTTTTGTGTTTTTGTCACATCACAGATAAATGGTTGTAATTTATTGATAAAATTAATTTAATTAAAGAATTAAATGTTTATTTATTATATTTTGTCTTCCAAAGTTAATTTTATTCATAAAATGTTGATCACTAGAAACTCTTTGCTAAGATTTAAAAAAGTAGACTGACCCTCAGATTAATAACAGTGCATCTTGATAAACCGTGCGTTTTACATTACATTACCGCACAAGTGCGTAATGAGATACATTACGATATTGAAATTGGTGAAATAAGAGACCATTTACGAGCAAATGTGTTATAAACTTCTTTATGCATGATATTGAGGTGGAGACAGTGAATTGATGACTCCGAAGACCGTTGTGTGATTTCTTTACTTTTTTTTTTTCATAATTAACTAGATAAAAAAAACCTTCCATCCTAAGGTTCCCAATTCTTTCCATCCTAAGGTTGCCTGGAAGAGTTCGCTTTGATCGATAAGACCGCCCTTTGTACGTTGTTTAAACTAAGTGCATTATATTTTGTCCATGTGGTTGACGTATGCAATAAAGTTATGTGTAACAAATTAAATAGGTATGTGATTCAATCTTATGTTTTCACTCTCTTTTTAAGATACTATTTAACATAGAAAACTTAACGATTTAAGCTTTTTTAATTTATTCGTTTTTTTATGTTAATAAGAATTACATAACAGAACCTACCTAAGCATATTTTGAGTAATAAATCAAGATTATTTTTACTTAAAATTGTTATAAAACAGATTTTCAAAAATTGTTAGATCTCCAAAATCAGTCAGTTAAAAATATTTACCTACAGATTTTAAATCTACTGTATTATAAATGAATATGATTTATTTTAGCTTGTGCCATTAAACTTAACTGGATATTAATAAGCTCATACAATTATAAATCAGGGTAAATTTTTTGTTCGCGGTCATTGGCTGATAAAATTTTAAGGGGTGACAACTTTTGCCTGATCGAATAGGACTTTAAAAAGCAATTAATGGAACTTTTTTTGACTAAAATTGTTATTTTATTTTATTTTTACGATCTTTCACATAAAATAGAAGTTTTTGCTTTCAGCAACTAATTTATTAGTAACAAGAAGTGAAATATCTTTTTATTTTTCCATTCACATAGTTAACTTTTAAAGTCATAAAATTTTATGTGCTGTGATAAAAATGTATACTTTTTATTATTTATTATAGATAAATAATTATTGCGATAAAACCGTAATTAAATATTTCTGTATTATTTCTGTCTAATTTCAGAATCCCAAAGATTTTTAAATATCTTTCTATTAAAAATTGGGGTTCTCCCAAGTTATCTGTAGCCCAATCGATTGAGCGTTACCCGAAGCGCATCGTCAAGGATTCGTATGTGTGTAGGTACTTGTTTACATACCATCAGAATAAAAATAATAATAAACATATTGTCAATAACCGATTCTGACTATTCAAACAGTTCAACGATTATCTAGGTACCATAGTATATACTAATTTTTTATTGCAATTTATCGGTAATTATTATAAAAAAATATTATGAAAATAATGAAAAGGAAATCCATAAAATATAGGTAACATAAATTCCAAAATTTAATGATGCTGAAAAGACGACATATTTTAACACAGCCGTAATTAAATCAGTAAGTAAGCAGCAGTAATTTATTGTGAATACTGTATGCAATGCCTCCTTTATTACAATTTCCTCTTCAGGCATCTAATAACAAGAATTAATTTCTCAAATGTATTATGATGCCCTACTTTCTATGGTCTGAGATTATGCCTTTCGCGTTCGGGAAATGGCGTAAGATCTTCTAGTCCAAAATTCTTCAGTGCTTGAAGTCGAAGGTCTTCGACCAGTGTGAGTGACATAGCTCATAGGATTAGTAACTTGAAGTGGCAGTGGGCAGGGCACATAGCACTATCCGGAAAGCGCAAAGTAGGACGACCTTCCACTCGATGGACAGACGAACATACAGGATGGAAAAAATCTATGGGCCCTGGAAGGGAACTACTTTAAATCCTTTAGTTAGCTCATTTTACTGAAAAGAAACATTCCTTTATTTTTAAAAAGAAATAAAACTGCATTCAAAGATCTTCTAAACTTTGCTTGTCTCACCCCGGAATCGAACCAACTAAAAATAAAAAAAAAAACCCTCGCTAGGATTATTGTGCAGGTTAAAATTTGTCTTACTAACATTTGCTCTTTCATTAATCTGTTGGACGAGATACCTATGAAATTGAATATTTATTACAAGTTTTTTATTAACAATCCCTAGTACTGTAATGTTCATTGGTAACAAGTAAGTCGTACGTTAATTTTCTTATCTCTCTAACATCCATAGATATTGTATGTATGTAGTACATGTTTGCTAATGTTATTTATCTCTTCGATAAGAAAATCATTAAATTGTAATAATAAATTTATACACAATTATCATCATCACCAGCCTATATACGTCCCACTGCTGGGCACAGACCTTCCTGCATGGAAGAAACACATGAGGAGTTTGGGCCATAACACCACCACGCTGGCCCAATGCGGGTTGGTGGGTTAAAGCGGTTGCAGTAACAACCGGGACCAACGGCTTAACGTGCCTTCCGAAGCACGGAGGAGCTCGAGATTATAAATTTGATTGACCCATCCCGGGACCAACCATGGCGAAAGTTGCTTTGTTTTCGTAATCGAAATCAGAGCGCTCAAACCACTACGCCACCGAGCTCCTAAACATCCTCCTGATGATGAACATACTTGTATGACAAATAAAAATCCTTTTGACAGGTTAAGCGTGAAAAGGTAAAAGACAGATAGACAGTTAGTATGGAAAAAAGTAAGAAATTAATGAAATATTATTACATAACATAACAACACAATATGTCGCGGTCTACCCACTTCAAGTTACGTTCTATCTGTGCTGCCGTTAAGTATCCTGGTCATTCACCCTCGCTTATTGTGGGAAGATTAAGTGAGATGGACCTTGGAGCAGCGTGAGAAAGAGCAGCCGTCCGTGGTTGAACACTCGGTGTTTTAAATACATTTGATCCTTTCACAGCGTTTAATATTTTCATCAAAATTAAATAGCAGGTTTCACATATTTCCTTACGAAAGTGGCAAACGAGAATAGAAGGGGAAGGGAGCCCAAGGTTGGCACCCCGCCTAAAAAGCCTCTTGACATCCAACAGCTGGGCACACGCCTTCTAACACATAAGGAGTTTGGGGTTATTAATCTGTGGTTAGGGCCACAATACCACCACGCTGGCCCAATGCGTTAAAGCGGTTGCAGTAATAACGTGCATTCCGAAGCGTAGAGGAGCTCAGGATAACCAATTTTGATTGACCCAGCCCAGGTTCGACCACGGGAAAAGTGTTTTCTTAATATTCGTAAATTTAAAAAAAAAATAGTTTTTTTTAAATGTTTACCCACGTGTAAATTGAGCTTATCTTAACAGAGTTTCATCCATTTTGAATATATGTACAATATTTATTTAATCTAAATTAATTACAACTTGTTATCTATAACAATTTGAATGTTAAGTCTTCTCATCATTAAATTCACTTTAACTATAATAAGCTTTGTAATCAGAGACATCAAATCACTCATGTTTTTAATTGTATTTCGTGCTTTAATTTGTGTAATTGTTTGTAAGTTAACCGGTATCTTTTATTACTGGACATTGTTTTTAACTATTTAGGTAAGAAAGAACGAAAAGAAAGAAAAAAGATTCAAATCTAATGAAATATAACTTGATTCAAATAAAAGTTGATTTCTTTCAGTCAATTCAACTTGTGCGGCGTGGGTTAGGTAGGTGATCAATTACCCAACCACTACTTCAGAACCTTGTCATTCTAGATTTATAAAATTAATAAATATCTTTCGGGAATTACTTAATTTCAAAAATGATACATGGTTGGCGGAATATTCCTCGGCTCCGGTTCAGTTAGTGTGACACAGGCCAAAAGTTTATTATAATGTTGTAAGCATGTTGACATGTGAAATACACTGAAAAAGTTAGTTTTTCAGTATTCTTATTTTTTGATTTTAACATTATTATAAATGTTTGAGAATTACTTAGTAATTAAAATAGAATAAAACTAGAAAAATTTCACGTCCTGAGGCAGGAATTGAACCCGCGACCTTTCGCAATCCGGGCGACTGCTCTGACCACTGAGCCACCCAGGACTTGGGATATCCCTGTGAAATTCTTCTAGTCTATCTGTATTTGCGTTTATGAGCTAACGTCCACCCTACAATGTCGAAATATTCTATTTCAACATCCGAAACGAGTATTTTTACAAATACCGGCGATTCGGTTAAGTTGGGGCAGTGCTTTCAAATATTCTTAATTTTTGATTTGATTCGATTCCTGCCTCAGGACGTGAAATTTTTCTAGTTTTATTCTATTTTAATTACTAAGTAATTTTTCAAACATTTATAATAATGTTAAAATCAAAAATTAAGAATATTTGAAAGCACTGCCCCAACTTAACCGAATCGCCGGTATTTGTAAAAATACTCGTTTCGGATGTTGAAATAGAATATTTCGACATTGTAGGGTGGACGTTAGCTCATAAACGCAAATACAGATAGACTAGAAGAATTTCACAGGGATATCCCAAGTCCTGGGTGGCTCAGTGGTCAGAGCAGTCGCCCGGATTGCGAAAGGTCGCGGGTTCGATTCCTGCCTCAGGACGTGAAATTTTTCTAGTTTTATTCTATTTTAATTACTAAGTTTTTCAGTGTTTTCAGTTCGAAACGTACTTACTATTCGATTAATGCTTACTCCAGGGATGCGGAACAAAGATTTAGAAAACTATATTAAACCTAATTAATGCTGCCTGCAATAAGGAGGTACACTCGACAGCACATCAAGCGTAATAGTTTGACATTGAGACCCTTACTGTGTTCGGAATAGAGGCGGCTTTCGTAGTGCAACTGTTACACTTGATGCGCTGACATCTGTACAAGAAAAATTGGAAGGGTAACACTGATTTAGTCCACGGTTTATTTTAACAAAAAGAGGAAAACAAAATTGAAATCACCAATGTCATTTTTAAACAGGCCGAAATACAAAACCGACTTCAAAAACTGAAAAGGATAAAATCATTAAAAAGTGGGTACTCATCACCTACAAACATATTTTTTGGAGTCGGTGCTTCACGTTCTATTATTTCTGGAAACAACTTAGCACTAACTCCAAAAAATATGTTTCTAGGTGATGAATACCTACTTAAATTTTATTATTTTATCCTTTTCAATTTCTCGAAGTCGGTTTTCATTTATGTTTACATTTTTTGTTTTACAATTTTTAGTGATAACTTTCTTAGGTCAAAGCTATTGTTTCACTAAAAAGTCATAGGAAAGCAAAAATCCGCAATTTCGCATACGTAGATGACTTTCTCAATTTAGTTTTTTTGATTTGAAAAACAAACTACCAAACTGATTTTTAAAAAAAAATATGGGACCAAAATAATGGCAACTATTCTGCATCGAACAAAAAAAGAATAACTTAAATCGGATTAGTAGTCTCGGCGTAATCGGTGTACATACATAGAAAAAAAAACATACCGGCCGAATTGAGAACCTCCTCGTTTTTGAAGTCGGTTAAAAATGACAAGAATTAACTACTTTTCTTTCCAATTTAAGTCATAATCATAACGTTGCTTGTAAACATTTGTAGAAATTCAACATGACGAGCTTTTTCCAATACAACCAAAAATCTATTAGTTTTTAAATTATGAAGAAACTATTTTAGATAGAAATCTTCATACAATATTATGTAAGGCACATCATCATCAATTGTTCCCAAAAAAAATCCATTCCTTCGCGGAGTTTGACTCATAATGTCCTGATTTTTGCAATTTCTCGGGATTTGTGTATGCCGGCGCAGCAGAATGACGTGTAGCCTTTCGACTCACTCTTGACCAGGTTATGCACTCGTAAAAAGAGGTAATACTTTTTAATGCATTCTTCATGTTTAGTGGTTCTGACTTTATTATTGGTGATAATATACTTTGTCGAAAACACTCGAAATATTTTACAATACAGTCGAACTTTTACAACCGCTGTTATGTACAATTTTTCCATCTTAAAGCACTTTCTTTGTTCCGCTAAGCCACAAATATTTTTAGCATTGAGATGTATACGTGTTGCAGGCATGAGATAGACATGGTGTTTATAGGAAATAGCTATAAGTACTATTGCAATATTTCTAATTCATACCTTTTAATTTAAGTTTTATGTTGTAAAAAGAGGCATTTAAGGAACTAAATACGTTTTAGTAAAAATTTACGTATCATATCATTCGCTTGATAAATTCAAAAATACCTTTTTGTAGATCAAATGTTAATCCAATAAGGATGATAGATTGAAGTATCTATTGTATCCGGCTGCTGGCTTGTGGGCACTTCGCAACTTGGATACAGTCTCGAATTTATCGAGTAAACATTTCGATTTCTTTGCAAAATATTAGTGGCACAACAAATAACCGCTTACTACCAAACGCGACATACACTTGTTTGCCACCATATCTCATTAGAAAAAATATTTTGCAATAAGAAAAGTTTCTTAGATACCAGATTTTTAAGTCTGCCTGCGACACACATTAATGTGACCAGCGCCCACTTCATGTCACTCTGTAAGAGAAAGACAGCAATGACGACCTTTTACAACCTATTGTTCGTAAAAACGCGATGTAAAAATCATTACCATAAAGTATACCCCAGGAGTAACACAGGTAGCTGCTGCTATTGGTTAGAAAACCCTCAAGACGTACTCCATAAAACATGTTACAGTCAAACTGAAACTTCAGCCTCACATCTGTGTATCTGTGAATTTTATTTCCCGAATGACATTAGATTTAATAGACGTATTACAGCCCCCCTAGCATGACCACCGAAACGCGATATGATAAAGCTACTTATCGCTTCGAACTGTCAAAAATCATTGGATATAACCGCCATCTTGAAATTTTATCGACATGTTCGCAGTTTCGATAAAATTTCAAGATGGCGGTTATATCCAACGATTTTTGACAGTTCGAAGCTTTATCATATTGTATCATATCGCGTTTCGGTGGTCATGCTAGGCGGGCTGATAATATTAAAATTTATTTTTGCTCGATATTGATAACGGCAACAGGTAGACGCTTGTTTATAGATATTAGTACGGAACCCTTCGTGCGCGAGTCCGGCTCGCACTTGGCCGGTTTTTTTATTATGATACTCAATACTCAATCATTTATTGCAACTATAAAGTAGTACTTGGGTGTTATAATTATACCTACAGATCAGAGAATTATTATAACGTTATAAATAAAAAAAGTAAATATTACCACGATTTTATTCACTGGTCATTATGATATCATCGCATGTTTGTACATTAATTAGGATCGAGCCATTCGTCTTTGTTTGATTGGGATTCCTTTAAGTTGATACAAGCATTAGGTCATTCTTGTCACCTTACAAGGTAAAGCTATGCACCCGAGATTCTATTAATATCACGCATTGACGTTCAAAACAAAAATTAGATTTGAGAACCGATCAGTATTCGAATTTAGGAGTTGTTGGCTGACATTATTTATTTAAAAAAACCGGAGATACAGAATATTGATTTTATTTCTCTGAAATTAAATTTAACCCGATTTGATTCTATTTCAGTAAAACGTATAATACGTTATAACTGTTTAAAAAGTCAAGTTGATTTAAGAAGAGTCAGGAGATTTTCTCAAGAGTCAAGTAGGTATAACTTATGTTGGCATTAGGTGCTTATCGGGTATTAAATAACATGCCTTTTTTAATCCTCAGATAAATTTTCTTCAGAGAATAATTTTGACAGATTTCGTATAGATTAACTGTCAAGTTGTGAAACTTATTCTGTCAATAAATCTTATCTGGAGAGTGAAAAATCAGCCCTTAAAATTGTAAAGAAGTATTTCAAATCTCTACTATGGATAATTTTTTGGAAAAAATGACGGAATAAATGTGACATACAGACGGATAGGTATGTCATGAGCATGAGAATAAATGACTCCGTTCCATTTAAGCATAGCAACACGACCCTAATAATGCTGATTATTGGCTGTAGCCTAGCTACGTTCCCTTAATCATACCCCTGACCCCGTATGCCACCCAAATAATTGTTAAATTAAGTACCTAAAATCAATATGTTTCCGACAAAAGTGTGTACATTATTAATTTTAGTAGCAAAACAATAATTTCTGTGCGTGCGAGGGCCAATAATAAGTATCGGAAATCATTACACAGCGAAATTATTAATTGAAATATGCTGAATCATTATTTAGAGTCACGCGCCGTGAAATTATTTTGAGGGTGTTCTGTCTAATCGGAATTGCCAATATGAAATATCTAATTACATACTTGTATGGGCAGGCTGCGAGTGATTGTAAAGCGCTGCGTCACGCAAGTTACTTATTGTAAGGATGCTGTCAGGATGTAGTGCATAATGCCGGAGTTCCGCAGGGTGGCGTCTTATCTCCTCTTCTCTTCTCAATTTTTATTAATTCTATCACCCTTTCACTTAAAAGTTCCTATCACCTATATGCCGATGATCTTCAAATATATACGCAAAAGACATTATTCGATCGACCCCGTGCAATTGAGTTAACCAATGGCGATCTTAAAATTATTGAAAGTTGGGGTGAGTCCTTTGGCCTTAAAATTAATCCTAGTAAGAGCCAAACAATTATTATTGGAA
The DNA here is from genome assembly GCA_947347705.1 of Nymphula nitidulata. Lineage (NCBI taxonomy): Eukaryota > Metazoa > Arthropoda > Insecta > Lepidoptera > Crambidae > Nymphula > Nymphula nitidulata. The sequence goes on from OX374636.1 coordinate 12,566,596, forward strand.
GCCCTTACTTCATCTCGAGAATCGATTTTGAACTTCTGCCTTTTATTAATTTTGGTGGCATGGATATATTTCTTTTGCCATAACAGTAAAGGATCTTGGTAAGTGCTGGAGGATGGACAATGGAGGCATAAGATGGAGGCCTCAAGTCGAAGAAGTTAGGAAAAAGGTGTTTGCTGCGTAATATAGCTCACTGCGTCGGCTTCGTAACTTCTTACCTATTAAAAATTAAAACCGACTTCAAAAAACTGAAAAGGATAAAATAATTAAATTTAAGGAGGTATTCATCCCCTAGAAACATATTTTTGGAGTCGGTGCTTCACTTTCTATTGTTTTTGGAAACCACTTAGCACCAACTCCAAAAATATGTTTCTAGGGGATGAATACCTCCTTAAATTTAATTATTTTATCCTTTTCAGTTTTTTGAAGTCGGTTTTAATTATTGTTTAAAATTTTTTTTTTACAATTTTTAGTGGTAACTTTCTACGGTCGAAGCTAGATGGGTGACCGTCAACTTATATTGTTTCCTACTATCGCATCGTTTCACTAAAAAGTCATTTCAAAAGCAAAAATTCGCAATTTCGCTTATGTAGATGATTTCATAATTTCAGTTTTTTTTAATTTAAAACCAAAGTACCCAACTGTTTTTGAAAAAAATTTTATGGGACCAAATGGCAACTATTCTGCATCGAACAAAAAAAGAATCACGTAAATCGGATCAGTAATCTCGGCGTAATCGGTGTACATACATAGGAAAAAAAAAAAAAAACATACCGGTCGAATTGAGAACCTTCTCGTTTTTGAAGTCGGTTAAAAATCAAAATTACCTTGGCACAATCAATCTTGCTTTCCATCATTGATTACGCTGACACTTGTTATGTTGACCTATCGGAGGAACTACTGAATAAACTCGAGCGACAGCGGAATCTTTGTATAAGGTTCATCTTTAATTTGCGTAAATTTGACCATGTTTGAGGAAGTGTTTTGGTCTAAACTCAACTGGCTTCCTATTCGCTGTTGATTATATATGTGTCCTATTGTGCAATAAAGAATATTTGATTGATTGATGTCTGAAGGAGCACTTTTGCTTACTTCAGTCATCCCACGGCAATAACACACGTTCCGTCGACACCCTTCTCCTCGCATCCCTTCCTATTCCTCTTTATATATTATTGTACGCGCCATCATTGTTTGGTTTGGAACACTCTCCCTCTTGATACACCTTAAACGTGCTCAAAATACTTATAAGTACCTAATCTTTTTTTTTTTATATATAACTAGATTACAAACAAGCTGACGGCCCACCTGATGGTAAGCGGTTACCGCCGCTTATAGACACCTGCAATAACAAGGAAAAATCACTTGATATTGCAGGTGCGTTGTCATCCTGGGGCCTAAGATGAAATGCCGTCCATGCCCAGAAATTACACTGGCTACCTTTCCCTTCAATCCGAAACACAGCGAACTGTTTCACGGCTGAAATAAGAAAGGTGGTGGTACCTACCCAGACGACCTTACATACGGGTCTACCACCTAGTGGTCTTCTTTTAATTTAAACATATTGTTATTATTTTAAGGTACTTATATGAACTTTTTCATACTCTCTGATCCTCCTTCTTCCTTCCTACTTTCCTCTATTCGCTTTGTTTTCTGAATTCCCTTTCAAATGTGAGTATAGTTACATATATTTTATTTTATATATTCATGTATGTTTTTTTACATTTCACATTTTAATGTTTTGATGCGTTTATAACTATTACTATATTGTAAAAATTACAAACAAAGAAAGAAAACGATGAAAAAAATATTTCCAGGCGGGAATCAAACCCGTGTCTCCTGGGGTCCGGCCATTTTACACGTTTTTCCACTTTTTCGCAATTATTCATTTTAGTAAACTCCCCGCCGATATCGTAAAGTTGTCTAGTAGAGATAAGATCGCCTTGTTTTGCATATTGCGAATAGCAGCAGGAAGGCAGAAGTAGAACCCAACACGGTCGACCAACAACGGTTTAAAATCTGCAGCCGTATCACGGGCGGACATAAGGTCTCGCCACCTGACCCCTAATGTCCGCAGTTATTGGGAGACAAAAGGCCTTTTATCTCTTTTTTCCATTGTCCACTCTGGGCCACTCGCCTAGAGTTTGTCATGCTACGGGGGCTGTATATTACCTTATCTGTGGCTGTATGTAGGCCTAAAATGAAAAAGAAATTTCCTGTCGCTATTCAATATTTCAGCAACAAATCTTCTGTAATTGCAGGTAGCCCATTAATGCTCTCCATATTTCTTGTGAATCTTTTATAATAATAAATATGTAATAGTTTCGACCCATTTCGCAATAAAACCCTTCGTATATTTGTACACAGTATTGGCAATAATTTTTGAGTGCAATTTCTGATTCCATTCATTGCGCGGGCGTACTAAAATGGCGGAAACGGTCATAGTGAGAGCATCGCACGCCGACTTCCGGTACAGTCGGTAACAAAGTTGTTAGTTACATACATAAATCGTATATTACTTGATGACTAAAAAGCTTTTAAAATATCAAAGCCTTTTTTGTATGCGGTAAAGTAAAGTTAATCTTCTTAAGGTTAATATTTCGGGTATATAAGATAATTTGGTCATCTTCTTACCTTCATCTTTTATTAGAAACACTGTAACATATTTTTTTATCTCGATGATGATATTGCGCATTAGTTTATAAAAATATCATCAGGAGTCAGAAAGGCACAGAGGCGACTTGGATGGTAAGTACTTACCTACCGAAGTAAGGCGTTTGTGTGCATCCACTTGATCTAGTGGTTTAAGGGGCAACTAGAACAGAACTTGCCCCCTTTTTTTAATTTTTAGATCACAGTTCTGACCTGGCCAATTTAATTTTGTCTGGAATTTTATAAGTATTAGTTGTTATAACTGTGATCTAAAAAAATATAGTTTAAAAAAACAAAAAAAAAACACGCTTTAATAGCAAATCGAACTAAAAATCAGAAAATAAATTTTAATTTATATTTTATTCAACGTTTATAAAAAGTATACTAACTCATCAATATGTTTCAATAATTTTCAAAAATTCTAAAATAAAAATAAAGTTATGAAAAGAAAATTAATTTCATTGTAAAAAAGCGTGGGGTGCTTTTGATAATTATTGAAACATATTGATGAGTTAGTATACTTTTTATAACCGTCGAATAAAATATAAATTAAAATTTATTTTCTGATTTTTAGTTCGATTTGCTATTAAAGCGTGTTTTTTTAAACTATATTTTATTTTTCACTTTTTAGTTCGATTCTGCCTTCCTTGGACGTGCTAGCCGTTTCTCAGGCTCCCTCTCTGGGACACTTCACGGTACACGAATGCGCAGACCGCGCTTTTGCTCTATCTCGTTTGCTCTCACGCAAAAGACCTGTATTAAAATCACTAATACTGGCAATCCTAATCAAGATAATGAGATAAGCTTATCAAAATATTGTATTGTCGGTGGTCGTTGATAAGTCTACAACATTTGAAGTAAATCTGATCGCTTAAAGTGGGGCAAACTTGAGCCCCAACGAGTCAGTTACATACATACAAACAAACAAACATACAGGTGAAACTAATAAAAGCGTGTTAAAAAATAGAAGGCGGATGATTTTGATACATCTTTATAAAGTAATTGCATTGCAATAATTGCAATGAAACATTGCATTATTTAATAGAAATGTTATAAAATTATCAAATGAATAAGATGTATTTGAAAGTTGCCAAAGAATACCTCATGCTCATTTATTGTCGTATTGACGGCACCACCCTGTATAAAAAGTTGTTACATTTAAAGTTACATTTATATTTTTAGGTACTTACCTAATGAATTTTCAATATTCTCTTTCGCCATTTTTGAAAATTTCTATGCTTAATAAGTTTGATTTCCTACTAAAAAAAAACTTTTCAAATCATTTTTTATTTTTAATGACTCATATTCTCAAAATGTACTTGAAAAACCTAAACTCTCACTTGTAGGTAGTTAACATCCCTATAGCCCGTCCCATTACAGTAAAAAAACATGCATGTTTAGATTGAGGAGCTACTTTTTGCATCTAAAAGGCCTTGAAGCAAAGTAGCTTTTTCAGTTTCATCCTTTACAAGCTCAGATTTTATGTACTAACTAATCCTTGAGTAGTACATAATCATACCAAATTTTGATAAATATTCATCCATAATATTCCTAGTTCTGAGGTGGCACCTCAATTCAAACATTTAGATTGAGGAGCCATCTTTATATTTATTTAACTTTTGAAGTGTTCCACTACAAAATCCAGCATCGGGGCTACATGATTTTGAAAGGTAAGTACTACTAAAAGCCATCTTTATGTATATTCATTTAACTTTTGAAGTGTTCCACTACAAAATCCAGCATCGGGGCTACATTATTTTTAAAGGTACTTCTAAATAACAGTTATTTAGTAGTATTAAGACTTTTAAGAGGCAAAAAGTGGCTCTTGAATCTAAACATACATAAAAAAACTTTTCACTTCTGCTAGCGGGTGTACAGTTCCTTTACCTGTATTTCTACCTCGGAAGTGGTGGAGTATTGTCTCACGCCCCTGTTCCTGTGACCTGCACACTAATGTTGTGCGAGCTTTTTTTTCTGCCATTACTTTTTGCTACTCAAAGTTTTTGCGCAGTTTCTGTAGTTTAATGGCAGTGGTGACACCACTTGGCAAGAAAAAGTTAAATTTGACCATAAATCAATGAGACACAGGTCTGTCCAACAGATGGTGACCAAATTATATTAGGAACTGTATCTAACATATAATTTAAATAAAATCGTTAAGTATTGAATAACAAAATTGATCGTTTATGAATTATATCATCATCAGCCTATATACGTCCCACTGCTGGGCACAGGCCTTCCTACATGGGAGAAACACACGACACGAGCAGTTTTGAGTCATAACACCACCACGCTGGCCCAATGAGGGTTGGGGGTTAAGGCGGTTGCAGTAACAACCGGGACCAACGGCTTTACATGGCTTCCGAAGCACGGAACTCTAAATTAGAAATTTTGGTTGACCCATCCGGGACCGACCATGGGGAAAGTTGCTTTGTTTTCTTAATCGAAACCAGAGCGCTCAAACCACTGCGAGCTCCTCCACCATTTTGAAAGTAGGTATACCTAAATAACATAAATATCCATGACTCATGAACAATTTACAGACGACAGCACATTAGTTGCACTACAAAAGCCGCCTCTATTACGAGCGCAGTAAGGTCTCAATGTCAAACTGTTACGGTCGATGTGCACTGTGCCGGGATTCGAACGCAGGACCTCTCGTTTGGTAGATAGGGATACCACTAGACCCAGCCGGCGATCATTGGATTTTCCGCTGATTAAATTAGTGGTGTTAGTTACTTAATAAACACTAATTAAATCTATTATTTAAAATACGCTTAGAAAAAATATCTAAGCCAAGAAAAAAATATGACCTGAGGCGGAAACGGAACCCGCAACCTATCACAATCCATGTGACTGCTCTGACTTGGATAACCTTTTGAATTCCTTCTAGACTTTTGGTTTATAGCCCCCGACGGAAAAAAGAAGAGTATTATAAGTTTTGTCTGTTGTCTATGTAGTTCCTTAAGAATGTACCGATTTTGACTGCCTAGTTTTTGTTTTGTTTTATTACTCATTATCAGGTAACGTAGTTTAGCCTTACAATTTCGATATTATTAAATTATTTCATGAGGCCAATCCTCTTTGGCTGTATTTTTTAAAGTCGCGTTTTTTTGTAGTTTGAGTAGATATCTTTATAAATATCTTTCAAAAGTTTATTATAATACTTAAAATTAACTAAGAGAATATGTGGATAATCCATGGACCTTTCGACGTACCAGGTAATTTATTTATTTATTTAATATTTATTGCACAATAAAAAAAATACACATTCTCTACCAGTCAATCAGGAGCTATGCAGAAATCTCAAAAAGCAATAAATAAATATATTAATATTCTGTATAATTTCAATTAATTTTTAACGGAACATTAGTTGTGATTTCAATTTGAATAAGTTAGTTCGCCATCATTTAACACAGCTTTAGCATAGACCAACTTCTACCATCCTTGGTTTTAGCCACCTTTTTGTAATTTCGCACCTTTGAAAACAAAAATGGCAGATGTCGGCTAGGATGCACGGCTTCCTCGTAAACCGGTCCCTTGAGTACCGCATCACTACCACCGAGTTTAATGACCTAGTGTTCAGTAGACAAACATTTGAATCAGTCTAGACTCTGAGCAAAGCTAGAAAAAGCTTAATTTAAATAATGCTAGATGCTATTCAATGTACAGACGACCGCTCATAAAGTGTAACAGTTGCGGTACGAAAGTCGCCTCTATTGTGAACGGCATAAGGTCGGTCTTAAGGTCAAACTGTTATGCTTGACGAGATGTCGACTGTAGGTGCAAAAATGTTTCTGATCTGACAAATTGCAAGCGCAACTGAGCAACGTAATTCTTTCGGTACCAAATCGTCGCCGTAGAGCGAAAAGTGTTTTGAGTTATGAAGGTTTAAAGTTTCAGAAAACAAAAAAAAAACTTAGTTTTGGTATACAATAATTCTAATTTTAAAGTTCCTTAGCTTAGAAAATAAAGAAGCGCATAAGGTAACATTATTACTTTCAATGAATTACATGTTACTGAGATAATTAAAAAAAACATTCTTATTTATTTTTCACCCTCTAATCCTATATCTGTGACTTTTCACCCATGTCAAAATCAATTTTAAAAAAAATATGTTTCTAGGGGATGAATACCTACTTAAATTTAATTATTTTATCCTTTTCAGTTTTTTGAAGTCGGTTTTAATTTTTGTTTAAAATTTTTTTTTCACAATTTTTAGTGATAACTTTCTACGTTCAAAGCTAGATGGATGACCGTCAACTTATATTGTTTCCTACTATCGTATCGTTTCACTAAAAAGTCATTGGAAAAGCAAAAATTCGCAATTACGCATATGTAGACGACTTCATAATTTCAGTTTTTTTTATATTTAAAACTAAAGTACCCAACTGTTTTTGAAAAAATTTTTATGGAACCAAATGGCAGCTATTCCGTATCGAACAAAAAAAGAATCACGTAAATCGGATCAGTAATCTCGGCGTAATCGGTGTACATACATAGAAAAAAAAAAAAAAAACATACCGGCCGAATTGAGAACCTCCTCGTTTTTGAAGTCGGTTAATAATAACTAGTTAGTTAGAATACGACTTATAAAAAAGACAGCCAGACTATGAATTCCATAGTCATTATATAAAACTATAATCAAGTTATTTTAGTTATTCTTAATTTTTGATTTTAACATTATTATAAATGTTTGAAAAATTACTTAGTAATTAAAATATAATAAAACTAGAAAAATTTCACGTCCTGAGGCAGGAATCGAACCCGCGACCGCGCGCGCTTTTTGATGTTAAAATCAAAAATTGAGAATATTTGAAAGCACTGCCCCAACTTAACCGAATCGTAGGTATTTGTAAAAATACTCGTTTCGGATGTTGAAATAGAATCAAGAATATTTCGACTTTGTAGGTAAGTAGCTCATAAACGCAAATACAGATAGACTAGAAGAATTTCACAGGGATATCCCAAGTCCCGGGTGGCTCAGTGGTCAGAGCAGTCGCCCGGATTGCGAAAGGTCGCGGGTTCGATTCCTGCCTCAGGACGTGAAATATATAATATATAAATATATATGCATATTGTAAACATAGTCGTTGCCCGCTTCGATCTGTCGGTCTGTCTGTGCTTGTTTTATTTTAATTTATTGCCATTGGCTGTGCTTTTGTCTGGCTTCAGGGTGATTGTAGTCTTTTATTTAAGTCATTAATTATGAGATTTTCTTTTTTTATAGACTAACGTGATGCCACTTAATTACATAAGAAAAACTTCTCGAGGGAATTGGTAGACTGGTAGCAGGAATCAATGACAGCCGCTCTTAATGCTTGACGCTGAAAAATGGCCATGTTAAAGACATGGAGACAAGGCAAAAATGACTATATTTAGGAATATAATATTTAGATTGATCTCGTTATCTGGGGGTGGCTTGGTGAAATTGCTTCGGCAGAGCCCAGGCTACCCCCTGAAGGGCAGTGGAGTTACCGGGGAGTTTTAGTGGATATTCCTAGTGCCAATACGATCAGGCACTAGGCGACCCCCACACACGCCCATCGCTTAGCCAGCGGCAGGTAGAACCGTAAACGGATTCCTCCCCGAAAAAAAAGACAGTAAAAGGAAGAAAGAATGTAACGTGTAATGTAGGTGGTAGGCCCGTATGTAGGGTCGTCTGGGTAGGTACCACCGCCTTTCTTACTTCAGCCGTGAAACAGTTCGCTGTGTTTCGGATTGAAGGGAAAGGTAGCCAGTGTAATTACAGGGCATGGACGGCATTTCATCTTAGGCCGCAGGACGACAACGCACCTGCAATATCAAGTGATTTTCCCTTGTTATTGCAGTTGTAACCGCTTGCCATCAGGTGGGCCGTCAGCTTGTTTGTCATCTAGTAGCATAAAAAAACTGGTACAATTTAATAACCAGCTTAGAAGTAAGACTGTTTTATTTTCGTTTTTAATTTTTGCGACTTTGAAAGTCATCTGATGTCTTAAAGTGGATCTTAAAAAGTACTTTTATGCAAAAAATAATTAGCTTTTTAGCTTTGATGAAAGTTATGAAAATGTTGATCTAAAGTGAAAAATTTACGTACGGTGAATTATGACTTAAATTTTCAACTTTAAATTAAGGATAAGTTTTTTTTTTCACATTTATACAGCACAGAGATAAAACAAAAGACGATCTTATTATTATTAGACCTTAGTATTTAGGTATATGACTATGTTAACATGGGCAGGTGCCCGTTTGTTATACTTGCCTACTTTGTTTCAAACATCCTGTACATTCTCATTTGAAATTAAGAATTTTTCAAATTTCTTCAGTCCGTAAAACAAAATGAATGGGAAATTTTAAAATTAATTTTACAGTTGAGAATGTTTTGATATCACCATAGTATTTATATGACTATGTTAACATGAGTAGGTGCCTGCTTGTTAGGTATTATACCGAGTACCAAACACCTTGTAACTAATAAATAAATTTGCCTTTGAACAGGTAGACATATTAGCCCCAATCAAGACGGGAACTCCAAACATCTGTCGATACTCCAGAAATCGTGATCAATGCTCAATTCAAAGTCGAAGCGCATTAGAACCCAACCCTGGCGTAAAACGGCGCCATCAACATAGATTTGAAGGATTATACACAGCTGTGACGGAACACCTTGACTGAAACCACAACGTTGCTCAGGAATTAGGCACGAGTAAAATTTGAAGTGTAGAATTTTTTAAAGTAAAAAAATACTGATGGCCTATTTGTCTAGTAACAGATCCAAATAAGTAATTCATTAAGTTCTAATATATAAAAAGCGAAACAAATGATATTCTTGAAAAATTTGAAGCTTTTTGAATATAGATTTCGATTACTTTTATTAAATAACTATATGTAAAGCGTAATATTAATATGTCATTTGGAGTTATAAGTAGCACCATTTGAAACAGTTTTAGAAAATATTGCTGGCATATATTGCGTAAAACAATGTCTTAAAACATTTTATGTTAAAAAAAAAAAAAAAAAAAAAGAAGTCGGTTAAAAACTGGATTTTCATTACTGACAATGACAACACTTCAGGGCTGTTCAATATTTGGGTCGCTTAAGAAATCACATTCATGGGGAAAAATCGACAATGCTTCTGAGTTCTAACTAAACGCACATACAATAAAAGTCTGGAATGACTTCCAGACAGACAGTTCACTATTATTCCTATAATCAGAGACTATTAGCGGCGTCTATTCACCAGTAGAAAATCTATTGTCGGTTTGTGACCGACTCAGATTCTATGATAGTTCACGCACTTTACAACCAACTAAAGTTTATATTTCCGTTTGAAATGACCTAGAAAGTAAGTTAGAAAATTGAATTGTGTTTTCCTATTGTAGGTAATTTAAAGCGCAAAGAAAAGGAGTTTCATACATTAAACACTAGCCTCCGATCGCGATTTCGTCTACGTTATTTCCATGGGAATGAATTCCCCGGATAAAAAGTTGCTAATGTGCTATTTCATACTATTATCTTTCTCTGTGCCAAATTTCATCTAGATCCATATAGCCGTATGGCATCCATCCATGGTAGGATAACATTTATGCCATTACTACGCCTGACTATTCTGTTGTGGCAAATGATATCCATCAATTCACTCAATCAGGTAATTGAACACACGTGTCGTTCAAATAATTACTTCAGTCATTGAACCGTGCAGTTCAAATGACATTACGTCCACAGCTCTAGCAGGAAGCAAAGAATCATTATCGAACCTCGGACAGGCGACGGATAGGGGACAACAGTGATTAATAGTATCTAACTATGTGGTGCAAAATTATTCAGCACGCGACATGCGCACTTGTTGTTCCTTTGATTATTATTATTATGTTAGTTTGAATAGGCGCAGTATAGTCTTTTTTTTAAAAGCTTTTATTTAACTTAATCATAATCATAATCATTTATTGCACTCCAAAATGTTATACATGGTGTTGGAAATGAAATTTTACAGATCATTTTGGACCCTGTCGGGCACGGCAAGTTAGGAGGGATGATGAATTTATATATAATTTAAATTTAGGTATATTGTTTGTAATAGTATTCATACTATTTATCTATTAAGTGTGATAAGTAGTAGGGGTTCATAATTTTTCATTTAAATATTCATTTAATGTGTAATATGATTTTGTAACTAACAGTTTTTTTATAAGTTTTACAAATTGTTTATCTTGCTTATGTTACGGTGGAATCTTGCTGCGATTTTGAAGCAGATATCTTCAACCGATTTAGCTGTGTGACGTCATTCTAAATCCAATATGGCGGACCATCCAAGATGGCGGAATAGTTATTTTTAATGCATTTCTACAATATGGGTACCTACCTATTAAATGAAAGGGCTTGTTGAGCATAAATCGAAAATTAATGTGACGTCATTCTAAACCCAACATGGCGGACCATCCATGATGGCGGAATAGTTATTTTTAATGCATTTCTACAATATCGATATCAAATGAAAGGGCTTGTTGAGAGTAACTCGAAAAATAATGTGACGCCATTCTAAATCCAATATGGCTGAACATCCAAGATGGCGAAATAGTTATTTTTTATGCACTTCTGCTTGCTGAGACTCAGAAACCTAGCCAGCGATAACTATAAAATAATTTTTATTTTAAATTAGGATTTTTTTAAAATAGTTAGTTTTTATTTAAATGCTCTAAAGAGAAAAATATAAATTTTTCCTTTAAAATTTTAACTACAAACTAATAACCTCATTATACACAATTGCACGCGATTTACTTGTGTAAATAAACTAGGTATAATTAAGCGACAAACTTTTATGATCATATAAATTTTGTATAATGAGGTTATTAGTTAATAGTTAAAATTTTAAAGGAAAATATTATTTTCTTCTTTTTAGAGCATTTTTAAATAAAAGCTTTTTTCCTTTTTTTTCTTTTATTATCTAGATCAATACATTATAAGAACTTGTGTTATTCGGTACTACGATAACAGCAGTGGTCATCATGCTAGAATTTTAACTACCTACCTAAATCTATTAGTTCAAACTTAGGGCCAAACTGAAAGTTCTTAGAAAATCAAAAACTGGCAAATTAGCAAGTTATTACTTTATTTAACGCTGCACCCGATGGAACCACTGAGAAAAGCACTTTGCCCACTCGTCTTTAGGGGTCTCTGCAGTGTCTCTTAGGAAGCAGTGGGTGCCTTTCAAAATGCCGTCGACTTTTGAAACGCAGCCACTTCTTTCTCGGCGTCCATAAAACGTTGAAAGAGTCAAGCCAGTAACTCTGTGGTTGAGGTATCCGGGTGTGGCTCGCTTCCTTCTTCGGCCTTATCAGCACTTGCCATCAGGTAAGAAGAAAGCCGAGGCCAGCTCTGTTAAGAAGTTAAAAAACTTAGAACTGGTGGATGGTGCTACGAATGTCTATGGGCTACATGGTGCTAAGAGCGTCTCTTAAGTTTTCTTTATAAACCTTGTGTCTGATAATCGTATTTGGAGTAGGGCTTGCAATTCGAATATTCGTCCATATTTATTATGCGAATATAAAACGACTATTATTAGAATATATTCCAATTCATAAATAGGAATTGATGTAGGTACGCTGTCAATGGCTCCATCTACTATTTATTTGTAAACCACCAACTAGTAGTGTTGAGTGCAAAAGGGTTTTCTCATCCAGCAAATACATTTATTACATTCGATTGACTCATTTATTGAAGTTTATTGTACCTAAATTAGGTACTTGATAATAGATAGTAGATTTATATGAACAGAGCAATTTTTACCACCCAATGCGGGTTGGTATACAATACTAATATAACATTGGCTTAATCCTGCCTATAGACCTGTGCCTCGTTTTCAGATATAGGTACCTATTTGATCATAAACCTAGGTATTTTTTGTACCCGAAATTTGGCAACGGCAACAAAAACCTCATCGCTGACCATCAATCACGCACATGACGTCGCGTCGCAAGATGTTCAGTGACGTCACAAAACACAACCCTTGAGCAGATGTTGAGAACTCAATGACTATTATGATGTTTTGGCTGCGCATTGTAAGGAAAGATTTGGGTGGATAAGTCATATGTATTTGTCCGCGAAGGACCTCCAAAAAGTTTTTTATTCTGTCCCTTTCTATGGAAGAGCTCCAGAAGCGTCGGGAAGGGGTGTGGTCGTCTTACCCTTAAAAAAGGCGACAAGACGATGTTATGCAACTATCATCCGATTTCGCTCCTTAGCTACTCTAGGTGTTTTCTAGAAAACGAAACACTTTGGTGCCATATTATTCGCGATCTATGGCATAGATCATATTCACACAGTGCGGCAGGTTATAAAGATGACTAAAAAATTACCGTCATAAAATATTAAAGGTACAGAAATCTACCTAAATATAAGGTCAAGGCAATTGTAAGTACATAATTTTGGTTTAATCTAAGTTCATCCGGAGACCTTTGCGTTAAAATGATTCAGCTACATCATGCAACACCTGTTGTAGATCCTGAAATGTTTCGACCATAATGACGATATCATCTGCAAATCACAAGTGAGAGAGACGCTTGCTATAAATTTTAATACCCCGTTTGTTCTAGTCCAGTATCTTGAACATTACACAATATTATCCAATACTTTTGTGAATAACTTGGGGAATATTCTTAATTTTTGATTTTAACATTATTATAAATATTTGAAAAATTACTTAGTAATTAAAATAGAATAAAACTAGAAAAATTTCACGTCCTGAGGCAGGAATCGAACCCGCGACCTTTCGCTATCCGGGCGACTGCTCTGACCACTGAGCCACCCAGGACTTGGGATATCCCTGTGAAATTCTTCTAGTCTATCTTGTATAGTCTGTCTTGTTGTCTTGTCTTTGTGTAATTAAGAATATTTGAAAGCACTGCCCTAACTTAACCGATTCGTCGGTATTTGTAAAAATACTCGTTTCGGATGTTGAAATAGAATATTTCGACATTGTAGGGTGGACGTTAGCTCATAAACGCAAATACAAGATAGACTAGAAAAATTTCACAGGGATATCCCAAGTCCTGGGTGGCTCAGTGGTCAGAGCAGTCGCCCGGATAGCGAAAGGTCGCGGGTTCGATTCCTGCCTCAGGACGTGAAATTTTTCTAGTTTTATTCTATTTTAATTACTAACTTGGGGAATATCACGTCCCCTTCATCAATCAAATCAACTTGGCACTGCTGCAAGGATTCTAGAACCACCCGGTCTCGATTAAGTCAAAAGATTTCTCATCGTCAATGAAGGCTCAGCACAAGGTCAGTGGGATTTTTTTATCAAAGGGAACACCAACTTTGAATATTTTGGAGAATCCAGCTTTCTTCTACTCTTTAAGACCCAGCGCATGTTGTGTCTGGTAGGTAAGTACCTACCAGACACAATTCCTAATGATATTGTCTCTATGGCATGATATCATTATAATGCCATCCTTATCTACACCACAAACTATGCACATGTTTTTGAATTGAATAGTACTAAACTTGATAGGTTTTTAAGCTATTGCATAGCTTCTATCGCGGGCCTTGAGCGCGGGGACCGAATTCAGAAATTCCGTAACGAAAAAACCTCACGCTCCCCACTCCGATGCGCAAGGAGGTGTGGCTTGAAGGCCGTGCATCGTCTAACGTCGTTTCAGTTCGGCAGTCTTCGACACGGCGTTGTGTGCGTGCGATTAGACGTATTGTACGACTCTACGAAACTCGCACGAATCGAGACGAGCTGCTCCGAAATCGGACGAATACATAAGCAGCTGTTTATGAGAAAGTATATAGGTGTATAGGTATTTGTACATTATTATCACAAATGCAGTATTAATTTTGAATTGAAAATATAATACTGCTATAAAGATAACCTAAACTTTTGATATTAAAATGAGCGATATTAAAAGTAGCCCTCTTTTATACACACAAACACACACACGCGTATAGTTTAAATTCTAAATTTAGATTCACAATATAAATAAATAAAAAAAATCAAATAAATTAATTAATTAAAAAAACAAAGAAAAAAAAAATTCATTCTTCATTATGTATATAACAGAAACCATCAAACCAAGCACGTGTACTATTCAGTACCTTTGTTTTTGGTGTATAGATAATGCACATGAATGCCGCGCAGAGAAAGTATATATGATATTATATCTATATAAATGTACATCGCGCGAAATTCGATAATCATTTTTATTTATTTAATAATAGAAAAAAATGTTTTCTTGTCGGCCCCCACGCTCAAAAAGTGTAACTTGAATTAATATCAAAGAAAAAGAAATACTGCATGAATAAAATAAATAAATAAAATTATAATTGCATAAGTTGATACAAAATGTTATGCAATAGCTTTACCGCGGCAGTCCCCGAGTGCCACACGTCTTTTTTTTTGTTACATTTGTATGAAAGATATTGAAAATATTAATTTTAGTTAAAAAATTATGAACAGATTTTGATGCAATAGCAAACTATAGCTAGATGGAAAAAAGTTATGCAATTTCTCAAAAACAGAGTACCTACCTATATGATAAATTAAACCTAATTGAA
Source organism: Nymphula nitidulata (assembly GCA_947347705.1). Taxonomy (NCBI): domain Eukaryota; kingdom Metazoa; phylum Arthropoda; class Insecta; order Lepidoptera; family Crambidae; genus Nymphula; species Nymphula nitidulata. Next base: position 12,581,779 of record OX374636.1, read on the forward strand.
CTAGGTAAAAATATAATTTATAGGTAAGTAAAAGTTACAAATATTTCTATTTCTAACTTTTACTTTTACTTCTCGTGTTGTTCGCTTACAAACATTTTTATAAAACATAAAAAACCTTTGTTAGAAAAGACGGCAACTTTATAAGTAAATAAATACCTATTATAAAATAAAAAACCAAAATGGACTTAACACAGAAAAACAGAAAAGTAGGTAATTGTAATGTTACGTGTCATATCCATAACAATCTTTCACATGATCGAGTTAACAGGTGTTCTCACAATGGTTCGCAGATTATCCTCGCCGACTCGCTTTGTAATTTTGCGATGCATTTTGACGGTCAGTGTTATTGTATAAGTAGGTATAATATTAACAATAATTTCAAGGTTACCTACTGGTTGTACGACCTATGTTAGTAGTATTGGTAATGCGTAGTCCACATTTTTTGTCATCCAAAACCTGTAGGATGTGACATAGCTAAAAATTCTTAAATATTAAATGAGTGCTATATTTCTGAGCAAAATATGCAAATAAATCATTTAAGGTACCAAAAGAACCATCCTATAAATACAACACGTCTCTCTTTCTCTGTTCAAGCATAACAAAAAGACAGCTAGCTGTCTTTAGAATATTGTGCTCAATTTTCGACCTTAATCTATGTGTTAAAAAAGTATGTTTTAGCAAACAACTCTGCTTGGTTTTTATTATTACATATTTTGTTTCCAAACTACTTACATTCCTAAATGTAAGTAGGAAATATGAGCGAGACAGAGACACAGAGATAGATAGAGGTGTACCTTCTGTTAGATTACAATAGCCCTAATTCTGGAGAATACATGCTAAGTCTAAATTTAAGTTCAGTGCATCTCTTTCTCTAAAAAAGAATACGAAAAGGATGGCTGTCATATAATTTGACATTTAGAAACGTGCGTTCAAATTTCGACCTTATTGAACGTGATAAAATGCAGTGTTTAGGAAGCACCCCCGTACATGCCGTCTAAAATTGTCTATGGTTTCTTTGAAATCTATCTAAATTCAAGTGACGGCTCTAAACAGATTCTTGCTATCTTTTTCCAATGAGTTATTGCGAGAAAAAGATATACTGCACTTAAATTGACGACCGACCGCCTGGCCGAGTGGTCTGTACCCCAGGCTACTCGGTCAAGAGGTCCCGGGTTCGAATCCCGGTAGAAACAAATGTTTGTATGATGAGTACGAACATTTGTTTACGAGTCATGGATGTTTATATGTTTATTTAGTATATTTCTAATATTTATTTGCATATTATTATCATTATTTCTCCGTTATCTAGTATCCATAACACAAGCTCTTAATGATGCTTACTTTGGGCTAGATAATAGGTGTGAGTGTATAAATATTATTATTATTATTATATAAATTTAGAATTAAAGCGAGTTCCCAGAATTAGGCCCAATATCTTCAGAAAACTGTGAGGTAATAATTTATAAGTGAGTAATTATATCCAGTGAAGTTAGTAAAATAAAAAAATAAGATATTATACACATTATTTATTTAGTAATTAATGACACCACAGTTTATTGTCGCATAACTAATAATGACATGTAACAATTAGTACAAAATATCACATACAGCAATTGCAAGAACTTAATTAAAATTAACAACTCAACGATAAAAAAAAAACTATGATTACAAACCAACAATTAAGTAAATAATTGTTCAGCATAAAATAAAAAATTACAATATTTATTTATAAAGTAGCACTAACATAACAAAAAGATATATTATTATCCATTCAATTTTAGTTACCTACATATTTTACACTCTTTAATTCTTAATTTTTCCCGCAAAGAATCTATTCGACTTGGTAGTACAATCAATATTTATTAAATATACAATTTTATTGTTATTTAAATGGAAATTAATTGTCTTATTCAAATACTATATAGGTAATACCCCTCAGATGAGGAAACAAATGGTTGCTCCAATTAGAAAACAAAAATTACTTCAGTTTTCTAATCTGAGGTTAATACCTAGCAAATTTCAAATAAGCACGAAATAAATATACTGATTGAATTTTTTTTTCAATAAAATGATAAATGATGCTTTTTGACCTAATCGTAAGTACCTGCCCCCTTCTTACTCATAAAGAAATTTAGTGCCTCGTTTCTTTGTCGTACTTCCAGAACTTGAAATACTATGCATGTCTTTCCTCCTTCCTATAACAAGGGTTCCTTCAAAAGAGGCGTGAAAGAGCACCTTTTGGGTCGGCAAGATGAAGGCGTCTAGAGCAGTGTCTAAACTGCCATTGCTCCCATTTGCCGTGCTTAACAAATCAAATTAAAAATTGAAGTATCCCCGGCGTTGATCATCATCTATCTAACACCTCATTGAGACTATTCTTACGAGCGTAAACAAGCTATATGTGCTGTAAGTTTCTGAGGAGTTGAGCATCCTAGACTAATTGATGCTACAGCATCAGACACTGAAACACTTCTTTTTAGTTTAACTCATATGTTTCGTAGAACTATTAGGAGTAAATCGTTTTGCCACTGGAAAAAAAAAACACTCGACTTTCACGAGATTTTTTTCATACAAAACTGCAAAAGAACACACACCATCTCATGATAGGCTGTGAGAGAGAACAGTACTTATGCGGACATAACAAGTACAGCACGAGACCTATGCCTATGGCAGGAGAGAAAAGGAAGGAGAAAGGGGGGGGGGGATAAGGACAAGGAGCTAATAAGAAGGCTTTTCAGGATCAAGTCGGAAAAATCCTTTTTTTCTTCGAAACATGAACTGGCAACTAGTTTGTTTAAAATAAATGCACCCAAAATCCTTATATATGTATAGCAATCTCATCGAAATACCAATGAGAATAAGATTTCTTTAATTGTCGCCTAAATATTATGTTATTATTATTTTGCTACAACTAAACGGCGCCTATCTGTAGGATCGGCAGCGCCAACTGGAATGCGTTTTGTATATACGTAGAACTATTCCCGGACTGTGAACAAATGGAAATCAGTTAGATATAAGTGCAACATTTTCTTATGCATGTATCGATATCTTAGTATGTGCGCGGGATGTGTGTCGGTGTATTTGTGTGTGTGCGTGTGCGCACGTGCGTGCGTGTATGCGTGCGTGCGTGTGTGTGAGAGAGAGAACACAACTGCCTCCTCAAATCAAAATTGGTCCATTCGTTTAGGAGCATCGATGCCACAGACAGACAGACACACAGATACGTCAAATAAAACACCCCTCTTTGAGCGTCGGGGCTTAAAAAAGTATTTCCTTCTACCCATGTAAGTATTGAAAATCGAAGTACAAACTCACCTCTAAAAATATGTTGGTTGAGAAATTATTAATTTGATCCTTATTTTCAACAGCCAAAGAGTTTAATTTCACTGTGAAGCTAGTAGCTAGTTCACTAACGTGTTTTGTTAGCACCACTGTCATTCTGAAACAAAAGCTAGATATATTACTCCTTTACTGTACAATTTTGTTGTTTTAGACTAAACACATTTTATAGGAGGTAGGAGGATGGAGTAAATATATCTATGCAAACGGTATAACAAAAGCTCGCTTCTTGATTGGGCCGCTCACAGGGCATTTGCTACTAACCACATGCTACATAAAATGCAACTCTCCCCAACGCAACTTTGTCGAGCATGTGGTGAATGCCAGGAATCAATGATGCATCTCTTGTGTCATTGTGATGCCCTGGCTAGAACCAGAATGAGTCTTCTGGAAGTGGCATATCCAAAGCCAGAAGACTACAGGCTCTTTTGTGCCTAAAGATATAGTAAGGCTAATGGCATCTTTATTCTGGACACAGCAAGAGTAAACGCAGGGGAGGCACAAAAGATCCCAATGGGTCGAAGTGCACTGTGACTTAGTCATGGCCCCACTACAAGATAAGCTAAGATAATCACATTTTATACCACTAGATGCAAAGCAAGCTTACGGCTACAAAGTTTGGAAATTATAAATCTGAATAGCTGCTAAATAAAGTCACGAAGATTAATCTTGCGATATTCGACTTCAACAACTAGGTATTTCGGTTCAAATTTGTTTGTCGCACCTTACTATGGCGGTAGGCCCGTATGTATGTTCGTTTATTTAGGTACCACCACCTTTTTTATTTCGGCTGTAGAACAGTTCGCTGTTTCGGGTTGAATGGAAAGGTAGCCAGTGTAATTACTGGGCATGGACGGCATTTCATCTTAGGCCTCAGGATGATAACGCACCTGCAATACCAAGTGACTTTTTCCTTGTTATTGCAGGTCTATAGGCGACGGAGACCACTTACCAGCTCCCTTATTCTCAATTGTCGGATCACAGACTCGATTCGAAAACTCACATGCCTACTCGCTTTGACACACCGCGATAAAAAGTGACAGGTATAGAATTTCCCTAGTTTTAATCCTTTCGAGAACCTTTCAAGATCCTTTTTTAACGACAGTCGAGAAGCATAGGCCGTCAGCTTGATTTTAATCGGTGTATATGTCGCAGCAGTTTGGTTAAATCAGCCGCTTAACTGGACGGCTAGCCCGTTGATGGAATGCCGGCATCCAATAAAACGGTCGAAGTACAACTAGCCAAGTCATTGAGCGCAACGTTTAACCAGATGGCTAACCGTCATGTCAGCCGTCTGGTTTGAATTAGCCATTCAATTAGACGCCTAGGCAGGTCATTTAAATCGTAGAGCTTTTGTGTGACTGTCTGAGTGATTCGTAGGTTCAAGGTTATTTTATTTATGACCACTTAGAACCAAAACGATGGCGGTTATAAGTGGTCATAAAAAACAACGATCCTACCAGTTAAACCAAAATTTTTCAGTACAAGACGATCCATTCAATATGCGAAGTCGTTAAACGTTAAATGAGTATAGTTCAATTAACTATCGGGCTAGGCATTCAATAGGATGAATTTACTTAGCGCTTAATCTACGGGCAAGCCGTCCAGTTAAGCGGCCGATTTAACTAGACTAAATTAAAACATGGGCTATATTAGTTCATAGAAATGGTTTGCCACTTTCAAAAACATCTTATTCATTTGATAATTTCATGACATTTGTATAACAGTGGCTGCATTAACTAATATACTATATATAAAGGGTGGTACCGTCAATGCGACAAAAAATCCAAACATGGGCTATATTAGTTCATAGAAATAGTTTGTCGCTTTCAAAAACATATTATTCCTTTGATGATTTCAGGTCATTTCTATGAAGTAATGCAGCCAATGTTTTACTACTTCATACAAATGTCATGAAATTATCAAATGAATAACATGTTTTTGAAAGTGGCAAACCATTTCTATGACCTAATATAGCCCATATTTGAATTTATTGTCGCATTGACAGCAACACCCTGTATAACTAATATAGCCCATGTTTCAATTTATTGTCGTATTGATGGCACTACCCTGTATAAAAAAATTTACTGAGTTAACGCATCCGCTTCGTCTGCAGTGGACCGTCTGGCCTTCACTAGTAACATCTCAGCGGTCTTGTGGTACACCTCTACTGAGAGCGCAGTCGCTTGGGCGAGACTGCTCACTGCTTTCTTGTATATTACTTTCTCGGTGACGTCATCGTTCGATCCCAACCAGTCGAGGATTTCTGTGTACTGTCTGGAAAATTATCAACACGATTGAGTTGTTTTAATTTGATTTATAGATTCTCTATAGTACTAGAGATAATGGGCCTAAAACTGAAGACGCTCTGAATCTAAATTTAAGTAATAAAAGATGGAGAGAATTTAGCTTAAATAATAAAAAAAAAACATTATTTTAGTATTATTAGAATTTATATTGACAACACTACAAAACTGGTTAGTAAATGGGTGGCTTTTAAGAAAATCGTGATTTATATTTCCAAGTTATGTAAAACTGCGGAATATTTCGAAAGCTTGAGAAACCCATAAACGTCATATGGACAGTGACAAAACATTGTGTATATTTTTCAGTTAGGAAAAAAACAGATTATAATGTGCTTGGATTTAATGCAATAATTTTATTAAATTATGTGAAATCGAAGACTCACTTCACTAGCGGTTGGAATTGTAACTTCAAGCCCAGATCCTGCGTGGAGGTCTGCAGTCTCTCGTGGAACCCGTCAGGTTTGGACTGATCTTCGGGTGTTTCCTCTTCATCCTCATCATCTTCCGGGATTTCACACAATTCTAGTGATTAAAAAAACAAATCCATTTTATTTATTTTATCTGTGTATGTAACATATTCTTATGAAAATTGAGATTGTGTATTCACTAGTTGATAGGAAGCCTTGTGCTGCGTAGAGCGGACTTGTACTTTTTTTAGGCCAATAAACACTTTCTTTCTTTTTTGTAATCTCTGTAAGGTTTTGCTTTCATATTCCTTTTTGATTCTTTTACATGAGAAGACTTTGAAAGATGTGTGAAATATAATGAAATGGTGAATTCTAATTAATTTCTGAAATATACTATGTTATCAAAATAAATTTACAAACCAGCATTTAATCAACAGTTTAGGCATCCTGTTAGGAACTTTTTTGTGAATGACTGCATTACATACATTTTGGTTCTTATATTATGTCTTTGTCAGATTGTGTTAGATTAAAAATGTCTTCATGAAGTAAACATATAGTTTTTGCACGTTTTATGAACACAATTGGTTTAATTACAAATCACAAAATATTACACACAAACTTTACACATCCGATAAGTAGCTACTTTAGCCAGATGGCAAACGATGACAATACGCTGGCAGATCAGGAAAAAGCTTAAAGAATATTACAGTAAATATCGAATGAGGTTCATCACGATTAACCGGCAAGTCAGTGAATACAGCCTACTTTTTTATGTACTCCTTTAACGCCCAGACATCATAAATGAATGAGATAGACAGTTAGAATTTAATTGTATCTGGTATGTGGGGCTTGGAGAGGAGACAAAGGAGAGCTACAAACCTGCCACCTGTTGGAGAGTTTCTTTAATGTCCTGTCTTTTGTCAGGCTCCAACCCTCGCATGCGTTCCTCTATCCTCATGCTAACTTGTTTGGACAGCATCTCTAGAGCTTCTAGGTGAACTAATCCTGAAAGACAACAAAAATAAATTAAATGATGTTATATTTAGTAATAATCATCTTTATTCAGCTAGGGTGGACGAACGAAAGACGAAAAAATCTTTAAGTATAAACTAGTAAAAAAAATCTGATTAATATTAGGCACCCCATTAGCACGGTAGGTTTAAGGAGGACGCAAACGGAAAAAAATGGAAACCATATTCAAGCACCATCTAAGCACCAATCACCATTTGAAATGTACAGTCAGAATTAGATATATCTCTATCGCATTGACATACGAGACAGTGTATGTGTGTCGCAGCCCTATGGTTAAATTAGCCAGCAAATTGGACGTCTAGGCTGTTTATAAAACGCTGGCTTTGAATTAAACGGCTGAAGGTCATTGAGCGCAACGTCAGAAGGCTGAATGTCGTCATTTATTTGCGAACATGGGTCATACATAGGTGGTACTCAAAGACAAATAAGGGGGGTTTCCATCGCCTTAATAAAATCGTTAAAGATACAATTCTGTTCCAAAACACTCATCCATAATTTATTTAACTAAACTTTTGTTGTACATTTTAAGGTACAATTATAGCCACTCTCTCTCTCGGACTCTTCTTACCGCTTTACTTAGCGCAAATAATAAGCAAAGCTTTACAGCTTTGCTTATTAATAGCCATGCATTGTATATATTAAAAAAAACCAATGAGCATAGCTAACCTTCAAAGTCATCAAACAAGTGCTCATAGTGCACTTCCTTGGCTTCTCTCTTCTCTTCCCTGATCTTATCTTCTTCTTCTGCTTTTGCTTTAGCCTCCCTAAGTATCTGGGACAGCACGGGTTTGTCGCCCGCGTCTAGACCTAGCATTGCTCGTTTTTTCACCAAACCCGGATCACCATCTTGTAGGACTTGCATTGTTTTCTTTCCAATCGTTTCTAAAGTATCAAGACCACCGGATATTACTTTTGTACCTGAAAAAGAAGAGATTTATAGTTTTAATTTTTTTTAAAAAAAAACTACACGACAAACTAGCTGACGGCCAACCTGGTGGTAAGCGGTTACCGCCGCCTATAGACACCTGCAATAACAAGGGAAAATCACTTGATATTGCAGGTGCGTTGTCATCCTGAGGCCTAAGATGAAATGCCTACCATGCCCAGTAATTACAATGGCTACCTTTCCCTTCAATCTAAAACACAGCGAACTGTTTCACGGCTGAAATAAGAAAGGCGGTGGTACAGTCGACCACATATGTAGGTTAACACTTTAGTATCATGTCACACCGACTATTGCGCTTGTATTTAATAGTTGCTACCGTATTATATTAACGCTATAGGTATTGTAACATGGTACTAAAGTGTTCAGCTGCTTTTGTATTCGGCTGTACCTACCCAGACGACCCTACATACGGGCCTACCACCTAGTAAAAGTAAATATTTTGACTGCCACAGTTAGCTACAGTCGTTATGTGTTAACGTACGCCAACGACTGCAATGATCGACAATATTTACGGTTACTTAAGCACAAATTAAAGATATTCAATGATTTTGAAATACATACTCTCTTTGCCATTTTGAAATACCTATTCTCTTTGATTTTAAATTTTCACAGATGATGTATTTCTGTTGCCGCTGTAACAACAAATACTAATAAACAGAATAAAATAAATATTTAAGGGGGCTCCCATACAACAAAAGTGATTTTTTTTGCTTGTTTTTGCTCGATATTGCTCGATAACAGCAACAGGTAGACGCTGATTTATAGATAATGCGGTACGAGAACCTTTGTGCGCGAATCCGACTTGCACTTGGCCGGTTTTTTACTCTTGGCGTAATAATTGGAGTGATACCCAGGTACTACGAGCGAGCAAAGTTTCTGTCTAAAAATTCCATTCAACAATTAGAGGCTACATAGTATTTTTTTAGTTAATTTCTTTAAAATAATCATAAGCCTATATACGTTCCACAGCTGACCACAGGCCTTCCTACATTGGAGAAACACATGAGGAGTATTATCCTTTTAAAAATATCAGTTTTTCAGCCATTACTGAAGTTTCTGTAAGCAATAATAACGCATTATTGCTTAAACATCCATGCTTGAAATTTTGCGCGATTGTATACTTCAATACTAATGCAGTAGAAACTTTCTTAAGAATTGGAGCCATTTGTACAAAGATTTAATACAATCCTATCTTCTGCTAGATCTGAAGATAGGATATTTCTAGGACTTCCGGCTACGACTTTTATCCTGTCTTCGAATAGAAAACTAAATGTGTGATTTTTCTGTACGAATTGTTATCAATATTAGCGATGCATTGATTGACAATTAAAATAATTACCAGTAGTCTCCACAAACTTGGTGACGCCAGAGAACAGACTGCCAAATGGAAATGACGCTTCACTAGACGGTTTCTGTTCTGTTCTCTCCTTTTCTGTTGAGGACTGTGGTGTTTCAGGGGCCTTTTCTTTATTGGCATCTTCTTTGACTTCCGTGACGTTTTTTCTTGCAAGTTCTTCGGGGTCAGGAGCACCAATACCACTTTCTAAAACTGTAGATATGCCCTGGAAAGGAAAGATAGCAAAAATATTTATGGGTCCATTTCAATCATTTTACTATTGAAACCAGAAAAATAGATAAATTTAACGAAATAAAAGAATATAGCTTTTAAGTTTGCATGAATAGGCACGCAAGGAGCTATATCGTGTGATATGAACCCAGTAGTTTGCTTACGGGTGGACACAGTGCACTTGATTTCACTTTTTCTCTCCATTGCGGTCTTTTTTCACTCTGTGAGGCTTGGCATTTGCAGTCTTGCCCAATAGGAATTAGTTATAATTTAAGGTGGACAAATAGAAACGATTCTGACAGCGAAATGTCCCTACCGAACTATATCTTGTATTAAACATACAATCTAGCCCCACCACATGACTTTGCCCCCAAATATCTTGTCAAGGAGACTACGAACATATTTTAGGAATTGCTTACAATGATAATAGAGATGTTGACAACAAATAAAAAAGTAGGATGTTTACACATATTAGGAAAATATGAGTTATTTTATATAAAAAGGTTTTGCAAAGCAAATTTTTTTGTATGACTATAGATTTTATGTGGTACAGAAAGGAGGCATAACATATCCGGCCAGGTATATGTATGCTATCTCAAAAATATCTTGAAAAATTTTCTGAATCTGTGAATACTTAAAATTTGTTTTCATCTATTGTTTACTAGAACAAAATTCAAAATGCTTTGTCAATTTTACCATTATTATACAGGATGGTGCTGTCAATGCGACAATAAATTAAAACATGGGCTATATTAGTCCATAGAAATAGTTTGCCACTTTCAAAAACATCTTATTAATTTGATAATTTCATGACATTTGTATGGAATAATATAACATTGGCTGCATTATTTCATAGAAATGTCCAGAAATTAATGTCTCAAACTAATCTTTAACAAAACAGATTGATTGCAAATGTAATATTGGTTTAAAATCATTTATTGTATAATGACATACTATTTAGTTAAAAAATAAAAAAGTGTGAAAATATTAGACCTGTGACACTTGAGTTGTCAGTGTGGAGATGCCAGCAGTTGCCGTGCTGAGCAGTGAATCGACCCCCCACCCCCACCCCCAGCTGTTGCTTCTGCCGGATGCTGATGCAGCCAGTTTATCAGTCACCTCTTTGATATCTTGGTCTGGTTGGATTGGCTGTGTAGGTTTTGGGGCCTGCTCCTGAAATTACATGTGATTACCTAGAATATCATGTAACATAGTGTGGTTACTTATGTATGTATTGTTGTTTCAACTTCAACACACTTTTAACGCTTACATCTCGATCATATTGCGAGAAATCTAATCAAATTTTTAGCACAACTGCAACCTATTTGTGCTTCATGGAAGGCATTTCATCTTAGGTCTCAGGATGACAACGCACCTGCAATATCAAGTGATTTTTCCTTCTTATTGCAGGTGTCTATAGGCGGCGGTAACCACTTACCATCAGGTGGGCCATCAGCTTGTTTGTCATCTAGTTGAATATTAAAAAAAAAAATAGGGCAGCCTATCACTGCAGCCTACATATTTGTGCTTGTACACAACAACATAGATTTAAACAGCGCACCTTATCCTTAGTTCTTGCTAGAACATTAACTATGTCTATATTAAGGGTAGCAAACACGCATGTGGCCAACCACCAAATTATCCAAGATGCTTTGAAGAATATAGAACTAGTGTAGTGAGAGTAGTAGAGTTATAGTTAATATTGTGTTTGTTTAGAGTTAATGAGACGCGAGGCCCTGGGTTTGATGTCCTGGTTAGAAAGGATGTTAGTAAGATAAATGTGAACATAGATGCTCATATACAATAATAAAGCTATTCCCCTTATTATAAAACGGAGACTTAAGTTAGTACTAGTCTAAAACTAATGCCATCACTGTCTTTCTTTTAACAAATATAAGTGACAGCATCAGTTTTAAACCAGGACTAACTTTAGTCTGCGTTTTATAATAAGGGGGATTGGGTCTGATATGTGGGTGATTCATAGATTAAATATCACAAATTACCTTTTGTTTTTGACTAGAAACCTCTTCTTGACCCCAGTCATCAAAGTCATCCCAGCCAGTATCCTGAGATTTAACCTCTTTTTTAGCAACTATTGGATTTGTTTGTGTATTACTAATTTCTTCATCTATATTTCTTGCAGGTTTTTCTTCCTGTTTTGGATTGTCTGTATCAAAATCCTCCCAGCCATCAGCATCTACCTGAAATTTCAAATAAATACATCACATAGATGTTCAACCTTCATTTTATAATTTGTAAGAAAGTTACATTAATTGGTAAAAATGATTGCTTTTAAGTATAAATATTGAAGAGACATTGAGAGACCTCAAATTTTACAAGCCCTGAGGAGTATAGTCTTGTGTCATATGGGTCAGATGCTCAATAGCATTAAGAATTTTATTTAAATTTTATAGGAATTTTAACTTTTCCAAGCCTGACAGACGAGACACTATTAAATTTTAATTGTCTATGTCATACATTACGTCTGGGATAAAAAGGGTTAATAAATCCATAACTTAGCCATGGAACTACCAGTGACGTTGAACCTTCGACTGTCCATGACCATTAAAAAATCAATTGTTCATAGAATCTGATGCTTGACGGGTTAAAGTATTAAGTCTTAAAGTATAAAGACTACCTATTGATATCGAAAATAGAATCTTTAAATGTAAAATTTTTCTGTATAAATTATGATGGTCAGTACAGAAGTAATAAAATAAAGGATATTTACAGGTTTCGGTAGAGGTATTTGGTCTTTGTTAGCATCCTTTACTGTTCCTTTAGGGCCTAAGTCCGATTCCAACGGGCTATCACTGTAATTTGATGAGGATAAACGTTTCTTTCTTTCTTTCCTCTCTAAGTTCGATTGACCCTCATCTGCACTCTCAAAATCTTCACTATCACTTGATGGCATTGTGATTGTTGAACTTTCATAAAACTCTAAGCAAACCAATGATTTATATAGATATTTTTTTTAATAATCTAGTATTTTTACGCCTACGTGTTGACTTTATGCCACCACAAAACATTACACGAAACAAGAATTATGGTTGACATTTGTGCCACAGAAATGACGTGACGTTTGACAATTGAAATTCGCGTTTCGTTTTTACCTATTGGGGGATAAAATCTGTAATATATTTTTTATTGAATACAACAGTATTTTAAAATATTTAAGCTCAAAATATATTTAACACAAGCTATTGAAAACTAAAGTGCAGTTCGTAGGAAGTGGAAGAAGAAGTAGGCGGTTGATCAATTCAAAAAGTAAAAAATCCGTATGGGATTTTTTGAATAAAGTTATACATAAGTTTTTGTAGAGGAGATTAAAAGATTGACAACTATATTTTAATCTATGCTAGCAATAAAATTGAGATGCATCATGCCTTGGCTGTATGGATTGTACGCAATAGCTTTGTAATTTAGGACAAGTAAATTTAAAATGACTGAGCTGAGGCCGTTGTTTTTTTATAAATTCTATAGGTAGTTAGTTTATAATTTTTCTCTGTAACTTTTGTTTTATTTGTGTATTTTTATGATTTTTAAATTTTAACTTGTAAATCGTTTATAGATTTCTTATTGTAGATATATTCAGATTGGCTGATGGCTCCGACGCCAATGCCTTAAATAAATAAAAAAAAACTGAGGCCGTCCGTTGTAAAATTTGATTTGTTTTTTAGTTTTCCAGTTGTCGTGGTCTAAAGAAAATACTATTTTTCATAGTATCATATTAGTTACTACAAAAAGTGTTTTGAAAAGCAAGTTTGAAGTAAACAGTGGGATCCTGGATGACTCCAATTTTAATAAATGTGTTGTGATCTTAGAATAATATTTATTATTTTATGGTTGTGATGTTGTGAGTCTAGTGAACTTTTATTTTATTTTACATTATTTTAAACTATGGATAGCATAAAAACTATTGGTTTTCAGGGCATTTACACGAAAATGTTGTACTTTACAAGTTTACAAGCTAAAATAAAAATGTATTTCGGTCGTCATCTATGGCGAATATAGCATATGTATTATTTTAAAGTTTTTTGATGATAGGCTAAAACTTAGACCATAAGAACTAATTCGTATGTCCTTATGGTCTAAGGGCTAAAATTTGAAAGTCTATGTAGAATTTATTATCGGCGTATGCAATAGGTGTAGGTGGTTCAGTGGTTCTCAATTATTTTTACAATGATATTTTCTCATACCGGATATTTTGCAAACATATATGTAGGTAGGTACTCAAGGACTGGTTGAACTAATAATAACATCGCAATGTTATAGTACCACGTTACAAGTAGGTAAGTAATTATTTTTTGTACACGTAATATGTTGAAACAGCATTGACTGACTGCACAGAGTACCTACTTTCGATGCTGAATCCGTGCTTTCGGGACTGAGACAGTGGTCCCGAACGCCACCTTGGTATTAATAATTATTTGACTGGTATGCTGGGACCACAAAATACATAGTGACCACTAGGGTGGGTAAGTGCAGAAAGAAAAGAAACAGCTTTTATAAATAAAAATAACTTTGTATATAATATTTAAAAAATAACAGCTGTTAATTAATATTGTGCTATTGATGCCGGAGTTCCTCAAAGGTTTGTTCTCTCTGCGGATCTTTTTCTGCTGGACATCCATTACGTGCTTATACCTGGCCTGTCATCTGCAGATCTACAATTTGGATCTGCAGACGACAGTACTGTCGCCATGAGATACGTAACCAGGACAAAGGACGCAAGAACATACGTGCAAAGGACAGTTCGACGAATGTTCATTCCCTTAGGGAGGATATGTTGAAACGAACGGTTAAACAGTTAAATTTAGTCTCTTGCTGGGGAGATGACAAACTGGTAACGTTCAATGCCTCTAAAATACAGGCGCATCTCTTCACTGCAAAGAAAAGTCCATTCAAGGGGGGCCCTACTTTTCGGGGTGCATTTGTTCCAATTACCGAACATTTGGCGCTTCTTGGAATGGAGTTGACATCTAACCTCAACTTCGGTGTCATCATAGAATTTTCAATAGAACATTATCAATAGGGTTAAACGGTACTTCACTGCTGCACAACTTCTTGCCCTTTATAAGGCGCAAGTCCGTTCGTGCATCGAGTACTGTTTTTACTTGAAGGTCGGCTCAGCTAAGTACCAACCAACTCACCACTTTGGAACGTAGAGCCAATAGGCTTATTAGCGAAGAGAGATTGTTGAAGACTAAGCTTCATAGCTTGCTGGACCACCGCCGTATGGTTGCTTGCTTGTGGAGATTATTTTATTTTTATTATATTTTACCGCAAAGCCCATTTGACCAAAGAATTACCAAGCGTTCGGCGGGCTACCACCGGGCGTCATACTTACTGCCAGAGACTGGAATCCGGCCTCGGTGTTCCCTTCCCTACAACAGGAGTTGCTTCGAAACTGGATTAAATAGACACCTTCTGGGTAGGCTCGCTACATCGTTGATGACCTTTTAACTTTTCTCGGAGCAAGAGCGGGATCAAGAGCAAGCCCATTTTAATAATAAAAAAGATTGCCTGCAATATCGCTTTCTTTACAGCCAAACTAAATAATTGGATTTTTAAACAACTTGTAAAACTTACCAGAAGTATTTTAAAATGCTGTTTTTTTCTTTTATTGTGCTTACCTGACATAGAGATGTGACAAAATAAAGATAATAAAGATAGGAACTATGTCTTAATTTGTGGTCCCAACGTATCACTCAAACAATTAGGGATGATTCTCATTAGAGCGGGCCGTGGACGTGGCTCGGACGGGGCACGGATTTATACATTTTGTATGAAGCTAGCGGGACTGTGCGACAAACGTGGTGTAGACGAGACGAGCGTCGAGCGGGCCCGGACGGGACGCGGTGTAATATAAATTGCTTCATATAAAATGTATGTGACGTGCTAAATCCGTGCCCCGTCCGGGCCACGTACACGGCCGGCCCCGTGCACGGCCCGCTCAGATGAGAATCTTAAATCTTAATAAATCCAAAGGTGGCGTTTCGGACCACGGTCTCGGTCCCGAATGATTCCCGACTCAATTGTGAGTGTTTGATGGTTGGTTTGTTTGCAGTGCAACCTTGACTTTGGGAATTTTATAGTCAACAACGAGGAGCTCGGTGGCGTAGAAGTTTGAGCGCTCCAGGTTTCGATTACGAAAACAAAGCAACTTTCGCCATTGTCGATCCCGAGCTAAGTCAATCAAAATTTATAATCTTGAGCCCTGTGCTTCGGAAAAGCCATTGGTCCTGGTTTTTAATGCAACTGCTTTAACCCGCATGCGCCAGCGTGGTGATGTTATAGCCCAAGCTCCTCATGTGTTTCTCCCATGTAGGAAGGCCTGTGCTCGACAGTGGGATGTATATACTCTGTATTATAGTCAACCACAGAAATGTAATGTTAATTAGTAAAAAAAGAGGCTTTACTAGTGGGGTGGCGGGTTTGCAAAACCAACCTCAGGCTAGGGCTTGGCATAAGGCAAATACAATTGAAATAAATCTGGCCAAGAGTCTGTATGTATGAATTCACATTGCTCTTATAATATCTTATAAGACAGCTTGAAACACACTGTTCTAGCAGCCGCGTACCCCTTACTGGCCCATAAGCTGCCTTCTCACGCTTCTTTTAATGGAGCCAATGTTATAGAAATATAATTGCACCTAACTGGGGTGGTTTCTCCACCTTACAGATTGGAGCTAAATAACACTACTAACTTTACTTTCTTGTGGTCCTGCGGTAAGGTCCCCAGAGCTCATTGAGAAATTGTTATGTTGGGAGCAGACTTGATCAAAGGTACCATCTCTTATGTTGTCAACACAAATCTATTTTAATAGGGTAAGCAAACGAAACGTGACTAGTGGCCAAGGCGCAATGTGCGTCTGTCTATCGGTGGGCTGTACGCTTATTCGCAACCATTGTCGTTAGCAAAAAGTTGTTTTATTCAACTGAACATCATATTAACCTTTTTTTGTGACGCTGAGGGGAACCTCTACCAGCCTATCCTCCCTCTTCCTGGGGAGAAGAGGAAGGGATGTGTGGGGCTTCCACCCGCTAAACCATTCAGCTATGCACCTCTTTTCTGCTTCCTACTAATGTAAGGGGTTGGCCTGAAGTTATTCACTGTCGGCGGTAGGGCAGTTAACCAATGTCAGTCCCATCTTGCCGGACGAGGGAGCACAACATCTCCTTTGCAGCCTAGAGGTGATGTGCTCCCTCATCCGGAAAGCTTACCAGCATGATACTAGCAAGTAAGTAGTGTTTAGTTGCTCATTGATATATTTCCACAAAATAAAACACATGACGGTTAGTGGTAACTTTCTTATCATCATCTGCTTACATACGTCGCACTGCTGGGCAGTAGTATTCGTACATGGGAGAAACATACGAGGAGTTTGGGCCATAAGCCATAACCCGCCTCGCTGGCCTAATGCTGAGTGTTCGGTATCTTATCTTATTATGGGGTCATGACCACGTCAGGAAACTATGCAATTTTACCCTTTAGCATCTTTTGTGCTTTTTCTGGCGAAATGCCTTTGTAAATTAAATTTGATTTTGTGGATCAAGTCAGTTCTATAATGCAATAACTCCCATATACTTCTAAGTAAAAGTAAACGATAGTAGAAATAAATTTTTAGGCTACTCATTTGCATTGCCTATAGTTTTGTAGAGTCGATAATAGGTAAAATCGTGATATTTCTTGTGATGCAAATTTATATAATAGGTATTCACACCACTAATAGAATAGGTTCTAATAGTTTCTGATTTTAGATCACTTCCTCATTCTCACCAAACACAGGATCATTCTCTGAGTGAAGAATAGTACCTAGGTGCTTATTGCTCGCTTACGATCTACGATTGATGTTTGGGTATCTTTTAAAACCGGTTACTCTAGTATGATTTAAAATTGAAATAATGTGTGATCTCATATAAGTACATACTAATTTTTTAATTGTTGAAGTAAATTCATTTTAAATTTATTAGTTTTATATTAAACATCACATTATAAATTAAAAACAGCGACGATGGGAACTGATGTTTAGGTCTTTGACGTAGTTAATTAACATTCTATATTGCTTGCAGCTTTACTTAAACTTTCTCTAATGCGAAGGAATTCGGAAACGAAAAAGTTCAACGTGTGCAAAGCAAGTTCATACTCACCTTCAATGATTTCTACTCCAATAAGATTCAGCTCCCTTTATAAGATCAGGGTTCCTCTCAAGTAGCTTACATATCCCTACAAAAGAGCTCATAAATAGGTAGGTAGAGGTACGCTTTAGTAGATATAGAATTATATATTTATTAAAAACCAAAGTTTGTAATTAGCATAGATCACGTATTCAAAACTGTAAATAAATAATGAAATAATAGTTAAATCCTATCGAGAGATAAGCTATATTATAGGTAAGCACAGCACACCCTGTTAATTGTTACAATAAAACGAGGGAGATAATCTACCATACAGTTTAAAATTGATTAGCAATATAAAGTTACAAAGTAGCTCACATAATGAGATAAATGTATCCATCCACAGTGCGAGTTATCTGACTGTAATTTGTATGTACCTAAGTCTGTACATACGTTGTGGAATGCGCTCTATACACGCCTGTCTCTAGCTATGTATATAGCGGAATCGTAAATAGATTGAATGGGTAGACATACCTACCTACTTTTTGCTTACATTGCCAGTTCGTTTCGCGCTAACCGAGTTTATACCGTACAAAGCATCAGTCAGTGATTTGGCTCTGGTGGACCATCGTCGTGTGTGCCCTGTGTGTATGTAATGTAAACATTAGCCTGAGGAATGCATTTAGACAGTAGGTGCTGGAATATTATCATGAGCGGTGATAACGTGGCGGCAAGTCGGCGCGGTTCAGTCGGCGACGAGGGGTCGCGTGGTGCGGTCGCATGTTGCTCAGCTATCGGACAAGTGACGTACGAAAGCACTCTGTGTTCGCGCTCGCGTACGCGCCGCATTCCATCGTGGGGGCCCTTCGCTGCTATTGGCCGATCCCGCGTGACGTCACACCTCGTAATGAGGTATTCAACATGGCCGTGTAGCTAGTTCGCGAGTGTGCTTCGTTATTCGTTTGAATGGATTTAATCAGTGAAATATGCCAAGGAGACGAAACGGTGAGATACCCTTGCCCGACGGATGGGATTTTGCGAGGGACTTTGACGGAAAACTGTATTTTATCGATCACAACAGCAAAAAAACGACGTGGATCGACCCGCGAGACAGGTAAGTTTTCCAAAGAGAAGTGTTAACCCGTAAGAGCCCCATGTCAAAACTTTACATTCCAATGCGATTTCTGGCGTTTTCTGATTGAATTTGTATGTTATGATTCTAGTAAAGAAATAAGCATAAGTTATACTTTGTCCTGGTGAACTTGCAAGTGATAAACATGTTTCTAAAATAGAATAAATCTTGAAAAACAAACTGTTCTCTCGACGCGCAGCTGCTGCACTCTGGCGGAAAACATCCATAACAGTCTCGATTTCACACGACATTCCACAATTTAGTGACAACAAATGAGCTAAACACAAATTAAAGATATAAATGGTTATCCTTCGGAATGTATATTGTGTTAAGTGTGTAGTTGTTGAAAGAACTGTACTTTCATAAGAGTGGCGTCAATAAACGACTAATGGGGGCACGGAACTGGTTCATAGCAATGTTAGTGACTGAACTGGCGCAGAAATAATTCGATGAAACGTTTATGACTCTGTTAAGCATGAGTGTGGCCTGCATAGGTGGTGATGTCGGTGGTTTCGTAAGGTTCGCGTGTGTGCATTGAGCGATAGTGCGGTGGGAGATGGAATGCAATGCATAGGCAAGTTGCGCGGTGTGAATGACAGGCCGTAGAATGCGGCTCGGGCCCGCGGCGATGGTCGCGCCTTTCTAAAGCGGCGCAACGGCCCCTCCCCTAACCCCGCAGCCTCCCCCTTCACCACCGCACCACCGAGCTGCAGGTGCCGTAAGACATCCCTATTAAATACCGATCATGTCTCTAGCCGTATCTATTTACCATAGTTTAAACGACACCTGCATCATTGTCTTAAATGTTGACCTTAAAACTTGGCACCTGCGCTTTAAAATGCAAAGATACAGTTATAATGTTAAATAGTCACGCCAGCGGTGCAGAAGCTAGCTAATTCTATAAAGGGCATTTACTGGATTATGAAAAAGATTGTCATCATATTAATAATTTCAAGACCAATATGGCAACCGCAATCGGTAGCTAATTGAATGCAATTAAAAGCTTTTCGCCTCATGTATATCTTGAGACTTATCCTCGAAGTGATAACTGGCAAAAAGCGGTCGCATTTGAAGTCGACTGAAGCTATTTATTTATTCAACACACAAAAAGCATTCTCATATCGCCTGGCTTGGCTTAAAAGCGTTTTGGATCCGTTAAAGATTTCTATCGTTGAAAGATGATAAAAGTTTGCTCTTAACACGTGATTGTTTTGAAAATAGAAATTATTAGTTTATTCCATAATATTATTACTCTTACTTAGAGTAAACTAAAAATTCTTCAGCCAAAGTTAAGTATCTTATGTGTACATATTGTGGATTATTTGACTTAACTTAGAAAGGCACAAGGGAATCTGGTTTCGGAGCATTGACACCACTATAAAATTGGATGCTGACACAAGATACATTAAATTGTATTTTTATTGAACCTTTCGGCAAAGTGCATTCCTCAATATCGATTCCAAGATCGGTATGGAGACATGGCACGTATATAATGATAACATTATTTGAAAAACAACCAGAGAGCGACATAAATTGAGTTCAATCTTTTGTTAAAAGTTAAACGCTTGCATTTGAAAATGCTTAAAAAAGAATGGTTAGTAGGCAGTAAAATAGCAGTGACAGTTCAGAATTGACCTAGAAGCCGAGGCACCGCGGATGTCACAGCCGGGGCGTCTACTTGTGCAAAACGCGCACATAATAAACCGCGCCACTAAGCCAATTTATTAACGTCTAAAAATAACCAGATCACGTCTCCGCCGCATACACCATTATAACCTTATGTGCGGGATCTAAATGTTCTATGAAAAATGTGCATTCACTCGGCGTGCCTCTCCAGAATGCATTTATTTACCCGCTCCAAGAATGTTGTTGCATTCAGGCGTGTTTTTTTAATGTTGATTGGCCCGAATTCAAGCCTACTGCGTGTAAATAAAATATTCGCTCGTGAATTGCGAAGTACGATCGCTCTAACGTGACAGAATTATCATTATGCTGCTTTAGAGCGAACAACCATACACTTACAGGAATAAGTGTCGTCTCTTAAACGTCTTCAACGAGATGTTGCGTGCGAATGAACGTTTTGCGGTTTTCGCAGATCTTGAGGCTAGAGTGATACATTATAATAGGAGATGGTAAGAAGTTCGAACAAAAAGTCAAACGATATAGAAGCGTTCAACAGCTACGCATTGTAAATCAAAGAAAAAACCTCACATTGTTTCGCTAGGCAAGGAAGCGGGGAAGACAATGATAGCGGCGATTAACTGGCGAATGGGAACTTATACCCGTGTATGTCGGTGTTTATAACTTTAATTGTATCGGTTGAATGCAGTTTCACTGCGTCGGTACATTGTTTGGCTCGCATACCAGAGTGTTGCGTTCCGTTGCTCGTTAATGCATAATTCTATGTTGCGAGTGAAATCTGCTATAAGTATGCGCAGTTGGGTGTGAGTAAAATGGATGTGGGAATCGGCAGGATACATGAGCATGGAAATGGAATTCGACTTCGTGACGACCAGCCGGGCATCAAGATGGCTAATTTAATAACATAATTGCTACTTTAAGTGTCTGACTAACCACAATACATGATATGACGTATTATGTTGACCATTCCATCGGTTTCCGATGATTTAATTCGCTATGAGCATTATGCTGATCTAATTTCGAAGTGGCTAAATATGACTTATGTATCGTAAGCTATTTTTCCATTAATCTCATAAGAATATTACGAAACTCAATAATAATTTGAACCACTGTAATCCCCTTTTACGTCAGAATGAAGAACTGCTGTCAAGAAAAGTTTATTAATACTTGTTCTCGTTCGCATTGATGTTTGTAACGAAGCTGTCGAGATTGTGTAATCCAAGTATGTGTAAAGCATCTTACGGATACTTCCCACGCCCAACGCAAGCTCCTTCAACCGTGAAGCCCAAGGGGCTGGACATTTTACTGCGTTTCTTGACTTAAGATTCTTTAGAGTGGGTGCTAACTCTGTGATTTCGTTTACCAAATCAAACATTCTTAACGTGTTATTTACACGCTACACACCAAGGTGACCGACATTGGTAAACGAATTGTTGCTGGATCCGAAGCGAACCGGTCATCTTTCCGCTAAAATGATGGCAATGATGTATGCTTAAGGTCTAATATTTAAAATAAGACTCGTATTTCTAAAACGTGATCGAAAAAAAATAGTTTTTAACCTGCCAAGCCGCCATTCTAGACTCAATGTGTTTTGATTGTCATGTTCCCCAGGGGTTTAGGTGGCTTACCCTTAGATTTTTAATGCTAAAACTTGTTAATGAGAACAATGCGACATAAAGATAATTGCTTTTCAAAATAATCAAAATGGTATGTGTCATTAATGCTGTATTTCTAATATTTACTAAGAAATAGATAGGACAATTTTAATCATAATTGGTAGTTTTAACATGTTCCACTCCAACGCAAATGGTGGGTGCGGCTTGTCGAACGTTTTGCGTTAGATAGCGTTGAGTATTGTTTATCCAAGCCCAACGCATTCCACTATTTCCACTAAGATAAAATGTCCTTGGCAATTTTATACGCAGACGTGCGACCGAAGTAGTCGCCGGAGCAGACACGTTTCTGATTTATTTTGATTCCACTAATGCTGCTAATGACACATGACCACTGTCTACGAATTTCACCAACATCTCAGAATATTTATAACGGATTATACCAAATGAATTTGAATTTCCGAAGTTCTGATCACAATGTATTTCAAATAATGTATTTAAGTCAATAAACAAATAAAACTGGTATTCATATTAAACATACGCGTTGCATTCGGAGCAATAACTGCAAACGTTATCGCCACACTTCTGGAAATGTGTTTAAAATCACGCGTGTTTAAAAGTTATCTATGTAAGTACGCGATAAACGAGCATACAGCACTGCTCTTGTTTCTAATCAAAATTAGCATTCCACTCTTATCTGTAACGGAATGAAGTTGTATCAATTGTATCACTTCATTAAAGGATGACAAATTTATTTAAAATTACTAATTACATTTCAGTTTTACTGGTACAATAACTTGTAGAGCAGTCAGTGCCGCAAGCTAGCACAGTGTTCAATTAGAAAAATAATACATATATCGACTTGCTGTTAATATTGGAATTGATGCCAGTGTAATTTCTGCGAGCTCGTACCCGTTTATGGAGTGTTGATAAATCGTCTACTGTCGTGGCTCATAAAACTGAATAACTATTTGCTTCATTTACATAAAAACTGTTTGTTTAAAACAGAGGATGCCCAAACGTTTACTAAAGAATGTTGCCTATTTTAATGTCTCCTCCATAAAAAAATCTGATAATTTAATATCCACGACTGAATGCTTCAATCCGATAGATATTAGAACTGAAAAGGCTGGTACTATACCGCTATCTGACTTAAAAACATCAAATAGGTAAATGTACTAACGTATACACTAATAAAGGCCCGTTGAATTAAGACTAACTAAAAAGTTGGTCCTAATTTAACGGGCCTTTAGTCAGAGTATTCGTGAAATTCATGATATTTATTCTATTTTGGGATCATTTAAATTTTATTTTTTATTTGAAATGATTGATAAATGTCAATGTTAGACAATAACATTAATACTTTGACGTATACAATTTTTTACGTGGATAGTCAAAAATCATCAGACGTAAAATAATTTTGCTTATCCGTGATGAAATATATGTACATATATGTTATTATAACATTGTCGTATTCATAAGTCTCATGCCGGCCGCGAATCTAATATACGCCTTACTGCTAGGCGTTTGTGCCGACTCTTGATTTGATGCAAGCGTTTTGGTATGCAAACCACCTGTAGAGTATTATACTAAAGACTGAATTAAACTATATATTGAAATATATTTATTTTGGTATTTGCAAAGTATTTTTATGAGTTAAATATTTGTTTCTTATGATGATGCAAAATAAATAAAGTCGCAATATTTTTAGTGACGTTATTATTAGTAGATATTATTAATATCCAATTCGTTCATTCGGGCTATTGAAACAGTTTCAAATGCATAAACTACTGAAACACTGAGGAGGCGTCCATCAAAATTGCCATCTGCAGTTCTGCACATAATCGATCGATTTACGCTCACGAAACAATGGGCGGAGGAATTTTGTTCCTTAAACGTTCACAGAAGTTACCTCCCATTCAATTGAATAATACCTGCCTGTTTGCCCATGTTTAAACAAAATTTCCGTAACGCCCATAAGGCATCATGCAAATAATTACCTTTGGTTTATCCGTGTTGACAATTGTGTATTTTAGATGTCTAAACAACCATTACTTCTATTAGTCTCCTTCGCTGCCGCTCTAATAACAGTGCTACAGTGATACATGAATGGAGTCGTTTTAGTGCCATTCCTAATGTTTGACTTTCTATCACTGGGAAAGTATCATTTGTGCCGTCGTCGTAGTTGCCGACAAACATCGTTACAAGCCATTAACAACATTTCTGTCATACTTCTAGGGCTCAGACATACGTAGTCGCAACATAGCACATAGCTGCTGTTGCTTTCCAACATTCTGATTCACTTTAACTATTGCATACTTGCATAACGAATGTTTATGTTACTGGCGGAAATGTTTCGAATTTTTTCGTATTTATTTCCTGCTAGAATTTTCTTTTTTAACCTCGCAAAAGGCGTGGGTTTTTTTAAATTCCTCAGATAAAGTAGCAGATTCTAGGAACTCCCATTAATACGTTCTTTTGAATTTATGTAAATAGTTTTGTATTGCCTAATTAATTAACATACGCATCATTAAAATACATCTCTGAATGTACTATAAATTAACTCGGCCGTAAACTTTTGTTCTCTTGTCCTGTCTGTCTGATTTATATTGACCTGTCTTTAGAGTCGGTCCTTTTGGATTTATTGCTCTAATCTCCATCATATTGCAATAACATAATGGGATTGACTACAATGCAATATCAATTAGGAATTCCTCGACTGCAGCGATAGTAGGACAGTCATTCGTCATTCTCTAAATGTAGTCCTTTATTTGTATCTTAAATTATTATCAAACCAAGTACCTGCGTTCTGGTCTTCTGGTTACCATAATTTTATTGTCATTTAAAGGAAAAGTTTAACCACTAACCTTATATTCTCTGATTTTGTTTCTCTACAATCTAGCAATTCTTTCTACTGCAGACTGAGCAATATTAAGAGTTAAGTCGCCAATGACCTCATTATTCCATGCATGGCATGTTTACAGCTAGATTTGTATCTGTCTTACACTAATGTGAAGTATTGTAATGTCAGTTTAACGCCACCTACTCATTAATGAGTAGACATTGGTCTACATTCACTAAAGTTGTTTGAAATTGGGATGTTTTTGTGAGTCAGTAATTTTAAGCGTTTTTAAGATGTGCGTGTAAAGAGTATGATTAAAAAATGGTATGATACGAAGGTAATTAAAAATTCAACTGAATTATGATAACTCTGCGCTTGATATTGTGTCGCAGTCGCACGCGCCTCGGCGCGGCGTGACGAAGGCGGCTGGTATGCGGTGTGATTCAATCGGAAACCCTATATATTCTGTGTTTATGCAACCCGCTGTCCGTCCATCCGTCACTTCTACAGACAGCGTGCAACATTTAATATGAGCATTCCCAACTCGATACTGACATTATTTTGGTGATTTCTATTTCGTTAACGTCGCTTATTTGTGGTAATATGGAAATAAAATTTATAATAAAATAAAATGTCTATAAACATGATGCAAGCGCGCTTAAACTTTATTCTCAGTTCCCAAGACGAGCTTGAGACCTTGGTGTAACGTGACGTGCGTCTCAACAGTCCACACTAGGCGTTGGAATGTCGTTTGTCAATGATCGTATATCGTGACGTCATAGCGTCACATTAGTTGCTCGTGCGCATACCATCGACTACATAATTACAACTTTCGAACGATTGCCGCGGCAATTTGGGGGATAAATTCGGTGATTGGAGTCGTGACGTAAGATGCCAGGAATGTTCGTGGCCTGTACTTTGTTTTGATCAACCAAATTTCGTATTCACTGGGATCATCCGGACCGGTGTTTCATCGAATCGATTGCATTCGTTTTAATTCGAATATAACTGCGTTGTACCAATGTGTCAGTGATTTGGAATGCAAGAGGAAATCACGTTGACCCCTAACACGCTTCCTTTTTTGGTGTCTGTAATCTTCCTGTCCGTGAGCGTGCTTTAAACGTTAAACAATTGCTATACATATTTACAAGCCCAAATAAGTATTTGCATGACATTCCTTTCGAGATAATCTTTGGTTGTGCAAATGTTTGATTGGAAGAAAATAATTATCTTTATTGGGTCTATGATTACAGAAGTAAGTGTAAGTGGGCCAACGCCCTCACGGAGAGGAGTAAAAAATCGAGATTGTTCCGAAGCCTAAGGAATGTGCATTAAACGGGCCATCCGGATTAAAATATTTCCCTGCCGGTATTTATAGAGCATTAGTAGGTGTGCGTGTCCGTCTGTGGTCGGTCGATACATGTGAGACAGCGTGGCACCGCCTCCTACCAGACGTGACCCAACTTTGTCATAATCCCAGAATTTGGTCATTGGACTTTTCAATTTCTCGCCGAATGGTAAATGAGTAACACGCTCAAATTAGAACGTAGCAACACTAGCAACGAATATCTGAGCCAAATACCGGTCGGAGAATGGCGCCTAGACTCGGATAACAAACAATCATCGAGACGGGAATGTGGGTTGCTTTTAATAAATGTTGATATTCAGGCAGAATCTAAGACCATAAAGGAAGTAAGTATGCTATTCCTGTTTGCCCATTTCGACCCACTCTTTTGAGGAATTTTTACTATAAATTGTAAGTAGTTAGACTTACAAGTAAAAGTACCTATATAGTTTATCTATTGTTTCTAATTTTTCTGTTGTTGTTAGTTTATCTATTCTATGAAGTTCATGAAATAAACCGTGAATGTTGGGTAGGTTTCTGTAACTTCTCATATTGCATGGGAACCAGCTAAATTGCTGATATCTGCAGAAGTAGTAACGCACTAGTCCCAAAGCGGGCAGCAACCTTCGCAAGTCTATTCTTGGACGAACGTCGAACGTTGGCCTTCTGTCGTGCTATTTTCCAGTGATTACTGGCATTATCGTACGGGTTAGTTATTGCACATCTGACACAAAATATTTTTCTTTAATCTATAACCCTAAGAATTAATCGGAGTAGAATAAAAGTCGCGAAAATACATAGGACAATTGTTAATAATATGATGGATGATGAAAAGATGGCGATCACCTCTGCAGTCTATAATAAGTACCAGGAAATAAATACAATGACTGTCTGTTATTAGTGAGAATATTATAACAAAGAAATGTTTATTTTCTTAAAAAGATGAGTAAGCATTGTTTTAAGTCAGGCAAATTTTGGTGACATTTACCTAAGTTTAGATGCATGTTAAATTATGTATTGACTCCCGGATTATTTTTACATTCATTTGGGAATTTTTCGTTTCATTATTGTCGCTTTTCTCTTTTTGACCCCGACAAAAAAGAGGAGTGTTATAAGTTTCACGTGTTTGTGGCATCATACCTCCTAAACTAATGGATCGATTTTGATTCAGTTTTTTTGTTCGAAAACTGACGTGTCAGGATGGTTTTTAGCTATAATTTATGAAGATCACTTTAGGGTTTTACTAAGTTTCATAGATCCGATTGATTTGAAATTTGGTTTATTGTTACTGCGGTGGTTTTAAAAAAAAACTTTTGTCCACTCCCCCGGGCGTTTATAATGCTACAGAAGGCGGGGCAGTCGTAACCAGGGTTTTAAGAAGACGAAAACCTCGACGTGTTTTCGCACCCTTGTTCGAGGAGTGCGTTTTGTTGCTGAATCGATGCTCGACAAAAGCTTTTTAGCGTTTATGTGCGGTTGGGGAATGACCCTTCACCATCTAGCGAGATGTCTTCTAAAATTTTCAATGTTTTCAGGCAACCTGTGCTAAAATCTCCCGAAATTTTTTTCGCAATCCTTTTCCAATATAGGATATCTATGAGGATGAAATATAGTTAAATATACTGCACCGGAGCCTAGAATCGGGCCTATTAGAATTATAGTGTGTGGACATCGACAATCGGTAATCGTCAGCTAAAAAGTTAGCTTGTGTCCTTTTTCAGAATGTTCCGTGCCAAATTCCATCTAAATCGTTAAGCTTTTCATTGTGAAAATGTAACAGACAGAAATACACAGTGACTTTCGCATTTATAAAAATTAGGATTGTAAAGTAAATTTCTACTTTCACTCGTTTAAACAAATATACAAAGCTACAAAGTAAAAATAATCTTGCTCAGGCACTCATTCAAGTTCAAGCCCAGTTAATTACAAAAAAAATAACACCATATTTAAATGATTTCGAGAAACTATTACCTAAATACAAAACGCAACGCTAAACCTGCTTGTTTTATATGTATTTACTATATTTCTGATTTACGCAAGGACCTTTCTTTAGAAGAGATTAGGGTGATTCCGAACGCGGAGTAATATTAAACAGGGCGGTGGGCAACTGGGCATCATGATAGACAAGGACAGTTGATAATCTCTATCTGCTGGCTGAGTAGAAGACCCAGGTACAGACGACAGAACACCAAGTGTAACAGTTGCCCTACGAAATCCGCCTCTGTTACGAACGCAGTTATGGCGGTCCCAAGGTCAAACTGTTACGCTTGACACATGAAGCTGAAGACTGGGCAACTCCAGGCACTCAGCATGTGCTGTTCATCCTTTTCTATTCCTAACTACCCCACTCTAATTCACTATGACTTAGCCTTCATGTCGGTGCTTTGACGGTGAGCACAATTTCGCGTCCATATATTTCCCTTAAAACTAATTACATGACATGGGAAGCATTAACAACTGTCTCTTGACTGTCTTGTGTCCAGAATATAAACGCCACAGCAAAATATTATGTGATTTCCTTTATTTAGCAGCACCGTGGGCAACACCTCCATCTCCACCCCCACTTATTAGGAGTCAAAATGCGTTACAACTTTTTTTCTATTGGACAATGAGAAAGGCAAACTTTTTTCTAGTTCCCAGGGAGTTTTCCATGCAGGCGGGCTGGTGTCTATACCGGCGCGGAGCGACCGCCTAACTTCATTGGTATTAAGAATGTCTTATGGCGGAACATTGGCATTTTGTATTCAAATTGAATTCAATATGACATTCTATTTATAACCCATACTTAAGTTAGTTTCTACCAATAAAGTTAGGCAGTCGCCACGCATGGGTGTTATAGAATTCCGAAATAAATATCTATATCGTAGAATTTGCGCGGGTTGTATGTATGTGTGTGTGGTATGACTAAACTGTGTCGTAGGATACGCAATAGTACGCATCTTTTTTGGGTTGTCACGAGCAGGACAAGGTTTTTATTAATTTAATCAGAAAATAAAAGTGGCCAGAAATGTGTCAATTTTTTAGAGGAACCTAACTCTTAAATTTTATTTCGGACTTTTAGAACAGATAGGATAGACGATGTTTATCATATACTATCAGGTGGGCCAACTGGTTGTTCGAAATTCTTTGACATTTTATACAATTCCTTACACACTTTCTATCGAATTTTGGAATCATATTTCGAAGATAGACTTTTTCAAGTGGAAGAAGCAGACTGCACGTAACGTTCTATAAAATACATGCGAGGGTTCCACAGTGTTCCGTTCTGGGCCCAGTGCTCAATATTTACAGCAGATCTATCCCAGACGCCGGTGTCACCATCGCAACATATGCGATGTCACGGCTAAACTAGCCTAACAAACGACAAAGCGCCAATAAAGTTTCAGAACAGCCTCAACGATATAAATGCGTGGCTTAGGTAATAAGTGGAGAATGGAAGTGGTAAGAGCAAGCGCTAACAAATCAGACTAAGTCAAATTTACTTTGCGTAGAGAAACATGCCCCCTTATTCACAACCGTCGGATCAGGGATTCGATTCGAAAAGTCACATCCCGTCTCGTTTTGACGCGCCGTGGTAAAAAGTGACTAGTTTTAAAAATTCGAATATTTTCCGACAGTCGTGAATAAGGGGGATGGCCTCCAGTTAACCTGGACGGCAAAGAGCTCCCACATAGTGAATCGGTTAGGTATCAACGACGACACTTAGACCGCAGAATGACATGGCGCAAACACATTGACTATAAACGAAATGAGATACACTTGAAACATAGAGGACTGTACTGCCTAGTAGGCAGAAATTCCAAATTGTCTGTCGACAACACAGTTCTTATCTACAAGTCCATTATAAAACCTATCTAGACTATTGTGGGAGCCGCCTGCGATTCCAACATGAAGTAAAACACAGAACTGTATCCTCAAACAAATTCGTAATGCACCTTGGTTATAAGAAAAAAGGACTGACTCTTGTAAACCACACTTTCAAAAACTACGGATAATGACATTCCCTTTGCTTTATATATATGAGGTTGTTACATTCATGAAAAATAATATAAATCTTTTTAAATTTGTTAAAAGTCAACGTCGCTGCGACAAGCTACAATTAACGCAAACGAAAACTGCATTATCACATAAAAGCGTGTATGCAATGGCACCTAAATTGTATAATAAGTTGCCCAAACATGTGAGACTATGTACAAATATGAATGAGTGTAAACGATGCCTTACCAAAGTTCTTACCGATAAAGCTTATTACTCCATTGACGAATACTTAAGTGACAAACTAATATAATATATAGTACCTATTACCTAATCATAATAGAAGCATGTTTAAATTTTATATAATATTATTATGTTAAACTTGAGCGTTTCTTTTATTTCAATGAAGTTAGAATTTGAATTTATTATGTTTTAATTTGAAATTTTATTTTATTGGAGTTATTTTTGCCTTATTGTATTTAATTAATTGCCATTTTAATTTTGACCATTTAGATAAATTGGAGGAAATGTTTTGGTATGTTTGTAATATTTTGTATGCCCATTGGCGGTGCATAGAGAACTTACTATATTTTACTGTATCAACTTATTATACCTATGTACACAGAATAAATAAATGAATTGAAATTGAATTGAATTGAATTGAAATTGAAGAAACTCTGAAGCCCATGAACACCTTTACATACAAACAGTGAAGTAGGAAATAAGGCATGCGGAAATAAATATCAGAGCAGACTGAAAAGGCATGCTAGCCAACTGGCCTCCCAGCTCACCATACCAGACTGCATCAATCATTTGAAACGTCGCAGGACCCTCGAACTTGGCGTTAATCATTGAGTTAATTTATTCCAATGGAGATATTCCTATTGGGGAATAACTTCACTAGACATTCTACACTGATACAAAGCACGGCAAATGACTCAACACAACCTGATGAGAAGAAGAGAGAATGCTAAGAAGAGTCCAAATGCGAAGGCAACTAGTACAGCAAAGACGCTGTTGTAGCCGCCTCCAACTTGCCGGCCTTTGAGGTGCCTTTTTTCACGCCTCTCTTGAAGGAACCTATATTATATGAAGGAGAGAATACCTAGACAAATGAATCGCTAACTTCTTAGAGCGTAATATAATGTGCCTGCCTTTCTTTACGCTTTTTTTTTACTTTATAAATTCAAGACAAAGGAGATGTTTCATACTGGCATAAGTACTTTTTTTTATACAACTAGATGACAAACAAGCTGACGGCCCACTTGTACGCCATCTCAAAAAATAGAGAAAAAATAAACGATTCTGGGAAATTTAGAACTAAATATGAAAAATGTATAATTTTTTGGCTTGAAACAATTGAACTTCTTACTTTGAATATGGCATCTATAGATAGCGTATCACAATAAAAAAATAATCCGAAGAGTTCCGAATTGCTGTTTTGGCGCATACAAAGTCAGCACTACACACGCATTACCCCGTGAACTTATTATAGCAAATTATGAAATAGTAATATAATCTCCAGTTAGTAATAAAACATCCAGAGCACCACGGGCACTTGTTAGTGTAGTGTAATGTGATCCATTCAAAAAAAAATCGAACGCCACTGTAATTACTAAACAGAAACTTGCTACACTAAAATATTTCGACAAAACTGTGAACAAACCATTCAAATCATACCATACATAAATCGTAACTCACACATTAAAACTCACAATAGAAGGTAAAGGTAGGGTAGGTACCTAATGTCAAATACGTCAATGTCTTAAAGTGACATCTTCCGCCATGATGGTAGTCTGTTGTGTTGCAATAATTGCATTAAATAAACAATATAAGCCAAAAAACAGAGCTTTTAAATAGGAATTTAACACTTGAGAACTGTTTTTTAAATTATTGCCTATATTTTGAATGACTGTACAACTATATGGGCCAGACTCCATACATTCTGGAACAACTCCTTTCATATCGTAACAGAAAAAAAACCTATAACAAGTCTTATTTTTTCCTTAGGTAAACAAACACAAAAAATATAATCAACCGCTGTAATAATTATTAAAAAAAAATTATCTGAAGTACAATATTTGTACTACCCTATTTGAATTTTCTATAGCAGTTTTCTAGAATTAGATTATTAAGTCTTCTTTTAAAAATTGTGTAAACAGATTTAAATATTTGAAAATCAAATCATGCCACGCCGATTTTAAAGGTCAAGGTCGACTTATATACAAAATATTTAATGTGATTAAAGGCTTGCTTAGTTATAAACAAGTCTGCATTCCACAATCCCCAATTGGAATTTTTCATTTCCATATTTAATGTAAATTTATCAAATCAAATATTTTGACTTCATCTGCATACTTGAGATGTTATCAGCAACATCATCGTTATTACACGTTCATTAAAATTATATATTTATATACAAAATATCAAATCAATATTCTACATCTCAACTAGCAAAGAAATTAATTCATTTGTCACTGATCTGCAACGATACGATACGACACCAGCTCATAGAAATTTATAACTGCAGGGGAGTCCAATGTAGTTAGGTGACATTTACTCGTATTATAGGCACGAATAAAAATTATGTCACGCCGGTGTTTGATTGGAGTCAAAAGTTTCCAGCATGCTTGTGTGTCTGTAGGCTTGTGTATGTGCGCTAAGGGATTCCATGACACGGGTCACCGTTTCCGAGAACTCGACTCGTCTTGACGTCCCGCTGACAGGACAGGTTTTGCCGTTTTACCACGGCGAGGCAACATTGTGTGTATATTTGTCTTGCTTGCACTCTCGAGACTGAGCTCGTTCCATCTCTCTTACTCCGATGCATTGGATGCGCGCACGCACGCGCCCTCTATCCCCTCACTTCGATAAGAGTGATCGTGTTTTGAAATGGACGCCGCGCGTTCGGTAGCTGTGCGGAAGGAGTAACGAATTTCCCATTGAAGATTTTACACCACTTACGCCAGCAAGATGTGATTTGTTTAATTTTGCAGAGGCCCTGTCTATATTTCTTTAAGATGAAGCATGGCTTATAAAGTTAAACTTAAAATGAAAACTATTTTAGTTAATTTGGCATTAATAAGCTAAAATTTATGTTACTTTTTAGTTAAAGAAAATGATAAAATGCAAAAAGCATACAAAATTAAATGACTCGGAAATAACAGGAATAAAAATTTCGGCTAAGTGGCCTTTGCAACATTGCACGCCATAACAACCTTACAAACAGCGAAACGATGCAACGGGACACAATCACGCGATCGAAAACGTCAATTTTTAAACTCACACGTACAAAACTGGACGTAAATATGGCCAATTAACTGGAGAATCTTATTTAATATCCAACTACCGTAAAATACCATATTAAAAGTCGAGAACCGTTAAGTGGGATGCGTATGAGACGCGCCTGATTTCGTCACCATCGGAAATGCGAGTTGGCTTTTTGTTGGAACTGGTAGTGGTATGTGAATCATGGTCGAAACTTGCAAGTGTATCAGGTCTCTGGCGCCAATGAACCACGCCCTGTGCGCCTCGAGCACCGGACAACTATCGGCGGTCATTAATATTCCCACTGCGCCTGTATTATCTGCATGCCTAGGAGTTGGATAGGATCGCACCTGTTTTTGTGGTCGAGATCGTTTTATTCTCCAGACCACCTATATTAGCTAATTTTGATCAATGTCTCGAGCCTAGTTATTAGCCAGTTACTAGAATTTCTTGAAATAATACTCCTAAGAATATCGTTCCCATAAAATAGCAGTCAGTTGTTCGTATCGCTATTTGCATCGCTAAAGTGTTCTTCTATACTTTCCAATTATTGTAATTTGTCGAAGCACGTTGCGTAATCCTGTAATAAGATATCGTTTTGCATTTTATTCATGACTAGCCAATCATTAGACTTAGAAGCCATATGATGCCTGCGATTAAAGGGATTGGATAAATCATTTATTCAGCAAATGATAGGTGTTCGTACTAATGCTGCTGTATCAGCATGAGTAGGTAAAGCCGATGAAAAAAACAAGTATAGAGTTTACACACATGATGAAGATGAAATTGGCCCTGCACGACACGGTCCGTACTAAATAACTAGTGAAAATTATCCGGCCGAAAGATCCGAAATGATAACGGGGCCTGTTATTTTTATTTTCCTTTACCTAATTATAGTAATAGGAGCGCTTTAATAGGCCCCCGTGCACTCGTGGGAAGAGTGCTCGATTGATGTATTTTTTTTTAATATGAGAATTCTTCACCCGAACTATGTTCTTGATTTAATGATTGAAGTATTAGGTAGGTAATAAATTGTATCTGTCAAGCATAGGTTTTGTATAGTTTCTTATCGAAGTTATTGATTATTGATATTGTATACACATTGTTTTAAGGTTATTTGTAATAGAATGGGTTTCTAAATCTATTTTGAAAATTAGGTAATAAACCCTTCAGGTTGAATTCCACCGATAGCATCTACGGCTTCATATCACATTGTCTATAAGTCGATATCGAGTTGCCTTCACCCAGGAATTCTTGACTCCCATTGTGGTCTAACTCCAGAGTTTCTAATAAATATGTCCATTGTTTCAGATATACAAAGCCTCAGACGTTTGCGGATTGCATTGGCAATGAGCTGCCGCTTGGATGGGAGGAGGCATACGATCCTCAGATCGGGCCGTATTACATCAACCATGTCAATCGTGAGCACCATATTGCTATTATATCTTTAAAATGTTTAGCTTGTTTTAACATTCTATGTCTAATTATTATCAAATATAATGTGAGTTTACGTATTGTTAATTGCCAAGCAAGTATCAACTAAATATTATTATTTTCCTTAAATTTCTTTTTAACGTACGTAATAAATCACAGTTACATGTTTGATTTTTGTGCGTTTATAACGCCTACTTTATTGTTAGAAATAGATGTTTCAATGATAGTCTAGACTAGAAAAATACATCTCATGGGGTGGGATGCGAACTTGTCACTGCCAAGGTGAAACAAGGTGAAAAAACAGACATACTAGAAGAACTCATACGGTTTTTTCCTCCTAAGTCCCTGGTGGTTCAGTGGTTAGAGCTGTCACCTGGACTGTGAACGTCTTTATGTATTTGGCACATAATGTATACACAAAATATTAAAACAATTGAAAAAGATATTTGAAGAAAAATTGGTCTGTTTACTAGCAAGGACGGATTTTTTTCTAAATATTATTTTGTAATAGGTAAGAAATAACTCAAGTAGTAATAGTTCAATCATTAATCACAAGGAAATATTCCCACTTGGATAATACTTACACAAATCATAATATGTAAAAGGAATATTTCTTGAAGCGAACCAGTCTCGGAGAGCAACTTTGTATTCCCCTTAAACAGTAGCAAATCGCATATTTTCTTCCAACGACAATTCATTTCCGAACAAAGAACTGTTTGGATCGGATACTTACCCTTATTTATAGTTCTTTAGAATTATTGACGAAGAAAAGTGAAAAATGTTCTTGGTAGGGGGCATGTGGTGGATCTAGGAATTTTCTATGAATTATGGAATACTGTGGATGCGTGTCTGGCATAATATCTGGGATCCATCAATTTGCTATTTGAAACCGAGACATACATTCTGGTACCGCGATGTGGTAGTTGGATGGCGTTGACCACAAGTTGACTCTACCGTTTTTTGATAAAAAAGATCAATTTAGGATGATTTTAATGACAAACCTGTGTCTCTTACATTGGTTGATGACAGACAATGGCTAGCCTAATACTAAAAGGTGACCTATGAAATGAAGGTCACCTTTTAGTGTCCAAGCTGATGGAATAATTGTCACGAGGCACAGGGGCACAAGGTAATTAGAACTGATATCATAGACTAAATAATATATTTATCGTCCTTGCGAATATCGAGTAGATTGCAATATTAACGGCGAAATGCTTAATTAGTAGTGTGTAACAAATACCTATAATGCTGCAGAAACGAAGATTTATTATAAGTATTGAGAAGAGTATGAAACATTGCAATTTTATTAAGTACTGTTTATCCTATATTTTCGAAAAAGACGCTGTTCCCACTGCTTGATGTTTTCAAATCATTATACTTTTACGTAAATTCTCAAGCATAATTATGTAAAAAATTATGGTAAGTGGCGCTATGAAGGGAATGCTATGTGCTCGAAATGCTTTATTTATGCAAACATGTCTAGGAATGCGTGAATACGCATACGATGCAGTATTATTGACCTTATGGCTACTGTTTTTAGGTTTAAAAGAAACGTACGAACGAGACTAATCAAAGAATAGTTTAGTATTTTTTATAATTCTTCTATTTCAGTATCAACTTTTAATGGCTATAGCGAATTCCCGTTTGATGCTTTAAAGTTTGAATTTATAGGCAACAGCGTACAAAACATAAATCCATAATTCTATCAAGCTATGGTATTTATTAGACTCTGTATCTATGGAGATATAAATTTTTCCCTCACTTCCTATTACTTAGAAATGTTTCGAATCGCTTAAATCTTGGCGGCCATGGTTTTTCGCACGCACCACGGTACAATATTTATGAATTATGTATGAGAGAGCTTTCTTGACGTTTTCTGCAGTTTTTGTTCTAATGGATTCTTGAGTAATTTTCAGTTTGTGTTTCTATTATTTATTGGAAACTTTAACAATATTCTTCTGGATGTGTGTGTAGGTATTACAAAATAGCTGCTTTTTATTATATTTTCTAGCGTTACAAACGTTGGAAAAAAATATCGAAAATGATTGTTGGACAGGGGAAAATACGTTCCAATAAATAATGGTTGCCATATAACATCTTTGTATCTAAATGCTGTCAAAAACGCGATATCAATTGTGTTCAACGGACCGTTTTTGGTTTTGTTTTAATTTTGTGGTAATTTTTTATTCAATAGAACAGTTGAGGAGCTGGGTGGCCTAGTGGCTTGAGCGATCTGGTCTTGATTATGAAAACAAAACAATTTACAATCTCGACCTCTTCCGTGCTTTGGAAGGCAGTAAGCTCAGTAAGGCACGTTAAGCCGTTGGTCCTGGTTGTTCCTGCAACTGCTTTAATCCACCAACCCGCATTGGGCCAGCGTGGTGGTGTGTTGGCCCAAACTCCTCATAGGTTTCTCCCATGTAGAAAGGCCTGTGCCCAGCAGGGGGACGTATATAGGTTGGTGATGATTATGATGATGAAAATAGAACATACGAAGTTATTTATAGCTCAAATACAATACAGAATACAATAAACTACATAGTTAAGTAGATTTGGCGTTTATCATTGTTGTTATGGAATTTAAAAGTGTATTTTTCCTACTTGGTGTTTAAAATATTATCCTATATTGAAACCTATTATTATATCAAGTACCTACCTGATATTTCAAATAATTTAGCTGTTCGCGTAAATTGTCTTTATTTATTGTCCTGTTTCTTTGCGGGAGATCCTCATAAAAAAAAGTCCTGTACTTGCGTACGCGCACATCTCGATACTCGTAGCAAGCTTAACTATTTAGATAATTCTCTAATGTAGGTATGTATGTGTACAAAAATGTTATGAAAGAAATTGTTCGTGTAGGACTTAAGGTTAAGGTACGAAAATATAAATAAAACAATTATTCTTAAATAGAAATGATATTACTAGGTGGTAGGCCCGTATGTAGGGCCGTCTGGGTAGGTATATTACGAACGCAGTAAGGGCGATCTCAGGGTCAAACTGTTACGCTCGATGTGCTGTAATACCTAACTTGTGAAGAGCGTTAACGTCGCACGGTCTTTCATACAAACTGTCAAGTCTAAAATATTGGAAACAAACAAACCGATTCTAACTAAGCTTGCCATGCCTAGGGTCAGGTCTAAAACGTTATCAGAGGATTTTTCATAAAGTATAATAATATACAGGGTGGTGCCGACACTACGAAAATAAATTGATTGAGTATTGGAACGTTTAGGTTGAAGTATAAAAATATTTGATGGACACTCAAGAAGCCGAATAACACAATTTTGTAAATTTTTATTTTATGTTTATCTATTTTAATATACCTAGTTCTCGTTATACCTGTATACAATATGCCTGCCTGTATTTTATAGTTTATGTATGCCTTATTTATGTGTTTTATTATCTATTTGTCTATTTGTTTACGTCAATCCTGAGCAGAGAAAAAGCTTTGCTATTTGTGCATTGCCTAACGTCGCCTGTCTGATTAATATGGTATCCGCAGTGATAATATTATGGTATCCGCAGAAGACCGACGTCGAAGCACTCTGTGCCTCGGCATAAGCTGAGCTGACCTATTTGGCTTAAAAGCTGTGTATTTTTTATACGTTGTGATGTGTTTTTTTGCCAAATAGACATTTATTCACTTATTCATGACATTTGTAAGAAATAGTTCATCATTAGCTGCATTATTTCATATCATGAAATTAACGAACGAATAAGATGTTTTTGAAAGTTGCAAACTTTTTCTATGATTGTCGTATTGTCGACACTATCCTGTACAAAAGCTTAAAGTAACTGTTACTCAAACTAGCCTGACTTGCTTATAGTTATTATTATGCTTGTAAAGTCTTATTAGAATCGAATCGAAAGGTAGCCAGTGTAATTACTGGGCATGGACGGCATTTCATCTTGGGCCTCAGGATGACAACGCAACTTCAATATCAAGTGATTTTCTCTTGTTATTGCAGGTGTCTATAGGCGGCGGTTACCGCTTACCATCAGGTGGGCCGTCATCTTGTTTGTCATCTAGTAGTATAAAAAAAGAAAAAAAAAGAATTAGAATTGTATGAAAAGCCATGCGGCACAGTTTCTGAAATTGTTTATCAGTAACTATATTACTCATCAGAAACAAGGTGCGTTCCCGTGTTCCGTTATGTTTTATGATGATGAATGATTTAAGTTTAAGATGTCATACATTATGTAAGATAGGTGGCCGAAAGGTTATTTATAA
Organism: Nymphula nitidulata; assembly: GCA_947347705.1. NCBI lineage: Eukaryota > Metazoa > Arthropoda > Insecta > Lepidoptera > Crambidae > Nymphula > Nymphula nitidulata. The sequence goes on from OX374636.1 coordinate 12,620,977, forward strand.
TATCACATAATATACATAACTTATTAAAATTGATACTATGCCGTCACAGAGGCCGTAGTAGTAACACTATTGTATTTAAATCATGACAATAATGTTTACTTATCATAACTTATCTCAATTTTACACAGAGCAGTGTCCTCGTATATTATGATTGCATGGAAGCTAATCAAGAAAATACGCATATCAGCGATATCAATTGTTTACAAAATGACCAAAATCACAAAGAACATATTGATAAATTCAAACAACGCATTTGATTTTTATGAAAAATAAGTAACCATAATATTCAAACCCTATCATCTGGTTCAAAGTGTCATTATGAGATTGTGCTATAGTGTATAGTGCATAAGTAGGTACTAGATAACGCAAAACGTTGTATATTATATATTATTTATATTGTAATATTATAAATATAAGTACATAGATTTTAATCAATGACCCGAGAACAAATATTCAGGTTTACCGTACAAACATCTGCCCCAGCCGGGACTGGAACCCGTATCCCTAGCCGAGTAGTCAGTAGCTAGCGGTTCTAACAACTCGGACTCAGTTAGTCAGTCGTCAATAAAAAATAAATTATATGAAATAATTACTAAAGTATTTTAAGATGTAAAATTCATGCTTAAAGATTTAAGTCGTTTTGTCTTTGATTTTTTCATTACTTAATTACTTCCGACGAAAATATACGCTATATCAAAGATATAGGCAAACATTTTAATTGTAGACTACAACGTTATTATATCATTAATAATAATATAATCCCATTTGCGTATCATGGTATCACCTTGCATTCCTGCATTCGTTATCTCATTGATTATATTTCTGATAAGCACTATATTTAGATAAATTGTTGCTGCCAACATTATTATATCACAGTTTCAGATACAACTGAAGCCGATTTGATTTGATTTTATACTTGTAGCACTAAATATGAATGCCTGTGATTTAGAGGATATTGAAGACTTATGATATTCTTGTAGCCTCATTGTCGCCAACAAATATTTATTGCAAGTAAAATATTATATCTTTGTCTTATAATATTATGAGATTTCAGTCACGTTCCTTACCAAATTTTACACGCAATTTCTACAAAACGTTTATTTATTTTTCCCTCTCTTTCCCTCTCATTACTTTCTATTACACAAAACAGTTAAATAACAACTTTATTTTCATAATCACAGCATCCTTAAAGGCTTTGCCTATTCAGGTGTATGCAAATACCGTGTTCTCCTTTATGGGACCTGTCCATGGCGTGTTTTACTCGTGTAGATGCTCAGATAGCGTCCCACTGGAGCCTAGATTACCGTCACTTATCGTACTGCCACTAAGCTAATTAGTAATTAAAATAATATATTAAATTAGCCATCTCTTGCGGTACTATAACTAATCGTCCTTATAGGCAATAAATTGTTCCTGCAACATTGTTGCGACCTTGGTTTGAGCCTGGGCAGGCTTTTGCATTTATTTGCCTGTGAAATAATTTTCATCTTATTCAAGAGTTTTTTTCGTTTTGAGCGCTTGACATAAATGACAAACTTTAAATAAAGAAAATTTCTTGGCTTTGCTGGAAAATTAATTATTAATTAAAGATTCTTGGATATGAAGTTAAATAAATGGTTACGACAAGATAACTTAAAAAGAAACGAAAACAGTTTTGCCCAAAGCGTCTACAGAAAGAATCATTACTAAAAAAATTTATATTAATATTTAAAATCAATTTCAGAAGGCAATAAATTTTAAATCCATAAAAATATCATATTAGGAAATCGTTTATCTTGAATGATTCACAAGATTTTTATTAGGCTCATCAAACAAGATAATAATTGAGAACGAGGCAATTTCTCCAATAGGTACCAAAGATCTTCTTCAACACCCACACGGTGTGAGATTTATGTTAAAATATTAAGCGGTAAACATATCTTATGTCTATACATATATTATAAGTACCCACACCCACGGGTCTCCATATTAATAAGACGAGGTAGCCCTTCATTTACAACATAAAATCTTGATTTCTTTTATCTCTTTTCCGGTGTTAAATAAAATTGGTCTTTTAGTTAAAGTTTTGCTAGATCGTAGATGCACTTGTTTCTTCTTTATTGTTTTAATTAAATAGTAATGCTTTGACAAGTACCATCATAAGATTTATTTATTTATAATAATCTTTCAATCCTCTTTATGTGTGCAAATGGAAAGCTAAGTTTCCAGTATTGTTAAGTTTTTTCATCTGATTAAAATGCGAATTGCAAGTTGGCAGAGAAGTATTTCTATGATATGGTTGAATTTACGTGGGATTATAATAAATATTCCTCTTAATTAAGCGATTTGCACATTTTGACCATTTTACGACTAAGGACAAGGACAGCTGACAGTTAGTTGACTCAAAAAAACTAGGACCCAATACACTACCTTGAGAGAGTCCTACATATCGAGAGTCCTAATTATAATCATCGTTTATTTGCATGAATACATGGGAGTCTTACATGATCTTAAATAGTCCTAGAAATTGTATCCAGCCTGCAAGCAGACGTGCAAATTTTTATATTGAAATATATTAAATTTAATTATTCGCAAATCTTCGTAAAAAACTATTAACAAATATATTCAATCATTAATTTGTCGAATACATTCAATTATAATATTAAAATTCTTAAATTAATGAAATATACATTCAATGTTAGAAAAATGTCAAAAGAAAAGTCATACTATCTTAAATTATTAAATACATTAAATTAAATTATTGGAATCCTTAAATTAGTAAAGTAAGCAATCAATAAGTATTACTACTAAATGTAGTCGATTATGTAACTTTATCCTATCAAATATCTTCTCATCGTACTTTCTTAAAAGAAAAAGTAATGTTTTGAGATAATAATAGTGAAGTTAATAAACTCAATAGAGATGATACAACCCACCAAGTAATTTGTAATCCGATATCATTATCTAGTACCTATTATTCTCTATATTTTGCTGCACTCATTAGCATAAACGGTGCTTATTATTAAAACCTGACATTTTACATTGTAACACAATTTTTTTAGGGTAGGTAATAAAAAAAAAGTCCCAATTGCCAATTTAACCCGAGGCTGTACAATTTGTGCATTTTTTACAAGACATTTAATTTATAAATAGGCGAGCTTGTAAAATTTTAAAAGTTGGGAACACTTTTAAAATTTTACAAGCTCGCCTATTTATAAAGTATGCTGATATCATCTTGATGGCTTTCATTCAAATAATACGTCTTCCTTGCTTCGTTTAAAAGGTTCTGCGTTTGTTCCGATGAACTAAGAATTTGCTTGGATATGTTATACATTGAACAGATTATTTAAATTGTGCAAAGCAAACTATTTTTATTGCATCGTGTAATCGTTGCTCATATTTCGATTTAGTCACCGGAATTTTGGTTGGAAGTGTGATCTGTGATATAGTAAGCCTGATGGTAATATCAAAACGAATTTACTGTATAACTTACTTTGTATTAGCAAATATAATAATATCATCATCATCATCACCAGCCTATATGCGTCCCACTGCTGGGCACAGGCCTTCCTACATGGGAGAAACACATGAGGAGTTTGGGCCATAACACCACCACGCTGGCCCAATGCGGGTTGGTGGGTTAAAGCGGTTGCAGGAACAACCGGGACCAACGGCTTAACGTGCCTTCCGAAGCACGGAGGAGCTTGAGATTATAAATTTGATTGATCCATCCCGGGACCGACCATGGCGAAAGTTGCTTTGTTTTCGTAATCGAAATCAGAGCGCTCAAACCACTACGCCACCGAGCTCCTCAATAATATCTACTATAACATTTCTAGTATTCTAGATAAGTTTTGCAGTCCCCATAAACAATTATAGGTATTGATTTCTATCAAATAAGACATCCCACACAAGTCCAGTTTACAATGTGTCTTTAAGATAAGTAGTGTCAACTTTGTAGGGATACAATTTTCTGTTATTTATTTTTAGGTAATATTAAATGTATAACTCCTTTTCTAATTATCTCAAAAAATGTTTCTAACTGTAGATAATAATATTATTTTATACTGTCTCTAGACAGTAAAATTCAAATTTTTTAACCAGAAAACAAATAATATTAACTTTTTTATTATTTACACGGTTTTGGGTTCTGTAGATGAAATTGAACTCATATAATCTCGTCATATTTTGTGGGTGTGTATATAAATAAGATAATAAATAGTATATAAATAAGATAAATAAGATAAATATTTGACTAGAACTCTATTCAACAGAAATTACGAAACAAATATTACTCGCAGTTTATTTTGTCCTAAATTGTCACGGAATCCTTAATGCGCATCCGATACAGTTAATGCCGGATGTTGATGGGTTTTTGTTTTTATAATTTTATTCATTACGTTGTGTGAGTTGTTTCTTTTCTTTCTTTCTCTTTATCGGTAATCTGATTGACCGCAATGGATATCAAAGAAAAGAAAAATTTAAAACAATTATGAAATATTAGGAAACAAAAATTAATGCCACATCCACTATACGTCGCTTACATCTAGTTTCTATCAGAGTATGCGATCTCCCCTATACCTATTTTCTACATACACCACAATATTTATACGACTCAGACCAACTGGGTTTTATTTAACGCCCTCTTATAGAATACCGAGTTAACGATTGTGTTCTCAAAGGAATTTACTCCATCGATAGCTGAGGAATTCACTCGTTGGACGCATCTTGATTCTGAAATTATGCCTTTGAGTTGGAGTCTACGTTCCTTTTCTTTTTTGTAAAGTATTGAGCGGAGGGAGCAGCTTTTGCTTCGCTCCGTGATGCAACTACAAGAGATAAACAAGGACCTGTAATAAAAAATGCTCTATGTAATTTCGTTCCGGAAAACTCTATAATGTTTTATGTTTTTAAGCCTTATTGATAAACTGCATCATTTTAAAAATTAAATAAGGAGGATTTCCGTCAAATCTTATCGCAATATGACTTTTTAACCGACTTCAAAAACGAGGAGGTTCTCAATTCGGTCGGTATGTTTTTTTTTCTATGTATGTACACCGATTACGCCGAGATTACTGATCCGATTAACGTGATTATTTTTTTGTTCGATGCGGAATAGCTGCCATTTGGTCCTATAATTTTTTTTTCAAAATCAGTTTGGTAGTTAGGTTTTTATAAATAAAAAAACTGAAATTAGTAAGTCGTCTACGTATTTTTTTCTTTGTATGTACACCGATTACGCCGAGGTTACTGATCCGATTTACGTAATTCTTTTTTGTTCGATGCGGAATAGCTGCCATTTGGTCCCATGAAAATTTTTTCAAAATCAGTTGGGTAGTTTGGTTTTAAATAAAAAAATCTGAAATCATTAAGTACGTATGCGGAATTGCGAATTTTTGCTTTCATATGACTTTTAAGTGAAACGATACGATAATAGGAAACAATATAAGTTGACGGTCACCCATCTAGCTTCGACCTTAGAAAGTTATCACTAAAAATTGTGAAAAAAAATTTTTAAAACAAAAATTTAAACCGACTTTAAAAACCGGCTTCACTTTCTATTGTTTTTGGAAACCATTTAGCACAAACTCCAAAAATATGTTTCTAGGGGATGAGTACCTACTTAAATTTAATTATTTTATCCTTTTCAGTTTTTTGAAGTCGGTTTTCATTTTTGTTAGTTGCTTGAGCTTACTACCGCATTTTCTTAAAATTCTCAAATCAAATTCCCTAATTAAAACTATGTAGGTATGTATATCCGTGTTATATCAGTCTTTAAAATCCTTTCACTGTAATAATTATCTATCACAATTCTGGATCATACGGTTTCCTACTATCAAATTGCTAGAAGGAAAGATGCATATCAATAGGTTTGCGTGCGGTCTTTGTTTCAAAAGAATCACGTAAATATAGCGTGAATATTTTATGGAACTTCGGCTAGTTTGTTGTGCTTTATTAGTATTTGACAGGTGACGATATGTTGTGAATAGTGAATTCGAGTGTGACAGGGTCACGATTTGTAGGTGTCGGCATATATATAGCTTTCAGTGTAGTCACGATTTTTGATATGACATGTGGTTTCCAATGTATTTATTACTGATGAGTGATGGATGACAAATGAACTATTAGGTACAGCACTTGTATTTATCAGATATTTGAACTACTTGAGAAGATTAGTAGGTACCTATATTATATTGTGTAATTAGTGATCAATTTTGTATCATTACAATGATTTGTATCAGTATTATTGTGTGTATTTTGCAAGGCCTTCATAATGCTTACTTATTATATGCTTAAAATGTCATCCTATTTGGAGTAGAATAGGTCACATTTTTGTAAATAAAGTAAGGTTTTCACGAGACTATCGTCATGGGGATTATCAGGTAATTGTTCTAAATTACGAAGGGACGAATTCAAATTACTTTAGTTACAAAAGAACAGGAAATGACTAATGATCAGTAAGCATGCCAAGGTCGGTATCAACAAAGTACTCATCATTTATACTGATTAAGAATCATCGTATCTATCTTTTTAATCAAATATTCACTTGGTTAATAGAAACGTAGGGAGGCACTAAAAATTGGTTAACTACGTACCTGTTCATTAAATTGTATCAACCGTCGAAAAATTTAGTTCGATTACAAGTTTAGCTACCGATTACCGATGACGAAACAAGTTGGTACTGAAGACATCCGATAATGTTGCGATAACAATCATGTTTTTATTGCACCGGCTATTTGATAGACCATGACAGCGCCAAATATGGCGTGGCGCTATGCGTCGACTTTCAACGGCTAATAAATTGCAGATTTTGACATTCCATTACTAAAAATGCTAACTATGGTATTGTGTAAGTTACATTCTTATTTAGATATAAATTCGTCACATTTTTACATAATTAGACTCTAAGAATGATTACAGAGTGGTGTAAGTAAAATCCTATGTAGATCCTTACAGTATAATAAAAGAACAATATATCTTAGTAGTCTTCAAATTAAATAGACCGGTCGAACATCCAATGCTTAACTGAATTAACAGTTCAGTTTTTATTTCACATCTACGATGCATAGTCCATGATTCATGCAGTTGCTAACCTTATTGAAGTACTAAGTAGATTCCAACTAAGTGATCTGATATAACGTAGCGACTGGAACCAATCGTAGAACGGGTACCAGATGCAACACTGCATAGTTGGTTTGTGACAGTGTGTTTATATAGTTTTTCTTGTCGATCATCTTTATCATCATGTGTATGTTTATAGGATATTCGATACAGAACAGTATTGTAACTATAACATACCATTTTAGCAGCTGCAGTGTTGAAAGAATACCAATCGAGGCCGTTATTCACTACTCTAATAAACTGTCTACACAGGGTCACAGATATAGTATACCGTGTCTGTAAATTATGAACACTATGTTGAATTAAAGCATTTTTACATTGTGATGCTGAATAAAGACTTACATATTCTATAACCTATTCAACATTTACTGGCACACTGGTTTGTGGACTGGAATATCCGAAACAACAGAGGTATCATTATTAAATTTAAGTGTAGCTATTATTGCATTAATAACTCCAGCCAGAGTATCTAGCTCTCTATTAACTATGATTCCTAATCATTTGTACTGTGTCATCCGCGCAACGCGTGACAGTCAAAGTGCGCAAGCGGCGATCTTTCAATTACCATTGTCAATTCTGGAGCAGGCAAGGCCGAAGCGTTTCCACGATGATTTAGGGCTGCCGTTTATGAAGTGTTGCCTTGCAAAGGTCAAGAATGTAAAACAAATATTATAGTATAATTATAATCGTAACGTTTTGAATAATGTGATGCCTGCATACTTTTGGAATTGCTGAATGATCTCATAATATTATAAGCTTTGAAATATAAGTTCCACTGAGAGTTAAATCTTGTCTTAAAGCGAATAGGCTAATGATCCATTCCATCTTGATGGATTTCACAATACTCCTCAAGTATAGAAATCTGGTTGGCAACCCTACTTTGATTGCTCACTTATATCAGATTAGGGGGAAACAATACTGAATTCCATACTATTTTGACTTCTGTTGTGTTTCTAGTCTCAATTTCGAAACATATCTTTCGAGGCTATCGACAAAAGCTTTAGAAGGAATGTGCTCGTTTTAATTATGTGTAATAAATTCTTTGATAATCTTTTCAGGAGAACATAAAGTAATTACTGTTTTCTTATTTAAGTATCATCTACCTACATGACTTCTCATAATATATCAATTATATAGATTTTGTTCCTGATTTTATTACTTAATGTAACAAATATTTAGATATTATGTCATTCGATGGTTCCTATTGCAAATGTCAGAGATCTTTATTTGAATTTGCCTAATTGTACTATAGAAATAGATATATTGAAGCTGTAAAAGGTTATAAATGATGATAGTCACCGTACTGGATGTTACATGTGTATTTTTAAGCTTCGAACTATAGGTATCGAATATTTAAAATAATAAAATTACATCACCATGAAATATCCCCGTGAATTTAGTCGCGTACCTTCACGTGTAAAATTTTTTGATAAGTAAAGTTTGTTCAACATTTTTGCATTGCATAGACAGGTAGAATTAATTACTACCAGGTACACAAATTCTTTTTATAAAAAAATGTCTAGACTGGAAACACAGACATGTCCAAGAGTTACTGAAGACTTGCGATAACTACTTTATTCTAGCCTTTCCGTTTTAATGTTATTAATTTTTTATGCTTACATGATATCTATACTGCTACCAATAAATAGCACCTTCACTGAAATAACAGAATAAAATAACTTGTAATTTAAACTGTACCTAAAACAAAATATTTTTTTAAAAAAAATATTCACGTTTGTTACAGAGGTGACGCAGCTCGAAGACCCGAGGCTAGAATGGCTTACCATCCAAGAAGCAATGCTGAGGGATTATCTCCATACAGCACAGGAGGCGTTGGAGGTAAGTTTGTTAATAATAGTTAATATATTGTTATCCTTTATATTGTTATTTTATTATAACAAATTATCTTCAAAGTATAGGGCCATAGTTACATTCGCACGAAATTAGGGCTCCTAGTTAACAAAGTTTTGATAATCGTAAAGAATTCACGATGCAATTTCCTGAAATGTATAGTGAAAAACTATGTGTACTAAAATTAATTATATCATCCACACAGTATCGCTTGTCGTTAATTTGCGTAGGTATACGATTCATAATTCAAACAAATCGACAACAGAATTTCCAATTAAAAGGATCTTCCCTGTAGGTGTGTTGAAAGATAAAGTTAATGAGTTATTTCTACTAAGCTATAAATTCTCTATTAGTGGCAATTACATTCTAGATTTAAGTCATTAGGCTTGACTAAATAAATGACATTTCTGGAATTGTTTAGACTAATTTATTGAACATTATAGTCAAGATCATAAACCGACCTTCTTTTAACATTTGAGTGGCTGACCAATCTCAATCTTCTACTAATCAGTCTGATCTTTTATCGGCTAATCGCCAAATTAAAAAGACACCTCGAAACCATTGTTATGAAAGTAAAACCATCAGTGGTGCTACGACCATCAGCATTTCCACTATAGATATTCAATATATTAAAGACCACTTAAGTTGGTAGTCAGATGGTATCAGCTACTGATGGATCCATTTTAATCTAACTCTTATGTCAGTTTCGAGATAGTATTAAATTCCATTGTTATTATAGATTTGATGTTCTGTGCCTTTCAAGTTTATCTGTCTGTGGGAAAATATTGAAAAAGAACGAACCGATTCTATCAAAACCTGCCATTTGCCATGCATAAACAAGTCCGGCTAGCCCAAAAAGTTATGAGGTTCATCATTTGACGGACGACACCGCCATACTGAGCCGCGAGAGACACCGCGCGCTCGTTATATTTACGTCGCTGTAAGAACGAGAGGTCCGAACACGATGTCTCAACTGACATAAATGCAAGCGTTCCCATTAGTTGTCCAATCACAGTTCATTTTAAGATTTGCTAAGTTTTGTATAAATAGAGTGATAATCTGTAAATAAAAACATTACCAATTTGGACTCGGAGTTTCATTCTCACCTGCACACACCTAACCACAACAATTGGTGACCCCGAAGACTGAACAAAGAAAACAAAAAACATGACAGAAAGGGAAATGCAAGAAGAGAAACAAAGTTACGACCTCGCCGCGGTTTCTATCCAGTCCAGGCTGCTACCATTTTGGCGCGAAATTCCTCGAGCATGGTTCATACAATTTGAAGCCGTAGTAGAACCTTTGAAGACATCAGACGATCAGAAGTACCGTTACGTACTTCAGCAGCTACAGCCCGCAGATCTACAACATCTTACCGATATTTTATACAATCCGCCCGAAAAGGAAAAATATGCACTTGTGAAGAACCGTCTACTTACGGTGTATGAGAAGTCTGAAGTCCAAAATTTCCAGAAGTTAATCAGCGGTCTAGAGCTCGGAGATCAGAAACCAACTCAGTTGTTACGCAGGATGCGTGAACTTGGCGGTGGCATGATAACAGAAGAAGGGCTCAAAATTGAATGGCTGAATCAACTGCCACCATATATACGATGCGTACTCTCTGTAAACAAAGAATCTTCGCTTGACACGTTGGCCGCGATGGCCGATAAAATGATGGAATATTCTGGAAACTCCTGCACCGGTACCGTGGCGGCAGTCTCTGCTCCAGCCGTACCTACAGCCGATGAAACAATGCAAAAACTATCGAAACAAATTGAGAAGCTCACTTTACAAGTCGCCGAACTGCGTGAACGCTCACCAAGGCAATCCTATCGCCGTCCCTTTCGCACACGCTACTCTCGCTCGCGTTCAAAGTCTAGTCAGCGTACTACCAAAGTAAAGGCCAACGATGAAACATGGGAATGTAAATACCACTTCCGGTTTGGGGACAAGGCTAAAAGATGTGAATCACCATGCTGCAGAAGAAAAAAACCATCAGGCTAGATTTCGGATTACGTCGAAACTTTGCATGGACTTTCATCGTCGCCGATGTAAAGACATCCATCCTGGGAGCTGACTTCTTACGTCACTACAAGCTGCTCATAGACTTGCACAAGAAAAAGTTAATCGACGAAACAACGGAACTCACCGTCGACGCTGTAGCCATTTCAACTTTTGTCGAATCAATACGCATCATAAGCTCCGACCAAGCATATCACGACATACTGAAGCAATACCCAGACGTACTACGTCCAATGTCATTGAAGCAGCCACCCAAACATGAAGTTAAACATCACATAGAAACTACGGGACCTCCACTTTACTCACGTCCCCGTCCGCTACCACCAGACAAGTACAAAGCTGCAAAGGAGGAGTTCGCTCGGATGATGGAAATGGGCATCTGTAAACCATCAAAAAGCCCTTGGGCGAGTCCACTGCATGTTGTGAAAAAGAAAGATGGAGGATTACGTGTGTGTGGTGACTATAGACGATTAAATGCAGTTACACAGCCAGATCGATATCCCATACCTCGGATTCAAGATTTCACGTACTCGCTTCATAATAAGAAAATATTTACGAAGCTGGACTTGAAAATGGCATACTACTGGATACCGATAGCTAGCCAAGAAGATGCACAGAAGACTGCTATTATAACTCCATTTGGGCTGTATGAATTCAACTGCATGACGTTTGGCCTACGTAACTCAAGTCAAACCTTCCAAAGATTTATGCACGAGGTACTACAAGGCATTGAAGACTGTTTTTGTTTCGTCGACGATATTCTTCTTTATTCCGAAGATGAAGAACAGCATAAAATACTTCTACACCAAGTACTACAACGGCTCGACAAGTACGGCGTAACAGTTAACGTCAGCAAATGTGTATTTGGACAAAGAAAAATAGACTTTCTGGGCTATGAAGTATCAGCAACTGGCATCAAACCGACTCAAGAGCGTACCGCATCTATATCTGCCTATCCGAAACCAGAGACTGTCATTGAGTTACGTCGTTTTCTGGGCATGCTTAATTACTACAGAGACTGCCTACCACACCAAGCTTACCTTCAACATGAACTAAACAAGTATCTGCATAATAAGAAAAAAAACGACAGAACTCCCATAAACTGGACTACAGCTGCAAAGGAAGCTTTTGAAAAATGCCGCCAAAGCATCTCGGAAGCTACAACACTAAGCTACCCAGTTAACGGCTGCACCCTTGCCATTATGACCGATGCCTCCGACCACAGTCTCGGCGCAGTACTACAACAAAGCGTCAACAATATTTGGAAGCCATTAGCATTCTTCTCCAAAGCAATGAGTGCTACACAACGCCGGTACAGCGTTTATGATCGAGAATTATTGGCAATGTACGCTGCAGTGAAACACTTCAGAAGATTAATAGAAGGCTGCGATGTTACCCTATATACCGACCACAAGCCCCTAATCTACGCGCTAACAAGATCACCGAGCAGCAGCGACACACCGCGACGTGAACGGCAACTACATTTTATTAGCCAATTCTGTTCAAGAATTAAATATATACAAGGAGGAGCAAACGCAGTTGCGGACGCCTTATCACGCATCGAGGAGATACAATGTCCGAATGAAATAGACTACAGACAACTTGCAATCGACCAAAGCACTGATGAAGAACTCAAGAAGATAAGAAACCAGCCGAATTTAAAATTCAGTGACGTCACACTACCGGGATTAGAACGACCAATCACATGCGAGCTCTCAACTGCGACACCTCGCCCCTTCCTACCAAAGGCATACCGCTATGCAGCATTTAAATCACAACACGGAATATGTCATTCAAGCATAAGAACAACACGAAAACAAATGAGATCAAAATTCTTCTGGCCGGCGATAAACCAAGAAGTGGCAGAATGGACAAAGGCTTGTATCAACTGTCAACGTGCTAAAGTACACCGGCACGTCATTACTCCATTTACTGAGTTCCCGCCATCTCAACGATTCGAACACATTCACATCGATATAGTTGGTCCGCTGAGACAGTCGAACGACTACCGATACTGCGTGACAATCATCGACCGATGTACTAAGTGGCCAGAGGCGATACCAGTACCAGAGATCACTGCTGAAGTAGTAGCAAAGGCACTATATGAAAACTGGATAGTGCGTTTCGGTTGTCCACTGCGCATATCTACTGACCAAGGCCGACAGTTTGAGTCTGCGCTGTTCAAGGCACTAATGAAAAAGTTCGGTGTAACAAGAATACGGACCACGGCATTCCATCCGCAATCGAACGGCCAGATCGAACGCTGGCATCGCACTATGAAGGCTGCTCTAATGGCACGAGGAGCCACTGTACAATGGACTGAAGAGTTGCCGACTGTACTCCTAGGCCTACGCACCGCTCTACGGGAAAACAACATAAGCCCGGCACTAATGACTTACGGAGCAACGTTACGCATACCATCCGATTTTTTCGTACCTTCGCAGTCGAATATTGAAGATTCAGACTATGTTCGACGTCTCACACAGACAATGGCATCGATAACTCCGACGCAGCGCTCTTTCACAAATCGATCAACATTTATCTACAAGGACTTATCATCGTGTACACATGTCTTCGTTCGAAACGACACAGTACGAGCGCCGCTTACTCCACCCTACGATGGCCCTTACGAAGTTTTGAAGCGCTACGACAAGTGCTTTCGAATACAAATGCCACTTCGTACCGCTGTGGTATCGCTTGATAGATTGAAACCCGCATACATTCTCAATGAAGATATTGAAAACACAGCGAGTACTACGAAATCGACAACAACCGCTGCGACATCAAATACATTGAACGAGGGCATAATCAACACGTTTCGTCCCCGTGTCACAAGAAGCGGTCGAGTCGTCAAAACAAACGTACGCTTCGCTTGAAGGGGAGTGATATGAGGTTCATCATTTGACGGACGACACCGCCATACTGAGCCGCGAGAGACACCGCGCGCTCGTTATATTTACGTCGCTGTAAGAACGAGAGGTCCGAACACGATGTCTCAACTGACATAAATGCAAGCGTTCCCATTAGTTGTCCAATCACAGTTCATTTTAAGATTTGCTAAGTTTTGTATAAATAGAGTGATAATCTGTAAATAAAAACATTACCAATTTGGACTCGGAGTTTCATTCTCACCTGCACACACCTAACCACAACAAAGTTTTTAGAGGATTTTCCTAAAAGTCTAGTAATAAAGTATTTATTGGTAATTTTTTGTTTATATGAAAGGCTAAAAATTGCTCTGACTCAACAATCTTTCTCCAATACCTATTTAGACTAGCCTGACTTGCATATGCATGTAGTCTTATTAAAATCAATTTGTTCGTTTCTAATATATTCAACTTAAAAGTTTGTATGAAAAGACGTGCGGCATAATCGCTCATAGATTAGAACCAAAATTTTAAACTCACGAAAATGAATCAAACTATAGTTTTATCTATAATTAATGTATTCAAAAGCACATTAAATGCGCGATCTGCGGGTTTCTTGCAGATAACAATGGAATGCGATGGTCTGATATCGAGATAAGAGATAACTGCCGAGTGGCAAGCTATATTGTTTCAAATTGAGCACGCAATGGGAAGCAGAACTATTTACGACTACGAGCATGAAATAAAGACGCTTTCTAACGAAATATTATGCTGACTATACTTTGTGATGTGATATAAAACTGGTATTATCTTATACAAATGATTATGAAGTACGTTTACTAATATAAAATAATAGTTTTAAGGACAAGTTCAATGATTTTCAACATATTTTAAAGCCCTTTGCTCGCTAGGTCGATATCTATAGAACGACGGACGTAGAGAACAAGTTCCGGATTGTAATTCTTGAAACAGCTTTGATAACCTTATTTCTATGTATAGGCAAAAAAAAACTAAACACTGAATAATTTAAAAGCATATTTTGAACTTATTAATTAAAGAGTTTGAAAACCGCAAAAACTTTAGGAGATACGACGTATAAACGTAATTTCCATTAAAACATTAAGTTCTATGTAGAATATTCTCAAAGCATTCTTAAGTACCGTACTACTGAATTATGTGGAGATAATAAGGATTGCAATTGTACAAGTTCAAAAAGTTATGTTCTGGGCGAAATATGTGTCTCAAATTCATTCTGGATGATAATTATATTTATTAAAACAACTCACGTAGTGAATTTGCACACCGTGAGAAGCCTGTTGTCGTACATTTTTGTTGGCCTCAACATGAAGTAATACGTGTTAAAGTCAACACGCTATACTTTCTTACAAATTGGCAACATTTCAAATACACTACAATAATGCGTTAGTGATTTAATAATTTATGTCAATCGCAAAAGGGTTATTGTTTCGTCGCGCGTTGATTTTTCCAATGGAAAGGTTATTGTGTCAAGAAATGACCAACTGACCCCCATGTCTGTTTGTTTGACTGACACATAATCACTGAAGGTATTTTGAGTTGCGTCCGATTCTTTTATTCGACTTTTGATTCCGTATTTTTTTTAATGATGGAAAAGTTTTCCTAAGGTCTTTGACTGATTGTTTTTATTATACCTCCTTATATATACTCTATTACTACGTGATTATTTCCTTCAATCTCAACTTCAAAATTCTTTGGTAGGTTGCTATATTTATATAGATACACTTATTTGTAAATGAGTTTAATTTGGTTATTATTGCTTACCGTTTGATCTCTTATACACTGAGGGTCATCAGATAACCTTAGCAGTTAACGATTGACGTCAATCAATTGATAAACCGTTTATGCAAGTAAACAAAAAGATACATTAGATCGATCAATTACGTACGCTTAATGTTGACCCTTGGCCTGTGTACGCGAATCCATCTGGGCATTATACCCCACATGTGACACGAATTGACTTTAGATATTTGAAAGAGATAGGGGCTGGAGAATCTTTATAGTAGAGTTCAGTCGGTAAAATTTTCTTTCTTTGCTGTTTAAACGACGCTTGTTTCTGTTATGTTAATATCGAAATTCATTAATGTAATGATTACCTTTGTGAACTCATAAAGTTTGTTGTTTTCGTCCGTACAATGGTAAACTTTTATTGATCCTGTAAATTTATCCTATTAATTGATTCATAGTGGGTTAACAGAAATCATCAGTTATGGACACATTGCTCTTTTACGTATCCAGAAGCAAATGTTGAAAATATTGAAATAGCTGGTACAATTTTCTATCCAAGTAAAAATAAAACTGCAATTATTCGACTGATAAAATATGGAATTATTTGTATTGTTATTCAATATTGACATGTTTTTCGTGAATCACGACTGCGTTCTAGTAGTAGCAATGACTCTTAATGCCAATGTTTAGTATGTAACCCTTAATATATATTATTATAAATCTGTAGTAGTATAAAACGTGCTTTAAAACAAAACATAAAATTCTGATGACTTAACTTACCTTACGAAATTCTTTGAAAATACCTCGTAGTTTAAAGTAAATTTTAGTGATGGTGTATCTAAGTAACCGTAAAATATGGTAACATGCTTTAAGGCCTAAGATTGTAAGAATTATTTCTGCTTTTAACCGGAAGAGCTGGCATACCAAACCATTTATATATCACTTTGCCAGTTTACTGTTATTTTAATGTGTAACTAACAACTAACTGAATCACTATGTTCAAATATTTTGTTTCATAAAACTAACAGACAAAAAACGTAGAAGCGTTTGACTATAAACACTGTATCGGGTTTGATAGTTTTAGTTTAAAAGGATTACATCATCCGTTTAGAATTTGATCAAGCCTTGTTGAGTGACTGTTTATTAATCAATGAAAGCGTCTGAATTGACATTGTGGAGAAAATTAATTTGCTCATCTTTAGTTTCAATGTAGAAAACGCTTGCATGGTGTTGTTAATATAGACTTCTGAAACATAAAATTCATAAGTAATATACATATGAGGCACCCTAATTCATAAGTTTATAACTGCCCGAAAACAGTTTCGGTTAAAAAACTCACACCTCGCGTTGGGTTGACTGACCCTAATAAAAAGTGACAGGTGAAAAACATTAAAATAGCGAGAATTATTCAGTACATTATTCACAATTAAGACATTGTGAATAATGCAGCAGGGACTCAATTTGTTAGAATTAAAAAAGTTGACCCTCAGTGAACAAGAAACCTAGATAGTCAGATATCAGATATCAGTTTTCGTACCAGGAATAATACGTTACGGCTGATGGATAACTCACCTATAATTTGTTCCTAAAGATATCAATCGGATATTGCGTATCGTGTGAGTCAATCATTCGATAAATCGAATTCCTTCAGCGTTCCCCGAATAGACGTCGCGTCTGCTCCCGTGCTGGATTCAGCGCGGATAAAATAGGCACGTTTATACGGAAATTTAGCTCGAAATATCTAATCCAACATTCCTTTGTACTGACTAGTATAATGAGCGTTAGGTAGAGGTTTTGTAGAAGTTCTTCTATCGCTATCGCAATCTAATTTTCCGGCTTGCCTTAAAATAATTTTTAAAATATCTTAGGGAAGTTTTCCAGTCGATTTTAAAATGCCCGACTGGTTAGATATCTTCACCTTACCAGAAGATCATCATGATCGCTGGCGCTCGAAAAGGAACAGTTGTTATTTTGTAATGGCAATATTTACAATGTAATTTTGATGAATAATTGTCTTAAAGCTAATTACAAGCTAATTATTCGGTAATTTTTATAAAGAACAGACATAATAATTCCTTTCACGTCATGGAAATTACACTCTCATGTTATACACCTATGAACTATCACCATTTGAAATCCCTCGGGTCAATCAACACGAAGGGACTATTTGAATATTGCAGGTGATGGTTGCATAAACAAAGTAATTCAATTCCAACACGATACCAACTTAATATGCCAGCAGCATATGAAAAAATCGCTGGGTTATCTTGCACGGTAGCTTCGCGACACTATACTACGTGGAGGTATGCATACAGCCTAGACAAATTTTCACGTGCTAATAGTAGATATAAATTAGGCAAAAATAATCCTTATGTCGAACACAATAAAGAATATAAAGTTGACGACGAAGTTCATAAATACCGTGGCTTAAAGACAGCATACACACTTGCCATAAGTACTCTTAGTAAGGACGTGCTGAGAGTTTGCGCAATGGAAATGTGACTAGGTCCTGGTGAAGTATTTGGCAATAGCTACCCACATGATTAAATATTTGTATGGGTACGTGGAAGAAGACGAGACATACTTAAAATTAGCGGGCTCTAAATGAAAAAAATAATAAGGTAAAGGTCTTCCTTCAGTGATCTTCTTAGGCAAGGGCTTTCTAAGAAGTCATTAATTTTTAGACCCAATTTTTACGTTAGCATTTTTTCCCTCGCAGGCCTTTTCAGAATCTGGCTTCCTAATAGGTAGCTGGGCCGAAAATGATTCGCGGAAGGCTCTCAGCTCCATCTCGCGTTGGTTCCTCGAAACCCCGCGCGTGCGCTGCTATCATTCCGACGTGCTATCCGGTTGTGAGCATTCGTAAAAATATTACAAATTTCTTCGAATTTCCGTAATTAAATTTCGATAATTCCACGCGGGCTTATTTTGCTGAGTTAACCGCAGAGTTCGAAAAGTAACGGAGTTATTGATTCACTTCGACTTCTTTGTCATGGACTGCGCGTGTTTCTTTTTCTGATTTTAAAACAGTACTGTTTAATATTTTTTAAGTATCAGTTGCGTCAATTTTTTTATTACTTCAATATACCCACTATAGTGATTATTATTTCCTGTTATATATCATACTTGTTATTTTCAAAATGTTTGTTTCAATACACTTGACAACCATTGCTAAAAATTTAATATTGTATTTCGGTGATGTCTAAAGTGAATTAATAATCACTGTAGGGTTTATATTACGCTACTATATCAGTAATTTGATCATCTACCGTGCCCGTTTCGATCTAATGTTGACAATATGATGTCATCTTTGTTTTAGTGTTACGGCGACATTCCAAGCCATGTTTACTTTTTTCTTGTCGCTAACTACCAATGTAGGTACTTCACGTTCTACTCACTATTGAAATTGTTTGCTATCCAAATAGCTAAATTGGTCATATCTTAATAACCTTATTGTGTATTTTTTTTCCACTCTTTTTCTGTTCGTGCAGCCATTTTGTGGAATAAACTCCCAGCAAGCATACAGGATAGCCCTTCTGTTTCCTCCTTTAAATTTAAATTAAAAAAACACTTTCTGGCACTTTCAACGTGACTGTTTTCTTTACTAATTTGTAGTTATTGACTCAACCTCCGGTTTTGTATAGTTATATTATAGTAAGTTTATTTTAAATATATATATGTATATATGTATGCATGTTTGAGTATATATTATGTATTGAATATATTTGGTATTTTTATGTAGGTATATTTATTTATGTATTTTGACATTAAGTGGATTATAATTAAATGCACTGGTGTCACGTACGTTTGGACATTATAACTCACATACCCATGACGGGTTGGCTGGAAGAGATCTCTTATAGAGATAAGTCCTCCCTTGCAAACTACTGTATACATTTATTTTGTTTTTATTTTTGGTGCAATAAAGAGTTTATTAATAAACTGTTAAATTAAAATCAATGAAGATTTGGTAGATTTGGTTATGATTCTCATCTGGTAGAAATACCAAATTTCCAAAAAATATGTGGTTTATCAATTGAATGTACCATTTATTACTAATACTGTATTAAATAAAGCACGCCATTCAGTGGAGTTCATAAACTACACTTCGAACGGCATAATAAACGCAAGTGCAAATTCAGTTCAGCATTGCAATTATTCAAATGTGGTCCGTAACAAACACTAATACATATTTAATTGAGCACACCCTCTGAATTCTACACGTCTAACAACAGGTTTCTGAACAATTTCAAAAACCTCAAAAAAGGGGCAACGGATAATTTGTAGTATTTTGTTTGTGATGGTGGGTAATTGCTGGGTGCCGCGGTCATTACGGGCCCGGGATCTTCCTGGAAGGTCGACGTGATCTAAAGCCTGAGGCAGGACAGGTGAGGAGGTGGAGTCGAGCTTCCAGTTTTTTGTGTTCGTATATTGGGATAGGCAAGGTTGTTTGGAGGTTTAGATCAGGTTGGGATAATAACGCAGCTCCTAAATTATTAACTGGTTTGGTTTTGTTCATTTTTGTGAGTATCCTATTTCTAATTATATGTTTCGACATGCGAAGTATTACGGTTGATTTGCTTTTTATAACTCCCGATTTTCACTTATAGGTACTAGACATTTTGTTCTTTGACCACGATAACTTCTCGAAACAATCTGACTACCTGACGAATTTTTGGGAAAATGCTTTTCTTGAAATTTAACCTCTAGGAAGTAATTAGTATATAATATAACAAGTTTCAACTTTTGAATTTTAATACACATTTTTATGTCATCCATGCTAAGTATTACATTTTAATTGAGACGACTGAACAACATGTAACAAAATGAGTATAAATGACATTAACAGAAATTGATTTCTCAGTTGCCAATGCCACGTTAAAACGACTCTCGAGCAAAGAAATACTTTAACTGCGAGTCGTAAAAAGAACATACACAAACCAACTAATGGTAGAGAAAGATTGTCGACAGTAAATCTGATATGGACAACGGTTACAATGTTAAGTGTTTAAGCTGAGCCTTTACGAGGGAGGGTCGACGATTAAACTGAGGTGTGCTCGGCACGGGAGCCCAAGCTCATCATTACACTAAATTTAAAATGAAACAAACCGTCCATAAATATTAGTTATGATCCCGCCACCAAGTTACGCTGCGGGCAAAAAGAACAAGTCGCAAAAACTTGGCCGCCGAGTCGCACACCCATTTATGTAGGAATGCGCGTGTGGACTTGTGGATACAAAGCTGTAGATCGTAACCTCGCTTTTCATAAATTGTCACAATGTAGCGAACGATGAATGACCCCAGCGATAATTTATTACGTCGACCGCTGATAAAGACTCTATTGTTATTTTAGACTGGAACTGTCACTTGTTTTTCTTTCTTTTATTATATTATCTGGTATACTTCAATCGCTAGAATTATTTACATTTTACAATATGACTCTTTATTGCACCAAATACAAAACAAAAATAAATATACAGTATCATACAAAGGAAGACTTATCTCTTAGATAATTATAAGGAGCTATTTTCCATGTATAAATATTTTAGCTCTTGTGTTAAAGTGTCTTGTCAAGAACAATAAATTATAATTATAAATGTTATAAAATTTATTAAAGTAATACTTTAATCATTGGTACTCCGAGGAAAAGGAAGTAAGAAAGATAAGTTATCTGCTTCTCTGAAATGCAAAATAAAAACGAAAGATGAACAAGAGAGCACACCTGCTCAACCATCGAACCCGAAACTGAGGAGGCGAGGGCCCAAAAAAATCAACAAGTGCCTTTCGCGGATCAGCTGCCAAGATAAATTTGGGAATGCTGAATTTAAAACTAATGCTGTCTTCATTGAATCTACAGTGAAGAGTGAACATAAGATACACTGTACGATCGACTTTTTAGATAAATATATAACTTTAAAAATATAAAAGGCATCCCTGAAATAAAAATAAACATTCAATTGACACAATACGACATTAACTTAAAATTATTCGCATTCTGTAAAATTCCTCATTGAGAGTATTATTACTCATGATGAGATTTTAGATAAGCATCTCCTAGCTCGCTTAAGAGCTAATATTCTTTTATTACCTACCAGTTCCAAAGTAATGTTTCCAGTAATTGGATGAATCTAATCATGTATTCACCAATCAGAAATCATAAAGATAGTCAATTAAATGCCATGTTGTATTAGTGACAAGCCAGTATTTATTTTCTCAATAAACTTCTATTCATGTTCTTCATTATGGTGTATAGAAACTTAGATACAGCAAACATTTATGAAGTTTGAATTGAAAAGCTCAACGGATAATTACAACCAGCCAACAGGATAATATTATAATAAAAGCCACTGGTTTAGGATCGGTCGTTTGTTAGAATAACACAACGTCTTGAAGCTACCGTGCGACAGGTACGCTCCGCTTGGGTAATATATTGAGCTTAGATGCAGCCTTGATTATGATATATAAATGGCTCAGATTACAAACTTCGTAGTGTTCAGCCTCCCTGTAATAAATCCACGGAGATGCGTGGGATGTTATTATGCCAATTTTACGGTCAGAGTCCGAAGAAAATTTTAGTCTGTTCACAAATCGTGAAGGTTGTACCCGTTCGCTACAGTCAAGTCACCTATTGTATAATTGATTACAATCTTATATCAAATGTAAGCCATGTCATGGGACAAGACACAGTCGTGTTTAGATACGTCATTTACATAGGACAAGTCGAAAGCTTTAAAGTGGTATGCAGATTTCAATACGTCGTTATAAATGGTCGCTCTTAGTTCCACTTGGGAACGATACATCTAGATAATATGCAAAACGATTCTTCCATTTTTCATCGTAAATGTACAGTACACTGGTGAATTGATTAAAATCCATTAACATGCCGCCGATATAAATCGTCCGCGTCTACACATTTGTCATACGAATAAAACCACATATTATATTTTAGATCTATGCAAGTGTAATTTCTGTGTAGATGAATTTATATTTGATTGTAATCGCGATGAAAAATGTGATACGATTTCTGTGTGACAACTTTGATATTTTCTAGTTGTTTTGGCGCCGACGACGTTTCCATAAATTATGTTTATTGCATTTATTTCGACATCGGTACTTATCTTAAACGAACTTGCTGTTAAATCTAATTTCCCAGTAACTGTTATTTCTTCTGTTCACTAAATATATTATCAACACTGAATTCAATTTAAGATCCTTTGAAACATGTCGACACGTGCAAGTGTGAGAGTAACTGGCGTCATACTTTTGGAATGCTTACATCGGTCATAAAGAAAAGATTGATATTTCAAAGGTTAAATGTACAGTATTACAATGGTCAAAGAACCCCATCATATGTATACTTATTCTTTAGACCTTATTGTATAGGTAAGTTTAATATCTTCCAACGGTCTTTCGAAATACTTAAATTCCGTCGGCATGACGAATGAAACGCTATTTGATCTTTTGTCTCACGTTTCAAAAGTTTATCAACGTGTCATATGTGGTATTAACACAAGCGAGTAAAGACGTCGTTATCATGAGGACTTTGGAATTTGATGGGACTGGAAAGCTTCTGCCCGGTAGCGACATTAAAATTCACCTTATAATCGTGAACGGATATTTTCTGGGCAGCACCTTTAATGGTACACATGAAAAATGTGATGGATTTAGTCGAGATAGTGCCTCGAGAAAGCCCATTATTTATTTTATGGCTTGTCCGCTTGGGACAACTTATGAAATTTTAAAGAAATTAAATAGAAATTGAGACAAATGAGTTTAACTGTTGTTCATTTGGCCATGAATGTTAACTATTTTGAACACTTGATGCGTAAAAATATGTTTCTCGTTTATGTATTAGTTTTGATGATATACATCTCAAATGGGCTGCTCTCAAAACGTTTGGAATAACAATGATGAATATATTACGTGAACGAGCTACAGAGGGGTATTATTATCATGTATTCTGATTGCATTAGAAAGGAGTAGAGTTACATGGCATGTCAGTTGTATCACCCTTTAGGTGAAAGGAGAAAGATATAAAGCTAAATCATTACGCGTCAGCTAAATTGAGCGGATAGAAAACCCCTAAAATGAATCGAAAGACGAGATTTACGATGGCATATTATTAAAGGTAGCTAAACACCCATTAATAAAAGCTATTTGATGAAATATTTTGATCATTTCTCAATTTCGAAGCAGTATTATTAACTGTACATACAATTATATCTCACATCATACAACCTATTGTCATGTACTATGAATCTATAAAAAATATGACAGACGGGTCAGAAGGGTCAAACAGGTTGGTTGGTTTCTATCGAATACTATTTGGACGGCCCTCACTATCGTTTTATTCAAATGTGGAATGAATAATGTTGAGATAAATAGCAGATAACTCTATTGTTTCAATATTATATATCGGACCTTTAAAGCTTTCTTAAGAACCTTTTAAATTAACATTAACAAATAAGAATGAGTTATCAAACGTGATAGCTTTGTAAAATTGTTTAGGTTTTATGGCAATCAATAGAATATAATGTTGCTATAGTGACGCATTATTGATCAAACGCCTACCCCGGGATCAATTTAGTAGACTAGATTATTAGCTCATTATTGATCTTAGTGTGTAGGTACAGAATGTTTGTATAACTTAAGCCTACTATACAGGTTGTCTGAAAACATTTCTTCGCCACGTGTTTATTTAAAAGAACTTCAGTAACTTTACATTCTGCTTGTATTTCAATGAGTATTTTTAAATCATTCAAATAATTATTGGGTACGTAAGTCGGGTCTCTGTACCCGTTGCTACTGTGCACAAATTATACGTTTTTCTTTTAATGACTAATTGTAGGTTGAGATGTGAACGAAATTGTTCGACTAATTACACATGCATGCCTTCGGCATCCGTCATATATTGTGGCACTTACATTTAAGTCTTAGAGTTGTTCTCTTATTACTTTTACTACTTTAATAACTTTTTTATTTAATTATAAATGCTTACACGAGATTTTTACAAACCAGTAATACAGTCATACAATTTTATACGTATTTTCCTATTTTCTTCATCGATTAGTAGACACATAGGTATGTCATCATTCCTGAAAATGTACACGAAAAACTATATTTTTTAAAAGTTTTATACGTCGTCTTTTGCAACATTATGGTGTATAATTTCAAACCTGATCTGATTATTCAGACATAAGAAGTTACGAAAGACGAAAAGCTCTTAAGTATACTAAATAGTTTACACAAAGGATCATTTAACACTATCTAATCTGCTAAGCGTAGCACAGTAGTCGCCGACCAATGTTGTCCCTGTAAATCTTTTCCATAAAAATAAAACATGTTGCCCCTTGTCATACTACTGCCGAGCAAGGCAGTAACTCGCTAGTCGAGGTTGCTTTTGGTGAGCTTTTTGAGCAGGACAGAGAAAGAATTTTACTTTAGACGAATGTGTTTATTTCAACTTTATATAGATTTCCTACAAAGCATAGGGGTTTTGAAGTATACATTTATTGTATATGAATTTCAGTTCTTTATTCAAAAAGAACGTGATATGTTGACTTACTGGACAGGTTTTTCAGAGATAAAGAATGAGTTACTGTCATATTTATATAGTGCCCTTTTTGCTGGGCATGTTGCCCTCTCGCTCCCCGGTTTATTAATAATGTTCTTGCTGTCAGAGAATGGAATGCGACTTTCCTTGCCTCAATCATGCACGGATGACAGACCAGATGTGCCTTTGTCACATTTTAACTGCTCAGTTTCGTTTTAGACTCGAATAACTTTAGTATAAGTTACTAAGCTTTAATTCCGTTAGTTAAGACAGATTTACATAATTTGCGAGCATTAAACTAACTGGCTTAAATATGAGATCGTTTTGGTCTTTGGAATTCCATTTTTTTATGACACATTCCGGAAATAATACGGGCTTTGTAAAGTTCGTCCGATCTTAAAGATTTAAAGAAAGTAAATAGAAGTCACAACCTTAAACTGGTTTGATGATGTTGCCTTTGGTGTTCAAGCTACCAATCATATTATTGGATTCAGTTGTTGAATCACTTTGTTAACACTTTATTAAAGTGTCCTCGTGATGTGAATTTAGTTATTTGCCACTAAGTTTCAATTTCTATACAAAAATATCTAAACTAGAAAAACTTCACGTCCTGAGGCGGGGATCGAAACCGCGACCTTTCACAATCCAAGTGACTGCTCTAACAATCATTGCTAGCATGAACTTGGGACGTATGATTATGCGTTTATCAAAACAAAATTTTAAAAAGTTTTGTGGCACTAACAAACGGCGAAATTTATTGTGACATTTATTGGAATCAGACTCAGATTACAATCAGATATTAAAACGGTGTGAAACTTTACTAAAAATAATTACAGTCATTTTTTGTACTAGTGACAAGTCTTTGGAGTCGTGCGTTGATCCTAAATGAAATATAATATTAAATTTTTCCTCTCAAAGAAAGCCTGACCATTATTTTCAATCAAATGTCAGCGCCCAATCTAAATTAAACTGTTGTAGTTTTAAAGTATTTGTTACGCGACAATCAGACTTCACTGTCATGTTGTCGCTCAGCGTTTGAGCAAAAAGGAAATGAAATATAAACCTCCTTAGGTCCGAATGAAAGACTGATAAGGTAACTCGTCCTCAACCAGGGTGCGGCGACCTCGGCTCGTGCGCAATGGGTGCGCACCCATTGTTCCTAGCGACCGGACCGTGGCATTAAAAAAGTTTTCTAAAAGTGTGCGGCTGAAAATTTGTTGCCCTATCATGATATTCGTTAACTGTGACAAGATTGGAGTAGGGAATGGCAAGATTTCTTTAAAATTCCAAGTTGAGATCTTGAAATTTGTCTTAATTATTGTTATACTCATAAGGATCCTGGGCCTAAGAATATTTTATATTATTCATAGCGGCCAATAAACAGTATACTTAGTTTGTTTGCCGTACCTATCCATATTGCCCATCCGTTTCCTAAATGGTTTCTCCAAACTAAAGACTTGAATTCACACTTAAATAAAGCCATTTTACATTTCAAATATTAAAATACGAGCACGTTTTGAACCCAGGCTCCCGAAGGACAGCTGTAAGGCTGCGCAGGCGCGTCCTCGACCCGTGCGCGACCTCAGCTCGTGCGCTATTGTTCCGTCGCGGCTAATGTTACACCAGCGGACGACTGTATGACTGTAGTCGGTCACCGCACGTCACAGAAAACGTGGATTTTTAAAACCTCTTTATATTTTATTTTCTTATTTAATGATAAGTGCTAAGCGAAACCTGGAGACACCTGTATGGCTGTAATGATACTAGCTCAAGTTGCTCTATCTCAGCATAGAGCTCTTTGTGAGAATCAAGGAGCGTGATACAAGGCAGCTGTAGCAGCATCATAGAATGTCTCACAACCTCTGATTTGATTAACTTCCTAACTAAATAGTACGTTCTCCATTTTTTTTTAAAAAACTTAACCCTAATGCTATTCCAGCCTAAACAGCGGGGTGCTGTAATAGTTCCTTGCTGTATTGTGTACTTTCATACAAAACCAAATTCTTGAATTGTTCATTCGCCTCTCTTCATAAAGTCAGTCTTTAGTAAATTCCACAAAATGCTGGTGCCTCCAGCATAGCTCGCTCGGTAACCCGAGATTGTTTTCAAAGCGCGTCGCGTGCGCCGACGAACGACCTCCGTGGACCTTGGCGACGCACGCACAAGTAATTATGTGTTTTCATACCTCTAACCGCATTGTATTGCCATGCCATGTGAGAGCAGAGAGAAGGTACTAAATATTGCTCTGGAAATGGTAAAAAGCAACGAGGATTTCTTTTATACTACCAAAAGATCTGTAAAAACTTAAGTAAATAATGTATCTAAATTATTTGATATAGCGTAATTACTTTTAATGATATTATAATAGTGAAAATAAAGGCAAATAGAAATTGAATAATATTCCCAATGAAAAATAAATATGACGTGAAACGGGGGCTAGCATGCAATTTTCAATCCAACAAGATATTTTATTTAGGACAACCCATTTACAAAATTAGAAGTAAAAGGTAAATTAAAAGTTACCTAACAAAACAAAAAGAAGTTATATAATATGAATGATTATTATAGAAGAGACACACCTGCTAAAGACCCCGTATGATGATTAATTACAATTGCAACCATTTCTTCCATCTTCATCTTTAATTTATGCAATCAATACGTCATTCGCACGTATAAGGGAAGATTATTCTTGCATATAATACTTAAACAATTAACCTTTTAAAATGTGACATTCTTGTCTGTAACATGAAAATGCCATTAGCGGTAATTTACAACACCTAAGCCATTTGCAATTTTTGATGAAGTCTTTAAGTATCAGCATCAAGAAACATAAACTATTTCAGTGTAGATATCTTTATGAGGATCCTTCGAAACGAGGATAGTGAGGTTTCGTAATGAGAAGATAATACTATCATATTAATAACAATGTAGCAGTATTATCTCGACATAAATGAAGGAGTGTTAGGATCTGCACGTTGACACTCAATATTTCTAAATATTTTGCTTATTATATGAATTATTTCTGTATGAATCCAAATGTATTGACAATATTACTTGGTAGAGGATATAATCTGCAGATTAAGTACATATCTTTTTAAGGTAGGTATTTAGTTTTTTTAAATTTACACTTTGGTCTTTAATGCCATCTGGAATAACATTTTATGGTATAATTATTACTAGTTTCAAAGCTTTATTAAATAAATTTTATTTTACCGCTCCTTCCTATGTACCATATTATACTTTAGTAAATTGTTAGTGTCAGTAGACACTTCTAGCTGTCCCATCGATAACCAGCTCACGCATGTTGCAAGCCTCGTAAAACGGCGCTTAGCACATTGCCAGAGGGCTGCAGCATTAAGCTCTTTGCTCTCTCTGTACTTATTTGTATCGCATCGAGTTTCATTCACACTGTTCTGCGAGAAAAAATCTTCAAAAATATTCGTAATTTTTTTGTAAAACCAAAATCTGTAATTTTTTTATTGGGTTCGTGATATACTTACCAACTTTCTACAATTTTCGAAAACAGGTTTTAGTTAAATCTTTTTTGTTGAAATTCTGTTGAGCTGTGTTGTTGTTTCCTTTGTCATCAAGAAAAAAGCGGTATTGTAAAGTATTATCCATATTAAAATATAGTTTGTTGAGAGCTGAGACCTAATCCTTATGTGTAGACACAGGTTTCTAAGTTGTCTTCGATGTTACCTACACTTGATTTACGAGCTTTGGCCTGAAGTGTAATTTGCCCTTAAGCAAATTGTGTTCCTTTGATTTTCTATTTTCGTGTCGTAGAAGAACGATTGGTGAAGTTGCTTCGAAATAAGCTTAGGTTATAAGTCTGTCGCTTTTGAATGTCTCATCTTTATAAAGTTGTTAAAGTGTAGTGTAGAGAACTGTTTTAAAATCAAGTAGTATATTATAATCATTACAGAGATCTTACTCAGAAAGAGCGAAAATTTATTTTGCGCATTGCGCATTGCAATTCTATAAGTTTATAATGTTCTTTCATATCTATATCTGTTACTGAATATCGCTAAATTGCATTTAAATTCAATTCTAATGCAGGATCGTTTGTAAACTCGGCTTACTTGCTAAATTCTTACAGGTACCTAAATCTTTAAGTTATGGAATGTGTCCTATTAAAAGTTTGAATAGATAACGCTAAGCGTTAAATATATTTGCAATCCTCATCCCCAGGACCATGTTACGCTATAGTGAACAATGGCCTTTATGGAACAGACGTAAGTATGGCACGCGAATTCCAAGAACCCGCTGTTCCCATCCTCGACAAAGAATTCCGTTTTTTTTCTTTCATTTCTCACGAGGGGTGTTCGGGATTTTTTCTTCGGCATTCCAGAGATGTTTACTTTGAAGGTCGCAGGTAGATAGTTTGGTACCGTTCTGATTCTTTACGCTTTATACTTTATAATGGGAATACCAAAACTAAAAGCCCCGGATCTATTTGAAAACATCAATCCGTAAATCAATAGCATTGAGTTAAGTGATTTATCGATGTGTAAGTTTTGATAAAGGGCTAAATTGTTGCTTTAACTACTGCAGAATGGTGATGGATGTCATTTCATAATGTTATAAACGTGCAATTATCTAGTAATGGCCAGTCTACTAGCGCGATTAGAATTCCGTAGTGATGGGTTGATTACTGTACAAATATTTATGGATTTGAGGTTTGAAAAGAATTTTATAATTAAAGACGCTTTGTGTTGCCGCTGCTATTGCTGTTGTAAGATACAGCTTTATAAAATAAAGAAAATTAAAGTGTAACTTTGCATCTAATACGTGCATTAGTAGTATTACTTAATTAAAATTTAAACACACACATCTCATCACTTATTCATGACATCGCATCATTTGACATTATTTGATTTTTCCTTGCTATTTCGGGTGTCTAAACTATAGGTAACGGTAGACAATTACGAGCAGGTAGGTCGTAAGCTTACTTGTGATATACATAGTTGTATAAAAAAATACATCTAATAAACTGTGATATTCACTAATCTTACTACATTTGATAATTTAATATCGTTTTAGATAGGTAGGTAATCTTTAAACCAAAACCGACAAAAGACACATTTGCACAATGCAAGTTTCTTGCCTGTAGCATACAATGAAATGTAAGCAAGAAATGACTTACATTAGATTATGTAAGTAATTTCTTGCTTCAATTTTATTGTGTGTTACAGGCAAGAAACTTGCTTTATGTCAATGCGCCTTAATGCTGTGTCAATATTTTTGTAACATACTTAATTTTATTTTTTTTACATAAAATTATTAAAAAACGTCCTATCTTCGCTCGCGCAGCTCTATGGCGCATTCCACGCTCGTAACACCGGGAGCTCTCGGGGCCCAATAATAAGAATATGAGCGTAAAAAACGAATACGTCAAACCCGAAGTTTCGTGCGCTCACGGCCCGGCATTCTGTCATATATTTTTTTTACTCTTTTTTCGTTTTATTCTTTTTCCTTTTCTCCCTCCTCTCGAAGGATAATCGTGTGTAACGCTAGAATGGATATTCATATTAATAAATCAAATTCATTATTCCGTTATTCATAATATTTTTTTATGATTTTGTTTAGATACGGTAAGATCGAATTTCTGTGGAATGTGTCACAAAAAAACCATGATGGACGAAAACAATCATGCAAGGTTGAAACGAACACAAAACTACTTGTATTGAAATTGTTCAAAACGAATCACAGACTTAAAATATTCACTGAAGTATTGAAACTGGCTACATTTTGTAGTAGACCGTCCATATCTGCTATGATTCCGAGCGTCTATCGTAATTTCGCTCCGTCGATCATACGGGCGGCTGGCGTAACCGTGAAATCTACGGCTTTAGGCCGGAAAGCCCCGCGTTCAAATCCCGCATGGTTCCACAGAGGGTGCGCTTTGTAGTCACTCGTCTTCTAAGAACATGCGATATTGAATATTTCTGTTCCAATTTAGATTACACTTTGTATGGGTGCAGTCTCTGAGGAATGTTAATTACATTTTTCTTTTATACCGTTTTTTTAAAGATTTTTTTTTTATATTTCCGACTTGTATGAAAAGAAAAAACCTAATGTATATTTTTGAGTTTTTTTTTTAATTTAAGAAATCTTAACTATTTTATGTCTACCATAACCTGTTTTTATACCAAATAAACCTGTTTTGTATACAAAAATAAAAATAAAAAAATTATTGACAATTTTTACAGGTAATGGGTATGATTACAATGGACCTATATTGGAATGGGTCCTTGGGATGGGTCCTGTTTTTATCTAAACCTAGGCATAACTACCTAAAAATATTCTTACTGACTGCTTAATATTGTATTTTTCATGTCATAACAGTCAACCTACTGTACCATCTGCTTATACCTATACTTGTAATGACTGTACCTTTTCCCTGTAAGAAAATTTTGTCGGCTATTTATTCGTCGTGTCCGTCGAATTCGGCCACATTACGTTGTACGGGCATTGGTAATCAGTCCTGTAATATGGTAATGCCGGTGCTAGTGGGCCGGCTTGGTAGATTGCTCTCCGACGGGCCAGCGCTATCAAGCGTTAATAATGTATAGACATGGCACCGGCGACTGTAAACATTTTTTTTACAATTAGATGATAAACAAGCTGACGGCCCACGTGGTGGTAAGCGGTAACCACCACCTATAGACACTTGCAATAACAAGGAAAGAATTACTTAGTATTCCAGGTGTGTTGTCATCCTGAGGCATAAGATGAAATGTTTTACATGCGCACTAATGTCACTGGCTACCTTTGTCTTCAATCCAAAACACAGCGAATTGTTTCACGGTTGAAATTAGACGACCCTACACAGCCCTACATACGGGCATACAACAACTTTTTTTTTCTTTTTTGTATTCGATGTTTAGGGAAGATCTTACTTTAAGAACTGAATAACATAGTGATTTTAAGATAAAAATATTTTTAGTGAGGTACTTACGCAAAATTATTCAGATTGGAGTGCAAGTGAGTGCATTCTGTAGCACTTGCACAGTGCTACAGAATAATATTAAAAAGAATACCTATTACATTTTTTAATTAGTAGTAAGAATGAATCAAAACTGAAATTAAAACTGTCAATTCGAAAATTATATATTTTCAATAATTACAAAATAGAGTACCTACTATTCGGAATCACGTTTTTAATCAGTGTAATACTATCTAGTGTTCCTATCTCAAAAGGTAAATTGTTAAACTAGGTATTATTGACTTCTTTTTATTAAAATGGGTTCAGTCTTGATCCCACTCTTGCACCGGAAGAAGATAAGAGGGGGTCCGCCGTGCCCGACAGGGTCCATGATGATCTAATTATAATAATATAACACTTACTTACTATACATTATGGAGTGCAATAAATATATCGAGTATCGGGTCGACGATGTAGCGAGCTTACCCAGAAGGAATGTAATATTATAAATATTGCTTTAATAAAAATAATATCACTAATAATATTAATAATAAATATTACTTAAACATTAATAAATAAATATTACTCCAAATTAAATTTTTATTTATCATGCAACAATTTTTTTACAATGTAATTATCAATATGCTACATAATCCAAAACAAAAACAAAAACAATATCAGGTCTGCAAAACTTAATATCGTGCTCTTTATTATTACTTTCTCTGACAAAATATAAAATATAAATTCATACCGCATCAACAAAGTAGCTAAAATCGCGTGCCATGTCTATATTTTTTTACGCCGAAGGGACGGCAGGCGTTAGGCGTCTCAGGAATTTTAATCGCATCCAAGTCAGCCAACGGGCGAGACCAATAAAAAGAGCGGGCAGGTTGGATTTCGGAGGCTGCCTCTAGCATCGACCTTCGAGGCTTTTGTCTTAGCAAGATTCCGTATTTTTATATTCAAACCTTTTATGATGGTGGATGGTAGTAGAATGCGACCTCTTCCGTCATTTGCCTTTTGAAAAAAAAACAATACGTTTCACAAAGATGTTCTACTAGTTGTAGAATATAGATAATATCAACAACAACATCTTCGCGTTGCTTTTTTGGTAGCTACCTATTTGTTGTTAAAAGCAACTTAGGAAATAACTTTCAACGCTTGATTCACAAAGCAATCTTGTTTCAGCATCACATTTCATAATGTATTTTTGATAACCCTCTCAATAAGGATGTTCATGAAAACGTATATTGTTACATTTATCTTTATTTGTCACGACCTCAAGACCTATTTAAAATTGTGAAGAATTTTAAAATAAATAAAGGCTCGCCACCGCGCAATATCAAAGAACACAATAAACAAAAACATTATGTAACCGCTTAGAGAAATAAAACTAAACCACACATTTTAAGATTGAAAGAAAATTCGAATACACCAGCATTGCAGTAGGATTGCCAACGAGAAGAAAAAGACATAAAATTAGTTCTGAAGGACCGTATGTGCGAGCAGGATGGAGCTATATGGAAGCTCGGCTTAGTAAAAAGAGACGGATGTACTGAGTCGAAATACAACCGGTCCAGGGGAGGCAGATGCTCTGTTGGAACCCCTAAGGCCAAGATACCAACAATAAGAAAATAATCATTAAAACCATTTCCAGCTAAACTTTTATCCGGAATCTGAGTTCGCATGGGAAATGTAATTACTCACTGAATTGTTCGTAACGAGTATTCCGTTGGAGAATTTTTGTAAATATCTAATAGTAACAATCGCGTAGCACGCAATTTTATTTCACTTAAAAGTAATAATGCTAATTCTGTTGTTTAAAAATCATCATTATAATATGTTTCTTGTGGTATTTTCCTACTAAATTCTTGCATGATTAGAAGTTGATTTCATTCTATCCATAGGTATTTACTTAAGTTTAAGTAACCAGTTGGCGTAAAGAGGAAATGAATAATTGTTCATAAAATTTATCCTCTGTTAAATTAATAGGTCAGTCGCTATTATTTAATCAACTGCTTTTATAGAGGGAAAATAAGCAATCTATGTACTTATATGAATGACTTTTGACCTATATGTTCTATATAATCAAATAGTACTTCAGTTTACATAATTCCATATAAATAAAGAATTTTCCGAATTTTAAGTTATCCATTTTGTGATTTTGCCAAGACTGCTGGATTTTGTGCTATCTCTATTTTTAAACTCTTGTATGCAGGTAAGTCCAGTCAGACAGAATAA
Source organism: Nymphula nitidulata (assembly GCA_947347705.1). Taxonomy (NCBI): domain Eukaryota; kingdom Metazoa; phylum Arthropoda; class Insecta; order Lepidoptera; family Crambidae; genus Nymphula; species Nymphula nitidulata. The sequence goes on from OX374636.1 coordinate 12,655,304, forward strand.
AAATCAATTCTCATTTGCACGGATCGCTCTAGGTTAATCTTCTGATTACAAGCACTCTTTTCTTTAAAAGGAGGCTCCGGAGTCCGGCCACTAACTACTGCAGCACAAAACTTTTCATTGAAATAAATTTATTATTACTTTTATTAAATATTATTATAATTATGATTTCCTGATTTTGTAGAGCTTAGAATGTTTGTATGCTTATCGGTTTTACATTGCTTTCTTATTCTAACACCATATTAGATTTTTATGTCTTTCCAAATTCAGAGAGAAACTTACTTGATATCGCCAGTTTGTTATTCACACAGCTCCTTTCATCGTTCTTTCTGTGAATTTGATTCTAAATTACTTTTATTCCATATTTAGGAGAATCTTCAGAATATAACAGCAGTCTGTTGACAACGTTCGTGGTGTGTTTATCTATGTTTATAATCAAATACGAGTCCACACATGTGTGGCTCTGAAATATGCGGTTAGAAAAAATGCCACTTATTCTTTCGTCTGAGACTTGGCTCGCGTGAGAATAGGCTATACACGGACCAGTCTTAGTATGTGTACATGCGAGTAATTACGTTGACACGTAATGTGCTGGGCGTTCTTATATTCTTTAATAATTGAAGCGATTGAGCTTCAGATGGTAAGGTCAACGAAATTGCAAGAGCGCAAGTCGAGTATAGGACATTTAAAGAGTTGGGGCTGGACGGGATTGCAAATGCGTGTAAAGGAATTCCGGAACAAAAATGCTCGCGTCTACCTGCGCAGTCGCACCCGCCAGATGTGGCCGCCCGCGCCCGCTCACCCCGCGCATACCACCATTAAGAAGCGTAAATTGATTACGTGGAAAATCTGAGAAAATCGCTCGCTAACTACGCGCGGCGCGTGACCGCCGCCGCCGCCACATGTGAAATTGCCATCTTTTTGCATTCCGCACCGCTGTTGTCGCCGCAGCCGGCTGCTTCAACTGGATTACAGTGATTATGACGATTGTTTACTGTTGCCTAGTTGACGTGCCGCTCCTAAACGCTAATGGGACTTCATTCTTTCAGACTTGATGGCACTCGGCAAAAGCGTCGTCTATATTTGGAATGCGGAGATTCGGTGAATGATTCGCGTGTCGGGGACATGGGACGAGGTCATCGGGGGTCCGTTAGGGCGTCGGTCTGGGCCGACACCTCAGCGGGCGCACATTTCGATTCGACGAACTTATTACGACAGATGGCCGCGGCTCGGGAGGCGGGAGCGAGCGCGGACCCCGGCCCTTCGGAGAGATCGACCTCCGAAATGCGCCCGAGATTGCATTCTTTCGGCGGCGCGGGCACATTCCACCGCGCGCCATCCGAGCTCCGCGCGCCCGCGTCAGTCGACGCGCGCCCTTTTGGGGGTTAAGATGTGTCCGCTGCGGCGGGCTTACACGATGTGGTCCCAGCCGCCTCCCCCCGAGCCCGAAGTCGCTACGACGACGCCAGCGTTCCGCGCGCGCGCTGCTTCCGCCGGTACACATCCCTGCTGCCGTGGTTACCGGGGGTCCCGCCAGCTCGCCCGCATGGTGCGCGAGCCCCCGGAATACGGCGTCCGAGTGGATCCTACCTCGGTACGCCCACCCGGCCTACGAGTTCGTGACGAGCCCCAATACCAGAATCTCGATGAACTTCGCAAGCGACCCGAGTACGCTAATCTTGATGAGATTAGCCGTGAGTTTGGTTATCGTTTGTGCCCTGAAGGTCAGAACTTAGAAGATGAGGCGATTTATGAAAATATACTGTCAGTGCGTCAGATTCGTTCCGCGGAAGTGCGTTTAGTGCCAGTGTCTGAAGTCGCTTACTATGAAGGTCAGGGTTACGTGGCGACGCAGGTGCTCAGCCGGAACGGCACCTTCCCGCAGTGCCCACCGCACACCTGGAGCCGGCTTCAAGCATGCAGACTTACAGGATCCTTGAGGCTCTTCACTGTAAATACTTTTATATACTTTATAAGTACATTAAGCCGTATTCGATCACATCAAAACCTGTTGTATTGTACCTACATCGCGTTTTCGGTGGCATGTGTATTAAAATATTTCTTACAGAACAGGATATGACCGTATGAAATGATGTACGGGTACCAACTTGCTTTTTGTGCGCATTCCAAGCAAAAAGTCGTTGCCGAATATAATACTGTATTTATGTCTATCACAAAAAAGGCGCTTTGGAATTTTGCTCTAATGACTTGTTAATTTTGGAAGTTACCCGTTGAATTTCGTATACACTTGTGAAATACGGTAACCTGTTTCTTACGATGCTGCTTCATATTTTAGTTTGAAACTGGACTCTTTCTAATCTTCTGACATCATGCTAATGGATTATCAATACAATTCTTAAAGTTGCAATAATATTTTACGAGTAATATGTTACAGTCAACATTCCGCAATAACTATAACTTTGAGTTAGGTTTGGTTTTCCTTATTTATATAATGGATAAAAATTAAGTTCTAGAAGAACCTCAAGACCAAAAGCATATACTTAGTATAATATATAAAATTATTGTGTGCTATTTTTATGATAGTCACTAAGGTGATTTATATTGAAATTACCGTTTGTAGCTGGCGGCATCTCATATTAATATGTATTTTATAAAAACTCAAGAAAATATTTTTATGCTGGGGTGACTGCGTTTGGAATTAAAGCTATTCTGGACTTTAGAAATCGTGCTTATTCATTTTAGAATTTTGTTACTTTATCCTTTGTTTTGTTACAATTTGCCAATGACAATGTGATCGCAGTGAAGAGCAGCTCGGTGGCGTAGCCACGGAATAGATAAAATAGAAGCAACTTTCGCCATGGTCGATCCCGGGATGGGACAATCAAAATTTTTAATCTCGAGCTGGTCATTGCTTTGTTAGGTAGGTTGGTTAGTTCCAGTTCCGTTGGTTCCAGTTGCTACTGGTAACGATTGAACCCACCCACCTGCATTGGGTTAGCGTGGTGGTGTATACAGGGTGGTGCCGTCAATACGACAGTAAATTAAAACATGGGCTATATTAGTTCATAGAAATAGTTTACCGCTTTCAAAAACACCTTTTTTGTTTGATAATTCCATGACATTTCTATGAAATAATGCAGCCAATGTTTCAATATTTCTTAGACATGTCATGAAATTAATAAATGAATAAGAGTTTTTATTTCTTTATTTCCATGAACTAATAATTATAGTCCGTGTTACAATTTAGTGTCGTATTGACGGCACCACCCTGTATAATAGGCTGGTGATGATGATGAGTATTGGACCTATAATATCTTCAAATTTTATAATCCGTTTGATTGAATTTCGAATTTTCCCAAAAAAAAACAATTTAGGCGTAAAATTTATTGACTGCCTGACTGAAATTCCTAAGTTAGGTACGTAAAAGTAGGTATACTTAAAGGTTTGAGCGGCAATTCACTTTTAAATTTACTCTGCATTGCTTTTGAAACTGAAATACTATTAGACAAATTAAATCGAAATGAAATATCTAATAATTATTTAGCAGTTAGTAATATTTAGATCTATCGGCTTGATGGAATAGTAATGGCCATAGATAGAGTGTAATGAAGACGGAAACTTTTTAGTGCAAGCTTTGTTTAGTTAGAGATATTTAGTATATTTTAATGGATGTTGAGAATTTTGCTCTAGTAAAACTTTTTTTTTTCACTACATATATTTGACTGATTTTTTATCTATTTCTTGTCCATAGGCCAAAAAGGAGATGTACGATGTAAAGAAGCAACGGCTTTGCTTAGCCCAAGACGAGTACAAACACCTCAACAATGCGTTGTCAACCCTTGCTGCGTCAAGAACCAGCTGTAAGTACCTAAAATGTTTTATTTTTGCAGTATATTTTTACTAGATATTGCATTAAAAGGCTGTGGGCTTATTCCCGTCGGCCACGGCGTGTATGGGAATGTTGTTATTAAGAAAAAACTTAATTAATTTTGACACGTTTTAACCGTCTTGATAAACGCTTATTAAAACGTTTTTGACAGCAAATTTTACTGTTTGCTGTCAAAAACGAACGAGAGAAAGAAACGAAAAATCGCATCGAAAAGTCGGGCATATAATAATAATGTAACACCTAGTTAAACGCGAGTCAAATCCGGTTATATGGTTGTATTTAAAACTTAATAATTTTATTTTTTCATTTTACAAGAAGCCAACGGTAAAACGGCCTTACCGTAAAACTTAGAAATTAATTTACATGTAAATATCAATATTAACAGCAATAAATATTATAAAGTAAACATACTGTAATAAACAAATAATTACATTGCTCTACCTTCAATACAATATTGCAAGAAATATCTACTTAATTCGATTTCCGTATAACGTACCTACACTTAAAGTAAAGTCGAGAATTGAAAACTACATCGAGTAAGTACTAAAAGTAAGAAGTCCTTAAATGCACCCAGCGACTTGCCCCACGGTATTTAGTACTCCCGTGTCCTCAAGTCAGACTGTAAATTGTAATCAATACAAAAGCACTAGAGACATTACGATTGCAAATGGCGGGGATGGGATGCGGTTAAATTGTTAATAATTTTTGCATCGTTTGCCCTAAGAATGTATAGGGTTGTCCATTGGTATAGTATTGATATTTATTCAAGATTTTTTTCTATTCTTAGAAATAGATAATAGTCATGAGTACTATTGAAAAAAATACACAAATTTCAAGAAAGAGCTTTCGAAACACACAGGAGACGTTCTGATTATAGAAGCTGGTACACGGCTACTCACCCCCAATGACAAAGGTTTTATAGGAAGAGAGTATATTTTTAAGAATAATATAGAACAAAAACTACAACTTTAAATCCCTGCATTTAAGTAACAATTGCATTGCATTCAAATTGAAAATTACTCGTTTTGAAGTCGGTTGAAATGTTGATAATTATATGAATATGTGTCAAAGAGGTCCACAATTTTTTTAATGAATTTAGACACTATAGAATACTTTCCTATTCCAATTATGTCAAAATTTTAGGAGAATTAGACAGTTTTAACTCAGGGACAGTATTTTATTTTCAAAATGTAAGTTAAGACGGGCTTCTTAGTAGGTAACATAACAATTCGTTCTAAAATTCGTTGGAATTAAAACTTACCACAATTCGTCAAAAAGTCATCTTATCATTGCATAGGACGGCTTTTCGAGGAACCCAATTTTAAAGTACTAGGAATTTAGAAACCTTTCAAAGCTCATGGTTAGGATTCAGATTTAATATTATTAAACAAATCTGCTGCGCATAATCCCAAGAGGGTATTTTTTAACAGATGCATTTATTTTTGCAATAATGGTAATTGTTTGTTTAAACAATTTACACCTATGATATTCATTGTAGATTTAGGTACAGCATTATTGTTGTACTTACCACAAATACATAATATGATGTTATACTGAGCAGTGTATTCTCAAATCAATATTCATAACATAATAAATGTGGCATCCCTGAAAATATATAGAAACGCTCAGCTTTAAGTTAAGGCTTTAAAGTATCATAAAAGTTGTACCTCGAAGTAGTGCAATGCATAAGTTATTTGCATATTTTTTTAATAAACATTTTAAAATGGTTTCGACTGCGGGTTTTGCATTTTAATTCTATAAGAATGTGTATGAGAAATTACTACTTATCTAAATATTAGTTTTTTTACTACCTGATATTGTGCTCAAAATTACTTCATTTAAAGAATAAACAACAGAATTTTATTATAATTAAATTTATGTAGAAACAATAAAGAAAAAATAATACATACGAACAGACAAACAAGTATAGACGGCCGCACTTCAATCGTAACAAGTCAGTTGGAAAACAACTCTTACTACAAGGGATTAGGTTACGAATAAAATGTCAAAGTGTTTCGCTTGGTCTGTTGTCGTGTGTACATACATCCTGCTTATGATGGACTTATTTAGACTAGACTTTCAATATTTTTAAGAATAGGGTTCTTAATTTTGATTTAAACATTATTATAATGTGTGCAAAATGTATTTACGTAAAAAATATCTAAACTAGAAAAAATCCCGTTATGGGGCGGGGATCGAACCCGCGACCTTTGACAATCCGGGTGACTGCTCTAACCATCTGAGCTAGCAAGGACTTGGGATAACTGTGTGAAACTTATTTTTCTTATAATTTACAATTCTATGGACTCTCGGTCGGTACTCTTTTATTTTCCTAAATTTATTTTGGTCACTAGGCTAATAGGTTGCTATATTGGCATGTGTTGCACTCCGTGTTTGCGCTCATACTTTTTTCGTTTAGTTGTCTAGTAAATTACTATCTGTTATGCTAGGGTAGGGTAACAGGTTAAGGTACGGTACTTTGATTGTTAATAACATTATCTTACTTTAGAACTATTCACTTTATACAGTAAACAGTACTGTAAGAGTAGCTAGAATGGTGTCGCAGACATTATCACCCATCTTTAGCAATATAAGGCCAGCAGAAACAGATTATGTATATTTAATTATTTTTACAAAAAATATAAGGATATAGTGCATGGAAATTATATGTTTAAGAGTATTTAGTACATTTGTATTTTTACTGTGTTTAGTTTAGTAGCTGCATCTGTGTTTGACAAGTCAACAGGGGCAGTTGGAACTGAACCGTATTTACTGGAATACGATTAAAAAAGCTAAATTAAATTAAAATATTATTATCAAATCTAAATTAAAAATTCTTGTATGATATTGTGTTTATTTTTCTTGACGACGTTATTAATGTGAGTATGAAACTCACATTAATAAGTTTTTCATATAATAGGTATGGTCAGGTAGTTTATGATATCAATTTGAATAATTTTCTGTTAAAATATCATGTTACTGCTTTTATTCTAAAGGTAAAAATAAATGCAAGCTCATTAATATATGTATTTTATTTCTTTAATCTTTTGTTGGATTCCTTATTTGTGTGTTAAATATTTTTGTTTGTTTGTTAGTGGCACAAAAATATTAAGATCTTGACTTTAATATTAAACATTTTTATAATGACGTAAACGTAAGCTATTAAATTTCTAAATAGACAAAACCATTACCTTGTTGCAGTGTGTTCGTCTACGACGTCAATGACGACGACGTCGACGACCTCCCGGCACGACCCTGACCAGCTTCGGGTGGAAGTGACCCAGGCTCGGGGGAGGGTTGCTCAGCTTCGGAAGGAGCTGCGGCAAGCTAGAGCCGAAGTGGCCAGTGCGAGGAGAGGAGTAGATACTTTGGCCGAGTAAGTCACTACTAGACTATACGTATACGTCCCACTGCCGGGCACTGGTCTTCCTAGACGGGAGAAACACGTGAGTTGTGCCATAACACCACCACGCTGGCCCAATGCGGTACATGCGGGTTGGTGGGTACACCTTCGCCCTTCCTATTCAGGAATACGCGTGCAGGACTTCGGAGTCATTATTTCACTGTCTCCACCTCAACATCACCCACAAAGAAATTTAGTAACTCGTTTCTTTGTCGCAGTTCCAGAACTTGGGATTCTTTGCCAGCACACGTATTCCTATCTTTCTGTAACATGGGTTCCTTCAAACGGGGTGTGAGAGGGTACCTCATAGGTGCGCAAGGTGGATGCGGATAGAATAGTGTGTTCAACCGTACTTGCTGTCTTCGCATATGGACTCTTCTTACCGCTTCACATCAGGAGGTGTTGAGTCATTTGCCGTGTTTTGTATTAAAAAAAAGCGGTTGCAGTAACAAATGGGACCAACGGCTTAACTTTTTTGAAGCACGGAGGAGCTCGAGGTTACAATTTTTTTGATTTACCCATCCCGGAATTGACCGTGGCAAAAGTTACTTTTTTTCGTATTTGAAACCAGAGCGCTTAACTCCGCCACCGAGCTGCTCGGGAAGTATTCCAGTTGAAAAAAAATAAAATTTCAAGATCATCTGTTCAACGTTCATCAGACAGATTGTTCACTGCGTTTCAGAATCTTATATCACTAGTAGTAAATATATAATAGAAGTCTGGATCAATTTTTTTACCTTATTTATTATGCGCTTTGGAATGTATAGATAGGGGCATACATTTCAAAGCGCATGATAAATTAGGTAAAAAATACCGTGATTTCTTAGTAAGACAGCTTAGATAAACCCAAAGTTTATACCTAAAGATATGCTATAATAAAGGGCATTTTTACAAAAAAGGAACTAGATAAGTGGTATTAAAGGGAGAACCATAACAAACGAGCATGCGCTACTAATCAAAATAAGTTTACAGTCGTGTCTCACTATTTATCTAGAAATGTCAGTAAGTTTTCGACGTCCAATCTATTTCACCCTACGTGGCTACTGTCCATTTTTGAACATATAAAATTGATCTATATCCCATTTATAGTCGTAACTAATTGAAATTGTATTTCGTATTTCAGAGTGGAACAAAAACTTAGTTCCCAACAAGGTTGCTATAACATAACCGAGGCTCAGGCTATCATGACTGAGCTTAAGAATATACAGAAGTCCCTTACGTCAGGCGAGAAGGAGAGAGCAGATTTAATGCAATCCTTAGCAAAGCTAAAGGATGATTTAACGAGGCTTCAACTGGGTGATGCGTCACCAGACCTATCTACGTTGAGTCTACCCCAAGAAAAATTAAGCACGGCCTCTCAAACAGACCTTTGCGCTGATCTAGTACCAATTCAAACTAGACTAGCAGAGATGGCGAGGGTCCGGTTTCAGTACGACGAAGCTAGAAAAAGGATACAGCAGATTCAGCAGCAATTAGTAGATTTAGAAGATAAAGTTCAACCTGGACAAGCGGAGTCGGACAAAGATCGACTTTTGTTATTCCAGGAAAAAGAACAGTTATTAAGAGAGCTGAGGAGTATAACTCCGAGGACGCGATCGAAGCAAGAGATGAGCGACATTCAGTCAGAGTGCAAGAGATTAGAGCAAGATTTGAAGAATGCGTTTGAGATGTCTAACAAGTGTATAGCGGATAGATTAAGGCTTCATGATGAGAAGCAGTTATTGTTACAGCAATTAAAAGATGCTTTAACGTCGATGACGACTTTGGAAGGGCAACTGAAGACGTTATCAGCAAGTACACTGTCTGTTTCGAGTAGTTCAAGCTTAGGGTCCTTGTCTACTGCGAGCAGTAAAGGCTCGTTAAGTTCGGGGATCAGTTTCACTGATATTTATGGCGGGCCGCAGATTGCGAGCTCATTTCAGGCTGACAAACCTATTGATATGGTGGATTTACATCGGAGGGTTGAAAGGTAATTACAGTTAAAAATTAAACTAAAATATGACCTCTTTTTATTTAATGTCTTAATTTAGACAAAAATAAGTATCAATCTTGTTTTCATCAATTTATACATCAGCAGTCATTCCTTTACAATTATTTTAACATTCTCTAACAGATCCAGTAAGTTCAAATCTCTCCTTTCAGGTTACTCCGAGGCACAAGTTACAATACGGATATAGCGACGCCGGGCGCCAGTAGTTCGCCTTCACAGCCTTCATTATCACCAAGAAGTAGTCTTTCTTCAGCCAGTCCGCCCCCACCACCACCTTCTTATACTCAGGTATTATCTTCAATTATCCGAATAATTTTCACCAGAATTTTTCATTCATATTTCTACATTCTCTATTTTAAAGATGTATTTAATTTTCCAATTAGATATAGACTTTATTCAAAAGGTAAATCAAATTGTAGGCACATTTTATGTCACTTATTTATTTTTCTTGTGTAATTTGATATCAGAGTAGTTGTCAGTTTAGCATTCAGAAAGCATTTGACACTAACACATAGGGGCCGAGATCTGTCTACGATAAAATTTTCACTTTATCTGAAGCTAAAGGTCAAGTTAGATGGACAGGCAGATAAAATGAGACGGTTATTGTCGTATTTGAAGACGCTGTCACAAAGTAACTGGGTTAAAGAAATATGTGCGCGTTTATATGTTGAGAAATGATCATTTTAATAATGTTTATGTTTTTCATAATGTGCTGTTGAAATATATGTAACTTTTCGAAAAGTTCATACCCATAGATGTGTAGCTATTTAGTTGAACCACGTCATCATGTTGAGTTGTGACTTTTCAAACTGAGACAGTAATAGTTAAATTCTCACCAGGTTGAAAGACAAAGACGACAACAAAGAGAATTAGAAGAAAAATTAGCAGAAATGAGGATAGATGTCGCTACTGGGCTGAATGAAGTAACTGGCCTTGCGACAAGTAAGTACTTTGTCTGTTCTATCTGTCACTTATGTCAAATTGCAGTCTAAAATTAAGTTGATTACATAATGTATTCTTATTAGTTCCAGTGCAACTGCAAGGCCCAGGACGGCCCAGCGAGCCATTGTCACCTATCTCCGAGACTCCCCCACCACCCCTCTCACCAAGAACTCCCTCATCTAGTGGTAAGGAAATCTCAGATGGTGGAAACCATTCATTTAACTCGCTGTGATACTTTTGTTTATTTTTATGACCAGTAGTATTATTATTTCAATGTTTATTCATTATTATTTTCAGGTACAAACACTAGATCAGTATCGGCTGCAGTCAGTGACGAGTCGGTGGCAGGGGATTCTGGAGTGTTTGAGGCTGCGCAAGCGCAGAACGATCCTTCTAATGCGGGTAAGTTATTCTGAACCGTAAAGGTTCACAAATAGAGTTGATATTGGCTTATGTTAAGTAAAGTGGTTTGTGGTTTTTAAAGTTTTTTAGTTTTGAGCTTTATTTTTATAGTATTAAGGCTATATAGGTGTTTATCAAATAATGCTGTGGTCTATTAATAATAATTTATTTTCTTTACAGTAAACAGTGCTCAAATTGAGATCAAATTGCGCTACTGTCCGGATGAAAGCGCGTTGGAGATCGGGATACTGCGCGCGCGCAACCTTCATGCGTTGTTTATCGACGTTGGGACTGAAGTGTGAGTATGACTTTGTTGAATGTTGCAGGACAGAATATTTTGTCAATAATCATTATATTATAGGTTTAGTCAATTTTTTAAGTCATGGCACCAACATTGTATGAATGGGGAGGAATTTATTACTACTGAGAAGTTAACTACTGTATCTTAAACTATCAATATTAGCTCCTAATCTACACCAGCGATTATCGGCACTAAATCACATCTGTTATAAATTGTAATACTATTATAAACTTCCAGTGCCGTCCGAGGAGCGTTAGTAGTGGGTGGTGGTTGCGGCGTGCCGTTCAGTTGTGCGGCGTTACAGTGGCGTGGCGCGACGCTAGCGTGGCGGCATGTACAGCGTGCAGGCGTGGCGGGACCGCGGGCGTTGCGAGCCGCCACGCTGCAAGTCAACCTTACTCATGGAGCGGAATGCTTGGTGAGTTAGCGGCTCGCTACAGTCGAGTGGGTGACACAAGGGAGTTTCGTCCTTAAAGAATTGCAATAAAGGCTTATTTTAGGTAAATCTTCAAATTAAAGCGGCTCCTTTATACTGTAGGTTTTCTATAAACCAAACTTAGTATAAAGGTTTTTTAACGTCTTTTAGGGCGTGTTTTGAGGGAGACTAGCGTTATGTTTTTTCTGCAAATAAAGGACAATGCCGGCCTTTGTATGGACGTGTGACCGAGAATGTACACAGGTGAAATTGATACGTACAGTTAGCTATTAGCTAAAGTCTTTTTGATTATGAATCCGAAGATTTCAATTTATTTTTCAGATTAAGTAAGGAGCTGTATGAACGTTTATGAAATCATAACCTAACTTTTCATACCTGTAATACAAAGGTTACACTTTATTAAGTGCTAGTTAAGCTTTTTTAAGATTATTAACATACTGCTCATGTTGACGGAGTTTCGTTATTATTTCTTTTTGATAATAATATTCAAGAACTTCCGCAGGACCAATTGTACGATCTATTTCTGTCGTAAGGCAAAAAAGTGGAAACAAACAAATAACAGGCTACAGATTACAAATATTTATTTTGTTGATTCTTAGAGTGACGCGCATAGACATAGATAAGTTTAATTAAAAACAACTCTAGAAGTAATAATTCCGTTAGTAGTTATAATAGTGATAAAAAAATATTGTAAGTAGCTAGGTACTCTTAACCGTCTAAATCGCGAGATAATAATAATTATACTTCGGATCCACTTCCATGATGAAATCTAGCCAAATTTGAGTATTCGGCCTAAAGCCTTGAGTGCCATGTGAACAAACAAACAGGCGAGAGCGATTATTTCTGACCTTAAAAATGTCTATTAAAAAAACACTCCTATTTTTACTGCAACTAAAGTCCAATTTCCTTCTACAGGGTTGTGCGCAAGTCAGTTTAGCGGACTACGACCCAGAGACAGTTCTGCAGAAGTGGTACAACGTGTTGAGCTTCAGATGTATGAGGAGGGATGAAAGCTCTGACGAATCCACGGTTATATCATCGCAAACTTCCACACTTACTAGGAATAGAGGTGAGCTTAGAAATATGGATCTTATGTTAAGTGGATTGGACTTAATTTACCTGGCACAGTAGCTAACTTTAAAAGCGAAAGAGCTCAAGTTTCACTTACAAATCCAACTTGTAAACAATTTTTATAAGTCAAAGCACTTATTCCTGAATTACAATCGGCATCAAAATTATGTATACCCACGACCTGTTTCTTATGCCAATTTATGCGATATATAGGGATCAAAGGTATGTAACCTTTGAAACTGTCTGTACACACACTAAATCTGAAATATTAGTTTAAGTGCAGTGCATCTGGTTCTCAGACAGTGGTCATAATTTAATTTTCGACCTTAATTTGTCAAGCGGCATTATACCACTGGAGGTATATGATAACAGAAAAAAATGTGTCTGAAATCTGATGCTTGATGCTTTAAGCAACACAAATCTATGATTTGTATTACACTGTCTACGTTTGACAGTTCAAATATTTGCTCTCCTTGAGAGAAGAAATATAAGTACCTACTTGTATAGTCAATTTTATATTTAGTTCATGACTTTAGTTCATGAATCAGAGGTACCCAGACCTTTTTCTCATAAACCACTTTCAAAATTTAGCTGGTTCCGGTTGATCCCCTGCAGCTATATTTCTACCATATTCCCGAAACTCGACAAAAAAGTGTTGTTTTGTCACGCCAACTTAGACCCTCCTCGAGTCTCCCATGGTGCCCTGGATCCACCTGCCCCCTTATTTTCAACTGTCGGATCACGGATTCGATTCGAAAAGTCACATGCCGTCCCGCTTTGACGCAGCGTGATAAAAAGTGACAGGTATAGAGTTTCCGAAATTTGAATTCTTTCCGACAGTTGAGAATAAGGGGTCTGGACTGCTTTGGGAACTAAGCCTTTAGATTGACGATCGATATTTTTGTAAACATAACTTTTATTTTCCGGTTAAATTAATAAAAACATTGTCCTCTACGCGACAACCCTAAAAATGTTATTTCTGAATTCTGTAACACCTGGTTAATAATAATAATGAATTATTATATTGTAGGTCCTGAAAGTATGACGGGAGCAGACTGCAATGTTGACTGTGGGGACAACTCCGCGTCTGATGATGAGGAGTCCAGGGAACCACTTAATCAGGTAATAATTATCGAGTGAATGCTCTCGCTCAGATTTTTTTGTAGTACAACTGTTTCATTGACTATGGCATTGTGACTTCATAAAGTTGACAGCGGGTCAGCGTAATATAAACGTTGTGTGGTGGGAGTAGAATGAGTATTAGTTTGATGTAGTTGGCGTCTTATAAGATGTTTTTATGTTGTTATGATTTGTTAGTATTTTTACCAAAGAATTTTTAAAAAAATCTGATAACTACTGAGTCATCAGATTTTTTTATTTATTGCACTGCAAAAGCGCTCCTATTACCATTGAATTAAGTCGACCAAAAGTATTTAGGTTTATATTAATTATTACACCTTACACCTTTATTAATAAGTCTCATATTCCTTCAACAGATAGTAGAAGAAGACTCATTTGAGGACTACATTCCGGAAGACATAGCGTTGGAGGAAGAGTACCTAAACCCACCCACGGCTGAGAAAGAGACAAACACTGAATGCAATTTCTGCCCGGAGGGAGCGAGACAGTTGCGGAGGTGAGTTGTGACGTCATTGTCGTGTAATGAATGATCTATGGTGATGGGAGATACTCGGAATACTTACTCAAAATAAGTTCAATGGAGCTCTGTTTATTATAATCAACTTTGCTAATTGTGTCTTTATAGGTAGTAGGTATTGTATGCATTTAGTGATTATTGACAATGTGGTAGTGGGTATATTTTCAATAAATGTTGCTGTATATTATGGCCAAGTTAAACAGTGATGATAATAATGTTATATGTACTACCTAATGGTGCGGGTCGGGTTTAATGCTCAAGATGCATAATTATATGACATTGAGGCGTTAAGTATGGTTAAAGACAAATATATTAATATTTTTTTTATCAAATAGTTTTTAATTTATGTATTTATTCAAAACAGCACTGTCAAAATGTACTTACCCATATTAACATTATAGCTTATTAAAAGGTTAAGGGTAGGCATAAAGTAAGGCGTCATCTCCACGGCCAATCAAGCGCAGTTAATTTTTTAGGCTGTTGATTAAACGCCGGCATCCAACGAAACGGCTAAAGGACAAGATAGTAGGTTCAAAGTTATATTTGATGACCACGTATAACAGCAATCATTTTGGTTATAAGTGGTCAAAAAAATAACCTTGAACCTACCAAACACAAAAACTCTTCAGTACAAGGCTATCCGCCTAGGCATCTTATAGAGCAGACTATCAATACGCCATGTTGTTAAGCGTTGAGTGAGTGTAGTTCAATTAACCATCGGCCTAGGAATTTGATTGGATGCCGGCGTTTAATCAACAGTCTAGGCAGCCAATCAAGATGGCGTCGACATATTTTTAAATTCAACATATCTAAATTCACCTTATTTATGTAGGGTTGCAGTTAAAAAATATGCCGTTTTATGTGGATGGCGTTTGATTATTGGTTAATTGTCTATGGTTTCTATAAAAGCTGTCCAAATTTAAATAATTTGACAATTCTTATTGTTACACTTTTGCTCAACATGCCGTCAGAATTAAAGCCACAATCACTGTCGCGAGCTACCTGTGGAGATGACGCAAGGTATAAACTAAGTAAGATTAAGGTAATTGGGTAAAGGTGACGGGTAAATGGTAAGGTTTCTCCCATCAGATACTTGAAACATCGAGTGGAGGCAGACGGCAGGCCCGACTGCGCCACACTAGAGCAATAGTACCGTCCATACACGTACATACACTGTATATATTACTGTATATAGGTACGTTTTGTGCGTGGATGTGGACGCTTTAGTTTGGTTCTTTTTACAACATGCGTAAGGTTGAAATTGCTATGTGTGGTTCTAAAAGAAAATAATCGTTAATATTTTAGTTTACTATACTAGAATACTTTAACCAGGGTTTGAAGTGATAATAATCATTGATAATTATCAAGATAAATATAGGTTGATAATTATCTTAATAAGCATAATCAAAAATATTTGCCACTTTTTATTTGTCGCATTTAACGACTGCGCGTATCGGAACGCGCCACTTAACGGCAATAGCGGGGATTCCCTGTGTCGTCAGGTTTTCGTATCTGAACTGTCACTTATTCATTATTTTCTTCATTCATTTGTTTTGTGTGTGGCCGAAATAAAGAAATTGATACAAAAAGTCGAGTCGAGTCGAGTTGAGTTGTGTTCAAAAATATAGAATAGATTGTTTCCTCAACATTACGTAATGCCACGAAATAGCTGCTGTTTGGTCAAACTTGGGCTGTATTAAAACAAAAAAAGGATTGCTAGGCTTATATCCGTTTGATAATTATCTGATAATTATCGCGATAATTATCAAAGGGCATATTTTTCTTGATAATTTTAAACCCTGATTTTAAGATTTATAATACCCTGGTACCCGGGAACTCGGACCCGCGACTTTTCACAGTTCGGGTGACTGCTCTGACCACGATTCTACCGAGGACTGGAATATCAGAAAACTGTTTTGTGTAGGAATGTAGTACGTAGAATTTACTTATAACATAAGTACTAGGTACTACTTTACTACATGAAGCAATTACAGCTTGCATGTTATCGTGATTGATGTGCATGTATGACAGATAACATAAACCGTTTGTAGTATTTCGTTTTTGCATGACAGGCATGGGTAGCGAGCGGCACAATGAAAATGTACAGACTTATCTAACATTATTTTGCAGTTTTACTAAACATAAAATAATATAATATGTAAGTTTTATCTAAAGTTTCTATGAGATTTTAAAGCAGTATACAAACATTTCAACTGCCTATACATTAATTTACACCCTTGAAACTCCATTATTGGAGTCACTTAATTAACTGGCCTGGTTGCCCATAAAAAAGTACGGTTTTTTATTAAACTTTTTTTTACTAAAAGTATTTCTGTATGTGTTTTTGTAGTTAGTAACTATGATTAAATTGTTAAAAAAATCGAGTTATTTCGGTCTGATCCCCAAAACGGATCCACTAAAAAATATATTTTTAAATTCCGGTCTGATCCACTAGTATAAATTTTACCATTCCGGTTCGATCCCCTTCCTTTTTAATGGATAAGTACAGTCAATTGAAGAACAGTTATTAGTGTAAAAATATATTTTATTTTTATAATACACAATCATAACAGATTATTAGAATCTTTGTTCTAAATAATATTATTACAGTTACCATCTGCCAATGTAACTTTTTCTATAATGCTTAAAAATACAAAGAAAAACCGGAAAATGAATATGTATTTGGTCGCTAATCATAAGAAAGGATCGAAGTATGGTCCGCTATGAATCTGACAATGTATATTTGTTTATAGGATAAGTCAGCAAGTGAGCGCAAATCCCGAAGAGCCACTAGCGACGATAAAAAGATCTCAAACTTTTTCACCACAACCACAGAGCATCGGCAAAGGGCATTATATTTGCAGGTACAGTACTTAGCGCACTACTCTTCAATTTTTATATCAGCCTAGTACTTACACACCAGCCCTATCTATTTTTTATAGAAGTGTGGCGGGTGGATGATTCTGAATCATCATCATTATAAATTTAACCCCTGCTGGACAAATTACGAGCTTTGTATTATTAATTTGAAATAAGTAATAAAACAACTATTAATAGTGAAATATGAAATCTCAATTGTATAAAAAAGTACCTATTTAAAAAAGTAATTTAGACATGACTATTAGCTATCTCATTAACTCAGGAAAAACCTTCTATATACCTTGGGGGCCCTATAACTAAAGCAAAAAATGGAAACAGAGATTCCTTAAAGTATCCACAGTTATTACAAAGTGGTCCTAATATTCTAATGTTCTTAAATTAGGAGAAATAGTCATTTGAAATTAAGATTTCACATGGCGATATTGTTGCTTAATGGTCGTAAGATATCTTGGTACCGGGCATTTTGATAGATTCTAACATGTATTAGTGTCACTAAATGTCACTGTCAATTATAGCGACTGGACACAATGTCTGTATATAGGACATTGTTGGCTCGATTAATTTTGTTAGAAAATAAAAGCTAAAATATTTTTCATTACAATTAATTAATACCATTTGGACGTAGTTAATTACTGATTATTTAAAGGATGTATATTATAATTTTTTGCTCCTGTTCAGGGCCCACCAATTCCACCATATATTTTTGTCAGCAAAATCATTTACTCTCTTAAGTACCTCCCATCTTTTATAAATGTAATAATGAGGTATATTGGTATTTTAGGCTAAATCGTTCCGAGTCAGACTCGTCTATGGCACAGTACGCGCGGCGGGTGACGCTGCATCCTCCTCCCACCGGCATACCTTTCGACAGAAGTGTGCGCGAACGCAGATCTCTAAGGTAAGTTAGTGCCTATGAAGTGGAAGTATGATGGTCTTACCAAAAAATAATTAAACTATTTTGTCTTTTTCATTTTTTGCCTTTTTCATATTGATGAGAGAAACAAAAACCATATAATCCTCAAATAAATTCACTCGTTTATATCACTGAGGGTAGTTAAAGCATTGTTTTCATATATTTTCTAATCTGTATATTTTTGGGAATATCTTTTAATTTGTTGAGCCACACATTCCACATACAATCCCCCTTGGATTGTTGAATTACATAACGTGGATTAAAATTAGATCCTGATGATGCAATCGATGCTGTCTATTTTATTTGTTAAAACAAAGAGAGAGTCAGCAGTTTTAAACAAAGGCTTTTAATAAGGCGTAATAAGTTTTTGATTGTCATATGCTCCCGGGAGTAAGGAATTACTTAAAGTTTGACTACTTTTATTCATAACCTATCGCTTAGTCAATATTTTGTGACGGAGTACTTTCTAGCACTTTACCAGCTTGTAAATTAAGTTTAAATCAAATCACTATTTCTACAAATTAGCATTTATTTCGTCCAGATGGGGCCGCGTGTCCGGTGGCGCGCTTCCCCTACGGCGCAGTTCAACGCGCACGCGCACAGCGAGAACTTCGCTAGATCTGACGCTGGACCTGCGCGCGCAACACGACCGCCTCGCCGACCTGCGCAATGAGATCGCTCACCTTACGCAGCTGAAGAAGAGGTCAGTACTGACACCCATCAACGACATTTCAGCCGAGATCACCCACTGCGGGGCATATGCCTCCCCAAGGAGCTCCAAGCCGATCGGTCCTGCGCTGCCCGGATCCATCGGCTTCCCGCGAACCTCACTATAGTCATTAACAGAGAGGAATGTATAACTTAATAGCTTCTTAGAATCGTTTTCAAAAGTCTAAGTTTATTTTAGGTATGCTAAACATTACTTATCTTAACTGTAAGTTGAAAATTAAATTCCGGATCGAAGGACCATAATTTAAAGTTCTCAGTGGAGTAAAAGTTCAATTTTAGGATTTAATTGTTTACTTTTATATCTAGTGGATTGGAACACAATTGTGCCTTAGTAGTTTTAAAGAATTTTAATATTCGGTTACGTATAAAAATAAGTATTTACACCAAATTTTTAAATTTTCCAAATATGTAAGAATCATCATTTCAAATACGTATATAGGTATGGACTCTATTTTAGTACTCATAAGGGTTTCTATACATATTTTGACCCTTTAAATTTATACATAATGTACATTAATAAATGATTGCTTAGAACTACTATATCCCCTTGCATACTTACTCGCCTTAGTAGTTTTAAAGACCACATTATACCACATTCTAGCAAAATAGATTCCTAGATTGAACTACGACAGTCCTCAAGTAATCAACCCAATTCACTGCGCGTGCGCAGCGTATCCAACAAATTATCAAAACCGTTCTCCGTCTATAGGTTAGAAGAAGCGTGCACCCGAGGTGATCCCACTATAGCGGCGTGGGTGGCCGAGGACGAGTCCCTGCGGAGACTCCTGGCGAGCACCGCGGAGCCCGGCGACCGGGCCGCGCGGCTGCTGCACCGGACCTGCCGCGAGATCTACCGGCTGCGGCGCTCGCGGCAGGGCGGCAGGAAGCCGGATCTGCTTACCTTCAAGTCAGTATTAAACTTTATTTATTGGGTTTTTTTTTATACACACACCTATTATCTAGCCCAGTGGGCGGCAAACTTATTGACCAAAGAGCCAAAAATGAACATTACAACAAATTAAAAAAAAATGGGAGCTAAATCTGCTTGTTTAGTAAAGTTTTATTGTACTAAATAAGTAGTACCAACACTTAATAAAACTTAATTTCATACTTAATAAATATTTATAAATGCGAACAATGTGCTTGCATCTCATTGGAAAGTTTGAGTAAGTCAGGTTTGTATGTTGTTGTTTTTAATATTAGGCATGATTCCAAGTTCTCATCAATAAGACTTTATTCTCACAAAGTTTTTTTTAAATGAAAATATTATTGCGCCTTCCGTGGATATTTGTGCCAGAGCCGCACTTAAGGAGCCAAAGCCACTGATCTAGCTCAAAGTAATCATTAAGAGTGTTCATGCGAACAATGACACCCAGGATTTTTAAAGTGTAAATAGTTATTTGTTCAACAAGCGAGCAAAATTATTTTTTGTAGCGAGTGCTGATGTTAAATCACGAAACAGCGAAGTAGTCTAAAATTAAATCACGAGCATAGCGAGTGATTCACAATTAGACTACAGAGCGCAGTGAGTGATTTAAAGGCACGAGACAAAAAAAATGCTCTCGTGTGAAACATACAATTTTTCACCTCTCCACCGTGAATATTGTTATAAGTGAGATACACTAACAATATTAATTTAGGCGTTAAACAATCATTTTCATCACTCGATGAACTCATTTTTGTAATGAAATTAACAAAATAATTACAATTAATTATAAACACAAGTTGAAAATTCAAAACAATCTGAATTTATTTTTCCCGCTTTGTCCACAGATTATTTATACTATTTTTGAGTTGCGTTTCAAAATTACAGTGCATGCCATTTTTTTTAAAAGTAAATACTAATTATGTTTTTATGTAACGTGACATTATTGTTTACTGAATTATATAGTTATTATTATTTTTCAAGAAAACGTCCATAAATTAAAATAGTTAAGCTTATAAACTAAAATATTTAAATTCGCGCTAGTCCTGAGTTTCGGAACGCGCTACTGCCCATCTCAAATTTATTTAAAACTTACTTTGCCAAAACCGGTTTTCCTTCGAGATTTTACGAAGCAAAACAGCTATTTTGCTGCTGGAGAGGTGAAATTTTTATTTATTTATTGGATTTTTTATACATTCGCACCTATTATATAGCTCAAAGTAAGCATCATTAAGAGTGTTCATGCGAACAATGACACCAGGGTTTTTAAAGTGTAAAAATTATTAACTTCATTCAAATGTAATAAAATTTACATTAACAAAATGTAAGAAAAAAAGATAGAATGACAGCGTAAAAAAACAAAAACTTCTTCTTCTAAAATAATCGGCGGCATCCGTCGCCCATAAATAAATATATAAAGGAGGCCGCATGCTGTCCTTCACTACGCGACTTCTTTGTAGGTTCACGCGTGAACAAAGAGCTTGTGTTATAGATAATAACCGGCAATAATGGCTTAACGTGCCTTCCGAAGCACGGAGGAGCTTAAGATTATAAATTTGATTGACCCATCCTGGGACCGACCATGGCGAAAGTTGCTTTGTTTTCGTAATCGACACCACAGCGCTCAAACCACTTCGGCATTGAGCTCCTCACCACGTCACCGAGCTCCTCTGGTCACTGAGTAATAATTTTGTTTCTAATTGTCCACAGAGAGAAGATGGCATTCTTCACTCGCAGCAAAAGCACTGTACCAGTACTGCCAAACGAAGAGGAAATATCAGACGAAGAATGGGAGG
Source organism: Nymphula nitidulata (assembly GCA_947347705.1). Lineage (NCBI taxonomy): Eukaryota > Metazoa > Arthropoda > Insecta > Lepidoptera > Crambidae > Nymphula > Nymphula nitidulata. The sequence goes on from OX374636.1 coordinate 12,676,596, forward strand.
AAGAGCTCGAGGAGAGGCGAACACCAGACGGACGCTCCTCAAAGACCTTCTACGAGCTCCGGACTCGGACTGAAACTAAAACAGCCACGCAAATCGAGACCGTAACAGCTAGCGAACAAGTCATAGAATGCAAAAACCCCTGCCTCGAAGAGAACTACGAAGACCTACCCAATGATGACGCGAAGTTAGAAGCGGAGACAGAAAAGACTGATGATGTGAGATATGAGTTTGTTGTTGATAGAGTTCTGGGTGTTCAGGTTTGAGTGAATGGGAGCTGGGTGCGTTTGATTCGTTTTGGATTCAAAGCAAATAAAAATTTATAATTTACAGTTATAAACATATTTTTAGGTTTGGGACTCCTGAAAAAATTTATTAAAATTCAATTTTAAACAAGCATCGTATCAATTTAAATGTCCTTATTTGGACTTCCAATAAGATTTGTTCGGTTCCCGCCCCCAGGACTTATTTTTAGTTTAGATATTTTTTTCATATTTTGTTAACAATATTTCTCAAAGAAAAATTATTTGATGAAAAATCTTCTTTAACTTGCTTAAAATCAATAAAAATGTGTCAATTATGAGTAATTAAATAAAAAACGATTCAAACCAGCCCATGGATTTGGCCTTTAGTAAAACGGCACAATATAGATTCGCAACTAAATATTTACTGTGATTATAATTGCCTATTGAGATTTCTGCAATGAAGACTGAGATGAAAATTATATGTTATATACCGCTATGTATTTGTTATTGGTAATATATTTTAATGTATTGTATATTATATCAGGACTCTGAGCAATGTTCGTTACAAATACAGTGCCATAAAGAGTTCGGAAGTGACGAAATAATATGAAAATTATATCGATTTGGATTTTTGAACCGATCTTCATAGTATTTTTCTATTGCATCTTTCTTAATATTGGTCCAGAGATAGGTACAAAGACAAATAATGTACAATTTTTTCCTAAAGAAATATATTTTTTGATGACGGTTCGAAACTCCGAGCCCAACAAATTCTACTTATCTGTTATTTATATTGTTCCCATTATATATTTTTGTACAAAGTATCGTGCCTTAAATTGTTGGTGCCTTGAAGTGTATGACAGCAATCGTGCCATAGCGCGGCAAAGGAAAAGGAATATTAGGTACAAAATAGTGTATGGAGAGTCACAAAATAAATGCCAAACAATTAACTGTAAGAACCCAGACAGAACGAACTATTTCATTTTGTACATACATACGTAATTTATATTGTAGTTTGCCCACCGGAATAGTTTGTCTGCTGTACGTTTATATACTTAGGGAATTCTTCCACCGAGTAGAGACTTGGCAGGCCAAAAATGCTTTGTAAATAACGGCTGGTTATCGAGTCAGACGGCGGTGTACTGCGGCTAGTTCACCCTTAGGGTCTCTTCACACGATATTCTTTTAAGCGCCTACTCTGCGCGTCGTTTGAGTTTTATCAGATTGTGTGCTTTTAAATCGATACTGATGCACGCTGTGTCTCCTTTGCGTTTATATCGATACAAAAGCGCGTCGTCTTCTCGTGTGAATTCGCCCTTAAATTTCATTCCTCCGCGGGCCCAGTAGGCAAAACTAGTCTAGGGACGCCATCCTTGTATGTTCGGAGCTTAATGTTTATTTTATTTATTTTAACTTAACTTGATTTGGAGTACACGTCTTTAGTAATAAATAATATGTTTTACATGGTAGTATTATAATTGGAACTATCCCGATAAAAAATTAGACTTGAACTTTTAATATTGAGCTTAAAATAGTTTCATCCTTAGAAATGAAAGCCTTTAAATTTAATCTGTCAAAAGTAATATCAATAGTATTTTAAAAAAGGTTTTGTGTCGTTAGATAAACGACAGACCACATACTTCACGGTTACTCCAAATTAAAGGTTTCTGGGTCCACACTGCTGTTTGTTGGATATATGTACTTGAAAGCGGACTCTTAATTGACGTGCAATATTGATGTACTTGTCTTAGCTTATTAGATCTGAACATGTACTGATGGTATATTAATTATTTTTTCTCATCGTCACCTTTGTGCGTACGATTACAATTGCTTCACAATGATGACAAGGCAATCTCTCAATTCCTTGAAAATATAACGTCTTAATCATCATAGTCAAGTAATGCCATAGCTTTACGGGAAGAGATGAATATGCATCTTATGTTTGGGAGTGGAAAGTTCAATTTTAAGTAAATAAAATCAAATTTTATTACACACCTTTCATCTCCACCTGTGTATAGTTAGATTAATATAATTATTCTAATGTACATTTTGTATATTATTTAATTTTAAATTAAATCTAGGACATAATTTTATTCTCGTGTAAATAATCTGAAAATAATACTTCAAGAATTCGCATATCTGTATTCTGAATTTTTTTTGTTTATTTTTAATTATTATTGATAGCAATATTAGTCGATGTTAAGTATTTTTATAACGCGATAGTCTTGTAGTTAAATTAGCCGTAGGATGTTACATTTTTGTAAAAAATGTATATTTTATATAAACATTTTATGTTTTATAAATATCTACTTTTGTAATTGTTACTGAGGTTAATTTGGGGTTGCCAAATTAAAATAAGCCTTGTTCTAATTCTTCCATTAAAAGAAAGGGAATATTATATTTCGTAAAGATGCCAATATTGACGATTACAGGTTGATATAAATAAAAAAATGAAAATAAAAAATATAAATTAATACTTTTTTGTTTGATTTATCATAAATCCCAATTATTTTTCGGATAGGTAGGTATAAAAAAAAGACCAGAACTGGATATAATATGCTTAGTTAGCTTAGTTACCTAGTTGGTAACCTATGAATAAATATTCAAAAGCGATGAGGGAATTATTGCCAAGCGTTTGATTATTTGACTGGCCGTAAGCAACTCCGAGTAATATTCTGATCGGTAAGACATTCTTCATAGTAAAAAAAATATAAATTGAAAATTTTAAGTAACCCCCGTTATTAATCATCTATAACACCATCTCATTGAGACTATTCTTATGAGCTCAAACACGCTAAATCTGCTGTAGGTAAGGTTCTGATGAATTAGGGATCACGCAGACTTTTTGATGCTATAGGATCACCTCAAGGTTAGTATGTCATGGGAATGTCACCGAAGTGACAGTACACCAAATTTCAAATCAAGCGGATATCTGTGAAAGTCAGTAAAACCCTTTATCATGTTAAAAATGAGCTGATAGTCATCAAACGCCTGAACTGATCTTCATAAATTATAACTTGAACCATCCTAGTCAACCTTAGAATTCAAAGAAAAAAAAAATTAGGTACAAATTCGGTCCATTCATTTAGGTGCTACGATGCCACAGACAGATACACAGACAGACACACAGATACACAGGTAGACACGTCAAACTTATTTATAACACCCCTTTTTTCGTCAGGGGTTAATAAGTTCTTGTAGTCCGATCGATAGTACAAGTAGTCGGACTAAGTGTTCTCAAGGGTATACAGGGTGGTGCCGTCAATATGACATTAAATTACAACATGAGCTTATGCCACTTTCAAAAACATCTTATTCATTTGATGATTTCATGTCATTTGTATGAAACAATATGACATTGGCTGCATTCATCATCATCAGCCTATATACGGCCCACTGCTGGGCACAGGCCTTCCCACATGGGAGAAACACATGAGGAGCTTGGGCCATAACACCACCACGCTGGCCCAATGCGGGTTGGTGGGTTAAAGCGGTTGCAGTAACAACCGGGAACAACGGCTTAACGGGCCTTCCGAAGCACGGAGGAGCTCGAGATTATAAATTTGATTGACCCATCCCGTGAACGACCATGGCGAAAGTTGCTTTGTTTTCGTTATCGAAACCAGAGCGCTCAAACCACTACGCCACCGTGCTCCTCGCTTGGCTGCATTATTTCATAGAAATGTCATGAAATTATCAAATGAATACGTTATTTTTTAAAGTGGCAAACCATTTCTATGAACTACTACCAAACTACCATGTTTTAATTTACTGTCGTACAGCTCAATAACAAGAAATGTTCAGAAGAATGTATTTATGTATTTATTCGCTATGTATATTTATTTAAATATATATTATTTTATGATTAGTTGTGTCTAGGTATTTATTATATGTATGTAGTAGTAGTATGTACGTTTATGCTTGTACATTGATTTATAAATAATTATAATTTACTTGAATTGATTAGTAGCTACATCGACGACTTCACTCATTTCTCGTACTCTTGTCTATCCTGTCTATCCAAAGGTCATTTGGGAGAAATCGCTATTTAGCGATAAGACCACCCTTGTAGAATTAAAATTTCAACATTATGTTTGTTCCGTAATTCATGTTGTACAATAAAGCTTATTCTATCTACATATTTAAGAGATCATGGAATGGGGCAGGTCTCTACCTAAAATCCAAACGTAACTAAACTAAATTAAACAAAATCCTCAGAAATATTAAAGCTATTCCAAAAAGAAATAAGCGTGCGGCTAAGAACGTTTTCTCGACTCAAAGAAAACCGTAATTATGTATGGAAACTGGGTATATTTTCATTTTTAGTTGGGCAGTTAATGGCGGTGCGTGGCAGCGGGACGCACGCGAACCGCCAATCCCACAATCTGGACTCACAATCTCTTAGATTACACTTGAAATTAACGATGTAAAATGCACACGGAAGAAAACTGTACGATTTGGGAAATTGAACTGTAACATGTACAAAAACATTATATTTATTTACACAGGTAAGGTGAGAGCGGGGAAGTCAGTCAATGGGGCAAGTCCGTATAGGCAGTCAAAAAATCAGTTTTCATGAAATGCATTTCATGATTCATTTTCTTCTCATTAATGAGATCTTGTATTACCAATTGAATCACAGAATGCCGTAAATAGATTGCAAGTTACATTTTGGCTGCATATACATATTGGACTTGCCCCATAGACGGACTTCCCCGTTGTCTTACGCCAAAATTATAATATTGTTCTAAGGAAAATTAATAAAGCAACGCGATTGCTTTATTAATTTTACCTACAAAAACGACAATTATTTGTAATAATAAGAACTCTACGAACAGACAGACCTGCGGTAAGAATACCTACGAAGAAATAATGGCGGACAAAAAATAATTGGATTAAAATGAAATAAAAAAATAGGTACATACAAAATACAATAAAGCTGTTACATGTTAAATTAAAAATAAAATTAACACTCAACTAATTTCTCAATGGTAGATAGGACTGCTGGTAGAGATTTCACTTTCGCAGTTATTTTTAAAAACTTATCCTGAAATATATTTTCCACTTTTTTATTATTTGTGTAGATAATTATATAACCGTTTTTACATTGTTAGACTTACGTAAGAGGGGACAAACAATACCTTTTACTTGGTTTTTAAATTAAAGGAACAGGTCTTGGCCTTCATCTCACCTGATGTACCATGCCTGATGGTAATTGGTAATAATACTACACCCAGATTCTTTAACTCTTCCTTAGGTACTTCCAACTGCCGCAACACAATGCTGTAAACATTATTGCACGGAGTACCCGCAGACTTGGATAAGATGGTGGTAGTTAGCCATGCGGACTTAGAAAAACCCTAGCACCAACCAGACCGAATTGAATATAAGAGGCGATATAATCTGTTACTAATGTTATTACTTTGTTCTCACATGACACAGTTGTGTATGCATGGTTGGTCCATGAGGAAAACGAGCACCTGGCCGTATTTTTCCCAATTTCTAAGTCTTATTCTTTAAATATAATTAGACCAGAATCCATACAATATTAGAAAGTGTATAAGGAGATGCTTACAACATAAATTGTATCATATTTTAATTAAAAGCAGCTTTTAAATGTTAAATGACAGTTTTTTCAGTGAAAATTGTGCCAAACGGGTGTCAAATGGCAAACTAGCGGACGCTCCACCCGGTTTGGTGGCGTAAATACTAACACTAAGTACCTAATACATAAATAGGTAAGTAAATAAAAATTTATAAATATCTACAGGGTGGTGCTGTCAATGCGACAATAAATTAAAACATGGGCTATAATAATTCATAGAAATGGTTTGCCACTTTCAAAAACATGTTATTCATTTCGTATTTACACATTTAATAGTAGATATACCTACCATTACGTATTCTGTGTTAATACTAAAACCGCACAATCATTGTTCGTGCCTACAATAGCCAGTGGGTGAGACCGCACGCACACCTCCGGCCTACACAGGATATGCTTAATATAACCCAGATTTACAATCCTGCGGAGGAATTCGTTGCTGTAGGGTGGAACCAATCTGGAACTTTCGGGATCACGTGGAAAATTTGATTGTGCACTGATCCTTGATCTGATGGAGTCGTGATTTGGGGAGGATTTTTATGACATAAAAACAGCTCCGCCTTAATTGGTGTAGTGAAATGGAAGACCGAAGCTGTATAAAAAAAAACTTTGTCGCGGCACTGGCTGGCCGAGTTGTCAGTACCATTAGGCTACACGCCCAAGGTCCCACGTTCGAGTCCCGGCCGGGACAGATGTTTGTGGGTTGAACACTTATATTTTTGTACTAAAAGTTTTGTTCTCGGGGCATGGTTGTGGTTGTTTAGCTATTTATGTATACTTCTAATACAGCAAGCAACATAGCTATAGACGTACATAGCGTAGTTAGGTAAGGAATGTTGCGTCTATACTTTTAGGCAAACTAAAGATGTTTACATACGAAACACTAGAAATTGCAATAGATTAGTCTCTGTTATTATTTCTAATCGTAAGCGATTTAATAAAAATTGTTATTGGATGTGTATATCGATGTTTAATAAAATAACTGAGACTAAAAACTTACCCTTCAATAGATTTAAAGGCGCTTTATATAGCTGGCTAAGGAAATTCTTTATAAACAGTTCAGGAATTTCTTAATTACAAATAGATAAATATGTATTATTAATGAATTTACGTTAAATAAGATTTGTGTTTGTAATTATTAATCTAATTAATTGATTTTAATATAATATTATGATGATGTTAATAATAATTTGATGACAATGAATTTTGACATAGGCAGATTTATATTTGCATGCTAATATAAGTGGCTAAATAAGCAGAATTTAATATTATAATGACCATCTCCAGTGTTTCTTATTTAATGGCAGATAAATAATTTTCTTTCTTTTCTTTCTTTAATACGGGCCATAAAAGCGCTTTCCCGTGACTTTTGCTAAAAAAAATCACATGTCTAGATAGATATAAAAAGAATCATAAAGTAATATTATGAACACACCATAAATAATTCTTTTATAGAGGGGTCGCCGGCTAGGCGGCGGTTAAAAATGTTAAATGAAAATTTTTCTGTCCTCTTTGACTAAATACAACATATTTTCATATTTTGTAAGTTTCAGTTACAGCGTGCCGCTAATAATGGTTCTGGAAATCCATCAATCATATCACGGTAAGCCTTTATTTATTCAGGTAGCTAATGCCTTCCATTCATGAATTTTGGATGTGGGTGTTCGGTCAACTTCGTTGCCATTAAACAAAATTATATTTAACCCAGAAGTGGGCACGTAACCACTAACATGTTATAAAATAATTATTAAGTGTGAGCTACGGCTTAAAAAAGGTAAGTAGAGCTTAGTGCAAGAGCCAATGATATTATAAACTTATTATAATATCATTGGCAAGAGCCCTAGCAAGGGCAACGCTGATTTCATTTATAACCTCATTAAAAACCAGCTGAGTTTTATTATCTGTGCAAAGCAAATATTTTTCTTACACGCTTCTTCACCTTTAAAGAAAGAGCTTAGGAGACGTCCCAATAGGTTTTTTTAATTTACACATCTAGCACAATGAGTTTTTAAATAGTTGGCAAGTTGGTTAAGACATCATCAAAATCGTATCCATAAGTTTTTAAACGTATCCTAGCTCATCATTTTCATCACCATTACCAGCCTTATACAGGATGGTGCCTGCAATATGACAATAAAATGAAACATGGGCTATATTAGTTCATAGAAATGGTTTTGTCACTTTCAAAAACATCTGATTCATTTGATAATTTCATTACATTTATATGAAATTATTGGCTGCACCCTGTATACAGAGTGCTATAATTTCATGTCATATCTATGAAATAATGCAGCCAATGTTATATTATTTCATACAAATGTCATGAAATTATCAAACGAATAAGATGTTTTTGAAAGTGGCAAACCATTACTATCTAATAGGTGGTAGACCCATATGTAGGGTCGCCTGGGTAGGTACCACCGCCTTTCTTATTTCAGCCGTGAAACAGTTCGCTGTGTTTCGGATTGAAGGGAAAGGGAGCCAGTGTAATTACTGGGCATGAACGGCATTTCATCTTAGGCCTCAGGATGACAGCGCACCTGCAATATCAAGTGCTTTTCCTTGTTATTGCAGGTGTCTATAGGCGGCGGTAACCGCTTACCACCAGGTGGGCCGTCAGCTTGTTTGTCATCTAGTTGTATAAAAAAAAAAATCTAATATAGCCCATATATTAATTTATTGTCGTATTGACGGCACCACCCTGTATATAGGTACGTCTCACTGCTGAGCACAGGTTTTCCTATGTGGAAGACAACATGAGGATTCTAACTATAAATTAAACAAGTCCAAGTAAGTATAGTATGTAAACAAACACTACTCATCAATGGTCAAAACCTATTTAAACTTTAAAGTATCCAAATGTCGAAAGCCGCATATTTTATGTATAACTAAACCTACCTCTAAGTATTCTATACCACCGTATTCGGTCACGGAACGTCTTTTCAATGTACAGTTGACAGCACATCAAGCGTAACAGTTTGACCTTGCGACCGCCCTTATTCCATTCGTAATAGAGGCATCTTTCGTAGTGCAACTTTTACAGTTAACGTGTCATCTGTACCTATGTCCAAATAGAACTCGTCGAACTATTTAAATTTAATTTCGGAAGAGCCATGATTTATATCTACGACATGGAATACTTACAGGCTGTTTAATAAATCAAACAGATAGTCAATATTATTGGGGTCGAAGGAATAAAAAAACAATAAAAATGACAGCTGCAACACCTACCAAGTGATTTTCCTTGTTATTACAGGACTAGAATAGATATACGGTGCGTACAAAAGTATGGGACAGCTGATTTAGGGGGTTATTCCGACAGTACACACAAAGTGCAGTACCACTTTTGTATGAAACAGCTGCTTTTTTTCCCGATTTCGATGTTGGCCCCATAGCAAAAAATGTTTGTATGTACTCTCGGAATGACCCCCTAAATCAGTTGGCCCATACTTTTGTACACCCGGTATATTGCAGGCGTCTATAGATGGCGGTAGCCGCTTACTACCGCATATGTTTCTAACAATTATTACAAAAAAAAAATAAGACATACTTCACTACATAGTATAAAACAAAGTCGCTATCCGCCGTCTGTCTGTCCCTATATATGCTTAGATCTTTAAAACTACGCAACGGATTTTGATGTGGTTTTTTTATAGATAGAGTGATTCTTAAGGAAGGTTTATATGTATAATACATGGATAATATTTACATAAGCATTGAACCCGTGCAAAGCCGGGGCGGGTCGCTAGTATAATTATAAAAGTGGCGATGAAAATTATTACATTTGAGCTAAGTAGAATATCTAGTATCTAGTTTGAGATAACTACACAGTTTTCAATGTGCAGTTAATTATTTAGTAAATCACAGCACGGACAGGATAGGTAGACATCATAAAAAATATTTTTAATTGACTAACTGTTAGATATAAATATTTTTATTTATCTAGCTCAAATCGATACATTTTCCACACCATTAACGACATAAGCAATATCAGGGTCAGTTTTATTTAACTCCGGGCTAAATATCGTAGTGATTTAATATCTAGCAACTTTATATAACGCCATTACACCGACACGTCTCACAAATCAAAGTCCACATTTCCATGAGCTTAAGACAAGACCATTCCTAAGTTCTAGATCATAAAGTGTGACATAGTTGTCAAATTTAACGAGCATCGTAAACCACGATCGGCTTATAGATAATGACAGGATAACTAGCGCTTAATAAAGACATAAACAATGTAGTATAGGTTGGGCAATTATGTTCAATGGGTCTAAAGTTGGTATTTGGTTCACATCTGTGTCTTTTTGAGTAGAAATTGTATGTTGAGTAGGCACTGTTTTAATTTTTTCAATTTCCATTACTTAACTTATCGATCTATAAGTATGAGCAAGTCTGTGATATACCGTGAGGTGTCGTGGGGCGCACAAAAATTCCGGAATGATTATGAAAACAAAGCTATGACTGATCAAAAAATAATTTATAGCTTCTCATAATATTCTCATTTAGCTTCAATAAACTTTTTCAAAGGAATAAAACCATTTTGAAAACGTTTTTAGTGATCAAAGTCACCAACCGCGTAAATTATTCTTGATTTTTGAAAACGGGAACAATACAGAAAGTAAACACTTAATATCTACATTTTTCCCTGTCAAAAATTTGATTGTCTGACTGGCATTATCCTGGTCATGATACAAGATGATACGGTCTTAATAATGATCGTGTACCAATCGCAATTCACTGGACAATGTTCCTCGAAAAAGTGACAAAAGTTCAGTTTTATGAAAAAAAAAAACAGCAATCATTCGCTTAGCAGCAGATCTCTCACTCGCCACTTTAGTTGGTTTCGGCTTACTGGAAAGACCCAAGCAGTCCATTGCTGTTTAATTTTAGAATCATAGCTGTAGGTATATCTATGTCTTGTGTAGGTATACCTATCACTATATCCCACACCAAATTTGACGTCCCTTCATTAAATCTGGTAAGCATGGGATTGCACCAAGTGAATTGTGAGGGGTCCATGAGAAAAAGAAATTTTCCACACCTAAAATGTTTTGTAGGATTAACTGTATCTGAGGTAAGCCTATGTCGAAGGATGCTCGAGTCTCATGCTGGCAGGTTATATGGATGTCTGTTCGTTCATACAGTGTACACCATCGATGTTTTCATTGTTCACGGCGATAGACGGAATACCAGCGCGATATTCGTCAACCCGACAGAGATCGAATTTTGCAGAGTTGACTCACCTAACCGGTGTGGTTTATAGCCAAAAGCAGTTTGATGGATATATTTGAGAATTTAATGTAATAGAATTGGAATATAACAGCGAATTATTAGCTCATAATGCAGTTTCACTCCTCAGCACAGTTTCACTCGCCTTCAAAGTTAACTTTATCAACCAACTTTGTTAACTTATTCCAATTCTATTACATTAAATTCTCAAATATATCCATCGATTTTTTGAGTAGGTAAAATGTGTAAAAAAAGTATATTTTCACAATTTATGTTTAAAATATATTACTATTCATAATTGGACGCTGTGCTCGCGTTGCTTGAATCTCAAACAACTGTCTGCGACTCTTCTATTGTTGGTGATTTATGTTGAATAAATCAATGTTTTGATACCTCCACGTGATAAAACTCACCCCAGCTTAGCAAGGTTAGTGAAAATATAGTCGTCGAGAAAATTTTCATTATATGTTTGTATTTTTATTTTTTGAAAGTCTCATTTTTAAACAAAACTGTTAAAATTAATGAAAAAATGAATGCAGAACTTAGGAGAGGAACGAAAATAACGAAATATTGAATTATGAAGCCAACATGAAGCTTGTTTCAATATTAAAACTTTCATTGATTTTTTTTGGACTCACAGAGGAATTAATAATAATTGTAATTGCGAAAGTATCCGGTCTTGTTGTTGGGAAACCCTGCCACTCCATGGGTTACGAGTAGTCAAAATGCTACTTACTTTTAATGATTAACCGTCGATTGTACGGGATTCCTACAGTTATGGTTCATGGCCATGATTGGTTCAATAACGTACAAACATACATACCAAATCACGCGCATGCTTCACATCACGACAGCGGACGCCGTATGAATGACAAACAGAGGCAATAAAATGCTATGTTATTTTAGGATTTATTTTTGTGAGTCGGTGCTTCACTTTCTATTGTTTCTGGAAACAACTTAGCACCAACTCCAAAAAGTATGTTTCTATATAAATTTAATTATTTTGAAGTCGGCTTTTATTTTTATTGAATTCTTTTGTGAAAACTTTTGAAGGTCCAAGCTAGATGGGTGAGCGTCAGCATTCATTGTTTCCTACTATCGTATCGTTTGACTAAAAAGTCATAGGAAAGAAAAATCCGCAATTTTGCATACTTAGACGATTTAATTATTCCAGTTATTTTGATTTAAACACCAAACTACTAAATCAATTTTAGATATTTTTTTATGGGACCAACAAACAACCAGAATTCCGCATCGAAAAAAAAGAATCACGTAGATCGGATCGAAAATCTCGGCGTAGTCGGCACATATTAAAAAAACATACCAACCGAATTGAGAACCTCCTCCTTTATAAAGTCTGTTAAAAAAGCTTATTTACGTAAGCTAAGGTATATTACATAATATGTATACTAAAATAATTTATGATTTACTTAAATTGTATAGTAATATTGAAGAGTTCTTTTCAAATTGTGAGATTTTATTAAATTAATGTAAGATAATTTTATAAATATAGACTGTTATATTATACACTGTTTGCTAAATTACATGGCAACAAAATCTTACTTTATAGAATTAGGTATAAATCATAATATTGAGGTGAATCAGTTTCACAATGTAATAAACAAATACCCAAGTACATAAATAATGGTTTGGTGCCGCGATGGTTACTATAATTGTTTCTAATTTCCATACAACAAGATCTTATGATATGGAGTAGAGAAATTCAAAACAGCTGAATCGAGTATTGTATCTTAATAAATCATTTAAGTAGCAGCATAATCATATAAACATACCTACTTATTTATATTAGAAGTCGATGTTACGCAAAAAAACATTCTTTACAATCTGATTTTTTGATGACGAATTCACTGCTAAAACGAGTATACAAAGACTTTCGAGAGTTCACAAAAATCTAGTAACCTAGGTACTTTCGTAAACTTTTTGTAAACTGTTGAAATGTCTCCTATGTTCTAATACGGCTTAAAAACTACTAGATTTTGCCCGCGGCTCCGCCCGCGTGGACGTTGGTTGTCGCTTCAAAAAGTGTCCTATGTCCTTTCTAGGGTCTCAAACTATCTTCATACTAAATTTTATCTAAATCGGTTCAGCGAGTGTGAGAGGTAACTGACAGATAAACTTTCGCATTTATAATATTAGTATGGATCTGTACTTTGGCATGATCGAGTGACAAACATAGAGCCATGCAATCTTTCGCAATTATAATAATAGGAGGTAAGAACAATAATAGCCAATTTTTAAGCAAATTTTACATGTTCTAATAGCTTAGACGCGAGCCACTACGTAATAGGTATGCCCCACAATTCCATGCCTTCGTAACATGAAGCCGACGATGGCACTAGCCCTGGACTGGACAGATCCAGATCATGTGTAAGTATGGTCTTGTAGTCTTAGAATTGAATGGCCTTGTTTGTGACTAAGGAAAAATATTAAAAACTGTTAAAATATATGCTCTAGTTTTTATTACTTGAAAAATATGGGTATGGTGAACGTGATTTTTATGAATTTCAGAAATTCTACTACTAGGTGGTATACGCTCGTATGTAGGGTCGTCTGGGTAGGTACCACCGCCTTCCTTAATTCAGCTTAACAGTTCTCTTTGTTTCGGATTGAAGGAAAAGGTCGCCAGAGTTACTGGGCATGGACGGCATTTCATCGTAGGCCTTAGAATGACACCACACCTGCAATATCAAGTGATTTTTCGTTGTTATTGCAGGTGTCTATAGGCGGCGGTGACTGCTTACTACCAGGTGGGTTGTTGGCTTGTTTGTCATCTAGATATATAAAAAAATCTAGAGCGGTAAATTTTGTCATGTCATATATATAAATGTCATATATATTGAATATTTGACGAAAACTTTTCTTCTTCATCGCTTGTTTTCACACCATTCACTGATCCTCAACAACAGAAAACCTATTGTGTTTGGTTTGAATATTAGTTTACAAATTACTTGATAATGTTTATACATTACATACTATATCGAACTCTATATTACTCTCTCGGAAACACATCAAAATCACGGGAAAATACAAAAAATAAATTACTTATTTGTTAACTAAATAGTACGCGACAGAAAATAGGGGTTGGATATTGCAAATCACCATCAATTGTGGAAATAACACGCTCTATGGTGCTACCGCGTTCCAAAGAACTGGGTAGAACGTTTTATTAAGGGTGCAAAGGAACTTTTTAATGAATAGGTTGAAATAGGTTAAAAGCTGCTGGTCATAATCATGTGAAAAAGCTTTAAAACCTCCTGTCTATTACAATCAGTCACTTCAACGTTAAACGCATACATTACTAGGTATAATTTTTAAAGACAATAGGTGGTACCCAAAAAATGTAAAAAAATTAAAAACCGACTTTATAACACAATGTCCGTTTTGAAAATGAAAATGAAAATATTTTTATTCAATTAGGCCCCCAAGAAGCACTTTCGAATCGGCAACAAAAAAACCCTTAAGTCTATCACATAAAAATAATATTAACTAACTAACAATTTCATAATGTTTGTCTCTCTGTCTTATCTGGATCTACGTAAGCTAAGAATGTTATGTCAGTCTGTCTATCGGTCTGTCTGTCGGTCCGTCGGTCCGTCTGTCCGTCAGTCAGTCTGTCTGTCTGTCCGTCAGTCAGTCTGTCTGTCAGTCAGTCTGTCTGTCAGTCTGTCTGAATTTACACCGGTTCCAAAAGTTGAACTACCGAGAAGATTCCGGCAACAAACTCGTGTAGTCACTCTTTTCAATCATTAAGTTACAATGTTTAATTACACAGTAATAGTATTTAGTAGCGCAGTGTCGCACAGAGTATAAAAAAGGTATATTAAAGTACCAATAAGTACCTAATGATAAGAATATTTACTGTATTTAAAGGCTGTCCGACAATGCACCATCACAATATAGGTATTACAATACACAAAGGTCAACAATTAATATACAAAGACCTAATAAAGCTAAATATCTTTCATTAATTTTAAACACTGGTCTGAGCACGTCATTACAATAATAATTGTATTGTTTTATATATAATATCCTATAATGCCATATACCTCAAAAATCCCTCAAAAATTATACTATTGATGAATATGTAGGTAAATTATTACAAAATCAAGGAAGCTTAGAGATGACCATTTCCACTAGTGGCACCTGTTCACAAGTATGACGCATGTGCCAGCCATCGCTCCGCTCAACCATATCATAGGGAACGGAGCGACCCGGCACACGACGCCACCACCGCAGAAACTTATAGAGAGCATGACATCTTCCAGCAACCACAAAATCAATGAAATGCTATTGGTGGAAATAACTATATGACATTATAAGTTACAACCAAGCATTTTTGTCATTTATATAATCGTTAATAGTATAGTAACCTTTGGACATTAGAATTTTCTTAATGTGAATTTTAAATTTGTCAAATGGCAAGTCTAGTATGTTATTAGGAATCTTGTTATAGTAAAGAATGCTTTGACCCATAAAAGTATTAAAAACTTTATGCAGTCTTAGAGACGGTAAGATCAACTTATTTTTATTTCTTGTATTTAATGCATTTTCACTAACCATTCCCTAGCTAGGCTTAGGTGTCTCCTAACAACATTGGTCTCTTTCTATCTCCTTTAGTTAAACTGAGATAAAAATCGCCAAGAGACTCTTAACGTTAAGCAAAGTTCAGTGAAAACGAGCATAATAGGCAATAATGATCAACCTAATTGCTTATCTATTTTTTAGCACCAACTCCAAAAAATACCGTGACAAAATATTACTGTTAATAAATATTACCGGGATAGCTACTTTATCACGTTCATACCGATTGTACCTTTATATTAGATATAAGTAGGTACCGACTTAAATTTAATAAATAATTGCCTGTTTCGTGTTTTGAAGCCGGTTTTTATTTTTTTTTTTACTTCTTTTATTGACAAAGGAGATGTTTCACATCCGGCCAAGTAGGTATACAGGATAGTGAAGACAATACGACAATAAATTGAAACATGGATTTTTCTTTGAAAATATTAAAAAGCCCCTTTTTAATATTTTCCAACAAAAATGAAATGAACGATCTTGTATCACAGAAATTTTCTTTTTCAATAGAAAAACTCACATTGAGGCTAGCTTGTGGGTTCTTCAGCCCCTGGTCGAGACCACGATTCTCTTAATTGGATCGAAATATGTACGTTATCGTTAATATTTCGTACAGCTAGCTTACACCGCTAATAAATCCATTATCGCACTTTAATAGGTTCGGTAACAAATCGCCGACTGCCCACCGACAAGCCCACGCCTCTCTTTGTAGCTCTCTACCCCCTGCTGTGAAAGGATAGTGTTATTTCGCCAAAACAGTAAGTAGAGCAGCTTATAAACCGTTGATTACAGAATTTAAGAATGATTTGTATACTTTTGAAAATTGGGATGTTGCTTAGGTTTGAATATGGCGCAATTTGCTAAATTCGGAAAATATACGCTACCTTTACCATGTTGTTGCTTAGGTTTGAATATGGCGCAATTTGCTAAATTCGGAAAATATACGCTACCTTTACCAATAAATACAATTCAAACTTAAAGGATATTCTATTCTTGAAATTGTACTGTTTTTGTAAAATTCATAAAAATGGTATATTTTTCTTTCCAAGTTTTATCAAAAATGTTAATGATATTAGATTGCTGACATCAATTAAAACAACTTTTATTATGACAACCGTGAATAAAAACATACATATTAGATAAATAGTTATTATTAATTTTGTCAGTATGCCCATACTGTTAGCGATCTAGTAAATTCTGATTGTAATTAATATATTTATTTAACAAATTATTATAACTAATTAAACGGTTACTTGATTAATATTTAAAATAACAGATATTAATGGATCGTCAAGTGATTGGTGTTATCCAGCGGGCATGTTGTTGGTGATCGTCAAAAGGAATAGACGTGTACACTTTAAAATAGATTGTATTAACGTTTTTAAATAGTTAAACTAATTATTGGAGATGTCACTGAAAGGTAGTGCCAAGCCAAGCCAAAATGTAAGTTAATTAATAATTCTTGCTATCGTGAAGGCTAGCATCAAAGATTTGGTAAGTCCTTTTAAGATTTATCAAGAGATAATGATTGACCAACCGGTGGACAGGGAATGGCTATAGGGGTGGTTTGGAGGCCATTTAGGGACCGTAAGGTCCCGCCATAATTATCATCTCATAAAGAGATGGTAATATGAACAAAATAGTAAAATGTAAGGTGAATTGGGTAGTACGAAAGTACCTACCCAGATTCAATAGCAAGATTATTTTCCACTAGGGCCGAGGAATCTAACAATACATTCCATAGTATTATAGAAACATGTGACATCACCTGTTGAGTAGAGTTTTACTAACGAACGTTTTTTGGATGATGCCCCGCAAAACACATTATACATACCACTTTATCGGTGATACTATTTATCTTTGACGTACAATTTTTTTTACAATATTTCTCTATGTAAAAGAGTTGTCGGCAACACTATTTTAATTCATGCAGTTTTGGTGGAGTGGTCACTGGTCTTTTTTCAACTACAGAATAATTATTTGCTATCATATTTAGACAGTCAGCGAAGACTACTGAGTTATATGCAGATCCAATAAGTACTACTTCACTAAATCTATCGTCATTGTTATACTAAGCTTGTCACGTAACAATGTGGCAAACAACGCAGAAATTATCACTTTAACACTTTAACTTTTAAAAAAAATTAGCAGTTAGCACAATGTTACAGCTTAATTTTTTATTCCGCATAAGACTGGAAGTAAGAAGGATCATCATCATCCTTTCAGCCTATATACGACCCTGCTGGTCACAGGCCTTTCTACATGGGAGAATTATTTAAGGAGTTTGAACCATAATATCACCATCCTGGCCCAATACGAGTTAGGGGGTAAAGCGGTTGCAGTAACTGTTCTGTACCTAATTAATTAGTATAGCTGTATGATAAGCACACTATTGCATAGTTTACATACGCTAGCATAGTCTCTATCTCTTGAATCCATTCTAGAATAATGTTGAATGTAATGTCGATTAGTTAAATAAATCTTACATACAATCTGGTCTTTAAATAAGAAGACCCACATATACAACATGGTGCAATCGCAGTCGTATACTGGGTGTTACAGAATTCCAAAATAAAATTTGTAATTATGGGGTTATGGGGGTTGATATCATAGTATGTGCGCGAGTATGTGTGTGGTATAACTGTAGCATGTCGTACGATACGGAATATTACGCATTTTTTAGGGTTGTCACGAGTAGGGAAATGTTTTCATTAATTTAATTGTACAATAAAAGTGGCCAAAAAAGGTGTCAAAATGTCAGAGGGATATTGCATAAAATACTTATGTATTATTACAAAAATTGATTTCATATCAATTTTAATTTGTACCTATTTGAAACTTTTATTGAATACCTATTTATTGCATTCTTTAAAATAATCCTTATTATACAGATAACTAGTACTTACATAGTTCATAACTATAATTTAACAGGTAGGTATAATTATCAAAGCTATAAAATAATATTTTAATTCAAAGTGCCATGTTTTACTGTGTCAACCCTGAAGTACCTGTTACAAGTGAAGTTAGAAGCGGACAGATGCGAGCGCACACCTGCGCCCGCGCGTGTTCTTGCGTAGATCCTTTCGTTAGTGGGGTTGAATGAAACTGTCAATAGTTTGGGTTGGCTATCATAAGTTTGAAAATTTTTTGACTGAATTTTATTTAACCACAAACTTTTCGCTTAGTTTCGTTCTGAAATCACGATTGTCACCGTATCAGTTGATCTGTTAACAATTGGATTTTTTTCGTTACTCCGATATAGACCCATATGTAGGGTCACCTGGGTAGGTACCACCGCCTTTCTTATTTCAGCCGTGAAACAGTTCGCTGTGTTTCGGATTGAAGGGAAAGGTAGCCAGTGTAATTACTGGGCATGGACGGCATTTCATCTTAGGCCTCAGGATGACAACGCACCTGCAATATCAAGTGCTTTTCCTTGTTATTGCAGGTGTCTATAGGCGGCGGTAACCGCTTACCAACAGGTGGGCCGTCAGCTTGTTTGTCATCTAGTTGTATAAAAATAAAAATAAAAAATAAATTTATGTTCACTAAACTCCTCAGCGACACACCTTCCTAACCGCTTCCTAACGACATCACGGGATGGCCTTAAGCTTAAGACATTTCACCGTTCTGTCGTCAAGGCGGTTTGACCTCGGTCTGGTCCCTGCTCAAAGACCCTTGCATAGTCTAAAAATATGTCAAATAATACACATAGCAAAAACGAAGTCGGTCAATTGTTTTCGGTCACATTATCGTAAAAGCTCGGTACTACAATTTGTTGAATTATGATTCTATGGTAAGTCAGGTTTGTAGACTATTACTTATTCTTTGACCTTGTTTATGAGGTGTTTTGTTGTAGCTAGGATGCTAGCAACACCACGCCCTTTTTGAAGTACCTCATGCAGTACTCGTTTGAGAAAACCTTCGCCGGGAATTCAAGCCACAACTTAGCGTACTTGGGAGGTAATTTCTCTGAAACCAAACATTAAGTACTTACCTACGCCAAGAAAGGTGTGAAGGTGAACTTTCTTTCTTTCGGTGGCGAGCGGTGAGATTGTAAAAAAAAAACCGTGGGCATCATGTCAAATAGTTCCTCAAAACATACCCCGTTATACAAACTGTAGAACACGTTCCAGTTGCTGTCAAGGTAAGCAGTTATATGAGTTGGCACATAAGTTTGTGATATGCTGTTATATTTCCTGTGTTACATGAACCGGTAGACTACGCTGTAGCTTCTTCGGTAAACGCTCACCAGTTACAAGCAGGCGGTTAGTATGCTTCTTTAGTACCAGTACAGTACTAGTGCAGTCAGCATTTAAAAATATACTAGAGATTTCGTGAAATACCGGGAAATGCGGGAACATCGAATATTATATACTCATAATTTTATTTTTAACATTTTAAATAAAATTTTGGATCAATAGACAAGTATCTAAACTAGAAAAAAATAATTTTCTGGAACGGCAACCTTTCACAACGCGGGTGACTGCTCAACCTATCTGAGCTACCAAGGAATTCGTCCATCTGCATTTTATATTTTTTGTGGCTATCAATAATTGTTTGTGGTGCTGAAAAAAAAACCTCAACCTATTTTTTATAAAATACTCTATTTTATCGGATATTTCACTTCGTGGGAAGCCTCTGAGGCAGGTTCAGACTGGGTTACAGAGGATTTGAAAGATAACATGGGCATTGAGAGAGAGCGTAGATCGGCTGTACTACCATATATTATCTCTAGTCTATGGGCTTTACGCTGCAATATTATTGGCTCGCAGGTTTGCGCGTTGTACTAGCTAGGCCATTGAAATTAACGCTATTTAGAGTATATTACTACGCGCGGCGTGCATACAATGATCACTATTGCAATTTTTGTTTTTTTTTCTTTACCCTAACATAAGGCCATTGTTATTACCACTATTCTGGGCTAATTATAATTATTATAATAATTACTATTAATAATAATATTATTATAAAACTGGTTTCAAGACAAAGAGCCTCTCGACAATTCCCGGGATTTCGCGTAGTTCCCGCGACATAATATAGTACATCTTTAGCTACTGACTGTATAAGCTGTCGAACTTTCTAATGTTTATGATGATGCTAATCTAGTAGCAACATTACCCTTTCGTTAAGATCGTTATATTAAGCAGAGCATTGTAATTAGTTCTAGCAATCTAATTTAAAACTTACAATGAAATTATTTTTAACTTCTAATACTATGTAATTTTGGAGAAGGACAACACGATCGACTTCGATTCAGATGGCCTCATTGTTGGACATCATCAGCATCATCACCAGCCTATATACGTCCCACTGCTGGGCACAGACCTTCCTACATTGGAGAAACACATGAGGAGGATTGGACATAGGTTCATCAATCTACTAGCAAATTGCGTATTTCAACATTAGTAAAACAAAATGAAGACAATACTCGGTATAGTTGAATGTATTGTTTCGAATTGAATAAGGTGTGTACACAACATTAGAATATTTTCGAAGTGGACCAAACGCGAGCTTAAGGCATTCCATAATAAGTTAACTTTATAATTACCAACCCACATTGAGCGAGCCCGGTGGTGTTATGGCCCAAACTCCTCATGTGTTTTTCCCATGTAGGAAGACCTGTGCCCAGCAGTGGGACGTATATAGGCTGGTGATGATAGTCCATTCCATGTAACGTTCAATTTTAAGCTTTTTGTTTATTTAGAGTTTTTGGTAAATATTGGACTACAAAGAATTTAAATTGTTATTTTTATAAGTGAAACATTTGGCTGATCTGAGGTGCAGTATGAAAAACCAATTGTCTTTGTTATCTGTGGCTTGAAAGGCAATGAAAAAAAAAATTCGAAAAAAAAAAATTTTTTTCTTGCATTGTATAAAAAAGTATTGTTATTAATACTCTCTCCTAATCTCCAATGAAAGTCAAGTCTCTACATGACTTGACGTTTAATGAAGATTTTTTTACCATAGTTTTAATTTTCTAGTTATTTCAATAATGTGTTCAATATGTAATGTGAATATTGAACTTAATATCATGTTCTGGAACTGTTAGAAGGTTGTACAACATTTTATATTGATTGATTGTTATAAATTTGATATTATTATTTATTTTGATTTGATAATTTAGATAGTAATTATTATTGTAGTGCCCTTACAAGGTAGTCAAGTTCCGGGGAACTACTTTGAGTTTTTTAAAAATAAAAAAAATGACTTTTAATTAAATTTAATTATATAAAAAAATTAATACATGGGGAGACGTGTGCACAGAGTTGGATGTGCGCACGAACTGCTCTAACTAACTTAGTCTAAGAGAAATGCAATCTTTGCATCCTGCAATCCCATCTCCAAAGTTCCCTGAAAGCGCTGTGCTGAGCACGCAGCTTTTAGGGGTTAATCAGCACTCTATGGGGTTGGGGTTGCATAACTCCTCCCTCCTCAAGAGCGAAATTATCTGACGATTTCGAGTCGAGATGATTTCGCACCTTAAAAATAAGTTTAAATTTCCATACAAGTAAAGTAACACAACAAAAGATAAAAATTATATAAAGAAAAATAGTTGCTAAGCTAACACTGTTTGTACGTAAAAACCCGTTTTCACTTTCACCATTTTCACTGAATAGGGCCGCACTTTTTAATACACTTGATAAGTGTTTCACATCGTCTAAGTTCACTCCTTTTATGTTCATTTTAATTCGTTTACCTAAGGACATGTTTCTAACCTCAGGTAAACTAGCAATAGGTGTCGCTTGAAATGTTATATCTGCAGCGGAAAATCTGCGTCGCTCTATTTTTATGTTCTCTAGGTAGAACTCGCAGGCTTCGTCGGTCGTTAACAGGTAAGTTCCTTTCAGTTCATGCTTAGTGACGTCATCAAGGCATTTTTCCGTCAAAATACTGCTCTTACGCGTGTATATTATCCAGTTGACAGGCCCAATGCGCTGTACTTTTATTTCTTCAGCTTCAACAGGACGCTGTATACACAAGGTAAGGTTGGATTGGAACTTCATTAGTTGCTCTACGCAAGTCGGTTCAGGGTAAGTAATCATAACGCTGTCCTTACACAGGAATTGGTCAGCTGCTAAGTCATCACAGGAGCTAGCTGTGGGTAAGTACTTCGAACCATTCACCAGGATATAAGGATAACGAGGGACAATCACTGAGGTAACGTTTGTAATGGGATTTAATATAGGAATAGAATACATTTTGAAGTAGTTATAAACATTATTATCTGTTAATGGGACTTCCATGATAAACGTAATCTGATTTCCTTTTAAATATGCTTTTACTGTAATAGTTCTTTCTATCTTTACTAAATTGCTTAAAAATTCTTAATTTTTGATTTTAACATTATTATAAATGTTTGAAAAATAATAATGTTTGAATAATTTTTTTATTCTATTTTAATTACTAAGTAATTTTTCAAACATTTATAATAATGTTAAAATCAAAAATTAAGAATATTTGAAAGCACTGCCCCAACTTAACCGATTCGTCGGTATTTGTAAAAATACTCGTTTCGGATGTTGAAATAGAATATTTCGACATTGTAGGGTGGACGTTAGCTCATAAACGCAAATACAAGATAGACTAGAAGAATTTCACAGGGATATCCCAAGTCCTGGGTGGCTCAGTGGTCAGAGCAGTCGCCCGGATAGCGAAAGGTCGCAGGTTCGATTCCTGCCTCAGGACGTGAAATTTTTCTAGTTTTATTCTATTTTAATTACTAAATTGCTTAAACTAACAGGGTATACAAATTTACTATGTTTTTCTATAGATTCTAATATAATAAAAAGTTCGGTTGAATTTATAATTAATTGATGTAATATTGAGACTTTACTTAAGGCTAGAGCTGTTTCAATTTCACCAAGTGATATATATATATTATAGAAATTATTAATGAACAAATTAAACATACTCAGAACGTATGTAGCATACATCGAGTTAGTTTCTTTCGTAGCTATGTAAGTAACTATTCTCTCTATACGCTTAAGGCGTTCGTCTAAGATTAGAGTGTTGTTATATAAAATCTCAGTATTATTTATCATGTTGTCTAACATTTGCGACATGATAGTTAACTTCCTTTCAACGTTATTTTGATTATTCTTAACTTGGGAGATCAATTTATCGTATCTTATAGCGTCTTCGTGATCTAGATTGCCGGTTACTATCTTTATCAATGATCCAAGCGGATTAATAAGTCCTCTTTTAAATCTAAATGTGGGAACAAGTTGTCTTAATTTTTCGATAGTCATATCGTGCAAGCTTTGTGTTTGTAATCTAATGTTGTGAAATTCGTGAGCATAAGGTTTATTAACGTCCACTAACTTATCGAATTCTTTATACTTTTGAATGTAATAAAATAGAGAGTCCTGTATAGCACTTAAATCTAACACTTTAACAATAGTCCATTTATCTTGCTGCCTGCATGCTTGCCCAAGTTTAACTGGTAAGAGGCCAGGGTTATTGTTAATATCTCGAAGTTGAAGGGCCTGGGTCTCCAACATTACGGTCAGAATCAGCCACCACCTGTGGAGGACGCTTAATGTTTTTAATGGGTACTTTAGTTTCTCTAGTGCCTATTGTGACGGGAACTACGTTTCTTTCAGGGATATCTGTAACTACAGCTTTCTTATATCTAGCTTTATCCTTACTTTTCCTAGTAATGTCTTTACTAAATATTATATCTCCTTTTTGTAAAGGTGGTTCAGGTTCGCCACCTCTCTTTTCTCTTGCTTTTACTTTCTTTTTTAACATGTTCCCGGATATGTATTGATAAAGATATTTAACGCGATTGGCATGATCTTTTATAAGTTGTTGTAAAAAGGCTTTTTCAAAATTAACATCAAAAGCTTTATTCGCGTCGGTGTGACCAAATACTACTTCAAACGGTGTAAGATCAGTATTTGAATGAATAGTATGGTTGTATGCCATTATAGAGTACGTCATAATTGAAGCAGCATCGGTACACTTTTGGTCATATTTGGCCAAACGATATATTTCGATCAGAGTCGAATGGAATCTTTCTACTATACCTGTCGAATTAGGATTATTAGGTGTGGAAATGTGTAAATTAATTTTATACATATCCATAAGTTCTCTCATAAGTTCATTATTAAATTCTGTACCGGGGTCACAAGATACCTTCCGGGGTATACCGTAAGTTGCGAAATATTTCATTAAGGCTCTGACAACCTCGGGGGTTGACCTGTTTGTAATTTCGATCGCCTGCCCAAGTTTACTAAAGGCGTCGACTAAGGTAAGGTAGTATTTACCCTCTATACTGAAAAGATCTATGAAAACTTCCTGGAATGGGGCACTTTGTGTTTGCGTAAGTTGGAGGACAGGTTTTAACGGTTTCCTGTCATATTTCATCTTTCGACAAGCTTCACAGCCATTAATTACTGCGCTTACCGTTTCTAACATATTATCCCAATAGTAATTCCGGCGTATTCTAACTATTGTTTCCTTAATACCACGGTGACATGTTAACCCTTCATGATATTTAAAAATGATTGCCTTTTGTTCTTTTTCATCCTCTACATAAACTACTCTATCTGTACATTCCAGAAATTTAACTGTGTCTCTCTTAAATAACTCTATAATTACTTTGGAAAATTCTCTTCTATGAATATCGTTTTCAAAATAGATAAAATACTTAAGCTTGGGTCTAATATATTCCTTAAGGATTTTTTTTACTAGTTCTTCATTGTTTATTGGTAAGAAAATTTCTAAAACCTTTTGTTTGTCCCTAGATAAATCTTTTACCTGCATATCATTCTTAAACCACTGAAAAACTAATATTTGGTTAGGCTTAGTGTCGATGGCTTCATGAAGTATAGGAATACCATATGATTCTAATTCTTGACCTGAATGAGCAGTTTCCGTAGAACTTGAATTTGTAGAAGGAAGTGGATAACTTTGTTTGGTTATATCCGAGACTATGGAAGTAGTTTCAGATGAATCGGAAATGGCTATAATGTCAGTATCGCTCTTCTTATTTTTTGATAACTCGTCTATTTTAGTATCCAGTTCTTTCATAAATTTATTAATATCATCGTCTACGTTAACTATCATTGACACATCTCCATCTTCCTCTTCAGAGTCTATAGCATTAATCTTAATTCGCGATAGAGCGTCGGCATTTGTATTTTGTTTGCCGTTCTTATAAATGATTTCAAAATCGTATTCCTGTAATCTAAGCCGCCAACGGGTTAATTTACTGTTAGGTTCTTTTAAGGAATAAAGCCAAGCTAACGGTCTGTGGTCGGTATAAATATAAAATTTGTTTCCATAAAGATATGGTCTGTAATGTTTTACGGCCCAAATAATAGCCAGCAATTCCCTTTCTATTGTGCTATAACGTGCTTCGGTTTCACTCAACGTTCGACTAGCATACGCTATGGGTTTATCTTGTCCGATAGGCCCTTGCGATAATACAGCACCTAGAGCAACTGATGATGCATCTGTTGTTAATATGTATGGCTTGGTTGAGTCAGGAAATTGAAGGAGAGGGGCACTAGTGAGAAGCTCTTTACACTTCTCAAAGGCGTCGCTATATGATTGATCTATTACGATTTTATTTCTTTTCTTTAAGCATGATGTCAGGGGTTTAGTTATTTTAGCAAAGTCTTTGACGAATCTACGGTAGTAGCCGATAAACCGCAGGAAACTTTTGATTTCAGTCGTTGTCTTAGGAAGAGGATAATCAAGAACTGCTTTTATCTTGTCATCGTTAGGTCTAAGTCCGTCTTTAGTTATGGTGTGTCCCAAATACATCACCTCTTTTCTAAGAAATTCTGTCTTGTCAAGTTGTATTTTTAAATTGGTTTCCCTCAATCGGTCAAACACTGTTCGGAGCTTTTGTAAATGACTTTGCAGACTAGATGAAAAGATAATAATGTCATCCAAATATACCAAGCAGTGAATTCCTTGCAAGCCTCTTAGAATGTTATCCATGGTTCTTTGGAACGTCGCCGGAGCTGTTTTCAGCCCGAATGGCATTCTAAGAAACTCGTAGTGCCCAAATTGTGTACTAAAAGCAGTCTTCTGTCTGTCAGTCTCTTGTACTTCAATTTGATGGTAACCACTAGCAAGATCTATTGTCGTAAAATATGTACTTTTCCCTAGTTTGTCGAACAAGTCGTTTATGTTTGGTAATGGGTATTTATCGTTAACAGTTATGTCATTAAGTCGTCTGTAGTCTATGACCATTCTATATTTACGTTCTCCGGAAGCATCTGCTTTCTTGGGGACAAGATGCACGGGGGAACTCCACGGAGAGAAAGACTCTTGTATAACATTATCTTGTAAGAGCTTCTCTACTTAGCGTTTGATTTCCTCTGTCTGTGCAGGGGGTTGTCGGTAGGGTTTAGTGTATATAGGGTCCTCGTTTTTAGTACGAATGTGATGTTTTACCTGATTTGTGAAGGTCAATGGCAATTGATCACAGTAAAATATTTCTTTATATTCGACACATAATTTTAATATTAACTCACGTTCTTCCGTGTTCATGTGATCAATTCTTATTTTAGAAAGATTCTCGGTAAGTAGTGTTTCAACTTCCATATCTCTCCCGTTATAAGTATAGTTAAGTTGTGAGTCATCGTCAGTATACGCAGTGGTCTTAAAAGGTCCCGTTACTGTTAAATCCATGTCGTGCTCTAATATATTTTGAATAACTGTGGTGGCGTAACCATTACTGCAATGAACAAGAGCATCTGGCATTCTGACTCCCAGACAGAATTCCTTAAAGTCCAAAATTGCTTGTCCAGAATAAATGTCGGTTGGTAGCCTAACTCTTGTTTCCGATCGAGCTGGTAATTTAATTAAATAATTAGGTGGGTTATGAACGATTGGTATCTCGGTAGTTTTAGTGATTAGAATTTTGTGTTTGAGGTCAATTATAGCTTCTAATTCTTTCAATAGGTCATTACCGATTAAACCGTCATATTTCGAATCTACGTCATAAACGTAAAACTTATGGAAAGATGCACTTTTGAATGTCGGCATTAACGGTATATGAATTACTTTATTGTGTATAGAGCTTGCATGCGTACTATCAACTTCAAAATATTCATGGTACATAAAAGATAAAAAATAATTATAAGCTTTTTTTGTACTAATAAAGGATCGCGTACTTCCGGTATCGATCATAAATTTAGCATCAATTTCTGGTAAGTAAATATAAGGTAATTTTAATTTAACATCACAATTTAGTTCTATTATTTCTCTATCTCTGTAGAGGCTTCCATCTGAAAATTTACATTCTTATCTCTCGACGAAGAATATTTATCGGGTAGTGCTTGCTTACAATTATCTGACTGTGTTGAAGAGGCATTAGGTGGTTGATTGTAAGTATAATCCAAATAAATAGAAGGGTCTTCCAAATAACTATTGTCGTAATAATTATTCGGATACTCTTCCCCATAATAGGACTCTACGTAGTATGATTGTTCATCTTCGTTATAGAGATCGGTCTCATTTACGCAAAAACCTGATTTTACAGGAGGTGCGGTGCGCATAGACACGTCTGCGTTAAATGTAGGCCTATGAGGTAAGTTTTGTTGTTGCCCAAACTGTTGCGGACGCATAGGAGGCATGGGCTGTAAGCCTGGTGGCCTATAACCAAATTGCGGTGGACGATAACCTACTTGCTGTTGAGGCCTATAACTGTACTGTGGGTTATATTGAGGACGATAATGATGTTGCTGTGACTGACTATTATAAGGCGTCACTTGTTTAAATTGGTTGTTAGGTGGAATACCGAACCTAAACCTATTCTGAATATTAGGTACCCCGTTATTGAATTTAAAGGGTACTGAGGTAAACTGCGGTTTGCTACTAGTCGATTGACTTACTTTATTTCTTAAATTATACTGTTCGAAGAAATTAACTTCTTCTAGTACAATGCTAAGCGCAGACTCAAGCGATTCGGGAGTTTTGAGCCTAACTATTCGAACCATATTTTCAGGTAAATTGTAAAGAAAAACGTTCAAAGATAATTTATTGTATATTAATATTTTATTCGCTCGCATATTTGCATCGCTAATTAAATTCACCTTTGAAATAAAACTGGCCCTAACCGATTGGATTCTATTACAGAAATCTAAATAAGTTTCATTAGATTTTATTTTTAAACTTTCTAGTTCGATAGCAATGCATTCCTCGCTACGAGGGTCACCGAAATGTTGTACTAATAATTCCTTGAATTCGTCCCACGTCTGAATGTCGCCTCGCTCACTGATAAGAGCCGCTGCTATGTCTACCAGCCGGCTAGTAATCACTTGCAGGATATAAACATCTTGCACTTCATTGCCTCTAAATTTGGCAATGATATATTCACATTTACGTATAAACAAATTTAATAGTCGCTTATCACCATTGTAAAGAGGAATAATTTTAATTGAATCGCCCGGAATTACATTGATCTCCGCCATTATCACAAAATAATAAAATTAATTAAAACTAAAGAGTATTAACATGCACAAGTAAAATAGGCTATATAACACTAAATTTAGGCTTATTTTATTAACTGTATGTCATAGTTTTACTTCCCACAAAAATATTATAATCTAGATAATCTATGCTTTTATGGATCTTATTTTATCATTTAATTCTTTTAAAATATATTATATTGTGCTATATAGTTATTAACAATTAAAACACATTTTAATAGTCATATGTAATTAACAAATAATTCAAATCTATACTAATAATATTACTTTACAATTATCATTCAATATTTGTCTCTATGTAGAGAAATTAAAATATATGTAAAAGCTTATTTATTTCACTATATTTTCTTTACTTTAATTATCAGATTACGTTTCACAATAGGAGAAGACTTATCCCAAATGCAACAAAAATAGGATGGATCATGAGGTAAGGAAGGTGAAAAGTTCTACTCACCAGCCAGCCAAAGCACCCATCTCGAACTCACTTTCCCGTAATTAGACTTATTTATTTTGGTTCGCAGGATTCGCACAGGACTTTCCACGCGCCGACTTTCCGTGATTCGAACGATATTGAGTTCAAATTCGCGTGAAGGACGACACAGCCACGATAGAGCAAATCCTACCGGCTGCGCCAGTCAAGTTCCGGGGAGCTACTTTGAGTTTTTTAAAAATAAAAAAAATGACTTTTAATTAAATTTAATTATATAAAAAAATTAATACATGGGGAGACGTGTGCACAGAGTTGGATGTGCGCACGAACTGCTCTAACTAACTTAGTCTAAGAGAAATGCAATCTTTGCATCCTGCAATCCCATCTCCAAAGTTCCCTGAAAGCGCTGTGCTGAGCACGCAGCTTTTAGGGGTTAATCAGCACTCTATGGGGTTGGGGTTGCATAACTAGTTTCTTGTGCGATGAAATGTAAATTGTATAACAACTTATTCACCACATGAAACAATAAACAATTTTGATTTGATTTGAATCTTAGAAAATTGCACGCAATTCAAAACTATTAGGTTTTTAAAGGTTGTTGTTCCACGATACGAGGGCCTTGTTCGCTCAAAGATCTGGCCATACCTTTACAATCATACTCATTACATGCTCCGTGGATCCGCCTGTCCCCAGCGAACCGTGACGCGGATATTGCAACATGGGCTTTATTGTTACGAGATACGTATCTTTTTACAATACGTACTGTTAATATGAAATGCAGACTTCACACTGGCTATAGTGATGAGTGGATGGTTGGACCACGTTGGACCCAGCACGGGGTTACCAAACCGTGTTCCAAATTCAATTTGAGTCAACAAAGGTTGATTATGTCAGTATGGTGAATCTGTGCCGTTATAATAATAATAATAATCATACTCACCTATTATCTAGCTCAAAGTAAGCATCATTAGGATCTTGTGTTATGGGTACTAGATAACGGAGAAATAATGATAATTATATGTATATAAAATTTTAGAAATATACTTAATAAACATTTAAACATCTATGACTCGTGAACAAATGCTTGTACTGATCAAACATTTGCTCCCACCGGGATTCGAACCCGGGACCCCCGACCGAGTAGCCTGCATAGCAAGGGGCACAGGCCACTCAGCCGGCCAGTCGTCAATCGTTCGGTCGTTATTATCTAATAGGTACCCGTACTACTAATCTGAATGCGAAAGTAATTCGATCTGTCTGTATGCCACGCGTAAACTTACTAGGAAAGGTTTTAAAGTCGACGATTAAGGGGCTACCTCGTGCACACTAGCGACACCAATTGATTGTTATTAATTATGGTGAATTTAGAACATAATAAACAAAAACGCTTTAGAGAATTGCTGAAGAACGGTATTTGTAATTTTTAAACATGTATCTTGTAGTGTCTACCTACAAGTAACCAAGCTTTTTATAATTGTTAAAAGTGGCCACTTTCGGCAATAGTGAAAAAATAGGTTACATGTAGAGGAATATCTTATACCGAACACATCTCAAAAAATTACAAATACCATTCTTTAGTCATTCACTAAAGCATTTTTGTCTATTATGTTCTATATTCACCACAATTAATATAAATCAAGTGGTGTCGCTAGTTCCGACGAGGTATCGCTTTAACAGTCTATAGAAAAAAAGTGGTCTGATTATTAAACCAACAAAAATACGCCGTGGGTGGGCAGCATTCAACTTGCTAGATGACAAACAAGCTGACTGCCCACCTGTCGGTAATTGGCTACCGTTTCTTAGACACCTGGAATAACAAGGAAATAATCACTTGGTGTATCAGGTGCGTTGTCATCCTGAAGCCTAAGATGAAAGGCCTTTTATACCTAGTGGCTACCTTTTTCTGCAATCGGCAACATAGCGAACTGTTTTATGCCCGAAAAAGTAAGGGCTATGGTATGTATGGTTCTGTAGTAACCGGCCTTCTTGATAGGTATTGGCACATGCTGTGCTATGTTTTACACATGCTGTGTTTTTCACAAAAAGAAATTATTATTTGAAATATATTCGGTATTCTTAATTTTTGATTTTAACATTATTATAAATGTTTGAAAAATTACTTAGTAATTAAAATAAAACTATAAAAAAAACTCAGTGGTCAGAGCAGTCGCCCGGATTGCGAAAGGTCGCGGGTTCGATTCCTGCCTCAGGAAGTGAAATTTTTCTTGTTTTATTATATTTTAATTACTATATATTCGGTAGTCAGAATTATTCTAGACTTTGAGAGAGAGAGATAGGAAGACTCAGGCCGAGGGGCCACGCGCGACGGCCGGTTGCTAGATGGTTTTGAAATACAATTTTATACAGCGTTGTTTAGATCTGATTCGAAGGAAATATAAGCGATTACAAGATTCCCCGGTGTTTGATTACGGCGCAAGCCGGGTCGCGACAGTACCTACCCTGACGAACGTCATCAAAGTCACAAGAATCTCGCGTTCCATTTTATTTACGCATGTAAATAAATATTTACATGCATATTCCCCATTATGACGATTTATAAGAACTGAGTCTTAAGTCAATTTAAATAAAGAACTTTTTGTTTATTTATTTATTTAGAAAGTAATCTCAGGAAACAAATCAAAGTAATCTCAGGGAGGTATGTGGAAACGTAGCGGCCATTAGGTATTCCCAATAATGATTGTGAAACTAAAGATGATTCTTAGAAGAAAACTTTGTTCTACAAACCCTGCACTACATACAATAACTAAAAAGCGCATAGAATCTAAACTGGGGCAATGTCGCGGCATGTTCTATAATGTTACCTATAGTAAATCAGTAATGTCTCTATATTATCTTTATCGCTATAAAGCGGCATGTACACTAGACAACACATAAACTGGAAATTCTAAGCGTATAATATAATATCTGGCATTCAGTTTAAATGAAAATGTACATACGTAAAATTTTGTCATTCTGTTACTTACGGAAAGGAGATGTTCTGTATTGGTACTTGAAAACCCCCCACGATAATATATTGAAATTGAAATTGAAAAAATTTATTGCCGAAAATAGTTACAAAATAGTCAACACTTATAGTAACACAACTTATTAAACGTGATTACATTAATATACAGATTAACTACATTTCATTGATGATATGACATTAAACATGTGATTATCGGCAATGGGTACCAATCTCAGCATAATACTGAGCTCAGCTCAGTGCTGGTTTTCAGATTGATCCCTGTGGCTGACAAGTTACAACAATTTGTTTGATAATGGGGCATACATAATGAACAATAATAAAATAATAATTCCTTAACATTAAATTTGACAGGATGGAAGAGTCTAGTACGGTGTGTGCGTCACAGCTATGTGTATACGATGCAACTGTGTACGTGATTCGTTTAAGGTGTGATTTTCTCTATTCTGTGAATCGGTGACTGACGCATTAATTACATGGTGGGGTTTCAAGTTTTTTTTAAAAGGGAAAGTGGGGTTTTCTGTCGCTGTTTGTCTAGCAAATGGCTACGAACTAATATTTTGTATTTAGATAAAGTTAGATAGGATATATTATATATATATATATAATATATCCTTTTTCCATTTTTACACCCCGGCATTTTTGAGTAATTTTTAAAAGTGTATGTAAGTGTATTCTAAGCCGTGTATGCAAGTTTCACTGATGAAATATAGAAAAAAAAAAAATTGAAATCCTTATGATTAGTTAGAAAAAAGAGCAGAAACTTGCCGTGTTCTTCTAGCATTTACAATAAATTATTATTGCAAAACAGTCGTAGCCTGAACCAAATCAACCCCATGCCTAGTTAATAAAAAAATGAATTTCACATCTCTGGATAACAATTTTTTGACCAGAGTGAAATGTTACTAGGTGGTAGACCCATATGTAGGGTCGCCTGGGTAGGTACCACCGCCTTTCTTATTTCAGTTGTGAAACAGTTCGCTGTGTTTCGGATTGAAGGGAAAGGTAGCCAGTGTAATTACTGGGCATGGACGGCATTTCATCTTGGGCCTCAGGATGACAACGCACCTGCAATATCTGCAATATCAAGTGCTTTTCCTTGTTATTGCAGGTGTCTATAGGCGGCGGTAGCCGCTTACCACCAGGTGGACCGTCAGCTTGTTTGTCATCTATTTGTATAAAAAAATGCAGGCATTTAAAATTATACTTTTGGTCTCATAAAATTTTTAAAATATACTCTTTCTTTTCATTTAATTTTTCACTTAGGGGGTAGCTGAGCACTAGCCCCCATACATTTTTAGAACATTTCCTTTTTAGTTTTTTGTTCTGGCACGACGGAAAGGACCCGAAGAGGAGGTTGTTTGAGAGCGGTCGCTACCATAGACAAATAGATAGAGTTCATGCTCTCAGACAGTGCTACCCATGAGCCACTATCAATCGTGGTGAGAAGAGGGAATACAGCTCTCTAACATTATATAACAGAGGATCATCATCATTTCAGCCGAAAGACGCCCACTGCTGGGCATAGGCCTTCCCCAAAGATCCAAAGGGGGGTTTTGGACCATCTCCCACCACGCTGGCCCAGTGCGGATTGGTTGGGGCGCCAGAGCCTCGTGTGTTGGTCTACAGGGTGCACCACGTGCAGGGGAGGTTGGCTTGGATCCCGTGAGGTGTTGACAGAAGATCGCTTCTAAATAAATTTACTCAACTTCGTAGGTTGAGCATCACCAGAACTCATTGAAAAGCATAAGCTAGGAGAGAGTGTTAAATTTTTGTTTCCGCCGGTGGCGATCGGTGCGATGATAGAATCAGGCCGTTGGCACCACGTCAAGGAGTTCCTCGGAACACCTCATTATACAAACGGTAGAACACATACAAGGAGGCAAAAGGTTCAATACCTTTTGAACTCTTGGCAGTTTCAACCTACTAGCAGCTGTCCGCAGTTTCGTAGGTAATAATATTGATAATAATAGCGCCATATCGATGCCGATATAGACTACTCTTTAGGAAAACCAGTCGGTCATCAGTTTCACTTTCATTGGCTACGTGTTTTCATTAATACTAAGTATGCGACCAGTGTATAAAAAAATATTTTGATACCGATGGTCTCAAAATATTTTTTTATAAAGCTTACGAAGTTTTATCAGAAAATATAATTAGATTCTACCACTATTAATCGCAATTCAGTTGGTTCTTTTCTAATTGAGATGGGTGCATGTGATGGGATGGGTTCGCGGGAAGCTTGGTTGTAAATAAAATGTTTTAAAAATTCAATTTTTTAAAGTTCTCTTGGCTTAATAAACATTAGTAGATATACTGCCAGCCAGCAACATACAGGATGTTCCGTACCCCTAGCACGAACACTTTCAAATTTATAATCGTAATCGAACTATCACGCACGCTTAAAATTTCAAACAAAAAGCTAACGTAACCACTCGATACGATGGTGATGCGAAATTTAAAAGTGTTCGTGCTAGAGGTCATTCTATACACGACGTGTTCCATACAAATTAGTAGTGTAGGCACTACAGTGGCGTATGAAACTGCTGATTTTTCCCGTAATTTTAATTATTATAACAAGTCGTGCTTGGGGTCACCACCAGGGCCTTCCGCCTTCATTACCGAGAGCGTTCCTCTTATACCCTTAATGGTATAGATAGATTATAGATACATCGCAAAAACAAAAAAATATCTGACTGGTTTTAAATTTGGACTTAAAATATATCTGTGCCTTACCTATCGACTCTACCTCTGCACAAACAAACCACGCAGTTAGCAACTATTTAAATACATTCCATTAATTAATATTTATTTATTCAAACTACTTACGAAACAAATGGTTTAATTATCGTCTGTCAATAGCTTACAAAACTATGTCAGCTGTCGATCTTAGCTATTTTTGACAGGCTACTAGACTAACTAACTAATTAACGTTCGATTCTGTTGAAATTTTTAAAATAAATCGTCAAAAATTTAGCAATGACAATATACAGTACAGACCACAGCATATCAAGAGTAAGAGTTGCACTAAAACCGACTCTATCACGAACGCAGTAGGGGCAGTCGCAAGGTCGAACTGTTACGGTTGATGTGCTGTCCACTGTACAGTCACATCAAACTCATTTAAGCTCTCAGAGTAATAATAATATCTGCACTTTTTTTAGAAAATAAAACTCTAATACTAAAGTGATAGAGTCGTATGTCGTTTGCAACATCACTTAAATAAACATTTAACAACTGAAAGGCGATTCTAAAACTGCTGTAGTAATAAGGTTGCTTTTCTAAACCATCATAGTTATTTGTGAGCATTCCGAAAGCTCAGATAACGTTGAGGCTGACTATACCGAGTACTTAAATTGTTTTTTCAAGGGTTATTCTTCATATTCTATTACTTACCATACATTGTAACAAAAGATATGTACACAATGATCATAGTAAGTAATAGGTCTTCAGGTGGTGCAAAGCAGAAGAATAAAAGAATTCGTTACTTAAATAAATACCGATACTTATGAAATAAGCAACCATATAAATTGTCATATTTAATCAATCATATAAAATATTAAATGGTCTTAGAGAAAAGAATTTAAATTATTATTAAATAAATTAAATTATTATAATAAACTCTACAATTGTGCTACTCTCAGTTTCCAGACCACGTTCGTTGAATGAACTATTTTACTGTATTTTTTAAAATAATTATCTATGCACTTAACGTAGACAGTCCTATTACGGCGGTATTCAAAATCAACGCCTGTTACAAATATTTTTTATTTTTATTTTACATAGGCACATTTAGGTGTTACTGAATAAAAAGAAACAACCATGTTAGCCTACCGGCGCGGCGTACAAATATTTAAAAAACAGGATACCAACAGATTAAAATATTAAACACCAGTCAATATGTTTTTAACAGTCAAATACATATGATTTACAATACAATAATGTCATCTGTAATACAAACTATCAAAAAAGATTCATAGTAAAGTAAAAAAAAGCACTTCGCAAACAATGTCACAGTATTTCTACTCAAAACACTTTATATTTATCACAAAAATAACTCAACATAAACATAATTTGATGACTTTAATAATCTTAAAAGTCCTTAGTTTAACTTTTCTTCTAGGAGCTTTAGATATTTTATTCATAGTAACTTAAATTGAACACTTGCTTCCGAAAGTTCAGAGCAAACTAACAGAATAGCGATGAAACAACTACTTCGATAAGCAACGTAAAGTCACCTTTATACTACATAATATATTTCACCTTTTCACATACGGTTGCCTTTCCGGTGCTCGACGGTGCTATGTAGAGCCATGAGCCGCATCGGCCTGATTTTCTTACGTTTCACTTATTTCTTACGTAGGTACGAAAACAGTAAAGGTTGATATTTTACTGGCATAGAATTGGACGCATTGCTGCCACTCCGTCGGTCTTACAACTTGAATCTCTGAAGGTTAAAGTGAATAAGAACATTCTAGGCATATTCACAATAGACCACATTGTCGCTGGATTTCCAATCACTATTTAAAATTTGAAAAAAGTTGCTTAAAATCTACTGTTATTAATTCGGTTACTTGAAATTTTTATCGGCAAATGCCTTGACAGTTTAACACTACCTGATAATTATTGTGAAGCACTATTCTTTAATGGTTCTGGCAAAATATAAACGACTTTTAATAGTTTGTCTGGAATAACTAATTTTATTTATTCTCTTTGTTTTGCATACGTCCGACTGCTAACCACAGACCATAGAGCGAGCAAAAGACAATTTGACAAGGGTGGCACGGTAATCACATTTTTTAATCGTTCTGAAATCGATTATTATTCACGATAGGAATTGTATTACGTAATTTCATTCTCCAGTAATAAAAGTGATTCTTATACTCTCCAAAATAAGGACTCTTTTACCATCTTACGCTGAACAGCACTCACAGTTTTCACTCATCATCAGTGAAAGTGTTATTCAATCTTATTTTGAGGCTATTTTTTGTCTTAGTAGATCCTTGATTTGGGAACGATCCACAAATTTAAGAAAATTCCCAGCCTTAAGAGTCTCAACATGATTGGTGTCAATTTTTCCCTGAATAAAGGCTTCGTTTGTCCAGGTCCACAATCGCACAGGAGATGCATTAGAGCAACACGTTCCTGTCCTCAGTAGCCACTACAAGTACAAACATCAGATGTTTAGTTTGCATTGGCCTGTCAAAGCTCTAACCATTACATTAACGTTACTCCTGCTGGGCTTTATCAGCTTTCCAGTTCCTTAATCATAGTAGCACTGCATTAGAGACTGGTCGATCTTACGAAAAATACTCTAGGTATGACAATATGAGGCTTTATACGGCTGAGCAAATATGGATAGGCAGGCAATAAATATGGTGTGAGCAACACTGTGTGAGCATGACACATGAAATGTTTTTTTTAATACAAAGCACGACAAATGACTCAACACCACCTGATGTGAAGCGGTAAGAAGAGTCCATATGCGAAGACAGCTAGTGCAGTTAGTACACTGCACCTTGCCGGCCCAAAAGGTGCTTTTTCATGCCTTTTTTGGAGGAACCCATGTCATAGGAAGGAGGGAATACATGTGCAGGCAAGGAATTCCAAGT
The DNA here is from genome assembly GCA_947347705.1 of Nymphula nitidulata. NCBI lineage: Eukaryota > Metazoa > Arthropoda > Insecta > Lepidoptera > Crambidae > Nymphula > Nymphula nitidulata. Next base: position 12,714,750 of record OX374636.1, read on the forward strand.
TCTGGAAGTAAGACATAGAAACGAGGCACTAAATTTCTTTGCGCGTGATGTTGAGGTGGAGACAGTGAATTGGTGACTCCGAAGACTGGCCCGCGTCCAGAGTAGGTAGGATTATGTATCTCTCTTTATTAAAATTACTTGCATATTTCAAATTTTTTTTTATTCGACCTATGTGCAGAGGATTCTGCGCCAGCGATACACAAAGGAGCATATTTGTTTCAACTAAGAAAATAATTTCGCCTGACACCGGAGATGGGTCAATCTAAAATTGGTAATTTCAAGCTCCTCCGTGCTTCTGAAGTCACGTTATGCTGTGCCCAGCAGTGGGACGTGTATAGGCTGTTGATGGTGATGATGATGATTAAATTTTTAACACACTATTTTTAATTACAATAAATATTTAAAGGAAAATACGTCGTGCATTAACTATTTATGCGTCCACATTTTTAAATTAACTAAATGCACATAGTAAGTAGGTAATATGATTTATTATAATGCTTAAAATATTAAAAATTTTACTGCATAAGGAATCGCATAGGTAATAAATAGGTATAATAAAATAACATCAAGCCGCGTATATTAATTCACGTATATCGTCTTAATGCGTTAAATATTAAATAAATCATGCAGATTATTTCAATTCATAAATGAGTCAAACCTTATTCAGAATGATAAAGTCGATAAAGTGGGTATGTTGGTCTGTTATTTTTTTTTATTTTTTTTATGCATGCAGCTACAGTTACAGCGAATATCTAAAGTTAGCAGCCGTGAATTCGTGGTTGAGTCAACGCTGTCATTCCTTTTGGCGTTCGTTTGGCAACCATTTGACAACCGTTGGCGATATTGGCGTTCCGACGACGAGCACGGTGTGGGCCGGAACTGTAAAGTTGTTTATTTTTTTATATTTATGTAAAGGTCAATCAAATATTGAATGATGTAATTATGATACATTTTCAACAAAGAAAAACATAATTGAAATATTATTCTATCGATTGTACTTCATGACGTATCTCTAAAACAGCGACAAATATACACAGCCAAGAAAGAGATTGACGGTAGGGATAAGTGAACACGCTTGCCCGCAGCGCTGTACTCAAGTGTCAAAATCAATGGCGCTTCGTCGTCAAGCTCGATGTCAAATATTTCTGTTATAAATCGCAATGCTGGTAAGCGTAGCCTTTTTTGGCGCTGGTCATAAAAGACACAAGTGGCAATGCCCCAACATAACACTTCCTCGATGAGAATTGACGACTCAAGTCACCGGAAAAGAACATTACAAGCTGGTGATATACTGGATCATTTGATATTGTCATTACATTTGTATGACATATTATAACATTAGCTGCATCATTTCATAGAAATGTCATGAAATTATCAAATAAATAAGATGTTGTTGAAAGTGGCAAACTATTTCTAAGAACGATTATACTTAGCCTATGTTTCAATTTATTGTCGTATTGACGGCACCACCTTGTATAAAGCAAAGCAAATGACTAAAGAGTCAATATTGTGATGACAAGTAATGTAACTTGAGGTCCTGGCCTCCTCCACCGAGCCGTCCAGTGGTGTTTTTTCTTTTTCTTTTTGTAGAACCTAACTATCATCAGCAAGGGCGTCGCCAGCCCATGGGCCAGGGGGGGGCAAGTTGATATTATGGAGATTTTTTTTATACAACTAGATGATAAACAAGCTGATGGCGCACCCGGTGGTAAGTGGTTACCGTCGCCTATACACACCTACACCAAAAAAAAATGAGAAAAAAAAAACAAATGAGAATGACCTAATAAGCGACCATCAGCAATAAGGCGATAGAAACAGTCACTCTATTAGTGATCTTCTAATATACTTCACACGCCGTTGATCCCTTGCTATTGAAAGTCAGCGCAGAGAACTTCTTTACAAGTTACCAACTTACGAGCTGCTTGACGGCTTGTACAAATGGGTCGCTAGCTTTTTATGCAGTAGATGCATAAGAGCCGTTGAGAGCAGTTGCTCGGCTAGCATGGACATTAATGCTGGCAAGGTTCGGTGCTGTCTCCAACAGTTTCTGATACATATCAATGATAAGCTGTCTATTGACAGACAGACTGCATTGTTATGCGGATGAAAGTACTAGAGACCTAGAATGCGGCTCGTGCCAATATCCCAAATAAGAAATTTTCCCCATTAACTGTGGCTCTACATTTTCTTAGCACATCCTTTACATGTCTAAGAGTATCGGGACTTCGGGATATCCCTAGTGACGTTCAGTTCAGCAGTCATTTAGAGTATAAAGTCAAGCTGGCATCCAAGAAGCTTCGTGTGGTATAAGTCAAGTCTTAAGTTAAGCCCCATATGAAATAGGAGACTGCGGAGCTGCATAGAGAGGGGTCGCCCTTAGCTGACCCAGTCACTCGCAGACGGCCACGGGAAAGAAGAAGGCATTACGTCCACTTGCTTCTCTTGTTGTAGTGGTGCCTTAGGTGGAAGGTCAGGGGGCTCACCTCCGAATAACACAGCTCGTCAAATATGAATAGAGTGGAGCAAGAAGAAGCTCGCAGTTGCGCGGGCTGACTGTCGGGGTGGCAGGGTTGACTGCTTGTTCGTTCCCATATCTCCCAATAATGACGGAAGAGGGTTTTAGCAGTGGATCTTAGTGAGTAGGACGGACTTTTTTGTCCGGGAGGTACACAAAATCGCCACTGGGCTCGGTGGCCTTAACCTGTAACCACCTCCCCCGCGTTAAAAAAGGCCCCATATGAAATAATGCTGATACATATGGGCGGGAACACCTAGATACTCACTAAGACCATTTATCGCGGTTCAAAGGCGCTTTATGAGAATTGTTGATGATCTTGAGCTCACGAGAAATATTGGACCCTTAAGCCTAAGGAGAGATTTTGCCTCCTTTGGTGCATGCTACCGTTTGTATAACGAGTTGTGTTCTAAATCTAAGGAATTATTTGATATGATGCCCACGGCCTCGCTTTCTGTCGTCGCACCGCTCGCCATTGGTAGGGAATTTCCTTACACGTTTGAACCAAAGTGGTGAAACTTTCTCCCGCTTACGCTGCTCGTGTTGTGGAATGAGCTCCCTGCAGAGGTTTTCTCGAAATAGTACAATCGCTTTTCTTATTTCAGGCGTGAAACAGTTCGCTGTTACTTATTCCGATTGAAAGAAAATGTAGCCAGTGTAATTACTGGGCATGGAAGGTATTTGATCTTAGGCCTCCGAATGACAACGCACCTGCAATAATAAGTGATTTTTTTTCTTGTTTTTGCAGGTGTCTATAGGCGGCGGTAACCACTAACCACCAGGTGGGCCGCCAGCTTGTTTGTCATCTAGTTGTATAAAAAGAAGTATAGCATTGGGTGCTTCAAAAAGAGCTTGAAAATGTTTTTACAGGGTCGACAACGCGAAATAAACTACGCGGTGACCACTTACAATCAGGTGATCCGTATGCTTGATTGCCACCTTAGTACTATAAAAAAGAATTGTAGGAGTACACAGTCAAGCCTCAAAAGTATAATTGTCATAAGGTCGGTTCAAAAGTTCAATGTGTGTCTTCAGGAGCTCTTGACATTTATTATAATATTAGAAATATCGAACAAAAATAATTTACGTCAGTTAATAAAAACATAAGTTTCGGGGTTTACTCGACCACATTATTATGAAATTCTTGTAAGTTTTATTCTAAAACTATCTATAAAATGTTACTATATGGTACAAACTTAGCGAATTCGTTGGAGTTTTGTTGGCTACATTTTTTGATTTTGGATCTCTAGGGGGGGGGCAACTGCCCCCCCCCCTGCCCCCCCTTGGCGACGCCCTTGATCATCAGTACTTAATTCAACTCTATTCTTAATTTACTTAACCCGCAGAAAGACTCTTAGTCCAAGACAGTTCAAAATCCAATTAAAATGATATTTTTCTAGTTTAAATACATTTTTATTAGTAAATAATTTTTCAAACATTTATAATAATGTTAAAATCAAAATTAAAGAAAAGTTAAAGTAAATCCAAGTACCTATGTCTGGAATCCGGGCATACCTGTCAAGCCACGAATTCCAGACACAAATGGTTTATAATTATCTTAAGACTCTCGGGAGTCTTATGCGGTAAATATTTTAAAAACACATAATATAGACCTAGTTGGGTAGCTATCATGTTATTTACCACATGCTTAGATAAATAACAGCTAATAATAAATATGTTTTATAAAAAAACGTAGTTTAGGTAGGTGTTTGCAATCATAGAGTTTTATGGCTTATATTAGGTTCATAAAAATTATGTAAAGTAGGTATTAACTTTACTATGCTCTCGCTCGAGCTTAATATATACCAGCACCGTTTTCCACTGAAATAAATGCTTAAAAAGGAGTTTGCATAAATACTAGGATTAGTTTTAAGCTCTACAAAAAATATAAAATTAGGGATATTCCAATTTTACATTTGACCATCAACTTTTCTGTATAAACAAAGCACGGCAAATGTAAGAATAGTCCATAATCATGCAAAGACAGATAATGCAGCCTGAAATACACTGCTCTTGCTGCCTCCACCTTCTTGGCCCAAAAGGTGATAACTAAGTGTGGTAGAGTCAGAGCTAAAGAAACGGCTATAACGATGTATCTATCTGTTATGTCTAATTCCTATCAGACAATAAAAACTTGTATAAAGCTTTCTTTCTAGTTAATCAACATTTCTTCTTAAATTTATTTATGAGTGTCGTGTTTAAGTTGGAATCTTCATTTCCGAAGTGCACCTCAATGTGTCACACGATATCCACTAGACGCGTGACCTTAAAACTTGAATGTTTAAGTACTTGTAACTTAAAAACGAACAGCCCTAAAAGGTTGTCAACGCCATAAGTAAGTTATGCTACTATATTTTGTTTGCTATTGTTTTTTACTATGAGAAGGCAGGTGTTAGGGCGTAAAAACCAAGTTACCGATGCACTTAGTTTAACTCCTACATGCATTGATATACGATTCAAATTGGATGGAAATTGCAGCGCTAAATAACTTAGTTTATGTAAGCAGCATCGACGCATGCGCGCTATGCGCCAGTCTCTATTTAACCTGCGCGGGATTCGATCGCGCGTTCTCGTAACGAATTACCGCGAAACCTTTTCGATTTTCGATCTTTCGTGACTCGATTTCGTACTGCTAGTCAGTGTTGTGCTGTGCTAATTACTGTGCATTTGTTACAACTGTGCTAAGTGTGTGTGCTGGGATTTTGGTTGTATTTTCGAGTTTTTTTCGAAGTAGATTTCGGTGAGTAATTTTGTTACGTCTTTTACTGTGTTAGCTCCGATTTGGGCGTGCGTTATTGTTGTGGATGTGGTCACGATTCGCTTAGGGCATGTTTATGTTGAGGTCTTATTTGTATAAAGTTTTTTTTATTACAAAAGTTGAATCTTTTCATGAAATTGAACAGCACATCTTTTTTATAACTGCATCTTTATATTGAATAAAGACAAAGCAAAATAAACAGAAACAACAAAAAAACTTATCTCAATTATTGACTTTAGCAATATCTTTATAGAAATGAAGAACTAGTTTTTGCCGTTTTTGAAATAGTACATAGCTATTAATTAAGGCCTACCTAGTAAATTATTTTCATAGTACACATGGATATCGATCAAGCGATATACTTTGTCATTTTTTGTATCATGAGTACGAGCATTTGTTTACGAGTCATGGATGTTTCTATTAATATGTTTATTTAGTATATTTCTAATATTTATACACATATTTTTATCATTATTTCTCCGTTATCTAGTATCCATAACACAAGCTCCTAATGATGCTTACTTGGGGCTAGATAATAGGTGTGAGTGTATGAATATTATTTTTTATTTTTTATTTGTTTACTGTAAACTTTTGGTAGGTAATCCTTTGTTATAAGAGCGGGTTTTAAAGTGATGTGCTACGAGTTATCTGCTTTCCACTATACAATCGATTTTCACATCAATTGGCACTACATAATTGACTGTAATATTGCCACAATAGAGATCCGCGTGATCTGCAGCCCACTGTACCTATCTATTTTATTTTTATTCTCAATAATAGAAGAACATTTACCTGCTTAGTTACCCGTAGTAACAATGACATTTAAATCATGATGTTATTAACAAAGGAAATTATTAAATAACAATGTTGACTCTAGGAAAAATCAAATGCAAATGAAATCATAATTCTTAGGAATAAGACTGAAATTCAACTGCCTGTCTAGCGTTTGCCTGACTTCAATATTATTCAGATTGTATCTTCCGGGTTCGATTTAGGTTCTGTAGTTTAGGTGAAACAAAAATAGTACTATTATATAACAATTTAGATTAAAACTTTAATAGCAAACAATCAATTTGCGTTGCCGGATGATAAGCGGTCACCGTGACCTATAGACGCTTTGAACACAAGGGCATGCAGCGCAGCCCACTTGGCGAGATGCTTGGCTATGCTATTCAGTAGTTAATTACTGATTATTGTTTCTACAGAAGAAGTGACGTCACAATAAAAACTCTTGAGATCTTCCAGTGACGATTCAATTACTGTCTTCACCTCAACATCACGTACAGAAATGTAGTAGCTAACTGGTTTCTTTGTCTTCCAAAACTTGGTATTCTTTGCCAGTTTAAGTTTTTTCTCTTTCCTAAACTAAAACGTTCCTTCAAAAGAAGGCCGGCAAGGTGGAGGCGGCTGGAACAGTGTATTGATGCTGTACTGTCTTCCCATATGGACTCATCTGACCCTTGTCATCAGTTGGTTTTGGTTCACCGATGGAGCGAGCACTAATAGTCAATATGGCTTTCAACTTTCAACTTTCAACTTTATTGCTTTTCCACAATGGTCTTAAGGTCTAAATAAAATATTTTGTCTGTACATCATGGACCCTGTCGGGCACAGCAATTAGAAGGGAGGAGGATATTGTGTCATTGAATTTATTACTTTTCAAATTACTATCTTTTATTCTTCTAATATTGTTAACTAATTTATGTCATTATTTATTTTATTAATCGTTTATTATATTTTGTTATGTTTATTAATATGTTACTAATATTATTATAATTTACCTATATTATATTTAACACAATTTGGCTGTCCCAAAGAGAAAAAAAAAAAATTTGAATCAATTTATAGTTATTATAATATAAATATTGTGCAATTTTATAATTAAATTAAATGTTTGATTACCTAATTTCATGTCAATTATATAGATTTTTAAATGCGTTTAATTTGTTAGCTCTAAATTGTCATCAAAGTAATCTTGTAGTGTATAGTAGCTTTTTAATATAAGTACAGTCTTCAATTTTTTGTAAAATTTATTATCATTTGCTATTGCTTTAAGCGCACTTGGTAGTTTGTTAAATATTCTTACAGCCATTACTAACGGGCTACTAGAGTGCAACTTTAATTTCGAAGTGGGCAACATTAACCTTGTTTTAGTTTTTTGACGCAAGGCGTACTTTGTTGGCAAGTCCTGTCTACTAGCAAAAAAATATGGATACTTCTTTACAAATTTACAAATTTCCAATATATACATGCATGGGATAGTTAAGATCCCCCTACTTTGAAAAACGGGTTTGCAGCTGTCAGTTTGTTGTATGTTTGCTATGATACGTACCAACTTCTTTTGTTGTATAAAGAGAGCTGGTGCATCTTTGCTATTTCCCCATAAAGCAATGCCATAGCTTAGCCACGCGTGAGCATATGCGTAATAAGCAGCTAGTGCCGTTTTTTCATCGGTATATTTTTTTATTTCACGGAGGCCGTATGAAAATCTGGATAACTTTGAAAGTAACTTATTTATATGAGGTTTCCAGTTAATATTTTTGTCTATAGTTAGTCCAAGAAACGAATATTCATCAACGGGTTCTAAGTTCTCGTCACAGTAATTGAAGTTTATTTTTAATGTAACTTTTTGATAGGGGTGGAACGTCAATAGTTTTGTTTTTCTAAAGTTAATTTTAAGGTTATTGTAATTCATCCATGTGGTTAATTTGTCTAGAATTAATTTAATTTTGCCATTTATATCAGTGTTGTTTTGGCACGAAGTAAGTACCGAGACATCATCCGCAAACAACACGCAATGATCAGTCATGACTTTAGGTAGGTCGTTTATATATATTAAAAATAATAGACATCCGATCACACTTCCTTGTGGGATGGATGCGTTTGTAGTTTTACATTCTGACCGTACATTTAAGATTTGCGATGTTTCTTTCTCATAATAATCAATATCAACATATTGTTTCCTATCTTTTAGATAAGACGTTATCCATTTATGACTTTGGCCGCGTATTCCTATATTATATAATTTTTCTAATAAGATATTATGTTGCACCCTATCATATGCCTTCGACATATCAAGGAGTATTCCGACTGCGTATTTTTTGCTATTTAGTATATTATAAACTTCTTGCATGAATTTGAAAACTGCCAAGACAGTAGAACGCTTTTTCCTAAAACCATTCTGGCTGTCATCTAAAACAGCATATTTTTCGCAGAATTTATAAATACGGTCATACATACATTTTTCAAAAATTTTCGACGCAGTAGGTAAAAGTGCAATTGGTCGATAGTTATCTATGTTCGTCTTATCATCTTTTTTATGTATAGGTTTTATGATTGTTCTTTTTAATATATCTGGAAACCGGCCCTCCTCAAAGGACTGATTTATTAGCAGAGTAAACGGAAAAGTCAATTCTTCTGCACATTTCTTTATCAATGAGGGTGGCAACTCGTCGATTCCGTAACTATTCTTATTTTTAAGATTTTTTATGTGTTTATATATTTCACCACAGTCTACAGGGCTGAGAAACATAGAATTTACGGTCGAATGCCTTGTGGGGGGATCATATGCCTGACATATATTATTATATTCTGTAATCTGTCCTATAGATGTAAAATAATCATTAAACATATTAGAAATTTTTTTGGGGTCAGAGGTGATTTTATTATGTTCTTTTAAATTTATATTACACTTTTCGTATTTTTGAGTTTTATTTGTATTTTCATTTATAATTTTCCACATTGTTTTGATTGTATTAGTAGACTTTTCCATTCTGCGTTTATTACTTAACTTTTTAACATATACTATTAATCTTTTTAGTATTTTTTCATATGTTTTATAATATCTTTGAAGCGTTTTATCATTTAACTTGTGCGTAAGAATTTTTAGAAGTCTTTTATTTCGACATGAAGTTTTTATTCCTAATGTAAGCCAATTTTTTTTTATTTTTGTTTTTAATTTTATTTTGCACTTTGGAAAGCAAGTATCAAGAAGTTTAATCAATGTTTCATGAAAATTTTGATAGCTTTCATTAATATTTTTAGAGTGAAGGAAAAGTAGTTGCCAATTTATTGTACATAGTTTATGTTTAAAATTATTTATATTGTTAGCGTTAAATAATCTTTTATTTAGGCACCATGTTATTTTTTTCTGACTTTGTTCTACACGCACCTGGATTGTAGTGCCTGCATGGTCAGAGAAGCCCAGCTCTTCCACATAGGCTAAGAGATCAAAGCCGTCAAAGTTTGTGAAGATTAAGTCTAAACATGTTGATGTTGTTTTTGTGATACGTGTTGGTCTTGTTATGTGTTGTGTGAATCTACTTTCAGACATTATATTTAATAATTGTCGTTTTTTTAGAGAATTACCTAAAACGTCTATGTTTATATCTCCTCCGATAATTATGTTTCTTTTTGGATATTTTTTATTTATGTATGCAAGAATTTTCTGTAATTGGTCAAAGAATAAATCCTCCTCTCTTCCATTCCAATAAATGCTAATAAGTAAGATATTCAAAGTAGGTAGTTCCGACGCACATATTTCTAGTACATGCTCTATTGTCATATTTGTAATGTCATCTCTTTCAACGCTCTCGATTTCTTCCTGAAGCAAGATACACACTCCGCCCCCTACCCGTTGCTTTCTACAATATGAAGACGCTATTTTGTAGTTTGCGATTTTTGTCATTTCTAACTTGTCCGGCGATAGCCACGACTCAGAAACACATACTGCACCGTAGGTTTGGTTTTCCTCTAAGAAAGCCTCCAGTAGATCTTGCTTATTATATAGGCTTTGGAAATTTTGAAAGAGTGCCTTAAATATTTTTCTGTTATTTGGCTTATCAGGCCTAGCCACTTAAATACTTCCTCCGTCAACTACAACAGTTCAATAGGAGACACATTGAGGGCGACATTCATGTTTCCGAAAACCAACAACTTATAGATCAACTTATAGATCCCATAGATTTTTTTTCACTTTTATAATTTTCATCGAATGAACTGTACACCAATGCACGTTTGACCAAAAAAGAAAAACAAAATAATCACGAAATCTAGATAGGTACCAATACGAGATCAGACAAAGCTGTCCGTGGAAGCCCGACACGGCCGTGTTAGGTTAGAAATCTAAAGTAGGTTAAAAAAATAACCACGAATTTTTTTTTGGTCAAACGTCAAACAGTTCGTTCGATGAAAATTATAAAAGTGAAAAAAATCTATGGGATCTATTAGTTGGTAAAATGGTTTTGGGAAACATGTGCGGGACTCACACTACCACGCTGGCTGGTGGAATAGGTTGAAGTAACGATTGAGACAATTATAAAGCACGAACTAGCATCTGGTATCATCTATAGCGAAAGCTGCTTTGCTATCGTGATTGAAACAAAAATCGAAACCACTTCTAGCGAGATCATCTTCCAAACTTTATCTTAATACAATCATCAAATAAAAGTCTCTTGAGACGCCGACCATGCATGCGTGACTTATCGCCTTTTGCCAAAATGACTATTTATGTAATATTAATTAAACATCTCAATAATTATAGCTTCACGTTTGACTACATAAGACATAAGAAACACATTACGGTCTTCAGACAAGTCAAATATAAGTAGTTTTTATCACTATAATTATTCATATAACAAGTATGTTTATGTTAATCAAGTAACTTACTAGAGCAGGGGAGATTGTAGATAAACTGAACGTAATTGGTGAACCGTACATTATATTTTTTATAGTGGTAGTGTATATTAATGATATTAAGTGTAAAATTACTGTCAAAAAATTAAATGATTGATTACAATAACTAGTTATTCATAACGAGAAACTTTGACTGATTAAAATAATTATAGTACTTAACTTTTAAAATTAAGTAGGTATTTAAAATAAAAGTTATACGGGATGGTGACGCCAATTCGACAATAAATTAAAACCTGGGCTATATTATTTCATAGAAATGTTTTACAATTTTCTAAATACTCATTTGATATTTTATTTTATTTTATTTTTGATGATGATTTGATTTGATATTTTATTTTATTTTATTTTTGATTTTTTATTCATTTGATATTTTTATAACATTTCTATGAAATAATGCAGTTTATGGTATTATTTTAATTTATTGTAAGTGGTGCTTTAATGTATTCTCGTTCCTGTATTATAAACACTAACCTAATATTTAGAAACTTTAAAACGTGACTTAAAAAATAGAAACTTATAAATAAAAAACACCACCTAAATCTTGCAAAACAGGAAGTGTTCCAATAAGACTAGTTGCATTAACTCGCTGAATTTAATTAATTAAATTAAATTTATAATTCCCAATTTATTTATACACTTAAAAGCTATTAGTCGAAAGATTAATAAATAAATATAAAAATAATTGTCATTGCAGTGGACTTAGGGTTAACCTGTATTTTAATAGGATTATTTTCTATGTTAGTATTTTTTAAGAAAGTATGTTTCTTACGGTCACTTGTTTCTTCTATATACAGTAATAATGACAAACGGATATTTTCTCTGGCGAGTCATTATCTATAATAACAATACAAATTCAACTCTTCTGATTGACTTCCAAAGAACCCAGGCTTTTCGCAAATTAGCGGGTTCAAGCAATAATGTGAGCACAGTGTGAATACGTCTCAATGTTTAATGACACAGCCGAGTCTGTTGTTAGTCCGTCGTTTAATTGCGCGACAATCGCAACTAGTCGCTGGTTGCTCGCACCGGCTGCATATTTCATGCGACTTAGTAGGTATTTACTTTAAGTTTATAGCTTAAGTGCCGTGTCCAGTTGTCATATTTAGTCAGAATAATTGTTTAACCATCACGTACGGCGGCGAAGTCCTTAATCTTGCAAATATTTTATTTCTTTAAATGTTGAAAAAAGTATGTTTTTCTCAGGTATATGATTAAAATTGACGGTCGGTCTGTAAAAGGACTCTTAGCGCTAGATTTTCCAGGTTAGAATCCTTGTTCAAACCATTTGTGTAATTAGAATAGAAGAACTGGGAATGAACGATATTTCATCTCAGGCCTCGGGATGACAACATATCTCACATTTACATATCTCATACACGCTCTTTATTTAGTAATTAAAATAGAATAAACGCTCTTTATGTTAGATAAAACTATAATAAAAATGAAGCTTATAGCTGTAGCCTCATCTCATCGGACACCAAATTTAAGTCCATGGTTCGCTCAGTAATTTAGTAGTTAATGCAGTTACTACAATAAACTCGGCCGTGGGTTCGCATCCCTTAATAAACATCGCCTAATAGCAATAGCAATCGCAATAATAGACAATACATTTTGAAAAATCTTTCAAACTTAAAGTAATATATTAAAATGTGGAAAGCAATTTGGGGTTAAGTATGCTGTACGCGCACATTATCAAACTGTATTTTAAAGAAGATCACATCAAGAAATTTCTATTCAGTTCTATTTAATTAAACCGCTAAAAAGGTCGTGGGAAAACTGCAAAACAATATATAAAATTTAAGTGAAAACTGTACGTTACCGTGTATATTGTAATTAAATTCAATTGTTTATAAACTCGCCTTTAATATTGTAAAATATAAAATTGAAAATTTTAAGTAACCCCTGGCCTCGTTAATCATCTATCTAACACCATCTAACTGAGACTATTCTCATGAGCCCAAACACGCTATATCTGCTGTAACTTTCGGAAGAATTGAACATACCCCAGACTATTTGATGGTACAGGGATCAGCTCAAGGTTAGCATGTCCTGGAAATACCACAAAAGTTACCAAAAACGAAATTTAAAATTAATCGGATTTGCGAAAGTTAGTAAAGCCCTTTTGTCAAGTAACAAATGAGCTTTTGTCAAGTAGGAGATGATGATAGACATCAAACGCCTGAACAGATCTTCATAAATTATAGCTAAGAACCATCTTGACCACCTCAGCTATCAAACAAAAAATTGAATCAAAATCGGTCTATTCGTTTAGAAGCTACAATGCCACAGACAGACACACAGGTACATTGAATCACACAGATACACAGGTGTTATCACCTGCCCCTCCCCCTCGGTATCAGCTCGGTAGCGTAGTGGTTTGAGCGCTCTGGTTTCGATTATGAAAACAAAACAACTTTCGCTATGGTTGGTCTCGGGATGGGTCAATCAAATTTATATCTTGAGCTCCTGCGAGCTTCGGAAGGCACACCCACCAACCCGCATTAGGCCAGCGTGGTGGTGTTATGGCCCAAACTCCTCATGTGATTTTCCCATGTAGGAAGGCCTGTGCCCAGCAGTGAGACGTATATAGGCTGGTGATGATGATGTCTAGTTTGTACAAACGACAAAAAACTATCGTATGACTATTGTTGTGAACAAAGGCTTCTACGCTTGCCGTGTATCGTAGAAAGAAGAACGATGCAGGTCATGCAGGGGTATGTCAGTCTCTTCGACTAGAGAGGTAGAGATGGTAGAGTTCGGAAATACCCACTAAAACTTCCCTGTCCTTCTTGACTCGTCTGACCGAGAAAAGGGGACTATCGATGTAGCAATCCTGGATTCTCTGCACTTTGTTTATTTAGACACAACATATTGCTTTTTTTCGACAAGAGCACGCGACGCCATATTGGAGCACCTATATGAAGCTGCAGCATTTAAGCATCAACAAAAAAACACAAAAGTTTTAAAGAAGCTTCTAGAAGCTAGAAATTTTGATGCAATTATTATTATTCGCATCTTAGCATATCTTAATTTGGGCGCTAGACCAACTCACAGTACACTTCAACCCATTGGAATCTTTTGGCTCTAACTCTTCCTGTGTCCAGAATAAAGATTCATTCAGGTTCTAGTCAGGGATCACAATGACACAATAGATGCGTCATTGATTCCAGGCACTCAACAAATGGTCGAGTTTTGTTGGGGAGAGTTGCATTTTGTGAAGCATGTGGCTAGTGGCAAAATGGTCTGTAAGTGCACCCAATAATGGATTCCATTCTACGTTGTTGTAGTTGCAAAATACCTTTTATTCCGGAATACATAAGGACTATTATTGAATAGCTTTGTCTGCTTTCGACTGTACGTCTTGAATACAAGTCCAAAAATAAAACAAAACATTTGTATGTTTCACTCATACAATGTTGTATTTAAATGCGTCCCAAAACTGTATTTTGCATATTCGTATTTTTGGGTTAAACACCCAATGTCACATTTGTCACATAAACTTGTTTGAAGAACAAGGAGTCATCAAACTATCACAACCTCTTTTAAGTCTTTTTGGAGTATGTTTTGTGTTTTTATTTCAAAGTCTTTTAACTCATGTTATTACGTACAGTCCACAGCAGTTAAAGCATAACAGTTTTCGTCCTTGATCGCCCGTGCTCCATTCATAATAGAGGCGGTGAAATTTTGGAAAATACTTAACAATACGAACTAATGCTGAGCTGAAGACCCACGTGATGGTAAGCGGTTACCGCCGCCTATAGACACATGCCCCCTTATTCTCAACTGTAGGAAAGTATTCGAATTTCGGAAACTCTATACCTGTCACTTTTTGTCGCGGTGCGTCAAAGCGAGACGGCATGTGACTTTTCGAATCGAATCCGTGATCCGACAATTGAGAATAAGGGGGCTGCAATAACAAGTGAAAATCACTTGATATTGCAGGTGCGTTGTCTTCCTTAGGCCTAAGATGAAATGCCGTCCATGCCCAGTAATTACACTGGCTACCTTTCCCTTCAATCCGAAACACAGCGAACTGTTTCACGGCTGAAATAAGAAAGGCGGTGGTACCTACCCAGACGACCCTACATACGGGCCTACCACCTACTGCTTACAAGATATAAATTATTACAAGATTATTATTACGTATTTATTTTTAAGTATTGTTCGTTTTGTATTTTTTCTTTCTATGAATACTTGACTGTGCGCTTTTGTGTTGCCACCTTCCCACATTACATATCCAACACATGCGTGGGTTGGCTGGAAGAGATCTCTTATAGAGATAAGTCCACCCATGCTAACTAATTATAATTACCTATGTATTGTTGACCCTATGTTACAAGTGCAATAAAGAGTATATACAACAGTTTTATCCATTTCGGACATACAATATTTACTTAATCTAACTTAAGTAATTTTTCAAATAATTTCTCAAATAATGGGACCTATGGAATAGTTATTCACTTATTGTCATTATATAACATGGCAATTTTCTAACAACGAGTACCTACAGTACATATCAATACCTACTTATATTATTAGATTGCATGTTCGCGAGCCATCGCAGAACAATGCGTAATTGAAATCGACGAAGAAATCTGTTGTCGTTCGCATTTATTACAGTCATTGCGTAATTCTGTAATTGTAACGTTGTTTTTTGCTCATTAAGATATTGCTTCTTCAGCGTTGCCATTGTGTTGTTAGAGCGTATCTACATTGTCCGATACGATATCATTGTAAGACTAATGACGATAACCGATAAGTACGAACTGTTAGCTTTTTATAAGCTTCCGATATTATTCCGATTAAGTCTGTGGTACGATCGATCGACGAATCGGCTTACCATTAGGAACACAATAACTACATCAGCTTTTTAAACGTTCTTTTGTTATCCGTCTGACTGTAAGTAGTAACCATCACCCTAAGATACCAGCACAACCAGTATTTTAAAAGATATGTAGTATTTATTACCTATTATTATCACTCTTATTTTCTATCTTAGTATTTATATGTAAGTACGTTTCTATGCGAACAGTCAGCTTTTTATAAACTTCCGATATCGTTCCGATTAAGTCTGTGGTACGATCGATCGACGAATCATACTATTAGGAATAGGAACACAATATCTACATCAGCTTTTAAACGTTTTTTTGTTGTCATTTGTCTGACGGTAAGTAGAAACCATCACCCAAAGACACCAGCACAATATGATGGAATCACTTACATCGAACTGTACACCACCAGGCGGTAAACTCAATTTTTTATACGACAAGGGTAAACAGGAACTGCCCATCTGATTGAGTACATGCCATAGCCAATATACAGTATGTTACAAAAGTTCGAAATAAAAATAAAGGGGGTGAATGTGTTTGTTGTCAAGAAATACCGCCTCCAAGCAGCAGTGTGATTCAAGCTACACTGAGCTCTTCTTACCGCTTCACATTAGGTGGTGTTGAGTTATTTTCCGTGCTGTGTATAAAAATAACCCAATGAAAAAGGTACCCCAGGTGAGCGCTGAATTCGACTGGAAAATAGCACTTATCACTCATATATTATTATTACTAACCGACATAAAAAAGGAGGAGGTCCTCAATTTTGGTATTGTTTTTTTTCATTTGGAAGCACCGCTGCCTGCTTCGTTTGCCAGATATATTTACTATTTACGGGCAATCGTTACTGACTATTCCATTAGACAAGAAAATTATAGTTTTCCGATGCAGTCGTGCTCCGAAAGGCATCTGTTACAGCCAAAACACGACATGGCAGATAATCGATAACTGTTCATCTTACACGAATTAGAACTTACAGTGAACAGCACATCAAGTGTAACAGTTCGACCTTGAGACCGCTCTTATTCCGTTCGCAATAGAGGCGGCTTTCCTAGTGCAACAGTTACACTTGATGCGCTGTCGGGGGTACATATTCTGCAGATAGTGTTCATTTTATTGTAGATTAGCGCCATCTATCGGTACTGCAGAGCTATAATGCATTACGGTGCATTTAGCGCCATCTATAGGTGCTGAAGCGAGGTAGTGCGTTATTCGAATTCAAAACTTAATTTAAAACGCTTAACTGGGAAGCACCTCCATCTTACAGAAGATGGCATCTAAATTACTGTAGTAGTGTACCTGTCGTGAATAAGATCGCCAGACTTCATGAAGGCAGCGCTGTGTTGAATGTAGAGCTTGTTTGTTTCAGCTGTGAACATAACGCACAAAATAAAATCATCGGGAGTAACAGGCGCACCTTCTCCTTTTTTTATAGGCTCGTTACGAACAAATATCCTTGATTGACTATAGATACAGGCTACGGCAAGTCGCTACAGTTAAATCATATAATAATTGAGGTCGCCAAAAGGAAAAGGAAGTCTTGTAGATTATGGCTTATTTTTTATATTTAAAAAATGTACAGACACAGCGCGTGGCCTGAACAGCTTACAGCAATAATATGTGCCATATTACTTTTGCAATAAGGTTCACAAACTGTTAAAAGGGCAAAGTAGCAGTCTAAAATGTTTATCAGTTTTTAAATTTGATTCTCCGTCACACTGTGCTTAGTAAAAGTTAAAATACTAAGTCCAGAGACTTTTCTTTTAATTTAATAGAAAGCACAACAAATAATTCAACACCAGCTGATGTGAAGCGGTAAGAAGAGTTCATATACGAAGACAGCTACTGCAAGTGCTAGTGTGTACTTATTACTTTTAATATCTGTGAAGCATTCGGGTACTATATCTTTTTTTTTTGGTCAAATTTTTATTTTTATTTTAAGGCAAAACAACGTTTGCCGGGACAGCTAGTAATTTATAAACAGATAAAAAATTAATATTTTTTTAATTTTTTAACATATAATTTCTATATCCTAGTAACGTTAAGCGACCGATTTTCGTATGTGACAAATCTCATGTTTAGGATTGGTATCTTTGCGTTTGGTAACTAGATCAAAAGGGAAAAAATCTATGCCCTATGTCTAATTAAATTAAACCATTCATCCCGTGACACAGATTTGTGCATGCAATTATGAACTTTAAGGTAGTAACAATTTAGAGTGCGCGATTGTACATATTGCTCGTGGCTCTACTGAACAATATCTAATAAGAGTGTTGCGTTGATGTCTTTCCTATAGAATTAGTCATGTTCTATTTCTCTCTTCGTAATACAAAAACTTAAAGTGTGAAAGTGACGCCTAATAATTGAGTATAATAATAGTAATACATCACGGCGATAATGATACATTAGATCAATGACTAATGATGCTGTTTCCTTTGTTTTCTATAGAATCTACGTTATTTACACTGTGGTACTTTGTCAAATTACGATGATTAGTCCAACCGCTTGAATAGAGGTTGTCTTTGAATGAAAAATTTGAAAGGAAAAAGTTCTAAAGATGTATTTTGTAATGACAATGATTGAAGTTATCGTGACTGGTATAATTTTACAATGATTATAACTACTCACATAATATCTGAAGTTAATAAAGAATTTTGATTTTGTGAAAAGCAAACCCTAATGCATTGGAACAGGGACCTTTATTCACGAGGGATAAATTTTTAATTTACTAAAATCGATTACATGAATCTTGCTTATTCAAATGCGGTATAATTTTCAATTTCATTGTGAAGATTTAACTGCCGACTGCCTGGTTAATTGGTACTCCAGTCTAGTAAACCGTCGGTCCCAGGTTTAAATCCCTGTAGGACATATGTTGTACAACATCTACAACTACAACAATTGTCCACGAGACAAGGTGTTTATTTAAAAATAACTATTACATAAACAAGCTTATTTTTTAAACACCAAAAACCTCAGATCCATGTAAAGATATCTTTTTATATTGGAAGCAATTTTGAAACCGGGAAAAAAAATCAGCTGTTCCATACAAATTTCCAAATGATTTCAGCTGAAATGTATGGAACAGCTGATTTTTTTTTCGCGATTTCAGAGTTGCTTCCATAGTTAAATTTGTCTGTATTGATAAGATCTTCTAATAGTATAAGTATGATTCATTGTAAATATTTCTCCGTTGGACAGTAACCATAGCACAAGCTCTTGATTATGTATAATTGAGTGGCGTAGTTAGTGTAGTTTGCTTAAATACATGTAATTTTGATACACTTACAATTAGTATAAGTAACACATCAACTTAAAAATTACAATACTCTCGCCTTTTTAAAATAATAACTCTTTATTATGCTCCAGTATTACGTTTTCGGGATTAGATTATAGACTTGTAGCGGGATTAGACACTTGTAGTTAAATGAAACTCCTCACATTATGATAGGACTTCACTTGCAAATAAGATTATCTCCGACATCATTTCAGCCGAAAGATATATCTGGACAAAGATCCTCCCCCAAGATTTTGACAACGATCCATCCTGCGTTGCACGCATAAATAAATAAAAAAAATCAAAAAGAAGCTGTAAAAAATAGCACATATAAAATGGAAAATAATGTAATAATATTAAGAACTCTGTATGAGCCCTTGCTTAGCTCACACACTGACCTGATATGGATGACCTGATGGTTCTTGATAATAACAACACTCAGAAGTTTGTACTCTTGATTTAATAAGAATAATGTGTATACACAAAGAAAGGCAGCTATGAACTCAATTAATGAGACTAAAAATAACTTATTACAACTCGCATTGCGCAATTATGTTTTGCTTATACAAGCAAGCAGGAAATAACTGTACTTCGTACAGAACTCTATTAGACAATTTGTGAAGTACAAAGGTTTTAATCCGCAAAGCATCAGATTCCAGACACAATTGATTTTTCAATTGTTGGGTAAACCGTAGTCAGGTATCCAGTTGACACTTCTTTATTCTGTAACCTCACAGTTACAGCACCGTCGTCCTAATAACACTTTACAAACTATACAACCTCTTCGAGAGCACAAGTCACACTGCCGCTTCGAGCGGCCCGTCCACCTTTTACTCAACTCCCTCCCCGAGTTTATCCCCACTACTCTACCCAACACGCCACTAGTCACCTGCGAATTTGACGGCCATTGTTGCCATGTGAAATAATATTATTTTATGTTATCATTATTATCTTATTTTTCTATTATATTTTCAAAAGAATACAAAGCAATTAGGCAATTAATTCATTTAATCACGACACAATTGTCATGGACCTCCAGAGTTATAAAGCCGCTTGACAGATTTAGTAATATAGGGGTTTTTTATACAACTAGATGACAAACAAGCCTTTGGCCCACTTGATGGTAATGCCACCATCGCCTATAGACTCCTGCAATAACGAGGAAAAAATCACCTAAGGACTAAGATGAAATGCCTTCCATGCCCAGAAATTACACTGGCTAATAATACCTTTCCCTTCAAGCCCAAACACAGCAAACTGTTTTACGGTCGGAATAGGGTCGGAATAAGGTGATGGCGTATGGTAGAGCCTACCTAGCCAACTCCACAAACGGGCCTACCACCTAGTCGTCAAAATCTTTGACGCCATTCGTCGGTGGGCGTGCAAGACCGCGGAAGAGTAGTTTGCAATACCGCGTATGTGCTTTTTGTTTATTGCACAGGATGGAAGAAAAAAGATAATATCTTGCATATTTCTACTCATTTCTTTGCCTGAACTTGTTTGGGATTTCTCTGGGTGTTGTTAAATGAGAATCTGGTATAAACGAATCAGCGCTAAGAGCCCGCTGGAGCGATATTTAAATTTTGCGACTTTTGTAAATAAGCGGTATTGCAAACTGCTCTTACGCGGTCTTGCACGCCCACCGAATATTTCATAAAGACATTATTTCTGAGATATTTTGTAGCACTGATCGCTATTTACAACGATGCCTTGTTATGTCTATCACGAAATAGAAAGTTAAATCCTTGCGTAACGTAGCGATAGATGACAAACGATGCAAGTGAAGAATTTTTTAAGCATTTTTACGAAGCTTATGTACTTATGTATAATTTCTATGTTCACCTTTGGTCATTAACAACCTATATACGGCCTACGTGCTCGCTTGCGCCATATACTGAACGCTATGTAATTAACTATATTATTTTAGCACAGCAACCTGCGCCGTAGTCGATCCCTGATGTGTACCTTCGAGCGTTTGCAATCGTCTCGAATGCACCTACCAACCCGCATGTATTGAACAAGTTTGGTTGTCTCATGGCCCAAACTCCTCTGTGTTTTTTTTCACGTAGGAAGGTCTGTGCCCAGCAGTGGGATGTAAATAGGCACGTTATGGCGGAGATCTTTCTTCACTAGACGCCAGCGAGTACCTACACAAGTGAGAAAAGGTTTACGTGCGATGTGAAGCATGGAAGAGCATAACATTATAAACGCTGACCAAATATTTTCACAGTTTTTACGTTGAAAAACTGTCCCAAAGAGGTATTACAAAAATGTAAGGAGACCCGGTCAAGTCTAATATATACTAAAAATAGGTAAAAATATTCAGAACAGTGTTCAATTGACCATTTTCTTTTTGTTTGTTTTGTTGCGTGGTACAAATCAAGAATTTTCATAAAATAAACTGCAATACTGCCAAATATTCATCATGGCGCGTATGTCACTTTGGTGACGTTTAGTTGACTTCTATGTCGCCCGCCATATTGCCATATTGACTAACCGTGAAATTAACGAAAAATGTCAACTTTTGTACGAACCCACTATGCATGAAAACGAATTATTAATATTATTCCTAGATTTAGGTGAATATTCCTGATTTTTTAAAAATAGTGTACATATTCCTGGCTGGATATGAAACATCTCCTTTCATGCTTTGCGTATTTTGTTTTTCGAGATCTTGTAATGTCTTATGGCTACGTCGAAGTGAGACGGGAAGTGACTTTTCGAATCTAATCCGTGAAAAGGATGCGTAGTACTCAGCGAGATCCGTCAATGCTATGGTTGATAATGGTGTTTATTCTGCCCCATACACAAGATGTTTTCTATAATCGTTATCGCTAGCGGAAAATCCTTGGGATTTGACGTTTGCGCTCGAAAGTTGATCAAGAGCGTATGTCAAATCCCATACATTTCCTATTTAGCGATTGCAATAAACACAAACAAACACAACAAATACATTGCGATTATTAAAAGAAGAAGAAGAAGCAATAATCATAATAGTCATGAGGCCGGGGGTTACTTAAAATTTTAAATTTAGTATGGAAAATTTTTACTTACCTGTCCTCATTCTCCACCACCACCTGTACTCTATCTAACACCATCTCATTGAGACTATTCTTATGAGCCCAAACACGCTATATCCCCTTGTTACTCGTACATTACCGAGTTACATTATCAGCAATGTACAAGGACAAAATATTATTCGCACAAAACGTATTATTGTAATGTATTATTTCTTTGCACATTACCGATTACATTTTCAGTTTTGTACGAGGATGTAAATATTCTTCCTTCATTACTTGGTTTTGTTCAAAGAAATCTTTATTCCGTGTACAAAACCAAGGTAGTTCTCCGAGTAGTGTAAATACCTTCCCAATGTGAGCCATCTTTCTATTTTCGATTAAATATATTATTCCAGCATGCTAAAGCAATAAGCATACAGCTATAGATTATTTTAAGTGTCCGGTGTACCTATTTTAGTTTACCAAAAATGAAAAGTTTTGTACACAGAATAACGATTTCTTTGAACAAAACCAAGTAATGTAGGAAGACTATTAACATCCTCGTATAAAACTGGAAATGTAATCGGTAATGTGCAAAGACAAAATATTTCTTAATACATTGCCCGGTTTTGTGCGAAGAATATTTTTTCCTTGTACATTGCTGGTAATGTACGAGTAACAAGGGGCTATATCTGCTGCAAGTTTGTGAAGATTTGAGCATACTACAGACTATCTGACGGTACAAGATCAGCTCCAGCTTAGCATTTCTTTGAAATACCACCGAAGTAAGTTAGTGAGACCCTTTTGTCAAGTAGGAAATGAGCTGATAGTCATCAAACACCTCCACAGATCTTCATGACCATATTGATCAGCTTTCAAACTAAAAATAACTGGATCAAAATCATCCATTCGTTTAGGAGCTACGATGACACAGACAGACACGTCAAACCTATAACACCCCTCTTTTTTTGTCGGGGGTTACAAAGGCAACGTTGTTAAGGAGAGCTGTTGGCATACTCTAAGACTAAAATTATGTTAGCTGATGGTTTTACTTCAACAATAAAGGGATACAATTACTTTTCTAAACGTCAAGATAGTTGATGTTTAGCCGATTCTACACATTGACTTATTTTCAAAGTAAGACTTTAGACAGTGCTCTAAAATTTGCATTTTAGAAACTGGCGTCCCAACCCACCTACTAAAGATTTATCACAGTCTTATTGGTTTCAGAGCGCATAGGGGACAAACATTGATTTTTATTCACATAGAAAGAAGATGCGAAAGTTAACTTGTAGGTACCTTTGCGAGCTGGATTTTATCTAGTTCTGGAGCAGATTATTCCACTTCCACTTAAACCTTTTAACCCTTAGGTGCATACACACAATAGAAAATCTAATCTAAGTTTGTCTGGTATACCAATCATGAATCAAGAAAAAAAAATAGTCGCCGCAAAATAGAAGCCCCGTAAGACTCCCGGTAGCAAATGACTATTCGTGTATGGCCGTATACGGCCGTATTAATAAAAATTTTACCCCATGTATAATCCTCGGTATAGCTAATCTATGTTCTGTCATGTTTTCGCATGTGACAGTCGACCTGTGTCGTAGTACAAGATAAAATACAAAATAGCTAATCACATTTAAAATGTTTGATTTTGTGCATTTATAACGCGTACTTTATTGTACGAAATAAAAATAAAGAAAAGAAAACGATGAAAAAATTGTATGCTACAGGCGGGAATCGAACCCGCGTCTCCTGGGTCCGGCCAGACGCGATAACCGCTAGGCCACCGGAGCAGTAGGTGTAACCTACCAATTTCTTCTCCGCTTTCTACCCTGGTTTAACGTTTTTATAGCAACGTCACCATTTGTTGAAGTTTACACCTCAATTGATCTGAAAGAATACCTTTACAGCATTTTTAAACTTCCAATAAAGACGAGAAAGCTATTTTAGGTCCAGCCAGGACCCCAGGAGACGCGAGTTCGATTCCCGCCAGCATACAATTTTTTCATCGTTTACTTTTCTTTATTTGTCTTTCTTTCGGAATAGTTAATCCGTGCATAATCCAGGCTGATTTTTCTAGAATGTGTAGCTTGAAGTATATCCAACAAAGATGTCAGACAACGGATGTCTACGGTTCACGGTTACCTTGCTAAGGAGATGACCGGATTTGCGATCGTAAAGTAGCATCATTAAGGATGTGAGAAGTATGTGAGCGGGTGACAAATGGCTAGCCTTCCAGTTTATAGGCCCACCTCCCATGGCGAAGAGGAAATACTAGTGATTAGAGCGTGCTTACTTCATTTTAAATACGTTATACGTTTTGATCGCTGGACAAAAATCTAGCGACACCTCGACACCTAGACTCGCTAGCTGGATGAAGCTTTGACTGAAACAACGAAAAGATTTGAAATGTTCAGTGGTGTGACAAAAAAAACGTATGCCTCTGTAATTAAAATGAATACCTCCTCATAACTATATTCACATGTTATACCTAAAACATATTTTTTTGCACTATACCTATTTAATCTTTCTGGTTGACTGATAGAGAATGCATGAGGAATGAAGTCCGCCAAGTTGTACCTTAATAATTTTGGTAGAAATACGTACTTTTTTTTTTAAAAGATATCTATAGTTACTTGAATGCAATAATTTTACCATAGCTATTGCTTTTATGAATTTGTGAAATATAAATCATTTCAATCTGTGAATCAAACACTTATTAGACTATTGTGTGTGAGCGGTGTGGCGCGAGCTAGTACGGGATTAAAGATGGACAGTCAGAGTCTATTTATATTAATTTGGATTAGTTATATATATACATAATTAAGATATATACCTCTTCATAAAGCAATGCGAATGTTGGAAAACTTATACTTATCTTATCTTATCTATACTTAAGTCGTGTTATTAATCTGTGACTTAAGCTAGATTAGTTAATCTATGTATAAAATCATCATCATCATAGCAACCGAAAGTCGTCTACCGCTGGACAAAGGCCTCCCCTAGTGATTTCCACAACGATCGATAGTACTTATGTAGCATGATTTATAGAAAAATATAAAGTTAGGGTTGTCATGGCAGAGCCGGTCAAAAACTCTATAACACCGGACATTTGGTTTAAATTGAGCTTTTTCCCCGAGCACCTGCGTCAGCCTGCCAAAAATTTCGCGAGTCTTTATGAAAAACCATTCCGGATTGCACCGAACGCCCTCTAAACTAGCATAAATCTGGAGAGTACCGGATAGACAACCCTATTTATAGTGTATATGCAAGTGATCTAATGTGTCCATGTGACCAGACACATTAAATCATAGCGTGCCTCTGAATGGCGCGCATTGTCATTCAGCGCAGGCGCAGCTGTTGGACCTCCCTCCACTAACAAAGCAAATAGATTTATCTCAAGTCATCATCGCAGTGAAGAAGCGTCTGATGACGGGAATACAAATATGCACAAAGGCGATGAATAGTTGTAACGAGAAAAAATTGCGATAAAAAACTAGAAAAACCTAACAGTAAAAAGCCAGTCTTTTTACATCGCTCTCATTAGTAAGTTTGTAATAAAACGCTAATAAAAGTTTGAATGTACTTTTTAACCCTTCAAGCATCAGATTCCAGACACAATTGATTTTCAATTGTCTTAGCCCCCCGGAAGGATAACGCCTATTGAAGGATTGAATCCACTAAATGGACAGACGGTCAGAGTGGCGGGGAGCCGTTGGATGCAGGCTGCGCTAAACAGATCCATTTGGAAATCGTTGAGGAAGGCTTTTGTTCAGCAGTGGCTGGTATGATGATAAAGATGTCTCTTTACCCAGGCTATCTTTTTATCACGGAGGAAATAACAAAAACCTTTTCTGATATTTTTAGCAACCAGCTGATGGAGGGGTCAGTTACCCTGCCTACTGTAAACTTATAATAAACTTCATAATAGACTTGGTAGGTGTGTTTTTTATTTACACTCATATCTATTTATCTATCCACAATCTAGTAGCATCTTTAAGAGATTTGTCATTGGTTACTAGATATACAGTCAGCCCAAAAATGATGTATAAGTACATTTTGTCTCTCATGTCAATGCGATCAATTTAATTATATTTTATCGATATGCTTACTCAACATTGCTCGGTACGATCACAGCTTGCATCCAAAACACGATATAAACCTCTTTAAGCTTCAATAAACCTAATCAGACCTTTTCCGTGACGCGTAACCACGTTGTTTAACTAAGCGCAAGTGATAATTTAACCACTTAAAATGTTAAAGATAGTTCCACTTGTAGATAGCTTGTTTGTTGGGTCAGAGTTTAATTTGGCTTAGGATAGTGTGGCGCAAATAATCTGACTTAACATCAAACGTTTCTCATTGCTTAATTCAATTAATCGATTTCGCCATTAAAGGTAAAGTGCGAAAGGTGTATTTGATATAAATGTTTAAAAGACCCTATAAAAACCTACCGCGACCTTTCAGAATCCGGTGACTGCTATTAAGTATCTAAGCTACCAAGGACCAAGTCCTTGGTAGCTTAGATACTACTAGCTTAGATAATAACCCTGTGAATTTCTTCTTGTCTGTATTTGTGTTACGAGCTAATCATCATCATCATCACCAGCCTATTTACGTCCCACTGCTGGACACAGGCCTTCCTACATGGGAGAAAAATATGAGGATTTTGGGCCATAGCACCACCACGCTAGCCCAATGCGGGTTGGTGGGTTAAAGCGGTTGCAGGAACAATCGGGACCAACGGCTTAACGTACCTTCCGAAGCACGGAGGAGCTCGAGATAACAAACTTTGAGGCAGTAGCTGAAAATCAGTGATCTTTGCTCACTGAGTTAATAACGCCACTGATCTATGGCTTATTTGTATTACTGCTCACACACATGTAGTATGGTTATTTATGCATACTTCAGATAAAATATAATGTTAAAATATCTATATCTACTTAAGCATAAGTTAAGATTATATTGTTTAAGGGTATATTGCCAATGTTATGTAAGTGGCAGTAATTTGAAAATAAACTTATCTATAGATTGACCCATCCCAGGATCGACCATGGCGAAAGTTGCTTTGTTTTTCGTATCGAAACCAGAGCGCTCAACCCAAAACGCCACCGAGCTCATCATAATGTCGAGATGTTCTATTTCAATACATGAGTACAAAAAATACTTTTCCTGTTCAGATAATATTTTTCCAAGTTCAATGAGTATCATCGTCAAAATAACTTCTACGCACTGAGTCACCCGTGCGTGGGCGGTCTTACCGCCTCGCGGTACAGTTGCGGTGAAAGTGCACACTTTCGTTTGGATCAGTAAATTACCTTGTTTATTGGCGCCTAATTACATATTGTCTTGTTGGAAGCTGGAGATTGATGGTCACATTAAATCCTTTTGCAAGAAGGACGTTGTTGTTTCACGGTTTCTGTGGCGGTTGAAGAATCGGCAGCAACGCATTTTGCTGCTTTCTTCATTTTTATTTCTTTGCTTTCTCAAAATTAATCTAGTTTTTGTTGTGCAGTAAACCTTCGTGCACGCACACAGCTGAACACTCTTGAATTTCATTTTTCTTAGAGTGTAGAAGAATGTACACACGACATCACATCAAGTGTAACAGTTGCACTACGAAAGCCGCCTCTATTACGAACGTAGTAACGGCGGTTTCAAGATCAAACTGCTACGCTTGACGTGCTGTCAACTCTACCTCAAACAGTTTAGATAATAGTTCTCAGATTAGTAATTAAAATAATATAAAACTAGAAAAATTTCACGTCCTGAGGCGGGAATCGAACCCACGACCTTTCGCAATCCGGGCGACTGCTCTGACCACTGAGCCACCCAGGACTTGGGATATCCCTGTGAAATTCTTCTAGTCAAAATACTCGTTTCGGATGTTGAAATAGAATATTTCGACATTGTAGGGTGGACGTTAGCTCATTAACGCAAATACAGATAGACTAGAAGAATTTCACAGGGATATCCCAAGTCCTGGGTGGCTCAGTGGTCAGAGCAGTCGCCCGGATTGCGAAAGGTCGTGGGTTCGATTCCCGCCTCAGGACGTGAAATTTTTCTAGTTTTATATTATTTTAATTACTAAGTAATTTTTCAAACATTTATAATAATGTTAAAATCAAAAATTAAGAATAGTTCTCAGATTATTTTGTGTTTGCGTCTAATCGTGTGTTACTCTGTGAGATTTGTAATAAATGTTTATCTGTTATCATTATCATTATCATTATCATACACGACTGCTTGAAGGCGTCGAAAAAAAAAACATTCTCGCAGGTTATTGGCAAAATTACATAAATGTTTAATATCTTTAAAAAAAAGGACTGCTTTCACGATTCTCGAGTCCTCGGTGGCTTAGTGTTTAAAGTATACAACGGGATTTTAAAACGCTTGTATCCCACCTTATGACTCGTCTTTTTTACTATCGAAATGTAAATCGACATTAAAAATGATTGAAAACATCAATAATATTCTTACACATAAACATATCAACCACTTTCGTAGGAAAAAGCCTGATCCACATTCCCAAATTTGAATTTGATACTTTATGAGATATCGCTGGTGAGCCTTGTAATTACCGAGATATGTGGCCCCGCCCACCGGCACCTTTCATCGAAACTGCCCGTTAACAATAAACAACAACGAATTGACTGCGCCTGATCGTGTGAGATCGATTCCCCGAGGCGACCCGACGCGGTGGTCAAAGATTATGCGTTGTTTTAGGCTGTCTACTTAATTTTGTTTACCTATGCATTTTCTTTAGCGTATTAAATAAAGAAACAATGAAGTATTACTTATTGGTAACATTAGAAATTACAGCACACAAAAAGATACAAAGTAACAATTACAAATAAAGAAAGAAAACGGTGCAAAAACATATGCTTCAGGCGGGGGTCGACCCCGCGTCTCCTGCTATGCGATTCTCTAAAGTCAGCAGCCATGAATTCGTGGCTGTCGGCAGCGCCATCATACTTTTGGCGTTTGTTTGACAACCGTTGGCGACACCAGCAGCGTTCCGACGTCGAGCACGGCGTGAACCGAAACTAAAAAGTGGTCAATTTTTATATCTTTATGTAAAAAATCTATCAAATATTGAATGAAGTCATTGCGATACAATTTTAACACAACAAAAAAGAAATAAAAAAATAATGATTATACTTCATGCCGTATAACCAAAACAGAGACAATTGTACACAGCCAAGAGAACGACGTAGAAATTAGTGAATACGGATTCACGCAGCGCAGTGCGCAAACGTCAAAACCAATGGCAACTCGTCGTGTTTGTCAGACGTCAAGCTCGATGTCGAATATCTTTGTTTGTGAATCACACTGCTGATGTCTGGCCAGAAGCGGTTACCACAATTTCCTTTTTTTTACCGTTTTCTTTCTTTATTTGTAATTGCTACAATAAAGAAGGCATTTAAACGCATCAAAAACATTAAAATCTGAAGAGACAAAGTAATAATAGCGAGTCAGCAGTCTAAAGAATTCAGTAAACAGTATTCAGGAAGTCAGTATTCCGAGGAATACAATTGCAGTAATTTTACCAACAGTCGTTGTGTCTATGTGTATGTTATAAAAATTCAATTTTCTATTTCCCCATACCTGCCATAAGCCATGGACCATCGTCATATTCCGTTTCCTATTTGTACTCCTATTCTAGTATCCTTGAATGGTTCTACTGTTTATAAAAGTCTTCATCTTTATCTCATGATGTGAACCAGTTCCCAAAGTTTGCTATATGGTTTTCAACATATCCTATTCCGTTTTTTATCGCTAATGCACAAGTCGTGCTAGCCTAGAAGGTAGTTTCTATAAGTTTCATTTAATAACATCTTGTTTAGTAACGTCATACTCGCACTGTAACATTCGCATCAATTGCCGATCTTCGATCACATTTATTCGACATGAAGTGATTCATGAACCTTTTTTATGAAAGTAAGTCTCTTTGAGAAAACCCAACATTAATGACCAGTTATCGTCAGTGTATCAGATGATTCAATAGGGTGTTCTCAGTAGTAGACCATAAATGATAAACAAATAGATGTTCGAACATCAATAAAATCGCTTGATATTGCAGAACAAATTTCTGGAGACGTGAAAAATGCCTCCAAGCCCTGGAATTACTTTAACTACCTTCCCCTTCACAACACCTAGTTCACCAACAATAAAGGCTAAAGCGTTGACCCTATGGGATGATGATGGGCAGCTGCTGGTGAGCAACCCACAAAATGGAACTGGTCAAAAAACATATACAAAGGCCATAGGCAAATTAGTCAAAAATAAGAATAGTTTTAATCTATGATAACATCCTTATTACGTAATCCAGATCAACTAAAACAAAAACGCCGGCCTCTCCATAAAAGTACCTATTACAAATAAATAGCTTGTTAATTCTATTTGTTAACCATCAATTACTTTTAGAAAACCAATCAAATGAACATCAGTAGCTAAAACTAATTATCTTGCTACCGACTGATGCGTGTAAGTAATAAAGATAAAACAGGCTGTTAGAGTCATCTGTCATTCGGTGTCAATGGGAGGCATTAGATCAGTGAATTATTGTGAAAGTAGTAAATTGATGAGAACAATGGAACTGGTTGCCAGAATTGGAAAGTTATCATCGAATTTGTTGAGACAAAAGATTAAAAGAATGGTAGCAATTTATAATACATAATTAGCAGCAACATTTAAAAGATGTTATATCTGTCGTCTCTCATATTTGCAGGTGGACAGTATAAAAGACAGGGGTTTTTTAAGAGACATGTCCCTTGCTCCCAACATAACTCTTTTTAATGAGTTATTTAGTTAAGATCTTTTGAAAGGTAGAGGTGCTACCTAGTAGAGCTACCAGGCCGGTCTTATTCCGCGTTATAACTGTAAAGCTTTTGGACTCTTCGTACCGCTTCACATCAGGTGGTGTTGAGTGATTTACCGTGCTTTGTAATTAAAAAAATCAAAATACTATAAAAGGTAGTCATAAATAAACAAATAGCTCATATCGGTTTCAAAAATCGTAATTTAAAGTTCGGCAAACCTAAATAAAATATATTCAAGTGATAAAAGTTATTAATCGTCTATCTATTGTATCTACAAAAACAAATATTATAAAGTCACGAGTTGCTTGCTACCTGTCTATTGAATGTTAGTTATTACTTTAAGCGTTTTGTTATGTAACAAACTCACAATATTTCGCATTTATATTAATCTATAATCTTTGACAGCGGGGTCAGTGGGGCAAGTCGGCGTACACTGACCATATGCTATCGATTTCGGGGCTCCGTTGCCAAAATGCTTTTGGTTTGGTCATGTCTGTCCATCTGTATAACACAGAAATTTTTCTACGTCGACCGCAAAGTTTGAAAGGTCTAATCTGAAAGGATAAAAGTATACATGGTAGTGAACTTTTCAAAAATCGCGAAAGAATATCAGCTATTTGATATCACATATCTTTATGATTTGTTTCCATGGACAGAGATTTTGCACAAAATAATTGCATTTTTAACTCTCATTTTCACTTGACACCAAAATAAGCTATCTATAATGAGTGGGATAGCGGTTATACAGTCACGAGCAATAATATGTTTCCATATTTGACAATTTATGACTCATATAGCAAAAGTAATAACGATGGTCAAATTTCAAAAGCAGGTATATATTTGCTCGTGACAAAATGTGTGCTTGTGTTAAAATAGTTACGGAACCCTTAATAGGCGTCTGACACACTCTTTTACGGGATTTCTTTAGCGATATCGGTTACTTGAAATCTCTATCAAATTATGTTGCGCAACCCAATTTTTACAAACAATGTGAGGGTACGAGGAAGGCTAAGGAATAAGCGTAAGGCTCTTTTACTAGCGGACTAAAGTTTTACGTATAATTTAGGGGCGCGCAAAAAATGTTTGAGTTATTTGTTATTTGGCAAAGTTGTTTTTTGCCGCGAGTACTTGTGTTGAAACTCGGTTTCAAACGTACCATACGCAATATCAGAACTAAAGGTACAATTATTTACCTCACTACAGCGAAGAAATGCAGGGTAAAAACAAAAACGGCTTGAAAAATATAGTATTAAAGTGCATTTATTTAAAAAAATAAAATTGAAATTGATATACAATAATCATAATTAGTAATTTTTTAATAAGCTTTTTTTCATACAGTTGTCACTTGTCGTGCTGGCCAGTGTGATTATTCTAAAAACGAGGACTGGCGGCATAGGAAATGATTAAATAGAAAGGTTCGATTAAAAGCTCTTTCCACGCTAGCTGATAAAATGCACTTTTACAATGACAAAAAGAATCTTTTGAGGTAAAAATATCAAAATATCAAACATTTGAGGTAAAAATATTTTATAGCTGTAATAATGATTCTATAATTGTTTTTGCGATTGCGGAATCCAGAATTCTCAAAAAATAAATTATTCTTAGACGGAGCCTTCAATTTCGTTATACCCCATTCCGGCACCTCTCCTCTATACATGGAGTGTACCGTATCAAGCAATAATATAGTGCCTCTCGCTTAGCCTTGTTATTAAATAAGAAATAAAGAACATGAAGAAACAAATGAAAAACTTTGAAAATTAGAATTTTGTAGTTTAAAAAATATCTAAAAAAAATGTTATTTTGTTCTTGAAATAGTGTTATATTAACGATACTGATTATATGGAGTAAAATTCGCACACTCTACGAGGTAATCCTGTCGACTCGACCATTGTTTTATGTATGATTTAAAAATAAAACATACTTAGTAATTTTTTTTTTCATTGTGTACTAGAATTAAATTAATTTACGATAGTTGGTAGCATTACAAATTTATTGACAACTGTACTTTCACTTGCTTTTTAATAAGAAACGAACTGGACCATTTAAACTATCAAGGGGCGAACGGGTACTTTTTCAGCCTAAGGGGTTTTTTTTTAAATGTATGAATGCAGTTTTTATAATTACTAAAATCGATGACATGGTTCCTAAGAAGAGATTTTCGTATGTCTCATTGTTTCAGACTCTCCCATACTCACCGATCTAAATGTGCAACCCTGTATAATGCATTTCTCTATTCATTACGTAGGAAACACGTAAAGATAATGTAAAATTCATTTATTTTTGTGCTATTTCATTCGAATGTCATCACATCATTCAAAAACTTAGAGTATAATTTAATCCCTTTGCCTTCTCTAATAAAAGGTAGTTTTAATTTATAAACAACCCACAAACCAGAACTACTAGATTTTCTGTTGTCGAAGAGACGCCGGCATGCTAGTAAGGGACGAATGATTAACATTTACGATTATCATCAAGTCAGTTGCAATTTTCACTCGAAAGTTAATTACCCAATAATTGACCAACCTGGTCAATCATTACATATTTATTTAGTCCAATTACGACTAGAACCTTACAAATCTGCAAGTTTAATCAAGTTTCGTTATCTTTATCAATTGCGTTACAATTACCTTTAAAAATATGTGTTTGAAATAGCTCGTAATAACGAAGTTATGCAAATGAAATTTTCTTATCTATTCGTTCGATATCGTGGCGAAAATCACTGTAAAACTTTTAATATTTAGGTATTTTACATTTAATTGTATATCCTATTTATTTGTATAAAGAATTTGTGACTGAAATCTAAGTGTAATAAATAACAAAATAAATATTTCGGATCAGAACAAAATACTGTCCAAAGCTCTAACTCAAATTATAGGTACATGTGTTGCGCTTGATGTGTTGTTGTCTGTATACAATGTGAATTTTCAATAATTTAGGAGCCAAATCCTTGCTTTTCGATGAAAAATTACCCGCATGAAACAAAAAAAAATAGCAAAGTTTTTTTTCGCTAACTCAGTAACTCAGTGGAAAACCCATAAAAGTTCATATTGTATTATGTATTATAATAATTATTAGAATTTTGTGGATTTAAAATGAAATCCCAAGCTTTACCACGTAAACAGTTCTATTTTGAAGAAGAATTTTAAAAATAGCAGGTTTATTATGTCGTTTAAATGAGTTAGGTCATTAAAAATTCTTGTCCATCTAGTTTATACTTATAAGGCATATAATACTTCAGTTATAATAAATGAGTTTGTAGATACACCGTACCAACGATGTTACTACTTATATAAAGAATTAAGAACAAAAAAATGATATGTATCAAGTTAATCCTTAGACCACGTGCGTCTGCGCAGGTCATGATTCGTTGACCTGTGAGTCATCGCTACTGAGTATTGTGCAAGCTCGCTTCTATGTTACTAAGTTGTGGGTATTGAGCGCGGTTGGTCTTTACGTGAAGTTTCTGTTTTTTCCCATTTTTTTACAAGATTGGGCATAAATTCACAAGCAACAATGTCAAATAATGAAGCTATTTTCAGTTTTTACTGAATCTCGAAGCTTTAGACCGTTTGTACTAATCAGTAGGCTATACTTGCTGCCTTCTTGCTCGCTGCTTCTCAGATCCGCCTCGGAAATAGAACAGCCTCGTAGGCCAAGCTTTCTTTAATTTCATAGGCAATTTCAAAAATAAAAAAGGAAAGAATTAAGATAGAAAAATAAAAAGTAATGTTTTAATTCTCATTTCAACAGCAGTCCTATCACAGAGAAATACCTTCAAGTAAGTATACATTTGTGTGAATTTTTTACAAAGGTACTGCTTATTTCTAAATGAAATTTATTCAGATTTTATTTAGTGACGTCGACATCTTACCACAGATTACCGTGGATGTGTTGTTGTCATATACTGTACCCGTACCACCATCTTTTATCGCGATCCAGTTTAGGACCTAAACTCAGTAGAATCGTTAATTCGTACTACGACGCTATCTACGACTATGACAGCGATGCAGTTTAGGAACCAATACTGAACCGAGCGGAGTAGGAATCGCTTCTATAAAGATGGTGGTAAGGCCCCTGGTCCCTCTGCCTTACCCAGTAGAACTCTCAGTAGTCCCCTGCGAGCCTCGTTGGTAAGCTTGTAATAACATTACAGGTGTCGGTATTAATTTCCAGGTAGTACCTATGTACAATTTTTTCTCAGAAATGTCTTTTACATTATTCTATTGTTGTGTACAGTCGACAGCATATCAAGCGTAACAGTATGACCTTGATACAGCCCTTATTTCGCTCCTAATAGAGGCGGCTTACCACGAAAGCCGCCTCTATTACACAGCCGTGTAAAATGACTTGTTAAATATGCCTTCTATACACAGCCGTGTAAAATGACTTGTTAAATAAATAGATTTCAAAGTATAAAATAAAAATGTATTGTATGTCACAAATAAATATAATAAACTTTACTATCCTAAAGCTAGACGCCATGCCGTAGTCAACAATACTGTTGTCTGTTTTGTGAGGTACCTACTTCACAGATTGATGGCGATAATCTTTTAACTTTCACGTTTATGTTTGGAACATGTGTCACGGACACGTATTATTTTAGCCTCTATCTTTATGTCATCGAATTAATAATTTTCTGGTCATATTCTGATCAGTACTGAAAATTTTGAATATCGTATTATGTCTATATACGATGCACTTAAAAAAACCGTCTTAAAAAGTATTTTGTTCAAAAAAGAAAATTACGAAATGTCTGATTTCAAACTTAAACAAGAACATACAAAAGCTCGTGTGCTCATTATCTACTTTTGTGTGAGAATGCGTTGATGGCTATACGCTGGAGTAAATTGGTTATTCAAATAGAGTATCTACGCACTTAAATTATCAATCATCGATTTTTTTCTTTTGTTTTCGATTCGAATTTTCTATGCCACCATTTTTGACATAAAACATGTCAAAATATTATCTCTTATTGTAAAAACATCAAGTTTAGCACGAACGATCAAATTGTAGATAGTTCTTATAGAAACCATTAATAACTGGGATCATTTTCTTTAATTTGATAGAATTACTATTCTAAAATTGAAATGTTCTACTGATTTTTTAAAAAATTTGATAGTGTAGTAGGTACACGGATTTCAACGGCCGGTTGGTTTGTCGGCCGTTGAAATCCGTGTATCCTGTGTACTCTGTATTCATTGTCGCTGTTTACTAAGCCAAAGGACCCAGGTTCGAAATATTTGGTCACAAGTCATGGATATTTGTATGATTACTTAGTAATGGAAAAATATCTTAACTAGAAACAAACGCGTAATTTTTTGTTTCATTATTTTTTGATCCTGGTGACTAACGACTGATAACCGTCTGAGCTACCAAGGACTTAGGAAAAATCAGTGAAATTCTTCTGGTCGTATCTGTATTTGCGTTGTTTTTTGTAGTTTAGATATTTTTCTATGTAAATATATTTTAAAAACATTCATAATAATGTTAAAATTAAATTAAGAATATACCAATTTCTCCGTTCTCTAGTGTCCTTAACACCATTAGTGATAATTCTTAATTTCGCCTGCATAATAGGTGTGAGTGAATAATTAATATTTAATTATTCACATTGTCCTTATATTCACTAAACAAATTATACATTAAGTTTACCAAAGACTGTTGTTAGTACAATTGTTAGGGTGGTAGGTTCCAACTCGAGTGACAGGGGCTGTATTTTACACAATACATTATAATACATTATTATAACTACTACAGTGAAAGTTAAACCAATAAGTAATATACCAAAGTGATATACTGCATAATTACTACCCGTTCTAATGTACGTGACTACACATAAAAAGTTTAAGAGTAGCACTCACTAGAGTGACATTTGAGAGACAAGACAAATGTTTGTGGCGCGTGTGGGTGTTTGTGGTCCGCACGTGACACCCGGACAAGCATTTGTGGTGACAGTGACGTATAAATTTATATTTAACTGCTAAGTCTTTGTAGTACAGAGTTTTTAAAATACAGTGCACATCGAAAAGGTTTTTTTATACAACTAGATGACAAACAAGCTGACGGCCCACCTGATGGTAAGCGGTTACCGCCGCCTATAGACACCTACAATAACAAGGGAAAATCACTTGATATTGCAGGTGCGTTGTCGTCCTGAGGCTTAAGATGAAACGCCGTCCATGCCCAGTAATTACACATGCCCAGCAATAACAAGCAAAAATCAAGTGATTTTTCCTTGTTATTGCAGGTGTCTATAGGCGGCGGTAACCGCTTACCATCAGGTGGGCCGTCACCTTGTTTGTCATCTAGTTGTATAAAAAATGAAAAATAAGAAAAACAAAAGAAGCTTGTTGTGAAGTGGTTTTCGCAGCAGTTATCATTGATTTTGCTCCATCTCAGTATCAAAAATGAAAATAGAAATGTTATAAAATTGATTTCTTTATTCCGTCTAGGTATTATTCATATCCAATACAGGCTGTAATTCATAATCTGAGAGGTAAATAGTCCACTAGCTACATGGAGGTCTTGTTTTAAGAAGAATGAACAAGAAACTCAGCAAGGCTATCGTCTTTTTCCTCCCTTTTACATAATGATTATCGATCGTTTTACACACACATCATACTCACACATCATACATACTTTTACACACTCATACACACGAGGAGGACACTACCACGTCTAGCATTGTATTGTAAGCTTACTCTCAATGCAAAATTCCTTCGAGGAGTTCTGGCGACCTCAGTGACGTAAAAAAGGCTTTTCTGCAAAATATACAGTTACACTTTTCGTGACGGGCCAGAAAATGTTGATAGAACGCTTAACATTATTCATCGTGCATTGCTTTCGCTATGCGTGACTTTGACACATGCGCGATTTGTTGCACAGAACTGTAAATATGCGCGCGCGCAGATTTTATATTGTAAAGATGACAAAGAATCACTCAGCTGATATCTCTTAGGAACCATTTCATCGATTTTAATGATAAGAAAAACTGCTTAGTAATTAAAATAGAATAAAACTAGAAAAATGGAGGCAGGAATCGAACCCGCGACCTTTTGCAATCCGGGCGACTGCTCTGACCACTGAGCCACCCAGGACTTGGGATATCCCTGTGAAATTCTTCTAGTCTATCTTGTATTTGCGTTTATGAGCTAACGTCCACCCTACAATAAAGAAAGAAAAAAGAAGAAGAAGAAATGAAAATAAAAATAAATTAAGAATAAGAATAAAGAAAGAAAGAAATTAAGAATAAAGAAAAAAAAGAAAGAATATTAAGAGAAAGTTTTTTTTTAGTATTAAGAATATTTGAAAGCACTGCCCCAACTTAACCGAATCGTCGGTATTTGTAAAAATACTCGTTTCGGATGTTGAAATAGAATATTTCGACTATGCAATACGATGTCTAAAATGAATAAAATTCATTGTTTTTGAAAAGCTCCCTTAGAATAAGTAGGTAATATGTAAATACAAAGACGTGATAAACCTCATTTGAAAATGGAACGTCTTGGTTTGACTGTCTTAAAAATGATGGTAATTTCGAACACTTACTAAAATAAAATAATGAATATGAAAATAGTGCATTTTATTCATTTTAGACATCATGTTTCATAGTAACGTTTACTGCTTAAGACCTACACAATCGATATCTAATTATGAATAGTGTTAGTTTTATTTTTCAAAACGTCCGATTTCGATTCCCGAGCTGAGTACACGTTTTTTAAAAATGTATGTATGCAGTTTTTCTTATTACTAAAATCGATGACATGGTTCCTAAGAAGAGATTTTCGCTTGTCTTATAGTTTCAGATTTTCCCATACTGACCGATCTAAATGTGCCATTCTGTATAGTTCAAGAAGTTATACTATTGTTAAACTTTACCGGTTTGGTTTCCCAAACACACATATAGTCATAACTAGACCCAGCTTACGCCAACTTTCCATGAAATAAGTGACAATAGTTTAACAATAAACAAACTGCGGTTTCCACTATATTTGTCTTTAAGATATTAATGTTTGGTGTTGCCATATAAACTGGCTTCTAAACGTGTATATTTTTGTCATTACCAGGTGCAGGCGTGGACGGAAACTGGGACAATATAGAACTCGATACAAAACCTTCTTGCTTACATTTATGGTACCTACACACGAGACAGCATTAAATACAGCACAGATGCAAAAAGGTAAAAATTTCCTTTTTTTAATAAAAAAATTATGATAATTTTTGTACCACTTGCTCAAAAAAGTGACATTCTATGCCACAAAAAGCGAACATAACAATAGTCATTTTTAATCTGTTAAAACAGGGAAAGAAAATTGTACTGAATTTCATTCATTCTCTAGGGGGAGAATGTGATTTAAATTTGGAATACTTACCGAAATTTATACTGAACTACATCTGTGTTTACACCATTGAGTTTGTATATAAAGCATTATACATCTTTTTGAAAAAGTAATACGCATTTATTGTGCAGTTATGATTATTAAATAAAATTACGAAAACCGACGAGGCCGTATTTGGCCGGCCGATACGGCCGATAATTGGACCAATGTTTCGAATGTTAACTTTTACTTTTAATTGTCATTATTTTTAATAAATGCTTATCTCATATTATTATTGTGTTAATTTTTTCGCAAATGGTACGAAAAGTCTTAGTTAGTCAAATGGTCTTAGTCTTGGGTGAACTTAAATCCCTCGCTACACTCAGAACTCGTCTTAAATCCCTCGCTTCGCTCGTGATTTAAGTTTTTAACACCCTCGCTACGCTCGGGAGTAAACCTCGAGTCCTTCGTTACGCTCGCGATTTAAATCCTCACCCGCGACAGAAGACACTGCTTTATCCCCTTGGTTAATAATCTACTATTTACGTTAGTTTTTTATACATAGGGGTGGAAA
Source organism: Nymphula nitidulata (assembly GCA_947347705.1). Taxonomy (NCBI): domain Eukaryota; kingdom Metazoa; phylum Arthropoda; class Insecta; order Lepidoptera; family Crambidae; genus Nymphula; species Nymphula nitidulata. The sequence continues at coordinate 12,754,536 of OX374636.1, forward strand.
ACAAACATGCGGTCAGCCTATAAACGCTTGTAAAACTAAAGGTAGGTACAATTAGTTTTACTAGTTGTTTGCCCAACCTAAAAATAAAAAAGAAGTGTTATTTTGACAGCATAGGACACAAATTCCTATTCCCAACATAAAGCTTCCTCTATTAGCTCTGGCGTTATTCACCTCACGGACACAACACTATAAGGTAGTGTTATTTAGCTGCGAACTTCTGTAGGCTGCTCTTCAGTCGGGTGCTCTACTTCTGCGCTTTACTCTACTTAATAGAGCTTTCCGTCACTCATAGTTAACGAGGATAAATACACTTAACTATACAGTCTGTTTCAACAATCCTAAATAAAATTTGAGGGGGTAGTCCCAGTCAAGAGTTACCTCTGAAAGTATGACATCTTACGGACCACTTTTATTTTCCGATTAAATTGATTAAAACATTGTCCTGCTCGCTCCAGTCCTAAAGATGCGTACTATTGCATATCGCACGACATACTACAGTTATACCACACACAACACAACCCGCGCACATACTATAACATGAAACCCAAGAACTCTAAATTCTGGTAGCTATCTCTTTAATCTATAAATAATATAATCTCTAGTAACCTAAGTTATTGTTATATCTACTGAAAGCCAATTAATTCCCATTTAAAAAAAATGCTTCAAAATGTAAAATATGTTTTCAAGAGTCATAGAACTAATTATTAGGTACATAATGAATAAATGGCCTACGCTCTCTAAGAATGCTCTAAAGAGCTTTTCGACACTATCCCACCTTTCGCCTTCCTACTCAGGAGCACGCGTGCCGGTCTTCGGAGTCATCAATTTGCTATCTCCACTGGAGACTCCACCACTGGGAATTCTTTACCAGCTTGTTATGTGTTCCCTCCTTCCTATAACATGGGTTCCCAAAGAGACGTGTTCAACCTGCACTATAGCTTACTTCGTATATGGAATTCTATTTGCCACTTCTCATCAGGTGGTGTTTAGTAATTTGGCGTGCGTTATTTCTAAATAAAAATGAATAAATCAAACTAAATTAATTTTACAACTTTTTACCGTCTGCAACTGCCTTTAAAGGTACTGTAGAAAAACTAGTCTATCCCTGACATAAAATCATAAATATATTTAGCACATTTGTAACTTTGTTGATAATGAAGTCGTACGGCCAATGTCACTGAGGTCTATAAAGCGACAATCTTTTATTCAATGGCAGTGTAGAACGTCAAGTACGGATTTATGTCTAAAGGCTTGCGATTGGAAGCAAATTGAGAAGTTAACGAGGGTCTTGCGTTTGTGGTTTATAACGTGTACAAAAGATTTATTATGGAGTCCATGCAACCCTAAATTATTTATATAAAATACAATTATCTTTATCTAAGCTATTAATGTACTTATGCACTAAGTAATGGTGTTACTATTACGCAGTATACTGTTGATGATAACGGGACAGGGTGTGTTAAATAGAAAAAAAGGACACGTCTCTAGGACTAAGCCAGTATATCGGGTACATACTCAGAATATCTGAGCACTCTGTCTTTTTGTATGTAATCATAAAGAAACGACCCAAAAATATATGTTGTGTGCTTTAATATAGGACAACAGACTCAAATCCGGCTCGAAGGACCACAACTTGTACTATTGTAATCTTTTACAAAATGGAAGTTTATCTTTTAGCGTAAAAATGTCCATATATTTTACTACTATTGATGTCATATGTGAACGATTGTTTGTGTTATGGTGACCAATTAAAAAAGGTGCAAACACAATAATATACTTAGTAGGAAGTACTTAGGGTTTTTTCTTTTTTAATACTAGTCTGTCTTCGTACTACGAATAAAACGTTAAAAGATAAGAGCGACTGTCCAGGTTTACCACTTAATAATTCAAAACGCAAGCTCATAAAACTACTTTATCTGAAACTGAAATCTTTATATCATAACTTAGTTTTAACAAAAAAGCAGTTTGTTTTATGTTGCAGCTGGACTTAAATTATTCTATAAGTAAAAAAAAATCCGGAGATTCCGACATGATGTCAACCAGCTTGATTTTTTTGGCTGTAGGAGAGCCGTGGTAATATGGGCAGTCATATCATGAGTGTGAGGATTATAGTGTATTACGTGTCGCTCCACAATGTTTTCAGTAAAGAAAACAAGTAATTTAGATTAGAATCGACGTTTCATTGAAATCGTTTTCATTTCATAATTTTGACGACCGGCTGGCCGAGTGGTCTGTACCCCTTGCCATACAAGCTACTCGGTGAAGAGGTCACGGGTTCGAATCCTAGTAAGACCAAATGTTTGTATGATGAGTACAAGCATTTGTTGACGAGTCATGGATGTTTACATGTTTATTTAGTACATTTATAATATTTACATACATATTATTATCATTATTTCTCCGTTATCTAGTATCCATAACACAAGCTCTTAATGATGCTTACTTTGGCTAGATAATAGGTGTGAGTGCATAGATATTTTTATTTTTATTAATATTATAGTGAATATAATTTCAAAAGGGTTTCGATCGACCAAGAAACCATATTTATTGAGTAAAAATTTTCATCACTGGTTTGGTTGCATTTCGTGTAAGCAAATTTCACTTATTTAAAAAAATCATTCCATGTCTTATTACTTACAGAGTATTAACATTTTTTAGTACTTGTCATAGATGAAATAAAACAAATTAAATATTATTTATTTTCTGCTTAATTTAAAGGAAAGCAAAGCTACCATTATATCAGAGTATCTTGTTATTTATTTACACCAATTTTTGAGATTATTTTAACTATTCCCGTCCCGTAAGGTGCCCGTGTTGCCCCGACTTTCTCTAATGTGGCATTGAGTGTAGAGAGTAGTCAGCGGCAAATATAGGATACTTGTATTCGGCTCATAAACATTATGAACCGAAGACATATTTGTCTCAATGTAAAGTATAAATAGGACTGTAAATATTATGCCGTTATTGATCACCGTTGCCATATTTGGCTAGTTTTGTGTTGAATGTGTTGCGTTAACGAATTGTGATAGGCACTACTTGAATATCATAATAACTCAAGGTAACTAAGGTATCTAAGACCCTGTATATAATTTTTCGTAGGTAAGGAAGGACCTAATCACGTTGCCATTCTTTTGGTTAGAAAATCGTAATCTATTAAATTAGAAAAAATGTAAGCATTCAAATTTAGTATCCGTGAAGTAACTGACAAAGATAAGGGTTATGCCCGAAATAAAAATATTTTTTTATAATTAATTTTTAAAATCAAGTTGAGTTAGCCGTAGTAAACTGTGAATTTCAAACATTAAATGTGTTAACATTTTTAATAATATGCTCGTCAATTAATTTTTTTAGTAAGAAATATTATCTGGATTAAAGAATTAGAAGTAAGTCAATTACTTGATTAGGGTTTTTAGTGTTTTTCCAGCTCTTTTTGAGACCTGAATATAGCTGCAAAAAGTAACTGGTTAATTTTTCTGGCAAGTGCCAGTTCGATAGACAAAGTCGGGTCTTACGTCACTTCATGGGATCAGAGATATTTCACATTATTATTTACGTCTCTTGGAATTGTTTATCCAGGAATATCTGAGACAAGCGAAAGTTTCTGTATCTTACGGCTACGATCGAACCTTGTAAATACCTATCATAAATATTGATTAAAATAAACACCCCATTTTCACTAAATTCTTAAAATAGGTGCAGAAGCTGACTACGCTTATAAACATGATGCAGAATAACTCTTATTACCTTGAGTAGTTGTGAGCGGTATAGTCGACTACAGAAGTAGCTGAATACTCTAGTACCATTTCACACCGACTATTGCGCTCGTACTTAATAGTTGCTACCGTACTATATTAACGCCATAGTTATTGTGACATGGTACTAAAGTGTTCAGCTACTTCTGTGGTCGACCGTACAATCAAGGCATAGAATATACTAAATCTATATGTTTGTAAAGTGCGTTTTTACTAATGAAAGAAATCAAATTACAGATTACCTGTGTTTATTTCTGAAAGTCTTTTTCATACAATCAGTTTAAATTTTTTCAGATTTTAGATTAAAAAAACAAAATTTTAAACCGACTCCAAAAAACTGAAAAGGATAAAATAATTAAATTTTAGTAGGTACGCACCTCCTAGAAACATATGTTATATTTTGGAATCGGTGCTTCACTATCTATTGTTTCTGGAAACAACTTAGCACAAACTACAAAACTATGTTTCTAGAGGATAAGTACCTACTAAAATTTAATTATTTTATCCTTTTCAGTTTTTTTGGAGTCGGGTTTGATTTTTGTTTAAAAATTTTTTTCATAGTTTTTAGTGATAACTTTTTAAGGTCAAAGCTGGATGAGTGATCGTGAAATTATATTGTTTTCTACTATCGTATCATTTCACTAAAAATTCACAGGAAAGCAAAAATCCGCAATTTCGCATAAGTAGATGACTTACTTATTCCAGTTATTTTGATTTAAAAACCAAACTACACAATGGATTTTCAAAAAAATTTAATGGGACCAAATGGGAACTATTTCGCATCGAACAAAAAAGAATCATCAATATCGGTTCACCCAGTCGAAAGTTCTAAGGTAACAAACATAAAAAAAACATACAGTCGAATTGATAACCTTCTCCTGGTTTTGAAGTCGGTTAAAAATATATATTTTTATTCTCTCTTCATCGCAAGTCTTGATTGCTTATGCTTAGGTTAGTCTGAGTAAGCATGATGAGGAATATTACCTATTTAAGAGTCAGAAATGTTAATTAAAATAAAATTGTGAACTTTATCTGTTTCGCAATACGTAAACATATTTAGCATCTCATATCACAGTTGTGTATTATTTGAATACATGTTTTATGAAGTTTGTATTCACTTACCGTTACCTGTCGAATGCTCGTTGCAATAAGGAATCTAGTATTATATTTTCGACGACTGTAAGGACAGCATAAAAAGCGATTTTTAAAGGTTTTCATCCAGGTTTCTCTGATCAATCTTGTAGTTTTACCACAAAATTTGCAGTTTGCAAACCGTGGGATACCAGTACGATAGCAGCAAAGCCATCGGAATGCCAGTTAAAATTATTAAATAATAATGTAGTCTATATAAATAAAAATCAATTATTGTATGTTTGTTGTCTATGTGCTCTGAAACCATAGATCAGATTGTGATGAAACTTTTTGTGTTCTGGAGACGCCCGCAAAGATTCATGGATATTAAAAACATTTTATTTTACTTTATTATAAAACCTAGCAGTTTTCTCTTGACGGGTATTCCAAAAGATGCCGGGTGAAACAAGTATCGTATAAATCTGCTGAAGTGGTTTTATTTTAAGCCCCAGAAAGTACACACAAAACCACTTAGAAGATACATCTCTTGCTGTGTAGTATTTCTGAAGTACTTTTTTTGTTTTAGAAATGGTCCGATGGCAGTATGTATACTCCGCCTTATCTGTAGGTAAAAAGTTATCAGAGAACTACTGATATTTTTGATATCTCGAGGGTCTGTAAGCTAAGGTAACCATTGACCATCATCACCACCAGCCTATATACGTTCCACTGCTGGGCACAGCCCTTCCTGCATGGGAGAAACACATGAGGAGTTTTGGTCCGTAACATCACCACGCTGGCCCAATGCGGGTTGGTTTGTTAAAACTGTTGCAGTAACAACCGGGACCAATGACTTAACGTGCCTTCCGAAGCACGGAGGAGCTCGAGATTACAAATTTTGATTGAACCATCTCAGGATCGACTAAAGCGAAGTTGCTTTGTTTTCGTGATCGAAACCAGAGCACTTAAGACTATGCCACTAAGCTCCCCACCGAGCTTTTTCGCCACCGAGCTCCCTATTTACCATGAACATGAGGCGAGACCTGTACTATTCGTCATTTTAAGTATATAAAAAAAAATAAACTTCTTTACACCTGTAATTTAGCTGTAGCAGATAAATATGGCCCGTAGCGCGAAAGTAAAGCGTATGTCTTATCGGATGACTTTTATTTAATTGTTATGTGATTGTTTTGTTTGATTACTTTCCTAATTAAAATAAAATCTACTTTCATTTTAAAGTAACTATTTTATTACTTTTATTTTTATTTTATTTTTACTTTGAAAATTTATTATTAAAATAAAAATAAAAATTTCTATGCTGTCTGTACCGCTCCGTTGATGCGTGAATACTAATGTGACAATAAGCTGGTAGTTACTGTAAAATTATGTTAAAGTAACACTCGGTCGTAGTAACGTGTGTAAGTTTATTAACACTGGGAGCTTCGATGCATATTTTATTATTACTGTTGGAAGGATAATATTTCATTTCGATAACTATTATAAATATTAAAAATGATCGCACACTTAAAGTTACTGAATTAACCAAATGATGTGACGATGGTCTTTACCCCTTGCTATACAAGTTACTCGGTTAGAGGTCCTGGGTTCGAATCCAGATATGAGCGAATGTGTGTATGATGATCATTTGTTCACAAGTCATCGTATATATAAAAACATATTACTATCAATATTTCTCCGTTATCTAGTACCTATCCGTAACACAAGCTCTTAATGATGATAATAGGTGTGAGTGTATGAATATTATTTATTTTTATATATAAAAAAGAACCAAACAGTTACGTTATTGATTTTTCCCAAATTGTCATCTTACTTTTGAAGACTATGTTGCAAGGTTTAAATTTATACATTCGACAGCTCATCGTAATGTAACAATTTGACTTTGAGACCGCTCTCACTCCATTTCTTAGTGCCTGTTACACTTGCTTGTGTTGTCGGCTGTACAAAAATTAGCTAACAAAACTTGAGTGCTTTCCCTTGCATTAATGGTAAAACATATTTTGCTTTCATCTCAAATCAATCGTCATCAATCACACCATCATAAATGTCTACTAACAAAAACAATACTGAAAAAAGAACACAACAGCAGAAAAAGGAAGTTTGATTTCAAAAAAACCAGTGGCCGCCTGCGGCTTCGCCTACGTGCATGGATATCGGTTATCACTGCAACAAGTATCAGTAGTTTGCTACCAAGAAAACGCCAAAGAAAGGCCCGAGATAGCTCGCCAATGGTCGCACACTATCTTCACACAAAATCACATCTAAAGCATGAAAGCTAACAGACACTATTACTTACTAGGTGGTAGGCCCGTATGTAGAATCGTCTGGGTAGGCACCACCGCCTTTCTTATTTCAGCCGTGAAACAGTTCGCTGTGTTTCGGATTGAAGCGAAACGTAGCCAGTGTAATTACTGGGCATGGTAAGCATTTCATCTTAGACCTCAGAATGACCACGTACCTGCAATACCGAGTGATTTTTTCCTTGTTATTGCAGGTGTCTACAGGCGCCGGTTACCACTTACCACCAGGTGGGCCGTAACTTTTTTATCATCTAGTTGTATAAAAAAGTACTCACTGTCTTATTTTATTTTTCAATTATTAGGGTCAAACAAACAGTTACACAATAAATCTTAATCTACGTCTTAAAACAATCTTACTAATTGTGAAACCAACATCGTTAACCACAGATAATTTTCAGTTATTTGAATGCTATTGTAAAAGTTTCTTTGTAAATTATATGGTAACAGACAATTTCGAATTTGTAATATCCAGTATCTATAGATAAAGTTCGATACTACGGTAGCCGCTTACCACCAGCCGGGCTAACGTTAGAGCCACTCTTCTCGTTTAAAAAGTTAAAGATTGACGTAAACACCAAAAGAGATTGTGTGGTCTTTCAAATGCTGCGTAGCCTTCATAAACTGATATTTTATCGGCTGTTACGATACGATAGCATAAATACCCCGGATGGAGGTGACATAAACTTAGCAGCACTTAATTACTCCGGGTTATTAGCTTCGCAGTTAAAAGAGTAGATATTTTATGAAATGATACAACTAATAATATTGGCCACACGCGGCTCCTTGTGAACAACCCTATATCGTGGCACAATGTCGGTTAGTGCGTCAAAAGAGTAGATATTTTATGAAATGATACAACTAATAATATTGGCCACACGCGGCTCCTTGTGAACAACCCTATATCGTGGCACAATGTCGGTTAGTGCGTCAAAAGAGTAGATATTTTATGAAATGATACAACTAATAATATTGGCCACACGCGGCTCCTTGTGAACAACCCTATATCGTGGCAAAATGTCGGTTAGTGCGTCAAAAGAGTAGATATTTTATGAAATGATACAACTAATAATATTGGCCACACGCGGCTCCTTGTGAACAACCCTATATTGTGGCACAATGTCGGTTAGTGCGTCAAAAGAGTAGATATTTTATGAAATGATACAACTAATAATATTGGCCACACGCGGCTCCTTGTGAACAACTCTATATCGTGGCACAATGTCGGTTAGTGCGTCAATGTCCTTGCCAAATTTTATCCAAATCGATTCAGCGGCTAAGGAATGAAAAGGCAGATGGAATTACCTTCGTATATACAGAGTGGTGACGAAAATTAGACTGTTAAATCATGCAGTCAATGTTATCAAATAAATAAGATGTATTTGAAATTTACAAAACTGTATTGTAAAATAATGTCAAATACGTCAAGAAAATGATTTCTATGAACTAATAAAGCCCATGTTTTGATTTGTTGTCGTATTTTCGTCACTACTCTGGGTATTGTTTATAATTACGAGTAATATATGCACTGTCTCTGAGCTAACAATTTTTATATCATATAAAATATTAAATTAATATTGAACTTCATACTTTCGTAGTCAATAACATTAGGCATTAATATAGGTATTACAATAATTCATGTTTTTACGGTGATGGCTTTTAATTACGACTAATCTTTTCTCTTTCTTCTTAGTTAAGTATTATCTTATCTTTTCGCGAGTACAACACATTTAAAATAATAACAATAATATTCATACACTCACACCTATTATCTAGCCCAAAGTAAGCATCATTAAGACCTTGTGTTATAGATACTAGATAACGGAGAAATAATGAAAATAATATGTAGATAAATATTAGAAATATACTAAATAAACATATGAACATCCATGACTCGTGAACAAAGGCTCGTACTCATCATATAAACATTTGCTCCTACCGGAATTCGAAACCTGGACCTCCCGACCAAGTAGCCTGTATAGCAAGGGGCACAGACCACTCGGCCAGCCGGTCGTCAAACTAAAATAATAAAATTACTTTATCGGATTAGTAACATTAAATACATGTTACACTACTATTTATTCATTAGATTTTACCTACAAGTATTTTATACCGAGGAGCTCGGTGGCGTATTGGTTTGAGCGCTCTGGTTTCGAATACGAAAACAAAGCAACTTTCGCCATGGTCGACCCTGGGATGGGTCAACCAAAATTTATAATCTCGAGCTCCTCCGTGCTTCGGAAGGCACGTTAAGCCGTTGGTCCCGGTTGTTACTACAACCGCTTTAACCCACCAACCCGCATTGGACCAGCGTGGTGGTGTTATGGCCCAAACTCCTCATGTGTTTCTTCCATGTAGGAAGGCCTGTACCCAGCAGTGGGACGTATATATGCTGGTGATGATGATGATGATTTTATACCCGACGTTAATCCGCGAGATAATCCATTAAAGTAGTTTATTTGAAATTACTTACTAATTTTATTTATCAGTAATGTTCCGATTATGTAGAATTGTAGACCATTAATGATCGCCCTACAGATAAAGTTCCACGGTAAAATCTAAAAGGTATTTTAGTTATGCAAGAATTCTTAGCTAAATATGTACGTAAATATGTTTTCCAAGTAAAATTAGGTTGACTACAATTATAGTTAGGAAACTCGAGCCGAAGCTGTTGCCTTGAATGTTCATCATGTTTTTCTGTATGTTCTTACAATGTAGTCGGGTGTTAAGGCGCATGTTTAAGTAGCTACCACTTAAAATGATGGCTAGCCCGCTAAGGCCGATTACAAACGAGTCGCAAGCAATTAATAATGTTAATGCTCTTACATTGACACAAATTATTATTGTCTAGTCCAGATTAAGGATCTTAAAGAAGCAAGAGCGACAAACATGTATACGGGTATTTATTCTAAGTACCTGATGGTAAGCGGTTATCGTAGATAAAGACGCTCGTAGCACCTCGGGCTTTATTTACACGATGCCTATCCTGTTTCAAGTATTGTAATGTATATGTTTAAGAGTTTCAGGTTACTTACTAAAATACTTAAAAAAATAATAATAATATGCATACGCTCACACCTATTATCTAGCCCAAAGTAAGCATCATTAAGAGCTTGTGTTATGGATACTAGATAACGGAGAAATAATGAAAATAATATGTATATAGGTAAATATTAGAAATACACTGAATAAACATAAAAACATCCATGACTCGTGAACAAATGCTGGTACTCATCATACAAACATTTGTTCCCACCGGGATTCGAACTCGGGACCTCTGACAGAGTAGCCTGTATAGCAAGGGGCACAGAACACTCGTCAAAACTTAAAGTTCTTAAGTTTCGTTTCTTAAGGTAGAATATAACTTGTAAACTTTATTGACAGTTGTCACCCCTGATAACTGTACGCTACTAGTGCGATAAACGACAAGTCGTAGCGACAATTCGTCGACAAACAACAACCATTTACTAGCAAATTGATACTTTGAAATAGGTGACATAATTGACACTTCTTTATTTTTAAAATCATCGCCAATACTCGCACGTTAGTTTAGTTACGAAGCATTTTTATATGGTAGGTAGGTACTACTTTTAGGTAAGTAATTTTGTTTGAATGAAGAAAATGAACTTCTGTGACATTAACTAAATAGACAGATAATTTGATAAATAATCGTGCGGTCCATGTTTAGGTTATATATAGGTTTTATTTTCAAGCGTTCTACAGCTGAGCGATATAGAGTTCGAAATCGAACTGCAAATGTGATGTTGGCTGCACTGCACTTGACTGTGCTAGATACACAGGGGCTTTTTTATTTTAAGTATAAGATTTTTTCTTTTTTTTCTTGTTGCCACTCGTAATCGCAGAAAATTTCATTTTGTAAGTAGCTGAATTTTTTGTGCTATATAGTTGTTCAATTTATTTAATAATCAAAAAAGCTTCTTAAAAATAAGACAAAGAAAACCACATGGTGAGCAATATTCAGAAAATTCCACTTATCATCTTATCTTCCAGATTTTTAGTTATGTTCCAAAAACTACATCCATCTCTTATTATTCTTTTTTATATGTGGAGACTAAGAATTTCCTTTGCTGTAATAAATAGTCTTTATGAAATAAAATTTAAAAATATAGTCTCGCTGTAAAAAATTTTATTTTAAAAGCCGCACCGATTACTAAGAAATGAAATAGATCCAACAATAGTCGCAATATAGAACTTACTAATAACTAGGATGCAATCTTTGGTGCTATCCTCTAGTCCTCTATCTAGAATGAATTTCATCACCAGCCTATATACGTCCCACTGCTGGGCATAGGCCTTCCTACTTAGGAGAAACACACGAGGACCTTGGGCCGTAGCACCACTACGCCAAATGCGAGTTGGTGGGTTAAAGCGGCTGCAATAGCAACAGGGACCAACGGCGACGAGAATTAGTTTGCTAAAATTTATTTTTAAGATGAGATTATATTTAATTGAAAGATACATAGTCGCTAGTGCGTGCTCTTCCTTAAATCGCGAACAGTAAAACACCTTTGGCATTTCATCCTTATGTCATTAGTATAAGAGTCTAGTTAGCTTAATCGCCGTCTTTTGACGGTTTAGTACCTAAAACACATTACAACACTGCGAAGAGTAGCATTCGTTACGCGAATTACTGTCTCTGTAATTGTTATTGGTAAAATACATCGCTTCGCTGAGGTCTGCTACTCAAACTATGTTAGTAACTTGTTAGAAATTAGCATATTAATATTATAAGAAGTTGTAAGTTGTTTGAAAACAAATACGAAGTATAGACATAATCTGACAACGGTTCCAATTTTGCAGTACGACAATGTTATTAAATAATGCCGCTTGGTTGGATGAGAATAAAATAATTACGTAGGAATTGTTTGTTTCGAATGGATCATACATAAAATATTATTTTCTCTTTTTTTCTTTTTTATTCAGCATTGCAACATGAAAAGCCTTAATTTTAAAACAAATACTTAATAATGAAAGCATCCACTTAGTAAGTGTTGCAGATGTTACCTACCAATCAAGACGTAGATTTTCAGTGAAGACTTCAAGGAATTTCAGTGGGAGAGAGGTACCTAAGATACCTGAAAAATAACAATAAAACAAGCCGTATCTAACCACACCAAAAAATACTAAAAAAAAACCACACCGCATAAATAACTCAAACTCAAATATTAATTGCAAATTAAGCGTTACAAGATCAATATCATTATTACCGCACTTACAACTCAATTACCCTCATCGCGTATAACAAAAAAACAATAAATTTTCGAACTATATGAAGTTACTAACATTAAATTTATATTAAAAACATTCATTAACGAAATTGTATTAGATCTTGTTAGCATAAATCTGTGATATTAGTAAGTACCTACCTACACTTATCTCCCAAAACTATAGGATAGCCTGTATCTTGGGTGTTAGTGAATTCTTCAAGAAAACAACCTTAGCATTATATCTAGAACCATAATTAGTTTAAGTGCTGTTTGTTCTTAATACATTTACATAAATATGAGGTCAAGGTGACGAATAATCTTTAAGACAAGAACTGTCCGTTGAAATATCGTTGTTTTTACTTCACGGAGACTGTTTTGCGGCCTTAAGGGGTTAATGGGTCAGCAAAATTAAATCTCAAGATGTCTAAGCCTACATTCAAATCCACTCCTACCACGCAAACGAAGTATCGGATTTTGACAGTTTATAAACTAATTTATTAAAACTGTCAAAATTCGTGCTATTGTTGCCATGCAATGCATTTTTAGAAACGTCAAATTTATTGATAATATAATTTTTACATAAATTCGTGGGTAGCCTATGATATCCACTAAAATACATAGGGCTCCGCCCCGCGATGGCGGAGATGGTCTGGTGAATTTGCATCGCAGAGCCCAGACCACCTCCGCAAAAGACACGGAAGTTATCCAGGAGTTTTATCAGGTATCCCCAGGGTCAATTTAGACGCTGGGTGAGCCTCGCACACGCCAGAAAATATCTCCAATTAAAAAAAGCCTCCTCCATCTACTATTTCAAAACGGAATGGTTGCCAGCAACTCTGACTAGATCTTCTGTCTGTACATCAAGTGGGAGGGCATTAAATAAAGTCTTAAACATAAAAGAAACAAAAGACATTCTCTGCGAATTAAGATACTAACGTTTTGTTAATTCAGCATTTAGATTTGAACGGTCAGAACCTCTCCGCCTACTCTGCGTGCCAAATTATGTATACACACATTTATTCCCCTTTTTATTGTTGAGCAGGATCGTACAGTTAGAATAAATTTCACATAGAAACTTGGTATGTCTTACAACATTGTATTTACCAATAATTTGTTTACGTGTTCCAATAATGGATACGTTAGATCTGCCGTTATGTTCCAGTAATAAGGATGTGAACTCAAGATAGCCAATATCCGGTGTATGTTATCTTTCCCTGCCTGGATGTAATTACTAAGTTATGGTGATAAGTTTTGATTATTCTAATGACTAAGCTAAGTAAGGATTATGTAATTAATTCTCCTCTAAGGATTTCTATGTAGAATTTTCCGGATTCTTTGTTTCTAATTACGAAAGAATGTTAAATAATAGGGTAGTTGACAAGTTTTTTTTTATTTCTTAAATATGAAGTATATAACTCATAAATAAATATTGCAAAAGAAAGATTAATAGTTTCACAGATAAAGTGGCATGTTTGATGTGTTGCGGCGCATCTTCCAAAAACGCTCCATATAAAGTCTACGGAACAGGTGACGTCACATATATGTTCCTATATTACTAAGAAATGTAGGAGCAAACTGACAAAATTAATGATAACTATGTAAAGACTATGTTTTTGTTCATAGTTGTAATAATAATAGTTGCTTTAATTGATGTCAGCAATTTAATATCATTAACATTTTCCATAAATTTTGGAAAAAATAAAATTTTCATGAGTTTTCTTAACTGTGAACTTTAACTTTTTCTTTAGGTATATATTTTAAGTTTGAATTGTTTTTTATGGGTAACAGTAGCGTATATTTTCTGAATTTGTGAAAAATAGCGTCATACTCAAACTTAGGCAACATCGCAATTCTAATAAAAGAGTAATATTTCTCTACGGATTTATTTATACACACCTATCAATCACATTGTAATTATAACATTGACAAACGTGGTTTGTGTTTATCATTTGGCATTATGACCAAAAGAATAAATAACATTATGCTGTGTTGACAAAAATATGTTTGACATACGTTTAGATTAGACCGCTTGTGCTTTAAATATTTTAGATAGTTATATTTAATGTTTGTCATTTATTACTGACTAGCTTTTGCCCGAAGCTCCGGCACATGGATGTTCGGTTATCGCTCCAAGAAGTATACTATATTCTTTCCAGGTTCTAAAACTATCTCCATTTCATTTAATTAATTTAATCTAAATCGGTTAAGCAGCTTAAGTGTGAAGAGGTAACAGACAGACACACTTTCGCATTTATAATACACGACCCGCCCCAGCTTTGCACGGGTGCAATGCTTATGTAAATATTATCAGTGGTTCTCTACTATATTATGCATGTATTATACATATCAACCTTCCTTAAGAATGACTCTATCTATTAAAAAAACCGCATCAAAATACGTTGCGTAGTTTTAAAGATCTAAGCATACATAGGGACAGACAGACGGCGGATAGCGACTTTGTTTTATACTATGTAGTGATATTAAGTATGGATTAGAAGAAGAGTCAAGATCAATAGTCAACATTTTGAATGAGTCTATCAGTTTTTGACGCTGGGCTAGTTGTCATATAAATCAAAGCATCTTTAAGTTTTTGGTAAAATAATTGGATTTTATCATATACAAATTTATTTGAGCATAATCGTTGAAGAAGTCGCTGTTAGAGTTTCCTAAATATACAGGGTGGTGCCGTCGATACGACAATAGAATAAATTAAAACATGGGCTATATTAGTTCATAGAAATGGTGTGCCACCTTCAAAAACATCTGATTCATTTTATAATTTCATGACATTTGTATGAACGAATATAACACTGGCTGCATTCACAGAAATTTCATGAAATTATCAAACGAATAAGCAGTTTTTGAAAGTGGCAAACCATTTCTATACGCTAATATAGCCCATGTTTTAATTTATTGTCGTATTGACGGCACTACCTGTATAATGTTAGCATGGAAGCTCGTCATTTTAAAAGTCTGATGGTTTCTGAGATGTCGTCTATCGTCAACGCAACTAGATTGTAAATTTAAATGTTAACACAAATTAGGTCTTACAGTGTAAGCACGATTTCTCAGTAACGTTTACGCCAGCTCCGCATTAGTTCACTCTATAATTATCTAATTAGAATTCATTCAGGCCACTTGGACCTGGTTTGGGTCTGGGCAGATGCCCAGACCCAAACCAGGTCCAAGAAGGTAGACTAGATAGTCTAGGCTTTAAAGGAGAATCCGTCATCGGCTTGCGACATTTCAATGCGATCTGGTTGCACTGTAATTATTACTGAGTTTTCTTTGCTGGACTAAACTTTCAGTGGTGGTCGCATTGATCTCTACTTAATTAAGTTGCAAACAAAATGAATTCTGGCTCACACGCCCAACGTTTCCACCGTTCGAATCGATACGTCACGGTGCCCGGTGCGATTGTCGAAAATTACTGATTCGTTCCTCTTAGAAACGGCGTAGTTCTCGTGTTTCTACCAAATGTGCTCTCACACGCGAAGCCTTTGATTACCAAGCATAAGATGCATGTATTGAAAGAAGAGGTAGGATACGAGGGGAGATTTCCTGAGGGAAACTTTTTTATAGTAGCCCAAATAACTTTGAATTTTATGTCAGACTGTTTGATATAAATATATTATCATAGCCTTGGCATTCCGATACAGACCCAGGGTTTCCTCATTATAGCAAAGCAAGTATTTATTCATTTAATTGGACGTCACTTAGGGTTTTTTATGTTAACTAATGAAAGTTTCTTTACTTATTCAATAGCAAAAGTATACGGCTTATAGTTAGTTATAGCGCTTTTATACCAAGCGATCTACTCTCATTGAATACAGCATAACATTAAAAAAGTGACAAAGGTAAATCCGTATAGCCTTCACTGTTTTGTGTTCGGCAGGGTATGGACGAGCAAGAATGATAATTTGAATTATTAATTTTATCGAAACTGCGAACATGTATATATACAATACAAGTTCGCAGTTTCGATAAAATTTCAAGATGGCGGTTATATCCAATGATTTTTGACAGTTTGAAGCGATAAATAGCTTTATCATATCGTATCATATTGCGTTTCGGTGGTCATGCTAGGCGGGCTGGTTTCCCTTTGAATCCTACCCCTATACTTATGGGCTTAGTGATCACTCCACGAGGACGTAATATAACTAAAACACATTTTTTTAGCTTCTGTTCAATGTCACCATGTTTACAACGGATAGTACTTAGCTCTGTCATTTACATGCAAGCACCAGACTATGGAGGCTCATTATGGCGGCCGGAAGCCGAGAGGGGGCGGAAGTGACGTCACATGCGCGCGCGCCGGCGCGTGAAGCCGGCCGGCGATATTTTTATCAATTAGTAAAGTAACGGTTTTTAGGGCTTCGCAGCAGATGTTACTTTTAGGAGACAGTTAGTTATTTACGTTAGAAATACACAGGAAACTGTTTTATGTCCAAAGTAGGAAAGGCGGTGGTTCCTACCCAGACGACACTAGACACGGGCCTATTATGTCTATTTTTCCCCTTACGGAAGATCGTAGCTTTTTAAATTACGATTTATGTACTGTTGTGTATGCTGAGGAACTTTAATTTTCTGTTGGATGGAGACGGAATGTTTAAAGATAAAGCTATGTAGGTATATCATCATTATTTAAAATAAAAGCAAAATTAAAAAATTGCCATCAGATTTAAGTAGTGGTGTACATAATGTTGTTAATTATGTCAAAATAAGTAAATACAAAAAAATGATTTAAAATTATAAGATCATACTTACTACAATTGAAAGGAAACGTCCTAAAAATGTATGGAGATCCGGCCAGGTCTCTATAATACATGTAGGTAACTGTAAATAGAAACAGGCAATAAGATGCGGCAAATTTTCTAATTGTTATGGCGGAAGACTGTGGTAAGATGGTGGTAGCTAGCTAGGCAGGCTTAGTAAAGACTTAAAACCAACAAACCTAACAGAAACGGAAGTTGGGCCCCGGACCTCAATTAAAACTAAAATAAACTGTATTCGAACAGAGAATGAATGTAATTTTTCCTTTTATTGTGAATGAAAATTGGCCACGAAAAACTAAATCCATATCAAAATACAGTACATTTCCTTTAAGAATGAGACGCGATAAAATCATAACCGCATTATTTCCATAGTCTTGGAATCGGAAATAACAAAAGTTGTTATTGTGAACAATAAAGCTTAAACAATGCCTGCTCTGTTTCTGGTGCTGCTGCCATAATTTTCTCAACTCTATTTCAAGTCAGTAAAGTTCAAAATGAGTAATGCTTGTTTTGGTAATGAGTCGATCTTATTGTCAAGAGGATAAAGTTTAATATTAAAGTTTACGGTAGTTACGCGCAGGTGCAGTCATACTTTAACAATTTTATTCAAATTAGTTCGCAGTTGACCGAGCCGACAATTGGAAGGCTTTGGAGCGCGACAAAGGGTTCTAATGCTTTACCACAAAAACTGTTAGGAGCGAGTAAAATTCTAAGTAATGGTTCTTCCGAGTTTTCTTTATTTAAATTCAAGTTTGACAGTTATGTGGATATTACACTGAGAGTTTGGCGCCAATTATACGATGACAGCCTCCGCGTCTAAGTATTTTTATGAGATAGTTAATTTTCAAACACCAAATAAACGCTTATCACAATGATAGATATGATGACATAATAATAATTATTAATAATATTCTTAGTCAATTCTTGTCCTGTTTTATTGCAGTACACCAATTTATTATCACCACAACCAATACGAAGCATTTTTTCAATCATTGCAATAAAAATCTAGAGCGTTACATAATTGCCACCCAAAGATCCATTTCTGTTTTATGTTCAAAATAACTGTCACTTGTACTTTTATTAACATTTTTATTTAGATATATTGCTTAACTTTACGTTACGGATTTATCGCCTGAAACACAAATTTCACAAGCTTCAAGCAAATCATACGAATTCATACTTTATTATTATTATTTAAATTGTAAGAAATTTTATAAAAAAATCTTTGTACACATTTTCCTTAATTATTGATTAGTTTTTTATTAAATACTATTTCCAGTTCTTGTAGCACAGCGTGAAGTGTTTTATGACTACTACGGAACGCCAAAGCGCTTGACCGCTACGAAACCGTTGAAAAATGCGTTTCGTCATTATCAATACCCATTCTTTTCGCTTCTATTGACACCAAGATTCAGGTGGTATTGTTATTGCTTTTTGTGTTTCGTTTTGCCACAAAATTAGGTTAAATTTTAACGGATTTTCTGAGAAACCGGGCATCGTACTCTGAGGTGAGCTGGAAAATGTATGAATATGAAAACGATGCGTCATCTTTTGCTGCTTTTTTATGGAAATGTTAATGATTTAGGTATTACTTATACTTTAGACGAGACATTAGTTTTGCGACTTTTCGTTATCATTTTACGTTTCATATCGTGACATACAGCATTGTGAATGTAATCAGAATGGAGCCTGATTTTGTGTAAAGAATGTAGAATGTATAAAAGGGATTTTAAATAAATCGCTTTAAAAAGTACAACTTGCAACTTTGAACGATTTTGTTCAGTTTTAATACAGATACAGATGATGAATAAGTTTTTAAAACTGATGAACTATCTAAAAGAATAATGTTTAATCTTAATTGATCAACTTATATTTTCGCAAGCACTACACATTTTAGTTGAACGCTAATTAAATTCTGTTCATTATTCGATTTTATTCTAATAAAACATAACTTCAACCAAAAAATGACTTTTTAAACCATACGGGTTCGTGGAACTCTAAAAACGACGCTAAAATTTATATTGCATAATTGCAATAGTGTACGTTCCCGATAGCCAGCTGTTAGTATCGCACCCGTGAGAAAAAATTAACACGGCAGACGTAGCAGTTGGCCGGGGATCGAACTGGCGGCTCCGCGGTCGGCGGTAATGTTCGCCATCAACGTGCGCGGACACCGTGTCTGTGGGAGTGAACTGACGATAGGTTTTTGTTTTTTAATGCCACCATTTTTAAAAAATATTCTGCTTTACAGCTCTTGTTTGGAGACCTTTTAAGCCAGTCACGAAATATGGGATTTCTTCAGATACTACATTGAAATACGGGTGTAACATATTTCAATGCATCTTGGGAGAGTTTGGCGTTATGATGATAGTCTCCATGATGCTTAGGTGGAGTGGAAAGCTTAACGTTTTTAAAATGATTCTCCATAGTGCTCGTTAGCTCAAATTAACACTTGTTTCACATAAAATCTCCAATTTTATAACAGAACGTTTACTCTGACACAATTTTGTAATAATTGTAAGTAACAAAAAACACATTGCTTTTAAATGGCGGCAAATACTCCTTTTAAATTGACAAGGAGACGTCAACTAGTCATTTTGATTTTGTTAAGTTTTTATTGTGATAAAAAAGTGTAACGATAACCGTTAATCGTCACACTTTTATAAGTGGGTAATAAATCACAATAAAACAATTAGGAGAATTCTGAAGAGTTAGATATGTTCTTCAGACCCTTCATGGAACATACGGCCTTACATACAAATAATCGTCGTATACAGCCTACACAGAGTTATATTATCTTATCTTCACTGTAAAAAACAAAATTTTAAACGAAAGATACATTTTTTAAAAATATTAGTTGTATTAAATAATAATAACTACATGACATGAAACACTCTCTCAAAATTTCTCAACATCCCTGTATAATTATATCGTGACGACTCTACTATTGGTGACTCTTTGCCTCATTCTCTCCTTTCATTACATTACATGTTTAGAGACCCTTTTGCGTTAAAAGAATACACAATTGGTACAACAATTTTAGTTGCCATGCAGTTTGCATATGTGCCTGTTTTCTCTCGCGATAGAACGCGATATAAGTACAATAATTTCGGATTATGAATTCTAGCCGTTCGTGCATCAATATTCAAAAGGTATTGTTAGCTACACTAGTTAACTATATGGACGGGAGATTGACACAGTAAATTAACAGCCAGTAGTTTGATTCAGAGCTAAGAGTTTATTTATCACAATGCCGCGGTTCTTTTGTCGTGATGTTTTTTTTAATAACAAGATTTACCTTCTTATTCGCGGGTTCGATTCCCGCCTCAGGACGTGAAGTTTTTCTAGTTTTATATTTTAATTACTAAGATTTACCTGTTTGAAAGGTACTCTCGTACCTTCTATCTAGTTTTATCTTTATTATAACAGTCATAAACAACTTAATTCTTGTAACAAAACCAATGCGAAGTGCTAGTTACTTACAATTTATCAGCTGTAAAAAATCAGCTGTCCCATACATTTGGATCGAGTAGGTATTGATTTTTTGTATACCGCTACTGTTTGTGCATCGCTGATATTTTTTTTGCGATTTAGACATTAGCCCCACAGAGAAAGTTGTTCAGTTTCATGATCAGATCCACCCCCTATAATATTAATGCCCAATTAATTTAGACTTTGTATACTGTAGTTTCGTGTACACTGTGGCATGGTCGTTCACCTCAACGTGCACGAAATTTGAAGCTAACGACTCGTGAATAGGGAGTCGAGTACGCGTCTAGGTTTTAGGGGTCTGCTCATAAAAAAATGTTACATCATACAAGTTTATGGATAAAATCTCTATTTTAAGTCTACTCCGAGACATTTCTCTTCAAAAACTAAAAGTTACCGAACTTTGAAGATATTATTGAAAATTTTAATTTTCCTTCTATAATTAGAATATCAATTCAATAATATCTTCCAAGAATATCTTCTAAAATTAGAATGTCAGTCCAGACTTTTTGTATTTTTTATTTAATTGATGTATCATTTATGCTGTAAAAATACATATAAAAGCTAGGCTTATTGTACAGGGTATGTAGGTACAATAACCTAAACTGCAGAAAAAATACAATTGTAAAGTTTAAAAATTTTAAAAATAGATTCTATGTATTTTATCTCATTTTTGCACGCAAATCTAGACTTATTTTACAGAGTATGTAGAATGTAGATATTAAGCTGAGTGTCAATATTAAACTAAAAAAACTTACGTTTCTAAAGTTTTAAAATACTATGTATCTATAATACTAAATATCTAATCTTTGTACGTGACAGTACAATGATTAGTTGCATAAAAACAGAAATTTTCACCGCCTTTTTGTCACCCAATTAATACATAATTAACTATTTCGGAGTTCAAATATTCACATCACTTTATACTCATTAATTAAGCCCTATTTGAGGAACGCTTTTAAGTAGACTATATTTAAATTGGGTATTAATTAAAAAGTTTAAAGAACCTTTAATTTTAATTTTGTATCATGCTTGCTTTACTTTGTTGTAAAGCATGTCATTTTTGTGCTATGTTGTGTGACTAAGTTATATTTTATGGCTCACTCGTGTTAGTCTCGCTAAAATATGAATTATGGACATAATAAGTGGCAGAGAAACGACGCAGGGTTATTTAGGTGTATGTAACAGTCAAGTACTTTAATTTGGATCCACTAAAAGTGAAATATCCCAGAGCAAATTTAAACGTTAAGACATATAAATGTCGTTTGTTGACATTCAAACACTAAGTGATTTGAAAATTTTCAACCTTATTGCATTTTGAGTGTCCATAGAACATTTTAAGGAAATGAGTCCCATTTTAAACTGTTTATCCAATTTGAAAATTCATGAAATTATTTATTGAAGACAGAATAAAAAGAGTTGAACCATTTTCTTTCCATTAATCAATCAATTGCAAAAATGATCATGTAGGTACAAATTGGTTTTGTTGGTAGGCCAGAATTATGGTTAATTTGGCTAAGAATGATTTCCTTAAAAAAGTAAGTACTTGACAAAGAAAATAATGATGGATACTAACTTTATTTAAAGTTAGTATTATTTATTTAAACTAAAATTAAATACATCTATAAAATCAAATACCTAACGTCTATATACTTAAGAACTGTCAAGTCCTAAGCAACATGTGTAATGCAGTATACTGAATTTCTAAGCCTACGGTCATTTAGGAAAAATAAATATGAATTAGTAAGTATTTCTCCGCAGTAGATAGTATTAAAATCGATTGTCGCGTTAAGTCTCGTTTGATGGTATAGTAGTCTTTAGTTTAGTTTAGTCTTACGACTAGTGAATCTGTATAAGACGAGTGAGGGCACAGTCGGGGTGTCGTAAAGGGGGTCTCAAGAATTTTCGGTTGAAAGTCGGAAAAGAAATCAGTTACATTTTCCTAGTCACTGCTCTAACATAACCAGTTTGTTATGTGATCATAATTTTTCTAAGTCCCGCTACAGCCTAAAAGGTGCATAAAATGTGGTATAACTGTAGTGTGTCCTACGATACACAATAGTACGCATTTTTAGGGTTGTCACGAGCAGAACATTTTTTTTTATCAATTTAATTGGAACCCTTAAATTTTATTTCGGAACTCTCTCTATAAGCATCAAAGTATATGTAGGTACGCTTACTTCCCCTTATTCGTCGATTCCGATTCGAAAAATAACATGATTTAATGTACGCACGATAGCAGTTGCACTACGAAAGTCTCCCTTATTACAAACGTAATAAGGGCGGTCTCAAGATCAAACTGCTACGGTTGATGTGCCGTCAACTGTACCGCTATAAAAAATGACATGTAAAGAGTTTCATACAAATGTTTTCCAATAGAATAACCGTGCCAGGTGGCCCTGACCTTGGTGGCCAAACAAAATCTGCCAAGTATAACTTGTATCGAAGTTTTACAACCGTTTAATGGGTTTTCGTGAATCTTTAAAAAGCTGTAAATAGAATAAATACAGCGAATATCGTTTCTTTTAATAGTCTCAAGAACAACGGTCGGAACTAATTTTACGATACGTGTCAAAAGATAACAATGTAATGTCGAAGGAGTTTCGCTTCTAGGAAACATTAGAAGGCAAAGTGTGCATCATCACTCATTGGATCATCATTGTTGACTTATTCTGATAAGTCGCACGTGTTTGATACAAACTGTTATGTCAATGTCTCTTGCCAAGCATTAGCAAGTCAGAGGGCATAGACAAGATACCATTTGACAATCGCTATCGCTATCACTTAGTGGAAAATGTATGGGATTTGACATTGACGATGAAAAGTCTCTCGATGTCTTATGTCAAATCCCATACATTTGCCGCTTAGCGACAGCGATAGCGATTATCGAAAGGCGGCTTGTCTAGGTCTTTTGATGTCTATCATCACCAGCCTATATACATGGGAGAAACACATGAGGAGTTTTGGGCCATAACACCACCACCAAAGGCTTAACGAGCCTTCCGAAGTAGGAACTCTAAGATATGAAATTTTGATTGACCACGGCGAAAGTTGCTTTGTTTCGTAATATAAACGATTTTGTTGCACGATGCCTACTATCACCCTTAGTTGACTTATCAATCACCTCAAGCAACTGGTAGCACCATGCCTACTTGGGAACCTTCGTATCCACAGCGGTCAAACCATTACGCCACCGAGCTCCTAGCTCCTAATATTGCTTGAAAATATTGAGAGACATAACAAACCGATTCTAATTAAGTGTTATTATATCGGTTTGTTGGTGTCCAATATTGTCGAGTTTAAGTTTGTAAAAAGCCATGTGATTTAAATGCTGTTAAGTTGTTTATTTGATTGTTTGTTTATTGGTTATTCTATGATAAAATAATGTTAACTTTCTGGGTTTTTACTACTTATTTTTTTAGCATCTAGGGGATGTTGGGGTGGTTAAGATCGCGGTGTAGCTACGAACGAGACCGTATACATGATGGAAAAGGACAAAAAGGCCAAGCTTTCACGCCGACACATGGGTTAAAGTTCAACTTGAACGTGGGTCTCCCTCTCAGCGAGGAGAAAGCGATTTGCGCTCGGAATCACCCCACACTGAAAAAAAGGACAACTGATCTTTCTACTACATGTAGCTCAAAAAAGTGACTACATAACTTAGGGTAAGACGTAGCCAAAAATAAAGTTACCGGATGCACCGTTTTATTAAATCAAATTACCTGTAACCTCGTAAAGTTTTGGTTATTGCAAATGTAATCGAAGTGCTTTGGTTAAATGTTTTTTCAGTGCACTATCCCTTACAAGTCTCGCAATGATTCCCAACAATATCAGAAAACCTACGATAAGGCCTTTCTTTGAATCGAACTTTTTCAACAAAAGATAGCATCAAACGTAGGATCAAGCTTTAAATGTCATTGACCTCTAAAGTTTTTGCATGTTCTATCGTGATACGTTTCCTTTTTTGTTCTAATAACTATTTCGTCCGGACGTGTGAGAAATAAGTGTTGTCTGTGACTAATTCGTTAAGTGATTTGAATCGTCTGCCGACTGTTCCTGGGTTTTTAGACACGCGTAGTAGACACAATATTATTCACATAGGTACCTACTCTATAATACAGAGTGTCAGTGTACCTAACTACAATCGGAAATAAAACCGTAATATGATTACCGTAAAATGTTGAATTTGCCTGACTGGGCAACAGCTCCATTGTACCACTTAAATAATAAAATAAAAATTTTAAGCAACCCCCGGCCTCATTCGTCATCTATCTAACACCGTATCTCTTTGAGACTATTCTTATGAGCCGTTAAACACGTTATATCTGCTGTGAATATCTGAAGAATTAAGCATTTCACACACTTTTTGATGGTAGAGGATCAGCTCAAGGTTGGTATGTCATGGGAATGTATCAAAGTTCAAATCAATCGGATCTGTGAAAGTCAGTAAAACCCTTTTATCATGTAGAAAATGCGGTGATAGTCATCAAACGCCTGAACTGATCATCATAAATTACAGCTAAGAACCATCGTGATCACGTCAGCTTTCAAACAAAAAACAAATCAAAATCGGTCCAATAGTTTAGATGCTACAATGCCAGAGACAGACGCACAGATTCACAGACACCTGGTTAATACAAGGTGTTGGGATAGCGGGGTAGCCCGCCGAACGTCTGGCTGATCTCTGGTGATATTGGTAAGGCGGAAGGCTTAGGGAATCTTTTTTTGAAAATAAATTTACAGCTCCTTGAGGAGGTGTTCTACTGGGAGCGGGGACTTGTCTCCTGAGCCACACCTATTGCCGATGGCCAAAGTGCTATAAAATGAGATATTTGTAATAATTGATGTGTTAAAAATAAATCCAATTATAACACAAACTATTGAAGTGTCACAAACGCATATAGCAACAGTTACCAGCAGGCGAGAGACATGCGTGATTGTTTGCCACTCTTATGGTATAAGTACATAAATATTTTATTGTGATTATTTTTATTTTATATAAAAGTTTATAAGAGTAATTTTAGGCATATTCAGGCTGAACGGCACTAAATTGACGTTACTGGATTTTTTTTCTGAAGATGGAAGCAGATTACATGTACAGAAGTGACTAACAGTATCATTTAATGTCGTTATTAGAGTCTTCTGAAGAAAGGATTTTGTTTGTCTGTCTGTTTATACGCTGCGCTGCTAATGTAAAAGTTAAGGGATACAGTAATCGTTTGTGTAAATATTTGAAGCCCTGTCAGGTTGTGGTCGACATTGGGCCGCCATTTTGTATACTCAAACGGAGCTTTCAAATTGGTTTGACCTAAAATATATTTTATCATACCTTTATGGCGCGAGTCGTGACAGATATTAGTTTTCATAAGTTATTCGATTTGATTATATTAGATCTAACATGCGAATTGTTATTTTATACAAACGATAACATTTTCATGTTGAAATCGATTTAATGTTTGTAATATGTTCTGACTAAGTGGTTGTTAGGCCTTATGTAGAGTCGTCTGGTTACTTTTTTTACCACCGTTTATCCTATTTTTCCGTAAAACAGTTCAGATTTTCGCATTGAAGGAAAAGGCAAACTGGGCATGGATGGATTCATCTTAGGCCTCAGGATGACACGCTTATCAATACTAGGTAGTAGGCCCTTCCTTAGGCCCCAGGATGACACCGCACCTGCAATATCAAGTGATTTTCCTTGTTATTGTAGGTGTCTTTAGGCGGCGGTAACCGCTTACCATCAGGTGGGCCATCAGCTTGTTTGTCATCAGTTGTATAAAAAAAATACCCTGTGATTTTTTCCTTGTCTATAGGCGTAAGTTTCCATTAACTACCAGGTAGGTGGATCGTCAGCTTGCTTGCCATCTAGTTGTTTATATTTTTTTTTATGATCAACAACATAATTATCACCAAAAGTCAAAAATCAAAAGTTTTATGGGGTAAACATTACGCACTGATCCGCCGGCCCTTGAGCACCCACCTCCACATATTAACACTTATTCCTCCTGATTCCTGATTGTGTATTAGGAATAATATTAGTGTCAGACCAGCGTGTGTTGTCTTTACGAGTGGCTGTGTTGTGTGTGTTGTCTTTATGGCTGGTGGTGATGATGATGACGAAATAAACATATTTACATCCTTGACTTGTGAACAAAAGCTCGTACTCATCATACAAACATTGGCGCCTACCCGGGACCCCTGACCTAGTAGCCTGGATAGTAAGGGGTACAGACTCCTCGACCAGACGGTCGACAAATTATTGTTAACACATTACCAACATCGAATTATGACCCTTGTGTAAATATTCTGTGACGTAGCGTCAACTAGCGTAGGCCTCCCGAAGATTGCTCAACATGATTCTCCTGCTTCCCTCATCCAGACGAAAATCTGGCATCCTCTTCAGTACACCTAGTGTGAGTTTAAATGAAATAGTCACGTTGGGATCACGGTGCCGTTCAACTTTCAAATATTAAAAAGTGGGTTACTGTCATACGATATTATTCCTATTTCTCTTTCTTTGGTATTTGTGCAAGCTTGATCCGCAGTTGACTATTTAGTCAAAGCCCCGTTTAGTTACTAAGCCCCGCGTCACTAAAATCGACTCAATTTTTATGTAAAAAGGGTTTAGATTTTTTATTCCATTACTCATAGCTTTTAAAACGGTTCCCAATAAGTGAAGTGAATGAGATTCATTGGAGCGTTTCATTCTACAGTTAAGGAATTGCCTGACCACAGATAACTTAATATCATGGTGATTACTAAAATAAATAGACAAGCAACGACCTTATTTTACAGCAAATAAGTATTGTAATCGAGTATCATTATCATTGTAATTTTTTCAGAAATATGAATCGAAATAGCTTAAGTAAAACCGTAATCCACTGTAATAAGGCACCTTTTAATGTTTTGTCTACTCAATTCGGTTAGTAATTTCGCGGTTGTTTATATGGTTACTGTTGATTTAGTTTTTTTGGTTATTTTGAGTAGCGGTTAAAGTTCATTTGGTGATGAGGTCTGATTACAGTTCATGATCTTCTATTTTAGAAGCTCGCTTCGATACGACGCATCAGTAAGCTTTTTAACTTCTTTTACTCTCATAATTAGTTTACAATCGTGACCAATTTTTCTAAACTAAGGCTTACGTATGGTTATTGCAATTACTGAAATAGACAGACCTTCCCATGTAGACCTACGGAAATTAGCTTTAATTACATAGGAGTACGGGTTTTCATACATCTTTCAAGTCTAAAGTATTGGAAACGAACTGATTTTAATAAGACTTTACATGCATAAGCAAGTCAAGCTAGTCTACAAAATAATCAGAGGATTTTTCGAAAAAAAGTATTATACTTAGTTAAGTAAGAGCACTATTTAGTTTTCCATACAGACCAAAAATCGCCCGTAAATTTCTTAATTATTAGACTTTTCGAAAATCCAGGTGTCTATCATAGGCAATTGTAACCACTTTACACCAGGTGGGCCGTCAGCTTGTTTTTCATCTAGTTGTATAAAAAAAACCCTTTCATAAGTTTCTAGACTAGCCTGATTTGCTTTTCCGTCATCATCACATCATTACCAGCCTACATACGTCCCACTGCTGGGCACAGGCGTTTCTGCATTGGAGAAACACATGAGGAAATTGGGCCGAAACACCACTGCGCTGGCGGCGCGTGGCTTACAGCGGTTGTAATAACAACTAGGACCAACGGCTTAACATGCCTTCCGAAGCACGGAGGAGCTCGAGATTATAAATTTTATTGACCCATCCCGGAACCGACCATGGCGAAAGTTGCTTTGTTTTCGTAATCGAAACCAGTACGCTCCTACTACTACGCCACCGACCTCCTCACTCCGGTACTATTTATAGTGAGTGTTTATCGAGCTGAGAGAGACAACAATATAAAACCAATTACTAATACCAGTACGAGCATTTGTTTACGATTCATGGATGTTTATATATAACAATCGTAATATATGTTTATTAAGTATATTTCTAGTATTTTTAAACATATTATTATCATTATTTCTCCGTTATCATATCATACTTTGGGCTAGATAATAGGTGTGAGTGTATGAATATTATTGTTATGGTCAAATTGTACCAATAAAAAGATTTACCGAAATATAGACATAATACGAGAAAATAAAAATAAAATTTCTATAAAATAAAAATAAATATTATTACGACAGCTTATTAGGTTATAAGTATATCTCAAAATGCATCCGCAGAAAACTAATGTCGTGGCACGTCCTGCCACGGTTTATGCTGAGCGGACACTTTTTTGGTACAAGTTGTCAGGACTATTGTTTTAATTTGTACCAAATTTAACATTTTCTTTAATCTAAAGCCGATGCAAGACTATTAACTTTTCTATAAACTTTATTAAACCTTTCCTTCTATTAATTATAATTATTTTCTGTTCCAGGTACTACCATTTATCTACATATATAAAATAAAATGCATCTTCACTTTTAAGTTTCTGGGACATTTTAAAAAACTGGTAACTTAGAATCCAACGGAAGCAGACAAAAGAAATCCACCATGTTTTTTTAATTTATTTTTATCATGTGAAATACTTACTTAAATACAGCTACCGCAATAGGGTAATTTCCAACTTTTTTATTTCTTGTTTAAACAGTACGTCAATAGATAATTAACATTGCACAAGCAATAGTATATCTGCAATAAATAGTTTCTTAGATATATAGCGATTTGTTTGAGGTGCCGTTACAAGTTGTTCAAGTCGTCGCCACCGGTACCTATGGTTGCCAAACGCCGCATCTGGCACTATGCGTCGGCAGATTGGGACGGGATGCGGGATTACTTTGCATCTGTCCCTTGGAGGCAGCGCTGTTTCAGTGAGCTGGACCCGAACGCTAGCGCTACTGCTGTTGCTGATGAGATCATGTTAGGGATGGAGTACTATATCCCTCACTCCGATCTCATCAGTAGGGGTAGGCGTAACCTCTGGTTCAACCGCGATTGTGCCTTAGCTGTTGAAAACAGACAGTCGGCATACCGCGCTTGGATCAGGGGCCGAGCTTGCGGGGATCCCAACATTGACTCACTGAAAGCAGCCTATAACAACGCCACCAAGTCCTGCAAAAGGGCCTTCATCAGAGCGGATGCCCAGCGCGTTGCACGAGTTGGCCAAGAACTTCTTACGCATCCTACGGGAAGCCGTAGCTACTGGCGTCTGGCCAAAGCCGTGCAATCCAACTTCTGTCAACCCTCGCTGCCCCCGTTGAGATGTTCTGACGGCTCGCTAGCTCACAAGCCGCAAGAGAAAGCCGATCTCTTGGTAAAACTCTTTGCTGCTCACTCCCGAATCGATGACTGCAACTTACAGCCACCAACACTCTCCCACTGTGGCCACACATTGCCCGATATTCGTATTAGGCAATGTGATGTACGTGCGGAGCTTCAATCAATCGACGTCCGGAAAGCTAGTGGACCTGATGGCATTCCAGCGATAGTACTGAAAAACTGCGCATCGGAGTTGTCTCCTGTCTTAACGCGGCTATACCGTCTTTCTCTCTCTTCTGGGTGTGTGCCGGAATCTTGGAGAGAGGCCAATGTGCAACCGGTCCTCAAAAAGGGAGACCGATCAGACCCAGCTAACTACCGCCCGATAGCTGTCACCTCAGTTCTTTGCAAGGTCATGGAACGGATCTTAAACCACCAGCTGATCCGATACCTAGAAGATCACTCATTAATTAATGATCGACAGTACGGGTTTCGGCCGAACCGGTCAACGGGTGATCTTCTAGCGTACTTAATGCATGTCTGGGGTGAAGCTATTGACAAACGTGGTGAGTCACTGGCAGTTAGCCTTGACATTGCCAAAGCGTTCGATCGGGTCTGGCACAAGGCTCTTCTCTCCAAGCTCCCGGCATACGGTCTGCCCGCTCAGCTCTGTAACTGGATCGCCGGCTTCCTGCATGAGCGAAGAATCCGTGTCCTCGCAGATGGATGCGCTTCGCGGTTCATGTCAGTGAATGCTGGTGTACCACAAGGCTCTGTTCTATCCCCCACACTCTTTCTTCTTCATATCAATGACATGATTCCGTTAGGAAACATTCATTGCTATGCAGATGACAGTACAGTGCATGGGGGATATTACGGTCGCCCAGGGGCTGGGCGCGCTGAAACCGAGAGGGAGAGAGAGAATCTTGCCATTGAGCTCGACAGGGTGTTGAACCTCGTATCTGAATGGGGATCTAACAATCTTGTTGAGTTCAATGCTAAGAAAACACAGGTGTGTTTACAGCTAAAATGTCGCCGTTCCTTCCCCTTCCGTCTCTTCAGGGTATGACTCTTTCGGCACAGGGCTCCCTAAATTTGCTAGGCATGGAGATATGTTGCGATCTGAATTCCAGGAACTACATCGAAACCGTGATCAAAACAGCCTCACGGAAGCTCGGTGTCCTGAACAAGGTGCGTCGATTTTTCACGCCTGACCAATTATGCCTGCTCTATAAAACTCAGGTCCGGTCTTGCGTGGAATATTGCTCGCACTTGTGGGATGGCTCCGCCAAGTACCTTCTCGATGCCCTGGACAGATTGCAGCGTCGTGCTGTCCGTATCATTGGCGATGTAGAGGTCACCAACAACCTTGAGCCTCTGCAATTGCGTCGAGACATTGCGTCGCTTAGCGCCTTCTATCGGCTATATCACGGAGAGTGTTCTGAGGAGTTATTTGACCTTATCCCACCTTCCCCCTTCCTACTCAGGAGCACGCGAGCCGGTCTTCGGAGTCATCAATTCACTGTCTCCACCTCAACATCACGTACAAAGAAATTTAGTAGCTCTTTTCTTTGTCGAACTTCCAGAACTTGGAATTCTTTGCCAGCACATGTGTTCCCTCCTTCGTATAACATGGGTTCCTTCAAAAGAGGCGTGAAAAAGCACCTTTCGGGCCGGCAAGGTGGAGGCGGCTAGAGCAGTGTCTGAACTGCACTAGCTGTCTTCGCATATGGACTCTTCTTATCGCTTCACATCAGGTGGTGTTGAGTCATTTGTCGTGCTTTGTATAAAAAAAAAAAAAAAAAAAAAACGCTCTAAGTATAGAAAATAATACGGAATAAGTAGTGACTTCACATCTTACTAAGTAACGGCCGCCGAATATGTATGGGCGCATGGACAAAATTAATGATATATTTTTCGGAAGTCTTAAAGACAGATTTTCGAAGACTATCTAATTTAAGGGCAGTTTTAAATTTTATTTAGTGTCAGTAATTAAACATAAAATAAGTAATAGGCTAATTATTCGGGTATGTCAAAAGTCTTCTTGCAAAACGATAGTGAGTGCGCCGAAATAGAGAGTGAGTGGAAATGGAATTCCTCTGTAGATTATAATAATGGATAAAATAGATTGAATTTAAGATGGATATAAGAGTAACAGTTAGACTCCTGTGGGTCGATTCTGCTATTTATTTTCCTAAACGGATCGGCAGCGGTTCGGTATCGTTACTAATGCGGTTTTAATACAAAAAGGTTGACAACATTGCTTATAATTATAAAGCCGGAATGCCAACGGAATGCTCTCGGAGGTTCAATTTCGGCTGGATTTTCGTTACATTACTTTGAAGTACTTACATTATGAGTATCTAATAGAAGTATCTTATCAATACTCCCACACTTATTACTCTTGTTACTAACCACTCTTTTCGGATCTCCTTAGGTTATATACCTACTGTTCGCTCTCCTACTTTAAAGACGCATCTTGTCCATTACCTAAGTGGTGGGGGCCTGATGACCTGTACTAGATATATGTATAAATATCTACTACAGGCGTCAGTCTCAAACAAACTTTATTCATGTAGCTTCTTACTACTATTGTAACTTAAATTAGTGAGTTGACAGTTGTTAACTTTTGCCAGTTCAACCAAAGAAGTATTGAGTCGTTTCAGTTGCGTGGATGGATGTGTTTTGGCTTAGTCTCGATTGCGCTGAGTTAGTTGAATTCAAAAATGTTGTAATTAAAGCATTTCTGATTAGTTTCTGATCAAAATACAATAGAATTGGGGGGCTCGTGTCACAAGGTCTTAGCTAGCACTACTCTACAAGTCTTAACCTTATACTACAATAGTATTAAAAACAGTTTCCACCATAATAACAAGAGGTACTAAAAGTAATACCTCATCTTTAATTAAGGGGCTTGACAGATTCTAATGGAGTACCGATGATATAGCCTCCACAAATTGAGCCGCTCTATTTCCAGAGTCCAATTTTGAAATGTGAAAAAAAATGAGTTTCTCCAAATGAGTTTTCAATTTCGCATAGACAAGTTACTCAGTAATAGTTTGTTTTCATTTCAGATAGCTATCTGAATTGTATAAAGTGGTCGGGAATAGAGGAAAAGGCAATTTCCAATTCCGTAGAAGGAAGTTCGCGTAACGACTTCCATTGGAATTTGTTTTGTAAAGATATATCGTGACAAGTTGATTATTTATACCAAGTAAAACTTTACTAGCTGACCCGGCGAACTTCGTACCGCTTCAGAAGCAATATTAAAAAATGGTGGTTGGTGGTAGAAAGGTGAAAATTTAGGGCTATAAGTATTTTTAATACCATTAAAAAAAAATCTGGATAGACCCATATTACCTAGGGTTATAAAAATAAGTAAGGCCTATTCTCAAACCTATCAAACAAACACAAAAATTTCCCAATTGATCGGTAGATCAGAGGTCAGAGCAGTCACCCAGATTATGAAATTACGCTGGTTCGGTTCCCGCCCCAGAAATTATTTTTCAAGTTTAGATATTTTTCTAATTATCATTCAAATATTTTTAAAATTTAAAAAATACCAAGATTATATTTATATGAATGTCGCGACGCGCGATTCGTCTCACGATTTTACCCCCACACCGCTACCTTCTGACAAGAGGCAAGAATTAAACACGTCCAATAAAATATTCATATTGTTTTTCACTCTTCATTTGTCATGTGTAACTAGGCCAGTGATGTTACAAAAAAAAATAGAAGTCCACACAGAAGTAGCCTAAACAAGTCTATAATCTGACTATGGGCATGATAAACTAGTTGCGTGAGATTTTTTTATTTACGGTGGCAGACTGGTCCCGTAATTATTCTGTGACCACTAGTTTGATGGGAACTAGGGAATGGATGTGGACTCTGTGTATTTGTATTTTAAGCTTTTTTTATTTATTTATTGAAAAATTATAGTGTACACTTACTTATATAGTATATTTTAAAAGATAAATTAGAACTGCTTCTGATTTATATTTTCCAGACAAAAGTACTATTGACTGTCTAGAAACGGTTTTGATCCAAACCTGTAGGCTGTTGACAGATCGATAGTTTTGACTGCAATAACATACCTACCATCTTTATGCTGATTTATTCTTTGATGATCTTTTAGTACTATACGAGTTTATTCGTGAATCTCGCCTCTATATCCTTTCTCTGTTTGACTATTATAAATTTCAAGAGTCTATATTACCTTCATCAGAGAAACAGGATCCCACTTTGTTGATATATCGCTTAGGACGTAGATCTTGTCATATTGAGTAGAAAGAATCGATTATTATTAAAAATATTGTTCATCGCCGACGACTGTGGAACAAGAAATAACATATTTACTATACTTGCCGCTACTTTATGCTGTCAGATAGTAAGTAATTGTGAAGTTGATTAATTGAATGTATTAATTAAATACTGATTTTGTCGAATCGTTAAACTGATAAAGCAATATTTAATCTGTACTTTTTTCATGTTAAATATTGCTATAGCTACTTGTTTACCTATCAAGTTTGCAATGCAAGTTTTGTGAAACGTCGTCGCCATCAATTTATTTAGACGTGTCAGCAGGAATGAAATCGTTTCTTTGTGTTGCTTAAGGCTTTTTACGTGAGCTAAGTTTAGTGAGTATTGCAGTAGAGATGGCGCCGTTTTGTTCATGTTTTAGTGGCAACTGTTTGTACCTCATTATCTTTAACA
Source organism: Nymphula nitidulata (assembly GCA_947347705.1). Classification (NCBI taxonomy): domain Eukaryota; kingdom Metazoa; phylum Arthropoda; class Insecta; order Lepidoptera; family Crambidae; genus Nymphula; species Nymphula nitidulata. The sequence continues at coordinate 12,789,129 of OX374636.1, forward strand.
TAGCTAACACGTCCCACGGCTGCACAGCTTTCCTGCATGGGAGAAGCGCAAGAGGAGCTTTTGAACCCTGGACCAGTGTGTGGGCTGGTGGGCGAATGGGTGAAAGCTATTGCAGTAACAGAGACCTTTGCCTTAACGTGCCTTCCGAAGGACGGAGCAGCGAGATATTAGAAAGATTGAAGACCCATCCGGGTTCGGCCATGACGAAAGTGGCTTTGTTTTCGTAATCGATTCCAGAGTGCTCAAACCAACAGCGGCTCACCTGTTTGAAAGTAGGTACCTCTGCTTATTTGTTATTCACGCTGATGAAAATATATCATAAGAAATCATTAAGACACAATGTTATATAATGTTTTGTAATAAATTCTAATAAGTAGTAATATCTTTAATTGTATCTCCGCTTGGTAGCGAAACGTAAACTAACTATCAATTGTATTGTTCTATAATTAGTTATTACGAAATTTTATCGATACTTATCAGAAACTTATCGCAATAATTGTTTGGCAGCCCACCAGAGATTCTTAAGCATACCTACTACATGCAATAGTACCTAAACGATCACATTCACATTAATAGTTCAAAAAAGGTTACATACTTTTCTTAATGATTCTACTCAGAGAAATGAAGAACGTATTAAAAATAAATAAATATTACTTTATTTTGAATACTTACGTTAGTAAATTTTTAAAAATAGCATCGATATTTTTAGTCGTCTTTTTATGTAACTATCTATTTAGGTAAATTCTAATGCTGCTACTGCATACAAAGCTTATTAGAATATCTGCAATTTTAACAAAATATTAAGTTTCGCTAGAATTAATTTTATTATTTATTTTCCCCGTAGTATAGTGTTGTCCTATGCGTGTTATATTCGTCGGTTAAACCTATCTTTTCTTTTTTCAAAATAAGTCGAAACCCTGCGCAATTTTTTATTCAAATACAGACCTTATCACATCAGTATTATGTTACAGTTATAACGCCAGATTTCTGTAATAATGCCCACAATCTCATGACGAATGCGTGTCATAGTTGGCATGTCTAGCAGCCATAAATGCTGGCTTGGTAATTTGTAATGCGACCACGTACGAGCCATGACCCGACGATCCAAAAATGAAATAGAAATATAACGACTTTACTCAAAACCGTTGAAGATTAGGTGCTAACTGGTAAATGCACCGTTTTTTTAATCGATTCTCTTCCTAATCTGTGATGTGACCCGTGATACCCAGACGCGATAGGTATCATTTTAGACGCTGGACGCTTAGTGAAAATTGAAATCATCTTCGAGCTAAGTAATCATCACCAGCCTATAAACGTCCCACTGCTGGGCACAGGCCTTCCTACATGGGAGAAACACTTGAGGAGATTGGGCCATAACACCACCACGCTGACCCAATGCGGGTTGGTGGGTTAAAGCAGTTGCAGTAACACCGGGACCAACGGCTTAACGTGCCTTCCGAAACACAGAGGAGCTCGAGATTATAAATTTGATTGACCCATTCCGGGGTCGACCATGGCGTAAGTTGCTTTGTTTTTCGTATCGAAACCAGAGGGCTCTAACCAATATGCCACCGAGCTCCTCAACTAAGTACTTTATCACAATAGAGAATAAAATTATGATCAGTAGACGTTAAAAAATCGCCTACTATTTGAAAATAATCATTAAATTTCTACTAAATTCGTAGGGCGATCTATCGAAATATTGTTTCGGTCGAGCGGGACAAGGGATATGACTGATTCAGCGGGAGGAAAAAAGACAAAATAGCGATTGCGCGTGTAAAGTAAGCGAACTCCACAAATTATTTTATTAAAAAAATACTTTATGGATTACAAAAAATAGTTCTACACAATTGTGAATATTAATGTTATGTTGTTGTCGCTACTATCCTATTGAATACAAATTATCGTTAACCAATACTCTTAATTTTTAAGGGGTCTTTTCGGAAATAAAATGTTTTGAGGCAAAATCCTTTCATCGTGTTTTTGTTCTTCACGGTGAAGATATGAAGAAATGTATATCTGATTTTCAGATACGTAAGAGCTGTACAAAATATGTACCTACTTTTATACGTAATGTCATATCGTATGTCAGGTCACCATCTATTATATTACATATAAAAGTACGTGTTTCAATGTATCGCCTTAAAAATTCAATTTCCTGTAAAGGTTCAAAATGATGCTATTAATCAAGACTAGCTGCACCAGTGTGTTTTACAATGCCCGCAGAGAGAAAACGGTTAGGTTTTATAATAAAAAAAATAATTAAAAAGAGTTTTCATAATCCTTTGCGGGCGTCCCCAAAAAACCCTACCAAAGTCTGATCATTGGTTATGGAGCGCAGAGGGGACAAACATAGGTTTTTATTTATGTAGATGACATTAGTTCGGACGACATAGAAGTCAACTAAACGTCATCATTGCGGTGTTAGTCCTTTGAAGTTGTAGAGTAAAAGCTAGTTCCATTAAACTACAAGAATATGATATGCGAATTGCGTCATGGCGACATAGCGAAGCGTGTGGCTGCCTACGTGATTGTACACTTAATACTTGATTCGTGCGAATTAGATTTTTGGGATGTCATTTGAATTTTTTATTATTATTCACTGTACCTACATTATTCTCAACCCAATAGGCGTAAGCGTAACTGGAGGCAGCCTAATATTGGAAAGTTTTGGTCTGCTAGCACTGCGGTCTTTGTTTCTTTATGGTTTCCAAGCACCGCGGTAATCGTAGGAGCTACAGCTGAGAAATCAATCGTGGTGGCTATTAGTTGATAGATAAAATAGGATAGCAAAAGTCATTCAAAATCTAAGGGCCACATACTAGTAGCTGCCTTGTCTACCAAACCGGATGCCCCAGTTTGAATTCTTGGCGGAAAATGTTTGTATGATGCACGGTCAATATAAATTAACTTTCAATTTCTTAACAACTTTAAACAATCATATTTGTCTGTTTGATAGGAATGGAATAATTTAGCCATTATGAAGATTTAAGCATTTAACACAAAACATAAAACCGCCTTTGTAGTCTAGTGATTCAGATGTCCTACCGCAGATCTAGAGGTCCGGCGCTAAGTTCCTAAATTCCGAAGTAGTAGGGCTTTCACCTGGCTAGCTCCCACCATCTTACCTACCTGAGTCTGCCGTCTTAACAGCATTGTTGTGTTCGTTTTGTGTTCCGGCTGTTGGAGGTAAGATAGCTAGTTCCTCTGTGGTTGAGGAATCCCGGTGTAGCTCTCTTCCATCTTTGGCTTTATCATATCTAACCATCAGGTGAGATCGATCGGTTGTGACTTCATATATCCTACCTTTTTTATCTGGTCTAAACATTTGGATACTACGCATCTGGCCAATTTTTCGAAGTTATATTTCATGTCCATCGTGTTCTGATTTTGAACTTACCGCTTAACCTCCATCATAGGGAAACCTATATAAATTCCTGTCTTTCACAGAAACATAGTGAGTTACCAACGCAAACATTCCTCGGCAAGCTAGTCCCATGACCTTGTCAAGTTCCACAATGAGCGTACCGACAAATTGTCTACAATCGGACAGGCAGACAAACCAGCTATGGGAATAAGGTCTCCATTTGTCATAGCCAGCACAATGGCCCATTGAAGTGGCTACCGCATGAATATTCAGTACCTACTAATAGTCCCCGAATGAATTAGAAATAGATGTCTTTGCTCGTTAATATCACGAGTTAAACGGAGATGCTATTAGTTGTGGAAACGAGACAGGAAGATGAATGCGGGAAGCGCTGTTGAATAGACTGAGATAGGATATTACCTTAATGATTTAGTAGGCGTCTAGAATGTTCACAAATCCATGATTCTTAGTCTACCTGTATGAATTGAAGATGTGCAATGGTAAAAAAATAATGCAATAACAATATACAGGATGGTGCCGTCGATACGACAATAAATTTAAACATGGGCTATATTAGTTCAAAGAAATGGTTTTCCACTTTCAAAACATCTTATTTATTTGATAATTTCAGGACATTTCTATGAACTAATATAGCTTATGTTTTGATCTATTGTCTAATTGATAGCACTACCCTTTATATGTAAATGCGATTTGACACGGCATTGGTCTCTTTACCCCTTACTTATTTTTTTATACAAAGCACGGCAAATGGTATGTTGATTTTGATTGCATTTGAACAGCACCTGATGAGAAGCAGTCAGAAGAGTTTATAAGCGAGGGTAGCTAGTGCAGCATGACCATGACCATACTGTTATAGCCACCTACACTTTGCCTATCCATATGGAGCCTTTTCAGGTCTCTTTTGACGGACTGCTTGTAGAAAGAAGAACACAGTCATGTGCTGGGATTTTAAGTTTTGGAAGTACGACAAAGAAACGTATTACGTACAAAATTTTTGTACGTAGGACGTTTTTTGTGGGATGACTCCGCCAAGTACCTCATCGATGCACTGGACAGATTGCAGCGTCGTGCTGTCTGTATCATTGACAATGTAGAGGTCACAAACAGCCTAGAGCATTTATAATTGCGTCGTGACATTGCGTCGCTTAGCGGCTTCTATCGGCTTTATCATGTATTGTAGAGGGTTCCGAAAAGCTTTTCGACCATATCCCACCTTCCCCTTTCTAACTCAGGGGCACACACGCTGGTTTCGGAGTCATCGATTCGCTATCTCCACCTCAACATCAAGCACAAAGAAGTTAATAACACACGTTTCTTTGTCGTACTTCCAGAACTTGGAATTCTTTGCAAGCACATGCGTTACCTCTTTCCTGGACATAGGGTCCGTCAAAAGAGACGCGAAAAGGCACCCATAAGGAGCCTTTTCGCGCTTGTCATAGGAATAAGTACACAGTCTTGTGCTGGAACCGAATTTCAAGTTTTGGAAAAGACACGAATTAAGTACTATTATTTTTGTGCGTGTGTTGTGGTGTTTACGTTTGTCATAATGTAAATTAAAACCTTTTTTGCTTGAAGAATAGTTTTGTTGGGAAGGTAACGACGGCGACGGTCGTTCTATCTATCTCATTGCGAACCTCAGTGATGGCGTACTCTTTTTACTGGAAAAATTAACTGAAAATATATACATATTGTATACATTTGACTACCGGCTGGCCGAGTGGTCTGTGCCCCTTGCTATACAGGCTACTTGGTCAGGAGGTCCCGGGTTCAAATCCCGGTAGGAGCAAATGTGTGTATGATGAGTACGAGCATTTGTTCACGAGTCATGGATGTTTATATGTCTATATAATATATTTCTAATATTTATATACATATTATTATCATTATTTATCCGTTATCTAGTATCCATAACACAAGCTCTTAATGATGCTTACTTTGGGCTAGATAATAGGTGTGAGTGTATGAATATTATTATTATTATTATTATTATACGGCGATTTTCTGATACGAATCTCACACTTTATCCATAGATGTATCATAAACAACGTTTACAATCTCAGTAACATACTTAGGTAAGTGTGAAAGACATAATAACTATAAAAATAAACAAGGCAGTTAAAATTAGCTAAATGCCTTCGCAGTCGTTAGAAACACTTAAAAAGGAATACCTACATAATGTTCTAGCTCGCTGACAACTTAAAACGAGTTGCAAAGATACAGTAAACATTAAATTAAATTTTGTTCCTTTTGCAACTGTTTTGAGCTCAGCCATTAACATAGTTGTTGAATGTTGCAAAAGATTTATCCAAACGTTCACAGAAAGTTAAGAATGAAGATGAAGAGAATAAAAAAAAGAAAAAGAACAAGTTAAATGCGTGAAAAAGTTTTTAAAGAGTCGGCAACGCGCAAGTGATACCCCTGGTGTTGCAAGCGTCCATAGGTTACGGTAACCGCTTGCCATCAGGTAGGCCGTATGCTTGATTGCCACCTTAGTGGTATTAAAAAAGTTATATTTTATTGCTTATTAATATTGTTAACTACCTAATATTACAATAAAGCCCTAAAGTTTGTAAGTTTTGTTTAGATACTGTCTATATTTTGTACGAAATTGGATTGAATTTTGTTCTGTAATAATAGGTATCACGAAAATCATTTAATCTCAAGTTTGGCATTCCGTTTATGACAAATATGATTGAAAAAATTAAGGTAAGTTCACACGTTTTATTTACACTAGATTTAAGCCAACAACGTTGTTACAACTCTTTACTTTTACCGCTACGTTTTCGAAGAAACATTTCCCACATTTTCATTTCTTTAAAACGTTGCCTCAAGATCGAAGTATATACAGGGTGGCACATTTATATCGGTCAGTATGAGAAACTCTGAAACTATAAGACATACTATAAGAATAACAACCATAGAGACAATTTTACGCACCTAAACGAGTTAAATGTTGTATTGAAAAAAATATGGAAATTTCGAACACTTACTAAAATAAATTGAAGGATATGAAAACAATGCATTTTATTCATTTTAGACTCATGTTTCATAGTAACGTTTACTACTTATGACCTACATAATCGATATCTAAATATAAATAGTGTTAGTTTTATTTTTCAAAATTAAATATATTAAATGTATGAATGCTGTATTATTCTGCCTATATTTTGATACAAATAGCCTTACAATCATACAATTCAGTACTGATATTAAATATTATCTGTAATATCAAAGTAAAACGAATAGTAGCATTGAATTATTGTATTTAATACCTCCAAGCTACAATTCTCTTCGCTATAAGCAACCTGTCTTAATGCTATAAAGGTCAGCGTTTTAAGTCCAGCGTTAGATCTTATTTACTGGGCTACTGATAGTTACTATTTTATAGGTCACTGTTGGCAACACCAACAACAATTTATCTTTAGTTTTTAATGGCAACATTTTTGTCTCTCTTTCTCTTCTGCCCGTGTACAGATAGATACGGTTGTGAGTTTAATTACTTTATTAAATTCTTAATTTACAAGTAAGTGCAGTTTTTATTATTCATCTCAACAGTCACTGTTTAGTGAAATGCACACGACATAAATGGCTGTACAATATTCAAATCTCTCTACAAAATCAAAGGTTTTAGCAAATTCATAGATGAAATGTCATTGGGTTTCAGAAACCGCTAGATGAAAGTCACATTGAGTACGCTAATTATAAATAAAAGAGCTCGATGGCTTAGTGGTTTGAGCGCTCTGGTTTCGATCACCAAAATAAAGCGACTTTCGCCATGGTTGGTTGAGGAGCTCCCCCGTGCTTCGGAAGGCACGTTAAGCCGTTGGTCCCGGCTGTAACTGCAACTTTCAACCCACCAACCCGCATTGTGCCAGCGTGGTGATGTTATGGCCTGCCCCGAGCAGTGCAACGTATATAGGCTGGCAATGAAGTTGGGCAATATTTAGACGCATGTGCGATCTTTGAGGACATTTTTTTATATACTTGTATAGGCTTGCACTTGACCACGATCTCACCTGATGTTAAGTGACGATGTGTACAACGGTGTTACGTGCGCACCTAGAAATTTCCTATTCACTCTAGCCTTGAAGAGCTCCAAGTAGTATCGCTCGGGGAAAACGTCAGGAGGCACGGAATTCCATTCCTTTGCTGTTCGCATTATAAAAGGCGAAGCATTTTGTGCGGATAAATGGAACATCAACAACGTAAGGGTGATACGGCAATCGACGCCTGGATCCTCGAAGATGGACAGGGGCAGGTGGAATGCTATATGGTGGCATGTTTATCTAACATACTCCGATAGACCGTCGTTAAAGACCACGTATGCTAGTGACGGAACTGACTCCGTCATCCGGCGGATCTACGAATTATCTTACATGGATCCATCGTGTGGACTAAGACAAAATTAACTTCTTTACCACCGTCTTCTGACGTAGGTCCGGTCACTAACGCCGCGTTTACATTTATCTGACGCCTTCTGACGTGACGCGTCATAACGGTATCGGTTTAATAACATGACTATGGTTAGATTCACATTAATCTGTCATGTCGTGTCGCCAGATACGACAGATTAATGTTAATCTAACCATAGTAATGAATGAAACCGATACCGTTCTGATGCGTCACGTCAGAAGGCGTCAGACAAATGCAAATCCGGCTTTAGTCTGATCTGTCCTATCTTATCGTGGGCCAATTACTTATGCCTAGCTTGCTGCGTCGCACTACGACCATATGCACGTTGATGACTGACGAACTATTCGTATCTTCAATAAATTATGGAATGAAAAAGTTGAGGAAAGGAATATACGTCTTACTTTTGATGCGAGAAATAAATGGTTGAGAATATTGAAGATTTTACCTAATCTGAAAAATGTTCTTCATCATTTCACATTGAAATCTTTGATTTTCTTTTCATCTTTCATATTTTTGTAATAAATAATGGCTTCCCACCGAACAGCCATACATATTTTATGTAAGGTCGTGGGTTCATAACCTAGTATATGCATTTTTCCAATCTCTGATTTTTCTAGATATTTACCAATAGGTATAATATTATTCATGGATGTTTATATGTTTATTAGTATAATCCTAATATTTATATACATATTATTATTAATATTTCTCCGTTATCTAGTACCCATAACACAAGCTCTTAATGATGCTTACTTTGGGGCTAGGTAATAGGTGTAACTGTATGAATATTATTACATATTATTATTTACGCAAGCTTTCATTATCATCCGAAATTTCATAGTAAATAACCATCTAGTAATGATTCACTGAACTTTTTCACTTTTAAATCAGTTCCCTACAAGTGTTATAACAAAATGACACTTCAATAGGCTAGTGAAAGCTGGGAAAATGGTTTTTTGATGATCGTGATCTAAGATTTCATGTACTCGTACAATGGCGAATGGTAATTTATGTATGGAATGTAATACAGGGAACTAGAATACCGTTGTTACAAGCACTATGAATACATAAAACATAATTAAGTTTGTTCGACGCGGACACACCATTCATAGAACTATAAAATGATATTGATGTATTACAATCGAAACTTATTAAAATATTCATTCATCGGACTACTATTATTTATTTGTTTACACAACTAAATGACAAGCAAGCTGAAGGCCCACCTGGTGGTAAGTGGCAGCCGTCGCCTATAGACACCTCCAATTACCAGGAAGAAAACACTTTGCATTGTAGGTGCTATCGGAAATTTTTATTTTATGTACCAGCGCAGTTTATTATGTGAGTACTTTTTTCCTGGCAGGATTTTTATTTCATTATTAAGTATAGCCACAGAATACATTAGGAGGTGTAACAGCAATGTCAGTCCACTTCACCATGTTCTAAGGAACTGGTAAAGTAATCCACGTGCTGGAAAATACGACAAAGAAACGAATTCCTTTAGCATTTCTAATCTAAAAGCATAATCATTCGTATTTGAATGAGATGAAATTAATTAATTTCATGATAGACATGACATTTTAGGAGGGTAAAGGTTGATTGCCTAACCATAACTACGGCTAACAATTACCTATCCGTAACAGTCATAATTCATAACTGAGTAACTAACCAACTAACTGAACATTTCACGATATGGACCGTTCGGTTACTTCATTTATAGTAAAACACAGATGCCGTGCACTATACACAATTAAATTGACTGCGTATCACACCGTAACGATTATTAAGTAATAAATCATAGATTTTAAATGTAAATTAGATATTTGGAATTAAATCAATTCAACAGATTTAACTCGCGTTATATACAACACAAAGTGATAGTAGTTAACTGAAAACTCATCAAAGACATTTGACATCTTCAGTCTTCCCGTGACCACGATCGCTGTAAAGGATTCGAAACGTCTCGGGTGTATCATAATAATGTAACATCTAATTAAACGCGACTTAAATCCGGTAAATTGGTATTATTTTAAATGGGTAGTGCTCGCAAAAATGTAAGACAATACTATAAATTAAACAGTTACAATTGAATTATGGACTCTCCATATGCGAAAACAGCTAGTGCAGCTAAGACACAGCTCTAGCTGCCTCCAGCTTGCTGGCCCGAAAGGTGACTTTTCACGCCTCTTTCGTTTGTTCAATTATAAAGTTTAAAATTATAATTTGTGAAGTATCCATAAACTACAGGAGGAGGAAAAATGTGCAGGTACTAACATCTTTTTTATATTTTGTCACTCCACATTTTAATAACTGTTTTTTGTTGTTCATTGTAGGAGGTAGGTAAGGACAAAAATTGCAAAAAACGTTGAAGATATTTTCAGCATTCTATGTTTCTAAACTTATAATCAAACTAATTATGGTGTCACTTTAATTTGTTAAGCCGCGTAACACTCCTATAACCATATGCCAATTAAAACCAGTTTTGTCTGTAATGTATGGTTTCACAGGTTAGAAGATAGATATTATACTTTATTATTTCAAATGAATTTATTCACTAATGTGTCTGTACGGTGTAACAGTCTGCCGCACTCGTCTTCACGCCGCAACTCAAAGTATTGAATGTTCGCGTGCCTCAATTACCATTGCGGCTCCTCGCTTAGATTGCGTCACATTATACGACCACGCGCTTTCATGTACTTCGACATTTTGAAATACCTTTTCTCACGTCTTATAATATCCGCATTTAATGTTTATCGTTGTGGTAATTGAAACGAATGATTCAATTTTGATATTCCGTTCACGCTTTAGGTTTGATGGCAGCAGTTCAACGAGATAACTATTTGGACATATAACCGCACATAAATTTTGACATAATCCAGTGCTTCTACAACCACTTAAATGAAGTTTGTCCCAAGGCAAAGTGGTATTATTACTTGTTAAAACTAATTGATAAGTATCGAAGCTACTAATAATAAACAAGATCACATTTAATTTTGCGACATAAAAATATTCTGTGGAATTCTTTTTACCACAATGGAGTTTGGGGTTGGATTCACCCCAATCTTCAATGTGGTAAAAATGAACTGGTTATTTCCAAATGAGGCCATTTACAACTTGATAAAAAAGGACAATTCTTTCTTTCTTTCTTTTTTTAAATACACTCACACCTATTATCTAGCCCAAAGTAAGCATCACTAAGAGCTTGTATTATGGATACTAGATAACGGAGAAATAATGATAATAATATGTATATAAATATTAGAAATAAACTAAATAAACATATAAACATCCATGACTCGTAAACAAATGTTCGCACTCATCATACAAACATTTGTTCCTACCGGGATTCGAACCCGGGACCTCTTGACCGAGTAGCCTGGGGTACAGACCACTCGGCCAGGCGGTCGTTGTTAGTTAGTAATTGATAGTCTACCTATGCTTAATGCCATTTATTTTATTTATATTTAAAAAAAGGTGTTTACCTTTTCAACTGTGATGTAAGCGGCCTCTTTCAGAGTTACCATTATAAATGTTAAACACCCAATATGTTAAACTTAATAACCAAACGCATAAAATCAAATGTTTATCTAACGAACGACTAATTTACGAAGTAGCTCCATTTCTCATAATTTTAATTTAAGGCACTAATACCGGTAGAGCAAAATGTATGTTTTATTCATTTAAATATGAGGTATCGATAGTTTCATTTCAATTAATTAATACTAGTTGAACACGATAAGTTACATCTAAGAAGATCTATTAGTCAAACGGATTTTCGTCTGATTTTACTCCAGACCACTGTTTGTATGCGTCTATGTATGGCTAAGTGGGGGTGTGTTTGTTATCGCTCGTTCTATGATGTTGGTTTTCTGTAGCTAGGTATATATTTTGTTTTAGATGGTAGACCTGATATTGGCGGAACAGCGTAGACTGTAGATTCAACAGTCTGTCCTATTTCAACTATGATGCTGTTTACAGGTGTTTCGGTGTGAAGGAAAAGGTACCATTAGACAACGGCCCGGAAGCAAATCAGTGCCCAAAAAAAATTACGTTATTCGTCTTTAACGATCACGTCATTTTAGCCTTATTTTAATCAACATCTCAAAATATGCCGATTAAAATAAGTTCATAATGAATGGATCGGCTAAGTGTGAAATAACTTTTCATTTGAAAAATTAACACTAGAAAAAAAAATTCTTAAGGATGAACTAAAAAAGATACTTTTTATTATTTCCATACTGTTCGTTTTTAAGTAGCATGCCATTTAAAAAGAGGATAAGAAAAGGATTAGAGGTGTTCCCAATATAAATAACCTTTATTTTAGATATAGAGAATGACAATTAATGTCTTACAAAAATTATTCCCCGTAGTAGTAAAGTTCTATGTTCCTTGTTGAAAATATAAAATGTTACTTGATCTGTCACATCAAACTTATATCCAAGTGGTCAAATAAACAAATCTCTTCTTCAATGCAGCATAATGCATGTAGAATAATTTACCGGCAGTCGTAATTTTTAGATCTTCAGTCTTCAAAGATAAGGTTCAATTTAGAGCATCAGTTAGCAACCAGGTCGCTTCTCATGGTTTCGGAGGTTTGTCGACATGATGTTGAATCGGCGTTCTTAGAAAAACGTTGTCATGAGTTTTTCGAGTTCGCTTTCGAGGAATCCCGTATAAATCGACAGTATGAACTGAGATTTGAATAAGTCATTTTGGTAGCAATTCAAACATACAAATTAGATTCTGTCCTTAAATAGCTTATTTAAATATTTAAAGGAGCTGAGATAGTAATGGGTCCGATTTCGTGTACGATTAATAAGTGCAATAATTTTTGTGCACATGCCGACAGAGCAAGCTAAGTACTTTGACATTTGTGGATAATTAATAGGAGTCATCTTGAAGTTTCTAAAAGTAATACTATCTCTTTGTCATTGCAGTAGAACAAAAGCTTTATTTTAGTTTTGGAGAATGAGAACAGAATCGACACTATATCATTTATTGCTGCTCTGAAAGCAATGCTAATTTATACAGCTACGACTTACAGAAACTTACATCTATCTAGTTATTTATTAACGCCAATAGGTTGGTCCCTAAAATGAGTAGCAACGGATTATGATTAATAGTATATGAATAAGTGTGAACCGACACTACTTACTATTGACATAGACAGACCATAAATCTTAAGTTCAACCAATAAATAGAAGATAGAATCACTCTTGACTTAATTTTGATTTTCGAGTTTACTGAATATTAATTTATTATTATAATCTATCACCAACCAAACCGCTACAATTTTTATAAGTTCAGGAACAAGTTCTATTAAATAGAGATATTTGTCGGCTATCATTTTAACGAGTTGTAAAAATCATAAAAAACAATTTATCAATAAATGGAATGTGTAGTTTATAAATTTAAATTAAGTAATTCATTATGCACTTTTTATAATAACTACATTCGCACATATGCATACACACATATAAATGTTGAATTTTGACACTGTCAAATTCTTGAGAATAACTAAACGGAACATTTTGTAATTACATAGTTTATCAGAATTAAAGCCCTTTTACACGATGCAAGTTTCTTGCATATAGCATACAATTAAATTAAAGCAAGAAGAAACTTTCATAGTCAATATGTTGTCTTAAGACTATGCAAGTAGCATCGTGTAAGTGAGCCTTTAGATTGATATTTAACCCTTTCTTATCATTTTAGGGCCTAAATTTTAGGCTAACCAATAAAACCTCCTGAAATTCTATGGCTGTTTATTATTATTTCGCCTGATTTCTAAACAAACACTTTCTAAGCGTTCTAACAACCAATTTTCCTGAATACTTTATGCTCCAAATACCGTTTAGCCGGCTGTAAACTTAACAATGGGCCTGTACGGCTCTTAACATTTCCACCAATTAGCTCGGTACGCACTAACAGGGAAATGCGAGTGTTCCGCGTTTTGACAGGAGATTTTACTTTCATTCCTAATTATTATACTCTAAGGGCCACAGTTCATACATAAAATACGAATCGTCAAAGAATCACATTTAATGGACTAATAAACTATTAATAGATTTCCCTGAACTCACACACGAAGGTGCAATGTACATTAATCTTAGATTAGGAATTCTTAACTTTGTAAATAGTGGTCTTCAACTTTCGTCCTGCTTTGCACCAAACATTGCTCGGACAGATTTCTTTTATGCACGAAAAACAGGTAACAAATCGACACCAGCCGCATTTACCCAATAAATAATTCCGCACTAGAGTAAGTTTGAAGCCAATTATCCATGGTAGGCTGTAAGTGCTGCTTTCTGTGATACGGTTTGTGTTAATTCTTGTAGTTTAAATGCAAATTTAGATATATTTTTTACAAATAATTAATGTAAGGCTTCCAACTCACGCCACTACCCAGCATCACTCCCAGAAAACGCATCTCTTCCACCTCGTCTATTATATAATCATTTTATTGAACAGTGATTTTTAGTTAACGTCTCTGTGGTAAAGAAAATTGCATACACTTTGTTTTATCAAGATTAACAACCAAGTTATTAGCTTTCATCCAAGTGTAATAAATTAAATAACATTATGTTAGTTGTAGCATCATTTATTGACTTTTCGTAACTATTTTTATCAGTGGCTTTGATAACAACATTTGTGTCATCTGCAAACAGAAGCATCTTATGGTCAACACTTTGTGCAAGGTCATTGATGTAAATGTGGAATATTAAAAGACTCAATATGCTTCCTTGGGGAACGCCATGTGCGACTAACCTATAACCTAAGTATGTTTGATTGTCCACTTTTATACCTTAAATGCAACCATGCTTAGAATTTGTTCGTAAATTGTTTACTTACATAGTTATATTGAGATATATTTTTTTTATCACGACATCTGCAATTATTTTAATAAACTTAACGAAATAGTAGACATTCTTTCTGTGAAAAGTCGATTTAATAAAATTAAAAATTTCATTTTATTACATTTCGTCAATGACTTAATAATTAAAATCAGTTCACTAAGCACACTCCACACTATTTTCTTATATAGTAGGTGTTCGCATATCAATTACGAATTAAGAAGCCTGTGACGGCTGTGATTTTTATCATTTTTTTATTAACTATACCCTTTGTGTGCATTAATTTTATGACATTGTATCGTCTCATATTTTCAAGAGCACTACACAATCATTTGAAACTAGACCGCGTTACCTGATTTAACTCGCGTTTAATTAGACACCTCAATTATCAACAAACTCGAAGTCAGGATGTCCTGCCGTCGGGAAGATAAGTTAAATTTAGCAAATAGTTTTATTTAAAAATTTCATGACATATTTTAATACTTTATTTAATGTACAGCTCTTAGAGTATAATGTACCGACAATCGACGGAAATACGCCGTCATGGCATGGCAAGTCGCGTGACAACTTTGCGAAATGTACGAATGGCACCGTGACACACGGCTGACAAAATTAGTCAACTACAATATTTTTGCGCATTACAAAAAAAGACACCTTTATTAAAACGTAATTTAATTTAATTTTAACGTTATTATAAATGTTTGATTTATAGATATTGAGATTGTTTGGATATTTTTAATTATAAAAATATCTAAACTAGCTATTTTTAAGTAAACGTATTCATCAAAACATACAAAAATGTTTTTGTGAATTCTCCTTCTGTAAGCTAATTTTAAAATTGTTGCAATTTTTCTGTCTGTCTTCTTTTTGTAATCATCAATTTTTTCATAAAACTTATTTAATGCGACATTCTGGCTTTCTGCCAGAAGAAAAAAGAATACTTTTTAGAATCAGTATTTACTACGAAAAAAAATATTCATAGCACGGCAAATAATATGACTCTATCCTCACAACCTGATATTAAACAATAAAAAGAGACTGATTCGAAGATGAAAAGAGAATGTGCAAAAGAGCCAGAATGCAGCTTTCACTTTGCCGGTTCATTAGGTGCCTTGTTATTTAACGTTAATGCTCCTCACATTATGATTCATCTAGGAAAGCCTCTGCCCAGCAATAGGGTGTGTACTACATAGGCTGTTGAGACGTATTAAGCTAGTGATAATAAGTTAACCCGAGGAGCGGAAAGCTATACGTTTTCCGACAAGTCACCCCGGAGGAGTTTAGAAGGGAGGAGAACGGGTCTTCTGCGGACTGACATGACACGCAATATTTTTCAAAATGATAAACAATATTACTGCATTTGCTATGGAGCGACAAATTATGGAGTTCGGTATAATGGGCAGTCCTGGCTGACATCTTTCAGGGGAGGCCCACACTTCCATGGCGTAATTAAATGTCTTTACTCCCCATAAAAAAAATTGCTGAGAACCCGTTGTCGCTTAGTTGCGTTACGGTTTGTGACTCAAAGATTTATCTATATTTTTTCAATAATGCGCTAGCGTAACATGCCGTCTGTACGTCCGCAATTGCGCAAAGCGGAGATGCGGTCGCGAGATGCGTACGCGCTCGGCCGTGCGACTGACGCAACGGCAATTTGCGAAATTATCCTTTATTATTACGTCGTTACGGTCCATGGTTCAGAGTGACTACATTTGAGGGATGTGTAAATAAGAAGATATCATCATGAAAGTTGAAAAAATAAGCCTGTGATGTTTGGTGCGCTATCATTTTAAAATTTGACGCTTAATTTTATTTATTCATGGATTAAATCTTTGACTCTTAATAACTCTATCTTGAATGTACAAAAATATTAATTTTAATAGTATCTATTTAATCAGCATTTCGAGATTGTATAAGTACCGTCGACGGCATATCATTCGTAACAGTTGGACCATGAGAACGCCCTTATACCGTTTGTAATAGAGGCGGCTTTCGTAGAGCAACTGTTACACTTGATATGCTGTCGTATGTACGAATTTCACTTTTGAAATAAAAACACTAAAACGGATTTAACTCACAATGACTAATATGCAAAAGTAAGTTTGATTGAGCAATCCATGGAGTACAAAATGTTATTTTGCTAGAACCGTGAAGTTCATTATTTTGATAAATAGATATTAACACTCAATCAACTGCCGAGTAATAGATTTCTAATCAATTATGTTCGTTAAGGCTGGACAGAATGTCAATGCACAGACAACAACACATCAAGTGTAACAGTTGCACTGCGAAAGCCGCCTCTATTATGAACTGAATAAGGGCTTTCTCAAGGTCAAACTATTACGCTTGATGTGCTGTCGACTATACGAAACTTCGACTTTAAACTGAGCTAATGATGACCTCCAGAATTTATTTTAGTCCCTTATTCTCAATTGCATCACGGATTCGATTCGAAATGTCACATCCCGTCTCGCTTTGACGCACCGCGATTGACAGGTATCATCATCATCATCAGCCCATAACAGTCCAGTGCTGGACATAGGCCTCTCCATACGAACGCCACTTGGTTCAATCCATGACCAGCTTCATCCAGTTGCTGCCAGCCACTCTGCGGAGATCGTCACTCCACCAAGCCTGAGTGACAGGTATAGAATTTTCGATATTCGAATCTTTTAAGACAGTTGAGACTATGGGAACTATTATAATCATGTTTTATTATAATATTGCTCATACAATACCTAATTTTAAAGATTAAAGTTAATGTAGGTTGCTTTTTTAACCTTATTTTGAATACTTACAATCTTATTTTGTATTCAAATCTCGTGTCGCCCTAAATAGCAATGTCGGATGTGAAAATACGCTTGTCGTAACACTAAGTACCTATGAGTAGGTATGTTTCCATAGCAAATTCGCTATTAGCCTCAGAATGCTTACGCGTAAACTATATTGTGTATTTTCTATAGCTTTTCGAGCTGAAATTATGTCACAAAATAATTTATCTGTCTGTATGTTTTCATTGTAGTAAATGAACTTTATTCTTTATAATAATGTGAAAAATATCATGAATTTTGAAGTGCCAGCACTAATGAACTAAGTACGGTACTATAGATCTACATATTTCATCAGTAGTTCTTGTGTATAAAAAAATGTTGTAGTAGCATTGTTCAATTCAGAATTTTCATACAAGACGGTTTTTTTGCTATCGTGGGTCTTTTTTACTCAGGCTAGATATTTACATTTTATATTTTACATTTTTATGTTGTTTAACGAAAGGAAAATAAATATTCACTCAAAAATATAATTGATCGCAAACAAACCAAAATACCTACGTTTGTTTCAAAAGTCCTCACTTTTCGCTGTCGTTTTTCGATAATTCGATGTAATTTCCTAGGCAATTGATCACATAAAATTGCATATGAAATTAGTTTTGATAACAGTATCCACATTTATGTACTCAAAGGTTTGAACGCTGTCAAGTTATATTATCCTATATAAGTACGTATATAGAGTTTGGTACTTAATTCTGCATTATCCTTAGCGCGATACTTAGGTATTTCAATCGCGTGAGATAACTTGAATATTATATTAGTATAATCATTTTGACATGATAGTGACATTTAAATGACGAATTAAAAAGCCGTTATGTAATATAAACTTACGTAGGTACGCTTGAATTTTTTTTTTGTAACTGTACCTAATCTTTTATTTTTAGACTCATTACTATGGCACCCATCGATCCAGACTAGCCTTCAGCAAACACACATGAATATTACAGAACCAATTACCATGCGATTGCTCCGAGTCAGTTAGAGATTCCAATTTGATACTACTATTTAACTGTGTTTTGGTTATATAACGATAATTATGGAAGTAGGTCACTTAATAATTAAACTTTTGTTGGCGAAACATGAGTCAGTTAGTAACCTCTGTGATGGTCAAATCATTATCATTGAAGTTTGATAGATGCACGCTACATAGTATATTGTCATAAATTTTCGCGAGCACTACAAATTTATATGAATAAAAATCATTGTTTGTATGTTTGTCCTCTATGCGCGCCGTAACCATTGATCAGATCGTGATGAAACTTTGGTAGGGTGTTCTGGAAACGCCTGCAAAGGTTCCTGAATTATAACAACTCACTTAATTTCTATTGTTATTATAAAACCCAACAGTTTTTACGGGCATTGCAAAGCATGCCGAATGGAGCTAGTTTGAAATAAAACCATTTTACCGGATTGAAATCGCGCTTAATTTTAAGTTACGTTTTTAAACGCGAGGAAAATCCGTAATCTACGATAGCAAAAGGAGCGACGATCTATCATGTGCAACGTCATCCAGTGTGGTGAATATCCGATGTTCTTCTGGGATATCCCTAACCCATTGTGGTGGCCTGCTGAGGCCAGGAAGTGACCACGCGGACGACTTCCAGTTCCAAGTTCTCCGCGTAGTAGCGGCGCCAGGCGGCGAGGTAGGAAGAACTGACGTTTCAAGAGACAATGTCAGTCGAAGTCTCACGTAATTTCACTGTCTCTTATTCAGCTGTTCAGAAATATCTGTCACTAGCTCCAGCCCGTGACTTCGTCTTTGTTATCCTATAGAATCGCATTCCCGGGATAAAGAGTAGCCTAAGTGCTATTCGAGACTATAATTTAACTCAATGCCAAACATCCGGACCGTTCAATCGTTCTGGCGTGATTGAGTTTGGTACTCAATCCAAACTTTCCCGTTTCTTCCTTCTGTTCCTTCGCTGGATTACAGATTCATCATATCAGAGTAAATACGTCCCACTGCTGGGCACAGGCCTTCCTACATGGGAGAAACACATGAGGAGTTTGGGCCATAACACCACCACGCTGGCCCAATGCGGGTTGGTATTATTGGATGGTAGAATTACAGATTACCTGTATTTAATATTTAAAATGATTTCAGAACGAGATTCCATTGTCCGTTTTAGACATGGGTGTTTATAAAGCTACAAATAAATACTTATCAACAGATATTCGTTTCTGCTTTCCACACAAGCAAGCGTGCTTCCTGCCGCTTATTGCATTTACTTCCATTGTACCCCTGCTTAGTTTGTACAATGAGTTCGTTTCGGGAAAACGAGACAATAGAGTTACGCTCAGGTGTAATTGAGGACTGTGGTCGGTTATTATCGGCCACAAAATGAATTTTCTGTTGTGTGTGAGCGGCGGCGAGCTAGTAAGGGGCGGGAGGTAATCATTAATTTGAATAAAACTTAATCAAAGTGAACTTTAGGTAACAAAGCCAATTGTACCTTATTTTGTGCAGTAAAGGTTGCAGCAACAGCCTATATACGTCCAAGTGTAGGGCACAGACCTTACTACATGAGATAAACACATACAGATGTTGGGCCATAAAATAACCACGCTGGCGTTGGCCTAAAGTGAGTTGGTGGGTGAAAGCGGTTGTAGCTACAACCGGGAAGCAGGGAGAAGCACGAGATTACAAATTTCCGATTGACAAACCATGGAGAAGTTACTCAATAAATAAATAATTGTAGCATAAGACATACGATATTTTCCAATTGAGGTGTTGCCCAAGTTTGATTATTGTTACCTATAAAAACAATTCAAACTTAAAAGATATGAAATATTGCTGAAGTTGTACTGTTTTGAAAATTAAAAGAAAAGACATCTTGTTTTTACTAAATTTATCAAAAATGTTAAAGCTATTAGATTTCTGGCATCAATTAAAACAACTATTATTATGACAACTATTAATAAAAATATACTCAATACATAGTTACTATTAATTTTGTCAGTATGTCCAGCTCATACATTTTTTTATTCAACTAGAAGACAAACAAGCTGAAGGCCCATCTGATGGTAAGCGTTTACAGCCGCCTATAGACACCTGCAATAACAAGGGAAAATCACTTGATATTGCAGGTGCGTTGTCATCCTGAGGCCTACAATGAAATGCCATCCATGCCCAGTAATTACACTGGCTACCTTTCCCTTCAATCCGAAACACAGCGAACTGTTTCACGGGTGAAATAAGAAAGGCGGTGGTACCTACCCAGACGACCCTACATACGGGCCTACCACCTAGTAGGCAGGTAACATTTCTTAGTATTAAGGGAACACGTGACGTCACCTGTTCCGTAGATTTCTTACAGAGCGTTTTTGGACGTTGCGCCACTCAAACACCACTATTTCTGTGATACTATTGATCTTAGAGATACTTCTTTTGCAATATTTCTTTATGAGTTATAAATTTCTTATATATGAAATTAAAACAGTTGTCAACTACCCGATTGAAGCGCTACGATATTTAAAAGAATTGGGATGTTGCCTAAGTTTGAATCTGGCGCTATTTTTTACAAATTCGGAAAATATACGCTACTTTTACCTATATAAACAATTCAAACTTAAAAGATATGGAATATT
The DNA here is from genome assembly GCA_947347705.1 of Nymphula nitidulata. NCBI lineage: Eukaryota > Metazoa > Arthropoda > Insecta > Lepidoptera > Crambidae > Nymphula > Nymphula nitidulata. The sequence goes on from OX374636.1 coordinate 12,810,200, forward strand.
AGTTGAAATTGTACTGTTTTGAAAATTAAAAAATAGTAATTTTTATTTTTTCACAATTTATCAAAAATGTTATTGGTATTAGATTGCTGACATAAATTAAAACAACTTTTATTACACCAACTATTAATAAAAACATACATATAACATAGTTATTATTAATTTCGTCAGTATGCCCATACATTTCGTAGTAATATGGGGACATGTGACGTCACCTGTTCCGTAGATTTTCTATGGAGCGTTTTTGGACGTTGCGCCTCAACATATCAAACACCACTATATCTGTGAAGCTATTGATCTGAGACATACTATTTATTTTGCAATATTTCTTTATGAATGGTAAATAAAGCTGTCCAATTCCGGAAACCAAGCACCAAAAATGTACACTTCCATAAATGACAAAATTAGTATTTTGAACTGTACTAATCACCAGCTTAAGACAAAATTAACCAAATTTATACAAATTTTTAGGGATTTGAGGAAATTGAAAGCTACCTTAAGCCGATAAGCTAATGCAACACTTCACACCAATTCACCCACCAATCATTCAACACACACACACACACACACATACACATATACACACACTACATATACACTCAAATAATAAATACAAAACAACAATAAAGCTTTACACATGTTGCCAAATTTTTACCTAAAAAAAATGTTATTTTCTTTGTTGTCAAAAAGTGTTATTAATATTTAAAATCCTCTTGCGGTATTTAAGAATTATAATATTGTGAACTTTATTGGAAAGGAACTGGGCTCCTGAAATACAGATCATACTAGTTTAGGAGTCAGGGCTACAATTTACTCTTGTGACTTGTTCTTGGTACAATAAATATTCATTATTATTATTATTATAACTACCCGATTGAAGCGTTAGGATATTTATTCAAAACAATTATATAACCTCTTGAAACATAATCCAATTGCCCATTCACTCACATTTTGCTAGCCGCGTAATTTATTCGAGAACTTAGTCGATATAAATCTCGTTAAATTAACAGTTTCGAAACAGAAGCCCGATGTCGAGTTAATCGATACAGCCACTGTATATCAATCAATATGTATGTTTGTGTGTAATTTATTAACAGATGAGATTACTGCTGTTAGAAATCAAAATCGAGTTATTGTATTATTATAAAGGAATATCATTACTCGAAACGTCATGTGGATATCTCGTAGTAGATTTATGAAATACTTATTTATGTTATTGCTTTGTGATAATTATTTTTATACAAGGCAAAGAGTAGCAAGGATGTAGCTCTATATCTGATATTAAATGCATTTCCTTTGGAGCCCCTCTCATAAAGTAACTTAAATGGAAAAATATATAAACTAGAGAAAATAGACAGACGGACATAGCCAAACTATAACGGTTGGTTACCCCTAAAAACCTCAAATCTTCACACAAACTAGTGATAAATTCAATATCTTTTTTGGTGGCTTTTGAACTAGAAAAAACAAATGAACAGACATATGGAAGGAGATGGGGAAACTGTAAGACTTGTTGACTATACATATATCCTGAAAAACCTCAAATCCACATAATATAAACTAATGATAAATTGAATATCTTTTTGGTAGCTTCTTAACTAGGAAAAACTGGGCATGGGCGGCATTTCATCTTAGGCCTCAGGATGACAACGCACCTGCAATATCAGGTGCTTTTCCTTGTTATTGCAGGTGTCTATAGGCGGCGGTAACCGCTTACCACCAGGTGGGCCGTCAGCTTGATTGTCATCTAGTTGTATATTAAAAAAAAAACACGAAGAGACAGATGGACGGATATGACTAAACTATAACTATTACTTGTTGACTAATTATCCCTGAAAACCTCAAATTCTGATACAAACTAGCGATAAACTAGTCATGTTTTATATGTTTTGAGTAGAAATGAAAGTAAATAGGTATGGTAAGCTAAAATGATTTCCCTTTCCTTCAGATTCCGGTTCATTCTACCTCTCTATATGTATAGTGATTCCTTCACTGTTCATGCTGTTCGTCTTTGGAATTATCTTCCTCATTTTTTGCGTTAATGCTCATCTGTGAACATCTTCAGAAGTAGGCTCAGAGAGCATTTCCTCACAATCAAAGTTTATTTATCAATATGTAAGTACGAAATGTATTAATGTATGATATTTATATTATATATGTAAGTACCTAGTTACGTAAATCACATTTTCATGTTTTTGATGCGTTTGAACGCCTACTTTATTGTAATTACAAATAAAGAAAGAAAACGATGAAAAAAATTATGCTCCAGGCGGGAATCGAACCCGCGTCTCCTGATGTAACGTTTTTATAGCAACGTTTATCTCACCACTCATTGAAGTAGTTCTAGTGTTAGTAGTTTTAGTGCTCGGGGGGGGGGGGGGGGGGGGTAATCGCGTCTGGCCGGACATCAGGAGATTCCCGCATGGAGCATATATTTTTCATCGTTTTCTTTGTTATTTTTAATTGTTATTGTAAATCTTTTAGTGTCTTTTTACACGTACTGCCTCACCTACCTATAAAAACACTTTCTGAACTCAGAGGTTTGCGGGTAGGAAAGCTTTGTGCTCGTAGCCCGTGTACATCATGTTTTATTTTGTAAAATTAGTTTTAAGTTGCTTTTGAGTAGAATCCATACTAATATTAAAAAGGCGAAAGTGTGTCTGTCTGTCTGCCCGACTGACCGATTTAGATGAAGTTTGGTATGAAGATAAAAGGTGTCGAACTTTCAGAGGTAACTTTGACAAGGAACACAACCACACCCTTAAATTTTTGTTTTTGAATTGGTGTAGTTTTATGAAACACAAAGAAAAAAAACAGGGTCTAATTCAACTTTCTTTGGGCTAAAATTATTAATTTAGGAACCGGTAGGTATCTATTTTCTGTGATGTAGATATTCAAATTACATTCATTATTCCTTTAAAAAACCTTATCGGGATCAAACCAGTTAGGTACCATGTTATCTAATTCCCAATCTTGACAATCTTAGTGTAATAAAATTACGAAGTGAAATATCAGTCTCATTAGTTCTAGCCGCGCGTCCGGTCCGTTGAAAATGGTTGACTAAAAGCCGTTTGAGTAATCAGTCAAAGCATTCGTCCGTTCTCTACCGATAACTCTACCAGTGGACAGCACATCCACGGGTAGAGTAAACGGTAGAGTATATACTATTAAGCACTGAACCTGAAGATAAAATTTGGTTTGGACATAGAATACATCGCGATCACCGATATCCACGTGGGCAAAGCCGCGGGCGCATATATTTTTATTTTACCTAAAGGCTGCTGTCCACGGGTAAGGTAAACGGCATAGTAGCACGGAAAAGTACTAACTATACCAATGTAGGGTATATACTATACTCTAACAGTTTCGAGTACAGATAAATTATTATTTTTATACTCTATTAATGTTCTCTACATTGGTATAGCTAGTACTTTACCTTTTTTTTTTTTCGGAGTGGAATCCGCTTACGGACGATACCTTAAACCGCCTGGTAAGGTGGACCAGCGGACCGTCGGCTAGACGTGGGCCTGTGCAGGGGTCGCCCAGCGCCTGATCATAGTGGCACTGGGAATACCTGCTAAACCACTCCGGTTTCCCCATGTCCATAATGGAGACGACCCGGGGTTTGCCGAATCATTTCACCGAGCCGCCTCCGGGGAGTTAGTACTTTACCCTGCTACTATGATCGATGTATGAATTTCGAGTGTGGGTACACTAAAAAATGACAACTGAACTTTTGACGATCTGTAACTAAAAAAAGTGACTACTTATCTTAGGGTAACACTTAGCCAAAAATAAAGTTCCATAGATACACTGTTTTGTTAAAACAAATAAACTAATTACACCTCGCTATATTTAGGTTATAACTAATGTAACCGGAGTAGTTCGCCTAAATATTTTTGGGTCTAATTAGGTATTAATCTGTCAAAGGCGTTATCCCTCCGGAGGGCTATGACGATTGAAAATTCTATTGTGTCTGGAATCTAATGCTTGACGGGTTAATGCGACCGCTGACGCTTTGTGAGTCAGCCAAATCGGTGGTTGACCTGAATGAGACCATGTGTTTAATAATGTATTTTTTTATTTCCAGGTAAGGATCCTGAGCTGTCAGCGCCAGCTTGTCATAACGTAGGTCCTTAACTTCAAATGTGGTAGAGTTTTGCAGTGGGATTCACTAACAGAAACATGCGACACTGAGCTTAGCGACGAGCCCCCATCGAGTTTGACGTTTGAGCAGAGCGCTGCGCAGCGCTCTAGGTACTGCTGATCATCACAGAGATCGTCTGAATTGACCCTGGGAATACCCGCTGGGGTCTGCGAAGCAAATTCATCAGACCACCCCCAGCAACCGGGTCCTACGGCCCGGTTTCGCGCCGTTAGAGATTGCCCAGAGTTATCATGGGCAATCTCAAACGTCGTGGCCTTTGTATTGCGCGCGTGGGAGCCACCCGACGCGCGCGGTCCTGGCTGTGTATCTACATTCGTCACCGTTTTAGAGATACGATAAGTAGTACAATCGATATTTTTCGATATAACGTTAACTAACAAAATTATGATTTATTATCTGTGATAGTAAGCCATATGATGTTTATGACAGTGATTGCGATAAGTACTCAGTCGTGCATAGAAGCCTCGACTCAAGTGGAACACATTGGTTTTTTAGTGGGTATGCCGGAGACTAGCTCTGGAGTCCCACATAGCCCAGGGGCAGCCCCACTCGCCTTTGGGTAGCTAAAAAAGCTTTCTCCAACGTTAAAAAAGGCCATACGATATTTGTGGTTTATTTGGTTGAAAAAGTTATGATAATATTTAAATATTTACTTAATCCCTCCTTCCTTTCAAGAAATTGTTTTAATATTATCCTTACTGCGAGGCTTAGACTAGCAAGTTCTTGCTGCAAGTTTTGAGACAGAGCTATGCGTAAGAGGGAGAGGTAATTATTTTCCACTCGCTAGTCAAATCTCGCTTAAGGATTTTAATGAACACTATAATAATATAGTCGGTATGTAATCGTTGGAAAGATATTAGGATGCCGCGACCTTTGTCAGTCCGGAAGACTTGCTCTAACTACTGAGCTACCGAGGATTTAGGAAAGCAGGTAGTAGTCTGCGCTAGCGTTTACCTTTTATATGTTTTATTTACGAAATAATCATTTTTAACGAAGTTGTGCATCCATTTTGAAGTATGGCGTGAAAACCTCATACGTAAAAATATACTAACTCTGTTGTACAGTTGTTTTCTTCTGGTGAGTAAAATCAGAAAAGTTCCGTTTGGAACCTTGACATTTCTACTTTAGAAAAATACTCCTGATCATATAGAGTATTGACTTGTTCTATGATGTCCACTGCTGAACAAAGGCCTCCCCCATCGATTTCCAAATGGAACGGTTCTGCGCAGCCTACATCCAACGGCTCCCCGCGACCCTGACCAGGTCGTCTGTCCATCTAGTGGGAGGCCGTCCTACTTTGCGCTTTCCAGTATGTGGTCGCCATTCTAGAACTTTAACGCCCCACCGGCCGTCTGCTCTGCGTGCTATGTGCCCTGCCCACTGCCACTTCAACTTACCTACTAATCCTATACTTCATACATATATAGGTACATATTATTTTATTTTATTTTTGATTTTGTATCAAAAAAAATTAAAGTCGGCTAGAAACATTATCATAATTATTTGTTCCAATTCCCAAACCACTGGTGTAACAGATACCGTAATGAAGAAAGGTATCTGGCAACTGTAATATTAAATATTCAAATAATAACAATAACAATAATATCGATTTTAAGCAAATCCACAAATTCGCAATAAAGAAAACAAAATCGTTAAATGACAGCTCGATACGAATTTTCAATAAAGTTCGACATAATTATTTTTGCAGATACTAAAGCAAGAAAATATTTTTTGTGTCCAAAATTATTGTAAAATGATCTTTAAATATAAAGCGATAACACGAAAGGGCTTTCGGTGCATTTCTTCGTGAAGACGCCAAGTTAGTTTGTGAATTCCGGGTCCCTTCTCAAATAATATCTTCATAAGGTAATTGTGCTCCTGACTTTTATTATGTACAGACGAACTGACGCCATGTTTTGCATTAATTTTTACTGTCAGGGCCATAATCAGTCCGTCATATAACAATATTTATGTAAGTATTTTTAACAGTAAATATGGATAAAAACGTAAAAAAGCAGTCGGACCAAGTATTCACAAGGAAAATTTTGGCGGAGGACGTAAGATAAATTTGTTATTTATTGAGGCAAGCTTTACATTATTCAATTAAGTTTTGTTTTTGTTAGCACAAAAATAACCTGATATACATAAATAATTACCTAATTATACTATGTTGAAGAGCTTGGTGATATTGAGTGCTCTGGTTTAGATTACGAAAACAAAGTAACTTTCACCATGCTCATTCCCGGAATGGCCAATTCTCACCAACCTGCCCATGGCCTGTTGCAACCGTTCGGTTATGCAGGCCGAATCACGGGAGAGTGCACTGCTACTTGCTCGGGGCTCTTTCACAGCGCACTATCTATCGCCATGTCCCTATGGTCCTTCTCCCCCTTCTGGCGTTTCGTCCCAGAAGACCAGCGTTTCGTGTACGTCCGTACACGAAACGCTGGTCTTCTGCCACTTCTGCGGCTTCTTCTTTTTTCACCTCTCTCTCTAGCCCACTATGGCCAAATTTTGATTGGCCAATCCCGGCATTGCCAACCAAAATTTGCAATCTTCAGCTCCTACGTGCTTCGAAAGCCACGTTGATCCGCTGCTCCTGGTTGTTTCTGCTACCGTGTTAACGCACCAACCCGCATTGGGCCAGCAGCGTAGTGAAATTATGGTCTTTTTTTAACAGGAGAAATCCATTGACGGACCTACCCGCCGCTGGCGAAGTAGCGGGTGTGTGCGGGGATCTCCCAGCGACTAAATTGACCTTGGAAATACCCGCTAAAACTCCTGGATATCTTCCGTGCCTTTCGCGGAGCCACGCGGAGCGTTTTTATAGTAACGTTTATCTCCTAAAAGGGTAGAAAGTGGTGAAGAAATTAGTAGGTTACACCTAGTGTGCGGTGGCGTAGTGGTAATCGCGTCTGGCTGGAGATCAGGAGACGCGGGTTCGATTCCCGCCCGGAGCATATAATTTTTTAATCGTTTTCTTTCTTTATTTGTAATGATTTACCTTTCTTCATTTATAAATGGGGGGTAGTAAAATATTTGTAATTTCATGAAATAGTCTAATAATCCATACATTTATAGAACATTCCCTTAAGTGAGCGATTAAATAATAAATAACACCGTAATTAGTAGAAACATGCCGTTTTACTGTCATTTCCCTAAACAAAGTTAATTATTAGATGAAATGACAAAAAACTGCTACCGTAAATTAGTCAATTCTCTTAGGGACGTCACTTGCCACATAATAATACATATCGTAACGCTAAGTCAGTAATTGCAACGCCATTTTAGTTTTCTATTTTCGTCGCACAAAATTTGCGTAACCTCAAAAACAAACCACGAACGCGGCTCTAAAAAACGGGAATAGTTTTAATCGACAATTATTTAAATGCTAGCGTAATTAAAAGACCCCCGCACACAGCTGCGCTTAACGAAAAAGGAAACTTGCTCGTCGTCTCTCGTACGTATTTTTATTTAAGCGACACCATGTTTCTGCACCTAGGCATTATGCGATTTTAATCTGTAATGACAATTGTATAAACCCCTGTTCTCGAAATAAATTAAACATAAGGTGCTTCTTGAGAGATCAAAGGATTACCGAGCTAAATAAATTCATCAGGAGAAATTGCTCGTGACATCAGATCTTACCGCTGGTGGTAAAAAGGGTTAAATATACATGAAAGCTTGTCAAGATAAAAACTTGATGGATTGACTTTCATTTATGTTTATTAGAGACCGTAGACAGATCAGACAAAGAAAAATAATAACAAGATATCAAAAAGTAACAGACATACCTAAGATTGGAAAGAAGTGCACGGAAAGCAGAAGAGAGGTTATTTTTTTATTTCGAATGGGGTAGCTCTTGGCTCTCACCTGATGGTATGTGAAGATAAGGCCGACGATGAAAGCAAACTACACCCGGATTCCTCAACCACAGAAGAACTGGCTATCTTACCTCCAACTGCCGGAATACAACAATGCTATTAATATTATTGTTATGGCGGCAGACTGAGGTAAGATGGTGGTAGCTAGAAAAGCCTTACCACTAGCCAAAATTCCTGCCCCCACTCAAAGCTAGCTCCGGACCTCCAGCCCTGAGGTAGGTGATCTCAACCACCACAGAGGCGGAAGAGAGAGGAGACAAACAAGCTGACGGCTAAGCTGACGGTAAGCGGTTACCGCCGCCTATAGCTCCTGCAATACATGAAAAAATCACTTGATATTGAAGGTGCGTTGTCATCCTGAGGCCTAAGATGAAATGCCGTCCATGCACAGTAATTACACTGGCTACCTTTCCCTTCAATCCGAAACACAGCGAACTGTTTCATGGCTGAAATAAGAAAGGCGGTGGTACCTACCCAGACGACCCTATATACGGGCCTACCTCCTACTTAGTAAGGTGGAAGGCCCGTAAGCGTAACACATAGTTGTCGTTTCAAGGGAAGCACTTCCACCATTGAGAAAATCGCTGTCGAATGACATTACCTTGTAGTGTTGTGATTCTGTGGTGATAAGGCTGTCCACAGAACACTACGTTGAGACATGAGCTTCCAGCACCTGCAATAAAAAGGAAAAAAAACGTTAAGAAGAAAGAAAGCAGTGGAGAAATTAGCAGGTTAGGTTACCTAGTGCTCCGGTGGCGTAGTGTTAATCGCGTCTGGCCGGAAATCAGGAGACGCAAGTTCGAGTCCCGTCTGGAGCAATAATTTTTTTTATCGTTTTCTTTCTATGTAATTGTTACAATCAAGTAGGCGTTAAAAACGCATCAAAACCATTAAAATTTGAAGGAAAAAATAACTTGGTATTGCAGGTAACGTGCCTGCAACACCAAGATTTTTTTCCAACGTCCAAACGCCCAATGACAACTTTGTTATTATGCGTAAATCATCTAAAGTAATTTTACCGTGGCTTTCATATTTTCTATTTGCTAGTCAAAATACAGATACAGAAGAATACACGAATAGAATACAAGATACAGAATGGTGCCGTCAACACGATAATAAATTAAAACATGGGCTATAAAACTTCAGAGCAATGGTTTTTCACTTTCAAAAACATCTTCGTTTGATAATTTCATGACATTTGCATGAAATAATATAACATTAGCTGCATTATTTCATAGAAATGTCATTAAATATCAAACAAAATATTTTTGAAAGTGGCAAACCATTTCTATGAACTAGTATAACCCATGTTTAATTTATTGTCGTATTGACGGCAACAGCCTGTATTTTTTCAACATGTTGCTAGTTAAGATCTTTATACACTGTGCAGTCGATGATGATAATCAGATTCCAACACCTTACGATCCGGTACTTACTGACAATTTGGTTTACCGTTTAATACATTTTGTTAAGGAGTAAGGTCTAACATAATTATGCCGATGATGCATAATGTGGTATTACCAGAAATTAGCAAGTTACAGTAGTTTTACTAGGTGGTAGGCCCGTATGTAGGGTCGTCTGGGTAGGCACCACCGAATTTCTTATTTCAGATGTGAAACAGTTCGCTGTGTTTCGGAATAAAGGCAAAGGTAGCCAGTATAATTACTGGGCAATGGCAGCATTTCATCTTAGGCCTCAGGATGACAACGCAACTGCATTATCAAGTGATTTTTCCTTGTTATTGCATGTGTCTATAGGCGGCGGTAACCGCTTACCATCAGGTGGACCGTCAGCATGTTTGTCGTCTAGTTGTATAAAAAAAAATGTTACAGCGTACAATCACCTTTAAGCCAGCAAACCACGTCGATATTTCGCTCGCTACTTCTAGGAACACGTGGTGGCGCTCGGCTCAATAGTTATGCCGCAATGCGCTTTATACGTGGTGACAATGTAGCGTAATGGCCGTAGATAACGTGGAACATGGATTTTGGAACGAGTGATGCACGTAATGGTTTTAGTTGAAGCTATAACGTTTAAAGGAATTAAAGGCTTTATTTGGTAAAAAGCGGTGATTTATTTTGTGCAGAGACTTTAAAAATACACGGACAGTTATATTATACAATTTGTTTGATTATTGAAAATAAGACCCACTTGCACTACACTTTGGGGTAGCATGCTGGCATGTCAGGCTTATGGAGATAATACCTCAATTAATAGTGCAGAGCATTTTATCATTAGAACAAGAACAAAATATTCAGCTTGTAATGTTTTATTCATCCTTCTTAAAAAAGGAAGGCAAAAGTGAAGCACCTTGCCTAGAGTATTTTCTATATTTCGGTAGAAATGTCTTTAGCACTGATGTCTTCAGATGATGGAGATCGTCCGGGCAGATCATGACCTGCCAAATTCAACAAGCGGCTTTCGACCTGTATAAATAAATGTTACTCTACAGTGTGTTGGAACAGATTTTGTTGCTTATGCTGACTACGGATTGGTTTGTCTTTATTTAATCAAATAAGCTTAGTGACATTTAAAATAAAACCACTTTTCCGGATTTAACTCGCGTTTAATTAGATTACAATATAACAACAACAACTTCAGTTGACATCTTCAGTCTCCCCGTGACCACAATCACTGTAAAGTAATCGGAACGTCGCGCATATTAATAATGTAACATCTACAATAATTAAACGCGAGTTGTATTTGGTAAAGGGGTTTTATTTCAAACGTGTACTGTTGGTTAAAAATAACAATGCTTTGCTTAGTGAAGTTCAAGTTTTTTTTAATTAACCTTAACGGGGTAACTCTTGGCCTTCATCTCACCTGATGAGGCCGATGTTGGAAGCGAATTACACCCGGATTCCTCAACCACAGAGGAACTGGCTATCTTACCTCCAACTACCGGAACACAACAATGCAAACATTATTGTTATGGCGGCAGATTTAGGTAAGATGGTGGCAGCTATCCAGACGGACTTAGAAAAGCCCTACCACCAACCAAACCGAGTAGAAAATTTCTGTCCCCACGGGAATCGAACCCAGGAGCTCTAGATCTGAGATAGGTGGTCTCAACCACTAGACCACAGAGGCGGTTAAAAAAAAGTTGTTAAGTAAAGAAATGATACACTCCAGCTGGTAATTTGCAAGTCAGAGGCTGTAAGTTCAAGGACTTACTTTACACGCTATAAATTTCTGGTGTTTGCATTATTAATACCTACGTCAGATTATTGAACTTCACCTTACTCGTTTTCAGTTATTTTCTGCTACCCTGCTCCCTGAAATTTACCTCAACGTTTGAGAAATGTAACTATATAATTATAAGGTTGGGAAAAGTTTCTTCATATTTCTCGTATTCAAGACAATTATTAATATGAAAAGTTAATTAGATTTAATGATCATGTTAGAATGTGCCTTTTGTTTGACAATTTCTTGCCATGTTTTAGAGACATCAGACAATAGTTGTAGAATCTTTTAAGTTTTCGATCAAAATATGCAACAATTAATTTTTAAAAGTTTCTGAATACCAACCACTACACCTTTTTTCCGCAATCAGTGAACGCTGACTGACACACAAAAGAAGATAAAGTCTTTGTACTTCAAGGATTACCGATCTTTTTACCAACATAGTAATGATATTATCCATTATCTAAATGGCAAACAAGCTGACAGCCCAGCTGGTGGTAAATGGTTGCCGTCGCCTAAAGACACCTGCAATAACAAGACGAAATATTTAACGATGAATAGTGCTCTGCAAACATCTGGGATTCAATCCTCTGGTTTTGTAGACAGCGCTACTAAACACTCGATCAGGCGTCAGGGGCACCCCTTTGTCATATTTTTAAAAAAAGTTAAAAACGCTACATACCCTTGCTTCATGGTGGACTGCTATAAACAATAATTAATTAAATCACCACCCTAACCCGTTATCAAGCCCCATAAACACTTATTTTGCAGTCACACAATTTATTACATTTACTCATTCAAAGTTACTTTGAAATTAGTCACTATTCAAAATAGAGTTGGTTTTCAGTTACGTTCTTTCTCTACGTTATTGTAGATAGTGTGCGATTTTACTGTACTTTTTAAGTTTTTCCAAACATAATTATGCGAACTTTCATATATTTTATAAGAAGGATTAGATTATAAACCCCTGCACGTCACTGTGAAGCCAAAATTTACTATTTAAATTTCATATTTTCAAAATTTCAATTACAATGATTAAAAATTAATATAATATTCTTTTAATAAAAAATGCAAATACTCGGTAGGAGATTTCAGTTTGACAGCGACGTCTGTTTTAAACCCACAGGGTTATTTATAGAACAAAACTGTTCACAGTTTCCATGTCTGATTAAAATTAATTAAATTTTATGTAAAAAAATACGAAGCGAGTACAGCAGGGTTTCTCAAAAAAGGGCCGGATTTTTCCGAAACACAGCAAATTGTTTCACGGCTGAAATAAGAAAAACTTTAAAACAACATAGAAACTTTCATAACAATATAGACATTACCTACCTTAGATAGCAATATAGCTTAAACAGGCAGCAAGCGTCCAAAGGCTATGGTTAATTACCCTGCTGGTATAAAAAAATGCTGGGGTTTGGTTAGAATTGTTACGCTTTCAACTAGTTGTAAATCAGAAATGACGCAAGTAAAACCATTATACATTGTTAACTACAAATCATTGTAAATGAGATCAGATATTTCAATATTTGGACAATGAAACGATTTGCTCAATTCTGATTTGGAAGTCCTGATAAAGACTGGTTGTGGGCAGCGCCTATTATCTGGTGTCAAACTGTAGTTCGCTAGAATTATTCATAACTTCATGTCGGAATGCAACAATGTCCTCCGTCTATCGTTTATAAGCCCAGTATGTATGAGGCTATGCAGTGAAGCAAGGGCGTAAAGCTAAGCTTCGATAATTCATAAAAACAAAACAAAAGAAATCTGTGAAATAAGAATGTGTATGTGTCAGACTTTTTAAAATATTTTAACAAGATAAAAAAATATTATTGAACACTTGCTGTGGCTTCTATAACAATAAAGAAGAAAATTGTATTTTCTATAAAATATTTCACTTATTAAAACTGTTGGCTAGTTAAAAATATTTAACATGTTCTGTAGACCCCATAAGCATCGCGTAATCAATTTATTTCTGAAGACAAATCACACGTAGGTAGGTTTCATATTGCCGAGGAGTCCGAGCTCCGAGTCAGCGGCGGGCTGATATAAGACGAAAGTAAAATCAGAAAACTGTAAGTGTAAGGTATAATAAACTTACAATATTTTTAAAAACCTATATTTAGTCTGTGTTTGGCCGATGTGTGTGTTTGTGTGTGCTAAAATTTTCTACACACTAACTAAATTACATTTTACAAAATGGTGAACAAAACTACTTAAAAAAATACATTTTATTTAAGTAGCTTTTGTTTATTTATTCATTCAATAGCACGTACAAAAATCATTATATGTATTGCAGCTATGTAACCCTTATACGATATTAAAATACATTATCCTAGCCTAAAAGATAATTTAAATTAATTATTAAAATATTTTTGTCGGCTCTCCGGTAATCTTTGGTCAATGTGAGCTATACTAATATTACTAGTACATAATTGAATTGAATGGGGGTTGATTATTAATGGAAAGGTAGCCAGTGTAATTACTGGGCATGGACGGCATTTCATCTTAGGCCTCAGGATGACAACGCACCTGCAATATCAAGTGCTTTTCCTTGTTATTGCAGGAGTCTATAGGCGGCGGTAACCGCTTACCACCAGGTGGGCCGTCAGCTTGTTTGTCATCTAGTTGTAAAAAAAAAAATGATTCGCGACCTTTAGGCGCACAATGGTTATTTCTCAAAATGATACTTTGGCCACACCTGTCGCGATAACGCAAATCTTCGAGTTATCGCGATAATGTAGCCGTAGCATTTAGAGGACTTACTAAGACTCTGAAGGATACTTTTTGTCATTGGAAAAATGTTATTATGTTTTTGAAGCAAAGTGAATCTCATACTTGATGAATTGATTGCTTCGTAATTAATGTATCACGACATCACGAGTTCTCACATAAAAAAGCCGGGCAGCCAACTGCTTTTACTGGCATATTTTGAGTCTAGTTTCTTTGTCGGACTTCCAAAACTTGGAATTCTTTGCCAGTCCATAGTTCCCTCCTTTCTATAACATGGGTTCCTTCAAAAGAAGCGTGTCGAGGCGCCCTATAGACCGGCAAGGTGGAGGCGGCTAGGACAGTGTGTTCAACCTGCGCTAGCTGTCTTCGCACATGGACCCTTCTTATCGCATCTCATCAGGTGGTGTAGAGTCATTTGCCGCGTTTTGTATAGAAAACAGGTGTACCTATAATACCAAATGAGTTTTTGCTAGCACCAGTCAATTCGAAGGAAGATACGTATGTAACTTACCAACGACATAGTTAATCCGAATTCCACATCTTTGCTAAAAACTTGCAAACTCTTTTCCTATAAAATTTGAATTAAATCGGGTTACGTGAAAGAAACTGTAAAACACAGAAGCCATTCCAGTAACGATTTTTACTACAAAACTACGGATTAAAAACCGGCTTGATATTTCTTTCGCCCTTTATGTAATTGTGAATAATTAAAAGCCTACACTAACATTAAGCGAGTTTATTATTATGAGTCGTAGCAGGGGTTTGTGATGACGAAATATTTAAAAAAAAAATGTCATGTCTAGTTGACTACAAACATAACGAGTTATTTCTTTCCAGTAACTACTAAGTAAAAGAGCATTCAGACTTGCTTTTATAGACAGTACCAATCAATCACTTTGCTTACTACATAATTAATATTTCGCCTCCAGTTCGAATCACCACCCCACATCAATTTGTCTGCCCCGTGGCTTTCTTATCAGTCCATCATAGAAACAGGGGTATAAAATAATCAATATTTTGCTGCCCCACCCCTGAACACGCATGCGTGGTGGTAGCCACCTGGTGGTGGTGGTTCAACCCCACAGTGTTGGGTAAACCCATGCTTCAAACTATCGCCACATTCAAGTAACGCCAGCAGAGAAGAGAACACATGTCGCGAATAGCCTCTAGGATTTCTTTTACATCATGGTCTTTAAGACCACCATGTAAGTTCATAACTTAAGGCCAAAATTTAACCCATCACTTGGATTGTGATCGTTGATTGCACTAATGAAGAAATAGAAAATCCTCATTTAAATTCATGTACTGTTTCCGCAGAAGGAGTGGCGGAGGAGAATGGGGGTAAGACCAAATTAGTGATTTTTAGGAGAGCACTTTTGAATAATTATTTTTCTCTTAGTTTTTATATTTTAAGCAGCGCTGTAAATAAATATTTGAACTCACACGAAGTGTAAAGTATACCACCAACGTGTACTAACATTTCCATGTACAGAGTTGAATAAACATGCTTCACAAACACACGCTTTTTTTTGTCTCACCTTTTTTACTACACCATTAGAGTACGGTATCGTTAAGAACCGTGCCATTGCAACCCTTTACATTGTACTCTTTCACATAGTGTGGAACGTAAACTTAGTTTTTAAAACCGTCGCTTCAATACTATGATTGAAGTGGTTCTCCACCTCTCTCTACAAAACTTATTTCGTAAGCTTAATAGAAATCGCACCTTAGACAAATATATTTCTATTTTCCGTGTAACCCGATAACAGTGAATGGTGGCTTCTCGATTTCTCTGTTGTAAGATATTAATATCAGTTAGCAGTTTAATTAATATGAGCTCACTCATTGATGTGTTTACATTAACCTCACTAACCACATAAAAGTTCATGTAAGATCTTCAAACAAGTAATTATGAACTCAGACTTAAGAACTAACTCCTGATTTCCCGAATGCCATTCATTTTCTTATAGTCACGCCGAGAAATTATATTTTAATTTATAACAAATAACAGATCAATATAAATGATAGTAGTTAGTAGGTATTTTGAAATAAATAAAATCTTTCAAATTGTAATGCTCTTGAAGAATAAGTTACAGTCGTGCTTGAACGAGAGATTTATGGAGATCTAATCTTAAATCTAAATAAAAAACCAATAATATCATATGACATCATAAATAAAAATAAATAATAATTTTGTTTTTTAATCAGAATAAAAAGTCTATTAAAAAAAATTAAACTAATTAACTACCCTAAATTTTTTATCCAAATACTGATTGATTTTTCAATCAATGAAAAATCAATCAGTATTGTACAGTACATTGTTTAAATAAATTTAATTTATCTTCATATAAATATCATTATAATAGTAATAAATCAGAAACTCAATATCCAAGCAGCGTAGAAAGGCGACAAATATATGATGTTAGTAAATTAAAGCAATTAGCATAACCGAATTGATTAATATCCTAGGATAATCTATTTTATTACTTGTAAAGTTTTAGCATAGCATAGTTATTTTGTTTTATATACATATTCCTTGAATTTGAATAAAATCTTGGAATGCATTAGTGATCGAGGTTAGGTTTGATTAAATAATTTTGCGTTATTTTTGTGAATAAATCGGGTGGATTACAAATTAGATATATTCTAAATACGAGATATTTTTTATGGCGTGAGATAAAAGTTTTAGGTACGTGGAAAGTTAGTAAAAAAACATGTTTTGCTAAAAAGTTTCACTTACGCGGTAATTAACCGTTGATAATAAAGAATAAGAAACAAAAATAAAATATTAGTTATTTTCTAAAATTTTATTTTTTCATTAAAATACATGATTGAAAGGAATTCCGAAAAATGTGTTGAAACTGAACTCGTGACATTTCACAATCCTGACTGCTATGACCACTGAGCAACCGAGGATTCGGGAGAACCCTATGCATTTACTGTTTCTGTTATTAAGTTATAATAAGCTAACTTCTACGTAAACGTAGAATGTTAAAATTATTAAATTTCAACACCTGAACGAGTATTTTCAGAAACACTGATGATTTGGTAAAGCTAAGCATTGCTTTTGGATTCAACAATTTCTGCAGTCAACACATTTTTTTAAATAATAGTTATCACGTCGTTGATGTGGGCAATCTTAAACAGTTTATAAATTTTGGATGCTAGTAATACCTACTACACTAGCTGTGCCCGCAGCTTCGCCCGCGTGTGTGGATTAATATATTGCATATATTCACCCTGAAGGTTCATTTTAAATATAGCTTTTCAATCTAGATGACTAGTTTTGGAGATTATCTCCTACATCAAAGCTTACAATCCTACAAACTTTACCACTTTATAATGTTACTGTGGATAGAGGTAGATACCGCCTGCGCAAGTATTATAATAAGACTTTAAGTTGATGTTCAACGTTTATGCGGTCTAATAGTCACATCGGTGTCATCAAATATTTATTATGTGATTTAAAGTTTTAACTAGTACATCATTATAATCATTCTTGATCTTATGTAATTCTTACCTAGAAACTGTCATTTCTTATTAGACCAGTTAAGTTTTTGTTTCTTTTTTGATTTAATACAAGACTTAAATCCCGTTTAATAAAAATAAATGCTATATCAAGATTACGCATGTAGACCATGTTCACCATTTAGCATAGTATTTTTAACTTCTTGATGGTTGCAAAAAGACGAATCAGTTTTTGTTAACTGTTATCGCAGTCCTTAAAAAAGAAAACTTTTTTACGTCACTATTGCGCTAACTGTGCTGTTGGAAAATTTTTTGAGTAGTTTTTACCTTGAATTACTGTTTAACCATTGCCTCTGATTCACCAAAAGTAGGAATGTGTGTTTTCTCGCTTAGTCCGCTACCGTTGAAAAATCCAGTAATTAAATAGACAGTAAAAATAACGATTTCAATCGATTCGATTAGGTAAACAGATGAAAGGGTTTCCCTGTAAATGTCTATAAATACGGCGCGTATTGATCCGGCTGGGGAAATACGTCTGCTTTACTGTTCATTATTATTCTGTATCCAACAAATGGTGTTTTAATAACAGAACGACTAAAGCATTTCCATTATTCAACATGATTTCATGAAAGAAAAACGAGCGTAACAATATAATTGCATAGAAATAGTAATTTCGAATTCGAACATTTATAATACTAATGGTAGTTATTTAACTCTACCTTGCCCGTTTAAATAACTTTTTTACATTTTTTTAAGTAACAAAGATGTAAAATAAGCATACCGTAACTTATATTTGAAGGAGCACTAGCACAGCTATGCGTACAATGTTGCCAGATTATGTAAAAGGCACATTATGCCTGATTTTAGTTATATTTATAGAAATTAAAACTATACTGACTATATCTGCCACCTATTACCGGAGCATCAGGACTCTATGCCCTATTTTTTATGCGAAATTTTCTCATGCAAATGATTTTACAAGGTTTTTTATCAGAAATAAAGTTATATAAACCTCATCCCCCCGATTGTTACTGCAGCCGCCACCTGCCACCGAAACGAAAACACAAAATTGAACCTCCGTAATAGGCGTTGGTTTTCACTGCCGCCCTTATTAGGGATAATCCAAATCTTAGTAGAAATATTTACTTTACGACCCACTGCTGGGGACAGGCCTTCCTACATGGGATGAACACTTGAGGAGTTTGGGCCATAGCACCACCACGCTGACCCGATGCGGGTTGGTGGGTTAAGGTGGTTGCAGTAACAATCGGGACCAACAGCTTAAAGTGCCTTCCGAACCACGTACGAGTTCGGTAAACCGACGATGGACAAAGTTGCTTTGTTTTCGTAGTCAAAACCGAAGCGCTCAAACCACTACATCACCGAGCTTTTTGCGCTATGAGCCAATAAATAACTTATGCGTTGACTACCCAAAAATTAAGAGGCAGCGTTATGGTGACAGCACAGGCAACCAGTCCCCTACTCAACACAACCTTACTCGCAGCAGGAACAAAGTGAACACAGAAAAGCAGTACTACCAATAAAACCAGTCTGTTTATAAAACACACTTTACGTGTTCAGTTAGCACACGTCACGTGTTACTCGTAGATAAAGTTAAAAATTACTGAAAAATGAAAAAGTATTACTTACACCAGTAGTCGTCCAGAGATTGAATTAGAATTGCAGTTTTTGTTCTCTACGAAAAGCAGTTTATTTTTAATTTAAAGCCTAACGTTTTCGTGATCTGTGGTCGGCAATAAAAAAAATACAAATAACAGGGTGTCTGAATAGATAATTTATTGTATACGTTGGTGGGCGCGTGCCATGTTGCGTGTTTTACGATTTATTGTAGACAAGGTGACGCCTGCGGCTTGACGCGTTTAGTCATTGGCATGTCAAGTCTAAATACAAACTCAAAATTCATGCCAGAGGTTTAGATCAAAAAGGTAACGGATAAAAGTTATCATATTATTATTAAGTTTTTGAAAAATATTTTTATAATATGTTATTGCGAGTGGCTGCTCAAAAACCTAAGTTCAGTGGATAGTCAGAGAGCTTACACGAGGCATTTTCTAGTCTAAGTATTTTTTTATAATTTTTTTACAATGGCAAGATACGAAATGATAAATAGGAGCGTGTTAAAAATAAGCAGAGCACAGATCACACCGCCGTGCCGCCAAAATTACAACTTAGGCCAGTTTTTTTATCCGTTTACTTTAGTGAACCTATCTATAATAAACAATATTAACAATGTTATTACTGGGCATGGACGGCATTTCATCATAGGCCTCAGGATGAAAACGCACCTGCAATATCAAGTGATTTTTCCTTGTTATTGCAGATGTCTATTGCGGTGGTAACCGCTTACCATCAGGTGGGCCGTCAGCTTGTTTGTCATCTAGTTGTATAAAAAAAATGGTTAGAAATTAGCAAATATTGATCCATTAGTCAATATTTCTAATATTTCTTGTTAATTATGTTATGTACGAATCGAAAAATTGCGCTCTTAATAATTTATCATCAATAGGGTTGTATGGCAAAACCATCTTGTAATTTTTTATCAAAATAATTTTGACAATAACTATGTCATTCCGAACTTGCAAGCACTTCAAAGATGGGTATCTTATTTAATGTATTGAGTGTAATATCCTTAAAATGTATTCTTATGAAAACTTGCTGTCAATAGGCAGGCGACAACACATCAAGTGATTCATTTGCATCGCAAAACTGATTTTATTTCAACTGAATAAGGTTCAAAACACAACATGTTATTATTGCTATAGGTACTGTCACCTGACGATAATAGTAAATCAGTGTCAGCATAGTTTGTCGAACACCTTTAAATCGTAACGTTTTGTAATCGTTATCTTGCTCCAGATCTGTCAAATGAGTTATGGTCTAATTACCGCTTTAAATAGACCTATAATTTTCATACACACCATTTCTATTTGGGAGTTCAAAGGGAAATGGTCGGTCCATAACTTATGACTTACGCTGTCGTTTACGCTACGTGCTATGATAATTATAAAACGAAGTTAAAATTGTCAGGTACCTCGATGGAAGATAAGAGGATAAATGATAATTAAAAACCTTGCAATTTGTCGGCCATGACATAGATTCCCGAGTGTTGTTCTAGAGATTTATGTAAGATAGTGACGTCAATTTGGCATTTTGCTAAACTTACTTTGAAGGATTGAATAACTTTTAGAAACGTCATGTCAATTAACATTTGCTGATCAATAGACAGTTCACTTATTTTAGTCGGCATGTCTATTTATGGGCAATCTATTAAAGCTAAACAAACTATACTTTAGATCACCAATAATAGAAACGTCAAATGACGTCACTCGTCACCTGTCATTGTCTTTGTGAATCGTAATGAAAGAGTCACATTAGGTAAACTAAATTTTGGTTTTAGACAGCGCACAGCGGAATTAGGACTATACATATAGGTCTATTCACACATATCAGTGAAGCCACAGTTTCGGCACAGTTCTGTGACAGTACCGGCACAGTGCGAAACATTATTTCATACATTATCTATGAACGTATCTCCACTTGTCCGTGTCAGTGACGGCACAGTGCTCTCAGTGTCCGTGCCGGCACCGGCAAGCACGGAAGTGATCGTTGACAACGATATTTTTCGCCGGATCACGGACAGATCACGGACGCCGCTGACGCTGGGGCATAAGAAAAACAAAATTCGAAATATTTCCTTTCATCTTTAACTAATTCTTTGTATATTGTCATGAATTCCCCTCCTGTCTCCCTTAATTGCCATAATTCATGCACACATTTCATGCTCTTTCATTTCAATTCATGCTCTTTTTTCCTTGATGCTGCTCTACTTCTTCGTCTCTAAAGCAATAACTATCATTGCTAGCTCCGTTGTATTGAACAGAGCCATAACAACAATCACGATTGACGACGGACACGTTTTCACTGAAGCTCCGTGACCTGAGCAGGCACTGACATGTGTGAATCACTGACGCAACACTGAAGCACTGATACGGAACTGTGCAGGTACTGTGTCGGAACTGTGGATTCACTGATATGTGTGAATAGACCTTAAAGCTTCGAGTGTTCACCTTTTAAAAGTTAGAAAAATATTGAACATACAACAGTACATCAAGTGTAACAGTTGCACTGCGAAAGCTTTACAAACTGTTACTTTTGATGTGCTGTCAACTGTACAAAAGTTTATGTCCTGGGTCAGAAACCGAACCCGTGACTTTTCGCTATTGCCGGGTGGCTGCATTAACTGCTGAGCTATTGAGGACTTGGGATAATCATTTGTTCACGAGTCATGGATATTTATATGTTAAATTAGTATATTTCTAATATTTATATACCTACATATTATTATCAATATTAATCCGTTATCTAGAATCCATAACACAAACTCTTAATGATGCTTACTTTGGGCTAGATAATAGGTGTGAGTGTATGAATATTATATTATATTATTATTATTCTTAATTTTTGATTTTAACATTATTATAAATGTTTGAAAAATTACTTAGTAATTAGAATATAATAAAAGTAGAAAAATTTCACGTCCTGAGGCAGGAATCGAACCCGCGACCTTTCGCAATCCGGGCGACTGCTCTGACCATTGAGCCACCCAGGACTTGGGATATCCCTGTGAAATTCTTCTAGTCTATCTGTATTTGCGTTTATGAGCTAACGTCCACCCTACAATGTCGAAATATTCTATTTCAACATCCGAAACGAGTATTTTTACAAATACCTACGATTCGGTTAAGTTGGGGCAGTGCTTTCAAATATTCTTAATTTTTGATTTTAACATTATTATAAATGTCGCGGGTTCGATTCCTGCCTCAAGACGTGAAATTTTTCTAGTTTTATTATATTTACCTGAGTTTTTACAAATAAAATTACTATACTTTACTCTTCGTTGCCCTTGCAATCAAGGCTTAAAAAAAATTGTACTAGAAAAAAAATCATGTCCTCAGGCGGATTGGACCCGCGACCTTTCACAATACGGATGACTGCTCTTACCGTCTGAGCTACCGAGGAGAGGTTTTTCCGATTATAAATATTTTACTAATATTTTAAAAATAAAATTAAGAACAAATTAATGCTTAATAAGATTTTCTATATTTTATTTTAACATGTTTGAAAGATATTTCAAAACATATCTAGACTAAAAAAAAAAAACTGTCCTTGGACTACCTCAGAAGTCTCCCGGGTGGTGAAAGATTCGGTTTCGATTTCGGACAAAAAAAAATTCTAGCCCCGACATTTGTCTAAATATTTTTATACTATGTGAAAAAAATATAACTGTTGAGTGTGCAAGGTAATTTTAAAAACTGTCGCAAATTCCATTAAAAATTTTGCAATTCCAGTTCGATAGCACTCGCAAATTGAGCACTCGATGTCGTAATGACGCTCATTTAGATCGATAAAAAAAACACCAGATCGACTTGCATTTCTCTGTTGCTTGTTAATTGCTCGTATTTGGTAGAGATAGCAAAACAACATCATTATCATTTTTTTTTCAAAGTAATTAAATAAATGTGGATAAAACTGGAATAAGATTTATTTGCGATTCAAAAATTTTTATGATTTCTTTCATTTAATTGGACTAGGTACCTATTAATAGATAAACATTTTAAGCATTAAAATCTTTTTCTCTAATCCAATAAAACCTCTATCAAATTGACACATAATTAGGTATGTCAAATTCCATAACGAAGTCCAAGAACCTTCTTCTAAGATAACTCTATAATTTCATCGAAATTGGATCAGCTCTTATGATTAAAAACGCAAGACACAGTAATAATAATAAATAAATCATTTAATAAATCAAGTAAGACAGACAAACACACATAGCTACTTTTGCCGTTGTAATATGAGTATGAATAGTAAAGATAACCCACTATAAGTATTGCCCTGCAACTATCAACTTGCAAATATTTGACCACTTAACAGAGTTACTTAGTCGTTTTCGTTATTAGTAATACGATTTGCGGCATTCTTGCTCATCTTTATAATAGCTGACGTATAAATCCATAGACGACGTATTAAAACTCAAATTACTGTTGTCCTAATTCATTGATTTCTGTTATTTATTTGAGTTTGACCTCTTTAGTTGTTGCGCTTTGTTCTTTAATGGCAATCGTAGATACTACATTTTTATTCTATAGTATTTGATTTTGTGTTGACTTATAATTTGACATATTTTTTGTGTAGTATGGTATCGGTGCAAAATTTTGTCACCTTATACATTTTGACATAATCCACAAGGGTGTCGTATATTTTATGTTTATTTCGTATGGCATGCATGATTTAAGATGTAATATAAACCTTAAATTGTTGGCGGCTTAGACTCGTCTGTAAGCTAGCTTGTATAATACTAATAATAAGATATTATTGTAGATATTCACTTGGCTGCGGCCTGTGGATGTCATAACCACCGATGCAGTTACCTCGAGTAAAAATAAAACAAAAAGATGATAATAATAATAATACTTATATACACTCACACCTATTATCCAGCCCAAAGTAAGCATCATTAAGAGCTTGTGTTATGGATACTAGATAACGGATAAATAATGATAATAATATGTATATAAATATTAGAAATATACTAAATAAACATATAAACATCCATGACTCGTAAACAAATGCTCGTACTCATCATACAAACATTTGTTCCCACCGGGATTTGAACCCGGGACCTCTTGACCTGGGGTACAGACCACTCGGCCAGCCGGTCGTCAATGTATCTTTTATAATTAAAAAAAAGTTTTCTATTTTTTTTGCAAAATTATGTCAATTTTGCTGACCGTATAACAGTTAATTATAGCTATTTGGGTTAACTATATCGTAACTAGCAATATGTTGACTGATCCTATACGCGATAAACTACGTTGCTACTATGTTTTATCTTAACGGGAAGTTATCTGGTCTTCACAGTTTATAATCAGGATTAAGTCAGCTATAATGGCGTTTAATATTGACGTTAAATGATGCAAAGTTTAGTCAACAGTTTAAAGCTCTTTGTAAGCACTTTATTAAGCTACTTACTGCAGACTTAAGCCATTGCAAATAGTTAGAATGCTTTTATAATACAGCTAGGGTGGCAAAGAAACATACGGCTTACGAGTACTTAAGGTAGGCGAGTAGCCTATAGAAGTATAGACCATAGATTGAGACACTTGTACCAAACGAATACGACAGTAAATGGCAGTTCCGCTCACCCTAAACACAGCTTGTTAAAAAATTATATTAAAATCTCGAAAAATATCGAAAAGTAATCGCGATTAGCGCACAAACACTCGAAAAAGGTAACTAAAATAGAATAAGCAGAGAGCAGTCGCCCGGATTGCGAAAGGTCGCGGGTTCGATTCCTGCCTCAGGACGTGAAATTTTTCTAGTTTTATTCTATTTTAATTACTAAGTAATTTTTCAAACATTTATAATAATGTTAAAATCAAAAATTAAGAATACTCGAAAAAGGTGTTAAAAATCATAATCACGACATTTTCGATACGCTCGTAAATTGTAAGTACCTTATTTCAGTGTACGAAAGTGAAATTTTGTTGGAGATGTGACTTAAGCAGATAGTCTCTCTACGCGGCGGATGATATATCTATTGTATTGAGTTGGTCACTCCTGATTTTTTTTTAATTCTCTAAATACGTCCAAGTTGGTTGTTGCCGCTAAACGCGGTCTGAGCGGTCGTGCCATCCACGCCACTCGCCGCTTAGACCTTATTCGCCGCTCGCCGCTAAGCCAAAAGTCGTGGCCGGGCCGATAAACCGATTTGGGTCGAAACCGAGCCCCGTAACGCTACCGCACCGCTGTCTGGCTCCGGCTTTAAAGTTCTCGATAGCTAATATTTTCTGACAGTTATATAAATAGAAACAAAAACTGTTAAAATAATAATAAAATTATTTTTATGTTATATGTATATAAAATTCTCGACTCACAGTTTTAGTTACCATACTCCTCCGAAACGGCTTGACCGATTCTTATAAAATTTTATAAGTATGTTCAGTAGGTCTGAGAATCGGCTACTATGTATTTTTTATTTTATTTTTTGGACATATTTTTATGGCAAAACAACGTTTGCGGGGTCAGCTAGTTTTAATATAAAGATCATTAAAAATAACTATTCTTTTCGAGGTTCGAGGAGTTCGGTGGCGTAGTGGTTTGAGCGCTGTGGTTACGACCCCGGGATGGGTCAACCAAACTTTCTAATCTTGAGCTCATCCTTGCTTCCGCTGTTGGTCCCATTTGTTACTGAAGCCGCTCTAAGTCACCAAACCGCATTGGGCCAGCGTGGTGTTATGGCCCACATTCCTCATGTGTTTTCCCATAAAAGAAGGCATGTGCTCAGCGGTTGGACGTTTGGGTGATACCTAATGATGATGAAATAGAACTATTCTTAACGTGATTG
Source organism: Nymphula nitidulata (assembly GCA_947347705.1). Classification (NCBI taxonomy): domain Eukaryota; kingdom Metazoa; phylum Arthropoda; class Insecta; order Lepidoptera; family Crambidae; genus Nymphula; species Nymphula nitidulata. Next base: position 12,836,061 of record OX374636.1, read on the forward strand.
AGTAGTTATGTCTACGTAATTCCTGGTACGCAATGCTAGTACACAAAATTACAATGAAATTCAGAACATAATGTAATTTATTCACGTCACACGTTAATTTTCCCGATAAAACTCTAGGGTATTATAATTATACGCAATAAATAGACGAGTGCATGTACCTAGCTCCGCGAGTGATTCAGTTTAGTTCAGAGATTTTGTACAATATGGCGCAGTTTTTGGCAGGATTTGATGGTGTCAGTCAAGATTTTTATTTCAATAATAATAAAATTGTGACTGAGCGCACATTGTGTTATAATAACGTTGGTGTAGTTTTTTAATTTAGCCGGGTCACACGTTAATTTTCTAGATAAAACTCTAATTCATTGTAATTGTACGCAATACATAGACATGTGCTTGGTAACTACTATTAGCTCGGCGAGTGATTTAGTTTACTTCAGAGGTTTTGTGACTAAGTAATGATTAAAAAAAAAACTTATTTAATTATTAAAATACTTATTTACATCATTCAATTACGTTCTTTATATCGTGATTAAAGGTATGTGGTAAGTTGTAAGTTTTATATTGGATTTGCAACAATAAATAATATATAATAAAAATCACATTCTATATTCAAAAGTTTTTATTTTGGTATATTCTCCCATTGTGGGGACCACAAAGGGATCAAGCCCTTACGGTCATGTCTTAAATATTTTCTTGCATTCTGCAAATATTGCACTGCAGTATGTTACACCAGCATCTTGAGAGAGTTTGGTGAAATATATGATGACAGACATTAGAATTGCACGACAACACAGACACTTGCTTCACAAAAATATACCAATTTTGGAACACAAAGTTTGCTCAGACACAATTTTGTAAAAATTATTGTAATAAAATTCTTGACTGACACCTTCAAATCCTGCCAAAAAAATCTTTTTCATCCCCCTATCTCGGAAAGAGTATTTTTTTTCTTTGATATCCGAGTGCAAAAGCCGTTTTTATCCGCCAGAGGATAAAGTAAAATTGAATTTAGAACATCGTGTGCACTAAGTTTGTGAATTCAAAACATCATTAAACCTCTTTACTTCTACCTCCATGGTGCCGAATTCATCATACAACCTTTTTGAACTTGTTAAAAACGCAGAATCGGCACCTTCTTGGTGTACTTTTTGTTTAATTTGCTTTGCGCGTGCCATTTTCTTTTCGCGACATATTTGTTAAAACCTTAAGTTTTAAACAAGAAATTTGAAAACATGTAAAAAACCTAAAATGAGTGATTCTACAACACAACGGTACAAACTCAACGGGATATGACCATGTTAACACCAGTGTAGTAAAATATTGCAAAACAGAAATTGCGCCAATTTTAAGTTATTTAATAAATCTTTCATTCAGTACTGGAACTTTTCCAGAGATACTTAAGATTACATTTGTTAAGCCGTTGCATAAAAAGGAGAGCAAAGAAAATATAGAAAAATTTTGGCCAATAGCACTAATACCCATTTTGTCCAAATTGTTTGAGAAGGCTATGCACACACGAATAAGTAGATTTATAAAGAAATTCAGCATTATAAAATCCGAACAGAATGGTTTTCAAAAAGGAAAATCTACGACCTTGGCTGCTTTCTCTTTAGTTAATACAATACTCACTCATACAGATAAGCGTACCCCAGTAACTGCAGTATTCTTCGACATGAGCAAAGCCTTCGATCTGGTATCTCATAATCTACTCCTCGATAAATGTGATCTCTATGGAATTAGGGGCCTATCAAATAGCTGGCTTCAAAGCTATCTTCATAATAGGAAACAACATGTTGAAATAACTAAATTAGATAGTAATAAGGAAGTTATGGTATATAAATCATCTAGTGAAACAATTAAAACTGGGGTACCGCAAGGAAGCATCCTTGGGCCTCTTTTGTTTCTACTATATGTCAATGATCTTCCTAATATTACACCATATAAATGTATACCTTTTGCAGATGACGTATCTGTAGTCATTCCACGCGTAAACAAGAACATAAATTATAACAATGAAATTAATTCTACAATAAAAAACATCATAAATTGGTTAGTAAATAATAAACTCAACATAAACCTCAATAAGACTACGTACGTACAATTTATAAATAAAAATGGTAAAAGGCAGCAATTAAATTATATTTACGAAAAAACACCAATTAATGAAACAAAACAAAATTTCTGGGCATAATATTAGATGACAAATTCTCATGGAGTGATCATATAGCAAGCATTTGTATTAGAATACAATCTTTTGCATATGCTTTATGGCGACTTACAAAAATAAGTAGTATGAAAATTGCAATTCAAGCATACCATGGCTATGTGTCCTCATTACTTAGATACGGGATTGTTGTATGGGGTAATTCTTGTAATATTCAACAAGCCTTAATAGCTCAAAAAGCTTGCACAAGAGCCATCTGCAGCGTTGATATAATGACCTCATGTAGACCCCTGTTTAAAAAATTTAGTCTTTTAACAGTTCCCAGCATGTACATATTAGAAATTTGTACTTTTGTTCGAACTTATCCAAACTTATTTAAGAATACCAATAGACACCCTAATAGACTAATACTTCCAATTATAACAACAACTTCATTTAATAAAAATAGTTATGCAATGGCCATAAAAATTTATAACAGATTGAACAATGACATTAAAATACTACCTACAACTTTGTTCAAACAAAAACTTAAAACATTGTTGATAGAAAATTCCTTTTATTCAATGAATGAGTTCTTTGAATACTTTAAAGAACATTAGAAATTGTTGTAATATAAAACTAAAAGTGTAGTAACTCGATTATTTTGAATCCTTTTTACATTGTGTATCTTAATTTATTTGTTTTATGTTTGACATAAAAAAAAAATCATTTTGCATGCCAGTTTCTGGTGGAATATGTGGATCCCAAACCTTTTGTTGACATCGAAACATGTACCATATTTCAAGCGAAATAAATATCTTTCTATCTTTCTTTCTTTCTAGCGACGAATAAGTTTATTTGACGCCAATAGAATTGACTGAAACTGTTAATAATGCGCAAATGATTTTTTTTTTGCATTTAGTTATTTCCTCGTTGAGGTGGGATGAAAAGTTACGTGTTGCACTCGAGTGCAAAGATTTTTCACCTCGTGCTCTTTTGATTCCCTCGCTAACGCTCAGGATTCTAATTTTTGAATCACTTGCTGCGCTCATGATTCAATTTTAGAATCCTTCGCTTCGGTCATCAAAATTGAGCACGCGGTTAAAAAGCAACTTTGCACTCTTGTATAACAAATAACTGTTTTTAATTACTATTTCTACTGTTGAGAACAGTCGTTTCATGTAAGTAAGTTTCTTTACGAATGATTTTCACTAAAGAAAAGCTATTTGAATTTGAAAATATAATAATTGAAGTGCTAAAAGCTGGAAAAGCTGGACATCTACCTGCATCTCTTTGAAATTAAAAATGCTTCAATATCACTCGTTTGATAGAGTATAAAAATAAGGACAACGGGATGAAGTAATTATGTAAATTGTATATTAATATTAACCCAGTTATTTATAACTAGCAGCGCCGAAGCAAATTGCTTGTTCAACACAACACGTAATTACGGCTACTAGTGGTTAGGTCTATAATGGTCAAATTGCATGATTAACCCATTGTTCGGCAAAGGCTTTACAAAGGAATTGAAAAACGGTTACTATTTTGAAGCGTCCTTTGACTCTCTTCATATTATTGGTCCAAACTTTATTTGATTAATCCTCAATCCTTGGCTTTGACATAGACAGATGTTTTGCAACTATTATAGTTTTAACACATTTACTACCGAACACTCAGATCCGAGTGGAAGCATGCGCTACCACTGGTGCCGCACACTCGGATCCGATTCCGTCGCAATAGGTTGTTTGGTTTATTGCTTGCTGATGTCTCTGGTAAATGCGCGACGTTTCGCACGACCATAGCCAGCATAGGCATGAAATTGAACTTGCATTGCTTTTGATAAACTAGTTAATGATTACCAGTGAGCGAGAGAGCCGCGTTCACGAAAAATAATAGTGTTGCACCTGACTGGAATTTTATATTAAGCCTTTGGCATTGAATGTCCCGAAAAAGCCTGATTTCAGAATCGGGTTGTTTCGAGAACAAATAGGTTAGATATTGTGACCACACACAGTAGAATGAGCGAAGCGTCATATGGCTCGCTTGCTTACAGCCGTTAAATTTAGATTGTAATATAAGTAGTATTTTAAATGTTACAAATAGTTTATCGTTTTGAAATAAACATTTATTTGGAGCTGATTTTAAAATAAAATGTTGAGCATGTCCATAATTATGTTAACACTAATATTGATATTAACTTTGAATTAACCACATGACAATTTATGGCATTTTTTATTCGTTGGTTTAAGAGAATCCATACATACTAACGTATGTATCTACTTAGCTTCATTTGAAAAAATCTAAAGAATTGTTATTTTTGTCCACAGATAACTCAGAATAGAAATATCTAAAATGATCTCCTGACATCATCAAAATATTCAGGTGAGTGGTTACAATATTTTTTTTGTCAAACTAATAATTTCTTTGAAATCTTTTATTATTTATTTCATATAATAAGGGCGTCACGAGACAAGTGTGTTGTAAATAACTAAGAGTAAGTAATTGAAATACTTTCATTTCAAGTTCGTAAATTTCGCTAATTTAATGACAAAATTGAAAAATATGAGGCAGTAAATTTTGATACAGTCTGTATTAACGGCCAGTAACAGGTCAGTTGGAACATAGATCTTATTATAACGTGTTATGATATTCACAAAGGTCAAAATGGCAATGGACGTTGATAGACTTACGTAAATTTGACCCTATCTATGTATACTTAAGTACGTTGTATGTATTTATGTGTATGTATAATGTATTTATGTGTGTATATATACAGGGTGGTGCCGTCAATGCGACAATAAATTTAAATATGGGCTATATTAGTCCATAGAAAAGGTTTGCCACTTTCAAAAATATCGTATTAATTTGATCATTTCATGACCTTTGTATGAAATAATGCTGCCAACGTTACACTATTCCATACAAATGTCATGAAATTATCAAATGAATACGATATTTTTGAAAGTGGCAACCACCATTGACCATTTCTATGGACTAATATAGCCCATGTTTAAATTTATTGTCGCATTGACGGCACCACCCTGTATAATATATATAAATGTAATACTCAAATTTCTAAATAATGTTTAGTAAATTAGTTGATGAAGTAATTCACACAATTCATTTTGTTGTTTGTTCTGTAACCAATTAGAAAAAGAAATGCTTACTCTCTAAGAGGTGGAGTCCCAGGTTATTTTTAACCTTTTTTAAGCTCCAGTCTTCACAATAATCATTAGTTAAAATTCATACATATATAGTATTTGAAACGTATTGTACCTTAAACAATAATGTACATTGTAAAGAAAATAAAGATGATTATTATTTATTAGGCTTTATTTTTTTAAAAAAGCATCATTTCGCATTTAAGTGTTTTTTTGCTTACTCCTTTTTTATTTTGGAAACGACTACTAAATATCACATTACCACAACTTATTCAGTGATATAACTTTATTGTCTTTCTTATAACATGGAAACAAACAATAATATAAAAACTCATAATAATGGGCAGATGTACAGTCGACAGCAGATCAAGCGTAACAGTTTGACCTTGAGACCGCCCTTACTGCGTTCGTAATAGAGGCGGCTATCGAAGTGCAACTGATACACATTTAATTACAAATATCTATTTATACACTGATAAATCAATAGAATATGTCGGTGATATACCTTTCGTAGCATTTATGTATTTGTGCCATATTCTAGTATTAAAGATTATGAATAAGTTACCTCAACAATTATAAACCTTGCAATGCACAATTTGACTCTAACAACAATAACTTAAGGTATAAAATAAGTATGTTGCCTTATAATACTTCACTGTACAAATATAGCATCTAGTTTTTAATCGTAACAGTTAATTAAATAACAACATCAATAATGTTGTCAGTAAAAAAAGTTTATTTTTAACGTCTTGTCTATGGTTTGATCGGGTGCGTCGCTCCCGTAGTACGCAAAAACTAGTCTGTGGCACACTGACTCCGTGAGAGAATGGTGGATTATGTAAGAGAGAGACAAGACATGAACAGCTTAGAGTAAGACAAACAGAGCAGCGGTATTTCCCGACGCAATTTGAAATGTCCATTGATTGACGTATAAACAGTAAGAAAAAATGCGAAGCAGCGTGCCTACATCTCTATAATCATAAAAAATGTACAAAATATTATACCTATCTCATACCTAGGTAATAGCATATTAGGAAGATACTTCATAAATGATTCAGTACCTACCCCTAGCTGCAGGCTACTCGGCAAGGAGTATTATCATAAAATAATATCCCCTGTCATATATTCTTTACGCAGTATGTGCTATAAGCACTTTGATTTTATCTAAAAACACATAAACACCAAGAAATTACAAATACCTAATCACAATCATGAGACTTCGAATTTTAAAATAATTGTAAAAAACTGAAAAGAAATAACGTTTTTTCACATAGTAAAAAACCTACTTTAATTGTGCGGATATTTATTTACTTATTTATTTCAAGCAACTACAATTTTTAAAAACGTATGGGCCTCATAATATATACCTTAAAGACAAATTTATATACAATATAGAGTCCAAATGGTTTGTGTTAGTCTAAAGTTAAATGTAAAGCACACTTCTTTATACGTTACAATAATTGACAGTCATCCTAAAATCTAATCTAAGGATTTAGTAGGGACCAGACCAACCATGGGCTGTTGGTCGGCTAAACTTTGAGAAAAAGATCTAAGAACCGTTCTTAAAAGATTTTTCTCTACCATCTCTTTAGATATTTTTGTCAAATATCATTTTTATCAATCAAACGCCCATAATTAGGTAGGTTTATCATACTTAACACGGTAGCAACTTGTCTTTTAAATCAATTTTAGCCACGCTGCCTTAACTTAGTGAGTGTGCCGCGGGGCTAGTTTTTCCACGTTTATTTATAACTTTAACTAATATTACAGCACTATGGCTTATCCTTAGAGACAAGAGTGTTAGTGGCAACGGACACTATTCTCATGTCGCGTTTTCACTATTCGTATACGCGATTGCACGTTTAGGTTCTTAACGCGCATTCGCGTATCCGGAAAGGGTGGCTTATGAATGAAAGTCGCTAATCTATTTACATTAGCTACTTTGACCAGGTAATGTAAGTGCCTAAACGACGAAGCCAGTTAAAATTATCCGACAGTGGGATTAGTCGACTTTGCCCATAGTTGACTTTATCGCCAGCCCGAATTTGTTGACAACTTTTTTTATTTATTTCATAAATAAGAAGTTTATATCTTATAAAGAAATATTGCAAAAGAAATAGTATGTCTAAGATCAATAGTTTCACAGACATAGTGGTATGTTTGATATGTTGCGGTGCAACGTCCAAAAAGCTCCCTAGAAAATCTACGGAATAGCAGGTGTCGTCATAATGTTCCCATATTACTATGAAATGTATGGGCATACTGACAAAATTAATAATAACTATGTATTAAGTCTGTTTTTATTGATAGTAATAGTTTTTTTTAATTGATATCATCATTTTAATATCATTAACATTTTTGATAAATCTTTATGGGTAACAGTAGCGTATATTTTTCGAATTTGTAAAAAATAGCGCCATACTTAAACTTAGTCAACATCCCAATTGCTAAATTTCAATTTTACGTATTAAGTGAAGTAATAGGTATATTAGAAATAATTAATTTCAGAATTTTAAGGTGCGCCGAATATTCGTTTTATATTCGGTATCGGGCATTTCGGTGTTATTTAAAATATTCTTATTCGATCGAATATTTGGTTTATTATATCTGAATTGTGTACTGAGTTTTTATTCATCTATTTTCACACAGGCAGATGGTATTTTAGTTTTAATAAGCGAATTAATCTGTTAAAAACCCAGATCTTATAATACTTGTATAGATATAGGACAATTATCCAAGGAGAACACACCGACTACATATTATGGAGCTATGGGTTTCGTGAGATCATTTTTGATAAAGGCAGTAATAGTAAAAGGATTATTTGTCTTTTTATTTTGAGGAACAAAACAGTTCAGCAGTGTTTAACTTAAAACTGTTTTTTACAAACGTTTATATGTAAGAAGCTTAGGAGACGAGTCCCCTAGATTCCAAGATAACGTTTTCTCAGTTAGCTTTGGTGACCTTACTCACCGAAGGAATAAAACGCTACAAATTACCTCTAAACTCGAGTGGAACATACTCTCTCTTAAAATATAAATATCAACTTACTAGCTGTGCCCGCTACTTCGTTCGCGTGGATGTCTGAAAATAACAACACGTGCGGAGGTATGTTACATGACAAACTTGAGTATGTATTTGGTTATAGGTTTGAATCATGTTGTAAAGCCTTGTAAAGTCTTGTAAAGCCACCACCCTGTAAAGCCTATAACTTTCTGCGATGAAAAGACTATCCAACACAAAAATATTTTTTCAATTTGAATCAGTAGTTCCTGAGATTAGCGCGTTCAACCAAACAAACAAACTCTTCAGCTTTATAATACTTACTAGTATAGACTCATCAACATTTTAGATGTGACTGGTGCCTACCACATGCTACTAAGCGTATTCCTGCGTAAGGACTAGTAAGTTTAAATCAAAGAAACAACTATGGAAGTGGAACGGAAACGTCTGTCAATAAATTGGCGATATACCTTACGACGCCATTTTGTAATCATTAAAATAAGAACATGTTCTGTCTGGGATTTAATTTAGATACTTATATCGACGGCAAAGTTATACCACTAGATGACCTGACGGCCTACCTGATGGTAAGTGGCTACCGACGCCTAAATACACCTACATAACAAGGAAAAAACTTGTATTGTACGTGTATTATCCTGAGAACTTAGAAGAAATGTCTTTCCCTTCAATCGGAAGCCAGAGCCCGTCCAAAGTGAGACGGTCAGATGTGGCCCTTGATAAGATAAGAAGAGGAAGTAAGGTGTATAAGATTTTCATAAGTAAGATTAGCTGTGATCTGGTTTTCATCAAAAAGTGCAGGTAATTTTTGGTCGATCAATACTAAATTAAAGTGCCATTAGTGCACGCAGATGCTATAACTTATACAAGGTAGTGCCGTCAATGCAACAATAAATTGAAACATTGGCTATGTTGATTAGTTCATATAAATAGTTTGCAACTTTCAAAAACATCTTATTTATTTGGTAATTTCATGTCATTTCTATGAAATAATGCAGCCAATGTTATTTTATTTCATACAAATGTTACCATTTCTATGAACTTATATAGCTCACGTCGTATTGAAGGCACTGCCCTGTATATATTTCCTCAGTTATCTTTAAATTTTAATCGATTTAATTGAACATTTTTAAACACAGATGCACGTTTTGCTGCGCGAAAAATCTCTTAAACCGTCTCCTAATTTAATTAGTACGGGCTTCGAAACATTTAACAGTACGTTTAATAGCAAGAAATCTATAGGACACGAGTGAATGAAGGGATAATTAAGGCAATAATTGTTGCAATTTAATGCTAATTAACTGTAATGATACTGTCGTTAAATAGCTGCCTTGGCTTAAGATTCCGATTGAGGATTCTGCAGATGAGAGATGCCTTGGGTCTTGGTAAGGGCTAGATTACGGTAATGTATTGATTGTATGTCGGCAACTACTATTTTTGTTCATGTAGTACGATTCGCTTGAAATTCATTGGGCATTTGGTTGACAAGGAATTGTTAGTAGTAAAGATAAAAGATAAAGATAAGAAAAAATTATTCGCCAAACATGTCTATACATAAAATGCAGTTGTTACAATAGATAACGTCCAACATGTTTAACCTCAATGGCATGCAAATTTGAGGAGAATGAATAATTATCATTCCAAAAAGACCATCAGTCTAAAGTACAGCATTGAACAAAAAAAGGGTCCTATTCTAATGGTATATTACTTACAATTCAAATTGTATATTAATAGCTACATGTCAAACTAATCGCAATACATATTCATAAAATTGTCAAAAATAGAAGCCATAGAAGACGTATTAAATTTTAATAAATTTTCACATTAATAGATACTAAAAACATTAATACAATAATCATTAAAGTCATTCACAATATAGTAGCATTTTTCAGCTAAAAATCTTTCAATCTCTTTTTGAACACTTTTAAATTAAGTTCCTTCATGCTCTAGGGCGCCTAAGGTAACTTGTTATATATGGCCTATTTTGTTAGTAATGTTTTTACACTGACACCTATTTGTTAAGACAAACTGCATCATTAAGGTGTTATTCTATCCCTACTATTACATACTAATAAATGCGAAAGTACCTCTGTCTGCCTGTAACGTTTTTAATACTAAGACCTATCTTGTATGGGTGACGACAATAAGACATTAAATTAAAACATGGGTTTTAATAGTTCATATAAATAGTTTGTAACTTCCAAGTAGATTTAATTAATTTGATTATTTTCTTGACATTTCTATGTAATAATGAAGCCAATGCTATATTATTTAATAGAAATGTCATAAAAAATGTATTTGAAAAGTTGCAAAACATTTCTATGAACTAATATACCATCCTGTATAATGAAATTTTACATAGACGTTTTACGACTCACTTTCAAGCATTGGGCATTGGTTGACAAAGGATTAATAATAATAATCAATATTTTTACACTCACGCCTATTCTTTAGTCCAAACTACATCATTAACATCTTGTCCTATCCATAGGTAGATACAGTGTATACTATTTTTATCTAATAATACGAAATTACCTCTGTTTCAATTTTAATCCTAAGACCTATTTAATGAAATTTGTCATGTAGATAGAATATCCTGAGAAAGGAGAGTGTTTGGCGCGATAGTCGACATGCGGGCGGAGTCGCGGAAAATCACTAGTGTGTTTATAAATATTTGAAATATACTAAGTGCATGCTAGTGTGCCACACTTGTTGCTTAAAAACAAAATTATTTTACTGACCGTGTCCACATAACTCTACAACTGTGTCATATTCCATCGTCATTATTGAGATGTAACAACGAAAATAAAAAGTATCGATATGATTATCAAGAAACGATTATGTCCAAGAATAAATAACTTGCTCAATACAAAATCGTATTCCGTCATCCGGACACGTTTCTACAATGACAGCGAAATAGACGCACTTAACTTTACTTAAGTTAAGTGTACTCTGTACCAGAGATTAGTTTTGCACAGAAGGTTCAGTAACAATAATTGTAGTGTGTAAAATTTAAGTAAAATTAATTACTAACAAACAAGTGACAGCATCCGCAGTAATATTAGAAGCTGGTAATAATAAACAATAGAACTGTATCGTAATGAATATCATTACTGTATCAAAACATAACATTATGGATGTTATAATACAAATCAGGAGTTTCAAGCTACATCATAGATAATTTAATCAAATAAAAATATAGTAGGACCCAAAATGCTACCTTGTGGAACTTCAACTTTTTTTTAATTTTTAAACATTGATGAAGATTGTTAATAATTGGTGGATGTCGGTGAATGTAAATGCAGTATCTATTACAAAGAAAAGTAGGTAGGTACCCAATTTTTTTTTACTTACGCCAAATACCTTGCTTAATCTTTGTGCTTCACAATATTGCAATTGTTACGCCATCGTAGAAGGGCCCTTTATCTAATTAAACCTCTTTAAATGTTATGATATACTTTTACTTGGCTTGAGAATAAAACCAAGTAAACTTTTACTGTCCCTTCTCTGCTTATTTATTCACACCCACTCTGCCAGCTGTGAGGTACAAAACTGATGTTTAGCTCTAAAAATAGTATTTTGTGTACAATGATCCGATGACTTTTGCACCTGTTGCTGATCAAGGTGTTCTAGTACGTATAATAGTGATGTACTTTCATGTAGGTACTAGATCGCCAGTGTACCTAGGCACATTATTGGCCCTAATTCTGGAGAAAACATGCTGAGTTTAAATTTAAGTTCAGTGCATTTCTTTCTCTCAATATGAATACGAAAAGGATGGCTGTCATATGATTTGACATTTAGAAACGTGCTTTCAATTTTCTTCCTTATTGAATGTGATAAATGCTTTAGAAGGCACCTCCGTACATGCCGTCTAAAATAGTCTATGGTTCCTTTGAAATCTGTCTAAATTTAGTTGACAGCTCTAAGCAAAATATTGCTATCTTTTTTCTTTTACATATTGCGAGAAAGAGATATACTGTTCTTAAATTTAAACTTAGAGTGTGTCTTCAGAATCAGGCCCATTATCTCAAGTTCCCAAAACCACAGTGTTAATTTAATATTATTACTAGCTGCAATGCCCGTAAAGAGAAATGTGTTAGGTTTGTAATATAAAAAAGGTTTCATAATCCAGGAACCTTTGCGGGACTCCCCAAGACACGCTACTCTAGTTTCATCACAATCTGGTCGATGGTTTTGGAGCGCATAGAGGACAAACATACAGACATTGATTTTTATTTTAAATTTATTATTATTTGATACTATGAAGTAGTCGTCGACAGCACATCAAGCGTAACAGTTTGACCTAGAGACCGCCCTTAATCTGTTCGTAGTAAAGACGGCTATTGTAGTGCAACTGTTACACTTGATGTGTTGCCGTCTGTACATTAGCATCAAAAAATTGTAAACGCTTTTGATCCCTATCGCATTGACATAAGAGACAGAATGTTAACGTCATTTTGACGGACTTTTTAGATATGAGTATGTTTCACTTGAATTTAGCGATCTCTAGTTTCGATTGCGAAAACAAAGCAACCTTCGCCATGATCGATCCCGGGATGGGTCAATCAAAATTTGGAATCTCGAGCTCCTCCGTACTTCGGAAGGCACCTAAAGCCGTTGGTCCCGGTAGCTACTGGAACAGCTTTAACCCACCAACCCGCATTGGGCCAGCGTGGTAGTATTATAGCCCAAACTCCTCGTGGGTTTCTCCTTAGGAAGATGATGAATTGATGATGATGACTGGAAAGCTTTCCTGAAGATTACAGCAAAATAACTTCATAGTGTTGGGTTGCTATGGTAAGTGGTTCGCTAGATGAACTCTAGATTTGTGTCGGAAACAGGGGGACTTATGTCTCCTGTCCTGTCAACATTTTCAATAATCTATTTATATTTCTATGAATGTTATCCTGAAAAGCGGTGCTTTGTAAATTAATTCCGTGTCTGTAAAGTCCGTCGGTGAATGCACAAAGTCAACCTAAATGGTCGTTTATAGATGCGTATACACATAAAATGTTCATTGTGCGTTCGGCATACTTCTATAATTAATTCCGTAATTAACTGTTTGCCATAATTAAAATAATTAAGTTCATATAGGTACGTCTTTTAAGCTCAATAAGTCTATCTATATATATAAAAATGTTATGTTGGTTTGTGTACGCTTCAAAAACCCAAAAAGTTCTGCACCGATTGAGTCGAAATTTCAACATGATATAAAATCCGCATCAAGGATTGTTTTTATCTATTTTTTGCATCTGCGACCGCGAGAAAACAGTTTTTTTAACGATGCGCCACTGCGAAGCGTGGCAGGGTACAGCTAGTTTATTATAATTGCTATAATATCTACTTAGTTATATTACTTTAAATTAAATAAATTTTAATTATACTTAAAATTGGTCATTTAAAAATTTTTGTTTTACTTACCACCGCTTCGGAATAAAATCCTTAAAAGGATTTGGTGGCATAATATGTGATTAATTAAATCTATGGAATAGAAAAAAATCCAAATTAGAAAGAAATCATATCCAGGGGCACGAGCTGGTGAACTTGCTTTAGCTATCATCATGAAGGGCAGTGGAGTTACCGGGTAGTTTTAGTGAGATTGAACAACCCACAAGATTGAAGGAAATCCGCTTACACACATAGGTCTGTAAGCGGATTTCCTTCAAGAACAAATTTACGTCCCACTGCTATGCAAAGTTGCACAGGCCTTCCTTTATAGCCAAAACACCACCACGTTGGTGGATTAAAGCGGTTGCAGTAGCAGCCGGGACCAACGGCTTAACGTGCCTTCCGAAGCACGGAGGAGCTCGAGATTATAAATATTGGTAGAACCATCCCGGGACCGACCATGGCGATAGTTGCTTTGTTTTCGTAATCGAAACCAGAGCGCTCAAACCACCAAGCCATCGAGCTCCTCAATTTGTAATGTAATGTAGGTATTTCTAAAATAAACTGAATCATGATAACTCTGCGCTTTTGGACTCTACATAAACCAGACATGACAGACAGACAGAGACTATGACGTTGAGGGTTAATATATTTTTGTGATAGTTGTAAGAATATGTTTTTTGACGATTTAAAAGTGCTTCTCTGTGGCCTATTTAAATAAATAAAAAATTCTTTCTTTTTTTCTTATAAGCTGACTCTACAATTACGATCTTTGTGAGTACAGAGCAGACATTTACCTTAATTTTCTTTATAGAGCCTTCTAGAGGAATATCGTACGTATACCTGACGAAATGATAATTACACATCGTAAAATTCACATTACAATAAATAATGAATACCGACTTAAAAACAATGTTTATTTTACAAACAGTAATACAATGTTGATTTTTATTGCGGTCGCGTTAATAAACTGTTGCCTTGGGGCGTTAAATTTATAAATCGATGCAATGAACTAAATCAAATTAATGACTGTAATTAAAAGTTTAGTACCTACAGTCACAAGCAATAATATATAACCAGTTTAGACAGTTCGTGATTCTTAGTGCAAAGTTAATAAGGACTACTTATGCTTTTAAATGTCAAAAGTGAGAAAACATATTATATTGTTATTACCATGACTGTGTATTTTATTGGGTATTTGGAAAGAGTGTGAAAAAGGAAGTAGGTATTTAAAGCAATTTTGAGCTTTTAACAAAAAAAGAAAAAAAGAGGCTTCAAGGCTGCCGACTTTAGAGAATCGCAAAGCTAGTCTACAAAATTAAAATTGGTAGAATAGCAATCTTACAGGTGGTGCCGTCAATACGACAATAAATTAAAACATACGCTACATTAGTTCATAGAAATGGTTCGCCACTTTCAAAAACATCATATTCATTTGATAATTTCATGACATACAAATGTCCCATGTCCCAGACAATAAATTAAAACCCCATGTTTTAATTTCATTGTCTTAGTGACGGCACCACCCTGTATTAATACTCCTTGTGAGTACTACATACTCGTACCTCATATAATATAGTTATCACTAACGTTGGAATAGATAAATTGCATATAATATGTATTGAATTAAATAAAAAGTGAGGTTTAGTTCACGAATAGCATACATAATAAAATCGCATACACAATCTATTACCTTATTACTGTGACTATAATCAGCCAATCAAGATGTTGTCTAAATCTTGGAGTTGTTAGTACAGACGACAGCACATCAAGTGTAACAGTAGCACTACGAAAGCCGCCTCTATTGCGAACGCAGTAAAGGGCGGTCTCAAAGTCCAACTGTGACGCTTGATGTGCTGTCGACTGTACAACAAATTTTATTACTTATAAAGTTAAGTTGTTTATCTAACGGCTTACGATTAACAGTTGCATTGATTTGCAAATTTTAATTAATTTATCACCGGATAGGTAATTTCTTCTGCTCTTCAGGGTTGTCAAGTTTGAAATCATAAAATTCCGTGAAGCATACTTATCGCTGTGGGAGTGAGCCTATGGGAATGGGAGTCCATGAAATTTTCTGTCCTTGATATCGCTGATTTATAGGCAGTGGTTAGGTACCCCTCCTACAATCACGGATCTTCATTCTTTGACATATAAAATAGTCACTTTGATCCCAATGAAAGTAACTCTATCTGCTATGTTTTCGGTCCTAAGCCGCTTAACCGAATTAAACTTAATTTGTCATGGTGATAGATTACATCCTGAAACATCCCGACATCCACAAAGGTGAAGCCGCGGGCGGCCACTACGTATGATAACTTTATTTTAATTTTTCTTTTTCATTATGATGAAGCTTAACTGCAATGTGACAACCCTGTGCACACAGTACTATGTAACTTCCTCTAACTTAATACATTGAGATAACACTATAATTACATGTTTAAGTTAGTTAGTTGAAGATTAACTACAGTTAAAATCCCGTGTTAAGTTGTTAACGGAGTTATTTGGTTGATGAAGTAGATCTTTGAATTATTTAATTAAGTTATATTTACTAGTAACGTAATAAAGGCAGTATATTATTTTAATACTCTTAATTTATAATTTTATTACTCTTAATATCTTTTAATCGTATCAATAAATAGTAGATAATGTGTAGGTTTTCTCGTACTAAATAAGAAAATCCAATAAACTAAAAATTTTAATCTGTGACATTTTACTTAACGATTTATGTATATTGCTTGGTATAAAAGATTATAGTTTTTTCAGTGTTTTTATATGCATTTTTATGCCTTTCGGGATTCTACTTTATGCAAGACTACACAGTATTGGTGATGTCAATACAACAATAAATTGAAACATGGTTTCAAATACATCTTATTCATTATATAATTTCATGACATTTCTAGGAAATAATGCAGCCTAGGTATGTTTTATTATTCCATAGAAATGTCATGATTATGAATGAATAAGATGTATTTGAACGTTGCAACACATTTTTATGAACTAATATAATAACCCATTCTTATTATAAAACGTGGACTGAAGTAAGTAACTGGTCTATAACTGATGCCATCACTGTCTTTCTTTTAACAAATATAAGTGACAGCATCAGATTTTAGACCAGGACTAACTTAGTCCGCGTTTTATTATAAGGGGGTTATTGTTTTAATTTTATTGATGTCGTCACTATCCTGTATAGTATGTACGCTTATAGTGTTTACTTGTTTTTAAAATTTGTCGAGTATATTTTTTAAATCTGTCCTGTTCATGGCTCGTGACTGTAAGAAGAACATCACATCATCACTTAAGCGAGAATAAGACACGGAAATAAAAATACCACCGTAACTGGACCCGATATTAACTACCGCCTTGATATGAGCCTTATTAAACATTGTGTGCAACTAAAATACCTATCGGAACAAGCCAGTGCCATTCAACAAAATATTTTAATTAATTAACCCTGCATCTGCCGGCCCATCAAAAAGTGACCTTCGATTGAGAACTGGATCACTGAAAAGGTCAAATGTTAGCAGATGACTGTAGACTAGCTTCTGACAGGTTTCACTTTGTACAGTCGAGATAACATTCTACATCACAGTACCTATATTTTCTATTTATTATACGCGAGCATACTGCCCCTTATTCTAAAACTTTTCTTTCTCTAGAAATAAGAAGTGTCTACGTTAAGCCTTGTACCACAGCGTAATTATTATAGACTGTGCTTGAACGTTCTCTACATATTTTACTTTGGATAATTTTGTTGTGGTTTATGTACCTGCATGGACTGTAATATATGTGTGACAGTTATAATAATTCTGATACTCTTTTTGGTAATACAACAATACTAATATTACCCATGTGAAAGTAACTCTGTCTGTCCATCTATCTGTGTGCTGCGTTTTCACTCCTAAGCCGCTTAAACGATTTAGATGAAATTTGACATGGAGATATATTACACCCTGCAAGACTACCTACCTTTTGCCGCTACAACCGACCACCACTATTGATACGTTCGTATCCCCCTTCCTACTCAAGAGCACGCGTGCCGGTCTTCGGAGTCTAAAATTCACTGTGCAAAAATTAAGTTCCTCTTTTCTTTGTTGTACTTCTTGGAATTCCCTGCTAGAACCTGTGTCCCCTTCTTCCTGTAAAATGCGTTACTTCGAAAGAGGTGGGAAAAAACACCGTTTGGGCCGGCAAGGTGGAGGCGGCTAGAGCAGTGTCTGAACTGCACTAGTGTCTTCGCATATGGACTCTTCTTACCGCTTCGTATCAGATGGTGTTGAGTCATTTGTCGTGCTTTGTACAAAAAAAAAACTTAATGAAGTAATTTATTAGACAGGAAACCAAAATTGCTCTTTATTTTATTTGAAAATTTGAAGAAATGTTTTGAAACAATTGAAAGATGTTGCGTTTTTTATTTAGTAAGTAGCTTTAAATTATACAGGAAACATTATTGCAGGCTTTTAATTGAATGCTAGCTGTTTCAGTTGGAGTTACAATATCAAGACTTTACAGCAACATTGAAATTTAAATATACTATTTATCCCACAAATTCGCTTACCTCGAAAAGGCCTTGTAATCGGCAAATAATAACAAAGTAATCGACATACCAATTACAGGAATAATTTCATGACTATAGTAGTCACACTAATTATAGGTCTCGATATATCACGAAGTTATTGTCTCAATTACTTTGCTGGAAAAAAAAACAAAAACACTTAATACAATTTGTCTATAACACGAACTCCTTAATATTATTATACAGTAAATACTTAATTAGACTTGCCGTACTTGGATTGAAGGCAGAGCTTATTAGATATTATACTGTTGAGGATTGTACAGTCGACAGCACATCAAGCGAAACAGTTTAACCTTGAGACCGCCCTTACTACGTTCGTAATAGAGGCGGCGTTCGTAGTGCAACTGTTCTACTTGACGTGCTGTCGTCTGTACGAAACGAAACGTACATTTAGAAAAAATATTTTTGTATTTTTTTTGTATTGGCAACATCTCATTTACTTGAAACCGTGTTTTGATAACCTACGCCTCTATTTTGCTTTTTAATTGCAACAAAACTAAGTAGAATTTGTAAAGCAAAAACAAGTTTAATTTATATTTGAAACAAGGATCTTATCAATAAATATGTTATCATGACATGATAAATATGTTCAGACATGACAGACAGACAGAGACTACAACGTTGTTAGTTAATATATTTTTTGTGATAGTAAGTAAGAATGTGTTTTTTTTTGACGATTTAAAAGTGCTTCTTTATTTAAATAAAATATTTTTTCTATTTTTCTTTATTTCTTTTATGAAGCCGTGACTACGCCACAATGCCCTTCGACGCCCCAGGTTCTTTTATGCTTCCCCTGCTTTTCTCTTCTTGTTTTCTGGCTTTGGGTATGCCATTTCCAGGAGATTTATTCTGATCCTAGCCAGGGCAGAGTATAACATAAAATATGTTCCATTGATTCCTGGCCCTCACGATATGCCCGACAATGTGTTGGGGAGAGTCGCATTTGTGAAGCATGTGGTTGGTGGCCAATTACCTGAGGAAAAACCTAGCTGTGCTCTACTGTTTGTATCAATATATATATGTTCTCCATCCCCCATTGTTGAGGACACGACAAAAGGCAGGCTGGTAAGAGTCATGCGGGTACAATAATACACAATCCCCCATGAATATAAGGTTCGGATTCATAAGGTTATCTCAAGTCCTCGGTAGTAACTGATTAGAGCAGTGACCCGGATTTTGAAAGGTCAGCAATTCTGTTCCAACCCCAGGATGACATTTTTCTAATCTAGATTATCATTATCATGTGGGCGCTCGCGGCTCCGACCGCCGGCGCCGGCGTGGATTCTATATATTCCTTTCTTAGCATTTAATCTATCTCCATGCCAAAATTCTTCTAAGACATAGCAGACAGACAGAGGCACCTTAGCATTTATACTCATAAGTCATATTAGTATGGATTTATTGTATTTATTTTTACGCTATCTGTATCCATAACATAAGCACTTAATGTTGCTTAATTTGGGCTGCGTATTTGGTGTGAGTGTAATTTTATTATAATATTTTATAACCTATAAACATTTGCGGTTAAATCGCATGCAAGAGCGCAATTTAATTCGAGCCATATTCGTAATGCTGTAGTTCTTTTCATGCAGCACTAAAACGGCAATTTTAAATTCATTTTTAATAGTTTTTGCCTTTTTATGCGGCTGTGCAGAAGAAATCGCGTGAGGCTTACATCGATTTGGTTTTACTAGGAAATATTTGGTTGGCTTTTTTAAATCTGTAAATGTCCACGACAAGGTTTAATGATAGTATTTTTTTATTCTGACTTTCATGGGTTATTATTTTGCTAATGACAGATATTGTTTAAATTATTGTATTACTTAGTTTGAATATTATATGTACCTATATCTATTCCATTACTGTAGGCAGTGTCATGTGAGTAGGTAGCACGCCTTTCCTATTTGACCTGCAAAACAATTCGCGTTGTTTCGGATGAAGGGAAAGGTAGCCAGTGCAATTACTGGGCACGGACAGCATTTCATCTTAGGCCTCGGGATGAATACACAGTTATCATATACTTACCATCAGGTGAAATGAAAGAGAGAAAAGGAAAGAAAGAAGGAGAGGAAAGGAAGATGAAGGAGAGATGTGAAGAGCTCGGTGGCGTTTTGGTTTAAGCGCTCTGGTTTCGATACGAAAAACAAAGCAACTTTCGCCATGGTCGATCCTGGGATGGGTCAATCACAGTTTGTGATCTCGAGCTCCTCCGTGCTTCGGAAGGCACTTTAAGCCGTTGGTCGCGGTTGTTCCTGCAACCGCTTTAACCCACCAACCCGTATTGGGCCAGCGTTATGGCCTAAACTCCTCATGTGTTTCTCCCATGTAGGAAGGCCTGTGCCCAGCAGTGGGGCTGGCGAGGCTGGTGATGAGATGAAGGTCGAAGCTACACCGTTAAGAATTTAAAAAAAATCTAAGTAAGTATTAAAGAAGTCATATTGTATGTCTAATTTTACAAACAAGTAGGTTCATAAATCTAAGCCTTGTAAATTCAACTGTCACCACGCTGTCATTGTCGCGTAGCTTATGAAACGTAATTAAAATTTTCCCATGCGTTATTAATTCTCACACATACTTAAGTATCTACCCACACCCTAATTAAACATAACAACTGGTCTTTAAATTAAAATAATGAAATGGTACCTATTTACGCTAAAACGTTTGCCGTTGTAATTAATAAGAATTGCTGTACTGAATATATCCATTTACAAAATTATTATCTTTGATGCAACACTTATATTACCTGTGCTGCCATAAATACCTGTAAAATAATTTCTTGTAAGGAAAATAAACAAATTTTGAATTTTGATTTTTTTTTTAAATAGATAGAAAACTCGAAGAAGGGAACAGAGTTATGGATGTGGTGGTAGAATATGTCAATACCTCCTAAGTATACTGATTCATCTAACAAATTAAGGTATTTTATTATTATTGTATAGACGTGCCTAATAAACCATGATCTTAATGTTAGTGTTAAAAAATATTAAAAAAGAACAATAATTAAGTAGATAATTTCACGTATACTAAATCAAGTTTAACATCAGTTAAAATCGTACATTGTTTAGTGATCCAAGTAACAGCGTACCAGTGTACGCGGGGCGTGAGGGGGGACGCATTGATACAAGTGTGTTTAGGCTCAGGAAGTAGTAGTAGTAGTCCGGGTCGCTCCGTTCCCGAGCGATGGCTGGCACATGCGTCATACTTGTGAACAGGTACCACTAGTGGAAATGGTCATCTCTAAGCTTCCTTGATTTTGTAATTATTTACCTACATATTCATCAACAGTATCATTTTTGAGGGATTTTTGAGGTATATGGCATTATAGGATATTATATATAAAACAATACAATTATTATTGTAATGACGTGGTCAGACAAGTGTTTAAAATTAATGAAAGATGTTTAGCTTTATTAGGTCTTTGTATATTAATTGTTGACCTTTGTGTATTGTAATACCTATATTGTGATGGTGCATTGTCGGACAGCCTTTAAATACAGTAAATATTCTTGTCATTAGGTACTTATTGGTACGTTAATATACCTTTTTTTATACTCTGTGCGACACTGCACTGCTAAATACTATTACTGTGTAATTAAACATTGTAACTTAATAATTTAAAAGAGTGACTACACGAGTTTGTTGCCGGAATCTTCTCGGTAGTTCAACTTTTGGAACCGGTGTAAATTCAGACAGACTGACAGACAGACGGACTGACTGACTGACAGATAGACAGACAGACTGACTGACGGACAGACGGACCGACAGACAGACCGATAGACAGACATTATAACATTCTTAGCTTACGTAGATCCAGATAAGACAGAGAGACAAACATTATGAAATTGTTAGTTAGTTAATATTATTTTTATGTGATAGACAAAAGGGTTTTTTTGTTGACGATTCGAAAGTGCTTCTTGGGGGGCCTAATTGAATAAAGATATTTTCATTTTTATTTTCATTAGTAGTTAAAGCAGAACATCCATTTAGGGTGTTTTATAAAACGATGATGCTTACAAGTGGATAGATTGTGTGAAAAAACCTAAAGCTACACGAAATCGAAGAGAGTTGAATATTGATATAGATAATATTTATTTTAATATATCAGACACCCATTCCTATTGACCAAAATAATCACAAAAACTTGATTGATCTTTGTAAGACGCTGGTGATTCCTAAAGAGTATCATTTATTTTTTAATAATTTAGTCTCAAAAAAGTGTAATGAAGCTAATGAAAGCGATTCAGACTGATTTTTATTTTTTAAATATTTAATATTTTATTTTGTTAAGCCTTATAGCTGTTTTTTGAGCATTAGAATTGTCCAGACCAGGGATTTGCAAAGTGTTCACTCTTATTAATTAGTGGTGTCTTGCCCAATGTAGTTTGGATATCTCTGGCCGAGACTTTTAGATTTATATAATTTATTTCTATAATTTTTATTGATATTGTTTATCGTAAGATAGCATTTTTGTTGGTTTTTATTATCGACATACTGGAGAAGTAAGTACCTGTTTTAGTTTTTATTTTTATTGATTGTATTTTTTATAAAACTTTAATGATAAGGTAAACGTCCCAATACTCGTCGGAAATTGAACTTGGCTGACTTTGACGACTTGTCACACAAACATCATTGCACTTACGAAGTTGTAATTACACCATGAGGTACAGAATTTATTCCTCTTTTAGACATTATGATTCGTTTTATTAAGGAGATTAAGGAAAAAATTAAATAAATAATAAATTGAAGAAACACCCATTTGTACCAGTATTCGACAGATATGTCCTAATTATCGGCAAATGGTACCAAAACTCGTCAAATTTTAAGCATAATGTAATTTGAACCGTTTTTATGTATATTTAAGGTTCATAATGATTTTATTTCGTAATTGAATATCCTTAGACGTTGTTTTCACGGTGTTTGTAGTCGCTGTGTTTCGGATTAAAGGGAAAGTTAGTAGTATTATTACTGGGCATCAAAGGCATTTCATCTTAGGCCACAGCATGTTGGGGTGGGCTAGTGCAATTGCTTCGGCAGAGCCTAGGCTACCCCTAGCGAAAGGCAGTGGAGTTACTGGAGTGCTTAAGTGTGTTTAGCATCATCAGCGCTGGGCGACCTCAACACACGCCCGTCGCCTACCAGCCCTACTGGCGGCGGGGAAGTCTGTTATTAGATTTCTCCCCGAAAAAAAAGAGTAAGCATGACAACGTACCAATACCAGGTGATTTTTCCCTTGTTATTACAAGTGTCTACGACGGTGGCAAGTTGTATTTAAAAAATCACACATTGGTATACATGCAGTAAAGTCTACCATAACTGAGTTAGATAAGCTGATCCTAAAACTGGAGAGCAGAAATTACTGGACGAATAGAGGGCTGGTGGACTGGTAGACTGGAGAAGGCAGCAGAAATCTGCAGAGTGGGATTTCCGTCGTACTTGTTATGACTAATGGTATATCCCAAAACGGGGACCTTCATGTCGCTTAGCAAATCTCTCTATTGCTTGCTGAGCGACATGAAGTTCCACGTTTTCAATTCTATGGTGGAAATTTTTGCCTAAAGATCTAATCAGTTGACTTTGGATAGATGACGGTTACACTCTAGTACAACTGATGATCGGTGAAGTAAGTAGGTCTCGAATGGACACCACGTTTCAGCAAACGTAGTGTAAGGTATACCCTGCCAGGTGGACAGAAGGTGGCAGGTGGTGGCTGGATCCTTTACGAAGACGAAGAGGGCCGCATGCAGTCATGGAAAATAGCGGCAGGTGTGCCCTAGGGCCCACGTAGTAGGCCCATTACTAGGCTACATACGTCTGGGTTCTATGCGGAGCGCTTTTGCCGCAGATGGATGTCGTCTACTTAGCGGATGAAATGCTGGTCGTAACAAGGACACTTGAATGGGAGTAGGCGGTTCACCATGAGTTGGTCGGCACGACCGTGGTCGTCCAGCGCATCGTCGTGCCGTCGATTTTACCTCGGGGTGGTAAAGTTTATGGCACGGTATGGAACTCCGAAGTGGGCAGAGTGCCAACTTCGTGCGGCGTTCTGTCGCGGTCTTTTCTGGTTGCCACCCATGATAAGGGCCATGCCACTTTCTGCGAGACTGTGCACGCATAACACAGGCTGCCACGGTTTGAATTATCCTAGTGACTCGGTCTCCAACGGTGCGAAACCTTAGCCATAGGCAAGTTGCCTGGGGGTGGGCTGAAATTACTTTAGTAGAATCTAGGCTACCCCCGCGAAGGGCAGTGGAATTACCGGGGAGTTTTAGTGGGTAGATGTTTCCAGTGTCATTAGCGCTGGGCCTAGCCAGCGGCGGATAAGTCTGTATTCAGATTACTCCCCGAAAAAAAAGGATGAAGATTAAGGCACCGTGTGGGCTGGCAAGGTAGAGGCTCCTAGAATAATATTTCTCATGCACTATACTGTCATCCGCATGGCAATGAATGTTTCATAAAAGAAGCATAATATGTGATTGTTATGCAAAACATAGAGTAAGAGTTCCTATTCCAGGAAGGAGACCAGCGGTACATTGATAAGCGTTCACTGATAAGAATTATCTGCGAGGACATGGATTCTCCGCCCATGCAGGAAGCCAGCGATCCAGTTACAAAGCTAAGTGGAAAGAGGCTTGTACCTGACCAGGTCAAAGGCTTTGGCAATGTCATGGATAATAGCCACTGGCTGACCACGCTTGTCAATAGCTGCCATTGTCTGTTTCGTCCAAAAGAAACCAGTATTAGCGTTCACTAATTGATAAACTATTTTCTAGGTATTTAAGATTTATTGGAATGATCATGGAACCATGATCTTGCAAAAAATTTAGGTGTCAGCTGTTAGAAGAGCGAAAGAAAGACGGTATAGCTGCGTTAAAATGGGAGAACTGCCAGCTAGGGCAGTTAAGACTACTGCGCATTTTTTGAGAACTATCGCTGCGATGCCATCAGGTCCACTAGCTTTTCAAACGTCAATTGACATATTTTTTGGCAGTGGTATAGAGTTCGTGGCTATGAATTTCAGTCATCGATTTGAGAGTGAGCTAAGTGAGCAGCAAAGAGTTTTATCAAAAGATCGGCTTTATCTTGCGGCTTATGAGCTAGCGTTTAGTCAGAACAACTTAACAAGGGCAGCGAGAGTTGGTAGAAGTCGAACTGCATGGCTTTGGATAAACGACAGTAGCTACTGCTTTCCGTGAATTCTGTGGGATTTGATGAGTAGGTAATTATTGCTCAACTCGTGAAATACGCTATGCAAGCACTCTGATGAAGGCCTTTTTTTGCTGGACTTGGTAGCATTGTTTACAGTGAGTCAATATCTGAATCCCGACAAGCTCGGCCTCTGATCCAAGCATGGTATGACGATTATTTTGCCTCAACATCTAAGGAACACTCGCAAATAAACCAGCGGTTATACGCCTACCTTTCCTCCTTAGGAGATCGAAGTGCGGGATGTGTAGTATCTCATTTCTAATAAGGCGACGCCCGTGACACCTCGTCGGTTATTAAGCTGCGGTCCGATGTTCCCAATGCAGCTTAGACTTCTATCCGATATGCAGCCAGGCAAGTTCTCAGCAGATGGTCCCGCGCTAACGACGATATCTGGCATCCTGGTGGGCTGGTCAACCAGTTGAGTTAGATGACGCGTGACAGCGAAAGCTTGGGCTGCTCTATCAGAATGGTCTGTTTTAGAGAAACTTAACCACAACTCATAGTGAGCACTGAAGTCCCCCAAAAATACCAATTCCGCGGTTGATAACTGCTCCTGCGTGACATTTGCCTTGTTACTAAAATGTTTAAATAGTCGATTTGTCTTCATGTCACCGTCGTGGGATCTGTAGCATACGTTGATACGTCATCGTATGCCTAGGTCCACGTGCACCCCAAGTCACCCGGTCTCAAACCTGCACGACGGACCACCCCGAGATATTGCGTCATATGGTGAAGAGCCCCACGAGCTGTTTAGGTTAGATTGGGCCCCTATAGTGTGCTATCGGCGGACAGCGGAACAGCCGTTTCTTGGGGTCTTACTGCGGGCGAGTCAATGCATTCCACCTGGCACTATCAGACGGAAGGCATCACCGACCGCATGCATCGCGGCAAGGTCACTTCAAGCTTTGGTTTTACGCTATGCGTATGATGGTCACCAACAAGTTGGTGTTCAAACCAGTGGAGCAGTTGATAGCTTAGTCGCCTCTTGCGAGAGCCACGGAAATAAACGGGGCTTTGAATTGAAGAGTCTATGTGTACTCATATATATAAATAAATATACCTAGTCATGCGCGCGTCTAAATACGCGACAAGGTTCTAGGTGCTATCTTCATCTGCCGAGATAAAATCGTTTGCTTTCGGACAGGATTTCTTCATATTCTTTCCCTTACTGCTTTGACCATCTTTTTCGTACGAACACTACGTGGACGGTCAGATCTTTTGCTGTCACAAACATAAGAGGTCTCATTGTACCTATTAATAGCCCATTACACAAACATTTTACTAATACCAAGCGTATGGAAAGTTTTAAAAATTGCATTTGGCTCCATACCTACTTTGTGTAATGCAATCACAGCGATTCGGTTCTCTTTATCACCCCACTCCATTTTAATATCGCAAAATATTGTACAATGTATTGGCGCCAAAATGAGAAAACTCAATGAACAATCATATAAAAATGACGGATTCCAAATTCAAACGTAATATTTGTTTATTTTTAATTGTAACAGTATTTATGGCCAGAATAAGTAAATACCGCCAAGGAATCATATCCCATTCTAGGAATTTGCACGAGATACTATCATACGACCTTAGCTTTATGAAGATAAAGGCGAAATTTAACGAAAAACTAAACGATGGCGGTAATTGGTGCAGGTTTCCACGCTAGGCCCAGTAACCGTCAGAATTGTGTTATTATTGACGAGGATTGGGTCACTAGGGGTTTTTTGGAACCAATAAATGTCACACAGGTAAATACCACAAAATAAATAAAAAATACTAATTCAAAGGTTAAAATTCATTAGATACTTCACTGGACTACATTAAAAAATAATCACTATCATCGGACTGCCGATAGATTCTGCAAGATTTAGAATCTAATGTACTATGCTAGAGTTCAGATTCAGTACCTAAACTAGCAAAAATCATCAAATTTTGGGAGTGTTATACTTTGATGCAATTTTTTTCCGTCACCAGTGCTTTTTTAATTAACTGTTGTGGTTCTGATTTTGTAGTATATAACAATGATTATGATGCCATAGAAAGTTCTTACATTGCCATGGGAGAAAAAGAAATATTCGTTATTTTTTATAAACTGACGGGTACCGGGACACTGTCGACATTACCAGCGTTTACCTTACAACATTGGTAATTTGTTTTCGTTGAGTAGTTCAAGTTGTAGCTTTTAGTAAGACTAAATAATCCAAAAAAGAAATATGTTCCTACTTACTTATAGCGAAAAATTTGAGTACATTGTGATTCTTTAAAATGCGTTGTTTTTTATGATTCTTATTCATCTTCCTAGCCTTTACTAATCCCACAATTCGTAATGTATTAGAAATAAAATAAGAGATTAAAAAGCCTAGGCAAATTATATCAGTCCAGTATACGTGAACGTATCAAATGCTAACAAGATAGCTAAATACTTTCCTAGTATAATGAGTCAAGTGACGTAATTTTAACATTTTATTATTAAATGAGAAAGAAAATCCCAAAAACAACCAAATTTAAGATGATATTAATAAAATGACAATCATTTTCATAATATTTTGGTGTAAACCATGGATTTTGCTGTACAACGTATATGAATATAACTGGTAGTTAAACCATTTTACTATTGAGTCCCGCCGGCGTATACCCAGCCATCTACATAAAACATCATTGAAAAACAAAAAACACCAAAATCATTTTATACCAAAGAAAGAGCTCGCAATCTTTATTAAAAAAACATTTAATTTATTTCGAATCAGTTTGATTTCATTCAAATATAAACGATTTCCCTTCAAATCGCTCTCCTGTAAAATTAATATTATGTCAGTTGACTCATTATACTTAGGAGGTATCGATGTGTTCGGATTCTTATAGACATGCGAAATTTTAAATCTGTCAAAAGCAACGTAGGTATAAAGTATTGAATTTGACATAAAATTTTGTTTTTTATTTATTTTACTCCTTGGATGATCCGCGGAATAGCTAAGTCGCACACACAGTTGCTGCAGTTTGAGAAAAACATCAGTCCAACATCACTTCACAGACTTAATAGTGATATCATTGGTAGTTAAAATCAAAATCAAACATATGTTTATTCAAGTAGGCTACTAAGAAGCTCTTTCGAATCGTCAAAAATCACAAATTATGTATATATATTTAAGAAATAGTCTCACAATGTCATATTGTCTATCTGTCTGTCATGCATGTATGAATTTAAACCGGTTCCATAAGTTGAACTACCGAGAAGTCTCCGTCAACAAACTCGTGTAGTCACTCCTTTCAAAATATGAAGTTACAATGTTTGTTACTTAATTAAAACATTTTGCAGTGCAGTGCCGTACAGAAATAAAAATAGTAAAAGTATGTGAAGTTACCAACGACACAAAAACTTAATAACAAAAGTATTAACTTTTTTTTAAGGCTGCTCGACAATGCATAGTCACAACACAATATATTATACATATTATAAAATTAACATATGTCATGAAAATTGGAGTACAGTTTTTTAATTCACATACTTAATTAATACCTAATAGTGTAATTACCTTCAGTTTAGAGGTTATTTTTGACTAGTAAGTAATTTAAGTTAAATTGCATAAAATATGATATAAGAGCTGCCTTCATGACTATTTTACTTATTCGGAGGCTGTTACAGATAGTTAGATAAAATATCTTCTAAAAATCAATAGTATATAGAAGGCTTATAATACTCGTATAACAACACTTTCGTTCACAATGAAGAATATTTGAAAGCACTGCCCCAACTTAACCGAATCGGAGGTATTTGTAAAAATACTCGTTTCGGATATCGAAGTAGAACATTTCGACATTGTAGGGTGGACGTTAGCTCATAAACGCGAATACAGATAGACTAGAAGAATTTCACAGGGATATCGCAAGTCCTGGGTGCTCAGTTGGTTAGAGCAGTCGCCCGGATTGCGAAGGTCGCGGGTTCGATTCCCGCTTCAGAACGTGAAATTTTTCTAGTTTTATATTTTAATTACTAAACACTTTCGTCAGTTCAAAAATATGGCCACTTTTACCATCGATATTGTGAGTAACGCATCGACTGTTACGTCCGTCATTTTGCGGTGTTATCGACCCTTACAAGTGCGCCCTACCCTGCAACTGCACATTACCGACTTTGTACAATTCTACATGGCCGGCTGTCTGCAAGTACATATGGCCGACCCGACAATCTGCAAGTGCACATGAACGACCTAAACACAATAAAATTAGCGTTAATACCTTTACGAACGTTCTATTTTTATTGATAAATGGGTTAAGGTTCAGGTGGGATTCTGATGTTGCGGGTTAATCTCGTAGTATTTGCGCGGGTTGTGTGTGTGTGTGTGTGTGTGTATGTGTGTGGTAGAAGTGTGTCGTACGATACGTGATTGTATGCATTTTTTAGGGTTGTCACAAGCAGATGTGGCATTAATATTTTTATCAAACTAATCTGATAACAAAAGTAAAGAAGGTAAGAGTTATTCTATATAATTTCATGTATTATTATTACTAATGTTTACCTACATTATGTCAAATAGCAAAACGAAAACAAATTAGGCGGGCCTAATTCACAACATCATAACAAAAGGACTATGGAGACATTTAGGTCGACCCGTTATATGGGGTCACATAGGCCCCACCCGTTCGGGTGTCAGATACCCCACCCGCGATTTCCCACACGCAAGGTACAGTCTACGGAATGTGGCGGTTGCAATGCAAAAACCGATTCTATTACCTCTGAATAAAGTCGGTGAAAGTCAGAAGACTCAAAATAACTTGTGAACTCTACACTTAACTGTTTGGATAGGCACTTTTGTGTTGGAAAAGTATTTCTGTGACGTCTAAGCCATGATTAATGGATGTAGTTTTAATCAAAGGTCAGGCCGTTATTTTAAGTCGACTGCTTTTCACTTAGCGATGTTATTTGGTCAACTCTATAATTTCGACTTTTTCGTTATGAAAAGTTCAAAGTGTCAAAATGTGTAATGCTCTTCTAGAAAACAATTTGTTGTTATTGTGATATCGTCGGTGGGCGTTCAAGACCGCGTAAGAGCAAATTACAAAAGTCGCAAAATTGAGAAATTCCAAACAAAAATAAAATGTGTTCATTTTTTTTTCATACACTCACACCTATTATCTAGCCAAAAGTAAGCATCATTAAGAGCTTGTGTTATGGATACTAGATAACGGAAATAATGATAATAATATGTATACAAATATTAGAAATATACTAAATAAACATCTATGACTCGTAAACAAATGCTTGTACTCATCATACAAACATATTCTCCTACCGGCAAGGGCGCAGACCGCTCGACCAGCCGCTTTTTTCTTCCTCCTTTAAAATGAAACAAAAGCTTATACGCGGTATTTACAAACTGCTCTTGTGGGGTCTTGCATGCCCATCGACGATATGGAATTCTACAAACGAGACCGCAGAGGCACACGTCATAGGGTAATTAAGAAGACTTTGTTGAGATTGCTAGTATAGTAAGAATAATAAGTTAAAACTAAAAAGACCCCATAGGTATTTGCAGAACCACAACTTACTGTTTACTGTGACACAATTGTGATACCTTGCATTGTAACGCAGCGATATCATCATCATCATATCAGCCTATGATGTCCACTGCTGGGCACAGGCCTTCCTAAACGGGACAAACATGAAGAGTTTTGGCCATAACACCACTACACTGGCCCAATGCGGGTTGGTGGGTCAAAGCGGTTGCAGTAACAACCGGGACCAACGGCTTAACGTGCCTTCCGAAGCACGGAACAGCTCAAGATTAGAAATTTCGGTTGGCCCATCACGTGATCGACTGAGGCGAAAGTTGCTTTGTTTTCTTAATCGAAACCAGATTAGGTTAGGCAAATTTAATGTGTCTAATATAATTAGTTTTATAGAATTACTTATAAATTGAAAGGACTCGTTAGTTACCACCAAAGATCGATAGGCAAACACTCAAAAGAAGACTAGAAAAATATCTATACCAGAAAAAATCATATCCTAGAGATGGAATCGAATCCACGATCTTTCAGTATCAGAGATTCTAGACACAGATAAATAAAAAAAATGAAATTTTCTTAAATTCCTACGGTTACTGTTTTTTAATTGCTCGGATTGCGAACGCCATGCTTTGCCATTCACTCTCTTTTCAATAACTACTTTATTCCATGGTTAAAAATTTCATAATTGGAACAGAAGCACATTTTTCGAAAGCGATCAATAAAATTATTTACCATTGCATTTCGAACCTTATCTTATCATCACTCCGCATCACACACAATCAAAAACCTATGTCTGATAAATTATGTGGGTGCTTGGTGGGTGCAGGTATTCTTATGTAAGCTTTTAGATATTATTATTTTTCCAGATTCCTTTATTCGCCACATCACTTGTCACCTGTGAAATAACCACAACGATAATACTGCTGTTGACGGCCGGTTGCCATGGTGATGGGCGTGTCAACAAATGAATATCTAGGTTTTGATCAAAAAGGACTGAATAGACTTTACGACAGTTTGTCTGATTGGACTCGCACACGTAAATGACGTTGAATGTTAGAAGTCAAATACCTAGATAAAGATTTTTTTAATACTAAAAAACTATTTATTTCATTAAGAAAAACAATTTATATTAACATGTTTAGGCAGAATCTTGAAAATATGAAAGATATGCTATATTAGCTTAACAGGTTGCGCTGAATCTAATAAGATTTTATTTTGTTTCGGATGCGTGTTCGACTATAAAATGTTGCACAGGATAGGAATTTTAGTAAAAAAAGCGTCCTTCATCGCATAGAGTGCTTTGTGCAAAATATTAAAATAGAAATATAAATAAATCAAAAATTAAAATGACATTAAAGCTGTGTCAGCTAACTGTCGCAAATATACTCCAAAAACTGAGATAGTCTTTAGCTCAGGATATTTTTTATTTCAACTGTTTTCTGTCAAAAGTTAAACCTAAAACCGCCTACCGTTGCTATGTAAAAATAATAAAAATAAAACATTAAATTCTCTTGCACGCTTTGTAAATTATTGGAAAGTCCAATTCGATCGTTTCATTCCCCCTAAAATATTCTTGCTTACTCATTCACGAATACAGATAGGTAGGTATGAAAAAGACAACAATAACCTGGATGTTCATTAACTTGAAAGGGCAGGGCACAATAGATCGAGGGGTGGCCTGACACCTTTGAAATCGTGTCCTCCAAGTAAGAGGTCTTTCGAATAGGCTGTATAGCAATTAAGAACCGACACGGATATTCACGAAATTATAAAAGTTTTATGTCGTAATGAAAATATTTGACTACCATTCTACGATCGTAACCAAATAACTGTTGTTTTTTTGTGTTTTAACCCCCGACGAAAAAAGAGGGGTTTTATAGGTTTGACTCGTCTGTCTGTGTATCTGTGTGTCTGTCTGTGGCATCGGTAAATTGAATCAAAATCGAGTTTTTTTTTGTTTGAAAGCTGAAGGTACTAGGCTGGCTCTTAGCTATAATTTATGAAGATCAGTTCAGGCGTTTGATGACTATCAGATCATTTTTTACATGATAAAAACGGCGACCGATAATAACATAGACGAGTAACTAGCCCATCCAAAATGACACCCCCAAAGAGACTCCAAAGTGGGCGGGGCTTAAATCGGACTCCGCGCCATGATTTAGTTTGTCATGGACTGCGTCACGGTGATGTACTCGTAAAAAAATAATAAAATCTCAGTAAATATGTCCAAAAGTGAAGTAAAATGGTGTGTCAGTCGCGTAGGTGAACATAATAAGAGCACTAGAATTAAATTTTACATGAAAGTCTCTCCGAAACCTTTATAATCGAGTCAAATATAAACAAAAATATTGGCCGCCATGTTGGGCCAATATTTGTGGACAATTTGAACAAATACACGAGTGGATGATGTTATGCAGTAATTTGTGTGTGACAGTATTTATTTATTTTCAACTCAACTTTTAACTCTGCAAACTTTTATGACGACTTATTGTTATTGTGTTTGTTTAATAGTTAATTTACCTACTAATAATCAATTATGGCTTTATACATCGTTGCCTTATATAATTTTTGTAAGAATGATAAACAAACCTCCAATTTATGGATATTTTGCCACAGTTCCTTACAATATGATGCCATTTTCTACACCTTTCTCAGTAAATTTAAGTATTAAAATTAAACATATGTATGTTTAATTATTAATTTAATAATTTACATTTACAATATGATGTGGAAATAGTATAGGTATCTATTTTAAACTGTTAAGGATAAGTCGTAGTAAGTAAAGTTGTAGACTGCAAGATAGTTTCGTGAGGTTATTGAAATAAAACAACATCATAATTTGAATAGAGAAGATATTTGGACCACACCAGCTTGGGATCTTATCATCCAAATTACAAAGTCTCAAGCACGTATTTACTCTTCCTTCGGACACTGTAAGCTCCATGGCGTGAATCGGAACACTCAAAATATAACTATAAAAAATATGACGGTAGTTAATATTAAACTTATCAAAGACAACTGACATCTTTACTTCAGTCTTCCCGAGACCTTGATCGCTATAAAGTAATCGAAACATTGGGTATAAAAAATCATAATGTGACATCTTATTAAACGCAAGTTAAATCCAGTAAAGTAGTTTTATTTCAAGAAATAATTTATTTCATTAAATTTATTTCAAGAAGTAAAACCACTTGATGACAATTTTTTTTTCTTATGTCCTTAATACAAATAAATAATGTCATGACAGATATTTAGATTTTTTTTATATAAATGAATGAAGCGAACCCATTTCATTTCTGATCTTTAAAAATAGATAATTAAGACATTACGTTAAATGGACTGTTTAAATAAGTATTATTCGTCTCAACTCTAAAATTGAATAAGTGGACCGATTTACAACATTGCTATATTTATTAAAACTGACGATATATAATTATGAAAGTCGCCATAAAATTTTGCATGGTTACATTGTGCATATATGACCCGTCCGGCGCGTGTAAATCAGAAGACCGAGAGGGCGCTATACAATTTCGATATTAGCCGATTTTATCCGACGTTCTCTTCTAGCCGCCGAGGGTACCCATTTTGCGACGAGTTTTGTATGAAGTTATGCTTTTAGGCTCTCTACGTTCGCCGGATAAAAAGGTTTCACTAACTTTCACAGATCCGATTGATTTGAAATTTGGTGTACTGAATCGTTGAATGAACCAACGATTTGTCGCCGAAATCAGATTTTTTAGTGGCTCACTTACTATTTTCGTTGCTCAGTTAAATACAAGCCAATTAATTCTAACACCCCAATCAACTGGAGCAGTCCACCACAGTGAACTTGCAAATGAGATGAATATGTTTGACATTAATTATTATTATCGTGTACACATAATAAATGCGCTCATACATATTCATATGAGAAGTCCATAAATTATATCTTTACCGTCGCATGCTGTGGGAAGGTGACACTTTATAAACGATTGAGGCTGGTACGTACGTTTAAAGAACACGAGTCTAAGCGAAACGCTTTGATGTTGTACCTTAGTTCATTTGTAATAAGAGTCAATTTCGAAGTGACGTGTAACGCATTATGTGAGCCTGATTGTACCAATCAACGACGCATAGCAAAATTGTATGATGAAATATTGATTTTCTCCAATGTATGATGCACTTTAACTTATTGTAGTGCTGTCACGAGGAGCTCGGTAGCAAAGTGGTTTGAGTGCTCTTGTTTCGATTACGAAAACAAAGCAACTTTCGCCGTGGTCGATCCCGGATGGGTCAATGAAAATAGTGGAACTATCATTGAAATTATCTTTGCAATAAAATTTCATGAATATCTTTGATTGTTACAGATCTAACATCGAAAAACCAGCCTACGCATGAGGTAAGCGAATTTAGTTCTAGGTTTAATTTCACCTTTCATTGTCTACTAGACTTGCATGATTTGTCATCAACTACAGAATCAGAATCATTTATTGCATAACTGTAACAATTGTTCCTTAGCGGCTAGATCTTATAGCATACATGTAAGTAGTCCTAACAGTTACCCATATCGGGCATGCAATTCAGGTATAGGTAACATTTATTAATCATTAAACCTAACTAAATTATTTAAGCTAACTCAATTATAAATAAAAAAAATAAGAATATTATTATTGCATTTTATTTTAATATAATATCAAATGAAATTATTAATATTATTATAAAAATAAGTATAAAAATATTGCGATCATGTCATTAAATAATTGTCAAAATATTCATTTGTGTTATTAAATGCCTCACAAATGAGCCATTTATTTAAAGCTTTATTAAATTTACGGTCTGGGAAGTCTTCCAAAGCCACGGGTAGATTATTGTAAATTCGTTTGATTTACAACTTTTGCAACCTTAAATCAGTTGATTCAGACTGTTACTCGACGGATTTCACTAATCAGCCAGCATTGGGAGTACGTGGTGGTACAGTGGGACTTTTATACACTGCTTACGATAAAGATGATAAAAGCAGTAAACTCGACAAAATTTTCATGTCTACAAAAGCAATTTTCGCAAAACGTTCGCATTAGCCAACAAAGCGATTGTTCATAGTACTAACGTTTAGAGAACAACTTTACATATTATCGAAGACATTTCCGTTTTTAGTTGTGCAAAACTATCGTTTATCGGAATAGTTGCTAACGAGCACTACTTTAATTGGAATATGGAAATAGCCTCGGTTTCTTGCAGAAGTTGCAAAATCGTTTGTTTACACAAAAATAACATTTCAAATATCAATTCGTATGGGACTGAATCAATTTTGGATCAGTGCTTTGTGTGAGGCGGTTCGCCGACAAATTTTTCGTCGACGAACGTTTCACCGACACATTCAAAATCAATTCCACAAATACTTATCACTTGAAATAATTCAGTAGAAATAATGGCATTACTCACTATAAATGGGTGGGTTCATGGTTATTTTTTATGACCAAGCACAGTTGGATATTTTGTCTGGTATTTAAGAAAAGGGCTTTGGATTTGTCGGCGAAAAGACCGTCGGCATAGCGTTTCACGACCGCGTGAGGGTAATATCAAAAGCAACTTTTGAGTGTTACGGATTAATAAATTGGATTCTATGGATATTTTTTTCTTATTATTCTTCATCTTGTTCCAAAATTAGTAATTGAGACTATAGGCTAGCGCCTCATCCATTTTCGACGTTAGACAGAGGGTTGAACTATATATAGTATATAGTCTGTGGACTATGCAGTTGCGAAAATTCTACATCATTTTGTTACTTTGCATGCCTATAAGCGCAATGACACAAAATTGGTATTTTTAATATTTTTGCCAAAAACGTGGCGTTAATTATATAGTTTCGGTGGATAGAATATTGAAACCGTTGTAAATGGTGCTGAATTTGGGCTAGATATTAGGACGAAATTTATGGTAACAGAAAAACACTGTAAAAAAAACTCCGATCCGATTTATAAAGACGAAAGCATGCAATACAGTACAACCCATTCATAAGTCTCCTTAGAAATAAGTGAACTGCACTTTACGAGCAAAGCGTACCACGGATATTCGCGGCTAACCGCAGCAGCGCCGAAAGGACCACTTATTGTGCCATAACAAAACATGAGACTAGTACGGGACATATACAGTAGCTTATTCACTCTGTATTTTCTTGTTCGAATTCGAACGTTAGCATTTTAAAGATACCATCATTGTCTATTGTCCAGTTTATGCCAGATAGATATTCTGGGTATCATCATATACATTCAAGGTTCTCCTACCTTGAGTTTTGGTGCCAAGTCCATTTCAGTGTACCAAACTAAAGAAGATGGGGATTATATTGCCTGAATGAGAGCATGCTGTTCCATCACTTCTTGGATTTTCGTTGCTTTTTTACTTTTTAATATTGAAATGTAAATAGCTTGGTAGCATAGTGGTTTGAAATGCTCTGAGAACAAAGCAACTTTCGCTATGGTTGATCCCGGGATAGGTGAAGCAAAATTTCTAATCTCGAGCTCTTCTGTGCTTCGGAAGGCACGTTAAGCCGTTGGTCCAGGTAAGTTACTGCAACCGCTTTACCCCACCAACCCGCATTGGGCCAGCGTGGTGGTCTTGTGGGCCAAACTACGTACGTACTTAATTATATATGCAGGAAGCCTAAAATTTTATAGATGTGTCCAGGTAGGAAAGAAGAGAAATCAGTTTGATAATCTCTACGTCCGTAATACTAATATTTTACTATAAGAAAAGTTCGAAAAAGACTCGGTGAACCCCTGACTTATAGCGGCATAAAAAATAACTTTAATAAAGTGTAGCATCTAAGAATTGGCAATTTAATTATAACAGTATTTTTTAAATAAAAGAAGACCTATCAGCTCAGAAGACCCCCGAAGACTGACCATCGCTGTTCCTTGGCACTGGGAGAATTCACAGGAGTTTGTTTTAATACCCGTGAATTTCCTGATGCCTCAGCTCAGTGTGGTCTCTATCGACTACAGAAGAGAGAAAAAGGAAGACAAAAAGAAGCACAAAGAAGAAGGACTGAAGATGTAACGTACGCCCCAATTCTCAAAAGAC
The DNA here is from genome assembly GCA_947347705.1 of Nymphula nitidulata. Lineage (NCBI taxonomy): Eukaryota > Metazoa > Arthropoda > Insecta > Lepidoptera > Crambidae > Nymphula > Nymphula nitidulata. The sequence goes on from OX374636.1 coordinate 12,874,126, forward strand.
GTGAATTTGGCTTTCCGCCTAATTACACTTAATTTGGCGAAGTGTAATTACAGTTTATTTTTTATAATAACCCGGTTCATCTCTATGCAAATTATAACTTATGTAGTCTTTTTTTTGAACTAAAGGTAGTTAAAATTTCATTTGTATTTATTATAAGTGCAGAGTAGCTCCAAGTACAATATTTGTATAAAGGAGGATGAAAATTTTTGCCCCAACCCAAGTTTAAGGTTTTGTCGGTAACTTAAATAAAATCTTCAAAAATCTTTCATTCCGCAACTGTAATATTTTGTTAATAGAGACTTTTGATCAGTGTGTTTTGTTTCATATAAAATTAATACTTTTTTATGCTCTGAAAACCATAATAGATATTCTTAATTTTTGATTTTAACATTATTATAAATGTTTGAAAAATGTTGTTGAAATAGAATATTTCGACATTGTAGGGTGGACGTTAGCTCATAAACGCAAATACAAGATAGACTAGAAGAATTTCACAGGGATATCCCAAGTCCTGGGTGGCTTAGTGGTCAGAGCAGTCGCCCGGATAGCGAAAGGTCGCAGGTTCGATTCCTGCCTCAGGACGTGAAATTTTTCTAGTTTTATTCTATTTTAATTACCATAATAGATGTTGTATTTATTTATAGATTTTTTGTATTATTATTTCATTACAATTATGATAAGTAATAATTAATGAAATACAGTTGGTTAGAGCATTCGCCCGGATTGCGAAAGGTCGCGGGTTCGATTCCCGCCTCAGGACGTGAAATTTTTCTAGTTTTATATTTTAATTACTAAGTTAAATACAGTTAATTGGATTGAGCCAGTTTATTATCTAGGATGAAAAAACCGAAACGCACTTTGACAGATAAAACTTTAGCAATGTTTGTCACATTGCTAAAGTTTTACATGTTATTACAATCCGGTTTATTTTTTACATATATATAAGAAACCGCATCTTTAAACAAAAATGTATTGGTATCTAAAGATACTAGGTCATAATAATATTTAATTGCGCCCTGAGTCATTTTTGGACGTTTCAGTTTATAGGTGGGGCAAGGCTTCATACTAAGATTGGCATCCTCCTTTTGATCTGTATACAAACAAAGTAAACCCAGACTAATGTTAGGCATTTTGGTGGTCTAACGCCTGAACCTTTGATAAGATAAATATTTAAACTAGAAAAAATCATGTCCTCAGGCGGGGATCGAACCCGCGACCTTTCACAATCCTTGTGACTGCTCTAACCATCTGAGCTACCGACTTTTGATGACCCTGTGAATTTTGACTAGTCTATCTTAATTCACGTTACAAGTATACCCTACAATGTCGAAATATTCTGTTTCAAAATCCGTACGAGTATTTTCTCAAACATATACGTACCTACGATTCAGTTAAGTTGGACTTTGCTTTAAATATTCTTAATTTTAATTTGTATCAGAAAACATCACTGTTTTGTTAAGAGGCTAGGCATTTTATAATACGCTATAATTCGCATAGTTCTAATTAAAAGTGAAGTGTGTTTCTTACTTATATGCCACTATCCCACCCTTACGTGTCATTAAACGATGCAACATACAAGATAATCATAAAATTAATCGTCTAGGTATGTGATAGATCGTAATCTGCCAATTAAAACAATCTCTCTCTCTCTCTCTCTCTCTCTCTTCAACGGAGTCTTAATGATTATGCCAATTATTTCGCGAGACTTACATGTCGACTGACACGGATGGTTAGAATGACTGACATAATGGGTGTAATTATGACATAATTATTGTTTCCCTAGAAAAGTCTAAAAATAAGAAAAAGAATTGTCGTCGCTGAGCTTCTTGTCACTCTAGACCAGGATGGTTGTTTAAGCTTTTGCTAAAGCTTACACCAGTACGCTAATTCTTCAGTGTACGTTTTTAAAATTTATTTAAGAAAGCAATAAAAAAGTTTTCTTTAATTAATTATAAATATTTTGACTTTCGATTTATCTTGCTGGATACTTCTAAACACAGCATGTAGGTGCTTCACTGCAACAAAATAAACTAAAATTTACATGATCACCACAAAACACTAGCTTTTAATCTTTTAAGCATAGAACTAAGAAAGTATTTCTCATCACCAGCCTATTGTATACGTCCCACTGCTGGGCACAGGCCTTCCAACATGGAAGAACATGTTACAATCCGGGTGACTGCACTCACCACTGAACCACATAGGACTTGGGAATTTGGGATGATTGTAAAGAAATCTTCTAGTCTCAGTTTTTCCTAACTTACATCCACCTCTTTACAGTGTCGAAATCGTTTTATTTCAATACCCAATCGAGTATTTTTAAAAAGACCAACGATTCATCCAAGTTAGGCATTGCTTTTTAAATATGCACTTAATTTTATTTTATAATCCTATTTCACCAAAAAACTAAATTCACCGTTAATTTGCATATCTGTCCCTATCATCTACAAAATTTTCTAACATAAGAACAAGATCACATCAATTTATCACTCTCATCTCCAATGTCGTAGACATTGACACTAAACATTGTAAGAGCTATTACGTTTTTGTTTCATAAAAAGTTTTTTAGAAATTCAACCTTATGCATACTGACTTAAAAACTAAGAGGAAGAAGACGTATACAACGATCTACATCCATATGGATAAAGATTCCCGTCTCATTGTCTTACAAGAAACGGATTATTCGTCTTTTATTACGTGTGGTATGAAGTTAAGCGAATAGCGATGCAGCATTTATTTTACAATATAATAAAAGTTGTTAAGAACTTAGGTAATTTAATAAGACCTAAATTAAATTGATCTGCTTATAAATTAATTAAAATTATGAGGTAAGTTTTTAATGTTACATACATATTATGTACTTTCATACACTTGCACTTAGCTCAGTATTTCCAGTAAATGTATCCGTAAGGGCATGCTTTACGATGTCCTTACAGAATCATTTTTTTATAACCCAGGAACCTTACCAAAGTTTCATCACAATATGATCAATGGTTTCGGAACGCGTAAGTGACTAACATACATACATAGATTTTTATTCACAAAGATATATTGAACGGAACTTGTTAGGTATTGTAGACTTACATAAATAAAATATATGAATTAAGTTAATAGGGTAGTTGACAACTTTTTTTTTATTTCATAAATAAGAAGTTTATAACTCATAAAGAAATATTGCAAAAGAAATACTATGTCTAAGATCAATAGTTTTACAGATATAGTGGTATGTTTGATGTGTCGCGGCGCATCGTCCAAAAACGCTCCATAGAAAATCTACGGAACAGGTGACGTCACATGTTCCCATGTTACTAAGAAATGTATGGGCATACTGACAAAATTGATAATAACTATGTATTAAGTATGTTTTTATGAATAGTTGTTATAATAATAGTTGTTTTAATTGATGTCAGCCATCTGATATCATAAACATTTTTGATGAATTTTGAAAAAAAAATATGACCTATTTTTTAATTTTCAAAACAGTACAACTTCAACAATATTCCATTTCTTTTAAGTTTGAATTGTTTTTACGGGTAACAGGAGCGTATATTTTCCGAATTTGTGAAAAATAGCGCCAAATTCAAACTTAGGCAACATCCCAATTGCCATCTTAAAAAAATAATATCCGAAACTGATAGCATCCAATGGCATCTAGATCATCTGCATATCAGTTATGATAGCCACACTTGAACAAATGCCTCCCTTATCAATTTCCAAACAGAACAGTCCTGCCCCGTCTGCATCTAACGGCTCCCCGGACCCTGATCAGGTCATCTTACCATCTAGTAGGTAGTGGTCCTGCTTTACGCTTCCCAGTACGTGGCAGCCATGAAAGAATTTTAACGACCCATCGGCCGTCCGTTCTACATGCATGCCCGTCCGTTATACATGTTCTACTTGCTAATCTAAGAGCTATGTCAGTGACTTTAGTTCTTTTACGGATATCCTCAATTCCGATTCTGTCTCGTAGGGTAACACCTAACAAAACTTGTCAAAAGCTAAATCAAATCCTTCTAATATCTTACTATCATTTCCTTAAATATCATATTCTACTTAATATTATGAATGCGAAAGATTGGATGTAGTTACTCAGTCAAGCTAGAATGTCTAAACGGATTATAATGAAATTTGGCACAGGCATAGATTATAGCCTGGAATAGCATATAAGTACACTATTTTTATGTCGGAAAAATTAAAGGTTCCCCTGGGAATTTTAAATTCACGCGGACGAAGTCGAGCAAAAGCTACTTATAAAATATTCTTTTAATATAAAGCTTGCAGGCGCTATTGACTTGTACCAGACTATATGGCATTAAGAGGACAGTTAGCTCAGTCTTACCTTGTAGTATTGTTACCTGATTTACTGTTAATAATCATTGGTTGAGTCTTGTAATCAATAAGCGATTACGGGTCGCGCGCTGTTCTCGGTAACGGAAGTTTGTGCAATTAAAAGGTCACATTATGTAAGATAAGCTGCGAACCGATTTGCTAATTTATTTGTTGGTTTTGCACTTTATTAGTTTCGGTATTTCTATCCGCATTTGAACAATTATTAGTATTTTGGTTTCTGGTACGAAAACAAAGCAACTTTCTCCGTGATTGATTCCGAACGAGCCAATCAAACAATTTGTAATCTAGAGCTTCTTCTTACTTCGGATGGCACGTCGTAAGCCCCAGTTGTTACTGCAACCGCTTTAATAAACCAACCCACATTGGGCCAGGCGTGACGCGTGGTGGCCCAAGCTCTTCATGTGTTTCTCCCATGTAGGAAGGCCAGTGCCCAGTAGTGGGACCAGTATATAGGCAGTTGATGACCACTGATAATTTTCCTTAGTAGGTATGTTTATGTAATATAGTTATAATTTCTAAGTATGTACCTACCCGCATGGATCAATTCTTATAGACACAGACACTCACTAAAAAAATAACAAGAAGCTATTGAAGATGTTATTGAAAGTGGCAAATCATTTCTATGAACTAATATAGCCCATGTTTCAATTTATTGTCGTATTGACGGCACCACCCTGTATATTATGGTCTTATTTGGTAACCATCGAGTAGAATAAAATAGCACTCAATCGCCAGTCGAATCCAGAAATATCAATCACCTTGCTTTCTTAAATTCACCTTACTTTAGAATTTGGTTCATGGAGAAACCATCAATATTAACAAAAGCAGTTAGGTCGGTTTTTAATAAGCTAAGTTTCAAGTACGACGATTTTATGCTACGGCCTTTAGGACCGATGTTAATGCTTCTCGTGATCTGTTATTATACTGTCTACCTTTTCCTTCACACCAAAACACAGGGAACTGTTTCATAGCCTGTAAAGACGCCTGTAGTTATTGTAGACCATGCTTAAGGTATTTATTTCACTACAAAAAGAAGTAGTCAATAACACATGTCAATAATTTCTTGTGTGAAAATATCTCACATTCACCAAAATTTATCAAAATATTAGCGTATATAATATTAAACAACAGAAAGTATATACAAGTCGTTAATAACAATTCACCATCGAATCGATAAATGAATTTGGACGCATCACTAGTCTGCAAATTTGAGCGGAAAAATAAACCTGGCTTAAAAAATTGGGCCTCTTATAAAATTTATAATCATGCGTAATTATTGTGTTGGAGCTGTTTCTCGATATTTCCTAGATTCAAGGAAGTCAATATTGATTATGTCAACGAAAAACTGTGTCTTTTTGTAGTCCCATACGTATGGGAGAACACCACAATGATGAGAACGCTCCATCTCCTGATGATAGTACGATTGTTACAAGTTTTCGAAACAAAACAATTTCAAGTAAATTTTTTCATGATAAATTCTGTCTGCTATAAAAATTTACGCACCATAAACATGGTAACTATCTGTAACAATTGCTTGAGACTTTTGATAATGATGTCAATGAGAAAGATTGTAGTCTAGACGGAGTAAAGAGATTTAATGGCGTACCTGCTTGTGAATACGACATGCATGTGCATCTCCTTATAATGTGGTAGGGACAGTCAGCAGCGGACTTCGAATATAACATTTTATAAAAACCTAACCTTTTTATAATAACAAATTGGCTAACACTAGGTGGTAGGCCCTTATGTAGGGTCATCTAGATAGATACCAGCGTCTTTTTTTATTTCAGCAGTGAAATTGTTCACTGTGTTTCGGATTAAATGAAAAAGGTAGCCACTGGCATGTCAGGCTTTTCATCATAGGCCTCAGGATGACAAAGCTCCTTGCCTGCGATACCAAGTGATTTTTTCCTTATTATTGCAGGTGTCTATAGGCGACGATAACCCCTAACCACCAGGTAGGCCGTGGGCCGTCATCTTGTTAGTCATCTAGTTGTATAAAAAATGTCACTGTTGACAAAACGTATGGTCATTGAATGACGTAGCGTGACATACTAAAGTGTTCATTACCTTTTGTTCCGGTTGTTGTCGTCTGACTGTGAAATCGACAGATTGTGGCGCATCCACAGCCATCTGACAGCATCCATTTTGTTTTATCGGGCCGGCGACCACGTTTTCTTCGGACAACGAATTCATCTTGCCCAATCACCGTACAACGTGGTGGCAAGTTATTTGAGTAGATTAATTTTACTTGACATTGGCAAAATTCGTAATAACGAGAGGACATTAAATAAAGAAGAAGAAGAACTTTTGTTCCTGACTTTATCCACTGAACCTGCTAATAATATTAAATCAAAACTTTAAGTACTCTTCGACATTTCTTCTGTACATTTCTGATGAATTAAGCATCCCGCAGACTATTTGATGCTACAGCATCAGCTAAAGGTTAGCAGACTTGGAAATACCACCAAAGTAACAGTAGACCAAATTTCAAATAAATCAACCCTTGAAAAGCTTTTATTTGATAATTGCATAGGGTTACGAGCACTACCATCTACCTTTGTTTTTCAAGAGCGTTCTCTTATATTCTGTAAACAACCAGACTTTGGCGTATTGAGCTTGTACTGAGGATAACATTTTTAAACAAATTACATAATAACTCGGTACTCATACTTACCGCAAACGTTTTAGAAAACGAGTTCTACTTCTAACATCTAAGTTACTAACATTATAGCACAACTCAAAACTCGTTTACACAAATTAAGGCGGTTTCGAAGCTAAAAATAAAAAGACCTCCCTAGGGGTACTTATTAGCTATTAAATCGGGTAAATTTCTCAGAAACCTGGCAACACCGGGTAATTTGGCTCGTGCCGGCCATTTTGTTATTTCTTTTAACCTGTTTCTAAGAACTAGATTTCTGAGGGTAAGAGCTGTTGAGATTAGCTTTTTTAAAGTTATTACTGAAGACCAGGCTTATAATTATGCAACTCAGATGGTGATGGGTTAATTCAGTTTATTCCCTATCTATTAATGCGTTACAAGGAAAAATATGACTTTCATCGTTGTAAGGCAGCAGAGGATTAGCAATAAACTTCATAATTAAGTATCTTTTGTGTTTGGCTGGCGATGGATTTGAGTGGTCAAAGATGTTGACTGAAAATAATTAGACAATTACCTTTTTATTTTATTCTTAGTGGGTTAGCTCTTTCCTTCATCGGTAGCTAGCCTGGGGGAGGCGGACTTAGAAAAACTACCAACCAATTCGAGCAGAAAGTTTCTACCCCCACGGGAATTTAACCCCGAACCTCTAGATCTAAGACAAGTAGTCTCAACCACTATTTCGAATGTTTTTAAACACTGTAGGAAGGTACTAGGCTTAGGCTAGAACTGTGGCCTGAAAAATAAAAATAGAAGGTTTTTTTTCGAATTTCCGTACACGGCGATAGAAAATATTCGTGATGAAGTATATCTAACGTAAATCTAACTTCCTATAAGTATATAATTTCTGAGTTAAGTAACATCGCTATTTTGAATTTAAAGTTCTTACGACTATCTAAACTAGAAAAAATAAATAAAGAAGAGATTCATACCGTCATACGGTGTGGTTTGTCGTGTGCATATTTCATAAAAAAATATATTTAAAAATATATCGTTATTTGCGTCCAGGGATAGGTAATAATGGCTAAACAACTACATCCTATAGGAAAAACTGAAACAGGTTAAAAATGGCGCCTAAGTATCGGGATGGGATGCGTGTAATCGATTTAATAATGGCGGATGCATCTGCTTCATCTCTCGTCTGCAGATTAAAAAACAATATCTCTTTGTTTACAAGCTTTATTGCTTTAGTTTTATTATTAGCAACGACACACAGACGTTTAGTTTGGCGAACTTAAAACTTAGTAAAATAATTATAATAAAATGTAAGTATTACAAAATTTATAAACTTATGAAAACATTGAAATTGGTTGTAGATGTGGTCTATAGTGCGCTTTAGTCCTTAAGCACGTTAAGAAGAATTTTTAAGTAAATTGGCTAGATAGTTCATCAAAATTAATGTAAGTAATTTGAATTTTGATAGCATTGATCGTGAATTCGCTGTCCGAAAAATTACAAGTCGCTTAAAAGGTTTAAGTACTCTGGTTTTTATGATAAAAGCTACTCTTCCAACCTTTTTTGTTGTTGGTACATTTTAAGAAATGTCCAAAATGACCGTTATTGACTCTAATACTTGATAGTTGAGACTTGCAAGGCTTAAATTAGTCTTAATTCGGATTTGTGGGTTACACCGGTTGCAGTAACAAATCTACGTACCTACCGGCTACACAACGTAATCTAAATTACAGCACAAACTAATCTCTTGATCATTAGTTAATAGTTCTTTGAGTCTGTGTGTCACAGATAATTTCGCACGTCCTTGCGTGTTGGCGGCTCGCCGCAGCACTCCTGTTATTACGCGCCGGCGAGGGCTACCGATAATTTTCCTCCTTTAGTGATGCCATTATATCGATAGATTTTAATGTGCTCAAATTACAGCACTATCCACTTGTGATTTTCAGACTTTTTTCTTTGCAAAGTAGATGTTCTTTAAGACGATAATGACAATAAATAGCTAGTTTTGTGTTTTGTCTAGTCGAAAGAACCTGACTGCAAAATATATGGCTTATCTATACCTATGTAGATTACCGTTTTCATTTTAAATATAGAACCTTCACACTGGAGAACTGTACCCCTAGCACAACATTTTTAAATTTCGAATCGTTATCATAACGTTCATGCATGCCTTAAATTTCAAATGAAAGCCAGACAAAAGCTTACTAACTACTCGATATGATGGCAATTCGAAATTTAAAAGTATTCGTTCTAGGGTACTGGACACTGTGCAGTCACGAGAGAGCCATACTTAGGTGTGAATATCTATTCTAAAATGGTACTCAGTATCTTCTCGAGTCTCAGCTACAAAGTATATATAATATATATAATAACTACAATATTAAGCTAATAAAATATTCAGCTAATTTTAAACATTTCAATCTGTGATTAAGGCTGAAAACATTTGCTGCTTAGGCATCGCTATTATTATAAGCAAAAGTGATTAAAATTTTCAACGTTAAAAGAACAATATTTTTTGAAATTATCGATATCAATCTTAGCCACAGAATGCTTGACAATCTACAACACTAGATTATGCAAGCCGTAATCTGGCTATAGGCGTCGCGTGAACAAAGTGATACCGCACTGAGGGCGTGACTGCACGAACCGCTAGTTTACCAACAATATTTAATCTCAGGTACCAACAGGTGTTATTTATTTTCATATAATATTAAGCAGAAAAAGACTCCACCCCACCTGATGGCAGGTGAGAACTTAATTCAAACGCAAAGACACGCTGGACTAGCTGTCTTTGTCTTAGCCACCTTTAAAGATAAAGGGTCTGGCAGGGTGTGTCTGGCAGGGAGAGTTCATCCTCACAAATTGGAACCAAAGTGGTCGCGTACTGTACGGTTTCAGAAAAACTTTCTCCACCGCTCCGGTTCACGAACGAGTACAGCATGGGGTCCTTAAAAACAGGCGTGAGACCCTAGGAATAACATGGGATATTTTTGGAGTGATAACCGACAACCACGCGGACGAAGACTCGGGAAAAAGCTAGCAAAGAATAAAATGTGAACAAACCACTGTTATTTTTGTATGAGTGATTCGCAGGAACGGTAGCGTGCGAATGGGACAAGTCTATCATTTCATCATCATCACCAGCCTATATACGTCCCACTGCTGGGCACAGGCCTTACTACACGGGAAAAACACGAGGAGCTTGGGCCATAATACCACCACACTGGCCCAAGGCACCAATGGCGGGTTGGTAGGTTAAAATGGTATCAGTAACAACCACTAACGACTAAACGCGCTTTTGGTGCTTCACTTGCTATTGTCTCTGGAAATAGCTAAGCACCAACTTCAAAAAAAATATTTTCATAAAATAAATAGGTTAATTAAATTTCATATTTTCTTCTTTAGTGTTATGAGGGCGAATCCGCTATTCCGCTTTACATTGATGAATTAATTATTCCAGTTATTTTAATTTTAAAACCAAACTACTGAATCGATTTTGAAAAAAATCTATATGACTAATCTGAAAGTATATACTCCTTCAATTCAAAAAACAAACGACAGAGTTCTACAGAAAATAAATATTTAAAAAAACTTACCTACAGTCAAATTGATAACTTTCTCCATTTTGAAATCGGTTAAAAAAGCAACATTCGGGGAAGCTCGTTCAGGTGCTGAAGTAGAATATTTCGACATTGTGAGGGTACACGTTAGCTTCTAATCCAAATACAGATTAGAGAAAATTCACAGGATCAACCCAATTAAGTCCTTGGTAGCTCAGATGGTTGGAGCAGTCTGTCGGTTTCTAAAAGGTAGGGTCCCGCTCCAGGACATAATTTTTTTATAGCTTAGATCCTCTTTGACATAATAAATTATAAATAGGTAGCTGTTACCTACATGCCAGACGCGGAGACGGTAGGGTTTTTCAAGACTAAAATCCCCATAAATTACGCCCACGCAAAATGTGACAAAATCAGCTTTACATTGCTCTAATATTTACACAGCGCCACCATCAACTATATGGGGGGTGCGGCCAAAATACCAGCCGGTATATAAAAATAGGGGTGAGGGTGATTGGGGCGAGAGGGTGATACAGGGTGAAGGAAGGAAAGCACCTAATGGCGCACAGTCACGAAGCCGACACTTAAATTACGAACTATGTTAATGTTGTGGATTGAACTTTCAGTATGTATTCCGGATTTATTAGGTATTATTATAAGTATTTGGTATGTAGATCTAACGTGTTAGCACGCTATTCCGAGATTAAAATTGATGTCTCTTAAAATTTAAGTGCAGATTGGGCTTAATGTAGATAATACCTAGTAGTAATATAATAACTTGTCTTAATTATTAAACTTGGCTACAACTCTTCCGTGTTGGTACATATTAAAGAGTTGTAAGTAGAGGTGGTTCTCTACTTAGGGTATTGCCTTATATTATAATAGGCGTTTACTTTCCTAACTTGAATTTTCTTTTGTATTTGAGCCTAAATCATCTTGATATCGATCATAAGGAAACCCCATTAAGATAGTATGATACTAAAATCACAAAAATGTTAATTTTTCAAGCCGCGTAAGACCGGGAGGCTTACGACCATTACAAACCAATCGTGTCTAGAATCTGTGGTTCGACAGGTTCAATATTTAACTAAGTAATAGATTGAAAAAGACATATCTTATTTTCTAAAACATAGGTTCACACCTACCTATCTATTTCTGTGACCGACATTAATTGACTGGCAACATTATTCCAAGATAAGATTCCAGGATAAGAGTCAACATCTCTACCAGTTTTCGTATCTTGCTTTCCGAAACACGAAGGGGCTAGAGATCCATGTTTTGATTGACCCATCTGGTGTCAACCATGGCGATCGTAGCTTTGCTTTCGTAATCGCAGCCAGACGCTCGAACCACTGGACCCAGCAAGCTGGTCAGTGAAGAGATACGACGGCTACCTTTCTTACGAGTTCCCACGACTTACCGCTTCATCATTAGCAGCCTATATAGGCCCTACTGCTGGGCACAGGACTTACTACATGGGAAAACACATGAGGAGTTCGGGCTATACACCATCTCGCTGACCCAATGCGGGTTAGTGGGTGTAAACAGTTACAGTGACAACCGGGACCAACGGCTTAACGTGCCTTCCAAAGCGCGGAGGAGCTCGAACTTAGAAATTTGATTGACCCATCCCGTGCCGTTCATGCCTTCGATGACCATGGCGAAAGTTGCTTTTTAATCTCTAATCGAAACCAGAGCGCTTAAAACACTATGCCACCGAGCTCCTCCACGCTAGATAATTGTATAAGCTAGGTATGCTTATTGATTAAGATAAGCATTTAACAAATTGGTGACCGATTTTTGGCGGTGAAGGAACATGTTGCTTAGTCTTTTTATAAAACATGGTTTGAAATTAGAACCTAAAAGTCAGACCTGGCTTATCGCTTGTCCTATGTTGAGTTACAAAGCAAGATATTACAACGACTATCTTATCTTATCATGAGGCCAAGACAAACGTCACGGTAAAGGACCTTTCAGGATCTTTTATGCATCGCCTGATGTTAACTCTTTTTGTGTTCAAATTATAGTTGCCATAAGCCTCGCTATATCTGCAGGCAGAATGAGTCTTCTGAGTTTGGATATGTCGCATCCAAATTACATACAATGATGCTTATAAAGCAATACAGGTGTAACTTAAGACCAGGTTTTTTATTACGGTGTACACATATTAATATTACAACACATACCATCTACATAAAATCTGAGGTACCTATGATACCGCCTAACTTGACTGTCGGCATAAAGTCGAAGGTTTTTTGGAAAGATAACTTGGCAGTAACGCAGAAACACAAAAGGTTTGCGGTCTCAAAATCAGTGATGGAAGAGCGCCCGATGGGGGAAGTACTTCACCTTACAGTAGATCGCAGTCAAAAATCACTAACTTACCAGTAGTACCTATTGTGATTTTGCGGTGAGTATGATCGCCAGATAATTGGATGGATATTTTGGTGAAAGGTTCCTCTTCTCTTTTTCTCGCTTCCTCTTGAACTTGCAGTGTGGGAAACGCGTGAGTAGTACCCGTGGATGTTAAAATCAGAGCCAAGCTAGATTGCCAACCTTATTGTATAGAAAAATCAATAGTTCCGAATCAGAATCCAATCTAACTTCAAAGTAGGTTACTGACTGTGACATCTCTTCTTAATACTCGAACCCTGCGTTTATTGACCCAGGTTTCTTGAACACATTTTTACGATTGTTGTTCTTTATATTCCTACCTACTCAATTTTCTAAGTCCTGAAATGCAAAACGCAACTGCACCTGAACATTATGCAGAATGCCGGTATTTCGCCAATTTACCGCTTTATTTAACTGGTGTGAGCCGGTAATGGCTTGGGGGTTCCCCCCGTCGTCGCGTGCCAGGCTACGTAGGCGCCGAATTGTGCAAACTTATGCAACGAAACTTTTGTGTGGAATCAATACTGGGTTAGTCTTGGAAACGATATGTACAGTGAAGTCTAGAAGCAGGGATGAAATGATGGAGTTTTGTAATACAATTGCCAGTAAATCTACCATAACATTCAATATAATACGCTGTATATCATTGATTTACCTCCTATATGACAACTTATGGGTCCACGTCGTGTATCGTCAAACCCACAAGTCTTGGACGAGACACATAAGGACTACTTTATACTTTGATCAGGTAGATATACCTAGGGACCTACACAACACTATATTATTATAAAATGGAATAATTTTTTGAATTCTTATTTTGTCAAAGATCTAATGCGGTTTTAAGGTATCAAAATACCTTAGCGGTTTCTAAAAAGGTTCAACCTATCTATAGGTGTTAAGTTAATTATGCGGTTACAAAGAAATTCCCTCCTATCCTGAGTCACCCTAAGGAACAGGACCAATTAACCTTAATGATTCGTCACGCCCTTCGTCACGAGGCCGTAAGGAAACCGTAATTATGGATTTTGTATCGCCACAAACATTCTAACCTAAAAAGAAATAGTTTATTTAACTTTTGTAACGAATCGTAATTCTAGTATTAAGTATAACATACTGTTGTAAAACCTAGGTAATTGGCTCTTTGGGTGATTTGTTATCTCCGAGTAATTTTTTTCCTTGTTATTGCAGGTGTGTCTATATGAGACGGTAGCCTCTTACCACCAGCGGGGCCGTCCACTTGTTAGTCATCTAGTTGTATATAAAAAAATATATCTTTAGAACATTTTCTAAAGCCAAATAAAGAATGGAATACTTAGACCATGTTCTTATGGTCTAAGATGGAATATTTAAAAAATGGCGTCGTTTCTATTTTATTCAGTCATTTTTTTTCTTGGAAGAGCAAGACCTTCAAAAAGGATGGATATAGGTACATTGTTTTTCTGCTAATTATTAATCCGATAATATATCTTATTTTATGTAAGTTTCAATCTAAACGAAACGACTCTCGAATAATGTTTTATGACTGGATAACAAATTAATGGTATGAGAGTCTATGGATTATTATACCTAGAGTCCCCGCCACCAATGACCCGCGTCGAGAAGATGAACTAAAACTGTTTGACAGATACATTTAGAGTTAAAGTTGCCACTATATTGATACCTAATTACCCACATTTTAGGAATATTGGTATTAATTTCTTTTTCATTTATCCAACCGATAAGCGATTATTTATCAATGTACCTATATAAATAATAAATGTCATCGACATTATAGTAGTGTGTGGCTTCGTACTTAGAATTTAGCCACCTCAATTCTTTCCTTGAGTGTAGTGAGAGAGGTGACTAAGGGGTGCTGGTGCTAGGGAACAAAAGACCAAATTTCTACATTCACCAACAGGCGCTATGTCGGCGTAGTGGAGCTTCTGGTTATCAATTATTGATATTTTTCTTACTTTTATAATCGCAATAAACCATTTACGAGTGGGTAGATTAAGAGGGACGGGCACTGGGCATGGACGGCATTTCATCTTAGGCCTCAGGATGACAACGCACCAGCAATATCAAGTGATTTTGCCTTGTTATTGCAGGTGTCTATAGGCGGCGGTAACCGCTTTTCATCAGGGGGGCCGTCAGCTTGTTTGTCATCTAGTTGCATAAAAAAACGACTTATATTCTTAATACAATTATCTACCTACACATAATTTGGTTCTATAGCCAAGTAATAAAAGTAGGTAGGTAGGTACTTTGTTAGTTGAAAATAGTGTATAAAAAAACATACAAAACTTATAAGCTCTGCTACGCACAGTGTAAATTTTAGGTAGAAACAGCATTGATATCTAATCTATGTCTAAAGGTATGCTATTTATTTTCAGCAAGCATGGAGGCCTCGTCATCCGACTACAGCGACGAAGAAGTAGGTGTGCTGGCTCGAGGACAGAAGCTGTGGGTCCGGGGTGTTCGCTCACACACAACCTGCGCGGACATCGTTCGAGCGCTACAAGACGCTCCTGAAGGTAGTCATTAAAAAACCTTATTCAGACAGACAGAAAATTATTAAAGAATAACTTTTATTACGACGACACATCGCGTGTAACAGTTGCACTACGAATGCCGCCTCTATTACGAACGCAGTAAGGATCAAGGTCAAACTGTTACGCTTGATGTGCTGTCGACTGTACTGTACCACTAGCAAACAAAAATGAAAACAGACTAATGCTTGACATAATAATTACTGAAAAATTAAATTATTTTATTTTTAATCAACTTGACATTTTAATATCATATACGGACGCACTATTCACTTACAAAGTACTCTGTGCTATTCACTATTTACTAAAAATAACTTAAACATACAGATGTTATCCGTAGCTTTATTTCAAAAAATCGGTCAAGCCGATTCGGAGGAGGTATGGTAACTAAATTTGTGACACGAGAATTTTATATACTTATTATAGAAGATGGTGCATTTGAGTTTGAGTTTGGAAGTTTCAATCGAATCGAAATGAAAATGATCATACAGTGGTTTCCAATTATTAACAGCAGAGGCGCTGTTGTCGGTACGGTCGACCACAGAAGTAGCTGAACACTTTAGTACCCTGTCACAATAACTATGGCGTTAATATTTACGACCGGCTGGCCGAGTGGTCTGTACCCCAGGCTACTCGGTCAAAAGGTCCCGGGTTCGAATCCCGGTAGGAACAAATGTTTGTATGATGAGTACGAGCATTTGTTTACGAGTCATGGATGTTTATAAGTTTATTTAGTATATTTCTAATATTTATATACATATTATTATCATTATTTCTCCGTTATCTAGTATCCATAACACAAGCTCTTAAGGATGCTTAATTTGGGCTAGATAATAGGTGTGAGTGTATAAATATTATTATTATTATTATTATTATTAATATAGTACGGTAGCAACTATTACGAGCACGAGCGCAGTAGTCAGTGGTATTAAAGTATTAAGTTACTTCTGTGGTCGACTGTACCAGCGTAAAGTTGGTTTTCCACCAGAGGGGCGAAAAGAGACGAGGCGAGACGAGATTTAAAAATTGTATGGCAAATTTTCAATCCTCGCTTCGCGCATCTTTGGTGGAAATAGTCAGGATTGACGAGGATGTCCGAGGCGTGAATTGAAATATTTGTTTGTGTAAAAATAAACCGTATTGCTTCCGATATAGAGTATAAATTAACTATGCAACAGAAACACGCTTATCGCGATAGGTTTATTGTTTATTTATTTAACAATTAATGTACACAAATTAACATAATGGAAAAGACATTATAGGAAATATTAATTGTGCGATTTCAATTCTCTCCTCACCACTCTTCATCTCGCGCGAGCTCGCGTTCCACTCAAAATTGCTCCAATTCAATTCTCGTCTCGCCCCTCTGGTGGAAAACCACCTTAACAGTTGGACATTGAGACCGCCTTACTCCGTTCTTAGAGGCGGCTCTCGTAGTGCGGTAGTGCCACTTACACTTGTTGTTCTTTGTACATATCTACTACGCTTTCAAAGTAAGATTTAAGAGACAATAGACGAACTCTACTCCGTAAAGGAAATGATGTAGGTAGGTATACAGAGTGGTGCCGTCAATACGACAATAAATTAAAATATGGGCTATTTTAGTTCATAAGAATGGTTTGCCACTGTCAAAAAGATCTTATGCATTTGATAATTTCATGACATTTCTATTAAATCATGTCGCCAATGTTATATTATTTCACACAAATGTCATGAAATCATCAAAATGAATAATATTATGTTTTGGAAAGTGGCAAACCAATTCTATGAACTAATATGGTCCCAGTTTTTATTTTATTGTCGTTTTGATGGCACCACACACCCTGTATACAGTCAACTTCATCTTCCAGTTATGATTTTAGTGTCAAAATTGTATACGGGACACAAATTCAATTTTAAGTGAGCTGTCAGAATAACATTATTGTGTCCTTTTCATACGCTTTGACAGATATACGTTTACATTATGTTAAGCATGCGTTATGCCAGGCACAAAGTATGGGTTGTTTGGAGGCTCTAAATATCAAGGTAGAAATATATCATCAAGCTTTTTTCTATGATAAGTGCGCGGCGTTATCCCATATAACGGGATTTTTTGATGGGCATACAGGCTACGAGCAGTATACGTATTCATGTCAAAACTGACGAAAGTGTATTGATTTGTCCATAGGAGGCAGTGGACCATGTGATAATAGTGAATGGGTGTTGGCTGAACGATGGCGAGGAGTGGAGCGGCCTCTTCCCCCTGATGTTCCAGTGCTGCATGTCCTGGCTGCCTGGGGAGACGCGAGGCATGAGGTAGGATACTAACATTTATTTCTATGGGTACCTCTTTTTCTGTGGAGGAATCCGATTACAGACAAAGGCGCTAGGAATACCCACTAAAACTCTTCGATGATTCCACTGCCCTTCGCAAGGGTAGAATGGACATTACGTGACTGGCTGGGGTCTGCCGAAATAATTTCACCAGGTCATCCCTAAGCACTCTATTTGTACCTACCTAGGTAGACCTAGAGATACTTCCTGGATTCTATGGACATAAATAGTCAGTGTGGCAAATCATGGTCTGCCACTGGATATTCTTCTGGGTGTATATGTTTTAAAAAATCTACCATTATTTAAGTCTTTGAAAGTGGCCGTTTTGTACTCTAATTATATTTAGAAGCAATGAAAGTTACTCTTGACTGCTGAAGAATCACCACTTACCTGGTACTGAAGGACGCATCCAGATTAGTTACACTACCAGTCTTTGTAGCGATGGCTGGCTTGAGAAACATTTTTGTCTCTTTCTAGCAAGCAAGCATCTATATGACATATTTTTTCCATGCCAGGTTCGGTTATCACTCCGTCGGGTATCCAGCGGCGGTGAAGACGATTCCGGACGTGACAGTGATGGAGGCAGCAGAGCCGGTGCTAGGAGACGAAGACGGAAGGGGTTGAGGTCCGGGACCCCACCTCCGAGAGCTCGTAGTGAGGACCCCGCCACTAAGCTCGTCTCTGTGATACAGCACCAGAGCAGAACTATACACCAGCAACTGGATAAGTTGAGGTTAGTTGGCTTCATTTCGACTTCCAAGACTGAATTATATTTCATAAAAATTGTCTACTTTATTACATCAAAGAAAACTCTTCCTTTATAAGTTATAAAAATGCCCATAGATTTTCACTATTCTCGTAACTTATTTGTCCCAGTTTTTATTTGGACCTGTGACCATTTTTTGACAACTTGAGAAAAAGGTTTTCCGATGATGAAAATATAATAATCAATTATAATGTGAAATAGGTAGTAATGATCAACAAAATTCTTTTCCAGGGAACAGGAGAAACTCATCGACCATCTGGAAGACCAAACGCACAAGAACCGAATGGAAAAACATGGTACAAACTATCTCTTAGAGTCGTATCTTCGGGACCTCGGTAGATCCAGCGAAGTGAACGACAGCCAGGCTGGCAACAGCGATAGTGGAGTAGGAGTCGGCAGCGGAACCCCACCAAGAAGACACACCAAACACAAGAGCAGACGGGAGAGGCATCTAATGAGAGAACACTATTTCACGAAAGAACTGACAGATATATGCCAAGTGAATTCCGAAAGACTTATGCAAACACAAAACGACACAGATTCAGAAGCTTCCGCAGATGAGCTCACGAGGATAAGAGAAGAAATTGAGCTGCTAGAGAAACTTGCCATAATAAACAAGCGGTTACATCGCGAGGAAGAATTAGTGGTTCGATTAACGGCAAAAGTAAAAAGGTATATGGATGAAAATAAGGCCAACAGTTGCGAGAACGTGACACAAGTGACAATGTTGATAGACAAGATTGAAGAAGAACTAGGGAAAACTACTAAGGAGATGCAAGAAAATGCTATAGAGTTAGCAAAAGCTGACAGAGAGATTGAAGTAAGAATGAAGCTATTAGACGAACTAACGGTAGAATTAGAAGAGGAAGAGCTACAACACGCTGTGTTAGAAAGGCAATTAAATGAGGCTTCGAGTCGACAGCCTATAATACTCCAAGACAACTATGTACCTGTTTTAGATCAAGCCAATGTATGCCAGTTCACCCACGGCGCTGGATATGTATTAGATACCCTCGTATGACACAGGCTTATAAAACTGTCCCAAAGATGAACTGTCAAATTACCAATTGTTTAAGTTCGAGCGAGTATAAGTCAGCATTTTTGAAACTACATGATAGTGTCAACGAACCAAAAGGTTTTGGTTATACTGGTAACAATGCTTAAGAAGTGTATGTCCGCTATTTATGGAACAGACTCAGCTTGTGGCTCATCATTGTGTTCCATATTAGGGACAAGGTGATCTGAATCCAAAATAACAACTACCCCAAAATATATTGATATGTATTATTATACAAATAATTATTAATGTTCATATTTTGAAATGTAAATAATTTTATAGTTATTAATATTTAGACAACGGTGTGGATTCTGTTGTTATAACTAAACCAAAGTAACGTTTGCATCTTTTTATATTCGTAGAAATTTTCGAAAAGGCGGAGATTTCACCTCATCCTAACTTATATTATAAATGCAAGTTTGTTTGTTTGAAAGCGTAACAAATTACGCTTTCACGCCTTAACCACTGGAGCGAATTAGGTGAAATTTGGTATGGAGATAGTTTGAGACACTGGGAATGGCATAGGACCAGTTTTGAGCGATAACCAACATCCAAGCGGGCGGAGCCGCGGCCAAAATCTAGTATGAATAAATGTACAAACTACCTAAGCATTCAAAACGACTAAATATTATCAGAGAACAAATTCTATCATCCTTGATATTGGCCCTAATTCTGGAGAACAAACGCTTAATCTAAATTTAAGTTCAGTGCATCTCTTTTTCTCAATATGGATACAAAAAGGATGGCTGTCATATAATTTGACACTTAGAAACGGGTGTTCAATTTTCGAACTTTTGAACGTGATAAAATGCAGCGTTTACGAAGCACCTCCGCGCATACTGCATTTTATCACGTTCAATACGTACCGTCTAAAATTGTCTATGGTTTCTTTACAATCTATCTAAATTTAGTTGACAAATTCTTGCCATCTTTGTCCTATTACATATTGCGAGAAAGAGATATACTGTACTTAAATTTAGAGTGTGTCTTCAGAATTAGCCCCATTGTGAACTAATGATAAAATAAGAAAGAGATGCAACGATACAAAATGTGGTTTATTGATAAGCGACGAAACCTACCATTATCGGTGCTAAGTATAATAGTAACGCAATTATTTAATAGGTATTAGATAATACAAATCTATATTCGAGTCCGATGCCAAAAATTTATGAGTAAACCACCAATCACATTATACCTAATGTAAATTTAGTTAGGCTAGTCAATTTAAACCAGATCTTAGTTACTTTCGTACTTTTTTCATTTTAGAGTTTAAATTTAAAGTAAAACAAACGGTTCGTTAAAAAGAAACAGAAAAACTTGTATCTGTGTAGCCTTAAAATTATATAAGTCTGAATATGTTATCTCCTTCCTGTAGTTATAAGAAATAATGTTTATATGCAATATTATTAAATTTATAAGAAAAATTAAACAACGATTACAAAGATACACATGTGTTTTATTATTGGACAGTAAATAAGAAAAATAAAATGACAAGCATTGTTTATTGTTGCCCTGGCCAGTGCCTAGTTTCATAGTACCGAGTAAACATAATCAATTCACTAAAGAAAAGCAAACTATACCGAAATTGAAAATATAAACTTAATTACTTACTTAAAGTGAAGGTCTGAACGGCAGAACATAATGTTTATAATCATCATTAGATGGCGTTGATCGAAATTGGGCATTCTCATTTAGTTATTTAGTTTTATTTTGACCTACAGCGAACAAAGCATGTTACACGGAGCATTCATTATTCCTACAAAAGAATTCATTTCTATTCCTAAATTTACGGGTGTAGAAATAGAATATTTCGATATTGTAGGTATACGGTAGCTTCTAACGCAAATACTCTGGTAGCTAAGATGGTTAAAGCAGTCAACCGGATTGTGAAAGGTCGCGGGTTCAGACCCTGCCTGAGGACATGAATTTTTCTAGTGTAATCTGTCGGCGGCTACCTCTGGAGGTCTATGACAATTGAAAAAATCAATTGTGTCTTGAATCTGATGCTTCACGGGTTTAATAATTTTATAATATATTTTCAAACAGATTATACAGAGTGGTGCCGTCAATGCGACAATAAATTTAAACATGGGCTATATTAGTCCATAGAAATGGTTTGCCACTTTCAAATATTTCGTATTCAATCAATAATTTCATGACCTTTTTATGAAATAATGCTGCCAATGTTACACTATTCCATACAAATGTCATGAAATTATCAAATGAATACGATATTTTTGAAAGTGCTAAACCATTTTTATGGACTAATATAGCCCATGTTTAAATTTATTGTCGCATTGACGGCACCACCCTGTATACTGTTGAAATGTAATTAAGAATTTTATTTATTGCTATATTTTATTTTGTCAAAATTAGTGGTTCGACTTGAGCTATCCACAACCGTTTACATAGTAACAAATGCATAACTAAACACTGGCCAAGGCACACCTTTGAATTGCAGTAAAAAGGAAGGTAGAACCATTATCAAGACATAGATGAACGTACACAGGCTTGTGAGAGATGTGACGTCACCATCGTCTCCTGACGACTCTTCCGTTGAAGATATGTCCTGTAATCGTTCAGCTATTATTCGGTTTCCATGGCCACCTGGAAATGAAGAAAGCTAGATTTAATAACGAGAGAAAAAAAGAGTAAAGAAAATTCAACTTGGATAAAAGTATACAAATTTTTTTGATTCATTATCATTAGTCATGACATTTCATACAAAAATGTACTTATTTATTTTTGTTCGAATATACGTCCATTTTTGTCTCCAACCTAAATAACATAAAAATCGATGAAGATAAATTCAATTGGAGTAATTTTTAATATTTTAGTAAAAAACCAAATTTTTGGAAAATCTGGGATTTTTTGCCCCATGCATCATTGCCACCAAAATACATAATAAAGAGAAAATTCTCTTATATATTAATTATGAGTAAATATTTATTTTACCAATCACTAGATATAGAAAGGCACTTATCTTAACGAGAAATAAAAATGTTGTAAGGTATTAAGTTAGAAATGGTTACTTAATGCAAAACAAATATTTGGACATGATAATTATTAGTCTAATGAATGTTACACGCCTTTAACAACAAACTCACTCGCGTTGAAACGAGTCAGATACAATGGAGAAATGTATTCCTTGTTGACATTCAGATAATCTTTTGTAGAGCGTGAGCGACTAGGGTCAATGGTCAGTTTATTATAGAACGATTACACTTGAATTTTATTTACAACGAGCGTCGCAGCCGGCGAGACAACTCGACAATGAAACGGTGTCTTATATTACTCATCACAACTGCACTCTCAAGCGCATTGAATCTGGACTACCTAGACCCAACTATATTACAAACCAAGACACCAGCCAGTGTCCAACAAGAAGCCGCGAGTAGAATCATCACCAAGTATATATCGCAAGTGAATATCGAGGTGAATCCAATTTTATTTCAAGATAATAAAGATGTGTTTTCGTTACGCACAACTCAAGGTCAGCTGCACATTAGAGCCAGCACCGGCGTCGCGGCTGTTTGGGGTTTCAACTACTATCTCAAGAAATACTGCAAAAGCCAAATTGCGTGGCAAGTGAGTCAAATTAATATTCCCAACCCACTTCCTGATGTCGACGAGGTAGTGATCGCTAGCGACAGATTCCGTTATTACCAGAATGTGTGCACGGAGTCTTACAGCTTTGTTTGGTGGAACATCGATGAGTGGGAGAACCACATCGAGTGGATGGCGCTAAATGGCATAAATATGGCTTTGGCTCCCATTGCACAGGAAGCTGCATGGGCGCGCATTTATAGCACATTAGGAATGACCCAAGAAGAAATTGACCAACATTTCACCGGGCCAGCGTTTCTATCCTGGCTGAGGATGGGAAACCTCCGAGGCTGGGGTGGTCCCTTACCGTCATCTTGGAACGACAAAAGAAAGGACATTCAAGAAGCCATAGTCGACCACATGTTCCGTCTCGGAATAGTGCCTGTTTTCCCGGCGTTCAATGGTCACGTTCCCAGGGCTTTTTCAAGAATCTACCCTAATGTGACTCTGCACGCAGTTAACACGTGGAATAAGTTCAAAGATGATTACTGCTGCGATTATTTCTTGGATCCAAATGAACCTCTGTTCATAACTATAGGTAAAATGTTTTTAAGAGAAATCACAGGGGGATCATCCTCTAATCACATTTATGCGGCGGATCCGTTTAATGAGATAGAAATTGCTGGATGGTCTACTACTTTCATTCATGATACAGCTCATGCTATATTTACAACGTTGAATCAATCAGATAGTAAAGCTGTATGGTTGGTTCAGAATTGGATGTTCGTGCACGATCCCATATTGTGGCCCAAGTATAGAGTAGAGATTTTCTTAAAGTCTGTGCCAAGTGGGCGAATGCTAGTGTTAGATTTGCAATCGGAACAATGGCCGCAATACAATCTTTATGAAATGTACTTCGGGCAACCATTTATTTGGTGCATGTTACATAACTTCGGCGGTACATTGGGAATGTTTGGCAGCATGCAAACTATTAACAACGTGGTTTATGAAGCGCGAACTCGCATTAACAGTACGATGATTGGAATCGGCCTGACTCCTGAAGGTATTAACCAAAACTATGTAGTATATGACCTAATGCTTGAAACAGGCTGGCGAAATCAACCAGTTCAAGATTTGGAGACTTGGATTCGGGAGTACGCTTACAGAAGATATCAATGTGACTACACAGCTGGTGCGTGGAAAATTTTGTTGCATAGTGTATACAATTTCGAAGGCCTAAACAGAATGAGAGGTAAATATGTAATAACTCGCAGGCCCAGCTTGAAAATCAAGCCTTGGGCTTGGTATAAAAGCAAAGATTTATTCGACGCATTTCGGGAATTCGCCTTTGCAACTTTCTATTGTCATAGCCATCAAGGTTTTTATCACGATCTAGTGGATATTACAAGACAAGCGTTACAATATCGCGCTGAGCAACTATACATTGACATCGTCAATAACCGATTTTCAAATACTTGGGTATTTAATGCAACTGTAAATCAGTTCCTGGATATCATGGGCGACATTGAGTTGATTTTGAGTACCCATTCAGACTTCAGTATAACCACTTGGTTAGATAATGCTAAGCGATTAGCAGTTACGCCATACGAATCGCACATATATGAATTGAATGCCAAGAATCAGATTACGCTGTGGGGTCCAAATGGAGAAATCACGGATTACGCGTGCAAACAGTGGGCTGAACTATTCCATTACTATTACACACCTAGATGGAGGGTTTTCTTATCAGCCGCAGTCGATGCGAAGGCGAGAAACGAAGTATTCGATGAAAGGGCCACTCAAAAAATAGTCAGAGAGACAGTTGAGAAGGAGTTTATGTATCAAAATTTCTCACCGTTGCCAAGACCTGACTTGATACAAACGGCGAAGTCTTTATACGAAAAATGGGCGAATGTGCCCGATTTAGAAGATTTGCCATTGAACGTCCTGAAGCGAGAAGGCAATGAGAAAACTACGTTAGCTGATGTGGATGATGACGGATACGAGACGGATGGAGGGCCAACGGTCACCATGTTATATTCAACTACTCCTGAACGTTAATGTGTTTTGTATTATAAACTTACGCGGTAAATTGAAAAAACTTATATCTGAATTATATTGTTTTGCACCTTACCAGCCCGTCGGCGTGTCCTCATCAGTAAAACATTTGTTGTGTCAGGTTTTTAGTTACTTCAAAAATCAAATATTATTTTTCTATGGATACTTAATAAAATATGTAAAGACCTTAATTTTATGAGTTTTACTAAATAAAGCTCTGGGTATTAGGAGAGTTCAGGGTCTGGGCACAAAAATAACTATACATTGATCAGTCCCATACAACAGATGGTAACAAGCTCGTACTCAACTACTAGCTGTTCGTGACTCTTATTCCAATTACAATAGGACTTACGAACAGCGAGAAATGATTACATGCTCGTAACTGTACGCCGATTTCAAATTAAGGACGATTCTTTGATTTGATTTGAAATCGCCATACAAAATGATGAACCTTCTTAAAACTATGGTAACCACTTATGTGGTCTAGTGGTTGAACCCTTCTACCTCAGATCTAGAGGTCCAGGATTCAGTTCCCGTGGAGATAGAAATTTTCTGCTCGTGCTTTTAAGTCCGCCTGGCTTCGAACACCATCTTGCCTGAGTCTGCCGCCATAACAATAATGTTAAAGCCCGCACCAAACAACTAAAGTCGAATTTTTAATTAGACGAAGTCAACTGACAGTGGCTAATGTTACTTTGTGAAATAATGTTGCCATCTTCAATGTAATAGTGATGCGTTCAGTTTTCGTTCATTCACAGGAATGAATGATGATATAAATGAGTACATTGTTAATCATAACATACTATACGAAAAAAGGAACTATAATCAGAAAGTAGGTAATTATAATAACTTTTTTTTTACTACCAATTTTAATTATGTCATCGACAGCGACAGTGATGATTTTATGTCTGATGAAGATGAATAAAAACAATTGTAATAAGCGTAGTTTTTTTATTTTCAATATAATTGTTATACAGGGTGGTGCTGTCAATACGACAATAAATTAAAATCTGGGCTATATTACTTCATAGAAATGGTTTGCCACTTTCAAAAACATGTTAATCATTTGATAATTTCATGACATTTAAATAAATTAAAATAAATAAAATTGTTTATTACCAAAATGTGTAAATACAGATACAACTTAATCTAGCCCCCACACTACTATTAAGCACTACTATTTGTATGAAATAATATAAAATTGGCTGCAATATTTCATAGAAATTTCATGAAATTATCAAATAACTAGGATTCGAACCCGGTACATATCGGCAGTCCGGCGTTCTTATCACTCACTAGGCTACCTACGCTACTTTGTACTACAAAAATTAATATGATTGTTTCATTCATTCTCTTTGTCACAACACTATTTTTGTTTCATCAAAACCTGACAACCCAGTAAACGTCAGTTGACTTCGTCTAATTAAAAATTCGACTTTAGTTCACTCTGAAGTTGCATCGCGCAGTATTATGCAGCTGCCTGCAGCTACCCTCCATACTGCGTTGTTCCGGCATTCCATATTTTTGTAGGGCTCAGTGAATCGTGTTCACAACGAACTAGAAGTCTGTGGCAAGCTGTAACAGCATTGTTCTGTTCCGGCAGTGGGAAGTAAGATAGTCAATTCATCTATGGTTGAGGAATCCAGGTGTAGCTGGCTTCCATCGTCGGCCCTATAAAGAGGTGATATGAAGCTGTATTAAAAAAAACTCACCGCAGCTTGTGGCTCTCTTTCGTCCCCCGGGGCGTCTCTATCTGGTCCACTGCCGGAGCCAGCGTCCCCTGTAGCGCTAGCGGTGCCCCCTCGTCTCTCCTCACCCTCAACCAGTGCTAGATATCTTGATAGTTCTGCCTCATCGCAAATCTTGAGTGGCGTTTTAGGACCCACAATCGCTATAGACACATTCTGTGGGAAAACGATGATTAAAATAATTCAACCAGCTTTACTAGGTGGTAGACCCATATGTAGGGTCGCCTGGGTAGGTACCACCGCCTTTCTTATTTCAGCCGTGAAACAGTTCGCTGTGTTTCGGATTGAAGGGAAAGGTAGCCAGTGTAATTACTGGGCATGGACGGCATTTCATCTTAGGCCTCAGGATGACAACGCACCTGCAATATCAAGTGCTTTTCCTTGTTATTGCAGGTGTCTATAGGCGGCGGTAACTGCTTACCACCAGGTGGGCCGTCAGCTTGTTTGTCATCTAGTTGTATAAAAAAAAAAAAAAAGCTTGAAACATGAGGACCGTTACGATTAAAACTGGCTACCTAGTCTTGAGGTGATTAGAGGCTGATCGCTGTCTTCACAAATAATAATTAAACTGCATAATCACCTTGTTATTAAGATCCACTTCATTTGGTAATGTATCTCTTAGAGCTCTCAGTCCATGAGCGACCAGATCCTGAAGATCACAATCAGCAAATGCAGTCAAGTGCTTCTCCAAGTATGTGCGGGCTGACTGCGAGCGAGCACCGATGGCCATCGCACGGCAATCAAAGAAGTTTGCTGAGGGGCAGGTTTGGAAGATGTGTGGCCCTTGGTCCTGAAAGAATACATTCATTACTATAGTTTGTTTTTGCGTTTGCGTATTAGATACTTTGCTATGAAGATAAAGAACAACAACCCTCAAATGTTGCCATGGTGACATTATTTACTGATATGGGGTAATTCTGTCTTTTTTGATAGGGCGTTTTAAATTCAAAAGAAATGCATTAGGGCAATTTGTGGAGCATGGCCTTTTAAGAGCTGTAAGCCATTCTTTAAAATTAAATATATTGCCTCTGCCATGCTTATACATAAGAGAAGTTTGTCTTTTCTTTAAAAAGTATCCTTGTAAACAAAGACGTCAATGCTAGGACAACTAGATATCCACAACAATTGTTCATACCCTGATGCAGACTTATTATTTTTAAGAGAAATGCTTATTTCATAGCAATAATGATATACAATAAATTGCCAAATTATATGCATAAGTTATCTCAAAAAATGTTTAATAAAACAATAACTTAATGGTTGAGGCAAAAGTTGTATTATAGTGTACATGAATATTTGAACAATTAAATTGAATTTAATGAATTTAGGTTATCAAAATAATATATCTGATAATAATAAAATAATTATTGAATACTTGAATTATTTTTTTGCATATTTTAATGATAATTATGAAATAATGTAATCAATAATAATATTGATATGAAAAATTATATAATTTGACATTGTTACTTAGGAGTTATATTTGCATGCTGAGTGCGTGTGACTTATTTTTATTTGGAACATCATAAATTAATACTGTATTCTTGCAAATAAATATTATCTTATCTTTTCTATCAAATTTCTATAGGTCACTTACATTGAGTGTGTAAAAGTAGTAATTGTGGGAACTGAGAAGCCATGTGTTTTTTGACCTGAGGGTATCCTTTATTGATATTGTGTTTGAAATATATCAAACACAAATCATGAAATATATCATACTATTATTATGAGATAAAAGATAATTACATCGTAGCCAGCGACAAGCAGGCCAACTCCGAGGGGTCGCTTATCGTATCGCTGCGTGCAGATCTGCATCTTGTTGCCAACCAGGGCTATGAGACGACCAACTGGCATTGGGGCGTCATGAGCATAGCGGTGATTTAAGCACTCGGTGCGCATAAAACGGCTGTAAAATAATTAAGAGTTATTATAATAATATTATTTTATAATGTGCCTTATTTGTTGGATTGGTTCCTTCTTCGCCGGATTCCAAGTTCGTCGGATTTCAAACTCGTTGGATTCCAAGCTAGTCGGATTCTAAGTTCGTCGCATTCCATACTCGTCGGATTCCAAATTCGTCGGATTATAAGTTTGTCGCTGTACACTCATGTTCGATTTGTTACTAATGATGACAAATTAGGAACAAATCTCATGTTTATAAACTTGTTTGTTCGCAATCATAGATAGGTAGGCTAGGTAGATTAAAATAATTTATTTATTTATTTAGTACTTTTATAATTGAAATCATTAAGAGGGGGCCTACAACAAATAACTAATTTGCTATCCCATTCCAGCGTGGAAACATCAGCTGACCGCTCAAGGTCAAACAATGTGTACATCGGAGCCGGTTCCTTGATACAACGTAGCGTGGTCCTCACTACGGACCACGTGGTGGCCGTAAATTATAAATCACTAATCGTAGATTTGATTTTAATCATGTCAGATCAAATTTATGTTTTAAGCTTGTCATCTGTATACATATTTATGTCTTTGACCGTACATAAATCGACAAGTTTTAAGTCCGACGAACTTGGAATCCGACGAGTTTGGAATCCGACGAACTTGGAGTCCGACGAACTTAAAATCCGACCAGCTTAGAATCCGACGAGTTTTGAATCCGACAAACTTGGAATCCGGCGAAGAAGGAACCAACCATTTGTTGTATGTTGTCAAACTTGGGTCATCACAAAAAAGGGGCAAAATAAAATTATGAGAACCTAGAGAGCAAGGGAGAGGAGTATACTTAAAATTAAAAAGTCCATAAAATCAAGATGAAGAAAAAGACTACAGTTGCCATTGCACAAGCGTTAAGAACAAAGTGGAGAAGGGCAGGTCACAAAGCATGACTGACAGACAAAATATGGGCATCTATTAGTACAAAGTGGAAAGGTGAGGTCGACCTGTTAAAAAGATGTTTCAGCAGGGGGATCCGTCACTTTATCGCAAATAAATAAAAATATGTTTTTCATATGTAATATTGTTGGTTTTAATTAATCAATTAAGATTTGTATATAATATATGAATATTGTATAGAATATACTTCATTATTATGTTTAATTTATTAATATAATATGCACACATTATTATAGACACACGCATATTATAATATAATGTGCGTGTGTGTATAATTTGTGTATAGCTGTGTGTTTGTGTGTTCGTTTCGTGTGTGTGTGTGCGTATTGGTTTGTAAGTGTGTTTAAGGTTAGGTTAGAACAGTGACCATTAACGCTCGCGCGTTAGGCGAGCAAGCGCAGCAATCGTGCCGCGGCAGCCGCCGAGCGCCATATTCCGGCTATTTTTAGCGACATAAATAAAAATATAATAATATTGGACAAAAACTATAGTTGGTAATCATATGCCATGAGTTAATCAAAATTCTACACAAAATAAACAGCGATGCCATAAAATTACAATTATTATTTATTGTAAATGGTATAAAACTCGAAACCAATACGACTTCAGCGAGGTGTGAGACAGGGCGACGTTATTTAGCCGAAACTGTTCACAGCCGCATTAGAGGGTGTGTTTAAGCTTT
Organism: Nymphula nitidulata; assembly: GCA_947347705.1. Taxonomy (NCBI): domain Eukaryota; kingdom Metazoa; phylum Arthropoda; class Insecta; order Lepidoptera; family Crambidae; genus Nymphula; species Nymphula nitidulata. Next base: position 12,904,592 of record OX374636.1, read on the forward strand.
TGGACTGGAGAGGACTTGGCATCAACATAAACGGCGAGTACATGAGTCACCTTCGTTTTGCTGATGATATCGCAGTCATGGCTAAGACCCTGGAAGACTTGAGCACAATGTTTGACGACCACTGTAGTCTCCCAACAAGTGGGTCTTAAAATGAACATGTATAAGACAAAAAATATGTCGAATTCCCATGTACCCACTCATGTAAAGTTTGGAAGCTCTACACTGGAAGTTGTTGACGAATATACGTCCAACTTCCAGAAAAAGGTAAATCGACGGATCCAACTCGGCTGGGCGGTGTTCGGGAAGCTTCACGGCATATTCTCGGCCCAACTACCGCAGTGTCTCAAAACGAAAGTCTTAATTTCGTGTGTGTTGCCAGTGCTGACTTACGGAACTGAGACTTGGCCGCTTATAATGGCCCTCATAAGAAGGCTCAATGTCACCCAAAGGGCAATGGAGAGGGCTATGCTCGGGAGTTTTCTGCGTGATAGAATCAGAAATGATGAGATCCGTAGGAGAACCAAGGTCACCGACATAACCGGCCGATGGGGCGGAAAGGTTCTCGAGTGGCGGCCGCGTACGAAGACGCAGCGTTGGTAGGATGACGTGGACCGACGATCTGGTGAGGATCGCGAGAAGCCGATGGATGCGGACAGCACAGGACTGATCGGTTTGGCGATCCTTAGAGAAGGCTAATACCCAGCAGTGGGCGTGTCTCGGCTGAAATGATGATGATGAAGGTATTATTAATATAGAACTGAACTCATCAGATTTTTTCATATTACAGGAATGCATAGTTCGAAAAGTTGTTCAACACAATATTAAAATGTGTAACTTTTCATCAATAAAATAATAGTATTATGTTATGATATATGAATTTGATGAAGTGATATTCTGGTAAATTTTCCAACTTACTTTTAAAATTATTTTCCATAAAAATTTATTAGATTGTATGAAATGGTAATAATTGGTTCATACGTAAATCAAGAAATTTAGATATTAAAAAACGGGGAAAGTTTTCTGTGAAATGAAATTCGGTATTAATAAAATCTTGTGTTATTTAATAGACACCACCGGCAGACCAATAAAAAAAAAGGGTTCATGGATGACATAGTAGAAATTTCTTGCCAAAACTGGCACAACTTGGGGAGAGACAGAGAGTATTGGAAGAGTCTGACTTTTATAAGTAATGCAATATTTGTAACAAGTTAGGTATGTAATAAATGGCTTTTTTATTATTGTTTCATTATAATAGTATCGAACAGTGTATGAATAAAGAAACCTCTGTTCTAACTAAAAACCTTATACTCAATATCACTGGTAATTAGTAGAGAAACAAGAGTGATAATATTGGTGTTTCCGTCGAGTATACCATTTACCCAATAAATGACTTCAATCCAACAATGGCCTTCAATGTATAGAAATAGGACATGAAATATATTTGGTAGATGGGTTAATGGTGAATGTCTTAGAATAAATGAACTTCTGCTATCTGCATTCTAGATTACTCATAAAAATTATATCAGATTAATCTGTCAAGCGGCGATATACCACCGGGGGTGATGACAATGGAAAAATCAATTGTGTCAGGAATCTCATGCTTGACGAGTTAATAGAATAGTTATGACACCAATCATTCAAATTTTTAAGTGTGAAAATATTTCTGTCTATCTGTAACATTTTCACTACTTAGCCGCTGAACTGACAAAGATTTAAATCAATTTGTTGTGGATTTAGTCCTGATAAAGCACAAGGACAAGGACAAGGTCTCCGGCAAGAAATTCTTTCACGGAATCATTCAGGTGGGCTCCTTTAACCCCCCTACCATCACAGTTTATTTCTAGCGAGGGTACCGATTTCTAAATCCAACCCGAAGGTACAATGTCTACAACAGAAATTTCAACAACATTCCATTTAATTACCTCAACATCCTAGCATCAGCTGTCAATCCTGAGATTGAAATACCAATGTGTTCATCAATAGGGATGATTTTCTTCTGGTATGCAGACAACTCACTGACAGCCCTTTTCAGAGCAATAAGCACCGCAAATTGTTTATTCTTCAAACCAATTGTTGCAGAGCCTAGTTTCACTGCTTCCATAGCATATTCCACTTGATGCAGGCGGCCCTGGGGGCTCCACACTGTGACATCACTGTCATATTGGTTTCTAAACTGAAAAGCAATGAATACACACTTTAACTAAGGGAAAAAGGAGAAAGAAAATTGAGGTTATGTATATTATTTCGAAATAGACAGATTCAGATGATTTATACTGGGGTCAAAGTGAATTTTAAGCAAGAAAAGAAAACCACTGACTTCGCATTTCAAAGTTTAATCAGACATAATCTCAATATATGAATTCCTGGTCCGGCAATGACAAAGCAAAATCATTGAAGACATAGCTATTTGAAATATTTGAATATTGGTATTTACAAAAGGAAGTTAAAAGCTTACCATCTTAAATTATGTCGTGGTAATAAAATAAAGACGGTATTTAATGATAAAAATGCGAAAATTATTTGTAATAGACGCGATGGATCACAGCGGTGGATGACTGTCAAAATGTCAAATTCTTTGACGTTGACAGTTATGATTTCGGCTGCATTCCGTTTTGAACAGTGGGGCGCGTTCCAAGCCCAACCTTTTACTATATGGCTGCTCCGTACTTTCGGGTTTTTCGCTTTTTAATACTCGTTACTACATGATGAAATATTAAACATGTCTTTTTACTGTTCGCTTAGACAGAGAAACAAGAACCCTCAATTAAACAGCAGAGAATAAATCGACTGACAATAACAAAAAAATGACGATTTCAGGCGTCAGTAGTTTCGCTTTTGGCCGTTCTACAGTTAGTTGGTGGTAGTGTTGCAAAACTATCTATAGTATGACTATCGATAGTTGACCTCGAAAAACAGTCACAATATCGATAGTATCGATACCAGCGATATTATCGCTAGTATCGTTAGCCAATAGTTTGCAATACTATTGATGAAACCTAGAACTATCGATGGTATCGATACTATTGAATTTAGATACAATCGATACTATTGATAGTTTTTAATCAATACTATCGATAGTATCGATTCTATTAATACCATTGTTACTATTTGTATGAAGAGCTATCGATATACCTATCGTCGAACTAATAGTCAACTAAGGTAAATACTATTGCTTCTTAGCCAAATATCGATATTACAATACTATTGATAGTAATGTAGCTATCGATAGTTCTTCATACAAAAAGTAATAATAGTGTTGATAGAAACGATACTATCGATAGTATTGATTAAAAACTATCGATACTATCGATTATATCTAAATTCAATATAGGATAATTTTAGGTTTAATCAATAGTATTGCAAACTATCGGCGAGGAGCTCGGTGGCGTATTGGTTTGAGCGCTCTGGTTTCGATCACTAAAACAAAGGAACTTTCGCCATGGTTGGGCCCTGGATGGGTCAATCAAATTTATAATCTTGAGCTGGTACGTTAAGCCGTTGGTCCCGGTTGTTATTGCAACCGCTTTAACCCACCAACCCGCATTGGGCCAGCGTGGTGGTGTTATGGCCCAAACTCCTCATGTGTTTCTGCCATGTAGGAAGGCCTGTGCCCAGCAGTGGGACGTATATAGGCTGGTGATGATGATGATGCTGATTGCAAACTATTGGCTATCGATAGTATCGATACTATCCATAGTCCTATCGATATTGTGACTGTTTTTCGAGGCCACGATAGTATCGATAGACTATCGATATTTTATACTATTGCTTGCAACACTAGTTGGTGGCACAAACACAAAGGCTGCGGTACGAAAACATAACCTAAAAATTGTTTGTGATAAACGATATCGCTGTTCTTTGATCTTTATTGTCTCTAGATTACTACCTACATACTTGTTGTGTAGGAATTGCTTACTATTGAAAATATTGAAATGAAAATTTAAGAAATCAATTCGAAATTTTAACATTGACGCGAGTGCCGTAGCTTATATCTTGAGCACTGTGAGAACTGTCAGTGACGTCATTCTTGAAGTTACAGCAGTTCGTTTGAGCAATGTAAAATTGTAATTAGGGTTGAGGTTGAAAGTGGTGAAATAACTGTCAAAATCTTATATTGAGCCTTAAATAGACGTTAAAATACGTAAAATACTACTAATATTTGTTCTATGATTACTTGCCATGTGATCGTAGGTACTCTCGCTTTTTTATATTAAGATATCACTTTTGTACCTCTAAAGACAAAAAGTAACGAAAGTAATTTTGTAAAGAAAGTTCAATAGGTAGGTACTGCGTGACTTTAGCCATTCGTTGAATGCTGTATAAGCTCTCGTCGTCGTTAAATAATGTTTCATATTTTATTTCATAGATACCTACCGAAAAATGTTGTGGAGAACCTAGGTTCACAAAATAAGTTTATGTTTGGGGAGATAAGAAAAAACATATATTCTGACATTCATATTTCGCTGATTCCTATTCAGCCCGGAGCTTTATATAGATCACGCAGTAATCTGACGGCTATTGTAGCCAGCACATTGTCCACCTTAAGAAATGGATGACGTGGCCTCTGGATACAGCCGTTACTTCATGTACCCCAAGTCCTAATCATGCTCTCTAGAATTGTGACTTATTTTTCTTGAAAACATGTTTTTTTTATACACAGCACGGCAAATACCTAACTCAAAACTGCCTCACGAAAAGCGGTAAGAAGAGTCCTTATACGAAGGCACCTAAGGTAAATATCGCCTAGTTCCTATTATCTACGTATTTAGTCAGTTTTGTTTCTGGCGCAAAAAATAAGCAAATTATAAATTAAATATGAAAAGTTTGTATGAGAACAAAATCTCTACTATGTAAATTAAACTGTCTAAGGAATCATGTACCAACTGCTTGTCGAGTAGACTGAGAGCAATCATCACCAGCCTATAAACGTCCCACTGCTGAGCACAGGCCTTCCTACATGGGAGAAACACATGAAGTTAGGGGCCATAACACCACCACACTGGCCCAATGTGGGTTGGTGGTTTAAAGCGGTTGTAGGAACGACCGGGACCAACGCCGGCTTAACGCACCTTCCGAAGCACGGAGGAGCTGGAGATAAAAAACTTTGATTGACCCATCCCAGGATCGACCATGCCGAAAGTTGCTAAGTTTTTCGTATCGAAACCAGAGCGCTCAAACCAATACGCCACCGAGCTCTCCGACCTTTATACGATGTATATAGAATGTAGCGAAGGATTAACTAATAGGAGCTGTAACCTTAAGTTCTTTTAAATCGTCATAATTGTTGCTTTAACATAGCACTTCAGTCCTAAGTTTTAGTATCCACAATATCAATTATCTACCTCCATCTTGGTGGTGTTAGACTTCAATCCGAAACACAACAACTTTTTCACGGCTGAAATAAGTAAGGCGGTGGCCTACCCACACGATCCTACATACGGGCTTACCACCTAGTGAGAGTGAGACCAAAGCAACTTTCGCCATGGTCGATCCGAGATGGGACAATCAAAACTTGTAATCTCGAGTTTCTTCTTGATTCGGAAGGCACGTTAAGTCGTTGGCCTCGGTTGTTCTGCAACCTATCTACCCCACCAAGCCGCATTGGGCCAGCGTGGTGCTGTTATGGCCTAAACTCCTCATGTGTAGTAGGAAGGCCTATACCCAGTTGTAGGGTGTATGTTGGCTAGTGATGATGATGACAATAATATAAGAATTAAATTTAGAAGCCAAATCGAAATCAAGTAAAATAAAATATAAATGTCAACTTAATTCCAATAAAATAAAATTTATAATTTTTAGTAACCCCTGGTCTCATTAAGCATCTATGTAACACCATCTCACTGGGACTATTTTATGAGCCCAAAGATACATGTGCTACAAGTTTCTGAAGAATTCAGCATCCTGCAGACTATTTGATGATACAGGATAAGCTCAAGGTTAGCATAATAATATGTCTTGGAAATACCACCGAAGTAACAGGCAACCAAATTTCTAATCAATCGGATATGTGAAGTTAGGTATCTATAACCCTTTTGTTAAGTAGGAAATGAGCTTATAGTCATCAAACACCTGAACTGATCTTCATAAATTAGGTATAGCTAAGAGCCATCCTGGTCACGTCAGCTTTCAAACAAAAAAGTCAATCAAAATCAGTCCATTCGCTTAGGAGCTACGGTGCCACAGACACACACAGATACACAGCCAGACACGTCAAATTTATAACACCTAACACCTCTCTTATTTCGTCGAGGGTTATATTAAATAAATACAAGAACTTAAATCTATATCAAAACATCATACAAATAACAATTAATAAACAAATCTAAGTCGACTGTCACACGATATCCAGCACCACAGGGGACATGTTTGCTACAACAGTGCTGGATAGAAGCAGTCCATTCTCTCGGCTATCATCGCCAGGACGGCGGTGGTGCTTGCCCGCACTCTGCGTACCAATAGAGGTTCACCTTATAAGCATGGTCGCATAAAAGCAGTCGGTGCGCACCACCGCGAAAATGCCGGAGGCACTGCAAACCAACACCTGGAACGCATTATTGAACTGCATTCGGAATGCATTGTATAATTTCTGTGAGTAGTTAGGGCATAGAGCGCACGTGTACAGCGAAGTGCAGTACCCACGAAAAAGAGTATTCCTCACGTCAACCGTATCTTCGAGCCTACATATTTGCTCGCCTTGACAGCACTATCGGTTCGCGATCGACATCAACGTTCTCTTTGAGATCAGCGGTGACTTGCCCTGAGGATTTGAAATGACTCTGTATAATGAAATGAAATAGTGACGGTATATTTTGTGGACATTTAGCACCGCGCCTCCAAGACCATGTACTGGCTTTTGGAAACATTATATTTTAAGCCGTGCTCCTCAGCGTATATATCTCTCACAGATCCGCAGCAGTTGTCGCAACCCACAGACCGACATGCTCAGCAGTACTTATACCATCAGCATAACTGAGATTATTAATGCATCGTCATCACCTGACGATATTCACTTGATGCGTACGTATACCAGTACCTAAAGATGCTAATAAATTAACATGGTAGCCCAATGCTCTCCAGTTTCTTCCACAATATTTCATACACCACCAGGTGAAATGCCCTGGAAAAGACGAGGAAACACGTATAAACAGGTGTTTTACGATCCGAGTAGCACCTAGCGGCGTGCTTAAGACACAGTATTGCACTCTCCGTGGATAGTAAGTGATTATTGTGTAGGTTTGTGTATATATCCAAGCGTGTGTTAAACACGCCGTCAAGCACCTTAGTGATAATAGTGGCTAGGGAAATGGGTCTATAGTTACTTTTATTTTATTTTTCAGTATCGGAACTACCACCGTTTTCATTAGATCTGTTGGATATAAGAGTGACTCATTTTCAGAGAATATACGTTACAAGAACTTTAGACGTATGTGGGCCAGTGTGCTGATGCAAGCGTTCAATGCTAAGGCCATCGTGTCCAGGAGATTTTCCCTTTGTCATGCTCTTTATATAGTGGAGGCAACTTCTTTGGCAGTGACTCTAATAAAAGAATTGAGTTAGTGAACGAACACACGTTGCTAGGTTTAGTCATAGACACCCACATAAACTGGAAATCTCATCTACAAAACGTAATATCTAAACTATCCAGATTTTGTTATGCACTCCGTGAAATAAAAAAATCTACAGATGATAAAACAGCATTAACAGTGTGTAAAAATTTACAATAAATTACCAAATATAATAAAAAATATACCAACATATGACAACTTTGTAAATAAATTAAGAGATTTTCTAATAACTAAATGCTATTATACTATACAAGAATATACTAACGACAAATTGTAAAAGCAAAATAACCATGAATATGCAAAATGTAACAGTAATTGAAATTAACTTCATTAATTATTTAAAGTATACTACAATTTAAAATGTTTTAAATAAAAAAAATATTATTATAGTATAAAATGTAATGTAAAATAAAGGATATGTTTATAGTAATTAATTTAAAATGAATTAGGTAAATATAATTATTACTGGTAAATTAAATTACTAAATATAATACAATTAAAAATATACCAACATAAACGACAACTTCATAAATAAATAAAGATATTTTCTGAAAACTAAGTGATATTATACTGTACAATATTAAACTAATAATAAATTATAAAAGTAATATAATCTTAAGTATGCTTAATATAATTAATAGATATAGTTAAAATGAATTCAAATAAAATGTAGCGAAATTACTATCGTATATAATTTAAAATGAATTAAATGTAATTGATCGGTAACTAAGTTTATAAAATATTTTAAAATAAAAGAAATAAGATTATTAAATCAATTATTGATACGAGTAATGAAATAAAAATACTATAAAAATTTATATTATTTGTTATAAACTAAATAGAAGTAATAGGTTAAATTACATGAAATGCAAGTAATACTTGCTATGGTATAATTTAATTAATTTACTAACACTATGGATTCCGGTCCGAAATAAATAATTTTTATTTTATTTTATTTTATTTTTATTTTATAATCTCCTCTCTTCCAATTTGCTCATTGTTGAAATGCAATAAATAAATTGAATTGAATTTAAATTGAACAAATATCTACCGCCCCACTCAGCTCATCAGCATTAAACACCGAACCCACCTTACCCAATGGAGACTTTAGATACAACACCCTAAAACATCTGCGATATCCATAAGATCACACACACCAACTATGCTCACAAGACGACCAATCCTTTAGCTCTCTCTCTTGTACATCAACGGTTTCTCTTCAAAATTGACACGTATTAGAACGACCTAAGAACCAAACACGTGTGCAGATCAAGGTAAACACTGACTTTTGTGGGTACCTTAATATACTTGATGTGCGGCCGTGTGCAATATTTTCAAAGATTTTTGTAGCCACTTATACAACCAGCATCAAAGATTTAGTTCGAGTGGAAAATACGCCGTTCATACTTCACTTGAAAGTAAAATAAATTCATACAAATAAAATGAACTAAAATGTGAAGAAAGACCACATTCCACCAGCTGATCGTTGGACGACCAGGAAAAGGACAATTCCTTTATTCTTTTCCCATAAAAATAATAATATCTGTATTTGACATTCTTTAAAGGTTTAAGGTGAGGTAAGGTGATAATGAGTTGAGTATAAATCCAAACAAATTTTGGAGATTCGAAAGCTTCCTGGAGGTGTGATTGAATAAATATAACTATTTTTTTCTTTTTTCTTTTCATAGCAACTGCTGCGTGCTGCAGCTATGTATGTAAATCTCGTGTACCCAAGGTAAATGCTGCATGAACTATGGAACAAGTTACGGTATGTGAGCTTCCTGCATCTTCTTTTGGGGGGGGGGGGCAGCTGACCCCCTGCCCGTACCTCGCTGCGCCTATGCGTGTACCTATAAGCTCTGGTGATTTGTTCCTGTGGTAGTGTTTATCTATTTTTAGTGTATTGTCCTCCGTATAGAGACAACTACGAGTTCTCACCATTACTAGTAGCAGCCAGTTTTATTTAAGAACCTACCTACTAATACACTTCAAAGACATAGAAAGCTATTCATCACCATACAATTTCGAAAATTTTAAGAATCGGAAAGATATTTGATCCGCATATTGTTATTAGATACCAGTGTCCGCCCGTGTCAATGTCGGTTATCGCCCCAAAAGATAGCCTATGTCCTTTCTCAGTGTCTAATCCATCTCCATGCCATATTTCACCTTAAATGCTTCAGTGGTTTGGGAGTGAAAACGTAACAGACAGACATATGGATAGAGTGAGTTCAGCATTCGCAGCGTATTTATATGGACGATGTGTATAAAAAAACGTTACTCCTCTGAACGCCCAGACGGCAAGCCCGCATGCTATCAGCGATTAATAAACTTATAAAATGACGATAGTTGGGCTCATTCTGAAGACACAGTCTAAATCTTAATTTATGTACCTACAAATACTTACTTCTCGATAACTCTTTCTTGCATTTGTAATAGGAAAAAGATAGCAAGATTTTGTTTAAATGGTATTTAAATTTAGATCGATTTTAAAGAAAATAAAAACAATTTTAGATAGCGTCTTTCTTTCATTCATTTCGAAAATTGAACACACATTTCTAAATGTCAAATCATATATCAGCCATCCTTTTTTGGATTAATATTGAAAGAACGAGATGCACTAAAAAGTTTTACAGAAATAGGGCAAGTGTCATATTTTCTACAATATTTGTTTCCTCATTGTAGGGGCATTGAAATGCAACACAAATACTCGAAACGACAGGCAATAGTCGGGCAGTGGCTAAAACGTTACTCGGCTGACTTGTTCCTTGATAAACTTTTACCTTTAATCGATTTCTTGTAAAAGAAGTGGGATTTATTGTGCGGAGACCGGCTTACGTTCCACTACTGTGTCCCTGTTTGTATTGTTCGTTCTATATAACATTTTATTTTTCTGTGCCCTATACCGGTATTTTCTACACTTATTAAGATGTCATTAATAAGAGGACGTGTAAATGTAATAATAATATTTTTACACTCAAACGTCCCAAAAGCTAGTGTAAACAGCGTTGCCAATACCGATTATCTAAGTTACCCAAAATGCTCGGTCAAAATGCCCAATTTCGGGGAGAATTTTCCCCACAAAAACCGCAGCGATTCGAAAGAATATTTTTTTAACAAACTCAACAGTAGAAAAAAAAATATATTTATTTCAAAATTATTTAATTTCTGCAAACATTCATTGACAGCTTTTGTTTGAAGGATTAACCTTTAGAGTAGATACTCCCTTGTTTCTCAATCCCCTAGTATATCCCATAGTGTGGTAGATTTAATGGCTATATCCAATAGCCATTAAACCTACCACACTATTAAATAGTATATGTATATACACCCGACAGCACATCAAGTGTAACGGTTGGACTACGAAAGCCACCTCTATTACGAATGGAGTAAAAGCGGTCTTAAGGCCAAACTGTTACGCTTGATATGCTGTCGACTGTACACTATTTGAGGTTTCTGTTTTTTTTAAGAATTGTTCAAATAATATTATATTTTTACACTCACGTCTCATGCTCAAAACTTTAAATGTATCTATTATAAATACTAGGTAAAGAAAAAATATAGATAACAAGTGACCGCCTGCGGAATCGCTTATTTCGGTTATCGCGCCAAAAAGCACTCTGTATCCTAGCCAGGGTCTCAAACTATCTCCATACCAAATTTCATCTAAATCGGTTCAGCGGTTTACGTGACAGGTACCAGACCAACAGAGTTGCTTACTCATCAACCCCCGTCGAAAAAGGGGTGTTATAAGTTCAAAGTGTCTGTCTGTGTATCTGTGTGTCTGTCTGTGGCATCTTAGCTTCTAAACGTATGGACCGATATTGATATATATTTTTTGTTTTGTTTGAAAGCTGACGTGACTAGGATGGTTCTGAGCTATAATTTATGAAGATCAGTTCAGGTGTTTGATGATGGTTTTACTAACTTTCACAGGTCTGATTGATTTGAAATTTGGTGTAGAGGAACCGAACCGAATATTGGATAGGTACTGGATAGACCAATTTCTAAATATCTAACCAATCCTATCTATCGTAGCATTGCAAAACTACTTCGCTAGTGTTTAAACTTAATGCTTTTTACGACAACAGCGCCACATCTAGCTTCAGTTTGCTCTCAAAATTCAAGGAACGTTTTTTGTTCATCGAACTATTTTTAATATTGTGTTCCAAAGTGTTTTACGTATTATCGAGGGACATAGTAATTTAGACGTATTTAACGCATTTAATTGATAATTTTGGTAGGTAAAGAGTTCGTGAACAATTTTCGTAAATGCCTACATTTAAGTTAAGTCCCTAGACTTAACTCATTACTTGCTATCCCTAATATTGGATATCCAGTATTGCGATAAACGTCGATTACTAAAGTCTGTTTATCCTTACTTGTCCTATTTGGTAAACAAACCGCTGTCAAACGAAAATCACTTAATGGCAACTAAACCACGCAATTAATTCATAATTTAACTGTGTCTCACGGGTTAATTTATATATTAAATTATATTGAGTTATACCCAATATTGGACATCCAATATTGAGTTGTGTACCCAATATTGGATATCCAATATTAAGGATACCTACTATCCAATATAGGGGTACATAAGATTACATTGTTGTTTTTTGCAATCACTCCACTCATAATCGGTGAATTTTTTTTTCTTTAATAAGAAAAAAAAAATTTACCGATTATGAGTGGAGTTAAAAAATTATTTCTTTTTGTTATGTTTAGCCTATAAGATACTTATTACTATGACTGCAATAAATAAATATTTTTATTAATTATTTTGGTTTTTTTTTCTAGTTTTCAAAAAGTATCCAATATTCGGTTCGGTTCCCTGTCACTTCGGTGACATTCCAATGACATACTAACCTTGAGCTAATCCTATTATACCATCAAAAAGTCTGCGGGATACTTAATTCTTCAGAAATTTGCAGCAGCTTAAGCGTGTTTGGGCTCATAAGAATAGTCTCATTAAGATGGTGTTAGATAGACGATGAGTGAGGCTGGGGGTTACTTAAATTTTATATTTTTTATAGTATAAGATATAGTATGGACAACATGTATAATCATTATTAGAAATAAGTATATTATTAAGCAAACAAACATTTAATATTCCGGTAGGAGCAGATGTTTGTACTCAAATACGAACACTTGCCACTATTGAGATTCGAACCCTTGGGCGCAAGAGGTAGGGGTACTGATCACTTGATCAGGTGGAATTAGTAAGTACTTTAAGTGCGGACAATGCCGATGACAATTAAAGTTTGTCCACGGGTAGAGGAGGCACTAAACAACATAGTAGTACGGTACAGTACTATACCAGATGTTACAGAATTATGAAATAGAACATACAAATAAAAAAAATACATACAGCGGAACCTCCTTCTTTTTTTGAAGTCGGTTAAAAATTTGCAATTCTGGGGTTGCGGGGTTCGATATCGCAGTATTTGCGCGGGCTTGTGTGTGTTTTATAACTGTGGAATGTCGCACGATACGCGATTTTGTTAAGGGCCTGCGCAGACGACGGACTTTTCTCCGCGGCGGAGAAAAAAGTACGCTCCGCAAATAAAAAGTTCGCCGCTGATTTACCGCGAACTCAACGCACACGTTCGCATCGTTTATAGCGTTCTGCATACATACGTCACTCTCGAGCGCACAACGCGGACTAAAGTCCGCCATGTGCGTTGCTTTCTTGCTTTGCCTAGGCACGCGAGCTCTATTTTTTTCGGGGACTCCCCCGGACTTTTGTCCGGTCCGCTCTCTGCATGTCCTAGGTTATTAGGGGGACTTTTTGTACGCGGTACTTTTAATCCCTCGTTTGCGTTACTCGATCAAGTTTTAAGCGATCTATTTTAGCGGACAAAAAATTCCGCGGACATAATCCCTCGTCTGCGCAAGCTCTAAGGTTGACACGAGCAGGTGTGACAGTGTTTTGAATAATTAAATCGGATAGTGATGACCGGCTGGCCGAGTGGTCTATACCCCTTACTATACAGGCTACTCGGTCAAGAGGTCCCGGGTTCGAATCCCAGTAGGAGCAAATGTTTGTATGATGAGTACGAGTATTTGTTTACGAGTCATGGATGTTTATATGTTTAATTAGTATACAGGGTGGTGCCGTCAATACGACAATAAATTAAAACATGGGCTATATTAGATCATAGAAATACTTAGTTTACCGCTTTCATAAACATTTGATAATTTTATGATATTTGTATGAAATAGTATAAAATTGGCTGCATTATTTCATAGAAAGGTCATGAAATTATCAAATGAATAAGATGTTTTTGAAAGTGGCCAACCATTTCTATGAACTAATGTAGCCCATGTTTTAATTTGTTGTCTTATTGACGGCACCAACCTGTATATCTAATGTATATAAACATATTATTATCATTATTTCTCCGTTATCTAGTATCCATAACACAAGCTCTAAATGATGCTTTCTTTGAGCTAGATAATAGGTGAACTTTAGTGACATCTATTCACGCCCATTATTATAATTTTTGAGGAGCTCGGTGACGTGAGGAGCTCGGTGACGTACTAGTTCGTGTGACGTACTGGCTCCTCATGTGTTTCTCCCCTGCAGAAACGCATGTGCTCAGCAGCTGTATGTATATAGGCTAGTGATGATGATTCGACAAAAAACTGTTGATTAATGTATTTTCCTAATATAACATTTTTTTATAATTAACTAGCGACCCGCCCCGGCTTTGCACGGGTGCAATGCTTATGTAAATATTATGCATGTATTATACATATAAACTTTCCTTAAGAATCACTCTATCTATTAAAAAAACCGCATCAAAATCCGTTGCGTAGTTTTAAAGATCTAAGCATACATAGGGACAGACAGACGGCGGATAGCGACTTTGTTTTATACTATGTAGTGATAGGCAAACATTTGACCACAATCACACCTGATGGTAAGTAGTGACATGGCCTACGATGATACATGCTTACCTAGAAGGTGCCTATTCACTCTAGCCTTAAAGACGTCCAAATTGTAGGTTTCGGAAAACAGATTGGCAGGCAGAGAGTTCCACTCCTTGGCAGTTCGTATTAGAAAGGACTAAAACTTCGTATTAGAAAGGAAAGAATATCTTTCTTATTTCAGCCGTGAAACAGTTCGCTGTGTTTCGAATTGAAGGGAAAGGTAGCCAGTGTAATTACTGGGCATGGATGGCATTCTATCTTAGGCCCCAGGATGACAACGCACCTGCAATATCAAGTGATTTTTCCTTGTTATTGCCGTTAGCTTATTTATCGTCTAGTTGCATATATAAAAAAATCTTAAGTGATAAAAGTTTTGATTATTCGATAAAAAATATTACTTGGCGTTTGTGGACTAATCCCGGGCCGCGCTGTGTATAAAACTACTTAAGAGGTATCAAAATGTCTTAAGATTCATGTGTCTGATATTTAATTGCCGGGCTTCTCGACAACATGGCGCCGTATCGGCGGCACACTATACCAGTGTTTTGTTTCACATATTTACTAACAATCTTTGGTTCAACTACGAGATTATTTATACACCCTAATTGACGTTAAAAGTGATTTTAGTTGTTATTAATTACCCAGGCATTATTTCAATTCGCCTTTTAGGTACATAATCTGTGACATACAGATATATCAGACACAATAAGATATTTTTGTTGTGTGCGAGTCCACTGCCAGGCTGGTAAAAGACAAGGTATGGTCAATGTTTGGTGTCAAAAATTCTAATAGCGACGACGTTTTAGTGTCAAAGAAACAAACAAGCTCATAGCTTTGTCAGGTAGTGAATTAATATTACTTCGTGCATAAAAACAATTTTTATTTCTTTTTTACCGAGTGGACGGGAAAATGCACGGCTCGATGCCACATCCATCATTTTTAAAAGAACTAAGAAAGCCAGTAAAAGTGAACGTATGAACGAAGTTCCGCATAATTAAAAAGTACTCTGTGCCTCCACCCTACACCCCACAGAAAATCGTAGCTGAATACCATTACTTTGTTGTGTAAAATGTTGTGTTAATGTACAGGAAAGTCTAGGAAATTTATGATATTCCTTTAACATTTGCCTAAAACCCCTATCATTATGTGACGTAACCATCTGGGTATATCACATCTATCTCTGTTATTTAACAGACACAATATAGATAGACAGATTTGCTATATTTGTGAGTGACTCGGCAGGTTGATAAGGCACAAAAGGTGAAATAAAAAATGTCTACTATTCTTACAAATGGAATACAATTACTCATTTATTTGTCACACTTACCCCTTAACATGAATTATGGGTGACAAGTTCGACAGTGTATATGGAGATTTGTATTCGGATATAGTGCTACGTGTTTTATATTCCTTACTAAAAACTTCCGTGCAAAGTTGGTTTAAGGTTTATACCGAAAAGGTTTAGTCAAAATAAGCTTACCTCTGTGTGCTAGGTGGTAAGCCCATATCATAATAGTCGTAAAACAGTTCGCTGTGTTCCGGATTGAACGGAAAGGTAGCCAGTGCAATTACTGGGCATGGGCGGCATTTCATCTTAGACCTCAGGATAACAAAGCAACTAATACCAAGTGATTTTTCCTTGTAATTGCAGGTGTCCATAGCCGAGAAGGACGCCGCGGAACGGGTCTGCAAGGAAGACCCACTAGTGGAACAAATCGGGCCGGAGAAGGCGGCCAGATTTAAAAGTGCTTCTTTATGGCCTATTTAAATAAAATATGTTTTCTTTCTTTCTTTCTTTCAGACGTACCCACGTAGGGAGACCACCGCTTGGTCTCGCGCGTGCTCACCAAAAACCCGAACTGATCATCATAAATTATAACTATAACCATCCTAGTCAAGCCAGCTTTCAAACAAAAAAAAAACAAATCAAAATTGGTCCATTCGTTTAGGTGCTACGATAGAGACAGAAACACAGACAGACACGTCAAACTTATAACACCTGTCTTTTTTCGTCCGGGGTTAAAAATGCAATTTGTCTAATAATAAGTGAGCATTAAGATTGGAGTCTCTCTACAACCTTTATGCTTTTTTGTCCATGGACCATCCTACGGGTGCAGGACATGCAGAAAGATTGTTTTCTTAAGCAGGTTTTATTCATTCCCCAATAAAAGGCTATATTCTGAAAGTACATTTATAAATATAGTGTTGATAAAAGGAAATTCACCATCACTTAGGATCACATAAGCTTTCAAACAAAAAAAAAGGAATCAATATCGGTCCATTCGTTGAGAGCCAGAGACAGACACACTGATACAGACGTCAAACTATAACATCTCTTTTTCGGCCGGGGCGAATGATTCGTAAGAATAATAATACTATAATGTTTCAAGTTTGATGTGTTTGAGTACTACGAGCATCTATGGATTACGGTACCCACTTACCACCATTGCACTAAATAAAAAAAATGAATTTGACGTGTCTCTATAAATTGCTTTGTTCTGCGCACATAATTACTAGGTGGTAGGCCCGTATGTAGAGCCGTCTGAGTAGGTACCACCGGCTTTCTTATTTCAGCCGTAAAGCAGTTCGCTGTGTTTCGGATTGAAGGGAAAGGTAGCCAGTGTAATTATTACTAGGCATGGACGGCATTTCGTCTTAGGCTTCAGGTTGACAACGGACCTGAATTATCAAGTGATTTTCCCTTGTTATTGCAGGTGTATATAGGCTGCGGTAACCGCTTACCATCAGGTGGCCGTCAGCTTGTTATCTAGTAGTATATTTAACTCGCGGTTAATTAGATGTTACATTATTATTATACCCGACGTTTTGATCCGGTAAATTGGTTTTATTTCAAACGTGTAGTGCTCGCAAAAATGTAAGACAATATTAGTTTATTTTAACAAAAAATTGAAAGTACTCGTAGTTTTATAATATTTTTTTAAACTACGGAATTTTTTTATGTTACACAAAAATATTCAAAAATACATTATTTTATGTACCCACACCTTAAAAGTTTTTTCCCTTCCTTCCACGTCCGTTACAGTCGGATTCGTTCCGCTCAATGACTGACATGTATAAAAAAAATATCACTCGCCTGAATCGAATAAGCTCAAATTTATCTTTCGTAACGTAACCTTATCGGGAATAATATACGCGTGAGTCATAAATACCTTTGGTTTTATGAGTGTATATATTATAGGCTACGGTAACCAAATACCTTCAGGCAGATTATATGTAAAGGACCAAAGCCGAAAGGATAACAATTATACTGGTTTGGCAGCATTTTGTTAGTTGTTAGGGCAGTATGTTTACTGCACTCTATAAGAGATGCCGGGAGGTGTAGAGTCACTGGCTGTGCTTTGTATAAAAATGTAACAGATATTATTAAATTTGTAAGACCTGATTCGGATATATTCATCATCACCAGCCTATATACGTCCCACTGCTAGGCACAGGCCTTCCTACGTGGGAGAAACACATGAGGAGGTTGGGCCATAACACCACCACGCTGGCCCAATGCGGGTTGGTGAGTTAGAGCGGTTGCAGTAAGAACCGGGACCAAGCGTAGCTAGGCTTAAAGTGCCTTCCGAAGCACGGAGGAGCTCGAGATAACACTTTGATTGACGCATCCCAGTATCGACCACGGTGAAAGTTGCTTTGTTTTTGGTATCGAAAGCAGAGCGCTCAAAGTAATACGCCACCGAGCTCCTCCTCCTATATTACTATGCCTGTATATTATTCTTCAAATTATTTAAAGTTGCTTACTAATTAAGTGGTTGTTACGTTCAACTACATAGAGTTGCCAGTATTGTATGATTTAAAGAGAAAAACTGTCGGTAAAGCTTATAAAAATAACACAGCTCTTATTGATACCTATTTAATTTGATCTAGATAAAAGATAAATAATACGACTGTTTAAAAAAGTACAGATATTGGCATTTATATTATTTAACTTTCGCAAAAGAACGTTGACACATCGTGGGTGTTGGAATTTTGCCAAAAGTGCCAAACATACACACCGACTTATTTATTATGTGTCTTTATTCACGTACATTCAATTATTTATCTCTTAGTCATCAGGGTAAGCATGACATAGGGCCAAGAACAGCTATGCGATTCTCTAAAGTGAGCAGCATTGAGTTCGTGGCTGTGGGCAGCGCTGTCATACCTTTTGGCGTTTATTTGATAACGATTTGACAAATTTTGGTGACACTAGCATTCCGACGACGAGTACGGCAAGAGCCGGAACTAAAAAGTTGTTTATTTTTATATATTTATGTAAAAGTCAATCAAATATTGAATAGAGTCATTGCGATAAATTTTAAATACAAGAAAGACGAAATCAAAAAATATCGATTGTTCTTCATGTTGTATATCTAAACCAGCGACAAACAAACACAGCCAGGAGACCGACGTAGAGTTAAGAGAATACGCTTACGTGCAGCGATGTGTTCAAACGTCAAATACAATGGCGGATCGTCGTCTTGTCAGTCGTCAAGCTCGATGTAGAATATTTCTGTTATTGAATCACACTAACAGAAATATTTAATACCCACGATACCTGAATAACTAATTCTTTTCAAAACCAAACTTAAAGGTATGTTGTATGATATGAGTTTGAAAAGCTGTTTCATTAAGAACATTTACTAAATAAATGGATATGACTATGACTACTTAAATGTAAAATTATGCAACTTTTAATAATAACACAAATATAAATCTCAAGAACTGAAGTCAAGTCTATACAAGAAGTAACCCTTGATTTACTTACTACCACGCAATAACGATTGATAAATATATTTTATTATTAATAATAATTTATCTAATTATATCAGTTGTTCGTTGAAGTCTTTTTCAAGGCACCAGTCGACCCCGCAAGGTCACGATTGTACCTTTTTAGACGGCAAAAGTACAGTCGCCATCAGCAGCGCTACACCGTAATTTAAAATTTAATTACATTTAAGTAAAATTATGTTCACTTACTCCCTGTCCTATGCATCAACAATAAAAATGGTTTTTTCATTTTGTCCACATTAATTCGACAAATCTTATTCTAAAATAAAAAAGCTTTTAATAAATTGTATTGAATCCATGTAAATTTAAATATGATTGAGAGAAATAAAGATTGATATGAAAAAAAAACAATGATTGTTTAGGTATATAATAATAATGATATTCACACTCTCACACCTATTAGCTAGCCCAAAGTAAGCATCATCAAGACCTTGTGCCATGGATACTACATGGATAAATATTAGAAATATACTAGAAATAGCCTGCATAGTCGTCGTCGTCGTATAAATTAAAATAATTAAATTTCATATAAGTAGTATCTTCTTCTTTTATATAGTAACAGTGTCTTACTTAGATTATTTTTATTGAGCGCATTATGAATAAGACTGTACAAAAATAGCATAATTATTCCTGTCTAACCACAGATTTCAGACACAATTGGTTTTAACTGTCATAAGCCCTGCGAGGGCATTCGGCAGCTTGACAGATTAGGTTTGTCGAAAACTTAACGATTTGACCATGTAAGTTTGTATAGAGATGCCGTAAATCACGAGAAGTTAGTTTAATTTACGAGACAATAATAGCTATAACCTACTCCTTAGTATATTGTATTATTGGTGGCATCGGACTTGTTATAAAAGCGTTATAAACAACCATGTATCCTATATGCCCCATTTTGCTACATGCCGCCTATACACGCCTTAGGGAGCAAGCGTTAATCGTAGCCTAAAGACGTTATTTTTTATAGGACAATGGTGGAAAAATATCCTACGGCCCACCTGATAGAAAGCGCTTAGTATTAATGCTCTTGGCACACTACTTACGCCTTGCCTATTGTAACAAAAAATTTGTAAAGAGCCAGTCAAAGTCTAAATAAATAACATGAGGTGTCACTTAACCCTTGTCTTAAACAAGGATGGGCAGAAACGATCTGATGATAATCCAACGACCTGATGATAAAAGTAAGACGTGGTTGTATGACCAAGGATACTTTCTACTCACGCATTAGGTACCTACTCTATAAAGAACGAAAATGATTGAATCAGCCTTTTAATCTCTTTTTCTGGTATTTTAATTTGTGTAGACTAATTGTTTAATTAACAAATAAAATAATCGTGGGCTCATGAGCGAAAGATGATAAGAGATGAAAAGATAAATAGGAGATTTTAGAACAAGATAGGTATTGACTGAAAAAGTTTACATAATAATTACATATTAGTAAATACCTACACTAGTACGTGTTTGCTTTACTTTTCAATATCTTAATTTCTGAACACTCGTGATTGTAAATCCTCTAGCTAATTAATTTGTATTTGCAGTTTTGATAAAACCAAAATACATAATATCATAAGACGATTAAATACTGGATTTACTTGAAAATTTGTGAATTACCCAAAGTCCTTACACATTAGATATTCTATTGTCTGGGTGACGCTGGCGGGCCGGGACAGAAAGACGATTGTATTTTTAGTGATAGCTTGTTTAATGCAAAACTCACATATTAATTTTCAATTCAATCACTTTAGCGTTGACCAGTACACTATCATATAAATATTAATAACATACGTGTCTGACTGTACCCCATCCCACGCCATAAGTTGAGCTTGGGCCAAGTGACGTAACGCATCTCGGCTCCACATAAAACCGTAGCATCCGTGATACGCCGGCCAAACGCTACAGACTCCGCTACGCCGTAGACGTGCGCGCTACGAGATCGCGCTACGAACTTTCCGGCAAGGATTTCGACATTTTCGGTATGTACTTTTTAATTTTCTGTAGTGCTATCAGTTTTAGTAATTATATTCAAGCATTGAGTTTTGTGAAACTAAAACTGAATAAGTGACATAAAAACTTCTTTAGAAAGTTTTTTAATATTTAAATTTATAATGTAATCGAACACGAAAAATTTTTAAGTGTCGTTTTCCGAATAAAACTGAATATAATGGCGATTTTAATTAACTATTTAACTTTTTTGTTTCTTATTTTTCTAAACTGGAAAATTTGTTATTTCTCAATAATATTTACAGTGTTATAATTTTATCATATGCACAATTTTAGTTATAAGTTTTAATCTAGAGACCTTTTGCATCATCACAATAATCATGAAAACTACAAAATCATAAATAATTACACAAAATGATGGAATTAAATTGCTCAAATCTATGCTCAACTAATTTTATCCTTACTTTTTGAGATCATATACTATTTTATCCCTATTAATTCTAATTTTTACAACATTAATGTAAATCTATTGATTAATTTTACACCGAGCGGGACATCACGGTTAAGGAAACCCAAATTTCGCAGCCGTGACGCTTAGACTAACTCTGTTGCAATTATATTATATGACTATTTGATTTGCTTTGATTACATCTTAAGTTTAGTCAAATAATTTTAAATTATTCATTTGAATCACATTACGCACAGCGCTAAGTGCTCAATTTGTCACTTATTTTACTTAAAACTGATGAAACACACGCAAAAGCCACAAAGGTTTCGAAGTGATTCGGCTCGTATATAATGCAATATTTTTAAACCCTTTCGAAACTTATGAACATCACTAGATTAAAAATCAAATACAGTCACGGTAATGATGATATATTTATAAAAATATGCGCCGAAGAGTTAACGCTGCCACATTATTTATTAATTAACCAATCCTTCAAAGAACAAACATTACTGGACTACTTGAAAACGTCACTAATAAAAACTATTAACAAGAGAGCATTTAAACAAGACTCTGGTAATTATAGGCCAATTGCCCTCTTATGCACGTCTCAAAAATATTTGAAAAGGCGATGCAAATGCGGCTTCAGTCTTTTTGTGAAAAATTCGCCATTTTAGATGATTCCCAGAATGGTTTTAGGAATCGTTCAACGATACTGGTGATATATGAATATATTCAACACATTCTTAATATTTAAATCTTGGCAGCTATTACGTATATTATTGCAGCGTCACAATACTCGCGGCTTTTGTTTAATTTCAAATGTGTTCCATTCAGCTTGCCGTGGCCAGCTCGATTTTAGAAAAAGTTCGATTTTCATATTACGTTCGATTTTCAAATAAGTTCGACGCGGCGCTAGCCGGGCCTTCGAGTATTAGTTGATCTATTATTACGAAATTAGACTTTAAAGCCATTGCAATAACAACTATGAAAAGTGATTTGAAAATCGAACTTATTCTAAAATCGAGCTGGCCACGGCAAGCTGAATCGAACACATTTGAAATTAAACAAAAGCCGCAAGTATTGTTAGACGCTGCAATAATATACGTAATGACTGCAAAGATTTTATGAAAATATATCAAAATAGAAGAAAAGTTCCGTTAAAATGTCGAGTGACGATAGTGATTTAACTCCCAAGTTCATAAAATGGACTGCCATAAGCATTGTTCATAATTTACTCCCAGATAAGTCAAAGGAAAAAGACCTGAAAGCCTACAACGATTTCGACAAATGGAAAACTGCAAAAGGTGCAAAGTCTGTGTCTGAATCAGTGCTTCTGAACATCAATTTTCACTTTTAATTAAAATATACTATAATAAGACGCTGTTTTTAGTAGTAGTTTTTATTGTCTCGCAAAAGGTGTGAAAAGTAGAGTACACTCCTCGGGGATAAAGCTGTTCACGACAAATCGTGGGCGCGCTTGAACCCCTCACTGCGCTCAGGACTTGTCTTAACTCAGGACTCATAACACCCTCGCTGCGCTCGGGAATTAAATCTGGAGTCCTTCGTTACGTTCAGGATTCAATATCGCGCCCGTGACACAAAACATGAAAACAGTGCTTTATCCCCTCGGTGTATAAAATATAAAAACAATATATATTATACAGTAGTATGCTACATACTACTGTATAATTTATTTTGTTAACTGGAAATGATCTCTTATAGAGATCTCTTCCAGTCAACCCGTCATGGCTGTGTGAGTTATAATGACCAATCAGAAGTGACACCAGTGCATTTTATTATTAATATGCAACTATAATTATACCTACATAACAATACCAAATATGTTCAATACATAATATATACTCAAATACATGCATGCATACAACCATATATATTTATATATATATATATATATTTTAATATAAACTTACTATAATATAACTATACACAACCTGTGGTTGAGTCAATAAATACTAATAAAGGAGGAAACAGAAGGGCTATCCTGTATGCTTGCTGGGAGCTTATTGCTCAAAAATTAAATAGGGGCTATTTCTTCTTCTTCTTTTTTAGCCATTTTAGGCCTCCTTCAGTTGCCGCCACTTGTCGCGGTTTTATGCTGTTTGCATCCAATTAGCTTCTGCCAACCTCACGTCATCCTTTCTTGCGGTTTGCGGTCTACCTCTAGGTCGCTTCTCCCCCCAAGGCCGCCACTCCAAGACCGTCTTGCACCAGGAACCATGTTTCCGAGCAACATGACCCGCCCACGCCACTTAAGACCTGACACACACTTGATGGCATCTGCAACACCGCTTGCCTCTCTAAGCCATGTGTTTGTTTTACGGTCCCTAAGTGTAACCCTCACGAATTTCCTTTCTAATGCCCTCTGGGCCACTTGTATTTTATTAATACATCCTCTTGTTAGGATCCAGGATTCAGCTTCGTAAGTTAGCACTGGCAGGATACACTGGTTGAATATTCTAGCCCCTTTTTTAAAAGGCTATGTAGTTCATAGAAATATTTTGCACCTCTCAAATACATCTTATTCATTTGATAATTTCATGACATTTCTATTGAATAATATAACACTGGCTGCATTATTTCATAGAAATGTTATAAAATTATCCTATGAATAAGACGATGTATTTGAGAGGTGCAAAACATTTCTATGAACTAATTTTGCCCATGTTATAATTTATTGTAGTATTGCCGTCACCGCCCGGTATTAAACATCATAATCAAAGTTGGGATTCCATATAATATACTTACACTGACTCACACCTATTATTATCTAGCCTTAAATGAGCATCATAAGAGATAGTTTGAGAAATGGATACTGAAAACGCAAAAAATAGACAGAATGAAAGAAATCTTTATTCAGCTAATAAAGTAAAAAAAAAATCTCATACATAAAAAGTATACTGGCGTCGATATGGACTAACTACTTCCTAAATACTATTTTACATTAGAAATACAGTATCTTCCAGAAGTACAAAATAAAATTTAATTCGGTACTTGTGTTCCCAGTCAAGAGTTGCCTCTGAAAGTTTGATAAAACCTTTCAGACCACTTTTATTTTCCAATTAAATTAACTAAAACAGTGTCCTGCTCGTCACTGTATTATATTATTATTAAAACAATTGTTGAGGTCTGTTTCAAATGATAGCAGTACAACTAATATTAATATCAGAAATCTACGTCTAGTCGGCGTATGGGAATTATGGCAAGTGGCGGGCGACAGTTCTGTAATGTCAAAATATTAAACTTAGCTACAGATTATACGTTTCGTTACTTTACTACAGAAACCGTCCTAAAAAATGCGTATTATTGCGTATCGCACGACACTACAGTTACACCACACACACAAACAGACACACAACCCGCGCACTTGCTTACTACAATATCAACCACTGGCAACCCCAGAATTCCAAATTGTATGGGATACGCAGAGCGTAAGTAGTGCTCAAGGAGCTACGAGCGTCACCAATTTACGGTTACCACTTACCACCAGGCGGACCGCACGCTTGTTTGCCGCTTATCTTGTAATGGATGGATGACCGAGTGGTACCCCTAACTATAGGCTACTCGCTCAGGGTTCGAATCCCGGTCGGGGGAGATGAATATTTTTTCTCGGGTCATAGTTGGCTATTACATTTAATATATTATAGGAGATCTTATATATGTTATAATGACATTTAAACGATTATTTCAGTTTTTAGGAGTGAGTTAATGCGCTTCCATCAATGGCCCAATACATTGCCAACTTGCTTTGCTGCAAGTCGCTGCTTGATTTTGTCTTGTGTTTAATATAATTTCTATAACATACTACCTAAATTATTTACTATTGCATTTAGCAGACGTACAAATAGTTGTTTCACTTTAACTTGCAAGTTGAGTAACACTTTAGTACTTTTCTCGAATGAGTAGTTAGGTATTTTTTTATTTATTTTATTTTAGTTTATTTGGAAAACTTACAGTATTGTATAACATTATTTAGGATATCATAAAAAATAACTATATACATTTCAGTTTTCACATTTCACGTATAGCATGGGGTTCGGTTCGTATAGCGTGAAATGGTTTTCACAGGGTCGGCAACGCGCATGTGATACTCCTGGTGTTGCAAGCGTCCATAGGCTACGGTAACCGCTTACCATCAGGCGGGCCGTATGCTTGATTGCCACATTAGAGGTATAAAAAAAAACTTTAGTACCAATGTCACAGCAATGTTTAAATATTATAGTAGCAAACAGCTTGGTGGCGAAGTAGTTTGAGTGCTCTGGTTTCGATTACAAAAACAAAGCAACTTTCGCCATGGTCGATCCCGGGATGGGTCAGTCAAAATTTATATTCTCGAGCTTATCCGCGCTTCGGAAGTTACGTTAAGCCGCTGGCCCTGGTTGTTACTACAACCGCTTTAACCCACCAATCTGCATTGGGCCAGTATGGGGGTGTTATGGCCCAAGCTCCTCATATGTTGCTCCCATGTAGCAAGCCCTGTGCCCAGCAGTGGGACGTATAATGGGCTGGTAATGAATGATGAATTAAAGTAGCAACTATTTGTACGAGCACAATACTTGGTGTGACATAGAACTAAGTGTTGATCTATTTGAGAGTTGGACTGTACGTAAGACAAGTGTTCAACAAAGTGTAAAAAGATTAAATAATTTAAAACTATTTAAGTTCTAATAAGTCCATTAAAACAAATCGAATTATCTCATTGAAACTTGCTTCGAGGAAATACTTCAAAAGTTTCAGTAAGTATAAATTTTAACCAGACTAACTTTAGTTGGTATTTGAGAACGCCGACAAAGACGGCACTGCCTTTGCTCTTTGTTATTTATTAATATTTATTATTTAACCTCTTGAAAACAGTTTACAAACCATGAAACTTTTCTGTGTTAAGTAAAATTGAGGTTAGCACCTACAAACTTAATTAATTAATTAAACACCTTTTCAATATTTACTTACATTTGCTGTCAGCTTTGAGCGCTATGAAATTGTAAGATTGACATGGTTCTGTATAGAATCGAGGAAAATCGTTATATTTCGATGAATTTGATGTCAAGACATGAAATAATCGTTAGACTGACACATCCCAGAACCGTGAGTCACATCGTTATACTACTAACGATAGAATCCACGATGATATAACGATTGTATCGTTATAATGTCGAGACGTCATGCACATGAATTTCTGGATACTTTAAATGAAATGAGTAATTGGATTTGATTAAATAGTATAAAATGTATCTAATAAAAATAATCTACTTACCTATTTAATGACCACTACGCCACTGGAGGACCTACAAATTTCTTCACCTCTTTCTACCCTTTTTTAACCCCTGACGAAAAAAGAGGGGTGTTATAAGTTTGACGTGTCTGTCTGTGTATCTGTGTATCAGTGTATCTGTGTGTCTGTCTGTGGCATCGTAGCGCCTAAACGAATGGACCGATTTTGATTCGTTTTTTTTTTGTTTGATTTGTTTTTTTTGTTCTTAGCTATAATTTATAAAGATCAGTTCAGGCGTTTGATGACTATCAGCTAATTTTCTACATGAAAATAGGATTTTACTAACTTTTACAGATCCGATTGATTTCAAATTTGGTGTACAGTCACTTTATTTATTTATTTATTTGCAACACAAACAGATAGTTATCAGTTAACATTTGTAACATTTGAGGTTAACAGTTTTGTTTTAGATACTACCCTTAAATAGTGTTGACAGCATGTTCATTATGTAATAGTTGCCACAAACTAATGCTGTTACATGCCATATATCATAAATTCAGAATTATATAATTCCTCTAAAAAATATATATATAAATACATTTACATACATACATATACTCACTTAAACATAAATCAATAGAACTAAAGTTAAAACTAACAATTATCTAGTAAGCCGTAAGCTCTTTCTTAAACAAACTGTGACTATTAAAGATATCTAAGTTATGTTGATCAAAACTCAATTCATTATATGTGCGACACATTCGGTACAGTGGGGAGTGGAAAGCTCTCTGTGTTTTACATAAGGGTAAGTCAAAAGTGACCTCACGTTGAGCCTGTCTTGGTATTCTTAAAGGTATTTTCAAGCTAATATTTTGAAGCACAGAAGATTCCGTTACATTGTGCAAGATCTTGTAAAGAATCAGTAAACTTATATAACATTTGCGATTTTTTAGTGTAGAGACGCCAAAAAACCTTAACCTCTCCTCATAAGACGAAAGTTGATATTTGAGATTAAAACGATAACAGACCTGCCTTATGTGACATTTCCATGACATTCTAATCTTGAACTGATCCTATACCATCAAAAAGTCTGCGAAATGCTTAATTCTTCAGAAACTTAAAGCAGATACAGCGTGTTTGGGCTCTTATGAATAGTCTTAATGAGATGGTGTTAGATAGATGATTTATGACGCCGGGGGTTACTTAAAATTTTTACTTTTGTAATTATTTATAGTTTTCTTTCTTTCTTAGTAATTGTTACGATACCATATTTGTTACCGTATTTTATACTATATTTTATACCGTATTTTATACGTTTACCGTATTTATTAATTGACATTCTATTCTCTATATTAGTTGTATTTAATTTAATTGTAATTTGTATTTTTGTACGCCTTTCATGGCAAGACATGTTGATACAGTGTACCTATTTTATGTAAGATCCATTTAATTAATGACACACATGTTCTGACAAATAAATTATCTTTATCCTTTATCTTTATCTTTACCAATACTTCAAACTATACTATTTTATACGCACGGCAAATGAGCCAACACTACCTGATGTGATGAGGTAAGGAAGAATTTACAAAGACAGCTAGTGCAGTATAAACAAATTGCTCTAGCCGCAACCATGCCGGCCTTTATGGTGGCCTTTTCACGCCTCTTAGAAGTGAACGTAATATGAATGTTGCCTAAGTTTGAATGTGGAGCTTTTTATTTTTCACAAATTCTGAAAATATATCTTAATACTAGCTGTCTAGGTAGGTCTATCTTTACACTAGGTGGTAGACCCGTATGTAGGGTCGTCTGGGAAGGTACCACCGCCTCTCTTATTTCAGCCGTGAAACAGTTCGCTGTGTTTCGGATTGAAGGGAAAGGTAGCCAGTGTAATTTCTGGGCATGGACGGCATTTAATCTTAGGCCCCAGAACCTGCAATATCAAGTGATTTTTCCTTGTTATTGCTGGTGTCTATAGGCTGCGGTAACCGCTTACCATCAGGTGCGCCGTCAGCTTGTTTGTCATCTAGTTGTATAAAAATAAATATAAAATATTTTTTAGTAATATAGCAACACGTGACGTCATCTGTTTCGCCGATTTTATATGAAACATTTTTAGACGATTCGCTGCAACATATCAAACATACCACTGTATCTCTGAAACTATTGATTTTAAACATACTATTTCTTTTGTAATATTTCTATTTTCTATATCTAAAAAAATGTTTTGAACCAGCTCAAAAGCGCTTTTAGACCGTAGACAAAAATGTAATGAATAACTCGCTTTTCTTTAATTCACATAAAACTGTTTATTTTATTGGAAAAAAAAAAATTATTGCACAAAAATGGCAATTTAGAAGTCACAAAAGTGTCCAACAGCGTTTTGTCACATTCATTATGGTCGAAAAGTGAACACATCTTTCATAAGAAATTATATTACACGCATACATGCATACACATACATAGAAAGAGAGATTATAGATAACTAGACAGAGAGTAATAATGTTACCTATAGAATAATAATTATATTTAGGTTACTTTACTACTTTAATCTTTAATTATGTTTAAATATGTATCTTGTTACTGTAGAGCGGGGCCGCCTGGCACAGGTATATGAAATACTTAAAAGGTTTTTATAACGATTTAATATTAGCAAAAGTTATAAGAAATAAATTTATTATTATTATTTTAACAGCGGTCCATTTTGTGATGTAGGTATTCAACTTAAATTTCGATTTAGCGTGTGTTGTACAGAACTAGGCCAATTTTCGTTTTATATTTCGCCAAAAAATAAAATAATTGAGTTTTAGGTTACAAGTTAAACATAATGTATTGTGGGAAGCGTAATCTGACGTGAATATCGACGTGGGTCAATTTCTAAGGACGATGTGTTGACAGGGGAGGAAGCGAAGGTGTCTATAATTTCCGTCATTCGAGGAAATATGTGCGTGGCCTACACTATTTTGTCAATAAAATCTTTTAACACAACTTTCTGTATAAGTAGTTATATTGTTGAATAGAAAAAACTGTTAGAAAAGTCCCATCAAAGTTGTTTACAACAATACTCAAGCGGAAACAGCCCATAAATCTACAAGTCCGTCTGTTTATTGCAAGTTAAGTTGAGTCAACGATATTTTTTTATAAATGTTATTGAAATCGAGATCTCTTTGCAGACATGGTTTATATCTACATAATTATATGTTTTATTAAGTTCTGAAACTAATGTTTAAACTTAAAACATTGTGAATTTCTTTATTGTTTCACAAACACAAGCACGTATCATCATCATCATCACCAGCCTATATACGTCCCACTGCTGGGCACAGGCCTTCCTACATGGTAGAAACACATGAGGAGTTTGGGCCATAACACCACCACGCTGGCCCAATGCGGTTTGGTGGGTTAAAGCGGTTTTAGTAACAACCGGGACCAACGGCTTAACGTGCCTTCCGAAGCACGGAGGAGCTCAAGATTATAAATTTTGGTTGACCCATCCCAGGGTCGACCATGGCGAAAGTTGCTTTGTTTTCGTATTCGAAACCAGAGCGCTCAAACCAATACGCCACCGAGCTCCTATAAGATAGCATATAGTAGTGCTTGTGCCGAGGATACAAGTTAACGGAGATTTTAACCGCCTCTGTGGTCAAGTGGTTGAGTTCACCTACCTTAGATCTAGAGCGGACCTTTATGGTTAAAACTACCTATTTCAGATCTAGAAGTCTGGAGTTCAATTCTCGTGGGTGCAGAAATTATTTACCGACCGGGTGGTCGAGTGGTCTGAGCCCCTTGCTATACAGGCTACTCGGTCGGAGGTCCCGGGTTCGAATCCCGGTGGGAGCAAATGTTTGTATGATGAGTACGAGCATTTGTTCACGAGTCATGGATGTTTATATGTTTATTTATATAAAAGATATTTTCATTTTCATTTTCATTGTGTTTAAAATGTATCATAGTAACTGCTTGCAATATTTAATTGACTTCTACATAAAGATATAAAAATAATCAACTTTTGAGTTCCGGCTCACGCTGTGCTCGTCGTCGAAACGCTAGTGTCGCCAACGATTATCAAATGGTTGTCAAACAAACGCCAAAAGGTATGACAGCGCTGCCACAATTACGAATCCAAGGCTGCTGTCTTTATAGAATCGCATAGCTAAACAATTTAAAAATCTCATCAATACCAACAACTTTTACTATACCTACATATAATGAACCCAGAGAAGTCACCTGTACTCACACCCCTTTTTACCATCTTCATGAATAAATATTAAATAATAATATTATACAAAATATTCTAAACACGTAAAAGCTTTTAAGGCATCGTCATTTCAAACACAAAGTCCAATTTCGCCGAATCATATTCGGTATAAATATTAATTCATAATTACAATAACAATTAACAGAGGCGCTAATAGAACAACAGATCATTGTAATATTCCCTCTGACACTGAGCCAGATTCTGTTTAGTTTTTAAGCCCCGAAAAAAAGGGGTGTTATAAGTTTGACGTGTCTGTCTGTGAATCCGTGTGACTGTCTGTGGCACCGCAGCTCCTAAACGAATGGTCCGATTTTGATTTGTGGTTCAAGGTTACCCTTTCAATACGCCAAGTCGTTAAACGTTAAGTGAGTCTAATTAAATTAGCCGGCATTTAATCAAGCGGCGAATTTACACATATGGTGGCGACATATACAGGGTGGTGCCGTCAATACGACAGTAAACTAAAACATGGGCTATATTAGTTCATAGAAATGGTTTGCCTCAGTCAAAAACATCTTATTCGTTTGATAATTTTATGGCATTTCTATGGAATAATGCAGCCAATTATATTATTTCACACAAAATTATCACATGAGTAAGATGTTTCTGAAAGTGGCAAACCATTTCTATGAACTAATATAGCCCATGTTTTAACTTATTGTCGTATTGACGGCATCACCCTGTATATTCTTTGGTTTAAGTACGTTTTATCCGGCACGCCTCTCTGGCAGGCGTGTGCTCTCTGATGGCATCATCTCTCGAATAACTGAGCATCTTTTCTGTGATCTAATAATCCACGTAAAAGGTATTTTACACGAGTGTCTAAATTATGTCTAAATTATTTCTTGTTCTTCGAAACAAGGAATCAAAATGACTGAGTGACACACTTTGCTCTTGCCACTAAACCGGTTCTGATATGAAATAATTATATGATATGAATGAGAGGTGTCCAACAGAATATGAACGCTAAAGTCACACGATAAGTTACAATTTCGCGTGCAAGCAGGTAACGGACGTAAAATTAAGCAAAATTTTATACCTAAATTTGACTTTTGTTCTAAAGTGAACCTTATGTTAGACTAAGTATTAGGTGTAATTCTGTGCCGGTACGGTAGATAGGGCTATCTATCTGTCGATAGAATACTCAAACCGGCCGTTAGTAATTTTATCTCAGTTTAGATGATTTTGGTTTGACTTTTCATCGTCAATTCAGTATCTCCACCTCAGCATCACGCACAAAGAAATTTAGTGCCTCGTTTCTTAGTTGTACTTCCAGAACTTGGAATTCTGTGCCAGCATGTGATCTCTCCATCCTATAACATGGAGTCCTTCAACAGAGGCGTGAAAAAACACCTTTTGGGCCGGCAAGGTGGAGGCAGCTAGAGCAGTGTCAGCTGTCTTCGCATATGGACCCTTCTTACGGCTTCACATCAGGTGGTGTTTAGTCATTTGCCGGGCTTTGTATAAAAAAAACAAATATTCAAATAAAATTTAAGGCTAAATCCTGTCAGAATAGAATAGAGTAATTTTATTACGACATAGACGAAAAATATTGCAATACATTATTTGTCAAACAGGGCAAGTCAGAAAAAAATCGCGAAATTAGCATACAATTGTTGTTTTTTGTATGTTTTAATGACTGAAAGCCATATTGAAAGTTATATCCCTTTGCCTTATTTAACGTTCTTTTCCATCATTTTGCTCCTTATTTCACTTTTAATACATTCGACATCTCGTTCGGTAACTTTATGTTATAAACAAAACTTAATGCGAATCAAACCGTGTTTTGTTATATTAGTAATAAATTACACCACTTTTCCATTAAAAAAACACCTTGAAAGAGATGATTTAGTATTGAACCGAACAAGAACTGCGCTATTATGAATCATTTCAGTGTTAACCACTTCGCTAATTCAACAATAAACCTATAAAATTTGGACGGCAGCCAAAGTGTTTCGCTTAGTTAAATGAGCGTAAGTGTTCATTTCGTGAAGTACACAAAAATAAGTAACGCGTTTTTTCCTGCGTATCTTTTTAGTTCTTTGTGTAACTAAGAAAAAGCTTTATTAAAATCAGCTTAATTTCATCTCTAGAAAGAATGAAGCTAGATCAACTTAAGTAATTAAATTATTATTTGCGTAGGAAGGCCAGTATCATGTTTTAATGAAGTTAAGAAAGATATCTGCAATCAAATATTACTGAGAATGCCGTTTTGAGAAAATTTAGTTTAAAAACGTTGTTGTAAATTAGTTTTTAAATTAAAACTCACAATAATAAATTATAACGGATCCAAGGTGTGGACTGTATTACTATGAAGTGTGTATAGGCTTAATTGGTGCTATAGACTCTTGGCTATAATTGTAACGTTTATTTGCAAAAAAAAAGCAGTAAGAGAGAGATAGTGTTGTCCTTAAAAATAATTAGCAATCAAAACATCTCTACTTTTTCCTATGTATTGAATAGGAATGATAAATGAATACATGATAAATGTAGGTAAAATAATTATACTTTATAGTACTAGTAAACTTACCAACGCTTAGTACGGTCGTAATTCATTGCCCTGTTTTCTACAATTATCCTTCAAATTTTACGAGAGTTACAATTAAGTACAGAACGTAATGTTTTAACAGTGTGTTGTTAAGGAAAGGGGATCGTTGTAATGTGCAGGTAAATGCTTGCCTTATTTAGTAATTACATTTAGGAAAACATAATTTTGTAAGATAATTTAAACAATTTCTACAAAATGGGGACCTAAATATTATAATATGGGAAGAAATTGTTTATTTTGCACATTTGCACATATAACACAGATAAGTAAACGAATACAAAATGATACAAAAGCCCTCGGCACTTAAAATTAAAACAATCTCTACCTTATTTATTATTATTTCTTTTTTTTCAGGAAATAATTTTTATTTATACAAAGCACGGCAAATGACTCAACGCCACCTGATGTGAAGCAGTAAGAAGAGTCCATATGCGGAGACAGCTAGTGCAGCTTGAGACACACTGTTCTAGCCGCCTCCACCTTGCCGGCCCATGAGGTGTCTTTTCACAAAGAGTACATTTTTTATACGGGTACCTTTTCACGCCTCTTTTGAAGGAACCCATATATAGGAAGGAGGGAACACACGTGCTGGCAAAGAATTCCAAGTTTTGAAAGTCCGACAAAGAAACGTGTTACTAAACTTTTTTGTCTTCTTTGTTCTTTGCTTGTTTTATAACTTTATTGTTCATCAACTACAAGGACAAAACAAAGTACACTTAGTTAAAGCAACTTACAATCGTTTTTTTTTTTATTTTATTTTTATACAACTAAATGACAAACAAGCTGACGGCTCACCTGGTGGTAAGCGGTTACCGCCGCCGAATATCGCGGAATTTTGCTTACATCTCTTTCAGGCAACCTCAGGATGAAAAGAATCCTTGGAAGAACCTTAGGGACTTTCTTAAAATAAATACTAATACATACTCTTACGAAAAGTAAAAAAAACCTATGAAAAAATATATCATAAAAATATAAGACCACAGACTACATCATTGTGTAGGAAAGCTAGTAACTTGGTCACAGGAGACAGTAAAAGCATGGAAGGCACAAAAGATCCCAAAGGATCTAAGTGCAGTATGATATGCCCATTGCCGTAAAGGAAATCAAGGCAAAAAAGCAATTGAAGGAGTTTGAAACGAAGAAAAAGGACTAGTTTTAAGTATTTGTTTGTACCAATAATGTCTAGTCTGTTTCTAGAACATAATATCAAACAAGTACGTACAGACGGCGGCAAATCAAACGTAACGTCAGTTGTAAAGTGGTTCATAATACAACGGATTACGGCACTCACAAATCTCAAAGGAGTTTGTACTACGTGTGAAACATTTGTTATACTCAGTAGGTACTTCTTTACGAGGATTCCAATGTTTGTTTGTAGCAGTTTTAAAGACTGCTAATTGATTTCGAATCCTAATTGCAGTATTTAAGTGACACAGCAGTGTCTGAAGCACGCCTCCAGTAAAGTTATCCTTTGTGAAAACTATAATGACCGGCTGATAACCGGTCCTAATATACTAAACACAGAGATATATACTTACTAAAGTTTTGTTACCTAGCAATTTTGATTTTTACAAAAAAACAGAGCTTGCTTGGTAACTAAAGCGTGGTAGGCCTATATATATATCTGTGAGTAGAGTAGTATATTGGATTTCGACGTTAGTGGATTTGGACTTGCCTAAGTAAAATATGACATATTTTACAGGTATCTTGTTCAAAAGCATCTGACGAATAACAAATAATTTTTGACACGTACAATAATCACAAAATACACTGTTTTTAGAAAGCACGTTTAGCCGAAACCTGTGTTAGATAGATAGATATACAAAAATAACATATGTTTCGAGGTATTCAACCTCATAAGTAGATGTTAGTAACAAACTTTCCATAATCTATGGTTAATAGTTTCAATTTTATAACTTACTACCCCCATAACTTTTCTCTACTCGGCCTTTTTTTATTAAAGGGGAAGAAGGCATTTGCGCCTACTCTTTCATTGTTGGAAAAAGAACAACAGGGTTATATGTATAAGAACTACAGGGTAAGGCTCCTTTGTCGAAGATGTAAAAGACTGAGACTACCCACTAAAACAACCCCAGCCCCCTTATTCTCAACTGTCGGAAAGAATTCGAATTTCGGAAACACTATACCTGTCACTTTTTATCGCGCTGCGTCAAAGCGAGACGGCATGTGACTTTTCGAATCGAATCCGTGATCCGACAGTTGAGAATAAGGGGGCAGTGCTTCTTCTTCATTGCAGTAAGTACAAGTTAAGGTTAACAGTTGCCTTCATACCACTTAGCCTGTTTACCAATCACGTAACTTGATGGACTGTCCCAGCAGGGCAGAATCCATCCCTCATCCAATCATACTCAGGTTAATCTTTCTAAATATTTTCTATGATTTGATTTGGGAGCTTTTAAATAGGCTTGCAATTAAATAATTTTAATAGAACCCTGGTAAAATATTTTACATTTATTTGAAGTTCTAATACCACATTAGTAGATATTAAAGGTAGGTTCTATAATATAATTTTGTATTTGTAAGATTAATTATAAAGTTAGTATTTTATTTAAATGGCTCTGAAACCTATTCATTTAAAAGTAAATCACTACAATAGATTATGTTTTGCTATTCGGAATTCGAGAAAGTTCTTCGAATAGAAGTGTCCCGCAATTGTAATTTATCAATATTAAGGCCAAAGCAAACGAAAAGCGATTATTAGCCAAGAATAGGTATGTCGTACGAGATGTTATATATATATTTTATATGTTTGTTGGGTTTATACTCTATTACTTGAAAATATATTAACATGCAGATTCTAAGCATTTTTCAGCGACTCCTGAAGTTACTTTTAAATTTATAATATTTATTGCAGCAATGTGGAATTGCTGTACGTTAGCATTAAAATGATATACAGGGTGGTGCCGTCAATGCGACAATAAATTTAAACATGGGCTATATTAGTTCATAAAAATGGTTTGCCACTTTCAAAAACATCTAGTTTGATAATTTCATGACATTTGTATGAAATAATACAACATTGGCTGCATTATTTCATAGAAATGTCCAGAAATTATCAAATGAATGAGATGTTTTTGAAAGTGGCAAACCATTTCTATAAACTAATATAGATCATGTTTTAATTTATTGCTGTATTGACAGCACCACCCTGTATACATTCTGTTTCTTTAGTCAATGCGAAAGGGATCATGATCACTGTGCATGGTAAACTACCCTTTATCACATATGCCTTTGGCCACATTTGACAAATAGAGGTATTTGCACGAAGGGTTAAGACAAAGGCTTGCCTTGAACCTGCGTTCACACTAGAAGCAGTATTTCTTTGGAATATATCAGTGATTGTCAAAAATGTTTCTCCAAAAAAATATTTCTATATTTACATTCCGTGTATCCAACAGTGGGCATCTCTGGGAAATGATGATGATGATGATAACTATTAACCCCCGACGCAAAAAGAGTGAAGTTATAAGTTTCTCGTGTCTGTCTGTGTATCTGGGTGTCTGTCTGCGTCGTCGTAGCTCCGAAACGAATGAACCGATTTCGATTTGTTTTTTTTGTTGTTTGAAAGTTGACATGGTCAAGATGATTCTTAGCTATAATTTATGAATATCTGTTCAAGCGTTTGATGATACTTTCTACACACACATAGAATACTACTACTACACATGGAACTTTCCCAGATACAATTAATTTCAAATTTTGTTTCCCTACTTCAGCGGTATTTCCAAGACATGATAACCTTGAGCTGCTCCTGTACCATCAGAAAGTCTGCGGGATGCTTAATTCTTTAGAATGTTAAGGAGGTTTTTTTATATATATAATTAGATGACAAACAAGCTGACGGCCCACCTGATGGTTAGCGGTTACCGCCGCCTATAGACAACTGCAATAACAAGGAAAAATCACTTGATGTTGCAGGTGCGTTGTCATCCTGGGGCCTAAGATGAAATGCCGTCCATGCCCAGTAATTACACTGGCTACTTTTCCCTTCAATCCGAAACACAGTGAACTGTTTCACGGCAGAAATAAGAAAGGCGGTGGTACCTACCCAGACGACCCTACATACGGGTCTAACACCTAGATATAGCCTGAGTGAGCTAATGAGATGGTGTTAGATACATGATTAATGAGGCCAGGGGTTACTTGAAGTTTTCAATTTTATATAATCGCATCTGAATCTTTAGTTCGAGTTTTGACGTTTATAAAACGTTACTATCGCGACTGCGTTCAGCTGTCAAATTACATGGCAACGACAATAGCTATGACAAAAAAAAATTGTAGAGTCTAAAAACTGCACAAAAGGTATTGTATCTGATATTATTATGTAGGCACTTCACAGATGAACAAGAAAAAATATTGTCTTCAGAGCAAGTGATGTAGTTCTGAATTTAAATTAAGTGAGTAAATCGAGCCAAATAACGCTATGCCCTATTTATCATTATAAATTACGCATTACATAACAATGGTACCATTATTATAATGCCTTTGGTAACATTGTACTTAGCACTCCGCAAGATATGTTAATGGCATAATTAAGTGCCCAGAAACCCAAAATCTCATCAAGCTACTAACATATTCTGTATTTTATGTCTACCAAACACATTTCATTGGTTGTTGCAATAGCGGAATTAGATTCTATAATTTTAAAGTACTCCATGCCGTATAACAATGGACCTAGTCTTTCCTGGAACCGTTTTAACCCGGCGAGCATTAAATTCCAGATATAATTGATTTTTCAATTGTCATAGACCTCCAGACGTCTAACGCCGCATGACAGGTTAAATTGACAATAGCGTTTTGTTGTTAAGACATATCTTATGATGTATTTTTTTAAAGTTCAATGTAGGAAGACGTGCGATTACCCAGTAAAACGTACGATAAGACGTAAATCTGATGTTCAAATGTTTTACATAAAACAAAAATTAAAACCGACTCCAAAAAACTGAAAGGGATAAAATAATTAAATTTTAGTAGGTACTCATCCCATAGGAACATATTTTTGGAGTCGGTGCTTTACTATCTATGGTTTCTGGAAACAACTTAGCACTAACTCCAAAAATATGTTCCTAGGGGATGAGTACCTACTAAAATTTAATTATTATATCCCTTTCAGTTTTTGGAGTCGGTTTTAATTTTTGTTTAATTTTTTTTTCACAATTTTTAGTGATAACTTTTGAAGATCAAAGCTAGATGGGTGACCGTTAGCTTAAATTGATTTCTACTATCGTATCATTTCACTAAAAATTCACAGGAAAGCAAAAATCCGCAATTTCGCATATGTAGACGACTTAGTTTTTCCAGTTTTTTTGATTTAAAAACCAAACTACCCAATGGATATTCAAAAAATGTTTCTTGGACCAAATGGGAACTATTCCGCATCGAACAAAAAAAGAATCATCAATATCGGTTCACGGAGTCAAAAGTTCTGAGGTAACAAACATAAAAAAAAATATAAAAAATCATACAGACAAATTGATAACCTCCTCCTTTTTTTGAAGTCAGTCAATAAGATACATTTTTACAACCTGTATAATACCCTATATCTCTAATTTAATCCCTTTCATGGACATAGGATGCAAAAAAAATATTTTCCCTTCAAATAGTACCGACATTTGAATAAGAGATACCTATGCCATAGTGGAATTTACTAATTGAGTCCTAAGTACCCGACTGGCTTATCGCATATATCTTACAGTAGCTTCGTAGTGTTCAGTTCTAACGGTGAGTAAGGTCGCCAAAGCTCAAGCGTTATGTTAGCAGGGCACTGCTTTCCTATGCTGTCAACAAAACGCGTTCTCTTAATTTTTTTTCAGCGTAGGCAATGTAAGTAGTGCCAAAGGTGCTACAAGCGTCTAAAGGCTACGGTAATAACGCATGAGTAGTGCTCAAGGTGCTACGAGCGTCTATAATAGGCTACGGTAATAACGTATGAGTAGTGGAAAGCTGCTACGAGCGTCTATAGGCTACGGATATAGCACGTGAGTAGGGGCCAAGCTGCTACGAGGTCTATAGACTACGGTAACAACGCGTGAGTGCTATTAGCATCTATAAGCTACGGTAAACGCGTAGGGGATGGGTCAATCTAAATTTTTGATCTTGAACTCATCCGTGCCTCAGACGGCACGTTAAGCCGTTGGTCCCGGTTGTTATTGCAACCTCTTTAACTTACCACTGCATTGAGCCAGCGTGGTGGTGTTATGGCCTGAACCCCTCATGTACTTCTACCATGTAGGAAAGCCTGTGCCCAGCAGTGGGCCGTAAATAGGCTGGTGATGATGATGATTATGATGAAAACCTTTTATTTAAGTTAAAGCTGTCTGTGTATTTTATGCCCCGTTCTTAACATTGAATTTGAAAAAAACGTTTCATTAAAAATAATAATGTCTAACAGATATGATTCCTAATCGCTTCGAGAAATGTAATTTTCTGTGTGTCAAAAACTGTGATTTCTTATAATAAATCACTTTGTTTCATCAGAACTATAAGACCCCTTTTCAAATGTCACAGGTAAATGGACCATTGCAATCTTCTATTTATTTGTTACGACAGCTAACTGGGGAGAGGAATGATAACTTATGAGGGCTTTCAGCCATTTATGGATTGTGTGTGGGACTCATAAATTCATCAGTCGAGTATATGTATCTTAATTTGCTCTGAGAACGAGTTTTTGAAAATCGTATCAAACCCTATAATGACTAAATGGCTCCGCGGACCTACAATGAACCAAAAGATGATTGTTTCATGGTAACCCTCTGATTTTCTTTCGCCCCAGCTAAATTTAATTTCATTGGAACTAAAAACAGACAGCGGGTCACTATGGTAATTAAAAATTAATTAGGTCTCGAATCTGTGACTAGGCGGATTAATGCACATCTGGAAGGATACTTTTTTCGTTTCGTTGTGATAACTAAGTATTCTTAGAACCGTTATAAAGTGCGTGCTTGTTCTACTCGTACCTGTAGCAATAGTTATTCAGATATAGTTAAACAAAAATATATTACGTTGGTCTTAATTGTTAATTGTTGTAGATTTTTTGTTGGTTTAATATTATTTGTATGTATTTGTTCTAGTAAACAACATGATTTAGTGCCTGTTTAGATGTGTGACGGGGAAAAAGTTTCTTCGCATTTTTTAAGAAAATTCAAAACATTTTTAATATAGTTTATTTAAATTTAACTAAAGTATGTAGGTACCATTTAGTTCGATAACTTTTTGCCATCTTGTAGGTAGGGACACGATCCCATTGCTATAGAAATTTTGGGGCTTCTGATCAAAGTACCGCGACAAGTGGTTTTGGCAGTCCTCTCGTGATGTTAACCTGACACTGCCTAGAGAATTCTGAAGAGAGCGAAACAGGTGGAAATCTGAAGATGCAAGGTCAGGACTATACGGCGGATGCATTAACACCTCTCAGCCAAACTCTCCTAATTTTTGCTGAGTGGCGAAAGATGTGTGAGGTCTAGCGTTATCATGATGAAAAACCACACCCCTTCTGTTGATTAATTTCGGCCGCTTCTTTCTCTCAACTTCTTGCTTTAATCTCATCAGTTGTTCGCAGTAGAGTTCAGAATCGATGGTCCTGCCTGGTAGCCTGACCGGCCTTTGACCACGACCTTTTTCGCACGTTCTTGTCGTACGTGATCCACTTTTCATCACCAGTTATCAGCTTCTTCAAAAATGGTTCGGTTTCATTACGTCGTAATAAAGAATCACAAATGAGTACACGTTTCATTAGGTTTCTTTCAGTGAGCTCGTGGGTACCCAAATATCGAGCTTTTTTGTGTACCTATTTTTTTTTAAATGCGCCTTAACTGTTTTGTGGTCAATTCCCAGTTCTTCAGCTACGTCTTAACTACTGATATGCCGATCTTGCTCCAGTTTTTAAAAAATGGCATCAATTTTATCCGTAATAGGACGACCAGAGCGACGTGCATCTTTGACATCAAAATTTCCGGATTGAAAACGCTGTGCTACTCTCACAGACACTGCACTAGGTCCATAAACATCGCAATTTTTTTTCGCGGCTTGCGTTGCATTTTTACCTTTTTTGTAGTAAAATTTTAAAATGTATCGAATTTCTTCATTAGATTCACTCATCTTGACAGTACGAAAAACAAATGAAAAACACACATTTTCCTAATTTAAATTTGGAATTATCTTTTTTAAAATCTAAACTTTTAATGATACCAAAACTAGCCAGATACAAATAGTACAGCCAAAGAGATTTAATTACAAGTTCATACATACTATAATGCGAAAAGACTTTTTCCCCAACCTAATATTTCAACGAAATACGTCACAATATACAGGCACAAACACACAAAACATAAACATTCATTCATTCATTTAAATTCAAAGTGGAAACTTTGTTGGCATTTTGTTAAGTTCAATTGCGTATATTTTTTGTAATAAATAAAACTTGCCAATCTAATAACCCATGGTAATTATATGAAATATAATCAAGGAGATTTGAAATTCAGCCATACATAATAATAAATGATTGACTAACGATCTATGTCTCTTAGGATTGTATTTTTGTTACTGCTGTTTATTTTATCTGTATCCTTTAGTGCAGTGAAGCGTATTTGATTGATTGATTGTATGACAACAGAATCGATACTAATGAATTACAGACTCAAACGCTTGACCCTCTTATGTATTATTAAGTACTATCGAAGTCAAAAAATTTTGGCAATCATTTAATTGAGCACTTTATATAAAATGGAGTTCGGCTGTCAGTCCGCTTGATTTAATCCGTTAATACGTTTGAAACAAAGCTTATATAGTCATAATTAGATTATAGTTATGTATTAATAAAACTCAGTTTTCTATAAAACTAAAACTCAGTAAATTGCTTCTAAAATATTAAAGTTCATAACTGACTTCATTCAGAAAAACGTTTTCAATTTTCGTTAAATACCATTTTAAGATTTAATAATTATTTTTTAATTTTCTTTTTAAGTTTATGTTATGTTGTAAATTGATATTGCTTTTTTGTTTGCACAAGTCTCATAAATAACACAATTTAATTAGTTTTTGTTTTAGTTTTAAGTAGTCGTATGTAACAAGTGGCTATATAGGTAGGTATATTGTTTATGTGTCTAAGCTAGATAAGAAGTGGATAGTAATTTCAAAATTATCCCAATTTGGTTTCATAATATTTCACGAAAGTTAGTGGAAAACTCTTTTTACATTACCGATCTTAACACAACACATTTAGATTCACTTCAGCTCGTACTCTTTATTCCTCCTATTGGGATATTTGCCAGAAATATTTTACGTCCTTTTACGTTCCCAATTCTACAATAACACCATGACAATCTTGTATGAGTAATAATATTGCCAGGCAATGAATTTTACGACTGTATCTGGTATACCACTATGTGTTTCTAGCATTTTATATGCATAATAAAATACGCAACTGACGACTGAAGAGTATTATTAGGAAAGAAGTACAGATGGTATGTCATCACCTCACACTTTTGATTTCAAACAGACCTTGTTTAGTGGTAATAGACGCGATATTTGTTTGCCAAAGGCACTAAAGATTTGCTGTCGACTGTATGTATTTGCTGCGATACTAAAGTTGGATTTGTAGTGCATTTTGACAGTTCAATAAAAATCATAGGTAAAGTTTTTTCGAATGTCAAGACATTCAGAATACGTGAGGAGGTTAAAAATGAACATACTCTCAAGTAACTTACTTCGATCCAAGGTTCATATTCCTAACTTCTATACGCTAGCAAAGATTATATTACAATCGCTAGGCAGGTAATCTGCCAGTGAAGTGAGCATGCAACCAGTCTTAAATTGGCACTTTATATATGGATACATAAGATCACAAATCTGTTATTTTTGGTAATGAACAATCATACGAAAACTGAGAAGAATATTCACCAACGTAATTTGTATGCGCGACTTGGAAAAAAATCTAACTCTTGGTTTTCTTAGAACAGTGACAAGAAGTAAAAAGAATTTAACTCCAAATTTCATAGAACTTTGCCTTTAAAAAGCAATTTACCAATTTGAATATTGTGTTTCTTGAAATCAAAATTTAAGGACAGTCCATAATCTCTATCTCTCGATATGAATAGAAATACGACACATTATAATTTTATCATTGAAATGCCGGTGTAATGTAATACAAAAATCTTGAATGAACTACTCATCTTTTATGCCTCTTTATTATCTTTTATATCTGTGTTTTTTGTATCTTCTTTTTTATCTGTATTTTGCTAATTAAACGAGTTTAGGATGCTATTGGGGATGCCGCCGTAGTGTAGTGCCATCTGAAAAGTTTGCAATAGCTCATACGGATGTACGAGTATTCGTGACCACTATGATCAAAAGAGACGCGTCTCTGATACGACTCCAAAGGACTTCTAAAAGTGAATGCTGAGAGAGGAACTAGCCCCGTCTTTGAAAATTGCATTAAAGCGTTGTAAATTGTGCTTACTACGTTTTACTACTAACCTAAATTAAGAACCATTGCTACTGGACATTTAAAT
The DNA here is from genome assembly GCA_947347705.1 of Nymphula nitidulata. Classification (NCBI taxonomy): domain Eukaryota; kingdom Metazoa; phylum Arthropoda; class Insecta; order Lepidoptera; family Crambidae; genus Nymphula; species Nymphula nitidulata. The sequence goes on from OX374636.1 coordinate 12,948,838, forward strand.
GTCAAATAAATAAATGAATTGAATTGAACCTATTATATTTGTGTTAAAACAAAGAATGGAACAAAACATTTAGTTTAGATCTAACAGAGGTAACAATAAGAGTTCACACGTCTACTGAGACGTTATCAGGGGTTGCCTCCGGGACTCCCCCGCTATTGTAAGTCAATCCAAGTCGTGAGACGCTGCATTTATATTGTTTAGGTTTTATGTATTATGCAGTCGGTATCTCTATCGGAAGGGAGGTCTAAAGTTTATCATAGCCGGTATGTTTTCAATGAATGAAGATAGTTATGTAACAGAAAAATTGCAGATATATAAAATTAGCTCAGAGGCTCTTAGTGTAGGTACTATATTATATACAATATTTATTATTATTATTAATAATAATATTCATACACTCACACCTATTATCTAGCCCAAAGTAAACATCATTAAGAGCTGGTGTTATGGATACTAGATAACGGATAATTAATAATAATTAACTACGCCAACAAAATAGTTTCCGTACTATTGTTTTTTTTATTTTATTGGGTACCTCCCCTTCGCATTCAGACAAGGATGGCATACGTACTACAGCCCACCCGACATGGTAAGCGGTTACGGTAGCCTGTAAACGCTCGTAGCACCTTAGGTACTACTTGCATTGCCTACCCTGAAAAATCAAGAGACGTTATGTTGACATCATAGAAGAACAGTGCCCTGCCAACATAACGCTTAAGCTTTGGCGACCTTACTCACCGCAAGAACACAACACTACGAGGCTACGGTAAGAAGAAAAAATATTGTAATAACATTTCATCCTAATTTAAATATTGTAAAGCTTCCAAACAACTCAAAATTAATGCATTGCCTGTAGAGTTAAAATGCATTGCCAGCCCTAGTATATTTAATAGAAAATTGAGGAAACTTTTACTGAATGGGGTGTTTCTACTCACTTGACGAGTTTTTCGGCAATCCGTGCATTTTGCCCAATGGTTAATGCCCTAACATTATGTACCTTTTGCTTAAATGTTATTAATTTTAAAGATAATAAAATAATATGACAAATTTATGATTGATTTAAGTTGAAATTTTGTAATTTTATTGTATAATGAAGTATTGTAATTTTTTATTTAATTCTAATTTTATTGACTTTCGAGCACAATTGTAAAAAATTGTTAATGAATAAATAATATGATATGATATAATGATGTATGTGAAACGCCAGTCGGGTGCTTAAGACTCAATTGGTAAATTCCACTATGGCACTGGTACCTCTTATTCAAATATCTTTACTATTTGAAGGGAAAATTAATATTTTGCAATTAATATTTGGTATTATACAGGTTGTAAAAATGTATCTTTTATGTCAAATATTTCGACATCACATTTACGTTGTCTACCCTGTGGAAATCACGATAAAGCTTTATTTCGACCGCATATAAGATTCAGAGTCTGAGCTGATCACTAAGCTGACAGCGTCCGAAATTACCCCACTGTCCCCACCTATTTATTTTACGCCTCGGGATTCGAACCCGGTAGATACTTTTAGCGTTTGCACAAGTATTTACAATTTCCGAATACTGATTCCCCGCCTTCGCAGTAAGCCAGGACGACTTACTTTGTTCGCACAATGCAGTTAAACTTGCAAATAGATTTTGTAAGCCAACGTTAATCTGAATTTATTTGTAAAAACTGCAGTTTATTTTTTATTTTTTTATACATGTCTTTGTAAGTTTATAGTTTAAAAACTTTGTTAAATCACTATAGCTAACGCTAGAGTAAACACAATCGCCGAGATTCTATGCAAGCACAGTTTTATTATAATACTATCATAATTACAAGATCTTGTTGTTAATAATAAGTACTAATTTAGGCTTAGAAATCAGATACCTAAGGTACAAGCTTAAACTTGTTTTATGTCGCCGGTACCTACGAATAAAGGCACTCTGGCTATTACGACTTTTTATTTTTATTGCTTTTCTAAACCTGGAACCCATTTAACATCAGCGTCATTCAAAAACTCACCGAAAATGTATTTTTTCATAAATAAAATTAGGCACTATTGATGTCTAACAGCAACTACAGTCATATATCTTCTCAATAATTACAAAATAAAAAAATTTAAGTAACCCCCGGCGTCATTAATCATCTATCCAACATCATCTCACTAAGACTATTTATATGAGCCCAAACACGTTATATCTGCTATAAGTTTCTGAAGAATTTAGCATTTCGTAGACTTTTAAATGGTATAGGATCAGCTCAAGGTTAGTAAGGTAAACGCTGGTAATGTCGACAGTGTCCCGGTACCCGTCAGTTTATAAAAAATAACGAATATTTCTTTTTCTCCCGTGGCAATGCAAGAACTTTCTATGGCATCATAATCTTTGTTATATACTACAAAATCAGAACCACAACAGTTAATTAAAAAAGCAATGGCGACGGAAAAAAATTGCATCAAAGTATAACACTCCCAAATTTTGATGTTTTTTGCTAGTTTTGGTACTGAAAGTGAACTCTAGTATAGTACATTAGATTCTAAATCTTGCAGAATCTATCGACAGTTCGATGATAGTGATTATTTCTTAATGTAGTCAAGTGAAGTATCTAATGAATTTTAACCTTTCAATTAATATTTTTTATTTATTTTGTGGTATTTACCTGTGTGACATTTATTGGTACCTAAAAATCCCTCAGTGACCCAATCCTCGTCAATAATTGACGGTTACTGGGCCTAGCGTGGAAACCTGCACCAATTACCGCCATTTCGTTAAATTTCGCCTTTATCTTCATAAAGCTAAGGTCGTAAGATAGTATCTCGTGCAAATTCCTAGAGTGAAATATGATTCCTTGGCGGTATATATTTAGACTGGCCATAAATACTGTTACAATTAAAAATAAATAAATATTACGTTTGAATTTGGAATCTGTCATTTTTTATATGATTGTTCATTGAGTTTTCTCATTTTGGCGCCAACACATTGTACAATATTTTGCGATATTAAAATGGAGTGGGGTGATAAAGAGAACCGAATCGCTGTGATTGCATTAAACAAAGTAGGTATGGAGCCATATGCAATTTTTAAAACTCTCCATACGCTTGGTATTAGTAAAATGTTTGTGTATTGGGCTATTAATAGGTACAATGAGACCTCCTCTATTTGTGACAGAAAAAGATCTGGCCGTCCACGTAGTGTTCGTGCGAAAAAGGTGGTCAAAGCAGTAAGGGAAAGAATTCGAAGAAATCCTGTCCGAAATCAAACGATTTTATTTCGGGAGATGAAGATAGCACCTAGAGCCATGTCGCGTATGTAGACGCGCGTAAGACTAGGTATATTTATTTACATATATGAGTACACATCTACTCTTTATTTCCAAGCCCCGTTTATTCCCGTGGCTCTCGCAAGGGGCGACTAAGCTATCAACTGCTTCACTGGTAGTGGTAGGGTCTGAACACCATCTTCTTGGTGACCACCATACGCATAGGGTAAAACCAAAGCTTGAAGAGACCTTGCCGCAATGCATGCGGTCAGTGATGCCTTCCGTCTGACAGTGCCAGGTGGAATGCATTGACTCGCCTGCAGGAAGACCCCAAGAAACAACTGCTCCGCTGTCCGCTGAAAGCACACTATAGGGGCCCAATTTAACCTAAACAGCTCGTGGAGCTCTCTCTCCACCATATGACGCAATATCTTGGAGTGGTCCGTCGTGCAGGTTTGAGACCGCGTGACTTGGGGTGCACGTGGACCAGATCCCACGACGGTGACATGAAGACAAATCGACTATTTTAACATTTTAGTCAGAAGGCAAATGTCACGCAACTGTATAATGCTGTCAGTGAGGCTGCCCAGCCGGCGCCCAACCTACTCCTCCAATATCGGGCGAATCAATCATCCGGTAGCTGGTTGTTGGAGTGACACGAGCCTCGTCCCATTAGCACAGAGCCTCCCTCTACACCAGGGTGCGGATCTACCTCGCTTCATCGAGGTCAGATTGCTCCCCCCACTCTCTTGCTGCTACCGTGTTTGCGGTGTTGATGCACTCTGGCCAGCACCCGGGCATCAATCTGGGCATCGGCTAAGTTTGAGGTAAGTCCACATAGCACGGATCGCGATGACCCTCTGCGGCTGCCGCAAGAGGGCCCGTGCGCGGAGGGTGAGGCACTCTGCCCACATTGTAGTTCCATACAGTACCATACACTTTACCACCCCGAGGTAAAATCGACGGCACAACGATGCGCTGGACGCCTACGGTCGTGCCGACCAACGCATGGTGAACCGCTTCTCCCATTCACGTGCCCTTGTGTCATCCGCTACGTAAACGACATCCATCTGCGGCAAAAGCGCACCGCATAGAACCCAGACGTATGTAGCTTAGTAATGGGCCTACTACGTGGGCCCTAGGGCACACCTGCCGCTATTGCCCATGACTGGATGCGGCCCTCTTCGTCTTCGAAGAGGATCCATCCACCACCTTCTGTCCACCTGGCAGGGGATACCTTACACTACGTTTGCTGAAACGTGGTCTCCATTCGAGACCTACTTACTTCACCGATCATCAGTTGTACGAGAGTGTAACCGTCATCTATACAAAGTCAACTGCTTAGATCTTTAGGCGAATAGCAATATTTCCACCATTGAATTGATAACGTGGAACTTCATGTCGCTCAGCAAGCAATAGAGAGATTTGCTAAGCGACATGAAGGTCCTCGTTTTGGCTCCATTAGTCATAACAAGTACGACGAATATCCCACTCTGCAGATTTCTGCTGCCTTCTCCAGTTCACCAGTCCTCCATTGGTCCAGTACTTCCTGCTCTCCAGTTTTAGGAGCAGTTTATCTAACTCAGTTATGGTAGACTTTACTGCATCTATACCAATGTGTGATTTTTTATATACAACTTGCCACCGTCGTTTATAGACACTTGTAATAACAAGGGAAAAATCACCTGGTATTGGTACGTTGTCATGCTTACTCCTTTTTTTCGGAGAGAAATCTAATAACAGACTTCGCCTGTTCCATGTCTTGAGGTCGCTCAGCGCTGATGATGCTAAACACACTTAAGCACTGCAGTAAGTCCACTGCCCTTCGCGTGGGTAGCCTAGGCTCTGCCGAAGCAATTTCACTAGCCCACCCCCGACATGCTGTGGCCTAAAATGCAATGCCTTTGATGCCCTGTAATTATACTTCTAACTTTCCCTTTAATTCGAAACACAGCGACTACAAACACCGTGAAAACAACGTCTAAGGATATTCAATTACGAAATAAAATTATTATGAACCTTAAATATACATAAAAACGGTTCAAATTACATTATGCTTAAAATGTGTCGAGTTTTGGTACCATTTGCCGATAATTAGGACATATCTGTCGAATACTGGTACAAATGGGTGTTTCTTCAATTTATTATTTATTTGATTTTTTCCTTATTCTTCTTTATAAAACAAATCATTATGTCTAATAGAGGAATAAATTCTGTACCTCATGGTGTAACTACAACTTCGTAAGAGCAATGATGTTTGTGTGACAAGTCGTCAAAGTCAGCCAAGTTCAATTTCCGACGAGTATTGGGACGTTTACCTTATGTCGTGGGAATGTCACCGAAGTGACAGTACACCAAATTTGAAATCATTCGGATCTGTCATAGTTGGTAAAATCCTATTATTATGTAGAAAATGAGCTGATAGTTATCAAACGCCTGAACTGATCTTCATAAATTAAAGCTAAGAACCATCGTAGTCACATAAGCTTTCAAACAAAAAAAACCGAATCGAAATCGGCCCATTCGTTTAAGCGCTACGATGCCAGACAGACACACAGATACACAGATACACCGATACACAGATACACAGACAGACACGTCAAACTTATAGCACCCCCCTTTTTTCGTCGGGGGTTAAAAATAAGAGGAAACGTAAGGCGTACGCGCCACCCCGACCTTGTGTTCCTCCTATTAACTGATTATTTTAACACATAATTTTCACTCCTTGTCTTGAACATGACGTGTTCTCCTGTTGACTAAACATGTGTTCTCTCTTTCCTGCTGGAAATAAAGTCAAGTTCTGGAAGTACAACAAAGCAACGAGTTACTAGAAGTCACTAAAAAAGAAAACAATTACAAAACGCGCAGCTTGTGTCTAAATAAAAAATCCTACCTGCCTGAAAAGTGCTTGGGGACAAATATACGTCGCGTGTACTATAATGACTATGCCGATGGTAACAAAAACGTTTTTTTTTTCGAAAAGTTACAAGTTCCAACTACGATTCTTATTTAAAAACCTAAGTTAAAAAAACTGTGAGTTCTGGAATCCTCTGTCTTCTGTGGTAATTCAAAGCGGCGGCAGCTCTTAGGTAAAATAGTTATTAAAAACATTGGCTATTGAAATAGGACTATTAGAAAAAAAACCAAGTAATACGCAAGAAAAAAGCTCAATACGCGTCTCTATTCAAATAAAATAATGTCTGTTCACAAAGAAATCCATTTGTAAAAAGATGTAACTGAAAAAAAACTAGACGTCTTTCTCGTTTTCATTCAAGATTGTTGAAGTTCTGCTTATTCAACAGAGCACTATGATAATGTACAGGCGACAGCACGTCAAGTGTAACATTGCTTTGCAAAAGCCCCCTCTATTACGAACGGAGTAACGGTGGGATTATAGTTAATATATTACGCTAGATGTGCTGTCGCTGTGCCTACCGAGTGTCAGACCTCAACAATCAGAATGATGCAATGCTTTTAACAATTTTAGTCCTGTATTACGTCTAGGAAGGACTTTCCATAGACATTTTACTTTTCTCGGCATGAAAATTTACTCGCTTTTCATTAGAAGTTACATTATTATTATATAGTTTTAAACCCTCGTTTCGATTACTTTACAATTTTACCTCAATCGTGGTCATCGGAAGACTAAGATGTCAGTTGTCTTTATTAAGTTTATAATATTATGTTATCTAACGTCATATTTTTCGATTTCGTTCAATATTTGATTCATTTTTAAAGTTAGAAAAATAAACAACTTTTTAGCTCAGGCCGTGCTCGTCGTCGGAAAGCTAGTGTCGCCAACGGTTGCCAAATGGTTGTATAACGAACACCAAAAGGTATGACAGCGCTGCCGACAGCCACGAATTCAGGCTGGTGACTTTAGAGAATCGCATAGCAGCTGCTTCATACTATGTGATACCTACACGATCCGATGTAAGTCACCCAAAGGGCGAGGGCTATGCTTTTGGTTTCATTGCGTTATAGGATTAGAAATGATGAGATCCGCAGGAGAACTAAGGTCATCGACATAGCCCGAAGAATTGCGAGCCTCAAATGGTAGTGGGCAGGCCACATTGCAAGGAGGACGCACTGACGACCGTTGGGGCAGAAATGTCCTCGAGTGGCGGCCGCGTACCGGGAGACGCAGCGTTGGTAGGCCTCCCTCAAGATGACCCGCGATGTGGTGAAGGTCGCGGGAAGCCGATGGATACGGCAGCGCAAGACCGATCGGTTTGGAGATCCTTGGGGGCGGCCTATGCCCAACAGTGGGCGTCCTTTGTACTGCAAAGGCTATTGCATTCTTGAATTTTACATAAAAGTTTAGTTATATATCATTCTGTATATCACATCAATGCGGAAACTGTACCTAAACTTAATCAGGAGACGCTTGACAAATTTATGTAAATTTAAATCGGTTCTGTATCGTTCTGTCGCAGTCACGGAGTGTTTTCGCTCCTTCATGTAAGTTGCTACAGCAAAATTATATTTGCATTTCTAATTTCACTGAAAATCGCGGTTAACTATTCTTACCAACAAACCCATCTTTGATTAGAACCACATGCTTTGTTAAATAATAGAATAAAGAAATAGGACCCTTATTTCAAACTCTGCTGCAGTCGGGTAAAGTCATAACCCTAGTTTTCATTGAACCAGACAATTGAATTATATTACTTTTGGTAGGTATGTTACGCAAATTTTTAGTACTGACCTAGTGGTACCGCGGAACCGTGGGTGGATACTAGTGTGGCCACCCACGGTTCCGCCCGCTCGGTTATCGCTCCAAAAAGTATTAGCTATTCTTTCTCAGAGTGTAATCTATTTCTATGCCAAAATTCATAAAAGAAAAAAGCTCAGTGGCTTAGCTGTGCGTATGTAACAGACAGACGAAGATACTTTCATGTTTTATAAAATTCCTAAGATAATTATTAGGAATACACAATCGTTTCACAAAGTGACATAAAAAATATTTTTTGTAAGGGTGATTGCAGACTATCAGGTCAACACTAGATCCAGATCGACTCAACTTCAGTTTTCTCTTAATGAAATTTCAGTGTGTAATGCAAACTTTTTTATTATGTTTATGCGGATACGTCACAAGACCTTATTCAATTCATAATATTTACCTATTATATAAGTCACAAGCAAATAGAACTCCAAGATAACTTTGTCTGTATCCATACTAAACTTATGAATGCGAAAGTAGCTTTGAATATCTATATTCTTTCACTTCAAAGCTAAGCTTAACAAAAGATGAAAAGAGATGTTCCAAACATGTATGGAGACCCGGCCAGGTCTATGTACATTAGCTATACTGAAAAATAGGTAAAATATGTAGAACTGTGTTTAATTGACCGTTTTCTTTAAAAGTGCCTTGTAGCGTGGTACAAAACAATTTTTTTTATTGATAACACAGCCAAATATTCCTGGTGCCTTTGTCACTTGCCATATTGCCATATTGAATAACGGTAAAATTGACGAAAAATTGTTTCAACTTTATTACAAAAAACCATGCATGAAAACGAATTATTAGTACATTTTCCCAGATTCAGCAGATTTTTCCTGATTTTTTGAGAAAGTGTACATAAACCTGGCCTGATATGAAACATCTGCTTTACAACATAGAGATAGATCTAATCCTGGGAAACTAAAGCTATCTCTTGGCGCAGTAGCGTACCTCTACGTGGGCGCGGTGGCTGCTAGTTAACTATAAAAATAGCAAACACTTATTTGCTTGAAGCATCACAACCACAAAGTGAGTTGTTTTTATTATATCGGTTGTTTTCCCCGCAATAAAAATAGCAATTGAAACTAGGCTAACGATTCATGTCACGATGCTATCTGAATCGTTTGTTTTGTACAGCAAATAATGTTTTTCTTAGTTTCGATATCAACAAATCAGCAAAGATGCGTTTTTATAATATTGTTATTCTTGTGCCAACTTTGACTTATTAGAAATCAACTAACTTGTACTGTAATAAAAATGTGGAAGTAGTAGATATATACCACATCATACCACAGATAGAGAAGTTCGGTGGCGTATTGGTTTGAGCGCTCTGGTTTCGATACGAAAAACAAAGCAACTTTCGCCATGGTCAATCCTGGGATGGGTCAATCAAAGTTTGTTATCTCGAGCTCCTCCGTGCTTCGGAAGGCAAGTTAAGCCGTTGGTCCCGGTTGCTCCTGCAACCGCTTTTAACCCACCAACCTCGCATTGGGCCAGCGGGTGGTATTATGGCCCAAACTCCTCATTGTTTCTCCCATGTAGGAAGGCCTGTGCCCAGCAGTGGGACGTATAAAGGCTACTGATGATGATACGACAGATAAACAGTTACTACGTCATAGTACGCCGTCCTTGTCGGTGATACCAAGATCTAAAATCTTGTTGAGTGCAATGCTAAGAAAAGACAGGTTTGCGCGTTCACAGACAAAATGTCGCCGTCCCTTCCCATTCCCCCTATTCAGGGCACTACGCTTTCGGCACAAGGCTCCATCAACTTGTTCGGTATGAAGCTTTACTGCGATCTGATTCAGAGGAACTACATTAAAACCGTGACCAAAAAAGCCTCACGGAAGCTCGGTGCCCTGAACAAGCTGCGTTGATTTTTCACACAGCACTAATTATGCCTGTTCTACAAAATTCAGGCCCGTCCTTGCGTGGAATAGTGCTCGCATCTGTGAAATGGCTCCGTCAAGTGCCTCCTCGGTGCACTGGATAGATTGCAGCGTCGTGCTGTCCTTATCATTGGCTCTGTAGAGGGCACGAACAGCCTAGAGCCTCTTAAATTGCGTCGCTTAGCGCCTTCTATCATGGAAAGTGTTCTTTTTGACCTTATCTTCCCCCTCCCTATTCGGGAGCACGCGTGCCGGTTTTCGGAGTCATCAATTCACTGTCTTCACTTTAACGCCATGCACAAAGAAGTTTAATTACTATTACTCGTTTTATTGTCGTACTTACTTCCAAAACTAGGAATTCTTTGCCAGCATATTTGTTCCCTTCTCACATGGGTTTCTTCAAAAGAGGTGTGAAAAGACACCTTATGTTTTATCTGCAATTATTGGTGTACAATAAAGTACACATTAAATAGAGCTTAAACCTGTACCTTAATATGTCAAGCGGCATTATACCTTTGGAGGTCTATGACAATTGTAAAATTGACGGGTTGAGTAAAAACGTACTAGAAAAGTAATGCGTCTATTTATCGTAATTTATATCGAATTGAAATATTACACTACTATTTTACTAGCTGGTAGGCCATATGTAGAGTCGTTTGGGTAGGTACCGCCGCCTCTCTTATTTCAGCCGTGAAACAGTTCGCTGTGTTTCGGATTAAAGGGAAATGTAGCCAGTGTAATTAGTGGGCATTGACGGCTTTTCATTTTAGGCCTCAGAATGACTACGCATCTGCATTATCAAGTGATTTTCCCTTGTTCTTGCAGTTGTCTATAGGCGACGGTAACCGCTTACTGGGCCGTCAGTTTGTCATTTAGTTGTATAAAAAATAACACGACCAAACTAGCGCAATGTGGGTTGGTGGGTTAAAAATGTTGCAGTAACAACCGGAAAGAGGCTCGGTGATTACATTGATTGACCCCATCCGGGATCGACCACGGCAAAAGTTGCTTTGTTTTCGTAATCAAAACCAGAGGTCTCAAACCACTATGCCACCGAGTATTAAAGTATATTAAATTATATAAAAATTAAAGGTACTTTGCTGAGTTAAACATAATCCTTGAACTTGGCTCCGTACAGTGAATGTACGTATTGTAAACAAGTCCCTTGCTCGTGTATCTTAAATCACTGAAATTCTGTTCCTGTGAACTTAATAGTGCTTTCAACACGTCTTTAGAACGATATCGATAGATCTTGGGGTGTTATTTTATAAAAAAATACTACGGATCGGTTCTATCAATGATACCGAACGTGAGTCATTTCCACTTGAGCTTAAAAAACCCAGTTAGTGTGTTTCGGACCACGCGTAGAGTTCCGTAGTTGTCCATAACAATAGCGGACTTAGAAGAGGATTAGTTGTTTGGTACTTACAGTTTAATACTTTAGCACTTTGATCTTACAAACGAATCCCCGAATCTAAAAATGATTATCACCACCTCCAATTTTTTTTAAAACGACGTACCAACCCCTCGCATCATGAGATAGACGAGGAAAAATGATTGTCCTCACTTTATATGTAGGCGAGGTATTATATAATATGTGTAAGAAAAGGATGACAATAATTAAGACTGGCAAAATATATAGACATTATTTAAAAAGCCCCAGTCATAGCTCATTTTTTTAAGTCCTAAGATTGCCTGGAAGAGATATCTCTTAGCGATAAGGCTTCATTGATTGCTTCCTTTTGAAGTTTTATTGATAGAATGAGATGTACCTACTGCAATCAAATTTAAATTTAGGCAGAATAATAGTTTATTTTTATAACTGTTGCCTAGACGTGTACGCATTTATTATTTGGGGCTTTTTGGCATTTTATTATGGTTTGTTATTTATATAATGAGTATGAAAACATTATACAGTGTTTTAAAGAAAATGTAATCACCAGTGTGTTAAAAATATCTGAAATATAATTTAAGGAGTGATCTTGTTCTTTTTTAAGGGTTGCCTTTGTAAGTTTAACACCTTTCAGACCACTTTTATTTTCCGATTAAATTAATAAAAACATTGTCGTACTAGTGACAACCCTAAAGATGCGTACTACTGCCTATCGTACACTACAGCTTTATTCCAAATTTAATTTCAGAATTTCTGTAACACCCGCTACACTCTTTATTTCACTTTTAAATTATTATACCTATAACCAGAAAGTTATCTGGGGTGGTCTTTAAGGAATATCTTCCAGCCAACTGAGGCAACCCATAAATTTGGAAACATAAATGTGGCTAGACAAATTCGATTTATAAAACTATGATGGCACATGATCGATCGAAACACATTGAATAAAAATTTAATGTCGGCATTATTAAAATTACGTGGCTGCTTTGCTTCAAATTCTCGATCTGTACAGCTAGTATTTATACCAATTATCATCAACAGTCTATTAACGACCTGCTGCTAGGTACAGGCCTTCATAAATGGGAGGAACGCATGAGGAGTTTGGGATATAACACCTCCACACTGGCATAATGCGGTTTGGTGGGTTAAATCGGTTGCAGTAACAACCGAGACCAGGAAGCACGCAGGAGCTCGAGATTACAAATGTTGATTGACCCATCCCGGGATCGACCATGGCGAAAGTTGCTTTGTTTTCGTAATAGAAGCCAGAGCGCTCAAACCATTACGCCACCGAGCACCTCTCATTTATATCACTGAATCAATAAAACCAAAGACACATTACTGGCCAACTTATTCACGGATTTGACTCTCGGTTTATCGATACTTATACCCAATTAATCATTTGGACATCACTACCTCCGGCGCCGGCTAGTCTGTTTCCGAGACCTTGGCTACAATGGCGTCCGTGACTCGGCTATCACCACACTGTCTGTCTGTGATTCATTCCCAACAGTATAGAAACGATTTAAGAATTGCTTTATATTGACTAGAGATTTCTTTCTTTTTTTCCATCGGAGGTCAGTGGCGGGTGGCCATTGTGTATTTACACTCGACATATTCCTCACGGTCTGATCTTGGAGTGTGATAAATTAATCAGCCTCGGGCGTCGAACAACTAGTATTAAAAAAAATGGCAGTTTTGAAATAAAAAAGTAAAGATTTGCTTTTGGATTTTTACAAAACTCGTCATTAACTAATTTCTATTTCATTCAGTTACTGTCTTATACTAGTTACTAGATATTTAAGCAGTAGCAGTTAGCAATGCTAACTTTTGGACTGTTACTCTATGAGACTATCTATATCCATCGATTTGATAATAATAATAAAAACTAAGAGCCTATTCACACTAGTTTTTAAAACGCGCAGACGACGCGCATAAAAAAGAATTCGCATAAAAATTTAATGAAAATGAAGTGAGTAGTGAATTTAACTCCAAAGTGGTCGCGCCTTCGCGTACGGTTTCAGAGAAACTTTCTCCTACGTACGCTCAGGTTGGGGAATGAGCTCTCTGCCGAGGTTTTCTCGTACGAGTACAGGGGGTTGTTCAAAAAAGGCGTGAAAAGGTTTTTGCAGGATCCGCAACGCGCTAGTGATACCCCTCGTGTCGCAAGCGTCCATAGGCTACGGTAACCGCTTACCATCAGGTGGGCCATATGCTTGATTGCCACCTTAGTGGAATTTTAAAAAAATTGCGCGTCAGTATCGATATGAACGCACACTCCCTGCTAAAATATCCAGATATCGCACAGAGTACGCGCATATCAAAAACGTTATGTGAATAAGCCTTATGTCGCCACCATTTTTCCAATCCCATTCTTTATTCGGACATGTGTTAGATGCATGACACAAAACTACTATTGTATTCTTAAGCCCAAAACCTTGATAAATCACTTTCCCGTTGAGTTGAGTCGTACATGCTTTGGACGGATTTGACTTTAGAAGCCTCACAAATTCGGCCATGAGTGTACTGAAGGCAGCTATAACCGGCTGGATCTGCGCAGTCTTATATATACAGTTTTTGTTTAAGTTGTAAAAGTGGCAAAAAAGTATAATTGTATTACTCGTAACTAACCCTGAAATCTTTACTTATGGTACGCTGTACTGGTTTGGTTTCTGCAGTACTGGTTTTGGTTTCTGTATTAATTGTAAGTGTTTTGTTTTGTGTAGCTTGAAATTTTTATGATTATGAATCTCAAAAGGTATCGTTTTCTGATATGTTTATTGCCTGTTATGACAGCCTATTGTTGATTGATCGCGGCATTGTAGACAAACCTCAGTGGTTTATTTCAATGCTTATTAATTGTTAATCCTTCAGAGAATTTTATGTTGATAATAAACTAGAAAAAAAAATAGGACAAAGGCTTCCTCTCCTGCAAACGACATGGCACCGGCTTAGAGGTAATTTGACCATCTCACATAAAGCTAAATACTATAAATATAAGAGTTAATTAGAATTGATTGAAGAAGATCATTTATATAAGGAGGTATTTGACAAATTCTAGCAAAAGGAATCAGTAGGACTACAATGAAGCTATTTCCTGAGTTTCGGGACAAAACTAAATACATCATAAAAGTTTTCTTTTAGTCCAAATGAAAAATTGAACATCGGAACAAACCGCATATAGCATCGTGTTCTTTAATTAACTATTTCGTTCGTCTCCGAAATCTAAGATATTTACGTATGGTACATACGCCTCTGAATAAATATAAATAATATAAGAAGTTTGCAAATTTGCAGAAAGAACTGCGGAGTTTACGGGTCCTTTTAGTGAGACAATTTAATATCACGCAAATAATGTCAAATGTATCATCGAACTGTGGGACGCATTGGCGCAAAGCCAAAGTAACAAAACGAGACCACAAGGTTAGGGATATTTCAATTATAATTTCCATTTCTGCAGAAAATGTCTTATTTAACTGTTAATGAGAGTCACGGATGCAGACTAGAAGATGGTGGATTCTGTAAATTAATAGCATACTGTCTCATTAAGGCTCGAAAGCTAGTATTACAATTAAGAATTCTAGGACCAGTGTAGCCAGGACATCATCAACAGCCTTTATAAAAAAATATAGGATTGATAATGCCCAGCGGCGATACCTAAATGTTTATCGCAGTGCTGGGCTTCTGGTGGTTATCTGGGTATCGGTGAACTGGCGGTGGTAATACTAGCCATAGATAGTTTGGTGAACTACGATTGTAATCTAAATTTAAGTACAGTTTAACTTTTTACTCAATATTGAAAGAAAAGGGATATCAATAATTAGAACTGTCAGGCTATTTGAATTTAGACAGCTTTTAAAAGGCATGTAGTAGCTTCGTACCTTAATCTATCACGTTCATCAAAATTGAACATACCTTTCTACAGAGCAGTTTCGAGGAAACGGATCCTCTTACTCGCAGTATCTGAATGTGTATTATCTGTGGTTTTGAGCCTGTCTAGGCTGTCCGTCTGGACATCGTTGAATTGCTATTACACAATAGACATATATCTTACCAATCTTTTACCGTCTTCACGTTACCAAAATTATAGTTTATTCCTATATCATTACATTTGTTTATTTCTAGTTAACATTATACTGCAGTCTGTTTTTCAACCCACCTGGAGGAAAAGCATCGTAGGCAACCTTGCCCTATTTGTATTTGTTTTTCACTTCATTAACAAGCTGTACTACGTAAAATATGACGTACTTATTTCTCTAGATAAAACTATAGATAAGACCCGGCGTCAGGTTTATTATTAGGATTTCCTAGCAATTCAGTTTACGTACTCCAATACACTGGATAGTTGAGTTTTTATTTTGAACAGTAATGATAAATTATTATTTTTTTAGTCCGAACAGTTTTTGTAACCCTTTACTCGTACTAAATCTTGTCCTTTCGATAACGTTACTAATAGTGTCAAAGATAGATAACTACCTATTTTTTATCATTATTATCTACTTCGCACTAAAACTTAGCGAGAAATAGAATTTAGCTGTCGTTAATGTGCCTGATTGACTTTTATGGGGTATTATCAGGCTTGGAAAGTCATAAAGTATAGCAGGAATTTATCTCTGAGATAGAACATACTTAAAGCGATAGTTTTGCGACTTTACTGCATTTTAATCAGATCCTAATCCTATTTTTCCTACCACAGTTGTTCCTGTTTTCAATTATGTTATAGTTAACGAAACAACGGACGAATATTTAAAACCTAAATTAAGTTTATTAAAAGGCCGCTAAACGATGCTTAAAAGAGTTTATTTTCAAAAAGTAACTTACGTTACGCGTGCGTGCGCTATTGTTGTCTCTTTCCTTCGCGCTGAGAAGTGATATCTGTATTCTTCTTTATCTCGACGGAAACAACGTTCACGAGCCATAAGCAAATAAAATAGACCTTCAACATAGCTATCCTGTATTTTCTGAATGGTAGAGTCAAAATAAATAATATTATCAAATATCTGAGGGGTTAAAATCATTCCATATTACATTCTTATTGAATTGGAATGAAAAGTAGGTGCTGAACTCAGTTTAGCTACCCAAGTAAGTATACCCTGAACAAGCCTTTTTACGACCAGGCTGGTAATAGGCTGATTGGTACACCGTAACTGTAGCCTATAGATGCTCGTAGCGTGAATAGCATAGGAGAAAGACCCCCTGCTCCTCTCCTCAATGTAAAGTAAAGCCTCGTTAATCCCCGACGAATAAAGAGGTTATAAGTTTGACGTGTCTGTCTGTGGCATCTAAACCAATGAACCAATTTTGATTTATTTTTTCTTGTTTGAATGCTGACTTGATAAGGATCGTATATAGCTATAATTTATGAAGATCAGTTCAGGCGTTTGATGACTATCAGCTCATTTTCAACTTGATCAAAGGGTTTGTCGATGGGAATGTCAAATAATTCGGATCTGTGAAAGTTTATTAACGTTCACATGACATACTAACCTTGAGCTGATCCTAAACTATTAAAAAGTCTGCGGAATACTTAATTCGTTACAAAATTACAGCAGATATAGCGTGTTTGGGCTCATAAGAATAGTCTCAATGAGATGGTGTTAGATTGATGATTAATAAGGCCAGGGGTTACTAAAATATTTTAATTTTATATTTTCATGAGTACCTCTTTTAAGCCCTTTATTGACTTGAACATGTTTCTTTTGTCTAGAATCCTGCGTCATGAAGTACTACTCCAAAAGCGTGGTGGTGCTGGCAGCGCTGTGGCTGGTGGTGAGCTCTTCAGCAACTCCTGTCAGAAGATCACCAGATTTAGAGGCAAGACGGAGGAGCGCCATAGACCGTAGTATGATAAGGTATGTAGTATATTCAGTTTCAAACCTTTAGCTGTAAAGCAACAATCAAGCAATTAAAACTTTAATCTGTCAAGCAGCGGTATACCTCTTGAGGTCTGTGACGATTAAAAAATTAATTGCGTCTGGAATCTGAGGCTTAACGGGTTTAGGCAATATCCCGCAAATGTTCAGCAGTATTACTGTTGTTCTTGTTTTGAAATATGTCAGAGTTGACTGATCAATGAAGTTATTCTACAAAACCCAAAACACAAATAGTAACAATTTTCGCAATAGAAAATTCTCGATAGAAAATATCATGGTTCTTCTTATAATTATGATTCTTCTCGATCCCTTTTCTAGGCAAACGTTCGAATAAGTTTATTAAAGTGGCATTGTACTATTACAATCATTCTCAAAACAGTTATTCTTAATTATTAGAATTTTTTGTTAAATATATTTACTTAATAAAATATCTAAACTAGAAAAAATGTTCATGTTCTGGGGCCGGGATCGAACCCGCGACCTTTCACAGTCCGGGTGACTGCTATAACCATCTGTGCACCATGGAGTTGGGATAACTCTGTGAAATTCTTCTAGTCTATCTGTATTTGAGTTATAAGTTAGAGCACGCTATAATGTCTATAGGCTATGGTGACAACGTGTGAGTAGTGCCCAAGGTGCTACGAGCGTCTATAGGCTACGGTGACCGCTTACCACCAGGAAAGCTTTTCGCTTGTTTTCCACTCTTGTCGGTAATTTTTTTTTTTCTATTTACTCATGGTTTCTTTTAAGAGTGGAAAACAAGCGAAAAGCTTTTCGTTTGTTTTCCACTCTTGTCGGTAAAAAAACTTTTTTTTCTATTTACTCATGGTTTCTTTTTCTACTTAGGTTCGGCCGATCCTACCCTCCCGAGCCTTCAGCAGCAGACCTCCGCGATGCTTTTATCCCTCCAACTAGGAGAGGGAACAGCTTCCTTCGCTTTGGAAGATCACAGCCCATCACCTTATCAGCTGACGACCTTTACACCCTTCTCAGGAACTACGACGACGACCACGAGAAGCGATCGGCCAGTTTCCTTAGGTTTGGCAGAAACCCCAGCTTTATCCGACTGGGAAGGTCTAATGACGACGAAAAGATTGGTTACGATCAAAACTCTGAAGTAATCGTGAGTGACATACCTCAAAGGAAAAGTAGGGCGCGTGACCACTTTATCAGATTGGGAAGGGACAGCGAAGAGTTGGATAAGAACGAATTCGAAGAAGAGAGAAGGAAAAGGTCTGTGGACAACTGCCACGAATGCCAATCGTAATGTGTGATGTACCTTCTAATGTTATGTGGAAAACAACCACCTTTTAATGTGAAACCATTCCAAAGTATTTTTAATTGAACTTTTCTCAATATAATGGTTGAAACTATATTCACTGAAAAAATATTAAAACTTTAATTTTAAGTTATTATAGCCTATAAATTTTATTGTAACTTTGTATTTTTAATTATTTGATCTTCATATTATGACCTGTGTCATTTCATAAAAAATAGTTATTGTTTTTATAAAAAAAAATGCAAGTCGATTTTAGAATCAAACCATGATGTGCTCGTGGGAAAGGAAAGACAATTAAACACACATTATTACATTTTGTATGTTTATGTTTCACGTTTTTGTGGAGTTTGATTTAAGATTCAACCTACCATTCGATATCGACTTGCGACATAAAACGTCATTAAGTGATTTACTTAAAAACCTAACCAATATTTTAAACGGCTGACGCTCTAAGAGGCTAAGAATTTGGTGCATAAGTGTATATGAATTTTAATCAAACATACAATATATTTCCTTATGTGTATTTTAATGTTAGTTAAATACAACTTTTAACTTTTAACTATTAAAAGCTCTCCCAAAAGCAAAGCGCGCTTTTAAAAAAGGTTTCAATCTTTTCATTTAACACTCAATGAAAGAACTGACCGACGTTTTCATAAAAATTTGGGAACTTCAATTATACTAAATAAACGATTCAATTATTAAACTCTATACATCTGTAATGAGTACAGACAACATCAAATCTAACGTAACGGTCTCACTTTAAAAACAGTTCCTTTTAAAATTGAAATAAGGTTGGTTTAAAGACTAAAGTGTTATGTTTGATGTGATGTTGTCTCTCCAATCGGAGTAGTGAGATTGTTCAAATTATTAAGGCTGGGTAATAAAAGTTATGAACAATGTCACACTACTAATGATCTAGTCACTAGAATAGGTGTCATTATTATAATATGTAATAGCTAATAAATAACCTACATAAAAAACTTAAATTAATATTGTAATGTTAAAAACAATTGATGTTGAAAATATAATAGTATTATGTAAAGTTGTTGCAATACAAAATAAATGGCATTATTATGTAATTAAACGCTTAGTTCTTATTATTACTTACTTTCTTTTCAATTTTCAATAAATACGAAAATTTAATCGAAATTTTGTTATGCTTCTCTAATTTTTTAAACCTTACACGACATCATGAGCAGAGGGCGGGAATAATGGTATAGTAGGTACATCCTCTACCTTATACCGGTCGTTACAAAATCCCGAAATATATGTGGAATTCTAAGGCTACGGGGTTCGATATTGTAATATGTGCTGTAAATAACCCTTTGTTCCCATTGAGTTACACTATTTTGTGTTACACTGTTACACTTTGGGAAAAATATTACCGATGAGTAACACTGTAACTCAATGCCACATTTTTTTCCCGTTGAGTGACAGTGTAACTCAACAGAACGCTGTATTCCCGTTAAGTAACCTTCTTGGGTAAAAATCATTGTTCTAATTCGTATGTATGTAGCTGGATCATCCTCTGAAGGACCAGGCTACCATGAGTATATAAGAAACTGTAGTGTGTCGTACGATATGAAAGTACGCATTATATAGGGTTGTCACGAGCAGCTGTGACAATATTTTTATTAATTCAATCGGTAAATAAAAGTGGTCTGAAAGTAGTCAAACTTTCAGAGGTTACTTTTGACAAGGAACACGACCTCCCTCCCACTTAAATTTTATTACGGAATTTTGTAACATACTGTAGACGAGCGCAACTAAATAACATCACGTTGTTGTGTTCCAGTGGTGAGTAAGGTCGCCAGAGCTCCATAAGAAAGCGTTTGATGGGAGCAGGGGACTCATCTTTAAGGCTTTCTCTTGATTTGTATAGGGTTGGCAGCACCTGAGTTCTATTATCAAATTATTATAAAAGATATCATCATCATCACCAGTCTACATACGTCCCACTGCTGGGCACAGGCCTTCCTACATGGGAGAAACATATGAATAGTTTGGGCCATAACACCACCACGCGGGCCCAATGCGGGTTGGTGGGTTAAAACGGTTGCAGGAACAATCGGGACCAACGGCTTAACGTGCCTTCCGAAGCATGCAGGAGCTCGAGATAACAAATTTAGATAGACATATCTCGGAATCGACCATGGCGAAAGTTGCGCTTTGTTTTCGTATCCAAACCAGAGATACCTGTAACCACTACGCCATTGAGCTGCCCCCGAGCTCTCCGAGGGTATATGAAAAGTATATTTCTAAATTAATTGGCTAAACTAAAAACGGCTCTGATTTTCATTCTGTCTCTAACGCTGGTAATTTGTGACGTACTCAAACAAACCATAACAGTTTTTATATTGTTGTCGAAACTAGGCGATTAAGCTGTTCGTATTTTCTTTTTTATACTACCAGATGACAAACAAGCCGACGGCCTACCTGGTGGTAAGCGGTTACTGCCGCCTATAGACATCTGCAATAACAAGGAACAATCACTTGATATTGCAGGTGCGTTGTCACGTAGTCAAAAAGTGACAGTGATATTGTTTCCTTTATCCGAATCATTTCCGATAGTTGTGAATAAGGGGGCTGGTCAGGTTGCAGGGCCGGGAACCTTTGGTTGCAGAGATGGAGCAGAAACCGATCCATTTGGAAATCAATGGGTGATGCCCTTGTTTTGTGGACATTAATAGGCTGATATATATATGAAAAGGGTTCTGTTAACGGTAGGCTGGAGCCTGTGGACTGTATTTTAAAGTAGATAGAAGTGGGAACCAAGAAAAACCACGTCTTTGCACCACACCAGTAGGTAAAATGACAACTATCAAAAACAGACATATAGAAAAACAAGAAACTGACAAAATATAAATAATATTTTTCCTAAATTTTAGTACCAACCTACTAAAATTTATAATTAAATTTTAGTAGGTAGGTACTCATCCCCTAGGAACATATTTTTGCAGTCGGTGCTTCGCTATCTATGGTTTCTGGAAACAACTTAGCACCAACTCCAAAAATATGTTCCTAGGGGCTTAGTACCTACTAAAATTTAATTATTTTATCCTTTTCATTTTTTTGGAGTCGGTTTTAATTTTTGTTTAATTTTTTTTTCACAATTTTTAGTGATAACTTTTGGAGGTCAAAGCTAGATAGGTGACCGTGAGCTTAATTATTTCCTGCTATCGTATCTTTTCACTAAAATTCATAGGAAAGCAAAAATTCGCAATTTCGCATCGAAGACGACTTAATTTTTCCAGTTTTTTTTTAATTAAAAACCAAACTACCTCATGGATTTTCAAAACATTTTTATGGGACCAAATGGGAACTATTCCGCATTGAAAAAAAAACAACCATCAATATTGGTTCACCCAGTCAAAAGTTCTGAGGTAACAAACATTAAATTGAAGTCGGTTAAAAAACCAAAAAGCCTGATTAGCTATCAGCAACATCCTCCACCCCCCTGGCGAAGCCGACCTAGTCGTGGATGAGGGAGTACCTTCCACTAATCGCTCCTAGAAGGTCATCCAGAAACTCGTCGCCGCACAACTTTGAAGTTGGAACTATTTGTCGCATCCTACCGCAATCCTTCTTACAAACGCCGTGCCGGAGTTAATCTCAGCGCCATACATAAGTCTAGTCAGTGTGATTAGGAAAGGTGAGCTTTAGTGCACACGACATACAGCAGCATCTTGAGTAATAAGGTATGCGCCAGGGGTTCCCTATTGTAATCTACTTCCATGCCAATATTCATCTTAATTATTGCTGAAAATATTAAGACAGTTACTAGGTGGTAGGCCCGTATGTAGGGTCGTCTGGGGAGGTACCTACCACCGCCTTTCTTATTTCAGCCATGAAACAGTTCTCCGTGTTTCGGATTGAAGTCTAACACCTACCGAGCTAGCCCAATAAGGGTAGATAATTGATATTGTGGATACTAAAACGTCTGACGTAAGTGGTATGATAAAGCAACAATTACTCTTAATTTTTGATTTTAACATTATTATAAATGTTTGAAAAATTACTTAGTAATTAAAATATATATTATATATTATCATATATTATTATTATATATTATTTTCCTAGTTTTATTATATTTTAATTCCTAAGCAACAATTACGTCAATTTAAAAGAACTTAAGGTTACAGATCCTATTAATTAATATATGTATGGCTCCAATTACAGCGGTATCGCTTTTCAACCGCTATTTTTTTTATACATCTTGATGACAAACAAGCCGACGGCCCACCTGTTGGTATGCGGTTACCGCCGCCTATAGACACCTGCAATAACAAAGAAAAATCACTTGATATTACAGGTGCGTTGCCATCCTGAGTCCTGAGAATGTTATCTGTCTATTCAGAATAAGACTATAAGACTATTCAGTACAAGACGATCCATTCAATATGCCAAGTCTGAGTCTAGTTCAATTAACTATCGGGCTAGGCATTCAATTGCATGCCGTAGTTTACTCGACAGGCTAGCCGTCCAACTGGGTGGCTAATTTAACCAGGCGACAACGACATATATACTTTTATTACAGGGCTAGGCATTCAATTGGATGCCGGCGTTTAATCGACAGTCTAGTCGTCCAACTATATATGTCGTTGCCGCCTGGCTAAATTAGCCAAATTTAGCCAGGCGGCAACGACATATATACTTATATTACAGCTGTGTACCGGAAAGCGCAAAGTAGGAACGGTCTCCCACTAAATGGGCAAACGACCTGCCCCCTTATGTCAATAAGGGACGCATCACGCACTTCTTACCGCATAAACATCAGGTGGTGTTGAGTCATTTGTCGTGCTTTGTAATAAAAATAAAAAAAATGCTTAGTGTGAATCCTTTAACGCCTAGACGTCTTTATACAAGAGTGCAAAGTTGCTTTTTAACCGCCTGCTCAGTTTTGATGACCGAGCAAGCGAAGGATTCTAAAATTTAGTAGAATCCTGGGGTGCGATTCTGTAACGAATCTCGCACCTCACTTCGAATCCAACTGTCAAATAGAGCAAAAAATGTATGAAAATTTGCTTTATTTGACAGTTGGATTCGAAGTGACTTGCGAAGTGAGGTCCGTGTTTTGTTACAGTTCGGCACCATGGAGGTATAAGTGAATAGGTTTAATGATGTTTTGAATTCACTACCTTAGTGCACACGATGTTCTAAATTCAATTTTACTTTATCCTCTAGCTAGCGGATAAAAACGGCTTTTGCACTCAGCGAATAGCAAAAATACTCTTTATCTACTCTCACATCGTAAAATTTAAAATATAAAACTCAAAACGAGTTTATATTGACGAACTTTACAAATAGTATATCGAAATGAAATTAAAAAAATTAATTATAACACTATTTCTCTAACAAAATAATGTTATTATAATACTTTTCCTTGCAATTCGTTGTTGTGTTTCGCTGAATAATTATTATTGTTTATTAATATAAAATAGTGAAGAAAATTTAACGCCGCCCGACATTTTAGAGACTGCGGCAGCATTCAGTCTTAATCTACTACCAGTAAAGTCAAGAAAATTATACGATAAATGTTATCAAGACTTTTTAGCGTGGAAAATTAATAAAAATGCTACTTCGTTCTCAGAAAATGTTCTATTGGCATATTTTCAAGAATTGTCGGAGTTAAATGTTCATCGCTGTGGTCTAAGTATTCAATGCTAAAGAGTACTTTAAAAATATATATAGAAGTTGATATATTGAAATTTAATGCCAACGCAACACAATTCCATATTCAATTTCATAATTGTAATAGGTATACAAAATGTTAACACTTACAATAACCAATAAATAAACTGTATCAATCTCTATCTTTTATTTAATATATTCAATGTACGAGATTAAATAAATAAGTGTATGAAACTGCACATAACTAGGTATTATACACTCGTGTGATGCTTTTAAAAAACTCGCTTCGCTTGTTTTTTGAACTCACACTCGTGTATATTACCCCTCATTATGTACCAGTTTCATAAACTACTATTCCGAGATGGGGGGCTGAAAAATTTATTTGTGTCTGGTATGTTGGGCTTGGAAATATTTTCAAAGATAGAATAAATAAGGTATGCCGTCACTGGTGATGTAAAAGGAACACGATATTATCACTGTTTTAGTATCGAATAATTAATAGAGTTGCCTCTACTTATTAAATGCCAGTAAAAGCGTGCGACTATATTACATCTCGTGGAACATTAACCAACAAACAACCAATTAAACCGTAAGAAGACACCCACGAAGTGCTTAAGAAGGCTACAAATGCTGTTATCTGCCGTTTAATGATGTTTTAACACTAGCTTTTACTGCTAGAAGAGATTAATAGCGTTATTATTCACTGAATGATTCCTTAAATATTTAGTGCTAAAATATTGAGGATGTTGATTAATTACTTCTCGATAAACGCTAAACCAATAAACCAAAAAGTTTGTTAAGTCTTTTATGGCTATATATTATTAGATTAAGATCCATAGATACCAAAATTAGTTATATGCGAAAGTTACCTACTAGATATAGATAGATTTAGACGAAATTTGGTATGGAGATAGATCATATTAATTCTGGTTCAGGAGATAGACGGCGTTTTGTTAAATCAAATAATACTAATAACATAGAATTTACTCCACTCTCCCCTAGTTAAAATTTGTACCGTTTTCAATATGAGTGTGATTGCGTTACTACCGTATGTCAGGCAACAAAAGAATAGTGTCAAACTGTTCATTTTGTAGATTTTGCTCATTGAAATGTGTACCCACCACAATCGGCAACAAAATTATAGTTCATCTCTTATATCAATGCAATAGAAATCAAACTTTACTCGGTGGTAGGCCCGTATGTAGGGTCGTCTGGGTAGGTACCACCGCCTTTCTTATTTCAGCCGTGAAACAGTACGCTGTGTTTCGGATTGAAGGGAAAGGTAGCCAGTGTGATTACTGGGCATGGATGGCATTTCATCTAAGGCTCCAGGATGACAACGCACCTGCAAAATCAAGTGATTTTTCCTTGTTATTGCAGGTGTCTATAGGCGTCGGTAACCGCTTACCATCAGGTGGGCCGTCAGCTTGTTTGTCATCTAGTTGTATATAAAAAAAAATGTATATAATACGGGCTTATATATTTTGATGCTAGCTGTACCACATACCGCAAGCAATTGTATCGTCGCACGTTCACTGATTTGGACGCTTCCGTTTTAAAAATTTCGATCTAAGGGGTGAGCCACAGGGATAACCTGAGATCAAGAATAATAACCATAACTTAAAGGCTTTAGAGGAAGCGAATCCATCTCAAACTATACACAAGATTGCTAATTTGACGGCAGATCAGTTTGATATCACTGAGCAATATTTACATCGATGTATTGCATCGACGACTACATGTGCATCACGGTCCCGAACTTAAAATTGTCATTTTTTTTTAAATAATTTTAATAAATACATGTCTAACTAAAAGGTAAGAATTTATATTCAAAGTGCAGTATACAGGCAGCATTTTACAAACGATATTATTAAATTTTGTTAAAATGTTGAAAATAAGTTGAAAATGATGATCAAATAGAGCTTTTAATATATGTAGCCGATTACAATAATTAGATTTGTTGCACCAACTATATTTCTATTATTTAAAAATATTTAATTAAGTAGCTTTGTGACGTAGTGGTTTGAGCACTCTGGTTTTCAAACTGGGAATCCTTATTGAGGTGAAGCAGAATTTCACTACTTGACAGCTTCTTGCCCTTTATAAAGCCTAAGTCCTATCATGCATGGAGTATTTTTCTCGCTTGTTTGACGGCTCAGCCAAATGTCAACTTGCCACTTTGGATTCGGTAGAATGCAGAGCCTTGTTGGCGATGAAATGTTGGTGGAGACTGAGCTTCATAGCTTGCACCACGGCCGCGATGTAAGGTCGCTTGCTTGTCGGTCTTCTACAGGTTGTACTTCGGAGAGTGTGCTCAATCCACCAAGCCCATTTCACCAGAGGACAAGGCATTCGGCGAGCTATCACCCACACCTGGTTGATATACCAAACATACGCACTAACCGCTTTTCTTCATCATAAAAGATGATGCGCACGGCCAGGGAGTGGAATGCTCTGCTGGGTTCGGTGTTTCCTACCGCATAGAAACTGAATTCCTTTAAAACTAGATTAATCCAGCACCTTCTGGGTAAGCTCGCTATATTGTGGACTTCTCTCGGAGCAAAAGTGGATTCAAGAGTGAGCCCATTTTAATAAAATAAAGAAAAACACAAAATAAAAGCAAGCGTAGAAGGCAGGCTCCATTTAACGGACGATAACAGGCAAATAAACACAGACACCTCAGTAAATGAAAATTGGTCATACTGGTGTTTTAGGGAAAACCTCGTCTTAACACTAGAGTTCACTTAAAATGTCCTGTGTGGTGGAGACCAGTGCCTTCTCTTAAGCTTAGTTCTACAAATATACAATTTGTCTGTGCGTGTGTTAGTATTCCTAATTATATTTATTATTTCAATTTATATAGGTAGGCGAGCGAGTGACGACAATAAATTAAAACATGGTCTATAATGAGTTCATAGAGATATTTTGCAACTTTTAAACACATCTTATTTATTTGATAATTTCATGACATTTCCATGAAATATTGCAGCCAATGTTAAATTGATTCGTAGAAAATCATGAAATTTTTTAAATAAATAACATGTGTTTGAAAGTTGCCAAACATTTCTGTGATCTAATATAGCCCATGTTTTAATTTATTGCCGTCACCAATTAACTAAGTATAATTTTATCCTTATTTATCACATTGGATAATTCAGATGCCAAAACATTACTTTTGATCTTTATCGTTTTGTCGGACAGCCATAGCTCCAATTAATAAAACAGTAGCAGCGAAATAAACGGAAAAAAGTCCACAAAACTCATTCATCAACAGACAATAAACCATTGATGGCCCATCTGCTAACAAACCCCTTTGGGTATTCATAGCAGCACAGCACAAAGTTCGTCTGGGAACGTAGTTTGTGAACCAACGGCAAAGCAGTTTTGTTTTTTCATTTTGAAAAGCTATGACACATTTGGCTGTGAAATCATTGGTATATGGACTTTGACGTATTACTTAACATTTATTACCTTTTACAAATTTTCTTCGTCGCCGGCACTCAGACATAAAAGAATAGTTATTTGTTCAACAAGTGAGCAAAATTATTTTTTGTAGCGAGTGCTGATGTTAAATCACGAACCAGCGAAGTAGACTAAAATTGAATCACGAACATAGCGAGTGATTCACAATTAGACTACTGAGCACAGAGAGTGATTTAAAGGCACGAGACAAAAAAAAATGCTCTCGTGTGAAACATACAACTTTTTACCTGTCCAGCGAGAATATTGTTATAATAAGTGATTATTATAAGTGACACAAACAATATTAATTCAGGCGTTAAACAATCATTTTCATTACTCGATGAACCAATTTTAGTTATTAACAACTAATAATTTTTGTAATTAAACAAAATAATCACAATTAGTTATTATTTTTCCCGCTTTGTCCACAGATTATATAGACAATTTTTGACTTGCGTTCCGAAATTACAGTGCATGTCATTTTTTTGAAAAGTAAATACTAATTATATTTACGTAACGTGACATTATTGTTTACTGAATTATATAGTTATTATTATTTTAAAGAAAACGTAAATAAATTAAAATAGTTAACCATATAAACTAAAATAATTAAATTACATAGTTGTGCGACTAGCGCTAGTCCTGAGTTTCGGAACGCGCTACTGCCCATCTCAAATTTATTTAAAAACTTACTTTGCCTCACGCTCGCTGCAAAAACCGGTTTTCCTTCGAGATTTTACGAAGCAAAAGAGCTATTTTGCTGCTGGAGAGGTGAATAATCTATTTATTATTACTTCTTAACGTCATACAGGTTGGTGCCGAATACGACAATAAAATAAAACATGGGCTACATTAAGTCACTTTCAAAAATATCTTATTCCTTTGATAATTTAATGGCATTTCTTTGAAATAACGCAGCCAATGTTATATTATTTCATACAAGCGCCCAATGGTATATTAATTTTTGAAAGCGGCAAACCATTTCTATGCACTAATATAGCCCATGTTTTAATTTATTGTCATATTGACGGCACCAAGCTTTTTTAAATACAGAACAAAAAATGAAAACAGACAATTACAAAATTACTTTAGATTAGATTAGTATTTACTTCATCATCACCATCATCACCGACCTTTAGACGTCCCACTGCTGGGTAGATGCCTTACCACATGGGGGAAACACATGAGGAGTTTTGGGCTATGCTCGTACTCACTAGAAGACACGATCGCTGTAAAGTAATCGAAGCATTCGTGTAAAATAATACCTAACGTACCATCTTATCAAACACCAGTTAAATCCAGTTAAGTGGTTGTATTTCAAATTATGAAAATCTTCCTATTCATGTTTGTATTCATCAGTAGCCTCTATAACCCACCAAACCGCAACGGGCCAGCGTGTTGGTGTTATGGCCCAAACTCATCATGTGTTTCTCTTCGTAGGAAGGCCTGTGCCCATTAGTGGGAGGTATATAGATAATCTGGCGATATTGATGCTTATGTTGCCGTCATTTAACTACAAAAGATTAATAGTGTTAACATGGAATATTCCTATGCTATAATAAATTAGATCCAACGTTGCTAGTTATTAAGTCCACCGTTAGAGATTTATATCATAGCTATCTTAAGTCGGCTAGAGAAGCGCAGAAACCAGACATCCATTATTCCTATATCGATATGAAAACAAAAGATCTTTAGCTTTATGTCAGTGTGTAAATTAGTAGCAGATTTTTGCCATTTAGACAGTATTTTCATCGTGACATAATTTTCACTCCGGTAGAGTCATTCTGAATGAATGTATAGTGTGTGGTCATTCTGCCACTTCGTAACAGAGGTTGGACGCACGAGAGTTTGATGCACATCATCATCATCATTAGCCAATACAGGGCGTCCCACGGCCATGCCACACGGAGGGAAAGTATATTAAATATTGAACGTAGGATATTTTACTAAAAGAAGACATCGTTTTATTTTTAATAATAAGTAGAACTGCATTCACAGATTTTTTTAAAATCGCCTACCTCAACCGGGAATCGAACCCGCCAAATGTGATAGAAAAATTACATGTATTTTATAATAGCGTTTGAAAGGGCTACTCATAAGCATTATTTTTTCCTAAATAACCTAGCATATTAAATGAAACTAAGATCATAAAATTTTTCATTTTATTTAAAAAAAAAATTAATTTATCAAATGCTCAAAATGTGATCCGTTCTGTTGTATACAAATTCTCACTCTTTTGATAATGTCTCTCCCTGTCGATTTACTTATTTTTGTATGGTGGATGTTTGAAATAATACGTCTAAGTTCATTTTGTAACTCCTGCACACTGTTGTACCGGTTCCTGTAAACTAAATCTTTTACAAAACCCCATAAAAAAAAATCAAGTGGGGTTAGATCTGGGGATCTCGGTGGCCATCTAATTTGTCCAAAAGTGCCGATCCAGGAAGGAAAATATTCATTAAGAAACTCGGCTGTTCTCCTACTGTTATGAGCCGGAGCCCCATCTTGCTGGAATATGAGATTTCGTCGATCTGCATCAGGAAGATTATTAATCTCATTTCTTAAAATCTCAAGTATTTCTAGATATCTTTCCGTGTTCAGAGTTCCTTCGTAAAAATGTATTAAGAGAACCCGGTTACTTACAATCCCACACCAACAGTTAAAGGAAAACGCACTTGATCATTAGTCTCGCGGATTCGTAAGGGATTCTGTCTGGACCAAATGCGATTATTACGCCGGTTGTACATACCGTTGTTACTAAAGTTTAACTCGTCTGACCAAATAATGGTGTTCAAAAAATTTTGATCCTCAAGGATGAGTCTCTCGATATGTTGGCAGAAATTAAATCGTCTTTCAGAATCTCCCGGCCGTAATTTTTGCACTAATCGCCCTTCAACATAACTTTTAAACTTGTATTTTTTCAGAACGCGATGTATTCTACTCTTTGAAAGTCCAATTTCTTCTTCACCTTCCCTCACTGAACTCTTCGGGTACGCTTCAAAGTAAATCAGAATGTTGAGTTCATCATCGCTGATGTTTATTATCTGCTGCTGTGGTTGCTGTAAGTGATGATCAAAACGTCCTCAATTTGTTAAATTATCCACCATTCTTTTCAACACATATCGAGATGGTGTGCGTCTATCGGGATATCTTTCGCGGTACCACCGCAAAGCTAATGAAATGTCTTTGTGATTTAAAAAGTATGCTTCTATTAAATCCAAATTATTTTGGTACGCCATGGTAAGTAAATTAACACAAAAATTGCTAATAAACGAAAATGAAACTCACAATAAACAAAAAAACAGACGCTTGAAAATTTACGTGTTCCATTTTCGAATTATTTATTTTTACTAATATCAGCCAGTTGCATGGTAATTGTGAGCTCATGAAGAAATGCATACAAGTACCTACTACACTTCATGTATCGCTTTATTATTATCATGTACTTACACCACGGAAATCTCGTATCTCAAGTGGGTAGGTCTTTGAAATGATAATGTTAATTGTTGGAAGCATGGCCAAGTCAGAGGAAATTTCCCTGAACAAAATTTTAAATAAAATGAAAAATTTTATGATCTTAGTTTCATTTAATATGCTAGGTTATTTAGGAAAAAATAATGCTTATGAGTAGCCCTTTCAAACGCTATTATAAAATACAAGTAATTTTTCTATCACATTTGGCGGGTTCGATTCCCGGTTGAGGTAGGCGATTTTAAAAAAATCTGTGAATGCAGTTCTACTTATTATTAAAAATAAAACGATGTCTTCTTTTAGTAAAATATCCTACGTTCAATATTTAATATACTTTTCAACACACTTCCTCATAAAGTGGCTCTAATCCCATGGCAATTAGGCACATATTGACACCTATAATCAAACTGTGACTTTTTCATTACTATTATTCACTAGTGAGTAATAGTTTTTTTTTTAATAATTAAAATTGCCAATATATATTTTTTTTCTTTTTTTGTTGTTAAATCTCCCTGTAATGGGAAGGCAAAAGGAACTAATGCCCATACAGCCATGTCTGATGTGATTGAGTTTATGTCACTTATCTATATGTATATGTGTAAGTATATGTATTTTTTTGTATTTATGTATATGTGTAAGTATATGTAGTTTAAAATCCAAAGTCACGCCCAAGGCCCTATCATAATAACAGCGCTTCTGCGACGTTTTTTATAATGTCGCAAAAGTTTTATGCTGAGATAGGGCCTTGTTGACTGCACTTATTGTTAAGTATAAACTGTTTGTATTTGTCTATTTTTTTTTTATTTTTTTTATTGTTTAAGCTTCTTGTTGTTGTTTGTTATGTGCATGTCAAATAAAAATATTTTTCTTTCTTTCTTTAATATTATTGGTTGAGTTACGCTTACATTTGCGCTAAAAAGCTATCCGCGAAAAGCCCAAAAAAAAGAAACCTCATTTTTTAGTCTATGGCCGATGCGCGCGCATAGGAAAACTAATTAATTTTTCCCGCCATTACGAAACATTTTCACAACTCGTCTCGTTTTCTCTTTTGAAGTTATTTAGTTAGTTATTAATTAAGATGTCTGCAAATACAATTTATGAAGAAAATGATTTATGTGTAGCAATGTAGCAGAATCATACGTAGAAGATTCCATACAAAACAAGAAGGAAATTTGTGCGAAAATCACAAAAAGAATTAAAGTTGATTCTGAGACGCATCCTACTAGCGAAATACCAAGTACATCCAATGATTGGATTTCACCTACCTACACGAATAATGAACCATCACAAATAACAATAGAACATGAAAGTATTTCAGTAAATAATCTATCTGATGAGGCCGCTATATCATCAAAAATAGTTAATTATAATTTTACTAACTGCACATTTACTAATTGTTTCTCTAAATAAACTTTTTATCTACTATGTAAAATGGTTTTTTATTTAAGTATTATTTTATTCAGAAGTGTGTTGAAAGACGTTGTATGATACACGTGTGTATTGATGATTACCGTCCTCGGCTCCTTAAGACCCTCGCCTGACGGCTCGGGCCTCAATGCGCCTCAGCGGTAATCACCAACATTACACACTTGTACCATAATGTACTATTCCCTCCGTGTGGCATGGCCGTGGGACGCCCTGTATACGTCCTACTGCTGAGCACAGGCCTTTCTACATGGAAGAAACACATGAGGAGCTTGGGCCATAACACCACCACGCTGGCCCAATGGGGGTTTGTGGGTTAAAGCGGTTGCAGTAACAACCGGGACCAACGGCTTAACGTACCTTCCGAAGCACGGAGGAGCTCGAGATTGTAAATTTGATTGACCCATCCCGGGACCGACCATGACGAAAGTTGCTTTCTTTTCGTAATCGAAACCAGAGCGCTCAAACCACTACGCCACCGAGTTCCTTGCGTCACCGAGCTCCTCGTCCCCGTTCGATGCACGCTAGTTAGAAAATTGATTACCTAGATAAAGTACTAGAAACATCGATATTATTATAAAACTGTAAACAAGCCGTGTCTGTACATTGAAGATATTCCAGAAAAAACAGTGGGGACTAGAATGCATGTTTAATGAACAAAAAAAATATTCAGCATTTTTGTATTTTTGTCTAACTGTCGGTTTGTCTAATATTTTCATTTCATTTAATTTCAATTATTTTCTTAATTTTTGATTTTAACATTGTTATAAATGTTTGAAGAATTACTTAGTAATTAAAATAGAATAAAACTAGAAAAAAAAACACTCGAAAAATACTCGTTTCGGATGTTGAAATAGAATATTTCGACATTGTAGGGTGGACGTTAGCTCATAAACGCAAATACAAGATAGACTAGAAGAATTTCACATGGATATCCCAAGTCCTGGGTGGCTCAGTGGTCAGAGCAATCGCCCGGATTGCGAAAGGTCGCGGGTTCGATTCCTGCCTCAGGACGTGAAATTTTTCTAGTTTTATTCTATTTTAATTACTAAGTAATTCTTCAAACATTTATAACAATGTTAAAATCAAAAATTAAGAATATTTGAAAGCACTGCCCCAACTTAACCGAATCGTCGGTATTTGTAAAAATACTCGTTTCGGATGTTGAAATAGAATATTTCGACATTGTAGGGTGGGACGTTAGCTCATAAACGCAAATACAAGATAGACTAGAAGAATTTCACATGGATATCCCAAGTCCTGGGTGGCTCAGTGGTCAGAGCAATCGCCCGGATTGCGAAAGGTCGCGGGTTCGATTCCTGCCTCAGGACGTGAAATTTTTCTAGTTTTATTCTATTTTAATTACTAAGTAATTCTTCAATTATTTTATTTTTTCGACAACCGCCCATTGTATTTTTTATTTTTCAGGTCACAGTTCTAGCCTAAATTATTAATAAATGATAACCTAATTATTATTTCGAACTAGCGTGCGTCGCCTCGGTTACTCAATCCTTCACTCAATGGGTAGCATAATTTAAAGGGTACAAGGTGGTAGGCCCATGGGGTCGCCTGGGTAGGTACCACCGCCTTTCTTATTTCAGCCGTGAAACAGTTCGCTGTGTTTCGGATTGAAGGGAAAGATAGCCAGTCTAATTACAGGACATGGACGGCATTTCATCTTAGGCCTCAGGATGACAACGCACCGGCAGTATCAAGTAATTTTTCCTTGTTATTGCAGGTGTCTATAGGAGGCGGTAACCACTGACCACCGGGTGGGCCGTCAGCTTGTTTGTCATCTATTTGTATAAAAAAAAACCCATACCATAATAATGGTACCTTAGTTTTTAGGTCGGGCACCCATATTGTAAAACTGATTTACAAATGCGCTTATGCGTATTTGTAAGTACAACTGTTTTACAAATGCGGTTATGCGATCGGTCCCCGATTAAATTGAAGGTACTCGTTTCTAGTTTTTATATATCGATCGCGTGTACTACCGTAAAAATTAGATACCTCAATGAGTCACTGAATTTGATACCTGATAATGATACCTAAATTTTATGTTACCGGTTAATGCGGTTTTTCAAGTACTACTGTCTGCCCTGAGGTCACTTATAGTGCGAAATTACGAGGGCTGTAAAACGTTACTATCA
The DNA here is from genome assembly GCA_947347705.1 of Nymphula nitidulata. Lineage (NCBI taxonomy): Eukaryota > Metazoa > Arthropoda > Insecta > Lepidoptera > Crambidae > Nymphula > Nymphula nitidulata. Next base: position 12,983,380 of record OX374636.1, read on the forward strand.
CGTCAGCGTAAGATTGTGGTTGTACAAAGATGATAGCAGCACCTCTGCTGAAGTATTGGAAACAATATTAATTTAAAATGAAGCTCTATTGAGTAATTATCGATGAAATCATCGAAAGCATGTGCATCACTATTTTGTCATCTCCTAGGTTTTGCAGACTCCATGAACAAAGTGCTGCTACGAGATACACCTTTATAGCACGATGTGCCGCCGCATATCAGCCTAGTTTTGCTGCACGTAATAATGGTCCCTAAAGTAAAGTGATAATATTGTCGTATTATGTCTGTATTTACTTTTAATATAGCTTCCTAAAATGAGGTGCCTGTATTCTTTGCATGTAATTTTACTGGGTAATAAAAAGATTTTATAGATTTTTTTATACAACTAGTTTTTTTTATACAGCTGTCGGCCCACCTGCTGGTAAGTGGTGACCGTCGCCTATAGACATCTGCAATCTGTTATTACAAGGAAAACATTACTTGGTATTGCAGGTGTGTTGTTATCTTGAGGCATAAGGTGAAATGCCCTCCAGCCTGTCGATTCTGTAACAAAACTCGCACCTCACTTCGCAAGTCACTTCGAATTCAACTGTCAAATAGAGCAAATTTTCATACATTTTTTGCTGTATTTGACAGTTGAATTCGAAGTGACTTGCGAAGTGAGGTGCGAGATTCGTTACAGAATCGCACCCCAGGTCAAGTAATAACATTAATTATAATTTGTAATCTTCTTAGTTTTTCGTAGTGTGTATCCGTAGCGCAAGCTCATAATGATGCTTACTTTGGCTACTCGTGTGCTTAGAGCTTGACAATCGGTGTGAATTTATGTATAAACTATTATTATTATTTAGGTCATTTATTTTCACCTTAAAGCTGGTTCAAAACTGCAAACTTACTACTTATTTTTAACCTATTTAGAACCGGCCGTTTCTTTTTTATATTTTTCAAAGATAGAAGTCTCAAGCCACAGTTGGGGCCAGACAAGGCTGAAGTATCAACTTTTTCGTAACCTTAACTTTTTGTTGACGACGAGGACGACACTAAGCTGGTTTTGGGCAAGATTGATGCGGACAATAACGTATACTTTAAGACGAATTTTATCACACTAATAACTTGAAGTGGAGGATTTCTTCCATGAAGGATGGTTGTTGCTACAGCAAACGACTATCTGGTGTGGAAAAAAACTCAGGTTGAAAAATAGAACTTTGTATAAAGTAGAGCTTTCATATACGGCCAGGTATATGTACACTATCGTAAAAAATCAGGAAAAATCTCCTGAATCCGGGAAATATAGGTACGAATAATTCGTTTTCATGGATAGTTTGTTTGCAAAAAATTTGAAAGTTTTCGTCGATTTCACCGTTATTCAATATGGCAATATGGCGGGCGACATACAAGTCATGTAAACGTTACCAAAATGACATAGGCGCCATGATGAATATTTGACTGTGATGCAGTTTTTTCTATAAAAAAATCTTGTTTTGCACCACGCAATAAAGCAAATAAAAATAAAATGACAATTGAACACTTTTCATTGAGTCTTTTCTTTGTGTACTGTAGAAATAAGTTTTCTACAGTACATAAAGACGGTGAAAATATTATTTTACCCTGAATAACACTAATGATCCACTCTTTCAGTATCTGTGACTGGAAAAGTGGGTCATCAGTGGTCCTGTGAAAGAGGACCTCAATACCAAAGAGAATATCCATAAACACGTCTAAGAGACGGGACTTCATTGTATCCTGATACAGATTCATTAGTGCTAACAATAGGTACGAACTGACCAACAGAGATATTCAAAGACATTATTTACCGCAGAATCCCCTTTTCCTTTTTCTTGTTATTAAAAGAAAAAAAAGGAAAATAAAACTGAAACAAATACATGAAAAGAAAAGAAGAAAACTTTTGGTTCTCTTTTCCTTTTGCTTGTTGTTCTTTTTGATCATTTTTTTCACTTTCTTTTCTGAAAGTATCCGTCGATTAATATCAATTTTCCTTTTATCATAAAAATTCAACCGAAAAATCAACAGATAATTTCCTCAAGTTTTTCACGATACATCTCGTTCACCTCCACCGTATAGTGACCATCACACTGAGTGTAGTTACTCACAAGCAAATGTGTTTGTTTTCGGAAATGAAAATACGCAGACTCGATGTATCTGGTACAGATTTTGATTCATCTAATTTGGTAAAAGCTTTTAGTATTACCTACGTTAAAGAGGGTAGCTAGAAATAGATCATCAGTGGATAGGCACAGGTAAAAAAAACTTCATTAGTCCAGTAGTTTGTTTTATTAGATTCCTATTTTTAATTTAGAAAGACTCCAATAATAAAGCTAAGAGATGTTCTAAAATCCTTCTACGAGAAAATTATAAACGGAAGGTTGTTAATATTTTAAATTTATTTTAACACCTTTGCATTTTTAATAAATTCGAAAAAAGTGCAAGGGAATAAGAAATTTCTGTGTTTTAATAATAATAGGTTAGGAAAAAATTTCTTCGCATTTTTTAAGAAAATTCAAAACATTTTTTAATATAGTTTATTTACATTTAACTAAAGTATGTAGGTACCATTTTATTCGATAGCTTTTTGCAAGGTCAGGACTATACGGCAGATGCATTAACAACTCCCAGCCAAACTCTCTTAATTTTTGCTGAGTGGCTAAAGATGTGTGAGGTCTAGTGTTATCATGATGAAAAACCACACCCCTTCTGTTGATTAATTCCGGCCGCTTTCTCTCAACTTCTTGCTTTCATCTCATCAGTTGTTCGCAGTAGAGTTCAGAATCGATGGTCCTGCCTGGTGGTAACAGCTCATAATGAATAATATCCTTCCAATCCCACCACACTCACAGCATCACCTTGTTGCGAGTTAACCCGGGTTTCGCCACAGTCTGTGAAGCCTGACCGGCCTTTGACCACGACCTTTTTCGCACGTTCTTGTCGTACGTGATCCACTTTTCATCACCAGTTATCAGCTTCTTCAAAACTGGTTCGGTTTCATTACGTTGTGATAAAGAACCACAAATGAGTACACGGTTCATTAGGTTTCTTTCAGTAAGCTCGTGGGGTACCCATATATCGAGCTTATTTGTGTACCAACTTTTTTAAATGCGCCAAAATTGTTTTGTGGTCAATTCCCAGTTCTTCAGCTACGTCGTAACTACTGATATGCCGATCTTGCTCCAGTTTTTCAAAAATGGCATCAATTTTATCCGTAATAGGGAGACCAGCGACATGCATCTTTGACATCAAAATTTCCGGATTGAAAACGCTTAAACCAAATTGGTGCTACTCTCACAGACACTGCACTAGGTCCATAAACATCGCAATTTTTTTTCGCGGGTTGCGTTGCATTTTTACCTTTTCTGTAGTAAAATTTTTAAATGTATCGAATTTCTTCATTAGATTTACTCATCTTGACAGTACGAAATACAAATGAAAAACACACATTTTCCTAATTTGAATTTGGAATTATCTTTTTAAAACCAGCCAGATAAAAATAGTCCAGCCAAAGAGATTTTATTACAAGTTCATACATACTATAATGCGAAAAGACTTTTTCCCCAACCTAATATTACTTGATATAAAAAAATAATAAAAAATAATAAGGCAACGTTACCAGAAACCTTTCAGCAATTTAATGCTTACTACAATGAAATAATAGTGCGACAGGCAGAAATAATAAAATACAAAAGAGACACATTGGGCTCTATGGGCCTGGCCACGAGCACACCGCACGCGCGTCCTGCGACTCGCGAATCGGCAACCACTGCGCGCTGTCTCGATGTCGGCCTCGCAGCGCGTCGTCGTGACCGCGCAGTGGTTTCCAATTCGCCGCTGCCGCCGTCGCCGCCGCCCGTTCCCGTGGCCAGGCCGATTGAGCCTAATGCCTTTTGTAGGGAAACTGAAAACCAACAAAATATCTATGTATCTCATTCATCAGTTTATGTATAGAAATTACAAATTGTAAATGTGGTAAGTAGTTATTTAAAAACATTTAACGTCGACACCAATCAATCTTCCCTACATACTATTTGTCATCATGGCTGATTGTCGCTTACGGCTCACTAAACTTAGGGTTGTCAAAACACAAGAAAATATACTTTGTGGCCCTTTTTTTTTTTTTTTTTTTTTTTTTTCACTGGGAAAAAATGCATTACGCATGCCCTCCCGTCGGGGGACGGGAGGGGTATGTGGGACTCCCCGGGAGCGGTTCCCGGGTCTACCCACTAAAATAACCCAGTGACACTCCCTCATCGTGTAATGTGGTGGGGGGACTGGGAAACCGGCAGAGCCTCTACTTCCAGTCCCCCACCGGCGATTGCCCGCCTAGGTGGCGGGCCCTTCACGCCCCCCCCTTGGTACAAGGTAGAGGAGGCCAGAGGGTGACCGCGAGTGCTCGGCCACCCTCTACAGCGAGGTGATGAGCAGTGCAATGCAGGCTAGGGCGCCCCCGCGCCTGTCGCCCGCTGCTCATCACCGTGGGGGGGAGGAGAGGCGGTTATACGTCCGCCTTCTCCTGCCCCTCCTCCGCCGGCGGTTCGGCGGCGCGTCGGGGTCGTCCTCCCGCGCGCGCTCCGCCACCTCCTTCTGTGACATGACATCCTCACAGAAGGAGGCGACCGCCGCCCAAGCCTCTTCGCTCCCCAGCATGGCGTTTACCACGCTGGGAAGCGAGAGGTCCGGCCCGCCCGCCGTGACAAGACTGCGACGCCGCTCAGTCCACGACGGACACACCTCGAGCGTGTGCTGCGCCGTGTCCTCCGCCGCGCCGCAGTCATGGCACGCCGGGCTCTCCTCCCGTCCGATTCGGTGCAGGTACGACCCGAAGCAACCATGCCCGGATAGCACCTGCACCAGCCGGAACGAGAGGAAACCATGCTGTCGCTCGAGCCAGTCTTGCAGGACTGGTCCGAGCGCATCGATTGTTCTGCGGCCGTAAAAGGCGGAGGCGAGGTCCGCCGTCCAGTGATGGATAATGGCATCCTTCGCCTCTCGCCGGACGGCCTCCCGCTCTTCAGGGGCAGGGCGCTCGCCGAGCGCCTTTCGCCCCGCCGTCCACTCATGAACTCTGGCGAGCACCCACGCCTCAAGTTCCCAAGGCGGGGTGCCGGCCAGAGCGCACGCCGCCGCGAAGCTTACCGAGCGGTAAGTCCGCGCCACTCTCTGTGCGATGGCCCTTTGGGGCGCCCGGATGCTGGTGGCATTCTCCCTCCTTTGGAGGGAGTCTGCCCAGATGGGCGCCCCGTACAGGGCCATGCTCTTCAGAATGCCGGCGTAAAGACGCCGGCATCGCCCACTCGGCCCTCTCAGGTTTGGCATTAGCCAGGAGAGGGCCCCCGCCGCCTTGAGCAGGCGCGACGACAGTCCGGTAAAATGCGGACCGAAGCGCCACCTGCTGTCGAGCGTAAGGCCCAGATACTTCATCTGAGCCTTCACCTCGATCCTGACGCCCGCCACGAAAATGTGGGCGTCAGGCGGGGGGCGCTGCCGAGGGCCGTGGAAGAACACGGCCTCGGTTTTTTGCAGCGCCACCCGCAGTCCTAGGCGGCGGATCCTCTCCGCGACCAAAGATCCGCCCGCCGAGGCCAGATTGGCCGCCTCTCTAAAATTCCGTCCCCGGCCTGTGAGGAGAGTGTCATCTGCATAGCAGATGACACTTGTGCCCCGGAGGAGGGTGCCCCGCAGCAGCCAGTCAAACCCGATGTTCCACAGCAGAGGTCCTAGGACCGACCCCTGCGGAACACCAGACTCGACGGCGTACCGGCGGATCTGACCAGCTTTGTCTACGAGGAGGACTGCTCGGTCCTCCAGGTAGCTAGCCAGAAGGCCCCTCAGGTATTGAGGCACACCATGGTAATGAAGTGCCTCAAGGATTGTGGAGTGGGGGACGGAATTGAAGGCGTTAGCTATGTCGAATGACACAGCCAACAGTCCGTCTCCCGCATCCACAGCCTCCTTCACCTGGTCCTTGAGAAGGGCTAGGGCATCCACGGTCGAACGCTCAGCTCGGAAGCCAAACTGAGCATCCGACAAATCCGGCCCGACCACTCGCAGGTGTTCGTTTAGGCGTGCGGCGATAATCCCCTCGAACATCTTACCGACCTCATCAAGGAGAACGATGGGTCGGTATGCCGAGGGGGAATCCGCCGGGCGTCCTTCCTTCCGGAGGAGACATAGCTGCCCCTCCTTCCAAGGCTTTGGGAACCTCCCAGTCGTGAAACACGCATTGAAGAGGTCCCGGAGCCTTTCGCCCATTTGGGTGGCGGCTATCGCCACCACTTTTGCAGGGACGCCATCGGGCCCTGGGGCCGTCTTCTTCGCGCGGAGGCGGAGCGCCGCCGCGTGAAATTCGGACTCTGCTACGGGTGGGACATCCTCGTCTTCCACCCGAGCGGGCCTTCTTGGAGCTTCCATTGCTGGCGGGGCAAAGTCGGTCCTGCTTGGAAACAGGGATCGGACCACCCCATCCAGCAATGTTGGCTCGAGGGTCTGGGACACCGGGGGACCAAAGGGGCGCAGTTTATTGCGCGCTGCCTTGTATGGTCTCCCAAACGGGTCACTGTCCAGACCCTCCAGCAGCTCGGCACGGGCCGAGTCCTGGGCGGCCAGCATGGCAGACCTAAGGAACTTTTTTGCCTCTACGTATAAATCGTAGAGGCGGTCCTCATTCGCCAGATCTCGCTGGCGTCGCCGCCGGCTCCGCGCATACTGTCTCCTAGCTGCCACGCAGGCAGCCCGGAGCCCCGCTAGCTCCTCCGACCACCAGTAGACGGCGCGTCGGGGAGGCGGGCGGCGAGACCGAGGCATGCTTGAGTTGCACACCTCGGTCAGGGACCCCCTCAGCTGAACCGCGGCGGCGTCCACGTCCAGGACACTCACCGGAGGCGAAAGCCAGTCCTGGACGAAGGACGCCTCCTTGGCCGCCTCCCTGTCGAGATGGACAAGAGCCCACCGGGGAAATGGGGATCGGCCCGTGGGGACCGTTCCCTGGGGGATTTGGGCGGAGACCTCGAACCGCACGTATCGGTGGTCCGAAAACGTCTCCACCATGTCCACCCTCCAATTGCATACGCGCGCGGCTAGTGCAGGGGTAGCAAAAGTGAGGTCCACAATTGACCCCCCCTGCCGCCGCACGCACGTGTGATCTCTCCCTCTGTTCAAGAGGGAAAGACCAGAGGAGGCCGCCCACTGCTCGACAGCCCGCCCGCGCGCGTCGGTAGCTGGGTTACCCCAAACCACCGACTTGGCGTTCAGGTCTCCCAAAACGGAGACCTGACGAGGCGCCAGCCTGCCGACCACTGCCGCAAGGACTTCGAGGAAATCCTCGAAGTCCGACAGTGGACGGTTAGGGGAGAAATAGACCCCCACGAGGGCTATCTCTCCCCACGCGGCGGCCACGTATCCCGGCCCCCTCTCTAAGAGCGAGAGGGGAGGGGAGTCCGTGGAAGACCGCGCCGCAAGCGCCACCAAGCCGTCTCTATCTCCCAACCAGCGGCCAGGTATCGAGTACGGCTCGGCGACCACCGCCACGTCCACCAACCACTCGGCCATGACCTGGACTAGCAGGTCCTGAGCCGCTTTGCAGTGGTTGATGTTCGCCTGTAAGATGCGATGGACCTCCCCCATTATTGGTCCATCGCATTTTCCGTCTCGGCCGATGGTGAGGCCTCAACGTCCTCAGCAGCGGCAGTGGCAACGGCGGGACGGGTTGGCGCCTGCACTTGACCTTTCTTTGGAGGAGGTTTGCAGCTTCTCCCCCCCATCACGTGGTCGGCTGGGCGGCCACTCGCAGTGCACACGGCGCATCGTGGCGTTGCGGCCTTGCAGGAGGCGGCCTTATGCCCCTCTTGCCCGCAGCGGCAGCAGAGCTCCGCCCTGTCCACAGAGGACGGGCACAGAGCCCTGGTGTGGCCTATTCCGAAGCACTTAAAGCACCGGAAAGCCTGGTCCTCAAGTGCCCGGACCACTGCCACACTGAAGCCTACGGGCAGCCGTCGTTTGGCCAGGATGGCCTTTGCCGCAGCGACTGGGCACTCCAGGCGCATAGTGCCCAGACCCCCGCGGCCTGGCCTTATGGCCCTGCCCTGCACGGCTGCCGCTTCGCAGCCTCCTGCGGTTGCGACTGCCACTACTACCTCCTCTTTGGTGACTGAGTCATCCAGACCGGTCACCTCCAAGGAGACGGACTTGGTGGGCCTGGCCACCTTCGCCGCGTCGGCTATGACCTCTTGCAGTTTTGCTGCGAAGAGGTCAGCGTTAGTGCCGCCTTGGGCCCCCGCAAACTCGAATAATCGAGCTCCGGTTTGGGTTCGGCGGCACGTCACCGGGCCTACCCCCAGTGTTGTGGGGTTGGCGTTTGTACGAGCCCGCTTTAGTACGGACTCGTACGTCTCGCCCCGCTCTGCAGCCTCCGCGGTGAGTGTCACTACGACGGCTGCCGTTTTGGGAGGAACCAATTTCCTCCCGCCCGGCTTGGAGGCCGGCTTCTGCCCCTTGCTTTGCCCCTTTCCCTTGCCCGTCACTTTGGACGAGCTGGGAGGAGCATTGGCAGGGGCTGGGGCGGCGGCCGGTGGCGTCTTCTTGGCGCCTTTCTTTTTCCTTCCAACCACCTCAGACCAAGACTCGTTGGTCTGGGTGGTGGAAGGAAGGAAGGCGTCTTCCCTCTGGGAATTTTGCGGTGGAGGTGCCACAGCCTCTCCTCCCGTGCTGGGGGTCGGCGGAGCCTCCACTGTCTTCTTCCCCTTTCCCTTGCCCTTTGTGGGCTTTGGGGCCTGGGGAGGCGCCATCTCGGTCGTCACCGGGACCGGGGCGGTCTTGTCCGCCGCGAGCGGTGGCCGCAGGCGCTTTTCGGGCAGGAGTCTGTCTTCAATGTCCGCAAGACAGGCTCTGGTAAAGGCCCTCTCCTCCATAGCAACCCTGCGGATGATGTCCTCAAGGTTGGAGGGGGATTGGGCCTCTGCCACTGCTGGTAGTGAGGCCTGGGCAGGTCGGGCCGTTGCCTCAGCGAGCTTCTTATGAAGCTCGCTTACCTCCTTCTGCAGGCGATCGGTCTTCGCCTGCAGTTGCCTCACTTCTTCCGTGGCCGTGCGATGCACCAGCTCATGTACGATGCCGCGCATGCTTGCGGCCCGGCACTTAAGGGCCTTTTGGAAGGTCCCCTTTAGGTTTGAAGACTTTGTGGCGACCTCCACAATCCCCTCCTGGTCCTCCTGGGCCATACTTTCCAGCTCGGTCAAGGAGTGGTCGGCGTACAACACACTGGTTGCGCCGTAGCCCGCCTTGGCCCTGCGGGTGCGAGCCTGCGCCTCCTTAGCGGCGACTTGCTCCTCTAACTCCTGCTGGAGTTGCGCCCTGTTCGCCTGGTTGAGCTGGCGTTGAGCATCCACTAGCCCGACGTCGTGGCTGGTGCCGGCGACGGCGGGAGTTGATTTTGTTTTGGCCTTCGCCTTCTTTTTGGGCTTGCTCTTGGCAGAGTCCGAGGAAACCTCAGAACTCTGTCTCAAGTAGGCCCGCTTTTTGGCCTGCCGGTCCGTCGATTCTGCCACGATTACCACATCGTTCTCCGAATCAAGCAGGTCCTCCTCCAGACTGAACAGGCTAGCCGCAGATGGTGGGCGGCTGGCCTCCGACGCCGGAGCATCCTCGGGGTTGGCCCTGAGAAGGGCCGTTTGGGTTTGGCCCTGAGAAGGGCCGTTTGGGTGGTCCTGAGGAGGTTCTTCTTTAGAACGCCCGGAGGCGGCCCGCAAAGGTCTCGACATGGTCACAAAACGATGATCACACATAAACGGCAATAGATATGTGATCGCACAGTCTTCGTTAGCCGCCGGCTTGCCACTCCGTTACGGTGGTCAAGCGCGACGTTGCCCGGGGAACGCTACGTGGAAGCCAAGACTGTGGGGGGTTCCCCAATACTTTGTGGCCCTAATTTAAGTCAGCTGCAGAAGTTGCCTGTTTTTTTTATAGAAAGCACGGCAAATAACTCAGCACCACCTGATGTGAAGCGGTAAGAAGAGTCCATAAGCGAAGACAGCTAGCGTAGTTTGAAGCACAGTCTACTAGCCGCCTCCACATTGCCGACCCATAAGAATTGTGAGGTAACGTGGTGAAAATATGTCGTTAATACTATTCATATAATTGGAAGTGTTAATTAATTAATTATAGTCCTTATTGCACTGTATGATTACAAAAATGCAAAGGTGGACTTATCTCTATGAGAGATCTCTTCCAGCCTACCCATAAATGTGTGAGACATACCGGTAGAATGCAGGTAACACGAAGTGCTTTAAATGCATCAATCGAAGGAACTTACATCCTTTAATATTCATTTTCATCAATTTTAAAGTCAAATAAAAGTTAGGAGTCACAAGTCAGGATTCCATAATATTGTCTAAAAGACACCAAGCAAGTATCACACGGGTCTTTAAATTTTACTGGTTTATCTTATTATATTCAAGCGTTTTTTTATCTCTTTAACAACTGTATTCTAAGAAGAATGGTCAAGAAACATAGCAAGGTTAAATTTGCAGTTTTTTTTAAATTAAGCAGAAAAGTAAAAGGTAAAATTAATTACCATGTTTATAGACTAATGAGCTCACCGCACTGTCTTTTTTTATCCGGTGTGTGAATTGGATTTGCAAAATAATTCAGCCTAGTGATTCTGTAACGAATCTCGCACCTCACTTCGCCCACCCTTTTTCATACATTTTTTGCTCTATTTGACAGTTGAATTCGAAGTGACTTGCGAAGTGAGGTGCGAGATTCGTTACAGAATCACAGCACAGGAAGGAATATATGATGAGATATGTCACAAAATAAATAGATAATTCACAATTAACTATTTTAAATAAAAATCAAGCCCTGTAATAGCAACACACTCAAATGAAAACAAATATCTATCTATCTAAGTATCTTTCAACAAACATTTATAAATAAATTTATAGATGTAATTTTCATTAAAAGATATAAATTATCATCTTTTAATGAAAATTAAATCTAAAGGAAACATTATTACATAATTCTCACTTAAAAGTGACAACCCTAGCCACGTAACATCGGATTGATGTTGCCAGCGTTTTAGGCTGACCCGATGACTGGTAGATTTGTTGCCTATTTATATCTCTGTCGCTCCCGTTTCTACACTACCCGCGACGCTTGGTTACGTTTGATTAGTAGAAACAGAAATTTTCTATGAGGAAATACTTTTTAAAAATAAAAGTAAACTTACTCTTATAATTGATTATTACATGTTTAAAATATTGTATTGATTTCATGAAAATATCATCAAAAATTAAACATCATTGCAGGTTCATTTCTGTTTTCACAGAACGTCTTCTTTACGAAATATTTACTAGTCGCAATATGTCTCATACGCATTAAGTCATTCGCAGAATGCCTCTTTCACACATTGTCGCAATAGTAACTTAAAATATTTTTCTGTTTTAAAGCGGCATCCTACTGAATCCTGAAGCTTTGCCTAGGCGTTTGATACCGCTTATTCGGCATTCACCCACACAAACTGTATGAAATAAAAACAGCTACACTCTGCATAAACTTAACACCCATGTCTCTCTGTGAATACTTTACACTGAAGTGTTTCCTATAACAACCAATTGAAACTTCAACATCGCCGGAGTATCGAGACGTCGAACACATTGTAGATTCAATGACAATATTTTTATAATATTACGTTGAGAGCCCCACATTACACGTATAACATCTTCAGTGTGTGTTCGAAGACTATCTTATAAATTGTTCAACTATCTACAGCAAAATATACAATAATGGTGTAGTTATACTAATTATATTAATTAAATTTCAGTGAACTTATCACATATGAAGATATTTTTTGAAGTCGGTACTTCACCTTCTATTGTTTCTGGAAACTGCTTAGCACCAACTCCAAGAAATATCTTTATATGCTGCTAAAATTTTGTCTTTTACCTTTTTAGTGTATTGAAATCGGTTTTTATTCTTGTTTATATTTTTAATATATGATTATAATTATTCTTTGTTAGTTAGAGCAGTCGCCCGGATTGCGAAAGGTCGCGGGTTCGATTCCCGCCTCAGGACGTGAAATTTTTCTAGTTTCATATTTTAATTAATATGATTATATTTTTTTGTTACTATCGTACCTATTAATCAAATGAAGTCACAGAAAAACAAAAATACGCAAGTTCGCCTATATTGGTGACTTGCTTATTCCAGTTATTTTGATTTAAAACCAAATTATTTAACATAAGTACAACAAATTACTTACAATTTTTAACAACCACCCCTTTTTTAAAGTCGATTAAAAACTGTTCAATCAACTGTACTTAATTTAGATTCTAGTAAGTGCATCCGGAATGAAATCCAAAGTGCATCCGGAAAGATTATGAGATGTCACTTGTAAAATGCACTTTTAGCTGCGTCCGAGAATATCAGTTAAACAGATTATGTCCGCGTGCAGACACACGCATTGTTTACCTGAACGGCTTCTGTCCGGAGTGCACTATAAGCTTATTATATCTGGAGTTGACAGCGATACTCAAACTGTGTAATAAGGAAGTTAAGGACTTTACTTACAAAGTATTTCTAGAATAGGTAGCTTTAATAAATCGATGTAAAATTACTTTTGACTGGGAATATTTTGAAATTTCTGGCATGTGTCAATTTTACAATAACTTATTTATGGCGAGTCACAAATTCACAATAGACCTTTCAATAAGACTACAGTCTTACTAAAGACTGCCTCATCACCAGGCTATATACGTCCCACTGCTGGGCACAGGCTTTCCTACATGGGAGAAACACATGAGGAGATTGGGCCATAACACCACCACACTGGCCCAATGCGGGTTGGTGGGTTAAAGCGTGATGTGGACTGTATGTTTTATTGTTGTTTTATGGTGCCGGTGGGCCTGGTTTTGGGAATTAAATAAAAATGCGAGATTCGTACTGAGACACTTTACTGGATTGTATATCGGCAATGAGAGAGAAATACAGTCTTGTCCTATTCTAAATAATTACAACTAAATGTTGCCATTCCAATCAAGCGGTTGTAGTAACAACCAGGACCAATGGTTAAACGTGCCTTCTTAAGCACGGCAGAGCTCGAGATTATAAATTTGTTTGACCCATCCCGGGACCGACCATGGCCAAAGTTGCTTTGAACCAAGGTCTGCGTAGTCTTCCTCATTAAAAATCAAGAGATGGTATGTTTTTGGAGGATTGAAGGCAAGTCTCTGCTTCCAACACACAACTTTCGTAATCTGAGCTCCAGGATTGATATGACGAAGGTCGGCTTTAGATAAACATGTGTTTACAAATAAAACATTGTATAAAAGAACACCTTAAGTTCTTTAAGGGGTTCGAAGCTGTTTCTGGTTTTCGACCAAAACCACCACGTCCAAACTCTCAGACAGGGGGCTTTTTGAAAAAAAACCTTAATAAATGTATGCAAAGCTTGTTAAACAGAGTAAGTATAACCATAAAAATAAGTACGATACACCAAAAATGACAATGGAGAATGCTGAAACAATATGCTTTGTTCATTTGGCCTTTACCCTAAATCTTTGAGAAGCACTGCCTCAACAATGTTGCCGGACATGTGCTGATACGTAGGTCTAGGCCACCGTGAATAACGCGATTGAATTACAGATTTAAAACAAGAGATGCCTTAATAAAACTTCCGCTACTTCCCACGTATAATATCACGTTAACATTTATCATAACTGCACTGATGAAAGAAGAGAATCATTGGGAAAGGAAAGGAAAGGAAGGGGCGGAAAGGTATGCCTAAGCATACGTGGGAGAAAAATTATCTGAAAACGTCCGGTTAACAACTTTGGTTAAAATGTGTGAGGTGGAGAGAGGTGTGACAGTAAAAAAGGCCGTAGGTTTCATGTCAAATAATTTCTTTGCAAAAACAGTAGAATACGCATGAGGATTGCTTGCGAGTTGAGGATCGTCTACCATCAATGCCTCAAAACCGTCAAGCGCCAGAGTCCAGACACAATTGATTTTTCAATTGTCATAGACCTCCAGAGGTATAACGCCGCTTGACAGATTACACCAAAGCTGATAACCAGGTGCTCATTGGTGGCAGAGCTCTATCTAGAGTCTATCGATTTAACGATTAAAACAATAATTTGAAGTTTGAGCCCTAAAACAATTAACCGTTTGAATTTCATAACAATATCGTACCTATCTATAACGTTATCTCATTCGTCCCAGTTTTTAATTATGTATAAGTTTATTGAAGAATTGTAAATAAAACCAGTTTACCGGATTTAACTCGCATTTAATTAGATGTTACATTGTTATAAAAAATAATAATTTGTATCTGTGTGTATTTATAATTATGTAACACCTAATTAAACGTGAGCTAAGTCCGATAAAGTGGTTAATATTGAAGTATTTCCCACAGACCACTAATTCTAAGGAATTCGTAGCTAGAACAGAATCCTTATAATTTTGTCAGGTCTGTCACAGACACATCTGATTCAATCCGTAATCTTTGCACCTATTGAAAAGCAATTTCGCATAGCAACGTAACCCAAACACCGAAATATCAAATGACCAACAAATCTTTCACTTGTTTTAGTGGCAAACGAGCATCAAAGGCAGTCATATGTTCCACACCATGCTAAAATCGAAAGGAGCTATTCTGTCGACAGCAAACGAGACAGGGCTCCCCGATACAACACTTCCTTGATGAGCTCAGGCGACCATACTCACCGCAGGAACAAAACTCTGCAGAGTTATTTGGCTGCGACCTTATGTGAAGTGGAGGGGCTTCCTCCAGTTCGGCGTCTGCTTTCGATATGGCTGCGACCGGGTTTCCCCCAGTCCAGCGCTCAAAATTGTACTTACCTGGTTACTAAATTGAAATTAATTTTTTTTTTGAAAACCAAACAGTTTTATTTAAATTTTCGCTTACATTTATTTTTGTGCTATTAATTTGAACCTTTTCCTAAAAAAATTCACATATAACGCAAACAGTCTTATTACGATAACTGGATGAAGGACTGGATCATATTTTGATAACGAAAAAGCTTGAAACATAAAAATGTTTAAAAAAACATTTCGTTATCCAAATAATTATTAAACACGAAAATAAAAATAAGCATTAGGTATTAAGATAAATTAATTTTCTTGTTTAGCTATCCAAACAAGAATAAAACTCAAAATTCCCCTTAAAAAACACAAAAAAAAACAATAAAACAAAATAACCCTTCGTGATAGGCGCCGATTTAGGCTATCTCCATAATAGGACTGTTTAGGTCCTAATGAGTCTTATCACTGTAAGTTCCATAATGAACCGTAAAAAAATTAGCGTAAACAGAAAAACAATCATGCCAATGACATCAAAACACACTTACTTAATATGATATATTCCCTAGTTAGTAGACTCCTTATGTTAATGTTGATTCGTACAGTTTAACGTATCGATATATCGGCCGGTGGGCTTACATTAATGGCATTAACTTGGCTTGCGGGGTAGTGATGTGACAAGGCCGTAGGTGGTTATCGATACAACTCACACAAACAAAGTATCAAGTGGAAATTAAAAATAGAAACGCTGAAGGGTTCTATATTGTTCCCACGAGCGTTCGCTTGCTCAGGAGCTCTGTGGCGTAGTGGTTTGAGCACCCTGGACTAAAAAAAAGCAACTTACGTCATTGCTGATTGCGGATGTTCAATCAAAAATTTGTAATTTTGAAAACCGGTTTCGCGTTGCATCACAATGAATAAGCACTTAATTTAACGGTATTAACGCGACAATGAAAATTAAAATATTTTCCTTGGTAGAAGGCCCGTATGTAGAATCGTATGTGATGACACCACTTTGTTTTATACAAAGCACGGCAAATGACACAACATTACCTGATGTGTAGCGGTAAGAAAAGTCCATATGCGAAGCTTGCTGTCTCCGCCTTTTACGCCTCCTTTGAAGGAACCCATGTTATATATAAGAAGGAAGACCTTTCCTATTAGCCCATAAAACAGATCGCTGAGTAGGATTGAAGAGAAAAGTTGAGGCTCCCTAAACTTGCTAGGCATGGAGATATGTTGCGATCAAAATTCCAGGAACTACATCGAAACCGTGATCAAAACAGCCTCACGGAAGCTCGGTGTCCTGAACAAGGTGCGTCGATTTTTCACGCCTGACCAATTATGCCTGCTTTATAAAACTCAGGTCCGGTCTTGCGTGGAATATTGCTCGCACTTGTGGGATGGCTCCGCCAAGTACCTTCTCGATGTCCTGGACAGATTGCAGCGTCGTGCTGTCCGTATCATTGGCGATTTAGAGGTCACCAACAACCTTGAGCCTCTGCAATTGCGTCGAGACATTGCGTCGCTTAGCGCCTTCTATCGGCTATATCACGGAGAGTGTTCTGAGGAGCTATTTGACCTTATCCCACCTTCCCCCTTCCTGCTCAGGAGCACAAATAAAAAAAAAGTAGGCCAGTGTAATTACTGGGCGTAGAAAGAATTTCATCTTAGGCCTCAGGACGACAACGCACCTGCAATACCAAGTGATATCTTTTTGTTATTGCATGCAGGTGTCTCTTACTTCTGGTACGCCGTCAGCTTGCTTGTCATACAGGGTGGTGCCATACAGGCTATATTAGTTCGCAGAAATGGTTTGCTACTTTCAAAAACATCGTATTCATTTGATAATTTCATGACATTTGTATGAAATAATGCTGCCAACGTTATATTATTTTACACAAATATCATGAAATTATCAAATGAATACGATGTTTTTAAAAGTGGCAAACCATTTCTATCAAGTAATATAGCCCATATTTTCATTTATTGTCGTATTGACGACACCAACCTGTATAGTCCTATAAAAAAACCTTTTTGCTTGACGTTTGAGCCAGTTCGGATTCCAGTTCGATTGGATCGGAGTCCGTCACCACAGCTACCTTTTTCTCCACACTGAAACACAGTTTACACTCACAGTATGATTAGTAGTGTACTAATTACAGACCATGGCAAGCATCAAACCTCTTTTCAGAACGTCAACTGTTCGTTTCATAATCTATTACATAAAACAAACAAAAACTTTTTTCTACAGTAAAGTATACACAAATGAATAAAAACTTTATTCAAAACGGGGTAACTTTTGACCTTCATCTCAAGTGATGGTAAGTGATAATAAGGCCGATGATAATTATGAGCTACACACGGATTAATTAACCATAGAGAAAAACATTGTTGATTAACTACAGTAAAAAAATAGAGATAGGCAATACCTACCATTGTAGAGGTAGACCTCATTGTTATAATAAACCCACACGTTCTGAAATACATTTATTCGTAGTACTTGTTCCAATTAAATTTTAATAAGCCTTAATCTTTATAATTGGTATACAGTATATCTACCTCCACTTTTAATTTTATAAGAATATCATTGTGGTGTAATATCCATACTGTAAGTATGGAAATTGAATAAAATACATTTAATAATACTAAATATTACTGCAAATAGTGCAGAATATGTTAGAAAATCGATAATGTTTTTTATAGTGTTTGTTCAACATATTCAATAACATATAAATGTAATTATTTCTATTTATAACCAAAATATGAGTTATTTATTATAATTTAAAAATGGTTTGCAATGTTTATTTTTCTTAAGATATCGAAATAATGAGGCTTATTCGAAATTAAAGCGTCTTTACTGTTAGTTAACTAATATTAAAAATCTAGGTAAAATATTAAAATCGCAACCAAACTCGCGTGCCAGAGCTTGTGTACAAAATGGCTATACAATGAAATATTAATTCCAGATTAGACAATAAAATATGGAAACATCCAACTTAATTAAATTCAAGCAACAAAGATTCACGCTACATGCTTGTAAACAATTGACATATTTTCTTCTTAATTTATGTATTACATTTATCATATTAGAATTGAATGTAATTTGAAATATGGTTAATTATCTGTTCAAAGTCAACAGGCGGCTTATATCTGTTGTCAATCGCTATACGAAAA
Organism: Nymphula nitidulata; assembly: GCA_947347705.1. NCBI lineage: Eukaryota > Metazoa > Arthropoda > Insecta > Lepidoptera > Crambidae > Nymphula > Nymphula nitidulata. The sequence goes on from OX374636.1 coordinate 13,001,376, forward strand.
ATATTACAAGAAAAATGTATTGGATTTAAAAAAAGAGCGATTGACTTATTACATACTTCATATTTTCCTTTTATCTTAAGTACTAGCTTTTACCCGTGACTTCATCAGCGCCAATGTCCCACGGGAATTTTTCCGAGATAAAGGTAACCTATGTGCTATTCCGGACTATAATCTATCTCTGTGCAAAATTTCATCTAGTTCCGAACAGCTGTTCTGGCGTGATTGAGTAACGAATATACATCCTTTCGCATTTATAATATTAGACGGACAAAATTAGTTCATCGTCACAAATCCTACAAAGTTAGTTGCTTTTGTGTAAAATACTAGTTGAAATGTATCCCGGATGAGGTTGAGGCATCAGACACAGGAGCCGGACGTCAAACTTCAACTAGTCAAAGGCCTGTTGCTGACACGTGATTAAAATTACGCGTCTGTATTGCTAGTTGCAATACAGATCTACTGACATGGTTAGCTGAAAACGTCAAAGCTACTGATATACACCGGAAGCTATACATCCTAAAAGAATTATGGGTTTCCAGACAGAGTTCAAAAAAAGTTATAAGTAATCAAGCTGGTTCATCCTCAATCAGTCACTGAATCACAATCTTCAATACGAACATAGCATACTGTGCAGATCACCAAGTCATCAGACAGACATAAAAACCTATGGTCCACAATTTTCTGACATTATTATCAAAATAAAGCAGTAGAAGAGACCTCCATCCTTTCAGAACATTTCAGTCAAACAATACTGCTTAATGTTGTGTTACTGCGCTGTGTGAGGTCGCATATGCTAACTAAGGCGGTGTTGGTTGGATGGACAACTCGTAAGTAGGTACTTTGGTTATTTTACTAATTTTTAAGTACGGACTATTCCTGATAGCCACAGATGGCCTTTACAGCGTACCCGGGGTTCTAAGGAGGCCAGAACCATGGTGAGTCCTCAAGCCTCTGGAGGATTTCTAATCGCCAGGCATGTCCCCCTGACGCTTAGAGTCTTCAGGGTGCTCCAGCGATGAGGGAGTGACAAACCTGAGAGTGTCTTTATAGGCTCGGACCTCGGATAAGGTGAGTTGTGTCGTGAAGGGATGGGAGAGAAGCGCCCAGGCACATGGTTGTACCTGGTAAAGCGCGGCGAGTGTAGACCGGGTCCTCGCACCTTTGTTCGACGTGTGCGGTGTATAACAAATGCGTGGCTTGTGCGTGGTGTGCTTGTGTGTGCGAGGGCATTTACGCTCGTGATAGGATCTTCAGGGTCATGGAGGAGGTACTTTGATGTGACAACGCTATAGGCTACGGCAACCGCTCATCATCAGGCGGGCATATGTTTTTTTGTCACTCTCGTATTGTAAAATTAAAGTGGTCATGGAGATAAATAGTAGGTATGGAGAAAACATCGCCTACAAAAGTTATGTCCCATTTCGAAACGATACGACGTAGATTAAATTCGCGACTATAAAATTGTAAGCGCCGTGACATTCATAGTGCTTACGCATTTCTCTCTAGCAACGCTAACACGGATAGTGATAATGGGTGGTTGTCTTCCCTATTCTTTACATTCAATGGTACGGTCGTTGAAATAACGTCCAATCACGGCGGTATTTTAATTTTCGAGTTTTATTCTCATATGCTTATTGTAATATTTGCGTTTAAAAAACGCCCTGTGAATAGGCCCTAACAGAGTTTAGATGCGTAAATTCTATTTTGATGTACCTAAGCTTACTCAAAAGAGAATAAAAGCACGGAAACAAAAATACCACCGTAATTGGATCCGATTTTAAGTACCACATTAATCTTTTTACCTTATTATTCTAACACTCCCACCTAGTTCTTTAGCGTCATAAAGAGCTTGTGCTGTAGATAACGGAGAAATTAAAGTAATTTCTTAAACGAAATTCTACTTATAAATTCAATTTGGAAACGGACTGTAATTATTAATTTGGACATCGTAAGAACAAAGCTGAACCCACCTAAAAATAAGCAAGTGAAATCGTACAAAAATAACTGAAGACAACAAATTAGTTCCTGTTCATTTTAATTGAATTCCTGTTTTTATATATTTTTCTTGCCTTGCAATAATTGAGTTTACAATATGCTACGAAGGTAGAGCAACCATTTCAAATAAAATTTGTGCGCGTCCAGCCTACTCTGCATTGCTTTAGAATGGTTTATGACGTCATTTCGTATCGCCTTCGTAAGCCATGCCGCTTTCCGCCACAATTTTGAATGCAATGAACGAAGCATTCAAATTGTCTTCGTCCTTAATAGTAAAGCGATATCGCTTTCGTAGGTGATACCTACAAAATAAAAATATGATGTCATTAACCAAAACTATTTTGAAAGCTAAGCATTTAGGCTGTAGGTGAAACAATTGAAACATTAACAGATTTGGGTAAGAGAGATGGGCATAATAACATACCTACCACACAAAATCGGCAAAAATATGCCGAGCAGTGTTCAATTGGCCGTTTTGTTTATTTGTGTTGTTGCGTGTACAAAGCAAGAATTTTTAACGAAAAAACTGCAACACAGTCAAATATCCATCATGGCGCCTATGTCACTTTGGTGACGTTTAGTTGACACCTATGTCGCCCGCCATATTGCCTTTTTGAATAACGGTGAAATCGGTAAAAATTTCAACTTTTCAATTTGAAATTTTTCGTCGATTGCATGAAAACGAATTATGTACTAATAAACATCTCCTTTGATTCGACTAGGGTACCACAGAATACATAAATAGGGGATCGAAGCTAAACCACTACTGTCAAGATTTTAGAATTTTACGTCACGAATAAGATGGCAGCACTGACGTACCGGTTTTGGTTGGAAAAACATTCTAGCGTGATCCTCCGTTAAGTTAAGACAAGTAGCTGAAACTATGTCGAAAGTTATTATTATGATAAGCAAAAACACATGTTCTAGTATTACTTGAGGAAGTGATTTTATCCCAGACGGGTAACTAAATAATGCCTAAACTAAATAGCTAAATAATAACTTACCTATGGTTATGTTGTATCTACCTAAGTGATAAGTGAGAAGTAAATAAATATTCTAGTATCGTCGATGATGTGGTTTTATTTCAGTTTCGTAAAACTTCATGATAATAACACGAGTTGAGTGTAATTTAACAAACGGAAATGTCTTCAGAGATTTTAACAAGTCTAAATAAATAGAGAAAATAAGAAAAACTCAAACTTACTTCAAAGTTTCAAACACTCATATTTTAGTTAGCAAGTAAACAAGCTGAGAATTAAATAGGACAAAATATGTTTTTACTAATTAATATTAAATGTGTAGTTTAAGAGCGACGCCTAAGTGCTCGTTCACGTAGACTCGCGGGCGCGGTCACGAAATATCAAACATACTTATGCCGTAATATTCAGGTGTTCACGTACAAAACGCACGTGCGGTGTAAGTAGCGGGCAAGCCAAGTGATTATGTCAACGTGTTTGTTACAAAGCAAATTAAATTTCATTCAACAACAAAAAAAAATTCTCTAACTACTTATGGTAATTTTAACCGCTTTATCGCAAAACTATCGATAACGGAAAACACTAGTTGTCCACTTTGAAAATTCGATTAACGTGGTGTACATTTACAATATTGTTCAGTGTCCCGTAGGACCGAACCCACGACACTCGCGTACGGTGACTGCTAATACTGTGGACTCGACCTGCAGTGACCATGGCATTCGTTTGAAGGCACCACGGTACGTAAATTTGTGTTTAAATTATATCTATGTAAAGTTCAAATTTGAAGCCCGGCGATCTTTGATAAGTTCCTTTATAACAAATTAGCCAAAACAATTTGTAAGTCTTTTGTGTACTAGGGTATTTCCCAAATTAAGCATCTAGAAGCAGCGGTAGCGGTAGAAAAGAAAACGTTTATGTGAGGTAGATATAATAATAAGCTTAAAACGCAAATACGGTCAGGCTAGAAGAAATACTATACACAGGATTATCCCAAGCCCTCGGTAGCTCAGATGATTAGAGCAGTCACCCGGATTGTGAAATCGCGGGTTCGGTACCGCCCCAGGACATGATTTCATTTTTCAAAACCGCATTAAAATCCATCTTTCCAAGTTATTAGAGTACAAACAGACAGACGTTACATTTAATGTTTATGTACAAAAAAAGAGAATCTGAAAAATTATAAGTTTAGGCGAAACTCGTCACCTTCTGAGTAGCCAGGATTGGATTCGACAATTAAGATTTGCTTTGCCAGGCCAAATTACAACTTATTTACTTACAGGAAATAAACTGTACTTTCTAACAACGACAAATAATGATTTACTTAAAGTACTTTATTGATACAAACGATGATATTGGCAAATCCTTCTTTAACGATACTTGTATGCGTAATTTTTTTGATAATTTACTATTTAGCAATCAAGCATATACGTAAAATAATGAAAACCGTTAGCGTTTCTCAAATAGTCAGCATATACCCAAGCTAACTCAATAAAAAAAAACTTTATTTGCTTCTCGATAAAATAAATACATCGTGGTTAGTTCGGCTACGCAAGTGTAGCGTTGTGTGTCGTGACATGTCCCAGTTTCGTCGCGGATTAAATACGCAATTGTCCCAAATTGGCTTTCAATACTTTCATTTATATGTAAATTTCAGTTTTTTAATACAACATGGCATCAACAAGAATACTGCCCTCTGAATCGTTTACCGTAGCTTATAGGCATTATTGTAACCAAAACAGTATTGGGTGGGTGGTTATTTAATTTCAGTGCAGAATACCGTAATAAAATTATCGTAGTTTGTGCACAGGTTGTGTCTGTGTGTGTGTTTGTGTGTGCGTGGTATACTTGTAGTGTGTGTACGATACGCGATAGTACGCATTTTTAGGATTGTCACGAGCAAGTGTGACAATATTTTTATTAATTTAATCGGAAAATAAAAGTAGTCTGAAAGGTGTCAAACTTTCCCCCCGCCTTAAATTTTAATTCGGACCTGCTAAAAAGTGTGCTACAAAAGTCTAAAATAAAATCATAAGTAATAATACGTGTATGAATAAGAGATAAGGCTATATATATGTTGACACATAGGAAACAAATCACCCTACTGTCGACACAAAAATGCATCAATGAGCTTAAGCGCACTTAACCCTGGAACACAACACACCAAAGTATGCTGTTTGGCCCCGATCTTCTTTAAGGTGGATTGCTCAACTTTCACAGTTCTGAGCAAAGGCCGACCTCATCGATTTCCAAATCGGTTCTGCGCTGCCTGCATCCAATGGCTGTAGGGAGCCGTTGGATGCAGGCAGCGCAGAACCGATCGGTTTGGAGATCCTTGGGGGGGCCCAAGACCCTGACCAGATCGTCTGTCTATGTAGCGGAAGTCCGTCCTACTTTGCGCTTTCTGGACGTGTCGTCATGCTAGAACTTTAAGGCTCCATCAGCCGTCCGTTCTGCGTGCCATGTGCCCTGCCCATTGCCTCTTCTACTTGCTATTTCTATGAGCTATGTCAGTGACTTTGGTTCTCTTACGGATGATCTCATTTACACAATCAGGTATTATTATTCTGTGAACCACCCACATGTTTAGACGCAGAAGCATGGTCAACCTTAGACTTGACCTTAAAATTGCAGGCGCATCTTCTTTATGGATAAAATATTTGCCTAAGCTGTGTCAATGAAACGACCTACGACAGTTTAAAATAATTTAATATGAGGCCACAATTATGTTACTGCGAAAGGCCGAATGGTACAACTGAATATGAATCCGAATATTTACTATCGTTGTTTAATTTTTAACTTTAAATTGACTTTAATGATAATTGATAATAAGTCCGAAAATGTATACGCGCTTCAGCCGGATTCTTCAAACACAGATAACCAGGGCTATCTTAGCTCCAACAGCCGAACAACAATGCTGTTAACATTATTGTTATGGTGGCAGAAGTAGGTAAGATATCATATGATGGTGGTAGCTAGCCAGAGGGACTTAGGAAAGTCCTCCACTAACCAAACCGAGCCGAAAATTTTGATCCCCAGACGTCTAGATTTAAGCAAAGTCATCTGAACTTCAGTCCAAAACACAGCGAATAAGTAGTTTTAGTACCAAAAGAGGAAAGGCGGCCGGTAATCTACCTAAACGACTCTACGGAAGGGCCTACCTAGTGCTAACAAAAGCCCGGTAAAGTGGTTTTATTTAAATAGTATGCACTATTTAAATAAAACCGTTTTACCACCTTACTGCAGGGGCCAGCAAAAGAGGCATTGATTGTCAAACGTGTAAAAGTGGGCCGAGGGGAAGTCGAAGAATATGTAAGTCCATTAATCCCTAGTTGTGGCCAAGGATTTTGTATATAAGGCGTAAAGCAGGTACTTTTCTCAATTAATGCGCGGAAATTAATACAATACTTTTCATAATCAATGACGAGCAACAAACAACAAAAAGTTGTAACGCGCCAAAGTGTTCCATTTGTTTATTTTTTTCAATAAACAGCTTCCTATTTAATTTTGCAAGCCAGTTAGAAATTTATAAAAAAAAACCTTTTACTAATTACCTCCTTGGTTGGAGAGTTTTGGAGTAAAAGATCGTTCCATTTTTAAATTGAGTAGGTATGAGTCTACATAGTAATTGATTTTGCCGCTAAAACACGACAGATATGGATTTTCATACAACTTTTGCCGGCCGCTGCTCGCATGTATTTTGCCAATACAGCAATTTCAGTATATCCTAAAGAAGGTTGTCAAAATAATGCTTAAATTTCCAAGCATGTTTGTGAAAAATTTCTAACTTAATCGTATAGTAGATAACCGCCTGCGACTATTTTAATCCGTCCAAATAATACCTTTTGTTTACATTTTGTAATGGGGCCGTCTATTTTTAATTTGTATGTGCTAGCACACCACGAGCCGCTCTGAACATGACATTACTGGACACGTCCACTCATAATAATATTTACAACCAATCAACCTCACTTATATAACTCTTTTTCTAAAACACTGCATAACTGAAACTATATATTTAACACATTTAACATATTGACTAGAAGAAAATTACTTATATTATAACAAATCCTCGTATCTCTCCTGAAAGGTCGCGGGTTTGGAACCCGCCTTAAGACATGACTTTGTAATCTAAATATTTTTTAAATAGCTGTCAAAAATTGAAATGATTAACATGAAAGTTTATTTATTAAAATTAAATAAATAATTATTGCTAAAATTATAATATTAATAAAATATAAGGAGGAGTTATGTTGAAAGCAGAGGGAAAACATCCCCCTGTTCCCAACATAACGCTTCGTCGATTTTTTTATACAACTAGATGACAAACAAGCTGACGGCCCACCAGGTGGGATGTGGTAACCGTCGCCTATAGACAACTGCAATAGTAAGGAAAAAATCACTTCGTATCGCAGGTGCGTTCTCATAAGGCCTAAGATGAAATGCCTTCCATGCCCACCTCGTTACCTACGTTTATAGGCTATGGTATCCAGCCATTTACTGCCTATCACGCAGGCTGTATGCTGTATTGCTCTCAATGATGCTTACTTTGGGCTAGATAATAGGTGTGAGTGTGTGAATATTATATTGTATTATATATTTAGTGAGAGAGAGAGATGAGAGATGAGATCCGCAGGAGAACAAAGAATTGCGAGTCTCAAGTGGCAGTGGGCAGGTCACATTGCAAGGAGGACTGACGGCCGTTGGGGCGGAAAGGTCCTCGAGTGGCGGCCGCGTACCGGGAGACGCAGCGTTGGTAGGCCCCCCACAAGGTGGACCAATGATCTGGTGAGGGCCGCGGGAAGCCGTTGGATGAGGGCAGCGTAGGACCGATCGGTTTGGAGATCCTTGGGGGAGGCCTATGCTCAGCAGTGGGCGTCTCTCGGCTGATATGATGGATGGATATATTTAGTAGTACCTACTTAGCCAAATCGTCATGACACCAAGTGATTAAGTTACGCACGATTAACTTCGTACAAAAGATTTTCTTTTTAAGAAGATCTATGTTGAAAAGCTGCATAAATGTAATTAAGGACAAATTAAACTGTGATTAATTGAATCAATCTAGTTAAGTTTCTGGACGGAGCGAGATTGTGAGAAAAGTAAAAGATTACAGTTATTTAAATGTGAGGTAAATAAAAGTCGAATCACCAAAATCATTTTATTTACTTTGACTCAAAGAAAATTTGACATTCTTATAAAATATTTTTATTGCACAACTGGACACAAACACAATAGACAGCAATAAGAAAGTAAAAGCAATACAATATGCGACCTTATTGCCAATCTGGAAGCCTCCTCTGTGCTTATATTAAAAAAAGGAATGGTGTATTTGCACTATCTCTAAAAATCAGGAAAATTCTGCTGAATCCGAAAAATATACTTGTTTTTCATTCAAAGTTTACTCGTACGCAGTTTTTCAATAAAAACCTTGTTTTTACCACGATACAAAGCAAATAAAAATATTATCAAACACTGTTCTACGTATTTTGATCTATTTCTATCTATTTTAGTACAGTATATCTACACAGCCCTGGCCGGGTCTCCATACATGTGGAATAAGCTTAAAATAAACTCTGTACTTAAATACTACATTAACTATATTGCTTGATAAGTTTGTGAGAGTCTGATGCCTGAAATAGGATAGACATTAGAGGCACCCCTCGCAAATGCAAATGTGTGTGTGTGTGTGTGTGTGTGTGTGTGTGTGTGTGTGTGTGTGTGTGTGTGTGTGTGTGTGTGTGTGGGCGTGTAATCTAATGTCTTGAGGTATTTTGTCACTGTTAATTTGCAGCTTCATTTGGATAGTGGGTATATATTTAAAATTGTGTAAATCTTGTTGTATAAGTAAGCCCCAAGAAAGGTGTAAAAATTGTGAGAGGAAGCTTTTTTAAAGGTGGGACTGCACATACCCTTCTGACGTTTTCCCCTAAGTAGCTCTGGGTCATATTGTAGGTGAGAGTGTTGTCTTAGGATGATAATCAGGAAGGATTATGATGCAAACCCATCTAGTGTCTTGTAAAATCTTCCATGTAGCCCCTTAGCGCCCTATCCTCCGCAATACGAAATAGGTAGGTACTATATGCAGTTCCCTTTTGCCAAAGTTAAAGGAGCGGGCCCGTTGATGACTGCAATCACATATCTACCTAAGTATAAATTGGTGTATGATTTTTCCCTGTGGTTAAAGAAAAGACAAATAGAGTGGTGACGACAATAAATTGAAACATGGGCTGTATTAGTTCATAGAAATGTTTCGCAACTTTCAAACATATCTTATTCATTTGATACGTTCATGATATTTCTACGAAATAATATAACATTGGCTGCATTATTTCATAGGAATGTAAAATTATGATTTTTTAAATTGAAGTATTTTAAAGATTCTTAATTTTTGATTTTAACATTATTATAAATGTTTGAAAAATTACTTAGTAATTAAAATAATATAAAACTAGAAAAATTTCACATCCTGAGGCGGGAAACGAACCCGCGAACTTTCGCAATCCGGGCGACTGCTCTAACCACTGAGCCACCCAGGACTTGGGATATCCCTGTGAAATTCTTCTAGTCTATGTGATTTGCGTTTATGAGCTAACGTCCCGCCTCAGGACGTGAAATTTTTCTAGTTTTATATTATTTTAATTACTAAGTAATTTAACAAACATTTTTAATAATGTTAAAATCAAAAATTAAGAATATTTGAAAGCACTGCCCCAACTTAACCGAATCGTAGGTATTTGTAAAAATACTCGTTTCGGATGTTGAAATAGAAAAATTTCGACATTGTAGGGTGGACGTTAGCTCATAAACGCAAATCAGATAGACTAGAAGAATTTCACAGGGATATCCCAAGTCTGTTCTGACGGCTCGCTAGCTCACAAGCCGCAAGAGAAAGCCGATCTCTTGGTAAAACTCTTTGCGGCTCACTCCCGAATCGATGACTGCAACTTACAGCCACCAACACTCTCCCACTGTGGCCACACAATGCCCGATATTCGTATTAGGCAATGTGATGTACGTGCGGAGCTTCAGTCAATCGACGTCCGGAAAGCTAGTGGACCTGATGGCATTCCAGCGATAGTACTGAAAAACTGCGCAGCGGAGTTGTCTCCTGTCTTAACGCGGCTATACCGTCTTTCTCTCTCTTCCGGGTGTGTGCCGGAATCTTGGAGAGAGGCCAATGTGCAACCGGTCCCCAAAACGGGAGACCGATCAGACCCAGCTAACTACCGCCCGATAGCTGTCACCTCAGTTCTTTGCAAGGTCATGGAACGGATCTTAAACCACCAGCTGATCCGATACCTAGAAGATCACTCATTAATTAATGATCGACAGTACGGGTTTCGGCCGAACCGGTCAACGGGTGATCTTCTAGCGTACTTAATGCATGTCTGGGGTGAAGCTATTGACAAACGTGGAGAGTCACTGGCTGTTAGCCTTGACATTGCCAAAGCGTTCGATCGGGTCTGGCACAATGCTCTTCTCTCCAAGCTCCCGGCATACGGTCTGACCGCTCAGCTCTGTAACTGGATCGCCGGCTTCCTGCATGAGCGAAGAATCCGTGTCCTCGCAGATGGATGCGCTTCGCGGTTCATGTCAGTGAATGCTGGTGTACCACAAGGCTCTGTTCTATCCCCCACACTCTTTCTTCTTCATATCAATGACATGATTCCGTTAGGAAACATTCATTGCTATGCAGATGACAGTACAGTGCATGGGGGATATTACGGTCGCCCAGGGGCTGGGCGCGCTGAAACCGAGAGAGAGAGAGAGAATCTTACCATTGAGCTCGACAGGGTGTTGAACCTCGTATCTGAATGGGGATCTAACAATCTTGTTGAGTTTAATGCTAAGAAAACACAGGTGTGCGCGTTTACAGCCAAAATGTCGCCGTTCCTTCCCCTTCCGTCTCTTCAGGGCACGACTCTTTCAGCACAGGGCTCCCTAAACTTGCTAGGTATGGAGATATGTTGCGATCTGAATTCCAGGAACTATATCGAAACCGTGATAAAAACAGCCTCACGGAAGCTCGGTGTCCTGAACAAGGTGCGTCGATTTTTCACGCCTGACCAATTATGCCTGCTGTATAAAACTCAGGTCCGGTCTTGCGTGGAATATTGCTCGCACTTGTGGGATGGCTCCGCCAAGTACCTACTCGATGCCCTGGACAGATTGCAGAGACGTGCTGTCCGTATCGTTGGCGATGTAGAGGTCACCAACAACCTTGAGCCTCTGCAATTGCGTCGAGACATTGCGTCGCTTAGCGCCTTCTATCGGCTATATCACGGAGAGTGTTCTGAAGAGCTATTTGACCTTATCCCACCTTCCCCCTTCCTACTCAGGAGCACGCGTGCCGGTCTTCGGAGTCATCAATTCACTGTCTCCACCTCAACATCACGTACAAAGAAATTTAGTAGCTCTTTTCTTTGTCGAACTTCCAGAACTTGGAATTCTTTGCCAGCACATGTGTTCCCTCCTTCCTATAACATGGGGTCCTTCAAAAGAGGCGTGAAAAAGCACCTTTCGGGCCGGCAAGGTGGAGGCAGCTAGAGTAGTGTCTGAACTGCACTAGCTGTCTTCGCATATGGACTCTTCTTACTGCTTTACATCAGGTGGTGTTGAGTCATTTGTCGTGCTTTGTATAAAAAAAAAAAAAAAAAAAAAAAAAAAAAGTCCTGGGTGGCTCAGTGGTTAGAGCAGTCGCCCGGATTGCGAAAGATCGCGGGATCGTTTCCCGCCTCAGGACGTGAAATTTTTCTAGTTTTATATTATTTTATTTATTTTAAAGATGTAAAACATTTCTATGACCTAATATAGTCCATGTGTTTAATTTATTTTCGTCACCAATATTCCAAAATTTTCAAAAAAGATTTTGTTGACTGCTGTGTACAAAAACACCCAGTATTTTGATCCATGAGATGTTCCCGCGTTTAGAAACAAATATTTGTGTACGTTATTCTGATAATGGCTTGTTCTTTTGTAGCCTTTTGATGGAAACTTTACGCTGAATGAATTATGAGCCATCAACACTGATTTCGTGTTGATACAGAATTGAACTAGACGTGGCATAGCAACACTTATTAAAATTAAATAAAAAAATTTGACGATATATATTTTGATTTTTTAATCCCTTTCGGATTGAGGTACAGGATAAAAACTAATCCTGAGGAATAACACAGGCTTCCTATTAGCGCGATAAACGATATTCACTCGAATGAAGCTGCGGACAGCGACTAGCTTATATGATATACAGTGTGTCTGGTCACCGGTGTCCGACCCGTTGGGGCGAAGCAATATGATCAATTTTATGGACAAATAATAATAACAATATTCATACACTCACACCTATTATCTAGCCCAAAGTAAGCATCATTAAGAGCTTGTGTTATGGATACTAGATAACGGATAAATAATGATAATAATATGTATATAAATATTAGAAATATACTAAATAAACATATAAACATCCATGACTCGTAAACAAATGCAAACAAATACTCATCATACAAATATTTGCTCCTACCGGGATTTGAACCCGGGACCTCTTGACCGAGTAGCCTGCATAGCAAGGGGTACAGACCGCTCGACCAGCCGGTCGGTCAAATCCTTTAGTCAAGTAGGAAATCAGCTGATAGTCATCAAACGCCTGAACTGCTCTTCATAAATTATTTCTAAGAACCATTCTGATCACGTCAGCTTTCAAAAAAAAAACAAATCACAATCGGTCTATTCGTTTAAGAGCTATAATGCCACAGATAGACACACAGATACACGACACGTCAAACTTATAACACCCCTCTTTTTCGTCACGGGTTAAAAATATTGTATTCGAAATATTGAGCTGAATAAATATTTTATTTAAATCTATACCTAAGCTTAGTACCAACGTTTTGCCTTTAATCAATAATCAAATCATACTTCATACATTTCTTTTCGGTATATAGTCACATCTAGTCAGCTTACAGTCTTACCTACCGGACATCTAAGATCGAATTCTAAATTCGCTATCTTTGATGTGAAGCTGGTTGTTTAGGCAGTAAAGTAGTATTCCACTGAAACTGTAAACTATTTGAGCAGTTAATTTGTCTAGTGCCTCTTACTGGCACGTTACGCTGATATACTAGACTTTAAAAGAGAGAGTGATCTTTTTAGAGATCTCTTATAGATATAAGTCCACCCTTGCTAACTTTTTTTTTTATAACTAATCTTTATTTTTAATTTTATTTCACAGTGCAATACTCTTTGTTTTATAATAGGATAAGTTTCTTCGCATTTTTTAAAAAAATTCAAAACATTTTTTAATATAGTTTATTTACATTTAACTAAAGTATGTAGGTACCATTTTGTTGGATAACTTTTTGCCATCTTGTAGATAAGGACATGATCTCATTGCTATAGAAATTTTGGGGCTTCTGATCAAAATACCGCGACAAGTGGTTTTGGCAGTCCTCTCGTGATGTTAACCTGACACTGCCTAGAGAATTCTGAAGAGAGCGAAACAGGTGGAAATCTGAAGGTGCAAGGTCAGGACTATACGGCGTATTAGCACCTCCTAGCCAAACTCTCTTAATTTTTGCTGTGTGGCTAAAGATGTGTGAGGTCTAGCGTTATCATGATGAAAAACCACACCCCTTCTGTTGATTAATTCCGGTCGCTTTTTCTCAACTTCTTGCTTTAATCTCATCATTTGTTCGCAGTAGAGTTCAGAATCGATGGTCCTGCCTGGTGATAACAGCTCATAATGAATAATGCCCTTCCAATCCCACCACACACACAGCATCACCTTGTTGCGAGTTAACCCGGGTTTCGCCACAGTCTGTGAAGCCTGACCGGCCTTTGACCACGACCTTTTTCGCACGTTCTTGTCGTACGTGATCCACTTTTCATCACCAGTTATCAGCTTCTTCAAAAATGGATCGGTTTCATTACGTCGTAATAAAGAATCACAAATGAGTACACGGTTCATTAGGTTTTTTTCAATGAGCTCGTGGGGTACCCATATATCGAGCTTTTTTGTGTACCCATTTTTTTTTAAATGCGCAAAACTATTTTGTGGTCAATTCCCAGTTCTTTAGCTACGTCGTAACTACTGATATGCCGATCTTGCTCCAGTTTTTTCAAAAATGGCATCAATTTTATCCTTAATAAGGCGACCAGAACGACGTGCATCTTTGACATCAAAATTTCCGGATTGAAAACGCTTAAACCAAATTTTTGCTACTCTCACAGACACTGCACTAGGTCCATAAACATCGCAATTTTTTTTCGCGGCTTGCGTTGCATTTCTATCTTTTTTTTAGTAAAATGTTATAATGTATCGAATTTCTTTATTAGATTCACTCATCTTAACAGTACGAAAAACAAATGACAAACACACATTTTCCTAATTTGAATTTGGAATTATCCTTTTTTAAATCTAAACTTATAATATTACCAAAACCAGCCAGATACAAATAGTACAGCCAAAGAGATTTTATTACAAGTTCATACATACTATAATGCGAAAGACTTTTCCCCAACCTAATATAAAACTGACCCCACAAACGTTGTTTTGCCATAAAAAAATTACCAAAAAAAAATAGATAGTAACCGATTCTCAGACCTACTGAATATACATTTAAAATTTCATGAAAATCGGTCAAGCCGTTTCGGAGAGGTATGGTAACTAAATTTGTGCCACGAGAATTTTATATATTAGACTAGCTGACCCCACAAACGTTATTTTGCCATAAAAATTGACCAAATAAAAATAGATACTTAGTAGCCGATTCTCAAACATACTGAATATACATATACAATTTCATGAAAATCGGTGAAGCCGTTTCGGAGGAGTACCTACGGTAACTAAATTTATGAGACGAGATTTTTTTAGATTAGATGTACCTAAGCATACTTTACATTTTTAAAATGTCGATTGATTTACACATTACTTCTAGTTAATGTCTTCTTAAAATATCTGATGATTCTAAATCCAGTTGTCCCAGATTCGAATCCTGGTAGAGGCAGATAGATGCTTGTTTTTTTTTCTACGAAGCACGGCAATGGACCCAACACCACCTGTGTGAAGCGGAGACATCCAGTTCAGTTTAGACACTGCTCTAGCCACCTCCACCTTGCCGGCCCAAAAGATGCTTTTTTTGTTTGTATGACAAATTAGAACAATAAATAATAATAATAATGAATATTATTTCGTTTACACAATGAGTGGCTGTGGGCGGTGTTTTTTTTCACTAGAAATAGATGTTTGTATGATATATTCTTTATATAAATATTGTTATATAAATTTCTCCGTTATCAAGTACCCATGAACACAAGCTCTTAACAAATTTCAATCAGTGCCAATAGATGTGAATGAAGTGTAGTAATAGGTAGATATTAAAATACTCTCTACCACCTACCAAATGACTCTACGTAATCAAAATATTTAGATATTGTTTTATAAAATCGTTTCACATTTACGAGTATATTAATAAGGTATAGGCAATTTTTGCTATGTATGTTTATAATTGCTAAGCTGCTTTAAAACGTGTTACTATTATGAAATTATCAATAATAAAAGACTAAGGAATAGGGAATACTAAATTGTTTTTTTGTGGGAGAAAATATTAGATAAGTAGGTACTAAAAACTATACTTAACTTATACACGCATTATAATACTATAATTTTTATTTGATATGCGCTACGCAATATCTATTTAAAAATAGTACTGTAAGTTCATTCGCGGTATCCTCACGTCTTCTAAAACAGTATTGAGTTTGGCCTCCATGGAGGTTGGTCGCAAGCGCATTCAAAGTTTGTGTTTGGAAAAATAAGTGACGAAACAATAATATTAACTGTCCGACATGAATTAATTAAATAGAACTACACTATCGTGGACCTGAAAATAAAATACTTATTTAATGTTTCAGTAACATAGATTTGAACACACGTTCTATTCTGAGACATTACATTACAAAAATCTCTGAATAAAATTTAAAAAAAAACTAGTATTAATTGAATTCAAGAATCGCTCGATTTATGAAAAACCGTCGTAAAATTACTATTGCTATGCTAACTCACTTAGTTTCTTTGTAATGTAATAAATTAAAGGAAATATTTAAAATTAAATCCACAAAATTATTATTCAGTGGTCACATTGGTTGGACTAAAATAATGCTGCTCAAATGAATTTAGCCATTTTTGGTATCAACCACAAATACAGAAACGTGCTTTGACAGTTAAATTTTTTAAAAGTTCCTAGGTATTTATAACATTTGAATTTGAAAGCAATTTTCCAAAGTTTTAGTTACAAATTTTACTAGGTAGGTAGGTAGTGATTTCAAATTTTTCAAAGTATTCTGATGACGCAATAATGTAAAGCTCTAGGTAAATTATAACACATAATCCACATATCGACAGGGTTTTAAGTATCGTCTAGGTTTTTATGTGCCCACGTTTGGAGTTGAACAAAAAACTTGTGGCGTAAAACGACAAATACTCAACTTAAAATTCCATATGATCAGTGATACAAAAGTGACAATAATGAAATGGAAATGAAGCGCCGAAAGAAAAGTGTCCGATTCAATATAAATGAAGTGGTGAGTTTGGTGAGGTTTGGTGACATGAGTATTTTAGTATAGTTTTTACCAAGTTTAGAAATTAGAAAACTGTAATGAAAAATTAAACGAAGTTACTTAAATTATTAAACGATGCGATTCGCCCGAGAGATTACAATTATTTACTTGTAGGTGCTGCCATCGTACACAATTTAAGAGCAGTAAAAACACATAACATACAAAAAAGCCAGCAAAATATATCTTTTTTCTTTAGGTATGATATTGTCGTTCATACACGTTTGACCATAGCGGTACCTTGTCACTAATCACCGTTTCGTGTAATAGGGGTATATAAGTAAATTATTTAAATTAATTTATTTTTGCTCATTAGCTCCGGAAGGGATTGCAATCTGTCGGGCAAACCACATCGTTTAGTAATTCCATTAATCTTCGTGATTCGCCCTTCGAGATTACATTAATTTACTTGTAGGATGTTTAAACTAACACTTAATAGTGTAAGCAGTAAGCGAAGGAGCAGCTAAAGTTATTCAGCTGTCAACAACATGGATAAAACTAACTTGTATTAGCTAAGAATGAATTGCAAAGAGAACAAACATAAGATTCAGAGAAGTCACTAGCTATTTCTCTGTTATAAAATTAGGAATTAGGTACTTCGAAGTTGCCGGTCAGACAACAGTCTTTTTGATAAGTTCTATTAAACTCACGCCAAGTCTATGCGCGGCTGAATCGAGACATGCCTTGTGCTATGAGCACAGAAACTCGACTTTTAATTTTTTAATTTTTTTTTTTAACAAAACACTTATCACCTCCACCACGCCATGACTCAACACCATCTGATGTGAAGTGGTAAGAAGAGTGCAGTGAAGACTGCTACTTTTAGTCGATTCATAGATTTTGAGTCGTTTTAGTCGGTTTTATGTGCTTTATATAAGGATAATGTTATAAAAAAAAGCCTATAAAATTGTTATATAATACGTGTATATAATCGAATTCCCATGGAAATCAGGCAGTTACCGACAACCCTGTTTTTATGAAAACTAAAAAAATTATAAGTGGAAAAAAAATGGAAAAACTGTTTTTATGACTTTGAGGAATATTTTGATATTCAATAACTATTACATCATGAATTATAAATTATTTATCTGCAATACCTAAATACTCATATTAATTTTATTGATTCCGACATATTCTTTTTTGTATGCATGTGATCTAATTATTGTAAATGAACATAAAATAATGATAAATAGTTTAATGTAATGTAATTCAATATTATAAATTGCAACGTTGAAACGTTGAATGAAATTTAAGCATGACAATAAATATTAATGAGTATAAATCGTAATCACACCCCGAAAATAGACATCATACAACCGCGTCCCTGAGCCTACACATTTCAAGTATTTGCTTATCATTTGGTCAGCTCGTCGCCCGCTCAATCGAACACGAAAATTCGCCCAAAGTTTGTCCAGTGCCTGCCCTCAGTATTCTGTGATCTGTAGCCAAAGTACGTGGCAAGTTGCGAACTTTTTGTTTTCGGCGTAGATTAAAAACCGATTCGTCTTTGTGCTACGAACAAGTTTGAATACCGTGATGTGCGAATGTTTTGCGTGATTCGATTGCAATAAAATAGTTTGCAGTTGATGTAAGTTATAGTGTGTAGCGATTTTCCGGTCAATACTTAAATTAAATACTGACCCAATAAAAATTAACTTTTTGTTAGTTCTAAGGCACCATTAGTCAAACCTTTATACGGTAATGTTACAATTACAAAAATAAAGTAAATAGCGTGCCAAAGTTTGATCTGCGTTTTTTTTTCATTTTTATTATTATAAAAAAATACGCCTGAGATATTACAACTAACCATTGTAAAACCCTTGAAAAGATCGTTCGAATGACATTTTAAATTCAAACAAGACATATATAGGTATACAATAATTATTGGTATAGTTGCTGTTTAATTTAAAATAAAGTCAGCGATGCTCACATACTTACTACGTTACCTATAAATGTTTGCATAAAATTAAAAGCATAAATATAGCAATCAGAGTCCTTATGGATAGTTTAAAGTGTTGTTCGTCTTAAGGCGTAGTTATAAGACAGAAAAAATGTTTATTTCAAATCAACTAACTTTATCAAAAAGTAACTTTATTGAGTTGCCTCGCCAGCAGCCTGGCAGCAGGATAGGTACTTGTTTTTCTGTATCCCGAAGAGCGGAAGATATGAATATGCCGTCTAGGTCACAGCGACAGAGATCCTTTACCTATCTTCAAAAAGTACAACGTTGCGTTCATCTTATCTCGACAGGGAATGCATTCAACAAGGGTAGAAACAAGAGTACGGTCCGCCTAATGGTAGGATGTTACCGTATTGCAGACGCTCATAACACCTATGGCAATACTCACGCTGCATCATCATCATCACCAGCCTCTACGTCCCACTGCTGGGCACAGGTCTACCTACTGGGAGAAACCCATGAGGAGGTTGGGCCACGCTGGCTAAACCGGTTGCTGTGCCTGCGGGATCGACCATGGCGAAAGTTGCTCTGTTTCCGTAACCAAAATCAGAGCACACAAAGCACTACGCCACAAAAAAACAAGAGCAAAGAATGTAGCAAAAGACGTAAGTTCCACTGCTATCAAATAATGCTTTCTTAATAAGCTCAGCAACCTTACTCGCAGGGACACAACACTGTAAACATAGTAACTGCCATCTTCTTTATCGGAACTGAGACGTGGCCGCTTACAATGGGCCTCATAAGAAGGCTCAATATCACCCAAAGGGTAATGGAGAGGGCTATGCTCGAGGTTTCTCTGCGTGATCGAATCAGAAATGATGAGATCCGCAGGAGCACTAAGGTCACCGACATAGCCCGAAGAATTGCGACCCTCAAGTGGCAGTGGGCAGGCCACATTGCAAGGGGGACTGACGGCCGTTGGGGCGAAAAGGTTCTCGAGTGGCGGCCGCGTACCGGGAGACGCCGCGGTGGTAGCCCGATGGATGCGGACACCGCAGAACCGATCGGTATGGAGATCTTTGGGGGAGGCCTATGCCCAGCAGTGGGCGTCTCTCGGCTGAAATGATGATGATGATGATCTTCTTTATGCTTCTGGTGGAGGAAATACCCCAGTCAGCTTCTAAGGCCGCCTATTGTACATACGGCAGCACATCAAGTGTAACAGCTGCACTTCGCCTCTACACGTCCGTACGTGTCCGAACTTTAAATGGAACTGAGCAGGTCATATTCCAAGATATAAAGATGGACACTAGAAGTAACATAATTGCAAAATTAAAAATTTTAAGTAGCCCCCGGCGTCATTAATCATCAATCTAACACCATCTCATTAAGACTATTCATAAGAGCCCAAACACGCTATATCTGCTGTAGTTTCTGGAGAATTAAGCATTTCGCAGACTTTTTGATGTATAGGATCAGCTCAAAGTTAGTATGTCATGGGAATGTCATCGAAGTGACAGAACACGAAATTTGAAATCAATCGGATCTGTAAAAGTTAGTCAAATCCTAATATCATGTATAAAATGAGCTGATAGTCATCAAACGCCTGAACTGATCTTCATAAATTATAGCTAAGAACTATCGTAGTGACATCAGCTTTCAAACAAATAAAAACGAATCAAAGTCGGTCCATTCGTTTAGGCGCTACGATGCCACAGACAGACACACAGATACACAGACAGACACGTCAAACTTGTAACGCCCCTCTTTTTTCGTCGGGGGTTAAAAATGGCCTGGGCCTTAAAGGCAAAACAAACAAGGGCAGACCTCGAAAATGTTGGCCTGATGATATCACAGATCGCTGGGTCAAACTAGATGAAGATTGCCCAGGATCGAGACAAATGGCACGGAATGGAGGAGGCTTTTGGAAGGAAGCGCAACCTTGAGATCGCTGTTAGTACTCCGTAGTAAGAGCAATCTCAAGGTCAAACTATGTTTTCAGTAACATATTATTCTTTTTTCTGTGACTATAGTCTAATCATAATTATCTTTGACGTGTTCTTAATAAGGTTTTATTAAGTAAACTAGACGATAAATAAAGACTCAAAAAGTTTCAAGTCACCGTCGCGGATGAAATAGATTTCGCCTACTAAATGGGTTTGGTACGTAAACAATGCCTTATTTAGAGAAGTGGTAGCAAATTTCAAGTGGAACGAGGACAATTCTGCTTTAGGACTTGGTTGTTTATGGAACATTCATTATTTCTTATTACCCTCGGCTTGTACAGAAGTGTAACATTTGGTCAGCAAAACCGCTTTTACGTAGACTGAATAATGTCCGCCTAAAGTTAAAATATTATGTTTGTGTAGACTGTACTGAGGAGCCCGGTGGCGTAGTGGTTTGAGCGCTTTGGTTTCGATCACGAAAACAAAGCAACTTCCGCCATGGTCGATCCCGGATGGGTCAATCAAAATTTGTTATCTAGAGCTCCTCCGTGCTTCGGAAGGCACGTTAAGCCGATGCTCCCGGTTGTTACTGCAACCGCTTTAACCCACCAAGCCGCATTGGGCCAGCGTGGTGGTGTTATGGCTCAAACTGCTCATGTGATTCTACTATGTAGGAAGGCTTGCGTCCAGCAGTGGGAAGTATATAGGATGGTGATGAAGATGAGTATATTTCTAATTAGTTTCATATTTAGTATATTTCTAATTGTTATATACATATTATTATTATCATTATTTCTCTCCATTATCTAGTATTCATAACAAAAGCTCTTAATGATGCTTACTTTTGCCTAGATAATAGCTGTGAGTGTATGATTATAACTATCTTCAAATACCTATTTACCTACACCAAGGGTTTTGTTACTCGTTCCATCATCACAAAAAAAAATATTGTAAGTGAAAACTCCTTTTCAATAAAGGAGTTTTTACTTACAATTTTTTTTTCCTCTAACTCCAACTCGAAAATTTGCTTTTGGAGTGAGCAAAATCAATTTAAATTTCGAACACAGCACAGAACGGCAGCTTCTTCACTTTTAATAAAAATTTATAGTTCATAGGTATATTTAAGTTTTTACTAAGCTCTACTTCCTATTAATATTAAATGTGTTGATAGCATAGGACATTAATGTCCTCCTGACTATCACTCATTTTGATGATAAAGAAGGAAAGAAAAAGCAAGAGATACGTCTCTTTTTATAATAACATAAAAATAATCTAATTTTATTTTCCAAACAGTATTAGAAAAATCTCTACTAATCTTACGTCACTCGGCACTCCACGCCGGTTGTTCGTTCCGATTGAGCTTAATGCCAAATAAATTTATATTAGGTGTTTCCCTAAGAGACAGAAATAGAAGGCAAGATCCGTAAGAAATTAAGGTCACTGACATAGTTCATAGGGTCAGCATATTAAAATAAAAAACAGATAACAATTTTTTTGTAGGATAAAGTACTCGTATGGCCAAATAACATATGGTATGGAGAATTATCACCTATAGAAACAACCAACACCTGCAAAATCAAGGAAGCCTCTTGTTTTATTTTATTTTGTTTGCGTCGATAGTTTTATCCACGTCCGTCGTGAGATTTGACGTATCAAGAGCGCGAGTGAATCCTTTACCAGCACAAATGTGTTCCCTCCTTATGTAACATAGGTAAGGAACATAAGTTACACAAAAGAATAAAAGGCACTCTAAGGGCCGGCAAGGTGGAGGCGGATAGACCAGCGTATTCCCTTTGTTCCCGTTGAGTCATACCATTTGGAAAACACACACATTGGGAAAAATATTCCCGATGAGTATCACTGTAATGTAACTCAATGCCACTATTTTTCCCCCATTTAGTGACAGTGAAACTAAACAGAACGCTGTATTCCCGTTAAGTAACACATTCTTGGGTAAAGTCATTGTTAAAATTCGTATGTATGTAGCTGGATCATCCCCTGAAGTACCAGGCTATCATGTCTATACAGGAGATGTTTAGCGTACTCTTATTTTATTTATATAGTAATCGTAGGGGTACAATAAATAACCTCTCATTATGGTAGCCTGGTACTTCAGGGGATGATCTAGCTACATACATACGAATTTGAACAATGATTTTAGTTACAGTGTTACTCATCGGGAATATTTTTCCCAATGTATAACAGTGTGACACAAAATGGTGTGACTTAACGGGAACAAAGGATTTTTTATGCTGCAAAAGTCCACTGATGTCGAGTCATTTGTCGTGGCTTGTAAAAAAATACAATTCCTGGCTTACAACTGTGAAGTTCATACAAATTTGACATTCGACGCTATTTTAGTGGGCATACTTAGTAGTCCACATAAATCGTATTTGATAGTCCGCAAATCACCGATTCTGTCACCAACTTATGTCTGTCCCCGCGCATTGACACAGTCGCCTTTCCAACAATGTGCAGGCAACCGTAACCGCATAACTTTTAGAATGTACTATTTTGCGGGGATAATCATATCAGTTGAGATGTAGCTACCAGTTTTTGTAGGACTTGTAAGGTTCAATATTTAACTCTTTACCTGCATCTGTGTTCATGTGGACCTAAATTCGTGCACCATTCTCTAAGGTGTTCGGGAAGCCTTACTGTTGCGTTAAGGGACTTGTCCGATTGGATTCTTAATGGATCAGGAGAGAGATATTTCAAACCACTGTGATGATAAAATGTATCTTAATTAAATTTATCTTTACAGACCAAAATGAACCGCGGATCAAGGGAAGAGCTGCTGGGTAGCTCTGTAGAAGCGTTGCGGAACAGCCAGCATGACCTTCGGAACTTCTGCGAGAGGGCTCTCACGAGGGAGGAGAAAACTTACCTCCTCCACGCTGATAGGGGAGACTACGCCACTGTTAAGAGGTAGTTCTATTAATGAAAATGCAGGTTTATTTTGTTGCTAGGACTTACATGACATTACATACTTAGAACATAACCTTTCGACCTTCAATCATTCTGTCGGCACTCACGCGTATGAAACAAAGACCAAAAGGAGATGTTGCATATCCGGCCAGGTATTTTTTTTTATACAACTAGATGACAAACAAGCTGACGGCCCACCCGGTGGTAAGCGGCCACCGACGCCCATAGACACCTGCAATAACAAGGAAAAGTACTTGATATTGC
Source organism: Nymphula nitidulata (assembly GCA_947347705.1). NCBI lineage: Eukaryota > Metazoa > Arthropoda > Insecta > Lepidoptera > Crambidae > Nymphula > Nymphula nitidulata. Next base: position 13,024,994 of record OX374636.1, read on the forward strand.
AGGTGCGTTGTCATCCTGAGGCCTAAGATGAAATGCCGTCCATGCCCAGTAATTACACTGGCTACCTTTCCCTTCAATCCGAAACACAGCGAACTGTTTCACGGCTGAAATAAGAAAGGTGGTGGTACCTACCCAGGCGACCCTACATACGGGTCTACCACCTAGTAAAATTACTAATAATTCGTTTTCATGCATAGTTGGTTTGTACAAAAGTTAAAATTTTTCGACTATTTCACCGTTATTCAATATGGCAATATGGCGGGCGACGTACAAGTCAACTAAACGTTAACAAAGTGACATAGGCGCCATGATCAATATTTGACTGCGTTGCAGTTTTTTCTATAAAAAATCTTGTTTTGTACCACGCAAAAAAGCAACACGCAAAAAAACCGGACAATTGAACACTGCACCGGTACCACCATCTTTTATCGCGATCCAGTTTAGGACCTAAACTGAGTAGAATCGTTAATTCGTACTACGACGCTATCTACGACTATGACGGCGATGCAGTTTAGGAACCAATACTGAACCGAGCGGAATATGAATCGCTTTTGTAAAGATGGTGGTAAGGCCCTTCAGCATACTTTTACCTATTTTTCAGTATACTGTACAAACAGCAACACTCTTTACTCTTTACTCTCGAACGGGCAGTTAGATACTTAGTTAGTTAGTTAGAACATCTCTTTTTTATGGTTATTTTATCGATTTTATGTCAGTTTAACATCGAGGCCCTAGTAAACATATTAATCATTATATTAAAATTAGAAAATTACTATTTTTTTCCGGCAAATCATTAGCGGATAGATAGAAACGAATAGTACTACGCAGTTAATTAGATCAATTAATCACACTCAAACAAAATATTTAACCATCGTTGTTTTACAAAATCCAGTACAGAAATACAAGATAATACAAATAACATCTACACATCTACAAATAGAAGCCAGCTAACTGACTTGTTCGCTGATTGGTTACTGTATTAAATATATATCAAGGTCTAGAATTCGTCACATTTTATTGAATTTTAACTGTCTTGGTATGTAAAACCTATCATAAATAAACTTCTATTTTAGCAGTTTAATTATCGCGCGGCAAATATTAAAAAGCGTATTTCATGACGCCATCTTCATACTTAGCAAACATTACTCTATTTTGACAAATGATTATTATTTTTTACAGTGTCAATGACTGTCAATATGGTGACTGTCATAATACTTCACTTGATTGTTGAATAGATAAAAAAACTGATTAAATTAAAGAATCATTTAGTCATTTTATTAACAGCCTTATTAAAATGACTAAAAGTTTGCCTAGAAAACTTTAAATATTTTAGAAAAATCGAAAAAAGTTTAAATCATACGATAAAAATATCTCATTATAATATTAGACTTAAAAAAAAAATCTAAACTAAAAAAAAACTTGTCATGGGGCGGGGAGTGAACCCGAGACCTTTTACTTTTTGGGTGACTGCTCTAACTATCTGAGCTACCGAGTACTTGGGATAGCCCTTTCAATATCTTGTCGGTCTGTATTTGCGATTAGACGCAACGTATTTCCTCACAATGTCAAAATATTATATGTCAACACATAGTTACGAATTTACGCTAAAGCTACGAATTCTACAGAGACTTTCATTTATCGCCAAGTAGTATCAATATAAAAGAATCACTACAGCTGCTTTAATCCTATTTACTAGTCTATACCCGCTTTGAGGGATTTATCTCGCCTGCAAGCGAGTCGACGTTGTGTCCGGCTTTTTTCGACACACTATGTGTGACATTGATTTTATGGATTAGTCTGTATCTAGAAGGAAGTGTCCTAAAAACTATTTTTTGGAGCACGATGTTTGTTACAAAATGCGTTTTAGAAGTATGGTAAAAAGAAAATATAATTTGTAAAATTTATCATCATCATCATCATCATCACCAGCCTATATACGTCCCACTGCTGGGCACAGGCCTTCCTACATGGGAGAAACACATGAGGAGCTTGGGCCATAACACCACCACGCTGGCCCAATGCGGGTTGGTGGGTTAAAGCGGTTGCAGGAACAACCGGGACCAACGGCTTAACGTGCCTTCCGAAGCACGGAGGAGCTCGAGATTATAAATTTGATAGACCCATCACGGGACCAACCATGGCGAAAGTTGCTTTGTTTTCGTGATCGAAACCAAAGCGCTCAAACCACTACGCCACCGAGCTCCTCGAGTATTTATCATGTAATAGTTATTATGATACTAGGATACTGGTGCAGTTACTTGGTTTTTACAAACGAGCGGACGAATATAAGCCCGAAACGAAACCTTTCACCACGCGCATTTGGCGTTTGCAAAACGTCAAAAATTGTTGCGACTTTCCGGCTGATATTTGTAAGCAACATGTTAATAGGTACTTAATGGCCCTAATTCTGGTGAACACATGCTAAGTCTAAATTTAAGTTCAGTGCATTTCTTTTTATCAAAAGGAATACGACAAGGATGGCTATCTTATAATTTGACATTTAGAAACGTGCGTTCAATTTTCGACCTTATTGAACGTGATAAAATGCAGTGTTTAGAAGGCACCTCCGTACATGCCGTCTAAAATTGTCTATGGTTTCTTTGAAATCTATTTAAATTTAAGTGACAGCTCTAAACAGATTCTTGCTATCCTTTTCCTATTACTTATTGCGAGAAAGAGATATACTGTAATTAAAATAGAATAAAACTAGAAAAATTTTCACGTCCTGAGGCAGGAATCGAACCCGCGACCTTTCGCAATCCGGGCGACTTTTCTGACCACTGAGCCACCCAGGACTTGGGATATCCCTGTGAAATTCTTCTAGTCTATCTGTATTTGCGTTTATGAGCTAACGTCCACCCTACAATGTCGAAATATTCTATTTCAACATCCGAAACGAGTATTTTTACAAATACCGACGATTCGGTTAAGTTGGGGCAGTGCTTTCAAATATTCTTAATTTTTTATTTTAACATTATTATAAATGTTTGAAAAATTACTTAGTTATTAAAATAGAATAAAACTAGAAAAATTTCACGTCCTGAGGCAGGAATCGAACTAAGTAATTTTTCAAACACTTATAACAATGTTAAAATCAAAAATTAAGAATAGATATACTGTACATAAATTTAGAATTAAAGTGTGTTCCCAGAATTAGGCCCAATGTTCTATTTTCTCGCAAATCTGTTGAAAAACGCTGTGTGAGTCACGTGCAAAAATTGGTATTTACAAACTCGTCTTTGTCTTGGGCTTACATTCGTCTAATTGTTTATAAAGACCAACTTACCACACTTGTATCATATATAACTATTTTGAGCAAATTTTTTGAAAAAGTATTGATTATTCGCACTTAAGAAATTGACTCAGCCAAACGTTTTACTAATCTAGTTTTTTAAGATATAAATATATTTCCTCCCCTCAAAATAGTTATTTATGATTTATAAATAACTATTTTGAGCAAATGTGTGTGTATAATTTGTGTTTTTTTTAAGTGTCTGTTTTATTAGGAAAAATTAAAAATCAAAATACATAAGTATTCGTTTCTATAACAAACCATGGTAAGTATAGAAATACCTGTATTATTAGGAATTAACCACCTTTCTATGAAATTAGAATTTAGGGTATGTTGAATATGAAAATACAAATTGTTTAGTTGTCGGTATTTTGATGACCATTTCACATTTTTGATGATTTATTATATTTTGAAGGGGTGTTAAGTTAGGTTAGAATGGTATTAGTTTAATGCAAGCCTTATGCAACGCCGGCGAGACGGTAAGGGATAATTAGCACGCTAATGAATTAGAAAACGTCCCTTAGAACCTATGCGTTATGTTCGCTGATGACGCTTCAATTTTTACACGTAATATTAATAGAAATATTTCCTTTGAAAATAATAACAATAAAACCTTACAAACAGTGATTGGCTGGCTATTCTAATAATTTAAATGTAAATCACACCAAAACCAAATTCATTCAATTAAGAAATTAAAAAACTAATTCAGATAAACTTAATATTGCTGTAAGTAACACTAAAATAGTCGAAATAAATGAAATAAACTTTCTTGGAGGTCATTTAAATTGGAAAGCGCATATTTTAAAAATTAATAGTAAAATATTCAGTTATAGATAGCATAGCCGCATAGCTACGCCCTTTCTGTACATACTAGCCGAAACCACTTCGATAAAGATGTAACAAGAGCAGCATATTAGGGGCAGGTTTACCCGTTACTCACTTACGGTGATATTCTGGGGTAAATCTGTTAATGGACAGTGAACTTTCATTCTACAGAAAAGATGTTTGTGAATTATATACAATATGTATTCTGATGAAACTATTCGGAAAATATTTAAGGAAAAGGGTTTTCTGACGTTAACTAATATTTATACAAGGTGGTGCCGTCAATGCTACAATAAATTTAAACATGGGCTATATTAGCCCATAGATATCGTTTGGCACTTTCAAAAATATCGTATTCATTTGATAATCTCATGCCCTTTGTATGAAATTATGCAGCCAATGTTGTATTATTTCATACAAATGTCATGAAATTATCAAATGAATAAGATTTTTTTGAAAGTGGCAAACCATTTCTATGAACTAATATAGCCCATGTTTAAATTTATTGTTGTATTGACGGCAACACTCTGTATATTAGAAGTTTCAAGTTAGGTTAAGCAAAATCCAGAATACATTTAAAGCAAAAATAAAACACGTCAAAATATCCGTAATAAGTATAAATATAATTTATGTATTCTAAAAATAAATAACTGCATGTATTATAAAAGTGCTTGCGTTATGACTATTAAAGTATTCAACAACCTTCCATTATATATAAAAAAGCTTAAGATGCCAAAATTTGAATACACACTAAAAAACTGGCTAATTAATAACGTATTAAACAATTTGAATGAATACTTTCATACAAAAAATAGTGATTGGTCCTGTTATTTAAGTAGTTACTTAATTGCATGCCCGAATGGGAATACTATTAATCTTAATGTATTGCAATATCACCCCCACATTGTATTTATTTATTTATTTAAACTTTATTGCACAATAAAATAAAATGTACAAATGGCGGACTTAACGCCTGATGGCATTCTCTACCAGTCAACCAGGGGCTAAGCAGAAAACAAAAAGCGGTGCACAGCAATAAAAAAGAAAATTTTGAACAAACTTAACTAAACAAAGTTAAAATAGCAATACATACATATAAAATAAACTAAATATATAAATATAAAATATACTACATAAATTGTATATTTACACAGTTTCCAAAACAATATTATTATTAAGTTTCCGTATTCAATATTCAGGAGCTCACTACAATTGAAGTAGGGGGTGACACGACTCCATCTTTTATGAAAGTGGAACCCAAAATAAGAATAGTTTACCAAGTTCATCGGATTCTTTTCACATTCTTCGAATCAATGATATGCAATTTTCCGATCTGAATAGCCTTCGCGTAGGTAGGTACTCGTGTAGGCAATTCAATTGAGATTCGAGAATATGTAGTTATTGAACAGAATGCTATTTAAGGTGTGAGATTTTGGTATAAAAAGTACTTGGTCTATTTGACATGATTGATTTTTTTTCTTTTTGTATGCAATCCATGTTAATGTTATAAACTGATGGTTGCCCGTGGTCCCGCCCGCTTGGATATTGACTATCGCTCCAAAAAGTATCCTACGTCCTTCCCAGGATCTCAAGCTATCTCCATACCAAATTTCATCATTCTACTCTCGCTCCAAGTTAAGTCAAGTGGGGTTCGAGTTTCGACAATTTAGCGAGCTTACCCAGAAGGTGCCTATTTAATCCAGATTCGAAGGAGCTCGGCAGTGTGATTCACAAACAAAAATATTCGACATCCACGACGTCTGACAAGTTAACGAGCTGCCGTTGATTTTGACGTAAGCGTATTCACTAATCTCTACGTTGATCTCATAGCTGTGTATGATTGTCTCTGTTTTGGATAAATACACGACATGAAGTACAATCGATATTTTTGATTTCGTTTTTGTTGTGTTTAAAATGTAGTTTAAGTTGTAATGACTTCAATATTTGATTGATTTTTACATAAAGATATAAAAATAAACAAATTATTAGTTCCGGCTCACGCCGCGCTCGTCGTCGGAACGCTGGTGTCGACAACGGTTGTCCAATGGTTGTCAAACAAACGCCAAACGGTATGACAGCTATCCGACAGCCACATATTCAATTCCGACCTTAGAGAATCGCATAACAGGTTGTAAGCAGTAGAGAACACTGAGGCTGGCAGCGCATTTGACTCTTTGGCCGTGCGCATTAGAAAAGATGAAGAAACGAAAAGTGCGAATATTTGGTACCTACCATTTTTTAACCGGGACTAATCCTTTGAGGGACCTACCTACCGCTGACGAAGCAGCGAGCGTGTGCCCGCACACTTGCCCAGCATCTTAATTAACTCTGGGAATACCCGCTAAAACTCCTGGTTAACTCTCGTGCCTTTCGCGGAAGAAGTCTGAGAAGCAAATTCACCAGACCACCCCCACTGGCCTTACGACCCGGCCTCGCGCCTATGGGATTGTCCAGAGTTAACATGGCCAATCTTCGACGTGGCTTGGTATATCAACCAGGTGTGTTTGGCTTGGCAGTCTGATAATCCTCTGTTCAAATGGGCTGTAAAGGGGGATGACGAGAATACGACAAAAAATTAAAACATGGGCTTTAGGTATTCATTTATTCATTTATTATTCAGGGCTTTAGGTAAACATGGGCTTTAGTTCACAGAAATATTTCGCAACTTTTAATGAACAATGTTTGCCATTGTTCTCCCATACAAATTTTTGTCAACCAAATTTTTAAGCGTCTATAGATGAAAAATATGTAAAGGTATAGAGCTAAATTTTCTTAATAAATTGGTCTTGTTTTCACTAATATTGCAAGTTTTGAATAAAAGATATTTCAATTTAAACTTTTTGATGTTATGTTTTACAAAACAACACAAAAATATACTTTTTAATGTCAGTTTCATATTCATAGTATTTTTAAATACCTACTTACCTTAATTGACAATAAATAACACAGGTTCCAAATATCAGTTTGTGGATAGAATAGAGATCAACAGTGACTGTCTCTGTATCAATACTCGGTAGATAATGATCAAAAGATCTTGAGTCTAGGCCAGTAAAGCAACCTCAAAAAAAGTCGATCGATACTTTATTGTAATAATAATCTGTGCTTACATCTACTAGGTAGTCCATGATCCTTCCTCATTGGTCCACAGATTGGTGATTTAAGTATCGGTAGTCAGTTAAAATTCCTTTATAATTGATTTTATTTAAAAGCTTGGACGGACCTTGTTTAAAACTTATAAAATCATATGAAAATAATTTAGGTGCATTTGTTATAATGACATTTTAAGACGCTCAAAATTTACTTCGACGAATGTTTCGCCATTGTTCTTTATCTTATTCATTTGATAATTTTATAACACAGTTACAATACAATTCTATGAACTAATATAGCCGATGTTTTAATTTATATCATATATTATATCGTATTGACGGCACCATCCTGTATATACTCAGAAACCTACCTCAAGCTACCTTTTGACGTGTTAACCAACATCCACCCGGCGGAGCCTTGAAGTTTTAAAAGAATAATATTAATTCAAACATATTGTCCCCAGGCTAATAGAACAATACATAGCGAGTCCGGAAATTCTCGACATCAACTGTGTAGATCCATTGAACAGGTCTGCGCTTATTGCCGCCATTGAAAATGAGAACATTGAGCTCATCAGATTGCTTCTGGACTCTGGAATACAAGTGAAGGTTTGTTCATAATATTTATCACTATCAACTTTATAATTTACAATGTTAGAAATGATAATACTAGAGCTGATAAACAACTTATAATAGGTTTCAACTTTATATATTCAATCGTGATTATTATTTCATTTCTAATAAAGTAAAGGAATTTATCGAGTTTTCGTAGAATTCCGAATCCTAAGCTACATGACATACATACAGTCACGAGCGTAGATACATATTATTATATGTATCTACATTTGGCATTTCATAACCCTTATTTCGTTTGCAATAAGAGTCACAAACTACACTAGAATATAATAATAATAATGTTCATACTCTCACACCTATTACCTAGCCAAGAGCTTCTGTTATGGATATTAGATAACGAAGTAATAATGGTAATACATAATATGTATAGAAATGTACTAAATAAACATTTAAACATCCATGACTCGCGAACAATTGCTCATACTTATCATATAAACATTTGCTCCTACCCGCACTCGAACCCGGGACCGCTGACCGAGTAACAGACCACTAGGCCAGCCGGTCGTCAAAACTGTTAAAACTGAGTACATAGTAATGCTTGTGGCTGTACATAATAGCGAAAAGCATAGAGAGCAAACAACATACATAGATGAATGGATGTTGGACTTATAAATAAAATATTGAAATCAATACAGCTGTCTTTAGATTCCATGCTATTTTTTTTTATTTTAAGAACTGATTCTGACAAAACTTGCGATGAATAAGTCAGGGTAGTCTAAAAAAATATCAGAGGATTTTTCTAAAAGTCTAATATAAAAGAAATTGTTAGCGATTTTTGGTTTGTATTAAAAGCTGAAAATTGCTCTTACTTAACTATAACTGACATACTGATGCATTTATGTTAAAGTCTTATTAGAATTTTTGACCTAAAAAGTTTGTATGAAAAGCTGTGCCACGTATACGCCTATAACATGATTATTTTTCTTCTATTCTGATAGAAATGTATAATTCTAAATAATATTCAATATAATTCTTCTGACTTATTTGAGGCACTTCGTTTTTACTTACTGATTTCAACAGTTACAATCTATACCTACCGGTTTTGAAATTTACATCTGAGGCAGTCTTGAAAGATATAGTGAAAACCTTTTTGTCTCACACAACACGGCATTCTTTAGTCACAGCTACAAGTCCTGAGGGAAATCACTCCACCGGCGGCTTGCGTGATCAAATTCCAGATATTTTCATAAACGTCTACCTCACATTTGTAACGACTCGACTGAATAAATAGGGAATTATTGCTATTGTATCTCATGCTGTCACTTGTTCACACATTCTGCAATGGCTGCTTAAAATTGGATGCTTTGATATGGTATAATAATATGTATTAATAAGTGAACGAGCCGTAACATAATTATCTTTGTGAATCAAAAGTCGTGTACTGAAATATAGTCAGGATATTTTGTGCCAATGATTTTTAAACAAAAACCAACTTCAAAACACTAAAAAGGAAAAAATAATTAAATTCACTTTCTATTGTCTCTGGAAACAGCTTAGCACCAACTCCAAAAAATACATTTCAGGAGGTAAGTAGGTACCTAGGTAAGGAAATTTAATTAGTTTTTTCCTTTTTAGTGTTTTAAAGTCGGTTTTATTTTTGTTAAAAAAAATTTTTATCACATTTTAAAGTGATTTCCTGGATGGGTGACCGTCAGCACTATCGACTTGTCTGTCTCTCAGTCCTTGGTTGAAATACGCAGTGAAAGAATTATCTTCTAACTCCTAACCGCTAAGGAATTGTACCTTCCATCATCAGCTCATCTACATGAGATGATGACTAACAGAAGCAAATACTTGAATAGCTTTGGAAAAAAAAAGTAAAAATTGTCACACGTGCCAAAAAAAATTTTGGATTGCCCTCGATTTCCCTCAGATTCCATCATCAGATCCTGACTTGGTGACAACGGGACCACCTCTGGAGTATACTCTATTAAATAAAAAAGAATTTAAAAAATCGGTTCACAATTGACAGAGAAATCGTTGAACATAGGTACTAGGTGGTAGACCCGTATGTAGGGTCGTCTGGGTAGGTACCACCGCCTTTTTTATTTCAGCCGTGAAATGGTTCGCTGTGTTTCGTATTGAAGGGAAAGGTAGCCAGTGTAATTACTGGGCATGGACGGCATTTCATCTTAGGCCTCAGGATGAAAACGCACCTGCAATATCAAGTGATTTTTCCTTGTTATTGCAGGTGTCTATAGGCGGCGGTAACCGCTTACCATCAGGTGGGCCGTCAGCTTGTTTGTCATCTAGTTGTATAAAAAAAAAACATACATACAAAAAAAAATACATACAGTGGAACATATAACCTCCTTCTTTTTTTAAGTCGGTCAAAAAGAAGTTTCATTAATAATTGCTTCATTCAATAAATTGTATAATGTACCTACCTAGAGTAGAGCCAAGAGGCTTATTGACGACGAAGATTGGTGGGGACTAAACTTTACAGCCTGGACCGGGCTGGACCATCTCCGTAAGGTTGCTTGCTTGTCGGTCATCTACAGATTGCACATCGAAGAGAGTCAGAAGCATCATGAGATTATCCCGCCTAGCCCATTTTATCAGAAGATTACCAGACGTTCGGCGGGCTACCACCCACACCTGGTTTATATACCAAATACCCACTGAGCACTTTTCCACTTTTCGTCGTCTTTTGTATTGCGCACGGCCAGAGAGTGGAATACACTTCGGCCGGCTTCCGTGGTTCCAACTACTTATAACCTTAGTTCCTTCGAAGCTGGATTAGGCTCCTTCTGGTTAAGCTCGCTACTTCGTCGACCTCCTCTTAACTCTTGGAGCAAGACTGTGAACAAGCGCAAGCCCATTATAATATATTTAAAAATAACATAAGCCATATAATTATAAAAAATATTTTAAAAATAGAGTCAAAGTTAAAATAAAATAAATAAAAGTAAAAATGATTTATTTCGTCAATTTTAAAATTATATGAACACATTGGAATAGGTAAGCACATTGCTTAACATACATGTATGTAGGTACCTACGTAAAGAGGTCCGAAGTTTACATATACAGTAATATATGTATATTCAGTTTGCGCGCAGATACATAGTCTGTTAAAAACACCTAATTATATCAAGGTCTCATTTTGTAAATATTCTTCAAATTTATTGTAATTGTTAAAAAAAAGTTGTTAAAATTAAGATTCCTTATTACTTTTTTAATTTCTTAGATATGAAATCTTAAAGTCCCGTTGAAAATCCAGCCGTAATAGTTAATAAATTTTCAAACACACTGACAAATATCCTCAAATGCCTGATGTGTCTAAAATCTATTACGTAAGCAGGGAAGCAATGTGAAGTGAATGTAACGGTGTCAGGAATATCCCGCCAAAATTTAATTATACGTGGAGCACGTTAGAATAACTACGTTATCTACGGCGCCTGATTTTATATTGATTCGTTATTCAGAAGTTCGGACTAAATAAACTTTAACTGCTTAAGCTTTTATCTGCCTAAATACTTAAATAATGTTCAAACACACCTCACAATGTTAATAACAGAAATATTCGACATCGAGCTTGATGACTGACAAGACGACGAGCTGTCATTGATTTTGACGTTTGAGTATAGATCACAGATTAAGCGTATTCACTAATCTCTACGTTGCCTTCGATCTCTTGGCTGTATATGTTTATCGCTGTTTTGGATAAACGACATGAATTACAATGGATATTTTTCGATTTCGTTTTCCTTGTGTTTGTAATACCTATATTTGATTAACTTTAATAGATATGAAAATAAACAACTTTTTAGTTCGGGCTCACGCCGAGCTCATCGTTGCAACATTAGTGTCACCAACGGCTGTCAAATGGTTGTCAAACGCCAAAAGTTACGCTGCCCACAGCCACGAATTCAAGGCTGCTGAATTTAGAGGCTCAAAAATGGTTTATGGTACTTAATCAATCAAATCAATCTTACCTAATCATATTTTGGTCTCGCTCAATTTTCATAATGATTTTGAAGCATAAATGTTAATTTTTTTTTTGGCGGCCACACACGCGGCACTTAAAATTTAAGAAACTGGCTACTTACTTATTGATAATATTTAAAAACTAATATCGACATTTGAAAATAGAACTATGTTTTTACAATTTAGTTATACTCAAATGATTCGCGTGTGTAGGTACTGAATCTACAAGTAAATTTTGTCTCATCAAAGTCGAAAAGGACACGGTATTTTTTTTGGCCTTTTATTCCAAATAATTTAGAACAGCAATGAGATGTAGCTCTTTACAAAGCTAATTTAATAAGTTACTCGAGTTTAGATCAATCGAATTTTTCGAAATGCCTGTTGGTCTAAAAATTTTAATAATGTTCCAGCAGAAACTAAAGGCAGATTTGCTTTTTTCCCTCGTTTTTCAACGAGTAAAACATGTCAAATGCACCTTTTGTTGCATTTTCTATCAAATATTTGGAGTCTTTGCTATAATTTTAGCTCCAGCACCATATTTTAAAAGTAAAACGTAATGGTTGTTATATTAACGCAAAAACAAAACGCAAAGGCGACTATATTAAGAAAAAAATCTTTATAAATTATACCTTTTCACCATACAAGGTAGGATTGCTGTTGAAAATAAAAATTATTTTAAGCCCAGGCTTCATACATTTGTGGTCCTGTCCTTTATATTTGGCATTGGAAGACGTCAAATTTAGCACTCCATAATGACGTTTCAGTATTCGTGACTCCATAATTCACTGTATGTGCTTGTCCACAGGTTACCCAACCGGTTAATAATTCCACAGTCTCGTGTCTTTTCCAAAACTGGATCTTGGCGAAATTGTCAAATCTGACAGAGGCCATAGAACAAAAATTGAATTGATTGAATTAACTGTATGTACACCATGGATGGAACTCGTGAAGTTGTTCATAGTATGATTTACTACGATTTTAAATGTAGTTTGTCGCTCGCCTTCAAACTGCTTTTGGCGATAAAGCATGGGGTACTGAAGGGTCAACTGTTTATAGCTGGTTTGCAGAATACAAGCCCGTTTTAATTATGAAATGACATTCAGATTTATTGGAAAATTTATATAATACAAACAGACGGGTAGAATTAGAACACAACAAAAGCATAATATATGAAATGATAGCTAAGATTTTTGAAATCATAATTTTTATGCTATTTTGAGATTGGGAAGATTGTTTACGAAACAAAGAATATTTGAAAAGTGCATGTTGTAGAGCACGGTGATATTGCATCATTAAATCAATCTGACGTCAGAGTTTTTCATATATCGTACCTCTCTGATGAATCATAGGCTAAGGATAAATCATATCTCAAATCTTTTTACAAATTTATGAGTAATGTTCTATGAAAATAGACGATAAAAACTATAAAACAGATATAATGAGTAGCAAAAAGTGCTATAAAACCAGGGGCAGAGCTATTTTAGGAGCTTTTTGGGCTTCCAGTCCACGGCCTCTTATAAAGCACGTACTTCTATAATAATTTAAAAATAAAATTAAGAATTAGTGAAATTTTATTGCTTATTTTTGTCATCTATCATTGCTTACCATTTGGAAAAATCTAGAAGGGGTAAAGACTTGTAATCAGGTGACGAAGGCAAAGGAGTTTTCCTTTGCCTTCAATTGGTATTGGTTTCAATATTGTCTTGAACCGCAACCAGATGGTGCAATAAAAAGTTTGATGATCGTTCAAAAATCTGTTCTTTATCAAAATTACATTGAGCTCGTCCAGTGCGTTACAATTACACTGATATGGATGACATTTAAGAACTGTAATTTAATTAGCAAAAGTTCCGCCTCTCTGCTATTTTCTCGTCAAACTACAACAATGAGTGACAGTTCAGTTAAGACTCCTGATTTAATAAATAGCTTAGTAGTGTTATCCGAACATCATGAAGGCTTTATAAGGCTTTATGCAGACTTAAACCTGTTTAATTAGTTTCAAGGGAAGTAGTGACAAGGGGGAATTGGACCAACACGGGGAGATTTTAAGCTTTTGTAAAGTCAGAGGTCCTTAAAACGTAGAAAGGCCCTTTCTGAAGCGGTTTCAGTGTAACGATAAGTTACATAATAATATATTTATTCGTATGTCTTTACTACCCACTTTCAATATGTTACCACGAATAATGTAGCCTAAAATCGTACTAATTATATCAATGCGACAGTTCGTATACTGCTACTCAATCACGCCAAAACAGTTAAAGGAATCTATAAAAATATAGGATACTTTTACTCCTGTGAATGCTTTCCCATAGGATGGCACAGAAAAAGGCGCTGGCGGAAGCTAGTAAGTTCTAAGTGTGTAGCGTGACATGAAGCTTCGCACTTTGTACTTTGAATCAGACTGATTTAATCTCAGTCCGCGCCTTTAGGCTGTATTCTCTTCAGCAGCGGGGGCGGTAATTACCGGTCACTATCGTGAAGAAAACGAAAATATCTATCCTAAACATTGAACAACTATAAGCTATTTAATAGCGGATTAGTAACTAAAATTGTCTCCACAGGATGCACTCCTCCACGCTATCAAGGAAGAATATGTGGAGGCAGTGGAAATACTGCTGCAGTGGGAAGAAGACCATCATGTTCCTGGTGATCCTTACGTGAGTTGCATAATCTTAATTTCTACTTTCTAAATGCGATTTAATTACCAAAAACCTTCATTAGCTATTATACTTCAAAAATATGATTTTTCAATGAAATTAAGAATAAAGTATAGTGCACGTTACATATTATTAGGGAATAAAAGCTTATCAGGATTTGATAGAGCTTGTTTTAACAGGAGGTAGGAGGAAGAAGTAAATATTATGCTAACGCTAGAGCGCAAGCTTATTATTTGGGACGCCCACCTCTGGGGCAATATACCTCTAACAACATGCTTTACAAAATGCAAATACTCGCAAACATAACTTTACCAAGCATTTTGTTTTGTCAGTGACTAGAACCAGAATAATTTTCCTGTGATTGCTATTCTATAGTTGGAAGACTACGAGCTCCTCTCTGAGGATATAGCGGTACTGTCGGCTGCTATAGTATTTAGAGTAGAGGAAGTAATGTCAACCTTTCATCCCTTACCAGCCCACCGGTGCTCACACCAAGTACACTGTTGTATCTGATATGTAGGTACTTTACAAATAAGAACACACAGAAGATGCTGTAGGTGCCTATACAAAATTTTTACAGAGCTTAAGTCCTTAGTAATACTTTCAACTATAACCTTATTTCATCCCGAATAGAGCTGGGAATCAGTTGATTCATCAGCAGCTACCTTCACTGCAGACATCACGCCATTGATCCTGGCAGCACATAGAAACCACTATGAGATCCTCAAGATTCTGTTGGACAGAGGAGCGACTCTACCGGTGCCTCACGACGTCAAGTAGGTACAAGTTCTTCCAGAATCTTTATTGCTAGTGCGAATTGTATAGCTAATTTGCGTTTATGTATTATTTTATTACTTCATCACCAGCCTATATAATATACATGAGTATGGCCGCCAAAAATTGTACATTAACAGTCGTGAATTAGTAACGCACGGTAACATACGTGAATGAAAGTAACACATGTGAACTTTGTTAGGCCAAGTGTACAATGTACAAGTATTAAGAAAAAAAACGTAAATGCTAGTATAATAATTAAAAACAAAAGAGGTTACGGTAAAACCGGGATAGATGCCCCACTTTTTAAAAAACCTCCCAATTTTGAAAATATTCATTATTATGAATAATTTCTATAAATGTGGGCTAGCTCAATCATTCATGTTGAATTATAATTATTTATTTTTGACTTTGCAAAATTTTGCTTTTTGTGGAACCTTTTTTTTGAGGATAATGCCTACCTGTATGGATTGTTGCCCCACTATGAAAATACTAAGAAGGATAGATGCCTGCAGTACGGGATAGATGCCCTTATGCCCTTTATACTGTGTAATCGATAAACCCGACTAAATTTTATGAGGTCGTTTTTCTCCCGAAACAGCAATTGTCTCCAAGAAACATGGGTCGAATTACAAAAAACATTTTACGATTTTTAAAATATTTATATTGTTATCTTTTTAAAAATTATACAAATAATCATAATTAAATTTTAAAAACCATTGTTTAAGAAACATTCTTAATTGTTATTATAAAATATTAATTATAAAGTTGGTCTTCGGTCCAAGTACATACTCTCGTACGCACTCCTTTTCTTTTCTATTTTCGTGGCATGGTTCTGCAAAAATCAGTAAAGAGACCATAATTATATAAATAAATATACGTAAATACATAAAAAATATAACAAAACACTAAAAATAATTTAAAAATATACACTGACATCATAAATGGGCATATACCTACAGGGTGGTGCCGTCAATAAATTAAAACATGGGCTATATTAGTTCATAGAAATGGTTTGCCTCTTACAAAAACATCCTAATACTTTGATAATTTCATGAAATGTCATAAATTTACTGTGCCGTATTGACGGCACCACACTGTATGCTGCATGGAGAGATAGATGCCCTTAGTAAATGGGCATATATGGTGTATGGAGGGATAGATACCCAAGTAAATATTTTAAAAAATCTTACTATTATACAAATTTTAATTTTCAATAAAATTCTAGGTTTAACTTCGAGTTCTATAGTGTATACTATTCCTAACATTCGATCACGAATGTTACGTAACGCACATAGTAACACATGGTATCATTCGTGAACTAAAATCACTGTGGTCATAACCTAAAAAATATATATTCGCGTCAGTTTTGAAGTAGGAAGACGCTGCATAGTTTAAATAGTTAAACCAATAGCCTCTACATGCACATATTAAAATAAATGTAATAAATTTGCATCCTTACCGTGCATATTTTCACTTGAAATCACACAAAAATTCCGAGACAAAAGAGCCGGCCACCTTGAGGTTCACTTTCAGAGAGGACAAAATGGCGATTTCTCCCCGTATGTTAGCTTACCTGTAGTAAGTTGTGCTGCCACGATTTAAAAACATTTTACGGGCCAGGAATCTAGCATGTTCAGTCTTTTATATCGGTAACTTACGTGAAGTAACATTCATGAACCAAAAACGAGACACATATTTAAATATGTTTAGTTTTCATTTTTTACGTTATTTTATTAAAAAGAAAATAGTACTGCTTAGCAAATTGACAAATAAGTTTAGAAAAGTCAAAATTTAACATTTTGCAAAACAGTTAATGCATATTTTTCAACTTCAAAGTATAAGATGTCTGTATTGGACACATGATTTTTGTATGGGTACTTAAATTAACCTTCAACGAAAAAATTTTTTACGGTCATTTAATGAAACCAAAATGAATTTAAATAATTTATATGAATAAACATGATATATTGCGATCCAGAAACCACACAATTTATCATTAAATAAGATGACTTTAAGGAATTATCAATACTATTATGAGAAGGACACAGATTTTTTCCCAAATGTACAATTTTTGGCGGCCATACTCACATCCCAATGCTGGGCACAGGCCTTCTTACATGGGAGAAACACATGAGGAGTTTAGGCCATAACATCACCACGCTGGCCCAATGCGGGTTGGTGGTGGGTGAAAGCGGTTGCAATAACAACCGGGACCAACGAATTAACGACCCATCCCGGGATCGACCATGACGAAAGTTGCTTTATTTTCGAAATCGAAACCAGAGCGCTCAAACCATTACGCCAGCGAGCTCCTTTGTCATTATCCCAAATTGAGAATAGAGTAGTCTGATAGGCTAGAAAGTGACAAGTGACAATGTTTAAGATCAATGTTTATGGATACACTTAGAGAATTTAAAGCCAAAGTAGCACATTTTGATAAACCTTCAAAACGAATCGCATCCTTAACTATTAACTATCAGACAGTAAAGGCCTACGCAGACGGGGACGGTATTAATGGCAATGGCATAGTGATAAAATTTTTACTAATGGAAATTCAACTGTATCGAAAAATGCCTTTCGATGCCACGGCGTCATTTTAAATCATAGCAATTTATGTCGTATTTCTCTTACGATACGTTTGAATTTCCATTAGTAAAAATTTAAATACTTTGCCATGCCGTCCCGGTCTGCGTAGGCCTTAAAACGTTCCCTCTAAACAGATGCGGTTGCGACGAGTGCGTTAAGTCTTCTCAAGAAGACTCCCTCCGTCACTCTCAAGCGCGTATTAACGCGTATCGGGCACTAACTTCCCCCTCCCTCATCGCGTTGTCTTCAGCCGACCCTCTTCTTACGGCCTTTCAACTGTCCTGGGAGCTGGGACGGCTCAGTAGGATGGAGACAGAATTCAGAGTCGAGTATAAGGTCAGTTTTTATACATTTTCACCATCATCAAAAATCTGAATATTTACTTCTTGATTCATTTTATAATTTACTTTCCCTTTACTTATTTTGTCCACATTTGAAATAAAACCAATTTAACGGATTTAACTCGCGTTTAATTAGATGTTACATTATTATTATACACCCGACGTTTCGATTACTACAGCGATCGTGGTCACGGGAAGACTGAAGATGTCAGTTGTCTTTGATAAGTTTTAAGTTAACTACAGTCACTTTGAGTTATATTTTGAGCGGTCCGAATTACGCATACGGAGCTCACGGTGTCAGTTTTTTGGGCAGTGTGAGGACGGGGTTTTGTCCATTTCAAAGCATCATTGGCCTATTCCATCCAATGCGGCATGCTTGATGCGAGGAGAGTTTTTGTTTTTGTTTGGCCATGCTTTGTTTTACTCAATGATCGTATAGTTGATTTAATATCATCTTGAGAAGCCAGACAAAGAAGTATTTCCATGAAATTTAGACTGTTTGATAATGACCATGGACGAGGACAGCTGTAGTTTCAGTTCTATTATATTAAAATGATTCATTTCTTTATGAACCGTGACTTTTCTGTTAAATTATGTTCAGCGATTTGTGTATGTATCAAAGTAAGGCGATGAAAGGAATTCTAAGCAAATCATTGGTGGGATTTCCCTGAATAAATAGCTAATGAATTTCTACTGAGAATGTTGGATGCATTTTCGACAGAGCTAAATAAAATACGAACCAACTTTGAAGTACAGACGACAGCAAATCAAGTGTAGCGGTTGCACTACGAAAGCCGCCTCAATAATGAACGGAGTAAGGGCGGTCTCAAAGTCAAACTGTTACGCTTAATGTACTTTCGACTGCACATGTAGGTTATTATGCAATAGACAATGTCATTGCATCATCTTATGAGACTTTTCTATTTAAGGCTTTAAGACACCAATGCCAGGAGTTTGCTACATCATTATTGGATCACACTCGCACCTCCAAGGAGCTTGAGATTATGCTCAACTATAACCCTTGGGACACTGACAGCTGGGAACCTGGAGAGAGGCAAACGCTTGGGCGACTCAAGCTGGCCATCCAGTACAAGCAGAAGATGGTAAGTGCGGTGTTAAATACTAAAAACTTAATAGTAGTAAATAGTAGCATTCATTCGTCCATTGACGGCCTGGCCACGGAAACGGGCGGCGGCGGCGGCGTCTCGGCAACCACTGCGCGGTGACTACGACGCGCTGCGAGGCCGACATCGAGACAGCGCGCAGTGGTTGCCGAGACGCAAGACGCAGGACGCGCGTGCGGCTATGTCGTGGCCAGGCCGTGAGACAGGCATAGGTATACAGGGTGGTGCTGTCAATGCGACAGTAAATTAAAACTTGGGCTATATTAGTTCATAGAAATGGTTTGCCACTTTCAAAAACATCTTATTCATTTGATAATTTCATGACATTTGTATGGAGTAATATACATTGGATGCATTTTTTCATAGAAATGTCCAAAAATTATCAAATGAATAAGATGTTTTTGAAAGTGGCAAATCATTTCTATGAACTAATATAGCCCTAGTTTTAATTTATTGTCGCATTGACAGCACTATCTTGTATACCACCCAGCCAATTATTTTGCTGTATCCTACAGTAATTGCATTGAATTGTTGGTGTAACACATTTCAATGCGTCTAGGAAGAGTTTGGCGCCAAATATAATGATGCCACTTCGATAAGATGGATAACTACGATAAAATACTTAACGTCTTTCACACTATTGTTATATTTTAATATAGTGACGACCGGCTGGTCGAGTGGTCTCTACCCCTTACTATACAGGCTACTCGGTCTGGGGTCGCAGGTTCGAATCCCGGTAGGAGCAAATGTTTGTATGATGACTAAGAGCATTTGTTCACGAGTCATGAATGTTTGTATGTTATTTAGTATTTTTGATATATTTTTATTCTATTCTATTTAGTATCCATAACACAAGCTCTTAATGATTTTAACTTTGATTTGATTTATTTTTGATTTTCCATGTTACACATCAACACCTTGATTGACGTTCGTCCTTGAACAACGTTCGTTCAAACACAATTTTGTAATCGTTTCGACAAAGCACTCCAATATTTACTAAAGTCCTTACATAAAATGGAGTATGCAAAGATTTGCCTTTGTTAAATTTGACTCATTTTTTTATGGGTCCACCACCCGTGCGAAGTATTTCAATAAAATATTGATCGATACCATTAAATGGCGCTAAAAATTTTGAATAAGTAATTCCAAAATTTTCTGAGACTATTTGTTATAATCTTTCTGTACCACGGTTCACGTCTTAATTGATGTGATCCAATGAAAAAAATACTTGAAGGGTTTCGTTACATCCAAATATAAATAGAAAGACATAAGATCTTCAACTACATTAAGAAGGCAAGTATTCAAACAAAGCTGTTATTTTGTGATTAGGACTGTTAAAAGCTCCTTTGGGTTAAATTATGCTGAAAGTAAGCAGATAACCTTTAGGGAAATAACGATATTGACCTAAATAATAAGAAAAAAAGTGCGCAACAATAAAGAATATAATTATTATGTGTTTCTTCATTTAAATGCTGCTTTTTTTACTAGGTGGTAGGCCCGTATGTAGGGTCGCCTGGGTAGGTACCACCGCCTTTCTTATTTCAGCCGTGAAACAGTTCGCTGTGTTTCGGATTGAAGGGAAAGGTAGCCAGTGTAATTACTGGGCATGGACGGCATTTCATCTTAGGCCCCAGGATGACAACGCACCTGCAATATCAAGTGATTTTTCCTTGTTATTGCAGGTGTCTATAGGCGTCGGTAACCATTTACCATCAGGTGGGCCGTCAGCTTGTTTGTCATCTAGTTGTATAAAAAAAATGCAATATTTTGAAATGATCTATAATAGATAATTTTGACACAGTGTCTACACAATAATAGAATACTCTGTCTTGCTTGTGTAATTCACAAATTAAGTAACTTGAAATCGAAATTGATTTCATGTTCCATTTTGGCTGCCTATTACAGACACCTAGCCGGATATGGAACACCACTTTTTAGGCTTCCCCTAAAAGTTTTTTTATCATCATTGTACGAAAAAATGGATGATGCACGGACTTAGTGGCTCAAAATGGGTGAAGCCAAGGTCGTAGCTAAGAATTTGTTAAGGGGGGGGGGGGGGGGGGGAAGGCGTAGACAAACCAAGTATTTTATCTAAGGTAAATGCTGTATGAACTATGGAACAAATTACGGTTTGTGAGCATTCTGCATCTTCTAGGGGGGTGGCAGCTGCCCCCCCCCCCCCCCCTGCCTGTACCTCGCTACGCCCATGGGTGAAGCACGGACTTAGTGGCTGCACATGTTTGGTGCAATAAACAACAGTTAGCATTCTAACATTGGATGACATTGGTTATATCTGGAATTCCCCATTCGTAGCTCAAGATATACACAAAGGTATGACCCATTACTTCTCGTTTGGCTTAGAAATAAGAACTGTATTTTCTTTGAAAAACTGTAGGGACAGGACACACGAAAGCAATTTGAGCAGTCTCCAACAATCCACAATTCCACATAGCAAGATTTAATTAAAAACCTCAAAACATATAAGTAACTTTATTTTTACCTCTGTATATTGTCTGTTTTATAAAGTTGAGGAGTTCGTAATTGAGTTTTTAATTAAATTAAATAAACTTAATTTTCGTAAGCCAAATCAAAATGTTTACGTTATACAGGTTTTATAATCGAAGAATACGAATACAATATTAAGCTATAAATTTGCTACATTATCATGATGAATATTAACTTGCAAATTAAACCGCAGATACCAATAAAGCGATAACGTGTGTCGAAATTCGATTCTTGTTACAGTGGTTGATAAACTACATGTATAATTAACGAAAAGGCTGACTCACACTATTTTCAGATTTCCATTTTATAACGATAGTTATTGACAAGAATGGGATTTATTTCAGATCTAGCTTCTGTCCGCGGCTCCTTTCGTGTGGAGAATTTTCAAAAATAAATGTCTACTCTTAAAGTCCAACATAAATATTGGTGAAAGAATTTTTGAAATCGGACTAAGTAGTAGTATCCCTACCCCTGACATCCATAAAGTTACAACAGAACTGTAGTTCTTTTTTATATTAGTGTTCATTAGTCATAAAGGTTGATAACCTCTGTTAAAGGTTGCGTAGCTCTTCGATGAACGATTGTTAATCTGTCAAGCCGCGATATACCACCGGGGGCTATGACAATTGAAAAATCAATTGTGTCTGGATTCTCATGCTTAACGGGTTAAGGAGCATCTGTGTTATCAACACGATACTCCTTCTTTACAAAGACCTTTATTAGCAAAATAGCTTGTTGCGAGAGTGGGCACTGCAACGGGTGTTATTCCAAAACGACTATGACCAACGACGCGACATTGACGAGGACAATCGTTATGATGTGACAGACAAAAAACACTAGCAAAATAGACATGGACAAAAGACGTGTCTAGTTGACTATTAAAATGGTTTTATTTGTCTTTGTACACAAATACCCCAGAAAAATACTCTACTTATGAGACTAGGACTGTAGATCCTTAGGTCGCTGGTTCAAATCCTGCTCGAAGAACCATGAACAACGACTCAGGCGTTTAGATCAATGAACTTTCGAGATACTAGGATGAGAATACCAAAAAATACAACCTTAGCACACAAACGGTTTATTCTGAAAGCCGGTCAAACAAAATTCTTAGACCTTACCTATATGACACTGAACAAAACTCTTAACATCGCCATGTAGCACTCACAAGATTTATTTTGTAAACAAGGCACTGACTCAACCCCTCTTGATGCGGAAATTGAATCTAAATTTACACAGACAGCCAGTGCAGCGTGTCTAATACTGCCCTAGACACTCGTAGGTACCTACCTCTTTACGCATCATTTGAAGGAGACCTTATCGTAGGAAGGCTAAAACCGCGCGCTGACATTTTTCATATTTTACGAAAAAGAAACGAATCACTAATTTTCTGTGTCGATGAATTGGAGCTGGAAAGAACACAGTGTGTGGATAACTCGGTCGACCAGCTTACATGCTACTGGGAAAAAAGGAGGAAGGTGAAATGAGGACTAAAAGCTCTTCAAAACACTCCATGGTACCTATAGTATACCTATAGTACCTATAGTACCGTCGCAGTTGTAAGTATACAAAATATGTTTGCGGTCGTACATCGCCAATAATGTGTATTTCTTAATATTTACAAATTTAACAGAAAACAAAAGAAAACTATAATGACAATAAAGGCCCTACACGATGCGAATTTCCTGCCAGTAGCATACCATTAAATTGAAGCAAACAACACAGACAACTTAGACTATGCAAGCCATTTTTTTCTTACATTTAATTGTATGCTACAGAAACTTGTATCGTGTAAGCGGGCCTTAATACATAGTAGGTTCTAGCACAAGTATTCGAAAGTTAGATATCAATCTATTGTCAAAAAGTTTTGATTGGTCTTTGTTTCATGTCACTGAATAACACATTTAATTGGTATGATTCAACCCTAACGCCACTCCAATCATAAAGGCAACTTATCTTTGTTATGGAACCAAAAACAATAACAAATCACTATAGGGTTGACAACAACTAAATTAAATCTGGTAAAATTGGTAAAGTCACAGTAAGACTATCCCGGGACTTTATTAAAAAAAAAGCAATTGTCTGGGGCGTGTGGCTTGAAAGGACACGGTCTTTCTTGGGCTTTCGTTCCGAATAATTTTGAACAGTAATGTGATTCACCTCTTCACAAATCTAATTAAATAAACTATTCGATGTAATTCTAAAAATACAAAAAAAGTTCCAACAGAAACTAAATGCAATTTGCTTTTGTCATCGTTTTTCAAGACGTAAAATGTGTCAAATGCACCTATTATTGCTTTGTCTATAAAATATTTGAAGTTTTTACTATACCTTTAGCTGCTGATCCATTTTTCAAAAGTAAAAAATAATGGTAGTTTAATTAATGCAATAACAAAACGCAAAAAGCAACTATAGTAGGTATTTTTCATTATTTATTTTTCATGTTCGTCTTAAAAATAAACGGGGGTTATAAAATATTTTTAAATGCACTAAAAATTCTATATAATTATACCTTATCACCCCTTATAGGTAGGATTGCTGTTAAAAATTAAAATTATTTTAAACCCAGGCTTCATACATTTATTGTCCTCTCCTTTATCCAGTTATGAAAGGAGGTGTGGTGGCATTTCTACGACCGGGTTTCTATGTAAGCGTTAATAAAGGGAATTCTCAGAGTAGCTGCTAATGAAGTTAATTTTATAAGGCACATGGGTCATTAACGGCGTTATCAGGACAAAAATTTTAATCCCAATACAAAACTGTACACACTCAATTAGTTAATGAGTTCTACTATATGAGTCGATACAAATACGGCCGAAGCCCATAGGCCCCGGGAGGAATGCGGCCTCCACCCCTTCATTCTCCACCCCTCCATTCTCCACCATTTACGATCTTTTTGGAAATGTATTCTCAGAATAATAAACCAGCGATCAGCGGGATCAGGCTTCTTCGCCTGACCTTCCCTGACCTTGGCTTGTTCTTTTTATCCCTATTTCATACTGCAGGTTCAAGCTGCACTATCTGCCTTCGTAATGAACTCTTCTTACTGCTTCTCATCAGGTGGTGTTGAAGTTATTTGCAGTCGTACTTTGTACCTATATTAAAAAGCAAAAACATTATCAACCGATGATGCTGATTAAGTCATAAACAATGTCGTCAATTGATGACGATGAATAATTTGAGTTTACGTGGCGGCCCTTACTACATTCTGTAAGTAACAAGCTACAAATAAAGTTGATAATATATCAATAAATTCCGAAAACTAGCAATCTGTAGAAAGTGGGTGGATCCCACGCATGCATTGCACAGACTGCTACGTCTGGAATTACCCACGTAAGTCTGGGTAATCTCCATCGGCGCGAAACCTGGCCATAAGGCCGGGTTGCCTGGGGGTGGGTTGGTGAAATTACCTTGGCAGAGCCGAGGCTACCCCCGTGAAGGGCAGTGGAGTTGTATAGTTTGTAAGCTAGGTTAAATCTTGTTTGTAAATTAGTTCCCACAGATCATCATAGATGGCGTTGTGAAATGTGGTGCATTTTTGTAAATCACGCTGTTTCGATTTTTCTGTACTTATATGATAGTAACTACATTTGATTATAATATTCATTCATCTTGCTTGGATTGTGGTTGTTTTATTTATCACACACACACAAACCCAGTCCAGGAAGAATCATTTTTGGGGAAATCTACAGAGGTCAGAGTTACCGGATAGTTTCAGTGGGTATTCCCAGTGCCAATACACTTAGCCAGCGGCGGGCAGGTCCGTAAGCGGATTTCTCCCCGAAAAAAAAAGATATAACCAAAGATTGAAATCTTTGGATATGCCCTCCTCATAGATGCACATTGCCAAAACGTGTACACGGTGAAATCAGGCTAGGTCACTCATAACAACAATAATATACAAGTGTAAGTAGTACTAGTATACTGGTGTAAGGAATACTAGTATACAGGTGTAAGTAAAACTAGTATACAGGTGTAAGGATTACTAGTATACAGGTGTAAGGAATACTAGTATACCGGTTTTTTTTATACAACTAGTTGACATACAAGCTGACGGCCCACCTGGTGGTAAGCGGTTACCGCCGCCTATAGACACCTGCAATAACAAGGAAAAGCACTTGAAATTGCAGGTGCGTTGTCATCCTGAGGCCTAGGATGAAATGCCGTCCATGCCCAGTAATTACACTGGCTACCTTTCCCTTCAATCCGAAACACAGCGAACTGTTTCACGGCTGAAATAAGAAAGGCGGTGGTACCTACCCAGGCGACCCTACATATGGGGCTACCACCTAGTAAGGTGTAAGGAATACTAGTATACAGGTGTAAGCAAAACTAGTATACAGGTATAAGAATTACTAGTATACAGGTGTAAGGAATACATATGTCGCAGCCATCTGGTTAAATTAGCGACTTAATTGGATCCCTAGGTCGGATTAAAGGCCGGCATTCAATGATAACAACTAGCCATTTAGCACTAATGCCTATACCACGGGTCAGTTGATTGAGTATAATGGTGCGGCAGAGCAGTTGCCGTCCGGCGCCGTTCTATGTCAAAGAAAAATTAGGTTTCTGGGCCCTATCTAATGATTTGAATCTTTGGGTATTATTTATACTACAAATATTGTTAGCTAATTTACTCTTTACAATGAGATTACGAAGAAAAGATCACGCGCGCGAGCGCTATTTGTTGTCTTGCTCGGCGCGCTGAGAATTCCTATCTCTATTACATATTACAATATAGCGTAATTGTCAATTTTGGTTATTTCATAAATAAAAGTTTAGAACTCATAAAGAAATATTGCAAAAGCAATAAAATGTTTAGTAAAAAAGTTAAGTTTGAATTGTTTTTATGAAGAACAGTAGCGACCTAGCGTATATTTTCCGAATTGGTGAAAAATAGAGCCACATTTAAACTTAGGCAACATCCCCATTATAAGCATCTCTACTTCAAAGAGGTCTCGGCTGAAACAAAGTTCTCCAGGTATAAAAAAAAACCTGTAAATGTCAATATTTTTTTGTAGTAATTTCACAAATAAAATACAGGAATATAATATTCTTAATTTTTGATTAAGAAGAATATATTTATATATTATAAATGTAATATATAATATATACACATTTATATAATATATACACATATATATAGATACATTTTTATTTTAATCTTTTAGTTATACTTCTATAAGATTGGCTTACTTACACTGTAGTTTTAAGTTACTTATATATATAAATATATATATTTCTAGTTTGATATTATTTTAATCACTAAGGAATAAAATAAATGAAAAGTTTAAGTAACTTAAAACTACAGTGTAAGTAAGCCAATCTTAAAGAAGTACAACTAAAAGATAAAAATAAAAATGTGCACCTTCATCACTCAACGCTGTACCAAAATAAACTTTAAACTGTTTAAACCCATATTGTCTGATTTAGTATAGCATTATAAATCTGCGGAAATGTTATTTATACAGTAGCTTTCCGTTACTAAAATAATGATACTGTACAGTCGGCAACACTTCTAACGTAACATTGGCTTCACAAAAGTAGCTCCTATTACAAATAATTATTACGGTCGATTTTTGTATCACATTAACAGATCTTCTGCTTTTTAGTAGACATATAAGTACTAAAAAGAAAACAAAGCAAAAATAAACTACATAACTTTTTTGGTTGAATTCTCCCCGTAAAAGGGAAGGAAAAGGGATCCAGCCAGCAAAGCCGTGTCTGTTGTATTTTATTTCTGCATTGTGCACTGAATTCGGGAGTTTTGCGCCAAATATGAAAGTTTTCTTAATTCAGCGGCTAGCCACGATAATATTCGCAACGTCTTTCATACAACAAGCGACTGTGTTGACCAACAATACAAAGAATCATTGATTTAAGCATTTAGTTATTAAATGCTTAAATCACTGATTCTTCTTGATTCTATTTATTGTTCGTCAACTCAACATAGTCGCTCGTTCTAAAAAACGAAATGTCTGACATAGATCCACGACAACTCCGTGTAAAGTATACTTTCGTCCATTTATTTCTTCGATATATACTGTGTATTCATTATCATCACCAGCCTATATACGTCCCACTGCTGGGCACAGGCCTTCCTACATGGGAGAAATACATGAGGAATTTGGGCCATAACACCACCACGCTGGCCCAGTGCGGGTTGGTGGGCTAAAGCGGTTGCAGTAACAACCGGGACCAACGGCTTAACGTGCCTTCCGAAGCACGGAGGAGCTCAAGATTATAAATTTGATTGACCCATCCAGGGACCAACCATGGCGAAAGTTGCTTTGTTTTCTTGATCGAAACCAGAGCGCTCAAACCACTACGCCACCGAGCTCCTCTGTGTATTACAAAATAGTTCCATTCCATTGTTTCAGTTTGTCGCTCACCCAAACGTGCAACAATTATTAGGAGCCATTTGGTACGAAGGTCTGCCGGGATTCAAGAGAAAGAACATAGTAGGACAATGCGTACAGGTATATGACGTCAATATATATATATGATTAAAACGGGAAAGCGCTTTCAAATTCCAAATATGAACTCACCACTTTAGTTTTTATAACCGTTGAATATTTCAAAAAAATTCAATAATGATTTAATCGTTAATTTCGAATATATTTTTTTTACAACTAGATGACAAACAAGCTGACGGCCCACCTGGTGGCAAGCGGTTACCGTCGCCTACCGACACCTGCGATAACAAGGGAAAATCATTTCTCTTCAATCCGAAACACATCGAAATGTTTCACGGCTGAAATAAGAAAGGCGGTGGTACTTACCCAGGCGACCATACACACGGGCCTACCACCTAGTAAAGGATTTAGATGTAAACGATTGAGATCCCTAACATGTTGAAAAGACAGACGCCTATCATTTTTAATTCATTTTTTGACTGTACGTAATTCGGAGCCGGCTTTTGAATTAGGAATTTGAAGCTTTGGACGTTTCAACCTATAGCTTTAATACCTACTCAATAAATAGATACTTTTCATAGAAATTCTGAATATTTAGGAAACTATTAACCTTTTACTTATGGGGGAATGGAAACGGAGGCGAGTCATTTTTGACGTAGATTACAAATGCTTCACTTGAACTTTTTTTATTGACTACTAGCTGACCTCTCAAACGTTGTGCATAATAGCCGATTCTCAGACCTACTGAATACTTATACATATAAAATTTCATGAAAATCGGTCAAGCCGTTTCGGAGGAGTATGATAACTAAATTTGTGACACGAGACTTTTATATATTAGATAAGACTAGGTGGTAGGCCCGTATGTAGTGTCGTCTGGGTAGGTACCACCGCCTTTCTTATTTCGGCCGTGAAACAATTCGCTGTGTTTTGGATTGAAGGGAAAGGTAGCCAATGTAATTACTAGGCATGGACGGCATTTCATCTTAGGCCTCAGGATGACAACGCACCTGAAATATCAAGTGATTTTTCCTTGTTATTGCAGGTGTCTATATGCGGCAGTAACCGCTTACCATCAGGTGGGCCGTCAGCTTGTTTGTCATCTAGTAGTATAAAAAAAAGACTTGCGTCATTAATTTTTTTAGTTTATAGGCTTAGATTTTTGTACACACACTAGACTTTTTAAACACACTAGCTTCAGGTCTCAACTCTTAAACCGGTTCTAAGTAAGCTAAGGGTCTATGTTAATTACTTATCAACAAGCTGTAATTAAGTAATGTAATATTGTCACAGGTAGCTAAATTGGGTGTGATGTTCCCTGTGTACTGCACCATCTACATGCTGGCTCCCAACTCAGAATATGGCAGGTTTATGAAGAAGCCCTTTGTGAAGTTCATCTGCCACAGTACCTCTTATATGCTGTTTCTAAGTAAGTGTTTCATTTACGACTATGATAACATACATTGGTTTTCTTTTTAGGTATGCTTTTAGCATCATTCCACAATGATGAACAGGCAGTATTTGGAGTCAAAGTCGAAAAAAAACTGAACTATTGAATCTATTTTTGACATTGCAGCATTATAATACCGTGCAATAAGAGCCATAATGCCTGCCCGTTCTTCTCTGAACAAGGAGGTCCCCCGGTAGATTTACGAAAGAATGGCTTAAAATAGGGATGATGCATATTATTACATGGTTTTGAAATGGAAACATTTTTAGAAACCTAATCAATATTTGACTTACAACCACTTAAAGATGCGTGCTAGACAAAGAAATCCGGTATAGACTTTGATGTCTTATTACACAGCATGAGAGAAACATATGATGAGTTTGGGCCATGATACCTCCACGCTAATGCGGGTTATGGGTTTTTTTTCTCTTTATTTAAATTAAGGATTTTGTCTTGTTATTTGTGTGATGAGCTGTCGATTGTGCTGAGCAAAATGAAACTGTATTAATCCGTTGTTAAATATATTATAATAAAAAATTTTGCTTGACAGTCGATAGATGTTAACATTCTTCTTTAACTAAGACATGTCAATCCTATTATAACCCTAAACATAATAAGGAAACAAATGAACTGCGCAGAGTCCAAGTTTTACATTTATAACTTATGATACGTCAATCGACAACGAATGACCACAATATTATAGACCACGCTTCTAGCTGAACGTGAAGGGTTATGGGTTAGAACGACTGCAGTAATATCCGGAACCAACGGCTTCCGAAGCAGGGAAGACAAATTGGCAGTGTAGTGCAGTGTATTAGAAATAGTTTGGTTTCGTTAGATAGGTCCACACAGTTCAATAAAACATTATCACCTTACTTTGTTCTCTTTCCCCAGTGTTACTGTCCCTCGCGTCCCAAAGAGCAGAGTTCCTTGTGCTAGAGTGGTCTGGCATTCGATGGCTCCAGGAGCTGGTGGAATACTGGAAGGAGCACGAACGGGGCGCGCTTCCAGGCCTGATCGAGTTCACCGTCGTCATCTACATAGCAAGTAATTTGGGCTTGTTGGCATGATCCTTATATCACAAAATGTACATTCGAAAATTTATGCTAAGTACTAAAAAAAATATCAAAACTCTTATAAAAAATTCATGTCCTGACTTATTAAGGACTTGGGTTAACCCTATGAAAATTCTTCTAGTCTACAAGTTAATTTCTATGATAATTATAAAATGGGAAATTTTTTGGGTAACCCCCGACCTCATTAATCATCTATCTAACACCATCTCATTGAGAGTACTCTTAGGAACCCATACATGCTATATCTGCTGTACGTTTCTGAGGAATTGAGGATCCCGTAGACTATTTGATGATACAGGATCAGCTCCAGATTAGCATGTCTTGGAAATACCTCCAAGTTAACAGTAAATCAAATCAATCGGAACTGTAAAAGTTAGCAAAAGCCTTTTGTCTAGCAGGAAATGAGCTGATAGTCATCAAACGCCTGAAACTAATCTTCATAAGCTATAGCTAAGAACCATCCTGATCTCAACAGCTTTCAAAAAAAACGAATCTAAATCGGTCCATTCGTTTAGGAGCAATGATTCCGCAAACACACAGGTACACAGACGGACACTGTGTATCTGTGTGTCTGTAATGGACCTGAACTTTGTGTTTGAAATGTACCTATTATTACACGACAAGAAGGGTAGCAGATTAAGCGGTTACCTTAGCCTCCATAGGTTACGGTACAGTACGGCTACAAGATCCCTTGTGTGTTTGCTTATTTGCCCGAGGCGCTACGTGTACACACTCGTAGCACCTTGGGCACTGCTTGTGGTGCCTACCCTGTAAAAACAAGAGAAAGCCTTACTTTGAACTTCAGAGATGACTCACCCTGCTTTCAACACATCGCTTTTATAATTACTTCTAGACGCCTCAATTTATGAAAGAAAGTAAATACAATTTGGTAAAATGAGCGGAAAATTAAGAATAGCCAAGTATTTAAAATAATCTACAAGAATCCCAAATAAACGGTTCATTGTTGCACCCGAGAGACTCATGTAAGTTGATTATTTTCCAATCTAAAAGTAGGTACTTTACTTAGAAACAACTAGTTTTATAATATAGGTAGGTATTCTTAATTTTTGATTTTAAAATTATTATAAATGTTTGAAAAATTACTTAGTAATTAAATATAAAACTAGAAAAATTTCCGCCTCAGGACGTGAAAATTTTTCTAGTTTTATATTTTAATTAATAAATATTTAATTAATAAAATTTAAACATAAAACTAGAAAAATTTTCACGTCCTGAGGCGGAAATTTTTCTAGTTTTATATTTTAATTAATAGGTAATTTTTCAATAATTCAACAAGGTATATTCAGTTAAGAACTTCTAAAAAGAAGTACTTAACACTCTCAAAATATTTATATTATGGACTCATATACAGGACATTGGAATCATAATTTTCTAGTATATATCTTAGTTATAAATCGTTTGCAATTATTTATAATCTATCATGAACAAATAAACTAAATGATAATTATTTTCCAGTAACTGTTTTCCAACGATTTGTTCGCCATAATGGCGTAATGGCATTCAATAAGATATGTACACACGACAGCACATCAAGTGCAACAGTTTCACTACGAAAATCGCCTCTATCACGAACGTAATAAGAGCTTACTCAAGGTTAAACTGTTACGCTTGATGTGCTGTCGACTGTACATAGAAAATATTTCAGCTAGAAAATATCCAAAGTCCTTGATAGCCTCAGATTGTTTCAAGTTTGAGCATTCGGTCCTCGCCCCGAGACATAATTTTTTTCTGGTTCAGATATTAGTCGAATTAAGTTAGTACCTATATATCTTTCACACGTTTAATATAATGTAAAATAAAATTATAAAATTATTATATAAAATAAAATAAAAAATATTCAATAAGATTATGTTATTGTAAATGGGTGCCATACAATAGACGTACGCAAACTAACGGCTTCCATCGTGAGGGATGATTAACGTCACTCAGAGTGTACGCAATGATGACGTGACAAAATTTATCGCTTCTTTTAACGCCCTAACATATTTTGAGAAGCTTTTTCTGCCTCTTTCGTTATGTAGCGAAAACATTTTATACATATACACCTATATCCATACAAATATCAAAGTATATTATAAGGAATTTGTATGTGCAAACTGGAATTATCATATTATCTTTTTTGTATTTAATTTGAATTCGGCGTGACCGATAGTTTAAAAATTTTGTGGAATAATTTAAGACATTCATTGTTTATAATCAATGTTAAAATATTTAACCTTTTGAAACCCAATAAACCAGACACAATTGAATTTTAATTGTCATGTCAACTTAAGTTGCCATCCGGGCCTTAAAGGATTAATAGACATTTATTCCAACAAATCCAAACATTGGCTAAATATTCTACAAGCTCTAATTGACCCTTATTGAAAATAAGTTCAACTAATAAATTTTAACAAAACTTAATAATCCATTCGCAAAATCCTGCTTTTATGAGGGTCAAACTGAAAGTTCTTAGAAAATCAACAACTGATCAAACTAGCAAGTTATTGGTTTTATTATATCCTTTCAAAATGGTGTCCTTTCACATCAATACCTACATCGCTGCATACGATGGAACAACTGAGAAAAACACTTGGCCCACTCGTCCTTAGGGGTCTCATCGACGGGCTTTTGAAATGCAGCACTGATTCCTAGGCATCCATAAAACGTTATAAGAGAGGTAGGGCATAGCGTTAATTCGCTCGAACTGGAGCAGCCCGACTGGTGAAATACCTCCACCTTACAGAAGTTCGCAGCCAAATGACGCTGCTTTTGTAGTGTCGTGTTCCTGCGGTGAGTAAGGTTGCCAGAGCTCCTCAAGGAGTCCCCATATTGGCAGCTGGTGGACCCGTGGTGCTTTAAGCACTGCCATTTACTCGTGTGGGCGCATCCTGTTGGCGCGGCGGTCAGGGAGACCCAGTGAAACGGCTGTCCGCTGGCCGCCCGCAGGCTGAACGGGTTCCCGAACCCAGGGATTACCTAATCTCCGCCCTGGGAGGCTGAACCGCCAGTCTGTGTAAAATCCCTGTGGTAGTTGCCGTGCCGGAGAAGGAGACCGGAGTGGACCCGGCTTCTGCCACAGGTGGGGACTGGGGGCCCTTCCGCCCGCCGCGCCAGCAGGCTGCAATTCCTGCACAGTACCTTGGCGGGATGTGACTGCATATTTGTCTATCATGCTGCCAATACAGAGACTCCTTCCAAAAACCCTTTTCATCGTCAAAATATGGCCAAAAAAAGTAGAAAGAGAAACGTTTTTTCAGCGGCTTCCCTATCCACATTGAAAGTGGATTTTTGCAACATCAGGGGACTTCACAGTAACATCAACGCAGTCCACCAACACCTTGAGACTGCGCAGCCGACCCTACTTTTCCTAACGGAGACCCAAATCTCCTGCCCGGACGACTCATCGTACTTACTATACCCCGGGTACAAGTTCGAGCACAAATTTGTGCGTCGTGCCGGGGTATGCATGTACGTCCGGGAGGATGTTTGCTGTCGCCGTCTTCATGGCCTAGAAGACAGGGACCTGTCGATTTTGTGGGTTCGCATCGATCACGGCGGCCACACCCGCATCTACGCGTGCCTTTACAGGTCCCATAGCGTCGACTCAGACACGACTCGACTCTTTGAGCACCTGCAATCGACGACCGACAAAGTTTTCGAGCAGTACCCTACCGCGGAGTTAGTGATATTAGGAGATTTCAATGCGCACCATGTCGAGTGGCTCAGTTCTCGGTCCACTGACTACGCGGGAAGGTCTGCTCACGAATTCGCCCTGGCCTATGGATTCTCGCAACTGGTTAATTCTCCTACGAGAATACCAGATATTGAGAGCCATACGAGCTCTTTACTGGACCTTCTGCTGACTACGCGTCCGGACGGATATACCATCTCAGTGGATGCGCCTCTAGGCTCATCAGACCACTGCCTCGTCCGGACCCAAGTGCACAGTGCGCAGCCTGATGCTCCGCGGCCAGCTGGGTGGCGTCGAGTGTGGCATTACAAGTCAGCAGACTGGGATGGGTTGCGTGAGTTTTACGCATCGTACCCGTGGAAGCAGCTCTGCTTCACATCAGATAATCCTGACACCTGTGCGGCTGCAGTCTCTGAGACGATACTGGCGGGTATGGAATGTTACATTCCTAACCTGCTAGTGGCCGCAGGCGTTAAGAGGCGACCGTGGTTTAATAGGCCATGCAGGGAAGCTCGCGAAAGCAAGCAGGCTGCGTTTGAGGCTTGGACCACGGCCCAAACCAATCAGGATCCCAACATCTCTGACTTGAAGCGGAAGTTAAACGCTGCTTCGAGGTCCTGTAAAAGAGTGATTGCCAGAGCGAAATTCGATTTTGTCGGCAGGATTGGCGATCAACTTGCAAGACACCCCCCCGGGAGTCGCGCTTTCTGGTCGCTCGCCAAAGCTGCCGAGGGAAACTTTTGTAGGTCGTCCTTGCCACCACTACGTAAGCCTGATGGAAACTTGGCCCACAGCGCTAAAGAGAAAGCCGATTTACTGGGTGCTCTCTTTGCCTCGAACTCGACTTTGAATGACGGAGGTGCTGTACCACCTACCATCCCTTGGTGCGGCAACTCTATGCCGGAGATCTCTATTACGCAACGGGAGGTACGGCGTGAGTTGTTATCTCTGGATATTCATAAGTCGAGCGGGCCAGACGGCATACCGGCAGTGGTGCTTAAGCAGTGTGCTCCTGAGTTGTGTCCTGTTCTGACGCGTCTTTTCGCGCTTTCATACTCCACCAGGCAAGTTCCATCTTCATGGAAGACTGCCCATGTGCACCCGGTGCCCAAAAAGGGCGATAGATCAGACCCATCGAATTACAGGCCAATCGCTATAACCTCCCTTCTCTCAAAGGTGATGGAGCGCGTTTTAAATACGCAACTCCTCAGGTACCTAGAGGATCACGACCTTATCAGCGACCGTCAATACGGCTTTCGCCACAGTCGCTCGAAGGGTGATCTTCTAGTGTATCTCACGCACCGTTGGTCTTTTGCCATTGAGAGTCATGGTGAGGCATTGGCAGTTAGCCTAGATGTAGCGAAGGCGTTCGATCGGGTCTGGCACAGGGGTCTTCTTTCGAAGTTACCATCATATGGGCTGCCTGAGGGGTTGTGCAAGTGGGTCGCTAGCTTTTTGTCCAGCAGATGCATAAGAGCCGTCGTTGTCGGCAGTTGCTCGGATAGCATGGACATTAACGCTGGCGTCCCGCAAGGCTCGGTGCTGTCTCCAACATTGTTCCTGCTGCATATCAATGATATGTTGTCTATTGACGGACTGCATTGTTATGCAGATGACAGTACTGGCGACGCTTACTATACGAGTCGTGCTAATACCCCTCGGTCTACAGTGGAGGAAAGTCGCGGTCGGCTTGTGTCTGAAATCGAGAGGTCTCTAATCAGAGTCTCCAATTGGGGACGACTAAACTTAGTCCAATTCAACCCCACTAAGACACAAGTCTGCGCGTTCACCGCTAAAAAAACCCCATTCGCTGTAGCTCCACAATTCCTCGACACGCCGCTCTCCATCTCTACGAGTATCGGGATCCTTGGTGTTGATATCTCTAGTGACGTGCAGTTCCGCAGTCATTTGGAGGATAAAGTCAAGCTGGCATCCAAGAAGCTTGGTGTGCTCAATAGAGCGCGGCGGTATTTCACTTCGGGGCAAAGACTATTACTGTATAAGTCTCAAATCAGGCCCCATATGGAGTACTGCTGCCATTTATGGGCGGGAGCGCCTAGATACCAGCTTGGACCATTTGACGTGCTCCAAAGACGCGCTATGAGAATTGTCGACGATCCTGAGCTCACAAGCGGTATTGAACCATTAAGCCTACGGAGAGATTTTGCCTCCTTGTGTGTGTTCTACCGTTTGTATAATGGGGCGTGTTCTGAGGAATTATTTGACATGATGCCCACGGCTTCTTTTTATCATCGCACCGCTCGCCACCGGCAGGGAGTTCATCCTCACAAATTGGAACCAAAGTGGTCACGTACTGTACGGTTTCAGAGAAACTTTCTCCCGCGTACGCTCAAGTTGTGGAATGAGCTCCCTGCAGAGGTTTTCTCGAATGAGTACAGCATGGGGTTCTTCAAAAAAGGTGTGAAAAGGTTTTTACAGGGTCGGCAACGCGCAAGTGATACCTCTGGTGTTGCAAGCGTCCATAGGCTACGGTAACCGCTTACCATCAGGTGGGCCGTATGCTTGATTGCCACCTTAGTGGTATAAAAAAAAAAAAAACGTTTTTTTTTCGAAGTTTTTCTACTGCTAACTCGTTTCTCCCAAACTTTTTCCAAGATAAATGGCAAACAATTGCTAGTGCACCGTTCTGCAGCAACTGTTTTTCCAACCTCTAAAACAATTGTCGCGTTATGACCTTTCCTTCCTAAGAACAAGACCACCATCTTTTTCCCACGCTTCGCCCTCTGTTCACTTTAGTTGGCAACTATGTTAATATGAAAAAGCAGTAAAAAAACCATAACTAGTAAACTCCGCAATTAATTTCTAAACGATCGAACACTGAATTTTCGTCTGTTAATAAAAGTTCCAACAAGTCATACTTCAACGCATTGAGTTTTCACGCGGACACATTCTCAAAAGCTTGTTTCTTTGAGACACCCCCTGTCCAACTCAATTCAAATGACAGTAAATTCGTTTGATTTTAATTAAATTACTTAAAATTGTCCCATGATTGTTACATCTTAAGAATTCTTAAATTAATTACGGGTGTTAGGTAAGGTCAGTCACAGAAGTCGATTACCACTTATGTACGAGTACCATATCAAACTACGTGATTCACAGAGTCCATACAATTTGTTACTGACTGCTGGCGGTACATTAGAAACAATATGTCAAATAACGCTAAATAATAAATAGTTAGTTGCAGAAAATATTGAACTGATTTAGTGCTGTAGTATTTTGTTCCTTGCTGTAATTGGTATAGCTCCTAAAACGCAAAATCATTGATATAAAATTGCTAACAAATTTTCCATAAAAGTTTTTGTAGAGTACATATTATCATAATTATGAGGAGCTTGGTGGCGTAGTGGTTAGGCGCTCTGGTTTCAATTACGAAAACAAAGCCACTTTCGCCATGGTCGATGCCGGGTAGGGTCAATCAAATTTGTGGTTTCGAGGTCCTCCGTGCTTCGGAAGGCACGTTAGACCGTTGGTCCCAGTTATCACTGTAAACTCTTTAACCCGCTAACTTGCATTGGGCCACCGTGGTGGCGTTCACTTGTAAACCTTTACATTTTGTAGCAGGAGTCCCCTTTTAAGCGTACAAAAGGGGACTAATAACGTTAAAGATTTTAAAATGAGATGATGAGAGTAATATGATGAGATTTTAAAGTGGGATATCCCACATGGAGCAAGTATTCAGCCTTCTAACTTTCTACAGTTAATCCAAATAAATAATAAGCTGGTTAAGAAATATCATAACTGAAAAAAAACATGTCCTGGGGTAAGAACAATGCCCATAAAACTTAACAGAACAGTAGATAGTCAGAAATTCTATCTACAATGTTGAAATAGAATATTTCGACATTGTAGGGTGGACGTTAGCTCATAAACGCAAATACAGATAGACTAGAAGAATTTCACAGGGATATCCCAAGTCCTGGGTGGGTCAGTGGTCAGAGCAGTCGCCCGGATTGCGAAAGGTCGCGGGTTCGATTCCTGCCTCAGGACGTGAAATTTTTCTAGTTTTATTATATTTTAATTACTAAGTAATTTTTCAAACATATATAATAATGTTAAAATAAAAAATTAGGAATATTAGAAATTATATTTTTTGCACATTCATATAAACATTACAGAGATAAAACAACATAGGTATACAAAGAACTATATGCCAAAAAGGCGGTCTGATCGCTAGAAGTGATCTCTACCAGACAAACATGAGGTAGGGAGTTTACTCAAAATTATTAATAATTAGGTGTGAAAAAGTATAAATAAGTTCAATAAATTGGTTTAAAAAAATAACTCTTTTTTGAAATGGAATATTTCGACATTGTGAGGACACTACCATAACGCATAAGTGATTAATCCCCATTTCGAGAAATCCCTATGTTGAAAAATCCCTATGTTGATAAATCCTCTTTTTGAGAAATCCTCATTGTGCGCCGAAAGGGATTAGAGTAGTCCTCCCGGATTGTAAAAGGTTGCAGGTTCCGTCCTCACCCCAGAACATTAAGTTTAGATATTTTTCTATGTATCTTCCAAACATTTATGATGAAATCAAAACTGAAATTAAGAATACGGTCGTAAATAATCAATTCTTTATTGAAAAGAATTGTTAAAGTATTTGATTATATATTTTTTAATTCAGGTCTGATTTGGGCGGAGATAAGAGCACTCTGGACCGGGGGCATCGCGGAATATATCAGTGATCTCTGGAATATCGTGGACTTCATCACAAACATGTTTTACATCGCTTGGATCAGCCTTAGAGTCTCTTCCTGGTATATTGTACAGGTAAGCTAATATTTTGCACATAGAAGGATTAGGAATCCAATTGTTGCCAGTTTGTGATTAAACTGGCAACCGCCTTTCTTATTTCAGCCGTGAAACAGTTCGCTGTGTTTCGGATTGAAGGGAAAGGTAGCCAGTGTAATTACTGGGCATGGACGGCATTTCATCTTAGGCCTCAGGATGACAACGCACCTGCAATATCAAGTGCTTTTCCTTGTTATTGCAGGTGTCTATAGGCGGCGGTAGCCGCTTACCACAAGGTGGGCCGTCAGCTTGTTTGTCATCTAGTTGTATAAAAAAAACTGGCAACAATTTAATTCCAGTGGAGGTGGCCGGATCTCCTGACATTCGATCTGATGAGTTCACATCAAAGCGATATTTCTTTTTCGTTCCAATTTTAAATGTTATAAAAGGTTTTTAGCCGAGTGTATCTTACGCCCTTGGTTACGCTTTCGCATGCTGAAGCGAATCTCTGCGAAACCATTGCGGTAGAGAAACAATTGCGGAACGTCGGAATGTACACTTCGGTTTTTTGCAAGATGATATCATTCTAAATTCGTGGACTCTAGGTTTATACAACATCCCTATTAGGTTCTTAGTTAGGTTTCTTAATAAACCAATAACAATTTATGTCCTCATGTGAGGTAACAGTTTTTATAATAATAATAACAAACTATAGCCGCTAAAGTAAATGTTAAGACTTACTACAGATGAAATAACATTAATTAAAATTAACTCGTAAGCTACCTACAAATCACTTAGGTAAGTTAGTTGAATTACCAAAATCGAACTTATTTATTTATTTATTTACTTGTTTAAAGTACAGCAACAGAATACAAATCACAGCTTACACGTATATTACAAGTCCTTGAAAATAAAACAAACAGTTAAATTTGCACTCACAGCCGAATCACAGCTTAATTAGCATTAGCTTAATCTACCGCATTAAATAAAATTATGTTCAAGTCCAAAAAAAATGTTTTAACCAGAAATCACAAAAATCGGTATATCTGATGTTAATATTCATCTGTCAATCGGCGTTATCCCTCCGGAGAGATATGGCAATTGAATAATCAACTGTGTCTGGAATCTGATGCTTGACAGTTTTGATGAACCTATGTGTGGTAGCGGGCGGTCAGCGTCAAACGACTTATTGTAGAGTCGACCACAGGAGCTGAACACTTTAGTACCATGTCACACCGATCTAGTGCAAGTACTTTATAGTTGCTGCCGTACTATATTGACGCTTGAGTCGTTGTAACATGGTGCTAAAGTGTTCAGCATAAGCTACGCATAAGTAAAAAAAGGTATTTGTCGTTTTTTACAAGACTTTTTACAAAATACAAAATTCCAGTTGGATTGCAATCCTAACATAATCTTATACTTGTCTCATCATATAAATATATTATGGAACACACAGATTACTGTAGTTGAGGCCTGAATACTACAAAACAATTGAATGAAACTATTTGATCTCGAACAAAGAAAGAAGTCAGTTAAATAATCCCATACAATGAACTCGGGGAATTTACGACTCTACAAAGATAAAATGTAGATAATTGAATATTTTAATTAAAGTTACGGGCGCCAAACTATTGTGGAAAACGGGTTTTAATATTTCCATTGTTGTTATTTTTTTACAATTTCCTTAATCGTTTACGGAACATAATAATATGAAGGTTGGAAAGTCTTAGAAAATTTCATTCTATTTCTTGGATATTTCATTTCTTTCAAACCAGTTTTCTTAAAATAAAGCGTCATTTACGTTAAAGAATCAAAAGCAATTAACATTCAAAAACGCTGATATTTTGAAATTAATTTGAAAAAACAACCCGACATAAGTAATATTTCTCCATCTGGAAATCACTTAATTTTTTTATGTTGCTTTCCTGAATGAGTAACAAACACTTTTGATAGAAATGATGTTATTGGAACATTACCGTATATTGTCAGCAATCACTTTCCCTCATCTAAGAAAGCGCAATATTTATTGCGAGATATTGCAAATCACATTTTTTCACAAAATGGATACATTAATCGGCTATCTAAGTCGGTCCCAAAGTAGCAGAGGAACCACAGTAAATTATATTATGGAGGAACGGTATAACAACATAATTATAAATGAACGTTAAATCGTTGATATTATTTTTGACGACTTCAGTATTAAATTAACTGCTGGTTTTTTTAAACCTGAACGAAATTGTTATTTCCGACTTTCACAAAAATAGCTTAGGTGTAAAAGACGGTTGAGTGAAAATGAGTATTTGAATCAGTGTATTTTTTGTCTTAGCGCGACTATCGTAACGGCATGGACCCGTGGTATCCCAGGGAACGATGGGATTCTTACGACCCTATGTTACTCTCTGAAGGTAAGGACTATAAAAAAACAGTTTCAATCTATGTCATAAATTATTGTATGTCAAAATCTTGGGCTAATTGTTTCCTTTAAAATGTATGTAAGCAGCTTACTTAACATAAATTCTAAAAACTTTTTATGTAATTCTGATTTTCAAATCATATGCCAGCAATGTCTATTGTGGTTTTTTTAAGTTTTAAAGTCCTTCTTTTCATCTCTACATCAGGAGCCTTCGCTGCTGGCATGATCTTCTCGTTCCTCAAGCTGGTGCACATCTTCTCCATCAACCCATATCTTGGACCGTTACAAGTCTCTTTAGGTCGCATGATCCTTGACATCATCAAATTCTTCTTCGTGTATATGCTGGTCCTCTTCGCTTTTGGATGTGGTAAGATCATGTTCTTTATTTTATTTTAACGTTATTTTTAATGTGTTAAAAATATATTTACTTATAAAAATATCTAAACTAGTAAAATTTCACGTTATGGAGCTGGGGGTATTATTTTCAAGGGAATATCTGGTAAGATATTGTTGAAACTGTTCTTCATATGAATCTGTATTCTCTGCACAGTAAGGTTGTGGTTTAGTTGCAAACTAGTAAAAGTAAGTAACTCAAACGGTCTTAAAGTAAATGTAACATTTTCCAAGTTTGCTTTTACACATGGCGTCAGAAAATGCCAGTAAATCTCTTATCCGCTTATATCGACAACATGAAGATTTTCTATGGTTTTGTAAATAAAGAATAGAATAAAATATCCTTCCCGAGATCTGTAGCGGACATACACTGCAGTGCTAAAATTGAATGAACGAGATCTGGATTGAATTGAGATGCTTTTATATAGAAACATTTCCAACAGATTGTTGTTGTAGTCAAAATATAAACCTTCATACAACTTTTATTCGAGCACTTTTATTCCTTGTGGAGCAGTGGTTTGAGCGCTTTGGTTACGATTAAGAAAACAAATCACTTCCGCCATGGTTGATTCCGGATGGGTCAATCAAAAACGATACTCCTCCAGTCCTTCTCCCATGTAGGAAGATTTGTGCCCGAGTTCATGATCAATGTAATGCCGTGTCGCTGTTAATTATTGCTCTATCCAGAATCGAGGTTTGAATTTCTTAAGAAAATATAGCTGCGGCATTATACCTTTATTTTTTATGCCAGGATTAAACCAGCTGATGTGGTACTACGCTGAACTGGAGAAAAACAAATGCTATCACCATCCAAAT
This sequence comes from Nymphula nitidulata, assembly GCA_947347705.1. Classification (NCBI taxonomy): domain Eukaryota; kingdom Metazoa; phylum Arthropoda; class Insecta; order Lepidoptera; family Crambidae; genus Nymphula; species Nymphula nitidulata. The sequence continues at coordinate 13,067,763 of OX374636.1, forward strand.
GGTATACCTGATTTCGACACCCAGGAACGAGCTTGCACGATTTGGAGACGATATGCCAAGTAAGAAATATCAGATTTTTGTTACCGTTTTTTTAGAATCGTTGCTTTTAATGATGACGGGTTTTGGTAATAGTAGATTGCTTTATAAGGGTGGAAAGGAATCAATCCCTACGAGGTTGTTAGACTATGTTAGGCTATAATAGTCCGAGTAGGGTTTGATTCCTTTTACCCGTGTGTATTAACACTCTACTTTTCATTTCAAATGCAAAGAAAATAAACAATAGTTTTTCTAATAAAAAATATAAATAAAAATACTCCTAACATGAGTAAAACCTATTTGAAGAGTATTTTTAAATTTGGAACACATCGCGTTACCGCCTTCTGACCATTCAGCTGAATACTTTTTTTTCTTCATTGTACCACAGATTGTACGTAACCAAATTCAGTTCTATTTTAAAAAAAAATCCGCCCGGTGGTGGAACTAGAGTTTTCCTCTCAATACTCAGATCAAGAAAACGCTTTTTTCCGAGCATGAGGAATGAAAAATTATTTGGAACTGTATACAAATGAAGAATTCATTTGAACAATAATGAATTCAAGCCAATCCGATCTAATCTCTTTAAAGTTACGGTTGTATCAAAATGAATTAGAAGACAGGCTAGTGCTGTGATCTAATGCCACTTATCTGCAAGCTTATTGATATAAATAGACCAGTTCTAGACCATGTTGTTTTACAGATAACCGACAAAGTTCACAATAACCTTGTTTACAATATAACATGCTTAGGAAGTTAGTTCTGTGTCTAAAAGGTTTGCTATATTTTTCTTAGTGATATAAGGCATATTAGGGAATTTACACACGGCAGCTTTAATGTAAAAATGTATATTATAGCTCGATACAACTTTATTAATTTTGACGACCGGCTGAGTAAGTGGTCTGTACCCCTTGCTATACAGCAAATGTTTGTATGACGAGCATTTGTTTACGAGTCATGGATGTTTAAATGTTTATTTAGTATATTTCTAATATGTATAACATATTATTATTATTATTTCTCCGTTATCTGGTATCCATAACACAAGCTCTTAATTATGCTTACTTTGGACTAGATAATAGGTGTGAGAGTATGAATATTATTATTATTATGTTTACCTCTATTTTTATTTTTGGGTTGATACCAAGCATGGGTAGAATAATGCTGTGTGTGTATTATTATATCTTTCCTTAGAAATCGTCAGGAGACCACGCACGACAGCTATATGGTATTACATACAAGATATCCATACCGTGTCCCGAGATTTAATATAAATTACAGCTGCCGTCTGTGAAGTCACATAATTGAACTTAGGAACTAGGAAAGCATGGCCACGTAACAAAAGATTGCAGCTAAATAACATACTTACTTTAGGGTTGTGCTCCTGTGGTGAGTAAGGTAGCCAGAACTTATGAAAACAGCAAATCGTGTTAAATGCACCCGAAAAAAATATTTAGCCAAACTATTTCGGTTACATTAGCTATAACCCAATTTATTGAGGTGTAATTACAGTTGATTTGATTTAACAAAGCTGTGTATCTCTATGCAACTTTATTTTTGGCTAGGTTACCCTAAGTTATGTAGTCACGTTTTCGAGCTACAGGTACTTAGTTGAAAGTTCAGTTGTCATTTTATTCAGTGATGTATAACTGTAATGTTTCTAGGATGACTTCGAATTGAACACAAAACATTAAATTAATTTTCTATATGCAGTTAGCATCGGCTTGCTATGTCAATGTACTCTATAGGTCGCGTCCAAAGTATAAAACTAATTAATCTATTAGAATTTTAAATAATAATACCGTGTACGTATCGCTTCTTCTGATTTTTATCCTATAGGGTACAAGATAGGTAACGCGTGATAAATATCCTTGGTGCTTAGCGTCTCTAAGCTACAGTAAGCACTTACATCAAGCGGGCATGTAAGTCGGCTTGGTCGCATAAAATAAAATGTTTTAAAATAGACCTTAAATAAATATTATATTATTTTTGAACTCTCCTTTCGCGGGTCTACTGGACGTGATTTCTTTAGAAATAAGTAGCACCCTTATACGTTCTTTCCATTACTGTAGTAGTATATATTGATAGTATATAGTGATACATAGTATTGGAAATAACGTACACGGGTGCAAGGGATGTGTGTATGTACATACATAAATTGTTACATAAATTAGCCCATAATAAATTTATTGTAATATATTTTCAGCCAATAAAATATTGGCTTAGGTGTAATATACGATTCCACCTACAAATGTTACTTTAAACTCACAAGGTCAATTTGAACGTAAACTCTAAGCCAATAAAATTATCCAAACATTTAGAGAACCACAAAGCGCGTTACTTTTGCCGAATCAATGGTATTATCTCCGCATATTCTATATCAATACTTAACTTGAGTAATTATCTCGAATGTAATGAAATCAGCTGACCAAAATAGATTAGAAACTAACGCTTTGAATTGAATCAAAGCGGTATTATCGCGTTACGATTTCGAGTTGTGTGCATGTCGCCGCCATCTGTTTAAATTCGCCGCTAAATTGGATGCATAGCCCGTTGATTAAACCATCCAATTAAATACTTAGGCTTGGTAGTATCGGTTATTTTGTATGACCACTTATAACCGAAATCCTTTTGGTTATAAGTGAAATTGAAATCTTTTCGGCTGTAAAGCTAAAAGGATTTCGGTTATAAGTGATCATAAAAATACCCTTGAACCTACCAATCACTCAAACAGTCACACAAAAGCTCTTGGATGTAAACGACCTGCCTGAGCGTCCAATTGAATGGCTAATTTAACGGCTGGCATGACGTTCAGCCTTCTGGTTAAAAACCTCAATGACTTGGCTAGCTGCTCTTCAGCCGTTTCATTGGATGATGGCGTTTATTCAACGGCCTAGGCGTCCAGTGAAGGGGCTAATTTAACCAGACGGCTGCCACATGTATACTGTCTTACTGTCAGGCGGGCCGTAGCGTAGACTTATTGGCTACCCTAAAAAACTCTTTTCTTACTACATAGTTTATTCGAGACATCGCAGTCCCTATTCTGGGCGTCCTTCGGGCTGGTGGATCTCACCACGTTCGAGCTGACCGGCATCAAAAGCTTCACGCGATTCTGGGCACTGCTCACCTTCGGATCATATTCCGTGATAAACATTATTGTGCTGCTCAACATGCTGATCGCTATGATGTCCAGCTCTTATCAGATTATCTCGGTAAGTAACTTTATTGTAAGAAAACACATAATCATTTTTAATGTTTCAATTGACAGATCAACAAATTGAAAAATGGATTGTTTCGATTTTACAGCGTAGCGAGATGTTCGAAATAATTTATGGTTTTCATTCCACGAGGTGGTGATTTAGACTATGCAAGTCATTTCCTGCTTCAATCTTATTGTACGCCTTTAGAGGCAATGTGCAGCTGAACATAATGCTTCAAAATCAGACTATGGCTAGTTTCTCTTGCAAGGAGCCTATAAGTTGGTCCCATTGCCATTCGTATTTCGGCATATTTTGGTATGAATGGAAAGTTTACAAATAGAGGGCATAATGCATCGGAGGCACTAACATCACTCTTCTCTTTAATTTCCTTGATATTACAAGCGTCTATGGGCGATGGTCTACCATCAGGTGGAATACATGCTTGTTTGTCATTCCTCGGCATAAATATAAAAAATTGTTTTTTTTTACCTGCTATTCAGTTGGAATTTTATTACGTCCGTTTTATTACCAGGAACGATCAGATATGGAGTGGAAGTTTGCTCGCAGTAACCTCTGGATGTCTTACTTCGAAGACGGCGATACAGTTCCACCACCATTCAATATTATTCCTACGCCTAAACACATTGTCTGTTGGATCAAGCACTGCTTCACGAATAGGGACCGGGGCTCTATTATCGTGAGTTTAAATTTATTTTTCTTTGTATTTATCTTGGACTACTGAAAATATTTAAGGTCTATATTCCTGTCGATAGTTTTGTCTTTTCCTATGGTCTATCTAATAACCTAATTGAAATTCTAGATTCATATATGTAGAGATTACCTTCTAGCATAAATCCCGGGAAAAAGCTCGTCAACAACACGAAGCAGTAATGAGGGTATTGGTAAGGAGATACGTAACAGCAGAACAGCGAGCTCGCGATGAAGTCGGTGTGACTGAAGACGATGTCATGGAGATCAGACAAGATATATCTACGCTCAGATTCGAACTAATTGATATACTGCATAATAATGGAATGAAGACGCCGAGGCTTAAGCTTCAAAATTCAACAGGTACGTGTCTTTATACGACAGTTGAAAGTCCTTTTTAAAATGGCGGCTGCTTCCCGAGCACGTTCCGCCTCGGAGGAGGCTCGTTTTTTTGCGAGGCTATTATGGGCAGTAAGGAGTTACTGCCCATAATAGCCTCGCAAAAAACAAGAACCGCCTGCCACGCCGCCTGCTCTCGATCATCTTTGAGATGACGGTCGAGAGCGAGAGGTCGTCTCCAACTACAGCGGACAGCACCCGCCGCTCGTTTGCCCACGCGGGGCACTCCTCCAATGCAATATCTACCTATCTTAACACCACATTGTTATTCGAAGCAAATATTTTTTTTTAGCAAATGACTAATTTATTACATTACATAACATCCCATTACATTACATTTATAACCCCAACAAGAGCAAGTTGCTTATATTCAATGCAGGACAACGTAAACCTAGTTATGTACCACCTATTGCCTTGCATGGAGAAATGTTAAGTATAGTCGACATATTTAAGTACCTAGGACATGTTATCACTAGCAATCTCCATGATGACGAGGATATTGAAAGGGAGCGGAGGGCGTTGGCAGTGAGGGCTAACATGCTCCTTCGCAGATTCGCTCGATGCACTGATGAAGTAAAAATTATCTTATTCAAGGCATTTTGCCAGTCATTTTACTCGAGCAGTCTGTAGGTGAGCTACACTCAACGGGCCTATAGCGCTCTCCGCGTCCAATACAATAATACTTTTAGGATGCTGCTGCAGCTGCCGGGCCGTTGCAGTGCTAGTGGCATGTTTGCCGAGGCGCGTACTGATGACTTCCATCCCATCTTTCGCAAAAAAGCGGGTTCGCTTCTGCGTCGTCTAAGGGCAAGCAGTAACAGCATCCTGACTGTCATAGCTAGTCGTCCAGACTGTCTCATTCAAAAGCATTTGATTGAGATAGTCACGGGACAGTTGAAATGATTTTGAAAATATTAATTTAATAATTATGTAATTCTAGTTAATCAATTAAATTAAAATGATATTGTAATACAAAAAACTAACCAACTAACTTAATTCTAAGGACAATTGTTACTAACAAAGTAACAAGAATATGGATGAAAATCTGAAATAAATTATTATTATTTATTATTACATTTCTAGTCGCCGGCAAGAAAGGCAAAGTTATGGAGAGAAGGATTCTCAAAGATTTCCAAATTGGCATCGTGGAAGGCATCATCAAGGACGTCATCTCTAAGGAGAGCAAGCCCAAAGACGTGTTCAGTCAGATCGCTAAGGCTATCGTCAGGAGAGGAAGCACTGACAGGTTTGAGAATTACTTTATTTCTGTTAAAAGTATTAAAAGGCAAAATTTTAAGCTCCATTTTTAAAAATGTTATTGAAATAATAGAATAACATAATCTGCCATGGTCTTTAAAGTAATTGTATAAATTGTGGCAATATTAATTTGAAGTACCCATAAACCAGACAGAGGAGCTCGGTGGCGTAGTGGTTTGAGCGCTCTGGTTTCGATCACGAAAACAAAGCAACTTTTGCCATGGTTGGTCCCTGGATGGGTCAATCAAATTTATAATCTCGAGCTCCTCCGTGCTTCGGAAGGCACGTTAAGCCGTTGGTCCCGGTTGTTACTGCAACCGTTTTAACCCACCAACCCGCATTGGGCCAGCGTGGTGGTGTTATGGCCCAATCTCCTCATGTGTTTCTCCCATGTAGGAAGGCCTGTGCCCAGCAGTGGTACGTATATAGGCTGATAATGATGATGATGATGATGATAAACCACACACGTTTGCGGTGAAGCCGGCGGGCTGCTATGGGACAAAAAGAGATCATACAGTGACTTGCAAAAACCTAAAGCCTTGTTGGTTTGTTGATCTTTATCACTTCTATAATTCAAATCTCCACAGCAAACTTCGAAAAGAATAAGATAATAGTTGTCTCCACAGCAAAAAACGTGACTGGAACGCCCTCGTCCGCACCAACACTGTAAAGCGGGATCCCATCGGAAAGTCGTCTGAAGCTGATATACGACGCAGCCGGCAGTCACTGAGGGCTCATATACTGGACAATGTGCAGGCCAGGACTATAGACCCGCAAAAATTGCTTGGTAAGCCTTTATTGCATTTTAGACTTTTAAAATACTATTGTATTATTTCTCAGCCTATCTACATAATGAAATAAAATACAATGTACGCCCAGTGCGTTGGTAGCATACTAAAGATGTACGAACAAATATCAAAGCAAGAACGACATCCTAAAAGTAAATTTAAAGAAAACGTTAATTACAAATTTAATAAATAAAGGTTAGATGGCTATTTGATTCTTCATGGAACCCTAGTCTAATTTGTCTGACATAAGTTTCATGTAAACCAACAAGCTGAGAGCAGAATACGAATTATTAACTTTAAAAATACTTAATATATTTTATAAGCTTTTGAGAATTCGGCTTTAAATCATGTAAATCATGACAGGCAGGTAATTTTTTTTTATACAATTAGATTACAAACAAGCTGACGGCGCACCTGGTGGTAAGTGGTTACAGCCGCCTATAGACACCTGCAATAACAAGGAAAAGCACTTGATATTGCAGGTGCGTTGTCATCCTGAGGCCTAAGATGGAATGCCGTCCATGCCCAGTAATTACACTGGCTACTGTTAATAAACGAAGTTTTGATGCGTGTTTTCTTTTTCAGAGTTCAATCCCAAACTATCTGAAGTGACACCGACAACTCGAGTGGCATATGCCAAGTTTATGCGCAGCAAGATCAAGTCCGACTTTACGGAGCGAGAACAGCAGAAAAGTGGCTCCATTGAGGATTTCAATCTTGTAGATGAAGTCTTCGAGACGCCGAAGAGACAGGACTCGAAGAGCCGGAGTAGTAAGTAAACAATTGAATCATAAATTGCCATTTACAAGCATGATTTCCACAGGAGTATGTTATATATTTACAACCTCGTAAATAAAAATTTTGGATGATCCTCAAATTAGCTATTCTGTATTTTGTCTGGTTCTTACACATGTTGAATGCCCCATGTAATTATAACAAAACATAGATCCACTGTTCCAAGAATCATCCAAGCAGTAAAATTACTATTAATAAGGCCGTAAGACCCTTACCATTAGACTTTGTATACTGTTATGCAGTGTTCTTGTAAAAACGTAACCCGCTAAAGAAGCATCAGATTTCGGACAGTGCTGTAGCAATTTTGGTAAAAAACTATCATCCGTTCTATCGCAGTAGTATCTATTGTGTTTTTCGGAGTAGCCCCTCCGTAGCGTACAAAAGTTAAACACTGTTACTATTAAGACTTGTTAGTAAGGCTTTTACTATTATTATTTTTTAGTTTATAAAAAGTTCAATATGATACCAATAAGGAATACAATAATGTGTATTCAATGAAAACTATTACATAGCTACGTATAAAAATACTAATGCATTTGCTATTTCTACCTTTATCGGAAAACACGAACACACTCTAGTACCTAATGGAAAAATAAACAACTTGTACAGGCTGTACTACCTTTTTCCGGCATAATCCGTACATTTTTCTTGTTTCTTGCAATTACATTTCAATGCAAGTTAGAATAAAACCCATTGCTGGATATACCTGTATAAAATAGATAATTTTTAGCGCATGTCTAGGGTTGCACCTCCAGCTTACAGAAGATAAGATCACATCTAAATAACACTTCTTCATGTGATTTACAATACATAATTATTATATCTAAATATATTTTCTTGAATTCATAACAGTAAACGATTTTCATAATAGATTATTCTTTCACAGAAAAATCCTTCCGTAGCAGGACACCAATTCCAGAAATATCCGATGACGAAGGACTTAAAGAGCATGAAATTACTGTAGAAGCGGACGTTGAAGATAAAGGTATGAATTATTCAAAACGGCATATTACTGATATACCTATTAGCTGATTCATTATTAAAATTATCATTTCACATTATAATATATTAATAACAATGGTTTCGTTAAAGGTTCAGAAGGAGATTCAGAACAAACAAGGCCACTGAAATCATCATCAGTGGAACTATCTGAACCAAGCACGCCAGCTTTCGACCCAATTAGCGACAGACGTCTCCCACCACCAACACAATTCGAAACTAAAGAACACATTATACAAATAGACGAACCGGAATCTCCAACTAAATCTCTTTGCATGACTAAAGCAGAGGACATTAAATTACAGAAGCCTATAACTCCAACACCAAGCATGCGATCCGAACAAATCTTATCTGCGTCTGCTTTAGAATCACAGTATAAAGAAATGACAACACCTACTTCTGTCGGTGGTCCTCTCCCACCTGTCATAATGACACCACCACCTCCAGAGAGCCCAGCACCACCTATACCACTAACTCCAGAATTAGCATCTAGATGTGAATCTAGGATTTCTAGACCAGAATCTACAGTTCTTAGGCCAGAAACATCTTCTTCAATACCTGAGTCTTTAGCTCCTAAGCCTGATAGACCGAAATCATCTTTAGGAAGTAAGAGACCGTCACCATCACCATCACCAACGCCTTCCTTTTCCGCTGCTAGCGATAAAGGTAAGTCTAAGGTGACCGGGAAAATTGTATCCGGTTGGATATAAATAAATTTAATGAAGTATTTGTGCCTACGTGGTAGGCTAGTGGTCCTAAAACTGACCCTATAAGGGGTATAGAAGTGCTGAGCACTGGAACGTGCGAAAGCGGCGCAGTCATTGGATATGGTGATTTTAAAATTGTTACTCTTTTAGCATTGGATTATTCTGACAGTTCATGTTATCAAAATAAAGCTTAGGTACCATATTGCAATTGAAGTACGTTAAATGCTACCATAACAAAGGATGTGAACTAAAAAGTTTATAACACCTTGCTGTATAATGAAGCTTATTTGTGAATCCAGCCTGGTGATCTCTCTTTCTCTTAGAAGAATTGCCTAGAATTCTAACGATCTAACGAAGTAATTTCAATTTAATTATGATTAGAAGAGATTCATTTTTTATTTTCTAATATTGGTCAAGGCACACCGCTTTTAATCTCAAACTTCTACTAATGGATGCGAAAACATGCCTTCTTATTTTGGTTATACATCAAGTTGAGTCTATTGCTACCAGTTACCCTTCAATATACTTATGGGTGGGCCTATGAAAGCTTTTCAACGTTTGTTGCGATCACGAATCGCGCTAAGATTTTTGTCTGATTACTGTAACATACGAAGCTGATCTACTTAGTTAGGGCTCGATGGTGTTAATTTAGATTTATTTGCTCTCTATTTCATTAATCAAGCACCATCAAATTATATCGTAAAGTGTGTCACATTACAAAATTTTTACAATCATGTTATTCGTTATGAATTTATATAAATTAGAAAAGGAAAGACATATTTAATGGCTTAATCATTTATATTAAATACTTGAGGCAGTGATATCGGTTACACCGCCATAAAATAGCCTGTTTTTCTCATGATTTTATGGCCAAATTTCATCTCATTTATATCAGCGGTTTTTTTTGCATTTTTATATTAGTATGAATTGACAATGACTAGCTAAATACACTCTGTAACTTGATTTTTGTATAAAACTATAAGTTTTCATTTCGATACACTTACCAATGCCTATAAAATAACTTTTTTTAAGCGGCTAGATGACAAACAAGCTGACGGCCCACCTGATGGTAAGCGGTTACCGCCGCCTCTAGACACCTGCAATAACAAGCAACAATCCCTTGATATTGCAGGTGCGTTGTGATCCTGAGGCTCTAAGATGAAATGCCGTTCATGCCCAGTAATTACACTGGCTACCTTTCCCTTCAATCCGTAACACAGCGAACTGTTTCACGGCTGAAATAAGAAAGGGAGTGGAACCTACCCAGACGACCCTTCATATGGGCCTACCACTTAGTAAACAACCTAGTAACTATTTTTTATGACCATATTCACGTTTAGACACTAATAAATGACGAAATGACCAAATCTTTGACGTATTAGTGAGATAATAAATGCCTTTTCATAGCAATAATTAGCATTTAATTAATTATAAGTAGAGCAATGACTTTTTTAAATGTATCTGTAGATATTGACCATTCACTAACGAATGTTAAGATAGCAAAAATTACAGTCATTCCTATAAAATTAATAAATTAAGCAAAGAGAGATTTCGTTTTCATTTGTTTTATCTTCAGTCAAAACTTATTCAAATTAATAAACACTATTGTAAAGTTTTTAATAAAATACTAAGTCTAACTGGTAATAAACAAATTGTGTTTGAAAATGAAGTATTTTTTTGCAACCATTGTAAATAAGTTTTGTGAGATACTATCTTAAAGGGATAACAATTCCACAAGAGTAGGGTAAGTCAGCGTATTCTGTAAATTGTGGTACTAACCAAAGAGTACATTTTTTATACGGGTAGTACTAACAGCAAACTATTCTTTAGCACTCGCTTATGAGCGAGGTTAAATGCAGCGTAATTTTCAACTGTTTATCTTCAATTAGTCAAGTAGTAATAACTATGATGTAGTCTAATATTGACGTATTTATAAGTAGGATAAATCATTATACTTTAATTTATTTAGTTGTCAAAGTAGTTTTAATAGCAATCAATTAATATGTGAAGTACACACAAAGCAGATGCAATAGATATACCTACAGTCATAAGAAAGAATTTCTTGTTTCTTTGTTTTTTTCAACAACAACGAGAAGAACAAGAAAAATAATTTAAGCCAACAGTTGGGCTATAAAATGAATTCAGCCCAAGGGCTTGCATGTATAAATAATGTAAATATACCAATGTACATAAAACAATAAAAGCCAAAGCATCATGCCAATCTTTATAAATAAAAATCTTTGTTTCTATGTTTGTTTGTCCCCAATGCGTTCCGAAACCATTGAAAAGATTATGATGAAACATTTGTAGGGTGATCTGGGGATGCCCGCGAGGGTACTGCCTGGATGGTGCCTTTTTTATTATAACGCCTTACAGTTTTCTCTTTACGAGCATTGCAAAGCATTCAGAGTACAGCTGATAATAATTAACTTAAAACTGATCTCGAATAATGTACCTAACCAAAGAAATCAATTTGATATTAGAGGTGTATAAAACTGATAGTTAATTTATTTATATGTTTATTTTTATCACTTAGATACGCATATTATACTATATACGTAGTAATATATTTTTATAAAATAAAATCAACCAGACAAAATGTTATCTATCTCGTACGTATCATACCTACCATATATTTATAAAAGTTTGTTATTCTAGTGAGTAAGATTATAAATAAAGTAAATTAAAAAATCTTTTGTTTGCGTTGATGATGTCGTTTTATTTTAAAAAATACCTTTTTCCAAGATTTCAGATTTTCGGATTAATGTCCGGACTAAAAACAGCCAACCCGCGTCCTTACAGAATATATTTTACCACTGAGCTACCGAGGACATGGTATAACACTATAAATTTTATCTAGACTTTTTCTTTCACATTATAAGCTAAGGTCTACGTTCAAAATATGTAGGTATAATTATTTAATTAATGTATTATAAATACCAGTTGGTACGTAATTCCGAAACAAAATATGGGATTCGGGTGTTGCGGGGGTCGATATTCCTAAGTCGGTATGTGTGTGTGCGTGCGTGTGTGTGGTATAACTGTAGTGTGTATATTACGCATTTAAGGGTTGTCAACAGCAGGTGTGATCGGAAAATAAAAGTGGTTATAGATAAGTATTAAACGGAGATAACTCTTGACAAGAAACACACAACCCCCACACCCCCTAGAATTTTATTTCGGCCTTATATAACACATATATGTATTATTAAAGATTATTATATTTGCCTAACAAAACGAGTACGTATAAATTATAAAAACATGAAGTAAAGAAAAAACTCTTAGATCTTCACAATTAAATCCGAATCAAGAGATTGCCTAAAGGAATGATGTGTTGAAGAATTCTCTTTAATTATTAACCTGGCTTTAGTACCCTCGGGCACAAAATCATTTCTGTTCCTAACTTACAAGCAAAATTGTTAGGGGAGTGATTCTTTGTATTATACGGATAAATAGATAATGACCTCCCGAATCATGAGCCAACCGCTTACCTTTAGACATGACCTACCTGATGTAACTATAGTCTATAGACACTCTTAGCACCTTGACTTTTTAACCGACTTCAAAAAAGGAGGAGGTTATCAATTTATCTGTATGTTTTTTTTTTATTTTTTTATGGTTGTTACCTCAGAACTTTTGACTGGGTGAACCGATATTGATGATTCTTTTTTTGATCGAATAGTTCCCATTTGGTCCCATAAAAAAATTTTGAAAATCCATTGGGTAGTTTGGTTTTAAATCAAAAAAACTGGAAAAATTAAGTCGTCTACATATGCGAAATTGCGGATTTTTGCTTTCCTATGAATTTTTAGTGTAATGATACGATAGTAGAAATCAATATAAGCTCACGGTCACCCATCTAGCTTTGACCTTCAAAAGTTATCACTAAAAAATGTAAAAAAAAAATTTTTTTAAACAAAAATTAAAACCGACTCCAAAAAACTGAAAAGGATCAAATAATTAAATTTTAGTAGGTACTCATCCCTTAGGAACATATTTTTGGAGTTGGTGCTAAGTTGTTTCCAGAAACCATAGATAGTAAAGCACCGACTCCAAAAATATGTTCCTAGGGGATGAGTACCTACTAAAATTTAATTATTTGATCCTTTTCAGTTTTTCAGTTTTTTGGAGTCGGTTTTAATTTTTGTTTAAATATTTTTTATTTATTTATTTCTCTTTCACAAAATAGCCATTTGATACATATTGTGATTAGAAAACTACACATCAATATTTTTGAAAGACTGGTGTCCGTACTAGGAAAACCTGTGTTACAGATTACCAGGCTCTCACCACCTCACTATTAGATAATTCAGAGATATCTTCACAAAAAGAGCTTGTATGCGTTTATTTTAACAATACTTTAGATAGTTATCATAATTAAACAATCTATGACTTTAGTCAATGACTCATTTTTTGAATAATCGATGCAAAAGTCAGAACAATTGAATATTTTACATACAAGTGTGTGTGTGTGTTTGAAATTATGAGCTATTTACCTTAGTTCAGAGCATGAAGTGTATCCACTGTTTCCTTATATGTCACATCAAGCAGCCGGGAAGTAATTTTCTTTTTACAATGGATACTAGGAAGTGAATAAATAGTCTCAAAGACTGCACGGACCGGGAATAAACGTGATCTACCCATATAGGTAATGGCCTAGAAAGCAGAAGAACCTTTTGGGTAGGGTTTAATTTAAATCTTCTTCACTCTTAGATGATAGATAAATAGATATTATTATGATAGTCTGATAATGATACTGGTATGGCGGAGGGCTCGAAATGATACAATCGGATCGGGTGCTGATGGAACACTGATTTTATTACTCGATATTATTATACAGTTATTATAGAAAACATGTTAAGGGGCTACCTCGTGCACACTAGCGACACCAATTGATTGTTATTAATTATTGTGAATTTAGAACATAATAAACAAAAACGCCGCTGCAGCCGCCGCCGCCTTCGTATTGCTAAAGAACGGTATTTGTAATTTTTAAAGATGTATCTTGTATAAAGTGTCTACCTACAAGTAACCAATTTTTTTATTAATGTTAAAAGTGGCCACTCTCGGCAATAATGAAAAAATAGGTTAGATGTAGAGGAATATATTATACCGAACACATCTCAAAAAATTACAAATACCATTCTTTAGTCATTCACTAAAGCGTTTTTGTTTATTATGTTCTATATTCACCACAATCAATATAAATCAAGTGGTGTCGCTAGTTCCGACGAGGTATCGCCTTAACGCCATACATTGCGATTTATGTGCGGTAAACCGTACACTAGTACTAAGCAAACTTTATTTTTACGTCGTTTGTTTTTGTTGAGGAGAGTCAAAAGATAATTGTGCGTATTGTTTGAGTAGGGTTTGCATGATGAAGACTTGGGAAACTGTTAGGACCGTAGTTTTCTAGTACAGCTCTGTTGTCGGAAAAAAGAACGGAAGAGACTACTTATCCCTGTAATCATCAAAAGAAAGCATTATGTTGCTAAAGAGATCCCCACTTTCCAACATAACGCTGTTTTAATAACCTCTGGTGACCTTACTCAGCGCAAGAACACAACACTACAAAGTAGGGCTATTTAGCTGAGATCTGTATTGTGGTGCTACCCTAGTAGGGCAAAATTCGAGGGGTAATACTTATGTCTGTACCTACTACAGACACGCTGTTCGCCAGTTTTTATGAAAAATCTAAAATATAAGTATGTACGTATGTACATACTTATATTTTAGATTTTTCATACCTACTATGTATGTACCTACTTATGATATTTTAGATTATGAGATAGCTATGTAAAAACTGAGATGTTTTTCCAACAAAAAAGTAGAGAGCAACGTAAATAAAAGATTATAATTACGATAATTGCTTTATTGTTCTTGTATTACAATTTACAAAATGTATACAGTTTAGACTTCTGGTTATATTATATCATAGAATAGGGCAAACTATAGTAAATTTATTACAATTTTATTATTCATAGAAGATAAGAAGCAGGATGTACCTACCTAATGGAAATAAATATAAGTACAAGTAAAACACTGTAGTTTTTATTATAACGTGTAAAATCAAATCATTTTTAGGATAACTTGAAATAGGATATCAGCCTGTCGATTCTGTAACAAAACTCGCACCTCACTTCGCAAGTCACTTCGAATTCAACTGTCAAATAGCGCAAATTTTCATACATTTTTTGCTCTATTTGACAGTTGAATTCGAAGTGACTTGCGAAGTGAGGTGCGAGATTCGTTACAGAATCGCACCCCTGGAGACGAAGCTACTGAATATGCTGAAGGAACACCAATTTTATCATCAGGTCAGTTCAAACCAGTAAGAAATACCAAATGACAGTAACCAGTGCCTTCCAAACTTCCACTCGAGAAAATTTTGATTTCAGAGCGTAGGTAGGGGCTTGCTCCGTTTCTGAGACTCAATTTGCAACAGTTTAACTATCACAATCTACGTTTTGGACTCCATCAATATAAAAATCTACTTCTACTCACGCGTATATACCTACATATACAAATTCTCCTCATAAATTCTTATTTGTGATAAGGGTGCTGAAGTTTTCCTATAACCTATTTATATGGGACCCAATCAGCCAGTATTCAGGCACCTACTACCTACCCCTCGACACTTTCAAACTTTTAATTTTTTATATAACTTGAAAGTTCCTATTATTGATCCTATTGAAATTCATCCTAATCAGAAAAGACCTTTTATTACCTCCAACTTACAGGATTTCCATAAACTTATTGATTCTTTGGTAAACTTTTGATTCAATACGGAAGTCTAAACAACCGCTACAAGTATATTATGATCAAAGGACGGCAGCAAAATTCACCATAACTTTAGATATAAAAATATAATACCCTTACAGAGCCAATCGATGCAGAATCGAATATCACTCGCGGCGACTAAAGCCGTCTATCAGACATTCATATTAGTCATGAATTTGACGCTCTGAAACTACGCGCTCAGTTCGCATTTGTCAATTCTTCCATTCTGTATCGATACGATTTAGTATTTCATATCTACCTTTGCTTGTATTACATCCCCAGTGTCAATTTTTTTCTTGAAGATAATTATAATTATGAATTAGGTAAGCATGTACCTATAACAATCTCTCCTCCAGTCAAATGTTCTTAATTGAGATAATCTCCTAAGCTCACAGTCTTGCAATCAATGCTGTTAACAGTTAATTATTATAACCTACATATGTTATTTTTTAAATAATCTTTTTATAATGTTTTAGGAGTAAATAATTTATTTGTTTGAATATGGATATCAGTTTACATATACTTTTATTTTGCGAAATGCTGTGGCATTATTGCTTCGCTTTCTTGACTTCAAAACAAATTCGTAGGTTCACAAATCCTACTGATATTGTAATACTTACAGCAACATTAGGTCAGAAATTGCCTCAGGTACAGAAATGAAGCTCTATTATTAGGAATAAGAACAATCCTCAAACTTTTAAAACGTCAAACACAATGACCAATTCTAGTGAATAGAAATTAATTGTTTGGATTGTGATTAGCAAATATGGTGCGTCCTGAATTGATTGTAGTATGTGACGTAAGAGTTTTTTAACCCTAAAACTACTGAAGTCAAACAAAACACATTAATCTCCTTGCCAAAACATGGGTGTTGCCATTTAAAGCTTTCCCCTTTTTTTAACATAATAGCAGTCAAGATGCGAAACAGTATTACGTAACGGCCTGGCCACGATATCACCGCACGCGAATCCTGCGTCGCGCGTCTAGGCAACCACTGCGCGCTGTCTCGATGTCGGCCTCGCAATGCGTCATCGTGACCGCGCAGTGGTTGCCGAGACGCCGACGCGGCCGCCGCCCGTTCTCGTGGCCAGACCGTAATATTATTAAGGCAGTGGTTTACAGCCAGCCAGTCTTGGGCTGTCTCTTGATAGTCTTGATATCATCCATTTTCTTAGCAGGTCGAAGTGGCTCAGGTGAAGCTGGAGGTATTAGTTGTTCAGTGCTTGAAGTCGAAGATAATCGCTGCGGTGGCGATGGCGGCGATATTGGTAAAGAAGGCTGTTGAAATTAAAAAAATGTTTACATACATATATTTTATGCATGCTGAGCCTTTACATTTGAACTCAAATACAGACTTGCAATAATCAAAACATATTTTTTCTAATGGTGTGAAATATACAAAATATGTAAATAGAAGCAATATTATATACTGTAGATTGAATTAACTTTAATCCATCAAATATGACATTCAGTGTGTATCTATCAATGGCCATAATTATAAAAACCAGTGTCATAGTAACATTTATCTTAGAAGCAATTGATTTCGAGGGATGCCGGGAGCCAGACTATGGAATCGGGTGAATGCTACTTACAAGTGCCTCTGAAGTAGAAGGTAATGGCGATAGAGGCTTGGGCGTTGGTGATGCAGATTTAGGTGGTATTGGCGATGCTGGCTTAGGTGGAGTTGGCGATGCCGGCTTAGGTGGAGTTGGCGATGCCGGCTTAGGTGGAGGCGGCGAAGGCACCGATCGAACCGGTGGAGTACTCGGTGTTACCTCCATCGTTGGAGCCGCAGGTGCCTTTATAAATATTTACGTAGCCGTTATTAGACATTATTAATGAAATCTAGATAAGTAAACCAATCTACCGCACTACTAAGTCTATCCTGCAAAACTTAATACTTTTGTTAATATATTAAATCACATCTCTGTTGTAGGTACAACACAGGTGTGGTTGTGGTGTTCTTTTGATACAATAAGCACATTTCTACTCTCCCGTTGATCGTGTCTTTGAACCTATTGCTACGTTTAATATAACCTTTATAGGAACATGTTAGGAGAACAACTACATGATGTCCCTAAGAATATAAGATCTCCTGAAACTCTAGAATATGCGGTCCACCTTGTTTCTGAAGCCATCACGGCATCCTATGAGATGAGTTGCCCTCTCAAGACCAAGAGGGACAATAAAGTAACATGGTGGCACCCCAAACTAGACAATCTCAGGAAGAAAACACGTAAACTATTCAATAAGACTAAAACTCCCGAGGACTGGGAGCGATATCACAAAGCCTTAACTGAATACAATAAAGAAATACGGAAGGCGAAAAGACTTTCGTGGAGGAAGTTCTGCGAGGAGATCCAGAATACTCCTCAAGGGGCCAGAATTCACAAAATCTTAGCGAAATCGCCGGCCAACCAACTGGGACTTTTAAAGAAGCCAGATGGAAATTTTACTGATACAGTGGAGGAGACCCTGGAGCTCTTAGCGACAACACACTTCCCTGGATCAAAAACTGTATCGAGTACCGAATATAAACCTGAGCATCAACACTGCCTAACCAGGCCTAAAAACGAAGACTGGAGAAGAGCAGCAAAAATGATCAGACCAAATAAAGTGAAATGGGCTATCGAAACCTTCAAACCATTCAAGTCTGCTGGGGAAGATGACATTTTCCCAGCACTGATGCAAGAAGGGAAAGACATTCTCACACCGCTCCTGGTAAAAATATTTCGTGCGAGCTACGCATGGGGATACATACCAGAAAACTGGACATTGGTCAAGGTATGCTTTATACCTAAAGCAGGCAAGAAGGACTATTCACAACCAAAATCCTTTAGACCAATAAGCCTAACCTCTTTCCTGCTAAAATGTATGGAAAAAATCATAGACGAATTCATAAGGGAAGGACCTTTGAAGGAACTCCCCTTACACTCCAAGCAACATGCTTATAAAAAAGGGAAATCCACGGAAACTGCTCTTCTTGAACTTACGGATAAGATTGAAAGAGCTCTGGAAGACAAGCAGATAGCTCTGTGTGCTTTCCTCGACATTGAAGGAGCTTTTGACAATGTCACTATTGGATCCCTTACCAAAGGTATGGGAGCCAAAGGGATCGATGACACAACGACCCGGTGGATAAAGTCAATGCTACTTAATAGAACTGTTAAGATAAATCTAAACGGAATAACAAGAAGTTTCAAGACAACAAGGGGATGTCCGCAGGGAGGCGTACTGTCTCCACTGCTTTGGTCACTTGTTGTGGATGAACTCCTTACAAAAACAACTCAAATGGGTTTTGATGTGCAGGGCTATGCCGACGACGTAGTGGCCTACGTTATAGGTCCTTGCCAAAGCACTGTATCATCAATACTACAAAGAGCTCTGAATACCATTGTCAAATGGTGCGCAGACAACCAACTGGGGGTTAACCCCTCCAAAACAACTATAGTGCCCTTTACTAGGAAGCGCAAGCTAAACAAGCTTGCTACACTAACTATTAAAGGAACATCCATACCTTTTTCCCAAGAAGTCAAATACTTGGGCGTAACAATTGACAAGACACTGACTTGGGAAACACACTTAAATAACGTAATCCAAAAGGCAACAACTGCCTTAGGAATATGTCACCGCCTTGCAGGGACGAGATGGGGCTTAAACCCCAAAATCGCCCTATGGCTTTATACCTCCATCGTAAGGCCGATGCTAACGTATGCCTGCGTAGTCTGGGGGAAAAAAGTCAGGCAAATAACAACCATCAATAAGCTAACCAGCTTACAACGCACCGCGTGCTTGATGGCAACTGGTGCTATGCGCACAACCCCGGCGGCAGCCCTTAATGCTCTTCTCAACCTACCGCCTCTGGATCTATTTATTGGAAAAGAGGCAAAGGCTGGAATGTATAGGGCAGGCGTCTCTGGGAAAGCACAATGGGCATCTCAAACACTGCGATCATTACATCAAGCTGTGTTTGAACTACCTCCATTAGCAATGACTTCTGACGTCATGCTACCACAACTCAACTTCCACAAAAACTATACAGTTGAACTGCCTAGCAGGGAGGACTGGGCGAATACCCAAAACAACATTTATCCACAAGTCACTACTCCCTCCGAAGCTGGATGCCTCACATGGTTTACAGATGGCTCCAAAATGGGTAACAACGTAGGATGTGGGGTGTATGGAGTCAGACCAAGGTTTAGTAAAAGCGTCAACCTCGGAAAATACGCCACCATTTTCCAGGCGGAAGTCTGCGCCATTATTGAATGTGTGCAGGCTAACCGCCTAAGGAACTACGTTAACCAAAGAATTTACATCTACTCCGACAGCCAAGCAGCGCTTAATGCTATAAATGCGAATACACTGCATTCAAAATTAGTAAAAGACTGCGTGGAGGAATTAAATACACTGGGGATCAACAACAGAATCACTCTGAGATGGGTGCCTGGTCACTCTGGCGTCATAGGCAATGAAAAGGCCGATGAATTAGCCAGAGCTGGGGCTCAGGGACGACAGATTGGACCGGAACCTTTCTGCGGAATCTCAAAGAACCAGGCCATGCACTATCTCAAAAGCAAACTCATACAGGAGTCCTCCGAACAATGGCTAAGGACACCTGGTTTGATACATTCAAAGTCCCTGATACATGGCTACTGTGCTAAACGAACTGAAGAGCTGATAAAGCTCAGCAGGAGTAACGCGAGTGCCATGATTAGAGCTTTAACAGGCCACTGCAAACTGAACAGACACTTATTCAACCTAAAATTAAGTGATTCGGATGTTTGCAGATTCTGTACACAGGAGCGCGAAACCCCAATGCACCTCCTTTGCAACTGTGGACCCTTTATCCACAAACGAAGCCTCTATCTGGGGAGACACACTGTTCACCCAAATGAAGTTGAGACCCTTGAGGTTGGGAAAATCCTAAAATTTATGGAAAGTGCCCAAATCAAGGTTTTATTATAACTATTGGTGGCAAGTCACAATAGATCTTTTAGGTCGCAGTGACAAATCAGTCTAAAAAGACCGAAAAGCCCCAAATACAAGATAATAATAATAATAATACGTTTAATATTAACCTACAACTTATTACCATAAAAGACCTTATCACACAAATACCAAACAATTTGATGATAAGTTACATACCTTTGGTTTTATAGGCGCTGGCGGAGGAGGGATAGCTCCTTCAGTGGGTTTTATCTCAGGAGCTACTGGCCTTGATACCACTATATCTTCTGGTACCTTAGGTTCTTCCGCTGCCGCTGCTACTTCAGGTGTCTAAAGTTTAAAATGATGAATTATTCATTCAATGTTTATCTTAGCAGTCTACTTAATTTATTACGAGAACTAAAAAAGAAGGTCGGTCTTTTGTTCTCAGCTTCAGTGAAAACTGGTATCATATATACCTGTTCCCCAGAACCCTGTGAAGGAGGCACCGGTGGTTTCCTCTTGATCACTTTCGGTGGAGAGGCCTCTCCTGGTACTCGTTTTGCTTTCAGTGGACTGGGCTCTGGAGAAAATATCAAAGTTATAATATAATTAACTATAATTTATTAGTTCATTGTATACATTAACTAATTGGTTCACTAGTTGTACATTTTTTTTATTTTCGATTTTATCTTAGAAGAATTTGAGTTCATCACTTCCTAATCAAAATATAACGAAATAAAGATTATAAGAAGTTCTTTGAATGCTAGAAACTTAACTTTAGTAATAAGTAGACACTGATATTTAAACTTGCCCACAGATCAAAATTATTTCTTAAAGAAATAGATTACAATAAGAGGCAAACTTTTTAAAATCTAGAGTTATGTACAGATGAGAGCACATCAAGTGTAACAGTTGAACTACGAAAGCTTTACGCTTGATGTCCTGTCGACTGTAGTCAGAAACATTTATTTTATTTTATTTTATTCGGATAGCTAAGAGCAATATTCAACAACATAAATATCTATCGTAAACACTGAATGCCAATAATAAGCTACCACAGATAGCCGTACTTTTAAAAAAGAAATAAACTAAACACTAACTAACAAAAAACAAGGTAGCCAACGCGTACATTTACACACATTGCTGCCCTAATAAAGCTCTTTTGATGCTAGGGATACTATCATATATAAAAACATTATGTCAGAAAGTCTTTCTATTCACCGAATCAATAAGTTTACCAAGATTGACTTTGTTAAGATCGATTTTATTGGAAATAATTGTGGAGCACAACTGTTATTTCTCTTACCTGGCTGTGCTGGTTCATCAGGCACTGGGCTCATGGTTCTTGATACTGTACTTGGTACAGGACTCGGACCTCGCGGAGTCGGTACAGGAGTAGAAGCCTTTGAAACCGGAGCCTGATGGAGTAATTTGTAATTCTCAGTCTGTAGTAGATAAAGTATACTGATCTCTCTAATTACTGAGCAATAACAAAACGTTGTACCTACAATATCTAAATGGTTTGAGAAAATCATTTTGAATCAAGTTTACACTCTTTGGTACATGAAGTCGCAACATGGTTTTTAAAACAAAAACCAAATAAATATTGTTAAGAGAGGTTATGTTGATTATTTTTATTTGTTTATTGATTCATTTTTAATATTTTTTAAGTTGATGTCATGCATAACGATTTCAGCAAGGCGTTCGATCATGTTTAACATACTCGGCTTATGTTGAAGCTCAAAAGGGTGGGTAACAGTAATGGCGAGCTGAGGTGGTTCTCGTCTTATACGGAATCGGTCACAGGCAGTTGTAATCAACAAATTGTAATCTGGTGTGCTCTATACCCATACATAACGGCATGCTTCAAGGTTATTTTCTCAGTCCATTGCTAATCATTTCTTTGTGATTGACATTGGCATTATTTTGAATGGAATTACGTAAGTGGATTGTAATTGTTTTGAAATACAAACTTTCTTGGACTCGAAAATCAATGATTACTTGAAACTTGTCTCTTAGTTATTTTGTAAAAAAATAAAAAAGAAGATGGTATACAAAGCTTGTATGTTCGAAGATCAAGATACGAAAAATCTTAAGATTAATCTTAAGATTCAAGATTAATTGGCTTAATTATGACGCCAGCGCTTCATCTCTATGTTATAGCTTTATAATAAACTCATTCTATCAAGATTACGAAATGTTACCTATTTTAAGTGGTCAATATATATATTCTACATTTCAATATTTGCACGGAAATACGGTTACGTCATAACAACCTAGTCTCTACAAGACTTATTGGTAAAGAATATAGCAGTATAATTTTAAATACAATTGTTCGGTATAGGTGCCATACCTTATCAGAAGCAGAACTTGGCGTGCGGGGTTTGGGTGAGGCAGCACGACTCTGTGCGCTCGCAGCAGAGAGTAGACCACCAACGCCACTGGCACCGCCTAAATGTCCTCCTGTAGAGAACATAAATCTTCTTTACTACAAAAAAAATTAATATCTAATTGCGTAGGCATAATTTCTATTAATGCGGTTGACATACCTTTGTTACAAACTGGCCATCAGGATCGTATCATAAAGTTTTTCTAAGTTTTGGTTTGTATTTAAACGTAAGTCGTTCGATTGCTTTGATTTACCTGCTCCGTTAGCCTTTTTCCCTTAATTTTAAAGTGATATATATGTTTCTCTTTTATTTTACATTATATTGTTTACTCTCCGCTCTCTACCCTTTGTTTTAGATCTTTTACAGCCTCTAAGTAACTACGTTTATTTCATTCATAAAAATAATAGCAAAAAAACAGGTTTTCTTAAAACGTACGCTGTGATGGCAGACTTATAAATTAATTGCAATTATAACTAGCTCACACAAACTAACGCAACACAATTTTTCAATTAATTATGAACACCTTGAGTATAAAAAAAAAGACCAAGACCAGACTAGGTGGTAGACCCATATGTAGGGTCGCCTGGGTAGGTACCACCGCCTTTCTTATTTCAGCCGTGAAACAGTTCGCTGTGTTTCGGATTGAAGGGAAAGGTAGCCAGTGTAATTACTGGGCATGGACGGCATTTCATCTTAGGCCTCAGGATGACAGCGCACCTGCAATATCAAGTGCTTTTCCTTGTTATTGCAGGTGTCTATAGGCGGCGGTAACCGCTTACCACCAGGTGGGCCGCCAGCTTGTTTGTCATCTAGTAGTATATAAAAAAAACAACAACCACCAAATTAAAAAAAAAACAAAAGTAAAAATATTGTTAGTATGTTACTCAAATTGGCTTCTAGCAATAAAGTTTATTGTACTCTTATGACTCTATAATTATAATTGGGTAATTGACTTTTTTATCTCAGTATAACATTATGCCAGCAGAAAAGATGTAAAGCAGAAGGAACAAAATTTGAATATCTTCAATGAATAAGTTGTTAACCGTGTCGTTTACTTGAGGCTAAGCTCTAGCTCATCAAGTAAAACAGACGTAATTTATTTTAAATATATTCAGAGTTACTGAATTAAAACTCAACTATTACGCTCCTTTGCTGAGACCTCGCTCCGCAGTGAAATTCTGAACTAATGTTGAGCCAAGCTCACTTCCCTGTGAAACTCCATATCGATGTTTACTGTAACGTTATTGCTGATATATTAAGCTGCGCGCTGCGATCATTCAAATAGATAGTCTCTCAATATTTCTAATTCTAATTCTGTTACTCTAAAATCAATGTTCAATGCCTACTTAAATAAAAATATTATACAATAAAAAACATAATACTAAAAGACCATAATTATTAAGACAAAACTTACCTGTTATATTCAACGGTGACATAGGAGTAGGAGATCTAAGATCGATAGGTTCTCCGACTTCAGTGGATATGTCTTTTATCAGCTCGAGCAGTGTATGTCCTGGCGTCAGTGGCATATCTATCGGGGATGCACCACGCGACCCTGTTTGAATGAAAACAGTTTAATCTGTCAAGCGGCGTTATATCACCGGAGGGCTATGACTAATGAAAAATCAATTGTGTCTGGAATCTCTTGCTTGACGGGTTAATATTGAAGTAAAATATAAATTGAAAATAGATTATAAAAATATACCATCATCAAAGTTTCATTTCCTCTTTTCTTGATGTAGCTGATTCAACATTTAACCTCTTTAGAAGGGGGTTCCCTTCTATTTAAAGCTTAGTTTTACTTTTATTAGATTTAAGCAACTAATATAGAGTCTTCTCCTTCACCGGTTTCCATTACTATTTCTTCTAAGATATATTATAAATTCGAAAGAAAGTTTGTTTGTTTGTTACAATTTCACGCGTAAACCCCTAAACCGATTTAAATGAAATTTGATAGGGAGATAGTTTGAGCCGCTAAAAATAACATAATGACACTTTTTGGAGCGATCACCGACATCCACGTGGGTGGGGCCGCGGGCAAAAGCTAGTTTAGATTAAAAGCAACCTTTCATCATCTGGCTCCTTAACACTGTTCAATCCTTTTCGAAAGTATTAAAAATTCATTTATCATTTTATACAACCTTTTAAATTTGTATCACCAATAAAATAAATTATTTTGAATTTTCCTTTTGAACAAAATAACTACCTGGTAGTGGTGACCTCAACACCAGCTTCCTCGCCTCATCCATTGCACGCTGTAAATTTTGCTGATTCTTGAAGGACTCCCGAGTGCGACAGCGCCCGATTTGACTTCTAAGTAAAAAAACAATTTTTCTATAGATCCTTATCAATAAGCTCGGATCTTACATTGAATTTAAATCCAATTATGAAACAGCTTCAAATAATTCGGTAACAACAAAATTTTCTATTTATAATAATATGTAACAAGATTAAATTAAAGGTTAATAAAGCTTATACAAGAAAGGGGTATATCTAGCAGTATTCGCCATTCGATTTTAAAGGCTAGATTTACCTGATGGTCCTTGTTTACGATCCTTGTTTATTGTCTACTAATGTGGTACTACTGGGGTACTGCCGTGTAAAAAAACACAAAGTCCTTTACTTACGATATGCCAGTCTGAGCGAGGGTTTGGTCCCATTTAGAATTAGTTGTGTTTGCCACTGCCATCTTGGCAATTCTTCTAAATTTGGCAAGTCCACCTTCTTCTGCGGCTTTTTCGTCATCAACGCCAGCAACAGGCGCTACCTGGAAGTCCTTCATCAAACGGCGCTCCCACACCTTCATTCGTTTGCCGAGGACCGCTAATAAATTTGAAGAATTAGGACGAATCAATATAAGCCGTTCGTATAAAAACTATTTCTGTAAGACTGATAACTAAGAAGTTAAGGATTTAAAATTCCAAGTATCATAAAATACCTAATGAGTTATAATTTAACCAAAAAGCTTCTTTATCCACCACCTTCTAAAATGTTCCAAAATGTTAATCTTTATTTCAGTTAGTGACATCTCGCTTAGACTACTAGGGGAAAAGGAGGGAAATCCAAACGCGTGGTGATTTTGAATGAATCCGTACACATCATGTTAGAAAAAGGACAGTAAAAAATCTTTTTCTGCTGCCTGAAAGACTCACGTTCAATGCCCAGGCACTGGCCCCATTTGGAGTTCACGTTTGTAACTACATCACACTACACTACATCTGTTCAATGGATTCGTCATCATCATCATAATGACTAGCCTATACCGGGTGTAACAGAATTTAGAAATAAAATGGGGAATTCTGGGCTGGTGGGAGGTCGATATGGGCAGGAAGCATGTGCCTATATAGGCGGGTTGTGTGTATGTGTATCTGTAGTGTGTTGTACGATACGCAATAGTAAGCAATTTTTAGGGCTGTTACGAGGATTTATTCCATTAATCCCCACCGTCAAATCCCCACCAGTGGGGATTGTTAGTTTTTTTTTTCAGAAATCCCAACTAGTAAAATAAACTCAGCTTCGTGGGTATTTTCGGAAAAATAAGTAAAAAATCCCCACAGTTAATAATTAACAATATAATTATTTCAGAATCCACTAAAAAACAAACACAGTAAATAAACACAGTAAATAAACACAGTAAATAAACACAGTAAATATTACAACATTTCAGTCACCGGAAATCTGGTTATGAACATGGTTATGTATATGTACATGGAATATGATGCTTCCAGAGATATCAATAAACACCTCTAAGTTTATTTAACAAGTGGGGATTACTGGAAAAAAAATTACAATTCCCACTGGCGGGGATTTGACGGTGGGGATTAATGAAATAAATCGTCACGAGCAGGATAGTGTTAGGAAAATAAAAGTGGTCCGAAAGGTTTGACACCTTTCAAAGGTAGCTCTTGACAAGAAACACGACCGCCGCGTTCAATTTTATTTCGGCCTTTTGTAACACACTGTGTACGCCCCACTGCTGGACACAGGCCTTCGTGTGAGAAACACATCAGGTGTTTGAGCGAATATACCACTACGTACGCTGACACAATGGTGTGTATTAAAGCTGTTTCAATACCAAACAGCCGGGACTAATGGCTTAACGGAATAATGGTTAAGCACGGAGGAGCTAGGGATTGCAAATTTTAATAGACCCGTCCCGGGATCGACCAAGGCGAAAGTGGTTTTGTTTTCGCTAAAGCCACTACGCCACCGAGCTCCTCGTGGGCGGATCCGAAGCTTTATTAAATAAGGAATGAAGGTAGGAGGAGCTCGGTGGCATATTGGTTTGAGCGCTCTGGTTTCGATACGAAAAACAAAGCAACTTTCGCCATGGTCGATCCTGGGATGGGTCAATCAAAGTTTGTTATCTCGAGCTCCTTCGTGCTTCGGAAGGCACGTTAAGCCGTTGGTCCTGGTTGTTCCTGCAACCGCTTTAACCCACCAACCCGCATTGAGCCAGCGTGGTGGTGTTATGGCCCAAACTCCTCATGTATTTCTCCCATGTAGGAAGGCCTGTGCCCAGCAGTGGGACGTATATAGGCTGGTGATGATGATGATGATGAAGGTAGGCAACAGCTGCTCACCCTTTTCCTTCCTGTCAGTGAATGACACATCCATTCCGTTCTTCTCGAACACCTCCAGCAGCTCGTACCGCAGCGCCGACACGTCGCCCTTCAGCTCGTTGATGTCGTCTTCGGTCACCGGCTCATCGTCCATCTTCCTGTGCATGGCCGATACGTACCGCCATACCAGAGCTCTCATCACGGCCAAGTAGCGAACGTCGATGTCTTTCTCTTTGTGTTCCTAATAAACGGTATTTACGTTTTAAGTCTTTGGAAATCTATACTTATATCATAATTGCGGCAGTAACTCTGTCAGTCTGTCTCTGTTATGTTTTTACTCCATACGAGCGTTTATGATGCACGGGTTTTTCATACAAACTCTGAAGTCGAAAATATTGCAAACGAAGATTCTAACAAAACTTGCCATGCATGCATGCAAATCAGGCTAGTGTTAAAGTTATCAGAGGATTTTTCGAAAAATGTAATAATAAAGAAATTATTAACGATTTTTGGTGTATATGAAATGATTTTTCGAAATTCAACTTGCTTATTGCATCTAAAGTCTTATTAGAATCGGTTGGTTTGTTTCCAATATTTTCGTATGAAAAGCCGTGCGTCGTAAGCGCTCTTAACCGCAGAACCGATTTAGATTAAATTCGTCGTGGACATCTCCACGCCTATGTCCTTTCAGAGAGATAACCGACATCGGGCAGGCGGAGCCTCAGGGGACCACTTAGTGAGAATATTTATTTGAGGACAACACAAATAAAAATCATTATTTTAATTCCAAAAATGGTTTCCAACTCAGTTGAAAGCAATAATAAGTCATAATATTAGTTTTAATTGGCACTACTGGCTAAAAATATACAAGTGACTTGTACTTATATAATTAACTAGCTGTGGCTGCGACTTCATTCGCGTGGATGTCGGAAAATATCGTGCGCCCGCCCGCCGCCGCTCTGGATATCATAAATGCGTGCAAAATAAAATTAAGAATTGAGAAAGGTGGTGCTCGGATGTAGGTCATCCGGGCTCTTTCCTATTTCAGCCGTAAAGCAGTCGCTGTATTTCGGATTGAAGGGAAAGGTAGCCAGTGTAATTACTGGGCATAGAAGGCATTTCATCATAATACTCAAGAGGGGAACGCACCTGCAATACCAAGTTATCTAGTTATTGTTATTGCAGTTGTTTTTAGGCGACGGTAGGTAACTACTTACCTAAGTGGGCTGTTAGCTTGCTTATATCAACTAGTTATTTTAAACAAAAAAAAATTCAAATGGTTTATTGGACTTATTTGTTATGCAACGCAAACATTTATTCAGAGCACGAATAAGCGCTATAAATTTGGTGACGTAAGTAATTAAAAACGCTACGAAAAATGAGCGATGTCGTAATTTTTTAAAGCGTTTTTTTTTATGTCCAGCAGCTTTTTGAAATTAAAGTAAGCTTTTATTTCTACTTTCATACTTAAAAATGGCGAATAACCTTGTGGGGATCGTGTCAAATCATGTTGGCAGATTATACCATAATCTGACAAAACGATAAAGGCCTATTACAATAAAAGCGTTCGGTAGTCATGGGGCTAATGAATTAACACTGATTTTGTTGCAACAAATAAAGTTCGCTCTAAGAGAATTTAATGTTCGAGTTAAAACTTGTTAGTAGAGTACTACCGCAACGCGAAAGTTTAAAATCTTATAGGTGAAAACGATTCCATGAGAGCTTTGTTCCGGCAGACAGGGATAGAGTTATTATATTAAATTAACGTGATCTGTTGATTTATTATTATTCTATTAACTTTCTTTCTGACCGAATAGGTAATGAAGTGATGCATTTAGAATAAAAACAGCATATCTGGCTTCACTTCTAGTTGCTAATACCAAATCAAACTTAGTAATCCTGGAAAAGCATTCTTCAGATTTTTTTTATGGAATTGCGTGCCGTAAGATGCCTAGAAATAATAATTGGAAAAAACTGGCTAGTTTTTCTCCAGGGAAGCGAAATGAAAAGGCTTTCTAAGGAAACATTTCTAAATTGGACATTGAAATGAATAACAACTACGCGAAGAGATTAACGGCCTTACTATTTTAATTAAAAGACTTGTTGAAAGAGTTCTGTTTCTCTCACTCTTATATCAAATGAAAGAGTGTTGAAAGATACAAAGTGGAGGTGACAATAAATTAAAACATTTGTTACGCTAGTCCATATAAATATAATGACTAGATTCAAATTTTCGTATTGCCATCACTACCCTGAACATTTTTCCACTCGAATTTTACAGTTAAAACACCACTTTTCAGTGTTAGGTAGCCAGATCTCATTGAGAAAGCGTTGTGTTGGGAACAAGGGGACTTGACTGACCTTGGAAAAAATATTTGTCATGTACTACAATCAATTAATGTAAATTAAATTTCTTTTTTGATAGCTTTCTGCTATGATTTAGCCAGTATCAAGTTTCTGCGTATCGTAGTTATACTATTAGAGGTTTGTTAACAACTTTGCTTTGTATATAGACAGGCGTTGTGCCGGTACAAGGGCGAATTATGATTGGGGAGGAATTGGGTAGTTGACAACTTCTCATGAAGAAATATTGCAAAAGTAGCAGTATGTTTCAGGTCAATAGTTTCACTGATACTGTGGTATATTTGATGTGCAGCGGCGCATCGTCCAAAAACGCTCAATAGAAAATCTACGGAACAGATGACGTCACATGTTACTATAATACCACAAAATGTATGGTCATATCGACAAAATCAATAATAACTATGTAATCTGTATGTATTTATTCAAAGTTGTCATATTAATAGTTGTTTTCATTAATGTGAGTAATACCATTAACATTTTTGATGTATTTTGAAATGAAAATTGCCAATTTTTATAAATTTTCTAAATCGCAAAAACCACCAACCATACAATTTTAAAAATATACCATATCTTTTAAGTTTTAATTGTTTTTTAAAAAAGCAGCGTATATTTTCAGAACTTGTGGAAAATAGCGCCATATTCAAACTTAGACAACATCCCTATTAATAGCAATCTATTTTAAATTAAAATAAAAACAAACCCTGAAACTGTTAAGTTTGATTTGATGTTTGATGTTCTGTTTATTTTCTATTTAAAAAACGACATAATTATGTCAGCTGGCATTTACTAAGGCTCTTGAAATAAAAAAGTGATCTCTTTTCAACTTTGACTGTACTTAATTAAGCTTTACATTTTCAGTTCGATTTAAAACCCTATTGTGTAGACTGTACGGTATAATATTATGAGGTGTTGGGACCAATTTACTGCAGGTCCGCAAAATTGTTCTACTTAAAATACAAATCTTACCTTCATTTTTATCTTCCTCAACTTGTCCTTCTTCCTCAGGCCTAACATCTTGAGCAGTAACTTCGGCGTCGGCATGATGTTGAATGGAGGCGGCAAAGTCGCGCTCTCCTCAAAGTAACTCATCCAAAGCCTTGTTCGGGCAAACTTCCATTCGACGTCCGAGTGTTCCTTCAAAAAAAATTAAGTGTTCAGAAATTCATATAAACGTTGAGGCTACGATTTCTTGGAAGCTTGAGATATTATATCATCATCATCATCACCAGCCTATATACGTCCCACTGCTGGGCACAGGCCTTCCTACATGGGAGAAACACATGAGGAGTTTGGGCCATAACACCACCACCACACACACACCAGATATTATATGTCGTTAAATAATAAAAAAATCCGTATTTTCAAGAAATTCCGGAAAATAGCGAAATGTCGAACATTCATCTAATTTTGTCGTAGCTTTTGAGTTTAAGTAAATTCGAGCAATACCATAAAAATGGCAATTCCCTATGGGGAAATGTCATATTCCTGAATTTTATGAGAATCCGGATTTGTGCATACCCTACGCTATCTACACTACAGCCCCTGTCGCATCAAGAAAATTTTGTCAGCATCATAATATGATTTTTGAGAAATGAAGTCTCAATCCAAGAAAATATGTGGTCCAACCCTGATGAAATATTTTGGCCGTTGCCGTGATACTATATCGTTGGCCCCAATTGCTATCACCAGATGACAGTTGTGAAAACGAGATATAATATTTTAAAACAAATGACTACCTAAGCTGAACATAATTGCGCACATTACCGCTTAAAAGAAGTTTTTAAAGTCGTACAATTAACTTCATGACTTTCGAGCGCTTCGTCTTAAGAACTTTCAAAAGTTAAGGTCGTTGCATAAAATTCTTTTAGTCCCAACACGAGTTCTAAAACTTCTGCACTCGTTCTCGTACACAAACGCATTAACGGGTCCCTGCTGACGGCGCAGAAAACAATTTAATTCATTTCTATCTGCTACAACTATGACAGACAATTTCCTTTACAGCCTCCGTGTTTATAACACGTGGATATTACTTACTGTCAATGAGGACCAGGGGCTACGAGGTAATTACAGTTAACTATTCATAATCATTATTATGTTCTTTTTTATACCATTAAGGCGGCAACCAAGCACATGGTCCACCTGATGGTAAGCGGTTACAGTAGCTTATTATAATTATATCATACACTCACACCTATTACCTTGCACAAAGTAAGCATCATTAAGAGCTTGTTTTATGGTTACTAGATAATGGAGAAATATTGATAATATATATGTATTTAAATATTAGAACAATACTAAATAGACAAACAAACATCTATGACTCGTGAACAATCTGTACAGAAAGGTGTACAGATTAATCGACAGCTGGTCGTGAATAGATAAAATAAAAAGTGGATAAATAAATCGTTAGAGCAGCCGCCCGGTTGCGGGTTCGCTACCCAGCCTAAAATTTTCTATGTATCTATTTTCACCCGTGGTTTTCCAATATACAAATTCCTACAATCTAAAATTTCTTGCTTACACAAATCCCATTTCATTCATAAACTAGGGAACGCAGTTTTCACTGTCCCGACACTCCGTCAATCTCACAAAAACTAATGGCCCGTCGCATCAAAATGATGCGCATACTCTTCTGTGGAACTCGATGGCGTATGAGCGCTCTGGTTTCAATTAAGAAAACAAAGCAACTTTCGCCATAGTCGATCATTTGCAACCTAGAGGTACTCCATGCTTCGGATGGCTGACGTGCTTTCCGAAGCATGGAGTCCGGATTCTCACAAAATTCCGGAAGACGAGGAAATGTCATTTTTATGGTATCGCTCGAATTTACTTAAACTCGAAAGCTACGACAAAAAAAAGAAGAATGATCGACATTTCGCTATTATGCGGAATTTTTCAAAAATCCGGATTCCTTGATGAAACCGGAACTACTTAAAAAAAGCTTCCAGAGGAGCTCGGTTGCGTAGTCGCTTAACGGCTCTGGTTTCTATCACTAAAACAAAGCAACTTTCGCCATGGTCAGTCCCGGGATGGTCAGTCATATTCATAATCTCGAGCTCCTTCGTGCTTCGGAAGTTAAGCCGATGGCCCCGGTTGTTCCTGCAACCCCTTTAACCCTCCAACCCGCATTGGGCCAACGCGGTGGTGCCATGGCCCAAACTCCTCATGTGTTTCCCCCATGTAGGGAGGCCTGTGCTCAGCAGGGGGACGTTTATATTATGGGCTGATGATGGTTGTGATTTTACCTCCTATGACAATGCAGTAGGTAAGGGTCTAAGTCATTTATAATTTATTTAGAGTTGACAGTTCAACGAAATTCCGCACTATCGTTGAGTACTTTTACTTAATAGAACGCTCACTTGAATTTTTCTAGTATTCGTGAAATGCCAAATCGGAAACATCTGGGAACAGGCAAAACCTATCTTAGGCGTCTCGTGGCCAATGAAAAGGCGTGAAACTCCTAAGAAAATTTTTGCCTGCTTTTTTTTTATTTCAATGAAAAGCTAATAGTCATATTTTTGTGAACTTATATTTCTTAGCCGGTATTCAAACCCGTTAATTTCGAAGAACTAAATAAAACCTGGGAATTTATTTCGACATCAATATTCCATTCTTCTTTATACAGTTTTTTTACGGGCATTGTAATGCCTGCCGCCTTGTTCTTGTGCAGTGCAGATATTTGTGTAGTATATTGCAGTTTTATAACAAAATCAAAAACTTGACAGTTAAAACATTGCTTTTTTTATTAAATAGATAACATGTGAAGCAAAGCAAAGCATTTCAAACATTAGTTTATCTTATAATATATTATTTATATTTATAATTATTATTATATAATATATAAGATAAACGTTGTTTTATCTTATAATATAACGCAAAAAGTCTACCCTTCCTTTCTTGACCGTAGCAGGTACTTTTTCTTATAACTCAGTACACCTTAGAAAAATTGAAAGTAAATACTTACATCAATCATAGCATAGGAGTTGGACATCATAGCGATGAGGAGGTTCAACAAGACGATTACATTGATTACGGAGTAAGACCCGAACATAAGCAAGCCCCAGAACCTGGTGTAGCTTTTGATGCCAGCCAGTTCAAAGTTCTCCAGGCCAACCATGCCAAAAGATGCCCAGAAGAGGGACTGTGAAGCTTCAAACACGCTGTTGACGAAGAAGTAAAGAAAATCATCAAAAGTTTAAAACAATCCCATAATATTATAATGAAGGGATATTAATTTAGTAAAATAAGATGTCTGAATTTTTTCATTAGAGCCACACTATTACATATGAAAAAAATCTATAAACATACTTTATTATTTATATATTATAGTGAAGAAACATAAACAAGATATATATCTTCACACAAACCAATCTTTATTAAGGACAAAGAAACCAACACGATTTTTTCAAAATATCAAATTAATAGCCACTATAATTATAAAATTTGTAGTTTTGTATCATACACTAATACAATAAAGATCAAACAAGAAATCTACTTTCTAGCAAACAATAAGTATACTTCAACTTTCGTTACTACGTGCGATGTCTAAATCAAATATTCAATAAAATAACATTAAAACACATTAATACGCATGATAGTCCATCGTCTCTCTCAAAGTCATACAATCCACTTCATCAATCTTCAGAGTGTTCATTTTAACATTTATATCTTCTTCCAATTGAATTTGTGTTTGCAGCAGATAACGAAGAGACGATGTAGCCTCTTGGAGCATTTTCTGGAGTTGTTCAGTGCTGTGCCGAAGCATCTCACACTCGTAATATAACGCCTGCCCAGGGGGATCCTTCACTGATTCAGCGCCAGTTCTATTAGCCCGTTTTCCTAATCTAGTATGAGCCAATGCTATATGTCCTTCTTTATTTGATAGAGCTTTCTGCAATTCCAGAATATTATTCTGCATATCACATATCTTCTGGGTCGTATCACGGTGCATATCTTCTAATTTCCCTTTAGCGATTTTTGTCTCTTTAATTCTTTCACTGAACTCATGATTACACTTTTTGTATGCTACCCAGAGATCATCTATTACTTGTTTCAAAAGCGTATCCACAAACATTCTTATTGGTCTGGCGCTAGTAACTTCTCTTGCCGCTAGTTGTATATTCTTCGCAGAATACGAGTTGTATTCTTCAGCAGATATATTTGCTGGATCAAGATTCGCATAGCCTTCGTATATAGATAGGCATAAATCGGTTGGCTTTAAAGATAAGTTACCTTTGTCAACTTCTATTGCGGATTGTTTATACTCCAAATCCCTATCGAGGAGGTATCGAGTAGCGCGCAAACGCCTCATCTGTTCGTTAAGTTGTTCTAAAACCCGCTTCAGCAGACTTTGACCACCAAGTAATGTAGTAATCTCTTGTTGCAAAGCTTGTTCTACCTCATCAACTACTAAATCGATACCGATGCGCCCGTCTCTTAACATTAGGCATTTACGACAAACATTAAGAGCATTTGACTGCAATGAACTAAGACAGTCTTGCAGGCGTGTTTTATACATTCCAAGTGCTTCCAATTCTATGCAAATTTGGCGACGTTGAATTTGCAACTCCTTTTTATTGAACTCGACATCACCGATTCGTTCCTCCAGTCGTCTATCAGTTGTCGATTTCATAATGTGAGCACGCTCTGCAGTTTCTGTGCGGATTCTTTCACTTTCTCCAAGGATCCTGTCGGCGAGTTGCTGCTGGTCTTCGGTATTCCTGCATCTCTGATCGTTGCTTAGCTTCCATTCTGCTAGCGTGAACTTTGTAGCTCTTGGTGGCATACATACTAAGGCTTGCTCTGCTAACCTCGTAGCTGCAACGGGTGCCCCAATAATATGCCGCACTCCAAACTGTGCATCCTCCATTTTGGTGAATAAATTTAAAACTAAAGGGAACTGAAGATTTTTAAATTTAAAGCTTTTTTAAAAATGATTGATCAGACACAAGCGTCTGTCAGGTTTATTCATATTGAAATGTTTGCCACAAGTGTCAAATTGATAAGCTATGCCAGTGTGAAATTGATAAAACAGGTCATGGTTGCCATGTGAACGCTTCGGAAAGGGTATTAACGTTCGACCAAATAAAAAGTTTCTACTAGCTGTAAAACTTGTTGATAGTTAAATTAAAACGCTGCAGTAATCGTATGTATGTTATGTTATATTCTCTTTGCGCTGCAGTGGCAAAAATTATAAAGTACTAGCTGCACCTAGCATGCTTTGCAATCTGTTAAGTTTTACAATAAATATTTTAAAATAAAGTTTTTTTTATCGAGGCACCTTGGCGAACGTCCCAAGACCACAAGATTCATTACAATCCATTCAATGGTTTCGGAACGCATAGGGGACCAACATAAAAACATTAATTTATATTTATAGAGACTAATGCGGCAGTGGTGGTGGGACGTGAAAAAAGCATTTATGCTAGTTTATTTAATTATAAATGTTATAATATTTATTTGTCTTACTGTATAATTTAAACCGATACTTCGAAGTGTGCAAAAATATTTGTATCTGTAGCGTTTAAAATGGATATTATTGGTATCTTAAGAAATAATATTTTACTGTTCACTAGCTATAGCTAGCTACCCATATTCAATGGTCATAAGCATTTCCGTAGTTATAACAGTAATATCAAGAAGCACAACAATATTAATAAGTGTGAAAGTTGATTTTATAGTTCTACTGTCATTATTTTCGTAGACTTACGTTAGATTTACGCTACATTGCATTGATAATAATTACTGTGAAACTGGCTGCAGTTTGCCGACTGCAATTGTTTTATTTTATTAAATTTGCTGAAATTTAATTAAATAAAACAACATTTCTCAAAATTATAACATAATGAGAACAAGTTCATTAGATAAAAATGGGCTAAGCAACCTACTTCCACTAAATATTAGTGCATGCAAAATTGGAAAGAAAATACATTTTTTAATAAAATTTATTGTAAAGTAAAATAATATTTATAATAACATTGAAAGAAGAAATCAAGAAAGTCTAAAAGTATCAGTTCAAGGTCTTTCTAAAAATATATATACTATAAAACTTGTTACTAGTAAATACTACCTCAAAAATTAAACATTCAATCAAATATTTTTCAGCCACGTCACATTAATATGGATGAAAGTCCATCGTTTGCCTTAAAGTCATACAATCCACTTCGTCAATCTTTAGAGTATTCATTTTAACATTTATATCTTCTTCCAATTGAATTTGCGTTTGTAGCAGGTAACGAAGTGATGATGTAGCCTCTTGGAGCATTTGCTGGAGTTTCTCAGTGCTGTGCCGGAGCATCTCACACTCGTAATACAACGCCTGTCCTGGAGAATCCTTAACTAATTCAGCGCTAGTTCTATTAGCTCGTCTTCCTAGTCTAGTATGAGCCAAGGCTGTATGCCCTTCCTTGGCTGACAATGCTTTCTGCAATTCCAGAATATTATTCTGCATATCACATATCTTCTGGGTCGTATCACGGTGCATATCTTCTAATTTCCCTTTAGCGATTTTTGTCTCTTTAATTCTTTCACTGAACTCATGATTGCACTTTTTGTAAGCCACCAAGAGATCATCTATAACTTGTTTCAAAAGCGTATCTACAAACATCCTTATTGGTCTGGCGCTAGTAACTTCTCTTGCCGCTAATTGTATATTCTTCGCAGAATACGAATTGTATTCTTCAGTGGATATATTTGCTGGATCAAGATGCGCATAACCTTCATAAATAGATAGGCATAGATCCGTTGGCTTCAAAGATAAGTTTCCTTCATCAACGTCTATTGCGGATTGTTTATACTGCAAATCCCTATCAAGAAGGTATCGAGTAGCGCGTAAACGTCTCATCTGTTCGTTTAGTTGCTCCAAAACCCGCTTTAATAGACTTTGACCACCAAGTATTGTAGTAATCTCTTGTTGCAATGCATGTTCTACTTCATCAAATACCAAATCAATACCGATACGTCCGTCTCTCAGCATAAGGCACTTACGACAAATTTCAAGCGCATTAGCCTGCAAAAATCTAAGACAATCTTGCAAGCGGGTTTTGTACATTCCAAGAGCTTCTAACTCGATGCAAATATCACGTCGTTGAACTTGCAATTCATTTTTATTGAATTCGACATCACCTATTCGTTCCACAAGTCGTCTATCGGTAGTCGATTTCATAATTTTGGCACGCTCTGCAGTTTCCGCGCAGATTCTCTCACTTTCTCCAAGAACCCTGTCAGCGAGTTGTTGCTGGTCTTCGGTGTTTCTGCGTCTCTGGTCATTGCTCAGCTTCCATTCTGCTAGCGTGAACTTTGCAGCTCTTGGAGGCACGCACACTATAGCTTGCTCCGACAGCCTTGTAGTTGCAACCGACGCACCAATCACGTGCTGAACTCCAAACTGTGCCTCTCCCATTTTAATGAGAAATTTTAATACTTACTACAATAATAAAAAAATCGTAAAAAATGGACGGTTCCTAGATTTGACACAAGCTATTGACATGACCATGACGTGACTGAGTGTCGAAACATAGACAATCCATGTCTGAAACTTAAAACAATGTCTGAAATCCTAAAATCCTGTGTACCGTATTAGCATTTTATAGAAAGCCATTGAGTATAATGTAACAATTAGCTAAAAATACAACAATAAAAATTTATTCACTGGACTATTTCACTACTTTGCTAAAACATTATTTTGGGTAGCATTTCAATTTAATCAAATTAAATCACGGATGTTACTTTTAAAAAAGTAAATTCGAGCCATCTATGCTCAGTAGCGCCATCTACCAGCACATCAAACTCACTTCCCGAAGCTTCTCCACTTCATACAAGAGTCTCCAGCATTGTCCCAGTCAGGTAGACCACCAGGTAATACGTAACAC
Organism: Nymphula nitidulata; assembly: GCA_947347705.1. Lineage (NCBI taxonomy): Eukaryota > Metazoa > Arthropoda > Insecta > Lepidoptera > Crambidae > Nymphula > Nymphula nitidulata. The sequence continues at coordinate 13,106,544 of OX374636.1, forward strand.
TTCCTTTTTTCGAGGTCCGCGAAGTACCAGAGCAGTTGGTTAAGACCTAACATTTAGACTGATTAACTTATCTAGACAAGATGCCTTTTGACAATCGCTATCACTAAGTGGAAAATGTATGGGATTGGATATTTACGATCGAAAGTCGATCGAGGGTTGATGTCAAATCCCATACATTTTCCGCTTAGCGATAGAGATAGCGAATATCAAAAGGTATCTTGCCTTGTTTATCTAATTTAATACCTTAAGATTACATACTCTATAATAGGGAAAGTTAGAACTATTAACTGTAGGTGCACTTAGAAGTAACACGAAGAACATGGACAATCTGACAGACATGTTTTATTATTTCCAATAGTAATTGGAAACTTATCAAGAAAACTTATTAAATAAATAGGCGAAATTAGATAAAAAAAAATACGTTCAATATTAATCTTTGTAGTATAAGGTATTACAATCCTTAGTGGGGGTGCATCTTTACCTTATACTTCGTCTTTCTTATTTAATTTCAAACATTCTAATAAGTGTTAGAAAAATACAAAAATACCCAAGCCATTCAGTCTGGTTGACATATTTTTCTTAATACTTCGCGTTATAATCCTGAAAAAATTTAAAGGCCCGTGCCTTTAAATGTAACCTCAAAATATAATTAAAGAGATACATAAAAAAATAAAAATTTACCGCAAGCAAAAGCGAATAGCACCAAACTATAGATAAAGAAGAACTTCACAATGTCGATGACCATTCGGCCGAGAGAGATCTGCAGCGGTCCAAGATGCGGGTTGATGGAGAACAAGTGGACCAGCTTTAAGGCACTGCACAGACGAAAATGGAATCAATTAGCATAATTGTAAATTATTAAAGAATATTTTTCTTTCCGTCGATGCTGAAAATCGGTAGAAATTAATTTAAACTTTTTAATATAAAATTAGATGACAAACAAGCTGACGGCCCACCTGGTGGTAAGTGGTTACCGCCACCTATAGACACCTGCAATAACAAGCGACAATCCCTTGATATTGCAGGTGCGTTGTCATCCTTAGGCCTAAAATCAAATGCCTCCCATGCCTAGTAATTTCATTGGCTACCTTTCCCTTCAATCCGAAACATATTTACTACTAATTTTCACTTAAACGGTAGAGCACAAGTGATACTCCTGAAAGGTGTCTTCTAATGTTGTATATTATACAGCTAACAGCTTACCATCAGACGAGTATTCCCAATATTCTGTTAAGACAATTCTAATTAACTTCAACTAAATTCAAATTTCTCGCAAGAAAATCTCACCTAAATATATTAGCAGCAGCAAACAACCCTTCAGCAATTAGCTGCGGGTCAAAAGGATCCCACTGTTCCCTAGGGATAAACTTTGTCTGCGGGTCCTTACTGATCTCAGTGATCTGCTGCCAATACGCAGCGAACCTGAGCAAGGCCACAGCGGCGTAAAGGAAGTTTCTGGTAAAATCAATGAAGTTCCACATGTTCCGTAGGTAGGAGCGGATACCCTCTATATAGATTTCCTGGGTCTCTTCCCAGATGAAACCTAGAAAAAAAAAAGAATTAGAATTATGCTTAGGATATGTACCATGTAATTTGTTTATAACCAGTTGCCGGTACTTCCAGAAGACGGTTTTCAAATGTCGAGTGTCTAGAATCCGGTGTTTTGTACCTATAGGTAATAAAAAGCGTCCCGTATTACTATCACGAGGAGATACTGCAATTTTTGTATGTACCAGTTCGTATTAGCAGTGGGAATGAGTCAGTAGTAGATTGGAGTATGGACCAAAGCAAACGTAATATATCGGCTAGCAAAAAAGTTCAATCCTTACCCAAGTTTCAGCGGTCTACCCGTGATCATGCGTCAAAATATCGGGTACCTACTCTTAACAAAGAATATATAAATATTCCGAATATAATTGTAATTTTATTGCTAATATAAATTACCTACCATGAAAAAGAAAAATTCTATATATTTGAGAAAATGTAGGTACCTAATACAAAAATATCATACTAGTAAGTCTCTTGCCAACAAAATGTCGACGTACCAACTATGACAAGTGATTTCCTTGCTTCTGCTGGTGTCTATAGGTAATGGTTACCTACCACTTGATGAGGCTTAATAAGGGGACCATGTGCTTTATGACGCTCCATTACACAATAAAAAGTATACTCGTCTAACAGTTATATTAAAAAAACTATTCTGCGTCCAATTCAAATCAAAGTGCACGTAGCGTAACTATTTAAATCGGGTTTCAAAAAAGCTCTCAAACGCTTAAAATAGGACGATGAAAATGTTTTATTCATGGCCAAAACTATCAGTATTCTTTTTAAATCTATTTCTGGATCCTAATGAATATATTAATTAAACATAACATTTAATGAATTCATTAAGTCCGCCAAATTGCTTATTTTGTGCAATGAAAGTTTAAACAAATAAATAAACATTCAACAATACGATAATGTGATTGAGAATAGCTTTTTAATTTTCTTTTAATATCATATTACTGGGCGAGAGACGCCCACTACTGGGCATAGGCCTCCTCCTAAGGATCTCCAAACCGATTGGCCCTGAACTGCCCTCATCCCATCGGCTTCCCGTGATCTTCACCATATAGTCGGTCCAGCTTATGGGGGGCCTGCCAATGCTGCGTCTCCCGGTACGCGGCCGCCACTCGAGGACCTTTTCGCCCCAACGTCCGTCAGTCCTCCTTGCAATGTGTTTTCCTGCTTATTATATGTTTGTTTTCTTAACTTATTTGCAATATGCGTACAGTGTCATACGCGCCTGGAGTCTAACGAAGTGCATCATACTTTTGGAACCTTATTAATTAAATGTTTTATATTTTTCATTTTAAGTGGCAGTTTAACAGCTTCCCAGAGAAGTACACGGCGATTTTCTAACTTAGGATACTTCAAAACTTACCTAAAACATACACAACGACTACGAGCTCCAGATAAGTGGGTCCATTTCCTCTCTGTTTCAAAAGCTCATTTTCTAGTTCCTTTACCATCCATTCTGGACCAAATAGCTGTATCACTTGTACCTCCGCTCTCTGTGATACCAAGATTAGTATGACTGTTGAAAATAAGAACAAAGCATATCAGTTTTCCAAACTACAAAGTTTACTCATAAAGGTAAACATTCTACTAACATCTACAAAAACGTTTACCTAGATGTAGACACAAATAATAGATTTAACTTTTAAAAGATTGGATAGTAAATTTCCGACTGATTTGTGGAGGCAAACAATAAATACATCCCGGTACTTACGTAGAAAGAACAGATAACTCGAGGCATGTATCAAGAACTTCATGAAAGGCTTTCTCATCAGTTTTCCAGTGGCACAGTTCGGGGCAATCATGAAGAGAGTACAGTAACAGGGGAACAGCAACGCTACTCGGCAGGTGATCATGATTTTCTCCATAGCGGTCTTACGACGGAACCCTGGTACGCCCTCGTACCAAAGAGCTGCTAAGAGTTGTTGGATGTTGGGATGAGCCACGAACTGTGAATATAGAAAGGTCATTTGAAATAGAACTACTTTACAGGATTTAACTCGCGTTCAACTAGACCACCGCTTCAAACCTAGAATGTTACGTGAGGCTATTAAAATCAAAAAACATCCTAATTTCAATAGAGAAGATGGTCGTAGTGTACCACCAGCTTGGGATCTCAGGCGAATAATAAATTCTCAAGCCCGTTTTCACACTTTCCGACAAACAAACTCCGTGAGCTCCGTATGCATGAATCGGACCACTCAAAATATAACACTAGTGACGGTAGTTAACTAATAAACTTATCGAAGACAACTGAAATCTTCAGCCTTCCCGTGACCAAGATCGCTGTAAAGTAATCGAAACATTGGGTATATTATAATAATAATGTAACATCTAATTAAACTCAAGTTAAATCCGGAAAGTGGTATTATTTCAAATGTGTAGTGCTCGCAAAAATATAAGACAAGGCACTATAATTATGTAGAGGCCGCGACAGCTGTATTTTTAATCGTTCTAATTAAGTCGTAAATTCCGATAAGTAGATTATTATAAATACAAGTGTCCCTTGCCAGTCTACTGGCGTTAACTCAACAACAGGATATTTAGTGGCTAGTTTGTGGCTACTTCACGAATTAAATTCGCACGGAAAATTTTTGTTTACGAACCTTCTTTTGCTTAAAGTTAATAGCCTGTTCCAAGCGCGCCAGCTTCATATGATCCCCTTCAACGAACGCCGGTTCATCAGGGTCGTGGTTCAAGATGATGGCTAACTCCTGGCTGCTTCGGGACTGGTCTAGTAGGTCTACAGCAAACTTCTGCGCTTGGCGACGTAACTCGAGGTACTCTGCTTTGCACTCCTGTGAGAGTTAGATGTTTCATGTGTAACGGTATGTTGGGTAGAAGATTTTAGATATGTAGGTTTCAGTAAATCGCCATTTTCTTTTAAAACTAACAGAATACAATACAGAATACATAGTTAAACAAAAATACAATTAACAATTTTACAGTTTTTTATATTATATTTTTTATAAACTTTTGAGTAAACTCTACCGTAAGGTTGTCTTATAGAGATCGCTTCTAGCTATCTCTACAGACTGCTTACACCAAGAAATCAAACTTAACATTAGGTAGCTATAATGTTCAAGACAGTATTGTCTTGACCAGTATCATAGCAGACAATGATAAGGTGACTAGAATACACTTAGTTGTTGATGATCACAAAATACCTGTTCCGCAAAAGCCAAGTTCCTTAATTCCCAAGACAACTGAAAGGCAGTGAGTATGGGGTCGGTGGAAGACAATGCGATGAGGGAGGGAGACGCCAGAGCCCTGTACTCATTGAGGCGAGCCAGGGAATGCCGCAGAGAATCTTCGGTGGACTGACGTATACATTCTTCGCAACCGCACCTGTTGATAATAACAAACATTATTAATAAGATCTTTTACAGTAAATTTCCTTTGCAAAAACCGGAAATTCCAAAAGAAATATCGAGACTCGTACGTACCTAACGTCGTGAGGGTTTGGGAGCGTAGCACCGCGATCCAACAGTATCTTCAGGATCTCGTAGTTGTTTTTATGAGCTGCCAGCATCAGGGGTGTTATGTCCGGGGTAAACATTGCTGTATTGGGGTCTACTTTCTGCCAACTCTGTGTGTTAAGAAAAGAAAAGTCAGCGTTGAATTATCATCATCATTATCAGCACACAACAGTCCACTGCTGGACATAGGCCACTCCATATGAACGCAACTTGACTCGACCGATAACTAGCTTAATCCAGTTACTGCTAGCGACTCTGCAGAGATCGTCTCTCTACCGAGCCTGAGGATGTCTCACACCGCTTTTGACGATCCGCGGTCTACACTCAAGTACCCGCTTGCTCCAACGGTTGTCAGTTCTGCGGATAACATAGCCGCCCCACTGCCACTTCAACTTACTTATTGCGTGGGCTATATTATATGTCGATGACTTGAGTTCTCTGTAGGATCACTTCATTCCTTATTGTCCTTCAGAGAAACTTGTGTACCAGCTGCACTGTTAGTGTCTACGTCTCAGCACCATAATAAATAGTTGAAATATTTTAATTTAACAATAAAGTTTGGAACCTGATAAGATAAGGTGAATTACTGGTGAGTCTTAGCCTTTTTTAAATTTCAAAGTTCAAAAAGGGTATTTCAAAAGTATTTTAAAATCGCTTAGGAAATAATTCTAGATAGCAAAGCTATAGTGGGTAGATCTTATGCAATTAGAATTGCTATACGTACACACACTTTGAATGCAATATACAGCTTTAGCTTTAATTATTATAATTCTGAATAATTCACGTACGTAAGGTTCTCCCTCCTTATGTATCAGCTCTTCGTGCTCCAGAAGCAGCTCCACGGCTTCAACAAATTCTGCGTTGATGGCCTGAAGCAACGCGTCCTTAGTCTCCACTCCCATGATGACCAACAGTTCCACCATCTCCATGTTTTCGCCATCAATAGCCAAGGTCATAGATCCACGGCCTAATGAGTCAACGCAGTTGATTTCGATGTGCTTTTGACGATGGGCTTTTTGGAGTATCCTAGAATGTAAATGTGATCAGATAAATTTTTAATTATTAAATTTAAGTAAATACATAAAAAATTAAAACACATGACTTCGGAACGAAAGAGACATTTCTGTACGAAAATTGTATGAACCTGTTTTCTTAACATAAAGTCACAAAAGTAAATAGTAAAAATTACATTTAAATGTTTGGTTTTGTGCGTTTATTACGCCTACTTTACTGTAAAAAATACAAATAAAGAAAACGATGAAAATATTGTATGCTCCAGGCGCGAAACGAACCCGCTTCTTCTGGGGTCCGGCTGACGCCACAACCGCTACGCCACCGGAGTACTAGGTGTAACCTGAAAATTCTTTCACCGCTTTCTACTTTCTACGTAACGTTTTTATAGCAACGTTTATCTCACCACTCATAGAGGTTTACACCTCAAGTGAATTTCATCAGAAAGAATACTTTCATCGTTTTCTTTATTTGTATTTCTTAAAAAAATTGGAAATAAACGAAAATGTCTAAATAAATCTATCAATTTTCCTGTCGTTAACGATAAAACTTGTCCTTACAAATATCTTTAACGACATCAATTGTTTTTTACATTCATTTGTTCATCAGACTTTTCAAAAACTGCAAGAAGCCAGACGGAAAATAATCTTCCCATGAATATGCAATTCGGATCTCGGGAACTGGTTCTAACTAATTAATAACCAATTTTAATAATTTTCGAAATATGTATTGTTATTTTATCCCCTGAGTAAACAAGGCAAGACAGAAAATAGCCAAAGCAAAACATGCCTTGTGTTTATACTACCGGAGGACTTGTTATGGTTCATAAAGGTTTTGTTTAATTTAAAACAAACCTTTAGTGGGTCATGTTTAATTAATTACTAAACTAAGCAATATGCATAGATGGTTTATTTTAAGTCAAAATATTATAGGTGTAATTAATGTAAGTATACAGACTCTGTAATACTCCGCATAATAATCTTTTATAAGAGGTTGTAAAATTGTTGAAACTTTACTATAATTTGAAAAACACACGATAGTCAAATCACGAGAGGTGAGAAAACACTTTATATTATGTTTCTCACAATATTATTATCGAAAACCCGTTTTCATTAGCGTGTAATTGCCTAAGAGCTGAATAGTTTTGTGACGATTTTATCACAGAATACTTTTACTCCAAGTTTTTATCGATTCATCCAATCTTGAGGAGCTACTCCAAAAAATAAGACACGCAACGTATCTTAATTTACGTCAAAAGTTGTCAATTTTCTTCCTTTTATTGCCGTATTTCGTTTTAAACACTAAAAAATAGCGTTCTCAGATGATATTCACCTGTTAGTAACTCTGCTATCTACTAAAGTACTTTAACATAACTTTACAGAAACCAACGTGTTCCATATTTTCCAAAATAAACCTGGATTTTATTTAAGCGTAGGTATACTGGGTAGGTGGAACCCCTTTTCGAGCGTCTGAGTATGCCAACCAACGCTATTGCTATTTCGGCAGAATTAATGATAGCTACCGTAATAATTGGATTTGGGAGGCATTCATCTATAACGATCTTAGATTTAGTTGACACTAGTAAACTGGCTACTTGTAGAAAATGCTGACTACTGCTGAAGACCACAATACCTACCGAAAATTTAAATTTAAAGAAATCAAAAAACAAAATACACAAATTTATTTGTATTAAATGGCAATAATTTAACCGCTACCGAAGAAGCTGCGCGGCGCAAACTTCTCCACCTTTCAAAATTGAAATTATGATAAAAACTTAAAAAGATAAAATTAAAAATGTCTTCGATATTCGACCTTAACATAAGAGAATACGTCGTGAACTTTGTTTCTACTGAAAAAGAAAAGATTTGTGACAGCTAACAGTTTTTTTTTAAATAATATGTTTAGAATATTTTCAATACTTAGTCCATTGCTTTTCTAGTAAACTTACTTTTGGATTAAAAATTTTTGCTTATAAAACGGAAAAAAGGAAATAAGATGGATCATCTATGATTTTTTTCTGTGAAATTATTTCCATTCATGTGTATTTAACACGCCTTCTAAATTTTTTTCTATGTTTTCATTAAACCTGACGTAATTTATTTGACAGTTATTATTTCAGCTGTCTTTTTCTTAGACATGTCTGGTTAAATTAGCCGCTTAACTGGACGCCTAGCCAGTTGATTGAACGCGGGCTCCAATGAAACGGCTGAAACTGCTGAAAGACAACTAGCCAAGTCATTGAGCGCAACGTTTAACCAGATGGCTGAAAGTCATGTTAGCCGTCTGGTTAAATTAGCCGTTCAATTGGACGCCTAGGCAAGTCGTTTAAATTGAAGAGCTTTTGTGTGACTGTTTGAGTGATTATGACCACTTATAACCAAAACGATGTCGGTCATAAAAAATAACCTTGAACTTACCAATCAAACAAAAATTCTTCAGTACAAGACGATCCTTTCAATACGCCAAATCGTTAAACGTTAAGTGAGTCTAGTTCAATTAACTATTGGCCTAGGCTTTTAATTGGGTGCCGGCGTTTAATCAACGGGTTAGGCATCCAATTAAGCAGCGACTTTAACCAGATGGCGGCGACAGATATATTCAGAAAAAGAGATTTACTTATACTTTTCAATTCAAAGTGTGTCTTTAGAATTGTGCCCATTATTTATTTAGGCGCTACATTTATTTATAGTTGCAAATCTTGACTTGACATTTGGCAAGTTCCTAAACGTTTCTTATTCAAGTTAATCACGTCAATCTGTCGACAGACCGTCTAATCTAATTATACTGCGCATTATGATTGGATTGTTTGAAAATCATAATCAATTTCGACCTTCCTTGTTGACCGTAGTCATTTGCGACATAACTTCTGTCAAGAATTATTAATGGGATTGTTTTGGATTCATAGCACAATAATTTTACACAGTGATAAATAGATAATAAATCTAATAATAAACTAACTAACCTTTCAAATTGCCGTGCTACAGTAGGTACTGGCTGTAAAATTATTTTTTTGTTTGGATATGAATTTCAATATTGGGTGTTTAGGCAGTACAAAACTAACAAAATAACTTTAAATAGTTTGTTGATTTCTTCAAAAAAAGCATCCCAATGCGCTGGCAAAATGCATCGATTGCAACTTTGGTTATAAGAAATAAAAAAGATAGAAAAAAATATTTTATTTATTTTGTAGAAATTGGCAAAATAAATTCAAAGGGCTAATAGCTGGTTTATGCAATAAAGATAGCTATTAATTTAACAATTAGAATTATAATATTAATTAAAAAAATATACAGAAAATTCCGTATTTTTGTGGAACAAGACGAGAAGCAAGCTAACAGCCTAACTGGTGGTAAGTCGCTACCGTACCATATTGACACTACCATGTCACATAGTTATTGTGACATGGTAGTAAAGTGTTCTGCTACTTCTGTGGTCGACCGTACCTACCCAGACGACACTACATATTAGGTTGGGGAAAAAGTCTTTTCGCATTATAGTATGTATGAACTTGTAATAAAATCTCTTTGGCTGTACTATTTGTAACTGGCTGGTTTTGGTATCATTAAAAGTTTAGATTTTAAAAAAGATAATTCCAAATTCAAATTAAGAAAATGTGTGATTTTCATTTGTTTTTCGTACTGTCAAGATGAGTGAATCTAATGAAGAATTTTGATACATTTTAAAATTTTACTACAAAAAAGGTAAAAATGCAACGCAACCCGCGAAAAAAAATTGCGATGTTTATGGACCTAGTGCAGTGTCTGTGAGAGTAGCACGAATTTGGTTTAAGCGTTTTCAATCCGGAAATTTTGATGTCAAAGATGCATGTCGCTGGTCTCCCTATTACGGATAAAATTGATGCCATTTTTGAAAAACTGGAGCAAGATCGGCATATCAGTAGTTACGACGTAGCTGAATAACTGGAAATTGATCACAAAATAGTTATGGCGCATTTAAAAAAAATGGGTACACAAAAAAGCTTAATATTTGGGTACCCCACGAGCTCACTGAAAGAAACCTAATAAACCGTGTACTCATTTGTGAATCTTTATTACGACGTAATGAAACAGGACCATTTTTGAAGAAGCTGATAACTGGTGATGATAAGTGGATCACGTACGACAAGAACGTGCGAAAAAGGTCGTGGTCAAAGGCCGGTCAGGCTTCACAGACTGTGGCGAAACCCGGGTTAACTCGTAACAAGGTGATGCTGTGTGTGTGGTGGGATTGGAAGGGCATTATTCATTATGAGCTGTTACCACCAGACAGGACCATCGATTCTAAACTCTACTGCGAACAACTGATGAGATTAAAGCAAGAAGTTGAGAGAAAGCGGCCGGAATTGATCAACAGAAGGGGTGTGGTTTTTCATCATGATAATGCTAGACCTCACACATCTTTAGCCACTCAGCTAAAATTAAGAGAGTTTGGCTGGGAGGTGTTAATGCATCCACCGTATAGTCCTGACCTTGCACCTTCAGATTTCCACCTGTTTCGCTCTCTTCGGAATTCTCTAGGCAGTGTCAGGTTAACATCACGAGAGGACTGCCAAAACCACTTGTCGCGGTATTTTGATCAGAAGCCCCAAAAAAAATGGTGCCTACATACTTTATTTAAATGTAAATAAACTATATCAAAAAATGTTTTGAATTTTCTTAAAAAATGCGAAGAAACTTTTTCCACAACCTATTATGAAAGTAACTCTATCTCTATGTCTATCTATTTTTTTTATTTTTAACGGAGCAGCTCTTGGCCTTCAACTCATCGATGGTAGTAAATGATGATAAGGTCGAAAATGGAAGCTAGCTACACCCGGCTTCTTCTACCACAGAGGAACTGAGTATCTCACCTACAACTGCCGGAACAGGACAGTGCTGTCAATATTATTGTTATAGCGGCAGACCTAAGTAAGATGGTGGTGGCGAACCAGGCGAAGGTAGAAAACCCCTCCCTAACCGAGCAGAAAATTTCCGTCCCCATGGGAATTGAACTCAGGACCTCTAGATTTGAGGCAGGTAGTCTCAATAACTAGGCCAATGAGAAGAGCCCATATGTGAAGACAGCTGGTGCAGCTTGAGACACACTGTTCTAGCCGCCTCCACCTTGCCGGCCCATAAGGTACCTTTTCACACCCCTTTTGAATGAACCCATGTTATAGGAAGGAGGGAACACATGTGCTAGCAATGAATTCCAAGTTTTGGAAGTCCGAGAAAGAAACGAGTTACTAAACTTCTTTGTGCGAGATGTTGAGGTGGAGACAGTAAATTAATGACTGAAGACGGGCACGCGTGCTCCTGAGTAGACTCCTAGTAAAAATACAAAAGACTCACCGCCTAACGTTACCCATGTCTCCTCTCTCCACCGCTAGGAGATACTTCTTCTCTTCCAAGGTGAGAGCCTTGGGCAATGTCGGTAGCTCCATCGGTTTCCGTGCATTGTCGAGCTCGGGGTCACCCTAATAATAATAAATACCTATTCATTATTTCTCCAAAACGTGATATAACATTAACTGCATCGTTAGATTATCTCTAGGTACAGTCGACAGCACATCGAACGTAACAGTTTGACCTTGAGGCCGCCCTTACTCCGTTCGTAATAGAGGCGGCTTTCGTAGTGCAACCGTTACACTTGATGTGCTGTCGTGTGTACATAGAATTAAACCACACAATAGATAAAAAAGCTTATGTGTATAAAATATTATACGACAGTAAATTGAAACTTGGGCTATTTAAGTTGGTTCATAGAAATGGTTTGCCACTTTCAAAAACATCTTTGATAATTTCATGACATTTGTATGAAATAATATAACATTGGCTACATTATAATTATAACTAATATAGCCCATGTTTTAATTTATTGTCATATTGACAGCACCACCCTGTATTATTTCCTAGAAATGTTATAAAATTATCAAATGAATATGGTGTCTTCCCTAAAAATCCAGAGGAAGCGTCAATCATCATCATCTACTATACTGCCTGAAGGAGAGCCTGCCGGACGCCTGCGCCCACTGCTGGGCACAGGCCTTCCTACATGGGAGAAACAGATGAGGAGTTTGGGCCATAACACCACCACGTTGGCTCAATGGTAGTTAGTGGGTTAAAACGGTTGCAGTAACAACCGGGACCAATGTCTTAACGTGCCTTCCGAAGCACGGAGGAGCTCGAGATTATAAGTTTTTATTGACCTATCCCGGGATCGACCAGGGTGAAAGTGGCTTTGTTTGTTGCCCCGAACAAAATTGAAAGAGGTAAAAATTTTTAGGTTAAGTTTGAAAAATTACTCACGCACTCCAAGTCCTTTTTATCAGCCATGTTGTCGAATTACCCCTTCCGCTGTAGGAGTAGCGTCCGCCCCCGCAGGCGAACTATAGATCCTCAGCTATCCTGAAGAATATCATAACATTACAATAGATATTACAATATTATTGATACCCTTTAATATCCATATTAAAAAGGCGAAAGTAACTAAGCTTTGTCTGTCGTTAAATTTTGCACTGCCTTGCACAAAAGCGGCTGGACTGATTTATATGATATTTTGCATAGAGCAAGATTGTATCTTGAAAAAGAACATGAGTGATAATCCACTGTCATGTAGGCGGAACCGCGGGCGGCCACACTTCAATAGTATTCTAAAAACGATACAGCTAAGGTCAACACAAAAAAATGGCTCGTGGCAGTTTTGTGCAAAACAAAAATCGGCTGTCATTTTATAAACAACTAGATGACAAACAAGCTGACGACCCACCTGGTGATAAGTGGCAACCATAGACACCTGCAATAACAAGGAAAAAATCACTTAGTATTGCAAGTGCGTTGCTATCCTGAGATCTAAGATGAAATGCCTTCCATGCCCGGTAATTGCACCTGCTACCTTTCCCTTCAATCCGAAACACAGCGAACTGTTTCACGGCTGAAATATGAAAGGTGGTCTGCGATTTTCCTAAGGGTGTATCTATTACACTTATGTATTTACATAATATTAGAAAAGTTTCGTCCATTCCATTAGCCTGTAAGTCAGCGTACGCCGTTTGTGTCAATGGATATTTAAAAAGCGTGATTTCATTAACTGAAACACCTGTCCCACCTTAACCGCGCCGTATGTAATATGAAACGCCCATACTATTTACGATTATTGGCGTCATGGAAAAAAGCTTAATATCCCATTATTTCCATAAAAAAATGCAACGTTGTATTTGCATGGAAATAGTGGGGCACACCCTTTCGTAATCGTTAGTGCTACTAGATCTTCACGTGACACGAGCCACAGACGCAGAAATACACTTGGTAACGCACGTAGAAGCCTACCAAGTGTACGTCTACATCTGCTAATCGCTTACGGCCGTCACCCAGTTACACTTACACCTGACATAACCTTACACGGAGTAATTTAATTGACGTAAGCGCATCGGGCTTTTATCTCGCATTAGCTGTTTACATGATAAATTGTATACTTGTAAATCGGCCTTAATTCCTGATAATCCGACGACCGGCTGGTCGAGCGGTCTGTACCCCTTGCAATGCAGGCTACTCGATCAAGTGGTCCCGGGTTCGAATCCCGGTAGGAGCAAATGTTTATATGATGAGTACGAGCATTTGTTTTGATGTTTATATGTTTTTTTAGTATATTTCTAATATTTATATTCTTATTATCATCATTATTTCTCCGTTATCTAGTATACATAACACAAGCACTAAATGATGCATACCTTGGGCTAGATAATTTTAAAATTACGGGTGCTCTTTCTTTAATTCATCTTAAAGAAAAAACAAATTAAAGAAAAAAGGTATTTTTTGTAAAAAACTTATAAAATTACAAAAATAAACAACACAATGAGTATAATTATAAAGTCGAATTATAAGGATCAATTTTGTCCAGAAAGTTCAATTATTAAAATAATTACAAAGTTGAAATAATTAGAATATTTTTGTCCAATTAGTTCAACTAGTTGAACTACCAATTGAACTTTGTAGAATAGAGGAGTCCGTACAGGTCAAAAGTCAAAGAGCACTAGTGGCAGTTAAAGCGACGTTTAGTAAGTGTTCGGACGTTAGCCACATAAGTGACAATCATTTTTATATTTCGACACTATTTTTATAATACTCATCAGACTTTAATAATTTGTTTACCAATATTTTTAATGGACCTTCATGGTGGCTATTTATCTTAATCTCTTACTGCTGAGTCAATACTAAAGGCGCCCACGAGCTTAAAACTGACTGAGCACTCACCGGGCCCTCGTAATAAAAGCGATATCGACGGCTAACCATTACCTGGTGACTTTCTGTGAAACCTAGATCAGACACCAGTCTCTCACAATGCCAAAGCTTTAGTTTCATTAAATTGTACCATAGAATAAGTAATGTATAATCCAACGTTGTGAAGAGAAATAAACAATGACATTTCAATTTCAATTTAACAACCATAGCTGAGTATTGTGTTTGCTTTTGTAAGTTCAAAGCAACTTAAGGTTAGCAGTGCTTCGAAACATGTAAACTCTCGGTCAATCTACTGAATTTCTTAGGTACTTACAGTGACGTCGTAAAATTACTAATTTGTCTCGTATCCTTATTTTATCTGATCAAAGATCAATGGTGACAGTTCGAAAATATTTAGCATTTTTAATAAGGAATTAATAAGTTCACCCACTACTGTTCGTTTTTTTAATAAACAACACATAAGTACCTACACGTAGCCAATAAAAAGAATAAAACCGACTCCAAAAAACTGAAAAGGATAAAATAATTAAATTTTAGTAGGTAATCATCCCCTAGGAACATATTTTTGGAGTCGGTGCTTCACTACCTATGGTTTCTGGAAATAACTTAGCACCAACTCCAAAAATATGTTCCTAGGAGATGAGTACCTACTAAAATTTAATTATTTTATCCTTTTCAGTTTTTTAGAGTCGGTTATATTTTTTGTTTAAATTTATTTTTTCACGATTTTTAGTGATAACTTTTGAAGGTCAAAGCTAGATGGGTGACCGTCAACTTATATTGTTTTCTAGTATCGTATCATTTCACTAAAAATTCATAGGAAAGGAAATATCCGCAACTTCGTATACGTAGACGACTTAATTTTTCCGTTTTTTTGATTTAAAAACCAAACTACCCAATGGATTTTCAAAAAATTTTTATGGGACCAAATGGGAACTATTCCGCATCGAACAAAAAAAGAGTCATCAATATGGGTTCACCCAGTCAAAAGTTCTAAGGTAACAAACATAAAAAAAATAAAAAAAACATACCTTTTTTTGAAGTCGGTTAAAAAGAACAGTACTCGTAGCACCGTAGCACCGAACTCGTAGTACCGTAGCCCATGTCCCCGTGCTACGAGCGTCTACAGGCTACGCTAACCGCTGGTCGTAGCGTTTGTTTGTCGTAAGTAGCGCATTAACGTAATCGGCGATTGATGGCGTAGTGGTTTCAGCGCAACAAACACAACAAAACAAAGCAACTTTCGCCATGGTCTTTCCCGGGATGGGTCAATCAAATTTATAATCTCGAGCTCCACCATGCTTCGGAAGACACGTTAAGCCGTGGGGCCCGGGTGTTACTGCAACCGCTTTAACCCACTAACCCGCATTGGGCCAGCGTGGTGGTGTTATGGCCCAAGCTCCTCATGTGTTTCTCCCATGTAGAAAGGCCTGTGCCCAGCAGTGGGATGTCTATAGGCTGATGATGATGATGATGAAATAATGCTAATAAAGTCGTAATAATTATTTGTAAACTCTGTTGGCGACCCTTATATATAGAAATAAATTTATTTCATGTATTTCATTGAAAAACAATATCTAGTTTTGCTAAGATTTTTTGTCGCGTTCGTAGGTATGTACTATTAGGTACCGAATCTTGCCGACTCTTGCGATGCATTATGGTCTACACTTCTACAGGCTTAACAATGATATTTTTTTATAAACCGTTTATTTATACGATGATGTCACATGTTATCAGTTATGATATCATCATCATAACAGCCTTTATAATTCGACCCACTGCTGGGACACAAGGCCTCCCCTTGTCATCGAAGGAGGTTTAGGCAGTAGTCCACCACGCTTGCCCAATGCGGATTGGTGGATGGAGTATAAGGTGATCAATACCCCTTCGCTGATCCATTAGTCGCCTTCTACAACGCCCATTGGAGTATATGGGGTGATGCTATTCTACTCTGCCGGCGTCACACGGCGGTTATGATATAATTATTTGTTATTGATGCAGCAGTTTATACAGCATTTACAAATACGTAAAATATTACACCTTAGTAAACGAGTAACCAAAATAATTTTTACTTTCAAGAATAGAGTTGAGTAGTAGCAAAAAATAATAAAAAAACAACAAATATATTTACTCAATTTAAAAAAATATAGAAACATTATGAGCCTAGTTCAACAGCAGTCAAGCACAATTTAATTAAGTTTCAATTCTTAGGCATATTTTTTTAATACACATATTGTAATTAAAATTAGCATTCTGGTAATATTGTTTTTCATGAAATTAACATTTGATTAGCTGATAGCGGTTACCTAGACTTTGTGTGAAACATAAAAAGTGGGACATGTTATTAGAGAGCACAGAACTTCCTGTATGAGAAATACAGACTGTCGGAAAATATTCCACTGCCGGAAATTCTATACCTGTTGCTTCTATTGCGTTGCGTCAAAGAGAGACGGGATGTGACTTATCGAATCAAATCCGTGATCCAACTTGTGTCATTTTGCTTGGTTACTCGACTTACACGTCACCAACTGTTAACTTCTATTTCGTAGAAAAATAAATGAATATGTTATTGAAAAATAATGAAACTGTCGGATTATTTTAAAATTTAAACATCTGACTAAATAGTATTTTTCCAGGATCCGGCAGATTTTTCCTGATTTTAAAATATAGTGTGATTGATATACATAGACGTATAAACGACATATGACGACCGGCTGGACGAGTGGTCTGTGCCCCTTGCTATGCAGGCTACTTGGTCAAGGGTCCCGGGTTAGAATCCCGATGGGAGCAAATGTTTGTATGATGATCGCGAGCATTGTTCACGAGTCATGGATGTTTATTTAGTATATTTCTATTATTTATGTACATATTATTATCATTATTTCTCCGTTATCTAAGTACCTAGTAGCCATAACACAAGCTCTTAATGATGCTCACTTTGGGCTAGATAATAGGTGTGAGTGTATAAATATTATATTATATTATAAGTATGAATAAGGGGGCTGGTAGCACTCACTCTTCGCAGAACATGCAATGTCATTTTGGGTGTGATCTTACCTAAGGTAAATAGTGAAAAATTCCACTTTGCCCAACTGCACATGTCAATAAAACTAGTAAAAAAAAGATAAAATACTCACAGGAAACGATCGCTGAGGCTGGCGCAACGCCACTCCTGCGCTTTCACCCCCACCTGCCCTTATATACCACCCCACCACCCCGCATCACATCCAATTATGAGGGGGGTGCGTGAACACCCCCTCATATCCCGTACAAAGCTGCATTATATTATCCCATTTTTCATCAGCTTGACATAGAGTATGAGCATATAAGACTTTGGTAATGCGAAGAGGAAATACCAATGTCGCCCGCACATGAGCTCAAAACGGTCATGTTGCTGACATACTTAAATATAGACTAAACACATCAAGCATTGACTAGTAGTCATTAATAATAATAATAACAATTCCTATCTGAAATATGTGGCGACAGTGATAAAATAATATATTGTTTATGATAGCCTCCTTAGGTACTTATAAAAATATCTAAACTAGCAAATTTTCACTTCCTGAGGCGCGGATCGAACCCGTAGTTCGACCCCTAGTTGCTAGTTTAGATATTTTTATAAGTAAATATTTTTTTCAAACATTTTTAATAATGTTTAAATGAAAATTAAGAATACTATTTAGGTACCCATCAGTAATTTTGTACTTAGCTTTTTTGGACAATTATCTTTTGTATGCTCATTACTTTGATTATATATATTGTGTAGGTACAGTTGTCAATATAAGTAATTAAGTTTTGACTGGTTTTAACGATATTATTCAAACATGTTTTTTTGTTAAAGTCATCTAAATATATCTATAAAATAAAATTAAAATAATAGGTACCTATTCCTAACACCAATTATTATTTAACCCAAATTTTGATAATCTATTTTCTTTATTGCAATTTGAAATAACAAAATAGAATGCTTATATAAGTAGATAACATGAAGTAAGCATGCATCATTGAGCTTGTTATGTTTAATAAGATAACGAATAAACATGCTTACATAATAAATTATGTAAGTTCAAATATGATAAATGCCTATTAAACACCTCAGCTGGTGATGTGATTATACTCTTAATTTTTATTTTAACATTATTATAAATGTTTTAAAGAAAGGTCGCGGGTTTGATCCCCGCCTCCGGACGTAAAATTTTTCTAGTTTAGATATTTTTATTAGTGATTATACTCGTAAACAAATATTCTTTTTCACAGAAGGTGTTCCCATCCCGGGTTCGAACCCAGGACCACTGTCTAAGTACCTAGTTAACCTTTTGAAACCCAATAAACCAGACACAATGAATTTTAATTGTCATGTCAACTTAAGTTGCCATCCGGGCCTTAAAGGATTAATTAACTGACTACACGAATCAATTAAATGTGACTCTTTCATTCCACTATGAAAGGCATTCAAGAATTCTTTATATTTCGTTATTATTAGGTAATTTGCGTCGAAATAAATGCAAATTATTTACTAGTCGCCTCTATTCTAAGTCTCAAGGTTAAACTGATATGCTTGATGTGCTGTCGACTGTGCTTGGTGGCTATTTTGATAACTAAACCTCGCGTAACATTGATGGAACAATTACCGCTACTACCTACTAAAGTGCAGTATGTGATGTAAAGTACGGTGATCATATATTATATCCCATACATTTTGTGTTGCCTCGCGAACGTTGTTTTACCCGAGACAGAAGGATAGAGATGCGTCTCAATTCTAAAGCGCATAAGATAAGCGAATAATTGGAAGTAATCAATTTTTTAAACACAAACTGATTTCTGACACCAAATTGTCTTTAAGAACTATGTTAAAACCAACTTACGTTCTAGCACCATTAATAACTACTTATTATACTTAATTCTAGCATATTTGAAAAAAACAGTGGAAGAAAAAAAGAAAATTTTAAGTAACTCTCACACCATCTCATTGAGACTATTCATAAGAGCCCAAACACGCTATATCTACTTTTACGTAAGTTTCTGAAGAATTAGGAATCCCGCAGAATTTTTGGTGGTATAGGATCAGCTCAAGGTAAATGAGAATGTCAACAAAGTGACAGTACACCAAATTTTAACTCAATCGGATCTGTGAAAGTTAGTAAAACCCTTTTATCATGTAGAAAATGAGGTGATAGTCATCAAACGCCTGATCTTCATAAATTATAGCTAAAAACCATCCTAGTCACGTCAGCTTTCAAACAAAAAGGACTGAATCAAAAACGGCCCATTCTTTTAGGAGCTACGATGGCACAGACAGACACACAGATACACAGACAAGCACGTCAAAATTATAACACCCCTCTTTTTTCGTCAAGGGTTAAAAATAGGATTTAATTCATGATTCAAAATTCTCATAATCTCCAGGTTGTTTCTAGGTGCCATACCATGGTAGACCCGTACCTATGTAGGATCGTCGGGATAGGTATCACCGCCTTTCCTATTTTAGCCGTAAAACAGTTCGCTGTCTTTGAGATTGAAGAGAAAGGTAGCCGCTAATTACTGGGCATAGAAGGCATTTCATTTTAGGCCTCAGGAGATGACAACGCACGTTAGCCACTTACCACCAGCTGAGCCGTCAGCTTGCTTGTCATGTAGTTGTATGAAAAAGTTATCTTGGATATGATGGCGTCGGATTGGATTTATCTTATTAATGTTTACATAATATAATAACTCAATCAAGGGGACTATAGTATTAATTGCGTTTTGCGTTACATAATTGGTTACATGGTGATGGCTTACATAGCTAATGTGCGGATTGAGAACATAATTAGATTACTTGGTTATCTCGAGCTCCTCCGTGCTTCGGAAGGCACTTTAAGCTGCTGGTCCCGGCTATTTATATTTATGTTTATGTTATGGTCCAAGCCCCTTATGTGTTTCTCCCATGTAGGGAAGGCCTGCGCCCAGCAGTGGGACGTATATATAGGCTGGTGATGGTAATAGGCGCCGGTAGCCACTTACCACCACGTGGGCCGTCAGCTTGCTAATCATCTATAGTTAGTTGTATTAACAAAATATGATATTCTTACCACAAAATTCCTTTTCCTATTTTGAAAGTGTTCTTTCGGCTAACTAGAGGGAGCTAAAGTAGCTCCTCACCTATAGTCATCAGCATTAACAAGGGCAATAACTTGGCATTGTAAAACACTTGGTGGGCATGGGCTTATAATTACACTGGTTACCTTCCTTAATCCAAAATGATTTTCGGGTGAAATAGGAGAGGCGGTGGTGCCTACCTGCTCAGACAACCATACATAGGGGCCTACCACCTAGTAATAGATTATCAGCTTGAGGCTGATGCAGCTCAACCGAGGGAATATTCCTCTATATTACAGAAAACAGCTAATAAATAACCCTACACTTTGGAGCATAGCGACTTGATAGGTCCACGATGCGAATTCCGGTAACAATGTAGGTTGTCCATTCTGTAAAAGTTAGATACAAGGATAAGTCGTACTTACTTCCCCAATGCGCTCGAACAAAAAAAACAAAAATTTTAAAAATGTAAAACTTTATTACAACATTGTCACTATTAACATACGGTTTGTTACTGTACACGTACCTACACGTAATCTTGACTAGCAATAGTGCCTAGATATGTCACAATCACAATTCACTACTAGTTCGCAATCAGACGGAACCTTGGCAAAACAAATTTAAAGAAAAGGTTACGAATTCTTGTCTTTTGAAAAATCAAGAATATTTTTTTATTTATAGTCCAAAAACAAAAAGAAGGTTAACCTTATTTTAGTTTAAAGGGAGGTGGGGTATCGGTCCTTTTTGGTCTTATTTCATAAGATTATAATAAAATTAATTGTTCTTATAATATTATTATATTTATTTATGACTTTATTGTACAGTCGACAGCACATCAAGCATAACAGTTTGAGTTTGAAACCGCCCTTACTGCGTTCGTAATAAAGGCGGCTTTCGTCATGTTACTCTTACACTTGATGTGCTGTCGTCTATACATCAACCACATGGACAAAATATAGTATACTTAGGTTAAACAACGTACAAAGGGCGGCCGTATCGCTGAAAGCGATTTTTTTCAGGCAACCTTAGGATAGAAAGGATTTGTGTAAACTATTATACCCGCCTCAGGACGTGAAATTTTTCTAGTTTTATATTTTAATTACCAAGCAATTTTTCAAACATTTATAATAATGTTTAAATCAAAAATTAAGTAACTATTATAACTTTTTTATTATGTAGATATACCTAAAATTTTATTTTAAAATGAGAACTACAGCTGTTTTATTCTTGTAATTGAATTTTAAATGCCCTTTCTGTTTGCGAACAAGCAATGACTCTATAATACCACACCAAATGCCTAATATAGACTTGCAAAAATTGTGATACCACAAACTTATAAATATACAACTCAGTCAAATAAAAACTAGTTACGACAATATACAGTACTCTATATTCTCGTACAAAAGTAAATTTTACTCTCTCTATGTAAAAAAAACATTAATTACCTATATAGTTTTCATTATGAAATTACTAGGTACTTAAACGCAGTTAAAATCACTGCAACACTGCCAAATATAGCGCTAGCTTGTGTCATTTTGCTTGGTTAAAAGTCACCAGCTGTTGACTTCTATTTCGTGGAAAAATAAATAAATATCTAAGTGAAAAATAATGAAAATATCGAATTATTTTACACTTTCAACGAATACATCCAAATTAGTATTTTTCAAGATCCAGCAGATTTTTCCTGTTTTTTAAATATAGTGATACAAAGATCTGGCCGGATGTGAAACATCTCCTTTCCGTGCGATAATTGAAATGCAAAGTATAAATGCATGTTAAGTTCTTTGTAGGCAGTACTTTTTAGTTTGGTTTATCCGCAGTACCTTTGTTTATTCGACTGAGTAGTATCTAAATAAACAACAACAATTTCCTACGTTGGACTTTCAAAACGTGATGTATTGTCACAAACTCATACTTCAGCATAGATTAAAAATATTGTGTACTTTGCTGTACTTTGAAAATAAAAATATTACATTCTAAATTCAAATTTTTCATTGTAACTTAGTTTAGCAAGACTACTCTTCTCCCCGCATTGGGACCAACCCGCATTTGGCCAGCGTGGTGGTGTTATGGCCCAAACTCCTCATGTGTTTCTGCCATTTAGGAAGGCCTGTGCCCAGCAGTGGGACGTATATAGGCTGGTGATGATGATGATGATGATGACTCTTCTTTTAAATTTATTCTGGAAATCATTCAAGTAAAACTTACGCTATGCTATGCTAATATTAGTGATAACTCAGAGCAGCAAACGCAATGTGATATTATTATTACTAATAACATTCTTAATTTGTAGAAATTTTTTCAACAGAAAATAAACACATTTCATAGAGAAACTTTAACGACCCTAGTATCGTTCGTGGAGTAGTCTTGTTACACTTTACATTCAAGACTTGCCCTAAAATATTTATTTTAATGTAATTTTCACACTTAAGTCTATGTCTACAATCAGAGAAAAAAGTTTATAAATTATTCTAAGTGATACTGATTCCTCCGATTATACGACTAAATATTGAACAATTTTTTAATTAAAATAGCACACACAAATTTTAATGTGTCGTCTACGGCGCATCAAGCGTGACGTTTTGAACATGGAACCTTATGCCTATCGTAACAGGAACTGTTTTAGCAATGCAACCGTCACACGTGATGTGGAGTTGATTGTGAAATAGTAGATTCTATAACAAGGGAATAAAGCAGTGTCATATGGTGCAGACTTGAATCGCAAGCGTAACGAAGGGATCTATGGTAAACTCCCGAGCGCAGCGAGGATGTTAAATAATTAAATCCCGACCGTATCGAGGGATTTAAGCGCAAACAAGATATAAGACTGCTTTTTCCCAAGGATACTTAGCTTTTCGTACTAAATGCAAGAAAATAAGAACTAATTCACAAGAATGTATTCATATATACCTAGTATAAATAATATATTAATTTAATAAATCAAAAGTAGAGGTTATCTATTTTGAAAAAAAAACACATGGAACTACTACTTGGCTGTATGCGCTTGATCCCTTTATTTTTTCGCTTAAAATAATTAACAACTGAAACTGTAAGCAACATGGCGAAACTATTTTTTTTTTTTGATTTTGCTGTATTTTAGTGACTCCACGGATTTTTGAACATAGGTACTCGTATGTTGTCGATACAGAATCATTATTTTAACCACAATATCTTAAATTATCTCAATATTTTAATACAAAATCAATAAGACAGCTTTAAATAAATATTTGTTATTTTGGTTAACTATAGGTTGAGTTAATTTGACTCAGTATTTGTCATTCTTGAGCAGGTGCTACGAATAAATATTTAGGTAACAATCATAATCATATGCGTTACAAATCATTATCAGAAACTACAAAAAATTTTGCTGAAAGTCGGTACTAATTCCGAAATTCCTTCTCTATCTGAAATTCAATCTCTTTCTCTCGTTATTGTAGGTATATGAAAAAGATAACAAAGAAAACAGGGACGTCTTTTTATATAACTCACCCTTCTCTTTTGAGCAAGCAAAGGTAACTGAGCCCATACAGCCATGAAATCAGAGACAATTTTAGCAGGTATAAAGATAGCCAAAATAAAAAAAGCCTAAGCCTAAAATTATCAAGTTCAAAAACTGAACACACCTTTCTAAATCTCTAATAATTTTACGGCTGTCCTTTTTACATTCATATTGAGAAAACGAGATGCAACTGCACTTAATTTTTCAAATCATGTGGTACATTGCTGAGTAAAAAATACGCTGTGTAAAGCCTAGTGTGGGTATACCTGCAGGGTAAGTGACATGTTATCGAAACAAGACAAACTGCTTAGCCTGAGCCGTGGTCTGATCGATTGGACGTGAACTTATTTACTTTAAGTACGATTTATCGGACAGAGAGGAGTCACAAATTGTCATATTACTAAGTCACTGATTTGATAGCATTTTTCTTACATTCTGTAGCAATGTGTAGGCTTTAACAAAATGCTTAATTAGTTCGCTCTTTTTAGTTCTTAGTGCCCCCAATCTTCAGTGAAAATACATACACTAAAAAGTGATGTGTTTTATTGCGAACTAAACAAGACTAGTTCAAAAATTCCGCAGATTCGCAAACATTTTGAATAAAGTTCCCGAGCGAAATCACGTGATCATAACTATTTACAGTGGACAGCCGTTCTAGAGTAACATTTTGACTTTCAGACCACCCTTACTCCTTTCGTAATAGGAGCGAATATCGTATTGTAACTTTTACACTAGATGTACTGTCTATAATTACAGAGATAGTGTAATTTTCAATGAAATTAAAACGTCTCCGTCAGTTTTGCATTGCTGTGGAATCTATGAAAAATCAGCAGGGCCAACTTTTTATATTATTATAAGGGTTTGACAGCGAGCAGAATTGACGGCGAGACGTTAGGATTTGGTTGAATCTTGCACAAAGGATTCCGAACACTCTCATCAAAATACAGGTACATCAAAATACAGGATTCAGTAACAATGATGGCAAGCCAGTAAAATGCAACACGAGTCAATTTGTTAAAAATGCTATAGCATTGTTTATATAGCATAAATTTTCAATAAGTATACATTTGAATAAATTTTATAATTAATTCGCAAATTTCGCTACAAATAAAACAACTAATGTCTTATTTGCACTTTCATTGGTCCTAACCAGTTAAAATTGTGATTTCAAGATTGTCGATTATTTTTGACAATATATTAATGATTAAAAATTATAGCTAATGTAAAGATTAGATTACCATATTTTATACAATCAAAGGTGTAAAATAACAACATAATCAACAAATAGTACCAAATTTTCCAAAAAAATATTACAATAAATTTCCAACAATATTTTATTCTATTGACTATTACTCACACGTAATTAACAATAGGTTAATTAATTATATACCACATTACATATAACATATTTTGCATAGTATTGATTTATCAATTTGACAATACTTACTTAAATTAAATACAACAAAACATTGGCAAAGAAACGTCAATTAATCACAAAGGCTTAACGTAATAATTCATAATATTAACAAGCTCTACTATATAAAGAAAAACACGATATCTAATAGGCAGGACTCTATCACATGAGTGCCTTAGCTAGATATTAAAAAACCTAGAATTAGTAGGCTCCAGCACAGGATTTATGTTGCTAAGTCAAAAAATCTTATATTGACTGTTGGATATTGGAAAGACGCAAGTAGTCTAAAAAAATTAGTTACAATTGATTGTCGTAAATATAAGGCTGCCCGCCCTTTCTAGACAGTCGTAAAACAATGTATTTCCTAGCAATATTCTCCACACAATCAGTACATTTTGGCTGACTAGAAACTGGCCCTAATTCTGGAGAACACATGCTAAGTCTAAATTTAAGTTCACTGCATTTCTTTCTCTCAAAAGGAATACGAAAAGGATGGCTGTCATATAAGTTTACATTTTCAAACGTGCGTTCACTTTTTGACCTTAATGAACGTGATAAATTGCAGTTTAGGAGGCACCTCCGTAAGCCGTCTAAAATTGTCTATGGTTTCTTTGAAATCTGTCTAAATTTAATTGACAGCTCTAAACAAATTCTTGCTATCTTTTTCCTATTACATATTGCGAGAAAGAGATATACTATACTTAAATTTAGAATTAGAGTGTGTTTTCAGAATCAAGCCTACTATCTGTATTATTGGTGGTAAATGGAACTTTCAGTAAGGTATGCGCTAACGCAGACTACTTAGCTACTCACCCACTAATATCTAGTCGGCCCTGTTCATTTGATAGGGAGGTAGTCTATAGAACTCTCAATACATATTTTATTATATCACTCACAGAAGTCGGACCTCTCTTTCTATCAACAGAACTAGATAGGGTGGTACAAATTTTTTCTTATAGTATTCTTAGGCCATGTATATTATTATGTCGAAGGGCGATCGTTGAATTCGCCAGATCGCGATCTACCTAGACAGATCGGATATTTTTTTGAAGACATAAAACAAAATTATTTTAGTTTTAGGTGGTCATAAAAAACCTTAACCATAACAACCCACCAATCACACATGTTGCATTCATTACTAGACGATCTGCCTAGATAGATCGCGATCTGACTAATTTTCCAACCGACAAAATGGTAGACGCATGCGTTGGATTTAGTGATAAATTTATTAAAGAAATAAATGTCCATTATCGTACATATTACTCAAACATTAAATTAAATCATTAAATGCAACATGAAAATTGATAAATGTATTTTATATAGGTATTAAAAGTGGCGAAGAAATCGGTCTAATTATCGTAAGTACCTTACAAAGAGTCAGTGTGAGTGGGTGGGCAGCCGAATAGTGGCAACTTACATTTTTTTGGGCAATCCAAAAAAAACGAATATCCATCTGCTTTCCTAAAACAACCTCATAAATCGATTACGAAACCAACAATAAATTTAATAATTTGGCAAATGTCACAATTGGATAACATTGACTATTTTATTATATAATGATTTATCTAAAGACTGCCCCGTCTTTTGGCGATCCAAAAGGACTTGAAGAGATGACTCAAAAAGTCGAAAAGTAAAAAAAAACATGTTTTTCATGCATCTAACTCAGAACAGAAAAAAATCTATTCCGTGCACGTAACCAAAAGAGTAGGTCTCACTTATAATAATTACTATAGTACCTATTCCCAATTCCTTTTTCTTAAATAAATATTTTCTATCCGATTACTTTAAAAAGTTTAAGACACCTCTAGTTCTTTAACGTTTGATCACAATGACTATCTACCTACAATAATAATTAATATCTAATCTATTTATTATAAATAAAAGGTGAGCATTTGTCTCACAACAATTCTTTGAAAATGTTTTTTATTTCAGACACGCTTCTGTTTGTTAAAACATTTTTTTTATTAAAAGAAACTAAAACCGCATTAGTAATTACGAATGTGAAGCCCCAAAGCAGGTAGGAAGGTATCACTACCTTTACCGGGTTTTAGGAGGAGGTTTTATTGCAAACTGCTCTTACGCGGTCTTGCACGCCCGAATGTACTTAGGGGATTTGTCTGTAGGCACTCGAACACCTTTAATAAATTCTGAGTAGATACAGTCGACAGCACATCAGCCGTAACAGTTTGACCTTGAAACCGCCCTTACTCCGTTCGTAATAGAGGCGGCTTTCGTACTGCAACTGTTCAGTATATGTGCTGTCGTCTGTACATACAAGTACCTGCCTATTTGAAAAATTATAAGCTACTTATCATCAAATAGATTTGGAAAAATTATGAATTTCAAATGTCCAATCTGAACAATAAGGACCAACGCGCACTGGTGTCTAGTCTGGGTGACTGTTTCGTCACTCTCGTCAAGTCAATAGATTTGTATGGAGATGACACAAATGTCATCCAGTTGTCACGTCGTAGCGTGCGCGCATCATCGTTCGTCAAGCGATGCATTGCGAACAGAGGGCACAAACTCCTTTGCTCGCCGTAAAGAAAAACCTCATACGTAGTTAGACATCAATATAATTGATAGATAAGTGTATTTTGTGGCCACGTGACAAAAAATGTCTTTGGCCTTAAGGTAATTGAATGCTACTATTCCATTCTATTTGCAAACTTTGCTTGCAAACCCAAAGTAAGGCCTAATGTCCACGCAACATCGCCTACGCACACGTTCGAGTATCCGCTTGTTATGATGCGCAAAGACGCATTTGAATGAATGCTCCGTAGAGAGAGCTACGTCTATTCAAACGCAATATGCAAACCAGTGTTCAAGCAGATAGTGAAGAAAATATATGAAGCGATGCTATTTGGACAGGTTTTTGTCTTAAAATAGTGTTCCATAAATCTCGATTCTTGTCCACAAACATTCACTACTTGTGTCCACACATTTACACTAAAACATCGCCTTTTCACTTCAGGTCTTCCTCTTCATCTTCCACGTAAAGCAGGTCCTCCATATTCGTCATGAACTTGGAGTCTAGTTTGTCTTCAGATTGTATTTCATCCTGGAAACCACAGAACAGGTGGGAATAAAGGAAACATTCGATAGTTAAAGCCTTGAGGATCTGGAGAATATGAAAAAGTTATAC
Source organism: Nymphula nitidulata (assembly GCA_947347705.1). NCBI lineage: Eukaryota > Metazoa > Arthropoda > Insecta > Lepidoptera > Crambidae > Nymphula > Nymphula nitidulata. Next base: position 13,134,949 of record OX374636.1, read on the forward strand.
GGAAACGTCTTTCGAGTCATTTGACTTGGGCCGGAAAATTTCAACCTTAAAAAAGACCAAACAAAAAATATTAGCGGTGCCGGTGGTCCAACAACTTTATAATAGTCTGCTGGTTCTAACTAGTAAGATAGTTCTAACCAGTAAGATCATTTTAAAATTGTTGGTGCACGTGTAGGTAAGTTCCAATCGAATTGAATCGATTCCATCGATGTTAGGTTCAGTACCCCTAAGTAAGTTTCAATCGAATCGAAGCTAATACGATCATTATCATGTATAGCTCCCAAATCCATATAAAGGATGTCTCAATAAGAGTGCACTTTTTATATAAATAAAAAACACGTATTTTTTGAGCTACTTGTAGGTAAGTTTTTTTTGCATTGTAATGTATACATGTTCCGATTAAGATTAGGAATGAAATATCCGTCAAATAACTACCGTCAAACAGACCATTACCCTATTCATTAAATTTTCGATGAGTTTTTCACATAGTTTGGGTATCTCACCGATAACGCATTAAATCTCAGTCTTTGAGCTCCGGAATTGTTTCTGGTTTATCCACTTAAGTCATAGATCTCACAAAATCCCATAGAAAGAAATTGCACGGCGCTTAATCGGAGTAACGTGGTGACCATTTGACATCAGATTTTCGTGAGATGATTTTTCAGAAAATTGTTTCTGCAATAAATCGATCGTTTCATTTGTGGTGTGGCAAGTGGCACTATCTTGCTGAAACCACGTGTCATCCAGGTCATGCCTTGTAGTTAAGGCCACTAGAACTCCGCTACCTTACCATGTTCTTGTAACGAATGGCGGTTCTTTCTCCATTCTTGTGATGGGTGTTCACAATGATAACGTATTGTATTTTCTACAAATTTTTAATAATCGGAACAATCATAGGTGATAGCTTACAAATTTCAGAGCTGTAACTTGTACAAAAAAAAAATGTCAAAAATTTAAAAATTGGACTCTATTGGGACACTTGTGACATAGAGGAAAATAATCCTACATTACATAAAAATCTCGTGTCACAGCAGTGCTTGTTATCGAACTCCTCCGAAACTAGTGTTCCCTACGCCTATAGGCTTTTAGGCTTTTTTTAAGCCTAGCCTATGAATAAAGGGACTAGAGCGGGATAAAAGCCTAAAAAGGCTTTTAGGCCTTTTTCATAGCTTTTTTTTGTCTGCCCGAGGACTATAGGCTTTTAGCCTTTTTGTAGGCTAGGCGCATATTTAAAAGGCTTGAAAGGTTAAAAGCCTATAAAGATTTTTAGTCCTTTAAGCTACGTCTATTTTATTTATTGTTCGAGTATCATAATCGTCAACTTAATTATACGATTTTAAATATTGTTTAAAAAATATAAGATCTATTGAAGATCTTATATTTTTTAAACAATATTTAATTTAATTTATTTTGCTTGTCATCATGGCTAAATTTTTTTGGAAATAATATATAACAAGTACTTATTATTTCCAATTTCAAATAATATTCGTTTTCATTAAATTTGAAAATAAATAAAAATAATTACAATACAAAAATTAACTTGTTTAAATAATAACAATACAAAAATAAACATACTAAGTCATAATCTAAATAAGTGCTATAGCTTAAGCCTACTACTTAAAAAGACTTAAGTCGCAAAAAAGCCTAAAAGGCTTTTAGGCCTATAGGCTTTTTTTAGCCTATAGGCTTTTTAAAGTGAGTAGCCTTTTAAAAGCCTACTATTCTATCATGGCCCTAAAAAAGAACTAATAGGCTTAATTTGAGGCCTAAAAGCCTATAGACCGCGGGAACACTATCCGAAACGGGTTGAACGATTTTTACGGAATTTTTTGTTGTATATTTGGTAGGTATGAGAATTGGTCGTAGGCTATGTTTAATGCCCTAGGTCTAGGTGATAAGGCTGGCCCTCTCCAAATTTTTTTTTCATTTTTCGCGCGAAAAAATTTTTTATGACACCGTAATAGAATACAAGGTGTATCAAAAATACCCGTAAAGCGGAAAAGTTTAAATGGGAATTTACACCCTTTTCGCTTTAAGAGTATACACCTTGTATACAGGATATGCACCCAGATTTTATTGACTACCTAATGCTGAGATAATGTCTACCATTTCTAATGTTTATATTTTTGGAGGATTATATTTTATCCGAAATTATTATTATTTATTATTTCATCTTTACCATTTACTTATTTAAAGTTTATCTTGTAATTAAGTTACAAGTGGCTTCGGCCAAATCCTCAAACCTGAGAGGCTGTCATAATTATTTTAAGTATTGTCAAAGTAAAAAAATATTTTTATCTAAAAAAATTTTTTTTTTTATACAACTAGATGACAAACAAGCTGACGGCCCACCTGGTGGTAAGCGGTTACCGCCGCCTATAGACACCTGCAATAACAAGGAAAAGCACTTGATATTGGCAAATGTCAAATTGAGCACTTCCTAAATTAAGATAAAAGACTATCGGTCAAATACTCAAACCTAACTTAGGTTTGAGTATTTGACCGATAGTCTTTTATTTTGATCTTATTATAAATTTCGTTTTTTCGAGTTCAAGTATCAACTCATCAGAATTAACCTACGTACCTACTTACAGGCAAAATAATACAAGCGACATATTTTCCAAAAAATTTATTGCAAGCCAGTTGACAAAACCAAAGCGTGTTAGCGTAACATACAAAAACAAATCATCGAGCAAACATGCGTGTAAGTGCTAAGATTTAGTGACAAAATATTAAAAAAAAATAAAAAAATATATGACAATAATGCTATTAAAATCCCTGATCAATAAATAACAGTCCATAATTTCAACGTTTCTGGAAAATTTTAAACAGCGCTAAAATCCATTGAAAAAACATTTTTTTATCGTTTATGAGTTTAGTAATGCGAGAAAAGAATCAGAGTATATTCTTTAACTATAATAAACTCCTTAAGGTTCGTTTTCACTGACATTTCCTTAGCGTCTATCTAAAAGAACAATGTCGTTGAGAGTCACCTAAGCCTAGGGAACGGTTAGTGAAAACGGACATAAATTAACTTGTCTTAATACAATACAAAACAGTATCTTGACTATGGAGCAAAGGTTGGTTGTAATGGTTCAAAATTATTTTAGCAACTCTATTTAAAAAGTTATCGAATAGCTTAAGCCATCTCTATTCGTGATACAGCTATTCGTGTAGTAAAATTGATAATTTACGAAACCATTTTACAAGCAGTCATAACTGATTATAACAACGAATGACTAGGTCCCAAAAAAATACAGCATTATTTATATATAATACGCAGTCCGTTTTAATCTCTGTAACCGGTATTGACTGCACTTCTGAATTAACATTACGGACTAAATGGTTCTTCTTTTCTCACGAAATTACAAAAAGGACAAATACATATAAAAACATGCAATTTTTATTAATAAGGCTGCGTTCATAAAAATGACCTGTCTGTTTTTTTTTTATAATAACACATATATTGACATATAAATGCGGTATATTCATGCATAAACAAACACAAAACATGCAACACGTAATACATTAAGACGTCAAATTGAAACACGTCATTGGGTGCGCTCACGTGACAGCAATCACTTAAGAATATTTTTTAAAGTCAAGACATGACACCGTAATTTATTTGTCAAAACGTTAATAACACATACTTTTTATAAAATAAAGCGTTAAAGTATCAAAAGAAACACACATTAAAATGAAACTTTAAAAATATTTGAAGTGTACACTCGCCCACATAATTTTTTTACATAATAATATTTTTTTAATTTCGCAAACAAAATCGTCCAGAGTAAAAATTATATTTTTGAGTGAAAAACAATATGAATTGAATGTACATAGCACATAAGACATAATTAGCATTTAATCCAGAACCTTTCGAAAAAAAATAGCACATTCGCTACTTTAATCTATTATCACAAGAAGAGTGAGCGTAAAAAGAAAATAACGTAAACAAACCTCTTTGGACGGTAGTCAAAATCTACGCATGTTACGAAGGTGTATTTATTTTCGTGTTTTATTCTGGTTTGGTTATCCAAACAAGGATAAAACTCGTTACTAAACATAACTCCATAATTGGCGTTGATATTGAAACCGCCTAAATAGGACTGTATACTTATATCATTAAACTTTTATAAAGTCAAAGCCTTCATGCACATAAATATCAGACAAACAAATCAATTGCATTAGTCAAAAACATGTTATTGCAGTATCCATTTTAGTTAGTAAGAAATTAATTGAATGCCCACTTCAACACTCATACTAAATGGTAGCTAAATATAGTGTTTTTACTATGAAATAGATACTACAATAAAATATAATAATAAAAAAACACAGAAACATGGCACAATTCAGTCTTCCTGTAGTCAACATTTACACATAAACCACGATTTGTATGGGTGCGTTACCCCATCAAGAAAATACCTTCTAAGGTGAAATTCAGGTTAACGAATAATTAGAGTGTAATATACTGCAAAGGTGACAATAAAAATTGTGAGTGTTTTGGAAAAACACGTATCCTGCTGGAGCAACACTCTTCCGTTTATTCCCGGTCGTCCCCACCCTGTCGTCCCCACTGGGTACGAGTGGGGAAAAAAATTTTGTCGTCCCCAGTGGTGACGATTGGAACTTTTTATTCCCCACTCGTTCCGCTATAGACCGAGAGTCAAAATGCAATAATCGCAAAAATTAAAAAGGCCTAAGTTCTTATATTGTATTATTGTGTATTATAGACATTCATTATATAATTAACTAGCGACCCGCCCCGGCTTGGCACGGGTGCAATGCTTATGTAAATATCATGCATGTATTATACATATAAACCTTCCTTAAGAATCACTCTATCTATTAAAAAAACCGCATCAAAATCCGTTGCGTAGTTTTAAAGATCTAAGCATACATAGGGACAGACAGACGGCGGATAGCGACTTTGTTTTATACTGTGTAGTGATAATAATTTAAGGAAACATTAAGGAAATAGGCAAACGCAATAAAAATATACCTATTTAAATACCTATTTTAAATAAATCTTTTTCAAAATATTTGAATCACTATTTAGGTAGTCAGTACTGTTCTTTAAGACGAACTTACCATCAACGGTAAATTGTAAGTATGGCGATGTAACAAACGGTCTATAGCGGAACGAGTGAGAAATAAAAAGTTCCAATCGTCACCACTGGGGACGAACGAAACTGTTTTTTCCCACTCGTACCCAGTGGGGACGACAGGGTGGGGACGACCGGGAATAAACGCACTCTTCCAGTAGGATGATTCTAAACAAATGATCGGAGAGAGAAGATTCCTTCGTCCGATCATTGGTTTAGCGTTACTTCAGCGGGGTTAGTTTTTTTGCTTTTCCTGCAAAACTACAACAAGCACATTTTTTTTATTTAGGTCACATTTACAGCACATTACACTCTAATTATGCGTAAAACTCAGTTTTACCTATAAGGTATTTTCTTGCTGGGGTAACGCAATCAATTAGTATATTAATGATTTGATTTTTAGAAATTTCTTATCAATCACAGACATAAAAAACTTGGCTGCTAGTTTCAATATGTTTTTAAAGAATTAATTATGTATCTTTATACTAAAATTATTAATATTCGTTAACTTTTTTGTACAGTGAGTTACTATTTATCAAATCTTAACAACTTTAATTGACGAATAATGTTTAATTTCAAAATAATGTTACCTAGCGATGGGAATTCCATTGTATGTAAGTTTAAACTAAGACATTAATGAAACAAGCAGCTAAGCCTACTGAACACTTTGGGCTACAAGATCACAGGTGAGAGTTATCTGAGTGACGCGGTTAGTAACGTCTAGATGGCGCTAGTGTCCAATACTTGTTCGGGCGGGACGTGTCCAGGCATTTGAATGGCGACTGCAATATAATATTACGCTTTAGATCGTATATAATTACAAAATTATTTATACAAGATGGTAAGCAGTTGCCTATAGACGCCCGTAGCACCTTGGGCACTACTCACGCGTTATTACCGTAGCCTATAGACGCTAGTAGCACCTTAGGCAGTACTCAAGCGTTGTTACCATAGCCCATAGTCGCTCGTAGCACCTTGGGCACTACTCATGCATTATAACCGTAGCGTATAGACGCTCTTAGCACCTTGGGAACTACTCACGCGTTATTACCGTAGCCTTTAGACGCTCGTAGCACCTTGGGCACTACTCACGAGTTACTACCGTAGCCTATAGACGCTAGTAGCACCTTAGGCACTACTCGAGCGTTGTTACCGTAGCCTATAGACGCTCGTAGCACCTTAGGCAGTACTCAAGCGTTGTTACCATAGCCCATAGTCGCTCGTAGCACCTTGGGCACTACTCATGCATTATAACCGTAGCGTATAGACGCTCTTAGCACCTTGGGAACTACTCACGCGTTATTACCGTAGCCTTTAGACGCTCGTAGCACCTTGGGCACTACTCACGAGTTACTACCGTAGCCTATAGACGCTAGTAGCACCTTAGGCACTACTCGAGCGTTGTTACCGTAGCCTATAGACGCTCGTAGCACCTTGAGCACTACTCACGAGTTATTACCGTAGCCTTTAGACGCTCGTAGCACCTTGGGCACTACTCACGAGTTATTACCGTAGCCTATAGACGCTAGTAGCACCTTAGGCACTACTCGAGCGTTGTTACCGTAGCCTATAGACGCTCGTAGCACTTTGGGCACTACTCACGCGTTGTTACCGTAGCCTATAGACGGAATGCGATATATTGACAGCATATGAGACTTGTTCCCCTGCTTCCAACACAACGCTGTCTCAATGTTGCTCACCGAGAAACAGAACAATACAAAGTAGTATTATTAAGCGGCGATCTGGTATTTAGTGAAGGTGTTAGCACCTCTACTACATACAAGATCGCCCCAGATCAAATCCTCTCGAGCACTCAAATTCGAGTGGCAAAATCCACTATAGCAAACCTTATTATTAATTAGATTGCATCTTAAAGTTGGGAGATGTCGATTGCTATTATAAGTTTGCTTTTTTTAAAACATCTCACTGTATACAGTAATAAAGTAGTATAACCTACAAATCTAATTGTCACTGTCACATTGACATTATTTGTCATTGTCAGTCATTTTTGTTGTCTAATTGTTTCACTAATAATTTTGATACTCTCCGCCAAATTACTCTTTAATATTAATTCTATAGTTCAATTCTATCTAGAGTAGAGTTTCGTAAAACTGACATTCAAAACTCTTATCATCGATTATTATTATTTTTTAAAATTACCAAAACAAAAATTTATCATCACAGTTCAAATTAAATAAGCTCCAATAAGCATGCACATCCACAACATGCGGTTAAGGTTAAGACAGAAACCAAACTTAGCATCGCCTATTAGAAAAAAGTAAATCTTTATTAGGGATTCTCGTGTACAAAACAGCACATCAAGTGTAACAGTTGGACTACGAAAGCCACCTCTATTACGAATGGAGCAAGGCGACCTCGAGGTCAAACTGTTACACTCACCCCGTACTCAAGGCAAATCGTACGTTTTCCCAGTTATAAAAAAAAACTAAACTAGAAATAAGTCTTGAGGCCCCGGGGACCAAGCCCTCGATCTTTCACATTCCGGGCGACTGCTCTAACCATCTTCATTCTCTAAGTCAATTGGGAATGCGCTATTTTTCACAAATTCGGAAAATATAAGCCACTGTTACCCATAAAAACAATTTGTACCTACTCTTTAGAAAATCCATAAATATGGTAAAAAACTCAAAATTTATCAAAAATGGTAATGAATTAAATACTATGAATTAAAACATACATAGTACATAGTAATTAATTTTGTCAGTATGCCCATACATTTCTTAGTAAAATCGAAACATGTGACGTCACCTTTTCCGTAGATTTTCTATGGAGCGTTTTAGGACGATGCGCGGCAACACATCAAACATACCACTATATCTGTGAAACCATTGATCTTAGACCTACTATTTCTTTATGAGTTATAAACTTCTTATTTATAAAATAAAATTAAAAGTTGTCTACTACCCTATTGACAAGTGCCGTTGGATAAATTCAGTGTTTTACGTACATCTATGTTTCACAACAAAACGCTTCGATTAATTGTAGCGTGAATCAGAGAAGGTGGTAATTATCAATACTTGAGCCCCTGAGCTACCAAGGATTTGGGACAACCCTGTGAATTTCCTCTAGCCTATCAGTATTTGCGTTATAAGCTAACATTATAACCTACAATGCTAAAATATCATACTTCCAATTCCAACACCCGAACAAGATGCGAGAGTTATCGCGGGTTTGTTCTCCCTGCCCAAGGCTACTTTTTCTAGTTTAGATATTTTTTCTAACTTTATAACGTAAAAAATAAAATTAAGAATATAAAAGAAAGGATATATACCCAGCAGTGGTCATACATACCGGTGGAACGGGCCGCGGGAAGGGAGCGAGACAGACGAGCAACACTGTCATGTTGTCGCAGCCCAGGCCTCCGGTGGCACAGTTCGGCGCTAAGCAACGCTGCATCAGCGCTTCACAGACGGCGGCCGGTTCCCAGCCGCTCATCAAGCGGACCCGGCAGAACGATATCACTTCCTGTTAGGTTTTAATGTAAGCCCAATTATTTTTGGTCTAAGCAATCTCTATGTCCATATACAAAACCATTTTCAAATTATATTTTATGTACACACGACAGCACAAGTGTAACAGTTGCACTACGAAAGCCGCCTCTATTACGAACGCAGTAAGGATGGTCTCAAGGTCAAACTGTTACCTATAACCTTAAGCGTATATTTGACGAACATCTCCGAGATGACTCCGTAATATGAGAGCGACAAACAAAACGGCGTCAATGGTTACGGCAATAGCACATTGAGGCGAGAAATTGGTATTGGCGAATTGATCGAGTAGGTAATTAAAGTGACGTTTGAGTGTTCCAATACTTTCAAAGAGAGTAACACTTGACATATCTCAATATTTCTGTTATGTATTCACTAAACAGTGATGGATGCATAATTAAGTGGTAGCCAAATAAGATTTTTCATCCCGTTTAATTATAATAAAACCATTTCCATGATTGCCCTTTTGTACCTTCGTTACTAGATTATGATCGGATACATGGTATAGTTTCCCAAACGTGAGATCGGTATGTTAAAGGAATAAAATTCCCATTGATGCGATTATTCGGTCCACGGATCGAACGGTAATAACTTCTATATAATTTTACCACATAATGAGAAAAAAAAATAGACCAAATTTAAAAAAAACTTCTAAAAAATGGCGCGATTGTTCTAAATTAAAGGTAAACCTTAGTCATACTCCATTTAAACAATGTTTCTTCTGTATATTGACCTATGATAAAAGCTACGCAAACATAATTTATGACTAAGAAACAAAAGGACAACAAGCGATAATGTATCGCAGTTCTCTGTAACTTAAATAATGGAAATTTTATATCGGACGCCAATGATACCCGAAGTAAGCTGAGACCAATCATTCGAGTGTCCTCGTGACGTCATTCAAATGGAGTTCGGTGGAATATCAACATCTTCTAATACGTACAAAGTTCAAATTGGTTTGATTCATAAATTGTTTCTTAAATTTTATTCAATTAAAATAATTTTACTAGGTGGTAGGCCCGTATGTAGGCCCGTTCGTAGGCACCACCGCCTTTCTTATTTCAGCTGTAAAACAGTTCGCTGTGTTTCGGATTGAAGGGAAAGGTAGCCAGTGTAGTTACTGGGCATGGACGGCATTTCATCTTAGGCCTCAGGATGACAACGCACCTGCAATATCAAGTGATTTTCCCTTGTTATTGCAGGCGGCGGTAACCGCTTACCATCAGGTGGGCCGTCAGCTTGTTTGTCATTAAGTAGTATAAATTTTAAAAAAATCCTAAAATAAATATTATTGCAATAATTTCTATTGGATCAATCAATATTTATAATTCATTTACGCAGCTCTTTTTACTCTTTGAGCTTATTCACACTGTTTTTTTTACTATTCACACTTCAGTGTTGATACGAACGCAAACAACCTATTAAAATGTCCAGACTACGACCAACAGCATCGTCTGCTGTTAAAAAAACTTCGTACAAATAGACCCTTACAAGCCCACCAGCGTTCCCTCAACAGTCGAATATTGATTGTTTCTGGTCTGCGGGTACTTCTTCGAATACGAGACTAACACCCATATGCACAGTCGGCTCCTCGAGATTTCCTCCACTCGACTGTGACTCGACTCAGCCTCAAGGATAAAATCGGTATGCAGAATTCAAAAAACTATCCTCGACTTGAGCAAATTCCTCAGTTGAGTCGAGTAATGAACTGTCAAACTCAAGGTACGTCGCGATCTACCTTGAGGTCTCCTCAAAGGTTGTTAACAGTGCTTTTCACGTTATTTCTAAGGTTATTTCAAGTTTTATTAGCATAATGACTGATTTCTATGATTTTATTGACTAACTTTCAAGTGAGTATATGTGCTAGATACAACTTTATTAATTTACCTAGATATTGTGATGCAAATATAATTATGTCAACCGACAGTGGTGTTTAATTTATACTTTATGATAAATTCCCTCAAGCACGCCCTTACAATTTCACTAAAAACTTGCCTCCCGGCCATAATAATTTTCATACTGAACGCGAAAAACATGAAATCAAATAAATTAAAATAAATCATTGCAGTCGACAGTTGAGTTGAATGACAAATAATGACAGAACTGAAAGATACCTCACAGAAGCAGAACACAATCTCAGAGGAAGACGACATCCCACAGATGAAAAAAGTGAACCATAAACATATTCTCTACACTTTGCCAATATAATAATAAGAAATTTCATGACGTCATTCCTTCACTCAACCACAACTCGACTTTACTGGAGTTTCCTCACTGGAGGATGAAGCCGTAACTGAACATACCGATTTCAAGGATGTTTTTAAGTTTTCCTTGAGGTGACTTCGACTAAGGTCGAGTGGAGGCGGTTTCGAGGAAACGTCTCTGCATATCGGTGTAAGGGCTGATTTTTCAATCCTCAGATAATTTTTATCTAGAGAATAATTTTGACGTTTTGACAGATTTTCTATAGTTTAACTGTCAACTTGTCAAAGTTATTCTCTGGATAAATCCTATCTGGGGAATGAAAAATCAGCCCTAAACGAACTAAACCTGCGAGTATGGATCTATCTATCGACCAAATTAGGCACTTAAACTAGATATAGCGGACTTCTTCTTCGGACGACAAAACTATTTTTGGCAATATGGAACGTCAAATTTTGATTATCGAGAGTTTTGTTTAATTATTACAAAAATAAATTCTAACCTCGTTTGATAAGACCTCCCAGATGCCATCACAAGCTATGACGATGAACTCCCAGTCGTCATTCAGATGTCGAACTTGAATGTCAGGATACGCTGGAACCATAAACATTTTTTTACACTTTAATAACTTTCATGATATCTTGTAACGGAGGGAGGTAAGATTGGGAAGGTCCAATAAATTAAAGCACCGGTATGCGTCACTTTAAGAGTATATTATTAATGTAAAATAAAGGCACAAAACGTATCTTATGATTGAAACTAGACAAATTAATAAATTCAATATTCGAATCTGGAATGTTATACAGAGTGGTGCCGTCAATGCGACAATAAATTTAAACATGGGCTATATTAGTCCATAGAAATGGTTTAAATTTATTGTCGCATTGACGGCACCACCCTGTATGTTTTTTTTTTATACAACTAGATGACAAACCTATGTATAATAATATATCGCACAAGCTATTAGCAGGATTCCAGAGCGAGACACTGGTAAGAATGGAGATACGTCTCCTCTCACGGTGAACAATATAATATTTTTTTAAAAGGTAAAACCGAATCAAGCGCCAAATCAAGAATTTGAATTTTGAGTTTATATCGCTTTAAATATTGCCAGGAAATTCGGTAGGTGAAACGAGGTGGTATAACATCGCAATGTTATAGTACCACGTTACAATCTAATCATTTTTTTTGCAGGAGTAATCCGCTTACAAACTCTCTAGCCGCTGGCTAAGCGACGGGCGTGGGTGACGGTCACCCTGATCGTACGGTCGACCACAGAAGAAGCTGAACACGTTAGTGCCATGTCACAATAAAAATGGTGACATTATGGTAAGGTAGCAACTGTTAATTATGTTCACAGCAGAGGTGTGACATGGTACTAAAGTGTTCAGCTACTTCTGTGGTCGACTGTACCAGCACTAAGAAATTGAGAATACTCACTAAAACTCCAACTAAAGGGTCCTTGGTGGTGGAAGGAGCTTCGGTGGCGCAGTGGTTTGAGCAAAGCAACTTTCGCCATAGACGGTCACGGAATGGGTCAATCAGATTTATAATCGCGAGCTCCTCCGTGCTTCGGAAGGAACGTTAGGCCGTTGGTCCCGGTTGTTACTGCCACCGCTTTAACCCACCAACCCGCATTGGGCCAGCGTGTTGGTGTTATGGCCCAAGCTCCTCATGTGTTTCTCTTATGTAGGAAGGCCTGTGCCCAGCAGTGGGACGTATATAGGCTGGTAATGATGATGATGATTAAAGACACTTCAGAACGAGCTAACTATGGTAGCTCCTCAGTCTTCAATACTACTCTATAACTACATCGTGTGTTGAATTCACGAGCTCCTCAGTGCTTTGCAACTCACGTAAAAACGTCCCGGTTGTTACTGTAACAGCTTCAACCCATCAACCCGCATTGGGCCAGAGTGGTAGTATTCTGGCCCATACTCCTCATGTGTTATCTCCTAGAAGGCCTGTGCCCGTCAGTGAGACGTAGGTATACAGGGTGTTAGTGGGACGCTCTCGGAAACGAAGGCAGGTGGCATTGCTCGTCAACTAAAACACTATTTGTTAAAAAATAAATTTGAATTCACGAAAAAAATATCAGCTGTTCCATACAAACAGGTTGTGTAGATATTACAATTTGTATGAAACAGCTCATTTTTTTTCGCGATTTTATTTTTATTTTTTAGCAAGTCGTGTTTAGTGTGACCAGCACAGCTACCTACCTTCGTATTCGAGAGCGTCCTCCTAACACCCTGTATAGGCTGGCGATGGTGATTATGATGATTCCATTGTTACAGTTCTCCCATAGGATACCTGGCGAAGGACATAAGATCCAGGACCCATAAAAATACCTGTGACTATCTGTTCCTGCGGCGAGAGTCTGTAGTTCCTCTTAAACACGTAGTCTCCTAATGCTCTGGACAAGGCCAGGTTCCCGTTGACTCTGTTCAGTTGAACCCATCCTCCGCCTGCTGTGATCCTGCGTAACTCTTCTTCATTGTTCGGCTTGTGGTCATAGGAGAGTACTTCCACCTGGCAAAGCATTTCTTGAAAATTGAATGAATGAAGAAACGAGATCAACACATTCTGTGCAACATATTTTCTTGATTTAATTGTGCACCGAGTGAAAAAAGTTAAAGATAGATAGATATATGTACAGTATCTCAAAAAATCTGGAAAAATCTCCTGAATCTGGGAAAAATACTAACAATTCGTTTTATCCATAGTTTGTGCGTACTGCTGCCATTTATGGGCGGGAGCGCCTAGATACCAGCTTGGACCATTTGACGTGCTCCAAAGACGCGCTATGAGAATTGTCGACGATCCTGAGCTCACAAGCTCACAGGTATTGAACCTTTAAGCCTAAGGAGAGATTTTGCCTCCTTGTGTGTGTTCTACCGTTTGTATAACGGGGCGTGTTCTGAGGAATTATTTGACATAATGCACACGGCTTCTTTTTGTCATCGCACCACTCGCCATCGGCAGGGAGGTCATGCTCACAAATTGGAACCAAAGTGGTCGCGTACTGTACGGTTTCAGATAAACTTTCTCCCGCGTACGCTCAAGTTGTGGAATGAGCTCCCTGCAGAGGTTTTCTCGAATGAGTACGTCAAAAAAGGCGTGAAAAGGTGTTTACAGGGTCGGCAACGCGCAAGTGATACCCCTGGTGTTGCAAGCGTCCATAGGCTACGGTAACCGCTTACCATCAGGTGGGCCGTATGCTTGATTGCCACCTGTGGTATATTAAAAAAAAGTTGAAATTCGTCGATTTCACCGTTTTTCACTATGGCAATATGGTGGGTAGTGACATTGGCGCCATGACGAATTATTGGCTGTGTTGCAGTTTTTTCTTTAAAAATTCTTTTTTTGTACCACGCAACAAAGCAAATAAAAAGAAAATGGACAATTGAACACTGTTCAGCATATTTTTATCTATTTTTCAGAATACTGTACATAAAGCTGGCCGGGGTCTCCATACATTTTTGAAACATCTCTTTTACAATGAGTGAAATAATTGCATTATTATTAGCTATTAAACAGCTAATAACCAGAGGTCGGAATTAGGTAGAGTTATATGAAAGTGGATGTGCCTCAAATCCCGAGATTAATTTTAAAGAGCGGAAAAATACCGTGATTTATTAAATAAAAAAGTTATTTACTTTTACACAATATGAACCACTGCACGCCAAAATTGCCCAATTTACATCAACAACATCGGATGTCCGAAGTTGCAAAATTTGAAATCCCGGGAAGAGCCATATTAATGTCAACATTTCGATGCCAGTACATAAATAACTGTACCTAATTCCGACCTATGCTAATAACTCCTGTTCACAATACTTTATGCTACTATCACTAAACAAAAATAAACACAGAGAGAGATGATAATTGTGTATAGGACTTACAGTGCCCCTAATGCTGGCTATAGCCCTCGAGTCGCCGACGTTAGCGCAGTACAGGGTGTTCTCTTTGACAAGTACGACAACGGCAGTGCTGCCAGCTACCTTCTCTTGCAGCATTACTTCTTCGAGCATCGCCTGATCTAGGTCGAGGAAGCCCTGGATGAAAAAAATCGTCAATATAAGTATAACACACTACTAGGTGGTAGGCCCGTATGTAGGTAGGGTCGTCTGGGTAGGTACCACCGTCTTTCTTATTTCAGCCGTGAAACAGTTCGCTGTGTTTCGGATTGAAGGGAAAGGAAGGTAGCCAGTGTAATTACTGGGCATGGACGGCATTTCATCTTGGGCCTCAGGATGACAACGCACTTGCAATATCAATTGATTTTTCCTTGTTATTGCAGGTGTCTATAGGCGGCGTTAACCGCTTACCATCAGGTGGGACGTCAGCTTGTTTGTCATCTAGTAGTATAAAAAAAACACAATGTTATGAAAGTATCTATTTTTATAAGTTTTATACCGACATAGTGATAAAATTAGAATGGTTGTAGTTTGTAGTGTAGAAGTTTGTAGTGTAGATTTTTTTTCTGTTAATATCCTATGTAAGTACCTATTTTATAAGTTAAAAAGTTAAACACTGTAATTGTGGTGATCAAATAAACTTATTCTGAATCTTATTGTTATTTTTTACTAACAATTTATGAGTCTCTGTTACTCGAATAAGTAAAATAATAATAATAATTGGCGTTTACAATAATGGGCCTAATTCTGAAGACCCACAATAAATCTCTTTCTAGAAGCTTGGTGGCGTAGTGGTTTGAGGGCTATGGTTACGATTACAAAAACATAGCAACTTTCCCCAAGGTCGATTCTGGGATGGATCAAACAAAATTTCTAATCTTTGAGCTCCTCCGTGCTTCGGAATGCACATTAAGCCATTGGTTCCTGTTGATTTTGCAAACGTTTTAACACACCAACCCGCATTGGGCCAGAGCGTAGTGGTGTTATGGTCCGAGCTCCTCATGTGTTTCTCCCATATAGGAAGGCCTGAGCCCAGCAGTGGGATAGTCATATAATCTAAGTAATTTTTGTGTGTATTAAAACATAAAATGATTACAAAAGGTAGTATCAGTAGCAGTAGACTGGTAACTAAGTCTTATTATCAAGTCCAAACTTAAAGATTTTATGAAAGCAGGGAATGTAACGGTACTCGATGAAACGGTTTTAAACGGTATTTTTTTTCGATACCTGACCGTTTTCTGCACTTTCAAATCTCGATAATAACGGTTCCCAGAAATTGAGATATAATCTAATACATCATTCAAAGGATACCATAATTTAAAGGATACCCATAATAACGGTACCTTAATTTTTAGGTCAGATACCCGTAACTTAAAGCGATTTTACACGTAACGTTGTCAGCTTGAGCGATCGGTATCCGATTAAATACAGAGACCTGTTAGGAGTTTTGATTTATCGGTCGCGTGTAACCGCTACTGTAAATAGATATCTTTAGGAGTCACTGAATTTGGATACCGGTAATAATGATACCCAAATTTTGTGATGATTTTTAGTCCCTGGATGAAACATTATGCTTTTTGAGATAGAGATTATTATGTTGTCTATACAAATATAATATTTCCGTATGGATTGAATATTTTTTTTAATACTGTGTGTGTACATGAATTTATAAAGAAATAAATAAATATTTCATCATGAAACTCTGGACAATGTTGTTCTACCTGCTTCAGAGCCTCCTCAATGTTTCCGAGATGATACTCAGGCCGTGCCGTTATGAACTTGTGTAGATGTTTGCCAGCATATTCTGCTATATTTGCACCTGAAATAGAAAGAAAGAAAGAAAAATGTTTATTTAGGGCAAATATGACAAAATACAAAAAATAAATCAGCAATAAGATAAGACATAACACATCTGCAACTAAAATGGTAATATTAATATACCTGCCTACCAACAGAAATCCCATCACAAGTAGATATTTCTATGATGAGTATGAAAATTTGTTCACAAGTCAGGGACATTTGTATGTTTATTTGTCTAGTGTCCACAACATGACGTTAGTTATACACTGGCCCAATACGAGTAAACTGGTGGTCCACAGCAATCAGGCATTTGAGAAAACATAAATATTATTAAATAATTCAACTTAATAGATGCTTCAATTTCATGGACATTCTGAAATACTATACATATACAGGTTGTTTGGTACATGGTAGAACAAGTGGCTCCTACCCATCAATGGCAACATAATCATGAAATGAAATTAAATAAAACGAAATGAGGATAACATATTTATTTAAATAGAGATATATTCAAGAAATAAGAATTTCAAAAATTTTTTTTTTTTCATGTTAATCATCATCATAATAATTTCAGCCAAGAGACACCAACTGCTGTTCATAAGCCTTCACCATGTACTAAACATCCTTATAATCAGTTGTGGACTTTTGTGTCAACTTGTGAAACTTACAAGGTTGAAAACTTGTGAAACTTACAAGGTTGGCAAACTATTTAATAAAACCAATACAATTACCTCCATGTCCATCATATACAGCAAAAAATGCAGTTCCTGGATCATCAGGTAAAGACAGTATGTGTGTATGCGAGTCATCCATAGAAACCCTCCAGCCCTGCATACACGATGAGCCAACAAGGTACCGGCTGTCCTGACATGTTGTTGACTGCTTCTCTGTTACAGGCTCTGATAGCGTCTGCCCCATGACTCTAAAAATAAATGATTGATTGTTTAACACGAGAATGCTACATGTATCTTTCAGGAAACACAATTTGAGATCTTGAAAGGCCGCATGCAAACATCTGGAAACTGCTGCCCTCCACTGCTATAAACCTAGCTCAAGGTTAATAAAATAAAGGAAAGAGTTTATTTGAAAATACTGGTTGTGAAGAAAGCAACGGTTTATGTTTCTAATGGATACACATGGCCTGACAGGATGGTAAATTTATATTTACACATGGCATTCTATATGTAAATATTGTGTAAAGATAGATAGAGGTAGGGCATAGTAGTATTTTCTACTATAATTTTGAGAATTATTCCTTGTAGGTACACTTTCCTCATGCCACCTGGGGAAACACCTCCAACTTATAGATGATACAACCAAATAACATTACTCTTTTGTAGTCGTTTGTTCAGTGAATAGTCACCAGAACTCATTGAGGAAGTGCTATGTTGAGCGCAGAGGAACTTGCCTTCATGCTGTCAACAAAACAATACCTTATTTTTTACAGGCACCATATAAGTTGGCATTACAAGGGTCTATAGATTGTTGTAACTGTTTCCCATCAAATGGGCCATTTTTGCTTGTTTGCCATCCTTATTATTTATTTATTTTATTGTAAACTAAGTTAGTTTACACATTATTTAAAACAATGGAGAAAGACAAAAACATAAAATATTATTCCTGTGAACATTCATCAGGCAGGCATTACATTCTTATAGTATGATAAAATGATTTTGTCACATTGAAAAAAAATACAATTAGACTAGGGAAGCATCAAATATCATTGACATCACTTATTTAAGGTGAATAATTGTAATTGTAATGGTTCATTAAAAGGGTTAGTAACAAGCTTGGATAGTCATTGCCACAGCCACTTTGGAAACCATAAGTCTATTCAATATCCTTGATGAACTTGTGCTATCTATCTTGCGATAGGAAGACAACTGCAAGTGCAATAATACCTTTGGCAGCTTATAATTCTAACTGCTTTCTTAATAACGGTCATGAGTGATTAAATACTTTTGATGAGATCTACAAAACAGTAAGTTATCATTTTAACCTGTCAAGTTACAAATTCCAGGCGAAATTGGTTTTTAATTGTGATATGCTCTAGGAAGCCTTAGATGGCTTACCAAATTAGTATAGGCTAGCAAGAGACGAAAGGTGGTGGTACTCTGTAAGGTGGAAGGTTTCCTAAACCAGGCAGCCATAAACATCATAATCCTTCACATCAAACCAAAAGGATTATAACTTGGATGTAGGTATAAAATTTTAAGCCTGAATTTAATAAGTTAAAAAACTTATACAAATATAATATAGCCCACACAATGCAACCCATAGACATTCAATACACCATAATGAACATATTACAGAACTAAATTATTTCACATTTTAATCTTATTCATTTGTTTACTTCTGTTTTTTAGCACTATTGCTTTTATTGAGTTCAACAAAAATTATTAAAAATAATATGTGCATGTACTAGATTACAAGAAACAGTTACTTTAAAATTACTCACCGGTTTATCAAATGCAATTAAAATGCGATATCCTTCACAATCACAATAGCTACACAGTAAATTTATCACTGTTTTTACGAATGATTTATTTTGGCGAGATAGAAAGAAAAATGCGTAGGTAGATAGATGTCAAACAAACGTCAAATTGACATTTTACCATAAGCATTTTTTGGTAGGTTGACCTTTTTATTGGGCAGGCAAAGGGAACTTAGCTCATACAGCCAATTTACTGTAAACATTTTTTTGTTCGGTTCGCCCTTTTTTTGCGCCGCTTGCCTATCGACTTAAATACAAAGAAATAAATAGCAATCAGATTTTCTGAAGCACAGTTTTCAATAATGGAAATCAGATGAGTATCCTAAATTATTACCTTTTTAATTAAATACATAAATATCTATTGATTTCCAACGAATAGCCAAGTTTAAAATATGATTTTATTCAGAAAAGTGGGACCAACCTTAATAACTTTGATGTTCCAAACATGATTAAGCCAACTAAAAATATGATGTAAAAATTTCTCTTATGTAATTATCATCTAATTGTAACACATAAATTTTTATTTATATCTTGTATTGACAAATACAGACAAGTTGATATTTTTAAAAGTCAAAATGTTTTCTTCTATTCTAGCCAAAGATTCTAAACGTAGTGATTCCCTTATACTTACATTACTCATTGGATTACATTCTCTTCGCGAAAGATTCTAGCATTGAAAAGTTATGACCTATGAGTTTCATTTATGTTATTATGTTATGTTATTCATTTAGGCTATTTAATTATTATCTTTTCAAGTACTCACATTTTACGCACTTTTACGCACATAGGTAGTACCTACACCGTCGCATTTGCATGGGGCAGTGAAACAGTAAAGCGAAACAACAAAAAGCTGGAATTTGGCTACATCATTAGTTTAATTTTTCACGGGTAACTGCAAAATGGTCACTATAGAGACCCAGACTTTCCGCATCTAAATTCCCATTAATTTCTAAGTGTTTCGCATCACGAGGCATCATCACGGAATTTGTGCGGGGGTACAGATTTTCGTATAGGTAATAGAAACCGAAACTAAAGAAATATTTATGAATTGAATTTGAAATTGTCACGAATTTTATGCAGTTGGATTACAAAAATATGTTTTTATCTTATTACATACCTACTAAGGAGGTGTTAAGAAGTGGACTGAAGCTAAAGATGTATTCTGTGGTAGATGTCAGTTATTTCGCGCCAAAACATAGAAACATACATAGTCGATGTCCTTTCCCAGGATCTGTATCAATGTCATAATTTATTAAAATTGGTTCAACAGACAGAGTTACCGGATGTAACTCTGTCTGTTGTGTATAATATTATAGTCATTTCATTGCCTATTTTATAATTAATATTTTTTATTATTATTATTTACTGTTATATATAAATGATTGATTATAATTACTAGCATATTTTAAATTCTCATTGTTAGGTACTAACAAAGCATCAAATGTTATCTGAAATAAATGAATTATTATTAATATTATATAGTAGTGGTAGTAGTATGAATTATTAACATTATTTCTGTCGATAGCACAAACTAGAACACTACCTATAGGTATAATTGCTATTAAAAAAAAAATTATAACCAACATCCATAGCACACCCTAATACACAGATCAGAAAGAGTATATTCTGTAATAAATAATACTTAAAAAAATAGACCACTAGAACCTACAACAATAAACAGAATTCGAAATTGATTCGATTTGTCTATGAACTTGTGACCTTAAAGTAGGTAATATTCCATACGTCACCACATTATTATTTTAGTTTCGATATTTTTCCTATAAGTAGGTACCTATAGATAAGATGGCAAAACTTTTTGTTTAAATCAATGTCAATAACATATCTTTATTTGTACTCTGAACAATATGCTTCAGTTATTGTTCTGAGATTTCGTACCTTTCGTACGCTTTTCGTCATCCATAATGAATAATAGTATAACAGAATACGTAATAGGGATATGCCTACTACGTTTAAATATGACGTTTGAATTTAATTCAATATAGATAATAGCCCTTACAGATCTTTATCACTTCTGTAAACTGAATACGGTACCTTACATATACCTAAATGTTTTAAGATGATCGGAATGAACAACCCAATATCTAACTGAAATTCGAAGGACCAAAGTACCTAATGAGATGAAAGAAGAAAAAGAAGGGTTCTTTTTATTTAAGAAGTACCTACAGACTCGGCCTTGCCTCAGCTGCTGCTAGACTCGAAATCTTGTCCCAAAGCATATACTCTTGCTAAGGCTCCAGGACCCAAGGTCCTACTATTACCTACACTTTCGACGTTCTTTATTAAATATTCCACTACTGAGCACAGGCCTGCCTACATGGGAAAACACATGAGGAGTTTTGGCCATAACACCACTACGCTGGCTCAATGCGGATTATTCGGATATAGCAGTTGCCTAGTAACAACCATGTAACAACCATTGATATAAACAAAAAAGGGTAACAACGTGCCTTATAAAGAGAAGCTCGAGACAACAAAGATGTTTTTTATCCGGCTAAGATAACTGTCTCAAAAAATCAGGAAAAAATTCCTGAACCCGGGAAAAATAATAATAATTCCTTTTCATGCATAGGTATATAGTTTATTTGCACAAAAGTTGAAACTTTTCGTGGATTTTACTGTTATTCAGTACGGCGGTGGCGGGCGACATAGGAGTCAACTAAACGTCACCAAATGACCAAAGTGACATAGGTGCCACAGATTAGAGAGATAGGCGCCGTGATGAATATTTGACTTTCATCATCATCATCATACCAGCCTATGATGTACACTGCTGAACAAAGGCCTCCCCCATCGATCTCCAAATAAAACGGTTCTGCGCAGCCTGCATCCAGCGGCTCCACGCGACCCTGACCAGGTCGTCTGTCCATCTAGTGGGAGTCCATCCTACTTTGCGCTTTCCGGTACGTGGTCGCCACTCCAGAACTTTAACGCCCCACCGGCCGTCCATTCTGCGTGCTATGTGCCCTGCCTACTGAAACTTCAATTTGCTAATCCTATGAGCTATGTCAGTGATCCCCCATCCCAGGATCGACCATGGCGAACGTTGCTTTGTTTTTCGAATCGAAACCAGAGCGCTTAAACCAATACGCCACCGAGCTCCTCAGATACTTGGTCAAACAAAAAAGCATGAGAAACCTATCCGTTACTTTTTTACGACCTTAGCCTTCCCATATTAGTGAAACAGTTGAATAAACAATAAGTCGCGTCACGAGCGAGGCATCATTTTTGAAAGCTGAGGCAATAAAAATAAACGCAATATCTACAGTATTATTTGACGTAAACGGTTGATACGTTATCTTAGCTTAGACCCTTAGTTCCCGGAGACTCGACGGGGGTCTATACGTTGGCGTGTCGAAAAGAACATTTTTGACGATTTTTGGGAATATGGTAGAAAAGTATACCTGCTTCCGGTGGACCCCCGTTTACCGGAACCAGCTAAGTTTTGTAAGTGGTCTATGAGAAAAAGAAACTGGGAAGAATTGAGGGGTTTACAAAGACTTCCAAAAACACGAAATACATACCGATTTTCACAAGTTTTATATGTTTCTGTCACCAACGTTTCAGTTGTCAAGGTGAAACCACCAACGTTTCAGTTGTCAAGGTAAATAAATAGCAGATTCTTATGGTCTAAGCACGTTATCTATTCGTTAGTCAGTTAATAAGATACACCTACCTACTTACCTATCTAGTCATCTGGTTTCTTTGAAATAAACGTTAATCCAGGAAGGAAAATGTATAACTGTAATTTACAGTCGACAGCACATCAAGCGTAACAGTTTAACCTTGAGACCGCCCTTACTGCGTTCGTAATAGAGGCGGCTTTCGTAGTGCTACTGTTACACCTGCCGTGCTTTTGTCTGTAATAATTGTAATGGTAAATACAATCCAATCCGGTAAAACTATTATATACTTATATCCTTGGAATATATTTCGAAATATATGCATTCAGTCAAAAAAGTATCGGGAATGGATGATTTGTTTATGGTTCCAGATTCTACTTTTTGTTTCTTTTGTTGTTGTTAGATTGGCACAACTGTTTTCCATTTTGGCGCGAAGTTTAAGTTGCATCTGTTTTTTATAATAAATACAGTGTTGTTTTTAGATACTTTAAATCATATTCATATCAGTGTGTATTGCGAATTTCATAATGGGCAAAAACATCGAACAAAGAGTTTGTCTTAAATTTTGCATCGCCAATGTAATTTCGTGTTCGGAGTCACTGAAAATGTTACAGAAGGCTTACGGTAAATCGACTTTATCAAAAACACGGGCTTATAAGTGGTACAAAGCGTTCAAAACCGGTCGAGATGTGATAGAAGATTTGCCTCGCTCTGGTAATCCACCAACGTCTGCAACTGAAGTTAACATCGCAAAAGTGAGGGAAATAGTGACTGAAAATCCTCATTCAACTTTGAGAGAGATAGCCGGTGAACTTTCTGTATCTCACGAGTCGATCCGTACCATTTTAAATATCACTTGGATATGAAACATGTTGCCGCACATCGGCTAGTCTCAAAAGACCTGAATTTTCTCCAAAAACTCAATCGCATAAGAGTCGCTGAGGACATGCTAGAACGAGTCAATTCCGACCCAACATTCATGACACGCATTGTAGCTGGTGATGAGACGTGGGTTTACGAGTTTGACATGCAAACTAAGTCAACAAGCTTCGTAGTGGCGCCTTCCAACTGAACCGAAACCGAAAAAACCACGTCAAAGTCGATCAAAAGTCAAAGTCATGTTGAAAGAAAACATTCTTTGACTCTCGCGGTGTTGGGCACTCGGAAATCTTGCCGGAAGGTCAAACAGTAAATAAAGAATATTATTTGAGCGCTATGCCGTGGAAAAAAAAATATTGGATTTTGCACCACGATACTGCGCCTTCGCACAAGGCCATCATTGTGAACGAATTTTTGACCAAATACTCAACAAATACCATCGACCAACCACCTTATTCACCAGATATGGCTCTAGCCGACTTCTTTCTTTTTCCTAATCTCAAATTACCACTTCGTAGCACCCGTTTTCAATCGGTAGAAGACATAAATTAGAGTTAGTATTTTTTACTAACTCTAATACATATAAGACCATTGTTACTAACACTATTATGGGCTTGACCTGAAATAAATGATTAATAATAATAATAAAGGAGAATTCGCGGCGAGAACTGAACTACATTCCGGAAACAGCGTATAAAAAATGATCAAAACATTCGTTGGCGTACGTGTATCGTTTCTGAAGGAGCATACTTTGAACTGTTTGAAGGTGATAAAATAAATTTAGATGAATAACTAACATTTTGTGTATTATTGATCTTTTCCCGGTACTTTCTTGGCAGAGTACTATTTCTAAGATAGAATAAATTCACTCTATGGGGCGGGGACTGAACCAGCGGCTTTTCACAGACTGGGGTGTCTGCTCTAGCCATCTCTGAGCTAACAAGGAATTGGGATAACTGTAATGCATTTCTTCCAGTCTATTTGACTATTATATTTTATACATTAAAACCCCAAGTAACAAAATAAGTACACAATTGATAAAAACGTGAAAACGTTACGTTAATAGTAAGGTAGCCCACTTACAACAAAAAAGGTTGTAAGACTACTTCACTAATACGTAAAACTTATTAATTTACATCTAGGTCTAAGACTGAAACTTATTTAGTTTTAGAAGTTTCACAAAAATGAAAAATTATGTTCCTATTCGCAGAATTTTTCTTCCGGATAGCGCGTCACGAATTCACGACACAATCGCTGATTTACCGGTTCAGGTTCAAAAGTGCCATTCAATCAATATCAGCAAGTTTTAAATTACACTGATCAAGGGGATGACGAAACTAACACCACTAATGTCTATCTCCGCGACGAGCCAGCCAGTATCGTGTGACGCCGTGCGGCGAAAGTGCGCGCTCACTGAATCGGTCCACGCGATTTGAATTTCGAATTTTATTGTCTTTGAAATTATTTAGCCGGGAAAATGGCTTGTCCTATGAGGTGAGTTTTTTTTATACTTACCTGATATTTATCATATTAGTTTTTAAATTATTGATAAAAAAAATTTAAATAATCACATAAAAACGAAGAAGCGCTGTTGAAATTAAATGCCAGATTTTTACAGTAAACATTCAAATTTCAAAGGATTTAGAATAAATATTAAAAAGGAAAACTGCAACTTGCAGGTGTAATGTTTATTTTTTTGTGAAAAAGGTAAGTACGTTTAGTCACAAGCATTTTTCTTTCTACCCACTTTTATAGTTCGTGCCTCTTATTGCAAAGGTAGCATAGCCTAAAAAGCCTATAAATGTAGCATCCTGAAATCCGGTCCTGGTTTTATTTCAGATACTGGAAATTAAATATTAGATAGCTATGTACTTACATAAAAGAAAAATTAAAACGAGAATATTTCTTTTTCCGACTTACCTATTCGGGTAATGTAGGTATCCTAATTGCTAATATTTTATACTTAAACTAATTCAGTAGTAGGTGATATAATTTTATCGCTGACCTCAAAACCCTAAAGTTTATATTCGAGTATTATGCGGTTTTTTAGTGGATGGCTTACCAAGTCACGCCAAGCCTAGTCGGGAATGGATGAACTCACCAAGTCTGAATGACAGAGGGCAAAACATCACATATTATTTATTATATTATAACAAGATTATTACATTGCTTAGTCTATCGACCGTAGGTTATTCCTATTTGTCTTAATAACTTAATGTTTCCTAAAATCGCAATCTCAGATCATAGAAAGTTTTATACTTATGATCTGAGAGCTCAATCCTTCTTTGCACCTTGGCGGCTCAGTGGTTAGAGTATAATCCGTTCGCAACCAGGTGGCGGAACCTTTTAAAAAAACATGTATAGTATCTTTTTTTCACTCAATAGTAAAAAAATCATTATTTTTTTATACCAAAATCACAATTAAACTGGCACGCATGACTTCCGGATTGTGAACGAATAATATAAACTTAGATATACAGGCTGGTGGCGACAATACTACAACAAATAAAACATGGGCTAAATATATAAGTTCAAACAAATGGTTTGCAACTTTCAAAAACATCTAATTCATTTGATAATTTCAGAGCATTTCTATGAAATAATGCACCCAATGTTACACTACTACTGTGTTATACTATTTCATACAAACGTCATAAAATTATCAAATGAATAAGATATTTTTGAAATTTGTATGAAATAAGCAGCCAATGTTATATTATGAATTTTATGAACTAACTAGCTGACGTCGCAAAAATATAAAATAGATAGTAGCCGATTCTCTGACCTACTGAATATACATATAAAATTTCATGAAAATCGGTCAAGCCGTTTCGGAGGAGTATGGTAACTAAATTTTTGAGTCGAGAATTTTATACAGGGTGGTGCCGTCAATGCGACAATAAATTTAAACATGGGCCATATTAGTCCATAGACTAGTTCATGACATTTGTGTGAAATAATGCTGCCACCCCGTTACACTATTCCATACAAATGTCATGAAATTATCAAATGAATACGATATTTTTGATAGTGGCAAACCATTTCTATGGACTAATATAGCCCACGTTTCAATTTAATTGTCGTATTGACGGCACCATTCTGTATAAGATATAGCGCATGTTTTAATTTATTGTCGTACAGAGTGGTGACCCTGTATATATTCAATTACCAACAGCTTCACAAGTTCTTACAATAACATGCGCAAGTTATATTGTATCCGTCACGGCTACCCACCAAAAACGCACATGTTTCAATTTCAAGAACTATAGGTATTAATTTTGTGCGTTTATTTATAACGCCTACTTTATTGTAACAATTAAAAATAAAGAAAGAAAATGATGAAAAAATTAACCATAGGTATGTTTTACTTTTAACCACCTCTGTGGTGTAGTGGTAACTTATCTCAAATCCATGGGGCGTGAATTTTCTGCTCGGTTTTGTTGGTTACTTTAACTAAATCCGCATGGCTAGTTGCTACCGTCTTACCTAAGTCTGACGCCATTACAATAATGTTAACAGCATTGCATTGTTGTGTTCCGGCAGTTGGAGATAGGATAGCCAGTTCCACTGTGGTTGAGAAATCCGGGTGTAGTTCACTTCCATCTTTGGCCTTAGCATCTCTTACCATCAGGTGAGATGAAGGCCAAGAGCTACTAGATGTATTATTTTTTTAAAACCTAAGGTGGCAATCAAGCATAGTAAGATTAATTACAAGTCGCACGCATGTCGTAACATCGCGTGTATAAGATTATTGAACTTTTAAAGAGAGCTTATTTTTAGCAAACGACACTTACGCTGTGTACCACTGTACCTATTTGTACTTTAACACGTGTTTTGATTGCTCCAACGAACGGTGTGTTTTCGGTTCCCTATCGATTGCAAAAACAAGTACGTAAACTGATAAACATGTTATTGACTACTATTGTTTGACTTCCGCTATGTTAGAATTAGACCATAACATGAAATAATTATGATTCTGTGAAAAATAAGGCCCAGCGAAATTTTCAAGATTTCATTGTAATTGTTTTTACCAATATCAATATATAAATTAACTACTACAAAGCCCAATGACCTTTCAGAAATATTGATAAACTATTTAATAAAAATAATAAAGACCACTATTTCAACAGAAGCTTCTAAGCAAGTTGATGGACCTAAATAGTTATCAGTCGCTGATCCTTAATCAATGGAAGCAAAAACGGCTTCACATATCGTATCTGGCACTATCGTCGTATGAATGATGTAATGCTACGTGTTGTTACAACTTCGTCAAAACTTGAGGGTTCCAGTGTAAAATGTTTACCGTTTGTAAAATATTACTTTAACATTTGCGTTAAGCTCAAAGTCAATTCCCCGCGTTCGATTACCCGCATTCGGCGCGTTTCACAAAACCATAGTCATAGTTTCTTCAATGTAGGCTTTCAACGAAGCACTCAATGACACTTAATTCCAATGATGATTACACAAAATACAAATAATATACTATAACTCAGTTGCATACACTTTCAAAACAGTGCAACACACAAATTTACATATTTAAAAATATTTAACGGTAACTGCAAAGCAAAAGCCGCCGCCAGAAGTATTTAGATAATTTACCAAAAATTTACTTAATTAGATTACCTACATAAAACTCACTCATACGACAGAACCCTAGACTTCCTCAAATAAAACCTTCTTCAAACACTTCCATTAAAAAAAAATGAGCAGGTGTCCCGAACTAAACAGCATAGAGGTGTATTTTTATCAGTTTACTTTGCAAATAATATTGTCGTGGTTATCGTCAAAACGCCGGTAAATTATTTATGCGATTCGGATAGATATTCTGTAAGATAAGCTACATAATATAGGTGTGATCTGTGTGTGATACTAGAGTCGCACCATAGCCTTTAATCTAAGCTTAATTTTGATTTAGTAGATGCTACAGACAATCTACTATCGAGTGAGTACTTCTTCGAAAACAAAAGTCATTCATTGCAATAGTTATCATATGTTTTTTTGTGGCTGAGCACTAGAATCAAGTTCCCCAGAAAAAGTAAGGTTTCGCCACAGAACAATCTGTTCTGTGGGTTTCACATACCTACAAAAAATGAAAGGGCTTATTGTCACACGTTTTACAAAACTGGAAACAGCTTGAAACAATATATTTGCTGTACCCAAGCATTTTTGATCATCGTAACTAATATTATGAAATGCGAAAGTGAGTTTGTTTGTTTGTTTGTTGCGCTTTCACGCCTAAACCACTTAACCGATTTAGATGAAATTTAGTATGGAGATAGTATGAGACCCTCAGAAAGACATACGATACTTTTTGGAACGATATATGATATCCACGTAGGCGGTCACTATAAAGTTTATAAATGAGTTGAGCAAATCACCTTAAACACAACTTGATGGGTAGGCTCGACACTTCAGGCTCAAACCATCTAGGTATGCCAGCGAACTCCTCAAAATGTTGTGTGATGTTTGTGGAATGTTCACATTGTCACATGTATATTTTTTATTATGGTCTTAAGGATAACCGTACGGCCAATGGGAAAGGCTTTAGGCCATGCCGAATTTTAGAATTGCTGGCTAGTTCATAGATATACACTATGTTGAATTTAACTCATAATCCCAGATTCAAATTACTGTTATACAATCATCATCACCAGCCTATTAGAAATACAATATGGAGAGCTAAGGAGGACACGCAGTGACCTTATTAATGCAATAACTATACTGAACCACCATACGAAAAAGAATATCGCTCGCTTTGCTCAGTACGACAAGTACAAGTTTTTAATTTGTCAACTGGTATTTCAAGTCCAAGAGAAGTTGAACCTGTTTATGGTATTGATAATATGGTTCAAAAGTTAGTAGGCTACTACTACACTGGATGCATGATATAAATTCCAGACTTTCTTCTTATTTAGGCTTTATTGTCGTGTCTTTATTTTGACCAAGTTCAGATCATTCATCTGAACGATCTGAACTTCAAAAGAGGCGTGAAAAAGCACCTATTCGGCCGGCAAGGTGGAGGCGGCTAGAGCAGTGTCTAAACTGCATTAGCTGTCTTCGCATATGGACTCTTCTTACCGCTTCACATCAGGTGGTGTTGAGTCATTTGTCGTGCTTTGTATAAAAAAAATGTGGATGTCGGCTATTGCTCCGAAATATAGTCTACGTCCTTTCTCAATATGTAAGCCATCATCATCAGTTCACAACAGCCCACTGCTGGACAGAGACTTTTCCACATGAACGCTACTTACAACTTACCTCGATCCTTGACTCGCATGTCCTTGCCAAATTTTGAGGTAAATCGGTTCAGCAGTTTTCTTTTTAGTACAGTAGGAAAGAAACAGATACATACATTCGCGTTTAAAATATTAGAATTGATATTTTAAAATTTTGCTTATCTACAGATAACTCTACACAATATTTAATTTGGATAGAAATAGAATTACATAAATGAATTATAGTATAAGATCCGATATTTACCTCAGTGTAAGCAAACTACTACATAGAAACGCACTTCAGCGTCTACTAAATGTAAATGTGACTTCGGTGTTTCGTTTATTTCTTAAATATCAAAAAAACAGTAAAAAACAATGAATTTAGCAGCGAGGCCTAATTAAAAATCTAGCTTGACGTTTCGCTTACAGCACCTTACAGTACCTATCCCATGAATTCCAGGTTTATTCTACATTGTGTTTGCTCAGGTCAGCGTTAGATGAAATCGCCGGCCAGGATGGCGCACACTTGGGCAACGAGGCTGGCATGCTGTACGGAGAATACCTGATGCTAGACAAACTACTGGCCGCACAGAGGATGCTAAGCGCAGAGTCTTCGAAGCCAGTCCACGATGAACATCTGTTTATTGTCACGCATCAAGGTGAGACGGAATAAATGATTGTCATACATTTAATTGTGATCGCCAGGAACACCTGTATGTATACCAGAAGCTTTGCCGCTAATTCCTCAACTACGGTCGAGTCTTCGAAGCCAGTGCACGATGTCGTTACACGTAAAGATGACATATATTTTAGGGCTATGGTTAAATATTTATAATGTGACTAGCTTTTGCTCGAAGCTACGCTAGAGTCAAATTCGGTATGTATATTTTAATTTAAAAAAGCAGGACTTTTTTTGCGCAAAGGAAAAAGAGACTCAAGATCAATAAATATACAATTAAAGACACTTTCTTGAATGTATTTAGTATCATCACAACTAAAGATCTAACTGAATTTCAAAGATATACACACGTTGCTCTTAAATTGGTAAATTTCAGAGCAGCACAAAGGAACTTAGCAGAGGTATTAAATAAAACCTAAAAAATAAAAATAGAGGCATTTCTTACAGGATAAGCGGATAGGGCGTTTTCACCTTGGACTAGCTACTCTAACAAAGAATTTGATGGTATAAGATGGGAACGTTTTCTTAGAGGATATCTTTATTCTGATACTTTGTACGAGGGGTAAAATGTAGCAAATGATATTGTGTTACAACTGCACTAACTGCAACTATTTTGTTTAATTCAGCTTATTTGACTGACAAATCTCCTTTCATTTCAGCGTACGAGCTGTGGTTCAAACAGATCATCTTCGAGGTGGACTCGGTTAGGTCACTCCTGGACGTAGAAGGTCTTGACGAGAGCCACACCATGGAAATACTGAAAAGGCTCAACAGAGTCGTGCTCATATTGAAGGTAATTTTATCATATCACTTATAGGACAGCCAATAACAAAATATCGGGGCTGAACCTCGCCTCGAGATTTTCAAAGACGGTTTGTAATAGTTAGGTCATGATACATAAAAGTATGAGGCGCTTTACAGTTTTGGATCATACACGTTGGAATTCACTCAAAACATTGGGTAAATTCCGAACAAGGGGTTGTGAACGAGACTTATACAGAATGATGCCCTCAATACGACAATAAATTAAAACATGAGCTATATTAGTTTAAGGAAATGTTCTGCAGCTTTCAAATAAACATTGGCTGCATTATTTCATAGAAATGTCATGAAATTATCAAATTAGGTAATAGGATGTTTTTGAAAGTTGCAAGCCATTTCTATGACGTATTGTCGTCACCACCCTGAATACATCTTGACAAAAAGTTTATTTCTTTTATAATCTCTTTCTGCTGTCTGAGTGGAACATCAATGTTCAAGGCCAGTGTCTGGCATGGACTCCTTACTCTTTTCTATCATGATGTAATCGGCCTCCTTTGAAGTTAACCTGTATTCGTGACTACACCTACTCTAATCTAGCACCAAAGGTACGTTCTTACTACCTACACACGAAGCGATATACTAACGGAATAAGATACAAGTTCTGTTTAATCTGTTGACAAAAAAAAACTGTGTTTTCTTGTGATAAGTAGCTTATCGCACGCAAGAGCACACAGCAGTTGACTGCCGATGCACTTCAATCTTGTGCAAGATAGACCATTCAACTGGTCGTGATATCTACGGCTACTCTCGCGGATGGTAGTAGGCAGGAAAGGAGTGCATTTCTGAGGGATTCAGTGGATGAGAACCACAACACACCATCAAAAGCTGGCCAAGCTTGTACTCGGTGAAAAATAAGAAAAATTACCATGTTATTCGCCAAGTTTATGCCGTACCGCTATTTTTTTTTATAGTTACCAGTAAGTTGTCAATCAAGCATACGGCCCACCTGATGGTAAGAGGTTACCGCAGCCTATGAACGCTTGCAACCCCAGGGGTATTACTTGCGCGTTGCCGACCCTGTAAAAACCTTCACGCCTTTGAAGAATTCCATGCTGTACTCGTTCGAGAAAACCTCTGCAGGGAACTCATTCCACAACCTGAGCGTACGTGGGAGACCACTTTGGTTCCAATTTGTTAGGACAAACTCCCTTATAGTTATTGTGAGAAATGAGTATATTTTTTATCTGCTTCGTTTACGCCACCAAGATAAGCGATAGGCCTCGACTTCTGACACGTCCAGATAACTGGTCTCAACTAGTGACGTACCTACGTAATTTAATTTTGACGACATTACACTGTGAGTAATTATTATTTCGGGTTTTGATAATATTTTTTTTCAACAACAGTGTGGTAATAATCATCATCAACATCAATTACTTTCTTACCCATATCATCGTTGACACAGTTTATCCATCTTTGATTTTCCTTTAACATCTTGTGAGGAAATAGGCTATACTATAGCTCTCACATTTTGCCAAGATCTTAAGTTTTTATGACGAGGTTTAAATTTTTGCTTTCATGACAAAGTTTATTTGTTTTTTGGCTTGACTACTAAAAAAAAGTATGCATTTTTATCATACTTTATCGAAAGGCTACTCCCTAATATCCTTGGATAATGATCCTGGTTCATTGTGAACTTGTGACATCGTGATGGCCTGTGGTTTTATGAGAAGTGGAAAAAGAGTTGTCAGTTTAGAAATTGAGTGTCGTTGACGAAATTCAGACCCAAAACTTCGGATTCATACGTTTCATGTTTAGCTGCTGACAGCCTAAATCTTTAAGTTTTTGTCTCATCACTAATCGTTTCAAATGTCATTCATATTTTAGTGTTAGTGTAATGAGGAGAAAGTAACTTACTTATTATGTTATACAGGGTGCAAGGGGATTGCTCACGAAAACGAAGGCAGATAGAACTCCTGGTCATCCTAAGCACGACTTGTAAAAAAAATATTTGAAATTGCGAAAAAAATCAGTTGTTCCATACAAACAATATTCCAGGTACCCATTCCAATTAAGTATGAAACAGTCGATCTATTTTCGAGTTTTTTTTTAGCAAGCCGTGTTTAGGATCACCCGTGTAAGTTTCCATTTAATTGAATCGAAAACGTTCGTCGTCGTGATAACTGTCAAATTATATGAAACCGGCAGCAGCGTTTCTGTTGTGAATTATTGGGAACCACTTTTTGTATATGGATTTGAGAGGTGAACACTACGATGGTCGTTTTCGTTTCGTTTCTATTGACACCCACCCTGGGGCACAGCACTGCCATTTGCTTTTGTTTTCGAGAGCTTTCCCCTGTCATCCTATATTAACTTAGGTTTGATTAACTTTTAACGATAAATGATTGTTTGTGGCCAAGTCGGGGGTACTTTAGAGGAAATCTTAGGCGAAGTAATTTGAACGGTTTGGTTTCGATTACGGCAACACAGCTACTCGTCACATTAAATATCTTACACAATCATGGGTAGTCAACCCTGGAAGAGATCTCTTATAGAGATAAGTTCACCCTTGTTAACTAAATGATATGGGCTACTGCAACTACTTTTACCCAACCCGCGTAGGGCCAGCATAGTGGTGTTACGGCCCAAACTCCTCAAGTTTTTCTCATCTAGGAAGGCCTGTGAGCAAGTAGTGGGATGTGTGTGACTGTTGACGCTGATTGACGAAGTCCCCGTAATAATGTGGACATCTTAGAAGAAGACCATACTGTAGGTAGTTCAATTTTGTGAAGAATGTGTAGCTACAGTCGAGTACTTTAATATGTACCTATCCATTTCAAAGCTACAAAAATTTTAAACATAAATTAAAACCGACTTCAAAAAACTGAAAAGGATAAAATAATTAAATTTAAGTAGGTATTCATCCCCTAGAAACATATTTTTGGAGTCGGTGCTTCACTTTCTATTGTTTTTGGAAACCACTTAGCACCAACTCCAAAAATATGTTTCTAGGGGATGAATACCTACTTAAATTTAATTATTTTATCCTTTTGAAGTCGGTTTTAATTTTTGTTTAAAATTTTTTTTTCACAATTTTTAGTGGTAACTTTCTACGGTCGAAGCTAGATGGGTGATCGTAAACTTATATTGTTTCCTACTATCGTATCGTTTCACTAAAAAGTCATTTCAAAAGCAAAACTTCGCAATTTCGCATATGTAGACGACTTCATAATTTAAGTTTTTTTAAATTTAAAACCAAAGTACCCAACTGTTTTTGGAAAAATTTTTATGGGACCAAATGGCAGCTATTCCGCATCGAACAAAAAAAGAATCACGTAAATCGGATCAGTAATCTCGGCGTAATCGGTGTACATACATAGAAAAAAAAAAAAAAAAAAAAAAACATACCGGCCGAATTGAGAACCTCCTCGTTTTTGAAGTCGGTTAAAAATAATATATCCATTTTAAAGTGGCCACTTTGGGTTACATAAATTTGTATTCAGTCACCGCGGGAATTTCATGTCAACACTCAATGTGTCATATTATTTACCTTTGTACACAGCAATAACAACTCTACTATAAATATCTACTGTTTTTGATACATTTGCCTACATTCTAACACAATTGTTTCAATGTTATGTATACTTTTAAACTTCAATAAAGATGTATCCTTTTAACAAAGAATCCAGTAACAAAAAAGGCTTTAACTTTCTCAGAGAATATTTATAAATGTTTCGTTTTTTTCTTAAACTATTCATATTTAGAATGTTACCTACTTCGTACACCATAAAATAAAATTATTGCTCAATAAAAAAATATCCTTTGTAATCTTACAAAGGATATTTTTTTATTGAGCTTTAATTTAAAATTTTTTAACTTTATTTTAAAAAAAAAATAGCTTAAATTAAAAAAATATCCTTTGTAATCTTACAAAGGATAATTTTTTATTGAGCTTAATAAAAGTATACATGTCATCGTAACAGTGTATGTTTACATATAAATTTCTCAAAATATATTATAGACCTTTGAGTTGTGCAGATAAATATGACACATTGAGTGTTGACATAGAATTATCGCTGTGATTGATTACAAATGTTATTTAAAGTGACTACTTCAAAATGGCTACATTATTTTTTAATTTTGAAATGGATACATATTAAAGTGCTCGATTGTACACAGAATGGATGTCGCGTGACATGACTGAGCACTGATAAAACCTAATGAATTATTTGTGAATGACTCTTACATAATTTTAATAGATGATAATATGGTACATTCTCTCACTAAAGATCTGTTGGTAGTTCTTTATAACTTTAGACTTTAGAGGATGAAAGGGTAGCATATGTCCATTATCAGGATATATTGTAACTACCTACTTACATGCTAAATTAATTTCATATCAATCAACTCGGCAGTTAAGGAGCAAAAGCTATTAAGATACCTCTGAAAGTTTAGATTGATGTTTGTTGCTCAATCACACAGGGCGGCGAATACCTACTTATTTCTCCGTGGGTTAACGAAGACGAAGTCACGGGCGGAGGCTAGTCCTTAAATACTACTAATATTTTAAGCGCGAAAGTTTGAGTATGTTTTTCACAGAACACCTATTTTAATTTTTATTTATTCCGTGTATGTTTGTTACTCTTTTACGCAAAAACTACTTAATGGATTTTAATGAAACTTTACAATAATATAGCTCATACATCAGAAAAAGATATAGGCTTTAATTTAGTTTGCTAAAAATTGGCTACTCTAATCCTGTGCAGACGAAGTCGCCGGCAGAAGCTAGAAATGTAGTTAAAGAAATTATTTTTAACCGACTTCAAAAACGAGGAGGTTCTCAATTCGGCCGGTATGTTTTTTTTTCTATGTATGTACACCGATTACGCCGAGATTACTGATCCGATTTACGTGATTCTTTTTTTGTTCGATGCGGAATAGCTGCCATTTGGTCCCATAAAAATTTTTTCAAAAACAGTTTGGTACTTTGGTTTTAAATTAAAAAAAACTGAAATTATTAAATCGTCTACATATGCGAAATTGCGAATTTTTGCTTTTCCAATGACTTTTTAGTGAAACGATACGATAGTAGGAAACAATATAAGTTGACGGTCACCTATCTAGCTTCGACCGTAGAAAGTTATCACTAAAAATTGTGAAAAAAAATTTTAAACAAAAATTAAAACCGACTTCAAAAAACTGAAAAGGATAAAATAATTAAATTTAAGTAGGTATTCATCCCCTAGAAACATATTTTTGGAGTTGGTGCTAAGTGGTTTCCAAAAACAATAGAAAGTGAAGCACTTAGCACCAACTCCAAAATATGTTTGTAGGGGATGAATACCTACTTAAATTTAATTATTTTATCCTTTTCAGTTTTTTGAAGTCGGTTTTAATTTTTGTTTTATAAAAATCGCTTCTCACTGGTATCAGTATCACATAGTAGACACGTAGACACATTACAGCAGCACTTTCTTGACCGTGACATTGTACCGCAGCCGTAGCAAATGTTATGTTTAGGTATTTATTATGCACGCTTTCAATCCTAAGGTTACTATTAAGTAGGCACATGATTACGTTGGTTTGGTATTTACCTTCAATGGAAACTGAGACTTGACTACCGCAATATAATATTTTTATTGCAGTATCTGTTTTATAAGTACTTACGTATATAAAATGTGTATTTATGTTATAAATGGTTATTGTATTAGCTTGTAGATTCGTCCATTGACGCACATTACGATACGAACTTCTAGTATTAACTTATACAGTCATACGGTATATTACGGTGTCAAAATCAAAGCCAATATGGAGGTTACCTACTTTTATTTTCGTGTTTTTAACCCTCGACAAAAAATAGGGGTACAAACACGAACAAGAATATAACTATTCTTGTTTATTATGACCGTGTGTTACAGAATATACAACCACCCCTTAAAATTTTATTTCGGACTATAGCAATTATTTTTGTATTTTTTTTCGTGAAATCCAATCGATATTTAGCAGGTAATTGTCTATCGATTAGTCTTTATGGGGATTTCTAGGTAGATGCAAGGAAAAGATATCATTCTCTTAATTTTATTCGGTGGATTTTATTAATAAATAAAATATATAAAT
Organism: Nymphula nitidulata; assembly: GCA_947347705.1. NCBI lineage: Eukaryota > Metazoa > Arthropoda > Insecta > Lepidoptera > Crambidae > Nymphula > Nymphula nitidulata. Next base: position 13,172,266 of record OX374636.1, read on the forward strand.
TTGAAACGTGTGACTTGTTTGCAAGATGCTGAAGAATTACAACAATCACTTATTTTGTTTTAATATTCAAAAGAAAAAGCGTTGATAGATGTTAAAAACCACTTAGCACCAACTCCAAAAATATGTTTCTAGGGTATGAATACCTACTTAAATTTAATTATTTTATCCTTTTCAGTTTTTTGAAGTCGGTTTTAATTTTTGATTAAAATTTTTTTTCACAATTTTTAGTGATAACTTTCTACGGTCAAAGCTAGATGGGTGACCGTCAAATTATATTGTTTTCTACTATCGTATCGTTTCACTAAAAAGTCATTGGAAAAGCAAAAATTCGCAATTACGTATATGTAGACGACTTCATAATTTCAGTTTTTTTATATTTAAAACCAAAGTACCCAACTGTTTTTGAAAAAATTTTTATGGGACCAAATGGCAGCTATTCCGCATCGAACAAAAAAAGAATCACGTAAATCGGATCAGTAGTCTCGGCGTAATCGGTGTACATACATAGAAAAAAAAAAAAAAAAAACATACCGGCCGAATTGAGAACCTCCTCGTTTTTGAAGTCGGTTAAAAAGCACCTAAATACAGCGTTTTAATTATTTGGTCTCGCCTTTCCTACATTACTATCCACGTTTATATTTATAGCTTCCATTTAAGAAACACACAACGAGATGTCATTCATAGTTGGTTAATCCCAAAGATTACAATTATACGTGTAAAGATTATACAATTATGCTCTGCCAACTGTAGTTCCAAATGGGTGTACAGACAACAGCACATCAAGTGTAACAATTGCACTACGAAAATCTCTATTACGAACGTAGTAAGGACGGTCTCAAGGTCAAACTTACGCTTGGTGTGTATTTTTAAAAAAAAAAAAAACAGCTCCATCGTCAATTTTCAAAACCTAATGCGTATTATTCACAGTTGCTGGTAGATCAGGTGATGATCCTCGAAACGATGACTCCACTTGACTTTATGGACTTCAGAAGCTACCTGCGGCCAGCGTCCGGGTTCCAGAGCTTACAGTTCAGGCTTTTGGAGAATAAGGTAGACCAACAATGATATTATTTTGTAAACCGAAAGCTTGCAATTGAAACAAGATAACAGACACAATCAGCACCGAACCTAGCGGGTTGTAACGTGACAATTTAGTGCTAGTTTATTATTATTATACTTATTATTGCAGTTTAAAATTACAATTACAAGTACTTAAAAAAAAATAAGTTTGCAAGGGTGGACTTATCTCTAGTTATATCTCTTCCAGCCAATCCATAAATATGTGAGGCATCACTTTGAGGAAGCAGGCAGTACGGTGTGCATCAAAAATATTAGTATATAACAAAATCAATTTTATTTAATACTTACCTATACATATTTCTAAATAAATATACCAAGATTATAATATATATATTTATAATATATTTTTGAGCTATAATAAATAGATACATACCTACATACATGATATATGACATTAAGATGATAAAACTTGTAATAACAAACAGTGACTTGTGCTAAGTTGTGATTCTTCAACCTAATTTTAAATGTCGTGATGGAAGGACTCTTTTGGAGTACAGTTGGAAGACTATTCCACAATAGTTTAATCGAAACTTTAAAATCTTTTAGACCTGCACAATTCTTGCGCATTCAGCTTTAGCTCGGTGCAACTGCACCAGGGTTCCAAGTTGTACCTTTGTTTATTTTTGTCTACCATCAGCTATCTAAATAATTTTCTAATCAAATCTTTGAAATTCAAATGTTTTTCTAACAGCTAGGTCTGAAGCAAGCACTGCGAGTCAAATACAACCAGAACTATCAGACGGTTTTTGGAGACGATCCAGCAGCAATGGAATCTTTACACAAGTAAGATATTATTGTGTTGTAAGCAGCTAGTAAGTAATTAATGTGCCAGTCTCAAACTTCAAATTATTATTAGAAGCAAAAGCACCTCTAAAATTGAATAATACTTTTCTTAACAAAAAGGTAGGTACTAAAAATCGAGCATGCTTTTAATTCATTTTCACATCACAGGATCTGTCAGAAACTCAACCAGACTCTAGTAATCTATATTTTGGAAAATAAAAATTGACGCTCTTGCTTTTTTAGACACAATTGAGATTTATCATAACGCTTTGTGCCTAATAATTATTCATTATCTAATTTCATTAAAATGATACTTACCACTGATACAATAAAATTACTAAAATTTATTTCCTATTTTTCTGTAAAATATGTCAAAAAATACCAAAATAAAACAAAAAGTCCAGCTCTTACTCTTTCGCGTCCCTTTTATTTGAACTACGATAAATAACTCGTAGGTATTTAAAAATTTGTACATAGATGAGATCTGGAGATCGATGGGGGAGGCCTTTGTTCAGCAGTGGACATCATAGCCTAATATGTTGATGATGACATAGATGAGAATGCTTACAGCAGCTAAATTCTTTGTCCACCAGATCAGAGGAGGAGCCACCGCTAGCAGCGCTAATAGAGCGCTGGCTGGAGCGTACGCCTGGATTAAACACGCACGGGTTCAACTTCTGGGGCAAATTCCAAGCCGCCGTGGACAAGTCCATCAAAGAGGACATCGATGCTGCTATGGTAAGCTTTTAAGCAGTTATTTTTTTGTCCTAATTGCCAGGTAAGCAACATATATCCAACGAAGTTTCAGAGTTCCAGATGGACATAGAATGTTCCCCAATAGAAGTCTGCATGCATTAAATAAGCTCCTATGGTAGTACGGTCTACTAAGTATATATAGAGTCGTCACTCCAGCGAGTTTCCTATTCTTTCAATATTTCCAGTTTCTGCTTTATAAGTACGTCAGGTTCCACTTATCACCGCTTTTCACACTTCGGCCGCGAAGCAGTTCAATGTGTTTTGGTGTCGATGAAGAGGTAGCCAGTATAATTACACTGCAGGTGTCAATAATTGGTGAATTGATTACCACTTAGGTCCATCAGGTGGACCATCTGCGTAGGTATTTAAACGCTATTCTTATTTTTTAAATTTTTTAATTCCAGAGCGTTACACACGAGACAGTCCGTCAGCATCGGTTGCAGGACGCGGAAAATCGTCGGGAGATATACCGCTCCATCTTCGACCCTGCGGTACACGACGCACTACGGTCGCGAGGAGAGAGGAGGTAGGTTCATAATAATGGCTTGACATTTATCATGCTATCACGTTTACTTCTGAACGAAGGATTTGTAGAAGAAGAGTTGTGCTCCGCCTGCATCCAACGGGTCAAGACACCGACCAAGGTCGTCGGTGTATCTAGGGGCTTGTCCTACTTTGCACCTAATATTATTTATATTAGCCCTCAATTATTGAAAGCACCCTGGCGTGCTAATAAAAGTTAAAAAGTTAAAAATCAATCCATAAAAGTTGAGACAATTTTAGTTCTTTACTCTGTATAATTAGAGGCTGTGTTGTTCAAATGACATCCATACCAGACTTTGTACTGAGCAGAATAACACCGGCACACATATACGGCACGAAACAGGTGAATTTAAATTCAAATTACAAATTTCAAAAGGTCGAAATTCTGTTCAAAGCAATAATTGTTTCTATAAATGTGTCAAAGTTCAAATCTATGGGGCCGTTCAAGTATTACGTAATGCAATTTTCGAAGATTTTTGACTCCCCCTCCCCCCCCATGTAACGCGGAGTAACGTAGTTCGCAACCAACCCCAACTAAACGTTACGTAACACCCAAGGGACCATTCTTACCAAGCTAAAAGACACAGTAATTAAAATAATATAAAACTAGAAAAATTTCACGCCCTGAGGCGGGAATCGAACCCACGACCTTTCGCAATCCGGGCGACTGCTCTGACCACTGAGCCACCCAGGACTTGGGATATCCCTGTGAAATTCTTCTAGTCTATCTGTATTTGCGTTTATGAGCTAACGTCCACCCTACAATGTCGAAATATTCTATTTCAACATCCGAAACGAGTATTTTTACAAATACCGACGATTCGGTTAAGTTGGGGCAGAGCTTTCAAATATTCTTAATTTTTGATTTTAACATTATTATAAATGTTTGAAAAATTACTTAGTAATTAAAATAATATAAAACTAGAAAAATTTCACGTCCTGATGCGGGAATCGAACCCACGACCTTTCGCAATCCGGGCGACTAAGTAATTTTTCAAACATTTATAATAATGTTAAAATCAAAAATTAAGAATATCTAAAAGACACAATTAAGAAGGACTAGAAAGACACCTAAATACCTTTGCTCTCAGAATATTTTTTTTAAAGCACAATGTGATTTTTAACTGACTTCAAAAAAAGGAGGAGGTTATCAATTCGACTGTTTTTTTATGTTTGTTACTTGAGAACTTTCACCTGGGTGAACCGATGTTAATGATTCTTTTTTGTTCGATGCCGAAATGGCAACTATTCCAGTTGCCATTTGGTCCCATAAAAATTTTAGGAAAATCGATTGGGTAGTTTGATTTCAAAAGTAATGCAATCGTCTATGATGCGAAATTCCGGATTTTTGCTTTAAATAAAAATAATAAATAAAAATAGTATGACTTTTTAGTGAGATGATACGATAGTAGGAAACAATACATATAAAAGCTGAAGTTCTTCCATCTAACATGGACCTTAGAAAGTTATCACTAAAAATTGTGAAGAAAAAAAAATTTAAACTAAAATTAAAACCAACTGCAAATAACTGGAAAGGATAAAAATCAAATTTAAGTCGATAATACTCATCCCCTAGAAAGTACTCCGTGCCTAGAAACATATTTTTTGGAGTTGGTGCTAAGTTGTTTCCAGAAACAATAAGTAGATAGTGAAGCACCGACTCCAAAAAATATGTTTTTCAGTTATTTGGAGCTGGTTTAATTTGTTTAATCATTTACTTATCACTTTCACCCAAGGTTGCCTAGAAGAGATTGCTTGTTAGCAATAAGGTCGCCTTTTGTGCTATTTCTTTTCTTCTCTGCTTTGTTAGGGTTTTGTGTGCAATAAATTTTATTAGTATAGTATTGTTATGGTAATGTGTGTCAGGCTGTCGCACAAGGCTCTCCAGGGCGCGATCATGATCACGATGTACCGCGACGAGCCGCGCTTCTCGCAGCCGCACCAGCTGCTCACGCTGCTCATGGACATCGACAGCCTCATCACCAAGTGGCGCTGTGAGTCATCACATAACCTTGTCACCTTGTCTTACGGTCAAATACTCACATTTAAAAAAAATTGAGGAGTGCGCCATTTGATGTTTGCCCTTGCAGATATTTGGCTTTGTCAATTTTATTTTTTTATAGCAACAAAATTTATCTCACCACTTATTCAACGCTCCACATTCAACGTTGGAAAAGGAAAGTTTTGTATTTCTGCTTGGAATAACACAAGGTCTTGATTCTATAATAACGTTTATTGGTTTTCACAGGGGTTTCACATAAAACTAATCATCAATGACATAAGTAGGTTAACAATGGTGGATATGGATTATGGCGGCAATTGCGCGCTCAATCATGTGTCACGCTGACACTGACGTCTTGTGTTGCTATACACATAAAAAAGCCAATACATATCAGAAAGAAAGCGATGAAGAAATTATAGGGATAGGTATATATTTTTTCATCGTTTTCTTTCTTTATTTGTAATATTGTAACAATAAAAGTAGGCGTTTAGACGCATCAATACATTAAAATGTGATTAAAATAGCTTTTCTCACCTTATCTGGAAATTTAAAAATATTTGTATAAATATTCTTTCGGACCATTAGAGGTGTTAACTTCAATGAGTGGTGAGATAAACGTTGCTATAGAAACGTTGGAAAAGGAAAGACAGCGGTGAAGAAATTAGTAGGTTATACCTAGTGCTCCGGTGGCGTAGTGGTAATCGTGTCTGGGCGGAAAACAGGAGACGCGATTTCGAGTCCCGTCTGGAGTATATTTTTTTTATCGTTTTCTTTCTTTATTTATACCTAATTGTAACAAAACTCCATGTTTAGATTTGTTGAATTATTTTCTATTATTTAATTATTATTTTTTACTGCATTGACTGTTTAAAAATTAATGTCTCAAAAAAATCGTTCAAGCCGATTTCAAATTAAATACAAAAAACATACTATGGTAATACCAGTTTGCACAAAATACTTCATACAAAACGGCAATTTCATTCTTAAGGCCCATTTACACTATGCAAGTTTCTTGCCTGTAGCAAATGCTACATGTATGTATTGTATCATGTATTTGTTTTTGTATTTGTTTCATGTATTTGTTTCATATACAATTGAATTGAAGCAAGCCCCGTTTCCTAGTGGTCATACTAATTTGTCATATCAATATGACCACGAGGATATACATGTCCTCCTGGTCATACTCACTTTTCTGAACCTCCTGTAAGAAAAACAAATGCCAGCCGATATGCAAATAAAAATGACGAGCTAGAAATAACTAGACAGGACTTATGAATAACTGTATTATTATACTATTGATGAATGAGAATTGGCGTAATTGACCAAAAGTTCTGCAAGGAACTTGAAACCTCTGGGATATAAAATTAATAATATAAAGTGTTGTTTAGACTATGCAAGTCATTCCTTGCTTCAATTTAATTGTATGCTACGGGAAAGTAACTTGCATCGTGTAAATGGGTGTTTAAAAAAACTTTATGCCGCGCCATATTGCGGATTTTCTAAGAACCAATGGCCCTAATTCTGGAGAACACATGCTAAGTCTAAATTTAGGTTAAGTGCATTTCTTTCTCTCAAAATGAATACGAAAAGGATGGCTGTCCTATAATTTGACATTTAGAAATGTGCGTTCAATTTTCGACCTTATTGAACGTGATAAAATGCACCTCCGTACATACCGTCTAAAATTGTCTATGGTTTCTTTAAAATCTATCTAAATTTAAGTGACAGATCTAAACAGATTCTTGCTATCTTTTTCCTATTACATATTGCGAGAAAAAGGTATACTGTACTTAAATTTAAACTTAGAGTGTGTCTCCAGAATTAGGTCCAATGTTTCCTATACTAAGACGCCACCATACCAAGTTTTAAACGTGCATTGTCCAGATAACCACGTGATCATGGTGCAGCGCATGATTGGCTCGCAGCAGCTGGGCACGGGCGGTTCTTCAGGCTACCAGTATTTACGCTCCACGCTTAGGTAATACTTTACTAATACTTACTTTAAGATAAAACACACTTTACGCTATAAACTGTATGTTACAGGAACGCTTGTGAAAATAATAATAATATCCATACACTAAGATGATTCTGCCCATTCCCCTTTTTCCCTTTTATAAGCAACGAAGTTTATTAGAGGAGCTCGGTGGCGTATTGTTTGGAGCGCTTTAGTTTCGATACGAAAAACAAAGCAACTTTCGCCGTGGTCGATCCTGGGATGTGTCAATCAAAGTTTGTTATCTCGAGCTTCCCTGTGCTTCGGAAGGCACGTTAAGTCGTTGGTCGCGGTTGTTCCTGTAACCGCTTTAACCCACCAACCCGCATTGAACCAGCGTGGTGGTGTTATGGCCCAAACTCCTCATGTGTTTCTCCCATGTAGGAAGGCCTGTGCCCAGCAGTGGGACGTATATAGGCTGGTGATGATGAAGCTTATTAGAAACGCTACAAACTATTGGAAACATTCTCAGTGTTTTTTATTTTACCACTTTTTGATATGTAAATTATTACCAACTTTACGCGTTAGGGACGTTTGTTCTCGTGCTAGTGAAGTATCCTCCCTCTACGTCTCCGTCGAAACTAAGTTCACGAGGTATCGCCCTTTTCAATGACGTCACCAAGACGATAGGACTGTGTACTATTAAGTATTTAATTTAACTGTCGTTTAAACTTTCAGTGATCGCTACAAAGTGTTTTTGGATCTCTTCAACCTATCAACCTTCATGCTGCCTCGGTCACAAATCCCACCCCTCGATGAAGGAGTCAAGAGGAGTCTTAATCTCACTTGGGGAGACATTAGGGAGAATGGACAAAATGGACAAAATAGTGAAGTGGAAAAAGCGAGCTCATTATAGGATTACTAGTAGATCAGAGGACTAGACAAAGTGTTTTAAAATCATTATCGCATACAAAGATATTATTTGACATATAGTAGACAGTGAAGTACAAATTAATATCCAGTTCCTGTCTAAAAAACGTTTTAAAGTCCTGTAAAAAGGAGGTTTATCGATCATTCGATTAGGGACAAACAACACACATTTTTAGAATGTAATGCCATTCATAGAAGGTATCGATTAAATGACACATCGAAATAATTTTCGATTGTAATCTTTAGCCTGAAATACCTACAACAGTTACGATCTTAAAAATGTATAGTCGCGTGAAATAACATGATACAACTACGACATCTCATGTGCCTTATTATCTTGGAAATAAGAGTCATTGACTCTGAAAAGTGTAGGTACTTGATATTGCATATTATACATACCTACATATTTCAACCATAACTATTATACGTTTTAATATATATACACAAATAATTATAAAGACATCAAAATTAGATAATATTGAAGACATAAAAATAAGTTCATTTTTCCAGCTTAACTTTAAGTAGTTAAACTTGCACCTATAAGTGCCTACAGCACAGGGGGTTCCCAGGTTATTTTTTTGTGCGAGATTAAATTGGGCTCTCGTAGCACGTTCGAAGCCCAAATAATTTGTATGCTTTTATTTGACGTAAGTTACCCACTATCAAAGATCACTTTGTCTAGGGAAAGCGGTATTCACGCTAAGAGAATTAGAATAATGTCAAAAGCACGTGACAGTTTTATCTTAGTGTTTTGTGCAGTTACGTGTTTTATTAAGTATGTTATTCACTCGTGACTCGTGAGCTATATTTTATATTTTCTTTGCAATAAAAGTTAAGAACCGTCGCAGTATACATACCAGATTAAAAAATATTTAGACAAAAAAAAATCTATGTGTATCCGGGAGCGGAAACCGAACCCGCCACGTTTCGCAATCCGGCTGACTGACTACTAAGCCACTGAGGTCTTGGGATAGCCCTATGACAATTTTTGTTTTAAAATAGTTTCACAGATACATTCATTCAACAAATGACGTCACATGTTACTAAAAAATGTATGAGCATTTTGAGAAAATTAATAAGAACTATGTAATATGAATGTTTTTATTCATAATTGTCATATCATAATAAAAGTTGTGTTAATTGATGTAAGCGATCTAATACGATCATGCGATAAAATGCGACATTATATTTGTTGTAAAAATATACCATTTTTATAAATGTTCTAAAGCTTACAATTTCAACAATATTCCATGACTTTTCAGTTTGAATGGTTTTTATGGTTAACAATAGCGTATTTGTTCCGAAATTGTGAAAAATAATACCTACCATATTCAGACTTGGGCAACATCCCTATTGTTGCTAGTTTTTATAGTTTTGCGTTAACTGACGTCACCTTTGCAAAAACAGAAAGACAAAAAAAACATAAGATTATTTTTGTAGTCAGAGCATTCACCCGGGTAGTGATAGGTTGCCGGTTCGGTTCCCGTTCCAGGAAATGGATTTTTTTAGTTACTATAGATAATTTTCTTCACAGGCTGTTTGGTATGCACTTAAATAAACGGATACCACCGATGTTAACATATTCATATAAATACTATAGTGTGAACGAAAATTCTAAATTGAAAAATAACTTTAAATTTCTTCATTTTATAAACAGTTCGGTCAGTTAAACAAAATGTATTAAAAATTTTAAAATTAATTCATCATTTTTTTTATAGCACCATAGTATTTATGACTATGTTAACATTAGTACGTGCCTACTTGTTATAGCGAGTACCAAACACCTTGTCTATCAAACATTTATTAAAAAGTTAAAATAAAATAAATAAAACATTAAAAATTAACAATGACTACACGTGTGTTTGTTAACTATTTGGTAACTTACTTATATTACATCACTGCCTATTATCGAATTAAATTTGTATTTTTTTAAATTAAGTTATTATTATTCAGACAAATACTGGAGTGACAATTGAAAAAAAATGTCTTAATTCCAATAATTATATTTATGAATTTATTACGAATGTGCATTTGAATAAAAAACTATAACCGACTTTACAGCCCCTTCACACGATGGCAATTCAACTTTTAATAACATCGTGATGAATTGGCGTCATTAAAAAATAAACGAATGATGAATTATTTCCCTCTGCGTCGACTCTCTCTACGTCGAGTCTCGCTACGGCGACTCTCGCTACATCGCCTCGCCCATAGAAAGTTTCAGGTTTATTTTTAGTGACATATTTAGATACCTTCGAACTTTTATGAGCTAAAAACCCTTAACAGCAGCTTTACGAATCATAAAAGGTAAATTGTCGTAGATCGGGCTGTTAGTTTTAATTATGTATTGTAATTATTATGAATATTTTATTAAGTGTAGCATATTTTTGGTTTTGAAATAAAGAAACTCAACGACATCATTTTAGTTTTAATTTCGTTTATCAGGTGGTCCTGATTTTTGTAACAATTTCTTAAAGCCCATTTATTCGATGCAAGTTTCTTGTCTGTAGCATACAATTAAATGGAAGCAAGAAATGACTTGAAGTCTTAACTTTGATCGTGTAAATGGGCCTTTACTATCAAATTCTCATTATGAATAGAAAAAAAGGATAACTTGGTTACTAAAGAAATGTCGATTATCTTCAAAGGAAATGTTTACAGAGATACCATAGACACTGTTATAAACTTGAAAGCATTTAGGGGGTGCTTTGGAAATTACGGTCTAAAAAAATACGCCTAGTGATTTGTAGTAGAGGTTCTTTTTTAATCCATAATATTATCAGTAATAATAATATTCATACACTCACACCTACACTGCTCTCCTTATATTGAGATAAAACAATACGCTATGAGAGAATTTGAAGTATTACACCCATTATTCCTCCAATAAATAATTTATTATCTATCTCTGCTAGGTATATATTTTTATTAAAGCTTTTTTAATTGATCTTACATCACCAACCGCCTAGTCTAACTAAGGTCTAGTGTTTGAGACCACCTACATCAGATCAAGAGGTCCGAGGTTCGATTCCCGTGGGGGCAAAAATTTTCTGCTCGGTTTAGTTGGTGGTAGGGCTTTTCTAAGTCGGCCTGGCTAGCTACCACCATCTTATCCAAGTCTGCCGCCATAACAATAATATTAACATCATTGTTGTGTTCCGGCAGTTAGAGCTAGGTAAGATAGCCAGTTCCTCTGTCTGTTAAGGAATCCGGGTGTAATTCGCTTCCATCGTCGGCCTTATCTTCACTTACCATCAGGTGAGGTGAAGGCCAAACGTTACCCCGTTAGGGTTTAAATAAACATAATAATATCAAGAGAATACATTACTTACCGTACCAAGGACTGAGGAAAATAAGCAGGTAATCTAATAATTAATAATTTCAAGTCGATAGTTTAAAATTTTTTTTTTTATTATAAATATGTTTATTTAGTTTTTTATAGTGTTAGAAGACAATTTAATAATCCGCCTTTCATATAGATATCACAATCACACCAACTTTTAGCTTATTAACACAAAAATACACTAAGAATAAAAAAGAAATACTTTTACATACAAAAAACTTCTCTAGAAATTTATCGTATCTCGAATCTTGTTACATATTTTAAATGACAAACGATATCTATAGTATCGCAAAGAATCAAGTTTATTTATTCTGTGACCGCAGAACTGTTGCTACTCCCAAATTTATAGAGAACGCGGTGAGTGTAAACTTCACCGGGGTTCAATACAGCGCTTGGAAAATTAGAATGGTGGATAGCGTCAGGGTAGTTCTGAGTCTCCAAGCAGAAGGCGCCGTGGCGTCTGTACCGGGCCAGCTCTTTGCCGATGAGGGCCGGGGCCTCAGACGAGGGGAGGAAGTTGGAGGTGTACAGCTGCACGCCTGGCTGGTCGGTGAACACTTCTAAGTATCTTCCGGACTTAGGGTGCGTCACTCTAGCGGCGAAACTCATTTGCTGGGGGGAAACAATGAGTGTTTATTAGTTAACAGCATTCTTATTATGACGCAGAGCAGACGGCCGGTGGGGCGTTAAAGTTCTAGAATGGCGACCACGTACTGGAAAGCGGAAAGTAGGACGGCCTCCCACTAGATGGACAGACGACCTGGTCAGGGTCGCGGGGAACCATTGGATGCAGGCTGCGCAGAACCGTTCCATTTGGAAATCGATGGGGGAGGCCTTTGTTCAGCAGTGGACATCATAGGCTGATATGATGATGATGATGATGAATCTTATTAAGAACTAAGGTCGCAAACGTAGTCCATAGAATTAAGAGCCTCAAGTGGCAGTGGGCAGGCCACATTGCAAGGACGACTGAAGGCCGTTGGGGCAGAAAAGTCCTCGAGTGGCGGCCGCGTACCGAGAGACGCAGCGTTGGTAGTCCCGCCACAAGGTGAACCGACGATCTGGTGAGGGTCGCAGGAAACCGATGGATGAGGGCAGCGCAGTACCGATCAGTTTGGTGATCCTTCGAGGAGGCCTATGCCCAGCAGTGGGCCTCTCTCGGCTGGTATGATTATGATGACCCTTATTCATAAGGGTCTATTTGCAAGACGTTTTTATACTAGTAGACGACCCGCGCAATCAACGCATCTTCTCTGTACCCCTGGATTAGATATAAGATTCAATCGAAACGAAACGTGCCTCGTTTTTTTGTCGTACCTACAGAACTTGGAATTCTTTGCCGGCACATAATGTACCCTCCTTCTCATAACATGGGTTCCTTCAAAAGAGGAGTGAAAATGCACCTTTTAGGCCGGCAAGATGGAGGCGGCTAGAGCAGTGTCTAAACTGCACTAGATGTCTTCGGCGAAGGACTCTTCTTACCGCTTCACATTAGGTGGTGTTGAGTCATTTGCCGTGCTTTGTGTTAAAAAAAGCTATGATCGAAAATTTTTGAGTCGATTGAATTGAAACTTATACTAGACGTAGCTACTGTACGAGGAGCTCGGTTACGTAGTGGATTGAGCGCTCTGGTTTCGATTACGGAAACAAAGCAACTTTCGCCATGGTCGATCTTGGGATGGGTCAATCAAAATTAGTTATCTCGAGCGCCTCCGTGCTTCGAAAAGCCATTGGTTCCGGTTGTTACTGCAAACGCTTAACCCAAGAACCCGCATTGGGTCGCAGCGTGGTGGCGTTATGGCCCAAACTCCTCAAGTATTTATCCCACGAAGGAAGGCCTATGCCTAGCAGTGGCACGTATACACCGTGAAAATTTAGTGGTTGTTTTCCCGCAGCAGAACGATTTACCTTTAGTAGTACTATCGAATCATGCGAGTTAATTTTTGAAATCGAAAATATTTTTGTTGTCAACTACCTAATCAAAAAAGTAATCATCAACTCGAAAGCGTGAGAAATGATAGTTTCTTTTACGAGATGTGACATATTTGGGTACTGCTTGCTGCACGAATTCAATGTTTAAAGCAAAGGAAGGGCTATTGATTATCAACCCACGATTTTCGTGGTGATGGAGGGGAGAGGGGAGAGGGGGGCTACCCCCCCCCCCTGTTCTCCTACCCTTTTTCCCCCCGCTCGGAAATGGATAGTTTTCGAGATATGAATTTTTGAAATTTTACTAAACCTAACCTCAAAATGTATGCAAAAGATCATTCTTTATATTAGAAATTAACTAAATTAGCTCTTGTTGTTGTTATTGTTACATTAGCTATTGAATGTGGCGCTCGGCTTTTTTTTTCTCGCTGAGGGGAAGCTCTACCAGCATATCTGCCCTCTCCCTGGGGAGAAGAGGGAGGAGTGTGTGGGGCTCTCACCCACTAAACCCCTCAGCGATGCACCCCTTTCCTGCTTACTGTCGACCGTGCGGATATAGACCGCAGACACTACGTCCGCTTGCCGACAGAGCAGTGTGACCTAAAACGGTCCCGTCTTGTGGGGAGGCCTCTGAGAAAGGCCCCCCTCAATCCGACTACGTTTTTTAAAGTCGGCGAGCCGGTGCATTGACCCGCCGACTGGGGTGTGCAATCCAGGCACGGTCCCCAACCGCGCCCAGAGCCCAAGAAAAGATGTAATGCTATGGCGCGGGCAGCTGGAGGCGCCCAAAATGCGCCCTCCTGCGCCCAGTGCGTCGGCGCCGGGTGACGGATGTGGCGGCAGCTTCCCGCTCACGTTCCGCTTCCTCTTTCCGATCCATCACTCTCTCACAGAATGCGAGAGTCGCCTGCCACGACCTCTCGCTTTCGACCATCTTCAAGACGACGGTCGAGAGGGAGAGGTCATCCCCGATCACGGCGGTCAGCACCCGCCGCTCTTCTGCCCACGCAGGGCACTCCTCCAGCGCGTGTTGCGCTCCCTCATCGGGACAGCCGTTGCAGTGGTGGCAGGTGGCAGTCGGTTCCCTTCCGGCAATCCGACACAGGTATCCCCCGAAACATCCATGCCCCGTGAGCACCTGCGTCGCGCGGAACGTCAGGGGCCTTACCACCATCTTTGTAAAAGCGATTCATATTCCGCTCGGTTCAGTATTGGTTCCTAAACTGCATCGCTGTCATAGTCGTAGATAGCGTCGTAGTACGAATATAAAGATTCTACTCAGTTTAGGTCCTAAATTGGATCGCGATACAAGATGGTGGTACGGGTTGCAGGACTCCGTGCTTGCCTCTCCACCCACTGCTTCAATATCAACACACACAACACAACAACCAACTCACTGTTCTAACCTTTTTTTTTTTTAACTTAACCTAATGGAACCTAAGTGGAAACAAAATTATGGGACACAAAACATCGACCTAACACTATTTCGATATAATACGCAATTTAAAAAAATCTCAATAATTATAAAAACTGTCACAGTAAAATAAAGTTGGACATTTTGCATTGTTAGTACCACTTGACATTTTGCAAATTATATTATGGCCGCCGTCGTTTTGTTTCCAACAGCAATTTGAAAATTATGTAAAAAATATCGTCTATGACTATTTATTTCATCATCATCATCATCACCAGCCTATATACGTCCCACTGCTGTTGATGAATGAGGAGTTTGGTTGGTGGGTTAAAGCGGTTGCAGAGACAACCGGGTGCCTTCCGAAGCACGGAGGAGCTCGAGATAACAAACTTTGATTGACCCATTCTAGGATCGACCTTGGCGAAAGTTGCTTTGTTTTTCGTATCGAAACCAGAGCGCTTAAACTAATACGCCACCGAGCTCCTTAAATCTGATTTATTTCCTGTGCCTTCCGAAGCACGGAGGAGCTCGAGATAACAAACTTTGATTGACCCATTCTAGGATCGACCATGGCGAAAGTTGCTTTGTTTTTCGTATCGAAACCAGAGCGCTTAAACTAATACGCCACCGAGCGATTTATTTCCTTTTTTCCATATTATTGATAAATAATGTATACTTTTTAGGCATATAATACTGTAAAAGTATGTAAATAATGCATAAAAAAACATCACAAGGCAATGACACAACACGTAACAAAACGCAATACAGTAAAGTACGATTTTTTTTTAATGTCACAGTGATGCCAGATGGGGGGGATTCCCTGCAAATTCGGAGGTTTTTTTTTTACTTCGGAGGGAGTTTCGGAGGGATAAGACCTTTGGGGGGATTTTCGGAGGGAAATATTAAAGTTGGAGGAAATTCGGAGACTTTTTTAAGCCAAACACGATTCTCCACAACATTCTTGTTTTATATAGAAATGGGTGTATAGGCTGGTCCCTTTGCCGAAAAGACAGGTATCTTTAGTTCAGTGCTGTGGTTTGGTGAGTGAATTTTAAATCACAGATTAATGTTAAATGCATCCACAAATTAATGATATATATATCCACAAATAATCTGTGCACGCTCGCTAATGTTTTGTTCTGTTTAATTAAATGTTTAATTTTTTAATAAAAAAAATACATCGATGTCATTATATTCGCTGTATTTTGGTCTTAACCTTAATCGGATTGCGGATGTACAGTCGACGGCACATCAAGCGTAACAGTTTGACCTTGAGACCGCCCTTACTGCGTTCGTAATAGAGGCGGTTTTCGTAGCGCAACTGTTACACTTGATGTGCTGTCGTGTGTACACAAACTAACTTGATTAGAATAGTCTAAATTACTTTAGTCCTGTCAAATCAGTTACTTTGTGTACATCTGAATCGACCTTTTTGATTTCGAATTATTCCCCGAAATTTAATATTATTTTAGTAATGGAGGTTTTTTTGTCAGAAATGTCAATTTTTGGGGAGATTTCGAATAAGGACGGGGGGAAGTTCACACAGTCATCTGGCAACACTGAAATGTCATTCTAAAAACCTCAAAACTGAAACTAATTTTTACGATTTTCAATTACTTATTACAAAAAAACTACAAGTTTCCCAGATCTGATATTTGGTGAATGAATATGTCTAAAAAAATATAATCTTTCGAATGGTAAACATCTGAAATTGAAAATCGTGGGTTGATAATCAATAGCTGAGCCCCAGGCCCGGACGATCGTAGCGCGACCCAGCGGCTACTCGATCACGGGCAGTTCCAGACGCCAGCTCATGCTCAAGGCAGAGGTCACCCGGTCATTCATTGGTCAGAGCTTGATGAAAATATCATAGAGTTTTTTGAACGGGATTCTCGCCGAAGTACACGTATGGCTGCGGCTCGGTTTAACGTTAGCCAATATTACGTGTGGAAACTGCTCAACAGTGAAGGATTACATCCCTATCATTTTCGCAAGGTGCATGCCCTCCACGAAAATGATGCGCCGGCCAGGATTAGTTTTTGCCATTGGCTAATCGAAAATCAAAACATGAATGTTTTGTGGACTGGTGAGGCAACGTTTACGCGAGTTGGACTATTCAATCAAAGAAATGAACATTTTTGGGCTTTTAATAACCCACACGTTATCCGAGAGTGTTCACATCAAGTGCGGTTTAGTGTAAACGTGTGGGCCGGCATAATAGATGGCTGCTTAATTGGACCGCATTTTGTGACAGGACACTTGACCGGTGAAACGTACCTACAAATGCTACGTAGTGTTATCCCGGACTTAATGGACGATATTCCCCTAGCCGTGTCCGTGGATAACCTGTATTACCAGCACGATGGGTGCCCTGCCCAATATCAGCGTGCCGTGCGAGAGCACCTAGTGCAGTGGCCACCACGAAGCCCGGATCTTACTCCGTTAGACTTTTATTTGTGGTCTGAGCTCAAACGCCTTGTGTATCGGGAGGAATACCAAACTCGCGACGCGTTATAAAGTGCGATAGTGGACGCTTTTGATATAATTAGACGTGACAGAGACACAATAATAAAACTGAAAGCCAATCAATTAAAATGTGCACGATTGTGTGTAGAACGCAGTGGTTTACACTTTGAGCAATTACTCCGTTACCGGAAAGTGTACTTGTATATTTGTAAATAGCGAACATTTATTAGGTTAGGTAATTAAAATCATTGTAAATACGTTGATTTCCATTTTTTAAATACACCATAAATACTTTATTGCCTAACTCAGTACCTAATACATTATTACTTACTTTAAGACAATAATCTTGATGACATGTTGTTTATCCATTAAAAATTATGTTTGTGTTTAGTTAAGTGTAGATGAAAGTATTTACGACGGTCCTAAGCCCGTTAAAGTATGAAGGGAAAATGGAAATCACTTGTTAGAAAATAGTGAGTAAGCAGCCTAGTGATAAGCGCGAGGGGCAATGACCCCGGCCGGTTGTCGGTCGCGGCGCGGCTGGTACTATTGATTCGAGGTTGCTTTCGAGTTTTGTTTGTCACAATCTTAAAACAGCTATTATTTGATTTGAATAAAATAAAAATTGCACACATCTATTGTACTACTAAGATAGAATTATTTTATTGCGGGAAAACAACCACTAAATTTCCATTGTTAGTACCATGGTGTATAGGCTGGTGATGAAGATAGTAAAATTAATCAAAGTAAAAAATGATGTTTAGTTTAATTATTTGTCTTTTTTACTCGTCTTTTTTCTGTATTTTAATTATATCAGAATTATGGTAGTTAGTCTATTACATGTTTCTACAGGTACACAAGAGGTACCAAATCAACATAAGCATATTACGATGGCCCCATTGGTTTACCGTACTACAGTTTTCTGTAACGTATTAGTATGTGCGGTGGTACACAGATTTTCTGAAGAGGTACGTAAAGGTACACAGACGGTACTATTAATCTGCAATAAAATTAACCTATTCTGAGAAGTACACCCGCGATCCTGATTCACAATATTCAAATCAAAACTTACCTCCTTTCTATAAGTGCCCACACAGAAGTTATTATCAAACAAGTCGTCGCTTTTCTCGATGAGGTCACCCAGACGCTTTTCCGTGCGTAAATCAAATGGCGTTCCTCCCACATCAAAGAATGCACCAGTTGGTATCGACTCTTCATCAGTTTCTGTTACCCTAGTAAAAAATAAAAGAGTATGAGATTTAAGTGGGTTTTTTCTGAATAAAAATCCTGATAATCCTGATAATGATAATTATTTTTTCTTCTTATTTCTGATGTACTTTCCTATATAGGAAAGTACATCAGAAATAAGAAAAAATCGCCAATTCTATGGACAAAGGTCATTTAAACCGACTTCAAAAAAGGAGGAGGTTATCATTTCTTCTGTATGTTTTTTTTTTAATATTTGTTACCTCAGAACTTTTGACTGGGTGAACCGATATTGATGATTCTTTTTTTGTTCGATGCGGAATAGGTCCCATTTGGTCCCATAAAAATGTTTTGAAAATCCATTGGGTATCTTGGTTTTTAAATAAAAAAACTGGAAAAATTAAGTTGTTTATGCGAAATTGCTAATTTTTGCTTTCCTATGAATTTTGAATGAAATGATACGATAGTAGAAAACAAAATAAGCTCACGGTCACCCATCTAGCTTTGACCTTCATAAGTTATCACTAAAAAAATTAAACAAAAATTAAAACCGACTCCAAAAAACTAAAAAGGATAAAATAAATTTTGTTTAAATTTTTGTATAAACACATGTAGAGTAACTAATTACTATAGCAAAAATTGCATTGCCCTAACACATATCATCTACGTACATAAAGTGACACGATATCAAAAAATCATTTTTTGTACCGCAATTAAGTTTGATAGTGTATCTACCATTATTCATCTCTTCGAGAAGCAACGTGATGAAATTGCTTAAATAATAGAATCGATTGACTACGGCAGATGGTGTGTGTAGAAAAGTCAGCTAAAAGATGACGACGACCGCCAGGTCTCACTGCTGAAGCGGTGTCAATCTAGTGCTGAGGTAGGTAATGTAATGAATCTTATCTTAAAGCACTTACTTGTTAGCATTCATAGCTATCACATGGTTGTACACCTCAGCTGCCCCGGTATGGTGGCCAGCCAAGTTGAAGTACGAGTGATTGGTCAGATTGACAACAGTCTTCTTGGTGGTGGTGGACTGGTAAACCAGCCGAACACTGCCGTCTTCTAGCACCTCCATGCTGATGTTTGTAAGAAGGTCTCCAGGGTACCCCTCCTCGCCATCTTTGGATAAATAACTGAAGGTGACTTGTGTGCCTTCGACGTTAGTCTTCCAGTTTACCTGAAAGAAGTTTCAGCTTTATTGGTTTATTTTATATTCTCATTCTGCTCGCATCGGTTTCCCAGTACTAAGGATTGTGAGCGCCTCGATGGAAATTTTGACACTATCTATCCGACGCCATCTGTGCTGTAGTTGGCGAGTGTAAAGCGTCATGATGAATATTTGGCTCTGTTGCAGTTTTTCTATACAAATATTGTTTTTTACGATGAAACAAAGCAAATAAAAAGAAGATGCACTTTTAAAACCTGTTGTGTCGCAGCTGTCTGGTTAAATCAGCTGCTGAACAGGACGCCTAGCCCGTTGATTGAATCAAACGGCTGAAGTAAAACTATCCAAGTCATATCTGTACATCATGGCAGGCGTCTGGTTTAGGCAGATCATTTAAATCGAAGTGCTTTTGTGTGACTCTTTGAGTGATTGGTAGGTAGTCAAGGTTTTTTTGTTTTTTTTAAACCAGTTAGAACTAAAACGATGTCGGTTATAAGTGGTCATAAAGAATAACCTTGATCCTACCAATCAAACGAAAACTTTTCAGTACATGACGTTCCATTCAATACCCCAAGTCGTTGAATGTTGAGTGAGTCTAGTTCAATTAAGTATCCGGCTAGGCATTCAATTGGATGCCAGCGTTTAATCAACGGGCTAGGCATCCAATTAAGTGGCGAATTTAGCCAGATGGCGGCGACATATAGGTATATTAGCCTATTTTTTAACATAATCTGTATTGTAAATCTCCATACATTTATGGAACATTCCTTCAAATACCTTGATACAATACAATAATAATCCGTTCGCTTTTGTAAAATTATGAAAGACATACCGACTTAGTATCGTAATTTCATAATTCCGAAATCCTGAGGTAATTTGGAAAAATAAGAAATAAAATAATCCAACTGGAAGAGTAGAAATACACATTAGTCAATTTGGAATTAAATAACTGTTTATTCTTAATTAACAGTCGTAGACAGATCGAGTGTCATTCTATGCATTTAACCGCCTCTGTGGTCTACCACCTACCTTTGATCTAGAGGTCCAGGGTTCGATTCCCGTGGGGGCAGAAATTTTCTGCACGGTTTGGTTGGTGGTAGGGCTTTTCTAAGTCCGCCTATCATGCTTCCACCATATTACCTAAGTCTGCCGCCATAACAATAATGTTGATAGCGTTGGTGTGTTCCAGCAGTTGGAGGTAAGATAGCCAGTTCCTCTGTGGTTGAGGAATCCGGGTGTAGATCGCTTTCATCGTCAGCCTTATCATCACCAAGACCAAGGATGTAGGCCAAGAGCTACCCCATTAAAAATAATAATAAAAAAATCGTTACAACATACTTAGTCTTGACGCAAACTACACTAGTTTATGACACTGAAGCGTCTGTAACACCTACCATTTAGGTACCTACTTTATCAAATCCGACATTTCCTCCGTGCAGATGGTTCCCTCCGACGTTCTCAGCGACCTTATAGTTCACTCCATCGATTTCAAACAATGCTCCCCCGATTCTGTTGGCGCATCTCCCTATAGCAGCTCCAAAGTATGGAGTGTTCCTATGGACGTAACTGTCCAAATCATCGAAACCTAATACCACATCGTTCACGACGCCGTTGGAATCGGGCACCTAAAAATTTGAAATGACGTATGATTTAGGTAAGTGTGATGGAGAGTTTAACATAACTACTTAACTATTTATATAGAAATGGATCTCATTATTTTTTTAGTACCTAAGTACCTACTTATTTGTATGGCACTGTTAAAATTTAAAATTCCTTTTAATAAAAACAGTTCGCTATGTTTCGGATTGAAAGGTAGCCAGTGTGTAATTACTGGGCATGAACGGTATTTCATCTTAGGCCTCAGGATGACAACGCATCTGCATTTATAAGTGATTTTCCCTTGTTATTGCAGGTAACTATAGGTTAACTATAGGCGGCAGTAACCGCTTACCGTCAGGTGGACCGTCAGCTTGTTTGTAATCTAATTGTACATATATCTAAAAAAATGCAGCCTAGATGCAAGTCTTTTGAGCGCTTAGTCAGGGTCGAGTATTTTGACCACTAAGTCAGTTGGGTCAAAATTGCTATCATGTATATTGTGTATTTTTTCTCTAAAACCTTAATTTTTACCCTATTCTCTGTACACACCTTGATGGACTGAATAATGGCTCCATAGGAAATGGCAGATAAAGAAAATCCGCTGGTCGTTCTCCACGTGTATTTTTTTACGGTTTCTTCTTTGAAAGTGCCGAAGTTTTCCTCTGTTAAGGTCACCATTGTCGATGATACTGTAATTAAAAGAAATCTTATTATCTGTACAAGGCGTTACAAAAAGGCCATATTTTATGGGCTTATTCTATCCATAAATCAAACAACTTTTGAGTACAACTACGATATCGTGACAAAAAAAATTACCTGTTTCATATACCTACTTACTTGCCGAAATGTATGAAACAGCCCCGTAGCACAGGCCGTGGACAAAATCTCTGTCCACCTCTTATATCAACTTATTAGGAGACAAAATGTGTTCTATTTATCTCTTTCTTACTCTTGGACGAAGACAAACTTTTGTCCACTCAACAGAGAGTTTGCCATGCTATGGGGGCAGCTGATTTTTTTCCGATTTCGTAGTTATCCTCGCAGTAAAAGATGTTTGTAATGATGGGTAGAATAAGCCGCTTAAATATGACTACAATTTTTTGTAACACGTTGTATATCATCATTGCTCAGTTACCTACATTTTTAGATTTTAACAAGCGTAGGTACTACGATCCACGTTCAGCAGCTCGGTACGTAGAGGGTGGTAGAGGTTAGTAAAATTGTACGTAGGTGCCTTAGACTATATCTAATCGTATCGAAACGTTTCGATGGTAGTTGCGTTCAGCTGTAAAATCGTATAAAAACGACAACAGCGCCTCTGCTGTGAAGTATTGGACTTGTTCTTGGCACTAAATAGGTAGGTACCTAATTACATTCATTCTGCACCCGGCATGCTTGACAAAGTAAAGGGAAAACTGAAGTTTTATTATAGAATAAATAAATTAAAAAAAGTTTTATAATCAACATTGATATTTATATCAATGATAATCAAGGGGCTTTTGCGGGATCTCCCTGAACACCATGTACCAGTTTCATCACAATCTGATCCACAGAACACCCTCTTTTCTCTGTTCTGTGATCTGATCATAGTGCTTTCGGAGCGCATAAGGGGACTAACCAAACATTTATTTTTGTATAAAGAGACTTATTTTAAAAACACAAACAACCTCAAAACCATAAACAACTTTTACTATGAAAGCAACACTAAAATCGCGAAAAAAAAAACAGCTGTTCCGTATTTTTCGCGCTGAATTCATTTGGTTTGCATGGAACAGTCGATTTTTTTACGATTTCAGAAGAAACAATATATCATGCATCCATCAGCTTTGACCCTAAAAGTGATGACTAAAAATTGTGATATTTTTAACAAAAATAAAAACACTAAAAAGGAAAACATTACTAAATTTAAGTATATACTTCTTTATTCCCTAGAAATATATTTTTGGAGTTGGTGGTAAGCTGTGTACCTATAGAAATTATAGAAAGTGAAGCACCGACTCGAAAAACAAATGTTTCTAGTTTAGACCATAATAAGAACAAGGTTTCTACCTTATCCCCTAGAAACCTTGTTCGTATTACCTACTACCTAAATATTATTTTTACTTTTTTAGTGCTTTGAATTCGTTTTTCTTTAATAAACCTATCTACCCCTACCTGTAACGAAGGACACTCGAGGGGTTGAAGAGGTCGTCGTCATCGCAGGACTAAACTTAAGTCTATTTTTACGTAGGACGTTAGGGGACGGTGCAAGCAATCATCTGAGATTACTACCTACCAGTAGTCTATGTCTGCCAGAATGTCTAAGTACCTACTACCAAATTTTTTATTAAATTATTATACCTACCTACATTAAAAAACATGTTTATAATTTAAAATTATTCTCCGGTTTTCATGCAATAATTTCAATAAGAACCTAGATTGCTAAGAATAGGTAGGTAAGTAGACCAGGTACTAATAATTATTATCTATACAGGATGGTGCCATCAATGCGACAAATTAAACATGGGCTATATTAGTCCATAGAAATGGTTTGCCACTTTCAAAAATATCGTTTTCATTTGATATTTTTTTTTACATTTGTATGGAATAGTGTAACATTGGCAGCATTATTTCATACAAATGTCATGAAATTATCAAATGAATAGGTACGATATTTTGGAAAGAGGCAAACCATTTCTATGGACTAATATAGCCCATGTTTAAATTTATTGTCGTATTGACGGCACCATTCTGTATAACTAAAAGGTAGATCTAACACACATTTTTAAAAACCTCAACAAAGACAAGTATTTGACCTGCATTACTCTGTGAATCACCTACCCACATCAGACACAATATATTTTCTATTGTCCGTGTGCGCCGGCCGGTGGGCTGGCCAGGGACGAAAGGTTAAACACCTGTCAAACCGATTCTAGAGCACTTGAACCAACTTGAATAATATCAGCCCCACTTACAGTTATCAGTGTTATATACGAAACAATTTATTTTATCTTTTATTATTATTGCCCGTGTAAAATACCTAATAAAAATAATACTCGTATTTTTATCTGTAAGCCTTCGTTTTACAATTGAAATACGTAAACAAAATAGATACTCACGCGACATTATTTTTCGTATTCAGTCAGCTCGCAACTGGTTACTACACTTAAATGAAGTAATCGCGTAAGCAATTTATAAACTATCATGAAGTTGGTCACACTTTGTAATCATTGTATACTTGACCGAAACGAAGCACATAGTGATAAAAAAAATGATAAACGTAATTCAGCTTCTCTAACTGAAGAATATGACGTATAAAATTTTTTTTGTTTACCAATTTAAAAATGTTTTACGAAATACGTTGTTCGTAAAACTTTTCCCGCCAATAACTTTATTACCGCCTACATTGAAAAACGGTAAAATAGTGTAGGTATGATATGTTAGGTATCCGTATAAAAAATATTCCCTGTGTCTGTACCTACTGTAGGTATTGAGTAGGTAGCTATACCTACGGAAGAAAGTAGGTTTTTCTTTCTTTGTATGTACACCGATTACGCCGAGATTACTGATCCGATTTACGTGATTCTTTTGTGTTCGATGCGATTTTCAAAATCAGTTGGGTAGTTTGGTTTTTAAATAAAAAAAACTGAAATCAATAAGTCGCTACGTATGCGAAATTGCGGATTTTTGCTTTCCTATGACTTTTTAGTGAAACGATACTATAGTGGGAAACAATATTAGTTGACGGTCACCCATCTAGCTTCGACCTTAAAATTTAATACTAAAAATTGTGAAAAAAAAATTTTTAAACAAAAATTAAAACCGACTTCAAAAAACTGAAAAGGATAAAACTGAAACAACTAAGCACCAACTCCAAAAAATATGTTTCTAGGTGATGAGTACATACCTAATCAAATTTAATTACTTTATCCTTTTCAGTTTTATGAAGTCGGTTTTAATTTTTGTTTAAAAATTTTTTTTTCACAATTTTTAGTATTAAATTTTTAAATTTATTGATATTTGAAATACGCACAGGTCGTAATTTCGTTGTTCCCATGCGTTTCGTTTTTGCCATATTTGCCAAAAAATGCTCATATTAATAACCCCTTTTTGAAATCAGTTAGACATCAAGAGATCTTTACAAATAGCAGCGAATGTTCCCACAACGATCTAATCTTAGAATAGTAACGAACTAATTTTCTGTTTAGATTTTAGTAACCACCCCAACCACCAACCAACACCAATTTTTGTTACTGACTGTACTAGCCGTTATTCCTGTTTTTTGTATAATCTAATGATTTTCCTCAAAAGGACAACACTACAGGTAAGAAAAGAAGCAATTAGGTATATATTATACTAGATGATCACTGATCATCATAATATTTACCTCATCATCATCATCATCATAATATTTACCTCATCATCATAATATTTACCTGATCATTATAATATTTATCATTTATTTGCAACAGTAATTGTAAATATACAGAACGAATTGTTACATTTAGGTAAGTAAGTGGCTTAAAATACTTCTTTTGCAGGTATCGCAAATTGAGAGGATAGCATTAATATTTAAATTTATACATGCATTACAATAAATTAGAATTACAAAGTAGTTATATAAATAAATTATAATGTTATCAGCACCATATTGATTATATAAATAAACTTATATTATCAAGAAAGTACTCATTTACAGAGTAGAAACATTTTTCTTTAAAATAAGTATTTAATTTTCTTTTAAATGTTTTAGGCTTTTTTTTATTTTTTATATTGATTGGTAGTTTATTAAATATTTTTATGAGAGCTGTCGTTAAGCATATTTATTCTCGAAGATGGTAAATAAAGTATTTTTTTTGACGCGTATTTAAATTATAGGTGTTTTCGACTGTTGAGAATTTACATAAATTATTAGGCACAAATATGGAAATATCGAGTATATGTCAACATTAAAGTTCATTGCTTATTATTAGTACCTAAGATTGATAAGAAATAAGTTCTTGTTTTACACAAAAAAGGCGGTAAACAGATCTTATCTGTTAGTATAACGTACCATACATAGTAAGATACCTTTCGATAATCACTAGGGCTCGCTATCGCTAGGCGGAAAAATCTAAGGTGTTTGATATTTGCACTTGAAAGTCGGTAGAGGTCTTATATGAAATCCCATACAATTACTTTTATTTGTCCCCCCATACATTTTCGATTTACTTGCATTGCATCATATAGAATATTTCTACACATCAAGTAAAAAACTTACTGGAAGAAAAAACGTTCCGTAAAAAAAAAATTTTGGACTCAAGAGAATTTAGTTCAGCGAAGTGTTTAAGCAATACGATCCGGCTCGAAGGACCAATTGAAAGGGATAGAAATAAGAACACCGTTTTTTGGTACAGAGCATACGGAAAACTGTCTTAGCGTTCTCGGTATGGAAGCTAGCTCTACAGTAATATGCCTCACTTATAATGTTATGATAACTGCAGAATATGGTACAAATATTATTTTTCTGCTACTCATTAATACTGTAAAGTAGAGATGTATGTAAATAAAATAGACATATCACGGTACTTGGTTTTATTTATTAACAATCAACCAAAATACAATCACAAAGTGTATTTATTTAATTCATTAATTACAGACACCCACCACCAATAAACTAATCAATAGTTCAATTATATAGTGTATTTAAATTGGTGTGATAAGTGTGCACTCCCTCTAATCGGGAGACGATTTTCATATAGATTGCTAAGGCAGAGCCTAGCCTACCCCTGTGAAGGGCAGTGGAGTTACCGGAGAGTAGTGAGAATTTCCGGTGCCGTTACGATCAGTCACTGGGCGACCCCCACACACACAGACTAGAGATATAAGACCACACACGCCCGTCGCATAGCACTTTATTTAATCTGTGGCTTAGCCAGCGGGGGTTAAGTCCGTAAGCGGATTCCTCCTTGAAGAAAAAGGGGACACGCTTTTCATAAAGGGTAGTCATCGTGGAGTGGGGTACCTACTTCCGGAAATACGGACACGGGATAACTCCGAACGATGCCGTTTATTTGGGTCATTGTAAACTCGTCAACAATTTATTCGTCATCAAAAAATAATTTGTAAACTCCCCACACGTAGCCATTTTTGTTCTTTATTATTTTGGTTTATTGTAAACTCGCCACACTTCATTTTTTCGTCAGGATTTTTTTTACTTTATATATAATTTCTGATAGTAAAGAAAGGGTAAAGAGAGCACGCTCAGTATCTGGCATCTAACATGGGTCCTCTCAGCAAGCAGAACGACATTATCAACTTCCTTTTCTTTCATAATGTACTCAGCCTCTGCAAAAGAAGGTACCTACCCACCCCTCCTTCATAATTACCCCACTCTCCTATAGAAGGTCTTAGTGTAGCGTTGTAATAGACTATCGTATTAAAGAGGTGTTATTTAGGATTTTAATTTCTCGTGGCCGCGGCCGTGACGAATTTAACAATGAATGCCACGAAGAAAAACAGTGGGGAAAACACGTAAAATGCACAAAACATAAACGTTATTATTAAAATGACTTACCTATTGGCATAATGAATAATAATATGAATCTCACCGCCATTTTAACGGAACCTGTTTATCACTAAACTTGACCAACAATTATGGAGAACGGACCGAGAATGAGGCTCTACGAGACCACGACATATCGCAGTAAGGTGAATGTTAAGGCCTTTGAGTACTAGATCTGACCGTGCGACAGCATCGATTGTGATGGTAATATCAGTATTAGATAGGTAGATATACGTATCTTATTGTTATCTTAGTTTTATCCTCCTCCTCCTCTGTAACATTACCTGGTTTATGAATATCGTTTATAATTATGTATCTATAGTTCAAAGCGTTACAATACTTAATACGACAAATATAGTTACCTACTTATAGCCAATCTAGAAATTGTCAACAGGCAGTCATTCACTCATAAGGAGTATTATAGTATTTACAATTAAACTTTCAATTGATATTGGAAGAATAGATAGTTGAGGCGCAGGAGGACATACTGGCGTATTGCTTTCTATTCATAAATTAATAAAAAGAATCCAGCTGTCCACGAGGCCTATTCAAACATAACCTTTTCGTCCCTTCCATCCAATCCATTTAATTAGATTTGATAAACTATTAGGCCAGATTATCCATATAACCGTTTGAACATAGATAAATATTTTTGGTAAGAATAACAATATTAGGACCGGTATTTCGCGAGGTCACTGACCATGCGTCGGTCAGCCATCACTGTCTAATTGTATTATTTTAAAATAAGTCTCCATTAATTAAGTACGACGGGCTCCCACTAGATGGACAGACGACCTGGGCGCGCCGTTGGATGCAGGCTGCGTAGAACCGTTCCATTTGGAAATCGATGGGGGAGGCCTTTGTTCTTTGTTCAGCAGCGGGCATCATACGCTAATATGATGATGATCATCATCATGAACTCTCCAGTATGCAATGGAAAAGAATTGATGCTTTCAGTACCTAGGTAGTATTTTATTAGTAACGTGGGTGTAGCTGCTGGTTTCGTCACTCTTCTGTGAAAAGGGAATATCTTCCGCCGAGTTCTGAGTTCCTTTTAACCAGGATTAAATGCCTATTTAATCCTGGTTAAAAGGAACTCAGAACTCGGCGGAACTCACATAGAAAAAGAAGCTTACTCAGAAGGTGCCTACCGTCTGAGTAAGCTCGCTACATCATCGACCCCTTCTTCTCTCGGAACAAGTGTGGAATCAAGAGCAAGTCAATTGTTTTTTAAAAAAAGCTAGGTGTTCCGTGACCCCACTTTTCGCTGATCAACCGTTTCTCGGATAGATATGGCCCTAATTCTGGAGAACACATGCTAAGTTTAAATTTAAGTTCAGTACATTTATTTCTCTCATAATGAATACGAAAAAGATGGCTGTCATATAATTTGACATTTAGAAACGTCCGTTCAATTTTCAACCTTATTAAACGTGATAAAATGCAGTGTTTAGGAGGCACCTCCGTACATGCCGTCTAAAATTGTCTATGGTTTCTTTGAAATCTATCTAAATTTAATTGACAGCTCTAAACAAATTCTTGATATCTTTTTCCTATTACATATTGCGAGAAAGAGATATACTCTAGTTACTTAAATTTAGAATTAGAGTGTGTCTTCAGAATCAGGCCCACTAACACACCAAAGGTGTACCCTATTTTTGTAGGTTCACTGGTTCACGAAACAGTGTGTCTACTACCTATATTTTCCGATTATCTACCATTAAATTCCTACTATTAATTTAATGAGTTACAAAATAATTCTAAAGATGGAGGGTCCGTTAAAGAAATCAAAACACCATTTTTTCCATTACTTTAATAATTTAAATATCATTTAACTGTAAAATAAGCAATATTGCTGGCGATCCCGCAGACGTTTCTGAAGATTTCCAGTTTGACATAGCCGTTATTACCGAAATCTTTGCCCCAGGAATTCCTGATTATGTAGTATGGGATTCTTCCAGAGAGATCATAGCCCACTATCTGGATCACATGGTTCAGCTGCCCCCATAGTCCACTGAAATATTTTTAGTACCTACTTTAGGTCTAACTTACTCTGTCATTTCTCGATCCATCAAAAATGGTCTAACATTAGGACAATTTTGAATTGAAATCACATTTCTTTGATTGACGTCACCGGGGTTTTACGCTACTGCAAGGAGTTCTCAGATCAGGACGAGATTTCTCTAACCAACATACCTAAATAGTCTGGTTTAATTTTTATGACCGTCTTACGCAACGCAACTCGTTATCGCAAAACAAAAATCTCAAAAAATGTTTAACGATAGCGAAGTATCAAAAATTCAGCTCCTTGTCTATGGAAGCTTGTGGAAGTTTAGGGAATAATCTACGGCTATAGTCTGCCACGTAGCTACCACAGACCTCGACGCATGACTGCACTTTTGAAATGTACAATCAACAGCACATAAAGCCTAACAGTTTGACCTTGAGACTGCCCTTTTTCCGTTTGTCATAGAGGCAGCTTTCGTAGTGCAATTGTTACACTTGATGTGTGTCTTTACACCAACAATACGTACTCGCAGGCAGACTGGATGATCCCGTCGATGTAGTTCATCCAGGGAGAAGCATTGACCACTGCTGTCACGGGGCCGTGTTTCGCTATCAGCGCCAATATCAATTTTTCATTGACATAACTGAAATATGTGAGTAATTATATTGAGAGAGTTTCCCTATTGTCGGACTTAACTCGTGTTTAAATAATTATTGTTTTATAATATAACGTGACAACACGTTTCGAATACTTTTCAGCTATCGTGATCACGGGTAGACGGAAGATGTTAGTTGTCTTTATCAGGAACTGCCTTCACTTTGGGCTAAATTTTGAATGTTCTATTCACGCACACGGAGCTTATCAGCTTACGGTGTTCTTTGGTCAGGCAGTGAGTATAGGGGCTTATACAGAGTGGTGATGACAATAGAAATGTTATGAGATTTTCAAATTAATAAGATGTATTTGAAAGTTGTTTTAATTTCTTGTGGTATTGACGTCACCAATAGGCAATTAGCATTGAAGTTATTTTTAATACAAGCTCGCTGACGGTCCACCTAGTGGCAAGTGGTTACCGCCGTCTATAGACACCTGCAAAAACAAGGAAAAATCACTTGATATTGCAGGTGCGTTGTCGTCCTATCGAAACACAGCGAACTGTTTTACGCCCGAAATAAGAAAGGCGGTGGTACCTACCCCGAGGACCACATACATGCTAGTAAAGAAGTCTCTGTAAACCTGTATTTTTACCAGTCACTGGTGAATTCTGCTATCCTCCTGCCATCGGATTTGTGTCCTTCAGGTATCTTACAATCCTGGGTGATTAACTTAAGTGGATACTCCTTCATCGTCACTATGGGGTAGTCGTGTATGCACATAAAGTCCAACGCAAGACCCACGTTCCCTCCCTGACAACCTCTGTTGAAGGTGGAACAGTCGATCAGCTCCTAACAAGAAAAAATATTTTTTTAATCATTCATACCATTGCATACCACTATTTGAAGGCGAAAGTATACTCTGTACGTTTCGACCTCATGGCTTCTACCTTACGGCGCGTAAACGCCACCCAGCCGGAGTCCCGGAGTCGCGGGCGGCCACTGGTTCCTAATAATACATGTTCTAACAAGGTTAATAGGTATACCCTTAAACCTATTGAATCTTACCAGCCAACTGCACCCGTAGCAAAGAACGGGCCGTGGACAAAATCTCTCTCCGCCAGTAACAAGGAGACAAACTGTGTTAATCCCTTTTTTGTTCTCGGACCAAAAAAGAGAGAAACTTTTGTCCACTCACCAGGGAGTTTGCAATGCTACGGAGCTGCCGATGGCGGGCTCACATAGATTATTAAGTATTTTGTCTAATATTCTATTCATGTTTCATAGATTAAAGCATTTACATATTTAAAAAAAATATCTAAACTAGAATAATTTCTTTCCTAAAGCGAGAACTGACCGCGACCTTTTACCATTGGAAGACTTGGAATACTCCTATAAACTTCTAGTCTTTTACCTGTATACTCAACTTAGCCAACCCTTGCCCCCTGATGGCGGCCATCGACTCCATCACACCTACGATGCTGAAAGCCCAACAGCCATTGCACTGTTTCTGGTTGAGGACTTTCCCAACCACGCCGTAATCACGCCTAAAAGTAGAACATCTGAGCTTTTCACATAGGTAAGTAGTTAAGCCGTAGGCTGCCACCTACCTATTAAATATATTGACTTTCATATCTGAGGGTCAGTTCTCACCGGACCCGACGCGACGATACTTGAAGAGGCTCCGAGCGGAGCAAGAAGTTATTGTGGCACACGGTCCACTGCACCTATACCACCATCTTTTATAGCGATCCAGTTTAGGACCTAAACTGAGTAGAATCGTTATATCCGTACTAAGACGCTGTCTACGACTATGACAGCGATGCAGTTTAGGAACCAATACTGAACCGAGCGGAATATGAATCGCTTTTATAAAGATGGTGGTAAGGCCCCTGGTCCTGTACACGCATCGTCGCGTCGCATCGCGTCCCGGTATGACCTGATCCTAAACGTGTGTTTAATTTATGACCAATTATAGAAGTAACCCAAACACCAAAATCCAAATCCTTTCCACCCTAAGGTTGCCTAGAACAGACCGCTTTCAGCGATAAGGCCGCCCTTTGTACGTTGTTTAAACTAAGTGTATTATATTTTGTCCATGTGGTTGATGTACAGTCAAAGACATAAGTCGCAAAACAAAATAAAGCTACAAAATTAACTGTACACAAGAACTTTCCCTATGTTAATATACAAAGGTATGTTCGAAACTCCTTGTTCGTCATAAAATTTCAAAAGTCACTAAACACAACCATCACTTATTAACATCAAAAGTCGCTGGACACTAAAACTCGATTAAATAATCCAAAAGTCACCGTACGCTAAAATTCCACAAAGAAGTCAAAAATCAGCTGGACATTATTTCGACACTTTGTTACTTAATATAATGTTTCCTATTTTATTTACAAATGCATTTCATTAAATCAATTAACTAATAAGCGGTCATACACACTAGAAAAAAAAAGTAGCTACTTCGCAATGATACATATTAGGTTGGGGAAAAACTCTTTTCGCATTATAGTATGTATGAACTTGTAATAAAATCTCTTTGGCTGTACTATTTGTATCTGGCTGGTTTTGGTATCATTAAAAGTTTAGATTTTAGAAAAGATAATTCCAAATTCAAATAAGGAAAATGTGTGTTTTTCATTTGTTTTTCGTACTGTCAAGATGAGTGAATCTAATGAAGAAATTCGATACATTTTAAAATTTTACTACAAAAAAGGTAAAAATGCAACGCAAGCCGCGAAAAAATTTTGCGATGTTTATGGACCTAGCGCAGTGTCTGTGAGAGTAGCACAAATTTGGTTTAAGCGTTTTCAATCCGGAAATTTTGATGTCAAAGATGCATGTCGCTCTGGTCGCCCTATTACGGATAAAATTGATGCCATTTTTGTAAAACTGGAGCAAGATCGGCATATCAGTAGTTATGACGTAGCTGAAGAACTGGGAATTGACCACAAAACAGTTTTGGCGCATTTAAAAAAAATGGGTACACAAAAAAGCTCGATATTTGGGCACCCCACGAGCTCACCGAAAGAAACCTAATGAACCGTGTACTCATTTGTGTGTGTGGTGGGATTGGAAGGGCATTATTCATTATGAGCTGTTACCACCAGGCAGGACCATCGATTCTGAACTCTACTGCGAACAACTGATGAGATTAAAGCAAGAAGTTGAGAGAAAGCGGCCAGAATTAATCAACAGAAGGGGTGTGGTTTTTCATCATGATAACGCTTGACCTCACACATATTTAGCCACTCAGCAAAAATTAAGAGAGTTTGGCTGGGAGGTGTTAATGCATCCGCCGTATAGTCCTGACCTTGCACCTTCAGATTTCCACCTGTTTCGCTCTCTTCAGAATTCTCTTGGCAGTGCCAGGTTAACATCACGAGGGTACTGCCAAAACCACTTGTCGCGGTATTTTGATCAGAAGCCCCAAAATTTCTATAGCAATGGGATCATGTCCCTACCTACAAGATGGCAAAAAGTTACCCAATAAAATGGTACCTACATACTTTAGTTAAATGTAAATAACCTATATTAAAAAATGTTTTGAATTTTCTTAAAAAATGCGAAGAAACTTTTTCCCCAACCTATTATCTACCAATGATTTGCACATGTTCGAACACTAAATATTTTACGTCTATGATTATTTTTTAAATTGAAAAATGATACTTTATTTTGAAGTTAGAAAGGAAAAAGTGGGGTGCTCAATACTTTTGGGCAAGGCTGTATTTATCATAAATATGTGTATATGAATGTCTGTCTCTAATATAAGTTACGTTTTTTTTTTTTTTTTTTATACCACTAGATGACAAACAAGCTGACGGCCCACCTGGTGGTAAGCGGTTACCGCCGCCTATAGACACCTGCAATAACAAGGAAAAGCACTTGATATTGCAGGTGCGTTGTCATCCTGAGGCCTAAGATGAAATGCCGTCCATGCCCAGTAATTACACTGGCTACCTTTCCCTTCAATCCAAAACACAGCGAACTGTTTCACGGCTGGAATAAGAAAGGCGGTGGTACCTACCCAGGCGACCCTACATATGGGTCTACCACCTAGTGAATAGAATAAACTCGGCATGTATAATTATAATTTATATAATGATAATTATTATAATATAATATAGGTACTATATTATAATATATAATTATAAATAAAATATATATAATTATATACAAGTGGAGAATATACGCTTTAGTCAAGTACTATTCCTACTAACTAGAGTTTAATTTAAAAAGAATGTGATAGATCAAGTAATGTGATAACGATAACAATGATATCAAAACAGACGGGAGAGCATCAGCCAAGTTGAAAAAGAGTCGGTGTCAGCCTACCGGTCATTGTATATTTTACATAGCTATTCCGATTTCCGATCTAATTAAATTTAAACTCTATTTAATTTTTTTTTGTCAATCTTATGCGAATAAGATAAAAAAATGTCACTACAATGACTTCATTCCCAAAACGAAAGAGCGAAACATGGGCACTCTTTTAAGTGATTGTCTTTGTTCAACATTCAAAAATGACTCAACTCGTCACTGTCTGTTCAGCAACAATAGGAACTTTATAGTGTGCAGGTGTTTTGTAAGTATGTGTTTATGGACTTTCGTTGCCATCAATAACAAATTATGTAGATTTATGAAATCCAGTAACTTTTGATAAAATATTGTTCACTAACTTTTGATATTCTTCAATGTACACACGACAGCACATCAAGTGTTACAGTTGCACTACGAAAGCCGCCCGCCTCTATTACGAACGCAGTAAGGGCGGGCTTAAGGTCAAACTGTTAAGCTTGATGTGCTGTCGACTGTACAATAGATTGGATCAACAATTTGTTCAGCCACATATGGAACTTTATATTATGCAGGTGTTTTGAAAATTTGGTAAGTCCAGCAACTTTTGATAAAATATTGTTTACTAACTTTTGACATTCTTCAATGTACACAGAGATTTGATCAACAATTTGTTCAGCGACATATGAAACTTTACATTGTGCAGGTGTTTTGAAAATTTGGATCTGTTCATCAACTTATGTCTTCGACTGTACGTACAATAAAGTTATAAATAAATAATAATCCTGCAATAGCAAGTTACTCCTTATAACCTACGCTTTTAAAATTGTGTAACTTATAGTTTTTCTATAAAATCTACTAATAAATTGATATCCTTTTTCTAATACATTTACAAAAAGAATAGGTTAGATAGGTTTTATGTATATTAAAAATTAGCAATAAGTACTGTACATATTTTACCAAAATTATGTCTATGTCTAGTATGCACGGGATCTTATTAAAAGGATATTTTAATAATTACTGCGCTTTTTAAAACTCACCAATCAAATCTGACCGGAAGTTCCATATCCAGATATTTAAACGAAGAATTGTTATGTAAATGTGGAATGGGGCATTTAGATCGACGAATCCCCGCGCATTCTCCACCAAGTGATCCGGATAACATGGTCTTACGAAACTCCTCCTTGGACATATCCGAGAACTTTGTCAAACCAAACACTTCAGAACCGTGTAAGGTATTCAGCCTAGATATCTCTTGTAAGGATTCCTGAAATATGCATTTGTAAACAAAAAACAATAGCAATACATTATAAAACATGTTAATCTGGCTCAAAGGACCATAATGTTAGGCACACCGCTTACCTCAAAGTTTCGTATTCTAATAAGAAATTCCTCATCTCCATACTGTTTCTCAAACTTCTTCATATAAGAGTGAAACTGATTCCTCAACGACAAATCTATAGTTTCAGACACATTGCTCTGAGAAATTGTCTTTTGAATCACTATCAACGATACCAGGAGTAAGACCACAAACATAACACTATATAAAAAGCGCATTTTTACTTCAAAATTTCAAATTACAAAATTGTGTGACTGTGTTGATAGTCGGCGATGTAATAATAGAATAAACAATAGCTGATATTTTTCCTGTTGGAATAAATCATACATCATGACCAGCCATATCAATCAGCAAACCACATAAAGGGCTTGATTCCGCCCCCTTAGTCACAACTGTCAGGAAAGATCGAATAGGATATACTGTCACTTTTTATCACGGTGCGTCAAAATGAAACGAAATGTGACTATCCGAATCGTAACCGTGATTCTTAATAAGTATTCTTAATAAGGGGGGTGTAACGTCAGCATCAGAATTACCTTTCTAAGCTTTTATAGTGCACGAAAATTTCTAAGATGCTTTAAAAAGCACCCCTATTACTACCGTACCGTTTCACTTGTTGAACATTTAAGTGATGCTACAAAGAGTGTTAGAATTGCTTTTCTGAAACAGTGCAATGTTTATGATATGGCTCAGATGATTTACCAGCTGACTGAACCTACACACGGACTAGGTGCTAGGCCCGTATGTAGGGTCGTCTGGGTAGGTACCGCCGCCTTTCTTATTTCAGCCGTAAAACAGTTCGCTGTGTTTCGGATTGAACGGAAAGGTAGCCAGTGTAATTACTGGGCATGGACGGCATTTCATCTTAGGCCTCAGGATGACAACGCACCTGCAATACCAAGTGATTTTTTCCTTGTTATTGCAGGTGTCTATAAGCGGCGGTAACCGCTTAGCACCAGGTGGACCATCAGCTTGTTTGTCATCTAGTTGTATAAAAAAATTAAACAGTATACAGTATCTAAAAAAATCAGGAAAAAAATCCTGAATCCGGGAAAGTACTGATAATTCGTTTTCATGCATAGTGCACATAGTCGACTAAAGAAACGTCTCCCCGCAGTGACACAGTTCTATAATAAATTAAAATAAAATAGTCATTTTTTTCTTTCTATCATAAAGTTTAAATAAAATTACGTTTTTTAAATACTTACCTCTAGATTTTTTATATCTATTAGGGGTTCAACAAATGATAACATTATACACACACACACGTGACTCCTTATATCAAGGTAATAATGATAGCAAAATGTTAAAAGTGAGAACATAAATAATCATTGATGGTGGCGTCTGTACAGACGAGAGCATTCAAGTGTAACAGTTGCACTTCGAAAGCCGCCTCTATTACAAACGCAGTAAGGGCGGTCTCATGGTCAAACTGTTACGATTGATGTGCTGTCCGACTGTACATTAATAAAAAACAAATTAAAACTGCAAATTATATTATAACATAGGTATTTTTGTGTATAAATATGGCTATCTTATAACTACGATTATGTTTATACCCTGTTAGGAATATAATACTTAGTATACCCTACAAATGAGTGAGAAAACAAGAATCCAATGATTTAGTTACGTATAACCTAATGTGTGAAACATTGGTGTCGACGCTGTTGTCATTCTTTGAACTAAAATTAAATTATCTGTCTCTCCTTTATTCAGGTTAAATAGGAAAGGGATAAAACTATTCATAGAATAGTCAAGTTGACGCGTCACTGATCCTTACACTTTTGACATAGTTTAATTAAAAGACGGCTGTATTAGAAACAACCAATGACGTCACCGGCCACCCGTCCTTGTCTAGTAGGCTTGTAATGAAAGAGCGGCACGATATTTAATTTAATTTTAGTCCTCACACAACAGATTCACGTCACGACCATCATCATGGTTTTATAAAGAGCACAGCCAATAAACCCCTTCTTCTAAGTATGTCCGTTTATGACAGGTGTCCATTTATAAATTGGACTAACATATAATCGAAATTCGATTTACCTAATGTTTTGTCTTATAAATATTATAATTCGACAGATACGTACAATAATTTGACTCTTTTAAGGCAAAATTCAGTCTCAACTACTTATTACAATTATTTCGTTTTATATTGTTTCGTTTTTTACACTGTTAATAAGTGTCTTAATAAGATAAGAGCTATGTTATGCTTCTAACAAAATGTGATCATTTACTACTGTTTGCGATCAATATACAGCGAAGAATAGTTTAAGATTTATGTATAATATTTATTTAGGGGTCCCGCAAAGGAGATGGTCAAATTTTCTGGCACAATCACATAGGAAAATGTGCTGATTACCGAATTGCATTAAGGTTGTTTTAGTTAAATAAATAACAAAATGTTTTTTACTGTATCGTGAATAAATAATTGAATCTATTCTAGCCTACCAATAAAAAACACACATGAGTACACTTTTGTGTTATTCTAATATTGGGCACTTTTATTTAGCTGCCATCATTAAATGCATAGTTATTATGATAATACAATTTGGACTTGTTTGTGTAGTAAACTGTTATACAGGGTGGTGACGACAATATGACAATAAATTTAAACATAAGACTATATTAGTTCTATGTAATATTATAACATTAGCTGCATTATTTCATAGAAATGTTATAAAATTTTCAAATGATTATGAAGTAACTATTTGAAAGTTGCAAAATATTTGTATAAACTAAAATAGCCCATGTTTTAATTTATTGTCGTCACCATGCTGTATATAAATTATAATGGCTTAATTCTACCGAAAATTTGTTCAATGGTGCCTTTAATATACAGCTACAGTTAGACATCGTTTAATGGCTGCTCACACTAGATATCTTTGCCTTCAGACTAAAAACATTAAAATCTTCATAATATTTCTTAAATCACTATAAACTAAAACTAGCTATATTGGCATTTAATTTAGATTAACTTATTGTAACAATATACATATAAAATTTAGGATACACATCTAGGAACGATTATAAATTCGTAGGCAACAGGCACATAAAAACTAAATTATAGTTATTGCTTTAGGAATGTTGTGTAAAATCTTTGTAAAGCCACTTTGGTACAGAGTAGGGAAGAGTGGGTAATAATGAACACAAGTATATAACTTTTATGAAAACACGTATCAAACATAGATGGCAGTAGATATATTGAGTACATTGCCTTCGTTTTTAAGCGATACCTCGTCGGAACTAGCGACACCACTTGATTCATATTAATTGTGGTGAATATAGAACATAATAAACAAAAACGCTTTAGTGAATGACTAAAGAATGGTATTTGTAATTTTTTGAGATGTGCTCGGTATAAGATATTCCTCTACATGTAACCTATTTTTTCATTATTGCCGAAAGTGGCCACTTTTAACAATAATAAAAAAAATTGGTTACTTAAAAGTAGACACTTTATACAAGATACATCTTTAAAAATGACAAATACAGTTCTTTAGCAATTCTATAAAGCGTTTTTGTTTATTATATTCTAAATTCACCATAATTAATAACAATCAATTGGTGTCGCTAGTGTGCACGAGGTAGCCCTTTAAGATGGTTCGTTAGAATTATATAATTTCAATTCAAATTATTCTATTAATCTTAGAATCAGCAGTTGCAACCCGACCGTTCAGCTAAGCACAGCTCAATGAATGAGGTTAATGTTTCAATTAGATGTATTTTTTATATACAGGATGTTAAGGGGACGCTCTCGGAAACGAACGCAGGTGGCAGTGTTCGTCACCTTAAATACGGTTTGTTGAAAAATAAATTTGAAATCATGAAAAAAAATCAGCTGTTCCGTACAAACAGGCCTTGTAGATATTACAATTTGAATGAAACAGCTTATTTTTGTTTGGAAGTGATTTTAGTGTCAAATTACACTTCATTCGCCCATGAATGGAAATATACATTATTGTGAAAGTCGAACCACCTTAAAATCTTAATCTAGCTAAAGAAGTAATTAAGACATACTGCACGATGTTATCCATTTCTACTTTCACAGATAAGTTGGTCTATTCAATAAAATTAGAGAGCATTGGTCACAAGTCACAAGGGCTTGTTTAGTAAGATTTTTGGGGGTAATAGAATCAAACTGTCCTCCCCAACAATCACATATTAACAAGGATTTTATTCCTAATTTTGATTTTAACATTATTAGAAATGTTTGAAAAATTATTTACTAATAAAAATGTACGAAGGAACGAACCGGTGGCGGCATAGTTCAGATGGTTAGAGCTGTCGCCCGGATTGCGAAAGGTCGCGGGTTCGTTCCCCGCCTCAGGACGTGAAATTATTCTAGTTTAGATACATTTTTCTTAGTAAATGATTTTATTCCTTTTTCAGTTAAAAGAAGATAACATGCATACAATAAAATGAAACTATTTCCAATTTTATTAATTTAAATTCATAAATCAATTAAATTTCACGATCTTCTGATTATTTTTTGATTATAGAAATCTAAACGCAAGATAAAATAAGAACATGACGCCAACCCAAGGACTCCACTTATTCGACATTTACTTTCATTTAAACGATGGGGAAATCGATGGCGGAGGCTTAAGGAGGGGGAAACATTATTTCAACTAAATAAGAAAATTATTGCTTTTGGCAACACTAAACAGAGCAGTTTTTTTTACAAATCGGCTAATTCGACTAAGTACTAGCGACATAGCAAGGAACATTTTTTCAATTAAAATCTAAATTATTGCTTATGGCAACACTTAACGCACTAGCAAAGTAGGACGGTTTTTCATCAATTCCACTTATTAGAGTACATTTTAATTGAAGTCAAAGATAAACAAAAACTATTCAATTAAAACGGTAGTAATTTTCTAATGGCAACATTAAGCTACTTCCATAGTGGCAACTTCATTAGCAAGGCCACATATATTATTACCTACGGCTAGGTGTATATACCCGCCTATACCGAAGTCTGGTCCCCAAGAGTTCCTGGCGATGAAATACGGCACGTCAGCAGTCAGGTCGTAGCCGACTAATTGTACCGCGTGGTTCAGATCGGACGTGGCACCGCTGTAAAACGCAATGAGTTGGTTTCTGATTCTTAAGCAAAGAACGACGTCTTGTATCAGTGGAGCTGCTAGGCTGGGCATAAAAAAAAGGAGTTCCGCCTCTTGGGACATTATTTTATACAACTAGATGACAAACAAGCTGACGGCCCACCTGATGGTAAGCGGTTACCGCCGCCTATAGACACCTGCAATAACAAGGAAAAATCACTTGACATTGCAGGTGCGTTGTCATCCTGAGGCCCAAGATGAAATGCCGTCCATGCCCAGTAATTACACTGGCTACCTTTCCCTTCAATCCGAAACACAGCGAACTGTTCCACGGCTGAAATAAGAAACGCGGTGGTACCTACACAGACGACCCTACATACGGGCCTACCACCTAGAAACTTCTCGAATGATGACCATTGAAAATCGTACCTATTACTGGTCTAGTTCAGACCATCTACCTCAGATCAGGAGGTACGGGGTTCAATTTCTCGTGGGAGCAGGCATTTCTGCTCGGTTTTGTTGGTGGTAGGGCTTTTCCTAACCATCTCACCTTAGTAGAAGTTTCTCTGTGGTTGAGGAATCCAGGTGAGCTCGCCTCCATCTTCGGGCTTATCGCAATAATCAAGTGAGATGCAGGCCAAGAGCTACTCGGATAAGAAATAAAAAGTTATGCCTAATTTAATAGAGACATTTTAGACCACAGGGCAATGAAACATACGCCGTACAGTCACCGTAGTCTATGTAGGTATGCTTGGAACACAAAGGTTATCACTCGCCCGCTGCCAATCTAGTAAAAACTTTTTTACGCCCTTTTCGAAGAATGAATGACTATTGAAACTTATTACCTGCAATGATACTGCACTACTCCTCCTAGATAGTTCTGCCATGTGAGAGCGTTCACAGCCACTGACACGGGCCCGTGGAGTGCTAACACTTCGATTATTTTCTGTTCGGCGCCCACGAAACTAGAACAAACACAAAAAAAATTAAACAAAAATTAAAACCGGCTCAAAAAAAAAACAAAAATGATAAAATAATTAAATTTTAGTAGGTACTCATCCCCTAGAAACATACTTTTGGAGTCGGTGCTTCACTATTGTTTCTGGAAACAACTTAGCACCAACTCCAAAAATATGTTACTAGGGGATGAGTATCTACTAAAATTTTATTATTTTATCCTTTTCAGTTTTTTGGAGTCGGTTTTAATTTTTGTCTAGATCTTTTTTTTACAATTTTAGTGATAACTTTTTAAGCTCAAAGCTAGATGGATGACCGAGAGCTTATATTGTTTTCTACTATCTTATCATTTCACTAAAATATCATAGAAAAGCAAAATTTCGCATACCTAAATGACTTACTTATTCCAGTTATTTTGATTTCAAAACCAAACTACCCAATAGATTTTCAAAAAAAAATTATGGGACCAAATGGGAACTATTCCGCATCGAACAAGAAAAAAAAACATTAATATCGGTTCACCCAGTCGAAAGTTCTGAGGTAATAAAACATAAAAAAAAACAGTCGAATTGATAACCTCCTCCTTTTTTGAAGTCGATTAAAAAGGACAATTTCACAGATCGATATTTTTCCAAATGTGTGCGACAGCATCTTCTCGCCTCACACATTATACCATAAAAAGTACTACGGTTTTTTTTTTATACAACTAGAAAAAAAAAAATTCAAGATAGTCAATGTATGATAGCCATTCTCCATTCCAACAAAAATTTTAAATATATTTTGAGGAGCTCAGTGGCGTAATGGTTTGAGCGCTCTGGTTTTGATTACGAAAATAAAGCAGCACTCGCCATGGTCGATTCCATATGGGTCAATCAAAATTTTTAATCTCGAGCTCCTCTGTGCTTCGGGGTTGCACGTTACGTTACTTTGGACCCGGTTGTTACTGCAATAGCTTTAACCCACCAACCCGTCAAATTCCATGACGGACAGAATACAGAATATATATCAGCACTTTCGTCTGTATATAGTATTTAGGTAGAGGCTGTTTATATATTGAAGGTCTATTCAAACTGGTAAAACAGTTTGTGATATCGAATAATTAGTTTCGGACATTAAGCTACCATTTAAAGTAAGTATTAGTGTAGATTAGTAACAAATCATATTGAACAATGGCCCTAATTCTGGAGAGCACATGCTAAGTCTAAATTTAAGTACAGTGCATTTCTTTCTCTCAAAATGAATACGAAAAGGATGGCTGTCACATAATTTGACATTTAGAAACGTGCGTTCAATTTTCGACCATAATGAACTTGATAAAATGTATTGTTTAGGAGGCCGTACATGGCGTCTGTGTCTATGGTTTCTTTGAAATCTATCTAAATTTAATTGACAGCTCTAAACAAATTCTTGCTATCTCTTTCCTATTACATATTGTGAGAAAGGGATATACTGTACTTAAATTTAGAATTAGAGGTTGTCTTCAGAATCAGGCCCAAAAACTTACTCATCACAAGTGAACGCAGAAACTGTTACTCCAGTCGCGTTCTTCTTAGCTCTGCAAGATCCATCCGCGAGTCTGATTGGGTATTCATTATCCAACTCTAATGCCGTCTTGGTTAGCAATAGCCAGTCAAGGAGCAGACAGATGTCGCCGCCGGCGCAGCCCCTGTTTCCCAGACCTGCGCAATCGATCATCTCCTGCGAAATGGAATTAGGAACATTTTTTAGAGACCGTTACGAAATTACCGGGCTCAAACCAACTGTGGTGTGTGACTTCATTGATTATGTCACATAAAGTTCTCACGGCGCGCATCCACGTTCTTTGTTTTGTTATATGGATTACTGACCACTCGACCTAACAGCCGCCGTCCGCCGATAATAGGGATATCTGTCCGATGTTTCTGGCGCAAATTAAGAAATGGTAAAACCAATGATCATTAGGTTACTTTTCCTCAATGTTTTTTGTATAAGGCGTAAGTAACAGTTAAACCTTGAGACAGTCCTTATTCCGTTCGCAATAAAGGTGGCTTATGTATGGCAGCTGTGACATTTAATGTACTGACTATACACTAATAGTTAAATAAATAAATAAGAGCCTAAGGTAAGGTAAGGTAAGGTAAGGAGGAGTGGTTCGAGCGCCTTTTCGCCACGATCGATATCAGGACGGGTCAGTCAAATTTTTAATCTCGACCAGCTCCGTGCTTCGGGTGACACGTTAAAATGTTGGACACGGTTATTGCTTTAACCCACCAACACGTAGGTATTGGGCCAGCGTAGTGGTGTTACGGCCAATGTAGGAAGGCCTCTTACCAGCAGTGACCAGTAAGGCTGGTGATAGAATAATTAAGATTATTTTCTGGTACCTACCTGTACACTGAGCCGTTTAATTTTTCCAGTGTTAATGGTGTACATTGACTCTATGGTGCCGACAGTACTGAAGGCCCAACAAGCTCCACACAAGCCCTGGTTCTTTATAGGCCCA
This sequence comes from Nymphula nitidulata, assembly GCA_947347705.1. Taxonomy (NCBI): domain Eukaryota; kingdom Metazoa; phylum Arthropoda; class Insecta; order Lepidoptera; family Crambidae; genus Nymphula; species Nymphula nitidulata. Next base: position 13,216,694 of record OX374636.1, read on the forward strand.
ACTACGCCTTTATCTCGCCTAAAAAAAATATACAAAGCAAAATTGAAAATTCGACACATTTGTTTTTTTTATACCACTAAGGTGGCAATCAAGCATATGGCCCGTCTGATGGTAAGCGGTTACCGTAGCCTATGGACGCTTGCAACACCAGGGGTATCACTTGCGCGTTGCCGTCCTGTAAAAACCTTTTCACGCCTTTTTTGAAGAACCCCATGCTGTACTCATTTGAGAAAAACTCTGCAGTGAGCTCATTCTACAACGTGGGCGTACGCGGGAGAAAGTTTCTCTGAAACCGTAGAGTACGCGACCACTTCGGTTCCAATTTGTGAGGATGAATTGACCTTCAAGTGGCTGCCGCATGTTGATCGAATTCCTTTCCAATTTTCTGAGGTGTTCGCGTGTTCGTGCACTCACGACATGTAAACTACGCTAACATCTGACCAGATTTGTGATACTTCAAAATTAGGTTCATAGAAAAATCGGCATAATTATTATTATCCGCTTATGGACGGACTTTAACTAATTTTTGAAAATATATGGTTTACGAGCTCATATTCAGGTCTGGGAGCATCACTGTGGTCTGATACTTTATTATAATGATTACAAACAAAGAAAGAAAACGATGAAAAAATTATATGCTCCAGGCGGGAATCGAACCCGCGTCTCCTGGGGTCCGGCCAGAAGTGTTAACTTCAATGACTGGTGAGTTAAATGTTGCTATTAAGACATTAAAAAAAGGGTAGAAAGCAGTGAAGAAATTAGTAGGTTACACCTAGGGCTTCGGTGGCGTAGTGGTAATCGCGTCTGGCCGGACCCCAGGAGATGCGGGTTCGATTCCTTAATATTTTCATCATTTTCTTTCTTTATTTGTCATTGTTACAATAAAGTAGTCTTTATAAATGCACAAAATCAAAAATTAAAATGTGACCTAAGTACTTACTAAAGTTGAATGAGTAAGCCCAATATTATTTTACCACGTGCCTAAATATACATTTTGACAATTTGAAACCTTATTCTAACAATTCCCACTGATCCAATATTTTTAAAAACTTAGTAGGTACTTACACAAAATACATAGAAACAATGCTAGATTTATTACCTACATCAAATATGTAATGAAGTTATCTCTTCATGTACCTAATTATTACAACAATCAGTATGGAACGTATTTTGTGTAAATATTATACAAACATTTTATCAGTGAAAATTGAAGGGCATAATATTTCTTGCAGTCATTGGCTTAAATTACTTAGTATTGATAATATAGCAGTTAGCAAATATTGATGTAATTTGTGTATGAAGAGAAAACAGGACTCATAGCTCCATGAGTAAATTCGTGGATTTGATTGATTTGAGTGGAATGCCATTTCTACTTGTTCGTTGAACAAGCAATTTCTTTTTGGGGTTTTCTTTTGCAATTGTCCTGTATCTGCCCACAGTCACTCATACACAATCTCTGTCTTGGCCAAAACAAAGTTCACAAGGTATTAACTTAATTTGATAGGGTAATACTACTATATCATGCCTAACTTGTTACCTTATTAATTCAGTGATAGCATAAATACTATATTTTCAAAATTTTATAATGTTACATTGTAAAGTTTTGAAATGAAAATATTTATTCTATGCCTATCAATTTATCAATATTCAAAATAACTGTTATATCGAATCATTAAAGTGAAACTACTACTTAGTATCAACATTCAAATTAGTGTATGCATGTTTGTCACATTGCATGAACCATATTACCGAATTTAATGATTTGAGGTCAATACTATGGTGCTAACACAGACATATCAAATAAATATTTAAGTACTGTGATAAGTATTGATCTAAAACTGAAGTGCTAATACCAAGTCTAGTTTATCAATCATATCATATTGATAAACCCTCTATACATCTATATTACGCTCTATGGGAACTTGTTACAATTGTGATAATTGTAATAAAAATTAAAAAAGACATTAATTCTAAACAAGTGAAATTCGTCTCACTTGTTACAAATAATGCATTACTTATAATTACTATGTTAGTAAGTTAACAAGCTTAATGTTAGACTATTATTATAAATTAGAATTATGAATCCCTACTCAGGTAAAGGCCCCCCAGGAGACTCTTCCAAGACTATCTGTCTTTCCCCAAGTTATGTCAGTTTTGCCCAGCAATTTGGACTATGTCATCAGCCTATTTATTTATTGGTCTGCTGACATTTTTTTTAAGAATGACTTTTCCACTTTGTACTAATACTAATACAATTGTGATAAAACTGAAACAAAATATTTGATATAGCTAATTATACGTGTTGTAAGTTTGCTGTAATATGAAAGGCTTCATATACTAAAAGATTGCTTATTGTTGGTTTTTAGAAAGTTATTGTTAATAAAACAACTCGACCTTTTACCTCAGATAAACTGCTATGTATGGTTAGTTAATAGATAGCATATTATACTGCTGTAAATTACTGCAACCGCTTAAACCCACTAACCCATGCTGGGCCAGCAAGGTGGTGTTATAGCCCAAACTCTTCATTTGTTTCTCGCATATCGAGAGGGCTGTGGCCAGCAGTGGGACGTTGACAGGTTGGCGATGATGATGATGATGATGATGCATATCTAAATCTGTGAAGATTCAATAGGAATCCACTTACCAATCAACTTTTAAAGGTAATGCAGCTCTCCTCTTCCTGACAAATACTTTTTCATTATTAAGAGATTCATGTTTGGCTCCTTTTTCTTTCTTATGAATGTGATGCCTGTCTACATCATATCTGTCTTTGTCACTATCTTCTGTCCAACTTTTACCATAAGTTTTAGGGGACTTTGTATACATCTCATCAGACAAATGAATTTCTTTATATTCAGATCTAGACATATCTGAGAGTTTAGTGAAGCCATACCGGGCTCTGTAGAGTTCGGGGCCTCTTGATTCCGAATTCAAACGGTTTATTTCGTCCATAGAAGTCTAAATAATAACAAAATTAATGTATCAATAAAATTTAAAAATGATTTCAAATATCAAAGTAACTTTACCATGATTAGCATAAAGACGTACTTACCATGAAATGTTGAAAGCGTATTTTATACTTCTCTGGCTTGTTTTTGTAACTTTTATTGAACTTTTCTATATATTCATCAAACAACGGCTTTAATTGCTCTTTAATCTTCGGACCCGAGTAATTTATAGGTATGGCAATAAATAATAAGCAAAACAAAGCTGCACCAAGAATCCAACTAAGGCAATTTTTCATTTTAGGTCGATTATTATCAAATACTAGCGAAAATATTTAAACAAAACAAGTAAGACAAGAAAAAGACAGAAAAAAAATATATTAAAAATGTTAATTGTCACACTTGTCAGTTCCAGTACGTAGTGATGCGACTCAAATCCACAGATTAGAAAGAGTATGTCTAAAGCTCAAATCGCAATCAAAATTGATCGAAAGACTTAAATCCAAACTCGATTCAAATGAGTATTTATGTTGATTCGCATCATCATCAGCAGTTTGATTCAATAAAAAAATATTCGACATCGACCTTGAAGATTGACAAGACGACACGTACCGCATTTGTTAATTGAGGTTAGTATCCTGTAGTCTGTATTGAGGTTTGAGCCAAGGAACTTATAACATAACTGGAATGCTCACGAAAAATTATCATGAAATGAATATTATAACTTAGCGTTATGGTTATAAGATCTATATTTGATTGTAATTTATCAAAAGAGGAAAACGTTCCGAGCAGGACAACGACATTATGGGAGTGTGTCCCTTTCTTGCAATTGCTAGTGTTAATAATTTAAAACAAATGTAGCTTTTATACTTTTCTGGTAACTCCCTCAATAAATTTTGGCTGATGAGTTAATTGTAATAAATAGGGGTCTAATTATAAACTAAGTAAATGTTTATATTTATATTGATTTGCTATGTTATTAAAAAAAGAAAAATTAAAAGAATAGTAGCAATCAGTAACAATTTATAAATTACGCATAGCAACAATTATGACGTTTCGATAAACAATATGGCCTATTATCTAGCGCGTTGAAGTCGTATTTCTGCACGTTGCATGCTTTTTATTTACATTTGAAGTTGAATTTTATAGTGAAAACTTATTGTGTAAAGTGGTGTACTAGTGAGGCGTTTGCTGGTAGCGGTATTTCATTTTTTGGGTGAGTTTTTATCTTTGTTTACATATTACATGTGTAGGGTAACAACAAATGAAATATTCTTGATGGACAATCACAATACATAGGTACATACAATAAACGGTAATCTAATTAATTCGCAAATAGATATTTTGCGCTTAGCAGCAAAAACGATGGGTCACCCGTAATATTCATTAACTACTAAGTCCGTGTATATAGGTAGACAATACATGTTTATTGCACTAATAATAAATTTATTTATATAAATAAATTATTAATAGTCGAGTAGGCTGCCGTGTAAAGAAACAAATCCTAAATTTCATATAGGAGTTTTGAAATTTCGGATTTGTTTCTTTAGATTAAATAGTAAGTAAACCTTTATACGGTTGTATTGCACTGTAAAAAAAAAATTCCTTATTGTTTTTTTTCAGTTTCCCAAAAAATTAACCCCTTTTGCAGCGGTGGCTGGAAGTTGTACCGGCCGCTTAAGAAAAAATTTTCAAGAACTAGCTTCATATGCAGCTACCACTTTAAAAGTGTAGATATCATAATCCATAATATGAAAACTATACTGAAACCGGATTCCGTTCCATCTATTTCTCCTGTAAGTAATACTTTTAATAATTTAAATTTTAAGTATTCTAATTTGGTATTAAAATACAGAGACATTCTGTCCTAGATTTTTAAATCAGTTATACCAGCAGTTATCATACAAAACTGCAGCAACACAAAAATCATATTACTTTATTTTTAGGTTTCACCACTTTCACCAGATAAGCATGTCAAAGTTTTAAGCAACCTTGTTTTAAACCCAACTCAAAAAAACATTCATCAGTATGTTAATAAGGTAGTTTTTTACTATTTTCTTTCCTTGATATTGTTCTTGTGTTTCCCGTGGGTACCGTATCTTAAATAATTTAATTTGTTATTTTTTTACAGTCTGACAATCGTTCAAAATCTGTGAACATCGATATTTCTGAAAAAGAAAATTTGGAGCCAACTCCAGGACCCAGGACCATCAATGGAACCTCCATGGAAGAAATCTCGACAAGATGAACACTTGAAAAATCTTCAGTCCGAAATTAGCTTTCTATGCTTGTTACTAATTAATTTCTGATAGGCCTCGCTGCCACCCGGAGACCCATATACGGCGTCCATATGGGTCTCCGGTTCACAAGCCGCAGGAGAAAGTCGATCTTGTGGCAAGACTCCTTGCAGATAATACCCAAGTTTGTATCTACAACTGTTTGTAGTAAGTAACATACTAACGGCGGGCTTCAATATCGTAACAAACGAACAATCCCTTGCAGCACGGAAAAGTTTAGATAATTATATAAGTTATTAAAACCGGTCACTAAAGCAGGTTTTAGTTATAATTAAAGAAATGCTACTCGTCAACTTCATGTGTAACTTGAAAAATAAAACATCGTGTGCTACTCAATGGTTTCGTTTTATTTAAAATTCTAAAAATATCTTGCTATATTAGAAAAGGTAAACCGAGAGTTAGGTGTACAATGACGCCGTCTTGGTGAAGTGGTCAGTATGGCTGCCAACATATCAAGCGGTCCTGAGGGCCTAGACAAGATGCCAATCGATTATCGCTATCGCTTAGCGGAAAATGTATGGGATTTGACATAAGACATTGAACGACTTTCGATAGTTAGTGTCGAATCCTATACATTTTTCATTTAGCGATAGCGATACCGATTGTCAAATCGCATCTTGTCTAGGCCCTCTGATAGCGGCAAATGTTTATGTGATGAACACGAACATCTGTCAACGAGTCATGGTTGTTTATATGTATATTTAAATTTATTAACAAAATATCTATAATTATTATGTAAAATAATTCCGTTGTGTAGTATCCTTAACACAAGTTCTTAATGAAATTTACTTTGGGCTAGATAATTGGTGTGAGCGTGGAAATATATTATTATTAACAATAGGGAAAGAAGTGTATCCGAGTGCCCCAAATATCTCTTATTTGTATTGGACCAAATTTTCATAGCAAATTATGTTTGAATTTTGTTCTTTTGATTTGATAAATTTAATACATAGTAATTAAAATAGAATAAAACTAGAAAAATTTCACGTCCTGAGGCAGGAATCGATTCCGATTTATGATTCGAGAATTCGATTCCTGCCTCAGGACGTGAACATTTTTCTAGTTTTATTCTATTTAAAATTACTAAGTAATTTTTCAAACATTTATAATAATGTTGAAATCAAAAATTAAGGAAATTTAATACACTAAAAACAGACAGGTAAATGAAAACAAAATCTTTTTATTTAGAATATAATAACGAGATGTTCTTTGTTTTACGTTTTAATGTAAACATATTTAACATTTAATAAAAATGTCTTTATGTTATTCCTTTTTTTATGTAGGTATCTATGTAGTTATTCGTACATAATTTATTGAAGATTTAAGTTAATTGGCTTTAAATATATGAATAATTTTTAAATTATATGTATTCTATGCTCAATTAATTTTGTTTTAGACTCGACAATTACTTAAATATCAATCTTAATACAATTAAAATTGTCCCACTGTTCGAAGCTACTATATGGACACATTAGTAGAAAGAGACACACTCCTACTATGTCGCTTTACTCTTCGGAACGGTTTTTAGATTCCCGTCAGCATTCCAGTTAGGATATAAGTTCCTTGGTTTGAGCACAGTCCTGCGTGTATAAGCGTATTCTCTATTCTCTTATATCTACATAGATCTCTTGGTTGTGTATATTTGTCGCTGTTTTTAACCCCCGACGAAAAAAGAGGGGTGTTATAAGTTTGACGTGTCTGTCTGTGTATCTGTCTGTGGCATCGTAGCGCCTAAACGAATGAACCGATTGTGATTCGTTTTTTTTGTTTGAAACCTGATGGGACTAAGCTATAATTTATGAAGATCAGTTGAGGCGTTTGATGACTATCAGCTCATTTTCTGCATTATTATAGGGTTTTACTAACTTTGACAGATGCGAATGATTTGAAATTTGGTGTACTGTCACTTCGGTGACATTCCCATAACATACTATCCTTGAGCTGATCCTATACCATCAAAAAGTCTGCGAAATGCTTAATTCTTCAGAAACTTACAGCAGCGTGTTTGGGCTCTTATGAATGGTCTCAATGAGATGGTGTTAGATACATGATTAATAACGCCGAGGGTTACTTAAAATTTTTATATTGTATTTTGGATATAGAGTGGTGCCGTCAATACGACAGTAAATTAGAACATAGGAATGGTTTGCCACTGTCAAAAATATCTTATTCATTTGATAATTACAGTACATTTCTATGAAATAATGAAGCCAATGTTATGTTATTCGTCACAATGTTATTTGATTTGAACTAAGATAGGCCATGTTTTAATTTATTGTCGTATTGACGGCACCACCCTGTATATTTACAACTTAAATAGATTATTATGTATCGCAATGACTTCATTTAATATTTAAAATAATTTATTTATATTATAATATTATTTTCAACACACTTCCTCATAAAGTGGCTCTAATCCCATGGCAATTAGGCACATAATGACACCTATAATCAAACTGTGACTTTTTCATTACTATTATTCACTAGTGAGTAATAGTTTTTTTTTTAATAATTAAAATTGCCAATATATATTTTTTTTCTTTTTTTGTTGTTAAATCTCCCTGTAATGGGAAGGCAAAAGGAACTAATGCCCATACAGCCATGTCTGATGTGATTGAGTTTATGTCACTTATCTATATGTATATGTGTAAGTATATGTATTTTTTTGTATTTATGTATATGTATATGTTGTATATGACCACCCAGCAGCGTTGCCAATCTGTGGGGAATTCCCCAAACTGCGGGGATTTTCAGTTCGATTGGGTAATTTGAGGGGAGAGCGTTTATGTGGGGAAAATGCGGGGAATTAAGACATTTACGCTAGAACTGAACTTAGAAGTACTAAAGTAGTTTATGAAGTAAGTATAATTTATAAATTATATAAGAATATTTAATTACCTTGATTATTTAAGCACCTTTTGGGCCGGCAAGGTGGAGGCGGATAGTGCAATGGGTAAATTGCCGTGCTTTGTATATAAAAAAAAACAAGTTTAAAGCAATTTCACCGGCAGGAAGGTTTTACAGTTTATTTTATGGCAACATTTATTTATGTCCATCAAACTTAGACAGAGTATCGCAGAGAACTTTCTTAACCGCATCTCTCGTAAGAAAAATTTGCGTTTTCAAATTCAAAAAATACAAATTCAAATTTTTTTATTTGCCATAAAACACAATCGCCTGCACAATGAAGAAAGGATTAAAATTTGATCCTTCGAATGATATGTTGACAAAACAAAGGCATAATAAAGAGCTGCAATAAATACCTTGATGAAAATCATTAAATACTTAATAAGTATATGTAATAAATATTTTTGATTTATAGAAACTACTTTTATTTCTCTCCTGAAAATATGTGGGGAAAATGTGGGGAATATTGATTTTTTTCCCCCCAAAATTGGGGATTTTCAGTTAGGTTTTTGGGTAATTGAGACCGTGGAAGTTGGCAACGCTGCCACCCAGGTACCTTTATTAATGTTGGCAACACTCGTTGCTCTCTCTTACTTATCTCTGCCACCGTGAATAACCTATGTGCAGCCGTAGGAAACAACCAAACAAAGGTACCTCCGTTAGTGGATGACATTACCATACGCTTTTTTCCATTTTGTAGAACAATGTTGTCTCTGAGTGAACCTAGCTGAATTATGGTTTACAATATGTCTACCTGTCAGCCAAATAAATGACGCCATTTTTATTTTATCTTCAACCATGTTTTTTCTTGCTAAGCTATAATTTGAATTTTAAATCTGTTCTTTTCATTTTCATTTGTTTCTTTACTCCGATTATGTGTGTAGTTGTGATTAGCAAGACATTCCAGTACTTTTCGATAATGTGTGCAGATTTTAAGGTATGTTCGGTTAACTGATAGTAAGATTTTAAGGTTATTATTTAGTTTGCATTCATTTATCTATTTCATTTGCAGGGCGACAAAAAATAAGTTTTAAATTCTATACACACATGCACTGACCTCATTTCTACTGATATAATGTTATGACAAGCATGGAAAGATGTTATACTTGCAAAGTATCCCTCCTTGATATTGCTACTAGACCGAAATGTATGATGTCAACAATATGGTGTTGTAGAAAGCAAAGTAAAAACACTTTAAAGCCAAATAATTGAGGGCCATACAGAAGACTGAAGCACTCTATACCCTCTCATTATTACCATGTGAGATACATTCAAGAAAACCCACTAACCCCTCTTCACTGAGTAAGTACTTGTCTATATCATGATTTACTAGAATTTTAATTCTAACTCTACTACCTACTTAATATTCACATTTATATTTTTAAAACTAATCTATATGTACTTTGAATCCATTATCACCCAGACCTAATAAATGTATTTGTCTGGTATGTGGTGTTTGAAAAGGTTAAATTAAATATCCATCTTTCTAATTTTGATGATAGCATATCAAGGCTATTATTTAAGTCAGACAGTTTTTAACCGATTTTAAAACCACGGAGGTTCTCAATTCGGTTAGTATGTTATTTTTCTATGTACGTATACTGATTAGGCTGAGATTTCTGATCCGATTTACCTGATTCTTTTTTTGTCAAAATAACTGGTATAATTAAGTCATCTGTGTATGCGAAACTGCAGATTTTTGCTTACCAATGACTTTTTAAACAACTTCTAAAACAAGGAGGCTATCAATTCAGTTTGTATTTTTTTTTTAAGAATGTACATCAATTACGCCGCGCTTTGTGATCCGACTATGTGATTCTTTTTTTGTTTGATGCGGAATAGTTGCCATTGGATTCTATAAAAGATTTGTTAAAATCTATAGGGCAGTTTGGTTTTTAAATCAAAATAACTAGAATGAGTAAGTCGTCTTTGTATCCGAAATTGCAAATTTTTGCTTTCCTATGACTATTTAGTGAAAAGATATGATAGTAGGGAACAATTTATGCAGATGGTCACTCATCTAGCTCAAACCTTAGAAAGTTATCAGTAAAAATTGAGAAAAAAAAAAAAAAATTAAAACCAACTTCAAAATACTAAAAAGGATAAAATTCTAATAAAATTAAGTAGGTATTTATCCTCTAGAAACATATTTTTTGGAGTTGGTGCTAAGTTGTTTCCAGAAACAATAAAAATTGAAGCACCAATTTCATTATTTTATCCTTTTTAGTATTTTAGTCTTTTAATTTTTGTTTAATTTTTTTATTTTTATATGAACTTTCTGGAGGTTTGACTCAATGAATTATAACTAAAATTTAAGATAATAATGTAATATGTTTTTATTTTACAGGTTTCAATAGGCAAGAAAACATTATTGATAATGACAGCCTGCCAGCGAACATTGATTTCAGGTAATTTTTCTTATTAATTTTGACATAAAACTAACCAGCTGGTCAGAGTGTCGTCTTTGGGGAAGTTGGAGTATAGCGTTCGGGGCTTTATGAGGTCTGTTTGTTACATTATAACGTGTTTGCATCATAGTCCTCATCAATTTAGTTCATATACATGAAATGCTCCAGACTCATAGTTTTAGAGTTAATTCATAAACAACAAAAAATAACTTTGAAATCAAATAATTCTAATACTATTAGTCTAGGGTATATCATGTATTTATGAAATCAATTGATGGAGATAATGATACAAACACGTTGAAATGAAAAAAATAAGGAGTTATCAGTCATTGAAAAAAACATTTTTGAAAAGTTTTTAGTCCCAAAAAATTTTTAATTATTTATAACTCGGTAAATAATCATGCATTTTAGGAAAAAAGTTTATAGGACCTAAATTGTTGTTATACATGTCCTAAAGTACGATTTAGACCGACGATTTTATTCCGACCAACAAAATTGGGGGATAACTGACTCTAGAAGACTCCATTTACGGCGCTATTGAAGGAAGCGGGCAGACACGAAAAATTTTCGAAGCTTCCGATGCTCCTACAAAACCTTTTTTCATGCCTATCGTGTTGTGGCTATCAAGACAAACATAGTTTATAGAAAACATTTTTTTCCTGCGGTTGATATTTTTTGAGTTATTTGATTTCAGTTTTTTTATTAACTCACAAACTATGAATTCGGGGTATGTCATGTATATGAAATAAATTGATGGGTACGATAATACAAACATGTTGAAACGAAAACAGGGGAGTAATGTTATCGAAAAAATTATCGCCAATTTTTTTTTAGTCACAAAATATATTTAATTTTCTATAACTCGGTAAATATGCATTGTAGGAAAAAAGTTTATATAACCTAAATTGTTCCTATAGATGTCCCATAACGAATTAGACCCAGTAGACTTATGAGTGGTCCAATTTATTGGAGTATAGATAGAGGTAAGGGCTCTATGAGGCGTCAATAAAGCTAGAAAAATATTACCAAAAATAATAAGCTTTTACACCTCTTTCTGTCTTAGAAAAATGTTGACGAATAATAATTGACTACTAACCTCCTTTTTTATGTCATTCGATTTAGGACATCTATAGGAACAATTCAGATTTTTTTAACTTTCTTCCTAAAATGTATATTCAATTAGATAAAGAGAATTCAATAAATTTAGGACGGGAATTGTGGAGAATTTGTTTGACAACCGATAACCATCCCTTTTTCTCTTTTGAACGTATCTGTATCATCATCCCCATCAATTTATTTCTTGGACTTCCCATCGACTTATAGTCGTAGAGAAAACTCAAAAATAAGAAAAACTAAAAAATATTTGAAATTAAATAATTTAAAAAGTACCAACCGTAGGCGACTGTCAGTCATCGAAAAAAAAATCTCTTTTTTTTTTTAATAAGTTCTGAGCCAGTTAGGGTAGAAATTTTCGAATCTACAGAACACCTTTTTTAATTCCTATCTAGTTATGGCTATCATAATAAACATGTTTTATAATATATTATTTTTTCCTGCAGTTTGTTTTCATTGCTTTTTGAGTTAATTAATTCATTTCAAAGCTTTTTATTTCTTCTTATTATTGAATTTTTTAGACGACTAGCCTTTTACAATTGAACTACATAATATAGTAATACAGTTTATATCATGACTATAACTATCTTCAGAAAAAAGTACACACAAAGTGTAAGAAGCTTATAAAAACTTAATTCTGATTTTAACATTATTATAAATGTTTGAAAAATTTATTACTAATAAAAATGTATCTAAACTAGAAAAATTTCGTGACGTGCAATTTTTCTGGCTTAGATACATTTTTATGAGTTATAAAAACTTGTTAAACATTGTGTAAAAATGTCTGCAAATAGTTTACTTATATTTTTGTTATTCACAGATCTAACATTAAGAGTGGACATCTGCGGACCGCAGTAAACTTACATGATATGATCATATTTAAAATGGTAAGAAATTTTATTTAATTAATAAACATAAAAAAAAATGTTTCTTTTTCACATAAATTAATAAAACTGTTTGTTTGTCAAGAGCAAACTATGCATGATTGTATATGAATACTTTGTAAAGGAGCTTCTACTATGATATGATTTATGTGTATATTATTTCAGATGCAGAATCACCAAGGAGATCTTGGCATTATGTGAGGATTTACAAACCTTTCTGAATATTATGGTAAGTAATATGAGCAAATTATTCTGTAAAGCTGTATCCATTATTTTTGACGTCATAAATTAAGAAGCATTTCAAATACATACATTTATATAGAAAAGTATTTAACCTAGAAAAAAATATTTTCCTCAGGAAGGAACTGAGAAAAGTATTTGACCCAGAAAAATGTAATTTCCCCAGAAAGGAACTAAACCATCTGAGCTACCAAGCACTTAAAAGAAGATAAGTTCTTGGTAGCTCAGATAGTTGGGGCAGTCAGATACCCATTGTAAAAGATTAGGGGTTCAATCCCCGCCTGAGGATGTTTTTTTTATATGCATTTCTAATATTTAAAAAAATATATAATATAATACTATAAATTGTTGTTAAAATATAATTAATAATTAGAAATATTAATTTATTTATAACTTTATAACGTAATATGTAATTAAATATATTTTTTTAAAAACATGTTTGTTTAGATCACCAAATCATGCTGTGAGAAGAAACTTTCTTGATCATCATTGCTCCATGATGCACACTCAAGGGTGGGTGGCTGGCGCAACTCAGAGATTTTCTTAGCATATAAAGTTAGTGTATTTTTTTGACACTTTTTTTCTGAATCTAATCTTTAGTTTAACAATCATTCCAATTTTTTTTTATTTCCCTTATACAAATTACCAGCAAACCATTATTCGCAAACTGACCAGTGCCGGTGAAAAATCTTCAATGTTGTACGTACATTTTTTTACATCATCATCATAATTATCATCAGCCTGTATACGTCCCACTGCTAGGCACAGACCTTCCCACATGGGAGAAACACGCTGGCCTAATGCGGGTTGGTGGGTTAAAGCGGATGCAGTAACAACCGGGACCAACAGCTTAACGTGCCTTCTGAAGGGCGGAGGAGCTCGAGATTATAAATTTGATTGTCCCATCTCGGGACCTTCCATGGCGAAAGTTGCTTTGTTTTCGTAATCGAAACCAGAACGCTCAAACCACTACGCTACCGAGCTCCTCCACTATGCCACCAAGCTACTTCGGTCCACTGATATCCAGATAAGTTGACATCAGTGGGCCACAGTAAACTTACATGATGTGATCAGGAATATACAAAATACTACATGTAATAATGGAAGATTTATATTGAAACTGATAAGAAAATTTATTTACTTGAACTAAAATTAATAAATGTAAAAAAGGAAGTAAATTGAAGTGTTTGTGAATTTATAAATAAATAAAACTATATGTGTGTCAAGATAAAACTATACAAAGTTGTTTAGAAATACTTTGTAAAGGATATTCTGCTACGTAATAATGTATGTTTATATTATTTCAGGTGCAGAATAACCAAGGAGATCTCGGCATTATGTGCGGATTTACAAATCTTTCTCAATATTATGGTAAGTAATATGAGCAAATTATTCTGTAGAGTTGTATTTTTTGGAATCATAAATTAAGAGACATCTCAAATAGAACATAGTTCCAAAATAAATGAAAATAAATATTATTTAGGAAAAGTTTCATGTCCAAAAAAAATTCATGTCCTCTGGAAGGAAATGAACTACCTGAGCTACCAAGCATTTAAAAGAAGATACGTCCTTGATAACTCAGATTGTTGGAACAGTCAGATACCGGGACTGTGAAAGGTTGAGGTTTCAGTCCGGCCTGCGGATGTGGTTTTTTGCTTTAAATGCTTTTTTAATATATTTTTTTGAATTATAAAACTACATGACAAATAAACTGACGGTCCACTTGGTGGTAAGTGGCTATCGTGGCCTATGGACACCTAAAATAACAAGGAAAAAATCACTTGGTATTTCAGGTGCGTGCTATTATGCGTCCCACTGCTGGGCACAGGCCTTCCTACATGGAAGAGACACATCAGAGGTTTGAGATTGATGAATTTAATAGAAGAAATAAAACCGGTTATAACAACGTTATTTCATCATCATTTCAGCCCAGAGACGCCCACTGCTGGGTATAGGCCTCCCCCTAGGATCTTCAAACTGATCGGTACTGCGCTGTCCGCATCCATTGACCTTCACCAGATCGTCGGTCCATCTTGTAGGGGGCCTACCAACGCTGCGTCTCCAGGTACGCGGCCGCCGTCATTTTCCATATTTTTTTTTCGACAACTGATATTTACCCATTTTTATCTTTCCGACATATTTTTATAGTCGTCCTCTTCAATTTATTTTATATGCATGACATACCCCGGACTCATAGTTGTAGAGAAATTTCAAAAATAAGAAAAAGTAAAAATACTTTGAACTCAAATAACTCGAAAAGTATCAACCGCAAAATAAAATAATCTACGATAAAACATTTTTGTATGATAGCCTTAACAAGATAGGCACGAAAAAAAGGAGTTGTCAGTAATCGAAAAAATAATCTCGAATTGATTTTTTCGTCAAAATAAGTTTTGATCCAGTTGGGGCCGAAATTTTCGAATCTACAGATGTCCCTAAACCCTTACTTTTTTAATGCCTATCTTTTTAAGGCTATCAATACAAACATGTTTAATAATAGATTTCTCTTCCTGCGGTTTGTGTTAATTGCTTTTTGAGTTAATTGATTTCAAAGGTTTTTTTTTCTTCTTATTTTAAAAATTTTTAGAAAACTATGTGTCGGGGGTATTTTGTTCATCTTCGTTTTACAATTGAACTTCGTAATACATAAAGTACATAATCATGACTATAACTATGTTAAAAAAAATACACAAAATGAGTAATAAGTTTATGAAAACTTTTCACATTTCACACATTTCATTTAAACATTGCGTGGGAAACTGATTTACTTATATTTTTATTATTTACAGATCTAATATTAAAAGTGGACATCAGTGGACCACAGTAAACTTACATGATGTGATCATGGAAGAATAATGCATGATGAATAATGGAAGATGTATATTGAAACTGGTAAGAAACTTTATTTACTTGAACTAAAATTAATAAATGTAATAAAGAAAGTAAATTAAGTGTTTATGAATTTATAAATAAATAAAACTATATGTGTGTAAAGATAAAACTATACAAAGTTGTTTAGAATTAGTTTGTAAAGGATATTCTGCTACGTGATAATGTATGTTTATATTATTTCAGGTGCAGAATCACCAAGGAGATCTCGGCATTATGTGAGGATTTACAAATCTTTCTCAATATTATGGTAAGTAATATGAGCAATTTATTCTGTAGAGTTGTATTTTTTGGAATCATAAATTAAGAGACATTTCAAATAGATACATAGTTCCGAAATAAATGAAAATAAATATTATTTTGGAAAAGTTTCATGTCCAAAAAAAATTCATGTCCTCAGGAAGGAAATGAACCACCTGAGCTACCAAGCACTTGAAAGAAGATAAGTCCTTGGTAGCTCAGATAGTTGGAACAGTTAGATACCCGGATTGTAAAAGGTTGAAGTTTAAGTCCGGCCTGCGGATGTGGTTTTTTGCTTTAAATGCTTTTCTAATGGTTTTAAAAATGTATACATGGTGATGCTATCAATACGACAATAAATTAAAACACGGGACATATTAGTTCATAAAAAAGTTTTGCAACTTTTAAATACATCTCATTCATTTCATAATTTTATAACATTTCTATGAAATAATGAAGTTAAAGTTATATTATTTCATACAAATGTCATAAAATTAACAAATGATAGTATTTAAAAGCTGCGAAACATTTCTATGAACTAATATAGCCCATGTTCCATTTTATTGTCTTATTAACCGCACCACCCTGTATAATGTTAAAATATAATTTAGAATACGGAAATATTAATTATTTTATCACATTAAAAAGTAATATTATTAAATAAATTTGGTTTTAAATTATTTGTTTAGAGATCACCAAATCATCTGCTGGGAGAAGAAACTTTCATAACCATCCTTGCACCATGATGCACACTCAAGGCTGGGCGGCTGGCACAAGTCAAAGATTTTCTTAGCAAAAAAGTTAGTGTAATTTTTTTATGTAACATCTGATTTAATTTATTTTCTGATTTTCTAATTTTTTTATTTTCTGAATGTTATTTGTCTAATGAAATTTTTCTAATAATTTAGTTTCGGTATAAATAGTATGCTAAACAGCCCCCTTATTCGTTAACTCAGATGACATCCGTCTGTGCATAAAAATTCCGCGTTTTTACGTAAATTGAAGTTTCAACAAAATGTTTCATTCCATTGTAGTGTAAAACAACAACGTATAAAATAAAAGCACTGATACTCGTCATTTTTATCGAATAAGGAGGCAGAAATTATTATTTTATCCACTCATGTTTTAATATTCAAATTAATATCTCAAAGGTGAATATATTATATTGACATACTTTTTAACACAGGGACATTTTATGTCTATAAAACAATATTGTACAATAGCCATGAATATTGCCAAGCGGTAAATGTATGGGATTTCACATAAGCCATCAATTGACTGTGGGCTGGAAAAAATGACAAATCCTATACATTTTCCATTTAGCTATAGCGTTTCTGAAACGGCATTCTTGTCTAGAGGGGCTGAAATTAATAGTGCGAATTAATCAGTATAGATAAAGCACACATAACTAGGTATTGAAACACGTAATACTGTTAAAAACCTCACCTACGTGCGGGTCGGTTTTTAAACACACGTGTTTGAATACCCCTCATTTAATGCGATAGTTTCATAGACTGATATTTTAAAAATACTATATTACTTTCTTTTGGTATATACTTTATTATAAAATCGTGTTTTTGTTTAGATCCAGAATTACAAGGACCCGAATTAGAAGGAAGAGGAATCTTTTCCTGTACGAGATAAAAAATCTTCTAAAAGAGAATTTATTTATTGTTATTTTTGTTTCATTAGAATAAAAAAATCATTCTTATCGTTGATATTTTATTTATTAATCCTTATCCTTATAAAATACTTCCCAATATTTTCATTCCATACTAGGGTTGTATTTAGGTATCGATAGTCTAACAGAATTGTATCGATATCGATACTAGCTAGTCGATAGCTTCCGCACGTCACTTATCAATGGTCAGCTGTCATCCACTATCGAATAGGCCTATCAAGGGCTGTTTCCCATCTGTATCTTATAGTAATCTGTGCCTATGTGGCTATGTCTGTAAAATGTAATTTATCTAAGCATTTAATTCAAATAAGATTAAAACGTATTAAGGCAAATGTTACTTTTATTTAATGACACTTACAACAATTGGCGACGAGGATCAAGCAGCGAACCCGGCACGTGCAAATAAGTAAGTAAAATGTCACAAGAAAATGCTCCCGTACGATTTCCTCCGAATTTTATTGAATTCTTCAACAGAAATTTAAAGCTGCGAAGATGGTTAGAAAGATTAGAGGGTGCATTTACCATTTACAATCTAACGGAGGAAAGCGCCAGGAAAGCATACTTACTACATTACATTGGAGCTGAAATTTATGATGTACTGTGTGACCTTGTGGCGCCAAAAACGCCACAAGAAAATACTTATAGCGAAATCGTCAATGTTTTAAAACAACATTTTGACCCAGAACCACTGGAAATCTCTGAATATTTTAAATACCACCATCGAACTCAATCAGAAGGAGAATCCATTAGAGATTATATTGCGTCCCTTCGAAAGATGGCATCAACATGCAATTTCGGAAACTTTTTGTCGACGGCTTTACGAAACCAGTTTACCTGTGGTGTGAGGGACAAAAAAATTAGAGATCGCTTATTGGAAACACGAAATTTAACATTTGAACGTGCAATAGAAATTGCCGTTAGTATTGAATGTACCCAAAGCAATGATAATGACATGTCGATTCACAAAGTGGCAAATAAAAATACGAATAAAATTTACAACAAGAATAAAGTTACGTGTTATAGGTGTAATGGGCCTCATTATTCAAATAAATGTATGCACATACAAAGTGAATGCTCATACTGCAAGAAAAAAGGGCACATAAAGTCAGCATGCAGGAGTTTAAAAAGAAAAGATACAAATTGTGTGGAAGAGGGAAATGTGCATGACATTAATAAAGAGAATGTATCAACCAGTTATGAGGTTTGTTCTATATCAGATTCTAAGATTTGGATCAAATTAAAAGTTAACAAAGTGCCCATGAAAATGGAGTTCGACAGTGGATCAGCAGTGTCAATTATGAGCAGTAGAGATTTTTTCAAGAATTTTCCTCACAGTAGATTAAATAAAACAAGTGCCAAACTCCGTACTTATTCTAATGATTTTCTAAATGTTTTAGGAGTTGCTGAAGTGGCAGTAGAGGTGAATGGGTGTTTTCGAGACAAATTAAGATTATTTGTAGTCACAGGAAATAATAACTCCCTGTTTGGACGTGAATGGCTGCGCCAGTTTCCATGGAAGGATTTAAATGAGTTTCTTTGCAATGAGGTAAATTCTGTCGATAGTAATTGTTCTAAGGTGCCCACATCGGTTAGTATTCTAATGAAAAAGTATCCTAATCTTTTTGATAGCAAAATAGTAGGTGAAATCAAAGGAGACCCAGTAGCATTGTACATGAAAGAGAATACTTTACCTATTTTTTGTAGAGCTCGCCCTGTGCCTTTTGCACTTCGCAGTAAAGTTGAATCTGAAATAAATAAGTTAGTAGAACAGGGGGTATTAGTTAAAGTTGATTACTCTGAGTATGCCACACCTATTGTGCCAGTGGTTAAGGCAAATGGGGAAGTGAGGTTGTGTGGTGATTTCAAGGTGACTATTAACAAGCAACTATTAGTAGATGAACATCCCTTACCTTCACCTGAAGAGTTGTTTATAGGTTTAGCTGGGGGAGAGAAATTTTCCAAAATCGATTTAAAATGTGCGTACTTACAATGGAAAGTAAGGGAGGAGGATCAGAAGTATTTAACATTGAATACACACAAAGGGCTTTACAAAAGCACTCGATTAATGTACGGATTAAATTGTGCCCCTGCTAAGTGGCAACGGAAAATTGAGAATATTCTTATGGGAATTCCTGGAGTTCAGGTTTTTATTGATGATATTAGGATAACAGCACCAAATGATGAATTGCATATGACAAGGTTAGATCAGGTATTTTCAAAGTTATCAGAATTTGGGTTAAAAATAAATTTAAAAAAGTCAGAATTTTTACAAAAGGAAATTGAATATTGTGGATATAAAATTAGTAAGAGTGGTATACACAAAACAGATTCTAAAATTAAAGCCATTTTGAATGCACCAAGACCACAAAGTATTACAGAACTACAATCTTTCCTTGGAATGATAAATTACTATGGACGCTTTTTCAAAGATCTTTGTTATACTTGAGAGCCTTTACATCAGTTATTGCGTAAAGAAAATAAATGGGTTTGGACTAATAAATGCGAAGAATCATTTAATGAGCTTAAAAAGCAGATGAAATCAGATAATTTTCTAGTTCATTATTCACCAGATCTGCCTTTAGTATTAGCTACCGATGCTTCACCAATTGGTGTAGGAGCTGTTCTGTCCCATATTATGCCTGATGGTACTGAGCGACCAATCTCTATGTCATCTCAAACATTAAATAGAACACAAAGAAAATTTTCTCAAATTGATAAAGAAGCCTATGCTATTATTTTTGGAGTTAAAAAATTTTTTCAATATATATATGGACGTAAATTTATACTTTACACTGATCATAAACCACTGATACAAATATTTAGTCCTAATAAAGCTCTGCCTCACATGTCAGCTACTAGAATGCAACATTATGCTATATACTTACAAGGTTTTAATTATGAAATTAAGTACAAAAAATCTGCTGATAATGCCAATGCAGATGCTCTCTCTAGATTACCATGTGAACTAGACAAAGACACATTAAATGAAGAATGTGACCTAGTAGAAATAAATCAAATTAGTAGGTTACCAGTTACAGTAAAAGATTTGAAAGATGCCACACTGGATGACAATAAATTAAAAATATTATTAATAGGTTTACAGGAAGGTAAAAAACTAACTCATTCTGAACGTTTAGGTATAGATCAGACTGAATATTCTATTCAAAGTGGATGTATCATGAGAGGAAGTAGAGTAGTGATTCCTGAAAAGTACAGAAACCACATATTAAACGACTTACACACAGCACATTTTGGAATCACCAGAATGACGCTTTTGGCACGCAGTTTTTGTTGGTGGCCTGGAATCGAGCAGCAGATCAAAACCTTAGTAAATAATTGTACCTATTGCTGTCTAAATAGAAATAACCCACCAGCAGTCCAAACTCATCATTGGGAATACCCCACTGAGCCATGGGAAAGGGTGCATGTTGATTTTGCGGGGAGATTTTTAGGAGTTTTTTTTCTTTTATTGATTGATGCTTACAGTAAGTGGCCTGAAATTTACATTCTTGATAAAATAGATACTGAAAACACTATAACAATATTAGATTCAATTTTTTCAAAATTTGGTTATCCAAAAATATTAGTTAGTGATAATGGACCTCAGTTAGTTAACCCAAAATTCAAACAATATTTAGATAAAAATGGCATCTGTCACAAAAGATCAGCACCATATAACCCATCAACTAATGGGCAGGTAGAAAGATATGTGCAAACATTAAAAAACAAGTTAAGAGCATTACAAGCTGATTCTAACAATTTACCAAAAAAATTAAATGAGTTTCTTTTTCAATATAGGATAACACCACATCCTGCCACTGGCAAGTCTCCAGCTGATCTAATGTTTAGGTTTACTCCAAGATCTAAATTTAGCTTAATGATTCCCAAGTCACAAGAACCAGATTTTCATCAATTAAATTTTGATAATGAGCACCTTAAATCATTTACTGTTGGTGATAGGGTATCTGCTAGATCTTACAGGGATAAAATTAAATGGAAATTTAGAAAAATTGCAAAAAAATTAGGTCTGTTACATTATGAGGTTGTTTTGGATACTGGTGAAATTTGGCGCAGACATGTAAATCAATTAAGAAAGATAGGAGATGAAGTCCCTTTGCAAAGAGAAAACGATTTAGAAAGACCCCATTCACCAACTACTGACTATCAAGTAATTCCGGAACAGGACCTCAAAGATACTAATAAACATTTTAGTACTGAGAAGAGTGTTCAGCCTAATGATAATGATGTCATCATTCAAAACGATTCTGATTTAAATATGTCTAAAGATGATTCAAGTATTGTTCCAAGTAAAGTAATTAATGATTTTTCTAATACTCCTCAGGAGGGTATTGTGCAGGCACCAGTGCGAAAAAGCACCAGAATAAGGAAAAATGTTGTTAAATTAAATTTGTAATTCTTGTGTTGTTATTGTCACATTATATAATTCCATAAAAAGTATGTTTAAAAAATTACTGAATATTAACTTGGTTGTTTCCTGTTTTCGTTACTTTGATTTTGGATTTGTTTTAGTATCAGGTACTAAGGTAATTTGCTTTGTTGGTCAGGAAGGAGCTGTTGTATATGACCACCCAGGTACCTTTATTAATGTTGGCAACACTCGTTGCTCTCTCTTACTTATCTCTGCCACCGTGAATAACCTATGTGGCTATGTCTGTAAAATGTAATTTATCTAAGCATTTAATTCAAATAAGATTAAAACGTATTAAGGCAAATGTTACTTTTATTTAATGACACTTACAACAGTATATGTAGTTTAAAATCCAAAGTCACGCCCAAGGCCCTATCATAATAACAGCGCTTCTGCGACGTTTTTTAGAATGTCGCAAAAGTTTTATGCTGAGATAGGGCCTTGTTGACTGCACTTATTGTTAAGTATAAACTGTTTGTATTTGTCTATTTTTTTTTTAATTTTTTTTTTATTGTATAAGCTTCTTGTTGTTGTTTGTTATGTGCATGTCAAATAAAAATATTTTTCTTTCTTTCTTTCTTTCTTTAATATTATTGGTTGAGTTACGCTTACATTTGCGCTAAAAATTGTCAAATGGTTGCCAAACAAAAGTGAAAAGGTATGACAGCGCTGCCGACAACCACGACTTTAGACAATCCTATAGCAGATTTGAATTGGCTGGCTGATTTGAATGTTTTTAAATTTATAGTCGACAGCACATCAAGCGTAACAGTTTGACCTTGAGGCCTTTCACTTTCACTTCATGTGCTGTAGTCTGTACACACAACAGAACATGAAACACTCAAGTGTAACAGTTGCACTACGAAAGCCGCTTCTATTACGAACGGAATAAGGACGTTGTCAAGTTTAAACTGATACGCTTAATGTCGTGTCGACTGTACATATATATTGCTTATAAATTTATTATTTATTTTTATTTGACGACCGCCTGGCCGAGTGGTCTGTACCCCAGGCTACTCGGTCAAGAAGTCCCGGGTTCGAATCCCGGTAGGAACGAATGTTTGTATGATGAGTACGAACATTTGTTTACGAGTCATGGATGTTTATATGTTTATTTAATAATATTTTTTTAATATATATATATACATATTATTATCATTATTTCTCCGTTATCTAGTATCCATAGCACAAGCTCATAATGATGCTTACTTTGGGCTAGATAATAGGTGTGAGTGTATAAATATTATATGATATATATTATATTATTATATATATAAATCAAATTGACGATTCGAACTACTCACGCCGAATCGACTTGAATACATTTTTTGATTTGAGACTAACTGTCACCAATGACAAATGTTTATCGTTTTTCAGTACAAAATGTATGAAAAATGTTTATGTGCGTTCCCATTGAGGGTCCACATCGGAATTTTGAGCTTTTGAATGTGTCACCCTTTAGTAAAAGTTCTCAAACGATTGTAAATTGAACCACTAATTTGTAAAAGTCAGCACTCAAAAGTTACATTCAGTTAAAGGTGGACCCTCAGTCGTGACTGACCGGTATCCATATTTAATAATCTACCTAAAATTTACAACTGTTGTAAATGGCTACTCTTAGTAAAAGATTTGTAAAACTAATTTCATTAATTGTCACTCCTTCCTGCTAAGTCAATAAGAAAATGTAGCATCTAGAAGGTGGTCCCTCAATTGATCGCGATAAATTCATATTAAGTGAGAACAACAGTAATAATTAAAATATAGGTATTACTGACAGTTAGTAAAAGTACTAGAACCAATGTAAATTCAATCTCTAGTTTGTAAAAGAAGCTATTCAAAAGTTTCAATCGATTAAAGGTGGTCCCTCAATTGAAACGCTTGTCATAAAAATAAATCAATTTACGTAACATTTGGTTGAGAACTAGACAATTGCTATAGCCTATTCGTTAGTAAAAAAAATTAACTAACTATTGCTCCACCGAACAGTATAAACAAATGTACCGTTTTACTTAAAATACAAATCAAACTGCTGTGAAGAAATACTACGGTCGAGGTGACCACATATTAGGATTTTATGGGATAAGTAAATAAAAATAATTACTGTTTGTTGACATTATTCATGTATTATTTTTAGGTTTGACATATCTTAGCTAATCAAATCACAATAAGAACATCAATCACAATGAAAAAGGTTGTTAAATGATGTTATAATAAAAAAATTACACTGCACTGACAATGTTACCCTGATCTTTTTAATAATAATAATAACATTCATACACTCACACCTATTATCTAGCCCAAAGTAAGCATCATTAAGAGCTTGTGGTATAGATACTAGATAACAGAGAAATAATGGTACAGACCACTCGGCCAGCCGGTCGTCTGATGGTCGATTTTTAATTCAGACATTACTACTAATTTGACAGTACGTATGTATAAAAATTAGTTCGTTTGGAGGACTTACGTCAAATTTCAAGCGAAAGTCGTCGTAACAGCGTATGCTCTCATTAAAGAAGTAGTGACATCTGTAATGGCCGATGTCACCGGCGCTAGCTGCTGTAATAAATTCCATAGCCCCAACTAATTTGTAAAATTTTTGTTTGAAATTGATCGTCCGAGGTAATTTGTTAATATAATTTTTAGATGTGTCATTTAAATCAAGTAGCGTATAATGAAAATGTAAAATTTATTAAAAACGGAAACATATGTCCATCTCTGAAGGTTGACTATAATAATATTTGTTGTGTGAAA
The DNA here is from genome assembly GCA_947347705.1 of Nymphula nitidulata. Classification (NCBI taxonomy): domain Eukaryota; kingdom Metazoa; phylum Arthropoda; class Insecta; order Lepidoptera; family Crambidae; genus Nymphula; species Nymphula nitidulata. The sequence continues at coordinate 13,241,481 of OX374636.1, forward strand.
CTTATGACAAAAATGATAATTTTCGATGTAAATTTGTGGCAAATGGTAATATCCAGAGGTCGGAATTAGTTAGAGTTAATAATGTACTTACACTGATTTCATGTATCGAAAGAATAAATTGGCTATATCTCAAATCCCGAGATTAATTTTAAAGAGCACCGTGATTTATTTAATATAAAAGTTATCTACTTTTACACAATTTAAACCACTGCAGGCGCGAAGTTGCCAAATTTACATCAACGACATTGGATGTCGGAAGTTGCAAAATTTGACGATCAAGTCGGACGAACAAAATTAAACAAATTTTTTACAAATTAGTTGGGGCTATTGAATTTATTCCCGCAGCTAGCGCCGGTGACATCAATTACAGATGTCACTACTTCTTTAATGAGAGCATACGCTGTTGCGACGACTTACGCTTGACTTACGAATCATTTTTTAAACATACGCCAAGCTACCTTAGCGTATACTTTAAGTTAATATTGTTACTAACATAACTAATAAAATGTAATTAATGTAAATGCAATATATATATAGTTAATCTGAAATAAATGAATTATTATTATTATTATTATAGTATGTTTAAAAAATGATTCGTTTGGAGGACTCTCGTCAAATTAATAATTTAAACATTACTACTAATTGACAGTAGTGTCAAATTAGTAGTAATGTTTTTTCTTTTAACAAATATAAAACCGACTTCAAAACACATAAGGAAAAAATAATTAAAATTCAGTAGCTAGGTACTTACCTCCTAAAATGTATTTTCTGGAGTTCGTGCTTCACTGTCTATTGTCTCTGGAAACAGCTTAGCATGCTTAGCAAGTGATTTCCTAAGGTCAAAGCAAGATGGATGACCATCAGCACTATCGACTTGTCTGTCTCTCAGTCTTTGGTTGAAATATATAGTGAAAGAATTATCTTCTAACTCATAATCGTTAATGAGTTGTACCTTCAATCATCAGCTCATTAATATGAGATGATGACTAACAGCAGCAAATACTTGAATAGCTTTGGGAAAACAGTAAGGCATGTCATACATGCCTATGAATTTGAGGTTCGGCCTCGATTTCCTTGGGATCCCATCATTAGATCAGGGCTTAGTGACAATGGGACCACCTCTGGAGTATATTATATCGAATAAAAAAATAATTTTAAAAATCGGTTCACAATTGACGGAGAAATCGGTACAAAAAATACAAAAAAAAAAATACATACCTACATTGGAAAATATAACCTCCTTATTTTTGAAGTCGGTTAAAAAGATCAGGGTAATATTGTCAGTGCAGTGTAATTTTTATTTATTAAAACATCATTTAACAACCTTTTTCATTGTGATTGATGTTCTTATTGTGATTTGATTAGCTAAGATATGTCAAACCTAAAAATAATACATGAATAATGTCAACAAACAGTAATTATTTTTATTTACTTATCCCATAAAATCCTAATATGTGGTCACCTCGACCGTAGTATTTCTTCACAGCAGTTTGATTTGTATTTTAAGTAAAACGGTACATTTGTTTATACTGTTCGGTGGAGCAATAGTTAGTTAATTTTTTTTACTAACGAATAGGCTATAGCAATTGTCTAGTTCTCAACCAAATGTTACGTAAATTGATTTATTTTTATGACAAGCGTTTCAATTGAGGGACCACCTTTAATCGATTGAAACTTTTGAATAGCTTCTTTTACAAACTAGAGATTGAATTTACATTGGTTCTAGTACTTTTACTAACTGTCAGTAATACCTATATTTTAATTATTACTGTTGTTCTCACTTAATATGAATTTATCGCGATCAATTGAGGGACCACCTTCTAGATGCTACATTTTCTTATTGACTTAGCAGGAAGGAGTGACAATTAATGAAATTAGTTTTACAAATCTTTTACTAAGAGTAGCCATTTACAACAGTTGTAAATTTTAGGTAGATTATTAAATATGGATACCGGTCAGTCACGACTGAGGGTCCACCTTTAACTGAATGTAACTTTTGAGTGCTGACTTTTACAAATTAGTGGTTCAATTTACAATCGTTTGAGAACTTTTACTAAAGGGTGACACATTCAAAAGCTCAAAATTCCGATGTGGACCCTCAATGGGAACGCACATAAAATGTTTTTAGCGATTTCTGTCATTTCTAGTAGTCATATCTTAAATGGTAATACAGTCTTTTGATCCCCATACAATATAGGATCGATAAAGAAAAAAATGATTTTTTTTGGATTTTAGCATTTTTTCTCTCAAAAATCTGTGAATCTCAGAATATTTTAAGTTACGGATGGTCTCCTAGGAAAGGTTTCCTGTAACTAGAACGGTTAGTACCTGCCCTTACTGACTCGTCTCAAAAATCCACCCTGTCCTATACACGTGATGATGAAGATGAATAGAAAAATATAGAATACAATTTCTGTACCTACAGCAATACCTTTGCACTTTGGGTGGACCCTCTGGCTGGACCTCAGCATGAAGAAGTCTTATGATTCGTTGACAAACCGGCTTTGGGGTGGCAACAAGAAAAAACAAACAGTTCCAGGCTTATATTTTATTCCCATGCATACAAAACTTTATTACAAGTAGAACAATAAAAATTATCTATGTTTTATAGAGTCAAACGTCACATATTCCCATTTATGTTCAATATTGGGTCCGATTCCACTTGATTTGCATCGGAATAGATCAGAATAGCGGTAAAGAACTTGGCTTACATTTCCTTGTGTCGTATCGGGTAATATAGACCTGACGTATGACACAATGTATTCCAAGCTGGCTCCGAGTGGGTGAATCATTAAGAATGCAGTCATCACGCTGATTAGCCTGGCGTCTGTCTGGGAGAGGTATCCAGATTTTATAAGTTTCATGTCGTCTGGAGTTGGCGGGGGCGGTTCGGGCTTTGTGGTTGGCAGGGACGGTGGAATAAGCGACGGCATAGGTGGAGGCGGTAGAGGGGGGTATACCTGGAAAGTATAAAAACGCCAATAAAATACTAAATTGAACAACCAACTGCTTTCGTCCACAAAATCTGAGATTAAAGTCGTATGACGTCATAAGTCTATATCTTGAATTGTACTTTAATCATATTTTTATTTACAGAAACCAAATAATGGTCCTGATTCTGAAGTACACATTCTAAAGGAGATGTTTTATATCCGGCCAGTTATATGTAAAGTATACCAAAAAATCAGGAAAAATCTCCTGAATCTGTGAAAAATAGTAATAATTCGTTTTCATGCATAGTTTGTCTGTGAAAAAGTTGAAAATTTTCGTCGATTTCACCGTCAACGCACATGGCAATATGGCGGGTGACATAGAAGTCAACTAAACGTCACCAAAGGATACGCGCCATAATGAAAAAATGACTGTGTTGCAGTTTTTTCTATGAGAATTCTTGTTTTCTACCACGCAACAAAGCACATAAAAATAAAATGGACAATTGATTAATATTCTGCATATCTTTAACTATTTTTCAGTATAGTGTACATAGACCTGGCTGGGCTAAATTTCCGTGAATTACAATTCTTTCTCTCCCCGTGAATTGTCAAATGACGACAGTTGTCAAATAATTTGAAATTTAGAAAGGTGTCCAATTTTCGACTTTAAGAACGTGATTTGTGTAGGTATGATAGGATTTCGACCATTTTGAACGTAATAAAATGCAGTGTTTAAAAATCACCTCCGTACACTCCGTCTAAAATTGTCTATGGTTTCTTTAAAATCTATCCAAAGGAGAAGTTTGTATGGGATTTGGGCCAGCTCATGAGCACATTTTGTTGTATTGTTATTTTTGTAAGCATCCATCTTATCTTAACATTTTAAATCTTGACTGATAGAAGAGGCCAAAAATATTTTAAGCAGCTGAAAAAGATCATAAAGGTCGTCATTAAGAAGAAACCAAAATGTCAATATCATATAATACAATTTTGTTTTTTACAACTTTACGTTGATTATTGTAGTTTAATTTCTTTATAGCCATGATCTAACAATTTCGAAAATTAACAAAAACACTTCAAGCGCACTCAAAAAAACATTGTTTGTTGAAAATACGGAATGTCAATTTTCATAAATGTCAATATGACATAAGTCAACTTTTACCAGCGCTATTGGGGCTATGACCTATACACTTTTGGGCACTTTTGTGACTTCTATGTTGCTATTTTATACAATACTTATTTTATTTCGTTTTTTTTTGGGAATAAATAAAGAGTTATATGTGTTATTTAATGGAATCCATGTTATTCAGAACATTATTGTCTACAACTTAGAATGGTGCACATGAGCTGGCCCAAAAATTTTAAAATCTTTAGTTTACAGCTCTAAGGAAATTCTTGCCTTTTTCGTATACATATTGCGAGAAAGAGATACATTGTACTTAAATTTAGATCTTGATTGGTCTTCAGAATTAGGCACAGTGTGTCCGCTAATAGGTTGCTATGGTGATTTAGACGGTTTTCCTTTTGACAGATCACAGAGTCTGATACTGACAACAAGTGACGTCATAAACTGAGATTGGTGTTCGCTGTCACGTGACCTCACAGTGATTTAATTGCATTTTGTTTAATAATATAATTAAAATATTTCCGTAATAATAATATACTCTATTGTGTTTTTTAGGATTTCTATTTGAATACCGTCAACATTGGGCCGATAGACCATGAAAAATAAAGAATTTACCTGTTTCGGGTTTTGTAAAGCTTGTTGAGCAACAAATTGTGCTTTGAACTTCTCGAATTTTCTCTCCGCCTCGTCTTTGGCGAGGTGCGCCTCGTTTTTGTATCCTTCCAATTCATACATCAAGCTTTCATTTTGTTTCTGCAATACATAAAATTTTTTAGATGTCTGCCTGCCGTAGTTCGTTGGAGATCATGGCCTAGACTAGAGCTTGAAGTAAGTTCAAAATTAACCAAGACCAATTTTATAGTAAAGTTCCCTTCCGGTGAGGAACTAAATAGGAGCTATACTTGGAATCTAAATGAACCGGTTTTTCCTAGCGTTTTATTGCCATTACAGAATTATGTTTTAATGTAACTCACAAATACCCAAATCAAAACATCGTTTAAGTCAGGCTAAGTAACGTTTAACCTTTCATGACACATGGGAATCTAATATAAAAAGCAAACAAGACAATATCATTTCTAATATTGAGAATAAAAAAAAATTAAACGGTTGATTAAATGTACGCATTTTCTTCTAAACCCGGTTCAAAAGAACATAATCCTTTTTATAAAGTTCCGTGTAGTTTCGTCAAACCATATATCAATGCACTTTTAGAAATAATGCTACTTAATTATGTTGACGAGATACCTTGTGAACTTTGTTTCGGCAGAGACAGAGAGGAATAGAAATGCCAATTCTTAGCGCGAGGTAAAAAAATTCAAGAATTGCGCACGCGCGCGTAATAATACGTATTTAAATATAAAATTCATTTTATACTATGAATGCCTAATTCAAATATAACAGTTTATATTCAAAGTGTAGTATTAGAGCTTGTAGAATATGTAGCCGAGTTCAATGTTTACATTTGTTGTAAACATTTTCTATTATAAAAAAAAATGCATTTACTTAATTATTAACGTCTTATTAAAAAAACCGTTTACATTTACGTTTTACGTTTAATAATAATAATAATTTAGATTTGGAATCTAAATAAAAACCTTGATATATTTTTTTTAAACATATGATAAATAAAGTGTTTTAAAAGTCTGCAAAGCGTGCAAAGGAATTAACTACAATTAGCGATGATATAAAACGTCGATTCCATTTCCTTTGAAAATGTTATCGATTTCTACTAAATAGTCGATTTGGTTTCATTAGGGGACACACTACAACTATTAAATTTGATCTGTCACAGGACTCATGTTGTGGGAAAAATTAAAATGAAAATGAAAATATCTTTATTCAATTAGGCCCCCCAAGAAGCACTTTCGAATCGTCAACAAAAAAACCCTTATGTCTATCACATAAAAATAATATTAACTAACTAACAGTTTCATAATGTTTGTCTCTCTGTCTTATCTGGATCTACGTAAGCTAAGAATGTTATAATGTCAGTCTGTCTATCGCTCTGTCTGTCGGTCCGTCTGTCCGTCAGTCAGTCTGTCTGTCTGTCCGTCAGTCAGTCTGTCCGTCAGTCTGTCTGAATTTACACCGGTTCCAAAAGTTGAACTACCGAGAAGATTCCGGCAACAAACTCGTGTAGTGTCGTGGGAAATGGCCAAATGGGCTATAGTTACAATATATTCAATATTTTACCCTTAACTCTTCATATTTCTCGACAGGTACGCCGTTTTTTACTGCCTTGTCTGTGTCATCTTCATCGAAGTACGAGTCAAACTCTTCCTTTATGTTATCCACCTCCTGCAAACCGTTGCTCATGTAATACGGTAAAGATTTTTGATAAAATATTTTCAGCTTATACAAGAATAAAGCTGAATATTTTTTTTATATGGCAAGAGATATTATTTGTAGAAGCATTTATCATTATCTTCTATATAACATATACAATTCAACGTCTGTCTGTTACGACGTCTATAACTTGAGAAGTCCTAAATGGATTTTAATGCGGATTTTACTTTAAGATTTCTTCAGGAAGGTTATGAATGATCATGCTATGGTTAAATGAAGCTACACAATGAGAGTTAAGATACCTTATTTCCACGAAAAAATGAAATCATACACGCGGGCGGAACCGCGGGCAAAAGCTAGTATGAACTATTATTTAAAAAATCAATAAGGCAGTTGACTAAATAATGGCCAACGAAATTTTGAGCTTTAATTTAAATTGCTTTAATTTTCAGACTGTTACGTGACGTGTTTCCTAAAACTATACTAGCTCTGTGCACTTCTTCAAAATTAAAAAGAAATTAAAAAATGGATGCTACAGATTTTATTTCAAATTGCAACTTTATACAAAGAGGACAATAACAACAAAAACTTTCCTTCTATTTCATCTGCTTTCATAGTTTCAAAAAGATTTTGCAAATACGAAATTTTATGGGCAGCAAAATTAAGTTTAACACGCCACTTGGAAAAGGTTTCATATTACCAAGACATAAGGTATCCACAACTGTCAAAGCGTTCCATTGGAGCCTATACTGACGGTGTTTTTCGAACAAGCAAACAACGCGAGTTTTATTTCGCGCGTTCGCTACGTGATTCCTGGGCGTCTTAGCACTTAGTTTGCGTTTAAGTCGATACGAGCGCACGCCGTCTGCTTGTTCAAAAAGCGTCGTGTTAAGAGGCTTTTAGATCTCCAGCCTTATGCAGCATTTATGGTGTCTCGCGACGAATATTCTTGAAACCTTCAGTGCTGGATTGGCGGTATTTGAGTTGGCAGCCATCGACGTCATTTGTAGTCTCCACGGCGCCAAGCTGAAGTCTGAGCTGTTGTAAACGTGCAGACTGCCAGATATTAGTAATCGACGCTACTAATATTCTTTGAAAGATTAATCAAGTTATTTTAAATGTTACTTCAATTACGTGCAAATTATACGTCAAAAGAGCTCTGCATCCACCCAAATTTTAGAAACAAATGAACCTAATAAACCTAACTTGTTTATTTAAAGCAACACTGTTGACGTAACTGGCTGCAATCATTCAACTCCTTTGCTTCTAGGTTTGAAGTAGTTGATGTCTCTAAATGCAAATTATTATAAACTTAGCTAGGTTTACATGCCACAAAATCAATCACCATTGCACTTTATACAGATACACTTTCAATGCATTCTGGTCAGTTTCTAATTAATGTGGTTGGATGTTTCGCCGTCGACGACATCACGCTGTTCTCGGTGGCTGATGCTTTCTCTGAAGAACTTTGTCGCTCGCCGGCTGAAGATACGGGCAGGCAGGAAACCAGGATCTCTGAGCCCATTTGACATATAATTTGTACCTATACTTTTGACAGCCTGCACCACTCAAACCTGCCAATGTCGTCTTGATCTTGTTACAGCTTGTCCTCTCGATTCCAACTACTCCGTCTGTACAATATCTCCAGATTCAGGAACCTCTTCTTATTATATAACGTTGCAATATACTTACATTTCAATTGTCTGATAGCCGAAAACTAAAACGTCATTTAAATTTTAAGACCCGCTAAAATTTTATTTGCTAATACAAAGGAGAAGAGAGACGTATCATATCCGGCCAGGTATGTACACGTACAGACATCAGCCATCAAGTGTAACAGTTGTACTACGGAAGCCGCCTTTATCACGAACGGGATAAAGGCGGTCTCAAAGTCAAACTTTTACGCTTGATGTGCTGTCGACTGTACAGTCTCAAAAAATCAGGAAAAATCAGATGACTCCGGGCAAAATATAAATAATTCATTTTCATGTATAGTTTACTGGTACAAAGTAAAAAATGAGTCGTCCATTAATCCATTTCACTATTATTCTTTATGTCAATAGGGCGGCGACTCTAAGGCAACTAAATCTCACCAATGCCATGATGAATATTGGGCTGTGTTGCAGTTTTTTCTTCATAAACTCTTTTTTTGTACAGCAAAACAGGAAATGAAAAGAAAACGGACTATTTAACTGTTCTGCATATTTTTGACTATTTTTTTTGTATACAAAATGTATGGTGACCCGGGTCTCCATACATTTTTAGGACATCTCCTTTTTGACTTTGACAATACTGCAAATATTTAAGAAGGCCTTAAATTTTAAAAGCGTTTGAGTATTGGGCTGTTAGTCCTCTCCCATTAATTATATAAAACTGATTTTGTAAAATACTACACCTATTAAAGACCAGTTTACCTATTCCTCAATATTCTGTTTCAAAGGTTTTTGCTGCTATTATTTTCTTATTTGAGCTTCCCTCATTTCAGAAGCGGTATCTATCTACTATTTATACTGCGGGCTAATTTTGTAACTCCATTAGAGATCATAATAACCTGTCAAATTTGACATTGTCAAACTCCAAGATCATAATAACCTGTCAAATTTGACATTGTCAAACTCCAAGATCATAATAACCTGTCAAATTTGACACTGTCAAAGTGTCAATTGTCAATTTTAAATGCTATTGCTAATTGAGATTGGACTTTAAAAAAGGCCCGCTTTTTTAGATACTAAACAGCGAAGATATTTCTTAAAAATTAATCTCTCCGAAACCGAGGCCAGTAGAGAGCGCACATTATTATTATTGACAATATTAAAAACTTATAAAATGTTGCCAATTTCTTAATTCATTAAAAAATATATTCGCCGTTATCATACCCACAAGCAAGAATAAAAATTGATAAGGGCTCTATTGATGAAAAATATATATTTTTAATGATCAATTTTCTGGGTTCCTCAAGTGTATAATATGTATCAGCAAGCTTCCCTTATTATTTTTTATCTTGTTCATTGTAAAAAATACTTTCTAACATGATAATTATTTTGCCGATAATCATCATACTTTCATTAGCATGGCCATACTCAGTATGATCTAAAGAATTTAATTTTCATCGAAATGTAATTATTTTTCTATATCATGAGCTCAAATGATATGCGTTTTAACTTGCTCACGATTTCGTAATGGTTGAGTAGCTTCTTGAAATCGATTACAAAAGATAATGTGCCTAATTCTGAAGACACACTCTTAATCTAAATTTAAATACAATATGGCCATAATACTGGAGAACACATGCTAAGTTTAAATTTAAGTTCAGTGCATTTCTTTCTCTCAAAATGAATACGAAAAGGATGGCTGTCATATAATTTGACATTTAGAAACGTGCGTACAATTTCGACCTTATTGAACGTGATAAAATGCAGTGTTTAGGAGGCACCTGCGTACGTACCGTCTAAAATTGTCTATGGTTTCTTTGAAATCTATCTAAATTTAATTGACAGCTCTAAACAAATTCTTGCTCTCTTTTTCCTATTGCATATTGCGAGAAGGAGATGTACTGTACTTAAATTTAGATAGATTTTAAAGAAACCATAGACAATTTTAGACGGCAAGTACGAAGGTGCTTCCTAAACACTGCATTTTATCACGTTCATAATGGTAGAAAATTGAACGCACTTCTCTAAAAAGTCAAACTATCTGACAGCCATCCTTTTCTTATTCATACTAAGAGAAAGAGATTCACTGATCTTAAATTTAGACTTAGCATGTGATCTCCAGAATTTGGGCCAATGTTGTATAATTTTACTGATGAAATCTCTGCCTCTATCTTTTAACTATAACTTAAATGGGTGTTTTATTGTTTATTGAGCTCATTTTTTAAGCTTCATAGTCAAAACACGAATTATCGCTATCATGTCTACTACACTTTTTTTGATTGGACTTTGTTTTTGCAGTAGGAATAGTTTTTTATAATGATTTTATTTTCAATTGTAATAGGTAATTCTTGGGACTCCCTTTATAAATAGTTTTGACTGAGTATGCCCACGGCTATGACATTCGTACCTCGGTGATTTTCAACCACATTCCGATGTTTCGCCGCTGCTGTTTCGTGAACTGATCGGCCACGCGCTGGTGTTTCGCCGCAGTCAAAATGTTGGCAACCTGCTCGACTGTTGTTTACAAAATAATATACTTTTATACTACGACGCTGAGACTGTCTAAATTGAAAGTTATTATAATTTATATGCCTCCTTCAGAGCAAGGAGTTTTCATATAGATGACCACGATCCTTCTTTTAGATTCGTAATAAGCAATCTCCTTTGGTTTCTATATTTAAAGGAGTCCACACATCAAAGCCGCTGACTGGTGCCGACATCTTTTTTGTCGAAAGCATATTCGCGACATTACTGTTACGGCTACACTAGCGTGATATGACAAAAATTAGGTCCATAATTGAAACAACAACTAGGTGTAGCCACGATTTATGGCGATAACTTTCGAATGCCAATCAATATGTCATACGGCAATAGGCAACAACTCCGGCAGCGGTCTTTTTTCGCATATCAAAGACAATTTCCGCGGCAAGTAACGGCCCGGCCACGGGAAAGGGCGGCGGCGTCTCGGCAACCACTGCGCGGTCACGAGGACAACATGGGAGGCCGACATCGAGACAGCGCGCAGTGGTTGCCGAGACGCGAGACAACGCGCAGTGGTTGCCGAGACGCGAGACGCAGGACGCGCGTGCGGTGATGTCGGGGCCAGGTCGTAAAGCGTGTGTGGCTATACTACCGTTTGTAAAGTGTGCGACATGATTTTATCGGTAACGCACGTGTCGATCGACATGGATTGGTTGAATGAAAGGTGCGCTCAAGTTTTTGAATTATCCTAATCTAAGCCATGTCTATGAGATAAAAGTCTGAAAAATCATATAAATCGCCCATCTCATTTTAAATCTTGGTCTAGCTTTATTGAAATGTAAAAGTTTCATTCCGTCACGCGCCGTAGCATCAACGTCCATCTTGATAAATTATGTAATATGTATTTACCGTTTAGTTCATAGGCATATCTAGGTAAACTATAGTGAAGCCACATTATTTGAGGAGGTAATTGAATGCCACAAATATTGCAGTAACAGGCATTGGACGGTGAAGGTAGTGTAGCCATAGCATTACATCACGTTCAAGTAGAAAATTTTTGTCAGTGGCAAGAAATTAGAAACTTTTTTATCAGTACATACTACGTCACTATATCTCGTGTATCGGAGCGCAATGAGCACATAAGTGCGCAAGTCGCAGACATGTTGGCACAAGTTACCGAGTACGACACGCTTGCGGAAGTCGCCGACAAGATTCTTTGAAATAAAGTCGATGGGCTTGGGTGTGTAGACTTCATAACTGGTAAAAGACTTGCTCCTTGCAGAAAATCGGAGCTAATACGTCAACAGGCGACGACACTTCTTTTGACATCATGCCTCCTAACCAAGAACGCTTTTAACATTTAGTTAGTCAAAAAACCGACCTTACCTAATGAGTAATAAGGTCGATTTGAAAGCACTGTGCTAATTAAAAGTACTAATTTTTAACTTCTTTTTTAGGCCATCATTGTAAGTATTAATTATAGACAGTTTTTTCAGGAAACATTTTTGGTATTATGAATTTAAGAGTTCATGTTAAGGCGATACCTCGTGAACTCCATGTTGACAAAGAGGGATAGAGATATCTCTGCTCAGCGCGAGGAAAAAAGACAGCAATACCTAACGTAAGTGATAAATTGGAAATATTATTTAGGAGATTTTTGAAAAACTGAATATTTCCAACAGTTTATTGTCTTTCTTCAGATTGTTAGTTTTTGTTAAAATTTATTAGTTTTAAATTAGAGCTTGTAGAATATTTAGCCAATTTAAATGTTTAGATTTCTTGTAATTATTTTCTATACTAGATTTCAAATTGAACTTTTTCACTGCATTTACTTAACAATGAATGTCTTATATTATCTGCAAAATTTCAAAAACAATTTCAAAATAAATAAAAATGAAATAGTATGGTAATTCCAGTTTGCATAAAATACTTCATACAAAGTTCAGTAATTTTTATATTGTATAAAACCTTATAATCAACTCCAGCATATTTGGAAACAATAACAAAACAAAAACAACACGAAAATAGGATTCAATCCTTATTGAAAAATACTTAATAATCGCGAGGTATCGCCTTATGAATCCTGAAGTGAAAGAAATATAAACAAACTATATTGGATAATACCAATAAGTGATAATACCACAGAAGAAATTTCCCTCATGCTCACCAGAATGAAGATCTTTGAAGAATAGCTGGACGCACCAAGGCAATGAGCTTGTTGACAGAGAAGACTATATCCAGCTGTTACAGGCTGATGATGATGAAATCTCCAAAAACCTTGATATAATTATAAAAAAGCAGAAATACTACCTTTGTCACATGTTCACACCTTATTCACCATTATGTAGCCCTCAATTCTCAGTGAAGCTTCAGCATATTGGAGGCGGCAGCATTTTTTCCATAGGCAGCAGACATAGTTAGATATACTGGTGTACTTACACTGTGTGATAATTTTCAAATATTTTTCTTTCACCGTAGTTTTCATCGTTTGGAAATCTTCGTCCAGCTGCATTTTATCAGTGAACAGCCGACGAACATGATTGTTGGTGGCTTGGATCAAAGAGTAGAACTGGTTAGCGTTCATCTTGTTACATTCCCCACGCTCTAGCCAAATGTGTACAGTCTGGAAAAAAAATTGTTTATTACTATCAAAGAATAATAATATTCATACACTCACCTAATAAAAACCTAAAATAAATAATAAGCAGTGTATTTTTTAAATTGGCCTCTTTTAATATTTATATTATTAGTATATAAATAAAAGTCAAATTCACTTACAGGTGCAACCTCTATAAATTCTTCATCTACTTTTATTTTGTCAGCAATGTTAGCAAGAGCAGTTGCAGAGAATGGCTCTAAATGAGGTGCAGTAGCCACAACTCCTCGGCGTTTGTTTTTCTCATATTCATTTTGATCATCCCGGTTCTGAAAAGGAATAAGCCCATATTTTTAACCGACTTCAAAAACGAGGAGGTTCTCAATTCGGTTAGTTTTTTGTTCTATGTATGTACACTGATTATGCCGAGATTTCTGATCCGATTTACGTGATTCTTTTTTTGTTCGATGCGAAATAGTTGCCATTTAATTCAATAAATTTTTTTTCATATCAGTTGGGTAGTTTGGTTTTTAAATAAAAAAAAAACAAAAAATGAGAAAGTCATCTACATATGCGAAATTGTGGATTTTTGCTTTCCTATGACTTTTTAGTGAAACGATACGATAGTAGGAAACAATTTAAGCTGACGGTCACCCATCTAGCTTTGGCCTTAGAAAATTATCACTAAATATTGTGAAAAAAAAATTAAAACAAAAATTAAAACCTTTTATTAGGTAGAGTTATTTATGTACTTACACTGATTTCATTCAGCGAAAGATGAAAGTGGATATGCCTCAAATCCCGAGATTAATTGTCAAGAGTGGAAAAATACCGTGATTTATTAAATAAAAAAGTTATTTACTTTTACACAATTTGAACCACTGCACGCCAAAATTGCCAAATTTACATCAACAACATCGGATGTCTGAAGTTGCAAAATTTGTAATCCCGGGAAGATCCATATTAACATCAACATTTCGATGCAAGTACATAAATAGCTCTACCTAATTCCGACCTCTGTTCATAACGCAGACATTGATTTTGTTTCATTAATTAATAACTATTAACTGTGGTATAAAGAGCAAATGACATTGTAACAAGCAACATTGTAACCAAGTTTCTTCAACAGTGCAAATAAAAAGTATAGTTACCAGAGCATAATCAATGAAAAGTGTGGTAGCTTCGTTCTCCATCTGCTCATTGAGTTTAAACCTATACCCAGACATGAAGAATGATTGTTCAACACTTTCAGCATTTAGGAAACGGACATGACAAACTCCTTGATGGTGTATCTTCACATCACTGATTGTTCCGAATCTCATAAACATTTCAGTAACTACTTCTTCACTAATCCCCGTTGGCATACCACCTACAAATATTGTACGGCATCCCAATGGTTTCTCTCGCCGATTTGGCATGGACATACCCGGAATAGGAGGAAGAAGCATACCAACAGTAAGATACACAGGCTGATTTGATATTTGCAGCTGTTGGTTCATCATCATCATATTTGGATCCATCATGTTAGACATCATATTGACACCTGGCATTGTGTTTGGCATTACTCCCATATTTTGCATAGTTGCCATATCCATGGTCTGCTGTCCCAATAAGTTAGTGTTCATCATGTTATATGGCATCATACCTAAAAGTAACATTAGCTAAATTAGGAGGTTTCAAAATATTACTTATTTAAAATAGTAATAGTGAAACAGCTTGAAATTATACTTTAAAATTACTGAGTTGGCTGGTTCTAAGATAGAATAGGCAAGAAACTGTAGTATCTTGAAACTTTAAAGCAGTATTTAAATAATTTTCTGTCTTCAGAAACCCACATCGTCAGTCAGACACTAATGTATAATTGTGACCACACACTATTTTATACACACACAAAAGGAGTATACTTTTTTTAACGACAGCTTATTACCTGGCATCATAGACATATTACTCATATTCATAGAGCCACTTTGTAAGCCTGGACTATCATGAGCCTTACTCCATTTAGATTCTCTGTCACGTCTACTACTCCTATCACTTCGGTGACTATTTCTATCACCACTGCCATTTTCACCTCTGTTTCTATCCCTTCTATAGCGGTCACGGTCACGAGATCTAGATCGACGTCTGGAACGATCTGATAACATAAAATAAATATAAGTAAAAGTAAAAAAAAATAGAAAAATAAATATATAAGTAAAAGAAAATTTGTGAAGTCACTTATCAGTATTAGCAACTTGTCTTGGGACTTTTTCATTTAAATAATTAGAATGGTTATTTTTACCTCTGTCATAGTTACGATCGCGTCTATCCGATTTTTGGTCCCGTTCTCTATGACTGCTCGATTTTGACTGTGATTGCTTATCTTTTTCTTCTACTGCTGCATCCTCAGTGAGATTCATTTCAGTAGAATTGTTCTTAACCAAATGCTCAGGCATGACTGGCCCAATCAAAGCTTGTGGCATGTCCACGGCAGGCGCAGGATTGATCGCACTCACCTCAGACATCATGCAGAGTGGAGGCACTAGCGGCGGAATAATATTCGGCATGCTATACTGATTAGTAGACACAAATTCGGTGCCCCAATTATTCATTGTAAGAAAACAAGCTAAATGCAAATATCTGGAAAATATGGGTCAGAATGCAATGTCTTCAAAATCAGATATTTTAATTTATTTTCCAAAAGAATACGGTGCTAGAGATCAAGTAACAATAATTTTATTATTCTTCTTTGATGTCGTCACTATGGTATGGATGGACCTTAAATTTTTCTATGCTATGGACTTTACCAGATTCAAGTTTTTGGCTTACTTTATTTAAAATTTGTATTCGTAGATAAAAAGTAGACGGAATAATAATTTCAATTCGTTACTTGGTTCACCTCACAGATTAGAAAGAGTATGTTTTTTTTTTTTTAATTTATTTAAGGCATTGGCGTGAGAGCCATCAGCCAATCTGAATATATTTACAACAAAAATCTATAAACTATAAAAAACACATAAAAAATCACAAATAAAACAAAATTTACAGAGAGACTTATAAACTACCTATAGTATTCTTAATAAAATCAAAAATAACAAAGTAAAAATCAGTGTTCCTTAGTAAGTCGCAAATGTTTGTAGGGACACTACCTTTAGTAATTTCAATTATCCTACCAATAAATAACAATCGTTGCAAATTAAATTTTGGACATAAGAAAAATAAATGATTGAGATCACAAAAGTCAGAGGGACAATATGAACAGTTAGAATTATTAGTTAATTTTAAGCGATGGAGATGAGTGGGTATCCGACAATGACCTATTCTTAACCTACTAATAGTGGAATAAAAATCTCGACTAACATAATTACAATTTTGAAACCAAGCCTTAACATTAGGAATGGGAGAAATTTGTTCCAACCATTTCCCTTTTATCTGCCTAGAAAAAGAAAGTGATTGGTTCCATCTTTTTTGCAACATTCCTTTTATAAAAACACAAACATCAGTATAGGGAACTTTATAGTCACAAAAGCTTAACAGAGCTGTTGACCTAGCAAGAGAATCCACCAACTCGTTGCCAAATACCCCAGAATGTCCAGGAACCCAACTCATTTCAACTGATACATTAAAATTAGACAGTTTGTAAATTAATTGTTTCAATTCATAGATTAAGTAATTGGCTGAAGCACTAAATGAAATATTACAGAGGGATTGCAAAACACTCAATGAATCACTAAGAAAAATAATTTTTCTAAAATTTAAATACAACTTAACATCTAAAACATATTTTACAGCATATATAATAGCTAATGTTTCTGCAGAAAATATAGAAAAGAAATTACAACATCCAAACACTTTGCCAAATTTATTATGAGCATCATAAAAGGCAAAACTTGTACGATCATTAGTTTTGGAACCGTCAACATAAATTTTTAAAAAATCAGATTTATTGCCTAAAAATTCTAAAAATTCAAATTTATTTTTAAAACGTGTTAGATTAATTTTACAACAGCTGACTATAGAATCGAAATCATAAGTAAAACAAGGTAAATTACTCGACCAAAGTATAATGTCTTGAAATTCAGAATTTAAATAAGCTATAGACTCGCTAATTGAAGTATCTGCCGAAAACGGGTATGATGTGAAATCTGGGATGTTATAATGTTCTAAATATCTAATGACTATGCAATTATCACGACTAACCAGTTTTAAACAATAGTTATCCGTAATAAAAGCTCTTCTTATATTTAATGGAACGATTCCGGCTTCTACTTCAAGCGAATTAATGGGAGAAGACATTAACGCTCCAGTAATTATTCGCAAAGCTTTATTTTGTACAACGTCTAATTTGCGCAAAATGTTATAAGAAGCATTCGCATAAAACATGCAACCGTAGTCTAAGTGACTGCGCACTACAGCTATGTACAAACTTTTGAGAATCTTAGGATCGGCACCCCAAGTAACACCAGTTAAAGATTTCATAATATTTAATCCTAACTCAGCTTTCTTAATAATATAATGTATATGTGACTTCCAAGACAAATTAAAATCTAAAATCACCCCAAGATATTTAACAAAAGATCCATTACTAATAGCAATGTCGTTATAGCTGACACGAGGATGATAAGCAGGATTACCAGTTTTAGAAAATAAAATTGAAGAACACTTATCTATATTAACTTCTAATCTCAAATGATTTGTAAAAATATTACTTATAGTGAGAAGACTGTTATTAATATTTTTTTCACCTTGCCTAGTATCATCGCAAAGGGTATAGAGAACCAAATCATCAGCATATAACAAAAACTTAACATTACTAGGTATTAGCTTCATTAGACTGACTAACGATAAAATAAAAATTAGAGGAGAAATGACGGAACCTTGAGGAGTGCCCTTAAACGTGGATTTTGGACCAGTTAAGTTTTTATTAATTTTAAGATAAACGCGCCGATTGTGCAAAAAATTAAAAACCCATTCCAGAATTTTACCCGGAAATCCCAAAGAATGCAAGCTTTGAATTAAAAAAGCATGGTCAATATTGTCAAAAGCACCCCTGATATCAAGAAAAACTGCAAGAGTATATTTGCTTTGTAAAAAACCATTTACAATATCTCCTAAAAGACAACCCAAGTTATCCATCGAACTCTTTCCTTTGCGGAAACCGTACTGGCCCTGAGGAATAAGTTCATTGTGTTCTACAAACCATTCAATACGATTTTTTAGCATGGTTTCAAATACCTTTGAAAAGCAAGATGTAAGTGAAATTGGTCTGTATGAATCTATAGAGCTTGGATCCTTACCAGGTTTCAATATTGGGACAGTGTGTTGCTCCTTCCAAGCAGGAGGGACATTATTAAATGACCATAACTGATTAAAAATATGCAATAAAAGAATCTGTACGCCACGTGGCAAATTTATAATTACAGAATAAGGAATATAATCAGGGCCAGGAGACGAGTTTTTTTTATTTAATAAAGCCTTATTCAATTCATTAGTAGTAAAATATTCAGTCAACCATTGAGCAGCATCAAGTCCAGGTGAAGTAAAATAGTTACGCAAAAATAAAAAGTCAATATCATCTAAAGATGACGAGGTAATTTTATCCAAAAATTTAATGTTATCTGATGGATTATCTGGAAACTTAGAACTAGAAAATTGCTGTAACTTGGAAAATTTAAATCTACGCATAAAGTTCCAAATGGCTTTATAAGGAGTAGTACGATTAAAAGAAGAACACAGTTTTGACCAAGAAAGTTTTTTCTGCTCAATCAAAATTTTCTTTTTCTTAGCATCAATTTTTTTGTAAATTATATAATTTTCTAATGAGGGATATTTTTTATAAGAACTAAAAGCAAGTTTCGCTTGCAACACTGCACATTCACACAAATCGTTCCACCAAATGGTAGCTTTTCTATTTTTTAAACTGCCATTTTGAGCGCGTTGTCGATGATGGCTTTTAGGAAATGACAACAGAATTTGACACAATGTATTCATAAAAGAATTGTAATTTTTTATGGGACAATAATCAAGATTAAAGTTTTCAAAGGCTTTATCACATTTTATACTAAATTCAGACCAATCTACTTTGTTGAAATTTATCTCACACACCGAATGATTTATAGTCATGTTGTGAAGAGAGTTACTACAATTATTAGGTATTCGACATAAGTTTAGAGGTAAAATTATACTTACCATAATGGGAAAGTGATTACTACTCATTGGATCATCTAAAACTCTAAAAGAACAACTGGAACTTAATGATATAGAAGAAAAAGCTAAATCTAACACATTACCTGTCTGTCCAAATGGAGCGATAGTTGTTGTATTATGATCATTAAGACAGACTAAATTGTGACGATCAACAAATGAATGAAGAGAACTCCCTCTAGTATCATTATCTCTGCAACCCCAGGACGTGTGATGAGCATTGAAGTCTCCAACTATGAGAAAATTCCTGGATAAAATCTTAGAAAATGAATTACTTAAATGACTAATGGTAAATTTTCCATTTGGAGGTGGGGGGCTGTAAATACACAAAATGTCCAAATTAACAGATCCATATTCTAAAGAAATTAAAATATTTTGGAAGTCATAAAAATGAGCAGTATCAATAACTTTAAACTTGTATTTACTTTTAATGGCAATAGCAACCCCGCTATGCAATTTATCAGAATCCTTTCTTATAATATTGTACCCCTTTATTTTCAATGTTTTAGACTGATTTAACCAAGTTTCATTGAGGAGAATAATATCTAAAGAATATTTCAAAGAGTTTATGAAATGCAAAAGTTGATCCACTTTATTAGAAATGCTTCTACAATTCCAGTGTATTACATTTAGTGTAAATAAACTATCAGCCATTCTTAGTACTAAAATTTTTTATCAAAAGTTCCTTTACAAGGCTTGTAGTTATAGTGGCATTACTATCATTATTCTTAATAACACACAATTCAATAGAAGTCTTAACTATTATATCTATAACTGGATCAGAGTTCAATATATCAGTTATTATGGCACGTTTGTAAGGTACTTGCATGGTAGAAGATAAATTTCCTGAAGAGCTAGGCGAGGACTTGGCGACGTTGGCATATGAAGATTTGTTGATGTTTGAATGAGAAGAAACCTTGGATTTATGTTGTTCCTGAGCAGCCGACTTGACAGGACATAAACGTGACAGTGAACAGTGGTCACCAGAACAATTTGAGCACTTTAGATCAGTAGGTTGGGGACAAGTCTTGTAGTGATGAGGACCAGAACATAAAGAGCATGTGATGTTGTTTTTACATGAACTGCTGCTGTGATTAAATTTATAACAGTTGTAACACTGCATTACGGGCTTCACAAATTCTATGATGCTAAATTGGTAAAAGTCAAATAGAGCATGTTCTGGAAGTATATTTGACAGAAAAGTTACTAGTACAGTTTGTAATGGCTGGAAGCTGCCATCCTGTAGCTTACGCTGGAAACGCTTTACTCCTATTATCTCACACGTTGTCCTCAAATGTTTAAGCAGTTCTTCTTCTGAAAGCTCTAAAGGAACACTGCGCATGATTCCTTGCCGTTGAGTTAAGGAAGTAGGTATTCGAACATCCCAATTATTTTTTGTGTGCAATGAACTGTTATTAAGAAATTTATTAGCATCACATTTATTATTGAAGACAATCTTTGTGGTATTGGGGCCAATATTTTTGACATAATTAATACCACTAATGCTTTTCATAATGTTATTTACAGCTACCAAGCTCCTTTTGGCCATTGGCTGTTGTGGATCTTTTGAACATAATAAAATTACCAATTCTCCAGTGTATGTTTCATTGAAATTATGTTTAGTATCCTTAAAAAGGCCATTTTTGGTGGTAATGTATGGAGGCTCGAAATCTGGTTCCATATCGCTAGAAGAGTCATTTTCGGTGGAAGCCGTATCTTCCTTCTCCTTAATTTTCCGACGCCGCTTTTTTGAACTCCCCATGGCAAAAAAGGAGTCACCAGAGTTCAATAATTAAATGAATAAAAATTAAATTAAAATTTCCCCGCCACTAGTTTAAAACTTTCGAAAGAGTATGTGCACAGAACACTTTTACAGTATGTGTCAGTAGGGATGGTCGATATTCATCGATGTTGAATAAACATCGATGTTTAACTGGAAAACATCGATGTTTTTACATCGATAGGTTGACTTCGATATTATCGACACATCGACGTTTTAAGAATAAAATATCAAAACGTGAACTAGGTACTAGCTTCAACTAAATGTTGGATAGTCATTATCAGATGACTATCAAGTTCAACTATTTTCCACTAGATTACAGTGAAAAAACCTATCAAAGTTAATTTTTTTACAAAGTGTGCTTGAAAAAACTGTAATTAATATACTAGATATAATTTACTTAATTTTTTTCGAAAACTTTTGTGATTGCAATAATAATAATAAACACATTTCATAAATATAATAGAAAGTTTGATTTGTTACCGAAAAACATCGATGTTTTAGAAGTATCGATGTATTTCAATTGATATTTATCGTACATACATCGATACTTTTGTTCTTCTAATATCGATCATCCCTATGTCAGGCAGGGTATTCAATCTTGCTTGATGCAAAAGTACGAGCATTTCATCTTGCAAGTCACTAGTATACAAAAGTTCAGAGATGGCTCTTGCCTCTTCTGTCCTCGCATTCATTGGCTGTCCCGTTTAGAGTTGCCAGTCAAGATACCCACTTGTAATTGTGAAATTTTGTTTCATATCTACGTACTCATGTATTATTTTAGGTGACTAAAATATATCTTTTATTTATAAGCATTAGAATAAAACATAGAAATACATTAGTATTACGTCAAATATTTTATGAAAACCTAATAAGTTATAAAGATTTATTTAATTTACAAGCAATGGTTAGTAATACAAGAACAAGAAATTGACTGGTATCACTAAAATTATGTACAAAAATGCTTATCATTTTGTACCCAAAACAAATATGGTCGTCGTAGTCGCTAGAGTGACTCTTGTTTATTTAAAGTTTTTAAAATTTTTTGTTTATTACTCTTTAGTAATTTTGTTGAGTCGGGGCGTTCTCCACCGGTTTTAATAAGATTCAACTAGGATGTCATCACATTTCAAACAATTGTGTGTTGAGTTGAGACAGGACTGTGAAAATAGAAATATTTGTGAAGCGAGATATTTTATAGTGTTTTTGAGACAGGACAGGACTTGTTGTATGGTGTTGAGTGTGTTTAAAGTATTGTAAAAGGAAGAAAATATAAATCATTTCATTTTCGAAAAATAGATAGTTCTTATTTCATAGATAATTATTTTAGGTTATTGTGTCGGTGTTGATACTAGTTTTTATCAGTTGCTTTTTGATTTACTAACTTGAATGTAATAAATACACTCTACAACTAAATACAATATTACTGATGAAAAACAGTGTTAATACTGTCAATTCAGAAAATAAACAATACTTTCATTAGGTATAGGTACCTATTTACATAGCAAAGAGAATATAAAATGCTACGCTAGAAGAGACGGGACTTGAAGGACAAAAAAAATTCTATAGAACGTGCACGCCAGACTCATACCAAAAAAATTAAAATTCAGCCAACAGTCTGGCAACAATAATGCCAACATAAGCAATAAAATAGGGATGTGCTTAGTAGCGATTAGAGATATACTTTAGATTTTTATCGATAGTTATAGGTGTTTGAAATTAATATACAATGGTACTTGAAAAACTTTTATTCAGTATAATATACAATGTATCAAGCTTGACTACTATGACAACATGGTAGGTTGTTAGGTTGACGGTAGGCGTGTGAATCGTCCAGCCCGCTTATTCTCAATTGTCGGATCACGGATTCGATTCGAAAAGTCACATGCCGTCTCGTTTTGACGCACTGCGATAAAAAGTGACAGTTATAGAGTTTCCGAAATTCGAATACTTTCCGACAGTTGAGAATAAGGGGGCTGGATCGGCCATCAACACCGATTTGGGTTCCGACTACACCAAAAATATGTCGCGATTTTGTTGTCGATTGGTACCTACACCAAATCCTTCCCTGTCAATTGAACCCACTGTTTACATCTGCGAAAAAAATAAAGTGGTTTATTTAATGGGCACGATATCGATAGGGAAATAAAATTGTACAGACAGCACTATTTTTTACTTAGGTCGGTAGGTAAATATTACTTTTATGTACAAAAATTTGTACTAAAATCACTATTTAAACAATAATAACTTTAGAATAGAACTAATTAACAGTCATTGGTACTTACCGATCATCATTGAGAGGAAATTCAGACATAATATGTTCGTTTTACATTGGCCGCCGGCGTGTCTTTAAATTACATATTTCTTTTCTTATTCGTTTACTCATTTAGTTCACTTCACATCACACACAATCCTTTTTGGGTCAAGCTTATTTCTTGAGGCAAAACACTCGTTTTTAATAATAATTTACATTAATTTCTGATTTTAGAAAATTCTCCAACAACTAAATGAAATGTCAAACGTTTTGAAAACAAGACAACAGCGACAGAGACAGATGACAGATATAAATCACCTGTTTATGAAGAGCGTCGACACTGTCAGGTGAGTGTTCTTGGTCGACACATGTGCCTAGAATAGTTAATCAATTTTTAATTGTTTATCACACTTTATACCTTTTGTGATATACTTTTCATTGTGTTGTCCTGTGTTTGTCGCTCCCCGTAAGGTAAATTTACTTTTATTATATGTAAAACACCATGGATAAAAACAAACCTCCGGATCCTCCGGATGACTTCCCATTATCGCCCATAGCCTCTCTTCCTTTATCGCAATGCACCGAAATAGAAAACTCCTTAATGGAGGCTGACACCATGCGCCCAAATAGGAAAAGACCTAGCCCTACAGATGAAAACACATCAGCTAAACAACCTAAAACTAGTATTGGACGACAAAAATATTCTGTACTTGATCGCGCTCCTTTCCTCGTCCATGTTCACCGCGTTGATGGAGAAACTACAGGCACCTCATTACACCCAGTTAAATTTGGTATGTTTCTGATGTCCAATAATATTAAAAATATACTCCAAGATGGTATTAAAAAAGTCGGTCGCAATAGAGTTTCAGTAGAATTTAAGACCCCTGAGGATGCTAATGCTTTCATGAATAACAGCGCCCTAATTAAGCACAACTATATCGCCTCAATACCTACTCATAACATTACACGTGTTGGCATCATCAGAGATGTCCCATCTGACATAAATGAAGAAGAGCTTTCTCAGCTCATTCAAGTTCCCCCAGGTTGTGGCCAAATTCTCAAAATTAGACGTCTTCATAGGAAAACATTTGTCGATAATTCAATAGAATGGAAACCATCAACTACTGTTGTAATTACTTTTGACGGTCAAGTGTTACCTAAAAGAGTGTTTTGCTGTTATTCATCTTTTTCAGTTGATCAGTATGTGTACCCTACAATACAATGTTATAATTGTTGCCGCTACGGACATACAAAAGTTCAATGCCGCTCCAAATCTCGATGCTTCAAATGTGGTCATGAACATTTAGGTACCGGATGTGATGTATCCTATGAGGCTGGCTTCTGTATTCTGTGCTCAGGAAACCACTTTGCAGATAGCAAATCTTGCCCTGAATACAACAGACAAAAAAGAATAAAATCTATAATGGCTGAAAAATCTTTATCCTATTTTGAGGCTAATAAAATGGTCCCTGCCGTTTCTCGGTCCTTCTCTGATACAGTTAAATCTTCTCTACCGCAATCCCAATCTCAGAACCAGATCACATCAACTCTTTTACCCGCCTTCTCGAGATCATATAGAAAAACTGTTCTTAGTCAGCCTAAACCTCATACCCACACACCTAGCGGCTATGATAAACGTGCCCATGCTGAACTCACTAAAGATTACTCATTTAATGCTTCTTCAAATGGTAGTGCATACTTTGATAATCGAACATCTCAAAACTCCCAATCCAACCTACCTGAGAATACCGTTGAATCTATCCTGTCGCTTGTCAAATCATTTATTACCTCTCCTAGCTCTTCACCCGACTTCGTTGCCCATGAAATGATACCACTTTTAAACAGTTTAAAAAAAGACTCCAATTATGTTTCTTCAGTGGAACATTAGAAGTATTTTCCATAAAAAACACGACATTATTTACTTAATAAACAAACACAATCCTCTAATAATAGCAATATCAGAAACGTGGCTTTTACCTCATCTAAATTTCTGTATCCCTAACTTTACTATCTATCGTCATGACAGATCTGATGGTTATGGTGGTGCTGCCTTGATGGTAAACAACAAGGCTATATCATCTGCCATTCAAGTTCCTTATACTAGTGATGACATAAATGTTGTCTCTTGCCATGCTGACGGTATAAACTACATAAGCATTTATTTGGCTCATCCCCGAATTCAACTTCTTCCTATTATCAGAAACATTCTTAACTCTATTCAGAGCCCCTTTCTTGTAATGGGAGACTTCAACTGTCACCACTACCGGTGGGGGTCTTCTTCGTGTGACCAATTTGGAGTAGGCCTTGTGGAGATACTGGATGATTTAGATTTAGTAGTGTTAAATGATGGGCGATCCACTCGTAGAGTTCTTCCAAACCAAAATCCGAGTCCTGTGGACCTAACCTTTTCCACTCCTGATATAGCTACTCAAATCATATGGGACCTGGATAGTCTTACATATGGTAGTGACCACTTCCCCATTATTATTAGTATGCCACAAAGACGAAGTTTACCTGAAAAAACTGCAACTCCACTTCTGAAATACCGGCTGACTAACTCCGGCTTCGAGAAATATAAAATCCTTTCAGACTTGAAAACATCTACCCTACCTCCTATTCATAGCACAGAGTTATCCACTAATCAGGACTTTCAGACTGTTCTGGATTATTTCGAGGCTTTTAAGGAACTCCTAGCTACCACAGCAGAGTCCTGTTTTCCTCTTAAAAATGCTGCTAATAATAAAATACCGTCCCCGCCTTGGTGGGATGAAGAATGTACCCAAATTATTAAGGAGAGGAAGAACTGTGAAAAAGCCTACAACAGATGCATGACTTTGGAGAACCTCATAGCATACCGCCACATGTTTGCAAAATCGAAAAGACTTTTAAAGAAAAAGAAACGTCAAGGCTGGCATAGGTTTTGCACTTCTTTGTCCCCAACCACTCCATCTTCGGTTGTCTGGCGACAAATAAATCGCTATAAACGTGGCTTTTTACCCAGGTCATCGTCTTCCATTCCACAAGATAGTGCTAAACAACTCCTAGATAGAATAGCCCCTAGTTATGTCCCCAATATAGATGAAATACCACCCACACTCACTGGCATTACTACAGTCAACTCAGTATTGGAGGACAGGTTTTCAGCTGATGAGTTGAACACAGTTCTATCCCATGTTCGCGATTCTGCTCCTGGCCCAGATGGATTTACATATTCCTTCTTGACCAACTTATGTGATTATGGTAAAACATATCTCCTAAACTTAATTAACATATGCTACATGAACGGCTTTATTCCCCCTGAGTGGAAAGAACAAATTGTCATTCCTCTGCTCAAACCAAATAAAAATCACGATGACCCCAATGGTCTTCGGCCTATTGCTCTCTCCTCCGTTTTAGCAAAAACTCTAGAACATTTAATTAAAAATCGTCTAGAATGGTTTGTAGAACACAATCAATCTCTCCCTAACAGCCAATTTGGATTCAGGAAGGGCCTTAGTACCATGGATAGTATTGCTGTCTTAATTACTGATATAAGATCCTGCTTCTCAGTTAATAAATCGGTTGTTGCTGCCTTCCTGGATGTGACATCCGCCTATGACAATGTCATTCTTCCAATCCTCAGGCATAAAATGCTCCAGCTGAGAATTCCTGAAAGAATGGTAAATTGCATAAACAATTTGTTATCAACTAGAGTGATTAAATTAAGAGTACCAGGCGAGGAATTTATTTTCAGAACAATTTTCAAAGGCCTACCTCAGGGTTCAGTTTTGAGCCCACTTCTCTTCAACATCTATACCCGAGAGCTTAAATCATCTCTAAATTTTGACTGCCAGGTCCTGCAGTATGCAGATGACATAGCTCTATACATTCCCAGTGCCTCCATCACTGAGGCTGCCACATCATTAGAGATTTCTTTAAATTCACTAAATACCTGGCTAAAAGACCACGGTCTCAACCTTTCAGCTTCTAAAAGTACTATCGTTGTCTTCTCGCGTAAGAGAATCGTCCCACGAATATCCGTTCATATAGATAATCAGGCCATTCCTCTCGACACTAAAGTCAAATTTCTTGGTATGTATTTGGACTCAAAACTCTCTGGCTGCTACCATATCAACCACCTAGTCAGTAAATGTGAACGCATCATTCCAATCTTAAAATCTTTAGCCGGCGTCTGGTGGGGAGCCCATCCCTATACTATGAAAATTTTATATAATGCTCTAGTTCGCAGCGTCCTGGACTATGGTTCATTTCTCTTAGAGCCATGCAACAAAACATCTCTGTTGGCTTTAGATAGGACTCAATCAAAGTGCCTGAGAATAATTAGTGGTTGCATGAGGTCCTCCCCCATAAATGCACTCCAGGTGGAATGTTGTGACCCCCCACTAAGCCTCAGACGACAATTCCTTTCAGATCGCTTTTTGTTTCGTATATCTACCATGTCATCGCATATTCTTATTCCAAAAATGCAACACCTTTATGACCTGTGTCATGCTGATAATAATCTCTACTGGCGAAACAAAAGTGAACCTCTATCTATTAGGAGTTTGCACAAACTAAAAAACATATCATCTGAAATAATTAATTGGAACGTCCTTCCTATCTTTTCGGCACAATACTCCACACTAAACTATAGTCCTCACATTTATTTTGATATCGGTATATCAAAAAACTGTCCTTGTGCCAACATAAAGTTTAATAATGCCTTGGCCGAACGATGGAATGATTGGCAGAAATTCTACACAGATGCTTCAAAACTCTCCCCCTCTGGCTGTGTTGGCATCTCAGCATACTACCAAAATTCTAATATCTTTTTACAGTTTAAAAGTCCGCCTGAATGCTCAGTGTTTACGGGTGAATGTATTGGCATTCTCGAGGCCTGCTTATTCATTGAAGCCCATAATATTGAAAAAGCTGTTATTTTTTCCGATTCTGCTAGTGCTCTTAAAGCCATTCAGAGAAACCTATTGAAATGTAAGTTACATAGTAAAATTTTATTGGATATTAGAATATGCCTACTAAACTGTTTCAACAAAGGTCTACAGGTCGACCTTGCCTGGATTCCGAGCCACTGCGGTATCCACGGCAATGAATGTGCAGATATATCTGCCAAAGCAGCCGCATCTGAATTTTCTAATGTGGATCTGAAATACCATAATATTCAGGGTTATGATCTGCTAAATAGCCCAAAAACTGACCTAAATATAAACTGGCAACATGAGTGGGACAGATCGAGTGTAAATAAAGGCAATTTTTACCATAACATTCAGTCACAAATTGCCCCTCGACCTTGGTTTTTTAAGTATAAAAAAGTACCTAAAACAGTAGTCTCCGTACTATGTAGACTTCGCATAGGTCATTGCTGCTCTCCAGTTTTTCTCCATAAAATAAAAGTACGTGACCACTCTCTCTGTGAGTGTGGTCTGGCTGAAGGTACCCTAGACCACATATTCTTTGAATGCCCTAAATACAACTCAAATTATAATTTATATGATGCTCTCCATAAAATTAAAATCCCTCTCCCTGTTAATTTAAGTTGTCTTTTGACCCTCACTTCCCCTAATGTATTTTATTCCCTTATTAAATTTATCAAATGTAATAATATAAAATTATAACCTTAGTCATCGGTACGTATTCAATGTTTTATTTTCCATTGTTGTTTATAACACCTGTCTTTATTGTTCCCCAGGTCTCTGTTACTCCCACTACTAACACAAGTTGTCACATCGGTTCTACAAATTAACTACATCTGTACTACTTCCACGTTTTCACATGCTTGGTCAAAGCACTGTGCTGGCAGAATTGTTATCACTTTGCAAGATAACACATTGCCACATAGAAAAGAAGAAGAAGAAGAGCGTCGACCACCATATTGATTGTATGGATAATGCCTTCTTTGGGATTGAGGCGGATTATATCGCCATTACTGAGCGTGCACGCACGTTTCATACATTTTTTTCTTCTTACGAACTTGCGCTAGACTGTTACATAGTGCAACACATACATACACTCACGCACACATAGATACAAGTAGAGAATAAATAAACCGTACAGTTTACCACACATTCTCCTCGCAGCGCTAGTGTAGCAGTGCTCGTTTTACGGCTAAGATTGACCGTTCCTTCCCCTTCCGTCTCTTCAGGGCACGACTCTTTCGGCACAGGGCTCCCTAAACTTGCTAGGCATGGAGATATGTTGCGATCTGAATTCCAGGAACTACATCGAAACCGTGATAAAAACAGCCTCTCGGAAGCTCGGTGTCCTGAACAAGGTGCGTCGATTTTTCACGCCTGACCAATTATGCCTGCTGTATAAAACTCAGGTCCGGTCTTGCGTGGAATATTGCTCGCACTTGTGGGATGGCTCCGCCAAGTACCTACTCGATGCCCTGGACAGATTGCAGCGTCGTGCTGTCCGTATCGTTGGCGATGTAGAGGTAACCAACAACCTTGAGCCTCTGCAATTGCGTCGAGACATTGCGTCGCTTAGCGCCTTCTATCGGCTATATCACGGAGAGTGTTCTGAAGAGCTATTTGACCTTATCCCACCTTCCCCATTCCTACTCAGGAGCACGCGTGCCGGTCTTCGGAGTCATCAATTCACTGTCTCCACCTCAACATCACGTACAAAGAAATTTAGTAGCTCTTTTCTTTGTCGAACTTCCAGAACTTGGAATTCTTTGCCAGCACATGTGTTCCCTTCTTCCTATAACATGGGTTCCTTCAAAAGAGGCGTGAAAAAGCACCTTTCGGGCCGGCAAGGTGGAGGCAGCTAGAGCAGTGTCTGAACTGTACTAGCTGTCTTCGCATATGGACTCTTCTTACCGCTTCACATCAGGTGGTGTTGAGTCATTTGTCGTGCTTTGTATAAAAAAAAAAAAAAACCTTCATTTCCAGTATTTAAAGTACTCTGTGGTATGGGTTCACCTTGGTTACTGAATACTGCCCGTCTAGCATGACCACCGAAACGCGATATGATAAAGCTATTTATCGCTTCAAACTGTCAAAAATCATTGGATATAACCGCCATCTTGAAATTTTATCGAAACTGCGAACTTGTATTGTATATATACATGTTCGTAGTTTCGATAAAATTTCAAGATAGTGGGTACATCCAATGACTTTTGACAGTTCGAAGCGATAAATATCATTATCATATCGCGTTTCAGTGGTCATGCTAGGCGGGCAGTATTCAGTAACCAAGGTGAACACATACCACAGAGTACTTTGAATACTGGAAATGGAGGCCAATCTTAGCCTACAACTTTTTACTCTAAGGCCGTTCCGTACCTTTGGGCATGACGTTTGGCTGTCACAATTACCCCGTTCCGAGCCTCGGAGAGTTGCAACTTTTTGGCGATCAATTTTGATGGTTAAAAAACACTCTGACGTTTAAAACGTCATACCATCCGTCAAATGAGATGGGGTATGTAAAATCTCAAAAAAGGCACTTCTTATTTTTAGTTTACTTTCATTATAAGTGAATAAAAGTTTAAATACAGACTTAGTACAGAAAATTTGATGCGGAATGGAAGCCTTTAGATTATGATGGAAGTCCTTGTCAAAATTTCAGGTTATAAAAACAACTTGAGTCGTTCCACACCTTAGAGCAAGACTTAAAACAACTCGGAGTGTTTGGAGTGTAGGCACGGAACGCGCCCAAGTTTTTTAGTCGTTCTTTTTCCACTCTGTCGCACACAGATTAGAAAGAAGTTTAACTATAAACATCTATAAATTATTCCGTTCCGATAGCTCCACACGGATGATCACTTTAAAGTCAGATCCACAGATTAGGGATGATCTATATTCATCGATGATCTATATTCATCGATGTTGAATAAAGATTGATGTTTAAACTGGATAACATCGATGGGTTGACTTCGATATTGGGCCTAATTCTGGGAACACACTGGGCCTAATTCTGACGAATACATGCTAAGATTAAATTTAAGTTCAGTCTACCTCTTCCTCTCAATATGAATACGAAAAGGATCGCTGTCATAAAATTTGACATTTCGAAACATGCATTCAATTTTCGACCTTATTGAACGTGATAAAATGCAGTGTTTAGGAGGCACCTGCGTACGTGAAGTCTGAAATTGTCTATGGTTTCTTTGAAATCTATCTAAATTTAATTGACAGCTCTAAACAAATTCTTGCTCTCTTTTTCCTATTACATATTGCGAGAAAGAGATATACTATACTTAAATTTAAACTTAGAGTGTGCCTCCAGAATTAGGCCCACTTTAATTCTAAATTTAAGTATATTATGTCTCTTTCTCGCAATAAGTAATAGGAAAAAGATAGCAAGAATCTGTTTAGAGCTGCCAGAGAAACCATAGACAATATTAGATGGCATGTACGGAGGTGCCTCCTAAACACCGCATTTTATCACGTTCAATAAGGTCGAAAATTGAACGCACGTTTCGAAATGTCAAATTATATGACAGCCATCCTTTTCGTATTCCTTTTGATAGAAAGAAATGCACTGAAGATAAATTTAGACTTAGCATGTATTTACCAGAATTAGGGCCATTATCGACACGTCGATGTTTTAAGAATAAAATATCAAATCGTCAACTAGGTACTAGCTTCAACTAAATGTTGGATAATGGATAGTCATTATCAGATGACTATCAAGTTCAACTTTTTTCCACTAGATGACACTAAAAAAACCTATCTACATATAGATATTTTTTTTAATAAGTGTGCCTAAAAAATACTGGGAAACGTAATTTTTTTCTTTAACTATTGTGATTGCAATAATAATTATAAATACATTACATAAATGTAATAGACAGTTTCATTTGTAACCGAATAACATCGATGTTTTAGACGTATTGATGTTTTTCAATTGATATTTATTACATCAATACTTTTGATTCGATGTTAACATTGATGTCAAAATCGATGATTATCTAATATCGATCATCCCTACCACAGATTACTAAGATATTCAATTAAATAAATTAAAAAAAAACACTAATCCGTGCTTTACGCCGCGTTTACTGTGTTTATCTGATGCCTTCTGACGTGAAGCATCTGAGGGCCTAGACAAGATGCCGTTTGACAATAGCTATCGCTATCGCCTAGACCAAAATGTATAGGATTTGACATTTTAGATCGTAGCTCAATTGAGGGCTTATGTCAAATCCCATACATTTTCGTCTAGGCGATAACGATAGCGATTATCGAAAGGCATCTTGTCTAGGCCCTCAGAACGGAATCGGTTTCATTCCATTCATATCATATCATATATAAAACGTTAGTCTTGTCGTGACGTGTCAATTCCCGTTCCGAAGGCATCAGTAAATGTAAACGTCTCAACGTAGATACATATATCATAAATCTGTGGATACTCTTTAATCTGTGTCTGTGCTGTGGTCTGAGCGTGAAATCCAAGTGTTCTGTCCATACTCCATTGATTCTGTCTGTGGTGAAATCATAAAGTAGGTTAATTCAAATTAGCTTGCAGATGCCTATCGATAATCGCTATCGCTATTGCTAAGCGGAAAATGTATGGGATTTGACATAATCTCTCGATTGACTTTCGATTGTAAATGTCAAATGCCATACATTTTCCATTTAGCGATAGCGGTAGCGATTGTGAAATGGCGTCTTGTCTAGGCACATACTCTTTCTAATCTGTAGTCTAGGCCCTCTGTGCTTGCTACTATCTTTAGACCTTGCTTTAGAGCCACCGCACATATACAATTTCAAATCGTACAACTAAATCGCAGAATGTCTAATAGGCATAGAATCTTATGATAGCCCGCACATTATATCAACTAAGTCGTTCAACTAAAAAGGTGGTCAACTATCGGCCGATAGCCCGCACACTATAACAACTTAGTTGGTCAGTCGCACGGTAAGATGCAGTGTGACCAGACCCGTGCGCGTGATTTCCCCACGCTTGGATTTTTGCCGACGGGCACGCAGCCGCCGCAGCCAGTCGATCTCTGCTTGTAACAAATAAAAAATTGAACTGCTGATCGACGAAGTCCAAAAAAGGCAAGCCCTTAAAAACTTATCTGGGTAACATCTCAGATTAGAATATAAGGTATGATGTTTCTCACGCTCTAATCTGTCACTTAATATCGGATGCACCCTAAATGTTTTGTTCTGTTTTCGTCTTCTTTTTTTAAAGTTAAGTAGTGCGTTCTTTTTCCGCATTTTCTCGCAGACATCACCGCGCTAGCAACACTGTCCACCAATTATGTCGACGAAGTGTGCGGCCTATGAAAGCACTCAATTTATTTGTACGATTTGAAATTGTATATGTACTGTGGCTCTTAGACATACTCTAGTACTCTACTCTTTGTCTCTTTCTAATATGTGTCTGATTCACAGAGTACTTTGAATACATTCAAATGTTTATTTTCTTCTGCTATTTTTAATGAAGTCTTGAGTTTTCATTAAAAATAGCAAGGAAAAGTGTCTCTGATCTCTCTCTCTTTAATATTAAAAATAAAAACCCACCTAATTATGTGGTAAGTTGAAAATGTGAATTTATTTACAGAAACTATGATCCAACCATTGCATCAATTAAATTCATACTCCTTTCATTTTGCCAGTTCTGAATCTCTACCAAAAGAATTTGAGAAAACCAGTGAAGTGATACCATTATCTACATATGGTTTATCAAGTGTTGAAGAATTTCGTAAAGCAGAGTGTGATACACATCATCTAGAATTGTTAAAAAGAGCTGGTTTATCCAATGAAGAGCTTAAGTTATACCAAGAAAATGAAGCTGGACTGTTTTGTAACCACTCTAAGATTGAGTCCACTATTCTTAAGAAAAAACTTGAAGCTCTTTACAATAAAATAAAAAACTTTCAAAGCAGATTTGGATGGTAAGTTGTCTTTAATTGTAATAAAGGATTTCCCGAGTCCCTTTATTATTACTTTAGTGGACAATATTTAAGTTTGTCATATAAAATGTAGATGAGAAATCAGAGTTACAAGAGACAATAAATGAGGAATGTTAGAGTTTGTATATTTTACCGGTGTATATAAAACTCTTTTGTGTACCTATTCAAAAGTTCAATTTAAATATGACTGAGAACAAAAGTGTCAGTGTCAAGTGTAGTTTTCCGTGTCAACAAAATATCGAAGAAAAATGAACTAAAATAAAATCGCGATAAAATAACTAAAGACTCTAGTGATTTAAACGAGTGTCGTCCATAAGTGCGCAAATAATCCCTGTCATATTCACATCAGGCGTATTCCACTGCAGGTACGTTCCACTACTTCAATAGGTTATAGGTCCCATCACTCTGGAGTAATGGATATCACAGGGAAAGTTCAGATTGGATTATTAAATGGCAAATCAAACTGGGACACCTGGAAATTTAAGGCCACATGCCTTCTACGCACCGTACCGCAGGCGCTAGAAGTAGTTGAGGGTTCGTTCCGGAAACCAGAGCAGCCGACCTCCGCCGCCGGTGACGCCGCGAATGCACAGTATATTGCTAACCTCGAGCGATTTACAAAAGCAGACGCGAATGCCATTTTAATATTAACCACTAATATGCATGAAGACACGCTTAGAAAGGTAATAAGATTCAATAATGCTCGAGACATTTGGCTTGAATTACATAGACTATTCGATGGAACCGACGAAGACAAAGCGTATTGTCTTTGTATGGATTTTTTCAGCTTTAATAAGGACGCAGCTGATGACATAGCCACGCATATGTCAAAATTAAAGAATATTTGGACTCAACTCAATCAAGAACTTGTAAAAGATAATAACAGAGAACTTCCTGAATTACTTCTCGTTTGCAAGATTCTTTACACGCTTGACGAAACATTCTTTTCTTTTAGAAGCAGTTGGCTATTACTACCGAAAGCTGATCGAACCATCGAAAGTCTTACGAGTCATTTATGTGCGTACGAACGGGCACTGCTGAGTAATTCCGTACCACAGCAATCGGAAGCCCTAGTAACAAATTCAAGCTCCTCGTCTACTGAGAAGAAGAATGATAAGAAATTAAAATGCAACTATTGTCAGGTTATCGGTCATCGCGTTCGTAACTGTCGAAAGTGGATCCGAGATGGCAAACCTCCCAAGAGTAGCAATCCGTCGGCTTCTTCTTCTTCTAGAACAGCAAATATGATTCTCATGTCCATAGAGAGTACAGAAGTTTTATCGATTGATCGAGATACGGACAGCTGGTATGTGGATAACGGCGCCACAAGCCATGTCACCAACCGAGCCGATTTATTCCAAGACTTCAAACACTTCGATGAAGCTCGTACTGTAACAACGGCTAATGGTAAAGCTATTCGTGCTATAGGCAAAGGTTCAGTAATTATCGAAGCAGGTGTGAAGGGGAAGCGAAAACGTATTACACTTCAAGACGTATGGTACGTTCCGGCTATTCACAAGAATCTATTCTCGGTCTTAGCACTACACGACTGCAGTCCTAACAGCAGATTCCTTTCTTCAACCAAAGAATGCACCGTCTTTGTGGGAAAAGAAGCATGCTTAATAGGAAAAAGAGAGAAGCAAGGTGGGTTATACCGGCTCGACGCTATTAATATGCCACCTGCGACTCCTTGCGAAGTCTATGCCACGACGGCTTCGATGCAGCTCTTTCATGAAAGACTCGCACATCAAAATAAGAGGCATGTGAAAGCCATAGTTAAACGCGAACTAGGACTGGAATTACCTCTCGACAAGGAAACGTGTGAAGGCTGCATATATGGGAAAGCCCATAGACTTAAATTTGGCACGAGGAACCGAGCTTCCATGCCTGGCGAATTAGTACACACTGATGTTTGTGGACCTTTTCAACCGAGTTTCTCAAAATATCAGTACTACGTTTTGTTCAAGGATGATTTCACAGGCTACCGTATGGTTTACTTCCTTCGACGCAAATCTGAGGTCAAAGATAAGCTCGCTTTGATGCTCGCTCAGACTAAAACAGCTGGACATACCATAAAATGCCTACTTAGCGATAACGGTGGGGAATTTGACAATAAATCTGTTCGCGACTTATTGGACTCTTTCGGAATACAACAGAGACTCGTCACACCGTACACGCCGGAACAAAATGGAGTAAGCGAAAGAGAAAACAGAACCTTAGTGGAAACAGCAAGGTCTATGATGTATGCTCACGAAGCAATGCCTCAGCAGTTGTGGGCAGAACTTATTATGACCGCCGCATACATCCTCAACCGAACGGGTCCATCTAACAGCAGCAGTGATAAATCTCCGTATGAACTTTGGTTTGGAAAGAAAGCAGGCATCAAACATCTAAGGATTATAGGCTGCACTGTTTACGTCCACATTCCAAAACAGAAGCGGAGAAAGATGGATAAGAAAGCCATCAAAGGCAGACTGGTAGGTTACGACGAAGACTGCTATCGCGTTTGGATCTCAGATGGGAAAAGGAACACGCTCGTCCGTTCCCGGGATGTAATATTTGATGAGAAACCACTCACTATAACGGCTAATACCCCTATATGCGTAAATAACGACACGAATTCGAGGGAGTACACATTGCCATCGGGCAATAACAACGATAGTGTTGAACGGGAATTGTCAAACTTACATGATCCAACTACAATAGAACTCGAGGGAGATATCGACTTCGAAGAGGGACGTTCAGCTTCAATCGGTCACGAACGTGGTCTCGAGGGAGAGAACTTAGATGAAGACCACGTCCATGAGCCCTGCGGAGACACTTCTGAAGATCACGTCCATGAACCATGCGAAGACACTTCTCTTCGAGAACCCGATCTACAACGAGGTCGTGAAGAAATGGAGACATTCCATGACGCCGAAAATACAGAGCTGCAGCCGCACTACAATTTACGAGATCGGAGCCTCATTAGGCGCCCTCCAAAATTTGATGACTACGTGTGCACTACAGAAACGTACCCTTCGAATTTTGCGGATGCAATGAAGCTCAACGACCGTGAAGAGTGGCGGAAGGCTATGGACAATGAAATGAGGTCACTGAAAGAACTCAACGTTTGGACGCCCTGTATGTTGCCCAAAGGCCGGAAAGCCTTGCCCTGCAAATGGGTTCTGCGCATCAAAAGGAACCCTGACGGCTCCATCGATAAGTACAAAGCCCGACTTGTCGTAAAGGGATACAAGCAGAAGAAAGGACAAGACTTTGATCAGACTTTCAGTCCTGTCGCTCGCTTAGCAACCATCAGAACCTTGTTGAGTGTCGCCGCGCAAGAGAACCTGCACCTTGTTCAATTTGATGTATGTACTGCGTTCCTCAACGGAAAATTGAAGGAGGAAATTTATGTCCAACAACCAGATGGATATTCCGACGGAACATCAAATATTTGGAAGCTCAATCGGAGCTTATACGGTCTTAAACAAGCACCAAGGTGTTGGAACTCATGCTTTCAAGAAATACTGTTGGATATGGACTTCAAACAATGCGAAGCCGATTGTTGTCTGTATACCAAAAATGTAGATGGCAAGAAAATCATCATCGCACTTTACGTAGATGACGGTTTAATAGCAGCCACGGATGAAGAACTCTCCAAAAGCTTCGTAAACGATTTGAGTCAAAGATTGAAAATAACTTCAAAGCCAGCGAATTATTATCTGGGACTTCAAATATTCAGAGAAGCTGACGGCTCAGTTCTCATCAATCAAGAAGCCTACGCGAGGAAGGTTTTAGAACGTTTCGGGATGACAGATTGCAATCCTGTTGCAACCCCGATAGAGAGAGCTCCGCCTCAGACAGGGAAAGCTGCTACTAATGAGAAGAACTTTCCATACCGAGAAGCTGTGGGTGCTCTGGCATACCTGATGGTTGGGACCCGCCCAGACATCGCCTATGCCGTAGGAATTGCCTCCCGCAAACTAGAATCACCATCCTATGAGGACTGGCTTCAAGTTAAGCGAATTATGCGCTACGTTAAAGGGACTTGTTCTTTTGGAATCAAGTACATAGTAAAGCATACACCAGGTGTGCTAGATGTTTTTAGCGACGCCGATCACGGTGGAGATCAGCACACAGGACGGTCTACCACTGGAGTGATCTGCCGATACTCAGGCGGAACAGTATCATGGCTCAGTCAGCGACAAGCGTCCGTTGCCATATCGACAACAGAAGCAGAACTGGTCGCAGCCAGCGAGGGAGCAAGAGAGCTTATTTGGCTTACCAGGATCTTAGAAGAGATGACAACCCTCACTAAGACGCCAGTGTTACACGTGGACAACGAAGCAGCGGTTCGACTAGCTCACAACCCGGAGTTTCACAAACGAACGAAGCATATACGAATCAGGCACTTCTTCGTTAGAGAACTTGTTGCTGAAGGAGCCTGTGATGTAGAGCGAATAGATACGGCGAATCAACTGGCCGATATATTGACAAAGGCACTGCCACGCTCAGCGTTCACGACTCTCTGCAAAGCAATGGGACTCGTGACAACGACTATTGAATAAGGGAAGGTGTTAGAGTTTGTATATTTTACCGGTGTATATAAAACTCTTTTGTGTACCTATTCAAAAGTTCAATTTAAATATGACTGAGAACAAAAGTGTCAGTGTCAAGTGTAGTTTTCCGTGTCAACAAAATATCGAAGAAAAATGAACTAAAATAAAATCGCGATAAAATAACTAAAGACTCTAGTGATTTAAACGAGTGTCGTCCATAAGTGCGCGAATAATCCCTGTCATATTCACATCAGGCGTATTCCACTGCAGGTACGTTCCACTACTTCAATAAGGAAATGGTTGAATGTGTGAAGCACTTAAGTTCCTGATCCCAGAATTGTGAATATGTTTCTGGAGCAGGCTTGTAGAACCTTTGGTGTGTAGAAACTTATCTTCCAAGTTCCAGTTACAACAATTTGTTTCAGAAGCAGCACTTCTTTCAATCAAACTAAAAATCTTACTATATTAATAAAAAGAAACAGTATTTGATAACAAACAGTTATGAAAATTGAAGATGTACTTTTTTAAATTTAGTTGCCTGGAGGAAATAATTTTGAAACTAAAATTTTAACAATACTGTTTAATAGATGCACTCTTGACTAATCTACTTTTTGACTTTGAAAATTGTAGTAAGTCTTAGTTGATATAAAGTTGATAGACACTGGTGCAGGTTTTGTAAAATTTAAGTTGTAATATTTTATAATTTACATGTTTCAGTTTAAAAACGGATGATATCGGACAGACAAACTTTTCAGAAAATACG
Organism: Nymphula nitidulata; assembly: GCA_947347705.1. Taxonomy (NCBI): domain Eukaryota; kingdom Metazoa; phylum Arthropoda; class Insecta; order Lepidoptera; family Crambidae; genus Nymphula; species Nymphula nitidulata. The sequence continues at coordinate 13,280,946 of OX374636.1, forward strand.
TCAGATAGTTGCCAAATGAAGCTTTTAACAATTTATCCTGAAGGACATCCCATGAATGAGCTAAGGCAAATAGAAGAGAACACGTTTGGACATTTAAAAAGTGATGTGTTACCAATTACAAAACGGAGAAAATTATTAAGGCGTTTAGAAAGGAAAAAGCAAAGAATGCTTGCTGAAGAGAAACAATCACCAATTGACATAAAAGTTGTACCGACTGTCACTAAGCCTGGCAGTCTTTGGGATATTATGGATGTGACCAGCAGGGCAAGAGACTCTCCTATGTCTTCTAAATCTATACATGATTATAATACAGAAAACAAAATATCAACTATTATAGGCCCTAAGAAACCCACTATGTACACTATCAAAGATCAAAAAATTGTGAGACTAGAACCTACAGATAAAGAATGTGATGAGTACAAAGCAGTAAATATTGTCATACCAGTAAACCCAGCTGAGCAGCAGCTTTTAGAAGGGACAAAAATGCCTGTAGATGAGATTAAGAAAATGGACCGTTTTAGGGATTATGAGCCTGGTACACCTTCAAAGGTATAGAAAAGACTATATTTTATTATAATTAATGTATTTTTAATTTCATGGGCATTTAAACTTACCAGTTGCAGTGCAGTTAAGCTGAGAAAGAAAAATTAAAGAGATGTTCCAAAAATGTATGGAGACCCGGCCAGGTTTATGTACACTATACTGAATAATTGCAAAATTAAAAATTTTAACTAACCCCCGGCGTCATTAATCATCTATCTAACACCATCTCATTAAGACTATTCATCAGAGCCCAAACACGCTATATCTGCTGTAAGTTTCTGAAGAATTAAGCATTTCGCAGACTTTTTGATGGTATAGGATCAGCTCAAAGTTAGTATATCATGGGAATGTCATCGAGGTGACAGTATACGAAATTTGAAATCAATCGGATCTGTAAAAGTTAGTAAAATCCTAATATCATATAGAAAATGAGCTGATAGTCATCAAACGCCTGAATTGATCTTCATAAATTATAGCTAAGAACCATCGTAGTCACATCAGCTTTTAAACAAAAAAACTGAATCAAAATCGGTCTATGCGTTTAGGCGCTACAATGCCACAGACAGACACACAGATACACAGACAGACATGTCAAACTTATAACACCCCTCTTTTTCCGTCGGGGGTTAAAAATATGCAGAATAGTGCTCTATAGTTCATTTTCTTTTTAATTGCCTTGTTTCGTGGTACAAAACAATTTTTACAGAAAAAACTGAACACAGCCAAATATTCATCATGGGACTTATGTCACTTTGGTGACACTAAGTTTACATATCGCCTACCATAAATAATGAATAACAGTATTGTAAGGAAATATTTGAAATCATTAATGTAACAATGTGTTTTATCCAATGACCATACAAAATTGTGTAATAACTTTTTGTATTCATTCTTGGTAAACCCTTGTGCAGTGCTGGGTAATAACTGGGTTTGGCACAAATGGTGCACTTCGCAATCTTTACTTACACCATGCTCGAATGGACTTTGCAAAAGCAGCACTTCAGAAAATTTGCCTTTTGCAAAATGTGCATTTCTCTAAATGAGCACTTATTTACCCTTAGCTAACATTGCTGAACTACCCTGATAAGCAAACCATTCGACTTTTTGATCATATTTATTTATTTATTTTTATCTTTTTCCTTATCTCCCTCGGGGCCTAAGATGAACTGCCGTCCATGCCCAGTAATTACACTGGCTACCTTTCCCTTCAATCCGAAACAGCGAACTGTTTCACGGCAGAAATAAGAATGGTGGTGGTACCCAGACGACCCTACATACGGGCCTACCACTACTAGTATTTTCTTTGTCATTAGCCTTTTCAGGTAGGAACACAAACTACAGCTCTTCCTTTTCTTATTTAGAGCACCTTCTAGCACAGTAGAACCTTCAGAACTAGGTTGCTCACAAACTTGACCTTCATCTTCAGCAACACAATATACTTGTAAGAGTTGATACTTGATATAATCAACATGCCATAAAACATACATATTGGCCATCTATAAGTCTTAAGGTTGCAGGACATCATCATACTACTAGCCTATGATGTCCACTGCTGGCACTCTTCCGCGTATTCCCCGCTCCATAATCCTCCCCGACGGTGCCTGTGCCTGTTGAGGGGCACATATTATCATTATGTAACTACAAACAATCATATCAGTCTATGATGTCCACTGCCTAACAAAGGCATCCCCAATCGATTTCCAAATGGGCGGTTCTGCTCAACCTGCGTCCAACGGCTCCCCGCGACCCCCCTACCAGGTCGTCTGTCCATCTAGTGGGAGGTCATCCTACTTTGCGGTTTTCGGTACGTGGTCGCCATTTTAGAACTTTAACGCCCCACCGGCCGTCTATTCTACAAGCAATGTGCCCTGCCCACTGCCACTTCAATTTACTTACCCTATGAGCTATGTCAGTGACTTTGGTTCTCTTATGGATGTCCTCATTTCTGATTCTAGCTCTCAGAGAAACACCTAGCATAGCTCGTTCCATGGTTCGTTGTGCGACTACGAACTTGTACAGAAGACCTTTAGGCATTCTTCTTCCCCCTCATTTGTCCTACCATGTCCAAAGGTTCGTCAGAAAAATCACTTTCCACTTATTCATACAGCGAACCGTCTTTGTTTGCACTATCAGAAATATCATCTGTGTTAGGACTGTCTTCTTCATCTAAGGTCTGAATTATGGCCTGCAATATCAAGTGAGTATTCCTTGTTATTGCAGGTGCCTATAGGCAGCGGTAACAACTTATCACCAGGTGGGCCGTCGGCTTGTTTATCATCTAGATGTATAAAAACAAAATCCCAAATCTCCGCACGTCTTAAAAAGTGGGAAAAATACAATTTTCGTCAAATGAAGGTATAGATCTCACAAAGCTAAGCGCGCTTTACTTGTGGTAACCTAGTATACAAACACGCTGAGAATGTGTGGGTAAAACGTCTATTGTTTATAGGGTCTGTATTCAAGCGTCGCTTCAAGTAGCGTCAGTATGGAAAGATTGAAAACGTTGAAAAGTCGACCATGCATTGTCATAGTGAGATTGATTATTTATGTTTTTTTTTAATTATTATTTTCATGGGTAATTAACTTATAAAAATAAATTAATTTTGTGACAAAGAGGTTTATAATTCTTTTTGGTGTTATAATTTATTTTATTTTATGACAAAAAAAACATGGTAAATATCAAAGACGAGACATTGTTGAGCTAAACTTTTCAAAGTAGAGAAAGAAAAGAACAAGATTATGATTTCGGTATATTACTATAAGTCTTATTTTATTTTGTTCTTAATGTTTGAGAACCTTCAAAATATCATGATTTATTTTTTATTTACTTATCTGCTTATTTTATTTATTATTTATTTATTAAGTTACTAAACTAATAAAATAAGTTTTACAGATTTACATTCACATTTGATAATAATAAAATTATTATAACTATTTCTACACCTTTTAAAAATTATATGCTAACGCCACTCGTATTCACGCACACATTCGCAGCGTGTACTTGACACTTTGTGACCACAAGTAAAGCGCTTGTCAGTGGAAGTTGCTTCGTGAGATAAAAGAACTATAAATAACATTGTTTATTTTTACAGGTTCTTTATTTGAAGAATATACAGCCATCTGTTAGTCAACAACAACTTTCATTATTATTTGAGCAATTTTTACTAGATAATGGCCAACCAATTGATGTGAGGTTGATGTCGGGACGCATGCGGGGGCAGGCTTTCGTTACATTCCACGGTATGTTCCTAGATTTTTATTTGACCTAAATCGTGTAAACCTATAAATGAGTGCCTTACTTCGCCGATGTTGTCATGGATTTCAAGTTTGACAGTGTTGGCCATTCATAAAATATTTTTGCTTTTTTGTCGACCACTGAAGAAAACTTACTTCAGCAGCACAAGAGAGTCATACCAACTTTTGATATACATTACTTAACAATAAATAGACATAGTTAATTGTCACAGGACAATGTAACATATTTTCATGAAAATATGTTACAAATTAGTGCTGAAATAAATCGTTTGTTCCCGTTGAGTCACACCATTTTGTGTCACACTGTTACTCAACGGGAAATATATTCCCGATGAGTAACACCGTAACTCAATGCTACTATTTTTTTCCCGTTGAATGACAGTGTAACTAAACAACGCTGTATTCCCGTTAAGTAACACCTTCTTGTGTAAAATCATTGTTCAAATTCGTATGTAAGTAGCTGGATCATCCCCTGAAGTACCAGGCTACCATAAGTATATGAGAGGTTATTTATTGTACCCCTACGATTATTATATAAATAAAATAAGAGTATGCTAAACATATCCTTCATAGATATGGTAGCCGGGTACTTCAGGGGATGATCCAGCTACATACATACGGGGAAAAAATAGTAGCATTGAGTTACAGTGTTACTCAACGGGAATATTTTTCTCGTTGAGTAACAGTGTGAGTGACACATAATGGTGTGACTCAACGGGAACCAACGAAATAAAGGATATGTTCTGAAAATGTATGGGGGCTGGTACTCAGTTACCCCCCAAGACAAAAGTTATATGGGAAGAAAGAGTATATATTAAAGAATATTATGAGATACAAACTATAATTTTAAATGCCTGCATATAAATAAAAAATAACATTATATTCTGGTCAAAAAACTGTTATCCAGAGATGTAAAAATCCATTTTAAAAAATATGACTCATCCCAGACATAGTTTAAAACGTCAATGTCGTCTATTGTCTGGTCAAATATTTTTTTAATAACTAGGCATGGGGTTGATTTGGTTCAGCCTACGACTATTTTGCAATTATATTTTATTGTAAATGCTAGAAGAACATGGCAAATTAGTTTCTGCACTTGTTTCTGACTAATAATAATGATTTCAATTTATTTTTTACTGTATTTTGTCAGATAACTTGGATAAGAAGCTTAGAATTCTTGCATACACTTTTCAAAATTAAAAATGCAGGGGTATTAAAATGAAAAAAAGGTATATTCAAGATCCGCTGAGCATAAGCTTTCGCATAATATATAATTTATCGTGGGGGGCTTTCGAGTACCAATATCGAACATCTCCTTTGCTTTAGCAGAGTACAAAAAAGCTGTAATTTTTTAAGACTATTGCAAATATTATCATAACATACATTTGCCGAGATCATCAGGTGATGTTGGTCTTGCCGAACTAAGGCACATCTTGCAACAATTGGTCTCGGTAGTTCAACTTTTGGAACCGGTGTAAATTCAGACATGACAGACGGAGAGACTTAGACGTTAGTTAATATATTTTTTATAATAGTTATAAGAATGTGTTTTTTGACGATTTAAAAATGCTTCTTTGTGGCCTATTTAAATAAAATATTTTTTCTTTCTTTCTTTCATTTTAAACTTTGAATAATTGTCTACTGAAGCAATATTCCACAATGCATATTTGCTTTGATGATAAGAAGAAATAGATGTTTTAATAACATAGATTCCTGAATTCTTTAAGTCTAAATAATTAAAAAATCATTTCAAGGATTTAATTAATTAAAAAATCATTTCAGGGATTTAATAAATAAAAAACATATTTATTACCTTTTAACGCCCATTTATTTTACAATTTATAGATGAGAACCTGGCAAAGCAAGCTCTAGAAGAGGTCAACGGCACCATACTAAGCGGGCGACCGATCATTGTTCAGTTTGGAAAAAGTAGCAACCACATACAAATACATGAAAAAAGATAGTTTCTTGCATTAAGTATCGAACACTGTAACTACATTTTAGAATTATTTAAGAATGTATACCTATAATGAAATATTAAATATTTTATACTACATAATATCTTGATAAATTCACTAGTATACATACATGATGAATATCGCTTACAGTTAAAATTTTGGTCTAGATGAACCAATCATAAAACATTGACATTCAAATAGGTACTTAATATTAATGCTACCGTTAATTTATTTGAGGTCAACTTTAATCAATTAATTTAATTATACTAAATTTTGTATAATTGCATAGATATCTCCTAAAAAGTGCTCCAAGCACCTGTGGGTTCATTTAAACCCTTTTAATTAGCTTGATTGCTACACTGTCGCAATAGTCCTATATCCTATGAATACATACAAGGTGTATTAGATTTACTCAAAAAAAAAAAATCTTTATCGAAAACTCAAAATTTCACTACTCTAGCAATTGGTTAGGAAGTTGGACTCTAGTAATTTTAGGTTGAATGAAATTCACAGCCTTACTAGAGACATTACTACAACACATTAGTAGAGTAGTGACATTTTCATTTTGAGTTTTCTATTAATAATTTCTTTTTTTTTGGTTAATTCTGATCCACCTTGTATATCTGTTCCTATGAATACATATAATTCCCAAAGCATTATTTTCATCCCTCTTTCTGTTCGTAAATATAACTAGCTAATTAGTTATATGATGGAAGTGACATATGCACACACTAAACACCTACAATATCTCCATTGATAGCTTTCCACTATATTTATTCACTGTCGATTTTCAACTGCATAACATTATACACATTCCGAAGTAATACGTCGCAGGAGTTTGCACAAACTGTTTTTCTGTATCATCCGAGATTTTGTCAATGCACCTTTTAGATAGAATAGTACGTTTTATAAGAGCACACAGTGAGCACTCGTGCGTTCTCATTGCTGGTCCTTCGACGAGGACTTGCGCCGTCGTTTGACGACGCGTTTAGGCGATAATCATTCGGACTCCTTCTTCGCAGGTGGTTCATCCGCTGAAACAAAAAGTTTTTTTTAAAAAGGTTTTGAGTGGTTTTCAGAATTTCTGAGTTGGCTCTATAATGAAATATGTTCAGCTTGACGGTAGACAGACAGTATGACATTGTTAGTTAAGATATTTTTTGTGATAGTCATAAAAATGTGATTATTGAAGATCTGAAAGTGCTTCTTTGTGGCCTATTTGAATAAAGATAGTTTTCATTTACTTTTAAAAACCATTGAAAAATCTTGTTAAGTCTGATATTGCACCAATTAAATAAATCAGAGGCGATGCTGTAGTTTCATACGATTTAATAGCTGAACGCAATAGAACGAGATCGAGATAATTATTTGATTCCATTGAAAGTTACTTATTTAATTGGTGCAATAATGAGTAGGGTCAAGTGGGGGACTGTAAAACAAGGGGCACAGTGTAACATACGGAATATTTTTGTCAATTTCTTATTTAGGTATGGTCTGTCTTGACGTATTTTATTAGTTTTATGCACCGCCAAAAACGGATTAGTGCTTGAATTTGTTTTTTGTGAAAAAATTGTGTAAATTTTGACTAGTGAAGTTTTATTCTTGTTGGAAAAGTATTAATTACTGGTTATTAAATACATATTGCCTTTATCTTCAATTAATAGGTGTTTTAAAGAGACAATGCAGTTTATTGCTATTTCTGACCCATAGTTTAGTAAATGTTTGTTTGGAATAGTAGGGAATGGGGTACAGTGTAACGGGGTACATTTTAACATGTTATAGTATGCCCTATTTGATTTTTTTAAAATTCTAGCTGTGTTACATCGACCATGGTCCGAAATCGAAAAATGAAGACAGTTATTGGCTTACACGATACTAATAATATAAAAGAATCAATAAAGTTAGTTGAAAAGGGAATATTACCCTTGACAAAGGCAGCCGAGAAAAAAAACGTGAAATTACGGCACTTTATATCCTTTTTTTATATAATTCGAGTACTAATAATATGTTATAGAATATAATGGAGGTTCAATGTATATATTTTTCATATTTTATTTTGTATGATGTGGATTTAGTCTATTGCCCCATCTTGTTATACTGTACCCCTATGGCTGTTAAACTGTACCCCGCCCCTGGGACCACTATAACAAATTTATGAACTCACAAAACAAAAAAAAAGTGATTTCTAAGCACAATTTTGATATTATTTCAAGTCGAATATGAAAGTTAATGACTGCTGATTTTATAATAAATAATAAGAAGACGATATACTAAACGGTTTTTTTTCTAAAAATAAAAATGACTTTTTTGTTACACTGTCCCCCACTTGACCCTAAGTTTAATACTTCAAAATTTTATGTATTAAACTTAATCGCATTTTAATGTTTTTGATGCGCTTAAACGCCTAATTACTTGTAACAATTACAAATAAAGAAAGAAAACGATAAAAAAACATATTCTCCAGGCGGGAATCGAACGTCTCCTGGAGTCTGGCCAGAAGTAATTACCATTACGCCAGCGAGCTTTTCGCATACGAAGATGGCTTAATTATTCCAGTAATTTTGATTTAAAAACTAAACTACCCAATCGATTATAAGTAAATTTTTATGCCAAAATGCCAAATGGCAACTAACATAAACACATAAAAACAAACTGAATTGAGAACCTCCTCCTTTCATGAAGTCGGTTAAAAAGTGTACATCATCACCAGCCTATATACGTCCCACTGCTGCGCACAGGCCTTCCTACATGGGAGAAACACGAGGAGTTTGGACCATAACACCACCACGCTGGCCCAATGCGGGTGGGTGGGTTTAAGCGGTTGCAGGAACAACCGGGACCAACGGCTTAACGTGCCTTCCGAAGCACGGAGGAGCTCGAGATAACAAACTTTGATTGACCCACCCCAGGATCGACCATGGCGAAAGTTGCTTTGTTTTTCTTATCGAAACCAGAGCGCTCCAACCAATACGCCATCGAGCTCCTAAAAAGTGTACAGGCTAAGGAAACAAGTAGTACAAATGTTACGTTACGATCGACTCACGTTTGGCGTCGTGCGCCGGGTGCGGGTGCGCCGGGTGCGTCGGGTGCGCCGGGTGTGCCGGGTGCGCCGGGTGCGCCGGGTGCGCCTGGTGGTGGTGGTAGTGGTCGGGCGCGGGCGCGGGGCCCGGCGCCGGCCCGTAGTAGTGCGGCGGGTACCCGCCCGGGAACCCGCCCGCGTACCCGCCGTAGTAGCGGCCGCCGTACGCGCCGCCGTACCCGCCTGACGACAACCACAGTTAAAGGTCTATTCACACATATCAGTGAAGCCACAGTTCCGTATCAGTGCGAAATATTATTTCATACATTATCTATGAACGATCTCCACTTGTCCGTGTCAGTGACGGCTCAGTGCTCTCAGTGTCCGTGCCGGCACCGGCAAGCACGGAAGGTATCGTCGACAACGATATTTTTTGCCGGACGGACCGATCACGGACGGATCACGGACGCCGGCATCAACAAAAACAAAATAGAGGACGAGCGATTAATAGAATTGGTTCGTGAAAATAAGAGTTTTATGTGATTTATCTCATGCAAAGTATATGGATACGAAATACAATCACGATTGACGACGGACACGTTTTCACTGAAGCTCCGTGAACTGAGCGGGCACTGACATGTGTGAATTGAATCACTGACGCAACACTGAAGCACTGATACGGAACTGTGCCGGAACTGTGGCTTCACTGATATGTGTGAATAGACCTTAAGACTTCGCCGGACAGGGTTTGGTAGATGGGTGCCTCGAACGCATTTCTCATCGGTAGAATTTCTTCCATAATCGCATTTTGCCACGATCGTGTTTTGTCACGTGTGCTTTATGTATAATCCTATATTTTCCTATAGTTAATTTGCCTTACAGCATGTTGTCTGATTCGCTGTTTGGTCTGGCGAATAGAACTGGCTGTTTTTCGTCTATGCCTGATAGACTTTTGTGACTTGACAAGAAGCTTGTCGTTTGGTTTTAGTTTCAATATTATTTAGGCTTTTGATATTTCTCCTGTAATTTCCGCTTTAAATATACCATTTTACTCCTCTCACCGGGCGTTTCCTTCACCGTCGCCTACATTGTTGGTCCTTCGAGCCGGATTTGAACCAGCGACCTATGGATCTACAGTCCACTAATTTGCCTAACAGCAGTCCTATATGCTTTTTGCTCTACTGTAAACTGAATGATTGCAATTTGTTATTCTCTTTACGTATATCACCCTCAAAATACAATAAATGTTTAAAAACCATTAGGCTATTAAAGTTACTTTTCATTAAAATTAAAATTATATTGGGCCTAATTCTGGGAACACACTTTAATTCTAAATTTAAGTACAGTATATCTCTTTCCCGCAATAAGTAATAGGAAAAAGATAGCAAGAATCTGTTTAGAGCTGTCACTTAAATTTAGATAGATTTCAAAGAAACCATAGACAATTTTAGACGGCATGTACGGAGGTGCCTCCTAAACACTGCATTTTAGCACGTTCAATAAGGTCGAAAATTGAACACACCTTTCTAAATGTCAATTAATATGACTGCCATCCTTTTCTTTTTCATTTTGAGGGAAAGAAATAGACTGAACTTAAATTTAAACTTATCATGTGTTCGCCAGAGGCCATTGTTTTCGTCATTTTAACCCACAGTCACCAACAGATACAGACGAAGAGCCCAAAAACATTGGCAAAACTAAGATTATGAAATAGGAGACTAAAGTAAAAATCGATTATACATAAAGCACACCTGACAAAACACGATCGTGGCAAAATGCGATTAGGGAAAACATCCTACCGATGAAAAATGCGTTAGAGGCACCCACCTACCAAACCCCAAACACAACGCGTACTTAGCGCCGCGTTAGAGCGTCAATAGCGTTGCGTTTTAACGTGGCGCTCTTTGATGATTAGAAGATTGATTAGATTAGCGCAACGCTCTAACGCAGCGTACCATTCGACAGAACGCGAGCGCAGTGCAGATCACTACGTCTTTAGAAAGTCTGTGCGCTATTGACTCAGTCAGTAATTCAAATAGCATTGCAGGTGTAATCATGCCGAACTTCGGCTGCGTACCTTCGGCATAGTGTTTAGGCACTTAGTGCTAAGACCCAACTGCTGTTAATATTGAGCTCTCGGTCTTCGCGATCCTACTGTCATCAAGGAAAATCACCGAAACATAAACCGGACTGCAAGGCAGAATCCCGCGGGTACAATATCCAGCCCGAAAGACAGCACCACCATAGAACCAGCGCAAGGTACCGTGTATAATAACATTTATAATAACATTGGACTCGTTTTTCAAAGCCTGGGCGGGATGGGGCGTTTCTGATGAACGTTATTAGTAGGATAGAATTGGTATAGTTGAGTAGATGCCTTTTCTTAATTTTATTTCAACATTATGTTTAATAGATACTTATTACGAGCTTTGCCCGCAACTACGTCCACTTTGAAATAGTTTTTATGACAGTTTAGCCTATGCCCGCGATGACCAGCATAAATGACCTTATTGTAGTAAGATTAGTACTACAGAGTTTCGACCTAAAGCTACAAAACAGTGAAAACCTAATCAAAATCTAGTTAGTGTTTTTTTTTTATTTTTATACAAATCTGCTATCAAATTGTATATTGAAGAACTGACCTGGTGGCGGCGGTGGTCCAGCATGGGGCGGGCCTGGTGGATGAGCTGGTGGAGCGTTTGGGTTTGGCGGCATCATCATTGCTGTAAGAGTTAACACGTTTCAATATTTATGCCTGGCGGCTCGAAGGACCAAAGATTTTATGCAAATTGCTGTAGAAAACGACACATGACAATGTTAGAAAGTATACGTTATATTTACTAGGTGGTAGACCCATATGTAGGGTCGCCTGGGTAGGTACCACCGCCTTTCTTATTTCAGCCGTGAAACAGTTCGCTGTGTTTCGGATTGAAGGGAAAGGTAGCCAGTGTAATTACTGGGCATGGACGGCATTTCATCTTAGGCCTCAAGATGACAACGCAACTGCAATATCAAGTGCTTTTCCTTGTTATTGCAGGTGTCTATAGGCGGCGGTAACCGCTTACCACCAGGTGGGCCGTCAGCTTGTTGTCATCTAGTTGTATAAAAAAAAAAAAAAAAAAAAAATACGGCATCATCATTGCTGTAAGAGTTAACACGTTCCAATATTTATGCCTGGCTCGAAGACCCAAAGATTTTATGCGAATGGCTGAAGAAAACGACACATGACAATGTTAGAAAGTATACGGCATCATCATTGCTGTAAGAGTTAACACGTTCCAATATTTATGCCTAGCTCGAAGATCCAAAGATTTTATGCGAATGGCTGAAGAAAACGACACATGACAATGTTATAAAGTATAACAATCACAACCGTTTTCTTGAAAAAAAAAAACTGTTTCATAGAAACATTTCGTGTAGATAGATAGTACAATTTGTATGAAACAGCTGATTACTTTTTCACGATTTCAAATAATTTTTTTAGCAAATCGTGTCTAGGGTCTATCAATATCACCTGTCTTCATTTACGATGTATAATTTCTGCCGTGAAACAGTTCGCTGTTTTCGGATTGAAGGGAAAGGTAGCCAGTGTAATTACTGGGCATGGTAGGCATTTCATCTTAGGCCCCAGGATGTCAACGCACCTGCAATATCAAGTGATTTTCCCTTGTTATTGCAGGTGTCTATAGGCGGCGGTAACCGCTTACCAGGTACCGCTTACCGCTTATCAGGCGGGCCGTCAGCTTGTTTGTCATCCGGTATCAGTTTAAAAGTAAAGAGTTAACCCTTTAAAATGTTGTCATTTTTACGATTTTTAGAAAAGTATTAATTACTCAAGATAACGCGCAACCAATTTTAAGGAAACTGATTCCAAACTATTGCAGGTATTCCACAAGAATCAATTCAGAAGCTGATCAGGTCTATGAAGAATCGTCTTGGAGCAGTTATTAGAGCGAGGGGAGGGAAAACAAAATATTGACACTTATTTCTAAAGATGAATAAAATTTTTATTTAATAATTTTTGTTCTTTTTTTTCATTCATTATTTTTCCCTATTTCCTTGTTTTCCTACCTCCTTCACTTAATCCGGGATAACTCCACAATTACGGGCTCGATATGAATTAATTTGATATCAATTTAAAGTGGACAGTTGCACCTTTAACTTGGTGTCATTTTTATGATTATTAAAAATTTATTTAGCAAGCAAGATCACGCGGTACCAATTTCAAGTAACTGATTCCAAACTTTTGCTCGCGAGTGTAGTAACTAGTATAAAAAATAATAATTTCGTGTATATTATTACTTACGGTGATGGGGCGGCGGTGAAGCCACGTGCGGCATGGGCGCCGGAGCGGCGGCGGCGGGATCTTTGCTGTCTATCTTTTCTATCCTACTTTCGTCTTTACGTTCGCCTGGATAAGGAGAGAAGTAGTTTTATGACTATGACCCAAGGTCTAAAAGCCGCTATATCCGGTATCAAAATTTCTGGTATCATTATTAACGGTATCAAAATTCAGTGACCCGTAAAAATATATAAAATTTTTGATTTAGAATTATTTCAATTTTACACAATTGTCATTGTAAAAACTACAGGTTATGTACAGTCGACAGCATATCATGCGTAACAGTTTGATCTTGAGTCCGCTCTTGCTCCGTTCGTAATAGAGGCGGCTTTCGTAGTGCAACTGTTACACTTGATGTGATGTCGTGTGTACATGGAATTACTAAAAATGATTGTCAATTTATAGAAAAATAAAATAAGTATAATCGATATAATAATAATGATGATGTCAAATCTAAGATAAAAATTAAATTATATTGATATTTTGAAAAAATTAAATTATAATGATATTTTGAAAAAATTAAATTATAATTTTATAAATTGAGATATCAAATAAGAAAAATAAATAGTATGAAAAATATATCTATATTACACAATGTCAAATGTCAATAAAGTTCACATTTCACATTCATATGGTAGCGGTTACACGCGACCGATACATCAAACTGCTAACGGGTACTTTCAAGGTATTACGGTATCTGTAATTAATCGGATATCGATCGCACAATCCGGCAAAGTTACGTGTAAAATCGTTTTAAAATACGGATATCCGACCTTAAAATTTAGGTTACTACCGTTTTTACGGGTACCCTTTACATTATGGTATCCTTTGAATGATGGTTTAATTGGTATCTAAACCGGGTACCGTTATTATCTGTATTTAAAAGCGCAGTAAACCGTCGGGTACCGAAAAAAATAACCGTTACAGTCCCCGGATGACACTGAAACGCATGTTGGTTGTCATGATAGAGCAAAGAGCAAAAAAACATTATATTAAAAATTGTAATCTATTTTGCTTGTCATAGTTTTATTGGGCGTACTGTACTTAGGCGTTATTTTATAAATATGACTTTATTATTCATAATTTTGTTTAACACAGTAAGCATAATTGGCTAAGGATAACTATATCCTTAAATTAAATATATTTATTAGACTACCGACTTTTAAGACGCGTGGGTTACTATATTCAACACTGCGTTTCATTTCAAAAGATTAGTCTTCAAATATACTTTCAGCTTTCTTACTCGGTTTGGCGTCTGAACTTGTTATTAAATGTAAAGCAACTTGCACCTAAGCTTCTTAACTATAAGGATCATATTACCTTCACCGTCCTGCACAGGACCTTCAGGCTCCTTCTTCATCTCAACGTCTGGCTTGTTCAGCTCAGTGGTGACTGTGGCGTCGGGTTTAACATCAGTGGTGGACACTTTGTCCACTTGCGTCGGGGGGTTGGGCCCGTTCGTCTCACTCTTGATCGGAGTCTGGTCTTGTTCCATGGGCTGTTAGAGTGACAAAGAAGATTGAAAGAACAGCGTCGGTAACCGCGTAAGAGCAGTTTGTAATACCGCGTATGTGCTTTTTGTTTATTTCACAGGATGGAAGAAAAAGATAATATCTTGGATATTTCTACACATTTCTTTGACGGAACTTGTTTGGGATTTCTCTGGGTGTTGTTTATTGAGAATTTGGTATAAGCGAATCAGCGTTAAGAGTTCGCTGACGCGATATTTCAATTTTACGACTTTTGTAAATACGCGGTATTGCAAACTGCTCTTACGCGGTCTTGCACGCCCACCGACGACAGTATAACTCAATTTCCATACAGCATTTAGGTATTAATATTATAGAGATATCGAAATAATTTTTTTAATTTAATTACAAAAATGAGTTCATCGGGCGATGAAAATGATTGTTTAACGCTTGAATTTTGTATCTCACTTATAACAATATTCTCGCTGGAGAGGTGAAAAGTTGTATGTTTCACATGAGAGCAAATTTTTTTTGTCTCGTGCCTATAATATAAATCACTCACTGCGCTCAGTAGTCTAATTAAGAATCACTCGCTATGCTCGTGATTCAATTTTAGACTACTTTACTGGTTCGTGATTTAACATCAGCACTCGCTAGAAAAAATAATTTTGCTCACTTGTTGAACAAATAACTATAGACCCCCTGCCTCCATACGTTACACGTCTTACCTCGTCCTTCCTCTCTGCCACCGCTACGTTGAGCGCTAGCGGCTGCGCAGTGGGATTGACCCCGCGCCGCATCTGTTCCAGGGCTCGCTCCACCATACGCTGGAAAGTATCTTCGTCTACCGCCGGCTTGCAGTGCTGTAATATTTTTTTTGCATGACAAACAAGCTGACGGCCCACCTGATGGTAAGCGGTTACCGCCGCCTATAGACACCTGCAATAACAAGGAAACATCACTTGATATTGCAGGTGCGTTGTCATCCTGAGGCCAAAGATCTGTAGACACTACAATATACAAATTAAAACAAATTACCTGACATCATTCTTATGGCTAGCATAAAAGCCAAGACAAATTAAACGTTCTATTTGTTTAGAGGCGAGAGAAAGGATTCCCTATAATAAATGCGAAAAAGGTGATTTTACATTACTATTATTTTGACGTCTAATAATAATCAAATGTAGCAAAAAGATTTACAATAAGTACGTGAATATCTCTAATTTTTGACACGAAAAAACTTTTTTCTTTTCAAATAGCATAAACACTGATAAATAACTATTCACATGGACACACAGAATCACTCAAATTTCTTTTTTTTTATACAAAAAGTGTGGACATTGTACTATGGTCACTGACTATAACCGTAACCTAAAGACAATAGAGCTTTAGTTTTCATAATAGAAATCCTACAAAGACGATAGTAATAAGGAATTTAAATATGTAATTCTAACTAATATTATAAACGAGAAAGTGAGTTTGTTTGTTACGCTTTCCAGACTAAACCGCTAAACCAATTTATATGAAATTTGCTATTGAGATAGTTTCAGAACCTGGGAAGAACATAGAACATTAGAATAAAAGTGATTATGGTGTGAAAGACGATGAGAACTTTTTTGTGGTTATCCACCTCATCGACTCATATGACTCTCATCATATATTTCGCGTCAAATACTCCTAAGATGCATTGAAATGTGTAACACCAGCATTTCAATGTAATAAATGAAGAAATAAATAAATACTGAAGATATGGCTGTATGAGCATTAGTACCTTTGCGTTGCCTTTATAGGGAGAATGAACAAAATAAAAACCTGCGAACTAAGTTTTCTTCTGTATACTGTTCACGGACTATTTAAACACTAGTTTAGTTTCCTTTTACAATACATAGGTCTAGTTAGTTATTATTTTACGACTCATTCTAATACGGGCGACGTATATTGAATCCCTCGCTTTGATCGGGATTTTACTCTAGAATCCTCGCCGTAAAAATATTACTTTGCTGCCTTGTAATACAATCTACTATTATTCAACATAGCCTGAGCAAAAATTATTCAGAAATGTGAAAGTTATAAGAAAATAACTAAGAAGATAAGTTAGGGTAAACGTTTTTTCATCACTCATCATTAAGTAAAATTATGCTCGCTGTCAAAAATTAGGTTAAATGTAAACTTACCTTCTTAAGTTCTTCTTGGAACGCTTCGCTGCTCTCAACGAACTTGCGCTTCTTTGCTTCGAATTTCTCCTCAATTTGCTGCAGCTCATCTTCTAACTTCTTCTGGTGCATTGTTAGCGACTGCACTTGTTTCCTCAGAATCTATAACAAGAAGTTATATGGGAATATTGATTGCAATATTTCAAATATTTTCATACAGTAAAAGTTTATTTAAAGATGAAGATTTTTTTACGTTTTTGTTTTCACAGAAATTGAGGGCCACAAAAACGGTCTCAATTCTTCATACCACTGGACTTTGTCATATTTTTTATACGACGAGGCGTACTGACGGTATACGGTTAACCCTAACACAGGGTTTCATAAACTTTTTGATCTCGCCAACTAGTTTGCTTTAAAAATTTCACCGACCTATTGGTTTGGGACGGCGACGATGCAGATCTTCACTAGTGGCGTGGTTTATGACGTCATATTATCATTTGGTACTGCATATGAAAGCAATATGGCTCTCGAAGCAATACTACTACGGATATGGCTTTTGAGTGAGGTGGTCGCCACATTAGTAGCACATTCCGCTGTGTTGTCTTCTTTCTTCACACCATTCATTACATTGTAACTCTGAATATGTTCCACGTACACAGCTAAGAAATAAATTCTTCCACCGCGACGGGGGCTTTGGAGCCTTCTAAAGACCATAATACCGTGGCAATTCTATAAATGTTCCAATGTTGTCGTTTACTTACTTGCATTCTAGCTGTAGTGACAACGGAGCGAACATCCGGCACGACGGTGTCTGAGAAGATTTCATTGATCAGGCGATGGTTGCGAAGGTACCGCGCGTAAGCCACATGCTTCACTGACAGGCCTTCGTCTTGGTCTAAAATAAATGTGGACAGAAAGGAGATGGTTATGTTTGTTTTATTCTAACGGGGTAACTCTTGGCCTTCATTTCACCTGATGGTAAGTGAAGATAAAGCCGACGATGTAAGCGAGATACGTCCGGATCCAACCACAGAGGAACTGGCTATCTTTCCTCCAACTGGCGGAACACAACAATGCTGTTAACATTATTGTTCTGGCGGCAGACTTAGGTAAGATGGTGGTAGCTAGCCAGGCGGACTTAGAAAAGCCCTAGCACCAACCAAACCGAGCAAAAAATTTCTGCCCCCACGGGAATCGAACCCCGGACGTCTAGATCTGAGGTAGGTGGTCACGACCACTAGACCACAGAGGCGGTTTTGGGCCAGCTCGTGGGCACCAAACTCCTTTATTTTATTGCAAAAAAAATATAGAAATAAAACAAGTGTTGTATAAAATGGCAACATAGAAGTCATAAAAGTGCATAGTCCATAGCCACAATAACGCTGGTAAAAAGTTGACATTATTGTAATATTGACATTGACATTAATATTGACATATATTAAAATTGACATTTCGTATTTTCATCCGTGTTCTTGTTGTTTTTCTAAATTGTTTGACTCTGGCTATGAAGTAAAAACACGACAGTTATCAACGTAAAGTCGTAAAAACAAATTTTTATTGACATGGATATTTTATTTCCTTCGAATTGGCGACTTCTGTGATGTTTTTCAGCAGATTAAAATATTTTTGTATTTTTTTTTATCTTGTAATTACTGGGCATGGACGGCATTTCATCTTAAGCCTCAGGATGACAACGCACGTGCAATATCAAGTGATTTTCCCTTGTTTTTGCAGGTGTCTATAGGCGGCGGTAACCGCTTACCATCAGGTGGGCCGTCAGCTTGTTTGTCATCAAGTTATATAAAAAAAAATGACGCTTCTATCAGTCTACAATTTATGGAAATGATAGGTAAGGTGGATTATTACAAAAATAACTGTACGAAAAAATGGTGCTCATGAGCTTGCCCAAATCTCATAGTAACTTTTACTATCTTGGACGACCGCCTGGCCGAGTGGTCTGTACCCCAGGCTACTCGGTCAAGAGGCCCTGGGTTCGAATCCCGGTAGGAACAAGTGTTTGTATGATGAGTACGAACATTTGTTTACGAGTCATGGATCTTTATATGTTTATTTAGTATATTTCTAATATTTATATACATATTATTATCATTATTTCTCCGTTATCTAGTATCCATAACACAAGCTCTCAATGATGCTTACTTTGAGCTAGATAATAGGTGTGAGTGTATAAATATTATTATTATTATTTTTTTATTTTATCTCCTTTTTTATTTAGGCAATAACACGACATTTATTTTAGACAATTTATTTCACGCTCAAAGTACACAGGCGTGACATACTCGTAGAATCATTATTCTAAAATGAATGATTTGGAAGTGAGAACGTTAAAAATCAAATTTAAATACAGTCAAGCCTAAAAAATGTAGGCGTGATTGTACATTTAAGGCTTTAATAATATGGTGACGACAATAAAGTAAAACCTGGGTTTGTGTTCATAGGAATGTTTGGAACTTTCCAATACGTCTCATTCATTTGATAATTTCATGACATATCTATGAAACAATATAACATTAGCTGCATTATTTTATAGAAATTTTATTAAATTATCAAACTCATGTTTTAAATGAATGTCGTATTGTCACCACTATGTATTGCGAAGGCTAATTGTAGAATCCGGCAGTTCTTTATCTGCCTAGACAGATCATTTAATACTCAAAAGTGAACCTATCAATCAAACAACACTCTTCAGTACTAGATGATCAGCCTAGGCAGATAACAAACTGCCGGATTCTACAAATGCCTTCGATATATACAATGACTTATTAATGGTAGGATAGTCCTTATTTACATATTTTGTAACTTTGGTTGCGTAAATCTTTCCAGACGTAACTGTTCAGTACATCTCGTTCTTTCCATCGTACAGAGGACAGCAATGTAGAGCTTAATTAACATTATAGTAGATGTTAGATAACACCTTTTTCCATTGCTTCGAAATTTAGTTTCTTACATTTAATCTTTCAATTTTTGTATTTCTTTCTACAATAAATTGGGAAAAAGAGATATACTACTGTAATTTCAAGTGTCTACTTATCATAGTTACCTTCTTCATCCTCAGCAGGTTGTATATCTATCCGTCTGTCCTGTTGCTGTTGTTCCTTCTGGGAACTTCCCTTCTTTCCAGAAGTCTCCTCTTCCAAGTTGCCTACTGCTGACCAAACTCGTATTAGTATTAAAGTAATATCAGTGGAAGTCTTGTATTAGTATTAAAATTTACCCAAGCAACATATAAGATGAACTGTTAAAGTGACGTATGAATTAAAATGCTTTTTTTAAAGAATGAATGAATGGAAAGACTTTTTAGATAAGCCAAAGCTTTAAGTAGTTGAATATTTAAAAATACTCAAAATTAATGTAGTCAATATTTATACTTCAGTCGTTGGTAAAAATATACACTTTAAATATGCAAATATTTGTTACTCCTTGGATGATCCTCGGAATAGCAAATCTATGTTTTGTCATATTTGCGCATGTGACATTCTACATGTGTAAGAACAAGACAAAACACGGAATATTAGAGCCGTTAAAAAAATGTGTAAATTGAAGAAGAAAAAGACAATGCTTAGAATCGATTCGAGTCTATTAAATACGACAGTGAAATCCACTCTCCCTCCAGCATTACTTTGAACCGTTAGAGCATTAATATTTTATAAATTTTAAGCTTTAAGCACTATTCAATATGGACTAATTTCCTTCATGCCGTACAATAGACAAGAATCATTTTGTTAATCGAAACCAAAGGCAAACAGAAGCGACACACAGCCTTACCTACGGCTTTATTTTTCGCCGCCACGTACGCTAAGTACGCTGGCGAATTGTGGTACGTCTTCAGACTCTTTTCGTACTCCGACTATCTCCCAAATGCAAGTCGTGCCCCATCGTGCAATTTAGCATGAGGTGAGGTGCATGTGAAGGACAAAATTAGCATTACAGGTATAGGTTAGTCACATTGGATTGTGGAATGAGAAGACCATTCGTGTGGACAGGGTAGTTGACTGACATAAAGTAGTTAAGGCCCATTTCAACGAAGTAAGTGTAAATTCTTGCCATTGAAGCAAGAAATGACTTGCATAGTCAAAGTCTAATGTGTTGTTTAGATGCAAACCATTTCTTGCTTCGCTTTAATTGTATGCTCCAGGCAAGCATCTTGCATCGGGTAAATAGGCCTTAGTAGCTGCATTAATCAATTAATAAAGTATGTATTAAGTGAGCGCAACCGCGACACGATAGCCCTCAATCATATGTCCCCAAAACAGTGAGATCAGTTGGGGACACATCCTCTCCCCAGACTGAACGCAGGATTACCCTGTCTAGACGGCTTCGTCAGACCTCGGTATAATTCTTTCCTCTGTGGTAAAATATATGTTGGATGATGGAGTTATTAGCAACAATTTTTAAAGTAAATTTTACCACTTGGGTTAATTTTTCATCTATCTAGTTTGGACGTTTGACAAGTTTTCTAGAATAACATATATAGTAAAATGTTATTGCATAAACAAGTTGACAGTCATGTCAACTTTTCTATGGCAACATTTTTATTACAATATTCGTCGCACTAAGGAACAGTCAACTATCCTATTTATGTGAGAAAGGTACATGTTTAAAGACAGTTTTGGGGTGAATATAGTTCGCATATCTGTACAGTTCAAATTGTAGAGTGATTTTAATTAAAGGACAATGCCCAGATTTTATGGAGCTTTTCCCCACTTCAAAATACGCATGATGTCCACTAATTATAAATATTGTGTCGTATGTACTATTGGAATGGCATTATGAAAGAAAGCAAAAATGATTTGAAACAAATCGAAAAATAATAGATATAAAATGACCGCCGATTACATACATACTCTCTAACATCTGAGAACCACAGACCATAAAGACTTGTTCCCATGTCGTTGGAAAGGCAAAGAGACCCAGTCTATACTGTGAATTCTTCAGTTATCTTAGGGCCGATTTTTCAATGCTCAGATAAACAGTCAGATAGGGTTTATTCGATAGATAGCAAAAAAGTGGGTTTTTCAAGCGTCAGATAGACTTTATTCGACGAATAATTCACTTAACTTAAGAATAAATCTATCTGCCCCTTCGACGGCCAGATAACCGCTTACTCTATAGATAAATTATGCTTGTGCTTTCTCAAAACATGTTAGAAAACACATGTAAAGTAGTATACAGTAGAATTCCGTACTAGATTCAGACTTACTAAAGAATCGGTGCAATATTTGCAAACTTTTGTAAAAGATAAATTATGTAAGTAATGAAATCACAAAAAATACATATTTAATTTTGTTTCTGAAACCACTGCATTCCTCCTACAGCTGCCAATCACTGATTCTTTGCCCTATGAGTTTCTATATCACTGCTCCTATATAGTTTTACGGTATTAATAATTCCACTTCATGTCGTATTATAAAAAAAAATAGGTACTGTTGCAATTACATCTTTGAGGAAAAAATTGAATTCTGACAATTTTTTCATTTCCATGAGGAAGCATAAATGAGCTAAGGTTTCTTGATTGATATCAGCTATAGATTGCACTTACATGTTAAGTTTCAAATAAAATACCACAGAACTTGATGTATGTATGAATGTCGAATGAAATAAGATGCCAGATGCTTGCTTGTTTTTGACAATAGATGTGAAGTTAACAGCAAACAAAGAAATTGTCTGTCCCGCTCTAACATTAGTGTCCTCTATACATTTGTCTCAACTACCTGAAGCTGGCGTTATTATGGAAGACCTAAACGGTCAGATAGTTATTCTTAGGATAAATGTTGATTGAAAAATTGACAGTCAGTTATCGGACGAATAAACAGTGTAATAACTTTATTCCTTAGGTAGCTATCTGTAGTTTTATCAGGGGATTGAAAAATCGGCCCTTAGTTACCTAATGCTGGATTAAAGTGGTGGGCCGTCAGCTTGTTTGTTACCTATTAGTATTTAAAAAAAAGGTTTTCGTGTTGCAGTAATCCATTTCGACTTGAAACTACACCATTTTCACCTCAAAAAATCGACGCAACGTAATATACGAAATACAACACAAAACCAACTGACACGGTAACAAATCCTGCCAAAAACTCCCAACAAAAAAATGTAAAAATATAGTTTTTTATTTTTTCTTGTCCCTGCTTTTAAGCTTTTAAACCGTTTCCCCTATAGTATATCTTTTGATGGTTATAAAAAGCCTAATGACTTATTGAAATTAAAATTGATCTATTTCTTAATGGGAATTCTAATGGGAATCGAAGATTAACTCCCTGCAGTTTTCAAGTGCCATCCACATATAAACTGTATGAATAATACATGACTAATGTTGGCTTCTTGACAAATATTTATGCACGCCTCAAAAGACTAGATGCTAATGACAAAAAAATAAAAATAAAAGCGATTAAAAATGGACTCCAAATAGGAGAAAATACTTTTTATTTAAAGTTTTGCTCTCCCTCGCCTATATAATTGTTAAACCTCACGGCAAATAATGAATTAATTTGTATTATTCTTAATTTAAATTTTAACATTATTATAAATGTTTGAAAATTATTAAATATTCTTAATTTTCATTTTAACATTATTATAATAAAAAAAATTAAAATTTGAAAGCAATGCCCCAACTTAACCGAATCTTAGGTATTTGTAAAAATACTTGTTTCAGATGTTGAAATAGAACATTTCGACATTGTAGGGTAGATGTTAGCTTATAACGCAAATACAGATAGACTAGAAGAATTGCACAGGGTTATCCCAAGTCCTGGGTAGCTCAGATGGTTAAAGCAGTCGCTCGGATTGTGAAAGGTCGCGGGTCCGATCCCCGCCTCAGGACGTGAAAGTTTTCTAGTTTAGATATTTTCATAAGTTAATTCATATTTTGGACCAGTGGGGCAAATTTGGGCAATGTCCTTTCTATGTTACTTGTTTTTGTTGGTAACCTACATCCTTTTAACAAGTATAAAAAAAATATAATGTCATTTCCTCACATTTCAGGACATTACTAAAAATAACTCATCTATTTGACATAGTGAAGTGCGCACTATTAACTGTGAATGTTGTGGACAATTGCTTTGTAATTTACAGTGTTTTTTCTTATTTCCGAGTTTTATGGTAATGACATTGGGCATCAAAAAATTACACTAACTCCAAAATCCCTGGTGTTAAATAAAGCTGGTGAAAGGCGTGGTTATACACAAAATTGTTCCCTTGGTCTTTGGATATAGGGTGCAATCAGAATATACCTCTGGTCTTGTGTGCCAGCCACTGTATGTACGCGGGCGATGATTGGTAAGCTTTCAACATTTCTGTGTACTGCGCCTGAGCCCAAAATAAACTCGTTTTATTTTATCTTTTTAATCTATTTTCTGATGAACATTTGTACAAAATTTTTGAGATTGTTTTAAAAAAGATATAATGTAATAACCAAAAACGAGACTAAAATCAACTAAACAACTGACTCAAAAATATGGTTTGGCAAATTTGGAACTAGTAACCATTGAGTTACAAAACGGTTTTCTGAATTAAATTAATTTTTCAATAATCTAAGAGTTTTTGAGATAGCTCCTGAAAAAAGCACCATAGCTTCCTCAACATCTAAAGAATAAATTAAAAAATTGTTTACAAAAAAATTTTCAAATATTACCTTCTCTGCTTCATATTCGTCAACAAATCCTGATTTCTCTGTCTCCGGTAAGTCCCTCCACATGCCTCCAATGATCCTGCCAATCTCCCATAGCTTAAGATCGGGGTGGGCGGCCTTCACGCTGTCCCAGACTCGGCGGGAATACCGCATGTAGGGCATCAGGGGCTTTTCTGGGGGCTTCGGCGGCTTTGGAAGGCCGGCACCCTGAAAATAATGTTGGTTGTTTGTGTTGAGTTGTAGATATGATATCAAGGACTTACTTTTATCGAAAACTAATTCTATATTCAGTGCCTCTCTTTTTTTGAATTCAAGAAGAAAAGGATAGATTCCAAGTGAAATAATGCAAGGTTTCTAAAATGAAAAAATAAAACACTATGTTCAACATACAGCATTTACTTTTTTTATTTCAGAAAATCGATGTCTTTAAACTAAAAATTAATTTTACTCAATTCAAATCTCGAATTTACGATGAATCTTTCGGGAAATGATAGATTTAAACTTTAATTATTTAAATTGTCACTAGATTTAGGCAGATAGGGATATTGGTTTTTGTATTGTATTATATTATTGTAGTGTCCTTACAGGGTCATGTTGGAAGCTTGTACCACATGATACAATAAAAGATTTTGAGTTTGACAGGTAAATTTCCAAATTTTTATTTTCTTACTCAGAAACTATGAGAAATGGCGAAATAGAGTCATAATAAGATAAAAAAAAACTCCTTGTCAGGAATTGAACCTGCTAATTATTAAACATTTCTACAATATCAGTATTTTATTGGCAAAATCACCTTTACTGATAATTGGATAAGATAAATTAAAATCAATACTTACTGCACCAGCACCTTTCCCGATCTTCTGCGGTTGGAATCCAGGGTGTGAGTGCAATGTTGATACGAATGGGC
This sequence comes from Nymphula nitidulata, assembly GCA_947347705.1. Classification (NCBI taxonomy): domain Eukaryota; kingdom Metazoa; phylum Arthropoda; class Insecta; order Lepidoptera; family Crambidae; genus Nymphula; species Nymphula nitidulata. The sequence goes on from OX374636.1 coordinate 13,306,237, forward strand.
TTGTCTTATCATCCTTCCCAGACTGGGAGGACTGCCCGCTGCCTGAGCCACCAGTGGTGGTCCGGCGCGCGCTTTCTGCACCGAAACGGGGCTGTTGCGGTTGGCTCTGAGGCTGCCATCCTCCGAACCCACCCGGGTGACCCATCTGACCACCCTGGTATTGCGGGTGGTAGTGGTATTGGTTATGGTGCGGCGGCGGTGCATTCATACCGCCTTCAAGCCAAGCAGCGGGGCGGCAATACAATGAAAGAAAAAACAAAAAGCATAAAGGAAAGGACAGGAGATGGGTGAGGGCAAAAAAAAGATAATCAAATATGCACTAATATCTATAATTAATTGTGAAGTTTAGTATGAGCGAGCGTAAGAACAGCTTATTATAGTCTTTTAGTAGGCTTCAGTCAGCAGAGTTAAGAGTACAGTATACATTAAAAAAAAGAAAAAGAAACAAATAAAAACGGCAAAGTATAAATGATGGCTTGTGATGTGGAAACAAGAAATTTTGTGCTATTACATGAACAAAAAATATAAATCCCCACAGAGTACCTAGATCCACAGATGCGGGTGAGAACAATTTTGAAAAAATAAAAGTAACAATCAGACAATTGTATTACCTTTCATCATACCGAAACTCATTGGGGGCCCCGCAATCATGTAGTCTGTTTTGACATAACAAAACATGAAACAAAACCAACATAAGAGAATAATGTACCTAAGTCTAAATGCAAGAAAATTCAAAATTAAAAGAAACAAAAAGGTCATTAATGCAAAAATTTCTGAAAAAGCATAGAGTTGGAGTCATGCTGAGGATCAACGCAGTTAGATATCAGCATTACCAAGAAGTCAGCCCTGCTAAGCTTGCAACGGCATATACTTGGCACTATTCGTTTTTAGTAAGTTAGTATCCAACATTCTAAACAACAATCACAACACTATTGTTTTATATACTCAATGCTAATTCTAAATATCTAAATCAATTTTTGCAACTGAAGTCATATACTTGATAGAGGTTTCAGGCTCTATGCTTGATAGTTTTCAATAATAAAAATTGAGAGACACTACTGGTCTAATATCTAGTCTATTCTAATTAGTAATATAATAGAAAGAATACAAACGCGGATTGCTCTGGGGGCTCGGCATCGACATTGATGCGTTTTGTTTGTAACTGTTTGGTGTTGCCATAACAAGTCCAACCTGCAAAAATTTATGTAAGAACATAATACAGTAACACAACCACAAACACAATTGTATTATATAAATATACCAACCACAGAACATCTAAGAACTTGTTGGTAAACTTATGTTTTATCAATAACCATACTAAATATTCACCACCTTTGACTCAATAATACGTCGTATGGACGGAATCGCTATAGTGGCACTTTAGACACTGAGCAAGGAGTTACAGTTATTAATGTATAATATTGTTTCTGAAATTTGACCGCTGTCTACGCTCTAAATAATCAAAGTTAAACACCAAATTCAGGTGGTAATGGGTTGAAATAATGTATTTGCATCTCTCTACCTGGGTGATATTTCTAAACCTGGGTGATAGACAACGGATCACTAACCAAATAATAACTGTGTGCCAAAGTATAGCTAAGGTAACAAAGTATAACATTAATGATAGATCAATAGATATGGTCAAGAACCCATTTATCGTGCTCATTAGTTGTTTTGATATACATCAGCAAAAGGGATTATTCACCACAGTAAACCTAAATAAATAGTCGAGATCGATCGTCAGTATTGTAGGGCGTGTGAGCTTGAATGACCGGTCTCAAAACAAGTATTTAATATATTTCGGTACACTATAATATCTAATTTCTTACCTGGACTTTAGTATTTATCAATAACTTGATATAAGATTAGCAATATTACTTTAAAATTAAACGAAAATGGAAAGCGTCGTTTATTTCGCTATGAACGCCATTTTCTTTTCCACCATTGTCACCAGTGATTGTCACACAATTTGTTTGACATTTCCTTGAAGTTTCATTTCTTAATACTGATTTCGGCAAAGGGAAATGGTTATTTAAAATAATTTGAATTTCTTTACACTTTAAATTAGCGACTAAAAATTATTGTAAAATTATAATAATTGCTTACATCAAACATAAATTAAAAATTATAAGTAGTGTATTTAAAAACAATAACAAATTATATCATTTTCATCATGATCAGCCTATATACGTCCCACTGCTGGGCACAGGCCTTCCTACATGGGAGAAACATATGAGGAGATTGGGCCATAACACCACCACGCTGGCCCAATGCGGGTTGGTGGGTTAAGACGGTTGCAGTAACAACCGGGACCAACGGCTTAACGTGCCTTCCGAAGCACGGAGGAGCTCGAGATTATAAATTTGATTGACCCATCTTAGGACCAACCATGGCGAAAGTTGCTTTGTTTTCGTGATCGAAACCAGAGCACTCAAACCATTACGCCACCGAGCTCCTCATTTTGGATATCATCATTTTGTTTTTTTTCTCAAAAAGTAATCCTCGCCGGGCGGCATGCGAATTCGTGACTTTTCTTTCACAACCAGCCCGCCTAGCATGTATAGCCTAGCTGCGAACATGTATATATACAATACAAGTTCGCAGTTTCGATAAAATTTCAAGATGGCGGTTATATCCAATGATTTTTGACAGTTCGAAGCGATAAATAGCTTTATCATATCGTATCATATCGCGTTTCGGTGGTCATGCTAGGCGGGCTGGGTGGCTACACTTAAGCTGTCGAGGACTTGGGAACTTGGGACACGGTTGGGGCGCCACGAATTTCGTCTACACTAGTTTTAAGATTTGACCTGATTTTTACTAGTCTTTTATAGTTCTATAATTTTCTGAATAGTTTATTGTATTGTATTTTGTAAATAAAAATTCTCCTATTTTTACTGTAAAAATTTTTTACAATACATTATTTCACAGCGTGGACGTCTGTCTGTAAGTCTGTGAGACTTAAGTGATTTATCAACTATCATTATTAAAAACTAGGGTAGTTTTTATATCTGTAGGTATATCCATATAAAGTCGTCAGCAGAGGTCTCTAGCGTCACATTTTGGACATATATGAGGACCACACTTACATTACTCTTTGAGGACCACCTTTACTCCTTACATAATAGAGGCGGCTTCCGTAGTGTAACTCTTACACTAAACTTGATGTGCTGTCGTCTGTTACGTCTGAACCTAATGTTAAGTATACATATAAATTGTCGATAAAAAATGTTGTATGAAACAACATTTTCCCGATATCACAAGCGGTATTAAACCCTTAAGCCCAAGGAAAGATTTTGCTTCCAAGTGTGTTATACCGTTTCTCTATTGTGATGTGTTCTGAGGAATTATTAGACATAAGTTGTTAAAAAACAGTTTGTTCTGTTATTTCGCTTGGCAGTAACCTAGGTATGCAATTAGGTTATGTAAAAATTGAAATTGTATTAATGATATAATTAATTTACTGAAGTCCGTAGCCAAATAAAATAAACACTAGGTGTTAGATAATAGTGATTTATTTTTACGTTGTAAGTATAGGATGCCGGCGGTTCTTCGTGAGGAAGCCGCAGTGCAACGAATTGATTCTAAACTTTTCAGGGTTGCCAAAACGCGAGTGATACCTTGAAGCAAGGATGACATTATTTGGTCCATGCCGGACGCAAGTGCAACAAGCAAGTGCAAGTGTACAGGTGCACTACAGTAACCGTTCAACGGGTGTGTATGAACACTCACATTAACAGTGTGACCTTGAGACCGTCTCCTTACGCCGTTCGTAATAGATGCGGCTTTCGTAGTGCAACTGTTATAAGTACTTGATGTGCTGTCAGCTGTAAAATGAATTTAAACCGTCAAGCATCAGATTCCAGACACAATTGATTTTTGAATTGTCATAGTCCTCCAGACCAGCCCCCTTATTCTCAACTGTCGGTAAGAATCCGAATTTCGGAAACTCTATGCCTGTCACTTTTTATCGCGCTGCGTCAAAGCGAGACGGCATGTGACTTGTCGAATCGAATCCGTGATCCGACAGTTGAGAATAAGGGGGCTGAGGGATAACGTCTTGGTTTTTTTAAATAACGCCACTTTCGATATAAGATATCGAAAGTGGCCATTAAAAAATAAAATAGAATGTCAGGATCTTGTTAAGACTATAATGAAAGAATTGGCAGCCCTAGTGCAGTGGCCAGTGCAGCGCGGAAGTTGGCACTCGGTGTCGTCACCGCGCCGCCAATTTGGCTTGCACGAGCTCACGAGCCACTAACCAAGAAAATGTCGCACTTATTCTGATTCTTGCATGACCGATTGACATTTCACGTGATGTAATTGCGTTTCAGCATAGCAATCAACCTACGTAAAATCAAATATCGATCACTATCGATTTGATATTGAATATGGATCGTTGGCTCAGAGACTCATGCCTGTTTTCACTAACCATTTCCTTAGCTATGTGTCTCTTCGCGATATTTATCTCAACCTATCTATAGGCGAAAACGCCAAAGGCGTGGCACAGGGGCGTGGTGGTACTCTTCTTCAAAACGGGTGACAAGACCCTATTGAAGAACTACAGCCCCATTACACTCCTGAGTCATGTTTACTAGCTGTTTTCGAGAGTTATAACGAATCATCTCGCACGCAGGTTTGACGACTTCCAGCCTCCCGAACAGCGGGATTCCGAAAAGGCTTTAGTACCATAGACCGCATACATACGCTGCGGCAGGTTATACATTTTTTTTGTGTAGTTTGGTTTTTAAATAATAAAAAACTGAAACGAGAAAGTCAAGTCATGCACGTATGCGAAATTGCGGATTTTTGCTGTCCTATGACTTTTAAGTGAAACGATATGATAGAGAATGTAAGCTGACGCTCACCCATCTAGCTTTGACCTTAGAAAGTTATCACTAAAAATTGAAAAAAAAAGTTAATCAAAAATTAAAACCGCCTTCAAAAAACTAAAAAGTATAAAATAATTAAATTTAAGTACTATCACCTAAAAACATATTTTTTGGAGTTGGCGCTAAGTTGTTTCCGGAAATGATAGAACGTTAAACACAGACTCCAAAAAATATCTTTCTTGGTGATGAGTACCTTCTTAAATTTAATTATTTTATCCTTTTCAATTATTTGAAGTCGGTTTCAATTTTTGTAAAAAATTTTGACAGTTACAAACGAAACCCAACGGACGTTATTTTCTCCAGAAAATAACTCCGAAATTATACGTTTGGCAACTTTGCAAACAGTTTCGGCGCAGGAGCAATGAATATCGAAGTTGTCTCAAGTCATGTGCCTGTAAGGACGATTTGCTCGGAGAACTAATATAATATAGCTTTAGACTAATATAAAGTAGACCTTTGAAAACCCTACCCACACTCATAAAAATGTCATGCAGGACAACTACCAAATTACCGAGGACATAGGAACACTATGAAAAATTTCATGTCTTCTGTTTTCACCGTGGACTCAATTAATAAGGGCTTGTATTTAACTGAGCATCATACTAACCTATCCTAACCAACGAAAATACTATGTGAGCGACTAAAAAATCTGATTTCGGTAACAAATCGTTGAATAGTCGATCAAAACAGATTTTTAGTCGCTAACTTTGTATTTTTAGTTTCTCAGGCTATTATAATCCTTTCATAAGTAATGTCTATTCCAAACGAGATTGCCCAAACTTAGGCCCCCTTTGTGCCCAAAGTGCCTCAATGTAATAAAACCCCAAAAGCCATTACTTCTACATAAATTGTACTATTTCGAACCCTTTTTTTGGGGGGGAGAGGAATCTGCTTACGGACCTACCCGCCGCTGGCTAAGCGATGGGCGTGTGTGAGGGTCGCCCAGTGCCTGATCGTATTAGCACTAGGAATACCCACTAAAACTCCCCGGTAACTCCACTGCCACAGCCACTGCCCTTCACGGGGCTCTGCCGAAGCAATTTCACCAACCCACCGCAACCCAGGCAAACTATTTCGAGCTGTAGGATTTAAAATAGTTTTTGTTAGATACTTATTAGATATGTATTATTTGTAAGGGAAGTGACTCTACCTATATTATTTAGTTTCTATACTTGACCCTAAAGGGCGCTGATAACCTTTAAATATAACAAAAGATAAAAGTAGATATCTGGTAAACCTAGTTTTTTTTTTCTGTTTGTGAAAATAGAAAGTTTTTTCTATGATGTATCAAACAAAACTCTTAGGCACAAAAATTTTTCATAGGGGCCCAACTTCCACAACAAAATGGTCATTCTCCTTTAATAACAAGGTGTGAAAAGGATTTTAGTCTGCAACGCGCAAGTGAAAACTTGAATCGCAATAAAAAGTGTCGAAAAGACAGTATTCGATATTCGATTGTTTTCCAGCTTATAGTTACGTTAGCTTTTGTCTGGCTTTTGTTTGAAATTTTAAGCGCGAACGATACGATTACGATTCGAAATTTAAAAATGTTCGTCCTAGTGGTACAGTTGTGAATGTGTGAATCACTCGACCCTCGACGGCCGATACGTAGTATTTCGTTTTCATATGCCTTTTCGTTCATGAGACTAATTTGGCTCTAATTCTATTTGAACTGCTTATCATACTTGATTAGCTGTTGCGAAACATGTAATTACAGTGTTGCACTCGGCCAATTTATGTTACGTATCTCTAATCAAATGCCAAAGGACATCGAGATGTAAACATAGGCGATAGGCGCGCTCCGAATGAATGGTAGAATTGGTAGAGCATCGTAACGGATGTAACTAATGAAAACTTTGATATAATGGCAATCAATAAATCGATATTGATTTTTAATTTTCGTATTAAAAAAATTTTAAACAAAAATTAAAACCGACTTCAAAAAACTGAAAAGGATGAAATAATTAAATTTAAGTAGGTATTCATCCCCTCAAACATATTTTTGGAGTCGGTGCTTTACTTTCTATTGTTTTTGGAAACCACTTAGCACCAACTCCAAAAATAGGTTTTAGGGGATGAATACCTACTTAAATTTAATTATTTCATCCTTTTCAGTTTTTTGAAGTCGGTTTTAATTTTTGTTTAAAATTTTTTTTTCACAATTTTTAGTGATTACTTTCTACGGTCGAAGCCAGATGGGTGACCGTCAACTTATATTGTTTCCTACTATCGTATCGTTTCACTAAAAAGTCATTGGAAAAGCAAAAATTCGCAATTTCGCTTATGTTTGATGATTTCATAATTTCATTTTTTTTTATTTTAAAACCAAAGTACCCAACTGTTTTTGAAAAAATTTTTATGGGACCAAATGGCAGCTATTCCGCATCGAACAAAAAAAGAATCACGTAAATCGGATCAGTAATCTCGGCGTGATCGGTGTACTTACATAGAAAAAAAAAAAAAAAACAAAACCGGCCGAATTGAGAACCTCCTCGTTTTTGAAGTCGGTTAAAAATAAAGGCAGATTGCAGTGCTGGCGTTCTAGCACATGTATTAAAAAAAAATTTCGCTTCTTTTTATTTTATAAACTAGGCCCGGCAAATGACTCAACACCACCCTGATGTGAAGAGGTATGAAGAGTCGACATGCGCAGAAAGTTAGTGCAGTTCAGACACTGCTCTAGCCGCCTCCACCTTGCCGGCCCAAAAGATGCTTTTTCACGCCTCCTCTTGAGGAACCTATGTTATAGGAAGGAGGGAACACTGTTTCAAACTAAATTGTTATAATGTACCTACACGACTTGTTTGTATGGCGCAGCGGATTTTTTATTCGCAACTTTAAATTTTTCATCCTGTCAAGCCACAGATTACAGACACAATTGGTTTTTAATTGTAATTAAGTATTATGAAGCTTTCCAGATCAACAAGTCGTAACATAAAACTAGGTATAACCCTAACACATAAAATTATAATCCTAGTTATAGGTATGTCTTAAATGTTTTATTTCCCATACTCGTTTATAAAACCTTAATTTTTCCCCAGGTCACTGTTACTCCCACTACTAACCCAAGTTGTCACATCGGTAACATCGGTTCTACAAATTAAGTACATTTCTACTACTTCTACATTTTCACATGCTCGGTCAAAGGACTGAGCTGGCAGAATTGTTATCCTTTTAGTAACACATTGCCACTTAGAAAAGAAGTAGAACAACAAGTCGTGCCTAAGATTACCTGCACTTATCATCCGCCTTTGATTTCGGGAGCGTTCCAACATCCTGTATAGTGTACAGAGGTATCCCTGTATCCCATATCTGTATAAAAACCTCAAGGACTGTACAGTCCTTATGGTTTTTACAACTTTCACCTCTTTACAAGCCAATAGATTTAATGTGATCTAAAAATTTGACATTCACAGAGTGTTTCCCGCCATATTATTTCATGACGATCATGACATGAATTAAACAAGAGCGTACGTGACAAAACGGCGGGAACAAATAGAAATGGCTGCCATTTTAGTGACTCACTGCCATGAATTTGCGATGATTCATCCGAGTTTCACGAGAATTTTTCAACCGACTCGGAAAAAGTGGTTCACTATTCGACTGTATTTTTTGTGCGTATGTCCCACGATATCTCCGAAATCAAGCGATAATAGTAAACAATATAAGTAATACACAATTAGTATGTATGTATGTGCCGCTACTAACAAACAGACAAATGAATAATGCTGACTGGCACCAATTTAGCTTTGGCCGTGGGAATCCATCACTAAAAATTGTAGAAAAAATTAAAATCTTAAACAAAAGTAAAATCAGAATACAAAACATTATTTGACTCCATAGCTTGGCTGTTTCCAGAAACAATAATAAGTTAATCACAGACTGCACTAAATACCTTTAAATTATATAAATAACTAAGTGCATAAGTTTATTTAATTGCATATTGTCTAGTATTGTAGTTTTGAAGTCGGTTTTTAGAATTTATTAATTCAGCAGCTGTATTTTTACTAAACATTTTGTCAATTTAAACTATTGTCGAGTTTTACCTTCGTCAAGCACCAAATACGTTATGTAATTCGATTGTTTCGAAACCATTTATTAACGTCTCAATAAATTCTGAACCAATTACTAAATGGCAATTAAATATTTTCCTATTTTACGAGTTTTGAATTTTTAAGATCGATCGTTATTTTTCGAGCGACGTGTCTCAATTTTACACGGAGACGATATCCCCTTGCCCTGTCACATTACATTGTTTGATGTCTATCTAATCTAAACTAACTGGAATAAATTGGATCTATATTATAAAGTACGGTTCCACCAATGATTCGACTGTGCAAACAGCATGTCAGCATTTTACATTCATTAATAGTCTTTTTTAGTAAGTTTACTTAAAGGCTCGTCGTGGCGGAAGTACCTGCTGTTACCCATCAGCATTAGCATTATATCACATCATTAAACATGCAAAACAATAAATTAGCGGTTGTAAACAATACAGCGATCGATCATTGAAGAAATAATTTATTTAATTTCCACTATCAATAAATTGGCAATCTAAAGGTGTATGGTGCAGACCATATATCTTTATGGTCCTTCGAGCCAAATGATAGTAATAATATATTATGTCATTTAATCTAAATTAGGATTAGGACAAAAAAATCATGAACTGTCAAATTGCTTAAATTTAGACAGCTTTTCAGGAAGTCATAAACAATATTAGAAGATAATAGGTATCATAATATATGTAGAAAAGTACTTCCTCATACCTCCATTAATCATATTGAAAATAATAAAGCACACTGTATTAATAATTTTTTAGCAGCCTGTCCTTTTTGACATAGGTAAGAACATTTTCCCCAGTCACTTTACCTCCTTTTTGTCCTGTAAATGCTCACTTTTTACTTTCGGTTATCAATTCAAAAATTGATATAATCATTTGTCTCCAATAGCCTGTGTTTTCTCCAAACTCGACATTGGCGGTATTAACAAACTTTAATTACTACAAGATGACAAGGAAGCTGATGGCCCACCTGATGGTAAGTGGTACCGCCGCCTATAGACACCTGCGTTACCAAAGAAAAAATCAATTCGTTTTTTATTGCAGATGCTATATTGGTACTTTTCCCTTCAATCCCAAACACAGTAAGATGCTATACGACCGAAATAGTAAAGACGTGTACCTGGTGTACGGTATGTTAGGAATTTTGAAGGTGATCTAGATTAGTTTTAGCTGCACATCATTCAGTAGGTGTAAGCATGTATGAAGGTTCGTCAGGGTAGGTAGGTACACGTCTTTACTATTTCGGTCGTATAGCATCTTACTGTGTTTGGGATTGAAGGGAAAAGTACCAATATAGCTAGTGTAATTATTGGCCGTAGAAGGCATTTCAGAATAACAATAATGCATCTGCAATAAAAAAACGAATTGATTTTTTCTTTGGTAACGCAGGTGTCTATAGGCGGCGGTACCACTTACCATCAGGTGGGCCATCAGCTTTCTACGGCCAATAATTACACTAGCTATATTGGTACTTTTCCCTTCAATCCCAAACACAGTAAGATGCTATACGACCGAAATAGTAAAGACGTGTACCTACCTACCCTGACGAACCTTCATACATGCTTACACCTACTGAATGATGTGCAGCTAAAACTAATCTAGATCACCTTCAAAATTCCTAACATACCGTCTAATAACGTGGCTTGAAGGACCTGAGGTTGTCCTATTTATAACCAAATTTAAATAGGAGGAGGTTTTTAATTCGGCTGTATGTTTTTTATTGTATGTTTGTTACCTCAGAACTGCGTCATTTAGGTATAAACTGATTTGGAAAATTGTATTTTTAATTGAAAGAAATCAAAATAGATTCACGACTGACGACCGGCTGGTCGAGTGGTCTGTACCCCTTGCTATGTAGGCTACTCGGTCAAGAGGTCCCGGGTGCGAATCCAGGTAGGAGCAAATGTTTATATGTTATCTAGTGTCCATATCAAAAGCTCTTAATGATGCTGACTTTGGGCTAGATAATAGGTGTGAGTGATGATTATTATTATTATTCACTAGTTTGGTTTTAAAATCAAAATAACTGAAATAATTAGGTCATCAATGTAAGCAAAATTGCGGATTTTCACTTGCTTGAAACTTTCTGTGGTATTTATGATCATTCCATTTGCAATGGAATTCTACCAGGTTGGTCCAAGATTATCCATCTGGCTATGAACTTCGAAATTTATCATTAAAAATTGTGGAACAAAAATAAAAACCGACTTGAAAACATTAAAAACCACCTGATGGTAAGCAGTTACCGCCGCCTATAGACACCTGCAATAACAAGGAAAAATCACTTGAAAAAAAATCACCTGCAATACAGGTGCGTTGTCATCCTGAGGCGTAAGATGAAATGCCGTCCATGAATAATTGCTACTTATTTCATAAAAAGTTATTTTAAGGAATTGGTCCTACGCTTTCTATTATTTCTGTAACCAGCTTAGCACCAACCAACTTCAAGAAAAAACTTTTAATGAAATAAGTACTAAATTAAATTCAATTAGTTTTTCCTATTTAGTTTTTTGGTCGTTGATAATGAATAGAGTCCGTATCATGTTCAAACTAAGTATATTAACCAACGTTTTGTAATGTGCCGGATACTGACTATACTTATCTAATTATCACAGATTAGTGATATATCTAATAACACGAAGAGTTACTGTCTATACAGATGGATCTTTATAGATGGGTTAGTTATAGCGTAAACTAAATGCAGAGTAAATTACGAATTTCAATGTAGAGTTGAGAAAATCTTTGATAACAGTTTTTGAAACTGCTATGACTTGATTATACTTATGACTCTACCAGAAAAATAATTAACGTAAGGATTCCGTAGCAAGATTTATTCCTTACCCCATACAAAATTGGGTTAAAAAGTTTTGAATTTTGGAAAATCCAGAATGCGCACCCGAGTCGTGTAGAGTCAATTCTTCGAATATTTTTTACTTTGTTAAAAGTCTATCAAGCAAATTTTCCACATAACAGTAAGTGGCAACCACGGGCTATGCATTGAATTTTAGTAAAAACGATTCATTAAACCGTTCATTAAATTCATTCATTAAAACGTAACGGAAAATGTATATTTTCCGTTACGTCAAAAAACAGTTTAGCAGCTGAAGTAGGAATATGTGTTATGCTTCTATCTCTTCTTGGTATTATGTTTGTTTCGCTGTTAAGAAAATAGTGAACTGACTAATAAATGATTTATTTATTTATTATTAATTGCCTAGATCCTTTTTAGATTGATCTCTGCTCAATATTCTCGACGCTATTTACTACGTCGTAAAAACAACGCTTGCTTAAACTAAGCAAGCGTTGTTTTTTTGTTATTTACGTTTTATCAATGTAGATATTATACTTTTCCACTGCTGGGGCAGGCATTCCAAATAAAAAACCAAGTCTGCAATCGGCGTTTGCAAGAGTTAGTAATTTATATCAGACTCGATCTCGCCGAAACACACGAATTGCATAGGAAACATTATTCCTTAATTTCATTACATCAACAACAATAACTGCGCAACAACCTACAATCACTGCGTCTGAGATTTGGCAGAGTTCACCGTCCATTATGCGATCGACATCATTAAATCTACTTGTTTTGTATGCAACTCGGTTCAAACTAAATATATTTATCTGTGCACTAGTTTGTTCGCCGGCTTCGTAGCGAGCGGTCGTGTCGTTTCAACCGATATGTTGGTGAAATTAGCTTTCCCTGCTCAGTTTAAGGCGTACCCCGATGTGGATATGCTGCGTTCTAAGGATGTGAATAGTTTCTCGACAGAATGTGTGATACCGAAACGTCCGAAGCGATGTTTGCCGCCCCTGCCTGAGGACAAAGAATGCAGCAATATGGAACTGAAAAAGTGCATGAAGTTGTCGCCGAAGAAACGAAAGCACAGAGGGCAGTGTCTGATGCTCCCAGTTCTCCCGGAATACGACGAAAGTTGACTGATTTAAGTGATGTTGTTGTTGAAGTGACGGATTCTCTCGATCTTCTAAAGAGGAAGAAATTCCTCAGCATTTTTTTCGGGGGTCGAAACCTGTTTTCTGGAAATGTGTAAATTTTCTAGAATGGCATTTTTTCGGTCTTCTTGACCTTTAAATTGTATAACTGGTGTTAGATGCTATGCTATGAGGCATAGCACAGTGTTTTAGCACGTCGTGGTTGAGTGATTGTGGAGGTTAATCGAGTTATGAATAAAATTATACAGTTTAACAGCTGCGTAGTAGTGCGTGCGAACGTGTATCGCAGTTATTGATACGATAATAGCATTATCTCATAGCTGTGTGCCTTCTTTAATTGTTAACAATAATAAAAAATATGTACCTTTAATGTACCGTACGTATCATTCTTGCACGTATTATAGTCTATAGAAACTGCGTGTTCTTGTTAGTTAAACATATTAAATAGGACATCTTATGTAATTCATAAAATATTAATGAGTTTTGCGTATTCGTAATTTGTGTTTTAAATGGCTGAAGGAGGAATATTTTACGATGTGCATATATTGACTAAATTTAAGATTTAGACTTAATTTAAAACCAATGTAAGTAATAGATTTTGTATTAATAATAAATATTTTCTTTGCTGTAGATAATGAAAACTAAAAGTATTTATTTTTTAGATAATTATTCAAATATTGTGATTGACACTTTGAAAGCTTAAACTGCATTAAGGATCTAGAATTTTCTATCGTTACCATTTTATTCTGCTGATTTTAATTTGTGATTATTAACTAGTCATACTATATTTATTAGTGGTAATTAAGATAAGACAATGAGTGGTTATCGGACTGTTATTATCAAGGAATACGGTGTGGATACTTATTTATCAATCAATTAATTCTCAGAAAATGTAATACGGTAATAAAATATCGTAAGCAAGAGTAAAAATTAATCTGAAATAATAAAATTACTACGTATTTAAAATAAAACCGTTCCTCCGGCATGATTGTGTGATAGATAACATTGTTATTTTGTGAGTTTCAATGTAAATTCGTCATAGCGTTTATTTATAACTTTTCTAAGGAATAATTTACATGCCATGTAAGTTAAACTTTCTCAAAGATCTGTATAGATTAGAATAAATAACGTTGAATTCTATTTAGAAAGGTAATCGATAATACATTTTATGGGGTCACGTACGCAAGTAATACCGAAAATAAAAAACTAGCATGTTACAAAAATATTATCTTTGACCATGAATTAGATCAATGCGTAATTGCACATGATCTTAAAAATAAAATATTGAAATGTTTACATAGAAATAATAGAAAAGAAAAATCTAAAGATAAATTTACAAAAAGCATACCTAATAAATTAAATATCTATTTGTTATAACAAAATGTCACAATGAAACATAAAAGTCTATTAATTAATCAGTCTTTATTAGTAACTACCTAATAAGTAGACAAAATTATCATCTTACTGCCTGATAAAGCCAAGAATGGTTTCCTATATGGCGTCCCATAATTTGACCTCTTTCTTACACTCTAAGGCGGCGGCGTAGTACGAGAGGATGTCATTGTAGCGAGTTTCCAATCTTGCGTAGTTAAGTAAGGTTAACCTTACTTAACTACGAAAAATGAAAAATGACGCCATTATTTTTAAAAATAATGGCGTCATTTTTCATTTTTCAATATCTGATTTAATTCGATCGGATAGAATACTATGGAGTTATATTAAATAGCCAACATTATAGATGTAAAATATTATTTTTATCTTTTAAAGTATGTTCCTGACAGAAAAGCATCCTTCTTACCTACTGCCATTTATTGAAACATTTTCCTCTTTTGTATAAACAATAATAAAATGATACACTATAATTAATGTTTTTGTTATGTTTACGTAGTTGTCAATCTGTGATATAAGTTATAGAATAGTAAAATACACTGATGTTCTTAATAAAGTAATGTTTTTATAACATATGAGCATGTTTTATTTTTATATAACCAAATAAATTCAGTCTAATCTATTAATAATCTGATTCCTTTGAACACCAAACAATTCTTATGTCAAACGACGTAAAACAAGCGGAGGGTCCCCCGGATGATACGTGATAAGGTAACTTTCTTTATTTGGTACATGGTACTACCAAGGATAATAAAGAAAACGCGCAAATAATTCACGTTGCAATTCTGAACAAATTTAAATGAGTGTGAAGATGATGTGTGGAATTTATTGTTTCTCTCCTTATAACTGCACAAATTCTAAGAATTGATAATATTTTCTAAGTCATATTATGGCGTTTCTTGCACTTATTTTTCGATAACACTGATTAACGAATCAATTCGTATGTACAAGTTGAATTCATAAGGATACTATTGTCAAATAACTGCAAAATCGATATTGAATTGTTTTTGAGACGCAGCGTTAGTAGGCCCCGTTCCACAAGGTGGACCGATGATCTGGTGAGGGTCGCGGGAAGCCGATGGATGAGGGCAGCGCGGGACCAATAGCCTATGCCCAGCAGTGGGCGTCTCTTGGCTGATATGAAGAAGTTGATGAAACTTATTGTAATTTTATTTTGTGATTGTGTGATAAAAAAGGTGAAACTAGCTAAGAATTATTTTTAATCCCGACGATGAAATGACGTGATGGTGTTACAAGTTTGACGTGTCTGTCTGTGTAACTGTGTGTCTGTCTATGTAACTGTGTGTCTGTCTGTGGCATCGTAGCTCCTAAATGAATGGACCGATTTTTATTCGTTTTTTTTGTTTGAAAGGTGACGTGAGTTCTTTACTATAGTATAATAAATAAATAAAAATAAATATAGTTTATGAAGATCAGTTCAGGCGTTTGATGACTATCAGCTAATTTCCTACTTGCCAAAAGTGTATTACTGACTTTCACAGATCCGATTGATTTAAAATTTGGTTTACTGTCACTTCGGTGGTATTTCCAAGACATGGTAACCTTGAGCTGATCCTGTATCATCAAATAGTCTGCGGGATGCTCAATTCTTATGAAAGTTACAGCAGATATAGCCTGTTTGGGTATAACAATAGTTTTAATGAGACGGTGCTAGAAAGATGATTCATGAGGCCCGGAGTTACTTATTTTTTTTATATTTAGGTTATTTTGTAAGTTATCTATAATGTTTATGTTTCATATCCATTGTTTGAGTATCTAAGTAGGAAGAACTACGTGATCGTAAGAACTACGGAAGACTGAGACCCGCTTTCACAGGCAAATATTGTTCCATACAGATGTCTCATTAACAAAAAATCATCATGTTCAAATAGCTTTATGAAATTATAGCAAAGTAGCATACGGCCTGCTTGATCGACTCTATGGTTCTACGAGCTTCGTTATGTTGCCGTAACCTACGCTCGTAGCACCTTGGGCATCTAGACAACGTAGCATACGGCCTGCTTGATCGACTTTATGGTTCTACGAGCGTCGGTATGTTACGTAACCTATGCTCGTAGCACCTTGGGCATCCTGACAACGTAGCATACGGCCTGCTTGATCGACTCTATGGTTCTACGAGCGTCGGTATGTTACGTAACCTATGCTCGTAGCACCTTGGGCATCCTGACAACGTAGCATACGGCCTGCTTGATTGACTCTATGGTTCTACGAGCGTCGTTATGTTGCCGTAACCTACGCTCGTAGCACCTTGGGCATCCAGACAACGTAGCATACGGCCTGCTTGATCGACTCTATGGTTCTACGAGCGTCGGTACGTTACGTAACCTATGATCGTAGCACCTTGGGCATCCTGACAACGTAGCATACGGCCTGCTTGATCGACTCTATGGTTCTACGAGCGTCGTTATGTTGCCGTAACCTACGCTCGTAGCACCTTGGGCATTCTGACAACGTAGCATACGGCCTGCTTGATCGACTCTATGGTTGTACGAGCGTCGTAATGTTCCGTAACCTACGCTCGTAGCACCTTGGGCATCCAGACAACGTAGCATACGGCCTGCTTGATCGACTCTATGGTTCTACGAGCGTCGTTATGTTGCCGTAACCTACGCTCGTAGCACCTTGGGCATTCTGACAACGTAGCATACGGCCTGCTTGATCGACTCTATGTTTCTACGAGCGTCGTTATGTTGCCGTAACCTACGCTCGTAGCACCTTGGGCATCCAGACAACGTAGCATACGGCCTGCTTGATCGACTCTATGGTTCTACGAGCGTCGTTATGTTGCCGTAACCTACGCTCGTAACACCTTGGGCATCCTGATAACGTAGCATACGGCCTGCTTAATCGATATCTCAAGGCGCTACGAGCATCATTTTGTTGCCGTAGTCTACGCTCGTAGCACCTTAGGCATCCTGACAACTTAGCATACGGCCTGCTTAATCGATATCTCAAGGCGCTACGAGCATCATTTTGCTGCCGTAGTCTACGCTCGTAGCACCTTAGGCATCCTGACAACTTAGCATACGGCCTGCTTAACCGTTAGCCAAAGGTACTACGAACTTCATTTTGCTGCCGCAGCCTACATTCTTAGTACATTGGGCATCTTGACAAAGTAGCATGCGGACTGTTTGGTCGCTAGCCCAAGGAACTACGAGCGTCATTATGTTGCCTGTCCCACGCTCGTAGCACGCTTCCTCATGTTAACATCAAGAGAAAATCAAGAGAATTTAGTAAGTACATACCACATATCTGATATTTATACATTTTAGTCACATTCATATCTTTATTTATATTAATCTGGTATTAATGATGCTTCATATATTCTATTTCTATTCAGATTAAAAAGGTGTGAGTGTAGGAATATTATTATTGGCAGCGTAGGAAAGGCGAGTCCTCTCATTATACTACGTTTTCTCTATGAGCTGGAGACCTACCGCTGGAACACAGCACAACACTTCAAATTAGTGCTGTTTAGTTGCGATCTTCTGTAAGGTGGTGGTTCTTATATCTGTTCTTATACCTCTTATATCTGTTCTGTGTGTGGCGAGGTGACAGTTAGTTGGGCTAGTTTTAATAATAATAGTAATATGTCACAATAATAATAAATATTCTTTATTGTACATTGATTGATCGTGCATGGAGTACTATTCTCACCTGTAGGACGGCTCAGCCAAATACCAACTTGCCACTTTTGGATTCGGTGGAGCGCAGAGACAAGACACTTATTGCCGGCGACAGAGAAAGGTTGGTGCTGACTGAATTGCTTCATAGCTTGGACTGTAAGGTCGCTTACTTGTCGGTCTCCTATAGGTTGTACTTCGGAGAGTGTACTCAAGAGCTTTTTGGGCTCATTCCGCGAAACCCTTTTCACCAGAGGACAACTAAACGTTCGTCGAGTTATCACTCACTTTGGTTGATATACCTAGCACACGCACAAAGCGCTTTCGTCATCTTTTCTTCATAATGCGCACGGCCAGGGAGTGGAATGCTCTGCCGGCTTCGGTGTTCCCTACCGCATATAACCTGAATTCCTTTAAAGCTGGATAGAATAGTCAACTTCTGGGTAAGCTCGCTTCATCGTCGGGCTCTCTTAACATCTCTCGGAGCATGAGTGGGATCAAGAGTCAACCCATATTAATAAAAAAAAATGAAATTCATCGGTACTATTCTATATTTTACATATAAAGCATTACTAGTTTACGCATTACTTTACGAAAGGAATCCTGATTTTTCATTCCATCTTCTATCAACTCCATGGAATCTGCACGATGTTGCCTCATACCTATTTACATTATAGAAATATTTCAATAAATCACTCGGTTGATAGTAAGTGTTATAAGTTAGTATAAAGAGAGTCTTGTTTGCACAATAGATGCATTAATCAATAGTCGGTCATATTATGCATAATAGTTGCAGCTGATATAAACCTTATTGTAAACAAATGTGCAGACATTGACCACAGGGGTATCTTTGTATCTAAATGATCGTTATAATTATAACATAATGCATCTTTTGTTGTTATGAGGCAGGGCAATAAATTAATTGAGATTAATATCAAAACAAGTACTTATTTATTACTTTCAATTGACATATTTTCTTTAAACACCGACTATACCGACGGGTATATGAGCCAATATAATATATGGCTATGTTTCTTGGCTCGCGAAAAACATCAACCAAATTTTCGTATTCTATTTATTTGAATATTAACATAATAACATCAGAGATATACAATTAGGTTTTAGGTAACTAAAATCTCGTTTTAGCCTAATGCTATTAAAATTACAGCTAAAAAATAAATAAAACTAAAAACTACAACAATCGACTAAAAGAAGAGAAAACTCGACTTGAGAAAACCCGTAGCACATTACGGTGTAGACAAAATCGTTTCTCGAGCTTCTCTGTCCCTTGTGCTGCGAGTGCGGTTGTCCAGTTAGTTAATTCAGATGAAACCTAAGTATAAAAACAAAATAATAGACAGACAACATATTTTTAATTAGTTAGATTCGTTATTGTTCAAGTGGTTTTATTAGCGTTTAATACTTTATCAATTTTTAAAACACGTAATGACAACTTTGTAGAATAACTTAATTTTGTTTTAAAATTCATGAAATACCTAACTACTAAGAAGATATTACATTAAATAGCTGCTAAAACAGGGGTTTTTGTGAGGGAACTGCCTCTAAAAGCCACGAGGCTTATATTTTAAAACAAACCCGTAGTCAGGGCTGTAATTACTGGAAGTTTCGCGTTCACAAAGTTTTGATGAACCCGTAGACGCGTGGGTGGTGGTAATCGAATCGGGCTGAGGTCATGTAACTTTGCTCGGCTTGAAAACAACTTTTTGAAATTAAAGCTTGTCTGTACTTGTTTTTAACCGTCTGAAAAAACGAACAATTTCTCAATTCAATTGGTATGATTTTTTTTCTTTTTTTCTATGTATGTACTGGTTACGCCGAGGTTTCTGATCCGATTTACGGGATTCTTTTTTTGTTAGATGCGGAATAGTTGCCATTTGGTACCATAAAAAAATATTTAAAATCGATTGGGTAGTTTGGTTCTTAAATCTAAATAACTGGAATGAATAAATCGTCTATGTATGCGAAATTGCGAATTTTGATTTGCTATGACTTTTTAATGAAACGATACGATAGTAGGAAACAATATAGTCGTATGCTGGCGGTCACCGATCTAGCTTTTACCTTAGAAAGTTATCACTAAAAATTGTAAAAAAAAAATTTAAACAAACAAATTAATTTAGAAACTTATTTTTTTGTTGTTGGTGCTAAGTTGTTTTCAGAAACAATAGAAAGTGAAGCACCAACTCCAAAAAATACGTTTCTATGGGATAAGTACCTACTAATAAAATATTTTATCATTTTTAGTATTTTGAAGTCGGTTTCAATTTTTTTCCTTTGTGCAATATTTGAAGGTAATTAAAGCGTAGATTAGTTTTCGCTCGAGCTTCATGTTTATCTATGGAAATTAGTTTTTAATATTATCCCTCATGACCTGAGGGCCTTTTCACTTTTGCTGTTCTTTTAGCAGACTTATAAATGGTTAATTTCGTCAACATAATTAATAATAATAATAACATATTCGTATGGTAATAATATTTAATTATTATTTATTTTTTATTTTTGGTTTACATATATTTTATTTAAGTGTAGGTAAGTATATGCATTTTTAATGGTATTGTCTTTCTTGGACCCACTCTCATATCAGTATTCTCTTCTGCTGCTAAGAAATAAGGCCGCAAATTGTATTGTTTTATTTGCTTTTATTGTTGTTGATTATGTATGACGTGTCCTATTGTGCAATAAAGAATATTTGATTGATCAATTCGTACACTCACTGACACCTATTATCTAGACCAAAGTAAACATCATTGGATAGTGTTATGGATACTAGATAACGGAGAAATATTGATAACAATATATGCATAAATATTAGAAGTATAATAAATAAAGTAGCCTGTAGTTAGGGGTACAGACCACTCGGCCAAAATAGAAAAGATTCGAATCAAGTCTAATAGTTTTGATAGGAAAGAACAATTAAATTGAAAATATTGCATATTGGGTTTACTGATTGTTTTTATTCTATGTTGCCTTGTAATAGTATGCAATGGATAGTTAATTTAACTAATTATGACAAACATTTCAGACTGTCAAAAATCGACATAAACGTACAGTCGACACCACATCAGCCGTAACAGTTTGACCTTGAGACCGCCCTTACTGCGTTCGTAATAGAGGCGGCTTTCGTAGTTCACTGTTACACTCGATGTGCTGTCGTCTGTACTTATTAAAGATAATTATTATGTATTTTATAAGTAGGTATATCATCATAATCATCACCAGCCTATATACGTCCGGGCTAGGCACAGGCCTTCCTAAGCACATGAGGATTTTGGGTAGTAAACCGGGTTAACTATTATCTAATCAATATTTTGGGACATCACCAGTGTGGCCATGGCCAGTGTGGTGGACTGGCCCAATGCGGGTTGGTCATAAATGTATGACGTATACATATTAAAATTTATGTTTTTCTGGTATGTCAGGCTTGGAGAGGCAGGCGCCACAATACACACGTTGATAATACCTACTCTACTTGATAGATAATGCATTAATGCCAGGATGTAGTCAGTAAATATAATTCGGAATTTGGAAAATGTGACTGTTTTTCCTTTTTTTTTAATTAGTAAATAAAATTTTGTATATGTCGCAGTCATCTGGTTGAATTAGCCATTTAACACACCTAGGCCGTTGACTAAACGCCGGTATCCAATGAGACAGCTGAAGAACAACTTTATTATGACGACTGGCTGGCCGAGTAGTCTGTACTCCTTGCTATACAGGCGAATCGGTCAGGGGTCCTGGGTTCGAATCCCGGTAGGAACAAATTTCCGAGATAATTAGTCATGAGCGATAAAGAAGAAGAAGAACGGGCCCGTCAGCAGGGTCACGCGGCCGACCCAGAATGGAGACGAAGAACTGGTCAGCGACGCA
This sequence comes from Nymphula nitidulata, assembly GCA_947347705.1. Taxonomy (NCBI): domain Eukaryota; kingdom Metazoa; phylum Arthropoda; class Insecta; order Lepidoptera; family Crambidae; genus Nymphula; species Nymphula nitidulata. Next base: position 13,328,061 of record OX374636.1, read on the forward strand.
GGGCATTTGCGACCACGCTAGCTTCGTGAGTGGGTTCCGAGCAGAGGGTGAGGAAACTCTCTACTACGGATTATGACCCGAGGGTGGTAGCGGCGTGACTGGGTGTTACTACTAAAGTCACTGAGAGCAATTTGCCGATTAACTTTGGCACTTTGGCACTTTGGGTCGTCTGGGTAGGTACCACCGCCTTTCTTATTTCAGCCGTGAAACAGTTCGCTGTGTTTCGGATTGAAGGGAAAGGTAGCCAGTGTAATTACTGGGCATGGACGGCATTTCATCTTAGGCCCCACGATGACAACGCACCTGCAATATCAAGTGATTTTTGCTTGTTATTGCAGGTGTCTATAGGCGGCGGTTACCGCTTTCCATCAGTTGGGCCGTCAGCTTGTTTGTCATCCAGTTGTATAAAAAAAAAACATACCTGGTGCCAAAGTTAATCGGGCATATCGCGTACAGGCCACTGGTTTAAGGTCAACTGTTTACCGTCAGCCTGTACGACGATGATGAAGTAGGAACTCGGGGGCGTTTAAGTGGGCAATCTTGGTCATCAACATCTTCGGCTGAGGAGCTTAACATAACCCTATATTGTTTAAATGCCGATTTTACTCCTCCGAAAAAGCAGGTTGTTTAGGTAAAACAAAGCTCATAGATTTTTTAAAAATAAAAAGCCTAAATGAATTGTCTGACTGTGACATACAATAATAGATACTAATAATTATTATTATCTAATCTATACCCACCTTTTGTTTGACATTAATATATGTAGTTACCAAAAAAGATAACTTGTGAGCTTGTGACTCGTTTGTCATGTGACTGATATGGTGATAGCATGTTTTCGTCACTAACGAAACTTATGTGCTCAATCAATAAAATTGTTATGTTTGAGTTGTCTCATCCATCATCCATCATGGTTTTGGAAACTACTCTACGATAGATATAAGGATTGGAATATGACGATATACCGGATGGTGCCGTCAATACGACAATAAATTAAAACATGGGCTTTATTAGTCAAAAACGTCTTCTTTATTTGATGATTTCATGACATTTCTATGAAAAATGCAGCCAATGTTATATTATTTCATACGAATGTCATGAAATTATCAAATGAATGATCAAATCAAATGAGGGGCACTCTTGCTTGTTTGTGTATAATGTCATCGCTTCATCGGATATTTAGTTAAATTTGGAGGTCTAGCCTTGATAAAACTAGCCAATCATTAGATCAATTGACAGCAACATCCAACGAGAGAGCTACAGTTTAGGTTTCACGTTATTTCAGGACGAATGTATCAAACTAAATTCATGTTGAAGATGATGCGACACATTTCTGGCATTCACTAGTTAAAAGCGATAACCAGCGAGCTATTTTAAGATCCACTGCTGCTTAAATATAGGCTCATTGTGACGTCTTGTCTTATTATAACACAGCAATCTTAGTGTAATTACTAATGACGTCGACAAGCATTTATAAAAGTCCACGTTGAGTAAATGATTTTCGATTTCATTTGATCATTTTTAAACCAAACTACAAATGCAAATTGTATAAATATTTCTAGTTGTTACAGAAGCCTTCGAGGCACGGCCGGGCGCTGCTGGTTCGAATCTCATAACATTCTCCATGTTGTACAAACACTCTAGTTACAGACACATGTGTTTGTTTAAGACTTTCTTGTTGCTGTGTGCCGTGTTTGACATACCATTGTGAACATCTATAAAGACAGATTACATTACAAGTTCAAGTTCCCTACTGGCAACACGCTGTGTAAATGTGCAACGATGAGTATTATTTTTGTGTCCTGTCAACCCCCACATTCCAGAAATCTTAATATGTATATTGAAGATGTAAAAAACAAAACTCAGGACATCTGTAAGAGAACCAAAGTCACTGACAGAGCTCATGGGATCGGCAAGTTGAAGTGGCAGTGGGCAGGGCATATAGCACGCAGAACAGACGGCCAAATAGGCAATAAAGATCTAGCATGGCGACCACGGAAAGTGCAAAGTCGGTCAGGGTAGAGAGGAGCCGTTGGATGTAGGCTGCGCGTACCTTTTCTCCTTCGCCTTGACGAAGCGGCGCAAGCGCATTCTCGAGGTTGATGCGGTCAGACGACCGCGACATTGCCGGAGTACCTAAATGTACAGACGATAGCACGTCAGTGTATCAGTTTTACTACGGAAGCTGTATTACGAGCGCAGTAAGGGCAGTCTCAAGGTCAAACTGTTACGCTTGATGTGCTGTCGACTCTACATTCGAGTAGCTATTGAGCTACTCGAATTCTCTCTTCCTTCTCCTTCTTTCCCTCCTCTATTCCTTCTTTTGTTAAAGCTATTGAGCTTTAACAAAAGAAGGAATAGAGGTTCTTTCTCACCAATAATAGAAATCTCTTTCCGATTGATGTCTCTTGTTACGTTTAGCTATTTTATGTACCGCTGTGTTATGGCTTTTATGTGTATGTGTAGGCATAAAATCATGCAGAATAAAATACCCAAGTTAAAAGACTATGGATAGACTAAAACAGACACGATATTTCAAAACTCTACCCCTTTCTTATTGAACGTAAGTGAGGTGTTCATGAACTAGCCTGAATCCCAAAGAATTTTTTACTATCTCCTTTTAATTTGAACTTAATTTAAGTGACGTTTGATTATTTGGCTATAAATAAGACGAAATTATGAGATTTTATATCAAACATTGGCATTAGGCATATTGTGTATTGGGCGTATTGGGTAGTGTTAGGGCCGAAATCACACCCAAAACACCATAGTATACCTTTCTTTGACTTTATTAGCGTTTTATTACAAACCCTTTTAGCCCTTGCAACAAAGTTTTATCAATTCATAATGATATTTAGTTAACAAGGGAGAACTTATGTCTATAAGAGATCTCTTCCAGTCAACCCATGAGTGTGTTGGATTATGTAATGTGGTCAGGCTGGCAACACAAAAGTGCATAGTCAAACAAAAAAAATAATACTTAAAAAAGCAAATAAATAAGTCAAAATCACACTACGTAACTAATTCAATATAAAGATATACACATAATATACTTACAAAGACTGTAATATACATACATATACATAACTATAACATCTAATATATAAAATTCTCGTGTCACAAAGTTAGTTACCATACTCCTCCGAAACGGCTTGACCGATTTTCATGAAATTTTATATGTATATTCAGTAGGTCTGAGAATCGGCTGCTATTTATTTTTTATTTTATTTTTTGGACATTTTTTATGGCAAAGCAACGTTTGCGGGGTCAGCTAGCATTATATAATATTACATGAATAAAAATTTGTATTGATATACGAAAGCGATGAATCCTAGATTTAAAAGACGCAATAGAAGGGCTCTCTTGGCCACCAACAGGGAGAGTATTCCACAACTGTGAACCACGAAATGTAAAGGACTGAGGAGAGAAGCTTGTATCACACTTAGGAAGTTCGAGCATCTTAGTCAAACACAGCCGCCTATAGCGTAAGGGAGGAGCTTTCAACTGGAACCGGGAACGCAGGTAGAAAGAGAAGCAGTATTCCTGTGTTGAGGTATAGAGCTCGCTGAGGAGTTGTGTCGGAAGTAAGGGTACTTGCCCCATATTTATCTTGATCTTTTTGTAATCTGTATAGGCTACAGTTACCACAGCTTACCAGGTTGCTAATTTGCCACCTGTAAAACGTGTAAGAATTTGTAACCTTCGAAGTTAGCTGGATTAGTTCCGCATCAACATTTCAATATACTATCGGTCCTTCGAATCGTTGAATTTTCCGTACATATAGTTGAGTTTTGTACCTATCAATACATACTTAATATAATCATGGACCAATCATCCTTGATATAATGTAATATATAGGGGCTCGGTATCATAGTGAGTTAGTGAGGAGCTGGCGAAGTGGTTTGAGCGCTATCGTTTCGATTACGAAACAAAGCAACTTTCGCCATGATCGATCCTGGGATGGGTCGATCAAAAATTTGAAGACTAGCTCCTCCGGGATTCAGAAAGTACGTAAGCCATTAGTCCCGCCGCATTGCGCCCGCGTGGTGGTGTTATGATCCCAACTCCTCACGTGTTTCTCCCATTTAGGAAGGCCTGTGCCCAGCAGTGGGAGGCATAAAGGCTGGTGATGATGACAATGTAAATTAGGTAAGGTCAGTAATAAATCTATATAATACGTAGCGAGTGCAAGCACGCGTCATTATTCTGTAGTAACTCGTAGCATGCGCAGTCGATGCCCACGTGCGTGTCCACTTATCAGGCAAAATTGATTATCCTCTTGTATTTTTATCGCGTTTTAATTTAACATCCCATAAACATAGGCGTCATAGTCCATGAAGAGTGATATGAGTGACTCGTGTACCGGCGAGAATAATCGGGCTATCAAATAATAACTACCTTGCGTTTATTACTAGTTTGCGTAAACCGCCAGTTAGAATACGTCACCCGCGGAGTATTAAAATGATAATGATTACGCAATGCGCTGTATTGCAACACAGAAATTATTTGTAATATTTTCCTATTAAATTTCAAGGGCGACATCTGGGTTCGTAGTTTAAAGAAAATATTATTGTAGATTCATTCTTAACTGTACACAAAAGCAATTTAAAACAAAAAGCAAGCAAAGTAAGCATCATTAAGAGCTTGTGTTATGGATTCTAGATGACGGATAAATATTGATAATAATATGTATATAAATATTAGAAACATACATATTGTATGTTTTTATTTATAGTTGTCATTAATAATAGTTGTTTTAATTTATGTCACCAACGTAATATTATTAATATTTGTAATAAATTTTGGAAACAAAAATTTACAAAGTAAATCATGATGTACACATGCGAGCTTAACACAAAACTGTGTTTTCTACCAGCAAACCTTTGAGTTCAGGTGTGATTTTGATTGGTAGGTAGTAGCAGGTAAGTATAAAAAAGACTAAGGAATAACATAGGTACTTAGATATTTAATAAATATGTATCATACATACATAATATAAATACAATTCATACTTTCATTTAGATAAACTTAGATTGTGAGGAAATGCTTCTGAGCATTCACGCAGAGAATGAGGAAAAGATGAAAATGAGATGTCAGAGTATGGGTGATAGAGTTTATGAAGATAGAGAAAAGAGACAGATAAAAGATAGAGGGGAGATAGGTCACCACCCTGAAGGACGCCCGCAGCCAAAACAGACCAGCTGAAAGACGTATTCTCGGGGCGGATCGACTGCGATCGGTCTCGAAGATAAGAGTCAAACCATTTGTAGGTAGAAGAAGAAGACATCAAGAGACGAAAGGATCCCAAGGAGAATGACAAAGTCAACTGAATTAAAAGCACTACTAAAGTCCAATAGTACATACAAGTACCGTCAAATATTTTTCATTCCTCATGCTCGGAAAGTAGCGTTTTCTTGATCTGAGTATTGGGAGGAAAACGCTAGTTCCCACCGCCGGGCGGAAAAAACTCACACTAATTGCTTCCTTTCCTAGGGCGGGAAAAAAAAAATTAAAATAGAACTGAATTTGGTTACGTACAATCTGTAGTACAATGAAGAAGAAAAAAAGTATTCGGCTGAATGGCCAGTAGGCGGTAACGCGATGTGTTCCAAATTTAAAAAGACTTTAAATAGGTGCTACTCATATTAGGAGTATGTTTATTAATAAATTTTATTAGAAAAACTATTTTTTATTTTCCCTACTCGGAAAACCCTACTCAAACCCTACTCGGACTATAGCCGCCCTCACTGCGCTCGGGCGTCGAACAACCTCGTAGGGATTGATTCCTTTCCACCCTTATAAAGCAATCTACTATTTCTGCTATAGACAGCTTGATGTCGTCTGTGATTGTGACCAACGCTGTGATTGTGGGCAGGACGAAAGACTGACTGAAAGGAACTAAGTAGAGCGTTTGCTGAGCGGACAGATGAGAAAGCGATTGAATATAAACAACAGATTCTTGGACTTCGGATAGTACTAGATAGATAGATATCGGTCGTAATTGTGAAAAGGCAGAAGCATTTGGAGTTAAAGGGAGAGGTAAAACATGGGACTTTTTTTCAAGCAGAAGGGAAGATGCACACTTCGAGCGAATGATTGATGACGTGGGGGAAATATTACGAAGAAAAATGGAGTACAACATGGCAATGGGAGATCCTGCGCTGCCCGCATCCATCAGCTTCCAACACCGACTAACACTATATCTTCGCGTCTGTAAATCGAGGACATTTTCGCCCAACTGTTGTCACTACCCCTTGTAATGTGGCCTGCCCACTGCCAGGGATATATCGGCGACTTTTTTTCTGTTTCAATAACGCAGAGAAATGGCCACTTACCAAAAAGTGGGCGGTCAGCTAACTTGTCATCTATACTGTATAAAAAAGTGGACTTTATTCTTGTTTACCGCTCATGTTTTACAAAATGTGGTTACATGTTATGTTACCATGAAATATTTATTGCGACGCATTTTGTATTGCTATCATGCATGTATTATGTATGTTAAGCGTGACAGCAAGAAAATCGTGGTCCACAAATTTGAATATGTCAAGCTTAATCTAGTATGGTTTGGTTTTATCTTTTCTTAATGTTTGCCTTCCAAAAACGTAAAAGTGATAATAGAATCGTTTTTAGATCTATTGAAAACAAATTTGATGGTAACGGTCGTGAATTTCAATTAAATGACGATAGTCATTTACAATTCTATTAGAACGTCACGTCATGTAACAGTCAACATCTTTCACGATACATGTACCTGATGCATGACCAAATTATTTGAAACAAGATGCTACATAAGTAAAGTGAATTGAATTACATATTTCGGAAATCCCATGTTGTTCGCTTATTTTATCTTTTTATGTGTGATTTAGGGGACAATTTTTGAAGAGCTGTGTCACCTCACGATTACTATAGGGACGTGGAGCCGACTGAGTCATGAATTATTATAATTAATCTGGCATCGCATTTAAAAGGAAACTATATCGTTTGTGGTTTCCTAACTCCTAATATAGAAGAAAGCTTTTGGTTTCTTCTTCATTAAGAAGCTACGGAATTAGATTATTACGGAATTTAGACCATAATTTCAATGTGACCATCGCTACCAACATATTGATATGTCTTCTGAAGCAAGAGGGAATTCTAGATCATACAATTCATGAATAATTTTATTTATAGACATGTGAATTACAGCAAAAAACATCAAGATAATAAACACTAAATCGATATCCATTATATTTGGATATGGTCTCAAAATAGAATTTGGGATAATAGATACGCTCCTTGACCTAAAAACCCAAAGACGTAATCACATAAATTCTCCTAAACACACATAGAATAACAACAGACAACCACGAGATATGTCGGAACAGTTTGTTTACACAATGAATTAATACAGTTAGGAAACTGAAGTAACTCTAAACCTGTATACATATATCTTTTTTAAGTCGCTATTTCAAGGGTGCCAAAAATTCAGGCCGTCCTGGTAGGTTACTCTTTATTAAATCCTGAAACTTTGGACACAAAGTAAAGGATTTATTTACACACATTTTCGAATAATGACTATTTCTGGAATCAGACATTGTGGTAGTACCTAGCTATAGGGAAAATTATACCTTTGATATGTTTTTACCATCTCGGTGGTGAGGAGCTTTGTGGCGTAGTGGTTTAAGTGATCTGGTTTCGATTTAGAAAAAGCAATGCAAGAGGCAAAGGAGCTTTGCCGCGGTCGATCCCAGGAACGTTCAATCAAAATCAATCCTCAATCCTCAATCCTCAATCCTCAATCCTCCTTCAATCCTCCGTGCTTCAGAATGGGCCAGATTGTTACTGCAACCATTTTTATTCAGTCCGCATCAACGGATTAGAAACCAGAAAGATTTAATATGATGATATTTTCGAAGGTGTCTGTGTGGGGCAACGTTCTTTTAGAATTGTAGAACATACAGCTGGCGTGCCTAAAGTGTTCTTGAGTGAATACCACAAACCGGTACACTTAGCTGTGATCTTCTATAGAAGATAAGTGACCAGGATGAGGTTTGTGGGAAATTATTTTATGCCGGCATTGTCTAAAAAGGTAGAAATCTATTATAAGAGTAATGATCATTATCATCCAGCTAATGTCCGTGATGATGGCGATAACCAAGAACAGTAAGCCTACTCCAAGTGGACCAAAAAATACCTACTTCATACTTTGTACCTCTTTTCATGGCAAATTGAAGATACATATTGTAAAATAGAACCAACAAAATTTCATCATTGTAATGCTTTTTTCAAATACACCCATCCTATTGTTATTTTACCAAGAATCGTATTAAAAATGTTTTCAGTGAAACTGATGAGTGGATGACACATGCCGGGCACATTGAAAGGAACGTTTCATGATCTCATCGCGTTTCATTTGCACTAGTTAGATCCGACAGCGTCGTTTAGTAATTAATAACGTATGACTCCGGATTATTTAAACAGTATCCAGATTGTACTAGACTGAGTCACGCATAAGGTCCGTGGCGTAGTGGTTTGATTATGAAAAGAAAGCAACTTCGGCGCGGTCGATCCTGGAAAGGGTTAATGTAAATATGTAATCTCGAGCTCCTCCGTGCTTCGGAAGTCACGTTAAGCCCTTGGTCCCGGTTGTTTCTGCAAACGCTTTCTTTAACCCACCAACCCGCATTGGACCAGCGTGATGGTGGGCTAAACTCCAATGTGTTTCTCCCATATAGGACTGTGTCCAAAAGAGGGACGTATAACTATAGGCTGGTGATGAGTCACACACGATAGTAAATGATCAACTGGACTGTTATATGTCGGTGAAATTTTGTAGCCTTCTCGTTTACCTATTATTTGTACCACTAAGGTAGCAAGCCCACCTGATGCTATCGCTCTCGCGTTGCCGACCCTGTCAAACCCTTTTCACACGAAGAACTAACGAACTAGTTTGAGAAACCCTCCGCAAGGAGCCCATTTCACAACCTTTGCTTACGCGGGAGAAAGATTTTCTAAACAAAATGAAACCAATTGGATTTCAACGTGGTGCCAAATATAAAACAGAATATTTTTACGTAAAAAATTTGGTTCTATTCATCCCGTCTGAATCTCGACCGTTGCTCGTGTAAGCTACGTACATCAACAACCTTTAGACACCCTTTGTCCTAGATGTCAACAACCTGTGGGAGCAACAGACAAGGGATCTTAATCTTAACACTAGCTTTTACCCGCTACTTTACTCACGTCAAATTCGGGGTAATTTTAAATTTAAAAAAAGGGAGACTTTCTTTGCGCAAAGCAATGAGTACCATTCAAGATTCAACTGAATATTAAAGATACATATTCAGCCGTTGCTTATAATATAAATTAGTAGATTTCAGAGCAAAAATGGCCAGTAAATGATGACATCTTTAAGTAATTATATAAGCTTTAGAGAGGGTGGTCTGTATTGGTAGTAATAATTTATTATGATTTAGTAACAGGATGGACAGTCCGCCACGTTGGATTTCAAAACCGTTGTTGTTTTAGTTAGCAGCAACCCGATAGACATAACCAAAACAAAAAGTACCTGATTTTCAGACTTTATCACCCCATTTTCTTTTTCATTTTCCTCCCATGTCCCAAATCTTATTCATTGGATAATTTTATATGGTATTTCATAGAAATGTCATGAAATTATCAAACGATTATGATGTATTTGAAAGTGGCAAACTATTTCTATGAACTAATATAGCCCATGTTTTAATTTATTGTCGTATTAGTATTGTCGTCATCATTCTGTATAACTGATTAATTTTATTACATGAAAACAAAAATGATCATAATTTTTGTTTTGTGTACTTAACTGTAACAACGCCAGTGAATTTTTGTTGACCTTCTTTATTCAATGGCGCTAATTTTGATAGCGTTAGTGCAGACAACAGCAAAGTAAGTGTTCACTTTGACAGCTCGTAATTCTTATTGCTTTCGTTCTAAGAGTCATTATTGTTGCTACTTTTCACTTTCCAAAAAAAAGGTTACCTTCAGCTTTGTCATGTTGTGATCGCATGTTAATGACAATTAATAATAATTGGTCGCGTCCGCTGTCTGTGACCTTCATTACATGTGCTCTGCCTGTAAGCGATTCATACTATTTTCCATTATGAATATTTTCACTAGAAAAACATTGTCGCAAATATATATTGATACTTCCACATCCTCTATTAATCCTCTATTGTTTATTGTATTATAGCACTTCAAAGTTTGGGGTATGGAGAAAACTACTGATTTTTATGAATATAAGGACGGCTTTTTGATTAACTAATTTTGGAAGTCTGGGCTGCTAATAGCCAAAAAAGAGCCTTGGCCTAAAAATAAAAAAAGAAACAAATGTTGCATGCCTTTCATCATGACATTATCCCACAAATCCGACACTATCTTATCATGGGGCCGTGACTATGCCACGATGCTATTCCACCCTTTGGGATCTTTTGTGCCACCCCTGCCTTCACTCCTCCCACGTCCTGAATATAGCTGCCATAAGCTTCACTATATCTCTGGGGTGAAAGAGTCTATAGTCTTCTGGCTATGCATACGACACTTTTAAAAGACCCATTCTAGCCAGGGCATCGCATTGACACAAAAGATTCCATCGATTCCTGGCCTAAAACAAATGTTGTATGCCTTTCATCATGACATTATCCCACAAATCAGATACAATAGTGTTTCTATTGTTGAAGAGGCGCCACGCCGGCGAGCCGGCAAAGGACTAAAGGTTAATATATCTGGCATATAAGCTAAAACTCAATGTTGTACTTATTACAACCAGGCAGACAAAGGTGTGGCAGTTATTATCATATAAATAAGAGTTATTTTGATTCGGACGCTATTTCATCCTTAAAACATTGTTAATTGCCCATGATTGAATCGCGTAAACGATCCAGGGCCAATGTCCGTGGTTCTATCAATACGGACTATGCGCCAATCAAATTCCCCGTAGATCTGTAATTGGATAGCACCAGGAGAACTTTCCGACTTTATTAATAAAAATTTTGCCCCTTGGATGATCCTCGGAATAGTTTTACATACATCTATGACATTCTACGTGTGTAAGAACAAGAAGAAACCCAGAATAGCTAATCCGAAGATGACACTTCACCCTACTCAAGTGACTAGCCGGGGGTTTGTTGTGATTCCAGCACCACCAAGCCGCAGTTCTTACGCATAATACGCTAAAACAACGTATAGCTAGATACTACTAAGAATCTTAAATAACTAAGGCTCTATATATCGAATCATTATCGTTTCATAGTTATGTAGCATTATTTCTAAAAGCTGCCTTGCAAAAACTGTTTTTAGCCAAATACGGTCCATGATTCCAGCAGATATATTATTATACCGAGAACGAGATGCAGTTCGATAACCTTGCAAACAACAAGTCACGCGCAAGTATAATTAAGGATCGAATTTATTTAGCTTCAGACAACGAACATGGACGTAAATAGACGTAAATATTTACGCTTGTGACAAAAGAGTACGGATTACAACGCAAAAGTTGTGTCTTGGTTAATTGGATGCCTAGCCCTTTGGTTAAACGCCTGCATCCAATTACTCGCTCAACGTTTATCAACATGGCGTATTGAAAGTCCGCTCAATGAGATGCCTAGGCGGATCGTCTTGTACTGAATAATTTTGGTTTGATTGGTAGGTTCAAGGTCATTTTTAGGTCTTATAACGATTTCGATTATAAGTAGTCATAAAAATACCTTGAATCTCCCAATCATACAAACAATCACACAAAAGTCGTTCTGTAAGTGTGTACCAATTTTTACGACCTGCATAGGCGCCCAATTGAATGGCTAATATAAAAGTCGGCTGACTCGACGTTCAGCCATCATCTGGTTGAAGGTTGCGTTCAATGACTTATCAGCCGTTCCTTTGGATGCCGACGTTTAATCAACCGCCTAGGCGTCCAATTAAGCGGCTAATTTAACTAGACGGCTGCGACAGATATACTATCAAATACTCTTTGAAGTGTTGCGTTTTCTGTCTTAATTATGGTTGTTACAGATTTCGGCGGTATTTAATCGACAGAATAGATATCTATTTGCAACGATTTTATAAAGTCTGTATCACTACATTTTATCATATCGGTTAAAATCATGATAAAATATAGAGAAATTCAGCAAGAACTCCATACTATCCGTGTCACACATTTGTAAATTTGATTCTTAAAAATTAATGAACTTGAAGGACTGATTGCCATAGGAAATCACCTTGATACATTTTTATGGAGGACATATGTCAGTAGGCAACTAGATGACCTACTTTTATCTTCAGGAAAATTCGATTACCCCCCGCTAGTAAGTAGTCCTTGATAAATAAATTATCATTGGCAATCGATAGACATCCTTGGACTCATTTCTCTTTGTTCTACATAATCATGTGTTAGGTATAACGTCAACGAACGCACCCGAAAAACATTATTGTCTTTGTTTCGAATTTAAATTCGAATTTCAAAATTGAATTTTAAAATCTAATTACGTACTTGGATTTTCCAATTTTACTTTTAACGGGTCAATTTGACGCTAGAAAGATGTAATTGCTTTGCAGAAGAGCACGCTTGTGACTTGTGAGCAGTTACAAAACATACACGTTTGTAGATTCATACGCCATTCCAGATTATAGACCGTACGAATGTGAATACTGTAATGAAACGGCGTAACATACACTTTGGTGAACTATTGACGACTCGTCATTACGGGAAAAGTCTAACGCTAAATATGTAATTAGAGGAATAATGTCATTTTCGAATGAAATCGGACCACGTACCAAGTTTTAATTTGAATCAAAGAGCGCACTTTTGCGGCAACAGTTTTCTTGCAAATCCACGATTTGATTTGGTACAGTATGTATGCTTCTTATTAGAGAGATAGTATTTCTTATAAATTTATGGAACCTTATGATGACGGAACGAAGCCCAATAATAATAGTTACTTTCAGGCTTTAAGGTTTTTGGACTATCTTGCGTATGATCTAACGCCAATACCTTCTACTGCAGTTGCAGCGTCAGAAAATTTAGGTGAAGTCTGGCCCGTAAGAAATTCTGGATTTACTAGGTGGTAGACTCTTGCAGGGTGTGTCTGAGTACCGCCGTCTTTAATTAATATTGCGCTCGTGAAGCAGTTAGCTATGTCGGTGTGAGAGGAAGTATAGCCGGTGTATATAATGGCTCTAAGATAAGATGTCAAAGTACCTGCATACCTGCAATATCAAGCTGCTCTAGACATTCTGACCTCACAGCTACATAATTAAAAGATTTGAAATGATGAAAATCTTTGATGAAAAAACTGTCATATTTCAAATATATACAGATAACTTAATAAAGGAATTTTTATTAACACACACACAACATAAAAAAACACTTAAAATCATTACAGAAATAAAAATAAAAATAACAGATAACTGTCTTGTGTGATGAATAGTAATACCACCGTCTATGTATAATTCAAATACAACAGTACATACCTCCTGACTCTCCATTACAATATGCGTCAATCTAACACAAATTGCACACATCCCGTGAGGTAATAGACACTGATTCCTTCGCCTGCCAGCCGGCAGTGCGTGTACGCATTGTGCGCATTAGTATTACTAAATCGCGGGCTATAATTTAATCAGTGCTACACGCTGAATGTTCTAGATACTTCGATTCTAAAATGCAAGAGCATTCAAGTCTAGAGACAAGTGGGCCATGGCATCACAATCAGTTGGACGTTGCTGGAAATGAATTGATCTTAGTGTTCTTTCTTGATTTTGTATGGAGTTTCATGTATCAATGGACGACTATTTGAGATAATCTGTGTGCAAAAGTAAATTTTCTGACCAAATCTGGTGCTATTACAGTCTGTAGGTAGAGATCGATTGAGGAGTATAAAGAACATGATTAAAACAGTACTTTTGGGGTGTTTCTATCTTTGGGTACTGCGATGGATAATTGCTAAATGATATACTATAAGGGTCTGATTTATCTCGAAATCGCTCTACAAAATATCAAACAATGTTTCTTTTCACGCCGCTCTTGATAAGTAGGATAACAAAACAGGTATGAAACGCTTCGCAGACGAATTGTTCGTCGACGACAAATCCAAAGCCCTTTTCTTAAATACCAGACAAAATGTCCAGCTCTGCTTGGTCATAAAAAATCTATGAAGCCACTAGTGATGCCATTATTTCTGTTGAATTATTTCAAGTGGTATTTGTGGAACGGTTTTATGTTCTACTTAGATGACTTAAATATTTCTATTTCTTCAACTCATCTAAGTATCTTCTAGTCATTTTAAGTCCGATGTATTTTAGTGAATCTCAGATTCAATATACACATGAAAGTTGTAATGAAATGAAACCTGACCGCATCTCAGCTAAATCCCTGTTCCGGCCGCAAGCTAATAATGTTTACCAACTTACAGGCGTAAGACCACACTAGTTAATTGCAGAATCTTATTGGCACTAAACCTGTTATTTATCTAATACCAACAACACCGTCCACCATATTTACGGCACGAAACAAGGTTGTCGAACTCTGTAGCCATTCTCCCCATCATTTAATGACCCGCATTACAGAGACGGGAGACATCTCGTCCCAATTTCCCTCGGGATTTGTTTGGGATATCGGGATGTGTATTGAAAATTATGTCCCTGCCTCAGAGGTGCTCCCAAGGTGCTATAAAGAAGGATATTATTGCGTCCCCATTTTCATACCCGTGGTTCAGGGGTGAGCATTTTGGAAACCTATAAATTTGCAATTTCATTAGACTTTGGAAAGCTATGGGTCTCGCTGTTTTATTAATTTATAACAGGTTTATTAATTTATAAAAGGTTCTTATTTATTTATCAGTCAAGAAAAAGTTACAATACCGTACATACTGATAAGTTGAGTCTAGCTATAAGAAATATCATATTTTATTTACATGAACTAGAATTTGTATACGTATATCTACTTATCTACTGTAGTCCTTTTTTTAAGGATTAATAATATAAAATTGGAAAAACCCTCAGCCTCATCAACTATCTATCAAACACCATCTTTTGAGACTGTTCTTATTGCCCAACCAAACACGCTATACCTGCTGTAAGCTTCTGAAGAATTGAGTGCCCGTAGACTATTTGATGGTACAGAATCAGCTTAAGGTTAGCATATTTTGGAATTGCTACCGAAGTAACAGTGAACCAAATTTTCATTCAATCGGATCTGTGAAAGTTAGTAAGACCCTTTTGCCAAGTAGGAAATGAGCTGGTAGTTTTCAAACGCCTAAACAGATCATCAATAATTATAGCTTAAAACCATCTCAATCACGTTAGCTATTGAAAAAACCGGATCACAATCGGTCCGTTCGTTTAGGAGCTACGATGCCACAGGCAGACAAACAGAACACAGACAGACGTGTCAAACTTATAACACCCCTCCTTTTGCGTTGTGGATCAATAATAAAACGCAAAAGTGTCATCTCTGAATACATAATATTTATTTATACATTAGTTAGAAATCATTGAGTTTTGATATGGATGGAATTATAAGCGCTGGCTCTTTTAAGGACTTTAATTTGTTTTCTCTTTTATAGTTTCAATAACACTTTTCTTCTTAAGGCGATACCTCGTCGGAACTAGCGACACCACTTGATTTATATTAATTGTGGTGAATATAGAACATAATAAACAAAATCGCTTTAGTGAATGACTAAATAATGGTATTTGTAATTTTTTGAGATGTGCTCGGTATAAGATATTCTTCTACATGTAACCTATTTTTTCATTATTGCCGAAAGTGGCCACTTTTAACAATAATAAAAAATTTGGTTACTTATAGGTAGACACTTTATACAAGATACATCTTTAAAAATTACAAATACCGTTCTTTAGCAATTCTCTAAAGCGTTTTTGTTTATTTTGTTCTAAATTCACCATAATTAATAACAATCAATTGGTGTCGCTAGTGTGCACGAGGTAGCCCCTTATTCTATAAAATTGACCTAAGTATAGTCCCTTCGGAGCATATGAAATGAAATAAATTGAAATGAAAATATCTTTATTCAATTAGGCCAAGAAGCACTTCCGATCACATAAAATAATATTAACTAACAATGTCATAATGTTGGTCTCTCTGTCTTGACTGGTTCTACGTAAGCTAACAATGTTATAATGTCAGTCTGTCTATCGGTATGTCTGTTGATCTGTCGGTCGATCTGTCAGTCGATCTGTCTTTCGGTCCGTCTGGCAGTCGGACAGTTTGTGTTTGTCAGTCTGTCTGAATTTACACCGGTTCCAAATGTTTAACTACCGAGAATACCATACTACCATAATGTACAAAAAGCAAAAAGAGCACCATATTCAAAATGTACAAATCGCAAAATGAACTAGTAAGCTATAAAGGATTCCGAAAGTGGCTAAACAAATAAAGTCCGCGAGTCGTGAGCATTCCAAGAAATACAGTGTTTAGAAGACATTCACGTGTTACGTCACATGTTCCCAATGGAGGGGGCAGGCAAACGAACCCGCAGTTGGACAAGGATGAACCGAGAGGACTACCAAGGTGTTCTATTATTTTGAGTTCATTTTTGTCATTTTTATGAAGATAATTCAAGAAAGGCTAAGATTGACTGAAAATATCCCATTTAACCGACTTCTAAAACGAGGAGGTTCTCTATTTGCTCGGTATGTTTTTTTCTGTGTATGTACACCGATTACGCCGAGACTACTGATCCGATTTACGTGATTCTTTTTTTGTTCGATGCGGAATAGTTGCCATTTGGTCCCATTAAATATTTTTCAAAATCAGCTGGGTAGTTTGGTTTTTATATAAAAAAATAAATAGCGGTTTTTACCGCGAAATTGGCGGTTTTTTACTTTCCTATGACTTTTTAGTGTAACGATACAACAGTAGGAAACAATATAAGTTGACGGTCACCCATCTAGCTTCGACCTTAGAAAGTTATTACTAAAAATTGTGAAAAAAAAGCTAAACAAAAATTAAAACCGACATCAAAAAACTGAAAAGGTTAAAATAATTAAATTTAAGGAGGTCATCATCCCTAAAACATATTTTTTGGAGTTGGTGCTAAGTTGTTTCCAAAATCAATAGAAAGTGAAGCACCGACTCCAAAAAATATGTTTCTAGGGGATGAGTACCTACTTAAATTTAATTGACATGACATTTGTATGGAGTAATATAACATTGGCTGCATTTTTTCATTGAAAAGTCCAGAAATTATCATAGGAATATCATGTTTTTGAAAGTGGCAAATCATTTCTATGAACTAATATATATAGCCCATGTTTTAATTTATTGTTGCATTGACAGCACCACCCTGTATATATCCTTGCTACGCCGGCATCCAATGAGATGTCTGAAGGACATCTAGCCAAGTCATTGAGCGCAACGTGTAACCAGATGGTTGAACGTTATGTCAGCCGTATGGATAAATTAGCCATTCAACAGCTTTTCTCAGTGGTTCCAATACTGCATTCGATGGAACCACTGAGAAAAGCAGCCCACTGAGAAACTTTGCTCACTCGTCCTTAGACGATGACCGACGACTCTTTGACGGCCTTTTGAAACGCAGCCAGTGCTTCCTTGGCGTCCATAAAACGTTTTCCTAGAAGGTTTTCTTTTATTTTCGGGAATAAATAAAAATCGCAAGCTGCGAGGTCGGAGCTCTATGGCCCGGTAATTCTACGTCTGAAATCGCCATATAGCGATGGTTAGTCGATCGTTTGTCGATTTAAAGGAGGATCCTACTGCGAAATCGTTTCTCCTGAATTTTTTCCGAGACCAGTGGCAATCAATTGTTAGTGTACCACTCTATAGTAACTGTTTCTGGATCCTCTAAAACAATTGTCGCGTGACCTGTCCTTCTGAAGAACGAGGCCATCGTCTTTTCCACGCTGCGTCCTCTCTTCACTTTAGTTGGCAACTCCTCGAAAGGAAACACCCACTGAGCAGACTGGCTTTGGGATCATAACAGTAAATCCAGCTTTTGTCACCCGTAATTATGTCGAACACAGCATCTGAGTAAGATCCGTTAAATTTTTGAACCATTTCACGGCACTAATCGAGCACGCAAATGCGTTTTTGGGGCTCGGTCAAATTATGAAGTATCCACTGCGGGCACAAAGCTTCTTGATCGCTCACTGTTCATGAAGGATTTTGTGCACCGCACTCATACCGATGCCTACGCTTGTCCGAATCTGCGGATATGTCACTCTTTTGTCAGTCTCTATCATAAGCCGCACAATACTGATGTTATCTTCAGTCGTCGCAGTAGAAACCCGTCCCTCATGCAGATCATTGGTAAGTATCGGATTAGTGCGACCACGTTTAAACTCATTAAAACAGTTGTGAACAGTGGCACGAGATGGGGCTTCATCATGAAAGGCCACTCGAAGTATAATAATAACTTTCTAGTTCACATGACCCGTGAAATTCATGTTGTCGCATTAAATTCATTAAACAATTTTCAATTTGTCGTCGAACCGTAAAACAAATGACAAATGAATGTAGTTTAAACTCAATATTATTGGCAAAGAGTTCCATTTTCAAAACTTATTTTTTATTGTATTGTTCAAAAGTAACCAGTTCTAAAAACTTTCAGTGTCGCCCTCGTATTATATGTAAGTAGGTATATTATTATCTATTGTTTTGTTTTAGCTTTTTTGCTTCAAAAATGAAAATAGTCTACTTAATACTCATCATAATATAAATATATACATAGTTGCCGGACGTTATATGTAGGTACTTTTTCTTTTTATTCCGAAAGAAGTATTTTTCAATTTTATTATTGAAATATGAGACTGTCAAAGTTTTCTCTCTTCGTAATCAAATGGTAGTGGTCTTGCTGAAATGCAAAGCAAAGCATCAACATGTGCTTGGTTTGCGTCAATCCATTATTTCTGTGCGTAATCTCTAACCCAGTTGATGTGTTTGTACCACAACTGGGTTACAGCCTCTATATTTTCACCTATTTATTAACAAACATAACAAGTTTATTTTGTTTAGCATATACTTACTAATTTTATGTCCTTCATCGTATCACCTTTGGGATCGGATAATTTTTAGATTTTCAGACCACCCAGCCTAGTTTAAAATTGTTGATTATTGATAAAGTTATCTTGACTGTGATATTTATTTAAGTGATAGTGGAACTTAATAGCCGACAATTGATTCAACGAAGTATTTATGGAAAAAATTGTCATTTTTTCTCGCGTTTCTATCAAACCACACATTACAGACACAATGGTTTTTAACTGTCATAAGCACCCTCTGCGGCTTGACCAACTATAATTATGGAATACTGGTGGCAACCTGCAGTTTCACCCGCGTAAAGTTCGGATATTACTCCAAAATGTATTCTATATTATTCTCAGGGTCCTAAACTATCTTCATATCTTTCATCTAAATCGGTTCAGCGAGTTATGCATGAAAAGGTAACAGACAGACAGACCGATAGACAGGCAAACAGACAGGGTTACTTTTGCATTTATAATATTAACAAGTATGGATTCGAGTAACGGAAATTCTAATAGGTTGGGGAAAAAGTTTCTTCGCATATTTTAAGAAAATTCAAAACATTTTTTAATATAGTTTATTTACATTTAACTAAAGTATGGTACCATTTTGTTCAATAACTTTTTGCCATCTTGTAGGTAGGGACATGATCCTATTGCTATAGAAATTTTGGGGCTTCTGATCAAAATACCGCGAAAAGTGGTTTTGGCAGTCCTCTCTTGATGTTAACCTGACACTGCCTAGAGAATTCTGAAGAGAGCCAAACAGGTAGAAATCTGAAGGTGCAAGGTCAGGACTATACGGCGGATGCAGCCAAACTCTCTTAATTTTTGCTGAGTGGCTAAATATGTGTGAGGTCTAGCGTTATCATGATGAAAAACCACACCCCTTCTGTTGATTAATTCCGGCCGCTTTCTCTCAACTTCTTGCTTCTTCTCATCAGTTGTTCGCAGTAGAGTTCAGAATCGATGGTCCTGCCTGGTGGTAACAGCTCATAATATGAATAATGCCCTTCCAATCCCACCACACACACAGCATCACCTTGTTGCGAGTTAACCCGGGTTTCGCCACAGTCTGTGAAGCCTGACCGGCCTTTGACCACGACCTTTTTCGCACGTTCTTGTCGTACGTGATCCACTTTTCATCACCAGTTATCAGCTTCTTAAAAAATGGTTCGGTTTCATTACGTCGTAATAAAGAATCACAAATAAGTACACGGTTCATTAGGTTTCTTTCAGTGAGCTCGTGGGGTACCCAAATATCGAGCTTATTTGTGTACCCGTTAAAACTGTTTTGTGGTCAATTCCCAGTTCTCCAGCTACGTTGTAACTACTGATATGCCGATCTTGCTCCAGTTTTTCAAAAATGGCATCAATTTTATCCGTAATAGTGCGACCAGAGCGACGTGCATTTTTGACATCAAAATTTCCGGATTGAAAACGCTTAAACCAAATTTGTGCTACCTCACAGACACTGCATTAGGTCCATAAACATCGCAAATTTTTTTCGCTTGCGTTGCATTTCTACCTTTTTTGTAGTACGAAAAACTACATACTAGTACTAGTATCTTGACAGTACGAAAAACAAATGAAAAACACACATTTTCTTAATTTGAATTTGGAATTATCTTTTTTAAAATCTAAACTTTTAATGATACCAAAACCAGCCAGATAGTACAGCCAAAGAGATTTTATTACAAGTTCATACAAACTAAGTATAATGCGAAAAGACTTTTTCCCCAACCTAATATATCTGACATTTTTTTATTGGACTGCGTGAAAGAAATTCAATGGTTTGGTCTAGCTAAGTATAGGTTTTCGAATTACCGACAGCTGTGGATATATGGGTGCAGGCCCCTTGTAGTTTACAACCACTCACACGCTTCTTATTTGATATTAACTATGTTACTATTTACAATATTTGCTACATTAAGCATAGATACTTCCTTAAGGAAATCAACGCTTTGACAAGACGCCATTCAAAAATAAACACGCAGTTAAATTTAGATAAGGAAGAGGTGTCACCGCTGAACAATGGAACCGAGACTAAAATAACTTGTTGATATACCTAACATTATGCGATCTGCGTGTCATTGCGCCTGCGCATCACAATGATTCATCTCGCAATATGGGCATTCCGTGGCTGTGTCAAATGGCAACGACTAAATCCTACCTCAAAATCTTTCTACGCTGATTGCCACCAAAAGCACCCGAGGAATCTTTTAACAGGAATATTGCCGCCATTATAGGTTTTATAACACTACTTTTGCTGTCTTGTATCACTGCGGCAAGTGAGGTAGGCAGAGCTTATCATTTTTTTTGTTTTCTCCCTATAGGGAAGGCAAAGGGAACTAATGCCCTTACAGCCATGTCTTCAGTATTTCTTCATGTCTTCATTTATTGAATTGAAATGCTTGTGTTACACATTTCAATGCACGTTTGAAGAAATTCACGCGAAATATATGATGACAGTCTCCATATGATGCTACTTGATGAGGTGGATAACCACAAAAAAGTTCTCATCGTCTTTCACACCATAATCACTTTAATTCTAATAATCTTTTAGTTATACGTTAACACAAACACTTGTTTTATAAAACTACACCTCTTTTATAACACAAAGTTTGCTCCGACACAAATTTTTAATTATTGTAATAAAAATTAGACTGACACCACAAAATCCCGCCAAACACTCCCAAAGCTTATCAAGACGATGTTCGATGTTGTGTTGAGTTTCTGCTTGCATGACCTTTTTTTTGAACTTCCTTATGTTCGTTACTTATGTTGGCCTACACACACTTCACAGCGGGCAGAGCTGAAATACAGTACCTACTGAAATATTATAGTCACGCCAAAGTTAAAATGTAAAGTGCAAAAATACATAACCAGTCTTTTTAATTATAAAGACGTTGTGTAAAGGCTTGCCTTATAATTAGTTCGTGGTTTGTAATCTAATATTACAATGTATGTAAAATATTAATTAGACTAATATTAAGGACAGAAATAGAATAAATTCTAATGAACGAGACTACTCAGACTCGGGTAATAATAGCTGTTATGTAGAGGCAAAAACGTCAAAAAACATGTAGCTATCAATGAACAAAAATTGACCGATAAACCATTTTTGGAGTGGTAATCGCGTCAGGTCGGACCCCAGGTATTAGTTTCCTCGGCCCGAGAACCCAAGATAATACTTTAATTGCAAATAAAACTATTCAAAAATGTTAATGCAATTTATTTTAAGGTGTAGGTACACGTCTATTCCTTTTGACGATCACCAACAACATGGCCGCTGGATAACACCAATCACTTGACGATCCATTAATATCTGTTATTTTATTTATAAATCAAGTAACCATTTCATTAGCTACAATAATTTGTGAAATAAATATATTAATTATAATCAGAATATACTAGATCGCTAACACAGGAGACGCGAGACCCGCTTGCAAGATATAATTTTCACATCGTTTTTTTCTTTATTTGTAATTGTTACAATAATAAAACCAAAATTAAGTTTCATATAAAGGAAATATAATAGTTACATTTAGATTTTTTTCATAATTTAGTTTCATACATAATACTAGGTGGTAGACCCATATGTAGGGTCGCCTGGGTAGGTACCACCGCCTTTCTTATTTCTGCCGTGAAACAGTTCGCTGTGTTTCGGATTGAAGGGAAAGGTAGCCAGTGTAATTACTGGGCATTGACGGCATTTCATCTTAGGCCTCAGGATGACAACGCACCTGCAATATCAAGTGCTTTTCCTTGTTATTGCAGGTGTCTATAGGCGGCGGTAACCGCTTACCACCAGGTGGGCCGTCAGCTTGTTTGTCATTTAGTTGTATAAAAAAATAAAAAAACAACTTAATTAAATTCTTTCTAATCTGTGTACTGGCATTCAGTCGGGTAATGTTTCCGGGGTTATTACTTATTACCCTAAAGTGGCTTATGTTAGGTAGCTTTGCAAGCTGTACTCGACGTCGTGAGATTCGACGTAATGGGAAAGCGACGTATCGAGAGTCACCGTAGTGAGAGTCGACGTAAAGAGAGTCGACGTAGAGGGAATAATTCGGTATTTTAATGTCCGTTTTCACTAACCATTCCCTAGACTTAGGTGCCTATTTTCCCTATTTTTTTAACGACGTTTGTCTCTTTCTATTTCCTTTAGATAGACTGAGATAAAAATCGCTAAGAGACTCCTAACGCTAAGCAGGTATTTTAAGTGTCGCCTAGAAACTTGGTGTCCGAGTAAAATTTTCCACTAACCGTTCTAAGTCGTGTCACCAAGGTTAGCCAGTCTCCGATATCTATAATATTTGTTCCAGATCAAACAAAACATTGTATGTAATGTGATATCCTTACAAAGAGAAATAACAAAAAAAATATTTGTTATCCTTATCTTTGTTGTATATCTAGTGAAAACTGCTAGAAGTGAAAACTTACGACAGGAAATAAGCGGAACACTTAGTAAGGTTTTAGAATACTTTGCTATAAGTGTATTAAATTTTTCCATAGGTCTACTACATTTTTATGAGAGATAACTATCGCTATGACTGGAGAAATTTGGTGAAAACAGTCGTTAATTACTTTGAGTTCGAAGATTTAATTCCTTGTAAACAATTAATGTGGGCTAAAGCTATTAAATCCTTCAAATAAAAAGCCTAATGGTGTGTGGTGGTAGTAAACACGAAACGGAGTCGATCCACCCTCGCTTCGACCAGACTCATTAACTATATAACTAGGCCAAGGCAACCACACCCATGGTATGGTCATTCATACATTTGGAAAATGGAAAACATCCGCATAAACATATTTCTAAGGGCTTTCACACGATATGGGATTTGGCGACAAATTAGGATCAATTAGGCGTAGAATCGAAATTTAGTATGACAGTCATTTATACTGTAGTATTGAGAAGTCAATAAATATCTCCGTTTTATTTTATAAAAAGCAGGTACGTCAGATTATGACACATCTAATTTTGGTTATATTCGAATTGAATTGAATTACTCAACAGTTCAATAAAAGTACTAGTATCACAAATATACCTACTATTGGAAATTATTATGATTAAGAAGTTTAAATATGTACCTATCTCAGATTTTTACAGCTGGCTAAAACTGAACTTACGGGCTTTTGACAAGTAAGAGCAGTGTATAATATTTCATTATCATCAATGTTCATGAATTTTCGGACAATTCTACTGGTGTTTAAAATAGCGGCTTTTTGTAGGTTTATGTAAAGGCTGTCTTTTAAATCTATGGATTTTAAGCTATGGTCGAGATGATAGGGTATAACTCCCGTGGTGGAGAGAATAATGGGTATTAGGTACGTATACTTTTTCTTGATTCTACATTGTCGTTCTGTGTATTTATTTATTTTTTCAGCTAGTCTTTTTAAAATTATGTGTGTTGGGTACCGCTATATCTATGAGGTAAGTAGTTTTGTTTAGTTTGCCCTTTAAAGTTATATCCGGTTTATTGTCTATTCTATCATTTATTTATTATTATTTTTAATTCTGGTTACTGTACAGGTGGAGCGAATCTATTTTCTATTTGGTACCTACATAAGATTTCTTCATTATAAAACCTTTGGAAATTCTAAAAAAAATGTGAGCATAGATTATATCAAGGCATGTTTCTATGCACAAAGACACAAAGCATTTGACTGATAATGGTGATCAAATATCAAGTGGAGCTGTCACATCACATCGCTTCGCTCGTCAGGTTTGTTAACGTGTGGTCTTATCGTGTAGTAAACCAGATATCAACATCTTGAGATAATATTGTCAATATGATTATTATTTATTAATGGCGGCGATTAATCCAGCTTGGATAATAATATTTATAAAGGAGAGAGAGACCACTTTTTGACGTCCAGCTCGTCGAGTGTATTTTGAGAAAGAAAAGAATCTAGTGGTAGGTCATCATTGAAAAATTCTGCACACGTAAAAGGGGAATACATAAAGGTATTTGAATCAAAATATAGATTCCCGACACAGTTGTTCGTGTGATGGTCGTGTGGTCCGTACTCCTTACTATGCAGCCTATGTCAGGGGTCCCGGGTTCGATTACCGGTAGGGGCAGATGTTTGTGTGATGAGTACGACCATTTGTTCACGAGTCATGGATATTTGTATGTTCATTGAGTATAATTTCTGATATTTATATACACATATTTGTATCAAAATTACTTCGTTATCTAGTATCCGTAACATTTGGGCTAGATAATAGGTGTGAGTGTATGAATATTATTATTGTTATTATTACTTATAGGGTTTTCAATTCCCATATGGTCATCTGGGACTATTTTCTAGTGAAAATCTAGTGTTTTGGATAATTTCATGTTTTGCATAAAATGCAAACCCATTGTACAGTCGACCAAACATCAAGCGTAATAGTTTGACCTTGAGACCGTCCTTACGCCAATAGTAATAGAGGCGGCTTTCGCAGTACAACTGTTACACTTGATGTGCTGTCGTCTGTACATACCTGTTATGTGTCAATTCGACATTCGGAAATCATGTCCATTCGATTCTCCGAAACATATCCAGACGTTTCTATTGAATAATAGTTATTCCGAATAAATTTCAAATAGCAGTAGAAAGTGTGCCAGTGTCCTATCTAAAACAGTATGTGGCCCATTCATTAACAAGTTAGCTACCTACTGGGAAATCGGCCGCCAGTGGGAGGGGTTTGAATAGTGGTAGAATACTATTCTAGGAAAACATTTTCTAATAACATTTCGCACATTAATTAGATTTTTCTTTGAATTGTACCCAACTGGGGATAGTATAGTATGGAATAAAAGGTGGCACAAATTTTATGAAAATCAAAATCATGCTTTGTATCGCACTCGCATCGTATATTACGGCTAGGCCACGGGAACGGGCGGCGGCGACGGTGACGCGACTGGTGGAACAAATATTCGCCCGTCGCGAATTTCACGCTAGTGCCAGTCGCACGCCGCCGCCGCCGCCGCCCGTTCCCGTGGCCAAGCCGTTAGATGTAAAGTTAGAGGCGAAACTAAACTTTATTATTTGGTTTTAAGGTTGGTTTTATTGGAAATGCAAGCACAATTCACTGTTAAAAAAAAATTCAGTACTTCATTTCTTTGTCATACTTCCAGAACTTGGAATTTTTGCCGGCACAAGTGTTTACTCCGCCTTCCTATAACAAACTGCTAATCATTTTGCCGTGCTTTGTATAAAAAAAATGGTAACCCTGAATTATTCCGTGCTTTCCATGCAGCCGAAACGTATATCTTCTTAGATATACCTAAGAGACAAGACTGATGATCAATGATCGGTCGTCGAGTAGCAAAATTAATATCGATTCTATTTTTTAGTACTTTCGAAATAAAAAAGATTTGCAATGAATTTATTTGGTTGAATGAATTAAGTTAAACATCAAAAATATGTAACGTTTTAATTCCGCCTCTGTGGGTCTAGTGGCTGAGATCACCTACCTGAGATCTAGAGGGCCGGGGTTCAATTCCTGTGGCGGGAGAAATTTTGTGCTCAGTTTGGTTGGAAGTCCGCCTGGCTAGCTACCACCATCTTACCTAAGTCTGCCACCATAACAATAACGTCAACAGAATGTTGTGTTCCGGCAGTTGGAGGTAAAATCATATAACCTAGTTCCTCCGAGGTTGAGGAATCCGGGCGTATCTTCGGCCTGATAAAAAAGCAAAAAAAAAACAATTAGATCCTACAATTATTTACAAATGAATGTTTATTAAATCAACAAAAATTCTTCAAGTTTAGACAGAAAAGTCCGTGCCCAGCGTTGCGACGTATATTAATTATTATTTTACTCAGTTTAGCCTCATTATTAAGAAGTTTTGTCACGAATGTGGAATAATTATTTAAGTGTAACGACTTTGTTACCATATTTGTAAAGTTTGATACCCGTCATTAGCCTCATAACGTGCTGTTATGTACATTGTTAATGTGTGTACGAGAATATAATATTAAACGTAATTTCTCCTAATGATAAATTATTATGCAACAATCGCACTAAATAGTGTATCATCAGTAAATCAAATACGCTTTATCGCACAAAAGGACACAACAAATAAACTGCAATAATAAAATGAAAACAATACAATAGGCGGCCTTATTGCTAAGCAGCCATTTCTTTCAGGCTATATTTTTTTTACTTTTTATACAACTACCAAAGACAAACAAGCTGACAGCCCACCTGTACGGTCAGCATTAGAAGTCGATTAACACTTTAGACCTATGTCATATGACGTCATTAACAGTGTTCATACAAAACGTCAAGTGTAATGCCAATATTTTGTTGTGAAAAGGCACTAAAGTGTTAACCGACTTCTGTAGTTTTCTGTACCATAGACTGTACAAGTTTCAATCGAATTGAAACGTAAAATCCATATGAAATGGTTTTTTTTATACAACTAAATGACAAACAAGCTGACGGCCCACTTGATATTGCTGGTGCGTTGTCATCCTGAGGCCTAAGATGAAATGTGTCCATGCCCAGTAATTACACTGGCTACCTTTCCCTTCAGTCCGAAACACAGCGAACTGTTTCACGGATGAAATAAGACAGGTGGTAGTACCTACCCTGGTGGACGACCCTACATACGGGCCTACCACCTAGTAAATGAAGATGGCTTCCAATAATTCATGACTAACTACAGAGGCGCTGCTGCTTTATTTTCTCTATAAGAACTTTAGTATTTAAGTTACCAGTGAGGATTGGATATTATTGAGAGATTTTCTTAAACAGGACATCAGTTTTCCGATCATACTGGTTTTGTCGTTTCATAGGTATCCTCCTGTTTGTTGACAGAGGAGCTCGGTGACGTAGTGGTTTGAGTGCTCTGGTTTCGATAAAGAAAACGAAGCAACTTTCACCATGGCCGATCCCGGGATTTGCCAATCAAAAATTAAAATCTCGAGCTCCTCCGCGTCTCGGAAGGCCGATGGTCCCGATTGTTACCGCGGCCGCTTCAGCACACTAACCTGCATTGGGCCTGCATGGTGGTGGTGGGGCATAAACAAACTCCTTCTAAAGGAAAGCCTGTGCCCAGCAGTGGGACATATAGGCTGGTGATGATGATGATGATAGTTCTCCTATCTTTTTGGATCGACAGTACTGATCGAGATCCTTGGGTATCTAGCCCTCCGGGCTCATTATCGGGGCTGTAGCTGGGGAAAAGTTGTATGGGGTATTTTTTAAATAATCTCTTTCGCTTCATTACCCATTCCTTCTAACAAGACCTTAGTTTATCGGAGAATCAACTTCTGAAATGGAGATTTTAAATTTTTAGAAAAAGATATCAATCACTTAGTAATTAAAATATTATAAAACTAGAAAAATTTCACGTCCTGAGGCAGGAATCGAACCCGCGACCTTTCGCAATCCGGGCGACTGCTCTGACCACTGAGCCACCCAGGACTTGGGATATCCCTGTGAAATTCTTCTAGTCTATCTGTATTTGCGTTTATGAGCTAACGTCCACCCTACAATGTCGAAACATTCTATTTCAACATCCGAAACGAGTATTTATAATAATGGTAAAATCAAAAATTAAGATATCAATCAATCAATCAATCAATTTATTTGCCAAAACACAGTTATAAAGTTCTTACAATGCTAAAAAAGGTGCAGGTGTTCAGCCTGCTCGCAGGCGTGCAAAAATTACAAATTATAATGTTAAAAATAACAAAAAATTAAACTTAAAAGGTCAAACAATTTATATATTTACTATCAAATGTTAATAGGTATACTTAAATTTAATTAATTATTTATTTTGCCAATCTAATTATTCTTTAAGACTATAAAAACATTTGTCAAGAAGCCATTGAGTCAGATTTTTTTTAAATAAGGTTAGCCGTTTTAATGCTTTTAAATTGTCAGGAAGTAGATTATAAATTTTAATACTCATGTTATATATATTTCGCTTATATATATCTTTGCTACAGGGAGTTTAGGAGGTCAGTGGGCCTAATTCTGGATACACACTAAAATTCTAAATTTAAGTACAGTATATCTCATTCTCACAATAAGTAATAGAAAAAAGATAGCAAGAATCTGTTTAGAGCTGTCACTTAAATTTAGATAGATTTCAAAGAAACCATAGACAATTTTAGACGGCATGTACGGAGGTGCCTCCTAAACACTGCATTTTATCACGTTCAATAAGGTCGAAAATTGAACGCACGTTTCTAAATGTCAAATTATATGACAGCCATCCTTTTCGTATTCCTTTTGATAGAAAGAAATGCACTGAACTTAAATTTAGAGTTAGCACGTGTTTACCAGAATTAGGGCCACTAAGTCTACATACTGCTGTCTTATTCGTCTTCTTGTCACTTCTCCGCGTGTTTTATAATATTTAGGAAATGATCTAACTAAAAAACAAACTTCCCTTATATATATGCATGGGAGCGGAAGCTAACCAAACCCTTTAAAAGCGGTCTGCAACTTACCAAGTACCATACATTGCTAAAAGCGCGAATACACCGTTTCTGTACTATAAAAGCTCTCTTTATATCAACAGAGTTACCCCAAAGCAATATACCCTTATAGACACATATCCATGGTATGCCGCAAGTGCAGCCTGAATAGACACTGTTTGTCGTACTCTTCTAAGAGCAAAGGCAAAGCGGTCAAGCCTTTTACATACTACGTCAATGTGTTTCTTCCAGTTAAGATGCGTATCAATGTATACTCCCAGAAATTTAAAACAATCCACTTCATCTATTTTTTGCAGCGTTATATTGAACGTTTAGTAGTTGTTTAGAAGTATTATACGACCGAAACTGCATTATTTTTGTTTTACCTAAATTAATATTTAAATCATTAGCATTTAACTATCCTAAAACACTTTCCAAAGCACTCACTGCTAATAACTGTAAGGAACTATTAACTTCATTCCTAACGACAATAGTAGTATCGTCAGCGAAAAGAATACATTTATGGGGGGTGGCATTTGGAAGGTCATTGATGTACAATAAGAAAAGCAATGGTCCAAGAATGCTACCCTGTGGAACTCCAGATTTTTTTACTAATAACTGAGATCGATGTGTTTCCTTAATAAGCTTTTTTCCCCGACAAACTTTCGTGACTCTCGTTATTTCTGTACATTGTTTCCGATTTCTTAATAATCTCCAATCCAGTCGTAGGCTCTCCTAACTGGAATTGTATGGCATTAGAGATGCCATACAATTCCAGTTTATGTAAGAGTTTATCGTAATTTACAAAATCAAACGCACTGCTCATATCCAGAAACACTGACATAACAGATGCATTATTACTTATACTCTCTGTTACAAACTTAATCATATTTTATAGTAAAGAAAGTAAAGCTTTTTCTATCTTTCAAAGTGTTAGGACTTTTTTCAAGCCAATCAATAATTAACTTATCTCGAAGACAAGTGACGAAGATAGGCGGAAAGCACTACCAACAGAGGAAGCTAAATCTATCTAGGTTTTCGCTTCCGTATGGGTACTGCACAACACATTCTGTTTTTGCTACTCAGTGGTAGCGAATACCACTTAAATTTTAATAGGTTTTTATAATTTACCTAACATTATTTCACAAGGACACTTTACCGCCATGAATACAGAAAAACAAGTTTTTTTTTGTTATTACAGTTTAAATAATTAAAAATTATGGTTAAAGTAAGTGCCTAATTAACATTATGTTTACAAAACTTGTGGTTTTTACTGGATAGGGGTACATAAAAACTGTTTGTTTTCCGAATGAATCAGTAATTTGTATTCACTGAAAACATTTAAACTTTTAGCCTAAGTATACATTAATTAGTTATATTTACATAGCACTACTATCTCTCAAAGATAAATACTTATGTTTCTTTCTTTATGCTCGTGCCAATAATATTTGTTATTTAGTAAAGTGGACTGATGATGAATTGAATGATCATGGCGCGAAACTACTGAAACTGTTGTTATGTTATTCAAATTTAGAGATGGTTTATCAAAAAAGTATTTTATGAAAAGCCAAAACATGATTGGTAACCATTTTCTCGAAAGGATAAAATACATAAATGCTCTTTCTTATTCCCTTAGTTTCGTTTTCTAAGCCATTAATATGTCGCATGAAAAAATCCATAGATAAGCAAGTTACCTATTTATTACTTTGATTGTCCAAACCTAGACCCTAATTCGATTTTAAGTGGTAAAAAAAATATGAAAATTCTACAAAAAAGAAAGCATTTTGCCATAATTAAGATTTACGCAAAAATCCGAATTCAGCGTTTATTAGGTATGACTTAACCGCTTCTGTGGTCTAGTGTTTGAGACCACCTGCCTCAGAATTAGAGGTCCGAGGCTCGATTTGGTTGGTGGTAGGGCTTTTCTAAGTCCGCCTGGCTAGCTACCACCATCTTACCTAAGTCTGCCGCCATAACAATAATGTTAACAGCATTGTTGTGCTCCGGCAGTTGGAGGTAAGATAGCCAATTCCTCTGTGGTTGACGAGTCCGGGTGTAACTCGCTTCCATCGTCGGCCTTATCTTCACTTAACATCAGAAGAGTTACCCCGTTAAAATATTAAAAAAACTTATATAACTAGCGCGAGAGTAAGGTCAAGGAGAACTCCCAGACTAAAAAATTGTACGCACGGACACACTATTACTAAATATTCAACCGAAGATAAAGTACCTAGTTAAAAAAGTAATTAGTCAATGTTACGTTTTTTAGTTGGAATATTAGAAAACCGGTGGCTTAGCAATGATAATATAATCTTGAAAAATCCATCATTTACTCATTTTGACGATTCTTTCCTCAACTTTGACAGATGGGCAGTATTCATCAGATCTTTCGGCAGATACAACTTTTGTGTATTGGCACGAACCCAAGACAGTTCTGGGAAGAGACATATTATTAGGTATATGAAATTAAATGAACACCTCGTCTTATAAAACGGGTGTGGTCGGGTGTGTGTATATGCGTCGCAGAAGGCGGAGTAATATTTTGTCCTGCTATTTATAAATGTCACGTGTTTATTTAATTACAAGAAGTAAATGCGTGAAAATACAGTAAGGTGGCATTAACCTACCAACCATTTAGGTGGTGTTTATTATCGGCCTTCATTAACCTGACCATGAACGAGGACAATGTTTTCTCATGTGCTCTTAAGCCAGACACAATCAAAAATTTATTGTGTATTATGCAATACGAGAAATACTAATACTGAGAAATAAGTTTAAGAAGCTCCTCTGTGCATACTTCATAACGTTACATTTTCTATGCCAATTATATAGCTCTAATATTTGTTATCCCTTATAGATCTAGAGACAGAGGAGCAGCTCGGTGGCGTATTGGTTTGAGCGCTCTGGTTTCGATACGAAAAACAAAGCAACTTTCGCCAAGGTCAATCCTGGGATGGGTCAATCAGTTTGTTATCTCGGGCTCCTCCGTGCTTCGGAAGGCACGTTAGGCCGTGGGTCCCGGTTGTTCCTGCAACCGCTTTAACCCAACGCATTGGGCCAGCGTGGTGGTGTTATAGCCCAAGCTCGTCATGTGTTTCTCTCATGTAGGAAGGTCTGTGCCCAGCAGTGGGACGTAATAGGTTGGGAAAAAGTTTCTTCGCATTTTTTAAGAAAATTCGAAACATTTTTTAATATATTTTCTTTACATTTAACTAAAGTATGTAGGTACCATTTTGTTCGATAACTTTTTGCCATCTTGTAGGTAGGGACATGATCCCATTGCTATAGAAATTTAGGGGCTTCTGATCAAAATACCGCGACAAGTGGTTTTGGCAGTCCTCTCGTGATGTTAACCTGACACTGCCTAGAGAATTCTGAAGAGAGCGAAACAGGTGGATATCTGAAGGTGCAAGGTCAGGACTATACGGCGGATGCATTAACACCTCCCAGCCAAACTCTCTTAATTTTTGCTGAGTGGCTAAAGATGTGTGAGTGATGTCTAGCGTTATCATGATGAAAAACCATACCCATTCTGTTGATTAATTCTCTCAACTTCTTGCTTTAATCTGATCAGTTGTTCGCAGTAGAGTTCAGAATCAATGGTCCTGCCTGGTGGTAACAGCTCATAATAAATAATGCCCTTCTAATCCCACCACACACACAGCATCACCTTGTTGCGAGTTAACCCGGGTTTCGCCACAGTCTGTGAGGCCTGACCGGCCTTTGACCACGACCTTTTTCGCACGTTCTTGTTGTACGTGATCCACTTTTCATTACCAGTTATCAGCTTCTTCAAAAATGGTTCGGTTTCATTACGTCGTAATAAAGAATCACAAATGAGTACACGGTTCATTAGGTTTCTTTCAGTGAGCTCGTGGGGTACCCAAATATCGAGCTTTTTTGTGTACCCGTTAAAACTGTTTTGTGGTCAATTCCCAGTTCTTCAGCTACGTCGTAACTACTGATATGCCGATCTTACTCCAGTTTTTCAAAAATGGCATCAATTTTATCCGTAATAAGGCGAACAGAGCGACGTGCATCTTTGACATCAAAATTTCCGGATTGAAAACGCTTAAACCAAATTTCTGCTACTGTCACAAACACTGCACTAGGTCCATAAACGCAATTTTTTTTCGCGGCTTGCGTTGCATTTTTACCTTTTTTGTAGTAAAATTTTAAAATGTTTGAATTTCTTCATTAGATTCACTCATTGTGACAGTACGAAAAACAAATGAAAGACACACATTTGCCTAATTTGTGTTTTTTTAAAATCTAAACTTTTAATGATACCAAAACCAGCAAGATACAAATAGTACAGCCAAAGAGATTTTATTACAAGTTCATACATAGTATAAAGCGAAAAGACTTTTTCCCCAACCTAATATATAGACTGGTGATGATACATCTAGAGACAATAAAGGTGTACTATATTTCATTAAAGGCCATAAAGAGTGTGATCGAAATAATAACCCCACCGTCTAATCCTTTGAATCTAAACATATTCATGTGGGTTTCCCTCAGATCACACCTCGAACTCCGTTTGTGATTTTATTAACTTTTTGCAAGAGCTCACTTATTTGTCAACACGTATACTGAACACACATTTCGGCGAAGTCTTTGGGCGTTTTCCTTACGCCCGAAGCCCCTTATTTTGGACTGGAGACATTCACCTTTCGTTTATTAGTCACATCATATCATACATCGCGTATCGCGAATCAAGCATAAAATCAATAAGGTGTGCAAATCTTAAATTGAACGTTGGGAAACGATAGAATGTAATTTTAATAGTAAAATAAATAGGAGGTAAAGAAACTCTGTCTGTCTGTAACATTTCCACTCACTCACAAATAGCTAAACCAATTTGCATGAAATTTAAATGCAAACAAATAAACAAACAAATGCGCTGATAAGATAGGTATTACATTATTATTATACACCCGACATTTTTAATAACCTTTGATAAGTTTTTAAGTCAACTACCGTCACTTTGTGCTATAATATTTTGAGCGGTCCGATTCATGCCTAAGGAGCTCACGGTGTTTATTGGACAGTGTGAAGACGGGCTTGGGACTTATTAGACGCATGATAGGGTCCCGATCTGGTGGTACACTCCAACCATCTTCTCTGTTGAAATTAGGATCTTTTTTAAGTTCAATAGCCTCACGTAACATTCTAGGAATGAAGCGGTGATCTTTGGCTTTCTTGATGCTAGTTCATTATTTTTAGTAGCCCACTTATGTCCGTTTTTACCAACCATTCCCTAAGCTTAATCTTTACAACATTTGTCCCTTTCTATCTCCTTTAGATAGACTGAGATAAAAATAGCTAAAGGACTCTTAACGCAAAGCAAATGTTAGTGAAATCGAACATTAGTATTTTTAGTTGTTCTGTTTATAATTATCTAAAAAAATATTATTAACACACGATATCTATCTCTCTCAAGGCTGACCGTTGATCTAAGTCTGCTAGTTCGCAAATTGACTCGTAATAAATATTACCGACAAGTGATTGATTTCCAAAGTAAACACACTTCGTAATGTTTGACTTGATAAGTATTTATACATAGCATACACTGTTATTTATTTGTTAGTGTATATTATGGGCTACTTATTAGCTGTTCGTTAATTATTTTATGTTTTAAATAGAACATCATGGTTTATTTTTAAATATCGAGTCATACAGGACGTGATTAAACTATGATAAATTGAGTTATCCTTTCGTCTCTTACTTATGTCTATTGTGTCTGATGTGTAGGTAAAACTTCACAGACTGTATTTGTATTCAGCCTCTTATTTTAGCTTAATAATTCCTGTTTCTTTTGTTCTTCTCTTGAGAGGGGGCCGTCTCCTTTGGAAGCATGAAGAAGAATTGGACCACGGATTGGTTAACAAAATCTGCAACCTGATCATGACAACAACTTTTTATCCGAAACTTCGGAGACAAACGCAAATATGAAATACGAAGATTTTGAACCCTTTTGATTTTTATATACAATTAGACGACAAACAAGCTGTCGGCTCACCTGGTGGTAAATGGTAACCGCCGCCTATAGACACCTGGAATAACAAGGAATAAATCACTTGGTATTGCAGGTGCGTTGTCATCCTTAGGCCTAAGATGAAATACCCTCCATGCCTTTCACTGGCTAGCTTTCCCTTCAATCCGAAACACGGCGAACTGTTTCATTGATGTAATGAGAAAGGTGCTGGTGCCTACCCAACCCAGACGACCCTACAAACGGGCCTACACCTAGTAACCGCCTACCACCTATTAGTAGTAGATTAATTGAGATTGAACATTTGTGAGATAAATGAAGGAATAGCACTTAATTTTGGACCAAAATACGTTTTATGGTACACACGCTGATCCTATCCCAATGCCTTCGTATTTATAATATTAACTAGTGACCGCACAGACTTTACCGTAACATAATTATTATGCAGAGGTGCTATTTATTGCCTATATTACAATGAGTGCTATTATCAAGGAGCGGTCATACATTATTCATTGGTGATATCCGGTCTGGTCGCAGGAGATTCGGGGTTACGATTGAATGAACAATAGCCGACAATGATGTCACTTTACGGCTGTTTAATTGATTATAATTATATAAACGTAGCATTTATAATTATGTTGGTACTTCTTGAATGGCGCAGTTACCCAAAATGACTCTTGTACTCATAATAAAAGAGTCCTTAACGCTTGGTCAGACATACGGAGATCATGAAAATCCTTTAACTTACTTATAATAATAATAATAATAATCATATACTCACACATATTATCTAGCTCAAAATAAGCATCATTTTGAGCTTGTGTTATTATAAATATTAGTCTATTGTATATTTACTATAAACATCCATGATTTGTGAACAAATACATATTTGCTCCTACCGGGATTCGAACCCGGGACTCCTAAACGAGTAGCCTGTGTAGTAAGGGAAAGTCGGTCATCAAAAGTACATATGTGATTGAAATGCTTGATTGAAATATATTGTGAGTATTTTATTTTATTAGCTCACCAACAATAGTTTTAATAGTCTTGCATATTTTTATAATTAAGTAAGTATTATTTTACTTGTATACAATGAAGTAGACGTAAACAAAGCATGCTTACAGTTGACAGCTTATGTAACATATATAACTTATGATATCTATATGCAACGTGAATTTAAAATTTTAGCATAAGTTATAAGAAATAAAGTTATATTTATTATAAGAAATGAAGTTATATTTTATTTGAAACGGAGTCCCTGGTATTCAGACTCCTCAGACCATCAAATTGAACATTTTTTATTCTGGGCCCAACTCTAAACACTCATTTGCACCTACGTTTCGTGCGAGTAGGAAGAGATGACGCTCCTCATTTTACATAGAGATAATAAGGGCGTTATGTCCATCATGTCAAACATTCGGTTTCTTTTCAATTGCTGTATGATTATGCTATATCAAGCTTTTCAGGCATGATAAATGTGTTATGTATATTCATGAGTAAAGTATGATGTCCTTATCGTTTGGGAAAACTCACAAGTGCATCAATGTCTGTCACGTATCTTTGACAGATGTCATTTAAGCAAGCAATCAAATTATAGACCGATCACGTATTGTTTTATAATCTGTTTACAAAAGAAATACTCTAAATCACAACATTCACAATGCATGTTATGTAATGTTATCTTAAACATTGTCACGGCAACGTTACCTAAACATATGATCATGTGAAAAGATTGTAATAGATAGTCGCACCTCGTTATATTTTCATTCGATAAGGGTGGCAAAGAAGGTTTTAACTACACGCCCGTAGGTAGCACCTTGGGCAAAAGGAGGTTTCAATTCGGCTGTATGTTTTTTTATGTATGTTACCCCAGAACCTTGTCGTTTGTAAGCCTATTTAAATTGTTTCTTTAATCAAAAGAGTACACTTTCTTAATGATCTCATAGCAATTTTATTAAAACGGATTTTGTAGTTTCGTTTTTAAATCATAATTAATGCAATCATTAAGTAAGTTGTTATTGTAAGCGAAATTGCGGACTTTTTAGTGGTACAATACGATAGCGAGAAATAGTTTAAATGCTGACTGGCGCCCATCTAGCTTTGAACTTAAAATTTAAAACTAAAAATTTCGAGTAGCAATCTTTTTTTTTAAAAAAAAACTTACTTAATAACTTACCAATAAGTAAAAAAAATTAAAGGTACTCATCCCATAAAAAAGTTTTTTTGGAGTTGGTGCTAAGCTGTTTTCAGAAACAAGAGAAAGGGAAGTTGTTCTTTTTTTGTTTAAAAAAAATCTATCATGATATCTTTGCCTAGAATAGAATGACATGAATGACCGTTTTCGGAGTCACTCCCGCATTCATAATTACCTCTACATATAGTCTCCAGGCTATACAAAATGATACAATTTAAAATTTCCATTTCACATGAAGTTAATTGCAGTACGTAGCTATCTATCTACGCCGTTGGACCTGGAACATTCGCCGTAGCGCCAGCCGTAGCTTGTATATTGATTTTCACCCCCCGCGTTTCCCATCTTTTAAAGGTCAACTGGAACAACAGGATGCACTACACGACTCCACATTATTGCACAAGGTTACCTATAACATTGCGTCATTCATTATGCTTACATAATATTCCAGAAGCGAGTAGTAACGTTGCAATGTCACCCTGTAATGAAATAAGATTTCACTTGGCCATTTATCATTTGCTATTTCCCTATTGTTCAAACTAAATGCATTGTTAGTATTAGCTATAAAATGATAAGTAAGTCTGCACAAGTATACATTTTCTAGTTTTCTACATAATTTTGGCGGCAAATCACAACCGTGTAAAAGTAAAATAGCTGATATCAACAGATTAGTGATTTAAGTATCAACGATACTCATATCTCATATCATATCTATCCTTCAATTTAGGTTAGGGGGATTTATGCCGCGCAGTTTATCATAAAAACTTTCAAGTCGAAAGTATGGGAACCGAACAAACCGAATCTTATAAGACTTTTCATACAGCATACCAGTCTAATCTAATTGGTTACAAGAGGACTTTTCGAAAAGTCTAATAATAAAGATTTTATTAGCAATTTTTTGTTTTTATGAAAAGCTGTTAATTGCTGTTACTCAATTATTATTAGACTTTTCGAAAGATGCTCTTACAACTAATTAGACTAGCCTGACTTGCTTATGTAAAGTTTTATAAGATTCGATTTGTTCGTTACAATATTATCGACTTGAAAGTTTTTATGAAAAGCTGCACTAAAAATAAAACAAATAGGTACGCACTTGCATATGTGATGTCTTAGATCGCTGAACGTTCTTACGTATCTGAAATCAAATATACATTTCTTCATATCTTTATCTAGGCACGTATAAAAAAAAAACACGATTAAAGGATTTTGCCACGATGCATTTTATTTCCGAAAAGACCTCTTAAAAATACGAAATTTAATATTATTGAATTGTTAATTAATAATTTGTAGTCGACTGAAAATAAGTTAGTAGATATCACTAATGTTCAGAATTGTGTTGTTTTTTTGTAATCCTAATAGTTATTTATTAATTAAATAATTTGTAAATTTTTCTTATTTTACCCCCGCCTATTTTGTCTTTTTTCTTCCGCTGAGTCAGTCATATCTCTGTCCCTATCTGTCTCGGCCAAATCAACGTTTATACATAAGAATCGTTTGTTATAATACGACTTGTTTTGCGTTAACATCATCGTGGGTTTTCCCGCCAAAATCATGTAGAAATACTACGAAGCAGTTACAAGCTGTCATCTAATTTTAATATACCTTTAATCATTAAATATTCACTTGTGTAGACTTGGTTAATTTTTTATCGCTAATACCAAGGATGATATAAGCATAACAAGCCGATAATTTTTAATAAAGGAAGAATTTTTTTATCGACGTTGGTCAACGACTTCTACAACAAAGAGTAGCTACGTAGGTACTTCATCTTAACAATAAATTGACGCTAATATATTCAGGTGCTTTCAGTTTTGAAACACTGAGAAGACATCAAATGATTTTTCAGACCCGTCTAAAATTTTTACCTTATCTGCTTTAATTCCACACTTATTTCAAGGAAATAAGGTTGTTTATAACGCTGAATCTGTTGATTCAACTTATACCTTCTTTTCCATCACTGTTTGATATAAATCAACGTCTTGCAGAGATCAAAAGCTTTTCTGGCCATCGTCAATATAATTGGCTGTGATTATCTTATACCATTGGCAGCCCTCCATGTTTCTGGTGGACGTGGCGACAGAATGTCTAACGTTGGATAAACATTGACTGCTGAATTAATGCCTAATGTAATTTTATACAAAACTAGCGGTCGCGCCCGCTTGTCTGTTACTTATCGCTCCAAAAATTACCATATGTCCTTACTCAAGATATGATCAATGTTCATGGCAAATTTTATCGAAATCGGTTCAGCAGCTTAGCAGCGAAAACGTAACATCCAGACAGACAGATTACATAGATATACAGACGGAGCTACTTTCGAATTTTTAGTATTAGTATGGATGTATAAATGTAACTTGATCTAGCTTGTCCAAGAGCAGTTTCTTTGAGTAAATCGTTATATTATTATGTATACTCGCAAGGAATAATGTATATAAATTATATAATTCACTTGTGTCATTTTATTTTATTAGTTTTGTTATTAATTAGAGTCACAATCAGTCATCATCATCAGCCATTTATGCCTATTAATTAATAAGTTATTCAAATAATAATTATCAACAATAGAAAAGCCATTAAACGCCAACAAATGTACTAGTATCTCATTAGTCTCTTTACTTGGACCAATCCAATCATTAGTCGTTAGTGATAACGTACGCAGTAGGGGGGTTGTGTTATGTATAAATTGCAAAAAATTATTCCCTCCTCATACATGACCGTAGCGAGACTCGACGCAAAGAGAGTCGACCTCTCTTTACGTCGAGTCTCGCTACGGTTACTCTCGCTACGCCGCGTCGTCGCCGTTACCGAAGATTGTAACTACCGCATAAGTAGATAACATTTTCTAATTGTGAATTCAATAATCCATAAAATTTAATCAATCTGTTAAGTACGAAATCACATACCAGATACAATAGATTTTCTATTGTATGCTCGTAAGAAACAAAAGCTTATGCGATTCATAGATTTATGCATAAAGGATAAGGGGCTAATTGTTGGTTCGCTGGAAGAGATCTCCGACTAGAGATAAGCCCATTATTTATTTATTTAATTTGGTTTGTCAAAATAAACAATACGTAAAAACTGTAAAAGTTTCTATACCGTTCTTTTGTGGAATTCTTTTTAACCGACTTCAAAAACGAGGAGGTTCTCAATTCGGTGGGATTTTTTTTCCTATGTATCCAAACCGATTACGCCGAGATTTCTGATCCGATTTACGTGATTATTTTTTTGTTCGATGCGGAATAGTTGCCATTTGGTCCAATAAAAATTTTTTCAAAGTCAGTTTGGTACCTAGTTTGGAGTTTATATAAAAAAAAACTGAAATGAGAAAGTCGTCTACGTATGCGAAATTGTGGATTTTTGCTTTTCTATGACATTTTAGTGAAACGATACGACAGTAGGAAACAATGTAAGCTGACGGTCACCCATCTAGCTTTCACCTTAGAAAGTTTTCACTAAAAATAGTGAAAAAAGAATTAAACAAAAATTAAAAACGACTTAAAAAAACTAAAAAGGATAAAATAATTAAATTTAAGTAGGTACTCATCACCTAGAAACATATTTTTTGGAGTTGGTGCTAAGTTGTTTCCAGAAATAATACAACGTGAAGCACCGACTCCAAAAAATATTTTTCTAGGTGATGAGTACCAACTTAAAATTAATTATTTTATCCTTTTCAGTTTTTTGAAGTCGGTTTTTTTTCTACTCGTGTGTTCCTCTCCTCCCTATAACTTGGACTCTTTCAAAGAAGAGTGAACAAGGCACCTTATAGGTGGAGGCGGCTAGAACTGTGTTTTTCAAGCTGCACTAGCTGTCTCCGCATATGGACTCCTGTTACCGCTTCACATCAGGTGGTGTCGAATCATTTGCCGTGCTCTGTATGAAAAAAAGAGGGAAAGTTGTACAGCATTCTTGTTTATTTCTTATTCGATTCTCTGAAATCGATTGCTACATTATCTCAATTACAAACGATGAGTTTCGAGGAAGCAACAATATAAAATCTTCACAACCGAATTCTGCCTAAGTATTATGATAAGTGACTCATAGTTTGGGTCTCGTGAAATCCGATGAATCACGAAACTGTCTGTGTATTTTTTTTATACAAAACGACAAACAAGCGTACAGTCCGCCTGATGGTTTTTACCGTAGCCTCTCATGGCACCATTCGAAAATTTGAACTACTCTCTACCTTTTTGAACCGACTTCAAAAACGAGGAGGTTCTCAATTCGGTTGGTAATTTTTTTTTTCTATGTTTGTACACCGATTACGCCGAGATTTCTGATCCGATTTACGTGATTCTTTTTTTGTTCGATGCAAAAATTTTATATGGGACCTAATGGCAACTATTCCAGTTGCCATTAGGTCCCATATAAAATTTTTGCAAAATCAGTTGGGTAGTTTTGTTTTTAAATAAAAAAACTGAAAAGAGACAGTCAGCTACGTAAGCGAAAGTGCGGAATTTGGCTTTCCTATGTCTTTTTAGTGAAAAGATACGTTAGTAGGAAACAATGAAAGCTGACGGTCACCCATCTAGCTTTGACCTCAGAAAGTTATCACTAACATTGTGAAAAAAAATTTAAACAAAAATTAAAACCGACTTCATAAAACTGAAAAGGATTAAATTATTAAATTTAAGTAGGTAGTTACTCATCACCTAGAAACATATTTTTTGGAGTTGGCGCTAAGTTGTTTCTAAACTATGTTTAGGTAGGTGATGACTGGTGAATAAATGAGTTTTTAATAAAATTATCTTATCCTTTTCAGTTTTTTGAAGTCGGTTTAATTTTTTTCATACAACTAGATG
This sequence comes from Nymphula nitidulata, assembly GCA_947347705.1. Taxonomy (NCBI): domain Eukaryota; kingdom Metazoa; phylum Arthropoda; class Insecta; order Lepidoptera; family Crambidae; genus Nymphula; species Nymphula nitidulata. The sequence continues at coordinate 13,370,494 of OX374636.1, forward strand.
ATAAAACAAGCTGACAGCCCACCTGGTGGTAAGTAGTTACCGCCGCCTATAGACACCTGGAATAACAAGGAAAACATTACTTGGTATTGCAGGTGCGTTGTCATCCTGCCTAAAATTAAATGTCGTTCCTGCCCAGTAACTTCGCTGGCTACCCCTATCAATACTTTTCTAGCCGCCTCCAGCGTAATTTCATCACGGCTCCATTGAAGGGACCTACGTTATAGGAAAGGGGGGAATAAATTGTGCTGGCTATTAATTCCTTGTTTTGTTGCACTACAAAGTAAAGAGGTACTATACTTCTTTGTGCGTGATGTTGAGGTGAAAGATGAAAATACTGTTTTACTTAATATATTTAACATTCAGAGTAACACTTTACATTATTGGAGATTTGTGTGTAGATGATTTCTGTGTAAACTAAAATGATAGGTTGGTTATGTTATGTGTCATTCATAAACAGAGCTTATTATTAATAGTATTTTAAAAACCATTGACCTAAAAACGGCTTAAAAATAAATGTCCACCACAGCTTCCTCCCCAATGTGATAATTGCGTAATAAACGTTGCAGTAAGAACAATTCAATTACTCTTGATCGAACGTGGTCCGTATACTGAAGGCAAGTAATCCGAACACCAAAGTGAACTCGAGTGGCACTTGAACCGAAAATAACCCAACCGTGGAGGGAGACAGCGCGGCGACCTTTCGTTTGGGCGGAGATAGTCTGTGACGTAAAACGAAACGTGCGCACTACGGAGGTCTGGAGGCTGGAGCGCTAGGGCTGATACAACCGCTGCAGCTGGGCACAATGATTTTTTTTTATACAACTCGATGTCAAATAAGCTGGCGGCCCACTTGATGTTAAGCGGTTACCGCCGCCTATAGACACCTGCAATAGCAAGGAAAAGAACTTGATATTGCAGACGCGTTGTCATCCTGAGGCCTAAGATGAAATGCCGTCCATGCCCAGTAATTACACTGGCTACCTTTCCCTTCAATCCGAAACACAGCGAACTGTTTCACGGCTGAAATAAGAAAGGCGGTGGTACCTACCCAGGCGATCCGACATATGGGTCTACTACCTAGTATAATGATTCTCTTCTGACGGCCAACCTGCTGCGAATTGGCTAAAGGATTATGGCAAGGGATTAAAATTTTTAGCAATGGAAATTCAAACGTATCGATACAGAAATACGACATAAATTGCTATGCTTTAAAATGATGCCGTGGCATCGAAAGGCATTTCATTGCACGGCATTGAAAGACGAGCCACGGCATCCCGCTTCTGTATCCCGTGGCGTACTGCGGTAGGCAACAGCATGCCACGGACTCCGGCGCTCATTGTGACATACCGCGGGGTGCGGCGGCGGGGGTAGAGAAGCGGGGAAAATCTTCTATCCCTATTATTAGCCTGTGCACCTTCTTCATCTGCAATAATCGATACCAACACCAAATCTCAATCTACCATTTTAAAACTGAGGCACATCAACACTCGATCAAACGCAACTGAATACTAAAAGTGTATCGGGTAGCAGGAGTTGCCGAGGCGTGCTTTGACGTGCCGCGGCACGCCGTGGCATGCCGTGTCAAGGCGCTGGAATGCCGCGGTATCTAAGCGGCTAGTGTGCGCTGACTCACGGAAAAATCCGTTGCCATGCCGTCCCGGTCTGCGTAGGCCTTAACGTCCCCTACAGACAACTGCAATAACAAGGAGAAAAACTCATTTGTAAATAAGGTGCATTGTCAAACGAAAGCCTAAGATGAATGCAAGATCATAAATTTTTTTTATTAAAATGGGCTTGCATTTGATCCCATTCTTACTCCGAGAGGAGTTAAGAGGAGGTCGACGACGAGCTCACCCTCAAGGTGCCTATTTAATCCAGCTTTGAAGGAACTCAGTTTTTTTTAATTTAAGCTGAATACCTACAATAAGTAAAATTCGTAGCACGAATTTTATCCATTTTTACCACGAAAAACCCGCTCGGCGGCGTTTTGAGTTGACAGCTCTGGATTTGATTCTGAAAACAAGGCAATCCGTCATGGTTGATTGCGGATGGGTCAATCAAAAATTTATAATCTCGAGCTTCTCCGTGCTTTGGAGCTGCTACCATAAACCGGTTCCAGCTGGAACCGGGTCAAAAGATCTAAAGTCCACCAACCCGCTTTGAGTCAGCGTAGGGGTGTTATGGCCCAATCTCCTCGTGTGTTTCTCCCACGTAGGAAGTCCCATGCCTAGCAGTGGACCACGTATATAGAGGCTGTTGATGAATCCATAAAGTTCTGAAATCAGCGTCACACAAAGTATCCCGGAGTCGATTTTCGGTACAAGTTTATGTGATGAGTATACATTTATTCACATGTCATTTTTATTTATTTAGATAAATGTTTAAAATTTACTTAGCTTAGAATGATAAAGCTCATAATATGTATATGGCAGTGCCGTTTTAGAAGATTCCGTTGTAATAAAATCGGAATGTCAGAGCCTTACCAACATGACAATGTTGGAGGTGATGAACTATGTAATAATAATAATCATAAATACAACACCTGTAATTGGAACTCACCCATATTGACACAAATAAATTCCATTTGAATTTGAATTGTTGTATTTATTTCTATCCAAATTAATTTGACATAAAATATGCCATGTTCAATTTAATGATTTTCCGATTTGCCAACCCTACGAAAGTAATAAATATTCTTCATATCACAGAAGCCGATATTACAAGAGGTCTGCTGTCTAGGTTAGGATTATTTATATCTAGAAAAACCTTGAATATTTTAGTTTGCTTCTCAGAAGATTATAAATCATCCCGACGTAAATTTTCGGCACAAATTCTGAAAGACTTTCGAAGAAATTGGAATATAATTATCTTTGTTGGGTTACCTATATCATGAACCAATATTAAAAAGCAATTAATGCCGAATTTATTAATCTTCTTATATTATAAATAGTAGATAATACCTGCTGGTATATAACGTATTTTTGATAATAATATAGTGCCAAAGGTTCTGCGACTACCAGCGTTTGTGGGCTTCGGTAACCGCATAGTTTCAGGAGCATTGTTCGCTTGTTTTGTAAAAGAGACCCCAAACTGAAGGAAATAAGAGCTCATGGTGCACTCTTCGAGGAACTCGGTGGCCTAGTGGTTTAACCAGCGCGAGCGGTGGTGTTATGGCCCAAACTCCTGCCCCACTAGGCAGAGGAAGGCCTATGCCCAGCAGTGGGACGTATATATTATCTGTTATTTAGTATATTTCTAATATTTATATACATATTATTATCAATATTTATCCGTTATCTAGTATCCATAACACAAGCTCTTAATGATGCTTACTTTGGGCTAGATGCTTGTTCTTATGGTCAAAGGCTAGATGATAGGTGTGAGTGTATGATTATTATTATTATATTATTATATAGGCTGTCGATTATGAGGCTGATGATGAATACACCCTCCGATATGGCAAGTATCGCGTGGCTACGATATTAAATAATAATACACAATAATCTTGTGATTTCTGGTATTTACAAATTATCAATTGATAATATTTTAAGCTTAGCAATCAAGCGTGAACGTGATCCATCTGTTTTTAATATCTTAAAACGGTGATCTAAATAACAGGACACAAGATTTGCTTCGTAATGTTATTATTATATTAACATGCTGACGGCCCATCTGATGGTAAGTCGATACCGTCACCTAGACACCTGCAATAACAAGGCAAATTCACTTGGTATTGCGGGTGCGTTGTCATCCTGGGATCTAAGTTAGTAGGTAGGTGGGGTTTGGGTAGTACAACCACTTTTCTTATTTTAGCCGTGAAACTGTTCGCTGTTTCGGATTGAAGGGAAAGGTATCTAGTGTTATTACTGAGCATGGACGGCATTTCATCTTAGGCCTCAGTATGACAACGCACCTGCAATACCAAGTGATTTTTCCTTGTTATTGCAGGTGTCTATAGTAGTAATATTTTTCAGTACACTGTATGTACATAGGCCTAGTCCCTATACATTTTTGAAACATTTCTTTTGTAAATATGGCTGTACTTACAAGTAGGAGACTGGGACATCGCTGTATAGTCTTATCAGGGGTCTTTCACATTAATCCCATGCTTATTGCAGGAATAGGAATGAGTAGATACAGCTACATACATTGATGTAAGAATGATTCCTAGGATACGGTAAAATACGTGTACCTAGCCCTATTATCATGTCCGAGGATACTGGATATTAACGCAGATCATGATTTTACGTGCCACAAAAAACTACCTTGTAACACAAAACTGTTCGTATATGAGACTTCTTAATTGGGGCGCTCACAGGGCATTTTGCTACTAACCACATGCTACATAAAATGCAACTCTCCCCAACACAACTTTGTCGAGCATGTGGTGAATGCCAGGAATCAATGATGCATCTCTTGTGTCATTGTGATGGCCTGGCTAAAACCAGAATGAGCCTTCTGGAAGTGGCATATCCAAAGCCAGAAGACTACAGGCTCTTTCTGCCTAAAGATATAGTAGGGCTAACGGCATCTACATATATTCTGGACACAGAAAGAGTAAACGCAGGGGAGGGAGGCACAAAAGATCCCAATGGGTCAAAGTGCACTGTGACTTAGTCTTGGACCCACTATAAGATACGATAAGATAAATGAGAATAGAACTTGTCTGATATCATAAGGCTATCATATCATCCTTACACAGAATTTTTCGGCCCAATGACATTATAATAAGGCTAATGCTAATAGCATACGAATTCTAAGCACAGTAAAGGTCAAAGGCTCCACAATAAAAGATTCTATCATGTCAAGATCAAGGTCATATCCCCAAGATATGATAAGATATATTAATATTAGCACGGAGTAAAATCTGATTTCAATTATTTGCGGAATTGCGTCTCCCACTCGGCGACACGATCGCATTGGCAGACGTTTTGTAAACATTACAATGTGTGTATACTAAATACTAATCTATAAATAGGTAGCCATTTTGTTTTTCGTGAAATAATGTCACATGATGCAATTGCCGCGAACTGTTTGTTTATTTGAAATTGTGTTTTTAGGGCATGTTAGCAAATTGTCAGTTGGCTTGAGGAAAATCATAAATATTCCGTTACCTGATGATACAAGCTTCTCTCCCGCAGAATCAGGAATAAATATTGTAAACAATGCAGTGTAATTGTATATATTATTATTATATAAAACTGGATAGTTTGATGAATAGTGTTATTTATTTACCTTTAACTATTGTCATGTGAAGTGTGCAAAAACCTGTTTAAATGTTTTGAAATGGGATGAAAACAATAATATTGTTGGACTGGTTTAACCTATACCTAATACCGGCAGATGGCCTGATCTAATTATAATAAATACAAATACATAATTATGACAAACAAACGTTTGATAATACTTATTTGTGCTACTGTTTTGAGCTGCAGTACAGACTATTATACCCTTTGTAATAATAACACACTTGTTTGTTGTTAATTATTAATTTAATTCCACTAATTATAGTCCAATGAGGAACTCTTGACTTTTCTCATAGAGGAAAATATATTTTTCTACACAACCTAGTTCGGAAACATGATAGGTACATAACACAGACATAGTATACAGGGTGGTGCCGTCAATACGACAATAAATTATAAATTGGGCTATATTAATTTATAGCAATGGTTTGCCACTTTCAAAAACATCTTATTCATCTGATAATTTCATGACATTTGTATGCAATAATATGTATAACATTCGCTGCATTATTTCATAGAAATAACATGAAATTATCAAACGATTATGATGTTTTTGAAAGTGGCAAACCATTTCTACTATCTGATTCGCAACTGTTAGCCTTTCGGTTCAAAATAAAACATTCTTGTTGTAAGCGTTCATAGACTACGGTAACCGTTTACCATCAGGCGGGCCGTACGCTTCTTTACCACCTTAGTGGTCTAAAGAACAACAAGAGTTTTATTGCGTGGTCTTTGTTATTGTATTTTATTCTGCCATCTCACCAATAGCTATTTATATAATGTTATCAAGCAATAAAGTAGATTATTTATAATCCATTATAAATTATGTCCAAATTATCAGTTAAAACTAGTTCATTTAAGGCGTAATTACGCGGCATTGAACTGAAAAAGTAGATATTTGGAATGAAACTTTATTTAATATAGTGACCTCAATGATGATCTCTGAATAATCATCTGGAGAAAAATAACCACGTAATCTAAAAAAGACCAGGTTGAAGGCCTAAACCGGTTGTAATTTGGGTTCTATTTACCTAAATTTATAAAAATGCGCATGCTTCTGATTCCACTCTTGCTCTGAGCTCAGAAAAGTCAAGCGGGGTCCGATGTAACGTTGTGCTTTGAAGAAACCCACTCATATGCAGCCGAACACGGAAGCCGGCAGACTTGTTAAAGATATCCTTATGAAATAGAGTTTTGGTATTTCCCCACAACGAAAGGACCTCTCCCCTTATTTTACAGGATGGGCAAATTGGCGGCTAGCCCCATGCCATCAAGCGTGATGTATGCTTAGATTCTTGCTAGGCTTGTATAAAAATATATGAGGTAAGGATAACAGTAGCCATCGGACCTAATTTGCAGTAAGTTTATTTATATTGTTTTATTCTTAACGTAGCTCTTCATTCATGGGGTTTGGTTTCCTATCACCTGATAGTAAGTCATAATGCCTAAGATCGAAGCGATCAGATTCCTCAACCACAAAGGAACTGGCTATCTTACCTCCAACTGCTGTAACTTATATTCATGGCGGCAGACTGGTAAGATGGTGGTAGCCAGCCAGGCGGACTTAGAAAAATTACCGCAGCTGAAATTCCTGCTCCCACTGGCATTGAACATCGGACCTGTAGATCTCAGATAGACCACAGAGGCAGTTTATGTACGTAAATTAAATATTGCAAAGAAATATGACCGCTGCAGGACAAATAGTACTTAGTTTCGAACACGTAAGTTTATTTGCTTTACCTATTTAGATAAATAAAAATGCTGATAACTTACCTGTGTTTAATATTACTTCGTGCGTGTCTTAACATAACTATTCTTCTCTGGGAAATACTGATCGGAGGGCACAAGGATAACTGATACGCGTTTCGTAATCTAAGACAATTAACATGCTTGTGTACAAGTATACGAGTGACGACTTCTATGCGCATGCGGCATCGAATACCAGCTTTGTGTAATACCACACACACAATACGTTTATTGGCGTCTGCGATCATGAATATATTATTTTACTCGCTTTGTTATTCTTGCATTAGAACTATCAGACAAATTAGGTGTTATTTCGTCGGTGAGCGTGCAAGACCGCGTAAGAGCAGTTTGCAATACCGCGTATTTACAAAAGTCGCAAAATTGAAATATCCCGCCAGCGGGCTCTTAGCGCTGATTCGCTTATACTAGATTATCATTGAACAACACCCAGAGAAATCCCAAACAAGCTCAGTCAAAGAAATGTGTAGAAATATTCATGATATTGTCTTTTTTTCTTCCATCCTGTGAAATAAACAAAAAGCACATACGCGGTATTGCAAACTGCTGTTACGCGGTCTTGCACGTCCACCGACGATTTGTCTGTTATTTCTAATCGTCGGTCCACCTTGTTGGAGGCCTGATGCACGTGTTGTACGGGAATCCGGTCCATGGTCGCCACTGCAGAACCTCTCCGCTCCAACGGCCATCGGTTCTGGGAGAGATCAGTGTGTTGTAGGACATACGAGGAGATATTTACATCTTTGTTATGTTAGTAGCTATGCTATTATTTGCGAATAATAAAAAACAAAGCCATTAAGCAATGCACGCAGCCAAAGTTATCTAAGTATAAATAAATAAAAATGGAAGTATGCCTAGTAAAAATAAAAACATTGTAAAAATCCATACACAAATATGCTTATCATGTCGGACACAGATGCGCAGACGCATAGCAACATAAAGCAGTAGTTTATAATGTAAATAATATTGTGACACTGACTTCGCAAGATACACTCTCAGCTCCGCGATGATAATGAGTGCATATGAAATCGTTTTTGTTTTAATCTATAAAGGGCTTTGGTTCCTCCGTCTAATCCTCCTTCCTAAACTCCTCCAATCGTTTTATTTTCTCAATTGCCTTTAAAATATGAATAAATATTTGAAATGTCTAATTTTATTATATCTCAGTGTTGTTTGACGTAAATGTGCAAAATAAAGAATTTTGATCCATATACAGAATGAGTTAAACCAATTCCCTCGGAGGGAAAGTATCCTAAATATTGAAATTGTAAAGTTATACTCCAAGAAAACATTTCTTTATTTTTCAAAGCTTTATCAAAAGTCGGAAATCGAACCCGACAAATGTAGAAAATAAACAATCTGTACTATTATGATACCGATCGATAGGATCCATCATATGGAAAAATCTTCCTCATCATAACAATTAAGTCTTAGAAACATCATAAAACCTCACAATTTAAGTAGATTTTATGAGACACGACGAAGCGTAACTATGTATTGGAATAATTACTAAAGGGTTCTTATTTTAGATTTATAGCGACAAGAAACTAGTTATCTTATCATGTGTAAAATTCATGAAGCGAACGTTTATTTGTATTTACCTTTACTTTTCCTTATCTCCTATTGATATTAGAGGCAATGGTTATTGGTGTGGTCTTTTTGTCTTTTCTTTATACAAGTATTACTGCGACTGTTAACCTCTGTATATGTATTAATCATACCTATACTGTGGTCTTGCATTGTCAGACAGTTTAAAAATAAGTGTATTACTTTTGTCATTGGGTTGGGTACCCACTTTGTTGGTACGTTGATATAGGTACCTTCTCTTCTGATTTTTTTTTTTCGCTGGGCGACACTTCCCTGCTAAAATTTATAATTTTGTAACTAAGTACAGTCGACAGCACATCAAGCGTAACAGTTTGACCTTGAGACCGCCCTTACTGCGTTCGTAATAGAGGCGTCTTTCGTAATGCAACTGTTGCACTTGACGTGCTGTCGTGTGTACAAATATTTTAATGTAATATTTGAAAAGAGTGACTACACGAGTTTGTTTCCGGAATCTTTTCGGGAACCGGTGTAAACCACAGTGTCAATTCAGACATGACAGACAGACAGACGGACAGACAGACACTATGATGTTGTTAGTTAATATATTTTTTGTGGTAGTTATAAAAATGTGTTTTTTGACGATTTGAATGTGCTTCTTTGTAGCCTTTATAGGTATATAAAGATATTTTGAATTGAATTGAATATACTCCTCATCTGAAATGTATTTTCTCTTGCCTGCTGATTGGTCTCTTGATTTGATTTGGCAGTGATCTGATGAAGGTCTTTGGATATAAAGAACGGTCAAAAGAATCATCTTTTTGTTTTTGAAATATTTACAAGGAAAAATAGCGTTAATTAAATACAGTCCGCAACACAATAGATACCTTTGATCGTACTTATTATAAGTATTTCTAAGAGTGATTTTTGTATTGCAAGTGTTAGGCTTGATGATGTGCCTATTGTGCTGTATGTTGTTCCAGTGGCACGCTTTCAGTGGTTACTTTGACTGATAAAGCGATAAAGATAAGAACGCGTTACTACCGTTGTCAATTACGTTTAAATTGTTTCAGCGACCTGATTTTGTACTTCAGAAAAAGATATGTTTCATAATTGGCCAGATATACATATAATTATGTACACTATCTCAGAAAATCTGAAAAAATCTCCTGAAACACTAATAATACTAATACTTCGTTCTTATGCATATTTTGTTTGAAATTTTTCTTCGTTTTCACCGTTGATATGCCAATATTGCGGGAGACAGAAGTCAACTAAACGTCAAAATCAAAATCAAAAATATATTTATTCAAGTAGGCTCCTAAGAAGCTCTTTCGAATCGTCAAAAATTACAAATTATGTATATCTATTTAAGAAATGGTCTCACAATGTCTTATTGTAAATCTGTCTATCATGTCTAAATTTACACCGGTTCCAAAAGTTGAACTACCGAGAAGACTCCGGCAACAAACTCGTGTAGTCACTCTTTTCAAAATATGAAGTCACAATTGTTGTGGTTACATTATTTAAATATTTTGCTGTGCAGTGCCATACAGAAAAAAACGTCACCAGTGACAAAGGCGCCATGATGAATATTTGGCTCTGCTACAGTTTTTTCTACGAAAATTCTTGTTTTGTACCACGAAACAAAGCAAATAAAAAGAACATGAACAGTTGGACTCTGTTCTGTATATTTTTACCTATTTTTCAGAATAGTGTACAAAGACTTGGCCAGGAATGTATAAATTTAAAAATTTGATACGGCCAATACCTACTTACTAAGTTATTTTTATTTTGGTGTTTTATTCTTGATTTGATAACCAAACGAGAATAGCTATGAAAGTATATTATATTAGAAAAGCTAAAAAAGGTAGATAATTATAATTTCGTGTATTATTTTTGTTTGGATAACCGAACATGAATAAAACACGAAAATAAAAATACCTTCGTAATAGCCGTTGATTTTGAAGACAGCTCGCGCAGTATGACCTCGTTGGATTATCATTATCACCTCCAAAAGTCCCACAACCAACTCCTTGCAGATGCCATTTTTACGCTTTGCAAGGAGCGGGAACACATTGTGCCGATATTCAAGATTTTTCGTAAATAACGAAAAAAGGGTGAAAAAATATCTTTCAGTGTGATTGAGAGTATTGAGACACTAAATTGCCGACTCCGAAGGCCGCTACGGCATAATGTCGAAGAGCTCTTTGCAGTGTAAAAACGGGCTGGAGCTACAATAAGTGGAGTGGAGTGTATATATAGTGAACACGATGGATTATCACTCTCCATAGCACTTACAGCCGATAGAAGGTGTTGGGCGAAGCAATCGTCATCATCACCAGCCTAAATACGTCCCACTGCTGGGCACAGGCCTTCCTATATGAAAGAAACACATGAGGAGTTTGGGCCATACCACCACGCTGGCGCAGTGGTGAGCTAAAGCGGTTGCAGTAACAGGGGAGCTCGAGATTATAATTTTTTATTGAATCCTGGTATCGACCATGGTGAAAGATGCTTTGTTTTCGTAATCAAAACCAGAGCGCTTAAATCCTACACCACCGAGCTCCTCAACCAAAGCAATCTCGACGCAATATTATTGTTGTGGCTCAAGGATGTTAGTGACCTTGCCAATTATACGTCTTCACGTCGCCAATTATACGGACAGCACGACGCTGCAATCTGTCCAGTACATTAAAAAATACATCCCACAAGTGCGAGCAATATTCCACGTAAGACCGGACCTGAGTTTTGTATAGCAAGCTGTAAAAAAAACGCGTACTGTCATAATAGGTGCGGAAATACCCAGATTTGCCATAGTAGTGTGGAGGCGGCTAGGACAGAATTTTTAAAGATTCCCAAGGCTGTCTTTGCCAACTGATTTTTTTTTCACAAAGTGAAGAAGTTTCTTCTTTCGACACGTCGCTGACAATGGCACTAGCTTTGGCTGTTGGTTATTCATATATCCATGGATTTTGTCTTCCTACTCAGGATACAGAGTCGAATATCTTTAAACTTCAATAAAAAGAAAAGTTTCTTGAAAAAACATATTGTATTATTTGGTCCATGGTAAAACAAAAATTGGTATTATTTTTAAGCCATATCAAATCGAAGTTATGTCCTATTTCGTTTGTTTTAGTTTCAAAGGATATTTTTAAACATATTGAAGCCACAACGTTGTTGCTAACAGAACCTCGCAAATTATTTAAGTTTATTACACAACAAAACTAACATAGCGTGCGGATCGCGAAATAAGAAATTATTCAATACTAAATTACTACACGTGCATAAAGGAAAAACCGACTTCATGGTCTATTTTTTGAGCATAAATAATAGAATAATTCACAGAATCATTGATTACAGACTTTATTGACATAGTTTTACATTATTTTCTATTAGTATTGGAAGACTGTTCTTATATTATTGTAGGTAGTTATAACATTTTGATGATTTATGAAAAATGTCATAAGATTGAAATAAAGTTATTCATCGTTTTCTTTATTTGTATTTCTTACAATCAGGTCTGTTTTATCATAAATCGATTGTCAATTAATTAGGCAGATTTGATGTTCAGTGGATGGGTCGAAATCATGTGATTGGTCTTTTTTCATATAATTAATAGGCACTAGTTAACACGTTTCATTGGCAAATTTTTCACTGCAACCACACGTTTTGTCAAGTGATGAATAAGCCTACGGTGGTTACATGTTTACCTAAAAGATGCCTATTCACTCTGGCCTTAAAGATATCCTGAAGGCTTCGGGAAACAGACAGGCAGCCAGAGTTAGGGTAATAACATAAGGAAGCAGGTTACCGGCGCCGACTACCTGCTTCTCTAAGTTTATGTCTTTATTGTTATCACCATAGGGGTGATAATATAAAGAAGCAAGTGGTCGATGCCGGTAGCCTGCTTATTACACTCCTTAGCAGTTTGTGTGAGAAAAGATTTGGCGAAATAGAAGAAGACGCAATGTTTGTCTAGTCATTTTTCTCCTCAATATAGTCAGGGGTGTTAGGCGAGTAGGTAGGTACTCCTGAGACTCCTGACTACTGATCTGTGTAGTTTTCATTTTGTCTAAGTGGATCTTTCCACCCTTACCAGCCCGCCATTTTTAACTTTAGAAAATCTATTGACACTGATACGTGGACACTTTACAAATTAATACACGTTACGTTAAATAAAAAATGGTAGGTATCAAATTCACTTTGGGTCCCTACCTACTTGGAATTTGCTAGCTACCTACCATTTTTCATGGACAATGAAATATTTTTCACAGAGAAAAAATACAAAACCTAGTCACGAACCTCCGGTAGTTATTAATTGCTTTATTAAATAAAAGAGGAGTGGACACCATTATAACTGAGGTCGGATACATACAGTGGATGTCACATTTTGTGTAACAATTGTTTTGCAAAAACAGCTCGTATTGTAACTCAATGTAGTTGAAATTGGGATGTTGCCTAAGTTTGAATTAGGCGCTATTTACACAAATTCGGAAAATATACGCTACTGTTACCCATAAAAACAATTCATACTTATAAGATATGGAATATTGTTGAAGTAGTACTATTTTGAAAATTAAAAAAATGACATATTTTGTTTTTCAAAATTTATCAAAAATGTTTACAATATTATATTGCTGACATCAATTAAAACAACTATTATTCTGACAAGTATTAATTAAAACATACTTATTATCAATTTTGTCAGTATGCCCAAACATTTCTTAGTCATATGGGAACATGTGACGTCACCTGTTCCGTAGATTTTCTATGGAGCGTTTTTGGACGATACGCCGCAACGCATCAAACATACCACTATATCTGTGAAACTATTGATCGTAGACATACTATTCCTTTTGCAATATTTCTTATTCCTTTATAAACTTCTAATTTATGAAATAAAAAAAAAGATGTCAACTACCCTATTAAATTCACTTGACCTCTTAAGTATCTACAAAAGGGTTACATCATGCAATACAAAGCAAAATTAACTGTGATGAGAATGTAAGCCACGTGAGTTACTTCTCAATAGGTTTTATTGATCAGTTTGGTCACATGAGTTGATATTGAATAAACTATATGTAACTGAAACAAACGGAAGCGAAATTTTCCACTGCATTTGAGCTTCATCTTGTATAAGATAGCCCATCATAAGGAATGTTGGAAATACTTTTTTTTTATACAACAAGATGACAAACAAGTTGACGGGCCACCTAGAAGTGGTAGCCGCCGCCTGTAGACACACCGGTAATAAAAAGTGAAAAAACGCTTGATATTGCAGGTGCGTTGTCATCCTGAGCCCTAAGATGAAATGCCGTCCATGCCCAGTAATTACACTGGCTACCTTTCCATTCAATCCGAAACAAAGCGAACTGTTTCACGGCTGAAATAAGAAAGGCGGTGGCACCTACCCAGACGACCCTACATACGGGCCTACAAATACTTTAAAATTTTTAAGTTTCGTGGTAAATCTCCATTTTAGGTCAACAGTTCAAATTCAACGAAGTCATCTAAACAAACTTCTTCACATGACACCTATACTAGTCACAAGAAAAATACAATTAGTCAGTTTTTTTACTGGTCACGTGATGTCGGCATACACACTGGACAAATTTACAAATACAGCTCGAAAAGTAGTTGTTTTCTAAACACCCACCTAACTACATCACCGATCAGACGAAGAGTGATTGAAATACGACAGCGATGACGGCAAACATTACTTTGTTAAGGACTGATGCCAAGAAACTGTCAAAACATGTCAGTCTGGCGGTCTTGGGAACCTTGGCGTTGTGCGAAATAACGAGAAGTGTCGATTTGTGCAAATACCTACCTGTTTCGGTTTTGTTTACTTAAATGGTAAATATATATAAATCGTCTTAGAAATCTGAGGAGTTTGCTTGTTCTGGGAATGGAGTTACTCAGACTAAAAACGAATAATATTTGTGTTGAGTCTGAGGTTATTATTGCTTTTTATTGATTCTGAGCATTTTAACCACTGCTTCTTCTCTAAGGTTAATTTGCAGTATTTTTGTAATTACTTATACATTAATTATATAATTGATTCTCTATGAGGAAGACCTACCCATTTTCTCTTTATCATCAGCCTATATACTTACGTCCCACTGCTGGGCACAAGCCTTCCTACACGGGAGAAACCCATGAGGAGATTGGGTCATAACACCACTACGCTGGCCCGATGCGGGTTGGTGGGTTAAAACGGTTGCAGTAAAAACCGGGACCATTGGCTTAACCCTTTACACCCGGTTCAATATAGCCTTCCGAAGCACGGAGGAGGTCGAGATTATAAATTTGATTGACCCATCCCGGGACCAACCATGGCGAAAGTTGCTTTGTTTTCGTGATCGAAACCAGAGCACTCAAACCACTACGCCACCGAGCTCCTCATTTTCTCTTTATGTAATGAAAGAAACAAATTTAAAAAAATCTTTATTGCCAAAATTGTTTGCAAAATGTTTGGAGTTAGTCATTTGCTGGAACAGCAGTCAAACTGCTATTTTGCTGACTTGCAGTCCTGAACCTGGTGCAGTCCGCACTGCAACAAGCCTATTATTTGTAAGGCATACAACATCCATATAAACACAAACTGGACTTGTAATAATAACCAAAAGAGTCCATAGAGTTACTTATCGTGTAGTTATGTGATCTTTAAATAGATAGATAGAAATTCTTTATTTTGCACATTCACATAAACATCACAGAGATAAAACAACCACAATATGCCAAAATAGGCGGTCTTATCGCTAGAAGCGATCTCTACCCGAAAACTAGTGATAGGTACTAAAAAGTAAAAAAAAAAAAAAATTAAAATTATACAATATACATAAAACCACCATCATCATCTTTGTTTCCAGCCGGCAGCAATCCAGGCGTTCATTTTAAGCTTACTGTCTGCAAAGACAACTGCCAACTGCGCAGAGGTTGTCCAGACGTGGGTTATACATTTTTTTATACAACTCGATGACAAACAAGCTGACGGCCCACCTGCTGGTAAGAGGTTAACGTCGCATAAAGACACCTGCAATAACAAGGAAAACATCACTTGGTATTGCAGGTGCGTTGTCATCCTGAAGCCTTACATGAAATGCATTCCTTGTCCAGTAATTACACTGGCTACATCCGAAACACAGCGTACTGTTTCATGACTGAAATAAGAAAGGCGGTGGTACCTACCCAGACGACCCTACCACCTAGTAAACATACAACACCACACATATTATGATGATGATGTTATTTAGGGCTATTAGTATTTACAAGGTATATATTATTAGGTGTGATAGTTCTTTTTTTTCTCGAACACATTATCTCTGCTTGTAGGTAATGTTTTACTAAGGCTAGGGTTGGCTGGAAGAGATCTCTTTTAGAGATAAGTTCACCCTTGTACATGTGTTTTCATTATGTTTAATTTTATGTGTTTAATAAAGGGTAAATAAATAAAAATGATTTTACACTTCTTAGATGAGTACTGTATTTATAATTAACTTTAAAATTAATGGTGCTTTAATTTTCAACATAATATTTTGAGACCCTTTTGAGAATTGGAGAACAATTTGTTATTTATTTATAGTTTTTTATACATAGCTTGGCAAATGACTCCACACCACCTGACGTGAAGCGGTAAGAAGAGTCCATATGCAAAGCCAGCAATTGCAGGTTGAATACACTATTCTAGCCCATTTTTCTTCAGATGGGGTATTCAAATATACACTGTGACGTAACGGTCTTTAATACATTTTTTTTAATTCCTGCAATACTGTCTAATCGTAGAAATCGTCTTCCACGCGATGATCTCCGTGACAACTAACATGTTTTATCTGATAAACAATGTAATTCTGCAATTAAACTAAATTTCAAATCCTAAGTTAATTCGATATCATCCAAGGAAAGTCCTTAATTTTTACAATGTAATTGACGTTACAGAATTCAAAACTTAGTTTGTTTAAAGCTCAAAGACACCATCATTAAGTCCCTCCTATCGAACCTTGGAACAAGTTTAAAAAAGTGCACGAAAGAATTTAATTTTAAATTTAACCATGTTTCTTTTCGTGAATATAAAATGAATGGTTAGTTTTATCGCCTTTTCTAGCTATTTAACAAAAAAAGGTTCGCTGTGTTGGATTGCAGGGAAAGATAGCTACTGACCATCCCTGGTAGTAAGCGGTTACCATAGCCTATGGATGCTTGTATCACTGTGTCAATTGCAATATTGTCTTGTTGTCACTACAATCGCTGCTTCAATCCACCAACCTGCATTGGGCCAGCGTGGTGGTGTTACGGCTCAAACTCGTCATGTGTTTCTCCCATGTAGGAAGGCCTTTGCCCAGCAGTGGGACGTATATAGGCTGGTGATGATGATCATTGTCTAAAGGCGATGGTAGCCACTCTAGCCTCCACCAGGAGAGCCGTCAGCTTGTTTATCATTTAGGTTTAAAAAAAAATCTCCTTCGGTGAATTTAATATGTCAGTAAATCATTATGCAGCAGACCCTGGTTCATCCTGACCGTGTGGGTCAAAGTCGGCTCTTCCTGTCCTTCTTAAAATAGCTCCTGCTTCCACAATTTATGGACCTGCGCACGCGCTGCTAAGGATGTCAAAAAAGTAACAGAATATAATAGGTTTACCGTTTAACAAATTAATTATAGGATATTAATAATTCATCAGTAAATTGTGGTGTATATTAATTTTTTGATAGAATAATTATAAAATAGTAAATAACTGTGAAATTTTAGGTTTAATTTTTGTGTTTCGTAATAAAAGTATACATATCTTATTACTATGTTTATAAAGAGTATGAATCTAATAAAATTTCATAATTAAATATTCAGCGACCTCAACCCACAAACCTACAAAACAAAATTGTTTTCTATATATTTAATGTAGATTGAATAAAACTTACCTAATACTGGAAATGGAATCACCCCATATTACGTACGATTAAGATGATTAGGTATAATTTTATTGTCCGGATGTACCGCCCGCCATGCATGAAACATTATAATCATTATGTACACAGCAAAAGTTTATACAATGACATAGTTTTGATGATTCCGATTAAATATAAGCTAAAACTAATATAAAGATAAAAATAACGAACGATTCATATTACTTTAGTATCATATCTGACAATCTTGCTCACAAAAGCTTAAAGCCCGTCACAGATGTAGCTATAATATATATTAATATATCGAGATATATATTATATTGGGAGCTATACTATAATATATATTTTGCCCTCACTCAGTCTGCGGTATAATATGCCAAAATATACCGAGGTATATTTGTCGACATATTTTGATGACGCCATAGAAATAAATATTATAGCTGCGTGTGCGCTCACTCAAAAATTTATATTGAAAATATGTTGTAATATGCCTTGCTATTATTCATATTAATATATATTATAGCTACGTCTGTGACGGGCTTAAGGAAAGATTTGAGTAGGTATGTAATTTGAGTATTACGTAGTTAATTTTATGATATAATTACTACCAAATAAATTATAGGTATTCTTTGTTTAGTAACTGCATATCTGTCTGACAAATAGCATAGGTATCCTATTACTTTTTTAAAATAATGCACGTAACGTTACTCAAATCGTGCTTTTGGAAAACTGATATTTTTTTTATCGCCAGTTTATAAATCCTCGTTTTCCCCCGGGGAATAATTGCGATAGCACGAGAACTTGCCGTGATCTAGGAATACAAAGATTACCGACTCGAAAAATGCCTGATACTTTTAATATAATAACAACGACATGCAATCGAAGCAGAGAAGATTAGGGCGATACATTAAAAAAATTGAAAAATCTTGTGAAGGTCGCGGGAAGCCGTTGGATGAAAGCAGCGCAGGACCGATCGGTTTGGAGATCCTTGGGGGAGGCCTATACTCAGCAGTGGGCATCTCTCGGCTGACATGATTGATTGATTGATTGAAAAAATTAGTCATTTTGAGTAACATCTGGTAAATCGTTAATATATCATAAAAACAATAATGGCCCTAATATGCTTCCCTGAGGGACACCATTTTTTGTTTCCTTGTATTCAGATCTGCTCGTTACTTTAATATTGTTTGCTATTCTAGAGATCTCAGTGCACTGCTGTGGATTGTCCTACTGTCACGTCAGGGCCAAAAAAACGTTTCGATAGAGCGCCTTCATTAGGTCACAAAATCATCTTGTTTTTCCGTATTCATCTGTATGAGTTTAAAATGAAGTACTTTAAGAACGTCATTGTCATCATTTGTCATGATTAGTGGTCGTAATTTCAATTAATCATTTATTTATCGCTTTTTATATCGATAATAAATTAGTGAAAACATATTAAGCCCTGCAAGTACACTGCAATATAATCTACTGCTATTCATAGTAATACAATAATTTCTGTTCTGGGTTTATACTCAGAGTAGAAATTTATGCATAAAGCAAGTCAGCTCAGGATAGTCTAAAAACCCGACCAAGTTCGATTCGGTCTTGCGCACGAAGAGTTCCGTACCATTATCTATAAACAAGCGTCTATCTGTTGCCGTTATCAATATCGAGCAAAAACAAAAAAAACATCATGTTTGTTGTATGGGAGTCCCCTTAAATATTTATTTTATTCTGTTTATTATTATTAATTGAATAACGTCCTGGACCAACTTGCGCCAGTTGGCTCTATCTTCTGCGGCGTGGATAGCATCGTGCACCGAGGAACTTAAGGCCGAGCGAATTTGGTCTGACCAGCGCATTGGACTTCTGTTTCTCGGTCTCTTACCGCTCACCTTGCCCGTTGTACGCAGTTTTTTTAATTGTCACCTCTTTTTCTAGCAATGTGGCGAAAGAACTCAAAACTCCTCCGCAAGTACTGAGTCGCATTGGTGCCTTCAGCTCGGCTAGATTGGATTCATTGGTTCGGTGTTCTGTCCAGTGAATTCCGAGCATTTTCCTCCAGCACCACATTTCGAACGCGTCAATACGTTGGTGGTCAGTTTTCCTAAGGGTCCAGGTCTCCGCACCGTAGAGAAAGATGGAGCAAAAAAAGGGTGGTGACGAGCTGCTTCTTATAGTTTTCCTTGAGATGTTCCAGTCGCTGTTTGTTTTGTTGTTGTTATAGCGGCAACAGAAATACATCATCTTATGAAAATTTCAACTGTATAACTATCACGGTTCGTGAGATACAGCCTGGTCTGGTAAAAGACAGACGGACAGCGGAGTCTTAGTAATGGGGTCCTTTGGGTACGGAGCCCTAAAAACTGATAAAGGATTATCGAAAACTTTAATAAAAATATAATTATTAGCGGTTTTTGGTTAGTATGTAAAGGGTGGAAGCTTTTAAAAAAGTTTGTATGGATGGAAGTATATTTATCAATGAAGTCAAAACGGCTGAACATCTGTATGAAATTTGGCACAGGGATAGCTTATAGGCTGGATTAAAACAAAATATACTTTGCTCCCGGGAATGCATTATCATGTGATAATTTACAGTACTTGGCGTTATTAAAACAATTCCGACCCCCATTTGAAACTATTTTTTATTAAAATGCCGCGTCCTTCATTTTAATAATCCAGTTCAAATGCCGTGAATGCGGACACTTTAACGACACATTATCAGCAATTAAATTCAGTGCAAATTATAGCGGCGCGTGCGCATAGCGCAGGTGTTATATATAACAAGTTTCTATGAGTGCCTTAGTCACCTAGGGTCTAAAATAATATTTTCTAAATGTCATGTAAATTACCCACCAGACACAGGCTACCAGGCTAGAGCCGGTAAGGCAATAATAATCAAAAATTTGTATTTTATGTACTGGATACACATAATATATTCTATTCCATACTTAATCCAATTAGTAATCGCCAACAAACAGGGACAAATACAAATATTAACAAATAAACACAATGGACTTTCTATTATAGACGAAAGTTTTTCTACTACTTTTTCCATTTCTACTTAATTGCTTGCTACTTTTCTTTATACAACTAGATGACAAACAAGCTGACGGCCCACCTAGTAGTAAGGAGTTTTTAAGTGGTAACCGCCGCCTATAGAGACCTACAATAACAAGGAAAAAAGCACTTTGTATTGCAGGTGTGCTGTCATCCTGAGGGCTATGATGAAATACCGTCCATGCCCAGTAATTTCACTAGCTACCTTTCCCTTCAATCAGAAACACAGCGAACTGTTTCACGGTTGAAATAAGAAAGGGAGTGGTACCTACCCAGACGACCCTACATACGGGCCTACCAACTACCAACCTTATATCAGATACAATACAATCGAAGATCTATTGTGTGACAGCAATAGCGGGATGGTAAATGAAGACGGGGTAATAATAACATAGACCAAATAATATCATCCTTGATAAAGCCCCATGACGGTATAGCCCACCTGCCAGCACTCCCACAAATTAGAAGATCTAGTTTCGTAAATAATCCAGTATCGGCGGTGGTAAGAGAGTCAAAATCAACGGTGTCTTGAGGTGTTTTTAATGTCGTGTTTTGTTCTTGTTTAGATAACAAAACAAGAATAAATTAGGAAGATAAAAGCTTGAGCATCTGCAGAACGTTTGCATTAGGTTCATTTTTGGTTTGAGGAAATACGACCAAAGAATTGAAGTTTACGTCATAACATAACTGGCTTTCGATTCGCCGACGTAGGGACTTACACGTTCTAACTCTTCTTTACAATGTTCTATTCCTTTCTACCTCTCCATCTTACCTTAAAAAATGTTTCTTCCTTTGTTCCTCTTCTTTAGTTCGTCATTTGCGTTCTTGTTTCAATCTCACTTTGAATATTCTTCTCCTATTCCTTTTCTGTGCATGCTGTTCGAAAGGAATTCTCTGCCAGAGTGCATCAGGGAAGATCGCACAATAGCTTTTTTTATGCATCAGGTTAAAAGCAATTTCTTACGTTTATCTCATAACCTGTGTATTTTATTTTGCTTGTATTGTATCACATAATATGTAAGTATATTTGATTGGTATTTTTATATATTATATTTTGTGTCTTTTACTTTCATTATGTACAAACATATATATTTTATTTATTCCTTCTATTTCTTGCACCAATTCTGCATTCTCCTCCTTTGTCACTTTAGGTTGCCCGGAATAAATTGCTTTTCAGCAATAAAGTCGCCGAATTGTACTGCTTTATGGGTTTTTTTAAGGTTTTTTATTAAGGTATTTTATTTGAGTCTTTTATTCTTGTTTAGTTATCTTATCAAGGATAAAACACTAGAATAAAAATACAACCGTAATAGGCGCTGGTTTAGACTACAGCCGTAATAGGACTGCCCACGCTTTATCTGATATGGATATTTTACAGTACTAAAGCAAAACCCTGGTGCATTGTGACTTATTTATATAATAAATGCACCCTATTTCTGTAACAATTGAATGATCGTTGAGTTCTTTAACCGTCAATGACGTCACTGCGTTTCCTGCCTTTAACTGTGAAGTACGTTTGTAAAGATAAGATACTTTAACAAGTTTATTAACCTGTGATGTGCTTACACATACAATATATATTCTATTGTTTGTGAGCGCCTCCATAATTCGTATTCAATTTAAGTTTGAAAAATATCTGGTTTCGTGGCTTAGGCTCTAGTGGTCGACGCACCTGTGGTCGACGATACAAAACATTACCGTGCCCCCGGTCAGTTTTTGATGCGAAGTAATTTTTATTCAAATTTACCTAAGAGCAGCCATAAAATGTTCTACTAAACTCATATTGAGAGTATTATAACTATAAAAATCAAGTTCACTGTGTTTTTTTCTAGTTTTTAATTTTACTAAGCACTCCTTAAAAAGCGGGACTAATTTTAAGTGACTTTTGAGTAGGTATTTGCCCGTTAGGTTCTGGCGCTCTATCATAAAGCTATAATAATTAATTTGATGGGCATCCCCGTCAGTGTTTACTAATTAACTTAGACAAAATGAAAACGAATACTTTTGATAATACTCATTAAAAACATGATTACGCCATAAACTTTTGCCACAAGCCCTGGTATTCCCAGTTAATTAAAAACCGCATGATAAGATTATAACCACCATGTTTTTCGTGTTGATAAATGCGCCAAATGTTTTCAACAACAGGAAAGTATTATGTCATACATGTTTTATTTATGTAACTTTTGCAGACAGGAAGGATGTGTCCGTAATGTTTGAATTCATTAAAATTGTGAAAATGTAAACCGTAACGGTTAAAGATATTACTTTAATGGAAGTTGTCATGATCATCCTTTCAGCCGAGAGACGCCCACTGCTGGGCATCGATAGCCTCTTCCAAGTATTTCCAAACCTTCCAAATCTCCAGTCCTGCGCTGTCCGCATACATCGGCTTCCCGCGACCCTGACCAAATCGTCGGTCCACCTTTTGGGGGGCCTACCAACGCTGTGTCTCTCGGTACACGGCCGGCTCGGTAGAGGACCTTTTCGCCCCAATGGCGGCAGTGCAATATTTCATTCCTCCTTGCAATATAGGCGACTGCCACTTGAGGCTCGCAATTCTTTGGACTATCTCGGTGACCTTAGTTCTCCGGCGGATCTCATCATTTCTGATTCGATCACGCAGAGAAACACCGGGCATAGCGCTCTCCATTGCCATTTGGGTGACATTGAGACTTATTGAGGAACATTGTAAGTGACCACGTCTCAGTTCCGTAAGTCATCACTGGCAACACATACACGAATTAAAGACTTTCGTCTTGACGTGAGTGACAAAACACGATCGTGGCAAAATGCGATTAGGGAAAAAATCCTACCGATGAAAAATGCGTTCGAGGCACCCATCTACCAAATTAAAATGAGCAACATTTCTACGTATTTCATTAGCCAAGGGATATCTAACTTGAAAATATGAATCAGCTTATACAAAATCAATAATATTCTTTATAAGATGGTTATACACACATAATATTTATCAAATTCCTCTTCGTAGTACCAACTTCCTCTCATATTCGTTTTGCGCACTCGCTGTCCAACTGTGGAACTCCTTGCCTAAATTGGGAAAAAAATAAGCACGAACTTACTAGTAACGTCATTATTTCCCTTACATTATTTCAAGTGCTACTTATAGAATGGAGTTAGAACGTTTATCGACGAAAAAGTCGTTGGCGAAGAATTACACCCTGAAAATTAGGCCTTAAGTTGTAATTTGACTTTAATAAATAAAAGTCCCCCCGAGAATGTTACATCACAACATAAATCCAAAGTTCGTCATCTATACAATCTATGGCAACTCGACACAAATGTACGCTATTCATGCATAATGCGTCACAAACATGTTAATTCACATTGATGTGATCTACGCAACATTGACGTAGAGGTAGCGACGCAACTGGTGGCTGAATAACTTAACACCCATATCATTGGAAATAAGAATAAATATAAAAAGGACAATTTGTATGCAGAGGGTTATAAAATAACGTTGACAATAATCAACGGATACATTGTGATCCCATGTGTCATCATCATCATCATATCAGCCGAAAGACGCCCACTGCTGGGCATAGGCCTCCTCCAAGGATCTCCAAACCGATCGGTCCTGTGCTGCCCGCATCCACCCGTTCCCATGTGTGCTGCACGACAAAGCAACGAGCTACTTCTATTAATTAGGTACGTGATGTCGACGTGGGGACTGTAATTGATGACGCTAATGATCAGCAGGGTGCTCCTGAGATAATGTCGCACTTAATCTGTGAAGCAACATCATACCTAATTACAACCAGACACAGTATGTTTTTCGAACCGAGCAAGTAAGGCCCTATGCAGTTTAAATGCACCGCAATGTCGCCACAAAATTGTAGAGTCTAAACCTGCTAGAGACCTGTAAATCTCTAAAGATAGGTCCGTACTGCATATTGTCCAGTGAACTCCAGTGCATCAAGTACCTTGTGCATAGTGAAGAAGAATAACAACCGCTCCTCAAGCAAAGGAGGAAGTTCCATTGTTCAGTGACATGTCAATAGGTCAAAATTAAATTTGTTATAACAAGGATTTAGGTTATAGGTAAATAGGGACATGTAAAACGCGTAGGAGTCATTTTTTGTGTAGAAAAAAAAATACCACATGAAAAACCTCCTGTAAGAAATTTGATAGTTTTAATGATTTCTTTTGTTCCCCTTAGTCGCACAATATTGTGTTAGTTGTAACACAATATTGTTATACTATAGGAAAAAATCCAGACAGATTACACTGTAATCCAATCCAATGCAGCGTATTTCCCCCCTAAGTATCGTAGTCGTACGTGACAGGGTTAGGTACTTATTGGGACGAAATAATATTGCCAATTGACGGCTGCAAAATAATATTTATGAAAGATTTGTGTAAAATTTTGTTAGATAAAATTGTCATCATCATCATCACCAGCCTATACAGCACCCACTGCTGGGCACAAGCCTTCCTACATGGGAGAAACACATGAGGAGTTTGGGCCATAACACCACCACGCTGACTCAATGCGGGTTGGTGGGGTAAAGCAGTTGCAGTAACAACCGGGACCAACGGCTTAACGTGCCTTCCGAAACACGGAGGAGCTCGAGATTATAAATTTGATTGACCCTACCCGGGACCGACCATGGCGAAAGTTGCTTTATTTTTCGTATCGAAACCAGAGCCCTCAAACCAATACGCCACCTAGCTCTTCACAAGATTGATAAGATTGTAGCTATTCTTCTTCTTCTTCTCTGTCGTTTCGCTCTTGGCAGAGCGGTCGTGGTCACTTTGAGGCGTTCACGTCGACGAAGATTGTAGCTACTGCAAATAAAAAAAATGGTTTGTATAAATTGAAATTGTTTTCTTGTCAGAGCGAGTTACCTGATGATTTGTTTGATTTTTTTGTCGGATTATGTCAAATTTTCATTGAAATGTTTCTGCTTTACATATGTCGTGCAGTAAACGTGCTGACCAAAGCACGTGGCATCGTCGTCTGAGGCACCTGATCGCCAGGAGTATGGGACTACTGAAGCGTGGGATGGCGGACTCTATAAATTACATGAGATGAAGATAGAAAGATGGATGAGAGATAAACTGTAGGCTTGACTTTCCTAGATTTAGTGCGGCGTTGCGGCCAATGTCAATATATTTACCGATCAGATTTTGTAAACACAATAAACATCTGTCGATCAATAAAGTAAATGTCGAGGACGAGGTTCTTGTCGTCGAAGCGACAAATTTGGTGTCGAACTGGTGTCGTAATTCTCGCACTAACCTTACCCTATCCGGCGGAGTGACCAGTGTATGAATACTTGTTTTATTTATCTTTTATTTAAATAATTTTGATCTTCAAAGCCCTGTCAATGCTGCCAAGCGTTTACCATCCATCCTCTAAAGTCGCTGCGGGGGAATAGCTAAGTGTAAAAAAACATAGAAAAAAATATTTGCCTTGAAATATCATTCTATTAATATAGAAGCCAGAGTCAAGTAGCCAGAGTCTTCTTTAAAATTCTCGTGTCAGACGGCACTGCTCTTCACATAACAACATACTCTTGTGTCTTGAATTTTTACATATAAACATTAAAACTACAAATTGTATATAATTTGACCATTACAAATTGACTTTTTGACTTTAAACAATTTGACAAAAAATTATAAACTTAAAATAAATATACCAAAGAGAAGTTCAATATTTAGCACATGAGCACTTTACATTTAAAAAAAGAAAATTAAAATTTTTTTTTTTTACACATACGACGAGGAAAGGTACAAAGCGACGAAGGGTACAAAGCGTACGGTCGTAGCCTGTAGACGCTCGTAGCACCTCAGCAGGCACTAAAAACTCACGCGTTACCTATCTCCTTGTTCTTATGGTCTAAGTCTACCCCAGAGACAGCATTTTCCGCCAGATTCCAGACACAGTCGATTTTTCTAGCCCTCCGGTGGGATAATGCCGCTTGAGGGATTATTTACCAGTTTACCTTCTCATTTTTGACAGTTTGTGACTCATCTAAGGTAGTAAATATGCTGAAATATTAAAATTAGGAACATATCAACGCTAGTGGCTATACTCAAATGAGGTACAATTAAAGTTTCACCTGTTATTACGACATATAGCGTCTTCATAGCTGCTGTCTCATCTCGCCACCCACTTCGCTTACGGTTCAAGTGCTTATGACCTAATTTGATATAGCGTAATTATTTATGCTGCGTAGGTGAATGTCACGGTGTCAAGTCAACAAGTCTTTATGAACAGGTTTATAATTTTAAAAATAGGTGAGTACCTACCCATCTATTAAAACTATGTTGTCTTGAGCAGGAGGCAGATGCCTGCACCTTCTGCTATTACTCGTAAATTACCCAGTGCTCGAACATTTGCTTAGCGTTAAGAGTCTCTTAGCGATTTTTATCTCGGTCTTTATAAAGGAGATAGAAAGAGACAAATATCGTTAAGAGTCACCTAAGCCTAGGGAATGGTTAGTGAAAACGGACATTACAATAGTCGTCAAACGTCGTTTTTGACACATGTGATTATTATGCATAGAAGGCATTTCAGCCACTTACCTGATCGTCATTCTCAGCTTGCTTCTCATCTGGTAGTACCTATATTAAAATAAAATATTTTCTTCAATTACTTGAAGCCTTACATTTACAGATTCTTTTCAGAACATTTACAGAAACATAATAATTTTATATAATATTCTGTGTTTGTGGTTTTCCGTGGGATTTTTTTATTTTGTATTTTAGCAAAACTTCAAAATTAATCTGTATGTTATAAAATATGTTTAAGTATTATTATGAGACACATTAGCTTTTTTAATAACTTTGAGCACGAAGGCTGGTAAAATATGAAAAATTAATATTTAATTGTATACCTACGCTGTTCCATAAATGGTGTTGTACAATGTATGTGAGCGTGCTAATATTGGTGATTGTTTGCCGATTTCAGCACGTTTCAATCCTTTAAATAGCAAGTGGGGTAGAGTGAAAACTACATAATTACGAACGTGAGCAAAGTCTGAACGAGTCAGTTAATATAAATGATAAACAGCCCACGCTTAGTTCTTGGTATTAAACATGGGTTTCCTTCGCAGCCAGCAGAAAGCCCATTCAAAGTTCTCGTTCGGACTTACCACACCCTGCCCTGATTTCTACGATACGCGGCCGTCTAAAACCCAAAACATTATTTAGTATTGACGCATTTGATGATATTAATATGTCATCAAAAACAAAAAGTTGCAACTTTTTGTTTTTTGATGACATGTCCGATTCTTAAAATTGGCACTCTTTTTAGTATAACTATGATAAACCAAAATTTACGCTCACGCAAGCGGAAACAATATTACCTATAAAAAAAAGCTCGCTCGCACGTGCTGACGTATCTTGATCGAGCCTCGAGAAATCCCCTCTTTGCTCGTATCGAAGACGGCGCGTGACGTGACGTCATAAACGCTGTCATCTATTAATAACTGTATCTACGTAATAGCTGTTTGACCTTGGGTTCTAAGTAAAAACTGCTGCTTTCAAATATTGGTTTCCTATACCGTTTTTAGAATGCTATGAATAGAAAAATAACTAAAAAGCTAGGAATTGGCGCCATTGTATTGAGTACGAGCATTTGTTTACGAGTCATGGATTTTTATATGTTTGTTTAGTACCTATATTTCTAATATTTATGATAATAGGTGTGAGTGTATGAATATTTATTTTTATTATTGTAATCGTCAGTAAAATACCGCCAAAGCCTACTTAGATTGTCGTAACTTTTCAAATTGGTTAGCTTTAATATGAGCAGCAGACAAAAACCATCATATCCCGGAAGTATCAACTATTAAATACGTCTTGATTTATACTTCAAAGTTAAAAGAACTGCGCCAAAGAGTTCAACAAAAAGAACAACATTGATTTATTATTCCAAGCAGTTCGCAAAACATCATTACTCAACTTTAGTGTTTCTAATGTGCGTTTTATGCAAACGCAATTACTGCGAAAATGGACCCTGCCTGATATACATAGATAATATTTTAAAGAGCCTTCGCAATTTTTATACACAACTGTATTTAGACACAAATGCGTTTTATGAGAAATCTGACCAAGCCGAGCGTGGGTTTAAAATAAAATAATAAAATTTAAGTAAGGCGCTTATCCCCTAGAAACATATTTTTTGGAGTTAATTTCGCATACAAAGACGAGTTACTCATTCCCGTTATTTTGATTTAAAAACCAAACTACCCAATCGATTTTAATTAATTATGGAACGAACTGGCAACTATTTAACTTTGGAATTGAGAACCCCCTCCTTCTAGAAGTCGGTTAACAAAAGCAATTTACTTTCTAAATTGAGCGGCTCAAACAAAAAATCATAAGGTACTTTTGCTTCTACTGAATCTTTTTTACAATGTTATACTTATGTACCTACCTAGGTTCCATTCCATTCACCCAACTAGCAAAAGAATTTTTAAATAAATAAATAAATAAAATAAAATAAATTCTTTTTATTACAGACAGCGTGCGCCCATTAATTCTTAGTAACATGATTGAAATATAATTAATTAAACTAAATTAAATTAAATCACATTAAGTCACAATCAAAACAGATTAAACCCAGTTAAGTCCAAATTACAAAATAAAATCTTAATAGTTACGTCGATCCCACAAAAAAAATACAATTAAAGTGAATTAACTTAAGAAAATGAAATAATAATAATGAAAATAAAATACAAATAAAGACATAAAGCGGAAAAGGTAAAATAATACATAAAAAACAGCTATGAGATGGCTAGTATGGATAAAATTGGCCTTATAGAAGCCATGCTAACGATAATAAGATGTTAAAATCTATCCGTATGCATACTGATCTATCTAGGTACAGTCGACCACAGAAGTAGCTGAACACTTTAGTACCATGTCACACCGATCTAGTGCACGCACTTTATAGTTGCTAGCGTACTATATTGACGCTTGAGTCGTTGTGACATGGTACTAAAGTGTTCAGCTACTTCTGTGGTCGACCGTAACTAAGAGCAGCACTTTGCAGGGTGGGATACGAAGGGTTGGGGGGATAAGGAATGCCAAACAACATAAAGTTGAAAAGCTAATCTGTGCTTGGCGCCCTCGTGATGAAAGGGGGTTGGTGGAATTAGGTCATGTTATATCGTTCGCACGATCACCATTCTATACAGAGTGGTGCCGTCAATACGACAAGAAATTCAAACATGGGCTATAATATTTCACAGAAGTACCACTTTCAAAAACATCTTATTCATTTCATAATTTCATGACATTTCTATGAAATAATGCGGCCAGTGTTATATTTTTTATTTATTTAATATCAGTTTATTCGCTTAGAGTATAATAGTTTATGGTGTGGTTTTTCTAGGTGGTACTGGAAACTTATGCTACTCATGTGTCTAGGTTTTCCCATCTGCCGCTTTAGCGCTAATGCAGTAACCCAATGTTATATTTTTGTTTATTACTTATCAATTTATAAGTATAAGGTTTGGTTTGTCTATATTGTTACTAATGCTACTTCTGTGTGTATGAGGGCTTCCCATCTCCTGCTTTAGCGGTAATGCAGTACGGTGCAGCGGGAGATGGGTTGCCAGTAACCAAAGGGTCAGGTACTCATAGGTAGGGAGCAGCGATCCGTGTCTCCTTTGGCGCTAGGGCTGAAAGCATATTCGCTTCGGGAGACACGGACCGTCGTCGATCCCTGTACAATAGAAAGTGATTGAAGTTGTTTACAGAATTACAGGAGTGATTCAAGAGATGGGCAATGCATAAAGTGCAGAGAAAAACAGTCAGGAGGCCGTACCCATAACCCAATGTTATATTAGGAACCTTACTATAGACATGGACCAAATAATCTATAGAACAGCTGATTTCTTTTTCGCGATTTCGTATATAGTTTTCCACATAGTCAAAGTTGTTTATTTTGATAAGGAGAGTGAGCCCTCAAAATGACTACACCTTTTTAAACATCTTGTCTATGCCCGGTGACCACAAAGGCTCTGTGCCGCTTACCATCAGGCTACAGAGCACTTTATAGGCGGCCTGTGTGCTTGTGTATGAAAAACATATAAAGCCTTATTAATAAAAAAAAAATACTTCTTGGATGATCCTCGGATAGCTAGCCTATGGTTTTGTCATATGTATCTGACATTCGACGTATTATGTAAGAACAAACCAAAACACGGCATAGTTAATCTCTCCGTATATACATTTTAGTTTTTGGGTTGATCCAAGGATGATCCAAGAAGTATTTAAAAAAAATATATTATAGATATTAAAATTTATTGAGACGGACATTGCTAGTTGACTATGGACGATGTCCATCAGGCCTCAGGTTAATGGAATGTAATATAATCTACGCTTCAATACCAAAAGTCACAATATGCTTGGCTAATTTATTTGTTTGTCTGTCCTAACGACATTGTACTAAATGCTATTTGCCATAATTTTGAGGTCAAGACTCTACTTCACACAATACAGACATATTTACTATAAAACGGTTATAAATATTTTCAATTACCTATTGTTCAATTGACAAAAAATATCTATTTTAGAAAATATATATTTTTTGTTATTCATGACATTCTAACTAACATACTTTTGTGTCATTTTTAATTATGTATATTATGATAACAATACGTAATTGCTGACTATTATAGGTTCAACTAATGTGATGAATAATTAAGATGTTTTTTGCTAAGTAATATGAAGGAGTAGCACATGTATACGACGGACATTAACTATAGTGGTTTTTTTTTATGAGAATTCGTTTCGTCCCTCGCCGACACGCTGCACCGGCGGACGCCACGATTGTAAGTACTGCATATTGTCAGACAACATCTGTTGTGTCTGAAGGTGGTTTTCCACCAGAGGGGCGAGACGAGAATCGAAATCGCACTAACCCTTTTCCACTAAAAATTGCCCGCGCGAGCTCGCGGGAGCTCGGCGAAATGATTTTCTACCAGAGTGGCGAGAAGAGAATTGAAATGGTATAACGATAAACCTATCGCGATAAGCGTGTTTCTATTGTAGAGTTAATTTATACTCTATATCGGAAGCAATACGGTTCATTTTTACACATACAAATATTTCAATTCACGCCTCGCATCCTCGTCAATCCTGACTATTTCCACCAAAGATGTGCGAGGCGAGGATTGATTTGCCATACAAATTTTAAATCTCGTCTCGCCTCGTCTCGTCTCGCCCCACTGGTGGAAAACCACCTTTATAGTGTGCTGTACTTCAAAGTGAAGATTAAATGTCAAATACATTTTTAAAGAAACTACTAATCTCGATATAAAACTACAAATCTAGAAACTCAAGAAAAATATTTAATACTGAAAATCGATCGTAGAGTCGCGAGTGCTTAATAAAAACTAAACGTCTTTTACAAAAAAAAATACTCTACTTTATAAACTGATAATGATAGGAAGGCCGTTAAGAACCGTAGATTTTTTTTTAATGCAGCTAGATCAAAATAAGTGGCTCCCGTGTCGCCATTTTTCGCTGCTGTGGATGACGCTTCAGATTTTTTTTTTTTACTATTTGTAAAGAATAATTTCACTTTCTTGGGTAAATGAAACGCAGCTTTCTCATAGTACAATATGCAATTTAGAATTAACTGTCTACAGAGATAAGAGATTACCTGTCCTTTTGTAATAAACGGTCGCGGCTTGATTTAAAATCATTTTGTTGTAATAAAGAGATCGTATCTCCACATAATATGTATGTAATAACTATACTATATACATATTAATACTACATATTACATATTTATCACTTAGTATAAATATGTAATATGTAGTAATATGCCCGTATGTAGGGTCATCTGTGTAAGTACCACTGCCTTTCTTATTTCAGCCGTAAAAGGTTCGCTGTGTTTCAGATTGAAGGGCTAAGGTAGCCAGTGTTTACTAGACATGAACGGCATTTCATCTAAGACCTACGGATGACAATGCACCTGCAATGTCAATTGATTTTTTCTTGTTATACCAGGTGTCTGTACGTGGCGGTAGCCGCTTACCACCAGGTGAGCCGTCAGCTTGTTTGTAGTCTAGTTGTGTTGTAATCAAAATATAATCAAAAAGATTGTAATCAAAATTATGACTTACCTTTTAAATTTATTTTGATGATAATATAAACTAAAAGTAGCTCGCTGGCGTTGTGGACGCCACTCCTTTTATTTATATTATCGAAAGTTGCTTTGGTTTCTGTTACGAAACTATCGCCATCTTCGATCCTGGGATGGGTCAATCAAAATTTGTTATCCTGAGCTCCTGTGCTTCGGAAGGCACTTTAAGCCGTTGGTCCCAGTTGTTACGGGTTATTTCCTGAGAATCACATTCCCAGAGGATCATGTTCCGTAGGATCACGATTTGTTCGACGACGATCGACGATGAAGGTAAAACAAATCGTGATCCTCCGGAACATGATCCTCTGGGAATGTTACTGCAACCGCTTTGACTCATCAACCCGCATTGGGCTATCACGCTGGTGGGCTTATGGCTCAAACTCCTCATGTGTTTTCATATATGAAGGCCTGTGCTCAGCAGTGGGACGTGTATAGGCTGGTGATGATAAATAAAAAAAAAAAACAAAAAACGTGAATGAGTGATCGCATCGATGATTTATTTTCTGTCAGTCGCTGGTTGAAATACATTATTGTATTTTACTATCACTTGACTGATGTCTGTTGCTACATTCAGTTCTCTATCTCCAAAGTTCTTACTCGGATTAAAATCTGTTATCAAATCTCCAAGCCCACAAATAATGCACCTATAGCCAGTAGCTATCTACCTATCTATGCATCTCATGACAATTCCACTAAGCCCAAACAAGGGTAGGTTACAAGGTATAAGTACATAGTTTTGATGCCTACCTTCAGATTCTATCATCATCTGATGAAGCCGGAAGGTAGGTAGCTCATTGGGATTATTCTAGTAACTGTAGGCACCACCGAAAAGTCGCAGGTAAGAAAAATACGCAATTTTGTTAACTTTGTCTTAGTATGATCTATTTTTTCCAGTTTTTTTGAATTAAAAAGCAAACTACTGAACCGATTTTGATAACATTAGACTGGGGCCAATTTGAGATATAGTTCAAAGAACAAAGAATTTTACAAATCGCTTTATAAATGGCGGAGTTGCTGAGCTATGAAAGATAAAAATAAAAAATGCAACAAAATATGTCGAACCTTCTCATCCCGTTAAATTCGGTTAATATTGTTCTCGCAAATAACATAGCATTGACTCCATTAATATTAATATAACTCTAACGTATCTCGAAAACGTACCTCATTTACAACTTTTTTCTTTGGATAGAATCGCTGGTGATAACTACTGCGTCCCACGTGTCAAAAGTCCGTTACCTACGGTTAGCAAAACCAGCTGCTCTTCGTATTGTACTTAAATGGATCAGCTGTTCCTATTGCGATATGAACACACAAAAGGGTCTTGGGAACGATTCCTGTACAATGCCCTTTAAATAAAAGGTCTGACAGGAAAAAATGTAAGCGAATTCCTTATTGACATTTCACGTTCGGTAAAAAATGTACGTTTTGTATAGGAGTTTCCTTTTACTAGTTAAACGGATAAATCCTGGTAATACACTTAATTTTTGATTTTTAACATTATTATAAATGTTTGAAAAATTACTCGCGGGTCGCGGGTTCGATTCCTGCCTCAGGACGTGATTTTTTTCTAGTTTTATTGTATTTTAATTACTGGGTAATACTCTTCATAATTATTATCTTTTGTAGATTTACGAGTATTTTGAGAAAGAAAATTTTTTGCTTGAGATTCTATTTTCGCCAGAATTTATTTATGACAGATTCGATGCAATTAAGAAATTAAACTATATCGCCGTAGTTAAGAAGAGTTCATCAAAACGAAAATGGAAACGTGTCCTAAATCTTAAATAATAAAATAAAAAATAAAAAAAAATCTTACTCGCATAAATAAGGTTAAAAAACTATATAGCAGGTAAACATACTAGATTAATGCGCGCTACACTAATATAACGTGTATTATATTTATTATTCATAAACGCAATCATGATGAGATTTTTTGGACAAGGTTTAGCCACAGCTATGCGTGTTGTGACTTTGTGACTCGTGATAAATTTATAATTTTTTCAACCACACGTGCGATCAAAATTAGTTAAAATGGAATTCTCATTTTATTTTTAGTTTTTGCTTGTTTCACAAACATGATACCTACAGCTCTAGATATCCAAATACTGATAAGTAAATAAGTTAATTTCATAGTCATTTCACGGAAAAACGCCAAGACACACGTCACAGTAAATTTATTTAAAAACATAAATTTTAAAATGAAAAGTCTATCAAAGTCAATTACTGTGTCATGAAAAGTCCTAAGCTGTTTTTAAATTATGTTTCGCGCCCAATTTACGCATGTAGGTTAACATCAAAGAAGGCTGTTTATCTTCTTATTTAAGTGTGAGGAGGTATAATGAATTAGAATGCTACGAATAGCTTCTCAGAGAAAGTATATCATTTATACTTTTAAAATGATATTTATCATAATGTTTGTTTTCCATGAAAATAGCTAATTTTCTTTCTCACTTAAACTATCAGCTACCTCGAGTTTTACCAGCAATAATTTACTATCTGTAAATTTATCAAAGAATCTCACAAACAACGGATGGATTAAGGTCGTCGCTCCGATAACACGATAAATAAAAAAAACATCCAACATACATTGTATACCTACATTGAGTTACTAAGCATACGTCACTCTGATATATTCATTATTTAAATGGTCTAGTATGATAAATAACTGTTATGTTATTTTCGATGAAACTCTCTGGTGGCAATAAACTCTCCAGAATTACTATCTTATAATATCTTTATACTTACCTGTAAACCACTTAGATCATTTCCTTTCGTTCCTCAATTAATTATCTGAATCCTACAAGGCTTTCTTGGTTGAAAGTTATTCATTTATCCATTACATAATTAGATAGTTATTATGCAATTGACATTTCCTAATCGCTACTTTATTTATGTGTTTATATTTATTTATTATTGTCTATACATCATATTAACGTAGCTAATAACACTACCTTATGGTGTTCTATGCCGCCAGTAAGGTCGTCAGTCCTCATTGAGACCATGGGTCTCGTCTCCTATACTTACACCAACATTACGCTTTCTTAAGATTCTTACAGGGCAGGCAATACGTAAGTAGGGTACCTACCTACTGCCCAAGGTGCTACGAGAGTCTATAATCGCCAGCTATCAGGCGTTTCATACACCTGTTTTCCACCATTGTAGTTATTTTATTACTAGATATTATCAACAATTTATTCCATTAATACGTTTAACATAAAACTCAGACTATAGGGTGGAGCACAGCAATCTGCAACCCCAAACTTATTCGGGTTTTATGACCCCCAAAGGTCCAAAAACTTTCAAGATTTGCGAATACCGTTCGTTCATTCGTGCGTCTATTTATAGGTTTGTAATATCTTCAGGGTGTGTTAATCACCCGTGGGGTCGTCTACCTATGGGTGTATTGTTTGTGTATGAGTTCAAAAATTGTTTTCTTGAAATTTAATTTCCCGTTACTACTAGGTCTTTAAGTACGAAATTGCCGTTCTGTATAAAGTACTTTGCGCAAACTGGAATCACTTAGCATACTACTTATTTTTTAAAAATTATGTGGATAATTTAAGATATTCATTGTTAAAATGAAGTAAAAAAAATTTTAATAATAGAAAATAATTACAAAATATAACATTGAAGCTTCATAACTCTACAAGCTCTAATTGACCCTTAATTTTCAACTAATAAATTTTAACAAAAATTAATGATGCTATTCGTAAAATCCTGCTTGTAAACTGTTATAATTATTTTAGGTAGACATAATTTTAAATTATTAGGAAATTCAACCTCAATTTCACAGGTATTTAAAGACCTTTTATTTAAGACTACTCTAGCTACAAATGCTTAGAGATTTATCGAGACAAATCTCTGTGAATGTAAGTCTAGACTTCGTAAAACAATGTCAGCAATGATGGTGAACCAAACCAAGCTTATTATATTGGATATTTTTAGGGACGGGGTCCGAATCCGGGATATTTTACAATCCGGGTGCCTGCTCGGACCACTGAGCTAGGAATTGGGATAATCCGATGAATTTCTACTTGTCTATCTGTATTTTTTCCCTAATCGCATTTTGCTTGCGTAATAATTTTATGCAGGTGACTAATATTTTTTATTCAATGTCGAATATTTTTTATTCCAGATATTAGTTGTCCGAACTTTGCTGTATGTTGATCAGTGTTTTGACCTCACTGTGACACCGTACTGTGTATTCTCTAATTGAGAGATAACGTGATAAAATTAACCAAAACCGGTTGTACTCGTCGTGACGGAGGACACAACCCAGTTATTTTATTTGACATTGACAAGTCAACATCAATTATTACAACTAATTCTTCTACGATAGAAACACGCAGTTACCGATAGATTTCCTGTTTTTTTCAATGTTGATTATTTGCATTGTATTCCATGTTGCCTAAATTGTATGACATAACAGACTACTAAAAGTATTTTATATCGTCTTTCATTGCCATAAACTTGATAACTCAATGTATTTATGTATGTAAAAAATAATGCAAATTTTTAATAAAGTTGCATTAGGTCTAAAAATTATCTACTTACGTCTTTTACCCGCTGGCATAGCTCTTGTGTTGGGTCTGATACGTGGGTACTTCACAGACTATAGTATACTTTTCCCTTCGTTATGAAATAATTTTTATACCTACCTAAACCATGCAATATTTTTAAATGTTTGAAAATATCTAGTGTTTGATCCATATCTTTACTAAGTACCTACCTAATTCTACATTAATATTATCTACTTGAAATATTTTACTTTAAAATTAAATACTTAATCAAGGTTGTGAAATTACCTTCCATGATTTATAATGCACAATAACTACCTGTTATGAAATATCAAAATGTAAATAAAGTGTGTTGGTCGAAATGTACTTCGATAGGCTGTAAAAACAATTGTCCTAACAAACACATCTCTAGCTAAATTTTCCTTCAACTGCTTGACCTCGTGGTGAGTCAGGATTGCGTGTCCAACGACAACGTATACTTCTAACAGGTCATGGGACCTATCACAACAAACAAAGTTGAGTACATTACAATATTGTTTGTACAATGTTGTGCAAAACTATTATTTATTAAGATGACTGGCTTCTAATTTACATCAACTTTACATTTAACAAATTAAGAAGTTGTAAGCGTACAAAATTTTGGAAAATGACTTTGTTTAATTGTTTTCATACTTACGTACCCCGTATTTCAGAAATAACAATAACAGAAATAAGGTTATCACAAAATTTATTCTTTATAAACATATTTAAAGTAGATGTTTACATTTAAAACTTATCATCTATCAGTATCAAAATACTTTGGCGTGCAGCTCCTGGCTTCACTTGATCACTAACGTTAGATTGTTGACACAGTTTATCGTCTTATCACTACGTCCGATCACAGGCACTTTAGGGTCGGCTATTGTTTTAGCGACCTCACAGGCGTTTCTGACTCCCAATCCACTTTCGATGCTTGACGCTCCAAAAGGCAGAAGCCGAACTGCCGGCCTCGATTTCACTTCATTCCTGGTGCACTGCTATATTATTCAAGGCTCCTCATCTTCGGACAGCGAAGGTAGCACAAGCTGACGGCGCAGCCTCTCTCGTCGCGCCGGGGAGATGGACTTCTGTCTCCGCAGCCCTTCCGTATGCAAGATGTAAGGGCGCTGTTCCTGCTCGAAGATTTCCTCGGACTCGTCTTCCACCAAAGCAGGTAAGGCAGAACGACGATGCTTCTGTCTCCTCGGGCATTCCACTGTCAGGCACTCCATATCTCTCCTCGTCTTCGACAATACTGGGTAAACGTCGGCGTACAGAGCCGTGACTGTTTCTAGTTTCACAACCATGATTATTGGATTTTTATTTACTCTTAAACACGTGTTCTCTCGACGAGCTCTAAGTGCAGAGTGCGGGGAGGCGCCGCGCGTCGCTTTATATAGTCTCGCGACTGTTTTATAAATTGGTTTGTATAGGACGTCTGGCGTCACAGCGTCGAGAAGCGTGCACTTGTAAAATTTCCCATAGGTAAAAAACCAGCCAGCCCATGGACAATCTTTAGATTTCATAGCTTATATGGTAATCATAATAATGCGCTACGTATTTACACGTGAAGATCCTGTTATAACGGACGAGTGCAAATTCACACTATGATGGCTTCTTGACTAGCATTTGAATTGTTACAATTCAATATGTCTTACAATTAGAACAGATAACTGTAACTCGTATTCTATCAGTCAATCCTTGAGAGATTCTTTTATCATTACCTAGTTTAAGAAGCTTTTGAGAATTGGGTCGCCCGTTGGAGCCGTTTATTTTTTGATATCACTGGAAAACAAAGTAGGCTATGTACCCACGTACTTACAAACATTTTTAATTCGCCTTTTTGTTAATGCTAGTTCTACTATTTTTTTTATCTCAACGGGGTAACTCTTGACCTTCATCTCACCTGATGGCAAGTGAAGATAAGGCCGACAATAGAAGCGAGCTGCACTCGGATTCCTCAACCATATATGAACTGGCTATCTAACTGCCGGAACACAAAAAAGCAGTTAATATTATTGCTATGGCAGCAGACTTAGGTAAGATGGTGGTAGCTAGCCAGGCGGATTTAGAAGAGCCCTAACACCAACCAAACCGAGCAGACAATTTCTACCCACACGGGAATCAAACCCTGGACCTCTAGATCTGAGGTAGGTCTCAAACACTAGACCACAGAGGCGGATTAAAAAATTCAATGCGTTTTATACATTTTGCAGTGTTTTTAGTTGATTCTCTTATATTTGATAGCGACAATGAAAGATAAACTGCAGTTATAACTATTACAAAACAGTTATTATATCATCATTGAGTAATTCTGTTAATACGATGACTCAATTAAAGCGTGAAATGACTAACAAAAAAAAGTAAGATAAAGAAATTGTTCTTTTATAGAACATGACACGGTAAATATGAGTTTGATGGTGAACTTATGAATGAATGAAAGTCACCTATCTACAGTCTTTGAAGTGCAAATAGTTTTTTTTATATATATAAATCAAATGGAAAGAAACATCATGGATCTGCCAACACTTCAAATGCTTCCTAGATCATCCTCTTATATCCTCCTTTTGAAGATGAAAGATATAATATTTATTTATACTAAATGTAGAGCACACGATAACACACCTCGTTAATTGGAGCATTTGCCACTCATGCTTCACAAAATGATACTGTCCCCAACACAACTTTTGTGGTGAGTATCAGGGATCTCCTCATGTGTTTCTGCCATGTAGGAAGGCCTGTGCCCAGCAGTGGGACGTATATAGGCTGGTGATGATGATGATGATCAGGAATCAATGGAACATCAATTATGTCAGCATGATGCTCTACCGAGATTCAGAATAATAAACTTATCCAAAGCTAGAAGGCTCTTTCTGCTCTGAGATTATGTCCAATGGCGTCGATTTATACGCCTTAGACTCCATAATAAAAAAAAGTAATTCTAATAATTTGTAACATTTCACAAACAGCAATTTTCACTAACTCCTCAGGGTCCATGAGGTACCTAAGGTATAACACAAAGTAGTTGATAAATCTCTAAATAGAACAATAATTTGTATTCATTTTTTAACTCTTAGTTTAATTAAATGTATTGGCTGCGGGCCGACCATCTTGAGAAAAAATTAAACTCTTCTAATTTTGAAGTATGCGGAAAAGTTGAAAAAGTATTTTACTTGTTACCGGAATGTGTATAGAGTCGAACACAAAGGGAAAATTTAGTTGCTTACTATTTAAAGGTCAATGAACTGTATATTGGTGTTTTTCAAAGCATACTAGCAAATCCCACTTCCAATAACGCTATGTTGACCTACACAATCGCAGCCGAAAGCCTACGGTCGTGAATTAGTTTAAATAATTACAGTTAGGATGGAAAGTCCCATATCACAAAAAGAAAAAAAAAGAAAAATCAAGAATCTGGGGCAATGTTAAATTGCTATGATAGCTTTTATCTATTGTAAGGTCACTCATAGTAATTTTACACGTGGTTCTACTCACATAGCTAGCTATTTGTAAATTCAGTGTGTAAGTGGTGTGACCCAGTTACGAGCGCCTGGTCATACAAAGCCATACAAGGTTCTATACATCGGTGCTACGATTATTTAAAACAGATCTGAACCTTGAATAGGTGTATTGGATTTTCCGGAACGTCACTTCTGTTTTTTCGTAACGGAATACAAGTTTTAGTTTTGTCATATTTTCTATAGCTTGGCAGTTGAATCCTTATGATAAGCTCTCTAATAGACCTTTAAACACAGCGAACTAATTTACCGCCAAAATATCTGTGTTATTTCAGCTGTTTAACAGTCCTTTGTTTCGTATTGAAGGGAAAGGTAGCCAGTGTAATTACTGGGCACGGACGGCATGTCATCTTAGGCCTTTTAGGCACCTGCAATATCAAGTGATTTTTCCTTGTTATTGCAGGTGTCTATAGGCGGCGGTAACCGCTTACCACCTGGTGGGCCGTCAGCTTGTTTGTCATCTAATTGTATAAAAAAAATAGGAAAGACAGTGGTAGTTATTTATTACTACCCAAACAACCCTACATGAAGACCTATGAAATTACATAAGCGTGAGTATGGTTGATATGAAATGAAGGGAAAGTTATGCTGTAAAATAATCATCATAATCATCATCATCATCACCAGCCTATATACGTCCCACTGCTGGGCACAGGCCTTCCTACATGGAAGAAACACATGAGGAGTTTGGACCATAACACCACCACGCTGGCCCAATGCGGGTTGGTGGGTTAAAGCGGTTGTAGTAACAACCGGGACCAACGGCTTAACGTGCTTTCGACACGGAGGAGCTCGAGATTATAAATTTTGGTTGACCCATCCCAGGGTCGACCATGGCAAAAGTTGCTTTGTTTTCGTATTCGAAACCAGAGCGCTCAAACCAATACGCCACCGAGCTCCTCAATAATATTAATCCTTAAAATAATATTCACAAGAAAATGTACCACAATTTCCCACAGTTACTATCTCAGACTCTGTGGAGTATCAACATGAGAGTTTATAAACATCTTTCTACTTATAACAATTTGCACGAAGTTAATACGACTTATTTGTAAAACAGGCCATGCCTAGCACTCAACTCTTGCGCATCGACCCAGTCTAAATTTAAGTCCAGATCTACTCTTTTCTTAACTATATGACAAGAAAAGTTATTTGAGGTTTCTGTAATGACGATTTTCAACTTTACCTATACATATTCCTTCTCTAATTCCTCATTTAATAAAATGAGGCAGATAACTCATTTTATGTTTGGAATCGACACCAATGAAGTCAATTCAGTAGTTTGTAATTAAATTTAGAGTCGATTACAAACATCTCTATTAGTCTTACATTTAGTGGCTTTTCGGTGAAAATCAGCACAGTCTTCAGTTTTAATGATATCACTATTGAATACTGATTTATCAGTTGTTATTGTAGAAAAAAAAGAAAGAAAGAAGAATATTTTCGTTAAGTAATCAAGTTTTGGATTAAAACTCTGTCAAAAAATATTCAGTTTAATTATTTACATGTGATAATTTTGTGAGCTTCAGCGTCCATACTTTTTTCAAGTAACAAAGCAAGAAAATATTATATATAGAGTCGCAGATACATAGAGCTACGACAAATCTAGACATTATCAAACAGAATGATCAAGAAAGGTTGGACGCAACCACACGGGACGGAATTAGTGGCAAGAATGGCAGGAAATGATGATTAATCTTGTATTATAACAATCTAATCAAAACTTCAATTAATCTGAATTTAATTACATAAATGACATTTTAAATTAAAATCAAATATTGACTCAGCATGATATTAAAAACAAATTGTATGTATTTTATTTATTTTAAGTTGCTTTATTTCAATTTGTATCATTAAAGTAATGTTATTATAACAGTTGTAATTATAATACTTAATTAATATTATTTTTTGCATATCCTTTATGGGTAAAATAAAATGTGATATACCAACTTTGTACTCGCATAATTAATGATTATCAAATAAATTTTCTGATTCTGATTCGGAATCCACTAATTCCGTGCTTTAGATAATGACAGAATAAGTTCTATTGTTTATAAAGATTCATAGGCTCACACGACAAGGTCACTTCAACGGTGACCCTTCGCTTCGTGATTAAAATATTATTGTCCGATCCTCGTAACACGTTATACTGGAATCGATAGAAACAATTTGTTGACAACAACCAACAACCTTGTCGTGCTGTTCGTACGTGTTGTACCAACAACCTGGTCGTCATATTATATAAAAAAGAGTAGTCTATCTATTGAAATAATATTAACTTTCATCAATTTTTCAGCAATTTCGAAATACGTTTCTTTTCCTTACATCAAATCTTGTAAATCTTTACCACTGTTCTGCTAGAGTTTCTTTACAAAAAAATAAAACAGCCGGTGCTTCTCTTTCTTTTTTTTTCTGGAGATGGCTTAAAACCAACTGCTGAACCACTTCTATATTAGTCAACTATTATAATATCAATTTTTCTTTTTAGTTTTTTGAAAATATATTTAAAATTTAACATTTTATCACAAATTTTAGCAATACATTTACAATTTGAGCTTATCGACTTGTCTATGTCTCTATCATATTTTTTACTATTACACTCTTAGTTTAACTTGGCATTGAACTTGACAATCAATTTTTAATAAATTCTAATGTTCACACACAACTACTTAACTCTGGCAACTATTCCGAATCGACCAAAAAAGAATCAATTAAATCGGATCAGAAATCTCGGTGTAACCGGTGTACGTACATACACAAAAAAAACACCGAATTGAAAACCTCCTCCTTTTTGAAGTCGGTTAAAAACTAGTAAATTGAGAATTTATTCCATTTTTTAAATCGATTTCAAAGATGATTCTGCACTATTAGCTTTCTTTGCATTACCAATAAGGCGGTAATATGGCGAAGTAAGTATATTTTCAAGAAAACACCTTAGTATGATACTT
This sequence comes from Nymphula nitidulata, assembly GCA_947347705.1. Classification (NCBI taxonomy): domain Eukaryota; kingdom Metazoa; phylum Arthropoda; class Insecta; order Lepidoptera; family Crambidae; genus Nymphula; species Nymphula nitidulata. The sequence continues at coordinate 13,414,124 of OX374636.1, forward strand.
ATTTTAATTCAAATTAAATAAAACATCAATTTACACACTATTTATGAATTTGTCTCATACTTATATAATTATCATTTGACATCAGCTGAATAAATAATGTAATTATTGATGTATAATAAACAATAGAATATTTATTTATAGGCACGTAAGCGAAGTACGCAAGTCACGTATACAGTTGTATATTAATAGTACTTATTTGTCATTCAAAATAATGCTCAACACTGCAACACATAACTCGTTTAATGTGTATCTAAAATACTAAATGGCCCATAACATAATACACTCGGTAAAATAAGTGACGTCACTCGGTCTAAATACGACCGTCACGGGTAATAGTTATATTTCGTAAAAACATATTTTCTATTGCTTAAGCTTAGTATTCTGAATTTTAATTAAAACATTTTTAAGTTATTGTAAACATTTTGATTTTTTTTTATACAACTAGATGACAAACAAGTTGACGGCCCACCTGGTGGTAAGCGGTTATCGCCACCTATAGACGCCGAATTAGCTCCAAAACTGCGTTGACTTTTTATGCCATGCTTTGAAATGTAAAATTCCTACTTGCTAAAAGTATAAAATATAAATTCATTTTGAACTTCAATTCTGAGCCATCCGTTCGTAAATCTACTGCTCTTCAGTTCTTCTCAGAAGTAGGCTATGAGGTGAGCAACTCTTCAAGGTTTGTCCCTCCTTCTTTCTCTGTATTCACACGTCAATCATATATGTTTTCAAAATATTAAATTCGATATAAACTATTAACAACTATGTATATAGATAAAAAATAACTCCGGAAAACTAAATACAGACTTTTAAAACTGTCAAAATCATATGCTTCGCCTGCATGTTTCGTTTCTCAGATAAGGCACTTTGCCTCAGGACTACAACGCAACTACAATACTAAGTGATTTTTCCTTGTTATGGCAGGTGTCTATAGGCGGCGGTAACCACTTACCACCAAGTGGCCGTCAGCTTGTTATTGTCTAGTAGTATAGAAAAAACAGACATTTCAAATAGTTTTTACGGACTGTTTACTCACATTTTGCATATTTTTTGTGGTATATTTGTGGTATATATTTATATTGTTGTGGTTATGATACTTATGACATTTAAATTGGACATTTTAATAAAATATATGACAAAGATTCTTAAATCACTAAGGATTTACAATCTGAATTATGTAAATGGTCATTATTTTAAATATATTCCAGTATAAAGCCCTACGAACTCTACACAACTCTACCACGGTACAGACGTAGACGGACAGTCACATGAATAGTTATTGCAAATGCGCTTGGCCCAGATAAACGGATGAAGCCTTACTGACTGTACCAGAACGTTCTAGGCTTTCCGACCTTGCATCCACATGCAATCAGACGCTGTTTATTTCCTAACATTTTCCTACCTCAATGTCGCGAAATTTAAAAATGTTTTGAATATTCGCTATACAATTTAGCTCCAGAACACGATGCTCTGCAAAATAGAGGCAGCTTATTAATTTGTGAAGCCGCATAGGATCCCGGAGGTCGGGGGTGACAAATGATACTAAAAATAAAAATACCACGAAATTTATCACTAAAAATGGTAAAAAAAATTTAAAACATTAATAAAAAAAAGTACTACACTTTCTATTCATTCTGTAAACAGTTTACCAACTTTTTATGAAAAAAGTACCTAATTAATTTGAATTATTCTTTCCTTTTTAGTGTTTTGAAGTCGATTTTCATTTTTTCAAATTTTTGTTGTTCTATGATATTTCATATATCAAATTTTCCAAAGTGATAATTTAATATTATTTTCTTTGTACAGTTAATGCGGAGAGAATATTCTTGACACTTTCACCTAATACACAATAGTAGGAAAACCGTGATCGAAGGAACGCGGGGGCTGCTGGGAGATTTGTGAAGGTATCATATGACGTAGCACTGCGAATTACGGGACTCTTGACTACGTCATAGCTGTTGAGATGACACATCGTTTCTTGTGAAATTGTACAAAAACTTGCAACGTAGGGACATTTCCCAAATCGTCACTTTTCGCTCCCACGTCATTGTCACTAAGTTATTTATCTTCAATCATCCTTGTCTTAATTAATTTCATTACTCTACAAGAGAGCTGTACCTACTTATATTCATTGACAAGACATAGTTAGAATTATGTTCGGGATGTTTACCATGTGATTTCTTTGTAACGAGTTCCTGATATTCAAATGTTAATTATGTGTGTTATGTGAGTGCTGTGTTGTGTATTGTTATTTTGTTGTTGTTAAGTTGTTGTTCTAATTCAAAATTTCAAAGCCATGAAAGTATAATGTGCTATGACGTAGTTGGCTGTCAGCTTGTTTGTCATCTAGTTGTATAAAAAAAAATAGTTATCAAAAGTGCTAATATTCTTTCCAAAATATATTTATTCCTTTTCACTTATTATTTAAATACAAGTGGCCACCCTTTACTCGGTTATCAAAAATCGGTTATTGCGCCAAAAGATAGAATACAGGATTTAATCTTTCTCCATTTTATTCGGTTTAGCGTGGTTTAGCGGCATAAGAGTGATACCGTAACAGGCAGACAAAGTTACTTTCATCATCATAATCATCATCACCAGCCTATATACGACCCACTGTTGGGCACAGGCCTTCCTACATGGGAAAAACACATGAGCAGTTTGGGCCATAACACCACCACGCTGGCCCAATGCGGGTTGGTGGGTTAAAGCGGTTGCAGTAACAACCGGGACCAACGGCTTAACGTGCCTTCCGAAGCACGGAGGAGCTCGAGATAACAAACTTTAATTGACCCATCCCAGGATCGACCATGGCGAAAGTTGCTTTGTTTTTCGTATCGAAACCAGAGCGCTCTCGCTGCCTTTTAAAGTTACTTTCGCCTAATATAATTTTAGTATTGGTTTAGGTTCATTAGTAGCTCAAACATTATCTTTCATATTTTTTTGCATTTGAAAATTTAATCAAACAATGATTAAAGACAAGAATTTCTTTTCAAAACTACAATTTACTCAATTTCCTATCATAATAATTATGTTTCGTGACCATGTGACCGTGTTATTAAATAAAAGAGAGAGAGAATAAAGTTTATACCAGTATCTCCATTGTGAATTCGGAATACGAAACAACAGAAATAGATCGCATAATTCTGGTTCCGAGTAAAATCATTTTACGAGTTCCGAAATGCACTACGCTCGCTGTAACGAAGTACGATGTAAATATTTTAAACCGTGTAATGCAATTTTCCTCTCCTATATAAACCTACTTTACCTTATTTATTTTAATAAGCTTTCCTTATCTAAATTGTCATCCGTCTATACGATTTAAGTAGCAAAATTTAATAATTTACTTAACTCGAAATAAAATAAAAAATGAAAATCAACAGGCCTATTACGGCGGTAGTCACCACCTACGCCTATTGTTTTGTTTTAGTGCTTTATTCTTGTTTAGATAACCAAACAAGAATATATTACATAATAAAATACCTTCCCTTTCGACCTTATCCCACCTTCCACCTTCCTGCTCAGGAGCACGCGTGCCGGTCTTCGGAGTCATCCATTCACTGTCTCTACCTCAACATCACGCACGAAGAAATTTAGTGCCTCGTTTCTTTGTCGTACTTCCAGAACTTGGAATTCTTTGCCAGCACATGTGTTCCCTCCTTCCTATAACTTGGTATATTAGGTGGAGTTGGCTAGTGCAATGTCTATTCTGCACTAGCTGTCTTCGCAAATGGACTCTCCTTACCGCTTCCCATCAGGTCGTGTTGGGTCCATTGCCGTGCTTTGTATAAAAAAACCATATACTATATATGTACCTATTTTTAATAGGGATGTTGACAAAGGAGATGTTTTATTTACGTACACTATCTCAAAAAAATCAGGAAAAGCTCCTGAATCCGGGAAAAATACTAGTAATTCGTTTTCATGTATAGTTTGTTTGTACAAAAATTGTTTTTCGTCGATTTCACAGTTATCTAGTATGGCAATAAATAAATAAATAAAATAAAATTATTTATTTCGGACCGGAATCCATAGTGTTAGTAACAAAATAACCTTATAAACTATGTTAGTAATAACAAATTCTTTTTTAAAAATTAAAATTGAAATTGGGACAGTAAACAAATAAATAAAATAAGACACCACTATCACGCATATCGATTATACGTGATAGTCGCGTCCTTATTTAGGTGGACGCGAGTCCAGTGCAATATGGCGGGGACATAGAAGTTAACTAAGCGTCACCAATGTGACATAGCCGTCATGATGAATATTTTGACTGTGTTGCAGTTTTTTCTATAAAAATTCTTGTTTTGTACCCCGCAACAAAGCAAATAAAAAGAAAATGGACAATTGATCCTGTTCTGCATATTTTCACCTATTTTTCAGTATACTGTACATAAACCTGGCCGGGTCTCCATACATTTTTGGAACATCTCTTTAGCAAAAGTATTTCGGACAGTTATTTTAATATGAAAACTAATATAAGCAAGTTTTTATATATAAAAGCAAAAAATATATAATAGTCAAATGCTTAAAAACCAAGACAATACTTGTAGATGTTTTAATTCTCATTTTCATTAAGGAATAAAATTATCTTTTGTTGATACTTGTATGCTTTTATCTAGATTGCGAAATGTAGATTGTAATCGTAGCACTATCAGGTTTTAATAAAGATAGTTACTTACGCTTGTTTACGTTGGTTGTTAAAAATTTCCATAACTTAAGGGCTCTCTGGGTTTTAGGTCAACATGTGCGTATTATTTATTATGCGCAACATTTCAGACGGAAAGTTATTGATTATTTATTTGTAATTATGAAGATTTAAAATTACTTCATCAACAACCTATTTATACGTCCCACTATTGGGCACAGCCTTTCTACTCGAGAAGAGCTTTGAGCCACACCACCATCATGCACCATGCCAGCAAGAGCACGCTGGCCTAATGTGGTTGAAGGCGGCTGCAGTATCAACCGTTAAAACCACAATGACTTACAATGTCTTTCGAAGCATGGTAGAGCTCATGACTGCCTATCTCACAGTCAACACGAGACCGTGCTGTTAGCATGTAAGCGGCGGAAACTATTCCATAGATACAAACTTTTTTTTATGCGAAGCACGGCAAGTGACTCAACGTCACCTGATGCGAAGAGGTAAGAAGAGTCCATATAAGAAGACAGCTAGTGCAGCTTGATACACAGAGCTCTAGCCGCCTAAAATCAATTTTTAAATCAATTAAAATCTTGTCGGACCAAAAGATGCCTTTCTACGCCTCTTTTGAAGGAACCCATGTTATAGGAAGGAAGGAACACAAGTGTCGGCAGAGAATTCCATGTTTTGAAAGTACGTACGACAAAGAAACAAGCGACTAAACTTCTTAAAGCGTGAGGTCGAGACAGTGAATTAATTACTCCGAAGGCCGGCTTACGTGCTCCTCAGTAGGAAGGCTTAGCTAGCATTTGAATAGACCACTAAGCAGGTAGGTAATTAAGCTATGGGCCCACCTGATGGTAGTAAACATCAGCAGGGAACTCAAGCCATATCCCAAGTGTACGCAGAAGTAAGTTTTTCTGTGAGCGTACAGTACGCAACATTTATTCCGACGTGTGAGGATGAATGAGGTCGTGGACATCATGTCAAAATAATTGCTCCGTCCTCCTAGTAGATAAAAAATTTTCAATAAAAAAATCAAAGAAATTAAACATAATGATAAGTAATGAATATTCGTCGTCGAAATAACTGTACAATCGTATGAAAACCTCGTAAAGAGCATAAGGAGACTCCCGTAAAGAGCATAATGAGACTTACGTCAGAAGCGCAAGGAGCATAAGGAGTTACGGAGGCTCCCGTGAGAAGCATAAATCTCTCCTTAGACATAATAGTTCAATCCCACTTGTATAAGCACGGGAATGTCAAATGTTTTATTTGTTTGAGTACACAGTACCTATTACAAATACAGGAATAAACAGTCTCACAGGTATATTATACGAAGATTGGGTGGAAGCCAAAACAAACGGGCGTTCCCTTGAAAATACGATTTTCCGAGTAAAATCCGTTTTGCTTGATTGACGGCACAATTTCATGGTAGTCTCGATGAACCAGTAAATCTTGTTATTTTTCGGAGACGACTTCGGATGCTTTCGAGAAATATGAATATTATTTAGTTTTATGCAAATCGCCTTGGCGAAAACACACTGAAAGCTGGAAGTAATGTTTTTAAAAATTAAAATAAGCCAAACCTAAAAATTATGTTTTTATAAATAATTTTATCATTTTAATGTTTTCTTACTTTATCCTATTAAGATTTTATCAATAAGTTAATTTATGTTATTACTTTACCTTTATGATATAACCTAAAAATTAGATAAGGTTATCCCTGAAGGATTAAACCCAACCATACTACTTATATTGTAACTCTGTCCATCTGTTTGCTACGTTATCAATGAGGAGATATCATTAAACTGCGTATTTATATTCTTCATTTTGTTCATAGGATAAATGTTAGAAAGATTAGAAAAGTCTCTACACCAGAAAAAAGTCGTGGGACATCCCAGGTCCTTGGTAGCCCAGCCCCCTTATTCACAACTGTCGGGTAAGAATCGAATTTCGGAATCTCTATACTTGTCACATTTTATCGCGGTGCGTGAAAGTGAGACGCCATGTGACTTTTCGAATCGAATCCGTAATCCGATAGTTTCTGAATAAGGGGGAAGTTGGTGAGAACAGTCACCCAGACCCACCCCAGACATGTCCTTTTACTATCGTACAGTCGACAGCACATCAAGTTTAACAGTTTGACCTTGATACTGCCCTTACTGCGTTCGTAATAGAGGCGGCTTTCGTAGTGCAACTGTTACACTTGATGTGTTGTCATGTGTATAATAAAATTTTAAAATAACGATGAAAATAGCTATCTCGGTAGTTAGCAAAATTACTAACTCTAGCTACAGCTACGAATCGTTGCGTGTATGGGTGGAATGTATGGGTGCGATCTTTTTAGCCCCCGACGAAAAAATAGGGGTGTTATAAGTATGACGTGTCTGTAAAAAAAAAATGTTTTAACAAAAATAAAACCGACTTCAAAACACTAAAGATCCTAAAATCTATTTTTTTGGGTTGGTGCTTCACTTTCTATTGTCTCTGGAAACAGCTTAGCACCAACTCCAAAAAATACATTTCAGAAGGTAAGTACCTCGGTACCGAAATTGAATTATTTTTTCCTTTTTTTTACGCGATCCATTCTCGCGGATCATAGGAAGTAAACGTGGGCGCAACTCTTTTACCTGTAATGGACCGAGAGGATAACAGAATAAGGATATATTCTTGGGTTTGATGGTTTGAAATAGATCGATCTAAAACTATCGTCACCTACATAATTAGTTGACATTGTAAATAGATTGACGCTGTTCACAATTTTTACAATAATACATTAGTGACGTATTAATATAATACCTCGTAAAAATAACTTAGTAATGAGAACAACAGGGTATATGAGTAACAACGTATTTATCTCAAGATAATGGAAGTCGATAATTATGTAGCTTAAGAAAAACCCACCTGCTTAAAAAAGTATTGTGTGCGTTATACCTGGGGAAAACAGATCATTCATACCCAAGGGAAAAGGTTTACATCATCATCCTTACAGCCTATATACGTCCCACTGCTGGGCACAGGCCTTCCTATATGGGAGAAACAAAGGAGCTTGGACCATAGCACCACCATACATACCCAATGCGGTGGTAGGTTAAAGCGGTTGCAGTAATAACCGGGGACAATTAACGGCTTTATATGCCTTCCGAAGCACGCGCGAAGGAGTATGAGATTAGAAATTTAGGTTGACCCATCTCGGGCTCGACCAAGGCGAGAGTTGCTTTGTTTTCGCAATCTAAGCCAGAACACTCAAACTGCTTTCCCCCCAAGCTCATTATATCTATCATAGAAATATTAGGATATCATATAGGTACTTGAGAATTTCTTTTACAAGGTTTCAATTATTATGTTAGCTTATCCATACTAGTTCAAACTTCCTTACTCGATGCGAATTTTGTAAATGCGAAAGTGTATGTCTGTATGTCACCTCTTCACGATTAAACCGCTGAACCGATTCAGATAAAATGTGGTATAGAGATAGTTTGAGTCCCGGGAAAAGACACAGCATAGTTTTTATCCCAGAAATCATCATTTAAAGAAGTGAAAAGGAGGGTAGAAGTTTGTAACCGAGATGGTTTCAGACCCTAGCAAGCACATTTTTTTTTTTTTTTATACTACTAGATGACAAACAAGCTGACGGCCCACCTGATGATAAGCGGTTACCGCCGCCTATAGACACCTGCAATAACAAGGAAAAATCACTTGATATTGCAGGTGCGTTGTCATCCTGGGGCCTAAGATGAAATGCCGTCCATGCCCAGTAATTACACTGGCTACCTTTCCCTTCAATCCGAAACACAGCGAACTGTTTCACGGCTGAAATAAGAAAGGCGGTGGTACCTACCCAGACGACCCTACATACGGGCCTACCACCTAGTAGCATAAGGCGTATTTTGGCGCGATAATCGTCGCCTACGCTGGCAGAGCCGCGGGTGGCCACTAGTTAAGCATAATAATGAATATTAATATATCTGTCTTTCTAAATAACACTATGTGTAGGTATGTATGTAGGTATATGCATGTTACGGGAAACAGTAGGTATTGAAAAGTTGAAATTAAAATTAAAACCATTAACAATCAAAATTCCTTGGAAAACGGCTATTAACTTATGTATACAGGGTGTAAGAACAACACTCTCGAATACGAAGGCAGATGGCAGCGCAAAAAAGTTGATTCGCAAAAATAAATCAGCCGTTTAGTGTGCTAAATTAAATCTTAATATCTACAGAACCTGTTTGTATGGAACAACTGTTTTTTTCGCAATTTTTTTATACCACTAAGGTAATACAGCATACGGCCCACCTGATGGTAACCGTTTACCGTAGCCTATGGATACTGGCAGCAGGCGTATCACTTGCGCGTTGCCGACGCTGTAAAAACCTTTTCTAACCCCTATTGAAGAACCCCGTGCTGAGGCCTTACCACCATCTTTATAAAAGTGATTCATATTCCGCTCGTTTCAGTATTGGTTCCTAAACTGCACCGCTGTTATAGTCGTAGATAGCGTCGTACTCGTAGTACGGATATAGCGATTCTACTCAGTTTAGCCTGTTATTAATCTGTGGTTTAGGTTCTAAACTAGATCGCGATAAAAGATGGTGGTACGGGTGCTGTACTCGTTCGAGAAAACCTCTGCATGGAGCTCATTCCGCAGCCTGAGCGTACGCGGGAGAAAGTTTTTCTGAAACCGCACAGTACCAAACCATTTTGGTATCCATCGTGTGAGGATGAACTCCCTGACGATGGCGAGCGGTGCGATGGTAGAAAGAGACCGTGGGCATCATGTCAAATAATAATTTAAATTTTTTTCAACAAGTGTTTGGAGCGTTTCTCTTACCCCTTTTTTATCAGAAACTTTTTAATTACATCATTACATAAGTAGGTAATTATTTCTTGGCCGCGACCGGCCCGGGGTGAGGCCTAGTGCCCCACCCTAGGACTGGCTCTGGTCGGTTCTAGGGTCGGGCTGCCCGGAGACGGCACGGTGAAATGCTTCGGCAAACCCCGGGTCGTCTCCATTATGGGCATGGGGAAACCGGAGTGGTTTAGCAGGTATTTCCGTGCCGCTATGATCAGGCTCTGGGCGACCCCTGCACAGGCCCACGTCTAGCCGACGGTCCGCTGGTCCACCTAACCAGCGGTTTAGGGTATCGTCTGTAAGCGGAGTCCACTCCGGAAAAAAAAAGATAATTATAGCTAATTACCTATGTTTTTCAAGATGGAAGTGAAAATATCAAAAGTTCAGAGCTTTATAAGGTAAACATCTAACCAAGGATAATTTACTAAAGCTTCTAATTTAAATATCGTATCTAAATACCATTTCTGAGAACTGGGTGTTTTGAACTATATTTAACTGTAATCTTAATCAGTTTTGGTAGGTAATTGTTTTCCTAAGAAAAAATATTTAAAACAACGTTTTTGTTTCTATAACTAAAGTTAAATTAAACGAAAGCAAATACTAATAATGATTATTAACATAAAAAATACATATTAGCAAAGTACTAATAATAAACATTAAAATTGTCAACACGCGAACTGTTACATATATTTTTAAAAATACCGAAGTAGGCAAAATACACCTATTCTTCCAATTTATTTTTACAGTCCTATTACGGCGGTAGCCAATCTCAACGCTTATTACGGAGGTATTTTACTTTCGTGTATTATTCATGTTTGGAAAGGTAAGGTACTTCAATTTTCGTGTTATATTCATGATTGGATATAGGTATTTACATTTTTATTTAGGTTTGGAAGGGTATAAGGTATTTTATTCTAAGATGATTATCCAAACAAGAATAAAATACGGAAATAAATATACATCAGTATTAGGCGTTGATTTGGACTACCGCCGTAATAGGACTATTTGCGTTGGTAAGATCATAACAGTAAATACATATTTACACTATAAAAAATATACCGATAACGAAAAACCTATAGACCATAATTATAGAGTGTATTCTTTGGGTTCTCGCTATACACACAATTATTTTTTTCCAATATTTAAAAGGGTGTTGCAATCATTTAATAATGATATTATGGTCGATAGTTCGTGGCCCTCATTCGGTCATACATGACCCAAATCTCAAATCAATAACAAAATAGTTACATTCGTAACCAGATTATACCGTTACAAGTTAACTCGATATTAGGTCAACGTGTGTCTATTTATTATCTAATCGTATGTACTGTGTTTTCAGAGCTTATCCAATTCATTCTCGGGTTTTTTTTATAAAACTTTCCATCAAAAGTTACTAGTGTTATCAATTTATTGACTATTTTGTGGCGATAAATTAGGTTATTTGTGAATTTACTGTCATTTTTTTTATACTACTAGATGACAAATAAGCTGACGGCCCACCTGATGGTAAGCGGTTACCGCCGCCTATAGACACCTGCAATAACAAGAGAAAATCACTTGATACTGCAGGTGCGTTGTCATTCTGGGGCCTAAGATGAAATGCCGTTCATGCTGTTTCACAGCTGAAATAAGAAAGGCGGTGGTACCTACCCAGACGACCCTACATACGGGCCTACCACCTAGAATTATATCATAATAGAACTGGTCTTTAGTTCTAAACTAAATTAAGATTTATAATTATAGCTTAGTGTTCTGCGTCGTCTTACCATGTACTCTGAAGGGTGATAACCATGGCTAGAATAAACGGCTTAGTAGCACCACACTACAGAATTATTCTTTCCTCTATGCTAGCACGGTAAAGTACTAAGCATACCAATTTAGACAGCATGTAGGGGTTGTAAGTCTCTACACTTGTAATAATTATGCTTGCTATGGGGGTTACTCCGAGGAGTGCTAAATAAAACCGACCCGTTAGAGTGCTGCTGATACACTGGTTTATTCAAGTAATAAATAATATAAAAGTATAAAGGTGATGCGTGTGCAAACGCATTTAGGTCAATTGTCAATTAATTAATTATAATAAAAATGCTGATTATGTACGTTGGCTCGTACACAGCATTAGTACTTATTATAACTCGTAGAGTAGTAGCCAGTTCACTTTACGTTTACTCTACTCATGGTAAAGCGCCATTAATCCATCAAGTGGCGTTATCCCGGGAGACTATAACAACTGAAAAATCAAATAGTACATTAGCATTCTCAAATCCATCATATCAATTTGGTTACCCGTTCGTACCTTGCCAGCCTGCCACCCCGGCGACTACTAATATAAAACCAACTGTCTCTGGTATTTTTTATCGATATAAGAACAGTTTTTCTATGAACCAAAATGTTTTTCCTTGACGTGATTTTAAAAATACTGTACATTTTATCCTGTGCTATTTATTACGACAATCAGTAACATCCTCAGCAAAGTAAGTGAGCTTTCGTAATAAAGTAATAAGATGTCAAAAATGCCAATGCACTTCAACCTAATTAATTAAACGTTATTAATTAAGTAGGTACTAATCCGCTATGTGCTATTTTTAAACAGTAAATGTATTTAACTATACTGTTTAAGAGGAGCTCGGTGGCGTAGTGGATTGAGCGCTCTGGTTTCGATCACGAAAACAAAGCAACTTTCGCCATGGTTAGTCCCTGGATGGGTCAATCAAATTTAGAATATTGAGCTCCTCCGTGCTTCGGAAGGCACGTTAAGCCGATGTGCATGCGGATTGAGTGATCCTATCTTCAATCTTTACAATAATCTACGAGGATTTAGTAAATAATTGTTAAATTCGTTACAGTGAAGTAAAAAAATTGTAAAACCTGAGATAATACAGATATAGTCAATAAAGTGGATCACTCATACCGCATGCATTATAAAATGTCATAATGTATATCTCATAATATATAACAGTTCTGCTTCTTATTTATACATCAAAAAATTGTAAAAAATTGTTAAATACCATTACCAAATTATGGATTAGTTTGCATGTCTCGTTTAAAAATTATAACGATTTATTTGGATCACTCACACCGCATGGTGGCCGTATGAGTGCTCTTTAAAAATATCACCTTATACTGAATATATACATATTATTTTTTTGTATATTATAGCTAAACGTGAGGTTGAATTTGTTAAACAGTGATCTTGACATAAACTTATAATAGATGGAAGAAATTCAAGTTTTCCGTTTCCTTCAGCATGCCGTCTGAGTGATCCACATTTCGACCTCTATTTACTTTCGTATACCACCTACATAAACTGAAGATATACCCAAAATTGTTAAATTTTATTAACTAAAATTTGGCATATTTTCTGTTAATGTTCGTGCGATACTTTAGGAAATATCTCGTTTCGTAAATTCCTGAAGAAAATGACTGAGTAGGGTGTCTTTGATTTTTCATTGTGTGAGACTATGTGATATATCCTTACTGGGACAGATGAAACTAAATAAAAGCTTGTAAAAAACAGAATCGAATTATTTTCGCTAGCACTATACATTTGATTAATCAAAAATAAAAACCAACTTCAAAACACGCCAATTTATTAATTTAAAATACCATACGACATGATTTACCTTTTACTCTTCATTCCAGATAAGTAGTCTGTAGTTGATGAAGCGAATACGCTGTTGTTGGTTGGCTCATTCTAAAATCAACATTTTTAATATAATCAAATAGAATTTCTCTTTGATGAAAAAAAATGCCATTTAAACCAATGACACGTAAGAACCTAACGTCCTGTCGTGAATTCGTGATCGAATAACATACATACAAAACACTAAAAAGGAAAAATAATTAAATTTAATCCTCAAAATGTATTTTTTGGAGTTGGTGCTTCATTTTCTATTGTTTCAGGTAACAGCTTAACACCAACTCCAAAAAATCCATTTGTAGGAGATATCTTCCTATCTTTCCTGTGCGTCTCTGTAGTATCACGAGGGGTACCCAGTGGTGCCGTTATTGATCCTGGGCCTTAGCTTGAGCAACGGATTTCCCTGATCCAGTACACAAAAGCCCACTCAAGGGGGGCGATCCCCTATCCACAACCCTGGGGACGGGTCCGATGGCAGACTGGAAAACCGCACACGGAACACAATGCTTCCCTCACTTAACCGTACTAGTGATTGTATCATATTTGAAACATACAAGCGTGCGACAGTGTTGGCCTTTTTTTTCTTCTACATAATTACTACAAAGCGGATTATAATCATAACACTTTTTCTAGCGTAATGCTGGTAATAAATTTTAACAAAGAATTATTTATGAAAAATTGAAAATGAAAACTATGCCTAATGTCAACTTGTCAAATTGTAAAATATGGGAAAAAATATTTCTGCTCCTCCTACCAATCGGAGTACCGATCTTAGGATATGGCCTGTATAATGGGCTTGACTGTACTTTTGGTTAAGTTGAATAAGTGATAAAAACAAAAACATTCAAGGAATGGGAAAAAAGATTCCCGCTCCTCCTACCAATCGGAGTTCCGATCTGAGGACAGGGAAATACCCATATTGAGATTATATCTTCATTGACGTAAATAATTTATAGATAAATTGTACCGTCAATAAACTTTATGATATAGGATTTTTTAATTAAAATATATGTTTTCTAGAACATGTGGTTTTTCATTTACAGAGCATGTATAACTTTCATTATAACATATAAGTAGGTGAATAAAATATAAAAAGATTAATAGAAATAAATGCACCAGAATACTAATCATCGGTCTCAATCAACAGCCCTGTAAATTTTAGGCATCCAGAATGCTCGGAGCACAAGGTAATCTTTTCCAAATATTAAATAATATGAATAAATATAATAAAAACGCCTGGTCCTGTCCCTGTAAGGATATATCACATAGTCTCACACAATGAAAAATCAAAGACACCCTACTCAGTCATTTTCTTCAGGAACTTACGAAACGAGATATTTCCTAAAGTATCGCACGTACATTAACAGAAAATATGCCAAATTTTAGTAAATAAAATTTAACAATTTTGGGTATATCTTCAGTTTATGTAGGTGGTATACAAAAGTAAATAGAGGCCGAAATGTGGATCACTCAGACGGCATGCTGAAGGAAACGGAAAACTTGAATTTCTTCCATCTATTATAAGTTTATGTCAAGATCACTGTTTAACAAATTCAACCTCACGTTTAGCTATAATATACAAAAAAATAATATGTATATATTCAGTATAAGGTGATATTTTTAAAGAGCACTCATACGGCTACCATGCGGTGTGAGTGATCCAAATAAATCGTTATAATTTTTAAACGGGACATGCAAACTAATCCATAATTTGGTAATGGTATTTAACAATTTTTTACAATTTTTTGATGTATAAATAAGAAGCAGAACTGTTATATATTATGAGATATACATTATGACATTTTTATAATGCATGCGGTATGAGTGATCCACTTTATTGACTATATCTGTTTTATCTCAGGTTTTACAATTTTTTTACTTTACTGTGACGAATTTAACAATTATTTACTAAATCCTCGTCGATTATTGTAAAGATTGAAGATAGGATCACTCAATCCGCATGCACACGTTAAGCCGTTGGTCCCGGTTGTTACTGCAACCGCTTTAACCCACCAACCCGCATTGAGTCAGCGTGGTGGCGCTATGGCCCAAACTCCTCATGTGTTTCTGCCATGTAGGAAGGCCTGTGCCTAGCAGTGGGACGTATATATATATAGGCTGGTGAGGATGATGATGTAATCCTTTTCCCATGTGTATGAATGATGATGATGATGATACTGTATAAAAAAAATAAGTTGCCCCCGGCCTCATTAATCATCAATCTAACGCCATCTTATTGAGACTATTCATAAGAGCACAAACACGCTATGTCTGCTGTAAGTTTCTGAAGAATTAAGGATCCCGCCGACTTTTTGATGGTAAAGGATCAGCTCACGGTTAGTTTGTCATGGGAATGTCACCGAATTGACAGTACACCAAATTTAAAATCAATCGGATCTTAAAGAAAGAAAGAAAGAAAGAAAGTTAGCCCTTTTATCATGTAGAAAATAAGCTAATAGTCATCAAACGCCTGAACTGATCTTCATAAATTATAGCTAAGAACCATCCTAGTCACGTCAGCTTTCAAACAAAAAAACCGAATGAAAATCGGTCCATTCGTTTAGGAGCTACGATGCCACAGACAGACACACAGATACACAGACAGACACGTCATAACCTCAGATCATTCTTTTTATGATCTGAGCGTCAAACCTATAACACCCCTCTTTTTTCGTCGGGGGTTAAAAATATATCGAGTTTAGTAGTTTTACAAGTTTTAAAACAACGTGAGGTTACGGTTAGATCGGTATACTAGTGATTTGCCTGCGATTATCTGGAGGTACTTTACTAGAATACCGAGCGGAAAAACCCTATTGCGCAAACTCTTAAGCACTATTCAGATGGAGGTCTCGATTGCCTTGCGCTATGGAAAATTTAAGGAAAGAATCATCCAAGGAAAGGAAGTTAAAAGAAGGAGGAAGTGATCTGACCAGCTAAAGATCTTCTGCCTCATTCGCATCTATTGCCACCGCATTTCACCTGAGGTCGTAATGACACTGGAATTTTTCATACCACTAAGATGGCAATCAATAATGGTAGGAATACCCACTAAAACTCCCGGTAATTCCACTGCCCTTCGCGGGCGTGGCTCAGGCTCTGCCGATAGAATTTCACTAGGCCACCCGAGGCAAAAATTATTTGAAAGAAGAGCTGAGAATTCGCCGACTAGATAAAGATGAACCTTCATGAGTAGGCTGTATTTTTTGTTATTTATTTATTAACACTCAAAATGTTCAAGAAAATAGATAAAAGAGTTGTGTACAATTGATCTGCTTATACTAATGAAATCTCTGCCAGAAGACCTGCGATAGGAATACGAGAATACCTATAACTGGACGCAGTATACAATACATACAATAGTGAGCATGTTGTATTAGTGACCTTGAAGTTTCCATTCAGCACACCTGCGAGGTCAAGCCATTGTCCAATCCTCGTAACTTTGAATGAATGCAACAATGCAAGGAAAAGTCTAGATTTTGTCGAGATTTCCTTTTTTTCACGCCTTTAATACTAGTAAATTAACATTTTGCCTATTTACAAGTGAAGATGTTTTAGTTCAGAAATATTAAAGTACTCGAACGTGCTACGCTTGATGTGGACGTCTGTACATTTGTAAGACAGTAAGACATAACATACGTGAACCAAATAATTAATGCCTATTTGAACAGGACAATAACAAGTATTTTCATAAAAAATTATAAGAAAACACACGACAGTCACGAAACTAAAAGCAATAAAAAAAAAACTAATAATCTTCCATACTATATGTTTATTGTTGGCTGAAAATAATGTTACGCATTACCATACAAATACGTCGCAAGTCCCAACTATCGACAATATGTAGAAGAACTAATATACAAGTAGGAAACAACCTCGAAAACTTAGAAGTCCTGTTTAGTCTTTGCGTGTTAACCGTTCCATAAGATGATCATGCTGTAAACGTTATACAGGGTGGTGCCGTCAATACGACAAAAAATAAAACATGGGCTATATTAGTTCATAGAAATGGCTTCCCACTTTCAAAAACATCTTATTCATGTGATAATTTCGGGACATTTCTATAAAATAATGCAGCCAATGTTGTAATATTTCATACAAATGTCATGAAATTATCAAATGATAGGAACCATCTCTTTGAAATAATATAGCCCATGTTTTAATTTATGGTCGTAATGACAGCACCACCCGGTTTGCAACAAAAAAATAACCAAAACTTCATAAAGTTTACCAAATGGTAACAAATCGCCATTTATACCAAAAGATAATCCTTACACAATACAACCTAAAATTACTAGAGGCCAATTACTAGAGTAGTGACATTTTCATTTAGAGTTTTCGATTAAGAATTTCTTTTTTTGGGTAATTCTGATTTCTGGTACATCTTGTATAGATGGTATATACAACTGTTGACGATGATGATCAGAAACGCGGTTTGATGTTTAATTTTAATTTAATCAATGATGATGTGACTGGTGATTGATTGATGAGTGTTGCAATGGAGTTTTAGTTCCCACTTCGTAAAGATTTACCAAACATAAACATCAACAATTGACACACAAATACTTTTGTATATTCAAAGGTTGACGATTTCCACGTCATCTTTACATCATTGTGACGTCACTGGTAATATTATTTCTCCATTTAAATGCTACTGTACTGTTAACAAAAGATTAAGTTAAACGTTCTACGTAGTAATATACGCGGCCATACTATACACGTGGCTAAGATTTTTGTGTCTTATTGAGTAAAAAATTATTAGCTCCTGACATGACTTGTTTAAAAAATACTATAATTGATTATAACTTTCAGCAAAAACCTAAAAAAGTCTTGGAAAACGTTGCCGTCGAAATGTTCATGGGAGTGGGAGCACAGGCGCTCTATTGCGCCTCTTATAAGCACTCAAAGGAAAAATTTACATGTAATTTCAGTTGTCCATTGCAATGAAACTGTATGGAAATGTATTGCTCATTTTTCTTTGTGGTAGGCAGAAAACAGTATTCATATGTATATTCTCCTTTGTTGTTAGTAGTGGCCACAGCAAACACAGTTTGTTTAAAGTTTTAAGTAAGCGTTTTTTTCCTCTTTACAAAATTTAGAATGTTGATACGAGCACCATACGGAAAGGTACGAAAAAGTAGCTAATCATTGTAATTCGAGCCTCGAGAAAGATGCATGTCACTATTCTCACTATACGACACCATATCAACAAACAAATATTTAATAGGATTTTTACAAACAAGACGTCTCCACGTACCTAAATTAAAAACGCTTAAAGACACTTCATGTACGTTAGGCACAATGTATTTACAAGTTAATTTTTCTTATCAGACATCATTTGCGTAGGCGCATGGCCGCCTAGCGCGTGTTAGATAATATCCAAACAAACCGAAATTAGCTATTCATGGCGTGTCCATTTCCTTATCAATGACGTCACTGGCCCCGCGTCATTGGTTCGCAAAATCGATACGGATTTATCGTTTCACCACTTTTACGACAGCCATACACATTTATTATTTTAACCGACTTCAAAAAAAAAGTAGTTTATCAATTCAATTATTTTACACAATATACCTATACATCCATATTTCCATAGAAATTTAATCAAAATCTTAATTTCCAAAAAGGGAACTTGGGGCCCCATTGTTGTAAATAAAAATAAAGTAAAATGCGTGTGTACAAAGATATATTGGTAACCAAGTAACAAGCTGTCAAGAAGTGACTTAGAATTAAATAATTTAAATAACAATCTAGATTATAAAACTAGCCAGTATACAACATACGCCCCCTTAATCTAAATTAGTTATAAAATTATAAATTAGAGCACAGACAGCTACTAAAAATCAAACTAAATTCTATCCTATATAAACAACATAACTAAAAACACAAAAACTTAAGTAATGCCCATTCTATCTAGACATACTTTATGTTTTATCCGCCCTAAGGGTTTGGTCAATATATCGGCAGGTAACTTATCTGTCGATAGAAAGTTTAATTTGACAGTTTCATCATTGACCTTCTCACGAATAAAATGAAACTTAACATCTATGTGTTTAGTTCGATTGTGATGGATAGGGTTGGAAGCTAACGCAAGTGCACTTTGACTGTCAGAATATAAAACAACTTTGTGGTGTTCACCTGAAAGTTCTGCGTATAGTCGTCTGAGAAAACAGGCCTCCTTGACAGCGCTAGAAAGAGCCATGTATTCAGCTTCAGCAGACGAAAGAGCTACGGTTGGCTGCTTACGCGCTTCCCACGTAACAGGACCTCCAGCTATACTAAAGTAGTATCCTGTATATGAGCGTCTATCTTCGGTACAGTTTGCCCAGTCTGCATCGGAATAGCCGCAAAGTCCTGTATCTTTTGTCTTTCTGTAAGTGATACCCAAATCTTTAGTTGCTAATAAGTATTTCAAGCACTGTTTAGCACATTTCCAATGACTTTCGTTATATTTGGTGTTAAACTGACTTAAGTAACTTACCGTAAACGCAATATCTGGCCTAGTGGTCACAGCAAGAAACATTAGACATCCTATTAGCTCTCGATATGGACAATCATAAGAACTTTCTTCCTTAGATTTCTCTAACCTCTTACAAAGCGGCACAGAAACACTTTTGGCATCACTCATATTGAATCGCTTCGCTATTTTTTCAATATAAGTCTTTTGATAAATTTTAAGACTATTATTTTCATATTTCAAATTCATTCCCAAACAAAATTCTATTTCTCCCAAGTCTTTTGTTGAAAAACATTTTTGTATGTCACTTTTGAAATTGTCAAAAGTCAAATTGTTTTTAAAAATGCAAACTAGGTCATCAACGTAGACAGCTAAGAAAAGAGTTTCATTGTCACTAATTTTCTTTGAGAAAATGCAAGTCTCAGAAGGTGACTGTTTGAAACCAATGTTTGACAATGTTTGCTTCAATTTAATGTTCCAAGACCTCGGTGCCTGCTTAAGACCGTAAAGAGAATGTTTTAATAAGCAAACTTTGTCTTTCTGTGTTTCATTTGTGAAACCTTCTGGCTGCAACATGTAGACTTCTTCGTCCAAGTCTCCATTTAGAAAAGCCGTATCCACGTCCATATGACGGACTTTGTAACCTTCTTGGACAGCAAAAGCTAACAAAGTCCGTAAAGAAGAGTTACGCACAACTGGTGCATATGTTTCAAAATAATCTACGCCATATACCTGCGTAAATCCTTTTGCAACCAAACGCGCCTTATATTTTAAAATATTTCCGACAGAGTCTCGTTTGACTTTGTACACCCACTTGCACTGGATACACGGTTTGTTTTTAGGTTTATCAACCAAAATCCATGTGCCTTTGTTTATCAACGCGTTATACTCGTCCCACATAGCAGAGACCCAATGAAGTTTGTCTTCACTCCTTATCGCATCAGTATAACATTTTGGCTCCTCGTCTAAATTAGAAACCAAACTATTATAAGAAAAGAAATCAGGAGGTTTACGATCTCTTTTCGGGTAACGACTCACAGCGTTATCACAATTTTCATGTGATGGTTCAGTTGAAGAAACAACATCTTCATGACTGCTTTCACTGGTGTCTTCTGTCAAAGAATTTTCACTGCTATCAGTTACTACGGCACCTGATGACTGCATTAAAATATTATTATTTAAAAGAGAAGTACATTGTTCTAAAATGAGAGGTTCCGACAATGTATTTACACATTGTTTTTCAGCCTTCAAACCAGTAAAAACATTTTCAAAAAATACAGCGTCTCTCTCTTTAGTTAATTTTCTAGGGTACTGTGCATGCCTGAAAAAATAGCTCCTTGGATCGTCAGAGTAGCCGACAAAAATAAATTCTTCGGCTTTAACGTCCAACTTGGTACGATGACATGTTGGGACATGCACAAGAGCCCTACATCCGAATACTTTTAAGTGAGAAATATTCGGTTTCTCGTTATACCATTTTTGGTATGGAGTTACACACACCAAAGCACGGTGTGGAGACCTATTTTTAATGTATACAGCGGTTTCCACAGCGTCCTGCCAGTATGCTTTAGGGAGGTTGCTTTGAGCTAACATAGTTCGAGCCTTTTCAACAATACACCTTATACTTCGCTCGCTAATTCCATTTTGTTGCGGGCTATAAGGAACTGTTGTCTCATGTTTAATGCCGAAACTATTAAGATAATTGGACAGTTGTTTATTAACAAACTCAGTCCCATTATCTGTTCGCAAACATTTCATTTTCATGTTTAATTGTCGTTCGACAAAAGAATGAAAAGTTTTAAAAATCTCAAAAACGTCAGATTTTAAAGAAAAACAATAAACAAACATCATACGTGTAAAATCGTCAATAAATATAATAAAGTAACTATTTCCCTTAAAAGATGTAGTAGAAAACGGACCACAAACATCGGCGTGAATCAATTCTAAAGGACAACACGCACGTTTGTATTTAATTTTCAAGAAAGGTTTTCTGGCTTGCTTACCTTCTATACATGGTATACAGGGATCTTTATCGATAGCAGAATACGTCATACCGTTTGCTTGGCCTCTTTTAAGTTTGTCCATACCGATACGACACAGATGACCCAGACGCCTATGCCACAGTTGATACTCAGACAAATCAAAGTGCACCGTACGTTCTGTATTGTCAACCACATCTAAAGCTGCATACTTATATGGTTTACTTGGATTTAAATTTAAACTATATAAACCACCACTATAAGAACCCTGTAAAATAGAATTGCCAGTTAAAGTTACATCAATATCATTATAAAAATTACAACCATGTTTATCAAAAATTACAGTGAATCCTTTATCAACAGCTTTCTTAACGGAAATTAAATTACAATGTAAATTAGGTACAAAAACAACGTCTTTTATTTTACTAATATTTGGAATATCACTAATAGCTATATCACCTGTTCCTACAGCTGGTAATTTCTCTCCATTCGCAATGGTGACAGAACGACCATTACTGATCAAGGGCTTATAGTTCTCAAAATATTCCAAACAAGGACTCATATGACTTGTTGCTCCAGAGTCAATATACCATTTTTGACATTTATTTTCATTACCATCAGCCACACATGCAGTAAGTAGTGTTGAATCTTGAGCACACAAGGAACCTTTAGTCTCCAAAGAACCAATATTGGTTTTCTTCTTGCCTTGCTTATATGGGCATTGAGGACTTTTATGTCCTGGCTCGTGACACTTATAACATATAATGGGCTTTTTATTTTTATTTGACTTTCTCGAACTTAATGCTAATATGTCATTTTGAGTAACATCTTTAGCCATTTCGTTTATCAATTTACTTTTCACCAAATCACTTGTCACCTTAACATTAGAGTTTTCCAGTGCCATTATGAGAGGCTCATATTTGACTGACAATCCTCCCAACAAAATAGCAGCTACAGATTCGTCATCTATGACTTTTCCAATGTCGGACAAATCTTGGACCGTACACAGCACAGCATTTATATAGGATTCAATTGTGGTAAAATCATTTAAGGCATACCTGTATAGTCGACGTTCTAATGACAACCGGCGACCCATACCTTTGTCTTCATAAGCATTTGCCAATGCATCCCATGCTTCTTTTGCTGATTTAGCAGACCTAACGTGAGTAATGGCTGAACCATCCAGCGTGAGGGAAATCTTAGACAAGGCCTTCTGATCCTTTCTAATCCTCACATCCTCAGAGGTCATATCACCGGGAGCATAGCCTGCAATAGACTGCCACAACTCTTCGTGGATAAGCAGTGCTCGAACTTTAAATTTCCAGACGCTATATCCATCACGACTAGTTAATAATTTAATACCACTAAGCTGATCACTCATTTTACTAGAGCCTCGTGCTGATAACGAATGTTGTAAATAAAAATAAAGTAAAATGCGTGTGTACAAAGATATATTGGTAACCAAGTAACAAGCTGTCAAGAAGTGACTTAGAATTAAATAATTTAAATAACAATCTAGATTATAAAACTAGCCAGTATACAACACCCATAGATCGCGGGGCCCCGGGCACTTGCCCACAGTGCCCAATGGAAAAGATGGGCCTGTGTGCGGTGTATATGTAAACATTATAAAGCTCCGCTCTGAGGCATAATACGAGAACAGATAGCGATGGAACACTTAACAGAACAGACGAAAATTATATGAAGTTGCTATGTGTTGTATGACTTGTATGTATCACTATGTCATGAATCAGCGATTATAAAACAATCCTACGAGTAAGGACGCCAATCCTAGAGCCTAAACATCCCATTTCACAAAAGCTATACATGAATTCGTCCCGCAGAATTAGCGTGCGAATATGTACCGTTTTTTGGCAGTCATAGCAACAACTAAATTATTATTATGCTTATTTTCGATCAAGCATAACCCGTTCTGTGGTACGTACTGAAACCCTTTGCGAAATTCCCAAAGGCTTTGAGTACGTCCCCTGAAAGTTGGACAACACATTATACCGTTTTATGGCATAGCAACCACACAATCACGCTTATTTTTATCACGCATCACGTCAAATAAACCACACTTGTTATGAGTGACTGGGCCAGAATTACACATACAAATTTAATTTTTAAGTGTTAGGTTTGTTTTATTTAAGACGGTGTTTAATTAAACAAAATGTTTTGTTGATACCTAGCCTGTCGCACCATATCAACGAGGCCTTTCTATTCTCACCTTTCTGGGTAAGAATAGAATGGACTTATATCTACAATAAGGATGGCAAGCAGGCGTACGGCCAGCCTGATGGTAAACGGTTACCATAGCCTACAGAAACTTGTAACAGTAATACTCTCAACAGATACTCTCTGCTGATCATAGAAACAAGCACTCACGGTCACATATTATCTTGACAGCATAGAAGACAATTTCGCTTGCTCTTACACAATCCTTCCTCAATGAGGTCTGGCGAGCTCACCGCAGGATCACGACACTACAAAGTAGTGCTATTTGACTGCGATCTCCTGTAAAGTGGAATTACAGTACACTGAATTCGAGAGGTCATTGCCACTGTACCCTTTTTTGGTTTTCTTTTATATTCCATAATATTATTTGCAATAATTTCATTTGCCATAATTATCCAAATGGTCACAAAACTATTATGACCTAGGATCATTGTCATTTATACTAACAAAGCATAACATAATAATTTGGTATTCATAACTATGAAAAGCCATACAATTAGGTGTCATAATAGCAAGATTTATAAATATTATTTTACATAATCAATATTTGACATAACTACAAAACTAATAACATAATATTTTTTACCTAAACGTAATGATACGTAAATCAGAAATTAATCAAACCCGAGTGCTATTTAAAACTGACTCAGTCAACCCCGACTCCACGTAGTCTTGTCGGCCTACCCTAGAGTGTAATTTAAACCCGCGGAGGCACAGAGGGATGAGGGGGCCTGCGGGCTGAGGAGCAGGTGGCTGCGAGCGAGCAGTATTATGTAGAATGAAATATATGACAAATAAAATTTTATTGCTTAATACCAATGAAATTAGAGAAAATAATTTTTATGCCATTTGCTAGTTAATATTCGTAATAATATTCATACACTCACACATTCATAAGCATCATTAAGAGCTTGTGTTATGGATACTAGATAATAATAATATGTATATAAATATTAGAAATATACTAAATAAACATATAAACATCCATGACTCGTAAACAAATGCTCGTACTCATCATACAAACATTTGTTCCTACCGGGATTCGAACCCGGGACCTCTTGACCGAGTAGCCTGGGGTGCATACCACTCGGCCAGCCGGTCGTTATGGTAAATGAAACGTTATATCTAATAAAGTTAATTTAATTTATAAATAAAGTTGAGTTTTTTATTACAAAGTAAGCTTTGTATATTGCACAGAATTCCAAGTTTTAAAAGTACAACAAGAAACAAGTTGCAAATTTTTTTTTGCGTGATGTTAAGGTGGAGACAGTGAATCGATGACTCCGAAGACCAGCACGCGTACTCCTGAGCAGGGAGGGGAAGGTGAGTAAGGTTGATAAACTCTTCAGAGCACTCTCCGCGATAGAACGTTTAATAACGTCTTTAAAATGTCTCGATGCAGTTGCAGAAGTTCAAGGTTGTTCGTGACCTCTACATCGCCAATGATACGGACACCACCACGCTGCAATATGTGCAATGTATTAACATCACCAGCCTATAAACATCCCACTGCTGGGCACAGGCCTTCCTACATGGTAGAAACACATGAGGAGTTTGGGCCATAACAACACCACGCTGGCCCAATGCGGGTTGGTACAAATATTTCGCTTGAAATGTTTAAAGTAGTTTACACTTTAAACTGTCTCACTCCTATCATTGGGAAACCTATTTACTATTATTACATCTTAAAAAATATCGAACCTAAAAAACTCATGTCTTAGTTCTGGAGACTAGAAGAAATACATAGGGTTATCCCAAGTATATCCTTGGTAGCTCAGTGGTCAGATCAGTTACCCGGATCGTGACAGGTCACGTACTCACCCAGGATATGTTTTTATTTCTAGCTTAGAAATTTTTCTAAGCATCTTTCAAACATTTACTGTATTGTTGAAAAAAATTACAAGAAGGTATTTACTGTGCTGCATTAGCAATGCGAGCTACGGTAATTTACTATCAGATGGGCCGTAATCCAGTTAATCGTTTTTGTACGTAGCCTCCTTAATATATGGCTTGTGGCTACACGCTTTGAAGCACGTGTCAGCACTGGTTTCTCAATCGTCCATGGGCTACGTGACCACTCGCCACAAGTCACAATGCAGTAGCGGCGCGGCGCCTTGCTGGCGAACTTTCTTACCCGCCATTGTATAAAAAAGCCGTGGGCAGATGTTAAAGAATGTTTTTCGTTGCGATCCACGTGACGTCTATTTTCGTGATTTTAGACATCGCAATAGCTTTTCTTGTATGATTAAAAGAAGTATAGATGGTAAACAAAGGTGGAGAGAAGAGAATGCGGAAGGTTGACTAAATGCTAAGAGTGCCCAATAAGCTATAGGGTGCTATCACGGGTAGGGTAAACGGTAGAGTGAACTGGCTACTACTCTACCAGTTTGGAGTACTCTACCAGCTTTAGTTAGTACTCTACCAGCTTTAGTTAGTGCTCTACCAGCTTTAGTTAGTACTCTACCAGCTTTAGTTAGTACTCTACTCTACCAATGTTACCTACATTGGTGTAGTTAGTAGTAGTTCACTGGTAGAGTAAACTGGCTACTACTCTACCAGTTTTAATTAGTACTCTACTGTACCAATCCTCTCTACATTGGGAGCTCGGTAGCGTAGCGGTTTCATCGCTCTGGTTTCGATTATGAAAACAAAGCAACTTTCGGCATGGTCGATCCGGGAATGGGTCAACCGAAATTCTAATTTCGAGCTCCTCCGTGCTTCGCTGTTGGTCCCAGTAGTTACTGCAGCCTCTGTAATCTACCAACTGGCAGTGGGCCAGCATAGGGCCCAGCAGTGGGACTTATAATAGGCTGGTGATATATCATTTGTAACTCAATGGAACTGAAAAAACATTAGCATAACCTTTCAATCAACATACGCACCCAAATATGAGCCACACTCGAATACTTTGGATGAGCTGCAGAAAGTTGGACTTGAATACCCCGAATCAAACCTTAACTCTCCAAATCTCTGATACAGCTAAGTATATAGACCTGGACTCTGTCATCACAACAATTTTAACAGGCATCTTTTCACATTTTAATGTTTTTGATGCGATTAAACGCCTACTTTATTGTAACAATTACAAATAAAGAAAGAAAACGATGAAAAAATATATGCTCCAGGCGGGACTCGAACCGTCTCCTGATTTCCGGCCAGACGCGATTACCACTACGCCACCGAAGCACTAGGTATAACCTACTAAATTCTTCATCGCTGTCTTTCCTTTTCCAACGTTTTTATAGCAACGTTTAACTCACCACTCATTGAAGTTAACACCTCTAATGATCCGAAAGAATATTTTTACAAATATTTTTAAACTTCCAGTAAAGGTGAGAAAAGCTATTTTAATCACATTTTAATGTCCGCCTGGAGCATATATATTTTTTTCGTTTTCTTTCTTTATTTGTAATTGTTTCATTTTAGGTGCCACGGAAAGCCCTCTGTTCAGAGACCGTTCTGTTGAAATACAGCAGAATAGCGAACTGCCGGGCTACCTAGGGCCTCCGAGTAGACTCCAAGAGGTGTTCGATACCATCATAGCGCTGAGCACTTTCCTGGAAGAGCTGGAGAGAACCAGCTCACTCCCTCCGATCTAAAACCAGCGCAACATCGTTAATTTGAAACCACCCGTACCAAGGAAGAAGAAGGGACTTAGCCTTATTTGTGACGGTAACACATACGGTTACTTGCTAACTAAATGGTTACCATGTACCAAAAAATTCAATAAATATTAACTTTTCGTTATGACCTTCGCTAGCACTAGCTCGCGGATTGTCCACAAAAATATAATGTCAGATGTTTTTTGTTTTTGTACTTCAATAATTACTGCTAACACGAACCCAATCCGCTTTGTTTGTTTTTAACATTTTTAGTTAGTTCCTTATATCTAATAAAAGTTATCAAAAATAGTTGGGATTTCAATGATTACGAATTAAAAATTTTGAAACAGAACTGTTAGGTACTCCAAAATTTTTACAAAATAAGGGGAAAGCTCGTATAAATCGGCTTGGATTACGGCGCTATTTTCATTTCCGTGTTTTATTCTCTTAAAAAAAATAGTAATTACTAGAGAATGAAACACGAAAGTAAAAATACCATAATTGGAGCAGATTTTCACTATCGCCATTAGAGGAGCTTCTAAAGTAAAACTTTTTATTACCCTCCACCGTTACGTAAATCGAAAGAGCCATCCATACTTCAATCATGAAAATAAAATCATGCAAAGTAATCACCTTGTGTCCATAATTTCACAAAGTATTCGTAAAATGAGAGTGCACTACGACGTCATAGTCGGGGAAGATGGCAGCTATTTTAGTTTTATGATACCTACATCAGCAGGATAAGTTATGCTCGACGATGCGGTTGATTTTGTATTTAAAGTCCCCGTTTTCTCCCCATGTTGGCAATATGTTACCCAAAAGCTACGGGGGCTGAGATGCCTGTTAAAGGGTGTGAAACGCTTCGCCGTCGAATGTTTCGTAGACGAACGTTTCGCCGACAAATACAAAGCGCGACTATTCAACATTTTGTCGCCGAAATCAGATTTTTCAGTTGCTCACTTAGTATTTTCGTTTTAGAAACACTAAAATTTGCAAATGTTATCGATTCCTTGTAGATGCAAAGAACATCTACATTATAGGGGTCAAGCAAGACACACTGATCCACTTCGGTTGGTTTGGCCATAGAAACAGCATTATACAAGACGAATCAAGAGCTTTTAGATATGATGCTAGCATAACGTGCCGACAGAGGCACGAACCAGCTCGACTCGAGATTACAAAGATTGACCCATCCGACATTCACCATGGCCAGCATGCCACAAGCAAGTGTAATATTTACAAATATATCAGACATCTGTGTATACATAAAGTCTTTTGCAATCCAGACTAAACTTATATTAAACACCGTTTACCCGCAACGCAGATACCTCTGACGCAAACGTGCGTAAATAACGTAAGCTTACTACGCATTATTTTATGTTCACTATAGACATTAAATTACAATGACAATAGACCGTCCCTTATTAATAAATCAACGATATAAAACTTATCTGCGTTTGGATTTTTTAATTACTTTTCTGTATTTTTACACAAAGATCCGTTTGACCTTAGAAGATAATTTGCTATCTTTCCTGACAATAATTTCTTGATGTTAAAATGTAAAGATGCTTACTTAATTTCTCAATTACTGTTTAGCAAAGAGAGAAGTAAATTTTTTTTATTATAAGAGGCTGGCTGTTGATCCCACTTGTGCTTAGAGAGAAATTAAGAAAGGGTCGACGATTCTAAGAAATGTGGATTGTGTAAGTTGTAAGTCTGTCACAAATATGTATGATAACTCCATATCACTCATCG
Organism: Nymphula nitidulata; assembly: GCA_947347705.1. Lineage (NCBI taxonomy): Eukaryota > Metazoa > Arthropoda > Insecta > Lepidoptera > Crambidae > Nymphula > Nymphula nitidulata. The sequence goes on from OX374636.1 coordinate 13,443,301, forward strand.
GCACGGAAACTTAAATATTGTGCAGAGGTAATTGACACAAACAAACAACAAACTTACAAGAACTAAAACTGCACCTCCGCAATCATGTCATTCATGAAACATATTAAAAGTAAGATCTTGAACCGTCCTCAAAACCCTGGCCGCAGGTTTGTTCCAATTGCGGCACCCAAGTTCAAATATACCAAATTATTTTCAGAGGTCCCAGACAGAATCAAAAGCAGTGCCTCTGAACCCAACAAGCTAATGAACTCTAGGCAACTGGTAAGTTTAATCGATTCTGCAAGACTAAACAAACAAAATGTTATAAATAATTTAACGTAAAATTATCATTTAATTGCTATTCCACGGGTATTAACAGTTTTTGTAGGTTTTTTCATCATATATTAAAGACTAAGAACTAATTTTTACATGATATGATAGCAACAAGACGGCCTGCCACCATCGAGGCCTTTGTTCAGATGTGGACATCATACTTATAATTGTATGATTATCACTGTGCTGTCTTATATTTTTCATTAAAGGCAAGTGTTTTACGCCTGAAAAACTTCAGGTCTGGTCTCACATGGAATAGTTCGCAATAGATGGCTCCGCTAATTGCCTACTCGATGCGTTGGATAAGTTTCAGCGTCTTACTATCCATATAATTATTCATTGGCGTTGAAGAGGTCAAGAACACTGCTGGGCAGCATTTCAGGTGCGTCACATCTTCATGTCATCACTACCGCTATGTCTTAAGAGTAGGGATTACAACCAATGCGTCCTACCAGTAATGACTTACGGAGCCGAGACGTGCAATATAACAGTGAAATTGGCTCACCGACTTCATGGCGATCAACGAGCTATGAAGAGATCAATGCTAGGAGTTTGTTTGAGGAATAGAATACGCAACTAAGTTATTTAGCGAAAGACTAAAGAGGTTGACATCATCCAGAAGTGTAGCAAGCTGAACTGGCAGTGGGCCGATCATTTCTGACGCAGTACTGAAGAGCTGTGAGTGTGAGAAGAGTGTAGAGAGTTGCTCGAATGGAGACTACGCCTCGGTTAACACAGTGTGGGGCGTTCCTCTGCAAGGTGGAGCTATGGTGGTGGCAGGTGGTGGCTGGATGAAGATAACCGGAGATCCTGTCATGTGGCGCAGCCTCGAGGAAGCCTCAAAGCTGCTGAGCTTCTATAAACGCATCGAGACAAATTCACTTATAGCCTTCTACTAGCTATTAATTATCATGCAGAGTCCTCTGTAGAGCTTTTAGATCTTTTCCCCCCTTCCTACTCAGAGCACGTGTGCAGGTCTTCTGAGTTATCAATTTACTGTCTCCACCTCAACATAACGCACAGAGAATCTAAGTAACTCGTTTCTTTGTTCTACTTTCAAAACTTGGAATTTTGCTTCCGGTATATGTATTCCTTTATTTCCTTCTTCCTTCAACATGGATTCCATCAAGAAGCGTGAAAAAGCACCTTATAAGCTAGCAAGGTGGAAGCAGCAAGAACTAGGTATTTTTATGCTGCACAGCTTCTGCGTTTTTTCGTATTTTGTTCTTACCGCTTCACATCAGGTGGTGTTGAGTCATTTGCTACTTATTTTTACTTAACTGTTTAAATCAAATAATATCATCAACTCCGGTCTGATAAGCGTTAAAAATGTGTTATCACTTCCAATTTAGGTATATTGAAATAATTATCTGAGTTCAAACGCGTATAACAAACAAATGGAATTTTACAGCCGGCGTCAATGACGTACAATGTTTTAATTTAAATGTGCTTAATGAACAGCGTCAAAACACACATAGGTGCTATTATGTAAATTCAGTTTACACGAGAAAAGAGTTACAACACCTCATTTTAAATACGGTGCAGACTAGAGAATGTTCGAAAATAAATTATAGGCTACTAGCGACCCGCCCCGGCTTTGCACGGGTATTATACATATAAACCTTCCTTAAGAATCATTCTATCTATTAAAAAAACCGCATCAAAATCCGTCGCGTAGTTTTAAAGATCTAAGCATACATAGGGACAGACAGACGGCGGATAGCGACTTTGTTTTATACTATGTAGTGATACAGTCACATCTGAAAAGATGTTCACGCTTAAAGATTCAAATATCTGCACTCTATTGCAGTAGCAATAAGGTGTTTTATACTCGTACGGTCGCGGTCAAAAGTCCAGTGGCAGTCCCACAAAACTACAGCGAAACACTTGTTAGAGACTTACGACGTTTTACTATTGAAAACATTTCACTTACACACTCAAACCTCGTTTAGAGACGAGAGCGAAGAGTGTGAATCTTAAAGAGATTACAAATAAGTAGTGTTCTGGCTTAGCGGTTAATGTGTCAGTGTTTATGCTGTGGGCCGCGGTTCGATCCTACGAGAAAATAATTGGCTTTCATTGTATTGTTACCCACTGTCGTGTATCCAGCACGCATGTAACGTATATAATTGATATTTCGTCAACTTAACATTTAAAAACCAACTTCTCTATACTTACAGATGTTTAACCCACCCTGGGTTAAAAAAATATCGTTATGATTTATTAGTTTCAATAAGACGGTTTTATGTTGTTTGTAGTAGTAGTTGTATTGTGTAAACTATTGTATTGAAGACAGGGCTAACATTGCGGCCTTGCATCATCATCATCACCAGCCTATATACGTCCCACTGCTGGGCACAGGCCTTCCTACATGGGAGAAACACATGAGGCCTTGTACAGGAAGGTTATATTATAATTATCGAAAATTTCGGACGTAGCCAGATTCTTGGTTAGTAATGTACAAAATATTTAAATAATTTCTAAAAGTGAAAGATTTTCGTGTTTAAACTTTTTATTAAGTTAGCAGATACTACATATTATTTGAATTTTACTTAAATAGGGACACATTGCGTCGGTGGATGCAGAGTTACGAGAAAGAAACGAGTCTGAATAGTCGCCGCCAATTAATTAAAATCAGCGACTCTAACAAAAATATTTATTTAATTTGCAGCTCATCAGTCACCCGTGGAAATTACGTACACTCAGTGCAACCTTTAAAATCATTAACACGTATGCCTACTATTGAAGGTTATAATTTGCAACAAAACATTTCCAAGCCTATCATACCATACCAGACAAAATTAAATTTTAATTGTCTGTGTCATACATTTATGACATATGGGCGTTAATGAATAAAAGGCAGACGAATGGGATACAAATGGCTTTCTTTGCTGATTTATTTGATACGTCTGTTGGTCACGCTCGATGTCGAAGGTTTACATCACCGAAGACCAGCAGAAAAACCGTTTTTAACACAAAGACATAAACAACAGCGATTACACTTAACTCAAAAATATTTAGATTTCAGTTGTGAGACAGAAATATTTTAAAATGAAAAGATTTTCAAGAAAGGAAGAATTGTATTTATTTACTTGTGGCGTTGAGTTGAGACAACACACGCTGGACTGATACATATATTACTTATATTATTCCCAATAAGGGATCAATGAACTTATGAATATGTGAGGATTGATTAGTGCTCAAGAGCCGGGGCACCAGTGCGTAATGTTTACCCCATAAAAGACTCGTGATAATTATAAGTTTTGTTCATCATAACAATGTTTTCTCGAAAATCTGCTGAAAAACGTTGTATGACACACGTGCGGATATTGGTTTTTACAAACTCATGACAAATGTCTACTAGTTTGTAAAAACCAACTTACCGCACTAGCATCATAAATAACTATTGTTTCTATCTATTTGTTTCAAACTATATCTATTTAGTTATCTGGTTTCAGCAGCCCTTCTCATGCTTCTATAACCCTTGCCTTTTTTATACCAAGAAAATATAAATCATTTGATTCTCATGTTCTCTTATTGTTTGATTTTTATCCATTAATAATAGAATAAAAAAATGATTATTTGCAAACACAATATTTTTTAATTTTACATAAACATTATACTAAATGCATGCAGTAGCCACGCCACGCCACTAGGCTATGTTGGACACAGTGTCCCAACATTTTGTATCCGAAATGTCAGTATCTCGGCCTATTTGGTAGGTGTTTACTGCTCAGACGCATGTAGTTAGCATAATGCGACTCTGACTGGATGTCGTCAATTTTTTGTAAGTGGAAGTAAGTTACAAATAAACTTGTTAATCTATGGATTTAGAAATGACTAACAAATAACATCGGTCAAGAAGTCAAATACCTTACCATATTATTTATTTTCGTGTTATTTTTAGCAACAAAACAATTATTTCCATTTAAGTATGCGCTAGCTAATAATAACACAAAGGATTACTTATGCTACGATTGCTACGGATTACGAACTACGAAGCAATGTAAACGAATGTAATCGTAATTATCTTTATTTGTTTATTAGTTTTTATCGGAAAGTCTCTAGCTGTATACACCGGAAAATTACCTCGACCACCGTGGTTACAACAAAATACTTTGGTGTTACACTTGAAGATAACAGAATTAACAGATACACATACGAACAGTGTTTATTAATACTGGATACAATTAGGTAGTTTGATATTTATCATCGCTATAACAACAAATACTAATGAACTTAATAAAATAAATATTTAAGGGGGATCCCATACAACAAACGTGATTTTTTTTATTGTTTTTGCTCGATATTGATAACGGCAACAGGTAGACGCTTGTTTATAGATACCCTACATGCGCGAGTTCGACTCGCACTTGGCCTTTTTGGTTTTTTTTAAATAGTCTTTATTCGTCATGACGGCTTGCTAGTTAAAAACAATACACCTGTCTACTAAATCGGAATTCCCGTAGCGGTAGGTGTTTCCACGCAAGGCGCACTAAAAATTTCCACAAAACCTCCCTGTTGGAGTTACCTTGGTGTGGTGGCTTGCTGCCCTTCGGGGTAGCCCGGGCTCTGCAGAAGCAATTTACACAAACTGACAATGCTCAAACCTAGAGATTTTCTGCTTACGAAAACCTAGATTGAAGATAATCACTGCCGTATCTTTCTTTACTCTAGGGGAGGAACCATTGCAGTTTGACTTAGAACTGCTTCAAATGAAGCCTATGTGCTTAAATGTAGAGTCCAAAGAAAGTTAATGATTTGTTGCTTTTCCACACCACTTTTAAATGAACCCACGTTTTGTGATAGTTATAAAAATGTGTTTTTTGACGATTTAAAAGTGCTTCTTTGTGGCCTATTTAGATAAAATATTTTTTCTTTCTTTCTTTTAGGAAGAATGAAACACATGAGCTGGTAAAGAGTCCCAAGATTTGGATGTGCGATAAAGACACGAGTTATTATTTCTTTTTAAAAAATCATGGTGTTTAGATAAACACCATGATTTTTTCTTTCAGTATAGATATACTGAATTTATATTTTTTAGAGTTATTTCCATGGATTTGTTTTAATTAAATTAACGAATAGGGTATTCAGCCTTTTTTTTCAAAGTATTTCCGCGGTCAGACCCGGATATAGGTACAATATTATATATGGCAAAGTGAAAGTACCATAAATTCCTGAAAGCTAGTTTAGCTATTGTCCCGCTGTTATCTAGATAGACGTCGTTAAATTAAATCATGTCAGCGGCCTAGACGATTGAAAACAATGACACCATCTAAGCCTAGTGGTTAACCACACGATAAGAAGTATAATCCCCATCTTCAAAAAATGGCAAAATGTTGAAAGATGTCTTAGTATCTTTACGTTCGTCAGGCCCGCCCCACCCGGCATTGAAAAACGATATTTGAATCAATTTGCAACAAACTCTTTTTCACAACTATATGTAACGCCATTTTTATGGAAGTTTAGAGCATTAGTGGTAGTTGTTAGAGAACTAATTTCATCATCAGCCTATATACGTCCCACGCTGGGCACAGGCCTTCCTACATAGGAAAAACCTTAATTCTATGATCCGAGGGAAAAACACATGAGGAGATTGGGCCATAACACCACCACGCTGGCCTGGGCTGGTGGATTAACGGTTGCAGTAACAACCGGGACCAACGGCTTAACGTCCCTTCCGAAGCATGGTGGAGCTCGAGATTATAATTACTGACTCATCCCGAAAGTTGATTTGTTTTCGTAATCGAAACCAGAGTTAGGCGGTCACCCTGCAGGTGATAATATGCAATGAAATGAAAATATCTCTATTCAATTAGGCCCCCCAAGAAGCACTTTCGAATCGTCAACAAAAAATCCTTTATGTCTATCACATAAAAATAATATTAACTAACTAACAGTTTCATAATGTTTGTCTCTCTGTCTTATCTGGATCTACGTAAGCTAAGAATGTTATAATGTCAGTCTGTCTATCGGTCCGTCTGTCCGTCAGTCAGTCTGTCTGTCTGTCCGTCAGTCAGTCTGTCTGAATTTACACCGGTTCCAAAAGTTGAACTACCGAGAAGATTCCGGCAACAAACTCGTGTAGTCACTCTTTTCAATTATTAAATTACAATGTTTAATTACACAGTAATAGTATTTAGCAGCGCAGTGTCGCACAGAGTATAAAAAAAGGTATATTAACGTACCAATAAGTACCTAATGACAAGAATATTTACTGTATTTAAAGGCTGTCCGACAATGCACCATCACAATATAGGTATTACAATACACAAAGGTCAACAATTAATATACAAAGACCTAATAAAGCTAAACATCTTTCATTAATTTTAAACACTTGTCTGACCACGTCATTACAATAATAATTGTATTGTTTTATATATAACATCCTATAATGCCATATACCTCAAAAATCCCTCAAAAATGATACTATTGATGAATATGTAGGTAAATTATTACAAAATCAAGGAAGCTTAGAGATGACCATTTCCACTAGTGGCACCTGTTCACAAGTATGACGCATGTGCCAACCATCGCTCCGCTCAACCATATTATAGGGAACGGAGCGACCCGGCACACTGCACTGTATTTATACGTATACAGGTTGGTGCTGTCAATACGACAATAAATTAAAACATGGGCTATATTAGTTCTTAGAAATGGATTGCCACTTTCTTAAACATGTTATTCATTTGATAAATTTATGACATTTGTACAAAATAATATAACATTGAAACTGAAATTATCAAACGATTAAGATGTTTTTGAAAGTGAGAGACCATTGCTATGGACTGATGTAGCTCATGTTTTAATTTATTGTCGTATTGACGGCACCATCCTGTATAGGTCTTATCATGTGGTAAAGCAATTTAAAAAAAATACTTTATTACCTACCATTGGTACCACTACCACCGTATCAAAGGACCCGCAGGACCGTATAAATCGTATGATTGATTGTCAGTTTCCAACCTAAAAATTACGACCGAGATTTGCCTTCTCAAGCAAGGAGAAGCTCGAGATTATAAATTTTGATTGACCCACCCGAGATGGACCAAGGCGGGAGCCGCTTGGTTTTCATAATCGAAATAAGAGCGCTCAAGCCACAACGCCACAGCGCTCCTCATTATACGAATTAAATGAATTCATACAGATAATAATAATAATACAAGTTTCTGTTTATCAATTAACAGAACCACGCCATATTTATCGGAGGGCAGTAAAGTTATCAGCTACCTAGCTTAGTTTGTACACGATTACTAATTCATCACCATTGTTTGTTGCTCGTTGTCGATGCCTACTTCGTAGCGTGGTTATTATCCTATAAAATTTGAGGTAAAATAAAATGAATAAACTGCAACTCAGCTACAAGTCTATAACTAACAGCATAAAGCTATCAGAGCCACGCTGTTCTGTTAGAGAACTTGCATCTCACTGTGCAGGTTGGTATTTCAGGTGTGTTGCCAATCTGAGGCTTAAAATGAAATGCCTTACATGCCCAGTAATTTCACTAGCAATCTTTTCCTTCAAATCAAGTGACTACAATTTGTCAGTTCTACCACGCTCTACTATGCTAATCTGTGGCTCTACTTCGATTCGAAAACTCATATCCCATCTCACTTTGACGCACCACGATTAAAAGAGACAGGTAACATTTCTGACATCCGAATGACCGCGATCGAATGGTGAACGAATTTCAATTGGATTTCAATATTTTCCTTAAACTTTACAATAATATATAGCTCATATATCAGAATAAAATATAGTTTACTTGATGTACTAATCCTGTGCAGACTAAGTCACGGGCAGAGGCTAGTTTTGAATAAGGGTGCAGTTTAATATATATACTCTTTATTGCACTTGTAACATAGGTTCAAAATACATAGGTAATTATAATTAGTTAGCAAGGGTGGACTTATATAATTAACTAAGCTAATTTAAATTTTTCGTTTTGACAGCGAATCCATAAGTCATTTCCACTACTATGAATGAATACACCTAAGTAAAATGATGTTCATATCGATTCTATGAAAAATAATGATTTTGATTTGGGAATTTTAACACAAATTGATATATCGACAACTGCCTGCTTCTAATACCTCTGCTAATTGTGACGTACCTAAGTATCTATTATGTACATAAAACAAGTTATCTATTTCCTTATTTTAGAATGCCTATTACCTGTTTATTTGCTAATCCAGCAACCATTAATTCGCAATAAAAGTAACGTCACAGTCGCCCTTATCTCGCAGTAATAAAGATTAAATTACAAAAGATTACGTTCAAAAGCAGGTTAAATCATCAACTGAAACCAGCTGTTAGGTCACTCCTGCCATTTGAAAGTCACCTCTCATCTATACGCAGTTCTTTACAATATAATGATTACCTATTCATTTGTCTTTATTACGAACACACTTTAAATAATTATGAAAGGAAAGAATATCTGCAGTGATATTCTTTAACAAAACAAACATCTCTCTTCGAATTTCTCTTTATTATAAAAAAGGGACATAGGCATAGGCATTTTGGCAGTTTATATGGTTTATATTATAAACCATTTAAACTGCCAAAATGTTTGAAAAATATCTTTGTTTTACAGTTGAACTCGAAGTGAGCTGCTGTTGTCGGTTGTTAGGTATAATAAGACTTGTTCCAGCCCGCGGTTCCTCCTGCGGTGATGTCGGTAAACGTGACCAAAAGTAGCTTAAGTCCCTTTTCAGTACGTTACTTGATGTGCTGTCGTGTGTACCATACTTAGACTATTATTTGTTCTGTTAGAAAACTGCCATATTTTATGCTATTCTGTCTGTAGCGAATTCGATTCGAACTGTCCAAAAATTTTTTTAATACTATTTTTTTTTAATTTCAATAGTCTAAGTAGGTACTACCTACTACCTTATTTCATACATTATGTTTTTGCGTTCAAACGGTGGCTCGCCTAACCTGAATTTAAAAATCTTAGAATAAAAATATTTTTAATGATACTGCAAGGTCGGGCCTTAAATGATACATTTAACACTTTGGCAAAAAAATAAGTATTACAATGGAAATGGATACTTCAAAATATCTTCGCTAATACCATAAATGTATTAGTATAATTATTTGATATTTTCCTTTTAAATCTTGCACTTCTTTTGGGTTCTCCTTATTATTTTTATTTCGCCCTATAAGATGCCATTGCTTGGATTGTTTATTTGTCTCTTTTGTTTTGTACTTTTATATTCTAAGTAATCAACACCATTCCCCAATACCTACTAATGGAATAATACATCTAAGCTTATGCCAAATTCATACAATTATAAAGATTTATAGTGTTTGTTATTAATTGTTGTAGTATTTAGTCATATATTATTTGTTTGTGTTGTCAACATGTTTATGAGTTGATAACTTGTATAAGGTCAAAATTCATTCAATGATTTAATTTATTGGGTTACAAAATAGCGGGATATTGATTCTTCTGGCCTAATTTAATATGAAGGAGTAATCCATATTATACTAATGGGTAGGTATTTCGTAGAAATGTTATAAAATTATCAAATAAATAAGATGTATTTAAAAGTTACAAAATATTTCTATGAACCAATATAGAGCCCATGTTATAATTTATTATCGTATTGACCACACCTCTGCACCACCCTGTATGCAGTGTTGGTAAACCGGTGAACCTATGCACGACTTGTTGAAGGAAAAAAATAAAATTGCGAAAACCTGCTGTTTTATACTAATTTGTAATTAGGTTAATGCTATACCGGGTGGTGCCTTCAATACGACAATAAATTAAAACTGGGCTATATCAGTTCTCAGAAATGGTTTCCCACTTTCAAAAACAACTTATTCATTTGATAATTTTAGGACATTTCTATGAAATAATGCAGCCAATGTTGTATTATTTCATACAAATGTCATGAAATTATCAAATGAATTAGATGTTTTGTTCGTCGGTCCACTTTGGGGCCTACGTAGGGCCTACAAAGTGAACCGACGATCTGGTGAGGGTCACGGGAAGCCGATGGATGCGGGCGGTGCAGGTACGATCGGATCCCTTGGAGAGGGTAATGCCCAGCTATGGGCATCTCTCGGCTGAAACGATGATGATGATGATATATCGTCGGGGATAGTGGAAATCCGCGAATCTGCCTCTACCATACGTAAAGGTCACGTATCTGCAATAGATCCAGTTTTACAGGGAAAGATTATTTAAAACCTAATAACTTTTGTATTTCAACGAATGTGGTCCGATCGTCCGATCGATCAGGACAAAGGCGGTAGGGCCAGAGGGACTTTTTTGAGCTACAGATAGTCAAAAGTTCAGTTGTCGTTTTTTTCAGTGTAGTAGAATTGACACCACCTTCCTACACAGTCATATACCTTGATGGTCATACGCACTACTTGGTAGAGCGGCTCCCTAATTTTGTACATGTATTTATCTGGTCCCATTGATTTAAATTCAGCATTATTAAAGGGTCTATCCACGGGTAGAGTAAACGATACTACTCTACCACTAATACTCTATCAGTTTTAGTTAGTACTCTACTCTACCAAAACTGTCTACATTGGTGTAGTTGGTAGTAGGTCACAGGTTCATAGTAAACGGCAGAGTGAGCTGGCAACTACACTACCAGTTTCGAGTACTGTACCAATTTCAGTTAGTAGGTACTTCACTATACCAATACTGTCTACATTATTTTGGTATAGTTAGTACTCTACCGTGCTACTCTACCGTTTGCTCTACCCGTGTACAGCAGACTTTATGGGCCTGGCCACGAACTCACCGCACGCGCGTCCTGCGACTCGCGAATCGGCAACCACTGCGCGCTGTCTCGATGTCGGCCTCGCAGCGCGTCGTCGTGACCGCGCAGTGGTTGCCGAGTCGCCGTCGCCGCCGCCGCCGCCGCCGCCGCCGCCGCCGCCGCCGCCGCCCGTTCTCGTGGCCAGGCCGTAAGACTTAGATAACGGGGAACTAAAGCCCAGCCGCGCTCGGCCCGATGCCGAATATCTCCCAAAAGAAAATAGCCCATGTTCTTTTTCAGGATCTTCAGTACAGAGTCGACACCACTGTAGTAAACTCATCATGAGGGAATCGAGCTAGGGCATTCTGCCGGCTGAACTGTTCTTATTGGTGCCCGTTTCATTTTTAAATAAAAAAAAACATTTCGAAATTATGTGGGTAGGTATGTATTTAATCTTTTCTTTATTATTTTCTTCAAACATAGGTACCTGCTGACAAGGATAGAAGTATGTACTGGTTACCCAACTCTTTGAAATAACAATCACATAAATAATAACCACATAGTGTAAGTACCTACCTTTTCATGTGTGTTGTTGTTATATTATTGTTTTATTTTGTTCCACGAATAGCTAATTAAGAGCTTCACTATAATTATTGTAATAATGTTTGTAGGTACTTACATTAATAAATTGTATCTTGCAGGATACACATAAAATACTTTATTTTAAACAATTGACCGACCCTCAAGCGTAAGTAATAAGAGCTATATTGAAGTGCATTTTACGCTTGTATTGACTGTCCAATAGGTATTGTTTGTACTATATCTCGTGAGCTGTGACCTATGACTTGGTTTAGGTACTTGTTTGTATACCTCCCGCGATGGTTTTATCAGAAGCACTTAATAAATGAGGCTTATTGTGAAACATTTGTTGACCTAACTTCCAAAAAATTTTGCTCAGTATATAGACGCAAAGAATCCTGTTCGTTTCAGAAAAGGAGACTACATACGGAGCTCAGAATTGAGGAATCAGTAAGTGTATATATTTATGTAGGTACGTACCAAAGTTGTATAAAAACTATATATAAAAAAATGAGAACACATTCAACACACACGAAATTGCGTTTTGGCTACAAAACCCTAAAATGGTAGTGATTGCATTGGAATTCGGATGAGTCCCTTCTCGCTTGTGTAGAGATACTATCAGGCTATTTGCTACATACATAGCTACTTAAGTTAACATATTTGTAAAAGTAGGTACTAAGGTGGAATAAAAATCCAAAATTGTAAAATTTATTTCTCTCCTTAGAAATAAATAGTTCGTTCAGTTAATCAAAACGTAGGTATGGATAAATATTAGAATTTTGAACTTTTGATAACACCTTATTATAATGACTGTGTGTGTATGTAGCTCGGTGGCGTAGTGGTTTGAGCGCTCTGGTTTCGATTACAAAAACAAAGCAACTTTCGCCATGGCTGATCCTGAGATGGGTCGATCAAAAATTTGTTATCTCGAGCTTCTCCGTGCTTCGTCCAGGTTGTCGTCAGGTCGCTTTGACCCTCCAATGGTGGTGTTATGGCCCAAAATCCTCATATGTTTCACCTATGTAAGAAGGCCTGTGCCCAGCAGTGGGACGTATACAGGCTGGTGAAGATGATTATGAATTATCATAATCTGAATGAATTATCATAATCATCTTCACCAGCCTTTATTCATATTAGTCATTAGACTATTGTTAACATGGGTTGCTTGTACCATGTACCTAACACCTTATATTCGTTTTTTTTTTCAAGCAGTCTGAATAAGTCCTAGCGAGATGGTTATTTTTACAATTTCTGCAAGACATTCATCGGGGGTGTGAAAGGTCGTGGATTTGCATAACGCTCTAGTATACGATATTTTTTTTCTTGTCTAACTCTATATTTTCCAAAAGAAACGAAGGTAAATTTTAATGGCATTGTCACAGTGATTCATCATTTGCCGTCAATAATTTCATAGGCGTTTTATTTGGAATGTTTATTTTTGATTTGCTCTGATAACTGTGTGCATATATTTGTCTAATTCAAAATATACAGCATTATAGACAATTATTATGAAACTTGTTGAATGTCAACTTTTCTACTTTGGAGGATATCATTGTAGGTTAAGCAAGCGCTGATATGAACCAAAAGAAGCTAACTAGGTATGTCTTTTTTTAAATACAGTCTAAAATCATATTAGTTGACTTCTTTTATGAATATTGATCGTTTTTGACATGAAAAGTGAATAAAATTTTATTAGGACTTAAATAAATTCCACTTGTGTCAGATTGAAGTAGGTAGGTACTTAGTTAACTTTACCAACTTGCGTTGTTGACTAAATATTCACTTTAGATAAAGAGCTCTAAGCTCTGTCGGGTGACGTAGTTTCATTGATAAAATGTGGTTTTACGTAAAGTTATTGAGGACAGTAGCAAATTATTAAGTAGCAAACTCAAGTGCCCGCATGTTATGATAAGATGACGTCATAATGTCCATGAGTTCTGCACGTGGAACGAGCCTATTAGCTAATTCATTTTGATGGTAAAATCTGCTGTACACGGGTAGATTCATTAAACGAATCATTCCCTCTGCGTCGACTCTCTTTACATCGAGTCTCGCTACGGCGACTCTCGCTTGCGTCGCCTCCGCGCTTAGTAATGAAAAAATCTCGTTACGTCGAGTCTGTGACGATGAGGTGTAGTTAACAGAAAAAACTGAATTTTTGAACTGATTGGTAGAGTACCAACTAAAACTGGTAAAGTACTCGAAACTAGTAGAGCAGTAATGGTGGAGTAATTTACTCTACCCGACCCGTGTACAGCAGAGTTAAAGAATGCTGTACACTGGTAAAGTTAACGGTAGAGTAGCAAGATAGAGTACAACTATACTACTAAGTATACCAATGTATACGTACATACAGGATTGGTAAAGATTTTTTATATTACCGCCGCCTATAGACACCTGCAATCTGCAATAACAAGAGAAAATCCCTTGATATTGCAGGAGCGTTGTCATCCTGAGGCCTAAGATGAAATGCCGTCCATGCCAGGTAATTACACTGGCTACCTTTCCCTTCAATCCGAAACACAGCGAACTGCTTCACGGCTAAAATAAGAAAGGTGCGGTGGTACCTACCCAGACCACCCTACATACGGGCCTACCACTACCACCTAGTAAAGAAAGAAAAAATATTTTATTTAAATAGGCCACAAAGAAGCACTTTTAAATCGTCAAAAAACACATTTTTACAACTATCACAAAAAATATATTAACTAACAACGTCATAGTCTCTGTCTGTCTGTTATGTCTGAATTTACGCCGGTTAGTAGAGTATTAACTTAAACTGGTAGAGTAGTAGGCAGTTCACTCTACTGCTTAGATTATTTATTGTACCCCTACGATTATTATATAAATAAAATAAGAGTATGCTAAACATCTACATAGATATGGTAGCCTGGTACTTCAGGGGATGATCCAGCTACATACATACCTACGGGAAAAAAATAGTGGCATTGAGTTACTCACGTTGGACCTCACGGGTCACACTGCCCTGCTGCCAAGCGGGCGGCTATGCGTCCAGCAAATCCCGCATGGTTGACAGAGTGCAGCAGAGACTACGTCGCTGAAGGGTCTTGGTTGAGTTGACACGTTGAGAACAGCCCTACTTTTGACCCAAAAAGAAGCCTTAGTTTAGTTAGGCCAACAGGCTAATGTTAGAATTGAACGCTTTTCTTTTCTTTTTATTTTCTATTATTAATATTCTAATATAATTTATTAAATTTCTTTTGACATTATGATTTGTAGCAGGTCCAATTAAGTGATTTTTGTTTTATATTATATTAATTCTCAATTATTAACATAGTTTTAAGTAAAAAATTGTTACTAACCACAAGTGGATCATAATGTTATCTGAATAAATGAATGAATTATATATATTTTCTATTAAGGCGGATATTCTGTTCCAAATAGATGAAAAAGTAGACATATGGTGATGAAGTACATCACCATATGTCTACTTTTTCATCTATACCTGTAGGCTCGTACTAAATACTCGTTGATTATATAAATTATGTAAACATAGTAGTTTAAAGTCCATGCTATGTCACATCAACTATTGTGTTCATTTCATTGTGTACATACGACAACACATCAAGTGTAACAGTTGCACTACGAAAGCCGCCTCTATTACGAACGGTGTAATGGCGGCCTCAAGGTCAAACTGTTACGCTTGGTGTGCTGTCGACTGTGCGATAGTCGGTGCGATAGTCCTAAAGTGTTAAGCTACTTCTGAGTTCGACTGTACCTGCATAAATTCAGAACATTAGGATAGCAATAATAGCCACCATACTACGAACAATATAATAAATTTATTAACAAGCATAGGTGGTAGACATGGGGATATAAGGGTAGTAACAGAAGCGCCCGCGCACCGGACGCCCATTGTGTATCAACGGCGAAGGCTTGGTACGGACGACTTGGCGCGCTGGATCTTTTTTAGGAGAATCTGGGAAAGAAAGACAAAAATCTCTGAGTAATAGATGTCGGAAAAGCCTAACATGCCCATTTTAATTATATTTCTGTGCAACTGGTTCTTTCTTGTGTGTTTGCATTCCTAGCAGGATAAATAAGTATCTCTTTCTTTACAAAAAATATCATAAATGAAGGAGGAGAGAACCTTTTTCAGAACCATGACGTCTCCACGAGAAAAACCGTATTCCAGAAAAGAGAACTAAACTCTCAACAATACAGGGTGGCACATTTAGATCGGTCAGTATGGGAAAGTCTGAAACTATAAGACATGCGAAAATCTCTTCTTAGGAACCATGCCATCGATTTTAGTAATAAGAAAAACTGCATTCATACATTTTAAAAAAAGTGTACCTACTCAGCTCGGAAATAGAACCCGGACGTTTTGAAAAATAAAACTAACATTATTAATTCTATTCACATATCGATTGTGTAGGTCTTAAGCAGTAACCGTTACTATGAAACATGATGTCTAAAATAAATAAAATGCATTGTTTTCCTAATAATCAATTAAAAAACCCACTTAGAATAAGTAATTTGATACAAAGACGTGATAAACCTCATTTGAAAATGGAACGTTAATTTTACGCACCTAAACGAGTTGAATGTTGTATTGAAAAAAATGGTGGTAATTTTGAACACTCTAAAATAAATTAAAAGATATGAAAACAATGCATTTTATTAATTTTAAACGTCTTGTTTCATAGTAACGTTTATTGCTTAAGACCCACACAATCGATATCTAAATAGAAAAAATGTTAGTTTTTTTTTTCAAAACGTTTGGGTTCGAGTCCCGAGCTGAGTACACGTTTGAAAAAAAAAACTAACATTTTTTTTATTGCTAAAATCTATGACATGGTTCCTAAGAAGAGATTTTCGCATGTCTTATAGTTTCAGACTTTCCCATACTGACCGATCTAAATGTGCCACCCTGTATACTAGTAGACAGAGAGGTGCAACCTGAAACCGTCACCTCCTATCGATGGTATAAACAGTTGGAGATTCCTGTCGCTTCAACGCAACGTGTAAATATGAAGATCGACCCTATAAAGATATACGAGGAAATATATGTACCTACCTATAGGTAAAGAAAGTGACCAATTCTACCTTGATTTAAAGACCAGACTACGGTAATAAAGTACATAATATCAACATATTAGGTATTTTATCGCCGTATGTCTGCTTAAAAGCCTATCAACTTAGGTTTTTCGGCTTCATCTAATTTTTCGAATACTAAGACGATTGATTATCATCACCAGCATATATTAGTCCCACTGCTGGGACTGGCCTTCCTACATGGGAGAAACACACGAGGGGTTTGAGCCATAACACCACCACGCTGGCCCAATGCGGGTTGGTGGGTTAAAGCAGCTGCAGTAACAACCGGGACCAACGAACGGCTTCGAAGCACGGAGGAGCTCGAAGATATAAATATAAATTTTAATTGATCCATCCCGGGACCGACCATGGCAAAAATTGCTTTGTTTTCGTAATAGAAACCAATGCCAAAGCGCTAACTTAGATTATTTCTGTTAAATAAGTAGTCTTATAAGCGTACCATATTGTCACGGTCAATCTGCCTCTGATGATTCTTTCTCGTGACAGCAGCTGAAGGCACTGGCCTCCTTGGCGGCTGTTCACGGGACGGTATGGAAGACTTCTTGCTATTCCTGGCGCTTAGGATTTTCGCTAAAAGAATATGGTTGTGCCGTTCGATTTCACGTAACCTCTCATTCGTGAAAGACATATTGATTCTGCGTGTGGAGGGCACTGAAATGGACCTGTAGAAAACATGGTTAACATTATCAGGCGTGCCGCAGACTTCTTGGCTGTATTGTCGAATCATAGAAGTCTGGCTCAAAAGACCACCTAAAAACAATTATTTAGCTTCACTTACCCATGATCTGTAGATCTGCCCGATATTGAGCCTGGGGCCTTATGATGTGACATTGATGACTGACTTTTCGTTAGTTTTATGGAAGACGGCGCGGGGTAGCTATTTGTCATGTCGCTGGTAGACTTTGGTTGCATTTTGATACTCTTAATTGACTCGTTATCGCTGTTATCATCTTCAAACTCGTCAGAATAAGCGTCTTCTTCTGGGCAAGACTTTTTTTCTTCTTCTGCTTGTGAATCGTAGACGCATGTTTCCACGCAGATGTTCGGTGGTTTTTTCATAGCATCGACGATGCATCCCATCTCTGACAATTCCTTTGAGAGTTCATTTACCTCGTTATTGTTTTCTTCTTGGTATAGCTGTTTATCATTCTGCCTGTTACAGTCGCCTGAAGAGTATTCGGCGTCTATATAATCGCCGATTTCTACACTGCTCTCCCTGCGTGACATTGTGCAGTCAAGCGTGCTATTACTGTGTATTGAATCACTAAAAATTTCGAATATATGTTTAAACACTATAATGGCTGCAAAATGTGAACTTCAACTACCTACATAAGTCTATTCTAATTAATACATGGTTGGCTATGTTTCGAAGCCTTAAAACTATAAAATTGTTACAGCTAAAAGTTCAATGGAAGTGTTACCTTAAAGGTAACACTTCCATTGAACTACCTATACCTAATAGCAGCTAGGAACATATTTTACGTTTGAATTAGAGTTATATTCGGGATATTTATCATGTAAGTTCCCGATATTTCGTCGCAGTTGCATGCGCCATGATCACGGGTAGACTGCTGAAGCTGCGGGTAGAAGTCAACTTCATTGCGGGCAGATATATCGATCTACCCTCTTTCGTTGAAGCTTGCTACGATCTACGCTTGCTACGTGAAAGACTCGTCATTTTGTGGACATCTTGCAGAACTACATAGTCGAAAAAGATGAGATGATGGTAAGCTTCCATGTCGAATCTCTTTTTACCAATGTACCAGTAGAAGACTGTATGGAGGTAGTCATGGTGCAGCTACAATACAACAACATCCCGATGGAATTGCCAAACTTCTGCATCATTTTTTATGAACGAACTTTTTTTATCTACCGTGGTCAGTACAACTTAGAAGTGGATGGTGTAGCTATGGGCAGCCCTGTAGCTCCAGTAGTAGCCAATCTTTGGATGGAACACTTTGAAAATATAGCCATCTGCACTATTTTCAATCAAGCTGTGGAAAAGGTGCGTAGATGACGTTTTCGGGATAATAAAGGGGGACCAACATGGCATAGCAGCCTATATATCCCATATTAATAGCATACATCCGAAGATCAAGTTCACCTGTGAGGTTGAGACCGATAGGAGTTTAGCATTCCTAGATGTAAAGATTGGCGTCAGGGAAGATGGTTCTTGCCATCACTCTGTATACAGAAAACCAACCTACTCGGACCGATATCTGAACGCGAACTCACATCATTCATCACCCTGCCCACCTTAATTCTGTAGTGACCTAACCGTCCGTATGCCCTATCTATGTGATTTTGATAATTTAAAGGGAGAATTAAATTATGTACGTGAGGTACTACAGCAGAATGTTTACCCAGAGAAAGTTGCAAGACCTAGACACACACAAAAACATAAAAAAAAATCTTGCGCAAGGTAGAAAGACAGCCAGCATTCTTGCCTTTCGTGAAGTAAGTGACAGATAAGTTCTCAAACCTACTCAATAAATTTTCGATAAAAACTGTCTTTACTCCCCTTTTAAAAAGGTAGGTCAATGCTTGCGCTCACCAAAGGATAACTTTTCCTTAGAGAGCGGGTGTGTACAAGATCGATTGCAGTTGCGGTAGCTCGTATATTGGTCAAACTAAGCGCACAGTTGCCTGTCAGATCAAGAAGCACATCAACGCAGTTAAAAAGAACGACATTCGTGGATCGGCTATTGCAGAACATCTCTTAGAGTCAGGACCAAAACACTGGATTGAGTTTTATAACCCACAGACAATTTCGACAGAACGCCGCTACATACCACGTTTGGTTTGTGAAGCGATAGAAATTACGAAATATAGTAATTTTAGGATATTCGACATCGAAGCTTACCATCATCTTATCATTTTTTGACTATGCAGTTCTGCAAAATGTCCACAAGGCACAAAATGACGGAATCTTTCACGTAGCAAGCGTAGCAAGCGTCAACGAAAGAAGGTAGATCGATATATCTGCCCGCAATGAATTTGACTTCTACCCTCAGCTTCAGCAGTCTACCCGTGATCATGGCGCATGCAACTGCGACGAAATATCGGGAACTCCTAACAAAGAAATCACATGGTACCTAAATATCCCGAATATAACTCTAATTCAAATGATAATAACCATGAAAATATAAAGTAGTGCTCTATTTTACGTTTACCTAAACACCTCAACTATAATTCGGTCATCGCTATTATCAAATCTGCCTACGGCTAAAGGGTGCTGTCCACGTATATGGTAATCAATCGGCATAGTAGCGCAGTACTAGAAAACTAACTATACTATTATCTAAATGTAGACAGCATTGCGGTAGAGTACCTAACTAAGGAGAGGTGCTGGGTGGCGTATTGGTTTCAGTGCTCTGGTTTCGATACGAAAAACAAAGCAACTTTTGCCATGGTCGATCCTCGGATGGGTCAATCAAAGTTTGTTATCTCGAGCTCCTCCTTGCTTCCGTTGGTCCCGGTTGTTTCTGCAACCGCTTTAACCTACCAACCCGCATTGGGCCAGCATGGTGGTGTTATGGCTCAAACTCATGTGTTTCTCCCATTTAAGAAGGTCTATGGCCAGCAGTGGGACGTATACATAGACTAGTGATGATGATGCCTAACTAAAACTGGTAGAGTAGTTGTCAGTTCACTCTCCTTACTCTAGCCGTGGACAGCGCTCTTTAAGAGCAACTAAAGTAATATTATGACTAAATATTTCTACACTGCCAAGCGCTTTTTCGCTTTGGTACTACAATCAGTAATAATAAATTACCTGCTAAACTTAATAATAAAGAAGATAAATTAAGTCACCTACCTTTGAATAAAAATAAAGCAACTAAACTAACTCACAAGATAGAAAACTTTACGTAGAAATATTTCAAAATACCACAAAATTGACTAGATTTTGTCACATTGTCAGATTACTTGCACGGAGATATATTTTTTAGCCTTACCTTACTGTTGACACAGCCAGTGTTATTCAATTTTGGAGTTAGACAAGATAATATTTTAATCAATCTAAAATCGTCTTAACAATATAACGCAATCGTATCAAATAATTTAGTGAACTAAGTAAAAATCAATATTACATCGCGCTAATACAAACAAATATCGCGCCTTTGGGTTACTAGGTTGGCGTTTAGTTTTTACTATACGAATTCCAACTAATGAAGTGGGTTCTAAAATATATTAATTATTACTGCCCTATTGTTGTCGATAAATGAATTTCTCTATTTAACATAAATTATCAATAAATAATCACTTATTTCTATCAATTAATAATTAATAACAAAACACAAACCACTCGCTTGACAGCACACGGTCGATTTTGTTTTGACGTTTAATCAAGTCACTTCACTTTCGTTTCGTTCATTGCATTCAGAGAAAACTTCGCCTAGGCAAAATCTTTACAATGATAATGATATCTCGATAGAATCCTGTAATTTAGCTAGACATAACAAATTGACCGTGAAAATGGTGACAATCATAAAGAATCAATTACTGAAACATCTATCGAGGTAAGTTTCGTACGCCCTTCATTCCACATCTCGTTTGTATACGTATCTAATTTAGTTATTTACTTTGTAATTATAAATTGTTTTGCATCCAATCTGAGTCGTGGTGATGTGCTACTAATTATATGTTGTCTATTTATAAGACCTTCCTTGTAGGTAATGTAAAACCAATCTGTAAATAATTATTTTTGTAAAATAGTTTTTATTAACTTAGGTACTGAAAGATACTTTGCTATCTTTAAACACAAAAATTAAGCTTCTTATCTTTAGATTCCAAGAGTAATAATGGCATGTTAAAACTTATATCACCACAAACTCCTTTAAAATTATTAGAATATCAATGACATTTTTAAAAAATCTTTTGATCATTCAATAGATTCACAAAGAACCTGTCTCCGGAACAAATATCACTCTCTGCTTTACGTGGTGCTGGAGAGTTACAAGACCTTACTCTCGACGAAGACTTGCTGACTGACTTGCTGGAACTGCCTGGATGGCTGCGGCTCACTTCTGCTAGATGCAATCGTGCCACATTTAGAATACAATGGACCAAACTCAAGACAGTCCCCATAGTACTCGTAAGCTATTTTTACTATTATGTGACTATTATGTATACTAGAAAAATAATTTTGTATTTGTTCATGACAACGGTGGCAATAAAATGTAATGATACCCTGTAAAAATCAAGAGAAAGTTTATGTTAGCAACACAGGAATGAACATAATGGTCAAAGAGCTCTGTGTACCTTACTTATCACAGGAACATAATATTACAAGGTAGTGTAGTTTGACTTGGCTGTGATCTCAGGTGATTTTGCTTTCTATTTTGGTTAACACTGACAGCTTTGTTTTGTCATCGACATCATCATCAGCAGCCGATAAACGCTGGGCACGAGCTTTCCTGCATGAGAGAAACACTTAAGGAGTTTTGGCCATAACATAAACCCCTATTTGGCCACCGTGGCCCAATAGGGGTCAGTGGCTTAAAGCGGTTGCAGTAACAACCGGGCCCAATGACTAAATGTATCTCCTGCAACAGATAGGAGCTGGATATTAGAAATTATGGTTGACCCATCCTGGGATCGACCTGGCAGCGCAGGACCGATCGGTTTGGAGATCCTTGGGGGAGGCCTATGCTCAGCAGTGGGCGTCTCTCGGCTGATATGATGATGATGATTGTTTTATTCAAGATTTTTATCATAATAATTACAAAGTTAATTCATTGAATATTGTCTTATAAAATTGGTTTAGTTTTGTGTTGACAAGCGATATAGAAAATCGTTATAAGCATTATCTTGGTAGGTAACATTTTGAGAATTTTATCATAGCTGTCCACCTCACTGAAGCAACATAGTAAAGACGTCTTATACTGGACGCTAAACTCTTCCAAGATTCATTGAAATGTGTCGAAAAAAATTGTAGTAATAAAGAAAATACATTAAACATGGCCCTTTTGCTGTCTCAAAATTTTTTTTACATAAAGGTACCTGCACAAATCAATGTTTATTATGCGTGTATATTTTGTATCGAAAACCTCCTCATCTGGTAGGTTGCCCAGTAGTTGGCCACTCTATCGCATTCTTTTCCTCATTTCTTACCTCCATGCAGGCTCTGGTCAGTGAAGTCCCCATAACACCTAGATCAAAAAGGTGCCTGTCAAAGTTGCTATGACCACTGATGGCTCCTGTTTTTATTGGAAAATGGAGAGAAGGCTTCGAAATGCATGGAAAAGGTACTGGTCCGTTAAAGAAATAATGAAGAACAATCAGACAAGCATACACATATGTTTGATACATGTATTCTGCCAATATTTGCTCTAAGCTGCCAAACTTAGGCACTCACCAAGGCTCAAAATAAAAGTTTGAAGGTGAGTCAACAAGCCATGGAGAGAAGAGCTCTCATTAAAAAAATTATTGACAAAAATAAGAAGGAACTGAGAAAAAAAACAGGATTACCTGATGTCACATGCAGATGAAACATCTCGAATGGAAAAGACCAGGACACTTAACAATAGAACCTGAAAAAAGAAGCGGAACAGAGGCAGGCAGTTCAGATGACAGGAGGATAAGATAGTGGAAGTAGCGGACTAGAGTAGCCAGAGACAAGGAAAAGTGGCGGACACTGGGGGATGCCTTTGCCAGACGGCACACAGAGAGTAAAATTAAGGTTATTGTGTAATGACTTTTATTGTAGAGGCTATTATTATTATTAATGAAAAGACGGTCCATCATGCTAAGTGGTGACTATTGCCTATAGACTCCTGTAATGTCAAAGAAATCACCTAATATTGCGTTGACTGGGTATGTCAACGCACCTGCAATATAAGGCCAGCTTGCCTAGCGGCAGTCCGGTAAATATGTCTTGTCGAACCCCAGACCACTTCTGCGAAAGGCACGAAAATTAGCCAGGAGTTTTAGTGGATATTCCCAGGGTCAAATTAAACGCTGAGCGACATCCGCACACGCCCGATGCTTTGCCAACGATGTAGATCCGTCAGTGGATTTCTCCTGGATAAAAATAAATAAAAAAGTGATTCGACATTCTGGAGACAAGAGATGTTATTTCCTGCCACTTAATGCATATCCCTAGACACTCAAACAGCGAACTGTTTAACAGCCAGAATAGGAAAAATGGTGGTAGCTGCCCAGATGATTCCTACAGGACAGTTTACCGCCTAGTCAAGATATTAATGCAAAGACAGTCTCATAAGGTTTCAAATCCAAATAATACATCTATAGAGCATTTGGAACCTTAATTCAGTTCCAGCAAATATTACAATTGCTTTACCAAAACAACTATTGGATTATTGTGACTCAGTCTTTGTCTGTGTTACGCTTGACCTCACTCAGTTTCATTGCATGCTCACCCTTAATCTTGCATGTGAATACCACAATTGTTTTAAGAAACAATGGAAAAATTGTCCTATGTAATATATTTTGAGTCTTGTATTTACGATACTAAAATTCACTGTAGAACAGCTAAGATATTTCATACATGACGACAAAAGATTTAGCGACAGCTCACCTTATAGTAAGTGATCATAAGGCCGAAGATCGCGAGCTACTCACGGATTCCTCAACCACAACAACTACCTATCTTATCTCCAACTCCCGGAACACAACAATGCTGCTATCATTATTGCTATGGCGGCAGAGTTGGGTAAGATGTTAGCCTACGACCCTACTACCAATCAAACCGACCGGGAAATTTCTGCCTGTAAAAAACGTTATGGGTTCTGCATTCGCCGGTGGCCGCACCACCGGAAAATGCTTAAATGAATTTATTTTCACGAAATCGCCGACGCGTTGCAGTCGCCTTTGCTGTGCGGCCTCGGCCTGAACCATTAGACCACAGAGGCGGCTAAAAAAGTTCGAAGTTCCCTTTACCTATACTATCACCGTTTCCAGGGTTTGACTTTAGTTGATATCGTTCCCTTGTTATATCCTTCCTTTTGATGTAAACATGTTATCACAACGGCTCGCAGCTGCTCGTACAGTATTAACCACAAAACAGCTATGTATTGTGCAATGTATTCTGTAATTGTAAAGAAAGTTCGCAATATGCTTCTTTCAACGATTATTCAAAGAACTTCTAAAAACCTGTTTCTGCAGTCACAGTTCAATACACAAGTCAGTCAGGGCATTCTTCTTTACAAATAACAATAAAGACGCTTGTCATATATCAGTAAAATGACCAATTTTAAATTAGAGACTCATTCTTTGCCTAATTTTTACCAATGGAATTTGTATGTAAAATTATTATGAGAGTCATACAGACAGATATCGACTCAAAACATCAATAACGGGCTCAACTAAAATTAATGAGTTTTCCGGCCGGTTTTCCGACACTATAGTACAGGGATGGCGAACCTTTACGTATCAGCGTGCCATTTTTCTAAGGAAATGTTTAATGAGGTCATAGACGTGCCATCAAATCAATTTTTACCTTGTGATTATTGGTAAAATAATACTAATAAATACTATCAATTAACGTAGGGAGGGATCACTCGCGTTCGCCCGTCATATTATACCTACTTCACACTGTATTTCGTAGTGAATAATGAATTTTATGATCAGTGGCGTGCCCAAAATATTGTGTTGCGTGCCATTGGATCGCCATCCCTGCTATAGTAGGTACTTACTTTAAAAAACTCGTAATTTGTGCAAACTAGTTTGACGAATGCCTTATTAACATTTCGAATATTTTTCGATTAGCGACTGCCAAAAGCCATCTGTCTTACCATAGAATAAACAGGCAGCTGCATTCGGGCAGTATCATCGTTATTATAATCACCAGCCTATATACGTCACACTGCTGGGCACAGGTCTTCCTACATGGGATAGATAACCACATGAGAATTTTGGGCCATAACACCACCACGCTGGCCCAATGTGGGTTGGTGGATTAAAACGGTTGCAGTAACAACCAGGATCAACGGCTTAACGTGCCTTCCGAAGCACAGTCTTCCGTGCTCAAGATTAGAAGTTTTGGTTGACTCATAACGGGATCGACCATGGCAGTATCTTATACTGTAATCGCATCAGATAGATTGTCTATTTACTAGGCGGTTGGCCCGTATGTAGGGTCGTCTGGGTAGGTACCACCGCCTTTCTTATTTCAGCCGTAAAACAGTTCGCTGTGTTTCGGATTGAAGGGAAAGGTAGCCAGTGTAATTACTGGGCATGGACGGCATTTCATATTAGGTCTCAGATGACAACGCACCTGCAATATCAAGTGATTTTTCCTTGTTATCGCAGGTGTCTATAGGCGGCGGAAACCGCTTACCATCAGGTGAGGTCAGCTTGTTTTTCATCTAGTTGTATAAAAAAAAGACTTCTTTTCTTTATGCCATCTTAAAACATAAACTACTAATATTATTACTTATGTTT
Organism: Nymphula nitidulata; assembly: GCA_947347705.1. Classification (NCBI taxonomy): domain Eukaryota; kingdom Metazoa; phylum Arthropoda; class Insecta; order Lepidoptera; family Crambidae; genus Nymphula; species Nymphula nitidulata. The sequence goes on from OX374636.1 coordinate 13,469,409, forward strand.
TCAGAACTTAGACGAGGTTCACATAGCTCTGGAAGTATGTTCAGAGCCACGTGTCGTGAACCCTACGACAACGGGCAACGCGATGCCAATACCGGGCAAATACAGCTACATACATAAGGTAGGTATTGATGTTCAGTCGTCAAGAAAATAAACATGTGAATCATTTTGTTTGACAGCTTATCATGATAAGAACAGATAATTATTCACAACATGCTATGAACATGAATATATATATGAAAAATAGTGTCACACTTAGCATATGACTTTTTCTGATTTTAACAATATTATTTTTCTAACAGTCATTTTCGCAACTAAAAATAGCTTACAATTAATGTCAAACGTGTTTAAACGACCAATTGATCAATTCTTAGCTGGCACGTGCTGAACGGAAACCTACTTTTTGGTCTTTCTGGATTTTATTTTTAAGTTGCTATTTCATTCATTTCATTTCAAATTAATGTTGTATGGTATTAGTACCAAATAAACCTTTTTTCTTTAATTTATTCGAGTATCTACATGTTTACTTATTTTAAACTCACTTTGCTTATGATTACATTACAGGTTATAGATGGAATCTCTGTGGCTGTGAATCATGTTCAAATAGACTTCAATTGTGATGCTTTCACCAGTAGTGTTCAGGTAATGTTGATACCAAAGTAAAATATGAGACATGGCCAATGGCTGTTAGCTTAAGTTGCAAGAATGATTTAACCCTTCCTTAACTAAATGGAAAGACAAAAAACAAAAATACTTAAATTTATACATTTTGTCAAAAACGACATTATTACTACTCTATATTATTGTTGGAGGTCGGACAAATGAACAACTTTTTACTTTGGGAGTGAGGGTCAAATCACACCAAGACGCGACACGCGACGCGGCCCGCACTTTTAAAATAGTGATACAAAATAAAATTTATTCACTACACAAAAAGATACACTCAATGAAATCATTGAGAGAATTCGAGAATGCTCCTCGGCGTCACGCAACGCCGCGCTGTGCCTCGACAAGCCTCGCGGTGCAATTCGATGCACCGCGACGACGGACGCAGCAGTGCTTCGTCGGTAGGCGCCCCGCAACAGCGGCTCAGCCTGTAGCCTTCGCGGCGACGTGTTTCTACTATTGCACACGTTTTACTACGCGGCGTCTCGCTGCGCAATGCGACACCGTGCGGTTTCATGATTCGCCTCGCGACGCCGCGATGCGTCTCGCGGCTGCACGCTGAGCAATGCGAAACCACTGGCCTCTTCAAACATCGTCGCGTCGCGTCTCGATGTGATTTGACCCTTAAACTATAGTTGAATACGTTAAAAAATTTAATAGACGGCGTTTTTTAAATGTTTCAGATCTCACGAGTAACGGTTGAGTCTCGGACTCCTGAAGGCCGAAAGGGAGACTTAAGACTGACTAGGATCAAATCACCAGACACTGGGCAACTTCTTATATTTAAGGTACTTTTTTAAAACGAAGATTTTTTTTAAATTTGGCATCGAAAAATACTTAGTATAACACTAAATTTTCGCCGGTCTACCACCGATTTACTCTGAAGCGGAACGAAGTTCGCCAGGTCAGCTAGTATTTTAATAATACCAGTTGAAAGTTGTCGACACAACTATGGAATGAAGACAGCATGCTACATTCACACAATTTCGTCTACCTTTACCATTGGCGTTATTTTGTCGATAATAAAAAACCTTAATTAACCATTAAAACTGTTCAAGAAAATTGCCAACACTAGCACTGAGAAGTTCGTTAAATTCAAAACTCGAGCTTAGTTGGTCTCTTATTGCCTCGTCGCTTCAGTAAATGTTTTATTTCAGGAATTGGAATGGCAAAGTGCCCGAATAGAAGCCAAAGCACATGGGGCATCGTCAGCTAACCTGCCACCTTTACGGTTGTTGCTGGGCAACACGCATTGTCGTATTGTCATCAAGAAACGACTTTCAGGTAATATTAATAAATATATTTTTACTGCATACATAATTAAATGAACAATGATTAAGGGCACTTTTAGCAGCCGGCCATCTTAGTTGTGTTATCAATAAGTATTTATGACAACACTACTACACTTACAAATTATTTGACGACTGGCTGTCCGCGTGGTCTGTACCCTTACTATGCTTGGCTACTCGGTCAGGGGTCCCGGGATCGAATCCCGGTAGGAGCAACATCATTTGTTCACTAGTCATGGATGTTTATATGTATATTTAGTATATTTCTCATATTTATACAGATATGATTAACTATATTTCTCCGTTATCTATTATCCATAACACAAGCTCTTAGTTATGCTTACTTTGGGCTAGATAATAGGTGTGAGTGTATGAATATTATTATTATTATTTTAAATTACTAAGAAGTATAAGCTCGTCAATAATAGACCCTCACGATACAGGCTAGTGTAATGCATATGTGATCCAATGTAACAAACATATTTACAGTTGCGTATTTTAAACTGTCTTTCCTATGATTCAGTTTTATGGCTACCAATCGAATACATTTTTTGTGAAATGAAAAATTCTCATTTCACAAAAACATATTCTTAACTAAAGTTTTCTATCTTTTTATAACAGATTGTGCAGTAATCGGTTCACGTCTGGCTATAAGGCCAGAGCCTCTGGCGTGGGCGTTAACAGACGGCCAGCTCCGAGCGGCTCTAGCTTGTGCTGCAGCCTTGGCTGACCCTGTGAGGAGAGCCACTAATGCAGCCACCAGGGCTAAAGCGCTGAGGAAGGTAACCACTCAGGAGGATGGCGATTGTCTCGGGAACATGATACCATTGATTCCCGTAGGTTATATAATACAAGGACTACGTAAGGAGCCAAATAAATCACCCGGGTTCCCCGTATTGCTAACAATTTTTTTAAAATAAAATAAAATAAAACTTATTTCAGCATGGCAATATAAAAGGCTTAATTCTAATACGAAAAATAATTAAATTAGTATTGTAATTGTTATAAAGCATGTGACAATGACTGTATAAAACCCCAAAGACTTTGCCGTAACATCTATGCTTAACAATAACTATATTGGATTTAGAGTACGCTTTCTCAGATTTATTTTTTTACAGAAATCCACTTAAAACCATCTCACAAATGATGTCTACCTCTCAGCTGACATTATCAAACACTCACTGACGTTATCCGACAATTACTGACTCTATTCGACACACTGACACTATCCGACACTTACTGACATTATCCGATACTCACTGATAATATCCAACACTCACTAACTTTATCCGTCACTCACTGATCTGACATTCTCTTAAGTAGGCCAATGAACCTGAACTCACCGACATTAAATGGCATTTATGGATACTCTATATTGACTCTAGATTCTTAGTGTTTTTAACCCCCGACGAAAAAAGAGGGGTGAAATAAGTTTGACGTGTCAGTCTGTGTATCTGTGTGTCTGTCTGTGGCATCGTAGCGCCTAAACGAATGGACCGATTTTGTATCCGTTTTTTTTGTTTGGAAGCTGATGTGCCTACTATGGTTCTTAGCTATAATTTATGAAAATCAGTTCAGGCGTTTGATGACTATCAGTTAATTTTCTACATGATAATAGGATTTTACTAACTTTTACAGATCCGATTGATTTCAAATTTCGTGTACTGTCACTTCGATGACATTCCCATGACTTAGTAACTTTGAGCTGATCCTATACCATCAAAAAGTCTGCGAAATGCTTAATTCTTCTGAAACTTACGGCAGATATAGCGTGTTTGGGCTCTTATGAATAGTCTTAATGAGATGGTGTTAGATAGATGATTAATGACGCAATTATGTACCAATGGTAGTGGAAATACTCCCAATACCTATTTTAAACAAAATCTCTCAATTTCGTGGTCGAACCTCTCTTTCTAGCAACTACACTCTGCACTAGAAAGGGAAGCGGACCAAGAATGCAGTGCGACAGAAATAGGTAATGAGAGTGTTCCCTTCATCTTTTTATCCATCTTCATGGTTTCTACAAGACACATCAACAACAATGATTTTTCACAATACACAAACCTTGCATGTTTTTTTTCTACACAATGCATTTTTCTTGATAGCTATTATAGTTTTCAATAAAATTGTAAGAAAACATGTATATTTCTTTTTTATAATGTTATCATGAAGAAATCCGATTAATCCCAACAGTTTTACATTGTTAACAGATAGAAGAGCCCCGGGAACATATCCAGAGCCGATCCACTGGCGGCGACCGCGACATCTTGGCTAGGATGTTCGCCAAACACGACGTTCGCGAGACCTCTTACCATTTACTGGCGCCGCGGATAGACTTGCATCTTTGCGACGATCCTGGCTGTAAGAATGTGTGCTATTTACCTTAGATACTTTGTCAGCGCATGTGTTTGTGATTCTCGAACGAATTCGAAAGGACATTGAGGTGAATACAGCCTTATAGGCTGTAAAAAATATCTCCTTAATGTCCTTTTATGCCTTAACAGACTGGACAGAAGGTGCAAAGGTGTCTCAGTGTATGACATCACTTGTTAGCATAAGACTGTCAAAAGGAATACCAAAATCACCACAGCAAACCATCAGTGTTTGGCACCAGGTCGTGTGAGTTGTATTGGCGTTTATTAGGAGCAATATTTGAAACGTAATTTGTGATTTCGTGCTATTATAGGTACAGACGACAACACTTCAAGTGTAACAGTTGCACTACGAAAGCCGCCTCTATTACGAACGCAGTAAGGGCGGGCTGAAGGTAAAACTGTTACGTTTGATGTGCTGTCGACTGTACCTTTTACATGGGGAAAAAAAACACTCCCGAATATTACGGCAATACAAATTTAGAGAGGAAGAATAGAGTACTCATTTGTCAAACTAGTTCTCAATTGTGTCAAAAAGCAAAAACAATTTTAAAATCGACGTAATAGGAGTACTTATCCTTAACCTGTTTTTAGAACCAAAAAAAAGGTTAATACCAATTGTTTTTTAATCCAAATTCAACCTTAACAACCAATAAATACGGTTGCAGTGGGCCGGTCCGAAATGCCCTGCCTATTGAACGGTGGCGCCCTCCAAGTCACCCTGGTGAGCATGCAAGCAGACCTGTTCCCGTATCACAAGGCGGCCGGAGAGCGATCCCACTGGAGAGGGTACAGGTATGGAACATACAAGTAACAACATGGAATCATCAGAGGTTTTCTCGAATGAATACAGCATGGGGTTCTTCAAAAAAGGCGTGAAATAGTAGATTGCTTTATAAGGGTGGAAAGGAATCAATCCCTACGAGGTTGTTAGACCGAGTAGAGTTTGATCCCTTTTACCCGTGTGTAGCACTCTACTTTTCATTTCAAATGCAAGGAAAATAAAAAATAGTTTTTCTAATAAAATTTATTAACAAAAATACTCCTAACACGAGTAGAACCTATTTAAAATTAATTGTAACGTTAGTACAATTTGAGAAATGTATTTTTAAATTTGGAACATATCGCGTTACCGCCTACTGGCCATTCAGCCGAATACTTTTTTTTCTTCATTGTACCACAGATTGTACGTAACCAAATTCAGTACTATTTTTAAATTTTTTATTCCCGCCCTAGTACAGGAAGCAATTAGTATGAGTTTTTCCCGCCCGGTGGTGGGAACTAGCGTTTCCTCCCAATACTCAGATCAAGAAAACGCTACTTTCCGAGCATGAGGAATGAAAAGGTTTTTACAGGGTCGGCAACGCGCAAGTGATACCCCTGGAGCGTCCATAGGCTACGGTAACCGCTTACCATCAGGTGGGCCGTATGCTTGATTGCCACCTTAGTGGTATAAAAAAAAACATTATCGTTATCTTTGCTATGGAACTGCGGCTCTACTGCCTAGAACCGTTGCTGTTTCAAGCTAACGGCCCACCTGTTGGTAAGTGGCTGCATTCGCCTCTAGACACCTGCAATAACAAGGGAAACATCTCTTGGTATTGCAGGTGCGTTGTCATCCTAAGGCCTAAGTTGCCTTCGTTAACTACACTGGGTACCCTGTTTGATAGCTGAAATAGGAAATACGGTGGTACCTACTCAGACAACCATACGGGCCTACCACCTAGTGAAAGTAGCTATAGCTTATGACGTCATATTGTCATTTCGTATCACCTACGAAATGAATATCGCTTTCGTCCATATAGTACGTGCGAAAGCGATATAAGCGATTCAATAATGGAATCGGACAAGCGACTGATCTGTACCCTTTACTATACTGGCTTCTCGGTCAGGGGTTCCGGGTTCGAATCCCGGTAGGAGCAAATGTTTGTATGATGAGTACGAGCATTTTTTCACGAGTCATGAATGTTGATATGTTTATTTAGTGTATTTCTCATATTTACTTACATATTATTATCATTATTTCTCCGTTATCCAGTATCCTTAACACAACTCTTAATGATGCTTACTTTGGGCTAGATAATAGGTGTAAGTATATGAATATTATTATTAATATGACGTCATAAACGATAGCTTGATGAAACAGATGAATCGATGGGGTTTTCAAAAACAATAAGTATTCAATAAGCTGACGTATTTGGTTCTTTAAATATTTAAAAGCAACGCTACTATAGTATTTCGTTGTGCCTTCTCTTTACTCTGTTCAATTTAGATTTTCTTATATTCTTAATTTTTGATTTTAACATTATTATAAATGTTGAAAGCACTGCCCCAACTTAACCGAATCGTAGGTATTTGTAAAAATACTCGTTTCGGATGTTGAATTAGAATATTTCGACATTGTAGGGTGGACGTTAGCTCATAAACGCAAATACAGATAGACTAGAAGAATTTCACAGGTATATCCCAAGTCCTGGGTGGCTCAGTGGTCAGAGCAGTCGCCCGGATTGCGAAAGGTCGCCTCAGGACTTGAAATTTTTCTAGTTTTATTATATTTTAATTACTTAGATTTTCTTTTGATGTAAATAAAAGCCCACATTACCAGGGAAGCGGCAACACCTCATAGCCAATGGTTGTCACAATCTCTCTCGTCGTTCTGCACTACTTTGCTGGACTGCCTGGATCCGAGGCCCGTCACTCCTAGTAATAAGGTAACTACCTATTATATCCCGATACAGTTATCATAATTATTCTAATGAGACTAAAGTCTTAAAAATCATGTACCATTAAGGAGATGTTTCAAATCACGTCCAGGTGTCAAACAATATCTTAAAAATAAAGAAAAATCTGTTTAAATCCGGAAAAAATACTAATAATTTGATTTCGTGTATAGTGTACTTGTACAAAATTCAAAATCATTCGTCAATTTCTCCATTATTCAACTTAAGGGGAATATGGCGTGCAGGCGTGCGGCATAGAAGTCAACTAAACGTCACCAAAATGACATTAGCGTCATGATGAGTAATTGTCTGTTTTGCTGTTTTTTCTGTAAAAAATATTGTTTTGCACCAAGAAACAATGCAATCAAAAAGAAAATGGACTATTAAAAACTGTTCAGAATATTTTTAGCTATTTTTTGGTATTATGTACATAGACCTGGCCGGGTTTCGCTCCAAAACGCCAATACATGTCACGTGACCGCTTTGATGTCACCTGATATTACCGAACACTGATATATTGCTATGGTGACTGAGATGGTTTTCCTTTTGACGGAGTCTAATGTTAATAACAAGTGACGTCGTACACTGAGTTTGGTGTTCGATATCACTTGACCTGAGAGTGATTTAATTGAATTTTGTTTATTAAACAATATTTAAATTCAGTAATAACTCAATAAACTATTGTTTTTTAGAATTTCTATCAGAAAAACTACCACTACGCGTCAAAATTACATTTTTCATAATAATATTTGGCGGTAAACTCTCCCAAGATATATTGAAATGTGTTTCCCCTGGATTTTAATGCAACAACTGAAAAACAATAAATACATCAGACATGGCTGTATTGGCTTGTCCCTTTTATAAGGAGGATTAAACAAAAAATAAATCTCTGTTTTTATTACTGGCCACTTCAAAATTCACAATAAAACAAAAAGCGACTAAAAGTCACTGTTCTTTTAGCATAACACCATATTCTGTTATTTTTTTGTGACTAAATCTTTGTTCTTCTTTTTAAACTCGCAACACAATACTTGAGCCAACTTACGAATAAATTTAAACAAAGCAAATGTCAATTTGTATAAGTTTGTCTCTTTCACTCGCTACCTTTCTTGCTCATCACTCATACAAAAAGTGATAGTGGTTTGCTTACATTTATTCTTTACTAGTGACCGCCCGCGTGGATGTCGGCTATCGCGCCAAATGTAGCCGACGTCCTTCTCAAGGTCTCAAACTATCTCCATGCCAAATTTCATCTAAATTGGTGCAGCGGTTATTGATTTCCCGTACAAAACTTTCACCCCCGCTTTCACCCCTTTAAAGGATATAAATTAAGTATCTACTTAATAGTAAGTGCTTAATTGTTTTTGAACCTGTCAATAATAATTTTAAACAGGCAAGTAAAGCCGAGAAGCCTGACGAGCCTCTGACCAATGGCATAGGCCACAAGCCCAGCGCCGCCGCCACACACAGTTCTTCCCAAGCTCCGTCCAACACTGCCTCACAAGGTAACTGACACTGACAATTTCAATAATCTTATAAACTTTTTCGGTTGTACTTCGATATACTATATCTCGGAGGTCGTTGTTTGAATCCGGCAGATGCTCATCTGCCTCGGCGGATTGTCTTGTACGAAGAGTTAATTGTGATTATGGTAGGTTCAAGATTTTTGAAGTCATTTTGGTTATAAATGGTCATAAAAATAACCTTTAACCTACCAATGCCACTTCAATACTAGACGATCCGCATTGGCAGTTAAATATCTGCTAGATTCAATTATTGATCTTCAACATATACATCAAGTTTTTTTTATACAACTAGATGACAAACAAGCTGACGGCCCACCTGATGGTAAGCGGTTACCGCCGCCTATAGACACCTGCAATAACAAGGAAAAATCACTTGATATTGCAGGTGCGTTGTCATCCTGGGGCTTAAGATGAAATGCCGTCCATGCCCAGTAATTACACTGGCTACCTTTCCCTTCAATCCGAAACACAGCAAACTGTTTCACGGCTGAAATAAGAAAGGCGGTGGTACCTACCCAGACGACCCTACATACGAGGTAGGGTCGTTTGGGTAGTAACGCCGACTCTGAATTTAAAGACACTGATTAACTATTAAATAACTTAATGATTTTACACTTAGGTTTAGATTAAAATCATCTTAAGATGTAACTATTAAAAAATCATATCTCAACTTACAGCCTCTCCAACAAGAACTAAAATCCTTCAGCAGCTAGGAAAGCTGATGACCACCTGCCTCGTACTTAGGATAGATGATTTCACAGTTTATAAGGTACGTAACATGAAGGAACTTTTATATTTAAGTAAAACACACACACTAGCTTTAATCACCTTCAAAATATATATGTATATTTTGTATGTAATACAAGCGTTAGGCCTGCCTGATGGTAAGCGATTATCAGAGCCTTTAGACGCTTATAACACCTTTGGCACTACTCACGTTTTGCCTACCATGTAAAAGTCAAGAGAGTTAGCGTTTTAACATTGTCCAAATTATTAATGGTATTTGGTGGGTGCAAAAGGTTGTAGTTGCGACCGGGACCGATGGTTTAACGAGCCTTTCCAAGCACGGAAAAGCTCGAGATCACATTTTTTTTATTGCTACTGAGCTTATCCAATTCAGGCTCATGGAATGCCGAGATTATTGGTCTGCTGTCCACTATAGGTGTCGACAGGGTCCAAAGGCCGCGAGTCCCCCCGGCCCCTGATGAGCGCAGAGAAGGCCACGCTTCCCGGGGACGCCGGCCTTTTGCATGCTGAACTCACATTCTTCTACTACCCGGGAGATGTCTGCTTTCCGGGTAAGACATATTATTATTTAATGTCTTTTACGTTTAAAACTAGTTTTTATATCCTTAGCACAGCCTGGACATTCGTTATTTCTTCATACAGTCATTTTAGTACAATTATCAAATCATCACCTGCCTTTATACGTCCCCCTGCTGGGCATCAGCCTCCTACATGGGGGAAACACATGAGGAGTTTGGGCAATAACACCACCACGTTGGCCCAATGCGGATTGGTGAGTTGTAGTGAATGTAGTAACAACCGGGACCAACGGCTTAACGTGCCTTCGGAAGCAAGCACTTAGAACTGGTTACTTGTAAACAATATAATAAAAAATAAGTATAAATTTAAAAAATGCCAAAGTTCTTGAGTATGTATTACATTCCCTAACATTTATATTACGATTTGGCAGCAAATTTAAAATTGTCTGAGTCATGTCAGCACAACACAATGATTTTTCATGACTTTTGATGTCATTTAAGTCAACAAGAAAATCTCCATCTCTTGCCACTGTTTACAACTGGTTTAATGATTTTAAACGTGGTCGCACTAATCGTGCTAATGATCAGCGTTAGGGACGGCCTTCTCCCCTTGTAGGAAGGCCTGTGCCCAGCAGTTGGACGTATACATACGTGATGACGAACCAATTCAGAAACTTTCAGTGGGCCTAATTCTGGGAACGCACTTTAATTCTAAATTTAAGTACAGTATATCTCTTTCTCGCAATAAGTAATAGGAAAAAGATAGCAAGATTCTGTTTAGAGCTGTCACTTAAATTTAGATAATTTTCATAGAAACCATAGACAATTTTAGACGGCATGTACGTAGGTGCCTCCTAATCACTGCATTTTATCACGTTCTTTAGGGTCGAAAATTGAACGCACGTTTCTAAATGTCAAATTATATGACAGCCATCCTTTTCGTATTCCTTTTGATAGAAAGAAATGCACTGAACTTAAACTTAGAGTTAGCATGTGTTTACCAGAATTAGGGCCAGTGTCGCCTTTTATATCTACCACTCCGTATATCTTTAGTTCCCGCACCAAAGCTCTACGTCCAACTGAGCCCAGTGCGTATCAGTGTGGATGTTCCGAGCCTCGCGTGGCTCGGCGCGTTCCTGCCACACGTGGGTCAGGCCCTTCAACACGCGGCCGCTGCCCAGGACGCCACCGAGGCTTACATGGACGTCAGAGCTGAAGCTATTATGCCTAAGGTATGAGGATTAGTTTGTCTTGTTTGAATTAGATGACTAAGCTGGCGAATTCAAAATAAAATTGGTTTTAGATGCCATAAACTACGTTAGCTGCCAACATCATCCCCCTATACATGAGCCAACTTAGATAAAGAATAAATAAACGTAAACAAACCAAATGTAAATTTGTATAGGTTTGTCCCTTTCGCTCGCTACCTTTCTTGCTCATTACTCATACAAAAATGTCAGTAGGCCTAATTGTGAAGATACTCTAAATATAAATTTAAGTACAGAATATATCTGTGTCGCTAATACACAAGGTGGTGCTGTCAATGCGACAATAAATTAAAACATGGGCTATATTAGTTCTTAGAAATGGTTTTCCACCATCATAAACATCTTATTCATTTGTAAATTTCATGACATTTCTATGAAATAATGCAGCCAATGTTATATTATAGTATTGACGACACCACCCTGTATGTAATAGGAAAAAGATAGCAAGAATTTGTTTAGAGCTTTCAACAAAATTAAGATAGATTTCAAAGAAACCACAGACAATTTTAGACGGTATGTACGGAGGTGCTTCCTAAACACTGCATTCTATCACGTTCAATAAGGTCGAACAATGAACACACGTTTCTAAATGTCAAATTATGTGATAGCTATCTTTTTTGTATTCATATTAAAGGAAAGAGATGCACTGAACTTAAATTTAGATTTAGCTTGAGTTTTATAGAATTTGATTCAGTGGTTTGTTTACATTTACCCCCGTATTCATAAAAACAAGTGAACTTATATGAGGCTTATAAAGTGTTTTGTTTCTCTCACTCGTATGAGAAAGGAAAAAGATAAAACATATTTTAGCAGTGTTTTATCTAAAATAGGTTTATTCAGCGTTTATGAATATGGGAGTTACTCTTTAAATAAATTGAACAACGTCGCTTTTATTATCGTTTATTATAATTCAAAAGAGAGTTATGTTAGGGCGTTTCCATTTTATAGTTTTTATGTTGAGTGTTGCCAACATCTGATGCTGACTGCACATAATCAAAGTCCAATAGCGACATGGGCGTGTTGATTCCAGATAGTTCTAGAAGCCGGCCCCGAGCATATCTCGCAGCAACGAGATCGGCCGCGGGAACTACAACTGTGCACCGCTCGCGCCATGCTCACCAACGTGCGCGAGCCCGCCCGAGCCAGTGAGTACCAACTAGAGTATTTCTAATCATATGAGTCCGGTGACATTTCAGATTTTTACATTAAACGCATTTATTAAACTATTTTCGAGAAACAAACACTTATCACACATAATATTGGTGTAAAAGCACAAATCGTGTATATGTATCGCACATATGAATTTAAAAAATTGAATTAAATTCGATTATATTTCAAATTTAATGCGCATTCTCATAAAAAAGACTTTGGTAGCTCTTTTAAACTTAACTTGTTGCTATTGTGATTCAGACACGGCCGGCACTAGAGCTGATCTCGCCGCAATATTATCTGCGTTGCGACGCTCAGCGCCCCCTCGCGGCCAATTCCCATGCGCCGCAGACGACATGGACCCCATACACGAACAATTCGTGTTACACGCTGACAGTGAGTATAATCTTACTACTTTTTCAAATGCGGCAGATTAAATGGATGGATATTTGTTATTCAGTCGCAAAAGAACGGCTGAAAGGACCTGGGTGAATTTGGCACAAAGGGTTCCTTTTAATCCCGGGAATGCGTGCTCATGGGATGGCGCAGACGAAGTCGCGGGCTTCAGCTTGTATTGCAATAAAATAGACTTAGTCTTTTATTTATGTACGGTCGGCAGCACATCAAGCGTAACAGTTTGACCTTGAGACCGCCCTTATTGCGGTCGTAATAGAGGCGGCTTTCGTAGTGCAACTGTTACACTTGATGTGATGTCGTGTTTACATGATATCTGGTAATCAAGAATCATAAAAATGCACACACTTACTAGGTGGTAGACCCATATGTAGGGTCGTCTGGGTAGGTACCACCGCCTTTCTTATTTCAGCCGTGAAACAGTTCGCTGTGTTTCGGATTGAAGGGAAAGGTAGCCAGTGTAATTACTGGGCATGGACGGCATTTCATCTTGGGCCTCAGGATGACAACGCACCTGCAATATCAAGTGCTTTTCCTTGTTATTGCAGGTGTCTATAGGCGGCGGTAACCGCTTACCACCAGGTGGGCCGTCAGCTTGTTTGTCATCTAGTTGTATAAAAAAAAAAACACTTCTCAAAGCTAATGTGCCCGTTTGGTTAGGGAAGTCAGGCCCTTATGAAAAATGGTTGTGAAATCATTCTCTTTTTCTAATTAGAATTTTGTAGATTTATGAGATATTTACTATTATTTATTGAAATCGTTGACGTTATATTCTTTACCGGAACATGTGTTCCCGCTCATCAACTACAAAAACTTACCAAGCCCAATGTATACTAAAATTTAAAAAATTGTAATATTATAATCTCACAGATTTAGACGACATCGACCGTGGTACAGCAATCACGCCAGAATTACTATGGCGGGAAAACCGCTCCGTGTGGTGTGCCCGAGTGGAGCCTTTGTGGGCGGACTTCTGCGGAGCCCGAGCCACCAACTATAGGCCTGCGCCCCTGCTCGATGCGACGCCGCTAACTGCCTGGGTATGTAAGGACTGATGAATTTGTATGAGAGTATGACAGTTCAAAATCAGCGATAATCTATGGACAATATGAAGGCTAGTTAAGCAATTTGGCTAAAGAACTTAATGCAACAACATAAACTGATTGAAATATTCATACTCGTATCTATAAGAAGTGGTCACAATCAGCTGTTTGCTTACCTATAAAACGATAGATTGAAATAATCTAAAATGATAAAATGAAATGTATGCGACATACCTACAATGTGCTTTTTAAAAATCATTACTTAATAATATGAAACTTTTGCGTTTTAGTTTAGCTCTTTTTATAGATATCATTTGGCTTTGTAAGAAGAAATATATTAAAAAAGGCTTAGACACAGCAAACGCGTTAAAACTCGCTAAGACATTGCAATATTAACTTTCAAAGAGGCGTGACCTTTCGTGCTGTCTTCGCATATGGACTCTTCATACCGCTTTTCATTTTGATGGTGTTGAGTCATTTGCGTGCTTCGTATAAAAGAACTTATTTTAATTATTATCTATCTGTACGAGCATTGATGAATATGCTATTTGTATTCTTATAACAGTTATGCTTCGAGGAGGGCTTCTCCCGCATCTGGTGCGTGGCCCGCACTTGTGGATTGGCTGGGCTACAGCTAAACCACTATCAACTGCTGTTCCTACTGCGACAACTAGAGCGAGTGTCTGAACTGGCCGCGTGGCTCGCTCACGACGCCGCCCGGCAGCCTGCCGCCGACCTGGGGTACACTACACTACACTACTGCCTCGGCTGATATCAATACACTACACTACTACCGCGGCTGGTGACAGTACACTACACTACTACCACGGCTGGGGTCAGTACACTACACTACTACCACGGCTGGGGTCAGTACACTACACTACTACCACGGCTGGGGTCAGTACACTACACTACTACAACGGCTGGGGTCAGTACACTACACTACTACCACGGCTGGGGTCAGTACACTACACTACTACCACGGATGGAGTCAGTAGGTACACTACACTACTACTACAGCTGGGGTTAGTACAATACACTACCACCGCGATTGTGTATCTATCCAAAGTGGAAATATGTTTTTGTAATTATTTTTTTATGTCAACAATGTACATAATTTGAAATAAAAAAAAACATATTGTACTAGAACACCTGTCTTCGTTTTCCAGAAGGTTTTTAGTTACAACAAAAATAAAATACCCAATTTGTAATTTCTTCGATGTCCTTCAGTAATAAAATAAGACGTGATACCACAGGTCTATAGTGGTCGGGCTGGTGGTGCCAGCAGTGGAGCTGACGCTGGTGCTGCCCTCCACGTGTCCAGGGCAGGAGTCCTCCAGAGACCTGGACAGTGTGCCGCTAGACTCTTCCAGTTTGCAGGATCTCAAGATGGGTGAGTACTGAAGCTGGTAAAACAAAGAGTTCATTATTGTAACAATTACAATTAAAGAAAGAAAATGATGAAAAATATATATATATGCTCCAGACGGGATTAAAAAACACACGCATCATAAAAACATTAAAATGTGTTCAAAGAGTTCATTGTTATATTAAAATAACTCTAGCATCAAATTAATTTCGCCGTCGAGCCCCGGCTTCACAGAAGATCGCAGTTATAGGCCTTTTTCCTTAAGATGAGTCCTGTGACAGTTCAGTCCCCCAATCAAACTCAATGGATTATTTAGTAGAAATATCGATAAAATTTTCAAAGGAAATGGAATCGATGTTTCATATTTTTATATGACAAGATGGCCGCATCAAAACATCGCTAATTGTGGTCGATTATACGAGTATTGTGACAATCCGAATTAAAAACATTGCTTATTATTAAAGTACTATATTTATCAATTGTTTTTTTTATATTTTTTTATTAATAAATAGAGTTTTTTATTAAAATTTTGAGAAGCATAATTTTTGTATTTTAAGAATGATATTACAATAAAACGTAAATTATTTTTTAACCAATTTTTGTTTCTAGAACGCATAGTGCGTTAAATGTGTGTTACCTCACCGGACAGACTTATAATTTTTTTTTTTTAAAAAACTAAAAATAACACTACTACTACAAATTGAGATAGCGTTATGTTGGGAACAGGGGACTCATCTCCTTTGCTGTCAATATCTTGACTTTACAAAGTAGGAAAAACGTGAGTACTGACTCACGCCATGTCTGCCCTAACAAAAGCAAGGAAAATATCGATAAAATCAGGGATTAAGCGCTAAAAATCGGTGCTTGACCTCTATTAAACTATAACACCACTTAGATTCTATGTAATTTTATTAATTACTATAAAAGTCCAATGTTCCCAGGCTCCGAGGCGACAATGGCACCTTCCATGTTAGACCGTGACAGCGGAGTCTTAGCAACAACGTCGGTGGAAGTCTTCTGTGCGCAGCCGTTGCCTGCAGAAGAGATTGCTCCACCCAGCCCAGGATTGAGCTTTGGAGGTTAGTCTAGTCATGACATAAGGGTGACAGGCAAGCAAGGCGGGCCTCGTGAAACAGCAGTCTGTTGTTACATCTAAATCTAGATTATTAAAAAACACGAAAGGTTTACTGCAATGTAAGCCGAGATAGTTAAATTAGAATCTGTAGTATACCAAAACAAATCAGGTGACGTTTAAGTCTTATTTTTTAAATATTCTTTCAGTTTTGTAATTGGTTGCGGTGTAGTAATAAGTTTAAAACCATATTAAAAATCATATTCCCTGTAGCACGCTTTGTAAGGTTCACGAGGAAGCGATACCCACACAGCACAGAAGATGAGTCTTCCTGCTTTCAATACAGCGGTTCCACTAGAAAACGACATATATCTTGTCTCTAATCTTCTGTATCGTGCGTGAAGATACTTCAGGTCATTTAGCTAGACAAAGTATTGTACTTAGATGCAATTGTTTTTAGCTCAGAAATGAATAAAGGTCAAAGCTCAACTACGCGGCATCGCTCATGCAACGAACATTCAAATATGATCTTAACACTAAAGCATCAGAATCCAGACAATTGATTTTTCCATTGTCATACCCTCCCGGATAACGCCGCTTGAGGGATTCAGGCCGTGCGCCTATACCGTTGCTGTTTTGTCATTGTAAACTTTGTCTACAGAACAGGTTTTTAAGCCTATGTTTGAATGTTTGTGTAGATGCTTTTTCAGAACGATATAGTATAAGTAAGCTATTTTTTTATCGCTATTTTTTGTATTACAAGTTGATTAAATGCTACTATTATATTAGAATATAACTAATTAACAATGTTATAGACAGATAACATCAGTTTCATTCACTCAATGGTGTTTTATTTTCTTTGTTTTGCATTTTTTTTCACCAAGCCTGCACGCCCTTATAATTTTTCTGTCTATATATTTGACGATATCGCTAAACATATAAATATCTTAATATGCGCGTTAATTTTTTGTTCCTTTATACAAAGCAGATACCCGCTATCAATATGGAAAAAGTATCATATAAAATATTCCTGTACCTCCTCATTTATACATAACCTCTATACGCAGGTATAGAGGTTATTTATTTTCGTTATTGGACGGTATTATAATAATATAACAACGTTAAATAACGTAAAAATTGGGAACACTTAGTAACGGTTTAGGTTCCTTGATCTAAACGGCGATTTTTTATTTCTTAATTTAATGCATTATCTTTTACACTTCGCTTAGTTTCGTTCCGGCGTTCGTCAGTGACGTCAGATGGGCGAGATAGTGTAGTGATTTCCCGCCAAACAAGTAAGAACTTAATTTGGGCTATGGAAGAACTAAAGTATTTAGTGCTTCACTGACTAACATATTTTAAAATTAATACGTTTGCCAACCAAAAATTTGTTATTAGTTTTGTGAAATGTTTTTGTGTGTTTGTAAATCTTTTCTAACTTAGTTATGTCGTAGGTAGGTAACAGTATTAAAACATTAAAAATACATTTATATAGCCGTAATCAACGTATTTCTGTTTGGTTTTTTAACTTTATTTTGAAAATGATTATTTAATTATTATTACTTTGTATAAAACATAAAACATTTATTCAATAAATCCACTCTTTTTTATATTTTTTGGTTTTCTGTGGTGGTGGGGCAAGTTTGGTGGCTTGTGTAGCTTTTACAATAAATAGGTGGGTGTTGGTGCCTTACAACCAACAAGTTGTCTAACATTTATAATATTTTAGGGTTTTATATTTTAAAGAACCTTAAAATTTGTCGTGTTTGTTGGTTTGTGTGTTTAAGAAGTGATATTTTTCAATCAGCTTGACACTTACTGGCCCTAATTCTGGAGAAGACATGCTAAGTCTAAATTTAAGTTCAGTGTATCTCTTTCTCTCAATATGAATACGAAAAGGATGCCTATCATATGATGTGACATTTAGAAACTTGCGTTCAATTTTCGAACTTATTGAACGTGATAAAATGCACTGTTTAGGAGGCACCTCCGTACATGACGTCTAAAATTGTCTATGGTTCCTTTGAAATCTGTCTAAATTTAGTTGACAGCTCTAAACGAATTCTTGCTATCTTTTTCCTATTATATTATGCGAGAAAGAGATATACTGTATTAAAATTTAGACTTAGAATGTGTCTTCAGAATTAGGCCCACTGAGTCCAATTTATAGATGTAAAGCGTACAACCCAAATCAGAAATGAGAACACAAAATACTCATTAGGTTGAATAAAATCGCAATTTTGTTGTTTGTTTTTTTGTTACACAACTAGATGTCAAGCAAGCTGACTAGCCACTTACCACCAGGTGGGCCACCTGGTGGTAAGTGGCTATCATCACCTATAGACACCTACACAATAAGAAGGAAAAAGTCACTTCGTATTAAGATAAAGTGTTTTCCATGCCCAGGATTTACACTGGCTACATTTCCCTTCAATTCGAAATACATCGAACTGCTTTTCGGCCGAAGCAGGAAAGCTACCACCAAAAAATAATTATCGAAGCTAGGTTCCTCATTTTAATTTATAACAATAATGCAAAATAAAAGATACTTAATTAAACCAATAAAGGCGAAGTTTCTTTGATCACTAAAAGTTATTTAGTCAAAGTAGTTACTTTGATAGTTTGATGTTTTTGACCGGTTGCGAATCAAATTGTACAATGACCTACGCAGGTTTCTCGTCAATGCGTCGCGGCTTCACGTCGCTAGTGACGTCGATCGACAGCGCGTTGACGCGCGACGACGGGCGCAGCGACGCGGCGTCGACGGCCAGCTCTGACAGCGAGCGGTACGTCGTTGTCGGGCTCGCCTCTGAATCACCTGATGACGCCGACGTGGCCTTTAGGTGAGTTATCAATCACCAGACAATATCCCACTTCTGGCAACGGTTCCCTATAAGAATGCATATTTTTTTAGCCATAATATACATTGGCAAAGTATAATAACGCATAATATTAATACGCATAATCCTATTTAACCATAAAAAAATCAGCATAATTCTTTAAGTCATAACTATCACCAGCATAACAATATTTAAGCATAATATACTAAACCATACTGGCAACAACAACACAATTTTACATATTGCTCAAATAAAATACTTTTACCCCACCCTAACCTACTATTAGGCATGTGCCTCATTTTTATGTACCTACTCAAACACATGTTCATTTATACGACTTTACATTATGCCTAAAACCATTATGCAAATTTCAATTATGTGTAGTTACATTAGTCTAAATTACAATTATGCCAAAATATATATTATGCAAAATAACGATTATTACTAAGTAATATTATGCGTAATAACAATATGCGATTTTCGTTATGCCAAAGTATATTAGGAGAAAACACAATATGCCAACTTAGAGGATCCCTGGCCACAGGCCTTCCTGCATGGCAGAAACACATGAGGAGTTTTAGCCGTAACACCGCCACGCTGGTCCATTGCGAGTTGGTAGGTGAAAGCGGTTGGAGTAACAACCGTAACCAACAGCTTCACATGCAGTTCGAAGCGCGAAGTAGCTCGAGATTACAAATTTTGATTGACCCATCCAGGGATCGACCATAGCGAAAGTTGCTTTTTCGTAATCGAAACCAGAGCGCTCAAACCATTACGCCATGGAGCTCCTCCGTCGGTAAGTGAGTGACAAGTGAAAATGTTATATGACGATCTTTGTGCAGGAACTTTTATTTACTTATAAAAGGTATTTTGGCAGCTTACAGAGGGATCCAAAACGCCAACAAGTTAAGGTTTATACTATATCATGCATGTCTTATGAAACAAACTTATCGAGATTATGTCAAATATGTACGTATAGGTAACGGACTTTACTACAACAACATTATTACTATAATGCGTTTCACTGCAGAGTTCCCTTCGCCGTAATGTTGGCTGCTCTGTACGCAGCAGCAGCAGATTTGACAGTTTAGTAAAATAAAGTTGCAATTATCACATTTCATTTATTCTTAATTTTTGATTTTAACATTATTATAAATGTTTGAAAAATTACTTAGTAATTAAAATATAATAAAACTAGAAAAATTTCACGTCCTGAGGCAGGAATCGAACCCGCGACCTTTCGCAATCCGGGCGACTGCTCTGACCACTGAGCCACCCAGGACTTGGGATATCCCTGTGAAATTCTTCTAGTCTATCTGTATTTGCGTTTATGAGCTAACGTCCACCCTACAATGTCGAAATATTCTATTTCAACATCCGAAACGAGTATTTTTACAAACATTTATAATAATGCTAAAATCAAAAATTAAGAATATTTGAAAGCACTGCCCCAACTTAACCGAATCGTCGGTATTTGTAAAAATACTCGTTTCGGATGTTGAAATAGAATATTTCGACATTGTAGGGTGGACGTTAGCTCATAAACGCAAATACAGATAGACTAGAAGAATTTCACAGGGATATCCCAAGTCCTGGGTGGCTCAGTGGTCAGAGCAGTCGCCCGGATTACGAAAGGTCGCGGGTTCGATTCCTGCCTCAGGACGTGAAATTTTTCTAGTTTTATTACATTTCATTTACCCAAGTTTTTTAAAAAAGTTGATGTCCGTTTCATAACTTGTACTTATTCCAAGCCAGATCAGAATTGTAAGATTCTTTTTGGGATAAAAAAATTGCTTTGATAAAATAAACATCAAAATGTGAATAAAATTTATTTTAAAAAAACGAAATTTTGTGATTGAATCAGCTCGGTATTTTTTAGTTATATCAGAAAATACATTTATTATTTTTCCGCTAAGCATTAACACGTAAAAACTGAAGTATATACTGAATAGAATACCAGCAATAAAAATGCGAATACTGTTAATAAATTCCATTCTAGAACAAAACAACAAACTCAAATTAAGAATTATGAGATAAATTAATAAAAACGAGCATTCATTTGAGTTTTAATACGTCATCTACGGATTTCTTGACGCTATCATAAAGATGTCCCAGGCGGTTAGCAAAAATATCAATATCGGCGTGTCGAGCAAGACACCCGAGCAGCGTAATTGCGCGGGTAGTAAGCGTATACGCCCCACGCCTGGTGCGTGAACTAGGCCAGTATCCGCTTCCGTCGACGTGGCGCCTCAGACCCCACCTAACCGCAAGGGATATACCCGGGAACTAAGGTCTATCCTTTCGAAAACCATCCGGCTATTTACCCTATCATGGATTAGATAGATACATAAAATATTTATTTTCATTTCTTCATCACACACAAAAATAGTTTGAATTTCAACAAAACAACTTCTTAGGTATAACAATACACATTAAACAACAATAATTGCGTGCGTTGTAGTAGTGCAAAAGGGTCGCAACTTAGTGACTGGATTTTGTTCACACCGCGGGATGTGAACAAAGCACTGGTATTCTGCTACAACCCGAGGGCTTCTTGCTTTTAAAATGTAACAGACAGATAACACACTAAACAAAATAAGATAATAACAATGAAGCAACTAAAACGGAGATTAGTGAAATATGTGTTAGATGTCTGTCCAGATTACAGATAGATAATGCGTATCAAGGAGCATTACCCTTCTACGCTTAAGATTCTCCAATATCCACCATTCATGAAATAAACAAGGAAATATATAGATAGGAGTAATAACCATATTGTTTCCTATACAGCCAGCGAGCAAACTTACGGTGGATCCTTTCCACCATAAGGACATAGGCAGCTCCTCTAATTTTTATGTAGGCAGGCCTTGTCCAATAATAGCATGTTTTGTACAACTAGTTGACAAGCAAGGTGATGTCCCAACGGGTAGTACTACTGTCCCCTAGAGACACTTAAAATAACAAGAACATCTCTTGGTAGAAAATTTTTCACAGACTCAAAGTCAAAATGTAAAATTGGAAATTTGTTCACACGATGCACTACCTCATTTTCTTGTGCCACGTAAGCACGGCTTAATGACGTTATAATGCTCTCGTTGGCATGAATAGGTTTATTTCGGTTCGCTGGTTAGCGCTATCAGTGCAAATTGAGCATTACGGACCGTAGGGCCAGAGGTCCCTACTTACGGGCCTCCCACAAAACCACGCAGACGGCCGTCGAAATTCCAACCATAATGACCTATTTCTATATTTCTACAGAGAGTTTGAACATGGACGCATATCTGGAGGTGTGGAGGTGGCAGCCGAAGTTGTGGAGCGGTCGTCATCACCGAGCGATCACTCTGTCACCAGCTCTTGCAGGAGACGTGATGTGGTATGGTTTTTTGCTAAGATCATCATATCCGCTAAAATATCGTGCATAACCAAACTCCTCCCCCAAAGGATCTGTACATGCTTACATCCAACCCACCACTAAAATCACAAAACACACATTTCTGGCCGGACCCAAGAAGACGTGGGTTTGATTCCCGCCTGGAGCATACAATTTTTTCATCGTTTTCTGTATTTGTATTTATTACAGAACACATCAATCAAACTATTAATTATGAAAACTGGTATCCACAAATTAACACATCGGTGCGGTTGAAATGCCTAGAGAGGAGTAGTGGGTAAAACAAAGGCACACACTGTAACAAAACACAACTATAAAACTGAACACTTTAGCAACTAAATAAAAAAAGGCTTTTGAGTAAGTGCCTGAATCGTACGATTTTTTTCTTTTATTTCACTTTGGGACAATTAATACTCTTAGGACGAACTGGTGAAGGTTATAATCACGTGATGTTCACATTACAAATTAGTAAAATTTAGAAAACTAAAAAATTACAATATTATTTTTAAAATAAAACTCAAGTACACAAATGTGAGTTCTTAGAGTATTTTCTTATAAAAACATCTAAACTAGAATATTTTTGTCATTGCACGGTAGACTTTAGCATAAAACGCAAATACAGATAGACTAGAAGAATTTCACAGGTTATCCCAAGTCCAATGGTCAGATGGGTTTGATTCGCGCCTCGGGACGTGAAAATTTTTCTAGTTTAGATATTTTTATAAATAAACTAGCTGACCCCGCAAACGTTGTTTTGCCATAAAAAAAATAGTCCAAAAAATAAAAAGTAAATAGATAGTAGCCGATTCTCAGACATACTGAATATACATAAAAAATTTCATGAGGATCGGTGATGCCGTTTCGGAGGAGTATGGTAACTAAAACTGTGCGTCGAGAATTTTATGTATAAAATATATTTTCAAACATTTCTAATAACGTTATAATAAAAATAAATAATATAAAGTATCAATACTTTATATTATTTATTTTTATTAATTAGCGCATACTTCGTCGTACATCGTCCATAATAAAACAAAGCAATCGCCGTCATTCGACGCTAGATGTCGCTTTTTTCATATGGCACGTATGTGTAATACGTAATGATTAATGTTTTTTTTTCTACATTTCTTAATCTGTAGATATCGACTTGTACTTGGCGACTGAACAACATCCACCTAGTCCAACAGAGCGCAGCGGGCAAATCAACGTTACGACTCGCCGCAGACGAACTTAAAACGGACGAGTGCGCTGCCATACCATGGGATGAGTTCCAGGTAAAGAAACTAACTAACTTTAAAAACGATAAATGTGTCCATTGGGAACGTCGTGAGAACTTTAACTAGCCAATTACTAACTTCATATACTCCATGAATGTTGGCACAGATGACGTCAGAACGTGATTGTCGAAATTAGCGAACGCGACTGTGCCTACATTCAGAGAGAACTTATAGTTTGAATTTTTTTAAGCGATGTAGTACTCGATGTTCTATGAAACCCACAACGTATTTTGATCTTTCATTTACTGCGAGAAAGTGGGACTACAGTTTTATTCTTTATAAAACAAAAATGACTCTTCATGAAACTTCTGTAAAAGTGCTATAGTTTTCTATAATGAAGTCGGTTTTAATATAAATCATTGATGAAAATTATGAATGTTTTCAATTAATACTTTGTGGTTTTCAGTAATTGGTAAACTTATTTCAATGTTACACTTCATTTTCATACATGACACAATTAATTTTGTGAATTTTTAAGCGTAGTTTTTCCTTAAGTTTACAACTTATTATACAAATACCAATCAGACACTTCCTTATAGATTTTTTATTTATATATTTAGATAAGGACGAAATACTTTGCGATATAATAGTCAAACAATTCGATATTTCCTCAGTAAATAATGACACTGAGTATTGAAAAGTTTTCGACGATAGGGATGATTGTTATTAAACTGTCTTTTTTTTTTGATATATTGGTCGTCAGGTATTAGTTTTAAAAATTATATTCTGAAGTCACTGATTTTACTCAGTTGGATAATTGTCATACTTCTATACAATGTGATAGTTGTGACTTGTTTACATAAAATTTTTAAATCAACTTACAGCAGCCAATGTATTATCCTATATGAACACATTAATGACAATATTGTATGTAACTTTAACATGTTTTGGACTTAAAAAGTAATTTATTAATTATTTTCAGCATGTTACTTTTACCATTGTATTTTTATTTATTAGATTGCCTCTGCCTCACTATTCGGGTCATATTTAAATTATATTTAGGCAGCAAATACTTCGAGTCACGTAAAAGGTTAGTTTGTTTCCTATTTTTTAGTAAATCGTGAATTTGATAACTTCCATTCAAAATATCTATAATCAAAGTTAGAAAATGGTATGTCAAGTAACACCATGCTGTATGCAAAATATTAAGGATTTATTACTATTTTTTTCTTACCTCTGAGCATGCCTCTATAGTGAAATAAACTCAAAGGTCTTAAAATTAAAATGAAGTTTTAGAAACTTAGACTCGCTCGAACTGGCAGAGGCAGTCTGCATGATCCGCCATCAGACTCACGTCCCATCGTACGCCCCGTAACGCTGTCTATATTATTAATATACAATATATGCATCCATTTTTTCTCTAACTCTGTGTCTACGTGTGTTTCTCTATGGCCCACCCCGCCCGCTCGGCTATCGCGTCGAAAGAATCGACTCAAGGTATTTTAGGCGATGCGAAGGTCGCTCTTTGAAATAGTAGTGGTAAAGTTATTTAGTTGTAGAGGTTGTGTGTCGTAGCCAAGGGGGTTTGTGTGTGAATGAATGAGACGAAAGATGTTTCTGTCACGGTTGCACACTTAAACATATTTAAGTGTCGTGGTAGTGTTTTGGCATTACGTTATAAATAAATAAACATTAAATTATAACATGAGCTATATTAGTACGTAGAAATGTTAAGCAACTTTCAAATATATCTTATTCGTTTGATAGTTTAGTGACATTTGTATGAAATAATATAACGTTGGCTGCATTATTTCATAGAAATGTTATAAATGTTATAAAATTATGAAATGAATAAGATGTATTTGAAAGTAGCTTAACATTTCTATAATCTAATATAGCCCATGTCTTAATTTATTGACATATTGTCGTCACCACCTGTATAACTATTTATTCTACATAGTTTAGGTTCATAAACTTTTAGAAAATATTAGTTTTCGTCCCTACACACTTTGCTTAGCTCAAAACTAAATTTAAAGTGCAATTATATCAAGCTGATCGCATAGGCAGTAAGCTTGATTCTTTGTTGTTTAATTATCAAAACATTCCAAAAGTAAAGCTAAACAATTGTAATTCTTTAAATAAACATCTCGTACAGAAACATCTTTGATTACGCTTCTTCGCTATTTCCCGTACAGTTCACTATGCTAACCCACATTTTAGCTACACGATCGCCATCTGATGCTCCTCAGGTGAGATGAAGCACACAAACACTGGAAAACGCTTATACTAGTAACTGCATGAAACACACACTAACGGCCAACCTCAGTATTTAGAATTGACACTAAGCACGTCTCAACCTATACTTAATGAATTATTTTCATACAAAATATGTATCATAATAAGTATAGATTGAGACATGCTTAGCTTCAATTCTCAATACAGAAACTGGCCATAAGACATTATGCTGAAATATAGCATGAATACAATTATAAATGATCAGATTCAACGCAATAGCATATGATACGAATTTCTCTAACTAAATCAATTTGCCTGTCTTAATAAAATAATTTTGTAATAAAATATTTTAGCATATTGTTATTTAAAAGACAAATCAAGTTATACAATATTATACACTGTACTTCAGCTTTACATATAAAAGGCATGATTAATTTCATTAGCTCCGAACTATATCTTATTAATTAAAGCCCTATGGCTGTCATGTTACCGTTATTTATATGTCAACTGCATTTTTTTGGTTTTGAATCATAATAATAATTTAATAAATATCACAAGTGGCAACCCTATTGCCGATCTCGAGTACATCTTGTTATTGAGGTATAAAGCATGTTTAAAATGCATTGCTAGTCACAGGACAACATAGAAACACAAACATAAAACTCTGTTTCATTTGTTGAATCGGGTATTTTCAGTAAAAATATTTCACCATATTAAATGTTAGCATTCTGATTATGGTGAACGCTGGTACTGTCAATCAGTTCCGTGAAATATCCTGTTCAGTTAATGTGGGTAGTTAAACAACGCATCGTTGTCAAGTGCATGTTGATCCTGACATCCTCATCTCAGCGCATCATAATTTTAAATTTGTAAATACACTTTTTCAATTGAAACATGAACCAGTGAACGCTTCATTTTGGATAAGGTATTTATATGTAAGGCGACATGCTAGAACATGTATATGTCGCAGCCGTCTGGTTAAATTAGCCACCCAATTGGACGACCAGCCCGTTGATTAAACGCCGGCAATCCAATTGAATGCCTAGCCCGATAATTATTGAACAAGACTCATTTAACGACTTGACGTATTGAATGGATCGTCTTGTACTGAACAGTTTTGGTTTAATTGGTAGGTTCAAGGTTATTTTTTATGAGCATTCATAACCGACATCATTTTGGTTCTAAGTGGTCATAAAAAAATAACCTTGAACCTACCAATCACTCAAAAAGTCACAAAAAAGCTCTTCGATTTAAACGAATTGCCTAGGCGTCCAATTGAATGGCTAGTTTAAACCAGACGGCTAACATGACGTTCAACCATCTGGTCAAACGTTGCGCTCAATGACTTGGCTAGTTGTACTTCAGCCGTTTGTTTAGATGCCGGCGTTTAATCAACGGGCTAGCCGTCCAATTGGGTGGCTGATTTAACCAGACGGCTGCGACATATATATTACCGTCTTTTAATTATACAGTGTGTTAAAAACTCCGAAATAAAATTTAAGGTGGTTTGAAAGTTTGACACCGTTCAGGCCACTTTTATTTTCCGATTAAATCAATAAAAACATCACACTTGCTCATGAGACTCCAAAAATGCGTAGCATGGCGTGTTATACGACACACTACAGTTATACCGCACACTTACATACATACTACATACTACGATATCGGCCCCCGAATTAAAAATTTTATTTCGGATTTCTGTAACATTCCGTATATTTGATATTTATACTGGGTGATGTTGTCAATACGACAACCAAGGAGAATGCCCAAAAATAATCTCGCCTTTTGGGCTTTTGCGCCCTTACAAAATAAAAACCATAAAAATAGTTTATTTTTTTTATTCCAAACAATGTTTACAAAACTATTACACCGATATGCAGAGACGTTTCCTCGAAACCGCCTCCACTCGACCTTAGTCGAAGTCACCTCAAGGAAATCTTAAAAACATCCTTGAAATCGGTATGTTCAGTTACGGCTTCATCCTCCAGTGAGGAAACTCCAGTAAAGTCGAGTTGTGGCTGAGTGAAGGAATGACGTCATGAAATTTCTTATTATTATATTGGCAAAGTGTAGAGAATATGTTTATGGTTCACTTTTTTCATCTGTGGGATGTCGTCTTCCTCTGAGATTGTGTTCTGCTTCTGTGAGGTATCTTTCAGTTCTGTCATTATTTGTCATTCAACTCAACTGTCGACTGCAATGATTTATTTTAATTCATTTGATTTCATTCGTTTTTCGCGTTCAGTATGAAAATTATTATGGGCGGGAGGCAAGTTTTTAGTGAAATGGTAAAGGCGTGCTTGAGGGAATTTATCATAAAGTATAAATTAAACACCACTGTCGGTTGACATAATTATATTTGCATCACAATATCTAGGTAAATTAATAAAGGTGTATCTAGCACATATACTCACTTGAAAGTTAGTCAATAAAATCATAGAAATCAGTCATTATGCTAATAAAACTTGAAATAACCTCAGAAATAACGTGAAAAGCACTGTTAACAACCTTTGAGGAGACCCCAAGGTAGATCGCGACGTACCTTGAGTTTGACAGTTCATTACTCGACTCAACTGAGGAATTTGCTCAAGTCGAGGATAGTTTTTTGAATTCTGCATACCGATTTTATCCTTGAGGCTGAGTCGAGTCACAGTCGAGTGGAGGAAATCTCGAGGAGCCGACTGTGCATATGGGTGTTAGTCTAAGCCTGGGACTGAAGACAGTTTTTATTTGTAGTTAAATGATTAAGAACTTTCAACGAACCATCTTGTCTTGGCTTTATTGAAAATATTGCCACACAATAAAAGTACAGATCTAAAATAAGAACCGATTTCTGAGTATACCGAATCCGATTCCTTTTATTGATGGTCGACTATGTGATAATAGTTTCATAGTCATGTTATAGAATTAGATTTTTGCTTTATATAGGTAAGTGTATTTGAATGCGTTCCAAGCTGAAACTTCTTAAGAAAAATAAAATAAAACAAAGCCAAATAATCGATTTTAATATAATGGAAACATTACAGTCAGATTGACGGAAGAAAACTGATGTCGACTTGTCAAGTTGGCTTTGGCTTATGTTGTTGTCGTTTTCGTTTGTTAATAAGTTTTCGTTTGTTTTCTGTGCAATTTGTGAGTTTGAGCTTTAGAGTACCTTGGTCATTTGTGTTTTGTGAGAAGGAACTGGACACGTAGTATTCTTTTGTGACAAGTTACCAAGTTGAGCTACTCTGTTTAAGTACAAAAAACATAACCTAAAAAGGTTATAGAAAACTTGGAATAATAATAATACTAGGGTAAGATATCAAAAACTAATTACAGATTTTAATTAAGGAATCTTTCAGCTACTAAAATCAATTAAAATTATCAAGGCACAAAAATATTTACAGTGAGATGTTGTGCTCTTAGAAAATGGGCAATCAGGTTTATACATAGGCCATATTAGTTCATAGAAATGGTTTGCCACTCAAAAACATCTTATTCATTTGATAATTTCATGACCTATGTATGAAATAATATAACAATATCATGAAATTATCAAACGAATAAGATGTTTTTGAAAGTGGCAAACGATTTCTATGGATTAATATAGCCCATGTTTTAATTTATTGTTGTATTGACAGCACCACCCTGTATAAAATTTTTTAATGGTCCTTCTATCCGGATTTTGGCATATTATTCAATGATCAATAAAGTTACTGTAGTATAATCTGTTTTGATTTTATATTAAAGTCTTTGGATATATTTTAAATACCTATCACTAGATTGTGAGCGTCAAGAATTTATATGTGAAAAAAGCACAAAAACGGACATACTATTATGTTAGCCCTAATATGTACAAAAACAAAACTTGCCAACTCATTGTTATTGTGAGATTTAACAACAATAATCTAATATTTTTCACACATTCCGCTAGGCAATAGTATTTATTAAAACGAGACAATACGCTACATAGTTTTGTATGTGTAGAACAAATTTTCGATGCGCGCTCGGGCGTGGTCGGAGCCGGTCGCGGAAGAGGGCGATGAGCTAAAGACACGGGAGACTCCGAATGTGGCCGCCAGGCTCACGCGGACAGAACTACCTAGAGTGGACACCGATAAGGTAACATATTTATATTTATCTACTCTCACATCGTAAAATTTAAAATATAAAACTCAAAACCAGTTTATATTGACGAACTTACAAATAGTATATCGAAATGAAATTAAAAAAAAAAAATTATAACACTATTTCTCTAACAAAATAATGTTATAATAAAAAAATTTTTCATTACGTTTCAATTACGGACCATTGATATAATACTGCACCAATTCGTATAGCACTATTTCATTTCTTATCTGTGGCTGCGCGCGCTTTGGCGCATGCGCGGTGATACCGGGAATTTTGGCGCCATAATACTTTTCCTTGCAATTCGTTGTTGTGTTTCGCTGGATAATTATTATTGTTTATTAAAATGTCTGATAGTAAAGGGGAGAAAATTTAACGCCGCCCGACATTTTAGAGACTGCGGCAGCAGTCGGTCTTAATCTACTACAATAAATAAACTGTATCTTTTAATTTAATTTTTTTAAATTTATGAGATTAGATAAAGAAGTGTATAAAACTGCACAAAACTAGGTATTAAACACTCGTGTGATGCTTTTAAACTCACACTCGTGTGTAATACCCCTCATTATCCCTATGTACCAGTTTCATAAACTACTATTACAGTACTTCAGAATGAATATTGTGCATTAGCAAACTTCAAATTTACGAACATGACCTACTTTGTATACCATAGATCGAGGAGCTCAGTGACGTGAGAAGCTCAGTGGCATAGTTGTTTCAGCGCTCTGGTTTCGATCACGAAAACAAAGCATCTTTTACCATGGTCGGTCCCTGGATGGGTCAATCAAATTTATAATCTTGAGCTCCTCCGTGCTTTGGAAGGCACGTTGAGCCATTGGTCCCGGTTGTTACTGCAACCGCTTTAACACTCCAACCCGCATTGGGCCAGCGTGGTGGTGTTAAGGCCCAAACTCCTCATGTGTTTCTCTAGGAAAGTCTATGCCCAGCAGTGGGACGTATATAGCCTGATGATGAGGAAAACCAAACACGATTTTAATAACCATTTTATTTTAAATTTACCTATTTAAAACAATATATGTAAGCAAGAAATTAAAAATCTAATATTTATGTATTTGTAAACGTCGTACGTATCGTATACCGACGACGTCGTACGTAGGTACTTGTCGTCGTTCGTAAAATTTACGTGTTCGTTTTCGAAAGTCCTTTCTAATATTTACGTATTCACCTTTACTTTGACGACCGGCTGGCCGAGTGGTCTGTACCCCAGGCTACTCGGTCAAGAGGGCCCGGGTTCAAATCCCGGTAGGAACAAATGTTTGTATGATGAGTACGAGCATTTGTTTACGAGTCATGGATGTTTAAATATTTATTTAGTATATTTCTAATATTTATATACATATTATTATCATTATTTCTCCGTTGTCTAGTATCCATAACACAAGCTCTTAATGATGCTTAATTTGGGCTAGATAATAGGTGTGAGTGTTTAAATATTATTATATTATTATTCAGATTTTTTTCTTAGCGCAAATTGAGCTACATTTTTATAGTTTTGATATTAATATCGACTCGAAATATTTTGCTGAATTAGATTTCGTGTTAAAAATCCAATCAAAAAATGAGATTTAAATACTTAGAGAGGATCTGATCAATTTATTTTTCGAATTGGTTATAGTTTTAACAGGCGTGTTATGTATTTTTTTTCTTTATTAGCACTCAATAAAATTACATTTCATTTCAAATCAAAATTATTAATTTATTAGTTCAATTACTCGTTTCAATGACATTCAGGGACGCACATCGTTATATTTTTGATATCTATTTGTTGCACAGAACGAACCACCAACCTTGGCGCCTTACGAGGAGATATTAGAAGCGCGGATCAGAGAGCTAAGTGTAGCTTTGAATATGACCACTGCGCTCGCACTCTCTGAGTTCATCGAAGATGAAGTTGTGGTACCACCCATGCCTTTGGAGGTAAGATCTGAAGAAAAAATCGATGTATTCTTTACAGGGTCTTATTAGTCCGAATATACTTCATATTTCTTATATTTCACGCATGCTATTGTCGGGAAACAAAAACAAATTGACAAAAAAATACTTTATATTTAATTAAAATCTAAATAAAAACCATATCTATTTATTACAAATGTATTATTTTAGAAATACTTAATAGATAGATAGATAAAACATTTATTTAATTCTTCAGCACACACATATAACAAAATTATAAAAACATGAAACAAACGAATAGGTAGGTACACAAAAAACGATTATCACATGTGTGTGTTGCGGAATTTAAAAGGGTCGCAGCTTAGTGACTGATTCTCACTCAAACCACGGGATCTGAGTAAGGCACCGATATTCTACTACAACCCAAGGGCTTATTCACAGATAAATGAGAAAGCAATAACAAGCTGAAGAAAACTATTAGAATAAAACTGTTTAAAATAAAATAATAGAATTAGCTTATAACATTAACTATACTGTGTGTGCATGTGTATGTCTTAAAAAATTTATGTGTAAAAATATATTAATAAATTATTGAGAACATATACATATATATACAATTACATATACATATATATACTCAAATCATTTAAATCTATGACTAATACACTAAGGCAAACGGGAAAACTGATGATGAACTGTCTTGGGAATATGAATTAATGTGGGGAATGGAAGGTTTACATTTTGACAGCGTCTGATGATAACAACAAGTGACGTCATACACTGAGATTGGTGTGTCCACGACCTGAGAGTGATTTAATTTTGTTTTTTTTTATTAAATTACATTTGAATTCCGTAATAATACTACACACTATTGTCTGTTTTAGGATTTCTATTTTGAACACTACCACTACATGTTAAAATTATATTTTAATTTGAATACAGTCGACATCACTATTAAACGTTACTATAGTTATAATAAAAAATCTGTATCGCATCTTCAGGTCCTGATTGAAAACGTGAAACTGCACTTAGTAGAAGACCGGCCGACTCGCTCCATATCCTCTCCGCCTCCGCAACCACTCGACATCGACTTGACAACCCTCCGCCTCACCCGCGACTCCGCGGGAATCCTCCGCCTCGGCCCGCCCATCTCCACGCCGACAACCATAGCGTCGCCGGCCACCCCGCAACCGCAGCCGGAACTGGATGAAGCAAGGGAGCAGATAGAGAGGCTGAACAGGGAGAATGAGGAGTTGAAGAGGCGGCTGTTAACGTTGTCGAGGATAGCCGAGGATAATAGGGAGCTAAGAGCGTGAGTTTTTTTCTTATAAGTGAAAAACATTTTTATTTGTGTTAGGATTCTTTTGTCAATTTTATTTTATACTCAACGCCGACAGCGAAAGCGCCCGCCTGGGTTCATAAAATGTAAATATGGATGTACGTCTTATATTGACAATTTGTATTCTTCGTTAGTATTATTCTTCTTTCTAGATTTTTTAATACAACTGGATGACAAACAAGCTGACGGCCCACCTGGTGGTAAGCGGTTACCGCCGCCTATAGACACCTGCATTAACAAGGAAAAGCACTTGATATTGAAGGTGCGTTGTCATCCTGAGGCCTAAGCTTAAATGCCTTCCATGCCCAGTAATTACACTGGCTTCCTTTCCCTTCAATCCGAAACACAGCGAACTGTTTCACGGCTGAAATAAGAAAGGCGGTGGTACCTACCCAGACGACCCTACATATGGGTCTACCACCTAGTAAGTCTTTAAATAAATAAATAAATATGTATACATATTTTTGAAGCCATAAATGCTATTTTAACCCCCCAACACAAGAAGAGGGGTATTATAAGTTTGATGTGTCTGTATACCTGTTTGTCTGTCTGTGGCACTAGAGGGTGGTATTCTCAACAAGTGGTGAGATAAACGTTGCTATAAAAACGTTAAGAAGGTTATAAAGCGATGAAGAAATGAGAAGGTTATACCTAGTGCTCAGGTGGCGTAGTGGTAATCGCGTCTGGCCGGACATCAGGAGACGCGGGTTCGAGTTACGCCTGGAGCATACATTTTTACATCGTTTTCTTTATTTGTTATAGCTACAATAAAGTAGGTGTTTAAACGCATCAAAAAACATTAAAATGTTTACAGTAGCGGTTACACGCGACCGATAAATCAAAACTCCTAACTGGTACCTTAATTATTAGGGTATCTGTGATTAATCTGATACCTATCGCAAAAGCTGGCAACATTACGTGTAAAACCATTTTAAAATACGGGTGTACGACCTAAATATTAAAAGTACCGTTTAAATTAAGGTATCCTTTCCATGATGGATCTAATTTTTCGGGGACCGCTCGTACACCGTAAAAAATACCGTTCAAAATCATTTCATCTTATACCGTTAGTTACTGACTAGTACTACTTTATACGTTTTTTTTTTGCACAACATTACAGAAAGATGGAAGAGGCTTCAGTGCTTCGTCAGTGCGTGCACGCAGCGCAGCAAGAAGCAGCAAGCTTGCTCGCCGACAAACAGGAGCTATTAGACGCTATGCGGATACTACAGGTAAACACACTATTGAAATGAAATAGCCTTTTATTTCGGAAACATACATGACAATTCTGTTAACAATTCATAGTCTATTATAATATGTCGCGTGTTTCTGAGTGCCTTAAGGCAAAGGCCTCCTCCAACTCCTTCCATTGTCCTCTGTCGAGAGCCACTCTAGTCCAAAAAGGACCTAGCGTGTTTCTCAGTTCATCTTCCCATCTACTGTGTTGACGGCCTCTTTTTCTTTTTCCGTCTCTGGGATACCAAATACACTATTAGAAAGATAGAAAGAATCACTAAGTGTCAGTGCAGACAGAGAGGAGCGCAGCGGAGAGGATTTTATTAACCTTTCGTCTACCATGCCGATATTACGTCGAACTCGAAACTCAACTTTATAATTATAAGAATAATGTGCATGTTTGAACCTGACAAAAAATGCTTGCGCATCCTCGCGTCGTAACTTCGCCGTTCTTCCTCGATTCATCGATCCAACATTCCTCGATCCGTATTCTCCGTCTAACTTTCTGACGCCTTACTTTACTAATATGTTCTTCCTTTTCTTCTTCTTCCGTCAAAAGTTCAATTATAACCATATCCCAGTCAACCGTCGATGACGAACTTTCGCGACAAACTGGCATGTATGGAAGAATGGTAACCCAGACCGGTTTACTTGCGCAGGGGCCTTACCACCATCTTTATAAGAGCGATTCATATTCCGCTCGGTTCAGTATTGGTTCCTAAACTGCATCGCTGTCATAGTCGTAGATAGCGTCGTAGTAAGAATTAACGATTCTACTCAGTTTAGGTCCTAAACTGGATCGCGATAAAAGATGGTGGTATGGGTGCAGGCTCGCAAGCTCGAGTATACGCGAAAAAAGTAAGTAAGTATAAAGAAAATGCCCGAGACCGCGCCAAGACTATTCCTCTCTGTCTGCGCTGACTCTAAGAGTATTTGCACGGCTTTTCATAAAACCATTCAAATCGAACATTTTGGATACAACAAACATATTCTAAGAAGACTACATGCATAAGCAAGTCAGGCTAGTCTAATTAGTTATCAGAGGATTTTTTGTAAAACAATGTTATAGTTGAGTAAGAGCAATTTTTAGCTTTTCATACAAACCAGAAATGGCCAATAATGTCTTCTCGAGGAATTACTTGATAACTTTTTAGACTAGCCTGACTTCCCTCACTCTTGACTCGAGCGCCCTGGAGACTCTAACCTCCTTATTACAAAACGCGGACTAAAGTTAGTACTGGTCTATAACTGATACCGTCACTGACTTTTTTTTAACAAATGTAAGTGACAGCATGAGGATATAAGTATAAATAATAATAATAATATTTATACACTCACACCTATTATCTAGCCCAAAGTAAGCATCATTAAGAGCTTGTGTTATGGATACTAGATAACGGAGAAATAATGATAATAATATGTATATAAATATTAGAAATATACTAAATAAACATATAAACATCCATGACTCGTAAACAAATGTTCGTACTCATCATACAAACATTTGTTCCTACCGGGATTCGAACCCGGGACCTCTTGACCGAGTAGCCTAGGGTACGGACCACTCGGCCAGGTGGTCGTCATAAGTGACAGAATGAGAAGCTAGATGGCGTAAAG
Organism: Nymphula nitidulata; assembly: GCA_947347705.1. NCBI lineage: Eukaryota > Metazoa > Arthropoda > Insecta > Lepidoptera > Crambidae > Nymphula > Nymphula nitidulata. The sequence continues at coordinate 13,505,458 of OX374636.1, forward strand.
GTTTGAGCGCTCTGGTTTCGATTACGAAAACAAAGCAACTTTCGCCATGGTCGGTCCCGGGATGGGTCAATCAAATTTATAATCTCGAGCTCCTCCGTGCTTCGGAAGGCACGTTAAGCCGTTGGTCCCGGTTGTTATTGCAACCGCTTAAAGCCACCAACCCGCATTGGGCCAGCGTGGTGGTGTTATGGCCCAAGCTCCTCATGTGTTTCTCCCATGTAGGAAGGCCTGTGCCCAGCTGTGAGACGTATATAGGCTAATGATGAAGTGACAGCATCAGATTTAGACTAGAACTAACTTAAGTCCTCGTTTTATAATAAGGGGGTGAGAGTCAGTGGGAAATCTCCCCTGGATGTGATGTCTGGCAATTAGAAATCCTCCAGAGGCGAATTTGCCCCTCAAGGCTTGAGGACTCACCAAGGTTCTCGCCTCCCTAAAACCCCAGTTACGCTGTAAAGGCCATCTGCGGCCAACAGCAATAGTACGTCCAAAAAAACCTGACTTGCTTTTGCTTGGCTTGTCATGTTAGAACTGAGCCTAGTAATACCCGTGGTAGACCCGTATACTAGGTGGTAGACCCGTATGTAGGGTCGTCTGAGTAGGCACCACCGCCTTTCTTATTTCAGCCGTGAAACAGTTCGCTGTGTTTCGGATTGAAGGGAAAGGTAGCCAGTGTAATTACTGGGCATGGACGGCATTTCATCTTGAGCCCCAGGATGACAACGCACCTTCAATATCAAGTGATTTTTCCTTGTTATTGCAGGTGTCTATAGGCGGCGGTAACCGCTTACCATCAGGTGGGCCGTCAGCTTGTTTGTCATCTAGTTGTATAAAAAAATCTAGGAACAAATAATATGTTCTAGGAACAAATGGGATGTCGCGGCAAAAGATAGCGGTCCCGAGGCGGTCCTCAGCAGGGCTGCCTCGACTGCACGGCTTGCTGCGGCGACCAGCAGACATAGACCCCAGCCCCCGAAACCCCCACACAACTTTAGAGGTCAACTCACAATGGTTAGAATACAGAACACAAATGACTTCTTTTACTGTCAGGTCCTATTAATTATACTGGTCATAGTTTTGGGAAGGTAAGATGGACCACATTTCCCTCACAATATTAAATTGAAAGAAACCTGTTTATAAGAGACATGACGCTTAATGGGAAAAGATGCTTAGTATTTTTTGTGTGTATAATCAAGATTTAAGGCTCGTTGAAACATATTAAAATAATTGTCATATGCATAGATTATTGCAAATGAATCAAATTAAAAACTATAAAATCTAAAACGATCACAGGTTCGACGTGACGTCACTCCATAAGACTTATTTCCTTGTGTAAACTGAAAATAGTACAGAGTAAATAAATCTGTTTCCTTTCATGTAACATAACTGACTTCGTCTCGACTTACTGTATAGGCTTTTATCCTAATAAATAATTTCTATTTATTAGGATAAAAGCATTGCACCATGGTCATATTCATTGAGACCTTGGGTACGTTCCGCGTGTCTGTTTGTTGAAGCCTTTTCCCATTTATTAGTATATTTCATTGTTTTCTTTGTTCGTTCTCTATTTAATAACAGGCAGAAGGAGTGACGTCACTTTGCACTCATTGATGTTTTAAATAAAGTCCTAATCTACGTTACTTATAATTTTATATTTCTTTATAAAATAAGATATTTTGATAAAATCTGTCAGTAATTTTCAACATTTTAAAATTGTTAACATGACCTCTGATTACTTTTAATTTTGGTACATGTTTCCTATTAGGTTCATTGTTCTCTAAAGTTCATATTTTCCTATGTCCATGTGATTCTTGTTAGGGCAGAAAGGCAATAAATATATTAATTCCAATAATATCGATTTTCATGTAGTTTTTGCGACACTTGGAACGATCCCATAAGTTAAACGAAAGATCATAGTATCATTATTGATATGACAAAGTGTATCTAAAACACGCTAATATATTTTTAAAGAAGAAACTATATTTAAATTTAAAAAAAACCTTTGACATAAATGCCTTTAGACATTTTTCTAAAAGTTTAAGAAATATGTCTAGACTTGAAAAGATATTTTTTTCTAAATATCATTTATGTTGAAATAAAATTTTAAGAAAATATATTTTAATACTAACCTGGCTCAAAACCAAAGCCAAAAAACTTAAAATAAAAGAAAATGTCAAAACCGACTCATCAAGTATAAAATCACCAATTTTTTGTTATATTTTTGCCATTGTGCATAATTGTTTTTGCTACATGCCATCACAGAGGAAATAAAAAAGTTGTGAATTGTGATTTTATAATAAATATCCAATGTACTTACACTATGACAAGCATTTATTAACATAATTGTATAGTTGTAGGCGAGATAGTGTAGCTTTTAAATCCGTATATAATATTACGATTTCGGTGACGAATTGGTAATAGGTAGGTACATATTCTTTAAACCCAACTGAATTTGCACGTTATGAGAATTTACTTTAAGTTAGTTTAAAAATGAATCCTCCAACCTTATAATTTAATAAGGCCACGTGTGCCTAAAGTGCCGCCGGCAGGTTAACCCCTAAAATTGTCGAGATAATCAACAAAATTGCTTTTCTGTTAGACATATTCAAAAGTATACATTCAATTCTTTTATTAGTTTTACAAAGTTGTAAATAGTGTGTGTATTTCAGAAATTATAATATTATCGGTTTATTTACATAATTTTCGAAATTCAAAATAACTGTAATCCAATTTCGACCTTACCAACCCGCCGGCGGCGTCGCCTCTACGATAAAAAATGAATTGTGTCTGGCTTGTGCCTACTTCACATATTACCCTCATTTGCTCTTGATATTCAAAATTATTTCAATTATGTGATTCGATCGTGTGACTTGATGGAGACACTTTGATCAATCAAAGCATGCCTTAGTCTTCCTATGATATAGATGTTATATCGGAATCAGCAATAAACAAATTTCATAACTATATAAATAATTATACAGTCTGTCTCATGTAGAAATAGCCACTTCAAAATAGTCTCGTATTCCTTCTGATTAAGAAAATCCAGTGCATGTGCGACCCAATGTACAATACTAATAAAATGAAGTCATCATATCAAAATAATGTATCTTTGAAGTATGTAATTACTGGCGAAATGTGTAACTGTATGTTATAGGTATCTAACCTTAACAACATATTATCTATCTATGTTGTAAGTCAGTTATCAGTATATTTAATAATTGAAACACCAAATTTTTCCTGTAATGTAGACTTAGTAATATGATGAAACAGTCATTGAATTGTCAAGAAATTTTCCATCATCACTGTAATTATAGATGTTATGTAATTATATATGCAAAAATTATGTGGCCATATTATGGGTGATGTAAAAACATATTTAATTATTATTTGTATATTGTAGTTTTAAATGGGTCTGGGCGATATTATTGCAATCCAATATAAAACATGTGCATATAAGATTTAGTTAAAATTGTTTTATTTTTCACCATTTATTTTATATTTTTGTAAATTTTTAATTTAAAACTTATTGACTTGTTGTTCTATTGTATATTAGTTCGCTTATTTGATCGATTATGTTTTATAGAGTTCGTAGAATCATTATATTGTATTATTTTCTTGCTTTGTTATTTATATATATAGTTGACTATGTATAAAGTGTACATTTTGAACCTTATTCCGATCTAAATAAAATATATACTGTCGGTATTGTTTATTTTTACTAATGTTTAATATAGTTTTAGTGCCAAAAGCGCCAGACTATTTTTCGACATTCTGCTTGTAAATACATAAAATGCATCTTGGATTAAAATATTTTTCTTTATTTTAAAGTTTTTCCAAGATAGCTGTTATTTTAAAATTATTCTAAAGTTTAGTGAGATTTTTCGAGATGTATTTTGATGTTTAATATACTGCGTCACTTGTTATTGATTCGCAATCATTTCATTGCCGTTTGTGTAGCTACTGTTTGACTATATTGTATAAAGGATATTATTATGTTGAGGGTTGCAACAAATAAAACAAAAAATAAATGTGATTTAACTGCTCCAAATCATCTCCAAACGATATCAATGTAACTAATTTTACAGTAACATTTGACTTCCTTAAATTGGCAACCCCAACTTATAGGGATATATCCATTTTACTATTTGTGTGTTAGTATATAAAAAAATGTGCCTGTATCCTAAAGTAGGTACACAATTATTGGCTTGAGATTGGTCATGGCTGCGATTTTGTAGTTTCTATACACTTGGTACTTTATGTTACTTCTCTTGTAATGTGATAGGAGCTATGTCATCTCTCACGTTTCTAAGCAAGTGATAATTTGATACTTCAACTTATTACATTTTTTGTAATTCAATGTAATGCAGAGTATAATGAATTGATACAAGTATATCAAACTTGCATAAGATGAAATATATAAATATATTGAATCATACATTTATTCCTAATGTAACGATTGAAAATGTATATTCCATCATTAAAAAATGTATGACCTGTTGTTGCAATGTGTTTAGCTGCAGTGGAATTGTTATAAATAAATTTATTTAATATTCTAGAACCGTTTTTTATTTAAGCAACCATTTAATTTTAATCTTAACAAATAAATAAAATAATAAATCTGATTATACCCATAGTACAGACGACACCACATCAAGCGTAACAGTTTGACATTGAGACCGTCGCTATGCCGCTCGTAATAGAGGCGGCTTTTGTAGTTACACTTGATGTGCTGTCGTCTGTACATTTAACACGATCATATTGCTACACAAGCGGGTAATATCCGTTTTCTTTCTTTCAGAGAATGGTTAGTCATTCTCTAGACTTATATCGACATGTCTCTCGTTTTATCTCGTGTAGATAGACTAAATTAAAAATCACTGAGATAACCTTATTTCTATGATCTGAGGAGACAACGCTTAACAAATTTTAGTGAAAACAAGCCTAAGTAGGACTATTGGCAAAGGTTTTCTATTTAAAAAAAACATTTAGACAGCGTCACGGTGGTCACGTCCAGACGTCAGCTTATTTAAAAAAGAAAAAAAAAACGAAAAGAGCGAGCAACCAGGCCTGAAACAATGGAAGTATATTTTGCAATTTTATAGTATTTAAACCTACAAAGAGAATTTATAACCACAGAAAACACTATGAACATAAACGCAAAGTATTGCCATATAAGTATTGCTACCCAAAAGTTTAGAAGTTCACTTCAAATCTCGTCTGCTTTAAAAAGAGAAGATAAATAATATAAAAAGGGCTTATACTTAACTGATCACCATACAAACCTTTTTTTTGGACGGAAAATGCTTAATGCATACCCCGGTGCCTGTGGGCGGCTCCGAGGTTATGTGGGACTCCTCCGCCGCAAAGATAATGATGCGGCGGCCCTACCCACTAAAAACCGTCCTTCTCCCGTCAGGAGGCTGCTTACGAGGACTGGACCCAGGGAACTTTCCTGAGGGATGGGGTAATTTCCCCCTACGAGGGGACATACAAAGCATCAAAGGTCCCACCCTTTACTGCAGTCCCCCGCAAGCCTAGGAGGCCTGCCATACCACGACCCTCCTTCTTGGAGGGGGGTCAGCTGGTCCTACACTAGGACCTCGACGTGTTATGCACAGTTCGAAGAGTAAGTGGAGCTCGCGGCCCACTCTCAAAGAACTGGCATGCCCTACGCGGCCGCATTAAGCGGCCCGCTGGCCTTGGAGACCAGCCATCCACCGACCCCAGAGGGTCCGCTACCCCTAAAAAGGGGCCAACAACTAATATGCGCATAGCGCCGGAGGCGACTCCCCACCACCAACCTGGTCATGTGTAACCCGCGGCCTTAGAGGCCTGCCATCCCGCGACCAAACTGGTTCATTGGCCCAACATAGGCCCCCCGTCCACCGCTATCTCCCCTGCCTCCTCCGTTGTATGGAGGAGTGCTGGAGCAGCGCCACACGAGGCATCAGACGTCAATTGACGTCGGTGCCTCCGCAAGCAATAGCTCGCCATCCACCGAGCTATAAAGCTCCCGGGTTCCAGAAGAACCATACTTCACACCTACCAGCCTTGCAGGCCGGCCATACCACGATCCGCAGATCCGCTGGCCATTTCCGACATGCTGGGCAGACGCGGGCGGGGCATAGGCTTATCAAGGAAAGGAGCTGGAGAAAATAGGGCCTTCTACCAGACGTTGCCTTTCCCGGGCTTTCCCCTACACAATCACGCCGCCACATGCCCATGACCTTGAAGGTCGTCATACCCCATCTATTAGGGAGAAAAATCGAAGGGGAAGTAACGGTTGGGGTATGAAAATGGCGAAGAAAGGTCTCATCACTCTCACACCCCACCGTGAGCATGGTGAGAGGCGGATCCGAGGACTGAGAGCCCAGTGTCGCATGCAAAGTCACCCTGTGCCCGGCTCTTTCGATGGTCCCTAACAGACAACTCGGACGAATAAACCACGCGACTTTACAGCCCATGGGGATTCGGAGGTGACAGGATTTAGTGGAAAACTTGATTAACTTGGGGCGACTAACAAAGTAAACGGTTCTTCCAAATTACCTACCCAGCGCACCCAAAACACTGGTACACTAACCCATCCCAGCCTAGAGACTGGCTCGCCCACTACCCTCGACAGAGCATGATAATTGACATCCAAGACAAACAAACCCTTGCGACCTTTCGGCCCGGGGCGGATTCGGAGGAGAAAGGATTTAGGAGAATACCCACCTAACCCAGCCTGGACACTGGTTCGCTTGGACATCCAGAGGATTTGCTTCGCCCGCCCAACCGGGGCTTTCCTACCGCCAACCGAGGAGGTTCGCCATACTCCGACCCATAAGCAATCAAGTCGGTTAAAAAGTAAAAAATGTCATACGTGCCTATAAAATTTGAGGTTAGCCCTCGGTTTCCCTGGGATACCATCATCAGGTCCTAACTTGGTGATATTGGTAACACCTCAGGAGTATATCTACTCTATTCAAAAAAAAAAAAGAATTTTGAAAATCGGTTCACAATTGACCGAGAAATCGATGAACATACATACATAAAAAAACTACACACAGTGGAACATTGAACCTCCTTCTTTTTTGAAGTCGGTTAATGAAATATGCTTACGTCTGTGCCACAGATCACTAATTTAGGTCTGTACGAATTTGTACAAAGCTGTGCCAAAGCCTTGTAAAAGTGATAGAGCACTTTTTCTGTTAGGTAAATAGTTTTTGTAGTACAATGTAGAAAATAAAAAGAAAAATAAATACTATCATATTTAGATTTCATAAAATTTCGAATGGTGCACGAACGACACATGTTTTTTACCAGGCTTAAATGACAAGTTCAGAAAAGTGTTACTAGTAAAAATAAAAATACCAATTTAAGTGGAATTGCAATTAATACAAGAAAAAACAGTTTATAATATCAATAGCTACCCCTCTCTTAGATTTGTTCGTTAACACGATAACTGGCTAAATGTATTACTCTCAAAATAGTAGGTGTTAGATTAGTGAAAATCATTAATGCCTAGAATTCGTTTAAAGTGATTAACAATTTTATGAATGATATTATGAAATCACAGTTTATATTAATAAGGAAGAAAATTGAACTCATTCTTCTTCATAATTAAATACAAAGTTGTTTAACAGCTGTCGTATGTACTCATAAATCCATATTAAAATTGAGACAAAGTGACTGAGCGACGTTTACTCAAAAATATGTTGATAAATTGTCAGAGTTCAAAATCATAATTGAATCAATATTAGACGGAAATAGTGGATTATTATGAAAGATCTAAAATAAAGTGTAAAAGAGGAGTTTTTTCCTCGAATTTGGTAACAAAACTACACGTGAGTTCGTAATAACGTGACCTGTATTGTGGCAACATTTTCAGTGATGGCCGATGGTTCAATTTGAAAAGACACCCGTTTTGTAGCTGAATTTTTGTGCTGAAATAAATTAGTTTCTCATAAATTCGGTGTTTTTTGTGATTTTCTTTTATTTTGACATAAATATATTATCTAGTGTAAATTTTGTGTTCTAAGTGGTGACTACATTTGTGTTTTCAATAAAGAATGTTTGTTGTGTCTGCTCAGTAATAGGATCAGTGGTCAATAATATCTATTGGATTACGGTTTTGCTGGTTATCCTAATTGTTGTGGACTATAGGTGAGTTAACAAGCTTCCTACAGGTTATGTTTGAGTTAGTATTACTTGAGCGAGACAGGTTTTTATGCCACGAACGCCGAGATGCTTGGTCTCGGCTTGGCCGGGTTGACTTGCTCGGTTCCGAGATAACGGAAGATTAGAACAGATTGCGCAGATTTTGATAACATTCCTTTCCTTTCCTCATAAAACTGCTAAGCCCCTTTCTGTTTGAAATGGGCTTAACAGTTTTAGATACTCAAGAATACCAAATATTGACCTAATGATCTCAATGTGTTCTGTTTCAGACACAAACAAATTCATTTTTTAGCTCAATTTTGAATGTATCATAAATTTGCTAACCGCGACAGACTTCCGGGAGCATGTCAGAATAACTAAAAACCCATTGTATCTGGAATGTGTGGTTTGACAGGTCAAAATATCGGAAAAATCTAAATTTTTACATACATTTTTCATAAGATATACATTTTGTACAAGTATTTTATATATTATTTAGTCAGTTATTGTCAATTACTTGAGGCTGAACAGAGAAATAACGACATTACGAATTTTTGTAAGAATATTGACAAGCTGCTATCAAGGAAATATGAAAAGGGGAAGACATAATATTCCCTATATAGGGAGCTACAAATATCCATCTTATTTTTTTATCTATTGAAATATCTTAGCATAGGTAATGAGAAAAGGTTTTAGGGTTCATCAAATATTGTTTTTTCAACCTTTATAATCTTTTGGGAAAGGTTATTTTACAAATTGGTAATTGCTAAAAAATGTAGAACTTAACCTTTTTATCATTTATTTATTTCTAAAATAAACTTTATTTGTGTGCCTTGGTTTCAGTGTTCATAAAAAATCACATTGAAACTACTGCTCAAGCCACCTCTTTTCAGCTCTTTTCTCTGCACCTCTAACTCCAGTTAAATAGGCTCTACAGTAAATTGTGTTCCATGCAAACAAAAAATATTTGTAAAAGCCCTTTTCACCATTTTAAGGGTTCAAGCGTTCTAAAATCTTTTTACACTAAACAACTTTGTTTTTATTGTAATAATTACAAATAAAGAATGAAAATGATGAAAAAATATATGGCCAGGTGGGACACGAACCCGCGTCTCCTGATTTCCGGCCAGACGCGATTACCACTTCGCCACCGGAGCACTAGGTATAACCTAATAATTTCTTCACTGCCTTCTTTCCTTTTTAGAACGTTTTTATACTATATATTTTTTCAGCATTTTCTTCCTTTATCTGTAATTATTGCAATAAAGTAGGCATTTAAATGCATCAAAAACATTAAAACGTGAACTTTGTTTTTCTATATTATGTCTAAATACAACAAGTTTTTAACTAGTATTGCCTAACTAATTACTTAATGCATGATTATCATGTGGATATATTTATTAAAATTTTATTCACTTATTTTGATGCAGTGAAGAATATTAATATGCGATTTAAATATTTTTTTAATCATCATTAAACCTGCAATAATGACTTTTACTTAAATGAGAAAAAGTTTAGGCTGAAAAATATGTTTATTATTGTCTAAAGTATTGTGAAAGTACCTAGGTAATTTAAAATGAAGTAGTACATAAAATATTGACTAATTAAATCCAAGTTGTAAGATTGAAAATAATAATAAATTTATTTAAAATGATGTCATGTTATAAGCAGAAAATAATGTTTACTAAATAGTTATTATTTCTTGCTTTTAAATGTTTACTCATTAAAAATATTATTCATTCTAAGTACATAGTCCAGAGTAAACAATATAATATAGTGTGTTACATCATCTATGTCAGTGTCTCTCATTCAAGGTGATACTGCCTTATCAGGCTTCATTAAGTGATGTGATTTAAACAGCACAGAAACCTTAATATTCAATTGGTTAGATTGCTTCTTAAACTCATCAATAACTGTTGAATATCATTAATGAAAGTGAAAAAAAAAACAAAATAGGTATCAAACATTGCAAAATTCAAATCTTTTTCAAATACTTTTAATTTTTAACTGACTTTTAAATTTAAAAAATTTTAAACAAAGATTAAAACCGACTTCAAAAAACTGAAAAGGATAAAATAATTAAATTTAAGCAGGTACTCATCTCCTAGTAACATATTTTTGGAGTTGGTGCTAAGTGGTTTCCAAAAACAATAGAAAGTGAAGCACCAACTCCAAAAAATATGTTTCTAGGGGATGAGTACCTACTTAAATTTAATTATTTTATCCTTTTCAGTTTTTTGAAGTCAGTTTTAATTTTTGTTTAAAATTTTTACTGACATAAATTTTAATCATTTATTAGAATTTAAAAACTACAAATAATTAGGCTACAATTCAGTATTCTCACTTTTCAGTAATTATAATTATATCATCAATGATATAATTGTATCAGTAAATATTACTGTGATCTAAATTTAATCAAAGTAGGTACCTACTACCTACCTACTTATTTTCCTTGAATGTAAATGACTGTAAATTCCACTGCCGTATAGCCCATAAATTATTTGGCATATGGCTGTATCATCTTGGATATTCTGATAAGCACACATCAAGGTCTGCTGGGAAATATCTCAGATAACAATTTTTTTTAGGTGAAATACAAGATTTTGTACAGATAGTAAACTAGGTATATGACTTAAGCACTTCTGTATCAATTTAAATGCACAAATAATACTTTATGCATATCTCAATCCTTTAATGCCCAGACGGCAACCTAAGTTGACATAACAATTAAAATTCAATTGTGTCTGGTTTATTGGGCAAAACGATTGTGTTGTGGTACCTATCTGTGTAGTAAGTCTTCTGTTTTAGGTATAACTATTAAATTAGGTAGTCACTGATTTGTATTTGGCTGAACATGGAAAATCCTAAAATACCTGCATAAAAATTCATTTAGGTTTCAACCATTTTCAAAGTAATTGCTATCAATATACTAAGTTAAGTATGCGGCGGGTGCGTCAGGAAGCTTCCAATTTTTTCAGGTAGTACGCGAAAGTAAAATTTAATAGGTATTCATCAACGCGCCGCCCGCCGTCAGTCGTAACCCCGTAAAGAACGATGTTTTATAGTTTACTGACGCCATAAATAGATTTAGGGGCAGCCGACGACCCTCGTTTAACCTGGGACACTACTCTCTAACAAATTTCAAATGTTTAGTCATAATAGGCCCGTATGTAGGGTCGGTAGGTGGTAGGCCCGTATGTAGGGTCGTCTGGGTAGGTACCACCGCCTTTCTTATTTCAGCCGTGAAACAGATCGCTGTGTTTCGGATTGAAGGGAAAGGTAGCCAGTGTAATTACTGGGCATAGACGGCATTTCATCTTGGGCCTCAGGATGCTAACGCACCTGCAATACCAAGTGATTTATTCGTTGTTATTGCAGGTGTCTATAGGCGGCGGTAACCGCTTACCACCAGGTGGGCCGACATCTTGTTTGTCATCTAATTGTATAAAAAAAATCGGAAAATGATGTTTGTTGTCTGAAATTGTGGTGGTCTATGGTAATTAATTTGTTTATGTATTTACGCATAGCCCATAGTCACAGCGAGCATAGTATGGTCCCGCTTTTCAGTCCTCTGGGGAAGGGACGCGACCGCCTGCGCCTTGAGCTGGACAGCCAAAATCGCGCTTTTCATCTCAATAGCACTGGCTATTTAAAATATAAAAGCTCAGCCTCCAAGCGCATATGAACCAAAAAAAGAAAAAAAACATGATAAAAAAAGATAAAAACTTTAAAAACTGCTAAATTCCCTGCAAAGATTAATTCTGATTTATAACTATTTCTGATTAGAATCTATTTACCGGGAAATAAATAATTAAAAGTTAATTAACGACTGATGTGCATGCATTTTTTCTACGTCCCCTTGAGTCTTTTTAGAAATACTGATCCGGCAACTCTAGTGTTGCCTGATCTTCCAAAGGGACCTCGTCTGAAAGAGTCCTAAGTTTCGCAATCCGTTAATTAACATGTCTCCTTTGTTGTGGTATGTAGATTCCTATATTCATAATGAGTATGGTATATGTTTGTGACGTGTTTTCTATTTCAGACTTTGGGAAAACTTTAATGGTACATGATAATTATTATCATAACGTGTATCTGTCATAAACTCGACACTGGCAGAATTCGTCTCAATGAGAAGCCATAAAATTAAAAGAAGAAAATCTGGCTCGTCTGCGGAGTAGCCAGACGAAAATCTTGACTATCTCCTCATGTGTTTCTTTCATTTCGGAAGGCCTATGCCTGGTTGATGATAATACGTATAAAAACTAGTCTAATTGACGCGAACCTAATTAAATCTACGCATTTATTATAAAAAGGTGCAGATATTAGGTGTTTGATGTTGCGGGTAATCTCAGAAACTTCTCCCAAACTTCAGGGTAAACATTCGTATTAAAAACTCATTGCTAGTTATTTATAAATCTATTTAAATAATTCAAACAATTGTTTGACTACCTACACATTGTCCGTTGTTAACATTGTGTATCTACACAAGTAATAACCTAAATATTTTCATTTTATCGCGTATCAAGTTTCTGTAACTGTCATAATTATTTATAATGCGCTTCACTCTTATCGTTATTGATTGAAATGTGTAAAATTATTTTTTTACTGATAATATACACCAAAGGTTTTATTTTTCGAACAAAACTGTTACGTACTTACCTATTCCTAATTTTCAGCTTAGAAAAAACTCGAATACACGTAGTTTCTCTGTCTAAAATTACGTAGCGAAAATTTGGAAGCAATACCCCTATTTCCAAAACCGATAAAGCAGGGGCGTAAGGATATTTTCCATCAGAATGTTGGGGATACTTCTACCTTTCAGAAGATATAGTCAAATAACTGTTATTTGGCTATATTATTGGCTGCGTATTATAAAGGCGCCAGAACTGAAATGAATTGAAACATATTTTTATAATCAAATACGTTCCCAAGAACCTCTTTAGAAACATCAGAAATCGCATATGTATGACTATCACACAAAAAAAATACTAACAACGTCATAGTGTCTGTCTTTCAGTCTATTTGTCTGTCTGCCTGCCTGTCTGCCAGTCTGTACGTCATGTCTGAATTTACGTTGACTAACAATGTCATAATGTCTGTCTGTCGTGTCTGAATTTACACCGGTTCCAAAACTACCGAGAAGATTCCGGCAACAAACTCGTGTAGTCACTCTTTTCAAATAATCAGTTACAATGTTTGTAGTTACAAGTTAACCTATAGCAGTGCAGTGTCGCACAGAAAATGAGAGACAGCATTATTTATATTGGCATCTAACAAAGCCTATTCACCTACCTATTCACCTTTATTTATTTACTTTTCTTTGTTTGATTTCACTGAATATGTCAAAGGATAGTAAACAGGCCAATAGTCCTTCTGATTGTATGTATTACCCATCTCCAATAGACCATATACATTCTGGAACCATCAGATGCTAATGCCGCCTTACGGTAGCTGGCTACCTTTCCCTTCACATTGCTCTACGGAAGTACTTCATAGCCGAAACAGGAAAGGCGGTGATGATTAAAAACATTTTCCTTAAGGTCCGCCTGATGGTAAACGGGTACCGTAGACTAAAGACACTCGGTAGCACTGGGCAGGACACGCGATTCTTAACTTTCTAACCCTGTAAAAAATAAGTAAAGTTATGATAAGATGACAGCACCAACAGCACAGGAGACAAGCCCCCCGCTCCCAACGTACGTGTTTCTCAATGAGCTCAGGCGACCTTACTCGTCGCAGGAAATATCACTACAAACCTTTTTGTTCGCACTATTTTATAGTGATAGTACTCAAGTTTAGTTTGAAATCTCTCGGGTAATTGACCTCGTCAAAGAACAGGCGGTGAAGTGTAACCTCCTTGGCACATTTCCATACTCTATATCCGCCATTTTATGTTTAATAATGTTTTAACAGCGAGATATTAACGCGAGATAATGATATAATAAATAAATATCTCCAAAAATTTAGTTGCTAGTTACGCTCTCTCCATTCTTTTTTTTATACAAAGCACGTCAAATTACTCAACGCCGCCTGATGTGAAGCGGTAAGAAGAATCCATATGCGAAGATAGCTAGTGCAGCTTGAAACACACTGCGCCGCCTCCACCTTGCCGGCCCATATGGTGCCTTTTCACGCCTCTTTTGAAGGAACCCATGTTATAGCAAGGAGGGTCACATGTGCTGGCAAAGAATTCCAAGTTTTGGAAGTACGACAAAGAAACGAGTTACTATAAACTTCTGTGTGCGTGATGTTGAGGTGGAGATAGTAAAATGATGTCTCCGAAGACCGGCACGTGTGCTCCTGAGTAGGACGACGGAAAGTGGGATAAGGTGGAAAAGCTCCTCAGAACACTCTCCATGATAAAGGCGATAGAAGGCATTAAGCGATGCAATGTCATGACGCATTTGTAGAGCCTCTAGGCTGTTCGCGACCTTTACATCGTCAATGATACGGGCGGCACGACGCTGCAATCTGTCCAGTTCACCGATGAGGTCCTTGGCGGAGCCATCCCACAGGTGCGAGCAATATACAACCCAACACCGGATCTGAGTTTTGTAAAGCAGGCGCATAATTGGCCAGGCGTAATAAATCGACGAACCTTGTTCAGGACACTGAGCTTCTGCGAGTCTGTTTTGATCACGATTTCGATGTAGTTCCTCTGATCCAAACCGCAGCATATCTCCATACCGAGAATTTGATGGAGCCCTTTGCCGAAAGAATACTACACTGACGAGGGGGAAGGGGAAGAAAAGGGAACATTTTGACTGTGAACGCGCACACCTGTGTTATATTAGCATTGAACTCAACAAGATTGTTAGATCCCCATTCAGATATTCATCTCTTTGTTTACACAGACTAACGAATATTTAACAATAACTTAGTATTCAAAATTGCTGAAATTTAGGTACCTAGCCCAAGAAGCCATGACAATCTCAGACAATCTTAGAGAACATTTAAGGGTGTTTTCTAAAATATAATATTTTATTAATACGTCAATACATTGCACTTTTGAAAACCACTTAGTAAGAATTAGAGTTATATACGGAATAAAACCAAAAATATGTTAAATGTTAATAACCAACCATGTAAATGTAAAATGTTATGTTCAAATGTTAATAACCATGAAAGTATAAAGTGCTATACCACTTAGTAATTTGTGAAGTACACACAAACCAGACGCAATAGATTTTATATTGTTCAGGAAACCTGTTTATACCTCTCTGGATTTTATTTTATTATTACACGGATAGAGCCCATACCATAGACTACGGTAACCGATTACCCAGGTGGGTCGGTCTTGTAACCATGCTTAGTAGTATCACAGACTATACATTTTTTTTTTCATACAATTAGATAACAAACAAGCTGACGGCCGACCCGATGGTAAGCGGTTACCGCCGCCTATAGACACCTACAATAACAAGAAAAAATCACTTGATATTGCAGGTGCGTTGTCATCTTGGGGCCTAAGATGAAATTTAAATAGGAGTTTTCATAAAACGCTTGTTTTTTTGTGAGATTTTGTGATCCTCATACGAAAGATTGCTGATTGTATTGTTTTTCTTATTTTTATTGTTGTTGATTACTTATACTTCTATAAGTCTCCTATTGTGCAATAAAGAATATTTGATTGATTGATTGAAAGAAAATAGAATATTTTCTGCTCGAAATTTAGTAAGTTGTAACTTGTATTTTTCTGCAAATCTCGATCATTATTGCTTACACTATTTTTCAGTCAATAATTTTGTATTACAAGCCTCTTCTAATTATATACATGCGTGATATACGATGAGAAATTTTCATGTAAAGGTCTTGAAAATTCTTAATCAAACTCTCTATAAAAAAACTATTTGCTGTCATGCATTATTAAATCGCAATTAAAATTCGCATGCCTATTTGGACGCTCGACGCTCCACAAAAACCATATAACGGCGCTTGTAAATAGTTTTATTTATATTAAAAGGCATAGTTGTTTTCGAAAGTATCAAATATTAATTAGGTCTAGTAGCCTTATTTGAATAACAGTAATTAAATTGATAAGTGTTGATGACATATATTGATAAGCAGAGGCATTGAGAACATTTTGGTAGGTCGTTCCACGTATGTATGATATGAATATTGTTTTTTTATGCAACTAGATGACAAACAAGCTGATGGCCCACCACACCATTGCAGATTTTCTGGTCGAATCATAATGAAACAGTAGCACTGATCTAAATTAAATTTTAGTCGGTGCACAACAGAATTAGGGCCATTGTCAAATCTAGCAACTGAAAATCAATTTACAACGGTTATTATTTTCTATGGTTAATTTAAAAACCATTAATGTCCTCGATTCGACGTCAACTAGAAATCAGTCCCCATGTAACTAACAGTAAAATTTTGATCGGAGTACGACTTTGGATTGGGCTCGGTCAGTTATGGAACTATAAAATAAAACGGGTGCCGAAAGCGGAAAGTGCGATAATTTCTTAATAGCATATTATCTACTTCAATACGTGTCGAATTTGGAGATTTTAAGCTATCTACGCCTATGCATTTATTGTAGGTACTTCGATTTTTTTTTCACGGACTCTTGCTGTGATCGCAGATGGCCTTTATAGCGTAAGGAGGCGAGAACTTTGGTGAGTCCTCAAGCCTTGAAGGGCGAATTCGCATCTGGGGGGTTTCTAGTCGCCAGGCATCACCTCCGGGGGAGTTGAGTTGTCTCGCTGACGCTCAAAGTCTCCAGGGCGATGAAGACTCTGAGAGTTAGCGGGACACCTCCCCCCGAGAGTAATGTGTCAAATGTACTTTCCAATGTAAAGAAAGAATAGCAAGAACAGCTCGTAAGGTTGTTTTTTTATGCAAATTTTGTTTCTACAGACTGCCTCACATCAAGAGTGTAGTCATCACTTGATATGACGCCTTAAAAAATCCAAAGTCTTAAGAGTTAATAGGAAAGGCTTGTACTTACTAGGTGGTAGGCCCGTATGAAGGGCCGTCTGGTTAGGTACTTTCTTATTTCAGCCGTGAAACAGTTCGCTGTGTTTCGGATTGAAGGGAAAGGTAGCCAGTGTAATTACTGAGTACGGACGGCATTTCATCTTAGGCCTCAGGATGACGTTGCCCGGGGATAGGCTGGTAAAATTGGTTCGGCAGAGCCCAGTCCATCCCCACGAAGGGCAGTGGAGTTATCGGGGAATTTTAGTGGGTATTCCCGGTGCCGTTACGGTCAAGCACATGCGACCCCTACACACGCCCGTCGCTTTGCCAGCGGCGGCTAGGTCCGTAAGCGGATTCCTCCCCGAGAAAAAAAGCCCTTGGGATGATAACGCACCTGCACTATCAAGTGCTTTTCCTTATGTGTCTATAGAGTGCGGTTACCACTTACCACCAGGTGGGCCGTCAGCTTGTTAGTCATCTACTTTAAGAGGCTGATAATTGCTAATTTAGCCTTACTTAAAACTTTTTTTAGCACAATCTGTTGAAATAAACGCAGTGAAAAAAATATATGTTACTCTTGGACATATTTCTAATAATATGCATGTCCCCAAAACACATTATAATCAAAATCTTTGTATAAAAAAAATGCCAAAGTCACCCATCAAAATCAGCTTGCAGAACAAATTCTGCGTTATTTGTCAAAGGTTTTTTTCTGATTTTCAGGGAACAAACTTGTTATATTAAATTTTATAATATTGATGTTTTACAATTTCAAATAAGTAGCTAGTTTTTTATTAAATAAATTTATTCTAAATTCTTCAGCCGATTTCAATAGCGACTCGCGCCATTATCCATTCTTCTCTTTCATTTGTAGAGGAAACGACAGTGATCGCCGAGACGTGCTGCTAGGTGGACCTGTGTCGCTTCTTTGCTCGCGGTTCTTAATTAAATCATTTTGCGTCTGTTTTAATTTGCAAATATCAAATAGACAATTATATTTTAGGTTTTAGTGATTACTACGTGAGTGTATTATAGTAGACAGACAAAAATGAGTAAATAATTTCGTAAATTTTTATTGTAAAATTTTATTTCATTAATAATATTATTTTTGAAATAAAAATTTTATTGTATAAATATTATTTTGGACTATGGAAAACCAAGAAAGAGGTCTAAAAAGAGTCAAAAACCACTCGTATAGGGATAAATAACACAATAATAACCTGATTATTTTTTCTTTAGATAGCTAATTTTATCTAATTTTTGGAACTATCAAAAACTCCATAATCATCTCGAAAGTTGAACCTATTCAGAATCAGATTCACAGTCACAGATGGAAGTTGTAAAGTAATTTTATTTTTACTTGAAGGGAAATGTATAAGTATATCGTATAATTTAGTTAGATAGTTAATTTCGAAATAAATGACTCTGTCGCGATTGCGTAGTGGTTGAGATGATCGACTTACTATCCGAGAGGTAGGGGTTCAATCCTTCAATGGTTCACAACTTTTTCTTTTATTATTTGTATTTTTTATTTCTTATTTGTTTTCTTAAAACAAATAAGAAAGTAAAAAAAATATAAATATAAAAAACGATTAAACTATAAATACAAAAAATATTTTTTGTATAATTTTTTTTTAAATTTTTATGTATGTTTATTTTTAGTCCTTTTTCGTTTATATTTCTTATTTTTTAATACTTTATTAATATATTTTTTATTTTTTTATTATTCTTTGTTTATCTAATAATGAATAAGGAAAGTAAAAAAAAACTTATGTATTTATATGTATTACATAATACAAAGATAAATTTCAACAAAGTTTTTTTATAGAACCATAAAATAAGTTTCGTTTATTTCATAGACCTACGTGATTGTCAGACCCGGCAGTCTTAAAAATAATCAAGATATCGAATGGTTCGTTTCTGTTCTTTTTAATATTAGTTTTTCCGGTTACAACATGTGATTCATGAAGGAACCACAGGCACAGTTAAATTTAGATTATTAAATGCATACAACACTAAATTAGCTTAAGCCTAGCCTAGGCTTAAAGGTTCTTTTATATGTAAATTTTAAAACCAGAACTTTTATCTTATGCTATAAAAGAGATGTTTCAAAAATGTATGTAGACCCGGCCAGGTCTATACACAGTTTACTAAAAAATAGGTAAAAAAATGTAGAACGGTGTTCAATTGTCCAGTCCAGTATTCTATATTTCAACTTTTGTACCAGCAAACTATGCATGATTCAAATATGTCCTCTTTCCACTATATTATTGTAGCACAAATTAGCTCTCAGCAATAGGGTAGTTGACAACTTTTCTTTTATTTCATAAATAAGAAGTTAATAACTCATAAAGAAATATTGCAAAAGAAATAGTATGTCTAAGATAAATACTTTCACAGATTTAGTGGCATGTTGATATGTTGCGGCGAAACATCCAAAAACGCTCCTAGAAAATCTACGGAACAGGTGACGTCAGGTGTTTTCATATTACAAAGAAATGTATGGGCATACTGACAAAATTAATAATAACTATGTATTAAGTATGTTTTTATTAATAGTTGTCATTATAATAGTTGCTTTAATTGATGTCAGCAATCTAATTACATTATCATTTTTGATAAATTTTGAAAATAAATGTCTTTTTTTTATTTCGATTAGGGTAGATACAATTTTATCAATATTTCATATCTTTTAAGTTTGAATCGTTTTTTATGGGTAGTGGTAGCATATATTTCCCGATTTTGTGAAAAATAGCGCCAATTTTAAACTTAGGCAACATCCCAATTCATGTTTATTATAATTTTTGTTATTGTACCTAATCTGTGGGCAATGTTGTTAGGATTACATTTAAATTTACTATTTATCATTTATTTATTTTGTTTAGCTTAAACATACTGTAACACTGTTTATCATCATCATTATGACTAGCCTGTATACGTTATGTATAAGCCTTCCTACATGGAAGAAACAGATGATACACATGATGAGTTTGGGCAATAATACTACCACGCTAGCCCAGTGCGAGTTGGTGGGGTAAAGAGGTTGTAACAACAACCGTGACCAACGGTGACTCATCCCGGGATCGACCATGGCGAAAGATACTTTGTTTTCGTAGTTGAAACCAAAGAGCTCAATCTGCTACGCCACCGAAACATATAGTCTTCAAAACATATAGTCTTCAATAAATGAAAAAAATCCGTATCAGACCTTCGGATCTTGAGGTAAATATAACATGAACGCTGGCACATAAAGATAATCACATACCTAACCTACAGAAAGAAATCTATAAAAAAATCTAACATGTTCCAAATTTCAATATACTCTAGACTGTTTCAGATGAGTATTTAT
Source organism: Nymphula nitidulata (assembly GCA_947347705.1). Taxonomy (NCBI): domain Eukaryota; kingdom Metazoa; phylum Arthropoda; class Insecta; order Lepidoptera; family Crambidae; genus Nymphula; species Nymphula nitidulata. The sequence goes on from OX374636.1 coordinate 13,525,871, forward strand.
TAGAACACATAATTTTTCAGTTTCGTATTTCATTTCAAAGATTACTTTTCCAGAATTTTAACAACTAAATTTCTTGATTAACCTAATAACCAAGCATTACTGTTTGATACAATCTAATAAAGTTTCATACGTTTCATAGAAAGTATATTTCATAATATTATTATTATTTTATCGACAAAACTCTGTATCGAAACATGAATAAATATTAAACAGCACACATTTTAATATATCATCAATCATCGCATTCCTGTGATGACTAAAAAGCTGTTGTAGTCAGTTCTATATCATTAATACCTTTCCGACATTGAAGTAATAATTAAAATGTTACGGCATTCACTTTTTGTTAAAAAATGAAGTTTGTATTGAAAGCCGTGCGGCGTAAACGCTCTTAACTTAAAAAAATAAATACTTACTTGATTAATCTTTCTATTACTTCGAACGGACATTATTTTTACTGTGATGAGATGACACATCCATACTCTTATAATTGCGAAAGTAACTGTGTCTTTCTGTGTGTTACATTGTGACACTTTAGCTGCTTAAACGATTTAGATAAAACAATAATCTATTATGGATTCCGAATTCCAAATAGAAATAGCGAAAAGTACTAAACTACTAAAGTACAAAAGAAATAAGGATAAAAACTAAAAGTGCAGCATTCGATTTTTGAGAAATCAAAAATTGAGGTAGAAATAGAGCCCGTTGATTTTGAAAAAAAAAACACTATATCATTCATTACACGATTCGATAGTATCGCGGTATACAAGGAACAATAAATTCCGGGAAGATATTACATATGGAAAACGGAAGGGAAATGTTGGATTTTTATAAACTGCTACATGTTTTAAAGTAATGTTAAAGGCCACAGTGAAGAAGAAATAAAATGTAAACAAGTGCGAGTAATCCACTTTACGTTTTAATAACATCGCGCCAATAATTTAGATTTGGTTCGACGTTTCGTTGATTACTTGTAACTTTATGCATACTGCTTCGTACTTTGTAGCATAAAAGCAAAACCTACTTAAAACTTGAATTTTGTAATTTGGAATCTAATCGAGTGGTGTAATACACCATGTGAGTATTTTTTAAACAATAGTTTTGATTCCTGGCTAGGAATATTTTGTAAACATCCAATGATGCAGTTTAGTTTTTCTTTTACGTTTTCGAGAGTCCTTTGAGTACTTTTCGCTATTTCTCATAGTGTCGGATTGGGCTATCCATGCACTTAAAAATTTACAAGGCGTTTCAAAACCAAAATTTATCCAAGTCGAGCTGTAATTTATAGAACAGCTGACATGAAAATACGTATGTCAAAACTATTATGATTTGTCTTTTGTAATTGCATCCCTGATTTTGATGTTTCGATTTCATAATAGGTCCCTTAATAAAATTTGTTTGTTTTGTGTATATTGTAGTAGTTTGACCATGTAAAATATTTACCATTAATTTAAAAATACCACATTATTTTTTATAAAAGTGTTTAGTATTTTATTCTTCATTTCTATTTTTATAATGGTCTATGAAATAAAGCACGTGGAGCACGCCATCTAGTGGCATTTTTTTAGCTTGGCGCTTTTGAGGTTGTAGTAGTTACGCGGCTTGTCGGTGTAGTATTGTGGAGCCACTTTGTCGGAAATATTAGTGGGCGGGGCCTCGGAATTCATTTTCTCAAGGTCGTTGGCGTTTATCAGCCTCTTAATAAAAGAAATGCTCTTAAAAATTTGATACCTTTCCCATAAAATTGCCAAGGTCTCCAGAGTAGGTATACATATAGGGAAGTCTTGTACTTAATCTGATAGTAACAATCCAATTTGCCCTTCGGACCTGCGAATCGGTTCGTCGAACTACATCACGGTATTAGTGGTATTTGGGAATTGGATAACGAGCGGCGAGGCAAGGTCGCGCCTGTCGCTGTGCACTTGCCCCTGTACGTTCAATCGGATTGTTGGGCTGTGGATTACAGTTGATCCTTGATTTGAGAACCAGTAAGAATTTGAGAATGATTGGGAAAATATACACTTTAAACACAATTTAAACATTGAGCAACTAATTTTCAGTCCTAAACCACTGACCAGATTTAGATGAAATTTGACATGCAAATCGATTACATCATGAAAATGGACATTAGCCACTTATTGGCGCGACAACCGGCATTCACACGAAGGCCAAACTAATGCTTTAAACTGTCGTTACAAAGTATAAAGTTATGTCCAATGTATGTCTTTCTCTCAGTAATTCTGTAACTAGGTGTCTGTTTAATAGGTGGTAGGTCCGTATGTAGGGTCGTCTCGTCTGGGTAGGTACCACCGCCTTTCTTATTTCAGCCGTGAAACAGTTCGCTGTGTTTCGGATTGAAGGGAAAGGTAGCCAGTGTAATTACTGGGCATGGACGGCATTTCTTCTTAGGCCTCAGGATGACAACGCACCTGCAATATCAAGTGATTTTTTCTTGCTATTGTAGGTGTATAGGCGGCGGTAATCGCTTACCACCAGTTGGCCCGTCAGCTTGTTTTCATTTAATAGAATAAAAAAAATGTATAGGACAAGCGTAAAAAAGTTAGAATTCCTTAAATTTACTCTCTTAGGGAATGCAGACGATGCCGGAATCTAGTATATTTTAACTTAATTGAAACGATACTCAGTTTGTAGTGATTGTGTAGAATACCTATTCTTCGACTCGCGGTCTCAGCATTCCACGTGGTACGCCGCTGCTCTAAATAACTCGCCAACTGTATATTTGTGTTAACGAGGAAATTTTGTTCATACGAAGCACAAATATTTCCAATGCATCATTACTTTCAAAACTCTCACTAGAATAGACGTAACGGAATTGGCCGCCTTTAACTACATTATTGTGTATCATCAACACTAGATCAATGACGACCGGCTGGCCGAGTGGTCTGTACCCCAGGCTACTCGATCAAGAGGTCCCGGGTTCGAATCCCGGTAGGAACAAATGTTTGTACGATGAGTACGAGCATTTGTTTACGAGTCATGGATGTTTATATGTTTATTTAGTATATTTCTAATATTTATATACATATTATTATCATTATTTCTCCGTTATCTAGTATCCATAACACAAGCTCTTAATGATGCTTACTTTGGGCTAGATAATAGGTGTTTAAAAAAAAAAAAAAAAAAAAAAAAAATTATACCCAATTTATTAATTGAGTAGATATTTATATAATCAGTTAATTGTTTTGATTGCACAAAATGTTAGTTTCAAATCACTTAAAAACTTAGAATAGGTACTGCTTCTCTAAAAAAATATAGTGTAAATAGCTGCTAATTAGCACAATTTACTCTAATAAATCTTTATAAGTAGCTTATTTGATAGCGTATTTGATAGCTGTAATCTGATATTTTTAACCTCCGACGAAGAAAAAGAGGGGTTTATAAGTTTGACGTGTCTTTCTGTGTATCTGTGTCGGTCTGTGGCATCGTAACTGCTGGAATGGACCGATTTTGATTCAGTTTCTTTCTGTTTGAAACCTGACGTGATCAGAATGTTTTTAGGTATAATTTATGAAGATCAGTTCAGGCGTTTGATGACTATCAGCTCATTTCCTACTTGACAAAATGGTTTAACTAACTTTCACAGATCCGATTGATTTGAAAGGTTTACTGTTACTTCGGTGGGTTTTTCCAAGACATGATGACCTTGAGCTGGTAGTCAAATAGTCTGCTGGACGCTCAATTCTTCAGAAACTTACTGGAGATATAGCGTGTTTAGGCCCATAAGGATAGTCTCAATGAGATGATGTTCGATAGATGATAAATGACGCCCGGAATTTTATAATATTCTTTAAAAGAGGCGTGAAAACGGGCCGGCATATTAGAAGCGACTAGAACATCAGGTGGTGTTGAGTCAGTTACCGTGTTATGTATAAAAAAAATAGTTTGCCCATCTCTTTTGGGCTAAATTGGAAAGAATGCCTTTGCAAGGCAACAAAATTTTGCTTTGACAAATACTACGGAATTGATACCGTTATCACAACACAACACAAAACAATGGTGTCGATTTCGTGCTGCCCTTCCTTCCTTAAAATTAAAATTACCCGAAGTTTAAATTAAAACTAATTAAATTGAGCTATCTGCCCCTCTTTTTCTTTCTTTATATATGTATAATGCAGTAAGTCAGGGTTAGAACAGTTTTAGAAAAGTCAATTTAATTGATACTTGCATTGGATGTGCTTTAAAATAAGGTTATGTAAGGCAATGTTTTAAAATTGCCACTAAAAAATAATCCATTTCTACTAAAGATCAAGAAAATTCGTAGATAATTTTATATGCGTAATGCGTAACTTATAAATTGATACCAATATACTAAACATATTTTACCATAAAAACATTTGCAAATTATTGAATTGCAATCGCAGATTAGGTGTCATTGTTTGATTTCATATGAGTTTCGCTTCGGTGAAATGCTGACACACATTTGAAGATTGAGCAAGTTATTATGCCTTAATTACATATACGGAAAATATGCCAGTGTTGCGATTTAATTGTCATTCATTATCGTCGGGCGATGGTAAATGCTCACCAAGTGATTCATGCAAGGACAGCGCTTTGTAGTTGTTCGGACTGTAATGCATTATATATTTCAAACGGCACTTTGCAAGTTAAAACAGGAAATACTATCAAATTTTAAAGTCATCGTGAAGTTCTTCGCCGTTTATCTTCAGACATTAACCTGGTAAATAGTAATAAGACACTGCAGCCTTTATGCGGTGAAACTGCTCATATTTTATGTATTTTCAATTATGTAAAGTGATACTTCGAAATATTATTGTTATATTGCACTTTCGTTCGATAAGCTGTTAAGTCTCATCTCAGCGTTATAATTTCGCCAGGTTCGCATCTAGGAGCTTAGGCTTATAAGTTGGGTTACGTAGTTAAGTAGCTTACTAGTCAATCAGTCAAAATAAGAAATATATCGATCCACCAACCTCAGTCTATTTTATGTCATAATACCGCCGGCCATTGTCTTATTGTCTTACGGTGATCTGACAGGTGCTGGCTAGCTATCTTTTCAGCTTATGCTTATCCTACCCAGACGCACCTTGAAAATTCATCATCATCATCACCAGCCTATATCCGTTCCACTGCTCGGCACAAGCTTCCTACACGGTAGAAACACATGAAGCTGGCCCATTGCGGGTTGGGGGGTAAAGCAGTTGCAGTAACAACCGGGTCCAACGACTTAACATGCCTTCCGAAGCACGAAGGAGCTCGAGATTACAAATTTTAGATTGACCAATCCCGAGAGGCGGAGTAGGTTGGAGAGGATGATGCAGTAGGGCGGAGAGTGGGGAGCTCGTCACCGGAGCCGTGACTGTAGCGTGCAAAACGGGTTCCTTGCGCATTTCTCGCGATTCGGCCATTATAACCGTAAGGTTGGCGTGGCCATGAGAGGTGGTGGGTTGGCCTATCCGGAATCAACATGGCGGAATTGCTTTGCTTTCGAAATAGAAACCAAAGGGCTCAAATCACTGCGCCAGCGAGCTCCTTACCTGCAAGTATCTTTGAACATAATTCCAAAAACGCAATCAGCTGTCTCTTTTATTACAGCGGCAGATGAATGAAATAGATTGTTATCTCAAGCAGTGACTCATCAATCACAATCCGCGACATGTGTCAACGACTCCTAAACTCGGTCCGTGGCTCGAACACGTCTTGTAGCCGACGGTTTTTGCGCAGTTAACGGGCTAGTTAGCTCAACTTGAAGAGCATCAATTAGATGTTTCGTGGTGATTAGATCTTTCGACTTGTTATGTTTATTTTACTAACAACAAGTGTAGTAAAGTAGGGCAAAGTGGAATACATACGCCTGGGATTGCCCAAAACCTGGCGCAAAGATCAAGTTGTCTGTGGTGGACTGGTAAAAGTGCTTCGGCAGAGCCCAGGCTATCCCCGCGAAGGGCAACGGAGTTACCGGGGTGTTTTAGAGGGTATTTCCAGTGCCGATGCTGTTAGCTTCAGGCGACCCCCGCACACATGCCTGTTGCTCGGCTAGCGGTGGGGAGGTCTGTACTGTAGTCGCTTTCCTCCCCGCAAAAAGGGCATACCTACTGGTATATCCCACTCGAATTTACTTGTGCTTCTTTACTTCTTTACTAGGTAGCATAACAAGGTACTTTACTTGTTAATTTGTTATTGAAATCGGAACCAATTGATCGTGTATGGTGATCGTTTAAATTAATTAATCATTCTTCATTACTTAAAAAATATTTATTGATTTAAATCGATTGTATCTAAAATAATCTAAATACCTACTTCTTTTACAAGCATATCTGGCCCCAATATGTGTATTTTTTTTATTAAATAATAATAGATATCCGTTATTGGCATTATGACATAAGCAAGTTGTTAAATTATACAAAATCTGGCAAGTGGTGTGGATTTTGAAATAAAGCAAAAATAACAAAATCTTTTAAATGTTACAATCGTTGTTGACATAAAGATAATCCGATAATCAACTCTTCGAGTTAACGAGGGAAAGGAATATTTATAATCCCTATAATCGAATCGCAATGGTCAAGAATCTTACATTGCCGTGTACAAGTTAATGCTTAGTTTTATTACCGTCTGGAGCTAGCATGCCGGCATTTCCAGCCAAGGCAAAGGTTTATGTCCTGTCGTCTACCCCTGTCATTACCCCCGTACACCCATCAATATTTATTTACATACAGGAAAATACCTTGTTGAAAACGGGTTTTATATATCTATTAAATACAGGTTATTCTGTATTCTAGCTATAACAACAGTGCTTGACCAAGTAATCGCGTTGATAGTGATATGTATTTAAATGTTTTGAATTGTATGTTTATATCGATACTTAGTTACTAGGGCTCGACAGAGAACTTGGTCTCGGTTCTCGGCTAAAAATGGCCGAAATTCTGGGCCATAGCCGACACATTTGTACGGTATGGGATTCAGGTTCGTCGCTGGGTGTGTGTCAGTGCGGGAGTTACCTGTCGATTGTGACATTATGTGGAAATCTTGCATATTACCATCATTATTATGCAAAATTTCATTTGTTCACGATTTATCTATTCTCGGTCTCGTTCGAGATTTAACTTTATTCTAATCAATATATATTATTTTCGTCTGCTTTATCCCATCAAAACGCATTCACGGGATAAAGAGTAGTCTATGTGCAATATCAACACAATCAGACTACAATCTGTCTCTGCCAAATTTCATCTAGATCCGTTCAGCCTTTCTGGCGTGATTGAGTAACAATCATCCATCCTTAGTAGTGAGTCCTGTTTGCCATGCAAAAAGAGATCATATCACAATAGAATATGGTACACCGCAGTACAACATTTTATGAGCTCCATAGTACAACGGAATGAACGATTGTGGGAAGTACGCTTCACCGCGGCTTTTGTAAGCGTTAGCTATTTCCGGAAACTTAGAAATTGGGTCGGCCCTGTCGGCAGCCAATTCGTGCGTTTCTGCAATGGACCTTGCCTGCCTTTCCACTGGATAATCATTCTAATCGCCAGCCGTATCCAGATCCGGGTCGGAAAGGGATTTGGTAATTAGCAAAAGTTTTTTGGTAGACATTGCAGTTTTGTTCAGAAAGTTGACGGTAGGATGTGATTTGATGCAGGATATGTATGCAACGCCAAACGGATTGTATTTAACGTTTACGTGTCGAAAAATGGGGCCAGTTTTTCTGAACCACGAGTTTCCAAATACACAATCAACTAATAAGGGGCCTTTTCACCTTTCGGGCCGTCAAGGTGGAGGCGGCTAAAGAAGTGTCTGAACTGCACTACTTACCTGTCTTCGCATATGGACTCTTCTTACCGCTTCACATCAGGTGGTGTTGAGTCATTTGTCGTGCTTTGTATAAAAAAAAGGCTCTATATAAACATAGTTATAAAATTAAAAAGAAAAAACGTTTAATTAACTTCGACCACACTTAGCTCGGAGGAACCATTATTTAAAGGCGGAGCTCTGTGGCATAGTGGTTTAAGCACTCTGGTTTCGATTACAAAAACAAAGCAACATTCGCCATGGTCGATCCGGGATGGGTCAATCAAAAATTTCTACTTAATCTCGAGCATCTCCGTGCGTTGGTCCAAGTTGATACTGAAACCGCGTTAACCCTCAATCCGCATTGGGCCAGCGTTGTGGTGTTACGGCCCAAAAGATCCTCATGTTTTTCCCATGTAAGGAGGCCTGTGCCCAGCATTGGGACTTAGATATAGGTGATGACAGTACGACAGTAAATTAAAACATGGGCTAATATATTAGTTCATAGTAATGGTTTGCAACTCTCAAATACATCTTATTCATTTGATAATTTCATGATATTTCTATGAAATAGTGCAGCCAATGTTATATTATTGTATAGTTATGTTATGAAATTATCAAATTAATAAGATCCTGTATTAAGCTTTATTAAACTAAAACAATCACAAAATAACATAAACAATTCCTAATGTCGCAAATCAATTGAATATAACCTTTGCTATTACAATAAGCTTAATATCAACAAAGAAACAATCAGTTTTATATCTCTAGTAACAATAGACGCCGTTCCAACGTTCTGAACCCACTTGTTTTATGAGCTGTGGTCGGCCGTGGCGAATTCAAAGTCATTCGCAATTAATCAACTTAAAAGTGTTAAAACTAAATCTACAGTACTTTTAGTTACGTTGTTTAAGTCCGGTAGAAATATTTTCTCAATCCTTCAAGAGGCGTTATCCCACCGCATGAATTGTGCCTGGAATATAAAGCTTGAAGGGTTATTATTATGTACCTAAAATATTAGAATATTGGAAAGTTTTTAGAGAATATATCTAGCTAGACTCGAAAAAGACCTGTCCTCGAAAGAGTCCTGGGGTGAGATTCGAACCTGCGACTACTCTAACCGCTGAATGGACCAGAACTTCAAAGAATCATTGGAGTAGCGATTCGTTTTCTTTTAAAATTATACTAATAACCAACTTTCAAGCCATTCGATAGTCGCTATGAATATGCACATTATTTTTCAAGTCTAATCCTCTTTTTACTTGTTTTATTATTTTACGATTTAAGTGTATAATTGTATATTTATGTAACATTATGTTTATTACATTTTAGTACAACACCATTTCTACCATTATTTGATAATTCTCATAAGTCGCAGGCTCGCAGGGCTGCTGGAAGAGTTTTCTTTGAGGAATAAGCAGTTCTTGTGTACTCTGTTATGTTGTCCTTGTTTGTGTTTTCATTGTTGCTTCTTTTGTGTGTATCTACATAAATTGTTAAATTAATAATATATAAATAATATACAAGAAAAGTTAAAGAAATACTACGGCTTAAAGCGTACGGTAACTTTATTGGTATGAACATTGGTATGACGTCAGATTGTCACATTGAATTCAGATATGACATTGGGCAGCGGATGCTTGATTGCCACCTTAGTATTAAAAAAAAAGAAAAAATACTAGCTACCGCCCGCGGAAGCCCGCGTAGATGTCAGTTATCGCGCCAAAATGCATACATGTCCTTGCTCAGAATGTACCTAATCGAATTTCATCTTTATTGTTTCAACGGCTAAGCAGTGAAAACTTAGCACACAGACAGATTTAACTTCTCATTCAATTTTTCGCTTCAGATGTCAAGGCTTTTAAACGGGCTTTAATGAGCGATCCTCCTCTGTCGATAAAACCCTCCGGTGCAGCTTTGGATATGGTGCGTTTGCGAACCCGTCACCCCAACGCTGGACGAGCAAAACTGCACCTTTTCCTTTTACAACAATCCCTATTTTCAATCGAACACCGCTCGGACTGCGTGGGTCTTTGGTATTTTAATGGCACCACGGTCCAGTCCCTACAAACATGTTATTTAGAATTCTTGTACGCTGCCGATACGCCCGGTGCACGCTGGGAACATTTAATGCATCTGGGATTGATAACATAAACAAAGTAAATGGTCACACTGAGTTATGCGGATGAACTTAATACCTTGTTGAAAGTTACATGTTTATAAAATGTACTTAATGGTCGTAAATGGTGTTTATATATGGTTAAAAAAACGAGTGCCATAATGGACAACTAAGCACTGACGAAAAACAATCACTATGGATGGTTTTGTGCAACCATTTGAATTGTATGTTTAGGTCCGTCGTTTCTTTTAGTAATTTCTCCGTGTATGCTTTTTTGATCTGGGCTGCGGTACAAGACCATTCTATTTTCATAAATTCGCAACCAATGATGCCTTTATAAAACACAGACGCACTAAATACGATGTATAAACAAACATCTCAATATAGTGCTTTGTGGAGAAATTTACACCGAAATAACGAAGAAGCCGCGTGCCTGCCTATAAACGAACATGAAACTCGAGAAAGCTAATACCTTCGTATTGGATTTAATTTATCTATTTACATTTCTAATGGGCTGGAGTTTTTAGTGTAATATTACCCTTACAATACTTGACTGTTTGTTTTATTAATTTATTACGTATGACGGAACATCGTAAAATGATATATTGATCAAAGCTTACTTTTGGCCTTCATCTCTAAGTGATGTTAAGGAATTACAATGGAAACGAGCTACATTCGGATTCCTCAACCACAGAGGAACAGGCTATCTTACCTCTAACTGCCGGAATACAACAATGCTGTAAACATTATTGTAATGGCGGCAAACTTAGCTAAGAAGGTAGTAGCTAGCCAGGGGGACTAAGAAAACCCCTACCACCAACCAAACAGAGCAGAAATTTTCGGACCCCACGGGAATCGAACCCCGGATCTCTAAATCTGAGGTAAGTGATCTCAACCACTAGAGTCTAGACCATAGACTCATAGAGGCGGTTTGACAGAGCTAATATCACTTCAAATCTTTATTAACCTGTCAAGCATCAGATTCCAAACATAATTAATTTTTAAATTTTACTAAGTGGTAGGCCAGTATGTAGGGTCGTCTGAGTAGGTAACCACCGCCTTCCTTATTTCAGCCGTGAAACAGTTCGCTGTTTTTCGGATTGAAGGGAAAGGTAGTCAGTGAAATTACTGGGCATGTAAGGCATTTTATCTTAGCCCTCAGGATGACAATAACCTGTAATTCCAAGTGTTTTTTTCCTTGTTATTGCTGGTGCGTATAGGCGGCGGTAACCACCACCAGTTGGGTATTCAGCTTGTTTGTCATCTAGTTCTATAAAAATAAACTCACACGCGGGCTACTGAGGATCCAAGTTATTATTTTAAGTGAAGTATGTATGATTTGAAATGCTAAAGGATAGATTAAAAAAAAATTGATAATTGGTTGTTTATGATATCGCCACTGGCAAATATTGAACTTGGCGGCCGTCGGCCACCCTTCGACGCGACTATTTATAAATGCCAAATGACGTTAAGAACTTTATATTTAGTTTCCAGTTGTAATATTTTCCTTGGTGCTCGTTTTGATTGGAAAATAAGTGATTTTAAAAAATTGCAACATACCTAATTAGAACCAGCAAAGTCACCTTTGTGAAGTCTTTATGTGTCCTCATGTTTGATTTACACTCGAACATTACAATTACTAAGTCAAATGTTTGGGAATACTGTAGAAATGTAAAATAACGTGTTAAAACGTAAGCTGGTAGGTACGAAGATTCCAAAAGAAGTTTTCTTTCGAAAGCTTTGATTTTCTGTTTAAGTACTTACATATGGTCATATAAGAGCCAGTTCCTAAAATTAGCGTGCGGAACTGTTCTGTGTGAATTCATTTGTTGACGTTCAAAATTCCATATCCATATCAATCGGCCTGCTGCAGTCCGCCGCTGGAGGTACGCTTCCCCAAGATTGCGCCAAATACACATCTCTCGCATTCCTTATCTATCCATCACCAGACACCTTCAGGTCTTCAATCCACCTAGCCCTAAACTACGTTGTTCGATATTGTCTCCATTTCAGGACCTTCTCAATTGACCGCTCATTGGTTCTGCGACAGTTTCAAATATCACAGCAAATGTATGCCCTTTCCATTTTTCCCCTGATACATCCATCGAGATATAAATTTTAGGTCGACATTTACATATAACTTCTGCCAAGGGGAATGTTCTTTAACTTGAGTAATTTAGCTCAAGGAATTGTCGAGTACGAAAGGGTCAATTTCCATACCTAAGGTAAATTGCAGGTTTTAAAAATATCTCTAATTAATATCCACCTGAAAACATTAAAACTAGCTAAAGGAGATAGCTCTATGACTACATCTTTAATAAGCAGTTTCATTCCATTCAACTGTGTATTAGACTGGCGCCTTTTACCACATTCCTTGAGTTAATAAGATACGCATCTGCAGTACAAATTGCAGTTTGTTAGCTGAGGTCGAATGAATGGGAGCCTGTTGTGCTGGCTTGGACGTTGAGTGGTCATACTTTGTAAAATATGTTAAGGTCAAACTTTGTTCTAATTCTAATTTCTGGATAGAAGATTAAATTTATGCAGTTACAAAGAAGATGAGGAAGGAGAGAGATTTATATTAGTAGATGGTAAAATTATAAGTAAATAAAAAGCACAGAAATTCATGTTAATTTCCTTAAGAACACCAACTGTCCTTGAAAACAAAATAGTGCAGCAGAAAACGCGTTCAATTTTTTTTATTGTAGAGTATCATAGTGTTAATGCCAAAACTCCAATGTTTCTATGATGGCGAAAGATCTGCTGCAGCGTGTATGAGAGAGCATATTACCTACCGTGTTTATTCGAATATTTTGCTCCCTACGTTTTACTCATGGAAGCCATTGTTAATACTGAAACCGATGTTATACCAACTTTTGCCGTAAGACCATTCAAGCTTAAGTAAATCAATAAGAGGCTCATAATTAATGAGTGTACAAAACGTCTGAAGGCATCGCGTGTCTCCGAGCAATGACTCCGGGTCACAGTTACGGGAGGCACGGCACCGGCCGAAGTGCCACCATCCATCATGAGGCCGGCAAATTGGACGAGATGAGCGTTTACACCGCGTCCAACGGTACAGTCATATCTTAATATGTATACGTGTTCTACCTCTTACAAGCCTTATTCTCTTTGCAACAAGACTCACTAAAGTCAATTGTCAATTAAATAGGTGCACTGTATTATTACAGTGATTTTACCACGGTATAACGCCCGGTTGTAAATTGCTTACGTACTTTTTTGTTACCTCTCTCTAATCAAGTTATGAACCAAACAAAAGTTTCATCTCTGTGGCAAATGTTTTACGCCAATTTGCCTTTGCTACAATTTGAAGATTGACTGGTATAGTTTACAGTGTTATGTTCCCTATTTTGTGACCACCTTGTTTATACGTTTTGCATAGGTATCTTACCCGCCTGTTTAAATTGAAGAGTAAATATAATTTGTGATTTTTTTATTACTTTAAAATGTTATTCTGACAATGACAGAAGTGTGAATTGCTTCTAACACTATTTGTTTTGCTGACTGCTGTATCTAATCACAGACCATTTAAATCCGAGTCAAGTGGACTGGGATCAAAAGTTCATAATTTACTGGCAACGAGTTATATAACCAACCTTGCAAACCTGACCGGCAGAGTTGCACAACATGCTTCAGGTCCCGAGATTAAACATCTCGACGAGGTTCTCACGAAAACGTCTGCCTTTTGAATGTTTGGAGCACATGTTACCGAATGCCCTGATACAATCGTCGGATGTAAATGGTTGCTATTTTTATTATTACGGGTGGTAGATATTATATTGTTAAGTGTATTGTTTTCCGACTCTTTGAAAACATAGTTTGCCTTTATAACGTGATTTAATTTGTATCGCTTTGTTATAGTAATTCATGGTTATTGAGTAGATGTTACTCCGAAATATCTTCCCGTTCACTATGGAGTGACCCATATCACAAGCTCACGTGTGCTTATTTCTTAATTTCTTTTTTACCAGGGATTGAAATGGTCACATTTTTTGCAACTTTATTAATATTCTTTTACCTAGCCCTTCATTGAAATTTAATTTTGAAATGAACGTTATTTTATTTGTTATGCAAGGCTCCAAAGGCATAGTGATTATTGGCGCGAGGGTAGGTCGTCGCGCCAAAAATCACTTTGGAGCCTTGAGTAAGCGAAGTAGGTATACTAAGCACAAAAAAACAGCTTAAATAATATATGAAATTAGTGTTTATTTCTTTTAATTATTGAAAAATTATGTAAGTAAGTACCGCTTGCACTAACTCTTCAGGTATTAAAATATCTTGATCGCTGCTGGACTAGATTATGAATGATTTCTTACGATTTTATCAAAAAGTAAAACCCAAATGATGAAAAGTAAATTATTGATTGAATAGAAGAAAATTTTGTGCTGGCCAGAGCGATTATTCTATAAATGAGGTTGGCGCACTGACATGTTATAATAACTATTAATGCATTTTTAGGTGAAAATTATAATTATTGGTCCAATGACAAAGTATTTGTCAAAAATGTGGCTTTTGTGTGTTTAGAAGTTTTATTTCAGAAATTAAAAGTATGTCGCCTCTAACACTAAAAAGTAGCACTTTCTTGAAGTTTTTAATTATAATGTCCCTGTTCCGATCTCTGATTATTGCTTTATTAGTCATCATCATCATTATCATCACCATCATCACCAGCCTATATACGTCCCACTGCTGGGTACAGGCCTTCCTACATGGGAGAAACACATGAGGAGTTTGGGCCATTACACCACCACGCTGGCCCAATGCGGGTTGGTGGGTTAAAGCGGTTGCAGGAACAACCGGGACCAACGGCTTAACGTGCCTTCCGAAGCACGGACGAGCTCGAGATAACAAACTTTGATTGACCCATCCCAGGATCGACCATGGCGAAAGTTGCTTTGTTTTTCGTATCGAAACCAGAGCGCTCAAACCAATACGCCACAGAGCTCCTGTTTCGCTTTCGAACTTTATTAGTCACAAAACTAAAAATTTAAAAACTGAGCACCTGACAAGAATTTGTTAATTAAATTCCACGCATGACGCAATAGATTCCAGTTCACAAACGGGTTTCTTGTATCGTACACAAATCGCTGAGTTCGCATCGCGATTCATCATCTGACGTGACTGGCCAGTTTGTTTTATTCGATGCATGTCTCCGAGTTCGCCGCAAATTGACCAGGAATATAACATCAAATGGTAAACGTGATGATTACATATAATTGACTTGCTCATATCTATGCTGATCGCACGCTAGCACAGACGCATTCTTGACGCAAGAAAAACAAAATAGAAATCTACACTTAGGTATTAGGGTCTTTGTCCTCTTGCACTTTTTATGTTATTTCATTTAGATCATTGAAACCGGACCAAAAATCGAAATTTTACAAATTAAAACAACCAGAACTCCGTAAATATTTAATGCGCCAAAATGATTTTAAACTTTATTGCACATCACATCACACTCTATAAATATTATGTACAATAAAAGTATCCACAAAAAGTATGCTATCGCCAAGGGCCAGCAGCATCCTTATTCACAAAAACTGTCAGGAAAACAGTTGAATATCCGAAACTCTATTTTTCACTTTTTATCGGGGTACTATAGAGCGAGATGGTATGGGATGTGAGTTTTCGAATGAATCCGTTTTTCGAAAGATGTGAATGAGACAAATTATGAAATCAGTTGCTATTTGACCACATACACATAATATTAGAGTCTTTTATATGACAAATTTTAAGTGTAGCTTAGTTATATTACTAATCAGCCTTGGCCAGATTTATAAAATCATTAAAGACAACTTTAATGAAAGTGACTCGGCAAACTTCACCATGAAGGTAGCGAGGCAGCCTCTCAATGCTTTTGCTAGGTCGGTATAATACAATTATGGGATTGCGGCCATCGTCGGATTAGTCGCCCGTAGCCAGTTCTTGTCACCGTGTTACCATAGTAGCTTCTGGCAAATAGAAATTTTACTTTTTCGGGCAATTTACGTGATTTCACCTAATTATTTAACTTCGTACTCCTATTTTTTGTTCGGTGATTATTACTTTATCCTTTCGCTTCAATTATTCATTCTGGCTGTAGCTGCCGAATAAATATGATAGACTTATTTATTAACAATAGGCTTATAACGTTAGTGTCTTGTTTCAATAGTCTAGAAAGTGTATTATCTCTAGCTAAACTAGCTATAAAAACTCACTAACCATCTTGTGCATTGTAGCACCAAGATGAATTAAATATTTTTTAAAGCGCGGCTATTATTTTGTACCAACATAATGTTTAGTATTTATTCATCAAAACCATGAATCCCATTGCTTTTTCTTTGTTTTCTAAATTGGGCTTTAACTGGTTGTTCTTAAGATTCGTTTTGCAGAGGTTTTCTGAAGGTGATGTTTTTGAATGAGGCGACTGACGACTCGAGGGTTGGCCAAGGACAGCCATTGTGAAGATCCAGACCGGCTAGTTTGCCTTAGAGGGCTGTCTATTCTTCTTTTTATAATCGTTGTTCCCCCTTCCATTACTGTGTGTAAGATTTGCAGTAATCGTGAGTTGATGCAAATCTCTTACATTCGACAAATCGTCAGACATGAGCGAAATAATTTGAATTTATGATAACGAGTTCTGTATCAACGGTTCATGTGACAATTAGTATTAGTAAGCTTTAATATTTAAAAACTTAAAGCTCTGTAAAATAGTTTTACTTAAAAACTTCTTATATTTCCTTATCTGTTCACAATTGATAGTTGTAACCCTACACAAAGACGATCACGCTCTATAGGAAATGTTACGAGCATTAGTGAAGTTCCAAGTATTAGCGTATTCATAGTGCACCCGGAGGGCATATTAGCAAGAATCTTGTAGTTCACATGACCCAAATAATTGTTTCCGTACGCTTAGCTAATATTGGCAATGAGGAAATCCAGAAATGGAGATGAGAAGTGAACCATCAACATGGTTATAAGTAAAATAGTCGTACACGAATCACATTCACTAAACTGATTACTTTTTAAAGCTGAGTTTTGGTGTTTTCTGAAGCACAATTTGTGTTGTGATTTTGCGAATTCGTGCTGTACAGATTAATAATCAAAGTTATTTACTTGTTCACAGGTAGTGTCATTATCGATGCGACGCCTGCTTTGGTAGTGGAAGCGCCACCACGCTGCTCGGATCACTAACATGTAAGCAAATAGGTCAATACAAATGTCTATATCGCCGCCATCTGCTTACATTCGCCGCTTAATTGGATGCCTAGCCCGTTGATTAAACGCCGGCCTTCAATAAAATGCCTAGGCCGATAGTTAATTGTACCACTCACTCAACGTTTAACAACATGGGGCATTGAAAGTCCGCTCAATAAGATAATGCCTAGGTGGATCGTCTTGTACTGAATAGTTTTGGTGTGATTGGTAGGTTCAGGGGTATTTTTTTTAATAATAAAAACGATTTCGGTCATAAATGGTCATAAAACTACCTACCTAATTACGGACGGCATTTCATCTTAGGCTTTAGGATGACAACGCACGCACCTGCAATATCAAGTGCTTTTCCTTGTTATTGCAGGTGTCTATAGGCGGCAGTAACCGCTTACCACCAGGTGGGTCGTCAGCTTGTTTGTCATCTAGTTGTATAAAAAAAAACTTGAATCTACTAATCACTCAAATAGTCACACAAAAGATCTTCTATTTAAACGACCTGTCTAGGCGTCCAATTGAATGGCTAATTTAACCAGACGGCTTACATGACGGTTAACTATCTGGTTAAACATTGCGCTCAATGCCAGCTTTTAATTAAAGACCTAGGCGTCCAGTTAAGTGGCGAGCTAATTTAACCAGACGGCTGCAATATCTAAATTATCTCTAAAGTTTTGTTGCCACACCATTTTCTTGAAAAGCCTTGTTGTTTATCATTGTAATTATCTCCTCCGTAAGTTCCACATGAATGAATGATTTATTTGCACATAACCAAATAAATACAGGCACCAAAGTGACGTTTGCTTTGTGGTCTGTCTTCATTTACTGAGGTTTATTTATTAATGCTGTTCAATTTCCTGCTAATGTAAGTCTTTGTTTTGGATCAGTCTTGATCAGATTGTCCCTCTTTAATAAACGTTTTTATTTTAAATTAATTAATGAAGAATATTCCATCCAAAACCAGATTGTCTCCTACATTTATATCATCAAAATTATCTCCTACATTTATAGTAAAAAAATCTACATAATTTTTAATTTGAGCACAATAAATTGCTTTATTTTTATTTACAATGTAGCTGGTGCACTAGTTAGTTCAAAGGCCATGAGTCAAAGTCATGACTGCAGGTCGTTCAACTGCTGTTTGATATAAGCCTATCTAGAACAGCCTTGACTTCAGCAAGACCCCGTAATAAATGTAATAAAACTTTCGCAGATCCTATTATTTAAGAAATTTAACTGCCGATTGTGTAATCATGTTTGTTTAAAATATCAGTTTGGTGTTAACTTTTTGTAACGTGGGTAATTTGTAAATCAAGAAGTATGTTCTGACTCTATTGGAACAACTTGGTTTTGTATTTGTTATTGAGAAAGAGAAAGAAAATCTTCAACAATCATTGACCTTAATAGGTTCCATACCATCACGGAATGGATTTGTGGGTTAAGTTTTTGTAATAAGAAATGGTAACTTCTTAACACCTTGTAACATGTAACCTGAAGCATTTAAGGGTGTTTCTAGAGATCATCAGTAACAGGTTTTGCGTATGAATATTTTATGGCAGTTTCCAACACGCATAATCATAATTGCACACGATAGGATAGGAGACACAATCGCGAGCGCTCAACCATGATACAAAGGATGTGTCCATGTACCGAGAGTGTGACCAAGCCTCCATTACTCCAAATAGCCGAATGTCCGTCCAGGCATCCTCGAATCATCTAATAAAGTTAGGCCATTGCACTGTCTGTTGGCAGTTCGGTACAGACTAGCAACTATATTGCTCTTTATACGTCGCTTACGTTATTATTTCGTCGACTTAAGTCTCATATTGTAGTTGATAAAATTGCGTGTTCTTCTTATTCAGAGTAATGTCATATTTGCATGTCGAGAAGCAACATAAGAAAATTAGATAAATACCTACCTTCTCTACATTTACGGTCGTATGATATATAATAACAAACGTAATTGAGTTCTTTTGCTTTTCTAATTTTGAGTAGGAAAGGTATTTAACAAAATATTACAAGCTTTCCTAGACTTTCGAATAGCAATTTTCGTCTTCTATGGCCTGTTTTTATGTGACAAGATCACATGAGTAATGAATTTTTTAATAATTACCTACTAGCTCAAAGTAAAAGAAAAAACTAAAAAAATAAAATAAAAGGTCGAAATCGAAAAAAGGGAATCAGTTTTATTTATCCCGTTGACACCCAACACCCTTTTGCAAATGCAAACTATTACAAAATACATACTTCTGAGTTGCTCGGGTGATGATAATCTTCGTTGACTGCAACTGCAGACAGAAAACTAGAACTATATAACAGAAAGTTACGGTAAGTAATATTATTTACTGTAGTTATATTAAGTTAGATTCAGCCCGCCCATTGTAGCAGTCATGGTTGGCCAGACTCATTGTGTGTGCGTAAATTGAGCGGCGTCTGCACAAGAGGTTGGTCACCTCTGTTGTGGTAAATCTACTCAATATTACATTGAATTTGGAAGAGCATATATCCCACTCGAAGAGCCGCCAGACTGATAAAACCTGGGGTGCTTACAAATCGTAGAAAAAATAACTGTTTTTGGTAGTATTAGATAGACGACGGCTGGCCAAGTGGTCTGCGCCCCTTGCTATACACGCTACTCGGACGGGACCCCGGGTTCGAATCCCGGTGGAAGCAAATGTTTGTATGATGAGTACGAGCATTTTTTCACGAGTGAACAAATGCTGCATGATGAACGAACATGCATGATGTTTATATTTTTATTTAGTGTATTTCTAATATTTATATACATCTTTTTATCATTATTTTCCGTTATCTAGTATCCATAACACAAGCTATTAATGATCCTTTAATCGCAGAATGTCCAAGTCTCAAAATCTCAAGTGGCAATGCTTACTTTGGGCTAGAGAATTGATGTGAGTGTATGCTTATTTTTATTATTATTATTATTATTGACTATTGGATACTTCTGCGCCAGTGAAAACAATTCAACAACGAAATTTCAATACCATTGAGGGTATATTATGTTTATTCCCATGGGTTTTTCGGGTAAGACCAGGATGCAGGCAGAGTTAAAGAATCAAATGTCGTACGTACTATATTCATTTTAATTTGCTGAATGGTTATAATAGCCTTGTTAGCCCGGCCAGAAATGAAAAATGATTGATCTAACTATACCTACATATTTTGTAAATACAGCTATAGAAATCATCAGTTTTAGGAGGACTGAGGTTGCTGTGGCCAAGAGTTTTTGAATTTGTCAATTTCTGATCAAATTCATCCAAAAGGAATTTGTTTCCAGGTAGGCAAAATATGCCTTCAGACAGATAGGTTTAAAAAAATCATATCGTTTTTCGATGTTTCAGAATGTATTGTATTTCAAAATCTTGTGTTGCACAAAAAACTCGTTCATGCTTCGTATGATAAAATTTGAAACCTTTATCACTGGTCCAATAATGTTTTTCAAGAAAGAAGTTTTTAAAATTAGTATTTATTGCCTTGAGATAGAACTCACATTCCTAGCACAATAGTCCCATCATTGTATTAATAAGGGCTGTCAGTCTGTCCCGGCGTTCTACTGAACTCGAACGTCAATAAGCGACCATTGTACCACAGTGGGACAGTAATGGCACGGAAGACTATAATGGGTTATAGCTACTGAAGCTGGGCTTGATTTGTTTAACAAACAAACAATACTGATAGCAACATATAGTAAACGTATAAACCCGGGAAAATAGTGAGTGGTATTAAAAATGGCGACGGTATTGAAATAATCAGTGGTTTTCAATACTCGGTTTGAAAAAAATAGGAAGTGTAGGTCTATTTTAAAAAGTTTGTGATTATAAATTAACCTTAGCAACATGTTCATTTCTCCAATCATCATGGGCCTTAGGTGCTGCTGTGTTATATATCATCACCAGCCTATATCCGTCTCACTGCTGGGCACAGGCCTTCCTACATGGGAGAAACACATGAGGAGTTTGGGTCATAACAGCACCATGCCAATACAGGTTGGTGGCTTAAGTTGAAGGAACAACTGGAACCAACGCCTTAACGTGCCTTCCGAAGCACGGAGGAAGCTCTAGATCACTAACTTTGATTGACCCATCCCAGGATCGACCATGGCGAAAGTTGCTTTATTTTTTGTATCGAAACTAGAGCGCTCAAACCTATACGCCACCGAGCTCGTCCGCCACCGAACTCCTCATGTGTTTCCTATACTGTTATCTTAAATTAAGATTCAGTTTTAACTAAATTCAGGTTGTGTTTATTATTCATACTTGCGAACTTCTTGACGCAGTGATGCGTGCTAGTCTGATGGCAGTAGGTAGAAAATATAGTTACATTTGAATTTGAAACACAATACTCCCATTATATGGTTTGATATCCAACTACGTTTTCCGAGTATTCTGTTACTTGTGCAGTTGTGACTTGTGAATTACCTTTAATTTACCAACGAGGTCATTTCAGTTGTTGTCGCTTCCCTCTTCATAGAAGGGTAGAAAAAATCGACCTTTATTAACATTCTTAATAGGGTAGCTCCTTGGCTTTCAACTCACCTGATAATGAGTGATGATCAGGCTGAAGATAGAAGCGAGCTACACCCGGATTCCTCAACCACACGTGAACTGGCTATCTTACCTCCAATAACCGGAACACAACAATGCTCTTATCCTTTAATTTTGATTTTAACATTATTATAAATGTTTGAAAAATTATTGACTAATAAAAATGTATTTAAACTAGAAAAATTTCACGCCCCCCCCCCCCTCGTCCCGTCTTAGGACGTGAAATTTTCCTAGTTTAAATACATTTTTATTTTTTTATTTTTATTAGTAAATGCTCTTATCATTATTGTTTTGGCATACGCAGTTAACTGTTATCCTCCATAAGCAGTCTGGTGTACAACGCGTATTCTTTTTAAATAATGCCTCATATGATAAAGATATTAGCTCCGTTTCAACTTGTCAACGACTAGAGAGGAACGAGAGGTTTAGCATCCACATCTGAGGTCGATACCTAATCAAAAATAGCTTTATAAATAAGTAACTGGCTGATCGTAGCCCAAGTGTTTGTGCTACCTTTATTTTATCACATTTATAATATTTATTTGGAACTGTCTAGTGATGTTGAAAACTGAACCTTGATGAGTCGTCAGACTTAGCAGCGATGTGTCTCGTGTCTCTGATAATTCCTAATCGAATGGCATCACCTTTCGGAGAAGGTGTTCTGCGCTCGTTAGGAGTCTCCATGGAGCCATGAGAATGTTTCCGGTTCATCAATGCATCAAAATTTTTTGAAATCTTTTTTTTTTTCTAAGACTAATCTTAGACCAATAAAAAAATCGTCCTACGTTGTAGTGCGATCCCAAGACCTTTCACAATCCGGGTGACTGGTCCAAGGCTATCTGACCTTCTGAATTATGAAGTTGTGAAGGTAGCCTGTCAAGCATCAGGTTCCAGACATAATTGATTTTTCAACTGTCACACACAAACCTCCAGAGGTATAACGCCGCTTCACAGATTAACTCTTAATATTAAAGAGAAAAATTTGATGAAATTCATAGGATTCTCCCAAATCCTCGGAAGGTCAGTGGATAGTGCAATCACCCGGATTGTAAATGGTAGAATCGCATCCCATTCTAGGGCGACTCTTATTTAGTTAAATAAAACTAAGATAAGATAATATTATTTTTACATAAATTCCGTACAACGCACGAAAGCTTCAAACGATTTTTACCGCCCGATTGCCCTAATAACGAGTGTTGACTCAAATTCACGGATATCTGATTCTGATCTGTCACTGGTCGCTGTGTTGCGATATTTATCACGCAACGATAATCAGCATAGTATACCTATGGAGTTTTTTTATTATTTTTTTTTAACCTGATTTGAGTAACAGTAATTTTATTTAAGGAGGTTATTTATACTTACCTACTAATTGGGATGTTGCCTAAGTTTGAATATGACGCTATTTTTGTCACAAATTCGAAAAATATACGCAATTGTTACCCATAAAAACAATTCAAACTTAAAAGATATGGAATATTGTTGAAATTGTACTATTTGGAAATTTAAAAAAATGGATTTTTTTTTATTTCAAAATTTATCAAAATAGTTTATGATATTAGATTGCTGACATCAATTAAAACAACTATTATAATGACAACTATTAATAAAACATACTCAATACATAGTTATTATTAATTTTGTCAGTACGCCCATACATTTCTTAGTGGAACATGTGACGTCACCTGTTCCGTAGATTTTCTATGGAGCGTTTTTGGACGTTGCGCCGCGACATATCAAACATACCACTGTATCTGTGAAACTATTGATCTTAGATATACTATTTCTTTTGCAATATTTCTTTATGAGTTATAAACTTCTTATTTATGAAATAAAAAAAAAGTTGTCAACTACCCTATTGAGTCAGTTTGGCTATATATAAGTCTTCGTCATAAACAATTGTTCACTTATAATTTTTCTTTACCTTTTATCTTGATAACTAGGACAGACGGATATTTTTAAAAGAGTGGCATTGTTGCTTGGTTCTCGACTCTCAATCGACCTAAGGAATGACTAATCATTCTATTGTTGAACATGAAATCTGAAAAGTAATTACAAGTTTCTAAATATGCCCTATAAAAGGATAGAAAACTAATTAGGACTTTCAATAATAAAGGCACGTTGTCTAGTACATGATCTTGTTTTTTTTCTTTCTACTCCTAGTCCTAGTGATATCACTAAAATGAGAGAGAAACAAACAGACAATCTTTGCATATATATTCCCTAAGAAAGCGTCCCACTGAAAACTTTAATAATTTTTCACGGACGGCTAGGCCCACCCACACTATGTATATTTTATCAAAAATGCTATAAAATATTCTCTTACTACATAAAAATTGATGATACCAATAGGTAGGTTCAGCCTAACCATGATGTACTCTTACTCTTTTGTGAAACATTGAATTTTACAGTTGTTTTTATAAACGTTTAAAGTTTTCCACAGACTCGACATTTAGGTATTTACCGAACATTCACAGTGGGGGCCCCCTAATACAATATTTGCACCTGATATCACTGAATACATAATTAATAAGTGCTCACTTGATTTGATTTAGGGAACACCACACTTTGGCACCTCTAGCCTAGGCACATTATTATAAGTTGAATTGAATTTAATACACAAGTAAAGTAAAAAGTTGTTTAAAAAGTAAGTTAGGTAGTGTTGTGTAAGTTAAGTTGTTTATATTTAATATTCATACACTCACACTTATTATGTGCCCTAATTCTACTGTCAGCCTCCGAGATCAAATACTAATTTAAAACCAGAGTCGAAAATAAAGTCAATACATAACATACATTACCGAGATTGTTGTAGTAAGTAATTAAGTAGTCAGCTGGCACTTTAGTTGGGCTGTCTTTTGAGTACCTACTACCTAACCTACATAACGTCGATCGGCATGTTCGGCATATTGCCATGGGCACTGTCTTTGCCCCTACTACAAAATCCAGAATAATCTCAATATTATCAATGTAAACCGTCAACAATCAAAGTTGACACCTAAATTTGCTGAGAGCACGACTACAGAAGAATCGTACTATTGTTTAGCTTTTGTAATTACGATTCAGTCCCATAGTAGTGGTGGTGCGCACGCGCAGCTATTACGTGAACGACACTCACGCGCTGGTAATCATTACAGTTATTAATGTGACGCCCTCGATACACGCTGTTGTATTGATTGAATGTTTTCGCCAGAATTATTATTACAATTGATAACGTAGCAGCGAGAGTTTCGGCTGTCGACCCAGCTGGGAACTCGACCGTTAAATATAATATACCCCCACCTAACATTTCATTTATTTATTGACCATATTTTTTATTGCTTCTCTCGCCAGCCACTGCTTTGATATCACTGCTAAAGTATTACGGCTGCATTCAGGATTAGTTTAA
The DNA here is from genome assembly GCA_947347705.1 of Nymphula nitidulata. Taxonomy (NCBI): domain Eukaryota; kingdom Metazoa; phylum Arthropoda; class Insecta; order Lepidoptera; family Crambidae; genus Nymphula; species Nymphula nitidulata. Next base: position 13,550,922 of record OX374636.1, read on the forward strand.
ATTCATTATTTATAAATATTTGGTTCTTTATGTACAGAGGACAGCAAATCAAGTGTAACAGTTGCACTACGAAAGCAGCCTCTATTACGAATGGAGTAAGAGCGGACTCCAGGTCAAACTGTTACGCTTGATATGCTCTGAACATGAAACGTCCATTTGTCCCTTAATAATTCACAATAAATAGGTACCTATTGTGTTTCATTGATATCTATGTGGGTGGGTGCTTCAGATATGAAATAACACTTAACTCTAGTAATTAATAGTTCCAAAACACTTGTAAACCTGTCTATGTTTGTGTAAAAAGATTAAACAAAAGTTACACTCGCAGTTCTACTGTACAGGTATACCACCATCTTTGAATCTAATATTTTTGGTCAATAAAACTCTTACTTTGACTACTAGTTATTTCGTGTTCTATTCTAACTAAGCCTCTCTTAGCGTGTAAGCTACGTATGGTATGACTAACGCGCAATGATTCTATGCGCCAGTTTCTGCTGTCAAACAGTATCATCCTTAGTTGTTCTAAATATTGATGTCATTCAACGACTTAAGGTTATTGATGTCATGTAATTTAATAAAAAAGTAATTTCTGTACCGAGAAGACAGTTCTCAAATCCAGCTTTATATTACATCCAATGATCCAAATAGGTATCAAAATTGTTTACATAATGTAATTATTTGAGGTACGAGGCACAACTCCATAGAATTGTAATAGTTAACCTAATTTTTTACGAGCAGTAAACAGTATGATATTGACGCTGGTAATTATAACTCACAGTGAAATGGATTCAGTACAAATCGCATTAAAACTTTACGATAAGCAATATACGTATGTTTATTAGTGTACGCTGAGATTATGCGAATTTTGATACGACTAATGACTGTTTTACTCTATTTACGAAATACAATAATTAGAAAATGAAGTGTTTAATGTTTGTAGTGCTGATTATAACTATTGCAGGAATCATCAGAATCATCTGACAGATGGATAATTTTAGGTAAATTCTAAAGGCCGTTCATTTTTGTTTATTAAAATGGAATGACAGTAAGGCAGACATCATTCGCTCAAGGGAAACGCACGATAACCTACCAGTACCTGTCCGTTAGCTTGTTCTAATATGATTATGTAGTGCGATTGTTACTATTCTCTTTTAGAAGAAAACATCTACTTTTGGCTCTAATCATTTGTTTTGGAATTAAACGCAGATGCAATTAGTGAAGGATCGAAATCTTGACCTTATTGTAATAACAATTTAATTGGTAAGTTATAATAACTCGTTATTAACAGTCAATAATAAATAATATCAAGGTGAGAGGAGCCCGCAAAGGAACATAGGTGACTAATGTATATTGTTTTTTAATTACAATAGCAACATATTTAATACATCTGCGATATTGTAGAGGTAGATACTGATGAACAAATAAAATTCTAAGTTATGTGACAAACCGACCTAACAACCTTCGGTGTACAATAAAAACGAAGGTTGAAAATTAATAAGGCTGTAGGTAGATTATGTAGATACATCTTTTAAATTCTTGTTCATTTTGGTTGCCCATTCGCTTTAGATTTTTGCAGCCTTTATAGCCTTTTTTTGCTATTTTATCAGTGACGACTTTCCCTAGCAAGAGTATAAAATGCGCCTCCACAATCTGTGAGTAGCCTGCGTTAGCGCGTATAATCTTTTCTGATGTTCCATTTTTTCCGACATTGACTGTGGTAGGCCGGGCATAAACCTAGTTTAAAACAGAGCCTGTCTCATTTTTAGTAATAATAGGAGAAAAGGACGACATCAAATTTAAATTAAAACCAAGACTTATTCGAGAACACGTTTTGCGATAAAGCGTTGCGTTTTGTATTTGTGTTATATCCACCGACAAACAAATCGGTCACCGATTTGCCTGTCGTGGACTTGGGCAGACTTAAACTATTGAAAAAAATACTCAAGGTATATAAAAAATTAATCTATTTGATTGGTCTGTGCCCCTTGCTATACAGGCTATTCGGTCAGAGGTCCCGGGTTTGAGTCCCGATAGGAGCAAATGTTTGTATGATGAGTACGAGCATTTGTTCACGCGTCATGGATGTTTATATGTTTGTTTAGTATATTTCTGGTATTTATATAGATATTATTATCATTATTTTATTTCCGTTAGCTTATATCCATTTAACACAAGCTCATAATGACGCTTACTTTGGGGAAAAAAATACTTAATTTTTGTAACAATTTTTTTTTTTTTCTCCTAATATTTTCCTTAACGATTCCCGAGATATTACAGCAGTCAAAACTGGTAAAGCATAAACCTTAAAGAAATTATTGACCTACAGCCTTTAAGCCTTTCGCTCAGTTACCTTCTTCACTTTTTATTTGCTTTTGTTTCTTGAAGTCCTCGTCAAAAAGAGTGTTGATGTAAATCGTTTTTTAATTATTTATAATGTTAAAGGTCCAAAACAATCGTAAGGAAATTTTTATTTAAATTTGAAGCCACTTACATTTTCTGCCCCGGGCAATAGAATTCTTAAATTCGTCGTTATTTCAAAATTTGTTCCAACCCGAAATTTACCTAATCATTACTTACTTATAGGCTAAATAATAAAGTAGGTACGAAGAGTTTAAGAATGCTTTAAATAGCGAATAGTTCAAATTATAAACATTTGTTTGTTTTAGCTTGTAGCCTGTAGGTATTTGAATGAGCAAAAGGTTCAAAAGATTTGCAGAAATAATTACTTCGGTTGGAACTACTTAGTAGATGAACATCAAACTCTTTGCAGGGTCAAAAGCTAGGCAACCTGCTTTGAACCATACGCTGTCAGCAGCTTATCTTAAACCTTTAGGAGACTTACGAAATCCTGTATAGTATATATATAAGTATAGTAGTAGACTTCCATATAATAAAGAGAAACAAGCCTACAATAAACCAGATTTCACTTCTACTTCGCCGTTACTGTTTACTAACTAGGGCTAGAGTTTGGAGGTATCATCGCTATCGCCGCATCCAGGGTTATCCAGGGCCTTTGCGTTGCTTTTTATTATACTTATCTTGTTGTCCAAACTTGGCATAAAATACTTGTAATGTATTTGCGTGTCCTTACAACCCTTCACAGCTCGTACAACTTCATTTTCCTCATTAGCTATTTAGTGTATTTTCATGCACACTTTTCATGGGCATGAGACAGGAAATACATGGTCTTGAATGGTGCTTGCCCATTAGTTTGGTTTCTTAGCCTACACGAGCACGCATGAGGAATTCAAGAAAGGTTTGACTATATTGACTTCAACTCTCAAACTCAACTCTTCAATAGTATTTATGAGACCAACAACAATAACAACTCGATGTAGACCTATTCTTTCATGCTCCGCGTCAGGCTAACAACTTTCATACCTACGGTGTACATTATAAACAACGAATGAAACAATTACTGTCTTTTTGGTATGAAAAATAACTAAAGTAAACTCAACTTCATTAAGTCTGTATTTGACTAAATTTTCAACGTTTATAGTTTTTTGTTCAAAAACCTTGTATTATTCTAAACAAAAACATTAAGGAAACGTGTTGCAATGAATAGGCCTTAACTTGAAAATGCAATAATTAATAAAAACATCACAGGCATCGTAAATAATGAGTGCCCTTGTCTATTCAATAGGCAGGAACGTAACACAATGCTAATTGGACAATACCGCGCGTGAACAATTTGACTAACCGCCTGCCATTCTTCAATAGATACACAAATAGTATTGGCGACGGAAAATCTTCAGAGGGCACAGACAAAAGACCTTAAATCAATAAAGGTTTGAACAGAGGAAGAGAAATGAACTTGTGTCAAGGTCTACTGGAGCGTTGGATACAGTATTAGTTTGTGCCCAGGAGGCACAGCTTGGAAATTTCAACATTAACTGTTGTTGGACAACAAAGCCGATCCTAATACGCGTTTGAGTAATATTTATATACACGCTATTACCCTTGTTATTAGGAAAACTGGTATTTCCATGACTTGTGTCTTAGACGAGTTCAAATCTCTCTGTTTTGCGCGAAGGCACGTAGTGTATGACTCCAGTTTGTCATTGCGTTGCAATCGGTTTAAATCCACCTACATGTATTTAGCCAGAGTGGTTCAACTCAGATGATTCTCCAAATCAGTTGTCATTTATGAAAGTTTTTATAAACTGAAAAATTTTTGGACGCCAATCAGGGAATCACAACAGTTCATGATTATCGTCTAATTAACGAGCAGCAAATTGAGTATTATCTTAGCCAGATGTGCCAGACTGAAAAAAAATAACAACTGAACTTTCGTCATTTTTTTAGACAAAGCACGACAAATGACTCAACACCACCTGATGTGAAGCGGTAAGAAGAGTCCCTATGCGAAGACAGCTAGTGCAGTTCAGACACTGCTCTAGCCACCTCCACCTAGCCGGCCCAAAAGGAGCTTTTTCACGCCTCTTTCGAAGGACACCTTGTTATAGGAAGGAGGGAATACATGGGTAGCTCAGATGGTCAGACAAGTCAGCCGGATTGTGAAAGGTCACTCAGTCCCCGCCCGAGGACGTGAACCAAGAAGAAAATTACGTTATTTGATTATTTTTTTATAAAATTGAATATTGGGCGCCAATTGAGACTTCAAAGGATCAGTGAAAGTTGTCCCCTTTTGGTGATTTTATGTCTTTATAATGAAATGAACGATACAAACATGTCAAAGTACCTACTTTAAGTGAAGTTTCATTCTGACGAAATGTTTCTTGTTTTATTTGTTACATTCATCATTTAGTACATTGGTTTTCCCAAATTGCAGCAAAATTATTATCCGTGTGAATGTTTCGACGGACGCGAGGAGGGGGTAAGTAATCGAAAAAATTTCATTGTTTTGTAGAAAGGTAGAAAGTGTGCCGCTGTGAAATAATGTGTTAATGATCCTCCTCTATGAAAAGACTTGGCTAATGTCATTATGAAGGTAATTCTTTTAGCGGCCCGCAAATAAAGCCCTTGTCAAAGAACCGTGGAGCAAATGATGGGCGATTGGCGTATAACGGGTTATTATAATTATTTATTTATTATGACATATTTATAACCTGGACCAGCCCCCTTATTCGCTACCGACGGAAAAGATTCGAATATTGGTAACTCTATACCTGTCATTTTTTATCACGGTGCGTCAAAGCGGGACAGCATGTGACTTTTGGAATCGAATCCATGATCCGACAGTTGTGAATAAGGGGTCAGTGCTAGATATGAAATGGATGGCTAACAGAAAGGCAACGTGACGATCGTTCTATGTTATCAACTGCGTTTGGTGTTAACTATATAGTTTCACATCAAAATCATAAAAATACTTGTTCAGTTAGGTGATATTGTGTAAAATATATGATTAATTACACTTATATATTAATGAATGTTTAAAATAAAATTCTTATTTTAAACTAAAAAATCACCTGATCCGTGTGACTGTTACCATACAATGTTGTCAAATGCACACAATAGAAGATACAGTTATAGTAAGCTGCGCACGCGCCACAATCACAACACGACAAAGTCGCGCCGAACAAATTACGTTTTCGTTTTTATTATGTCGAAGGTTTTGGAATTTGGGACGTGTCAATGTCAATACGGAAGTTTTATTTAATGACATTTAAAATATACTGTTTTAAACGTGTCGAGATTGAGACTAATTGAATGATGTGAATTGTTAGCTGGTGTAGCGATATCAAATTTGAAGCAGAGATTGTTGTAGTTGGAATGTTAAATGGGCGTCCGGTGTTTCAGGTTAGCTTCAAAATATGTTTAAAGTGAAATCAATAATATTATATTTCATATCGATAATGATAGGTCAACAGTCAATATACGTCCCTCTGCTGGGCACAGGTATTTCTACATGGTAGAAATTCAGACCACAACTACGCTGGCCCAATGCGGGTTTTTGGATGAAAGTGGTTGCAGTAGCAATGGGTTCTAATAGGCGCTGGAAACACAGAAAGGACGTAAGACGCAGACGGGGCGTGGACATAATAATATAGAAGCGTCATGCCCGCGCCCTGTCTTTTCTGTATGTTTTGCGTCGTGACGCTTCTATACATTTTGTGTATGAAAAGGACGATGAAGAGACATATGTCTTACGTCCTTTCTGTGTGTCCAGCGCCTAACGGCCTAATGTTACCGCCGTAGGATGGGGAAGCTCGAGATTGAAAACAACCATCAACCATGTCGAATCTGCATTATTTTCGCAATTGACACCACAGCGTTCAAAATACAACGCTAGCGAGGTCCCCTGATACGTCGAGTTTTTGATACGTCGAGTGCGACTGTAATACAAAAAATGTGTGCAAATTTCAATTGGCGAACAGCATTTAAATTAATTACGCTCGACTTGAGCGATGTTTAAATAGTAGCAAAAAAGTAAAATCGCCATTATTCATATTCGCTTTAAGTCGTACAATTCAAATTCTCGATCATCAATATTATAACGGGTAAAAAACGCAACGTTAAATCTCGACAATTTTAATCATACGTTCGATGAATGAAAGTGGCGAGTTGATGTTGTAATTAAATTACTTACGATAAACACCTTGAAACGTATAGTGCGTGTACGCTTATAGTAGGGTTACCAAAAGAGTCTTGAGAAATTTCGAAGATATCGGTTCCTACTAGTTGATGTCGGAAAACAAACCGGTAATTACTGCTGTGTTGAATAGGAACAGAACTAGAGTATCCTGTGCCTATAGTTCGTAAAATTTAGCTTGATCGCTGAGACAGACGTCAAAGTAACATTACTAGGGATGGGACAGTCAGAATAAAATTATCGATTCGATTCGGTGTAAGGAAATAAAACACGAGGAAAACACGAATACAAAATATCATATTTTTATTCATTCAAAAGTACACATCCCAAATCAATATCTTCGTCGGAATCGGATTTTATAATGATTTTATGTAGTTTACACTAAACTCAATAACATTTTAAGTAAATATATGTTGCGAAGATTAACTGTTTGTAGTCTGCTCAGTCGTATGTACGCGTACAACACTATTCTTGCAATCCCGTCAATAAAGTATGATGTTTTCGCAGGGTAAATTTACCGCTAAAAAATTCGGAACCTGCTAGGCGTGATGTCGATGACAGCTGTCGCAGCGATCAAGCTAAATTTTACGTACTATAGAGGAAGAATTTAAGAGAATGTCTATTTTCTAAGACGAATTCAAAGGCTGTGTTGTAATGGCTGCTAAAAGGGCTACTGCAGTAACGTATTACAATTACTACTACTTTGCATTTGTAAGTAAACAGGATTTAATATGCTTGAGATGAACTCTTTAACTCGAAAAATAAGTAAAAAAGTCAAAACAGTATTATGAAGGACGAGAGACGATGCATGACGATTATGTCTATGTTTTACAAAGTCCAAACACGCACTTATAGAAAACTACTTAGTGTATTGTCAATTATTACGCATTTGTTGAAGTATCGCAAACAAAAACGATGTATACATCATTTCAATTTGACGATACGATATTTAATAGTACATGAAAAATATTCTTTTCAATATTGAATGTTGGACAAAATATTTCTTGATACATTAGAAACACACATTAGAAACTGATATCGTGAATATATTTTCTCTAGTTCCCTGTGTTGAAAACCCTACCAATTTCACTCTAGTAGGTACCGTTTGCCGGTGGAATGCGTACCTAATGTAATAATAACTTATAATCATGTTTAAACTACGCAAGACGGAAACAAAACGTGTTTACACGAATAAGCCGTTCGAATAATATCCGATTGTAAATGTGTAACATCCGTCAGAAAACATGCTGTTGTTTGTTAGAAGACAAACTTTAAATGTAAATAAACGTTATTGTAACAATTACAAATAAAGAAAGAAAACGATGAAAAAATTGTATGCTCTAGGCGGAAATCGAACCCGCGTCTCCTAATGTCCGGCCAGACGCGATCACCACAACGCCACCGGAGCACTAGCTGTAACCTACAAATTTCTTCAACTCCTTCTACCCTTCTTTTTTACCGTTATTTAACGTTTAAAACACAGAACATAGAGAGTAGTTAGAAGGCGTAAGTGGGCGGGACGCGCGCGCCGCGCATAAGAGTGAACACTCTTATCCAGTCCTTTTGACGATTCGACGCGCTCAGTAGTTAGCTAACCTATGCAGAGCAATATTATGCCAAAACTAGTGGAAAAATGCCTCTTTGTGCTACTTTAACACGCTGGAAGCAAAGTAAAACTTATAATCTTACTCATTGAGACATTTCTTATCATCGCTTAGTACATTTTTACTGTAAAATAGTGAAAAACATTAAATTAAAACGGCGCCATGCCAAAAATATACATTGCTGGCTGTGTACGTCGTCAATAAAAGTGGCTTTGTATTTAGCCCGCAATGTATGCTTTTTGGGGTAAATTAAAAGAGTTGCCAGCACGTCACACTTATTTTGCACAAATGAGTTAAAAATATATCAATGTTTAATTTAATTAGAAAATATTACAACAAAGTATTATGATGTCAAATTATTGCCTAGTAACTATTTCCATATAACAAAAGTCTTTGATGTTACTCGTTTTTTTTCACTTGTGCCTAATATGTAAACAAAACAAACTGACAACAATTGCGTAAATGTTGAACAATCTGCTAGTTCAACGTAAGACACCTTACACTTTATTATCACGCCTTTTTTTGCTACGTAAATAACTATGAAATATTTACGAAAATACGGAATATTTGCCATCACAGACTACGTTAAGTTAAGGACTACGTTTTGCCATTAAATAAAAACAAAGCACTGAAAAAATGAGGTTATGTACTAGTTTTTGCTGTTCATATATTCTCTCTATTATAGAGAACACAAGGGGAACGAACGCCCATACAGCCATATCTTAAGTATTTTCTGTATTTCTACAAATATTGCATTGAAATGCTAGTGCAATGCAACACATTTCAATGCAATTCTTAGTGTCTTTCTGAATGTCTTCACATTAAATTCACTTATACAAATGTATTACAATGATCTTCCAATGGCATGTTATGTTAACACAAACACTTCTTTTACAAAACTACTTATACCAATTTATAGCACAATGTTCGCTCAGATAGATTTTTGTAATTATTGTAATAAAAATCTTGACTGATATGACAGCATTAAATCTCGCCAAAAACTCCAAATATAAAAATATGATGCCAGTCTTCATGATGCCACTTATTGAGGTAGATAGCCACGATGAATTTCACAACGCGAAAATGAATGAATGAATGAATTTCAGTATACGTGAAAACTGGATAACTGGGACATTAAGGGATCTGCGAATTGGTCTCGCTTAAAGAGGTATACCACTTCGTAATATCTCACATAAACATAAATAAATATCTGTCTACATATACAGAGGGTACTATTAAATAGAGGTGATAATAAAGGTCATTTCAGTTAGAGAGGTGCATAAAGTGAAAACCTTCACGAGAGCTATATATTATGTTTAAATTGAAAAGTTAAGTATTTATTTATCTTATTGTGCAAGACCAAGCTTAAAATACATAGAAGGACAAAGTTGATAAAAACAGAGAGCCAGTAGAAGGTATCCACTAAATAAACAAAACACAGTACAAGCAATTTTAAACTCAATGAGTAGGCGAGGGCTACAAGAAAGCAGAGGCTGTAATTAGTTTTTTTTTTTTTTTTAACACACACCTATTATCTAGCCCAAAGTAAGCATCATTAAGAGCTTGTGTTATGGATACTAGATAACGGAGAAATAATGATAATAATATGTATATAAATATTAGAAATATACTAAATAAACATATAAACATCCATGACTCGTAAACAAATGTTCGTACTCATCATACAAACATTTGTTCTTACCGGGATTCGAACCCGGGACCTCTTGACCGAGTAGCCTGGGGTACAGACCACTCGGCCAGGCGGTCGTCAAATATATGACATATTTTAATAATCTTAATCGCAGCCAAATATGTGCCCAAGCCCCAAAAGACAACAACTCAATCCTTTCAAAAATCTAGCTAAATATGAACTGCAATGGATTACCTATCTCCCTCACAATTATATATCTTAGTTTGCATCAATTACCAAAACCGATTTTAATAAGAACACCTATTGTAAAGAAAAATGATTTTTTATTCCTATTACTATTATTATTACTATTATGAGACCTACTTAAATTTAATTATTTTATCCTTTTCAGTTTTTTGAAGTCTTTTTAATTTTGGTTTAAATTTTTTTTTTCACAATTTTTAGTGACAACTTTCTAAGGTCGAAGCTATATGGGTGACCGACAACTTATATAATTTCCTACTATCGTATCGTTTCACTAAAAAGTCATAGGAAAGCAAAAATTCGCAATGTCGCATACGTAGACGACTTAATAATTTTTTTTTTTTTTTATTTAAAACCAAACTTCCCAACTGATTTTGAAAAAAAATTTATGGGACCAAATGGCAGTTATTCCGCATCGAGCAAAAAAAGAATCACGTAAATCGGATCAGTAATCTCGGCGTAATCGGTGTATGTACATACGAAGAAAAAAAAGGTGTAGACGACTTACTAATTTCAGTTTTTTTTATTTATAAAAACCAAACTACCGAACTGATTTTGAAAAAAATTTTATGGGACCGAATGGCAGCTATTCCGCATCGACCAAAAAAGAATCACGTAAATCGGATCACTAATCTCGGCGTAATCGGTGTACATACATAGAAAAAAAAAACATACCGGTCGAATTGAGAACCTCCTCGTTTTTGAAGTCGGTTAATAAAATTTAAAGTAAGTAAGTTAAGTTCTTTCATTCGTTTAAGTCACTATTAAATACATCAATGAACTCAAAATTTCCCATCAAATTGCATTTTATTTGTATTCTGGTAGCACTGCAATATATGTGCACAAACAAATTCAATCTTTATGCTGTGGAAATATGGCCTGTATTTAAATGGTCTGTTTTTCACTTGGTACATTTTTGTACCGATGTTCAGGAACCAATCGCGTAATGGTGTTTTATGTAGTAAAATACGAATTTATCATTATCATGTGTGCGAGAGGCGACACTGGTTCTGGTACTAATGTCGCTTGATACTACTTCTAACCTCTCTCTTATGTTCTGTGGTTTAAAATGTGAATAAATAAACGTTACCATAAAATAAGATTTTTATTTTCCCAGAGTGTCTCCCGTGTATAAATGAAAAGGTCTAGCAATAATCTTCTAGCAAGAATTTATGTTTGTAGCCTTAAAATTCTTAGAAATATTGGTACTACTGATAGAAGAGAACATTGTGTCGTTTTGTTGTTGGAATAGATCATAAATAACTTTGGTGTAAAGATCGGATTAAATTATACTGGTAGGGGCGGACACAAGGACACAAGGCATTCTTTGGTATCATAAATTGAAAAACAAACTTATATTTTTAAAGTAAAAATATATTAGCAGAAATAACAGCACATAAAACATTGACATAATAAATCAGATAGTAGATCGAAATCAACCAAAGATTATTTTAGTAGCCAGTTCTACTGCAACCTACAACACTTGGTTTGTTGGATAAAATTACTGATGATAAAAATGTTTTCAAAGACTTTTTGTTAACAAAAACCAAAGCCAGGCGGCGGTGTTAGGCTTAGTACAACCAGCCTCCTAATTACGCAACTACAATAATAATGGCAATAGCCTTCAACCAGGGGGCTATCACACCGCAGTTTAGGTATGCTTGGCCGCCGCACCTCCCGGGTAGGTGTATGGCAGTGCAGTAGGTTGCCGCTCAGCTCACGGCTCACCGCGTCGCGCGTTATTAAAAAATCTAAGAGTGAGAACCCTATGCTCTTGCCGCCAATCCGATTTCGAGTCAGCGGTGCCGAAAAGAATATGAATGTTCGAGTCACATGATAAGTTTCAATGTCGCGTGCAAGCACATGATTTGTAAGAATAGGCAAATTTTTATACCTAAACTTGACTTTTGTTCGAGAGTGAACCTACTGTTAGACTATTAGTTATTCTGCGCTGAAGTTCAGCCTATTGCTTTGTCAAAAACATGATATCACAACATTAAAGTAAGACAGCAGTGGATTTGCAACAATCTTTAGATGAAGCTAATCACCATTGGAAATCCAATGGAGATTGGCTTCGTGGACAATCACTATTGGACCCAGTTTACATAAGTAGTCGTAGGTAATTGGGGGATATATAATTAAAAATACTGTTTATTTTATTAAATATTAACAGGCGAAGGACAGTGTGGTCGGGAGATTAAAAAATCTTAATAACAACGATTATAAATTTATAATAGTAATCAAACGTAGTCTAAATATAATTAGACTACATTTTGAATAAGGTAGTATAGCAGTTTGGTGACAAGGTTATATTCGAATCTTTGTTTTAAGAACCCCAAAAAATATTTTATTGTTTATTCAGTCGTTGTGCGTCAACAAATGCTTGTTATTTTAATATTAGGTATGGCCATCAGTACGAATAATTAATTATTGATCGTTTGTGTCAGGTTGTGACCCTTACTGCTTTTGTAATAAGAGTCATAAATTGCCCAAAGATACTTGGATAATTATCACCAGCACAAACAAATCTATCCACCATGTTCCACTGACAATGCCTCGACGTAAAAGTCCTGCAATAACTTCCCTCGTTATAGCTTGCGGTTCGGTATACAGCCTTCATATATGGGTGGCAGGTTCTATCACATACGTGACCAATTACACTTGGTAATGTTTAACCTGAACGGAAAGCGGAATGACTTAATCGTTATAATAATACACGTTATATTTGAAAGAGTTGAAGGATTGATGAGGCATTTTGCTTTATTGTGTTTCTCACTTAATTGTAATGATGTCATAAAACATGACGCGAAATCATAGCTTTAATAAAACTTTTATTGTTTCTTATAGAAAACAATAACGAAGAGAGTTTATAAAAGTAAAAATAATATAGTGATATTAAGAATAATGGAATGTTGAAACATCATAAGCATCTAAAGCAAGCTACGCCACTGCCAGACACAATTGATATTTCAATCGTCATAGCCTTCCGGAGGGATAACGCCGCTTGACAGTTTAGGTACTATTATTTAGAAAAACATTGAAGATATTTAGAAAAATATGAAACTCGAACTTAGAATGGAAAATATCACTATGTTTTGCAGTGGAAAAATAGCCTCTTATCTACATAAACAATCATAACATGTGTGCACAGCTTATTCACAAAAACCAGCTTAAAACACACGTTACAACAGCTAATTGCTTAATTTCAGTGAGTAAACAATGAAAAGTAACTCTATTGCCAAGCCGTAATTGGAAGGATACCTACGTCAGTTATAAAACAGCATTGCTTTTGAAATTTTCGTTTATGAACTGTGTAACTAGGGATATCAAATAAAGCTTGTTTTCTGAACGTGAATCACGTGTAGAGAATGTGATTAATAACGTCACGGTTAGATTAGTTAATATACGGACAATTCTCTAACTCAAATCATGACATTTGGACTAGTGCGATTTTTAAATCCTCCGATAACCATTATCCGGAGAGTAACTTTCACAACTTTACACTTAATCTTGATCAGAGGTCCCCCGGACTTTTTTTCTCGTAGACCACTTTCATAATTTAGCAGGTTCCGGTGGACCCCCTGCTGCTACATTTCTACCATATAAAACTCGTCATTTTTTTTTTGTGGGGTTCCGCCTGGACTACTTTGGGAACTAAGGATCTAAAGACAATTGTCCAAACGACAAAATTATTCTATAAACAAATAAAATCTGAAGATCGGAAGTCTGCATTCAATTAATTAATACTATCTGTCAATTTTAAAACCAAAAACAGCGGGGAAAAGAAAAAACGTGAAAACCAGTTACAGGGAAAAGTCAAGGTCGTGTAAAGGTCTTTTAGGTTAAGGGCGCAGTTCTATGGAATGTGGCTGACTATTTGTCGCCACAAATAGATATGAGTAAACATTACGCCGTGGAAATAATAATTATATTGATTCTTTGGACTGTAGATTGCACATCTCCATCTCTAATGAGTATACAGTAAGTATACACACTCCACGCTCAATATTATTAACTTTTGACACAATTTTCTTGGTAATCTTATTATGTGACTGATTATGATAAAGCTTGGAAATTATATTAATAAATTAGAATGTTTGTCTCTGGATGTGTCGCAAGAACATTTCTCCTATAACATTACTGAGTTGACACGCAAGGCCAAAGTTGTCCTGACTTTGGACTTTGAACTGTAATAAATACTTAGGAAAGAATCTTGACGTTACTTGGAAAGTTAAGGTCCTTTCCCAAAAACCTTTTTTGAATGTGTGTTGAGACATCTAGGCTCCAATTACTCTGGGAAATCTTATGTCTGGTAATTCTAATATCATTTTTCTCGTCTTACTTAAATAGAAACCAGAAAGGTATGATTGATAAACACGACGTGCTAATTTCACCTACGTTGTTGTCACAGGTAATTCGCACTGTATCCTATTAATTGATATGGACCGATTCTCGGGGAAATCGAGTAAGCCAAGCCACAAGCCGTGACCGTTACGATCTCTAGCTCCACCATTGAACTTGACCTTCGTTTGTACTCCCATAGGATATTCCTAAAACGTATTATTCAACTGACCTTTCTATAAAAGCTCCCATTTTTAGCCACTCAACTAGTAACTTATCTTGGCGAAGATCACACCATTGACACCACATTGTCATGTCCTAATGCTGATAGCGACATATGTTCAGCTGATCTATTTTATTTATTATGTATTGTCCAACAAATGATGGACTTAGAATGGTTATAGTAATTTATTAGAATAATGTTTATTTATTAGAACTTTTGTTCTGTACAAAATGGTACAAAACCTGTGCTTCTTTAATAGACCACAATTTTATTTAGTAACATTGTGCACGGAAAAACGGAAATCAGGTGAACGGAAAAAAACGGAAATCTTCGGGGAAATGAAAATCAGGTGAACGCATATATATTCATAACATATAATAATTATAGTGAATTGATCACGGAATTCCGACCACAACTTTATTAACAAATCGAGCTTAATTGGGCAGTTTTGAAGAGATATTGATAATAGTCGTAATAAATTATCACCATCCGCACTTTTCCATCAGGAGATATTACATAAATAACCTTTCAAACTAAACAATAAACCCACCATTACAGCGCCGCGCGCCCATGACCTTAAACTATTGCGGTTATGGACCGCAAAAGATTCACCCAGCAACCGTGCATAACAGCAAAATAATATACATACCAAAAGTAAAATGACCCTTACGCCATCTTCCATAAAGTCTCATAAACACTGAAAATATGTAGCACGAATTATCTGGTGATCACGGTACCTACAGTAATTTATTAGTGTGGTCAATAACAGATGGTTGCCGACAATAAGGTCAACGAACTCTATTGTTTTTGGAGGATGGATTATTTAGCATTATATTATACATTAGAGATTAGAACTAGCAATATAGCAAACAAGCATGGTATACTGTTCTGCGACCGTATACTGTTCGAGGATGATGATCACCTTGTTTGCTTTAGCAGTTATCTTATAACAAATAGCACAATAAATCTCCCTCCATGAATTTTCTAACGTCTGATTAAATATGCTTTAGTTTAGATTCTTAAGTAATCTTTTATATCTTTATTTGATTTTTTATCTCACCAATTCTTATTACGGCAATGTTTTCAATATAAGTTTCATCCAATACTTTTATTACTTTTATGCCTACACATAGCTTTTATCATTTTCGTCCCGCCACATACCGTGAATCATGACAGATGAAGACACATTCGTCCCTTTGTTTGTCCCATTTCAAGGGAACAAAGAGAATATGTTGCTGTGTGAAAAATGAAAATATAGTAGATTGTTTTCTTTGGCGTTTCATAATAATGAAATTAAAAGGTACGTGTTTTGCGGTAGCTCCGTATTTGTAGGATAAATATTTTATTAATCACCTTCTCACAGCAAATCTTTTGTTAAATCGTTGTTTATTTGACCCTAAGCCGTTAAATCTTTACATAGATTTTAAACCGGCCTTTTTACATATCTTCGAGTACGTCACCTTATTCTTGTAAAATTGTCTCTATTTTTAAGCATATTACTGAGGTTTGGGCGCCCATTTGAATTCTCAATGCTAAGAAAATTGACATTGACCGTCTATTAATTAAAAAAATTCGTTAGATGAAGCGAATTGCATGTGAATAAATTATTATATCGGAAATGCCTGTGTGCACCTTTTAGGTTATCTATTTCTATCCTACATTCCTACATACCTTTACGGCGTTGTCACTGGTATCTCCACAGCAATCGTCAGTCGTCTTTTTCTCACACCAATGATTTTCATACTAGTGAAAGAGCGAAATAAGCATCGCGTGATTGTTTCCAGGAGCGATGTCATTGCGCCTTAGATCTTGCGTGGGAAACAGTTTTTATAGCTCTAACATATGTCTGAAATACTATTTGAGTGTCTACGACTAGAGCAGCTGATTAAACAGTAGCTATAATAAAGTCTTATGCAGAATGATAATCTTTGTTACCTATATCTTGCGTATTCTTAGTTTTTGTGGAAATTATGCTTCAGTAGTTTGCGTTAGTGTTGTTAGTCAGTTGTATAGGGTATAGGAATAGTACAGTATTGTATATTAACCAGTAATTTCTATTTCTAATAAACTTTGTTTTGTGTATATCAATATTTTCATGATTCATCTCCATTTTTATCATAGGAAACCCCTTATTTTTAAGTCGTCTGTAACTATTGATCAATATGGTCGGAAAATTCATTGAATGCTTTCTTATGATATGGAGTATTTTTCTTTTGTTATATGTTAATCTTTTCCAGTGTAATCTCTCTCTCTGTATCACATTGTCAACTAGTAAACACAATGTATTTACGTAAAACAGATACACTAACTTGTATGAATCAACTGTTATACATTTCAAGGTTGTTTAGTTTTCGCACACCCAAAGTATTTTTAGAAACATCGATTTTTGCTTTTAATCACATTGGCTTAAAGTCGATATCCATTTTAAAACTAATTACTTACTGTTGTTTTTATTCAAATTCTGATCATTCTTAACGGAGATATCATTTAGTGTCTGTGTGTCGAAGGATACTGTTTCTTTAGTGTCTTTTTGATAAGTGTGTTTAAAATTTGTTTAGTCAATTAGCGAATGTATTTTAGTCGATCTTAATTTTTCATTTATTGCTGACAGTGTGATGTGATAACTTGTGAATTTATTCATCGCTTAAAGATTTTCTAATGTTTCAATCGTAATTCTTAGGCTCTTACTATTATAAGAGTTAGTAGAAATTCTGTATTAAGTGGATCGCGCTGAAAGCAAAAAAGAAAAACGGGCCTACATATCACTTAGTAGACTTAATCTCCAACGTCCAAGAGTTCTTCAATCTGATTTTGAAAGTTAACACAAATGCTTTCACGTGTTTTGCTTATGATTAACCATAATTTCTATAATAACACTATGCTGCCATTTACATTGTATAAACTACTTTTTCATTTGCGTTGTTTTAAATGTGTAATAGTATAATAGTAACTAGTAATAGTACCTATTATAGCTCGCTTCTGTCTTTTATAAAATTTTGAAGATCACGATTAATCAACTCAAAATTAAAATTAAGTCCACTTTTTCGCTTATCAAGCTTCATGTATCTACGCCCACCACAACCGCTCAAAAGGTCATATAATTCCAAATATGAGAAGCAGACAATGAATCTATTATGACATCAAACGATTACGCGTATCTCTACCCGCTCAATGAATAGAAACGCGTTGTTTACTTCGTTATTGCTATTAAAGTGGCTGTGGGAGGGATCTGTACAATCACTGTGACACATCTACCACATAACATTAGATGGTATCGTGCGGGATTGGATTGAGCCATTACGTATCTTGTATCTTGTTTTAGGGGAAATATACACTGATCATTCCTGGTGATTTTGGCATATGCAGTAACAATAATCTATTAAGTATCTATGGTGCAATTGCTATTTAGCGGTATCTTAGTAATGCTTAAGCATATTGTGTCAACGCTGACACTGCATTGTCGCTTTCTTTTAGCATTACTTCAATATCAGTTTTGGGCCTTAGAAAAGTGTCTTATAGTGAGATGAACTTGTCTATGTCGTAACGAAAGTGGGACATGATTTATATCTATGCGCTATTCAGATTCGTGAGATATAAATAAGCCACTTAAAATACAATGAGCTTCAAACTCCTGCATAGATATCTCATCAAGAAATGAATCTCGAATTATGAACCGCATCTTCCTTCCATACATTCATGTTCAAATGAAGTTCAGATCGACGTCACCACTAATTTTGCCTTAACTAACCTTGTAATATTTCAAAATGCTCCAACCGTCAAAGTATAGCTAGAAGTAGAAACTGTCGAGTTCTTGACTAAGCTTATCCAGTGGTAATAGGAAATAGTTTTGCAGTGCAGTGGTTGTCTCTGCGTGACTTGTCGTATTCGTGAGTGCAGCTTATGAAACCGTAGCCTTGTTGAACGATGGCCAAAACCAAGGACAAACGGCACAGGTGCAAAGGGAAGGCGCATCATCTCCTCCAGTTTTATAGGTAACCTAAGTATAATTATGTTATTTTTTGCAAATTTGATTTGCTGTTTCTGTGTTAGATTATTATTGCTAATTTTACGTGACTATAACTGAAAAACAAAATAAGAACGGGTTTTTGACGTATACTGATTTAATTTATCTTTAAAATCAAGAAATATAATTGAGAGAGGTAGAAATATTTAGAAAAAATGTAATCGGTGTGCTCACGAATATTGAAGTGAAATTATTTATGGATCATTAAACACGTAGTCTAGGTACACTGTTTGTCTGTTTAGCAACAGTCAAATTAGACCACAACAAAAATAACAAAATGTTGTAGTAGCGGAAAACAGGAAACTACTAGTCCCTTTATAATTACGATAGAGATGATATCATTGATACGTGTTTTGGTTTTCAACAAGTTATAAATATACGTGATTGTGTATTATTGTCAAGAGAGACCACGCTGCAAAATAACTTGTATTACGAGTACATAAGGTCCACTATGGGAATGCTGTGTTTTGTTGTTGTTTTCATAACATTGCCACGATTTGTTTACTCGTCATTTCTATCTCGGCCCCAGTTCCCTTGTCAGGCCCGGATCAGAGAAACGTAACACTTTTGAAATTGACTTTAATAGATAATACTGTTGCCCGCGGCTCTTCTCTAACAGTATCTTTTGTCCTTACCAGGGTCAAACTATATCCATACTTTACATCTAAATCAGTTCAGCGACTAAGCGTGAAAAGGTAACAGACAAATAGACATACAGTTACTTTTGCATTAATAATATGGATTATAGTAGAAGTAAACTAATATTAGTGTATGACTATACAGATGAGAGCACATAAATTGTCAGCGTCAGCCGGATTTATGCAATGATATTGACATTTAATACTTATCGTAACTGTTATGTATGGTAGGGATCCGGTATTTGCGGAGCCTTTTGTACTGTAAGGTATATTTACAAGGAACTGGTCGGAGACGGTCAAGTGTTCTGTTATCGGGAAACAAATTTACATAAGCTGTTACCCGCACGCTTTATATTTACTTAGTCTGCCATAGTATTATGTATATACCAGAAGGCTGAAGATAAAGATTGCTAAATTTATCATCTTCTACTAGATCTTGCCCGTTATATGTACATAATTGGAAATTCGTTCCCTGTATTTGAACGCAAAAGAAAACAATATTGAAAGATCAAACGATCATGACATCATAAAGTCTCTACTTATCTGATAAAAGTAAAAATTTGTTGTGATAAAATTTGTGGCCCCGGAATGTTAAGCATGCTATTTTACCTATATTCGTCATCTTTACAACTCACATGATGCCAATAATGTTTTACCTATGTTAGACACTTAAGTTGTTGATATTCACGTAGTCTTTGATCTGAATTTCTAGAAATTATAAAAAAATATTTTCTTAACTTCCGGGACAATTCATAGTAGTAATCAGCTATATCTCTAGTCAATCGAGGCTGAAATATGATGATCAAATAAAAGGTATTGTTAGCTGCAATCAATCTATTGAACATTCACAACTATCACAACCCCTTTATAAAACTAACTCTTCGTTTTAGCGATTCAAATGATACTTGATGCTAAAAGATCAGTTGCTAATTGCTATTTATATAGCTTACACCACAACACAGCTCTTTGCGCACGTCTATTTTTGTATAAATTAAAACAATCCCACATGGGATATAGTAAAACGAGCGTCTTTACTCGCGCTTAGATAATTATGACATGACATCCCGGAACACAGTGTTCATACATTATAGGCTATAGCTGTCGTGTGGCGCGATGGCGGTCTCCCGAAGAGTCTTTTTCTCATGGCAAGATATATTGAAATAACTACATCAAGCTACAATTATAGCTGCCGTCTGTAATGAATGGACTTAAGTCATTCCTGCGCACGATTCAACCGTTCTAATGAATATGCTTGCGCGATGAGGCAAACTAATAGTATTACTAATACCTACGAGGATCGCGTCACCCAGCATTGCTAAGTAAAGTGACTTAATTGATATTGGCGACGTGTTAGCATTTTTCAAGGGCATTTAAGAGCTAAATGTGTTTACATGAGCCTGATGAACTGAGCAGGCTCTGCAATCGTAATAAATAAGTATAATTTAAAATCACACACTATTCAGTTAAACTGTATAGCGCTAATAAAAACGGAATACGATATCTCTATTTTCATTGAAGGATAAAGTAACGCTATCTAAGATACCTGTTTCCTCATGATAAAATTATTGACTTCGGTACAAAATTCCACGAGATAAATAATAATAATTGTGAGACCAAATTTATAGATACTACTTACTTATTACTTATCTTGTGAAATTATTGTTTCTTGAATTATATTTACCTACTATTGAAACTAGTTTCCAAACCTAAATATTTATGAAACTTTCTATCAGTAATTTTTTAATACATGCCAGGTTCTGCAACATGTAGGTACCTACGTAATATTTATGTATTCTAAAATTTATAATTGGAATTATAATAAATAATTAACCGATTAGTCATCGGTATCGGTGATGTAACATATACGGAACGATAAGCTATCTCTACACGAAGTTGCCAGCAAAAGTAATTAATTGATTACTGTTCACATTTCATGACTGAACGAAAGTAGGTGATAAAGGTCAAAAGTAATTACTTACTTTGCTAAAGTTAACCATTTATTCTTTAATTTTCTCACTATGAATTTATTACACTTATAAGTTAAATATTTTTCGAAAATGGAACATTGTCTGGATATATGTATTATTAACACATTCGCATCTGCATTACCCCCTTTGCTCCATCGACTTTATTAGAAAGAAACACAATATAATAAAAATAATAAAATATTATTATTAGTGCTGTTGATTGTTAACTACCGTAATATTACCCCGACCTCAAGCCTTTAAAATATAAGTTTCAATCGAAATCGCAAGCCCAACACGTGACGCGTCATGTCGCGTATAACATGTGTCCGTTCCATGTAGATGTATGATGATTTGACTTTAGGATGAAAATGTTAATAAAAAATTTCAGTCAAGCAACATGTTGCGGTGTTCAGCAACACATTTGCTAGTCAACTGGTGACCAGGGAATACCTACATAGCTTGAGGCGATACTTCGATTTTCAGCAATTTTATTTAATAAGGATAAGGGATGCAACGAATCGTACTTTAGCGAATACGAACACGAATATCAAATAAATATGTGCCGAAAACGAATAATAAACAATTGAAAAAAAATATGTTTTTTACGTTAATCTAATAATTATATTCAAAACAAAAATTTGCTTCTAATATATCACTTTTATCTTAACAAGCAGACATTGTGATTATTTGTGATATTCTTTATCTATATCGTAACTTGCACTGAACTTTATTATTATTAGTTTACTTTTTATCCAACCATACATAGAAACGCGCGTTGCGATTTGTTTCACTCAAAAAATTCATGAAATGAAAATAATATATTTGTCGCAGCCGTGTGGTTTAGATTAGCCGCTTAATTGGAGGCCTAGGCCGTTGATAAAACGCTGACATCCAATTAAACGGCTTAAGGACCACTAGCCAAGTCATTGAGCGCAAAGTTTAACCAGATGGCTGAACGTCATGACCACTTATAACCTATTTCGCGTTTGATAATGATAACCAAACGGACGACTATATTATTTTTTTCAATTTGTCACTTAAAATATGCGCGCGTGCGCTTATGTTGTCGTTGTTTCCTTGCGCTGAGAAGTCGACCTCTATCCCTCTCTGACTCGGCCGAAATATAGTTCAAAAGGTCTGTCGCATTGAAGTCTTATTGCAAAACAAGCTCTGGAAGCTCCAAGCCTAAACGCTTTGCCAGACAGAGTGCGTAATTAACGCGCGTCAGGGCGTTAGTCTGACGCCGCGCTATAGCGTCAAATTGTGTTGTACTATGAACGGTACTAGCCGTCAAACAGAGCACCGGCGTTAGCAGTAGACATGCGCGAAAACGTAATATTACACTGTGATATCACATCACTCGAAACATCACGCGAACAGATGAGATGCTGCGTATCGTGCGATGCGCACGCAACGTATATTACACTGAGATATCACATCACTCGAAACATCACCCGAAAGGCAAAATTGTGAGTATAAATCGGAATAGACTGGTAGTGATCTGCACTGCGCTCTGTTGAATGGTACGCTGCGTTGGAGCGTTCCGCTAACTAATCAATCTAGTGTGTGTGACATGAAAGAACGCGACGTTAAAACGCAACGCTGTTGACGCTCTAACGCGGCGGTAAGTACGCGTTCTGTCTGGCAAAGCCTTAAGACCATACTCGTATCATGGTCTAAGCTCCAAGCGAGGTGAGGTAACAGTTACAGCAGCACAACACGACCAATCCAGTGGCTTGTAAAGTTCAAGGTAGTTTCTCAGATTACTATTCACGGCATATTATCAACGGCCGCCACATAAACACACTCTTGTTTTCTTATGCGTATTGATGTTTATTTTATTACCATTATTTTGTTGTTAGATCGGAGGTTGCAGAACCTATATCCTCGAATTTGTTTTGGTTTAACTAACTAAATCATCGAGCAGAATCATACTACTTCAAACAAAAGCTTACATCTTCGTCTGTATTGCATCTCAAAGAAAAAAACCCAAATTTTTTTAGGCACTGAAACACTGCTTTGAGTACTGGAGTGTTATCAAAGTAATTACTACAACAGGATGTGTAAGCATCAATCTAATTTTCCAGTCGTACGCCAGTCTTGTAATGAAATGAAATCAAAATAACTTTATTCAAATAGGCCCCCCAATTAATGAAACCATTAATTCCATGTTGATAATGAACCTATTAATGCTTTAAAGCACTAGTATAATCAGCATCACCATCATTTCTGCTGAAACATGTCTACTGCTGGACAAAGTGTCATATAAAGTGTTAAAATTATGTTATCTGTAGACTGTTTAGATTAGATACCCGATACACTGATAAATTTAAAAACTTGAAATCTGATCATATCTGATCTTAGATTTCCTTTGTTGCAGAGGGGCGGTGTGTGAGTGTCGCACCGCCATGTCGCACCACAGCGACGAACAGGCGTTGCTTACAGCATCAGACTCCTTCTGGGAGCCGGGCAACTACAAACGGACCACCAGGCGAGTGGACGACGGCCACAGACTCTGTTCAGAGCTCCAAGCTCTCGTGCAAGAGAGAGCGGACATTGAGAAGACATACGCGAAAAGTTTACGAGGATGGGCAAAGAAATGGAACGATCTTATAGAGAAAGGTCAGTTTAGTTTAATTCATATTCCCAGTCATTACATTCTTTAGTTTAGTATTATACCGTTCGTTTGGAAGTCAGGACCATTTAGCCACTTTCTTTTGTCACCATATTTCTAACTAGTCACTTTACTTACGTTCTCTTCTACGGTATTTTATTCTGATACCATTATATCATAAGTCTTCTAAAATGTCTTAATTCATTATCTCATTGGAGTTTTAGGCTGTAAAAAACATCACAATGCTGAATGGCTGATCCATTACGAGTTATTGGGTGAAAATTGTTGCAGCAAGAACGGTAACCAACGTGACGACGATGGCTTAATACTAATTTTGCCAAACGTCTTTTCGGTGGTCATCTTTGTATGTCACATTCAGCGTTGCCAACTTCCACGGTCTCGATTACCCAAAAACCTAACTGAAAATCCCCAATTTCGGGGGGAAAAAAATCAATATTCCCCACATTTTCCCCACAAATTTTCAGGAAAGAAATAAAAGTACTGTTTCTATAAATCAAATATATTTATTACATATACTTATTAAGTATTTAATGATTTTCATCAAGGTATTTATTGCAGCTCTTTATTATGCCTTTGTTTTGTCAACATATCATTCGAAGGATCAAATTTTAATCCTTTCTTCTTTCTCCTTTCTTCATTGTGCAGGCGATTGTGTTTTATGGCAAATAAAAAAATTTGAATTCGAATTTTTTGAATTTGAAAACGGAAAATTTTCTTACGACAGATGCGTTTGAGAAAATTCTCTGCGATACTCTGTCTAAGTTTGATGGACATAAATGTTGCCATAAAATAAACTGTAAAACCTTCCTGCCGGTGAAATTGCTTTAAACTTGATTTTTTTTATATACAAAGCACGGCAATTTACCCATTGCACTATCCGCCTCCACCTTGCCGGCCCAAAAGGTACTTAAATAATCAAGGTAATTAAATATTCTTACATAATTTATAAATTATACTTACTTCTTATACTACTTTTATTACTTCTAAGTTCAGTTCTAGCGTAAATGTCTTAATTCCCCGCATTTTCCCCACAAATACGCTCTCCCCTCAAATTACCCAATCGAACTGAAAATCCCCGCAGTTTGGGGAATTCCCCACAGATTGGCAACGCTGGTCACATTGTTGGATTTAATCTCCTGGTATGGAGATTTTATTTTTGATGAAAATGCACACTGCAATGCAACTTAAGTTGCCATAACAATTAAAATTTAATTGTGTCTGGTTTATCGGGCTTTGATGGGTTAACGTCTATTACATTATTATTGAAAGTAATACAAATAACATTTCTATCTCTTTAAAGTCTATTCAAGTAAGCATCAGATACTTATTCATATTAATTATTTTACTCAAGGGCACGCCTATTGTACGTCTATTGATTATCTTAGAGCTGAATACATTAAAGATCGATCATTGAATAAAATCGAAGACCCTTACATTCTTTCACATGGTGTGGTTGTATTTAATGAATTAAATATTATTTGCATTTCTATGAATCCAGCAAGAATATATTTTACATTTTCTACATGGCATCTATTTGCTTCTAGAATGAAAGTAGCATTTTTATCAGTTATGTATTCGCTCTCTTATTTAAAGCTATTTTTCTCTTTAAATGCTAAAGACAAGCAAGTGCAACATACTTTGCAATCTTATATCTTTTATTGTCTAGATGCATGAAGATAATCCACAAACCTGAGGATTTTGACATAGTAGTTCTGGTTTCTTCTTAAATTAGTTATATACATCGTTCATAGGCTTAACATCCTAAGTAATGTGTACCTGTTAGATGTGATTTTGCTCGGAGATAACCGTGGAACCTGCTCTTAAGTGATGGTCAGTGGATGTCCCGTTGCCTTTTTGATAGTTTACAGGTTAGTGTTATTTATTAACTGGCACAAAAATAATACTTGGAAAAGTTACTTTATATGATCCTTTACTTTGATGATGAAATAAAGTTCCGTGAATAACCCACTCTATAAGAGCACCTATTCTTTCATCCGTGCATTTTCCTCGTCTAAATAGGTACTTTGCGGTTCAGGAGTTGCACACTAATATTCATTACACACCTCAAAATTCATTAACCAATAAGATTCGGAACTTTGGCATAGAAAAATTTCTGGATCATTACTAACCTCCTTTATTCCGAAGTTGGGAGACCAAGATATGTAATGCAAAAAGGCAACGGGACTGCGCGTTACGTGTCTGTAAAAATATAAAAAATAATCACCACAGGCCATCACAAAATTCGAGCTAAAGTACGAGAGTTAGGGGCAAAATCGTTCCGAACCTCCTCATGCTACCAGGGGCTGATGTTACAATTCGTAATCAATCAATTCAGGCTATGGTTACCGCTTACCATCAGGTGAACTGTTTATTTGTTTACCACATTAACTCTTTATGGAGGTTTATAATTAAAACAGGTCACGTTGAAAATAATGATTGTTTGAATGAGCTATTATCATCGATAGTTATCCGATAATAGCGTTATCGTGGTGTAGCGGCGGCTATTGTGATTGTGACTTGTCCAAGTGAAACGCTAACTCGCGTTCGGAATACTTTATCTACCATTACAAGAATCAATAAACCTGAACCAGCCCAGGGTTTAATACCTTACTTTTTTGATTTTTGAGCGGGAGAAAAGCATTAACGCCTTCCCTGTATTATGGATAACAATACAATGCAGGGGTATAATATGACCGAGACTACCCATTAAAACCCCTGTGTGTGTTCCCTCTTATCGCTGTACAGACTAAGGTTAATTAACAGTTGCTCTTCTTCTTATTATTTCGTACGGCCGGTTTCCGCAAATCGACGACTGTTGCGCTTGTTTTGCGTCGGAGGGTGTAGGCTGGTTCACTCCAGCCATCCCAGCAATGCCGACTAATTCTGCGTCTTTGTCCAGGCTAATACCAAGGTTAATTCTTATTAAATACATTTATTTTTTTTGTAATACTTCAGTATTACGTAACTTTTTATAGCATCAAGTATAGATTACCTTTCTACGTATATCATGTAGACAATTTGTCTTTTCTTGCCTATATTATCCATTACCTACACCAGACAGCGTACGCTCCACTCCACACTCATTGCGCGTACGTTTTCACTTTTAAGCAAACGCAATTTTTCACCTGTTACATATGCGAATGCGAGTGCTCCTCGAGTAATATATACGAAGAAATGGAAAGTTTTATCGAGATTTCCGAGTTTAAGTTGCATTCGATTAGGGATTGAGTAAACGATAAATCAGTTGTGTATTCGGAACACGACAGAGTTGCAAGGACGCGCGCGCATTCAGCTGATAAGGTACGGTGCGTGCATACAGAATTATGGTAATAATTTGGTCGAAGAATGGCGACGTGTTTATTATGCGAATTGGGGTTAGGTAATCGATAATTCTATTATTTGCCGTTAAAACTCGCGTTCATTTACATACTTCTTGTATGAAGTAATCATTTACGTAATGTAATATAATCAATATGTTTTACAACGTGTAGGTACAAGGTGCTTGCAGCATACCTACATGCTGCATAAAAATCTGGTTCGTAACCAAATACCAGGTATACTTACTAAGAATAATCCTGGTTAGTGGGTAACTTAAAAATTGTTTTGTAATTTAGGCTTGATTGTTTTTAGGAGTGTTTTTTTTTTCTAGGAATCATCTAGCATTAATAACTTCGGCCAAACGTTGAGTGGGATTTCAAAACGTATAGAATTTGAAAATTACGTTTTCGTTAAAATGAAGATTATAGAAAACAAAAAAATGGAAAAACGATTCCGGAAACCTAAAATTCATACAAAAAAATGTTGAATTCAAGATAAGTAACCATGCATAACACAAGCTCTGAACAATGGCTAATTTGGGCTAAACCGCTAAAAGTCTCAAACTCTTCGTCAATAGAATATCTACAGTGTCTACTTGTGGCATTTCATAAAATTAGTGTCTACTGTCAGACAAGCTAACTGAACTAAACAACTACCCGCATTTTTGAATTAAACAATTATCTTATTAAAGAAAAATGCTCTTATGAATGTCATACGGAGATATGATTACTATGAGGGCTTATTATTATACGGTTACTAAACAATGCTTGTTTTCAGTTTCCTTACATAGCTACATGTTTTCTTGTAATGGTCATCCTTGATTCTGAAATTTTGTAGACTTTGTGCTTATAATATCTTATATGATGCGGAAATATGGTTTTGATTTTTCCCATAATGATTCAAGTGGCGGTAAAAACTACGAAAGTTTTGAACTACTCGTAAAATTTACACTTCTTTCGAGTCATGATTCATGTTTATCAGAAACTCGATCCTTTTGTTTATCTGACAAAAGTTCAAATGAAAGTTATTACAACCAAAAAAAGCTTACTTCGCGATTTCGTTCCGTTTCCATAGTTTTCATGGTAGGGGTGCTCCGGAGTTTCAAATTGTGAGTTAAATTTCTGCGAACGAGCCAAACATCCACAGAATATAAATATTCTCATTACAATGGGCAGTTCTACATGATGCCCGTTTAGCGCGTAAAATCGAAAGTGTCGCGCTATCAATTCGCACGGTCGCGGCGACATCGCACCTGTTACGTGCGCACGCGCCGGTTATGAAAGTGGTTGTTGCAAAACATTGTCTGATGAGGCCGCTCGCGTAACTGCTGACGGTCAATACTGACCAATGATAGCTAATTGATGAAAATAATGTTCACTGGCAATGCGAAACTGTGAGACAGTGTGAAACTGTTGGACAATGTCCCACAGTAATTTCGCACATGTCCCACAGTATTTCTTTGAGTTGTAACTGCGACTGTTTTAGCCCACCAGCCCGCAATATGGCTGCGTGGTGGTCTTACGGCCCAAACGCCCCATGTGTTTCTCCATAATAAGAGCCTTCCTACTAGTGAGAAACATACCCACCACTGCTGGGTATAGGCCTCTATGTCCAGAAGTGATGCTTAATAATAGGAATTCGTGTCAGAAATCTCTATCACGTAGCTGTCATAGAACTTAGAAAGTTTTTGAGGATATTAAGAAACCATTGTAGAATCATCATCGGCATCATGCTTAATGCTCAGTCCAATTACGTAACTCCAATGATAATGATGATAGATTCGCCTGAAGCATATTGCTTGTCCATCGTCCGTATCAAGGTAAAATATTATAATGACGTTATGTCAAAGCACCAGATGATTTGCCTAAAACTTCAGGTAAAGCCATTAAAGTTTTGTAATAAGGGTTGTTGCCCATTTTATTTGGAGCCACAATTGGAAACACATTTCTTCTGACCCAAAAATCAAATGCTTGCGGCACTTAACCTCCAGGTTGCTATATTCAGTAAAATTTTAACCGATTTCAAAAAACGACGAGGAGCCTAATTCGACGAATTTTGCAATATGAGATTAAACAACTTTAATATAACAGGCTCCAGGTCGAACAAACAATTACTTAAGTACAATATTACGAAACGATTTGTCTAACAAGTAGATTTAACTCGTGAAACAAAATTAACTTTTCAAACAAGCAAGAACAACTGTTTGCGAAACTCGCAAAATTTATGTGTTCGTATTTGTGGCGACGTCGTGAAAGGGGCTCATTGCGAAAATCATCAGTGTTATTGTGACTGGTTTATTAACGGACTTGTCTGTTTCAAAACTAGTTTTTCAGATATTTGTCACGTATAGCTGTGTCAGCTACTTCTTACGCTTTTATTAGGTTGGTGGCGAGTGTAACCGTCGACTATAAACTCCTTCATTTATTTTTAACGGGGTACCTGTTACCTGATGGTAAATGACGATAAGGCCGAAGATAAAAGTAAGCAACACCCGGATTCCTCAACCACAGAGGGACTGGCTATCTTACCTCCAACCGCCGGAACACAACAATGCTGATAACATTATTGTTATGGCGGCAGACTTAGGTATAAGACGGTGGTAGCTAGCCAACCAACCAAATCGAGCACAATAGATCTCTAGATCTGAAGTAGGTGTTCCCAACCACTTAGACCACAGACGATCTGAAGCTGCCTTCTGTAATTAAGTGCTTGATATTGAATTAGGGGAATCGTTCAATATTGCAGACGTGTTCTGGAGACATGCGGCCCTACCGGCTGATTGCTTTCAAAATAGCTATGGTTTAGATTTAGATTACAATTTATCCACCATTCCTTGCCGTGGGCAAGGTGAACACGTACACAACACGCATGCTAGAAAAATTAACACATGAATCTCGTTGTTAATATTAAGAAAGTGCTTTTACATTTTGACATCAATGAAGTGACTTAGATAATCCACACGAATAATGCGCTGTGTAAGATGGTGGTAGCTAGCCAGGCAGCAGGCGGACTTAGACAAGCCCTACCACCAACCAAACCGAGTCGAAAGTTTCTGCCCCCACGGGAATCGAACTCCGGACCTCTAAATCTGAGGTAGGTGGTCGCAACCACTAGACCACAGAGGCGGTTAAAATTTAAATGTATCAATCAAAATAATCTTATATCAATAAAAATAATCTCACATTGACACCGATTATCTAGCTTATATTGGTGTCAATGTGATATAAAATTAACATATCAACTAGAACCTTTAAATGAAATTAATAATACGAATATAATCTTCTCAACTCAACTCTACACCCAACACGCGAAGAAGGTATAGCCCGGTATTTACTTTGATAATATTGACTTTACCAGTAAAAGCTTTTAGCAATTTCACCAGCCATAAATTACGGGTAACCTTTATAAAACCAGGCACCGGATACTTTACGTAAAGTAATTGATTTGTTGTAAAAATAATCTGCTAACTGTAATAAAACTGACTGACTTACTAACTGTTAAAATTAATAAAATATAGAGGAATCGACCGTCCGTTCTGAGTTGTGTGTGCCCTGCCCACTGCCACTTTAATTTGCCGCTCAATTGGATACCTAGCCCGTTGATAAAACGCCGGCGTACAATTTTTGCATAGGCCGATGGTTAATTAAACTAGACTCACTTAACGGTTATCGATTTGGCGTATTGAAAGCATCGTCTTGTACTAAAGACTTTTGGTTTGATTGGTAGGTTGAAGCTTATTTTTAATAACCTATTATATTATAAACCTATTATAACCGACATCTTTTGGTTATGTTATAAGTGATCATAAAAAAGAACCTTAAACCTACCAATCACTCAGACAGTCACACAAAAGCTCTTAGATTTCAACGACTTGCCTAGGCGTCCAATTGAATGGCTAATTTAACCAGATGGCTGACATGACGTTCAGCCATCTGGTTCAACGTTGCGCTCAATTACTTGGCTAGTTGTCCTTCCTACCGCCGTTTCATTGGATGCCGGCGTCCAAACAATGGGCTAGGATTCCAGTTAAGCGCCTAATTTAACCAGACGTCTGCGACACATACACATTTGTCTGCGATCTATTGTAAAGTGAAGGAGCTGACTGTAAGTCAATAAGCTCGATATTCTATAATTTTCACTAATAAACTAATTTTAACAAACAAAAATTACCTTTGTAAAATTGATATACCTAGGCAAGTGCAGATAGTAAAGCACTAGTAACTTGATTACGAAGCCACGTTGATGTAACTTAATTTCCAGATCGCGAAAAAAGTTGCAACGCCCATTAAGTTGCCAACAATGTTATGAACAGACTTTTTTAAGTTACGTTAAGTTAAATGTTCCATTCCACCAGTCACTTAAGTTGGACTATTTCGGATATTTGCAATGTGTATAGTCGAGATAATATGATAAATATAGCATTATCTAAAGATCTAAAGTTTCACACCAATGGATCCTGTTTTAGTTTCGCTATTAACATTCTTTCCAATATGACTTACAGTGTATTCTATCGCTCAGCTAGCAAGCAGGTCATCACTGTGACGTTTATTGTAACAGCAACTGTTGTAAATTTTACAGGAATTGCCATCATATTATGTTCATTCCATCATGATGATTCTGACAGATGTCAAAATGCTCTAACTAGTAATGTAAAAGACACTTAGCTTATCGTTATCACTGTCGACTGTTTCATGCTAAAACTCATCTCGTATTTTTTGGTAATTCGTGAATATCGTAATAAATATAAGTAATTCATGCATAAAAAGCTACAGTATTTTATAATTTTTGCATTTATTAACTTTTTTTTTCTTATTCGTATTTAACAAAAGTGGTACCAATACATTCCTGAATATGCGCCGTTAACATTTGATTATACTGGCAATGACAACTATCAGAAAGGTAGCCAGTGTAATTACTGGGCATGGACGGCATTTTTTCTTAGGCCTCAGGATGACAACGCACCGCAAAACTTCATACAAACAAAAAATAACATCAGCCCGTTTCTTCATGAAGTCATCTCATAGCCGCTTCAGTCTGCATTATCAGTGTGTATTTAACGGCATTTAACGCAAATCGTTGCTTGTTGGGGCACAGGCTCACCCCACTGCAATTATCAACACCAGACGCGAGTAAAAGCCATTGGATTTGCAACTCTATGTCTTAGTAAGAGTCGTCACTATACTGAACAAGGAAGAGGGGCGTGAGTGATTTAAATTGTGGTAATCGAACGCTAATCGGCCTCGTAGATTAGTCTCCGGCGCAGCGAAACGTCAATGTGTTGACGTCGAATCCCATTTAGATTTGTATTCCTATTGTAGATTGACTACTAGCTCTCGTTTGCGGCAATGCATGACATTCTATACCACCATTGTAAAATTCGAAGGAATCGGACCTTCGCACTCGTTTTTGTGTACAGGTGACAATCGGTATGAAAAAGACAACACTGCCTTTATTGTAAAGTATTGTAAACTGTCTCTATTTTGGCTTAGACAGGTGAACGTAAACATGATCGAGGAGTTTCTGATTCGAATGGAATTTACACCGGGGTACTGATCAATGTCAATAATTCAATATTCATATTTACTTTAGAAGTTTAGAACGTCGTGTAGCTAAATAGAATTAAAAATATAATTGTTATTAAGCCTATTTTCTTTATACAAAGCACGCCAAATGACTCAACAACACCTGATGTGAATTTTAATTAAAAATGTCGTCCCTTATCACACCCGACTCAAAGGCACTTACTACTTACTGGCTGCACTGCCTATTACACTGGCTGTTGTTGGTAAATTTTTGACAATTTTTTTCATTAAACGTAACTTTAATTCAGCTAGTAACATTTACATCTATTATTTACGATGTTCTTTTTTATTATTATTTTTTATACTACTAGATGACAAACAAGCTGACGGCCCACCTGATGGTAAGCGGTTACCGCTGCCTATAGACACCTGCAATAACAAGGGAAAATTAATTGATATTGCAGGTGCGTTGTCATCCTGGGGCCTAAAATGGAATGCCGTCCTACCTTTCCCTTCAATCCGAAACACAGCGAACTGTTTCACGGCTGAAATAAGAAAGGCGGCGTTATTCGTTTGAATTATATTTCAACAATTGAATCTGGAATATACACTGTAACCATGGAAAAGAAACCATATGCAAGAAGCAATAACAAATTTCATATCTCATCCACCAGCATTTGGGCCATTACCATTTATTATTAAATATTTCTGTAACGTTTGGCTTCCCTAATAATTTTAAAGTCTGACTTCTGCATGGTTAATGTAATAGCTCATAAATAGATCGAAAAGCAAATCTCCTCATCCAAATCTAAGTATCTGCCGATCTATCTGGCATGTTTTGCTATCAGTTCTGTAACGTGGCGTGTTTGCTGCAGGTCCCGAATATGGCACAATGGAAGCGGCGTGGAAGGGCGGCATGGTGGAAGCGGAGCGCCTCTCAGACCTCCACCTGAGCGTGCGCGATAGGCTGGTCAATGACGTCATATCCCAAATAAAAAATTGGCAGAAGGACACGTATCACAAGGTGAGTAATGGATTTAAGTTTGTATTTGTTAAGAGTGGCAGGGCATAGGAGTGTTTACATTTAAACATGATGGAACTTCCTTCAACCCGATGTCCTATACCAGTTACCTTACCCTTTACCAGTTAAATCATCATCATTATCACCACCAGCCTATATACGTCCCACTGCAGAGCACAGGCCTTCCTACATGGGAGAAACACATGAGGAAATTGGGCTATAATACCACCACGCTGGCCCAATGGGGTTGGTATCAGGTAAATGCAAAAAATAAATTACCACAGGCAACCGTAGTGTCCGACTACAGAATAAAAGAAGATGTGTGATCGATCCTTTAAAAATGTGTGCGAAGTTTCCCTCTTGGAGTTAGTATCCTGTCTAACAAATTCACCAAACATGTGCATGGTTGGTGAATTTGCTTAGCCGACACAATGTGTACGTAACAAGTTACGCAAGTTATTGGTGTGTTGTCTGACTCGGACATTGGAGTCAGACAACACACCAATCACCAATGGCTGGTAGTGGATTCGCTTACTAAAACGGAGCATGTTCGCCATGGCTGATCCCGGATGTCAATCAAAGCTTTATAATTTACACGAGGCAGGCACGATACGCTGGTGGTCCCGGTTGTTGTAACTGCAACCGCTTTAACCCACCAGTCTGCATTGCGTCAGCGTGCGTTACATTCAAACTTCCTCATGTGTTTCTCCTATGACGGGAGGACAGTGCCCAGCAGTGGGACGTAAATGGGTTTGTGATGACCACACGAAAGCTAAGTAACCGTAGAAGATCTTAGTCGAAGCCTAATAACCCTTCAAAAAAACGATTTGTTAAATTAGCTGCAGATGAAGTCTTGATCATTTAGTTTATAAAACCTGCTTTTAAGACTGCGTGGAAGTTCTCTGGGAGTAGATAGTTAGATACAGGATGCAGGCGTCCAGTATAGCAGTTAACACAAAGACAATAAATAAGCTACTTAATTTGAGTAACACAAAACATACAGCGTTGTTTTAGTGAATTGACTTACTCCTCTCAGTTATTAGGAGTGTGCAGTATCATTAGAATTATACTTAAGTAAACGTACAACCAACCCTGGTTCAACATTTTCAACAACGGGACCCAAATCCGGGACTGCTGGTTTATCTAATAGACTGTAATAGTGAGTTACGCTACCAGCCGATCGTAAATTTACTTTCATCATAACTCGAACGTCACATTATTTTAAATTGTAAATAGCTTAGGTATTTATGGTAATTGATCTGTGGATGCCTGTGGTTTAGTATACTTCTAGTTTTTATTACATATTTTTTAATGGAACAATACATTATAAACATTAAAGCACACAGTGCCTTCAATATAAATCATTTTAGGGAACATGTTTCTACAGAAGACATTTCCTTGGTGGGGTGTGAATTCACGACCTTCAGGGGACTGCTCTAACCAAATATACGACGGTCTCGTAACTACCTTATGTATTTCTGCTAGTCTTTCTGTTTACGTTAAATTCTAAGCTACTAACGTCTTCACAATGTCGAAATCATCACACTTTAATAAAAACTTTTCTAATGTTTAAAACTCACATCAGGTTTAAAACTTTAAACTATCAATCGAGTGAGTGGAATTATCTACAAAGAATTAACTCGGTGAAAGCTTTCCATTTGGATTGTAATGAATATTTTATACTTTAAATGTAACTAAAAGAGGAGTTTCACTCTCGTAGAGTGTAGAGGATACATAAATATTACTTTGAAGATAAACGTTCAGAATTAATGTATTTTTAATCGACGCAGCGTAATTTACCGCTCGAAATAGTTTAGATGCGTTACATAAACAAGTTATCACTTTATTTTAAGCAAGCAAGGAATACTATGTCGATACTACAAAAGTAATGGCATTTGGTAATGAATATGATCTTTATGTAAAGGGGTAGTCCCCTTCCCCAGTCCAGCGCTCTGCAACTGGCTGAAAAAAAAACTTATATTAATAAATGGATGACAGAAAAAATGTACTGGCTAATCGTTGAATAGATGCCCAAATCAAATTTATTAAATGCCCAACTTGTATTTTTTTTTTTGGTTAGGTTAAACCCCAAGAGCGCGAGTGGGTGCGAGCCCCACACTCCCCTGTCTTCCTCCTCCGTGAAAACGAGTAAGCGCGTACAGGCATTTTCCCCTGCCAGAAAAAAACAATAGTATGATGCTCAGGTTATGATGTCAACTTGCCGAAAAATAGTTCTGAGCTCTATTTATCTTATTTCATAAAACTCAATATTTTTGTTGGTGTGGTTAGGCTGCAAGAACGCCCATAACTGCTGTCAGCCGTAAACCTCTGGGTACACAGCAGTGGTTTTTATGGGTGCTAGCCTCACACTCCCCTGTCCTCCTCCTCCTCGAGTTAGCGCGTACAGGCATTCCCCTGCCGGAAAAAAAGATTAGTATTATGCTCAGGTTTAAAACTGACAAAAAAATAGCAAAAAAATTAACAAAAATTAGCGATCATTATAAGCATGTCTTCTAGTTGTCTCGGTCTATGTCTTTGTAAATAGACGAACGGCGGGCGCTTCCGTCCGTCCTCCGTCCGTCACGGCGCACCAGATTCCTTTAAAGGAGCTTGCACCATGTTTGTATTATTCATGACTGACCATGTCTGCTGCGGAATGTCGCGTGCGTTTGGTCGACGTTCGCTCTTGACCGTCGCGTCGGTGGACGGGACGAGGACGGTGAGTTACTGAAAGGATTGTAATTTAAATAGAGATATTTTTTTATATTAATGGTGACCAAAATGCTTACGGTAAGCCTTTTTTTGTATACAACTAGATGACAAACAAGCTGACGGCCCAGCTGGTGATATGCGGTTACCGCCGCCTATAGATAGCTGCAATAGTAAGGAAAAATTACTTGATATTGCAGGTGCGTATGAAGCGTATGCTGTGGCCAGTAATAATAACACTGGCTACTTTCTCTTCAATCCGAAACACAGGGAACTATTTCACGGCTGAAATAAGAAAGGCGGTGGTACTAACCCAGACGACCCTACATACGGACCTACCGCCTGGTGGTAAATTTTACAACTGAATAGGCATATTAGGTTATAAACTACTGGGGAATCAGTCTTCTTTGACTTTTGACGGCCATACTCATCACAATAACAAAGGACTACAATAGTATTGTTTTGGCCATTGATATGTGTAAATGGTAGTCCAATAAAGTAGCAAAACAATTGAACATATTCTAATAATTTAACAGTTTGAGTTCGAGGCTATTACTATATATCTTTTAAACAATTAGAATTACCTACCTACACTAATGACATATTTTACTATGCTCATAAAGCTATAAATTACCTATGTTGCTTGTGTTAGGAGATCTTCCATTGGCTGCCTGTTTATAAATAAACATGTCAATAAATATATAATTGTTAACAAACAACGACATAAAATTATGTTAATTATACATCACAATCAATATACAGGCTTCAAACCAAAATAATAATAATATAAAGTTGATAATTTAGTACAGTTACAACCACGTTTAGTGTGTCATCGTCGATCGATGTTATCGTTCGATAGAAAAATCACATTACTACTGACCCTTCTTTCCTTCTGAGTTGTGCCCTGTCTGACGATTTTTATTCGCTAGTTTAGTCATAGAGGAGCGATCAATCGATGACAGGGTTTGATCTTGATGTTGTTTTAAATTTTCTCGCCTCTGTATCTGAAAAAAAAAGTATTCATATAACACGAGTAACAAGGTTAATTAATAACATGCCCTCTTTTCCTGTAAGTTCATTTAATTATCCCATAAAGACCATTTTAAGAGTTGTAAAAACATATTAATGCTAATAAGACCTTAATATAAGACCATACTACAATATCTATCGATCTAGCAAGATCGATCGAATAAAAATAAATTGATCCATCTCTGTAGCAGTAGATCAGCGAAAGCTTCCATGTCATAGCAACAGCGATAGACGTGGTCGCTCTGGTGGATGTGGCAATACCCTTGGATAGGAATTTATATGCGAAGATTGAGAATATTATCATTGTAAGTTGTAAGCTAGAAATTATTAAGTAATGGAATTCATCAATTCTAGTACCGTTGTCGTAGTGGGAGTCTAATTTAATATTGGTACGCAAACAAGTCGGAACAGAATGTTGTCTGAGACAAGGATAACACGTCGTATTAATATTACCTAATATAATAAACAATTAACTCTAACTCGTATAACATAATACTGTCATAATACAAAATAATAACTACAGATACCTTAGTAGTATCGTAGTCGGACCTTCTCGAACAGAATTCAGTACACCGCAGAAGCAGAATTAACACTAAGTTGCATAATATTCACAGTAATTAAGAATGACTATGTTGCCGCATATTTTTCTTTTTTATCTGAATACCTGTTTGATTGATGGTTCAAAATTTTTGCGTCTCTTTTTAGGTTATTAAAAGCCCACCTATACCTTTTATTCCGACATATTAATTAATAAATAATTTAAAAAAGTATTATTTGTTTGACAGTATTTAAGATTTTTTTATCAATATTAATTATTCACGCAATTATCACCTTACTGCAAAATAATTTATACGTAAGTATATCTTGATTGTAAAGATGATTCACGGTCGACTATTGTTTGCAAAACAAACGCTTACTACTCTGCCTACTGAATTGTCTGATTTACACATTCATGTAAAATAAAGAAATATAGTCTCTATCTCATATAACATAAGATGTAGCCAGCCGCACCAGTCACTGGTTTGCTGATTGTGCTGGAAATAATGAGCACAATTTCAATGTACTTGTCACAGTCTCGAGAGCTGTTCGATTCATGTGATACCGTAAATCACTGTGACGTGTTTTGCTAACTGATTGTAGACAAATATAGCATGCCTTGTAATAGGTACGTAGTACGTAGATAATGTTGGATAACTCTGAAGCATTATCCAATATCCATAACTTCAGAGCATCGAGTTTGCTCTGAAGCTATGATTGATAAATTCACAAAATTTAATACAAAACTAGACAAATAGTTAATTACTAAGATTCTTTAAAATTACACCGGGGTAGATACTATGATTTTGCTTGTCGAACATTATACGAATACTTAAGCTATTAGTGACTTGGAAAAGGACAGTCGTTGTTTTTGTAAATTTATTCCATATTATGCAAGTTCATAACACGCACGCGCACGCTCGGCTAAGTAGTGACATGAATAAGTGTATTGTTCAATGGCACGTATTTAATCCAATCACCAATTGTCCTGAAAGAGTTGAAGCTCCTGGCCACAGCATACGCTTCATCAAAATAAATACCAATAATTACCAGTGTAATTACTGGGCATGGACGGTATTTTATCTTAGACCTCGGGATGACAAGGCACCTGCAATATCAAGTGATTTTTCCTTATTATTGTAGGTGTCTATCGGCGGCGGTAACAGCTTACCACCAGGTGGGCCGTCAGCTTGTTTGTCGTCTATCTTCATAAAA
This sequence comes from Nymphula nitidulata, assembly GCA_947347705.1. Lineage (NCBI taxonomy): Eukaryota > Metazoa > Arthropoda > Insecta > Lepidoptera > Crambidae > Nymphula > Nymphula nitidulata. The sequence goes on from OX374636.1 coordinate 13,590,152, forward strand.
AAAATATCATCAATGCATCATATACATATACATTTACGTATACGTACACTTTAGTGGATTTATAATAGAATTTTGCAATGAAATTTCAGAAATGTGGGAGAATACCGGCGAACATTTGGTCCATGTTAGTTACCTACTAATTGATAACTTGGGTATACAGTAATCTACATCGTAACAGTGTAGGGATAGTACCTAGTTAGATCGATAAACATAAATTTGATCGTGAAAACTTTGAACATAATAAAACACATCACCTTCAATTTTTGCGTGGTATATTGAACAAAAATACAAATTTTGTCCCTGTTGTATTCCTCTGTCCAGCACCCTTATTCACAAATGTGAGTCGATTCATAAAGTCCCGTCTCGCTTTGACGCACCACCATAAAAAGTGGCAGGTATATAGAGTTACTGATATTCGAATCTTTTCTGATAGTTGATGTTGAGAACAAGAGGGGACGCATCCAGGCATCCGACGTTGCTTTCATAAATACGATGGAGTTTGCCGTTCAGAGACGTCACTGTGTGATTGACTTCTCCAACTTACATCACGTTGGTGTTAAGGACTGTTATTAATCTGTGGTTAAGGTCTCTAAATCGTATGCAAACATGATCAGCTCCTCCATCAAATAGTATTTTGAACATCTTTCTGTATGGAAATTGGAGTGTACTCTGAACGTCTTCGTTAGGTTTGATGTATTACTGGCACACGACTGCAAAGGTTGGGCAGAGTCGAACGCATTGCAATTGTTACGTAAAAGCGGTTATTATGCCATCGATGTTTAAAATGTCGCTGATGATTACTTACATTAGAATTCGTTAACGATAACACTACTCTCTTATATAAATGCCTTCATTGGTATACTGGGTTGCTAATCACCTACATATATCTTCTAGAAAACTTCGTATTCTTTGCCAGCACATGTATTCCGTCCTTCCTATATTATGGGTTCCTTCAAAATAGGTGTTAAAATGCACCTTGTAGCCACCTCAAGAACAGTATGTTTAAACTGCACATGTGGAGTCTTGTTATCGCTTCACATCAGGTAGTGTCGAGTCATTTGATGTGCTTTTAATAAAAAATAAATGTCTATCGACACGTGCGTGCTTTTAAATGCCATTTATTTATATGTAGGTGCAATAAAGAGTAAATTTAACGTCGCTATAAAACATGGTATGAAATAAAACAGCTATAATATTGTTTAGGATAAATAGTTAGCGAAAAATACTTAGTTGATTACAAAACATCCACAGACAGATAATAAACGAACACAGGTTATCGGGTCATCTCTGCCACATATTTAGATGCTAGCAATGATATAACACCTGGTTACGAATCTTACGTAAATGCTAATCAGGTAACTGGCACCGTTCATAAATAATTTGATTCAGAGTCGATTTATCAATACTTTGGTAATTTTTATCCAGAGTATAACTTTGACAGTCAATCCATACAAAATCCGTCAAAACGTCACAATTTTTCATTACATGAATAATATCTGACGATTGGAAAATCGGCCCTTAGTAGAATCTATGCATACAGTCGAGCGATTTGTTGTCTAGCATGGTGAAATTATGTATAAGATATTCAAAATATTACTTTATCATCATCATCACCAACCTATACAAGTCCCACAGTTGGGCTCAGGCCTTCCTACATAGACAGGAGAAACACATGAGAAGTTTGGGTCATAATACCACCACGCTGCCCCAATGCGGGTTGGTGGGTTAAAGTGGTTGCGGTAACAACCGGGGCCAACAACGGCTTAACGTGCCTTCCGAAGCACGAAGGAGCTCGAGATTACAAATTTTCATTAACCCATCCCGGGATCGACCTTGGCAAAAGTTGCTTTATTTTCGTAAACGAAACCAGAGCGCTGAAACCTCTACGTCACAAAACTTCTCCAATATTACTTAGTAGAAAAATATTATTTGGAACTTATTAAATATCAAATGCGTGTATTTCATTGGAGTCAGGACGCAATAAATTCTTAATTCCATCAATTTAAACAAGTTTTTTCAAACTAGTTATTTTCAGTAGTTGCTAAAACGATTGTGCTTTATTAGAATAAAGGCACATTGGTGGTAAAATGATAGGATAGGTTATGATGATACATTCATAACCTATCCTATCATTTTACCACCAATAGTGTAAAGCAAGTCAATTTTCCAATAATTTGGTGTAAACATCTGGTTCCCAGATAGGATAAATAAAGTGGAGATTCCATTGAAAAGTAGTAGATGAATGAGGTTTATATTTTTTAATTCGATATGTTTAAAAGTAAACATCTTTCGATCACCATATGTTCAGGATTATCAAATGTAACTGCTAAGCTTAGCTATTTCGCTTCGTGCCTATAATGCAATAGAGTCGATTTTAGTTTGCTCAAAAACCCGCTTCGGAGATGGCTAGGAGAGCCATACAAAAGTCACCTCACGCTTCTTGCGAGGGTTCACAGAAGTACCATTCTCCCTTAATTTACCACTATGGGGTCCCCTGAATATAAAGTATCATCTTTCTTCCACATGACATTTCTATTGTCGGCAACAAAATGAATTTAGACGTGTTGTTCTTTTCTTCAGTTTATTTAAAGTATATAATCAAATTGATGTCCACAGCTAGTATTGTGTTATTTGACAAGTGTATTGTGTACCTATTCATAAAAGCACTTCCAAAATATCTCATATGTTTGATAAAAACTTTCCATTAGTTCCTTACTTTTATCAGGTACCTAATTAGCTTTACGTTTTTATAAAATTCTGTCACATAATATAGATTAGTAACACATCTTCCAAATAAATATTACGTCTGCGAACTTGGTAGTATTTCAAAGTAGTACATCTGTCTGTAGTTTTTACTCAGAAATAACTTTAAACAAACCACAACAATCCTGCAAAAGTCTCGCACAAAAGACAATATATTTCATGAAGGTATTAAAATGTTTATGGCGTTTACTATGTTGTGACGTTCAAATTTATTTCTAGTTCGGTCACGACAGTTTGAAAGACCCCTAACTTCGTCTAATTCACCAACTTGTAACTACTTTTGTGCGATGGAGTCGTACCTCTCTAGCTAGTCATTTACGTAATTCCTATACATACTTAGTAGGGGTTGGTAGATAAATCTTGTAAGTCGACTAATTGATAAGATCGGAAGCTATTGTTAAACTCGTTAAATTCCTAATGAGTTTATTGTGAGGCGCACTAATCGTAAATGTAATTTATGTATTGTTATGTGCATTCTCTCAAGGTCTGCTATCTGGTGAATAAGGTTCTTGTAAGTTCAGTTCATTTCTAAGATCTGGGATTTGACAGCCATATCTTGAATATGTAACGATTGTCTTTTGGCATTTTTAACTGCCCAAACACTTGTTTTATCATAAAGATTTGTAACTCTGAAAAAAATTTGCCTAAGTATTTTTTCTGATAAATAAAGCTCACGTCTTCTCTCAAGCGTATTAGATGAAGGGTTTTCGAGAAGATATAGCCAGCTTTGTTTGCACGTTACCCAAACTAAAACAAACCCTTGTCTAATAGTAATCAAGGTGCAGTGAAGGTCCCTCAGAGACCAAGAATAAATATCAGTTTCACTATCAACAAATCCCAACCTACAAAGTTGGCCATGTTTATTTATTGACTGACCAAATATACCAAGTCGAAAATTGTAGATTCTGAAACTAGTATACTCCGCAAGATTTATTCCTTTAAAAAAATAACGTCACTTTATATTCAGTTTTCTTTTTAGATAATTGTTTAGAAACGATACTAATGCCCGAAGGTTCTTTAAGGCGATATATTGAAAAAAATCGCACTTTTATAAGTCATGTCATACGTTGCTGAAAGATCTTACGAATCTGAAAATCAAATATACGTTACTTCATATCCTTAACTAGATACGAGTAGAACGAAAACACGATTAAAGGAATTTGCCTCGATACATTTTATTTCCGAAAAGACCTCTTATAAACGAGAAAACTTAAGATTATTGGTGAGCGATAATTTGTATTCAAAATAAATTACTTTAAATAGTAGATATCATTAATATTCAGAATCGTGTAGAAGCGTTTTTTTGTAGTCCATGAAGTTATTTTTTAATGAAATAATTTGTGTATTTCGTTTACTTTTCACGCGCGATCGCTGTTTTGTCTTTTTTTGAACCCGAGTCAGCCATATCTCTATCTCTATCGGTCTTGGCCGAAACAACGTTTCGATAGATCGCCTTAATAATGCGGGTGTACTTTCTTTTTCCCTTTTATGCTGAAAAGGACACTCACAAAATCTATTGTAGCTATACGTAACACTATCTAATAAGGTTATAAGACTGTTGGCTGGGGGATTCACTGAAAAGAAATGTACTTAGCAATGTAAAAAAATAAGTTTTCCACTGTTTTATTAAAAAAATTGCAGAATGAAATCCACTCCCTGGTTATGAAATCAGCTTAGACTTTAATATTATGAAAAAGTCTCGGTAGTAACGAATAAAACGGGTTTCATAGAACCCGCTCTAAAGCAAGAAAAGACGATTGTTTCTACATAAAAACAAAAGAAGCCCTTAATCTTTCCTTTGAAAAGATAGAGCTTTAGCAAGTCTTTAATTTGAATAACATCTTCTTGTAGTGATATTAATAATAAAGTAAACTGAAAATACTTTAGTCAAAGTTTAGTTTTATAGTAAAAAAAACAGAATTAGTTTCCTTCTTCAAATGTTTTCAAGCTTAATCATTCATTCATTCATTATTTGTCACCTATGATATCGATTACCATACCAAACTCGCTACTGGTATTCCCTAGATTAGAACAATTGCTGTTAAACTATTTTAAATCAATACGTAAGAAAATTAAATGATAATATCGCAGTCTAGTTAGTTACTTTGTAAAAAATACAAATGTTATTTTTGCTGTTTAATAATATTTTTTCTAGTTGATTGATCTTAAAACTATATCATCATGTTTTGGAACCATTGCCTACATTATCCTTCACGCCTCAAAAATATCTGTTCTCTCGTACTTTGTATAAAGCCATTTTACAATCGGACTTTATCTATCGCACTTTGGAGTGCAGCCAAATTTTGACGTGATAGCGGTGACTGCGACTGTGATAGCGAAAGTTGTTATAGCGGATTTGGAATACGTAAATGTATAAATTAGCCGATATATCTTTTATTTTCTGGATCGAATGACTAGAAATGCAACTATTCGGCATACTAACGAGTTCTTCATACCATAAAATACACATCTCGATAAAAGTTGCAACGTTTTAACGCAGTACTGGAATGTATAAAACTATTGATTGAGAATTCGTGCCGATTTGCTTCTTTAGCGTTAAATTTTACGTGTGAACCTGTCATATCACATTAAAGGTTAGCAATGATTATAAAATATTTATGATTTACAGTTTCATTAAAATCGGAAAATAATTTGGTAGATATATTTATGTATCTATCATGATTATTTTTGAAATTAATTTTTAACTTGTTTGGTTTTTTTATACTGAACTGAATAAGATTCGTATGATAAAACTTTTAAAGAAGTTCTAATAAAATATCCCGGTTCACCCGAAGTTTCCCCAGGCTTGTCAGTTTTCGGCGCTCATGCCTGGCTCGTTGCCAGCTATTTTGGAGGGGCATTGGGAATGACGGCTATGAACCTCTGACCTTTCACAACTCGTCTCGCCTTTATCATTCGGCTTCTCTTTGATGTCTTTCCGTACGTGGAATTGGTACAATATTTGACCGAAATCGGGAACAAACAAAATTCGGGATAGCTTTTGGAACTGGGCTATATAAGTGCTGCTTTCTCGTGATTGGGTAAAATTTAAATTCTTAGAACCACAATGTAATAATTGTTTGTCAGATCCACTTAAAAACACCTTTTAATGTTAAGTTAGTGGGTATTACCCATCAGCCAAAACTAAACATTTATGGTTGTTGCCGCTTCTCTTATATATTTTATTCATAGTAATTTCATTCAAGATTATTATATTTTATTGATTTCAAATATGTGCATCGTTTTCATTTAAAAATTCCAAATTAATAACTAATTCCTAAACGGCCCCATTGCTTGTATATATTTAATATACGACCGGATTATTGGGATATCTTATCTTCATAATCCAAACCAACTGTGTATACTTGTAACAACTAATTTTGCTTATCAAATACTAACATTTGCCTGCGTATTGGTCCGCGTGGAGGAGTTTTTACTATGGATGTTCACCTTGAAGGTCCTTATTGAATATTGGTGAAATAATTTTTGAAATCGGATGAATTATTTCGGAGATTACCTTCTTCATTCAAACTTACTAATTTTCCCCCTTTTAAGTTTATGAAGTATGTTGATATTGGTGTTTATAAAGAATGTTATGTAAAGCAAACTTTTTAACATCTCGCTATCAAAAATTTACTTGTAGTTGCTCAACAACTGCTACGGAAAGTTGATGATTATTATACCAGTTTCGACTTCAAATATTTGACCTTACACGATGTTTGAAGAGACTCCATTGTGGCGTAATAATATGATAATATGCGGTATGCGGAAGGACTGGAGGCATCATGAGCAAACAGTGCTAATCGTATGTTGAAATATGTGATGACATAGTTCTTTCCCGCAGAATCACTATTTACTCCTCGTAACCCTATCTGCAAAAAATGCTCATTACAAAATTTTATTTAGTACCAAGCAAGACAACGTATGTTCTTCATTTAACGGCCCTATTACAGTAGGTATTATAGTGTAAGCTTCAATCGAATTAAAACGTCTCGATCACACTGGCATTAACCGGTCAAATAGTATGAAAACGACAGCTGAGCCTCTGTTGTGAAGTATTGGAAACTATTTTTATACAGGGTGGTGCTGTCAATGCGACAATAAATTAAAACATGGGTTATATTAGTTCATAGAAATGGTTTCCCACTTTCAAAAACATTTTATTCGGTTGATAATTTCATGACATTTCTATGAAAGCAGCCAATGTTCTCTCCATTTCATACAAATGTCATGAAATTATCAAATAAATAAGATGTTTTTGAAAGTGGGAAACCATTTCTATGAACTAATATAGCCCATGTTGTAATTTATTGTCGTATTGACGGCACCACCCTGTCAATACATTTCTATAAAATAATGCAGCCAATGTTATATTATTTCATAGTTTAGTCATGAAATTATCAAATGAATAAGATGTTTTTGAAAGTTCCAAATCATTTCTATGAACTAATATAGCCTATGTTTCAATTTATTGTCGTATAGACGGCACCAGCCTGTATATTAAGCCAACTAACTTCACGTTCAGCTAGATTGGTCTATAATATAGTGGTCAGTCGATGTGTGTCGCTGTCGAATAACGTATATATATATAAATGTAAAACTTGGACTCTGCGCAGTTCATTTGTTTCCTTATGTTAAGGGTACTGTCATGTCTTAATTGAGACAAAAGTCTTTAAATTAAATAAAGAGAAAAAAACTGTCTCCACCTCAACATCACGGACATAGAAGTTTAGTAACTCGTTTCTTTGTCGAGCTTCCAAAACTTTAAGTTCTTTGCCAGCACAATTGTGTTTCCTCCTTCCTATAACGTGAGATCCTTCAAAATAGGCGTGAAAAGGTGTTATGGGGCGGCAAGGTGGAGCCGTCTACAACTGTGTGTTCTAAGCTGCACTAGCTGTGTTCGCGTATGGACTCTTCTTAGGGGCCATTCATTTATTACGTAAGACGAATTTTGCTAGTTGTCGACCCCTTCCACCCCTATTATAAGAAAAATAAGATTAGGCCGACCCCCTCCCCCGTGTTTAATATTTATTACGTAAGAATGTAAAGGAAAAAATGAATGTGCATTCATTTTTTCCTTTAGATCAAAATCTTGTAAGAAAAAATAAGACATAGTCGAAACACCCCCCCCCCCCCCCCCTCTAAATCGTCTTACTTAATAAATTAATGGCCCCTTATCGCCTCACATCAGGTGGTGTTGAGTAATTAGCCGTGCTTTGTAGCACTAGCTGTCTTCGCATATGGACTCTTCTTACCGCTTCATATCAGGCGGTGTTGAGTCATTTGTGCTTTGTATAAATTATCTATATTTGTATCAGGACAAAACCTTTCTTATATGTATTTATAAATAACTTTATTTTGAAGAAAGAAAGCTTTAACTGTTCTCTTGAGCTATTTCAGTTTTGATCAATTATTTTAGAAATCTCAACTTGAATAATCAAGGTGTAAATCTGTGATGGTATTAAAATTTATCTTCATTTTTGGTTATGTAAGAAAGAAGTGTAAGTGAATTATGTAGTAATACATCATATTTGTACAGAAACATCAAATTTCACGAATTAGATAAGAAGGTAGATAGACTGAGACATGTTTATCACTTTATCGCTCCGGATATGGTAACGCAAGATTTGCATATTTCTCTTCATGTGAAGCCAGACTATATGTGATGGTTTATTCCATTGGGCTGAATTCTGTTGCGCAACGACTGATTCTGAATTTAAGTTCAGTGCTATTCTTTCTTAATTAATGCGACATAAAAAAGACAGGTTTCAGGTGATATATTTCAAGTTTCCATAGCAGAAGTTTTCAAGGATTTTGGCTTTATTTCAATGCACATCTAAAAATATGTCGGCTAAAATAAGCCTAGAGTGTATGGATCGGTTAAAGAAATAAATTTAAAGGAAAGCAGATATTTGAATTTTAGTTTTAGGTAATAAAAACCAGTCTCTCTTTTCATAGACAATGTTATCGCTATCTTCAAAGAGAAGAGTGTTAGACTGAAACATAAAGCTTAAAGAAGTAAGTGGTAGTGTAACTTTATAAGATATGGTAATTATATCAACAGTGATGTTATTTATCATCTCCTCTTTACAAGCATTGATTTCTTCAATGGCTCTTACAGCGTTGATTGCTATTATAATGTTGTTAACGTACCTATTATTATCCTTCACAAAGTAAATTGTTCGTGGAAAACTGCAAGCGCAGTCTAGATTTAAATTGTAATTATTATTGTAATAATGTTGCTCTGGCTGGCTGTATGTTTTCGTAATGTTTACGTGACATGTATTTGACAGTTAAACGCCAGCGGCAGCGGTGGTCTTCAGCTGTCAAAACTAGCCCATTACGATAATAACCATTGCTGTTACGAAATAGAGCGATAATGTAGTTCTATATTACATGTATTATATTATACCTACTTACTGCTTTTGAGATATTTGATTGGTTAGGAGAACAAAATTAGTGCCTTATTTAAATCTATCTAGGTTATTCGTGTTTGTCACAAAATAGATTTGTTAGATTGTTAGGTAACGCAATTTTAATGGAGTCTTGTAATTATTTTGGTCATTGTGGCAAATATCACGCGATTATGATGAAGGAGAATGTACTGTAATAACAGATATTAATTACTTTAGTATTCTTAGACTCACAGTTCACACCTAAGTTCATATTATTTAAGAAATAGAAAAAAAGAAATAGATTTATTCAACGCCACACAAAGTAGGTATACACATTATTCGCATAAAGACTTTTATTATAGATAATAGTCAACGTATAAATTAATATACTCACTTTCAAACCTCAAGGTTATAATAGGGCTCTCCCAAGGCCTCGGTAGCTCAGCGCAGCCGCCCTAGTTTTAAAAGGCCCCGGGTTCGCATCCCGTTAAAAAAATACAATATAAATATGTAAATTAATTTTAGGTAAACAGACTCTAAATAAATAAACAAGCCTCCAGGACTCCTAAACTTGTGTCCATCACCCAAACATCTTCCGAGATTCTTCCGATAATCCCACTGACAACGGAAGCACCTCTATGAAGTCCACTATTGGCAGCATGGGTTCCACTAATGATACTCTCGCAGTCTTGGGCAGCTAGCCAGAGCTGCTTAAGTTTTTCTCAACAGCAGAAGATTATGGTTCATCATTTTACGGAGACCTTGTGATAAGTCGCATACTTATCACAAGGTACCATCGTATGTTTGCTATTCTTGAGCATTCTTAAATTCATATTGCTTCTAAATTTGTTAATCGAAAAACTGTCCTTGCTAAAAATTATATTATTATGAATTGGAAGTCCAAAGTTTTACTCCAGGATATTAAAAGCATCTAATAGCCTATTATACCTTCTATCCATTTAACCTCTACAAATTTGCTTAAAGAAATTTTGTTGGGTGTGATTTTACTTTTTAGATTCATATTGTAAGAAAATGGTTCAGATTATTCTTCTCATTACAAATACATTGTTTTCATCGTCATCATCTTCATCAACAACCAGTAGATATAGACGTTCCACTGCTGCACATGAGGAGTTTGAGTGCTGAAACACATGAGGAGTTTGAGCCATTACACCACCACGCTGGCCCGTTCGCGGGTTAGTGGGTTATTAATATTTTCATCCCACCTTTTAAAAGAACTTTGTTCCAGGACTTCTGGTTGAATAAAATTATCTTGAGCGCTAAATCAGTTTATTAAAAAACTGCACAGTGTAAGAAAAGCTATCGAACAATAACAGACATGTATTTCTCACACGCACGATTGTGAACCAGACAATTGTAATATATTTATATCTTGTACAGATAGAGGATCGTGCGTTTGGGTACTGTTTCCATGTTTAACATACGCTAATATGCGACCTACTATAAGTTTTTTTATATTTATTTAGGGGACAAACATGAGATATACTACTTATAATTTTGTAAGCCAAGTATCGCTTTCAACTTTGTTCTAGTCAATACAGTTTTATTTTAAACCCGGGAGAATTGTGGAAGAAACACGTGAGGAGTTAGGGCCAGAGCTCCACTCACTCCACAAAATCTGTGTTACTAATACAACATGTTACATTAGCACTTTTTATACTTCTTTAAATAAATCATACTGGGTTTACTTCTACTTCGTATTAGGATCAATCAGATCCTAATATTAGTATGAAATTGGTAATTCGTGCGCCTGATTCCCTGGGAATGGATCTAGAGACCTATTGGAATGGAGACTACAGGGACTATAGTCCCGAGTACTCGGTTTCTGCCTTTTCTGTATCCATAAACTCGAGTGCTCGGGTATTCATGGCATATCTCTGCGGTATGCATTGCACCTGTTCTCTAGATCAATTCCCAGGGAAATGTGCGCTAGACTTCTTAATTTCATACTACTTCAACACTACTATCTTATTCAAGTCCCATATACACTTAGGAAATTGTAGCACCGAAAGACCAAAATATACAAATAAGTCACATGTAGATGATCAGAATTTTACTCTTCTGGAATTAATCAGTTCGCAAATTAAAAACTCCACACCATACCTCCATGTAAGTTCGATAAAAGAGAAAATTAACGTGTCGTACAAGCGAAAGGAAACGCGTAAATTACGCAATTCCGCATAATGGTAAGTACATCGAATGCATAGCAAGCGGGCGTGACAGCGCAAGCGATGCGCTGCATCGACAAACAGAATCACCGATTGGAGTGACAGCATCGAATGAATAATCTTACATCGACGTATTCATATTCTAAACGCTCCCTTAACAGAATTTCACATGTACGTTTTGTTTGTTATTATAGCCGGCGGTTGTATAATGTGCGCTGCATCGTAAAATGACTGTGTAATTTTTAGATCAAGTTTGTGAAAAAGGATCTAGCTTGCCTATTTACAATTTGTGAAATGCTCTAAAAATCGGATTCTCTCACGGAGCCCTGCAAATTATCTATTTTGGGCTTAGTCATCAAGATAAGAACAAAATGACTTAAGAGAAATCTCGGAAAAGTTTCAGAATAGACCCAGTGTGTCCTTAAAGTAACAGAGCTGTGTAGAGTAACAGAGCAGCAAGGAAAAGGAAGAGCTTTCCCTTCTTGCTGTATCATTAAAACACTAATTTACCTAAAGTTTTATAGAAACATTAATACAGGGTTGTACATCGCCCTAGACTTTCCCATTATGTAAAACGAGCTGGTAAGCGTGCCCCTGCATATGACGCCCAGATGATTTGTTTGTTTGAGAAGCGACCGTTACTCCAGGCCGTTTTAGCTCAGCTAACTTGACAATAAGGCGTTTAACTGTCATGCCGATGTAATTTGTTGCTCAAATATTATTAAAATTTAACATGCTAAGTGGACGGCGAAAATTAGGCAAAGTAAAGTGACATGATGGTGTAAGTAAACTAACGAACTATTAGGCTCTTGTGTGAAATTATTAGAAATTTGTGCATGGAGCATTCCAGGACTGGCTTTTCCTTAAGAGGTTAAGTGAATGAGCTAGGAATTCTTCGCTTTTGCACTTTAAAAACAATATTTGAGTAAACGGGTAAAAACTTTAGTTAGATATTTGACATGGTGATGACGTCACTTTTTTCACTGCTCAGTTTTTCAGCAAATTGTAGCCTTAACAAATTTTGGACACTCTTTAGTTCCACACTTAGTTTTTCGACAACGAATTTTCACGTACTATTGTGGTGTGACAGTGTTCACTCAGCGTTGATTTAGGGGTCATCAAGGGCTCTTCTATCTAAGTCGGCAACATCTTTAGCTTGTTCTAGCAATTTACAAATATCCATAAGCAGCGACAACCACTTACCGTCCGGTGGGACGTCCGACTGTGCCGTGTATTTTACAAAAATAACTGTGGCTAAATAAGTTTTAAATATGTTTATAAAAAGATTTAGTCTGTCAAGCGACGTTATACCACCGGAGGGCTATGACTATTAAAAATCAATTCAATCTGGAATCTGATGCTTGACGGGTTAAAATAAAAAAGGAGGAAGTAAATAAACTTATTCCTATGTTGCATGAATTCAAAATCAGATTGGATTTCTGTTGAAATTGGAATTTAAAGTTATTAGGCAACCCCATAATGTATATTAAACAGTAAATCTTTTGCCCACAGTCAATGATCCAGTTAAAAGAGCGCAAGGAAATGGACGAGGCGTTCAAGAAAGCACAGAAACCCTGGGCGAAATTCCTCCAGAAGGTGGAACGCACCCGACTAGAGTACCACACCGCATGCAAGCAGGAGAGGACAGCACAGAACCAGGAGAGAAACGCGAGTGGGGACAGCTCGCTGAGTCCTGACCAGGTCAGTGTACGTTATACATTTTTTTCTTTTATACAAGCATGCTTTGATCACATCTTAACATAGGTAGAGAGTAATTCACTCTAGTCTGGAGACTCATTCAATTACTAACTGAAACGAACCGGGCGCTAACCAAACTTCGCACACAACGTTATTCAATATGACTGATAGATGATTGGGGACAAGATTTTGGAGAGATCGTATAAAGGTGTAATTTATTTCTAGATAAATAATTTCCAGTAGACTCGCGAAAGGAGAGCTTGAAAACAAATATGCCTAAAATAAATATGTACGGTATGATATAAAAATAACCACATAAAAATATATCAATACAAAGTTAGATTTGGTGTAATATCCCTGCCATAATAGCGTAACTAAATCATAAGAATAAAATTAAACAGCTGATAAAAAGCGTCAATGTACTTCAGACAGTTTATTTATTATATTTTATTTATAATATAATTCTTTACTGTCAAACAGCTACTGGAAACTAACAAGTAGGTAACTAATATCACGGAGTAGTCGAATTCTACACATAGCTTTCGAGAGTATAATAAACCAGTCCTTGAGTCTTTATTTACGCAGTCCTTGCAATACTCATCGGATTACAGCAAAAAAAACTTTTCTGGACTCCACTCTTCAAGAGAAGTTTAACTAATTGTTATCAGTTATTTATAAAGTTTATGAATAAGCAACTTTTCCATGACTTAGTAAGTGGAATAAATAGACTTATTTAACTTCCTATTGAAAAGGAAGCCTCATATACTTAATTTTAATAATCATGCACTTACACCTATTACCTAGCCAAGTAAGCATCATTAAGAGGTTGTGAATTATAACACTATTAATGTGTTTTTCTAAATATACAATTTAATGGCTGGGTTTTAAGAAGAACCTTGATCCCTATAGGTTTATAACGGTGAGATTTCGGTTTGTTTATCTAGAGATTTTTCACGAGGTCGAAGATAAGTCACGTTCACATAACAGCTAGCTAGGTGACAAACTCGGAATAGAATTTTTGAAAATCATCATCATAGAGAATGGAGCTTAAACTGAGGATTATGTTGTAAAATTTTCATCATGTACCATATTGTTGATTTAGGTAGAACAATTCGATTTTTTCTTATTAGTTTATAGACACGGACCGTCGATCCGTGTACAAAAAAAAAGTGATTGAAGATGTATACAGAATTACAGGAGTTACTCAAGAGATAGGCAATGCATAAATTGCAGAGAAAAACAGTCAGGAGGCCGTACTCATAATAATAATATGAGGCCGGCCCCATAACTCAAGAAACTTAAAATCTAATTTTAAAACTAACGTGATTCACCGTCCGCGGTCCCTTCGGTGATCTTATGGAACAATTCGATAAGGTTTTTATGAAATATATAGAGCAAGCATCTTCATCGTAGCGTCAAAACCTTCAACATCAAGTGTTTACCTCACTGCATTGCTTCAAGATTAAGAAAGAGAACGAGAGAACGTCTTCGGAGCGCCCAAATGAGATGGTACTATCGAAAACCACAGTTAGAAAGATGGCAACCAAATTTAAGTAGCATTGTTTTTGTATTATTGTGTTACTCCTCTGCTGTGCTCTTGGAAGCTCTATAATTATTGTCATGCTGCCACCACAACTTTCAAAGGAGTTCCGGCGCTCAGTCTTACTGCAGTTACTTAAGCATATCAGTATTTAAGTATTTGGTTGGGATCTCGCATAGCGGTATCGTCAACCTCATTTATGAATGACCACTGCAAAAATATCAATATAACAAATAACTCAGTATCACAAACATCCATCGAGATCTCGCATTCTTCTAAATTTTACACTATACTGCTTAAAATGACAGGTTTTAAATAAATAATGAAAAACATTTGCACAAACATTGGAAACTAAAACATAGCAGACGAGTAAAGAACCCGCAAAGCATGTTACAAAGACGTTGACATAACTGTATGTAATAAAACCTGTGCTGTTGCGTTTTACGAATTAACACCGCGAACTCGAGTGACCAGCCATTTAAAAGTTTACGAACAGAAACCAGAAATTATAAAGCGATCCTGCTCTTTTTAAAAGTCATAAAACGATTAATGTTAAGTTGTTTTTCTGAATACAAAAATTGATATAATGGGGCTTGTTTTTATCTGCCATAAAAATAATATTTTAAAATATCAAGATAAATTTTAGACTTTAGTAAATAATGCAATAGCTTTAATCACCTTCAAATGAGAACGACTCGCAGAGTCATTTAGAAATATAAGATTTCTATAAATATAAATTCGTAAAAAATAGGAATTTGCAAATAACATGTCTTTCCAACCAATCAATCATATCACCCTATGATGTCCACTGCTAAAAAAAGGTCTCTCCCATTGATTTCGCAGCGGTAAACAGTCGGAGATATTACATCTCCCTGTTTTACGCCTTTCTGTGGTTGGATAGCTTCATATACTGATTCTGTCCACCGACCGACATGGTGGCGCTCAGGACTGGGCGATCGCGTACATACAAACATCTCAGTACCTCGATATACCGATAGTAAACGTGGCATCTCTAAAGGGACTGAATCACGGCCCATGTTTCGATCAAATTCATGACCTTCTCGTAGTCCAAACACCAAGCAAAGTGGCCAGTAAACTCCTAGATCTTCTGTATAACCTGCCGCACCGTATGTATGTGGTCTTATTACAGAAATTACCTTTACGCAAACCGGCTTGTTAGGGAGACTGGAAGTCTTCATAACCTGCACGCGAGACGATTCGTGATAACCCTCGAAAGCAACTTGTAAACCTGGCTCAGAAGCTTGATGGGATTTTTGAAGAACAACATCACTAGGCCTCCGCTCCACGCTTGTGGCGATGTATCCTGGAGTATGACGGAATTGAACAGCCTATGAAGGAGTTTAAGTACCGGTGTACCACCCGCTTTCAGAAGCTCTGCAGTAATTTCGTCCTTACACGGCACCACGCCTTGTTATTCTTAAGTTGTGGCCCGGTATTCTTGTACAGGCTGACGTTCATCAGTATAATGTCGGATTAGTCGGGCTCTTGGGTCTGAACTGATTACAGGATTCCTTTGGTGGTTATACAGGCTGGTGCCGTGAATACGACAATAAATTAAAACATGGGCTCTATTAGTTAAGTGAAATGGTTTTCCACTTTCAAAAACATCTTATTCGTTTGATAATTTCATGACATTTCTATGAAATAATGCAGCCAATGTTTATAATATTCCATACAAATGTCATGAAATTATCAAATGAACATAAGATGTTTTTGAAAGTAGCTAACCATTTGTTTGAACTAATATAGCCCATGTTTCAATTTATTGTCGTATTAACGGCACCAGCCTGTATAAATCTCCATTATCATCATCATCACCATCACCAACCTACATACGTTCTACTGCTGGGCACAGGCCTTCCTACATGGGAGAAACACATGAGGAGTTTGGGCCATAACACCACCACGGTGGCCTAATGCGGGTTGGTGGGTTAAGAGGCTGATAAACGCCAGCGACCTTGAGGAAATGAATTTTGAGGCCCCGCCCACTAATATTTCCGATAACGTGGCTCCACAATACTACACCGACCAGCCGCGTAACTACTACAACCTCAAAAGCGCCAAGCTAAAAAAATGCCACTAGATGGCGTGCTCCACGTGCTTTATTCCATAGACCATTATAAAAATAGAAATGAACAATAAAAAACTATGCACTTTTATAAAAAATATGTGGAATTTTTAAATTAATAGTAAATATTATACACGGTCAATATACTTATTTATACTAACAAATTTTATTAAGGGACCTATTATGAAATCGAAACATGACAATCAGGGATGCAATTATAAAAGACAAATCATAATAGTTTTGACATACGTATTTTCATGTCAGCTGTTCTATAAATTAGAGCTCGAATAAATTTTGGTTTTGAAACGCCTTGTAAATTTTTAAGTGCATGGATAGCCCAATCCGACACTATGAGAAATAGCGAAAAGTACTCAAACGACTCTCGAAAAGGTAAAAGAAAAACTAAACTGCATGCATTGGATGCTTACAAAATATTCCTAGCCAAGAATCAAAACTATTGTTTAAAAAAAAACTCACATGGTGTATTACACCATTCGATTAGATTCCAAATTACAAAATTCAAGTTTCAAGTAGGTTTTGCTTTTATAAATTATGCTACAAAGTACGAAGCAGTATGCAAAAAGTTACTAGTAATCAACGAAACGTCGAACCAAATGTAAGTTATTGGCACGATGTTATTAAAACGTAAAGTGGATTACTCGCACTTGTTTACATTTTATTTCTTTTTCACTGTGGCCTTTAACATTACTTTAAAACATGTAGCAGTTTATAAAAATCCAACATTTCCCTTCCGTTTTTCATATGTAATATCTTCCCGGAATGTATTGTTCCTTGTATACCGCGATACTATCGAATTGTGTAATGATAGTGTTTTTTTTTTCAAAATCAACGGGTTCTATTTCTACCTTAATTTTTGATTTCTCAAAAATATAATGCTGCACTTTTAGTTTTTATCGAAATCGGTCCCGATACTCTTTTAAGTACTTTTCGTTATTTCTATTTGGAATTCGGAATCCATAATAGATTATTTTTTATCTAAATCGTTTAAGCAGCTTAAGTGTTAAAATGTAACACCCAGAAAGACACAGTTACATTCGCAATTATAAGAGTATGGATGTGTCATCTTATCGATCGATCGATCGATCGAAGATTAATCAAGTAAGTATTTATTTTTTTAAGTTAAGAGCGTTTACGCCGCAAGGCTTTCAATACAAACTTAATTTTTTAAAAAAAGTGAATGCCGTAACATTTCAATCATTACTTCAATGTCGGAAAGGTATTATTGATATAGAACTGACTACAACAGCTTTTTGGGCACCACAGGAATGCGGTGATTGATGATATATTAAAATGTGTGCTGTTTAATATTTATTCATGTTTCGATACAGAGTTTTGTCGATAAAATAATAATAATATTATGAAATAGACTTTCTATGAAACGTATGAAACTTTATTCGATTGTATCAAACAGTAATGATTGGTTATTAGGTTAATCAAGAAATTTAGTTATTAAAATTCTGGAACAGTAATCTGTGAAATGATATACGAAATTGAAAAATTATGTGTTTTAATAAATACTCATCTGAAACAGTCTAGAGTATATTGAAATTTGGAACATGTTAATTTTTTTATAGATTTATTTCTGTAGGTTAGGTATGTGAACTACGAAAACAAAGCATCTTTCGCCATGGTTGATCCCGGGATGGGTCACCGTTGGTCCCGGTTGTTGTTACAACCTCTTTACCCCACCAACTCGCACTGGGCTAGCGTGGTAGTGTTATTGCCCAAATTCATCATGTGTATCATGTGTTTCTTCCATATAGGAAGGCTTATACAGGGCGTCTCACGGCCATGCCACACGGAGGGAAAGTATATTAAATATTGAACGTAGGATATTTTACTAAAAGAAGACATCGTTTTATTTTTAATAATATGTAGAACTGCATTCACAGATTTTTTAAAAATCGCCTACCTCAACCGGGAATCGAACCCGCCAAATGTGATAGAAGAATTACATGTATTTTATAATAGCGTTTGAAAGGGCTACTCATGAGCATTATTTTTTCCTAAATAACCTAGCATATTAAATGAAAGTAAGATCATAAAATTTTACATTTTATTTAAAAAAAAAAAATTATCAAATGCTCAAAATGTGATCCGTTCTGTTGTATACAAATTCTCACTCTTTTGATAATTTCTCTCCCTGTCGATTTACTTATTTTTGCATGGTGGATGTTTGAAATAATACGTCTAAGTTCATTTTGTAACTCCTGCACACTGTTGTACCGGTTCCTGTAAACTAAATCTTTTACATAACCTCATAAAAAAAATCAAGTGGGGTTAGATCTGGGGATCTCGGTGGCCATCTAATTTGTCCAAAAGTGCCGATCCAGAGGGCCTAGACAAGATGCCTATCGATAATCGCTATCGCTATCGCTATCGCTAAGCGGAAAATGTATGGGATTTGACATAAGCTCTCGATTGACTTTCGATTGTAAATGTCAAATTTCATACATTTTCCATTTAGCGATAGCGGTAGCGATTGTCAAATGGCATCTTCTCTAGGCCCTCAGGAAGGAAAATATTCATTAAGAAACTCGGCTGTTCTCCTACTGTTATGAGCCGGAGCCCCATCTTGCTGGAATATGAGATTTCGTCGATCTGCATCAGGAAGATTATTAATCTCATTTCTTAAAATCTCAAGTATTTCTAGATATCTTTCCGTGTTCAGAGTTCCTTCGTAAAAATGTATTAAGAGAACCCGGTTACTTACAATCCCACACCAACAGTTGAAAGAAAAACGCACTTGATCATTAGTCTCGCGGATTCGTAAGGGATTCTGTCTGGACCAAATGCGATTATTACGCCGGTTGTACATACCGTTGTTACTAAAGGTTGACTCGTCTGACCAAATAATGGTGTTCAAAAAATTTTGATCCTCAAGGATGAGTCTCTCGATATGTTGGCAGAAATTAAATCGTCTTTCAGTATCTCCCACTAATCGCCCTTCAACATAACTTTTAAACTTGTATTTTTTCAGAACGCGATGTATTCTACTCTTTGAAAGTCCAATTTCTTCTTCAACTTCCCTCACTGAACTCTTCGGGTACGCTTCAAAGTAAATTAGAATGTTGAGTTCATAATCGCTGACGTTTATTATCTGCTGCTGTGGTTGCTGTAAGCGATGATCAAAACGTCCTAAATTTGTTAAATTATCCACCATTCTTTTCAACACATATCGAGATGGTGTGCGTCTATCGGGATATCTTTCGCGGTACCACCGCAAAGCTAATGAAATGTCTTTGTGATTTAAAAAGTATGCTTCTATTAAATCCAAATTATTTTGGTACGCCATGGTAAGTAAATTAACACAAAAATTGCTAATAAACGAAAATGAAACTAACAATAAACAAAAGAACAGACGCTTGAAAATTTACGTGTTCCATTTTCGAATCATTTATTTTTAATAATATCAGCCAGTTGCATGGTAATTGTGAGCTCATGAAGAAATGCATACAAGTACCTACTACACTTCATGTATCGCTTTATTATTATCATGTACTTACACCACGGAAATCTCGTATCTCCAGTGGGTAGGTCTTTGAAATGATAATGTTAATTGTTGGAAGCATGGCCAAGTCAGAGGAAATTTCCCTGAACAAAATTTTTAATAAAATGAAAAATGTTATGATTTTAGTTTCATTTAATATGCTAGGTTATTTAGGAAAAAATAATGCTTATGAGTAGCCCTTTCAAACGCTATTATAAAATACAAGTAATTTTTCTATCACATTTGGCGGGTTCGATTCCCGGTTGTGGTAGGCGATTTTTAAAAAATCTGTGAATGCAGCCCGCCTAGCATGACCACCGAAACGCGATATAATACGATATGATAAAGCTATTTATCGCTTCGAATTGTCAAAAATCATTGGATATAACCGCCATCTTCAAATTTTATCGAAACTGCGAACTTGCATTATATATATACTGTTCGCAGTTTCAATAAAATTTCGAAAATAGCGGTTATATCCAATGATTTTTGACAGCTCGAAGCGATAAATAGCTTTATCATATCGCGTTTCGGTGGTCATGCTAGGCGGGCAGTTCTACTTATTATTAAAAATAAAACGATGTCTTCTTTTAGTAAAATATCCTACGTTCAATATTTAATATACTTTCCCTCCGTGTGGCATGGCCGTGGGACGCCCTGTATAACGTATACAGGCTAGTGATGATGATGATGATGATAAACAGTGTTACAGTATGTTTAAGCTAAACAATATAAATAATAAATAGTACATTTAAATGTAATCCTAACAACTTTGCCCACAGCTTAGGTACATTAACATAAATTATAATAAACATGAATTGGGATGTAGCCTAAGTTTAAAATTGGCGCTATTTTTCACAAAATCGGAAAATATATGCTACCACTACCCATAAAAACAATTCAAACTTAAAAGATATGAAATATTGTTAAAATTGTACCCTTTTCGAAATAAAAAAAAGACATTAATTTTCAAAATTTATCAAAAATGATAATGTAATTAGATTGCTGACATCAATTAAAGCAACTATTATAATGACAACTATTAATAAAAACATACTTAATACATAGTTATTATTAATTTTGTCAGTATGCCCATACATTTCTTAGTAATATGGGAACATGTGACTTCACCTGTCCCGTAGATTTTCTATGGAGCCTTTTTGGATGTTGCGCCGCAACATATCAACATGCCACTATATCTGTGAAAGTATTGATCTTAGACATACTATTTCTTTTGCAATATTTCTTTATGAGTTATAAACTTCTTATTTATGAAATAAAAAACAAGTTGTCAACTACCCTATTGCTGAGAGCAAATTTGTACTACAATAATATAGTGGAAAGAGGACATATTTGAATCATGCATAGTTTGCCGGTACAAAAGTTGAAATATAGAATACTCAACATCGTGGACTGAAATGGACAATTGAACACCGTTCTACAATTTTTTACCTATTTTTCAGTAAACTGTCTATAGACCTGGCCGGGCCTACATACATTTTTGAAACATCTCTTTTATAGGATATGATAAAAGTTCTGGTTTTAAAATTTACATATAAAAGAACCTTTAAGCCTAGCCTAGGCTTAAGCTAATTTAGTGTTGTATGCATTTAATAATCTAAAATTAACTGTGCCTGTTGTTCTTCATGAATCACATTTTGTAACCGGAAAAATTAATATTAGAAAGAACAGAAACGAACCATTCGATACCTTGATTATTTTTAAGACTGCCGGGTCTGACAATTACGTAGGTCTATGAAATAAACCAAACTTATTTTATGGTTCTATATAAAAACTTTGTTGAAATTTATCTTTGTATTATGTATTACATATAAATACATAAGTTTTTTTTTACTTTCCTTATTCATTATTAGATAAACAAAGAATAATAAAGAAATAAAAAATATTAAAAAAGAATTAGTAAAGAATGAAAAAATAAGAAACATAAACAAAAAAGGACTAAAAATAAACATACATAAAAATAATAAAAAAAAAACAAAATTAAAAAAAAATTGTTACAAAAAATATTTTTTGTATTTATAGTTTAATCGTTTTTTATATTTATATTTTTTTTACTTTCATATTTCATATTCAAAAAACAAATAAGAAATAAAAAATACAAATAATAAAAAAAAAGTTGTGAACCATTGAAGGATTGAACCCCTACCTCTCTGATAGTAAGTCGTGCATCTCAACCCCTACACAATCGCGACAGAGTCATTTATTTCGAAATTAACTATCTAAATTATACAATATACTTATACATTTCCCTTCAAGTAAACATAAACTTACTTTACAACTTCCATCTGTGACTGTGAATCTGAATAAGTACAACTTTCGAGATGATTATGGAGTTTTTGATAGTTCCTAAAATTAGATAAAATTAGCTATCTAAAGAAAAAATAATCAGGTTATTGTTGTGTTATTTACCCCTATACGAGTGGTTTTTGACTCTTTTTAGACCTTTTTCTTGGTTTTCCATTGTCCAAAATAATATTTATACCATAAAATTTTTATTTCATAAATAATATTATTAATGAAATAAAATTTTCACAATAAAATTTTACGAAATTATTTACTCATTTTTGTCTATCTACTATAATACACTCACATAGTAATCACTAAAACCTAAAATATAATTGTCTATTTGATATTTGCAAATTAAAACAGACGCAGACTGATATTATTAAGAACCGCGAGCAAAGAAGCGACACAGGTCCACCTAGCAGCACGCCTTGGCGATCACTGTCGTTTCCTCTACAAATGAAAGAGAAGAATGGATAATGGCGCGAATCGCTATTGAAATCGGCTGAAGAATTCAGAATAAATTTATTTACTAAAAAACTAGTTACTTATTTGAAATTGTAAAACATCAATATTATAAAATTTAATAAAACAAGTTTGTTCCCTAAAAATAAGAAAAAAACCTTTGACATATAACGCAGAATTTGTTCTGAAAGCTGATTTTGATGGGTGACTTTGGCATTTTTTTTATACAAACATTTTGATTATAATGTGTTTTGGGGACATGCATATTATCAGAAATATGTCCAAGAGTAACATATATTTTTTTCACTGCGTTTATTTCAACAGATTGTGCTAAAAAAAGTTTTAAGTAAGGCTCAATTAGCAATTATCAGCCTCTTAATGCCGTTGCAGTACCAACCGCGACCAACGGCTTAACGTGCCTTCCGAAGCACGGAGGAGCTAGACATAACAAAGTTTGATTGACCCATCTTGGGCAAACCCACTCCACGCACTGAGCTATTGGAAGAGCCAAAGAGACTGCGATATACTGGTGTAGATTGGGCCCTCTTCGAGCGTCGGATATATGGGAGAGTAGGGAATATAAGGTGGAATCGTCCTGCCCCGGAAGTCTGTGCTCAGTTCACCGCTATGGTAGGGAGCACCGCAAAGCAGACACTGGGGTTTGTTAAGGTCAGGGTATCCAGTGGTGGGCACGAGTGGTGGTCGCCGGAGCTGGATGAACTACGTCGGTTGAACAACAAGTTGCATGCATCGGACCTGGAAACTAACCCGTGTCCTATCTATTTGACTTTACCTATCCAATTTTCTACAAACGCCCACGGACTTATTTTATTTCTAAGTTATTGAAGTATTAATAAATCGTTCTGCCTCACGCGCCATACATTTCTTCCGTTCCGATTCCTACAAGAAATGTGCCGTCAGTGTTGGCTCTTATCGACTCGGTTATCACACGATAGTTTTATCGATTACTCGGAATCAAATACATCGATATTTTTGAATATATGTATGTATTTATCGAAACCTTGCTAAATTCTTATATGTACTGTGAGAATATAATTACGATAATTTAATTTATTATTATATTTGAATTGCATATAATATTGCTAAATTTATTTTAATTACTAACGTTTTTAGAAAGTGGTTGATGCCATTAACAATTCAACAATACCCAAACATCTAAAAAATATTTCGATACCTATAGTCACAGGTTGTTCTTTCTTATGAATATTAAAGGTTTCCGGTAAATTTTTAAAATTGTATGACGTGTTCCCTTAACGATGTAGGCCAGTTCCGACCAGTCAGTGTTACTACTCGTATGCCTACGTCATGATTAACCACATCTGTAGGTACCTACTACGGCGTAAAACAAAATAATAAATTAGAAACATTTTCTTAGATATAATCTTCGTTCGAGCTTGAAGAAAATTCTGAACTTAGAACACAAATTGTAAAAGCAAAATGAGCACTAGTTAATTCACATGATTTTCGGTAGTTGGTTGTTTTGGTCAGTCCTTTGGCTGGTCAACAAACTCTAAGTCGCAGTGCTATCGATCCGAAGGTTCTATGGCCGCCACCGCCCCACTTACCACCATCGTTTCAAATTATTTACAACTACAATTTCGTATTGATTGTTATTCGTCACTACGTCACTACTACTTAGGTATTAACTTAAGTGCTATTTTTTAGGTTGAAATGATAATAGCATAACACGTAGTAAAATGTATGTCTGAAGTACACCTATACTACTTCAAAAGATACTATTTTTCTCCAAGCTCCTTATGTATTTCTTTAAAAGAAATGAACTGTTAAAATATTTAGAGTGTCCTAACATCAAACTATTAACGTATCATATAATCTCCATTACTACATTTACGAGTTTTATTAGTTTTCGTATTAACTGCAAAAATGTAAACTGCAATTGTGTTTTATTTTACTCTTGTGTTATGACAACGTTGCATTATTATCTTTGATATAATATAATTGCTCATAATAATGGTTAATATGTAGTAAAAGTTTATAAACGAATACATTCCACTTCTTAAATACAGCTTTCGACAGTTTCGTAAATAAATATTTCAGAAGCGTCTGCTACCAGGAGTGAAGTTTCCATTCAACACTGACGTCACACCTGCGCTATTTCGGATACTCTCAGAAAATAAATACTCGCTTAAAAATAAGCTCGTGGCGGTCGTCATCTGAAAGATTGTTAACGATTTTCTTTTGTTTATGCCGTTTATGGTTAAGATTGTAAAAGAAATAAATTGAAATTTGCGTGCGAAATCACATGAGGCTAGGTATGAACTTATGATATTAGGATTAGAAGGGCCAAAAATTGTTTTGGGACGATCATAATTAAACAAAACATTGACAGATTAGATCGATTTTTATTAGTAAAACATTGAAAATAAATGTAGAACAAAATCATCAATGTCAATCCTAGCCCCGTAAATTACTGGGGACCTTGTTTGTAGTACCTAAAGACCCCTTAAGTAGAAGATCCCCAGTAATTTACTGAATGAACTCATCAAAGTTTGCTCCTTTTACACATCACACAAAACCGTAAAATGTAACACACTATCTTAAATTCATCATAACATGCAATTTCGTATGCCGATTACTTTTACGTTTGCCGATTCTAGAGCAGCTTTGTACTGTATTATGTTCCTATAGTACTTCAAACATTGTCCAAAAGTAATCGAGACATTCAGTATGAATATCTTCATTTAACTTACGTTGATATATCATCATAATTCGTTAAGGGTTATATGATTAATTTTAATTATTAATTCATTTATTTTATTTCACGACCGACTGGTCGAGTGATCTGTCTGTACCCCTTGCTATACAGGCTACTCGGTCAAGAGGTAGGTCCCCGGGTTCGTATCCCGGTAGGCGCAAATGTTTGTATGATGAGTACGAACATTTGTTTACGAGTCATGGATGTTTATATGTTTATTTAGTATATTACTAATATTTATATACCTACATATTATAATCATTATTTCTCCGTTATCTAGTATCCATAACACAAGCTCTTGATGATGCTTACTTTGGACTAGATAATAGGTGTGTGAGTGTATCAATATTATTATTAATTATATCTTGCTATAATCATATTCTGATTTTCGTTTACATCAGAGGTGAGATAATCTACTAGAAGGAACACCATGGCCATAAAAGTCTTAAAATTTTTATTTTCAACATAAACACTTTAAGCATGCCATAGCGTCCCTGACACAAAACACTGTATTAAAAGAATATTTGTTATTCTTCTAGCGCTATACTACTAAGAAATAATTTTCATATTTGATGTGAAGCTGGTGTTATTTAATTTTCAATTTATTGTTGCTTTAGTTGGAATATTTTTTTTTCTCATTTTATCGAATAGATTATGAAAGCGTACATTTTATATGAGGTTCTATAATACAGATGAGTCCTCATCTGTTCAAAATGAGTCTGTCTCAAATTCTAGAAAGTAGATATTGGACTGCTTACCATCAGTGGAAAGCAGTCCACTATCTACTTTCTAGAATTTTATCCCTGTACAATTATTTTCTTGCAAAACAACCAGAGCTGGACATTTTCAATGACTTTGTGAAACTATTTATTAAGTATATAAATTTAAGATAAAACTGCTGACACTATTGTTGTCTTCACCTATTGAACCCAAAAGTGACCTGTAATATTTTTGTTATATTGGTTATTTTTACTATTTCATTTTAATTCTATGTTTTTATTACTACTCACTGCTATAGTCAAAGCTGTGTATACCTATAATAGGCATATTATATAAGTAGATAAGAAAAAATGTTTTTATGTTTAATACTGTTGGTGTACCTTACCTAAATAAATTTATAAATACTGAAATATAAAACTGTACGATATCTTATGTATCACTTTCTCTTAGATCATATTGTGATAAAAGTATAAAATCAAATGCCGACAAAATCAATTAATATTTGGCGTTCGATGAATGGAATCCGTTTCAAATCAAATCAAATTGATTCAGCCGGCATGGATGACTCTCAACCAGATTATACTGTTACCTTGACACGGTTTCTTATGCCGGTGTTGAGATAGGAATACACAGGAAAATGGCTATTATAGGCAGATGAATGGTCAGTGACACAATGCCGTTTGTGTCCATCAGTCACGCTCGTATTCGTATGGTAATAGGTACACTTGTTCGTTTGTGTGTTTATGTAATTTGAGAACTGTTGCTAATTCATTAACTGTTCGCGGTTTTGTTGATACATCTAGTTCTGGGATCGTTGACTCGACTCACAATACTCGTGAAATTGTTACGCAACTCATTAACTAATGTGACAGTAACAAAAACAGATGCCTCTTAATTAAATACTTAAGTAATGTAGGAGAAAACGAAAAGAATGAAACAAGTCAAAGGAAACAAGTATGTACAGTCAAAGCATACATAATTCTAGACGTGTCCAATTAAATCTCTAATAAATATCCATTACTTTGACTTTGCTAATGATACAAAATCTTTATTGGACGTGCAAGGAAACACTTTAGAAAGCCACATATAGAATAGACCAAACGAACTAAGGAGGATACTGCCACTACGGCTTCTTTTAAGTGTATTTTCTAAAGCGAACTGAAGAATTATTTGGAAATATAAAAATAACGGGAAAAAGAATAGCTTTGTAGCTTTTGTTGGTGAGTTGAGATGTTATCAAAGGAATTTTAATAAGCATTAGCATAATTAATTACTTCAATCGCAATCTGGAGGTCTTGCTAGTTTTTCTTGAAAAATAATTTTAAAATGTGTTTTAGCCTTCCACTAAATAAATTCTGAACTAGTCCCGTTCAAAGAGCGAAGCCCTAAGTTTAGACAGTAACTATGCTATTAAAGTCTTTGAGAGCCAACCACCCATGAACACTGTTTTCACAGCTCCCCCGATAAACGCAAAATGCGACAAGTATAAAGTAACTTCCAAAGTTTTTTCTTGTTTACTCTTCCTAGTTTGTTTTAGCCTTTGGATGCTTTAACTCACTTTATTATACATATTTAAATATTTGTAGGTATTTACTTCGATTACAAGGAATATACATTTCATCCTTTTATTGATATCACACAAAAAAATACCCACCAAATTAGATTGTCAGACATAAGAATAATAAAATAAATAACCATTATAAGCTGACTTTAACAATAGTTCCAAGAAACTAAAATAACACAACAATTTATGTAATAAGAATACGAATTTATTAAGAATGCTGTACAAAGTTATAATGTCGGCAAAAAACTTTTCTGACATACTTATATTGTTTTTATATAAAATTCTTTAGTCTTGTCGCTACTTCTCCTAAGGGTAGCAGTTAAGGGTGACCCTTTGTCGTTCGTCCGACCGTGAAGACCCTCTGTCTTGTCAAGTGCATCACTTTAAAATTTGAGAAGTATTTTTCCTGCTTTGCCGTTCTCATCTATTGCGATGTCATCAAACGCAGTAGGACCGTATTCTTATATAATGATACCAACGGCACCCCAATTTTTCTTAAATCTATTATTTTTTCAAACTTTGTCAGAGGAGTAAAAAGATCTTGGGTGAAGCTTGCTAGCATTTTCTTGTAAATTTGTTACTTGCTGATGTTTAAAGCCTAGACCGCCAACGAACCCATTTGAATCAAAGCTAAGATTAGCAGATTGAATTACATGCAACAATTCATCGTAACTTAGAATAAATATGAAAAAAAATACGCATTTTATAGAATCTTCAATTTTTTTCACTTGGGTATCTTGTGGAACAGTGTAGTCAAATCTGATAAACTAAAATAATAACCAAAAATGTTCTCACGAAGACTATGAAGAATGATACAAAGTCTGAAATTTCTTCGAATAAATTGTTATTTATCATACAGTCAGAGGAACAAATCTCTCTTTTCTGAACTTAGCAGCGGAATGAGTATTTGTCGCTGGCATAACACCGAACTAGTTATTTCAATGTCTCTCACAGGACGGAACTAATGGTACCTATCTCGCAATTCCGCTTAGTAAAACTACGCCGGATTCCCTTGGGTCCCGGGAAATAATGAATCAATCGGCTAATTTAACCTATGGATATCGTAAATATATAATTATGATACCCAACCGCTTATTAGTTAGCTCACATTCTATAGATGCTTTAGAGTTAATGGTTTACATTGATCTATAAGATATTGATTTGGTAGATCAATTGATTTCATTTTTTAATTAAAATTCAGTCTCCCCTTGGAACTAGTTCAATGCCAACAAGTAATAATGATTAAGCTACGGTTTTCTTCAGAGTTCATTTAAAAGTAATTGCATGTAAAAATGATTTAAGTGAGCAGTAAATTGGCCATGAAAAATGTATTTTTTTTTTCGTACTTATGTAAAATTAAGCATATTTGTAGCAAATGTATTCTTAAGCGATGATAAATTGCTGTCTTCTATGAATTTCAATGTAATGCGATGCTATTCGGGAAACGATGCTTTGTGATTTGCAATCGAAATGATTGATTGCGAATCGAGAATGCCTCGCGTTCCTTACAGAATTCGAGAATACAATTTCTACTCCTGTATACACATACATATTGATTATGGTCATGTCCAATTTGAATAAGTTTAGGTAGGTGATTTACAGTCTCAGTATCATTTTTTATTGCTTGTTTGTCCAAGAATTACTGGTTGATTTTTCTTTGATTTGAGTTATGTATGACTTAAAGTTTGAATTTGTGTTTCTGACCTTGCTGATTGTTTATGAAATGGCCGCTGACCGGCGAACGTAGAGAGCGGTCGCCGCCGCTGACCGGTGCCTTTACAAGCTCGTTGTACTTTGGTAAAGGTTTAACAAAAATATAAATTATATTTCATGACAAATTATATAAAATAAACGTGACTTAAATTGTAGTCATGTATAAAATTTAGATGCCAGCGATAAGGCTGTCACGTCTCTGAGAACGCGGACTGATATATTTAAACTGTTGTTACTTTATCACACACGTAACGAGATAACATATTTTGTCCATAACTTATTTATTTATCACTTATAATTTGTCAATTTTTCACTATCTCAAAAATTTATGAATCTGTTTTTATTACATATAATTCAGAAGACACAAAACCCTACAAAAATGTGTATTGGCAAACGTAATTAGAACCACTCGTTTAAATTTTATGGGGATTAAAAAATAAGTGATGTTTGAGTATTTTGTGTTACGATGTGAACTAGTGTAAATGGAAAGGGCATTAGCATCTCAATATCTCTTGTCTCCAAAGACTACCACGTACCTTAGACTATCTGCTGGTTTGCCATTCTATATGACTTAAATAAAAATCTAAAAATATTTCAAGTGAGTGGTATTATAAAGAAAGACGGGGTACGTCTGAGAAACGTCAAAGCAATGTATAATTCTAAAATGTTTCTTCGTCTGTTCCATATATTGTGTTTCTACTCTCTAGTTCTTTTGATGGATTCTTCAAATAATTTTATTTTAGTCTTGACTGTTATGTATCCTAATATTTCTCGGTAGTATTTTGTGAACGCTTTTATTTATTGTTGTTATTTCTTTATTTAAGGTTGATATGAATAAGTAAGTTTTCTGTTTTGGGCACGTTCACTTTTATGTGTTGAACTGTAAACCAGTACAAACAAAATTTGACACCAATTTCAAGTTTAATTACAATATTTTGTCGTCTTACGAGAATTTGATATATACATGAGTTAACATAAAACTATTCTAAGCCCTAAGAAACCCCAACCTGTCGATCCAGTATACGTACTGTGTCCCTCAAAATTATAAACAGGCAATACGTATTCTGTTCACATATCCGTACAGTTCCAAGTAGCATTAAAAGTCGCGTCAGAATCAATTATCGTCTCTGATATTATAACATAATCGTCCAATTTCAATCGGATACCAAGACATGGTTCTAAATATTGAATACAATGATAACACAGTTCGTGATTGCAACCTTGTCGTAGTATTGGCATGTTATGTAACGAATGTGGGGCACCTACATCGACACCTGCTTGTTCTTATGCCTATTAAATTTGTAGTCGTGTGAAACTAACCTTTTTTGTGTGATAAATAAAAATTCGCATAAAATATTGTTTATAAGGGGTTTTATTTCTTAGCTACTATTAGTGTGTCATTTGTCTATCATTTCAATCGACATCGGCATTGATGTCGCTTAGGCATGTATTCAGTAACAGTAATAATTGTCAAATAGAGTAAGTTGAAGATAATACGAAATTTTTGTGATGACAGTACTTATAGTGTATATGTTTGCCTTTTTTTTCACGCTGAGGGGAAGCTCTACCAGCCTATCTTCCCTCTGCCTGAGGGGAAGAGGGAAGGCTGTATGGGGCTCTCACCCACTAAACCCCTGAGCAATGAGGTGCCTCTTTCCTGCTTCCTACCGACACAACGGGTTGGCCCGTAGACATTCACTATCGTCGGTAGGGCGTAACTTCAAAGTTTTTGCTATGTATCTTTCAATGATTTTATTTTCAGCGGACTGTCATTGTTTGACTTAGTTCATTGCACTTTTACTTTGCATCTACTCGTATTATTTAAATTAACTTCCTAACGCAATCAATAAAGAATATCTTCAAACATACATATCTCAATAGCAATGATGCCTCTAGCCTCGAACAAAGCCATTGGTATCCATATATGATTGTGTCAATGACAGTACTATTCCTGGCGTTTTACATTTCTCCATGGTGTTCCCATGCGTTCATTGTGCCAATAGCACAGTTTCCCCGACCACAGTAAATTTAAGCTTACAGTGTACTATCTTCATAGATAAATTTACTTTTCGTAGTCCTTTGGCAATTATGTTATTACAAAAGATCGGTTTCAGCAGCAAATTATTCTGTCTTAAATTAATATGTATCTTCGTCTTCTTCTCATTTAAATAACAGTCGTTAAGAACACTGTATCTCGTTTTCAAAACTTCATGCTATTATCTAGTTGAGATTTAATTAAAGTTTCTGAAGTTGCCATTAAGCTTCTGGCTTGTGTGCTTTAACGAGCATAATGTGCCATTTTGCCACGCTCTCTTATTTTTTTCTGACGTCATAAAAACGCTTTATATATTTGGATTATTTAAAATTTATAATTTTTGATACATATTAGAAAGATCTCATACTGTCTATCTAGTTATCTACCCACTTTGTCAAAACCTTTCCAACATTTATTTTAATGTTTTGTCTACTTTAACATTTGCGGTTGAGTCGAATGCGCGGGCGCAGCACAGCGATTTCTCTGGTGTACTCAGATAACCGCGGCTGAAAGCAAGGCCTACAATTTGTATACATTACGTGTTAAATTTCTAAAGTAAATTGGGTGAAGTAAACCATATATTTATATTAAACTATTCTGAATTAAAGCATTCGAAGCGTTAGCTTATGAAATATGTAAAGCAATTTGGTCCTAATTGCTTCCACCAATTATTAAAATGTTAAACTATTTTAACAAGGCGGAGTAATGTGAGACATTAATTTGGAGAGTTGCTTAGACATAACTTTGTTCTAAGTAATTAATATGTGTTGTCCATATAATTCAGCATACCAGCGAGGGAAACAAAACCCTTAATAAACCCCTGAAAAGTTTGACTTTGTCACTGTTAAAAGTTTTTTATACCATAACCAAGGGTAGCAGACAGGTATACTTCCCATTTGGCGGTAAACGGCTATCGTAGCATATGGACAACTTGTAACTTGAGATATCAAACCTGTGTTGCCCTTCCTGTATAGATTAGGATGCGTTTTTTTTTTGAAACAAGCACACAATCTGCCAGATGCCAAGCGATTACCTTTCAATGCATATGCAACAAAAAGTATTACTCATCAGTTAGCACCCGAAGCTGTTTTAGAGGATATGTCAAGCTGTCATAGGGCCTAATTCTGGCGAACACTTGCTAAGATTAAACAGTCTACCTCTTTCTCTCAATTTGAATACGAAAAGGATCGCTGTCATAAAATTTGACATTTAGAAACATGCATTCAATTTTCGACCTTAATGAACGTGATAAAATGCAGTGTTTAGGAGGCACCTCCGTACATGCCGTCTAAAATTGTCTATGGTTCGTATGAAATCTGTCTAAATTTAGATGACAGCTCTAAACAAATTCTTGCTATCTCATTCTTATTACATATTGTGAGAAAGAGATATACTGTACTTACTTAAATTTAAACTTAGAGTGTGCCTCCAGAATTAGGCCCATAGTGTCAAGTCTTTCTGTTATCAACTCAGTTTCCTGCAGAACTAAACACACTATAGCAAGTGAGTATCACTGAAGTGAGACTACTGAGAATTGACCGGTTTCTTCTTTATGTATACATATGCTATCTTAAATTTTCTAAATACAAACCACAAATTGAATTAGCCTACTTATTCACAGTAAGTAAATGTTTACTTGAGTTTCTTTTACAGCGCGAAAAGAAATATGACGTGTTTGTTTATAGACAAGCTAAACTTATTTGTCAATATTTAGACATGCGATATCAATAATCTGTGGATATGAGTTTACTTAAATCTTAACTTTGGTTGGAGTGACCGATATAACAGCAAACAAAATTTTTTAACCGTCCCGATTCGTGATTTTTTGGATTCCCAGTAGCTGCGTGGCGTCACGTGAGGAACTCGAAAACTACGAAATGTTATTTTTCCCGAACTATAAAGTATAGGAGTTAATATAAAACCTATGAACTCTATTTAGAACTTTCATTATAATAATAAAATAGGTAAACGATAATGGCCTTATTAGTAATAAACTGTGTCGCAATCGTTATCGTCCACCTCCAGGGAAGGCGAAGCAAACTTTTAAAATATTATTATAAGATTAAGTTAAGACTCAGTTATATATAACAAACAGGTTATACTTATGAAGTGGCATTCCATGATCGCGTGAGTTAAGACTCACACAATCACGGATTGCGACTTGCGATTGTGAGTGATTTTATACACTAAAGGAATCCCAAATTATCGAGAAGAATTTCGCCCACTTGTCATAAACTAATATAAAAACCTTTAATTCTCATAATTGTCAAATAAAATTTCCTTCAACAGCTTTACTGATCGTCAAAATATTACCAACTTGCTTCGCAGTAATCCTCTTGGAAAGGCCTGAAAAGGTGTAATTAATGAAATTTTACAGATTTATTTCACTTGAAAGGTGGCCCTTTGTGGCTTTTATCTAATATTCGAAGGTGTTACGTTATCTTTCATTTTGCAGGGGTTTCAAGAGTTTAGTTATATTATTAGGTTGTTTTATTATTCGAAATTAATAGTTCCGAAAATAGATTACAAAAATAAGATTACCGACACTGGTAATAGAATCAACAGTGACGTCTTGAGATGTGATGATCCCTCCCATGCTTTTGTAGATTCTAGTCCCATCTGTAGTAATGTCACATTACAAGGAACAATTATCCTATGTAGAAAGTCTACATGGGAGAAACACATGAGAAGAGCCACCACGCTCTGCCCCAATGCAACCCGCATAGAGTGTTGTTTAGACTATGCAAGTCATTTCTTGCTTCAATTTATTTGTATGCTACAAAGGCAATAGGCAAGATACTTGCATCATGTAAATGGGCCTAAACGGCTAACATGCCTCCAGAAGAACGGAGGAGCAAGAGATTACAAGAAAAATACTCATCCGAGACCTCAACTATGGCGAATGTTTGTAATCGATGCAAGCTCCTTGAGCAGAAAATATGAAAATGAATACATGAACCTAAACTTAACCATTTAGGTTTTCTATTGGTTTGAAGCAGAGACTGTAACGGTGACTGGTAAAACGGTTTTGAACGTATATTTTTTTGGGTGGCTGACCGTTATATTCGCTTTTAAATACCGATAATAACGGTACCCAAAAAATTTACATAGCAAAATAACAATAATTCAAAGGATACCATAATTTGAAGAATACCCGTTATAACGGTGCCTTAATTTTTAGGTCGTTATACTCGTATTTAAAAACGGTTTTACACGTAACGTTACCAGCTTGTGCGATCAGTATGCGATTAAATACTAATCCCTTCCTATATTTAAGGTGGGTTCGGAGTTTTGATATATCGGTCGCGTCTAAAATTTAGATATCTTTACTAGTCACTAAATTTGTATAATGTTAAAAACCCGCCAAGTGCGAGTCGGACTCGCGCACGATGGATTCCGTGCCCTTATCTATAAACAAACGTCTACCTGTTGCCGTTATCAATATCGAGCATAAAAAATCATGTTTTTTGTGTGGGAGCCCCCTTAAATATTTATTTTATTCTGTTTATTAGTATTTGTTGTTATAGCGGCAACATAAATACATCATCTGTGAAAATTTCAACTGTCTAACTATCACGGTTCATGAGATACAGCCTGATGACAGACAGACGGACAGCGGAGTCTTAGTAATAGGGTCCCATTTTACCCTTTGGGTACGTAACCCTAAAAATAATACCCGAATTTTGCGGTTATTCAGTCCCTGGTTTGAAGAAAAAGTTTAATACCAGAGCACGCCAAGTGGTTCTCAATGAAAATAATATCAAAGACGTCAAAAGTGTGCCCAGTAAGGCACACTTTATTCACATTGACCTAGAAACTAGTGGAGACAGCACGCCGGCGACGCGACGACGGGCGACATAGGAAATTGGACGTCACGTCGGAGTCGAAGACACTTTTATTTTCCAACTGCAATGTCGACCCCGACAGAGCACTGCGTTTTTGTTTTATCTGAACAGGCAATACTATAGTTGGACTACATTTTTGTGGAAATCGGGTCTATAACTTTTCTAAACTTCTGCACAAATATTTTCACTGATAAAAGTTTAAGTTTACTTTGGTGTCAAGTTTCCAGTAAAGCGAAGATGGAAGTTTCATATCATAACTGACTAAAAGTTGGTTCTACTGAAATAGTATTTTCGTTGTAGTTAAAATGTTACTATCTGATATTATTATTTATATCCACACACTTAACGCGACATAGGTACATCTATATGTTCTATTCATGCAATTGCTTTTATATTCAGATTTAAAGCCTCTACTTCATCACAGAAAATTGCGTAGTTGTCGCCAGTTTTGTACGAAACATCTGATAAACAGTCAATTAAAAACCTCTTAAAATTTCACCTGCCGTAAAAATTCTTTGACAACTTTTTCATTATTCTTCTTGTTCTTGTACAAGCTTGAAATGAATCAATAATACGACAGCTATCATCATCACCAGCCTATATACGTCCCACTGCTGGGCACAGGCCTTCCTACATGGCAGAAACACATGAGGAGTTTGGGCCATAACACCACCACGCTGGCCCAGTGCGGGTTGGTGGGTTAAAGCGGTTGCAGTAACAACCGGGACCAACAGCTTAACGTGCCTTCCGAAGCACGGAGGAGCTCAAGATTATAAATTTGATTGACCCATCCAGGGACCAACCATGGCGAAAGTTGCTTTGTTTTCGTAATCGAAACCAGAGCGCTCAAACGACTACGCCACCGAGCTCCTCAGCTATAAAGGAGCCTAATAGAGCCATCGCACAGCCTAAATGTGTATAAGAATTATGTCCCTTCAACCGCTTTGGTAAATTAAGGAGTAGTGCGTCGGAAGGCCGGGACGGGAGTGAGCCTCTTTGTGCGATGATTGAATCCGAACTGGCCCCCACAAAAGATGCGCCAGGGTTTACGCTTATCAGTTCTTTTGCTTTTATTACACAAACTCACCTTTAAGGAGTGCTTAATTTGACGTATTTGACGTCTGCTAATAGAAAATTTTGACTTTGACAACATCTTATAATATTTAACATGGCCTCAAATAATGCGATAGATCTAGGAGCTAATTAATAAGCCCAGTTGTCAAATATCTATGGAAATTGGGTAATTTCGGACGCAGGTTAAATTTAGATGTCAAACAAGCTAACGGCCCATCTGGTGGTAAGTGGTTACCGCTAACTTCAGACAAGGCCGTTTACATCATGATAAATAAGTAATAAATAATGCTTGACAATCTATTTCTGCCTTGATATTTAGAGATGGCTCCACCCCAAAGAACCCATACCTAGTATCATACCATGATGTAAGCGGCCTTGTCCGGAGTCACCCTAAGTCCAAAATTGCCCCACACTCCTATAGTTAACAAGTAACTGTGTGAGACCCGTAAAAAACACTTATAGGTTTGAACGAAAATACAAACTTGAAGCGTGAGAGCGGGGCCCTGGAGCTGGACATGGCTCAGGTTAAGACCGGCTTTATACGCCCCAGAATGATTTTTTAAAGTGTTATTTCCGTAATCAATACTTTAATCAAGAAACTTTTATAGGAGTTGTACCGTTTCATAATTAATAATTGCTTCGTATCCCTCGTCAAACAGTGACAGCCCTGACAGCAACTGCTGAGCAAACTCGCTGTGATGGATGACGCTTCTGATGCGCTGTCTGGAAGCTGACATACTCACACATACACACTTGCACTGTGTCTGTGACGCGGTGCGATTTGTTACATAATGTTACCTTTTTTATTTTTAATCGTATGATTTCAATATTAAAATGGTATTATAGGACATTAGTTTTCTACATCTTTAATATCCATATTCATTTATTATTATAAATGTGAAAGTAACAATGTCTGTCTGTATGTTACGTTCTCACTTCTAAACTGCTGAATTGATTAAGATGGAATTTGGAATGGAGATACACCGACATCCCGGGAAAGGACGTAGATAGACATCAAGACGAGTTAGTTTTGCATTTATAAAATAAGTGGATGGTGGAAGGATGAGATTGCAATTCTTTAGAACGCATTGTTATGTAAAAATAAGATTCTGTTCCATTGTCCGGTGTTTTTTATTACCCTGGTGACTTACTTTTGTTTTTTTTTTCTGTTTTCAACGCTACAGAGGAGTCTGTTGGTAAGCGTGTATGTTGGCAATGTCGCTGTGTTTGTTCCCGTATAAATACCAATTATTATAGTATCCCCATGTCACAGAATAATCAATTGTATGTTGTCGATCCCCTATAAAACCCTGCTACACTACTACTAAACGCAATTTTTTTCTCCGTCTATTTTATACTTTCGAAAAGATTTATATTGTGTTTACTATCTTTTATCTATCGTCCAATATAGCACATTGAAATCTAGAGTAACTACAATATTATAAATTCGTAGGTTCATTTAAAATTAGATTGTATAGAAACATGGAGTTGTCAAACAATTGCTAATTATCCCTATTTTTGTGTTTCTTCAACCCAAAATTTTAGTTAATAAATTCAATCCCAATGATTTTAGGTATGCTTGTCCTTAATAATAATATAATTTATTTGTCACTTCACAAATTACTTAAGAATTAACATAACCGTTACGTAAGAGCTGAATATTAATTTGTGAAGGACTCGTGCCTGAAATAGGATATAAACCTGTGCCGCAGGCCACCAGGCCCGTCCTACAGAAAATACTCAATAAGCATCAGATTCCAGACATAATGAATTTTGCAATTTACATAGGCCTCCAGAGGTATAACGACGCTTGACAGATTACGGTTATTTACGCTCAAAGGTGTGTATTTGGTGTTTTTTTTTTTGCAGTGTGTATGTGTGAATGTGGGCATGAGTGGATATGAATGGTACAAACATATGTATGGATGAACAGTGAGCTGAGGTATAGGTAGATTAAATTCGTTCGGCATTAGGCAAATATCTACTCGTAATCCGTCCGTAATCCAATGTCTTGAGGTGTTGGGATACTAACATTTTACAACCTTAAGCCTGTTGGGATCGTAATGAGTAACTACATGCATTTTTAGTATGGTCATAGGGATAAAAGTCTGCTGAACCGTCAATACTTCTCAGTACTTAAATAACTGAACGTAAGGGTGGCGGAAGGATAGCCCAGCTGCTACTTTAAGAACTGCACGTTGCGCTCTTTCCACACATATCCTGTGTGTTTTGGCTGCACCACACCATGTACAGATACAATACTCTGCGAGTGAATGGCATAAAGAATAGTAAACCAAATTGATAATTTTGGAATCAGCAACGTGTATTCAAATGTAAATTTATTTTCGTAACTTTTTGTTAGTCAATGGAGTTTGAAGGTTAAATTTTGGTCTAATGTGAGCCCAAGATATAGAAATTAATTTACGAATGGATTCACAGTATATTTATTTTTGATTCGTAATCTTATCCTAAAATATATACAAGTTTTTTTTTATATTTTGGCGCAAATTCCTTTTAGGTAATTATTTATAAACCAGAAAATAACAGTTACTTATTCGGCAAATTTAACTTGTATTTATATTTCACTGCTATGATTTTATTTCCTCAGAAAATTTGAATGACCGTCGAGTTGAAAATATTTTCGGAGTCTTTGGAATTATAAGTTTACTGCTAATCTATGTAAGATTAGCATAGGTAATCAGAGTTTTTTACACAACCCCTTTAAATAGCCTCTCATGGCCCGCCATATCTTCCTAAAGCCGGGTCTACCCATTCAACGTTAACGTGTTTATGTCCAATTAGCGAGGGTAAACCCACTCGCCTCCTGAACGTTACACAATTATCAGGCCGACGCCGCCGGATGGGGAAATGGCGGTAAATCCTACAGAGAGTTTAAAAGTAGCAATGATTTTATATTTGGAATAATAATTAATTCCCGCTCTTCTTCAATTGTGTCTGTTGGTGGCGTCTTCGATATTTAAGTTTTGCACGTCAGCAGATATTAGGTCTCAGTTCTACCCGCAAAAATTGCATACATCACCCAAGACAAAACATTTCACGACTTCCCATCTGAAGAAGTTGGTCTTCATTCTTGTAGGCTTAGGGACGAGCAGTGCTTGGTGAAGATTATCTTTCCGGTTTGAGTTTGAGGAAAATGGTGCTCCAGCAGCGTCATCCAGCAGATTTTTAATCGAAAAGTTCTTTGAGGTACCACCTATTAAGCGTAGGTATGTAAGTATCGCTGTTTTTTGCTGCCAACGTGCCTCTCCTTTGAGGTGAGACCCTGATCATGGTGACCATATTTGCCGCGAGAACACAAATTATAAAAATAAGCTTCACCGGAGTTAAGTTACGGCGGGCGAAATTACTATTAAAAAATATTTATTTATTATTTAAAAATACAAGTTTATTATTCAAATGTTACTACAAGACTGAGTTATAAAATAATATAATAATTAAAGAAACTTATTACTAGCTTGCACTATTCCCTAGTTATGATAAAATGCATCGGCTGCGAAGTCAGCAATCGATGCGGTTTTGGACTTCGCTCGATTGCTTAATTCCTCCCTCCCTAAGTTGGAAGCGCGTCCCGCAGCTTCCCGCAGCGTCCTCGGTGCGTTCGGCATTTTGTGTCCGCCTGTGTTGTCTCCATTGATGCAGCTTCCAGACGATGAATGTTGTGAGGATGAGGTAGAGGCCCAGTGTTGACCAGCTCGGTGTTGCCATGATGACTGTCCAGTCCATGTCGTTGCTGTCTTGAATGTCTTGCGCTCTATCGACTAGTTCGTGGATGCTGTCTAAGGAAATGTCTTCTAGTTGTAAGTTGTAGCGCACGCTGTTCGTGGGAGTGGGTTTCTGGCTCGGTAATGGAATGATCTCGTCGATTGCTATGGTGTTGCTGTTGCTCTTAAGTATTCTATTTAAGACGTCTATCTGGCAGTCGCTTGAGATACTAGCGATGTAAATTCCAGACATCCTTTTGTAGTCAGACTTCGGTCCACAGCGTGTCCTTATAGTGGTTTCTTCCCTCAGGATTATCAGCCATTTGTTATCCTGAAGTTTTTGCACCTTTCCTTGTGTCAGGTTCATTCTTGCTTTTATGCAGTTTGTTTCTTGATGTTTCATCAGTGATATTACGCAATCTTCTGTCTTCTCTATAGGTTGTGTGTTCAATGAAGGGCAGAGTTGTGTATTTTGGGTGATCTTCTTACAGCTTTCTTCTAGGTATGCGTACTCATCGTTTCCCAGTATTAGGTATTTGGATTTGGGAATTATAGTGAGGTTTTGTTTATCAGGGATAGAGAAGATATGGATAAGGTCATATAGGTTGTTATCTATGGATGGGATTTCAAGTATAAATGTTAGCGTATGTTCTGTGCTGTAAGCTTTTACACCTATTGATTGTTCAATGTTATAAATATTCCTCATATTAATGGTATCGACTGGTATAAGTGCATGTTTTTCCTGCATATTTTGTAATTCATCTAATAAGTTATGGGGAGGTATGATACTAGGGTGCATTACTCCTAACTGAGCAAATGTCATTGCATCTTCGAGAATAGCTAATTTATCTAATATTAATTGTAAACTAAAACTAATTTGAATGTATAAGTCTAGAAAGTGCATTTGATTTATCATTAAATTATTACTAGTAGTGGTATTGTTTAACATTTCAACTATTTTATTTTGGTTTCTATTTAATATTTTAATTTGATTAGTGAATTCTCGTATGGTATTTTCTGCTAAAAATAATGTCTTTTTTCCAGTAGTTCTAATATGGTTAACTGAGCTTTTTAAATTAGATATTTCTTTTTTAAACTTTAGGGCATCTTCGTGATCTAAATTTCCGGTAATCGCTTTCACGATGGAACCTAACCCGTTAATAATACCACGCCTAACTCTATGGTGCGGGGATATAAAAATAATTTTCTTACCTATTAAATTTAAATTATGTTCTATCTGATCCTTATAAGTCTTATGTATATCTTTATCATTCTCAGCATCTTTAGTGCTGCTGTAAAGTGCTATGAGTTGCAAAGATACTTCATGAATGTAGGTAACATTATAGACACAAGCAAGACTAAAAGTATCCACCTGTTTTAATATTTGGCCTTGTTTCAACAACAGAATACCGTTAACATTGTCGACAGGGGTTAAGGTCAGGTTGGCTGCTGCGTTGAGCACGAAGGCTCCTGTGATGATTGCTCTGGAACAAGGTGTGGCCTTCGTAAGAGCTTATAATGTACCCTTATAGATTTAGAATTTGGGTGGTTACCTATAATTTCAGCGACATTATTAGGGTGCAGGTGAATGATTTTATACGGTCCTTTGAAGACGGGCTTCGTTTTATCATTTCTCGCAGTTTTGGCGACCTGTTTATATACCATCTCACCTACCTTGAACATGATCTCCTCAGCTGCCTGGTTACGTTTAGCTATTACCTGTTCCTTATTTTTAGACATCATAGCTGCTACGCATTCCTGAACAGCTTCCGCATTAAGACGATGTTTTATTACAAAGTCTTGGTAGAATTCCTTGGGGTAGTATAATTCTAAAGGGTTCCTAGATGCTGTATGGCCAAACAAAAGCTCGCGGGGCGTATAGCCTGTAGTCGAATGTATCGCGTTATTATAAGCAATTAGAGCGTATTTCATTAATGTCTGTATAGGTTCATCTTTGTTAGTCATTCTTTGTATTCTTATTATCTCTCCAAGGGTGGAATGGAAACGTTCTACGGGAGAGTTAGAGTTTGGATTGTAGGGTGTCATAAAGTGGATGTTAATATCATGTAAGGCACATATTTCCTTTATAACGTCGTTGTCAAACTTACTGTCAGAGTCAGTCGTTATTTTTAGAGGTAGTCCCAGTATTGAGAAAACTTCTAATAGTGCTTCTGCTATGTGAACACTACTTGAGGCACTTAATGGTATGGCTTGAGCTAGTTTGGAGAAGTTGTCGATAATTGTTAAAAAAACTTGCACCTCCTGTAGAGTAGAGGTCCATAAAGAGATGCTGTAAAGGCTTCGTAGGGGTCTCTGTGAGAACCAATGGTGGTTTCAAAGGATTTCTCTCATACTTTGCCTTAAGACAGGTCTCACATTGGTTTATATATCTCTGGACAGTCAATAGCATACTGGACCAGTGATAATTCCTATGTAATTGCTTGTAAGTTTCCTGGATACCTCGATGCATTGTTTTGCCTTCGTGGTATCTTTTAATTAACTCTTGTTGTTCAGTTTTATTTTCAACTAATGTTATGCGTGAAGTGCATCTAATCAATTTTGGTCCTCTATCATTAAAAATAGTTGTATATACTCTCGAAAAGGCTAAATATAAATGTTCATCATGGAAATAACAGTGAAAGATACGGTCTGCTATGGTATGTTCCTTAAGGAACTTAACTATCTCGGCTTCGGTATCGTTAATGGGTATAAAAACGTCCTTTATTACCGTCCTTGAATTTGTAGATCTATCCTCGACTCTATATGTCGATCCCGGCGTAGATCTTATGTAAAATTGTTTGAGTTGCTTATCAATTGCATCAGATAATATTGGGATACCTTTATTTTCGTTATCTGGTTGAGTATGGTTTGTGGATATTAAGTCAGGATCAGGGTCAGCTGTCGCACTCGTAGTTGTTGTTACTCTGTCAGTTTGGGATTGTACGTCACTTAGCATTTCTACGTCAGGGTCACCGTCATTGCAGTTGTCCTGTTTGTCTTGGTTGTCTGTTACGTCATTGTGGGCTTCAACGTCATTATTAGTTTCAGCTTCCCTACGTGCATTATCAAATATTCTGTTTATAATATCGTCATCGTCGTTATCTTCTAAGTTAACGGCTAAGGAATCTATACTTTTGTGATAAATTTTAGCTCTAGATAGTGCGTCTGCATTGGTGTTTTGTCTACCCTTTTTATAAATTACTCTATAATCGTATTCTGCTAATTTTAATTTCCATCTAGTTAATTTTGAATTAGGGTCCTTGAGTGACATAAGCCACATTAAGGGTCTATGGTCTGTATAGATAGTAAACTTACGACCATACAAATAGGGTCTGAAGTATTTAACCGCCCATACTATGGCTAATAACTCTTTCTCTATTGTCGAGTACCGAGTTTCAGTGTCTGAAAGGGTTCGGGACGCGAATGCTACCGGTTTATCGGAGCCAACATTCCCTTGGGATAGAACTGCACCTAAAGCTACGTCGGATGCGTCTGTTGTCAAGATAAAAGATTCGTCAAAGTCCGGGTATTGAAGTATAGGGGAATTTGTCAAGATTTGTTTACACTTATCTACAGCGTCTAAAAAATCTACGGTATGGATAACTTTTGCATTCTTTTTCAGGCACGCTGTTAGTGGTTTTGTTAGTTTTGCAAAATCTTTTATAAATTTTCTATAGTATCCCACTAATCCTA
The DNA here is from genome assembly GCA_947347705.1 of Nymphula nitidulata. Classification (NCBI taxonomy): domain Eukaryota; kingdom Metazoa; phylum Arthropoda; class Insecta; order Lepidoptera; family Crambidae; genus Nymphula; species Nymphula nitidulata. Next base: position 13,634,209 of record OX374636.1, read on the forward strand.
GGAAGGATTTAATGTCCTTCTGGGTCTGGGGAATAGGGAAGTTTAAAACGGCTTTAATTTTGTCTTTATTCGGTCGCAATCCTTGGTCAGTCAATTCATGTCCCAAGAAAGTAACCTGTTTTTGTAAGAACTCTGATTTGTCAAGTTGAATTTTAAGGTTATGTAACTTGAATCTGTCAAACACTTGTCTCAGTTTTTCCATATGCTCTTGTAGTGACGTAGATACTATAATTACGTCATCGAGATAAGTGAATACGTTATCTAAGCCTCTAAGGATATGGTCCATCAAACGTTGGAAAGTACTCGGTGCGTTCTTAAGACCAAAAGGCATTCTTAAGAATTCGTAATGGCCTCTTTCCGTAGTGAACGCAGTTTTTTCGATATCGTTAGGGTGCATTTCAAGTTGGTGATATCCGCTTGCTAAGTCCAGGGTGGTAAAGTACTGTGCGCGGCCTAACCTGTCAAGTATGTCATGTATATTAGGTAGGGGATATTTGTCTTCTACGATCCTGTCATTAAGTCGCCTATAGTCAATAACAAGTCTCCATTTGATCTTTCCGGACGCATCTGCCTTTTTAGGTACGATGTGAACGGGACATGACCAGGGTGAGATACTCTCCCTGATAATTCCTTGTTTTAAGAGATTATTTACTTGATTCTGAATCTCTTGTCTTTGTTGTGGAGCCTGTCTGTAACTTCTAACGAAAATGGGGGTTTCATCTGTCAACCTTAGTTCATGTTTTACTGTATGGGTAAAAGACAATGGTATATTCTCAGAATGGAACAAATCTCTATACTGAAAACACATTCTCATTATTTCTCTTTTCTCCTCATCGTTCATGTGGTCTGTTCGGATTTTATTAAGGTTTTCTTTGAGCTCACTGTCTATGTCTGTCTGTATGTTTAAGTTATTCATTTTATAAGAACTTAAGTTTTCTGTCAATGTTACTGCTAATGGTTCAAGTGTTACCGGACCATGATTACATGCTATTTTCTTTTTGTCCGTGTAATTGACTACAGAGGTTCGGAACTGCCCATTTCTGACTGTAACTACTGCTGGAGGTGACTTCACACCTTCTGTCCAATAATAGTCGTCACAAATGTACTGTCCATCAATATAGTTAGTTTTAACCACGATGAGTTTCTCACATCTGGGTTCAACTTTTATCTTTGTGATCGGGTAATCTAAGTGAATAGGTATTTCGGAATCACAAGTCCTTAGTACCTTATTCCTAAAGTCGATACTACATCCTAATTCTTTTAGTAAGTCTGTACCGATAAGGCCTTTGTATTTTGGGTCAAAGTCAAACAGCAAAAACTTATGGAATTTGTCAGTGTTAAATTCGGGCGGTAAGGGTAAGTTTGCGATGTAGTCATGCCTAGATGTTGCATGCGCGGTTTTAACAAGAAATGGTTCGCGTTTAACATAATGCTCGAAGTTAGTACCGGCTATTACGTCAGGGGCTATCATACAACGAGACGCTCCTGTGTCTAATAAGAACTTACCTTGATTTTCGCCTAGTTTAATGTATGGTAGGTGATCCTTACCCTGGTGGTTAAGCTCTATGGTGTCTATCAGCTGTTTCTCGTATTGTCCTCCTCCTGGTGAAAATCCTGAAAGGATGACTCCTGAGGGATCTCTGGGGGTAGCTCGTAGTCTTGAGCGTTATGAGAGCTATTGTCATAGTACTCACTTTGTTCGAAGTAGGGCTCGTAGTTATTCCCTGAATACTCCTGATCTGTGTAGAATAGCTTCTCAGGGGCAAACTGCGGTGGTTCAGGTTTGTTAACTGACCTCATTGTAACATCGGAGACCCTCTGCGGTGGATTAACCTGCTGACGAGGAACATTGGGCTGCTGCCTGAAGTTCCCTGAGCTCCTGAAGACTCCTGATCCGCTTGGTCTAACATTACCTGAAGTGGGTCTGTTTTTCCACGGGAGCATGGACTGTGCAAACTGTTGCCTCTGATCTTGGTTCCAGTTACGTTGCGCCGCATAGTTGGGGTTAGCTAGATTCTGTTGCTCAAACGGAGGCCCTGACCTGAATGGGTGACTTATTTGGGGCATCTGCCAGTGAGGCCTTGATGTCTCTTTTGGTCTAGCTTGCGTGAGGTTATTAATTGGGGCATTATTGAATTTATTGTATGCTAACCGCGCCTCCTCCTGTCTAGCCGCCACTATGGCTGCTTCAAGTGTATTAGGCTTAGCAATACGTACGCCTATAGAAACGTTGAATTCCAAATTATTTACGTACTGGTCTATTACCAAGTTTTCGTAATATGTCTTATCACTATGTTTACCTACTGAATTTAAGGTATCTAGTAATTCTCTTAAACGTTTGCCGAAAGCTTCGGCATCCTCCTGCTTATTACGTCTTATGCGACTTAACTCCTGCATAACCTGGACTTCGTTACGGGGTTCGCCTAATCTGCGAGTGAGAACTGATTTAATGGACTGCCAGTTATCTAGAGAGTCCTCGTAAGCTATAGCGTCAACCGCGGCACCACTTAGCTTACTTTTGATAAGGCAAGTGATTGCACGGTGCTCTCTGTCTGCTGCGTCCAGCAACAGCAGGACGTTTTCTACTTCCCTGATGAAATAATTTAATGACTGCGGGTTGCCGTCATAACGTGGCACAAGTTCGCTTATGAATTTAAAGTTTGATAAATTGTTTCCCGACATCGCCATTTTATAAATTGCTATATGAAGTCAATTATCCTTCAGAATCTGTAAAGTAATGCTTATGTAAAAATGCTTATTATCTTTTAATTTATTTTTATACTAGCAAGAAAAATAATATAGTTAAGGGGCGAGTAAACTCGGGTGAAACAATATGTTAAGGCTATAAATATATTTCTAATACTATTCAAAGAGTATAACTAATATAATTCGAATTACGGCTTACAACAATAAGTAGTAAACGCGTAAGTAATATGATCTACCTATTTCTTAATAAATGTTATGAATATAAATGAATTTACCTATCGCGATTCGAGCGTAGAGGAATTTCACTAAAATTATTCTATGGCGATTGTAGCACACAGACAGAACACACGAAAATATATAATTAAAAGTAAATAACGACAGGAAATAGAGCAAAGGAAACTGGGAAAACAATAAGCACTTACCCAAGTAATCTCTGCATCTCCAGCCGGGTCTTGTAGAACAGCAGGACTTCTTATTCTTCGGAACTCCCGCAGGATAGCCGCCGTACGTAGGTTCTTGTTATCGGATCGCGAGGATAACGATCGGTACCGTTCACTCTTTTACCGAAGAGATTTATTCGAGATTAGAGTGTCGCGATCCTACCGACTGCGCCAGTTAAGTTACGGCGGGCGAAATTACTATTAAAAAATATTTATTTATTATTTAAAAATACAAGTTTATTATTCAAATGTTACTACAAGACTGAGTTATAAAATAATATAATAATTAAAGAAACTTATTACTAGCTTGCACTATTCCCTAGTTATGATAAAATGCATCGGCTGCGAAGTCAGCAATCGATGCGGTTTTGGACTTCGCTCGATTGCTTAATTCCGGTCAGGAGGAGATTCCTCAGATTGGACAGAAATATAATATTTGCTTGATAAATAAAGGCTTGCTTGATTGCATTGCCTTGGGTCTATTAAATTCCGAGAGTTTCATAATTTACTAGTTTCATTGAAAACTGTAGTTCGAAATAGATTATGTCAGATGTGTCAGTGTTCCAATACTCCTATGGAAACAGCTCCAAAAGAGAAGTTTCAATAGTTGAACAACGTGTTTAATTTAAATTTACGTTTGAAATATAGTATTTTTTCAGAATATCTCAGAAAATATCTGTACCAATTTTATTGGCTGTTCTGTCAAATCAAATAAATTTTAAGTTGCATTTTAAAGTTTTTGATGCGTCTTTAAACGCCTGCTTTATTGTAACAATTACAAATAAAGAGAGAAAACGATTAAAAAAAACGTTGCTATAAAAACGTTAGAAAAGAAAAGAACGCTGAAGAAATTAGCAGGTTATACCTAGTGTGGCGTAGTGGTCTGGCCGGAAATCAGGAGACGTGGTTTCGATTCCCGCCTGGAGCATAGATTTTTTTATCGTTTTCTGTATTTATTTGTAATTGTAACAATTTTAGTTGATTTTTGTGAATTAAGACCATTATAATAATAGTCATAATCGACACAAGTCAAGTAAGTCAACGGACTTACTTGACTTGTGTCAATTATGACTATACAGAGTGGTGCCGTCAATGCAACAATAAATTTAAACATAGTCTATATTAGTCCACAGAAATGGTTTGTCACTTTCAAAAATATCGTATTCATTTGATAATTTCATGACATTAGTATGGAATAGTGTAACGTTGGCAGCATTATTTCATACAAATGTAATGAAATTATCAAATGAATACGATATTTTTGAAAGTGGCAAACCATTTCTATGGACTAATATAGCCCATGTTTAAATTTATTGTCGCATTGACGGCACCACCCTGTATACGAGTATATTTATAATTTTATAGGTCTAGTACTCTCGACTCTATAGGCAAGAGTACCTATAAATTAAGCTACCGTTGTTACGGCTACCTTTTAAATTATGGTATCCTTTGAATGATGATTTAGTTGATATCTAAATTTTCAGTACCCGAATCATCGGTATTTAAAAGCGCGGGAAACAGTCGGCTACTGAAAAAACATCCGTTCAAATACAAAACCGTTTCATAAGGTACCATTACAGTCTCTGGTCTGGACTAGGAACTCTCAAAACTAGTCTATTTCAACACATGAACGAGCAACCCGCATTGGACCACGCTGGTCCAATGCGGGTTGCTCGTTCATGTGCTATGGACCAAAACTCCTCATGTGTTTCGCCCATGTATAAAGAGTTTTGCCCAGCAGTGAGACATCTGTAGGTTGGTGATGATGGTCCGACCAAGCATTTTTAAAATATCTCTGTTTTTCAATTTATTAATCGTCTTAAAACGTTTGCCTGATTGCCCCGGGCTTCGAGACGATTGACGTAACAAATTACATTTTAATGCCTTGTCCCCCGCCCCGAAATGAATCTTCAAAATTCCTAATTGATCTGCAAAACTCTTTAATATTCCAAGTATGTTTTTTAGCGTCGTAATTCTTATGAAATGATGCCAATATTTATAAGCTGACAGGTTATTTACGTTTCGGTCGTACGTTCGTGTCACATGCAAGTTTGTTGTTTCGTGCCATTACACTATGATAGTTATCACATAAATCGTAAAATTGGCTTCTTTGATGTTATTTTTCTAATTAATGTTGGATTCTAATCGACATTTATGATACCTACAGTGTGTTATAGGAAACAGGAAAATGAAAATATCTTGAAAATGTTGGCGAAAACTTGTTGTCGGTTGTCAAAAACGAAGGCACCCGGTATATTGTCATACATGGTATTTAACTATTCTTTTAGAGTCAGTCATTATACGTCATCAGCGAGCTACGTCAATATAATGCGCTTAACCCTTGAAATTGGTCTGCATGTCTATTTGTCTGTCGACGCGTGTTCTCTATCACCAAAGTCTAGTTTATCTTACTAATATCATAAAGGCGAAAGTTTGGATGTATGGATGCTTGTTACTCAATCGCGGCAGAACGGATCTTCATGAAATTTGGCACAGAGATAGATTATAACCGGGAGTAGCACACAGGCTACTCTTCATCCCGGGAATGCGTCCCCATGGGATAACGCAGACAAAGTCACAAGCGGAAGCTAGAGGTAAATGCTGTTATTAGAACCTACAAATTATAATATGGGTACCAATTATGGAGACAAATAAGTATAATTATTATTGATCACAGAACATCATACAATTATGATAGAGGCGTTCCCGTGAAGGCCTCTTCACATGAGCGCTTGACGCTAATGTTACAATCAAATAACGTCGACTGACATCAATAGTTTTAATTAATGTTTGCTAGTGTGATTTATTTTAAAGAACTTAAATAATTCATAAAAATATTTCATTTCTTTCAGGTTAAGAAAATGGCGGAACGCGTATCCAAATGTCGGGAAGAGGTGTCGAAGAACCGGGAGAAGTACCAAGCCTCGTTAGCCGAGATCACGGCGTACAACCCCCGCTACATCGAGGACATGACGGCCGTGTTCGAGCGCTGCCAACAGATGGAGGCGCAACGTCTCACCTTCTTCAAGGACGTGCTCTTCAGCTTCCACAAGTGCCTCAACATCAGCCAAGAGCCCTCGTGAGTTGCTAACCTATTTCAATCAATATTCAAGCTATTTGTGACAGTTCCGTCATCCATAGAACTTTGACTTGGTATTAGGGTAGGTAGATATGCATTTTTAGTAGTGAGTTTAAAGCTAAGCAAGCTTATAAACTTCCAGCTTTAAAACGCCAAATGACACCACCGGTCATCTTATCAACTGGTGCCACTATATCAAGATTGAAATTACTTTACAATTTCTTAAAAATATTAAAATCATATGGGTTGGGATCCTATCACGTCAGTTTAAATGCAATAAAACTTAAAAGGACATAAAACAGCTAAAGACAAAGAAAATGGTGAGTTCAAATAGTCATGCAATTAGTAGTAGCCACGAAGATACGATGGACGAACGTACAATGTAACGTTTAGCAATATAGAATATTACGACCATTCCTACGAACTACTAACATACTTCACACGCAAACCACTTTTTATTTTCACTTATCTTAAAGTGACAATTGTTAAGACAACCCATTTTAAAAACGCTTTCTGAAATTACTGCCTTGAAGTTACTATCCTACCTATACCTACCTATTATTTAATTAAACAGGCGATTTGCCATTTTGTTCTCTTCGTTTTGGAGGTTTTATTTTTATTTTTCTGATGGATTGTCTTGTGGAACAATTAAACAGCCATTTGTAGTATTTGTAGTCCTGATTTGTAACTTCGAAAAAGTATACAAACAGACTTCTAACTGTATTACTTGTTTGTAAGTAATCGACTATTGCGCATCCCGGCAAAACTCGAGTGTTAGTTGGTTTGTTATAGCATGTTGTTAACAACTCGATAAGTTCCTTTACAAGAAGGGAGTCATACAAGCAGACTTGTGGTGAGCCTATGCAACCGCAGTATATAGTCGTTGGAAAGATAAGGCGTAATATAGTATTGACAGCACAGAAGAAAAGTCCATGCTCCCTACACATGCAAGACCAGAGATTACAAAATAGATAGATAGCTTTATATCAAACATACATACACACACAGAAATATAATATGAAAACAAGAAAAGTTATTATTAATTGATAGAAATATTAAACTAATAATTCTTAAGGTGCAGCTCAAAATACCTAGTGTTGTTAGTATATTCCTCCAGTTTAAAATGAGTGTGCGCCCCTTGTGTCTGCTGATACAATGATATTTGTAATAAAAAATATAATTTAATTTCGTAAATTAACAACAAAAAATGTAACCGGAGGCTATCATTTCCTTCCACCAGATACATAGTGACGCGCGCCATTCGTTCACGCTGGTGAGTGATGCTGATGACCCCGACTTGATTCGTTCCCGTGTTATTTGGCTTCCATCTTTCATAATGTGGAGGCGCTTCCGCAGTCATTCAGGCGCTCTATATTCGTATGGAATATAATATATGTATGCGCAACCTGTGTATAAGAACTGAAACTAATTTTTCATCTTATAAATTCCAGATTACCACAGATATACGAAGAGTTCCACCACACGATAAACAACGCGGACCATCAGAAGGACCTCAAATGGTGGGCGAACAACCACGGTGTCAATATGGCCATGGCGTGGCCGCAGTTCGAGGTAACCACCCCTGTCTCCCGTCTGACTCCACATTCCCTTTGTCTCCTTTAAACCTCCAGTTTACTCCTTTCGTTTCCGAGCACATTTCACTTCTAAAATACAAGTCGAATTGGTCTTTCAGATTCTTATTCTGAATTTGTATCGTACAGTCAAAAGTATGGAGCCTTAACACTGACAAAGCGACCTTGCTCAGTGATAATAAGAGCGATTTTGCTGTGCAACTCTTACATTATTCTGTTGACTGTATGATATCGACATGAAACATTAAATCAATATGTTATTGTACGACCCTATCGACTTGTTACCAGACATACTTTATAACCGTTCTGATTGTAGACACAATGACATCACTATGTTCACCCCAGGTGTAGAATAAGCGGTAAACACGTCTTTTCCCTCGGGTAAAGGCGGTAATGTAAGATCCACTTGGCGGCACTTGGTCTCCTCAATTAGATGATAGGTTGTTCTATACCAATGATGTTTTTCAGTAATAAAACAACTCTAACGTAAAGTTATAGTCTAACATAAAGTAGTGGTTTCAAAATTTGTGTAGTTTAATGCCTATATAAAATAATGTATAATACCATTGAATTTAATTGTTATAACGTTGAGAGTTATATTTAAAGTGATTTTCAATAGCCTCATTGGAGGCTATCGTGAAGAAAGTTTACCGTAGCACATTTTTTATAAGCTTAACTAGATTTAGCAGTGCAGCTGTCCGACCGTCGAGGGGTTAATTAAAATACTTAAGACCTTTTTGCCTTCCCTGTAAAGGGAGAATTTACTAAAAAAAATATCGTTAGTTTATTGTGGGTCTGTCTACAATGTCAAAACGGATATAAAGTCTGATAAAACCTATTTTTATTATATTAAAACCTCCTCGCATCGTTATTATCTGTAAGAATGCTTTCTATAGTATAGAGGTTAGATGCATTATAGGCTTCCTAGTCTCAGATATGGAGCATGAGAATTTACCCTCTTCTCTTACAATTCATTTCAATAAAATTGTAGACTAAATTATTGTAGAATTGATAGTTCTATGCTTGGTATAGAGTTTAGAATATTTTAGAATTGACCTAACATGAAATATTCAAATATATTAAATAATTTAGTAGATTCAGTCCGCCAGGGTACGACCATTAATTTTCATTGTAACCCGAATACAAAAACACAACCGCACGAAATAAGTACAAAGAAAGTCGTTTAAAAAGGACGAACCGTCAACCACGTCGGAGCCAGTCCGTTACAAATACGTGCCAGCGCGCGTCGCCACGTTCGCGTCACGCGTCGCGACGCTACCGTCACGCGTCGCGACGGCAACGCGTGGCGTGCCGGGCGCGTGGTCGCGTGCCGCCCGCCGCCTCCGCCTCTCGCTACCCGCCCTCTGCTCGGAGAAGGTTGCCCCATCTGAGGCGAGCAGCTCCCGATATGGTGCCAGTCGCTTCTATAGAAACCCGTTGACGGTAATAGAGTGGGCCGGTGCATTGCATATTGCGTGCACAGCTTGTGTGGTCTTTTGGTGGCAATATGGAGACTGGCACTTGGTTATCATAATTTAATTACCTTGAAAAGTGTTATCAAAGTATAGTAAAAGTTTGTAATGGATTTGGGTCAGCTCATAAGCTCCACTTTTTCGTGCAACTATTTTTGTAAGCAAGCACATTTAAGCCACTTTTCAGAAAACAAAATATCGATGTCAAAATACAGTATGTGGTTTAAAACTTATTGTTTAATTTTTTCATAGCCAGGGTCAACCTCGAGCCAAAACCTTCATGTTTGAAACACTGAATGAAAAGTTGTAACTTTTTAACAGCTTTGTTATGGCTTTGGACAATATACTTTTGGGCACTTTTGTGACTACTGTAATGCCATTTTTATGCAACAATTATTTTATTATGTTATTTTTTTGCAGATAAAATAAAAGAGTTTTGTCCGAGTTCATTAAAGGAAACCTTTTTATTTAGTAAATACATTTTTATCTTAAATACGAAATGGTGCTTATGAGATGTCCCAAGCCTTTATTGTGGCTCTGCATTTTTCAGCCCTATGTTCCATTTGAATCGAGATCTAAGACATCATACTAAGACGACTCGTCTCCACAGAGTAAACGATTATTTTATGCCGCAACGTATAGTATACGCTGTCACAACAAACTTCCGAACGATATTAGAGACTTATCCATTGACAAAATTAAAACTTTAGTTATGTCTTTATACAGGTAAATACTCAATAAGCTCACTTACCCTGACTTGAATTAGCCAATAAGATCTCTCTGATACTAACGATTGCCAATGAACTGCGGGTACAACGAGTCTTAAGAAAAGTTAATAGGGATAGTTTAGTGTATTATATCTTCAGGTATATTACATTACGTGTCAAGTAAGTACGGTCTCCATATTGCAATATCCCTTAAAAATGACTCAGGACATACTGAGGTTGACTCACGCTTGAAATTGCACATAAACTGCAATAATTAAGAAACGACACTGAAAAATGTTCACTCAGACGTAAATTTTCAGTCACTGGAAATGTGATAGACCCCAACAACAATACACGAGGAACAAGGAGTTATTGATAAAGAAATGTATACATACAACAATATACAATGTTTAGTATTCACGCTTTCACTTTAAGGTGAACATAAAAATCAAGTAATGCACAATGGTACTCGGAGAAGCACGAAAATACACCGTGATAAATGGAAATAGAGTTCAGTTTTGATCATCAATAGATGCCTCAGGAGCCTAGCACCGCCACTCACCATCATCTCACCGAAGCAGTGTCCCAAGTATCTCTGTCTCTTTCCTCTGCGAAAATAGCAGCTATTAGAAAGAGATGACGGTATAAACTTGGGACTTAGTCGATGCGTGGGCAGTGGGGGGTAGCAGTATACAAAATTCATTGGTATAATGGAAATAGAATATTCAGATTGGTTTGTTTGCACTTTTCCTCAAGATTAAATTTTGGAACACAAGGATTTGGTTCACTACATAATAATTAAAACAGATGTGGTAATTTTTTTTAGGATGGATGTGGTAAAATCTCATTTATTTTTTACAAAGGCGGCAATTTCTTAAATACCGGCGGTTAATGAGTTTATAAATTCTGTAGTAATACAACTACTACTGGCTCTTCTGAGTTACATGAGTTATGTAAACAGCAAACAAAAAAGCCTCAAGATAATGTTTAGTAATGTTAAGAATTAGATTAGTTGCTCTTTTCTTTTAATATTATCTAATCGCATGGTTCTTCTCGCAGCTGTTCTGTCGGCCGCAATGATATAAATTAGCTTGACATATCCATTAATACACCGGCTTTGGATGGATGTGACATTATTTGTTTAATTAATTTGATTTCCTTAATTTGAGTTTGCCTTTAAGCATGCGTCGAGACGTTGGGATGTTTTATAAAATAAATTCGATATTTGGGATGGAGTTTGTGTCTTTATCTTTGAGTTATGTTCGTTAAAAATGGGTTAAGTAAGTTTAATTTTTGATCCATCAATACTCCAGGTCAAAATATATTCCTGAAGTATCAAATTTATTCAGAAAAAAGTGTTTTGTTACTTTAGTTAACCTCAAATTTTATTATAATTTAAATGTTTGATAGTTATACTGAAAATTCAATTCACTGGGTACCGACGACTTTATATGTATTTCTATTAGTGCCTGTTTTCACTTTACAAGCTAAAGTCTACCTTGGAAAATGTCGAAATTAAATTATTAAAAAGACAGTTCACTCCAAGCGTACAAGACAGATCTAGAAATGTATTCATGTATATATAAAAGAGTGCACAATATTCCCAACGTGCCGGCTTGCTTGCGGCGCCGTAACCGCGTGTCGCGTGTGTCATAGGAGTACACGGAGGAGTTCCGCGACATCGCCAAGGGCAAGTCCAAGGAGAGCCTGCCCACCGGACCCATCACGCTGCTCAACCAGCGCCCCGTCAGCGAAGACGTACGTCCATACCCATCATCTAGAGGACAACGTTCACGTATAGCGTTAGAGTACACATTAGCGTATCACGAGTCGCGACTGATTCGAACTAAGTACAAAGCCGTGTTTGGTTAGGGAGCAAGTTAGTAAACTTACTTATTAGGGTATGAATCTAGAGAACAGTCTTAGATATAAGGCGTGAAAAATATGTATATAACATTTTATTGCTACTACTACAGAGTACATATAAGTTGGAGCTTTGAGTGTATACATCTTTTCAGACGTGACGGTGCACACAAATCTAAAAATAAGTTTAGTTTATCTCTTTCTCTTTCTTTCATATGTATAGGCAAAGGATAGCAAAAACAAAACATAGCTTTAATTAGTATGTGGGAAGGTGCTTCCTTTATCACGTTAAATAACTTCGAAATTTGGTAACTGTCTATTCTGCATTAATATTGAGCTGGCACGATGTTCTACACCTAAATTTAGAATTGTGTACAGTCGCGACAAAAAGATATACACTTCAAGCTTTAAAATATATATGAGTGGACTCTATTTTAGTTTTAATAAGGTGTTGTATACATATTTTTAGAGCCCTAAATGAGTATTAGACACTCAGGCCTTAATTAGTATCTGCCTCGCAATGTTTTCCCTGAATATTTTAGAAGTTTCAACGATTTGATTTTCTAGGTAACAATATGGGTGCGGTCAATTGATGTAGATCAAATGATCTACGTATCAACGTGCTAAAAGCGCATATCTGTTTTTTTTTGACTTAGTAAACAATCTTACAATTTAAGGTTCTGAATATAATTACCCACTCGAGTACAAATTAGCGTAGTGTTACGTCACAAATAAGTACAAAATGTTATCAAATATTGTTGTTTATTATCATAGAAATAAATAATACGTTAATGTTGTCCAACCATTTCACCTCTCACACAAACGATAGTATTATAATGAAACCGAGACGGGGTCTAAGCACATTATACACAGTGCTCGCGGAAGTCGCAAAGTAAGTTTAGTTTCGGCCGAAATGACGTGTCGCTTGTATGCTGTGGTTAGGCCCTTATGGGATTTAAATGAGAATGCAATACTTAGTTATAACCTGTAGCAATATAGCATGCTCAGTGCGGGAAGAGAATATTTCTAAAGCTATTGAATTTCGGGCATAAGGTCATTCTCATTTTAATCTAAACAATTATTGTGTGCTTCTTATAATTTTTATTTTTTATTACCTCAATGTTGCATGATGGAGTTTGCTTTAATGCATAACGCATGTTTAACTTTAGTAATAATAATAACTTATTGATAAAATATGTACTCTATTACTATATTTATAATCTATTATCTAAAGTTACTTATATATAATTTATTATGCCAATAAACAGAATAAATTTACAAATGACATAAAACGTAAATTAATCCGTAACAATACAATCCTTTTGCTTAGTTTAAAAAGTAAACTGTCAATGTATGACGCAGGAGTTACCGCCGATTAGCAACAACAAGGCAAGCAAAGGATCGAATCACGCGGAGCCGCCCCCGGCGCCCGTCCCGAACAACACAAGCAACACGAACAACGGAACAGCGAACAACACCATAGATAAGAAGAGTATTAGTGCACCGATTGCTGTCACGTGAGTATATTGCTTTATCTATGTACCTCTTTTACATTTTTGCAATTGGCCCTTAATTCACACTGGCAAATGACCATTGCCAATGATGAAATAATATAACATAGGCTGCATTATATTTATAACATACAAATGTAATAAATTATCAAAAAATAAGATTTGTTTGAAAATTGCAGAGCATTTCTATGATTTCTATGAACTAATTTAGCCTATTGCCAAATTTATTGTCGTATTGACGGCACCGCCCAGTATAGGATAATTCATTAATTTATGTATATTATAATGGTGTTCTTGTATCACTGGAAATCTTGTAATGCTGGAAAGCCACCTAGGCAAAAATCAACCATGTCTTTAGACAAAGCTTCACTCCTTTCCTTGATTCCCTACCCCATCCCACCAGTATAGAGCGTCTGGAGATATACGCGTGCGCCGCTCCCTTTCCGTCGAGCCCCGGGTCTGGGCGCCTGTTACGGCTGGCGCTGCGCCCCGACTGCGCTCACGACAGATACACCATCACTGATATGAGCGAACATATATCAACGACGGCGACGTTAGTGACTACAGTATATAGTAGACAGAAAGAGACAAATAGATTTCCCTAGTTCTGTATTTATGTAGTTTTGACATTCCGATGTAGTAGTGCCCCTTCTGTACAGAGAGTTTGTACGACGTATGCGTTTGATGAGCGTCGCGGGTGCGCGATGTATAGTCCCAGCAAACATCTTGATTAAATGACGACTGGCTGGCCGAGTGGTCTGTACCCCTTGCCATACAATACATGCTACTCGATCAAGAGGTCGCGGGTTCGAATCCCGGTAGGAGCAAATGTTTTTACGATGAGTACGAGCATTTGTTTACGTGTTTATTTAGTATATTTCTAATATTTATATACAAGTTATTATCATTATTTCTCCGTTAGCTAGCATCCATAACACACGCTCGTAATGATGCTTACTTTGAGCTAGATACTTATTATCCTGATTATATCAATATTATTATTAATAATAATTTTACAGATTAAAAATCCCGCGTTGTAAAAGATTTTGTACAAATATTGCAACTGCGCATGTTTTTTTATCTGTGAAATCAATGAAAACGTTTGCCGGGACTTGTACATGACGCTCATGTTCCCCAGCCTACACTGGATAAACGCTAGTGTGAGGGGCTCTTTAATACAGTAAAATTGAATCAAAGAATGACCTGCTCAGTCTAATGTGTTGTTTAGACTATGAAAGTAATTTAATGCTTTAATTTAATAGTATGCTACGAGCAAGACTCATGCAACATGTAAATGGGCCTTAATTGTATTACTGTCAAATTACTTTTAACTTTTCAAGCCACTGATTCCAGACACAATTGGTTTTTAATTGTCATAAGACCTATTATATTTATATTTATATAGATTTTATTAGTAACATTAGATAATTCTAGAAGGTATGTAAGGGAAAGGCTCTTTCTATAACTTACATTTTTACACACATTTCAGAACACACCTTTATAAATGGCAAATTTGACTACCCACTACATAAAGGAGATGTTTCATATCCATCTAGGTGTTTTTTTTTACAACTAGAAGACACACTCACTATCTAAAAAAATACTGAGATCTCCTGTCTCCGGGAAAAATACAATTAACGTCGTTTTCTTTTCATGTATAGTTTACTTGTACGAAATTGAATAAGATTCGTCAATTTCGCCATTATTGCAGTTATTTTTAATAAAAAATATTGTTTTTCACCACGAAACGAAGCAAATTAGAAAGAAAATAGACAACCAAACACTGTTCCGCAATTTTGTTTTGCCTATTTTATTTATTAGTATACCTGGGGGTCAATTCTGCTATTTATTTTCCTAAACGGATCAGCTACGGTTCGGTATCGTTCCTGATGCGGTTGTAATACAAAAAGGTATTCCACTAACATTGCTGATAAAGCCGGAACGCTAACCAAACGCTCTCGGTTGGTTCAACTTCGGCTCGATAATTGTTAGCAATATTGCAAGAAACAAATATGTTTTGGCTTAGTGACTAGACAGTTGTTAATTTTGGACAGTTCGAACAAAGAACTATCGATGCGTTTCAGCTGCCCAAATGTTAAATATTTAGTAGAATACGAAACAATGATTGAACGGTTCGCGTTACGTGTTTGTTAGTATAATACAAAAACGTTGTAACTTAAGAGTTTCCGATTCGTTTCAGATCAAAATACCATAGTAGAATTGGTGGGCTGACCGGGTCTCCATACATTTTTGGGACATCGCCTTTAGATTTTGTTGTGAAAGCTTTTACAGAATCGTGCGTTCCTACATGATATAATATATTCCACTTGGACCGTTTTCAGGAATGGCACCGCAGCAGCACCCAAATCCAACAAGACGTCCCCAGCGAAGGACTCCGGCAAACAGGACAACCCTTTCGAAGAGGACGAATGGGACGAGGAGTCGGGAGGAGCGCTCACCGACACGGGCGAGCCCGGGGTGCCGGTGCGGGCCCTGTACGACTACACGGGCGCCGAGAGCGACGAACTGAGCTTTAGACAAGGTTCGTGCTCTTATTACTATAGCACACCCCATAGAACAAAAAAGTAATAGCAAAACATGGGTTGAAAAAGTTTTTTGTTACATAAAACTTTATTTAATGAAGATGCATTACCATGGTTAGAAGTTTAAAATGTATTCTCAACATCTCCTTTCTACTAAAGGCCATGTTTTACATGGGCTATATTAGATAATATAAATGGTGTGCCAATTTCAAAAACATCGTATTCATTTTATAATTTCATGACATTTGTATGAAATAATATAACATTGGATGCATTATCTCATAGGAAGGTCCCGAAATTATGAAATGAATAAGATGTTTTGAAAGTAGGAAACCATTTCTATGAACTAATATAGTCCATGTTTTAATTTATTGTCGTATTGACGGCCCCACCCTGTATGTACTCAAAAAATCTGAAATGGAAAATTAATAATAAGTCGCTTTCAGGCATACTTTACTTGTACAATATTTTTAATTTTTCATCAATTATTCAATACAGTTATTTAATAAGGCTATATGGCAGGCGACTTAGAAGTCAATTAATCGTCACCAAAGTGACTCAAGCGACATGATGAGGCTTTTCCAGTTTAAAAAAACAAAATTCTTGTGGTCTACCACGAAACAAACCAAGTAAAAAGAAAATGTACCACTGCTCTGCATATTTTTCAGTATACGGGTTAGCAACAGAATGAACTAATGAAAATAATATCCGTTTCAGGTGACCTATTCGAAAAACTGGAAGACGAAGACGAGCAAGGATGGTGCAAGGGACGCAAGGACGGGCGCGTGGGGCTCTACCCCGCCAACTACGTCGAGCCCGTCGGCCACTAGCGTCCACATGATCACTGGGAATATCGACTGTTTATCGACATTGTCTCCTCACTATCAAGACCTGCTGAAAATGTTCACTGGAAAATATCGACAATTACATTGACATTGTCACCTCACTATCTAATGGTCATAGAGCTTTTAAAACAATTTTTAAAACAATCTGTAATCCGTGAAGTGTCGACAAAATAAGTAACAACAAAAAAACATTATATTTTTTACTTTTTTATGTAAGTAAAAACATTATTGATTTTTTCAAATAATTCTTTTTAAAAAGTTTAATTTGACACTTTTACGGGTTAATTCAAACCAAAATTTCTCTGTTGTAAAAAATCATGTTTTATAATAAATCAAATAAGTAAGACCCCAAGATAATACAGCGCAGTGCACGCATAATTTGAGTTGAACAAATTTGCCAAGAAATGAGTGAAGTCTGTTTTCAATTTACAAAGACGAATATCAGAAACAGAGCAACTGAAAAATATAGACATAAACAATTATACAGCGTAAATAAAATATTAGTAGGGTTTACTAATATTTTGAGTGATTTATAATGTTTGTATGTACATTATCGATAAACTTTTTTGTATGCAACACTAAAAATCTCATCAGACATTACTTCAACGTAGATTGATAGTTTGAATAAGAAATTAGTGAAGAGAAGACAGTACTTTCATTGGCAAAAGTAGTAAAAAAATTATTTGTGATGCCGAAGTTTCAACAATGATTTGGTCTTTAAAAGTATGCGTGTACGATTGTCGTATGAATGCGAGAGCATAATTTTTGTAACAAATTTGTAAACTTTATTTAGCCGTCAAACCCTGCATAAGAATTATTAACATTGTAAAACTTTTCATGTATTTAAGAATGAAAAGAAACACAATTGGATCTAAATTACAAAGGACAGTATCTAATTATCAAAAACACGTAATAAAGTATCCAAATTGTTATACAGTAAATGCGTTTCGATATTTCTGAATTGATTAGCTTTAGTTTAGGATACCCTAATTCTGGAGAACACACGCAGTCTAAATTTAAGGTCAGTGCATCTCTTTCTCTCAATATGAATACAGAAAGAGAGCTGTTTTCTTTCAGATTTTACGACCTTATTGAACGTGATAAAATGCAGTGTTTAGGAGGCACCTCCGTACATGCCGTCTAAAATGTCGATGGTTTCTTTTGAATCTAAAATTAGTTGACGGTTCTAAACAAATTGTTGCTATCTTTTTCCTATTTCATGTTGCGAGAAAGAGATATACTTTACTTAAATTTAGAATAGGAGTGTGTCTTCAGAATTAGGCCCACTGTTGTGGCGCAAGGAGTTGTCAGCACCGCGTGACAGATTCCCTATAAAATTATTTACGTTTTATAAGTGCGAGTCACCAAGTAGTCATTATGTTATTACAGTGATGTTTTAAGGACATTATAAATTATTTAAGTGAACGAAAAATCATTATTAATTCAAGGACTTTCTAGACCCGCCATCAGCAGACCGTCTTATGATAAATCACAATCACTATTCATCGAATACCTCTTTTCGAACTATTTAAAAATGCTTTGTGAATTTTTGAAACTCGTTTGGAATTTTTGGAAGAAAATTTTGTATGTTTCTAAAGTGTAAAGTCGAGTATTTGACTACACTTAGAGTTAAGCGATTGTGTAACGGTGCAGCTCGTGGATATTTTTGATGTAATTGTTTTTAGGTACGATGTGGTAACCAAATATGTTTATTCCTAACTGTTAGTGACGTTTACAAAGAGCTTTTGATTGAGAGTCGCGAGTGATAGCGAGCACTTATTTTTCTTCAGAGAAAGTGACTTTGGCGAACGATATTCGCGAGTGTTATGCGGTTATGGAGCGAGTGAACCTTTGGAATACATTTTATTCTTTGAAAGAGATACATGATTTCATTCACTATCTGTAGCTCGCATATATGTAAATGGCCGATTACGATTATGTAACTTCATACAAGAGCCTAGCTAAGCCAAATAGTGAGCGGCGATATTGTAGGCGAACCAAACATTTAGTGGAAACGTGGAAACTGTGTGATATAAGGCCGCCACACACTTAGTTGTCATGTACATACACGAAAGCGTATTCTCCTCCGTGCATATAGGATATTTATTTCCCGTTGTATATATTGTATAATGTGTATAACGGGGTGGGGCCAGCCCCGCGTGGACTGAGCCGGGCCTAAGATTTGTAAACGCCTTTATATTTTAGCCTCCGTGTACCTTATGACGCAGGTCATACTGAACCGCGGCTGCGCAGGCGCCCCCTCGTTGTTTAGATAGACTAGTAATAAATAATATATTATGAGAATGTTTACCTTTTCTTTTCCTTTTTTTACCTCGTTTTTTGTTGTAAATGTAATTAACGCGGGTCACTAGCGGAGCGCGGTTTTAACACTTGACTTGTGGATATGTCGGTAGTAGTAGCTCCTGTTTTATTTGTTATGGGTTCAGAGACCTCTGTGCAAATTCTTTGTATTATATTATTATCAGAGAGAGGGTGGTTTTGGACCACATATGTTAATATATTATTAATATTGGTAAAATAAAAATTGTTACATATGATTTTTAGTTTTATTTCTATCTTCGGCAGCCCGTGCCACTAAAAATAATTCTACTATCTGCATAATGGTCTGATACTCCATTCAACGTTTTCAAAAATTTATTATACTAAAATTGAAATAATTATATAAACACTAATACAATACTAATAAAACAAAAACACATTGTTTAAAAATCTTGTTTATTTGATGGTACGCAGTGCACTTTTACACGGATATTGGCTTAACCTACTGCTGTACATGTAAGGGTATGTTATTGTGACACTATAGCGGAGGTAATCTAGGGAATACATTACAATTATTGCGATAAATACATTTCATAGACGGTGTACAGCAATAGGCATCACAGTAAGTAATAAATATAATAACTTCGACGGGCTAACTAAGCGAAGCTTACAACTAATTTTACTCTTTGATATGCCTCGCTAAGTTATGAAGTTGAGAACTAAATCGATTAACGAGGCTATTGGAAGCTTACAAAGCACAACACTTGTTCCGCAAACTAAAACGAAAGGTTGCTAGCGTCCGAGACGAGCTTTGTACTGATTTATACACAATAGTATACAAAATATTAAAGACTGCCAACACAACGTGTGCGTTACCCCACCAAGAAATTTAAGGCTCGACCCAGGTCTTGGTTTCGACATTCTCGGCTACAAATCAAACCGGGAACTCGGTCTCGGTCCTCAGCTATAAATGGCCGAAATTCTCTGCCATAACCGAGACGGTTGTATGGGATTAAAATTAACCACGCGCGTCCATGATCGTCGCTGGGTGTCAGTGCGCGACTGACTCCGCTGCGCTAATTTGGCATAATATCAACAAAGCAAAAATGTTGCATAAAACTATGAACACTAAGCAAAATTATCACATTTTCTATTTTTCACGATTTGTCTATTCTCGGTCTCGGCCCAGATTTTATTTTATTCTCGGTCTTGGCAGAACGAAATTCCTGTCTCGTCGACCGTTAACCTTTGATACGCTGAAGCACATATATGTGCAGACTCCGTCGAGTGCTGTAGCGCATATCTATGCGCCCGTCACCTGCGGTAACTTTTACTCGATTTAGTTATTAGAGAAATTATAGTATTTTTTGCGGGGGCAACGCACACCAACACAACAGCACATAAAGTGACTAAATAAGGTCGGCGTAAGGTACCAGTGTCACGTTTGATGTGCTGTTGTCTGTTGTCATCTGCGACAGTGACCACTTTGACAGTTGAAGAGTTATGAGCTGTCAACGGTGACCACTTACTTTTGCTGGCCAAGATATTTTGAGCGTACTCATCCACCACAGATACACACAAAATCTTAAAAATAATTTATTTGGTTTCGCATTCACATTCTAGACAGGACCAGTGAACATTTTGCGGTTCAATTCCACGTTTGTTAAACTAACTTAGTGCTTGGCTTTTTCCACAGACTGTAGATAAAATTATACGGCATAATATGTGTTACTTACACAATTATGCTAGTAGCGCTCAGTAAGAAAGTAAAGATATATTTTTATGGCATCAATAAAGGCTTACCAACCCGCATTGGGCCAGCGTGGTGGTGTTATGGCCCAAACTCCTCATGTGTCTCTCCCATGTAGGAAGGCCTGTGCCCAGCAGTGGGACGTATATAGGCTGGTGATGATGATGAATAAAGGCTTAAGTTTACCTAGCCACCGGATCCAGTAAAAAAATACCTTAGAAAGTAAACTTTTTAGTACCAAAAACAGTTAATGATCACTAATATTTTAACTGCATTATTATTATTGAAGGCCGATTTTTGATCCGCAGATAACATTCAACCAGAGAATAAGTTTTATAATTATATAGATAATCCGTGAAAAAAAAAATAGCCAGGATTCAGAAATGGCCCTCAGGCCCTCAAGTCAAAACAATCAATCAATTTGAAGTAAATTCTAAACTTTAAATTCTAAAAATATTTTACTCTATAATTTATTACACAAAAGGATGAGTTTTTATAGTTTTACAACAATTACAATTTTCCAATCATGTGGAAGCCATCAGAACCCCGAATGCGAGTTTAAAAATACTGAGTAACGCCTCGACTGTAATGAAGTGTTTCAAATATTATTCGCTATTGTAGTCTATCGTTGAACGCCGTAGTTACGTTTGACGTACTCACTATCGAGGCAGGCTCATCTCGGACATCGCACTACAATGGACAGCGCATCAAGTGTAACCATTACAAGTTCCTAGTACGACTCAATAAGATCAATTTAAATAAAAATAAAGTGTAACGCTATATGCGCTGTCCCCTGTACGTAATTGTACATAATATCAAAACTAGAGCGAGTGTTGCCCCACTGAGCGAGAGTGCACTCTGTGCATATTTGGCACTATTAATCTCCGTTGTCACCAAGCGAAGCCGCGACACAACATGTATGTACAAGGCTTGCTGATATGTCTAACAAAATAACTCACATATTTATTTACAAAACGCACGATTAATGAGTATGTAACAATAAAAGGGCCTCCATTGAATTAAACGAGATTCCCGCAATAAAAATAATATCTTTGATGATAAGTATTAATTATATAAAATGTTTAATTGGAACTAAAACGTAAAACTATAAACTCTAAAACGTATAACTAAAAACCTGACAATAGAAATATGCGAGTCGTTTACAAAAATTAATATTCTCACATATTTCTACTAGTTCGGCATAAATATACAATTATATAATTTAAGTGAAGCTATGGAATTCTTTGTAAAATATAATCTATAGATAGGTACGGAATTAACTATTTGTGGTGTACAGTACTCTAACACACAAGTGTTACAAAGAAACCAAAGTCCTGTTGTGACGTGATAGGATCAATCCAAAGTACTGCTTTGTGTGTTGTTGACTATACCTATAGTCGAAGAATTTTAATGTTTAGCAGGTTGACAAATATTCGCATTCTGTCGTATAATATAACGAAGAAAGTCAATGATTGACAGTAGTGTCGTCTCAACTGCCGTTATAATACGACTACATCAAAAATTATACAACATATCATGTTGAAAGAAATTTGATTTAGCCGTATTATTAGCATTAAACTCCCTGAATGTATATTTATGTCTGTTGAGACAGCATGGTCTATTATTTGAACCTGTTTACAAAACTTAAAGGCTTCGAAAAATATAAGTTGTGTCAGTTTTTTAATGTTTTGTAAATTCTGGTATCAAGACAAACCAAGCGACGACATGCTACGGAAAAATTTCAGTGTGTATTAAAACTTCCGCTAAATTTGTATTTGCAGAATGATTCGTTTAATGGCGAACTATCGAACAATTCCATGTCAGCAATAAAGAACGCAAATACTCGTAATTAAACAAAATACTTCAACAACAATAATAAGATAAAATATTTACAAATACCCAACGTAACAATATTTCTCTACACTATTTGTCGACAATAATTAAATCTAACATACAAATAACTGCATTGAAATGCCAATGCAATTTTATGCCGAGTCGAGATCGTACTTTTATGACACGTATATCATTCTGTAGAACTTGCATTTTATAAAAGTTACGCAAGTTTTTCAGAAGTGCAAATAATACATTGTATATTTTTGTGTCGGATAAACATTTACGAGTCCAGGTCTTAAACAATATTTGTATTCTATGTGAATAACTTTTAATAATCATACAATTATTATTACGATAACATTTCAAAAGTTAGGTAATTCGGTCTCATAACCAAATTGTTTAAGTTCTCAACTAAAATTTATATGTTTATAAAACTAGTATTTTTCATATTCTTATCAAGAACTTGTATATTTTACATAATAACAAATTTGGTTTATTTCTGTATTATCTATACCTAAATAATAATTGCATATTTAGACGTCAATATTTTATAAAATAAATCTGAACCTTTTGTCCTGGACTCTAAAATGGAGAGTATTTTTATATCTAAAGCCTGCTATTGGCCTCTCACTGCAGGCAGGCCTGCAGCTTCTCGATCCACTCCTGCGCTGCGTTCGCGTCGCTCGCACAGAAGTTGTATGTACGCCGGCTTGTGCGCAACTGTGGAATACAACAGGAACCTCATTACTATGGTTTTTATAATATATCGATATGTCATAGTCAAAGGTCGATATTCAGTCTCTTCGCGGAATGACTGGTTTATCCTAGGTTTGACCAAAGCCTTCGGGCTAACCCCGAAATAAATTCCAATTTCGGCATTTGATTAAAGTATTTTTAGTCAAACCTAGAAGTTCCTAACTTTTCAGTCAAATGTCGAAAGTAAAATAATCTGTTTCGGGCTTTGCCTAGTCTATCCTAGAAGCGACTGGCAGACTCGGTCAAACGTCGACAAAGAAAAACAAAATAACCACGAAATCTAAGTAGACGGCGCATACGCTATACGAGATCAGACAGAACTCTCCGTGGAAGCCTGACACGGCCGTGGTATGTTAGATTTCGTGGTTTTTTTTTCTTTTTTGGTCAACGTGCATTGGTCTACAGTTCATTCGATAAAAATTATAAAAGTGAAAAAAATCTATGGGATCTATTAGCTGGTAATATGGTTTTCGGCAACATGTTCGGGACAGAAAACTATGACAGTATAACAACAATAAACATTAAAATAAAAAACGTTTTATTACACCTAATTTAACAAACTAAGACTTTGTAATACCTAATTGAAGTTTGACTGGTCAAACCCCGATTTCATTAAATTGAGTTTTGGCGTTTGCCTGATTTAATTAGTTTGTCCTAGGTTTGACGAAAATTCTTTAGTCAGAGGCCGAAAAACTTCATTTATTTTGGCTTTGACTAAGACTTCAACTCAGACCTGAGGATTGACTAGTCCAACCTAGGAGCACCGGAGGCTCGAGGATTGACTATAACAGATATACTACTATCAGATCAAAAGGCTGTATATAGCAAGATCGCTTTATATGTGAAATCTAATAAAAATACATTTAAAAACTCATTTATAAGACCTGTCTTGCTACTTTTTTATACCACAAACGTGGCAATCAAGCACACGGCCACCTACCGGTAAGCGGCTACCGTAGCCTTAGATTGTGGTAATTTTTATATTATTATTATTCCAAGGAATTTTTAATTATTTTACTGCATAAATTACACTTCTTCGCGTGTTATATTTTATAACCAAATATAATCTACCGGTGGTAGGCCACAACAACTCTTTTTGCGTCGATGTGTTATTTTGGCATGTTTTTAGAGCACACTTCGGTGACAAAACACGGTCCGGAAACTTTTCCCGTAAAAGATCAATGGTTTCGTTGCTTGTGTGGCACGTAGCGCCGTCTTGTTGAAAATAAACGTTGTCCAGATCAATACCAACCAATTCCGGCAATAAAAAAACATTAATCATCTCTCGATAGCACAATCCATTCACCGTAACTGTGTTATCTCTCGAAGGGGTGATCACAATTGGCCACCGAGATCTTGTAATTTAACACCTTGCGACTTCTTCCTTTGGGGCCACGTGAAAGAGAAGGTCTACGCCAACAGCCCAGCGTCGATTCAAGACTTCAAAGATGGAATTCGTGAGGCTATCGAGGACATAGGGCAGCCACTTTGCGATTTGGTTATGGAAAATTTATGAAAAGGATATGGTCCTGTAAGCGTGGTCGTGGTGGTCATTTTCCTGATGTTATTTTCCACTATTAACGGCATACCTTCCTCTTTATAATGATATAAACATCCGATCATTTATATTAAAAAATGACATTTTATTGAAAAACCCTTTATGTACCAAACAGCCCGTATAAAGTGTACTCACGTCAAAGAATGATCTGTCGTCACACTTCTTGGGCGGGCCGGGCGCGGGCGGCGCCTGCGTCACCGTGATCACCTCTGCCAGGTCTACAACCACAAATAACATTACAATGATTCCCAGACAATATAATATCACAAAGATAGACATATCACATATCACAGAAAAATCAATTGTGTCTGGAATCTCATGCTTGACGGTTGAAACCGTTGTATTGAGCAATGGAATCCAAAAAAAATAATATTTGAAAAATTAAATTCAACATTTTTATGTACTTATAGATCTTTTTATATAAATTTTATAACTTACCAATAAAACCTTTGCAGTGGGAATCCTCCATAGCGTCATAATATCTCAGCTGATGCTTTATGGAATCGAGAACGAACCACCTGACAAGTGAAATAGTTTTTTTATTTACTTACACACATCTACATATATCACACATCTATTATACATCTATTACTACAGGTACTCGATGCAATAGAAAAGCAACACAAATATTGAAACAGATCCAATAATTCGACTGGCTTATTAGGGGTGTTTTTTTATACTCTTAACGGGGTAACTCTTGGCCTTCATCTCACCTGATGGTAAGTGAAGATAAGGCCGACGATGGAAGCGAGTTACACCCGGATTCCTCAACCACAGAGGAACTGGCTATCTTACCTCTAACTGCCGGAACACAATAATGCTGTTAACATTATTGTTATGGCGGCAGACTTGGCTAAGCTGGTGGTAGCTAGCCAGGCGCACTTAGAAAAGCCCTACCACCAACCAAAACCAAGCAGAAAAATTCTGCCCCCACGGGAATCGAACCCCGGACCTCTAGATCCGACGCAGGTGGTCTCAACCACTAGACCACAGAGGCGGTGTGAAGCAAATTTATAAATTTAAAGGTAAAAAAAAATAAGAATATCGTTAAGTTGATAAATAACATTGGTAGTCATATCTCTATGTGAAGATTGATTTACTATTTGTAAATATTTCAAGTATTATTGTATATTACCGTTGCTTCCAACCCTTGAGTAGCGCGCCTCGCTTGTACAGATGCCCCTCATGGGTTCGGTTCTCGGCCACGTTAGACGAGAACTGCTCGTAGTACTGCTGCGACGACGACTGTAGCGTCGACACACCTGCATAAAGGAAAGAAATAATAAGTATTATATTAAAAATAATAATATATTACAAAAAGGAAAATTATGAAAAAATTATATGTCCCCGGCGGGAATCGAACCTGCGTCTCCTGGGGACGCGATTACCAACCATACCCTTTTTACAACGTTTTCGTTTTTTTCTTTATTTGTGATTGTTTCAATAAAGTAGGCGTTATAAACGCACAAAATCAAAGATTAAAATCTGAAGTATTGTTCGACTTTTATTGCAGTATAAACTAATGGTGATATCGTAGATATTGTGGACCGCTGATCATAAGAAACAGATTAATCTTGACGCCGTTCCCAATAGTAAAAGTGATCTATCTATGGGCATTAAATAATTGAATATTAAATAAAGCGCGTAGTGTAAAGTGCGTGGTGTACAGCGCGTGGTGTGCAGAGCGTGGTGTACAGCGCGTGATCATAAGAAACAGATTAATCTTGACGCCATTCCCAATAGTAAAAGTGATCTTTTTATGGACATTAAATAATTGAATTTTAAATAAAGCGCGTGGTGTACAGTGCGTGTGTATAGTGAGTGGGCGCGGGGCGGGGCTCGCGGTCCTTGTGCTTGGTGCAGGTGTACAGTGCGTGGTGTGCGTGTGTATAGTGACTGGGCGCGGGGCGGGGCTCGCGGTCCGTGTGCTTGGTGCAGGTGTACAGTGCGTGGTGTGCGTGTGTATACTGACTGGGCGCGGGGCGGGGCTCGCGGTCCTTGTGCTTGGTGCAGGTGTACAGTGCGTGGTGTGCGTGTGTATACTGACTGGGCGCGGGGCGGGGCTCGCGGTCCTTGTGCTTGGTGCAGGTGTACAGTGCGTGGTGTGCGTGTGTATAGTGACTGGGCGCGGGGCGGGGCTCGCGGTCCTTGTGCTTGGTGCAGGTGTACAGTGCGTGGTGTGCGTGTGTATACTGACTGGGCGCGGGGCGGGGCTCGCGGTCCGTGTGCTTGGTGCAGGTGTACAGTGCGTGGTGTGCGTGTGTATACTGACTGGGCGCGGGGCGGGGCTCGCGGTCCTTGTGCTTGGTGCAGGTGTACAGTGCGTGGTGTGCGTGTGTATACTGACTGGGCGCGGGGCGGGGCTCGCGGTCCTTGTGCTTGGTGCAGGTGTACAGTGCGTGGTGTGCGTGTGTATACTGACTGGGCGCGGGGCGGGGCTCGCGGTCCTTGTGCTTGGTGCAGGTGTACAGTGCGTGGTGTGCGTGTGTATACTGACTGGGCGCGGGGCGGGGCTCGCGGTCCTTGTGCTTGGGGCAGGTGTACAGTGCGTGGTGTGCGTGTGTATACTGACTGGGCGCGGGGCGGGGCTCGCGGTCCTTGTGCTTGGTGCAGGTGTACAGTGCGTGGTGTGCGTGTGTATAGTGACTGGGCGCGGGGCGGGGCTCGCGGTCCTTGTGCTTGGTGCAGGTGTACAGTGCGTGGTGTGCGTGTGTATAGTGACTGGGCGCGGGGCGGGGCTCGCGGTCCGTGTGCTTGGTGCAGGTGTACAGTGCGTGGTGTGCGTGTGTATACTGACTGGGCGCGGGGCGGGGCTCGCGGTCCTTGTGCTTGGTGCAGGTGTACAGTGCGTGGTGTGCGTGTGTATACTGACTGGGCGCGGGGCGGGGCTCGCGGTCCGTGTGCTTGGTGCAGGTGTACAGTGCGTGGTGTGCGTGTGTATACTGACTGGGCGCGGGGCGGGGCTCGCGGTCCTTGTGCTTGGTGCAGGTGTACAGTGCGTGGTGTGCGTGTGTATACTGACTGGGCGCGGGGCGGGGCTCGCGGTCCGTGTGCTTGGTGCAGGTGTACAGTGCGTGGTGTGCGTGTGTATACTGACTGGGCGCGGGGCGGGGCTCGCGGTCCTTGTGCTTGGTGCAGGTGTACAGTGCGTGGTGTGCGTGTGTATACTGACTGGGCGCGGGGCGGGGCTCGCGGTCCTTGTGCTTGGTGCAGGTGTACAGTGCGTGGTGTGCGTGTGTATAGTGACTGGGCGCGGGGCGGGGCTCGCGGTCCGTGTGCTTGGTGCAGGTGTACAGTGCGTGGTGTGCGTGTGTATACTGACTGGGCGCGGGGCGGGGCTCGCGGTCCTTGTGCTTGGTGCAGGTGTACAGTGCGTGGTGTGCGTGTGTATAGTGACTGGGCGCGGGGCGGGGCTCGCGGTCCGTGTGCTTGGTGCAGGTGTACAGTGCGTGGTGTGCGTGTGTATACTGACTGGGCGCGGGGCGGGGCTCGCGGTCCGTGTGCTTGGTGCAGGTGTACAGTGCGTGGTGTGCGTGTGTATACTGACTGGGCGCGGGGCGGGGCTCGCGGTCCTTGTGCTTGGTGCAGGTGTACAGTGCGTGGTGTGCGTGTGTATACTGACTGGGCGCGGGGCGGGGCTCGCGGTCCTTGTGCTTGGTGCAGGTGTACAGTGCGTGGTGTGCGTGTGTATACTGACTGGGCGCGGGGCGGGGCTCGCGGTCCTTGTGCTTGGTGCAGGTGTACAGTGCGTGGTGTGCGTGTGTATACTGACTGGGCGCGGGGCGGGGCTCGCGGTCCTTGTGCTTGGTGCAGGTGTACAGTGCGTGGTGTGCGTGTGTATAGTGACTGGGCGCGGGGCGGGGCTCGCGGTCCGTGTGCTTGGTGCAGGTGTACAGTGCGTGGTGTGCGTGTGTATAGTGAGTGGGCGCGGGGCGGGGCTCGCGGTCCTTGTGCTTGGTGCAGGTGTACAGTGCGTGGTGTGCGTGTGTATACTGACTGGGCGCGGGGCGGGGCTCGCGGTCGGGGGCGGGCGGGGCCTTGTACTTGGTGCACGGCAGCGCGAAGCCCTCCACGCAGCGCTCGTGGCACGCCGCGCCGCAGTCCACGCAGCGGACGCCCGCCTGTACACACACGAAGTTTATAAGCCGTTCTTAATTAGAAAAACACTGAATAAGCAGACTTTGAATTTGGCATTGAGTGACATGTTTCGTAGCCGTAGACGAAACCTCAGACAGTTCCAATGTTATACAGTTGTAAAAAGAACGTTGTTTCGTACAAAACAGCTGATTATTTTATCGAAATTCCAATTTGTTGCGGCCTGACAGCAGTCTAGCAGGGCGGACCCGAAATCTAGCAGGTCTCACATACCTTGAGCAACGCCCACAGTGTAGCAGGGAGTGTATACCTTGAGTGGCTCTGACAGTATAGCAGGCAGTGTTTGTCCTGGAGCGGTCCACAGTGTAGTAGGACCTGCTTATCTTGAGCAGCCTACAGTGTAGCAGGGCCTGCGTACATTGAGCTGTCCACAGTGTACTTTGAGAGGCTCGTGTACGTTGAGCAGCCTATAGCGTAATGTTGAGCGGACCCACGTACCTTGAGTGGCCCCCCACAATTGGTAGCGGCAGTGGTCGCGGCGGCTACATACCTTGAGCGGCCCCCACAGCAGGTCATGGCAGTGGTCGCAGCGGGCGGGCGCGGCGGCGGCGGCGTTGGCCCAGCGGTGGGGCGGCCAGTCGTCCTGGCGCCAGTAGCTACATACCTTGAGCGGCCCCCACAGCAGGTCGTGGCAGTGGTCGCGGCGGCTACATACCTTGAGCGGCCCCCACAGCAGGTCGTGGCAGTGGTCGCGGCGGCTACATACCTTGAGCGGCCCCCACAGCAGGTCGTGGCAGTGGTCGCGGCGGCTACATACCTTGAGCGGCCCCCACAGCAGGTCGTGGCAGTGGTCGCGGCGGCTACATACCTTGAGCGGCCCCCACAGCAGGTGGTGGCAGTGGTCGCGGCGGCTACATACCTTGAGCGGCCCCCACAGCAGGTGGTGGCAGTGGTCGCGGCGGCTACATACCTTGAGCGGCCCCCACAGCAGGTCGTGGCAGTGGTCGCGGCGGCTACATACCTTGAGCGGCCCCCACAGCAGGTCGTGGCAGTGGTCGCGGCGGCTACATACCTTGAGCGGCGGCTACATACCTTGAGCGGCCCCCACAGCAGGTCGTGGCAGTGGTCGCGGCGGCTACATACCTTGAGCGGCCCCCACAGCAGGTCGTGGCAGTGGTCGCGGCGGCTACATACCTTGAGCGGCCCCCACAGCAGGTGGTGGCAGTGGTCGCGGCGGCTACATACCTTGAGCGGCCCCCACAGCAGGTGGTGGCAGTGGTCGCGGCGGCTACATACCTTGAGCGGCCCCCACAGCAGGTCGTGGCAGTGGTCGCAGCGGGCGGGCGCGGCGGCGGCGGCGTTGGCCCAGCGGTGGGGCGGCGGCGGCGCGGGCGCGGCGGCCAGTCGTCCTCGCGCCAGTAGCTCGCGCGTACCTCGCCGGTGCGCCGCCGCGCTCGCACGCCGCACCACGCCCGACGACATCGACGAGTTGCGCTGCAACACCAACGCACTTGTTATACATACAACTAAATATGTACCTACAAACGATAATCGACATTTCAAAGTACTCGTGCTAAACTAACTTCCAACAATGAAGAAACTGTTCTGAATTTCGTACCAGTATCAAGAATTAATCGAGAACAAACAATTTTACTTTTCGTCTCATCACGATCCCGTGTTTTATAAAATAATAGCTGCAAGGCATACCTTCGCAATGCCCCTCAAGAGACCACGATTATTAGGTTTTATTTATAACCCAGAAACATTTAAAAGGCCACCAATTAGCTTTTTTTCTGAAGGATAAGTTATGCGCAACACAAATTGTGCGCAACGGAACGTTTTAGTTTTGTTTTGGTAAACACGTTGTAAATTAGCGCGATCAGGGCCCAGGAAGCTTCGCGGGAGTCCACAGAACACCCTGCCAAAGTTTCATCACAATCAATGTTTCCAGAGCGCATAGAGGACCACCATACAAATATTGATTTTTATTTTACTTACACTCCTTAGTCGAGCTCAGGAATTCCTAAACTATTTTGGGCAAAAGACCCCTTTTCCAAAATGAACTGATACATCAGACCCCCATAGTCACATAACTTCAAAAAATTCTAGTTTGCTTGTGCACGCTCATTCGACTTCTTAAGTTTTTTTAAAGTACAATAATAGTTGATACTACCTACTAAAATGTTAGTTAAATAAAATTTTAGTCTTATAACAAGTTGCTACACGTAACAAAATTTATACGGTATAATAAATGTTTCAAATAAGAACTTGTGGTAATTAAAACCCCTCGATCTTAGACCTCGTCGACCCCTAAAATCAGTTTTCGTTTTTGTCGACTCCTAGGAAACCGATTTTGAACCCAAGGGATCGATATCAACCACTTTGGGAATCTATCACTATCTACCAGTAGATATTTTGGAAATTTTGTGATCCTTTCGAAGATCTCAACCCAGGACCTGTGACTTAACTGACCTGTAGTTCCAGGGTGTTGGGCAGTTCGAGCTGATCCATGCGCACGCGCCACTTCTGCGGCAGGTGGCCCAGCTCTAGCTCCAACTGCCGGATCCTCTCCAGGAGCCCCGTGAACGCGTCCGGCATGCATCGGGATATGCTGTCGTATCTGCACAGATAATGCTAATTACAATACTGTTATTGTACTTTTAAAAGGAGGAGCTCGGCAGTGTAGTAGTCTGACCGCTCTGGTTTAGATTACAAAGAAACTTTCGCCATGGTCGATCCCGGGAAGGGTCGATCAATTGTAATTTTGAACTCCTCCGTGCTTCGGAAGGCACGATATGCCGTTGGTCCTGGTTGTTACTGCAACCGACTTAACCCACCAACCCGCATTGGGCCTGTGTGGTGGTGTTATGGCCCAAACTACACACTTTATATGTGACAAACAAGCGTACGGCCCGCGGTGGTAAGCGGTTACCATAGCTTATAGACGCTAGTAGCACCTTGGGCACAATTCACGCGCTGCCTAACCTGTAAAATTTAAAAGAGACCAGTTCCCTTACTCTCAACATAACGCTTTCTTTTTGGCGACTTTACTACATAATCATGAAACTACAGAGTAGTGTTATTTGGCTGCATTTATATTTGAGGTACTTCCGCAGTCAGCCGATCGAATGTCGAATGGTGAATGCCATTCTACTCTACGTTTTTTCAAACTATAAGTCGTATCAAAATTTAGTCACATACAATTTTTATAGTTGAAGGAATTTATATTGAAAAAGACAATTACTGTTACTTAAATGATAGCTTTATATAACTTATAAAATTACTTACACATTTTAGCCGGTATTTACTAACAGGACTCATCTAGCAAATTCAAATCAAAAGCTATATTCTTTTGGCCTAATTGGTTCTTAATTCAGGACCACCAAACATTGTGGCGATAATATTAACATATATATAACAGAATACATTACCCGGCCGTGACAAGCCTCCTCTGTTCGTGTTCGGTGTCCGGCGCGGGCGCGAGCACCTCAAGGTCGTAGGGCGCGCCGTGGCTGAGCTCCTCGCTCACGTAGTACTGCCACACCTCGAGGCAGCTGATGGCTGACACAGGCCTTAGTACCTACGGTGGGAGCTTACGATATATGGTATCTTTTCAACTATTTTAACTGGTGTTAAATAGTTTCTTGAACCCTAGAATTTATCAAATCATATAGGGCGTGGAAAAGTTTTCGCCCCTGGTATTGCAAGCGTCCCTAAGTTACAGTAACCGATCACAATCAGGTTCCCGTATTTTGGATTTTTACCTCAGTAGTATAAATAAATCACAACATTTCTTACTTTTAACCGACTTCAAATAAAGGAGGAGGTTATCAATTCGTCTGTTTTTTTACCACTTTCATTCTAAAGCAAATCATTATTATCTATACTAATATTATAAAGCTGAAGAGTTTGTTTGTTTGGTTGAACGCGCTAATCTCAGGAACTACTGATTCAAATTGAAAAATTCTTTTTGTGTCGGATAGTCCATTTATCAAGGTGTTATATAGGCTATATAATATCACGCTACGACTAATAGCAGCTGAGCGTCAATGAAAAATTTTGCAAAAACGGGAAAAAAATATTCCTTTTCAGAGGTTTTGTTGTGTGCGCTGCGTAAACGGTTAAAATTGCGCAAAAATCATATAATATGCAGGAATTGTTCTCCTTTAAAAGTTCTAAAAAAAAGTCTGCGAGAGCATGTGTCTATCTTTTGAAATTGACTCACTATAACCATTTTTTGATGATCAAATTTCAAGTCGTTATTTTCCGACATCCACGCGAACGAAGTCGCGGGCACAGCTAGTTATCAATAATCGAATCCACATATCGAGAATATTAAATTAAAAACTTAACATTCAAATTCTAATCCATATACCTAAATGTTTCAATTTAAATTGTTTTGTGATAAGGAGCTACATTAAAATATGTTGGTATTAACAATTTTTTCTAAAGAACAGTTTGACATTTTATGGCAAGTTGTTTTACGCACTGTAAATGTAGGAAGCAGTATACATTAATAGGCATGCGTCCAGTATCAACTGGCTGACTGACCGGGTTGTCGAGGTCCGGCGTGTAGAGGAAGTTGTAGAAGATGGGCGTCTTCTGGTGGTGGCGGTCGATGTGGTCGAACAGCGAGTGGCCCGCGGCGCCCGCCTCCTCGTCGCCCGCGCACGTCTCCACGCCCTGTACGCACCGACAGACAAACACACATCAACATACTGTTCCCTGTATCTCCAACATTGACATAACAGTATGCAACGGTCTTGGACTTAGGACACGAACGATGCTAAAAGGTCGAGTCAGAGGGAATAGTAATTTTATTACAATCTTCTGTTTAAATTTTTATTTAACCTAAAAAGGTTATACATCGCAAAGTGAGGAAAATCCTTTTTGTTTTGGCTCCATTGATGTTTTGGCTTTAGTAAATTACTTTGCTGATTAGGCAACTCTCAGATATTTGCGATGTATTCTTTTAACAAAACCAGTACAGTCTGCAGCAGACATTGAGAAGTGTTATGAATTGCTGCCCTATGTACTCCCCCTCCTCTATATTTTAATCATATAAATTTACGGATACCACCTCTTCTATATATCATTTCCCTTTCGAAAATCAGGCCTTGCATACTTATCATATTCTATCAGTTATCATCAGAGGTCGGAATTAGGTAGAGTTATTTATATACTTGCATCGAAATGTTGATATTAATATCAACATCGCGAGTGTGCGCATCGGAATTTTGCAACTTCGGACAACCGATGTCGTTGATGTAAATTTGGCAACATTGCGCGTGCAGTGGTTTGAATTGTGTAAAAGTAAATAACTATTTTATTTAATTAATCACAGGATTTCTCTGTTCTTTAAAATTAATCCAGGGTTTGTGGCATATCCACTTTATTTTTTCGCCTTATGAAATCAGTGTAAGTACATAAATAACTCTACCTAATTCCGACCTCTGGTTATCATCCTATCATACATGCCATCTAACAAATGTAAACTCAACCCCTACTTTAATGTAGGCCGTACTAGCCTCGCTGTCCAGCCCTCCGTGAAAGGTAGTCGTACCGGCCTCCCTGTCTCCCTACATACTCGTGGACGTACCGGCCTCCCTGTCTCCCTACATACTCGTGGACGTACCGGCCTCCCCTGTCCCCCTACATACTCGTGGACGTACCGGCCTCCCCTGTCCCCCTACATACTCGTGGACGTACCGGCCTCCCTGTCCCCCTACATACTCGTGGACGTACCGGCCTCCCTGTCCCCCTACATACTCGTGGACGTACCGGCCTCCCTGTCCCCTACATACTCGTGGACGTACCAGCCTCCCTGTCCCCCTACATACTTGTGGACGTACCGGCCTCCCTGTCCCCTACATACTCGTGGACGTACCGGCCTCCCTGTCCCCCTACATACTCGTGGACGTACCAGCCTCCCTGTCCCCCTACATACTCGTGGACGTACCAGCCTCCCTGTCCCCCTACATACTCGTGGACGTACCGGCCTCCCTGTCCCCCTACATACTCGTGGACGTACCAGCCTCCCTGTCCCCCTACATACTCGTGGACGTACCAGCCTCCCTGTCCCCCTACATACTCGTGGACGTACCAGCCTCCCTGTCCCCCTACATACTCGTGGACGTACCAGCCTCCCTGTCCCCCTACATACTCGTGGACGTACCGGCCTCCCTGTCCCCCTACATACTCGTGGACGTACCGACCTCCCTGCCCGCTACATACCAGCCGGGCGGTGTCGGCCCGCTTGTCGTCGGCGGCTGCCAGCCCTAGCTCCACTCGCTGCGCCTCACTGTCCAGCAGGAAGGTCCGGAACCGGCACGACACGCTGTGGTACGCCACGAACCGCAGGTAGTACTCG
Source organism: Nymphula nitidulata (assembly GCA_947347705.1). Lineage (NCBI taxonomy): Eukaryota > Metazoa > Arthropoda > Insecta > Lepidoptera > Crambidae > Nymphula > Nymphula nitidulata. Next base: position 13,669,609 of record OX374636.1, read on the forward strand.
TTGAACTCGAACGACAGCGGGAACTGTTTTTGTAGCTGCGGATTAACAAACGCACCTTATACACACGTCATTCCAATAACAATATGAACGATATTAAATGTCTAGCCGGGGATCGAGTGTGAAATTAGCGAAGTCATTAATGAGTCTGATTGACTTGTAACTATAAATTTAATAGCTAAGACTATCCTCGCTAGCCCAACTGTAGGGACGTGCTAACGGTTTTTTTTTCGGTACCCCACCGTTTTCTGCGATTTTAAATACCAATAATAACGGAACCCGAAAATTTTGATATCGACTAATCCATTAGACCATAATTTAAAGGGCACCCTTAATATTTAAGCCAAATACCCGTTTTTTAAAATGATTTTACACGTAACGTTGCCAGCTTGTGCGATCGGTATCCGATTAAATACAAATACCGTTATTTTTAAGGTACCCGTTAGGAGTATTGATATATCGGTCGCGTGTAACCGCTACCACAAATTTTAGATATCTTTATGATATTCAGTGAGAATACAAAATTCGTTAATACAAAATTCGGGTATCATTATCGAATTTTGTATTAACGGTTAAAGCGGTTTTTCAAACCCTGGTATTAACATCGCTAGCACTTGTTTTTTGGCCGAGCTTCACTCATTACAGCCATTTTAACACTTTCCCGCTATATATTTTACGGTCGAGACCGGACTTCTATACAGCACTACGTCATACCCAGTGCTACTTTGGTTTGCGTAATTTCTGGGGCAAAAAAGACATTCTTGTTTTTAGTTTTTTACATTATAATAAATGTTTATAAGTTAAATAAAAAACAACTTTTGACCACATCGACTTTGAACTTATGTAAACATTAGAACATGCCTAATTCTGAAGACACACTCTAGATTTAAATTTAAATACAGTACATCTCAGAAATAAAATCAGAAATAAAACAGTTGTTTAGAGCTGTCAAATAAATTTAGATAGCTTCTCAAGTAACTATAGACAATTTTAGAAGGCACATGCCTTCTAATGGCGGTGCTTCCTGAAACCTGCATTTTATCACGTTCGAAAGCTTGAACACACCTTTCTAAAAGTCAAATTTTAGTATCACAATGAACTGAAATTAAGGTTTAGCGAGTGTTCTAGAAAATTGGGCCCAATGTTAATGTTTCTGATTTATCAGTATATGTATACATCACAGATTAAACTCAAATGTTGCTGTAAAGAATCTATTTGGCAAAATATCAGTAGTATCTTTTTATCTCAGAATTATACGAAAGTATAGGTAAAATATAAATACATAGCTCCTTACCTGATGCACTGCATCTAGGAACATAAGGAAGGTGGGGGTAAACCCCTGTTGAGGGGTGGGTGCGATGTTGCACCGCTGCTGGAACTTATGGCCGAGGGCCAGCCACTCTTTCTCTACGAGGATACGGAACCCTTCCAGGGTGCGGTAGTACGGGTCCAGGCAGATCTGGGCCAGAGAAGAGATCTGGGGAGAAAATCGGTTGGTTATAATGGTTGTTCTTAATTTTATAATTACATTATAATAAATGTTTGAAAAATATTAGGTTGGGGAAAAAGTCTTTTCGCATTATAGTATGTATGAACTTGTAATAAAATCTCTTTGGCTGTACTATTTGTATCTGGCTGGTTTTGGTATCATTAAAAGTTTAGATTTTAAAAAAGATAATTCCAAATTCAAATTAGAAAAATGTGTGTTTTTCATTTGTTTTTCGTACTGTCAAGATGAGTGAATCTAATGAAGAAAGTCGATACATTTTAAAAATTTACTACAAAAAAGGTAAAAATGCAACGCAATCCTCGAAAAAAATATGCGATGTTTATGGACCTAGTGCAGTGTCTGTAAGAGTAGCACAAATTTGGTTTAAGCGTTTTCAATCCGGAAGTTTTGATGTCAAAGATGCACGTCGCTCTGGTCGCTCTATTGCGGATAAAATTGATGTCATTTTTGAAAAACCAGAGCAAGATTGGCATATCAGTAGTTACGACGTAGCTGAAGAACTGGGAATTGACCACAAAACAGTTTTGGCGCATTTAAAAAAAATGGGTACACAAAAAAGCTCCATATTTGGGTACCCCACGAGCTCACTGAAAGAAACCTAATGAACCGTGTACTCATTTGTGACCGAACCATTTTTGAAGAAGCTGATAACTGGTGATAAAAAATGGATCACTTACGACAAGAACGTGCGAAAAAGGTCGTGGTCAAAGGCCGGTCAGGCTTCACAGACTGTGGCGAAACCGGGTTAACTCGCAACAAGGTGATGCTGTGTGTGTGGTGGGATGAGAAGGGCATTATTCATTATGAGCTGTTACCACCAGGCAGGATTATCGATTCTGAACTCTACTGCGAACAACTGATGAAATCAAAGCAAGAAGTTGAGAGAAACCGGCCGGAATTAATCAACAGAAGGAGTGTGGTTTTTCATCATGATAACGCTAGACCTCACACATCTTTAGCCACTCAGCAAAAATTAAGAGAGTTTGGCTGGGAGGTGTTAATGCATCCGCCGTGTAGTCCTGACCTTGCACCTTCCGATTTCCACCTGTTTCGCTATCTTCAGAATTCTCTAGGCAGTGTCAGGTTAACATCACAAGAGGACTGCCAAAAACACTTGTCGCGGTATTTTGATCAGAAGCCTCAAAATTTCTATAGCAGTGGGATCATATCCCTACCTACAAGATGGCAAAAAGTTATCGAACTAAATGGTACCTACATACTTTAGTTAAATGTAAATAAACTATATTAAAAATGTTTTAAATGTTCTTAAAAAATGCGAAGAAACTTTTTCCCCAACCTATTATGTATACAGGTTGGTGCCGTCAATACGACAAATTAAAACATTGACTATATTAGTTCATAGAAATGGTTTGTCACTTTCAAAAACATTTTATTCATTTGATAATTTCATGACATATCTATGAAATAATGCAGCCAATGTTATATTATTTTATACAAATGTCATGAAATTATCAAATGATTACGATATTTTTGAAAGTGGCAAACCATTTCTGTGAACTAATATAGCCCATGTTTTAATTTATTGTCGTATTGCCGACACCATCCTGTATACAAATAGCACATCAAGTGTAACAGTTGCATTACGAAAGCCGGCTCTATTACGAACGCAGGAAGGACTCAAGGCTAAACTGTAACGCTGGATGTTTATTGATAGAAAAATATTGAAACTAGAAAAAAAAAATGTGTTATCCCAAGTCCTTGGTAGCTAAGATGAGAGGAGGAGTTAGCCATATTGGGTAAGGTCGCGGGTTCGATCTACAGTACATGATTTATTAATAGTTAATACATTTTTATAATAATAAATTATGTTAAGAAATAAGCTTATAATTTTAGAAACCTAAAACTCTCACAGTATTTGATAAAAAAATCTATTTCAAGGTAAAATCTAAAGGGTAGAAGTGAAGAAAGCCTACCTGTGCCGTGGCATCCCAGCCGTCTTCGAGCGAGAGGACTACGGAGGAGCCTTGCAGGTCCAGCAAGTCTACCACGGCACCCGCTAGTTGGAACATCTGCCGCAGTTGCCATAGCCATCCAGACTCTTCGATCAACCTGTCGATAACAAGGCGGTTTAGTGAAGTTAAAAGAAAAAGTTTAGTTTACTTTCTAGAAATCTTAGGAACACGTTAGGCGTGTTCGGGGAAGCTGTCGTATACGAGGACAGATGGCAGTATCTGGTCATACTAAAACCAACTGTAAAAAAAAATTTGAAATCGTGTGTTGAAACAGTTCGCTGTGTTTCGGATTGAAGGGAAAGGTAGCCAGTGAAGTTACTGGGCATGGACGGAATTTCATCTTAGGCCTCAAGATGACAACGCACCTGCAATTACAAGTGATTTTTTCTTCACTGCAGGCGGCGGTTACCACTATTACCAGGTGGGGCGTCAGCTTGTTTGTCACCTAGTTGTATAAAAAAATAGATGTTTCATACAAACATTAGTATGAAACAGATGTTTTTTTTTAATGTCGACCAGCACTGCCTTCGTTTGCGAGAACGTTCCCTTACAATAATAATTAAGCATCATCGAGAGCGTGTGTTATGGATATGTACTGGATAACGGGGAAATGTAGATAATAATATTATGTATGTAAAAATCATAATAGACTGGTAGACTTACTAATTTAATTAGAAATTAAAATGTCACACAACACAGTGTAGTGTACAAGGTGTTTGGTACATGGTAAAACCTACCCATGTTAAACAACATACGCTCGTTTCACTAATACTTGCTTAGCGATTTTTTTCATTAAGAGTCACCTAAGTCTCGGGAATAGTTAGTAAAAACGGATAAGTCTTATAAATTTTAATGTGTTATAAAAAAATAAAAAAAAATCAACTTTTTTTTTTCATATAAATAGTTTGGTCAGTAAAACAAAATGTATGAGAAATAATAATTTTCAAATTTTCATTGTTTGATAAGTTGATAATACATCAATATTTAAATGACTATGTTAACATGGGTTCTGAGGTAGGCGGTAGTTCCACAAGTCAAAAAGTTAAGTTGCTTCTGAGGAAGGCGGGTGGAAGTCCAGGGTGCATTTGGGCGACCGGGTGGACATGTTAAAGCGGGTGAACCTGGATGGGCGGGTGCACTTAGATGGGCGGGTGCACCTAGATGGGCGGGTGCACCTACATGGGCGGGTGCACCTACATGGTCGGGTGCACCTACATGGGCGGGTGCACCTACATGGGCGGGTGCACCTACATGGGCGGGTGCACCTAAATGGGAGGGTGCGCCTACATAGGTGGGTGCACATAGATAGGCCGGTGCACGTAGATGGGCGGGTGCACCTGGTACAAGAGGGTTCTCCGGGGAGGCAGGGTGCATATGGGCGGGCAGGTGGACCTGGGTAGGCGGGTGCACCTGGTCGGGCGGGCGTACCTGAGGTATCCGGGCTCGGGCTCGGCGGGCGCGGGCGGCGCGGAGGGCGCGGCGGCTCGCATGAGCTTCTTGAAGGCGTGCTTGGTGTGTCGCGCGTCGGGGTACTCCACGGGCACGAGCTCGGCGCCCGCGCCCGCCGCGCCCGCCGCGCCCGCCGCGCCCTTCTCCGACACCACGTACACCGCCGCGCGACGGGCGCCCGCGCCCGCGCCCTCGCCGCACACTGACAAACAACGCACACGCTCAATCACCACGCCCACATAAACATTACTCACAATACGGATGTTGACTGTATTTCAATTAAAATACAATTGGGATGTTGTCTAAGTTGAATATGGCGCTATTTTTCACAAATTCGGAAAATTTACGCTACTGTTACCCATAAAAACTCTTCAAACTTAAAAGATATGAAATATTGTTGAATTTTATAAAATAAATAAATAAATAAACACGTGACGTGACCTGTTCAGTAGATTTTCTATGGAGCGTTTTTGGATGATGCGCCGAAACACATCGAACATACCACTATAACTGTGAAACTATTGGTCTTAGACATACTATTTCTTTTGCAATATTTCTTTATGAATTATAAACTTCTTATTTATAAAATAAAAAAAGAAGTTGTCAACTACCCTATTGTGACGCGTGGTAGTAGTTTTTATAAGGGAAATCCTAAAAAACACAATAGTTTATTGTAATATTACGAAATTTAAACAACATTTAATAAACAAAATTAAATTAAATTACTCTCTGGTCACGTAGCGACGAACACCAATCTCAGTGTATGACGTCATTTGTTAGCATCAGAGGCTGTCAGAAGGAAAACTGTCCAAATCACTATAGTTATTATCACCAGCCTATATACGTCCCACTGCTGGGCACAGGCCTTCCTACATGGCAGAAACACATGAGGAGTTTGGGCCATAACACCACCACGCTGGCCCAATGCGAGTTGGTGGGTTAAAGCGGTTGCGGTAACAACCGGGACCAACGGCTTAACGTGCCTTCCGAAGCACGGAGGAGCTCAAGATTATAAATTTGATTGACCCATCCAGGGACCAACCATGGCGAAAGTTGCTTTGTTTTCGTGATCGAAACCAGAGCGCTCAAACCACTACGCCACCGAGCTCCTCATCACTATAGTAAATGCAACCTATGTGTTTGGTAACAGGTGACGTCACAGCGGTAATCACGACACGATATTTGAAATGGAATTTAAGATACAATTAAAATGATTTTGAACACTATTTCGGGCTATGATAGGTACTTATACACGACATGAAATAGTTTCCTAAAATTTGTCAACATTCCTATTGCTAGAAGGTGGTAAGACGGAGAAATTGTGAACTTGAGTCGGTAAAAAAACATAAAACCCATAAAATATACTAAAAAAAAGCCAGTTGTATTAGTAGTCAGTGTAATTACTGAGCATGGACGGAATTTCATCTTAGGCGTCAGGATGACAACGCACCTGCAACATTAAGTGTTTTTTTCTTTGTTATTGCAGGTGTCTATTGACGACGGTAACTACTTACCACCAGGTGGACCGTCAGCTTATTCGTCATCTAGTTGTAAACAGAAAAAATCCTCACAATCTTTTTTAATACTTAAAAAAAAAAATTTTTGCCTGAACGTGTACCTACCTATCCGACTATTAATATAATCTTTTTTTTTATTTTAACAATATGTCCTTACTTAGATTCTAAAAATAATTTTAATTTGTTGAATACGAACTTCTAACCTAATTATAACCCTGAAGTGAAAAAGAGATATCTAATTTTTGACAGATAATATTTAAATTTGTATCAACGTAATGAACTAACCGGAATCCACATCAGGCGTAGAAAGCCTTTGCCGAGGGGCGTAGAGGTCAAGATGCGAGGGTTGTCTGCGGTCCTTGAGGGAGCCCCAACGCCCAAAGTGGCGGCCGGCCGGGGCCGGGGCAGTGCCCCCGGCGGTCGCTGGGTTAGCTCCGCCCTTGCCCCCGCTGTTGCGGAGTACCCTGTTAATAATACCTTTATGGTAAACTAAATATTTCCTTTTAAAGTAAGATAAATCATCACCAGACTATGTACCTCCCACTGCTGGGTACAGGCCTCCCTACATGGGACAATCGCTGGTGGACAAATAACATAGATACGCTGTTGCTTAGGTCAATAAAGATAAATAAGTGTATAGAATATGTTTAAATTAGCAATGAGATTATGTTATAATTATTTTGTAAAAATTTCAAAAATGATTGGTATTAAAATTCTCAAGAGATGGCATAGGCATAGTGAATCAAAAAATCGACTCAACACTTGCAGTTTAATAAACTCATATTTCATTCACAAAAATTATAAATCTTACTTTAGTTGCAAATATATAATATACTTATTGAATTTACTGAAGATAGTATGTTATGTGAATGATGGAAAAGATTGTTTTACATTTAGGAGTGGATATTTTGCGCGCATGTGTATTTAAAATCAGTAGAAACATGACACAGATGCTACAATTAAAAAAAAAAAAAAAGAAAATTGTGTATCCAGTTTACTTACAGCATATAACTTAAAACGTTTCTATTTGTAACACAATTGAGAAATGCTACCGCCATGTTTACAAAATGTATTAAAATGGATTTTGTTAAAATTTATTATGAATTTCATTTTATTAAATAAAATAATATGCTCATTTTAATTTAAAAGTATTTTTAAAGTAACTGCAACCGCTTCAGCTACCAACCCTCGTTGGGCCAGCGTAGTAGTAGTAGCAACTTATATAGGCTTATTATGATATTGATGATGGTGATGTTTTACAAACTAATTAATCAGTATAAAATGTAATTATCTCACCCCAGGGTCCCAGCTGCTTTTGTTAACAACGGCGTATGTGTTTGCGGTTGCGTGTCATCACAGCATAGGAACAGAGAGTCCAGACTTAAGCTGGAGTCCTCGAGGTCCCCGCGGGATGTAGGGGTGCAAGCCACTAGGGTGGCTAGGTAGCGTTCCTGGACCAATCATAGACTAAACATAGAATGACCATCAAAGCATAGGCGATATTTTTTTCTATGTAAGATCTATCATATTGCCGTACGTATCATTGACGTCGTAGAGGTCACGAACAGCCTAGACTAGAGCATCTACAATTGCGTCGTGATATTGAATCACTTAGCGCCTTCTATCGGTTTTATCATTGAGTGTTCTGAGGAGCTTTTCGACCTTATCTCGCCTACCCCCTTCCTACTTAGGAGCACGCGTGAAGGTCTTCGGAGTCATCAATTTACTACCTCCATCTCAACATCACGCACAAAGAACATCACAGAAGCCAACACATGTGTTCCCTCCTTCCTACAACAGGGTTCCTTCAAAAGAGGCGTGAAAAAGCACCTTATGGGCCGGCAAGGTGGAGGCGGCTAGAACCGTGTGTTTCAAGCTGCACTAACTATCTTCGCATATGGACTCATCTTACCGCTTCAAATCAGGTGGTCTTGAGTCATTTGCTGTGCTTCGTATATAGAAAAATACATAATATAAAGATTGCGAAAGTAACTCAGTCTGTGTGTCTGTCACCTTTAACGCTTGAACCGCAGAACCGATTTAGATGAAATTTGGCATGGAGATAGTTTGAAACCTTGGGAATAACCTATATTTACGCGGGCGGAGCCGGGGCGACTACTAGTGTGGAATATTTCAAGCGTACGCGAGACGTCACTTGAAATTAAAAAGTTATGTTCTAAGGATCTGTTATGTTTACGAAAACCAAGTAAAATATGCATGGATTTTTTGAATATTGCTAATTGTGACTCTGTCAGCACAGAGGATATGATTTTTTCCCAGTTTACCTGTTCCAAGCTGGAGGTGGTTTCCGTGCCCGTCTGAATCGTGCCCGGCGTCTGATGCGTGGCTTTGAGCATGCCCATGACGCCTTTATGGTGCGATGCCGAAGATCTGACGTTACAAAACAAATAAAAATCAATACATAATTAGAGTTTATCGTAATCGGCCAAATTTATATAAGTTGTTTATTTATATAAATACATTATATTTCGTTGCTTCATTCGAAGATATAGACATAACCAGGTAGTCCTCTTATCCTACAAGGCAACGTCGCTTATTAAGAGTATTTAAACTGATTTCCGGTCCGTGCCGGAAATATGAGTATTTAAAAATTTCTTATTTTTACACACAGGAAATAAGGAAATTTACAATTTTAAAAGTACATTTTTGACTAGCCGTTACTCGTTACCCGCGCTCCGATGTCACCTCATTCTTTTGTCAAGCGAGGCAACGTTCGTACCCTCTCTCTTGCGTATCAAATATTAGTTTTTTAGTGAGTTATTTTTAAATTTTAATTCCTTGTACTCAAACGTACCAAGTTGTGATAATATCTAATAGAAAAAAGAAGAGAGTATAGTAATACTACGAGGAACAATCGGAAGATTGAAGAATAAGCTGCCGCCAAAGCGTCGCCGAGTCATAGTGTATTCAGATACCCCCGACTTAGGAAAAACGAGTGAGTATATCAACTTAATGTGGCCTTTTTTCCTACGACTAAACTTCGGTTTATTCGAAACAATAAGACCTCGAAAGTTGGCCGTGAGTCAAATTCGAGGCTCGACCGTGAGTCGAATCTTATCAACTGAATGTGGCATTTTCCTGCGGTTTAACCAAGTGTTAAACAAAACAGTAAGACCTCGAAAGTTGGCCGTGAGTCAAATTCGAGGCTCGACCGTGAGTCGATCATTTGATGGCCCAGACCATCCGTGCCCACCTACCGTGGATGCCCACCCGTCGTGGATGCCCACCCGCCGTGGATGCCGAGCCTCGTGGGGCCGACGAGACCGCCGACCTCACCTCGGCCACGCGGCTGGTCGCCCGAGCCATCCACGCCGTCCGCCGGTCGCCTGAGCCAGCCACGCGGTCGAGGTCGCCCGAGCTATCCACGCGGCCGGTCGCCCGGGCTAGCCACGCGGCCGCAGCCGCCCGAGCCAGAGTCACAGCCGCCGGGGCGGAGGACCACGTGCCTCACCTAAGCCCGGCCAACCTGGCAGGCTCTCCGCGGCCGTGATGCTACAGTCATCATCAGCCTACATACGCCCCCCTGCTGGACACGGGCCTTCCCACACATGAGGAGTTTGTCACACTGCCCCATGGCGGGTTGGTGGTTTCAAGCGGTCGCAGGAACCACCGGGACCAACGGCTTAACGTGCCTCCGAAGCACGGAGGTACTCGAGATTACCAACTTTTGATTGGCCCCTCCCAGCATCGACTTTGGCGAAAGTTGCTTTGTTTTCATAATCGAAACCAAAGCGCTCCTCAAAATTTCGCAGTATTGACCCAATACTTATTAAACCAGATTTTATGTCAAGATGGCTGTCACTGCTTTTGGTTAATACCATAGTATATCCTATGGTATAAGGAAAAACGAAACCCAACAATATCTCGAAGGTCATAGGAACCAAGCCATAATAATTGAAAATAAAAAACTCGTCAATAACTGCCGTATCTGCCCCCAGGTTTCAATAAACTTCTGCCCTAACCGGTCCGAAACGACCAGGGGGGGGGCACGACCAGGGCCGAGCCGCCGCCACAGCCGCCGCGGCCGCCGCCCGCCGCCTAACGCGCCGGCTCGCTGCCCGCCAGCCACGTGCCCAGCAGCGACGCCACCGCAGGTACACGCAGCCAGATTGATAATATGTATTTTACTATTGCTGGGCAACATTCACTCAATACACAAGTACTAGAGTGAATTCGCGTCGAGTCCCTATACCTTTGTCGACACGAGTCGAACAATTTTCGACACCAAAATGTAGTCCGTTGAAAACGGATCTGATGCAGGTAGCTTATGAACTGTAACATTGGGGACGATATCGCTATGCGAGTCCCGTGATAATCAGTACATTTCGAACATATTCTTGGCACCGTCCCCGAACAAAAAATTGTTAAATTTGTCCTAAACAAAGAGTTTTATCAAATTTGTAAAGTTGTCACATTTTAAAAATGGCGGACCACAGACCGAAACAAAAACCAAACTGGTTTTCAAGCAGTGATTGACTAGAAAAATCATATCTTTTATGTATTGATAGCAAAACACCATCGCAAAATATTTAATATTTGCCATAAGAAAAGGAATATCGCGAATTCTCACGTATGATTTTAACGGAATACATCACGGATTATCGATAGGTCCAAGAATATTTTGAAAAGTAAGGACAGAATTGATTATTCTTTTCCATTCACGCGGATTTACCTCTGTCATCTATCTAGATGTTATTTTGTGTATAGGGACCGATTTCGAAGAATGCGTAAAAAATGTACGCTACACTGTACCAAGTCCTAGAATGTCTAGTTTCATAATAACTAACGATAAAAGGGACATACAACCGCAACACATTTGTAATTTGTAAGGTTTTGTCATTGACACTTGTAGACATGACATTGTCACTATCCGGATAGAAACTCAATACTATATGTAACACAGTTGGTCAATAAAAAATTGCCCGTGTGTGCTATTCGTATATTGTGGCTCTGCCATACGATAACGGATGGTTTTATATAAAAAGTTTCGAGAGACTAAAACATTCAGCTCTTAAAAATATTCATATTCTCTGTCGCCTCATGTTGTATTATATTATAAATGTTTTAAAGCTAGGTCATAAATATTAGTCAAATTATGATACAAAAACTTATTAAGAATTACATGTTTTTTACTGACACATCACGCTCAGGCTGAGGAATGGTGTCACAAGCTAATTGCGAATAGACTTTGGAAAGATAGGTACTGAATAAGTAAGCGTTTCACGTAAATCATTTAGAGCTGTTACCAGTGTCTTTCGGTACTAAATTTAAACGTAAAATAACTATTCTTAATTTTTTTAACATAATTATAAATGTGTGAAAAACAGATAATGACATCTATGTTCCCGCCCCAGGACGTGAAATTTTTCTAATTTTGATATCTTTCTATGTAAATAAAAATCACTGCTATACTATTACGTATCGATAATACCGCCACAGCTATTTCACGCAATTTAAATAGTTAATGTTTATTTAACAATTTTTATGTTTATTTATATAATAAATACTATTTATTGCACTTTAGATGTACTTACACAGTAAGTTACATGTAATAGGAAGTTTACATGGATGGACTTATCTCTAAAAGAGATCTCTTCCAGCCAACCCATTTAGTATATTTCTAATATTTAATATTTATTTACATATTATTATTTCTCCGTTATCTAGTATCCTTAACACAAGCTCTTAATGATGCTTACTTTGGGCTAGATAATAGGTGTGAGGGTACCAATATTTATAAATAATTATTTGGCAATGGTAAAGAGCATAACATCTAGTTGTTCGCATCTTACTTTATCACTTAGGATAACACTGAGGCAGTCTTTGAATGTGGAAGACATAATCCAGAACTGGAATTATCTCGAGAGGATTTTCAAACGAAAGTACAAAAAATCGAGTACCCGAAGGAGGCCTGCCCCTTCACGGGTCAAAGTATAGAGAAAATCATAGCTGATAAATCATCGGGAATTTCAATATTCCCTCACATTCTTGGATTACATTGCCGAACAAAATGCTTCTGACTGTGAAAATAATGAGTGTTTGTTGACTCAGGCCTGTAGAGAAAGCACCGGTCCTGCTCAGTTGTCCCGGCAGGCCGCACACACAGACAGTATCATGTCTCTTTTAAGTTGTAATGATAATTTTGTAGACCAGTCCTGGATCCATAGTGCCCCTTTTGCTCCATAGTCATGCGGTTCCAATATTTTTAACCGACCGTACGCATGATGTTGCTAACTGAAAGATAGGTACCACACCTGAGACACATACTGTTTCTTTAATAGATCACAAACTATTCTAACAAAATATCTATATACATATATATAGTATATATATAATTAAGGATATTGTAAAAAAAAAAAAAAAAAAAAAAAAGTAACACAGGTACCCAAATATAAAATTTTGTGCACGGCACATAAATTACAAACTTTTCATATATTGTATTGAAAGTCAACTTCTTCAAAACCTATAGGGGTTAAATTTATTTGTAAAGAAAAGCCCGGTATGCTCGGCTAAAACTTTAAAGGATTAGGACCCTTTAAGAATTCTTTCAAGGAACAGATAAACTCAAAGTTGAGGTCAAATGTTATTAAAAAATTTGTTTATTCCAGACAAGCACACAAAGCTGCCACTTGCCGTTGCATTGGCCGTTGGATCAAATACGCCCTGGCGAGTGCGGCGTTGACGCTGCAATGTTCGGCGCTCATAGCAGCCGCCATGTCTGCCGCCACCGAGGCAGGGCGTCTCAGTGACGTCACTGCCACCGAGGCGTGCCTTTACCAGCGAAGTCAACTGCCACCGCCGAGGCGGGCCTTTACCAGTGTCGCCAACGACCACCGACGAGACCGGTGTCTTAGTGAAGTCTTCCGCCGCCGAGGCGGTCCTTTACCAGTGACGTCATCCGTCAACGCCAAGGCGGGCGTCCCAGTGAATGTATCGCGGTAGCCAATATGAGTAATAGAACATTGATTTGATTAAATGTAGTTTAATTAAATATACGTATTAACTTTATTTAACAAATTCCTTATCTTGATAATAAGAATATAGCAAAACTCTTTCATTGACGTCTCTGAACATCTACCTGGTTATGTCTATATCTTCGAATGAAGCAACGAAATATAATATATGATCAAACGAACTTACCAAGTGAAGTTCGATCCATATTATATGAGTTGCTTCATTCGAAGATATAGACACCCGCCCCACCCTAAATTACCCAGAGAGTTTTGCTTAGGCTCTCTGAAAAAATGAGGTGACATCGGAGCGCGGGTAACGAGTAACGGCTAGTCAAAAATGTACTTTTAAAATTGTAAATTTCCTTATTTCCTGTGTGTAAAAATAAGAAATTTTTAAATACTCATATTTCCGGCACGGACCGGAAATCAGTTTAAATACTCTTAATAAGCGACGTTGCCTTGTAGGATAAGAGGACTACCTGGTTATGTCTATATCTTCGAATGAAGCAACTCATATAATATGGATCGAACTTCACTTGGTAAGTTCGTTTGATCATATATTATAAATTATTGACACAGTATTTAGAAACCACGAATTTTTGTGTAACACCTTATCTCTACGTCGACAAAGATCAGATAAGTTGACAAACAAACTACGGTGATTTCATTCTAATGTAAAAAATTAACTATGTTCAATAAATATTTTTTTAAACCTTGTCTAAGGCGAATAATAATTCGCATTAGACAAAAAAAAAACAAAATAACACAACAAACACAACAAATAACATAAACATAATAACATGGTTTAAAAAATATACTTTATATTTATAGGGACTTTGAATACAGTGTAGAATTTTCTAAGCTACGTTGGACAAAAGGACTTGCACCCAGGCCAGTAAAATAAAATAAAAATTCTGCACCATAAAGAAAATACCGTTATAGTTTAAATTAATTTTGCTGATTTTGAATAAAATGTAAGTTTTTTCGTACCTAAAGCACTCTTTTCGTGATGGAGAGGTGAAATAGTTGCTTGATAGACAAGGGGCTAAGCTTACCTCTTATAAACGAAGTAGTTTTAAATAAAAACCGACTAATAATGGGGTTTCACATTCTACTTTTCCCTAACATTGCAAGAAAACAAAATAATCCAATACAATATTAAATAGTTCATTTTATTAAAAAATATGTTTTCCTTTTTTATGAAACAGTCATAAGTCGAGTCTTTATTCGTGGTTATTTTTTTCATTTTTGTATGCTAGTTGGTAATAACGGACAAAACGAAATAAAAGTTTTTTCCTTTAGTTAGAGCGAAATATACTATTTTATCCTCGCTCTGGTATTTTATAATGATGGTATTTTTGAGCAAGACAAGTGAAATAGAAAATTATAGACCAAGGAAATAAAGCAGTGTCTTATGCTCTATTGAAATCCCTTACTGACATAAAAAACTATAAATTAATTATATGTGGTGACTTCAATATTGACATTTTAAAAAATAACAAAATAAGTAAAGACTTCAAGCAGGTATTATCTAAGTATAATGTAAAATTACAATTTAATGAACCGACTAGATTTCGCAGCCACACTTGTATAGATAATATTGTACATAACATACGCGGTGCAAAGGGTGAGATAGTAGAGTTAGCAGTGTCTGATCATACGGCCCAAATGCTTAAAGTACCTGTAAAAAGAACATGTCGACTAAAATACTGGTATAGATATAGGCGTGACTTCTCTTTTGACAATATAAGTAAATTTATCAATTGCATTAAAAGCTTAAGTTTTTATGAAGTATACGAAACAAATGATCCAGATTGTGCATTTAATAGTTTTCATGATGATTTTACGCTCTTTTACAATCTATGTTTCCCAGAGATAAGAATGAAAATCTCTTCAATTAAAAAACCTAAATGGATCTCAAAGGGAATTAAATCATGCAGCAAAAAAAGACGTCATTTATTATGGAAATACCGTTTATCTCCAACGACAGTAAATAAGTCTGCTTTTGAAAATTACACCAGTAAATATTAAAAAAATTATCAATTTTACTCAAAAATCGCAAAATGAGTATTATGTAAACCAATGTAAGAATAAATCGCAGGCTACTTGGAAAATTATTAACAAATATAATAATTACTTACCGAAAGAAAATATTATCAGTATTTTAAATAATGACGTAGAAATAACTGAACCGACAGAAATAGCAAATGCTTTTAACGATTTTCTTATTGATTCTATAAAATCTAAATGTAATGACAAGTCCAAATTAAATTATATTCGACATAACCAATGTAACTCCATGTTTATTTCACCGACTTCGGAATTTGATCTAATAAAAATAATTCATTCCCTAAAAAACACAGATAGTGTGGGTTTCGATGATGTCTCAACAAAAATAATTAAAAACGTGGCAAATCTAATAGCACCGATCTTATGCTACATTATTAATTTATGTATAGAAAAAGGAAAATTTCCAGATAGACTAAAATTGACAATTACCATTCCAATATTTAAAAAAGATGACAAAAAACTCTTAAATAACTACCGACCTATTGCATTAATCAAGATATTTTCAAAGATTATTGAAAATGTTGTATATGAAAAGTTAAACAATTTCTTTGAAATAAGTAACTTATTTACAAAACATCAATATGGCTTTCGTAAGAATAAATCGATAAATATTGCAATATATGAATTTTTTGAAAAAGTTGTAAGTAATGTAAACAATCGAAAGCCGGCAATAGCTTTGTTTATGGACATGTCCAAAGCATTTGACAATGTCCATCATAAAACTTTGCTCACTAAACTTGATACATATGGTGTAAGAGGCAGTGTCAACAAACTAATTGAATCCTATTTAACTAACAGAAGACAAATTACAAATATAAACAGAACTAATCCCATTACTGGTGTTAACACTAGTTACGCGTCGCGGGAAAGGTCAGTGAGTTATGGTGTCCCCCAAGGTAGCGTGTTGGGCCCACTTCTTTTTATTATTTACATAAATGACCTTCCTAATGTCACTAACCATTTTATGTCTCTCTTTGCTGACGATAGTACTATTTTATTTACCTATGACAATTTGAACAATATAGAATATGATATAAATGATACATTAAAATCGTTGATCAACTGGTTGACATTAAATAATTTGAATATTAATTTGACTAAAACATACTTGATGAGTTTTAAACTAAGAAATAACTATCCTTTAGGTTTTGACATTAATTACTTAGGCTATTCAATAAAAGAAGTAGAATATACGAAATTTCTAGGTTTGACTATAGATAATAAACTAACGTGGAAACCTCACATTAGCAATTTGGTAAAAAAGTTGAATCAGTTTTCCTATGCACTACATAAATTAAGAAAAGTTGCTAATATTAAGACTTTATTAACAGCCTATCATGGATATATTGCATCCATTCTCAGATATGGCATATTGTTCTGGGGCAACACTACTGACAAGCAAAATGTTTTCATTGCCCAAAAGAGATGTCTCAGATCAATTTTTGGTTTGATGCAGGATGACTCGTGTGAACCTTACTTTCGCAAATATAACATACTCACATTGCCATCATTATACATAAGTGAGCTTGCAAATTTTATTAGAAACAACCCGTACTACTTTGAGGCATATCCCATTGGAAGCCGCCGTGAAGGCACTTTAAAGGCAACCCATATGTGTAAAAAGATACTACAAAAAGTGAGTGTAAACTGCATGGCACCTATTGTCTATAATAAAATTCCACAGGCCATTAGATTGATAAATGACAATAAACGATTTAAAACTGCACTCAATGGCTTCCTTGCTGAAAAAGCGTATTATGACCTAAGACTATTTTTGAATGACAATTTATATACTGAATAAATATTAATTTACTGAATTTTGTATTATATTTTCTTTGTTGTATTTACTTTTTTTTGTGATTTTGTTGAATTGAATTTTTTGTGATTTTATTGAATTGACATAATTATGATTTTGCTGACATGACCCTATTATTTTGTGATTTGATATAATTGTTTTATCTCTGACTTTGTTCAATTGACTTATTTGTGATTTAGTTGTGTTGTATTATGATAAATATTTGAATTTGTAATTATTTAATATTGTTAAAATAAATGCATGCAAAATGTTCATATGCCGATAAGGCGAATCATGGCTGTACATATCATTATATTTTTAACATCCAATGTATTATAATAATACCCATGTTTATGAATGAATAAATGAATATGAATATGAATATGTCACGGGTGCAGACTTAAATCGCGAGCGTAATGACGGACTCTATGGTTAACTACCGAGCGTAGCGAGGGTTTCAAATAATTAATTTAAGAATAGAGTCTTGAGTGCAGCGTGGGATTCAAGCACACCCAAGATATGACAGGTTTTTTTTCAGGTAATATAATTTGCTTTTCCTATCAATTGCAGGAAAATAAGCACAAACTCAGAAGAATGTAATTATTCATTCAAAATAAAGTTAATTTAATAAATTAAAAGTAGGAGCTGAGAATACAATAGAATATCTTTATTTGCATTAAATTTTTAGGTTTTCTATTATGAAAAAAAATACATAAAAGAGTTGACTGTATGCGCTTGATCCCTTTGTTTCCGCTTAAAATAATTAACCGCTGAAACTGTAAGCAACATGGCGGTACTAAATTTTTTTATGATTTTGTTACATTTTAGTGACTTAACGGATTTTTTAACATTATGTTGTTGATTCAAAATCATATTTTTTTTTCGCTTAACAATTTAAGTCTTAATTTCAGTATTACATCCTCAACCTGTCTTGTAGAGGCTTAGACTGACTATATAGTTATAAATAACATTAAGTTGAGTTTACTTGACACAGAATGTCATTTTTGAGTAGTGGTACGAAAAATTCAGTATGTATGTTCCGGTAATAAGTAAGTCCTACCTGGCCATCAGCGCGTGGGTCCTGGGGTGCCGCCAGGTGAGCACAGGCAGGCGGCCCTGACGGTAGCAGCGAGCGATGCGACGCAAGGACTCGTCGCCCACGCTGTCAGGCACCGGCATCACCGCCGGGTAGCTGCCACCAATTTTACTTGTTAGCGTTTAAATAAACCGACCTAAATACACTAGCTTTTTTTGCGTACTATCTAGCCCAAGGTAAGCATCAATGAGAGCTTGTCTTATGGACACTAGATAAAGAAATAATGATAATAATATATATATATATATATATAAATAAATAAATATTAGAAACATACTAAATAAACATATAAACAAATGCATGAACTCATCATACAAACATTTGGTCATAACGGGATTCGAACCCGGGACCTCTTGACTGAGTAGCCTGTATAGCAAGGGGTACAGACCACTCGGCCAGCCGGTCGTCATATCAACGATTGGGCGCAATATCAACGCTTTGCTACACAAAGTTTGGATATATTTAACAGTAGCAGGAAAACTTTTAAAACTAGTGTTTGTGAAATAATAAGCAGTAACAACAGTACATGACCTTACACAAACACATACACACACAAACACACACAGACTCACACTACACACACCTGTACATAAATAGGTATAAAAAAATTTCAATATTATATTTTTAATGTTTAGATTATTTTCTCTTCAAAATTTTTTATGTCGAAATGCAGTGTCAACAAACATGTTTAGCCGCAAATCAGTATAGTTTTTAATTAAAAATCCGTTATTGCCATTAGGATTCATAATAGCTGTAAGTTTTGTTAAATTGTAAGTGCTGTGGATTTTTGTAAATAAAGGAAAAAAAAACAAATAAGGTTTAGGCCTCAGCATAACAGCGCACCTACGACAGGTGGCGAGGTCAGCTGGGGGCAGAGTGTGCGTCACCTATGACCAGGGTGTGGTAGGGTGTGGGTCACTAACTAGGTGGTAGGCCCGTATGTAGGGTCGTCTGGGTAGGTCGCACACGTGCCCTCTTGCGGCAGCCGCAGAGGGTCATTGCGATCCGGGCCGTGCGGGCTTACCGCACGGTCAGTCACGGGGCTGCTTGCGTTCTGGCAGGCACGCTCCCGTGGGAGGTCGATGCCCTGGTTCTGGCCAGGGTGCATCAGCAGAGCGGGGGCAACGACCTGACCTCGACGAGGTGAGGCGGGTTCGTACCCTGGCGCAGAGGGAGGCTCTGTGCCGATGGGGCGAGGCACTCACCACCCCAGCGGCCGGCCACCGGACGATCGAAGCGATCCGTCCGGTGTTGGAGGAGTGGGTTGGGCGCCGGCTGGGCAGCCTCACCTATCGCATGGTACAGGTACTGACCGGACATGGTTGCTTCGGTCACTACCTGTACCGTATTACCCGTCGGGAGGAAACGCCGCGGTGCCATCACTGCGACTCCCCCGACGATACGGCCGAGAACATCTTAATGGAGTGTTCGGCCTGGCGACGCCAGCGGTACGACCTTCTTGCGGCGCTCGGCAGCGGTCATCTATCGTTACCAACCATGGTACGAACCATGGTTGGTAGCGAGAGAGCATGGGAGGCTGTCGCCTCCTTCTGCGAGACTGTGCTCACGCAGAAGGAGGCAGCGGAGAGGGAGCGGGAGGAGGATGCTCTAGCCGCCCCTATCCGGCGTAGACGAGCGGGCGCGAGAAGGTGGGCGGTGGTCGCTCTACTTCCTGCACCCTAGGCGCGGCTGCATGCATGGGTGGCCCCCACGCATGCATTGCACAGCCGCGACGTCTGAGATTGCCCAAGTGACTCTGGTTATAACCCATCGGCGCTAAACCTGGTCGTAAGGCCGGGTTGCCCGGGGGTGGGCTGGTGAAATTGCTTTGGCAGAGCCCAGTCCATCCCCAGCAAGGGCAGTGGAGTTACCGGGGAGTTTTAGTGGGTATTCCCAGTGCCGTTACCATCAAGCACTGGGCGACCCCCACACACGCCCGTCGCTTCGCCAGCGGCGGGTAGGTCTGTAAGCGGATTCCTCCCCGAAAAAAAAAAAAAGGGGGTCGTCTGGGTAGGTACCACCGCCTTTCTTATACCATACGCGAAACAGTTCGCTGTGTTTCGGATTGAACGGAAAGGTAGCCAGTGTAGTTACTGGGCATGGGCGGCATTTCATCTTAGGCCTCAGGATGACAACGCACCTGCAATATCAAGTGATTTTCCCTCGTTATTGCAGGTGTCTATAGGCGGCGGTAACCGCTTGCCACCAGGTGGGCCGTCAGCTTGTTTGTCATCTAGTTGTATAAAAAAACTTGTGGCTAAGGTGTGGGTCACCTGTAGCTAAGGTGTGGGTCACCTTGACCGAGCGGGTCACGTGCGGTCGGGGGGTCACCTATAACCAGGCGGGGCATGTGTAACCGGGCGGGTCACCTGTGACTAGGTGGGTCACGTGTAGGGTTGCCAGATGATAATTAGATTAAGAAGGACAGATGGGTCAAAAAAGGAGGATTTTCAGTAAAAAAAAAGGACATTCAGAAATTGAACGATTTTTTTTTAATTATTTTTTTTATCATATTTATCTGAGCTGCCAATTCTGGAAAGAAGTTTTTGGTTTTTTAACAAATAATTATGAAAATCTTTACATGTCATGTTTTTGAAGTTGTATTGAGTAAGAATTAAAGATTTAACTGACTGCACACTCAGTCTATTCCTCTCTTTGCTCCACTGAGTAAGTCCCGCCCGATGTTTAGCAAATAGGAGGACTTAGAGTAGGTAAGGGAGGACGGGAGTGCAAAACATGGAAAAGGAGGACATGTCCTCCTTCTGATACCATCTGGCATATGACCATGATACATGTGACCATGACGGGTCAATTCTGACCGGGCGGGTCATGTCTGACCGGGTCACGTGTGGGTCACCTGCGGCACAGCGTGTAGACGGCGTTGGCGTGCGACAGGCGGAAGGGGGCGGCGGCCAGCCCCAGCCGCGCCCAGTCCCGGGCGTAGGCGCGCTCCCGCAGCCGCTCCAGCGTACGCCCAGCAGTGGGCTCGCCGCTCTCGCTCGCCAGCTCCAATTCTTCTACTGCGGACAACAGGGACATTAAACGATTGCGTTCTTATCCAACCGAATCTGTTGCTTGACAAGGTAACACAAGAGATTGACAGGGTAACACAAGAGGAAGGCAGTCTTAATTTTTTGTAAAGTCATAATCTTAAACTGAAGTTTTTTTGGTTCCATTTAATTCCAATATTGTAGATCTCACATCCAAAGTTCCGTAGTGTATTGCACTTTACAAGTTTCCAAGAAAGAAATGTCAACTGTAAAAAGAATGACTTATATTTAATCATAAAAAAATCTCGTGTCGCAAATTTACAATACTCCTCAGAAACGGCTTCACCGATATTTATGAAATTTTATATGTATATTCAGTAGGTCGGAGAATTGGCTAGTATCTATTTATTTTTTTGACATTTTTTTTATGGCAAAACAACGTTTGCAGAGTCAGCTAGTTATTTTATAGAATCATGAAGGTTAACAATGTTCTGTGTCTAAAACCCGAAATGTTACAATAATAAAACAAAACATTTAAATTTATCTAAATAAAAAACATTTTATTTGTTCACACACAAAAGAATCAAAAGAGAATACATAAAACAGTAAACATATTTTTGTTTTATCACGACTGGATTATCTAAAATATTTTTTTGCATCGTTATTTGTCACAGTATATAAATATTAGATGAACAATGTACTCACACGAGAGCGTATCAGCTGAGAGAGAGGACATGAGAGGCGGCGAGGTCAGTGACCTCGCATCAGCTGAGGGCAACACGTACTTCTGCCGCTTGGACGGCTTCGGCTTGAGGCCCGCCTTCCGCGCAGTCTTCAATAGCGTCTTCTTAGCGAAGCCCCTAATGGAGAATTACGTATTTGTGGTAAATGCTTCGCTATATCAATTATACGAAGATTTTATAACTTTTTTTTATACAACTAGATGACAAACCAGCTGACGGCCCACCTGGTGGGAAGTGGTTACCGCCGCCTATAGACACTTGCAATCACAAGGGAAAATCACTTGATATTGCAGGTGCGTTGTTATCCTGAGGGCTAACATGAAATGCCGTTCATGCCTATTAATTACACTGGCTACCTTTCCCTTCAATTCGAAACACAGCGAACTGTTTTACGGCTGAAATAAGAAAGGCGGTGGTACCAAATCAAACAACCCTACGTACGGGCCTACCACCTAGTGAAGACCATAGAAGCTATTATATTAGAACTAGGTAACTAAATTAGTAATATGTTAAATAAACGTTCGTTGATACTGTGTTTCGAATAGTCTTATAAATATCCTGATTGTAATTAAATTGCACCGAACATTTGTCATAAAAACATCTTTATGTCGCATCATCATCAACAGCCTATATGTATACGGCCCACTGCTGGGCACAGGCCTTCCTACATGGGAAAAACACATGAGGAGTTTGGGCCATAACAACACCACGCTGGCCCAAACAACCGGGACCAACGGCTTATCGAGCTTTCCGAAGCACGGAGGAGCTCGAGATAACAAACTTTGATTGCCCCATCCCAGGATCGACCATGGCGAAAGTTGCTTTGTTTTTCGTATCAAACCCAGAGCGCTCAAACCAATACGCCACCGAGCTCCTCGCATAATATTGTGCGCGGGCGGCGGCGGCGCCCTGGGAGCCAGCCCAAGTGTTGAGCTAAGGCGCGTGCATACGTACTTGAGCGTGTGGTGCTTGGGCTGGTGGTGGGCGGGCGGCGGCGGCGCCCTGGGAGCCAGCCCAAGTGTTGAGCTAAGGCGCGTGCATACGTACTTGAGCGTGTGGTGCTTGGGCTGGTGGTGGGCGGGCGGCGGCGGCGCCCTGGGAGCCAGCCCAAGTGTTGAGCTAAGGCGCGTGCATACGTACTTGAGCGTGTGGTGCTTGGGCTGGTGGTGGGCGGGCGGCGGCGGCGCCCTGGGAGCCAGCCCAAGTGTTGAGCTAAGGCGCGTGCATACGTACTTGAGCGTGTGGTGCTTGGGCTGGTGGTGGGCGGGCGGCGGCGGCGCCCTGGGAGCCAGCCCAAGTGTTGAGCTAAGGCGCGTGCATACGTACTTGAGCGTGTGGTGCTTGGGCTGGTGGTGGGCGGGCGGCGGCGGCGCCCTGGGAGCCAGCCCAAGTGTTGAGCTAAGGCGCGTGCATACGTACTTGAGCGTGTGGTGCTTGGGCTGGTGGTGGGCGGGCGGCGGCGGCGCCCTGGGAGCCAGCCCAAGTGTTGAGCTAAGGCGCGTGCATACGTACTTGAGCGTGTGGTGCTTGGGCTGGTGGTGGGCGGGCGGCGGCGGCGCCCTGGGAGCCAGCCCAAGTGTTGAGCTAAGGCGCGTGCATACGTACTTGAGCGTGTGGTGCTTGGGCTGGTGGTGGGCGGGCGGCGGCGGCGCCCTGGGAGCCAGCGCGAAGTGTAGCAGGGGGTGCGGCGGGTGCCTCAGCCGCGCCAGGTGCTTGCGGAACGCTTCCGCTTGCTCGCCGCTCACCTCCTCGTCTAGCGCCACCTACCACACACCCGAGTGTATAATACACGTTTTATCATCATTCGCGCTAACTTGGACCTGACTGTCGTCAATAGGCCCTCACGATACAGGCTAGCCTAGTGTGAGGACCACAGGTAATCCAGTGAAACAACCCTATGTACAGCAACGTATTATGTCTCTAATGTAATTTAGTTTTAAGGATGTCTGATATGTTGTTGTGAAATAAATATTTTTTACTAATCAGGATGAACATTTATATCATTTAAAAAAACCCATTTGGTTTAGGATCACTTTAAAAATGGTGGCATTAATTCGTTCAAAACAAAAATGTTTCAATTTGGCTATTCAAATGTGTTTTGTTGTGCAATAAAATTTTGCATTTTGTTACAATTTATCAGATGATATTTCACGACAGGTGTTACTATATTTTAACATTATGGCATGCAATAGAAATATAAGACAACTTTCACATGAACTTATTACTTAAAACAGATTAGAACATTTTTTATCTACACACTGTTTTAAAATTCGAGTTATAATCTCATAGGTATATAGTGTGACAGTAACTACTGATATCTATATCAATAACACGTTCAGCCTCCAGCTCTGTTATTCGCTTACTTTATTGTGGCTCGCGATCAACTCCGTTGGGGCTTTATATATCTTTTGTTTAACAATCATTGCTTCTAATACACAAAAACAAATTTTCTCATTTATTTTAGAACTTTTAACAAACGCAATACACACTAACCTTAATCAGCTGGAAGGTAGCGGACCTAAGCTGCAGGCCCTCTTGCAGGGATTGCTCTAAATGTGGGAGATAGTGCGTCCGCACTGCCTTCTCGCGCGTCAACGAACACAGGGGGAACGATCGCACAACAGTTTGTTCGCAAGCTTTAACAGATAAAAACAACGTATAAAATATTGCACATAATGTAAGTAGTTAGTGTATCTAATCTTTTTTCTCTAAGTTTTTTTCTTGGCAGCCAACCATGTTGGCGTGTGTCAATAATTCAAATCACGCGTGCGCAAGATTTTTACCATAGAAACAGTACTTATATTATGGATATCATAACTGTTACAATAAAAAAAAACATTTTATAGAAACATGATATTATTCTTAATTTTAATTTTATCATTTAAGGTAACTGCTATACCCAGTGATATTTTCTTTGTTATTGCAGGTGCCTATAGGCGCTGGGGGTAGTTCGTGTCGTGAATTTGTATCGGCAGAGCCCAGGCTACCCTCGCGAAGGGCAATGGGGTCACCGGGGAGCTTTAGTGGGTGTTCCAAATGCTGGGCGACTCCCAAACTTGCCCGTCGCTTAGCCAGCGGTGGATCGGTCTATAACCAGATGTCTTTCGAGAAAAAAGGCGTCTATAAGCGACGGGATTTACCGCCAAGATCGTCAGCTCGCTTTTCATCAAGTTGTATAAAAAAGGTCGTACCAAACGGGTCAGTAGGCGTGCCCTTGAACACGACTCTGTAGTTGGTCAGGAACAGGGCTCCTTCGGCTGGCAGCAGAGGAGCTGTTCTTCCGTCTGAGACGAGGAAGGCTCGCAGCGCCGGCCCGGCCACTGCCTCGCCGCATATTAGCGACGGCGCTATGATTCGGGGCTAGCGGAACCACAGAAAAGATTTACTTATTATTTAAGATTTTATTTCTCAAAAGAAATTACACTTCACTTAAAATGAGAAAAAGAATATTTAAATAGTAGGTAAATTAACTTATTTATGCTAGACAAGTACGCATACAATGACAAAATTGACACAAATGTCGATTGTCGGTAGTTATAGAATTATGTGAACTGATTCAAAAAGTTTATGGCAATTAGTTTCTATCGATGTGCGTTCGTTACCTCTCAAAGTCTTTGAGGATGTGGAATTTCAATGTCTTTTTGAACAATATATAACTTTTTGATTAGCAACGGCGCTATGATGCTAGCGGAACCACAAAAAAGATTTAATCAATATTTTACTGCAAAGCTTCACATTACATATTTTAAGCTACACACATTCGAACCACTACTGTGTCGTGTATGACGTCACAAGCTAGCATCATTTTCTATGGAGCATGTTTTGACAACTTGTAACAGCTTCTCAAACAAGTCGCCATATCTAAGAAACTATAGAGAAGTATTATTGCTATATATAAAATTCTCGTGTCACAAATTTAGTTACCATACTTCTCCGAAACGGCATGACCGATTTTCATGAAATTTTATGTGTATTCAGTAGGTCTGAGAATCGGCTACTATCTATATATTTTTTTTTGGTCAATTTTTTTTATGGCAAAACCACGTTTGCGGGGTCAGCTTGTATGAAATAAAAGAATGTTGTCAGATACCCTATTAAGGCCAATGAAGGTCCTTCATTGGTGATACCAGTACCTTCTGCACAGGCGGCAGGCGTCGACTCTCGCGGGCGACGGCGTCCAGGGCCTCTAGGTGCATGTGGACCACGCCGGGCACCATCTGGTGGAGGCAGCGAACGTGATCCGCCGTCACCCCGCCCTCCGTGCAAACCTTCGTAAACAGTTGGGAATCAGTCGCCGTTTAAGGCGTTGGCGTACCCACCTACTCGGGTTGGGCCAGCGTGGTGGTGTTATGGCCCAAACTCCTCGTGTGTTTCTTCCATGTCGGAAGGCCTGTGCCCATCAGTGAGACATTTATAAGCTGGTGATGAAGACAGCATTTAGAGGTGAGGTGGAGGTAAGGGGTGTCACAACTACCAATAGGGATGTTGACTCTATTTACACATGAAACATTTTCACAAAATTTGAAAAACATGGTATTGTTTTAATTCAAACAACAAGACTTTTTATAAAAATGCACAAATGTTAGTCCATTTTAAGGCTTGGGGGGATTAAAACGTCTCGACAGGCATTATCTTCGAAACATTATAAACAAGACAAAGGCATCAAAATAACGTTCCATTTCATACATTTGCAAAAGTTTTACTCAAATTACTAATACCTAACCAATAGGCCTAAACCTAATTACTAGGTAGTAGGCCCGTATGTAGGGTCGTCTGGGTGGGTACCACCGCCTTTCTTATTTCAGCCGTGAAACAGTTCGCTGTGTTTCGGATTGAAGGGAAAGGTAGCCAGTGTAATTACTGAGCATGAACGGCATTTCATCTTAGGCCTCAGGATGACAGCACACCTGCAATATCAAGTGATTCTTCCTTGTTATTGCAGGTGTCTATAGGCGGCGGTAAGCGCTTACCATCAGGTGGACCGTCAGCTTGTTTGTCATTTAGCTGTATAAAAAAAAATATGAAAAACATTTCGTTGCAACTCCGGCAGCCAACTTTGTTTTGGGTGATTTGGATAAGGTATTTGATTGAGCTCACCACACGCCCAGGATCCTCAAATTCAGCAGACTCGATTCTCAATCCGACTCCACTTAATTAATACACATGCGCATACAACTCAACAACTAACAATAATAATAGTTCTTCGGTGATATAATAAGAAGGAAAATTCAATACTCACTTTATCTACAAATCTTGAGACCATTTTAATTACATTGTTTCCCGCTTCTCCAGGGTCGGCCTCTTCGAAGCCGGACTCCGCGTCAGCGCTGTCAGATTCTGCTACACTATTTAACGAAATTGATTATTTATACAATAGAATCTTTTTTATATAACATAATACTAGAACTACATAACTAGAACAATCAAGTTCTAGTGATGTCCTCTAATTAAACCCCATCGTGTGTTTAGTAGGAATCGTTATATTTTTATATGACAAGATAGTCGCATCGAAACATAGCTGTTTGATTTTGTTGTGTCAATCCTAAGTTGAAATAAATTCCGTTCCACACATTACGTATTTATGAATAATGCATATCAACAATAATGTTACAATATAATATAAAAAATACAATTTATTTCGATTTTCCGAAATATTATGCGTTAATTGTAAAAATCTGAAGGATATCATTTATCCAAAATTTTATTGCACAAAATAAGTTACAATTTGGTGAACTTAATTCCATTAGGCATTCTCTACCAGTCAACCGGAAAGTTGAGTCCAAAATAGGTCATCAAATAGGTAGTACATATAACATTACCAAACATATACGAACCTATTCGTAAAACTATTGCTAGCTCTGTCTGCGTCTTCCCCTCTCGCTTCGGCTCGCCTGCCGGCTCCCTCTAGCGGGAGGAGGAGGTACACCATTCTGTTCGCGTAGTGAATGGCTTGACTGTATAGGGTGGATTCTTCGCTCGCTATGATCTCTCTTTGTTTTTCTGGAATGATAGTATTATGTCACAATCGAATGAGAGCTCACGACTCTTACAGCCGAATACTGAAAGGCGACTCAAATATTTGATGGCTACTTAAAAAGTTAAGCAGCACCTAAACTCACATTTCGCATATTCAAATGCAAAAATTAAGTAGGTGATAATAGTTAAGAGCATCTTAATTTTAAGTCGTACTTAAATGCTACTCTGATGAAAAATCGAATACTGAAACACGACTTAGTGCTAACTGCCACTCAATTCAGCTGTCAAATGGTTTTGAGAAGCCATTAAGTTTGAGAGTGCTCGCGAGGTCTCTTAAAAATCCGTGAAGTGTAGATAATTTTTAAATAATGTCTGGGTCGTCGTTGTCGTCTCTTTCGGACCATGAGGAAACACCTGGAGTGAGTCGCAGAAACGCAGTAAAGCTGAACGCCTTTGAAGTACTCAATGATGAGGAATTCAGAGTGCGGTTCCGCGTCTCAAAAGAAACCGTGCTTTTTTTGGACTCAACGTTTGGTACCTCTTTAAAACCCCTTACCAAACGTAATAGAGCCATACAACCAGTAGACCAAATACTTATTACCCTACGGTTCTACGCAACAGGCAGCTATCAACGTGTAATCGGTGATATATTCCATGTTGAACAACCAACTGTTCATCGAATAGTGCACAAAGTGACTGCCAAAATAGCTGCTATGAAGTCACTTTATATAAATATGCCGACTTCTGAGCAGTTTATTGATGTAGCAAATGGGTTTTATGCTATAGCAGCATTTCCAAGAGTTGTTGGGGCTGTGGACTGCACCCATATCAAAATAAATTCACCAGGTATTTACCAATATTATATATTTGGCAGAAAATGACATATATATTTTTTCTCTCTAGTTAAGTACTATTGTCTTATTGAACATTATGTTTTTTTTAGGAGGAGCGCAATCTGAAGTATACAGAAATCGCAAAGGATACTTCTCTTTGAATGTCCAAATGGTATGCGATGCAAATCTTCTCATCAGGAATGTTATAGCAAGGTGGCCAGGATCAGTTCATGATAGTACTATATTTAATGATTCGCCATTGTGTGCCCAATTAGAGCATGGGGATTTTGGGAATATGGTTATTCTTGGAGACAGTGGTTACCCATGTCGCCCTTATTTACTTACCCCAATATTAAACCCACGAACTCCTGCTGAAGAAGCATACAATAGATCTCAAATAAGTACCAGAAATCCCGTTGAAAGGCTTTTTGGTGTTCTAAAAAGGAGATTCCCATGTCTACAAAACGGGATGGGTCTTAAAATTGTGAATATCCCTCCCATTATTGTGGCCTGTGCAGTTTTGCACAACATTGCACTTTTAAGGCAAGATGACCTTGGCCTACAAGCCGCAGAACACTCCATACCCTTTCTTGAGGACGAGCCTACACCTCCAGTTCAGCCTGGTCAAGCTACTAATGAAAACTTTATGGTTAGAGCAATGCTAATAAACACACATTTTTCAGTATAAAATTATTTATTTATAAAATCGAATGTAACAGTGGCAATCATAATAAATCATATCACTAATCAGTCTTTTCTTAATAAATACAAACTATTGTCTGGGTTGGGGTCTAGAGGATTGCAGTTTCTGGAGTCTCAATTGTAAAATTTGCATTTCTAGTTTATATTTATTTATTTCCATTTTATTTCTATTTATGAAATATCTGTGTTCTAACTTTGCATTTCTTAATTTTATCTTAAAATATTGTTGCTTGATATTATTGCTGTGTCTTTGTGGTTTAGTTGTTCCTAAAATAAAAATTGACATAAATAATAGCAGAAACAGGATTACTGTTTTGGTTGTTGTCAGTTGACTGTGGAATTGACTGGTCGTGCGCATCTACAGCCACCTGACGGCATCCATTTTGTTGATTCAATGGGCAGGCAACCACATTTTTTTTGAAAAACCCAACCACCATACAATGTTGCCATAAGTTATTTGCAAATAAATTAAATTTTACTTGATACTGGCAGAAATGGTTGTTGTCTAAAACGACCGATTGCCATCAATAAAAGAAGAAGGTTTACGTTTTGTATTATAGGATAATGTTTCAAGTTTGTTATGATCTTGATTCATGTTGGCAGTTGTAACTTCTTGGTCATCTGCAACAAATAATTAATTACCTATAGCTTAATTCCCAAAACAATAACAATAGCATTTAAAGGATAGCATATTTTAATTCAGATATCAACTAAACCAATCCTTTAACTTTTACATAAACTTTAGAATTGGTTATTTTCAACTATTTTTATTAATTATTTTTTTGATGTAATCTTATAAGGTTGTACAGCATCCAGAAATTAATTACCTTTAATGTTGCTTGTTACTGTGCTGGTAACTTTACTGGGCTTCTTGCTATTTTGTTCCTCAGTAATTGTTATATCTTCCTTGCCTGAAATAAAAACAATGAAATGTATTCAACATAAAAAAAAGAAAAAGGTACTTACATGTTTCTCAGTTGAATGTTTAGAACATCATATATGACTATTATAGGAAGTGACAGAGAGACTTGATATGAAAATTTTATTTAAAAAATAAGTAGTCATATCCTGAATTTTTGTTTTAAGTGGTATACAATGTTTGATATACAAAAATGATTACCTGCTATAATGGATGTAACAGTGCAGAGTTTATTATCAGTAATCCAATTTATGTTTGAAAATGTTGTATCATGGTCTAAAATAAAATAAATTATAATAATTCATTTATTGACTCATATCATAAAGCAAATTTAATTAAAAGTATAATAAACAATTACCAAGATTATCCTTGTTCATTATTATGACCTCAGATGATGTATCCATTTCATTTTGCATTGTATGGTTTTCTAAATCACCTGAAAAATAATCATTATTCTATAGCTTGAAAATGCTTATTTTCATTAATTATACTCATCTACACTAATATTTATAAAGAGAAGTAATGGAATTTTTGTTTCTAATAAATAAACTCACAAACTACTTATTCAATTCTTAAATAGGTATCACTAATAGAAGGCTTCATTACCACACAATATCACTAGACTATAACATCATGCTACAAGCAACAGGTGCTGAGCAATGACATAATGTGTGGTGTGAAACCAAGTGGAACATCTAGTTTAACAGCATACACTAACCAAAATATAATGCAGCATCATCATATGGATTAGACAATGGTTTGATTTGACAACCTGCCAATGCTAGAATCTGTTCATCTTGCCCAGTGAGAGTGCTTTTGTAAGCTCCGCCACCGGTGCGATTAATTTCTTTCTATAAAAAATATTTACTTTATAGGAGATTTGAACTTTGTTAGTTAGACTATAATATTATGATTTGAACCAACCTTGTCAATAGATGCCTTTTTTTGAATTTCTTTTGATTTTTCATAAAACTGAAGGTGCTAAAAATAAAACACATGATTAATATATTATTGTTAAAACTTGGTCGAGTTGGAAAAAAAACATGATATTACATTAGCTTTCGCAATATTTTTCTTAGACCTCTGTTTAAGATTTTCATAAAGGTGACGGAGTTGTTGCCATGTTCTAGAGCCGCTCACTGCAACAGCATTATATTGCTGGCAAACAGAGTCCCATGTATCTCGCTTTTTAAAAATCATTTGCGCTTTCGTCTCCTTGTTTTCTATGATATGCTGATATCTGAAAGTACATAATAATATAACATAATAATTTGGGACCTTTCTCATAGTCATTTCACCATTGAACCTAGTCAATACAACTTTGCAGTTCAAGACCTGAAAAACAATCTCATGTGTAGTACATCTATTACAAAATGTTACCAATATAATTATACATTGTTCAATCTTTGTTTCATAAAATCATTGTTGTTTACTTACCTTTTGATCAATTCCAAAAGCATTTCCTTCTCGGCTGCTGTATAATTGGAACTACGTTTCTTTTTGTTGTCTTCCATCCTAGGATAGGTAAGTAATTTTATGATTATAATTTATAAAGCACCACTTTTACTTATTTTAAAACTTTGTCGACAAACAAACAACCGTCACGTAATTTAATAAATGTCAACTGTTATTTATGGTAACGTTTCCTTCTACGACCATAACCGCAGCGATTTCAACGAAAGAGTACTTATTTTCTATTTGAACGAGCAATTTAATAAAAAAGAAGCATTAAAATAATTTAAAAACTTATATTAAACTGTTTTGTCTTAATTTGACTAGATATTTTTGCAAAACACAGATTACTTATCAAAACAATGCTACGTGTAATGAATACGCGACGTAAGTGAGTCGAAAACGTAACTGAAAACATACTATGTTAAATGAATGTTGCCACAAAGTATACTCATAAGAGCTGCTTACCTGATCACGGTCTCAAATCCCTTAACTGACATTTGAGAATACCACTTAAAATTAAGGGACACTTAAATTTAAGAAGCTTTTAAATGAGCGAAAGATTTGAGTAGCGTTTGAGTATTTGGCCGTTAAAGCATTTAAATTTTAAGTAGCATCGAGTAAGAAAGAGTTAATTTCATTTCTAGAAAATCTAATTAGAACTGATACTGATTTTTTTTGAGTCTTTTTTTTTTCTTTTTTTTTATATACAAAGCACGACAAATGACTTAACACCACCTGATGTGAAGCGGTAAGAAAAGTCCATATGCGAAGACAGCTAGTGCAGTTTAGACACTGCTCTAGCCGCCTCCACCTTGCCGGCCTGAAAAATGCTTTTTCACGCCTCTTTTGAAGGAACCCATGTTATAGGAAGGAGGGAACACATGTGCTGGCAAAGAATTCCAAGTTCTGGAAGTACGACAAAGAAACGAGGTACTAAATTTCTTTGTGCGTGATGTTGAGGTGGAGACGGTAAATTGATGACTCCGAAGACCAGCACGCGTGGTCCTGAGTAGGAAGGGAGAAGGTGGGATAAGGTCAAAAAGCTCTTCAGAGCACTCTCCGTGATAAAGCCGATAGAAGGCGCTAAGCGACGCAATGTCACGCCGCAATTGCAGAGGCTCGAGGTTGTTCGTGACCTCTACATCGCCAACGATACGGACAGCACGACGCTGCAATCTGTCCAGGGCATCGAGTAGGTACTTAGCGGAGCCATTCAATTAATAACTTGAAATCCCTTGTTTTGCCAAAATATTTAGTTATTTATTTAACGACTAAAACCAGTTTGGCTTTGATGCAGCTCTGTATGTACAGTCGACGGCACATCAACCGTAACAGTTTGACCTTGACACAACCATTACTGCATTCGTAATAGACATCGCTTTCGTAATGCAACTGTTACACTTGATGTGCTGTCGTCTGTACTACCGTCTCCATACTTTTATGGTTAAATGGCCTTAATTCTGGCTCAATTCAGCTCTAAACAAATTCTTGCTATCTTTTTTCTATTACATATTGCGAGAAAGAGATATACTGTACTTAAATTTAAACTTAAGAGTGTGTCTTCAGAATCAGGCCCAATGACCTGTGTAACTGAGTAAGTCTATGTACGAACGGGCTTGATGTTTGGTGATGACATGTTACCTGAAGGAAGACTTGGCCATAGCCTCATTTGCTCCGCTGCGATCTCAAGCGCGCTCGGCTCCTGGGCTTTCAGCAGAGATATGTATTCCTCGTCTTCTGTACTGTAGAACATTCGAGTATTTTAGTTAAAGCATGTCTCCATGCTTTCTTGAGAAAGGTAGCTGATCTAAGTGATATACAGTCATCATCAAAATGCTGTTTACCTTCAGTCTCTTAGTTCAATGCGATAGGGATCAAAATCGTTTAGATCTTTTTGATGCTGACTGCACACACGCCTACAGAACAAGCGACTTTGACTTTTGTGGGTACCCTACTCCATTGTAATAAGAATCATTTTTCAGCTAACGTGTACGCTTGAAGAGCGAACCGTCCTAATCCCTTTTAACGTCATATACCATTAAGGTCTATTTTGTTACCTATAATTATAATATTTACATACTGTCTTTATTGTAACTACGATACAATTTTAATAGTCTAATTTTAAGTAGGATTGGTTAGTAACCTGGTAGTAAATGGTTGAGCGGAGCGATGGCTGGCACATGCGTCATACTTGTGAACAGGTGCCACTAGTGGAAATGGTAATCTCTAAGCTTCCTTGATTTTGTAATAATTTACCTACATATTCATCAATAGTATCATTTTTGAGGGATTTTTGAGGTATATGGCATTATAGGATATTATATATAAAACAATACAATTATTATTGTAATGACGTGCTCAGACAAGTGTTTAAAATTAATGAAAGATGTTTAGCTTTATTAGGTCTTTGTATATTAATTGTTGACCTTTGTGTATTGTAATACCTATATTGTGAAGGTGCATTGTCGGACAGCCTTTAAATACAGTAAATATTCTTATCATTAGGTACTTATTGGTACTTTAATATACCTTTTTTATACTCTGTGCGACACTGCGCTGCTAAATACTATTACTGTGTAATTAAACATTGTAACTTAATGATTGAAAAGAGTGACTACACGAGTTTGTTGCCGGAATCTTCTCGGTAGTTCAACTTTTGGAACCGGTGTAAATTCAGACAGACTGACAGACAGACTGACTGACAGACAGACTGACTGACGGACAGACAGACAGACTGACTGACGGACAGACGGACCGATAGACAGACTGACATAACATTCTTAGCTTACGTAGATGCAGATAAGACAGAGAGACAAACATTATGAAATTGTTAGTTAGTTAATATTATTTTTATGTGATAGACTTAAGGGTTTTTTTTGTTGACAATTCAAAAGTGCTTCTTGGGGGCCTAATTGAATAAAGATATTTTCATTTTCATTTAACCGTTCATTATTTGTTTTTGGTAGGAAGTATTATCAAATCTTTTGACCACTGTTCTTTCCGTCAAGCCATATAATTTGTCAAGCGGCGTTTTCCTTGCCTGGAATCTACTTGACGGGTTAATATATTTTAAACTGGCCTTTCGCTAGTTTCTAACAAGTTTCGGTAATTAATATTTAAGCTACTATTGTCAGCTACCGGTATATAATGTAGAGAGACTACAAATATCAAAATCATACATCAGTTTAACAACCAATGGAGACTGCAGAAAAAACATCTTTATATTCAAAGGCCGGCTGTGCGTCCAGATCCAGATATACTATTCAGAGATTATCCACTAAAACCAGTATTCATCATCATCATCACCAGCCTATTTACGTCCCACGGCTGGGCACAGGCCTTCCTACGTGGAAATGTAATTTAAATGTATTTACCTCGGACTAGGTACCCTCTGATGGTGGGCAGGACTGGGCAAATACAGAGCTTTAATGTCCCTCTGCACGTCTTGGTAGAACGCCGCCTCCCAGAACTGTTGACTTGTCCATACCGCGTGCTCCTAAAGTAGCAAAATACTTAATTTTATATTGATTAGAAATTAACACTAAAATATTTTCTAAATATTTTTTTCTCTTTATTTATTTTTAGGTTTTTATCCACACGGATATCTCAATCCTATTGTATCTTCCCAGTTACAAAATAAACGATATAAGTTATTTAAAATTATATAAAATTAAATACGTAATTACTAATTAAGTGGTACAGTATAAAAGGAATCACTGTTCTGTCAGTTTTAATAGAGAGCATAGTTTTTTAAATGCTTCCGATTTTGGTTCTGCCACTCTAAATAATTAAGAATCAAATTACTTCCTCCGCCTCTGTGGAGATGAGTTCTAGAGGTTCGGAGTTCATTTCCCGTGGAGGCAGAAATTTCCTAGTCGGTTTGGTTGATAGTAGGGATTTTTCTAAGTCCACCTAGCTAGATACAGCCATCTTATCTAAGTCTGCCGCTACACCAATAATATTTACAGCATTTTTGTTGCGGCAGCTGGAGGTAAGAAAGCCAGTTCTCCTGTGGTTGGGGAATCCGAGTGTAGCTCGCTTTTATCATCAGTCTTATCATCTTAGGTGAGATGAAGGCCAAGAGCTACCGTTAAGAATAAAATTTAATAAATTCTTTTCATTTGGATGACTCTAATTGAAAATGTTGAACATTATTAATTATTAATGATTAATGATTTTTATGTTATTATTATTATTATGACGACCAGCTGGTCGAGCGGTCTGTACCTCTTGCTATACAGGCTACTCAGGCTGAGATCCCGGGTTCGAATCCCGGTAGGAGCAAATGTTTGTATGAGAACGAGCATTTGTTTACGAGTCATGGATGTTTATATGTTTATAAATTAAGTATATTTCTAGTATTTATATACATATGATTATCATTATCTCTCGGTTATCTAGTTTCCATAACACAAGCTCTTGTGAGTGTATGAATATTATTACATTATTTATCTTAAATTAAATACTAATCAAACTGTACAATCTTTTCTAAATAACTACAGATTAATGAAAGAAAGTAGAGATACTAAGATTGTTCCAGAGACCTGTATACACATGTAGGCGTACTGTATGACACCTGTGCACAGTTTCCTGCAGTACGCCGTGGCCAGTGGCAGCATGGCCGCTGCTATGGAATGCTCGTCCAGCGCCGTCGCGGACTGAAGGGCGCAGTTCATTAGTCTGAAACAATCAGAACATAAATGAGAAGATTTTTAGGTTGATGACACTTGGCGCCAGGATAGTGGTGTCTCGCTGATTTCTAACTTAGCTAAAGGGTCAGTAGTCCTATGCAGTTTACCGTATTTCCGCGTCTCCACTACATCAGATGGATGGATCTACTCCAACTCGGATGGGCAGCGTTCGGGAAATTGCGTAAGATCTTCTCGTCCGTAATTCCGCAGTGCTTGAAGTGGAAAGTCTTCGACCAGTGTGTTGCCAGTGATGACATACGGCTGTGAAACGTGGTCGCTTACTAAAGACCTTCTGAGCAACTTCGCAATCGCACAACGAGCTATGGAACGAGCTATGATAGGTGTTTCTCTGCGAGATAAAATCAGAAATGAGGACATCTGTAAGAGCACCAAAGTCACTGACATAGCTCATAGGATTAGGAAATTGAAGTGGCAGTGGGCAGGGCACATAGCACGCAGAGCAGACGGCCGGTGGGGCGTTAAAGTTCTAGAACGGCGACCACGTACCGGAAAGCGCAAAGTAGGACGGCCTCCCACTAGATGGACAGACGACCTGGTCAGGGTCGCGGGGAGCCGTTGGATGCAGGCTGCGCAGAACCGTTCCATTTAGAAAGCGATAGGGGAGGCCTTTGTTCAGCAGTGGACATCATAGGCTGGTATGATGATGATGATGACGATGACTACATCAGACCCCATACATACGACCATTAAATGCTGTACAATCATACCGAGTTATAATTTACAGAACATTCATGGCAATTGGTACGCATAGAGGTTGTTTCATAAAAACTGTGTTACGGATATCATTAAGATCGATCAGAACATGCATATAGCGTGCGTTATTATAGTGAATAAACAAGCTTTTAACTCGAACGGCCTGTTGACATGAACGCTGTGTATTGTATATATTTAGCTCTCAACAAAATTATAGTTTCATTGAACATTATATTATTAGTGGAAAAATGTCAAGAATCACTTTGTGTTGTACTTTGGTTTTCACTGTGCTTTTAAGGGTGCGGGGCAACGGAGACATAGTGAGATTTATTTATTTAATAATGACAGAATCAAATTATTGATAGAGACAAGGATGACATTGTAGTAGATTATCTTGACTATCCTATTGTTTAACATTAATATAAATCATGTAATGACTCATATCGATTAAAAAATTTTTTCAAACTTTTACAATCTCGAGCTCCTCCGTGCTTCGGAAGGCACGTTAAGCCGTTGCTCTCGGTTGTTACTGCAACTGCTTTCACCCACCAACCCGCATTGCCGTAGTAGTGTCATGGCCCAAACTCCTCATGTGTTTCTCTCGTGTAGGAAGGCCTGAGCCCAGCAGTGGGACGTGAAAGAAGATGAAAGCTGGTGATGATGATAATAATGGAAAGCTAAAAATTGCTCTTACTTAATAGTAAGACTGTTTTGTGAAAAATCTTCTGATAACTACTTGCATAAGCAACCGATTCTAATAAGACTACACTTATTAGAATCGGTTTCTTAGTTCCAATATTTTCGACTTGAAAGTTTTTATTTTCATACATACGCCGTGCGGCGTCAATATTTTCTTTAGCTCATCAATGCGGACTGTCATTGTGGCCTGTACCAACAGCCTCAAACGTCAAAATCACAATTCAAAGTGTTTTTCCAGGGTCCAGGGGAATGGAAGCTGATCAACATCGGTCAGTGCAACAACAACGAGGCTTTGCCCATCCAGTACGAAGTGCAGCGGCAGAAGATAAACCGGACACACGAGTGTTTCAACGCCAAATTGATACTTGATATGGAACTAGACCGTACCTTGGCTGTGAGTAATCTTTAGCTTGTCTTTAAGCATATTTGGTACTTTTAAAATATTTAATTATTATTAGGGTTAGAAATATTTTTTAATGTTTATACGCAATCGACATAAGTCAAACACAGCCTCTGTAAATTTTTAAGCAGGAAAGATGAGGATTGAAAACGCTTATCTATACATCCGTACTATAAATGCAAAAGTAACTTTATTTTTCTACCTATTTCTCTAGATAATACTTTTGACATTGGGTACCTACTATGTTGGTACGTTTAAATACCTTCTCTTACAATTTTAATTTTTTTTTTCGCTGGGCGACACTGCACTGCTAAAAGTTATAATTTTTTAACTACAAACATTGTAATTTAATATTTGAAAGGAGTTTGTAGCTGGAACCTTCTCGATAGTTCCAACTTTTGGAACCGGTGTAAATTCAGACATGACAGACAGACAGAGACTATGACGTAGTTAGTTAATATTTTTTTTGTGATAGTTATAAAAATGTGTTTTTTGATGATTTAAAAGTGCTTCTTTGTGACCGATTTAAATAACATAAAAATTTTTTCTTTCTATTGGTCTGCCTGTTACATTTTCACTACTAAACCGCTGAACCAATTTAGATGAAACTTGGCATGAATATAGATTACATCCTGAGAAATGACATAGCATTTTGGCGCGACAACCGACATAGTCCGACCGGGCAGTCCGTAAAAAATAGCAAGTCAAATTTTTACTGAATATGTCTATGATTCAGGTAGGGATGGACATGTGCAAGCACGTGGACGGCGGCTGCAAGCCGTTCCAGAAGCTGGGAGACGACAGCATTGTGACCTTCCTCGACAAATTCGCCAAGAGCAACACCGAAGAAGCCCTGCGGACGGCTGGCGTCGACCCACCAGAATTTCCTTTAGAAACGGTAACTACATTAGATCAAATTTAATTGGACTAGTTGTAGTAAAATATCGAGTATAAATTGTTATACTCGATAAAGATATACCCAGAATATGTTTACGTTACTGCCGCTCAAATGAAACGACCATTTGCACAGATTGTGATGGGTCGCAGGTTTGACTCCCGCCCTAGGATATGCCTTCTTTCTACTTATGATATTATTACATTTATTATACTGTTAATATAAATTACGGAAATATTAAACAATCATTACTGATCGTTAAAAATGAAAAGAACATTATGTAAAACTGTAAGTTATAAGTCTACACTTTATATGCACTGGGATTACACGTGAGTGTCACCAATTACTTAAAGCAAAACAAGGTTTACATAATAGTGCTGTCTAACTACAGCACACATTTCTATTTGTTAGTTTCATTTTGTTTTTACGACCGGCTGGTCGAGCGGTCTTGATATGCAGGCTACTCGGTCAAGAGGTCCCGGTTTCGAATCCCGATAGGAGCAAATGTTTATATGATGAGTACGATCATTTGTTTACGAGTCATTGATGTTTATATGTTTTATTTATTATATTTCTAATATTTATATGCATATTATTATCAATATATATCCGTTATCTAGTATCCATAACACAATAAAGCTCTTAATGATGTTTACTTTGGGCTAGATAATAGGTGTGAGTGTTTTTTTTATACTACTAAATGACAAATAAGTTGACGGGCCACCTGATGGTAAGCGGTTACCGCCGCCTATAGACACTTGCAATAACAAGGGCAAATCACTTGATATCGCACGTGCGTTGTCATCCTGAGGCCTAAGATGCCGTCCATGCCCAGTAATTACACTAGCTACCTTTCCCTTCAATCCGAAACACAGCGAACTGTTTCACGGCTGAAATAAGAAAGGCGGTGGTACCTACCCAGACGACCCTACATACGGGCCTATCACCTAGAAGTAGTGTATGAATATTATTATTATTACTTTTGTAATAGATTACTGTTCCCCAGGGCACGTATGAAATTACCAACTTCATGTTCGATTACTGCGAGCTACCCCGAGAGGCGATATACGGCAGATACGAGGTGGACGCCTACCTGATGAGGGGAGATGAGAGGGTCGCCTGCTCCTTGATCACCGTCGAGTTTAAGGAGACCCGCAAGATGTGCGGCGAGGAAAGCGATGACGAGTAATAAGTTGTTAAAACAATAAACTTGTAGTTTTGTTACATGGAATTGGTTTCTTATTTCACGCGACCTTATTCTCAAGTGCAATTTGATTATGAATATCAAGTTTTCCTTGTATTATAGCATTGTTAGCTAACGTAAATTCAGACATGACAGATAGACAGACAGAAAAACATTATGATATTGTCAGTTAGCATTAAGTTTTGTGATAGACATAAGGGAAATTGTAAAAACCAAATAAACAAATTTGATCAATCTATTATTAGAAGAAAGTAATAGAGAATGTGCATGAAAAAAAATTAGTGGGTTAGTACATTTATAAAAAAATACGTAAAATTATACTGCTAACCGTGAAAACAGAATTGATTTCGACCACAAAATACCCGAGATATTTGAATTTGAATTAATTGAGTATTGCCGTCTCAGTCTAAAACAACTTTTTATATGAAATATGTTTAGCGGGTGTGTAATGTGACGTCAAAGTTTATATTGGATCTCCTTGTCTAACACGCAACTTCATGTGGTTATTCATCAATATTTGTCTAAAATTCTTTTAGTTTTGTAAATTATCATAATCATCATATCAGCCGAGAGACACCCACTGCTGGGCATAGGCCTCCCCCAAGGATCTCCAAACTGATCGGTCTTGCGCTGCCCGCATCCATGGGCTTCCCGCGACCCTCACCAGATCATCGGTCCACCTTGTGGGAGGCCTACCAACGCTGCGTCTCCCGGTACGTGGCCGCCACTCGAGGACCTTTCCGCCCCAACGGCCGTCAGTCCTCCTTGTAATGTGGCCTGCCCACTGCCACTTGAGGTTCGTAATTGTAAATTATAACATTTATAACTGTGTTGAATTAATTTCAGAACCTAAAAAAAATATGCATATTTCCCATTGTGATTGCATTTCATTTTTTCTAATCGTCGAAATTCAGTCTGTAAAATTAACATAGTCTACTTTCTACTACAACATAAAACAGAAACGCAAGTTTGATTACTAAGCTATCGGTCAAAATTATTTTAGAACTTAACATTTATTATTTCAATTTCCTCTATTATTCATGCCAGATACATGGTCCTCCGAGCCGGATCCAACTTACTATAACACAATAGTTAAAGTTAAAATCTTTCTACACTCAAATAGGCCCCAAAAAAACAGTTCTGGCACTGAACATTTGTTATTTCAATTCTGTTAAATGTTCACACAGGCGACATGGTCCTTCGAGCCGGCTCAAAACTATCATAAGGCGTTTACTCACCTAACGACAAGTTCGAACTGGTGATGATGCAGCAGATGCT
The DNA here is from genome assembly GCA_947347705.1 of Nymphula nitidulata. NCBI lineage: Eukaryota > Metazoa > Arthropoda > Insecta > Lepidoptera > Crambidae > Nymphula > Nymphula nitidulata. The sequence continues at coordinate 13,711,489 of OX374636.1, forward strand.
TGTTAGTTGGTAGTCTGGTGGCCAGGTCCCTGACCAGGGCGGCTCTGGCTGCATGCGCGCGCAACGCCCGAAGCACCGCGGGGAACGACTTGCGGGCGTCCGCGTAGCGGCACTCGAAGATGGCCGACACGCAACCTCGGACGACCTGATGACGATATGAAGTATTCTTGATAAGCACACGTCTATTTTCACTTAAGATGTAGTAATAAAAAAAAACTACTTTTTATTATTATTATCAATACCGCTAAATAAGTTTACTACTACTTAACACTAAAATAAACGAGTAGAGAGAATACATCAAGCGTTTCGCTATTTATTTTAATACTGGCTGTAAGACTGGGTGGGTGTACCGCTTACCACCAGGTGGGCCGTCAGCTTGTTTGTCAGCTAGTTGTATCAAAAAAAAGAGGAACTTCTTGACTTGTATAAGAACTTGAAATCTATTGTTTCTTCCTAAATGTTTCTCCTACTTCTTCCAAACAATACCGCGACCGTTTCTTCGATTTCCCATATAACAGAGAATATCACATTACAATGTGGCATTTATCTACTACCTATTACAATTTGTAGAACGAATTTTAGCTTTTAATAATTCTCTAGTTAATCGACTACCTGACCTATCTTCTGCCCGTGCCTAATACGACACACCCTATACCCTGTCTCGCTAAAGATACAAGTAAAAAAAAGCATATTACGTCATCGATCATACGTTGCGACGTCACAATAACAGCCACTGGGCCCCGCCCCGTCGGATATTTGTAACAATATTTACAATTTGTCGAATATTTTATTTTCATCTTACACAATGTCTTATACGTTAGTCTGTTGGCCTGAGACTGTGTGATGTTTGGGGGCAAACTCAGAATGTGTAATCAGGCACGATGATGGCAAAAAATTACTTTGCTAACGCATATAACTTACTACATAAATTCTTAGTTTATTATTTATCTTGAGGTTGCCAACATAGGAAGTTTTTTGAAGAAGTTTTTTGGAAGCATTTAAAAGCTTATCATCATCATCACCAATCCCCATCATATACGTCAAACTAGTAGGCACTGGTCTACATAAGAGAAACAACATGAGGAATGAGCCACAACACCACCACACTGGCCCAATACTAATGGTGGGTGGTAGCGGATGCAGGAACATCCGGGGCCTAACGTGCCTTCCGAAGCACGGAGGAGCTCGAGATTACAAATTTTGAATGACTCGTCTCGGGATCGACCAATGCGAAAGCTGCTTTGTTTTCGTAATCGAATCCAGACCGCTCAAGCCACTAGGCCACCGACCTTGAAGGCTTACTTACTTCTAATCTCCTAGCAGAGTTGGTCACAACCATTTGTCCCAGTTCCGCGGCGCCCGTGGGAGGTGCCGCCGGCGGGACTATCCTGGGTTGTGGGAGACGAAGCGCTGACAACCTGATACACCACAATATTATAAATTAATCTACAATGTACCGGTGTGTGTATGTGTAGTATTTATTATACTTAAAAAATTCCCTAGTTGTTTATAACATTGTAAGCAGAAAGCATTGTACCGTACCCTAGAATGTAACACCAATAGTACTACTCACGCGTTGTCTATTGAAGTCTAATTTGTAAAGATGGTGAGAGGGTAGGGAATAATGATATTCGCAAAAAATGTATGGAGACCCGATCAGTCCAGGTCAATGTCAACAACATAACAAGCGTAACAGTTTGACCTCGAGCGCTTACTACGTTCGTAATAGAGGCGGCTTTCGTAGTGCAACTGGTACACATCATGTGCTGCCGTCTGTACGCTATACTAAAAAATAGGCAAAAATATGCAGAACACTTTGTGGAGGCTTGGGCAGAGTGTGGCAAGCAAAACAATGGTCAGCTGATTAATGAATGTTTATTGAGAGAGGCGTGTTATATTTAAACGACTGTTGGACAGAGTTGGCTAGATAGGTAATTAGGCTGTCCTACTCGCACAGTATTAATATGTCCAGTCCTCTCGTTCGTCGTCTCAGTGCCCGGCCGATGGTCGGTTGGTGCGCACATCCATTTGTCTACGCTGCTCTGCGAGGCGGTGTGGGAGCGAGACACACCGGCGGTCCTCTCGTTCTAGACGTATAAATATGCCTGGACTCGTTACGCCACACCAGTACGGCGCTGCCGCGCCTCGGCCATGTTATGCACCATGACTCCCATATCACTCCCCCTCAAGAGAAGCGTACGGTTCTCTTTACTACACGACCGCTTCTCGTAATATAGGGTTGATTTGCAGATGCAGTGGTCGAGTCATGGGGAGGCGTCGTCGAGTGGTAGGTTGCTGCCGATGTTTGGGTGCTTGAAGTGCAGGCCTCGGAATGCATGTCTTCTGTCACGATGTAAGCAGGTTTCAGACGATCTAGTGACACAACTGCAGTCCGTAGTGGTAACTGGATCTTGTAGTTCTTGTCGTATCGCTTGAGTACTTCATACGGGCCATCGTAGGGTGGTGTGAGAGGCGGTCTGACTGTGTCGTTGCGAATGAACACATGTGTGCACGTTGCTAAGTCCTTGTAGACAAAAGGACGCTGAGTCGACGGTGAGCGGGGCGGGGCGGGTGTGAGTGACGACATCGTGTGAGCGAGACGGCGCACTAGTTCGGCGTCATCTATTCTTGCGTCTTGGGGCGTAAAGAAATCAGAGGGTACGCGAAGTGTAGTGCCGTATGTCATGAGGGCTGGACTGAGGTTGTTGTCTTGCCGTAGTGCAGTCCGTAGTCCTAGTAGCACGGTGGGGAGTTCCTCTGTCCACTTCGTGGTTGCGCCGCGAGCCATGAGCGCGGCTTTTATTGTACGGTGCCACCGTTCAACTTGGCCGTTTGACTGTGGATGGTAGGCCGTGGTGCGCAGTCTAGTGATGCCGAATTTTTTCATGAGCGCGTTGAACAGAGAGGACTCAAATTGGCGTCCCTGGTCTGTTGTGATGCGCAGTGGGCAGCCGAATCTTACTATCCAGGTGTCATATAATGCTTGCGCGACGATCTCAGCTGTGACGTCACGCACCGGAATTGCCTCGGGCCACTTCGTGCAGCGGTCGATGATAGTGACACAGTAGCGATAGTCATTTGATAAACGTAGCGGGCCAACTATGTCGATGTGTAAATGTTCGAAGCGCTGCGACGGCGGAAACTTTTCTAGTGGTGTGGCTACATGTCGATGTATTTTAGCACGCTGACAACTTATGCAGGCTTTAGTCCACTGCCCAACTTCTTTGTTTAAGGACGGCCAGAAAAATTTGCTTGTCATCAATTTTCTTGTAGTTCTGATGCCCGGGTGACATAATTCGTGTTGTGCTTTGTAGGCTGCATAACGGTATGTCGCTGGAAGATAGGGTCGCGGTATTGAAGTTGATAGCTCGCACGTGATAGGCCGATCTAGACCAGGTAGTGTTATCTGTCCAAACTTCAAGTTGCTCTGTGACTTTAATTTTTTTAGGTCTTCGTCTTTGTCTTGATCGATACTCAGCTGTCTGTAGTCGATGGTGTTAGGACACTGTATCTCATCTAGGCGTGATAGTGCATCGGCGACTGCGTTCTTCTCTCCCTTAATGTATGAGATCTTCGAGCAGAATTGACTAATAAAATGCAGCTGTCGTTCTCGTCTGGGCGTGTCACTGTTGCTCGCTGATCTAGTGAGTGCGTAAGCGAGTGGTTTGTGGTCTGTATAAATGACTACTTCACAGCCTTCAATGAGTCTTCGGAAGTGTTTTACAGCTGTGTACATTGCTAATAGTTCGCGGTCGTACACACTGTAGCGGCGTTGAGTTTCGCTCATCGATTTGGAGAAGAAGGCGAGTGGTTTCCATGCACCGTCTATTTTCTGTTGAATAACGGCGCCGAGGCTGCGATCAGATGCGTCGGTCATGATGGCAAGGGCGCTGCCGGCGACTGGATGGCTGAGTAAGGTAGCTTTTGAGATGCTTTGCCGGCATTTTTCAAAAGCTTCTTCTGCTTGCGGTGTCCAGTTGATCAATGTTTTGTCATTCTTCTTTTTGTTGTGCAGGTACTTATTTAGCTCAACTTGCAGCTCGGCTTGACGTTGTAGGCAGTCTCGGTAGAAGTTTATCATGCCAAGAAAACGTCGTAGTTCAATGATAGTGTTCGGCTTGGGGTACGAAGCGATTGCCTTGATGCGATCTTCACTAGGTTTGATGCCGTCCGCCGATACGTCGTAGCCCAGGAAGTTTATTGACGTTTTCCCGAATTCACACTTTTCTGTATTTAGTGTGACACCGTGTTGGTCCAGACGCTGAAGTACCTGGTGCAGAAGTTGTTGGTGACTATCTTCATTTTCTCCGCACAGAAGGATGTCGTCGATGAAACAAAAACATCCATCTATCCCTCTCAGCACTTGATGCATGAATCGCTGGAATGTTTGGCTTGCGTTGCGAAGTCCGAACGTCATGCAATTAAATTCAAACAACCCAAACGGCGTTATGATGGCTGTTTTCTCTGCATCTTCCTTGGCGATAGGAATCCAATAGTATGCCATTTTTAAATCAAGTTTGGAGAAGACTTTCTTGTTGTGAAGTTGATATGTAAACTCTTGTATGCGTGGTATGGGGTAGCGGTCAGGCTGTGTAACTGCATTAAGCCGTCTGTAATCACCACACACTCGTAGTCCACCATCTTTCTTCTTCACGACGTGCAAGGGGCTTGCCCAAGGACTCTTGGATGGCTTGCAGATGCCCATCTCCAGCATGCGTTCGAATTCTTGTTTCGCGGCTTGATACTTATCCGGTGGTAAGGGGCGCGGACGAGCGGAGAGTGGGGGGCCTGTCGTTTCAATATGGTGAACGACCTCATGCTTGCTCGGCTGCTTCAGAGACATTGGCCGGAGCACATCAGGGTACTGCATGAGGATCTTGTGGTAGGCTTGTTGGCTGCTAACGACGTGCACTGACTCAGAAGTTGTTGCGACTTCCAGTGCGTCCACGGATAACTCGGTGACTTTGTCAACTAGCTTCCTTTTGTCCAAATCGACAAGCAGCTTGAAGTGTCGCAAGAAATCAGCACCCAGGATGGATGTCTTCACATCAGCTACCACGAACGTCCATAAAAAGCTGCGGCGGAGTCCAAAGTTCAACCTCAAAGTTTTATCACCGTACGTGTTGATTGGTGAGTTATTTGCTGCGTATAACTTGTAGGCGCTTGAAATACTGTTTCTGTTTTTTTTATGTGTGGCGGCTAAAACTGAGATGTCGGCGCCTGTGTCAACGAGGAAACGTTCTCGGGTGTCGCGATCGAAGACACACAGGCGATGACTAGTATGTGCGACACCGACGTCCGCCACTGTCGATGTCGATTTTAGTTTTCCGCAGTCTTCTTCCTCCTGCAGCAGGGTGACTCGCATCGCCTCGCTTTATCTCCAAAGCGGAAGTGGTAACGGCACTCCCAGTCGGCGTCTCCAGGCTTAGGTGTGTGTGTGCGCTGCGTCGTCTGCGAGCGTGATCGGGATCGAGCATTGAATGGACGGCGACGGTCTCTTCGTTGCGGCCGGCCCCGTCGCAGTTCGGCGATCTCGAGTGTCAGCTTCTCTACCTGTTTGGCCAGGGCTTCAATTTGTGTCGTTGGCGTCGACGGGCTTGACACCGATATTGCAGCGACGCTGGGACCTTCCGCATACTCCACCATCTTGTCAGCCATCGCAGCGAGAGTATCCAGCGATGACTCCTTGTTCACCGAAAGTACGACTCGGACTTGTGCGGGTAGATGGTTCAGCCACTCGATCTTGAGACCTTCCTCGGTGATCATGCCACTGGCTAACTCTCGCATCTTTCTCAAAAGCTGAGAGGGCTTCTGGTCTCCCAATTCCAGGCCACTAATTAGTTTCTGGAAGTTCTTCACGTCCGACTTGTCATAAGCTTCAAGCAAACGCTGCTTCACTTTCTCGTACTTTCCAGTGGAAGGTGGATTGTATAAGATATCGGTCAGGTGCTGCAGGTCAACCGTCTGTAACTGTTGTAGTAGGTACCGGAACTTCTGGTCATCAGAGGTCCTCAATGGGTCGATTACGGCTTCGAACTGGATGAACCAGGCACGGGGAATTTCTCGCCAAAAGGGAAGAAGTCTTGATTGCACGGAGACAGCGCTGACGTCGTAGTTTGCCTCTGCCATGTTATAGTAGGAGCTCCACAGAGTCCTTCTTGAGCTGCTGTTGTATAGCGGACTTGATCACGTCGGGGTCACCAGATGTGGAGGCTTGGGCAGAGTGTGGCAAGCAAAACAATGGTCAGCTGATTAATGAATGTTTATTGAGAGAGGCGTGTTATATTTAAACGACTGTTGGACAGAGTTGGCTAGATAGGTAATTAGGCTGTCCTACTCGCACAGTATTAATATGTCCAGTCCTCTCGTTCGTCGTCTCAGTGCCCGGCCGATGGTCGGTTGGTGCGCACATCCATTTGTCTACGCTGCTCTGCGAGGCGGTGTGGGAGCGAGACACACCGGCGGTCCTCTCGTTCTAGACGTATAAATATGCCTGGACTCGTTACGCCACACCAGTACGGCGCTGCCGCGCCTCGGCCATGTTATGCACCATGACTCCCATAACTTCAATAGGGATGTTGACAAATTTTGGGAAAGTATAGCCCGAAATAATGATCATAATTATTATGGTCCGCAATGAACAGTCTGCGCAGATAGCGCGCTTAAAAACAAACCGAATTGAGCGTATTCGTGCCAACGAGAGTAATGTGACTAAATGAAGGCTAACGCTGCCCACGATAAAGAGGTAGTGCAGTGGGTGCGGAAATCTTAAATATGAAGTTATGATTCAGAGTTTGGGAAAAACTTTATAAACATTTTATTTTTGAATTGATAAAAACTTATAAAATTTCCTAAATATACTCTTTGACGGGAGTACACATCAATACGCAAAAGTGTTGTCCGAATTGATTGCACGCAGACAGTTCATATAGCATCGTATTCAATTCGAATCCAAAGCGTTTTTACTGTTCGTAACGTTGGTAATATTGTATTATGGACCGTAAGGTATGTCGTGAAATTGATAAATGATTTGACCTGGTGTGGTGGCGGGGCGCGGTGGTACCTGGGGTGGCGGCGGTGGTACCTGGGGTCGTGTCGGGCGGCGCCGTCGGCGATGACGAGGTGGACGCGCGCGGCGTCGAGCGTCGGCAGCGGCGGCTGGTGGATGCGGCCCGACGCTCCCGACGGGGGGCGCAGCACCCTCTGCTGGTAAGCCTGAACATATTGCACCTTCGCGAATCAATACACGCCTTCAAATATATTGGATACAAGCTGACCCGGCGAACTTCGTACCGCCTAACAGTCGATTCTTGACAAATATTGACATTAATATTTATACGATACTAACGTCACTAAATTGTTTTGCCTTCCCGGAACCCCTCCACTAACACTTCAACTTTATGGTATGGTATTAAAGTTCAAATTGACTTGTAAGTATTATTACGAATCTTTTGTATGGGAGTATAGAAAAGTGTTGTTTTTAGACTTTTTCTGGCAATTTTTTAAATTTTTCTCTCCCTAAGAACCATCCTAGTACTTCAAGGAATAATATATAAAAAAATTAGCGAAATCGGTTCAGCTGCTCTCGAAATTTGCGCTTAGCAACACATTCAGCGATTCATTTTTATATAATAGAAGATACAAAAGACAAGGGGAGCCGCCCTCCGCCAATCTCTGTTCTGCATCGATTTGAAAGCGCCGACGAGGATTCGTGGCGGCCTCTGGTTGCAGGCGTGCAAGCTATGCTTACAGTGCGTGTGCGCACAAAAATTTTTACTTGTGCTCATGAGTGACACATTGAAAGAATAAGGAACCAAGTATTAGTTTAAAGGCTGAAAAATCGCGCTGAAGTTACTTTCAAAGAGGTTAACAGCAAACTAAATATCCAAAATTATCTACTTTCATTTTATGAGGAATAACTCTACCTGCGGATTAGGATTCTCATTGAGGTGCAACTGCATAGCCAGATCCTGAATGTGCTGCAACTCCAAATCAGGATTCAGAGACTCCAGCCGTAATTGTTCTGGGAGGTTCCTGGAAGAGGTATAACACACTACTATTATTGCTGTTTTGTTAACTGACTATTGCTGTTGGCCGCAGATGGCCTTCACAGCGCAACCGGGGTTTAAGGAGGCGAGAACTTAAGTGTATCCTCAAGCCTTACGCGAACCGCCTCTGAACGATGACTTATGTGTCCCGCTATGGTTTATTACAATCTTTAGGGCATTCGAGCCCTGAGGGCGCGACCAGCCCGAGGGTGCTTCTAAAGGTTCGGACCTCGGCTCCTGTGAGTTGTGATGTGGAGTATAGCTCTCTATGCGATTTCAGTCGGTGCAAATGCTACGTGTGAAAAATACATATACTTACTGTACAAGCTCATCCCATATATCAGTCGGTCTCCAAGGCGGACCACGTTCCGCGACCAGTCCGTTGAAGAACATGGAGTCGAGCAGTCGTATCGCGAATTCGCATTGCGACAACCCTCTGCTGCCGAGGAAACCCATCTTATGAAACGTCAGTACTGGAGATGGGTGGATCCGGATTATCGTCAAGCAATGCCTGTAATGTGAAACGTGAAAGAGTTAAACGGTGAGGTAGTATGAGAAAACATTGGATGAGAAATCAAGGAAATATCTTTAATTTTTTGAAACAAGTATCTGTGTTGAATATCAATATGTAGGGAGCATTTTAATAAAAGTTTACTTGGTGTGAAATACATTAAGAATTTTGTTGCAATTATCTGCAATCTCATCGAAATAGCATCAAGATGTGCGTTACAATCGGCTTTCAATGCAATAATTGCAAAAATATTAAAATACTTTGTATGAGCTTGTTCATATAAATAACACTGCTTTCAACAAGGAAGGTAATACGGAGTATTAGTAAAATTATATTTTTGCACACATGCAGGGTGGGGCCGTCAATGCGACAATAAATTTAAACACTTTCAAAAATATCGTATACATTTGATAATTTCATGACATTTGTATGGAATCGTGTAACATTGGCAGCATTATTTCATACAAATGTCATGAAATTATCAAGTGAATATGATATTTTTGAAAGTGGCAAACCATTTCTATGGACTAATATAGCCCATGTTTAAATTTATTGTCGCATTGGCGGCACCACCCTGTATAATAATAGTCCTGTTAAGTTAGATATAAGAGGATATATTTTTGTTAAATCCAGAAGTACCCTTTTTACCCATATTTGAAAAACAAATAACAAACCTGTATCCCTGTAGTAACTTGGCCAAGGTCCTCATGAAGACGGCCCTGATCTCCTTATCGAGCATGTGTGGCGGGGAAGCTGCCGGTGGAGGAGGGGCAAAGGCCGAATCCGCGGCCCGAAGCTCGGGCTGAAGAACTAAAGCTAGGGACTCCTGAAGTGAGGCCAGGAGCTTGCCTTCCGGCTGCGGGATATTCACTCCCACTGGGATGCGGAGGGAGCCCACATCTAGGTCCGCTACTATAACGTCAAGCTGAAATCAGGAGTTTTCATTTGAAGATCATCTTATCAGCCTATGATGGTCACTGCTGAACAATGGCCTCCCCCATCGATTTCCAAGTTGCGACGATGCAACGAAAAGAAGAAGTGGTTTGCAATAAAGATCATATTACCATTAACATGGGATTTACGTAGCCAGGGGACTAGTCCCCTAGCTATTTAAGACCTATGTTAAATGAGGTAAGATAGTAATCATGATGTTATGATTATTACAACGCGGACTTATGGAAATGTAAGTGTGTGGTATCGGTATGTACCTAATATAGTTGTAGAATGCGTCGCAATTCAAAGTTGAATTGCGACTTAATGCAACTGACTGATACTTTGACGGACGTTGTCGAAAAGGTAAGCAATGGTATTTATTTTAATATATGTATTGTAATTAGTAATAAGCCTTCTTGTTGTTGTACCTGTCTACAAGATAATATAGAATGTCTAACCATCGACTTACTGGTTTCACTTAACCTCTACAACCCTCGACATACAACAATAGTTAAAGTGACTAAATAAAATGATAATAGATTCAAAGACAGCTCAATCTTCAATAATAATTAGGCACAGAGGCGTATAATAAGAAAAGTAATTTATGATCAAAAAATGAACATACCAATTCAGATACCTCCTCCTTCAAACTGGAATGTACTCCTATAAGGAAGGGCGTCGGAGTCGCCAGTACTTCGGCTAATCCGGCGGGTAGCAGCGGTATATACACGTGAGCATATCTGAACGGGAACATGAGCGCCGCGAGAGCTCGGCAAGCGGCTGCGAGGCGAGCCGCCGCCAAAGAGACTAGTAGAACCTTGTGCTCGCTCATCACTGCGCACCAGAGCGTCACTGAGTTGTGAATACCTGGAAGACAATACCTTAAGTTTATTATACATGAAACAGAATATGTCCCGTGAATAACTTACAGAAGATCACAGACTAATAACAGATCTTTTTTACTTGCCTTTGATCTTCGGTAAGGTAGGATCAGAAGAATCTGTTCTAGATGAACGTTTTACAAGGTCAAGTGCGAATATTTTCTCGCAAGACTGCAAGAACAACTTACTGGCAAGATCAACTCATATATTATGCTCGCCCTCAGGATCTATTATGTACCGAGAAAAAGAGATTCAACTTTGTGACTACTCACCAAGAAGCCTCAACAGCATATGCACAGATGTGTGCGTGACCGGCATGGGCGGTGCGGCAGGAGGCTGCAGCGCTTGTCGGTCACCCGCGCCAATACTGAACCGCACTTGTGGACCCCCCGCGGGTGGAACCAGCACGCAGCCCAGGAGGTTACCCACCAGGGTCTCCAAGGGAACGCCTAGGTTCTCCACCCATACTGTGTAAATAATGCCTAAGCAGTTCTGAAATTACAAGACATGTTATGTTATATAAAATATTTTATGACAAATAAAACTAGTTGCTGAATTATTTAATAAAATATTTATTGAGGATCTAGCATCGACTAAAAAGGCGTACCTCAGTTCTTCAAGCCTAGTCGACGCTGTAATGGCCTTTAGAAGAATCTCCGGCAACTTTCAAGCCACTGATTCTGAAATGTGTGTCTGGTCTGTGTCTGGCCACAATTGGTTTTTAATTGTCATACGGCCTTCAGAGATCTTTGGCGGCTTACTTGACAAATTAATTAGCATTACTCAGTCCACGGTAGAACTTCAAAAAGAATAGCTGTTGGCCTTCAAAAAGAATAACTATAAAGTAAATACTTTTTCTTGCTGCTGTCTTCTGAATGAACGTATACTCCAAAACATCATAACAGGTATTAACTTCCAAATTTTGTGAATTTCAAGTAAAAATCCACATTCCGTCAATAAATCAGGAGGACCATGCAACTTTATAGTTTAAATCACAAGAGGACACTTACTCTGAAGGTGTCGATGTAGTCCTGGCGGGAGACGATGACGAGACATTTGGGCGCGTACATGATGCTGTGGTGGGTGATGTTGGCCACAGACCTCGAAGATTCCAGGGACTCTTCGTCCTGTAATAGAAATTAGACCATTAGTGAGTATAAAGTTGTACTTAAACAGAGAGATCTACTATAAGTTGTCATGATGAGAGCAATACATAGCAACCTGTCTGTGTAGGTCAAAAACAAATATGTTATACACAATCCAGACTAACAGGAACTGACCTCCTTACAATATCGTGGGTTCTCATTATAGGATCTTTCTTGATATGTGATATGTACCAGACACAATTTTTTTTTTTCTATTGTTGAGGAGTCGCCAGTAGGCTGATAAAGATGAAAAAGTTAAATAATCTCAATAAATTAAGACATATGTGTTTTTCTTGTGTTAAAAAGACGAAGCCAGCCTGACAGTACGAATAGTTTTCCTTACTCCGATAAAAGCTCCATTAATCTCTTGGGGATAAATTAGCTAATGAGTGTTATCAGAGGGTTAGCGGTTATTAACTACTATCCGTCTTTAGTTAAAGGATTTGCTGATCGCGGTTCGTTGCCCAAAACTTTACTCCCCTCTATACAAACAAAGAATTCTCTTTCATAATAACTAGAACTACTTCGTTTTGCCTCGGGAGTATTTGTTTCAAATGACTCGCTAAAAGGAAAGTTTCAGCGAAACGAGGGGCCTTTCTGTACTGCACCAAAACACGGAATGTTCTTGTATAATTGACAAAGGCAATCCCTCCCTCGGGAAGGGAGGAAGTAAGTAGAATTCCAAGTAGCGTATTTTCTCCATATTTATTGTCATATTTTTGGGATTTATCCTATTCTACAGCACTGTTTAATAATAGCACATAGCTTAACGAAATCACGGCATAGATCACCTACTTCACCAGGCTAAATAAGTCAATGCAAAGTCCTTTATGTCAGAAACTTTAGTGAAAACAGTATCATGCTAGCATGCAATAAGACGGATCTTATGCATATCGCATAACTAGGTATAATTAGTTCTTGCGCTTTTTAATAGAGCACACAAATCTAGTATACTGCCATAAAAATGAATTATGACCGCTCCAGTTCGGTAAGCTCTTCGTCGTCCCTATCTACCCCCAAATCCTACAATATTAAAGATCCCGGGTAATCCGGGTTCAGACCGATATTTATGCGACGATAAAGACATTGCGGAAGAAATGGGAGTTACTTTTTATTGTATAAAAAAATAATATGTGACTTATTGACACTCTCGCTTTTACATTTGCCAACTAAGTAATTATATATTATTATACAATATAGTGGCACTCGACTATACATATTATATAATAAAGGCTGACTCAGCAATAACCTTTCATCCATTACCAACCCGCCGGCTTCTCATCTCTTCATAAATCGAAAACCGTGTCTGGTTTCTGGGTGCCTACAAATTAAATACCTTATTTTTGCTGCCTTAGGCTGCAAGAGAACTATACAATATAACATTAATATTTGAATTGAATAATATAATGTTTCGTATACCACAGGTCATACCTCGCCTCTAAGATGCTAGGCATAAAACATATAGCTAAGTAATTCAAGGGAACATCAATAATTCGGATTGAAGGGAAAGGTAGCCAGTGTAATTACTGGGCATAGACGGCATTTCATCTTAGGCCTCAGGATGACAACGCACCTGCAATATCAAGTGCTTTTCCTTGTTATTGCAGGTGTCTATAGGCGGCGGTAACCGCTTACCACCAGGTGGGCCGTCAGCTTGTTTGTCATCTAGTTGTATAAAAAAAAAAAGATTCTGAGAATATTGAATCAATAATTAACTATGTATTGTATGTATGATTTGTAACGTGATGTTTTATTTTACTATAAGGTTACGTCTCTTTTATGCAAGTAAATCACGTCACTCGGCTCATGCTGTCCTAACGTTAATCGCTTGCCAAACATTATTGTGCTATCTTGGACTACACAAGCAGCTTCCATTCCAAACTCGCACTAAAGCATCGCATTCTATCGCCAACTATTCCCTCCCCTGGACCCATTGTGCAGTGGTGAGCGAATGCGTCATCGGCGCAGATTATCGCTAAATATCTGCTTTTGTTTGTATGTTAATGACCGCAGCAAATAAGTTCCGCTGTACATTGTTGTTGCCGTTTGTATTATTTACGCAATAGAGAACATACGAATTAAACTTCAAATAGGAAGTGCCATTATTATCACACGAATTTCATTAAATTGATGAAATTTATTATTAAATGAGCAATAACTAATTATAGTAAAAAATAAATTTATCGGTAAATATTACACAGAACCTACCTATGTATATGAAATAAATCATCATAAACGCGAGTAGTGGCATCTATAATCGATACACGAACCGGCAGCAATCATTCGAATAAATCGCAATCGTCTACGATCCGTTAATCGGGGCTTCGGTCGGGGTTCGGGAGTCGGTGCCATTTCCGGCGAGGACAGGGAAACGAACGTCTGACGCCACATCGACATGTACATTACTCTCAGATCATCTATGATCTGAGACATTACTCGAATGTCGATGAGAAAACGTTACTGAGAAAGCTATTTTCCGTGAAACCAATTACTGGCGTGATTGTGGAAATAACCGTTTAATTAAACCACAAATAAGAAAGAAGTAAATCGTTTCCCTACTTAAGTGAGGCCCAGCCAGGGACTGTAACGGTAACCGATGAAAAGGTTATTTTTTGAGTACCGGACCGTTTTCTGTGCTTTTAAATACCGATAATAACACGGTACCCGAAAGTTTAGAATCAACTTATCAATCATTCAATGAAAACCCTAATTCAAAGAGTGGGTACCAGTAATAATTTTAAGGTCGGATACACACGTAACGTTGCCAGCTTGTGCGATCGGTGTCCGATTAAATACAGATACCCTAATTTTAAAGGTTCCCACTCGATAGGAGTTTTGATAACTCACGTGTACTTCCGTAAATTTTTCATATTTTTAGAAGTCTCCAAATTTGAATACCGTTAAGATATCCGTATTTGGTGTTACCGGTTAATAGCGTTTTTTCAGTCCTTGGGCCCAGCACAGTAATCAAAAATACTAGTTGATAGTTATTTATCGAAGTAATAATAATAATATTTATACACTCACACCTATTATCTAGCCCAAAGTAAGCATCATTAAGAGCTTGTATTATGGATACTAGATAACGGAGAAATAATGATAATAATATGTATATAAATATTAGAAATATACTAAATAAACATATAAACATCCATGACTCGTAAACAAATGATCGTACTCATCATACAACCATCGTTCCTACCGGGATTCGAACCCGGGACCTCTTGACCGAGTAGCCTGGGGTACAGACCACTCGGCCAGGCGGTCGTCGAGGCGTAATGACTGACATACAAGTTAGAAATGTCAGATTTTAAAATCAAATAAGCTTTATGGCACAAAAGGACACATAACATACATAATGAACATAAATAGTAAAATAATAACACTACAAAAGGCGACCTTACTGCATCTATCATACACCGTCCATGCTGTAGTAATGTATCCTATCTTATTTTCAAAGAATTTTATCAATCACCTCAGTGGTCTAGTGGTTGAGACCACCCACCTCAGATCAAGGGTCTAGGTCTAGGGTTCAATTCCTGCTCGGTTTGGTTGGTGGTAGGGCACCACCATCTTACCAAGTCTGCCGCCATAACAATAATGTTAACAGCGTTGTTGTGTTCCGGCAGATAGGGTTACGAATACACCCGGATTCCTCAACCACAGAGGAACTTACGATAGGCAGTTCCTCTGTGGTTGAGGACTCCAGGTGTAGCTCGCTTCTATCGACGGCCTTATCATCACTTACCATCAGGTGAGATGAAGGCCAAGAGTAATCCCGTTAAGATAAAAAAAAACCAAAGAAGTACCTACAATTTGAAGTAATAGGTAAAGGCCAGTTTAAGCAAGCAAATAGATCCCTGTGTAAGGTCGGTGTAAAAAGGAAATGTAAGCAAAAAGAAAACAAAAAATATATCTCATTAACTTAATCATGATCCATTTACCGAGTAAACTATAAAGACCACACGCATACTGTTGACACTACTAATATAAGTTGTTTGCCCATGTGCGCGGGCGCCAAATATTTGACTATAGCGTTATCAATTGTATAGTTGGAGATTTAAGGCCAAGATCAGGTTTTACAATAATTCGCAAGCATTTTTAGTCAACGTCATTAATACGATGAGTCAATAACAATAGTTTGCCAAGAAATACTTAGCACGGGCAAAAATTGGGTAAGGTTGAGGTCAAAAGATGATCTAATTTCGTGAATAGTCGCGTTTTTGCGTCAGTCACACAATTCATGTTGCATTTGAATTCACAAATAAACCCTCTTTCGGGTTACATTGCGACTTTGCGCAAAGCACACAGTCAATGTAGCCCGACCAGGGTTACCACCAATCCGACCATGCATAGAATAAGATTTTGCGCAGCATATATTAGGAACATCTGGCCTCAACCTGAGTGTGACGACACGCACCCGTAGTCCCGTTATCCCGTAGCAATTTCTGTCAAAATCATCTACAAAATTTAGGTCAATAGTTTGAATTTTGAATTCCTGAGCGAACTTTCAAACTCTGTAACTCCAAAACTTACAAAAAACAGCTCTAATGTACAGACAGACAAGGAAGGAGACCGACTTTCGAATTGATAATAATTTTAGTGTGTTTGTTCACCCAAAACGTAGTTTCACAATTTCACATACGCGTAACAAACAATTCCCGGCATTGAAATAGGTAATAAAGTATATTCAATAATGAAGTAACATTTTCCAATTAAATGCACTGCCGTATGCATTCCAATTGATTCTGTTAGGAATAATTAATGTTACTAAAATGAATTTATATGGACAATTTTATTGGTATGCGATACGTGTAGCTTAGTTGTGTGAAATTATAACACGAAGACCAGCATACACAACGGTGGTATAAAATCCGTCCTTCAGAGCTTCAAGTTGTCCACGAGCGAGATAAAAATTGTTGTAAGGGATCTCATGACAACAGGCGACTATTTATTATTATTTTAAGTTAACGATGGATCTAGCTTTCAACGCCTGCGAAGGTGAAAGCTTGATTAAAAAGCAGTCTCTCTCTATTCTACACGAAGCCGATAACTTTACATTTTTACTTGGTCTCAACATTTGAATAGTTCGTCAAAAACGCGTCTTAGAACTAAAATTTCGATTCCTTTTAGAAGTTCCTTTTTTACTTTTATTAACGCTAACGATCCCATAAATAAGCAACTGCAGTTCTCTGATGAAACCACACCATCAAACTATGTGTACCACGATAGCAAACGAAGTCTAACATGCCAAAGTGATATTGAACTTTATTGCTTAAACAAAAGAGCTGTGTTATACTTCACAACATGTGCGGACATTTGAAGTCTATTAAACTGAGACTAACATTTTTATTGCAGCCTACTTAATACCACAGGCAAAAATAAACACCTATAAATCGTTGAAGAACGAACGAAGGACGGGGAAGGAAGCTTTGAAATGTTCCCTTTGAGTATGATCACGACTAACGGCCCACGGCTAACTAATAACTAAATCATCTTTAGTAGCAGCTGAAATTTATGCAATTATGCATACAAATCAATTTTGAATAACCGAATGTTGACCAGAGAATGTAGACGGACATGAAAAGCCGCCAAAACAAGGTGTTTCAACATTATTATCGTGACAACTTGGTAATTAAGATTGATATTTCTTCCACTACACAGATGAATGAAACAAGTAAAGATGTCACATCATTAAATAAAGTGCACAGTTACATTGATAACAGTTGGCCAAAGAAAGTCGATAATGATTTAAGTATTAACAAAAGTAAAGAATCAGAAACAACCTAACTTAACATAGGGCATTTACAGGCTACAGTTAACATTTAAATCCTATACAATATATAGTGCCAGCATTGTCAACTGCCAATACATTCACATACAAAATCTATTTGAAATTCTCCAGGCGTGCGCACAGGCATCCGCGCAGGGCGTGTGTCACATTATAATACGTACAGCCTACAGACACTATCATATCATAGAAACCAAATGATGCTTAACTGCCAACTAACAAGCTAAACGCTTCTAGATACTGAATTAGAAAGATAATGATTGTTTAATAGTTAATTTTATACTAATTGCTAATACGTTACCTCCTCATGAAGCAGACACATGTATCAAATAAGATGCTTGCAATTGGTTAATTTATTTTTATTTTTTTATTTTAACAATTTATGTACACACAAAAAAAAACAATGAAAACATAAACAAGGACAACAGAGTACAAGGGAACTGCTTATTCCTAAAAGAAATCTCTTTCAGCAGCCCTACGACTAGGAGAATAAATAAATAATGGTAGAAATGGTGTGTACTAAAATATAATAAAAATGATAATAATATAAATAATATGTATATAAACTAAAATTCCCAACAAAACATACAAATATAACTTAATACACAAAATTATAATAAAAATAAAACAAGTAAAAAGAGGATTATAGAATGGAAAGATAATCTGTTTTAACTCGTGATTTGAAAATTGATATAGTTTCGCAATCACGGATAGCGGACGGAAGTGAGTTCCACAGTCTAACGGCGTGAACACAGAAGGAATAGGAAAAGAAATCAGATGTATGGGAAGGAAAATTAAGGATAGAACGGAGGTGAGACCGACAAGGTTTATCGGGAGACCAGGTATAAGAGAAGCGCTCACGTAAGTAGGAAGGATACAAAGGGTTATGGAGGACATTAAAAAGAAGACAAAGGATACGAGTATTCCGACGATGGCGAATAGGTAGCCACTTGAGACTGCTGCGATGTTGCGAAATATGGTCGTATTTCCGAAGCCCAAAGATAAAACGGATGCAGAGGTTCTGCAAACGCTCCAACTTGTTCAGCAGTTCCTCACTGGCATAGAGGTAGCAGGCATCAGCATAATCAAAAATAGGTTGGATTAACAACTGTGCGAGTGTAATTTTTGTTTGCAAGGGCAGAAAATTTTGAAGACATTTCAGCGAATGAAACGAATAATGCACCTTCCTACTGACTTCGTTGACGTGGTGGACCCAAGATAGGTTAGCATCAAACACGACACCCAAATTTTTCGCAGTATCAGAAAGAGTAATCGGGGTGGAATCAAAGAGAATTGCAGGAAGAGTAGAAAAATCTAAGGAGTTACGAATGCGCCGACTGCCAACAATCAAGGTCTGCGATTTACTAGGGTTCACCAGCAGACCAAAGCTAGAAGCCCAGGCGCTGATGCGTTTTAAGTCCTCATTTAATGAAGCAATAGCACATATAGCATCAGATGCAGAGAAGTGTCTGTAAAGCTGCAAATCGTCAGCATACAAATGAAAACTCGAAGAAAGGACATTAGTGACAGAATTAATGAAGACAGAAAATAATAAAGGGGAAAGGACGCAACCCTGGGGCACCCCCGCACGGAGTTCACACCAATCAGAGAACAACTCATCTTGGCGAACGCACTGTAAGCGACCCCGAAGATAGGAATCAAACCAGAATATGGATGAAGAGGAAATATTAACTGACTTAAGTATACCGATTAAAACATCAAAATCGACGGAGTTAAATGCGTTCGTAAAATCCAAAAGGACAAGAGCAGTGAGGCCTAAATAAATGCCTCATAATCATTTTAAATAGTGGCTTTGGATATTATGTATTTCTTTTATGATTGCAGCAAAAATAATAGCAATTTTGTAGTATCTGCATTATGTTCTACATTGAAATCTCTAATCTGGAACCGAAATCAACGCCAAAAAAAAGGTACAAAGGTAAAAAGGTTTTTTTCAGTAGACAGTCAAATAATAAAGACCCCTGAAAGACTGGTGAAGAACAAGTTTTAATAAGATTGCCAACTCCAAGCTAAGGTCTAGCCTAGACACACGCAAAGACAATATTGAAAAGTGATAATTTTTATCGAGATCGAGAAAATATTATATTTAAAAAGACAATTTGCGAGTAAGAAAGTCAAATTTGGCTATAGAAAGATCAATGAAATGCGAAAATAAAATCCAGTTCCTCATAAAAAAATCTCATAAAAGACTAAGTTTATAAATAAACCGGCGTTAACTAGCACACTACTTTAAACTTTGCAAGCAGTTTTATAAATTTTCAAATTATGATGTTCGCGGAAATAATTCGCGGGACATCTGTTGTAGTGAATGATGTATACAAATAACGCTCGACCTAAATAGTTAGAACACTTTACAAATTACAGTCTCGCGAAACATTGCCGAGATCGTTTAAAATTTAGCTCAAGTTAAAAAACCAAACCTCAATGGTAACATGACTGAACATTAAGGGAAACACTTTCGACATTTGCAAGACTTAATCCTTTGCAATATGAGTTAATATTGAAGGGACGTATTACGCTTACGATGTGTATATATATCGTCATCGACCGATCAACAAGAGTCATAGTGGATGGTCACTTTGACCGAACGTAACCCTTATTTCTTTCGTCCTAAAAGTCACATTTTGCTCTTCGCCGTACTTGCTTAAAACAATCTTAAAATCCTTTATCACATACAGGCATAAAAACAATGGGACAAATCATATTCTTAATTTTTGATTTTAACATTATTATAAATGTTTGAAAAATTACGAAGTAATTAAAATGTAATAAAACTAGACAAATTTCACGTCCTGAGGCAGGAATCGAACCCGCGACCTTTCGCAATCCGGGCGACTGCTCTGACCACTGAGCCACCCAGGACTTGGGATATCCCTGTGAAATTCTTCTAGTCTATCTGTATTTGCGTTTATGAGCTAACGTCCACCCTACAATGTCGAAATATTCTATTCCAACATCCGAAACGAGTATTTTTACAAATACCGACGATTCGGTTAAGTTGGGGCAGTGCTTTCAAATATTCTTAATTTTTGATTTTAACATTATTATAAATGTTTGAAAAATTACTTAGTAATTAAAATGTAATAAAACTAGAAAAATTTCACGTCCTGAGGCAGGAATCGATTCCTGCCTCAGGACGTCTGTTTTATTACATTTTAATTACTAGGGACAAATCATGTTAAAAGGATGAGCTTATCTTAAAATTATTATCCTAAGAAGAAATAACTTATCCTAGAGTTATGGATACTTATTCTAAGAGTATTTCAAAATCAAAATCAAAAAATGCAAATCAAAATCAAAACTTGCATAAATGAATATCACTTCGTACTAATTACAATATACCATTCTTTACTGAAACTTCTGCTACAATAAATTACTGCTAACAAATAACACTATTAAAGGATTCCCGGCATCTTGGTTATACTTCAAGCTAAAGAAAACCCAGTTGTTTGGTTTTGTTTCGAAGTAATTTTAATTATACTAGGAAGTTAATTGTGTTATGTGTGAGAAAGAACCTTGCACAGCTGGGCAGGACTATACAGTATGGTACTCGTATGAAGTACGTATATTAGAATAAGGATAATTTTGCAAACTACAGTTTACAGAGCGTACAAATTCTTACAATGCCATATGGTGGATGATCATTCTAAATGACTGTAAATTATTGTAAAAATACAGATCAAGTGCGAAACGTACTCACTTCCTGAGGAATATTTATTGTATTATTTAAGTTAGGTTAGTATGATGTTCGATTAAATACAACACTATTTAATCGAACATCATACTAACCTAACCTAAAGAACAAAAATACTAACTGCACATCTTAAACATCTGTTTGATGCAATCAGTAATTTTGGGGTGCAAGTAAATACTTTTCAGTTGGTCATATCTACATGTAATCGTGGTAGATAATCCTCAGGAAGTGAGTACGTTTCGCACTTGATCTGTATTTTTACAATAATTTACAGTCAACAAGCGTCATATAATAGATCATGAACAGATCACTTGTAATTGGGTCGCGAGACAGTAAGTGTCTAGACGAGCATTGTACCATGATTGTTGTGACATAACCCAGTAATAATAACACAGGCATCATTAAAATTCTACAAATAAGTTGTCATATCATATCAACTATCTTATTACGGCGTTATGACTTCATCACAGTGCACTTAGTCCTCTGGGATCTTGTGCCTGGAGACTTGTACTGTGTCCTAAACTGACGTCAACCTCACTATAATATCTTTGAGCAGCATTCTGCTATAGGCTCTAGCTTTCTTTGCCTTCTAGCTTTGAATAATCCAACCCCACGAGACGAGAGTCATTTTTATTCTAGCCAGGGCACCAAAATTACATATAGCAGATGTTTCATTGATTTCTTAATTGGTCTTAAAAGTAAAGAGTGTTTGACGTGAATGGTTTTCAATATCATATGATGTTCCTTTTATACTGACTGTAAAGTCAATGTTATTAGGACTTCGGTATCAGGACACAGCGAGCGCGACGGACGGGACTGAGAACCGATGGCAGCGGAACCTCAGAACGATTTCCATAATCATCACACTGCGAGCTTTTTCTCTACTTCTGGATGCGTGTAGCGGACGTTGAAGGAGGAGGAGGAGGTTGTTGTCCAGCAGTGGATGTCTTTCGGCTGAAATGATGATGTGCTTTATCTACGACCTAAGTCAAAGTCAAAGTCAAAGTCAAAAGGTTTATTTGCATGAACACAACGGTAACAGGTTACTTATGGGTATAAGTAACCTGTTGTTGTGCGGGCTATGTAAAAGCCTTAACTAACTAAGAATGATTTGTGTGTCGATTGAATTTTTAACCGCCTCTGTGGTCTAGTGGTTGAGACCACCTGCCTCAGATCTTGAGATCCGGGGTTCGATTCGTGGCGGCAGAAAATTTCTGTTCGGTTTGGTTGGTGGTAGGGCTTTTCTAAGTGCGCCTGGCTAGCTACCACCATCTTACCCAAGTCTGCCGCCATAACAATAATGTTAACAGCATTATTGTGTTCCGGCAGATAGAGGTAAGATAGCCAGTTCCTCTGTGGTTGAGGAATCTTCGTTGAGGCCTTATCTTCACTTACCATCAGGTGAGATGAAGGCCAAGAGTTCCCCCGTTAAGGTTAAAAAAATAAAAAAAATAGGTACTAATACAGAGATTTCGAATAAAAACGTAATCGTGATCAATGGTAAGTATAAGTAGTTATATTTACTCTTGTTTTTATTGCTCTACCTATAACATGTACAATCATGCGATGAGTAATCATAAAATTGAACCATAATAAAAAAAATTGACTCCGGTCTATTTTGTGTACTACGCACTTATATAACTTACCAGCACGTCTATTTGAAAAAATACTCTTTGGGAGTTGAAAAAAAATAGTTTCAATATAGTGAGGGCAGATGTTTGCATATAAGGCCAAAAGAGATACATGTGTATGCACGACTAGAACAAATTCATCTTAGGTCCTTGAAAGCTGTGGTCAGAGCAGTCACCCGAATTGTAAAAAGTCGTAGTTTTAGTTAGTTTAAAAGGGGGACTTGTCTCCTACGCCGTCAACATAACATTTCCTCTTCAATTTTACAAGTTCAGTCATCATGCGTGAGTACAATAGCCGAGTAGGCATCTCCTAAGTTGTTTTAAAAAACGTAATGCTTTCAACACAAGCTTCCTATACTACCAGCCACATGAACTAAACCGATTTCCGAATGCGAACATTATTTCACCAACAATTCCGTCTTCACTCAAGGTCGTTGAACCTAGCTGCAGACATTACATCGGGTGCCGACATGTTTATCGCTACCTAACATCTAGGGCTGCGAACCTTCTCAATCGTCCAATCTAAAGCTATGTAACATTCATAATGTAAAAGCTGGGCGTTCATACAGACAATACATCAAAAGATATAAAATAAAAATATTATCTAAAACAAGACCTCGGTAGTTGTCCTCTTCTGTTTGTGTTTCATTAAAAAATTCGGAATTAAACTGAAAATAATGCAAAATATTACGTGCCCTAATTTTATTATGGTACAAAAGTGGCAACCCTAAAGTGAACCAGCTGTTTATTACAGATCCCATTCTGAAGCGGATGTTTGAACGGCTTTTACTTCTAAATAGATAGGTCTGTGGAAGATGGAATGTGAAAATTGTATGTTACGCTAAAAAAATATGCGATCTTATTAAAACCGGAGCGTCAAATACGTTGAAGCACCATTCACTTCAAAACACAAATGCGTTCATACCATCGCAGGCGAATCATTGAAATTGTATTGACGTTTGAAGATAAAATTGGAAGTGCGGTAGAAGTCATTTTCGGAATATTATATTATGAAGGTAGTACAGAAGGATAGTGTAAATTGAATTATCATCCATCATATTAGCTGATGTAACTCAGAGATATGGGGACGCCACAAATAATTCAATTATTGCTTGACCAAAAAATTAAACTCTCCGCCATATTGTGGATTATGAATAAAAGAAATATTCTTTTTCGTACAAAATCACATTGATGCATACTTCCAAGTGTTTCTGATCAAGATTAATTTCTGCAACTATCTATTACTTTTTAACTTCTCATCTTATACCAGGCCGCCAGCCACCGCCAACTCGAGCGTCATCATCAATAATAGAATATTAAATTGTGTATGGTTTATGAGTACTTCACAAACTACTAATTATTTTATGGGAATTATAATTGAATAGGAACAAATATTACCCTAACAAGTTAACGGAACAGAATATACTCCAAAACACACCTCTAAATATCTGCGTATACCTTTATTCAAACACAGGGCGAGCAGCGACCACCGATAAGGGTGCTCAAATGGTAAAATTGCCCATAAACATCTTGGTATCGGACAAATAGGTTCCTGTCACGCAGGCCGCGCAGCTTGTTGGAATAACCACATTACGGTACCAAATGGCATCAACACGATTGAATAATGTAACTAAATGTTTGGTCATTTTATATAACACTAGCTTCTGCCCGCGGCTTAACGCACGTATAGAAGTTAAGAAATGGATGTAATGTCCATCCACCCTAAAAGTCCATTCCACATATTGGTCAAAGAATTTTTGAAATCGGCTAAGTATTTTCTGATATTATCCCCTACAAACTTACAAACTATTATATCTCTTCATAATTTTAGTGTAGGTATGGTGCAAAAGAGAGAAAAGAGTTGCACGCGCGCGACACAATCTTACTTGTAAGAAAGAGATTGTAAGTTGAGCAAACTAAATGTAATTTTACTCCTTTAAAGTTTTCAGAGGTGGTTGGTGGGAGGGATTTTCACCTTATTTGATACTCGTAAATCTACACCCACTAAATTTAAATTTTAGGTTCAATGATTTTACTACAATCTTATATAATATGGTTATTCTCAAGCATTTTAGCCCTAAATGTCCATCTTAAAAACGGCAATATACAGAATGGTGCCGTCAATACAACAATAAATTAAAACATGGGCTATATTAGTTCATAGAAATGGTTTTTATATCTCTCTTTATTTGTACCTCCTACGCAGAATGCAATAGATTTATATTACTACTCATTAAAATTTCCTGGTTCAAAATAATAAAGTCTCTGAACTTAATGCCTACTACGAAGGAAATGTATTCCCTGTTTTCTCAATAAAAAAACTCTGTTGAACGAAACTACCCATTAGTAAAACTGATGATGCCATAGCTGTAAATCAAATAAAAAGCGACGCGTACGACCGGCGATACGCAACAGTTGCGCCGTGCGTGAATCATATCGCCAAGTCGAAACAACCACTATAACTAAACTAACTTGTTACAATAACTATTCTATGCTTCAAATATACTAGGTGGTAGGTCCATATGTAGGGTCATCTGGGTAGATACCACCTCCTTTCTTATTTCAGCCGTGAAACAGTTCGCTGTGTTTCGGATTGAAGGGAAAGGTAGCCAGTGTAGTTACTGGGCATGACGTCATTTCATCTTAGGCCTCAGGATGACTTTTCCTTGTTATTGCAGGTGTCTATAGGCGGCGGTAACCACTTACCATCAGGTGGGCCGTCAGCTTGTTTGTCATCTAGTTGTATAAAAAAAAAACAATGGTGCATATACGGCAATATTCAAATGCTTCCTAAAATAAGAACCATTTAAATATTTAATTTCTCATGCAAATGATTACCTTATAGTAAATCCTATAATAAAAGAAAATAAAAATTAAAAAATTTAAGTAAACCCCGGCCTCATTGATAATCTCTCTAACACTATCTCATTGATACTATTTATAAGAGCCCAAACACACTATATCTGTTGTAAGTTTCTGAAGAATTAAGCATCCCGCTGGCTTTTTGATGGATCAGCTTAAGGTTAATAGGTCATGGGAATGTCACCCCGAAGTGACTATACACCAAATTTCAAATCAATCGGATCTGTGAAAGTTAGTAAAACTCTTTTATTATGTAGAATACGAGCTGATAGTCATCAACGCCTGATCTGATCTTCATAAATTATAGCTAAAAACCATCCTTGTCACGTCAGCTTTCAAACAAAAAAAACATATCAAAATCGGTCCATTCGTTTATGAGCTACGATGCCACAGACAGACACACAGACGCACAGATACACAGACAGACACGTCAAACTCATAACACCCCTCTTTTTTCGTCGGGGGTTTAAAATTTAGACATATGACACTAATTGGGGTTTCAGAAATGTTCTTTTAATTGATACAGTAATACACATTTCATGGCTGGACGCTACTGGGCGCTAAAGCCTTTGAAAATTTTACAAACTTTTGAATTCAACTAATTCCGAAAATACTTCTGGGCAGATAAATGCTTGTTTACGCAATATACTACATATATACCGAGGTTTTCTCGACCGACTACAGCATGGGGTTGTTCAAGGGCTTGAAAAAGCTTTTACAGGATCGGCTACGGTAACCGGTTACCATCCGTGGGCCGTATGCTTGATTGCCACCTTAGTGGTATAAAAAAATCGTTATATCCTTTGTAGTAAAATGAGTAGGTACATTACTATTGTGTTGTTACATTACACATTTATTCTCTTGGCATAGTCACGTCACGCCTTAGCGTCACGTCTCAAAAGATATATGCCTACATTTAAGGCTTCAAAAGTATAAATATACAAGACTTTATTGCCATTACAATAGAGTCCATATACATACAGCATTACCGTGACAGTGTGTTACAAAAACCCTAAATAAAAATGGCTGGCTGTGTTCCTTCCCAAGAGTAATCTCTAAAAGTTGGACACCTTTCAGACCACTTTTATTTAACGATTAAATTAATACAAACACTGTCACAACTGCTCGTGACAATCCTTTTTTTCCGGGGAGGAATCTGCTTACGTACGGACCTACCCGCCGCTGGCTAAGCGACGGGCGTGTGTGGAGGTCGCCCAGTGAGTGCCTGATCGTATTGGCACTCACTGGGCGACCCACTAAAACTCCCCGGGAACTCCATTGCCCTTCACGGGGGGTAGCCTGGGCTCTGCCGAAGCAATTTCACCAACCCACCCCCAGGCTTGTGACAACACTAAAATGAGTACTATCGCGTGACGACACTACATATAACAGTTATACCACACAAACACCAATCAAGATATCCAATTTAAAATTTTATTTCGGAATTCTGTAACACCCGATGTACACACGACAACACATCAAGTGTAACAGTAGCACTACGAAAGCCGCCTCTATTACGAACGCAACAAGGGCCGTCTCAAGGTCAAACTGTTACGCTTGATGTGCTGTCGACTGTACATACTTTGAAGCTTTGTGTGCATGTTTTCAGACATGACTGTATATGTATGTAATATAAATAAATATCCATGTATTATGGTGCAATGCACGAGCAAATAGGTGATTTTCCTCGGATACGAAGCTGGCGTAGCTGTATTCGATTCGCATTAACTTTTTCTTGGCGCTTTTATGAATAGCACCCGCTATGTTATTTAATTTTAACGGTATGTAATAACCAGGTATAGTCAGTTATTAATAAGAAGTTGTTTTTATCAAAATATTGATTGGTTTTTATTATAAATGAAAAGGATAGATGCAAATTATTCCCACGATAGCACGCCTCCTTAGAGAACTGATAAGAGAAGTTCATAACAAAGTTATGGGAAGCGAAGACAGTGCCATAGCGTTATTGTGATTTGTAAACTTTTATTTTCATTTACGATAAGGCCTTTGATTACTAAGATTACAGATAAAATAAAGCACGTCCCAAAGTTTTCCGTTTCAAACAAAGATATCAATGTCACTTCTCGAAAACTTAGTATTTTATCACACATTGTATATTGTATTTACATACGGTTCTGTGGGGTGGTCAGTGAACCTGTCTAACAACATTAGACGCATCTCGAAGGGGGCTGATGTGAAAATAATATTAGTATAGTGGTATAATATTATTTTAACTTTTTATGTCTTATAATCTTTGCAATAAGAGCCACGTACTTTCACTTCATCATCATCATATCAGCCAAGAAAGGCCGACTGCTGGGCATAGGCCACCTCCAAGATCTCCAGACCGATCGGTCCTGGGCTGCCCGTATGGATCAGCTTGCCGCGACCCTCACCAGATCGTCGGCGGCCCACATTGTGTGGGGGAACTACCAACGCTACTTCTCCCGGCACGCGACCGCCACTCGAGGACCTTTCTCGACGACCTATTTTGCAATGTGGCCTGCTGACTGCCACTTGAGGTTCGCAATTCTTTGGGCTATGTGCGCGAATTATTGTCCTGCGGATCTCATCATTTCTGATTCGATCACACAGGAAAAACCCGAGCATAGCCCTCTCCATTGCCCTTTGTGAGACTTTGAAGGCTATGAGGCCCATTATAAGCGGCCAACGTCTCGGTCCCGTATGTCATCATCAATGGCAACACACACGAACTTTCACATGTGGGTACGTAGGTAATTAGGGCTCATGACTGAGCAATACCGACGGGCGCCATAGAAAAAAAATTGACTAAATGATTCAAATCTATAGAAAAACTATACTATTTGGCGTGCTCAAAATAATATACCTGTATAATTTTACAAAGTTATGTTTTTCGATTCTTTGTCGTTCTTCCAAAACTTGGAAGACTTTCCTTCCTTCATAGGAGTGAATTGGTTACGCTTTCACGCCCAAACTACTAAACCGATTTAGATGAATTTTGGTACGGAGATAGTTTGAGACCCTGGGAAGGATAAAGGGTAATTTTTGGAGCGATAGCCGACATCCACACGAGCAGAGCTGCAGGCGAAAGCAAGTAGTTATATAATCCCTCAACATTTTTTTTTTTTTTTGTACAACTAGATGACTAACAAGCTGACGGTCCACCTGGTGTAATAACAAGGAAAATCACTTGATATTGCAGGTGCGTTGTCATCCTGAGGCCTAAGATGAAATGCCGTCCATGCCCAGTAATTACACTGGCAACCTTTTCCTTTTCCCTTTCCAAATTGTAAAATTGCATATCAACTATTTACAAACTAAATATTTTATATTATACAGGGTGTTAGGGGGACGCTCTCGGAAACAAAGGCAGGTGGCAGTGCTGTTCACCCTGAACACAACTTGCTAAAAAAATAATTTAAAATCGCGTAAAATATCAGCTCTTCCATACAAACAGGGCGTGTAGACATTAAAATTTGTATTGCCTTCGTTTATTTATTATTTAGTTTATTACTAATTCGTGTATTTATTTGCCTTCGTTTCCGAGAGCGTCCCTCTAACATCCTGTATATAACACAAAATAATTTATTTAGTTATCCATATTTTTAGGATAGCTTACATCTAATTATTTTATAAACCAACAACACTAACGACTAAAAGCCGATGAAAAGCTATCACAAATAGAAAATGGAAAATTATGTCCAAAAAAATTTAAACAAAAAATAAAACCGACTCCAAGAAACTGAAAAGGATAAAATAATTAAATTTTAGTAAGTAGTAGTGGAGTCGGTGCTTCACTATCTATGGTTTATGGAAACAACTTAGCACCAACTCCAAAAATATGTTCCTAGGGGATAAGTGCCTACTTACTAAAATTTAATTATTTTATCCTTTTCAGTTTTTTGGAGTCGGGTTTATTTTTTGTTTAAATTTTTTTTTCACAATTTTTAGTGATCACTTTTGCAGGTCAAAGCTATGGGTGACCGTGAGCTTATATTGTTTTCTAGTATCGTATCATTTCACTAAAAAATTCATAGGAAAGCAAATATCCGCAACTTCGCATATGTAGACGACTTAATTTTTCCAGTTTTTTTTAATTTCAAAACCAAACTACCCAATGGATCTCCAAAAATTTTTTATGGGACCAAATGGGAACTATTCCGCATCGAACAAAAAAAGAATCATCAATATCGGTTCACCCAGTCAAAAGTTCTGAGGTAACAAACATAAAAAAAATAAAAAAAAACATACAGACAAATTGATAACGTCCTCCTTTTTTTGAAGTCGGTTAAAAAGAAGACTAAAATCACTTGTAATTATATTATTATAAATTCGAAATTTTGTTACTCAATCACACCAAATCTCAGAATGTATTTTGATGAAATTTGGCACTGAGATACGATTATACAAAGAATACTTTTCTCCCGGAAATGCGTCCCCATGGGATAGCGCGGACGAAGTCGCGGGCGGAAGCTATTATTAAATAAGTAAAAGCATTCCCCTATTCCGGCTTTTCGACGTTAAATTATTATAAACATCGCTTCCTGTTTAATTCGATGCACCGTGCATCGCATCGGTTGGGTTCACAACATCACATCGTTAGGTTTCGTCCCGACGATTATAAAGCTTCGCTTCAGAAGTTTTAAAAAATAGTAAGTTTTTATGGAAACGTTGTTTCGGCCGAGACAGAGTTAGAGTTATGATAGAGTTATGATTAAAGAACTTATTACATTATCCTATTTCCTAACTAGAAACAGAGTTAAAAACCTAAGTAGAGAGCCAGCGATCACACTACACTATATAGGATCCTAAATAGGATTCTAAATCGGAGAAAACACGCAACCGTGTCGTAGAATCGCTTTGGGTTGTACGTATTGATGACACCGTTTATTTTTTAAACAACTAGTTACTAGATGACAAACAAGCTGACGGCCCGCCTGCAACAACAAGCAAAAATCACTTGATATTGCAGGTGCGTTGTCATCCTGGGGCCAAAGATGAAATGCCGTCCATGCCCAGTAATTACACTGGCTACCTTCCCCTTCAATCCGAAACACAGTGAACTGTTTCACGGCTGACATAAGTAAGGCGGTGGTACCTACCCAGCCAGACGACCCTACATACGGGCCTACCACCTAGTAAAACCGTATTTATTGACACAAATTAATAAATAAAAAAATGCATAATATTTAATATTAATACTTCATTTTGTAATTAAAAAGACGAAATAGCGATCGCACGTGTTATGTAAGCAAAAATATACACTATTTTATTGGAAAATAACTATATTTGTTACAAAAAAAACGCTTCTACACGATTGTGAATATTAATGATATTTATTATTGACAGTAATTTTCTATTGAACACAAATTATCGTTCACCAATAATCTTATGTTTTCTTATTTTTAAAAGGTGTTTTCGGAAATAAAATATATCGACGCAAAATCCTTTAATTGTGTTTTGTTTTTATAAGTTCCTAGATAAAGATATGAAGAAATGTATATCTGATTTTTAGGTTCGTAAGATCTTTCAACGACTTAGGACAAATAAATGTAAAAGTGCGATTTTTTTTAAATGTATCGCCCTAAACATTTTGCTAGATAAAGTTCCTTCTTTGTGAAAGACTGGGTAGTGGCCGGTTATCGCTCCAATCTAAGGATGTATTTCTCTATGCCAATATTCATCTAAATTAGTTTAGCGGTTTAGGATTGAAAACGCGACAGACAGATAGACAAATAGACATGCAGAGTTACTTTCGCATGATATAATATTGGTAATTTAATAGTATAGATTTACTTAATTTACTGAAATAAAATCAACTAAATAAAATAAGACAAGAAAAGTCAGCAAAGGTTCATTCTTTTTAAGATAAGACTATAGACTCTAGGATAGGATTTTTTTAGACTCGATTTTGCCGAGTATTATTTAAGTTCTTAAACTCACCATAATTCATTTTTTTGTTATTTAAAACGCCGACCTAACTGATACCCCATTAAACTTGTTTTTTTATACTAATATTTTTTTGTAGTAACAAGAATTTCAAAATGTTCTAGCATTCTGTCGGTATTTAATCTTATAAGGTAAGATCAAAAAAGGGCTCGTCTATTTGGAATTGGACGGCAGGCTATATGGAGTTTTATTATGCTATTATAGACTTTGGTTGTTTATACGAAAATGAAACACTTATTGAGTACCTATAGCTTTGATTTGTAACACAAATCTGTTTTCTGCTAACAATCTTTATGTAGTAAATTCTAGATATTTATTTTACGAGTGCTTCAGCGTAACAGAAAAACCACTTCCTGCCATCAAAGCAAGTAAGCAGCTGCTAGATTAGATCCCTTCCTTCGCCCTTCGCTAGTATGATAACTGCCGGCCCAGTGCGAACCAGGCACCGTAAGAGGGTTCTGTCTGATAATAATATAACTTTATTATTTTATAATGTGTACTTCATTTTAATAATCTAGCTTAATTTTAATATTCTAGCTTAATTTTAATGATCTAGCTTAATTTTAATGATCTAGCTTAATTTTAATAATCTAGCTTAATTTTAACAATCTAGCCTAATTTTAACAATCTAGCTAAGTTTTAAAAATCTAGCTTTCTTTTAATAATTCAGCCGGCAAGTCCCACTAGCATGGCGCATAGAGTTCCTATTGGAGAAACACATGAAGAGTTTGGGCTCTAACACCATCCACACGACTCATCACGGATTGAAGGGTGAAAACGTGTAAGTAGGAGCCACTGAAGTCGACGGAAGGTATGGCAATAAGCTGTTGAAACATAAATTAATATTTATTACCCTAAAAGTATAGAAACGGAACCCAGTAAAGATGGGAAACTCTCGTCGGTAACCCACCTCCATAGAGTACATTTTTTCCTGCATCTATCGACCAAAATCTAAAGGCGTGGTTCATTGTGGCTTAGCGGCATAGTGTTCTCTGGTAAATAAATTATTGAACCAAGTCGTGAAAATTATTTGAAAATGAAAATCCTGGCGTTCAATGGTAAGGTAGTTACCCAATATGTTAGACACATGTTTTATTTAAATTTTCTACGATATTTATCTTGATGAGCTTTTCCGCATTGTAAAAAAAAAATTATGAATAAAAATGATATAGAGTAATTTTTTTGCTAGCAACACAAGAATACAAAATGTTCTGAGAAACAAATGTCGACTCATGTTAGCTAGCTTTGCTCTGTAGTACCTAAATATTGCACTTTATTTTGGGTGTAAGTTTAAAGTTATCCGTGATATGATTTTCACTAAGATATTATCATATTATACTATGTGGTGCCCGGATGTTGAGTCGTCTGTGTAGATACCACCGCCTTTCTTATTTCAACCGTGAAACAGTTCGCTGTATTTCGAATTGAATTTGGGTTCCTGCAACACCAAATGATTTTTTCCTTGTTATTGCAGGTGTCTATTCTATAGGCGGCGGTTACCACTTACCACCAGGCGGGCCGTCAGCTTGTTCCTCACTTAGTTGTATAAAAAAAAATCCGTAGTAAATAAGGATATTATTTTGTTAATATTTAATAATTTTTTTTTAACTGATCCCTAAAGTAGGTACCCAAGCAGTGTCTGCGTCTGCCGCTTGGCGCTTGGTAGCGTGAAGCGTGTGCACTCGCATCACCGTGACCGGTAAATACGAGCCTGGGGTAAAATGTAAAGGATATTGTTATAAAAATAAAATTTACATAGACATACACTTGATAAAACATTATAGACGTAACACTTTGGATAAATCGTATACGTATGTACATATTTTGACGACCGGCTGGTCGAGTGGGCTGTACCCCTTGCTATACGGGCTGCTCAATCAAGAGGTCCCGGGTTCAAATCCCGGTAGGGGCAAATGTTTGTATGATGAATACGAGCATTTGTTCACGAGTCATGGATGTTTATATGTTTATTTAGTATATTTCAAATATTTATATACATATTATTTTCAATATTAATCCATTATCTAGAATCCATAACAAAAGCTCTTAATGATGCTTACTTTGGGCTAGATAATAGGTGTGCGTGTATGAATATTATTATTATATTATTATACACTTGATAAAACATTATAGACGTAACACTTTACATAAATCTTATACGTATGTACATAATATTTTCAGAGAAGGCGACAACTAATCAATGAGTTGAGTTCTATGAATAGGACTGAACAGGAAATAAGGATTTGATTGGATAGGTAGGTAGTAAAACTCTGCAAGTGCATATTCCCATGTACAGTCATGGTATGCTACAGTTTGGACCGTACCATATTCCGTCGTAAGTAGAGAGCTTTCAGTGCTGAGAGTGCAACTGTCAAAAACCATGTGAAAAAAAAACTATGCAAAATTTTCAATATATTGAATAATTAATTATAAGTTCGCTTATAATTGGAGCAGCGAACATACAAAAAAGGCTAATTTCGTAAATATTCGTGTATATATTTTTTTTATACAGCTAGATGACAAACAAGCTTACGGCCCGCCTGGTAAGCGGTTACCGCCGCCTATAGACACCTGCAATAACAACGAAAATCACTTGTTATTGTGCGTTGTCGTCCTGAGTCTTAAGATGAAATGACATCCATGCCCAGTAATTACACTAGCTACCTTTCCCTTCAATCCGAAACACAGCGAACTGTTTCACGGCTGAAATAAGAAAGGCGTTGGTACCTACCCAGACGACCCTACATACGGGCCTACCTAGTAAAATAATCATAATCAATCAATTGAATGGGTACCGGCTGAGTGCTTTGATAGTGTTCATTAGCCAAGTACGGGTCTTGGGGCCAAGTCATAATAAGGACAGGATTTCACTAAATAAATGCTCCTGAATTTAGATATAAAACGCAATTATATACATACGCGGCCGGGAGAGCTGGCACATACCTACATCAGCATCAAAAACATGCAACAATGCTGTTTATATCTATGTTATGTTATATTATATATATGTTATGTTATATTATATATATTATATGTTTAAATATATTATATCTATGTTATATTATATAAGTATATATGTATCTATTTAATTATTTTTATTTTATGTTAAGTCAATTCATATTTGTTTACACACTGTGTCTACATTAATTTGTAACTAACATATCCTTCTCGCAGGTCTGCTGGCAGAAATTTCTTTAGAAATAAGCAGTGCCTTTGTACAAAGTTTAATTTAAAATTGTTTCTTCTTATAAATTGTGTGTACATAAAGTTATAAATAAATAATAAATAAATAAATAAACATCCGAGACTCTTAGAGTGATCAAAATATGCACTGTTTCAGAAAAGCAATTATCACACTAACAGATGGAATCGTACGTTGTTTATAGAATCACTTAAATCTACAATAAGTGAAAGGCGATTCTAATGCTACAATAAAAGGGTTGCATTTCTAAAACATCGCAGTTTTTTTAGCACTCTGAAAGCTCAGTCAAACAAAGGTAATACGAGTTATGAGCTGTCAAATCTGATGACGTTTACAGTATGCAACATCTAAAGTTAGCCTGGGATAGTTAATAAAACGTATGATATATGACTATCATTATATCAATGGTATTTAATCCTCCTGTAACTATTCCACGTCCCCGATCATCGGTTAACCGCAATGAAACCTTAACATACCTACTGCGCTTGCGCATCCACAATACAAAAGCTACTGATAATGTAAGACTAGCCTTCTCAAATAAGTACTAACGGTTCAATCAAAGTGAAAGATGATAAAAATTTGGATTATCACCAGACATTAGAATATACTACATTTGCCTAAATTTTAAGTCACGGATAAATATACATAGAGAAAATAACAGCTTCCAAGAAAAAAATACAACACAATATCCAATCATACAATTCCTTCCACCTATCAAGTCCCAAGTGTAATTCCCTTACAAGATGCGGGCATATTATACTTACAAGTTTTACATTGTGACTGCGGCCTCTCATACATAGGTCAAACAAAGAGAAGCATAGGCTCTCGGGTGAAAGAACATTTAGCTGACGTAAAACACAGGCGCGAAACGAAGTCGGCAGTGTGTGAACACGCCCTTGACGGACCCAATCACTATATCAGATTTGATAAGCCCCAAATCCTCGCCAAATAACACCGCTTCATTCCTAGAATGTTACGTGAGGCTATTTATTGAAATCAAAAAACATCCTAAGTTCAATAGAGAAGATGGTTAGAGTGTACCACCAGCTTGGGATCCCATCATGCGAATAATAATGTCCCAACCCAGTCCAAAAACAAAACTGTCCGACAAACTGACACTGTGAGCTCCATTATGCGTGAATCGGATCGCTCAAAATATAACACAAAGTGACGGTAGTTAGTTACCTTATAAACTTATCAAAGACAACTAACATCTTCATTGACCGCGACCACGACCACGATCGCTGTAAAGTAATCAAAAGAATCAAAAGGTGTCGGCTATATAATAAAAATGTAAAATCTCTGAAAAACGCGAGTTAAATCCGGAAAAGTGGTTTTATTTTAAATGTGTAGCTCCTAATATAGAACAACACAATATTTTGAAATGAATATGACATGTCTGAAGGGCTCTTTTTGGATTTGATTAAATAAAATATACTGCAACACAGCTTTATTTTGCGCGATAACCGATATATTTTAGAAAGTCTAAGAAAACAAATTTCATAAAATCATTTGATAAAAATAAACGAACATAATTCTAAGCACATTTACTGTACCACAAATCACAATATATTTAAAGAAGGCAGAATGCATCACACAAAAGCCGGATACGTGCCATAAAAATAAACTCGATCTACATTCAAAGAAAGCATCGGCACAAAGTAAATATGCCGTGTCCAAACAAGGATGCCATTCATTACGCTTGAAACGGGATTAATCATAAACTAACTTTGTTAAATGTTGTATACTTAATAATGTAAATAAATCACTGTTCATTCATTTAGTCTTCATTGGTTTATTTTTAATCCGTGTTTGTTGATTCACAAACGACAGCACATAAAGTGTGCTAGTTGCACTACGAAAGTTGCCTCTATTTCGAACGGAATAAGGCCGGTCTCAAGGTCAAACTGTTACGCTTGATGTGCTGGCGACTGTACAATACACCAATGTCAACTTAAATCCGTACAACTTACGAGATGCTACTAATACGACAAGGGTGTCAAACTAGCGTAGGGCCCGCATGATGGTACTGTTTACCGCCTCTGTGGTCTAGTGGTTGTGACCACCTGCCTCAGATCTAGAGGTCCGGGGTTCGGTTCCGGTGGGGGCAGAATTTTTCTGCTTGGTTTGGTTGGTGGTAGGACTTTTCTAAGTCCGCCTGGCTAGCTCCCACCATCTTACCTAAGTCTGCCGGCATAGCAATAATGTTAACGGCATTGTTTGTTGTGTTCCGGCAGTTAGAGGTGAGGTAGCCAGTTCCTCTGTGGTTGAGGAATCCGGGTGTAGCTCGCTTCCATCGTCGGTCTTATCTTCACTTACCATCAGGTGAGATGAAGATCAAGAGTTACCCCGTTAAGATAAAAAAGAAAAAATATGGTAAGCGGTTACCGTAGCCTATAGACGCTCGTGCGTAGCATCAGGGTAGGCAACACTCACGCGTTACCTTTCCTGTAAAAATCAAAAGAAAGAGTTATGTTGGGAGCTGTCAGCATGGGCTGTGTCTCCTTTGCAGTCATACCAACATAGCTTCCTCGATAACCAACATGAGTAACTTTTGTAAGGTGAAGGTGGGCGGTCTGAGCTCTATGCGCTAGGTATTTTCTACAAAATATAAAATTATAAATTTTAAGGAACCCCCTGGCTCATTAATCATCTGTCTAACATTATCTCATTGAGACTATCCTAATGAGTCCAAACACGCTATATGTGCTGTAAGTTTCTGAAGAATTAAGAATTCCGCAGACTTTTTGACGGTATAGGATCAGCTCAAGATTAGTATGTCATGTAAATGTCACCAAAGTGACAGTACATCAAATTACAAATCAATAGGATCTGTGAAATATAATAAAAATCTTTTATTATGTAGAAACTGAGCTGATAGTCATCAAACGTCTGAACTGATCTTCAGCTTTCAAACAAAAAAAAAACAAATCAAAATCTGTATATTCTACGATGCCACAGACAGATACACAGACAGACACGTCAAACTTATAACACCCCTCGTTTTTCGTCAGGGGTTAAAAATACCACTGTGTCTCCCACAGAAAAGATTTCTTTTAACTATTCTGTGGTGTCTCCTACGTCTTTTAAAGTAAGTTCTAATATTTAATCAGTAATCATCACATAAATACGACACAAGAAGTCCGATATTTTAGTGACGTTTGCATTTAGAGAGCACAGTCTCTTTTCATAGAGCCACTGTCCTATAAAACGTTTTGAATAATATGACACCTCGGATATTATGTATGAATGATATTCTATCAAAATACGTTATTACAGAGTTGGATAATGTTCGAGTGACACCATTATCATCAGGAGGAAGCGTGTCCGCTGTGTTAGTGTGTCACATCTACAACTCAATGGTCAATGTCGGGCCGTATCGCTGGACGTGACAATGGGCACGTGTTGGTTTGACGGACATTTCTAACTCAACTGTTGATGGGACAAAGAGAAATCAACAGACAGTAGTCCTAAAGAAAGTTCTAGACTTTTCATATCAATTTTAAGCAAAACACCTAAGACCACAAGAGATGCTGACGAGTGTAGAATACTTAGTTTGCGTTTTGTAACAAGCAGTCGTTAAAAATAAGCCAAGAGACCTGGATGAGACATATTGTAAGCAAAGTTATGCGAGTTCCTTGTAACTTAAAATTTTCATTTATGTGCAAGCGCAATAACATCAATATTTCAGCAGTTTATGTAAGTCGTCTATTTCTATTCGTTGCCCTCGAAAAATGTTCATATTATCATTTAACCCATATTTTTAAATCCTAACTCCTGTAATCCTTTTAAGCCCACGGGTCTTGTGGGCCTTTTTTTTTTTTTTTTTTTTTTTTTTTTTCACTGGGAAAAAATGCATTACGCATGCCCTCCCGTCGGGGGACGGGAGGGGTATGTGGGACTCCCCGGGAGCGGTTCCCGGGTCTACCCACTAAAATAACCCAGTGGCACTCCCTCA
The DNA here is from genome assembly GCA_947347705.1 of Nymphula nitidulata. Lineage (NCBI taxonomy): Eukaryota > Metazoa > Arthropoda > Insecta > Lepidoptera > Crambidae > Nymphula > Nymphula nitidulata. The sequence goes on from OX374636.1 coordinate 13,750,097, forward strand.
TCGTGTAATGTGGTGGGGGGACTGGGAAACCGGCAGAGCCTCTACTTCCAGTCCCCCACCGGCGATTGCCCGCCTAGGTGGCGGGCCCTTCACGCCCCCCCCCTCCCCTTGGTACAAGGTAGAGGAGGCCAGAGGGTGACCGCGAGTGCTCGGCCACCCTCTACAGCGAGGTGATGAGCAGTGCAATGCGGGCTAGGGCGCCCCCGCGCCTGTCGTCCGCTGCTCATCACCGTGGGGGGGAGGAGAGGCGGTTATACGTCCGCCTTCTCCTGCCCCTCCTCCGCCGGCGGTTCGGCGGCGCGTCGGGGTCGTCCTCCCGCGCGCGCTCCGCCACCTCCTTCTGTGACATGACATCCTCACAGAAGGAGGCGACCGCCGCCCAAGCCTCTTCGCTCCCCAGCATGGCGTTTACCACGCTGGGAAGCGAGAGGTCCGGCCCGACCGCCGTGACAAGACCGCGACGCCGCTCGGACCACGACGGACACACCTCGAGCGTGTGCTGCGCCGTGTCCTCCGCCGTGCCGCAGTCATGGCACGCCGGGCTCTCCTCCCGTCCGATTCGGTGCAGGTACGACCCGAAGCAACCATGCCCGGATAGCACCTGCACCAGCCGGAACGAGAGGAACCCGTGCTGTCGCTCGAGCCAGTCTTGCAGGACTGGTCCGAGCGCATCTATTGTTCTGCGGCCGTAAAAGGCGGAGGCGAGGTCCGCCGTCCAGTGATGGATAATGGCATCCTTCGCCTCTCGCTGAACGGCCTCCCGCTCTTCAGGGGCAGGGCGCTCGCCGAGCGCCTTTCGCCCTGCCGTCCACTCATGAACTCTGGCGAGCACCCACGCCTCAAGTTCCCAAGGCGGGGTGCCGGCCAGAGCGCACGCCGCCGCGAAGCTTACCGAGCGGTAAGTCCGCGCCACTCTCTGTGCGATGGCCCTTTGGGGCGCCCGGATGCTGGTGGCATTCTCCCTCCTTTGGAGGGAGTCTGCCCAGATGGGCGCCCCGTACAGGGCCATGCTCTTCAGAATGCCGGCGTAAAGACGCCGGCATCGCCCACTCGGCCCTCTCAGGTTTGGCATTAGCCAGGAGAGGGCCCCCGCCGCCTTGAGCAGGCGCGACGACAGTCCGGTAAAATGCGGACCGAAGCGCCACCTGCTGTCGAGCGTAAGGCCCAGATACTTCATCTGAGCCTTCACCTCGATCCTGACGCCCGCCACGAAAATGTGGGCGTCAGGCGGGGGGCGCTGCCGAGGCCCGTGGAAGAACACGGCCTCGGTTTTTTGCAGCGCCACCCGCAGTCCTAGGCGGCGGATCCTCTCCGCGACCAAGGATCCGCCCGCCGAGGCCAGATTGGCCGCCTCTCTAAAATTCCGTCCCCGGCCTGTGAGGAGAGTGTCATCTGCATAGCAGATGACACTTGTGCCCCGGAGGAGGGTGCCCCGCAGCAGCCAGTCAAACCCGATGTTCCACAGCAGAGGTCCTAGGACCGACCCCTGCGGAACACCAGACTCGACGGCGTACCGGCGGATCTGACCAGCTTTGTCTACGAGGAGGACTGCTCGGTCCTCCAGGTAGCTAGCCAGAAGGCCCCTCAGGTATTGAGGCACACCATGGTAACGAAGTGCCTCAAGGATTGTGGAGTGGGGGACGGAATTGAAGGCGTTAGCTATGTCGAATGACACAGCCAACAGTCCGTCTCCCGCATCCACAGCCTCCTTCACCTGGTCCTTGAGAAGGGCCAGGGCATCCACGGTCGAACGCTCAGCTCGGAAGCCAAACTGAGCATCCGACAAATCCGGCCCGACCACTCGCAGGTGTTCGTTTAGGCGTGCGGCGATAATTCTCTCGAACATCTTACCGACCTCATCAAGGAGAACGATGGGTCGGTATGCCGAGGGGGAATCCGCCGGGCGTCCTTCCTTCCGGAGGAGACATAGCTGCCCCTCTTTCCAAGGCTTTGGGAACCTCCCAGTCGTGAAACACGCATTGAAGAGTTCCCGGAGCCTTTCGCCCATTTGGGTGGCGGCTATCGCCACCACTTTTGCAGGGACGCCATCGGGCCCTGGGGCCGTCTTCTTCGCGCGGAGGCGGAGCGCCGCCGCGTGAAATTCGGACTCTGCTACGGGTGGGACATCCTCGTCTTCCACCCGAGCGGGCCTTCTTGGAGCTTCCATTGCTGGCGGGGCAAAGTCGGTCCTGCTTGGAAACAGGGATCGGACCACCCCGTCCAGCAATGTTGGCTCGAGGGTCTGGGACACCGGGGGACCAAAGGGGCGCAGTTTATTGCGCGCTGCCTTGTATGGTCTCCCAAACGGGTCACTGTCCAGACCCTCCAGCAGCTCGGCACGGGCCGAGTCCTGGGCGGCAAGCATGGCAGACCTGAGGAACTTTTTTGCCTCTACGTATAAATCGTAGAGGCGGTCCTCATTCGCCAGATCTCGCTGGCGTCGCCGCCGGCTCCGCGCATACTGTCTCCTAGCTGCCACGCAGGCAGCCCGGAGCCCCGCTAGCTCCTCCGACCACCAGTAGACGGCGCGTCGGGGAGGCGGGCGGCGAGACCGAGGCATGCTTGAGTTGCACACCTCGGTCAAGGACCCCCTCAGCTGGGCCGCGGCGGCGTCCACGTCCAGGACACTCACCGGAGGAGAAAGCCAGTCCCGGACGAAGGACGCCTCCTTGGCCGCCTCCCTGTCGAGATGGACAAGAGCCCACCGGGGAAATGGGGATCGGCCCGTGGGGACCGTTCCCCGGGGGATTTGGGCGGAGACCTCGAACCGCACGTATCGGTGGTCCGAAAACGTCTCCACCATGTCCACCCTCCAATTGCATACGCGCGCGGCTAGTGCAGGGGTAGCAAAAGTGAGGTCCACAATTGACCCCCCCTGCCGCCGCACGCACGTGTGATCTCTCCCTCTGTTCAAGAGGGAAAGACCAGAGGAGGCCGCCCACTGCTCGACAGCCCGCCCGCGCGCGTCGGTGGCTGGGTTACCCCAAACCACCGACTTGGCGTTCAGGTCTCCCAAAACGGAGACCTGACGAGGCGCCAGCCTGCCGACCACTGCCGCAAGGACTTCGAGGAAATCCTCGAAGTCCGACAGTGGACGGTTAGGGGAGAAATAGACCCCCACGAGGGCTATCTCTCCCCACGCGGCGGCCACGTATCCCGGCCCCCTCTCTAAGAGCGAGAGGGGAGGGGAGTCCGTGGAAGACCGCGCCGCAAGCGCCACCAAGCCGTCTCTATCTCCCAACCAGCGGCCAGGTATCGAGTACGGCTCGGCGACCACCGCCACGTCCACCAACCACTCGGCCATGACCTGGACTAGCAGGTCCTGAGCCGCTTTGCAGTGGTTGATGTTCGCCTGTAAGATGCGATGGACCTCCCCCATTATTGGTCCATCGCATTTTCCGTCTCGGCCGATGGTGAGGCCTCAACGTCCTCAGCAGCGGCAGTGGCAACGGCGGGACGGGTTGGCGCCTGCACTTGACCTTTCTTTGGAGGAGGTTTGCAGCTTCTCCCCCCCATCACGTGGTCGGCTGGGCGGCCACTCGCAGTGCACACGGCGCATCGTGGCGTTGCGGCCTTGCAGGAGGCGGCCTTATGCCCCTCTTGCCCGCAGCGGCAGCAGAGCTCCGCCCTGTCCACAGAGGACGGGCACAGAGCCCTGGTGTGGCCTATTCCGAAGCACTTAAAGCACCGGAAAGCCTGGTCCTCAAGTGCCCGGACCACTGCCACACTGAAGCCTACGGGCAGCCGTCGTTTTGCCAGGATGGCCTTTGCCGCAGCGACTGGGCACTCCAGGCGCATAGTGCCCAGACCCCCGCGGCCTGGCCTTATGGCCCTGCCCTGCACGGCTGCCGCTTCGCAGCCTCCTGCGGTTGCAACTGCCGCTACTACCTCCTCTTTGGTGACTGAGTCATCCAGACCGGTCACCTCCAAGGAGACGGACTTGGTGGGCCTAGCCACTTTCGCCGCGTCGGCTATGACCTCTTGCAGTTTTGCTGCGAAGAGGTCAGCGTTAGTGCCGCCTTGGGCCCCCGCAAACTCGAATAATCGAGCTCCGGTTTGGGTTCGGCGGCACGTCACCGGGCCTACCCCCAGTGTTGTGGGGTTGGCGTTTGTACGAGCCCGCTTTAGTACGGACTCGTACGTCTCGCCCCGCTCTGCAGCCTCCGCGGTGAGTGTCACTACGACGGCTGCCGTTTTGGGAGGAACCAATTTCCTCCCGCCCGGCTTGGAGGCCGGCTTCTGCCCCTTGCTTTGCCCCTTTCCCTTGCCCGTCACTTTGGACGAGCTGGGAGGAGCGTTGTCAGGGGCTGGGGCGGCGGCCGGTGGCGTCTTCTTGGCGCCTTTCTTTTTCCTTCCAACCACCTCAGACCAAGACTCGTTGGTCTGGGTGGTGGAAGGAAGGAAGGCGTCTTCCCTCTGGGAATTTTGCGGTGGAGGTGCCACAGCCTCTCCTCCCGTGCTGGGGGTCGGCGGAGCCGCCACTGTCTTCTTCCCCTTTCCCTTGCCCTTTGTGGGCTTTGGAGCCTGGGGAGGCGCCATCTCGGTCGTCACCGGGACCGGGGCGGTCTTGTCCGCCGCGAGCGGTGGCCGCAGGCGCTTTTCGGGCAGGAGTCTGTCTTCAATGTCCGCAAGACAGGCTCTGGTGAAGGCCCTCTCCTCCATAGCAACCCTGCGGATGATGTCCTCAAGGTTGGAGGGGGATTGGGCCTCTGCCACTGCTGGTAGTGAGGCTTGGGCAGGTCGGGCTGTTGCCTCAGCGAGCTTCTTATGAAGCTCGCTTACCTCCTTCTGCAGGCGATCGGTCTTCGCCTGCAGTTGCCTCACTTCGTCCGTGGTCGTGCGATGCACCAGCTCATGTACGATGCCGCGCATGCTTGCGGCCCGGCACTTAAGGGCCTTTTGGAAGGTCCCCTTTAGGTTTGAAGACTTTGTGGCGACCTCCACAATCCCCTCCTGGTCCTCCTGGGCCATACTTTCCAGCTCGGTCAAGGAGTGGTCGGCGTACAACACACTGGTTGCGCCGTAGCCCGCCTTGGCCCTGCGGGTGCGAGCCTGCGCCTCCTTAGCGGCGACTTGCTCCTCTAACTCCTGCTGGAGTTGCGCCCTGTTCGCCTGGTTGAGCTGGCGTTGAGCATCCACTAGCCCGACGTCGTGGCTGGTGCCGGCGACGGCGGGAGTTGATTTTGTTTTGGCCTTCGCCTTCTTTTTGGGCTTGCTCTTGGCAGAGTCCGAGGAAACCTCAGAACTCTGTCTCAAGTAGGCCCGCTTTTTGGCCTGCCGGTCCGTCGATTCTGCCACGATTACCACATCGTTCTCCGAATCAAGCAGGTCCTCCTCCAGACTGAACAGGCTAGCCGCAGATGGTGGGCGGCTGGCCTCCGACGCCGGAGCGTCCTCGGGGTTGGCCCTGAGAAGGGCCGTTTGGGTTTGGCCCTGAGAAGGGCCGTTTGGGTGGTCCTGAGGAGGTTCTTCTTTAGAACGCCCGGAGGCGGCCCGCAAAGGTCTCGACATGGTCACAAAACGATGATCACACATAAACGGCAATAGATATGTGATCGCACAGTCTTCGTTAGCCGCCGGCTTGCCACTCCGTTACGGTGGTCAAGCGCGACGTTGCCCGGGGAACGCTACGTGGAAGCCAAGACTGTGGGGGGTTCCCCGGGTCTTGTGGGCCTAAATTAAGCAAAAGTAGCATAAGTTGGTTTGCTCGCAGCTACTTCTTACATACAGTAATGTTTATTTTGGTTCTATCTTACAATAAGTGCACTGACCTCGTCTGCGGGCTTGGTGGGCGTGATGGCGACGGTTTCGTTGAAGCAGAGACAGGCGCAGTAGTGCCTGTTGGCGTCTACATCTGTCAGCACGGACACGTAGAACCGGGGCTCTGAGCGTTCCGTCGATAGGGCCCATCCTTGCGGCTGACAGAACTGCACAATAGAAACAACACTATTAAATCGGCTGACATTTTTGAAAATTACAGTGACATCAGTGGGGAAAAGGAGTGCTCTACCGAATACACTCTAAGGAATCCCAAAAATTCGGAGACCCCCTTTAGATTTTTTCGCATATATTCTGCAATTTATTGTTTATGTGTTTACGTATAGCCTGCCATAACACAACATGGAATCTAACTTGGGAGTAAAGAATATTCAGAATAGCCATTCTATAGGTAAGAGGAGTTCAGCAGTGGCCAGCAGACAACGTAAGTTGTAATAACGATGTTATAAAGTAGTGGGACACTGGGTACCAAAATAATCTGTCTGAACCTTCCGAGACAAACGAAATTATAAAATACGAAACAAGAAGCTAAAGCTTCCATGAAAACTATTTAGATTCAAAACCTTTCATTGGTAATATTCGTAAGTTAAATGAAAGAATTTGGTTGCAAGATAAGGGTCTATTAATGCAAAAACCACGAGCAATTTTTGTCCGAAACTTCGGACATCAATTAATAGAAGGCCTGCTGTTTCTGGACTACCAAATGGATCTAGAATCGTTGGCAATTGCAGCACTTAATCATACGTGATTTGAAGTGTTGATATTAGGAAAATGTTTTGAAAATTCGGCATAGGAGTATATTCCAAGCTATTAACATTTGTGCAGTTGACTAATTGCTAAATTACATTATTTTGCCAGGCTGTTCTAGCTTTGAACTTTTGAACGGAAAATACTGGTATGTATATCAAATCACCTACGCTATTATTTTTAATCGTTCCAAAGTACAATTTTATTAACAATAGGTTTGACCTTGATCCTAATTTGAATCGAAAGGTCAAGACAAGACACGATATGGCATATGATTATTCAATGATGACGCCAGGAAGGATGAACTAAAACGCTTGTTCCAGATACTAACACCTTTTTGGTGCTCATCTGCGTATAGCTAAAAAAATATGAATTAGTATAGACATACACTATCCAGAATTACAGATAGACCTTTATAACACAGTCAACATTTGAGGTAAGTAACTCAACAAAGTTGGCTCCTGTTTAAATACGCCACAAACAATATTTCAAATTGTGATCATAGTGATATTTAAATTGGATCATTAAAAACAATGTTCGTCATCATCATTACCAGCCTAATAGCTTCCATTGCTGGGCACAGGTCTTCCTACGTTGGAGAAACACATGAGAAAACAATGTTTGTCAATGCAAATAGATTTTAATAGTTTAGTATGTCTAGTGGACTATTGCTTGCAATTGTATGATTAAGTCAATTGTGTTAAATACTTGTCTGGGAGACAGAAACATTGCAAACATATTAATACAAACGTAGCATATAAAATACTATAAGTTCGTTCTTGTGCTGGTCTTTAGACATGAAATCAGACCTAAAAAACGAAAAGAAGCAAAATAGTTACCTATATAACACCTTGACAATTACATTAGCAAATATTTTATAAAAAAAAATGCAACAATCAGCATCTCTAAAAAAAACACGCAATAAAAGCTTCTCAACTAACACTGGTTGATTCATTGATCCAAGACATAATAGGTAAGGAAGTACAATTATTCATTCTATCGATTATCATCAATCATAATCAATTACAGATTACAAATTAAGTGTTAGACATGACAAATTTAAATTTAGTAACTATTTATCGACCAGACAAACCGTCTTCTCTATCTATTTTAATATGTAATTATTTAGCAATCGATAAGCCCACTAACAACTAGTTCGTAGAAAACTAAAATTTAAATAAAAATAACCAAAGGCTTAATATTTGCCAAATATTTGAGTTCAGATACAGGGTAAAGAGCTTTATTGTCAACAAAAAATTATTTTGGACATGAAAACATTTCTAAACTAAAGTATCCACAAAAAAGTAAGCGGAAACCAGCAAGTTTATATTATAATAACATGGCGGCAAGCAAAGACATGGTAAGTAACTAATAAATTCCTAATATTTGTATATCTTTTCATCACGTGTTAAAAGTTATAATTTTTGTGGAACACTTTAGCAGGCCTTCACTAAACGGGATTTTCTGGATAATCACGTGTTACCTCGACATTTAATAGCAGGTGATATATGGTGGTCATTGAACTATACCTGAAAAAATAAGAGTTTACTTACCCATTCTATTCCGTCGTGGAAAGGTGTGTCGTCCCAATTTGTCTCAGGGAACCGTTGGAGTATTACGCCGCTGCTCAGGCCGCCCCCTGGAGGAACAACGTAAATATTAATAATGCAACATCAAAGAGATGTCACGGACAACATCGTCACGGATGAATTCTATTATGAAAAGTTTACGCCAACCAAGTAGTGCTTCCTTTTTCGCTCATTCTAAGATATACCTAACTTTCGGGAACTTTCCTAGCCAGAACTCATTATATTGGATACATAAAATCGCAATCAGAAATGACTAGTTTACGTAAGAAACTGAACTTGGGGCGGATTCAATGAAACAATAGTTTAGTTTAGAGAGTAGATAGAAGTTCATTAATTTTGATTTCTTTCACTGTAGTAGGTACCTACATAACAAACAGTGAAAGAAATCAAAGTACGTTATGTACCTTTTTATTTGTATTCATATATTATACTTAATTTCATTATTAGTATTAGAATATATAATTATAGTTACAAATGTTACAATACATAAAGCAAAACTTTGAAAAGCACCTAAAATCCGGGTATCTGGTTTTGGTTAAAATCAGAACCGAAAAAACGGTTATTATGCCGTTGCTTTTTTCGAATTGCCGTTTTTTTTTTCTATGGTTTAACTGTTTCTTTTTCGAGGAATTCCGTTTTTTTTGCGAAGATCTTCCACTGATCACTACTAAATAAAAATAGGAGGAACCCAGTAGGGTATACTACAACCAAACCATTTATGGAAATCGGTTAATATTTCACGGAGATATCGGTACACACCAAAAAACATACAGCTGAATTGAGAGCCCCCTCCTGTTTTTGAAGCCGTTTGAAAACTGCAAAAACTGGTACATTTGACATATTGTACGACTTAAAAACGAGGGAATAAAAGAAATAGGCGTTTTGTTACAGCTTATAAAATCTGATTGGTTTTAATTGTATAGCATGTTTAATCCCATTAAAAAACATAAATGTAAAATAAGAGCCAAGGTCAATACTGAATAATGCGTCGTTCTCGTTCTCGACATCACTGACAAAGGTATCGAGATCTATAAGAGTGCCAAGTTCTGTGTTCCCTCGGGATATAATTCAAGCTCAAAATATGCCTCGGCTATTTTTTACGTACTGTACTGGCTATATTATATTTGCAAGTAAGTGTACTTCTTGTTTGTACTAGACTTATACTATTATGTTGATATATTATTTGGTTTGTTTGTAAAAAGGCACGTGTCTAAATTAGCTTTGTAAAGAGGAAAGAGGTAGGCATTGTATCTATATCACACTGCTGTTCAAGTTTGTTCGGAATATAAGCCATTAAGTTTAATTGGAAGAACCAGTTTGACATCTCATAATGCTTTACGCTTCTGCCCGAATTTGCCCAATGCTGTTTGTATGTAGGAATACGGTAAAAATTTGGTGGCTGCGACGTGTTCCGGATCCGAGTGGTAGTTCGATGAACAAAAAAGCCGTTTAAAAATATTATTATATAAATATAACAAACCTAGGAACAATAGTATACCTACGGGCCTAGCCTAGACAAGATGCCATTTGACAATCGCTATCGCAATCGCTAAATGGAAAATGTGTGGGATTTTACATTTGTCATCGAAAATCAATCGCAGGCTAATGTCGAATCCCATATTATTATATTTTCCGCTTAGCGATGGCAATGACGATTATTAAAAAAGCATCTTGTCTAGGCCTTCTGAACTGAAAGGTCTACATGCAACTAACTACATTTGTTTATTTATCAAAGGTGGGCAAATTACACTTAGACCTAAACAAACATTGCTTCATTTTGGTTGCTACATTAACTGTTTCGTAAATAATTGTCAATTATAAAAGCCACATCACAATCGATAACAGAATTGATTCATTGACGATGATTAAACAACAATAATCGCAATGCGAAGGTCAGTTCTTGACCTGCAGAGTTCAACAATAGGCGAATTATAAACGGTTGGTCGATTGGCATGTAAAACACGGTTTCGTAAAACTAGTATTCATTTAAATGTCCACAAAAGCAAGATTTAATGCTTGCTTATTAGACTGAAAATTGGAATGAAAGGGAACATCATTTTAATTTTTAAGATACTTCAAAAAATTATTATGACCAAAATAGTGCCACACACAATTGAAATGTAAAGAAATGCCAAGTAGGTTACGATACGAAATATTAAGTAATTTAACAGCTTTTAGCTAAAATTTATCAGCTTTTCCTTTTTCAACGAACGGGAAATAAAGTAATGCAATCACAAAAAAAAAACCATTTGCTGTGGCTCCATAATTTCTTGACACACCCCTTTCCATCTCTGAAAGTATCAGGATGTTTGGTGTAGATATCACTAGTGACATGGAGTTGTGCAGTCATTTAAAGGATAAAATCAAGCTGGCATCCAAGACGCTTGGTTTGCTCAATAGAGCGCGGTGGTACTTACTTATCTCTTCGGGACAAAGATTTTTACTGTATAAGTCTCAATCTCAAGTCAGGCCCCGTATGGAGTACTGCTATCACCTATGGGCCGGAGCATCTAGATACCAGCTTGGACCATTTGACGTGGTTGAAAGACGCGCTATAAGAATTGTCGACGATCCTGAGCTCACAAGCGGTATTGAACCTTTAAGACTAAGGCGAGATTGTGCCTCCTTTTGTGTGTTCGTATAACGGAGTGTGTGTATAACGGAGTGTGTTCTGAGGAATTATTTGACATGATGCCCACGGCGTCCTTATATCATCGCTCCGCTCGACACCGGCAGCGTTCATCCTCACACGTTGGAGCCAAAGTGGTCTAATACTGCACGGTTTCAGATAAATTTTCTCCCGCGTACGCCCAGGTTCGGGAATGAGCTCCCTGCAGATGTTGTAACGAACGATTACAGCATGGGGTACTTCAAAAAAAGCGTGTAAAGGATTTCAGGACAGCGTCGGCAACGCGCAAGTCCCCGCTGATCCCCCGAGCTCCACTCCGGTGAGTCCGCGCTGATCCCCTGGTGTTGCATGCATCCATAGGCTACGGTAACCTTTTACCATCAGGTGGCCCATATGCTTGATTGCCACCTTAGTAGTATTATATATCTAATAAAAACACTTTAGTTTACAATCTCAATCACAACTGTTAAAATTGCTATGAACCTTAAAAGTAGAAATGGATAAAACAGCACACCACAACAGAGATTAAAATACCACAACAACAAAAAGCTTCAGGTTTGTGTTGTAACAATTAAACATGAATTACAAAAAGATCACGAATGTCACGCGATAAAAGGAAACGTGCGCTGAATAATGGCAACACTCTTACGGGATTAAAAGAGTTTATTTCATTCATGATGAAGTGTTAGAACGCGTTACTTTCATCGTGACAATTTCCTAGAAAATTCAATATTATTCTGAAAAGAAATGTATGTATTTTAATATGAAAGTATAAAATATGCAAATGATGAAAATTTCTTAGCGTTTCCCAATCTCCTAGTGTCCTTTGTCGGAGTAAACACATTTTAGTCCGCAAAAGATTAGGGTCAAGCCATTAAGTATAATTAGGGAGAGGAGATGAGCTGTAATTTGGGCTTTCTAAAAGAGACACCGAAAGTTCTTGGTTTAATTTGGGAATTAATATTTAAAAACTTATTTATGTAATTTGTCCAGATTAAATTTGGGATTTAGTAGTTTTGCTCGTATAATACGGAATATTAATTTATTTTTTGATAAGGAAGTTTCTCTCGACTAGGCGGAGCTCGGTGGAGTTTGAGCGCTATGGTTTCGATTACGAAAACAAAGCCACTTTCGCCTTGGTCGATCACGGGATGGGTCTACCAAAATTTATAATCTTGAGCTCCTCCGTGCTTCGGAAGACACGTTAAGTCGTTGGTCCCGGTTGTTACTGCAACCGCTTGAACCCACCAACCTGCATTGGGCCAGCATGGTGGTGTTATGGCCCAAGCTCCTTATGTGTTTCTCCCATGTGGGAAGGCCTGTGCCCAGCAGTGGGACGTATATAGGCTGGTGATGATGAAGGCAACTTTTGCTTGAGCCACCTATTTCAGCCATAAAACCATAATATAAGGTAAAACAGTTCGCTGTATTTCGGATAGAAGGGAAATGAAGCCAGTGTAATTACTTGTCTGGAAGGCATTCCATCTTAGTCCTCAGCATGAAAACAATACCTGCAACACCAAGCTAGTGACAACTGAACGCAAACGGGATAGCATTTTATAAAAGTCAAAACAAGAGGCCTTGGGTTCCCTGATTACGTATTCATCAATCGGAGTCAGATTCAAGGCACAATATTATGCTGGACACGCTTTAGATTTACCGGCATTCCCCACCAAAATAACTTTCTGTGAAACTTTTGATATTACTTATTCCATGCCTCGCGGAGTCAAAAAACGCAAACATAATGTTAAGTATTTAGTAGCGTATATCAATGTGTAAAGGTGAATTTGTTCATCAGTGAAATGAAGTATACAGTCGATCAGCTGGAGTAGTATCGAAGAGAGGTTGACACGATAAAACGGTCATCCTTCTCCTATGTGCACCGACCGGCGCCCTCCAGATCTTGGTCTCGGGATAAAGCCACCGGTCTCCCGAAAGCGTGGATAAACTTTCGAAACACAGGACCGGCTTATGTGGAGCTGACGTGCGACAGCCCTCTCGCTGATCCCTTCTTGCAATAGGGCGACGATTTGTGCAGCTTTTGCAGGTGTAGTATCCATTTTCGTCCAAGGTCAAGGGTCAAAAGTAGCGGAGATGTGAAAGAGTCAACGTCGAGGGGGTCAATAGGCCGCAACTCGTGACGTATTAAACAATAGAAACATGTCATTTTCCTTACTTTTTCAAGTAATCCGGAATATTTTTTAATTTTTTAATTCATTTTGAATGAATTGGTGTCAATTTAAAGTTAACAGTTGAACCTTTAAAATGGTCCCATTTTTTTATTATTATTAACCAATTTTTAAATATTAAAGATCGCGCGGAATCAATTTCAAGTAAGTGATTCCGTACTTTGGCTCGCGAGTGTATATGTATAATCAAGCTGAACCGATAAATTAGTAGCATCACTCCACTTAATTTGATTTTTAATTACAAGATATAGCTAGATAAAAATAATACACTCGGTTGATTTTTATCGCTTATTATCATGCATGACTGTCATTTGTTATTAATACCACTTATCAATACCACAGAATAATAATACTAGGAAGAATTAATCTGACACGAGAAAGTAATCCGATATTGTAACTTAATCCGATACTGCAACTTGATGCATTTCATAGTTTTTGCAGTTAAGCTTCGCCAGGTCAGGGGACTGCGTGTCGCGACTTGGCGACCCACTTTTCACGTTTTTTTTGGCATATCACTAAAATAAAAAGGTAAACAAAAATTTTGATAAAATTCAAGTTTGTTTAGCTTTAACTGTTTTTGATAAAAAAGCTTAGATTTCTAATCCATAATTATTTTAGAAAACAACGTAGAAAGAAGTTAAAATTCCGTGTGATTATTTTTGCACTTCTCTATCGCATTTTGTCGGTGGTAAACAAACGAGACGGGCGATATCCCGTCCAGTTGCATAACCAGAAGGCTAACCGGTGGGTATCAAGTTAGAGGACTGGTTTGAGTGCACCGGCTGCGCGCGCGCAGGTTGCTGTACACAGATGATACGAGGAGAAAGGTGAACTATGCAATATCAGGGTTTCACGACACATCTTGGAGGAGAAAAAAAGGCTATTATATCTGTAGTAATAGTATCAAAAAAAAGGATCGCTGCTATAAAAATCATTTTTATTTCAAACACCGCGGCCCATGCATGATGTTAATAACAAATTGTCTCTAACTACGGTACTATGTACTGCAATCAATATTATCGCTCAATCTAAGCAATCGATACTATCTATAGATTAGGTAAATATAATAGTAAGTATTGTAACTAGTTATTAAGATTATTAAAATTACGTGGGTACAATACTAGGTATTTCCGATGTAGATTCTCTGGAAAAAATTGAATGGAATGAAAAGTAAAACAAAATTATATATTTGATCAACAAATTCTTATAATTACTACACCTAACCTACATTATCCAGATACGAGTTGCTATGGAAAGCAAAGGATGTTTGAATAAAAAATACCAGTAAAAATTACGTTTAGTTTTATTGTATTTTAATTACGAAGTAATTTTTCAAACATTTATAATAATATTAAAATCAAAAATTAAGATTACGTTTAGTTGTTATTCAATTGAAATATTTTTATCTGCTCTCGCAAGCTGGCCGTCGATAAAATATACATTGGCAGAGATTGTCTAGGGCCAGGTTAACCTCCGAGGAAGTGGTAGCTGCGGTACTTGGTGTTCTGGGCTCTGGGTAACGGCCGCGGAGTATAAAACTTGCACTTAGGTCAACATTTCCGCCATCTTACTGGGTAGTCTCTAGCTTTAATATCTTCGACCAAGACGCTCCACTCCACATACACCTGCATTTTTCATTATCCACAATGCAGGGCCCAACGTCTTCCCAGTTCCTACTTCTTCAGATAGCTTCGATAGCTTCGTAAGCGATTTTGATTCCGATAACATTTTGACACTGACTTTACAATTTCCTTTGAAAGGAAAACCTTTTGAGTATTGTAAGTATGTCAAATAAGTACACGCATATCAGACACAACCGATTTTCTACTGTTGAATGTTAAAGACACGCCGGCAGGCTGATAAAGGCGAAAAATTTAAAATATTCTAATATTTAGATTATCTAGTATTGTGTAATAAAAACCATACTAATTAATGGGGTAAATTTATTAGATTAATTTATTGAAATTTTATGATAAGCACATATTTATTTATAAACGTAAGTATACATATTATGTATAAATAAGATTACGTTGTAACGATGATTCATCGCTGGCAAGAAGTACTGTAAAATGAGTTTTAAGTAAAAGTGAATAGACTACAAATAAGCATAAGAAATACATTCAATGCCGTTTATCGACAAAAACGAATTTAACTTTAATTTGTTGTTTTAATTGGGCGAAAGTTTTTAACGACTTTCGCTATCAGTTCCTTTTTTTACAATAGACTATGCAGTTTTTGGCGATTTATTTTATGACATAACACGAAGGAAAAGATATGGAATCACGGTCCACTTTTTGTAAATTTTACTTGTGAAAGTTTGCTGTAATAATTAGTCAAACGACATGAATTAGATACTAGCTGCACCCGGCATGTAAAGAGAAAACTGTTAGTAGGTTTTAAAATCCAGGAACATTCGCTGGCGTCCCCAGGACACCCTAGCAAAGTGTGAGGGAGAACCACTGCAGTGGTTTCGCAACACATATAGAACAAACAAACGGACATTGATTTTTATTTATTAGAAGATTATTTTAATACCACTAAGGTGGCAATCAAGCTTAAGGCACACCTGATGGTAAACGGATATCGTAGCATATAGACACTTGCAACATCAGGGGTATCACTTGCGTGTTGCCGACCATGTAAAAACCTTATCACGCCTTTTTTAAAGAACCACATGCTGTACTCATTCGAGAAAACCTCTGCAGGGACCTCATTCCACAACCTGAGCGTACGCGGGAGAAAGTTTCTCTGAAACCGTACAGTACGCGACCACGTTGGTTCCAATTTGTGAGGATGAACTCCCTGCCGGTGGCGAGCGGTGCGATGATAGAATCATCGGCGTGGGCATCATGTCAAATAATTCCTCAGTTAAACATACCCCGTTATACAAACGGTGAACACCCACAAGGAGGCAAAATCTCTCCTTAGGCTTAAAGGTTCAATACCGCTTGTGAGATCAGGATCGTCGACAATTTTCATAGCGCTTCTTTGGAGCACGTCAAATGGTCCAAGTATCCTAGTATCTAGGTGCTCCCGCCCATAAATGGCAGCAGTACTCCATATGGGGCCTGACTTGGGACTTATACAGTAACAGTCTTTGCCCCGGAGTGAAATACCGCCGCGCTCTATTGAGCACTATACTTCTTGGATGCCAGCTTGACTTTATCCTCCAAATGACGGCGGAACTGCACGCCACTAGAGACATCAACACCAAGGATCCCGATACTCTTAGAGATGGAAAGGGGTGTGTCATAACTGTGAATATTGATATTACATCGATTGTCTAATAGAGAAAATCTGATTGGACTTTGTAATAAGATTTAGGTCTTGGAAAATCTTACATACAGAATGATTACGAGTAACACGCGAACGATGATTACGAGCCACTCAAAGCATTTGATAAAATATGTGAAGTCATTTTATGACTTGCTATTGTGAAAATTAAATCTTTCGTCACAATATGATACACAACTTTTGTCTTAGAAAATCATTCTGATAATTGATAATCTACATTTTGTTTGACGGTCAACAAAAATCACCAGTATTTAATTAAAAACAAAAATACTCAATATACAGAATGATGCCGACAATTAATTAAAACATAGGCTATATTAGTTCCTAGAAATGGTTTGCAACTTTCAAAAGCATCTTATTCATTTGATAATCTTAAAGAACTACTATGAAATCATGCAGCCAATAATAAACTGTTTCATACAAATGTAATAAAATTATCAAACGAATAAGATGTTTTTAAAAGTTGCAAACCATTTCTATGAACTAATATAGCCCATGTTTTGATTCATTGTAGTATTTTCGGCACCACCTGTATAACGTTATTTGGTGGTCACCGACCGGCCGTTTGTGGACCGTCATAATCGATTTGAACTAAGGCTAGATGTGTTGTTCTACCTACATAACAGTACCGACCTTAATGGGTGGTAAACAGGGCGATATATATTTATTATTTTCCATAATATACTGTGGGCAGTTATTGTCGATACACCTACATAGTACGTACTAGACATAAAGTGATGTATTCATAAAGGAGAGGGGAGGGCAAGTCAAGTAAGGGAGGTGAAAACTAAGCCCAAATAAATTTTTGTACCAGTCAGGAGTGGTCTAACATTAATTCTGCAACCGTGCCATGCTATGCTCATAGAATTATCTACCTTAAGCAGTAGGGAAAACTGTGGATTCAAGTGAATAAATAAATAAAATGTGATTTGTTTATTTAGTTTATTTTTTTTAAGTCGTAAGTCAGCACCCAAGTTTGACAAAAGGTATGTAATGTACTGTGAAACAAGTATTACGTTTACACGTCACGAGTAAAGTCTATAGCCAAGCCACGTAAGGCCCCCTGGGGTCTTATGACAATTAAAAACCAATTGTGTCAGGAATTCTTAGCCAGAAAAAAGAGACGATGTAGAGAGACCCTTTCTAGTGTTCCTAGTACTCGTACCATGCGTGCTGGTAAATGACGTAACAGGCTGACAAATACGTAAATGGCTATGTATAGATCATTACGATCGGCAGTAATGAGGTATTTGAGGTGGAATTCTATTTCAAGCATCACAATTTCTATCCACGGAATGTGAATTCGATTGAAATGCAATTACTAGCTGCTCTCAAATTACTAACGTTTTTATAATAAACAAGACTTGCTATTTGATGGTTAGAAATTGACCGTATAGTTAAAATAAAAATAATACTAAGTTATATTTGAATGACAGCTTAAGTAACTTTTTGGCTCAGTATTTTATTTCCTCAGTTTGACCACAATTTAAAACTGTGATGATATTCCAGCTTTCAATTAAAAATGATGTATTTCCATACATGCTAAACTACTAGGTGGTAGGCCCGTATGTAGGTCGTCTGGGTAGGTACCACTGCCTTTCTTATTTCAGCCGTCAAACAGTACTCTGTGTTTCGGATTAAAGGAAAAGATAGCCAGTGTAATTGCTGGGCATGGACGACATTTCATCTTAGGCCTCAGGATGACAACGCACCTGCAATATCAAGTGATTTTTCCTTGTTACTGCAGGTGGCTATAGGCGGCGGTAGCCGCTTACCCTTGTTATGCTTATTATCTACGCTTGATATCTATTTTTATAAAAAAAAACCCAAAGAATTGAAATTAATTTTTAGGAAATTATACACTTAGGTACATTATTATTATATCGATAAAGGCCTTGCGAGACTCACGACTTCTACTGAAAGACCTCCAAATATAAACTTACAATGCCACTCTCTTAGTCTAACATTCTTAACCAGTCAGTTGTATGACTTCAAATAATAATAAGGCTCTGATAGTTTATAATTTTACAGATTACATAGGTACCTAGTTGAGTGAGAAACGTTTTTCACAAGCAACTGTTGGTTTGAGAGAAAATTCTTGAACTGATCTTATTTCTGTGAAGTATTTTTGTAAGTAAGTACTTACGTTATTTTTTTTTATACAATAAGGGTGGCAAACAAGAAAACAGCTCGCCTGGTGGTAAGCAGTTGCCGTACTTAAGAAACGCTTTTACACCAAAGGTGTTTAATATTCTCGCGTCGCACACTTCGTAAAAATTAAACCAAAATACATATAGCAGGAACACACACTGCCAGATATTAGTGATACTAGGCTGCGATCTTTAGCAAGGTGAAAGGTAGAGGGGTCCCAATTCCCATACGGTCTATAGATCAGATATATTAGTGATCCCAATTATAATATACGATATCAGAAAAAAACGTTATGTTATCCACAGTCAGCCAGCGGTATTGTAGTCGTAAGAAGGTAAACATACAATTACAGCATCCGGCTGGTGGAGGTAAGATAGCCAGTTCCGCTGTGGTTGAGGAATCCGGGTGCTGCTCGTTTCCAATGCCGGCCTTATCATCACTTACTGTTAAGAATTAAAAAAAGTATGGTCAGCATTTTTATCTATAAAACCCTACATGATAAAGAAGGTTAAATAGGTACAATAAAACATCCGAAAATAGGCTACGCTGACCTTAGGATGCGGCTGACCTATTTTGGTGGATAGGATGGGCTCTGGACCCAATTAAGGGTGAGTGTAGTCCATGAATGAATTATCCCCTTCCTTATTTAAAAAAAAATATCTTGAAGACTTGACAATTTCTGCGTTTACTTAGCGATTGTAAAAGAAATACTTTATGTAAAGTTTTCACTATTTAGTTAGATGGCCAGACAGTTGTTTAACTTATGATGGGTCCATGGCCAGAGCTATGGCTAACGTCTCAATGCAATTCGACCCTACGGGATCTTTATCTTCCTGTGTCCAGGATATAGTTGCCATAAGCCTCACTATGTCTTTGAGCAGAATGAGCTTATTGTCTTATGGCTTTGGATATGCAACTACCAAAAGGCGGTAAATAAATCATCGAAGTTTATGGTGTAACTGATTTAATTTTAATTTTAAGACGTTATGTTTAAACTAGAAACAAAAATGTCCATGAACTGGGATGAGAACCCGAGACCTTTAATAATAAATCGCGCATATTAACTGCAACGTTTGTTGGTTATAAGTTGAGAACCACTTAATAGATTTTGATGGGCTTTTTTGTGTAAGTAATTATTTTAACTATGCTAGTAAAGTATATTCAGAAGCAAAGCATTCACTTTTTTAAGGGTACATTTTTTTATACCACTAAAATGGCAATCGTAGCCTATGGACGCTTGCAACACCAGGGGTATCTGTAAATACGTTTTCAACCCCTTTTTGTAGAACACCATGCTGTTCTCGTGCGAGAAAACCTCTGCAGGGAGCTCATTCCACAACCTGAGCGAAAGCGGGAGAAAGTTGCTCTGAAACCGCACAGTTCGAGACCACCTTGGAGCTCGGAGTCAGGTCAGGATCGTCGACAATTCTCATAGCGCGTCTTTGAACTGCGTCAAACGGTCCGAGCTGGTATCTAGGCGCTCCCGCCCATAGGTGGCAGCAGTATTCCATATTGGTCCTGTCTTGAGACTTATACAATGACAATGCCTTTGCCTCGAAGAGAAGTACCGCCGCGTTCTATTGAGCTCACCATGTTTCTTGGATGCCAGCTTGACTTTATCTTCTAAATAACTGCGGAACTGCACATCACTAGAAATATCGACACCAAGGATCCCGATACTCTTAGAGACGGAAAGGGGTGTGTCAATGAATTGTGGAGACACAGCGAATGGGGTTTTTTTAGCGGTAAAAGTGCAGACTTGTGTCTTAGAGGGGTTAAATTGGACTAAGTTTGGTCGTCTCCAATTGGAGACTCTGATTCGAGAACTCTCGATTACAGACACAGGTCGACCGCGACTTTCCTCCACTATAATTCGAGGGGTATTGGCACGGCCCATATAGTAGGCATCTCCAGTACTGAAATCCGCATAGCATTGCAGTACGCCAATAGACAGCATGTCATTGATATGTACCAGAAACAGTGTTAGTTTTGAAGACAGCATCGAGCCTTGCGGGACGCCAGCGTTAATGTCCATGCTATCCGAGCAACTGCCATCAACGACGGCTCTTATGCATCTGCCGGACAAAAAGCTAGCAACCCATTTGCAAAACCTCTCAGGTAGCCCCTAACTTGATAACTTCGAAAAAAGACCCCTGTGCAGACCCGATCGAACGCCTTCGCTACATCTAGGCTAACAGCCGATGCCTCACCTTGACTCTCAATGGCAAGAGCCCAACAGTGTGTTAAATACAAGAGAAGATCACCCTACGAGCGATTGTGTCGAAAGCCGTATTATAACACCTTAACCTAATGTAATAATAATTGATTTTTACAGACGTGTCAAGATGATGTGTGACCATCTATAGAAAAAACTAACGAATTATTTCACAAATAGAAGCCCCTTACCCGTCTCAGTTTTTGTAAATTCAAAAGTTTACACGCTAGTCTCACAAGCATATTGTACCTACATCAACACTCAAAACGTGATACCTACTCATCAATAATTTCTTTTTTCTCATCTTTACGAGACAAATCGTTTATTTTCTATACTTTATCGTATTACTATGAAATCATGTAAGGCCTATTATTTTTTCCCAGACGTACTTAATATACCTACCTATTCAAATTACGTGTTGTTTTTTCGCGTATTTGTGTTACAAAATTGCATTTTTTTTAGTACTGAACTAGGCATTAATGAAACAAGTAATCTAGCATCTTAACTCCTAAGGCACCACAAAAATAAATCTTCAATGACAGCGGGCGCGCCGAGCTATTAAGATGTATTGTAACGCCAAGGCTAAACAAATTGGGTGTCTCGTAGTCACAATCAAATCTTGTACCCAGCGATTCCTATTGAATATAGTAAGTGTCTCAAGTGCACACATTTTATTTGTGTCTGTGAACTAACTCTACTTCATCTAGTCAAGTTGCTAACCATTTTTTATCATAGACATTAGAAGAATAATACAAATGAATAGGCTATTAGCAACGATGTACAATAATCACGCATGGCATGACTAATTAAAAAATTATTAACATGATCATTACCATATGAATAAGTAGATATTTTAAATTAACCGCTCTGTGTGTGACTGCTATTGATTAAGTACTACGTACCTCTAAAGAGAACAACATTTATAAAATTGTATTAGTAGTAGATTGTGAAGTTTTGAAGTGCTTATCCAATCTGCATATTTACTTTCACTGTTCAATATATTAAATCACATTGCTATTTTATAGCAATGGAAATTATTTTTAGCAAAGATAGTATCTAATATAAATTTTATTTTAGTATCATAAATTATACCTACCTACTTGTGCCGCGATGTATGGCCACGGGCAATGTCGTAGAACCGATGTGCCCGTGAGCGGGTAAAGTAAAAAGGTTCTCGAGTGGAGACCACATTTCGGAAAACGCGATGGATCGAAGCGACGCCATAAAAAGAAGGCATTCTAGAGTAAAGATCATATCTAGGAAAACGCAGTGTTGGGCGTCCGCTAGATGGACCGAAGCGACGACATAAAGAAGGCATTCTCGAGTGGAGACCATCCCCCTTATTCACAACTGTCGGAAAAGAATCTAATTTAGGAATCTCTATACTTGTCGCTTTTTATCAAGGTGCATCAAAGCGAGACGGCATGTGACTTTTCGAATCGAATCCGTGATCCGACAGTTTCTGAATAAGGGGGCATATCTCGGAAAACGCAGCTTTGGGCGTCCGCTAGGTGGACCGAAGCGACTACATAAAGAAAACAGATGCTGGCTGAATGACGAAAGCGAGAAACCGTGTATTGTGGCACAACCTTGGGGAGGCCTATGTCCAGCAATGGGAAGACAACAAGGCACTGAGTATTGACTTCTGTGTGTTTTTGCCCGTGCCATAGTTGGCGGCTCAAGTAAGTACGATTTTGTATATGTAGGATAACATAGGTATAACGCTTTCTCTTGAATATCACAGGGCAATAGGCAATGCGTAAGTAGTGGTCACTGCCTCATACGATCGTCTATAGGATACGGTAACACCAAGTGGGTCGTAAGCTTGTAAAAAAATTAAAAGGAAAAGTATGAACTAGCCACTCTGGATTCGGTGGAACGCAGAGCCGAGAGGCTTACGGCGACAAAAGGTTGGTGAAGGGTGACTGAGCTTCACAGATAGATTGGACCACCCCGCGCCGTAAAGTTGCTTGCTTGTCGGTCATTCACAGATTGTACTTCGGAGTGTACACAGGAGCTTCATGAGGTCATCCTGGCTAGTCAATTTCACCAGAGGACTACCAGACATTCGGCGGGCTATCACGTCATCTTTTGTGCATGGCGAGCTAGTGGAAGGCACTACCAGCTTCGGTGTAGAAAATACAGATAGGATTAGGACCTCAAAGCTGAATTAAATAGGCACTTTCTGGGTAAACTCGCTGCATCGTCGTCATCGTCGACCCCCTCTTAACTTCTCTTTGAGAGTAGAATCAAGAGCGAGCCCATTTTTTTATTATTAATGATTCAAGTAATAGTCCCCTCCACAACGAAGTAGAGTAGAGTAGAGGTCATAATAACAGACGAACAGCTGGCGGAATGGTTGGAAATCCTTATGATTAAGCTCCAGAGGTCCTCAAATTCCGATAGGATAGGAGCAGATGTTTGTGTGATTTTTTGTTCACGACTTATGGATTTCTAGGGGTAAAAAATAATGTATTGTCTAGCTAGTTTTCTTGACTTAAGCATTTTACTTTTTAGGTTAATATTGTGTGATAAAAAAAAATGTGTGCGTGTTTTTTTCACTATTTTGACTATGGACGGCGTAAAAACAAATGAAGCAGAGTGTAAATACAGTATAACCTAATTAACTCTATTTGCATTTGTAAGCGAAAAATAAACTTCGTGTGCGATCGGTAGTTTGCCATGAGTGTCTAATTACAACAATATTCATCAATTAATTTAAATATAACCAATATATTTTGTATAAAAAAATTCATAATTTCTTTATTTGTTTACAAAAAAACTTGATACAGCATTAAACTCTATGCCCCTGTCAATAAAGTTCACTGTGTAACAAAATTAGAAATAGACCCTAAACTGAATGAAAATAAGAGCTCAGAATAGGTTTAAGACCATACAAAAATTGGTTGGTTGGTTGATTAGGTTTCTACACAAAAATTGTGATGAGAATTTTCAGACAGTTCAGAATGAATTGTGAATATGTGAATAGTATTACTTTAAATATTCTAGATAAAAATTCAGGTAGGTTCATATTCAGCACAGATTAGCATTAATGACTGAAAAGAGTTTATCTTTCAGTGAATGTTGCAATGGCAGGAAATGGGTGTATACAATAATTGTTTTATTGTAATTATAAAGCATTTAAATGGAAAGAAAGCAAAAAATAAAACATTTCACCCTAGTAAAGAGCCATGTATGAGTGCCATGTGTGAGTAGTATGAGTGCCAACCCATAATGTATCCGTTTTTGATACATAAACTATATTTTAATTTCTAATTCTATTGGTGTTCCCTTTCAACAAATTAATACCTCTGGAGGTCTATGACAATTGAAAAATCAATTGTGTCTGGAATCTGATGCTGGATGGGTTTAAGATGTAAATACACCTTACAACACAACATTATGTTCCACATTATAGTATACAAGCCATAAAAACAGAGAGGGCATGACGGGGTAGGTCACTGGGATAGGTCCAATAAAATAAAATTATTCCTATTATAATAACTGGTCTTAAAAAATTATCAAAATGCAGGAAAGTTGTGTTTTCATCACAGTTACAAATTACATATTTTCCTCAACAAAAAAATACCTACCTTTCATGTTCAGCAATGTGCAGGTAAAACAAAGTCTCAGTATGACATGTCAATTTCCAGCCTACAATTTTTCAATATCACTAATAGTATAAATATCACTAAAAGTGTATAATATGAAGATTATCTATTTTATAGGTAAACCAACAGAATGACAGTTTTATACAGACATGGAATGAAAACCAGGAATTAATGTGATTCTGTGACCCTGCCTGCCATTACAACATGTCAATGACCTATGAATAATGTCAGTGGAGAAGAGAGTGATAAGGGCTTAATATTTATTGGTTCCTTTAATTATGGAATAGGGGCTTGTAACCACTTGATAATTGTTTTATGTAGGGAATATTGTGTACAGAATAGCATAATGTATGATTTTAACAATTACAAATAATGAAAGAAAACGTAGAAAAAATATACGCTCCAGGCGGGACTCAAACCTGCATCTGGCTGGAAATCAGGAGACGTGGGTTTGATTCCCACCTGGAGCATATATTTTTTTTCATCATTTTCTTTCTTTATTTGTAATTGTGACAATAAAGTAGGCGTTTAAACATTAAAAATGTGATGTATTATTTTTGAAGAGTTTTGATCTACACAAAATGTTAAAATACAAAGTACAGTGTGTTCCTAAAGTCCAAAATAGAGACGAAACTGATAGCTGTTTGGCCAGATACCAGATAAAGGATATTTTCTACCAAACATTATGGTATGGTTTGGTGCATTTTAAGAACATAGTCGGGGCCACAAAAGATGGGGTGGACTTATTCGTCAATACCAGATCTTTTTGTTTTTGAGTAAAGTTCACCACACATTTCACAAATTTTCAAATCATGATTGCATTTGAGATTGATTTTTATCTAGTCAGTGTGAATTAATCGCGACTGTGAGAAGCTAATACTACAAAATACCCTGTAATCTGTAAAGCGGCGATATACCACCGGGGGGCGATGACAATAGAAAAATCAACGGGGATATACCACCGGGGGCGATAACAATAGAAAAATCAATTGTGTCTGGAATTTCATGCTCGACGGGTTAACAAAGTTTGCAAACTATATCTAGCAGGACCCTGCATCAGTATCTACAGCAAACTTTTTTTAGAAGCTGGCCTTCCTATGAAGCCAAGCAAAACCGCTGACTACCTATTAATGCGAGAGAATAGTATTACATACTATTACATCCCACTTACACTATTATCTCCTTACATATCTTCCCTCACTTTCAATAGCATTTTTGTTCCTGTATATCCCATAGCACATCAAGTGTAACAGTTGCACTAAAGCTAACTCTATTACGAATTGAGTAAGTGCAGTCACAAGGACAAACTGTTACGCTTGATGTGCTGTCAACTGTACAGTATATATTAATAAAAAAATATGAATTTGCCTTAGGGCAGTACAAATTATGATATTTTTTTTAAAGTTTTAAAGTTGTACAATTTTGTGATCACTTGCGTATAAGTGACACGTGACACAAATAAAGTAAATACCTAGTTACCGAGATATTAGCATAATTATTATTATTAATTTTTATTTCCATAATCCAACAGACTTTTTTAAAAATTTTACAAGTCCCCGTTTTATTTTGTTATTTTTTTCATATGTTATGTCCGCGATCTGCGATCAGCTTAAGACTATGAGCAGATTTTTTGAATTACAATAATTTCATTTGAGTGTGTCCTCCAATGAGAACATCTACTCCACACTAGTAACTTTCCAAGTCCCAGTTGGATATTAAAATACCACAGAAATTTGTCTATGTCTTTTCGCCATATAAAATCTGTTAAAAAATTTCTAAGTCCTAGCTCCATAATAAATCTGTTGAAATTTTTCTAAGTCCTGCACCCCCTTTGCGACACAAGGTAGAAAAATATTATAAATTTTTCAAGTCGCAGTTTTATACTAAACTACCACAGAAATTCAGCTATGTCTTTTCGCCATACTAAATCTGTTGAAATTTTTCTAAGTCCTGCACCCCCTTAGCGACACTCTAACACAGCTATGATAGATTTCTAGTACTTATTGTGTGGCTATAACATCCCCTGACCCTTCAAATTATGAACCAAATTTTTTCATACTTCTTATCCCATTCATTGTTACCTCATCGCATATCTACTACTTTTCTTTAATCATGGATAACATTTCGAAAACATTACACTCTTAGGTAGGTAGCTTGTTGCTGACCAGTTTGGAGTATGTGCCCAATAGATCCAAGATATTCACATTGGGATTGATACTTACTTTCTTTCTCGTGGTCAAATCCCACTATGACAAAGTAATCCACGAGCCTGGACATCGCAATCCTACGGTAACATCCGAGCACAAACACCACAAATACACTTTGTAATTGAGTTACACTGAGCTATACACATTTTACACACAAAGCCACTGTCTTCCACATAATCGGTTGTAAACACAAGCACCGTTAAATCCTTTTATCTATCACTACAGGAGTAGACTCAATACACCTTGCACTTCTTTAAAGAATCACTTCCTTTTGTAGAGTATTTTTTACATCAAAAACAAAGACTGACTAAATTGGTCCATTCAAGTCGATTCTAATTGTGGAGGTTATTAAATCATTCATAGACATTTAGAAAGTATAAACGTTTTATAAATAATTACCGCTAGATACCTCTAAAAACACAGCAATTACTAAAAAAAATAGTACATTTACAAAAGAAATCCCTTTTATTTTATCAATCGACGCGACGTCGGACCCTGTCCATGGAAAATCCGACATTTATGAAAACTAGTGATGGACTCGACACTCGAATCGTAATTGTTTCGAATGACATCACCAAATTCGATTCAAATGAGTAGATAAGTTGATTCGAATCATTACCAGCAGTGTGATTCACTTTAAGAGAAATATTCAATTTCTTCTTTGATGAAGAGAAATTTTCCACATCGAGCTTGATGACTGACAACTTGACAAGACGACGAGCCGCAATTCATTTTGACGTTTGCACAGCGCTGTCGCTGTATACATATACACTAATCTTTACGTTGATCTCTTGAATGTGTATGTTTGTCGCTGTATTGTTTTGGTTATACGACATGAAGTAGGTACAATCTATATTTTTCGATTTCATTTTTCTTGTGTTTGAAATCTATCACAACACAATGAATTAATTTTATATTGGATTAATTTTACATAACGATATAAAATAAACTACTTTTTAGTTGCGGCTCATGCCGTGGTCGTCATCGGATCTACCATATATTATTTCTAGTCTATGATCGGAATGTTAGCATCACTAACGGTTGTCAAATGGTTGTCAAAGGGCATTGTTCAAAAAAATATACTAATGGATTTTAATTTTTTTTTAGTTTAAATAGTGTATTTTAAGAAACTAATTTCAATATTTTTGCATTTCAATCGTTAGTTTAATTGATATTAAAAAGTAAAGTAAAAATAAGAATGTCGGTGTTAGTACCGGTTATTCCGTTTTAACCTCTCTGTGGTCACCATACTTTACTCTTTGAGTTTGGATGTCACATTGTTGTTTACCAAAATCTCTGAGACCACAATATAGGGGGGGTGTACCGATTTGTGCAGTGCAGTACTTTACAGTGCTGATTTGTGCAGTATTCGAGAAACCAATATAATATTGAAGAAGAAAAAACAAAAACATTTATTGTAAAAGTGGTAAATGCATAACACTAAATAATAGAGATGTCGGAGCCGTCTAGTCACTCAATACCTGGCCTAGCTCAGAAGAAGGTGTTTAAAATAATTGTTCTTGGTGATTCTGGAGTCGGGAAAACTTGTTTAACTTACCGATTCTGTGAGGGGCAGTTTTTAGAAAAATCTGAAGCTACCATAGGTGTAGATTTCAGGGAACGTACAGTACGCATTGGATATGAAGATATTAAGGTAATTTTGTCGAAATAAAAATCTCACGACCTTGCTAAATATAATTCAGTATGTTTCTTGTTATTCTTATCTTTACTGTTTTATATGTAGTAAAATATTTCATATTTATTTGTAAGGCAAGCGCTTCCAAACTTTTGCAGTTATGGCACTTACATACACTTACATTTTGCATTTTGTATTAAGGCGCCATCCTATTAAAGAATTGGGCACCCTTGCTCTAGCATACACTACAGACAGTATGAGAAAGAAACTTTGACAATTTAACATTGATTGTCAGAGAGTATAATTTTGAATGTACATTTTTAGCTTCAACTGTGGGATACAGCTGGTCAGGAAAGGTTCCGCAAGTCGATGGTGCAGCATTACTACAGAAATGTGCATGCTGTTGTTATAGTGTATGATGTGACCAAGCCAGAGACATTTCATGTAAGTAATATGATTAATGCTAGTTTACTACAATAATGTCTTAGAATTTGTGTTGTAGGTACTCTAAATTACCCACATATGAGACATAATAAATTTCTTACTGTTAGTGGCATGCCCACATGCCAATACCTACAGCTCTACTACATTGAGCATACTTTATTGTTATTATTTCTATATGAAAGAAATTGTAAAGTTTTTTAGAAACATCATAATATTTGCTGACAATAAAATCTTTTTAGGATTGGTTCATACCTAATTCTCCCTTTATACTTATTATGTTTATTATTTAGTCACCTGATGTCACATCATCTTATAATTATTTCAGAATGAAATGAATATTTTCATTGGTAAAGTTGCCATTAATTTATGATTCTCCAACTCTAGAAGCTCCTTAATAATATCAGTTTACAGTTAGCTTATTCAAACAATTTTTTAATTCATTATGTACACACGACAGCACATCAAGTGTAACAATCGCACTACGAAAACCGCCTCTATTATGAACGCAGAAAGGGTGATCTTAAGGTCAAACTGTTACGCTTGACGTGCTGTTGACTGTACACAAAGAACAAAAATAAGATGAATATGTCAACTTTCATTTGCCCTTTGTTTTGGGTTGTATTTAAATATGTCAAATTTTAAATCATTAATTCAGTCTAGGTTGTAGGTTGTGTCTAGGTGTATTACATAGTCTTATTCAGCAAGGCATATAATGTTTTGCTCCTTATACAACATAAGAATTTGAATAATGTAAAAAATCCAGCTAACGTCCACCTGGTGGTAAGTGGCTAGCGTCGCCTATACACACCCAATAACAAGGATAAAATCACTTGGCATTGCAGTTGCACTGTCATCCTTAGGGCTGAGATGAAATGTCTTCCATTCCCAGTAAACATACTGACTACCTTTCCCTTCAATCTGAAATATGGCAAAGTGTTTTATGGCCAATAGGAAAGACGGTGGTACCTACCCATAAGGTGTACAAAATAACATTTCATTGCTTTTGTTAAGGACATCTTCATACAAAAATGTATAACTTTTTATCATTACCTGTACCAGTAGGAGCTAAATCTACGTAAATCAACACTAAAATATTGCGTAAAGATTAATTTTCATTTCAATTTCAATCAATTTGTTGTCTCCATTGAAATTAGTGCTGTTATCTTACAATCACTACTACTTGGCCACAGTGCATGATAAATTATTGTTTATTATATTATTACCTATTTGATTTACTTCATTCAGTCCATAGTGAGTTGGATGCAGGAGGTGGAGTCACACGGCCTGACCAATTCCCCCAGGGTACTAGTCGGCAACAAGTGTGACTGTGGCACCCCTGAGTCTAGGCTACACACTACTTATGCACAGAGGACGGCAGACAAGTATGGCATGCCTGTAAGTCATTATTTATATGTATTTCCATCAGATCATATTAAGTCATATTTCAGTTTATGTTCATGCTTCCAATATGTAAATGCAAATTAGTTCATTGATAGCATAATTTAGGTTCCCATACCACTTGAGTCCACAAACTATACACAATATAGAAACAATTTTTATCAATAATTGTTGATTAAGGTGACTGGCTTAAAGAGTTGTTCTGTGTATCTGTTTTGCTTTTATTTAAATGAAAAATATAAATCAAATGTTAACTTTGATAATTATGTTTATTTCTAGCTATTTGAGACGTCTGCCCTCCTGGACTCAGAGTGTGACAATGTAGAGGCAATATTTATGACACTTGCACATAAGTTATATACAAAACAACCTTTAAGGGTTGTCAGTGTTCAGGTAAGACTAAATTGTATACAAATCATATAATAATTTAAGAATGATAAGTCAGAAATATAGTCTTATTATAATGCAACATTTTTTTAATGTTACAAATAGAATTTTAGTAATTAAAATATAACAATAGTGATAAATACCTTCACCGCAGAATAATCTACAGATTTTATACTATTGATACTGTTATAAGATTGAATATACATATACATGAAGGCTAACTATTTTTAAGACAGTTATTTGGAACAATTTTTTATTTATTTTGCACTTCCTATTTAATCATTCAGCTCCCTTATTCTCATCTGTAAGATCACAGATTCGATTCGAAAAGTCACATGCCATCTCGCTTTGACGCTCTGCGATAAAAAGTGATAGGTAGAGGGTTTCCGATTTCCGAGTAATTTCCGATAGTTGAAAATAAGGGGGCTCTGGATTCAACTTTCCCGTCAATAGCAATCACCAGCATACGCCCCACTGCTGGGACAGGCCTTCCTAACACTCTGGCCCAATGCGGGTTGGTGGGTTGTAGTAACAACTGGGACCAACGGCTTAACGTGCCTTCCGAAGCACGGATGAACTCGAGATAATAAATTTTTGATTGACCCATCCCGGGATCGACCATCAGCTTTGTTTCCGTAATCGAAACCAAAGCGTTGAAACCGCTGCGCTACCGAGTTTCTCATGCAATAAATCCGCCAAATTGTACCTTATTTTGTGGATTAAAAGTTAAATTAAATGAATATCCCTGATTTTACGATTTTCCCAGCTTCTCTATCAATTGCACGCGCCCTACTATCTGTGCTGTATATGTATGCCTTAGCGCATAGTTACAATGTACTCTGTGGCACATAGCTCTCTAAACGTTGATTCCGCCGACAGTTGCGACCATAGACTAGAGATATAAACTGTTAGTTACGTCGGTCAGTACGGTGTACAGACGACAGTACATCAAGTGTATCAGTTGCACTGCGAAAGTCGCCTTTATTACAACAGGATTAAGGCCGGTCTCAAGGTCAAACTGTTACGTTTGATTTGCCGTCGGCTGTACGTAATTAAATTACTGGCAACATTTTCGGTGTTACACGCGTGCTATGGTCTAATTCACAATTTATTTCAGACAGTAATATGTAGTAGATTTATTAGTTCCTAATTTCAATCAATCAATTTTATTTATTCCTTATATGACTAGTGTACGGGCTAACCGCGCATAATTATTACATCATTTTAATGTGACCTAGAATAATTTAGCGTGTCTGGCATGACGTCGCGCGCTTTACTTTAATTATTGAGCAATATTGGTGAAAACAATAAATCGGAGTAAAATCGTCACTCAACGGGTTCGATTATTTAGCGCTCTTCGGAGTCACACCCCTTCAGCATCCCATAACATTAACATACCTAGTGTGTGGCTTACGATACAACTAGATTAGTAGGTGTTTCATAAATATGTTTACATTTTATATAGAGTTTATTACATAGAAAAATATCTAAACTAAAAAAAATGTTCACGTCCTCGGGCGGAGGCCCGCGATTATAAACAAATACACACGTGTGTCTGTGTTACACACATTTATATTAATCTAATATATAAAATTCTCGTGTCACAAATTTAGTTACCATACTCCTCCGAAACGGCTTGACCGATTTTCATGAAATTTTATATGTAGGTATATTCAGTAGGTCTGAGAATACTATCATTTTTTTTTGTCATTTTTTTTTATGGTAAAACAACGTTTGCCGGGACAGCTAGTGTTAAATAAAATTAAGAATATAATTTATTAATTGTATCATTTGCGCTACGTTTGATGGTGGATCTACTTAGAACTATGGTTGACACTTACCATCAGGCTTTTGAGAACTAAATAAGTTTTTTTAAATTTGTTGTAGGGTGACCAAAGCTACGGAGTTGTGACGTTACCGCGACAGAGGAGTCGACCTGCGTCTACGCATACAGACGGCTGTTTGTGCAGCTAGAACAACCACCCACGCAGGCAAAACATTGACACATCCAGACAACCTGTTTGTATCTACTATAGCTAGCTATGGTATTCGGAGTATAGATAGTTTTTATTGGGGGCTAAGTATTCTTACTTAGCCCCCAATAAAAACTATCAACTCATAACTAATAACGCTATGATTGATAGTATTATGCATTGAGGTATAAAGTATAGAGAAGAAACCTACACTGCTCTAGCCATCTCATACAGACGGCTGTTTGTGCAGCTAGAACAACCACCCACGCAGGCAAAACATTGACACATCCAGACAACTTGTTTGTATCTACTATAGCTAGCTATGGTATTCGGAGTATAGATAGTTTTTATTGGGGGCTAAGTAAGAATACTTAGCCCCCAATAAAAACTATCAACTCATAACTAATAACGCTATGATTGATAGTATTATGCATTGAGGTATAAAGTATAGAGAAGAAACCTACACTGCTCTAGCCATCTCCACCTTGCCGGCCAAAAAGGTGCTTTTTCACGCCTCTCTTGAAGGTACCCATGTTATAGGAAGGGGGAACACATGTGCTGGCAAAGAATTCCTAGTTCTGGAAGTACGACAAAGAAACGAGGCACTAAATTTCTTTGTGCGTGATGTTTACCGGATTGAGGAGATTTTTTTGAAAGAGGTATGAAAAGATGCATTTAATCTAAATATGGTTTAATTGAAATCCTGAGGGCCTAACAAAATGCCTTACGGTAATTGCTATCGCTAAGCGGAAAATGTATGCTATTTGACAATTGCGACCGAAATGGATGCTTATGTCAAATCTTATACAATTTGTCTATGCCCTGGCCTCAGGTCTTATGTGTCGAGCTATCGTATCTTGTCTTGATAAAGGGGTTTCGTTATTAATCACCTACTGTTTAACATTAATGTCGTTACACGGTGTCAACTGATAGACCAATCATTTGATAAAAGTTATCAATGTATAGGTATCCATTGTGGCGGTACATCGTGGATATACAGCTTTTTGATAAGGATTTAATCGTATTTTTCACACTGATATTGTTTTTTATTATCAAATATGTTTGAGTTGACTAATCAATAAAGTATTTGACCGAAGCCAAAACATCAAAGACTATATAACCAAACATAAATGAAAACATTTTTTCCATAAAAGCAAAAGGACGAATATTAAAAACCCAAACTAAGTTTAGTAGAAAGGGAATAAACTATTGCTAATATTTATAAGTTTTTTTTTCAAAAATCAAATAGTTGTAGGCATTATTTAAAATTAAAAAGTAAAAATAAATCACTGAAAGAATGTTAATTATTATTAGTCTGGTCTTTAGGTTACATTGACTGTTGTAAACAGCGGACATTTTGTCTGGAAGTGTCCAATAGGCCTCACCATGACGTCAGGAGAATCGAGCAAGAAGCGACCTTATTGTTAACTTTTCAAAGGGTTCTAGTAAGTTCAATTAAAAATGCTAGAAGTGCCTAGGATTCAGGGGCAGCTCTCTTTGTGCAATATTTTACCTTAGTACCATATGCTACAATAAGAATCTTATTCATTTTTTATATTTTTTTTCATATTGAAGGGGTATTTATGTCGCTGCCATCTGGTTAAATTAATTTGTTTAGTTAATTGAACTAGAAGCACTCAACGTTTAATAACTTGGAGTATTGACAGTCAGCTCAATTGGACGCCTAGGTGGATCGTTTGGTACTGAAGTTTTTGTGTGAGTATGTTCAAGATTATTTTTTTATAACCAATTATAACTGAAATTATTTCGGTTATAAGTGGTCATAAAAAATAATCTATCACACAAAAGCTCTTCGTACTTAACGATCTGCCTAAGCCTCAATTGGAGTCTAGCAGTAATTACCGGGTAACACAATCAGACGACGTTCACCCATTTGTTTAAACGTTGCGCTCAATGACTTGGCTAGTTGTCCTTCAGTCATTTGATTGAATGCCGGACGGCGCTTAATGAGCGGCCTAGGCGTCCAAATAACTGGCTAATGTAACCAGATGGTTGCGACATTTACATTGCCACTTGGTCAAATGAAATGTGATAAGGATATAGTCATGTTACTATCATACATTCCTCTGGAGTTTGGACGATTTGGTATGCAAATATCAAACTTTTCATAATAATAAAACTAACTCAACAAAGTGAATATTTTTATTTGAAATTTCCTAGTATCTTCTCTAAAACTGGTATTTAATCAGAAACGACATTTTGAATACCAATTTTTTGACCGAGTAGTAACTATTTTTACGATGAGCCTTATATACTTAGACCATAAGAACAAGGTTATCTGTTGTATATCGTTTGTTGCTTAATATACCTACGTTTTTATTATAATTATCTTCCTAATATTGTAACGAATCATTTAGTAATAATAATGATTATTGTAAAACTATGTGGCGA
The DNA here is from genome assembly GCA_947347705.1 of Nymphula nitidulata. Classification (NCBI taxonomy): domain Eukaryota; kingdom Metazoa; phylum Arthropoda; class Insecta; order Lepidoptera; family Crambidae; genus Nymphula; species Nymphula nitidulata. Next base: position 13,784,757 of record OX374636.1, read on the forward strand.
ATTTTGTTGATATCACAAATAAAATCATCTAGAAAAAAAGTCTCACTTGTCCCATTGAAGTAACGATTGCGAATCAATGTGTCCGTTTTTCGACAAATGTTTATTTAAAATCTTAGTTTATTCGGTCATTACCACACAGAAGTTACAATATGAGTGCCAGTTTATATTTAGCAGCTACCGAAATGTAAAATTGTAAATAAAAATTATGTTATTTGAAAGTATTATGATGATACTAATGATATTTAAGAAATTCCAAATGGTAGTATTGTAATTAAAATATGTAATTAAAAAGTGTATCTACTTTGTCAGATTTCGTAGGTTATAAAAAGTTTTAAGAGGTTTTTTTACTGTAAAATAAAGGATATACATACATAAATAAGGGGTGTTAGGGGGATGCTCTCGGAAACGAAGGCAAACGACAGTGACAGACGAAAAAAAACACCTGTTTCACAAATTGCAATTTCTACATGACCTACCTGTGACTGTTTGTATGAAACAGCTGATTTTTTTTCGCGACTTCTAATTTATTTTCTGACAAGTCGTGTTTAGGGTGACCAGCACTGCCATCTGTGTTTTCGAGAGCGTCCCCCTAACACCCTGTATATATTTAGCAAATCAGGTTTAAAATTCGCCTTTGGTGAAAACGAAAATGCATTTTTTTTAAATAATATTTAACAAAGTTGTGATTATTTATTAAATGTTTTTTCCGTTGTTGCTTTTTTATTATTATTTATAAAACAAATATCAGCAACAAATTCACAAGTGATACCCCCATGGTCGCGGCTTCCCTTCATTTTAGGTCAGTTGTTCCACTTGAGTTGCACCGACTCCATATTATATTTTTTGCGGCTTAAGACGCAATTAAAATTAACTTAAAAACGCAATTAAAATTAACTTCCAACCCCTAGTAGACTTTTTAATTAAATTTGGCTCAATTTGTCTTTAGAACAACTGGGAAAAATAATTACGAAATTAAAAAAATATATAACAAGTGAGATAAGTCAGTACAACTTAATAAAATCTCCTGGTTAACTGGAACAAAACGATCCAGAATGCAGGGAGGCCAGAAAGTCCCACTTGTAGCAATTTATAAATGTTATGGATATTACTTTTATTTGGTATTGAAATGAAAACCAAAAAAACATTTAATTCTGTAGCAATTGTTATTGTGCCAATGGTTATTAAACTTATTATTAATAAAGTATACTAAAAGTACAATGAAAGTGAAAAGAATATAATTTTAATAAAGTTAAGTAACTATGTACCTACTGCCACACTAAGGCTGTGCCATTGTTTTCTATGCTATTTTTTGGAATATTTAAAATAGGATTGTAATACAAGCTGTGTCCACGGTAGCGCATATTGAATGTATAAAACGGCAACCCAAAGTAACTTGATTGTAAAAGCAATCTTCCGTGCCCCTAGTGTTTTAATCGAATTGAAATAAATACATTCATCGAATTGAAATAAATACATTCGTCGTCGTATGAAAAGTACAGCAGCGCCTCTATCGTGAATTATTGGAAACCTCTTTTTTATATGGATTTGAGAGGTAAACAAGACTATGATCGTTTTCGTTTCGATTCGATTGAAATTTACACTAGTGGTACCGTACTACTATTATTTCCAGTAGAGAATTTTTTTTACGCTTTTAAATAATTAAATGACTTTCTAGATGTATTATGCTACTTTTGGTTTCAGAACCGCTACCACGGTCACTCGCTTGTATTTTATGAAGCGACTTGTAACTTGGAACCAGCAACGATCCAAGGCTAAGTTTACATATTTCTTGTAGGTAATTGAAGTGTTTGTACCTACACACGCCTGTGTTATATCAGAATTCACCTTAGTACTTTAATCTGTTGTAATAAGTCATTTTTCAACTGACGTTACGCTTGTTATGCGGCCATCTGTACAGTACAATACAGTCGACAGCAAATCAAGCGTCAATTAAGTATCAGACCTCTTATGGAAAAAAAATAAGATTATGGCCTTCCAAGTTTAAGGAATAAGATGCTGTATATTTCGAACGTCTATTGTTAATAAAAAAAATACTCGGATCAGCTATTACGTGTTTTGCCTTGTTCTTACACATGTTGAATTTCACAAGTAAAAATAGACAAAACATAGCTATTAGCTATTCCGAGGATCACACAAAGTATTTTTTTTAAGGGCCGTGTAGGTTAACTAACACTTAACTTACACCCCACTATAACTTAAATCCGCAGGCAAGCCAAATAGGTGCGTCTTTGTAAATTCAATTATTTAATTCAACCGGCCAGAATGCTATTGTACCTAGTACTCGACTAAAAAATGGAAATGAGATAATTATGAAATATTTAGTAAACAAATGTGTCTATTTATACAGAAAGGGTGGCGTGTATGTTATTTTTATTATACAATCATAATAAAAACGTATTACGACGAAATCGTTGTTTTATTAGTGTACCTACTTCGATTTACATACATTTAGTTGAATAATAAAATGGCGTCTTTGAGACTCACTCTTATATTGTAATTCGATTTTGTTGACTGGATTAGCGATCGACTTGCAAGACACCCCTCCGTTAGTCACGCTTTCTGGTCGCTCGCCAAAGCTGCCCAGGACAACTTGTAACTTTCGAAAATCTAAATGATCTCGAGTTTCAGGCTCAATTCGGTCGTGAAACAGTTTGCTGTGTTTCGGATTAAAGTGATAGTTAGCCAGTGTAATTACTGGGCATGGACGGCATTTCACCCAGCCTGGTCACGGGTCACAGGATGACAATACGCACCTGTAATATCAAGTGAGTTTTCCTTGTTATTGCAGGTGTCTATAGGCGGCGGTAACCGCTTATCACCAAGTCAACCCTCAGCTTGTTTGACATCTAGTTGTATAAAAATATTATATTCAAGGGTCGCGGCCATAGACTACAGATAATAATATGTTGCGGTCGTTCGTCCGAGCTTTTGTTCTAGTGAGTGTTGTCTGCTCATTATGTCGAAGTAGCATAGGATAGTGGTATGTTGAAAGTCATACCAACATCGGGATACTTCCACCGAGATTCGAACCCGGGACCCGCGACCGAGTAGCCTGTATAGCAACGGGCACAGACCATTCGGCGAGCGGGTTCTGTATTATAATCAAACGTGTTTTTAATTATTTTTTTTCATTGTAATATCCAAAAATATTTTTGACCCCGACGTGATTTGAACACGCAACCTTCTGATCTGGAGTCAGACGCGCTACCGTTGCGCCACGGAGTCAGTGCTGACAATCACGAAAATGCAGATCAGATGCATTATTTTCAATAAATCAAGATAAACGGATTAGTGAGTATAACTTATCGGTAATGAGGTACAGTCAACAAATCATGTGAGCTGTTAGTGATCTGCAGTTTTATAGACAATTAATTCTATTTAACACTAATAGAATCGTCTGTTGTTTGTAGTATCGACCAAATCTTTAACAAAATATAATCATTTAAGTTATTTTTTGACAATTCTGAGCGCATTTGCTAAGGTAATCATAACTTTTATTTTTCATATTATTAAATGCTCTTGCATAAAAATAACAACACACTTAGTACGATTCGGATTTTAGCACCTCCATTCACCGACTCCGTGGCGCAACGGTAGCGCGTCTGACTCCAGATCAGAAGGTTGCGTGTTCAAATCACGTCGGGGTCAAAAAATACTTTTGAAAAATAAAAATATAAAATTTTTGATCTTATAATAAATTGTGATATGTTACTAATCATTCTTTAAGAAACAAAAAATACTGTGTAAATAAAACCAGAAATTAATATATTTTATTCGTTTATTTTATATCAATAGATGTAATATGATTTAAAACGGCGGATCGCTTGAACAACCATGTTAGGGTAGTAGTGGACACTAAGGGCACTACATTAGACAAACTAGACGCGTTGTCCTTCTACTTTGTACAACTGTTTGTTCATAGAAACGAAAAAATTTCAAAGCAAAATGTTAATAACGAGAAATATATATTTTGAGTTTATGGACACATAATAGGTTAATGGAGATCTAGCAAGTGATTCGAGGGACTTGCTAGTGTGTTCATTTTGAATTAAGGTTAAGACTTTCAAAACAGCTACACTCCATTATAAAAAAAAAACAATATACTGGCTGAGAGAATAAATTGAGCAGAGTCATGGATAATTATAGTAACGTTTTAGGAACCTATGTTGCCAGAAGATATCCATACTAATTTATAAATGCGTAGTATGGTAACTCTGTCTGTCTGTTACCCTTTCACTCTTATACCACTACATCGTTTAAAATTAAATTTGGCATGCAGATAAGATTACATCCCGAGAAAACACACAGGCTACTTTTTGGCGCGACAATCGACACCCACGCGGACGGAGGCGACTAGCATAGATAAACCATGTATAAAATTAAAATATTGTCGCTTTTACATTCTTTAAATATGAATCAAAGTGACTTTTATTGATCTGACAATAAGAACAAATATGTTATTTACTTAACTTTGACGAGTATTTTGCGAGTCGCGATTGTACCTAATTACTTGGTGGCTTGGTGACAAACCCTCTCGACTTGAGATGACGTTGAGATTCATGAACATTATTAGTAGAATAAATTCAAACAGTTGAACAAAGTAGGCGGAACTTGCATAAAACACGTAATCGACAACGACAGGTGGTATATCAAAAAACATTTTACCCACATCCTAAAACTAAAGTTAATTTCTCAAATTTGATAATTGCAAAAAAAAATTCTTTGGATATCAAATACCATGAGTATACTAGTATGGGGGTAGAACTAGCAGTTATTCCTTTAGAAGGTCGTAGAATTCTCGGGGCATCGACTAATCACTCTATTTTCTAACCTAACGGCGGACACATATACACAATTGCATATAGGAGTGGCAAGGAGCTACACACTGATAGGGGAACACGTATGTATTACAATGTAATAGAGTTCAAAATACGCAGTATGCAATTAGGCTAAACACATATTGTTATTTGGTTTCATGAATCTCCGATACGATTAATACGCTATGCCTTTTGTTTATTCTATTTAATTTAAAAATCGCTGCAATAGAAGCTTGGATTATAATTTAACTTTACACAGGTGAAACTCAGCTTCAACAAATAAATATTTGTTGGAGCAATAACCATGAAACCTACAGTTATTTTTGTTTTTGATGACATTTTGTTGTAAATTGGTCTGAAGAAAGTCGTTCAGCTTTATGAATCTAGTACATCTAGCTCTGTTGTAGTACTATGAAGTTAATTTCATCCTGTATAAAATAACTAAAATACAATTTCATTAATTAGTACTAACTATATTAAACTAGAGTTACTAATAACAAAAACACACATTGTAAGGCAAAAATTACAATAAGATTGCACAAAACATTATGTATAATAAAACATAAGCTCATTACATGTCGAATTTGTAATAATAAAATTACTTGTTTTTATTTGAAATTCAAAAAACACGTCGCTAATCGAGTACATTGTAAGAAACTGCCAATAAAATTATATTATTTTCTTAAGTATTCATATTTGATAGACCACAAAAATTTTGTGCTTATCTACGTATTTATTAATGTTAAATCTAAATTTTTATTGAAATTATAATTGATTATTTTTAACAGCCATTCATTTATATATAATATATATAAAAAAATTTAGAAAGTATTATTCCTCTTGAATAAATAATATTTATTTAAAAGAGACTGCTACAATTTTATAGTATGCTTGTATGTTACACAACATGTATACATATTATAATTTTGATGCAAAATATTAATAATAGAAAAAATATGATAAAATTTTTAGATCTCCAAAAGATGAATTCCAACCTTATAGGAATTAGGGTTAAGGATGACTAAAGTCACAATAATACATCACAAATTATTATATCTTTACAAAAAATTAGCCCCTTATATTAGCTGCTTTTTAATACATTGTGCAAATAATAGTACCGTCGACAGCATATCAAACGTAACAGTTTGACGTTGAGACCGCCCTTACTACGCTTGTAATAGAGGCGGTTTTCATATTGTTACAATTGATGTGCTGTCTTCTGTAGATCACTAGTCCGAAAAATATCGAAAAATAAGTTCGAAAGTAAATAAATGAAACCTTTACTATTAATGGATGGTTCACACAGTCGACAGCACATCAAGGGTAACAGTTTTTAAAGACCGCCCTTTAGGCGTTCGTAATAGAGGCGGCTTTCGTAGTGCAACTGTTATACTTGATGCGCTGTCGTCTGTATCACAACATAGCCCCGAACAGGTATATAATCTAGTTATAATTTGCTTATCGTATGCGCTCAATTCAATGCCCTAAACATAGATTTATTCTTATTTATCGCATATTTTAAAGTACATAATCACTAATGCAAATATACAGAAACAGTTAAGATTAGACCTTTGAGAAAAGTTTAACACGATACGTGCGTAGCCGAGGCGCGTTGTGTCCAATCCATTGAAATATACCTATCGTTTATAGCAATTGTCCTGATATGATAGAGTACTAGATACGCGTTACAATATTCATACATCGAGATCGGATATACGGCTTTATTACCTATGCATAATTTATAATCAAATGGAAAACATATTCACGGCAGTATCATTCCCCTGAATACGTTTGGCACTCGCTTTCAATTTCTAACGCCTTTTTCGTATACTAATAATTATTCGACTAAAAGTTATATAGGGTGCGAATCAGAGCATTTATATATTAAACATCAATCACATTCGAAAGGAGACATGTAATACAATACATCAATTGAAAGTTATATAGGTACCTAAACTATTACGAACGATAATTTTATTATCGACTCCGGCGCAACACTAATATTATAGAAATAAATATGTACACCCATTTTTGAAACTGAGCTTGACATACAATAAATATAATAATATAATGAAAACTCACCGATTATCCAATATCAGTAAACTAATATTTTATATCAAGCAATGTATCTTTCAAGCAAAATATTATAATAAATCTGTATAAATAAATATATAAATAAACATTGACGTTCTTACTTATAAGCGATCACTAAACAAATGTTACTTAAAACTGTAAAGCATGGATTTATTTTATAGATCGTCCTTATTCTTCTCGTAATAGAAGCTACTTTTGTAGTTCAACTGTTACTCTTGATGTACTTTCGTCTATACCAGTGATAGAAATATAGTGTTGTAACAGTGTTATCACTTAAAAAGTTTAATGACCGTTTATGAGTTAGGGCGATTGTATAATATAGGTAATAGAAAGAAAAAAATACTTGTTTTGCAATTATTCTAACCGCTAACCTATATTATCAACATAGCTTTAGACTATATATTGTTTTAAGGTAGCCCCTGGTTGTGTGGTTATTTCATTATCCTATCTACGTCTTATAATTCCTGATGAGGTATTATAAAAATTAATAAAGCTAGCTATAATTTTCAATACGCAATAAAAATACATTTTCACCAATTGCTGTAAGTTTAATTTATTGCACGAAATATATTAAGTTCGAAATAGGTAAAACAAAATTAGATAAAATAAATTTGAAGCGTAGAATCCACATTCGTTCTCTACAAGCCTCTTGTTGGAATGGACTAGCCACTGCGTACGGTTTACGTCAATACTTTTCCTTTAGGATATGTGATTGATTCAGGCATTTAGTAATTACCATAAAGCAACCTTATATAGGCTGCTTTATGGTAAGACGAAGCACTTGTCGATTAAAGTTTTCTTTGATTTGCACACTTCGGGGCACGCCTTAATTACGGAGAGTAGACAATGGTTCTGATTCTGTTACACACTGACTCAATATAAAAAGTCATTTTTTAAAATTATTTTTGCAGTACAATGACAGAGACGCAAATACCTTAATTTTAGTTCCACAGAATGTTTCGACTAAGCATGGACCGATTTTGCGACTAGAAAACTTATTGTTAAGAGAGTCAGTAAGGAAGAGACAGACAGTGGTAAAAGTGAGAAGAAAACTATACTCGTATACTATGCTGAAGTAATACTGTTTTTTACTAGAACCTAACGTAGAGAAAATAAATCAATAGCTAAAAATAATATATCAATTTGTAAAAGTACTTTAATATCTCTGTGATACCAGTTGAATCAATATGGTACAGATAAAATTTCAGTATTAAATAATTAGATTCATATATTCTGCGTTAATAATCTAGTGAAAATAAATATCAAAGAAAAACGCAAACTATTTTTGAGTAATGTTTTGATTAAAATAATATAAAACTAGAAAAATTTCACGTCCTGAGGCGGGAATCGAACCCACGACCTTTCGCAATCCGGGCGACTCCTCTAACCACTGAGCCACCCAGGACTTGGGATATCCCTGTGAAAATCTTCTAGTGTATCTGTATTTGCGTTTATGAGCTAACGTCATGTAACGCAATGTTTTGATGTCAGACGTGAGTTACGTCCTTAAGCGCCCTTACAAAACGTTCCAAAACGCCATCACTCCAATAGCGTGTGAGTAGTGTTCGATCAAAACGGAATGCAGCCTATGACTTCCTCAAGGAAAATGTAATGTCACCTAATTACTATGATAGATTAATGAAATAACCAAAACTAACAGCATTTTTACAGCTTCGATAAAATATATCGCTATTACAAATTCCCAGACAAAAACTATCGAACCAAGTCGATTTCTTTGGCTGAACAATCGTTCACGTACACATTTGACAATCACAGAATTCATGATGTCATCAACGTGAGTGAATAATCAAATGAGTTTTTAATCCCTTATGGGAAGGCAAAGGGATTGATGCCTATAAAGTCATTTCCTGTTTACTTTTTTTTCTTAAACGTTTTCTTAAAACTTTAAACGTTCAATTAGACTTCGCCGAGGTTGAAATAGTGTTAAATTGTAGCGTCACTCACTTATTAATAAATCCACACATTGTTAGACAACATAGATATTTATTACACAAAACTATACGAATTTCATATCACAATTAATATTCACAAAGTAACCACCAAACTGCATTTCGAAACACGTCCACGACTCGTAACTAAGACACGACTGCGATTTATTCTGTTTTCTATATCGATATTTATCAGATCATGGTAGAAATAGCCAAGGCAGATACTATCGAATCTACTAGCGACATCTGTATCTCAACCGATATAACCTTATATTGTATTAGCTTTCTGTTTAAATGTAAAGCTATCAGATAACTTGAATTAGAAACTAAAGAGCGTGAGATATGAAGATCACGCAAAAATAATAGATTTTATTAAAAACACATTAAAGATCATTTATCTAATGAATTATCAATTGATCAATGTGTCTTCCGGAAATAAAAAAAAATACAGGTTAGCTTAGTTATACACTAAAATCTTGCTTTTTTAACTGTTGATCGCGTCGCGTCCATCAAGTTTCACGTCACAGGTCAGGAACGTTTAAATATCAAACTGAGTAATGACTAACTCCTGTCCGTTATGCTCTAAGGTGAGCCTGTAACGGAGGTTGGCCGTTCCTCACATATTCTGCCAGGGCGCAGTTACCAACATATTCGTGTCGAGAGAACGGGCTATCCTCTCATGGAGGCCATGGCTCAGCCATAGCATGCGTAGCTTCTCGTACCGCTCCTGGCATAAGTGAAGGGGGTTACCGCGTCTAAGCCCCTGTGAAGAAATGATATTTTTAATGAGCTGTGTAATTTTTATATGCATAATAAACCTATTTCGACCGGCTCTTGGTATACAGGCTATTTGGTCGGGAGGTCTTTGGTTCGAATCCCGGTAAGAGCAAATGTTTGTATGATGAGTACGAGCATTTGTTTACGATTCATGGATATTTATATGTTTATTTAGTATATTTCTAATATTTATATACATATTAATAATAATAATAAAGCTTTATTTTTCCCTCTTACAGTTTTTATACATTGTATTTTTTTTTAATTTATATAATTTTTTATATTGGGGCCCCTTGATGGGTGAAAGCCTCATCCTGGTGATTATATACATATTACTATCATTATTTTCTCCGTTATCTAGTATCCATAACACAAGCTCTTTGGGCTAGATAATAGGTGTGAGTGTATGATTATTACTATTATTATTATTAATCTGAAATAGTGCTCATGAGCTGGCGCAAAACTTTAGCATCTCCTTTTGACATTAGAAGCAAACAATGAAATTTGAAGATCCACGGCCGCCCTACTGAACTTTAGCATCTCCTTTTGACATTAGAAGTGAACAATGAAATTTTATTTATAGAAGATCCACGGCCTTCTGGTCCATCCCCCCTGTAACCGTCTAGGCAGTAATAGGCAGCTGCCAGCTTGCCTACGACGTCGGCCCACCTGGTCGGTCTCCCCGTAGCCGTCGAGGTAGGGCGCGGCCAGCATGGTGCCCCTGGCCGGAGCCCCCAGCAGCATCAGCTCGCATCCCTCACCCTCAGTAACATATGACGTGGGCCCACCTGGTCGGTCTCCCCGTAGCCGTCGAGGTAGGGCGCGGCCAGCATGGTGCCCCTGGCCGGAGCCCCCAGCAGCATCAGCTCGCATCCCTCACCCTCAGTAACATATGACGTGGGCCCACCTGGTCGGTCTCCCCGTAGCCGTCGAGGTAGGGCGCGGCCAGCATGGTGCCCCTGGCCGGAGCCCCCAGCAGCATCAGCTCGCATCCCTCACCCTCAGTAACATATGACGTGGGCCCACCTGGTCGGTCTCCCCGTAGCCGTCGAGGTAGGGCGCGGCCAGCATGGTGCCCCTGGCCGGAGCCCCCAGCAGCATCAGCTCGCATCCCTCACCCTCAGTAACATATGACGTGGGCCCACCTGGTCGGTCTCCCCGTAGCCGTCGAGGTAGGGCGCGGCCAGCATGGTGCCCCTGGCCGGAGCCCCCAGCAGCATCAGCTCGCATCCCTCACCCTCAGTAACATATGACGTGGGCCCACCTGGTCGGTCTCCCCGTAGCCGTCGAGGTAGGGCGCGGCCAGCATGGTGCCCCTGGCCGGAGCCCCCAGCAGCATCAGCTCGCATCCCTCACCCTCAGTAACATATGACGTGGGCCCACCTGGTCGGTCTCCCCGTAGCCGTCGAGGTAGGGCGCGGCCAGCATGGTGCCCCTGGCCGGAGCCCCCAGCAGCATCAGCTCGCAGTCCCTCACCCTCAGGAACACTCCGGCGCCGGCCCCGCACTGCAACGCGTGCGCTACGCCCGCGCCTACATGCTCCGTGCCGCTGTTGCGGTTGGCCTTCAAATAAACAAACATTTTTTCTAGTTTTATATTTTAAGTACTAATTTTCAAACATTTATAATAACGTTAAAACCGAAATTAAGAATATTTGAAAGCACTGCCCCAACTTGATTTGTAAAAATACTCGTTTCGGATGTTGAAATAGAACATTGCGACATTGTAGGGTGGACGTTAGCTCATAAACGCAAATACAGATAGACTAGAAGAATTTCACAGGGATACCCCAAGTCCTGGGTGGCTCAGTTGGTTAGAGCAGTCGTCCGGATCGCGAAAGGTCGCGGGTTCGATTCTCGCCACAGGACGTGAAATTTTTCTAGTTTTATATTTTAATTACTAAGTAATTTTTCAAACATTTATAATGATGTTAAAATCGAAAACTAAGAAACATCTTTGATTTTTTTTTATACAACTAGATGACAAACAAGCTGACGGCCCACCTGATGGTAAGCGGTTACCGCCGCCTATAGACACCTGCAATAACAAGGGAAAATCACTTGATATTGCAGGTGCGTTGTCATCCTGAGGCCTAAGATGAAATGCCGTCCACGCCCAGTAATTACACTGGCTACCTTTCCCTTCAATCCGAAACACAGCGAACTGTTTCACGGCTGAAATAAGAAAGGCGGTGGTACCTACCCAGACGACCCTACATACGGGCCTACCACCTAGGCCTCTGATGATTGAAACTGATTACTACCATTATAAATGATGTTTTTTTTTTGTGATTTCAAATTTATTTTTCAACAAATCGTGTTTAAGGTCTCGAGCACTGCCACCTGCCCTCGTATCCGAGAGCGTCCCCCTAGCACCCAGTATACATATTCTTAATTTTTTTTCAAAATCTATATATATAAAAATGTTATGTTGGTTTGAGTACGTTTCAAAAACTCAAAAAGTTCTGCACCGATTGCGTCGAAATTTTAACATGATATAAAATCCGCATCAAGGATTGTTTTTATCTATTTTTTGCATCAGTCACATATCTGCGACCGCGAGAAAACAGTTTTTTTAACGATGCGCCACTGCATATTATAAATGTGTGAAAAATATATTTACATAGAATAATCTAGATCCAGCCCGCGACTTTTTTTAAAATTTATAAGTAAAAATAAGTTTTGATTAAACTTTTTGATATAAATTACTTTATAATTTCTTTAACTTTTTTTTATTCATTTTTTTAGCCCCCAGTGAAAAATGAGGGGTGTTATTTAAATTATAAGTTCATTTCGCTTGGAAAACTCGATAAAAATAAAATTAGTTTCGAAAAATTACATGCTCTGCTTCTTGTAGCCACAGATACCTTGATCAGGGGGCAAATAGAGTCATTCATTTTTTGAGGTAGGAGAGGAATCAACGGATACAACTCGCAATGACACTTCACTACATAATTTAATATGATACTCAATACTAATATTAATTTTCGACCTTCATAAACATTTTAAATGTAGTTTTTGTAGACATCAGGCCCAATATGTATAAAAAACTAAAATTACCTTTGGTATTTCCGTCTGGCAACAGTAGCTCTGCGAACACAGTATCTTGCCACAAACCAGGCACATGGTCGGGTACTTGCTGTCTTCCCTCTCAGAGTTGGGGCAAGAGAATTCAGAAACCACATTCATTAGTTCCGAGAAATCCTCTGGCAGCGGCATCAGCTTCGGCGGTTCATTCGGTTCAAGCACTACCCTAGGGTCCAGACACTCCGCTGGCAAAGTCCCCCATTCTAGAACCTTCTTCCTAGCTAAAGGTGTATCTAGCAACTCCTTGAATGTCTTCGGCAGATCTAAATACCCACACATTGTCTCCCACGTGTCTCCTCCGTACACAGTCAATTCCGTAGGCGGAATAATATCACTTAAGAAATGGTAAAACAAACAACAACATCTAAGGAACCCGTAACACTGTTTCTTCACCATATCCCACACTTCTGCAGCGTTTAAGCCCCAAGCCATTTCTCCTTTGCGCAGTTCTGTAATTAAAGGTAACAAGTTTGCTACATCTTCCGTTTTCTTGCTGTACTCTTCTTGCCCTTCCATTGGCTCGCTCTTGCAATCAGCAATGTCCATCACTAATAACGCTCTCGTAATATGGGCACGTAGCGCTTGGAGAGTGAATATTCTCGCTAAATGTGTGGGGCGGGCTGGACCGGCCATTTTGCAGAACATAGACGGAGCAGTCAGTACCAAAGCTACTAACGTTCCGAAAGGCTCGTGGGATAGTGGCGATGTAAACTCTAAGGTGTTTAATGATGACAAGGCGTGATGAGAGAGGTGTTTAGGGAACTGCCATATTGAAGGCACGGCCGCGGCGAGCCGTATCAGTATTTGTAGCGCGTCTTTGTGTCTTGTGGGCAGGTCTCCCAGTAGCGGTCGCTTCTCGGCCGACAGAACAGCGTCTGTGCTCATTATGGTGTAAGATGTGGCACGATACAAAGCGGCGATTGATGCCAACCCGCTAGAATTCTTTTGGCCACTTATAGACGGCAATATCTGGAAAATTAAATAAACACAGATGATTAGAGAACAGCATGTGAGCATGATTTTTACGGACGACTACAACGTTTCCCGCGTGGCCGTATACAATACAGCTAGAGGAGAACACCGTCAGTTTTAATCGGTAGACTGCAGCGCAGGAATCCGACATAACCCAGATGTGGCCCCTTATCACAGATGAGTAGCTCTAAAAGCTTCCTAACAAAAAAAAGGTGAGCTTGATTTTTCGCAACACATATGTAGGTCTTCTTTAAAAAGGAAATATTATGAAGCCAAGGTTTAGAGAAGAGGGCAAAAATAATGCAAATCATTTTTGAATAGTTCAATTCTTTTTCATTTGATTTGTTTTGTTGTAATGATTTTTGAAATAGTATACTTATACTTGGCTGGATATTATTTCATCTACTTTTAACTTGATTAAAATGAAAGTCAACTTACAGCCGCGAAGTTTTCAATCAGCGACTTGGTCTGATCGTTGTATAGTGGCATCTCTCCTTCAAAGTGGACCGTGAATTCATTCGGCAGCAAGTTCTCGGCATGCGTGGACATGTACACCTCTGATTCATCGGTGGGATCGTCCTCCATATCCGAGGACATTGCTCCTACACTCCTCGCTCTCGCCTGACAGTGCATTTCTTCACAGGTCTCAGTACATATATGGACAGATTCGCTAGATACTTGATGTTTTAGTTTAAGGATCAGGTCTACGGATTCGAAGTAAACTTCTTCGCTGAGTGCAGGGGGGGTACCGCTGGGGTGGGGGGGAGCCGGAAGGAGTGGTAGAGCAGTGTTGCATAGTCGCTCGCAGAGAGGACACAGGTATTCTTTCTTCTCGACGTCGAAAGCCGCTGGCTGGCGGAGTCGGTATGGTCTGCGGAGGATTCTTTCTTTTACTTTCATTTTTCAAGCCACGTTAGACTACTGGGAGTCTTATGACAATTGAAAGCCTAATTTTTCTGAAATCTGTGGCTAGTCAGGTTGATAGCACATATGGGCAGTCACTGTTATTACTGCACACTACTTGTTAGAATATAAATATTTATAATAGTGATAATAATAGATTATTGCCTATGTTATTTAGTTATTATCTTATATATAAAATTCTCGACTCACAGATTTAGTTACCATACTCCTCCGAAACGGTTTGACGGATTCTCATGAAATTTATATGTATATTCAGTAGGTCTGAGAATCGGCTGCTATCTATTTTATTTTTTGGACACGTTTTTTTATGGCAAAACAACGTTTGCTGGGTCAGCTAGTTATATTATAGAATTCTATATTTTTATAATAAAGAAAGTAGTGTCCAGTAATAGTGACTGTCCACATACCTACACTAGCAATGTTCTGGTTTTGGTTTGGTATCTAAGCTGATTTCAAATCATTGCAACTCATTTTCAATACTTCTAAAAGACCGTATAAACAATTTTAAAATTGGCACAAAACAACCTTAAAAAACACATAAAATTTATAACTTGACTATGAGTCGAACTTCACAGCGAGATGATGTTTAAAAACAATAGATTCAGTAATATTATCAGTTGCTCTAAGTTTACGAATCACTGGATTAAAAAAAAAATACACTATAGAAATAGCATTTGAACTATTTCTATATTTTTTCTACAAAACCACATTAATTTGTTGCTAACTATTTAGGATCCAATCAACTTCTATGACCGATGTAGATAGAAATGGACAAAGATCATTCCGTTTCCCGCAATAATCCAACATGGTCCTTCGAGCCCTCCACTCACCTCCTATTCTCCTTATCCAGCACATTGTCGACGTACTTCCTCCAGCACTTGGCATGTAAAGCGTGCCCACAGCTGGACACGTGGGGCTGGGCCCTGATGCCAGCCGGGAGGTGCGCCCCGCGCCAGACTTCGGCCTTCGATTCCTGTCCGGCAGGCATTAAAGCCGTGGGGCCAATGTTCGAGTTCCGAGTGCGGTCTAGGACGCTGGAGTTCTGAGCGAACGCTACCAAGACAAGAGGCACTCCTGTCGAGTCTACGCGGGCCTGTGAGGAAAAATAAAGGAGTTAGACACTGGGCATAATTCTGAAGACACTTTTCACAAGAGAAAGTGATATACTGTACTTAAATTTAGACTTAGGGTGCTAATTTAATATCTCTTTCTCGCAATATGTAATAGGGAAAAGATAGCAAGAGTTCGTTAAGAGCTGTCAACTAAATTAAGACAGATTTCAAAGAAACCATAGACAATTTTAGACTGCATTTACGAAGGTGCCTCCGAAACACCATTTTATCACGTCCAATAAGGTCTAAAATTGAACGCATGTTTCTTAATGTCAAATCATATGACAGCCATCCTTTTCGTATTCATATTGAAAGAAAGAGGTGCACTGAACTTAAATTTATACTTAGCATGTGTTCTCCAGAATTAGGGCCATTGTATTTATTTAAAAATCATTATTTCTAAGGCGCCACCTCCATCAGAGGCCACGATCCTATCGCTAGGTAATTTCCATGAGACGACGACGATTATGACAGTCTACTTTAATATAATATAATATATAATATAATATAATAATCATACACTCACACCTATTATCTAACATTCTAACCCAAAGTAAGCATCATTAAGAGCTTGTGTTATGGATACTAGATAACGGAGAAATAATGATAATAATATATATATAAATATTAGAAATATACTAAATAAACATATAAACATCCATGACTCGTAAACAAATGCTCGTACTCATCATACAAACATTTGTTCCTACCGGGATTTGAACCCGGGACCTCTTGACCGAGTAGCCTGGGGTACAGACCACTCGGCCAGCCGGTCGTCAAAGCCTCAACTTTTGTTATTATTATTGTTGCGAGTCTTTGAAGTTGGGTTCGTCGTATCGCCGCGATTATAGCGCCGTGTCACAGAATTAAGTGGCAAGACTCGCTCGTGAACGTAGCGCCTAAGACTTTGACGACATCTGATTAAGTAAAGACAGCAAACAAAACCGATGAACATAGTTGTTATTATACTATGACAGATTAAAAAATAAGAAATGATTATTAAAGTAAATACTCAGGCGGGCGACTAATTGAAACGCATTGAAACTCTTCTTTAGTTTTGAAAAACACGGTACATAGTGTAGTGTATGTGAGCGACCTCCTCCTGACACATGATGCACACTCGGCCGGGCTCGGGCACTATACACAGACCTCCTCCTGGCACATGATGCACACTCGGCCGGGCTCGGGCACTATACACAGACCTCCTCCTGGCACATGATGCACACTCGGCCGGGCTCGGGCACTATACACACACCTCCTCCTGGCACATGATGCACACTCGGCCGGGCTCGGGCACTATACACACACCTCCTCCTGGCACATGATGCACACTCGGCCGGGCTCGGGCACTATACACAGACCTCCTCCTGGCACATGATGCACACTCGGCCGGGCTCGGGCACTATACACAGACCTCCTCCTGGCACATGATGCACACTCGGCCGGGCTCGGGCACTATACACAGACCTCCTCCTGGCACATGATGCACACTCGGCCGGGCTCGGGCACTATACACAGACCTCCTCCTGGCACATGATGCACACTCGGCCGGGCTCGGGCACTATACACAGACCTCCTCCTGGCACATGATGCACACTCGGCCGGGCTCGGGCACTATACACAGACCTCCTCCTGGCACATGATGCACACTCGGCCGGGCTCGGGCACTATACACAGACCTCCTCCTGGCACATGATGCACACTCGGCCGGGCTCGGGCACTATACACAGACCTCCTCCTGGCACATGATGCACACTCGGCCGGGCTCGGGCACTATACACACACCTCCTCCTGGCACATGATGCACACTCGGCCGGGCTCGGGCACTATACACACACCTCCTCCTGGCACATGATGCACACTCGGCCGGGCTCGGGCACTATACACACACCTCCTCCTGGCACATGATGCACACTCGGCCGGGCTCGGGCACTATACACACACCTCCTCCTGGCACATGATGCACACTCGGCCGGGCTCGGGCACTATACACACACCTCCTCCTGGCACATGATGCACACTCGGCCGGGCTCGGGCACTATACACACACCTCCTCCTGGCACATGATGCACACTCGGCCGGGCTCGGGCACTATACACACACCTCCTCCTGGCACATGATGCACACTCGGCCGGGCTCGGGCACTATACACAGACCTCCTCCTGGCACATGATGCACACTCGGCCGGGCTCGGGCACTATACACAGACCTCCTCCTGGCACATGATGCACACTCGGCCGGGCTCGGGCACTATACACAGACCTCCTCCTGGCACATGATGCACACTCGGCCGGGCTCGGGCACTATACACACACCTCCTCCTGGCACATGATGCACACTCGGCCGGGCTCGGGCACTATACACACACCTCCTCCTGGCACATGATGCACACTCGGCCGGGCTCGGGCACTATACACAGACCTCCTCCTGGCACATGATGCACACTCGGCCGGGCTCGGGCACTATACACAGACCTCCTCCTGGCACATGATGCACACTCGGCCGGGCTCGGGCACTATACACAGACCTCCTCCTGGCACATGATGCACACTCGGCCGGGCTCGGGCACTATACACAGACCTCCTCCTGGCACATGATGCACACTCGGCCGGGCTCGGGCACTATACACACACCTCCTCCTGGCACATGATGCACACTCGGCCGGGCTCGGGCACTATACACAGACCTCCTCCTGGCACATGATGCACACTCGGCCGGGCTCGGGCACTATACACACACCTCCTCCTGGCACATGATGCACACTCGGCCGGGCTCGGGCACTATACACAGACCTCCTCCTGGCACATGATGCACACTCGGCCGGGCTCGGGCACTATACACACACCTCCTCCTGGCACATGATGCACACTCGGCCGGGCTCGGGCACTATACACAGACCTCCTCCTGGCACATGATGCACACTCGGCCGGGCTCGGGCACTATACACACACCTCCTCCTGGCACATGATGCACACTCGGCCGGGCTCGGGCACTATACACAGACCTCCTCCTGGCACATGATGCACACTCGGCCGGGCTCGGGCACGCCGCCGCCCCACACGCCCAGCGCCGCGCCACAGTACAGCGCGCGCATGTCTTGGGCCCCACCATCGCCGGTGGGCTGTAACAACAACATAATACATATATTTTTACAACCTATACAGAGTGGGGCGAAAGCTTAAAATATCGCAAACAGGAATTAACTGAAAGAAGACTTCATTTTAATTTAAAAACAACATTAAATGTCTTCCTGAACAAACAATAAAATAAAAGGAAGCGAAACAATCTTTAAATCATTTTCAAATAAGAATTTTTGAAGTGTTAAAGTACAACTAATAGAATATTAATACTTGGGTAAGTGAAATAATAAATTAATTTTTCATGTTACGGGATTGCACTCATTACTATAAAAAAACAGCTATCAAATAACTTCACATTTTAAAACGGACAACTTTTGGACAAAAATTTAAAGTGTGTTTTATTTTGGTTACGTCAGAGTTTGTTTACTTCATTTTTAGCTGTAGTTGTATTGTAAAACCAGAAGATTTAACTGCATTCCGCATTACCTCAGTAACAGTCTCCTCAAAGAGCGTGGCGTGGTTGGATATGAAGTTGTTCATTTGAGTCTTCATCTGCGCCATCAACTTGGCGCGACGTTCCGCGGCTAACTTCGCGCGGCGAGTCTTCTCCGCCTCTGTACACAGATTATAACGAATTTATACAGTGTAGAAAGGAATAATTTATGTTATGTTAAGGAGAATGAACGGTAAGAGAAATTTATATGCAAACAACTAGTGCCGCATGTAGAATCGCGGTCTAGAAATGTTCACCACCTTAAGGTTTATAATTGCATGCAAAAATCTGTGTCACAGGGTCGATGATATAATTTGATTAGACATAGGGCATTGATTATGACACACACAAAAATCGGTCGCATTATGATGGTTATTAAGATTAAAAAAAACACCTTTTTTGTTAAAAAAATTTCAAAATATTATCTGCTAGAAACGAGTAAAAGTAAAGCAAGTACCTAAATGTTACTGGAAGCCCTTTCTTACATTACGATATTTGCAAGAGACGATACTTCAGTCGCATACCAATATTCTTATTTCAGCCACGAAACAGCTCGCTGTGTTTCGGATTTAAGGGAAAGGTAGCCAATGTAAATACTGGGCATGGATGGCATTTCATCTTAGCCCCCAGAATGACAACGCACCTGCAATATCAAGTGATTTTCCCTCGTTATTGCAGGTGTCTATAGGCGGCGGTAACCGCTTACCATCAGGTCGGCCGTCAGCTTGTTTGTCATCTAGTTGTATATAAAAAAGATTGTTTTCGCCTACGACGACGCGTAGGGTACCGGTAGTGTAGTTTACGGACCGCTATAAAAATGTATGTGAGATACCCCTCGGCGACCTATCTTCAAGACTCGCGTAGGATACCAGTCGTCTGTAAGTAGCGTAATGTATGAAGGGCCTAACAGATGCATTTCATTTTAATTGTGTACATTTTTATCATCAAATGTCATTTACAGTCCTTTAGTGAATAGATGCTTCACATGTACTTAAAGTATCTAGACTTAGCATTTAGCCTTCACTGCAGACAGTGTGACAGAGAATCTAATTTGAAAATTGATAAACATTTTAGACCGCAATTGTACACTGTTCTAGCCGCCTCCACCTTGTCGGTACATAAAATTGCCTTATTACGTCTCTTTAAAATGCACCTATGTCATTAGAACGACGGGACAAATGTGCCAAAGAATCCAAAGTTAGATTATGCTTGCCAAAGAAACGAGTTCTTCTATTACTTTCTGCGTGATCTGGTAAAAACAGTTAACTGATGGCACCGAAGTCCGGCATACTAATACTAAATTATGATTCAAATCTAATCTAGAGGCGTTTTTTGATTGATCAGTGAAACCTCCCATGTCACTCCTAAAATGTAATAGGTAAGGTAAGACACTGGTAATAAAATACTCACCAGCTGTTTCGGCAGATGCCGGCTTCTGCTCCTCATCCGCCTCCATGTTCTCTCCGTCGCCAACGTGTTCGTCGGCTTGTCCCAAGAGTGCTCTGGGAATAAGTATCAATATTGTACAACCTGTTAATGTAGAATAAACAAAAATAGGGTTAATGTATACAAGAGAATGACTGTCAAAGACAATGGTGAACTAAACAAATCAAAGCGCCCTAAATGTATCCTAAGGTGCACCAGAGATTGTGGTTAGAGTTAATGAATACAAGGGAATGATTGTCAAAAACAATGGTGAACAAAATAGTGGTGAACAAAACAAAACAAAGCGCCTTAAATGTATTCTAAGGTGCAGCAAATTGTGGTCTTTACTTTAGCAAGAACAGTACCCTCTCCGAGACTGTAACTAGCAGCGACAGCTTCTACGTTCCTCTGTAGCAGAGACAGTAGAGGGGCGATTAGTGTGTAGACCATCCTGGCCAGCGGTCGGTGCGCGTGGACCTGGCGGGTACATACCTCATCCTGGCCAGCGGTCGGTGTGCGTCGACCCTGGGGCTGGGCCTGGCGGGTACATACCTCATCCTGGCCAGCGGTCGGTGTGCGTCGACCCTGGGGCTGGGCCTGGCGGGTACATACCTCATCCTGGCCAGCGGTCGGTGTGCGTCGACCCTGGGGCTGGGCCTGGCGGGTACATACCTCATCCTGGCCAGCGCCCACTTGGCCAGCGGTCGGTGCGCGTGGACCTGGCGGGTACATACCTCATCCTGGCCAGCGCCCACTTGGCCAGCGGTCGGTGCGCGTGGACCTGGCGGGTACATACCTCATCCTGGCCAGCGCCCACTTGGCCAGCGGTCGGTGCGCGTGGACCTGGCGGGTACATACCTCATCCTGGCCAGCGCCCACTTGGCCAGCGGTCGGTGCGCGTGGACCTGGCGGGTACATACCTCATCCTGGCCAGCGCCCACTTGGCCAGCGGTCGGTGCGCGTGGACCTGGCGGGTACATACCTCATCCTGGCCAGCGCCCACTTGGCCAGCGGTCGGTGCGCGTGGACCTGGCGGGTACATACCTCATCCTGGCCAGCGCCCACTTGGCCAGCGGTCGGTGCGCGTGGACCTGGCGGGTACATACCTCATCCTGGCCAGCGCCCACTTGGCCAGCGGTCGGTGCGCGTGGACCTGGCGGGTACATACCTCATCCTGGCCAGCGCCCACTTGGCCAGCGGTCGGTGCGCGTGGACCTGGCGGGTACATACCTCATCCTGGCCAGCGCCCACTTGGCCAGCGGTCGGTGCGCGTGGACCTGGCGGGTACATACCTCATCCTGGCCAGCGCCCACTTGGCCAGCGGTCGGTGCGCGTGGACCTGGCGGGTACATACCTCATCCTGGCCAGCGCCCACTTGGCCAGCGGTCGGTGTGCGTCGACCCTGGGGCTGGCCGCCAGTCTCTGCAGCAGCGCCAGTAGTCCGCTGCGCGCGGCGCTCTCGGCGAACGCCAGGAACTCGTAGTGGCCGCTCTCCTCGTCGCGCAACGCGTAGCCGATCAGGTGGAGCGCCTGCGGTTACGTAATTAAATATGTTTAATAATAAATTGGGCACCTAAAAATACTAAGTGAGCGACGAAATTAATGAACTGATACCTAATCGTTGAATAGATGCCCAAATCAGATTTTACACAAGGTGTTGTCATATTTTAAGAGCTCATTCTACCCATCAAACAGTCAACTTTTATTATGAGGACAACTACGAAATCGCGAAAGGAAATTGGAACATCTGATTACTTTTATATCTATTTTGTAAGGTCTTGTAGATGTTAATTAGTATTTTCATTGATTAGTATGATGCACAGTACATCTTATTAAACATTCCTCAGCTTATATACAATCGACAGCACTGAATTTCGACCGTTCGACCTTGAGACCGCACTAACCTTTGAAAATTTGCTACTATTTTTAACTTTCATACCAAAAAGTTTCTTAATAAAAAATATATACATTCATAGATTACCTTATGAACCTGCGTCTCAGAGAAGGATCTGGTCCGCAGGTCTATGGCACGCTCAAGAACTGTCCTCAATACGTGCAACGCAGCATCGCTCTGTAATAAGCTGGCGAGCAGATGGAACTCTGGCGTCAGTTGAGGCAACGGTGGCGGAGGACAGCATTCTTGAAGACCTGCAGCAAAATCAGAAACATTGGTTGATTTCTCGTTTTTTTAATGTAGCAAAAGTTTGCCTGATGGTAGGTATGCTGTCATAAAAATGAATATGAAGCGTTATGTTAAAAAGAATGGATTATGATTCCCAGTGTTCAAAACACCACAAGGAAATTTTCTTTATATATATAGAACTAGATGATAAACAAGCTGATGGCCTGTTGGTAAGTGGTTAGCGTCGCCTATAGACACCTCAATCTGAAACACAGCGAACTACTTTACGGCTGAAATAAGACGGCGGTGGTACCTACCCAGTCGACCCTACATACGGGCCTACCACCTAGCTAACACTAACTTAGTCTGACCTATCGAACAAAAAGTTTGGCTTGACTAAAACTAGGTAACAGACCATCCCTGAAAGTCGGAGTCAGATGGAGATGGACGTATTTAATTTTGCATCATTCGTATTATGCCAATCGGAAGATTGTTATCATGGTCGAACACCTCAAATATCAATTTCATTGCTGAGTTATTGATCGGTTATCTTAATCACAAATTATAATGTTACCAAAACTTAACTACAAAGTTCAATCTGTAAGAGACTATATTGGCGTTAAGTTTGAGATGGTTTTATAGAGATATGACTCACCCGCAGCCTTCCTCCTATTCCTCTGCTCCTCCTCGCTCCTGGACAGCTCCTCCCTAGTGTAGTGGTAGTAGAAGGTGTCGTATTCGTCGTATAAGTGCGGCTTCAACCGATAAACGCCCCGGTTGTTGCCGCCTGAGGGTTTGATGAAGTCAGCCACTTCGTGAATCACGGCTTCGAGGCCCGTTTCGTGTAACTGGTCTTCTGGTAGTGATCTGGAAGACGGAATATTGCGATAAAAACATATATAAAAGTTCCATTAAGGAGTTTCAAATTACGAGAGTAGAAAGGTTAAATGATAAAACCTTCTTGGAGCGATTTTGTTCAATATTTTTTCTCACTAGAGCAAATGAGGCGAAGGATTTGCATATGCGCGTCATTTTCATATGTAACGTCGAAGACTGTACTAAATTTCCGACTCATTTGAAAACAAAATATTAATACCTATTGTACAGTCGACAGCACATCCAACATTACATTTTGACCTTGAGACCGCCCTTATTCCGTTCGTAATAGATGCGGCTTTCGTAGTGCAACTGTTACACTTGATGCGCTGTTGTCTGTACTGTTTTCTAGTAAATATATTGAAAAAAAAAATGTTTCAAATATTAGCGAGACAGACGTGTGGAAATTGTCATTTGTAAAATCATGATTATGTTAAGACTATTCCGTTATTTAGTATCCATAACAAGCTCTTCATGATGCTTACTTTAGGCTAGATACTAGTATTTTATTATTTCCTGATTGGCTGTAGTTAGTATTACCTGTTAAGTTCAGAGTGTGGCATGGGTTTGACGCACAGCATCTGTATGATTTCCTTCTTAGTGCGGTCTTCATTGGTCACTTTGCCCACTCCCGGCACCCAGCGAGACCCCACCACTGAAAAACAACAGATCGAGTTGTTGTAAGAGTGTTGTATGTTGTGTAGAAGTACCTAATAGAGCCCGAAATAGTTTAATACCGCTAATGTTTTAAAAACCATGCATCTTAAATTCCGGTACAAAATTCGATCCAAAACGCCATTACATTTTATGTGAACTTTGTGACGACAACTGTTACCAAACCCTGCTAAAATGCTATGGTGATTTAGACGGTTTTCCCTTTGTCCTAAGAGTGATTTAATTGCATCTTGTCTAAAAGATACTATTTAAATTCCGTAATAGTACACTAAACTATTGCGGTTATAAACATTTTTTTTTTCATAAAAGCTACTGAATACAACGTCAAAAAGTCGACATCCCTATTACAAGATCGACAAAAAAAATTACAGTATTAAAAATCAGCAACAATCCAGTCCATACCAGTAATGAATAACGCGAGGAAGTATAAAATTTCAATTTGAATTATATCCCTATTTTATATTATAGTAGGTATAGAAAAACAGCAAAGAGGAGCTCGGTGGCGTATTGGTTTGAGCGCTCTGGTTTCGATACGAAAACCAACGCAACTTTCGCCATGGTCTATCCTGGGATGGGTCAATCAAAGTTTGTTATCTCGAGCTCCTCCGTGCTTCGGAAGGCACGTTAAGCCGTCGGTCCCGGTTGTTCCTGTAACCGCAGTGGGACATATACAGGGTGGCACATTTAGATCAGTCAGTATGGGAAACTCTGAAACGATAAGACATACGAAAATCTCTTCTTAGGAACCATGTCATCGATTTTAGTAATAGTCGCTCTCTTAAAATTGCAGTGACCTTGCAGGGTGTCACGTGCTCAATGTTTTGAAAGAATCTTTTACCACCATAATGTACCATGTGACAAGCAATAAATAAATAAATAATAAGAAAAACTGCATTCATACTTTAAAAAAAACGCGTACTCAGCTCGGGAATCGAACCAGGGGTGCGATTCTGTAACGAATCTCGCACCTTACTTCGCAAGTAACTTCGAATTCAACTGTCAAATAGGGCAAAAAATGTATGAAAATTTGCCCTATTTGACAGTTGAATTCGAAGTGACTTGCGAAGTGAGGTGCGAGTTTTGTTACAGAATCGACAGGCAGGACGTTTTGAAAAATTAAACTAGCACTATTTTTTAGTTGTTTGTAGCTCTTTGCTAGTGTGATGAACCTCATTTGAAAATGGAACGTCTTGGTTTGAACAGAGATGATAAATTTCCTATGGTAGTAATTTCGGACACTTATTAAAATAAATTAAAAGATATGAAAACAATGCATTTTATTCATCATGTTTCATTGTAACGTTTACTGCTTAAGACCTACACAATCGATATCTTAAAAATAATAGTGATATTTTAATTTTTCAAAACGTCCGAATTCGATTCCTGAGCTGAGTACGCATTTTTTTTTAATGCAGTTTTTATTATTACTAAAATCGATGACATGGTTCCTAAGAAGAGATTTTCGTATGTCTTATAGTTTTAGACTTTCCCATACTGACCGATCTAAATGTGCCTCCCTGTATAGGCTGGTGATGAAAACAGCAGCATTCCAGTCCGTACCAGTAATGAGCAAGGTGAGGAACTCCTCGACCATGCTGATGGTGTACCGGAGCTGGTCATCCTCGACGCCGCGCTGCTCGAAGTCCGCGCGCGCCCACTCCAGCAGATTGAACTTATTCAACACGTGGATTATGAATTCGTTGCTCTCAATCAGGGATGCGCCGATCTGGGAATGTTTGAAAATATGAAGTTAACTAGGTTGAGGGGCATTTGTCCTCATAAAGCAACCCGCATTGGGTATGAACCAGCGCTGCCAGATATTTTTCTTGAAAAGTCA
Organism: Nymphula nitidulata; assembly: GCA_947347705.1. Classification (NCBI taxonomy): domain Eukaryota; kingdom Metazoa; phylum Arthropoda; class Insecta; order Lepidoptera; family Crambidae; genus Nymphula; species Nymphula nitidulata. The sequence continues at coordinate 13,811,017 of OX374636.1, forward strand.
GGATTCTGAAACTTTTTGAGTGAAAAATGCGGGGATTCTTTCGTTAAATGCGGGACATAGTAAAAAAAGGTATCTAATGTTTTTAAATATTTATCTTTTTATTTATAAATCAGATTTACCCTATCGTTAGGTAGTTGAGTCTTCTTTGCGCTTCCTAAGCACTCTGCACGCACGCGGAGTTGTCCCCGAAAAGCGGGATTTCTCGCGGGAAATCGGGACGTCCCACTAAAATCGGTACGTCTGGCAGCTCTGGTATCAATCCGCTTTGGGTATCAACCCGCATCGGGCCAGCGTGGTGGTGTTATGGCCCAAATTCCTGTGTCTCCCATGTAGGAAGGACTGGGACCAGCATTGAGGCGTATATAGCTACTTCATCATTATCACCATCCTATATATCCTTCTGCTGGGCACAGGCCTTCCTACATGTGGGAGAAAAATGAGTTTGGGCCACGCTGGCCCAATGCCAATTGGGTTAAAGCGGTTGCAGTAACAACCGGGACCGACGGCTTACTGTGCCTTCCGAAGCACGGAGTAGTTAGACATTATAAATTTTGATTGACTCATCCCGGAATTGACCACGGCGAAAGTTGCCATGATCGATTCCGGGATGGGTCATCAACACAATCCAAAAATACATGAAGCTGATCTAACGCATTTGAATAGGTATTTTTGTAACATTAACAATGTCAAAAAAAAAATGAAGTTGCGGGTGCGCTGTCATTCTGAGGGCTAAGATGGAAGTATTTGACACATGACTAAAGTTTTATGAAAATGGAAAGTATACTCCATACTTGAAACCTCAACATAAATGTAATTTTTAACCTGAAAATACGATTAACTTTACGTTTTACAGCGCAATTGCAGCCCACCCCAGGAATTTTATTTTTCTAGTTTAGATATATAATTGATGTTACCTGCAACATGAGTACGTCTCTGTCCAACATCTCAGCTCGACACTTGACGTTGTGGTAGAAGAAAAGTTGATTGAGGAGAGCGAACCCGTTGCGACGCCACATGCCCGCGTGCACCTGGGCTATCATGGCCATCGTCTGGAGGACCGGCTCTGGAAATATTCGTTATTACTACATTAGATATCCTCGTATTATTTCATTTAAAAAATGTCTCTAAAGTAGTAATGTAAAGACAGGAAGATTTCTGTAAGGGTGGGCATTCACGAGCGCGCCAAATGGCGGCGGACCATGGAGGAATTTTTGGATTTTGAGGGCCAAGACAACAATCGCTATGGCCTATGTATGGGATTTGAAATTTGCCATCGAAAGACATTCGATGGCTGATGTCAATTCCCATACATTTTCCGCTTAGCGATATATAGCGATAGGTATTATTCGATAATCCCATCGATATCATCTTGTCTAGCGGATTTTTTAAAGTTGGCGAGCCATTTAGGACGCGGAATGGCACGCGAGCCAGATGGCTCGCGCGTGAATGCCAGCTTTAAAAATCAAAGCCTCAAAGAAAGTAACTCCAATGATAATAGGAATGGGCTTCTTAAAAACGCCTATGTATTGCTTCTTCTAAACGACAATTCGTTATAGTAAATCATTCGTAAAGTAGATGTTTCATATCCGGCCAAGTATATGTACACTATATCAAAAATTCAGGATTTTTTTTCCAAATTCGGGAAAAATACTAATAATCCGTTTTCATGCATAGCTATGCATGAAAACTGACTCAAAAATCAGGAAAAATCTGCTAAGTACGGAAAAAATACTAGTGATTCGTTTTCATGCATAGTTTGTTTGTACAAAAGTTGTAATTTTTCGTCGATTTCACAGTTATTTAGTATAGCAATATGGCGGTGGACATAGAAGTGAACTAAACGTCACCAAAGTGACACAGCCGCCACGATGAATACTTGACTGTGTTAGTTTTTTCTATAAAAATCATGTTTTGTAGCACGTAACAAAGCAAATAAAAAGAAAATGGACAATTGAACACTGTTGTGCATATTTTTACCTATTTTTCAGTATACTGTAAATATACCTGGCCATACATTTTTCGAATATCTCTTTTGCAATAAATTTCAGGTATAGTCCACTGCTGTTGAGTTACGAATTTAGGGCTCAGGTATACAAAAACATTCCACGTTTTGCAAGAAAATTAATGAATTTAGAAAAATATCATTAAAAGAAAATAATCATGTCCTGGGGCGGGGATCGACACCGCGACCTTTCATAATCTTAGTGACTGATGTCCTGACCTGACCACTGAGCTACAGAGGACTTGGGATGACCCTAAAAATTTTTTGGCGTTATAAGTTAACGTCTACCCACATTATGTTAAGTTAGGGTTAAAAAAAAGCAATGCCTCTGTAACTGAATCGTCGGTATTAAAAAAAATACTGCCGCGGGTTAGGTTCCCGATATTATTTATTTTCTAAATATCTTACCAAACATTTAAAACATAAAAATTAAGAAATTATAAGCTCATGAATTTACAGCACTAATGTTCAGTGAGGCCATATCTACGCAGTTGCAAATGAAGGCCGGTTATAAACTGTGAAAACTTACCTATAAGCTCTTCAGGCGTAGGTTTCGGCTTGTCAGGCCTGTCGAACTCCCGGCTGTGGTACGTAAGGCCATGCCTGTGTAGTTGCAAATGGAGGCCGGCTATGAACCGGGACAGAGGCCGGTGGATCGACACCGGCTCCGCGGCCACGTCGTACGGGATCACTGACGCGCTTTGGTTGCCCAATTCTATTACAAATTGACTACATTAGTAAGAAACAAAACATGGTATTCTAGTACAATAAATCAATGGTAGCAAGTACCTACATTGATTTTAAGGGGGTTTTAAAGCGACAATCAAATACTGTTTTTGCTAGATGTTTCGGCCAGATTGCACTAGCCGTGATGACGAGGCTATTAGTTCATTAAAACTTGTTATTAATGCTACGTGAAATCATCAAATCGGTATAAATGTCGCAGTCGGTTTAATTAGCCGCATAATTGGACGGCTAGCCCGTTGATTGAACGCCGGCTCCAATGAAATGGCTGAAGGCAACTCGCCAAGCCATTGAGCGCAACATTTAACCAGATGGCTGAACGTCATGCAATCCGTCTGGTTGAAATTAGCCATTCGATTGGACGGCTAGGCAGGTCATTCATATCGAAGAGCTGTTTGAGTGATTGGTAGGTTCCACGCAATTTTTGCGACCACTTATAACCAAAACAATGTAGGTTATAAGTGTATATAAAAAAAACATTGAACCCACCAATCAAACCAAAACTCTTCGGTACAAGACGATCCGTTCAATACGCCAAGTAGCTAAATGTTCAGTGGGTCTTGTTCAATTAACTATTGGCCTTGGCATTTGATTGGATGCCGGCGTTTAATCAACTATCTACGGAACAGGTGACGTCACATGTTCCCATATTACTAAGAAATGTATGGGCATACTGACAAAATTTATAATAACTATGTATTAAGTATGTTTTTATTAATAGTTGTCATAATAATAGTAGGTTTGATTGATGTCAGCAATCTAATATCATTAACATTTTTGATGAATTGGGATGTTGCCAAAGTTTGAAAATGGCGGTATTTTTCACAAATTCGGAAAATATACGCTCCTATTACCCATAAAAACAATTCAAAGTTAAAAGATATGCAATATCGTTGAAGTTGTGCTGTTTAGAAAATTAATAAATATGGTAATTTTTTTTTCCAAAATTTATCAAAATTTTTAATGAAATTGGATTGCTAACATCAATTAAAACAACTATTATTATGATGACTATAAAGCAAAACATACATATTACATAGTTATTATTAATTTTGTCAGTATGCCCATACATTTCTTAGTAATATAGGAACGTGTGACGTCAGCTGTTCCGTAGATTTTCTATGGAGCGTTTTCGGACGATGCGCCGCAACACATCGAACATACCGCTATGTCTGTGAAACTATTGATCCTAGACATACTTTTTCTTTTGCAATATTTCTTATTGAGTTATATACTTCTTATTTATGAAATAAAAAAAAAGTAGTCAACTACCCTATTATGAAAAAAATTATATGACCATTTTTTTTATTTTCAAAACAGTACAACTTCAACAAAATTACATATAATTTAAGTTTGAATTGTTTTTATGGGTAGAAGTAGCATATATTTCCTGAATTTGTGAAAATTAGCGTCATATTCAAACTTAGGCAACATCCCAATTGGACGAGTGAACACGATTTTTACTGTTTCGGCGTGTCTCTCTTGATCATATGTTTAATCTCACCTCTAACAACTTTAGGCGGGTGTGTGTAGGTATCCGCGTGTCTTCTCAATGCCATGCGATACGCTGACGTGGCCAAAGCGCGTTCAGCTGAGCACCACTCCAAGGAAAGCGTGATGCTGTGGGCCAACTTCACGTGGAGGTTGAACGCCGATTCCCACTCCGGCTCGTATTCCATGTGTTGGCCGACCTATAAAAATTATTTGACCTAGTAATTGACATAACGACGACATATTCTGGTTAAACTCACAAAATATAAATGGAATATAATAAACTGAGCAACTAATAAATACTAAGTTAGCAAGTAAAAATCTATTTTGCTCGACTATTCAAAGATTTGTTGCCGAAATCAGATTTTCAGTTGCTTTCAGTTATTTTCGTTGGTTAGGTTAGGTTAGTATGATGCTCAGTTAAATACAAGCCGGTATACATATATTGTATCTTACGTCATCGCGATAGGGCTCGAAATCGCTTACATTTTTTTACTCTTTCTCCGAATATGGATAGTCTAATAAACCAGAGGACCCTTTGTGGGTACCTTTAACCCTTTATAATTAGTCATTTTCCAACAGTATTTTATTCTATTTCATTTAAAAAGGCCAAACAACATTCTGTATTTTCTAAAAAATCTTTAAAAGTAAAATTAATATTAAACTCGAATCCCTGTATCTCTTCTCACCTGTCTTACAACTGAATCCATTCCCTGCATCATGACGAGAAGGTTTAGCATCAAGGACAGTCCATGCAGGAATCCTTTTCGAAGGTCATCGTCGAAGGAGGACGGGACCGAACTTAAAAGGTATTTCACGTCATACAGGATGAATTGGGCGCGCTTGAAGCCCATTGACACGTGGTTGCGGTCGAACTCGAGCCGGCCCTGTGCAATTAGATTTATTTATTTTACTATTTATGTTTGTGTCGCAGCCATATCATATAACACGCCGTCTCACAATTTGCCAAGGCAGATCGTCTAGTACTTTTTGTGTGAGTGGGAGGCCCAAGGCATGACCACTTAAAACAGAAATCATTTTGGTTATAACTGGTTTAAAAAATAACCTTAAACCTACCAATCATACACAAACTCTTCAGTACTAAACGATCTGGCTAGGTAGAATGTAATACGGCGTGTTATACGATACGGCTGCGACATGGAAGTTGCTGCTGCTGTTATAGTTGGTAATTGCTGAAGAAAATTTGTTGAAAACTTCAAAATGATTCTACATCTGTTATATACGACAGATACGGTGGCTGGGATTGCATTGTATAAACTCATATTATAATGGCCCTAATTCTGGAGAACACATGCTACGATTAAGCTCTAAACAAATTCTTGCTGTCTCTTTCTTATTACATATTTTGAGAAAGAGATATACTGTACTTAAATTTAAACTAATAGCGTGCCTCCAGAATTAGGCCCAATATGTTGTAAATTTGTAATGTATGGAAAAAAGTATGTTTTAGTGATATTCGTAGGAAATACGATATCACACCAGCGGATGGCGATATTTTTTTTATACAACTAGATGACAAACAAGCTAACCGCCCACCTGATGGTAAGCGGTTACCGGCGCCTATAGACACCTGCAATAAAAAGGAAAAATCACTTGATATTGCAGGTGCGTTGTCATCCTGGGGCCTAAGATGAAATGCCGTCCATGCCCAGTAATTACACTTCCAGTAGTTACACTTCCCTTTGCACAGCATTACCTTTCCCTTCAATCCAAAACACAGCGAACTGTTTCACGGCTGACATAAGACAGGCGGTGGTACTACCCAGATGACCCTACATACGGATGTACCACCATTGCGGAATAAAGCTGAGTGGCAACCATTTGGTTACATTAATGTGTCTAATACTTTGTGTCTCTTTGTGTTGCTATTTCTAATGTTTCCAACAAATATTTTCTTTGCAAACATTGATAAACTGTCATAGTTTAGTTACCCTATTATTGCAGCGTCGGTTACACTCGCTGACGAAGGTGTTCATGACCACGAACAACGCGTCATGCTGCGCGATCAGGTGATGCGCGAGAGTGGGCGTCGTGTACAGCTGGACGGACAGCGACGATATCGAGAACGAGTGGTCGTGGTCGTCGCGGATGAAGTCCTTCAACACCGATGCTAGAAACGTAGCATTTTATCTAATTTAGCTATGTATAGCAACGGCTTAAAATATGAGTAAACATAAAACTGATCCTATTGCGACTGGATAAGGTTGATTAAGGTTGACAGTACGACGCCTCTTGTGTTGTGGAATTGGCCCTATAGTCCGGTCAATTTAGACATTCGAAGCTACATTAATTCCCACCAGCTGAAAATCAGTAAGATTGTTTAAAATATGATTAAAAATAAAATTTGAAAGTTCCCCATCTTTCCACTGTATGGTTTTTTTTTATTTAAGGTCAAAGGTCAAAAAACTTAGTTTTTCGCGATTTTCAGTAAAACGGTAAGTTTTATCATAAAAATACTTCAGACAAAAATTGTAGATCATAAAATTATCTACAAAAAATTTATCCATACTGTTTTTCCTACGAGCCACCGTTTTTGAGATGTAACGATTCAAAAAGTTGTAAAAGATGTAATCGTCATAATATGCACACGTTTCCACACCACCTATGGGGTAGTGTACTTAGCGCGATTTTTTCAACGTGGTTTCTTCAGCAGGCCTATTCCACGGGTCAGTTGTGATCCTGTTGAATTTGAAACTACGTATTGCAAAATAATGGATATTAGCAGAGATTGAAAAGATAAAAGAAATTTATGTTAAAAAAAGTAGTGAAATTTAATCGTCCGAGTCGTAACTTTCAAATTCTTCTTCTTGATCTTTTTGTTCTTGTTCGTCTTGTTCTTCTTCTTCTGGTTCTTCTTGTTCTTCATCCTGAGTACATGTAAACTGCGCTTATAGCGATGTATCTCTTATCACCTCGTTGGAATCAAACGGATCCTCCACTGTTGGTGATTAAATATTAGAGCACGACCGGCCTTGACAATGTGTACATGCCAGAGAACAAAACAGTCCGACTTGTTTATAACCACATTCAGCACTGCACCCCTTTTTGCAGTTGCAAAAAATTGTGTTCAGCAGTTTTTCCGGCGCAGGTGGAAGTAAAGTTTGGACTGGTTCTAATGAATTGTTGACCAACTTCCAACCCTTTTATTTATGTGCATTAGAATATAACATAGAAATACATTAGTATTAAGTCAAATATTTTATGAAAACCTAATAAGTTATAAAGATTTATTTAATTTACAAGCAATGGTTAGTAGTACAATAACAAGAAATTGACTGGTATCACTAAAACTATGTACAAAAATGCTTTCATACTATAGACATGTATATATACGTGGCGTACTCATGCATATTATGACGATTACAACTTTTACAACTTTCTGAATCGTTATATCTCAAAAACGGTGGCTCGTAGGAAAAAAAAGTATTGATACATTTTTGTAGATAATTTTATGATGTACAATTTTTGACTAAAGTATTTTTATGATAAAACTTACCGTTTTGCTGGAAATCGCGAAAAACTCATATTTTTGACCTTTGACGTTAAATTTTTATTTCCATACAGGGGAAAGATGGGGAACTTTCAAATTTTATTTTTAATCATTTTTTTAACAATCTGTACTGATTTTCAGCTTTGTGGGAATTTATGTAGCTTTACTCTTATTTTTTGGTCTAATTTGACCGGACCACTAACTCTGGAAAACACACGCTAAGTCTAAATTTAAGTTCATCTCAATCAACAAAAACAATCATAGAGCCAGATCAGCAAAAATCCAACACATACCATGCACGCATACCGTCGCATGTTTTCTTATACCTTCCTAATGTTTTGTGATGAAAGGCTTTTACTATCTTTAGCATCTCCAGCCTAAAACTCTTTCGATTTTATTTTAAAGTTTTTCAAATCAACTTACCATAATTCTTGGTAAATAATATCGCCATTGACTTCTTAGTGGAATAATCCATTAAAGTCGTGGCTATCAGTAGTCTATGCCACGCTGTCCTGGCAGCTTTCCACATTCGGAAGTCGTTCTGCATCACCGCTCCAGCAATGCCTCCGCCCCCGACCATTAGGGCTCCGCTGCTGCCCCCGCCCCAGGACTCCTCGCCTAGGGCTACTTGACTTACAGCTTGGCGGAGACTCGGCTCTTGACTTACGAAGTTTTGGAGCCTGTGTTTGTGGGATAAATGTGAAGCATTTACGAATATACTTAGGTGTATTTTAGCATAATCAGTCGGTTAATTACGTAGCTCCACTCGGAATCATAATTTTATGTATTTTTTTGTTGGCCAATTACAACTTAATAGTTGTAAAAGCATAAATAGCATAAATATGCACGATATAAACATGTTCATGACTTACCATTGTCATATATATTATTACACTAAGATATTATTATTTTAAATTTTGGGGCTATTCATTTAGTAAGTAGTCACCGCGAAATAAGAAGAAATAAGAAGATCTAATAACTCTACTGAGGTCTATGATTTCTTTTCCTTTTACGACCAATTTAGAGTGCACCCAGGAATCCTATGCCAAAGGTTTGTCGATTCTCTTTAATGGTTTTTGCTTAAGAGATTGCATTGCTTGCTTCTTTGGGTTCACTTAGCAAGGTTAAGCTAACATTTTTTGTCCCTATGTCCCAAATCTTGCTAGTTCATCGACTTCCTCATTGTATATGGGATCCAGAAAAACAATTTCAGGTACAGAGGGATTACTACGTACGTTTTTATATCACCCGGTGAGAAGGTATGTGTGTCTAATAAATGCCATAGGACGCCGAGTGGAGTTGTGTAATTATAGGGAACAACAGATTCTAATTGCTTTTAGTTTTATGTAATCAATCAGTCTTTAAAGCAAAAACTATATCACCAAAAATAATACATTTTTCAACTCTAAATGGCGAAATTAGAAACTATGTGTAAAAGGAAAAAGTACTCAGTGTCATCGCCAATTTTAATTAAAACTAAATCTCAATCACCACTGAAGTCTCGCTGCGGAATTCAAACTCAACAGAACTCTAGAGGAGTTCAAGACTTACCAAGTCTCATTGCTGAAGTAGAACTTACCATAACTCTAGAGCGAAGAGGGTTCATGACTTACCATGGGGACAACCTATTCTAGGGCGGAGTCAGCACTCACTCAAGTGTCACTGCGGAGGTCAATCTCACCAGAACTCTAGAACGGTGGCATTAGGACTTACCAATGCGGCAACATACTCCACTCAAGATTCTCTGCAGAAGTCGAAGTCAATAGAACTCTAGAACGAGAGACATCAGGACTTACCAAAGCAGCAACCTACTCTAGAACGGAGTAACCTATTCTTAGGTGGAGTCAGCACTCACTCAACTTTTACTGTCAACAGAACTCTATAGGGAGGGGTATCAAGACTTACCAATACGGTGGTCTATACAGTCTGAACTCACCAAAACTACAGGGAGGGGTATCAAGACTTACCAATACGGTGGTCTATACAGTCTGAACTCACCAAAACAACAGCGAGGGGTATCAAGACTTACTAATACGGTGTCCTATACAGTCTGAACTCACCAAAACAACAGCGAGGGGTATCAAGACTTACTAATACGGTGTCCTATACAGTCTGAACTCACCAAAACTACAGGGAGGGGTATCAAGACTTACCAATACGGTGGCCTATACAGTCTGAACTCACCAAAACAACAGCGAGGGGTATCAAGACTTACTAATACGGTGTCCTATACAGTCTGAACTCACCATAACTACAGGGAGGGGTATCAAGACTTACCAATATGGTGGCCTATACAGTCTGAACTCACCAAAACTACAGCGAGGGGTATCAAGACTTACCAATACGGTGGCCAATACAGTCTGAACTCACCAAAACTACAGGGAGGGGCAGCAAGACTTACTAATACGGTGTCCTATACAGTCTGAACACACCAAAACTGCAGGGAGGGGTATCAAGACTTACTAATACGGTGGCCTATACAGTCTAAACTCACCAAAACTACAAGGAGGGGTATCAAGACTTACCAATACGGTGGCCTATACAGTCTGAACTCACCAAAACTACAGGGAGGTTTATCAAGACTTACTAATACGGTGGCCTATATAGTCTGAACTCACCAAAACTACAGCGAGGGGCATTAGGACTTACCAACACGGTGGCCTATTGTTAGACGCTAGGGCGGAGTCACTCACCAGTGCAGCAGCTTCATGGCGTAGGTCTGGTGCGCGATGACGTGCGCGTGCATCACGAGCACCTTGAGGCCGGAGCCGTGCCGCGACGTGAACCTTTCGAACATCGCCGTGCAGCTGTCAGTCACACACGTCACACACTAACACTACTGGGACTCTTTGATCGTGTCTGCCACTACTAATAACTCTGGATATGCTAACATTACTAAGTTACTTTCGGTGTGGTTTTGTCGGTTAAATTAAAGTAATATATCAACGTTATGTGGAAGTCTACTCAAGTTACTCTGTCTTTTGATAAAATTAAAATCATAGTGGACGTTGTATTTTAACAAATTACACAAACATAAGTATAATTGGTACCAATTTGTCTCAAGCCTCAAGGTGAAATTCAATCAAAATTATTTTCTTAATTTTTACAGCTAAATCACCATCAGACAAACCTAAGATTTCTTTTAAAGCTTAATTATATCTAATACTGAATAAAAAATTGGTGGAGTCAGTTTTTAGGGTAAGCCCCAAAAGCCAACTAAAGTGTTACAGCTAATAAGCCCTTAATACATTTTTTGGACTCTCCTTTGAATTAAAATTTGAAAACAAAAAGGAAAAAGAAAATAAAACTCCTTATAACCAGCACGCATAGCTTGAGAAACTATGAATAGGTTTTGTCTACTTCGCGATATAAATTTTCTAGTGTTGTGGCTTAGTCCTGCCGTCTTATTGATAAAAATTTTAATACTTGGATGATCCTCAGCATAGCTAATCTATGTTTTTTTTATTATATATTTTTACATTTGACATTAGACATGCGTAAGAACAAGACAACACACGGAATAGCTAATCCTAAGATGATCCAAGGAGTAAAATGTTTATTGATAATGTCACTATAATTTATTGTACGAAAAAAAATTTCAATGTGAAGAAAAACTTTTCGCGTTCGTCATGGTACGCGGGCTCATAAGCGATATCTTGCTGGTTGGAAGCTGGCTAAGAAATTGTTGGTAAAAACCAACAATTTCTTAGCCAGCTTCCAGCCAGTGTCACTTCCTAATATTTACCTCTGTCTATCTGAAGGTGATAGAGATAAAATATCACCTAGGAGAGGTTCCTGTATTCCCGTTGTTCCCATTAATGAGGGACAGAGGTAATTTAATAAAATAATTATTAAAATTACTTCCCAATATACCCATACGCTGTCTCCATAAACTATGCCCGTAAAACTTTTTAATTTATGCCCAATGTCCCCATTTCGTTAAAATTATAAGATAATAACAAAACCTGAGGTTACCTGACCATTACTATGCAGGAGATGTTAAACATACTTAAATTATCTTTTCTAATAAATAACCCGTGACATACTTATGGTACCTAGCAGTTTAGGTTGAAGCTCTAATGCATATACTTATAATTTTTAAACGAAAATTATCATCATCATCATCACCAGCCTATACACGTCCCCCTGCTGGCCACATGGCTTCATTGGAGAAAACAAATGAGCAGAAATAAAATATTATTTATAATACTTTTAATATTTAGGACAATAATATGTGAAACAATCCCCCTTTTTCACTGCCGTCGGATCACGGATTCGATTCAAAAAGTCACATTCCGTCTCGCTTTGACGCGCCATGGTAAAAAGTGACAGGAACAGAGTTTCCGAAATTCGAATATTTCCGACAGTTGTGAATAAGGGAATTTTATGACGTTCTGTTTATATAGACAACGAGAATACAGTGGGAGGTTTGGTGGCAAGGGGCGTAAGCCTATCAAAGGTACTTACATCTCGATGTCGGTTTTAAGTTTATCGCAGACTTGGAACAAGTTGCACTTGACCATGGCGCGGCCTTCACGGTCTATCAGCGTCACCAGCTCTACTGAGTCACGGTGACTGGACTTCATCACCCGAGTTAAGGTGGTGATCACCTAAAACACATCATCATAATGTAATGCTAACTCTGTGTTACACTAAATCAACTAAAACACATCATATTAGTGTATTTGTTTCATATCGTATTGTATATACTATTTAAAAAAAACAGGAAAAGTCTACTGAATCCGGGAAAAATACTAGTAATTGGTTTTCATGCATAGTTTGTTTGTATAAAAGTTGAGATTTTTCGCCGATTTCACCGTTATTCAATATGGCAATATGGCGGGCGACATACAAGTCAACTTAACGTCACCAAAGTGACATACGCGCCATGATGAGTATATGACTGTTACAGTTTTTTTTATATTTTTATTATTTTGTACCACACAACAAAGCAAATAAAAAGAAAATGGACAGTTGAACACTGTTCCGCATATTATTACCTTATTTTCAGTATAGTGCACACAGACCTGGCCAAATCTACATACATTTTTGGCACATCTCTATTGCATTTAATGGCGACGGCCAAGTTTTTATTACAATTATTTAGTATTATTTGTGAGCGAATATTTGAGTTACAAAATAGAAGTTTTGTGAAACAAGCACAAAGTCGGCCATTTTTTGTTCACATAGCTTTACTTTTGAATGACAGTAAAATACATTTACTGTCATTAAAAAGTAAACTAAAGTAACTCCTCAACTTACCTGTTCAAATGTGTGTGTTTCGTCATTGTACACCACTGTGCAATAACAGTCGGGTGAGTCCAATATTTGTAGTAAGTCCTTTTCAGTGTCCTTCATTCTGAAAGTGATGAAATGCTATTTTACTAAGAGCACTTAACACCTCTGATACGAAAGAATACTTTTACAAGCATTTTTTCATCGTTTTCTAACTTTATTTGTGATTGTTACAACATGTTAGTTAATATTATTTTCTTGATAGACAAGGGATTTATGACGATTCGAAATAGCTTCTTGGTTGGCCTAATTGAATAAAGATATTTTCATTTTCATTAAAAAACGCCGAGAAAGTGATGCAATATTATAAAAATACAAAATTTAAAAATTTAAGTAACCCCCGGCGTCATTAATCATCTATCTAACACCATCTCATTGAGACTATTCATAAGAGCCCAAACACGCTATATTTTATCTGCTGTAAGTTTCTGAAGAATTAAGCATTTCGCAGACTTTTTGATGGTATAGGATCAGCTCAAGGATAGTATATCATGGGAATGTCACCGAAGTGACAGTACACGAAATTTCAAATCAATCAGATATGTAAAAGTTAGTAAAACCCTATTATCATGTACAAAATGAGCTGATAGTCATCAAACGCCTGAACCGATCTTCATAAATTATAGCTAAAAACCATCGTAGGCACATCAGCTTCCAAACAAAAAAAACAGAATCAAAATCGGTCCATTCGTTCAGGCGCTACGATGCCACAGACAGCCACGTCAAACTTATAACACCCCTCTTTTTTCGTCGGGGGTTAAAAACAAATTATATTAATATTACCTGAGATCATTAGGCAAGCTGGGAGCATGGTCGTCTGTCAGCAGTCGCAAGCAGTACGACAGTACGACCGTCGCGACTATTTTCATACGCTCCACGACGTCAGGGCTGATTGTCATCAGTGCTTGATCCTCATTAGCCGGCGCCTATTGACAATCGAATGTTGATTAAATTAGATTTTTTCCCTGGTTAACCCGGGCGGCGTCTGTATGGTAGAATATCAGGACAAGGACTGTATGGTGGGTCATTATTACCCGAATATTAAACAGTGTTTAATTTTTACTATTTTTGGGAATGGTAAATTAAATTAGTTTAATGTGATGTTATGATCAAATAACTAATGTTTTGGTGGGAAACAATAAAAATTAGGAACTGATTATGTATTTACGAAAGGCCTATGAAGTCACTAAGTAAATAATTTATTTTTTTACTTTTTGGAATTACTAATGTGGCAGGTCAATATGACCCAACCTGATAGACGTCGAGTTAACAACAAAAAAAAAACAACAGGAACTAAACTGATTCAGTGTCTACTCATACGGTATGTAATCTCGTTTTATATGGTCCTTCGAGCCGGATTAGCATACTCAAAAACTTTTTCTTTGAAGCCACTTTTTGAGCTTGTGAAACATAAAAATCGACATAGTCACAAAAAAACTGTGAAGGTGCTCTTGAAGTCTATTAGCCATTGGAATTGTTTTACTAAACGCTCCAATGCTTTGTCGCTGGCATTGAATACATACCTAGAGTTAGCTTTTTTCTGTAAATGACAATGCCTATTAGAAAAATAATCTTCAAATTATGCTTATTTTATTGTAACTAATTATGCCAGTCATTGTGTTGAAAGAAAAAAGTATTTTAATATTTCTTTAAGATTATACTGTTGAGAGTATGATTTTTACAATGTTTTGAAAAAACTTGTCTCTGATTTTTTGCTACTTTCCATTTTAATAGTTGGACTAGTTGACAAGGGCACATAGTTCAGACACGGCTTCGGATGGTACGCTAAGACGTTGGTCCCGGTGGTTAACGCAGCCGCTTTAACCCACCAAACCACATTGGACCAGAGTGATAGTATTATGGCCAAAACTCCTCCTGCGTTTCTCCCATACAGGTAGGCCTATGCCCTGCAGTGCGACATATAGAGGTTTGTGATGATGATGGTGATGCTTCAGGGTGTCAGCGGCTTAATAAATTTAAATTTAAAACTGACCGCATGCAATTCGCAAAAAGGATCTCTCTTCCAGGCTTCTGTGTCTCCGCAGTCGCAGCAGCCCCCGCCGCCGGACTGGCCCATCTTGTACTTGTGGTGTCTATGTGCTGATACCTTGAAGCACTCCACGCACAGCACGCACGTGTTATCCATGCCTGGAGCGACAGTTTACAACGTAAGAAAGATGTAACAAACGAATTACTAAATTTTTTAATGCGTGATGTTCAGCTAGTGATTCATTTTTGCTATTGACACAATTCAAATAATGATGTATACAGGATGGTGCTTACAATGCGACAATAAATTGAAACATGGGCTATATTGGTTCATAGAAATGGTTTGCCACTTTCAAAAACATATTATTCATTTGATAATTTTATGACATTTGTATAAAACGATGTAACATTGGCATTATTTGCATTATTTCATAGAAATGTCCTGAAATTATCAAACGAATAAGATGTTTGTGAAAGTGGGAAACCATTTCTATGAACTAATATAGCCATGTTTTAATTTATTGTGGTATTGACGGCACCAACCGACAATAATATTTGAGATACTTTTTTAATTATTTTTGTTATTTTGAATTGACCTTAGGTCATTTTAATTTGTTTGACATTAACTATAAAATTCAAAGAAATTTAAATTTTTTTGTCTGACATACAATTTATGATTGATATATAGTCGATAAAATGAATTTAAATTTTTAAAATAATTTTGAATTGCTACGGCAATTGATTATTATCTATTTCCAGAAGCCTGGAGGAGCTCGGTGGCATAGTGGTTTGAGCTCTTTGGTTATCTCGAGCTCCTCCGTGCTTCGGAAGGCACGTTAAGCCGTTGGTCCCGGTTGTACTGCAACCGCTTTAACAGACCAACCCGCATCGAGCCACCGTGGTGGTGTTATGGCCCAAACTCCTCATGTCTACTCCCATGTAAGGAAGGCTGGTAATGTATCTATTTACACGTTGATTACATAAGTAGAATATGCCGTAGCAATATAACCATAGATGATTATGACTATAAGTACTACTAACCGCATTCCCGGCAACTATATGCAGGCTCTCCCTGCTTGAACACTCGTCCACACAACGTGGACCGTCGCGGAACTGGCTTGGAGCCATCTGTACGGCCCCAAATGAACTGCTCCAAGGGGTGGATTAGCAGTCGCGTTGCTAACTCCTCATCGAAGGACCAGTCTGAAATTGTGACATATTTTTATTATTTTAACGCTTTTTAATTTTTATAATATTATTTTCGTTTATTTCTATATTTACATATAGAGACAATACCACTGATGATCTTAAAGACAAAATTACATATACAGATCGCCTGACGGTAGATGCTTGTATGCCTCATGGACTCCTAGCCGGAACAGACAATACACGTTTTCAATTTATATACGTTGCACGTGTTCGTATTATACAATAAGTAAAAATGTCAACCCACAAACCTTGAATTAGTGAAATAAAACACATTCGTGGACTTTTTCTTATAAACAACTAGGTTACTATGTAATAATAACTCAGAAGGTAGCAAAATTATTAAAAATATACTCTAAATAGGCGATGCAGAGTTAAAATAACGTTATATTACTGGTGTTATTACTTAACGTTATTTACTTATTAGTTGCTGGTTACTACTTACATGTAACATGATAAATATTCAAATACTAATATTTTTTTCCATTTAAATATTTTAAATGCTAAAAATAGATTTATTATAATCAGTCAGTAGCTCTCCAAGGCAGTAAATATTCAGATAATTTAAATAAATTACTGAAGTTCTTCGTGGCATAGTGACATCAGAATATGCACTGTTAAACAATAGCATAAGTGAATCTGCCGAGGTCAGGGTTTAGAATTTTGTCCATGATGGTACAGTACAAGGTTATTATTGAATGGTAAGCAGTTACTTTATACAAAAACACTTGTAACAACTCAAGTGTTGTCCATCTTGTTAAAATCAAGACATGGGCTTTGGTAACCATAAAAACTCAAAATTACAATCACTTGTTACTTCTCTTTGCATTTTTCGCTTGATTAGTAAGAAATAACAATATTTCATCCATCCAATTCCATATTAAAAATGATGCAAAATATAAGCAAGGCGGTAAGTAACGTCTGGGATACATTGTAGCTAGACAGAGCACAGTGGCTTATATAGCCTGTACTGACCGCCTCATATTTTTTTTCTTATATGCTACGGTTACAGTACTCCTGGTTTAAGTTTTAATGGTTGCGTTCAACTCTGGAATCCATAAATAATATTTATTTCCAACAATTGACAACAGAGGCGCTGTTGTTTTTTTATTTATTTGACAGCTGAAGCCGAACACAACGGAATTGTTCAAAACGACTGAAACAGTACAGACTACCTCCTTTATAGCCTTTCACTCGTCTTACACTCTAATTAAAAAAATATAACCTTACCTAGACACGTCCTGTTGGGCTGTGGCGAATAGACCCTGGGCACAGTCACTCTAAAATGGTCCTGGAAGTGGCTCGGCGCCAGTACACCGTCAGTCAACTTGATTCGCCACAACTCGATGACCGCTTCAGCGCGGGCTGGCAACGTGAACCTGTCCAGCGATTCCTCACTCATTATTATGCTTTATGCACTTCACTTTAAAGTGGTTTTTTGATTGAACATTGTTGGAACTATTCTATTGTTTGAGCACTTTGCTTGGTATTAAAATTAACATATTTACTACTATCATACTACTAACTTACTGAAAAAATACGTCAACATTTTAAGTCGGGGTTAATAATATGTATGTAAACATAAATACTAAGTCTGCCAATTCAAATTTACTGTTTAATTATCTTAGTACAGAAATATTATAATTATAAAGTTCTTTTTTTAATACATATCTTTTATCTACTTTCTACATACTTCTCAAACAGTATACATTACAATATTTTAAAGTTTATATTAAGTTCTTGCAATAATTTAAAATTGCAATACATTGAAATTATGATTGAAATATAGCCCAGAAATCAAATACACATAATAATTGGCAGTGATTTCAATTTTCTCTTCCGAGATTAATGGTCGATGCAAATTAATAAACTGTCACATATCAAATCGAGCACGGAATGAAGATATTTTTTTTGCTATTCCAAACTTTTAGTAACTTTTATTTAATTATTTTTTATGTTGTTTATGATTTTTTTTTTTTTACGCACTACACCAGCCTAAACAACGCTAAACTATGCACTGAATCGCAAATTTGGCATTAAGCCACTGCTAAGAACATAGGTTATTTATAAAAAAAAATGCAAACCAACCGATTCGAGTAATTTGAAATTTAGATTCTGTTGTGTAAGTAATAAGGTTCAATAGGGCGTGTATACAATGTCACCCCTATTAGGAAAATGTTAACATCGTAGTCTGAAGGTCTGCGACGAAGGTAGAGTCGATTTGTTTCCTCGATCTCTTTATAAGGTTAAATCGTTATTAATCATATATGTATAGTATCCTTTGTGTATTGTTTTCGGTTGAACGACCTAAGGTAAATAATAACATAAACGGAAAATGTTATTTAATCTTTTGCAGATTGATTTATTACATTTCAGTCTTTGACAACCGGCTGGCCGAGGTCAGTACCCCCAACTATACAGACTAGTCGGTCGGGGGTCCCGGGTTGGAATCCCGGTAGGGGCAGATGTTTGTATGACGAGGACGAACATTTGCTCACGAGTCATGGATGTTTGTATGTGTATTTAGTATATTTATAAACATTTTACTATACAGGATCGTCGGGTTTGCAAACTTTCAAAAACATCTTATTAATTTGATAATTTCATGACATTTGTATATAGTAATATAACATTGGATGCATTTTTTCATAGAAATGTCCAGAAATTATCAAATGAATAAAATGTGAAAATGAAAAAGCAAATCATTTCTATGAACTTATATAGCCCATGTTTTAATTTATTGTCGCATCGACAGAACCACCCTGTTGTATATTTCTGTTATCTAGAATCCATTCTACAAGCTCTAATGATGCTTACTTTGGGTTAGATAATAATAACCAGAAATAATATTATAAAATACCTACCTATACATAATAATACGTGTGACTGTATGAATATATTATTATAACAATAAGTTAGGATTATTTGGTACAATAACCGACATCTACGCGGGCTACTCGCAGTTGACAAATATAAAGTGTGACATCAAGTCTAAAGTCATCGTTATAACGAGCCAACGGGTGGACTATTTTCGTTCAAGCCTCGTTATTTCCAGCTACGTTAGTCGTAACGAATTCTAACGGGCGTTAGATGAGTTCATTGCCCGACTACGTGGGAGTTTAGATGAATTCCTAAACGACTAAATGTTATTTATTGGAAGTGGAAATTAAAAATATATTTATAAGGACAAGAGATTAAAAATATCATCATCATATCAGGCTATGATGTCCACTGCTGAACTAAGGCTCATCATTATTTCAGCCGAGAGACGCCCACTGCTGGGCATAGGCCTCCCCCAAAGATCTCCATACCGATCGGTTCTGCGCTGTCCGCATCCGAACTAAGGCTAACCCCGTCGAATTCCAAATGGATACGCACGCTCTGCGCAGCCTGCGTCCAACGGCTCCCCGTGACCCTGACTAGGGCTGCGGTCCGAAACAAATTACAGCACTTACAGCGCTAACGATTATAATCGGCCGGTCCGAAATAAAATGCGCGATAAAAGTGCTCACAGAGCTTTCAGCGTACTCACGATTTCGGACCGAAGTTTTAGCGTGTCAACCTATCAAATGTCAATTATTATATCAATACTATTGCATTTGAGTATTCGAGTCTAAAACAGTTTGATTTGAGCGCTTACAGCATTTCGGGACGCATTTGAGCGCACTAATAGCGCTGATAATTACATTTAGCGGTTTTCGGACCGCAGCCTGTCCATCTAGTGGGAGGCCGTCCTACTTTGCGCTTGCCGTCAATTATGCGTGTTGTGTCCTGCCCGCTGCACTTTAAATCCTATGAGCTATGTCAGTGTCCTTAGTTCTTCTTACGGATGTCTTATTTCTGATTCTATCTTGTAGGGAAACACCTAACATAGCTCGCATTAAAAATAAATCTTAGTAATAATATCGTGGGAGTATATCAAGCGACCTGGCTAAATCAAACAAGCTTGTGAGTGCAATTGAGATGTTGCCTAAGTTTGAAAATGGCGCTATTTTTCACAAATTCGGAAAATATACGCTGCTATTACCTATAAAAACAACTCAAACTTAATATTGTTGAAGTTGTACTGTTTTGAAAATTAGAAAAATGATTATATTTTTTTTTCATTATTTATCAAAAATGTATAGATATTAGATTGCTGACACCAATTAAAACAACTATTATTACGACAACTATTAATAAAAACATAGTTAATACATAGTTATTATCAATTTCATCAGTATGCCCATACATTTCTTAGTAATATGGGAACATGTGACGTCACCTGTTCCGTAGATTTTCTATGGAGCGTTTTTGGACGATGCGCCGCAACACATTAAACATACCAGTATATCTGTGAAATTATTGATCTTAGACATACTATTTCTTTTGCAATAATTTCTTTATGAGTTATAAACTTCTTATTTATAAAATGAAAAAAAAGTTGTCAACTACCCTATTGATGTTGGAGTATGTTCCTAAATGATTTTCTAATTTCATTGCGATTTCTCTAACGAAACTTTACCACCATGGAACCATGGATAACTTAATCTGTGAACTACCCACATTTCAGATTCAATATACAAATATCATGTATATGTCATATGATAGGAAAATACGTTCAAAGGGACAAGGAGAGTGTGCACAAGCAAAAACGGTAGCATGCCCGCAAGGTTGTCATTTAAATAACTTAGGACGTACAACACTCAATAAAAGCAAGTTATTATTTTTGATAGTTCACAATTCTTACTAAACGAAGTACCTAAGGGTTATTATAAGGGGTAAAAAAGTGATCACGTACTTTTGAAAGAACTGTATGAGCCAAGGTTCTAAAAAAAATAATTTTAAGAAACTCAATTTTTATCAATATATTTTTAAATTTAAAAATGTATAAAATAATAGCTCTAAGTTTATTTTATCTACGTTATATTTACAGAGAGAGTTCGACAACCGCATTATCCTCAATTTCATAAAATTAATTTAAAACATTCGCGACGCTACGTTACGTCAGTTTCGTCGTTATCAAACCTAGATTCGAGACAACAGACGCATTTTTAAAAAGTAAAAATGTCTGTCAATTTTAGACACGAGAAATTTCATTGGTTTGAACTATTCTAAGCATCGAACACAAATTATATCACACCATTATTTTTACTTGATAATATAACTTGATAATGTAACATAATATAACATTCTTACACTCACACCCATTATCTATCCCAAATTAAGCATCAAGCAATTATGAAATGAGCTTGTGTTTCATGCATATGGATACTTGTTAAAGAAATTATAACGTGTACTAATATTAGAAAATAGATTAGTAAACATACAAACATCTCACTCGTAACATCTGCCGATATCGGGATTCGAACCAGGAACCAATTACTTATAACGGTACTGACCACTCGACCAGATAACCGTCTAATGTCTTGGTACATTAAATACAAACGAGTGCTAATTATGTTGAGACGCTAAAACTTATTAAGTTACAAAATGTTATCATTATCATATCAGTCAATCCGATTCGAATTACCTTAAACCCGGTTCAAAGAATAATTTTTTGAACCAAGAAGTTTACACTACAATCCAAGAAGTTTCTATACTTTGAATGAAAAAAAAAAAGATTTTATTTTCACCACGACAAAGCTTATTTCGCATAAACATTGTTCTTTACCGGATATTGGCTAGCTGCCAGTAGCTAGCTGCAGACCAGTTACCTCTGTCCTAAAGAGAACCTTGACGAGGCGACATTGAACCTAGATGTTGGCTGGTAGTTCTCACATCGCAACGTACGTAACACGTGTACTAATTACATTCTTTATTGGCTGCTTTAATAGACTAGCAATAGAATTTGTCCATAGTAGCAATTTTTTTACGGAAGCAGATTGGAGAGTGGAATGTTCATAATTTTAAGTAACCCCCGGCGTCATTAATCATCTATCTAACACCATCTCATTAAGACTATTCATAAGAGCCCAAACACGCTATATCTGCAGTAAGTTTCAGAAAAATTAAGCATTTCGCAGACTTTTTGATGGTATAGGATCAGCTCAAAGTTAGTATGTCATGGGAATGTCATCGATGTGACAGTACCCGAAATTTGAAATCAATCGGATCAGTAAAAGTTAGTTAAATTCTATTATCATGTAGAAAATGAGCTAATACTCATCAAACGCCTGAATTGATCTTCATAAATTATAGCTAAGAACCATCGTAGTCACATCAGCTTTCAAACAAAAAAAACCGAATTAAAATCGGTCCATACGTTTAGGCGCTACGATGCCACAGACAGACACACAGATACACAGACAGACACGTCAAACTTATAACATCCCTCTTTTTTCGTCGGGGGTTAAAAAAGTTTTACTAGGAAGTAGACGCGTATGTAGGGCCATCTGTGTAGGTGCCACCGCAAGGGATGTTACCTAAGTTTGAATATGGCGCTCTTTTTCACAAATTCGGAAAATATAGGCTACTGTTACCCATAAAAACAATCCAAACTTAATGGTTATGGAATATTGTTGAAATGTTTAGAAATGATATAAAATAGGTCACTTTATTTCAAAATTAATAAAAAATTACAATGATATTAGAATGCTTACATCAGCAATAAAACAACGTTATTAAGACAACTATTAATAAAAACATGGATATTAAATAGCTATTATTAATTTTGTCAATATTCCTATACATTTTTAGTGCTATAGCAACATTATCATCATCATTTGACGTCATCTGTTTCGCAGAATTCATATGGAGCGTTTTTGGACGATGCCACTGTATCTGTGCAACTATTGATTTTTAACATACTATTATTTATGCAATATTTCTATAAAGAAGTTGTCAACTACTCTCTTTGTTTCGGATTGGGGAGTAAGGTGTGGAAGGAATGGAATGCATTTCTTCTTAGGCCTCTAGTAAATACTGGGCATGTAAGACGAAGGCATCTTAGGGCCGAGGATGACAACGACCAGTAGATAACACTACCTACTTTGTAGCGATGTGTTCCTGTGGTGGAAGTAGCGTTGTTAGGACTTAGGAGCCTATTCTCCTAAGCTGTCAACATTTTTTTTTCTCTAGGCTTGCAGCTCACCTAATGGTAAGTTATAATAAGGCCGAAGATGGAAGCGAGCTACACCCGGATTCCTCAACCACAGAACTGGCCATCTTACCCCCAACTGCCGGAACACACCAATACTGTTAACATTATTGTTATGGCGGTAGACTTAGGTAAGATGGTGGCAGCTAGCCAGGCGGACTTAGAAATGTCCTACCACTAACCAAACCAAGCACAAACTGCACCCACGGGAATTGAGCTCCGGACCTTTGGATCTGAAGTAGGTATAGTCTCAACTCATCCACTAGACCACAGACAGAGGCGGTTGCAACAACACTTTTTTCTAATTTTTATAATTTTGACAACGTTGAGTATTGATGTTAGAAGCATAGGCTGTGATAGCCGCTTAGCATAAGGCGGGCCGTACGCTTGTTTGCGGTTTAGTGGTATAAAATTTCATGTTTCCGGTTTAAATGAGTAGCCTGAGGTATGCCTGGAAGCAGGCAGCGTATTATATCATAACAATCTTAATAAAGCTTTTCTCTGCATCCAAATATCATTTTTCCTGAGATGTCTCAAAATGAAAAAAAAAATCTCTCTCGAATTCTTCATGCTACTCTAACTTACATCGCTTAGCGCTAAAGTCTCTTTTTATCTCAATCTATTTAAAGGAGATAGAAAATAACTGTAACGACAGCGCCATCTAGACCAACTATCTATGTCTAGATGGCCTGCCAAATACAGCACAATTTATGATGCTATTTCACAATTAATAGAAGGCTCAGCACATATGGACCAGATGGCGTAGGCGATTTTCTCAGACGACTATACGCAGAACTTTCAGGTGAACACCACAAAGTTGTTTTGTATTTTGACAGTCAAAGTGCCCTTGCGTTAGCTTCCAACCCTATCCATCACAATCGAACTAACCACCATCTTTTATCGCGATCCAGTTTAGGACCAAAACTGAGTAGAATCGTTAATTCGTACTACGACGCTATCTACGACTATGACAGCGATGCAGTTTAGAAACCAATACTGAACCGAGCGGAATATGAATCGCTTTTATAAAGATGGTGGTAAGGCCCCTGGTGTTATTGGTCCAGTCCAAACCCTTCATGTGAGCAAGCAGTGGGAGTTGACAGGCTAGTGATGGAGTTTGAGTTACTAAATCAAACTACGGGTTACCGACTTATTATATTAACCCAAATCCTCATACTGGCCGTTAGTGTTACGTATTGAAGCACATAAGTGATACCTACGGGTGTAGCTCTGATGGAACCTTTTAAGTTCAGCTAATAAAGTACTTATTCACTCCTAATTACAACGTTCCTAGGGAGGCTAATAGTATTTTGCTTTTCTTTATTATGATAAATAATTGAAAGTTGCTACGAATACGAAAAATAGTCGATGCAACGTTGTTGTAAAATCTGTCTAACATGGTTTTCTACTACATACCGATTATCGTCCGCGTGCGTGTTATCAAAAACATAATTTTACTTCTCGATAAGAAAATTTTCATGCTTTCAGAGTATTCATAGAAAAATCTGATTGCTTTTGTCTATAAGGTTCAATTTATGATACCGATACGATGCGAAATCAAATCATTGTTTGTCATCGAGTTGTATAAAAAAACAGACCAAATAGCGCGAGAATCTCCAAAGAATTTTTAAGTAACTTCAATTTAATGGCCATAAACTCTATTACCATTCCTCCCCATCAGCCTATATACGTCCCACTGCTGGGCACAGGCCTTCCTACTTGGGAGAAACACATGAGGAGATTGGGCCATAACACAAGCACGGTGGGCCAATTCGGGTTGGTGGGTTAAAGCAGTTACAGGAACAATCGGGATCAACGGCTTAACGTGCCTTCCGAAGCACAGAGGAGCTAGCAGCTAGAGAGATAACAAACTTTGATTGACCCATCTCAGGATCGACCATGACGAAAATTGCTTTGTTTTTGGTATCGAAACCAGAGAGCTCAAACCAATACGCCACCGAGCTCCTCAAGCTCCATTACCATTACTGTTACTTAAATCAGGAACCCAGTGATATCAGAGTTCAGATTGAATGCCAAGAACAGACCCCACTACCACAAAATAAAAAGATACAGAAGGCCGGCTCTATACAACGAGCGATAACGGTGCACCCACACATAGATGCATACGTACAGGGATGACAAGTCAATTCACTTGTCATTACAGCTATAGGTCCCGCCCGATTATGACGAGAGGACCATTGCATAAAGTTATTTTAATAGGTCCAAAAACTAGTCCGTAAAGAAAAAGGAACAGAGAAATATTTAAAAAAAAACTGTATAAATATTTAATTAACAGGGTTATAATACTCATTTGAGTATTATAAATATTATTGATTTATTTATGAGATTTTCCACATTCAACGGAGATAGGTAGATAAAAATGTAAATAACTATTTCCTAATCATATTTTAATGTATGGTTTTGTGCGATTGTAACGCCTACTTTATTATAAGAATAAGAATTACAAATGAAGAAAGAAAATGATGGAAAAATTTTATGCTCGTACACTTTCATAAATTATATATTTGATATTGTTAATAAATTTTACGATTTTTTTTATTATTATATTATCTCTTTTGTAGACATTCATGATTACGTATTTTTTATAAACGTATTTGTTATGGCATTTTGAATTTGATCTATACTTAAATAGTATGTTCGATACTTCGGTATGAAATTTATATTTGCATGCTGTTACACAGTTATATGTATATGCAAATCTGTACCGTATTTTATCGCCCTGCTCACCGCATGTAGAGCAAATAAAGAATATTACATTTAAATTTTGAATTAAACTATATGTGTATGTGAAACTTGCATACTAATTCTATTCAACAATAAATAATAAATGGACACAAATAGGTACTGTTTAAATACCTATTTTTTAAGTTTACTACCTATGTAAGGCTTGATAGACTAAAACATTCAAGAGGGCCTTAAATTTAAAATATGTTTGTTTACATTATGTGAATGGGACACCTTGAAACAACTTCAAATATACTTTAATATTAAAGTAGTGGTATGGGCAATGTGTCCCATTCACATAATCGGACACATTATGTGTAACAATTATGTCCCATTATGCACCCAAGTACATATGTACTTGTAGTCCTTTTAGTGGAAAGCAAATAATTTTCTAATTCAGCTCGTTGACAAAAACTTTAAAGTCAATGAACTGACAGTATTCCTTTACATCTGTAACTATTCTTGTGTGAATACTTGTTTTAGTTTACCTGTCAGACGGAATCATTTCTGTACAGTCCTCTTCCATGGACTCGTCACCAACTTCTACTTCTATTTGCACCGGGGGTGGTGAGCTCATCTCCAGCTTAGATCACCAGCTGCAAAGGTTTCTGTAAATAAAACTTCTTATCAAACAACTGTTCAATAACAAAAAACTTTTAGACACCTTGACAAAGAATTTTCAATTTCTTCATTTATTTAGCTTGTTACATTACAATGAGTAGCAATGAGTAGCATTAATTGTATTAACCAATGCAATGTCAAGGTGAAATATAAGCTCACACCGTATACGGACTGAAATTGGAGAATTTCTCCAATTTTTGGAAGAGCTTTTGGTTTCATAGTTTAAAATAAAAATAAGATGTAGATCAATAATAAGGCATTCAGTAAGTTGTTTACAACTTTCTTTAAGTAAAAGTTTTTATTAATATAATAGTTTAGAGGAGACCTACATAATTAGAAAATAAGCAATAAATAATGTAACATTTGTTTTCTAAATAAGTCAAATTTGCTATAAACAAAATTTAGGGACATCTTTTTTCCTACAATTATATTCCTAGCAGAGTTGACATATGAACAATCAACAGCACATCAAGCATATCAGTTTGACCTTGAGACTGCCCTTGCTCTGTTCGTAATGGAGGCGACTTTTGTAGTGCAACTATTACACTTGACATGCTTTGGTCTGTACATCAAAAACAATAACGCTATAACATCCTTTCTTTGATTGTTTAATTATTTAACTATTTTTATTTAAGTCAATGTATAGAATGTATTACTACCTTTTGTCTTGAGAATACCATATTACTAGGTACTCTAGTGTACAGTACACTAATATTGTACTTTGAATTACACACAACATACAGAATAGATAGATGTATTAATGACATTGTAAATTTTAAATGAATTAATATTTGTATGCTAATATTAGCTAAATGTGAGAGCTTTTGTAAAATAAATAATCTTGTCAACATCTATTAGTAAGTAATACCACATTTAATGACAAATAAACTTATTATTTTTAACAAATGTTACAATAAAAGATTTGGAATTATAATGTCATTTAACATTGATTGTTGCTTATGGCAATAGCAAATAGGACTCCTCTGCCCTGATGTGAGACATGTTTGTTTTGACAACAAAACAAAATAAATTCAACTAAGAGCTGTTTTTTCAATCCTCAGATAATTTTTATCTAGAGAATAATTTTGACGTTTTCACAGATTTTCTATTGATTAGCTGTCAAGTTGTCAAAGTTGTTCTCTGGATAAATCTTGTCTGGGTATTGAAAAATCCGCCCTAAAATGTATGTTGTCCCTTATGAGCCAGCTTGAAAAATAATAATTATTACAGGTGGGCGCAGGCCTTCATGTATGGGAGAAACACATGAGGAGTTTGTTCCTTAACATCATCATGCTGGCCCAAAGTTAAAGCAGTTGCAGTAACCACAGCGACTAATGGCACAACATGACTTCTGAAACCGGGAGGCTCAAGATTATGATTTTTAATGACCCATCCGGGATCAACTATGGCTAGAGTTGCTTTGTTTTTGTAATTAAAACCAGAGCCTTCCAACCAATACACCGCCAAGACAATGTAGATCTCTAGTTATTAGTTATGATATGAGATACTTTAATACAACTATCATCTCATATAATAATAATTTCAAAGCTTATAACTACATCACAGCTTCATCTGTATTACGTGACATAGGGCCTAATTCTGAAGACACACTTTTAAATCTAAATTTAAGTACAGTATATTTCTTTTTTATAATAGGAAAAGACAGCAAGAATTTGTTTACAGCTACATATTTAAATTTTAAGATAGCCATCTTTTTGTATTGAGAGAATGTGATGCACTGAACTTAAATTAAGATTTAAATGTGTTCTACAGAATAAGTAATAATAAGTAGAAATATCAAAATTATAAGGAATTTAAATAAGTGGGGTACATAATGAAATGCTTTTTTAAAATATATTTAAAAATATGTAACTAGCAAAATTTCAATTACATCACAAAAAAAATGTAATAAAGAATAGAGGTTGTTATATTCTTTGATCATACATAAAATCCACAAGAAAAGTGAAAACGTGAAGTGCAATCTGATATGTAGTAAATGCTTATAAGCGCAATCGATGATTACACGCGCGACGGAATAAATAGCTGACAACAAAAGAAAATGCACCTCACCTTCACTTTCGAATATGTTAAATCATCCAGTGACACTAAACAAAGAAATGTCCAATAGGATTCCACGATGAAGAACTAGAGTTTATAATATAATGTCTGAATATCATCAGTTCATAAGTTTATATCCTAGATAGAACAACAGAGAGAATTATCATTTCATTTTTCAGATGGATTGACACTATTCTGCGGTCCACGGAAAAATTTGACATTTCATCACAGCGCAGCGTGATATTTTTATTTGGGAAAATTACTAGCAAAATTGAAAATTACGAATGGGAACGACAGTTAATAAAAGGAAACACGAAACGGCGGATTTCATTTGGCAAGAAATGGAAATACGACTTAAAATTTAAAATCGTAGTTTGTATTGTAATCACAGACTACCCATGGTAGGTAGAAGCACAGATCACTAATATAATCACAGATCATTAATAAAGTTTATTATATTATAATGCCCAGTGCATTATAATATAATAAACTTTTTAGAATAGAGAGTAGTATGTATGCGTAGCATCACTATAATGTCTGTGAGTATGTGGTATCAGTAGTATGTGGTAACATTTCTATTGTTCTAAGCTGAGAACCTTATCCAAAGGTTCGAGTATGTGATTTATTTTTGATGTTTGTATGCATAATTTGGTTACAATTCCTTCAGTCATTTTCGAGTGTTTTTTTTTGGTTCATACTCCCTGTATTGGGAAGGCAACGGGAACTAAAGCCCAGACAGCCATGTCTTAAGTATTATTTTCTTTATTTCTTCTTTTATTGCATTGAAATGCTGGTGTTACACATTTCAATGCATCTAAGGAGTATTTGACGCGAAATTTATGATAACAGTCAGAATAACGTCGTAATAAATAGTCTAAACTCTAAACTATACTTACAAGACTATTGCTCTTCGGTTGATGTCATTTCACGGCAAACGTATAATAGCCTCTACCTTTATAAATCTCTGGTCCGTTCACAATTGGAATATGCTGTGCATGTGTAATTTCCAATAATAAATAAAATAAAAATAAAATATATTGTAGCCCTTGAACGAGTGCAAAAGAAATTTTTACGCAGCATGCAGTACACTTGTTATCGTAATAGTCTGCCCTATGAAATACTTATTGATAAATATAATTTTCTAACACTGGAATTGAGACGTAAGCAGCTAGAAGCAAAAATACTTTAAGATCTGTGCCGCAATATATATGATTGTACTCCTTTGGTTAATAAAATTTGTTATAGAATACCTACCTGTTAGAACGCATTGTCGCATTCTAGCGTAGCGTTTTATATTCTCTTTGTGTCGCATCCCGTGTAAGCTGTTTGCTACAGTGCGTTGTCGTACCAACGCTGGAAAACGGGCAGTGCTTTCAAATATTCTTAATTTTTATTTTTTAACATTATTATAAATGTTTGAAAAATTACTTAGTAATTAAAATATAATAAAACTAGAAAAATTTCACGTCCTGAGGCAACAATCGAACCCGCGACCTTTCGCAATCCGGGCGACTGCTCTGACCACTGAGCCACCCACGACTTGGGATATCCCTGTGAAATTCTTCTAGACTATCTGTATTTGCGTTTATGAGCTAACGTCCACCCTACAATGTCGAAATATTCTATTTTTACATCCGAAACGAGTATTTTTACAAATACCTACGATTCGGTTAAGTTGGGGCAGTGCTTTCAAATATTCATTATTTTTGATTTTAACATTATTATAAATGTTGAAAAATTGTTTATTAATTAAAATATAATTTTAATTACTAAGTAATTTTTCGTGTCCTGCCTCAGGTCGTGAAATTATTCTAGTTTTATATTTTAATTTCTAAGTATTTTTTCAAACATTCATAATAATGTTAAAATCAAAAATTAACAAAATAAGTAGTTTATAACTCAATAAGAAATATTGCTAAAGAATAGTTTCACAGATATAGCGGTATGTGATGATGTGTTGCGGTGCATCGTTCGAAAACGCTCCATAGAAAATCTACGGAAGAGGTGACGTCACACGTTCCTATATTACTAAGAAATGTATGGCATATTGAGAAAATTAATAATAACTAATTATGTAATATGTATGTTTTTAAGCTATTTTACTAGGTGGTAGACCCATATGTAGGGTCGCCTGGGTAGGTACCACCGCCTTTCTTATTTCAGCCGTGAAACAGTTCGCTGTGTTTCGGATTGAAGGGAAAGGTAGCCAGTGTAATTACTGGGCATGGACGGCATTTCATCTTAGGCCTCAGGATGACAACGCACCTGCAATATCAAGTGCTTTTCCTTGTTATTGCAGGTGTCTATCGGCGGCGGTAACCGCTTACCACCAGGTGGGCCGTCAGCTTGTTTGTCAGCTAGTTGTATAAAAAAAAAATATTACATAGCTTCTATCGCGGGCCTTGAGCGCGGGGACCGAATCCAGAAATTCCGTAACGAAAAAACCTCACGCTCCCCACTCCGATGCGCAAGGAGGTGTGGCTTGAAGGCCGTGCATCGTCTAACGTCGTTTCAGTTGGGCAGTCTTCGACACGGCGTTGTGTGCGTGCGATTAGACGTATTGTACGACTCTACGAAACTCGCACGAATCGAGACGAGCTGCTCCGAAATCGGACGAATACATAAGCAGCTGTTTATGAGAAAGTATAAAGGTGTATAGGTATTTATGTACAACAATGAATAGCTGTACTTGTAAAATTTGTGTATAAAGTGTTTTGAATATGAATGAACAAAGTGCATTTATTATTAATGAAGAAAGTCACCAAAAAATGTTTAATTTTTTTTATTTATTTAATAATAGAAATATTTGTTTTCTTATCGGTCACCACGCTCAATAAGTGTAACTTGAATTAATATCAAAGAAAAAGAAATACTGCATGAATAAAATAAATAAATAAAATTATAATTGCATAAGTTGATACAAAATGATTTGCAATAGCTTTACCGCGGCAGTCCCCGAGTGCCACACGTCTTTTTTATTTATAGTCGTCATAATAATAGTTGTTGCAATTGATGTCAGCCGGCGAACGAAGAGAGCCATGTCAGCAATCAAATATCATCAACATTTTTAATAAATCTTGGAAAAAAATACCATATTCATGAATTTTCTAAACAGCACAACTTCAATAATATTACAAATATTTTAAGTTTGAATTGTTTTTATGGCTAACAGGAGCGCATGTTTTCCGAATTTGTGAAAAATACCACCATCTTCAAACTTAGGCAACATGACAACATCCCAATTTAAAAAAAAAACATTTTGTTTCACGGCTTCGACTTCAAAAACCATTTGAGGAAGTCATAAAATGTGTAATTAGTTCATTTGTTGCATTGAAATGTGGGTGTAAACCACAGAGTACTTTGTAATATAGGAAACACATATGATGTAAACACATTTCAATTAATCTTGGGTCTTGGGAGACTTTGGCGCCAAACATAACCTCGATAAAATTCGGAACGTCTTTCACACACATCGAAGTTTACGGAACGTAAATCATTCTGTCCATTGATTATTTTTATTTTAGCATTGAATGCAAAAGCCAAAATCCATAGTAATATAATTTAAATGTGAAAAGAGATCTGTCTATTAAGTTTTTAAACCACTGAACCGATAAAGATGTTTAGCGTGCAGATAATTACTTACATTTTTAGAAAACATCTTATCTTTTATTGCACCGAAAGTTACGGTCGTCTTAGTTTAAAAATATAGCATTTTGGTTGTAATTTTATGTATGTAGGTAATAATATCTTTTCTTATGTTGAGGATTTGATTTTAAAATTTACTTATGGTAAAAAGGAAACAATTTATAATAAAAAATAAATAATTTATCAACTACATAACAAAATAAAAATATCATTGTCTTATGATTTTGGTTCCGAAAAGCCTATTGGAGGATATTTATCGAGAATGGGCTCCAGTGTGGAAGGGTAGAAAGCCATGAATTTGAATCTTTCACCCATTTTCTTTCGATCCACAAGCATTTCGTATGCCTTTTTTAAGTGTTCTTTTTGTTCTTCCGATTTTGCGTTGTCCATTAGCATCTGAAAGAATACAAGTGCATAGTTAGAAAAAATGTATCTTACCTACTTCTTTTTGAAGTCATCCAGGCTGGTTGCACAAAGACGGTTTCCTGGTCAGTAATTCAGATTGGGAATTCCGTGAACCTAGCGCTGTCATTCGATTTTTTCCCAACCCACATCCCTAGTGTATGTTTCAAACGAATCGAAACGAAAACGATCATCGTCTCGGGTTCAGCTTTAAAATCTATTTATGTACTAGCTGACCCCGCAAATGTTGTTTTGCTATAAAAATAAAATTGTCCAAAAAATAAAAATAAAATAGATAGTAGCCTATTTTCAGACCTACTGAATATACATATAAAATTTTATGAAAATTGGTCAAGCCGTTTCGAAGGATTATGGTAAGTAACTAAATTTGTGTCACGAGAAGTTTATATAACTATATTTATACAACTAGATGACAAACAAACTGACGTGGTAAGCGGTTACCGCCGCCTATAGACACCTGCAATAACAAGGAAAAGCACTTTATATTGCAAGTGCGTTGTCATCCTGAGCCCTAAGATTAAATGCCGTCCATGCCCAGTAATTACCATACTAGACCATATGACCTCGTAAACGTTGTTTTGCCATAAAAAAAATAGTAGCCGATTCTCAGACCTACTGAATATACATATAAAATTACATGAAAATCGGTCAAGCCGTTTATATATTAGAAGGAGAAGATAAAAAGTTGTTTCCAATAATTCACAACAGAGACGCTGCTGCCGTTTTCATAAGATTTGACAGTTAAGGGATTACACCAGTCTCAGATGGATGTCTTGGCAAAGCTTTCAAAGCGGAAGATAATTGCCGTAGCTCTTACTCAATAAGTACTGCTATCGTCACTATAACTCACATTAAAAAATAAGGAAAATGTCATTGTCAAAAAGTCCCTAGGATGACGGCTGGCTGGTCCTGGGATCGAATAAGGGATTAACGGTAATGAGTACGAACATTTGTACACGAGTCATTGTCTTTTCTCCGTTATCTATCCATGTCGACGCCGTCTGGTTAAATCAGCCGCTTAACTGGATGCCTAGGTCGATAGTTAATTGAACTAGACTGATTTACCGTTAAACGACTTGGCGTCTGGAATGGATCGTCTTGTACTGGAAAGTGTCGGTTTGATTGGTAGGTTCAAGGTTATTTTTTTCATGACCACTTATAACCGACATCGTTTTGGTTCTAAGTGGTCATAAAAAAATAAGTTTTGAACCTACCAAAAACACAATCACACAAAAGCTCTTCGATTAAAAGACCTGCCTAGGCGTCCAATTGAATGGCTAATTTAAACCAGACGGCTGACATGACGTTCAACCATCTGGTTCAACATTGCGCTCAATGACTTGGCTAGTTGTACTTCAGCCGTTTGATTCGATGCCGGCGTTCAATCAAGGGCTAGGCGTCCAGTTAAGCAGCTGATTTAACCAGACAGCTGCGACATCCATAACACATACTATTCTTGGGGCTAGATAATAATAGTGGGAGTTTATGGATATTGTAATTATTTAAAAAATTCTGCCTTAAATATCGCATGCCACGAAACATATCGATAACATTTAACTTCATTATCCTTTGCACACGTAATATTGTTTAGTTACGGACGATCGACACAGGTTTCCTCTGCGGCTGCCGCGAGCTAACTGAATGGTTTAAGCCTTAATACGCCGCGCGTTATTCAGAGTAAGCGCGGCCGAGTCTAATCTTTCTGTCTCAATAACAGTCTTACTGTCTTAGCCTAATTAAACTACGTTTCCAAGCAGCCAGTCTTAAGAAGACTGTCTGAATAATTCATCGTGTAATAGGCCCGTCATCATGATGGCGAACTTTTCGATAATTTCGTTTCAATTAGACTTACACTGAATGAGCGTTTCACTTTCCAATCGAACGTCAGGCATTTTTCATTAGTAAAATATACGACAGTTTGCGCCTTGGTACGGTCGACCACAGAAGTAGCTGAACACTTTAGTACCATGTCACAACGACTTTGGCGTCAATATAGTACAGTAGCAACTATAAAGTACGTGCACAAGGTCAGTGTGACATGGTACTAAAGTGTTCAGCTACATCTGTGGTCGACTGTACACGTTGGCCCTAATTCTATAGAACACAAATGGTAAGTCTTAATTTAAGTTCAGTGCATCTCTTTTTCTCAATATGAATACGAAAAGGATGGCTGTCAAATAATTTGTCATTTAGAAACATGCGTTCAAGTTTCGACCTTATTGAACATGATAAAATTATACAGTGTTTAGAAAGCACCTCCTTACATGCCGTCTCATATTGTCTATGGTTTCTTTAAAATCTTTCTAAATATAGTTGACAGCTATAAACAAATTCTTGCTATCTTTTTCCTATTACATATTGCCAGAAAAAGATATCATCATCAGACTATATGCGTTCCATTTCTGGGCACAGGCCTTCCTACATGGAAGAAACACATGAGGAGCTTGGACCATAACACCACCACGCTGGCCTTATGCGGGTTGGTGGGTTAAAGTGGTTGCCTTAACAACCGGGACTAACGGCTTATCGTGCCTTCTGTAGCAGGGAGGAACTCAAGATTATTTGTTTGATTGACTCATCCCGGGAACGACCATGGCAAAAGTTGCTTTGTTTTCGTAATCGAAACCAGAGCGCTCAAACCACTACGCCACCGAGCTCCATGAGCTCCTCCGAGCGAGAAAGAGACATACTGTACCTATATTTAGATTTAGAGTGTCTCAGAAATTAAGTGACCCTTTGTATGTAAGCTGTAAGGTGTACATTCAGGTTTCCGACTGGATTCCTGACCAGGAAACCTAATCAGGTATTACAGGGTACTAACCGTATTTGTACAAGATTTTTTTTATTACCTGCAATCTGAACTCTGCTTGTGAACGTTCAAGGAAATCTTTCTGTGTTACAGGTCCTACGACATAAGCATAATTTTCATGGGTAGGTGCCTTTGACGCTGCAATTTTCAGCTGTGTGAAGTCCACATCAGCTGTAAGATCACTTTCACCCGGATTTTCTAATGGATTTACTACTGTGTGTTTGTGGAAAGCCTGGAAAATTCTAACTGTTTTAACATAAATTACATTTAATTTACATAATATTCAAAAAAAGGTCTATTTTTAAACATCGTTTCAAAATTCAATCTTATGTACTTATAATAAGCGATATTTTTCAACTGTATTTTAAAATTAACTCATAGCTATATTTAAAAGTTATCTCTATACTTTGTTTTTATCCTCAGGTTGGAAACAAAATGTAAACAAATGAATAAAATAAAACTTGAATAATTTACTTACTCTGAAAGTATCACCCTTTTCACCTTCATGGCCATAGTCTGCAATCAAAGCAATGCCACCAAATTCATCTATCCTCTGCGCCAACTGCCGTGCTATACCAAGACTTCTTGCACTGATTTCAATCTCAGTCTTGTCCCTGGTATCTAACGGAGGCCTTAGAAGCATCTTAACTGATTTTGTTTCTTGGCCAGATATTCTATAATATAGTTTCCCTGTCTCGTCTATGTCAATCAAAAGCTCTCTCCAACCATCATCTGTTTTCTGTAATTATAAAAATATTCATCATCACCAGCCTATGTAAGTCCCACTGCTGAATACAGGCCTTCCTACTACCTTAATTTGAATAGGGGTCTTAATAAGGCAAATGTGGAAGACCCGAATTCGAGGCAGAATTCACTATATTTTATTTAACATTTTGTAGACATCATGCTCCAGGAGTATGCCTTTTATATTGATTATAACAGGGCCCTGTTGATTGATTATAATTTAAAATGGGAATAACTTACTGGAACTTCCACTCAACTAGGTATAATAGTTGAGAGAACATTATAGTAGTTTATTTCTATATTTTATAGAAAATAATTGCTACATGTGCTACTTACTTCAAATTTATGGATTGGAAGCACATCAAAGAATTCATGTGCTATATACCAGGAGAAGTCACATGGCACTTTTTTAAGATCATTATACCAATACACTTTAATACCATTTACAGTTTCACCCTGTGAAAAATACATAGAGAATTTATTATCTGATATTGTAAATGCATTAAATTTATACATAGGTACCAAAATAAATATATGGAAAAAATGGGAATATGCTAGTAACTGTAAAAAAAATGTGTTCTATAACTTTTATCATGATTACAAAAACTTTATGAATAATAAATAAGAAACTTATTTTTTAAAAAAATTAATAAATTAAAAAAGAATCTCTGTTATAATTTCTAGTTACCTTACCTCATAATTGTATGGACAGTCCAGTTCAGTAGCTTTATGTGATATACATAATCTATTGGCTTGAATATTCTGCATTGTTAAAGAAATTTCCATTAAATGAAGAGTTAAGTCCTTAGGTTGGTAGCCCAAACGGTTGAGAACCTGAAAAAAAAAAATACTTTTATTAATTGAAACATTAATTTATATTTCAAAAACAATTCAAACTTATGCAAATTATTGCTGAACTTAAAAGAAGCCTTACCCTCAGAAAGTCAACCATTAAAGTTCCATTCCCAGGCCCAAGTTCTACAATATTAAGGGGCTTACCAGAGCCCATTTTCTGAGTCTCTGCATAGAACCAAATAGCAACAATTTCACCGAATAATTGACTGATTTCGGGTGAAGTAATAAAATCACCTGTTTCTCCTATTACTTCTTTCTTCATGTAATAACCTTCTGTAGGATTCGTTGCAACAATATGCATGTACTCAGCCACAGTTATAGGTCCATTCAAACGAATTTTTTCCTTTATTATCTCCATTAAACTAGGAGCCGAGCCAGGAGAAGGCATTTTCAAGGTTTTGGGGTCCGGTCGCTTTATAACCTTGTAGCCATATCTTCGACTGGATATTGTTGGACCAATTAACTTATTGTATAGGCGGAATAGGTTGCGAGAGTTCATTTTTCTTTTCTTGTCGAATAATAAGAGTTGCTTTGAATAAGTAAAATAAACTTTATTTTTTAAAATATTATTAATTTAAACTTGACATTTTTTTTTTGGTTAATTTTCCCTTTAC
Organism: Nymphula nitidulata; assembly: GCA_947347705.1. Lineage (NCBI taxonomy): Eukaryota > Metazoa > Arthropoda > Insecta > Lepidoptera > Crambidae > Nymphula > Nymphula nitidulata. The sequence goes on from OX374636.1 coordinate 13,848,847, forward strand.
AGGAACGGCAAAGGGAACTACTGCCCATACAGCCATATCTTAAGTATTTCTTATTTCTTTATTTATTCCATTCAAATGCTGTTGTTACACATTTCAATGCATCTTGGGAGTATTTGACGCGAAATATATGATGACAGTCTCCATATGTGCTACTTGATGAGGTGGATAACCACAAAAAAGTTCTTATCGAATTTCACACCATAATCACTTTTATTTTAATAACCTTTTAGTTGCATGTCAACACAAACACTTTGTATTTAAAACAACACCACTTTTATAACACAAAGTTCACTCCGACACAATTTTTAATCATTAAAATAAAAATCTTGACTGACGCCATCATTCTTATTCCTATATTACAAAGTGCTCTGTCAGCCTGTCTGTGCCTATGACGCCAAACCTTTAGTTAGTGTTCTGAGCGCCAAAAACTCCTTGACAGCACAAGGTTTTAACAGTGGCACAATCATCTGATTATTTGTGTCACTGTCATTTGTGTTCTGGACTAGATAAGCGAAAAAAAAGTTAGCTGAAAAGACTTCTTTTCAGCTAACTTTTTTTTTCGCTTATCCCACTATAAAAGGAAGGCAAAGGGAACTAATGCCCATACTGCCATGTCTTAAGTATTTCTTTATTTCTTCTTTATTGCATTAAAATGACAACGCACCTGCAATATCAAGTGCTTTTCCTTGTTATTGCAGGTGTCTATAGGTGGCGGTAACCGCTTACCACCAGGTGAGCCGTCAGCTTGTTTGTCATCTAGTCGTATAAAAAAAAAATGCTGGCGTAACACATTTCAATGCTTCTTGGGAGTATTTGACATGAAATATATGATGACAGTCACTTTATGTGCTACTTAATGAGGTGGATAACTACAAAAAAGTTCTTATCGCAAACTTTTTTTTACCTCTTTTTTCACTTTTTTTTTTAAATACCCCGTCCTATGAAGTCCCTGCTTCTCTTTTCTAACACCGCTCTAATAAAATTTTTACTCAATATATTGCCAAATGTATAATCAAACTCTAATCACGTGTATTTGTTGTATGTGTACTATGTCTATAAAATTATTCTGTGTGCTATATTGTGTGTGTTTTTCAGTGTTTGTTTCGTCCTCATTCCAGGTAACCCAAAACATTTCTATTGTGTGGCTATTAGCACCGGTTATTCTCCAATACAAGTGTTTTTCGTAACTTGAGCTTGGCAGAAATGGTTGTTTTGATAAGAACGACCGATTGCCATAATTTAAAAAAGGGAAGTGAAGTGAAGTTTTCTTATCGTTTCCGCTCCGTGTGTCATAGAAACGATATTGAAACGGCATATATCAGTATTCATTATGTAAAAGCAGTAAAGGGTAAGAATGATAGTGAAGTTCGATCTATACGGAACGCAGCCTCATAGACTAGAAATACCGTTCTGAGAGAAATACCGTCACGACCGTCACACTTGTTTTGGCTGTATGGCTTTGTACCATTGCCTTTCCCTGTGGGGATAAACAGAACTACTACTACGTCACACTTGGCCAATAATGTCAATGTCAGTGTTAATGTCAGTGTCAGTCGCAAAAATCGCAAAAATACCTCGTCCTAAAAATACATGTAATTTTTTTTATGTTTATGTATGATAATTTTTGTATTCATAGTTTTGTATTAATTTTTAGTTTTTGTATTGAAAGAGTAATATTTTTGACCATTAGAATGATATATAATTATGTAGATTACATTCATAATAAAATATATCTAAGGTTATGTTTTAGTTTGTAGCACATGTGGATCGGATACGCAATATATTCAGTGATTTTAATGTAATATGACTCAAAAAAGTGATAATACCAAGTACAAAGACGGCGTAAACAGGAATGCCAGATTGATTATAAGGAATATATCCTTCAAGGCTACTGAGGAGAACCTTAAGGAACATTTTTCCGAATTCGGGACTGTTGAAGAGGCGAAATTGTTGAGAAAACCTGACGGAAAACTAGTAGGATGCGGCTTCGTTCATTTCACTCACGTTCCGATGGCTAGTGAGGCTCTGACAGCTACGAATAAAAAACCATTTTTGGGTAAATTTTATTTTTCTAATTTAAGCTCACTTAGAGGTTTTTGACTCTCATATGGTCTCGGTAGTCTTGAGCAGCATAAAAAGTTGTTAGATCCTTTATGTCGCAGAGCAAATGTGATTAGTATATTCAAGTTTTATATAATTAGCCATTTTTTATTTATCTTCAAATGTGTTTCTTACAGACCGTACCATTCATGTGTCTTGGGCTGTACCCAAACACAAATATGGCGAAGAAAATCAACAGGATGAAGTACCCAAGAAAAAGTTCAACAATATTTCAGTTAACAATGAAGCAATTGAAATCAAAGGTAATAATAATAATAATAAAGCCTTCCCAAACTTATTACTTTACAGAGATTTTTGTTAGTATTTAGTTTGAAAAAACTTTCAAATTAATAATATTCTCTAAGGTTAGTTGTGTTAGTAGTTTAATTGTGGCTCATAAATTTGGGACCCTTGCTGAGTAAAGACCTCCTCCAACCTTCTCCAGGCGTCTCTGTTCTGTGCCGTGTTCATCCATTCAGTCTCCGCTTTATGGGTCAAGTTATCTGACCATCTTTTTATAGGTCTACCTACTTTTCGTTTCCTGCTGGGCCTTTCCACTTGGTTTTTACTTTAGATCACCTGTTGTCTTTTGTGCAAGCTAAGTGTCCTGCCACTTTAATTTTAGTGCCCGTGTCAGTGCGTTATAAATTTTTGTAGTCTTCTTAATTTCCACTGTTTATTTTATGTCTTTTGGTAATGGTTAGAAGACTTCTTTCCATTGCTCTTTGGCACGTTCTAATTTTTGCCTGTATATGTTTGGTAAAGACCAATGTTTGGCAGCCATATATTAGACTGGTTAGAATACAAGTTACAGCCACCACTTTTTTCAGTTTCAGACTGTAGTTGCCTTTAAAGATCTCTTTGTAGGCACAGTACTTCTTCCAAGTTATGTTTATTCTTCTTTCTATTTCTTCTTCATTTGTCTTCTTAAATGAAATATATTTTCCCAGATAGATGTAGCTGGAGACATACTCTATGTTTCTTCCCTTCACATTTATTGGTCTTTCGTAGCTGTTAGTCATTACTTTAGTTTTGTTAGCATTCATTTCTAATCCAACTTTAGAGATTCTTTATTTTTGATTTTAACATTATTATAAATGTTTGAAAAATTACTTAGTAATTAAAATAGAATAAAACTAGAAAAATTTCACGTCCTCAGGCAGGAATCGAACCCGCGACCTTTCGCAATCCGGGCGACTGCTCTGACCACTGAGCCACCCAGGACTTGGGATATCCCTGTGAAATTCTTCTAGTCTATCTTGTATTTGCGTTTATGAGCTAACGTCCACCCTACAATGTCGAAATATTCTATTTCAACATCCGAAACGAGTATTTTTACAAATACCGACAATTCGGTTAAGTTGGGGCAGTGCTTTCAAATATTATTTATTTTTGATTTTAACATTATTATAAATGTTTGAAAAATTACTTAGTAATTAAAATAGAATAAAATATTTTTTCTAGTTTTATTCTATTTTAATTACTACGAAACAGTCGACACATTAGCGAAGGACGCCACTAAATCCGGTTGTCTCAACCACTATAGGACTTTCCCACATGACCTTGTATGTCTCGCTCATGCGGACTTAAAATCTACTTGGCAAGACTTATGGCAAAAGTCTAATGTTACTAAGGGTATACATTATGGCAATTTGCAAAACGATGTTCCCTCTAAGCCATGGTTTTTTCACTTCCGTGAAGGCAACAAAAGAGCTACTTCTACTGTTTGTAGATTACGCCTGGGACATGCGTGCACTCCTGTTCACCTGACAAAGCTACGGATCCGGGATAGCTCCCTGTGCGAATGTGGGCTGGACGAAGGCACACCGGAACACATATTCTTTTCCTGCCCTAAATTATCATCCTCCTTGTACAATATTTTACCACCGTTTATTCCCTGTCCTACTGACTTCAAATCTGTGTTGTCCTATGTGTTTACACCCTTTGTAAATGTTTTGTTAGAGTTTATATGTAATAATAAAATTAAACTATAACTACATGCTATGCAGTACTTACTTGTCCGTACTTAATATCGCAGTTAACATTTGGTGATGGTTATTGCTTTGATTTAGGTACTTCAACAGCGGCGCCTACTAAAAACAATACACCGTACCGCAGCAAATAATAGTGTCACTCCCATGACTGACTTGACATTGGCAGAATTCGATAAAACGAGAAGCCATAATATTAAAGAAGAAGAAGAAGAACCAACTTTAGAGCTTTCTGTCTATAATGATTCCAGCATAAGATCCAAGTCTTTTGGTGTCTCTGAGAAGATGACAATATCGTCTGCGAATCTTAGGTGGTTTAAGAAACGATTTGATATTTTAATTCCCATATTTTTCCATTTCAAAATTTTGAAGATACTTTCTAGTACAGAAATAAATAGTTTGGGTAAGAGGTGGTCTCCTTGCCGGACTCCTCTTCCTATCGCTATGTCATCTCTGGGGCCCAAGTCTGCTAATTTACAACTATTGCAATATAATAACAATTGTGTCTCAATGGTACAATTTTTGTAATTTCGTATTCTGTTAATCAATAACGTTCCAATGGCTTACCACTGAATTACTACTCCTTATTGAATCAGTTGGTATTGTACTATAAGTTACTGACCGATGTCTTGTCAGTGGCTTCATAATAACATATTCTACTAATTATTTAAACAGTTTGACATTTCTATCAATAACGTCGTGATAGCGTCGTCATGTTTTAATTTATTGTCGTATTGACAGCACCACCCTGTATATAAAAAGTACGGCAAATGACTCAACACCACCTGATGTTAAGCGGGAAGAAGAGTCCATAATAATATGCTAAGACGGCTAGTGCTAGTCTGGCTGGACCCCAGGAGACGTGGGTTCGTTTCTCGCTTGGAGCATACAATTTTTTCATTGTTTTCTTTCTTTATTTGTAATTGTTACAGCTAGTGCAGTTTAGACACTGTTCTAGCCGACTCCACCTTGCCGGTCCAAAAGGTGCTTTTCACGCCTCTTTTGAAGAAACCTATGTTATAGGAAGGAGGGAACCCATGTGCCGGCAAAGAACTCTAAGTTTTGAAACAAAGAAACAAGGTACTAAATTTATTATTGCGTGATGTTAAGGTGGAGACAGTGAATTGATGACTCCGAAAGCCTGCACGCGTGCTCCTGAGTAGGAAGAGGGAAGGTGGGTTAAGATCAAAAAGCTCTTCATCAAAAAGCACTCATCGTGATATAGCCGTTAGAAGGCGCTAAGCGACGCAATGTCTCGATGCAATGGCAGAGGCTCAAGCATGTTCGTAACTTCCACATCGCCAATTATACGGACAGTACGACGCTGCAATCTGTCCACTGCATCAAGGCGGTACTTGGCGGAGCCATCCCACAAGTGCGAGCAATATTCCACGCAAGACCGGCCCTGAGTTTTGATAATTGGTCAGGCGTGAAAAATCGACGCACCTTGTTCAGGACATCGAGCTTCCGTGAGGCTGTTTTGATCACGGTTTCGAGGTAGTTCCTGGAATTCAGATCGCAACATATCTCCATACCGAGTATATTAAGTACTAGCAACTACCCGCAGCTCCGCTCGCCTTCTAGGGTCTCAAGTTATCTCCATAACAAATTTCGTCTAAATCAGTCGAGTGGTGTAGGCGAGAAAGCGTAACAAACAAACTCACATTCGCATTTTTAATATTAGTCAGGATCATTTTAATTTCGTAATAATACACTAAACTATTGTGTTTTTTAGGATTCCAAGTATCAAACCTATAAATGAGATTTTATACTCTTTATATTAAATTATATTATATGAATTGGATATTATATGAGGTAATCACTATAATATTTTAAGTATTATACAAAAATAGTGTTATTGTAAATGAATGTTATACAAAATGTTCATAAAATAGATAAATTTGATGTGTTCTAATAATTATATCATGTAAATGTTATATTAAACGACTGTTATATTAAATAAGTTTAGCTCAATGGTTCGTTATACGTTTCAAAATTATGTGTTTTAAAATTATATCATTCCATCATTATATTAAATAAGTGTTATATTAAACGCAACTATGTCATTTGATTGTATTTGTGTTGATCATTATACCATATGTAGTTATATCATACATTACACACCCCTTATTTTGTTATCCCCTGGAGCTTTGTTGCATTTTTGTGACACGATAGCTTTTCAACTTTACTCATGAGTATTTCTGGGAATTTTTCATCATCTGTCGAATAGTCTTCTGCCTCAGTGAGCCCTACATTGGTGTTGCTATACAGGTTTTTATAGATATTTGTCCCTAGAGTTCCTATTTCAGATCATCCTGTTTTTATTTCTATCCTTTGATGATTCTTAGTTTTCATACTTGATAGCCAGGTCTTGTGGCACTTAAGTGGTTTCAAAACCTTCTTTTAAACCTCCTATCTTCTCTATTTCCTCCTTAATTATAATCGATTTGGTTCTCTTCTTATACTTTAAGTAATTTCCTAGCTGATACTTTATTTTTTCTATCATGTAGAAGAGTTTACCTAACTTCAATAAGTTTTCGAGCTTCCTTACCAATCTTATCCTTTTTAAATGTGTTATTAATTTCATTATTATAGGTTAACTATGAATGTCTCTAGTTCATCATTTTTTTCCTGATTTGTTTTTTCTAACTTCATATGTGGTAGCTTCTTTCTTATTTTCCGTCTGATCTCTACTGGCAAACGAGGTACTGTATGGTACAGATTTAGGAACCATATTAGAACCTATAAAATTAAAATTATCATACCTACTATAATTATACTGTAAACTGTCACTTACTAACATTAATGCTGTAAATAATGTGGTAAATAAAAGGGTTTTTATTTTTTATTTACCTTGACATTTCAGATGAAGACACTCAAGAAAATAATAGCAACAAAAAAAATTGCAATTTGAGAATAAACCGCAATGCCCGCCTTATAATTCGTAATGTGTCATTTAAGGCTACTGAAGAATCATTGAAGGATCATTTTCAAAGTTATGGTGAAATAATTGAGGTAAAGTTGCTGAAAAAACCTGATGGAAAACTTGTTGGCTGTGCATTTGTTCATTTCAAAAATGTTCCAATGGCAAAGAAGGCGCTCTTGAATACTAACATGAAACCATTTTTAGGTAAGTTACCAATTCTTTAAAAACGATTGTTATTATCATTTTAAATCTTTTAACTATTGTCAATATTTGAAGTTAAATGTTGGTCAATTTAATTCATGGCCCTATGTGTATACAGGGTTACAGGTTAAGTCGACCTAAATCCTTTAAGAGGTGGTAGTTTTCATCATTCCTGACTGATTTGACTATGGAGCCCCATACCCCAAACTTATTTGATTGTTTTATTTTGTTTTCTGACTAAAGTTAAATTTGACGCTTAAGCATCGTTATTTTTTACTACTACCTAGTAGCATATCGTCAATGTTTTTGTTAAAAAATTCCAATAATACCCTATTGTATTATCAAACTTAACGTTATTAATCAAACCCGTGAAAAACGCTTCTCTCATACCATACATCGCCGTATGTTTGTGTTTCCGGCGGCCCGCGGCGCTGGACGCCCCGCATCTCCTTGAACGTGACCTTAGTGTCAAGAATTTATTATTGTATTTTAGGTTTATGGTGAATAAATGAATGAATGAATGAATTTTATTGTGAACATAAATTTGGGTACATAAATCAGCATTTACAATTGCTTTTAAACAAATTCTACCAAATCCTACCTTATACAGGTGTATTCACATATTAATATCTTATAATAGGTATAACTCTTATATTGATTGTGACATAACATTTACTAACTATTCTCTGTATTCTAAATACTCTCTAAGGTGGCTTAGTTTAGAAATATGTTGCTGTTTTTGCTTGTTCTTTATCCATTAGCCATAGTGAGAGTAAAAGGTAAAAAACTAGTTAAGGGAATAACCATTAAGGATATCTGAATTTATAAAAGATCAGAAATGCTTGGGCCATGTAAACTTAGGGCCAACCCACACGGGCGGTGCGGCACCGCACCGCAAGCCATTTCGCCGCTTTGGTGACCACACGGGCAGTGCGACGTCGCAACGTTCTACAGCGCCGCAGCGACATAATCAAGCATAAATCCTTCCCAATGCTGCGTAAACAAACAACTGAGCGGTCCCTCCCCGCCTCGTCTCGATACATTTCGCGTGCGGTACCGCTCAGGCGCCGCACCGCACCATGTGGTTTGGCCCCTATGAATAAGTTAAAATTATTGATGACCATAAATGATTTTGACTTGAAAGCATAATGAATAAATTTTGTTTTAAAGGAAGACCAATCTCAGTGGACTGGGCCGTTGCAAAGAATAAATACATGCAACATGTTGTAAGCCAACAGCTGGAGATGCAGGATGATGTCAAGAAAGAGGATTCTGACAGTGACGATGATGGGCCACCGGTCAACATTTCTAATGATGATTTGAAACAGGAAGTTGATAGTAAGTAATTGTAACAGTGAATAAGGGATACTCCTCATTTACTAGTACAAATAAATAGAATGAAAAAAATATGGATTATCTATGCTGACTGATGCATTGATTTGCTTTATTTTTTTAAACATATTTTATGATGCTCTCCTCAAAGGTCAATTCCAAATTCTTTAGTGGATTCACACTGCATGAACTTGAGTCATCAGTGAGCTGCAGGTGCAGTAATAAATAATAATAATACGAATACGAATGTAATATACATTCATATTCGTATTAATTGTAATTTATAGGTGAAGCAGATGAAAGTGGTGATGATGATAAGAAAGACGTGAAATCAGAAAGTGATGAAGCTAGTGAAGGTAGTGATGAAGAATCTGATGATGAAGAGGAAGATGAAGATGAAAAAGATGATGACAATCAAAGTCAAATCAGCACTCAAGATGAGAGAAAACGGTATTTTGCTTTTCATTCACAGACTGTCTAGAAAAATGGGCTTATAATACTTCATTCCCTTTGCCTAGTTGACATCGGAATATTGTGGTACTTATAATCCTCATACACACAATAGATATTCAATGGTTAATAGACGCTGGCAGACTGATAGATATTCAATAGTTAATAAGTGCTGGCAGGCTGGTAATTAAAAAGAGGAGACGGTAAAAGTTTGTATGGGACTTGGGCCAGCTCATGCCTTTATTCTTACTAGATCGATTCATTAGTTCGATCGTGAGGAGCTCATGAGCACCATTTTTGCGTCATTATGGCTATAGATTAGTATATATCATTACGAGTGCGGAAAGGCTGTCATTGCAAGGAGTTCTCACAAAATCGGAACAAGTTGCAATGACGAAAAAGAGTTTTGTGCGAATAAAGAAAATATGTTATTTAGTACATTTTGTCTGCAATCTGAAATAGTGCTTTTGAGCTGGCCCAAAACTATACTATCTCCTTTAGAAATAATTTTAATGTCTCTTTTTCTTAGTCTTCTAATAAAGAGGGTAATATTAACCAGCATTCTTATTATACAGGGTGGTGCCGACAGTAAATTAAAGCATGGGCAATATTAGTTCATAGAAATGGTTCGCAACTTTACATAATTTCATGACAGACAAATGTCATTTCATTTGTCATGAAATTATCATCATATTATTTCATACAAATGTCTGAAATAATATAACATTGGCTGCGTTATTTTATACAAATGTCATGAAATTATCAAACGAATAAGATGTTTTTGAAAATGGCAAACCATTTCTATGAACTAATATAGTCAACGTTTTACTTTACTGTCCTATTGACGGCACCATCCTGTATAGTACTTTAATAATTGTCGCTTTTTTCGGACACAGCCATTTCCAGGAGATTTTCCAACAGAGATGCTCTTTTATGACCTGGTTTCATCTTATAGGACAAGACTGAACGACGCTGAGGACGGCTGCACAGTGTTTTTAACCAACATCCCGTTCAGCGTAGACAATGATCAGCTGAGGCAATTTGCTGAAAAAACCGCTCCTGTCACTTATGCTCTAGTCTGCATGGATCGCCTCACTGAGCACTCCAAGGGATCTGGATTTATTAAGTTTGTGGTAAGTCACCATTTCAGCCGAGAGACGCCCATTGCTGGGCATAGGCCAATGATCTTCAAGCTGGTGAGTGCCCGTGACCTTGAAGAAAGCCTACCAAGGCTGCGTCTTCCAGTACGCTTCCGCCACTCGAGGGCGTTTCCGCTCCAACGGCTGTCAGTGCCCACTGCCTCTAGAGGCTCGCAATTCTTTGGGCTATGTCGGTGACCTCAATTCTCCTGAGGATCTCATCATTTCTGACTCGATTACGTAGAGAAACCCCGAGGATAGCCCCCTCCATTGTCCTTTGGGTGACTTATTATTTTACTGAATTATTGAAACATTTGATTCGAGCTAATTTATAGGTTTACCTGTAATAATATTACTATCTAGTATCCCTGAAAAATATACGACAAAGGAGATGTTTCATATCCGGCCAAATATATGTAAAGAATCTCAAAAAATCAGGAAAAAGCTCCTGAATCCGCAAAAAATACTAATAATTCGTTTACATGCATAGTTTGTATAAAAGTTGAAATTTTTCGTCGAATTTACAGTTATTTAGTATGGCAATATGGCGGGAGACAAGAAGTCGACTAAGCCGCCATGATGAATATTTGACTGTGTTGCAGTTTTTTCTAAAAAAAATCATGTTTTGTACCACGCAATAAAGCAAATAAAAGAAAATGGACAATTGAACACTGTTTTGCATATTTTTACCTATTTAGACCTGGCCGGGTCCCATACATCTTTGGAACATCTCGTTTACTTGATAAAATAAAACCTTCCAGAACAATGAAGACGCGGACAAGTTCCTGGCGCTGCCTCCAGAACAGCTCAGACTGGAAGGTCAGGTGATGCAGGCGAAGCCAGCGCTCAAGAGGGAGAACCTGCAGCAGGGGAACAAGAAACAACCCAAAGACAACAGGAACCTGTACTTGGTTAAAGAGGGAGGTCAGTGACGTTGAAGATTTGATTTTTTAAGCCGCGTTAGACTACTCGGCGCATTATGCAAAACTCATTCTCGCTTATTATAAAACGCGGACTAATGTGAGTACTGGTTTGAAACTGGTGCCGTCACTGTCTTTCTTGTAACAAATATAAGTGACAGCATCAGTTTTAGACCAGCCCGCCTAGCATGACCACCGAAACGCGATATGATAAAGCTATTTATCGCTTCGAACTGTCCAAAAATTATTGGATATAACCGCTATCTTGAAATTTTATCGAAACTGCGAACATGTATATGCAGGACTAACTTAAGTTCGCGTTTTATAATAAGAGGGTTAGGTCTGGAATGTGTGGGTTTACAGGCTACGACTAGTAGCTGCCGGTTATCCCGATATATGGTAGCCTGTGTCCTTTCACAGGTATAATGTATCTCCCTGCCTTATGTTAATTGGTCCAGCGGCCTTGGACTGAAAACGTAACAGACAGACCTTTACTTTTAGCTCTATAATAATACAGAATGATATTATTTTCAACACATTTGCTGAAAAAATGCATTTACGAAGCTTGTATACATTGTTCGAAAGTTAAATATTACGCAACATACAAAGGAGCGGTAAAATAGCTACTCACACCTAAGGACTTGTTTTCCGTTCGCTCCTGTTTATGGCGCCGTGCGTATTCTTTAGTTTTTAATTTCGTTGAAAAATATATAAGAATTCCACAAAGGAGTTTCACATTGTGAGAATAAATTGGCTGAAGGATCGAACCTCCTTGGACGTGCAATAGCTCAATACGATTGTCTCATTTTACTACTAAAAAGATAATGAGACGAAACATGTAGTTCTATTTTTCGCACTCGTGGCGCCATTTGCAAGTGTGCTCTATTTTCATATTTGGAAGGTAAAACAATGTTGCAACTTTCCGACTGATATTTTAAAACAAAATAATTATAATAACATTGAACTCTTTTCTCGCAAATCTACACACTACCTTCCCTGTTAGAGAAGAAGGCGTATTTTCATTTCGGTTTATAGCGGCAATTTCATTTCGAGAAGTACTACAGATCGCAGTATCTATTCTCTCTAACCTCTCGCAGGTTAGGTTAGCTTGAAACTAAAAAAGACACGAACAGAGCGAGAGAAGCGACCTTGCCGCGGCAGTGACTTGATAGCTTGTTTACGTTAATTATTTTCCTTCCAGATGGAATAATTTCATCTTTTAACTAACCTATAGCGGAGACAAAGCAACATTTCACTGCTTCAGAGTAAAACAGTGCAGTAAAGTATGTATGAAACTCCATTACTGCATTTTTTCGCCCTAAAGCCACAAATCCCAGGTGACTGTCCAATAGCAGGCTTCATCTTTACAATCATGGACATCTTGATTTATACCAGCCAATCAGCGCTATTCTAATTCACAACAGGCCAATCGCATGCTACAAGCATAACCAACTAGTTTTCTACTAGCCAATAAGCGCTATTTTTATTCCCGGAAACAATGGAAGAATAAATGTACAGCCATTGCCAAAAAAAATCTAAATAAATTGTTTCTACTTTATTTGACTTCAGTTCTTTATTCGGTAGTTGGAAGAAAAGCAGAATATGAACCTCGCAAACGTGACGTTTATAATTGCACTCGTGTTTTCAATGTGAAACACTCGATGCAATTATAAGTCACATTCTGTTCGATAAAACAAACTACGATTGTATTTAGTTTAGGTTAGTTAGGTTCATTTGTCTAAGATAATTTTCTTCGGTCAACCGTTCAGTAAGATTTCAAAACGTATTGAATTTGAAAAAATTGACGTGTGTGAATCGTAATTACAAAACTTTGTTAAAACTTGTTAAGATTTTACGATCGAGAACATTAATTTAGACTGTCTGGCTTTCGAGAGGTAATTCTAGTTATTATTGCCCTACGCAGTGATAGTGGCGGGCACGAAGGCGGCGGTGGGCGTGTCGGCGTCCGACATGTCCAAGCGACTGGCGCTGGAGCGGAGTAAGACGCAGATGCTGAAGAACCTGAACAGGTACAGATCGCGACAAACCTCTAGTTCGCTGTGAACACGAGTCGATTCACTGCGAACTATCAAAATATTGGACGGCGAAACAACGCGGTATGGACAGCAGCGGCGGGCAGCTGCGCTATACAATTTCACAGCGAAGTAGATGTTTCGCGCGAGCTCTAAACTTGTCGATAGTGCTACTTTTTTTGTTGGATTCTACCTATAAAGGGAATGCAAAGGGAACTAATTGCCATACGGCCGTGTCTTCAGTATTTCTTTATTTATTGCATTAAAATTCTGGTGTTACACATTTCAATGGATCTTAGGAGTATTCGACGCGAAATATATGATGAGAGTCTCCTTATGATGCTACTTGATGAGGTGGATAACCACAAAAAAGTTCTCATCGTCTTTCACACCAACATCACTTTGTTACACAAACAGTTGTTTTGTAATACTACACCACTTTTATAATACAAAGTGCGCTACGACACAATTATAGTAATAATATATTTAGAAAGTAATAAAAATCTTGACTGACCCCACAAAGTCCCGCCTGTTTGTCGGGCCAGTCCAGTGCTACTTTTATTTTGTAAGCCTTGCGGGGCGCGTCTGGTCTGGGTACGGTTAGCAACAGACATCGATTAGCAATTTAGTTCTGTCACTCTACATTCACAGTGCTCATACAAATTGTCAAGAAGCCAATAAGTTACTGTGAAAAGGTACTAAGGTGTTATCTATTTCTGTTACTGACTGTACAATATACCTGACGTGTCGTAACTGTGTGATAAACCAGACGTCTTTGTTTTTGTTCTGTTGAGTTTTCCTTCTGAATGGGACGGCAACAGGTCTAAGTTAGCTAACCCATACAGCAATGTCTTAAGTATTTTCTATTGTATATTTCTGCCGTACTTAAGCGTCAGTTAATCAACCTGCGGCGTGAATTCAATTATGACATTCACACGTCAGTGAATTTCATAATTGAATTCAATATGACAATGTTCACGGTGTCTTAACCATATAAAGTTAGGCGATTGCCCCGCAGGTCGGTTAACGGCAATATAGCTTAAGTATGGCAGAGATTTATTAAATTACTGCATTGAAATGCGGATGTCATTTCAATGTAATGGCCTGCGCAGACGAGGCATTTTTGTCCGCGGACTTGAAAATAGATCGCTTAATACTTTATCGAGTAACGCAAACGAGGGATTAAAAGTACCGCGTACAACAAGTCCCCCGAATAACTGAGGACATGCAGAGAGTGGACCGGATCACCGGACAAAAGTACGGGGGAGTCCCCGAAAAAAAACAGAACTCGTGTGACTAGGCGAAGCAACATGGCGGACTTTAGTCCGCGTTGTGCTCTCGAGAGTGACGTACTAAAAGCAACACTCTTAACTGCCCGTTCGAGACGCAACAGACAGAACGGTAGAAAGAAATGAAATTATTGTTCTTAATGAGAAAAATACTGTTGTTTGTACGTATGCAGGACGATGATCGCACACCGTGTGCGTTGAGTTCGCGGTAAATCCGCCGCGGACTTTTTATTCGCGGAGCGTGATTTTTTCACCGCCGCGGAGAAAAGTCCGTCGCCTTCACAGGCCATAATGATTGCAAAAATATCTTTAGACATGGCTGTATGGGCTTGAACTTTTGTCACTTTTATAAGTGAGACTTAAAACAACAAAAAATAATAAAACCTTTTATTTTACAAATACATATAATAATTTCCGCAGGTTCGTGTCCCGGTACAGGATCGTCGTGTCCAACTTACCACCAAACTTCGCCGACAATCGTCTCCGCCGGATATGCTCGGAGGCTGTGGGGAGCCAAGCTACCATCACCGAAGCCCGAGTCATGAGGGATCTGCGAGCCCCTACTGGCAAGGATGGCAAACAGCCGTAAGTATTTCATTCATTATTTAACAACACATCACAATATCGATATGTATATTTTTTTTTTTAGGAGTTTCGATTAAGGAAATAAAGCAACGTTCGCCATGGTCGACCCCGGGATGAGTTAATTAAAATTTATAATCTCCTCCGTGCTTCGGAAGGCACGTTAAGCCGTTGGTCCCGGTTGTTCCTGCAACCGCTTTAACCCACCGACCCGCATTAGGCCAGCGTGGTGGTGTTATGGCCCAAACTCCTCATGTGTTTCTCCCATGTAGGAAAGCAGTTAATTGAAACAATAGAAAACTTCAATTTTATTTTCAGCACGTGTTTTTGCACGATAAATGATTAAAATCCACCTTTTGCACGACAAATGATTAAAATCCACCCGATGTGGGAACAGGTAATGCAGTACGGACTGTATCGCTCATATTGCCCTAGACGTCGCTACCTGTCGGCCCATTAGGTGCGTCTTTACGCCGTTTGAAGGAACTCATATCGTTGGAAGGCGTGCTGGCAGAAATCAATAGGCAATACGACAGGGAAATAAGTCACCCAGCCCGCCTAGCATGACCACCGAAACGCGATATGATAAAGCTATTTATCGCTTCGAACTGTCAAAAATCATTGGATATAACCGCCATCTTGAAATTTTATCGAAACTGCGAAATGTATTGTATATATACATGTTCGCAGTTTCGATAAAATTTCAAGATAGCGGTTATATCCAATGATTTTTGACAGTTCGAAGCGATAAATAGCTTTATCATGTCGCGTTTCGGTGGTCATGCTAGGCGGGCAGGTTGAAAAGCTCTTACGAACACTATGATACAGCCGATACAAGTCGTATAGTTTAAACGTGTTCTTCTTCCATCATTCTTGGCATCAATATTGGCAATGGCGGTGCTTATGCTGCAGTGGCTGTTTTCCCTTATGACATTTTTACTGTTTACCGTCAGCCGTACGTCTACAACAGCGTGTTGAAACTGTACTAGCCTTCGCATATCAGACTCCTCTTACCGGCTCCCGTGGCATGGCAAACCCCTGGGGAGTGGACAACAGTTTGTATATTTCTTTTTCTGAGGGAAAGAAAGCGATAAAAGACTTGTCTCCTTACCGCTGCAGTATTCCTTTCTCCAAACAAAAATTTTCACCAGATCGTACCCTAAAATGTTTAGAAACTAATCTTGTATTTTTTATCGTCGTCGTGCGTCAAAGACAAAATTTCAATTTCAAAAATTGACGAAGTTAAATTTTTAGTTACAAATAATTTATGTTGAAAATAAACTTTCAGGTCTAAAGGATACGGCTTCGTTATGTTCATGCGGCACGAGGACGCGCTGGCGTGTCTCCGGAAACTCAACAACAACCCGGATATATTTGACAAGAATAACGTAAGTGGACTATCAATAGTATTTCAACAACCTCTTTGATCTAAGGGTTGAAACCGCATACTCAGATCTAAAGGTCCGGGGATCTATTCCCCATGTGGAGCAGATTTTTTTGATCGGTTTTGTTGGTGGTAGGGCTTTTTCTTAGTGTGCCTGGCTAGCTACCACCATCTTACCTAAGTCTGCCGCCATTCATGTTAACAGCATTGTTTTGTTCTCGCAGTTGGAGGTAAGATAGCCAGTTCCTCTGTTGTTGAAAAATCAACTGAGACGAAGTTAAGAATAAATCAATATGATAAAACGGGTACATATTGTTAAATCTGCCAAACTTCACATAAGTACCTAATTAAATCTGATCAATTAACCATCATTGACACACATGTTTTTCTACATAGAGTTAGTCAAGTAGGTCGCAGGTCCAAAACCGGCTCAAAGGACCATGCCGTTTCTGTCCGTGTATTAGCTGTAATAAGTATAAAAGCAATCTAATAAAAGAACATATTGGTTAATATTATTATTTACATTACTCTTTCAGCGACCCATAGTGTCATTCTCCATAGAAGACAGAACAGCACTAAACGCTAGGAAAAAGAGGTTAGAAAAATCCATAGCGAACAATCCTTTAGCTAAGAAGACTTACGACAATACTCTAGATAAGAAGAGGAACAATGCAGACAATGAAGCATATAAGAACAGAAAGAGAAGGAATCAGTCAGCACCAGACGAGAGTTATATGAAGAAGAGAAGAATTGATAAAAATCAAGAAGATTACAACCAGGGCAGGAATAAGCATCAAGGTAAAAATAAGAACCAAGCTAAAATTATTGGTCAATTCGTTAGAAAACCAATGAGTGATGAGGTCGATGAATACAGCGGTTTGACAGCGAAGGAAGGTTCACAACACAAGATGAGAAATAGCCACAAACTAAAAATGCAAGCAGACATTCATAGAGAACATGTGAAGCTAGAGAAAAAGAAAAGTAGTCGAGCCATGAGACTAAAGAAGGCGGCCAGGGAAAGAATAAAGTTGCCAAAACAGAAGATCAACAAAATGCCGGGCAAGAACAAGAGGAAGAAGTTTAAACCTACTAATATAAAGGATATTCTAAAGTGAAGGTCTACATATAGAGTTAATTAAAATGTATCATAATATACATAATATTTATGACGTAATTATTCTTTAGTCAAATAAATTCTTTTGTTTTTACTTTAATAAAACTAAATTAAATCTGACACAGCTACGAGTATATGAAAATTATTATTATTATTACCATCGGCAATGAACCTATCGTTTGCCGCATAGTTAGCAACTTTTATTAGCCTTTAGAACGTACTGGAAAGCGGAAAGTAGCACGGCCTCCCACTAGATGGACAGACGACCTGGTCAGGGTCGCGGGGAGCCGTTGGATGCAGGCTGCGCAGAACCGCTCCATTTGGAAATCGATGGGGGAGGCTTTTGTTCAGCAGTGGACATCATAGGCTGATATGATGATGAGTAGCCTTTAGCCCGCAGACATCTCTTTTAGAGAGTAATAATAAAATTGATTCTAGAAAAGACTGTTTTTTTCAACGATTTACATACTTCTATAAATGAGTAATTTAAAGGCAAATAATTTACCTATTAGTTGTTGAGGAATGGCACAATCAATGAAAATATTAATGGAACTCCACCTATTGAAAATTATCAAAAGTGTACTTACGTTTTGTCTACACATTTCCGAAAAAGGTCCAGTTGGACCCCCGGGAGTACCGGGAAACTCGACGGTGGTCTACGTTGGCGTGACAGAAAACGCTTTTTTTTGTCGAGTTTTGGGAATATGCTATACATATAGCTGCAGGTGGTCCACCGGAACCAGCTAAATTTCGAAAGTGGTCTATGAGAAAAAAAGTCTGAGAACCTCTGGTCTTCAGGATCATAAATGTTGATAGTAGCATGGACAAACACCATATTAGATGATGATGATTTTACTAGGTGGTAGACCCATATGTAGGGTCGCCTGGGTAGGTACCACCGCCTTTCTTATTTCAGCCGTGAAACAGTCCGCTGTGTTTCGGATTGAAGGGAAAGGTAGCCAGTGTAATTACTGGGCATGGACGGCATTTCATCTTAGGGCTCAGGATGACAACGCACCTGCAATATCAAGTGCTTTTCCTTGTTATTGCAGGTGTCTATAGGCGGCGGTAACCGCTTACCACCAGGTGGGCCGTCAGCTTGTTTGTCATCTAGTTGTATAAAAAAAAAGATTATTATTTATTTATTAAGGACAAAGGTAATGCATTGGCAGAAGTTAGATCTGATTAATACTACATAAAACAGGAGTATCAAAGTTTATTCATATAAAATATCACCGTTTGCACTATAACAAGTCAAGACATTTAGACTTAAACTAATATTAAAAGTTTTATTTACCAATTGAGATTGTTTCTCCTTTTTTTATCTAGAGTCCCGAAGTACAATCGACAGCACATCAAGCGTAACAGTCTGACCTTGAGGTCGCGCTTCATTAATAATCGAAGCGGCTTTCGTAGTCCAACTTATTCTACAGTCTGTACCTATTGTCCCATTGTCAAGCAAAAGTCAATTTTGATAGTAGGCACTAATTGCGGGATTCGAAACTTATCGCTTGAGTAGCTTTACTGTATACAGCCGTTACAAACACCTTGAATTTCTATGTCCTAGCGTACAATTGAGCACTATGTTTGCTACAAGTTAAAACTGTTTTTTGAAAGATCTAGGATTTTATTCATAACTACGTCCAATATCCAACAGCCTTGAACCAAATGACTAAGAAAAAAATACTTAAAAGTTTATTTTTAACGCTTTTTCTGATGTGCCGAATAATACGGTTGGTATTAGAAATGTTGGATACCAATGTATAAGTCGAAGTCCGAACTATGAACTTGCCAGTTTGTGATCTGCCTAGTCTAATTGCAGAATTAGACCCATCTTCTAGTACTGAAACTATTTTTGTAATTGGTGGGTTCAAAGTATTTTTTATGACCACTTAAAAACGAAATCATTTTAAGTGACGGTTAAGTGGTCATAAAAATAACAATTAACCAAGGATCCACACAAACACGGTTCTTCCGGAGAACGTTTTACGGAAATGGAATAAGTAAAATATGATTAAGTAAAAAATATGGGTAATGGGTTCTTCAAAGGGGCGTGAAAAAGCACATTTCGGGCCGGCAAGGTGGAGGCGGCTAGAGCAGTGTCTGAACTGCACTAGCTGTCTTCGCATATGGACTCTTCTTACCGCTTCACATCAGGTGGTGTTGAGTCATTTGTCGTGCTTTGTATAACCTTCTGTCACATCACGCCCCTCACAAAGGATTAAATAGGTTAGACAGTTATGGCCGACTATTTTCGAAGAGTGACTTGAAACTATGACCGGACGGCCATAGTTTCAAGTTTTGTACAAAGTACAAAATACAGGCCTCCAAATTTAAGTTTCTTTCATTGGATAATTTTGTTTTGACATCAGTGGATCATAGGAAAATCTAAGCTGTGATTGGTTTATAGGAAACTAAGCTGTGATTGGTCTATTTTTGACACATGACAGTAAATTTCGATCATTTGTCAATAACAAGGGCGGCCGCGTGGTTTGCGTCTCGGCCTTTACAGCCCAAACTCTTTTGTACTATATAAAAATCCGGTTGCAATCGTAGTCGGTAAAAATAATGCTTCGGTGTCAGGGGGATAAAAAAAAAGTGATTCCAGTTCCTTACATGCTGCCTGAGGGGCTCTGAAAATGGGTCGCTAGCTTTTTGTCCGGTAGATGCATAGGAGCCGTTGTCCACGCGCGGACTTAGCACTACAGAATACAGAGGGGCGCGGTTTGAAGGAGCAGGCGCGAGCGATCAATTGATCAGTAATGGCCTGCGCAGACGAGTTATTTTTGTCCGCTAAAATAGATCGCTTACAACTGTATTGAGTAACGCAAACGAGGGATTAAAAGTACCGCGTACAAAAAGTCCCCCGAATAACCGAGGACATGCAGAGAGCGGACCAAACAAAAGTACGGGGGAGTCCCCGAAAAAAATAGAACTCGTGTGACTACACGTAGCAACGCACATGGAGGACTTTAGTCCGCGTTGTGCGCTCGAGAGTGACGTACGTATGCAGGACGATAAACCGCACACCGTGTGCGTTAAGTTCGCGGTAAATCCGCGGCGGACTTTTTATTCGCGGAGCGTACTTTTTTCTCCGCCGCGGAGAAAAGTCCGTCGCTTGCGCAGGCCATAATAAAGTGCAATAAAGGTAGCACAGCGCTATTGTATACGTACCGGTATATTCACCTTTAGTTGCCTCTGGATTATACCAAGACGTCCAGGTCACGCATGTACTTATAGCTTCACAATTATACTGATAATGATAGAATAGTTCCTGTTTGTGTAAGACTGCCGCCTGATATAGGTAAAAAACCTGACCTATAAGTCACCAGGTCATCGGATGAAGCATAATATTATAATAAGCGGTTAAGTGTACTGCCATATTCGATGACCGGACTTCGCGATATTGTACCTACACAATACATATGTACTGTCACATAAAGGAACATATCTTTGGTTTCACTTAACCTACTACATTTATTTATGATACCTTTAAACATTTTTTCCTTACTAGACCGATGGCGTCTTTATGAATATAGAAAACCTTTTATCTGCTTCTTATATAATAGTGATAAATGATAATATACAAGTGTAACAGTTGTACTACGAAAGCCGCCTTTATTACGAACGTAGTTAGGTCTCAATTTCAAAATGTTATGTTTGATGTGTTGTCCACTACTATATCAGTTCAAGACAGCTTTAGTTTAACATGTAAATATGACATTTATAAACGAGTTTTATTCACAATAATACTTCTTGGTTGAATCAGATTTTTGCAGCATTTTTAATCGAGTGAATTTTATACTATGTTCTATGACTTTTAGCCCTTTAGCTCGTTTAAAAATGCACCATTTAGAAATTTACGCTGTATCCTACCCTCCTTCTAAGTTAGCGCAACGTCCATGTTGATATTATAGACTCCGAATTGAGTCAATAATAATGTTAGTATAGTATAAGTTATTGTGAAACACTTACATACATAAAAGTTGTATGAAAGTTAAATAAAATAATCTGACCCTGAGTCATATATATTTTTTTTTTCAATTATTAATGGCACTTTGTAAAACAGGCAACATAACTGGATCCAAATATCACAGGGACATATTGCCGACTCGTGCTTTCGGCCGACATGAGACTTCTATATAGTAACACCATATACAATTTTACTAGGTGGTAGGCCCGTATGTTGGTCGCCTGGGTAGGTACCACCGCCTTTCTTATTTCATACGTGAAACAGTTCGCTGTGTTTCGGATTGAAGGGAAAGGTAGCCAGTGTAATTACTGGGCATGGACGGCATTTCATCTTAGGCCTCAGGATGACAACGCAACCGCAATATCAAGTGATTTTCCTTGTTATTGCAGATGTCTATAGGCGGCGGTAACCGCTTCCCATCAGCCCCCTTATTCTCAACTGTCGGATTACGGATTCGATTCGAAAAGTCACATGCCGTCTCGCTTTGACGCATAGCGATAAAAAGTGACAGGTATAGAGTTTCCGAAATTCGAATATTTTCCGACAGTTGAGAATAAGGGGGCAGGTGGGCCGTCAGCTTGTTTGTCATCTAGTTGTATAAACAGAATGCTACGCGGCCGCCAGCCTGGCCTTCATTTTGTCCGGGTTGGAGATCAGGCCGTGTTTGTCGAGGTGTTCATATAACGCGGTGAGGTACTCCTTGGGGTGGTAGAAGTAGTGCAGTACGTGAGGCGACCGCTCCCAGCATACCCACGTGCACTGTGCGATACATAATAATAATAAATATTCTATATTGCACACAAGAGAAATTCAACAATACGAATTGGAAAACACAAAAAAGTACAATTGGGCGACCTTATTGCTAAAAAGCAATTTCATCCAGGCAACCTAAGGTGATATACATATTATAAAGAGGGAGAATACAGAATATACATAGAAGATATACATACAAGAAATAGAAGGAATAAATAAAATATATATGTTCATAGGTACATAACGAAAGTAAAAGTTGTGATACTAGATAACGGAGAAATAATCATAATAATAATATAAATATAAGAAATATACTAAATAAACATATAAACATCCATAACTCGTGAACTAATGCTCGTACTCATCATACAAACATTTGCTCCCACCGGGATTCGAACCTCGGGACCCCTGACCGAGTCGCCTGTATAGCAAGGGGTATTTATTTACTTATCATAGAAAAATCCACAGCTTAGTCTAAAAATGATTACACAAAATGTTTCCCAATGAAGGATTTCTATTTTGCTTTATTTAAACATGGGCTATATTAGTCCATAGAAATGGTTTGGCACTTTCAAAAATATAAAAATTTTACCTTACAATAAAATTTGTATTATGTTTCCTTCGACATCCGAAGTCCATTATGAGAGAGTACATCGTCTTTTTCCCGTCACTTCCGCTAGTTGTCGCTGTTCCCGCCACGTTTTGAGCACCTTGGCGCCCCCTATAGCGCTATCTATAAACTAACTGTCAGCCGAGTACAAGCCGCCATGTTTTTAAATCATTGTTCGGATCATCATAATGTTTGGTCACCAGAAAGACATTATGTGGACTTCGGATGTCGAAGGAAACATAATACAAATTTTATTGTAAGGTAAAATTTTTATATTATGTGTTCCGTGAGACATCCGAAGTCCATTATGAGAGATCTGTTTGTTATCTTCTGGTGGCTTGTTATTCGGAAATAAGTAAGCAACAATGTGATTATGAAAGCTTCTTTAATTCAAATATGTAGTTTCATAGTAGTAGTTACTTGACAATAATCGTTTAATAATTACTTAAAGTATGATTATTTCTTATATGTTAAGTTTAATACTTAAATTATGTAATCAGTTTGCAGAAAACAAATTAGAAATCGATTTTTCTTGGATTAAAATATTAGGATTAGACTTGATCTTTCTCTGATAATATTTTCTAAAGGTACATTCATGTTGCCAATTTGCTTTAGCCAAGATGTCATTAATTGAATAATTTTCAAGCCAATTGAGGGACGCAACGGCCGATCGAAAGCTACCAGCTGATGCCTCTACTCCTGCATCTGATAAAAGACGTTTTAACCAATTTCCAATTATGGTTGGGCTTGCTGGTTTAGGCGAGCCTTTAACTGTTATAAATAAGTTTGTAAGAGGTCCTCTAACATGAGATGTAACCTCTTTAAGAATCCTAAGCCAACGCACAGGGTCTATGTTCTTATCGGGAGAAGATAAAAGAGTCCAGTTAGATTGTTTATAATTTACAGTATCAGTTTTAGAACCAAAGGTAGGAATTAATGTAATATAATTTTGATTATCTATAAAATGCATATCATCACAGTGTAGAAGTGTAAGATCATGGACCCTTCGTCCTGAAGTCAGTAAAAGAATTGCTGCAACACGCCTAGAAATATCATAAATGCTCTCCGTTTTAGGGTTTTCGTTCTTTAAATAACTTATGAGAATTCTAGCGTCCCATATTGGGGCCTTGGGTGGTACTGGCTTCGCCAACAATATAGCCTTTAAAATATGCTTAACTACATGATTAGATGAAATTTTTACATCCGAAGCAGTTTCACAAATTGAGGCAATAACAGATTTGTAGACAAGAATTGTACGATAAGCTAAATATTCAACTAAGTGTAAATATGCTAAAAACCTAGCCACATCTGACGGATTAGGTAAGCAAGGATCAATATTTTTATCGCTACACCATAGGGACCACTTGTTCCAAATAGGAGTATAAGTTTTAATAGTAGAACTTCTCCAACAAGAAGACAATAGCTGTTTTTCTGCTGCAGACCAACTTGCTGTTATTGAATCCCACCCGAAATGAGCCAAGCTTTCAACTGCAGACTGTTGACGCCTGGCGGAGGTCGGCCGGTCTTCGTGTCGAGTAAATCGAGTTTCAGGTTCCTTATTTTCAGTGGACGCGTTAGAGATCGACTCTTTAAGTCCGCTCGCCAAAAGGGCTTCTTCCACTTGGGTGCTATTATTATGTACCGACCTCTGGCTGAGTTTAGGTGGTTGAGTATTCGAGGTAAGAGTCCTGGAGGGGGGAAGACCCAGGCCAACTTGTAGCTCCAAGTCTTGCTGAAGGCGTCGTGAAAGCATGCTTTCCAGTCTAATAAGTCGAGCGTAGCATAATTCGGCACGACGTGAGCGGTCTGTGAGGCGAAGAAATCGATGTCTGGCATCCCCCATTTTTCGAAGATTTTTGATGTAGCCTCTTCTCGCAGGAACCACTCTGTGCCGCCCCGATTGCGCGAGAGGTGATCGGCCTCGGAGTTGTACCTCCCTGGGAGGTGATGAGGGACTAACATGGCATTTAGACTGTCCGTCAAGGCTAAAAGGTCCTTTGTTAAGCTCAATAGCTTGTGGGACTTTGTCCCTCCCTCGTTTTTTATGTATGATACTACGGACTTGTTGTCGCTTTGTAGAACAATTTTGGAGCCCCTCAGCATTTTCTCTTGTGCTGAGATCGCTGCAATGACGGCGTACATTTCCTTCAAATTGCAATGCCAAGTCTTTTGATGGCTCTTCCAAGTCCCCTGCACTTTTGTATTGTTGACCAGAGCGCCCCATTGAATGTCTGATGCATCCGTTATAACATAATTTGTGGTCATTTTGGTCATATGAATTGGGGTTTTTTGATGTAGATTTTCTAACCACCATTCTAGCTCGGCGCGTACTTCTTCTGTGAACAGCCTGGACTTGTGTAGGGAGCGGCGTAATCGATTGCTGTGGCGCTGCAATGTTCGGCAATGCAACCTTCCCCGGTGGGTGATGAAGGTTGCAAAGTTGAGATACCCTAAGAGGCGTTGAGCCTGCTTGAGGGACCAACTGCCTGCAGCGAGTCGAGTCAGTAGATTCTGACGAATTTTTGACACCTTTTCTATGGGCAGGGATTTTGTATTGGATTTTGTATCCCAATTTATCCCGAGAAACTCGATCGAATGAGTGGGTTTGATGACCGATTTCTCCAAATTGATAGACCAACCTAGACTGGTTAAGAGATTGTTGGCTGACTCTATCTGGCTCAATAAAACATTTCTGTTCTGGTGAACAATTAAATAGTCGTCGAGGTAGACTATTAGGCGCATGCCTTTTCTCCGTAGTACCTCGGCTGTCCAGTTTGTCACTGAAGCGAACATTCGAGGGGCTGCCGACAGACCGAACGGTAGACACGTCATTTGTAGCAATCGACCGTTGAAGCTGATACGGAGGTAGCGTCGATGATCTGCTCTTATCGGCAAGTGAAAGTAGGCCTGACTGAGATCTAACTTCACCATCCAGTCGAAGGGCTGAAGGAACTCGTGCATGTGATGGTGGTGAAAAAGACGAAAATGTTTTGGCTTTATAAATTGATTCAGGGCTTTTAAATTTAAAATCACTCGATTTTTTCCGTTTCTTTGACACCAGGAACATAGGAGAAATGAAAGATGGTGTCATTGGAGCTAGTTCTAAAACACGAGAACGAATCAGCAATGATATTTCGTCTGCCATCTGACGTGACATTACAGTCTGGTACTTGGACATCACATCTAGGGTTGGTAGAACAAGCGGTGGCCGGGTGCTGAAAGGAATTCGCGCCCCGGTCACCATCTTTAAAATAGCTTTCGGAGGGTTTAGGCGTGTCCAGTTGGATCGATAAAGCCGTAGACACCCCCCCGAAAAATGCATCGAGTCATTTCTGTTTATTACTTGAACGTCTGTAAGGCTTGTCTTTCCTCTCTCCTTTTTTTCTTGCCGTAAATTCGTCGGCATTTTTTCGAGAGTTAGTTTCCGGCTTCTCGTTTCGCTTAAATTTAGTGGCTCCACTTCGAAATGGCTTATTTTGAAAGGACGTAGAAGGTTGTGGTGACTTTGTGCGAGGACGAATTATATTGGAACTAACTTCCCTTTTCAATTTATCAATACCCCCTATTTTATTTATGTAAGAGGATAACTGTTGCGGATTAAACATATATTCGGAAGAAGGAGGAATTTTTTCTAAGTCCTCCCGAACATATTTATCCTTCAACGACTTTAATATTGAACGGCGACGTAACTCTAGAGCTTCGGCTCGTTTTCCGCAAATTATCTGAAGAATGTCGTGAGATACGTTCTTATAACTTGACTCGTTACCGAATAATTCTGACAATTTCGTGTAAAGGGCTGTAGGCGTTAGTTGTAAGTTAGGGGTAGCTGACCAATCTATCAGATTTTGCAAAGCTAGGTTCACTACTTCATTTTGAGATATAAAAGCGTTAGACAAGGCCGCAAAACTTCGCTCTATCTGAAACCATCTTATCGGAGAATGAGGGTCCTCAAACCGTCGCAACTCTTCGTTTAGTTTGAGTTCAGTAAAGGCGGGGGTCGCCATATATTTCTTTTGAACCTCCGTATAGCGCACAGAGTTCCAATCAGGTGAATCAAATCTTTGCATGGTACTTATTTTAGCTAAGCGTTCAGGATTTGCTTTAACTATCGTAGGTTCCTTAACCGACACATCTAAATTGGCTATATTACTAATTTTAGAATTACCCTCAGGTGGGGGGCGCAAAAAGGAACCTTCATTTTGTAGGCTAGAACAATTTGTGGGTACTTTAAATTCATTCGTCCTATCTTCGCTTGGTGCAGTTGCAGAGGTAATGGACGATAATTGATTACATTGTGACAGTAAAAAATTATTAACATGACTCACCAGCTGTTGAGACAGCATGTCAAACCTTTTTTCTAAGTCCAGATTTTCAAGAGTTTCGTCTGACCCGCTGGAGCGCAACTTCCGCCTCTTCGGCGGAGGACTCGCGTCTCGCGACGAATCCGATGCATGCTCACTTGAAGATAACGACCTTGAACTTTGCGATTTCCTCGAAACCGCGTCACCCGATAACAACTCGTTTTTATCACTCATTACTAAAAATGCTCAATTTCAGTTTAAAACCACTTTACGCAACGGAAACACACTATTTTGCCGAATTTTCTACTTTAATCTCAAAAATTCGCATGAATTTTATAAAAAAAAAAAAAAAGTTTGCGACAATGTAACGGACACGCGAACGGTTCAAAAAACGACGCAACAATGATTTAAAAACATGGCGGCTTGTACTCGGCTGACAGTTAGTTCATAGATAGCGCTATAGGGGGCGCCAAGGTGCTCAAAACGTGGCGGGAACAGCGACAACTAGCGGAAGTGACGGGAAAAAGACGATGTACTCTCTCATAATGGACTTCGGATGTCTCACGGAACACATAATATCGTATTCATTTGATAATTTCACAACATTTGTATGGAATAGTGTAACGTTGGCAGCATTATTTCATACAAATGTCATAAAATTATCAAATGAATACGATATTTTTGAAAGTGGCAAACCATTTCTATGAACTAATATAGCCCATGTTTAAATTTATTGTCGCATTGACGGCACCGCCCTTTATATTATTGAAAAGACATAAGTAATTATGGAAGAATTCTTGGACAACAGGGACATGATGACGATGACGTCATCCACAACTGACCTCAACTCCCAACTTTACCCAGCAGTCATGCACGCCTCTGTTGCTGCCCTCTGCCCCCACGGGGTCAGTCTTGGACAACAGGGACATAATGACGATGACGTCATCCACAACTGACCTCAACTCCCAACTTGACCCAGCAGTCATGCACGCCTCTGTTGCTGCCCTCTGCCCCCACGGGGTCAGTCTTGGACAACAGGGACATAATGACGATGACGTCATCCACAACTGACCTCAACTCCCAACTTGACCCAGCAGTCATGCACGCCTCTGTTGCTGCCCTCTGCCCCCACGGGGTCAGTCTTGGACAACAGGGACATAATGACGATGACGTCATCCACAACTGACCTCAACTCCCAACTTGACCCAGCAGTCATGCACGCCTCTGTTGCTGCCCTCTGCCCCCACGGGGTCAGTCTTGGACAACAGGGACATAATGACGATGACGTCATCCACAACTGACCTCAACTCCCAACTTGACCCAGCAGTCATGCACGCCTCTGTTGCTGCCCTCTGCCCCCACGGGGTCAGTCTTGGACAACAGGGACATAATGACGATGACGTCATCCACAACTGACCTCAACTCCCAACTTGACCCAGCAGTCATGCACGCCTCTGTTGCTGCCCTCTGCCCCCACGGGGTCAGTCTTGGACAGGAAGAACAGCGCCGGCGCCCGACACGGCGTCTGATGGAAGATGTCTGATGACCCCTCGTAGTGGACGGTGGCTTCATTGTAGAACTTATTTAGATGGTATCTGTAATTATTACGGGGTATTACAAGTGCTAGATGTTAAATTTTCAAACGGATATGCACAATAAGCTACCCTTTTGAAAATTATTTCTATTCTTCCGCATTCCTTATTGTTTATAGGGCGTAAGGACAAAGCTCTGATAAACAAAGACAGATGTCGGTACTGATGATCGAAGCACTTATTTAAAAAAGTTAATCGCGAAAAAAACAGTAACATTAAAAGCATTATCAAAATTTAGTATAAAACAGCGACTGTCATACTGAATTTCAAGTTCAAAATTGCAATGCACTGTAGAGCTAAAATACTAAAATGCGACGCACGTTAGTCCAAAAGTATGCCACATCGATGCGCGATAGTGCGAAAGCATAGAAAAACGAGTATATCTACATCGATATACTTCATTTAATGAATGAACTATGAGTAAATGTTTGAATTAAATTTTATAAAATAAAGTACCTATTTGCACGCATTAAAGGTAAATGTAAATCTATGATAAAAAATCTTTTAAAAATATTCTTAATTTTTGATTTTAACATTATTATAAATGTTTGAAAAATTACTTAGTAATTAAAATAGAATAAAACTAGAAAAATTTCACGTCCTGAGGCAGGAATCGAACCTGCGACCTTTCGCTATCCGGGCGACTGCTCTGACCACTAAGCCACCCAGGACTTGGGATAGCCCTGTGAAATTCTTTTAGTCAACAAAGTCTAGTCTTCTAGTAATACAAGATAGACTAGAAGAATTTCACAGGGATATCCCAAGTCCTGGGTGGCTTAGTGGTCAGAGCAGTCGCCCGGATAGCGAAAGGTCGCAGGTTCGATTCCTGCCTCAGGACGTGAAATTTTTCTAGTTTTATTCTATTTTAATTACTAAGAATTTTTTTTTAAAATATATTAGAAAGTTTGTCAAAACGAGCAAGGAAATTATTTTTTGTGTATTCATCAGGGCTTATTCTAATATATCTAATTAATGAAATAGTACACTCATTATGACACCCAGTAACGCGTGGCGCTATTTACACGGTAAGTGCTATACTAACTTTGTATAAGTCCTAAGAGCGTTCTGTAGGAACATATTCTTTGGGAAGACAGCAGACGGGAAGCCGACGGGTATCTCCGGGATGTCCGCCGCAGAATCCCACACCTGCGCCTTCATTCTGTCTATCACTGGCTGGTATCTGCAAGGTCAATCATCAACGGCCTATATGAGTCCCACTGCTGGGCACAGGTCTAAATGGGAGAAATACATGAGGAGTTTGGGCTACATTACCAGCACGCTGGCCCTATACGAGTTGGCGGGCACAAATGCTATTCATAAAACTTTCGAGCTATCTAAACAATTGTGACAGTGTATTGCGAAATTGGTGCAATTTTTTTAAAATAATTGTGTTTGTGTCGATAATAATTAAATGATTTTGCGTGAAAAATTGAAAATTGTAAAGTGTCCACCAAGATGCATTAAAATGTACAACAGCACTTTAATTCAAAACCCCAGAAGTAGAATTATGTCAGACAGGGCTCTGTACGTGCATAAGTTCCCTTTGCCTTCCCACGAACAGTGAAAATAACAAATAAAACAAATTGAGTTTTTGGCGCCATTTAACGGCGACGGTTATTTTTCTTGCAATAATTGCAAAATTGTGTCTGAGCGAACATTGTGTTATAAAATTGGTCTAGTTTTGTGGAATAAATGTTTGTGTCGAAGTGAAATTGGAAAATCATTAAACGTTAACTTGGTCTGGATAACGTTGAGAATTAGATCATGGTTACCTCATGGAAGTAGCATCAATCAAGACTGTCATCTTGTATTTGGCGGCAAACTCTCCCAAGATACATTGTAATGGGTTACACCCGCATGCTTGAAATATTTACATAACACACTTTGTGACTGGTTCAAAATGTCTTGAAACCAGAGCCGTAAAACTAAATACTAAAAAAAACTGGAGAGAGATTCATACAAAATTATAATTGAAAAGCGAAACTAAGGGGGACTCACTTCTGTTTGTCCATCATCGCGTAGATGAGTCCTTCGCCCCATACGTAGGCACCCACTGAGAACCCATGCATCACCATTGGCGAGTGGTTGTTCTCTGCCATGAAGTCCATCAATGCTCTGCCGACTATCTAAAATGGGTTTCTATTTAAATTATGCAATTTTATGCATTCAGCTCAGTATCAGACGTGTCACGTGTGCAAATGCGGAATATTCGCATTAGTTCAGACATCTTCATCCGCATCCGTCTCAATGATGCGGAACTTTTACGGATGCGGATTCATATCTCCAACAAGTAACGATATGAAAAGAAAGTGGACAGGGCCAGAGTGGCGTTTTCATTATTAAACTATAAGCTTAAAATGGTAATAAGTAAGACTGAAGACTTAAACATATCAAAATTAAATCGTTTTCCATCTTTTATGTGATTAAAATATCTTTTTAAAATCCTGTATTAATGCGGATATATAAGATGCGGATTTCAGGAAGAAGAAAGTTATTTCAATTTTAAGTGCGAACATTTTGAAAGATCTGGTCCCCAATGTGCGCCTTCCTATTGATCAGCATTCATTGGAATGCAATTTAAACATGTTTAACCATTTCATATTATTTGTCATAAGAATGTATGGAATTGTATTCTGTAGTTGTACCTTTATGTAAATAAATAAATAAATATATAAATCACTCAACGAACGAAGATGGCAACTAGCAAGCACACTTTTCTGTCGTTACTTGTTCCAGATATGAATTTGCATCCGTAGCTCCGTTTCAAATGACGCGAACGCGGTTATCTGGAATCAATGCGGATGTTCCGCATTTGCGGATGTGGTTGCGAATATTCATAACACCCCTTGTGTGCGAGAATCAGAACACTTAAAATATAACATAAATTCACAATAGTTAACAGAAGCTTATTAAAGACAGTACGCATCTTCAGCATTGAGATAAAAAGTGCAGAGAAAACAAGTCACATTCCTTTTGATACTTTAGGAGGTAGTTTATTCGTAAAGTAAGCCGTGTGATTGACTGTGCACGTGGACCCTGGGGGTATTGAAATTTAATACCTAATTAATTTATACTCCAGAACTTGGAATTCTTTGCCAGCACGTGTTCCCTCCTTCCTATAACATGGGGTCCTTCAAGAGAGGCGTGAAAAAGCACCTTTTGGGCCGGCAAGGTGGAGGCGGCTAGAGCAGTGTCTATTCTGCACTAGTTGGTGTTAGGTAAATTGCCGTGCTTCGTATAAAAATAATAATGCACTTATGCCGACAAGGTCTTCTAAAATGCATAGTTATAAAAATGGTTTTGTGTAAAATATAATAAAAATATTTTTATGAATATATTATTAAAACAAAGTGAAGGTAGTTAACTTAAAAACTTATTTTAGTTGACATCTTCAGTTTATCCTTGAGGATCTTGGCGGTCCCTCAGACCAAGACTTACCGAAAAGTATGTACAAAACCTAACGTTAGAATAAATATACTTGTTCTTCAAATTAATCACCGACCTGCGATCCGTTGAGAGGCCACATGAGCTGCCATGGGGTACAGGACACCGACACAACGTCGAACCCTTGCTCGAGGTACAACGACGCGTACTTCATCACGTGGTTTGGCCGGGCCAGCAGCCAATTCATTATGATGCATAAAGGCCTCTTCACCTCTTTGTCTAGTCTGAAAATTGTGGTAGGGTAACCCATTAAGTTAATTAACTATCAAACAATAGGGATGTTGAGTGTATTCAAATTAAACAATTATTATCGCGCGTAGTGGCAGTTTTTGTATTATTACAGAACTTTAATTATTTTTTCATAAACAAAATGCAATTTTCCCAGGTCACGTGACAGCGAACACCAATCACAGTTTATGACGTCACTTGTTGTTAGCATTAGACTCAGTCAAAAGGAAACCATCCTAATCACTTCACCAAATCACCGGTTACCAAACACCAACCCATCGGTGTTTGGTAACAGGTGACGTCACAGCGGTCACGGGATACGTATTGGTGTTTTGGAGCGTTTGAAATGAAATTTAAGATGTATGATTTTAAAACATCAGTCGTATTAAAATAATTGTGATAACTATTACGGGCTTTTATAGGTACTTATAGAGACGACATGAAACACTTTCCCAAAAATTTTCAACATCCTTAATAGAGAAAGCAGTTATTATTCGACCGTTACGGCCTGGCCACGGAAAATTCGCCGCGGCGAACATAGCGCTTCTATTTGCCCGAATGAAAACAAATGTATGGAAATATACTATGCGACCAGCGACCTCGCCAGTCGCGCCATTCCCGTTATTAAGGTGGAGACAAAGTTCTCCTAAGGACGCTACCTAGACCGTAACCGAATCAGGCTTCTAGTGGCAGTAGTAGTTCCATTCTTAGTCCGGTGGTCAAACTAGTGCAACTATTTAGTGGCAATAGTTAGTAGGGCCAACAACCGGACTTACAACCCTGCCACTCCTGATCCCTTATTCTAAACCGTCGGAAAATATTCGAATATTGGAAACTCGATAGTTATATCTGTCAGTTTTCATCGCCGTGCGGCAAAGCGAGAAGGGCTGTGTCTTTTCAAATCGAATCTGTATCCGACAGTTAGATTATGCGGGGCCCTGAAATTCCTGGAAATAGTGTAGCTACCTTTAGGCAAAAACATTACTTACTTCATTGTCTTAGGGTCCATTTTGAGCTTGACATTCTCGTTACTGATATACAGAAAGTTCCTAGTAAGCGCCTGTGAGTGAACGTGATGTTTAGAACTATGTATGCGCGCTGAGGGACTTACTGGCGCGCATAGCAAAGCTGGATGCCGTGACAACTGAAATTAGGCACAGCTTAAATTAAATTACATATAAGCTTTGTTAGTCGCATGGCAATTTCTTATTGAAGTGTACACTGCTAAACTTTGACCTTCTAAACACTGTATTCAAATAACACGATGTCTGGAAAATGTATTGCCTTAGTGCGGTTTTCGAGACAGTATACATAGTGTGCACGTGTTTTTTAACCTTAACAGAGTAACTTTTGGCCTTCATCTCACCTGATGGTAAGTGATGATAAGGCCGACGATGGAAGTGAGTTACAGCCGAATTCCTCAACCACAGAGGGACTGGCTATCTTACCTCTAACTGCCGGAACACAACAATGCTGTTAACATTATTGTTATGGCGGCAGACTTAGGTAAGATGGTGGTGGCTAGCCAGTTGGACTTAGAAAAGGCCTACCACCAACCAAACCAAGCAGAAAATTACTGGCCCCACGGGAATCGAACCCCGGACCTCTAGATCTGAGGCAGGTACTCTCAACCACTAGACCACAGAGGCGGTTAACGTTACTTAATATACCAATATTTTTGGTGATATTATCACGGTTTTTGGAATTTGATTTTTATCTGCACTTCCTGAGGAAGGTCGCCAAATTTATTAGTAATAAAAATCGCAAAAGAAATCATGTAAATCGAAAAAACGAATAAAAATTTAAATATTACCAAAAATATCGGTCTGATTAACGGACCTACAAAAGGCGATGGCGATGGAATGCATAAAAAGCACAGGTTCAACGAAAATCGGTATATCCCAGCCGACTGTCAGTAGAAATGATGCGCTTACGCAGACTAACCACAGTTAGTAAGTCAAGTGTGTTAGATCTTCAAAATGATTCAGAGCATTACTTTGGCGAGCAACCTAGTAGACATATATCTAGGCATGGTGCATCCAATTTCACGATCGGCTTTCAACATATTATATACTTACATGAACTGAGCATCCGTTAAGAACTTGTCCTATAACTGGCCTGAGGGCTCCCATTTTTGTGTCTTAAACCCTTTGAACACAGTCTGACCTCTGTCACGTCCTGCGACAAAATCACAACACTCATACAATATAAATTACATTTTTCAGTCTCAATCAAACACAAATCATGCATTCTACGTAGACTTTTACAATTAAATGCTAGTTGACGTCAATAAAACTATTCTATCTACTGCTGGTGCGGAAATTTGGAGAGCTTTTCCTGAGAAGAGCCAGCAAGAAAATCAGTTGAGTAATTTCACTATATCTTAATTAAATTAATAGTATGGCATAGTTTCCATACTACTCAAGTTTGTACTAGTGTGTACAAAGTGTACAAAGTTATTTATTTCCAAATGTCATATCTACAATATAGCAATTAATTATTGAATACGCTTTAGATATAAAAACTATACATAAGTATACTTTTTATAGAACCCAATAAGATTCCCTATGGCTGGCCTGATTGGGCACTTTATTTTTTGTAAATGTCATGATTGATAATCAAAAAATTTTTTATACAACTAGATAACAAATAAGCTGACAGCCTACCTGGTGGTAAGTGGTAACCACCGCCTATACGCCTGCAATAACAAGGAAACCAAACACTTGGTGTTGCAGCAGGTGCATTCTCGTTCTGAGACCTAAGATGAAATGCCTTCCATGCCCAGTAATTTCAATAATGTCGATATTGTAATGCCGACACACTTATGATGTAAAATAGAATGTCTTAATTTTTAATAAGTATTTCTACGTAAATCATTCTATTAGACCTAATTTAAATTAACAAAATCATAGTCAAGGAGAGAAGCAGCTTGGTTCATTAGATCTCATTAACTGTTAAGGATCTATGGTGGGCAATTGGCCCACTTCCTCTTCGCGTCCTATATGTAGATTCGCGGTGAAAACGTAACCGAGACCAAAGAGTAATGTAAGTATAAGGGACCGAGTCTGACCGAACATTTTTATATATATCAATTAATTATGGGCTAAAAACAATCATCTTTTGTTTAAAAATGTACTAAAGTAGAACCTAGTAAAAGTTCTTTTAACTAAATTAAATAGAAAATGATATTTATATTATTGTTAATTAAGCATTTAATAATTAAATACACCAATTGAGTTGTTTTAAAAACTAAACGCAGCAATTTTACACACAATAACACAGAGTACTCACCCGACAAAACAGTAGGGAAGGTCATGCAACACTCATCCCACTTATTATAAAATTAAATAAACTGTAACTCCACATTTGCATACCGTTGAATCATCGTACTGCTAACGTAACTCTTTAAATTTAACGTATTCTACTTGAACTCAAACTAAATAGATAAAAGTAAATAAAAGCACCGGTAAAAACAAACAGCGTGCGAGCGCAATTGAGAACGCGTGTGGTTATCTCGACATACGAGAATACACTGTAGTAAGTTGATTTTAAATGCTCTTCTTCGTGGGTCGTGCGTCCACTGCATAACACAATCGTAGTAGCTACGGTGACAAATCTATATCTATATCGAGTTCATTCAACTTTTACGCACCCTCTGAATGACAATCGATACGAATGCACTATTGTTTGAAAGTACTCGCAGGTGAAAATTTTATTTGGATCTTATAATTTGTTTTGTAAATTGCATAGGTACTCAGTCGTTTTACGTAATGGAATACAGAGATGTAACTATTTACGTAATTGAAATAATATTTTGTTTTTTTTACAATAGTGAATGATTTTGTAATTAATAATTAAATAATGATTAAACAAAACCCATGATTAAAATTACTAACTCAACATTCGACTTTGAGCAGTCAAAAGAATAAGATTTCGGTTTCCTACATTTTCCGTTTAAAATAAAAAAAAATATAAATTAAAGACAGGTATAAATCAATTACTTATTCTCTAACAAAGTTTAAATCTTTTAACTAAACGAAATTTTAACACTGTGTGAACACATTTGAATGAAATAGTTAGATTGGCTAAATATCGCTTACAGTTCTAGATATACATATGATGATATATTAAACACATCTCCGTACTTCAATGGACACCGACCTTAAAATCGGCGCAACTGAAGAAATAAGGTCATATTAGACGGAGGTTAATTAAAGGAATTTGCAATGAAACGTTGTCGAACATATGATCAATTGGAGGATTCCCTATCATTACTTTACAATCTTTATGTAAATGTCTTGTTACAGAAATTCAGTAAGATCAAGTGAGCAATAGTTGACCGTAAGATGTGAATGCTAAATCAATCATGCGTGCTACAGGGACATACGGGCTATTTTTACAAACTTAATGAAAATTAAATATAATTATTCGTATTATTCTATTTTGACTTATTATTTATTTATAATATGACTTGGAAAATAATACACTTTTGGTTGTCACCAAAGTGTATTTTAATGTTGTGCGTTAAACTGATTTCGATTCTCGCTTGTAATTTTAAATATGTGGACGCAAAACCACAGATTAATAACAGGACAGATACTTCACTCTAATACAAATGGTGAAATAATTTCGTTATAATAGCCTACTAGAATTATTATTATTAGCCATTTCAGACGATGCGAGAAGAAATATACTCTACCAACGCGTGCCGAAAGTCGAGAATCCCGCGTACACCGCGTGATTGCGTCATCGAGAGAAAACGTAAGGGTTGTGCCACGACCATAAATAAAATAAAATGACTAAAGAAGAACTTATTTTTTTTTGCAATGAAGTGAATGCAAAGAAAGCCGGTCAATTAAATGTGATTTAATTTTATAAAATGATCAATTTTCTTTTTTCCATCTTTGTATTCATTCGTTAATATTCTAAATCGTGTAAATAACTTTTACAAAGGTGGAATAAAATCAATTTCTTGTAGTATATTCATTGAAGTGCTTCCCGGCTTTATCAAAGATTTTCAAAAATGTTGTTTCTAATTCTTCCATGTAATTGATAAAAGCCTCCGGTTTAGTTTCAGCCCTCCGTAAAACGAAGATTTTTTATCGTACTATTTAAAATGAATGTATAGTCTGGTATCGTCCATATTAGGCTCATCGTTTAGTATAGAATTAAAGACGCTACAGTTATGTTTCTTGCCACATTTATATAGTAAGTATATCCCGCTACATAAGTTAATGCCGTCGTGTGTCGTGTGTATTAAACAGCCAGTAGTTTTTACTAGGTGATAGGCCTGTGTGTAGGGTCGCCTGGATGGGTACATTTCAGCCATAAAATATTTCGCTGTGTTGCGGATTGAAGGGAAAGGCAGCCAGTGTAATAACTGGGCATGGAAGGCATTTCGTCTTAGGCCTCAGGCACCGCACCTGACATACCACGTGAATTTTTCCTTGTTATTGCTGGGGCCTTCCCACCATCTTTATAAAAGCGATTCATATTCCGCTCGGTTCAGTATTGGTTCCTAAACTGCATCGCTGTCATAGTCGTAGATAGCGTTGTAGTACGAATTAACGATTCTACTCAGTTTAGGTCCTAAACTGGATCGCGATAAAAGATGGTGGTACGGGTGCAGGTGTCTATAGGCGACTGTAACCACTTACCACCAGGTGGGCCGTCAGCTTGTTTGTCATCTAGTTGTATAATAAAATAACTAGGTTTATTACATTTTCTCCTATTGGGCTTGAAGGGACTAATTGACTAGTTAAAGATTCTAAAACTACAGCTTTCAATATTTTAACATTTTATCCATAGGTCCCTTACCACTCTGTCGGTATCTCCGCAACAATCGAAAACCTGTTGTCTAGTTTGTGATCCTTTACTAATTACTACAATCAAGAACAAAGGCTCAATGAAACTGTTGAAAGCTGAAGGTTATGTAAAATAATAGATAATAATTTTACTTATTATTATTTGGTCTATGATAATATTCAGCAGTTCAAACAAAAAATATACATGTTTATAAGTATTAGAATTATACTAAATAAACATCATGACTCACGATCAACTGTCGGTACGTCCTTATGATATATACATCTGCTCCTGCTGGGATTCGAACCCAGGACTTCCGGTTTAGAAGACAGGGGTACTGATTGATTGATCGACTGACCACTAGGGCAGAAGAGGCCTGTCATAAGGTCTGTACATTTCTAGTCGAATATATACGAAATATATTATCTATAAAATTAAGTTGATTTATCTATTAAAAAATACGAAATAAAATATAAAACTCAACAAAGTACTAGTAAAATATGATATGAAAAGGTACATAAATAAAAGTTAAATATATCAATAACAGGTTTATTCAATCCATTTCCGTACAAAATTCTTTTATCGACTAAACTCTTAATAATATAAGTTGTCGCTACGTGTACAAAGTGTATTATAAGAATATTTTACCTACTATTTTAAATTAATAATACTCTTATCTACATATATATGTATATAAAAAACTTTAGAATCAGTGGACATCTTGCGTTTCAATGTGGACTTTATGACGTGCATATAAGAGTTCTAATAGCTTAACTGACATTGGAAAATATAATCACAAAGTTATATATCAAAGAATTTTATATATATTTTTTTACATTTAAAATATTTCATAAAATAAGACACTTTCATAGTTGTTTTTAATATTTTGGACCAACCTTATTAGCGAGTGAAAAGGATTATTTTCGCACTGCAACTGTGACAATAGACATGCTGTTACTGTACACGTAACTTTAAGATCGCATAATAGTTTACTGTGTTATACGATAAAGTATAATACTAAAATTGTCTTTGGTAGTAATCTAAGATAGCATCTATTTCATGCGTCTTTTTTCCTTCGGTGCTGCTTAAAAATACTCGATAAAAATTGACATTATTCTGTCGACAGTACATCATCATATAATTTACTAACCTCGACACCTAACTACTGAACCGAATTTAATGAAATTTGGACAGTTAGTTCTAAATTCAATGAGTAATCGGATAGCAACGTATTTTTCAAGTTCCGAAAAATAGGTAGTTCCCTAAAGGTGGGCTATTCTATTTGCACGGGTAATAAAACTTGACAATCAAACTTGGTAACTGAAACTGAGCAAAGAGATGTAGGTAATTGTTTTATATGCAACGTTATTTTTCGCCATTTTAAAGCACATCGCACACTGAGGTACAGTGAAGATTGAAAGTAAGTAAATGATCGATGTTCATAATTCTTGTTACTAAAGAAATACGGGTTATGAGTGCAATTAAGTTAAAACTGATGACTGTACGCTACCGTCTCGAATGGTTTTTTTCATGAAACTTGCGATAGTAATGTCGATGCTAGACTTAGGCCAACCATACTCTCAAGCAACTTCTAGCAAGCACTTCCTTGAGTAAGAACCGTATTCTATTGAATCTCCTTTTTTTAGTAATTTAAATCTACTTTAAGTAAACTGACTAACTGTTCTAAGATGGGTCACGACACGACTCACCTGAGGCGAGGTTCGAGCCTTTAGAGCCCTCAGGTTTATCGCTCCCTCATGGTTCGAGTCCTCTTATTATAAAACGTGGACTAAAGTTAGTCCTGGTCTAAAACTGATGCTGTCATTGTCTTTCTTATTACAAATAAAAGTGACAGCATTACTTTTAGACCAGGACTGACTTACAACAGCGGGACACCTCCCCCGGAGGTGATGTCTGGCAATCAGAAATCCTCCAGAGGCGAATTCGCCCCTCAAGGCTTGAGGACTCACCAAGGTTCTCGCCTCCCTAAAACCCCAGTTACGCTGTAAAGGCCATCTGCGGCCAACAGCAATAGTACGTCCAAAAAAAATGTTCTAAGA
Organism: Nymphula nitidulata; assembly: GCA_947347705.1. Classification (NCBI taxonomy): domain Eukaryota; kingdom Metazoa; phylum Arthropoda; class Insecta; order Lepidoptera; family Crambidae; genus Nymphula; species Nymphula nitidulata. The sequence goes on from OX374636.1 coordinate 13,889,074, forward strand.
TAGATTGTTATGAAAATACCAAACAAACCACTAGCTCTCTTGATTCTCGCTCATATGAAGAATGGAAAAGACAAACACGTTTTAGTTAACACATTTTCGAAACTCCAAGTCATTGTTTTATAAGCGTTACATACAAATCGTGCTTCATCAACATATAAATACACATTGTTTGTCCTAATTGCTTTAATTAATTCATTTGTTGCATAATTGCTTTAGTAATAAGATTTAATTTGGAGTCTTTGTTCCACACGTATTGACACAACACACATATAAATCATATAGATATACATATTTTGTGATTTTTGTCGATTCGAAAGAGCTTCTTAGGAGCCTACTTGAATAAATATATTTATGATTTTGATTTTGAAATAATCGGGGAAATCGTTCAAGAATTATTGAGTTCTCTCGGTTCTCTTCAAGGCTAGAATGATTCAGCGTCCTTTTATGGTGGGTGTTACAGAATTCCGAAATTAAAATTTGGAATTCTGGGGTCCCCCGCAACCCCAGAATTCCATTTGATACGTAGTATGTGCAAAGGTTGTGTTTGTGAATAACTGTGGTGTGTCGTGCGATACGCGATAATACGCATTTTTTAGGGTTGTCACGAACAGTTGACAATGTTTTTATTAATTTAATCGGAAAATAAAAGTGGTCTGAAAGGTGTCAAACTTTCAGCGGTAACTTATGACAAGGAACACAACTCTCCGCAGAAATTTTATTTCGGTCTTTAGAAACACGCTGTATAGAATGTACAGTTAGCACCAGAATTATCTGAGCTTTCAGAGTGCTCAAATGACTTTGAAATTTTAGAAAAGCAACCGTATTAATAACGCGTTAGAGCCGCCTTCCATTTGTCAAAGATAAGTGATGCTACAAGCAAAATGAGATTCTATCATTGTAGTGGTAGAATTGATTCTCTGAAACACATAATTGATCTTGATGCTAACTGTATTGTGGTACACATCTTCACTTAACCGAATTAAGATTGACATTAAATGCTCACCTATCAGTGCAAAAATAAATAAATTATAGCAGGATTACATATTGGCCCTAATATCCTGGAGAATATACGGTAAATCTAAATTTATGATCAGTGCATCTCTTTCTCACAATATAAATACAAAAGGCATGGCTATCATATAAATTGATATGTAGAAACGTGTGTTCAAATTTCGACGTGATAAAATGCAGTGTTTAGGAAGCTCCTCCGTATATGCCGTCTAAAATTATCTATGGTTTCTTTAAAATCTATCTAAATTTAGTTGACAGCTCTAAACGAATTCTTGCTATCTTTTTCCTATTACATACTGCGAGAAAGAGCTATACTGTACTTAAATTTAGTTTTAGAGTGTGACTTCAGAATTAAGCCCATTGTAGTGTGTAATTTGGTACAGGTATTATTTTGGTTTAATTACTACCGTAAATGTTTATTAAAAAACTATTTCATGCATAATATATATTATATATGTATATATTTAGGAACTATATAAAGTACATTTTTCTAATACATTAAACAAGAATTTTAATAGATACCTACTCAATTCCTGTTTGAGCAAATTACAATCATTATTGATATATTTAATAAATATTCTGTACAGCCTACAGCACGTCATTCGTGATATTTTTGATTTATTCAGTGGTGAAAAGATTAGATTTCTAAGGCAACTGTTATATAAAATATTCTGTCGACTGTACGTAATAATATCTAGTATAGTACACTACAATAATAATACATACATAGTTACATAATTTTTAACATGGTCTACTACTGCGAACATTTCCTTTTATTCATGTATGCATGATTGATATATGCTACAGCCCATATCAAAAGGAAACAATAATAATTATACAGGTGGTGATGGCAATACGACATTAAATTTATAATCACCATACGAAAAATCATTTGATTATATTCAATTGTTTAGCCATGGGATTAGTTTTCTCATTTTAAACATTTTATACACGCTGTACCTGGTAATACACTATCACTCCCATGTTAACGACCTCTAATGGTATGCAACTTTACCAAACTTAACAAAACGTAAGTCACAAAAATCATAATAGGTACATAACTGAGTTGTCTAGTTTATTATTTGTGAGTTATATCGATTGTTTGAAGAAAACCTTTTTTCATATATATTTCAGATTTTTATTGATAATGGCATCCAATTCGTATTTCTATGAACTAGTGTAGCTAATGTTTCAATTTGATGTCGTATTGTCATCACCAGCTTGTATAATTTCTTGTGTTAAAAAGATATTTATATACTTAATCGTTAATGGTTTAAAACTATCTAACTGATACATGTTTCTACCGCAAACATTTTACTAAATAGGTACTTTAGGATTATTTAAAAAAAAAAATACTAACAAAAACTTGTTGAAAGTTTATATTTAACTATTAATAAAAATTAAATCATGGTTTTGAACTATTAAAGCCTATGTAAGCTTAATGTATGTATAAAATATAAGCCCATATAATATAGTTTAACTTCACGAACTAATTTTTATATTAATAATTAATTTACGTGTGTTCCTAATAGGAACTCAAATTTACAATACCAATTATCTTTTGAGTCTCTGCTTTTCAGTCATGGATGTACTAATGATATAGTAATACCATATTAATCATGTAAGGGTACTACACACAAAATTACCAATACGACTACACCCTAACTTGCATCGTTTACCGTATTCCTATAATCCTGGTTATTTTAATCTATTCCTAACCTATAACAAAATAGGGACTTATAACCTCTGCCGCAACTTTTCAGGTTGTGAGAGCAACCCTCGCGAGTCCAGATGGTCGTAGAGGGCGGACAGGTATTCCTTCTTGTGGTGGTTGAAATGCTGTACATGTGGCGAGCGGTCCCAGCATTTCCAGGTGCACTGGGGGAGAAATGACTCAAACTCAAAACTTTTATTTGCTAAGAATGTAGGTACAATGGATTTATGTTGTTTAATATAAATATGAGGCTTCCAGTACATTCTACCATTATTGGCATGCAAATTTATTATTATTTATATTTTTTCAATAAAACTATAATTATTATGTTTAATTAATGGACAATTCATTGGACTGGGGAATAAGATTTTATATAAAGTCAAGAAATTTTTATATACCTAGTATTAAAAAATATTAATGCCAATAACAATTATAGCAATTTAATGAAGTAATAATTACAAAATTAAAAAAATTTAAGTAACTCCCGGCGTCATTAATGATCTATCTATCACCATCTCATTAAGACTATTCATAAGAGCCCAAACACGCTATATCTGTGGTAAGTTTCTGAAGAATTAACCATTTCGCAGACTTTTTGATGGTATACGATCAGCTCAAAGTTAGTATGTCATGGGAATGTCACCGAAGTGACAGTAGGACACCAAATTTGAAATTAATCGGATCAGTAAAAGTGAGTAAAATCCTGTTATCATGTTGAAAATGAGCTGATAGTCATCAAACGCCTGAACTGATCTTCATAAATTATAGCTAAGAACCATCGTAGTCACATCAGCTTTCAAACAAAAAAAAACCGAATCAAAATCTGTCCATTCGTTTAGGCGCTACGATGCCACAGACAGACACACAGATACACCGATACACAGACAGACACGTCAAACTTATAACACCCCTCTTTTTTCGTCGGGGGTTAAAAACAAGCCGCACTCACCTCAATGCCCATTTTGACCCAGCTATCGTGTACGCTGCGATTACTCCTCTCAGCGCCGACTGGGTCGCTCTTGGACAACAGAAACAAAGCCGGGGCGTGGCACAAGTTGGTATGGAACAACTGCGACGATCGTATGTAGTGAATGGTCGCCGCATCATGGAAGGTTTTCATGTGATATCTGGGGACGAAAATGCTGTATTAACTTCAGAAGAAAAACAAGCTTCTATCGGTTATATCGTGGATTGTGCTCTGAAGAGCTTTTTGACTAGCGTTGGAATATCTCGATGGTCCTCGATAGTTTCGATTTGGACTCGAGTCTTCATTGGCTAGTTCTCGACTTGCGCTGTGATTACGGTTCCAAACAATCAAAAAAGTTAGACGCGTGGAGAACAAACTATTCATAGTTTTGTCCCTTTCACTCGCTACCTTTCACGCTTATTTATTTAAACTTTAATTGCACAAAATGAGTTACAATTTGGCGGACTTAATGCCATTAGGTATTCTCTACCAGTCAACCGGAAAGTTGAGTCCAAAATGATTAAATAGGTAGTTCAAAAACAACTGTTTTAAAAATTCAAATATACAATAACATGTCAATACACTCATGCATAATAATGAAAATAAATATTGTTAAGATGTATAATTATGGATAAATACGCTTATCACACATACAAAAATGACAGTGGTTTGTTTACAGAGCAATCTAGAGCAAGCGATCGATTGAGCGACAGTGCGATACCGATGACTCGATAATTTCGAAAAATATCTTAATATCTATTGTGGGAACAGCGAGTAGATGGTTGATTCGATAGTTTATTTTGACGAATACGATTCTGTCGATTTTTGATTGTATCCTCTTCCCCTTTTCTGCTCAAGAGCAAACGTGTCAGTCTTCAGATCAATCAATTCATTCTGTCCGTCTCAACATCACACACAAACAAATGTAGTAACTCGTTTCTTTGTGGTGCTTCCCGGCGATGCCGCCTAAATTTTATAGTATTTTTTTAAATTTACATCACGTTTTGAAAAACTACTTTAGGTATTCTTTTCTTGTATTTGAAATTGATCATGCGGAGATAATATGCTTGTTCTGACACATACTTGACGCAGTAGATATTAACATTATCAAATGAATGTAATAAGTAATGCAGAATCAATGATAAATGTTACAGTTATAATCCCGTGCTGATATTGTTGCTACGATGATAAGTTATGTCATTTGTAGGTCACACACTAGTCTTTTATATACTTAGTTTTTTTTTACTTGCTCAATTTATTAGTATCCACATTAAATAGCGATCAAGCAGCGTTGGGTTTGTGTGTGTGTGTGACAGAGAGAAAAATACTTATTTTATATTTTAAAAAACAGGGTGTAAGTGAAACGATCACGATGATTGAGTTATTCTACACATTTGGTAAAAAAAAATTGAAATTGCGGAAAAATACTAGGCGGTAGACCCATATGTGGGGTCGTCTGGCTGGGTACCACTGCCTTTCTTATTTCAGCCGTGAAACAGTTCGCTGTGTTTCGGATTAAAGGGAAAGGTAGCCAGTGTAATTACTGGACATGGACGGCATTTCATCTTAGGCCTCAGGATGACAACGCACCTGCTATATCAAGTGCTTTTCCTTGTTATTGCAGGTGTCTATATATAGGCGGCGGTAACCACTTACCACCAGGTGGGCCGTCAGCTTGTTTGTTATCTAGTTGTATAAAAAAAATCAGCTGCTCCATACAAAGAGGTCATGTAGGTATTACAATTTAGTATGAAACAGCTGATTTTTCCTCGATTTTTTTCAACAAGTCATACTTAGGGTCATTAGCACTGAGTCTGCACTCGTTCTCGGGAACGTTTCCCTTACACGCGGTATACTCACTCCATATAAGCCCTCAGCGTCTTCTGCATGATCTTATTCTTAGGGAACACCGCGGCGGGCACTCCGATACTCAGCTCGCTGATGTCGGCGGCCGAATCCCACACTTGAGCTACCACGCGATCCAAGGCTGGCTGATAGCTGGAAAAGAATTAATATTTTATGCATCATTAATAGTCCCTAGACGCTGTTTAAATCAACCCAGTACTCAGGGAACTCTGTTAGCTACTGTCAGTATTCTAACAAATCATCATCACCAGCCTATAAACGTCCCACTGCTGGGCACAGGCCTTCCAACATGGGAGAAACACACGAGGAGCTTGGGCCATAACACCACCACGCTGGCCCAATGCCGGTTGGTGGGTTCAAGCGGTTGCAGTAACAACCGGGACCAACGGCTTAAGACGAGCACGGAGGAAGTTGATTGACTTATCCTGGGACTGACCATGGCGAAAGCTGCTTTGCTTTCGTAATCGAAACCAGAACGCTCAAACCACTACGTAACCGAGCTCCTCATTCTAACAAATGCTACCATAAATTTAGATTTTTAGTACAGCCGCTAATAGCCCAATTTTAATTGTGGTATTTTACCACAACTAGTGTTTGGATTGGGTGGGATATGTACAAAAGATTTAAGATATCGAGATTTCTAGTTTTTATAAAAAAAATATGTTTAGTACACAAATAAAGAAATTTTAAATTTTATTTGTATAAAGTATGACCGTAAAGTTTGTACCGCCTTTCTTATTTCAGCCGTGAAACAGTTCGCTGTGTTTCGAATTGAAGGGAAAGGTAGCCAGTGTAATTACTGGGCATGGACGGCATTTCATCTTAGCCCCAGGATGACAACGCACCTGCAATTCCTTGTTATTGCAGGTGTCTGTCGCTTACCACCAGCTGGGCCATTAACTTATTTGTCATCTAGTTGTATAAAAAAAAACATAGATGATAACAATATACTAAGACATGCTAGGTACTAATTAGTTCCATGGGAACATCAAATCCATATATCATCATATGGGCCCGGATTAATATGTAAATAAATATTTACACGATTTTCGGTCTAGTATGTGTTCTCTAGCTAGATTATCATATATAGATTCTGAAAAACAAATTTTTATTTTCCATATTTCATGGTTAAGTCCATATTTTAGAAATAAATATCACAGTAATCCATATTTTCGATTTTTATATCATAAAACATGAGGTAGGTAGTTCACAAAATTGATATAATTTTACGTGTTTGCATTCTCGCCACCACACGGCTACGTGTGTTTCATTTCTCTCGCGTCTTATTCGTCGTAGGTTGATATTTGATTCTCTAAATTCATTTATTCCACATTGTCTGACCCCGCGCCGCCCGCCGCGCCGCGGTACTAGCGGCTAGCTAGCGCGCGCAGCTAGCGTTGAAAAAAGTAGGTATTTATCCCATTTTTTTCAAATGTCGTCGTTTTTATCAAAGTTTAATTCGAAAGTTGCAACAAAAATAAATATGAAATATTTTATGTTTTTTATTAATAAAACGAAAAAAAAACGGGAAAAGATGAAATAAACGGAAAAGTATTGATGTTTTTTATCAGAATATTTTCATTATTTTTTGGATTTAATTAAATAATTTTATCAATTTACGGGCTATTCTTTATGTACGCTCCAATTACATCAAGTGACGTGGAAATATCTTTCAGCCAATATAAGGCTATATTTAGACCAAAACGACAAAGTTTTAATTTTGATAATTTAAAAAAGCATGTGGTTGTGTACTGCAAACAATTTAATAAGCCAGATTTAGAGGAAGATAATTAAAACTTCATTTTTTTATTTGAATTACCTGAACATTTCGCTATCTTTTTATATATTTTTTAATGTAACTGTTTCTGGATAGTAATTTTTCACAATAAAAAATGTTTAATATGAAAGATATTCTTATTTTATACACCATATTTTTTCCATATTTTAAATTTTTTAATACATATTTATCCGTGCCCTAATCATCATCATGCCGAGGGCATCATGACAAATAATTCCTCAACCCCGATATAAACTCAAACTAAGTGCAAAGCAAGTGCAAGTGTGTATTTATTGCAAATTAAGTGTTACAAGATCTTAATAGTTAATAGTCATTATTCCCTTTGTGGCCATATGAGCCCATAGACCACTTAGCCCGTATTATTACAGCACTTACAACTTAATTATCCTCTTGGAGTATAGCAACAGAAAACAATAAATTTCCTAAAACTATATGAAATTATTTACCTTATACTTACATTAAAAAGACACTCAAACGAAATTGTATAAATCAAATCTTGTTAATATAAGTACATTTATGTATTTATAATATTGTAATAATATAAAAGCAATATATGAGGTATTAATTGATTTATCTTATTTTAATTTAATAAAAACAGTCGATCATACAAGGCGGTAAGAACTCTCTCCTTAAAAAAAGTCAGATGTAGATGATTGTTATATATTCAAAAGTTGATAGTTTCCTTTTTTAGAAGGATGCACCATTCAAGCTTAGAGACTATATTCAGAGAAGCGCAACGCGTTGTCGCAATAAATTGATCGTTAAGCAATTCAATATGTACCTACTGAACAAGTACACACATAGACTTGTTCAAAGATATCTGTAATAAATTGGATGGATCTAGATTTTTTATTGTAAAATACGACAAACAAACAAAGAATCTCTGTGTGTATTCGTACTTTTTTAAGAAAACTTTAGTAAGTACATTTATGTTAAGGAATTCATTGCATAACAAACTATTTTAGTTTTAAGAAATTCACTCTTCTACTACAGGTTTCCAACATATCTTATTAAAATCGATCCCAATACCGATCGCTATCTTTTATAAAAAAAAATATTTTTCTTTCATTGTGATATTTTTTCTGAATTATTAGGGTTGGCAACTCCAAAATTTAAATAATAGTATAATTTTTGTGATTTAAATTAATTTAATATGGAAAACTAAGAGTATTCTAGATTGTCATTCTTCAGTAGCATTATATATTTGGCACCAAACGGTCTCAATATGCATTGTAATGTATTACACCTTTTTAGACTTTTCTTAAAATCTTATAGCTAATTAGATAAGCCTAATTTGCTTATGCATGGCAAGTTTTATTAGAATCTGTTTGTTCGTTTCGAATATTTTCGACTTAAAAGTTTGTCCGGAAAGTGAACGGCATTCAATACAAACTTTCAAGTCGAAAGTCGTGTTTCACGAAATATTTTTTTTTTATTATTATTATTATTAGAAACCCCCCGCGTAAGCCCCCCTAATATGAGTGAGAACAATTTGTTATTAAGCATAAATCCGAACTTACAGTTCTTTATTCTTCATGACGTGCACACACAACTCGCCCATCATATATCCTGCCACTGAGAAGCCGTGGATGACCAAGGGGTGCTCCTTGCCGTTGTGCGTCATGAACTTGATCAGGTCTTCGGCTACCAACTGGAGAAAAACAATAATATGTTCAAAAACACGAAGGAAATTTTAACCTCATTGAATACTCCTTTATTAAAACATACATAAATTTCTCCTAAAAAAACACAGTAAAAATAAGCCTCGTCCATCAATCTTCAACCATCATTTTTCGTTAGGGTGTTGAAAAAGAATAGTTTCGACACTACATAGCATACATTAGCAAATGACGTAAAATTAGATAGACTATAGGAAATTCATAGAGTAGCCTTATCCCTATTTTTTTCCTTTGAGTCCAAGATGTAAAAAAAAATTGGCGACTATGACACAGCTAGAGATGGGAAAATCGTTAGTCACACATGCAACGAGCACTTAAGCCCACTTGGAAACTCATATGGATTTGGCTTAACCACTCAACTCCACTAACAGTCCGCAGAGATGCAGGAACAGCAACTGCAACTGTTAACCCTTCCCAGGCGTACACCACGAGTAGGTCTATCAGACCGCACACCCTGTCCATTTCACCCTAGCGATTTAACATCTTAAATTCTTGTTTTGATTCATCCCGTTAGTAGGTACCTATTTTTCCCCACATTTTTTTATAAAATAATCAATTACAATACAAGCAAATATATGTATATCATATTAATTCAAAAGTCAAAAACAAAATTATGAATAAACATCAATATCCACTTATTTCTACTAATATCATAATCTATGCAATCTAAAACAGCACAAAAGCTTTTTATAAAGAGGACATTTTTATCAAATAATAGCGAAATTTGAAAGCAAATTATCCAACGATAAAGATTTTAAAAGACGATCATTTCGTTTTTAGCACAAACATTATTCTGCTATTTATTGCTAATTCACCTTAGCCATCATTACATTTCACTGATGTAATGTTTTCTCAGGACAGTCGACAGCACATCAAGTGTAACAGTTGTAGATTACAGTGTAACAGTTGTAGTATGTAGAGTAAAGTAAAGGAAGACTAACCTGCGAGCCTTTTGTCGGCCAAGTGAGCTGCCACGGCGTGCAGGAAACGGAAACGACGTCGAACCCTTGCTCGAGGTACAACGACGCGTACTTCATCACGTGCTTCTGACGTGCTAGCAGCCAGTTAATCATCACGCAGATCGGCTTGTCCACTTGTTTGTCTAGCCTGTTGGAAAATACAGGTCAAACGGCTGTTCGGCCGTTGACAATACTTAATACATAAGAGCGAACGCTCTTATGTATTAAGTATTGTCCAAGTAAAAATTTCTCAAATTCAGTATTTATAGATCAGTGGCGTAGTGGATTGAGAGCTTTGGTTTCAATTAAGAGAACAAAGAAACTTTCGCCATGGTCGAGCCCAGATGGGTCAGTCAGACTTTATTTTAATAAGTGTAAGGATGATGTATTTAGAAGCCTTTTTAATACGACTAGAAGACAAACAAGCTGACGGTCCACCTGGTGGGAAGTGCTTACCGCCGCCTATAGACACCTGAAATAACATGAAAAAAATCACTTGTTATTGCAGGTACGATGTCGTCCTGAGGCCGAAGATGAAATGCCTGCCATGCCCAGTAATTACACTGGTTTTCCCTTCAATTTGAAACATAGCAATCTGTTTCACGGGTAAAATAAGAAAGGCGGAGTACCTACCCAGACTACCCTACATACAGGCCTACCACCTAGCCTCAATAAAGAACTACTAATAAACTATAAGTAAATTCCTTAAACGTATACTTTGTAAGTATAATTATTTCATTCTGATGCGTCATGTTTAAATACTTGATTGTATTAAAATTAGTTAAGTATGTGGTACGCGGTTTATTACTTTTTTTAAAATATAACTATCTATTTTACTGTAGTATATAAGTAAAGTGCAGCAAAAATATAACCCTCTCTGTGTATCCCACATCAAGTGAAGATAATTGTAGATGATTTATTATCTTCTAAGTATGCATGAAGCAGTTTCTTAATTTGTCTGCTAGATGCGAAGATGGCCACAATGACAGTGGAACGTTTTATGGGTAAAATAAGAAAGATAACTTTCATGTTCTTGAGATTTTTCACTGAGAGGAAGTAAACAATATAAAAAATATATTTTTACTACTCACTTCATGGTCTTGGGGTCGGCTGTGAGCTTCACCTTCTCGTTGCTGATATACTGGATGTTCTTTGTGATGTCCTGCGTGTGCGCATTGCGATCGAAACTGACCATCGCTACGGGAGCACATGTCAATAGCGGTCGGAACGAAAACTGCAACAAGAGAAAAAATATGCACTATTTTGAGAATTCTAAAACTAGTGCGTTCTTTTCTAGTTGAATTGAAAAGCTAAAATTTAATTTAATTAACTCAAAAAAAATATTGCTACAATTTGGTACCTCGTGAAGTCATGAACATAAAACATGAGACTGTATGAAATCAGCAGACAATACCAGATAGCAAAACTAACAAGTAAGTGAAGTATTAGTTCTTAAAATTTACAAAATAATGGTCTTAGCATCGATCCTTGCGGTACTTTTTAGTAATTCTAAGATTGAATAGTTAATTTTATTGGAAAATGAACTTTCTATTTAACGATGAACAAAAAACACGTAACGTAAGCAATTTAACTTTATTCGTTTGCAAATTTTGCAATATGTTACACAGAGTCACTAACCTAGCCTTCACTTCGCCGGAAGAATATCCTATGGAGGATTCTATATTTTATGAATTAAAGAGTACCAATTACAACTTCTATTACATCTGCAACTATTTATTAGAGCCCTAATGAATGTAATTAATTCCTTTCCAATTATAGTATGATGTTTTGTTTCCTTCAATAATAATATCTGATAAAAACATTCTCAAGTATATTTTATCTACCGATTATAATTAGATATTCACTTGTATAATTTACGTTATTATGTAGATAAACTATAACCTGAATAAGAACTAGTAGATACTGTTCTATCTATTTAAAATTGAATTCCAAGATTTCAGAAAACACTAACTTTAATGGCTTTAGAAGGGTTAATACTTTTCACATGAAAACTATTCTATTTGCTATCATCTCTTATATAACTGTAGCTAGTTGTAATACAAAAGCAATTATTTACTGACCGACTTCAATGCTAGTCACGGTCAAGGTCTTTAGGCTTCTAATAGACCTTACGGCATTCCAATAAAGCTCCTAATGGTAAAATAAAACTCAACTCGTTCTAATAATGCATGTATTTTTGATACTGCAAAAAGTAAATAGCTAGCGTCCATTCAAGTGGAACTTACTCGAAAGAAATATTATGAAGTTTGCAATCTATAATAATATTGGTCTGTAATATTGTTACTAATATTATCATGATTACATAAAGTAGTCAAGAGTTAATTAATATTAGCATTCTGCCATAAAAACCAATTCATGGAATGTCATGCATGCATGGCTTATGCGGCTACAAAAGCGACCGTGAATACCAAGATTGATTGCCCGTGTTTTTGATACTCTGACCTAATAATTATAATAATTTGCGTTCGATAATCAAAAGATATAGAGTGTAAAAAGTTATCGTATATGGGTATGAATTAGGGTTGCTGAGGATTCCTCTTTCGCTTCCTCATAATGCGGAAGTTCCGCAATATTTTGAGTTCCTCAACCGTTACCGCTTCCTAATAAATAAAAATAAAAAAATCCTCTTCCGCTATCGCTTCCTCAAAATTTAAGAGGAATTTAAGAGGAATTTTACTGCGCATGCGTATTCGTATTCATGACAACGCACACGCCGCGCAGCACGATGCCGGGCCGAACGGTCACCGAGCTAGCCATCCCGTCCCGCCACCCGCGCTCTTCCTTGCTTGTTTTCACAATTGACATAGCGTTGTTTTGTTTAAAATTAAACGAACATTTTCCAGTGGACCATTTAAAACATTCAGTCAAAAAAGTATCGGGAATGGATGATTTGTTTATGGGTCCAAATTATTTTTTTTTGTTTTTGTTGTTGTTTTTATATTGGCACAACTGTTTTCCATTTTGGCGCGGAATTTGGCTGTTTTTAGTTATCATAACTAGTATGTATTGCGAATTTTATAATGGACAAAAACATCAAACAAAGAGTTTGTCTTAAATTTTGCATCGCTAATAGAATTTCGTATTCGGAGTCACTGAAAATGTTACATAAGGCGTACGGTGAATCGACTTTATCAAAAACACGTGCTTTTGAGTGGTACAAAGCGTTCAAAAGCGTTCAGCAAAACTTCTAAATCCATTTACCTAAATCCAGTTGATGATAATGAAATCTACAGAATTATTATGACTTTAAAAAATAGTAAATCATGCGGATATGATGATATTATTACAAAAGCTATTAAGCAATGTTCTAGTGTATTATGTCGACCTATTACACATATTGTCAACTTATCGTTTGAACAGGGCCTTTTCCCTGATAAACTGAAATTCTCAGTAATTAAACCACTTTTTAAAAAGGGAGATAAGATGGATCCGAATAATTATAGACCAATCACGTTAGTATCTATTTTTTCCAAAATATTCGAAAAAGCGATGTACACTAGATTAAACAATTTCTTCACCAAATTGAATATTTTGCATCCAAATCAATTCGGTTTCCGTAATGGCAGCTCGACGACCTTAGCTTGTTTTGAATTGATCAAAACAACTACGGAGTCTCTCAATAACGGAGATCCAATAATGGCAATTTTTCTCGACATGAGCAAAGCTTTTGATTATGTCAACCATAAAAAGCTCCTTCGAAAGCTGGAATTGTATGGTATTAGGGGTAAAGCATATGATTGGCTATGCAGTTATTTAACTTACAGAATGCAATGTACAGAAGTCTCAAAAATAACGTGCAATAAGAATAAAATACTTAAACTATACTACAAATCGGAGTTCAAAACTAATAACACTGGAGTACCACAAGGTGGGGTGCTCGCACCACTATTATTTCTTATATATATAAATGATCTTCCAAATGCATTGCCTTGTAAAACTATTTTATTTGCAGACGATATAACTCTAGTAATAAAATGTAACGATAAAACTACTTTTGAAAATAATATAAATAACGCTTTAAGAGATACAATTGACTGGTTAACTTTAAATGACCTACAAATAAATATTATTAAAACTAAAATTATGACATTTAAATCGTATAACTCAAATTCTCCATCTTTTAATATTAAATACAACGACTGTAACTTAGATGAAGTTGGTAATATAAAATTTTTAGGTATTACAATTGACGAGCACTTAAATTGGAAAGAACATATAAATCAAATTTGTAAAAAATTGGATCGATTTGTATTTGCGCTGAGTAGGTTAAGGCAAACAGTTTCGCTAGAAGCAGCATTGGCAGCCTATTATGGCTATGTGTCATCAGTGCTGAAATATGGGTTAATTTTGTGGGGAAACTCTGTAGAGGTGGATACAGTTTTTAAACTCCAAAAAAAGTGCATACGAGCTTTGTGCAATGCGTGGTACTTGGATAGCTGTAAACCACTGTTTATCAAATTAAAAATTCTTCCATTACCGTGTATGTATATCCGGGATGTATGCAGTTTTGTTAAGCAATATCCCCATCATTTCAAACTGTTTTCAGAGTCCTTAGTTAGACAACGTAGATCTAATTATGCTAATATTTTATACCAGCCAACTAATCGTAAGTACATATACAAAAAAAATGTGTATAATATGTGTATACAATTATATAATAAATTGCCAAACTACCTAAAATCTTTAAACAATAATCAATTTAAAACTAAACTGTCAAAATGGTTAAGTGAAAAGTGTTTTTACAGTGTCAAGGAATATATGGAAATGAAATTTTGATCATTATAATTTGTGTATAAATAACATTTAAGTTTAATAGTGTAAGTATGTAATATAATATTTGCATTTTGACTACGTCAATAGAATATGTCGGACTTTTATAATTATATGAAATCTTACTAACCATGTTCTTGCAAATAAACATTCTATTCTATTCTATTCTATTCGAGATGTGATGGAAGATTTGCCTCGCTCTGGTAGGCCATCAACGTCTGCAATTGAAGTTAACATCGCGAAAGTGAGGGAAATAGTGACTGAAAATCATTATTCAACTTTGAGAGAGATAGCCGGCGAACTTTCTGTATCTCACGAGTCGATTCATACCATTTCAAATAATCACTTGGGTATGAAACATGTTGCCGCTCGGCTAGTCCCAAAAGACCTGAATTTTCTCCAAAAACTCAATCGCATGAGAATCGCTGAGGACAAGCTAGGAGGCTAGAACGAGTCAATTCCGATCTAACATTCATGAAACGCATTGTCACTAGTGACGAGACATGGGTTTACGAGTTTGACATGCAAACTAGTCAACAAGCTTCGGAATGGCGTGGCGCCTTCCAACTGAACCGAAACCGAAAAAACCACGTCAAAGTCGATCAAAAGTCAAAGTCATGTTGACTGTTTTCGCCGACTTCTTTCTTCTTCCTGAACTCAAATTGCCACTTCGTGGCACCCGTTTTCATTCGGTAGAGGACATAAAGGAGAATTCACGGCGAGAACTGAACTCAATTCAGGAAACAGCGTTTAAAAAATGTTTTGATGATTGGATTATTCGTTGGGGTAAGTGTATCGTTTCTGAAGGACCATACTTTGAAGGTGATTTTTTTTTTTTTTTTTTTATACCACTAAGGTGGCAATCAAGCATACGGCCCACCTGATGGTAAGCGGTTACCGTAGCCTATGGACGCTTGCAACACCAGAGGTATTACTTGCGCGTTGCCGACCCTGTAAAAACCTTTTCACACCTTTTTTGAAGAACCCCATGCTGTACTCATTCGAGAAAACCTCTGCAGGGAGCTCATTCCACAACTTGAGCGTACGCGGGAGAAAGTTTCTCTGAAACCGTACAGTACGTGACCACTTTGGTTCCAATTTGTGAGGATGAACTCCCTGCCGGTGGCGAGCGGTGCGATGATAAAAAGAAGCCGTGGGCATCATGTCAAATAATTCCTCAGAACACGCCCCATTATACAAACGGTAGAACACACACAAGAAGGCAAAATCTCTCCGTAGGCTTAATGGTTCAATACCGCTTGTGAGCTCAGGATCGTCGACAATTCTCATAGCGCGTCTTTGGAGCACGTCAAATGGTCCAAGCTGGTATCTAGGCGCTCCCGCCCATAAATGGCAGCAGTACTCCATATGGGGCCTGATTTGAGACTTATACAGTAATAGTCTTTGCCCCGAAGTGAAATACCGCCGCGCTCTATTGAGCACACCAAGCTTCTTGGATGCCAGCTTGACTTTATCCTCCAAATGACTGCGGAACTGCACGTCACTAGAGATATCAACACCAAGGATCCCGATACTCGTAGAGATGGAGAGCGGCGTGTCGAGGAATTGTGGAGCTACAGCGAATGGGGTTTTTTTAGCGGTGAACGCGCAGACTTGTGTCTTAGTGGGGTTGAATTGGACTAAGTTTAGTCGTCCCCAATCGGAGACTCTGATTAGAGACCTCTCGATTTCAGACACAAGCCGACCGCGACTTTCCTCCACTGTAGACCGAGGGGTATTAGCACGACTCGTATAGTAAGCGTCGCCAGTACTGTCATCCGCATAACAATGCAGTCCGTCAATAGACAACATATCATTGATATGCAGCAGGAACAATGTTGGAGACAGCACCGAGCCTTGCGGGACGCCAGCGTTAATGTCCATGCTATCCGAGCAACTGCCGTCAACGACGGCTCTTATGCATCTGCTGGACAAAAAGCTAGCGACCCATTTGCACAACCCCTCAGGCAGCCCATAAGATGGTAACTTCGAAAGAAGACCCCTGTGCCAGACCCGATCGAACGCCTTCGCTACATCTAGGCTAACTGCCAATGCCTCACCATGACTCTCAATGGCAAGAGACCAACGGTGCGTGAGATACACTAGAAGATCACCCGTCGAGCGACTGTGGCGAAAACCGTATTGACGGTCGCTGATAAGGTCGTGATCCTCTAGGTACCTGAGGAGTTGCGTATTTAAAACGCGCTCCATCACCTTTGAGAGAAGGGAGGTTATAGCGATTGGCCTGTAATTCGATGGGTCTGATCTATCGCCCTTTTTGGGCACCGGGTGCACATGGGCAGTCTTCCATGAAGATGGAACTTGCCTGGTGGAGTATGAAAGCGCGAAAAGACGCGTCAGAACAGGACACAACTCAGGAGCACACTGCTTAAGCACCACTGCCGGTATGCCGTCTGGCCCGCTCGACTTATGAATATCCAGAGATAACAACTCACGCCGTACCTCCCGTTGCGTAATAGAGATCTCCGGCATAGAGTTGCCGCACCAAGGGATGGTAGGTGGTACAGCACCTCCGTCATTCAAAGTCGAGTTCGAGGCAAAGAGAGCACCCAGTAAATCGGCTTTCTCTTTAGCGCTGTGGGCCAAGTTTCCATCAGGCTTACGTAGTGGTGGCAAGGACGACCTACAAAAGTTTCCCTCGGCAGCTTTGGCGAGCGACCAGAAAGCGCGACTCCCGGAGGGGTGTCTTGCAAGTTGATCGCCAATCCTGCCGACAAAATCGAATTTCGCTCTGGCAATCACTCTTTTACAGGACCTCGAAGCAGCGTTTAACTTCCGCTTCACGTCAGAGATGTTGGGATCCTGATTGGTTTGGGCCGTGGTCCAAGCCTCAAACGCAGCCTGCTTGCTTTCGCGAGCTTCCCTGCATGACCTATTAAACCACGGTCGCCTCTTAACGCCTGCGGCCACTAGCAGGTTAGGAATGTAACATTCCATACCCGCCAGTATCGTCTCAGAGACTGCAGCCGCACAGGTGTCAGGATTATCTGATGTGAAGCAGAGCTGCTTCCACGGGTACGATGCGTAAAACTCACGCAACCCATCCCAGTCTGCTGACTTGTAATGCCACACTCGACGCCACCCAGCTGGCCGGGGAGCATCAGGCTGCGCACTGTGCACTTGGGTCCGGACGAGGCAGTGGTCTGATGAGCCTAGAGGCGCATCCACTGAGATGGTATATCCGTCCGGACGCGTAGTCAGCAGAAGGTCCAGTAAAGAGCTCGTATGGCTCTCAATATCTGGTATTCTCGTAGGAGAATTAACCAGTTGCGAGAATCCATAGGCCAGGGCGAATTCGTGAGCAGACCTTCCCGCGTAGTCAGTGGACCGAGAACTGAGCCACTCGACATGGTGCGCATTGAAATCTCCTAATATCACTAACTCCGCGGTAGGGTACTGCTCGAAAACTTTGTCGGTCGTCGATTGCAGGTGCTCAAAGAGTCGAGTCGTGTCTGAGTCACCGCTATGGGACCTGTAAAGGCACGCGTAGATGCGGGTGTGGCCGCCGTGATCGATGCGAACCCACAAAATCGACAGGTCCCTGTCTTCTAGGCCATGAAGACGGCGACAGCAAACATCCTCCCGGACGTACATGCATACCCCGGCACGACGCACAAATTTGTGCTCGAACTTGTACCCGGGGTATAGTAAGTACGATGAGTCGTCCGGGCAGGAGATTTGGGTCTCCGTTAGGAAAAGTAGGGTCGGCTGCGCAGTCTCAAGGTGTTGGTGGACTGCGTTGATGTTACTGTGAAGTCCCCTGATGTTGCAAAAATCCACTTTCAATGTGGATAGGGAAGCCGCTGAAAAAACGTTTCTCTTTCTACTTTTTTTGGCCATATTTTGACGATGAAAAGGGTTTTTGGAAGGAGTCTCTGTATTGGCAGCATGATAGACAAATATGCAGTCACATCCCGACAAGGTACTGTGCAGGAATTGCAGCCTGCTGGCGCGGCGGGCGGAAGGGCCCCCAGTCCCCACCTGTGGCAGAAGCCGGGTCCACTCCGGTCTCCTTCTCCGGCACGGCAACTACCACAGGGATTTTTCACAGACTGGCGGTTCAGCCTCCCAGGGCGGAGATTAGGTAATCCCTGGGTTCGGGAACCCGTTCAGCCTGCGGGCGGCCAGCGGACAGCCGTTTCACTGGGTCTCCCTGACCGCCGCGCCAACAGGATGCGCCCACACAGGTAATTGGCAGTGCTTAAAGCACCACGGGTCCACCAGCTGCCAATATGGGGACTCCTTGAGGAGCTCTGGCAACCTTACTCACCGCAGGAACACGACACTACAAAAGCAGCGTCATTTGGCTGCGAACTTCTGTAAGGTGGAGGTACTTCACCAGTCGGGCTGCTCCAGTTCGAGCGAATTAACGCTATGCCCTACCTCTCTTAAAATAAATTTGGATGTATTATTGATCCCGGTACTTTCTTTACAGAATAGTATATTTCATGCCATCCTCTTCCTCATCCGCTTCCTCTTCCGCTTCCTCATCCGCATCCTCTTCCTCAAAAAAATATCCTCATCCTCATCCGCATCCCTTAAATTTGTGCTTGACAATTCCTCTTCCTCCTCCTCTTCCTCATAACCACTTCCTCAACAACCCTAGTATGAATGACTATGAGCTGAGACCTGAGACTGAGACAGATACCTACCTTAGACGCCTACCATTTTTTAACAAAACACGAGTCTTTCATTCAGCGGCCCTTTTTTCGTATTTACTGGTTGTAATTTCAGTAACACTGGCAGATATTTGGCTTGCATTTAAGATAGAACGAACTATCATTACCTACAATTTTTTTGAGTTTTTAATCCGACGAAGTAGTTTGGCTGTGACAGAATTTAACTTATTGCTGTTTAAACTTTGTTCTTAAATGGTATTATAATATTAAGTTTTAAAACAAATGGTGCTTCTTTATAATTGGAGGGTCAAGATTCGTGAGGTGATGGGTGATACTGTGGGTGAATACCACGCCATGGGTGACACTATTTTCTCAATCGTTGCGTGTTATTTTGTCATTTTAGTCGACACTTAAATGTTAAACAAAGTGCATTTAAAAAAGATCTCCTTATCTTTCTTTGAGAAATAACTCAAAGTTACTGTCACTAATGCAAACCAAATAAACGAATAAATAATATATTTGTAACTATCAGTTTCCATTCTATAAAAAACATAGTAGCAGTCTTAAAATAATCAACAACTTTTTTTCTGAAGATTACTTTTTGATGTTTATGAGGATGAGTAAGTCAATTTTATTCGCTTCGTGACGTATTCGAAGTGTAATGTATTAATTTATATAAGATAGCACTTTCAAAGTCCACGTAGTGGAGACATGGCGAGTCATAATTATAACCCACGCCACTGCACGTGGCATTCACGTGATATTCACTTCTCGTCAACCAATAAACATAAATGTATGTATAAGTAAGTATACGTTAGTTACCGATGTAAAAGTTAAGTATTAAACATTTCACATTTCAAATAGTGTAAAGATGCATATTTTAAATAGCACGATACATCTCAAATAATCTCAATACATCTTTCCATAGAAATATTCAGCCACACACTACACAGCCTGTGCTACAGCTACATGGTATTATTTACAATATGCATAAAATTGTGGTTAATTTCTCGAAACAACAATTCCTAATTAGTAATTCAGGCGATATCATATATCGTCCTTCACTAATTACCTACAATTTTTTATTTAAATCAATCATAATTGCGGAAACACCGTGGCACGCACTGATTTTGGAAAATGAATTGTATTCTAAAGTATATTACAAAAGTCCGAAATAAAATTTAGGGGGGCGGTTGTATTCCTCGTCAATAGTTAACTCTGGGAGTTTCACATCTTTCAGACCACTTTTATTTTCGCATTAAATTAATAAAATCATTGGCACATCTGCTCGTGACAACCCTTAAAAAGGGGTACTCTTGCGTTTTGTACGACACACTTCACACACTACAGTCATACCATACGTAATATGTGCACGGGTTCTGTGTGTGGGGACTGGGGACACACAGAACCTGTGCAATTACTAAGATATTGACCCCCGCAAACCTAGAATTCCTTTTATTTCGGATGTTCTGTAATAGAATTCCTAATTTTATTTTGGATGTTCTGTAAGTTACAGAACATCCGAAATAAAATTCGAATAATAGTTTTGGGACTATTCGAAATATTCGAATAGTAAAAATGGACGAATATTACAAGCCCTATCTGTAACACCTGGCATAAATACCTTAAAAGAAATATTTAAAAAAAAAATTGCTTTTCTCTTCGTAAAGGAGCGTCATAAAAATTGATTATACCTATCTATCTTCTCTTTGATAGAGACATAGGTATTTTGGTATCTCAGTTTTAATTATTAGTTAAGGTACATAATTCACAGTTCAGTAATGTTATTATTGATCGACCAAATTCGAAAATTGTTTGGAACAGCTGAAATTAATTAGGTTAAGCCGTATAAGAAACGAATTTCGCTTTATCAATATGAAGTATATCTATTATGTAATAATAAATATGTCCATAAACAAAGCACGTGCGAATGTTATTATCACAATTAATTGATAAGATTTTAAACTCCTTGATTTACAACCATTCATGTAAACATAAATGGTTATAAAAAAAATGGTTAATATGATGAATATTGAGCATTTATTTGACTGTAACTCAGGCACCAAAACTACCCTCTCAATATTAGGGGAATAGGTACACAGGTAGGAAATATCGTACACGGGTAAGCATAAAATCCGTAAAGAGAAAGCTGTTGGGTTTTATAAAATAAATAAAAAAGTTTTTGTAATCCAGGAACCTTTGCAGTTTTCGTCCCCAAACCACCTTTCCAAAGTGTTATTTCAATCTGATTTGGATTTTTATTTACGTAGAAGATAGAAGATTCCAAAACAAAGTTGGTGTCAGATCATGTCACATAGACAGTTAAAATTTAATTGTGCTCGTGTTCAAAGACGTAAGCAGATTAGAATTATGATTTTGACAGCTAAAGTTATCCAGTTCCTAATTATAAATGATGTATTGATTGTTTTCTCACTGATATACCTATCTATTTCCACAATAATGGATTTTATGCTACTAGTGTTAAAATATGGAATTATATTTAATCCTACCTCAATATTCATTATAATCCATTAGCTGACAAAACCTTGAACAAGTCACCGAGTTCAAGATTATACATAAACATTAGGTATAATAGTAATGATAATATTCTTACACTCATACCTATTATCTAGCCTATATTATGCATCATTAAGAGGATGTGTTATGGATACTAGATGATGGATAAACATATTGTAATGAATACACACTTTTTTCTTACTCGTCATACATACAAACATGCCCCTACTGGGATTCGAACCCAGGACTTATAGTTGAGTAGAAAGGTAGTCAGGAGTACTGACAATTCGAACAGACGACCAGTATAATTATGATTACTTATATTATCTTGCCTTAATGTTAAACCATAGAATCCTTCTTTATCTTTTCTATTGCGTGGAGATCTACACCTATGCACGTACACAATTACACATCATACGTACAACAAGCAACGGAAACGGAACACGAAATAGGATCATTACTTGTTTAAAGCGGTATTTTCCATGGCGAGTGCCAATATCAATAACTATAAAACTATGAGTGTAGGTACCATAATACCCATAGTGTGGGCTGAGTAGCTCTATTATGTATTAACGTGAAGATGTACTAATGAAATCAGTCTTAGAAAAAATAAGATAATGTCAATTTGCGATGTGCAAATTCGCGTAACATCTATATGATACTTTATCTATATAAATAAAAATCAATGTTTATATATTGTGCCATAAGCGCGAAACGCTCGAACCATTTAACAAATTGCGACGAAACTTTGGTAGGGTGTTGTGGCGACATAACGGAAACTGTTGCCCGGAATTCTAAAAATGCGAGAAGTTGGAGCACCGGGGTCGTTTTAGTGGGTAGTCTCTTGATCTATACCTACCATCATTGGCCGAGGAGCCCCACATACCCCTGCACTACTCTCTTCCCATAGTGTAGGGTGCAGGGCAGCGGAAATCCTTTTTTTCCCCGCAAAAAAGGATTATATTTTATTTTTTTAATTATAAAACCTAAACAGTTTTCTCTTTGCGGGCATGCCGGGTGCAGCTAGAATAGCGTTAAAAAAAAACTTCAGATACGGTCCTTAGAGTTGGATATTTATTGCTATTCAATTAGAATCATTGATCTTACAAAATCAGTTTGGTTTTCATTCGCTACATCTGTAAATTAAATTAATCAATACGATATCGAATTCACTAATCTATCGCATGATTCTGTTGTCATAATAAAATGTCTACCACGAATAATCATAAGTCATTAACGTGATAGAGCACGATTTACATGTATCATTATAGTATAAATAATTCATTAACATAGTGTTACGAGTATATCATCTACGCGTGTCGTTTACCGGTACTGAAAAAATACTAGAATTAATAAAAAAGTATCTACTAAACTTAAGTAGGTAAAGATAATGAAAGACAGGTTGATCTATATGCATCCTAAATTTTCTAGGTAATTATTTATTTTAAGCTACA
The DNA here is from genome assembly GCA_947347705.1 of Nymphula nitidulata. Taxonomy (NCBI): domain Eukaryota; kingdom Metazoa; phylum Arthropoda; class Insecta; order Lepidoptera; family Crambidae; genus Nymphula; species Nymphula nitidulata. Next base: position 13,912,470 of record OX374636.1, read on the forward strand.
TATTTGCGTAACACATATAATACAATTTATACCATGAATATAGTTTAGGTTATTAAAACTAGCTTAGTTGGAAATAGTAGTAATATTTATATTTACTTAATATGCTATTTATATTTTTTGCGAGCCCTACAGATTTGAAATATAACCACTTATTATCTGAAGCCGTCTTGAAGACCCCCGGGGGTCATAATATAAAACAACCAAAAACCAATTATATCTGGCTTCTGTGGCTTGGCTTGACAGGTTAAACGCGTTTAAGTCGCGTTTAATTATATGTTACATTAATTATCTTTATAACGTTAACGCGAGTTCTATCCTTTACTTATATTAAATTATCAAAAACATCTTGTTTCATTTGTACTTTGTTAAAAAATTGTTCTTATTTTTAAGGTAGACAGGTAGAGTCCGCAGAATATAAGAAATATTTGTAAGCTATTTAAAATTAAAAATAATTGGTTGGTTGGCAGTTTTTATTCATTTATAAAGTCTTTGCTACTTAGACATGGTGCAGTCTGCCTTCATATTAAATTATGAACTGAAGTGATAACTTTTAACACATATTTTTTACATGTATTGCTAAAAAAAATCTACACATTTGAAAACTTCATATTATTATGTCAGCTAAGCCTTTTTTATTTTATTGAACATTTCAATTGTTACGAAGTGACGATTCTAGCATGTTATAACTGCATGCACACTTTTCTCTAGTTGGAATAGGTTAAAATGGTACAACGTCGCTGCCCGGGCGCACATGCCAGAGCATCGTGACTCGTGACGCGAAACCGCCCGATGCCAAGAGCAACTAGTTAGGGTTGTCGCAAATTTGATTAGATGTAGTAGAAGAATAAAAAGTGAAAAATATATTTCCTTTAGTCCAACAAATTGAAGAAAATAAATAATACTTCTAGCTAATAAATACAAGCAACTCTTATACAGTTGATTTTTTTGGTCAAGTACAAAGTAATTTTACAGTAAGTAAAACACTGATATTTGTAAGTTGTCAGTTGTTTGTAATAAGTGAAGCTCATTTCTTAAGTTGTATCTTGTATCGCTTGAGGTGCCGCCCGTCTGTACATAACGTAATATAACGCAAACTACTACTTAATATAAAGAAGAAAAAATATTAAGTATTACAAATAAAAATGGCACTAGAAAGCCATTCCGTGGGTGCGCCGTCTGTTCCGCTTTATGTCAGGGCTATTGTAATCGTTTACGTTAAGATAATAATAATTGATGATTATATTCTTTGCTTACAGAAAAAGGTCAGGAATAGAAATAAATAAATATTTTATTTAAGAAAATATTTTTAGGTCTTTAGTTGATTAGTTCATACATTTTGTTTGATAATAGTCGTATCAACGTCACATTCTTTTTATTCTATTAAATTCTAAAATAAGATGGTTTTTCTACATACCAAATTTTGAAGTAAAATGATGTAAAAAGAGGTCTTTTTACATCATTTTACTTCAAAATTTGGTATGGGTGTAATTTGGTTGGCATGTTTTAAGAGCCAGGTTGGGGAGGAAATAGTTAGTTTCTTTGCTTTTTTTCCACTAGATAGTTGTAAATGAGATTTTAATGGTCTTGTTGGCTAGACCATTAGGCGACTAGAACTCTCATTGCCACTCATAAAATATATTAACTAAGTACAGCCCGTGCCGGTACCAAGTTTGTAACAAGTGACAACCCTAGTTTAAATTACTTATTAATGCATTTATCATTGTTTTGTTTTACCATATAGGGTGTAGCATGTAATGTAGATTCTCTAGAGTGAAAATAACTTAAGAGATTACTTTTCTTACTAATTATATTTTTTGTTTTCAGCTCCCAATATTTCAGCAAAGTTGAATACACTAATCGATCCACATAATTAATTAAAATATAGTAATCATTAAAGTACTTTTGTTGAACATATAAAATAGAGTTGATTCTGTTAAATACCCATATCAGACACAATATTTTTTCTATTGTATCTGAACAATGGTAGGCTGGAAAGCATTATGTCTATATCTTCGAATAAAGCAACTCATTTAATAATGATCAAACTTTATTAGTAAGTTTGTTTACTAATATATTTTATGGTTACAAATACTTTTAGGAATCAAGACACAGGATGTCTTCCAATTGTCCAACAAGTGCTTGAGCACAACTAATTACAAGAAAAAATACTATAATTTTGTATTTTTTTAATTTGTGATATTTTTGATAATAATCTTTATTAAAGTCAGTTTTTTTTACTATTTTGTAAACAATAAGAAGGGATTTATTTTATTTTCTATTTGTTATTTTCAGTTTAATGTATTGTTGCTGACTGTTTTCTGTCAGACGTGTGTATATTTTTAAATATTAAGAGTAATTTTTTCGTTTGTGTTTGTTTGTTACAATGACAACGCCAACAACCAAAAAGAAGATTAATTGTCATGTAATTTTAGTTTGCCTTTAAACTATTATTATATGTTTATTATTTAAAATATTGGTTTTCTTTACATCGGAAAGTAAACCACTTGAAATCATTGTGTATAATAAAATATATATGGAAATATAAATCAAAGCTTTAGCATGACTACTTAGTGGCTCTTTTAACCAATTCAATATTGATAAATCAAATGACAACACTACAAAGTAGATCATGCAAAACCCATTTTATAGTGTTTAATAATTAAGTTTAATGGCATCTCAAATATTCAAAGTTTAAATGATAAATATAACATTAGGCACTTACATTCCCTTTACTCCTCAATCCAACTTTTCCATTATGGTTAGCCAAAGAGATGACCGTTCGAAACACACCCATATTTATAGTCTGCAAATGAAAAGAACATAGTGAAAATTTTGAATTAAGTTATCAACCTGCAAGTGCTGATACACAATAGAAAATCAATGAATTCCGATATGTCGCTGACAAGTTTATTATTTAAAATTATTTAAATAACAATCTTTGAACCACTATCATTTTAGGATCTTCAATTCAGGAACTGCAACATTACCTGATGAAAGAGTTTTTAACAGTTATTCTTTTTAGCACCCAACTGTTTTCTGCACTTTTAAATACCGATAATGGTACCCGAAATTTAGATATCAACTATTCTATTATTTAAAGTATAAGTTTAGATACTCCTATTTTATATTTTAGATACAGTATTACAAGTAACATTGCCAGGTAGTACGATCGGAATTTGATTGAAGACAGATACCCTACTGTTTAATGTACCCATTAAGAGTATATTAGTTTATTATTTTGACATAGCGTAGCCGTAAAGTTTTAATCTTAAAAATAATTAATCTTTAAATTTTTTAATCTTTAAAAGTCACTGAATTTTGATACTGTTTAATGTTTCCTGAATTTTCTGTCACCAGTTGAAGCAGTTTTGAGTCCCTGTTGCAGACAGTTCATAGACCCTCTATTCATTGTATTTTAAATTTGTTTACATAAATAAAATTTTAATTTGAAATAATGAAAATTCTTTAATAATTTTTAAATGATTTTCTTGTAATTAATAAATTGCTGTCTGGTTAATGACAGTAATTTTAAAAAATAGGTTCACCTTTTTTACAAATGGGAATACAAGATGTTTAAACTAACTAATTATTTAGGAATATGTTTCTAAATTAGTTTATTGTTTATTTTTAAACAAATAAATATTCATTTTAAGCCTTACCCTGACAACGAATTGCCGCAAGAGTGCAGATGAAAAGTTTTATTGTAATAATTTCGTTTGGACACTGAGTACACGTTGATTTTGACACAAAAAAAATTATAACTATGCTTTTTCTTTTTTTACAGCGAGACACATTCAAAGAACTTTTAGGAGATGTCGTACAATTTTTACATATTTTATTTACTAAAATGATTTTCTTAATTTGAGATCAGAATATCTGTGATCAGAATGAATCACAGAATTCACAGATGACTAAATAAAAGATTTTCCTGAGCACAGATTAGATCCTGGGGCGCGTTCCAAGCTTACAACTTTTTACTCTAAGTCATATGTACTAGTGACCGTACGTCAAATGAAATTGTAGTATATGTCAAATCCAAAAAAGACTTCTTATTTTTAGTTTACTTTTAATGAAAGTGAATAAAAGTTTAAATACAGATAATTTAATGCGGAATAGATGACTTCATATTGGTTTTTGATAATAATGGAACTCCTTGTCAATATTTGAGGTTCTAAAAACAACTTGTGTCGTTCCACTACTTAGAGAAAGACAAATACACCTCGGAGTACAGTACGCGCTCCGCACACACTTTAGATTAGAGTGCAGGCTCAGAACGCACCTCTGAGTACCTGAGTACCATAGATAGACTATACAGCTAGAGCTTAGAACATTATGCTATTGTTCTGAGAGCTAGAGATATAGCTGAGTCCATGACGAAGAATACTGTGGACTTGGTATAGCTACTACCTACATAGCGTGGCAAACCAAAATATAATATGTGATACCATACTTAGCCATACTTAGCGCGCCAGAGCTCCAATCTGACGCCAACACGCACACATTTCGACGCGCTGTAGCGCGGCGTCAGACTAGAGCTCTGACGCGCGCTAAGTACGCGTTCTGTTTGGCAAAGCCTTTAGTGACTTACATTACTCTTTGCTTTAGTGTGCTATGCCTGATGACATAGCACACTAAAGCAAAGAGCATATATATTATTGGGTGCATAGCATGCCTGCCTTTCATAGTGGTCCTAATTCCGGTAAACACATGCTAAGTCTAAATTTTAGTTAAGTGCATTTCTTTCTATCAAAAGGAATACGAAAAGGATGGCTGTCACTTATTTAACATTTAGAAACTTGCGTTCAATTTTCGATCTTATTGAACGTGCTAAAATGCAGTGTTTAGGAGGCACCTCCGTACATGCCGTCTAAAATTGTCTATGGTTTCTTTGAAATCTATCTAAATTAAGGTGACAGCTCTAAACAGATTCTTGCTATCTCTTTCCTATTACTTATTGCGAGAAAGAGATATACTGTACTTAAATTTAGAATTGTATTATTGCAAGAGGACTTAGACCGTCTTGGTCAATGGTGCGTCAAGAACAAGTTGGATATGAATATTGACAAATGTAAACATATCAGATTTACGAGATGCAAAGATACCTCGAAGGCAGTTTATAATATCAACGGTCAGACCTTGGAGGAAGTTGAGTCGATCCGTGATTTGGGAGTGGTACTGGACAAAAAATTACGTTTTCATAAACACATCGAACAGGTTGCCACAAAAGGATTCCAAATGCTAGGGTTCATATTACGCAACTGTAAAGAATTCAAGAATTCCTCTACAAAAATTCTTTTGTTTTTATCTTTAGTTCGATCTAATATAGAATACTGCAGTCAGGTTTGGTCCCCACAATATGACGCGCACAACAAACGCATTGAACGTATTCAAAAAAGGTTTTTGTGGCACCTCTCATATCAAGCACACAAAGCTAAAGAGCTGCCCTCGTATGGGGAGCGACTGGCTTATTTCAAACTGAATACTCTGCAAGAGCGGAGACTGCTACTGGATCACATGTTTTTATATAAATTAATCAATGGGTCCGTGGATTGCCCCTTTTTACTAAGTTTAGTCAGTCTCAATATTCCAAGCAAATTGCCTCGCCTTAGTAGGTTCACCCCGTTCGCGATCAAAGGTTGCAGAACCAACCTGGGTCATCATGCCACTATGCTTAGAATTCAAAGACAACATAATATTTTGGTTAGACAGTGCAACGTTGATATTTATTCCGATAAACCAGGAAAGTATAAACGTGAAATTATAGGTTCTTTTGCCCAAAGGAACTTATAGTTTCGCGTCCGGCCCTATCTGTCAAAACCACATAGTTAATTTAGATTACATCAAGTATCTTTTGTTTAAGCAACTCATGTTTTAGTTATTAACTACATCTATATAAAATTTTATCATAATTAGTTATCGTAAGAAGAAGAGCCGACCACTGCATGCCGTGGCAACCTTTAATTAAGACTGCACTTAGTTTATACTTTTATGCCTAAAATTACTATTGAATGTAATAGTGTAAGCCTTGTTGGTTGTCCTAATAAATAAATAAAATAAAAAAATAGAATTAAAGTGTGTTCCCAGAATTAGGCCCAATGGCCCTAATTCTGGTAAACACATGCTAAGTCTAAATTTAAGTTCAGTGCATTTCTTTCTATCAAAAGGAATACGAAAAGGATGGCTGTCATATAATTTGACATTTAGAAACGTGCGTTCAATTTTCGACCTTATTGAACGTGATAAAATATGCAGTGTTTAGGAGGCACCTCCGTACATGCCGTCTAAAATTGTCTATGGTTTCTTTGAAATCTATCTAAATTTAAGTGACAGCTCTAAACAGATTCTTGCTATCTTTTTTCTATTACTTATTGCGAGAAAGAGATATACTGTACTTAGAATTAAAGTGTGTTCCCAGAATTAGGCCCAATGGCCCTAATACCGAAGAACACATTTTAAGTTTAAATTTAAGTTCAGTGCATTTCTTTCTCTTAATAGGAATACGAAAAGGATTTGACATTTAGAAACGTGCGTTCAATTTTCGACCTTATTAAATGTGATAAAATTAGTTATTGTTCTGAGGATAATATGCAGTGTTTAGAAAGCACTTCCGTACCTGCCGTCTAAAATTGTCTATGGTTCCTTTGAAATCTGTCTAAATTTAGTGGACCGCCATAAACTTGCATTACTCTTTGTGGACCGCTCTAAACAAATTCTTGCTATCTTTTTTCTGTTACACATCGCGAGAAAGAGATATACTGTTCTTAAATTTAAACTTAAAGCGTGTCTTCAGAATCAGGCCCAGTGAAAGAGGCGGTTGCCTCTTCCATTGGGCCTGATTCTGAAGGCCATGTTCTCGTTGGCACGAATACATTCAATTCGGTTCGTTTGTAAGCGCGCTGTGTGCAAATGGCTCAATTTGGACCGTAGGTTAGGTTTGTGGTTTTACTGTCAATGTCAAACAAATTTGTCAAATGTGAACTTTTATTACCACAACATAACCTAGCTTTGCGTCTTTTTTCATGAATTTTCATTCTTGACTCAATTATTTTATTATTTCTATTATTTTATTAAATTATATACCTAAAAATCATAATGAGCGACAAAGAAGGAAAAGAGTTTTCAGAGCTTGGTGTAAAATCGTGGCTCATCAAACAATTGCGAAGTCTTGGTCTGTACCACACGTTACAAATTTAATATTTACTGTATAATTTATTTTGTTTTAGTTATTACAATCAGTAGGCTTTACAATTCAGTTTGTTTTAGTATTTACAATAAGTAGGCTTACTCAATAAGGTAGTGTTATAGTACCTACTGTTATGCAAGAAAGTGACACCTATACGTTTGTAATTGTATGGCTTTGTCCATAGTCTGTCATCCTTACGAGTTACAATAATACAACAATGACTCCGTTGCCTAATTCTTGTTTGTCTATTTGTAAATTGAAACCACTAAAAAAATACTTTGAACTTGTTTATTAGCTTTTTATGTGTGTTTGTACAGGATATTTTGAAAAGGTTTATAGAAGCTCCCAGGAGTATTTGACCATTAAAAAATTCGCTTGACAGGTTATTTATTTATGTACACACAAAAGGTTTATAAGAGACTACATAAAACAATTGAGTTCAAAGGCACTGCTTATTTCTGATGAAATCTCTACCAGCAGACCTGCGATAGGAAAACGAGAAAAGAAAAGCAGACATAGTGTGTGAATATATATATATATTTATGAAGAAAGTGAAGGTTTATAAAATTGGATATCAATTGTTTTGGTCCCACCTCTATTGCTTTTTATACATATAGTTAGTTTCATCTTTATTTTTAACTTTTTTAAGGAATCAGAATACCTACACCTATTCAAAAAGGTTGCATATCAGAGATCCTGGCTGGCAGTGACTGCATAGGTGCCGCCAAGACTGGTTCTGGAAAGACATTTGCTTTTGCTTTGCCTATATTGCAAAGTTTGGCTGAAGATCCTTATGGTATATTTGCACTGATCCTTACCCCTACACATGAACTGGCATATCAGGTTTGTAATTTGTTCCATGACCAAAATGTCTATCTGTCTATTATTGTATAATTAAAATAATAGATAGATTGAAGCCTTTTCTGTTTATTTCACATTAAATACTATCTAAGGTTACTATACTACAACATTTTGGACATTTATATACATTTGTTATAGATAGGAGACCAGTTTAGTATCCTGGGCCAGCCGCTTCAGCTGCGAGTGTGCATAGTAACTGGAGGTTCAGATCAGCTTGAAGAGTCGTTGAAGTTGGCTAAAAGGCCACACATTGTAGTGGCCATGCCAGGTCGGTTGGCTGACCATTTAAGTGGATGTGATACATTCTCACTTAAGAAAATTAAGTATTTAGTTCTGGATGAAGCTGATAGGTAAATACTAAAGTATTGAAATGTTTAGTGCTTTCAACTTCTTTTTTATGATTATTGTAGTGAGTGCATCCTGTAGTTGCCTTTCACTATTACAGCAGTAAACTGGTAATTTTATGTTAGCCAGAAATGCTATACCTTTTGTTAGTAATCTAATAAATTAAAAATTAGTAATTAAAATATGTAACAGGTTGTCAGCAAAATAAATAATTTACTAATTGTTACTTTTATGACACAAGCATGTTTGTGTGATTGCCTTGTGAAAAAATTGACCACTCTTATATACTTGTTCATCATTATCATCATCATCACCAGCCTATATACGTCCCACTGCTGGGCACAGGCCTTCCTACATGGCAGAAACACATGAGGAGTTTGGTCCATAACACCACCACGCTGGCCCAATGCGGGTTGGTGGGTTAAAGCGGTTGCAGTAACAACCGGGACCAACGGCTTAACGTGCCTTCCGAAGCACGGAGGAGCTCAAGATTATAAATTTGATTGACCCATCCAAGGACCGACCATGGCGAAAGTTGCTTTGTTTTCGTGATCGAAACCAGAGCGCTCAATCCACTACGCCACCGAGCTCCTCAATATACTTGTTAGTGGATGTCAAATCTCTACATAAGATTGTTTTTGAAGAGATAACAATTAATGTGGTTAAGACAATGAAACAAAATACTTTAGTGGTGGTGGTGGTGTCGTAGTGCAATAATACAGCAATAATTGTAACTTAGATAACCCCTTCCTGTTTCAGATTGTTCAGTGAATCATTTCATGAGGATCTGGAGACCATATTCAATGCTTTACCACAAAAGAGACAAAATTTGTTGTTTTCTGCAACATTAACAGAAGATGTCAGGGAATCAAAGCTCTTATCACTGAACAAAGAGGTATGGACAGGCTGGAGTGCTCATTTCATATTTTTCATTCCTTTACCCTATACATTGCTGGCTAATAGTGATAGCTTGAGAGTACTATTATTATAATCAGGAAACAGAATACGTAGAGTAGACTTAGATATGTTGAACTGAATGTGGACTAGACTAACTGAAATTCTAAGATATTGAAAACTAAACTTCCTTAAAAAATATAAAAACATGTGTAAAACATCTAATTACTGTGTCATATAGTTGGAAAATAAGCCCTGAATGAAAAATAAAAAGGCATTTATTTAATATCTCACTTACTTATGCTAGAAAAATCTTTTTATGTAGTAAACATTAAGTATTAATTTGTTTTCTAGAACCTTCAAATTTGGACCGAATCAGACCCTCAGTTGACTGTTTGTACACTTGATCAGCGATACGTGGTGTGTCCCGCGTACGCCCGCGATGTGTACCTAGTGCAGACACTGCGCAAGTACCGCGAGGAGAAACCAAGCTCGCATGTCATCGTATTCACGGATACTAAGAAGTGAGTTAGAGTATAAACTATTGAAGCTGCTTATAGAGACTATAACTATTGAGGAGCTAGCTAGCTAGCATAGTGGTTTGAGCGGTCTGGTTTCGATTACGAAAACAAAGCAATTTCGCCACTGTCGATCCCAGGATGGGTCAATCGAATAATGCATCGGAAGGCATTTTAAGCCATTGGTCCTGGTTGTTACTGCAACCGTTTTACCCCATCATCCCCCATTGGACCAATGTGGTGGTGTTATGACCTCAACTCCTCATGTGGTTCTCCCGCGTAGGAAGACCGGTGCCACATTCTAAGTTCCAAGGTCAAGTTTGTGGAAGATCTTCTGAAAATACCATACTGTCTTTCATTCAATTCCACACGTAATATCAATAAAAGTTATTATACTCTTCCAGAGAGTGCCAAGTCCTTTCAATGATGCTGAACGCGATCAGCATGGACAACGTCTGCCTCCACGGTTTCATGCGGCAGAAGGAGCGAGTGGCTGCGCTCGCGCAGTTCAGGAGCAACCTCAAGTGTACGCTGGTAGCTACGAATGTCGCTGCCAGAGGTCTGGACATACCTACTGTGGATTTGGTTGTCAATCACAAGTTGCCATTGGAGCCAAAGGAGTATGTTCATAGGTGAGTAACTTTAAGCTAGGAGCGAGTGGCTACGCTCGTGCAGTTCAGGAGCAACCTCAAGTGTACGCTGGTAGCTACGAATGTCGCTGCCAGAGGTCTGGACATACCTACTATGGATTTGGTCGTCAATCGTGAATTGGAGCCAAAGGAGTATGTTCATAGGTGAGTAACTTTAAGCTAGAAGGAGCGAGTGACTACGCTCGCGCAGTTCAGGAGCAACCTCAAGTGTACACTGTTAGCTATGAACGTTACAGTCAGAGGTCTTGACAAGCCTACCGTGGTCGTTAACCACAAAATTGCCGTTGCAGCCAAGGGCATATATGTTCATAGGTAAATTCAAGCTAAGAATTCTGTGCCAGTACAAGGGGTCCCTCTTTATAACATGGGTTCCTTAAAAGATAAGTGTGAACCTTATAAGCCGACAAGGTAGAGGGGGCTAGAAGTGTGTTTATGACGTCTGGCTGGCCAAGTGGTCTGTACCCATTGCTATACAGATTACTCAGTCAGGGTACCCGGGATCGAATCCCGGTTGGAGCAGATGTTTGTATGATGACTACGAGCATTTGTTTAGTCAGTATATTTCTAATATTCATAAATATTTTATTTTCAATGTTTGTCCGTTATCTAGTATCCATAACACAAGCTCTTAATGATGCTTACTTTGGGCTAGATATTAGGTGTGAGTGTGAGATCAAGCTGCAGAAGCTGTCTTCACGGACTCTTCTTACCGCCTTGCTTTTTATTAAAAAATCTAGAACTTTTTAAAAAGTCAAACTAAAGCTTCAACTTTAAGTTATTCTCTAAACTAAATAAATGTTATGTGGGGATTGAAAAAAAACTTTAAAATACTGTCCACTTACATTTAGGTTCCTAAAATAGATTCAATTTACAGTTTGAACTGTCTATACCTATTAGGCGGCCCCATTAAGATAAGGGTCCTGATACCCTACCTACTCCGTCCTACTTACCTACCCACCCACCTACTGCTGTGGGTCCTACTGTCTGATCGAACAAACAAATTTTGATTTCCAATTTGCCAGGGTTGGTCGTACAGCGCGCGCCGGGAGGTCTGGCATGGCCATTTCTCTCATCACCCCCTACGACATCCTGCGGCTTGGCGAGATTGAAGACCATATCAAGACCAAACTTACAGAGTACAAAATTGATGGTGAGAATTAATAATGTTTTTCTTTTGAAAATTCTTCCAAAAATTTGAGTTAATCCCTAAGCTAAGGTGTCTGTCCATTAGTCCATATTATGCCATGACCATAGGCAGTTCAACACAAGTAAATTAAACAACTTTCACTGGACTAGTCTCTCACCGACCAATAACATAGCGTGATATGACGAATTCATCACCAGCCTATATACGTCGCACTGCTGGGCACAGGCCTTCCTACATGGTAGAAACACATGAGGAGCTTGGACCATAACACCACCAAGTTGGCCCAATGCAAGTTGGTGGGTTAAAGCGGTTGCAAGAACAACCGGGACCAACGGCTTAACGTGCCTTCCGAAGCACGGTGGAGCTCAAGATGATAAATTTTTGATTGCTCTATCTCAGGATCGACCAAGGCGAAAGTTGCTTTGTTTTTTTGTCAAAGCAGACGTCGATGTTTACTATTATAATGACGTAAGTCGTAACGAACCTAAGTTACACGGCTGACAGCTTTTAAGTAGTTTCCACACAAATTTTTGTTGCAAATAAACTTGGAAAAATCTCAGAAAAACTCAGAATGTTCTAGTTAAATATGCTGCCATGTAAAATACAAACCATTAAATTGTCTTCAGACGACGAAGCAGTGAAGGTGTTTACAACAGTGAGTGTGACACGACGCGAACAAGAAGCCCAACTTGATAACGAGGAGTTTGAGCAGCGCAAGCGCAATTACCGCGTCAAGCGCTGGATACAAGCCGGAGTGGACCCAGACGCGATGGAAGAAGGGTGAGAATTGCTTAAAAATTGCGTATAAATTTAGTGATTATTAGAAATGGACTTTGAAAAGTGAGCATTTTTCTACTTGACATTTTTTATTACAATATAACATAATAGGTATGTTAACAAATAGTGGGAAAGTCTTTCATGGCGTGTATATGTGCCTATCATAGCCCGAAATATCTCCGCTAATCATTTTAAATGCGACCAAAACTTCTATAAAATTTTCATTAAAACTAGCACTAAAGTCAACATCCCAATAGAGAAACTGACAAGTTTGCTAGTGCATATCAGTAAATAATAAATAATAATAGTCAATTGATGTGGGGGGACGTGGCCGCTTACAATGGGCCTCATAAGAAGGCTCAATGTCACCCAAAGGGCAATGGAGAGGGCTATGCTCGGGGTTTCTCTGCGTTATCGAATCAGAAATGATGAGATGAGGCCTCCCACAAGGAGGACCGATGATCTGGTGAGGGTCGCGAGAAGCCGATGGACGAGGGCAGCGCAAGACCGATCGGTTTGGAGATCCTTGGGGGAGGCCTATGGCCAGCAGTGGGCGTCTCCCGGCTAATATGATGATAATTTTTTTAAACTTCAATTTTAACATTGGGCCTAATTCTGGAGAACACATGCTAAGTCTAAATTTATGTTCAGTTCATCTCTTTCTCTTAAAATGAATACGAAAAGGATGGCTGTCATATAATTTGACATTTAGAAACGTGTGTTCAATTTTCGACCTTATTGAACGTGATAAAATGCAGTGTTTATTTAGGAGGCAACTCCGTACATGCCGTCTAAAATTGTCTTTGGTTTCTTTGAAATCTATCTAAATTTAATTGGCAGCTCTAAACAAATTCTTGCTATCCTTTTCGAATTACTTATTGCGAGAAAGAGATACACTGTACTTAAATTTATAATTAGAGTGTATCTTCAGAATCAGACCCATTATAACAGAGATTGAATGTTATTTAGAAAATTTCCGGACGAATAAAAAGACGTGCCCCCGTTTCCTTATTCAACCGTTGAATCATGGATTCGATTGTAAAAGTCACATTCCGTCTCGCTTTGAGGCGACGCGGTAAAAAGTGACAGGTATAGTTTCCGGAATATTTTCCGCCAGTTGTGAATAAGGGGACTGTTCTGGGATGGGAAGCGAACCCGCGACCTTCCACAATCCGAGTGACTTTCAACCGCTGAGCTATCGAGGACTTTGGGTGAAAGTTATGAAATTATAAGGAATCCTTAGTATAAGTATAAAATACTTGTTCGGGTGCTAGTCGTCGCGTTAGTTCGTCGGGACTAGAAGTTTATTGCGTGGTCCCAAGTCCTCCCTCGATGAATCAGTAGTCAGAGCAGTTACACTGATTGTGAATGGTCACAGATTCGCATCCCGCCCCGCCTAGTATTTTTAAAATAAACATTACGTCTACAGATTGGAGGAGATGCGCAAGCAAAGAATAAAGGCGGCAAAGAAAGCGAAACTTGCTAAAATTAAACAGATTCAGTCGCAAATAAAGAAGGAAGAAACGGAACAGAATGACACCACCACAGAACTGAGCGAAAGGGAGAATAACATAGATGCTACAATCAAAGATAGTCTAAAGAAAGTGAATAAATCGCTAATGAAAAAAGATGACCGATTTAAGAATGTAATAGGAAAAATAAACAGAATTAAGAGAAAATCAGAAAAAGTTCAAACACAGAAAACAGAAGTTACTAAAAAGAAGAAAATTAAATAAATATTCAGATTATAATATTACGTCATTGTTAAGGTGTAAATAATAAATTATCTTAAGTTATTACAAATTAAATAACGTTGTTTTACTTGTATTAACTTGCTTGGCCCTCGTACACGTCATACTCGTAACTTTTCTAATAATGCTAGCTATGTTCCAAATTTTTTATATTGTAGCATGTCCACCATAATTATGCTTTCGATATGACGATTACCAGTTTGCCTACAATACCTTCTATTTGTACATCATGCCAGCCGTCTGGTTAGATTAGCAATGCAATTGGGATGTTGCCTAAGTTTGAATTTGGAGATATGTTTCACAAATTCGGAAAATATACGCTACTGTTACCCATAAAAACAATTCAAACTTAAAAGATATGGAATATTGTTGAATTTGTACTGTTTTGAAAATTAAAAAAAAGGTGATTTTTTTTTTCAAAATTTATCAAAAATGTTAATGATATTAGATTGCTGACATCAATTAAAACAACTATTAAGATTTTCTATGGAGCGTTTTTGGACGATGCGCCGCAACACATCAAACATACCACTATATCTGTGAAACTATTGATCTTAGACATACTATTTCTTTTGCAATATTTCTTAATGAGTTATAAAGTTCTTATTTATGAAATAAAAAAAAAAGTTGTCAACTACCCTATTGGACGCCTAGACAGGTCGTTTGTCGAAAAGCTTTAGTGTGACTGTTAGGAGTGATTGGTAGGTTCAAGGTTATTTTTATGACCACATATAACCAAGACGATGTTAGTTATATGTGGTCATAAAAAATAATCTTGAATCTGAAGAACTATGCAATTATTACTACATAATTTTAATGATAAAATTTGTATTTTCAGGTTATGTTTCTTTTAAAATCATAACCTCAAAATTTGACTTAAAAGCGAGTGTAGGTAATGAAACACCATTTAATTAAATAATCAATTATTTCTTTTATACAATGTAAAATTACAAATAAATACAACATTAATATATTTTGTTTAAGCGAAGTAGTATCGATGGCAAATAATTTGGCACAAAATTTAGCGGATAAGCTATTCATGTGTTTAACGTTAGTTTCAATTCATATCCCTTACAACATAGTATAGCATACTTCATGAATGACTAAAAATTGCCTCTATGCAGAAAATATTAAGAGTTCTTTCTGCTTGATTGATGGCGTCAAAAGAATTTAATTATATCTCCAGCGGTTATTCAAAAATGGTTTAAAAATTAATTTTGTCTGATATGCCAGGCCTAAAAGATTAATAACTTTCTCCAAAGCGTGGAATATTGAATTTTTGTGAAAAAAATCATCAAATAAAGACCAGATTTCAATAACCCTTCAATAACAATGATAAAAGTTCTTAAGGTACCCCATAGTTCGCTTAGTTTCAATAAATTAAATTAGAATTATATAATATTAATTTTAAAATTTACCTTTGGTGACTTTCATTTTTGAGATCTAGATAGTCTATCTAGTCTGTGCCAATAGATATTTGTATAAAAATCTATGTACGACGATATAACCACATTACTCATTCATTAGTGACAATGAGAGCCGAAAAAAAATTATTAATGATATTTAAAAAATAAAAATAGGTTTTGTATTTGTATAAAACAGAGTATCGCAAATACAGCAATGGGTTTCACAATTTCCAAAAAAAATAAAATGTAAAAAATATATAACTTTATATATTTAAAATGTATCCTTCGATAGGAATGTTATATATATTAAAAATGGTAAACATGTTACGATTTAAAACGACCAAACTACAGATAATCACTTCTGTATTTTCTGCAAAGTCGTAAAACAATCATTATTGAATAGCATCTGATTGACGTCAAATAGATTACTTGCATTTGTCTGTAAGTAAATATTTATTTCTGTTTTTTTTTTAAATTTTCGTGCATTCTAAGCTATTTCTGCTGTGTATAGTAAAAATTGCATATCCATAAGTATAAGTAGGTCGAATATTTTAAATACGACTAAAGATAGGAACGAACTAAACTTATTCTATCGAAAACTTTTGACAACCAATCAAAATATTTTGCCTTAGTTCATTTAAATAAAATACTTAGTTTCATAGCACGCACGCATGAGTCCTCCAAGTGCTTTACAATATTAACTTACAAAAGAAGATAGTAACATAATACAATAAACATGTGACGCTGTACAAATGTATTTTAAACTAGTATAATTTGATTATAAAGCTATCATAAACATCTGTTAGCAAGTTTGTATTTGGACATAGCTTGTGAAATTTCAGGTCAATTTTAGAAAAATACCTTTTATTTCTATTAGAACAGCCGAAAGCATATTTAAGCGTAACAATTAAGACATTAGATGGATTTTATTTGGTCGCACGCGACTTTTTCAGAGCAACTATGCTACGCGTATGCTATCGACAATAAACAAATGAATTCATGACATTCAAACCAAAGATTTCAATCATTAGTTAAGCCCTGATACCTAGTTTAGATAATTGTTCTTTTTTTCAACACTAGTGAGGTGAACAATGGTTGGTCAGTATTGGCCGCTTGAATAGGCGCAACTGAGAGATGACGTGTTATCTCTTTTACTCATACTTCGATTATAATCATTAGTTTTTTTTCGGTTTTTATCACTTGGTGCTCTTTCTGAAATAACAATACCCTATTGTCATTTTAAAAAGATTAGTTGCTTTTGATATTAGACCAGTATTTCAGTCAAATGAGTACTAATATTGTGATAAATATAAATGATAAAATTAGTGAGTTCAATTAGTCAATTCACCATGTACCTACATATTTACGCTATGCGGAACTAGAGGGGGCATATCTATTGATTCAAATCTTCAATTCGAATCCATGAACTACCAATGTTTCCACAATTTCAACTTTAGACGACGGATAATATAGATTTTTTGACTTCACAAGTCATTATGTTAAGAATACTGTACAATTAGCACCACTTTAAACTGCCCTGAAATGTCACAGTCTATGAAAATTAAGTAGACATCTTTGTTATAAACAAATTAACTTTATTCCGACATCTGCAGCAGGGAGTTTATCGCGGCATCTTTATTTCCACGGTTCACTTCGAGTACAGATTTTATCACTTCCTCGTCGATGCTCGGGAACATTTCTTTAATCTGTAAATTATAATAAAAATAGCAATCAATAATAATATAATCATAATTCTTCACAACCACACACTTATTTACCAGTCGAATTATTATAGCCGGACTGGGAGCACCTTACCGAAGATGGCAGCTAAAAATAACACAACTTTATTAACTTTATTCCACCGTGAATAAAATTCATTAGGAAACAAAATGTGTTTTATCTCTTTCTTTCTATCGGACGAAGAGAGAGACCAACTTTTGTCCACTCTCCGGGGAGTTTGCCATGCTAAGGGGCCAAAGAAGTATATCTCTTGTCTCAGCCGAAATAATGCTGACGAGGTTCAAGACAACAATAGCGTGCGCGCGCGCAAATTCAGCGATAAAGTGCAAATAATTTATTTATTACAAAACAATGATTTTTGAACAAAACTCTTTCGAGAGTAAGTGAAAGTCTTTTGAAAGCTCTTGAATAATCGCCAATATGCCTGTAAAACAAAACTCTGAGAATCTTCGGTATTTATTTTTCCATCAGATAATTGTTTCTATTAGAGTTTGCGCAGACGAGGGATTTTTGTTCGCGGACGTTTTTGTCCGCTAAAATAGATCGCTTACAACTGTATCGAGTAACGCAAACGAGGGAATAAAATTACCGCGTACAAAAAGTCCCCCGAATAACCGCGGACACGCAGAGAGCGGACCGGACAAAAAACTACGGGGGAGTCCCCGAAAAAAATAGAACTCGCGTGACTAGAAGCAACGCGCATGGTGGACTTTAGTCCGCGTTGTGCGCTTGAGAGTGACGATAAACGATGCGAAAGTGTGCGTTGAGTCCGCCGTAAATACGCGGCGGACTTTTTATTCGCGGAGCGTACTTTTTTCTCCGCCGCGGAGAAAAGTCCGTCGTCTGCGCAGGCCCTTGAGGTTTAGTAAAAGAAGCAGAACATTAGTAATAGAAAAAGAGCATTAAATCCTTATTGAAAATTATGAATATTCGCTATTAGACACCGATGCACGATACCTGTTGTAATTGTTCAGTGGTCACTTGTTGCTGGGGTGGTTGCTGGGCTAGTTGCGCGTGTTGCTGGGGTGGGTGCGTGGCCACTGGCGCGGGGTACATGGGCATCGCCGCGTAGCCCATGCCAGTGCTGGGCACCACCAGCACTGGGGGGAACGTCGCCACCGCTGCGGGGCCCACCTGTGTTATGCAATGGCGCTATGAGTATTTCGATTTTTTCGGAGCTTCATCATGTAACGTGGTACTATAACATTGCGATGTTATAGCACCTCGTTTCTCACGTTAACAGTTTTCAAGCAATTATGAGAAAGAGGTGCGCCTCACGGTTAAGCCGTATGCGTGAGTGCATTGGGTAATAGGTGGGACTCGTTGACGCTGGGGCGCTGGATTGCAGTGTTATACCCCGCTATCGGCGGTTCTATTTATTTATTAGTATCTGTGTTTTTTTATATTTAATTTTTTATCTAATATATAAAATTCTCGTGACACAAATTTAGTTACCATACTCCTCTGAAACGGCATAATTTTCATGAAATTTTATATGTGTATTCAGTAGGTCTGAGAATTGGCTACTATCTATTTTTTTTGACAATTTTTTTTTATAGCAAAGCAACGTTTGCGGGGTCAGCTAGTGATCTATAAATATGGCATGTACAAATTGTGTTTCAGATAAAATATAAAATATTTTTATTGCTCTAAAATTAATATACTCACGGAATAGCTTAGCACAAGGTTGATCATTCCCTCCATCCCATCGCCTTGTTTACCGTTCAAGGGATACCAGTCTTCATGGGTTTCTCCCTAAAAAGAAGAAAGTTGTAAAAATATTACTACCTTCCCCTTCAAAAAAGTAAATTGCAAATTAATAAGCAGAAAAAGAATTTACGAAGAATTATAAGAATTTGAATATGAAATGAAATGAAAATATCTTTATTCAATTAGGAATCAACCAACAAGCACTTTCGAATCGTCAAAAACCCTTATGTCTTCACACAAAATAATATTAACTAACAATGTTACGTAAGCTAACAATGTTATAATGTCAGTCTCTCTATCGGTCTGTCTGTCAATCTGTCTTTCGATTTGTCTGTCGGCCCGTCTGTCTGTCTGTCTATCTGTCAGTCTGTCTGAATTTACACCGGTTCCAAAAGTTGACTACCAAGAAGATTCCGGCAACAAACTCGTATATAGTTAAACTGCATAGTGAAAACAGAATTGATTTTAGCCAATAACTGAGAAAATTGAACTAGAAATTGCAGACTGCAGTATACCTACCGGTGCCTTATAAAAAAAATTTTAGTATGAAAAATGTATAGCGGGCATGTAACTGTGACATCAAAGTCTATATCGGATATCCTTTAAGTGGTTGCAATCAAATTTTTCTAAAATTCTGTTTACTATGAATTTTAAAACCATTTAAAAAATATGCATAATAATAATAAGCCAGAAAACGCATATATCACACACTTTCCAGAAATTCTCGATATTTGGTCTCCAATATCATACTTACGTTGAGCACAGCTGGTGGAATGGTGATATGGGCCCAGGCGATGAGCTCGTCCATCGTGAATGAGCACTCGTCGAAGATTTCCAGGTACACTGAGTTCACTCCGGGAGGCAAGAGACTGGCAGAATAAGTAATATTGAACAATGTTTAACATAGATAAACACTTGTATACATAAATATTCAAAATAAAATGAATAGAACTGAAAAAACCTACCAGCATTTACTAATAGGAAACAGCGACGGAAAGCAGCTGTGGTGTGTAAATTATGCGATTTGATGATTACTTTGAGATAGTTTAATTAAGTCAAAGTCAAAGTCAAATATTTATTTTGCTCACTAAGTGTACATACAGTTAGTAGGTGTTATACTAATTTACAATAAGTATTGCACTTAAAACTTAGCAACCTTTTATGACAGGTATTGCAAAAAAGAAAAAAAACTTAAGTAAAAGGGCTATGAGATATAAAACTTAATATGTTTTTATTTAACTAAAGTATTTACCTGAGCATCTCTTATTATTGATATAGGTACTCAATGACTTATTTTAGATACCGGATAATATGTCATAGAATCATAATTATTGTAGGTACCACCTTTTTATTCATTTTTTAAATCAAATATTCATCTAGTTTGTAAAAGCACTTATTTATTAAATATTGTTTCAATTGTTTATTAAAATTAACATATTTTGTTTCTTGTTTAATAGTTATCAATTAGTATTAAATAGTATCAATTGAATTAATTCAGTTTATGAGATTTATGTTTCTTATATGCAAAATCTGCATTAATCTATAAAACTGAACACTTGCTTTGTTGATTAAGTTATGATGTCTTTATTATTCATATTTATTTGTTTTTGTACACACTCAGATGGGAATTGTGTGTGTGTACCATACTAGTGGTACTAGTATGGTAACTATAAGTACCATTGATGATACTACCAGTGCATAGTAGTACGGTCGACCACAGAAGTAGCTGAACACTTTAGTACCATGTCACAACGACTAGCGTCAATATAGTACGGCAGCAACTATGAAGTACGTGCAATAGATTGGTGTGACATGGTACTAAAGTGTTCAGCTACTTCGGTGGTCGACTGTACCACTACCTACAATTGATAGTGCTATTAATATTTTATTCAAGTGGTGACAATTGACAAAACAAACAATTATTATAATTTGGCGAGCGGCTGGGCGAGTGGTCAGTACCCCTTGCACAGGCTATTCGGTCAAGGCTCGCGGGTTCGAATCCCGGTAGGAGGAGATGTTTGCATTATCAAAACGAACATTTGTCCATTCTCGAATCATGGACTTTTATTATATTTTATTAGTATATTATATTTACATACATATTAATATCAATATTTATCCGTTGTTTAGTATCCATAATACAAGCTCTTAATGATGCTTACTTTGGGCTAGATGATAGGTGTGAGTGTATGAATATTATTATAATTATTACTATCTGATCATTTTTTTATGTACAGCCGTCAGCACATCAAGCGTAGTAGTTTGACCTTGAGACCGCCCTTACTCCGTTAGTAATAGAGGCGGCTTTCGTAGTGCAACTGTTACAATTTACTGTGTGCTGTCGTCTGTACCAAACATATTATTATCCAAGCAAATCAGTCTAAGACTTACCAGTGTATTACTTTGTTCCACCTGGGTGTTTTCCCGCCACTGGGGTCTGTGTGGGTCTCATAGATGCAGTGGCCAACGCGCAGGCGCACGTACGGATCCATGCGAGTGAGGCCTGTGGGTTTTATTTAGATTGAATGTTTACGTATTGGTTTTGTATTCTGATATAGCCGCGATTCTGTATCAAAGAGTATCTAATTACAGTGCATCCTTTTCTTTCAATACAGATGGTGCTCATTTGAATAGTTCCCAATAAGAAAACCGATTATATTATTTTATTATTATACTAGCTGACCCCGCAAGCGTTGTTTTTCCATAAAAAAATAGATAGCCGATTCTCAGACGTACTGAATATACATATAAAATTTCATGAAAATCGGTCAAGCCGTTTCGGAGGAGTATGGTAACTAAATTTGTGAGTCGAGAATATTATATAAGATTAGATTATACATTTTCATTATTTTATTATATCATTATCATAAAGTTCGGAATATACTGTGTTATTTTTTTACGACAAGGGTGACAAACAAGTGCACAAGCATGTTTTTTAATGCTTTCTAAAATTTTCTATGATTTGATTGAGTAAAGAAAGTTGATAGATCTAATATTTGCGCTCCTTTTTTCACTCTGAAAGAAGTTCTTTAGTAATTAAAATATAATAAAACTAAAAAAAACTGCCCCAACTTAACCGAATCGTAGGTATTTGTAAAAATACTCGTTTCGGATGTTGAAATAGTATATATCGACATTGTAGGGTGGACGTTAGCTCATAAACGCAATTAAGGTAGACTAGAAGAATTTCACAGGAATATCCGAAGTCCTGGGTGGCTCAGTGGTCAGAGCAGTCGCCCGGATTGCGAAAGGTAGCGGGTTCGATTCCTGCCTCAGGACGTGAAATTTTTCTAGTTTTATTATATTTTAATTACTAAGTAATTTTTAAAATATTTATAATAATGTTAAAATCAAAAATTAAGAATAGAAGTTCTTTAGTAACTTATTAGTCAATTTTAGTGAATATATTCGAAATCAAGCTATTGTGCATCGCGCCTTAATCAAAATTTGGTTTCAGTGCTACTTTTTTTTATTAAAAAAGGGCTGTCGGCAGGTGACGTCACTTGACTCTTATATTATCATTACTAAATAAGTAAAAATTGGATTGCCTAGTAATATCACGTTTCTAAACATCATCATCAAAAAGTTGGAATGTTTGTTAGTCAGATATCTTAATTTAAGTGCTACAAAGTGACAGCACTATCAACACAATTATGAACATAAACCTAAGGATTTCTTCTGATTTGAGCCATTCTCACAAAGATCTGCCTGCCTATGTGGATGCCTGAAAGAGATTGCTACATAGTAATATGAGAGCATATTGTATTCTTTTTTATTTTGTTCCATGATTTGTTAGGATGTTTTGAAAGAAAGAAAATACATTTATTAACGCCACACTTTTTTTTTATACTACTAGATGCCAAACAAGCTGACGGCCCACCTGATGGTAAGCGGTTACCGCCGCCTATAGACACCTGCAATAACAAGGAAAAATCACTTGATATTGCAGGTGCGTTGTCATCCTGGGGCCAAGATGAAATGCCGTCCATGCTCAGTAATTACACTGGCTACCTTTCCCTTCAATCCGAAACACAGCGAACTGTTTCACGGCTGAAATAAGAAAGGCGGTGGTACCTACCCAGACGACCCTACATACGGGCCTACCACCTAGTAAATCTTATAGTCTCCTAGTCTTATACAATAAAGTGTATTTGATTGATTGAAAGACTTACCATAGTTTTTTACGAGTTTAGCTTGTGCAATTGTGATGCTCAACCTTGCTGTCAGAGGCGGGCCTGCTGTTGGCAACTGAAATAGAAAAAATATATTAGGAGGGCCCTTTTTGCATTTTCCGTACCAACATATTTTTTTTATACAACTAGATGACAAACAAGCTTGATAGCCCACCTAGTGGTAAGCGGTTACGGCCGACTTTAGACACCGGCAATAACAATGAAAAATCACTTGATATTGCCGTGCATTGTCATACTGAGACCAAAGATAAAATTCCGTTCATGTGCAGTAATTACACTGGCTACCAATTGCAGAATTAAATTAAAACTTGGTTCCCTACTGAATAAGCTCACAACGAGTCGATATAATGAAGTGTCCTTACGGAGAGCTCTTGGATTAGTCAGATTTCAAAGATTAGTTAATTAAATTAATAACTCGTTGATTAATGTGCACATAACTAAAAGTCACGATACAGAGTTCAAAAGAGTGTAAAGTGTTGCCACACCAGAAATTATGGAACATAATGAGAATGTACAATGTATTACAGAACCCAACTTTTAAGTAGCCTAGTAGATTTGGGTAGTGTGAAACACCCCTCGAAATTTCGTCTGACTTGCCCAAAACACATGCTATATTATTAGGTTCATATAAATTCAGATAGTGCCTTCTTCATATCTGTATCTTAAATGTATGTCATTGAGAATGATCCAGCATCAGGAAATATATCATCTAAAAGGAACCAGTACTTCAAAAGATGCAATAAAATAGAAAACACAACTAACAACTGCATTCTATGTACAAGATTATGGAACATGTACTACAATAGAGGAATAATTAATATTTTACCCTGTAATTTGATTTTTTAATCACCTGCATACTAGATTTAAGAGTATTCTCATTTATAACTTACGGTAGATCCACTCAACTGTTGCTGTAAGGCTAGTGCAGCCTGATAATCTGCATCAACGCTGTCAGTGGTACCATCTGCACGCAGAAAGCCAGCAGGAAGGGGTCCGAGTAATACCTGTAAAAGAATATCATTCGTTCATCAAAGTATATTATCAACTATTCAATGTTGTATTTTTGAAAAGAAGCACTGATTATGAGCATAGCTTAATCAATAAAAAAAAACACAATTTATAAATTATTATTATCACACTTTTGAATTGAACCATTTCGTCATGATATCACATCTGTATAGTTATTTGAATTGAATACAAAGTAATTAAGTTAGGGCAAAAAATTAATGCAGTTCATTAAATTCATTGGAACAATATTTATCAGGATTGTAAAACAGTAATATATAAAATAAGTATAATTGTAATTGAATGGCAATAAACTTAATTTGTTAAATTAAGATCCATTATTGATAGAGAATAATAATAATATTCCTGTTATTTATGAGCTTGTGTAATATGTGTTATGGATACTAGATAACAGAATAGAATGGATATGTGATGCATTTTGTGCAGGATGAAAAAGATGTCACCACATTACATTAGCCATAACACATTAACCGGTAGTTTTATTGGACGTCCCATTTATGGGACATGATGCTGCTTCTAGTAGTAACATTGACATGGGCAATAAAATCTTCCCTATCATAATTTTAGTACCTACATACAGTCAGTATCACAGTAATATGAGCTTTTAGATTTTATTTTATTTATTTATTTTACAAAAATCCACAGCTTACAATGCTAAAACTTTTATTTAGTGAGATAAGTACACAAAACATCAGCCAATTACAGATTCTCACTTTGTTACCAGAGAGGATAAAAGGTTACCTATTGAAAAAATAACGTTTTTCGCCATAAACTGACAATTATAATATTACTGGCCATAATAGTCACTTGCCATAAGCCATTATAGCATAACTTCATGACGCATAATATCATATGGCTGAAACCTGTAAGGCATAATCATGGAAAGGCATAAGTAATGAAAAGCAATGTTTAATAAGAATAACCGGCAAAATCCCTAAACTCTCAAGGAATAACCCTTATTAGAAAGTAGAAATTTATGCTTTTGGTGAAATTATGGTAAATTTCACCAAAAGCATAAATTTCTACACATAAAAGCTTTGATTTTGATTGCATGCATGCAGGCAAGCAAGCAGCATGCTTGCAAACAAGAAAGCAAGCATGCATGCAAGCATAATACCTTAACTCTTCAGCATACATACAAGCACGCATGCAAGCAGGCATGCAGCGTGCAATAGGTTCTGCTCTTTTCCGGCGCTGCGGGAAGTGCAGCCCTTCCGCCCTTACGTAACGAGTCTCATGCGCCCGGGCTACCTGGAGCGGCTGAGGCTCCGAAGGCGCCGATGGCGATCCAAAAAGCTGAAGCTACGGAAGCCTGGGATTCGCTACAGAGGGCGAGGGCGGCACTTCTTCCGCGCCTCCGGCTTTTAAATTACACTTTAGTATTGGGCAGACTAGTACCACAGCGAAGGACCACGGCCAGTAGGGTTAAATATATTTAATTTCGTATTAATATTGATTTCTTAATTTTTACTTGGAATTTTATACACAATTTTAGCATTAAAAATACTTCATTGTGTACTTTATAAAAGTAGGTCAAACAAAATTATGAATATGGTCATTTATGCATAATTAAAATCACACAATAACAAAAACACAGATGTGTTTCAAAGTATACATTATAAAAATATGGCAGATAAAAATATAGATTTATATGATTATAGGTTTTATTATTATGTCTTTCAAAAAATCTGTGTTATTATGTTTATGCGTTATTATAACTTTGCTAAAAACTATTATGCTTTTTAATTTGTATGCCTTATGATGTATGTCTATTGAAATTATAACAATAAACATTATGCGTTTCAAAGTGTCACCAGGATAAAATTATAATTAGAATGTAGGCCAATATAAAATATACATTGAGATTTATACAGATATTTGAATGGTTAAAATATTAAAGGTGAAACAATAATATAGAAATAACGCTTAAGGAAAGAGATGCATGTCAATGAGGGGGACGTGTGTGTGTGTGTGTGTGTGTGTGTGTGTGTGTGTGTGTGTGTGTGTGTGTGTGTGTGTGTGTGTGTGTGTGTGTGTGTGTGTGTGTGTGTGTGTGTGTGTGTGTGTGTGTGTGTGTGTGTGTGTGTGTGTGTGTGTGTGTGTGTGTGTGTGTGTGTGTGTGTGTGTGTGTGTGTGTGTGTGTGTGTGTGTGTGTGTGTGTGTGTGTGTGTGTGTGAGTGAGCCTGTGTGTGTATGATAGTTGTAGACTTCTATATAGAAAAATATGGTTTGTTGTTAAAACTGAGATTGTGAAGTGCTAATACACAAAAATACAATAATTTATGTATACTTACATTATTATTAGTACTACCAACTTTTAAGTTTATGATAATGCTGTCATGAGTGTTTTGGAGCATGTCTATAAAATAACTAAGGTGTATTTAAAAAGCAACTGTATTAATTTTAATAACTTTATACTTGTTTAAGGTTTAAGTGATGATATAAGCAACATAATAATAATAATGAGCAAGGTTCAAAGGTCATAGTAACCAAGCCACAGCAATTGGAAACAAAGAATGATTCTTACTTTGTGTTACAATTGCTTTTCTTAAACAGTGCAGATAATTTTGATCATGCAGTAAGTTCATAATAAACATTCATAAATAACAAATACATACTAAATGAAAATGTTTAACAGAAATTATAACAAAGCTTAATTAAAAAAATATTTATTTAAATAGAAGCTCTTTAAAAGTCTCAAAAACGCCATAATTATATATATATATATATATATATATATATCACTAAAAAAATCTGACTGTCAGTCCGTCTGTCTGTCATGTCTGAATGTGTAATAAACAACAATGTCTGAATGTATGGCTATCACTAATATCTTTTTAAATTATCATGAGATTGCTTCATTGTAGCTATTTATTACTTAGATGACATTGTTAACACCTTTAGTTAGTAATAGTATTAAATTCAAATGTAGGAACATCAAAAAGATTGTGTGGTGGCTTCAATAGAATTTGATTTTAACCAATTTCTTTGTTTACTCTACTGTATTTGTTACAAATCAATAGAAATCATTGTGAAACATCGCTAATAAACAAATCAGCTGTAAATAGCACAAAACTCTGGAATTTTCCGTCTCAGTGTTCTAACACGCACTCAAAATCAATACCAACAATTCCAACAAAATCCGTGGTAGAGTTGAAACCTTACAACATTACAAAGTACTTCTCAATTTCAGCAATAGATAAAAATAATATCGCTGATGCATAAATCATAAAGCCCGATAAAATAAAAATAATACCAAATATGTAAATACACTCACCCGGCGACGACGTTCTTCGTTTCTATCATCTGGAATTGTAGAAGTCATTTTCTTGAAATGAACTTGTTTTTCAAAAACTTTATATTGTTTTTCTTCCTTATAATTTTATAAGAGTTAAATTATTTTCCGATAATTGGATTATGTTGTTCTGTTACTGAGTCGCGAAACGCCAACCAGACCGTCCAAAACGTAAATCGATGACATTGACAAATCAACTCACAAATGACAAGCAAGGCTGCGGTCCGAAACAGATTACAGCTCTCACAGCGATAACGATTATAATCACCCGGTTCGAAATAAAATGCGCGATAAAAGTGCTTACAGAGCTTTTAGCGTACTCACGATTTCGGACCGAGTTTTAGCGTGTACTCAAATACAATAGTATTGATAATGAAAATTGACATTTGACGGGTTGTCAAATGTCAATTTCATTATCAATACTATTGTATTTGAGTATTCGAGTCTAAAACAGTGTGTTCTGAGCACTTACTTTTGTGTTTGTGAATTCATAATCACATTATGGGAGTCATGGTGCATAACATGGCCGAGGCGCGGCAGCGCCGTACTGGTGTGGCGTAACGAGTCCAGGCATATTTATACGTCTAGAACGAGAGGACCGCCGTTGTGTCTCGCTCCTACACCGCCTCGCAGAGCAGCGTAGACAAATGGATGTGCGCACCAACCGACCATCGGCCGGGCACTGAGACGACGAACGAGAGGACTGGACATATTAATACTGTGCGAGTAGGACAGCCTAATTACCTATCTAGCCAACTCTGTCCAACAGTCGTTTAAATATAACACGCCTCTCTCAATAAACATTCATTAATCAGCTGACCATTGTTTTGCTTGCCACACTCTGCCCAAGCCTCCACAACATAATCACTATACAACTTCTCTTTTCTGGACACCAACAATTCCGCTTAGAATGGATAAACTAAAAATAAATATGCCGCCGGTGGGCCGTATGCTTGATTGCCACCTTAGTGGTATAAAAAAAAAAAAAAAAAATAAACAAACCACAGTTTGACAGTTCACTCGCCGTGATTTTGAATGAATAAATGAAATGAAATGAAATTTTCCTCGAGAGCATTAGCGCTGTAAGTATGCTACGATGTCATCGATGACGTCACGTGGTTCCCCACCCCCGGCTAATGTTAGCGAGCTTACAGTATATTTCGGGACGCATTTGAGCACGCTAATATCGCTGATAGTTACTTTTGGCGGTTTTCGGACCGCAGCCCAACTGCCATTGACCTGACAGTTTTTTTACTGGCTTGGGTGCAAGTCTTTAAAGCCATGACTTGACTGCGTGCCAACCTGGGAGCCTAGACAAGATGCTTTTCGATAATCGCTATCGCTATCGCTAAGCGGAAAATGTATGGGATTTGACATAAGCTCTCGATTGACTTTCGATTGTAAATGTCAAATCCTATACATTTTCCATTTAGCGATAGCGATAGCGATTGTCATATGGCATCTTGTCTAGGCCCTCTGGAGGTCTGTAATGCGAAAACATTAGCAACTGTTACAAACTTTGCAAGTAAACACTTTCCTTGCTTGACCGATTTTGCTTCAACTTCATAGGTCGTGAAGTGATAACGACCAGATGCGGTCTTTTTGCACACTCGTGTTTACTAATGTCAATGTCAATAACAACTTAAAAAC
Organism: Nymphula nitidulata; assembly: GCA_947347705.1. Classification (NCBI taxonomy): domain Eukaryota; kingdom Metazoa; phylum Arthropoda; class Insecta; order Lepidoptera; family Crambidae; genus Nymphula; species Nymphula nitidulata. The sequence goes on from OX374636.1 coordinate 13,941,616, forward strand.
TATTTTTCTGATCGTAAAATTGTTATAACGTATTTGTTGATGAAATGGATTGCTTAAAAAAAGTGCTCAAATCGCATAGTGCCGCGGTAACGTTTATTATAACGTCTTGACGTTTGCAATGTTTTGGCATGCGGACCCTGCGGACCGCTCTGACTGTCAATTTGACAATATGTTTGTGTTGACACTTGACAGTCTGAGAACTGTAAATTCAATGCATTCAATGCGAAAATTTACATTTGTTTTATACAATTATTATTCGTTTATTTGTAATTTAGTACGTAATTTCCAATAATTTTAGAAACTTTTATCATTTACTTGTCTATTACAGTTCTTGTTTCTGCCGCGAGACTCTTATCTTTTCTTACATATGTTGTGAAGTGAGTTTGGTTATTCTATCGATTTTTTCGTAATTCTACTATGGATATCATCAAAACTCCTAAGGTAAGCATAAATTAGATGGCTAGTGTAAATTTTCGCAGTACATTTATATTGTGTCTGTGTTTTCAATGATTTATAGGAAGACTTGAATTGTACCTACTATCACTGAAACCAGCTATAACTACCCACTCCATTATTTAATATTGTTTCTAAAGTTAATTTTCAACTTCTTGGTTAAGATTATCTTCTTTAAGACTTTTTATTTGTTTTTTTAAACATAATGAATACTAATATTATAAATCTGAAGAGTTTGTTTGTTTGAATGCGCTAATCTCAGGAACTACAGATTCAAGTTGAAAAATTCTTTCTGTGTTAGATAGTCCATTTATCGAGGTAATTATATAGGCCTATATAACATCATGCTACCACCTTAGGCTGAGCATAGGAGCTGAGCATTAATTAAGTGTTGCAAAAACGGGGGAAAAATATTCCTTTTCAGAGCTTTCATTGCATGAGCTGTGTGTAAACGATTAAAGTTATGTGTCATGTATGCAGGAATTGTTCTCCTTTAAAAGTTCTAAAGAAAAGTGGCCAAAAATGAGTTAGAAATGTTATCAAAATCTCCAAATTTTTCCATGGATTTTAACCTCACAGCCATGTCTACATGTATCATAAAATCACTAATTCTACATTTGGACTACATAGAACACAGTCAAAAATTTATTAATTTACTTAAGCACTTTATCATTGTCCGATGGAAATACAAATCTGTACCTAAGTCGGATTGGTTACTTTTCCCCTAAAAAAATTGATCATAACTAAAAGTTAATCTAGGACAAAATTAACTTTATTAGATTTTTATTGACTATGAATTCTATAAAGACTGGACTTTTTTGTTTTGTTTCAAAATAATTTAATAATTAATGAAAAGAAAGTAAACTAGAGTGTTACAATTACTCATTAAATGATATATTCAATTCAATTATATAAGTCGTATTCTAACTAACTGGAGTTATTATTTTTTAAATTGGTCCTGGCATGGGTGAAAAGTCACTAACTCTATTTAACTAAAAATGTTGATACAGGATTAGAGGGTGAAAAATAAATAAGTTTGTATTTTTAATTACCTATCTCAGTAATTATATGATAATTCACTAAAAGTAATATTGTTACCTTATGCATTTCTCTATTTTCTAAGCTATTGTATACAACCCTAAGTTATATTTTTTTTGTTTTCTGAATCTTTAAACCTTTATAACTCAAAACAAGTTTAGACCTATTTAGTGACTTTTCGCTCTACGGCGACAATATGTCTATTCTTTGAAATTGACTTTCTAGAACCATTTTTAAGGTCATCAAATTTGTTCTAAAATAATGTACTATCTGCGAAGGTGTTTTTGTAACATGATATTATTCCTTATCGAAATAAATACATTAGTCACCACAGGTATTTAATTTTGAGCAAAATTTTTCTTTACATCATTTGATTTCAATGAATACCTTTAGAGATATCATAGTTTTAAAATATCTTGCATGCATTTATGATTTTCAAGGCGGGCGGACGGGGGTGGGGCAATCAATACATTAATTGCAATGATGTTTAAAAAACATGATTTAAATCCTTAGCCAAATAAATGCTCAAGTAAAATCATGTAGCCTACCCCTGTTGCTATATTCCGACATCGATGTGAATGAAGTCGCGGGCACAGCTAGTAATAATATATATTAGTAATAAAATTCCGAAATGCTGAAATGTGGATGCCGGAAAATAACAACATGTAGGTTGGTGGCTAGGTTAGATGATTTTACTTCATTATTTATTTGGTTAAGGAAAAAGGATTTAAGTCATTTTTATAAAAACACTTACACAATTAATGCATTATTTTAGAACAATTGATCAGTAAGAGTCCCCTCATGATAACTATTTTTTTCGAAACAAATAATTTCAAAACGGATCTCAATTATGGTTAGGTGATGCTTACTGATCATCATAGTTTTTTTAGAATGCTTGGCATGCAAAGGCTCACTATTTAAATAAATAAATATTATGATCCTCTTGTTTTGTAATGTTCTGTTGTGTAATTCTTTTTAATTAAACCAAAATTTTAAAAGTTCACTTCCTCCTATCGATAGGACCATATTTTCTAAAGTAAAGATATTCTTCATAGTCCGATTTGTCAGTTGAACCAAAAGTAAAAAAAGTTCGCGAAGTCCTACCGATAGGACCATTTGTACTAAAGAGTAGTAGTAGTAGTAGAGTTTGGCTGGGAGGTGTTAATGCATCCGCCGTATAGTCCTGACCTTGCACCTTCAGATTTCCACCTGTTTCGCTCTCTTCAGAATTCTCTAGGCAGTGTCAGGTTAACATTACGAGAGGACTGCCAAAACCACTTGTCGCGGTATTTTGATCAGAAGCCCCAAAATTTCTATAGCAATGGGATCATGTCCCTACCTACAAGATGGCAAAAAGTTATCGAACAAAATGGTACCTACATACTTTAGTTAAATATAAATAAACTATATAAAAAAATGTTTTGGATTTTCTTAAAAAATGCGAAGAAACTTTTTCCCCAACCTATTATTTTCTCGACAGTGAATGCACATTTTTTGGGAGCATTCAATACAAATTTGCTTTTTGCACTCCAAACTCATGTACTGTGTCCTACGTTTCTTTTGAGAGAGTTGTCCCAAAAATGTATGCTGACCCTTGCACAGTTCCTAAAGTTGGACTATATCTAGTCCAACAAATAAAGAAATATAAAATGGAAAATTTTAAGTAACCCTGGCCTTATTAATCATCTATCTAACGCCATCTCATTGAGACAATTCTTATGAGCCCAAACACGCTATATCTGCTGCAAGTTTCTGAAAAATTAAGCATCCCGCAAACTTTTTGATGGTATAGGATCAGCTTAAGGTTAGTATGTCATGGAAATGTCACCGAAGTGACAGTACACCAAATTTCAAATTAATCGGATCTGTGAAAGTTACTGAAACCCATTTATCATGTAAAAAATGAGCTGATAGTCATCAAACACCTGAACTAATCTGCATAAATTGTAGCTAACCATCCTAGTCACGTCAGCTTTAAACAAAAAAAAAACCTATATCAAAATCGGTCCATTCGTTTAGGAGATACACAGACAGACACATCAAACTTAAAACACCTCTCTATTTTCGTCCGGGGTTAAAAAGAAGTGTTGCAATCCGACTTATAGTTTTTGAGATACTTATGTGCGAACAAACATACAAATATAAAATACGAACATTCATGAAAGGCACCCATGAGAAGCTGGTATAGATAGATCTACTACTCTGTCAAGAAAGTACCAGGAAAAGATCAATAATACACAAAATGTTAGTTATCAAAATTTATTTTATCACCTTCAAAGTATGCTCCTTCAGAAACGATACACTTACGCCAACGAATAATCCAATCGTAAATCATAAAAACATTTTTAAATGCTGTTTTCGGAATTGAGTTCGGTTCTCGCCGCCAATTCTCCTTTATGTCTTCTACCTTCTACCGATTGAAAACGGGTGCCACGAAGTGGTAATTTGAGTTTAGGAAAAAGAAAGAAGTCGGCTGGAGTCATATCTGGTGAATATGGTGGTTGCTCGATGGTATTTGTTAAGTGTTTGGTCAAAAATTCGTTCACAATGATGGCCTTGTGCGAAGGCGCATTATCGCGGTGAAAAATCCAAGAATTTTCTTTTCACACTTCTGGCCTTTTTTGTCGAATTTCCTCTCTTAAATGCCGCATAACGCTCAAATAATATTCTTTATTTACCGTTTGACCTTTCGGCACGAATTCCGAGTGACCTTCCGGCACGAATTCCGAGTGCATAACACCGCGCGAGTCAAAGAAAACAGTCAACATGACTTTGATTTTGAACGACATTGGCGTGTTTTTTTCGGATTCGGTTCAGACAAAAACTCTGCCATTCTGACAATATTACTTAAATTTGGGTCGAATTGATAACCTCCAAACCTGCTTTTGAAAATCACGAAAAAAAATTTTTTTTGTGAGTGTTTAATGTTGAAGCTGTTGACTGACTACTAACATCATTGATTTGTTTGTCTGCCCATAGGTAAATAAAGTTTTTACTGCGACTTTATCTGTGTAGGAGTTCTATTCTCTATCTGCGAAATTCTTTGACAGTTTCTTTGTATAAAATTCTTTGACAGGTTCTTAGGCGACCTCCCTTTAAAACAAGAGGAATTATTGAAATTGCTACAGATAGATTAACAATTCCATTTGAGAACCTGTGAAGAAGGGTGCTGAAAAACAAAAGTTGATATTTGTCATCTTAGCTATCGATCAGCCACACGATAAAAGAATATAATTATATCAGTATACTTGAAGATTTTTCATTAAATTATGCCGTTAAACATCAGATTCCAGACATAATTGATTTTCCAATTATCCTATCCCTCGAAGTGCGGCGAATTGGAATAATACCTTGTAGGTACCTACTAGATGTTGATTGACTTGGATCTTCTATAAGGTGAGGCTTCCCAAGCCGGAAAAATACCATTTTGATGCCTACTTCCATGCATGCATGTTGCATACATCACGTAACTCTAAGTTACGTCAAAGTTGCGGCGAGCGTAACCAGAGTCGTTATTACTATAGAAGCACGTGTGTTCTTTGAACTACGGGTGGACATTACCAAAATCGGCTATCGCACTTCGATAACCGCCGAATCATGCTCGCCGTCTTCTTTTTGCGCGCATGCTCTGTGACTTCTACCCCTTGGCATTTGAAAATGGGGCATAATATTGAAGACAGTAAAGTGTAACTTCGTGCACAGCGGGGTTTCCAGATAAAACAAAATCCAAATAATTCGACTGTTGAACTGATGTTGCTGTCAGTCGCTTCAGCGGCGCCATAGAGTGGTTACACTTTGGATTCGCGTCTCAAACAAAAAACTCTACTTTTTGTTATCATGGTGTAACTTCTCTCTGAGGCGCTTATTAGAAGAGTTTTTTAAGCGGTTTTTTCTAGTCTTTACGCTTTGCGATCTCTCGGGGAAAGCAATAGTTTCCCGCTCTTACATCACAGTCTTTAATAAGTTAGTTTAACTTAACGGTGACAAAAACTGAAGTTTTATGATTAAAATATACTTACCTTGGAAAAGTAAACTTTGCCAGTTGATTTTATAATCATGGCTCTCAGTTCCCTGACTCCTTCCAACATGCTGGGCGAGCTCGGCCGCCTAGCGAGTTGGTTGAGAGGTGACTGTCTATCTAGCGAGGAGTATGCTGGCCTGGCTGTGACAGAGAAGGTGAGAGATAAGATATTTCTGTACGGTCGACCACAGAAGTACCTGAACACTTTAGTACCATGTCACATCGAGTGTAGCGTCAACATAGTACGGTAGCAACTATAAAGTGCATGCACAAGATCGGTGTGACATGTTACTGAAGTGTTCAGCTACTTCTGTGGTAGACTGCCCATCTGATTAATTATAAAGTACAAGCCAAGATATTAGGTGACTTGCTAAGTTTTTTCCCATTCTAGTAGTTGCCTTTTGAACTATCGGTTGTGTTTTAATTAATTGTAAGTTGTTTTTAGAAATAAGCTGGTACACATACATATTACATGCGTGAAAATTGCTAGAATTTGCAATAAAGCCAGTGGTGGATTGTATATCTCACATAATTTTAAACAATAGAAAATCTTTGTCTTCGATTCGCATTATGATAAAAGTTTTTAAGTACTTAGTATCTAAATTCATTAAAATATAGAATAGAATTAAAAGGAAAAAGGTCTTAAAATATAAATAGTGCTTACAACAGTTTTATCCATTTCGGACATCAATATTTACTTAATCTAAATTGAGTAATTAAACTTAATAAGGTATCTATAACAATTTTTAATTCTAAGTTTCATCATTATGTGTCAATGATAGTTGCTTGATATCTATATTCTAAATATGAGTTAGTAAGAGTTATTGCATTTCCTCTTAGCCTTGCCGCACACGGGCCACCGGCCACTGCCACAAAACGCCGCCACCGGCATATTTCATATAGTTTTCATACATTTGACGCCTGTGGCCGCCACACGCCACAAAACGCCGCTTCTCGCTTCTTGTGGCTCACACCGGCCACAAAACGCCGCCACACGCCACTCGCACGTACCTCAGTTAACCAGTTCAATGCGAAGGCAACACACGCACTCATTTAGTCGGTTGATTGAAATAAAATAATATGGATATAGAATTGTTTATATCAGAGATTCAATCTCGTCCTGCTATACTTAAACGAAAATGTTTGAAAAACTTTTTTGGATGGTTGAGACAAGATTATTTGACGACTGGCTGGCCGAGTGGTCTGTGTCCTTTGCTACATACAGGCTACTTGATCGGGAGGTCCCGGGTTCGAATCCCGGTTGGAGCAAATGATTGTATGATGAGTACGAGCATTTGTTCACGAGTCATGGATGTTTATATGTTTATTAAGTATATTTCTAATATTTATATACATATTATTATCATTATTTCTTCGTTATCTAGTATCCATAACACAAGCTCTTTATGATGCTTGCATTGGGCTAGATAATAGGTGTGAGTGTATGAATATTATATTATTACTATTATTATTGAAATGCTGGTTACACTTATGTACATTTGTTAAAGTTGGATGTATCCAATAATTACGCTTTCATCTTCTACGACGACGTTTTTTTTTATTATAAGCAGCGCAATCAAACCTTCTGCGTCTGAGTCCATTATGATACTGCACGCACGGGTTATAAAAAGTGGCCGCCACCGACCGAAAGTGTCGAGCACCACCGGCCACAAGTGGCTGTCGCGTGCTTCAGCCACTTTTGTCGCCGCTTCTAGCTTCTTGTGGTGGCGTTTGTGGCTGTGGCCTGTGGACCGTGTGCGGCGACGCTTATACCTACGTTTTCTAGTTGTCGCAGTAATATGGGATACTGGCACCTTATATCGTTACTATTCTAAGACGGGCACCTCCAATTTTTTACTACCACCTTATCAGACAGATTTACGAACGGATGGTTTAGAATTGACGTACATAATAATAAATAACTGTATATATTTATTGTGTGTCTACCAAAGATGAATAAAGCATTTTGACTTTGAACTTGAGCAAAAACCGGCCGGTTGTTTATAGATAATGGCACGATAGGTTCCGTAACATTATCTATAAACAAGCGTGTATTGCCGTTATCAATATCGAGAAAATATCACGTTTGTTGTATGGGAGCCCCCTTAAATATTTGTTTTATTCTATTTATTATACAGAAATACACCATTTGTGAAAATTTCAACTGCCTAACTATCATGGTTCATGATATACATACAGCCTGGTGACAGTCGGACGGACAGCGGAGTCTTAGTAATAGGACGTAGGTGGGTACGGAACCCTAAAAATGAAGGCAGTATCTTAGTAAGTAAGAGCTTCTTGTTTATCTACAATCTATATTAGATCTTTAATAAACAGACTTCAAAGAGCAATTCGGGTATTTTTACGGCTTTCGAATATCCTGTTCTATGTTTTAATCATTTGATCCTTTGTTCTAGTTGAAGATTGAATCAGTCATTAATTGTGACAATAGGTCGATTTTCATCAACTGAGAATGTGGAATTATCGAAATCGGCTCGGTTAGACCCTCAGATCGTTCTATGTTCTATGGTTAGACCATAGTAAAACATAGTAAATCAAACTTAATCCACTAGATATGGATATTAAACACACCACACCAATACACACCACACAGAATACTATACGTTCATTCCATGAGCTCTTGCGACTCTAGTCACCACACGAATACAACAGACAACGCTATTATAGCATGATCCTACAAAAGCAGTGTTATTTGGCTGCATCTTCTGGATGCAGCCAAAATGCTGTCAAAGTGATATGGATCAAAATCAGTAGTATAACATTTTTCATGAACGAATGAATGAATGATTGAATGACTGATTTCCTTCTTCCTGATTTTGAATGATTTTTTTTTTCCTTGTGAAACTTGAAAGGGACAGTATCTTAAAAAATCAGGAAGAATCTCCTGAATCCGTGAAAAATACTTATAATTCGTTTTCATGCATAGTTTGTTGGTACAAAAGTTGAAATTTTTCGTTGATTTCACCGTTATTTACTATGGCAATATGGCGGGCGCTCGCCAGGAGCTCGGTGGCGTATTGGTTTGAGCGCTGTGTAGTCCGGTACGGCTAGGCGATTTTGAGGTGCTAAGTTCCAAAAATTCTAAAGTTTCTGAATTTTTGCAAGGGGATACACTTCTACCTAAAAAGCTTATATTTAATTTTTGTGTCAAATCTTGCTATTGCATTTTCAGTAATTCAATATTTTGTGACTTAAATGTTAAAATGTAAATAAAACTGCCAAAAATAATTTAATGTGTCAAATGATAGTAATATTGTGTGTAAAATAGCCTAGGCTGTGTGCAAACTAAGTGTGTGTCGTTTTAGTCCAGTGCAAATTGACAGGGGGCCCAATATATGTTAAAAGTGTCAAAAAAATATTATAGTTTATAAAACAAATACAACCTAACTCAAGGCACCTAATTATGACCCTGACATGATTTTGTGCCAAACTAAGCCATGGGTTATAAAGATATTTAATTATTTAGCTTTTCCAAGCCATAGCGGCTGTAAAAAAATATTAAAGTTATTAGAGTTTACACATTTAATATCATAAAAGCATAAAATATCTGCTATTAAATTTTGTGTCACTTTAATTCATGATATACTTAAAAAACATATTTAATTCCCTACATAAATATTAGTTCGCTCGCGCGTTGTGTACTGCACGGAGCATTTACACACATTTGCAAAGAGTAGCAAGTAGGAACAGTCAACCGAAGGTCACGTTAACACAAACGCCCGAATTAAGCTAAACGTTTTTGTACTTTAATCCGATTACGTTTAGGTTGAAAATTGATTGGATTTTTTTTCTCATATTACGGTTAGCTGACCTGCTGTTGTCTTGTACAATGGACAGCACATCAAGCGTAACAGTATGACCTTGAGCTTGCCCTTACTGCGTTCGTAATAGAGGTGGCTTTCGTATTGCAACTGTTACACTTGATGTGCTGTCGTGTGTACATATAAGTAAGTGTCGTGTGTATAATGTATAAAGTAATTATACATAAAAAATATACCTACTTATAATACGAAATTGTTATGTTCTGTACCCCAAGCACGAAACATTCTCGTAATCGTATAGTAATCGTATTTTCTTACTATTCGATAACGATCACGATACTAAGCTGACAGCATGAAACAATGCTACGAAACTATCGTCAACACGATAGTAATACGATACCTATAGTAAACTTAGGCCGTCCACAACTGGACAAAGTAGACACGAAGTGCGTTCAAAAATCACTGCAGCAACATTGTGTGTTACAAATCAATAAAAAACCTACTCAATCTTTTTGATATTTATTGAAAAAATGACAACTTATTCACTTTTTTACTAATGCGAAGCAAATCTTCCAGTTAAATTTATAATTAGGGCATAATAATAAGGTTTCTTGTTTTATTTGGTAGCGACTTAGAAACAGTTTCTGAACGTACGCAATTCTTCAATGCCAACTTTATGTAAACAAAACCTCTCAAAACAAAAACTCGTCGAGTCAAGTGGAATCTTTCGACCTTATTAGTTAAAAAGAAGTGTAATTTATTGGTTTTAATGTGCATACATGTGCAAGCAATTTAATTATGGTCGAAGTTAAAGAAGCGTATATAAATTTTCCATGAAGAAATAAGTTTTAAGACACAATATTTATTGTTTGTAAACCTTGTCACGATATGGAATAGTCCAACAGTTTGTAGGTATTATGATGGATTTCATGAAGAGGTGAGTTCGTTTCATTTGTATATTACTCTCTAAATACTTCCAATTTTGTGTGTGACTATCAAAACTTATTCTAGTATTATGTAAACGCAAGAAAAGTGACGAAAGGTTAGATTTGAATGATCACTTATTTATTCTGTAGATAAGTTTATTTTAGATCAAATTGCTGATAGCCAAATATTTTAATAAAATTTACTTCAATAATGTTGGGTTACATATTGAAATCCATACTAATATCATTAATAAATGCGAGAGTAACTCTGTCTGCCTGTTACCTTTTCACGCTTGAACCGCTGAACTAATTAAAGTGAAAAAAATGAAATGGATGGAGTGACAGGACATAGGTAGGATATTTTTGGAACAATAACCTACATCCACGCGAGCGGAGCTGCTAGCTAGCCGTATTTGACTTTAATCCTAACTATTAATATAAATGGGAAAGTAAATTTCTTTGTTCAATCGTTACAGTTTCACACCTAAACCACTAAACTGATTTAGATGAAACTTGGTATGGAAAAACTTTACTTTTTGGAGCGATAACTGACATCCACGTGGATGAAATTTCACTTGTGATATGAATAAAAGTTTAGGTGTAAAATCTATGGATATAGATAGATTCTTGTAGATCAATAAATACTGAATACATAGGTAGATATGATATTAATTTTTTTTTCATATCTACAGGTGAAAAGTGGAGTTGGTTTATCTAGATGTTGACTCTAGCCAAATTGAATTCCCTGGAGAAGAGACAGAATTGGGGATGGAACCCACTCCTAAACTTGATTGGGCAAGAAGAATTAAACCTTCCTGGCACCAGACAATATCAACCACCTCAAGAACTAAGTCCAGCACCAGCTAGGAAATGGATCCCACTATACTATGTATAGCTAAAAAGACTCGCGACGCAAGGAGTGAATATATGAAGGATGGATTTTTAATAGCTGAATGAGATGAGGATAAAATGAATGTTAAACTAAAGAAAGAGAGAATATCGCAAATATATTTTGAACTAGAACTGCAACTCAAATGGTTTGCATTCATTAGTGAAACTTTAAGTGTAGCTATTCAAGAAATTTATGTATAATAAAAGTAGAGATAAATGATTAGAAGTGATGAAAAAGAAAAATATATTTTTACATTTATTATTAATTTGAGGTAAATAGGTGAAAATTAAAATTAAATGTGTTAAACTATATTAATGTTTAATATTTAATATTTTAAAAATAGGTTATACATATAGTGGCAATCAATTATTTTGTGAACCTTTAATAAAGTTTTCTAAATTATTATTATTTTTTATTCGAATTATAACTAGCATTATTCTTATTATAATCTTATGATGCAATGCAATTTATGTTATGTTCGATCCTTGCAAAGACACCTCCAGCAGTTTTTTAATCGTTCAATCACCATCCTTGTCCTTCCATGTTCCTTCCATAGGAGTTGTATTTATGCCTGCCATAGAACTATTACTTATCGACTAGTAGGCGACATCAATTGTGGTATGTGAATATCCAGAATCGCCTACAAAAAAAATATATTATATACATATTATCATATACTTATTTTTCATTGTAGCTCAATATTTGTTATTTATTTTAGTGCTGTCGATTTAATTCGCATTTACTGAGGCGGTATCTATTTATAAACTCTCTTTCATTTGAATAGTAACATCACTTATTCAACATTTCATCAGTAAAATTCTTTGTTGAATTTCTCTGTTTATAAAACAAAAATAAAACGATAACTTGGATAAATTGCTTTTTATAAAAAGATACCTAATTATTTTGCAAAAGTATGCATAAATTCACTAATTTAACACAATTACCATACCTTCTGATTTCGTCGTCTTCTACTCTAAGAGTATTTACTAAACGCCAGTGTAAGTAGTAACTACGTAAAGAATGGCTTCCCACACATAATACACATAATTTTCAGTCACTAAAATTGCTTTATAGCAATAAAACATCAATTTTTTATTGCACAACAATCGTAACGATAGTTCTCTCACTGCAAAATACTCGGTGAGAGGTAATACGATAGCTAGCTGTCGACAAAAACGATACGATCCGTCAAAAATGAGTTCGTGCTGCCGATTCCCATACTTTGACCTTCGGTTACTATACCATTACGATTACGATTACGAGACTAGTTTATTCGTGCTAGTGAATTTTAGTTCCGTAAACGACCGTAGTGGCGCTGCTCTGGTTTTCATACAAAATAATACGATTACCATTACCATAACGAGAACGATAGTGTTTCGTGCTTGGGGTACTGTACACTTATTACTGTCACCACAAGGATTGATAAATTTATACTTATATATACACACGACAGCACATCAAATGTAACATTATTAATGGTAAGATCGGATAATCCGAAATAATTTCATATCCGTTTTAAAGCCGTACACAATTAAAAATTTAAGAGCATACTTTATTTGATAAATAAAACAAGTGCGGGTACCGCATGTTGTGAGAGAAATTATATAATAATATATATAGGTAACCTTTTTTTCTTTTTTTTTACCGGAGGCAAAGACTAGTGCTTAGAAATATGGACATCCCATTTCTCTGAAGCTGATTGTACAATTCTAGAGATAGTAGACTTATTAATAGACATACTTAGTAGTAATAAAACAATCATATCTCTAAAATCTTATTTAAAAAAAATTACCGTGCGGCGCCCTATTTCCTCCCGTGGGTTTCGTAAGAGGCGACTAAGGGATCTCTGAGCTATCAACTGCTCCACTGGTGGTAGGGTGTGAAAACCCTGGTTAGTGACCACAGTACGCAAGGCGCAAAACCCACCAAGTGACCACATGTGGCCGCGTTCCGGGAACAGTGGGCGTACAGCTTGGGGAGACGATGCCGCGATGGATGCGGTCAATGATGGCTTCCGTCTGACTAGTGCCAGGTGGACTGCGTTGACCCGTCGGCCAGGGAGACCTGAAGATACGGCTGTTCCGCTGGCCGCCCGTGGCACGGTACAGGGGCCCAAGCTATCCTAACCAGGTCGTGAGGCTGCCCCATCATGCCTCGCATAATCTCGGGGTAGTCCGTCGTGCCGGCTAGTTACCGGGTGGTGGGGTACCAGCGGCCATACCCGGGAGGGTTCGGAGGCCCTTCCGTCTTGCGGGTCAGCGCTTCTCTGCTCTCGGCTGTTACCTGGCAAAACAGGCCTCACGATTTGACTGCCAATATCCATCCATGGCAGCGACAAGTAATGTGTATGGTCGTACAGCGGTGCACGACTCCACTACAGCCACGCTGTTTGAGGTCGGGCTCACTAACTTCCGTGGGCTCCATGCTAATCTCAATGTCGTCTACCAACATCTTGAGACGGCTCGGCCAGCGCTGCTTTTTTTGACGGAGACGCAAATACTCCGCCCGGCTGACACAAGGTATCTGGACTATCCCGGCTATGCTCTTGAAGAGTCCTTCAAAGCGAAGTCCGGGGTTTGCTTGTTTGTCCGGACGGATGTTTGCTGTCGCCATCTACGCCACTTGGAGGACCCTTTCTTTTCCATTCTCGGGGTGCACGTGGACCTGGGCATTCATTGACGTGTCTACGTTTGCCTCTACAGATCCCACAGCGGTGACATGGAGACAACTCGACTTTTTGAACACCTTAGTCGGGTGGCAGATGTTGCGCAGGACCAGTTTCCAACCGCAGAATTGGTATTTTTGGGAGACTTCAATGCTCACCACGAGACGTGGTTATGTTTCCCCAAAACTGACCATGCTGGTAGAACTGCCCATGCGTTCGCTCTCACGCATGACCTGACTTAACTGGTTAACCAGCCCACCAGGATTCCAGATATTGTCGGTCACGCACCCTCTTTGTTGGACATTCTGATGACGACTCGCCCGGAGGGATAGCGGTTAGAGGTTTGAGCTCCCTTGGGATCATCGAGTCACTGCCTGATTTCTGCTGGGGTGCCACGGGCGTCGCCACCGTTATCTGCGGTGGCCAAGCGCCGCATCTGGCACTATGCGTCGGCAGACTAGGGTGGTATGCGGGATAACTTTGCATCTGTTCCTTGGAGGCAGCGCTGTTTCAATGAGTCGAAGCCGAATGCTAGCGCTACTGCTAAGTGAGCTGGTGAGATAAAGTTAGGGTTGGAGTACTATATCTCTCACTCCGATCTGGTCAGTAAGGGCAGGCCTAACCACTAGTTCAATCGCGAGTGTGCCTTAGCTGTTGAGAACAAACAGTCGGCATACCGCACTTGGATCAGGTCCAGTCAATGGGGATCCCAATATGGACACACTGAAAGCAGCCTATAACAATGCCACCAAGTCCTGCAAAAGGGCCTTCATCAGAGCGGATGCTCAGCGCGTTGCACGAGACCTGATGGCATCTCAGCGATAGTACTGAAAAGCTGCGTAGTGGAGTTGTCTCCCGTCTTAACGCGGCTATACCGCCTTTATCTCTCTTCTGGGTGTGTGCCGGAATCTTGGAGCGAGGCCAATGTGCAACCAGTCCCCAAAAAGGGAGACCGATCAGACCCAGCTAACTACCGTCCAATAGCTGTCACCTCTGTTCTTTGCAAGGTTATGGAACGGATCTTAATTAACTCGCTGGTCCGATACCTAGAAGATCACTCATTAATTAATGATCATCAGTGTGGGTTTCGGTCGATACGGTCAACGGGTGATCTTCTAGCATATTTAATGCATGTCTGGTCTGTCTGTCTGCAATTGACAATCACGGTAAGTCAGTGGCTGTTAGCCTTGACATTGTCAAAGCTTTTGATCGGTTCTGGCACTGGGCTCTTCTATCCAAGCTACCGGCATACGGTCTGCCCACTCAGCTTTGCAACTGGATCGCGAGCTTCCTGCATGAGCGGAGATCCGTGTCCTCGTTGATGGGTGCGCTTTGTGATTCATGTTAGTGAATACTGGTGTACCACAAGGCTCTGTTCCACTCTCTTTTTTCTTCATATCAATGATATGCATTCATTGCTATGCGGATGACAGTACAGTGCATGGTGGATATTAAGGTCGCCCAGGGGTTGGGCGCATTGAAACCGAGAGGGTGAGAATCAATCTTACCATTGAGCTCAACAGGGTGTTAAACCTCATATCTGAATGGGGATTTAACAATCTTGTTGAGTTCAATGCTAAGAAAACACAGGTGTGCGCGTTTACAGCCAAAAGATCGCCGTTCCTTCCCCTTCCGTCTCTTCAGGGCACTGACTACTCTTTCGGCACAGAGCTACATCAATTTGCTCGGTATGGAGATATGCTGCGATCATAAATCAGAGGAAATATATCGAAACCGTGGTCAAAACAGTCTCACAGAAGCTAGGTGTCCTGAACAAAGTGCGTCGATTTTTCACACCTGACCAATTATGCCTGCTATACAAAACTCTGGTCCGGTCTTGCGTTAAATATTGCTCGCTTCTGTGGGATGGCTCCGCTAAATACCTCCTCTATGCGCTGGACAGATTGCAGCGTCGTGCCGTTCATATTATTGACCACGTAGTGGTCACGAACAGCCTAGAACCTCTACAACTCCGTCGTGTCGTGACATTGCATCATTAAGCGCCTTCTATCGGCTTTATCATGGAGAGTGTTTTGAGGAGCTTTTCGACCTTATCCCACCTTCCCCTTTCCTACTCAGGAGCACGCGTGCTGGTCTTCGGAGTCATCAAAGCTACTGTCTCCACCTAAACATCACGCACAAAGAAGTCGTTTCTTTGTCGGACTTCCAAAACTTGGAATTTTTGCCAGCACATGTGTTCCCTCCTTCCTTCAACATGGGTTACTTCAAAAGAAGTGCTAAAAAAGCCGGCAAGGTGGGGGCGGCTAGAACAGTGTGTTTTCAAACTGCACTAGCTATCTCCGCACATGGACTTTTCTTACTGCTTCACATCAGATGTGATGACTCATTTGCTGAGCTTTGTATATAAAAAGCGGTTTGGTGAGTTAAATTAGTTGTGGTAACGACTGAGACCAACGGCTTAGCGTGCCTTCCAAAGCACGGGGGAGCTCGAGATTATAAATTATGACTGACCCATCTCGGGCATGGCGAAAGTTGCTTTGTTTTTGCTATCGAAACTATAGCGTTCAAATCACTACGCCATCGCCACCGAGATACTCAAATCACTGTATAATTTAATTAAATTAAAATGAATTCATTATGATTTTGATTTTTTGAAAAAATTATATAAATAATTTGTATTTACAGGGAAATTTTACCATGCATATAAATGTTATTTGGAAAATATTTATTTAATACATTGACACGATTTTGCACTATTATAAATTAATTCGGAAGTCACTTTCACACTCCATCGCTATAACACCAATGAAAATGTATTTTTTGTAATAATTAACTCACATTGTATGCGCTCTTTAATCGAACAAATCACTCTGCTCTAATCAATCGAAAAAATAGCGAATGTCGAAATGCCGAGGTCACCCAATGGGGGGGCGGCTGTGTACTTCCTCGAGGTGTCGCCGCCGCCGATGGGCGGCGCGCTTCCAATTCATGAAGGCATGGGGGTAATGGTAATGTGTGTATATTTACGGGAGGCAATTAATGCGTTAATAAAATCCTTTCTTTTAATTTTACAGCTTTACCACCCAACATAAGCCCACAAATAAGACATGTTATATTAGTTTCCATTTTCTATGCAATTATCACAAGTCACTACTCGTACAACAACAAACAAATTATAGCGCCTCGCTCCCGGCCGGCCGGCAGCCGGTCGCCGCAGCCAGTGAATACCTACGCGCTCCTTTGCCGCGCTGTGGCCGCGCTAGTGTTCTTCGCACAAAAATGTTGAAAACAATATAAATCAAAATCCCATGGATTAAAACGACACAAATTAAGCATAGAGCTTCCTTTTACCATAACATTAATAAAGACATAAACTCTAATAACTTGAATTTTCTTTTATGGCTATTACAGGGGGTGAAATAGGAAAAAAATTATAGTTCCGAATACCATGGATGAATATGACACAAAATGACTTAAACAATAGATACTAGAGTTAGAGAACTGTTAACACTTATTTCACCAACTTTAATATTTTTCTATAGCTATTACAGCGATAGGTAAGTATTTGGTTAAATCCAGTATTCCCATGGAGTGAGATGGCACAAAAAGCTTATGTATATCAGTAATGACTTTGTTATCATCATGGAAGCTAAATTTTCAACTCTAATTTTCTTTTTAACGAAATAATGCATAAAAAGACAAATACCTAAATTGTGACCTTAGCAACCATCAAAAATGACACAAAATCATGATTTAGGTTAGTCAAATAGTATACTAACTGTATGCAAAAAATCATAAACTTTAATATTTTTGGAACCTAAAAACCTAGCGGTACCGGACTAGTGGTTTCGATACGAAAGACAAAGCAACTTTCGCCATGGTCGATCCTGGGATGGGTCAATCAAAGTTTGTTATCTCGAACTCCTCCTTGCTTCGGAAGGCACGTTAAGCCGTTGGTCCCGGTTGTTCCTGCAACCGCTTAAACCCACCAACCCGCATTGGGCCAGCGTGGTGGTGTTATGGCCCAAACTATGTTCGTCTGGCCCGCCCAACCCCGCGGCTTTGGAAAACGAGATTTACATCAATCCTATGTACTCTTTTACCCAACCATATGTACAACTTTCATTTTCAATGTAACGCTAATATAAATAAGTTAGAAGCATCACTGGTGGCCGGGCCAGCCTGACGTTTTCAGCCCGGCCCCTTCTACATCACCACTACTACAACAACTAGTGACAATTAATTGTTAGAAAACTAATGTACTACATAAAATACATACATTCAAGCCTTTATTTCATACTAAAATGCAATATCTTAGGAGATATCAAAGTAAGGTGGGGCCGGACTGAAATTATTGAAATTGCTAATAACAATAAAAATACAAAACCTAAGAACCCATATTCTATGTGTGTGTAATCTCCCAGAGGTGCAGTATATATGTACAACTTTATTTTTAAGTTACATTATTTAAATATAAAAATATGAACACTAGAAATTATTTCAGCCCGGCCCCCTACAATCGTTTATATCTTTTTAGCTATTGCATCAATCTGCACAAAACGACAATGTGTGGACTCGTATACAGTAGTACTTTGATAAATTTTGGCTCATGAATTTACTAAGATTATATTCGACGAGATAATTAAAATCTAAGATAGTACTAGTGGAGTGACCATCAGTCACGTGTCAATTTCAGAAACAAGTAATAATTAGAGTTTTTTTTTATTAATACAACATTTTTAGATTTATAAAAATCAACAACCTTCGTATTTAAAATTATTAATACGTAATAGGGATATTGACAACAAGTAAAAAAGTAGGATTTTCACTTAAATTCAAAAATATGAGTTATTTTATTTACAAAAATACTTGAAGAACACATATTTTTATGACATATTGGTCTAATTTGCAATTTTTTAAAAATGACGAAATAAATAAAACAAAACTAATTATGGTAACATGGTCATATATAAAGTACTAAGATGCTACATTCAATAAAATGTTGTCAAATACCCTATTAATTAACTTCCATATAATCTATTAAAATCACAGTCTTTCATTAGGTACTTCAAAAATTATAACTTATAAAAGTATTGGTTAATATTTGGTATACATATAAGTAGTAGGTAGCAATTACTTTTATAATCTAGTCTTTATAATTAAAAAAAACATACCCACCGAATTGGCAACCTCTTCGTTTTTGAAGTCGGTTACAAATCATCTAATTATAAATTGTATCATTCAATAAAAACATGTTTCCTAGATGGTAGGCCCAAATTTAGGGTTGTCTGGGTAGGCCTTTCTTATTTCAGCCTTAAGACAGTTCGCTGTGGTTTGGATTGAAGGGAAAGATAGCCAATAAAGTAATTAGAGGGCATGTACGGATTTCAACTTAGGCCTCAGGATAATAACCGAACTGCAATATCAAGTGATTTTTCCTTATTAAAGCAGCAGTTTATAGGTGGCGGGAACTGTTTATCACCAGCTGGGCCTTAACTTGTATATCATCTACTTAGATTATTAAAAAAAATGTCCTGAAATTAGCACGTGCCTGATGGTCACTCCACTAGTACTATCTTAGATTTTAATTATCTCATCGAATATAATCTTAGTAAATTCTTGAGCCAAAATTTATCAAAGTACTACCGTATACGAGTCCACACATTGTCGTTTTGTGCAGATTGATGCAATAGCTAAAAAGATATAAACGACTGTAGGGGGCCGGGCTGAAATAATTTCTAGTGCTCATATTTTTATATTTAAATAATGTAACTTAAAAATAAAGTTGTACATATATTCTGCACCTCTGGGAGATCACACACACATAGAATATGAGTTCTTAGGTTTTGTATTTTTATTGTTATTAGCTATTTCAATAATTTCAGCCCGGCCCCACATTAGTTTGATATCTCCTAAGATATTGCATTTTAGTATGAAATAAAGGCTTGAATGTGTGTATTTTATGTAGTACATTAGTTCTCTAACAATACATTGTCACTAGTTGTTGTAGTAGTGGTGATGTAGAAGGGGCCGGGCTGAAAACGTCAGGCTGGCCTGGCCACCAGTGATGCTTCTAACTTATTTATATTAGCGTTACATTGAAAATTAAAGTTGTACATATGATTGGGTAAAAGAGTACATAGGATTGATGTAAATCTCGTTTTCCAAAGCCGCGGGGTTGGGCGGGCCAGACGAACATGCCCAAACTCCTCATGTGTTTCTCCCATGTAGGAAGGCCTGTGCCCAGCAGTGGGACGTATATAGGCTGGTGATGATGAATATGGCGGGCAAAGTCAACTATACGTCAACAAAGTGACATACGCGCCATGATGGATATTTGGCTGTGTTGCGGTTTTTTATATGAAAATTCTTATTTTGTACCACACAACAAAGCAAGTAAAAAGAAAATGGACAATTAAACACTGTTCTGCATATTTTAACATATTTTTCAGTATACTGTACATAGATCTGGCCGGGTCTCCATACATTTTTGAAACATCTCTTGCCAATTTTGGCTCATTTTCATGTAATATAACAATAATTAATTTCTAAATGTCGATTCTTATAACACTTATTCGAAAATTAATGGGATTAATTCTCGGGTCATATTCTCGGCTCGAACTCCTCATGTGTGTCTCCCATGTAGGAAGGCCTGTGCCCAGCAGTGGGAGTTATATAGGCTGGTGATGTTGATTATGGTGATACATTTCTTGTTCATAATCGAGTAAATTTTGACAAATGTTAAATCTAAGGGTACAGGTTTTATCAGAATATTGGTCATTGTTGCATTCTATTTTTGTCGGGCTGAGTATAATAGAGGAAAATATATGATATTCGCATTCAGCATTCCTTCGATCATTCTTGCCAACGCCCAGGAAAATGCTGATAAAAATGAATGAATGAAATGGTTCTGAGTCAGTGTTCCTAAAGAGAAATCTGCGTAATGAAGAGTATAAGAGCTATATATTGGCACTATAAGAACTAACCTATTTTAACGGAATTATAATAAAAATAAAGCAGTCTTAAGTCTTGATTAAGCTGAAGTTTACGAAGTGACTTTTTGGAGCAAGCCATACCTAATTGTTGTTTGCCTTAGGTTAATCTTTTCACCTTGTCTTGTTAAAAAGCTTCTCTCCCAAAAAAAGGAAACAGGTGTGCGCGTTCACAGCCAAAATGTCGCCGTTATTTCCCTTTCCCTTTCTTCAAAGGCACTACTCTTTCGGCACAGGGCTTCATCAATTTGCTCGGTATGGAGATATGCTGCGATCTAAATCAAAGATGTAGAAACTGTTATCAAAACAGCCTCACGGAAAGTGTGTTCTCCATAAGGTGCGTCAATTTTTCACGCCGGATCAATTATGCCTGCTCTACCAAACTCAGGTTTGGTCTTGCGTGGAATATTGCTCGCACCTATAGGATGGCTCCGCCAAATACCCCTTCGATACGTTGGTCAGATTGCAGCGTCGTGCTGTCCGTATCATTGGCGAAGTAGAAAAATGTATGAACACTTTGAATATCGTAGGACTCGTAGGTGACATGGTAATGAAATGTTAAAATCGACTTCTGTAGCTGATTGCAGCTACACCTATTCCCCTATTTATGTATTCTATGGCTGTACTCAAGTTGATTAAAACCGGATATTCATTTCTGTTGATAGCTCCGGATCGTACTTTAAAATAATAAATTCTCACTGGAATCTAGACTGAATAACATGGAAGACTAAATCGAATTCTTGACCCAAATTTTCATTTGTCGCATACTCGCATTACAATGCGATGCAATTTCATTAAACTTCCAAGTGCATAATTTCTTCCTTATAGAGTCATGGTGTACAGTCAGTATCAAAAATCGCATGGACAATAGAATCAAAAACAATATACATATTATACTAGCTTTTCTTAGCGGTTTTTCGGAGTCCTATTTCACTCTGTTGTGGGACAATTTTAGAAAAACTGCGATGTACACGTGTCTCATAATTTTAATTGAAGATAATGTATACAATTTTTGAGTCAATTGACTCACCTCACAATACAAAAAGTTTTATAAAAAATTCTAACCTCCTTTTTTACCATAAGGAAGAAATTTTGAAAAATCCTTAGTAGATAGTATTTCACAAACAACACATACGTGTACCTAATTACTGGGCATGGACGGTATTTCATCTTAGGCCTCAGGATGACAACGCACGAGTGACTTTCCCTTGTTATTGCAGGTGTCTATAGGCGTCGGTCACCACTTACCATCCAGGTGGGCCGTCAGTTTGTTTCTCATCTAGTTGTATAAAAAAACTCCAAATTTCGTGTCTCCATAACCAGTCAAGACTTAGAATTTTATATACACGGTGGTGATGACAATACTACAGTAAATTAAAACATGAGCTATATTAGTTCATAGAAATGTTCTGCAACTTTCAAATACATCTTATTCATTGGATGATTTCATGACATTTCTATGAAATAATATTTTCTGCATTATTCTATAGAAATGTCAACTAATATAGCCTATGTTTTAATTTATTGGCGTATTGTCATCACCGCTCAGTATATAGATCATTTTAATCATTTATCTGCTGACTCTCGCCTGTCAGCGTGGTCAACTGCTAGCCTACAAATTGTAGTTACAATCGCAACGTGTAGTCAGTCAAAACGTTTATTTTGAAACATGTCAGATTGTGTACGTCTACGGAAATTCTTAGAAAAACATTTTATATATAGAAACCTTTCTACGCTAGCATTTCTAATCACAAGATCCTTGTGATGTGATCTTTAATGTCTAGGCAATAAAGAATATCTTACACAATCTCATCATCCAATTTGTCGTGCATTAGGGTAGATATAGTAAATACTTTTCTCGTCCTTTTCTGAAAACATAGTTCAGACTATGATGCTCGTAAGTAATCGTGTTATTGTTACTACTAGGTTATGAGAAATCCATTATAAAATAGTTGCGTAAATATAAAAAGTAAATACAGCTAGTGCAGCTTGTAACACACTGTTTTAGCCGCATCCATCTTGTCGGACAATAAGGCGTCTCTTTTTAAGGATGCTAAAGGAAGGATGGAACTCATTACTAAACTTTTTTGTACTTGATGATGAGGTGGGGATAGTGAATTGATGACTCCGAATGCCGGCACGCGTGCTTCTGGGTAGAAAGGGGGAAGGCGGGATAAGGTCGAAAAGGTCACATGAAAATATCGAGATCTACTAACCGTTTAAAATCGTTTCTTCAGGTACTGTTACAGTACAACAAAGTAACCCTTAACGGGGGTAATCCCAAATGCATCTGTTTAAAACTAATTGCTAAAACCGGGGCTATTTATATTCCAATCGAAGTTTGTTTTCGAGACCAAAAAGGTGAAAAAATATGAAATTGAAAATTTTAAGTAACCGCCGGCCTCATTAATCACCTATCTAACACCATTTCATTGAGACTATTCATAAGAGCCCAAACACGCTTTATCTGCTGTAAGTTTGAAGAATTAAGCATGCCGTAGACGTTTTGTTGGTATAGGATCAACTCAAGGTTAGTATGTCATGGCAATGTCACTGAAGTGACAGTACATCAAATTTCAAATAAATCGGAGCTGAGAAAGTTAGTAAAATCCTGTATCATGTAGAAAATGAGCCGAAAGTCATCAAACGCCTTTTGTTTCGATGCCACAGACAGACACACAGATACACAGACAGGCACGTCAAATTTATAACACCCCTCTTTTTTCGTCGGGGGTTAATGAATGAAGTTTGAACAAAATCATCCCTTTAAGCGCTGGCTATTGTCAACACAGACCTTCGAAGTCCCAAACTTCTACAAAGGCCTTATATTTTTGCGTCTGTTGTATAATTAAAAAGAGATCTAGTCGTGGGTTTTGTTTCAAAGTGCTTGAAGAAAAACATTTTAATATTCATTGAATACCTAAATAAAATATAAAATTGAAAATTTTAAGTAACCCCCGAACACTATTCTTATGGGCCCAAACACGAATTAATTATTCAGCAGACTTTATGATGATGTAGGATCAGCTCATGGTTAGTATGTCATAGGAATGTCACCGAAGTGTCAGTACACCAAATTTCAAATCAATCGGATCTGTGAAAGTTTGTAAAACCCTTATAACACGTAGAAAATAAGCTGATAGTTTTCAGTTGCCTGAACTGATCTTCATAAGTTATAGCTAAGAACCATCCTATTCACGTTAGGTTACAAAAAAAACAAACTTAAAATCGATCCATTTGTCAGGAGCTACGATGCCACAGACAGACACACAGATACACAGACAGACACGTCAAACTTATAACACCCTTCTTTTTTCGTCAGGGGTTAAAAATAAAATAAAATAATGATTGAGGATTCCACTGCCTCTCCTCGCTACCCCAATTCCCCCAATATCGTTGGTCCGTTAAGTACATTTTTAACGAATTCGTCATATTTTTATAACTGTCATTTCCTGAAACGGCGACAATAGGGCTGTTGTTCTGTCAATTGTCAAATGACATACATTGAAAGCATTCTTTTTTATAAGTTTAGTTGGCAAAGTTACAAGCAGCATACTACGTTTAACGCCGATCGGCGTTTGCCGCAGAACATAGGTGGAAACGGTACTTACACAGTTAATTGTAACTATATAATATGTATGATTTTATTCATAGTCGTCATAATAATAGTTCTTTTAATTGATGTCAGCAATATGATATGATGAACATTTTTGATAAATTTAAAAAAATATTAATTGTCAGCGTTTATAAATTCTTAAACGTACAACTTCAACAATTTGCCTTGTCTTATAATTTTGAATTGTTTTTACGGGTAACAGTAGCGTATATTTTCCGTATTTGTGAAAAATAGCCCCCTATTCAAACTTAGGCAACATCCCAATTATACAATTGGGAACATTTGGATCGCGAGACAGATATGAAAGGCCACGACAGGCAACAAAGCCACTGTTTACGCGACAGCTGCCAAACCGACGGGTTACATTACAATACCAGTATATATTATTATCTATATCTATGTCGTAGTCTCCTGTCACCTGTCCCCTGTCTCTTCCCGCTGAGCCCTATCAGCCCCTACACCACAATACTTTTTTAAGACGAAAAACTTGATAATTTATTTTCATTTACTTGTACCTATGCATATTTAGCTACGTTAAATTACAAGAAAGAATAAATACGAGCATAAAGCTGTCAATTATATTTCAATGACAACAGAAATACGCTATAAAGTTAATGTCTTTTAACCTTGGAACTTTGGCAACCTTGAAATAGTTTGCAGTGGTTTGCATGTTAGTATTGTGAGAGACTGGTGCTGCGTGCTGCGCAAAATCAAACTATTTCATAAAGTTGTCTCTAGTGCCTGCGGTTCGTGTAGTTTGTGGAAATTCGGGGCCAAGTCCATTCGGAAACAGCCAAACTTAAGTTATGGCGATGGGGCGTTAAAGGTTTAGCAAGGCAACCACTAACCGGAAAGCGCAGAGTAGGACGGCCTAGGCTAGATCGACAGACGACCTGGTCAGGGTCGCGGGGAGCCGTTGGATACAGACTGCGCAAAACCGATCCGTTTGGAAATCGATGGGGTAGGTCTTTGTTCAGCAGTGGACTTCATATGCTGATATGATGATGAGTGCAAGTTAACATTAAATAACCAATGGAAAAGCCTCCATTTCCTTGGTGTTCCAGTCAGTTTCTTTACAGCGTGGCCCATGCTCCTCATGTGTTTCATCCTTTCATCATACATGGGAATGTATGAAGGCCTGAACCCAGCAGCGGGACGTATATAGGTTCGTGATGATGATAATGATGATGATACCATTCATGAACTGGCTCCTTTAGATTTAAAAACAATTATTCTGACAGCGTTTTGTTTAAGAGTAATGATGGATTTACAATCGAATCTAATACCTTTTTTTGCAATGAGGAGGAAATCAAATATTATTTATACAGTCGGTTTATTATGAGATCCCAATTAAAGGGAAATGTTTGACTCACTCTTTGGCCATGCTAATGAAGGGTATAAAATAAAGTTTGGTTTTAAGTTAACCAGTAATTTTCACTAAAACTTTCAAATGGAATGAGTTGGGATAACATTGATCAATAGAATGCTAATTGATCGGGGTTTAGATTGCTCTTAGTAAAGTGAAAATGTGTCATGTTATTTTAGATTAAACGAGACTCTGGGCTTTTGGAATGTAAATATTGTTTTGTATTAAACATATTGTTTGTTTGCACTATCTTAAATCATCTATCTAGGATATACCTCTATAGAAGGGACGCACTATTAGTGAGGTGGGGCATATGTTTTCTCCCTAAATATTGAGGGACTTAGCTTGGTAGGTAGGTACTGCAAATTACAATTAAATGTGCCAAACAAGGGATTTAAAACAGTAAATTTCCTAATCCTGTTCCTTCTGGAGTTGAAGCGTTTTGACCATGAAGTTATTTTGTAAATTAGTAGTTTTTGTTACCCATCTAAATCTAGTCACGAGATCTTTTGTTCTTCTCTTTAGTAATTTTAAGCTAAAGCGAGGGTCTACTTTTCTACTCTGCCTTCTCTACTTTACACCACCAACGTTCTGCATCCTCACTGAAAGAAACTATGACTGAGCGCTTGCTAGCTAGCGATTCTTGGCAATTTCAACGGTCTTAATATCCAGATCAAACGCAACAGTGTAAATTGATTTACCTACCATCCTAACCCCAACTCAATACAAGTATGAACTATTTTTCATGAAATATACGCTACTAAAAGTAGCCCACATTATTTGCGAATTGAATGAGGCTTTTAAAATCAATCAAGTGGGAACGATACAGTATAAGTGAAGGGCTGAGTCGTCTCACCGGGCTGGAAAATCTCTTTACATAATGGACGTGTGTCCGTTATAACTATTTATAACAGCCTTGTAGATGGTGTGCTTATTATTACTGGTCGCTTTTGCTTGATTTTCAAAATTTTTATTAGATGTTTAGGCACGGGAAATCGTACATTTTTGTCTACGCGAGAACTTACTAAACTCATTAGTATTCAGTGGGTCCCGACTCGACCGTGGCAAAACTTCACATTTGGTTCCTTTTATATTGATTCCTCATTAAGGATGAGTTTCGTTGGCAGCAGTTCCTAATCTTCACGAGGGAACTCACGCGATATATTTCTAGTAATACAAAATGGTCTTTTTCGACTTTTTGGGCCTCTGTACATAAAATATTTAAGTCAATATTCCCATATTTATTATTGCCAAAAGTTTCCACTTAAATAATATTCTGTATTATTGTTTAGAGTAACTTCTTCAAAACATCCTACGAAAAGTTTGCTATTTGCTTCTTAAATAAATAATAGAACTTGGAACATTGCGCCTTTTATCTTATAACAAAGAGACTGTATAATTTAGTCTGTAGGCTATCGGAGACGTTAATATTTTAGATAATAGAAGAACTTGATAACTTAGTGAGACTGATTTATATGAATTTTTTTGTGTTTATTTTGTAGCTCTGAGAATAGGTCGTAGGTCTACTTGATAAGGGTGATAAGGGTGGTCCACGATGGACGCGGTGGTTCGCCTCAAAAGGTGGACTGAGGCGGCCACAACACAAGAGGAGGCTGTGATCGCGGTGTATCTTGACATCGCGAACTTATTCAACAGCTACCCCACAAGTGCATAGAGGAGGCACTCAAGTTCCACCGACTCTACCTCCGCGTCCTCGTAGGGGACTACCTTCGCGGGAGAGAGGTCCTCTATGAGGACGCGGAGGGCAATATCAATATCAATATCAATATGTTTATTGCAAGTCACACGTTACAATGATGTTTTTACATTAAAGGGCTGTGTCCAATCATGCATAATGATGGCAGGTGTGCCCCAGGGTTCTGTACTAGGCCCCTTACTAGGTCGTCTGCTTCGCAGATAAGGCTGATACACGGTATTTACAAACTGATCTTGCGTGGTCTTGTACGCCCACCGACTATATCATTCTTTGATTTAAAACTATATAATAGGTTGGGGAAAAAGTTTCTTCGCATTTTTTAAGAAAATTGTAAACATTTTTTAATATAGTTTATTTACATTTCACTAAAGTATGTAGGTACCATTTTGTTCGATAACTTTTTGCCATCTTGTAGGTAGGGACATAATCCCATTGCTATAGAAATTTTGGGGCTTCTGATCAAAATACCGCGACAAGTGGTTTTGGCAGTCCTCTCGTGATGTTCACCTGACACTGGCTAGAGAATTCTGAAGAGAGCGAAACAGGTGGAAATCTGAAGGTGCAAGGTCAGGACTATACGGCGGATGCATTAACACCTCCCAGCCAAACTCTCTTAATTTTTGCTGAGTGGCTAAAGATGTGCGAGGTCTAGCGTTACCATGATGAAAAACCACACCCCTTCTGTTGATTAATTCCGGCCGCTTTCTCTCAACTTCTTGCTTTAATCTCATCAGTTGTTCGCAGTAGAGTTCAGAATAGATGGTCCTGCCTGGTGGTAACAGCTCATAATGAATAATGCCCTTCCAATTCCACCACATACACAGCATCACCTTGTTGCGAGTTAACCCGGGTTTCGCCACAGCACAGTCTGTGAAGCTTGACTGGCCTTTGACCACGACCTTTTTCGCACGTTCTTGTCGTACGTAATCCACTTTTCATCACCAGTTATCAGCTTCTTCAAAAATGGTCGGATTCATTACGTCGTAATAAAGAATCACAAATGAGTACACGGTTCATTAGGTTTCTTTCAGTGAGCTCGTGGGGTACCCAAAATCGAGCTTTTTTGTATACTTACCCATTTTTTTTAAATGCGCCAAAACTGTTTTGTATTCAATTCCCAGTTTTTCCGCTACGTCGTAACTACTGATACGCCGATCTTGCTCCAGTTTTTCAAAAATGGCATCAATTTTATCCGTAATAGGGCGACCAGAGCGACGTGCATCTTTGACATCAAAATTTCCGGATTGAAAACGCTTAAACCAAATTTGTGCTACTCTCTCAGACACTGCACTAGGTCCATAAACATCGCAAATTTTTTTCGCGGCTTGCGTTGCATTTTTACCTTTTTTGTAGTAAAATTTTAAAATGTATCGAATTTCTTCATTAGATTCACTCATTCGACAGTACGAAGAACAAATGAAAAACACACATTTCCCTAATTTGAATTTGGAATTATCTTTTTTAAAATCTAAACCTTTAATGATACCAAAACCAGCCAGATACAAATAGTACAGCTAAAGAGATTATATTACAAGTTCATACATACTATAATGCGAAAAGACTTTTTCCCCAACCTAATATTTCTGTCACTGAATTTTAAAACGCAACGGTTGTTTAGGTACATAAGAAAGAAAGAAAGACTTTTTTCCCAACCTAATATATTCTAATTCAAATTGTCTACAAATCACTCAATCGTTTCCAATTATATTCCAATCCTTATTTAGGCGCGTGAGTAGCTAGTTTATCATATAATTATTGCCTACAAACATGGTTCAATCAAAGATTCCGAACGCGAACGCACACTAAATTTTGAGTGTAGTTTTAAGTTTATCTCTTTCTAATACGTGTTGGAAAAGGATAGCAAAAATTAGAACTGTCAAATCACTTAAATTTAGACTGCTTTTAAATATATATAGAAACCATAGACAATTTTAGAAGGTATGTAGGTAGGTGCTTCCTAAAAATCTACATTTATCACGGATCAAACACCTAACAAACAGTTAGTTGTCCTATTTGCATTCATATTAATGGAACGAGCTCCGCTGAACCTTATTTTAGATTTAGGGTGTACTTCAGGATCAAGCCCAATATTTAACTAAAGATAAATAAAATAAACCTAACAAGACCCTCGTCAATGAAAAGGGAATTAGGTTACTTACAATTGAAACGAAACTATAACACGAAATGGACCTAAGCTAGAGGTTTCAATTACATTCAAAATCAAATCAGTTGAAATGAAGCCCTCAACCCGCCTCATCAACTCCGCTTCAAGCCATCGAGCCCCGCACATTGAGTAGGTCGGACCATAACAGAAGGTGGAAGGAGGAAGAAAAAAATTAATTTCTTGGACATTTCTACACATTTCATTGACTGAACTTGTTTGGGATTTCTCTAGTTGCTGTTTAATAAAATCTAGTTTAAGCGAATCAGCGCTAAGAAAACGCGGGCGCGATATTTCAATTTTGCGACTTTAGTAAACACGCGCTTTAGTAAATATTGCGAACTGCTCTTACGCGGTCTTGCACGCCTTCCGACGATACTTACAGCCAACAGTAACTTACTCACTTTTCGTAAGTTTGATTTTTAGATGTTTTACGCAGATTCAGGTTCAGCGCGCAGGTCCACCCCCGCATGGAGGAGTTCTTAAAATGGTTGCTGTGAGTCAACCTATAGCAAATTGAGACTTTCAATACTCAATATATTTATTGCACTCCACAATGTATAGTAGGTGTTACCCTGGTAGGGTTTTCCTGTATACCTACCTACAATTTTCCAGTACATTGTTTTGATTTGATGTATCCTACCTATATGGTTTGATCATCGTTCAAAAACAAGGGTGAAATTACGACATGCTTTTACTAACACTCCCACGTTGTCTAAGTATGTATTATCGAGAAGAATTATGAGATATTCAGCCCAATAAAGTTGACTAAATTATAATGTGAACGCATAAACCTGTTTGACGTTTAAAGCTTCCGAAACTTCGCTGAGTTTTGATCCCCAAATGATTAGAATGTTAAAATGGCAAATTTAATAATGTTTCCCTCGAATAACAATGCGATTAAAAATATTCTGAAATTAATAATGAACAACTTAATTTTTGAAATATAATAAGATTATTCGCTCCGATAAAATTTGTATTAAAGCAGACCTCTAAATAGAATAGAATTCAGTGTAAAATCTGGTGGCGTGGAGCGATGTTTTTACGATACTGATTGAAAATTCAATCAATGTTCTGCGGGAAACAGAGAAGATATTATCGATAAAATTTTTGTTAAGTGTTTGGATTTAAAACAAAGATAGATAGAGCATATCACTAATCACTTCGCATGTCCCTCTAATATTTAGATGATATTATAAAAAAATCATTACCCATGGACCATATCGAATTTATTTCTGTGTTTTCGATTGCTGATAACCATCATAATTAAAAGTCATGCAGCATACTGTAGTGAACTTTACATATTATATTGTTTTTGTAGTCCACGTCGATTTTACAATAAACGGAACCAAGCTACGAACTGAACATGCAACAAATTTCGTTTCTACAATAACCTTCACAGCCGATAAAGCCATCTATCAATAAACTGCTATTTCTGTTTTAAATTAAAACCTTCAAATGATTGTACGAATTAAACGAGTAGAGAATTTCAATTAACTTCGATGTTTTCTTTGAAACAAACTCAGCATTTTTCTCAATTCTCTGTTGAACTTTAACTATTCACTTATTTAGCTTTGTTATTTTTCGTTGCTTCACATAAAATGAGGTGTTTTAAATAAAATTTACCTAATTTAAGGTTGAGTTGATTTTTGTCATATCATATTATTATCATAATGTTGCAAATCCAATATTTACTTGATTTGGGTGATTGAATCTCCAATTCAATATTTTGGCTTCATTTAGAGCAGTTTGATAATTTCACCAAAGGTTTGTTTTAATATTAAAAATTATAATACGTTCATTTCGAAATAAACTAAATCATCTCGCTAAAAGTGACCATTTTAAAAGCTACGACGATACTTTACTATGTTGTATTTAAAGTAAAATACGAGTTTTCTTTGAGGTTACTTATCTTTTACATCTAAGACGTAACATAATAACCAACTACGTATGTATTCTTTGCCACTACTGCTTAAAAGACCCTTATTAAATAAATTAACATGTCACGTTAAAATAACTTTTTCAATTGACCTTATTGGACTGCTTTCTAGCGGCTACAGTACGTACAGATCGTGCCAAATTACTTTGGCTTGGCCTGGCAATTTGATGTTTTGTATGAAGAAAACTTTTTGTGAAGTTAATATTCTGGTCATAAATGTCAACAGTTTTAATTTTAATTAGCTTTCACTGGCTTTTAGTAGGTGTTGGAAGTCACTTGAACCTTTACTTTACCTGAATGTTTCTGAATTTATTTTCATAATTGGGATAGCTAGTATTTTCTAGCCCAATTATGATTTTGACTTGTGACATTTTTTGTACCTATGTTTGAACAAATATTTTTTTATTTGATGTGATTTTTGATATTAAATCATATAATTCAAGAACCAGATACTGATATTTTCTTTATCGATATAGCCACATGAATTATGAGGTGCTCTACCTCAGAATTCATGCTAGATAAAGTTAGGAAAACCCTGATCAAATTTTGCCAACCCAAAACTGTCAGTTCCGTTTTCATCTCTCATACGTTATACAAAGTTTCCAATACAGTTTGATATTTGTCAAGCCTAAGGCACGTCGCTCACTGGTAAGTCGAGGCAACGATGCGGTGGCGGTGCCGGCGGCGCGGCGCGGCGTCGCGGCACAGTGGAGGATCGGTCTCTACGTAGAGTCGAGGCGCAGTCCGAGACAGGTCTGAGTCCTATTAGTATAATCCTATAATCACATCGTGTTTGGTCATAAATACAAGGATTAAATCGAACAATATTAATAACTTCTCGTTTTTTTTTTAAATTGCCACGCATATTTAGAACATTTAAACGCTATGCAGGATGCAAAATAACAAAATGGCGGTGGAGTCGTGGCTCGGGCACACTTGAGCGCTACTCCTGCGCCTGCACCTCGCTTCCGCCCCGTCTTCACCTCGCCCGTGCCGAGACTAGTATACTATATCCACTTATTTCTAAAGAATACCTTGTAGCGGGCGTGCCGCTTATGCGCCCGTTATGGTTGTGCCGTGAATACGACAATAAATTAAAACATGGTGCTAAACTCTCGTTAGCTATTATTTGGTCCTTCGAGCCGGATCGAAGGACCAAATAATAGCTAACGAGAGTGGACTGATTATGATGCAAACACGTATTTTACGATTTATAATATATTTTAGCAAGCAATACAGTGACAGATAGCAAAGGTAACACGTAAGTAACATTGACAGACCGCCCAAGCCAAAAGGCAAGGGCATTCAAAAATATAGAGTAGTATCAAAACATGGTATAAAATGGTGCGATAACCAGCCAGTTTCTAACACAGGGGCTATATTTGTTCATAGAAATGGTTTGCCACTTTGAAAAACATCTTATTCGTTTGATAATTTCATGACATTTCTATGAAATAATGCAGCCAATATTCTATATATTTCATAGTAATTTCATAATGAATAAGATGTTTTTGAAAGTGGCAAACCATTTCTATGAAGTAATATATACATGTTTCAATTAATTGTCGTATTGACAGCACCACCCTGTATAATTTCCAGCTCGACTGTTGATCGTGTGAGCGACGGGCTTAACTTCACTTATCAAAGCCCACAGACTTTTTAACAGCCAGACGATAGGCAGTATAAGCGAAATACTTTGAGTAGAGTATTTTATTTTTAATTTTACTAGAACTGTTTTATCAGTGAAAAAATATTCAACGTTTATCCTTTTTGATAGCAGACAACACGTTTTATTAAAATTTGACCGAAAATACTTGGAAGCCCTCTTTAGCTCTCTGTAAAATGTTACTCACCGCAGGCTTTGTTTTTGATAGCTGCTTATCTTGAGGTCTACTGTGTTTACACTCTTTAAAAAATATTTACGTCTTTCCTTTGTTTTTGTTTATTCTGTACACATAGTCGGTATACACGTAAGAAGTTTTCTTTCATTTTCTTTTTCATGTTTCAAAATAAATTACTCTTACTAATGCTACCAACAACTTCTTTGTCAAAGAAAAGATATTCACTTTCGTATATATATCTTGGTAATTTTCTCATTAATTTATGTTTGGCTAATGTTTACCAACATATTAACATAATATTTACTTTGATTAGTTGCTCGCATTTCCACCTTTGACTTTCTGTGAAATGACCTTCCATATATTGATTTCTAGGTCGTTATAGCGACGCTTCTAATGAAGTAATCTCGTTGTGTACGTATATCTTAAAATAATGAGCTGACTTTAAGCTTAGTTCAATTATTAAAATGATTATAGTATGCTTAAGTCAGTGATATCAGTGATATTTCTAGGCATATTCATCACTGTGTTTAATTCTAAAATATTAATAACTAGCGACCCGCCCCGGCTTTGCACGGGTGCAATGCTTATGTAAATATTATGCATGTATTATACATATAAACCTTCCTTAAGAATCACTCTATCTATTAAAAAAAACCGCATCAAAATCCGTTGCGTAGTTTTAAAGATCTAAGCATATATGTATAGGGACAGACAGGCGGCGGATAGCGACTTTGTTTTATACTATGTAGTGATATGTACTACTTATTTAGTATGTGGTGAGAAATAGACGACTTTATTATTATTGTTATACCTAGAGATTTTGTATTACATAAATAATTTAATTGCTCCTAAGTCATCCAAGTCATTTTCACCCTATCCACCCTTTTACCAGTTTTGTTTGAGTACGTTTATGTCTTGCTTTCTTCTCTCCTATCATTGGACATCACATCTACATATTAACTTTATCACCATTCAGTTAATCCATAATATCCTCGGTCTTCCTCTTTCTGATTGGACAGTAATAACTTAAAATAGGTAACAAATCAATTGAAAAAATAAAATTTGATTTTGGTTGAGCAAAAATTTTTTTTTGCTATTTTATTGCTTAGCTTGTGGAAGTAACCAAATTATCACACGACACTTTGTCCTCAAACGTCACCTTCAAAGGTCGTCCTTAGAAATTCAACACTCTTCAGTCAAAAATCTCC
This sequence comes from Nymphula nitidulata, assembly GCA_947347705.1. Taxonomy (NCBI): domain Eukaryota; kingdom Metazoa; phylum Arthropoda; class Insecta; order Lepidoptera; family Crambidae; genus Nymphula; species Nymphula nitidulata. The sequence continues at coordinate 13,976,194 of OX374636.1, forward strand.
ATTTTTACAATACGCAAACAATTCATTTTAATTGGAAAAAAATGAACTTTGAGACCTTTAAGATTTTTTCTATCGATATTATTATCTTCAAGGTTCAAGTTAAAATTTAATATTCGAAATTTCTGAATAGTTTTCTTCTATAAAGTTTTATAATATATATAAGTAAGTGGTTTGTTAAAATTAAATGTGCTGGAGCCAGTTCGCGAAAACGGAACCCGTATACTTTAATAAAGGTTTATTTTTCAGTGTCTCGCTGTTTGGTTCTATGTCGAAAGCTAAAACCTTTGGTATACTGGTATGCATACGTTAACTGGTAACCCAAATCTCAGTAGATATACTAATATAGTCGTCTTCCTTCCTAATTCACTATTTTCACAAATGTTATCAATATTTGCATTTCTAATTTCATTTCAATACTACTTTCAAAGCGGGGTATTGACGATACGCCCGTTTGAATGTGACTTTTCCTTACTAAGCCGCTATGACGAACGCAAAATTCTCATTCAGTTCTTCCTACTTTATTTCAGCCGTATTGAAATCCGGCTGAATGTAGGGTCGCCGTATGATGCGACGTTTTTCACTCAAGCGCGCCTTTTTGTGATACAGCGTGTTACACAATATGGCTGCAACACAAATACAATCACTTGCTTATATCATAATCCACCACTTCCAAAAAGGAGGAGTAAGTAAGTAAGTACCTAAGTAAGTAATTTATTAGTCAACACACGAGTGTACATAATTTTCAATGTAGACCTTAAAACAATAATTGTCCTACGTGCTTGTGGAGGTTATCAATTCGACTAGTTTTTTTTATGTTTGTTACCTCAGAACTTTCGACTGGGTGAACCGATATTAATTATTATTTTTGATTCGATGCGGAATAGTTGCCATTTGGTGCCATAAAAAATTGTTGAAAATCGATTGGGTAGTTTGGTTTTTAAATCAAAATAACTGGAATGAGTAAGTCGTCTATGTATGCAAAATTCTGGATTTTTGTTTTTTTATGACTTTTTTGTGAAATGATACGATAGTAGGAAACAATATAAGTTGACGGTCACCCATTTAGCTTTGACCTTAAGTTATCACTAAAAATCACTAAAAACTTATAACCAATTTAAAAAAACTGAAAAGGATAAAATAATAAAAATTTAAGTAGGTAAAAACATATTTTTTGGAGGCGGTGCTAGCTAACTTGTTTCCAGAAACAAAAGATAGTGAAGCACCGACTCCAAAAAATATGTTTCTAGGGGATGAGTACCTATTTAAATTATTATTATTTTATACTTTTAATTTTTTGAAGTTGGTTTTAATATTTGTTTAAATTTTTTTAAGTTTGGTTTTTATGGGTACATTAGTATTTTCCGAATTTGTGAAAAATAGCGCCTTATTCAAATTGAGACAACATCCTTAAGTATTTGGAATGGTGGTAGAAAACCGTTGTACAAGTAGTATATAACAACCGGCATAAACGGATTAACTTGCCATTTAAGAAGCACGGAGGAGCTAGAGCGAGATACAAATCTTAATTGAATCATCCGGGATCAACCATGACGAAAGTAGCTTTGTTTTCGTAATCGCAACCAAAAATGATAGTACATATGCTAAAAACTACAATTTATACGCTATACTAGCTATATATTAGGTTGGGGAAAAAGTCTTTTCGCATTATAGTATGTATGAACTTGTAATAAAATCTGGCCGGTTTTGGTATCATTAAAGGTTTAGATTTTAAAAAAGATAATTCCAAATTCAAATTAGGAAAATGTGTGTTTTTCATTGGTTTTTTGTACTGTCAAGATGAGTGAATCTAATGAAGAAATTCGATACATTTTAAAATTTTACTACAAAAAAGGTAAAAATGCAACGCAAGCCGCGAAAAAAATTTGCGATGTTTATGGACCTAGTGCAGTGTGTGTGAGAGTAGCACAAATTTGGTTTAAGCGTTTTCAATCCTGAAATTTTGATGTCAAAGATGCATGTCGCTCTGGTCGCCCTATTACGGTTAAAATTGATGCTATTTTTTAAAAACTGGAGCAAGATCGGCTTATCAGTAGTTACGACGTAGCTGAAGAACTGGGAATTGACCACAAAACAGTTTTGGCGCATTTAAAAAAATGGGTACACAAAAAAGCTCGATATTTGGGTACCCCACGAGCTCACTGAAAGAAACCTAATGAACCGTGTACTCATTTGTGATTCTTTATTATGACGTAATGAAACCGAACCATTTTTGAAGAAGCTGATAACTGGTGATCAAAAGTGGATCACGTACGACAAGAACGTGCGAAAAAGGTCGTGATCAAAGGCCGGTCAGGCTTCACAGACTGTGGCGAAACCCGGGTTAACTCGAAACAAGGTGATGCTGGGTGTGTGGTGGGATTGGAAGGGCATTATTCATTATGAGCTGTTACCACCAGGCAGGACTATCGATTCTGAACTCTACTGCGAACAACTGATCAGATTAAAGCAAAAAGTTGAGAGAAAGCGGCTGGAATTAATCAACAGAAGGGGTGTGGTTTTTCATCATGATAACGCTAGACCTCACACATATTTAGCCCCTCAGCAAAAATTAAGAGTTCGGCTGGAAGGTGTTAATGCATCCACCGTATGGTCCTGACCTTGCATCTTCAGATTTCCACCTGTTTCGCTCTCTTCAGAATTCTCTAGGCAGTGTCAGGTTAACGTCACGAGAGGACTGCCAAAACCACTTGTCGCGATATTTTGATCAGAAGCCCCAAAATTTCTATAGCAATGGGATCATGCCCCTACCTACAAGATGGCAAAAAGTTATCGAACAAATTGGTACCTACATACTTTAGTTCATTGTAAATAAACTATTTTAAAAAATGTTTTGAATTTTCTTAAAAAATGCGAAGAAACTCTTTCCCCAACCTATTATATTATAGCTATACGATTCTCTAAAGTCAGCAGCCACGGATTCGTGGCTGTCGGCAGCGCTGTCATACCTTTTGGCGTTTGTTAGACAACCATTGGCGACACCAGCGTTCCGGCGACGAACACAACGTGAACCGGAACTAAAATGTTGTTGATTTTTATATCTTTATTTTGTAAAAATCAATAAAATATTGAATTAAGTCATTGCTATACAATTTTAGCACAACAAAAACGAAATCAAAAAATACCGATTGTACTTCATGTCGTATAACCAAAACAGAGAATCATACACAGCCAAGAGACCGACGTGGAGATTAAAGAATACGCTTTCGCGCAGCGCAGTGCGCAAACGTCAAAACCAATGGCAGCTCGTCGTCTTTGTCAGACGTCAAACTCGATGACGAATATCTTTGTTTGTGAATCACACTGCAAGTTTTAAACAAACCCAAACCGGTAGATTTACGATTGGATGGCTGCGCAAAACTGCTCCGTTTGGAAATCGATGGGGGGAGGCCTTTGTTCAGCAGTGGCCTTCATAGACTGATATGACGATAATGATGATGATATAGTGGTCATAATTATATATAAACGGAAGCGAATAAAATATTATTCACTTTAAAACTGACGAGTTCCTTAATTTATATCACATCACAACATTCACCGCAGAAGTAAAGATTCTATTTTCAGCGCTAGTATTTAATGGCAGAAAACTACAATTGCTTCGTTGATGAGCTGAGATGAAAGTGATGTTGCGTCCAAGTCCAATACAATAAGGGATTGCATCGAGATAAACTTATTGGAAAAGTGTTTTATGGCACAACGGGTTCACTCACGTACATCTCTGGAGATTTCTATATTTCTCTCTAGGTCAGAACTTTGTAACATTTCATTCATATTTTCATGCATATTTATAGTTCTATGAATTTCACTGTTAAATTGATTTCTGTATCTAAAATCACCGTTTATTGTATTTTTTTATGAAACACAATTAAATGAAATAAAAATATTTAAAGGAGATGTTTCATAAACTTCACCAAAGTGACATACGCGCCATAATGAATATTTGGCTGTGTTGCAGTTTTTTTCTAAGAAAATTCTTGTTTTGTGCCACGCAACAAAGCAAATAAAAAGAAAATGGACAATTCAACACTTTTCTGCATGTTTTACCTATTTTTTAGTATAGTGTACATAGACCAGTACCCCAAGCACGAAACATTCTCGTAATCGTATAGTAATCGTATTTTCTTACTATTCGATAACGATCACGATACTAAGGTGACAGCATGAAACAATGCTCCGTAACTATCGTCAACACGATAGTAATACGATACAATAGGTAAACTTAGGCCGCCCACAACCGTACAAAGTAGACACGAAGTGCGTTCAAAAATCACTGCAGCAACATTGTGTGTTACAAATCAATGAAAAACCTACTCAATCTTTTTGATATTTATTGAAAAAATGACAACTTATTAACTTTTCTACTAATACAAAACAAATCTTCCAGTTAAATTTATAATTAAGGCATAATAATAAGGTTTCTTGTTTTATTTGCTACAGACTTAGAAACAGTTTCTGAACGTACCAATTCCTCAATGCCATGTTTATGTAAACAAAACCTCTCAAAACAAATCTCGTCGAGTCAAGTGGAATATTTCGACCTTATTAGTTGAAAAAGAAGTGTTATTTATTGGTTTTAATGTGCATACATGTGCAAGCAATTCAATTATGGTCGAAGATAAAAGAAACGTATATAAATTTTTCATGAAGAAATAAGTTAGGAGACACAATATTTATTGTTTGTAAACTTTGTCACGATATAGTCCAACAGTTTGTAGGTAATATGATGGATTTCATGAAGAGGTGAGTTCATTTTATTTGTATATTACTCTCTAAATACTTCCAATTGTGTGTGACTATCAAAACTTATTCTTGTATTATGTGAACGCAAGAAAAGTGACGAAAGGTTAGCTTTGAATAACCCCTTATTTATTCTGTAGATAAGTATTTTTTATGTAAAATTGCTGTAAGCCAAACATTTTAATAAAATTTGCTTCAATAATATTGGGTTACATATTGAAATCCATACTAATATCATTCATAAATGCGAGAGTAACTCTGTCTGTCTGTTACCATTTCACCCTTGAAACCGGTGAACTAATTAAAGTGAAAAAAAAATGAAATGGATGGAGTGACAGGACATAGGATATTTTGGGAACAATAACCTACATCCACGCGAGCGGACCCGCGAGCTGGCCGTATTTGACTTTAATCCTAACTATTATTATAAATGGGAAAGTGAATTTCTTTGTTCAATCGTTACAGTTTCACGCCTAAACCACTAAACTGATTTAGATGAAACTTGGTATGGAAAAACTTTACTTTTTGGAGCGATAACCGACATCCATGTGGATGAAGCCGTGAGCGGTTGCTAGTTGATAAATAAATAATTTCACTTGTGATATAAATAAAAGTTTAGGTGTAAAATCTATGGATATAGATAGATTCTTGTAGATCAATAAATACTGAATACATAGGTAGATGTGATATTATTATTTTTTTTCATATTTACAGATGAAAAAGAAGTGAAGTTGGTTTATCTAGATGTTGACTCTAGCCATTGAATTTCCTGGAGAAGAGACAGATTTGGGGATGGAACCCACTCCTAGTCCTGATTGGGCATGAAGAATCAAACCTTCCTGGCACCAGACAATATCAACCACCTCAAGAACTAACTCCAGCACCAGCTAGGAAATGGATCCTACTATACTATGTATAGCTAAAATGACTCGCGATGCAAGGAGTGAATATATGAAGGATGGATTTTTAAAAGCTGAATGAGATGAGGATAAAATGAATGTTAAAATAAAAAAAGAGAATATCGCAAATATATTTTGAACTAGAACTGCAAATGAAAATGGTTTGCATTCATTAGTGAAACTTTGAGTGTAGCTATTCAAGAAATTTATGTATAATAAAAGTACGGATAAAGGATTAGAAGTGATGAAAACAAAAATATATTTTTACATTTATTATTAATTTAAGGTAAATAGGTGAAAATTAAAATTAAATTTGTTAAACTAGATTAATGTTCAATATTGAATACTTTAAAAATAGGTTATATAGTGGCAATCAATTATTTTGTGAACCTATAATAAAGTTTTCTAAATTTTTTTTTTTCTTCCAATTATAACTAGCATTATTCTTATTATAATCTTATGATGCAATGCAATTTATGTTATGTTTGATCCTTGCTAAGACACCTCCAGCAGTTTTTTAATCGTTCAAAGGAGTTTTCATTCACCATCCTTGTCCTTCCATGTTCCTTCCATAGGAGATTTATTTATGCCTGCCATAGGACTATTAATTATCATGCATGGGAAGTAATAATAATAATAATAATAAAGCCTTTTATTTACTGTTAGCATTACATTTTTTTAAATAAAGTACATTAAATTCAACAGCAACCTTAGCCAACAGTTTGTCTTTCAACAAAGGCCTCCTCCAGGGCTTTCCAGGGCATGGGAAGTAGGCGACATCAATTATGGTCTTTCTGAATATCCAGAATCGCCTACAAAAAAAAAAAAATTAAATACATATTATCATATACTTATTTTTCATTGTAGCTCAATATTTGTTATTTATTTTAGTGCTGTTGATTTAATTAGCATTTACTGAGGCGGTATCTATTTATAAACTCTCTTTCATTTGAATAGCAACATCACATATTCAACATTTCATCCATATTTCATCAGTAAAATTCTTTGTTGAATTTCTCTGTTTAAACAAAAAAAATAAAACTATAACTTGGATACATTGTTGTTTATAAAAAGATACCTAGTTATTTTGCAAGAGTATGCATAAATTCAATAATTTAACACAATCACCATACCTTCTGATTTCATCGTCTTCTACTCTAAGAGTATTTACTAAACGCCAGTGTAAGTAGTAACTACGTAAAGAATGGCTTCCCACACATAATACACATAATTTTCAGTCACTAAAATTGCTTTATAGCAATAAAACATCAATTTTTTATTTCACAACAATCGTAACGATAGGTCTCTCACTGCAAAATACTCGGTGAGAGGTAATACGATAGCTAGCTGTCGACAAAAACGATACGATCCGTCAAAAATGAGTTCGTGCTGCCGATCCCCATACTTTGACCTTCGGTTACTATACCATTACGATTACGATTACGAGACTAGTTTATTCGTGCTAGTGAATTTTAGTTCCGTAAACGACCGTAGTGGCGCTGCTCTAGTTTTCATACAAAATAATACGATTACCATTACTATAACGAGAACGATAGTGTTTCGTGCTTGGGGTACAGAGCTCAATTCACGTAATTAAAACCGTAGCGATATCGCAGCGATTTAGTCGTTGAAACCATTTTCGTATTCACGTACGTCAAATCACCGATTTTTAAGTCGCACAATCGCAATGTCGTTGAACTATCGTCGAAGCGTATTCAGCTAATCAATCGTTATAAACCGCACCTGAAACGTCAACTATGAGATATTCTGCTAAAAAAATTACATTTCTTTCAATCGGATTCCAACGACTAAACGTCAAATGTACCGATCTAAGTGTCGTCGGACAAAAGTTCATAGTTGCGGCACAGATTAATAACAGTAGTTGCGGTGCGCGAGTAGTTTTTAAAGTGCGTTTATTGTAGTAAAAAACAATAATGAGCCTCGGATTAGCGTATACATATAATGCTGGATGAAGCAGAAAATGAAATGCGAAGAAAAGACGACAGCGAGCCAATGTACTGAGGCGTTCTAAATGAGACGCCTTCGAAATTGCTGAGAACGAGTTTGTCAAAAACCGACTTCAAAACAAAAAAGTAAAATATAATTTAATTTCAGTACCTAGGTACTTACCTCCTAAAATGTATTTTTGGAGTTAGTGCTTCACTTTCTATTGTCTCTGGAAACAACTTAGCACCAACTCCAAAATAAAACATTTTAGGAGGTAAGTACCTAGGTACTGAAATTAAATTATTTTTTACTTTTGTGTTTTGAAATCGGTTTTATTTTTGTTTATACATATATATTTTTTTCACATTTTTAAGTGATTTCCTAAGGTCAAAGCAAAATGGGTGACCGTCAGCACTATCGACTTGTCTGTCTCTCGCTTTGGTTGAAATACATAGTGAAAGAATTATCTTCTAACTCCTAACCGTTAAGGAGTTGTACCTTCCATCACCAGCTCATCAACATGAGATGATGACTAACAGAAGTAAATACATGAATAGTTTTGGAAAAAAGTAAAACATGTCATACGTGCCCATAAAATTTGAGGTTTGCCCTCGACTTCCCTGGGATTCCATCATCAGATCCTAACTCGGTGACAGTGGGGCTATCTCTGGAAAATACTCTATCGAATAAAAAAAGAATTTTGAAAATCGGTTCACAATTGACAGAGAAATCAGTGAACATACATACAAACAAAAATACATACAGTGGAACATATAACCTCCTTCTTTTTGAAGTCGGTTAAAAACGCACAAAGCCGTTACTCACGCGCAGACAGTGGTGGAGCATCTGCTGGTCCTACATTTTTGAAACATCTCTTTTATACAGGAAATGCTTGTTGTTGAAAATACATTCTTATAAAGTATCATTTCATCATCATCATGTCTTCCTCGTCTATTGTCCACAGTCATTTGATAATTCGATATTCACTAATTTCTTAGTCACCTCATCATTGACACAACCTTTGCTTAGATCTTCTTCACCCTATTTGTTGTCATCTCCTTCTTCAGCCGGTATCAATCAACCATTTTTTTGGTGTAGGCCTCCTTTAAACCTTCCCAATGATTCCTGCTTTGGGCAGTTAGGTTTCAAGTGCTGTCTGCTATCGCCTTTATGTCGTTCTTCCACCTCATTCCCGGTGTGCCCCTTGGTCTTATTTGTTCGTACCACAACTTGTCTTATTTGCTAAGAAAAATATCTAAAGTAGACAAAAATCATGGGGCGGGATCGAATCTAATCGAATATTTTGGCGTTGTAAGGGTAATTTTGACGTTTTAACGCAAACACAGACTAAAAAATATACTATAGATAGAGTTTTCCAAGCTTAGTGCGTTAGAGCAGTCAACCGGATTCGAAAACGTTGCGGGTTCGATATCTGCCCCTAGACATGTTTTTTTTCTAGTTGACATATTTTTATATTTTTCTATGCATATTTTAATCATCTATTCTATATATATTAATATTATAAAGCTGAAAAGATTGTTTGTTTGTATGATTGAACGCGCTTATCTCAAAAACTACTGATTCAAGATAAAAATGGTTTTTGTGTTGGATAGTACATTTATGGATGTATTATGTAGGCTATGTACGCTACGACTAATAGCAGTTTGAGCATCAATGAAAAACGTTGCAAAAACGAGGGAAAAAAGTTTTTAGAGCTTTCGTTGCCTGCGATGCGTAAACTGTTAGAGTTACACAAAAGTCACGCATGCAGGAATTGTTCTCTTTTAAAATGTCTTAAAAAAATCTTGACAGCATATGTCTATCTTTTGTAATTTACAAAAGACAATCAATAGAAAAGAAAAGAAAAGAAAAGACAGGAAATCAAAAGAAAATCAAAGATAATCAATTTTGTTGTAAAATAATGAACTATCTGCAAAGAAGTTTTTCTAAACATCATATTATTCCTTATCAAAATAAGTACATTATTCACCACAAGTATTTAATTTTGAGCCAAATTGTTTATGATATTATTTTATTTCAATGAATATCTTAAGAGATATCATATTTTTAAAATAACTCCGCAACGAAATAATGATCAAGTATCATACACCCATGTATGATTTCCAAGGCGCCACGGAGTTTTATAAACATGATTTAAATCCCTACCCAAATAAATTCTCAAGTAAAATCATGTAATCTACCCTACCTACGCACGACATGTTGTTATTTTCCGACATCTACGCGAACGAAGTCGTGGGCACAGCTAGTTTATTGTAATAACATAAAAATAAATTTTTAAAAAAACATATTAGTATTAAGTATAACGTGGCACAAGCAGCAATATAATAATTTCTTATATTTACTTTCCAGTTGATGTATTACGTTAATGGTTCGTATAATTTGTTTCAGGTAAGGCGCGGTCGGTGTACCTACATGAAATATTCATGAACGGAAATATTACGGATGGTAAATTTGTATCGGTAACTGACACCGATTATCTCGAGTCGGATCGAATCATGCGTGATAGAACTCCTTATTTATTATTTAACATAATAATAGGATTTAAAATACTAAGTAAATAATATTGAACACGAGAGACAAAATAATACGAAGAAGGAAAACAGAGAAAGGGTTCAAGAATTTTACCTGACAACCCACGCATTCCAGACACGATGGGTCTTTAATTGTCATAATTACGCTCTGTCGAGAGTTAGTCTTACGCGGCTGAAGCGCTTATTACATTATCCTATTTCCTAACCAGAAATAGAGTTAGAGACCTAAGTAGAGAGCCAGCGATCACACTACACTAAAAAGGATCCTAAGATTCTAAATCGGAGAGAACACTCAGTCGTGATGTACAATTGCTTCTGGGTACACGTATTGATGACACCGTATTTATTTACACAAATTAATAATAAATGAAGTATACTTAATATTAAAACTCTTCATAATGTTATTTATATTGTTAACACGTTACTCTGTAATATTTCAGTTTACCTACGTCTGTTGTCACTTAGTGGTCTATAAAAATATTGAACAATACCACTGTTTTTATTATACACAATGATTTTTGACGAGAAAGAAATTTTAATTTAATAGTATAATATTAATAATCAAAATAGAATTAAGAGACAGTGCTGCGTAAAAGAATATTTCTAATCACAAAAAGCTCCTATGAATTTTATACTTTTTTATTCCTAACACTTATTTTATTTATAATTATTAAGTACTAGTGGCTTTACCCGCCTGGATATTGAATATCTCGCCAAAAGTAGCATATGACCTTTCTCACGGTGAAATCTATCTCCATGCCAAATTTCACCTAAATCAGTTCAGCGGCTAAGGAACGAAAACGTTACAGACAGACAGTTACGTGCGTGTGTTTATAATATTTATGAATTCATTGTCTCGTTTTTATATTAATTTCAATAAATTTTTGAACCGTGTAATAATGTTACGTCTGTTTCCAAAAGATAATAATATTATCTTTACAGAGCGATAGGGGCCGTCCTTACTCTCTAAATAGGATTCTAACTGTTCTAACTGCGATTACACCTTCTTATTTCCTATTTAGAGAGTTAGGAAATAGGATAATGTAATAAAACCTTTAGCAAATAAAGGAAAACACATCAAAAATAATAGATATACTCTATAACGTTTATGCGACATTTTAGAATATTCATTAGATGCATTGACTTTTATATTACTATTATTATTATTATTTTTATACAACTGGATGACAAACAAGCTGACAGCCCACCTGATGGAAAGCGGTAACCGCCGCCTATAGACACCTGCAATAACAAGGAAAAATCACTTGATATTGCAGGTGCGTTGTCATCCTGGGGCCTAAGATGAACGATGGGCCTATTATATCTTATATATATATAAATGCTATGTTGGTTTGTGTACGCTTCAAAAACTCAAAAAGTTCTGCACCGATTGAGTCGAAATTTTAACATGATATAAAATCCGCATCAAGGATTGTTTTTATCTATTTTTTGCATCAGTCACATATCTGCGACCGCGAGAAAACAGTTTTTTTAACGATCAGCTGTGTACCAGTGACCGCGCCATCTGCCAGAAGCGAGGAAAACACTCGCTGACAACCGCAATAGTAATGACGCAGTCACATGAGAAACAATTTCGTTCCCAATTACATTGTTTATTTACAAAAAAAATTGCATCTGATTCTGATTACTATACAATCTGAATTAAATATTCATTTAAATCAAGAATTATCACATTCTTTGTTTTGTTTCTCATTTCTCAACCATTCAATCACAATGTGCCACTGCGAAGCGTGGCAGGGTACAGCTAGTTACAAATAAGAATTTTCGGCATATTGCTCTCAGAGATTGTAAAAGCAGTAGTCCCAAAAATTAATGACGACCCGGCCAGCCCCCTTATTCTCAACTGTCGGATCACGGGTTCGATTCGAAAAGTCACATGCCGTCTCGCTTTGACGCAGCGCGATAAATAGTGACAGGTATAGAGTTTCTGAAATTCGAATTCTTTCCGACAGTTGAGAATAAGGGGGCAGGTCTATATACACAATAGTAAAAATAGGCGATTACATGCAGAATAGCATTTAACTGTCCTTTTGTTGATTTGCTTTGTTTCGTGGTACAAAACAAGAATTTTTTAAAAAAAAAACTTGCAATACAGCCAAATATTCATCATGGCGCCTATGTCACTTTGGTTTGGTGACGTTTAGTTGACTTCTATATCGCTCGCCATATTGTCATATTTATTAATAGTGAAATCGACGAATCATTTTGAATTTTGCACAAGTAAACTATACATGAAAACGAATTATTAGTATTTTTCCCGGATTCAGGAGATTTTTCTTGCTTTTTTTGAGATAGTGTATACACCTGACCGGATATAAAATAATATCTCTATATATATCTCTATATATCTCCTTTTGCCTCAAATATGAAATAAAGTGATCCAACCATATTCCCGTAGTCTCCCATTACCTAACTCTCATGATAATCGTAATGGGCTTATTTTTCACAATGTAATACTTTCTTCTGTGGCTTATTGGGCAAACTTATTGGAGCTAAATATAATAATTCTTTGTTGTGATGTGTTGCTGCGGTGAGTAAAGTTATCAGAGTTCCAGAGAGCGTCATATAGATAGCATGGGGATTGGGGACTCGTCTCATATGCTGGCAACACAACATTCTCTTTTTTTGGTTCATTCTCCCTGTAATGGGAAGGCAAAGGGAACTAATGCCCATACAACTATGTCTTCAGTATTTCTTTATTTCTTCATTTATTGCATTGAAATACTGGTGTTATACATTTTAATGCATCTTGGGAGTATTTGACGCAAAATATGTGATTACAGTCTCCGTATGATGTTACTTGATGAGGTGGATAACCACAAAAAAGTTCTCATCGTCTTTCACACCATAATCACTTTTATTAGAATAATCTTTTAGTTGCACGTTAACACAAACGCTTTTTTTATAAAACTACGCCACTTTTATAACAGAAGGTTCACTCCGACATAATTTTTAATTATTGTAATAAAACTCTTGACTAACACCACCAAATCCCGCCAAATCACAGCCAACATTCTCTTTATTTTTGCAGGGTTGCCATCGCGTGAGTAGGGCACAAATGTGCCCAAAGGGCCCGATTTGGGCCTTGGCCAAATTGGGCCTCTCGTAAGTTACGAGAGTCTGTAGGTTACGCCGTAGCCTATAATTAGACTCGTAGTCAAGCCGACCGTAAGCTTGTTTGCCACCTTCTCGTTAAAAAAAGCTATTGCAGTTATTTATAGGGCTGGAATCGGCTGGAGTCAAATGTTTATCACTATGTTAGGATATTATTTATAAATTTTTCAAAAAGGAATCGGGTCTTGAAATATAGTCGTTAGCTAAAAAATACAGATAAACTAATTCATGGGTTTACCCGAAGTCCTCAGTAGCGCAAATGGTTAGCGCAGTCTCCCGGATTGTGAAAGGTCGCGGGTTCTGTTCCCGCCTTAGAGCATGAATTTTTGAATAATTAATCACATTTTAATGTTTTTGGTGCGTTTAAAGCCTACTTTATTGTAATAATTACAAATAAAGAAAGAAAACGATGAAAAAGTATCCTGTATACTTTTTCATCGTTTTCTTTCTTTATTGCCGCCTTTATTGTGGTGCCGTCAATGCGACAATAATTTAAACATGGGCTATATTAGTCCATAGCAATGGTTTGCGACTTTCAAAAATATCATATTCATTTGATAATTTCATGACATTTGTATGAAATTATGCAGCCAATGTTGTATTATTTCATACAAATGTCATGAAATTATCAAATGAATAACATGTTTTTGAAAGTGGCAAACCATTCCTATGAACTAATATAGCCAATGTTTGTGTGCGTGTGTGTGTGTGTATGTGTATTTATTGTCGCATTGACGGCACCACCGTGTATGCTACAGGTGGGTCATGTAGTAGTGGTTCATCGTTTTCTTACTTTATTTGTAATTGTTACAATATATGCATATATGCACCAAAAACATTAAAATGTTATTTATTATAATTTTTAACAAAGAAAAAGACATTTTGCGAATTTGACGTTCTGTGAAAGAGCCCTTAAATCAACATTGGACAATTTGCTGTCAAAATTTTTCGAAGCTTTGTTCTAACTGTAAAAACACAAAGATCAATAATATTGGGGGTATTGTTAAAATAACAGTATCAATGTTATTCGTAAAAGATATTCTCAGCAGAAATAACTTGAGCAGAAACGATTCTTATGTAACTTCTTAAGGGCTCACAACTTTTCTGTACAAAACTTTATAGTAATTATTTCTTTTTAACAACTCCTTTAATGTTCAGAAACATAGATGGTGAAGCGTGTAAATAGCTACCATAGAAAAATTCAGCTACCGAACTGCACTGAACGGTGTATTATCCTATGAGAGGGTTACACACAACATAAATGTATCAAAACAGTAATAAATGGGATCAATGCCACCAGCTAACTCACCAGCAGCACCTCGTCTCCACTCCTTGGTTCCTCACCACCACAATCGTACGCAGCAGAACTTGAAGTCTTGACAAAGGGTCGACCCTATTTACTTCAACACAATATTATGTCTAGCACAGCACAAACAGTTCAATAGTCCGAATTTGATGCGGTAAAGTTATTAATTAAATTATTTAATAATTTAAAACCGATAATACGGCGCGGTGCGGATGCGTAGCAAAAATCTTCTCTTTAATCTTTTTAAAGGCGGTTGGCGGGAGAAAAAACTGCGCGCCAAGACATGCGCAGTACATCCTTTTTCAATCAATTTCAAGACAACTAGCGCCACCTTGTAAGAGTGTTTGGTAACTCTGCTCAAAGGACACTGTGGTGGCGCCAGCAAACATATCATCCAAATTACTGCTTGAATAAAAATGTTGTGTGTATTTGTTGTAGAAATAATTAAAACAAAGCTGAATTATGAAAATTATAATAGACTACTTGCAAATTGAGGTAATAAGTAAAGCGCGTAACCATGCTCCCCGCCTTGGAAGTTCATGGAACTTTCAATACAAAAAAAAGTATACATATATTAGGATTTTATTAAAACTAAATTAAGAAAGCGGCACGTCTTATCTACTTAATTAAATTACTGATTAGGTAAAGGATATAATTTTACGACTGGACGTTTAAGAAAGCCAGTCCTAGTTTTCACCAAAGCAACCCGTACAGTGCCATCAGGTCCAGGAAAGACCTCACTGACCACTCCCAGAGGCCAACACAACGGAGGACTATCTTCCTGACCAATGAGAACCACGGTCCCTATCTCGACAGGGTGCTCAGGAGTCGCCCACTTCTGTCTGACTTGCAACGTATGCAGATATTCTTGGCGCCACTTCTTCCAATAGGAACGTACCATAGAATCTAATAACTTCTTGCGGTTATTTAAATTTAAATTTTCATTCGGCAAGTCTGACGCGGGTAAGTATTGTAATGGTGTAGACATTAAAAAGTGAGCGGGCGTGATTATTTCTGGGTGCGGATCAGAAGATAAAACGTTTAGCGGTCTAGAATTCATGATACATTCTATCTGAGTAAGTACGGTCTGCAGTTCTTCATACGTCAACAACTGAGATCCAATTACTCTATATAAATGAGTTTTTAAACTTTTTACGTTAGACTCCCACATACTACCAAAATGAGGGGCCCTAGGCGGAATCATCTTCCACTCGATCCGTCGACTAGCGAGTTCATCTTTTATAGCAGTATTGTAATCTGCGTTAAGCGCGAATTGGTACAACTCGTCAAGGTGAGACTTAGCTCCGACGAAATTCGTCCCGTTATCGGAGTACAAACATGACACCGGACCGCGACGCGATATAAATCGTTTAAATGCCGACAGAAAAATATCGGAGGACAAATCGGACACCAACTCTATGTGTACCGCCTTGGTGACAAGACACACGAATAGGCATATATAAGCTTTTTGTGATCGCTGCCCTCGTCTGCGGCACAAAGTAATGCGTATCGGGCCTGCATAATCGACGCCAGTGTGCACAAAGGCTTTAGCTTCAGTAATGCGGTAAGCTGGTAAATCGGCCATCCTCGGAGTGGGATGCTTGGGGTTTACACGGAAACAGGAGTTACATTTGCGAACTAAATTTCTAATTACTGTTCTGGCGTCTAATATCCAGAACCGCTGACGTAAAATTGACATGAGTAACTCTGGTCCAGTATGGCAGTTCATAATATGAAAATGTTTTATGATAAGACTAGTCACGTGATCATGTTTAGGAAGCAGCATAGGATGCTTAGACTCAAACCCTAAATCAGAATGAGACAATCTACCTCCTATACGAAGAATATAATTCTCATCTAAAAATACAGAGAGATTACGTAACCTTTTTGAAGGCATATTTCCCTTCTTAATTAAAGATATATCTTCATAAAAATGAAGCTGTTGTACAGCACGAATCACAAATCGTTCGGCGATGATCAAATTATTAACGACATTGTCTGATAGAGCGGAATTTAAAAGTTTCGTGAATTTAAGAACATAAGTTATTACCCGTAAAAGTCTATCCCAAGACGATATACGTTGGGAAAGCTCGCATATAACTGAAGGTTCGCGTTGAACAGAGCAAACGAGAGCTTTAGATCGAAGCTCCGGTAATTCGTCGCTAGGCGCGGGTAAAAAAGGTTTAACTGGCCACTCCTCGATCGGAGATCGCAGCCAAGCGGGGCCATCCCACCACAGACCATGAGAGATTAATTGTGATGGGAGCATGCCACGAGAAAGGCAGTCACTCGGGTTCTGAACGCCAGACACGTGGTAAAAATGTTGCGGTGATAAGAGCTCTTGACATTGAGCGACGCGGTTGCTCACGAAGATTGACCATCTATGTGGAGACGAAGTAATCCACGAAAGCGCAATGGTGGAGTCAGAAAAAGCGAACACATCGGCTACAGAACAGCGCTCTTCATAAGAGCTACGAACAGTATTAACTAGCTTAGCCATCAGAAGAGCGGCACACAACTCTAAACGAGCAAGGGTGGTGATTTTCGTCGGCGATACTTTCGATTTAGCGCATAGTAGCCGAACATTTATATTCCCAGATGGAGAAGTTGTGTGTAAATATATCACACAGCCATAGCCATTGAGACTAGCATCACAAAATGCAACAATATTCACTTTAGTGTCAGTGAAGACACCAATGTGACGCGGTATTTTAACACTAGACAATAAAGAAAATTCTTGCGTCAGTAAAGAAAAGCGACGGACAATATCTTCGGGGGGGCTATCGTCCCAACCGACCTTACAAAGCCATAATTCTTTAATTAACAATTTGGCATAAAGAATGACAGGAGCGACGACTCCAAGTATGTCAAACAAGCGGGCTACTACTGAGAGTATATTACGTTTTGTACATGTATCATGTATCTGTGACGTGGTCAACATCAAATTATCATTGTTAGGTTCCCATGATAATCCTAAAACCTTAGATATATTTTCACAACTGTCTTTTACGAAGTCTACACTACAAAGATGTGAATGCGGAAGATTTTCAAGGACAACTTTTGAATTAGACTTCCACTTGCCTAATTCAAAGGCACCTGTTTTGAAAAAAGAAATTAAATCGCGTGAAAGACGCACTGCGGTAGGTTCATCCGGGACAGAATGCACCAGGTCATCGGTATACATCCTGGTCATCGCTACCTGACAAGCCTCAGGGAAATGCGGAGCCATATCAGTAGCCAACTGCCGAACAGTACGCATGGCTAAAAAGGGACTACATTTAAGTCCAAACGGGACCCTATTAAATTGAAAAGTGCGCATCGGCTCACTTTCAAAAAAGCGGTACAAAATTTTCAAATATTTGCGGTCAGCTTCTGCCACGCCTACCTGTAAGTACATGTGCCGAATATCAGCATTTAATGCGATAGGATACAAACGAAAATTTAATAAAAGTAAAAATAAGTCAGCCTGTAAATTAGGCCCAGTATGCAAAACATCATTCAAGGACACACCTGTATGAGTTCTGGCACTTGCGTCCAAAACAATTCTTGGCATGGGTTTGTCTAGGCGGACAACGGCGTGATGCGGTATAAAGTACCCATCACTAACATCAGATACTACTGCTTCAGAAAGGTAATTGTTATCAATGTATTCTTGAATAACTTTGTTATAATTTTGTTTCAGGGACGGAACCTGTTTAAACTTCTTCTCAAGCGAGTAAAGGCGACGTTGAGCGTTAGCGTGAGAATTACCCAACTCATTCTTACCTTTACAGAACGGTAAGGCTACAGAGTAACGCCCATCACTAGTACGTGTTACAGATCCGGTAAATAAATTTTCGCACTCGGTGTCTTCGGGACTCAAAAAATGTTTAAGTGGTAATTCTTCTAGCTCCCAAAACTTCTGCAAGTTGAAGCCAATAACATCTCGTGCAACGGCAGAGAAGGAGGAAGATGGTACGTCACAATGTCGTGGGTAGTCACCCATGAGTACGTAACCCAAAGTTGTAAGCAACGCAGGCGGAGCGAGAGAACCAGAATCGATTTTATCCCCAAGATATATGTAAGGGAAAAGTTGAGCACCAAGTACTAAATTAATGTCACCAGGAATATTCCAAGTCAGATCTGCAAGCGGTAAATTATTCAAAAAACTAAAATCGCATTTACTATCTATAAAATGTGACGGTAATTGATCAGTAATACAGTCAACAACTAAAGCGTAAATATTATATTTATTATGCGGAGGGAAGCGGGATTCAATATCAAAACGCACAAAACCATAAATCGGTCGCGATGATAAACCAACTCCTTTGATAAAAGAATTATTCAAAGGAATAATAGGCAAATTAAGTGACTTACAACAATCAATAGTAATCAAATTGTTTTGAGAACCATTATCAATAAGACAGCGAATTAAAATAGTATTATTACTGTCATTGCATTTTGCAAACACTTGTGCGGTTGACAAAAGAATCGTTGCATTATTACGGGCGCTTAAAGACAAGGACGCGTTGTTATTATTATTATTATTACTGCAGGAACAGTCACCGCGCGACTCGGGCGGAGCGCCGACCGCGCGCTCGCCGGGAGGCGCGACGCGGCCAGTCAGAGACAACGGCAACGGAGGCGAAAACGCAGCGGGTCGCGATAACCGCGAATCATTATTGGATTCAACTAAACGGACAGTGTCCCTTGTCTGCATGTGCACGTTTGATACATTAGGCTTGGTATCAAAATGCAAAAATGTATGATGACGTTTACCACACGATTTACAAACAGAAGCGGACTTACAATTAGAAACTGTATGCGACAAACTTAAACAATTTAAACAACCATGTTGTGATTTAATAAAATCAAATCTATCTTTGACAGAAAGAGTATTTTTAAATTTATTGCACATATAAAGTTGCAAATGATCTGTGTCATTACATAACGTACACTTTTGTGATCTAACGCTAGTCGACGGTTCGTTCCGTGAGACGAACGACTTATACGTATTCTGTGAACGCGAGGCGGGCTTATTTCCTCCAGTCACCAAAGAACGTGAACTGGAATTATTATTATTATTATTAGAGCGTTCCAAAATTTTAACCTGATCTTGTACGAAACTAATTAATTCTTTATAAGAAGGAATCTCAATGTTCCTGACTGATAATTCGAAAGCCTGAACAGTAGAAGTGTCAAGTTTTCTCAAACCACAAAATAACAACAAGAAGTCGGTTAAATCCGGTATGTCTAATTGTTTTAATGCGGAAATTGATGCGGAATAATTTTCTATAAAAGAATCTAAGCTATTTTTAGAATTGTTACAATGTTTTAACTCGAAAATATTATTTAAATAATGAGTGCCTAATGCTCGTTTATCCTGGAATTTTTTAACTAAACTATTCCAGATTATGTTATAAGTGTCACCGGTAGGTACAATACCTGCCGTGACCTTCAGCGCAGAGTGCGTTAATTTACCTACTAGATACTGCACGCGTTGCGAATCAGACAGTCGAGCGTTGTCGTGAATATTCGACCTAAATGACTCATAAAAGATCGGCCAATTTTCTGTTCGACCGTCGAAAGAAGGTAGTTCGATAGGCGGTAATTTTATGTCTACACTTACGTTATGCTTTGCAGTACTAGGTTGCACAGGTGGTAAAGAATGCACAATTATTTTGTTACGTGCACTTTTTATGCGAATGTATAAATCTTGAAATGACTCAAATGCGGAGTAATCTGGCTTTGCCTCGGAATTTAAGTTTAATTGAATCTCATTAATGTCATCAATCAAACTTTCATATTTATTAAATAAGCTGTCGATCGTTTCAGTCTCAGTCATAAAATTATCCCTTGACCGTGAATCGAAAGTAGCAATATTTTTGGTTAAATTATATAAATGATTAATACGTGCGAATGCAGCTTCTTTTTTACACTGTAACAGAGATAACTTGTTTTCTAATTGTTTGCGAGCCATTTTTGTGATATTTAATTGAAAAAATGTGAAATTATAATTTTAAATATTATTTATGAAAATTATGTCAAAAATTTATTTTTATGCAATATGGCGGTAATGCGACGCGGTGTAAGTTGAGTTTTGCCAAAAAGTACGCAAATTCTACAAACTTAACGAATATAATATTAAATTATTTGTAAGGCGGGATGCTAGAACAATATCCTAGGCTCTGAAGGACCATAAAATATGGTGAAGCGTGTAAATAGCTACCATAGAAAAATTCAGCTACCGAACTGCACTGAACGGTGTATTATCCTATGAGAGGGTTACACACAACATAAATGTATCAAAACAGTAATAAATGGGATCAATGCCACCAGCTAACTCACCAGCAGCACCTCGTCTCCACTCCTTGGTTCCTCACCACCACAATCGTACGCAGCAGAACTTGAAGTCTTGACAAAGGGTCGACCCTATTTACTTCAACACAATATTATGTCTAGCACAGCACAAACAGTTCAATAGTCCGAATTTGATGCGGTAAAGTTATTAATTAAATTATTTAATAATTTAAAACCGATAATACGGCGCGGTGCGGATGCGTAGCAAAAATCTTCTCTTTAATCTTTTTAAAGGCGGTTGGCGGGAGAAAAAACTGCGCGCCAAGACATGCGCAGTACATCCTTTTTCAATCAATTTCAAGACAACTAGCGCCACCTTGTAAGAGTGTTTGGTAACTCTGCTCAAAGGACACTGTGGTGGCGCCAGCAAACATATCATCCAAATTACTGCTTGAATAAAAATGTTGTGTGTATTTGTTGTAGAAATAATTAAAACAAAGCTGAATTATGAAAATTATAATAGACTACTTGCAAATTGAGGTAATAAGTAAAGCGCGTAACCAATAGATGAATTCCGTTTTTAATGAGAATTCTGGTTGAAAGGCAAAATATGTAAAGGAAGAAATATTTCTTAGTACCTATTTACTTAACTACTCTAAAAGTTTTCTTATTAGTCAGTTCTTCACTTTTTTTCAACTACACGGAATGCCCATCCGTGCAGTTGCCCAACAAAACAGTTTTTTATACCTAGATGACAAACAAGCAGACGTACCACCTGGTGCTAAGAGGTCACTGACACAGACACCTGGGATAACAAGAAAAAAAACCACTTGGCATACCAGGTGCGTTGTGATCCTGAAGGCTAATCTGAAACAGCCAGTTCCTCGGCTGAAATAAGAAAGGCGGTGGTATCTACCCAGACCCTACATACGCGCCTACCACAAAAAATCGCAGCTAGATAACACACAGTAGGTGTGTTAATTAGCTACGATTTTCTGTAACGTGAAGTTGATACCTGACGTCTCGCACCAAAAATTTGATTGGTAATAAACACCACTACGCCCCACCTCTAATATCAAATGTCGAAATTAATGTAGGAGAATTTTCAGGGAATGCTCTTAATATTATAATATTTACCCGTTGTATACCGTTCCATAATTAACAAAATAATAACAAGAAAATTATGAAAATTTCATTGTAACGTGCGTCCCACTGGGAATCGGCAAGATTAAAATCTTATTAGTACCTAATAATGTTTAAAAAAAGAAACTAAGTTTTTTATCTCACTAGTCAGGACAAAAAAGTGGCCCGTTTTAAAGAGTGAGTTCCCGCTGGAAAACCTGTTACAATGAAATTTACATAATTCTCTTGCAATGATTTGTAATAAAAAAATATTGCAAAAATATATTTAAAAAAACACGTTTTACTGAGTCGCCCTTTTCTGATACAGATCAAGGAAAGATCTTTAGCTATTTAATGTTCTTTGTTAGAATAATTTCTCTAGAAACCAGGCATTATTTAGTTAGATCTATATTAAGACTTAATCCCGGCAACCTCTCAAAGCAAGAATCCAAAGGATTTGCCGAGTATTTGATGAGATGAATGCTTTGTGGTGGCACAGAACACGATCTTAATCCAAGACTATTTGCGGTTCAATGCTTTTGAGTTGGTTTTATTTATTTAACGGAAATGCTATTGTATCTTTATATATTAAGTTATTGATAAGAGTCAATGCTTTGGCCCTAATTCTGGAGAACACGTGCTAAATTTAAATTTAAGTTCAGTGCATCTCTTTCTCGCAATATGAATACAAAAAGGATGGCTGTCATATTATTTGACATTTAGAAACTTGCGTTCAATTTTCGACCTTATTGAACGTGATAAAATGCAGTGTTTAGGAGCCACCTCCGTACATGCCGTCTAAAATTGTCTATGGTTCCTTTGAAATCTGTCTAAATTTAGTTGACAGCTCTAAACGAATTGTTGCTATCTTTTCCTGTTACATGTTGCGAGAAAGAGATATACTCTACTTAAATTTCAACTTAGAGTGTGTCTCCAGAATTAGGCCCTTTGTCCAGAAGCAGGAAACACCGGTAACTTCATGTTTTGTTAGCAAATTATTTTATTTATAAGAGGTCTGCAGTAGATTTAAACTATAAGTACGATACATATATCGTATAGAATTCTACTGCAAACCTCTACACAGCTAGACAGATATATCAAGCTAGACATATAGGTTGATATAAGCAACATAGACATGAAATAATTACAATATGACTATAACAACGCTAATAATTTTGTATCAAATATCTGTAATTATTTTTAATCCAGTGTAATGACTAAACCACTTAACCGATTTAGATGAAATTTGGTATGGAGGTAGTTTGAGATCCTGTGAAGATAGGATACTTTTTGATACTTCTGCTAATAAAACAGTCGTGAACTGTACAATATACTCAGCTATATCAGCTAAGTAAACTGTTCGCTGTCTCTTTTCTGCTGTATTTTATTTAAAAACACGTAAAACCCAGAGCTTCAATTAAAATGTTTGTTCCGCTTAGTGTAACAAAATAAGGGGGTGGTTTTATTCCTTGTCAAGAGCTACCTCTGAAAGTTTGACACCTGTTGTCTGACACCGATTAAATTAATAAAACCAGGGTCACATCTGCTCATAACATCCCTAAAAATGTGTACTGTCGCGTATTGTACGACACACTACAGGTATACGACATACACACACACACGCACGCACGCACGCACGCAAACACACACACACAGACACACACACACAGGACGTGAAAATTTTCTAATTTAGATATATTTTAATTACTATGTTTGTATTAGTTCATAGAAATGTAATAAAATTATCAAACTAAAAAGATTTATTTGAAAGTTGCAAAACATTTCTATGAACCAAAAAAAAAACCCTAATTAGCCCAAATTTTAATTTATTGTCGTATTGTCATCACCACCCTTTATACCTCTCTTTTGACTCTGGTTTTAAGGTATTTAGATAAACAAAATAATATGTCATCAGTCCTTATTGAATTTCCGTTTCCATTCAAGCAGCGTTCAGTCCCTGAAAATAATTTCGATTTTTGAGGGGGTTCGTTCAGAAGGAACACTCCGAGGTCGATTGTCTTAACACGCTTTACTTGGTACGATAAGCACTAAATTACATGTTTCTCAAGTGATAATGGTAACGGTCTTCATCATTCCCTATCCATTGCTGCATTATTAGGAAAGTTATAACTATGACGTCGCATAACGCCGCAGTAGATTTGCGATAAACCTCAGTGGAGTTAAGAAAATAAAGGACCGGTTCTTTTATAACCTGAACAGTAATGACATTGAATTTGTCAGATTATGCAGTAGAGACGTTAAATATCTTTTAATTATAAACGCTTATTGAAATATATATAAGCTTGTGAAAAAGGAAATGTGAGCCCCTTACACTTCAATAAATAAAAGCTTTTTTATTTTTATAAAATATACAATTTCTTAGAACCTGTACCTAATCCGAATCCAAGTCACGGATGGGCAAATGTAATGGCTGAGGCTAGTATTAAATCTCAGACATTCCTTGAAACTCACGTAGCCGTATCGATAACTTCGTGACCAATATGTTGAAACCATTCATTTCAACATATTGGTTTTACTTGCGCCAAATCTAAATCTTTATCTTTCTGAATAGAATACATCTTAATATCATGGATTTTGGATTCCAAGAAATTGTTCATTTAGCGCAGGTCGAGAGAAGAGAGACCATTCATTATTGGTCTGTTAAGAAGACGTCAACGCTGTTTATAGTTCTTTTATCTCACAGAGCAACTTCCACTAGCTTTACTTGTAACCAAGTGTCAAACACTCTGCGAATGTGTGCGTGAATACGAATACGTGGACACGCATATAAATTTTAAAAGATGGAAATAGGTATAATAATTTTATTATTATCAAATGTGAATGTGAATCTGTAAAACTTATTTGATTAAAGTTTATAAGCAGATAAGTATATAAAAAATGAATCATGATATTTTGAAGGTTCTTAAACAATAAGAACAAAATAAAATAATAAGTAATATTGAATTAAATAAATCAGAATCGCTCGAATAATTATCAGTTTCATCTGAATCATCTTGTAATTATAATATAGTAATTCTAAAATCATAATCTTGCTCTTTTCTTTCTCTACTTTGAAAATTTGAGGAGAACAATGTCTCGTCTTTGATATTTACCATGATTATTTTAGTAATTAAAATATATCTAAACTAGAAAAAACTATGATGATTATTTTGTCATAAAATAAAAGAAAATATAACAGCAAAAATATTTATAAAACTCTTGGTCGCAAAATTAATTTATTTCATATAAGTCATAATAATTACCCGTCTAAAAAAAATAAAAAATCTTAATCAATCTCACTATGACAATGCATGGTCGACTTTTCGACGTATACTTTTCAATCTTTCCATACTGACGCTACTTGACGCGACACTTGAATACAGATCCAAAATACACGTCTTACTTCGCCCGTGTGCCCGTGTCTCGGACGGCACTGAGAGCTCCTGTGCTTACCCACACATTCGCAGCGTGTTTGTATACTAGGCTAGGTTACCACAAGTAAAGCGCGGTCCACTTCGCGAGATAAAAGGACTATACCATGGTTTGACATTTTTATTTCGCTTGTGAGTGCGAGAAACAAAATATGTTTATCAGTCTTTTAACTGAAATAGGTAGAGTGAGGGCTTAAGAGTAATTGTGGTGGCCTGATGAGGCCAGCTGCAAACGGCCACGCGGACGACTACCAAGTTCTCCGTGTGGTTGCGTCGCTAGACAGCGAGGGAGGAAGAACTGATGGTTTTTAGTGAGTATGCCAGTCGGAGAGTCTCACATAACCCAACTGTGGCCCTTTATCACAGCTGGGTATCTATAAAAGCTTTTCCATCACAAAAAATGGCTTAAGAGTAAGGTTGTAATTATCTTAATAAATTTTGTAGGTTATTCATTTTTATTTAACTAATAATGTTCGCGACAATAAAACAATGGAAAAGATATTCAAATATCTTTTCCATTGTTTTATTGTTGCTACTACATAGGAAAGAATAATACAGATGTCCGACGAAGTAGTCTAGACAGGGCAATCGTGTGGTGAGTGCGGGGAGAGGATGTGTCCCCAACTGGCCTCAGTGTTTTGGGGACATGTGATTGAGGGCTATCGTATCAAACTTTATAATTATTTTCATGGCGTCTATATGACCACATGAACACGTGATCAAATATTTGAAAGCGTAGTAGCAGATTCATATTTTCACGGCGGCGGCGACATTATAATATATTTTTATTTGAATTATACTAATAATTATTTATAAACGTAAACGACGATATAATCTGAAATAAATAATTCAGTGCGTGAATTACCAAATATTGTTTATTTTTGACAATCCTTGGCTCTATTCGCCGTCGCGTGCGACATTGTCTAGACTTTGTCAGCATTTACCGCAAGAACAAAGGCGTAGGCCTTCTGTATCTCTTTGTTCTGTAGTACTACTTATTTCGAAATGAAATCTCTTCCAGGAGACCTATCGAAGAGGAAAAGCATAAAAAGGTAGAATCGGCGTGTACAAATTAACTTAAACTATAAATAAAAAAAACTTATTATACACTATTTATATATATATAATATATGAATATATACTTATTTTGTTATCATACATCTACATACTAAATTAACATACAGAATTGAACACACATACATAAAATTACAGCCAACAAAAATTAACATAGTGAACCGATTCCACAAACTAATTTTATTACTTTATTACTTACGTATTGCTTACTTAGGTACCTATTGGTGGATTTAATTTACAATAATTAATGAAGGTCAGGTATTACGATGATCAATATTAGTAATAAAATACAATAAGTGTTTTGTATTTTATTACTAACATTGATCCGGCTGCTCCTTACCTAGTTAAAGACTGTTTTATGGATAAAACAGAACTTTATGATAAAATTTTAAATTTTGACTATGGTTGATGCATAGAGAAATATAATAGGTTGATGTAATTTGATCGTAAACCAAATGGCTTACTTATTGACACATGTATTACTTTTTGTAAATTTTTAGATAATTTTGTAAGAGAAATATGTTTAAAAGTGACGAGAAAAATAATAAATATCGAAGAAAATGTTTTGAAAATCAGAAAAGAAATAAAAACTTATTAGCAGCTACTGGATGCGCTGAGGATATTGCGGCAGTAGCAGCGTTGCCAGAAAAATGGGTCATAAGACATGCAGGCCCCATTCTTGTTAATTATCTAAAAGAAAAGGAGCAGCATCATGAAAATGTTATCGAAAGTATATATAAAGAGGCGGCAATAATAAATAAGTCTATTGATTCAAACATACGCAAGCTTGCTGAAGCTTTGCTCTCTCAAATTAAACGAAATGAACTTGACATGAATTGTATTATTGAAACCATTGATATCAAATATGATCCTTTATCTCCAGAATTTCGTAATCACGCTCTAAGGTGTATCAGTCAATTATATTCCCAACGTATAAACGATATTTCTACATTTAAATGTGATGCTATATCATTAGAAAGGAAAAGAGCTGATGAAATAAGCAAATTACTACAAGCGCAATTCAAGTGCCTCAACACTATCGGTCACCGCCCTCCAAGAGATCTATTACATGAATTTGATCAGCGAATCTATGAAATTAATCAACAGTTGCTTAGTAATAATAGAGCTTACATAGAACTAGAAGCTCAGTTACAAGCACAATCTGATGAGTGTGTGATTCGTGTAAAATCAAATATCAATCAACTCTGCTTGGGTGTTGCGATTGAAGGACATAGACACAGCGTTTTTCCGTGGCAGCGCGATGACAGAACATCTATTCGAGGTCTAGTCTCTGCTCCTATTGATAAAAAATGCGGGATTTCGGAACCATCCATAGGTCAGTACATTGATAAAGTAGAAGAATTTGATAATTGCGTATCTGTATTAGTACAGGCTTATCGTGCAGCTGTTATAAAAGTATTCAATGGTTTCTCTGGAAAACTTAGTGACCTACGCAGTCGTTTAGGATGCTTTAGTTATCTTGAATTAGAACCTCATTTAGAGGAGACGACTGATGTCCAGTATATGATTGAGAGAATTTTGCGACAGCTGTCAAGTAATATTCAAAGAGATAAAACTGATTTGCCTGGATTAGTTGAATTGACTCAATTTGATACTTTGAACATGCAAAAGAGTCTACGGTCTTTAGGTGAGCGACTCAGAGATACTTACACAATCTTACATGACTCTGGCCATCTTTGGGACGCTCATATGGTAAGAGTTGCTCTAGCTCAACAGTTGACTGTAACGTGTGTGGAAGATTTGTCAACTAACAATGATATAATCGAACAAGCTAATGAAGTTAATTTCAACATGGCCTTAGAATATCTAAGATCTGCTTCTGATCGAGATAAACTACATCAGCTATACGAATCTATTTTAGTTATGCTTGAACGAACTGCTAATATGTATAAGCAGCACAGTAAAACTGAAATTGCTAAATTAGAAGAATATATGAATTTTCCAGATCTTTTAGCAAATATTTTGATGTCAGAAATTAATTGCTTTCTCGAAAAATTTCCTAGAGCCTCTATTTCAACTGCGGGTCATGGAGTTAGTATGATATCAATAAGTTCGCCAAGACTAGAGGCTAACACTTTACGTATGCCACTACCTCGAGCAATTTTACAAACTGGGCTTCAAGAAGTATATCTTTTGAACTGGCGGAATGGTTTCCTTGAAACTTTCCAGAATAATTTAGGCCTTGTGCCCGATGAACTAAGGAACCATGCTAGAATATGGGTAAATGAAAGATCACGTGCTTTATATATGCGCCACTCTTTAAAGTTGATATCACATAGTATACGAAAAGAGCGAGTCAAATTAGCCAGAGATAATCGTTTGGCTGAATTAAAGTATCACGATTCTCGACTAGAATCTCACCTAAACGCAGTGTTTGACTTAGTTAGTAAATTACCGTCTGGTGCTTCAGAATTCTTGTCGATAGACGCTCCAGAACTATATCCTTTTTGTGAGTGGATTCACCGTATTCAGGCGAGTATAGATGCTCAATTGGCCCAGGACCCGATTAATTATGAGACTAAAAGGTTAAAGATGTGCAGTTATGCGGCAAGATTGAAAAAACATCGTCTTCTTTTTGAACAGTCGCTGGACGCAGATGAGATTGATTGTAGAAAAAGACAGGTAGAAAATCGCGTACAAGAGGCTCGTATTTCTAATGTGCGTTTTATGTCCCAGCTAAAATTATTCAGTGAAGGTGGTCAGTATTTGGCTCAGGAAGCTATCAGAACTTGCAATTCATTGGTGAGGGGCGCGGACGCCATAGAATCATGTCTAATAAGAGCTATTGAAGCTTTGAACCAATGTCGCTCACATATTCTAATGCTAGCTGATCAAAAGGTGAGTCCACTCCAAAAGATTGTAGATGATGTAGCAAAAACTGGTTCTAAGGGCAGTGCTGTAGATAGACGTAAACCCGCAGCCGGCAGGCAAAAGTGATTAGTTGTTGTATAAATTTATTTCGCATTAAAAATAATTAGTTTTATTAATGAAATCATTCAAGTGTTTTGCTTGTTGAATGATTCCTCATACTTATGTATAATATCATAAACATGGGAAAAGAAGAATATTTGCACGAAACGCCAAGCGGACGGGTATTTTGATTGATTGTTTGAATGAATCTTAACCTTCGCCCCTTACCATCCCGCCGGCATTCTATTGTCTGGTTTGTGGATCTTCATAAATTAACATGCCTAAATATACACTAAATTAGAACATGAATAACAAAAATAAACCCAACTTCAAAACACTAAAAAGGAAAAAGAATTCAATTTCGGTACCGAGGTTTTTACCTCCTAAAATGTTTTTTTTGGAGTTGGTGCTTTACTTTCTATTGTTTCTGGAAACAGCTTAGCACCAACTCCAAAATTTTTTTCACATTTTCAAGTTATTTCCTAAGGTCAAAGCAAGATGGGTGACCGTCAGCACTATCGACTTGTCTGTCTCTCAGTCTTTGGTTGAAATACATAGTGAAAGAATTATCTTCTAACTCTTAATCGTTAAGGAGTTGCACCTTCCATCATCAGCTCATTAACATGAGATGAACTCATTAACCTTTGTGTACAAAAATGATCTGAAGTGTGGCAGGTTGGACTATTCTTTGATAGTACCTAGAATTTTCTTAACTTCATTGATTATGTATGTATATGATAATTCTCATATACAAACATATTGTCAATTTCCTTAAATACTCTTGGCATACTGCTTGCATGCTCATTAAGTGTCTTCCTCCCATGGCAATTCATCATCATCATCATATATCAGCCTTTGATGTCCACTGCTGAACAAAGGCCTCCTCCATCGATTTCCAAATGGAACGGTTCTGCACAGCATGCATCCAACGGCTCCCTGCGACACTGGCTAGGTCGTCTGTCCATCTAGTAAATTCTAGTAGAAGGCCGTCCTACTTTGCGCTTTCCGCTACGTGGTCGCCATTCTAGAACTTTAACGCTCCACCGGCCGCCTGCTCTGCGTGCGTCTGACAATTATTTGTATATTTTCTGAATTGATTATCTGATGCTAGCTCAGCGAATTCTTATAAACTTCACAGGATCGGTAACCGGCAACTGGTTATCGAAAACCACTTATTCGTTGTTATTTTTGTAAGAGGTAGCGTAGACAGAAGTTCGTACTGATAGTTGGAATTGGAATATTACAAAAAGAGTTTATCTGCGTTTTCTGTTCGATTCCTTATATAATAAGGATCTATGTTTCTGGTTCTCCTAATAGTAATAATAGTAT
Organism: Nymphula nitidulata; assembly: GCA_947347705.1. Classification (NCBI taxonomy): domain Eukaryota; kingdom Metazoa; phylum Arthropoda; class Insecta; order Lepidoptera; family Crambidae; genus Nymphula; species Nymphula nitidulata. Next base: position 14,006,954 of record OX374636.1, read on the forward strand.
CGAAGTGAAAAATGACATGTTTCACTTCGATATTGCATATGATTATGTTCCTGTAATCTTTGAAGCAGTCCAAAGGGCTGACTGTACCGTGCCATAAATTTTACAGTCCGCTGTTTTACTACGCTATTACCTGTACGTTCGCTGAGTGACGTATAGTAGGGGACTATAATGTCTTTACACTGAGCACTCGTGCGATATGCTTACGGTTTTCAATCTGGTGTAGTGTTGTGGTGACAGCTTCAGGATTGACGGAACATTTTTATTGGATTCGGGTCATTAAAAGAATTACCAGTTAACCCATTTCTGCAGGGTGAACCCTACCGTATCCATCAATCACTCGGAACTTTTGAAAAATGTTTTGTGTTCCTGACTTTGTCTTTTATTAACAGTTTTATGAATCGTACTAAATACTCGTACTAAGTTCTACATACTAGAGAAACAATAGATAACAAAGTGTACACTAAATATATCGAAAAACTACTATAATGTTTTTCAAATATCTTTCTAATATGTAAATAATGTTAAAATAAACATATATGAAATAACACAATACAAGCAAAAATAATATACATTTACAAACACCCCCTTTCAGCAGACCCGTAAAAAGAGAGCTTTAAAGGAAGGGTAGACATACTAAGTACCTAATACAGAGGCTATTCAGCACCAGTACCACCATATTTTATTGTGATCCAGTTTAGGACCTAAACTGAGTAGAATCGTTAATTCGTACTACGACGCTATCTACGACTATGACAGCGACGCAGTTTAGGAACCAATACTGAACCGAGCGGAATATGAATCGCATTTATAAAGATGGTGGTAAGGCCCCTGTTCTGTTATTTAAATACGACATACTCTTCCATATATCATAATTATGCGAACATAAATTGAAATATTAATCATATAGAATATTAATTATAAATATAATATAATATAACTTTTATTAATATAGAATATTTTTTTATAAATTGTTTCTATTTTTGTACAAGGTGTTTATACATGGTACAACAAGCGGGCAGCTACCCATGTTAACATAGTCATATAAATACTATGGCGTTATCAAAAATTTTAAAAATGTAAAATTCATTTTGAAATTTCCCAAACATTTTGTTTTACTGGCCGAACTTATTTTGAATTTTTGATAACGCCATAGTATTTATATGACTATGTACCAAACACCCTTGTGTGTGTGTACACATCAAGCGTAAGTTTGACCTTGAGACCGCCCTTACTGCGTTCGTAATAGAGGCGGTTTTCGTAGCGCAACTGTTACACTTGATGTGCTGTCGTGTGTACATAAAGTTATAAATTCGTCTAATGAATTCAATTTAGTGTGTTAACTATCTGTTACATTTTTATTACCAAGAAGCCTTCGGGTGCAATATATGTATGCACGTCACATCTCAATCCTTGGTGTAGCTTTTTTTATCATAGTAGAAATGTATAAGGAATTTGGGTCATAATCATAACAAATGAACACTTTTAATCACCATCACGGGTCAGCCATGACAAATGTTGCTTTATTGTCGTAATCGGAAACTGCGACTCTAAAGTACTCAAACCAGCCATCCAGTGAGCTCTGCTCTTTTATCGATATCATTGTGCGTTTTCTGAATTCGGAGTTCTTCGACTTTTAAGGTTTTTAATGTATTTTATGGAAAATAATTCAGAACTTTTTTTTAATGCTACTAAGACAATCAAGCATACGGCCCACCTGATGGTAAGCGGTTACCGTAGCCTATGGACGCTTGCAACACCGCTTGCGCCTTGCCGGTTTAATCATAGTGAAAATTTTATCCTGTATTTCGTCTTTGACCGATACATCTACTTCCACTGTAATAATATTAGCTCATTCTTATAATGTAAAAACATTGCTGCTGGTAAATATACGGCTTCTTTGAAATGAAAACATCTATTCCTATTCCCATCCATGTTAATTTGGTCTGTCACATGGAGAAAGCTACTTACATTATTTGAGCGAGCCCACACTTATTTTATCCTGAGCCTAAACCACGGAAAATTTTCATAAATTTCAGCACACCAATATACAAAAAACAATTCTAATGATTAAGAATTTCATTCGAAAAACATAAATTATTTAAAAATTATAATTTTAATTTGTAAAATACCCAGAGATATTCTATTGTTGAGGACCCGCAGGCGGGCTGGTAAAGGTCGAAAAGTTGAAGCAGATATAAAACTTGACTTCAACACAATGCACGGCAAATTACTACACAGTACCCGATGATACGCAGTATGAAGAGTACCTATTTGAAAACGAGACGAAATCGCTTGCCCATTAGGTGCAATTATCGCGCCGCTTGAAGGAACCTATGCTATAAGAAGAAAGGACTTGGAAGTCACTTGGAAGAAAGAAAACTTGGAATTCTTTACCCGCACACGTGTGTCGGGAAAACGTGCTGGTAAAGAATTCGAATTTTTGTTAGTAGACTAAGGATTTTTAGAAGAAATCTAACTTTCTCATAAATTCAACTTTTTACATCGTCATACGAGGTACGTTAGTGTGATTCACAAACAACAATATTCGACATCGAGTTTGCCGTCTGACAAGACGACGAGCTGTCATTGATTTTGACGTTTGCGCACTGCGCTGCGCGACAGCGTATTCACTTATCTCTACGTCGGTCTCTTGGCTGTGTATAATTGTCTCTGTTTTGGTCATACGACATGAAGTACCTACAATCGATATTACTTGATTTCGTTTTTGTTGTGTGAAAATTGTATCGCAATGACTTCATTCAATATTTGATTGGGTTTTATATAAAAATCCACAACTTATTAGTTTCGGCTCACGCTGTGCTCGTCGTCGGAACGCTAGTGTCGCCAATGGTTGACAAACAAACGCCAAAAGGTATGACAGCGCTGCTGACAGCCATGAATTCATGACTTTAGAGAATCGCAAAGCTGAATTTATTTGAGCGTGATTTTGACGTAGAGACAGTAAATTGATGATACAAATAATATCAACACTGAGCGTTAATGGGCGTAGACAATGAGCTAGGATTTACAGTTCAGACTTTGATCCATTACCAAATTTAAATACCGTGTTATATTTTATGACAAACTACTTTATTCAAACCGTTCAGTTGAGTAGTATCTTTAATTAAATGGTTACGTAAAAACAACATGAATCACAAGTTTCATAGACTGTATTGGGAAATATTTATAAAATTCCCAATTCAGGTATAACTCCTCAGCACCCAATCTTGTCGTACGTTGATATTACGAATTGGCGTGGTCATATTACACGCTCATATATCAGCTGGCACTCTGAAAGCATCAATTGCTCGTATCTTTATTTTAGTGTCGGCTCCAATCTCATTCCAATTTGTGATTTTTATTACACGATATGTAGGATAAGGAATCTGCCTTCTTCGATTTTCTATTTCTGGAGTTTTTATGTATATTTTTGGTATCTATAGATACTCAAGCTTTATGCTCAACACTGACTTTGAAGTGAAGACATCTATGATTGTAATTCCAATTTTAAAATATACTCAGATGAGAGTAACGATACTTTAACTACTCGCATTAAAAATAACTCCAACCATGTTGTCTTATTTACTTTACTATTCAAACTCGTATAATGTTATCTATCTAACAGAATATCTAAATCTAACGAAACGGGATATCGACATGTGTGTCTGGTACCTATGTATATTTTATGTATTTGTCATCTACGAATAATTTTCAAGATCGCAGACGTGATTTTGTAAGATAGCATAATTTATCGCACTTGGATCTTCACTGAACCCACGGTATTGGATGTAGAATACAGACGAGACCCTTAAGCTAAGGGTGATTATGACTTAAAAAGTTTGATGTCATTAAGTTGATTGTTCCTTCAAGTTCCACGGCAAATGTGCTTACTTTTTCAGAACTTGCTTTATCAGAATTATATGTCGCTACCATAAATGATATGAGTAACATTAATTCGTCGATATCAAGTTTGTATTTTAGCAATACCTCACGTACAGTCAAGGAAGAGTATACTGTACGAGCAGAGCATACCCATCAGAAAGTTTACGACACTGCGGGATGAGTCTGAATTTATACGTGCACTAAATTCTTGTTTTGGTGAAAAAATATTTTAATTGGAAAAATCGTTTTGTTACCATCATAACTGTATGGCATGATTAGTTGTGCACCGTTGTATAGGGGGTCATATTTCGCTCTGCATTTATTGATCAATTTAAAAACACGCGACTAAATAGAAAGAAAAAAAGGAAAAATATTAAAGAAAATCTTTTACGTCTATGTAACCATTGCAAATAATGCGTTATTACATTATTATCTCTATTGTTCACTCTGTATCTTGCTAAATGCCTAAAACCAATGTTGTATTCAAAAACTCATTTGATAGTGTAACTAGTGCGAAAGTTATGAATGAATTTCCCAACGTTTGTAAACAAATACAGTTACTAAAATATGAAATTGCTAAGACTTGCGCCTCCGGGAAAAAAGTCGTAAGTTAAATTGTAATTTAGTTAACTGTAGCAGAAGCAAGTGGCCTGTACTATGATAAGATACCACACTTACCTTTTTAACCTTTTGTATATTTTGGGACCCTACTTTTGCTCTTTAGTCTGCGTATGTCAGTGTATCGTAGAGAAATGATGAAAACGGAGACTTAAGAGATCAAAACCTTAAGAGAATTGACCGATTCACTGAAGATGTTAAAACAATATTTCCTAAATTAGTTATTTAGTAAAATTTCTAAGCTGCCTTAGTGGTATGAAAGAATCTTTCCGTACATCCGTCGCCATATTTTGATGTCACCGGTAAGCCGCCCCCGGTGGCAATCGGGAAGTTTTTTAAAACATCTTCCCATTTGCCACCGGCGGTGGCGTTGCAGGCGGTGGCAACTGGGAATGGCCCCACTTAAGTGTCTAATTCCCGTTTTCACCAATCATCTTTCAGCTTTATAAGCGATATTTATCTACGTCTATCTAATTGAGAAAGTGAGAGGTAAATGTTGACAGTGTGGTGAGGTGTCACCAAAATCTATGGGACCGTTTGTAAAAACAGGCATACTACTTTTAGACACCCAATACTTCGAAAAACCTATAATTACATTTAATTGGTCCTTAAATTTATCAAAGCTTCTATTTGCCAACAAATTCGCGCACAATAACAAGGAGTCAAGGCGACACTTTTACAATCTTGTTATTTTTCCTTGTTTACTCTTTGTTTGCTTACATATATATAAACCTTTATAGAAGTACTAGGTAATGAGTGAAAAATCGATTCCTGTTCTTTTCGAGCTCTGTTTTCTGTTTCACATAGGATTCCCAATAATTTCAATCTGACGAAAGTAGTGCACATGCACAATAAAAGACAATGAAAAAGGAGAATTTATTTCTGAAATATTTTGTAAGTGGATTTTGGAAAATAAAATACAACACACTGGTTTTTATCGTTTTGGAATTCTGGAAATTCATTTTAGAATACTAAACTGACGTAAATGAACAAGACCCTTATGGACGAAATAACACTGAAAAGCGGTAGCAGCTCCATTCCCCCAAACACGTAGGAACGCGTCTTGACGCATACTGATGAGAAGGTTATGATATCGCTATAAAGTTGGTACGAGTAAGAAAGATTTGACTTTATGTTGGTGAAAGTTTTAAGGATTTTGAAAGACGTTTTATTTCTTCCACCCTCTGACTAGATTACGCAAAATTCGTATTGTGGTCTTAGCACTGTTCACTAGTTATGGTAATCGCTTACGCCAGGCTATAGTTTAAAATAAGCCGTTTTAACCAGAATTCCTGGTTTTAAACCATTCTAAACTTGTTCAAAACGGCCTAAATCACGAATTCTTATCATGACCCCTGACTATACTTAGTTGTAAATAAGTAGTCGCGATTCCATTTCAAACAAATCCCATTTGAACAAATTTAGAAAGGATTTAAAGCCATGAATTCTGGCTTAAAACGGTTTATCTCAGGATGACAACGCACCTGCAATATCAAGTGCTTTTCCTTGTTATTGCAGGTGTCTATAGGCGGCGGTTACCGCTTACCACCAGATGGGCCGTCAGCTTGTTTGTCATCTAGTTGTATAAAAATAAAATCTACAACTATAGGTGGTACGCCAGGCAGGTCGTTTGCATGTTTACCAATTTGCCACATACTTGTCAAGCCGCACATTCCAGAAACAATAGATTTTAAATTGACATAATTATGCTCCCGGTAGTCTTACGCGGCTTAACTTAAGCTAGTTAAATTGTTTTTGTCTAGTATCAGAAATATTGACCATTCTCCACCGAAAAAATATAATGCTTATTATAGTTGGATACTTTCTAAAAGTAGTCCTTTGTGAATTGTGTCCCAAATTGAATAGGTAAACGTAACACCCAAATGGTACCTACTATAAGAAAGGGTATCTCAAGGTAGCGTATTGGTTTTGTAAGTCTTCGATTTGGGCCGAACCTCAAGGGCGATTTTGGTTTTATTTATTCAGGTCATTTGGCTACCCGTATCATGATACCTACATTCTTTTTTTAAGCCATTAATGTTGTTTTCGTTTTTCTTTCTTGTTATATACTTTTTTCTGCCATTTATTGGAAAGTAAAAGTGGATTGGTATTGGATAAAATCAATTTCACGGGTTTGCCTTTGAATTACTTACCTACTTAGATTTTCAGTATTTATTTTTTATCGAATCTAAAGTTTATGAAAATAGTGAAAAGCTTCCAGTTGGATATTTTCTAAAAATTAATGTTTAGAATCTACCTTTTACTTATTTGTTACCATTTTTTTTTTCTTTATTTAAACAAAAAGCTCGTTAAAAATACCCAAGGTCTTTTTTGTCAAGGTTGGATATCATAGATTTGGTTGGATTTTAAAAACTTACTCACTTCCTAAACAATGCAAATGCAAATAAATAGATTCAAAATAATATTTAATTGTTGAAATATTCGTTCATTCATCGAATATTTCAAGAGTAAAACAAGATTTATTTGTCGAATTGACAGAGATAGAGATGTTACTAAAGATCTAACTTTTCCCAAAGAAATCTTAATTTATAATAACAAATAGTGCTTACGATGGTCAAATTGCAAGTTCTTAGAAAATAAAAACTTAGAAAACTAGCAAGTTATTAGTTTTATTATATCTTATCGAAATAGTATCCATTCAAATCAACACATCGCTGCATCCGATGGAACCACTGAGAAAAGCACTTTGCCTATTCGTCCTTAGATGTCTCTTCGACGGCCTTCTTTAAACGCAGCTACTGCTTTCTTTGCGTCCATTAAACGTTTTCCTCGAAATTTATCTTTATTTTCAGGAATAACTAACAATTACAAGGTGCGGTGACGGGGCTGTACGTCGGGTGACCCAGTAATTGTATGACTGACGTCACCAAATGGCGGTATGCGAAGCGTTGTCGCGGTGAAGGAGGACCCTACTGCGAGGTCGATATTCCCGAACTTTTTCTAAGACAAGTGGCGAACAATTGTTAGGCTACCACTCTGCAGTAACTATTTTTCGATCCTCTCAATCATCACGTAATTACCTGTCCTTTCAAAGAACGAGGCCACCATCTTTTTTCCTCTCTTCACTTTAGTTGGCAAATCCTGGGAAGGAAACACCCACTGAGCAGACTGTCTTTAGGTTTCGGGATCATATTAGTAAATCCAGCTTTCGTCACCCGTAAGTATGTCGAACACACTATTTGAGTAAGATGCGTTAAATCTTTGAACCATTTTACGGCACCAATCGAGCACGCAAAAGCGTTTTTGGGGCTCGGTCAAATTATGAGGTATACCCCGGGCACAAAGCTTCCTGACCGCTTACTTTTGTGCACTTGACTCATACCGATACATATGTCGCCCTCGTATCTCAAAATTTTTGGAATATAAAAAAAAAACCATAAAGACTGACCTCTGAAAATAAAAATTTATGTCTCACGTATAAATGTTAATAAAAGTCTTTCCATCGCGTCGTAAATTTTATAACGGTAGTGTAAACATAAGAATCTTAATCATCTCAATCGAATATTGCAGCAATTGAAATTTTTAAATTGGTAGGTAGTAGTAGGTACTATCTATTAATTCAGATTCCAGTAAATATACATGATATTGCTGACAGGACAAATAGCAGCCATGAATTTTGCACTATTGACTATGGTAACAATACATTTAAGGGGTAGCTTCTTTCCTTTCGTTATTCTCAAATTATATCTCATATTCGCGATGATTACCTCATACAGTTATTTAACAATTAGGGTGAAGTATATATCTACAAAAGTCAAACAGAAATCTAATGAAAAGTGTCTGTTCGAGACTCAAAAAGGTCCTCAATCATCATCCAGATCAGAGGACAGAAAAAATACATTTTCCTTCCATTCGCGGCCACTGCTCAATCAGGACATTTTCCTTTTTTCGGTCCGTTAGGTTTAATTACCAGAATGGACACCGGATCATTCTCAGCTGTGTCTGTGGAAAATCATTTGCAGCAATTTATATTGGACCTGAACTCCTGAGATATCACGAACAGGAAACTGTTTAAAACTTGTGAATTTATAACGTAATATTATTGCGAATTGATAGGATAGGTAGTTGGCTTTGTTATTTAAAATGTTTGTGTTACTTTATTTCATTTCCTTTAAATTGAAAAAGTCTTAAATCAGCTAATAGAAATATCACAGAGCATCACCCATCGTAAATTTAAATATTAAAAAAATTAAGAATCGCGTTATTCTTGTGCACATTTTTATGATTATCGTTCTCCGTGTGTATTCTAAATTCAAATTCTAATAAATTCAATTTAGTTTATGGCGAGACTTTTTGTCCCTTGTAACTTGAGATGTTGTCTCTCAATCTCAACTGAGTTAGCGTAAAACTCCATAAATTATGTCTACGTTTTGGACCGTTATAAAATGCTTACATATTTTTCGGGGCTTTTTTTGCTATGCTAATGATAATGAGGATGAAAGATGTTTAGTTTTCTGTTTAGACTTTTTCATAAAATTTATTTTATTTTTTAGAATGTTTTCTTTGTTGATTTTAATTTAAATTTACCTTTTCACCAGTAATTTATATAACAGACGTTAATTCCAGAAAGTTTAACTAAAAAAACACACGTCGCTATTTAGTCTGCCACTGTAAACAGACTAATGGAAAGTTCCACATACTTGGTCGGAGCTATTCCTTTGTACTATGACAGGCGGCAGACATCATCTCACCTCACAAAAGGATACCTTACTCCCACGTGCCTAAGCTTATTTTCCAACAGCCCTTTGTATTAAACATTGATATTGCCAAGGTGAGCCTTAAAAATAATATCCCACCTATATCGGGTGTCTTGTACTCTTAATTTTTTAGGAGCATGGAGCATGAAAAATATGATTGACGTACCTAGTAATTAGAGTAATGTGAGAGAGGTTATAAAATAAGGTTTGAAAGTTCGTTCCGGTTCAAATTTAGGGCCATCCAACTTGAGTTTAGAAGAACCTAATAAATATAATACGTACAAGTTGGAACAAATGAAATGCGCGAGTTCTTCGCATTTTCTCGCTGCATCATATTGGTCCTGAAAGTTTTCAGAAGTTTTATTTTGATTACATAATAATATCGATATACGGCACTTTTGAAATTAAGTAGTGCTAAGGGAAATATTTTGATTAGCTAGTTTATCATATTCTGAAAAACTGAAAAGAATAAAATAATTAAATTTAAGTAGATACTCATCCCCTAGAAACATATTTTTGCAGTCGGTGCTTCACTTTCTATTGTTTTTGGAAACCACTTAGCACCAACTCCAAAAATATGTTCCTAGGGGATGAGTACCTACTTAAATTTAATTATTTTATTCTTTTCAGTTTTTTGAAGTCGGTTTTAATTTTTGTTTAAAAATTTTTTTTTCCACAATTTTTAATGATAATTTTCTAAGGTCGAAGCTAGATGGGTGACCGTCAACTTATATTGTTTCCTACTATCGTATCGTTTCACTAAAAAGTCATATGAAAGCAAAAATTCGCAATTTCGCATACTTAAGTAGACGACTTAATAATTTCAGTTTTTTTTAAATTTAAAACCATACTACCCAACAGATTTGGGAAAAAAATTATGGGACCAAATGGCAGCTATTCCGCATCGAACAAAAAAAGAATCACGTAAATCGGATCAGTAATCTCGGCATAATCGGTATAAATACATAGATAAAAAAAATAAAAAAAACGTACCGGCCGAATTGAGAACCTCGTTTTTGAAGTCGGTTAATAAAGGTATTGAATCAGTTGAATATACCTACATTTGATAGGGATTAAGAAGTGAGTGATATATTACGATACTAAACGCGTATTATTAAAAAAAAAGTGACATAACATTTAATCTGTGCAGTACCCATAATCAAGTACAATAGATATTTATTCACTGGCTGGTAAAGTTAGCAACGTTAATAGTTAGTTTTATAGTAAAATTAATATTCAAGTAGAAAAAAATGCAACAAGCATGTGGGGTGACAGTATTACGTATTGTATATCCTATATATGAATATCGAATAAAACAGTTCGGCTAATGACTCAGTAGAGAACGGTTGTTTCATTATCGGCTCCACTCCCCCGCACACATGCACTATACAAGTGCACAACACTGGTGACCCGCGACGAAAACGCATTGTGTTCGGTTTCGAATTTAGTGCTCGCGCGGCTTAGCAACTATGTTCGCGAAGTACTCAGATGTTCCGGCACCACCACCGCCGTGTAGCACGTCAACTCAGGATCGACAGGTGGTAATACCAGAAGCAAACCCTGATGTTTCTGTAGTGTCAGTTGCTAGTAGGATCCCTGATTTTTGGCCTGAAAATCCACGTCTCTGGTTCGCGCAAGTAGAGGCAATCCTAGCGCCTCAGAAAGCATCAGACGTCAATAAATATTACATGGTCGTGGCAAAACTGAACAAAGAAGCGATACAACAAGTGGCGGATATTTTAGCAAAACCACCGGAGCAGAATAAATTCGAAGTATGAAGAAATAGGTTATTACAGATTTACGAAGAGTCTGAGACAAGGCAAATACAGAAATTGATATCAGAAATAGAATTAGGAGACCAGAAGCCTAGTCAACTGCTGAGAAAAATGAAGGAATTGGCTAGAGGCAAAATAGAAGATGACACCCTAAATATACTATGGCAAGGCCACTTACCTTCTTCGGTGAGAGCAGTACTTACGGTGACGTCATCCCAGGATCTGGACAGTCTAGCGAGCGTGGCAGACAAAATTATGGAGACTTACCAGCCAGCACGCATCAGTGAAGTTTCCCGTAGTCGACCAGAAGCCGTGACTGCATTCGATGTGGCGACGATAATGGCGGAGATATCGAAGATCAATCTGAAAATGGCAGAAATGGAGAGGAACAGAGGAAGATACAGGAGTAGGAGCAGGAGCAGGAGCAGGAATAGTAATTTTTCTCGTTCAGCATCCAGGAGCAGCAGGACACCTGACAGTCCCAACTGGCTGTGTTCGTACCATTATATATTCAGAGCGAGGGCCAAGAAGTGCGTACTACCATGCAGCTGGAGGAGCCCTACGAATAAGCCGCAAACGCCGCCACCAGCAGCATCGGGAAACTAGGTGAGGTGCAGCAGATGGCGGGAGGCTGCACGGTCAAGGACTACCGCCTGATTGTAAGTGATAAAAATTCTAGGTTAAGATTCCTAATTGACTCGGGAGCGCATGTTTCCGTTTTGCCTAGATCTATAATTAAATGTAAACACGAATTATGCTATAATTCCAATTTTAAATTGTTCGCAGCAAATGGTTCGGAAATAAAAACATATGGAACCAAGACGCTCACTCTCGACCTAAATTTACGAAGACCATTCAAGTGGACTTTCATAGTTTGCGATGTCAAACAACCTATCTTAGGGGTAGATTTTCTTAACTATCATAGGTTAATCATTGATATTAACAGTCGTTGTTTGTCAAATAAATTAACCAATTTTGTAGTGTATGGATCGGTCGTAAACAATACAGAGCCGGCTATTTCAACCTTGCGTAGTGACCACCCGGTATATGAGATATTGAAACGATATCCAGCGATTCTCAAACCAATGTCGTTCAAAGAGACACCGAAACATTCAGTTTACCATTATATAGAAACTACAGGTGCACCGGTATTTTGCAAACCTAGACCGTTACCACCCAATCGCTATAAAATGGCTAAACAAGAATTTCAAGAGATGTTAGAAACAGGTATATGTAGACCATCTAAATCATCATGGGCTAGTCCGTTGCATTTAGTTCCCAAAAAGGACGGTCAAGTTCGCCCTTGTGGTGACTACAGAGCTTTAAACGCCATCACTAAGCCTGATAGATATCCCGTCCCACGCGTACAAGACTTTACATATTTGCTAAATGGAAAAACAATATTTTCTAAAATTGACATAAAAAAAGCGTATCATAATATTTTAATATACCCAGATGATATACCGAAAACCGCGATTACGACACCATTCGGGCTATATGAATTTGAACGCATGACCTTTGGTTTGAGAAACGCTGCCCAAACTTTTCAACGTTTTATGACGAACTCAGTATTATCATGTCTAGACTTCGTGTACTGTTACTGCGACGATATTTTGATTGCGACAGCAGATGATAAGACACACGATGAACACTTAGAGCAGGTATTCAAACGGTTAGACGAATACGGTATAACAATTAATTTAGAAAAATGTACATTCAAGGCAACAAGCATAGAGTTTTTAGGATATGAAGTCAGGATAGAAGGTATTAGGCCGTTAGAAAGTAAGGTCAAGGCAATTATAGAATATCCAAAACCTCAAAATGTCTGTCAGTTACGAAAATTTTTAGGCATGGTCAATTTTTACAGAAATCATCTACCGAAGGCCTCCGAATATCTAAGAGCATTAGATCAATTCATATGCAAGAGTAAAAAAAATGACAAAACGCCGATATGTTGGACACCGGATGCCGATCAAGCATTCCTAGAATGTAAAAATAAACTCATGGACGCAGTCACGTTGTCATACCCGTCAACTGACGCGCCATATGCACTCTTTGCCGACGCATCAAATAATTGCGTAGGAGCCGTATTGCAACAGTACATTGATAATCAATGGCATCCATTAGGTTACTTTTCACGCAAATTAAATAATACACAAAAAAACTATAGCACATATGATAGAGAGTTACTTGCAATATTTTTGGCCATGGAGCATTTTAGATGTTTATTTGAAGGTAAAGAACTGATAATTTATACAGATCACAAACCATTGACATTCGCTTTTTCCAAATTATGTAAAAATAATAACAAAGAGAGTCCGAGACGAGTCAGACAGTTATTATTCATAAGTGAATTCTCCACAGACATTCGACATGTAAGTGGGCAGGACAACGTTGTGGCAGATGCATTATCCCGAGTGGATACTATAGAATGTACTTCAAGCGTTATCAATTTTGAAAAATTAGCATTGGATCAAAGTTCAGATGTCGAGCTCAAAAATTATTTAAGTAATCCTAAATACCAATTAAAACAGATATTGATACCAAACACTACTAGAGCGATTTATTGTGAAATTTCAACAGGAACGGCACGTCCTTATCTTACCGAAAAATTTAGAAAAGATATTTTTAACGCTATACATAATCTTAGTCATCCAGGTTTGCGTACATCACGGCAAATGATTAAAGACAGATTTTACTGGCCAAACATGAATAAAGAGATAGGGTTATGGAGTAAAACTTGCATAAGCTGTCAAAAGTCTAAAGTAAATAGTCATACAATTTCGAGTTACGGAAAATTTTCTCAGGCAGACAGATTTGACCACATACACATAGACCTAATAGGACCACTACCTATTACTACAGATGACTATAGATACTGCTTAACAATAATAGATCGTGGCACAGGTTGGCCAGAGGCATTTCCATTAAAAGAAATAACAGCTGAGGCAGTAGCAAAAACCTTGTATGAGGGCTGGATATGTAGATTTGGCTGCCCTGTTAAGCTAACAAGCGACCAGGGCAGATAATTCGAAAGTAAGCTATTCTCAATTTTAATGTCATATTTAGGTATTCAAAAAATTAGAACAACTCCATACCATCCCCAAAGCAACGGAGCTATAGAAAGATGGCATAGATGTATTAAGGCATCGTTAATGGCTCGATTAAATGGTAATAAAAATTGGGCACAGGAACTTCCTACCGTAATGCTAGGACTCCGTGCTGCCAACAAGTCTAACACGAGCATCAGTGCCGCTCAAATGGTTTATGGACGATCCTTACGACTACCTGGTGAATTTTTGTAGAAACAGAAAATACCTTATATGAACCTTATACAATTGTACAAAATATCAATGAAACTATAAAACAATTGAAACCCATAAAGGAGAGTAGTATTAATAAACACTCTAAACCATTTTTTGTTCATCCCGATTTAAACAAGTGTACACACGTATTTGTAAGAAATGATAAGATAAAAAAATCATTAACTTGTCCGTATGAAGGTCCATATAAAGTCTTAGAAAGAGATGACAAAGTTTATAAGTTACAATTGCCAGATAGAGTATTAGTGATTTCAATTGATAGGTTAAAACCTGCTTATATATTAAAAGAAAATATATCTGTACCAGAAGAAAACCTTAAATCATGTATTAGGAAATCTAGCAGTGGCAGGGTCATTAAAACCCCAGTTAGATTTAGTTAGATATACACATAGGTATACATAGATATAAAATAGATATACTTACACAAAAATGTTATAACAACATTAATGTAACACATATATTATAAGAATAAGGAATAAAAAAAGACAAGCAAAGTCGTGTAGAATAAGTAGTATGTTAGTTACAAGCATTAGTATTAATTTAGTACTTTAAAATTAGCTTAGCATAGGTATTGCAAAATTTTGTAATCAGGTCAATATGCGATGTATGTTTAACAAGCAAAAACTGTAATTTAGAAATAAAACATATTTTGTAGCATAACTTAATCGATCGCCGTAGTGAAAACATAATTAAACTGCGAATTTTAATTGCTCATAATGGGTAAAACGTACAGCACAGAAAAAAAAACTGAGGAAGTCATTATTGCTCAAAATGGCGCGAATGATGCGACGAATTCGCATTTTACGCAACAAATGGAACTATCATTGTGTATTGTAATAGTAGCAATTATATTAGCTATCATGTACATGGTGTACAAAAAGTGTATACATCGCATACGAAAAGTAATCAGACAAGAAGTCGCTGGGCGCAGTGACAATAGTCCTCAGCACCACCAGCAGGCGCCACCGCGTCAAATGGTTTAGTGTAATGTCATACCAAACGTAAGAAGATAGTGTGTAGTGTTGTGAGTAATGGTGAAAAAAGTGTAAGGTCGCAAAAGCTCAGTTTCCTTATAAATAGTTATATTGAATGTAACCGTTAGTAAATAGTGTTGTTATAATTACATAAAAAAGGAATAATTAAAACGATAATGTGATGTAAATTGTAAAACATTTTAATATACTTAGTAAAACAAATTTTTACAGTAAATGAAAAGAAAAACAAATGTGTAATTTTTCTACCTACATTTTTATCTTGAGTAAATGTAAATTACATTATAAGTTGTAATAACAGTAATTTTAACATAAAAGTAGTAAATGAAATCAGTACAGTAACATATGTAAATTAATCAATTATGTATCTGTTTTTCGTAAACTCGAATGCCAAACAGTATAGGTAATGGTAATAACAATGTAACAGCTCAAGTTACGGCTTTGGCCGAAATGATAACCGCTATATTATAGGTACATCATAATTGTATTTTGTTATGTGTACTAATATTGTATCTTAATTTTATACCAAAAATTTTTAAAAAGGGGGGAATATTGTGGGGTGACAGTATTACGTATTGTATATCCTATATATGAATATCGAATAAAACAGTTCGGCTAATGACTCAGTAGAGAACGGTTGTTTCATTATCGGCTCCACTCCCCCGCACACATGCACTATACAAGTGCACAACAAGCATATTTTTGATTGAAGTGTTGGGAGATATGGCATTGGAGTCATTCACGACGCTAGCGATCGATGCTTAAGTAACAAGCATCGATCGCAAGATACGTTATGTAGAAAACAGAAGATGAACTCGCCTGAGTAAGTTACTTTTTCATGAGTTACATAATTTTATTTTGAAACAATAGTTTATATTATTATTTATGTAATAAGAGTCCTTGTAAGGGTCTTTCTTAACAAAGCAAAGGGTCATGCATATACCTATACGTGATATCATAGATATTTTTGACACACATCTTTAACACTTGAAAAATGAATGATAAACATGTAGATCAGATAGCGTACTTCTCCTTTAAGCGGAGCTTCTTTACTGATCTGTGACGTTAGCGTTATAATGAACAAGCTAAGAACAGTGTAGGAAAATGTCTTCAGTTTTAAAAATCTTTGCGACATTGTTGAAGAGGAATTTTATATAAGACGCGCCGTGCTGACTCCTGGGTCCGTAGACAAAATATCATTCGCTATCGTTAAATTCTTGCTAAAAAATGTAAATGTTATGCTGCCTTTATTTGACTTTTTGAAAGCAATTTGATGATGTTATACTTATACATTTTTCGCGTAAACAAATATCGAAAATGGAGGAAAAACACCTGAATATCTACTATTTATTTTATGCAATAAAAACATATAACGATTTTTTGGTATTATTATCCAAAATATTCAAATAGGGATAATTTACATAATTTTACGCAACGAATGAAAATCCAAAACATTGTACGTAATTTATACAGTAATAAACAAAAAGCAATATGAATATGAATTATGTTGGCAACTATTTTACTCATGTAAAGGAGGTGGCCAAGTTTCTAAGGGCGTTTGCCCTAAAATGATTTAAGATGATACATAATGAAAAAGTACATGCTGATTTTAGAATTAAAAGCTTTCTAAAAGTCTTTTAATTATAGAAACAGTATATAAAACCAAAAATGCTTCAGAAGTCCTGGATTTTTGTCCAGAAGTTATTGTATACGATGGATATATAAATATGTCAGACGGCTTTTTACTATTTTTAAGTAAATAAACTGCGTCTAAAATACTAAACAGATTGTAAATAATATCACACTGTGGTATTATTTTACTCCAAAAAATATTTAGACTAAAAGGAAATTATAAATAATGCAGTTTACATGTGAACATATTAATAATAAAAAAATGTTCAAAAACGATCAACATTGCCAGCCTCAGGTACTTTTATACACAACGAACAATGCAGTAAGCAACTCGTGTAATGTACTAACGTAGATTTGAACATTTTGAACCACCTAGCGTTCCATCTATTGGTAGCTGAAAAAACAAAATACCGCATATTATTTCAGTAAGAAATTCACAAATAATATTATATGATTAAATAGAATGAAGCAACACATAAGGTAATAGGGATGAGAATCAATTATAAAGTTACCTGTTGGGACCATTCTTGCAAAATGTAGGTATTGAAGATTCAATGATTACGAAGTTATCGAGTGTCGCCTCACGCGATTTACTGCCAATCCGCAATTAATACATCTCATGTTGATAAAGTCCCTTAACAAGTTATTAGATACTTAAAACGAACTATATTGTAAATACCAATATCCGCATGTGTGTCGTACGTTTTTCAAGAGATTGGCAAGAAAAAAATACAATTAGTTTTAATATTTTTTTATAAATATCATTCGTTAAGTCTTAACAATCTTTGACGTTTGTAATATGAAAATGGCGTGCATTTGCAAATAGCGCCACGTACCTACGCGTGGTGAAAATTAGAACTATATCTCACGTCTCATTTTCTCTTTAGTATTAAAGTGTGAAGCCTATTTATTCTCATAATGTGAAACTACTTGGTTAAATTCTGATAGCACCGGATTATCGTCCCATCTTTCTTTATTGTTCTACAATAATCAAAACAATGATTTATTACTGGACATATTATATACGGATAAAGTGTACAATTAGTATTAAAACATAAATATATTATTTTCCAATCATCACCTCTGTACAGGTCGCATTACAAGTTTCGTGGATTTTTTTGACATGCAGGGCTTAACCTGGCCACCTCCTCTTTGAGTTCGGTTAACAGAAAGTTTTGGCATTGAAAGCTTTTGTGAATAAGGGATGAGAAGGTTTACTACTCATTGTTTCGCCGTCCCTTTTCAGTCGACGTCAAAAGGTAGGAAGCTCATTATATATTTATATTTAATCTACGTTGGAAGATACAAAGTACTCGCTTTGTAAATAATAAGGTTGTTGATAGGGAGCTTGGAAAGTTAGAGAAAGTTAATCAAAACTATGTGAAAGAGGCAGATCCTTATCCTTACTTGTAAGAAGGCCTGTGCCCAGCTGTGCATTATAACCCCATAACAGATAAAAGAGGTTTAAGTATCTGTTCTGTGTTATGAATGAACTTCTTGGACTGAATTTTTAATCACGCAACTTGCCAATTAGACTACCGCTGCTTCAGCTACATGATATCTAGTACTGTTTGCTTTCACTGTGAGTAGTACGTATTCGTTTGTCTGACGCGTGAGCCAGCTAATTTCTAAAACAATACCTTCTATTCTGTTCTGTACCTTAGGAAATCCTTTGTGAACATGTAAATTACGTGAATATCAAATATGTATATAATTACTTCTAGCAAAACAAATTAACAATCCCCAGTGTATTACAGTTTTATAGGAACTTAGAATTGTTTGGCTTTAAATTGTTATTTATGATACTAGTGCGGTTATTTATGATACGAGTATACTCGTTTGTAAAAACCAACTTCTACAGACGAATGTCGCAGCCGTCTGGTTAAATCAGCCGCTTAACTGGAGGCCTAGCCCGTTGATTGAACGCCGGCATCCAAGAAGTAGACCGGCCGAAGTACAACTAGCCAAGTCATTGAGCGCAACGTTTAAGGCGATACCTCGTCGACACTCGCGACACCACTTGATTTATATTAATTGTGGTGAATATAGAACATAATAAACAAAAACGCTTTAGTGAATGATTAAAGAATGGTATTTGTAATTTTTTGAGATGTGCTGCTCGGTATAAGATATTCCTGTACATGTAACCTATTTTTTCATTATTGCCGAAAGTGGCCACTTTTAACAATAAAAAATTTGGTTATTTATAGGTAGACACTTTATACAAGATACATCTTTAAAAATTACAAATACCGTTCTTTAGCAATTCTCTAGAGCGTTTTTGTTTATTATTTTCTAAATTCACCATAATTACCAACAATCAATTGGTGTCGCTAGTGTGCACGAGGTAGCCCCTTAACCTGAGATGGCTGAACGTCATGTCAGTCGTCTGGTTTAAATTAGCCATTTAATTGGACGCCTAGGCAGGTCGTTTAAATCGAAGAGTTTTTGTGTGACTGTGTGAGTTTTTTGTAGGTTGAAGGTAATTTTATTTATGACCACCTAGAACCAAAACGATGTCAGTTATAACTAAAAAAATAACCTTGAACTTGCCAATCAAACCAAAACTTTTCAGTAGAAGACGATCCACTCAATACGCCAAGTCGTTAAACGTTAAGTGAGTCTAGTTCAATTAACTATTGGGCTAGGCATTCAATTGGATGCCGGCGTTTAATCAAAGGGCCAGGCATCATTTAACCAGACGGCGGCGACATATATATATACATAATACCATAGTTACAAATCCGCACGTGTGTCATACAATCTTTTGCAGCAGATTTTCGAGAAAAAATTACAACAGCAATATTATTTTATTTTTAAATAACAGTCGGAATGTCGCAGCAATCGTTGACGTTCCTAATTTGAAAATAGCGCACATTTGCAAATAGCGCCAAGTGCGCGTGTTGAAAATTCAAAGTACTCTACTATTTTCTCTTTAGTATTAAAATGAGATAATTGTATTGAGCTAAAGCGCTTCCAAAAAGGTTCGATCATTCAGCCTATAATGTGTAACTCCTTGGTGTACGTACGTACGTTAATACGTTTACGTACGACAACAACATAAGCCAAAGCCATTTTGACCATAGATTAGAAAGAGTAATCTTGACAAGTCATTCAGTTTTCTTCCGTCAATCTGACTGTAATGTTGCCATTATATTAAAAACGATTATTTAATCGATTATTTGGCTTTGTTTTTTTTAGTTCATTCTCCTTGTAATGGGAAGGCAAAGGGTACTAATGCCCATACAGCCATGTCTTCGGTTTTTATTTATTTCATCATTTATTGCATTAAAATGCTGGCGTTTCAATGCATCGTGGGACGATATGACGCGAAATATATGATGACAGTCTCCATATGATGCTACTTGACGAGGTGGATAAGCCCAAAAATTCTCATCGTATTTCACAGCAATCACTTTTAATAGAATAGTTTTTTAGTTGCACGTCAACACAAACACTTATTTTATAAAACTACGCCACTTTTATAACATAAAGTTCGCTCCGACACAATTTTTAATTCTTGTAATAAAAATCTTGACTGATACCACCAAATCCCGCCAAACCTCGTTTTATATAGTAATTAAAATATAAAACCAGAAAAAAATTACGTCCTGAGGCGGGAATCGAACCCGCGACTTTTCGCAATCCGGGCGACTGCTCTAACCAAACTGAGCTCGTTTTTATTTTATTTTTCTTAAGAAGTTTCTGCGTGGAAAGCATTCAAATACACGTAGAATAGCAATAATCTAATTTTATAACATGACTATGAAACTATTAAACATAGTCGACCATCAAGAAAAGGAATCGGATTCGGTATACTCAGAAATCGGTTCTTATTTTAGATCTGTACTTTTATTGTGTGGCAACATTTTCAATAAAGCCAAGACAAGATGGTTCGTTGAAAGTTCTTAATCATTTAACTACAAATAAAAACTGTCTTTAGTCCCAGGCTTACACTAATAGTTTTGTAAACATTGTTGGGAATAAAAAAAATAAACTAATTTTGTGGTTTTTATTTTGTAAGGGCACAAAAGCCCAAAAGGCGAGATTATTTTTGGGCATTCTCCATTACTATGATGTAAAAATACTACCAAATTGGCCATGATTACAGTAACGGCTAATGGTTCCTTGGGTAAACGATGCTTATAATTCCAGAGTCGGTTCTCTGAAGAAACAATTATCAAACTATTTTACCCAAACTTCTTTGTGGTAAGACAACAGAACTTCTTTTACTGTTATGTGGGTGAAACTGATGAGCTAGACCGCCAAATATTTGACGACCAACTGGCCGTGCGGTCTGTACCCTTTGCTATACAGGCTACTTAGTCAGGGGTCCCGGGTTCATATCCCGGTAGGAGCAAATGTTTGTATGATGAGTACGAGCATTTGTTTACGAGTCATGGATGTTTATTTAGTATATTTATAAAATTTATATACATAATTATTATCATTATTTCTCCGTTATCTAGTATCCATAACACAACAAGCTCTTAATGATGCTTACTTTGGACTAGATAATAGGTGTGTGTGTATGAATATTATTATTATTTATTATTATTATAATCATATAAAACGAATAAAATGACTTATTTCTGCCCATTTATGTTTCAAAGTGTTGGGGTCCTAACTGAGGACCGATTTCAGGGTTTAATTATTTTATTTAAAATTTGTGGTTCCGGTGGATGGGCTGTGGATACATGATTGATGACGACATATTTCCATCAGAACATCCTAAACAGATATTAGATTCTGGTATCTAGTAGTTTCGATTCAAAGATCACTTTCTCTCTCATTCTTACTTTGTTCAAATTCAGCGGCAAACCCGTGTCTTAAATAAATGGGACGTTTTGAATACGCTTTTTTTAAGAATTTGAAATGAGATGAATCGTAGCACAGAATTTGTTATTCCTTATTAAAATTATCTGTCCTATACAGCGGTAGGAGTGGGAATACAAAAAAAAAACATTCTTAAGCTTAATTAATATCTCATAAACAAACAAGGCAGGTTTTTGTTGAACACAAAAGGCTCTATAGAATTCTATTAAAGTATAAATTTTTATTACTTGTATTAAGATTCTATTCTATTAAGATTTGTTTTCCTCTGAGCCATAAGAAAGAGCCTTAGCCCCGAGCCGTTTTGAATTAGATCTGTTGTTGAGAATACAAACAATTTTGTTGGATTATAAATTATATATATACATAAGGTATACAGGGTGGCACATTTAGATCGGTCAGTATGGGTAAGTCTGAAACTATAAGACATACGAAAATCTCTTCTTAGGAACCATGTCATCGATTTTAGTAATAAGAAAAACTGCATTCATACATTTATAAAAAAACGCATACTCAGCTCGGGAATCGAACCCGGACGTTTTGAAAAATTAAACTTACACTATTTTTTATTTACAGGACCTAGGTCCTCTGGTTGCTACGACGTCACAGAGAGACACAGATACACAGACAGACACGTCAAACTTATAACATCCTTGTTTTTTCATCGGGGGATAGTATAGGACGATATTGCAAAATGAAAAGGAAATGCAATCCGGACAAGTCGGTTTCTTACAAGCAAAACTTGTCGTAAAACTCTGTTCTGACATTTATGCTTAGTGAGTTTCCACTCATTGCATGGATCTTATATGCTCGTTTTCACTAACATTTGCTTAGCGTTAGGAGTCTCTTAACGATTTTTATCTCAGTCAATCTAAAGGAGATAGAAAGAAACAAACGTCCTTATAAGAGTCACCTAAGCATAGGGAATGGTTAGTGAAAACGGACAATAGTGTCATAAGTTTTGCACGTGACGTCATTTGTGGTTATTACCTATAGTAGTAATTCCAAATACAAGTGCGAAATGAAAAATCGCGCATGAAATTGTAGTTTGGCTAAGTGCAAAGTATAAACCGTACCTATTATAGTGCTTATTATACAGAACGCCTGTCAATGCAACATTAACGTTTTTATGGCTACATTTCGTCTGACCGTCAATCAGCAGTTTCTTAAAACCGCGCTGTATAGTAAATATGTACGTAGAGACATTATGTGAAACTTCATGTTCTCCGACTTCGCTGCGACCCAGGTATTGTTGTAGAAGCTCGACGTCCTAATTCTATGTGGCTTGTATTTATCTCGAAAACAAAGGAAATCTGACATCTGTTTGTGACGGCTTTTGTTCACGTTGCTGCTTGTTCACAATAATCTTCTAATTGCAAAAAAATCCGTTTATGTGGTACCACTCCATAATTACGTTTTTTAGCTACCAAACAAATATTGGAAAACATTTCACAAAGTTTAGAAGGATATACTCGTATCTGAATCCAAATTTTCCGCGTAAAAGGATTCCTATGAGAAAACACGACCTATTTTCCAGCATAATTTACAACTTAGGTATATTGTTAATACTGAGTGCTCATGACATGATCCTCGAAACTCCTAAACAAGTTGGGAACTACGCTAACAGCAATGTGGTAAAGGAGGTGGCCGAGTTTTTAAGGGCGTTTGCCCTAATATAATTTGAGATGTACTGAAAGAAAAAGTACATTATTAGGAAGCCTTTCATTTTTGAATCAGCGTATAAAACAAATATGTCCTAGAAGTCCCGGATTTTTTTTACAGGGGTTAATGTATGTATACGATGGATATAAAAATATGTCAGACGGTTTTGTACTATTTTTAAGAAAATAAACTGCGCCTAAAATACTAAACTAATAATTAATAATATCCGCACTTGTGTTATACTATGGTTTTCCACAGATTTGCGAGAAAACAGTACAATAAGTATTAATATTTTTTTATAAATATCACTCGCCATCTTTGTTCTAATATGAAAATGGCGCGCATTTGCAAATAGCGCCATTTTTATTATCACGTGCGCGTGGTGAAAATTAGAACTACATCTTTTATCTCATTTTCTCTTTAGTATTGAAGTCTGAAAAACGTATTGAGCAAAAGCGCTTCCAAGGAGGTTCGATCATTCAGCCTATTTATTCTCATAATTTGAAACTCCCCATTTGTTTTCTGATATCATTGTACTTAATCAAAACAATTATTTATTATTATTATTATATTGTTCTGGACATATAGGGATAAAATGTACAATTAGTATCAAAAATTAAATAAATATATTATTTTTCATACATTAATCACTTCTGTACAAGTCGAATTTCAAGTTTCGTGTATTTTATTGACTTCCTTTGATCTTTGCCACCTCCTTTACGTTGTTTGCTCTGCGGGCAAATAGTTGTGACAAGTGATAACATATAGCTTGGTAACTGAATATTGTAAGTTATCAAACTTTGAAACAATTTAAGAGCCTTGGAATTATTCTAAAGTTAGAGCCTATTTACCGAGCGCATATGAAAATTATATTTTTGCAAGTGTCCAATTTAGATGTACTGAGTGTTTTGTCATTTATTCATTAGATTTTCTCTTTTTTAATAAGAAAATGGATAACGTTAAATTTTTTTTTGAGGATACTTACTATTTCGGTATCATTGTACTTAATCAAAACAATTATTTATTATTATTATTATATTGTTCTGGACATATAGGGATAAAATGTACAATTAGTATCAAAAATTAAATAAATATATTATTTTTCATACATTAATCACTTCTGTACAAGTCGAATTTCAAGTTTCGTGTATTTTATTGACTTCCTTTGATCTTTGCCACCTCCTTTACGTTGTTTGCTCTGCGGGCAAATAGTTGTGACAAGTGATAACATATAGCTTGGTAACTGAATATTGTAAGTTATCAAACTTTGAAACAATTTAAGAGCCTTGGAATTATTCTAAAGTTAGAGCCTATTTACCGAGCGCATATGAAAATTATATTTTTGCAAGTGTCCAATTTAGATGTACTGAGTGTTTTGTCATTTATTCATTAGATTTTCTCTTTTTTAATAAGAAAATGGATAACGTTAAATTTTTTTTTGAGGATACTTACTATTTTGGATTTTGCGGATAATTTGCGGATACTTATACAGCACTGAAACACCAGCTGCTATCCTGCTGAAACAACATAAATAAATAAAGAAGGTCAATCCATATGACGCTCGCATACACAGATATGAACTTTAAAAAAAAAATTTAAAATAAAAAAAGGATGCTTTTATTAAACAGGACTTGAGATTGATGACCGTAGAAGTTCGTGCGCTTGTTGACCCTCGTTTTATGGAGCAAACCCTCTGTATATATCTAATACTATCAACAATGGCAGTATGTTTCAAGCTGCACTAGATTTCTAAGCATGTGGACTCTTCTTACCGCTTCACATCAAACGGTGTTGAGTCATTTACCGTGCTTAGTTAGTATACACGTATAAAAAATGTTTTTTTATATTGTTGCAGTTGGAGAATGTGCAGCTCCTGGACAAATATAATCTACGGAACCCCTCAAAGGGCACCCTGTACTTCGCGACCACACATCTCATATTTGTGGACCATGAGATGAGGAAGGAGACATGGGTATGGCATGAAAATATACTCGTTGCTATAAAAATAAGACATATCGTCGGGGATAGTGCAAATCCGCGAATCTACCATACGTAAAGGCCGCGTATCTGCAATAGATCCAGTTTTACAGGGGAAGGTTAAAAAACTTAAAAAGTTTTTTATTTTACGAATTTTAAGCTCATTTTTACACAAAGAGTAATTATTGATGTGTTCTATCTTTTCTTAGGAAAATATAAATACCTCTAATTAGCCAATCAAGATTCTGCGTGAATTTCTCGCGACAACTTAAATGTGCTACATTTGTCAGATACGCGGAATTATCCAATGCTAGTTACGCGGACTTGCACTATCCCCGACGATATGATATTGAGTTTAGTGGGTTAGGTACTATTCCTTTTTTGCAATATTGAGTTACTTCTACGAGTTCTACGATATTGCAATTGTCTACAGGCGATGATTCTACGACTTAACTAACAGATGGTAAGTACCTAGAGACCAACAGTTTGCTTATCAATCTTTGGCATAAAAGATTGACTTTCGTGTGCTTAGACTGTCATTAATATGTAAGATATAATTATTATGTACCTATATCTATACTTAAGCCAACTTAGATAAAGAAGAAATGTAAACAAACCAAATGTCATTTTGTGTAGCTTTGTCCTTTTTTATCTAAGTTATACTTACTTACTTTAACTAATAAACTGTGATCCTAATAGTCGTTATTAACGATAATGCGGAGAGCGAATTTAAGGGTAAAAAAATTATTTAAATCAAACACGTCCTAAGGGAAAATGGGTAAACTGACAAATGTTTATTTTTCAATATAATTGTATCAAAAATGGCAAAAATAAGAGTAAAAATATCAAAAGTGTTGATGCCTATAAAAACGTGGTCCAATGCGCCCATGGATTCTTCCCTTCTTCTTCTTCCCTTTTTTTAAGTGACGCTAAGGAACACTAGTTTCTAAGAGGACTCTTTGACACCTGCCGTGCTAGCACCGGCTACTCTATCCGTCCTTTTCAAGATGCAGTCTAGAGACTGACATAGCTAAATTAAAACTATTGGGAACTACGACCTCGTTATTCTTCCACGGAAGACCGATTTTATATTTCCCATCTGGTAAGCGACGTGTGGTATCCTCAAAGTTTTTACACGTCTAAAATCATTTTGGATAAAATGTTTCCATTCAGTTATACCTATACAAATCTAATTTGTAATAAATTTTAATCAAAGAATCTGAAGTAAAATCATCGGATCGAATTTGACGGACGAAATCTACAGGCTAAGTTTTACTATCTTAGACCATATGTTCTTATGGTGCTTATGGTCTAAGTTACCTACAGTGAAAACCGAATAGAACCCAACAAAGACAAGTGTTGATAGCAACTGCTTGCGATCTATTCCCTTTACAGATTTCATTGGAAATCATGAGGAGCCAGGTATTCATGCGGATGCCTATTATTACTTTAGGCTCTCCGTATTCATAACAGAGAACATCAACAATGTCAGTCAAGTGTGAATATTGTGCAATATTTTTAGCCTGCTTTAAAAATCCCAGGTCCGGTCTTGCGTGGAATATTGCTCGCACTTGTGGGATAGCACCGCCAAGTACCTCCTCGATGCACTGGACAGATTGCAGCGTCGTGCTGTCCGTATTGCATTTGCTTCAAGACGTTGCGTCGCTTAGCGCCTTTTATCGGCTATATCACGGAGATTGTTCTAAAGAGCTTTTCGAACTTATTCCATCTTCTCTCTTCCTGCCGGCACGCATGCCGGTCTTTGGAGTCATCAATTCACTGTCTCCACCTCAACATCACGCACAAAGAAATTTAGTGCCTCTATCTTCCCATATGGACTCTTGTTATCGCTTCACATCAGGTGGTGTTGGGTGATTTGAGGAACACAAAATTAAGTATGGCATATCACCTCAAATTACTACTACCAGATGGTAGAAACTTCTTAAGTTAAGAAGTTTTAGCATAGTCTAAGCCAAATTAAAGAGTCACAAAAAATGATATGTTGACTATCATTGGTCATTTAGACTCCGCACTATTGGCGATATGAAGGTCACAAACGCTCATGAGCCTCTTTAATTGCGACGTGACAGCATCGCTGAGCGTCTTTTATCTGCTGTATCGTGGAGTCCTCTAAAAATCTTTTCAACTTCATTCTTCCTTCCGTCATCTCTCACAAGAACACGCGTGTTGTTCTTTGGAGTCATACGCTGTGTCCATCTCTAATTAACGCACAAAGAAATTTGGTGACTCGTTTCTTTTTCGTAGTTACAAAGTATGGAATGCTCTGCCAGCGTGCGTTTCCTTTTCCTTAGAATGATAATGATATGAGGTCCTTCAAACGTGGCGTGAAGAGGCACCTTATGGGCCGGCAGAATGGCTATATCTAGTGAAGTATACCTACTGCACCAGCTGTTTCCAGATTTGTATTCCACTTTACGCTTGACATCAGGTGGAGTTCTGTCGTTTGTCGTGCTTTGTATAAAAAAAAAAAAACAAGTTGAGAAAAGGGTTTTTCAAATGTTGACTAAACCCCGGCTTATTGTATTACCAATGAATATTCGCCATCTCGGACATTAACCTACTGCACCACATTGGCCATATGATTAACACTAGCTCTCTTAAAGTGTTAATGATTTCACGTTTCAATAACGCAATACATGGCATAGAATATATAAAGGTGTTCAAACTGTCATTTTTTTTAGATTTCAAAGCTCATTCCTGTTGTAGGTATTGTGTCAGTTTCTTCGAATCTATATTTGATGAGCCTCAAACCACAACCTCAGCATTCCCAAGAGGATTTGATGTTTTTGATTTTCTTGAAATAAATAGTTTAAGTATACGAGATACTTGAATGTATCGTATTCTTTTCACTTTCAAATTGACTTGTGTATATAGAAAATCGCAAACCCATTCTTGCTCGAAACGTTCTCATGGGATTAGTACGGAGCTGACTTAACAGACAGGCGACCCGAATTAAAGTCGCAAGATATAAGCTCCTTTGCTAAAACATTTATATTTAGAATACGTGATAAATAGTGCTAGCTAAGTCACGCGAAATACATTTGCGAGACAAGGGTCGTGGACGGATAAACCCTGTTAGGTGTACTTAGGACTGTCATAAGGCTCGTTTGCTTTGATTTATTAGTTAGTATTTATCCTCTTTTTCAGTGACAATAGAAAAAATAACTTTATTACAACTAAACAATATGTTTATTTTATAATCTAATGTGATTCTAGAAAGTAGAATTTATAGAATGACCTTTTTTGTAATTACTGTTGGATAATTTAATATTAATTTTAACTAAGTATATTAGTACTTCTGACTCATCATCAGTGGGATAAAATTTATTTTATTTAAAAATAATAGTTTACCGAATATGTATAGTAGAAATACGTATAGTAAGTACATGAAAATAAAGAGAGTGTAAATGAAAATAAGTTAACCTAACTGCGCCTGAAGTAAAAGGTATTTTTTATTTCACGAGTATAGCCCAGAATCATATAAAACTTTTGCAAAATATGTCTGGTTTTATACATATTTAAAGTAAAATTTACCCTTGAAATAAAACTGTTTACGAGTTTCTTCTCTTAGTATATACCTTATGTAAGGTTTAATAAATAATTCTGTGGGACTTTCTATCTGAACTTTGTGCATTGAATTAAAATATATGGGTAAAGTAGGTATTTAGATTATGAAAGATCAGCAGATGCTTTACTTTGATACTATGTAGCCTGTTAATATAGTTGTAGCGTGTTCCAAACCTGAATTTAGGCATCCTTGAGCTGATTGATCGGAAGCTGAAGTAGTAAAATACATAGTACAATTTTGTTGTTCCAGATACTCCTAATGCATATATCGTCAGTGGACCGTCTCCCTATCACCACGACTGGCTCTCCACTCCTCGTCCGCACAAAGACCTTCCAGTCTGTATTCTTCGTCATCCCACGGGAGAGGGACTGTCACGAGATGCATCAGACGCTACTGCGGCTTAGTCAACCTGGTACTTATTTCTTATTTTATTTTTCAGTACATTAACTTAGAAGTTAGTTGGTGGTTGTAAAGCTAGTAAAGTATAATAGTATGAGGAGCGTAAGTGTTTTTCTTAGAAAATAATAAATTTGAAGGTTAATTTTTACCGTCATCATGCCAGCCATCCAGTTAAGCGGCTGATTTAACCAGACGGCGGCGACATATACTTAGATATATGTATATGTAATTTAATGTGACGTTTATATGTTCTTTATTTTAGTACACATTGACGAGTTATACTGCTTCCACTACAAATCTACGCCGGATGATCTTCCAAAATCAGCGGGGTGGAATTTCTTCGATATACAGACTGAATTCCAAAGAATGAATGTGCCAAATGATCAATGGGTGCTGTGTACTGCCAACAAAGACTATGAGGTACGTATTCTGTTTTAGGTTATGCTTCTAGAGTAAAGCTGGAATACAACTCCGAGTTTATGAGCTATAAATTAACTCAATACCTAAAATATCGTTTTGGCGTTATTCAAGATTCTCTTCTAGATCCGCTGTCTTACTCATTTCTTTTCCTTAGTTATGTGATACGTATCCAAGTGAAATATACGTGCCCGCTAAGGCCACGACTGCAATTCTTCTGGGGAGTGCCAGCTTCAGGTCTCGCGGACGTTTGCCAGCTCTCGCATATCTCCATCACAATAAAGCGGCTATAGCAAGATGCAGTCAACCGCTGAGCGGATTTTCTGCTAGGTATGTAGCTATTATATTTAAGTACTACTTTTATTTGATAATAGGAACATTAGTTTAATTTAACTTAAAATTATTTGAGGAATATGTTTTGCTTCGGATACTTTTGTTACTAAGAATAATGTTATGAAATTCTTTTAGGAAACTTTTATTTATTGTTGTAATTTTGCTGCAGGTGTATGGAAGATGAGCAGATGCTTGACCTTATCCGGCGAGCAAATCCTAACTGCGGGTACATGTACGTGGTCGACACACGACCACGGGTTAGTATAATATAGATAACTATCATAAAACGTGTGCAGTTTTCATTGTCTCTTGCTAATATATTTGCTACTTTTCTCTTACTATCTTATTCTTTTTATATCAAAATACTGTCAACTATTTTATAAGTAAAGTCTTTAGTAAGGATTCTTTGTGGAAGTTTATATTGATTTTCGCACTTTTATCTGGCTTCACCAGCCTATATACGTCCCACTGCTGGGTACAGGCCTTCCTAAATGGGAGAAACACATGAGGAGTTTTGGGCTTTAACTCCACCACGCTGGCCCAATACGGGTTGGAGGGTTAAAGCGGTTGCAGTAACAACCGGAACCAATGGCTTAACGTGCCCTTCGAAGCACGGAAAAGCTCGAGATTAGAAATCTTTGGTTGACCCATCTCTGGATCGATCAAGGAAAAATCATTACGCAACTGAGCTCCTCCCTATCTGGCTTAGGTCGTAAGTAAATATATGCATAGTCTGCTATTCCAAAGCCGAGAATCTGCACTTCTGTAACTTTTCTCCGACAACTATAGATAAGATATATTCTAGATGCCTGTAAATAAAAAATACTATTCTTCCAGATAAACGCCATGGTAAACCGCGCGGCTGGCAAAGGCTATGAGAACGAAGCGTTCTATGAGAACATTAAATTCCAATTCAGTGGCATAGGCAACATACACGTTATGCGAAAGAGTTTACAGAAACTTGTCGAAGGTAAGCATAACAAAATCTATTAGTTTATTTTATTTATAACGGAGTAACCATTCGAAGATGGAAGCGAACTACATCCGAATTCCGCAAAAACAGACGAACTTGCTTTTATTACTCCAACTGCAGAAAAAAAAATGCGGTTAACATTTTTGCTATTGCGGCAGACTTAGATAAGATGGTGGCAGCTAGCCAGAAGAACTTAGAAAAGCCCTGTAATTTTTCAGTAGTGTTATATGGAATATTTTCAATTTAGATTCTTTAATATCTTTTTTAAAATTTAACTACATGGCTTACGTTATTTTCTAGTTGTAGTTTTTGTACAAAATAAACTTTGTGCGTCCGCGAGCGAAACCTTATGAGGCCCACCGTAAGCGGAAATGATAAGATCCGCAGTAGAACTAAGGTCGCCGACAAAGCCCGAAGAATTGCGAAACTCAAGTGGCAGTGGGCAGGCCACATTGCAAGGAGGACTGACGGTCGTTGGGGCTGAAAGGTCCTCGATTGGCGGCCACGTACCAGGAGACGCAGCGATGGTAGGCCCCCCACAAGGTGGATAGGTGGATTGACGATCTGGTGAGGGTCGCGGGAAGCCGATGGATGCGGGCAGCACCGGACCGAACGGTTTGGAGATCCCGGGGGAGGCATATGCCAAGCAGTGGGCGTCTCGCGGCTGAAATAATGAGCGAAACCACCCTCACTGACAAGTTGCCATGTTTGTAAAATTTTGTACGATGAATATAAAATTGGCACTTGATAATATAATTTCCATTTATATACGAAATGGCTGGTTGTTCTGGCCATTTTTATCGTCGTTGATATTTTGTAATTGCGATCTTCTGTACGGCGAAGGCGAATCCGTAAACTCCTTATTGTAGCAGAAAAACGTGATACTGTAACTACAAAGTTTTCGTTCTGTTTAGAAACTGACGCGGTTTGTTTGCTTTCAGCTTGTGAACAAAATACTCCAACCATGTCGTCATTCCTAAGTGGATTGGAGTCGTCGGGATGGCTTAAGCATATCAAGTGAGTTTTGTTTTAAGTTAAACTTCTGGTCTTACGTCACTAATGCCACATTTCTTCTTTCGGTAGTCCAAGCCGGTTACGATGAGCTATTCCCAGTAGTATAGGTACCTACAATTGGTATTTGCAGGATTTTAAAAGCCGTGATAACTGGAGATGTTTCATATCGGGATAGGTATGTGTACACTATTTTAAAAAATCAGGAAAAATCTCCTGAATCCGGGAAAAATACTAATAATTCGTTTTCATCCATATTTTTTTTGTACAAAATTTAAAATTTTTCTTCGTTTTCACCATTATTCAATAGGGCAATATGGCGGGAGACATTATAATCGACTAAACGTCACCAAAGTGACAGGCGCCATGATGAATATTTGACTGTTGCAGTTTATTCTATAAAAAAAACTTGTTTTGTACCACGCAACAAAGCAAAAAAAAAAGAAAACGGACAATGGAACACTGTTGTGCATATTTTTATCTATTTTATAGTATACTGTACGTACATAGACCTGGCCGGGTCTCCCAAGTCTCCATACATTTTTGAAACATCTCTTACAATAATAGGTCTGTAAGATCGGCTTAGTCTTAATAAGGATCGGCGTATGCTGTCGTCGAATGTAAAGAGTGCTTTAAATCGAAGTGCGTGGTAGTTCAGTATATTTTTTATATCATTCAGGTCCATATTAGACACGTCCTGGTGGATAGCATGCGCCATAGAGAGTGGCGTAAGTGTATGCGTGCACTGCAGCGACGGCTGGGACCGTACGGCGCAGGTGTGCTCGCTGGGGGCGCTCCTACTAGAGCCGCATTACCGGACCATTAACGGCTACCAGGTACAGTATTGAAGGCTACCGGGTCCAATACCAACGGGTACCAGGTACAGTATCAACGGCTACTGGGTACAATTTCAATGGCTACCAGGTGCAGTATTAACGGCTACCAGGTATTGATGGAATAATTAGCATTAGCAATCATTAAATTTTAAATGAATGGTAATTCACATCGATCGTCTACATTCGCGTCTCGCTGCTGTCATACGAAATAACAGAGCACTCGATCGCGACGTAGCGCCAATTGATGTTAATGCTAATTAATCCCCGACGAAAAAAGAGGGGTGTTATAAGTTTGACGTGTCTGTCTGTGTATCTGTGTGTCTGTCTGTGGCATCGTAGCGCCTAAACCAATGGACCGATTTTGATTCGTTTTTTTTGTTTGAAAGTTGATGTGACTACGATGATTCTTAGCTATAATATGAAGATCGGTTCAGACGTTTGATGACTATCAGCTTATTTTCTACATGATAATAGGGTTTTACTAACTTTTACAGATCCAATTGATTTGAAATTGGGTGTACTGTCACTTCGGTCACATTCCCATGACATACTATCCTTGAGCTGAATCTATGCCATTAAAAAGTCTGCGAAATACTTAATTCTTCAGAAACTTACAGCAGATATGTATAGCGTGTTTGGGCTCTTATGAATAGTCTCAATGAGATGGTGTTAGATAGATGATTAATGACGCCGGGGGTTACTTAAAATTTTTAATTTTGTATTTTTTTTCATTATGTTCTGTGTGATGCGAACGAATGATTTTACGACGTGGCCCGAAATTACACAATGGTTTCCGAAGTAATAGGACTGACTGATTAATCCGTAAAAATCAGCGTTTTCATTCCCTGATGACCTTCCGCTGCTCAATCGTTTGTTTAACAGCGGAAATCTATAAAAATGCATACGTAATTTAATTTACATAAACATGTCTGTGATTTCCGAGTAGCGTTGATCTTCTGAATATGTTCCGAAACTGTTGTCCTCCCACAGGCGTTGATAGAGAAGGACTGGCTATCGTTCGGTCACAAGTTCACTGCCCGGTGTGGTCACATCGCGTGCGACGGCCGCGAGCGCTCGCCCGTGTTCACCCAGCTGCTCGACTGTACCTGGCAGCTGTTGAGGCAGAGGCCGGAGGTGAGGAACACCTGGGATCCTAACGTTACTTATGAAAATATTTAAACTAGAAAAATTTCAGATCGAACCCGCGACCTTTTACAATCTGGGCGACTGCTCTAACCCCCGCTCCCCCGCCTCAGGACGTGCAATTTTTCTAGTTTAGATATTTTTATAAGTAAATAATTTTCAAACATTTGTAACAATGTTAAAATGAAAATTAAGAATATCCTAACGTTATCTTAATGTTAATGCCCATTTTCACTAACCATTCCCTAAGCTTAGGTGACTCTTAATGCCATTAATATCTGATAGAAACGAGACAAAAATCTACGGACAATCAACAATCAACATTTTTTTATATTATTTCAATACATTTTTGTGTAATCATTTTAAATATTTTTTCAAATAAAAAGGAAATGAGTTTGATCATCAAAATGTTATTTATTACTTTTTCAATGAATTGATTCTTCACAAATATTAAAAAGTAATAAGTACCTAGATTTAGCATTTTTGCCTTTACTGCACCCTGTGGGCAGAGAATCGAATTAAAAAACTGATAAACATTTTTTGACCCTGATTGCACAGTCAACACACAGCGCACTTGACACTATACCGGGTTAATTTTTAAGCATGCCAAAAATTTACACAATGCGGTCTACCCAAGAATATGAACGACTTTCACTATGAGACCAACTGTGTAATCACAAAAACATCACCTGTTCCATACATTTTGGTCGAGTTTGTATCGAACTTTTGTAGGAAATAGCTGTTTTTTTTTGTAAACAAGTAGGCATCACCTGTATGTTTTAAACATTTCCCGAAATTTCAGACGAAACTTAAGCGTGTTTCGTGATATTAAAGGTCTTTATTAGAAAACCCTATTCTTTCGTTTGCCTTACGAATGGTCTCTATTATTACAAATGCAAGGTTCAGAATTGATACAAACACTATGGTAGCTTCGTGTATTGTATTTCACTATTTCTTTCCTCTTGGAGGGTCTCAGTGATGACACCGCGTTGTCTCCTCCCAACGGTCGATACTGTACCTACAGGTAGTGACCGAAGCAACCATGCGGGAGGTGACTTCTCTTCTTCTTCAGCTGACTTCTCCAACACCGGACGGATCGCTGATCGTTCGGTGGCCGGCTGCTTGGGTGGCGAGTGCCTCACCCCATTGGTGCATAGCCTCTCTCTGCGCCAGGGTGCGAACCTGCCTTACTTAGGTCGAGTCGTTCCCCCCGCTCTCTTGCCACGACCCGGTGTTAATGCAGTCATCCTGAAATGCCTTCTCTTCCCAGTAATTGCACTCTTAATACAATTATGTCATAAAATTACAATTATTATACTTTTTCAATGGGCCTGATTCTGAAGACACACTCTAATTCTAAATTTAAGTACATACAGTACAACTCTTTCTCGCATTATGTAATAGGAAAAAGATATCAAGAATTTGTTCACAGCTGTCAATTAAAGTCAGATAGATTTTAAAGATACCATAGACAATTTTAGACGGCATGTACGGAGGTGCCTCCGAAACACTGCATTTCACGTTCAATAAGGTCGAAAATTAAACGCACGTTTGATAATGTCAATTTATATATATCGTATTCATTTTGCAAGAAATAAATGCACTGAACTTAAATTGAGACTTGCCATGTGTTCTCCAGAATTAGGGCCAATGTCAAGTTAAAACAGATTCATAAAAAAAAAAAACATTAATTTTAGTCAAAAATATTAAAAAGAAACTAAAACAAATCATAAGTAATTATATTATATTATTTAACGCCTCTTTTAGTGTCTGCCTGAAATAAATTCTTTAATACGATAGTATGTTGATGAATTTTAATTTGTTACTAGGGACCATGGACTAAAAATAAAACAAATATAAAGCAATCTATTTCTTTAGTAAAATTAACGACATTTCAACATCTATCCGCTTCCCTAATCTATCTGTAAAAACTTACCACTTACTTCACCAAGTACATCAAGGCACTGGATTATGAGTCAACGGAAATATTTTTCTCTCCTATAATAGGAATTTGAAACTCATGTGTTTGTTTGGGAACTTTATCACACTTTCATGTATTTCTTTAGAAGACGGTGGTCCACACCGTCTTCTACGAAATCACACACAAACACTCGCACATACAGAGACACTTCGTCACTCCTACAGCTACACCTCATATCAAACTCTTTCATTAATATACCATTTCGTCTCGGGATTTGAATGTTTCATACAGGGAGCTCTGCGGGGCGACGGCCTAAACGCATAGGTTTGAAAATTGGTATGGTTCATGTCGCCTTATGGTAATTTCGTGCCCCATATGAAAGCAATTTATGGGTATCATAGCAATACTATTGATGTGGCCTTGAATGGCGGTCGCCCTGCGGGTGACCTTTGCCGTCAGTTTGATGTTTTAAACGTCACTTGCGATATTAAGGTTAATTAATTTCATATACTTACTTAATTGTATCCCTCAGGCTTTCCAATTCAACGAGCGGTTTTTGCTGACGCTGCATGATCACGCACACGCATGCCAGTACGGCACCTTCATTGGCAACTGTCAGAAGGATCGGCGAGATCTCAGGTACGTACCCCTAGTGAGAGTTCCAATACTATGAATTTAAACTGAACGAAACCGTCGTGTTTACCTATCAAATCTTTTCTTCAATCAGGGCGTCGTAATAGATTTATTTAAATTTTTCAGTTTTACAGTTTTGTTATACAATTCTAGGTTATCAGACCGAACGTTCTCATTATGGGGCTATATGGCTAATCACCTCAACGAGTACAAGAACCCTTTATACAATCCCAAGGCACATCCAGATATTTTGAAGCCGGATTTGAATGCACAGAGTATCAGGTGAGTAAGATTTATGGATGCTAAAAATGCCAGTCTCAGACTAACCTTTGGCTTTTAATAATTAAGTAACTGTAATGGTACCTTGCGAGAGAGGGATAAAGATATGATTTTCTTATAAACTTAGTTTGGATTTCAAATATTCGGCCCTTTGCTTATGAAATGAAAGAAAAGCTTTTTTTAAAAAAGGGAATAAGATGTTTTTTTTTTTAAATCTTTGTATTTTTTTTCTGTTAGGAATTTGTTTTAATTATTGTTTTTGATTTTGTAAAATACTTCAATCATTAGTCAACTCTAATTCTCAACTTATTGACCCTAATTGTAGAGAGCACATGCTAAGTCTAAATTTAAGTTCAGTGCATCTCTTTCTCTCAAAATGAACACGAAAAGGAAATTTTGAAACGTGCCTTCAATTTTCGACCTTATTGAACGTGATAAAATGCCGTGTTTAGGAAGCACCTCCATCCATGCCGTCTAAAATTGTCTATGGTTTCTTTGTAATCTATCAAAATTAAAGTGACAGGTCTAAACAGATTCTTGCTATCTTTTTTCTGTGACTTATTGCAACAAAGAGATATACTGTACTGAAATTTAAAATTAAAGTGTGTCTTCAGAATAAGGCCCATTATAACTTAACTTATTTAAAAACAAAAATAATATGAGTAGGTCTGAAAGTATCGTCAGTTCCATATTAATCTGGTGGTATCAGGTTCTGGCGCGGTATGTACTGTCGCCACGAACACGGCGTCCATCCCCGGGAGCCTCTCGCTGACCTGCTCCCCGCCGCCGTAGAACACTGCTCAGCACTTGAGCACCACATAAACTATCTGACCAAGGTACGTATACGTGTACCTAAATAGAACGCTTTTTTATACAACTAAAGGACAAACAAGCTGACGGCCCCCCTTGTTACTCGTACATTACCGAGTTACATTACTAGCAATGTACAAGGGAAAAATATTCTTCGCACGAAACCGGGTAATGTATTCAGAAATATTTTTCATTTGCACATTACCGATTACATTTCCAGTTTTGTACGAAGATGTAAATATTCTTCCTACATTACTTGGATTTGTTCAAATAAATCGTTATTCAGTGTACAAAACCGAGGAGGTTTTCCGAGTAGTGTAAATTAATGTGGGTCATCTTTCTCTTTTCTATTAAGTATACTATTCCATCATGCTAAAGCAATAAGCATACAGTTATAGATTATTTTAAGTGCCTACCTATTTAACTTAACATGGTTTTGTACACGGAATAACGATTTCTTTGAACAAAACCGAGTAATGTAGGAAGAATATTTACATCTTCGTACAAAACTGGAAATGTGGTCGGTAATGTGCAAAGAAAAAATATTTTTTAATACATTACCCAGTTTTGTGCGAAGAATATTTTTTTTTTGTACATTTCTGGTAATGTAACTCGGTAATGTATAAGTAACAAGGGGACGGCCCACCTGATGGTAAGCGGTTACCGCCGCCTATAAGACACCTGCAATAACAAGGAATAAATCACTCGGTATTGCAGGTGCGTTGTCATCCTGAGGCCTAAGATGAAATGCCTTCCATGCCCAGCCCGCCTATTAGCATGGCCACCGAAACGCGATATGATAAAGCCATTTATCGCTTTGAATTGTCAAAAATCATTGGATATAACCGCTATCTTGAAATTTTATCGAAACTGCGAACATGTATATATACAATACAAGTTCGCAGTTTTCATAAAAGTTTCATGGTGGTCATGCTAGCCGGGCAGTAATTACATTGGCTACCTTTCCCTTCAATCCCAAACACAGCGAACTGTTTCACGGTTGAAATAAGAAAGGCGGTGGTACCTACCCAGACGACCCTACACACGGGCCTACCACCTAGTAAACCTAGTTGTTGATACCTCGTGAACTTTGTTCCAGCTGAGACCAAGAGGGGTTTACCCCTTTCTGTCTCGTCTTTATGCAGCTATACTAGGTGGTGACTAGGTGTTAGGCCCGTATGTAGGGTCGCCTGGGTAGATACCACCGCCTTTCTTATTTCAGCCGTGAAACAGTTCGCTGTGTTTCGGATTGAAGGGAAAGGTAGCCAGTGTAATTACTGGGCATGGACGGCATTTCATCTTAGGCCACAGGATGACAACGGACCTGCAATATCAAGTGATTTTCCATTTTTATTGCCGGTGTGTCTATAGGCGGCGGTAATCGCTTACCATCAGGTGGGCCGTCAGCTTGTTTGTCATTTTATTGTATAAAAAAAGCCATGCACGGCAGATGGCAGTTATCCTAAACACGAATTGCTGAAAAAAACAATTTAAAATCGCGAAAAAAAATCAGCGGTTTCATATTACCTACACGTCTTGATTGTATGAAACAGCTGATTTTATTTTCGCGATTTAATTATTTATATACTTACTTTCAGATTGGTCCAATATATTTTTTTCAAAATCCATTCATGAATTTGGTTTTTAAATTAAAATAAGTGGAATATTTGAAATAAAACCAATTTACCAGACGTTTCGATTACTTTACAGCGATCATGGTCACGGGAAGACTGAAGATGTCAAATCTCTTTGATAGGTTTTAAGTTAACTACCGTCACTTTGAGTTATATTTTGAGCGGTCCGAATCGCGCATACGAAGCTCACGGTGTCAGTTTGTCGAATAGAGGAGATGGCGATTTAATAAATATTGTACTTGTACAGAGGATATCAACGTTCAAGAACCTTCTGTCCGGCCGTCGGGCCGACAAGAGCAAGCAGACTGCGGTAGTCAACTACCAGAACGGAGATGCGGATGCTGTGGAGATTGAGACTAAGACTGAGGCGTTGCAGATTGATAACAAGTAATAAAAGGCATATAACACTACGCGATATTCAGACAGTCTTACTAAGATTTAGCATAATGTAATAAGAGTTAGCAAGTTAGCCTGTCTAATTAGACCGACCGAATGGGTTCGGCCGTGCTTACTTGTTTGCTTGCTGAATACCGCGTAGTGTAATAAGACTTAGCACGCTTAGACCGTTCAGTCAGCGCGCGGCAGCCGCAGAGCAAAGTCGGATATATGGAGTAACTAATTTCAATAGATATTCAAACTCGGCAACTCCTAATCTAAGATAGTTTCTTAAGTCACATGGTTCCAAAACACTCAGTATTTGCATATTTGATAATTTTTCTCTTAAAAGTTAATACTCTTTCACCCATATTTTTCTTTTCATTTTTGTATTTAAATTAATAAACGCGGCAAGAGCTATGGCGATTTTCTGGTGCTTTGAAAATTTTCCCATCGCACGACAACCGTCACCGACTACGTACGCCTTGCAAATGAGTTAGCATGCGGTATTCAGCACAGTGTAATAGCCACCTTGTCTAGTTATATTTTAAGACCTTCTTAGTAAGACTGTTTGAATATCGCGTAGTGTAATATGCCTTTAAAAGTCTACAAAGGAGCTCGGTGCCCTAGTGATTTGAGCGTTCAGGCTTCGATTGCGAAAACAAAGCAACTTTGGGCAAGATCGATCCCGGGATGGGTCAATCAAAAATTTTTTAACTCGAGCTCCTCCCTGCTTCGTCGCGCATGTTTTTTTAAACAACTAGATGAC
This sequence comes from Nymphula nitidulata, assembly GCA_947347705.1. Taxonomy (NCBI): domain Eukaryota; kingdom Metazoa; phylum Arthropoda; class Insecta; order Lepidoptera; family Crambidae; genus Nymphula; species Nymphula nitidulata. The sequence goes on from OX374636.1 coordinate 14,047,488, forward strand.
AAATAAGCTGACGGCACACTGGTGGTAACTGGTTACCGCCGCCTAAAGACACCTGCAACAACAAGGAATAAATCACTTGGTATAACAGGTGCGTCTGCCTGTGATGCCTTCCACGCCCTGTAATTACACTGGCTACCTTTCCCTTCAATCCGAAACACAGCGAACTATTTCATGGCTGAAATAAGAAAGGCGGTAGTACCTACCCAAGTGACCCTACATACCGGCCTACCACTTAGTGCCTAGTGCTAGGTCATGTAGGCATTTTTACTATCAAACCTGATGGTGGAAAATCTTCCACCATCAGGTTCCATAGTAAAAATATTAAGACAACATTTTCAATACGCTAATCACTTTTTTATAACTCAAGCAGAGTAACAGCTCACGCACGAGCACACGCAAGAGCGAATGTGCCCTAAAGGCGTGCGCACTTAAATACTAACCCATCAAAGCCCGATAAACCAGACACAATTAAATTTTAATTGTTACGTCATCAATTGATGACGCCAAGACTAAGCGACAAACAACCCCACTACTCCCACCACTACCTCACTCACGCCACTGTTTTGTTTGAGCGAAACAAGTCACGTGATCCACAATTGATTTAGCTTCTAATATGTAATGTTTGTTGGATACAGATATCTAGTTTAGGGATCAAATAAATGAGCACGTGTACTTTATTCCTATGGACGCCATCCTCAGAGAGAGATTAATTTGGGAGCCCCTTTAAATTCCGTTCTACAGATGATCGCGTGAAGTTATACCATAGATTATAAATAACACTACATAATAATTCAATTTTACATTAAAAATAAATACAAGAAAAAGCATATAAATATAATTAAATACATACTTTTTGTAACTGACATTGCAGAATTTACATTTCATTAATTAATATAAAACGGTTACCGGAACTCGTCAGTACTCTAACGAGAATATGAATGAAACATCTTTTTAGCATAAAACTAATACAATGGGCCTAATTCTGGGAAGACACTTTAATTCTAAATTTAAGTACAGTATATCTCTTTCTCGCAATAAGTAATAGGAAAAAGATAGCAAGAATCTGTTTAGAGCTGTCACTTAAATTTAGATAGATTTCAAAGAAACCATAGACAATTTTAGACGGCATGTACGGAGGTGCCTCCTAAACACTGCATTTTAGCACATTCAATAAGGTCGAAAATTGAACGCATCTTTCTAAATGTCAATTTATATGACAGCCATCCTTTTCTTTTTCATTTTGAGAGAAAGAAATAGACTAAACTTAAATTTAAACTTAGCAAGTGTTCGCCAGAATTAGGGCCAATAACACTACCGTACTAATTATTTACGATAATTTATAATAAACAAAAGTTTTCCGCCCCGGTTGCTTCTGCAGCCGCTTTAACTCACCAACCCGCATTAGGCCAGTGTGGTGGTACTGGTGGTGGCCCAAATTCCTCATGTGTTTCTTCCATGTAGGAAGGCCTGTGGCCAGCAGTGAAACTTAGACTGATGATGATGAAGTCTACAAAAGTCTGAAGTCAAATGTTAGGTTATTCAACTTTTACATAAAAGAGTAGAAAACGGCAAAGCTAAGTATGGCAATTAACGTGCGTTCGCAAGGGATTGGTACAGCATTGTCGGTGTTGCCAGAAAAAGCGTTACTGTCCTCATTTCTTTCTTCTTTTTTATGTCGCACTGTACGCAATAATACAAGGTGTTATAAAAAGGTGTAGTCATATATTAAGGGCTTATTGTACCCATCAATACAAATGTATGGAACAGCTGATTACTTTTTTGCGATTTCGTAGTTGTTCTCATAGTAAAAGTTGTTTGTATTGATGGGTAGAATAAGCCCTTAATATATGACTACACCTTTTATAACACCTTGTATTATGTTCACTGTACTTCTTTTATACAACTAGATGACAAGCAAGCTGACGGCCCACCTGGTGGTAAGTGGCTAACGTTGCCTATTGACACCTGCAATAACCTTCTGCGCCTATTTATGTATTCTGTGGTGACGTGTAAGTATTGGGCCGTTAGTGTTAGTAGTAACATTGGATCCTCCTGTTTCAGGTTACTATACGAGTCCGGCGCCGCTCTGTCGGAGCTAGAGTGCGCGAACCACGACCACCCGCTGAAGGACCAAGCGCCTGCCAAACCAAACAAAATACCGCTCATCACTGAGGTTACTTTCAAATTATTTTAAATTATAAATTGGTTTACAAATCCGAAATTACACAATGCCAAACTTTCACAATTACGACAGTCAAAATTCAGAATTTCAATACCCCTAACAATAAAAATTCCGACTCAATAATAATCCAAAGTGTCATGTTGTTAGAATTCCGTTTAATTAACGATACGATATCTCCTTTAAAGCCAAAATAGCATAAGGATATGATAATTTTGATTTTATAACAATCATGCTGCATGCAAACAAGCATGCAGCATGCAAGCAATCTTAGACCGCATGTACTTAGGTGTTTCCTAAACACACGTATATCACGGTAATTTAGGTCGAAAATACAACGCAGGTTTTAAATGTCAAATTATATGACAGACATCCAGTTTTACCTCCGACAAAAAACAGGGATGTTATAAGTTTGACGTATCGTCTGTGTATCTGTGTGTCTGTTAGTGGCATGGCAGCTCCAACATGAATGGACCGATTTTGATTCGGTTTTTTTGTTAGAAAGTAGTGGTAGTCCAAATGACGATTAAATACTATTTCTATGTATGATCGGTTGTCTCGTATTCCGGTATTCACTTAACATCAGGTGGTGTTGCGTCATTTGTCGTGCTTATTATAAAATAGTATTATAATTATTCCAGAGAGCGGGCGATTCGATACCTGCCAGCTTGTCACACTTGGAAGCAGAAGTGAACACTGTGGCATTAGACTGGAAGAGTATAAAGAATGTAACTGAGTGTAGCTGCTCCACACCCTTGGAACACTTCAGCAGAAAGGTAAAATAGTGCTCTAACAACCTTTTGCTTTGGGTCTTTATACAACTAAAAGACACGCTAACTGACCCACCTTGAAGTAAGTGGTCACCGGCCTAGAAAATTAATCTAACAGAAAATTTGTCGATTGGGAAAGAAGGCGTGCGGAAATTTTTATACAAGAAAATAAAAATATCAGAAAATACATCTAACAAATCCTATAGACACCTGCAATGACAAGGATAAAATATCGAAGTATTGCAAGTTCGTTATCATCTTAAGGCCTAAGATGAAATGCCTTCCATGCCCACGCACGCTACCTTTCCTCTTTTTCTTTGTGATTCAAAGGTCCTGATATCAGAGCTATCTGGCTTAAAAGGTCTTTAAACCAGAGCCGTAAAATATAACATAAAAAAGAATTAATAAATTGTTTTAGGGTTTATTTAATATATGCAAATTTGGATGATACGAGGTTAATATTAAAAAGTGTTAAAATGAAATGAATATAATATCTTGAACAATTAAACTACCAAGAAGAACTTTCGAACCGTCTAAAATCCCTTATGTCTATCCCACAAAACTTTGACAAAGCAATAGGCTTGTAGCAATAGACCGACAACTTTTTTCAGTTCATAAATGAGAAGTATATAACTCGTAAAGAAATATTGGAAATGAAATAGTATGTTTAAAATAAATAGTATCACAGATACAGTGGTATGTTTGAAGTGTTGCAGCGCATCGTCTAAAAATGCTCATATATAATCTGCGGAATAGACGACGTCACATGTTGCATATTACTAAAATTTTTAATTATTAACAAAATTAATCATAGCTATGTAATATGTTAGTTTTTATTCATATTTGTCACAATAATAATTGTTTTATCGATGTAAGCAATATTATATCATTGTAATTCTTGATACATTTTAGAAAAATAAATTGTTAATTTTTATAAATTTTCCAAATTGTCCAATTTCAACAACATTCCATAAATTTTAAGTATGAATTGTTTTTATGGGTAACAGTATATTATCCGAATTTGTGAAAAATAGCACCATATTCAAACATAGGCTACATCCCTATTATATCTCTATATTAGTATACATATAAATAACACTACTGCTACTAATATATTTAAAAAAAAATGTCACTGCTTCTTGGCGTTATTCATGGCATGTTTAGTTGCAATAATAACCTCGTAAACGCTCATAATAATAACGTCATAATGTCTCATGTCTGAATTTATACTGGTTACAAAAGTTAAGCTACCGAGAAGGTTCCGCCAACATACTCGTCTACGCGTAGTCACTCATGTAAACTCCCCGACCCGTTTACGTAGACCAAGGAATGTTCTCCATGATCCTGACGATCCTCGATCCATCACTAGCGCAAATCCCCTCGCACACACAAGCACATCACCCACTAGCCACACTTTTGTTATACACCGCACTCATCGAACACGGGTGCGAAGACCCGATATTCACTCAGGACCCATAGGCTGTAATTACAGTTCCTTTACACATACAAACAGTTGCGCGAGTTATCTGTGTGCGTCTGAGTAAAACCGCTGCGATTGTATGAAGATTCTACGAGTGTCCAGGCTGTGCTCTTATTATGTCCGTAACGTAATGTGACGTCATATTCCAGCACCACTGCTGGGGCTGCGGGCGCTGCGTGTGCACACGCTGCGTGTGTGGCCGCGCACCGCTACCGGCGCTGGCCTCGCCGCGCGCCGCGCCGCTGTGTGCGGCCTGCATGCCCAGCCAAGGTCAGTGTATACCCGCACGCCCAGCCAAGGTCAGTGTATACCCGCACGCCGCTGTGTGCGGCCTGCATGCCCAGCCAAGGTCAGTGTATACCCGCACGCCGCTGTGTGCGGCCTGCACGCCCAGCCAAGGTCAGTGTATACCCGCACGCCGCTGTGTGCGGCCTGCATGCCCAGCCAAGGTCAGTGTATACCCGCACGCCGCTGTGTGCGGCCTGCACGCCCAGCCAAGGTCAGTGTATACCCGCACGCCGCTGTGTGCGGCCTGCATGCCCAGCCAAGGTCAGTGTATACCCGCACGCCGCTGTGTGCGGCCTGCATGCCCAGCCAAGGTCAGTGTATACCCGCACGCCCAGCCAAGGTCAGTGTATACCCGCACGCCCAGCCAACGTCAGTGTATACCCGCACGCCCAGCCAACGTCAGTGTATACCCGCACGCCCAGCCAAGGTCAGTGTATACCCGCACGCCCAGCCAAGGTCAGTGTATACCCGCACGCCCAGCCAACGTCAGTGTATACCCGCACGCCCAGCCAAGGTCAGTGTATACCCGCACGCCCAGCCAAGGTCAGTGTATACCCGCACGCCCAGCCAAGGTCAGTGTATACCCGCACGCCGCTGTGTGCGGCCTGCATGCCCAGCCAAGGTCAGTGTATACCCGCACGCCCAGCCAAGGTCAGTGTATACCCGCACGCCCAGCCAACGTCAGTGTATACCCGCACGCCCAGCCAACGTCAGTGTATACCCGCACGCCCAGCCAAGGTCAGTGTATACCCGCACGCCCAGCCAAGGTCAGTGTATACCCGCACGCCCAGCCAACGTCAGTGTATACCCGCACGCCCAGCCAAGGTCAGTGTATACCCGCACGCCCAGCCAAGGTCAGTGTATACCCGCACGCCCAGCCAAGGTCAGTGTATACCCGCACGCCGCTGTGTGCGGCCTGCATGCCCAGCCAAGGTCAGTGTATACCCGCACGCCCAGCCAAGGTCAGTGTATACCCGCACGCCCAGCCAACGTCAGTGTATACCCGCACGCCCAGCCAACGTCAGTGTATACCCGCACGCCGCTGTGTGCGGCCTGCATGCCCAGCCAAGGTCAGTGTATACCCGCACGCCCAGCCAAGGTCAGTGTATACCCGCACGCCCAGCCAAGGTCAGTGTATACCCGCACGCCCAGCCAAGGTCAGTGTATACCCGCACGCCCAGCCAACGTCAGTGTATACCCGCACGCCGCTGTGTGCGGCCTGCATGCCCAGCCAAGGTCAGTGTATACCCGCACGCCCAGCCAACGTCAGTGTATACCCGCACGCCGCTGTGTGCGGCCTGCATGCCCAGCCAAGGTCAGTGTATACCCGCACGCCCAGCCAAGGTCAGTGTATACCCGCACGCCCAGCCAACGTCAGTGTATACCCGCACGCCCAGCCAACGTCAGTGTATACCCGCACGCCGCTGTGTGCGGCCTGCATGCCCAGCCAAGGTCAGTGTATACCCGCACGCCCAGCCAAGGTCAGTGTATACCCGCACGCCCAGCCAACGTCAGTGTATACCTGCACGCCCAGCCAAGGTCAGTGTATACCCGCACGCCCAGCCAAGGTCAGTGTATACCCGCACGCCCAGCCAAGGTCAGTGTATACCCGCACGCCGCTGTGTGCGGCCTGCATGCCCAGCCAAGGTCAGTGTATACCCGCACGCCCAGCCAAGGTCAGTGTATACCCGCACGCCGCTGTGTGCGGCCTGCATGCCCAGCCAAGGTCAGTGTATACCCGCACGCCCAGCCAAGGTCAGTGTATACCCGCACGCCGCTGTGTGCGGCCTGCATGCCCAGCCAAGGTCAGTGTATACCCGCACGCCCAGCCAAGGTCAGTGTATACCCGCACGCCCAGCCAACGTCAGTGTATACCCGCACGCCCAGCCAACGTCAGTGTATACCCGCACGCCGCTGTGTGCGGCCTGCATGCCCAGCCAAGGTCAGTGTATACCCGCACGCCCAGCCAAGGTCAGTGTATACCCGCACGCCCAGCCAACGTCAGTGTATACCCGCACGCCCAGCCAACGTCAGTGTATACCCGCACGCCGCTGTGTGCGGCCTGCATGCCCAGCCAAGGTCAGTGTATACCCGCACGCCCAGCCAACGTCAGTGTATACCCGCACGCCGCTGTGTGCGGCCTGCATGCCCAGCCAAGGTCAGTGTATACCCGCACGCCCAGCCAAGGTCAGTGTATACCCGCACGCCCAGCCAACGTCAGTGTATACCCGCACGCCCAGCCAACGTCAGTGTATACCCGCACGCCGCTGTGTGCGGCCTGCATGCCCAGCCAAGGTCAGTGTATACCCGCACGCCCAGCCAAGGTCAGTGTATACCCGCACGCCCAGCCAACGTCAGTGTATACCCGCACGCCCAGCCAAGGTCAGTGTATACCCGCACGCCCAGCCAAGGTCAGTGTATACCCGCACGCCCAGCCAAGGTCAGTGTATACCCGCACGCCGCTGTGTGCGGCCTGCATGCCCAGCCAAGGTCAGTGTATACCCGCACGCCCAGCCAAGGTCAGTGTATACCCGCACGCCGCTGTGTGCGGCCTGCATGCCCAGCCAAGGTCAGTGTATACCCGCACGCCCAGCCAAGGTCAGTGTATACCCGCACGCCGCTGTGTGCGGCCTGCATGCCCAGCCAAGGTCAGTGTATACCCGCACGCCCAGCCAATTCCCATACCTTATTTACGGTCATTTGAATCTTAGATAGAGCTTGCACTAAACGTCTAAATCGTTCTGAAACTGCATCGCTTACTGTATTGCGCCGCTACTTTCCATACCGCTTTGTTCCGCCGTTCCATATTTTCTAAGTGCGCAGTGAATTGTGCTCAGAGCGAAGTAGAAAAATGGCGTGAGCACTAAGTATAAGTACGGTTGACAGCATATCAAACGTTACAGTTTGCCTTTCGATCGTAAGAAAACGATTAGTACTACGGCCTACTTTGGAATATATAGATCTATTTAAAAACCGAGAACTATTTATGTCTCTGGTTACAATATAGAAAACTGACCACATGGGACGAGAGGCGTCCAAGTTCGCTTTATCGCTAGATCTTACCCAGCTGGTGAATAAGGCGATGGAAGTACCGGTTGTTGACAGCCACACACCCAATTTTCGGGATCTTCTGCTGGCAATGGACCCAGAAAGACACTCATCTGATCACTGTCTGATGAAATCTGTGTTTGTCTGTGTGTTTGTTATGTGTTTGTCTCAGATCGAGGATCAGATGTGACTTTATCGAGGATCAGATGTGACTTTAAATTTAGTCTTTCCCTGGGGAGACGAAATCTGGTAACGTTCAAAGCCTCTAAAACTTCTCACTGCAAATAAAAGAGTCCGTTCAAAGAGGACTTTCAGGGTGCGTCTGTTCCATTACCTAACATCTGGAGCTTCTTGGAACGTAGTTGACGTCTAACCTCAACTTAGGTGTCATCATCGAATCTAAAGCTCAAACTGCTGCCAAGAAACTGGCCATCCTTAATAGGGTACTTCACTGGTGGACAGCATCTTGCCCTTTATGAAGCACAAGTTCGTTCGAGCTGGTACTGATCTCACCTGTGAGACGGCTCACTTCAGTACCAACTCGCCACTCTGGATTCGGTGGAACATAGAGCCAAGAGGCTTATTGGCGACGAGAGATTGGTGGTCTGAGCTTCATAGCCTGGACCACCGCCGTAAGGTGGCATGCTTGTCGGTCTCATGCACCTTCTGGGTCGATACTGACCGGACATGGTTGCTTCACATTTGAAATAAAACCAATTTATCGGATTTAACTCGCGTTTTAATTAGATGTAACATTATTATTATACACCCGACGTTTCGATTACTTTACAACGATCGTGGTCACGGGAAGACTGAAAATGTCAGTTGTCTTTGAAGTTTTAAGTTAACTACCGTCACGTTGTGTTATATTTTGAGTGGTCCGAATTACGCACACGGAGCTCACGGTGTCAGTTTTTTGGGCAGTGTGAGGACGGGCTTGGGACTTTATTATTCGCATGATGGGATCCCAAGCTGGTGGTACACTCCAACCATCTTCTCTATTGAAATTAGGGTGTTTTTTGATTTCAATAAAAAAGTTAAAGAGAGTGAGAGAGAGTTAAATCCGGCAAATTGGTTTTATTTACTATGGTTGCTTCAGTCACTATCTGTACCTTGTCGCCCGTCGGGGGGATACACCGCGGTGTCACCACTGCGATTTCCCCGACGACACCACCGAGCACTCTCTAAGTGCCCGGCCTGGCGATACGAGCTGCGCGAACAGCGTGCGGCGCTCCTCTCTCATTGTCAATTATGCAACAAGCCATAGTTGACAGTGAGCGGGTATGGGAAGCATTGGAGAGGGGACGGGAAGTAGCGGTCAATATAGACATTTAAAATAACAGAAATTCCCGGAGAGCCAAATATTGGTGGAGAGCTGGGGTTTACCATCACAAATAAAGTTTTAAAAATCCCCATCGATCAAAGTGGCAAAGTCCCAGCGTCAAATATTGACGCTGGGACTTTGCCTCTTTGCCATTTCGCCAGCGGCGGGAGGACTGTCAATTTGATTTCTCCTGATAAAAAAGACACCTGGGTAAGCTCGCTGCATCGTCGACATCATCTTGGACTTCTCCCGAAGAAAGAGTGGGATTAAGAGCAAACCCATTTTAATTTTAAAAAATAGGGCTCTCAATGGGACAGTTCCTAATTCAAAACAAAATCGTATTTCCTTTTCCATTTTCTTTTTTGTAAAAGGCGGCTTTTGTGTTGCCACTATAGCACTTGATGCTCTGCAAGTGCAGTAACTACAGTTGCATAAATATAACAGTATTTGATATGTTCTTTATTTCATTACAGATATAGTGACACCTACGAATTAGAAGATGCTACACAGATTGATACCACGTGTCTACGAGCTATCTAAGGCATTGTAAATTCTGTTTAACTTAATTTAAATAACCATAGTATTGATGTTGTCCAGATATTTATTCGTCACCTAATTATTTGACTCCAATATCCCTTGTTCGTTTGCGGGCTTCGTATGACATTTTATTCGATATACAGTAACTTTTTACCCAACTTAATAAATACAGTAAGCCCTCAATAATTCCATACAAATAATATAAAAGCGAAAGTAACTCTCTCTGTCTGTTGCGTTTTCATTCCTAAACCGCTGAACCGATTAAGATGAAATTTGGCATGGAATACATTACATATTGAAAAAGGACATGCTGCCTTTTGGCGCGATAACCGACATCCACGCAGGTGTGGTGTTCATTCTCGATTGTGAAGAAAGAATGACATGGCATTAGATTTTTGATTAATTTTATTCTATGCACAACATAATTAGGACCATTGCCTTGTATTTAATAAAAAAGCTGTGTCTATATTATAGGTAGTTTGTAAATAATAGAAAATTTCATTCTCGATTGTGAAGAAAGAATGACATGGCATTAGATTTTTGATTAATTTTATTCTATGCACAACATAATTAGGACCATTGCCTTGTATTTAATAAAAAAGCTGTGTCTATATTATAGGTAGTTTGTAAATAATAGAAAATTATACTGAACAATGTATTGAAATTTAGAAAATGTGTTATTATAATTTAGATACAAAATATAACGGCATTTATGTATATAAGGTTTTTTTTATCTCGTTATGTGTAAGTTTTTGGCTATCAACGTTTAACTGATGTATTATGTAATCAATAAGTATTTTAATTACAAATTTTTCTTTTGCTATATTGGGTTTCTATGGTGATTAGTATTATCAGTACCTCTATGGTTAAGTTTCAATCGAATCGAATCGTCTCGATTGATCATCACCAGCCTTTATACGTCCCACTGCTGGGCACAGGCCTTCCTACATGGGAGGAACACGTGAGAAGTTTGGGCCATAACACCACGCTGGCCCAATGCAGGTTAAATCGGTTGCAGTGACAACCGGGACCGACGGCCAATCGAGATTGCAAATTTTGATTGCAACTATTGCTGTCGCTTTCAAATACATATTGAGAGATATAGATAAGCTTTATTTAATATGGACACACCTATAGTGTATCTTCAGAATGAGACTCATTATATCTTTTTGTCTCCTTTTGTATATGAAATGGATATCATAATAATTTGAACTGTTGTAAAAGAATATTCGCTTAGTTTTTGGAAGAGACAGAACGAAACTCATTTGAGGCGTGTCGTGTCAAATCATGACTTTAATCTGTGAAGAACGTACATTAAATGCGACACAATAGATTTTGTATTTTGTGTTGATGCCTCGTCGGCACAACAATTTAATCTCACGACTTTTCGACGTTCACTTTCCATACTGACGCTACTTGGTCCAACGCTTGTATAGCGATCCCATATACTCGTCTGACTACGGCCGTGTCTCGGACGGCACTGAAAGTATAATCTCTACTCTTAGAGACACCGCACATATACAATTTCAAGTTGGCTAACTATCGAACAACTAAATTGCGTGCTTTCATAGGCCGCACACTTCGCCGACTTAGTTGGTGGACAGTGTTGCTAGCGCGGTAAAGTCTGTAATAAAATGCGGAAAAACAACGCACTTCTTAACTTAATAAAAAGAAGACGAAAACAGAACAAAACATTTAGGGTGCATCCGATATTCAGTGACACATTAGAGCATGGGAAACATCATACCTTACATTCTAAACTGAGATGTTACCCAGATAAGTTTTTTAAGGGCTGGCCTTTTTAGGACTTCGTCGATCAGCAGTTCTATTTTTTCATTTGTTACAAGAAGAGAATGCAGAGATCGACTGGGCGGTTGCGTGCCCGTCGGCAAAAATTCGAGCGTGGGGAAATCACGCGCACGGGTCTGGTCACACTGCATCTTACCGTGCGCGGTGCGACTGACCAACTAAGTTGTTATAGTCTGCGGACTATCGGCCGATAGTTGGCCAACTATTTAGTTGAACGACTTAGTAGATATAATGTGCGGGCTATCATAAGATTCTATGCCTATTAGACATTCTGCGATTTAGTTGGGCAGCTTGAAATTGTATATGTGCGGTGTCTCTTAGTCTATGGCACTGAATGTGTGGAATTTACATGTTACCACTAGTAAATCGTGCGTCGCTACGTGAGATAAAAGTACTGTATGGGAGTAACGGCCAAATACCAAATTCTTATAAAATATTTTAATTGTCAAAATCAAAAATTGTATAGGTACACACCAAATTAATCGCTCCTTAAAATTTAACGGCCGTATTAATAAAAAAAATACTTATATGATCCTCGGATAGGTAATCGATGTATCACAATTTCGACTAACATTAGTTCGAGCGTCCATTACACCGAAAAGCCATTGCAACGATAGACCTTTACTTGGAATGTCTATTGGCTCGACCTGCCAGGAGTCCTTGGCACGATGGTGTCGGTCATGAAATTAAATTAAATGAGAAAATTATACGCAACAGTGTGCGATTTCTTTTACATTGTAACTAGCTGACCACGGAAACGTAATGCTATTAGAAAAATTGACCAAAAATAAAAAAATAGATAGTAGCCGATTCTCGGACCCACTGAATACCCATACATGTCATGAAAATCGGTCTTGTGACACGAGAATTTTATATATTAGATAAAAGACTTCTGGCCGGCCTCATCCGTTCGAAAGTTTGGACGCGAGTTATGTAGTTTATAACAAAACACTGATAGCTATTAAGAGGGTCATCCAAAGAGTAAGTTTTTTATTAATCAGGCCGTAGGATACGGGATCTATAACCTGTAATGTAATCAATAAATATTTAATCCATAGAACCCTTTATGTATATAAGAGCTGTAAATAATTACTATGTTACTTAAAGAATCAAAATTTAAAAATATATTGTATAGTTGATAAAAACTGAATTTTATTTGTATTCTATTAAATTTACCATGTCAATTTATATTTCAAAAGTATATTATGCTATACTATGCTTTATCCCCATAAAATTCGCATTCAATCTCGATAAGCTTTATACCCAAGTACGACTGGGGCGAATTAACCCTGTATTCCCACTAGCTCAGTCCCTCAGGAGCTGATAAAATAAAATACATTTTTAAATCTGTTAATTCATGTATATTTCTAATATGAGTACCAGACTACCATCACAGATTAGAAAGAGTATGTACTACCATGACTATGTGGTAGAAGTTTAGCATACAAATAATTTAAAATAATAATACCCATAATACGGGTACCTATAAATTAAATAACAGTTGGAGTAATAAAGGCAGTTCGTCTGTTTTTGAGGAATTCGGATGTAGTTCGCTTCCATCTTCGAATGGTTACTCCGTTATAAATAAAATAAACTAATAGATTTTGTTATGCTTACCTTCGACAAGTTTCTGTAAACTCTTTCGCATAGCGTGTATGTTGCCTATGCCACTGAATTGGAATTTAATGTTCTCATAGAACGCTTCGTTCTCATAGCCTTTGCCAGCCGCGCGGTTTACCATGGCGTTTATCTGGAAGAATAGTATTTTTTATTCACAGGCATCTAGAATATATCTAATCTATAGTTGTCGGAGGAGCTCGGTGGCGTATTGGTTTGAGCGCTCTGGTTTCGAATACGAAAACAAAGCAACTTTCGCCATGGTCGACCCTGGGATGGGTCAACCAAAATTTATAATCTCGAGCTCCTCCGTGCTTCGGAAGGCACGTTAAGCCGTTGGTCCCGGTTGTTACTACAACCGCTTTAACCCACCAACCCGCATTGGGCCAGCGTGGTGGTGTTATGGCCCAAACTCCTCATGTGTTTCTCCCATGTAGAAAGGCCTGTGCCCAGCAGTGGGACGTTTATAGGCTGGTGATGATGATGATGATGGGTACCTATAAATATTTTTTTATAATAAAATTAAATAACCTGTGATATACATATGGAAGCCTGGTACTTCAGGTTGGAAATATAGGCACATAGCTGATCAACTGAATTAACAGGACTGAACGATTGTCGCATTGTCGGTTAGTATTAATCGCCCCCTAGTCTAGTAGGACCCCGGATATATAGTGGTATACCGTAGAGTAGTTCTTCCAGTAGGTGAAATCGATGAGATCACGGGCCCCTAAGTGCATAATGTTACTTCCATAGTGATAAAAATATTCTTGTTTGATAGTACAAAATTTGGTAAGTTGCGAATCTGCTGGATTGAGAATCTGGTAAACTGCTGGAAATGAACCAACATGTATGTTCTTTTCGTCATCATTGTCTATATGTTTGGGGAACGCTATTGCAAACGAAGGCAGATGGCAGTGCTAGGTTCATAAACAAAGAGAATATAAAACGCTACGCTAGAAGAGACGGGACTTGAAGGAAAAAAAAAATTCTATAGAACGTGCACGCCAGACTCATACCAATATAATAAAAATTTAGCCAACAGCCTGGCAACAATAATGCCAACATAAGCAACAAAATAGGGATGTGGTTAGTAGGGATTAGTAGAGATAAAGTTTAGATTTTCATCGATAGTTATAGGTGTTTGAAATTAATAAACAATGGTACTTCAAAAACTTTTATTTAGTATAATATACAATATATCAAGCTTGACTACTATGACAACATGGTAGGTTGTTAGGTTGACGGTAGGCGTGTGAATCGTCCTGGATCGGCCATCAACACCGATTTGGATTCAGACTACACCAAAAATATGTCGCGATTTTGTTGTCGATTGGTACATAGACCAAATCCTTTCCTGTCAATTGAACCCACTGTTTACATCTGCGAAAAAAATAAAGTGGTTTATTTAATGGGCACGACATCGATAGGGAAATAAAATTGTACAGACAGCACTATTTTTTACTTAGGTCGGTAGGTAAATATTACTTTTATGTACTGAAATATGTACTAAAATCCCTATTGAAACAATAATAGCTTTAGAATAGAACTAATTAACAGTCATTGGTACTTACCGATCATCATTGAGAGGAAATTCGGACATAATATGTTCGTTTTACATTGGCCGCCGGCGTGTCTTTAAATTACATATTTCTTAACTTATTCGTTTACTCATTTAGTTCACTTCACATCACACACAATCCTTTTTGGGTCAAGCTTATTTCTTGAGGCAAAACACTCGTTTTTAATAATAATTTACATAAACTTCTGATTTTAGAAAATTCTCCAACACAATAACACAACTAAATGAAATGTCAAACGTTTTGAAAACAAGACAACAGCAGCGACAGAGACAGATGACAGATATATATCACCTGTTTATGAAGAGCGTCGACCACCATATTGATTGTATGGATAATGCCTTCTTTCGGATTGAGGCGGATTATACCGCCATTACTGAGCGTGCACGTTTCATACAATTTTTCTTTCTTACGAAGTTGCGCTAGACTGTTCATAAACATGACTTCTTATATAACCTCCAAAACGAGAGAAAAAAATCGACAGGTCAATACAAACAAAACGCCTAGACAAGACCACAGATTAGAATATCTAGCTATCGCTAATTACGAAATGTATGAGATTTGACATTTGCGATCGAAAGGAAATCGAGGGCTTATGTCAAATCCCATACAATTTCCGCTTAGCGGGAGCGATAGCGATTATCGAAAGGCATCTTGTCTAGGTCCTTAGATCGTTTAGGTTTTTTTTTTCAATTTCAATTGATTTTAACAAGTCGTGCTTAGGATCACCAGTAGGTACTGCCATCTGCCTTCATTTACGAGAATATTCCCATTACAGCCTGAATACAGCAGCTGTGTTTGCAGCTTTGTTGTACTACAACAAAATTAAAAACTTCCTCCTTTTCTTAAGTCTTAATTATAGTGAACGGAACTGCAGAAACTGTTCCGTTCACTATTATTTCAGTCGTGAAACAGTTCGCTCTGTTTCGGATTGAAGGGAAAGGTAGGCAGTGTAATTACTGGGCATGGACGGCATCTTAGGCCTCAAGATGACAACGCGCCTGCAATACCAACTTGACTTTTTCCTTGGTATAGGTGTCTGTCTATAAGCGACGGTAACCTTCCCACCAGGTGGGCCGTCAGCATATTTGTCATTTAGTTGTATATTAAAAAATATTCTTCATTGCGGGCAGTTATCGATCTACCCTCTTTTTTTGACGCATATCTACTGCGATCCACACCCCACTGTCAAACTTATTTTTACTGCTAATATCTTTATGTTGTGTCGCTAATACGAATTGGTACCTACCCAACACACAACAATCACAGTTACATGTGTCGATAACGATGTTCTAATTGGCTCGATAAAAAACTCATAAATTGCAAATAGCTTACTACAGTTTTCTTCGTTATTTCAAATGGCTTCAAGTTCCTCGAAAGGAGTAATCTCTTTTAAAGCGTTAAGAATGTGGCAATTCGTATTAATATTGCTTACTTTAGCAAATTTAATTATATCCGAAGTCGCCAAAGATGATCTCGAGTTTCACGAGAAAAATCGTCTGATGGGAGTCGATGCTATTCAAAACGTGAAAATCGATAAAGATTCAATTATTACCCGCAACTTGAAATTGGAGAAAAAAAATAGATTGAAAAATGGTAAGTAAAATAGGTACCTATTATTATGCCAATTCTGAGGAGATCGGTGGCGTACGGTTTTAAGCGCTCGATTACGAAAACAAAGTAACTTTCGGCATGGTCGCTTTAACCTACCAGCCCGCATTGGGCCAGCGTGGTGGTGTTATGACCCAAACTCCCTCGTGTGTCTCTTAAGGAAGGCCTGTGCCCAGCAGTGGGGCGTATATATGCTGGTGATGATGATGATGGTGATGCCAAACCCACACACACACTTCAACTTAGAGAAAATATCTAGTAATCCTTCAATGCCCAGACGTAATCAATAGATCACATAACAATTAAAATTTAATTGTGTTTGGTTTATCGGCCTTTGATGGGTTTAATAGGTACCTTTGCTTGCAGTTCGTACTACTTGTAACGCGTCGTTCGTTTTTGGATTATTAATATTATCAAATAACTTTCACGCGGGATTATCATACACATAAAATTAATAATGCAGCTCGTCACCGGAAGTCGGGAGAGAGGGATCCTGATTGGTCATATAGCTCTATACCAAAAGAGCTAAGTACTCACGTACAAGATTTCAAACGGAACATGAGCGAATGCTTAACGGAAGTACAGAGAAATGACAAAAGACCCGTAAAGAGGTTATCGCCAAAGCAAGAATCGCCAGTTCACGGAGAATGCCTGATAGCATGCGTTCTAAAGCGAAGCGGAGTCATTGAAAGAGGCAAAATTAATAAAGGTTGGTAAACACTAATTAAAAACGTCGCCTTTCCATTGTGTAGTACCTATATACCTCTTGTTACCTATTATCTAATCTGTGGTATCAGGCGCACAAATCATATTCTATTTGTTTGTTCATCATGTTGAAAAGACGGCAGTCTGGTTAGGCTCAACGCGCACTTTGTCAATAGCCTACATAGCTTCATGGCTTCAATAGCTTTCATTTGTGCTTGTGGGCTTCGCGCAACTTTTTAGAAGTAGCCATTCGTTTGATGGAAGGTGTAATGCTTGGCCAATTAAAAAGCCCACGTAGACGCTTGTCTATCATAATAAGAGACAGTACTACAGTTAGCGATATCGATAGGTCGTTACATGGAATGCCTACCTAAGGTATTTCGACATATGGTATAATTTTTCGACAGTCACATATTTTTTTATGATCATCATTAGTTATAACACTTTCTTAAAATCGCTCGGCTCCAGGCACACTATTGTATCTATCTATAAATTACATTTGATATTTGCGCTCAAAGTTAAGCATTTTCTATTTAGCGATAGCGATATAAGCGATTGTCAAAATGTATTTTTTTTATACAACTAGATGACACCTGATGGTAAGCTGTTACCGCCGCCTATGGACACCTGCAATAACAATGAAAAATCACTTGTTATTGCAGGTGTGTTGTCACCTTGAGGCCTAAGATGAAATGCCGTCCATGCCCAGTAGTTGCAATGGATACCATTCACTTCATCCAAAACAGCGAACCGTTTCACGGCTGAAATAAGAAAGGCGGTGGTAGGTACCTACCCAGGCGACCCTACATACGGGCCTACCACCTAGTAAAGATATCAGGCATCTTATTGTCTTTTATTGGTTTATCCCTAAATGAGTTTTAATCGAAATAAACCGTCTTAATCGTGTTCCCAACTGTGAAATTAATAATTTCTGTGATACGGAAATTTAAATGTTTCTAAATACAATTCAGTGAGGGAAAACAGCAAAAAAAACTGTATTGAGTATATTATACAATATTTTTTAGCGAATCTCATACTGTTGGTAAGTAAATTCTACGCAAAGGACACGCGATTGATGAAGAAGTTGGAAAAGAATCTTGATCGCTGCATTGAAATAAGTGTACACAACAACGACGAATGCAAGTTAGCCTCACAGCTAAACGACTGCACCAACGATCTCATGGCCAGCAATAAACATAAACTTGTTGTCAATTTATAATAAAAGCATAAAACCATCTATAATTCAATTTAGTTTCAGCAATTTAATAGATAAGTGGGTATGTTATTCATGCTCGAAAGGCCTACGCACAGACACGTAAAGTATTTCAAACATAGATGAAAATAAATACATACAACAATCCAGTGGCGGTGTATAGAAAAAAAAAATCTCCTAACTACTTACCTCATAACTAGCCTAAATGGTGAGAACAAAGCAGCACAGCCAATATATATTTTCCTCTATGCTTTACTGGTTCAGAGTAAAATAGTGCAGTAAAGTATGTATGAGCACTGTTTTTGCTTTAAAATAGTGCAGTAAAGTTGTATTGTATAGTCCTTTTATATTATACAGATTAGAAAGAGTATGTCTACTGAAGACCTTAGTAATTAAAATATAATAAAACTAGAAAAATTTCACGTCCTGAGGCAGGAATCGAACCCGCGACCTTTCGCAATCCGGGCGACTGCTCTGACCACTGAGCCACCCAGGACTTAAAAGAATAAAAGAAAAAGGAAAAGAAAAAAGGAAGGAAAAGAGGAAAATAAAAAAGGAATAGAATATTTCGACATTGTAGGGTGGACGTTAGCTCATAAACGCAAATACAGATAGACTAGAAGAATTTCACAGGGATATCCCAAGTCCTGGGTGGCTCCGTGGTCAGAGCAGTCGCCCGGATTGCGAAAGGTCGCGGGTTCGATTCCTGCCTCAGGACGTGATATTTTACTAGTTTTATTATATTTTAATTACTAAGTAATTTTTCAAACATTTATAATAATGTTAAAATCAAAAATTAAGAATACTAAAGACCTTTTATTTCACGAAGCGGTGCGCGCTTTACTTGTGGTAACATAATATACAAACACGCTGCCACCACGCTGCGAATGTGTGGGTAAGCACAGGAGCTCTCTCTCAGACCCGTCCGCATAGACATAGACTAAAGATAATAATATGAAGTAAAGCTAAGTTTACTCGAAGTCAGTGCTCTGCCGCCAGTACTACAGAAAAGCCAGCACTGACCCGGCCCGTGTTGTTTTTGTTTAGACGAGGCCAGTCATTTCAGCTAGTGCTAGCCTGGCTGCCAGTGGGACTGGCAGCTAGCGCTGGCCTCGTGTAAACCATACATAAGACATGTAGGTACATATTGGATCTTTATTCAAGCGTCGCTTCAAGTAGTGTCAGTATAAAAAGATTGAAAAGTAAACGTCCAAAAGACGACCATGCATTGTCATTGTGAGATTGATTAAGTATTTTTCCTATTACATATTCCGAGAAAGAGATATACTGTACTTAAATTTAGAATTAGAGTTTGTCGTGAGTGTGTTCTCGCAATACGTAAAAAGAAAAAGATAGTTAGCAAATCAGGGTAGCAAGAATTCGTTTAAAGCTGTCAACTAAATTTAGACGGATTTCAAAGAAACCATAGATAATTTTAGACGGCAATACGGAGGTGCTTCCCTAAACACTGCATTTTATCACGTTCATTAATGTCGAAAATTGAATGCACGTTTCTAAATGTCCAATTATATGACAATCATCCTATTCGTATTATAATTGAGAGAAAGAGATGCACTGAACTTAAATTTATACTAAGCATGTGTATAACACAAAGTTAAAGAAAATACTTAAGACACGGCTGTTTATAAATTAGTTCCCCTTGCCTTCTCTGTAATAGAGAGAATGACGATTCTGTTGGGTCAATCACAATTTGTTACAAAATTCTGTGAAGACCTTCCTCAATTTCCTCATTGTGTTATGTATCACTTATGATTAATCTAGCCATCTTTGGCCTAAAAAACTTGCGTCTAGGCCAGTAAAGCAATTTCAAAAAAATCTAGCTTTCAATTAAAAAATAAATGAGTGTTTGGCGGGATTTGGTGATGTCTGTCAAGATTTTTATTACAATAATTATAAATTGTGCCAGAGCGAACTTTGTGTTATAAAATTGGTGTAGTTTTATAAACCAAGTGTTTGTGTTCACGTTCAACTAATAGATTATTAGAATAAAAGTGTGTAAGACAATGAGAACTTTTTTCGGTGGTTATCCACTTCAACAAATAGCATCACATGGAGTCATCATTAAGTGCGCGTCAAATTTACCTAAGATACATTGAAATCTGTAACACCACCATTTCAATGCAATAAATGAAGAAATACAAAATACATGGCTGTATGGCCCTTAGTTCCCTTTGCCTTCCCATTTCTGGGAGAATCTCAGGGAGATCGAACGAACTGGCAAAACAAAATATCTCTTATTTTAATTCATTCTCCCTGTAATGGGAAGGCAAAGGGTACTAATACCCATACAGCAATCAATATGTAACACCAGCATTTCAATGCAATAAATGAAGAAATACAAAAGACATGGCTGTATGGGCATTAGTACCCTTTGCCTTCCCATTACAGGGAGAATGAATTAAAAAAAAGAGATTTTTTGTTTTGCCGTTCGTTCGATCTCCCTGAGATTCTCCTAGTAATGAGAAGGCAAAGGGAACTAAGGGCCATACAGCCATGTCTTTTGTATTTCTTCATTTATTGCATTGAAATGCTGGTGTTACACATTTTAATGTATCTTAGGGAGCATTTGACGCGAAATATATAATGACCGTCTCCATATGATCCCACAAACAAGCTCTGAGGGCCTAGACAAGATGCCATTTGACAATCGCTATCGCTATCGCTAAATGAAAAATGTATGGGACATTAATTATCGAAAGTCGTTCGATGTCTTATGTCAAATCCCATACATTTTATATTAAATTGTTAATTCAGAGGCTGTAGATGGAAAAACGAAAAACATAGGAATAAAATATTTTAACTGTTTGACATCAACCAAATAACACAGATACGTTACTAAGCAACACCACATGTCAATTCCTACAAACTATAAATTTAAATGTCTAGCATTGAACCTCATTTAACACTCCCTCTGGTTTAATACTAGTGCTGCTCTTAGCTTTCGGAATCTAGGTCTTGGCAGAGGTTTCGTCATTATGTCGGCTAGTTGATCCTCGGAGCTGACATGCATCACTTCTAAGTCACCATTATGAACAGACTCTCTGACAAAGAAGTGGCGGAGCCTAATATGCTTCTTACGTCTGTGGAATTCTCGATTCTTTTTGATACAAAATACCCATAGGCATGGTAAAGCCTCCCGATATCTGGGTAATTCACAAATATCCCACACCTCTTCAAGTGATGCTATTTCATTCTTCGTTGCTCTGAGCCATTCACTCTTGTCCCTTTTCCTCATAGCATCTTTGAATGTTTCAGGGGAGTCATCGATATTATAGGTTTAAAGAACTTTAATCTCATAAGAAATTTACATTTCACTTATAATGAGATACAGATACAATAATTAATTACTATACTAAATACAGTAAGATTTTATATTAATTCTCTGGTACTCTCTACGATATGCAACTTAAGTTTATGTTTAAATGTATTAATACTCTCACAACTCTTCACATCTTGGGGTAATCGATTAAACAGCTGTGCTCCCTCAAACAATATTGTCTTTTTCCCGTAATTAGTTCTTGTCGTAATTAGTTGAAGTTTGTTTTTATTTCGAAGATTATGTGTATTTTTTTTTATATTTAGTTGTAAATTACATTTAATGCTATTTGTACTAATTTTTTTTACTAGTAAGCATGTGTTATATTTGTATAATTGGGATAGATCCATTATGTTGGTCTTGCCGTATAGTTGTTTAGTTGGCGTCCGAAATGGATAATGGAACAAAACCTTTATAATTTTGTTTTGTGATCTCTGCAACGATTTCAAATTAGTTGGTGCGGCTGATCCCCAGATTTCAATTAAATATTCAAGATGAGATTTTACTAAGGAATTATATAGAATTGGTCTAACTTTACTTGGTATACAATGTGCTATCTTTCGAAGTGCTCCTAGTACGGACATTAACTTTGATTTGACAAGCTCGATGTGAGATTTCCACGTTAGTCTATCATCGATCAGTAATCCTAGATATTTCTCTTGATGTGATCTTTGAATAACCTCACCATTAATTTTAAGTGGCGCGAAGTCAGGAATTTCTTTATTTTTAGCGGATAAAATCATATATGATGTTTTGGCTGTGTTGATAGTCAATAAGTTGGACAGCAGCCATTCGCTCAGGATGTCGAGGTCTTTTTGCGCGTTAGTGATTATAGTGTGAATAGATCTGTCAAAGTAAAACAAACATGTGTCGTCGGCATATAATGTGAGGTGTCCTGTAAGTCCTATTTTACTCATGTTGTTGACGTAGATTAAAAACAATAATTATACTTATTATCCATTATGCAAATGTAATCGTCTAATCTCTTTGGTCGCGATAGAGTGCTTCTGTCTCGAAGATTGTATGTGCGCAAATCTGGTTCTTGAACTATCGGAGATTCCACGGCGTCTTGAAACTCTTCTTCACGAGCTTGATCTATCTCTTCTTCTTCTTCCAGTTCTCCCTCTCGAGCAAGTTCGTTTTCCGTATCAGGTACATCACTTGGATCGACAACATTTCGCTCATTATCTACCCTATGATGATCTACCTCTACATCAGAAGGCTTATTGGTAATCGAAGTTGAAATTTTGTATTCAATATCAGTTTCAAAGGTGATGTCTCTGGATCTGATAGTTCCACTTGGAGTCCAGATGCGATAACCATCATCGTTTTCGTAGCCAATGAGTTTCCCTTTCATCGCTTTTTTACATAACTTCTGTCGCTTCTGTTTAGGTATATGAGCAAAGCACTCACTACCAATTATACGCAAGTGACTTATCTTTGCCTTCTTACCATACCAAAGCTCGAATGGCACTTTGTTTTTCTGTCTGGTAGTTCCAGTGCGATTCAGCACATAAGCGGCAGTGTTTATAAGTTCAGCCCATAGAAATTGTGGCAAGTCCTCTCTGGCGTGCAGCATTGACCTCGCAGCTTCGACTAGAGTGCGATTTTCTCGCTCACTGCACCCGTTTTGTTCCGGTGTGTATGGCATTGTTAGTCTCTGTTGTATGCCGCGGTTGTTCAGAATTCTTCTGACTGCTTCATTGTCGAATTCTCCTCCATTGTCACTTAACAACGTTTTTACCACATGTCCGGCAGTTTGAGATTCATTGAGCATTTGAATCAACTTGTCTTTAACTTCGGATTTTTGTCGTAAGAAGAAAACGTGGCGGTAACTTGAGTAATCGTCTTTGAATGCAACAAAGTATCTATATTTTGAACGGCTTAGAGGAAAGGGTCCACATACATCGGCGTGTATCAACTCACCGGGCTTGGTTGCTCTTTGTCTTGTCCCAAATTTAAGCCTGTGTGCTTTTCCATATATGCAACCCACACATTTTGTTTCATCTAATGCTAGGTCTAAGCCCAGTTCTCTTTTGACAAGTTGTTGCACATGTCTCTTATCTTGATGTGCAAAACGTTCATGATAGAGCTGAAGCATATTGGAATTACTTGAGAGAATATTTACTTCTAAAGTCGTCTTCTTTGGAGTGACTGTTTGCAAATTCAGCTTGTAAAGTCCTCCTTTAAGGTCTCTTGTTCCAACCACTACTGGGATGCCATCTAATTCAAGTTGGCACTGTTTAGCAGTAGACCTAAAAATACTGTTCTGCATCTTGTCTTGGGCAGTTAGTGTTGAGAACAAGTTTTTTGTGAGTGATGGTACTAGCCACACGTCTTCTAGAATAATTTTCCATTTCTGGCCATTGACATTCGACTCTACAATCACAATTCCGTTACCTGCAGCAGAAATAGAAGAACCATCTGCAGTTACAACTGTGTGATCTGACTCAAATTCACGAAACGTATGAAAAATATCTCTTCTATTTGTCACATGCCTGGTTGCTCCGCTGTCCACAAACCATGATTCTCTATCAACTGGTTCTTTGTCACTGCAAGCATTAACCATCAGTGTAATAGTTTGAATTTGTGAAGTTGATGGTGAACTATCTGCACTACTAGGCTTCGGCGGCTTTCCATCCTTAATCCATTTTCGGCAGTTACGAACTCTATGTCCAACTTTTGAACAGTAGTTGCATTTCACGTTTTCATCTTTCTTCTTCTTATTCTTCACAAAATCTTTAGCAACTAAAACTTCAGGAGCCCCTTGACCTTCTTCCTTACTTTTCAAAGACCTTTCGTAGGTGCAGAGATTGGTAGTCAAGTTCTCAATAGTTCTGTTTTTCTTATTTATCAAAAGCCAGCTTGATCTAAACGCAAAAAATTTTTCGTCAAGAGAGTCTAAAATTTTACAGATGAGCATCATCTCAGGTAGCTCCGCGTTTGCTTCTTCCTTCATTATTTCAGCATTCAAATCACTCCAGATGGTTTTCAACTTCGACATGAGAGTAGAAACGTTGTCATTCGGATTATGCTTGAACCCGAAAAAGTCGAGGCAAAGTTGGTAAGCTCTATTTTCAGATTCGCCATCATATAATCGATGTAGCTCTCTCCAAACTTCATTTGCTGTCTTAAATGTCATTACTTTTGGTAAGATGTCATCCTTCATATTATTGGTGAGTATAAGGAGAGCGCATCTGTCAGCATTTTTAAATTTAGCAAGAGCTAATTCATAAGCTGCGACTTGTGCATCACCACCTTCAGGCTGTAGCACTGGTTGTCGTACTGTGCCTTCGCATACTTCTAGCGCTTGTTCACAACTGCTTAGTAGTATTGAGACTTTGTACCTCCCTGGTCGGCCAGTTACTGCCATCCAATAGTCCTATTTGAAATTTCGTGGACAAACCTTCCATTTTATAGCGCAGTGGAAGCGTGCTGGGCCCATAACCTATTAAATTGTTAATTCAGAGGCTGTAGATGGAAAAACGAAAAACATAGGAATAAAATATTTTAACTGTTTGACATCAACCAAATAACACAGATACGTTACTAAGCAACACCACATGTCAATTCCTACAAACTATAAATTTAAATGTCTAGCATTGAACCTCATTTAACATTTTAATCTATCGCTAAGCGTAAAATGTATGGGATTTGACATAGGCTCTCGATTGACTTTCGATTACAAATGTCAAATTCCATACATTTTCCATTTAGCGATAGTTAAATGGCATCTTGTCTAGGCCCTCTGTTTGTTTGTTTAGTTTGCTACTTAATATTAGTGATCTGTGCTACAGAGTGAAGTGATCTGTGAGTGCTACTCTATGACGAAGAAATACTTAATCCTTCCTCGTTGGTGCTACTATTATCTGATCTGTGGTTTGTTTGTTTTGTTTGACAAATCTTTGTGAACATATTTTATTTATTTTTTTAGTGTTTTTTCCTTTCTCTTACAATCGCCAACGCTGTCTTTTTCATTGTTTGTTTCATTTTTATTGGTTATTTATATATTCACATTCTTTATTTTCATCTTGTTATTATAAGGCTATTGAAAGGTGGTGATGTCAAATCCATTATTTCCATCAGTGTTCGATAAGCATTGACATTTAATCTGGATTTCCCTAGCCAGTTTCTATAGAAAAGATTCTGTATTTCAATAGGCTTTTAACGCTTGGTGGTCCTTGGCAAAATCTTTTGCCACAGAAGTATGGAAACATGTAACAGGAAGAGATTCTAGAATTCTAGATCCTTCAAATATAAGGGTCCAAATTCCGAATTGTTCTACATTCCAATATGAGCTCAATGGATATATTTATTGACCTATAAATTTAATTGTCATTGAATTTATACTAAAAAGTGATAACCATGTTCTTCTCACATCATTCTTCTTTCTTTTGGATATTTCAAATTTCCTCTGGTACAACGGTTTAAGTTCTAGAGGTTATATAGGTTAATTACGTCTTGTTCGTTTTGTCATTACAACTTTAATTACTTTTATATCAGACAGGTTCACAACTTGACCCTCAACATTTCTGGGCAGCTGTTTTATTTTATATATATACTTTACAAAAAATCCACAGCTTACAGTGTGTAAAACTCTTATTTAGTAAGATAAGTACACAAAACATCACCCAATTACGGATTCTCACTTTGTTACCAGAGAGGATAAATTGTGATTAGAATGTAGGTAGGCCAATGTAAAATATACATTGAGATACAGATATTTGGATGGTTAAAATATTAAAAGTGAAAGATGCATGTCAATGATGGGGATGTGTTGGGAATATATCGCCTTAATTTTGTAGTGCGTGGCCTGCTGTTACAGAAAAGTGAAGCTAACTGATGCAAAGTCTACTTTGTTACCTACCTTTGTTTGTACTATGTTACTATATCTTTAATTTTATAGGCTTACTAGGGGGTTATTTACAGAAATGAAAAAGCAATTTTAAATTAAAGGAACTTAGTTTTATTAAATAAAATAACATTATTACTGCTTTACAATGGTGCAAAGTACAAGTTGGCAAAGCATTCGGAGCGCACACTAGGATTTGAAGGGCTAAGTAAGCACACCGTATTGATTTTTTTGTCACTTTACATGCTTCTACACTTGTCAAACCCTCTTCTCTCTTCCTTTCATAGCAGTTGATGCATCTTATTCTGACTATTCTGTTGCGATGGTCGACCAAAGGAGACTTTCCAAATTGGTGTCCAGCTGAGCAATTCTGGTTATTTCGACCTTGTCTCCTTGGATCGTCAAGACCCATCAATGCATGGCATATATTTTTCTTGAATGTTGTTATTGTATATTATTTAGATGTCAGGTTTTTGGATTTTTTTAACAAAATAAAGGCATTCATCAAAGATGTGCTAAATAAAAGCTCTATAGCCAATTTTTGGAACCAGCGCAAGCTTCTCCTTGCAGGATTAGAATAATTACCCATCTGATCTGAGTAGTCGATAGCACATTTATGACGATTATAATCTGCTATCAGCGTTAGTTTCATAGTCACTTTATTGCGATTTCTCTTGCTGACAAACCCAGTTGTATGCCGAGTTGATAAAGCTAATACATTACGCTTGTCTTTCCATCGTAGAACTAACGCTCCGTCATCGTTTTCCATAACACAGGACTCGCCTTTCTTCAGTTTCTCTTTCAATAATTCTTTTGGTAGCCCTTTCCTGTTCTTCCTGAGAGTCCCCAATAAATGAGTGTTTTTTTGTAGTAAATTATTAGCCAAAGTGACACTTGTGTAGTAATTATCAGTTACGATACTTCTTCCAGCATTCAAGTACTTTTCACTGAGATTCATGACCATTTCACAAGATACGTTTTGTGTGGTTGACGTGGTCGTTTTTCCTTCATATAAATCAAGTCGTAGGTATATCCATCATCGTCGCAAATTTTAAATAATTTTATTTCATACTTATGTCGCTTTCCAGGTATATATTGCATGAAAGCAATCAGGCCACGAAAAGCCACCATTGTTTCATCAATGGTAAGAAACTCACCAGGTGTTTTGTATTGGTCGAATTTTTTTGAAATGATCTCGACGAAGAGTCTTATTTTTATCAGTCCATCTGCTCCTCCCGTGCCAACATAATAAGCATTTTCAAAATGCCAACATCGAACTAATATTTCAAATCGGTTTCTACTCATTACTTTTTTTGCAACATTGTTTTCATAAAATATGTTCGTACTCCAATAATCACTAATTTTTTGCAGTTTTTTGAGCTCCATCCAAATCAGTAAACCGAGAAATTTCTTCATTTCGGCAGCATCACAATTGTTCCACTTAGACAATCGACTGTTTCGTGATACACGTCTGGGTATTTGTGTTTTTGATGCGTAGGAATTAGTCATATTTACCATTAAATCAATAATGTCGCCATCCAAAAATAAAAATAAAAAATCTACTTCGGTTTGACAATCTGAATTAATGTTTTTTATACCTGGATCAACAGTGAACGGAAACTGTTTTTTTTCTTGAACCATCTGATGAGGGTATATTCCAGCTAGAATTCGGCATACTCTGTGGTCTTGTGGCTTCTGAGTCTTCTGACTGATGTTGGCGTCTGTTTGTAGGTAATTCTACGCTTTCTTCAGACGAACTTGCATTAGAATACCTCTCCGATTCTTCGTCTGTAGATGACTGGTAGTCTGGTTCATCCTCTGAGTCCGACATTCTTATAAAAACTTCACACAAAATCAAATCAAAATATATTTATTTTGAAACACAAAACAAGCTACGAAATGCACAAGAAACCAGTGAAATTCCAAAAAGCGCTCGAAAATGCGACTGTTTCAATCTGTGCGTGGCGGCCGGCGCGGGCTAATGATTGATAATTAGGTGTGGCGTGATAGACTCGGTAATAATTTAAGTAATAACGGAAATTTTGACAGATTTTAGCGCGAAAGATGCGGTACGCCGGCGGCCCGTACGGCCTGCTGATCTCGCTTAGTGCAACATATAGGTGGCGTGCTTTACTCGATAAGATACGCCCCGCCGGCGGACCTTATGGCGGTGAGAGTGTACACACTATCTATGGGCTGAACGTTTGAACGTAAAGAATTAAGTTTTTGAATGTGTTTTGTGCCCTCAGAATGTTTTTTATGATAGTTAATTCTGCATTCATCGTCACATCACAGAATGAGCAAAAAGCCTTATATTGATCCTTAGGATGTTGTTGAAGCCAAGGGGGAAAAGATTTATTACTTCGCCACTTATTTTTGAATATTTGTTTTAATTTAACTGTCCAACCACATGGCTGAACTGTTGAATCATCTATTTCCACAAATCCATAATCAACATCTTGCGTCAAGAAGGCTTGATTTTCTTCATCAAGTAATAACACATTTTCATTATCACTATTGTCAGCTAACAAAAGCTGTTGATTATCGTATTCCCTAAGATCAAACACACCACGCCCTTTACGCATCATGATCTGCAAAAATAAAACAAAATTAGTAGTCTAAATAATAAAAAAATTGGTTGAAAACTCAGAACACTTAGAACAACTTTGTATATCTTTAGGACTACTGGGACGCGGGTGTCCCTTTAACGTTTTTTCAAATTACCAAAAACTTAAATAACGAAATAATTACTTTTAGTGTAAAAACACTTCATTACATACCTGGAAATAAATATTTTACATAGTTGGAAGACAAAAACCACCTATACAGATATAATTTATTTTATAATAATAGTGCGAGTAGCGAAAAAAAACTTTCGGGGACAAATGTGTCCCTTGGTACTCAATCTCAAAGAGTTAAATCTTTTGCTGCTGGAATGCCAAACACAATTATTTTGTCTTTACGACCATCGTCGTATAGAAAGAAATCTTTCACTAGACGTTCTGGTAATTTAATTTCTTCCAATTGAGTCAAATACGGAATCTCAACGCACAAAATACCGATGAATGCTAATACGTTGCTACAAGATTGCGATGCACGTTAATGCGAACGACCGACACTGCGAATCAACTATACTTCGATGCACGTCACCGCGATAGATCTCTCCTGCGATACTACGCAGCTTCGATGCACGTTATTGCGATAGATATTTACTGCGATACTTCTGAACGTCGATGCACGTTACTCAATTGCAATAGATCGTCTCGATCTGAGAAACTTCGATATACCTACTCGTCTTTCGTTAATCTTAACTTACCAGTACTTAGCTATTTACATTTAAAAATCAGAACCCAAATTTGTTTTTAATGGGCTTAATAAATAAATCGAAATGCATAATGTACAAAATAATCATCTTGACAAAAATACAAAGTTATAACAAAAACGTTAACACAAACATTTAATTTTAAAATTTTAACAAATATTAAAACCAACTCCATTAAACTCAAAAGTATAAAATAATTAAATTTTAGTAGGTACTCATCCCCTAGGAACATATTTTTGGAGTCGGTGCTTCACTATCTATGGTTTCTGGAAAGAACTTAGCACCAACTCCAAATATATTGTCCTAGGGGATGAGTACCTACTAAAATTTAATTATTTTATCCATTTCAGTTTTTTTGAGTCAGTTTTAATTTTTGTATTATTTTTTTTCACAATTTTTAATGATTACTTTTGAAGGTCAAAGCTAGATGGGTGACCGTGAGCTTATATTGTTTTTCTACAATCGTATCATTTCATAAAAAAATCATAGAAAAGCAAAAATCCGCAATTTCGCATACGTAGACGACCTAATTTTTCTAGTTTTTTTTTAATTTAAAACCCAAACTACCCAATGGATTTTCAAAACATTTTTATGGGACCAAATGGGAACTATTCCGCATCGAACAAAAAAAGAATCATCAATATCGGTTCACCCAGTCAAAAGTTCTGAGGTAACAAACATAAAAAAAACGTATAGACAAATTGATAACCTCCTCCTTTTTAAAAAGTCGGTTAAAAACAAAATTAAAGCAAAATGCTATTAATTGGCACACAAATATAAAATAATCAAAGACTTCGTAGGGGAGTATTTATGAAGCATTTTATTTCTTTATGTAGCATATATAGGTATAAGCAAGACCATCTAAATATGTTAACATATCCATATCACCTTTTTTATTAAGATGCACTTGGAGTTTTTTGTAGTACTGCGTTTTTGTTCTTTCTTTTTTTCCACCAGACCAGGTAATTTCTCTACTTCATATTCTGCATTTTTCTGCTCTTTTACAAGTTTTCTTATTAGTTCAGAAGTATCGCAATAACGATCTATCGCATTAACGTGCATCGAAGTTCAGTAAAGATCTATCGCGGTGACGTGCATCGAAGTATAGTTGATTCGCAGTGTCGGTCTTTCGCGCTAACGTGCATCGCAATCTTGTAGCATGGTATTAGCATTCATCGGTATTTTGTGCGTCGAGATTCGGTATTTGACTCCTTTAAAATTTATCACCTATTAACACACAGGATTCTTTTGCGATGACTGTATAATGTCTTTTTTGTTATTAAATGACGGTAATGAATGATTAATGCTGATAAGTTTGATGAATCAGAATCTTTTCTTGCTCGGCTCCATGTTATTGCATACTTCCTTTTTACATTTATGTAAAAGTTTTCGTTTCTATTCTGCCGAAGGTTTGAAGCACACGAGTGTCTGCTTTCTTTTATTATATCATTGTTATTATTTAAAGTAATAGACGTACTACACTCACGTTTGTTGCTGCATCTCCAATTTGAACAATTATATTCATTCCGCTTCGCAAAATTATAACGATGTCCGGCATGTAATAGAACAGGTCCCATGTAGCGGGTCCTTCCCTCTTTTTCGCTGTCCGTCTACAAAGACTAGCTTTGATTTTTTCCGACTTGGACCAGCTAATGAATATTTCATTTAACCGTTCTATTCAATTTTATATTATTTAGTTAATTAGTTAAAGTTTATTACCATAATATACTGAAACGTTCAAACAAGCTACTGACATTCAATATTAATTTATTGATGACATTCAATACTATAAATCATAGTTTTTGTTGTTATCAAAGAGTTAGCGTTATGCGAATAGAGGTTGCATTTATTTATTACTCCGCCGCACATAGATAGAAGCATACGTATACAAAGCAGCCGTATGAAGTTATCAACAGAATAAGCGAGAAAACTATTTTTCTCGCTTATTCTGTTGATACTATTAGGGGAGACCGGGTCAAAACCGTATAGCTAATAACAAACCTATATGAAATTGAAATAAAGGAAAGTCATACATTCATAATCAACTCATTTATTAGAGACTCTCTTTGGCTATAGATGTTAACAAAAATAATTCTATATTATTCATAAAAACAAAAAATAATCAACAAAAACTAAACCTCGAGGAAAAACGATTTTGCCCCAGGGGTTGGACAAAATCGTATACTATATACGATATTGCCCCATACGTTATCAACGTGAAGCCAAACAACTAAAACATTCGAAACAATCTATGTCATCTTCATCCCAGCCAGTAAAGCCTTCGTGTGCCCATCCTTTACAGGTAATGCACTGAACCCAACCTTCATCCACGCGACTTGCGCCATTATTCTTCCTTACAATATAAACAAATATTTTCAAATCAAATCAATGCACGAAGTTTTAGGTTTTGATTGCTTGGGTGATTTGTTTAAATTAAAGCTTGGTTTCTTCTTCTTGTCCAGGGAAATTAATTCTTTATATGGAGAAGACGTCACCACTACAGTTATACCTTTACGATGATTGGTTTGTCCTCTTTTTTCACTATTTATTCTCGGTATAGGAATGATATCTGAAGGTGTTACGAACGTTTTACATTGTTTTGCCTCGTTTGGTGGAGTGGATTCACAAGAGTCATTGTGAGCAGTAGAAGTAGAAGGAATGCTTATTTCTTTGTCGAGGAGTAAAGCTGTGTTGGCAGGCGAAGGAGGAGAAACTTGTTGTTGAGTAGAAGTTTCAGTTAAGACATTGATATCTGTCGTTTTAGCAGCAACAAAATCTGATTCACTGAACACAGTCCTGTCTGTGGGATATATTCCTGTTTTATTAAAACCAGACATTGCGTTTTGCATTGTTGCCGCTTTACAATAAGCAAGTCCGAAGAGCTTCGATATTTGAAACTGAGTGACAACTCTGCCTGGATTGTTTCTGAGCCACTGATTTACTTCTTGGGAATAAAATGTACTCAGTGGGCCCATAAAACTAAAAAAATTCCAACGGCTGCAATCTATGGGTACAGTGAGGGGGGAAGCACAAAATTATCACACCGTTTTGTCTTGCCTTTTCAATCAGGGGCAGGTTCTGAGTGTGTGTTTTATGTCCATCTAGTAACAGCAAAACAGGGTCATCTTTTTTGGGTTTGACTGCTGATATAAAATGATTGAGCCATTCTACAAAAATTTCACTTTGTATCCAGCCACTTGGATGACACACTGAAATCGTCCCAGGAGGAGCCCCGTCGAGAAGTTCTGCTTTCATTCGAACTCTGGGAAATATTATTAAAGGTGGTACGTAATGTCCCGTAGCAGAAACACAAATAACAGCAGTGCTCAGCTGGCCTCTTTCTGCTGAGCTTGCTTGGTCCACCTGCTTTTTACTCTTCAATGCAATGATTTTGCTTTGTTTTTTCGGAACCGTTGTTATCCCTGTCTCATCTACATTGTATATTTTCGTCGGTGGAAATTGGTGTTTGTCTATCAATGATTCTAGAAGATCGTAAAACTTATTCACAACTAATCTGATTAAAGTCCATCGCTCTTGCTATAGACGTAGGATGGCGTTTCATAAAACCTGCTAGCCAATCTTCACCTGCCAATTTGGAGCTGTTTGAATTTGCTTTATTGAAATTGTTAGTAATGTTATTAACTAACAAGATGGGGAGAATACTGGTTCGAAGCGCCCTAGGCCTTTGCTTGTAGAAGAATCATGTCCCCAGAACTTCTGAATTTACTTACACGAGCTGGTAAAGTAGTCTTGGGAACACCATATGTAATCGAAGCCTTTAGATATCCCATTTCGCCTTTGATGACACTCTGTACAGCCTTTTTCATTGATTCTGACTCACAGCTTTGTCGGTTAGTAGATCTTTTCTATTCCGAGGCATTGTGATAAAAGCTGTTAACAAAAACATCATTATATATTTGGCATAATTTCAGGACAAAACCGTATACTAGCCGATTTTACCCTGTACGGTTTTGCCCCACCGACCATAAACAACATATTTCATCATACACTTTTCATATAATGCAGACCAGGCACCAGAATACTGTCGATAATTAAGTAAATACACACAGTTTAACGTTAATAACACTGCACTTACCTAATTATTATAATATTATTCACAATTCAAACTTTTGATAACGATAAAATTAGATCAAAACACAAAAACAATATTTAAGTGATATATTGTTAACGCTCGTACGTGCAGCGACAAGTGTCTGTTGACAGATTGATCCTGTTGGCTACTTGCTGTGCTCGGTAAATTCGCGGTTAATTCAAAATA
This sequence comes from Nymphula nitidulata, assembly GCA_947347705.1. NCBI lineage: Eukaryota > Metazoa > Arthropoda > Insecta > Lepidoptera > Crambidae > Nymphula > Nymphula nitidulata. Next base: position 14,081,439 of record OX374636.1, read on the forward strand.
ATAACGGGCACAGCTATACGGTACGGTTTTACCCCGGTATACGGTTTTGTACGGGTCTCCCCCTATTATACTTACTTCTGGTGAGACTATTCTCACTAGCTGAATCAATTGAACTAGTGGAAATAAAGGAGTTTCACGTGTATATCATTGAAAAACAAAAACGGAGTAAAAAAATATATAAATTGCACCAATAATGCATTACATGAAATAGGATTAAATCAATGCAAGGGTTGCCAGTATCCATTTTTATAAATTGCATTTATTTTGGGTAAAATAATATATGTATGCGCGTTTCAGAATATTTATTTTTATTGACAACTATTATAACAATTCAGACAAAAAGCGTTATGGCACTCCAGACACTCCATATCCGTTTTTTTTTGTTTCTGCTGCTACACGGCCTTTTTTCCATTAAAGCTCTGTAACAGCCAGTGCTACGTTTTCAGAACATTCTTGTGGGGTCACGTTTTGGAATTTGGGTGAGGGAATGGCTAGATCTTGAAGTTCTGCCTGGCTCAATGGATAGGCTAGACCTAGAAGAATGTGGTGTAGATGGACCTTCAGAAGGCGCAGGAACTTGAAGTCTCAAAAGATGGTCCACGATTGTTTCATGGCTGTTTAGTGCAGTCCTCTTGCTTTGTGAGTTCAAATCCTTAGAAGTTAATACTGCATTATCACGCTAATTGATATCAAATCTCCAGTAATTTTTTTATACGAGCTGGTCTGCTTTATCGATCCCTTTTTTCCCATGATTGTATTTTAGCACTATTTTAGGCTTTAGAATTAGTCTTAATCCTGTAGAAATTTGCATCTGATGATTGTGACATCAATTCCTCAAAACACGCCCCGTTATACAAACGGTAGATAGAACACACACAAGGAGGCAAAATCTCTCCTTAGGCTTAAAGGTTTAATACCGCTTGTGAGCTCAGGATCGTCGACAATTCTCATAGCGCGTCTTTGGAGCACGTCAAATGGTCGAAGCTGGTATCTAGGCGCTCCCGCCCATAAATGGCAGCAGTACTCCATATGGGGCCTGACTTGAGACTTATACAGTAACAGTCTTTGCCCCGAAGTGAAATACCGCCGCGCTTTATTGAGCACACCAAGCTTCTTGGATGCCAGCTTGACTTTATCCTCCAAATGACTGCGGAACTGTACGTCACTAGAGATAATATACAAACACCAAAGATCCCGATACTCGTAGAGATGGAAAGCGGTGTGTCAAGGAATTGTGGAGCAGCAGACAGGACAGGACAGGAACAGCGAATGGGGTTTTTTTTTAGCGGTGAACGCGCAGACTTGTGTCTTAGTGGGGTTGAATCCTCTAGGTACCTGAGAAGTTGCGTATTTATAACGCGCTCCATCACCTTTGAGAGAAGGGAGGTTATAGCGATTGGCCTGTAATTCGATGAGTCTGATCTATTGCCCTTTTTGGGCACCGGGTGCACATGGGCAGTCTTCCATGAAGACGGAACTTGCCTGGTGGAGTATGAAAGCGCGAAAAGACACGTCAGAACAGGACACAACTCAGGAGCACACTGCTTCAGCACCACTGCCGGTATACCGTCTGACTTATGAATGTTCAGAGATAACTCACGCCGTACCTCCCGTTGCGTAATGGAGATCTCCGGCATAGAGTTGCCGCAACAGGGGATGGTAGGTGGTACGGCACCTCCGTCGTTCAAAGTCGAGTTCGAGGCAAAGAGACCACCCAGTAAATCGGCTTTCTCTTTAGCGCTGTGGGCCAAGTTTCCGTCAGGCTTAACGTAGTGGCGGCAAGGACGACCTACAAAAGTTTCCCTCGGCAGCTTTGGCGAGCGACCAGAAAGCGCGACTCCCGGTAGGGTGTCTTGCAAGTTGATCGCCAATTCTGCCGATAAAATCGAATTTCGCTCTGGCAACTACTCTTTTACAGGACCTCGAAGCAGCGTTTAACTTCCGCTTCACGTCAGAGATATTGGGATCCTGATTGGTTAGGGCCGTGGTCCAAGCCTCAAACGCAGCCAGCTTGCTTTCGCGAGCTTTACTGCATGGCCGATTAAACCACGGTCGCCTCATGACGCCTGCGGCCACTAGCAGGTTAGGAATGTAACATTCCATACCCGCCAGTATCGTCTCAGAGACTGCTGCTGCACAGGTGTCAGGATTATCTGACGTGAAGCAGAGCTGCTTCCACGGGTACGATGCGTAAAACTCACGCAACCCATCCCAGTCTGCTGACTTGTAGTGCCACACTCGACGCCACCCAGCTGGCCGGGGAGCATCAGGCTGCGCACTGTGCACTTGGGTCCGGACGAGGCACTGGTCTGATGAGCCTAGAGGCGCATCTACTGAGATGGTATATCCGTCCAGACGCGTAGTCAGCAGAAGGTCCAGTAAAGAGCTCGTATGGCTCTCGATATCTGGTATTCTCGTAGGAGAATTAACCAGTTGCGAGACTCCATAGGCCAGGGCGAATACGTGAGCAGACCTTCCCGCGAAGTCATGGACCGAGAACTAAGCAACTCGACATGGTGGGCATTGAAGTCTCCTAATATCACTAACTACGCGGTAGGGTACTGCTCGAAAACTTTGTCGGTCGTCGATTGCAGGTGCCCAAAGAGTCGAGTCGTGTCTCAGTCACCAATATGGGACCTGTAAAGGCACGCGTAGATGCGGGTGTAGCCGCCGTAATCGATGCGAACCCACAAAATCGACAGGTACCTGTCTTCTAGGCCATGAAGACGGCTACAGCAAACATCCTCCCGGACGTACATGCATACCCCGGCACGACGCACAAAATTGTGCTCGAACTCGTACCCGGGGTAAAGTAAGAACGATGAGTCGGCCGAGCAGGAGATTTGGGTCTCCGTTAGGAAAAGTAGGGTTGGCTGCGCAGTCTCAAGCTGCTGGTGGACTGCGTTGATATTACTATGAAGTCCCCTGATATCGCAAAAATCCACTTTCAATGTGTATAGGGAAGCCGCTGAAAAAACGTTCCTCTTTTTAGTTTTTTTGGCCATATTTTAAGAATGAAAAGGCTTTTTAGAAGGAGTCTCTGTATCGACAGCATCATAGACAAAATTGGGAAGAAATAGCTAGGACTGCAGCCTGCTGGCGCGGCGCACAGTGTTTTACGGGACCAAAAAAAAATCCCTCTGGGGTTTATTGCATTACTCGGTCAAGGGGAACATTTAAAATGTATTAGTAAAACTCCCACGTGTCTGCTTCTGATAGTTTTTTAATAAAAAATCATGAAATTTACGTGACCATTATGTTGAAAAAATGAAAGAATATTCTGAAAAAGTAACTGACCAAGACATTTATTTTAAATTAACATATTTGTATAAAAGCGTGTTGGGTGCATGTTAAATTTTTGAAAAACGCCCCTATTTACGAAGCAAACATTTATTTTCCTATTTTTGTTTTTATTTTTTTTTCTCAAAAATAACTCAAAAGTGCGACCTATGACTAGCACAGAAAGAATATTCCTAACAAGGGCTATCACTAAAAAAAAAATTACATTTCACTATTGCGGCGTTTGGGAGAAAAACATGATTTAGTTCTAAGGTACTAATATTCAATATAGGGTTGACACTAAGTTTCAGCGCAGACAGAGAGGAGCACAGCGGAGAGGATTTTGTTGCACTGGAAAATCAACTTTAAATTTATTAAAATAAAGTACATACATGTTTGAATCTGACAATTAATGCTCGCGCGTCCTCGAAGATACGCGGGAAGCCTCGCGCCACGCGCGGCGTAGTCGCGCCGCCCGCGTCGCGACTTCGCCGTTCTTGCCAACATTCCTCGACCCATATTCTTCGTCTGACTTTCTGACGCCTTACTTTATTAATATGTTCTACCTTTTCTTCTTCCTCCGCCAAAAGCGCAATTATAACCATATCCCAGTCCACCATAGATGGCGAACTTTCGCGACAAACTAGCATGTATGGTAGAATGGTAATCCAGAACGGTTTACTCGCGCAGGCTCGCGAAGTCGCGCGCAAGCTCGAGCATACGCGATTCGTAAAGAAAATGTCCGAGACCGCGCCAGGATTATTCCTCTCTGTCTGCGCTGACCCTAAAAGGTCAAATAAATAATATATTATTATTTAACAATTTTTATATGTGGTTTGCGGTGCTTTGTGTGCTCTGGTTTCAGTTACAAAACCAAGCAACTTACGCCATGGTTAATATAAGAAGCAGAAGGCATTAGATAAATGTAAACGCGGCGTAAGTTGTTGGTTATAACTACAATCGGTTTCTCCCACCAACCCGCATTGGCCCCGCGTGGTGATGTTATGGCTCAAATTCTTCATGTGTTTCTTCCATGTAGGCAGGTTTGTACCCTGCGTGCAGCAGTGGGTGGTATTTACAAATACACCGAGTTAGTAGTGAGCGGATAGTCGCTTATTCATACAATTCGCTCTCATTAGTTAGTGTTAACGTAAGATTATTTGAGCTGTCATCATCATCCATCGAAGGGTTTTCATCGTCTCCCTCTGCCAATTGTAAGTTTTCTCCGTCAATAGGTTTTAAAAGTTCAAGTACAGCAGATGCCATAGGAAGCCGCTTGGCGAATCAGTGACGATGATTGAGTTGAGCCATAGAAATTAGTGGATCCGACGAATCTAGTGCACGATGAAAGAGATCGATCATTGTGCTAATCCTGTTTATTTTGCGGCAATGGTGTTTTAGCATAAGCGTAACGAGGGTGGACCCCTTCCCGTGCTACGTGCGACCCTTCACCAAAAAAATAAATAAATGTAATATAAAATAATGTATAACAACAATTAAAAATAAATATCTTACGAAATAAATTAATTGAGGTCAAATAAAGTAACACCCCTTACATTATTTTTTGAAGTTTTCCTGAGGGCCGCAATAGTGGAACGTGTTTTTTTATGAGATATAGCCCTGGCTAAGACTAATCTTTCTGTGCTAGTAACAGGTCGCACTTTTGAGTTTTTTTGGAGAAAAAAATTAAAAACAAAAATATGAAAAGAAATGTTTGCTCAGTAAATAGGGATGATTTTCCAAAAATAGGAACAGGTAAACATGCGCCCAAACACGCTTTATGCAAATATGTCAATTTAAAATAAATGATTTGGTCAGTTACTTTTCCAGTTTTTTTTTTTCATTTTTTAACATCAAGGTCACGTAAATTTCATGATTTTAAAAAAAATCTCTCAGAAACAGACACGTGGGGTTTTACATTTTAAATGCTCCCCTTGACCGATTAATGCAATAAACCCGAGAGGGAAATTTTTTTCGTCCCGTAAAGCACTGTGCGACGGGCAGAAGGGCCACCAGACCCCGCCTGTGGCAGAAGCCGGGCCACTCCGGTCTCCTTCTCCGGCACGGCAACTACCCCAGGGATTTTTCACAGACTGGCGGTTCAGCCTCCCAGGGCGGAGATTAGGTAATCCCTGGGTTCGGGAACCCGTTCAGCCTGCAGGCGGCCAGCGGACTGCCGTTTCACTGGGTCTCCCTGACCGCCGCGCCAACAGGATGCACCCACACGAGCAAATGGCAGTGCTTAAAGCACCACGGGTCCACCTGCTGCAAATACAGGGACTCGCAACCTTACTCAGTCGGGCTGCTCCAGTTCGAGCGAATTAACGCTATTCCCTACCTCTCTTTTTACCTACCTCTGTTTTTTATGTTGACTTATGTCTTGATTCTTACAACTAAGTATTCTTGTAAGTATTCAATAAAGTTAGCTAATATTTATTTATCTATCTTTTTTGTACTTAGCCTAACAAAATGAATACTATAATTAAGGAATCATAGGTTATTTATTTTATCAAATAAATTAAAATATTAGCTACCAGGAGTAGGAAAAGTTTATAGGAGTAGGAGGTAATTACGCCTGATAGGGGGAATGACCTTTAAATGGAGCTGCGCTGCAATGTCGATTATTTAATTTTTTTATCAAAAATTATTTATTTTTCAGCATGTAATAATGTCAGACTACAGTTATTCTTAATTTTTGATTTTAACATTATTATAAATGTTTGAAAAATTACTTAGTAATTAAAATAGAATAAAACTAGAAAAATTTCACGTCCTGAGGCAGGAATCGAACCTGCGACCTTTCGCAATCCGGGCGACTGCTCTGACCACTGAGCCACCCAGGACTTGGGATATCCCTGTGAAATTCTTCTAGTCTATCTTGTATTTGCGTTGACTAGACTACAGTTGACATACATTGGTAATAAACTCTACACAAGGGACCCATTTACACCCTTTTCGCTTTATTTGTATTTCTGATACAGCCTGTATATATTTATGTTACATACTTACACCAGATTCCTCACCACCCGTAATGCCAAACGCTCCCTCTGTGCCCATAACACCTAAATTTTATTTGTTAAGTCTGACAATACTGGCACGACAGTGGCATTACCAGTTTGACTGGCAGCCCGAATGGCTATACTGCCTTCAGTGCGTGCTTTACTGCGCCCAAGTCTGAAAATAATAATTTAATCAGTTGCAGGCATTTTTGCTATGTGATATGGTGTTTTCGAGTTTCTCGAGTGTTATCATGAAATAAAGAGTAGGTACCTAAGTAATATAATTATAACAGAAAAGTTTCTCTAATTGATAAGACAAAATTAAATAGTTACTTTATAATAATACAAGTAATATAATCTTACAAAGAGAACTACTTCCTTACCACTTTCCGCTGTTCGGCAGTTTTGTCGGGACCAAACTCCTTTAAAGTTAGTCGGAGGTCTTGCCACTGCCGTTGTTCCCTCAACTTCCCTTGGGACCCGGTAAATTCCCCATGGGCCAATGCGGGGTGCGTGGCCATGTAGTCGGTCAGCATTTTAATTTGCTGAGCCGAACTATGGACTCTAGAAAACAGTTCGAGCGGGTTATGACCAAAGTAATAATGTGTCACTGTAATAATGTGCTGAGGGGAAGCTCTACCAGCCTATCTGTAGTAACCCTGAGCCTGGTTCTCCTGAAGATCACTACAATAACTTCCATACATCAGCTCGCAATAGTGTGGAGAGAACAATAGGCATTTTGAAAAGAAGATTCAGATGTTTACTAGTTCACAGGGTACTGAATTATGATCCTGCAATGGTTGCAAAAATTGTAGTAGCATGTTGTGTGCTCCACAATATTTGCAACCGTGCAGGATTAGCTCACCAGATCTAGCCCCAAGTGACATTCAGGAAGAAAATACACTCGCTTCAATTTTCTCGAGGAACTCTTATAGTTTGGTAATTGCACGGTTTTGTCGACAACAACTAATTAACCAATTGTGGCGTGCCCGTCCCTAATAAGTACATATAAAATTCAAAAGTCCTCTGACTGATAGACTAATAAATCAACACACAGCCCCTAAAGCGCTGTTCCTAGAGACATGAAATCTGGAGGGTGTATACTTTGGCTTCCGCTGAGAAAGGATTTTTCGAAATTTCACCCCTAAAAGGGTAAATGGGTTTGAGTTTTATTATCTTTAAAACATCAGTGAAACTTTTTAGTGTCTGGGCCAATATACTCGAAAATTGGTACACATACGCTTCAGTTAAAATTTTGAGACACAAGTACAGTTTTTTCAAAATCTCCCAGTTTTTCATTATAACATACCCTAAGTATTTTATTGTTCACAGCATGTAACATACCCTATTTATTAACCTCCGACGCAAAAAAGGGGTGTTATAAGTTTGACGTGTTTGTCTGTGTATCTGTGTGTCTGTCCGTGAGTGAGAGTCAAATAGGGCTTCGAAAATCCTAGACGTAGACAAGCGAACGACGCTATAAACCCATGAACCCATTATGAAAAATAATAAATTTGATTAATTAGTTAGCAATATTTATTCGATTAACTAAGTCGTGCATGGCTTGGCTTTGTCGTAACCAAGCCTCACACATTCGCTCCAATACATCCACTAATTGCTGATTTCGTGCCTGTAGCTGCTCAGTGGCGTTGCGTTGCGCTTCTATAGCAATGAATAGCTCGGTGAACATTGCCATTTGCGAATGGTGCTGAGATGGTGGTGAGCGACCCACCAAGCGACGCCGACCTGTCAAGCGACGACGGTGTCGAGGAGCTAAAAGAAACAAAAAGAGTAAAATAAATAAACATATGAAAAGCTTTACAATTATTTTTGAATTTCATTGTAGGGGCCACTTATATTTAAATGTATATTATTACTATTTATTGGAATTAGTTTTAATTACACGACGTGGCACTAGAAGCAGGCTGTGCATTAAGTTCCTGTAGCTGAAGGTACGTGGCTGTCCGCGGCGTGGAGGTATGCTCCAGAAGGCTCAGTTGGTAGAGGTGGTGGTGGCAGTTCACATATCTCTACTATCTGACAAAGAAATAATCAGTTTATTATATTATTTCTATGTCCGTAAGCAATTAATAATTCTGATTTAAATTCTCCTTACTGGTATCACTGGATACTCAGTAGTGTTCATGGCCATTGTACACATAGGTGAACCTTGTTCCACCACTAAAGACTGAGCATATAAAGGCTGTAAATCATGAAACAAAATTATTTTTGGGTCTTGGGTTTGTTTAAAAAAACGATAAACATAAACAGTCCTATTACGGCCGCGTGTTATTTATTCTTGTTTGAATTACCAAAGAAGTATATAATACAAAATAAAAATACCTTAAACCTATATTTAAAATAACCTAAGAAATAAGCGTTCATGCTCTCGGACAGCTTCCTGTAAATGCAAATTTCAAATTTAAATGAATATTCTTTATTGCTTTAAGTGCTTGGTTGATAACAACATACACATTATAATGTAGTGCAGCGATAAATTTGAAAAGACATCTTAATCCATCCCGTTTGGTATGGATTAAATAGGTATTTTGAAAATCCTTATCACTGTTAGGCAAGTGTATGATAATAAAAGTACTCACTACAAAAGTAAAAAAAGCATATATGGAATGGGTTGCTATCGCCGATTGCAAATTGCTCTCCACCCAATAAAGCGGCTATTCTCTCTTCTATTCTGCTGCACCACTGCGGGTCTGCTGCCTAGCCAAACGCTTTAGGCTATACTTTTTCTTAACAGATGATTTTTTATCCTTCCAGTACCAAAACACTCACACACGCGCTACTTATAAATGGTCCAAAAAAACCCAAAGTAAAACCTAATGAAATAAGCATGATAAAAAATGCACATGAAAATTTATTTGAAACTAGTGTCAAAACTGGTGATGCAATAATTTTGCACATTACAAACCTTAGCCCACTGCTGCCATGTTTTGATGCATCCGCTGTCATCACTGTTTAGCTTTTGACTTATTTCTTGCCAAGCAGCTCTTGTCCGCTCCCGTGCATGACATGTGCGGGAATACCCAGTGGCAAGCCACCGCTTTTTCTTCCAAGCTGTCTACCAACGTCTCTTGTAGAATTAGCGATGGTGCTCCGCTTCTTGACATGCTACATAATCAACACAAAGCAATAATTATATAGCAATCTTTAATAGTAAATTTCGATGAGTTAACCAGTTCACAATTTATTATTTCACGTATATAAAATAATGAAACGAAGATATTGGGCCAGACAAAGTCAACGAAATAGGCCTAATGTGTCCCCGATACTTGAAGATTGAAGAAGGGACGACATAAACCGAAGAAATATTCGTTCAAAATTTAACACCTTTCTAAGGATCTCTAGTGAAGAATTTGAAATATTACTGAATTTAACTGGACCCATGAAATCAAAAACTGACACCCGTTGGAGAAATGCTGTGTCAGCTACCGAGCTACAGGAGGTCCACTTTGCTCGACATAGTAATTGTCGGCCGTTTTGGAGTGGCCGTTGTGTTTTGGAGGAGATTACGGGAGACCGAGGATAGTGCGGTATTCTTAGAATCAGACAGTAGTTAAGTGAATTTGTGACCTAGGCAAATTAAGGACTTAAGTAAGGTGTTTTTTTTATCTAATAAATAACTATAATCTTAATAACTTTTAGCTTACCGTTTTTTTTTATTATACCTTAATAATAAATGTGACAATGGCGCCCAACTTGGGGCAACAAACACGAGGAGGCACGAGCTGTGGCGGCGACGGCCGACAGTTACTATGTCGAGCAAAGTGGACCCGCCCGTAACCAACAATCGACTCACCCGCTCGCGCGCCTATCGTAATATATATATATATATATATATATATATATAAAATATTAATTTATCTTATTGTATTAGCCAACTTAACTTAAAGTGCCTCATTTGAATTAATTAAGCTAATAAGGAACACTATGTTACAATATCAAGGAATCATTACCCCGTGACATAAACTTTCTGATAACTGTCTTCCTGCTGAAGGAGAAGTACACTATTGACGATGACACTAGAGCCAGAGGAACTTCACTTTGCTCAAGAGTCATTACATTACCTAGGGTTGCAGGCTAATAGTTGATTATATTTGGGTGGCATAATTATGTTGTGATAATAAAGTCAAAAGAAATGTTAATCACATGGAATATCGCACTTAAGTGGGTAACGAAACTAACAAATATGTAGAGCAAACGAGCAAAGCGAACGAGTCCACAATTTATGTACTTGCATACAAAATAAACCTACGATATTGTCTATGATGCAATACCAGGGGAATACAGACACCATAGAGCAGGGACTACACTTTGTAAAAAGTTTTGCCTTCTCAAAATTTTAGTAATGGGTCCGTTGAGTTACCTTCAGAAACAAGATAAAAAATAATATTCTAAGCAATTATGCTATATGCTAGAGGTCAAAAATAGGTGATAGACGTGAAGAAAATTTGCTAAATTTAGCATGAAATATGCCAAATCAGCAACACTGATACTTTTCTGGATTTTTTTTTTCAGTTTTCCATTCCATGACTCCACCATGTTATTAGTTCTGTCATTTTGATTAAAAGTGTCCTATGTGTTTGAGAGTATATCATGTTCTGGCCATGTCTAAACTTGCTAACACCAGGGCTGGTTTTAAGTATGCAGCAGCCAAAATATGGAACGACTTACCACCACCTGTTCGTTTAGCCCTTTCGGTATCATTACCAACTTTCAGACAAAAATGTCGTCAATGGCTGCTTCATAAACAATCCCTGGCATCAGCGATTATTTATAATTTATAACTTGTAAACTTTGTGTCTGTATTGCTAGTCTTGTGTTTCACCGGGCACACTTATTTGCTTAAATTGAAATTGTTAAAATCGGCTATGGCAGAATAACAGAGGCAACGGGATTCCTCCTGCAGCCACTGAGTCATAGACCCTTTTGTCTTAAATTTATTTAGGTCTATCTTGTCTGTAACTATTTATTATGTTTTTTGAGACAAATAAACTATATTTTATTTTTATTTTTATGTTTTAACAAAATAGTAATTGAACTTATTGACTTCGGGATTGTTGGGACTTTCTCCCATCATGTACAAGCCACCTTTCATCCAACAAGTTCGGAGGTAAATGTAACAATACCGTGCATAATAAAAAATGGATTACACCCAGTTTTGATTTAACTACTCCGAATTGCTTAGCTTTTTGCCATAAACTGCGGCTATAGTGAAAATATCACCCACCTATTTTCACTTCTGGAAATAAATCTTGTATTGCCAAAATCGCAGTTTCTTCAAAGTCCATTGAAATTTGAGTAGGCTTCCATTCTTTGACTTGACTTTTTATCATTTGAAATAAAATTTCATATGTAACCCTTGTTTTGTCGGGAAGCACTGCATATAGCACAGGAACCACATCGACATATTCTTGATTGCTACCGATGTCAGCATGAGTAGTATATACTTGACAGAAACACTTTGGGCAAATCTTGAATTCTTTCCTCTTCTGAATCTTGAAATCTTGAATTTTTTGATTCTTTCAAAAATTTCATCATTCCTGTTTTTGCAAAAATAGGAATTCTCCTCTTTAAATTGAAGGTTAGCCTAGTCATAGTGCTTCAGTGTATTTGAACTTTTCATCCCAAAGATCCAATAAAAACAACACCTTTTGCTTAGTTCCAGCTATTTAGAAAAACGCATTTTTTATCTATGAAAACCGTGTCTTCTTAAATGTAACATTGAAAAAGCTTGGTCATATACTTAGCACTATTGTTATGTCTTACTAGTTATTGCTTGATGTTTTCTCAATTTTAAGTTTCTTTTACTAGTAGCATCCCACTCTACATTGGCTGACGGAGATTGAGGAGTAGTAAGAATATATTGTTCCCTTGGATTTTCTTGCAAAATTTCTGCAATATATATCAGTTAGTTTATAAACACTATTTCATTCCTTAACAATACTCCATTTTATGTTTAATATTAATATATTTGTACCAAAGCCTTAGTTTTTATCATTAAATTGTATTCGTTGCATAATGTTATAGTTGCTGATAGTGAAATAAAATCAAATTATATGAAAACATACCTGTGACTGTTTCCACACCAGTGGCAGGCAATTCGTTATATTCATTCAAAATCATAACTTCTTCTACAAGTGGTATTTCTGAAAAAAGTAGAGCATGAATTTACAAAAAAAAGGTAATATTAAGAGGTAGCAGTTGCTAATGAATAATATTAATATTAAAATGAAACAATAAAAAAGTCTAGCTAGGCGAATATGCTTTTGCAACATATTGGCAACTACAGACATATTTTTTTATTTTCTCAGGTGTGCATACAAAGTCTAAACATTATTAAAATATGTATATTGATGGTTATGTACGAACTTACCGGTTTGAGTATTTTCATCGTCTAATATCTTCTCGGACTCATTATTATTGGGAGTTATTATTTGTAGATAATCTTCCGTTGAGGCAACAGTAAGGTCATCTGAAACACCATTAAATTATGGTTTTAAACAAAGCAAGTACCTAAATTGACAGTCTGCATATTTTTAAAACAAAATCTTGCATATGTACCTACAATACAACTTACTTACTTTGACTTTCTTGGGTTTGGGGCAATATATCTGAGTCACAGGTGCTTTGAAGACCATCAGTACTCAAGCTAATCATAGCTTTGATTTTTTCTTCTACACTATCTAGTGGTGGTGCTGTGTTTTTGCCACCACCAGTACGATAAAGCTCGGTACGTATTGCAGCCGATTTTTTTCTTACTGCTCGTTTTAGACCCTCATATTTTACTTTGATGGTCTTTATCGACCTAAATATGCCTGAAACACCATAAAATTCATTTTGGATATTTTCCCACGCAAATTCTTTCTTCTTTCATGTTGACGCATCGCTTTGTTTATTTTCTAAAACATTTTGATATTTCTGAGATATTAAAATATCTCTCTCCTGCATAGAAAAATTTCTTTCTCGTTTCATCATCATCATCATCATATCAGCCGAGAGACGCCCACTGCTGAGCATAGGCCTTCCCCAAGGATCTCCAAAGCGATCGGTCCTGTGCTGCCCTCATCCAACAACTTCCCGCGACCCTTACCAGAACATCTGTCCACCTTGTGGGGGGCCTACCAACGCTGCGTCTCCCGGTACGCGGCCGCCATTCGAGGACCTTTCCGCCCCCACGGCCGTCAGTCCTCCTCGCAATGTGACCTGCCCACTGCTACTTGAGACTCGCAATTCTTTGGGCTATGTCAGCGACCTTAGTTCTCCTGCGGAATCTCATCAAGCTTCTCTCATCTCTCATCTTTCTCGTTTACTTTTAGATAATAATATATCCATATTAATTAACTTAGATAAATACCACGTACGACACAAGAGAACAATAATAGAAACTGACACATAAGTGACGTTAAGCGAGTGACATTTGAAGTTCTTTTGAACGAATAAACGAATGATTTGTTGCGTTATTCACTTAACCCGTGAGTTGCTACTCTCAACGAGAAGCCATAAAATTAAAAGAAGAAGAAGAGTTGTTACTGGAAGCTTTGATTTCGGTTATGAAATTCACAGAAGATACTTGGAACTTTCGGCACTTTACTTATAGATGGTGCAAGAGGCCCTAACTAAGGGTTAGTTTTACCAGAGATTCTTGGAATTTATTGCACGTATATCGGCACCTTTTTGCATTTTTTTTCATATATATTTACTTAGATAATCAATATATTTACTTAGTAAAAAATTAAATAATAATTTTACAGTGCAATAAAACGAAAATTTTACTCAGTGGGCTTATATGACATTTGTAACTTATTAATTATTTTGTTTGTCCTTTTCTTTTGAGCCTGGTTGTACTATAATAGATGTGTAATAAAACTATATATTTTTGCCCAAGTTCACCCATCCAAAAAGAAAACTGTTTTATTCCAGTGTAATTACTGGGCATTAACGGCATTTCATCTTAGGCCTCAGGATGACAACGCACCTGCAATATCAAGTGCTTTTCCTTGTTATTGCAGGTGTCTATAGGCGGCGGTAACCGCTTACCACCAGGTGAGCCGTCAGCTTGTTTGTCATCTAGTTGTATAAAAAAAAACCCCATTGCGGTGCGAATCAACCCATTACAAAAAGCGTGGTCAAGCGCACGTATATTCAACCTGTCACCTCTATGTACTTCGATAGTGTACGAACCAGTCTCTTAAATGTTCCCCATAGTAGCTCCTGCCTCACTTAATTGATACGTCCCGAGTGCATATATAATCAAGGCATCCCTTTGGATTGTGGAGAAGTTGTCAAGGCTAGGAACATTTGTAGCAAATTGGCTCCAAATCGTTCCAAATATTAGGTTGGGGAAAAAGTCTTTTCGCATTATAGTATGTATGAACTTGTAATAAATTCTCTTTGGCTGTACTATTTGTATCTGGCTGGTTTTGGTATCATTAAAAGTTTAGATTTTAAAAAAGATAATTCCAAATTCAAATTAGGAAAATGTGTGTTTTTCATTTGTTTTTCGTACTGTCAAGATGAGTGAATCTAATGAAGAAATTCGATACATTTTAAAATTTTACTACAAAAAAGCTAAAAATGCAACGCAAGCCGCGAAAAAAATTTGCGATGTTTATGGACTTAGTGCAGTGTCTGTCCATAAACATCGCAAATTTTTGCACAAATTTGGTTTAAGCGTTTTCAATCCGGAAATTTTAATGTCAAAGATGCACGTGGCTCTGGTCGCCCTAAAATTGATGCCATTTTTGAAAAACTGGGGCAAGATCGGCATATCAGTAGTTACGACGTAGCTAAAGAACTGGAAATTGACCACAAAACAGTTTTGGCGCATTTAAAAAAAAATGGGTACACAAAAAAGTTCGATATTTGGGTACCCCACGAGCTCACTGAAAGAAACCCAATGAACCGTGTACTCATTTGTGATTCTTTATTACGACGTAATGAAACCGAACCATTTTTGAAGAAGCTGAAAACTGATGATGAAAAGTGGATCACGTACGACAAGAACGTGCGAAAAAGGTCGTGCTCAAAGGCCGATCAGGCTTCACAGACTGTGGCGAATCCCGGGTTAACTCGCAACAAGTCGATGCTGGGTGTGTAGTGGGATTTGAAGGGCATTATTCATTATGAGCTGTTACCACCAGGCAGGACGATCGATTATGAACTCTACTGCGAACAACTGATGAGATTAAAGCAAGAAGTTGAGAGAAAGCGGCCGGAATTAATCAACAGAAGGGGTGTGGTTTTTCATCATGATAACGCTAGATCTCACACATCTTTAGCCACTCAGCAAAAATTAAGAGAGTTTGGCTGGGAGGTGTTAATGCATCCGTCGTATAGTCCTGACCTTGCACCTTCAGAATTATCTAGGCAGTGTCAGGTTAACATCACGAGAGGACTGCCAAAACTACTTGTCGCGGTATTTTGATCAGAAGCCCCAAAATTTCTATAGCAAAGGGATCATGTCCCTACCTACAAGATGGCAAAAAGTTATCGAACAAAATGGTACCTACATACTATAGTTAAATGTAAATAAACTATATTAAAAAATGTTTTGAATTTTCTTAAAAAATGCAAAAAAACTTTTTCCCCAACCTATTATGATTGAGTTTTCTTTGACCTACACAATCACTGAGGTCATTGTGACCTGGAGTTTATTTATTTTATTCATTATTAAGTCTGTCAACAGATGGTGCAGCAGTTATTCTAAATTCATAGTTGTCGAAACTGATTTTAAATTCTCCCATTGATAGTTTAGACATCCCGTCGCGTCGCCATAATGTTACCCGTCTAGAATGATTTGCTTGCCGAGTGATCAATTGTGGCTCTCCCACATTTCTAGACAGAGGCTTGTAGGACGGTAATTCGTAGATCTAAGGTTCTCCATAACATCGCGGAATCCCCTGTCTAAAATAAAAACATCTTCTGCATTAAAAAAAGTAGTGAAAAGGGTCATTGATGTCTTCTATTATTTCTTTTGAAATATCTGAGTCCGATTTGGTTGCTTCGTATGACCCGTAAACTTTAATAATGTGCCCACCTGGACACACGAATATTTTTTTTTAAAAAGATTTCCGAATTTATGTAAGCTTTATACAGGGTGACAGGAAATTAGTGGCGGAGCCGTTAAGGGGTGATAGTATGGGACAATTTCAGCCGATTTTACTATGAGACCTACCGTCTTTAAAGATATTCGTACTTAAAGAATTTTAAGCTTAATCTGAAATGCGCTGGACATCCATCGTGCATGAATACCATGTTTCGCATTGTTTGTAGCGGCACGTCTTCCAACAGTTCATCTAAGCTATTTCTAAGAAAGTTTTCATACGCTTCCCCATTAAGGTTTCGGCATATTCACGACGAGCTTCTTCAGCGTTCCCTCTGGCAGCTCCGTAATAAAAAAGAATATCTGCGTATTCTTCTTCGTTATTGAACAGTGTTCTTCTTTCTCTACCAGGCATTGTAAGTCAGAATATGTATAACCAGACAATCAGTCGCACGGCAGCCAAATCGTAAGTAATCACAGAAAACAGGGCACAGTCCACGGTCGTCGGAAAAAACCCATTGTTACACTGTTTATTTTATGTCTTTTGGTAATGTTTAGAAGACTTCTTTCCATGTATGTGTTTAGTGAAGACCCATGTTTGGCAGCCATATATTAGACAGGGTAGAATACAAGTATCAGCCACCACTTTTTTCAGTTTCAGGCTGTAGTTGCCTTTAAAGATCTCTTTGTGGGCCCAGTACTTCTTCCAAGTTATGTTTATTCTTCTTTCTATTTCTTCTTCATTTGTCTTATTAAATGAAATATATTTTCCCAGATAGCTGTAGCCGGAGACATACTCTATGTTTCTTCCCTTCACATTTATTGGTCTTTGGTAGCTGTTAGTCATTAGTTTCGTTTTGTCAGCATTCATTTCTAATCCAACTTTAGAGTGTCTAATGATTCCAGCATAAGTTCCAAGTCTTTTGGTGTCTCTGAGAAGATGACAATATCGTCTGCGAATCTTAGGTGGTTTAAGAAACGATTTGATATTTTAATTCCCATATTTTTCCATTTCAAATTTTGGATATTTGATAATTTCATGACATTTGTATGAAATAATGCTGCCAAAGTTTTACTATTCCATACAAATGTCATGAAATTATCAAATGAATACGATATTTTTGAAAGTGGCAAACCATTTCTATGGACTAATATAGACCACGTTTAAATTTATTGTCGCATTGACGGCACCACCCTGTATATGCAAATAGGAAAAAATTTCTTAATATGTAGTAAATGACAATTCTATGTAAGTACTATAAGAATTTTTAAAGTCCTTCAATTTATGAACTTTACCACTGAGTAGTTCGAAGTCTATAAATCCTAAGATTTACATGTAAATCGGATGCGGGAGGCCTGTAGAACAGTGTTTGTCTCTCGGCTCGACATGATGATAATGATGACATGTTACAAGATTTCTTTAATACTTCTTATATATTTACTATCAACTATGAACTATCAACAAAAAATAATAAATGTTGCAGGATTTTATCTGGGCATAATTATGTTTCTATATTCTGGCTGTTAAACTTTTTTTATGCTTATTCTTCATGAAGTAATTTTGAGCTGCCTTTTTAATTATATCTTTTTCATCAGTGTTAGTCCCTTTCCTAGATAAAACTCTGTTTACATCTTTGCACCAATTGAAGATACAAAAATTTAAATTATTTTTGACAAATTAGTCTATCAGTTTACTACTGTGTTCCATGCATGTCATGTATATGAAGTTCACTGTAGCTGATATAATTAATTTAATATAATCAAAAATAAATTCTTCGTGACTTTCAGTTTTCATTACCTCCATCACAATCATTTCAATGTGGACAAATGTGTCAAATATATTCTTACTAGGATAACATAACCATGTTTTATTACAGTATTCTGATATTTTTATTAAGTTATCTTTGTTTTTCTTTACTTTCTAGCTGGCTTGTGCACACTGAACAGTTTCTATATATATATATTTTTTGGAATTTCTCACCAGCCAACCACTGCAATATCCCACTGCTGCACATTTCTCTACATCTTGGGGCGAATTGCTTTCAAGAAGAGTTGTCAGGTGACAAATTTAAATGGTCTTCGCTTAAACTTATTTCTTTAGAAGCGTCCTCTGCACAACTTTCATTTTTAAAAAAGTATTTAAAATTTTGTAAACAATAATTTTTATCTTTTTTGCAATTCGCTCCAACAGAATGCGTAGATGATAAATTATTTATTAACAGAGTTTTGTATGCAGCTTGAAAGCCTGCAGAAGTTGGCATTATATTTCTATGTCCGTGTGCACGTATGGCTCCAAAAAAGTTTTCAAGGGGATCTTGATTAAAATTTCTTAACAATAAAGATTTTTCACCCAACCTGTACATGTGAGCACATAACATTTCGAACCCCTCCAAGGTTTTTACCCAGCTGGAGAGTTTTGGTACCAGAGATATTTTACCACTTTTGTCTACATATTTCATTATTTTAAGAATTTCTAATCTCTCCGACCATAATTTGTGATGAGGTGAAGTAGGTGTTACTGCACTTTTAAAAAATTGTCCATGTTTTGGAGCACTAAAATTACCATTCACGGAGTCAATCAAATTATCAAAAAATAATAATATGTCTGCAATCTGTTTTGCCTCTTCAGGTAATATACCAGAATCTGAAAAATAAATTTATAATTACAATTTCTTACAAAATAATATATAATATATAAATCTGAATGTTTTAAATTTAAGTTTTAGCATAATGATGAAACATTTTAATTTTAATAGGAAAGTTTCTAACCTGCCATAAAACCCAGGGCTACGCCTACGGTGCGACTAAATAATTGCGTGCAATTCTTCACTTTCATCTTGGGATTGGGAATCAAGTGTGGGACCTTATGTTGCTGGGTTAATTTCGGTACTAGCCGCACTCCTCGGTATCCTGGGCTTTTTTTATGCAGTTCATAAATGTGTTCCCACTTGGCCATACTTGGTCTTTTTTTCATAATATAATTTAAATCCTTATTTAATAAATTATTTCTTATTCCCTTTATAAGGTGTGGGGGATCATATAGAGGAAAAATTTTTTCATGATCAATTATAATAATATTTCCAGGATACTCTTCTCCACTTCTTAAATAAATTTGTTTAGAGTCTCGCAATAGGGAATTTATTGCAGCCATATTTGTTGCGCCCTGGTCACAGATAGTAGCAACAACTTTTAATCCACAAGATGTTACATGTTTAATTACATTGATTAGGAGGTTTTTCAGCTCTATAGATTTAGTGCTCCCAGCACAAAAAGTATATTGCACAGGCTGTTTGAACTTTTTTGTAACGCCCCTAACCATAAACACTAGCGCATGATCTGCCAACTGTGCTTTTCTTCTTGATCCGTCATCAACAAAACCCATGATTTTATTATTTATTACATCCAAATGTGGTGCAATAGCCATTTTATCGAAAATGACAGCACAATATTTGTGACTGTGTGAATGGGGCATTTTATCAACCTTTTTTTTAAGATTGGCAAACATTTCATCGAAAATCGCCTTCCAAACTTGCTTTTTCCAGCTAACAATATTTGCATTTTTACAAAAGTTTGTGCCGATTGTGACAGTTTTTTTGTCAAGCCATCCATATTTTTTAAGTTTTGTTTTGCCAACAACAGCCTCTTATCATACTGTTGTCTCAATTGGTTATTTTTGGCTATTGTTTTCCTTAACGTGTGTATGGTTTTACTCATTCTCAATTCTGTTTGAGACATTTTCAATTCTGAAAAAAAAATATACTTTTGTAAATATAAGGAAAAAAAGAACATGCCATTTTTATTGATAAGAACTATGTCTGTAGCCCAGTTGTTTAATGCAATTTCCTGGTACCTGGCTAGTGAGAAGCTATGAAAGAGAGAAGAATGTTTCTCGAGGTGGGCCTCAAATAGGAAATATTTTCTACATAAAAATTGAAATAGGTACTTTCTTGTAACATTTATATTATTACTTGCTGACCCTGCAAACACTGTTCTGCTATATATATTTTTCTTTTTAAAATGTAACCTATCTTAAGTATTATGTGTTCTGACTTAGGACAAATCCAGGAAAATAAAATAAAAACATCAAAATCATTTAAGTAACTTCGGGTTCATTGGGATCAAACACTGTTACAGGGAATTCTGATATACTTATATATATTGCCTTTACTTCTCTGAAAAATAAAGGCTTTTATTATTATTACTATGTATTATGATTATACATATAGATTGACCAACGTGGTAGCTAAATTACATCAACAAAAATGTAATTACTAGACGACTGGCTGGTCGAGTGGTCTGTACCCCTTGCTATACGGACTGCTTGATTTAGAGGTCCCGGGTTCGAATCCCGGTAGGTGGAAATGTTTTTATGATGAATATGAGTATTTGTTCACGAGTCATGGATGTTTATATGTTTATTTAGGTGTTCGAGCCTTCAGGCTTGACCCACTTGAGATTACTCTCTTGAACATCAGCGCCATCTAGTATGAACTTTGTGCAAATATCGCAGAATCAGTATGAGGGTAGACGAATATCTGCATGTCGGTGCGGAGCAGTCCTCATTTTATTCAGTACGCTTTTGAATTTCAGCGTCGTCAGTTGTCCATAGCCTACGGGCGAAATTTATTAAGAATATTTTTTTTACTAATTGTGTGAAACTATTTTTACAGTGTGAAAGAATGTCCTTAGTTTGTTAAGGAAATCATTCTTACACGAGCATGTACCCTAAGACACGGGAAAAACAATATAAAATAATGCTTACGAGTATTATGGTTACCATGTACCACTATTTTGTCGTCTCGCAACGAACGACAAATTGTCATCGCAACCACCTGACGCAATGACATTAAACTTTGCCCGTGTTCGAAGGGTCGTCTCAAAGACTTCGTCACTGACGCATTAGTCATAAAGACCACAGCGTCGCACGCTGAGGTCATATTGATTAAATTACGTTGTTGATCCGACTAGCGAATGTACTCAACCTCGATAGTATCACTCACACCAACTCAAACCTCAGAGTAGGTACCACCTAATTGTTGACGGTCGCATCGATCATACATCTAGTCGTATCAGTTCATACGTCTGACACAACGAAGTCATGCGTCTAGTCGTATCAATCGATGCGTCTAGTCGTATCAATCGATACGTCTGACACAACGAAGTCATGCGTCTAGTCGTATCAATCGATACGTCTGACACAACGAAGTCATGCGTATAGTCGTATCAATCGATACGTCTCGCCAAGCTAAATTGCAATGTCTAATTGTTTAAAGCCATACGCCGGTCGCATTAAATTGCAATCGACCATGACTTATAATCAGACGAACATACCTAACGCATTTATTGCATTTGATCTTCATAACACTCATGGCGACTACAACAATAGACGCCCTTTGCGGGTTACAACCACCGCCCGAGTGAAAAGATTTCTTTGATCGAATAATCAGCTTGGTGACAACCATTACCCACAAGGCTGGGTATCCTGGCAAGTGAAAAATTATTTCTACACAGAGCTATTTGGCGACACACCAATACCACCTAAAACGGAAGCTAAACTACGCTTCGCAATACCTACCGAAGGGTTAGCCTGGGCTCCTGGGGCGCGCTCTATTATATGCCCCATATAGCATTATGGAGAAAATCCACCCTGTTATGACACTAAAATCGAAACTCGTCTCGAGAGGAGCGACACCGAACAGATCCATACAAAAACGGAGATCTACATTATCATCAGAAGCTTCCTCTTCGAAATCGACAAGATATGAACACAACATAGACAAAAACCAACAAAAGGCATTTTTTGAAAATACTGATGTCCTGACACATCAAACGAAAACCATAGAAAACGTAGCCTCACAAGTGGCCAACTTAACCGCTCGATATCACGAACCGAGAGAGGAACAGGAGTCAGACTACGAAAATGGTGCCTCTTGTTCCGAAACTGGCATTAGCATTACTGGCGACGAGGAAATAGAAACACCACCATTCCTCTCAGCCGAACGACTTCAAACCTCTCCATATGCTAATAAGCCTATTAACAGATCAGAAGAGGACGCCCTTCAAGCCCAAATTGCACAAGCTCAAGCAAGATTAGAAGCTTTACAAAATAATGAGTTATCGTACGCGAACTGCGGCTTCTCGCCTAGAAAACAGAACCAGAGCCTAAATTAGCAAAGGGGGATCCACGACTGGTAGAATATGGTATCAAATGTCAACGATTAGAGTAAGATGGCTGGAAAAACATCAGATATGCGGGAGTGCAAAAAACATTCCATTGCTCTCCGGTGTTCGCCACCCTCAGGGTGAATAACCTACTCGCCCCACATACACCAAGATTGCCATCCCTAACTCACTTAGAAAAGACAGACTTTACTCTTGGAGCAATAAACTATGGCCTTTTTGTACAACGGAAAGTTATTGAAGAAGCTTGAAAAAAACTAAGTCTGTCCGCACAGACTGAGGTTCAAACCCATTTCCTAACAGCCGATTGTGATTTTAAGAAAATATTCGACAGTCTTGTCCAATACACTTGGTAGAAGAGCGGAAGTTATTCAGTCGCGCAGAGAAACGTTCAACCCCCCAAACAGGGTCTTGAGCGATATTTTGCACGATATACCTCCTTCGACTACATATTTGTTTTCTGAGAAGCTGACCGAAGCAATAAAAAACCAGGGCGGTGAGCACTCCCACAAATACTAAACAGAAGAAATTTGCTGTACCTCCAAAAATACCACAGAAAACCCCTAGAGAAACCTATTCAAACAAAGCACCAATCAACAAAAAAAAACAGCGTTGTCGGAATTTTTTCGTACCTCTGAGGGTCAAGATCGTATTACCAACAAAACAACACCCTGAAGAATGCCCTAATCCTTGCCGGTCAATTAAACTCTAAAGTTAGCCTGTAAATCATTAGGCGCGTCACCTACGCTACTAAATGGCATAAAAGACCATCCGCTTCTTAGAAACTCCCAAAAATTACAAATTATTCAACACAAAGAAATCTGAGAACATGGACCAGCAAATTAGTAATCTATTAATATCGGGCGCAATTTCAAAAAATAAATTTAAGAGTGGTTAATTATACTCGTAGTCTTCCTCCGGAACGAAAAAAAACCAATGGTTCTCACAGGCTATTGTTAATTTAAAAAATCTGGACTACTTTGTGAATTATTCAAAGTTTAGACTGATTAGCCTTAGGAAAATCTCTCAAAGAATTGAAAAAGATGACTATCTAGTAAAGATAGACATTTCAAATGCATACTATCATGTTCCAGTCGGAGGATAGAAGGTATAGGAGATATTTATCAATAGTCTGTAATGACCAAATATACAACATGAATTGCCTTCTTTTTTGGCTGTCAAGTGCCCCTTCAATTTTTAGCAAAATTTCAAATTGGGTAGCATCCCTACTTCGTAGCAAAGACATTAGAACTGTAGTTTACCTAGACGATTTCTTACTCCTACATAAAGATCCTGATTTGCTGGAGCAATAAACGCAACAAGCTATTTGCACATTACAGTCATTAGGCTGGCACATAAATATTCCTAAATCAAACTTAATGCCTAAAAAAAAACGTATTGAATACCTAGGATTTGTATGGGACACACAAAATAATAAAAAATACTTACCTAGCACAAAAATTCACAACATCACTGCCCTCATATTGCATAGCTTACGCAAAACATATTCTGAGGAAATTAAATTTCGCGGCTAATGCAATACCTTTGGGCTTTCTACATTGCGGGGTAATAAAATAGCATCGAAGCACCTCCCGGACATGAAAAAAAAAATGGACGTTTCAGATACCGGATCGCGTAAGAGGAGAACTCTTACGCGATCTGGTGGCGATCTTAAGAGGTGGCTACAGATTATACGCAAGTCCTCAACGATTCAAATAACTGCACCAACCACTTTCGTAACCATCGATGCTTCAGATCTCGGATGGAGAGCGATTATAGACAGTAAAAAGCTTTCAGGGCATTGGAAAACCTCTCAGCTACACTGGCACTGCAATCAGAAGGAATTTATTTATTTACTCAATTCGACAATCGCACATCGCAGCAAAAATTTGACATTCTAATTAACTGATTGACATTATTGTGACAAACTTAATAAAATTTTCGTTATTATATTATTACTAAATATGACATTGTAGTAGATTACTTTGACTATCCTATGTGTATTCATAATGTTTGACATTAATATAAATCAAGCAAAATTTGAAATATTATTAATAATTGTTAATTGCATGCGAATGTACCTATACTTATATTGCGGTACCCTTACAGGGTTCATGTTTGATACTAAAAATTATTTGTAAGAACATTTGTAAACAACATGAAAGCAATAAATGTATGATTGATTGATTGATTAAAATATTGAGTATCGCACATCAACACAAAATCAACTTAGTCCCGAAGTATCTACCGGGCAAATACAACGGTCTCGCCGACAGCCTATCCAAATGGAAAACGCACCAAGAAAGGCATCTCCGTTGCACTGGTCCAGTCCATAATATTCAACCGCAGGGGAGCTCCAGAAATCGTCTTATTCGCCTCAAGCGCCTCAGGAGTAGTTCCACAATACACCCAGCGAAGATCATAGGGATCTAGCGAGCGAATTCACGGATGCGTTCAGCAGACAGGGGAACTACTAGTCTGGCATGGATCTTCGCTCCTCCAGCATTGATCCCCCGGGTACTCCAACATCTCCAACGCTCCCACGGGCTATACATAATGATAGTACCCAGATGGGAGTAAGCATTTTTTTTTTATACAACTAGATGACAAACAAGCTGACGGTCCACCTGGTGGTAAGCGGTTACCGCCGCCTATAGACACCTGCAATAACAAGGAGAGAGCATGCCTGCATTTGAGAGAGCAGAGATGAAGAAGAGAGCAATTCAACCCCCTCTTCGCATCAGGAACCTCAAGAAACACCTGTTAGACCTGCAAACAAGACTACCACCTCGAGGAATCCAACAGTTATCTTTAGAGGACTGGAACATACGGGCTGGGCCGCTGAACTAAATTCTTGGAGCGAGCAATAAAAGGGACTTTTAGAGACTGCGTGGCGGACTTCGACTCTCAAAACTTATAAACCGACCTGGCGCAGCTGGCTACAGTGGTCCGAAGCTAACAGCCTATCTCCTTCAACGCCTGCCCCCAGCGACATAGCGAAATATTTAATATTCTTATTTGAAACCCGCAATCTAGCTGCGAAAACTATTTGCGTTCACAAATCTGCTATATTAACCTTCATTAAGCCATCCCTTAGCGAAACATAAAGCAAAAACCCAACAATAAAGAATATTATAAAGGCAATATGTCCAAAAAGCAGCCGCAGCATAAGAAAACAACGTGAAGTGTTCCCAACCTTACACATTGGCTTTCAGACAGGAACATAGATCAATCAAGCCATTTCCATGTCTCACAACAAGTAGCTACGCTACTATTGTTAGCTTTCGGGCGACGTGTACATGATCTAACTCTGTTGCACATAAGTAAGGATCATTGTCAAATTTACCCAGATAGAGCAATATTCTGGCCAGAGTTTGGGTCCAAAACTGACAGTGCTAACTATCGTCAGTCGGGTACCAACCCGATCTGTTGAAGAACGAAAACAACAGGTTAGACCTATGCTACTGGATACCAATACTTATAAACCTATCAGCACATCGTCGTAACCCAAATGATTCTCTATCCAATTTGTTTATTTCCACGAGGCAAAAAAGCAGCGATAAGGACAATCATGTCTGGCTGGATAAAACTTATTTTGAGGGATGCCAGCATCAATGATACACCTGGCACCTTCAGAGCGACAGTTGCTACGGTCAACTGGAACATTCGAAACACCGATATAGACGATGTACTACGCAAAGGAAACTGGCGTAGCGCAAACACATTCTTTAAAGATTATTTCAAGGATATCGGGCCCAAAAATCCTAATAACGGGATTTTATCTATATCCACAGACTTCATCGCAATGTGATTCATTACAAGACTGATTATGACGAATTAGCTTAAATAATATAAATGTTATGATTGCGTCGCATAATACAAAAAAAAAGGTGATTCGTTAATAACAACTTATGTGCAGTAATTAAAATATATATATGATAAATTCAAATACATGTTGTTGAATTTACCTACTATGATATCATATCTACTTACTCAGTCACAGTACGCAACTAACAACAGCACCAGCAGATAGGAAACATCTCAAGTGGGTCAAGCCTGAAGCCGCGAACACCTAAATAGACAAGTTTTTCCCCCGAAGGGTAAAAGACTAATATTTAGGTTTCAGCCGAAAGACTTGACCCACCAATATAACTCCTTGCTGGTTCTCACTTCCTCGCCTCAATTCAAATAGGTACTGAATAAAATGAGGACTGCTCCGCACCGACATGCAGATATTCGTCTACCCTCATACTGATTCTGCGATATTTGCACAAAGTTCATACTAGATGGCGCTGATGTTCAAGAGGGTAATCTCAAGTGGGTCAAGCCTTTCGGCTGAAACCTAAATATTAGTTTTTTACCCTTCGGGGGAAAAACTTGTCTATTTAGTATATTTCTAATATTTATATACATATTATTAGATATCAATATTAATATTTTATCTAGAATCTATAACACAAGCTCTTAATGATGCTTACTTTGGGCTAGATAATAGGTGTGAGTGTATGATTATTATATTATTAATTACTTTTGGTTTGAGTCTGCATAGAATTTCTTACTGTTGTCATACAACTCATTTCTGGGGCGGACTCATCCATATTCTTTGAAGTAGATGGTTGCTCTACGGTCACTAGATAGATAGATAGATAGATAAATAGTTTATTTGCATTAAAGGCACACACGTAATATAAAATCATACAATCCATTTTAGTAAAAACAACGACATAGTGGATAGGTTACAAATTAAAGTTAAATAGATCTTAAGTAAATAGATTAAAAAAGATTACTTGTGCGTGCCGCAGTAACGCAAAGGGCCATAGCTCAGCGGTAGTTGTTGCCTGACAGGCGCAGCTGACAAGCAACACACTGATTTTCAGCTATTACCCAAAGTGGGTGCGGGTGCGCATCTATTACAGTGAAAATATTTTGTAAAGTGTCAGTACAGGAATCGTATAAAATCAGTCCAAGGACAGTGTTCGACGGAACCCCCGTCATGACTCAAGGGATACAGAAAGTCATAATATAACGAATAAGTGAGCCATGCAAGTGATATCAAACAACCAGTGCAGTAAAAAAAAAAAAACAAAACAAAACCTACTTAGACATAAAAAGCATATTATAACATAAATATGAGCATAAATATGTTGTAAAAATAAAATAAAAAAGAGATCGTAAAAAAAAGGCAGGTAACAAGTTCCATACTGGATGAGAGCAGACCGCTACAGGTAACGTTTCGGTATACCCAGCTTTTGTTTTTCTAAAAGGTGAGAACTTAAATGTTTTTTGAAAGTATATAAAGATGTCAAATTTCTGATTGGTGGCGGTATTTTGTTCCAGAATTTGGTTGCTTGATAGCGGAAACTGCTATTAAATGCGACTGTTTTGTGGCGTTGCAATATCAGATTGGACCGGCGGCAAAACCTAGTACCATATTTATCTTGAAATGGAGAAAACAATAATTTAGAGTGAAGATATTCTGGATTTTTATACTAGAAGGTTTCGGTTGTGTGTAATATCTGGAAGAAATTAAGAATTTAGTAGTTATGTTAATATAATTATTAAAAACAAAGTCCCAGCTTTTATTTGTAAGTAACTTTTGAATTTAACAGTTTAACCATAATATTAGTCCAATTAAAAAAAAAGAGTGTATATGCAGTAATTACCTAGCAAATTTATTAGAACAAAATAAACTTTGAATAATTGAAGAAAAGTTCATATATTTAATGTTATTTTCATGGTGAGTCTTCCTTTACTAAGCCATTCCATCCATGGGAGTCACTTGTAAGTCACATGGCTTAAGGTTCAATAAAAATGCATATTCACAAGCCACATATTGCAGCTATCAAACTAAGCGCACTTGAAAGTAGGAATCCTTTAGTCGGACTTCAAAAAAGAGGAGGTTCTCAATTCTACCACACCATCACCTACCATTCAAAAATTTTTTTTAGGTATGTTCCCCAATTACTCAAAGACGCTTGGACCGATTTGAAAAAATCTTTTTTGTTTGAAAGTATCCCATTAGTCCCATGAAATATTTTTTATTTTTTTTATACAACTAGATGACAAACAAACTGACGGCCCACCTGATGGTAAGCGGTTACCACTGCCTATAGACACCTGCAATAACAAGAAAAAATCACTTGATATTGCAGGTGCATTGTCATCCTGGGGCCTAAAATGAAATCCCGTCCATGCCCAGTAATTATACTGGCTACCTTTCCCTTCAATCCGAAACACAGCGAACTGTTTCACGGCTGAAATAAGAAGTACCTACCCAGACGACCCAACATAAATATTATGTAAAGTAAATGTTGCTAATACATTTTACTTGCCATTGATAAATAATGTCGGAATTGCAAGAGGACATAACCGATTTTTGCCGTAGTGCCATACTTCCAAGAAATGTTTATGACACACTCTACGATTTTTATAAATGAAGTCATCATTATATTTAGTGACATCACCACCAACATTTATCACCCATGAACGAAAACGTTCAATGTCAATCTGCGGATTTGGCAATCGATGCATAGGTATACCTGAAACATATGTATTGATAAGTCAACGATCAATTTTTTGTCTAGCAGGAAATAGGTATGTATTTGACAACAGTAAAAGTAAAATAAGATCTGTGTGCAGAGTTTCTACAGAGTTATTGTCGTCAAAACACGATTAAAGACACTTCATTGTTAATTCTATTTACAGTTAAATATATTGTAATAATAATTAATAATTAAACTAGGTATGTATGCGTGTGCAACTAGGTATGTATGCGTGTGTATATGTGTAATTATACAAATCTATAAATGTATGAAGTACATTGTTTTGTTTCACATCGTATGCAAATGGTATAATAAAGGGAAACCTGTAATAAGCTGTACTCATAGTTATAAGTACCATATAAGAAAATTTGTGTATTGTGCAGTTGGTTTTCTCAATAAAATAAAATATAAATAAAAAAATGAAATTAGTGTGTAGAATAACTATTTTCACTCGACATTGGCTAAATGCTTAATGGGGAGCCATAATTAGGATATGAAGAAGATTATGTGTGCTCAGTAAAGAGTAAATTGAAGTTAGGCAAAATAAAGTTTAATTAAATTAATTAGTTACTAAGTATGTTTCTTTGATTTATCAAAGATACTTTTAATATTTAACTCATAGTTTGGTTGGCCAATTAGAATAAATTCGGTCACAGCACAGGGTTCCCAATGTCAACATAGATTTTGAATAATAACGTACTTAAGATAGGGTAGGCTTTGAAAAAGTTACTTCAACTACCTATTATAATACTATTATGTATTGTATGTAATAGTTACCATCTGCAGCTGTGTTTCCGCAGCCAGGTACCTGATGGTGAGTAAGCGTAGTCTGCGCACCCACTTGATGATGACGTTGTTGAAATATGCAATTTATGCGTGCAAACAAACCAAACGCCAGGGCAAAGCAGAGTGCAACAAAATCTGCAGTAATTCGTACTCGAAGAAGGTGCACCACACCAACAGCCGGGAATGTCTTCTTCGCACCAAGAACAAGATCACGTCGGGGTCACCAATGTCGGAAATTTGTCCGATCGACATGCAATCTTCTTAAGGTGCGAGGTGCTTGACGATCCAAACAAACGACTGGGTTGATTATTGTTTTTATTCCCGAAGATACAAAGGAGGTACAAGATCAGTAACAATTTTATAATACTATCATTCACGAAAATGCAATATTGCAATAGCCGGTTTCTGTGCCTACAAGAATCTCTCCTAGATTTTTAATATCAGTATCCACAGATAAAATAGTTTTATTTTGCGCTCTGAATCGCGAGGCAATTCGCCACAACAACATACAACAAAAGACAAAGTTGCTAAATAACAAAACACAAAGTACGAGTCCTTTCTCAAAATAACCGAGTCCTGTCTCAATGCACTGCGCCACACTGGAAGCGAAGTACTCACGCTAGACCGGAGGAGTTCTACTAGGAACTCGACTCGACGATGCTACGGAAAAGGCACTTACACTCACAGTTTTATTCTAAGGATGAAAAATCACTCAAAATAACGGCTCTAAATAAAATAAAACTAACTCAAAATAAAATAAAATGAAATATAATAATAATAAGAAGAAAAACAAATAATTATATCAAATAATTCAAATTCAACAGTTTTTTAACTATAATATAAATAATAACAATCGATAATGACTAAAACTTCTTTAAAAAAAATACCATTATCAAAATATTCTTATAGCTGGCCGTACTAAGAAAAAGTACGAAGTCTAAATTTAAAGCATGATAATTTTAGTTACACCATATGTCTTGATGGCGCCACTTTCCATACAATAGAGAGTTCACGGATTTTCCGTCAGAGTTGACACACCATGGCGTAAGCGATAATTCCTGCTTATATGTCTTTCAAGCCTGAAATAGATCCTGTGTACTCAATATGCGATGGACCTTCTTGAGTAGGCATGTGCCATTCCATTGAGTCAAGTTTTTATTTTAACCCTCAGATTCATTTATTTCAGCAGTTGTTGTACCAAACAAATTTAGTTAGTAATAGTAGTAGCAGATTAACTTGACACACTGATAGTAGCAGATGATGTCACTGGCATAATAAGAGTTCAAATCTGTATTACCTATCCTTCTTAGATATGCGCCTCTGTACTTCAGGTAAAAGGGGCAGCTCACTCTCAGAAAAGGTCGATGCTCGTCTTGAAGATAGAGGTAGAAGATATCTTAGATCCTTTCTTATTCCAGCTGTGAAACAGTTCGCTGTGTTTCGGATTGAAGGGAAAGGTAGCCAGTGTAATTACTGGGCATGGACGGCATTTCATCTAAGGCCTCCGCCAAATATAAATCACCCAATTTTATTTATTTTTGGAGAAGGGCGCCTTCCGTCCGGAGTTGGACGTCAGATCTTCCCTACTTCTTCCAACTCAAATATAGTTCACAAAAATAACACAGATGAGATAATAATCTTTTATATCATTATGTCATCTGTGTTAATTTTTCGGTCCAACACAACAATTTATCTTATTTTAAATTTAGCTCCTCCGCATCTACTTAAAAATGACGGAACTCCTCCATATCCTCGTGTGACATTGTCATGTTCGTTTCTTTGGACATTAACAGTTTTTCTTTAGGAAGTAGGAGGAGTCTTAGAAGAAGTAGCTGGGTAGAATGTTATTGTTGATGTTTCCGGAATGGACGAAGCTACATCTCTATATGGCCTTCTAACTGTTGGGAATTCCACTACCTCAAAGTAGTGTAGTATATGCCGCGTCTCCTCTATTAGGTTAGCACATAGATTTAATATATAGATTATAATTAGCGTAAGATTAGTAATAAACTAGCTCCTACACCGTTAACACGTTGTCTCATTAACTCCCGTCATTGCATGGCGACCCTGCCAGTGCTGCCTATTGGCGGCGCTGAGCAGCCGGGACAATATTAACGAGACGTGGTTAGATATAATAATAACACAGAAATTAATTTAAACAAATAAAGTGATTAGTGAGAAAGCGAAAGAGACTTATAGATTTTTTTAAGTGAAAAAGACAATATTGTTAACATGATTTAGACATAAAGATATAGATAACATAGATAGTTAGGAATTGTTAGTGCTAAAAAAAAACATGAAAAAAAAGTAGAAAATAATAAAGAAGAAACCGTTAAGAAGAAGATGACTTGAAGAATATTGTCAAAGCATGACGAGATTTAAGAAATAAATATTTAAAGAAGATGAAGAAAAATAGTTTAATGAATACGAAAATTTAACGATGAAGAAGAAATAAATGCTGGGCGCAGGGAGATGTTCCAGTCAGATGGATGTAGATGTTATTATCCTGGGCGCAGGGAGTTGTTCGAGTCAGATGTGGATGTTATTGCTGGGTGCCGGGTGATGACCGAGTCATGATGATTGTGTCAAATATGACTGTAGGAGATGTCCCAAGGATTAAATTCTATTGGTATCATGAGAAAAACAAAATTTGAAATGGTGAATTTAAATTTGGTATTTTTTAAGCATCGCAAGCTAAATATCCTAATAATGTTTATATGTTATAGTCTCCATATTTTTTCGGAGCACATAATTAGATAAGTTGTTACAGTAAGATTAAAAATAAATGTAAGTAACACTGTTGGCAATATAATATTTTGATAATGATAGAAATTATATTATAAAGTTTCTAGAAAATTATGAACATCCATTATGGATTTCTTTTATCATACATAAAGTATTAAAATGTTTTTTAGGTTTTTTTTGAGTAATTTAATTAAAGAAATGTTGTTTCCAAAAAAAGAATCTTACATCCTAAATAGAACATTAAGTAATTTAAAGTTCGACAAATTGAGTTTACAAGTAATACATATTTTTAAATAAAAATGCGAATCATCAATGATATCTATTTCATATGACAAGCAGATCAACTGCAGATATTTTAAGATTTAAGACACTTACCTACTCATATTACTTTTTTTTAGATTATTTCGAATATAAACAGATTCCACGAGTTCATACATAACTAAAGGTAAGTTGCATGATTTTTTATAAGTAGAAACATGTCATGGAGATATTTTATTGAGTAGAATGAAAGACAGCAAATTAGAATTTTACAATTGTAGTTGTAGCTAACTTGTATTAAAACTATCTTTTATTTTTTAATAAAAAAAAAGCACTTAGAATTGAAATTACAATAGGTAATAAACTTCTAAATCTTTCAAGTACCATTAGTAATCAACACTTTTCCTAATATTTGAGAGATATACAACTTTCTTTAAAGTATCTTTAATACTACGCATTTTCAAACAATATGCTTATAGGTATAAAATATCTCAAAGTTATTTAATGCTATTCCAGTAATTAACACTTTATTTAAGATATATGGATGGACAATTGGATGAAGTACCTAAACTAATAAACAAACCTATCTACAATATTATTACACGAAGCATACGATTTTTCAGGTTAAATTTTACTAATTCTACACGTGTTCGTAAATGTTGAAAATCAGTAGTCATAAACTCTGGACTCTGATTTCGCAATCGCTGCATATGCATTTTATTGTTATCAGCACCTAAGTACCCAAGTAGTTACATGTCATTTGAGACATTGCGATACGTTCATTAAAATGTCGCTGAAATTTTAAAAGAATGAGTCTATTAATATACCTAGTTAACATTTTTACTAAGAAATTGCATAGCTTTATACAACTATGAAATTCCAATAAATCGCTACAGTAGGTCAGTACCTAGATGGTAGAAATGGTTACCAATATTTCACGTTACTGGTTAGCTACGTAACGTAGGCTGAATATTATAATTTACCTATCTATACATATATACCGAACCATTATTTACATATATGACACTTATTTTGTCACATTAGGAAAAATCTAGTAAAACTTATATCAGAAAACGGAACAATAGTTATTCAATTTATTAAAGAGCCGTAAGCATGTTGACTTTATTTATAAAGAAATTATTATCTCAGCATATAATTCA
The DNA here is from genome assembly GCA_947347705.1 of Nymphula nitidulata. Classification (NCBI taxonomy): domain Eukaryota; kingdom Metazoa; phylum Arthropoda; class Insecta; order Lepidoptera; family Crambidae; genus Nymphula; species Nymphula nitidulata. Next base: position 14,115,448 of record OX374636.1, read on the forward strand.
ATAACAATGTGTCAGATAATAATACAAGCTGCCTTCTTGAAATAAAAGGTAGTTGGTATAAAATTACATGCCGTATATGATGTTGTTTGTCACACAACATTCTTAGTATTGTTATTAGACGACAGAATTGTATGTAAGATATTCGATTACATTACTTTGAATTGATAAGTTACCATGTGCACATTTATGAAATAATGCACTTGTGAAAAGAAATAAACATATTTTCATTATTGATTAGCTAAGGAAAACGTTTTTATAGGCAATGTAGACATGCTATAATCATCTATAAAGTAAAACAGAGAAATAGAGAAAATGAAAAAATATAGCAAAGAAAGTAAAAGAAAGTGGGAAAATATGTGCAGCATTAAGATCGATTGAGTAGATAGTATTAAAAATCTTTTTGTAGCTATACAATACAATTTAGGTACTTTCCACTTGATATAGTAAAAGAGTAAGGCATAGGGTTACGTTGATAAATATTGTTTGGTATGATAGAAAGTTTTATTGTAGCTTGCGAATAGTTGATGACTATGATATGGATATGCGATTGGACTGATCACCCGAAAGCTATTCAAAACATAATAATCAAATTATTCTTTTTAATGGCATGTAGTAGTTTAAATGATATGGATTTTAGAATGAAAATTTAAGCGGTAGAGTAGGCTGTTAAATATTATGCGGTACACAAGAGATGAAAAGGTACTATAGGGACATGATCCTTCAGAATAAATGCGATGTGACCGAGAGTCCACGCTGAAAGCTGTTGGAGGCCATTGAGTAGCCTTAATTCATAAGACCCTATATAAAAAGAATGGTACATGGAGGGTCAGATCCTTCCATTCGATCATGGTGCGAACTTAGATTTCCTCTGTGAGATAAGTTGGAGTCCAATTAGTAAAAAAAAAATGTAAGAGGCTTAAAACATGACCCCCAAAATAAATAAGGGCGCGCGACCCAAAAAGGCACCAAGATGCCAATGATGAAAAATGATGAAAGAGTCGACTATAAATAATGTACCAAAATGAAATGATGAAATAAAGAATGGGACCGGCCGGCCCACAAAGAAAATATGTGAAGAGATAATGTACCTTAGTCATTATATAGTACTTATGAGTACATATATTAAAATGTTGATGTGTACCGAATACTGATGAAAAAAGATAATAGAGATTAGGAAGAAATGAAAAATGTGAATAAGCTTATTGAAAAGAATGGAATAGGTATAGAAAGAAATATATTACGAAAATATTGAAGTACTTTATATTATGAAAGTGAAGGATAATTTGTAATCGCTTTACGTTGTTTAATGTTTATTATAAATGAAATGGGCTCTAGTTTTTTCTCTCCATTTTATAAACAATGACATTATCATCAAGTAACGAATATACTTACTTACTTAATGTTTAGAATTATAGGTAATAAACTCATTTTAAAATCATTATGATATTTTATAACTACAATGAATATAGTCAAAGAAAGAATGTTACAAAGATTTTATGGTAAAATTTATACTTTTGTTTGGTAGTCAAGCTGGCCAAATAAATTTCAGTATAGACATAATTTTATCAATGACTATAAAGATAGAAGTGTGATATTTTTTTTTATTCTGGTTTTGGTAATTAAATGTAACGCAAAACATTATATAATATTGAATTAAAAAACAATATATGATTGCCAACAGTGTGCTATTATTGCTACGTAAGATATAACTATATTTAGATATTAGTGCATTAATAAAACATATAACTTTTTTCACTGTTTTAATATATTTTTTTTATGTAACCATTACCTATATAAGAAAATTATTAAATCTCTTGATTACTTTTGCAGAGAACTTATTTTAAATTTATAAGTGGTTTTTTTAATAAAGTAATGTTCTAAGTGACTTAAACTATAAGAAAATTAAAGAAACTTAGTTTTTTTTCTTAACTTAATTTTGAACAATGGTATTGTATTGTGTGTGTATGTATATTTAAAATTTTCAAAGACTATGTACCTACTTAAAACAAATTCTAATATCATCCAGTGTTCTAAGACTTTTGAGTTATAAAAATAAAAGAATGTTGACTTGATTACTGAATATTTTGATTTTGTTAAAGATTAAACTTAAATTAAGCACAAAAACTTTCTGAAAGTGTAACACAGTCAATACCAAAAAGGGCTAAAACCATTCATACATTCTCTAAATTTCTTTTCAACATTATATGATGTAACATTATTCTTGAAAATATACATCAATATTTATTTTTAAATTTATTTGTTTTATATTTATATCTACTGACTAAAACTAACAGAACTTGATTATTAATTTTAATTTCAGGACTGTATTCTATACTAGCTATATGAAGTTCAACATTAATTTCCTTGTAAAAAAAAATGTTTTGTATTTTTTTTTTCAAAAAAAGGGGGGGCGTGTAGTATATGCCGCGTCTCCTCTATTAGGTTAGCACATAGATTTAATATATAGATTATAATTAGCGTAAGATTAGTAATAAACTAGCTCCTACACCGTTAACACGTTGTCTCATTAACTCCCGTCATTGCAGTAGGATGTTTTCTTGTGACATTACAATTTTAATATCCTTTTGCCTTCGGTGTTCTGCACAGGTGCTATCATTGGCGGGGTGAGAACCAGAGCACAATAAACATGTTGGTGAATTAGTTGAGCATGTTTCTCCCATGTGTTCCTGTGCACACTTAAAACAACGTGCTCTAGAGCGTTATTGGGCTTTCACATGTCCGTGTATGTTTGGACTGGTAGGGAAAAATAATAATAAAAGACACGTTCTGGGAGGACTTCACCAGTAATGGTAATCACAACTGTTTGTGTAGGGATCCATTATGTGGAACCATTATTTCTAGATTTTATATTTAATCTTCTTGCCTTGATGATATCACCACATCCGTTAGGGACTAGCGCAGCCATAACAAACTCCTACATGGAAATGCCAACTGTCAGGCCTCTTATGATGCCTATCCTTGTAATACTGTGTGGGGATAGCAGCAGCAAGATTTTCAGCTTGTAGCAACGGATTTTCAATAAAATTATTTGCATCTATGCCAGACTTGAATTCTATGGAAATCTTATTTCTACCTAATTAACGTTATTAACATTTTTGTGAAGGAACTTTTCACTTTGATTTCCCTAAGGGATAGGCCCAAAACAGGATCGGGTTCTCCCTAGTCTGTATCTCATGGTGTGACTTAATTCTATTGTATGTACCGGACTCCATTTTAGCAGTCTTTTCCAGTGATGGCCTTGCAAAGTTTCTGGATTAATCTCTTCTGTTGGGAGACTCTTGATATACACGGTGTATCAGAAGTACCCAAAAAAAGAAATTCTTCATCGAAAACTCAAAAAGAAAATGTCACTACTCTAGTGATCGGCTGTGAATGTTTCAACCTAAAATTTATATCAAAGTAATAGACTATATTTCCAAAGACTAGAATATGCAAACTATTAGTACCGTCGATTCCTTCTGAGATGCAAAAAACTTTCTTTGCCAATAAAACTTATAGTACGATGCCTTAATTTCTAATACGATGCAATAATAATTTTATTGAAATAATCATTTATTTTTTAATTTTTATAACAATTATTTATCTTTTTGTTTAGGTGTTGTTTATTATTTTTAAGCAATAAATTGCTATTAGTATCGATTTCGCATATTACGTAAACACCTTGAAATTAATAGAATATGTAAAATCAAATTGCACTAATCTAACTAAGCACTCATCTGCTACCGCTTAGTCTTTGAAAATACTAGACTTGCAGCAGAATTCACCGCCATTTGAAAAAATACACCTCGGGTTCCGCATGATTTATTTTTTAAACACATACCGGGAAGTGCAAAGAAGGACGGTCTCCCACTAGCTAGATGGACAGACGACCTGGTCAGAGTCGCGGGGAGCCGTTGGATGCAGCTGCCAAGAACCATTTCATTTGGAAATCGGTGGGGGAGGCCTTTGTTCAGTAGTGGACATCAGAGGTTGGTATGATGATGTTAATGATGATATGGTAGTAGTAAGCGGTCACAATTAACGCGCATGTACTATTAACGTGCTGTCGACGGAATTACCTACGCATTAAAGCGGGCGGAAGTCTTCACTTGGATTTAAAATGTTCCGGCCTTCCCTTTATTTTACAAGCTTTTCCTTTAAATGTACATGATCTAGCAAGGTTATTTGTCGGTCAAAATTAAATTTGTAAGATTATGTAAGTACTAGGAGTTCAGAGATTCCAAAATTTGGTTTACATTTTTTCCGATGAAACCCTAAACGCCCCCAAATGTGTCATTGGTTCACAACATTTTATTCAAAAGATTTTTTTTAATACTCGATATAAAAAAACAGAGCAGAGTACTGCCGGATTATGACTAAGTGCCTATAAACTGTTGATTAGGTAGTGTTTGCGACCGTGCTCGCTTGGATATGTTTTTACTTATTTTGTAACCTACTTTTTTAACATTTTTTCAACGTTAAAAAGACGCAAACAAACGCAAACAAACCGTTAAATGCAAGACAAGCATTTAACGGTTTGTTTGCGTCGTTGGCGTAATTATGTTACACTACTTCTTATACCACAGATACATAATAGTACAAATACAGAAGATTCACTCCGATAAATCATCATAACATTTAATTAAATAACGGCTCTTGCTTGCCACGAGAGTTAAATGCAATTTAAGTCGAACAGCGCTCTAATTAGTGTTGGGTAGGACACGGTTTGAAAATGAGTTTGTAAGAGTAGCCTCTTTTTTCTACTGAGCCAGTACAACGTCCCACTTCAAATGAGGCGAGGCGTTCATAAGCTCGGCAGTACATTTGAAGCGATGAGTACAAATGTAACATTTGAAGCGTATTGTGTATTTGTGTGGCTCGGTAACAATAAAATGTAATGCCTCGCTCGCGTTCGTCTCTCTCAGTCTCAGTTCTTTCGGTGAGTGAGTGAGTGAGTAAACGCGAATACCGCGACATAAAATGTGAAGTAGTACATTTTAAAATTGTGAGCCACTCTTACAATGTGACGTCATGTCCCGTACAAATGTAATGCCTCTTGTAAGTCCTACTCAACACTAGCTCTAATAACGCTCTTAACGAAAACGAAAACCTTGTATTGTTCTCGTCATAACTATTATTTTTTTGGTACTAGCCTTAGCTTGGACCGAATAAAGTCAAAGTTGTTTATTGAATAGAATAGAATAGAAAAAAGTTATACCTAAAATAATTTAACTAAACTAAAAAACTAGTTAAATGTTGACAATCCCTGTCATTCTCCGTACGCATGCGCAGAAGGAAAAAACAGCGGCGCAGAGCGGCGCACGCAGACTACCTATTTCAAAGCCGCTTCCCGCTTTGTCGGCTCTTCAGTGCCGTCAGTGTCACCTCATCTGTTTCCGAGTTCAGTTGATCATAATTTCATAAAGTGTAGTCGCGTATAATTTTATATCTGATCGTCGTTATTCTTATTAAATATTGCGGGATAATGCTATGTGTATGCCATGAGTAGGTATGTTGGCATCGATTACACGGACGATGACGATAATATGGTGCAAAATGCGACACAGGCCGTGTCCGTCCCGACTCGCGACGACGGCCGTCGTTGTTGAGGCAGCAAGGAGGAGTAGGTACACTTTGAACTGCTCCACTAAGGGCTATGTTGTAAGTGTTGTGTTGTTGTGTAAGATATTTATGTGAACTGTAAAGCTGTGTTGATTGAGTTAGGTGGCCGCGCTTGTTAGATGAGCCGTCAGCTTGCTTGTCATCTTGCGTTGTTGTTTGAAAAAAGTGTTTCTAGTTCGAGGTAAGTTGTTTTTCATTTCTAAATGGTAGGATAGTGCTAGTACAATTACATAGTACCTAATTGATTGATCCGTGATAAATATTTAACCATATTCATCGATCTTACGGGTTCTTGTGTATGATAAATACATACCTACTCAATTAAAATTATTTTTATTTTTGGTTTACGGCTTAAAACCTTAGTTTATTCATCTGAGCTGTTAGGTAGATAGAACCTACCTATTCAGATTGTTACTTCAATACAGCTTTAAAATTTATTTGTGGTTTTTATGTTGACTCATACCTATCTCGATTCTCACTCTCTTAATATTCTTGTAAAGTATTCAATAAAGTTATCTAATATCTATTTATCTTTTTTGTACTTAGCCTAGTAAAATAAATACTAGAATTAAGGAATTATAGGTTATTTATTTTAGGTTAATATTTGAATCAAATAAATATTAGCTACCAGGAGTAGAAAAGTTTCTAAGAGTAGGAGGTAATTACGCCTGTTAGGGGGAATGAACTTAGAATAGAGCTGCGCTTCAATGTCGATTATTTTATTATTTTATCAAAAATAATAAATTTTTCAGCATGTAATAATGTCATACTACAGTTGTCATACATTGGTAATAAACTCTACACAAGGGACCCATTTACACCCTTTTCACTTTATTTGTATTTTCGGTACACCCTGTATATCAATAACACAGATTAAGATGACTAATACTAAAAGTGAAACCACTGTGATGTGACGTCTACGCGACCTATTACAGTTACTAAAATCTATGAGAGGTGAGTCTTCACGGCCCCGAGGGCTATCCATGGCGTGAAGGGATTGCCAAAGTATATTTTAAGTGTTTTTAGTGTCGTTCAAATAAATCATTTTCCTCTTTGAGACGCAATGTGATACCAGAGGTTGTAACACAAGATCTAAGCTAGTATGCAAGAAAAGGGTCAACTTCCGTAAGTATGTCTTTTCGGCTTACGTCTTAGTATGTCTTTTCTGTACGACTTACATGTACTATAAAGGGTGCTTTGTCCCTATCGCCAAAGATTTTTGTCTGCTGAGGGGTGGGTGTATATATCGGGTAATGAAACAGTAGTACGCGAGTGATCGGCCACTTTTTTGGGCGTAATAACCTCGGAATATTTATTATTTTTAGTATTTATTAGAATGTCTCGTTATGACACGGGTAGGTTTTGCGCTCCCTTGTTCCCTAGGGAATAGGGGGAGAAATTAAACGCAAGAACCGTGCAGTTAAATAGTTATATTTAAAGGGCAGAGTTGGTTTCGACAAGGTTCTATCTCACTCAGTAGCACTGTACTTCCCTGAAGAATGGTGGTGAGCCGTCCAGTAAGCCAGTCTGATGGTGATGAGCCGTCCAGTAAGCCGGTCTGATGCTGCTCGCTGTAGGTCCGGTGTCAGTACGCGGAAGCGTAAGCAGCACAGACAACTGGTGGTATTTGCCAATTTCCCAAACTGGACTTTGGACCCTGGGACGCGCCGTCAAGGAAGACGTTAATCACTGGTCCGACTGCTTTTGTGTCTCACCAACGGCACCACGACAATAGGAAAGTAGTCGTAGTCGTTGTGTCGAGGGTGTTCACAATCAGGTTCGGAGATTACAATATAAAAAGGATAGAGAAAGAACAAAGGTAAATTATGGTGTGTGGAAAAAATCTTTGTTAAAATTGTGAGGGTAATTAATAAAAAATAATCAGGTCATAACGGTTTTCAAAGTATCTACTTTGATCTACTAGACATGGAATATATATCTACAATAAGGTAATGAACATGAAGTGATCGATGAAATGCTTGTCATGAATGTAGGTAAACTATACTATTAACAAAAGCCCAAGCATTTAATTGGCACTAAGAAACTTTCTAAGCTACTTCTTACAATATTAGAAATGTACCCACTTACCCAAATCGGGTTTCACTAGTTGACATATATGTTTTTAATGATTTCAAATTACTTTTACTGAAACACGTCTAATGACGACACGTAAAAATATCTATCGGTTGCGAATCAAAGTGTCGCACAGAGACCGTTTAGAAGAGTCGACTATCAAGCCTCGTAGCCGGTCGCAATGTTTGTCAAAATCAAATAATTCGCGATGGCAAGCGCCGGCCACAGAAAACTAATACGCCGGTGACCAGTTTCGTGCGTGTCAAATGCCACGACGTGAAACGCTATAATGTATTGATGAATTTATTGATTTTTCTTTATTCTTATTTAACTGCTAACTATAAGAATAAACAAAAACCAATAAATAAGGGCTGCTACACGCAGGGTCCCCCTCAAATGATCCCCAATTTAGCTTGTTGTTAGGGCTTAAAATAAACATAAAACTGAATAAGATTTCTTTAATTGCTTTTATTTCTACAAGAGCACTATTACAAAATCAACTACAACAGGAAGATGATAGCTAAGCTTCCGCTCCAAGCGGCATGAAGAAGAACTACATTGTTGTTTTAAAATAGCAAGCAAAGACAAAATTATCCCCTTCCCTGGTGTGAAAAAATGTTAGACGTTTCAGAGGGGCTGTGTTTACCGGTACCAGCCCCTCTTTCAACGATCATAGTATCTCGTTAGAAGAGTTTATGGTCAAATTAGCCCCTCCATGGGTGCCTTCCCCAGAAGAAGTGGTTAAAGAATGTTTATTTCTCATTAGAAGAATCTATCCCTATATTCAATGAAGGCTTACTTGATGGATTCAACTCTCAGGATAGTATGAATGACCCCATTTCTCAGCATGAGTTGTTGATTGTGCTAGAGAGCCTGAAAGATACAGCCCCTGGTTTAGATGGCATCCCATATTCCTTTTTATGTAGAGCAGGTCCTTCCACCAAATTGTACTTTTTAGTTCTATATCAATTCTGAACATTTTACAGATTTGGGAAGCTTTATGCGAGGGCCACTGTATACGGGTAAAAAGTAGGTTTTTTTAGGAAGGTAGGAGTGACAAGAATAACAAAACACAGCTTTGTGGTTATTTAAAAAATGTTTAATTTAAAAACTAATTACTACAGGACGTAATCAACATTACTATTATAATTAGAGGAGCTCGGTGGCGTATTGGTTTGAGCGCTCTGGTTTCAATCACGAAAACAAAGCAACTTTCGCCATGGTCGGTCCCTGGATGGGTCAATCAAAAATCTTGGGTTCCACCGTGCTTCGGAAGGCACGTTAAGCCGTTGGTCCCGGTTGTTACTGCAACCGCTTTAACCCACCAACCCGCATTGGGCCAGCGTGGTGGTGTTATGGCCCAAACTCCTCATGTGTTTCTGCCATGTAGGAAGGCCTGTGCCCAGCAGTGGGACGTATATAGGCTGGTGATTTATTATAATTACAAAAAAGTTACTTTTCGTGCTTTTGCATTAGCTAAATCCTTAATTATGTCACTTACTTCTATTTCGATTTCGTTGGGTATAATTTTTAATCGACTTTGCGACAATGTTGATCTAAGATAGTTGTTAATTAAGAAAATGATCTTTCGCTGTGTGCTACTGTGACTTGTAATGTGAGGTAAATCCTAAGTACTGTGGATAGATTTGGGAATACTGAAATAAATTTGTTCGTAAACAAATAATTTAAAATATGTAACGGCGTAGTGGAATCATCAATAAACATCGATAACAATTCGATTTCATTAAAGAGCTCCAACTTCTCCACATCTCAAGAGTCAGAATAGCACAGTTTATTTTCTAAATTAGAACAAGAAGCTTTTTTGTAACTAAGTCCAAATTCTTCCACTGTTGTAATTTTTCAAGAAATGGAAAAAATATATTATTTTTATTATTATATATTATTGATTAAACATTTAACTAATAATTAGAGGAGACTGCATACTTTTTTTAACGTTGGAGAAAGCTTTTATAGCTACCCAAAGGCGAGTTGGGCTGCCCATCGTTATGTGGGATCCTCCAGAGCTAGTCTCTGGTATACCCACTAAAAAACCAACGTGTTCCACTTGAGTCGAGGCATTGACCTACGACAGGATACTTATCGCAATCACTGTCATGCGGCAAAGGCTGAACAACTTTGCCCGCTTCCGGGCCCACTAGGGTAATGGAACACATTTTGAATAAAATAGGTGTTCTTCCACGCAGGGACGCTTGGCGTTGGTGATAATGAGGCCCCACCCCATCACCCGCCCTCCCTACTATGGCGGTTGAAGGAGGCCGTGGAGCCGCCTTCTTCGACCCATCCTTGTTTTGCGGATCGAATCCGGAAGGGGATCTTCCTCTCGGGCCCTCTCTGCGGCTTTCTTCCGCCAGATCACATCCTCGCAGAAGGAGGCTACTGCTTTCCAGTACGTCTCAATGTTGATCATCTTCTCCGCGACGATTGGCAGCGAAAGGTCGTCACCAATGCATGAGGTGAGGACGCGGCGCTGGGTCAATGCTACAGTTTATGCCGCGCCGTGTCCTCACTGCAGCCGCACTCTCTATTCTGGCCACTTTGTGCAGGTACCTGCTAAAATAGCCATGTTTCGTCAATACCTGCATAACTCGGAATCCCAGCACGCCGTGGCTTCTTTTAATCCACCTATCTATGATAGGGCGGATAGACTCTATGGTCCTTTGACCGCCTTGAAGAGCCGACGCTCTTCAAGGCGGCCGAACCACTTTCTTTGATAGTAGGAGACTGCATACCTGCAGCCGGAGATACCTGAGGGTTATTACACCTTGCGGCGCGGGAAAGCTGTTAACAGGCAAGACAGTGCACCCTTGCAATGCGTGAAGTGTGAAAGCTTCAACTCTTATTCATATGAAAAAAATCTTAAAACGGCGTTTAACAATATTTAGTATCGTGTTTCAGCGAAAAATCGCGAACAAGACTTGTAAAACGACGGCGGAAGACGGAAGGCGGCATACTCCTAAAACAATGAATATGTATGAAAAACCAACCTACAAAAAATGTGATTTTTAAATTTTAAAAAATATGCTTCTCAAACTGTTTCTGTTATATTATCAAAACATCAGTCAAATTTTTTATGCCATTTAAGGACATATTTGGCAAGATTGAGGTGATTTTTTTAGAATTAATATTTTATGTTTCCATCTCTAATAGGACGAGATCGACGGTGCGAATTGATAATTTTACGTCCGTTGTCAACGTTTTTTTTAAATTGGACTGTGGGAGAGCAAAGGATTCTCGGCCTACACAGCAAAAATTTTATGGAACGTAAAATATACGTTACAATATAAACAAGAGTATTTTTATAATGGTACATAAAACTTTTTGCTCTACTGTTTCAATTATTTTTCAATTGAACAATTTCATTTCCGGTTGGTAATAAAGGATGTGGTATGCTATAAATATTAATAAAACATTTTGAAATGTGTCAAAGTTTATCGTTTATTCAGCAAATAGATCATGTCACAAGTTTGGGCTCCTTCTCAATGCACGTTTCAGGGGGTCGATAATCTAGTAGATTCAATATTCACTCCAGCTACTCATAAAAATATGGATCTACGTATAAAAAAAAACAATAAAATGCTTAATTATTATAAAGTCCCATCAAATGTAAATGCACTGCCTTTACACTTTAAACTTAATGTCAAATAGGGGAAGAGGGTACCTCTTGATGGGGTAGCTAAGGTAAATAACAATAATATAGTAGAATCACTATGTTTATTACTGTTATTTATTTGTAGCTTACAATGTTATTAATCTAACTACGATTTAGTACAGTTTTTGGCAAATAAACTTCTTACGTTTTCGTTAGTTAATGATTAAATAGGAACATATGAAAAACCCCCGTACTGTTAGGAGACCTGCGCTGGTTGTCTTTTTAAAAAAGAACTACACTTATTACACACTATTTAATTTGGCAAAGAGCACAAATAACTTAACAATTTCACTCACTGACTTCCCGATTTACTCGGTGCGATATTATGACCGCTTTTCGTGAGCTCCAGAATCTAACTGACTATAATTCGAAATAATAAAATAATGTAGAAAAATGCAAGTTGACAATTTAGTTGTAATGGAAAAATACGCGAATGGATATAATGCTTGATCATCAATTGTTACTTGGTAAGTAGGGTTATAACAGCTCCCCCTTTGAAACTGAGCTTTATCTAAATTAAGATGAAGCGAAGTAGTAGAATGTAAATAGGAAATCAGTTCACAAAAATAGTACAATAATTATAAAAATAGAAAAAAATGACTACATTAGCATATGTTATTCATTAATTATTTATCTCATGAGATAAGTAAATTTTTAGAGAAGGTTAAGTAATTAAAATTAGGACTTGACATCTCATGGGATAACTAAAGATTGTACAAAAATAGAAAATTAGAAATTATCATTTAAGTAATTAGAAATTATTTAAATTTCTACTGCTAGAAGTTTTGAAATCAACTTTATGAATTGCATCACACGACTTATAATTCTGCTGACGCGCTGGCAAGGATTTGACTGATTTTTTATCATCATCAGAACTAGACATTTCTGTTAATTCGATAGAATTAGATATTTTGGAATGGTGTCTCACCATTTTCTTATTATTGCAATGATTGAAAATTTGGATGCAGCATCCAGAATTATTTGTCTTTTGATTCTTACAATATTTATAACATTTATAAACTAGAAATATAGAAAACGATACAATAAGAATGTAAGTAAATGAAGAATAATATGTTCCATATTTAACAAAATGAGACTCCTTCTGTATACTATTTATTTCATCTTCTAAATTATCTAATTGATGCGTTGCATATTTCAAGGAATCTAGACTTATCTTACTCAGCGACAGTGGAGACAGATGTGGCAAAGTTTTATTATATTTTTCTTTATTACAACAATCGTCAGTAGTAATATCTAAGTTTATATCTAAAGGCGACTTACTTACAAAGTAATAAGAACTAGTAGGAGTCAATTGAATAGTTTTAGAGTAACCTATACAATTTTCAGTAGTTTTACGAATCCAGTTCCAACAATAGTATAATCTGTGATATCATCATCACATTTAATAGTTAATTTGTTTTCATTAGATTGTACATAAATCCATCGATTATTACGTAATTTTTGCCAAATATCTATTTGACCAAATAATAATTTAGTATTACATTGAGGAGGTATTGACAGATTTATCTCCGTTAATAACCTTGATTCACAATTCGGATTAATTAAACAAGAAAAAATAGAAGGTAATTCACATATAGAATAGTTATTATTAATTAATTTACATTTATCTAAGTTATCTAACATAGCATAGTGTAACCTGTCGTCACTTAACGAAATATAGTTACACGAAGGTTGAATAAGAGAAAATGTTCTAATGTTCGATTCACTATGTGGAGTAGGCAATGGTAGATTTTTGTAAACGATGAAATTATTTGCACTTATTAGCAGAACTTGCAAGACAAAAACAATTTTATTCTTATAGTAATAAGAGCTAAGTTGGGATACGTCTATTATAGTATGTATATTATGCATATTTAATTGTACTGGAAAATCTAATCGTTTATTTATATGGTTACTATTCTTAATTAACTCATTATAGAGATTTAAAGGACTTATCACACTAGGATGTAGAATATTAGACTTAGAAAATAAAATAGCATTTAGCGTAGTATCTAATAGGTTAGAAATAGTAAGTAAGGAACTCTATAATATTTAATAAACTATTTATTCTAGAAACGTGATAAAGTATATTATCCAGTAGTAGTTATCCATAGTAGTTTTTGATACTTGAGTTAATATCTCATTCATCTTAGTTAACTGCGAGTTAAAATTTATTTCATTTTGATTTAGTTTGATAATAGTAGAATTAAAAATAAAGAAATAGTAATTTTAAGATGTAGCAGGTTTTTTTTGATTTGTATGATATTTAACGTGTTTGCGACCTATCTGTAAGGTAACGTTATGCTTATTGTGCACTTTAATTATTTTATAAGGGCCTTTCCATATCGGAGATAAGGCTTTGCGTAGACGGTGATGGTGTTTTAGGTATACCATATCACCTGATTTATAAGTAATGTTACGAGAGTTAGCATCATAATATTGCTTAGACCTTTCTTTGCTATTTATTATATTTTGTATAGCCTTTTCTCGGCTAAAACGCATTCTATATTGCAATGCGCGGATATACTCATTATAAGTAGCAGAATTAGAAGTTTCGTAAATTGAGTTAGGAATTGTAGGTTTATAACCATATAAAAGTTCGTATGGGGTGAATTCGGTGGTACAATGAGGAGTAGTATTTGTATGATAATATTGCAGTAAATAAGAAACAGTGCCAGTCGTTTTGGTTTTCATTGACAAATGATTTCAAATATTCTTTAAAAGTAGCATGTGATCTCTCTAGAGCACCATTTGTTTGTGGATGGTAAGGGGTAGTGAATAGAGATTTTATTTTAAGAATTTCGGTTAATTGTTTAAATAATTCTGATTTAAAGCAAGTGCCAAGATCAGTTAAGATAGTTTTAGGAAAACCGAATAGAGACATAAAATGTACTAAATTGCGTGCAATTTCTTCACTAGTGGCTGTGACCATCGGATAAGCACTTGTAAATTTGGTGAGATCGTCTTGAAGAGTTAGAATGAATTTAAATTTTTGGAAACCAGCTTCTGGTAATGGACCAACGATGTCCAGAGCTAAGCGTTCAAACGGCTTAGTTGAGGTAGATGTAATCTCCATAGGAGCTTTGTTTGATTTACGAAGTGGTTTGTTGATTTGGCAGAGTTTGCAATTTTTTACATAATGTTCGATGTCAGAGCGCATGCCCTTCCAATAATAAGCAGCTTTAATGCGACTATACATACGTTTCGACCCGGGATGACCCGCAATAGGTGAGTCGTGATTATCTTTTAAGATTTTAGGGATTTCGACAGGAGTCGGATAAATTTGTTGATTTTTGTATATATAGATTTTGATATTAGTATTGCTGAAGATATAAGAAATCATGTTGTATATTTTAGTATATGTTAGTTTAGAAAAAGGATCAGAAAAATCCGATATCGCGAGATCATTCGTATCGGGATGATCTGTTAAAATTTTATCTCGAAGTTGTAATAATAGATTGTAAATATCTTTGAATTTCGTTTCTTCATAATGATGTATTTTAGTAAATAAGAAATAGTATATTTTACTTTTATTGTCCACTACTTTTATCGTGAACGGCTCGCGTTCAGAGCTTAGTAATTCAGCGGAATTGTCTAGCTGCGATAGTATTTCTTCGCAGTGTGGCAAAGAATAATCGAAGTCTAATGAGACTGGACAACAAATTGATTTTATTTTCGATGAGTGAAGACCTTGACTACACTCTTCAATGATAGTATTGGAAATTGGTAAATTATTTGTAAATTGCTTTTTAAAATATTGTTCGTAAGATAGATTATTTAGGTTATTTATATCAATAGCATTGACGCGACAGCGAGATAACGCATCTGCGTTGGAGTTAAGGCGACCTTGTTTGTACACAATTTCGTAGTCGTATTCTTCAAGCTTAAGGCGCCAACGAATGAGTCTGCTGCCGGGATCTTTATTATTAAAGAGCCATACTAGCGGCCGATGATCTGTAACGATCTTAAATTTGCGACCATAGATATAAGGTCGGAATGTTTTTACGGCAAATATAATAGCTAGAAGTTCTTTCTCTGTAGTCGAGTAATTACCTTCAGCTTTATTAAGAGTTCTTGAGGCATAGGCAATAGGTTTATCTTTTCCTATATCGCCTTGAGATAAAACAGCGCCTACGGCGTAGTTGGATGCATCTGTTGTAATGATGAACGGAACAGAGAAGTCGGGATATTGAAGTAAAGGAGCCGTAGTAAGTTTATCCTTAAGGATATTAAAAGCAGTGTCCTGTTCTACAGACCAATTGAAAGCAACGTCTTTTCTTAGTAACGAAGTCAGAGGTTTTGTCAACTTAGAAAAATTCTCAATGAAACGGCGATAGTAGCCGACAAGCCCTAGAAAAGATTTTATTTGTTTGACGTTGTTAGGAACAGGGAATTCAGAGACAGATTTGACTTTATCTGGATTCGGAGAGACACCTTTATCGGTGATGATATGCCCTAAATAAGCGACTTCGCGACGCAAGAATTCGCATTTGTCGGGCTGTAATTTTAAATTAAATTTTCTTAATCTCTCGAATACGAGGTTAAGTTTAGAAATGTGACTAGGCAGATCATGACTGTAGATTATGCAATCGTCGAGATAGACATAAGCATGTAGACCTTGAAGTCCAGAAAGAGCAGTATTCATGAGCCTTTGAAAGGTTGTAGGGGCATTCTTTAGCCCAAATGGCATTCTGGTAAACTCGTAATGTCCAGAAGAGGCTGAATTAGTATTGACAGTAAATCCTGTCTTAGGAGCGTCCTTGGCGCTCATCTTAATTTGATGAAATCCGCTGGATAAGTCTAAAGTACTAAAGTACTTAGAGTGACCTAGTTGGTCAAGGATATCAGTGATCAGAGGCAGTGGATAACTTTCAGAAACAGTGACGTCATTAAGTCGACGATAATCTATGACGATTCTCCACTTTCTTTTGCCGGAAGCGTCCATTTTCTTAGGTACTACCCATACAGGGGCACTCCAAGGTGAAATAGAAGGACGGATGATGTTTTGGTCCAACATCTTACGAATTTGGGAGTCTACTTCGTCTTTGTGACATTCTGGGAATCGATACGACTTGACGTGAATGGGAGGTGCATCGCCTGAATTGATAGAATGTTCAATAGCGTTGGTATAAGACAGAGGTTCACCTTCCACATGAAAAATGTCAGTATATTGAGAGCAAATTTCTAAAAGGGATTTCTTTTCTTCAATGTTTAAGTGAGAGCAGCGGATGAGACTTAGTACTTTTTGTACTCGATCAGATTTAGAATAAGAAATAGTATTTATATTTTCATAAGATACAGCGTTAAATTCATTAAGATCAAGAGGTGTCAACTCTGCGCAATAATCTTTGACTTGTACGTCAGAATCGGTAGTATTTAAAATAGAAATATTAATTCTTTATTATGTTTGATAGAGACAATGCAATTGGCGACATAAACACCGTTGCATAAAGTTTGATCTAGTATAAGTGCAACGTTGTTATGATAAAGTTCTGGCTTGTAATTTGATATAGCACACTCAATTACGGCTTCGGAGCGCGCGGGAATCACATAAGTTGGTTGAATATAATTTATTTGTAAGGAATGACCTCGAATGTTTAATAACTTAGAATCGTAATCTATATTTGATTTGAAATGACCTAGGAAATCACTACCTATGATTCCGTCATAGTCTAAATTTACGTCATCAGTGACGAGGTGAAACTTGTAAGAAAAAATATCTTGAGATAGATTAAAGTCAAATTGAATAGTACCCAAAGTTTCGGAACAAGATTCAAGGCTATTTATTCCTTTTAATTTAACTATTTCGCCAGATAATTCGGGAATTGAATTTAAGCTAGATTGCTTTATTAAACTTATACTTGCGCCAGTATCGACAAGTAAGCATAAAGGCTTATTAGAATAATTCGAATTAAGATAAATATGCGGCAGAGATATTTTAGTTATATTTATATTAGTTTCAAATATAGGAATAACATTATTTTGATCGAGACAATTATTAGAATGACTCAGCTTCAAAGATTTAGCAAGATAAGGCTGAGATGAATGACTCGAGGACGTGCCCCGAGATGTATTAGAGTTAGCAATAATTTCGTCGCAAGATTTAGTATAAGATTTAGCATAAGGTTTAGAATAAGATTTAGTATATGATTTAGCATTATTTTTTTGACTCAGATTTTTTAACTGAGATGAGGATATAGTAGAACTCAGATGCTATGTCTGAGATGAGGAGTTAGTATGACTCAGCTCTTTTGACTGAGGTGAAGATTTAGTAAAACTCAGATGCTGTGTCTGAGATGAAGATTTGGTAGGACTCAGATGCTTTGTCTGAGATGAGGAGTTAGTAAGACTCAGCTCTTTTGACTGAGGTGAAGATTTAGTAAGACTCAGATGCTTTGTCTGAGATGAAGATTCAGTGTGACTCAGCTCTTTTGGCTGAGATGTAGATTTAGTAGAATTAGAATAAGGTTTCGTGTCATTTAAATGATTAGATTTCGGCAGACACGGGACCAAAATCTTATTTAGTTTAAATTATTGTCTTGTGATTCTAAGACAGTGCAATGTTTTACGCCAGAGGAACTTGCACGTGGCGTTTGCTGGTCACGTTGCGTCGAGTTAGCATTTTCACGCCGTGCCATGTTATACTGCCTTTTACGGCACTGGTCAATCGTGTGACCCAAGTTTTTGCAATAACTACAAGTTAATCGAAAATAGTTATTATGTTGATTAGGATAAGATCTAGAATAAGAATTATTAGAATTAGGATTTACGTGAAATGAATTATGAGTTTGCGAGTTATATTTATTATGTGATCTTTTATTTTTATAGCAATCAGATGAATTATGCCCAAATTTACTACAGATAGAGCATTGCTTAGAAAATTTAGGAGAAGTGCTAGACTTTGAGAGGTTAAATAATTTTTCCTCTTCAATGGCGTGTTGTACCGCCTCGGATAAAGATGACGGATTTCGACACCTAACGACAGTTGAGATGTCACTATTTAAGCCTAACATGAAAGTATTCAGTGCAAGGTCGTCCATGGCTGCTATTCTACCTACAAGCTCTTTACTGTCCTTGCAACTGTGATGAATATCTGATTGTAGCCTTGTTAGAATGAGCTCAATCCTAAGGGAATATTTAGTTACGTCTTCATTAATTAATTGTTTACAATTTTGCAAGTCCACCAATAAATGTGTCGCGTGCTTTTTCTCACCGAATGTACTCCTGAGAAAAGTTTTAATTTCATCCCAATTGGTAAATGTTTTTAGGCTACAGGTAACTTGGGCTTTGCCTTCAAGTTGTGAAATGATAAATTTGCAGAGAACATTCTGCTGATCTACTGTTGCCAATGACATAGCATTGTCACAGTTTGTGAGAAACGCGGGCAGCGATTCTCGGTCACCATTGTATGGTTTTATAAATTTAGTAAGTACAGACAAGGTAATTTTCTCGGACATATTTGATTCGGCCTTAGGAGTCATGAACATTAAATTTAAGTAGATTTAAGTTATGTTATGTTAGATAATTTATAATACAACAATTATAATTATATTACAAAGCATGCAATTAATATAGAAATAGAATTTTAAAATATTGTGATAAAAATAGCACTAAGAATTTTCACTTGAATAAAGAGGACTTGAAATTTTGGGGATTTAGTAGTTTCACTGCACAAAATTAGAGATTGATTTTACTCACAGAATTAGGACCACTTTCACTAGCATTATGTTGATTTAGGCGGCGTAGACTTAGAAGGCGTGCTCGGGCGGGAAGCGATGCAGTGGCGAGCACGTGGTGGCACGTGGTTTTTCCACGCGGCGGGATGCAGCGGATTCAGCGAAGATACAGTGATGAGGACGAGAGAGTAGCTCGTCGAAGATGGTGGCGAGTTAGACCTGGGAGATGGTGCGGGCTCACGCTTCAGAGCGGAGGCTGACCGTCGACCAACGGGGAGTTTGAGTCAGTGGCGTTGCAGGTGCGGGCTCACGCTATAGAGCGGAGGCTGATCGTCGACCTTGTAGTGTGGTGCAGCTGATGCGGGCTTGTCCTTAGGGCAAGTCTTAACGTCGATCAGAGACTGTAACAGCGGCTCCGGGATTCGGATCTCTGGGTATCTACGGACACCTCTTACGAGATCCCACTTCTGACACCAATTTGTTAGGAGCCCTGCGCTGCTTGTCTTTTTAAAAAAGAACTACACTTATTACACACTATTTAATTTGGCAAAGAGCACAAATAACTTAACAATTTCACTCACTGACTTCCCGATTTACTCGGAGCGATATTATGACCGCTTTTCGCGAGCTCCAGAATCTAACTGACTATAATTCGAAATAATAAAATAATGTAGAAAAATGCAAGTTGACAATTTAGTTGTGATGGAAAAATACGCGAATGGATATAATGCTTGATCATCAATTGTTACTTGGTAAGTAGGGTTATAACAGTACGATGGGTATAGTTACCCCGTGTCGTTGTTGGTATGATGAGGTAATGAAAATGAGGCATGATGGGGTAGATTAATTATTCTCATACTACAAATAAATGTGAATTTCCTCCAGGTTTTCATTGTCCACACCAGCACAAGCATTCTGAGCCCAACGTCCACAAAATTGTCATCTTCCTTTTGACTTCCCAAAAGAACCACTTCCAAAAAGGACAATTACCTATCAAAAGGACAAGTTCCCAAAAGGTCAATTCTCAGAAGGACAACTTCCCGAAAGGAAATTTTCCTTTAAGTCCTAAAAGGATAATTTTCAAAAAAGATACAGAAAGCAAATACTTGTGTAATTATTTTTATTTCAAGAAATTAATGAAATTACTGCCTGAACTTATTATTAAATAAACTTACACCTTATCTTCAGTAATACTTTAAACATAATATTTTTTAATTTATTTTACTTAGGTATCGCGTAAAATATATAAAATAAATTGAAATTACCACAATACGTCCAAATAAAAATCGAAGCAAAACACTAAAATGTCTGTTCAGATTTTAATGTAACAGTACATACTGTTACAGGCTAGGTGTGACTAAATGCCAATTGAGAGATCACATTTATTAAAAACATAGCCACTATTAACGGTAAACACTACCTTAATAAAATAAAATGTTACTGAACGTCACTCACTATTTAATCACTTATCTTATCGCTCTGGAACACTTGCGCACCGATATCGTTTCAAAATAATCGACACAAGTGGCTTATATAGCCGCCGGATAATACTAGATAGTTCTCGAAGCTTCCACAACATTACTTTGTTTAATCGAGAATACTAGAATGTTTCTTATATGAAACAACACGCTGCGACACAAGTACTTGTATAATGTGCCGGCGAATACTACTAGACAATTCTAGAAGTTTTATTGCTTGTTCTTGTGTAGTATACCGTGTTGAGTTTCCGCGACAGTTCCAGAAGATTCTTCTTCTGTCCTTGTCTAGCATATCGCGCTGTCTTTTCGCGACCGTAGGTGCCGATGCCAACCCTCATCTTGATTAGTGGTTCTGTGATCATCTTTAGAAACACCTAATTTTGCGGGAGACATGACGTTCCACTGACTGTATGTAACTGCTTAATTCCACACTATTCCCTATATTCTCTGTTAGCGCTGGGTAAAGGTTTGGCTACAAATAAATCACTTTTATTAATAAAGGGTAAAATCGGAGGAGATTGAATAATTAAGGACTTAAGCTTCAGCAAATATCTTGATGCGCACGTGCCGGCCGACACTTTCACTTGTTTGTTTGTTTGTTCGTGTGGCCACTCACAATCTTTATTAAGTTTAAATTAACACTGGACAGTTATTTAGCACAAAGGTGCGGGAATTTATCCCTTTTTACTTCGATTAGGGAGTGCAACAGGAGCAACGCAACGCACGTAATTCACTCAATGGTCATTGCATCACCCTGACAGGAGCGCCGCCGCACGTCTTCGTCCTCCAAGCTCGGTGAGATTAAGAGGGAGATAGGTAAAGGGTAGGAAAGTAGGAACGAGACAGCGATACATTGCATAGATTACTAAATGAGAAACGATTTTAACTAAACTATGCTGTTTCAAATTAGAATATTATTGTATTAATTCATCGTACTCAATTTGGCCTAAACACTCCCCAAGTAGATGTATGTATTGTGGAGACTACATCAGCAACAAAGCTATAAGTCTCGTCACATTTCTCTCCTTTTTCGATCTGTTCACTTTCAGTGTCTTTACTTTTCGCCAAATCGCACTACAATTATTACAATTGTCATTATTACGATATGGTTTTGGCTACTGGTTTGGCCTTCTGTTTATTTTTCGCATTTTTTTGAGGCGAGGATCATCAGGATTGCGTGCTTTCCCCGAGTTATTTATAGGGAGTTGAGGTAATTATGACTGTTTTTCCTCCCCGGTATTGTTTTCTCTTGTCCGTTAGTTGAACAAAAGGGATTGGTAAAATATCACTCGGAGATGTATTTGAAAGCTAGAAGTCAGATCACGGCACTGTACGAATGGGAGAAATAAAAGCATAAGAACACCCAGGTTCGGGTTCGGAGACAGGTGTTTTATTTGCAACACATAACATTCGATGATCAAATCTGTTCTTCTGGGGTGGATCATGTTGTCGGGCTTTAGGTCATGTTGCAAGAGTTTCAGGGTGAGAAGATATCGTTGCCTGTAAAGATATAGTTGTGACTGTGTAGCTGAAGACAGAGATGAAACTGCTCCAGACTGACAAACATAGCTCAAAATGAAATTGTGTAAAAGGATACAAGCGTTTTCAATTTTTCCCGACTTCTCAGGCATTTAGTACATCTTTAGATGTGCCGAAAGACATCGGACGGAATTGTTTACAAAAATATCGAATAATCTTTCTACTACATTACATTTCTAGTCTGTACATTATTTTGGTGTATTGCTCCTTTGGACTACATGGATGAGCATAAAGGATCGATGTCATCATCCAAAGGGGTTGTGCCTAGTGACTTCTTATTAAATTTAATTTTAGAGTCATATAGCATAATTTGACAACACTAAAGAACGAGCACAACTGTTCAATCTGATGACTCATTGCAGTTATCAGTTCCAAATATGAGAGTCATGAATCGCACCACCAAAACGCATCAATAATAGTAACTAATTGACTGATTTCCACACTTTAATACCATTTATTATTTTTGAAGTCATATTATTTATTTAGTATTCCAAATGAATCGTAGTTTTTGAAACTATTGAAATGGCTTTTGGAAGTTTAAACATTAGTTGCAATTATAATATAATTAAAGACAGTTAAATAATTACATTTGGTTAGAAAAAAAATAGATGTTTCAGACTGTATATTTTAAAAATTAAACAAGTGGTTCATTTGCTTTCTCAAATAGCTATCAATACAAAGTATAGTGCGCGCAGGTCTAATCAAACAAGTCTTTTTGCGTTAGAGACTTATAAGAATAACACATCCTTTTACAATCCCCTGGTTCGAATGGCTCGTCAGTATAATGAATTGGCAAAAAATCGCTCAGAGATCGATATCTTCACACCTAAACTTACTTCTTACCTAAGAACTCTAAAAAGTATCCTCTACTCCAAGCCCGACGACAGTGTGATCTCTACATCCGTGTAGGGTAGAGAGTTGTCTCTGCAGTTTAATTTTAAGACCCTTTTTTTTTCTTCTGTAAATTTTATAAAATACACATATTTGTGGATTACAATCTAGATGTGAACTGTATAATTATAAGTTAAGTGTTTAATGAATTGTAATCTGTTTTGTGTATAAAATAAATAAATAAATTAGGAAAATAAGTACCTATGAAGAAGATATTCGTATAGAATAGATCGGTTAACTTACAAGTGAGAAAAAATTAAATTATTTCTCACTTCCGACAAATTTAGCGAGGGGTATGAACATCTTCTTTTTTAACTATGCTTCCTCATAATCCCTAAAACTAATGATGGCAAATAGAGGGTCATTTATACACCCTAAGACCCTAGAAAATCCCAATAGAGGAAGGAGAGAAAATGTAGGGAATTCTGAGTACTTACCACTGAAAATGGTACTTTTATTTCCTAATGATTTACGTTATTAATATAGTTAGTGTTATCGATCTCAGAAACTAATTCTATAATTGTTAGGGATCATTTTTTCGAAGTCACCATCTTCGTCGAAGTCGTCTACAGCAGCGAATATTTCTAAAGTCAGGTCTTCATATTTTCGAAATATAGCCCCTAAGCTCTTTTCTTCTAAAATCAAGGCCTGCTTGGAATTGTGTTCCATAGTATTTTCCAGCAGATTTTTCATATTTGTGATCGATCCTTTGATTGCAGCGCGCTTACGCATATGCGCTTTAACGTTGCTATCTTCCATGATGACCAAATAACTTTTGTAGTTATGAAATAATAATACGTTATAATTATAAATTATTAGTCTTCTATCCTCATTCCTTATTGGTTCACTATTAAATAGTTACTATGACCAATGTCACCATTCTGTATTTCAGCATCTAAGCAATCAATTTCACAAGGAGGCATATTCTCTCTGTTTTCAATGCAGATGTTGTATAAAACACAATACGCTATTTAATACGCTATTAATCTACCAACTGCAGTAATTTAACTGCAGTTGGTAGATTAATTCTCAGCCCAACTGCAAGAGCAGGAAATCTGCGTTTTAGTACTCCATACTGCCTCTCAACTGTGTTGCTGGTCCTGATCTGGTTTTAATTGTAGTTTTCCTGCGGTTGTGTATTTAGGTGAAGGTAGGGTGTTAGCAAATAGCTCTGTAAAAAATTATTTTGTTTCAGATGGCAAACCAGTAGATCCCGAACTACTCAAATTATTTTCTCACATCTAGTTAACAATATTTTAATGAAAGGTCATAATGTGTACATCAAAGTACTAGTCAATAATAATCATAATTATAGTAAAAGTGTTTTATTGATCATTATCACACCTTTAAAGGATATCTACCATCACCGAGTAAACAGGACCTCCCATAGATTGTAACCTATATGTGTGTGTTTTGGTTGGTGTCGCCCTAGTTGTTAAGAAGTTGGTAAGCTAGCTCGTGGTTCTCGGGCGCTCCAAGCTCGAACAGTGAAGTGTGGAGGGCGTCACTTGTTTTATTCTCAAAACAAGAAAGAGATGAGGTAGTATTTATCAATAAAAAGGCCTTCCTTCTCAGTTGTAAAAGAATGTATATTAACAAAAAAGGGGAGATTTTGATGGGACTCACATAACAAACATCATTTGAATTTTATCTAATGCTATATATAGCTAACATGTTCTACAAAATGTTAACTAGTTCAGTTTACAAATACAAACAGTAATAATAAAGCTAATCCTAATGAGGATTCACTTATGATAATTCCAAGTATAATACCTAACAATGTTTATACCATATTAATCATCATTGCTTCATTGTATTACTCGTTAACAATAAAAATCGAGAGAAAGAAAGGATGCCACCAATAATGAACCGGGGTATCACTAACCCATTATAAGTTAAATTAAAAATAGAGTTATAAATACCGTACTTTGATTAGCAAGTAATGAACACTAATTGCTGCCCGAGCAGAGGCATATCCAGTGTTGCCAGATGACCGTGTGAACTTCCCCCCGTCCTTATTCGAAAACCCCCCAAAAAATGACATTTCTGACAAAAAAACCTCCATGTAAGTACTATCAAGTTAGTTTGTGTACAAACAGCAACACTTTAAAGTATATAGAGAAAAGTATATAGACAGAAAGGTAGAAAGAGATGAAATAATATTTCTCATAGAGAATAATAATTTCATCTCTTTCTACCTTTCTGTCTGTTGCGTCTCGAACGGGTGTGAGTGTTAAGAGTGTTTCTGTTTGTACATCCAAAATCCGATTAAAGGTTAAGACCTAAATACAGCGAATATTATGACATTGAAGATGTATTTTTTTATTGGTAAATAAAATAACTATTTAATTACGAAATTGTCTTTATTGTAAGTCAAAGTCAAAGTCAAAACATTTATTGCAATCATGTGGTTAAAACTAGGTGTACATTTAGGTTTCAGTACCATAACAGGAACCTTGTTCGGGCACCGCAACATGCATTACATTCAATTGGTAACAAAAACAAAAAAATTTTAATATTATTTTACAAAAACACCATTATATTACAATAAAAAAATAAATACCTACAGATCATAGAATAATTAAATTAATTCAAGCTTAATTCCAATCAAGATTACATTAATCTATAATTCATTATAAAAAACACAATTCATATACAAATAAAATAAAATTTTAAAAATTAAATACCTTACTTTTAATTTAAGTATATATTTTTAAATTATATTTCCGCTATGGCCTCTAATATTAAAATATTTTCACTATCCCTGTCGGTTTCCGATTCATACATTTTTTCTGAGGAAAACCTTTTTAGCATGTTTGTTGTTGGAACAAAATTGATGCATCCTTTAAGATACAATGAATATCAGATCCTGAGAATCGCCTCTGCAGTTTCAATTGCCATTCGATTGCGCAATTTATCCTTAATAATATTAACTTGTGAAAATGCTCTTTCCACAACCGCATTCGAAAATGGCAGGGATAAAGAAAGAAAGAAAGAAAGAAAAAATATTTTATTTAAATAGGCCACAAAGAAGCACTTTTAAATCGTCAAACACATTCTTATAACTATTACAAAAAATATATTAACTAACAACGTCAAGTCTCTCCGTCTGTCATGTCTGAATTTACACCGGTTCCAAAAGTTGAACTACCGAGAAGATTCCGGCAACAAACTCGTGTAGTCACTCTTTTCAAATATTAAATTACAATGTTTGTAGTTACAAAAGTTTAACCTTGAGCAGTGCAATGCCGCCCAGCGAAAAAAAAATGAAAATTAGAAAAGAAGGTAAGTCAACGTACCAAGAAAGGTACCCAATGTAAAAAATAATATCGTTATTTTCAGGCTAAATGACAGTGCACAATCACAGTATAGGTTACAGAGATTAATAGTCACAATACTCGTAAATAAATATATAAAACATTTGAAATTTTAATGTGTCCATGCATTCTTATCATCTAAATATTCTTGGACCTTATAGTAGCCTTTTTTCATTAAAGTTTGTTTCACATATAACTTAAGTTTGTGAAAAGGCAGTTCAGTTACATTTGGTGGGACTTTGTTATAAATGTGTATACATTTCCCCATGAATGAGCGACTTATCTTGTGAAGTCTAAAACTTGGAACAGCAAGTTTATTTTTATATCTAGTGTTTAAGTTATGAATATCACTATGTTTTGAAAAGGTATGTTTATATTTGTGAACATAAATTATGTTCTCATATATATATTGAGAAGCAACGGTCAAAATATTAATTTCTTTAAATAAATCCCTCAGTGTATCACGTGGCTTGAGTCTGTAAATAGCACGCACAGCCCTTTTTTGTAAAATAAAAATATCTTCAATGTCGGCTGCTGTGCCCCACAATAACAAGCCATATGACATAACACTGTGGAAGTAACCAAAGTAAACAAGTCTTGCTGTTTCAACATCACACAAAGACCTAATTTTTTTAACAGCATAAGCAGCTGAACTAAGTCTTTTAGATAGGGACGAGATATGAGGATACCATTGTAAACGAGAATCTAACTTAATTCCCAAAAATACTGTAGAGTCAACACATTCAATAGTTTCTTTATTGATTTCAACATGAGTACTAACCTGCCTTACATTTGGTAAAGTAAATTTAATACACTTAGTTTTCTTTGAATTTAACAATAAATTATTATTTTCAAACCAGGATAGCACTTTTGAAATGGCATTATTTACATCCTCAAAGTCAGTTTTAGTTCGGTCTATTTTAAAAATTAGTGAGGTGTCGTCTGCAAACAATACCGTCTCACACAAATTTTTTGAAAAGTAAGGGAGGTCGTTGATATAAATTAAAAAAAGCAATGGCCCTAATATCGAACCCTGAGGCACGCCCATATGCATAGGCACACCAGAAGACTCAGTTTTGTTTATAACAACTTTTTGAATTCAATTGGTCAAATAGGATTCAATAAGTTTTAATGAGTTTATTGATACACCATAATGCTTTAATTTACCTAATAATGTTTGATGGTCAACACAGTCAAACGCCTTGGATAAGTCGCAGAAGATACCTAGAGCATCCTGCCTATTTTCCCAAGCATCAAATATGTGTTTTATAAGCGCAACTCCCGCGTCTGTAGTATTTTTTCCTTTAGTAAATCCGAACTGTCTATTGTGAAGCAATTCATTTCTCGTAAAATGAGAAAGTAATTGGTTAAGAATATTTTTTTCAAAAATTTTGCTAAGAGTCGGCAAAATAGAAATGGGACGGAAATTAGTGGGGTCATTGATATCTCCTGCCTTAAAGAAAGGTATTATTTTACTTAATTTCATTTGATTGGGAAATACACCATCATTAATACATTTATTAAATATAAACGATAATTTAGGAGAGATAACATTTATTATCGAATTTATAACACTAACAGAAAAGCCCCATAAATCCTCAGTCTTTTTCATATTCAAAGAGTTAAAAGCTTCTATGATCGTATTAACATTGATTTCATGGAAATTGAAAGGAATATTGCACTTATAAACATTCGACTCTATGAGAGCAAGTGCGCGCTTAGTACACGAATTCAATTCTTTTGTGATTTTAATAGGTATTTCGAAAAAAAAAGTCTCGAAGGTATTTGCAACTCCATCATCTGTTTCTATCGTTTTGCCATTGACATTAATTTTAAAACACCTATCAGTAACTTTTGTTTTACCACTTTCTTGATTTATAACTTTCCAAGTGGCTTTTATTTTATTGTCTGATGTCTTAATTTTATTACTCAAAAAGTTCGCTTTAGCAGTATTACAAACCCTTTTAAAGATTTTGGAGTACTTTCTGACATAATCAATAAAAAATGGATCAGTGGAAGTAAAATAGCTATGGCCAATTTAGCAACATGTATATAGCACCGTTCACCTACTGCATTTTTCATGTTGTAAACTTCAATCCAGAATTCTTCAGATTTATCTGTACATTTCCACATTGTGCGATGTAAAGAATTCCATTCCTGGACAGTAGAATCTACATTGCCACAAACAGACTTAAAAGATTTTGCCAAATTTGTTATATCTGGTTTAAGTTGGCTTGTCGCATTTTTTGCGCTCATCAGTTTACAATTTTCTAAGATTTTCATATTATTAGGCAACGTCTTTTGTATTTCCTTACAAATTTCCACCAAGAAATTCTTGCAGCGCAACTTCACATCTTTCAAATCCTCTTCTTTTACATACTGTAATTTTACATTTAATGAATATCCGAAATTCATGAACTTGGGGTCCATAGTATGCTTTTCAAATTCAAAGTTAGACAACCATTGCTTATCTGCTTTTTGTAGTTGTGTTGGTGGTACTAATACTGTCAGGTATGTGTATAATAAATTGTTTATTTCCTCTAATAACTGCAAGGGATCAGCATTTGAAGCTTGAAACATTTTATTCACAAGTGTGATTGGTTTCATATATGTACCAAGAAAAACCATATACAATAAATTAGTTTTGCTTTTGAACATTGAGCTTAAATGATCGGCTGAATAACACCGTTCTTTACTTTTTGCCATATCAAAGTGTAACGCTAAAGCATCCCATTGTTCTAAAATTTTTATTGTTGCGTCATGCCGTGATAACCATCTGGTTCCAGCTAATTTGTTAATTTTGAGTGGATTTGTCCCATCAGATAAAAGTGCATATATTTCTTTATATTCTGACTGTCTTTTCGTACTGTTACAAAACCAATTGTGAGTCTCTTTAATCAAAAAATCTAAGAACCGAGGAAGTGTTTTAAACGCATATTCAGCCGCGAGGTGCAGTGAGTGACATACACATTTGATTGTTATTAATTCCGGGTTTTGTTCTTTCAAAATCGAGGAGAATGAATGATGTTCTCCAACCATAACATTAGCGCCATCCACGCCTATCCCCAAAAGTTTATCTATGCTTAGGCCGTCAGCCATCAGCTGTGTTTTGAACACAGTGCTCAGTGATGTTGCATCTCCTCCTTCAATTTCTATAAGTCTGTATAATTGTGTCACAATTTTATTTTGCTTTTGGCTGAAAAACCTTATAATGCACATAATTTTCTTTGTATCAACAGTTGTTGTTTCGTCAATTATCATTGAAAAGTGGCTCTCTCCTACTTCTTCTAACAATTCCTGAAGAAAACAGGGAGCTATAACAGTCTTTATAAGTGCTGTACATTTGGTCCTATGCAACTTTATATCTTGCAAAACAGATGAATCAGAGTCTAAATCCTTTATTAGTACTCCAAAATGATCCACCGCGTTGACACTGGAATGCTCCGCAACATATGCCGCAATTTTTAACTCTGCTATTTTTCGCGATTCTTTTAGTGGTTTCTCTAAGAAATCACTCATTTTACTCGAGTTACTGACGATGGTAGACCGTTTAATAGACATATCATGTTTTTTTGTCTCCGAATGTTCAACTAAATCTTTTTTATGAGCTTTCAGAGTGCACTTGCAAGCTTTGCACCATGCGTTAGTACTATCACCAAGGCAAGCTGATAGCCAACCTGAAAATAGGGAAAATGAATAAAGTGGCAACCCCAGCCAATAGCAGACGGCAGACATGCAGGCTTAGCAGGCTATGTAATTTTAATTTAAAAAAAAGCAGACGGCAGAAAAAGGTTTTAAATTATTTATTATTATTTTCCATTCCCATTATAATAAAAATAAACAAGTACACGAAAAAGGCTATTACACAGCGCATATAATAAAATAAGCAGACTAAGCAATAGTTATCACATTCATCACAGAACCTAAGGCGACCCTCTGACCAAAATTATCAGTACCATACCCATAGTTCAGTCACCAAACCTACCAGTCCGACAACGATCAACAACCGACAATCAACCAATCACCGCCACCACCAATTCAATTACCATACTTTCTATCGTCAAACTGATTCAGTTTGATCGACTGCTAGGGCCAAACGACAAACATAAACAAACATTGTAAAACTAACCTGAAAATACAGCTTCACCTTCCCATTCCTTGCGGTATGTTCTTACATATTTTGATTTATTAGATTGCGACATACTTATTTTTAATAGATTTTATTATCCCAACACACTATACACGAAACAGTAGATATTTATATTCCTCTATGGTAGATACATATTGTACATAGATTAATACATTACCGAGCGAGCACAGATTATTTAAATTCACTCACAAAACCACAGCACTGAACTCAAGATTCCTTTTGTGTAGGCAAAGGGACCAGCCCATACAGCCATTTCTTTATAAAACAAGAATGTTGTGGTGAATCGGGTTTGGCTTAAAAAATGTCTCCGAATTTCCTCCAACTTTAATATTTCCCTCCGAAAATCCCCCCAAAGGTCTCATCCCCCCGAAACTCCCTCCGAAGTAAAAAAAAACCTCCGAATTTGCAGGGAATCCCCCCCATCTCGCATCACTGAGCATATCCCTGTAAGTAGACTCTCCAAAACTAACAGTCAGCGGTCACTGGTGCTCCAGCCAGCAGTGCAGAGCAGCGTGATGGTCATCAGCCAAGCCAAAACAGGGCTTCATGCCTAAAACATGCATTAATAATAATGGCATTCAAAATGACAGAAGTCTTTGCTCCACTGAAAAGGGTAAATACCTATACATGGTGATATTAAAAACCAAACAAGACATTTAAGATTTTATCAAACATTGGCAAAGCTTATTTAATTCATAACTGTATGGTTAATGCTTACCCATAACATATGTAAATTAACACGTGGTGTATTGGCAATTAGTAACACAATGCCATCAAATAATTGACAAAAAAATTAAGCCTTAGGCATTTAGGATGTGAGCCAAAATTTCATAGCATCTGAAACAAAAAGGTAATTATTTTGGGGCTCGAAATACAACGACAAATCTTAGCACTCGCGAGAGTTATTCACAATCAAAGTCTTACCACAGCATTAGAAAATGGCGTCGTCAGTCGAATCATGAGAATCCCATCAAAATACAATAGTAAAACTGAAACAAGAAACACGGTGTCATGTATGGTGCTAACGAAACAATATTCAAAAATAATTTTGGTGATATTTCCACTAAATACTTACAAAATCCACCAACCCGCATTGGGCCAGCGTGGTGGTGTTATGGCCTCCTCATGTGTTTCTGCCATGTAGGAAGGCCTGTGGCCAGCAGTGGGACGTAGATAGGCTGATGATGATGATGATGACTTACAAAATTGTAGAAATTAAAAAATATAAGAGGGAGCAATAAACTCCAAGGAATCGTGTCCAAAAGGAAGTGTCAAAAAAATTGGAGCGGAAACATAGTCCAAAATGTCATGATTCACTGTTGTATTAACTATAAATACTCGTTGGTAATCAAAACTGTGTGTCAAATTTAAATATTTAAATAGAGCTATAATTGATTTTACTTCAAAAATATATCGTGTCATGATCTAACGTTTTTCAGAGTTTTCCTTCTATATCACAAAATACAAATATTTCAACACGTTATCAGCACGAGATAGTCGTGAAAAGCTGTGAAAAATATATTAGAGTGGTATATATTTTTTGAAGTCGACAGGTACGTGAGATTTTTTAGTGAAATGCCGAATGATTGTGGAGATTCTTCAAGAAGATGTTCTTCTTCACTCCCTTCTTTTTCTCTTCGTAATAGAGATGGCTATAGCGTTTGGAAATTCAAAATGCGTAACTATTTGATGCATGAAGATCTATGGGAAGCAGTAGATGGTTACCCAAGTGGTAACAACACCCTAGATCCTATAAAGGTAAGGAATGACCGAATAGCTCTCACTAAAATTTGTTTAACGTTGGAAGATTCTGCTATTACCCATGTTAGAAATGCTAAGACTTCTTCTGAAGCATGGAGATCCCTTCAAAATGCTTACGAAGATAGAGGTATGGGACGTAGACTAGCATTAGAAAGGAAGTTATACAGATTGACATTAGATAACTTTAATGATATTGAGGCTTATATTAATGCTGTTGTGAGTACTGCTCAGGACTTAGCAGACATTGGCAAAGTCATTGAAGATTCCTCACTAGCTGCTATTTTATTAGGAGGCTTATCTTCTAAATATGACCCACTGATTATGGCATTAGAGAACAGCAATATCGAAGTTACTACTGAGTTAGTAAAGGCTAAGTTATTAAACGAAATGTCTAAATGCGATAATATGCCATCAGAATCTGCATTACGTACTTCTAATGAAACCCATAGAAAGAAGAAACCAAAGAAACAGAAGCCCATAATCTGTTATGACTGTAAGAAGCCCGGACACAAGAGACCAGAATGTCCTTTGAAGAAAAAGAAATCTAAAGAGGAGAAATCTTTGTATGCTTTAGGCATTAGTGATGATAACTCTTCGGACAATTGGTTTATTGATTCTGGAGCAACCAAACATATGTCATCGCGGCGAGACTGGTTCGTAAATATGGAGAAATTAGATACTGGTACTGTAACTGTAGCAAATGGAGATAAGATAAATAGTGGTGGTATAGGTGATGTTGCGATCTGTAGTGATTCTGATGTAAATAGAATTTCTGATGTTGTATTTGTACCTAATTTAAAAACCAATTTGATATCTGTATATAAGGCTGTACAAAGTGGTTTTACTATTTTATTTGATAAAAATGGTTGCACCTTTTTTGGAAGCGATACTTTTTCTTTTTCAGGTAATCCAATTTTACGTGGTTCTGTATATAACGGGCTGTACAAGTTAAATTGTACTGTCAATACTCCGTACAATGGAACTCGTGATGTGGCTATGGCCGAATCATTGTCTAATACATACCAGTTGTGGCATAGACGTCTTGGCCATTTATGCCGTTTTGGGATGAACCTTTTAAGAAATAGTCAAGTAGGTGTAGATTATAAGGTTGTAGATAAAAGTAGTTGTGTCGCTTGTGTAGAAGGTAAGCAAGCGCGTAAACCTTTTAAAAGAATAATTTACAAAAAAGCAACTTCTTTGCTTGAATTGATACATTGTGATCTATTTGGACCAATATCAACCAATTCTTTTCAAGGCAATAGATATGCTTTATTATTTATTGATGATTATTCGCGTAAGATTTTTGTTTATTTTCTAGCTGCAAAGTCTGAAGTAAAAGAAAAATTTAAGATTTTTCATTTACTTGTAGAGCGACAAACTGATAAGAAAATAAAAACTGTTAGGACCGATAATGGGACAGAATTTGTTAACACAGAATTGTTGCATTATTTTTCTATGAACGGGATAGTACACGAAACTACGGTGCCTTATTCTCCTCAACAGAATGGCGTAGCTGAGCGTACTATACGTTCTGTTACTGAAAAAGCACGTTCTATGTTAGCAGGTAGTTCACTTCCTATGGCATATTGGGAGGACGCTGTACAGACGGCTGTTTATTTGAAAAACTGTTCCCCACATCGTAGTCTGGTAGGTTCTCAAACACCATTTGAAATATGGTATGGAAAGAAACCAGATTTGTCACACCTAAAAGTGTTTGGTTGTCGTGCTCTTGTACATATTCCATCATGTCAAAGAAAGAAATTTGACGTGAAAGCAGAGGAATTTATTTTTGTAGGATATTCTGATAATGTACATAGTTATTATTTCAGAAATACCGCGTATCCTAGAAAAAATATAAAAGCTAGAGATGTTACCTTTTTTGAGGATTGTTTTAAAAGTCTGAAGAATAATGATAAGTCAGATACAGGTCAAAATAATTCTATTTTAACCTTGACAAATATATTGGAAACTGAGGATGTCGTTGACATTCCAGAGGATGCCAATAGAACTGCAACATCTGAATCTTCTACTATTGAGAATGAAAACATGGAACCATCTAGTTCGTGTCCACTAAAGGGGGAAGTTGGGATTGGTTCAGAGCTTGAATCAGATATTATACCAGATATTGATTCTCCCATTGTGCAAGATATTAGTTCTTCAGAAAACTCAGAGAGAAGATATCCTTCTAGAGTTCGTAAACCACCTGATTATTATTCTTACAGTGTTTTGCCGAACGAGTTCTTTGAACCTCAGAACTATATCCAGGCCTTAAAATCTGATACTGCAGATAAATGGCAGGCAGCAATGGAAAGTGAATATCAATCTCTTCTTAAGTTAAATACATGGAAGTTAGTGGACAAACCAGATAAGAAAGTAATTCCATGTAGATGGATTTATAGAGTTAAAACGGATGCTCATGGGAATATTATAAAGTACAAGGCCAGACTTGTCATAAAAGGATATAGTCAAGTTGAAGGCATTGACTACCATGAAACGTTTGCTCCGGTTGTAAGAAATTCTTCTTTACGGACGCTTATTGCTTTAGCCTCAGAATATGACCTCAAAATGCGTCACTTAGACGTTGAAACTGCCTTTCTGAATGGCGATCTCTTAGAAGAAGTATATATGACTCAACCACAAGGGTTTGTGAAAAAGGGACAAGAAGACAAAGTTTGTTTACTGCAAAGGTCATTATACGGGCTTAAACAAGCACCCAGAGCTTGGTACTGTAAGTTGAATGAAACTCTTACACAAATAGGTTTCAATAAATTACCATCTGAACCATGTGTTTATAAAAAACTTTTTGGTTCAGAAATGGTTATACTGGCCGTATATGTGGATGACATAATTGTCTTTTATAAAAGTGACAAATTATTTGACACTGTCATAAGTGACTTAGACAAATATTTTGTGATAAAAGATTTGGGTAAACTAAGTTATTATTTAGGTATAAATATTTCGCAAAAGGACAACGAAATATGTATTAATCAAAAAACGTACATTGAAAACTTACTGAAGAAATTTGGTTTGGAATCGTGTAAAGGCTATTCCACACCTTTAAATAATATTAAGTTGGAAAGTTGTAATGATAACGGTGAGCAATTATATCCATATCAAAATCTAATAGGATCTTTGATGTTCTTGGCTGTTAACACACGCCCTGATATAGCATTTGCCACAAGTTATCTTAGTCAATTTAATACGTGTTTTACTAAGATTCATTGGGAAGCTGCAAAGCGAGTACTCCAATATTTAAAGCAGACTATAGACTATAGTATTGCTTATAGGAGCACGGGAAATCCTTTAATAGGATATGCAGACGCAGATTGGGCGAATTGCACTCGAGATCGACGCTCATACACAGGATTTTACTTCAAGTTAGCGAATGGTCCTGTTTCGTGGGCATCAAGAAAGCAACCTACCGTCGCTTTATCATCAGCTGAAGCTGAGTATATGGCCCTTACAGACGCTGCTAAAGAAGCCATATACTTACGCCGCTTCCTAAGTGAGGTATGTGGTCGTAAATATGACTCTGTAACTATTTATAGCGACAGTCAAAGTGCACAGAGTATAGCAAATAATCCCGTTCACCACAACAGAACAAAACATATCGATACGAAATACCACTTTATAAGAGAAAAAGTATCGGAAAACGTTATAGGTTTAAAATACATTAAGAGTAGCGAAATGTCAGCAGATGTATTGACAAAACCATTAGGTCGTGTAGCTCATAATAAGTGTCTAACATCTATTGGAATAACTTGATGTTTGTTAATATACTATTCTTAGCCTATATTAATATGTTTTACCTAATTTTATTCTGTTTTGGTTATATTACGTTTTTAGAATTTAATCGGGGGTTTATTTACTGTTATTTCAATATTTATCTTGTGCATTTTATTTGTTAATTTTAGCTTTATATCTAGTTTTGATTAAGGGGGAATGTTGTATTAACTATAAATACTCGTTGGTAATCAAAACTGTGTGTCAAATTTAAATATTTAAATAGAGCTATAATTGATTTTACTTCAAAAATATATCGTGTCATGATCTAACGTTTTTCAGAGTTTTCCTTCTATATCACAAAATACAAATATTTCAACATTCACACAGATAAAGAAACCTGGAGAAAGGTTGATAGATGATTCCTGAAACTATGGAATTGGTTAGAACCAAAATTTACTTACTGTTGAAAGTCTTCTTTTATATCATATTATAAAGTTACAATTAAATATATTAATTGCCAACGCTTTTAAAACATTTGGTTCATTTTAAGCAAAACAATTTCAATGTTTTCAGTGATAGTCTCACAAGCTACCAACAGATGGCGTTACTAGTATGGTTTGTAGAAAGAACATATTAAAGGAAATTTTTGTAACGATGTGTTACAAGATACCCCTTTCAAAATCGCGACATAATTGGCTATTGATAAAAATAGTCGAGTCGTGAGTTGAGCCAGGACAGCGAGCAACCACATTTCTTAATTTTAATTCTGGATAGGAAACAGTTTGAACATTAACTGAAAAGTAACCTTTTCGATTACGAAAAAGCTCAGGATCCTCAACCTGTGAAATTTATTAGTTGATAATAATGAATTACATTCAACTGAAATTGAATGCAGTTTTCTGTTTTTTACTAAGTAAATTGAAAATATGGATGTTAAATACAAAACTAATCCACCAAATGTTTGTTGCATTCATTGCAAGAACTTAAAATGATAATTTTAACACCAATAATTTGTTAAATTTCCATACCTGGACATTGAATTTTATCATGTGTACCTACAATCTATACACCGAATCACATAGGGGAAATTTGCAATTTCATACAATCCTACAATCTATACACCCAATCACATAGGGAAAATTTGCAATTTCATAAATTCTCCTGTAGGAGGACTCTATTTCCTCTGATTCTGGCATTTTTATGTATTGAATCTTCTTCTTATTCTTTTTTTTTCTTTTCATTTATTAAATATTTCATTAAAGCATGTGACGCTGCAGTGTTTTTAACTCCCTATCTTTTCTTAGGTTTCGTTGGAATGTTGGAAGTAACTGAAGATGCAGAAGACTTTGGACGTGACGTAAGTGCAGAAGTTTGCTGTTCTTCGTTTTCTGGAGACCGAATTTCGTTTGTTGAGTTCTGTGATTCATCATTCAAGAAGCTGCTAACATCTGAATGGTCATCATCTCCACTTGCACATGTAACCGACGTGATCGTATTTCTTTCTTTGTAATGAGGCAGTAAAAAACTCATCTCATTTTCTTAGGTCCACTTTTTCGTCGTCGTTACTGCCTGACCACTTTTAGTTTTACGTTTCTTAATAGTTCGTCGGTGGGACTTTCTAAGATTTAACCAAGTTTTCCTGCATTCAGATTCTGAAGTAAAATAAAACATGGTCAAATAGATAAGCGCACATTGGCGTTTTTTCTTCGATTAGTTTCTCCTTTTCCATCGCGCGAAAAAACACGCGCGCAATACGACTAGAAGGGACTTACCTTGTGAATGACAGCACGTTCGCCAACTTAGCGCAGGCCGAAACGTAAGCTAGGCTCACGGAGAGTCGTAAGATAGCGTACGGTGAGACATAAGCGCGGGAACGGCATGTCGACCACGCACCGTATTGCGTTCGTGAGCTTGTCTCGAGGCGAGGCGATTACGTTACGATTCCGATAAGTGTGCGTTGTAAAGGGTGATTTTTTAAGAGGTATAGGATTTGATTTTCAAAAAAAACACAAAAAATTTGTAAAATTTGATGAAATCTTTATTGGAATCGATAGAACGATCAATATAATTTAATGTTTGAAGATGATTTCATGCAAATGCTGGCCGCGGCTCCGGTTTAGATGGCCCATTCGCAAGGCCCAATTTCAGCACACTCTCTCCAATATATCAGCCGGTATATCACGAATAAATGCTTCAATATTGGCTCCCAGTGCGTCAATCGTTGCTGGTTTATCCCTGTAGACATGAGCCTTAACATGGCCCCACAAGAAATAGTCCAAAGGCGTTAGATCACACGATCTAGTCGGCCAATTGACGGGCCCAAAACGTGAGATAAACTGTTCACCGAAGGCGGCTCTCAATTGGGCCATTGTTTCGCGTGCCGTGTGGCATGTGGCACCGTCTTGTTGAAATCACATGTCAAGGATGTCCAATTCTTCCATTTTGGGCAAAAAAAAAACGCCAATCATCACACGGTAGCGCTCGCCATTCACAGTAACGTTTCGGCCATTGTCGTCTTTGAAAAAGTACGGCTCGATGATGCCACTGGCCCATAATCCACACCAAACAGTACATTTTTCGGGATGCAGTGGTAGCTCTTGCAATGCTTCTGGCTGGTCTTCACTCCAGATGCGGCAATTATGCTTATTGACATATCCATTCAACCAGTAATGAGCTTCGTCGCTGAACACAATTTTTCGATAAAAAAGTGGATCTTCCTCCAACTTTGCCAATGCCCATTCACCAAATGCTACACGTTGTGGGAGGTCGTGTGGCTTCAATTCTTGCACCAGCTGTATCTTGTAAGGTTTTACACCCAAATCCTTTCGCAAAATTTTCCACGTAGTGGAGTAACAGAGGCCCAATTGCTGCGAACGGCGGCGAATCGACATTTCACGTTCATCACTAACACTGGCGGATACAGCCGCAATATTTTCTTAGGTCCTCACTCTACGTATGCGTGTTCGTGGTTTATTGTCCAATAATGTAAACTGGGTTCGAAATTTAGTCACAAGCTTTCAAATAGCTGCCTCAGTAGGCCGACCAAACTGCCCATAAATTGGAAGAAGTGCGCGATGCACTCTCTTAACCGAGCATGCATTTTGATAGTAAAATTCAATAATTTGCAAGCGTTGTTCGTTCGTAAGTCGATTCATGGTTAAATTATAGAACAAACTGAACAAGTTTGACAATGACACAAGACACGATTCACGCGTGATCTGTCAAAAACAGTGTTGCCAAAAAGATACCAGCAAAAAAATCACCCGTTAGTAGGGAGTTTTATACAAAGAATACTGATAGAGTCGATACGTTTACGTTCCGCTTACGAGTTGATATGAGTGCTACGACCGAAACGTGCGTTTCAGTACGATACGGTTGCTAGTGAGAGACAGTCGCTTAAAAAATAAATGCAAACGTTTTAATAATTATTGGAGTATATTTAATTTGTAAGAGACGACGACGACAGACAAAAATACTATGAGTACATCCCATCGTCGAAGCAAGATGTTTCGAAAGTGCATTTGTCTTTCAACCTAAACCATAAACTCAGGGACGATTCGCGCAAATTTTTCAAATATTTTCGTATGTTGATTAGAAATTTTGATAATTTACTGTTGGAGGCGCCGTACTGGTTAGTAGTTTGATTGCTGGCAGGTCGCTGGTTCTTTTCTTCTAAGGTGAAGCTCTCTAAAGTTTGAAGAATGAATATTTGTCTTAATAACACTTTTACACTATTTAAGTACCTAACTATATACCTAACTTCACTGATGCGGATAATGTTTTTACATTAATTAATTAATGGCGCGCGGTCCTTCGTAGTACTGACTCTTTTTAACTTCTATTCACTCACTCTGTACGACGCCGAGGAAGGGAAAGAGTGTACATGAATGAGTGTGTGTTATCTAACATAGCATAGTGTAACCTGTCGTCACTTAACGAAATATAGCTACACGAAGGTTGAATAAGAGAAAATGTTCTGATATTACATTCATTATGTGGAGTAGGATATGGTAGATTTTTGTAAACAATGAATTTATTTGCAGTTATTAGCGGAACTTGCGAGACAAAAACAATTTTATTCTTATAATAATAAGAGCTAAGTTGGGATACGCCTATTATTATGCATATTTAATTGTACTGGAAAATCTAGTCGTTTATTTATATGGTTACTATTCTTAATTAACTCGTTATAGAGATTTAAAGGACTTATCACACTAGGATGTAGAAGATTACACTTAGAAAATAAAATAGCATTTAGCGTAGTATCTAATAGGTTAGAAATAGTAAGTAAGGAACCCTCTATAATATTTATTAAACTATTTATTCTAGAAACGTGATAAAGTATATTATCTGTTTTTTATACTTGAGATAAAATCTCATTCATATTAGTTAACTGAGAGTTTAAATTTATTTCATTTTGATTTAGTTTGCTAAAAGTAGAATTAAAATTATTTAATGTAGACTTAACAATATGTATGTTATCCTTCATTAAATTATATAATTCGGACTCGCTCTTTTGGCAAGTTTCGATAGCGGCATTATATTTCCTTGCGTCGTCGGCGTCTAAAGTGCCGAATAAAAATTTTAAGATTACACCGCCAACTTCGATACATCTTTTGTACTTTGTTGGTGATTGATTAGTGATAAGATGAGATAGAGATTGTAATTTTAATTAGACTGAATCAAGACTACGATAGGGCTAGAGCTATCC
Source organism: Nymphula nitidulata (assembly GCA_947347705.1). Classification (NCBI taxonomy): domain Eukaryota; kingdom Metazoa; phylum Arthropoda; class Insecta; order Lepidoptera; family Crambidae; genus Nymphula; species Nymphula nitidulata. Next base: position 14,156,062 of record OX374636.1, read on the forward strand.
TTACATTGGATTAAATCTTCCGTTTGGATTTTCACACAGAGATTCAGAGTTTTTAATAATAAGTTATTTATGTTGTTAGAACCTTATGTGTGTTACAATCTTCCAATGATCGTTATAGAAGTGTACATTGGTAATAGGTTCGAAATAAATTCCGGGGCTACGCACTATGGGAGTGATCTTAGATTCAGCGTAGCATCCGTAGCACAAGGCTAGAATGAGGATCACTCACTATCATTATCTTGATTTACGGCGGCGTAGACGTAGAAGGCGTGCTCGGGCGGTAAGCGATTCAGTGGCGAGCACGTGGTGGCACGTGGTACTTCCACGCGGCGGGATGTGGTGGATACGGCGAAAATACAGCGATGGGGACGAGAGAGTAGCTCGTCAAAGATGGTGGCGAGTTAAACCTGGGAGATGGTGCGGGCTCACGCTTCAGAGCGGAGGCTGACCGTCGACCAACGGCATGATGGAAGTTTGTATCAGTGGCGATGCAGGTGCGAGGTCACGCTATAGAGCGGAGACTGATCGTCGAGCTTGTAGTGTGGTGCAGCTGATGCGGGCTTGTCCTTAGGGAAAGTCTGAACGTCGATCTGAGACTTGTCACAGCCCACAGCGCCTCCGGGATTCGGATCTCTGGGTATCAACGGACACCTCTTACGAGATCCCACTTCTGATACCAATTTGTTAGGAGAACTGCGCTTGTTGTCTTTTAAAAATAACTACACTATTACACTACACACTATTTAATTTGGCAAAGAGCACAAATAACTTTACAATTTCACACACTGACTTCCCGATTTACTTGGAGCGATGCTTTAACCGCTTTTCGCGAGTTCCAGAATCTAACTGACTAAATGAAGTTGAAATAATAAAATGATGTAGGAAAATGCAAGTTGACAATTCAGTCGCAATGGAAAAATACGCGAATAGATTATATGTTAGATCATCAATTGTTACTTGGTAAATAGTACGAAAAGCTGGTCAAAGCATCAAGGGAAAGAATTCAAAGAAATCTTGTCCGAAAGCAAAATATTTTATCTCGGGAGATAATAATAATATAATATTCATACATTCACACCTATTATCTAGCCCAAAGTAAGCATCATTAAGAGCTTGTGTTATGGATACTAGATAATGGATAAATATTGATAATAATATGTATCAGTGGCGAAGGGTGAATAATACCAAAAGGGAAGCCGGAACAAAATCACACAGTCAAAATAGTAGTACCTACCTATGTTCAAATCAAGAGACAAAATCACGACCTCGTTTAGTTGAAAACTAACCAATAGAAATCTTAATATATTAGAAAAACCGATACTAGCTTTTTAGGTAGGTACACCTTCATAATTTTTTACTTTCAAAACCTATATCCAATATTAATACAGGTACTTTATGACCAGCAGCCATCTTACTAAACTTACTTAACTTCTAAAGATCGGCCATAATAAAAAAAACTGCACTAACAGAGAATTTTAAAAAATCTGATGTAACCTAAAATCAACCTGAAATATCAAAACAAACAATAGTTTTACCTGAAATCGAATCAAAACCTACTTATATCACTGGTAACATTTTTTCACACAATATTAAATAATCACTTATTTGTGCAGCATTTTAAAACACAAAAAACTGTTTAAATTACTTTGCGCAACTCGAACGAAAATAAATAGAAAATTTTATTGGTGAATGACATTACAAGCTGGCAAAATTTAAAATGTCTCGGTCGAAAGCACGCCAGTGGATGGACGCTTACTTTCTACTTGATAGATTAATAACTCAAGCAATAATATTACTTCACTGTCTGTCCTAGTCACACTCACGGAATCTTGTAATGCTTTCCCTATCATAACTCGACAGCGACCGGCTTATATCGGCCTTTGATACGGCGTGTGAGAAAGAGACGGCGCTTGAAAAAAATATGTGCACAAGAAAGAGATAGCCACACCAGTAGGTATAGGCTTAATAACCCGAAAAATTACGGCTTGCTCATTGCGAATGATCGCAGCGCACGTAAATTGGAACTGCAATGACGACTCTAAGTGTGATATTGCTAAAAGAATTAGGTAGGCGCTTAGACAGGTGTTTAGGTTGTTAATGTTTGAAGTTAAATACTAAGTTATTATTAGTGTAATAACATATTTAATAGTAACATGGTATGCTGAACAAACGTCGAAGTTGTTATTAGGTGAATATTATTTAAAAAGGGAAGCCGACAGGAATCGTGTTATAGGGACCCCTCGCCACTGATATGTATATAGATATTAGAAATATACTAAATAAACATATAAACATCCATGACTCGTAAACAAATGCTCGTACTCATCATACAAACATTTGCTCCTACCGGGATTCGAACCCGGGACCTCTTGACCGAGTAAGCCTGCATAGCAAGGGGTACAGACCGCTCGACCAGCCGGTCGTCAGACAAAATAAAATTATACATTTCCTTACTACAAAACTCTATTGCATTATCTGATCTAATATAGTGTATTTTATGACCCGGATTATTCAATGTTTCTACAATAAATTCTCTCAAAAATTTTAAGCTGTATTTACTACTTGATTTTTTGCTCCCATGTGCACAGGCTGGGTCCATAACCTTATTAAGTATTAATTGGGAGCAAATAAAAAGAATTTCTAATTAATAAAACTTATTTATTTCAACACACCTTTTATCCTATAACGAGAGTACAGAAGAAAGAGCCATCCTAAAAATATATATTGAAAAAAAAAAAAAACTTTATTTTGCCAACTCATTTTAATATATTTGTCTATTTGACCTGCCAATTCTGACTTCTTTTTCAAAGATAGAGCTACTTCTGTTAATAATTTTGATAGGCAAGTTTCGGCACGTAAGGCAAACTGACTTACTGTCTCCATATTGGATGGTCGACATTCCTGCAAGTTACAAGTTACAAAAGATAAAAAGAAAAGTCTAATGTATTCTTTCGCCGAATTGGCTCTTTAGGAAGTCACTTAATTGCTTCCAGTTGTCAAAATCTTTATTGGAGCAGGCTATTTCCGCCTTCCCTTAAGTCGCGCCAGTATAATATTTGAATAAGATGGGCCTTAGTAGATCTGTAGATAATTGTAACGAGTACTCGCAGTTCGTTAAAAATGAATTTAATGTGCCCCTATTTCCATCAAAGGGTTTTATAAATTTAAAAACAGTTGCAGTTTGGATATGTTCTTTTTCACTTTTTACAGAATCTTTAGACATTGTGTTAAGTTAAACAGTAATTGAAAAATTATTGTAACTTTCTTTTGTGGTGTAGCCTGTATTTCGTTGTGCTTAGGTTCAAAATGTCACTAATGTTTGATTTTGAAAAGGTTGCATTTAGATGTTATTAGTTTTATTACGGTGACTTTTGAATGAATGCCTTGTGAAGGCTACTTTGTCAAAGAGTACAACATTCTTAGTTTGAGAGCAAAATAGAATTACGAAGTTTGTGATTTGATATTTTTTCGACTTTAATCTGCGACTGCAGCTCGCAAAACAGCGATAACATCGTGATTCGTGAACGAACAAAATAATAATAGATCTGGCGATCTATTAATGCATCGAACATTAGAATCGTGAAGATCCTCCTTTTTGTTTCGTATGGAAAGTAATGCCGGCATTAATTGCGCCCGCGCAGGCCTCAAGAAACCGTCCAAATTGATTTGAGTACCAAATCGACGGTCTCGCAACAACATTTCAAATATTATATCGTGTTACATTAATTCTTTTTTCAATTTAACTGCAGCACACTATGATCACGACTTGAACATATTTTTTAAAAGAATTGCTGTCAAAATGATCCACAGAGGTTTTATTAAAATTACTCGGAATATTGTATCACTAATGGAAACAGTTTTATATTTTTTTTGTTAGAAGTATCAGTTTGTAAGCAGTAAAACAAATTATCTCTTTTAATAGCATCTATTACAGTTTGTGAAGAATATGGTCCCAACACCTCTGTAACTAGTGCTTCCATTTTGTTGTTGCTGTAGATGAATAATTTTATTCAATTTTATCGTACAATCCATGCTATTGTAGGATAAATTATATTTTATACATTAGGCGCTTATTACATTATCCTATTTCCTTACTAGAAACAGAGTTAGAGACCTAAGTAGAGAGCCAGCAATCACACTACACTAGATTGGATCCTAGATAGGATTCTAAATCGGAAAGGACACGCAGGCGTGATATAGAAGCGCTTTAGCTTACACTTATCAATGCCATCGTATTTATTTACGCATATTTATAAAAAATAAATAAATATTTATTATTAATATTGGTAGCATTTATAACGAGGAATAAAATTTAATTTAATTTAAAAAATAATAATAATATTTTTGCACTCATACCTATTACCTTAACTTAATTAAGTATCATTATGCAAACTATCATATGCAAGTGAGCTTGAATAGTTTTGGAAAAAAGTAAAATATGCCATACGTGCCTATAAAACTTGAGGTTTGCCCTCGATTTCCCTGGGATCCCATCATCAGATCCTGACTTGGTGACAATGAGACCACTTCAGGAGTATACTCTATCGAATAAAAAAAGAATTTTCGACCGAGAAATCGATGAACATACATACAAAAAAAAATCATAGAATGGAACATAATTATAACCTCCTTCTTTTTGAAATCGATTAAAGAAACAGAAAGCTAACTAGAAAGCACCTTACACTAACTAGAATTCTAAGTCGGAGAAACACGCAGTATTGAAGTAGAATGGTTTTGAGATTGAAACCGAGTTAGAAACAGGATCCTTATTAGGAAGCACTAACTCTATACTAATGTTATAAAGCTGAAGAGTTTGTTTGGTTGAACGCGCTTTTCTCAGGAAGTACTGATTCTAATTGAAAAATTCTTTTTGTGTTAGATAGTCCAATCAACAAGCAACACTATATATAGTATATATTAAATTGTGATTCGACCAATAGGAGCTAAGCATCAATGAAAAATGTTGCAAAAAACAGCAAAAGCAAATGCATTAATTGCGGAGGTGCTTTTACTCTATCATATTTCAATTTATGTCTGAGTAGTCTATAAAAATATTAATAATTAACACGCTTATTACATTTTTTAAACGGGAAAGCAATTTTATTTTGTTTGTAAAAAATATTTATACACCCACGCCTAGTACACCTAAATTAAGTATCATTCAGACATTCTGTGTTATAGATACTAGATAATGGCGATACAGATATCATACAAACATCTGTCCCTACCGGGATTCAAACGCCAGACCACTAGCTTAGTTAATAGGTACTAACCACATGACCCGACGGCCATTAACTAAGCATTAAAAAATAATTAAAAAAAAGTGTGAAAAATTTTAATGATTTCCTAACAATTTGATTTTTTTTATAATTATTAGTGGCCGCTTGCCTAATTTCTTTTCTCATGATAAAATCGATCTTATACATTTAAAAAAACATTTATCATATTGTGCACCCATGTTAAGAAGTTTAATTATATTTTTTAGTCCATGTTTGTACTAACATACTTATACAAAAACTATGCAATTCTGACAATATTACATTACTTTTGGTTCGAATTGTATACCTAACTAAATAAAATTACTTAAATTTATCTCCAAATAAAAACAATAAAACCTTATATAATACCGAAAAAGTTAAAAACCTCTGTGAAATCACGGATTGCAACCTATCCTGGTCGTCTCATGTCAGCGACATCAGTAGACGGATAAACTACTCTTTTCACTCCCTCAAGCGGCTACAATATTTCCTTCCTTTAAAAACTAAAATTATGCTTGCGAAATCTATCCTACTTCCTATCCTCGACTTCGCTGACGTCTGTTACTTAAACCTAACTGAAGAGCTGCTGAACAAATTAGAACGCCTCCAAAATCTAGCCACTATCTTTTGTTGCACCGTCACGTAAAATGTTACAGTTAAAGTTAAAAGGGTGACAAGTGAATAGACGTTTCTCTTCCCAAAAATTCACGGGGGTAAATTTTTGGTAATGGCAATACTCCAAGCTGGTTTGAGCTGTAAAACTCAAACCAGCTTACGTCATTGAAATTGAAATTGTAGAAAATTGTGGTGCTTCGCTTATGTTGTTTATCGTTAAAAATTGGCAAACAAGCATTATGAAGAATTCAGGAGAAATTATGCTTCAAAACTTCTATACAATATATATAATATAATATATTGTATGCTTACAAACAGAGAAAAAAGTGTTAATACTTGTAAGGAAGAAGTAATTAGGTTACAAACCCTTGTTCAAAAATACAAGAACATTTTGATGTGCAAAAAAACCGATGGGTCTAGTACCAAACAGAAGGAATATGTTTGATATAACATTGAAAAATAATGCCACTGGACAAATACCAAGAACAATAAAGCAGCTAAAATATAAAGGAGATCGGAGAAATGGGCTTAATCGTTACAAGCTCAAAGTTACTACTAAATTTTATTAAATATTTTTTTTTGTATTTTGTCGAATAAAATCAACAACTGCTTCTATGGGATAAAGTTGTAAAAATTAAAGTGTAATGTTGTTGACTAAAAATTATCCCAACCATTATGAAGTCCATTAGATGATATTGTTGCCAATAAAAAAAATAAGACTGTTTTATCGATTAGCACTTTTCTTCGACGAATAAAAAGAAAAATATTTTAATTATTTACTGAGTCTCATGAACAAACGCTCAACGTGCTATTAACATTATGCTTCGCGTAGTACGCTGTCTTTTTAAAGATAACTTCGTAGATATTCTTAGCGAATTACGATTTAGTCAACCAACACTGGCAATAATCTTTATATATTTTTGTGTGTCATCTAGTCTACGAATGTTAATTGACATTTACATCCATAGACAATCATTCGCGTCTACGTTTTCTTGTGCTCTGTTGTGTTTGCTAATTATTTCCTTTATTTAACAACAACTTTCACTATTTTATTACGGACTCTGACGATCTCTGCCACCACGAACGACCTGTGCTTTCACAACGGACATTGATTCCCTGCCTAAACGTCTTACACGGCTTTCTCACCTGGACTCCGAACATTGCTTCCGATTGGACTTTGAAATGAGCTTTACTCTAAACTGCATAAACTGCGGTATTAGTCAGGAAGGAGGAGGAGGGTGTGTGTAATAAAAGCCAATAAAGAAGGTGATACTGTCGGTTTACATTTTTGATATCTTAACTTTTAATACCTACTGCTTAGTACATAAACATAAATTTTTGTGCTTTAGATTATTGCCGCTGGCAATAATTTAGAATTAAACGAACTTACCTTGTGAAGTTCGATTCTAATTATACGAATATCGTGACCGAAGATGATTACCATTTATTACATGCAGCAGACGTAGTAATGGTGCTGTCCTTGTCACACTGTTTAAAGTTTCCAACTATAAAAAGAAACAAAATTTCATATTTCTGTCTCGCTCATTCACCCACTGAGCCCTCTCTAGCTCGACCCGCTTGCCATGAATTTTAGAGGACTTATTTATTTGTTTATTTTTGGTATGATTCTGGGTCCTGGGTTGGGTGGGAGTAGGTAGGTAATCATCTTCGGTCGCGATATTCGTATAATTAGAATCGAACTTCACAAGGTAAGTTCGTTTAATTCTAAATTATACTTCATATAGCTCCCGAAGATGATTACCATTTATTACATGCAGATGTTTAGAGACAAAAATAAAATAAAATAAATTAATCAAAACAGTGATTATTAAAATATATGTTTATATTTAAACATATATTTAAACTTATCATATTAACACTTGAAGTATTAAGTACTTTTAGGTAAATAATTAAATACTCATTGCCCCTAGAACTTAAATATTAAACACCTTTGCCACAATATTTGATAAATTGAATACATTGAAAGTAGCACTCCAGCCATAGACTATACTAAACTTGCGTACTATGCGCGATAAATATTAAAGTGTCTATGACGATTTTCCGAAGATAATTTTTTATCCAGGGTGCAAGTGTTCGACATCTTACCTTCTTACTAGGTTTTCTGCAGCATAATAACCAATAAATGATAAATTCGCAAAAACTATTGGTTCTACTTAAATGTTCGCTAATGCTGAGCATTCTTTAGGATTTTCTTAAATATATGGTACTATATTGCAACAATCTAAAATAAAGAAACGAAACTATGAAAAAACCGCATCATACATTAAAATGAAATAAGGTACCCAAATAGGAGGTAGGTATATAGGCCCCCGATCTGTAAGTTTCTGGTATACTTTCAATTTTTAATAAAGTCCTACCATCATTTATTTAAAACAATATCTTTATTAAGGTTAATTTCTGTATTCATCGAGCAGACGCAGCCGAAGCAACGCTGTAGTCTTGAAGGATAAATGTAATCACAACCCATCTTATTATTATCATACACATAATAATTACTTATATAATTTAGAACTTCATTTGGATCCCACGTGTGTAATCATATTTTGGAAAGGGAGGGAGGTTTCAATTGGAAAACTCCTTTTGAAAATCTATTGGAACATTTATGTGAAGTTACTTGTATATCTAAAACTAGTGCTAAAGTACTTGATCTCGTCATGTTAACTATACTATAACTAGCACCTAATTCTAACCCAACATATATTGCACTAACTTTAACCCATTAACTTTATAACAATTATAATACATTTTTTTACAAAATTACCGACAGCTTTTAAAAGATGAGTTGTACCTACTACATACTCATAGAGATATTGACGACTGGTTAGCCAAATGGTGTTTTATTCGGACAGGGTCCCGGGTTCGAGTCCCGGCTGGGGCAGATGTTTGTGTGATTGAAACACGAATTTTGCATTATTTATGTCCTTAATTTCTTATCTAGTAATGATTTTATCACATTAGTGTCAACAATAAATGATCATCACTTTTCCAAATTTATTAAGAATTTTAAAACCTCAAATAAAGCTTTAGTAGCTAATCATAGATTATTAAGACATTCTTTATATGTTGCTCAAGTGCAACAATTTACAGAAAGATAACTTGCTACGCGAAGCTGTCCTAAGACTGGCGTGAACATAAATTGAGCTGTGCAAAGGGTAAAAGTACCTAAACTAAATTCATAAAGATTTATGTCCCATAGCATGGATACAGAAAATATATATATAGGCATCCCATAAATCAATGGTTCAGATGTAATAGTTACAATTTACTAGCTTCGGAACTGTACGGTAATCATCCCTTTTAACGTAGTAATGTACCCACATAGTCATTTTAGGTTTTTTTTTTTTTAAAAATTGAGAATTTATCTATGATTGCCATTCAATTTCGGAATACTAAAAAAAATATTTGGAGAAATGTACAGCCCTTCGTTATGAACTACATAGTGAGATAAAGAAACGAGTTCAGTTAAACAACTATATTTAATGTCAGCCTCAAGGTGAGACTCGTCATTATTTTGTAGGACTTGTAATGTATCAGGTTCCTCTTCAGCTGGAATCTTATACCCAAGAAAACAGGGCAGTATAGTTCTATCATTTGTGATATCACACCATTGCTTGTAAAATTATTTAAATCTACCGCCAGAAAGTACCCAAGGTTCTTCTGGTTGTTCTGCCTTTGTATCGAAGAGGGTGTGGGTAGCCGGTCCCCGCGGCGTCTCCCTCAAGTTTAAAGCCCTTGACGAGCAGCAGTGGATGGTTGACTTATGTTTGTAGAATTTTTATTTTAAGGCTGTTAGTTTGATGTCGTCGGATACAATTCTTGACCGGAGATGGTGTCTTCGAAAATTTTAAATGTTAGGAAAATTCAGAATCAAATAAGAAATTATCTATTTTTATTGTTATTAATTATTTTTTTAAATGCATTTCGTTTTCTTAGACATGAAAAAAACCACTTGTAAATTATGCTGTTTACCTTGAATATAATTTATAATGCTTATAAGCAGTAGGAATGATATTCTACTGCACGGCCTGTTTTTTTTTTATTATTATTTTTTATTTATTTATATATAGGTATATATTTTATTATTATTTATTATATCTAACATGGTCATATCAAAGATACAGTCAACATAAATACGATGTGTACGTCCGTGGAGGAATCGTAATAGAGATTACTTGGGGTTAACATGGAGCTGCAGATTATATCCAAACTGCAGATTATATCCACATGAATAAAATAATATACAAATTTTTTTTCAAACACGATTGACGTGGAGCTGCAATCTGTTGAATAATTATAATCCAGCAGAAATACCGGTAAAGGTTGTTGGCTTGGTGCTCATACGTGAAACACATGGAGCTGCCAGCCATTTAAGTGAAATAACTTACTCTCTAACAGCCCTATTTATTTCAGCAAAAAAAAATATACCCATACGGTTACTGGTTATGTGGTCAAACACGATACACGTGGAGCTGATGGCCCTTTAGATAGGTACTTACATAAATAATTTTAGCTCAAACACGATTTATGTGGACCTGCCGTCTGTTGACTAATTGTTATTTGGCAAAAAAAAAATATAACCATATAGTTAGATTATTGGTTATGTGCTCACACGATATACGTGGAGCTGATGGCCATTTAGATGGATATGTTCAAACACGATATACGTGGAGATGCCGTCAGTTGATTAATTTTTATTTAGCCGAAAAATTATAACCATATAGGTTATTGGTTTAGTGCTCATACACAATATACGTGGAGCTGACATCTGTTTAATAATTGCTATGGAGCAGAATAAAAAAATATATAACCATAAAGGTTATTGGTTAGGTGCTCACACGATATAAGTGAAGCTGACCCCCATTTAGATGTCTGTGTACCTTAAGAATTTTTGCTCAAACACGATTTACGTGATGCTGCTATGTGTTTTATAATTGCTATTCAGCAGAAACAATTATAACCATAAGGTTATTGGTTAGGTGCACACACGATATACGTGGCGCTCACCGCCATTTAGATAGGTAAGTACTAATAGATTTTTTTCTCATACACGATTTACGTGGAGCTGCCATCTGTTTAATAATTGCTATTCAGCAGAAAAAAATTATAACCATAAGGTTATTGGTTAGGTGCACACACGATATACGTGGAGCTGACCGCCATTTAGATAGGTACTTATAGAATTTTCGCTTAAACACGATTTACGTGGAGCTTTCATCTGTTAATTAAGTAATTGTTATTTAGCTGAAAAATCTAAACTAAGTTATAGCTGAAAAATTAAAACACATTATACGTGGAGCTCTTGGCCATTAATGTAGATACCTAAAAATTTTTTGGCCAAACACGATTTACGTGTATCTGTGTTCTCGAGTCAACGTTCTTTATATACATATTTATGCATGTTATGTGTTCAATTTATTTCAAATTAATATTCACCAAAATAAAATAATAGAACGGACATTTAGGGAAAAAATTGTATATATTTGTAATATTAAATGGTTTTCCCGTTGTCTATTATCCATAATACAAGCTCTTAATGATGCTTACTTTGGCCTAGATACTAGGTGTGAGTGTGTGAATATTATTATTATTCTTTTATCTATAAGTACTGACTAATTGTATTATCTGCGAGTCATGCCATGAGAATATCTAGTGAGGCAGGTGGTACACCGCGGCTGATTAGCCGGATAATTTGGCGACCTTCAGAGTAAAGCCCGCGTAGAGAAGACGGGCTTCCCTTCTATAATCATAATGTAAATTTCTTTTGAAATACATTTTAATATTGAATTATCCTTTTTGACCTAATGAACCCAGCCAAAGAAAACAGCTGGGCAAGCCGATGCTAAAAGTCACAAGAATTTAGAAAACGGCCTTACATAGAACATTTGTAAGTTTTGCAACAATTTGTGTAATCTGTTGAATTATTATTAATAAGCCGTAAAATTATCTTCCACTATTATTTCTTCTTTTCACCATATTATTTCAATAATAAGTGTTATTGATTAATATTATTTACAATAGAAATAATTTGTATTTCAAACATTTTATTATTAAAAGAAAGCGCACAAAAGAATGGCATAAATTAGCGTTCGGTAGTAACAAAAGGCTCGGCGCCAGTCTGGGGGCCGGAAGGCTGACACCACGCGGCGAGCCAGACTAGCGCAAGCGCAGCGCGTGCCAATGTGAGCACTATTCTTTGAAGCTTAAGAAACATTTTAGAGTACTTACAATTATGTATTTGAACGATTTCGGTACCTCACTCGTTAAGATTTAACATTTTTCGTTTTCTCCATAAACTTGATAACTAATTTGAGTATCTTCTTTAAAATCTCACCAACATATAATAATATTTCCTAGACATTTCTTGCCACCCTTGGTTAGCGTGTGACTCGGACCGCACAAAAATACGTAATGGCAAGCGGGTCGAGCTAGAGAGGGCTCAGTGGGTGAATGAGCGAGACAGAAATATGAAATTTTGTTTCTTTTTATAGTTGGAAACTTTAAACAGTGTGACAAGGACAGCACCATTACTACGTCTGCTGCATGTAATAAATGGTAATCATCTTCGGGAGCTATATGAAGTATAATTGTGAATTGTCAATTTTTCCTTTTCCCACGCTAGAACTGTCAAATTCATTGATTTTTGTATTAGCACGACAATGTCGGCTTTGTTTTATTATAAATATAAAAATTACTAAATTCTTCTGTGTTTGATTCAATATTAAACAAAAGTGGTCCTTCAAGAGGAAAAGAACTCTTCGTGAGTATTTTTATGGTTTTTCACCATCTCAACTCTGCAAATTGTCGAGTCACTAACGCCGAGCACGTGCCATTGCCGGCCAGTATTTGTGAAGAAATCATAAAATATGCCTAATGGTGATATAAGTTTCGCACCGTGTTACATAGAACAAAGTGATAACAGTCGTTATTGTGGGAAAAAAGGAAGAAAAGCTAACACTTTGTGAAAGATTGTTGCTTATAAGGTCGATATCCAAATCATAACCTATAATCATGGAAAAGGATCTCAAGCGTTTACGCTTAAAAATAAGTCAACTGAAAGGGAGTATCACTAGAATAGTAAACTTTGTGAATGACAATGCTACCTTAACGTCCGCCGGGGCAGATATGCTGCAGGCCAGGATTGACAAACTTGTTAACACATACCAGGAATATGAGGAGCTGACCCTTGACATCTCAGCAATCGATGAGAATTATTCCGAGGACATTTCTCTGCTAGAGGGAAGGGAATTTTTTTGTTATTATCACAGCTAAGAAAATCTATGAAAATAATACAAAGCAGTGACACTTGCATTAATAACAATCATTCAAATTTAAAACTCCCTAATATTGAAATAACTTCATTTGATGGGAAAGATCTAGCTCAGTTCAAGCCATTCATGGATCTGTTCAAAGCTTTGATTGACAATAACACATGTAATGGCAAGAGGTAAACCAACCATCTTTGCATTTTGTAATAGTAACCATTTCATATTTTTGTGCCCTAATTTTAAAATGGCTCCCATTGAAGAAAGGAAGCAGTTTGTGAGTAGAAATAAGTTATGTAATACATAGTAATTAAAATATAATAAAACTAGAAAAAATTCACGTCCTGAGTCAGGAAACGAACCCGCGACCTTTCGCAATCCGGACGACTGCTCTGACCACTGAGCCACCCAGGACTTGGGATATCCCTGTGAAATTCTTCTAGTCTATCTGTGTTTGCGTTTATGAGCTAACGTCCACCCTACAATGTCGAAATATTCTATTTCAACATCCGAAACGAGTATTTACGAGTTTTTACTAAGTAATTTTTTAAACATTTATAATAATCTTAAAATCAAAAATTAAGGATATGTAATACATGTCTGAAGGCACATTCTGATAAGTGCACATTTCGTTTCAAATGTAAAACTTGTAAAGAATCTCATAATTCCTCATTGCATGATGAGTTGGAAAATAAAGTAGCCACTTTGCATACAAACAGGTGCATTCCTTCCAATGTATTGTTACCTACTGTAAAAGTTAAGCTTACTAGTAAAAATGGGCAGATTATTTATGTAAGAGCACTGCTTGACAGTGGTAGTCAGGCCTCCTTTGTGACCAACTCTCTTGTAAAGATTTTATCATTATTACCTACTAAAAAACCAACAAATATTATTGGCATTGGTAATAAGGCCTCTAAATTAGATCAAATTGTGAATATTGCAGTAGCTTCTTGGGAACATGAAAATATATCTTTTGTTGTTAACTGCCATGTAGTTGACACTATTACAACGCCTTTGCCACAACAATATTTTGATATTTCAAAATTAAATATTCCTAAAAATATACAGTTATCAGACAATCAGTTCAATGTCCCATCTGAGATTATCTTGTTGGGAGCAGATGTTTATTTTAATTCTTTGTTAAATGGTTGTATTAAACTTTCAAATGGACCTGTTTTACAGAATACCATCTTCGCCTATGTTGTGGCTGGCAGGACTAATTCAAAAGATTTGTATATGGGTAATGTTGTTAGCAATTTTGCTATTTCAGACAATAATAAGCTAGAAGAGGTATTGGAAAGGTTTTGGTCAGTTGAAAGTGTGCCCTAAGCTGTAGCTAAAACTACATATGAATTTGAGTTGGCCGAGAATAGTTAAAAATAAAAATACAAAATTAATCAATAATAAATTCCATGTGTGGTATACCTCTAATATGCCCTAAAGAAGAGCTACAGATTGGAGATTCTTTCTCAGTGGCATTTCAAAGATTTCTGTCATTAGAACAAAAACTTATTCGCAATCCTGGTTTATTAGAACAGTATAAAAAGTTTATCGAGCAGTACCATACACTGGGTCATGCCAAAGAGGTAGACATTAGTATGTATAATATTTATAGTGGCTCTGTTTATTTTTTAGCACACCATGCAGTACTTAATGAAGAGAGCAAGACTACAAAGTTGCTAGTGGCTATTGACAAAAGCATGAAAGCCAAAAATAAGGTCTCACTAAATGATGTAATGCTGAAGGGGCCTGTGGTACAGGTTGAGCTTTTTGACATAATTCTCTTATTCAGAACTTATTCCTTTGTCTTAATATGTAACATTGAGAAAATGTTCAGATGTGTACTTCTGAATGATCACCACAAAAGCCTCCAAAATATACTTTGGAGGGCGAGTCAGGCAGAGCCTATGGCTTGCCTTCAGTTACAGACTGTTACTTACGGCCTTAAGGCTTCTACCTTTCTGGCCACTCGGTGCCTGGTAGAGCTGGCTCATAAATACAAGGAGCAATACCCTCTTGCATCAAAAGCTATGCTGATCAATACCTATACTGATGATGTACTTACTGGATCTGATGAGGAAAGCCAATTATTTCAATTAATTATTTCAATTAAAAAATGAGCTTATAGAGCTGCTTAAATTAGGGAAATTCAATTTACATAAGTGGTGCTCTAATCATCCTTCTGTTAAGGTCATAAATACCTCACCTTTAATGTCACCATGCAAGAATGCGTTGCATACATCTAATTGATAAATAGGCCATCCCAAATTAGCACACATTGACAGTAAAACTCTGATTGTACTTAATGTAACAACTGGTGAATAGATATCTTCAAAAATTTGTTGTTTGAACCCTCTGGCCACTAAGCGGCACTTAAACTTTGAAACATTACCTTGGTTATCTCTTTTAATTTTAAATACCCACTTACTGTCAATGATCTCACAACTTTGTGGTTTTTCAACTATTGACCATGTGCCATTATCCTCCAACGCTTTTAATTCTTCGTCAATTGCTTTCTGCCAACTAGACGAATAAGGCCCAGCTATGGCCTCTTCATAAGAAGTCGGTTCTTCTAATAGACTGAAGAATGACGTCTCATAGTCTTCAAATCTCCTAGGTAGTTTTATTACCCTATTAGGACGTCTCTCATTTACTCCTTCCTCCATGTCTGACAAGCTATCTAGCCAATCTTCTTCATATACACTTATATCACTCGCACACTGTTTATCACTCGCACACTGTTTATCACTCGCACACTGTTTATCACTATTATTACTCTCACACTGTTGACTACTAATATCCCTCACATACTGTTGACCACTACCATCATCTCCTTTTGAAAGTTCTCTCATTTCTTTCACTTCTATTCCTTGGTTAACTGATTCATCCTCACTATTTTTCTCTTCTTGTTCCATTTCCTCATCAAAGCTGTCTAACCTTACAAAATTTTCTCTCTCACTTTTACTTTTATGTGGCGAAAATATAATCTCTCTCTCTATACAAACCTTGTTTTCTTCTTTGTAATAAATCCTATAACCCTTAGTCTCCTCTGAATACCCCATGAATAAACCACACCTACTTTTTACATCTAACTTTTTCCTCTTTTCATTTTTTACATATGACCATACTTCACTTCCAAATCCTCCTTTCAAAAAACTAATATTAAATTTCTTCCTATGATAGACTTCATAAGGTGTCTCACCTTCTACTGGACTTGGCCCTGTCCGATTTAATATATACACAGCTGTATTTGCTGCCTCTGCCCAAAAACACTTGTGGAATTTTCCATCTGCTAACATTGTTCGAGTAGCCTCCATTATAGTTCTAAACTCCCTCTCAGCTCGGCCATTCTGCTGCGGTGTATATGGGCACAGTAAATTGGTGATTAATCCCTAATTCCTTAAAAAGATTCGACATTTTCCTATTGATAAATTCTGTACCATTATCACTGCGAAACACTTTTACAGTTGTATGAAACTGGGTTTGGACTTCTTTTACATACTCAAAAACTTTGTTATAAAATTTATCTTTATTTTTAATGAAATATACTTTTCTATAATTTGACCTGTCATCTTTTAATAATAATAAGTAATTATGACCACCAAGTGATGTTTCTTCTATAGGCCCACATAAGTCCATATGCACTAAATCATGAACATTAGCAGCCCTTGACTCACTAGGAATAAATGTATCTCTATGCCGTTTTTCTTTAATGCAAGATGTGCAAAAAGTTAAATTATATTTTTCATTGAACTTTATATTGTAACGTTGTAAGAAAGATTTTACATATCTAAAATTCTGATGTGCCAATGCACGATGCCACCAAAAGATATCATTTGAGATTTGACTTACATAACACTCATTTATTTTACAATTACAATTTTGATCATTATATTTAAATAACATTTTATATAAATTATTATTTCTTATGGCCATTACTTGAATATTATTATCTTTGATGAAAGTAGCATTTTCGGAATTAGAAACTAGTTGAAAACCTTTATCTAAAGTTGTACCTTGTGAAAACAAATTAATTTTTAAATTTGGGATAAACAGAACATTATACAGAGTAACTTTATGAATAAATTTACCATTATAAGCTTGCATACAAATGTTGCCAATACCAACAGCTTGCATTGATGACCCATCTCCCATCTTAATGTTTTTCTTTACAGACAATTCTCTATAAACACAAAATAAGTCTCTTTGCTTACACATATGTTGAGAGGCACCACTATCAAGATACCAGTCAATATTCACTTCAGATTCTATTTCACTTGCAAGTAAAGCTACCACATCATTTGCACTATTACCACTATTTTGACTAAACCTTGAACCATTCAACCACGACCTCTACCTCGCATATTTCCACCACGCTGATGTTGAGACCATCTTACTCCCATTTCTTTCTTGCAATCTTTGCTTGCATGCAAAACAAACCACCTCTCTGCATTGATATTTATAGTGGCCAAGCTCGATACAGTTTTTTTTTCTAGTAGATACCAATAGATACCACTTTACTCTAGTAGATACCAATCCTACATTTTCCTGAACTTCTTGACCTTCCTTTTTCTACCGCTCTTCCTCAACAAGCAGTCTCGCCAACAAATTGTCCATGGTCTATGCTTCCTTTGGCACACTCTCCCATGCAGACTTGAAATATTTAAAATGATCAGGTAGGGACATTATAACTTTAGTGATGATTAGATTTGTTGGTATTGATTCACCCATATCATGCATTTTCCCTATAACATTACTTAGTCTTGTATGAAAAGACGTTACCGTGTCACTACTCTCAAATTTTAGGTTATAAAACTGCTCGTTCAACAAGTGTAGACTCAACTCAGATTTCCTTTCGTAAACTGTTTCCAGTTTTCTCCACATTTCACATGCCGTCTTGCATTGCATCACATGTTTTATAACGCTATCCTCCATTCTCGTTACAAGAACTTCTTGTGCTTTGGCGTCGTTCAGCCGCCATTTTGGCACCTCATTTTTATCCTCTGGTACTTTTTCAGATACCGACTCGTACAAACCCTTTGACATTAATATAACTTTAATCTGAAACTTCCATACAGCCCAATTGTCGTTGTTTAGTTTTTTAAAAGACTCTTTCTTCATCTTGGAATCTCAACTTCCTCACACAGCCCTCGTGCACAAATTTTTCAACAATCTCTATCCAGCCAAACTGTGACTGGGCCCATAACCTTTTGCAGGTTCGAGGGCTAACTACTTCAATAAAACTATTACTTGTAATAACTCTTCTTTTACTTCCCATCCAACACAACGCAATTAATTAACACAACCTCAATCAAAGGGAATAGACACACACACAGAGTGACAGCGTGGGAAGCATAGATAAAAAGGTTTCCCTGTCACCATAGACTACACATATTATTTTGATTGCATACTTGACAAACACTTAGCCTGTTGTAGATTTGTCCACTAGAACTGTTGTCTTAAAAAATGATTTTTTTTGTTATCATTTCATCCCGATATTCGTTTGGCTTTTTGAACGATATGTCAAAAGAAGTAATGTCAGAATGACAGTTGACTGATAATACATAGTGGTTCGAAGCTAAGATTGGATTTTGAAGTAGGCCTCGAGATTATCAATTTACCCTATAAAAATGGTAAATTTATAACCTCACCACCCGTCTTTTGTTCGACAAAAGATCGTAGCTTTCTTGGTACAGCAATTTGTTCGGCTCTGCCATTCCGATCTGCGCCTGAGTGGCGTAAGCCACCTAACCATTTAAAACAAGGTAAGAACTTTGTGCAGTGCTGTGAATTGTTTCGAAAGTCTCGTCTAGTTTTGTTTAAAGAATTCATTGTTACATGCAAAATCAATCATTCGTTACAGAGTTTCAATGCCCTAAGCAAGGGTGCCGGTCCCATGAGGGCCGCACGAAGATCATCCGACCGCGTGTGCCGGTCACCCGGGGAAAACCGTAAGTAGTTTTTATATTGTTGTCAATTTAGAAGATTTTAAAAATAGGTTTTCCATGCGGTCCTGTTACCGTGATTGTGATGATTTTGGACGCGTGATTTTCATTTGTTTTAGAATATACAGGCCACGCTAGTGAGTGACCACATGCTGTGTAGATTGGTAATCAACTTAAATCTTTCTTTTTATACTCAGACAATATAGTAAAATGTTTGAAGTGTTGTCGCCAGAATAAACTTTCTTTTAGAGCCTTCCACCTAGTAGATGTAGGGTCGGAATGCAATAATCTTAGAACTGCGTATGGTCGATTTCAGGAGAGGCACCTCGGGGAACTCGTCTCGCCGCCAGGATGCAGAAGGGAATCTGCAGCCTGGACGCGAGACCCTCTCATCCGAGCAGCTCCTGTGCCGTCATCGCGGGTCGACCGTACGGCGGATGACTTCGCTTTGCCAAGCGGCAAGCGAACACGGTTTTTCTTTATAGCCTCGTTTTTCTTTATAACCTCACTTTTCTTAAACCTCAGTTTTTATTCTTAAACTCATTTTTTTTATACCGCTTATTTTACTTTAAATTCACTAAGTGGACATAGTCTATATTTCGTCAAATTGTTCACTTTTTTAATTGAGGATCCAGAGTAGACAGGGACGTCTAACTTTCATCAACAACTTTACACCGTCGTCTACGGATTCGGGACTGCTACTGTCCTACAGTCTCTGGCGCCCATTTATTTAAAATAACTTTCTACATATTACCCCACGGTTTCGTTTAATAACTGAAAGTTGTCTTGTCTCGCTCACCCGAGGTATAAACTCGAACATAATTAATTTAATCAATTTCTAAATAGTACTTGGCTTAATCCCTACCGCCCACCACCGATAAGCTCATACTGCTGAGATATTAGCTGGCTTATTTTATTTAAGGTTAAATTCGTCCATGGGGTCCTTCTGACCCCGGGAGATTCTGTATTTGGCAACCGTAGATTTATTAAAAAATTTATAGAAAATTACTCATAACGAAATAGCTTAAAAACAATTTATGGTCTAAGTTTTTTTTAAGTATAAGAATTTAACCTGGTATAAAAATTTTAGTGAAAATTACTGTTCGTCCTACAATTGAATAAAATTGAATTGTTACTAATTAACCCAATTGTTTCTTTGAAACTTTTCTTCCATTTGGAAGTTTGTCCCACTACTATACAGAGGGACAAAAATTCAATGTAACAATACATTACAATATTAAGCAATTTGTCAGTGTAAGTTTGAATTTCTTAAAAACACACTTATCAAAGATATGTTCGTGATTGGTATAAGAAATACCTACATACACAAAAGAAAGATTATTACAAGTAGTGTAACTAGATATTGAAAAAGCTCTAAGAATAGCTAAAAGTTTAGAATTATCTCAAGAGAGATTGTCCAAATTAAACAATAATGGGAGTGATAAACCAGAAACAGTCCAAGCATTGTCATTTAGATCTAATAGTCAACCAAATAAAAAATCTTACAAGTTACCTAGTCGGAAAATATACAAAAGAATTCGGTTAAAAAGGATCCAGTCTCCAAACTCAAGAATTTGTCAAAGATGTGGTCAAATACACCGAGTCAAGTGTCCAGCCGAAGGGAAAATCTGTGGAATTTGCAAATAGAAAAATCATTTTGCAAAACAATATTTTTTCAAAAACAACATGAATAAAAATTCAAACAGAGTAAGTTTAATAAATTTAAAGTCAAATGTAGAATATAAATGTATAATTAGATCAATAAATAATAACTCTTCAAATTATTAATGTAAAACATAAGTTTTGTACTTTGTTTATGTAGCTACAAGTTTCATCAATGAATAGTTGGGTCACCACCTTGAGTCGATAGTTAAATCAGTAAAACGCCAGATAATCTTCTTATTTCTGATTATGTGGCAAACCTTGCCTCACTCCACAATTTAAACTCCACTGTTCCAAATCAATGTTGTGTAGAAGTCGATGTCTGAAACAATAATAATTAATATTTTTTAGAGAGGTAGGACATAGCTTTGATTCGCTCGAACTGGAGCGCCCGATGGATGATACCTCAACCTTACAGAAGTTCGCAGCAAAATGAAACTGCTTTTGCAGTGTCGTTTTCCTGCGGTGGGTAAGGTTACCAGACCTCCTCAAGGAGTCGCCGTATTGGCAACGGGTAGAAGATTTTTACAGGGTCGGTAACGCGTAAGTGATACCCTTGGTGTTGCAAGCGTCCATAGGCTACGGTAACCGCTTACCATCAGGTGGGCCGTATGCTTGATTGCCACCTTAGTGGTATAGTAAAAAAAACTGTTTTAACGACTTCCTTTCACTCTACCTTTTCTTTATATCTGTTTAAAAAGGAGAGTCGATGATTACGGTGGATATACTAACCCTTCGTGCTCTCCTGGTTTGGCTTTGCAAGTAGCTGCAAATTGCGGCTAGCAAACTACTGACACTTTAGCAAATTATCGTCGTTGTTTGAGCCCTCAACCGGTCCGCCTCTGCTCTGACTAAAGCCGCGTCAGCCTACGCCTTCGCGGCCTCCGCAAGCAAAAGCACACTGCGCGCTCGCATCTCCTCGATGCGCATCACCATCGCGCGGCTCTCGTCGAGTGCACCTCGGTTAGCTGTCGGAAAAATAACGTATTGGTTAAACCACAAATGAAGGTATAAATCATGCTTATTAACATTAAAATTGATATTATATTCGGGATATTTACAATATAACTTGTTGGCAACCCAGTTATCTACCTGTGATCATAGTACCTAACTGTGCCGTAATATCGTGAACTTACAATCAAATTACGTGGTAAATATACCGAATACAATTTTGTTCTAATTCTAGCAAGTATTGCTATGTTAATGTATGTCTGACTGTTACGTCACTCCTAAGCCATTAAACAGATACAGATGAAATTTGGCATGGAGATAGATATAATTGTGAGAAAAGGCGTAGGCTTTTTTCGACGCGATACGAGATTCACAAGGGCCATTAATACTTAATAATACAGATTTAGAATCCTATTTATTGTATGGTGCTTTCTAGCAATTAGGTTCCTAATTGTCCACTTCCATCTTCGGGCGTAGTGTAACTTACCATCACTTGAGATAAAGGCCAAGAGCTACCCCGTTAAGAATTTTTAAAATGATGGGTATATTACTTACTTTGTGCTGGGGTAGGTCTTGTTGCCCTTTGGTGTCTCGGGCGAGACCTCGACCGCGGTTGTTGCCGATGTCGACGGGGCGTGGATATCGGAGAAGGATCGGGAGAGACAGGGCGCGACGGCAACTGAGGTGACGATTGAGTAGGCGACTGTGGAGGCTGAGGTAGCAATAGCGATTGTGACAGTGGGGACTCTACTATTACCTCATTTGATCTGAAAATTATAGTGCCACATTTTGAAAATTAATTTAACTATTAATTTAATAGTCAATTTACTTTTCAATTAATATGTAGTTAATAATCTATGAGAATTTAATAGCTAGCACAACTGGCAAACTAAACTTCTAATGATCCCTGGATAAGACCGTTCTCGAACAGTTACAGGAAACACTTACGGCATAGGTGGGGATAACAATGGCCCAGGTAAGAAAAAAACTTCATTTGCACTAAAAACAAGAAAAAATCACATAACAAAAGTACTAAAAATGTAAAATAGAATTTGTACTTATTAAGAATAACTCTTAAAGTAAATGTTAAAAAAAACATATTTTGTGCAATTTCATAACCATAAAACAGACTATTCTTAATTTTTGATTTTAACATTATTATAAATGTTTGAAAAATTACTTAGTAATTAAAATATAATAAAACTAGGGAAATTTCGCGTCCTGAGGCAGAAATCGAACCTGCGACCTTTCGCAATCCGGGCGACTGCTCTGACCACTGAGCCACCCAGGACTTGGGATATCCCTGTGAAATTCTTCTTGTCTATCTGTATTTGCGTTTATGAGCTAACGTCCACCCTACAATGTCGAAATATTCTATTTCAACATCCGAAACGAGTATTTTTACAAATACCTATACAAATATTCATACATACTATACAAATACCGATTCGGTTAAGTTGGGGCAGTGCTTTCAAATATTCTTAATTTTTGATTTTAACATTATTATAAATGTTTGAAAAATTACTTTGTAATTAAAATATAACAAAACTAAAAAAAAAATCACGTCCTGAGGCAGGAATCAGACCCGCGATCTTTCGCAATCCGGGCGACTGCTCTGACCACTGAGGCAATACTGACAGGGTGTCAAAACGCCGAACCTAATTAGTTTATACCACAATCATGTCGACAGTTTAAAGGGAATTTTCAAAACAAACAAGAACCGGCAAACAACCACAGATTACTAAAGTGTTAGCATTGACAGTTTTTATTTTAATATAGTGCTGCGACCATTGTAAAATTCGTAGTCGAGTGTCGACTACAAAAGTCACACCTAGTATTTTTTTAAACTCGTTATGTAGCACGAAACGTTTCAACTTTGGTAAAGGTTTGGTAACAGTAACGATAAAATCGTTTAGAGAAAATAGCGCGATACCTTTTTTTCCATCGGAAAAACCAAATCCCAACCAAAACCTGTACCGTTCTGTTGGATTGGTAAATACGTTAATAAATAGCGCGATTGGGGCCCAGGTACAAAATAATAACCAAACCAAGGAATAACGGTCAGTACAAAATATTGTTTCTAAATATAGCCATACTTTTGAAGGATTTGGTTGTCTTCCATACAAAGCTCATTCAGACATAGATGAGAACTATCCTACAAGATATGTCCTGTTCGTAAAATACCATATTCACTTGAAAATTATGCAAAAAAAGAGTTAGATAACTCAGCCAGAAATTTTACAAACACTGCAATTTCTTCTTCAGAGTTCTCCTTTTTATACTTGTTTTGCTTTATCTTTTTCAAAGATATCCAATTTACGACGAAAAGCAGACACGCTTTGTAATTTTCCATTTCCCTGTAACTCTGTGTTGAGCGCGTTGAAATATTTCAAAATATCTTTTAAAAAAGCCACAATCAGCATATTGAGCTCGTTTGTTATGAACTCAAAGTGTTTCCTGGCTCCCTGCTTATCTTAGTTTTGCAAGAAGGAGGTTACTTGTTCTTTTATTAGCCAAAACCGTGTAATAACTTGACCTTTACTAAGCCAACGAACATTGTTGTGTTGTAGTAAATCAGAATACGCTGAATCACATTCAGAAAAAAACTCCTTGAAATGTAAGAGCAGAATGAAATCTCATAAAATTAATCAACTTGACTAAGCTGTCCATAACTTCTTTCAGTGTAGCACTAAGGTTTCCACAAAGGGCTGCCTGGTGAATTATGCACTGATGCAATTTAGGACCTGAATTTTTATCTCTGATTCTCTTCACTACACCTTTTTCTTTGCCAATCATTGCTGGGGCCCTGTCGGTTGAAAGTGACAACATTTTATCATAACTGATGTTAGATTAAGAAGCTCAGTGGCGTATTGGTTTGAGCGCTCTGGTTTCGATACGAAAAACGAAACAATTTTCGCCATGGTTGGTCCTGGGATGGGTCTCTTTTTCTGTTAAATTATTTACTGACAAAAGATTTTGTTGTAGTTCAAGTGCATAAAGTACTTGTTTTATGGTACAATTGTCAGCTTTAATATTGTGTATGTATAATTACTTTATTTTTTGCTGTTGATATTTTGCCATTATGATCAGGTAAATTTGATTGTAAAATTATATTATTTGTCATGTGCTGAGTGCAACCAGAATCAACTGTAAAATCAATACTATCTTTCAAGTTTTTTTCTTTTACATTACATGAAAACAATGCAATTGATTTACCTTTTTTGTTAAAATGGCGGTCTTTTGTCTCATGATTTGTTTTCTTGCATATTGTACATTGTTTTTTCCGAACAAACAGACGTTTTCTGTATTATTATTTTTCTTGCAGATAGTGCAGTACATTATTTTGTTGTATTTCTGTGTTTTGTATTTATTAAATTGGGCTTTAAAAGCAATAGATTTTTCTTCTTCTTTATTATTATTTCTTTTTTCTTCTGTTAAAAGTCTTACTGTTAGGTTTGTATGTAAAAGATTGCTTAATATATGCATCTAAAGAACTGTTTCGTGATTTCAAAAACAAACAAGTGTTCTTGAAAAAATAAAAGATTGCCACTATCCGCTAAAACAGTACAAGATAAAATGTCTCCAAATGTAACAAATTTGCAGGTGGAAGACATTCAACTGGCTTCTGCCTTATCACTTGCTGTAGATGAGTATTGCGATATAGAAGACACGGCACAAGTTGCCCTTTTTGTCAGGTATATGTCTTTCCAAGGTCCAAAAGAAGAACTTCTAGGATTGCTACCGCTTTCAGGACAAACTATAGGCGAAGACATAGCGAAGTCCGGGCAAAAATACCTCGAGGACAATTAAAGCGATTTAAATAAAATCGTTTCAATAAAAAGTGATGGAGCCAAAAGTATGACAGGAATAAAAAAGGGACAACAACGATTCTTCAAAACAAAATAAACAACAAAATTCGTACGCTTCACTGCATAATACACTAGAAAGCGATTTGCATCCAAACATTTCCGGCCGAAATAGTTGTAGTCACGAATTTGTTAAACTAGAATGTTAACAACATCTTGTCAAAAGCACTCTACCATCTTCGGAAGTAAAGAATTCTTAAACGAAATGGAGACTCAGTATTTCGACCTCTTTCACAATATAGTTCCATCGCTTTCCAAAGGTAAAGTGTTAAAACGTTTTGCTTTATGCTTGAATGAAATAAATAAATTCCTCAACGAAAAAGGCTTTAATCACCCTGAATTAGAGAACGACAAATGGTTGCAAAAATTTTACTTTATGATGAATATCACAGCGAAAATAGATGAGTTGAATCTAATACTGCAAGGAAATGGAAACCCAGCCTATGTTTTGGTAGAAGGATTGGTTTGTTTAGAAGAAAAATTAATAATTTTTCCACAAGATATTCAGAGTGGTAAATTACTTCATGTTCAATTTCTAAAGCTTATTTTTTATAACAAAAATTTATCTATTGTAATCTTAACTATCTTAAGTAATCTATTGCATGTATTTTTTTTTGGATTCGCCAGTTCGATTTTCGTAAAATTCATCGAAGATAGCGACGCAGAATCAGGTGCAACAGAAAGCGATCTTAAGACAACTGAAAATTCTATAACACATACCTCAACGACCCTTTTTTGGCAACAATAGTACCAGAATCGCTTTTAATGATCGATATAATTTCAGATATAAGGAATTACACTTCTGTTGACTCACCAAATTTCTCGTCATTCGTAGATCAAGAAATAGCTCACCAGCAGGCCTATTGTCTAATTTTGACATTAGCAGTGATCAACCGCTATCGGTTATCCACCGAGCTCGGTGCGTAACCGAACGTTTCCTTTCTTTGGTATTCTGTATGACGGCTGGATCACGTGACCTCTCGGTGCCTATAGGAAATGTTACAGTGTATATCGACATGTTTATCTCACAACACTGGTATTATACAAATCATTTTAAGAGACTTGGTTACCTGGGATTTTGCTATTTAAATACATGGTTACGTAAAACTGTCGTTTTGCAGGGATAGCCACTTATGTTGTCAATGTTTAGTGTGGCGCATATTTTGAATTTTTGAACAAATTATCAACCACTTGAAATATAAAAAAGAACTCTTTCCACTTGAGAATGTATTTTTACGCAGTTTTAACTCTTGTGAATTCACAGTACGCCAGCAGACGCTTAAAACGGACGGTTTTAAATTATATTACAGATAACTTATAAGGTATGTATGTAACATATTTATTTTTTAAGTTATGTAAATATTGTCCAAAGCTATTTAAATGAAAAATAATAGTTTATTGACATAAAAGAAAGTGATTTACTGTAATCCAAGCACATAGTATAATTTTTATATGATGTTTCAGAATGCCACCAGCCAGAAAAATTTCCCCAAGGCAATTGGAGATCTTAATATCTTTTGCAGAAGAGAACTTGGATATTGCCTTGGGGAGATGTTCCCGGGGGCCACAGGCCCATCAAATCTCCGTAAAAGCCTGGGATGCCTTGGCCATGAAATTAAATGCTGTGGCAAACGGAGTGTCCAAAACTGGTGACCAATGGCGCAGAGTAAGATATCGCATTATAATTATAATTTCTATCTATATCAAAATATACGCTTTTGTACCTTTTATAACTATGGTATCTTTTAATCTCATTGATTTAATTTTTTTTACAGTTATTATTTAATCTCAGCAATTAAATATTTTTAATTTGTAAGTATACTTACAATGGTTTATTTACTATATTTATTTTTCCCCCTGTTCTAGTATTGGATTGAGTTGAAGGCCAAAACTAAGGCAAAAGGTGCAGATGTAAGGCGTAGTGCAGCTAAAACTGGTGGTGGGCCAAGTCACATATTGCCCTTAACTGCAATTGAGGAGCGTATTTTACAAATAGTGGGCCGGGTTGCAGTTGAGGGTTTGCCTGGTGTCCAGATTCCTTTCCAAGTAAGATTTTAGTTATCTTATTTTATATTCATGAATCAATTAATTTAGTACATATTCATATTTATGCTAGTAATAAAGTGTTTAGTGCTAAAACATTATAACTTGTATTAACTAAACAGCAGGCATATAGATACAAAACTTTAAATAAATAATTAAATTAAATTTAAATTCATTTCATTTTAATTTAATTACTTTAAATTCCAGATTCTTTAAATAATTACTTTGTTCACAGATTCCTGTAACACAATCCCAAGCATCTACTTCCACAGCTGTTGAGGAACCTTACATGGAGGTTGAATGGCTTAATGAATCTGACATTCAAACACCTCCATGTGAGCAGTTCTTAGACAGTCCTACCCCAGTAACTGCTCCTATCCACACACCATCACCACCACCACCACCACCACCAGTTGCACCACCTGAAGTTTTACCTTCAACAACTGCATCACCTTTACCATCTTTGCCACAGCCACTACGACGTGTGAGACGCAGAAGAAATAGTTTAGGTAATTATGAAAATACATTATTTAATTTTGATGTTTTTCCTTTTTTTGTGCACAAAACTACATAATACTCTTATTAATTTTATTTAACATCCAAAGGTTTCAGAAATCTATATAAGCTAGAATACCTACTTTAATATTCCAATTTATTTATTACAACATCAACTAGTATTTGTAAAATTTAAGGAATATAGGCTGAAAATTATTATTTAAATATGTATAGTAAATAATAGTTACTGCTATAAATATACTACTTTAGGTTTTGACTTTTGAATTAAAATTGAATAAAATAAGTGAGAGGTGTGCAATTCATTTTATTACTGATATAATAAAAAAAAACATTTAATATTAAATTAAAATTTCAAAGAGCTTTTGTACAATATTATAGAAATTAACAAATATTATAAAAGTTTTTCATATTCTAAAATGTTAGAGTGCTGTAGAACATTAGGTGACCTAATTGACTTTCCCAACACTAACTTGTACTGAGGAGGAATTCATCAGCAACTTCTCACAGTCGTCCCTGTAAATTAGCAGTAAATAAATGTTACTCAAATAACACACACAATACTACATTTCAATATGTAAATTTATAAGAAAGTGAATAAAAATATTTTAAATCATATTAAATTGTACTTGACTTACTTATTGTAATTTGTTTTAGGTGATTTACCAGAGTGGGCGCGGGAGCAAGAAAACAGGCGACTTGCCTTTGAAGAGAGTGTAGCGGGAACATTGGCCAATTTGGTTAATATTATGGAGAGAGTTGACCAAAATCTCTACAATGTCAACCAAAATCTCTCCAATATTAACCAAAATCTGTCTAATATAAGTAGTAGCCTCTGTAAGTAAAAATGAATATTAATTATAATTACATATGGTATATATCATACAAGGGCTGCTATTTAAATCAGGACTTGTCTGCTACATAAATACTATTTAACAAGTTACTATTATTATTTAACTTGGAAATAGAAAAATGGAAGTCTTTGGTAGTAGAATGCAATTTGTATCATTGATGGAAAATATTTTTAAAAGGAAAGGAATAGCAGCCCTTACAATAAGTATACACATGTCTAACCACCCATGTTTGAGTGGTTTGCCCACCAGTTTATAGATCTAGAAGTCACTTATTTCCCTGTCTAGAGTTTTTAATAATTTAAATTTTATTTGAAACCATTAAGGAGCAAAATTTTTGTTTCAGGTAATAAGTCAACCGAAAGGCCATAAAGTACAGCCAGCATCAAAGGTAGATGATCATATCGGTTCCATGCCGCCATGACATTATCTGTCACTAACTGAATTTGCGTTATTTTGAGAAGGTACTAAAATGTGAATCTCCTTTTGATGCTGACTGTACCTTCTATAACCAGTCAATAAGTCCTAACTCTCGTCGCCTGCTCTTGCGCCGCTATCTATGTAACCGGCACTCACATTATGAATCCCTGCAATGCTAAGAATCTCATAGAAATAAGCTAAATATTATGTGTATATTAACAGTAAGTATATTGAATCTCACACTAGTTGTGACATTCACAATTTTAAAACTAGAAATAAAATGTAAATTTTAATTTTAATGTTATTAAAATATAATTCAATATCATGAAAGTGTCATTATTAACATTAACTTTTGCCAGACGGAAATGTTAAATGTGCTGAACCTATTATTATGTCACATTTAGATGTATTCATTAAAAAGCATACGAATTTTAAATTAATAATTAAAAAGATCTTGCACCGTTTTTTTTCTGCTTTTGTTGTATCTTTTGTATAGTGTCAATATTACTTTATTTGCTGTTTGTGTACTTATATTGTATCTTGTCGCTAACATATTGTATTTTTCCTTTCTTAGTATTCTTATATAGCACCTTGTTTAATATTTATACCTAACGTTTTGTTTTATGTGTCAATCTTCTGGCATGCTGTGTACACGTCTTTGGGTTATATTCTAGTACCATAATTAGGATAATCGTATTTAGTGTTGTTTTGAATGTAATCTGTTGTGCCATATTAAATAAATAAAATACCAATACCCACATTTGTGCGAATAAATGATTTGATTTGATAAGATCTTTCTATGATAGTATTGTGGAGCACGGACTAATCAGGCCTAAGGTGTGATTGTGGCTAACGTGTGTAAAATTGGAGGGCAAGTGTGCGGAGTCAAAATAAAAGAGGAACAAACTTTCACTGTTTAAATATCACTATAATCACTAAACCATAGCGTTGGTTACAACTTATTATAAACACTATCTTATCGTAAAGCGTAACACTAATAACACACGAGACTAGAACTGTGTAGCCGCGGAGGCTCTGTTAATAACAACGTGTAAGCGCGGAGGCTTTCGGAAAACGACAGACTATAATCTTAATAATAAAGAGAGCGCGGCTGTATCCCTGCCTAAACACCTTCTCTGTTAGCAAGCTTCTATTGGCTACAAGACATTTGAATATGACCATATAAGGCGACGGAATTCGTATTTCCTTATATGGTGGCGAATTCAGCAACAGCCCCCTTATACGGTAATGGCGTCGCGGAGAAGGAATGTAGGCAGTGATGTACCTATATTTATATGAATGATAAGGTGTTCGCGCGCATCCGTAACATTACTCCCGCCGTGCACATGAAATGTGCATACAATTGTCAACGCGTTACCGATGCGCTCGACTACATGAAATTCTTAAATAAGACTTAAGTTACAATATTTAAACAAACAACAAATCTTAAATGAACATTAAAGTGGGCTGGATCTAAGACATAAGTTAAAATATTCAAACAAACAACAAATACCAAGTGAACATTAGAGTGTAATGGATCTTAGACTTAAGTTAAAATATTCAAACAAACAACAAATCTTAATTGACCATTTCAGTGGACTGTATCTATATTTATCATAGTCACAACCATAATTTGAAGTTAATTTAAAACAGGTTAACGCCTAAAGTCACATAGTTACTTAACCAAAACTGTCATAATAAACAAACAATTATTAAACTATATCAAACAATAATATTTATAATATTTATTTGTGTAGGTAATTAACTGTTTGAGTAAATTTTATTAATATTAATTGACAATAGATATTTTATTGACATTTGTACGCCTATTACGGCAGGTCACATTTTTGTACCTATGAATTTTATTATATAAGGTCTAGTAATTAAAATATAATAAAACTAGAAAAATCACTGCCCCAACTTAACCGAATCGTTGGTATTAAAATACTCGTTTCGGATGTTGAAATAGAATATTTCGACATTGTAGGGTGGACGTTAGCTCATTAACGCAAATACAGATAGACTAGAAGAATTTCACAGGGATATCCCAAGTCCTGGGTGGCTCAGTGGTCAGAGCAGTCGCCCGGATTGCGAAAGGTCGCGGGTTCGATTCCTGCCTCAGGACGTGAAATTTTTCTAGTTTTATTATATTTTAATTACTAAGTAATTTTTCAAACATTTATAATGTTAAAATCAAAAATTAAGAATATAAGATCTAATTGACATGTGAACCGCAAGTAAATGATTTGATTGATTGATTGATTATGCCCCTAGCAAATTATACATAACACATTATGCTTAAAATGCTCTAAGTCCTTATACATAAGGATAAGCCTCAGTTTGTGGTCATCTATCCTGTTAGAGCCGTCCTAAAGGTACTCCTTGAAGAGGAAATACAACAATGTTGTATGGTGATGGGTAGTTGCCAAGGTGACCTACTCTGCTATAAGAAATTACACCCTTTAGGGACTATCAGTATCCACCTTGACAACACCTTTAAAGTTAAACCTACCAATTACATTTGAAACAAACAATATTCAATATTCTTGACAATTGCATTAAGTTGTTACAGTTACTCAAAGTTTTCAAGTCTTAGTTACACAAACAAGGTTATTTGATATTACCTACTCTATTTGTAATAATCCAAATTGAAAATTATACAATTGCAAAGCAAAGTCGTAACGAAATTACAATAATATTCTCTTGTATATACTGATACAACTTTAATCTAATGATATAATAATTAGACGTTTCGTAGGCCGACGCATCACACCGTTTTGTGTTTTAATATCTACTACTGATCACCCCGTCAGCGCCCGGATAAACCCGCTCAACTCTGCCCTTCGGCCAGACGTTCCTAGGAACCGATTTGTCTACTATGACAACAAGGTTGCCCACTTTGACAGCTTTGCCTCGTCCGTGGGGCTCCCGCCGGTTATTAAGTAGGGGGAAGACTTCGTGCAGCCATCGTTGCTAGAAGAGGTTTGCTAAGCGCTGCGATGCTCTCCAGTGTGATCGCTTAAGCTCATCCGCAAAATAGAGACATCGCAGCTTCAACAAATGTCGTTTAGTTGGTACTTTACAATTAAAGTTATTAGAAATATTGAAACCCAGGGTATCTTCGGCAGTACGCCACACGAGCCCCAATACTTTTTCCTGTTTAAAGATGGCCACTTGTGATGTCGTGGCTCCTGAAGCGAGTCCCGTGATAGCACCGATGTCGTTAGATGTCCACTTGTGCAGCTGGGAGTTACCACGGCGGTGTACAGCGTCCACAGCTCTCGCCACACGGTTGGCCTCCTCCGGTGTGTCAAAACTCTGCAAATAATCGTCCATGTAATGATTATTTATTATAGAATTTACAGCTTCAGGAAACTCTTTTTGGAATCTGACAGCATTGTGATTTTTTATGAATATAGCTGTGCTAGGCGAACATGTGGCGCCAAAGAGTACTGATGTCATTCTGTATTGAATAGGTGTAGCACTAAAATCATAGCACCAAAGAAAACGTAATGCATCTCTATCACACTCTCTTATTTTGATTCTTAAAAAAATATCTTTTATATCGGCAGTTACTGCAATTTTCTTTTGCCTAAATCTCATAAGCGGAGCTCGGTGGCGTAGTGGTTTGAGCGCTCTGGTTTCGATTACGAAAACAAAGCAACTTTCGCCATGGTCGGTCCCGGGATGGGTCAATCAAATTTATAATCTTGAGCTCCTCCGTGCTTCGGAAGGCACGTTAAGCCGTTGGTCCCGGTTGTTACTGCAACCGCTTTAACTCACCAACCCGCACTGGGCCAGCGTGGTGGTGTTATGGCCCAAACTCCTCATGTGTTTCTGCCATGTAGGAAGGCCTGTGCCCAGCAGTGGGACGTATATAGGCTGGTGATGATGATGATGAAATCTCATAAGAACGCCTAAAAGTGACTTTAATAAATCTGGACCAGTTAACAAGTAATCATTAAGACAAACGCTGCTGGTACATGCGGCAGTATCGTGAACTATGCGTACCTTTCCGGGCTTATCTGGGTTTAAAACTGGAAAATGCGGTGAAATTAATGATGTTTATGCATTTCTTGCGTATTTTTGAATTCGAATGAAATTTGAATCAATCCATCCAGATTGCGGGAGATGCGGGTTCGAATCCTGCCTGACACCCGACCATGTAGAATTTTTATTATTTCATTTTCTACATATAAAAAATTTTAAAAAGGGTTATCTGGATCTCCATAGCCTATCCACCAAAACATTTCTAGTGTAGTTTGAAATCTGTTCCACTCGGGGAATTATGCTCTCTTCTTGCCGCAGTTGCTCTCTTTGAACATCTGTAATGGGTAAATCGGGTGATGGAGTTCTACAAGCATTAGCCATGTTATGTAGCACAACACATGCATTCACTATTTTTCCAGACATTATTGGATTATAGTGAAGGACCCTATGTGCTAATAAACATCGCCATCGTGCTTTGAGCACTCCAATACACCTTTCAACCGTGTTTCTGACGCGGCAGTGTAGGTTGGTGTAATATTCTTCAGATGTTCCTGGAGCACTTCCAATAATTGGTGTCATCATCCATGGTCGTTGTGCATAACCAGAATCACCTAAAAATAAATTAAATTGCAAATTATTTTAAACAGATAATTAAGAAATTACAATTTCTTTTCATATGAGGATTTTATTTTAAATGATTACCTACCTAACAGCCAACAGTGTTCCCCATCACCAATAATCCTTTCTATATAACTTTTGACTGGAGACTGGTTCCAAACAAAAGAATCATGAGATGCACCACCATATGATGCATCAACATGCAAAATATTAAGATCTGCATCACAAATCTAAAATAAATAGTTTTTAAGTAAATACTGTAGACACATTTAATCTTTTAATTTAAAACTAATATTATTATAGCTGTGCCGTAACTGCAAAACATAGCAATATAAATTTTAAATTTATGCACTTACAATTAAAACATTCAAGGAATGATAATTTTTTCTATTAAAATATGCCTCTTCATGATCTCTGGGTCGTATCAATGCTACATGTGTCCCATCTATGCATCCTATGACACCAGGAAATCCAAATTTTTCCATGAACCTGAAAACACATAGCATACATTATTTTAATAATGCTAGTCTTTGATACTAAACTAGGTATAATCATGGTAAGGATTTTAGGAATTTAAAATTTTTAGAAGATAAAAGTTATAATCGAGGATTTAAAATAACTTTTGATATATAAAACAAAACATAAGTTGGCAAAAATGCAAGTTTGTGGAATATTATCATTTTTAGAGCAAACATGACTTACATTTACATACTTTCTCAATGTGATTATGTTTTATCTAAAATTCTACATTACTAAAATAATTACCAAATATGGTATTGTCCCTACATGTATTGTAGATAAGGTTTTAATGATTACCAGTCTTTAAAATTATTATTCTATAAAGGTACATATTTTGGCCGTGTACAGAATCTGTATGTTTCTTATTTTTATATAAAGTGAAAGTTAAATAAGTTTATAACTTTTTCCACAATCAAAAAATACATAAGTTTATAATGGTCACACATAACAATATATACTATACATTGTCAATAATACTTACTTTTCCATTATACTTTGCCTTTCATCAATTGTTGAAGGAAACTTTATGTAGGCTCCTAAGATATTTGGATGATTAAGTGCCTCAGTGACTTGGTATAAACACTTACTAAAAGTTGGCTGAGACATATTATGCAAGTAAGAGGATCCAATGTTTTTTTGATATGATCCCTGTGCATAAAAATACAGTGCAGCTAATACCTGAAATACATACAATAGTCATGTCAGAGTTGACATAGCATTTATATATAACATTACCTGGTTTGGCGAATTAAAAGAATCCTTCGATAGGTCATGGAAAAACACGGGTGCTGGTCACCATTAGAAAACCAAGAAAATAAAGTAAAGTACCTCGTTAAATCAATGTAAAATATAGGCACACTTACCTAGTTTGTTTCTCGTCGTCAATCCAGCAATCTTTCCCTTATTCGAGGACACCTTCACTTGATTACTATGTTATGTACCTATCTCCCGGGAGAGAAATTAAATATATACGATTTTTTATGCGAGCACACAAGTCTCAGTCGGTTTTGAAATCTGAATGAATCCTGAACATAGCTGCGAGTCTATGAACTGGACGGTCGGTAATATCTTCGGTCGCACCAACTTCACTCGATCCATTCTTGAAGCGCTTACTGATTAAAAGCGCGCGTAATTTAAAATAGTAGAAGGGTCGAGTAGCAGGTACACAAAAGCTTCAGACTTTCGACTATGATCACAAACACTGGTTTTTAGTGTACCTAATCAAATTAATATAACGAGGAATATCAATGTAAGGCATCAAATGAGATCAATCAAAGTGGCGTAACCATATGCCCCCGACCTTGAAAGATTCCTTTCAAAAGGTAGAAACAAACCTTAAAGTTGCATTCCAAAAGAAAAAACAATTCGAACCTTACTGCAATAAACTACCTACTGCTGATACGTTGGGAAATAGTATCGACAAAACAAAAACATTATATGTACCATATATACATATAGCTGACCCCGCAAACGTTGTTTTGCCATAAAAAAAAATTGACCGAAAAAAAATAGATAGTAGCCGATTCTCAGACCTACTGAATATGCGTATAAAAATTCATAAAATTCGGTGAAGCCGTTTCGGAGGAGTAGGTATGGTAAAATGGTAACTAAATTTGTGACGCGGGAATTTTATATATTAGATAAAATCAAAAATTAATTTATAAATTAACTTAAAGTTATAAAAAAAAAAACTATCGTTAAACTATTTCTATGCATGCCGTTATTGAGTAGGGATTGGACATAGCTTCACCGTCGGTCTCTGGTAGACACCTGCTTTTGTTTTCACCAGAGCGACGCGAATGACACCATCTTTGCCCTTAAATGTTTCAACAATGATACCTAGAGGCCACAATAACGGAATTGTGTTATCCTGCATAACGACTACTACCATTCCTTCCCTAATAGGAGAAGTAGGCAAATGCCATTTTTGAGAAACTTGAAGTGTATTTAGATATTCCGCACGCCACCTCCTCCAAAAGGATTGTACGACTTTATCAAGCAACTGGTAACGCTGAATTAAATGCGATGGAGAGTCTTTGACAGGAAAAGCTGGTAAAAGCTTAAGAGGGGCAGTGTGCAAAAAATGCGCGGGAGTTAATGCTTCAAGTTCGGAAGGATCTGAACTTAGGACAGTTAATGGCCGGGAATTTAGAACGGATTCTATCTGCGTCAGAACAGTAGACAGTTCTTCAAATGTGAGTATCTGAAGTCCAATAGTTTTAAATAAATGCGTCTTAATACTTTTGACTATACTTTCCCAACACCCACCAAAATGAGGTGCACTTGGTGGAATAAACTGCCATTCTATACGGTGTGATGACAATTCCGTTTGCCATAAAGGCTTACATTCTTTCCAGAAAAATAAATAGAGCTCGCGGAGATAGGATCGCGCTCCAACAAAATTGGTACCGTGGTCAGTATAAAGACATTGCACTTGACCGCGGCGTGCCAAAAACCGCTTTAATGCTGCTAGAAAACAACTTGTACTCAGATCGCCAACTAACTCGATGTGTACTGCTCTTATCGTGAGACAAGTAAAAAGGCAAATATATGCCTTGCGAGATTTGATACCTCTACCTCGGTACGGCGTTATATAAAATGGCCCTGCAAAGTCGCAACCTGTATGAAGGAAAGCTTTTGTACCTTCTGTAACACGTGCAGGAGGTAAGTCTGACATAATAGGAGCACTGGAACGAGGTTTGAAACGGAAACAAGCATTACACTTAGAAATTATAGAGCGAATAACATTTCTGGAGCTGAGTATCCAATATTTCGTCCGCAGAATGGACATTAATAGTACGGGACCAGCATGCATATTACGCTCATGAAAATGAGAAATCAACAACCGAACAACATGATCACTTTTCGGCAATAAAATAGGATGACGATAGTCATAGGATTCCGACGAATGTGCCAATCTACCACCAACACGGATAATACCATCCTTTAAAAATACTTTTAATTTAAGAAGCGATTTAGAGCAAACTTTACCTCTGCGTAAATTTTCAATGTCAGTACTAAAATGCATAAGTTGAACTGCGCGAAGGATTTCAAATTCTGATATATCGAGATCGGAATTAGTGATAGGCCCAGTCCTCCCTTTTATAAACTTTAAAACATATGACAGTATTCTAAGAAATTTAGCCCAGGAGGAATGATCAAGAGCCAGCCTGTAAGAAATTGGCGCGTTAGGGGCGGAGGATATAAAGGATCCCGTCGTTACTTTTAATTCAGGGACATCTAGAGACCCATCTCGTACATGGAAGGGTTGTATAGGCCATTCTTCTTTACGCAAAGAGGCCCATGGCGGTCCATTAAACCAGAGAGGATGGTCTACGAGCTGCGCAGGAGTAACCCCACGGGAAAGGCAATCGCTAGGATTTTCAAGGCCTTTCACGTGGTAGAAATGCTCCGGAGATAAATTGTCGTGTATTTTTGCAACACGATTTGCAACGAACGTTTGCCATTTATGTGGAGATGAATGAATCCAACTCAAGGCAACCGTCGAATCTGAAAAGGCGTAAACCAAGCTTATGGGGTAGCGAGATGAGTATGTATCGTACACTCTCTTAATTAAATTAGAAAGCAGCAGAGCTGCACATAGCTCGAGACGTGCGAGAGAAACCACCTTGAGTGGAGCAACTTTGGACTTCGCAGTCACAAGAGAAACGGTAATATTATTTTCGGGAGAAGTAACATGCAGATATACAACTGCCCCATATGCCTTTTCGCTGGCATCTGCGAAACCCAATAAAATTACACAACATTGGTCATAGACACCAATATGTCGTGGGAATTGTAGTTTTGACAAAATTGGCAGCTCGCTTTCATACCTTTGCCATAGCTTTACTATATGCGGGGGAGGTACAGAATCCCAGTCTAATTTCAAGAGGAAAAGAGCCTGTATCAACAGCTTTGCATACAGAATAACTGGCGCGACCAGACCCAGCACGTCGTATAACCGGGCAACAGAAGACAACATATTCCGCTTCGTACATGGACGATCATTTGATGCTATATTAAAGGCAAAAACATCCTCAACTGGAAACCAGCGAAGGCCTAATATTTTAAGAGTGTCATCTTTATCAAACTTTACACTTTGAGCGAGTCTAAGTGACTCCGGTATCGTTTCGAGAATTTGTGAAGAGTTACTAGCCCACTTTGCAAGCTGAAAGTCGCCAGCCTTGAACATGCCGATCAATTGGTGCGATGCTTCCATAGCTTCCTCTAAGCTTAGGAACGAACTAACGACGTCGTCCATATAAATATCTCTGTGCACTACCACTCGTGCCAAAGGGAACCGCAATCCTTCATCTTCAGCCAAGCGAGCAATAGTGCGTAAAGCTAAGTAGGGTGAAGATTTTAACCCAAAAGTGACGCGATTAAACTGGTATACTTGTATTGGGTCGTTTTTATTAAATCGGTACAAAATACGTTGATATGGACGGTCCTGGTCTCTCACAGCTATTCTGAGGTACATCTGTTGAACGTCAGCGGATATAGCAATTTTAAATAAACGTAAGTTCAAAAGAATAGTGAAAATATCATTCTGAAGATTAGGACCTGCGTGTAAAATATCATTAAGCGAAATTCCGTTATCAGCTGTAGCGCTAGCGTCTAAAACCGGCCTAACTTTAGAAGTAACTTTGTCTTCACGCAAAACAGGATGCTGTGGGATAAAATACCCTTTACTACAATCACTGTCAGAAGAAACGGGCGACAAATATGATTTTTCTAAATAATCTTTAATAACTTCATCGTAAAGCGTCTTAATGACAGGCTGTGATGAAAATCTGCGTTCCAAATACAAAAATCTGCGGTGCGCTATATCGAACGAATTACCTAGGGAATTCGGGTTATTTTTAAATGGGAGTGCCACTTCGTACCGACCAGAAGTGTCTCTGGTGGTAGTATCATTATAAAAATCTTCACAATATTTATCATCGACACTAAACGTTACCTTATGATCAACTTCCTCAAGCTCCCAGAACCTGCGAACGAGAGACTCTACCTCGCACGGAGAAACTGAACAAAAGGTGAGCGACGACAAACCAGTCGTAGTATGACACGGTGCTTCTCCCAAGATAATATAACCCAAAACTGTCTCCAAAGCACTGGGGGATCCAATCTTATTGTCATACTTACGAGAAAGAAGTAAACGCGCGAACAAATCAACGCCTATTAACAGATCGATATCTCCAGGGGTAGCCCAGGTATCATCACTCAGTGAAATATCACCGAATGCATCTATACAACGCTTGTCGACCTGACACGTAGGCAGCTTGCCAGTGATTTGATTAAGGACTAATGCCTCGATAGAATATTGCGATGAGAGGTTAAATTTGGAACGTAATACCAATTGGACTGAGCCCTTAACTGCTTGAAGTGAACCACCGATACCTTGTACGGTCATACTTGGTGGAACACGATTAATGTGCAAACCCAAATTCAGGCAGCACTTTGACGTGATGTAATGTTTTTGCGAACCAGGATCCAATAAACATCGAACCAGAACATTCCGCCCATCTCGGGCCGTCAAGTAAACCTGCGCGGTGGCCAAGACCTCGGTCCTAAAAGATGAACCCATATTATGCAATGAAGTTGACGATAAAGTACACATAGATAACTCCGAATCATTCGTACCAGCATCGGGTTGCTTACTGTCTTGAATATCACTATTTACGACCACTGTGGCCTTAGTTGGCGTAAACATTGATAATGATGCGCCTTTGTTTTCAAAATGAAGCAAGGTATGGTGCCTTGCGCTGCATTTGCGGCAAGAAGACGAAGATTTACAATTATATGACGAGTGTTGCGAACTCAAACAATTGGAACACAATCGGTTCGATCTAGCAAATTTATACCTATCTGTAGGTGATAAATTTAAAAAATGTTTACATGAATATATTTTGTGCGGTTCACCATGGCAATGAACACATTTCTCAACGGCCAAAGGTTGTGAAGAAACAAAAACCGCATGTGATCGTATGGCACTTCCACTGCTAGTCGCGGCCATTTTGGTGGGCGGGGGTACAGTTACATTGCGACCGGGCAGTGTGGTGCGTGTACGATGCATTATTTTTACTTGATCATTAATAAATTTCACAAAATCATCATATGATGGCATATTGTCTTTAGTGCCACACAAAGATGATTCATATGCCTTAGCGGTCTCCGTGTCCACCAATTTTAAACCCATATAAACAAAAATCAAGTCGCATAAATTATCAATTTTTAATTGTTTAAGCGCAGCTATAGTTGTTGTAAATTTGTCAATAAAATTCTCTAATAAATTAACCGAAGGACCATTCATAGATTTTAAAGCGAACAATTGATTTAAATATGATGTAGCCAAAGCGCGATTATCTTGATATTTGTTTATTAACGCATTCCAAATTATAGAATAATTCTCAGCTGATGGAACCAAGCCCGCACATATGTTCGAGGCTCTTCCCGTGAGATGATTCATCAAATAATGGACGCGTTCAGAGTCAGACAAACTATTGTTTTCATGGATAACACGTTTAAATGTTTCGTAAAAAAATGGAAAATGTTGTATATTGCCATCAAACTGTGGAAGTGATATGCGAGGGATTTTAATCAATTCATTTTTATTTTGCGATGTTTGTAAGGCACTTGTAGAAGCCATGGATTGAGCACTGACATTAGAGTGTAACTTAGGTGTAATATTTATTGTAGTAAGTGACGATTTTATGAATGAGTACATTTCCTCAAAAGAAGTCAGAGTTTGATAGTTAATTACATATTTCGGATCATTTTCCAATTGCAATAAATTAAGCTCATCAACTATATTAATATACTCGACGCGCCACTGATCAACCAGTTGGGCCTGAGCAACAAAATTACTGCGTGCCTTTTCATCCTTCAAATTAGGAAGAAGATTGAATGTCCGCTGCAATGAACTAAAATATTGAGCCCGCTTAGCTTCATTAAGTTTAATTTTACGTTCTATAATAGACATAGTTACAATAACTTGATATGATAAAGATCAGTTAAATAGATATTAAAGAGGAGCGTGCGAAATAAACAAACACTACACCACACTACAGAACGCGCGATGATTTATAGGTAGGTATATATGTATTTATGTATAAAATAAGACCTAGATACTTGGAATCGGAACTGGCTAATACACATGCGCCCAAAAGCTAGCAATATAACTTAAATTATAAAGGATATAAGTATACTTTATAATTCAAGACAACATTACCTATTCGTAAAAATTATAGAAATTTTGTTTGATTTGTCTTTGAAAGATTCCGGGAAGATAGATTTATAGGTACGTACTAAATGTTAATGAAATGTTAAATTGTTTTGCAGGTGAACAATTTTTATTTATAAGCGTAAACAAATATATATACTTAATTAAGTTTGCGGAATTTATGCGCGAGCTGATGCGTTTCATTAAATAATCACCATGCACCTATTTTATTTAGAAATATGTAAACAATAGCGTGTCAAACTCACAACTGACTCGCGGATATTTAGAGATTGATAATAATATTATCGATATAATCTTAACATTATGTTGCTAACTGTACCCACAAAACAATAAAAAAAAATCGTAAATATTGCGAGTAATTGCGGAGTAATAAAATTAATTTGCAATAAGTACCAATTAATAAATTACTCACAATAGTTTAACGATATACGCGGCGAAAATTACCCACTAAGTATTACCTATGAGTTACGAAAATATTTATACATTAACGTGTAAAAAAAAAACTTGCATGAAAATATGACTATACTTGTATGTGGTGAGATAGCATCTACCTATATCAATCTGTAATTATGTACTTATTAGGAAGTTTCTAGTATCGTAACAAATTTAAAGAGGGTATAGGTAAAATCTTTAGGCGTAGGTGCCTACGCAAAATTATAAACTGACGAATAAGATAGTTAAAAATGATCAAAGTATCACCCGATACATATTCCAAATAATATTTTTCTGCCAAATAACTACGAATAAGAATTTATATTTGAAACTTTTACCTCCAACCACTTGATAGTATGTGCGACTATCGTCTGTATACAGTATACAATAAGGTTCGATTTGCTATGACAGGAATGTACTTTGGAGACGAGAAATTTTAGTTTTCCAACAGTAATCTCGGCCGAATGACCAAAAATATGGTTTGGCGAATTAAAAGAATCCTTCGATAGGTCATGGAAAAACACGGGTGCTGGTCACCATTAGAAAACCAAGAAAATAAAGTAAAGTACCTCGTTAAATCAATGTAAAATATAGGCACACTTACCTAGTTTGTTTCTCGTCGTCAATCCAGCAATCTTTCCCTTATTCGAGGACACCTTCACTTGATTACTATGTTATGTACCTATCTCCCGGGAGAGAAATTAAATATATACGATTTTTTATGCGAGCACACAAGTCTCAGTCGGTTTTGAAATCTGAATGAATCCTGAACATAGCTGCGAGTCTATGAACTGGACGGTCGGTAATATCTTCGGTCGCACCAACTTCACTCGATCCATTCTTGAAGCGCTTACTGATTAAAAGCGCGCGTAATTTAAAATAGTAGAAGGGTCGAGTAGCAGGTACACAAAAGCTTCAGACTTTCGACTATGATCACAAACACTGGTTTTTAGTGTACCTAATCAAATTAATATAACGAGGAATATCAATGTAAGGCATCAAATGAGATCAATCAAAGTGGCGTAACCATTACCAATTACTTATATATTATAACAAGTTCAAAACCGTGAGTTTATGTACCTTGAGTTTTAAAGGAACAGCGGTTTTTCTACGCTGACGAGGCATGTAAGGCCTAAGCTCTTCTACCAATTGTTTGAAACAATTCTTTGTCAATCGTAAATGAGCGACAAACTCTTGTTCCGGCAGTTCCATAGGCGCACTTATCAATCGTCGATTTCTGCGCATACGCCGTAATGCATTCATTTTTCTTTGTTCTTCAATGTGTGTCATTAAAATTGGGCGGGACATCTATAAAACACGGATTCTACTAAAGTTATGAGTAAATAATACACAATTAATCATTGTAATATCGATGAAAACAATAATACTTACGTTGAAATACTGTTCCAGATAAATTTAGACTTTAATAACACTTCAAACACAATAACAAAGAGATGGCTATTCAAAGAAAATTTCTTTATATTACAGTGATGATCACTTTACTAGCGATAAACACTGCTCTTTAGTAGTTGCTTTCAACAAGTTCGGTGCCTATCAAAAAAACACACGGTGTACATCAAATTAATATCCACCGAAGTTACGGAATACCAAATAAAGGAAACTTAGTATATAAAATCGTTACAGTGGCTATCGATAAGCACCGAGTGATGATCACCGTGTGACGTCATCAGTGACTATGCTTCGGTTACGCACTGACGTTGGACAATACGAAAAAGCGTTTTTGACAAGTCGTAGTTGGTAACTCTACTGAGTGATCATCATTTTAGTTGTCAAATGAGTTAGCGAATAAGCCTGCTGTTCCCACAAAACCCGTGTTATACCAACTCACTTAGCTATTTTTTAGAAACCCAGTCGGCAGAAAACATTCTTCACGACTTTGAACCACCATCGAATAAAAGGCTCGTTACAAGCAAAAAGATAAAGGTCTATTTTGGCGGTTATTGGTGTTAAATTTGCTATGGATATTGATGCTGCAGTGCTATTAGTTTTAAAACCACGAATTTAAATAGCGAAAAGGCGTTGTAGGGACATAAGTTTTTGTCTAATGAACTTATATTTTAATGCAGGTGACCATATGCTTGCACCATAGCAGATTATTGGTTCTAGTACTTGTTGGTACAGTGTTTTAACATTTTCTGGGTGAATGCCCCATGTAGATCGTACGAAGACTTGCAGTTTGTTTTATATAGCTTTAGTTTTTATACAGTGAGTAATGAATTTTAATTTGTGATCAATATGAATTCCGAGATATTTAATTGTTTGAACAAATCGGATGGGTATATTATTCATAACTGGTTTGATAGTTTTACTCTTGTTGTTGAATGAAACGGCAAATGTTTTATCAGGACGAAATGCGAATTTATTTTCAATACCCCATTTATTTATGACGTCCAGCTTTTCGTTTACTTTAAGCTGCAAGCTCGCACGGTTAGTATCTGTCACAATAAGTAGTATGTCGTTCGCATAGGCTTGCAGATGTGTGCCTTCTAGTAGGGGTGTAGTCAGTAGATCATACAAAATCAAATTCTATAAAATGGGTCCACATACCCTGTATGCATCCCCTGGATATGATTTTGGACTGTTCGCTATCAGCAAACCTAATGACCACCTCTCTGTGGGAGACATAGTTTTGTAGTATTTTGTAGGGGTTCACGGGACAATTT
The DNA here is from genome assembly GCA_947347705.1 of Nymphula nitidulata. Classification (NCBI taxonomy): domain Eukaryota; kingdom Metazoa; phylum Arthropoda; class Insecta; order Lepidoptera; family Crambidae; genus Nymphula; species Nymphula nitidulata. The sequence continues at coordinate 14,200,955 of OX374636.1, forward strand.
ATTTGTTTCAGCCTTCGGAAGATTGACAGCCACCATGCGTGGTCAAAAGCGGCTTTGATGTCTAGAGATATTGCTATTGTGTTTTTGTTGTTTTGGAAGGCAGAGCGGATGTTGTGTAAGGCTTCTTGAATGGCATTAGTGGTAGAGGTTTGTGGTCTAAAACCGTATTAGTTACTAGTGACGTTATTGTCTATGTAGAGAAAGTGGTTCAGTCTGTTAGTGATAAGTTTTTCAAAAAGCTTTCCAAAAACTGGTATTAAACCTATGGGCCGATAAGAACTGAGTTGATCGTAACTGGTCTTTCCGGGTTTGGGAATGATCTTTGAGATAGAATTTTTCCAGGTTTTCGGGAAATAATAAATTTCAAAGCACCTATTATATATATCTGTAAGTAACTGTGGCTGTGACTCGGTAAAATTGAGGCATATGTCAGAATCACATATTAGACATTTAGTAAAAGCCTTACAGTTTTTCGCGAAGAGTCCTATTTTTAGGCACTGTGTACAGGTTTTCTTCTTTTAAGGATGTAGTAATCTGTCTTCTAGTTTCATTTTGTGAATTTTGTAGCACTCTATGCTTACATGGTTTTCTTTATCGCACCAGATACACTTATTTTTATAACTTGTGGCGTTACTAATTAAACAATGAGCAGTCGGTTTATTTATCATTTTCACTTTCTATTTCTTTTTGATAAATGTGAGCAAAGCCTGAAGTTCTTCATCCATATCGTTGCAGTGTCCACTCGAACGCGAAATATCTTGTGGCAATGCTGACTCTACCAATGGTAGTAATAATGATGCATTATTTTTTGTAACTCCCAGAGTGAGATTTTATCATATAATATAGTTAAGTTTAGTTCATTTTTCATTAATATTATTGACAACATCTCACGAACTAAGTATTGTATTAGCAAATCTTCTCTAGCGTATCTTGATTTCATATGTTTTTGCATTTATTATAATTGTCTGCGCTACTTGGGTAATTTTCAATGACAGAATGTGCTTCTGATCCTGGTACCAAGTACTGTAGCCTGAATCATGTAAGGAAATTTGTCCTCGGCATCTGAGCATTTGTCTTTTGATTCTGGTGGATTTTCTTAAATTGTCTCTAAAATGGTAGCCAATTCTTTATTTTGCCGTCGAATTTAAATAATTCTATTAGCGGCAAGCGTATATTATGTGTAGAACAATTTGGTAATGATTATGTTTGAATTTTATCACAGGACTTCATGTAAGTATTATATTTAATTTCTAATGTCAGCCATTTTGTGAGGTAAGATTCTCCATTTAATATTTCTTTTTCTAGAGAATCTGCACTAAATGTTTCCTCGGACATTATGATATTTTCAATCTTACTGTCCAGTATTAATTACTAGCTGCTCCTTTTGAAGACTTATTTTAATAAATTGTCTCTTTCATTTGGATTGTCCTTTTTCATGGAAAATAATCGTCTTACCACCGACCTTTGTTTCCTTATTCCCTTCATGTCCAGTCACGGTCAGCAGATGTTTTAGCATGGTGGTTCCTTTGGATGGCTCTCTTCCGTGTAGAGAGATTAGTACAGATTAAAAAGATTACAGATAATACATGTGGATTGCCAAGATTCACTACACAAACAAGCGTGTGAACGGCTGTTTGGCTTGGGTTGCGTGAGGTTGTGATACCTTGTTGCCGACCCGAGTCGGTGTCAGTTTTTGAACACAGAACAAAATATTCTTAATTTTTGATTTTAACATTATTATAAATGTTTGTTGTCATAGAATATTTCGACATTGTAGGGTGGACGTTAGCTCATAAACGCAAATACAGATAGACTAGAAGAATTTCACAGGGATATCCCAAGTCCTGGGTGGCTCAGTGGTCAGAGCAGTCGCCCGGATTGCGAAAGGTCGCGGGTTCGATTCCTGCCTCAGGACGTGAAATTTTTCTAGTTTTATTATATTTTAATTACTAAGTAATTTTTCAAACATTTATAATAATGTTAAAATCAAAAATTAAGAATATTTGAAAGCACTGCCCCAACTTAACCGAATCGTAGGTATTTGTAAAAGTACTCGTTTCGGATGTTGAAATAGAATATTTCGACATTGTAGGGTGGACGTTAGCTCATAAACGCAAATACAGATAGACTAGAAGAATTTCACAGGGATATCCCAAGTCCTGGGTGGCTCAGTGGTCAGAGCAGTCGCCCGGATTGCGAAAGGTCGCGGGTTCGATTCCTGCCTCAGGACGTGAAATTTTTCTAGTTTTATTATATTTTAATTACTAAGTAATTTTTCAAACATTTATAATAATGTTAAAATCAAAAATTAAGAATATTTGAAAGCACTGCCCCAACTTAACCGAATCGTAGGTATTTGTAAAAGTACTCGTTTCGGATGTTGAAATAGAATATTTCGACATTGTAGGGTGGACGTTAGCTCATAAACGCAAATACAGATAGACTAGAAGAATTTCACAGGGATATCCCAAGTCCTGGGTGGCTCAGTGGTCAGAGCAGTCGCCCGGATTGCGAAAGGTCGCGGGTTCGATTCCTGCCTCAGGACGTGAAATTTTTCTAGTTTTATTATAATTTAATTACAGAACAAAATAGTTTTGATAGTAACAGCAGTGGACTTAAGATGAATCTTACATGTAGGTCGCTGCAAGGTGAGGTTTATGAAAAATTTCTCAACGAGGGTATTATTAAAGTAATATGTTTAGCTACTAATAAATATGCCGAAAAAGTACTCGCTGGATCAACGTCGTCACCTACTGAACACAGAGCCAAATGAAAAGAGGTTACTGTACCAGAAATGTACATATTTTTTTCTTTGACTATGCTCATGACCAGGAAAAAGGCTTTAGAAATAAGTAATTTTTGGTCCACCCACACGTTATTATACCAACCAATTTTTAGTCAGGTAATGTCTACAGATCTATATAGATATATATATTAACATTTCTTCATTTTAACAACTACGAAGAAAAAACCACAACGACAAATTAACAAAGTTAAGGCCTTTACTCGATCACGTATGTAACGTTTTTAAAAATTCATTTATTCCCTAATAAAATGTATCTTAACTAGAAAAATTACACGTCCTGAGGCGGCGATCGAACCCTCGACCTTTTGCCATCCGGGCGACAGCTCTAACCATCTGAGCTACCAGGACTTGGGATATCCCTGTTCAAGTCATCATCATTTATCCATCATCCATACGAAAAATTATGTTCATTTATTCCATACGAAAAATTATGTATCGATGAAAGTTTAATTTTGTTTAAAGGCCGATTTGGAGTAAAGTTTTTTGGACTTTGCGATACCGCTACAGACCACATCATTAATTTTATCATTTATGTCGGACAAACAACAGAAATACATGATGCGTATAATTGAGGTCAATCTGGAGCAGTAATCAAAACTCTTCTATAAGAATATTTCCATAAAGGCAACACATTATATATAGATAACTGGTACACTAGCCCTGCTTCATTTAGAGTACTTTATCAGTACAAAACAAACGTTTGCGGCACTGTAAGAAAAAATCGAGTGGGCTACCCAACTTTCGAAAAAGTAGCCAAAAATGAAATTGAAGCAAAATATACAAAGGATATGATGGATTTCAAATGGCATGACCGAAGAGATGTTAATTTTGTGACAACTCTTCATAAAAACCAGATGGAGAACACTGGAAAAACAGATCACAAGACCGGAAATCATATGCTACTCAGTTCTTTAAGCTGCCTCCGAAAAAGTAAGAAATGGTACAATAAGATCGGGTTCCACGTTATAGACCTGATATTGCTCAATTCTCATGCATCTTTTAAGTCACTAACAGGTAGAGAATCATATCCATTAGCTTTAGAGGGCAAACAGAATTATCATTGGTGTCTGTATTTTTGTTAAGAATTACATACATTCATTTATTTTGTACACAATTAATCTTTGTCTAAGATTGTTTCTTTTATTTTTATCCTTATTAGGGGTGTTTATATCCGAGCCAAGTTAAATTATTGTCTTTATTCTTACATAATATAAGGATATTATATCGATACAATTAATAAGACTTGAAGATTTGTCGATAACTTTAAACAGTAGTAGCACATCACTATAGTACTACAGTAAATTTTGCTAATTTACTGTTGTACTGTAGCGATATTTTGTGATATTTAGACTAATAATTGTAGTATAAATGAAAAAATCTGGTTATTTATTTAATTTACTTCATAAAACCATTAACATTTCATAATAAATTCAGTGATTAGTGCCATTAAGTGAAAGTTCCGTATGAACTCAATATTTATATTTTGTATTTTTTTCTATGTAATATAAAAAATAATTTGAATGCAATTTGAATAAAATATTTGTTAATTAATACATACTCAAAATTTTAATAACTTAGCGCTTGTAGTTTTAGAAATATCGTCAAGTGAAGTGGAGCTATATTTCCGTATAGTGCAAAAAAGTGCCCGTATTGGGGGGTGACATTGGTTTCCAGCAGCCCGTAGGTAAGAGGTTAAACTTTTCTGCCATAAATTCTCTGAAAAAAGATAAAAACAGAATATTAGCATCTTAGTTTATTTCGATTTATTTTATTTTATTGAGAAACAAACAGTCAGTTAAAGACATTTTTACAGTTTAACCTCTAGTTTTCGTAATGCATTACAATTAAATTAAAGGAAAGCAGTACTTAAGCTACCACATGCTTTGTTAGAAGATCTTGCCTCTAAAAATAGCCTTAAATGTAAGCTAAAAAAACATTATCTGTCACTCTGTCCATGATGATCCTCAAACTTTTTCCTATTTTCAAGTGTAATTAAGGTCCTAAGTATAAACTAAAATATTGTTGAACTGGTGTGTGTACATGTATATGCGCGCACGTGTGTATATGTGTGTATGTATATATGTGTATAATATGTCTATATATGTGTGTGTATGTGTATATACATATATAAACTAATTTTAATTAAAGTTAAGATTACAGGTAGGTTGCAGTATTCTATTCGCTAGACAGGGTAGGCTTGCTAATTTTTCACTGTCCAGCAATTATTGGTAAAATATTAAAAGCAGCAGCCAAATCCTAGTAGGGTGACCTGTGGCTGTGAATTGAGTATTGAGACCGTCCACTAGTCTGTTTGTTGTAACTTGTAACTAACATAGCTTATATATTGCAACTAAATGTTTAAAAAGAGAACTGCTGCCGACAAACTGCATGCGTAGTTTGGCAGACTTCTTCAAATTGTAATTTAGGTGTTTGTGAAATAAATAAATAAATAATAATAAAAAAAACTTAACTACCTATTCACAACTGATTAAATAGAACACATTAAACAAAAATAAAAACTACTTTAAACTTAACTACTTTCCCCACAGATTACTTTATTTGGATGAGCTGACTACAGAATAAGAGAAATAATACTTTGTACCTAATCAAATCTAGGTTTTGTGAGAGACTGCCAAGTTCTCGTAGGCGTGTTAAACATATATTGCACAGAAGGCTAAGAGGTTCTAGCATCGAGAATCTGCTGATGTTGCCTTTTAGTTAAATCTATAAAATATATCCTTTGATTAGAAATTAAGTTTTCGATTTTAATTTTCCTTGACCTTGCTACTGTTTGACCTACTGTGGCGAAGTTAGTCTGACCCACCAGGAAACAGAATAATGAAGGAAGGGACTCACTTGGTTAGTTGCTGCGGGCGGCTCCGGATCTGCTTTCTTCAATGGTGTTTCTTGTTTTTATTTTCTGCACTGGATATCTGGTGTATCGTGAGATGGAGCCGGCTTACACATTAAACAACTTCCGAAATTTCAAAGTTTTATTCTCGCGGCGTCGTACCGACCGTGACGGCGAGACTTCTTCGTGTCTTAGTGCGCAATGGCAAGTTCTCTAGCAGAATGCATTGTGTTGAGGGCGCAACAATCGCGCGTTGTCGTGCCGGAATATTGTTCTTCATGAAGTTGGATAGGTGGCGCTAGGTACTAGGTTGGAAGGATCGTGGATTGGGAATAAAATCGGATAGGCAAGTCAGAACATCCTTGGTGTTCTGTACAATTTCAAAATTATATTGTTCGAGCCTTCCATCAAGATAAATATAATCTCTTCTATGTAGGTTACAGAGAAAGTGTCAAGGCTATACTTATTCTGCAGCGTACAAGCTATCATATTGTTTACTGTTCAAATAATTCGTAAGTAGTAAAAAAATCCATCGGTATAAAACATTTCAGTTGTGTTAGTACACCGTGTCTTATTGTTTCTTCGGGTATAGTATAGCCGTGGTGTTGCGGCTGCTCTCCTTATATTAGGCAAGGTGATTTTTTTTTATACAACTAGATGACACACAAGCTGACGGCCCACCTTTCTATTAAAGTCAATTCTGCTTGTCTAAACGGTTTCATTATATCAGATCTCAACGGAAACGCGTCATCAGAAACAAAAACGTATGGCAAACGTCTCTGACTATTTCTTACAGTTTCTTCACTTGGAATATCCAATTGGTTATTTTGGAGCATTTCAAAAAATTTGGAATTTTGTAATACACCTCCATCTGAAACTCGCCCGTTTGTACCGAAATCACATAATAAAAACTGATATTGAGCGTCAACCACAGCCATAAGTACTTATGGCTGTGGTGTTTTTTATAGTTGTAAAATTCTGATCCACATCCTTTAGGTGGAATAATAGCAATATGTTTGCCTTCTATTGCGCCAAGTAGATGTGGAAAGTTCCACCTTTCTTCAAATAACGCACTAATTCTTTTCCATTCATTGCAACTCAGTGGAAACTGAAACAAAGAATATGTTATTATAGTTATAGGATTTATGACTTTAAAGCTGCAAATCATGAACAAATTATGCCGCTGCACCATATAGTTAATTAAAACCTATGACTATTACAGATCAATGTGATGGAATCATCGGGTGCAGCATCAGTGTCTGAAAATTGAGCAACGCATTCAGAGTTAGATGATTCCAAAAATACTTCTGCTCCGAGTCCTACGACTTTTCAATCAGTGCTTCAACTTCGGCTGGTCATGGTTCGGGACCTAAACGGAACGAAAAAATGATGAAGTTAAGATGAAGTTAACCAAAGAAGTTTTGCATTCCGTTCAGGACCACTTCAAACGGCCGATACATCAAGAGGATCGTTACGATATTATTGGAAAATGGTAGCATTTAAACTTCGAGAATTTGAAAATAAAAAACAACAGTTGTTAGCTGAAAAAATAATAAATAAAACTTTATTCGAAGCGGCGATGGGAAATCTTACAATGTCACATAGGGTGATGGCTCCAAGAGTAATGATATTAAATGATATTCAATCACGGTCAAGTAGTTAGTAGTTGATTGTTGACCGCAGAGTTGTAGTTAATTCCTGTTTGATGATTTCCCTTAGGAGGAGAGGAGCTTGGTGGCGAGGAGCTTGGTGGCGTAGTGGATTGAGCGCTCTGGTTTCGATCACGAAAACAAAGCAACTTTCGCCGTGGTCGGTCCTTGGATGGGTCAATCAAATTTATAATCTTGAGCTCCTCCGTGCTTCGGAAGGCACGTTAAGCCGTTGGTCCCGGTTGTTACTGCAACCGCTTTAACCCACCAACCCGCATTGGGCCAGCGTGGTGGTGTTATGGCCCAAACTCCTCATGTGTTTCTGCCATGTAGGAAGACCTGTGCCCAGCAGTGGGACGTATATAGGCTGGTGATGATGATGATGATGATGATTTCCCTTAGTGTGTGTTCAGAAAGACAATCGTGAGAGTCTTGTTTCGTAGCATCAGTTTTTTTTTGCGAAACGCAGAGTAACATTCGAATATTCAGGAGGAACAACAGGATTTTTTACTGAGACTTCAGACTCATCTTCAGAAGCAGGCTGCACGGTGCGAATAGGTGAACCAATACTTGGTGTTACCCGTTTTGGCTGTTTACTGCGGCACTCGGGGCATTTCCAATTTTTTTTGTGTACCGTCTCCATTAATGTAAAACGTTTATATCCCACGTTAGCGCAGTCGACGTCATATTTTAATTTGCAAATGCAACAAACTAAGTATTCACTTTTCCTTGTTATTGGATTCTGACAGCCGGCACATATTGGAGGTGCCATTACAATGTTTAAAATGAGCAATTTACAAAACACCTGAGAAACCAATCGTGGGAGACACCGGTGCCCCACGTTAAGGGTATTATGCGAGAGATCTTGTTAGCTGGCCGTTCGAGATACCACGTCCAATGACACTAGACACTGTCACTATACACAATCCCGGTAATACGGGGGTCTTTATAACTGGTTATGAGCAGGAGCACTGTGAGAAAATGAAAATATCCTTATTCAATTAGGCCCCCAAGAAGCACTTTCGAACCGTCAAAAAAAAACCCTTATGTCTATCACATAAAAATAATATTAACTAACTAACAATTTCATAATGTTTGTCTCTCTGTCTTATCTGGATCTACGTAAGCTAAGAATGTTATGTCAGTCTGTCTATCGGTCTGTCTGTCGGTCCGTCTGTCCGTCAGTCAGACTGTCTGTCTGTCCGTCAGTCAGTCTGTCTGTCCGTCAGTCACTCTGTCTGTCAGTCTGTCTGAATTTACACCGGTTCCAAAAGTTGAACTACCGAGAAGATTCCGGCAACAAACTCGTGTAGTCACTCTTTTCAATTATTAAGTTACAATGTTTAATTACACAGTAATAGTATTTAGCAGCGCAGTGTCGCACAGAGTATAAAAAAAGGTATATTAACGTACCAATAAGTACCTAATGATAAGAATATTTACTGTATTTAAAGGCTGTCCGACAATGCACCATCACAATATAGGTATTACAATACACAAAGGTCAACAATTAATATACAAAGACCTAATAAAGCTAAACATCTTTCATTAATTTTAAACACTTGTCTGACCACGTCATTGCAATAATAATTGTATTGTTTTATATATAATATCCTATAATGCCATATACCTCAAAAATCCCTCAAAAATGATACTATTGATGAATATGTAGGTAAAATATTACAAAATCAAGGAAGCTTAGAGATGACCATTTCCACTAGTGGCACCTGTTCACAAGTATGACGCATGTGCCAGCATGTGAGGACAGAAAACAACGAACGACGATTGAAAGTACAACTCACCTTGTGAAGTTGATGTCCTTACAGGTCCTGATATATCCGTATGCAGTAATTCTCCAATATAGCTTGAACTAGGCTTAGGTACAGACTTAAAAGGAGAACGGGTTGCTTTACCTTCTCTACAAGGTCCACAGATATTACTTGAGTATGGCAGCTTCATTATTGATAGTTGATATCTATTTATGTGTCCTTATCTCTTATGCCAAATATCATCGTTATTATTAGTAACAGACAAACAATTACTATAATTCAATTGAAAATCAACTTTGTAGAGTAGACAAAATATTTACATTATTTTTATAAAAATTTACTTTTAATCCCTTTTGCAATAATTTTTGTACAGACAATAGGTTATGTTGTAATTACAATGTTATTATAAAAAACTTTAAGTTTGCCTCTTTTCTTAGATATTAAGTACTCACCCTTTGCCACATATATTTTAGTTTGTTCATTAGTTTCATATACATCATACATATTACACTCATAACTGTCCATGATTGAATGTTCTGTCGCACCAGCGTCTATTACAAAATGTATTAATTTATTTTCACTAATTGCCGCACATTCATATTTCCTATTTGCCTCGATTCATACCTCTTCCTCTTTGTGACCTCTTGTTTTTTTACATTGAATGGCTTTATGACCATTTTGCTTGCATGAATAGCATGTCAAAATGCAATATTTTGTAACTGTTGTACATATTCTTAATTTTTTATTTTAACATTATTAAAAATTACTTAGAGCACTCGCCCGGATTATTCTAGTTGAAATTTTTCTAGTTTTATATTATATAATATATTAGTGTTGTACATTGTTATTATGGCCTAATTTAATTTCAGCATCTAGCAGCCTTGCTTTAACAAATTCCAACGTAAGTGTTTTCTCTGTTAACATTGTCTCGATGGTGGTCACTACATTCTCATATGCTTTTGGCATAGAACTTATAAGTTGACAGACTTGGTCTTCCTCACTTATTTTGCATCCTATCGCTGACAGATCGCTGACTGCTGCGTCATATTTTAAAAAAATCTTGAAGGTCTTCGTTCATTCAATGTTAATAACCGCTTTTTGAGATGTAGTCGATTATACAAAGATTTTCTTTCAAATGTGTACAATGTGTGTTGGCTAATTGCATCATCTCTAAATATTTATCACTCAAGCAATTTACAAGGATCGATCTTGCTTTTGCGTTTCGTATTTTGTCATCAGTGTCTTGATCTATGCTATGCACCTGCATCTCCTCCATTAATAATCTCAATCGAAACTTCCGAAATATTACCGAAATTACCACACCTCTTTATCCGCCATTATTACTGTAGTTTTTTTTCTTTTTCTTTTATTTCTTAATTAGCGCAGTGGAAGCGTTTGTTCTTGATTTTTGGACCAGTTATAATAAAACACTTCTTGAGCGTTGTATCTATCTTTATTCCAGTTCACAGGGTATATAGAATTATAGAGTAGCAGAGAACACAGACTAAGTCTATGGATATTACAACAGATTAGACCATCAACATTTTCCAGTAGCGTTAGGCGATAAAAAGATATTTTAACAATGAGAAGAATCGCAGTTGTCAATATATACCATCGAATCAATTCGCTGTTTTCACTAAAAAATATGATTTTCTCGATTGTTTCAAGTCAGCGGAATGGCACAATCGCTCGCTCTCGATTGCTTTCTAGTCGCGTCTTTCACACGCGTTGATGATTTTCGATTGTTTGGAAAGCACAAGTCGAAAACTCGCGAACGAACGTGCTATGAGTTAGGCATCATAATAGTAATAACAAGCAGATTCGGACTCAAGGCCGAATCAAAACCATCAAGATGCGCGAAGACTTATCTGTGACAGCTACTCGTCAGTCCTAATCTAGGTAGGTATGCAATAATTGTAATAAAATACTTTTATTGCCTACCTGCCAATCTTAACTACCTACCGTTTTTCTTTTTATATGCTGTACCCTAAAACGCTAGCAAACATCAGGTTTAAAATATATTCCCGTAAGAATTTTATACAGCCAAAACCTTATTGAAAGCTCTCTTCCAGCCGCTAACCAGATATAACCCAATTATTAGATTATTTTTAAACCTTTGAAAAGCTTGTGGCTTTAAAACACCTTTTCTCAAGTATTATTGTAGCACGATTTTTCTCTTCATACAAATTTTCACATTAATTATTTGTTTGTCGATTTCACGATTTATCCTTAGCAAACAACAACGAGAGTGACAGTTTATACCTTTGACATTTTCTTAAAAAGGAAGGCAAAGGGGATTGATCCATACAGCCGTATTTAAATTCCAAACAACGAGGGTGTTTGGCGGGTTTTTGTGGCGTTGTCAATGCTTGCTTGCATGCTGCATGCGTACATGGTGGATGCTAGTATTGCTTATCTACAGGGAAATAAAAACCACATGTTCACAATCAACTGTTTTATTTAGTGATATATGTATATTGCATTTATTTTAATAATAGGTAGTAATTCAAATTACAAACAACAAATTACATTGGCAATTTACGTTAAACTAATCTTAAATTAGCTCCTATTGCCTTCAAAAATCCGTTTTTAGTATAGTCTGGCTGATTTTTTAGTATAAGTTCAATGCGGGTCTTTTTATCCAGAACTTTTTTCTTTTTGCTGGTAATGGGGCGCCTGTTCCTAGTTTATCAATTTGTGATTGAGTATTTTATTTCATTAAAATTTATTTTAATAAAAGATTTGCTTTCATTATGATTTGCGTTCACTATTCTATTTATTCTGTGATGCCACGATTCAGCAGAATTTTGAGTTCTAGGGATATCCTGGTCGATTAATTCTTTCGTACTCCAGTGGCTAGGGTGGTATTTTAGTGGCGAAGAATTTGTTCCCCAGATATATTTATCACTATACCACTGTGCAACAATTTCCGCCTAAGGGGATATATTTTTGTGCTATTCATCAAATTTATAATGGTATATCACTAGACGATAAAAAAGAAAGAGCAAATAAACATTTCATTTCCACAGCAAATTTAGCATTATTACCGTATAATGTTTGTAAGCCACTTTTCTGTATTTTCCTGTATATGATTTGCCCTAAATGGAAATTGCATACTTTGATTATAACATTGTCGAAATACTTTTTAAGGTAATTTGGGGCGCTTGTTCGAAGTCCATTATTATGTAACGAGGTGATAGCATTATATCATCGGATGCACAACATTCTAATAACATTTCAATAAATGTATCATAGCTCCTTTTATCCTTATTAGTTATGAGTGCAAATACCATCGAAAATGTTGCATTACAAAAGATAGATCCATGTATCACATAAAGTTGATGAAATATTTTTGGAACAATTTTGAACGTGCCATCTGCCAGTCAAAATTTGGATTTGCTTAAATGATGTAATTTTTTTTTGTTGTGAACATAATTATCCGACGTCCTTTGTTTAATTGGTCTCTTTTAATCAAATCATTTTCCAAATAATCACTATGTAAGTTAGTCACATTGAGTTCAAAATCATTTTTTTCTGGTTCAGTAATCATTTGTTTCCTCTTTTTTTTTACTTCTGTATATAAGTTGCTTTAAATTTTTCACTGTTGGTAAATGTGCTGAAATTACTTTTGATGTTGTAGCTAAACAATCGTTTATTATCTGACTTGGCTTTTTCTCAGTGTTATGAATACATTCTTCTTTAATTGAATTGATGATGCTAGCCACGTTTGACTTTATACCGTCAGGGTGATGATTATGGTTAAGTATTTTTTAATGTATAAATGTATGCATATTACTTTCTTCGTTATAAGTAGTGATTATTCTTACGTTACAATTATATTTTTTGTTTCGCCTCAATTCACATAACCAATAGTACTTTTGACCTTGCACTTTGTATTTTTCGTAAATGAATCCATCCATTTCTAATTTAATTCCACCATTTCTTGATCTTAACACTTTTAATCGACTTTTTTCAAAATTTTCCATGTTAAATACTTTAACTTTTTATCACTCAACACAATAAAACGACATGACAACTTATTATAATAATAACTACCTCTGAGTACCCACAACAACAACAAAAATAACGCCTGATGAGAAAGATGTACCAATGAACATTGTCGTCGTTTTATAGGTGGAGAAAAGATTAGGGTTCAGCCATGTTTATTTTATGAATTTTCATAGATCCGTCTTTTACTATACTTTCTTTATTATGGAAATGAAATGTATGCTAGAAGAAGATTCTGCATATTGACTTTATGCAAAAAGATGATTCTGAATATAAACTTTCTGCGATATGATAGTTCTGCCTCTTAATTATAATAAATATTAAATATATGCCTAAAGATAATTCTGACTTATAAATTATGGGTTTTGAATGTATGATTAATGAGTGTGTGCCAAATGATTTTCTGCCACATGAAGTTTATGTTTTCCGCTGTTATGCATAATAAAATTATTACATAAAAGATTCTGCGATAAAAGGTGAACCCGTCCCATGTAACATCATATTTAGAGAAAGTGGGCCGTAGTCTGTAAACACCCTTAAGAAAACGGGTAACCCTATCATCATTGCCTATTATGGAACCAATGAAGATAGATAGTGCAGACCAGGCACTATTTACAGTGGCGTAAACTGCACCGTCATCAAACATTTTTGTTAAAAAAGATACTGCTTGAGAAACACACGCACTTATGTAATCTGTATTAATTATAAGACAATATTTATACCACTGCTTCAGATATGTATTAAATTGCTTGATTGTATTGTCTGATAACGATGCCAGAATTATTTTCATGGATCCTGTGGATATGCCTCTTTTAGAAAGCACTTTCTTGATACAAAATAAAATAATCAAGATATTTGCCGGGACATGTATTAAAGGCTTACTGTGTACTATACAGTATACAGTATATATTATGTATTTTTATGGCTTATCTACATCACTTTATCGCAATTTAGTTCATCGATTTTCATTCCCCATAAAACTGTTCGCAGATCTTTATATACAATATTTAACAACTCCTCGAATCAGTTTACATCGCAATTTCATTTCCTCGAATAGTTATTATCTACAAACTCACTCCATCGTTGTTTCTCTTCATATTGTATGTATTTTATCGAAGTAATGTTAGATCAATGTGTTTTTACCATAATTTTGTTTCCACGAAAGTTTCAAAATTGCAAAATAGTTAAAACACCAATTTTTACTTCACTAAAGTCTGTGTTCATCGAAAACACGATTTTCATGTGATTAATCATTTTTGTTACCCTGTTATGAAGACCTGGGTTAGGTTAGATGAGATTTTAAACCACACGCTGGCAGCAAAACAACCGAAGTTAACAGAGATTGCTTTTTTGCTTGCTGTATCTTGCATGCTACACGCAGGCTTGCATTGCATGCTGTATGCATGCTTGCATTGCATGCTGTATCATGCTTGCATTGCATGCTCTATGCATGTTTGCATGCTGTAGCAGAGTGCCTGCGGGGGGGGTGCATTAGTCAGAAGAAAGTGTATTAGTCAGAAAGTTAATTTATTGGTTAGGTTAGGTTAGACTTGTGACCTTCACGTAGCGGAGGGAGCGAAGCGAGCGGAGCGTACAATTGTTTGTTTGCTTGCTTGCATGCTGCATGCTTGTTTTCATGTTGCATGCTGTATACTTGTTTGCATGCTGCATGCTGAGTAATATAATGTGTACCGTTAGACATTGAAAAATGTTTTTATAAATAGTATTATCGATATCTTAATAGTTTATATGAAATGATAGTTCGATAGATCGTTATTCGGGAAAACAAAACAACTTTGAAACATATTTTTAATGCAAGATTATTCGATATTATGAAACAGCGATGATTAGTTATTCGATTAATCAAGAAAAATAGATATTAAAAATCGTGAAATAGTTTTCTGTTAAGTGAAAATCGATGACACAAAAATCTGTATTTTGATAGGTACCCCTTTGAAGTATGTTATGTAGAGAATAAAAAAAAACAAGTTCAGTTTAATCGACCGGCTGGTCGAGCGGTCTGTACCCCTTGCTATGCAGGCTACTCGGTCAAGAGGTCCTGGGTTCAAATCCCGGTCGGAGCAAATGTTTGTATGATGAGTACGAGCATTTGTTTACGAGTCATGGATGTTTATATGTTTATTTCTAATATTTATATACATATTATTATCAATATTTCTCCGTTATCTAGTACCCATAACACAAGCTCTGAATGATGCTTACTTTGAGCTAGATGATAGGTGTGAGTGTATGAATATTATTATTATTATTATAATCTATTTAATTCCAGTATTTGGTTCCGGCTATGGAATTTAAAAATAATAACTTTGATAGTCTGCTTCCATGAAGCCGGTATCTGCTCTGAGTGACAGTGGCTCCCGCCTTGGAAAAAAGTCGTTCTGAGGGGACACTTGTCGCCACAATGGGTAGATGACTCATTGCCACTTTATAAAGGTTAGGATAAACCGCTTGCATCTGTAGCCATGTTTCAAGAACATTTACTTTTAAAGTGTTTACCGTAGCAGATAAATATGTAAATTCATCGTCACCTTCCTTTTTTTTGTATTTGCGTGTGAGCCGTAGATTTGTGTTGCTTCCAAAAATCAAACTCACTTTTATCTTCATCCTCTGAAGATGTTGATGTAGCTGTTGCGGTAGCGGATTTATTTTCTGAAATTAATTTTCTTATTTTTATTATTGCTTTTGTACATGCGTCAGGTTTCTTAAAATTTCGTTAAATGTAAGTTTTTGAAACGAGGGTCAAGCAATGTGGAAACTGCCAACAATGTATTATACTCCCAACTGGCTGAAATGCTTTTCTATTTCCAGAGTAACATTTATCTTTAAATCGCTGGTAATACTCGAAGTGATCCCAATACAACGATTGGTCAATTACCCAATTCACCATAGGCGCAACTTTTGAAATAGTGACATTATTTTCAGCAGAAGCCTCTCATCATTGCTTCCAGTGGTCGCATAATATGAGCCACATCTTTTATACTGTTGAGTTCAACGGCAGTCAGCATGGTGGGTGCATCAATTTTAGAAAAAATGATATCACTAATGTATGGCGCCAAATCAATAAATCTCTGAAGCATGAAATACAATGAATTCCATTGTGTTTTTACGGTTCTCTAATGTCTCACACACAATTCATTAGCAAATTACCATTTCACAAGCAACATTTGTCAATGTTTCATTACGCAAACTAATGCTTTAACAAGGACATCAAAACGCAAATATGCATATGACAAGCAGGCATTTCAAAAATGCATTATTAATTTAATTTTTACACGACATTATTTCGCAAATATTTTGTTTGACTAAATTTTAATTAAAAACTTTTTGTTTACTAAAATTTCTTCTGTTTCTTGTTTGAAATGTTTTCTTGTTGTTGTTTTCTTGTGTAATGGATACTAGATAAACATGCATGCAGCATGCAAGCACGCATTATACGAGAATATTATGAAAAGTGATGATTATAGCAAACGTGTTAGGGATTATGATTTTAGGAGGATCGATATTCGGAGAAGAAAGGGACTACCCACGCGGTGTGGTCACAGTTCTAACCTAACCTAACCAACACAAGTTGGAATGTGCTGAACTTGATTAACAAAGATAAGTCGTTTCAGGCGCTTTTTATGTTTTTATTTTTTTTTTGTTTTCAGGGATTCTTATGTTTAGCATGAAAATTTAAGAAATTATACGGTGCCATACCATAAATTGCCTAGTGTCTTTAGACTAAGTAACCATATTATTAAAGAAAAATTGGTCAATAGATCTTTGTCGTTTTACGTATTTGTGTTAGGAAAAATTTACTGATGTTCCTTTGCGAAATGACAATTTATGAAGAAATTACTTTTTGAGATGTAAAGTTTGTTAAACATAAATAAATGGAACGTTGATTTGCGAAATGATAACTTTGAATTTCGTTCCTTTTTTCTGTAAATTTGTATAATAACTGTTGATCAACCAAAGGGGAACCTATTTTTACATCAAGTATTACGTTCAGAGTTTTTTCTTGAGGTATTTTATTTTCTATTTGTTTTCTTTTTAATTCTAATGTGATATCTTGTCTTTTCTTTATACGTTTCACAATATTCCTTATATGATCTATTATGTCACTCAACTCGGAAGTTTTTCTTATAGCCTCTTCAGCAACTCTATTTATCATATGAGCAAAACACTTCTAAGAGAAATGCTGTAGACTTGGCACAATGAGACTCTTAAAGTTCAACTGGAATCGCTAACACCCACTGCAGCCACAGATTACTCACTGTGGAAATTCACAAAGTCCTATGACAGACCACAACCGGCGAAACCTCCACTGCGACACAACAATGGCTGGGCCCGTACATCGCAAGAAAAGGCCAACTTGTTCGCAGAACATTTACCGAATGTATTCAGCCCGAATTACGATAGCAGCATAGCTTCGGAGAAAGAAATCGAATCTATTCTAATCCAGCCTATACAAATGTCGCTTCCACCTGCACCGGTCACTGTTCGAGAAGTTTTGGAGGACCATTAAATGTTAGATTAGTTGGTAGATGTGCAGCTTACCGATATCACTATAGACAATATGTAAAATATCTCTGAATAATTAATAAAGCATTTATCAACAAAAGGTATAACATTTATTTTCTGATTTTTCAAAACAATACAACCAAACGTCAATCAATATACAAAGACATATAAAAACTTAGACCATCGATGCAAGCTTAAGAAGGAGGATGGTTTCTCAATGTATCAAACCTTAACATCTTCTCTCATTGAGCAAACCTAACTTCTCACTTAGCTTTAGAAGCCTAGGACGTGGCAGTGGTTTTGTGAGTAAGTCCGCCAACTGCAACTCACTGCTCACCTTTTCCACACATAAATCTCCAGCTGTAACGAGTTCCCTTACAAAGAAATGCCTTGTCCGGATATGTTTTGTCCTCCTATGGAACTCTGGATTCTCAGCTAGCTTTAGTGCTGCTTCATTATCAACTTGCAAGACTGGTCTTTGCTTTAGCTCGACTAAACCAGCGAACAATCTTGTTAGCCAAATTGTCTCTCTAGCAGCTTCACTGGCCGCGACAATCTCAGCTTCAGTGGTCGATATGGCCACGCTAGTTTGCCTCTGACTGAGCCAGGAAATGGATCCACCTGCGTACATGCATAGCACACCTGATGTTGATCTGCCGGTGGAAATATCTCCACCATGATCAGCGTCACTATAGCACTCTAATATTCCTTTCTTATGATCCCGTTTATACAATATTCCTAAGTCTGGAGTATAATTCAGGTATCTAAATACTCTTTTTACCCTTAAACAGTCTATTGCTGTAGGTTTTTCTAAATTTCGAGATGCTACACTCACTGCATATGCTAGGTCGGGTCTTGTACCAACCATAAGATAGGCAAGGCTACCAACTATCTGTCTGTAGTTATCAATAAAGTTTAGATCTACTTTATCTAACTTCGATAGTGCATCTTCCTTAACTATCGGAGTAGTAACTGGTCGACAGTTTTCCATTCCGAATCTATGCAGTATTTTCTGTGAATACGACCTTTGGTGTACTAATATACCGTCTTCTCTACTTGAAATCTCCAATCCGAGAAAGTATGTGGCTGGCTTCGTGGTTATCTTAAACTTCGATCTGAGTTGCTTAAGAAACTCGTCTATAGCCCTCTGATTGGTTCCTGCTACCAATCCGTCATCCACGTACAAAGCTACGATGATCTTGCCACTCTCTGTGATGCGTTGAAACAGACAGGGATCAGCTTCACTAACCTGAAAACCTGCTTTCTTGAAAAAATCAAGGATCGTTGCATTCCAACACCTTGGAGCCTGCTTCAAGCCGTAAAGACTTTTCTTCAAAAGACAAACTCGTCCAGAACCGTCATCAAAACCTTCAGGCTGTTTCATATATATCTCTTCATTCGAAAGAGATCCATATAGGAATGCCGTTGAAACATCAAACTGACTTAAGGTTAATCCTTCACTTGCTGCGATGCTTATAATTGATCTTACCGTTGCCATCTTTGCCACGGGACTAAAGGTCTGATCGTAATCTTCGCCTTTCTTTTGTCTAAATCCCTTAGCAACTAATCTGGCCTTATATTTGTCAACGCTTCCATCAGCATTCAGCTTGATCTTATAAACCCATTTGCATGGAAAAGCTTTTCTATTCTTGGGCAGCTTTTCCAAAACCCAAGTTCCATTTTCACGAAGTGAGTTCATTTCATTTTCCATTGCCTTCAACCATAAAATGTGGTCAGGACAGGCTATTGCTTCCCTATAGAAGATTGGTTCGTACCTCTCAGCATCCATTGTGGCCATGACACAATCATTAAATCGCTTAGGTGGTCGAAGCATAGTGCGATCGCGAAGAACCCTGTCATATACCAGTCTCTCAACATCAGGTTCATCTTCTTCACTTTCACCAACTTCCGAAGTATCATCTCTTGTGTTTTAGACTACCTCATTCTCCTCTCTCGATTCAATAGGTTGTTCATGGGTCGACACTGCGTCATCAAACTCATACTCATCACAATCATTATTATCCGTGACTGGAGTATCTTCTCTTATCTTAGAGTCATTTATAGGTCCTTGTAATGTTACTTCCATTTCAGACATCTCATCTTTAACAGACTCTTCACTAAATTTTGACACAATTGGCTTTTCATCAAATGTCACATCCCTAGATCTGACTATGGCATTTGACTCCCTGTGCCAAAGTCGATATCCGTCATCGTTATCGTAGCCGATCAATACACACTTCTTGGCTTTCTTTTGCATTTTTTTCCTTTGTTGTTTAGGAATATGCGAAAAACTCACCGAACCAATGATTATAAAATGTTTCAGTTGCGGTTTTTTCCTTAGCCAAAGTTCGTATGGTGTTTTGTGATCCACGCAAGTTGGTCCTGTCCTGTTTAATATATAAACTGCTGTTTGTACCAACTCCGCCCACAAATACTGAGGCAGTTCCTCATGTGCATACATCATCGCTCTAGCCGACTCAACGATCGTACGGTTATCCCTTTCACTACACCCATTCTGTTCTGGAGTGTACGGCATTGTCATTCTCTGTCGTATTCCGTACTTGGCTAGCACTTTTCTAATTCCATTGCTGTCGAACTCGCCGCCATTATCGCTTAGAAAGTTCCGTCTTTAATCTGTGCCATAAGTTCTTCAATTTTGCTATGTGCGATGCGATGTCGTCCGATGTATCTTTACGAAGTTGGAAGAATTCCATACAGACCTCATATAATTTGTTGTCGTTGACACCATCATACAGTCGATGAAGTTCGTCCCATACATCTTTAGGATTTGAAAATCTCATTACCTTACTTAGCGTCTCATCAGAAATATTTGTAGTGAGAGTGTTTGTGTGTGTGTGTTTGTGTATCCTTCACATAATTCGCCAGTGTCTTTAGTCTTGATACCTAACTCTCTTTCGATTAGACTTTTGATATGCCTTTTATTTTGGTGGCCCATTCTTTCATGATACAATTGCAAGGTATCTTGTGTAAGCAGAACACAAGCAACTTCCATGGGTTTTATTGCTGAACATTGCAACTTGTACAGTCCACCATACCTCCGTCTGGTTCCTGTCACGACCACATTTCCGTTAATAACAAATTTGCAGCTATCAACTCGTGACTCAAACAGACTTTCTGGATTATTGTCTTGACCTGCTAAAACTGAAAATAAATTCTTTGAAATATTCGGAACATACCATACATCTTGAAGAAGAAACTCTTCACCAGATTTGGCTTTCATCCTGATTGAGCCTTTCCCTAAAGCTTCAATCACTTTGCCATCTGCTGTTGTTACTGTGCGACGTTCTTTAAATTCTTGAAACTTTTCATAAAAATCTCCACGCATCGTGACATGGTGAGTAGCCCCGTTATCTACATACCAAGACTCACGATCAACATCACAGTCAGTTGAATAAATTGCGAGAACGAAATTGGTGCTTGTCGCGCCTCTGTCCGAGTTACTTGTACCACCGTCTCTATCTCTCTTCTTCGGGCAATCCTTCTTAAGATGTCCCATTTCTTTACAAATGAAGCATCTACTCTTGGATCCTTTCTGGTATGTTTGTTCCTTTTTGACATGATTATTCTTTGCTTTTAATACTAGCGCTTCTGTAGGTCCACCGTCTTTGTTATTTGCTAGGGCCTTCTCATAGGCACAAATCTGACTGGTGATATTCTCAATAGTTCGATCCTTTTTAGCCATCAACATCCAGCTCGACTTGAAGGAAAAATATTCTTCTGGCAGCGTGTCAAGTATTTTGCAAATTAAAAGGAGTTCTGGAAGATCTTTACTACTATCTTCTTTAGAAAGTTCCGTCTTTAATCTGTGCCATAAGTTCTTCAATTTTGCTATGTGCGATGCGATGTCGTCCGATGTATCTTTACGAAGTTGGAAGAATTCCATACAGACCTCATATAATTTGTTGTCGTTGACACCATCATACAGTCGATGAAGTTCGTCCCATACATCTTTAGGATTTGAGAATCTCATTACCTTACTTAGCGTCTCATCAGAAATATTTGTAGTGATCAGGAGCAAAGCAGTACATTCCAACTTCCTGTACTCCACTTGAGTCTTTTCAAATTCATTAACTGCCCTAAGTAAACCCGCGTCACCTTCTGCAACAACTGGTCTCGTTGGCGGTTTTGACGTTCCTAGTACGATATCCATCATACCCAATCCACGTAGAAGTGTTTCAATTCGGTATTTCCAATGAATCCAATTATTCCCGTCAAGTTTCATAATTTGAATTTTACTCAGCTCCATTTTCGGTAATCGACGTTACTCTGGGCCCATAACCTGTTAGATTAGTTGGTAGATGTGCAGCTTACCGATATCACTATAGACAATATGTAAAATATCTCTGAATAATTAATAAAGCATTTATCAACAAAAGGTATAACATTTATTTTCTGATTTTTCAAAACAATACAACCAAACGTCAATCAATATACAAAGACATATAAAAACTTAGACCATCGATGCAAGCTTAAGAAGGAGGATGGTTTCTCAATGTATCAAACCTTAACATTAAAAACCTTAAAGACAAAAAGGCACCAGGATATGACCTCATTACAAAGGAAGTTTTGAGAGAACTCCCAAGAAAGGCGGTAGTCTTCCTCACCATGCTGTATAATGGAATACTAAGGGTTCAGCACTTTCCAGACCCATGAAAGGTGTCACAAATCTTAATGATACACAAGGCAGGAAAACCAGCAAACCAAACCACCTCATATAGGCCCATCAGCCTCTTACCTATCTTGTCAAAGGCTTGTGAAAAGTTGATCCTTCATCGAATTTTGCCTGTATTAGAAAGCAACAATATCATCCCAAACCACCAATTTGGATTTAGCCAGCAACATTCTACTATCGAACAAGTCTACAGAGTAGTTAAGAGAATAAGAAAATCTCTAGAGGAAAAAGAGTACTGCTCGTCTGCCTTTTTGGACATCCAGCAGGCATTTGATAAGGTCTGGCACGACGGTCTTCTTTGTAAGATAAAAACAAATCTTCCGCACAGCTACTACATTATGCTGAAGTCCTATCTGACAGAAAGAATCTTCCAGGTGAAGGAGTCTGAATTAACCTCTAAATTTCACAATAATGAAGCAGGTGTCCCTCAAAAACGTCTCAAAAGAAAAGACATACTGTAGCTAGACTGCATAGTAATATAAAGAGTAGCTGTTCTCGCTGGAGGATGCACTTGACAAAAAAATAATAAACACAAAACATCTGCTTATAGTAGAGTACTGATTGCAGATTAGCACAGAGAAAAAAAATATATGAGCAAAACATGGGATATGTTTGTTTACCCCAAACGTCTCCCGTATAGCTTTTATCATATTTGCCCCAGAATCTGTAACGAAAGCCATAACCTTTTCAATATCAATATTCCAGTTTCTTAATATTTGTGTCAATTGTTGTCCAATTGTACTCGCCAGTATGACTTTCTTCCAATTGAAAAACTCCAATCGTCATGGATTGAATTTCATCCGTATGCAATTTCATTAGATATTTTGGTTTGCAAAATGGCATATATTAAGGCTGAGTGTACTGCGGTCACAATTATCATTTTAATTTGTTATGTAGACTGTACGCGCCCTTTTTTTTTGCACGCATTACTTTCGTTTTGCAAAGTCACGGTGCGTTGGCTCATTACCGGCGGCGGCCACGACCGATCATCCAGGCTAGGTGCATCTGAGGAGCTACACATATAATAGTGTTTCTTGATGCTCCTCAGATTTTTGAAATCGTAATTTGAAATTATCTTGAGTTTAATTAACGCAGCCAATCGGCATAATATATTACGGCTAGTAATGATAGCTGTTTCCGAATAAACCACTTTAAGTAGAATATAATCTTTCACCCCAGCTGGGGTTTTCCACTTGGGCTTAGAGAACGCCCGGTATTTGGTTACCTTTTTGACCATCGAGGTCAGAACACCCTGAGGCTAGTCTACCGGACCCAGGAGAACGAAGCTGTCGACCACCATCGAGGGACAGCATACCAGCACAGGAGAGTACCCTGGACCAACACCGTAGGTTAAGTGATCAGACGGGCCTTCTGCCCACGCCCTAGTATTTTTTACTACCCATAATATAATTGTTGTTGACTTGGGACCATTGTTTTATTCTACCATAGTCCCAAACGTCACACTGGCCGTAAGTCCCAGGTAAATAGTGTTAGACATTGTCTCTGTCCAAATATCCGTGGTTAAACAAAAACGATCCACATTCACAAAGTTCTCCATCACGATTTTTGATAATGTGTCATTCTTTTTATAATTTTTTTCCTTTGATTGTTTCCCGACAAGGCACGGTTATCCGGTCATGTTACCGGTTATGTTATCCGGTCATATTTCGCACCTCCTTTCGAATATTGATACACATTTTCAAAGGCATTTTTTATTTTCGGAGTGTTAGCAGATGTACTAGGCGTAGGGCACTTAATTAAAGGGGTCATAACCACAGTAGATGAGCAAGAAGCTTTAGCGGAATCAGCAGGCGTTTCTGGGATTTTAGCACTTTCATCCGATGTTTGAAAGATTGCTTCCAGAACTAGATAAAGTACCACCACATACAGGCAACTTACTTCAAAGAAAAGAAAGATTCAATTATACTTGTTTTATAAAGTTTTATGCTTGTTTTATTATTTAGATGAAAATATTTAATAAACTTAAAAAATATTTTCATCGATCGATTTCATCGTTAACCTTTACGATAATTATGCAACACCATTTGCATGGTTAAGTATATTTTGTAAAAAAAAAACCGTTTGTCGATTTCATCGTGAAGTCAACACAACACAATTCACATCACTAAACTTAAAATAAAATATAAATAATGTACTATTTTTTCATAAAATCATTTTGTACTATTTTCATTGTAATTCATATACTCTGATGAACTAATAACTTACCGCTGTGATTTACCCGAAGATTTATCGTCAACGTCATAATCATCTGGATATTTATGTTTAATATGTGCTGCTAGGTTACTAGTGTGTTTCCAGATGTTTTAACTCGTTTGTTACAAATAGTGCAAACGGCTTCACCGTCTTATTTTTTGAAATACAACCACAATTTACTTCGCTTCTTAATTAAAAAAAAAAACATACAGACGAATTGATAACCTCCTCCTTTTTTGAAGTCGGTTAAAAATAATTAGTTCAATTTACCCACAATAAATCAACCAACGCGTTCTGTCACTTCCACAGACTATTATACTACTAAGAGAGAGATACTACATCACTTCCACCAATGACCAACGAGATTTTTTTGATCAATTGTCCCTAATAGAAAAAGCAAAGGGATCTGGCCCATACAGCCAAGTTTTCAGTTTTGTATTCTTTTTAATTTTTTGCATTGAATTGAATCACCAACAGTGGAGGATCCGTTTGATTCCAACGAGGCGACATGCGATACATCGCTATTAGCGCAGTTTACGTGTACTCAGGATGAAGAACAAGAAGAACAAGAACAAGAAGAGAAGAACCAGATGAACAAGAACAAGAAGATAAAGAAGAAGAATAATTTGAGAGTTAGGACTCGGACGATTAAATTTCACTACTTTTTTTAACTTAAATTGCTGTTATCTTTTCAATCTCTGCTAATATCCATTATTTTGCAATAGTTTCAAAATCTGTAAAGCGGCAATATACCACCGGTGGGCGATGACAATAGAAAAATCAATTGTGTCTGGAATCTCATGCTTGACGGGTTAAACAGGATCACAACTGACCCGTGGAATAGGCCTAGTGGGGCAACCACGTTGAGAAAAACGCGCTAAGTACACTACCTCATAAGTGACGAGGAAACGTGTGCATATTATGACGATTACATCTTTTACAACTTTTTGAATCTTTACATCTCAAAAACGGTGGCTCGTAGGAAAGAAGTATTAGTATATTTTTTGTAAATAAGTTTACGTTCTACAATTTTTGTCTAACGTATTTTTATGATAAAACTAACCGTTTTGCTGAAAATCGCTAAAAACTCATTTTTTTGATCTTTGACCTTGAATTTTTTTTCCCATACAGGGGAAAGATGGGGAACTTTCAAATTTTATTTTTAATCATATTTATAACAATCTTACTGATTTTTAGCTTTGTGGGAATTTATGTACCTTTACTCTTATTTTTTGGTCTAATTTGACCGGACTACTCGTCAACACGGATGCTTGTGAATCAAAATAACACCACTTTTACTGCTTAAAATCCACTAAGCAATATCGATAAACTATCGATACAATCCGGGCGCCATTCATTTCCGCCAAACACCCCTCTACCAAAGAGATTATAAAACGCACACAGATTAGTTTACTCGCCACAGATTAGACTTAGAAAAAAACACAGATGAAGTATTAGTTACTGTGTCCACGTATCGTGTATAAATGTTCTCACTTATAAACAACATAAGTGATTAATAGCGTTCCGTCAGCAGCTCCGCAAAACATCTCGTTGAGTTCACAAACATATCTGGATATTTTGTGCCCCTTTTATAAATGAACTTTTGAGCTCCAGGGTCGTCGGTCAAATTAGTTTCGTCATAATTTAGAAGACAGTCTGGTTCTACATCTCTCACGCTGACCTCATAATTATCAAAAAACTTGCCGATGGTGGTGAAACCACTTACTTCAACTTAGCCCGAACGGTAGTTATTTTTCATCATTATCATCATTATCAGCCTATATACGTCCCACTGCTGGGCACAGGCCTTCCTACATGGGAGAAACACATGAGGAGTTTGGGCCATAACAGATAAGTTATTTTTACCTCATGACAAATGAAATTAAAAACTGTAAGTTGAATCAATTTAATTGCAAATTGATTTTTTTTAAAAAAGCATAATGTATATTTTAGAACAATGGATCCAAGAAAACGTGGTCACAATATTTTGGAAAAAACACTTCAAATATTTATGCACCTTCGCAGTGGTACATTGTTTTACTACGGCAAGAAAAGAACCATTTCTGTATGAAGTTGAAGCAATGACTTTCCAAAACTTTTATAAATGTGATACTGTCGGTGAGAAATACTTTAAAGGAAATCTGACTGGGAATATCAGTAAAGCTCTACGGGCATACTTTTTTTAAGTTTAATTTTAGTTTCTTCTTATTTTATACTATCAGTTTTGGCTGAAATTTTTTCTGTTGTGATTGTATCTCCACATATTTAAAATGGTTGTGATAAGACTTAATTAATAATATATATTATTTTTTCTTATGATCTCATTATTCTAAATACTATATAGGTATACTACCACTGATAATTAATATAAGTAAGATTTATAGTACAGACTGTATGTCTAAGTGTTCATTTTTTAAAGATTTAATTGTTAATTTGATTGTGAAACTGCTGAATAAAGCTCAATACATTTTAAAGTAAATTTTATTACAATTAGTAATAAAAAAATACCCAACTTTCTAAAACAAACGAAACTTCAGTTACATTCAATCAAACTCTTTAATCTAAAAATAAAATATAAGCAGTTTTGCCTCTATTTTATAGCTATAAATTCGCTTCTAACGTCATTGTAGACAATATCACAATTTTATTATTTTACTATTTTTCTGCTAAAGTATAATAAAATGTTTTTAGATGGAATCGAGGCATCCCAAAAAACAGATAAAATACTGCTGCGTACACAGAAGATGCGTTAAAAAAAGATTTATCGGAGATTAGAGAAAATAAAGTTCCTGTAAGAGAAGTATGTAGAAAATATGAAATACCCCCAAATCTACACTTCTGGATAGGATATATGGAAGAACGACGGATTGCATAAAAACAAAGAGGTCTCTTTCTAATCTGTGTGCCAGATCCTATACTAGGAACAGTGGTGCAGTGGCTTATAAATATCGCTAAATGTGGGTTCCCTGTTAAAAAATAAGAAGTTTTGGATACCGTACGAAAGATTCTAAAAGATTCCTCTATACCTAACAAATTCAAAGATGATCCGGGTCAAACCTGGCATTTGAATTTTTAAATAGAAATCCAGAAGTTTAGAGCAGATCGGCAGAAGGAATCAATAGATAGAGAGCTCAAGTTAGCGAGGAGTCCATTAGGAATTGGTTTAAAGGTCTCGAGCTGTTTTTGTTTGAAATAAACCAAAAAGAAATTCTCAACCGGCCAGAGAGTATTTTTAATGGCGACGAAAGTGGCTTTTCGCTTTGTCCAAAGACAGGTAAAGTACTGGGGCCCAGGTGATTCCGTAACCTGTATCAAGTGCAACAAGGAAGCGAAAAAGATAACTTGACTGTCATTGTAACCTTTAATGCTAACGGAGATGTCTGTCCGTCATGCGTGGTATTTCCCTATGTGCGCCCACCACGGGCAGTGGTAGAAAGCATGCCACCGGATTGGTGTTTGGGCAAGTCAGAATCGGGATGGATGCGAGGTGACGTCTTTTTTCGAATACGTTACCAATGATTTTAATAACTGGCTCCAGCGCAATAATATACAAAAAACGGTCCTGTTGCTCATAGATGGGCATAAATCTCATATCTCTCACAGTGTGTGAACAGATGCAAATAATATTATATGCTCTACCGCCTAACACGACACATATCCTTCAAGACAAACAGATACAGGATGCGTATATTTTAAAAAACATTGGACGCCTTGCAAGGTATCGCGTCGCCGTCCTACTACATCAAAATATGCAAATAAGAAAAAAGTCGAGTGTGTCCACGATATTTTTTAACAGTATTACAAACCACAAAGTACAGGCTTCAACCTATAATGAAAGAATATTATAAAACTGGATAGCTATTAGCTGAAAAACGAGGAGGCGATCGTACTTCAATGAAATTCCAGGAACCACATTACTGTAGAGGAAACACTAAAAGATTGCATTTGCCATCAGAATTATAAATAAATAAGTTAAACAAAGAATGCAGGGTGGCACACTTAGATCGGTCAGTATGGCAAAGTCTGAAACTATAAGACATACGAAAATCTCTTTTATGGAACGATGTCATCGATTTTAGTAATAAGAAAAACTGCATTCATACATTTAAAAAAACGTGTACTCAGCTCGGGAATCGAACATCGAATTTGAAAAATAAAACTAACACTATTTATATTTAGATTTCGATTATGTAGGTCTTCAGCAGTAAACGTTACTATGAAAAACGTAAAATGAATAAAATGCATTGTTTAATTAAATTAAAGGATATGAAAACAAGGCATAAAAAATAAAAAAATACGAAACTACCACTATTACCACCAAATGAGGTTTATCACGTCTTTGTATCTACATACTTATTCTAAGTGGGCGTTTCAATTTATTATTAGTGTAAGTATGATTAATTCTTCTATGCCCAGACGTCAACTTATGTTGTCATAACAATTAAAATTTAATTGTGTCTGGTTTATCGGGCTTTGATGGGTGAAGTAAGCAATTACAATCATAAATAGATAATATTATCGCAGATCACAATATGTAGAGGAAAGTCACCAAATATGAAATAGTATCCTAATATGGAATACCTTCATTTCTATAAGACTATAAGTATGAAACGCAACACTCGACCATCTTCTGTTTCATTCGGTCTACTAACTATCGCACTCACACCATCGACTCAGTTGCGCGAACGCTTCACATGTGGCAGGCGTGTTTTGTTTTGTTGTCGTGCAGAAAATTTTAAAGGTAAGTAATAAATGAGTATTACCAGCTGTTATGTTTGCATCACTTCGCGCTCGGACGTGCAACTGTACGGACGTGCCCGTGGTGTTTTGCCTAAGAATATTCTCATTGATTTATAATTTTAATTGAATAATTTAATTAATTAATTAATTTATAACTTTTCGTTATAGATATATTTGTGGCGTTGTTATTTAGTTTTCGTTTCAATAAGGTGCTTGTTTTTCTGTTTTTATATATGTGAAAGTGTGTGGTAATCCTGGTGGTTCCCGTCTCCCGTCCGGTGTGCTCCCTTCAGGTATTTTTGTGCCTGGATCAGGTTGGCGTTTGTTTTTAGTAATTTTAATTGCAATAATCAGCTCAAATAACCAAAAGAGGACCACGTACAAATGGCTTTTGACACCTCATTGACAGCTCCCTTCGGGGCGTTGTTCGTGTGGCTGTCACTGTCACCTGACATCTGACAGGTGTCATTTGATTGTGACGTTAGCGTTCCGTTCCACCGAATTTCTTTGTTTACTTGTGTACGTTACATGAAATCTTGTATATATATTTGGTAAAAAAAAAGGGCGTGCAGTATGGAGGAGGACGAGGAGGCTCGGCGCGTAACACGAGATTGCATAGAGGCAGAAATGGCAAGAAAAGAGGAGGAATTGCGGGTTCTCGAGGAGTTAGGGCGAGAATCCGGTTTCAGCCCCAGGCAATCTCTGGCCCGCACCCCACCAAGTGGCTTCACCACACCGGCACCTGCGCCTGCTCCAGTTCCGACATCATCAGCCACCTATGGCAAGCGAGGCCTGGCATCCCCTGAGGAAGTCCAGGAAGCCGTGCGCCACAGGATGACTGATCGCAGGAAGCAAGTGGTTCCCCCCATTGGCGGCATCCTTACAGTGCAGTCAGTGCAGCCTCGCCCCGCCCCAGAACCAGAGCAGCAGCCGCAACCTGACCAGCCAGTCGAGCGGCGAGAGGGTTTTGCAAGCATGGATAAGATGGAGTTGTTAGACCTGGCCTGCGTGGAATAGCCACCGTCACTAATGCCACCAACAAATTATACCTTGGAGATAAATCTTGCGTTGCATCTCACAGCCAAGACATCTTAGCGGCAGTCGTAGCTCTCGAGCTTAAGTTAGCAGATATGGAGCACTTGGTCAGCGCTACCAAACTACAAGCGGCCACAGCGGAGCTAGAGTTTGCGAAGAGGCACCCAATGTCCGGCCCTTACGTGGCGCCGGCTCCCCTGGGCTCAACGGCACCGAGTTACTCCAATGCGCTCAAGATGCCGCGGGGAAAGGCCCCCTTAGAGATACAACAGCAGGGCCCGTCTGTTATTTTCTACCCAGCCGACGACACGCTGAAATCGTCTGAGGACACCAAGAAGATGTTGCAGTCAGCTATCAAGCCGGGTACTAAGGGCATCCAGATCCAGAGTGTCCGCATGGTAAGGAACTCTGGAGTCGTTGTCAGAACAGCCAATGCCGAAGCTGCTCACGACTAAAAGCGGCAGCGCCGTCGAGTCTGAAAGTAACGGATCCGAAGGCCAGGCGACCCAGGGTTGCTTTGCAGTACCTCAGGGCCGACGTGAGTGAAGAGGATATCATTCAGGACCTTCATAAAGTGAATCTCGCAGATGATGTAGAATGGCCACTGTCAAAGATCAGAGAGTCCTGCAAACTGGCTGTGAAGAGGGCAGTTGGTCCGAAATTCTTAGTAGTGCTGGAGTGCTCCATGCCACTGCGGGATAAGCTGGTGCGACTGTGCAGTGTTTATATCGGGTTCCGACGAGGCAGACGTCAGCGATCACGTAAGGGCGACCTGTTGCAACCGGTGCCAACAGTACGGCCACCCAGAGAAGTATTGTAGGGCCCAAGAGATGGTTTGTGGTAAATGTGGTGACACTGGTCATAAATCCAGCGAGTGCGAATCCGCGACGCAGTGTTGTGCAACTTGTCGCCGTTTCAAGCAAAGGGATGTGAACACACGTTACCGCCGCCGCCTCCTGTCCGGCGAGACTGAATGCCGAACAGCAAGCCATGAACATGCTCCAGTATGGATAGTACGACCACAAACAAACTTCGTTTAGGGCAGCTGAATCTCAACGGATCGCAATCAGCTACTACAGAACTACTCATTATCTCAAAATCACATCGGCTCGGCTTCGTGCTTGTTCAGGAGCAGGAGGAGGAGGATAAGGATAACACGTTGCCGGCGCCGTTTTGAGTTCGAGGAGTTGACTGGGACAGGTTCTGCTCTTTGCTTTATGTGCGCGTTGGAAGCCTGAAAGCTAGCCTTCCAGCCCCTGGATACTGCAAAAAATTCACGGACATCCTGTTGCATACCGTCAAAGAGGCTATTGGCCAACAAGCGCGAAAAGATGATGGGAGGTATGAATGGTGGTCACCAGAGCTAGATCAGATCCGCCGTAAAGTTAGCAGGGCTCGTCGTGACTGGCAGCGATCTCGACGTGTGGGAGGAGTCCAAGAAGAGCTACTTCATGACGCACTACGCTCTATTCGATTAACCTACAAGGAGGCCATAAAGAAAGCGGGACTTCTACCGGAGATCTTCTAGCGGAGTCGGGTAACGACGACCCGTGGGCTGCTGCATACCGGTTGGCGTGCGGGCGTTTCCGTCCGCTGCCAAACGTTATCAACTGCATTAAGCTTCTGGAGGGACATACGACAGCTTCTGGTGACACCATGCACTCTTTGCTGGTTTTACTCTACCCGGACGACAAGACGGAAAACGACACACCTTACCATCGGGAAGTGCGTGTAGCTGCCGCCCTCGCCCCGTCAGGGAGCGACTCTACGGAACTAAGCAAGATAACGCTGAACAACATCATCTGCGCCTTGCCTAACACTGCCGCTGGGATCACGGCCAGAATTGTCAAGTGGGGTTGGAAGGCTGCGTCTGATAAAATGTGGCATATTTATCGTTCGTGTATTGTGCAAGGTGTCTTCCCGGACATCTGGAAGTCTGGTAAGCTGCTAGTTCTGCCAAAGGGTAACGGTAAACCTCTCACAGAGCCTAAGGCTTACAGGCCTATCACTTTACTTCCGATTTTAGGGAAAATTCTGGAACGGGTCATAACTTCCGGCGCTCCCCCCCTGTACCGTCATATATCAGAGGCGCAGCACGGCTTTACCCGCGGCCGCTCCACGGTCACGGCGCTCCAGCGCATTAACGCTGTAGTGTATGCCGCGTCTCCTCACATTAGGTTATGAATAGAATTAAGGTATAGTATGTAATTAGCGTAGTTCTTGAGTAATAAACCATCGATTAACTGGAACAGTCGTTTCACTATCAGCTACTCCCGGGTCCCACATTGCATGGCGACCCATGAGCAGATGGGACATTTTAAATATGTTTTTTTATTTTATCAAAAGTGTGGACTATTAAAAGGAAGAAAGTTTAAATAATAAAATCAGTGGCGACAGAGACGTTAATTAAAATAAAATGGACACATAAAATAAGTAGATTTAAAATTTATATAATCAATAAATAAGTAGGTTTATGGAAAAAAAATGTGCTCTGAACAAGTGTTAAAAAAAACAAGAAGAAAAATGCTATAATTTATACGGAAGAAAAAGAAAAGATTGCTCGATGAACACGAAGAATAAGAATAAAAATAAGAAACAGAAAACTTAGTGTCAGATGCGTTCGTTAAAGATTTGACTTTTAAA
Source organism: Nymphula nitidulata (assembly GCA_947347705.1). NCBI lineage: Eukaryota > Metazoa > Arthropoda > Insecta > Lepidoptera > Crambidae > Nymphula > Nymphula nitidulata. The sequence goes on from OX374636.1 coordinate 14,233,887, forward strand.
ATGCTGGGTGCCGGGAGAAGTAGCAGTCCGATGATGATGTTATGCTGGGTGCCGGGAGAAGTTCCAGTCCGATGAGGAAATTATGCTGGGCGCTGGGAGATGTTGGAGTCAAAGGAGGATTATTCCTTAGCGTCAGGAGATATACATATCGAATTTCGCCGGCTGATGCTGATTTCTCTCGTCGAAGGTTTTTATTTGTATCATTAATAGCATATTATTACAGTCTTATTATAAAAGAATCTGTTTATTTCAAAGTGATTAATAATTTACGTTTGATATTTTTTTTTACTAATGTACGTATAAGTAATATTTACTTAAAATTATAAATTGACTCATTTAGGGAACACTGTAATTTTACACTAATTGATGATTTAAAAACTTTTTTCTTTTATGAAATGCTATTTGGAGATTCGGAGCACATTATTCAATAAGTTTTTTCATAGCTTATATGTAAAAGTTATGAAACTGTAGGCAACTAATTAAGTAATATTTGAATTAAGAAAATCCTTAACATTTTGTATTGAATATTTTTAAAAGACGGTACATATTTCTTTCCATTAATGTTAATTTAATCCAGTTTATTCAAAGATTTTACATGAATGGTGTTTACAAAAGTATAGAGAGCTTTTTATTACGGCAAGTTACGATAGACGAAAGTTATAATACTATATTAATTACGTTACATTATTATATTCAAATCAAAGTCACCCGTAATTCAAATAAGCAGCTAATGAACAAAACATACATTTCAAACTTAGAATAGTTGACATATAGGTAAATTTCTAATAATACTTTTATATTTTTGATCCATGGGAACATACGAGTAATGCCAAATAAGGTTCATATTCTCATAAACTGTTTTATTGTTACATAGGGAAATTTCCTAACAAAGTCTTGTAAGGTTAGAAGTATCTATATCTGTGACAAAATATTGTTTACAGGCAAAATATAATTCATGAAATCTTTAGTTACATTAACGTTCTTTTTTTTGGTACAGCTTATCCCACTTAATAGTCACTCGGAGCCATGACCACTACTAAAGGTAAGTTGCATTATTTTTTTAACTTTTAAAGTAGAGCCAAAAGTTAAATTATTATAGTTTTGTGCATATGACTATTTAACACTGTTTTAAACCTTAATACTTTAAATTCTTAGTCATTTAGTTAAAATTAGTCTTTAAATTTTAAATACTTCAGATAAAATATTAGATTCCATTCAACACAATTAGGTGTTGCGTACTGATAATGAATATATCTTTTTGATAGCAATTTGGCGGAATTACTTTTTTTTCATAAAAACTTAATATATATTATTTAGAAAAGAATCAGATTGAACTCATTTGTTGTTTTGTGAATATGAGAGCGCGTATGTCAATAACCTTTTTTTGAACTACTAAACATTAGGAATATCTATATTATATAATCGAAACATTTGTAATTTATATTTCTCTTCATTATTAGAAGATAAAAAAAAAAGATTCACATTCCCGTTACACGAAGGTGATCTTTTAATTAATGATAAATAATACCAATTTGTAAATGTGGTTTGTTTTTGGATACAGTTCAAGTTCCGTTACCCATTTTCATACTTTTCTACACGTGTAAATATTTAAAATTGTGCAATCATAAATTTTATTGAAACACTAACTATAGAGAACTTTGCACTCGACACAACTGCTAGATTTGCATTTTATTTGATACCAGTGAGTCGTAGGTAGAATAGTTGCTTTAGTTCAGCTAAGTATACGTCATATGAGACTTCTGCGAAGCATTTGATAAGTAACAAACAACATTACAAGAAGTCGTAGCAAATAAATAATTGATAGGTAATTAGAATTTAGATGAAAATGTGTTTAGGCAATAGCAGTCTAGTGTCAACAGTAAATACTTTGTTAGATAGAAACGGAATACCCTAACTGAATCATCTTAAAAATTAGTTCAAATTTCTTCTTTTAAGACGAAAGTTTATTATTAGAAAAAGATTAAGTAGCAAAAGTTTAAATTCTAATCAATTGTAACAAGAAGTTAGGTACTAACATTATGTGTTATTATTAATTATTATATTGGAAGCGTAGCTAAGTATCAAATTCGTGCCCGAGAACACACGTGTCAGATTATTGTAACTTAGTTGTGTGGTAAGAAATGATTACCTTACATGCAGTATAAGGTGTTGTTTATCGTAACGTTGCATATTCTTAGTATTCTGATTAGGTGAAGTCATAACAATGCTGAGTAATATTATTAAATAAAAGTAACATGTTGAAAAATACACTAAAATTTTATGAAATGAATAGGAAAACATTAATTTATTGTTGATTCATTAATAACATTAACACAATAGTTTTCATTAGCGCTAGGACTTATTTATCATCAATAGAAAATACATATAAAAAACATTTGATTTGATGATAATCATATTATATAAAAACCAAAAATGTAGGAATTGATAAAAGTATAGTAACAATGTCAAATAATAATGCGAGGTATAGAATAGATTAGGCGGAGAGTATTAAACAACTTTTTGTAACTTTTGATTACAATTAGGTACTGTCCTCTTAATATGAAAAAGAGTAGGGAATAGGTTTACGTTTCAAGCATTGTTATGTATGATAGAGACAGTTTAATAGAAGTTTGCGAATGATTTGGTTACTAAGATATTGTACTGCTATAGGACTGATCACCCAAAAGCAAGGCAACACTCAAAATAATCAAATTATTCATATTATGGTTTAGAGTAATAACAAAATGGTTTCGGAATGAACAGGATGAGTGTATATAAGGTAATAAGTAAGTATGCGGTACACTAGGTAGGTACTATAGGGATCAGATCCTTCAGAATAAATGCGATGTGACCGAGAGTCCACGCTGAAAGCTGTTGGAGACCATGAGGAAGTCTTAATTCATGATAACCCTATTAATAAGAATGGTACATGGAGGGTCAGATCCTTCCATTCGATCATGGTGCGAACGAGATTTCCTCTGTGAGATATGTTGGAGTCCATTTATTGTAAAAAAGTAAGAGGCTTAAACCATGACCCCCAGAATAATTAGGGCGCGCGACCCTTGTAAGGCACTAAGATGCCAAAATATGATAAAAAGAGTCGACTTCAAATAAATAAATGTACCAAATGAAATGAAGTAAAGAAAAGATGTCTGGCCAGACTGTATAAATATAATAATGAAAGTACCAAGAACAACCTAGTATAGTGCGAGATAATGTAATTATTTGTATGTATGTGTGTGTACCGATAGATTTCTATTTACAGAAAAATGATGAATAAATAGAAACAATGAGATAAAGAGTGGGGTTGTTTTCAGTGTGAGATTGAAATAAAGGATGATGTTGACAGACTTTGAAAAACTGAGATATATAGTTTACTATAAAATAAACAAGAAGCAGTTTTAGGATTGAAGAGTTCCTAGATGTTGTGAATTACTAGTGTGAAAAATCACTTAGGTATTAGAAAGAATTGAAAATCAATAACTTTTAATGAGAGAACTAGCACGCATTATTATATAGTATTATGATTGTGATGATAACATGGAAATTTGCTTAAGCTGTACACGATTAGAAATGAAGTTTTAGGATATTAATAAATGTTTCAATTTAGAAATTATACTGTGAAATTAATAATAATATTTTCAAATCGTGTTTTTTTTTTTGTTAAAATGGAATTGGGAAGAAAATGTACCTTACTTGACATTGATATAATAAAATAAAGTTGCCAATAGTGTAGGTATAGATAATATTTTATTATTTTATGTTATAGAGTTAATACTTTTAAAGCATACCTATAGTTTATTCTTACATACCTAAATAGGTATAGCGATGATGTTACTTTATTTTTTATTTTTGATGTCCATATTTTTTTTTGAGATTTGTCACAGATTGTGCCCTAAATTAAATGTTAAAATTTCACATACCACACTGTATGTTGTTGAATTTACAGAAAAAAATAATAATAATGTATTAGACATATATTTTTTTTCCTTTACAAAAAAAGGGGGGGCGTGTAGTGTATGCCGCGTCTCCTCACATTAGGTTATGTATAGAATTAAGGTATAGTATGTAATTAGCGTAGTTCTTGAGTAATAAACCATCGATTAACTGAAACAGTCGTTTCACTATCAGCTACTCCCGGGTCCCACATTGCAACGCCATCACCGCAAGCAGTGCTGCTCCTTACGTACAGCTGATTCTTTTGGATATCTCGGGTGCCTTTGACAATGCGTGGTGGCCAATGATTTTACTCAAGGCCAAGCAGGCCGGTATTTCGCTCAACATATATAACATCTTGGTCAGTTACTTCACGAACCAACGTGTGGGTCTCTTTGTGGGGAACCAAACGTCGTGGAAACGTTGCACCATAGGCTGTCCACAGGCATCGGTGTTGGGCCCGACACTCTGGAACCTCCTCCTCAATGACCTCCTGCTGCTGCCGAGGCCAGAAGGAGTACACGTTGTCGCTTATACCGATGATGTGACGTTAGTTATTGAGGCTTCGTCGCGAGCCGAAATTGAACGTAAGTCTGGGTCAATGCTGGGTGTCATATCCGATTGGGGAGTTCGAAACCGTCTCGGTTTCGCCCCGAGAAAGTGCCTGGCAATGACCTACAAAGGTAAATTCCCTTACCGTTACCTTACGGACCGAATAACGCTCTCCCGTAATTCGGTCCGTATGCCGCAAGGCAGGCAGGACCATGGGTCGGTGGTGGGATTGTTATGTTTGTATACATAAGTGTTAAACTATTTAGTATATCGGTATTATGTTTATTTCACCATTTTGTGATCTTTTGTCATTAAAATATTGTGACTTGAAAAAATATTTAGAAGAGTATGAACTAGTATAAAAATCCAAATATGAACAGTCGTCGGTGTCTAATTATGGAATATTCCATAATTAGGTCTTAATATTAACAATCCGAAAGTTGATGGTGACCTGAAAGTGAAGAAGTCTTATTTCAGGCATGTATTCAATACAAAATATAATCTTTCATTTGGTACTCCGCATACCGATGTTTGTGCAACAATTTTTTTTATACTACTAGATGACAAACAAGCTGACGGCCCACCTGATGGTAAGCGGTTACCACCGCCTATAGGCACCTGCAATAACAAGAAAAAATCACTTGATATTTGCGTAGTCATCCTGAGGCCTTAGATAAAATGCCATCCATGCCCAGTAATTACACTTTGATAACCCATCATTCTCTTCAGACTATGAAAGCGAATCGAGACCTAGCGATGAGCCTTGCAGATTTCAAACAGACCGTATTGGTGTCGTGCACAAAGCAAGAGACGTCCAGCAATACTTTTGCAGATATGGTAAAAAAAGGGGCCAATAGTTTTGTTCGTCCAAGCCCACTCAGCTTTGTCGCGATTTATCCTAGTGACAACACGAAGACCAGCGATGAAACGAAAAATCTGGTGCAAAAAATCATCTGCCCCGAGGAAATGAATTTGAAAGTTCGAGGAGTTCGCAAAACTAAAAATGGGGGAGTCATCATCAGCACAGAGACCAAGGACGATGTGGAAAAAGTAAAACAATCTGTCCAGCTCGCTGCCACGGGCCTTACCATAGATGAAACTCGAAAGCGCAAACCTCGCATTATAGTTATAGGAGTTCCCTCATCAATGTCTGAGTCCGACGTATACAAGAGCATATTCGAACAAAACTTAGCTGATAAACTTCCATCCCTGTCCTGCGACACCTTTTTGAGCACCATTAAACTTAGCCACAAATCTGGTAAGAAGAACGCAGAGAGCTGTAATTACATTTTAGAAGTGCCAGCCGAAATACGAAAGGCCTGTATTACTCAGGACAGATAATTTATTAACTGGACCTCTTGCCCGGTAAGGGATTTTACACTTGTAACCAGATGTTACAATTGCCATCTATATGGTCACGCGGCCAAGTCATGCAGGTCAGAGGTCTCTACGTGTGGACATTGCGGGATAGACGGTCATTCCATTCAAGAGTGCACACAAAAAGCAGGGCAGCCTAAATGCGCTACCTGTCTACGCTATAAAAAACCCAGCGATCACAAGACAGGAGACCCAGAATGCCCAGCTAAGAAAGCTGCCGAGTACAGGTACATTAACTCAATCGATTATGAAGGCGCCTAGGAGCGCCACACACTAGTGTATTTTTTAGATCTTTAAGTATGGACAAAAATGTCATTTCTGAAATCGACAGTATTAGTGTATTTGAGTCCAAATCATGTGAAGTTGAAGATTGCAGAAAATATCTCTCAATTTTTCTAAATTCGCTAACTATACTTACTCAAAATATTCGTAGTATTTTTAAGAATATGGATAGCTTTCAATTTTTTTTACATAGACTTCAACATGACTGTGATATAATAGTGCTAACCGAGTGCTGGATATCAGGCCGAAGCGATCATCTTCCATCCTTGCCTGGTTACAATCAATATCACAGCACTAACAACTACAGACAAAATGATGGTGTGGTGATTTATACCAAGGAACCCTTACAGTTTACAATCGAATATCCAAATATTCAACACTGCAATTGTTTAATTGTCAAGATCGGCACTAACATAGCAATTATTGCAATGTATAGATCCCCTTCGTCTAAAAACTTGACCTCCTATCATAACTCTTTGAACGAGATTTATGAATCACTATCCTCTTTTAAAAAAAATTTTAAACAAAAATTAAAACCGACTTCAAAAAACTGAAAAGGATAAAATAATTAAATTTAAGTAGGTATTCATCCCCTAGAAACATATTTTTGGAGTCGGTGCTTCACTTTCTATTGTTTTTGGAAACCACTTAGCACCAACTCCAAAAATATGTTTCTAGGGGATGAATACCTACTTAAATTTAATTATTTTATCCTTTTCAGTTTTCTGAAGTCGGTTTTAATTTTTGTTTAAAATTTTTTTTTTCACAATTTTTAGTGGTAACTTTCTACGGTCGAAGCTAGATGGGTGATCGTAAACTTATATTGTTTCCTACTATCGTATCGTTTCACTAAAAAGTCATTTGAAAAGCAAAACTTTGCAATTTCGCATATGTAGACGACTTCATAATTTAAGTTTTTTAAAATTTAAAACCAAAGTACCCAACTGTTTTTGAAAAAATTTTTATGGGACCAAATGGCAGCTATTCCGCATCGAACAAAAAAAGAATCACGTAAATCGGATCAGTAATCTCGGCGTAATCGGTGTACATACATAGAAAAAAAAAAAAAAAAAAAACATACCGGCCGAATTGAGAACCTCCTCGTTTTTGAAGTCGGTTAAAAAATATAATCCTAACAGGCGACTTAAATATAAATATAAGACCCAATTTGCATGATGCGGGATCACATGAATACCAAAACCTGTGCTCATATCATGGACTTCTGCCCGGTCACACTTTGCCTACACATCAAAGTGGTTCCTGTCTCGATCATATGATGATAAGATCTAGCTTTCCTTGTATTACACTCGTCATTAACTCATCGCTCACTGACCACCACGCTGTATTACTAACCTTAAATTTATCGCTACCTAAGCTTAACCGTAACTGTATTATACCTAAATTAAATATAAACAAGCTCGAATATGATTTATGCAATCTTGACTTTCGCCCAGTTTACGAAACTGCTGACGCTAATTGGTCTTTATCGTATTTAATAAATAATGTACAAAATGCAATTCTTAAAAATTCAACATTAGTCACAGTAAATAAGAAATATCATAATATTAAACCTTGGATCACTCCCGGCCTTATTCGGTGTATGAGACACAGAGACAAACTTCACCAGAAAGTAAAGAGATTTCCAAATAATCTAATTCTTGTATCTTCCTACAAAAGATATAGGAATTTCTTCAACAACCCTTTAAAGAAATTGAAAAATGAATACGATAAAAATGAGTTGCAAAAAGCAGGTAAAAATAGCAAGCAATTGTGGAAACACATTAAAAAAGTTACTTACACCGCCAATCAGCATGAATCCAATTCGAGTTTACTGCTTTCTAACTCTTCACCACTTTTGTCAGCTAACAACGTAAATAACTTTTTTGTCAACGTAGAGAAAAACCTTTCAGAACGACTAATGAAACAAACGCATTTCCAGCCTGATGCAGGCAGCCAGAAACGTAACAGCGCTAGCACATCTTTTGTTTTGCTAGATACCGATGAACAGGAAATAGCTCGATTAATCTCAGGTCTGAAGGATGACTGCGCAGCTGGTTGGGATAGCATAAACAATAAAATCCTTATACTCTTTAAGCATATCTTGATTCCACCACTTACATATATTTTTCGAATATGCCTTTCTGAGGGAATCTTTCCTAAATGTAAATGTGTTACAGTGAAAGGTTTTAATGTTCCCTGACAAAATCCAACCTAATTTGGTTTGCTGAGCTATCGGTGCATTGTGTTCTCCTTTTACCAGCCCACTCATGATGACATCTGAGTATACGCAGGCATCCAACAGAATGTCGATTGGCTTAGATACGTTGTATTCGGGATCGGCTAAGTTCACGTTTTGTATATGAGACCATGTTCGCTTAGAAAAGGAGGCGTTAGGAAGATCGCTTATAACTCGAGGAATAACGGACGCTTCCGTGTTAAAGCAATAATCATCGTAAATCGATTTGCACTCGAGAGTAACAAGACTTTTGCTTAGCTTAGGGTTGGTACCCACACCAGATACCGATGCGCTGAATTTCTTTCGTGGCCGCTGACGCTGCTGCACGTTGACGCTGCTGTGATGTGTGAGTTTTCCAACCCACAGAAACGCTGCTCTTGTCTTCGAAGATCGCTCACAAAGTTTGGGCACAAAGGTCACACGGAACTTACACGTGTACGTTACAGTGAAGTGTTATAGCCAAAGTTTTCGCTAGTTCGCTTTTCACAGGACTTCACTCGCGTAAGGTCCTGTTTCGCTCGAAGGACCAAAAGAATGTATGGTAAACCACACACTCGGGATGCTAACGCTAACGCTAAGGGACGCTGAAGGGGGGTGACTCCGAAGAGCGCTAAATAACCGAACCCGATGAGTGACGATTTTACACTGATTTATTGTTTCCACCAATATTGCTCAATAATTAAAGTACAGCGCGCGACGTCACGCAAGACACGCTAAATTAATCTAGGTCACATTAAAATGATGTAAAAATTATGTGCGGTTAGCCCGTACATATTTTTTCAATTGTTCTTTTTAGGTTATCAGTATTTTAAGAGTAATTATTTTATTGTAATAGGACCTTTTAGAAATATGTAAATAAGTGCTGAATTCGCCTAAGATACAGGTTTTAACCTAGTTTAGGCAACTAAGTTTTTATTGTATTTTAATTATTGTAAGAAACTTGATTGTATTATTTTTTGCCCTATTTTATGAATAAATATTTATTATTATTATTATTTATTTGTTGGCCCTGTTAAAAATGTAAAATTAATGTAAAAGTAATGGGCCTGTAACACGAGCAAAAACTTTAAATATAGGCATTTTCAGTTACCACTATTCATATCCTAGTGGTTATAGTCCTTCTAAATTATAAAAAAAAAGTGGATCATCCCTAAAAAAATTAATCCCACAAGCAATTGGACGGCAAACATTTCATTTTATTCAAAACATTCTTCACTGACATTTAGTTGAAGTAGCCCCAAAAACTTTCCTGATAGTTAAGTTGACATGAACTATTTGCTGATATCACCGTTTTTCTACGGTAACTTGCAAAACACTCTAATAGCATGTCACATAATTCACGAGCGTCGCAAATTATTCTTGGCCTTTTCAATATTTTCATTTATTTCTTGATAAGTAATTTTTAAATTACCAACTTGACATTGTCATTATAACGTTTGAAGAATGTTTCGAATAATCTGATTGTCGCTTGAAAAGAGTTTCAACTGTGATTAAATAAAGAGGTTTGATATTAATTTACATTACCCTTATTCTTAACGTAATTACAATAAAGATCAGTCTTGATTGTTTGTAAGTAGTACTTCTTGGCCGTGCCCTGTACCACGTTACTTTACGACCGGTAAACGATAATATCGCAATGGAAGTTACATGGATTATGGGTATTAACTTTAAATTAAATTTATTCCTAAACGACGTAATTTGAACTATTTGGACCACATTAGAGTAACTTTAAGTGCTCGAAATAATCAGCAGAAGAAGTTTTTGCTCGTGTTACAGGCCCCACCCTGTATAACCGTACCTAGGCACCTATTTAATTTATTCGGTTATGAAACATAAAACATTATACTAGGTATTAAAGTTAATGGCACCAATGCCAAAAATATTTACATACGGCATAATCATTTTAAAAAGTAGATTTTGTGGAAGTATCAAATATTTAAATAAGTATACACCTATTATTTCATGAAATAGATTCAAACGTATCTTAACATTCAATTTTTAAATTATCTTTTGCCATTCAGCCATTTTGTATTTTCTAAACGTATTGTTACATAGAATCTATCTTAAAAGATCGTAAATGATGGGTTCGAGCGGGGTGGAGGGGGAGCCCAGTGCTTAAAAATGACAAAAAGGCAAGTCATATAATCAGAACATTGATATTAATACCGAATCTCTGAATCTACATTTCGCTTCTTCGTCCAGTTTGTTAGGGGCCAACATCAAAGCGAACACCTTGCGTCATTTGTCGGATGTTCCCAAGCCTTCCTGTACTCCTTTCCGTTTCATCCCAGTTTCCATTGACAACGTGAGGAAATCGATTTTGTCAATCTCTTCTACTGCATGCGGCTATGACAAAATATGCTCGAAAATGATCTTACCACTGCTTCTTGAACTTTCCCCTATACTTACCCATATCTTTAACTATTCACTCACTAGCAACTGTTTTCCTTCTGCTTGGAAACAAGCTCACATAATTCCTTTACCCAAGATCACCCACCCTCAAGTTCTGTCGGATTTCCGACCTATTTCTATTTTACCTTTCCTCTCCAAAGTTCTTGAGCACTTATCCCATAGCCAACTTTCCCAGTATTTGTCTTCCAACAATTTACTCAGTCCTTTCCAATCCGGTTTCCGACCGGGTCACAGCACAGTTAGCGCTCTCATCAAAGTAACTGATGACATAAGGTTTGCCATGGAGAATAAATCTCTCACCTGTCTTTTGCTTTTGGACTTCAGTAACGCCTTTAACGGCGTTGATTTCGATATTCTTCTTGGCATTCTCAGTTCACTTAACATATTACCTGATGCTGTCGCCTGGTTTGATTCCTACCTTCGTGATCGTTCCCAATGCATCCGATTAAATGACGAATTTTCCAGCTGGTGCAATTTGGCAACAGGGGTTCCTCAGGGTGGTATACTGTCTCCTCTCCTATTTTCCTGCTTTATTAACACAGTTTCGTGTACAATTTCTAGCAACTTCCATTTATATGCCGATGACCTGCAGGTGTACACCCACTTTCCTATTTCCGAAATTGATAAGGCTATTAAAAGCCTAAACGAGGACTTAGAGAATATAAGTGTCTGGGCAAAGTCTTTTGGACTTCATATCAATCCTGCTAAGTCGAAAGCTTTAATAATAGGTAGTAGACACTCAACTATGTAACTGGACGTCAACGCTTTGTCTCCTTTGACCTTGGATAACGCAATAATTCCTTTCTGTAAATTTCCTTGGCCCAGACACTGATTCTCCCTACTTTAGATTATGCCGACGCGTGTTACCTGGACCTCACGGAAGAACTTCTTAATAAGCTCGAGCGACTGCAAAATTTGTGCCTACGCTTCATCTTTGGGTTACGTAAATATGATCATGTCTCACAGTTTCGTAAGCAACTTAAATGGCTTCCAATCCGCCTTCGCAGAAATTCGCGTATTCTTTTTCTCCTTTTCAATATTTTATATAACCCAGTATATCCTTCATATCTTCGCGAGCGCTTTGATTTTGCTCATCCTCCCGACGTTATTTGCAGATCGCATCTCCGTACCCTTCTGAAACTGCCATCAAATACTTTCCGAACTAATTTCTTCCTCGACTCATTCACTGTTCATGCAGTGAAACTGTGGAATGCACTACCACCATCAGTACGCGATATTCGCTCACTACCACTATTTAAAAGTAGAGTAAAAGAGCACTATCTATCCTTAACTTTAGATTTTGTTCTCCTAGTATCTTTTCCTATCTTTCTTCTTCTTATACATTTATGTTCATGATATATGGTATTTATTTATTAGTATAAATTGTATATATAAAATAAATTATATATATTTATATATGTATATAGGCCTATATCTAGTATAAGTATTTTATTTATATTAGGCATATTTATTTATTGGTACACGCGACATCCACGTTTCTCAGCATGTCTCCTATCACAGGTGGGTTGGAAGAGATTTCTTATAGAAATAAGCCACACCTTTTGTACTCTTTATTATTTTTTGTTTTCCTATTTTTGTATTTCTTGTGTGCAATAAACTATTAAATAAATAAATAAATAAAAATCAGTTCTAACTTGTAGTCGCACGACCGCCACCGTCTCGTGCCGCAACGCAACGTCATCTCAAAAACATATCTATGTATAACTAACTATCTTAGTTAGATATACGTTTATAATTTATCGAAATTGCGAACATGTATCTATACAAAACAAGTTCGCAGTTTCGATAAAATTTCAAGATGGCGGTTATATCCAATGATTTTTGACAGTTCAAAGCGTTAAATGGCTTTATCATATCGCGTTTCGGTGGTCATGCTAGGCGGGCTGGTGAGTCTTGGAAAACATTAAGCTAAATTGCAAAGCGATGTGGCATCACAGACTTCCAATCAACAGAGTCGAAAATTAAAACCATGACTCAATTTAGTGACATGGAAAATTGTTCCCCTAATATACCATCAAATACAGTTCAAGATTTTAATGATATGGGCATGAGCACAGCCGCTGATATATCAGAATATGTGATTTTACCTCAGCAGTATAAACAATAATGATATTTTGTTAGAATTAAAAGTATTGGAGCAAAAATTAGATGGACATGTCGAGCAATTATATTTCAAAGTTTATGGAATTCAAGAAACACTGGGCATTATATCAAATAATCAATAGGTAATCATACAAATTCTATATGAATTTTTGACTCAATTCGATGAGTTCATTAAATGTTCATCGCTTGAATCCAGAGTACTGAAAAGCGACAGTGACATTTTAAGTTTCAAGCTCATAAAAACAAGCAAGCGATGGATGATTTGGAAGAATCACTTAAAACTAAAGAAACTTCGGATAACGTAAAAAAGAAATTATGTAATGTTTGTGGTCAAGGAAAAGGCAGAGCAATGAATAATGCATATGCGTTAATTGACTCCATGTTCGACCGAAAATTTCTACAATCATGCTCATGGACTGGAGGATCCAGGAATCAAAACGTAAAAACGAACTTGATGTGAATAATACATTTATAGATGAAAAAAACTGGCTTATTAAAAATGACTTACAAATAAATATTGACAAAACTGAAATGATGACATTCAAATCTTATAATTCTTATTTTCCTACACTTACCATAAAGTATAATAATAATTGAATAGGTAAGCCAAGTGAGTAACATAAAATTTTTAGCTTTTACTATTGTCGAACATTTGAGTTCGAAAGAACATGTAAATCAAATATGTAATAAGTTGGACCGCTTTAATCATGTTCTTAGAAGACTGAGACAAACTGTCTTAATAAAGGCAGCTTTCACTGCCTATTATGGGTAAGTAGCGTCAGTTCTTGGTTACGGTCTAATGCTATTGGGTAATTCTGTAGAAGTAGATAGAGTTTTCAGAATATAAAAAAAAATGCATGAGCGCTATTTGCATTGCTTGGTATCAGGATAGCTGCAAGCCATTATTTGTTAAACAAAATGTACTGTCCTTGCCATGCATGTGCAATATAAGGAATAAGATTAAAAGTAATCCACATTACTTTCAATCTTATTCCATAGTTTCAGAAAGAAGAATTAGATCAAACTATGCCACTAAGCTATATCAATCACGCGGACATAAGTATATATATCGGAAAAATGTATTTCATATGTGCATTTAAATTTATAACAAGCTACCTAACCGTATTAAAATATTGTCAACAAATAGAATATTTACAAAATAATTAACAAAATGGCTGAATGAAAGATGTTTTTATAGTGTCAAAGAATACATAGAATACAAAGGCTAGTGATCGACTTCATTTGGTTTTGGATTAACTAATCAATATAATGTAATGATTTTGGTTCTTTTTTTTTACTTGTATTTAAATTTAGGTATGCCTAAAAATTTGCATACCTGCCTGCAGGCTGAATACATGTAACTTTAATTACGTAAAACAACTTGTATGAACTGTATTCACGCAAATAAATGATTTGATTTGAAAATTTTGATTTAAAAGTTACGAAAGACTCATAGATATATTTTTGTCCAGTTCCCAAAATGTCATAATCATAATAATCATAATCATAATCATAATAATATTTATTGCGAAAACTGTGTACATATACAATGTGCGGATGATATTGCAATACATTAGATCAACAGTATACCCATATCGGGCATGCAATACAATTTTAGTTTAAAACTAAATAATAGGTACAATCACTCTTTTTTGTTTTGTATCAAAGTATTCATTCATACTGTAAAAAACGTTATTAATTAGCCAGTTTTTTAGTGTGTACTTAAAATTTGGCATTTCAAGATTTTTTATGTTTAATGGAAGGTTGTTGAATACTTTTATACACATACTGAAAGTACTTTTATAATACATGCAGTTATTTATTTTTGGAATACATAAATCATATTTATACTTATTGCGGATATTTTGACGCGTTTTATTTTTGCTGTCAAAGTATTCTGGATTTTGTTTAACAAACATAGAAACCTCTAAAATGTAAATATTTGTTAACGTCAGAAATCCCTTTTCCTTAAAAATATTTCGAAGAGTTTCATCAGAATACATATTGTATATAATTCGCAAACATCTTTTCTGTAGAATGAAAGTTGACCGTACATTAACAGAGTTTCCCCAGAATATCACACCGTAAGTGAGTAACGGGTAAACCTGTCCATAATAAGCTGCTCTTGTTACATCTATCGAAGTGGTTTCGGCTAGTACAGAAAGGGCATAGCAATAACTTGATATTTTACTATTTATTTTTAAGATATGCGCTTTCCAATTTAAGTGAGTATCAATAGTCACTCCAAGAAAGTTTTCATTTATTTCGTTTATTTTAGTGTCATTTACAGTAATATTAAGTTTATCTGAATTAGTTTTATAATTTTTAAATCGAATGAATTTGGTTTTGGTGAGATTTACATTTAAATTGTTAGGATTTAGCCAGTCAATCACTGTTTGTAAGGTTTTATTTATATTAGTTTCAAAGGAAATATTTCTATTAGTATTAGGTATAAAAATTGTTGCATCATCAGCGAACATAACGCATAGGTTATCCGGGACGTTTGGTAATTCATTCACATAAGCTAAGAAAAAAAGAGGACCTAAAATGCTTCCTTGTGGCAATCCCATGGTAATTTTATTTGACTTGGAATGCACTTCTTTAAAAGTTTTATTAAACTTATTAAATGTATCAATAACTGTAAACTGTTCCCTATCTTTTAAATAATTTTCTAGGAGTTTTAAAGCTAAGCCACGTATACCTAAATTATTTAATTTATGAAGGAGATTATTATGTATGACGCAATCAAATGCCCTGGTCATATCTAAAAATACTCCAACGCATGGTGTTTTCTCATTCAATGAGCCCCATACCTCTTTAAGAAATTTAAATATTGCGAGTGTAGTAGATTTCTTTTTTTGGAATCCAAATTGATTTTCATTTAACAACTCATGTTTGTTTAAAAACTCTAGTAATCTATTGTATATAACTTTTTCGAATACTTTGGAAAAACAGGATAGTAATGATACGGGTCTGTAATCTTTGACGTTGCTCTTACTACCTTTTTTAAATAAAGGTTTTATTTTAGCCATCTTTAATTCATGAGGAAATACACCAGACTCTAACATTAAGTTTATTATATGTAAGAGTGGTTTGCTTATATATTCTAAGGTACTTTTAATTATTTGGATTGGTATGTTATCATATCCACAACTCTTTTTGTTGCTTAAACTCATAACAATTTTTTTAAGCTCATATGCGTCAATGGGTGTCAAAAATATGCTGTTTATATGTGAATTGTCTTTATGTTTATTTTTGGATGGATGGCCGCAAGCGCCAGATGTAAATATTAAATATTTCAGCAATAGTACTTGCATCCGTAATAATATTCCCATCTATAGCGATATCGCTTATAGTATTTTTAAATGTGTTTAAAGATATTGTTTGTTTTTTTATTAAATTCCATATTGCTTTGTTTTTATTGACACTTTTGTTAATAAATGAAATATTAAATTTTTGCTTTGCTATTCGTGTTACAGTTTTAAATATTTTACAGTACTTTTTATAGTTAGGTGTAAGGTAAGTTTTCTTTTTATGGATTATATTATAGTATAATTTTCTTTTAAATTTGCTAGCCTGGTTTATGCCTTTTGTCTGCCATTTTGTCTTTTTACTGTAAGACACTCTAATTCTTTCTAGTGGAATACACAAATCATATAATAATTTAAATAAGTTGATAAATGCACCATAAGCTGAATCTACACTGTGGTGCAGATATACCTCAGAAAAACTTATTTGTGTAATACAAATTGTAATGTATGTAAAAGTAACGTAAGGTAACGTAAAAGAATATTAATATGCTTATCAATGTTTCTTTTGTAGACATACCAATATTTTTCTGTGAAGACTTGTTTACAAGGGACATTTATGGTTTGGCCGGAGTGATCAGATAGTCCAAGGTGTTCAACTTTGGTAGTATAAGTTTTAAAATTGGTTAAAATATTGTCAATACATGTCTTTGATCGCAGGCTTATTCTAGTTGGTTCGTGTATAGTCAATTTTAAGTTGTATTTTAATATGGTATTTTTAAACCATTCACATTTTCTATTATTTTCTAGTATATTAATATTAAAATCTCCTGCTATTATAACCTTTTTTTTAACATATTGTGTGCGAATAGTAACTTTATAAAATAATAAGTCCAGAGCCTTAATAAAAACATCAAAGTTGGAATCTGGCGTTCTGTATAAACAAATAATTATATTGTTTAGTTCTGGCAATAATATACCACAACATTCAAAATTAAGGTCCATGCTTAATGAATCTAAACATTTAAGAAGTTCAAAATTTATATTATTCTTTATATAAATGCAAACACCTCCTCTTGCTTTGCTTCTGCAATAAGAAGCCGCTAGTTTATACCCTGGTATTTGTATAAAATTTACATCTTGATTTCTAAGAAAAGTTTCACTAAAGCATACTATATCAATTACTTCTGTAGATAATAATAGCTCGATCTGGCTAAGCTTAGACCGAATACCCTGAATGTTCTGGTGAAATATATGCAAACTAGGAGCCTCAGATGAAGGCACGAAAGGAATGATCTATTTGTTTCACTGGACTTACAGGACACGAAAGTGTTTCGTGAGAGTCAATATCTATTATATTTGAACTATCAAAAGTTTCAAATGAAATATCTAACATTAATTTTTTTACGTCACTTAATAATACCTGAATACCGTTTATGTTAATTTTTCCAGAATACTTTGAGAACATAGTAAATGAATATTGAACATTTTTATTTGAATCTACGACAAAACAATATTTGTGATTTTTGTTATCCTTATACAGCAAATTATTAAACATTTCTACTCTTTTATTAAATATTTTAGAGTTATAACAATACTTAAACGTAGGCATACATAATATAAGATTTGTATGCTGTACAGTCAAGATTCGCTTCCTCAGCATTTGAACTAATTTATTATAATTTTTAGATACATTGAAGTCATCTTCACCTATCATTATTACACAATAGTCGTGCATAGTAAACTGTTCAAGCTTTGTTTCCAATCCATTTAAAAGTTGTGCTATTTCACCGCCTGGCATCCGATAGTGACAGCACGTACTGAATTCGGCAAATTTACTCCTTACCACTGACGAGGTTTTATTATGGTTAATGCTGGTTATCAAACACAGTTTAGGTTTTATATTTACACAGTTTGTTTTGGGAATGGCAAAATCTCTCCCTGTTTTAATGCAGCCGCATGCTGCATTTGTACTGTTTGTTGCAGCAGTGACTGCGGTGAACTGATCGTAATAAATTAAAGACTTATCAGATTTTTTTGAAAACCTTTGCAATAGGTTTGTTTTCTTGCTAACTTTTTGCTCCTGATCAGGACTTCCTAGAGGAGTAGACATGCCTGGCCTATCCAATTTGATACTGGAGTTGATGTCCTCAATACTTATGGTTTTATACAAATTTATTATCTTTTCTTGCTTTTCATTCACTTTTATAAGTTCTGTATTTTTAATATTTAAATTATCAATTTCATCGGTTGCTATTTGTAATTCAGTCTGTAATCTTCTTATTTCTATTTTCAATTCATCAATATATAAATTTCCGCTAGAAGTGACATCTGGTAAGCTGTTTGAGCTTCTGTTTAAATCTTTTGTAATAAGTGGTGTGTCTGTTGATGATAAGAAGGATGCTGTCAGATCTGGTAAAGATATTCGCCTTGTATTTTTTCGTATCGTAACATAATTGCTATCGTCCTCCATTGGAGCTCCAATGTCCATGTCAGGTAATGAATCAAAAGAATTACGCGTCGGTAAATTGTGAATGGCAATAGAACTTGATTGCTTCATAAACCTACAAGAGTCACATTTGCAGTTTCTCCTTTTCTCTTTTGTCATTAAGTAGAAGAATCTTTCTCCAATACTAGTGCAGTCTAAATGATAATAATTTTGGCAGTCTGCACATGTTATAAAATCTCTTTTAGTAATTTCCAATCTGCACTTATCGCATATTATCAAAGACATCATAAGGCGAGATTTTAAAACTTTAGTTAGATACCATATTCCATATAAATAGCAAAAAAATATACCTTCTCCAAAATTCCATAAAAATTAGTACTTCTATGTTACTGAGCTCCTATCGGGATCCACTGATCGCAAAAGGTCTCTTTCGCAGAATGTCTCCCTTGGCAAAATGTCCTTTTCTCAGAATGTCTCCTTCGCAAAACGTCCCTTTCGCAGAATGTCCACTTCGCAAAATGTCCCTTTCGGTGTTGTGATTCCTGACCCGACCACGACATGGAACGGAGTTTTTATTTTGGCACAAACTTGGTAACTTTAATTGTGTTTTACTGTGCCACTTATTCCAAGAATTTGTGCCTTATACTTTTTGAGTAATAAGATTACGATTGTGGTCGGGCTAGGGATCACGGTTCCTGACCCGACCACAACCTGATCTTATAAAAGATCAATAGTGTGAAGTTACTAATTATGCCAAAAATATGTGTCAAATTGTGCCTTTGACACACGTAATGCATTAAGTCAAGTCAAGTAGTCAGGCCCTATGTTAGTGGCCATATATGAATTAAACATTTAAACTCTATTGGTTCTGATTTAACTGAACTGTTGTCGTAACAAAACTGGTCATATAGGATTACGGAGTAATAAATAAATATGGGGTTTATTTTGTCCGCTTCTTTATTATTGAAACAAAAAAGTTATTTCCTAATTTCAAGTTTGTGAAAATAAGCACAACAATCACGATTTTAACATAAGCATAGTAATCACAATTTTGATCAACATAAATAAGCACAACAATCATTATTTTGATTAACATAACTTTAAAATATTTGAAAAATATATGTGATACAAAATGGAAATGTCTGTAGTTCTGGCCTAAGAAACTGTTGTATTTAACTTTGTTTATTAAAATGAAGTAACATCCATCAATCAGAATACAATATTAAACATAAAACTATTCCTCTTACACAATTCTGATGCTTAGTACGAGCCAAAGGCTTTGTAAGCACATCAATCAATGTGTTTGGTTCTATTGTGATGGACTGGATTCATTGCCAATTTTTGGGCAGACTGTGAATCATTGTAAATAGTAACAACAGCTGACTCACCAGTCAGTTCAAGCATCAAGCGCTTCAGGAATACAGCCTCTCTACCCGCATTGGACAGACTGACATACTCGGATTCGCTCGAAGACATAGCAATACTAGTTTTTCCGGCCATAGAGAAGTAGAAACCGCTATATGAACTACGATCTATAGGACACAGCTGGCCCAATCTGCATCCGCGTAGCCAACTAGACGTCCACCGTCTTTCCTGTAAGTAATGCCCAAATTCATAGTGCCTTTCAAATATTGTAACACTCGTTTGGCCGCAGTCCAATGACTTTTATCATATTTAGTGTTAAATTGGCTTAAATATGATGTGGCAATTTTGGATTTTATGCATAATCTATGTATTTGAGTAAACTGTTTACGATCTCTGAGATACGATTCAGTTCAATACAGTATCAATGTTACACCATTGCTCCACGACATCAAAATCCGTATGAATATCTTCTGATGCTGGTGCAATGTCGGGTTGAGTCTGCACATCTCCGATGACTGCACTTGTCTCAGATCAGACACACCATCTACTCCGCCATCATTAGGCACTCCCTAATAGGGGAAATCCGTTTATGTTGGGTTAAGGGACATGCCGGAATTCCCGGCAATTTTAGGGTTGAAATGTAGGCAACGGAGGCGGCTCGTCTTCACAAGACCCTGACTACCTGTCCGTCCCATTATCCTATATTAGAACCACAATACAGGACCTCACCCGCCAGCAATGGTAGGATAGGTATTCCCTCGCCTACCAAGGCTTCCACACCAGATCTCTTTTCCCCGACTTAAGCTCCATTTCCCTTCTTCATTCCAT
This sequence comes from Nymphula nitidulata, assembly GCA_947347705.1. Classification (NCBI taxonomy): domain Eukaryota; kingdom Metazoa; phylum Arthropoda; class Insecta; order Lepidoptera; family Crambidae; genus Nymphula; species Nymphula nitidulata. The sequence continues at coordinate 14,254,696 of OX374636.1, forward strand.
CCGCTCGCATTCTTTCCACCTGACCCAATTTCTCACAGGTCACGGGGCTCATCTTAGTTACCTCTACCGATTTCACTGGGTCCCTTCCCAGTTCTGCCCCTGTGACTCATCCACCGTCCAGGACCCTCCCCATCTCCTGAAAGAATGCCCGAGGTTTACCTCCTCTAGGCACAACTACACCATGCCCATCCCGGATAAATATCCTGACCCATTCTCCCTTCCAGATATATTGAAGTCTGAGCGCCTCACGCACCGCCTTACTAACTTTATCGAGCAAATATACCAGAACCTTAAAAATTTTAATTTCCCCCCTACCTCAATTCCCCTCTCGACACTGCTACACTCTTAGCTGGCGGACTTGATTCACACACACGCACACACACATACACGCACACACACATACACGCACATACACGCACACACACATACACGCACACACATACACACACACTTCTTACACTCGCACCCACATAGATCTACTAACATTCTTCTTCAACTATCCACTTCGCTGTTTTTACCTGGTGAAAGCCCCATATTCATTAAAATTCACCTAAGCTGGCAACACAGCTCCATACTAGCCTCAACTTTTTTCTAACAAGTCGTCCATTTATATTAGAAATATATTCTTTTGTTTTTTAGCTGTTGTGATATTTTCGCAAATTTTCGAATTCAACCATCGTTGACAAAGTTGGCAACCTCGATTTAACTTAAGTATAATGTCTTCATTAACTTTCTCGGACTCTGACGCCACTCCTTGCGGATCATGCACTTGCTGTTGTAGATATTAAGTATTCATTTATCGACTATAATCTGTAATCTAGATTGATTATATTATCTATGGTAATAAGTGATCTCTGCTAATAAAGAAGATGGTATTCTGAAATTAACTCTTATTATTACTCTAATTCTTAAATATCTAAAACATGGCGCTGCGTATTTAAAAAAACAACATAATAATTAAAAGAGAAAGTGAATTGAACGTGTGTAACAAGTTTATTTAAAATGGAATCACTTGCAACGGCGTATGGAAAAGTTGTGTCTAGGGGATGGCGACATACTAAAAAAAAAATTAAGATGGCGATTATTCAAACAAAAATTCTCGCTGTTCTTACAATTATATAATTGCAACAAAGGGGTAAACTAATTTTTGATCTCATTATAAAACTGTACTTTTTTGCCTCAAAGTGCCTTAGAAATTTTGTGATTTGAACAGGTTTAAAATAATAAAGTTACTTTTTTCCATGTCATGTCTTATTTGAGATGCCAACGAATCTAAAAACGTCCTTTCCAGGAGGCCTAATAACTCAAACACCCATTCAAATTGTAAGAAGGTCCAACGTTGTGTAACGTAGTTGGCCCCTAGCATCACTAGTGCCTACGCAATATTGCGTAGTTGGCATTCAATGTGTTAAGTGTAGTAATTATAATTGTAAAGTTTTAATATTTTATTTACAACTAGATGACAAACAAGCTTACGGCCCACCTGATGGTAAGCGGTTACCGCCGCCTATAGACACCTGCAATAACAAGGAAAAATCACTTGATATTGCAGGTGCGTTGTCATCCTGAGGCCTAAGAGGAAATGCCGGGCATGCCCTGTAATTACGCAATTTTAGGAATGTTATAATACCGATTTAGTAATTAGATTGAGATTACATGTACTTAGTTAGTTATCTCTTTGTTGCTGTATATTGTGTGTACTTTAGGAAAACAAAACGGGTATCGCCGGGCCCCAGTGACTATGTCTATTATTTTGCATTTTCCATTCGTGTTACAAGTAAGTTTCTTTTTAACCGACTTCAAAAAAAGGAGGAGGTTATCAATTCGTCTGTATGTTTTTTTTTTTATGTTTGTTACCTCAGAACTTATGTCTGGGTGAACCGATATTGATGATTCTTATTTTGTTCGATGCGGAATAGTTCCCATTTGGTCCCATAAAATTTTTTTGAAAATCCATTGGGCAGTTTAGTTTTTAAATAAAAAAAAACTGGAAAAATGAAGTCGTCTACATATGCGAAATTGCGGATTTTTGCTTTCCTATGAATTTTTAGTGAAATGATACGATAGTAGAAATCAATTAAGGCTCACGGTCACCCATCTAGCTTTGACCTTCAAAAGTTATCACTAAAAATTGTGAAAAAAAAATATTTAAACAAAAATTAAAACCGACTCCAAAAAACTGAAAAGGATAAAATAATTAAATTTTAGTAGGTACTCATCCCCTAGGAACATATTTTTGGAGTCGGTGCTTCACTATCTATGGTTTCTGGAAACAACTTAGCACAACTGGAAACAACTAGGGGATGAGTACCTACTAAAATTTAATTATTTTATCCTTTTCAGTTTTTTGGAGTCGGTTTTAATTTTTGTTTATATCTGTTGTAATTCACCGACTTCAAAAACGGCGAGCGTGTTAAGAAATGCATCCAAAGACAAATGTTGATTTTCAATAAAACAAACGTAAATAATCAAAGAAGTTTAATTTGAATGTTTTCAGCTTACCACTGTGCACGGAAGTGTACTCAAAAGCACTTACATAGAAATGAGTTGGAAATACTACACCACCGCTTTGCTCTTCAGTTTTTCTCATTATTTTATTAAAAGTAAAAATTAAGAACCTACATAACTCAACCAATTAAATTTTTATAAAGTCTTGGCAACACTCGTGCGTGACGTCGTGAAGTGGTTTGACAGGAGGCGGGAGAACGGCTGTCACTGCCTGACTGCCGCACTTTGGTTCCGGCCGTCGACCGCGCTTTACTTCGTGTTTATCTACTTTTGTGTTTGTCATCTCAAAAAGCCACTTTGTTAATAACTTATTTTTTAATAAGAGCTAAACTGTTTTACCTACAGATTTATGCTGTTTTAATTATCCTATAAGAAGTAAATAGCTAACCAAAGTATACAGGAAAGGCGTGAAAATGTAGTTGATCTATAGTAAATAGAAAATAGCTTGCACTTGACTTGACATACTGGATATACATTATTAGATTGATTAATATGTATGTTTTTACACTTAACTATGTTTAAAAATAATGAAGTGTGTTAAACACATTTTCCTAATTTATATTGCGTTTCCCCCGAAGCAAGATGTTTGCCGAACAATCCTCGTATATGTTTTGTGTAGTTCGACCATGTTGGTCTTGTAAAGTTAAAAACCACTGATCTGAATTCTGTGTTGATAATACAAAATCCTTGAAATGCAGAAATTTTAAATTACCACAGTCAGATCATTTTACGTAAGGATAGCATTTAAGTTTCTTATTTTTTAATTTCTCCAATTCGAAATTGTCATTTTCACTTATTCTTCTAGCTATTTGTATAAGTGGGTTCTTACCTTGTCTTAATAATTTTTTTATCGAAAATAATTTGTTTTCGAATGGGTATGCATTAAAATTTTGCAATTTCCCGAATCTTCTGACTTCTGGCACAAGGTGGGAGATATTATGAACGTTGCTCGTAATGTAATCTCTGCCATATAATTTAGGAAAATTGTTTATGAAAAATGCTAGTTTCTTATCCAGCAAGATCTAAGAACTCGAAATATTTTTCATTGGGGCATATTGTGATCGCGCAAAAAAATGTTAAAAAGTGATGATAGGCCTCAACACATAACACGTGTCTTAAAATAATAAAGCTTAGATAGTATAAGAAAGTACGGTCCTCGGACGGCTTCCAATGACTGAGCACATTTAGTGATCTAATAGCTCTGTGAATTTCTTTTGGCTTCTGACAAATCAACGAAAAATGTGATATCTTTTCTATGTCATCGGCGTCCCACTTAGTAGTGTATTTACCAAATTTTACATCTCTCCATCCCAACTAGGGCTTCCAATATACCGAGATCTCGGTATTGTGGGATCCCGCGCCATTTTCCAATCCCGTGTGATGCGTTATAACGGGCGTGGGATCCGCGGGATTTGCGGGACTGAAAAAAAGCGTGCATGCAACTTCTCGCGAGCACGATCGCTCGCTGACTGGCGGGCGGCTTACTAGAAGTTTATACATTTCGGCTGTCAACGCCAACGGTCAGTAGGGATGCAAACGATACATCGATATTTTAAAACATCGAGGTATCGTTCATAAACATCGATGTTTTAACATCGATGTTGAACAACAAGAAAACATCGATACATCGTTCATTATGAACGATGTTTTATGAACGATGTTTTTTTGCTGTCTTTCGCACTCGCACCGCGTCGCGGCGTTCGTGTGTGTTTGTGCATTTTCACCGAACAATAAAATTGAAAAACTTTAAAGTGAATTGCAAACCTCGTGATTTTGTATAACAAAACTCAGTAAGCATCCAGAAACAGCTTTATGTAAGTATATTGTTCAATTGACGTAAAAAGTTTACTTAAAAATTTGTTGGTTATGTTTGAATGTTGGTTGTTTTTGTCAAGTTTTGGCGCTTTGAGCTAGACCAGACATTTGTGAAATGCTGTTATTTATAATTTAATCTTCTGTTTACACTTATTTACGAAGTATAGTCTGTTTCAGGAAAAAAGGTAAACAAAAACATAACCTCTAAAATAATGTGTTGAGTAGATTTTACTTAAATAGGTACATATTTCGAGTTCGAGGCGTAGTTAAGTGAAATCAATTGCAATAGTTTATTGCAATTGATTTCACGTAACTGCGTCTGAATATGTTCTTGAAAACACAATTTGTCTACTGAAAACACTATTTTGAGGTTTTTTGTTTACCTTTTTCTAATTTCTATTGAAAAATACTATAGAAATTATATTAAGGTATTATTTTGATCGCAGGTTAATTATTAAAAAATATTTATTAAGATTATTGTTCGTATTGTAATAGTGATGGGCATCGGTTAAATATGTTGTAATCGATATTATTTTAATGTTGTGTATGTTCGATATACTTAGTACGTAATAGTCAGATTTTAACAGATTGAATTTTGTTTCTTCAGACAAAATGCCGAAAAATAAGAAGAAAAGTGCAATTTGGAATTACTTTAAAAGAGGTGTCAATGATAAGGAAGCGACATGCAAATTTTGCAATAAAATCTTGAAGACTTCAGGTAATACTACTAATCTGCGGGGTCACATCGAAAAAAAACACGCTGATGTTCTGCAGGAGTTGATAACAGAAGAACCTTCACAAAAACAACTAAAATCGAATGATGAAACCAATGAGGCTGCCCAAAGTAGCCAACCTGCTATTAGTAATCCTGACAATACTGATGCAGTCATAGATGTTGAATCCACGGACATTTTTAATTCAACAGTTACTTCTATATGTTCGAACACTGAAGCTAAACAAAGATCTCAACAGCAGCCCAATGTGGGTGAACTGTTTAGTAATATCAAAAGTATAACCAGTACCGAAGGGACCAAACATAAGAAAATTACTGAGGCGATTTTGAATTTTATCATTTTGGATCATAAAGCGTTTTCAGTTGTGGAAGGGAAAGGGTTCCTACAACTTATGAAGGAAGTTGTGCCATTATATAAAGTTCCTTCTAGAGAAACGTTCAAAAAACGGGTAGATGATAAGTATGAAGCCACGTCAGATATTTTCAAAAAATATATAAAATCAGCAGAATATTATTGTCTCACATATGATATATGGACAGAGACAATGCAGAATAAGTCTTTTGTTGGAGTCACCATTCACTTTTTAGAAGGATCGAAACTTACAAGTGGTACTTTGGGAGTTTTCGAATTGTACGAAAGACATACAGCAGACTATGTACAACGAAGGCTTACAGAGATCCTGACCGAATGGTGTGTTTCAACTGATAAAGTTACTGCTGTTGTCACTGATAATGACAGTACGGTTATGAAAGTCAACAGAGACATGTTTGGTGAAAAAAAAATAGTACCGTGCTTTGCTCATACAGTGAACTTAACTATCGAGAATCCGTTGACGAGATCTGAAACCGCATCTCAGATTATAGGCAAAGTACGCGAAATTGTAAAGTTTATTAAGCGCAGTGTCAATGCGAGCGATGAGTTGCGTAAAAAACAAAGAGATGCCGGTTTAAAAGAAGGCCAAACAAAGAAGCTTATTCTAGATGTACGCACTCGTTGGAATTCCACTTTTTATATGATAGAACGTTTCTTGGAGTTAGTTTCTACGATTGGTGCTATATTGCTATGCCGTTCCGATGCTCCGCCAATGCTGACATCTAGTGAAATAGGCTGTCTGCGTGAAATCGTGCATCTGATACAACCTTTTGAAAGACTGACAAAGGAGATTTCAGGACAGAATTATGTCACCGTGAGTAAAGTCATTCCACTTGTTAGCTGCTTGCGAGGAATGTTGGAGAACTTTTCTCCGACATTTGAAGCTGCTATTTCTTTAAAGACAGAAATTCAGAAGGAGGTAATAAAGCGATTTGATAAACTTGAACACTGCTCGTCTTTGGCTTTAGCAACCGCGCTGGATCCGCGCTTTAAACTCATTCATTTTAAAGATGCAGTGGCAAAAGCTAAAGTCTTCAATTATGTGAACAACTATGTAAAAAATATGCAAACTATGAATTTACCAGCAGAGTCTTCTGACGAATCAGAAAAAGAAGAAAAGACAGAACGTGAAATTGATATATGGAGTTACCACAAACAATTGTCACACGATAACATGAAAAACAAAACCACGGACACAAGAAAAGCGGAATCAGAATTCACAGGTGAAGATACAAACATTTGATGTTTGTATCTTCACCTGTTACCCCAATAAAAGGAGATCCTATAGAAATCTGGAAAGATATGAAAACTCTATTTCCATATTTATATAAACTGGCTATGAAACATTTGCCAATAGTAGCAACTTCAGTCCCTAGTGAGCGGTTATTTTCTGAAGCTGGAGCTGTTATTACTCGAGAAAGAAACCGATTGCTTGGTAGTAGATTATCTAAATTATTGTTTTTGAATTCTGTAATGAGAAACAAATAGGTAATAAGTTTTGTTTAGTAACAAGTATTCCTCTCATAATAAATTAAATTATCTTTGTCTTTGTCGTTCTACCACTCTTCATATCCTAGTACATTATATCTTTATTATGGATTATTTAAAGTAAGTAATTATCGTGATTATCAAAACGAATCTAACTATATCAATCAATTTTGTAGGAAAACGCTTTTTCTCCGTATTTCAAGGCCGTACTTGTCAACCCTCTTGCTAGTATTTTAAAAAACATCGATGTATCGCCATAAACATCGATATCTTTGACATCGATATTTCACTTTTAAAAACATCGATATTTTTAATATCGATGTTTTTAATGAACGATGTTGCATCCCTAACGGTCAGCGTGAATCTAAAACCAGCCTCTGGCGAAGGAACGGAGCGCTCGCGTAGCGCGGCATGGCTCGTCGCGAGGATAGATATGAACAAGCGCGAGCGAGTGTCATTTGTTAGGTTTTCTTTTTTTGCTGATGGGACTTTTCATAGTTGCCCACGGTCATTTCAGCAATTGTATACGATAAAAGCAGATATTGGTCCTTTAACACAGTTTGTTAACGTTGTTTTATTCATTTACGTCTTAATGTCAGACCAAAAAGCAACATCCTATGAAATAATGCTGAACATGGTTAAATCTCAGATACCAGGCATTAATCCTCAACAATTCATGATGGACTATGAGTTATAAGCAATGCGTGCGATAAAAAAACATTTCCACAGACAGTGATAAAAGGCTGCTTTAGCAAAAGCACTTTGGAGACAAGCACAGAAATTAAAAGTGACAATAGCACAAAGTCAAAAAAGAATTGTGGCTTTGGCTACTGTACTACCATTTTTATCATCTTATTTAATAAAGGATGGTTGGGCCTATATATTAAATGATATGCCAGATGATGACGGCGGTCAGGCTAAATTTGAGCTATAGGTACACGTAGCGTTACTGATTCATGCCATCCTGGTGTAACAAGAATGTAACATGGGATAAAATGTAAAAACTTACCATCCTCTGTTATGGAAATCAGAGACATGACTTGACGGACGGTATTGCAACCAGACGGACCACTGCCTACAACCCTCAAGGAAATAGACAAGTTGAGAAACTAAACCATACACTCTTGTGAACTATTTCATTCAATTTAAGGACTAAGAACCTTTCGGTTAAGTATTGATTAAAGTTTTACCTCATAGTTTGTATAGGATTTGTTATATCGCAGAAGATACGCAGCGACGAGCCCAAGTGTACATAGAAATAAACGGGGCTCAATTTGCACTTACGAAGAACGTAACAAGATGGGTTCATGGCTTATTATTTTTTTATTTAATCCCTATGTAGGTATTTTTTCATACTTGTGAAATCTCACAAATAGTTACAATAAAATGGTATAAACGAGATCTACATTGAAGTATCTGTTACAGATTATCCTAATATTTGACATCAATGGCGCTTGCAGAAGCTCCGAGTTAATGAATCTATCGGTGTACGACATTGAAACACAACCAAAATTAAATGTTGCTCATTTAAGTTCAAAACACTAAGACAAAAAGACCGAATATTCGATTTTCGTGATTAATTCATGATAAGCACTAAGCGTTTCTTTTTGGACTTCAATAATGGAAAATGCAAAAAGAAATGGCAGAAACAAGTTTGGAAATATAACTAAAGAGAAACCTACACTGGGCATTGTTTCCGCCGTACGTCTGCAACATTGCTTGCTGACTACGGTGCAAACTTGACAACACTCCAGCGTCATGGCGGCTGGAAGTCGGACCAAGTAGCAGAAGGCTACATTGAAGAGTCCGTAGAAAACAAACGCAAAATTATTTGAATAACTACGAACTCGATTAACTTGCGTCCATCTACTTGTCGTGAAAATGTAGAGTCCGAACTCAGCCAGCATTCTTCTACATCTTGTGAAAATAAGTCTTAAATCAAAAGTCAACTGTGTGCATCTAGATTGTCGTCACAATTAAAACAAAAGAATATTAATGTGCCCGGTGAAAACGTGAACCTGACAATTAATATTTGTTTGAATGTGTTGCTAGGACTTAAATAAAAGATTATTTAATTGGAAACGGCAGTTTGTTTTATTGTAAACCCTTTTGGAAAGTATTACAGAAACGTAGAACAGGAAAATTATTAAACTCAACTTCACCAGTCATGCACACCACAGACTATATTAAGTTACAGATACAACATACATTTTATTGACACATCTAACAGAATGTTTCTATTATTTTTTCGAAATAAATTGTTTTTACTTTATTTAACTTCAGTTCTTTATTCAGTAGTTGAAAGAAAAGCAGATTTAATGTCGCGAAAGTGACTTATATAATTGCACTCGATGCAATTATATATAAGTCACTTTCTGCTCGGTGCAACAATCTATTATTGCGTCTTATAAATGATTGATGCAGGTAAATAAACCACATAGTTACAATAAATAGAAATACCCATTAAACGCATTATTAAACTGACTAAGTTATTCATTCGTTACTGATAAATATCAAAATTTATAGGCACGTACGACTTGTTTTATTTTCTACGAAAGCCATTCAAGTATTTGCTACTGTCAGTCACCATCTTATGCTGATGAGTTGGTGATGGAAGGTCAACGCCTTAACGGTTAGGAGCTGGAAGATTTTTTCTTAAATATTATAGGTACATATTAAAGTAGGTATAGTTGTATTCTATCGGGTTATTCGGGTGAACTTATGAGGGAAGGTACAACTCCTTAACGGTTAGGAGTTGGAAGATATTTTTTAAATATTATAGGTACGTATTGACAAATAGTAGCATTGGCTCAGCTATTGATTGGCAACCTACGATGTTTACCATTCGAAAGATTGTATTTTTTTACACTTATTCACTAAATATATAGCTCCCCCCAATCTCCAAATCTTGGGTTATTAATCTATTGATTAAGATTATTCATTATTTTATTGGATAATCAATAAATCAATAAAATGGACTTTATTCAAATCAAGGAAAATCAATTTCCTTGATTTAAATTAAAATGATGTTAGATTGATTACAAATTACTAACTTGTACAAGAAATGGTTTTCTTCTATTAAAAGAAAGTTTTTGCTGTTATTTATAAAAATTTAATTACTAAATTTAAGAATACAGTGTGCTCATTATAATTTTTATTTTATTTAAGATTAAGCAGAAGCTTAACCTAAATTTAAAGTATTTTTTTACTAAATGTTACATTTATTTTAATTGTTATAATAATATTAGACTGTGCTGAATCTGTGATTGAAAAATTAAAATTTTTATAAAGTAGAATATTGACGTACCTACTCTTAATATTAAAAAACAATACAGCGAAGTTTATTATTGGAATAACTCCTTCTGGCCTAATAGCTGAAATAAGTGCATCTTATGGCGGTCGAGCATCAGATAAACATATTGTAAATGAATCAGGAATCTTAAATAATTGAGAGTTTATGACAGGAGACGAATCTTTTAAGCGAATGCTTTTATCCAATTCGTGTTTCGAAATATCACACCCTGAAACAGTTACAGTTATTTCGTCTCTCGGCTGATATGATGAAGCAATGTAAATAGGAGTGTAGTACCTAAACCTCGCCAATAGTTGGCAGCATTGGTACACTGCATCGAGGTATCGTTGTCTTCTACTGTTTACTTAAGTAACAGAATGAATTCTTGTTTGGTATTCCTAGATAGCTCCTATGTTGCATCACTGTATACACACGATAGAAGTTTCATGTTCGTTTCTTCATTCATTTGTAAATAATAACGATAATCTTTTGGTGTAACTCTCAATTCTTTTAACAAATTCGTATGAGTAAACTGATTTCTTTTCAGTAACCACTCTTTGCACCACTTTGCTCGATCATTTTTTTGTTTTTTTTACGACGAGTAAAATGCCCAAAACGGCTAAAACATCATCTGTCACTGGTGACGTCATGGCTTTAACTGAACGTCGCGTCGCTGCCGGTTCGAGTTTAAATTGACCGTGTGTGGTGTAGGCAGAATGGTGTATGGCGGCTATAACAGTCATCAGTGCAAACTCCGAATTTAAATTTTTGGCTCTCACCGCTGCCTACACCGAAGGCGCTCACCAAACCTACCTGTTACAATTGGCGCTTCAACTCGTGGCCTACCTCGCAGGAAAGTCACATCATCCTAGCTTCCAGGTCGAGTAATAACCCACTTCAACAACCGGAATTCATCGTGACAAGGTTTGGTCGGACGACAACGGTGAAGAAAGGAAACAGCAGGTCTACGAGCAATTACAACAGCTCCTGTCTACCATTGGCTCCGGTCGACACAGCACCTTGACATCATGCCACGCCTATTTCGACGGTGACAAGGACTCGGAAGTGGTGGAGACTTTCCCGGCGGCTGTCAACGTGTACAAGATCAAAGAGATTGAAGCACTCGCCGGTCTTCCGTTGCTTCTGCGCGCCGATGCGGGTAAATAAATGGTGGCAAGGTTTGAAGCACAACGTCACAACTCATTACGAGATTCTAATTCGATGTCTAATTCATTACGAGATTACAAGCGAAAAGAAAGGGCGTGAAGAAACAACTGAAAATTTCCTAGCGAAGAAACGTATACTCTTCTCCCTTCTCGAAACTAACCACTCTGAGACAACGCTGCTAGATATGCTATATTACCTTCTGCTACTACTTATTTGCGAAAAAATACCGCGTACAACATTTACAAACTACAACGAGCTTAAAACAGCAGCACGCAACATCGAACAAACTAACACACGGCAGCTCACCGACAAGCACGCCTTCAGTTTGCTCGCACCCATCTTGATTGGGAGGTTGAGCAATGGAGGCAAGTCCTGTTCTCCGACGAGAGCAGGATGTGTTTGCACGGTAGCGACAGAAGAGGACGGGTCTACAGGCGGCCTGGGGAGCGATTTGTACAGTGCTGTGTCGCTGAAACAGTGGCTCTTGTATGATGTGGGCCGGCATTTCCTTCGATGGTAAAACCGAGCTTGTTTTCGTGCCTGGCGGGGGACGAGGAGGCGGTCTAACTTCGGACCGGTACATTTCAGATATTCTGCTGGAACATATCGTTCCCTATGCGGGATACATCGGTGATGACATCCTCCTTATGCACGATAACGCTCGTTGTCACACTGCCCGTGTAACAACGGAATACCTCGAAGAAGATGGTATTGTCACATTGGACTGGCCAGCGCTCAGCCCTGACTTGAATCCCATTGAGCACGTGTGGGATGAACTGAAGAGGAAGTTCGTTCCAGAACTCCTGCTCCTTCATGTCTGAATGAGCTGAAATTAGCGTTGATTGAGGAGTGGGAAGGTATTCCACAAGAATCAATTCAGAAGCTGATCAGGTCTATGAAGAATCGTCTTGGAGCAGTTATTAGGACGAAGGGAGAGAACACAAAATATTGACACTTATTTTTAAAGATAAATAAAATTTTTATTTAATAATTGTTGTTGTTTTATTCATTCATTATTTTTCCCTATTTCCTTGTTTTCCTACCTCCTTCTCTTAATTCGGGATAACTCCACAATTACGGGCTCGATATAAATTAATTTGATATCAAAGTGGACAATTGCACCTTTAACATGATGTCATTTTTATGATTAATAAAAAATTATTTAGTAAGCAAGATCACGCGGAACCAATTTCAAGTAACTGATTCTAAACTTTTGCTCTCGAGTGTAGAATCTTCTAATACACCTTGGACAGCACCTGTTGTCTTAGTTCCTAAGCCTAATGGTACAACTAGAGTATGTATAGATTATCGCAAACTCAATGCAGTCACTGTATCTGACACGTACCCTATGCCTGGGATAGACAACCTCTTGCATGAAGCCAAGCCAACACTCCTGGACCTAAAATCAGGTTACTGGCAGGTTAAGATGAATGACAATGATAAAGTGAAGACAGGCTTCTTTACGACTTTTAGAATTTATGTCTTCAATCGTATGCCCTTTAGATTGCTTAATGCACCAACCACTTTCCAAAGGTTGATTGACCGTTTTCGCGTCGACCTTAAAGTTAAAATGCTTGCATATCTCGACGACTTGGTAATTTCTATACTCTCTCTTTCGAGAACTATCTTGCGGGTCTCGAAGCTGTGTTACTAAAGTTACAACAATACAATCTTACTGCCAACCTAGAGAAATGCCGATTTTGCTGTTCTACCATCCGCTATTTAGGACATGTAATAACGCCTAAAGTTACAAGTGGACCCACAGAAAACCGAAGCCATTGCTGTCATGCCATCTCCAAGGAACATACGACATTTAGTGTTTGTTACACGGATGATATATGTTATTCCTGCCAACCGCCCGCCAGAGATGAGTTGTTAGGTATGTTCAAGGCCGGGGGTTTTAACCTAGTTAAATGATCCAGTGATTCACCTGCATTGCTCGCTTCATTGCCATGATCGCACAGGTACGCCGCTGCCGTTCCATTCGAAAACGCCGGTGACTTAAAGGTGCTGGATGTAACGAGGTCCCCAGTTACCGATGACTAAAATTTCCGTCTCGCTTACTCATCGTCCGTGTACCAAACGAAACATTCTTTCAGTTATTGCTCGCCAATTCGACGTACTTGGAGTTACAGCACCTGTAATTTTGTATGAGAAACTTATTTTACAACAGCTCTTTATTCTTAAAATTGATTGGGTTGAAGAACCACCCGCAGATATTTTGAAGACTTGGACTAATTACGTCACTGAATTAACTTGCTTAAAACAATTGCGCATACCTCGTCATCTTGAAGTATACGAAAATTCGAAATTTTCCCTAATCGCCTTCGCTGACGCTAGTGTGCGAGACTACGTCTGTGTGCTGTATCTTCGCTCTGAAACCGCTTCTCACGCTATTCCTACTGTTTAGTCTAGTATGTGCCAAATCTAAGGTCGCCCCACTGCTTGTTCAGTCTCTTGCAAGGCTTAGACTTTGCGCCATTCTTTTAATGTCGAAGTTAGTACGACGCGTTACAAATATAGTACAGGCTCGACATAAAACTGATAAAATATACTGTTTATCAGACTCTATGGTCGCTCTTCATTGGGTGCCTTGCTCTCCCCATAAATATAAGACTTTTGTCGCTACCCGTGTTACGAAAATTTTAAATTCACTTCCCGCTTATTATTTTTATCATGTGCCAGCCAGGAGAGTACAGTGCCAGCCAGGAGAGTACAGTGCCAGCCAGGAGAGTACAATGCCAGCGATTGCTTGTCGAGAGGATTGTCTCCTGCACAGATGCTTAATTACACTCTCTGATTTACTGGACCGTCGTGGATGAGTAAAGATTATTTCGACTGGCCTATCACCGCTATGAAACCTGACAATACCGCCATCGATTTACCAAGTCAAAATAGTTTTGACTCCGATCCCTGATGACTATCAGCAATCGTAACCGCTTATTTTATTATCGCAACGAGTTTCTTCGTGGCAATCACTGCTCCGCTCCATTCTTTATGTTCTACGTTTTATTAAATGCTTCTGAAATGCAAGTAGCTGATACGGTCATCTTAAAGGCTATTCAATCAGTCTATTTTGGCAGTAAAATAAAATTACGCCGAACAAATAAATGCTGTTCTCCCGCAATAAACAGCCTCGCTCCGCTTCTAGATGACGATTGTGTCATACGTATTGGTGGTCACTATGAGATTTACATTAAGGCATTTAAAGACGCATCTCTATAAAATTCAAAATTGAAAAATTTCTTTATTTCTCTATTCGTATAGAGTCATAGTTACGCAGCTACTCACTTATGAGGAGTTACTGACAGTACTCACACAGATTGAATGTGTAATAAATTTTAGACCGCTTACATTGCTCAGTTATAATCCATCAGAACCTAGCGCCTTAACACCTGTACGTTTTTTAATGTCAAGTCTGTTGAAACAATTTCCCGCCAATGACTTATCGTTAGAGTTAAATAATTTTGGTAGCCGCTATTCGCTATTAGATCAAATGTAAATCAGACACCGTAAATACAGGGTATCTTATAACGGTCCAACTATTTCAAAAGTGAGCGGATAGCAAACAAGGCGCGGGGTAGAGGTGGCGCGGGAGTCGTTTACCAGAGCATTCCTTAAATTTTTAGTTGCCATCATGCCGTACACGGGAAAGCAACGCTCATTTTGCGTGCGCGCGTATTTCGAGAACAATCGATCACTCATTCGAGTTAGACGGTTGTATCGGTTACATTATCGACTGCGCAATATTGCAGAAACTCCAAGCAATGCAACCATTTTAGATTGGATCCAGACATTCAATACTACTGGGGTCGTATTATGAACTCTATAAACCATGATGTTTCCAGGCAGTTCAATTTACGGTCTGAAACTGACTTGTTCTTTGTCGTACTATGACATACATTATTTTGAATGGAATAACTCTGGATTGATTGTCTATGACTGGTTATAAATTATTATGATAGGTTCTGAAGTTGCAGTATTAAACCATCGGTAAATTACGGTTTTTTATTTTTACATAAAATTACGAATAATTATTGAAACTTTACGTCAATTACTAAAAATATCAATTAGCCACGATAATTATTAAGTGTTTAGCTATATTTAACTCGGTTTTACTGGGTAAATGTAAACTACATCATGATAATTTTGTCGTGTCACTGTGTTTCTCAAAGAATTACGAAACACTTAACATTCCAATTTCAATCAGCGAATGCAAAAAAGTACTTTAAAGCTAAAGATTTGGAAAGTTAGAGGCAAATTTATAAATAGTCGACTACATTACCGTAGTCTCTGTCACGGTGTTTTAACGCATTTTAGAGGTCTTCGCTTGCTAACACAAATAATGTCGTAAGTACCTACCTATTTCATTTAATGTTATTATTTATTAGTAATTAAATACTCACCGATAAACTGTGTTGTGTTTATTTGAAAAAGTGTAAGAAAGTGAATTTAATTTTGTAGTTTACGGAAGGATTCACGCCGTCGTCGCGTCACCTACCAGCAGCTAGCATCTTTATGGGAATTTTTGAATACTCATAAAGATATAGCTGTTGGATTTAACAAGTCGGCTCAAGCTAGGGAATATGCCAAACGCATGTGGATATTGGTAGCAGAATCTCTCAACTCCCAAGGTGTAGGCGCTACCAAAGATTGGAGTGGTTGTTTCCTATCTCTAGATTATTTGTTAGGGTGTGGGTTATCCCGAAAAGACCTGTGATAGTCCTGTCAATACACTTAATACTTTTTTCAATAATACATTAAATCATGTTAAAATAAAGTGATAAATAGGCACACATATTTAGGTCATTTGGCAATTGTAACATTTACTTGTTTACAATTAAACTTTGTATTGTGGTTCGAACACTATATGATACAATTTTTAATTATTATTATTATTAAAATTTGCAGCAACCACAAGGCAGTATTGATGTAGAGCCGGAACCTGTCGCTGGCCCGTCTAATGTCGAGTTTAATATTTTGGAGCAAGAGATTGTTGTAGAAGAGCTACAAGGTATCTGTACCTCTTGTTCCTGCTCCTGAGGAGGTACCGGTACCTCCTGTTCCTGCTCCTGAAGAAGAAGAACAAACTTTACGCACGGAGGGGGTGTGTCGGCGCCGACGTAGCAGGCAGCCTTCAGTTACCCAAGAGGCAGCAAGAAAAACATTAGTTGAAGTTGCAAAGGCAAGATTACAGTTAGAGCAACAAAACGCAAGTGTTCTTGCTCAAATTGGGGTGTCTCGCCAACAGTCTTAGAAGTGTGGCGAGAAATGCTAAGTACCCTCAAGAGTATAACTTCATTAATATAAAAGTAAGTTACTTAAAGAAATTTACATTTTTTTAATGGTTTTTAACTTTTTTTTTTTTTGTACAATTATCTGCAAAGATTCCACTTTCTCTTTTAATATAGGTGTAACAGTAAAGTATAAACAAACTGTTTACAATAACAATAACTTTCGACCAAAGCGGAGTACCACTAGCAACCTCCTAAGCTACATGGCTGATGTTATACCAGTGTTGGACAGTGGGGTACAGATTGACGCCGCTTACTTTAATTTCAAAAAAGCTTTTGATCTGGTGGATAATGACGTGTTGCTTAAAAAGTTGGCGCGTGTCGGTTTCACCCCGCATCTGTTAAAATTCTTTGCAAGCTACATGAGAGACAGACAACAATATGTGGACTGCTCTGGTATAACCAGAGCAGTCCACATATCATATTACACAAGAACGGGGGCGAGTCAAGGTAGAAACCTTGGCCCCCTGGAGTTTATATTAATGATAAATGATTTACCCAAAGTTATAAAAGATGCTAAGTGCTTACTATTTGCGGACGATTTCAAATTTTATCTACCAGTTAAGCATTTGGAGGATTGCGAGAAGTTGCAAAATGACATTGACAGAGTTGTAGAATGGAGTAAGGACAATAAATTACAATTTAATAATTCCAAGTGTGTCGCTATCACCTTCACCCGCGCTCACAATCCCCTTCAGTATAGTTATGAGATTTGTTAATATGGTTAGGGTTTGAGAGGTAAGGGATCTGGGCGTTGGTCTTAATGCGGAACTGACATACCGCGATCATATAACTAGAGTATGTAAGAAAGCATATCGCAACTTAGGTTTCGTTCTACGAAGGGCTCACGGTTTTACAAACGGTTTGCGGTTGCCCGCCATTGACGGTGTACGTGTTTACCGACGCTCGCGCATTTTATTGATAATTAACTATGGATTTCGATACAGAAAAATTTATAATTGAGATACAAAATAGGCCAGCAATCTGGAATACAAAATCCGCAGAATATTCGGATAAAAACTTACGTTCAAAAGCTTGGGAAGAGTTGGTGGATATTTATGGACTTGATTTATCACAAGATAAAAAAAAGAATTTGGTGATGATGATTCTTGTTCTCTAATGTCTCAGCATATTTAAATGAAATTATCTTGCCAACTAGATGACAAACAAACTGACGGCCCACCTGGTGGCAAGCGGTTACCGCCGCCTATAGACACCTGCAATAACAAGGCAAAATCACTTGATATTGAGGTTGAAACATAATTTTAACACTTTCATCTCCTCGCCTCCGTAACGGTCTTATTTTGGCTACTCGTCGCTTTGATAATAAAGAGCACAGTAATAAGTTAAATACATTGCATGCTGGCATCACTGGTGAAAAGTGTTAGATAAACACTGAGCATCTTTCACTGAAAACTAAGCAGCAGCTCTAGTCTCTGGAGGACTCTACACTGGAGGACTCTTAATTTATTTTTTGCAATTTATTGTTTGCCTCAAAATTATAGTCATATTATTATTTATTATCCTCTATTGCTTAGACAGTGTAACCGGTAAACCAGTAGCATGTGCCAGTAGAACTTTAGAAAAAGAACTACTGTCTATAGTCTGGGCAGTAAAGCATTTTAGACCCTATCTCTATGGTAATAAGTACACAATCTATACCGACCACAGACCACTAGCATGGCTGTGTTCTTTAAAAGAACCAAACAGTAAACCACGGGGGGTTTATTTTCATAGAAAAAAATCTGGCCTTAGCGTATCTGTGCTCACATAATGAAAGTGACGTATCCGCCATTTTGGTTTCGTAGCTGTGTGGCTGTCAAAATGAAAAACTAAGTAACTACGTTGCTGTTGCCGCCATTGTAGTTTCAAAGTAGATCGACTGAAGTTTTGCTTTGATTTGTTTCCGTAGCTTATCCTCTCAATTTGTAATTGCAATAACGAACATCTAAGTCTTGCAATAATGTACAACAAATGTTGTGTTATGAGTTGTGAAAGTAGACGAAAGGACGTCAATTTTTATAGTTTTCCAACTTCAGAGATAGGACTCAAACTTTTTTCCATCAGGTATTATTGCACGTGACCACAACTATTGTAAACGTAAAAGACAATATGGATGCAAATGAGACAGTATACGAAAAAATCTAAAGGAAGGTGATTCTCTAATGAAGAAAAACTTATAGCACTTTCAATAATGAAACAAATCCCAAAGTGCTACCGATTTTTACACAAGATCTTCATCTAAGTCCACATTAAACAAAATGGTGTCAGGATTAAATATTGAGGCAGGTGTTAATACCCAAATTATGGATGCTATAAAGAAGAGGTATTATTTTTTTAGCAAACCTTATGCCAATTCTGTAAGGATGTAAATGTATATTTCAGTGTTTAATAAAGTATTAAACTTTTTGTTTACAGGTGACACTGTGGGACGAAAAAAAGAAATATTGCTCTATTGTTTTTGACGAAGGAATTGGTGCAATGTTATCAATAAAATATTGAAAGGTACAGATGTATTTAGGCTAGAGAATAAAAATTTGCACTCTATGCAATTAATAGCTCTAAATAAGTAAGTATAAAACCAAATTAAAAAATAAAAGAATTAACAAATAATGTAGTAGTTTATTTGTTTATATGCCAAAATTATCCCTGTTCATAAATATTACCAATTATACTACGAAAGTACCAAAAGGTCTTAAAAGGCTTCAGGCCAGAGAAAAAAATATCGAATCCGACAAAATTAAAAAAAAAAGAAATTTCAAAATCAATATGTGTGCCAAAGAGTAATATAAGTAAACCGAAAAGAAAAGAGCGCCCACTCGCGGCAATTTTTTGTAACATAAATTTGAAACGCCATCAGCGCCTCTGGAAAACAGTGCGGGAACTACTACTTTAAATACGTAGCTATATATAGGTTTGTATCTAAAGATTTGAAATCAAAATGGCGCGTATTTTCCAGATACGAGTTATTTTATTTCATTGAGACTTTAATGTTAGGATAGCTTTTCAACATTAAAACAAACATTATCTCAATGAAATAAAATAACTTGTATCTGGAAAATACGCGTCATTAAATTAATGAATTATATTTATTTCAAAATAAATAAATAAAACAGCACATAATCTGTGACTTATTTTTATAATTTTTATATTGCATACAATATTTTTGGGCCACAATTTTCATTTTATCGTCTCCAACGTATACAATTTTCGATTTTAATAATCTATTCACTGCTCTGGTTTTTTACATCCAAAAATACAAAAGAAAGGCACTGTAGCAATTTTGTAATCAACAGTCCACAACACAATCAGAGTCCAAAATACACAAAGCGTCTATCGCAACATAGCGTCTCCTAACGCAAGTAAATACACCAAGTCTTCAAGTTATAGAGTCGGTTGAATCGACAAAACTTTCGAAGAAAAAAATGGCTTCGATGTAGCGATATGGAAATCTGGACGGTGAAGTAGTCTCAATCAACGTATGTTAGCACAGAAATAAATCAAAACCACTAGAAAACAAACGAAATTGGATAACTGATAACAACGTAAGCGCAAATTTCGGCAGCCATTACTTGAGTGAATGACGTAGTTGTAATACGGGTACTACAAGGGTTGCCAAGAGTAAAAATATTATTCCTTGCAGCTAAAATTCATAAATAAAATAAAAATAATACACATATTAACCTTTTACTAAAGAAAATATCAATTTATTGCTATTATTTTGTTTTTGATTCAATATTATTGTTTGTTTTCAACCTAGTAGCGGCAGCGGCGACATCTTACGAGACACTGAAGACTTTATCCAAAAAGGTCACCGCTAAGCTTCATAGATGGCGCTGATGTGAGCTTTGTAAACGGCAATTTTTTCTGTATGGAAGAGCTCCGTCTGATGCTTGCATCACTAATAAGTCTGTGCAGTAAACTCACACGCTAGCGTTTGCGACTCGAAGAATACGATTTTGAGATTTATCATAAGAAAGGCCTGCAAAACACGAATTCAGATGCTTTATCTCGTATTAAAATAAACGCGTTAAATGACGATATCGATTCAATCTTAGTAAATATAGATGATAGTGACGAACGAATACAAAGCCTAATAGATGAAATAGACGAGGTAGTTAGAAATCAAACAGATTCACAAGAAGTCTTATCAGACTCAGACGAGGATAGTCCAGAAAAAATAGAGCTATCAGATTCTGCTGATGGAGTAACAGCTAATTCAGTATAGAATAGGGAACATGATGGTATTCCTATCTTACAGGAAGCAAGAGATACTAAGGCCAAACAAATATTAGTCTATACGTGGTACAAAAATAAACTTCTTGATAAGGATATCTCTAACAACAAACAAAATATCCTTGAAATACATATGCCCTTAAATGTCGAAATAATAATTAAAGCTTTCCTCAAAGAATATATAGATCCGAAAAACAAATACTTTATTTACTATGAAAATGAGTCAATGCGGAAATCTTTTTCTAATGTAATTATAAAACTATTTAAAAAGAACACAGTAAAACTAGTAGAATGTACGGGAAGAGTAGTTAATTTAACAGATTCAGAGGAAGATCATAGAAATATTATAGTTAAATATCATGAGGGTAAGACTTGCCACCGCGGTATAAGAGAAATTAACAAAACTTAAACGACACTATTGGTGGCCAAATATGAAAGAAATGGTCACATTAGTTATAAATACAAGTTTTTTTCTTGCTATTTGTTGTACAATTACCTTACATCATTAGAATGAAGTCCCGCGTAAAATATTAATTATGTACTTACACATATGCACCTCGAAATAAGCTATTCTATTAAATTCTACTAGCCATTATATTTACGATAAGATAAGCCTTTATTGCTGATGTGTTTTACATTGTAAAATTACATTTATTATAAATAAAAAATACAAAATTATACTATGAACTTTCCAGCCACCATTCTTAAGTCGTCTTCCCATCGACGAAATTGTCTTCCTCTTCTTCTCTTTTCTTCCCGTGGATACCAATTGCTTACTTTTTGGGTCCACTTCTTATTTTTGTCTCTCAACATATGCCCACTACACGCAATGTATATGTAAGTATATATGTTTGTATGTATGGGTATATGTGTATGAGAGTATATATAATATATCGTGTAAAATATCGGTTTTTGACGTTTTATGCATGATACTTTATCGTTTGAGTGCGTGATAAACTTCAATTTTTAACCCCCGACGAAAAAAGAGGGGTGTTATAAGTTTGACGTGTCTGTCTGTGTATCTGCGTATCGGTGTAAAATTATTTAAAAATTATTTCTGAATGTTTGTGCCAAACAAAGCAAGATTTACGAAATGAGTTCGCGTGATCGTGACGCCGGTAGAAAATTTGAGTCAGTTAGTTCAAAAAGCAAATTAACTATCAAAAGAAAGCAGGTAAAAGAAAATCTACGTGGATCTTTATAAATATATAAAAAGTGATGATCAAGAATCCTCTACAAAACATTTATTGACTGAAAGTGACTCTAATCCTGATCCAGCTGAAAGAATTCCTTCTACATCATTTCAAGGGTATTGCCGCCATCATCAAGTAAAAACAGCGAGGATGATGATGAATTAACTACATCATTGTGTCTTAGGTCACCGGTGCCGCCGTCAACGCTATTCAGTCAAAAACACGAATCTGACCCCGAGTCTATGTCTACAACCATGACTACTGGAATGGGAAATCTAAATGCTCAAAATGACCCCGATTTGTGGCCTATAACAATTACTGATGTAGACCGAACTGAGATCGTATTAAAAGGTCCAATCCGGGTTAAAGTTGATTTATTTCCATAAATAATAATGGACGGCGATTCAGTAAATATCATTATAATAAGATATTAGTTAACGGTGAAAAGCTGTGTAGGCGCTGGATGATTTATTCATAAGCAAAGGATGCCGTTCACTGCTTTCCGTGTCGAATATTCGGGCTAGAAAATAAAAAGATTGGATCAAGTGAAGGAGTGTGTGATTGGAAACACTTGGGTGATTACCTAAAGTCTCGCGAATCTAGTCTACAGCACAAAGATTGTATGTTAAAATGGATTAATTTAGAGAATGGTTTAAAAAGCTGTTCCACTATTGACTCCTTGGCACAGTCACAAGTTGAACAAGAAAGGCAACGTTGGAAAGATATTTTGGAACGATCGCTCGCAATTGTAAATTTTTTAGCATTTCACAATTTGGCCTTCAGTGGTAATAGAGAGAAGTTATCATCTGACTCAGATTTGAGTGAGACAAGCGGCAACTTTATAGATTTAGTAAATTTAATATCCCGATTTAATCCCGTGCTGAGACTTCACCTAAAACAAGTAAAAGAATAAGACGATTAATGACCATTATATCGGCAATAATATTCAAAAGAGCTCATACAATTAATGGCAAGTTACGTGAAGACTCAAATTGTTGTTAAAATGATAAATAATAAATATTAATCGATTATTCTTGATTGTACTCGCGACGTTTCTCATGTTGAGCAACTTTTAATTATTGTAAGATTTTTTAATACAAAGACAGCTGAAATTGAAGAACATTTTATTGGTTTCTTAGCCGTCGAAGAAACCACAGCTGAGAGTTTGACTTATTATATGTATAATCACAGAATTAGAACAGTAAGGTGTATCATTGCAAAACTGCAGAGGTCAAGGATATAATAATGGTGCCAATAAGCGCGGTGAAAAAAGTGGTGGCCCAAAACGTATTTTTGAAATTAATTGACTTGCTTATTTTTTACCTTGTGGGGGTCATAGCTGGAATCTCATCCTAGGAGATGCAGCATCGTCTTGTGTATAAGCAAAATCTTTTTTTGGTTTGCTACAAAGGTTGTACATTCTGTTAGCCAGCTCAAGTCAGAGGCGGGCTATATTAAACGCTCATGTAAAATAGTTATCGCTAAAACCACTTTCTGAAACTAGATGGGAGTGCAGGGTAGCATCGGTGAAGGCCGTTAAATAACAACAAAGCGATATAAGTGATGCTTTAAAGGATTTAGCAAAAAATACAACAGATTGGCAGTTGGTCAGTGAATGCTACTGTATAGAAAAGGAAATAACTACCAATGAAATTGTCGTCTTAATTTAGTTTTATAATATATATATATATTTCTTTCTATTGGTTTCTTTCTTTGTAAAGAAGTGTTCTATGTGTTGAATTTTTTTGAGTTTCGTAAAAACCCTATATACCTATGCGAGTAGAACTACACCAAACTAAAGTTTCACTTGTTCTACTATTCAGGGCTATATCATAACATAGTACTTGTGAGAACAGAAACTCCCATTAGTTCTACCGTAAATAACAGGTACAAAAAGTGGGAATAAAGAGTTCCACTAGTTCTACTATACAGTAACTTGTAAAATCGTAGAACTTATGAGAAAAAAAAATGACTAGTTCTACCGTAGAACTACTCAGTAGAATATATGGGACCAAAGCCATGACACAGTGTCTAAAGAAAGGATCTAAAATAAGTGTAGATCATGAGTATAGTGATTGCTTTGAGCGACGTAATACTCTCCTTATTAACGATCCCAATTTACAGTACCCAGATTCTAGTAAAGAATTTATACTTACCACTGATGCATCTAAGTAAGCTATTGGATACGTTCTTTTCCAATGGCCCTAGGTTCCGAAACGCCGATAGTATACGCTTCTCGAACTCTCAACTCTAGTGAGATGAGTTATAGCACAATAAAACAGGAATTGTTAGCAATAGTTTGGGCCACGAAATACGATAGATTGAATTAACAATGGAGTGTCTCAACACGTGTTTTGACAACAAGAACTTTGGAGAAACTCCGCTCACAGATCCCATTTTACTTTCACTGTCATCAAATACATATGTTTCAGGTATATACCACTGCATCGGTTTCCAAATCCGCATATCGACATAGAACATTTTCCTTCATGGGTGGTACCTATATGTTAGTGGTGATCTCACTATAATGATGACTTCATTTATAAAAATCGAAGAGTGTGTCATAAACATTATTTCGAGGTATGACACTACAGCGAAAATGGGTTGTGTCCATGCATGGGTTATGACCAACATTATTTATATTAATGCTATGTATGCTGTAGAGAAAGGAAATGTGGCATTTACCTTTTCTGTTGACAAAGGATATTGCTTCATTGGCATTCTGATATTGACAGGATATTGTCCGCTCCCACGACGTCGTAGTAATAGGAGAGTTATGAGGATACTCACAATTTGTTAGTAGCTAAATGTATGCGACGAAACCGGTTCGAAGAAATTAAGCTATACTCGCATGTGGCTGATAACTCAAATTTAGTTCCCGGTGACAAAATGGCCAAAGTGCGCCCTTTGTGTGACATGCCCAATAAAAAGTTTTTAAAATCTGCAATAATTTAAAAAGATAATAGCATAGACGAATCTATGATCCCTTACTATGGGGGGCATGGCTGTAAACAGCACATTAGAGAAAAACCTTTTTTTTTTTCCAAACATGGGTAGCAGCTTTGCGACTAGGATACTGCTTCAAACTGATCTATACCAAGGTAAATCTGAAAGAGTTAGGACCGGATTAGGCCAACACGTAGTACAAAAACTTATGACTGAGCTCAAAGCTGTCTACGAAGACATAAATTTCTCTGTTTATATGAACAATTTTTTCACAGGGTTACCCCTGATTACTAAAATGAAGGAACGAAATTTTCTAGTGACGGAAACAGTACAAAACAAACTGAATTGAGATTAGTTCTTTAAAAGATGTAAAATTATGCAAAAAAGAACAGAGAGGTTATCACGATAGTCGGCTAGATCGAAACAATGGTATTTGTGCTGTACGCTGGCACGACAACAGTGTCGTGACGTTGTTATCCAGTGAGTATGACACAGCACCTCTGCGAACAGCAAGAAGGTACTCGGCTACGCAAAAAGTAAGAGTGGTCGTGCCACAACCTAACGTCGTATATCAATAGAATAGCTTCATGGGTGGAGTGGATCGTTTAGATGCTAATATTGGAACCTACAGAATTGCAATTAAAAGCATAAAGTGGTATACTACAATGGCTTATTGATGTGGCTGTAAATAATGCAACATAAAACGCACGAGAAGTTCTCAACGATGCAGAAACGCTAGAATTTCGTCGGAGTATTGCACGAACAATTTGTATGGAGTTGTTCTTTTCCTTTTGATTCAAATTGTTTTGTTGATAATTTGATTTTTTCTTGTTCTTTTTGTTAAACTTTTTATTTTTAAACCAACATCTGTCTTGTTCGTGTCCTTTTTTCCTACATATTTTGCAGAAAGCATAAAATGTTTCTTCATTATTGGTCGAACTGCTACAAGGTTGGATGTTTCGATTTCGAGCATCACTCTCTTCGATTATCTTAATTTTTAATTTTTCCGGACTTATCAACGTGTCTTGAGATTCAATGGCAATCCTAAAGTTCTCATAATCCTCTGAAAGGCTATACAGTATCATTATGGACAATAAGTCACTATTTATATCTACTTCTAGGTCTTTCAGTTTGTCTACCGTGTCCATGAAGTTCTTCAAGTGTTCACGAACGTCTGCATGAACGCCTAGCTTAGTCAAGATCAGTTTCTTTAGTAAGGTTGCCTTTCTGGCAGGACCTTGGCTGGCGTATACATTTTTGAGTTTTTCCCAAACGTCTTTTGTATGGAGACAGTTCTTAACTTCTGTTAACTCAGATGGTGAGATCAGTAGTAGTAACTCCGCTTTTGCAAGCTCATCATTTTCTAATTCAGTCTCTGAATCTGAATTGTCTGGATACTTCGTTACATATTTCCATAGCTTTTTTTTTTTTGTTAAATATGCTTTTGCATGAATCACCCATGTGTCATAATTTTCTTTACCAAGAGGCGAAATTTTTACGACTGACATTTTATTTCCTTTAATCGCTCTGCTACCATGTTAAGTTCTAAGGGATCGTAGAGGTGATCAATATTTAATAAATAAACTTGGGAATATATAAATTATTTGTTTTATTTACACTTGACAAGAACCACACTTATTCTTCTAAAAAACACCAATGTCACACCTGACATAGGGAAATCTATGAAGAGTGTGCAGCCTCTTTATGAGAACGTGGTATGCTATAAGCTTTCCTCTTCACACATTTGACGTTACTTACGCCACAGACGACTTAAAAATACAATGACTTTAGCAAAACACTAAATATGTAATAATATAACAAAATAAGAGTGCTATTTTAAAAACTCCAAATGTTTAACTATTCAATTATCGATAAACATTATTTTTGAAATATCATCTAATTATATTTTATCACAAAAAATACCTGAAATGGAACGAAACTTATTTGACTGATAAGTGACATTAGCTGTTAGCTGTCATCATTGCAGTCTCTTAAACGATTTCTCAGTTTTTACCTATGATGATTTAATAAAGCGCGTTCATATTTTGACGAAAATGATACGAAAAATGGCATTTATAATAATTGAAGTGTCGCATGTTGCCACTATCTGTGCGCCATGTGCCTACAATAAATTCATTATGGCGAGACTTAAAGATTTTTTTTAAGAAGAGGAGAAGAGTATACTGGAAATATTGTTATAATTAACAATGAAAAAAATTTCCCTCTTTATGATCCCCTACACCTTATAAAGGGAATGTATAATAATTTATAAAATAAGGATTTGACTTCTATTATGAAAAAATGGCCAATTGGGAACATCTTTATGAACTTCATAAAAAAAAAACAGGATACCGAGGAGTGCGGCTAGTACCGAAATTAACACAGCAACATGTGTCACACTTTATTCCCAAGATGAAAGTGAATAATTGCACACAAGTATTTACTCGCACAGTAGGCGTAGCCCTGGATTTTATGGCAGGTTAGACACTTTCCTATAAAATAGATTTTTGTTAGTATGCTAAATTTTAAATTTAAAATGATCAGATTTATATTATTTTGTAAGAGTTTTGTAGTTATTAATTTATTTTTCAGATTCTGGTAAATTACCTGAAGAGGTAAAAAATACAACTGCCATATTATTATTTTTGGATAATTTATTTGACTCTGTGATTGGTAGTTTTAGTGCTCCAAAACATGGGAAAATTTTGAAATGTGCATTAACACCCTCTTTACCTCATCACAAATTATGGTCGGAAAGTTTAGAAATTCTTAAAACAATGAAATACGAGGACAAAAGTGATAAAATATTTATTGGCAGTGATGATTTTTCCAATGGAAAGAGTGCGTGCTTCTATTGATAACTGGCCTCAACGTTTAAAGGACTGTATTGCAGCCAATGGAGACCACTTCGAATAAGTTTTTTATATTTATGTATTAAACTAACACACTGTAAAAGTAATAAATGTTATTTGCAATCGAACTTTTTTTTTCTTTGTTTCAGTATTTATGGCAAGACTAGGTATTTGACACTTTTGCCCACATTGAAATGATTGTGATGGAGAAGATGAAAACTGAAAGTCACGAAGAATTTATTTATGTTTACATAGAATTTATCAGCTACAGTAAACTTCAGATACATGACATGCGTGGAACACAGAAGTAAACTGATAGACTATTTTGTCAAAAGTAATTTAGATTATACTATAGTATAGTATAGTATACTATACTATCGGCACTATACTTAGTATGGATAACCGGTAATTTATCGGTTAACCGGCTAAGGTAAACGCTGGTAATGTCGACAGGGTCCCGGTAGTCGTCAGTTTACAAAGAATAACGAATATTTTATTTTCTACCATATCTAATTAAGAACCTTTTATGGCAACATAATATTGGTAATATTCTACACAATTAGAATGGCAACACTTAGTTAAAAAAAGCGATGGCGTCGGAAAAAAGTTGAATCAAAGTGTAGCACTCCCAAATTTCGATTTATTCTACAAGTTTAGGTACTGAAAGTGAAGTCCAACATACTACGTAAGATTCTTTATCTTGCAGAATCTATCGTCAGTTCGGTAAGTGTGATTATTTCGTATTATAGTCAAGTGAAGAAGCTAATGATATATAACCTCAAAATGTGTATTATTTATATATTTTGTGGTTTTTACCCGTGTGACGTTTACTGGTTCTAATAATCTCCCTTTGACCCAATTCTCGTCAATAATCATACTTTTTTCGACGGTTACTGGGCCTAGCGTGAAATACTGCACCAATTAATAATATATAATAATAATAATATATAATATAATAATATAATAACGTCATAATTTGGTTTTTGATTGTTTTATGAATTTCAATGTTGGAAATTTGCTTACAATACATTTTTTGTTTATATATTAAGTTATAGTTTTCCACTTCGACGTGTATTAGTACAGTACTTAATGTTACAAGATATTGTTTTTTGAATTCAAACTTGTAAGTGTTGATTAATGGGGTGTCGAGTTTTGGGTCATTCTTTTATACAGCAAATATCCTTTTATAGTAAACTATGCAGGTGATAAATATTTTATAAATGCATGACAAAATAAATCCTGGTACACTTCAGATTTACCCAGGACGTTCGCCAGAAGTTACGCTACTTCTACAAAATACTTATACTTATTAATAATTCATATGTACCTAACATATGATGCCATTCAAAGTAAAAGTAAAAACTAAATCGAGATTCACGGAGTAACGTTATGTCAGGGTGTATCAGCGGAACTTAGTTTAAACTTCCTCTTTTTTTTTAAAAAAAAAACGAGGAGTGAAAACCGATTTTTCAATCCACTGACAACTTTTATAAAAAGAATAGCTTTGACAATTCAACAGTTAAATACATAAAATTTGTCAAACTGTCAAAACTATTTGCTTGATAAATAATATCTGAGGATTGAAAAATTAGCTCTAATTATTATTACCTTACTAAGGGCCGATTTTTCAATCCCCCGATAAAAGTAAAAATAGCTACCTATGGAATAAAGTTATTACACTGTTTATTCGTCTGATAAGTGACTGCCAATTTTTCAATCAACATTTATCCTAAGAATAACTATCTGACCGCGTAGGTCATCCTTAAAAACCCCAGCTTCAGGTACTTGAAACTAATGTATAGAAGACACCAATGTTAGAGCAACAGTTCGCCTGTTTCGGATTGAAGGGAAAGGTAGCCAGTGTAATAACCGGGCATGGAAGGCATTTTATCTAGGGCTCAGGATGACAACGAACCTGCAATATCAAGTGATTTTTCCTTGATATTGCAGATATCTATAGGCGGCGGTAACCGCTTACCATCAATCAGGTGGGCCGTCAGCTTGTGTAGTTGTATAAAAAAAAGCAGGACAGACAATTTATTTTGTTTGCTGTTAACTTCATATCTATTGTCAAACAAACAAACATCTGGCATCTTCCTAGACGAGTTTGCTCTGTGAAAGTTCTGTGGTATTTTGTTTGAAACGTAGTGTATGTGATTGCAATCTATAGCTGATATCAGTCGAGGAACCTTAGTTGATTTATGCTTCTCATTTCTTACATTTTAATAAAAGTTTGCCTCAAAGATGTAATCGCAACAATACCTACATTTTTCAAGCGGCATGCAGTGGAATACATCTCATTTTAATGTTTTTGATGCGTTTAAATGCCTTTTTTTATACAACTAGATGACAAACAAGCTGACGGCCCACCTGATGGTAAGCGGTTACCGCCGTCTATAGACACCTGCAATAACAAGGAAAAATCACTTGATATTGCAGGTGCGTTGTCGTCCTGGGGCCTATTAGCTGTCATCATTGCAGTCTCTTAAACGATTTCTCAGTTTTTACCTATGATGATTTAATAAAGCGCGTTCATATTTTGACGAAAATGATACGAAAAATGGCATTTATAATAATTGAAGTGTCGCATGTTGCCACTATCTGTGCGCCATGTGCCTACAATAAATTCATTATGGCGAGACTTAAAGATTTTTTTTAAGAAGAGGAGAAGAGTATACTGGAAATATTGTTATAATTAACAATGAAAAAAATTTCCCTCTTTATGATCCCCTACACCTTATAAAGGGAATGTATAATAATTTATAAAATAAGGATTTGACTTCTATTATGAAAAAATGGCCAATTGGGAACATCTTTATGAACTTCATAAAAAAAAACAGGATACCGAGGAGTGCGGCTAGTACCGAAATTAACACAGCAACATGTGTCACACTTTATTCCCAAGATGAAAGTGAATAATTGCACACAAGTATTTACTCGCACAGTAGGCGTAGCCCTGGATTTTATGGCAGGTTAGACACTTTCCTATAAAATAGATTTTTGTTAGTATGCTAAATTTTAAATTTAAAATGATCAGATTTATATTATTTTGTAAGAGTTTTGTAGTTATTAATTTATTTTTCAGATTCTGGTAAATTACCTGAAGAGGTAAAAAATACAACTGCCATATTATTATTTTTGGATAATTTATTTGACTCTGTGATTGGTAGTTTTAGTGCTCCAAAACATGGGAAAATTTTGAAATGTGCATTAACACCCTCTTTACCTCATCACAAATTATGGTCGGAAAGTTTAGAAATTCTTAAAACAATGAAATACGAGGACAAAAGTGATAAAATATTTATTGGCAGTGATGATTTTTCCAATGGAAAGAGTGCGTGCTTCTATTGATAACTGGCCTCAACGTTTAAAGGACTGTATTGCAGCCAATGGAGACCACTTCGAATAAGTTTTTTATATTTATGTATTAAACTAACACACTGTAAAAGTAATAAATGTTATTTGCAATCGAACTTTTTTTTTCTTTGTTTCAGTATTTATGGCAAGACTAGGTATTTGACACTTTTGCCCACATTGAAATGATTGTGATGGAGAAGATGAAAACTGAAAGTCACGAAGAATTTATTTATGTTTACATAGAATTTATCAGCTACAGTAAACTTCAGATACATGACATGCGTGGAACACAGAAGTAAACTGATAGACTATTTTGTCAAAAGTAATTTAGATTATACTATAGTATAGTATAGTATACTATAGTATACTATACTAGTATAGTATAGTATACTATACTATCGGCACTATACTTAGTATGGATAACCGGTAATTTATCGGTTAACCGGCTAAGGTAAACGCTGGTAATGTCGACAGGGTCCCGGTAGTCGTCAGTTTACAAAGAATAACGAATATTTTATTTTCTACCATATCTAATTAAGAACCTTTTATGGCAACATAATATTGGTAATATTCTACACAATTAGAATGGCAACACTTAGTTAAAAAAAGCGATGGCGTCGGAAAAAAGTTGAATCAAAGTGTAGCACTCCCAAATTTCGATTTATTCTACAAGTTTAGGTACTGAAAGTGAAGTCCAACATACTACGTAAGATTCTTTATCTTGCAGAATCTATCGTCAGTTCGGTAAGTGTGATTATTTCGTATTATAGTCAAGTGAAGAAGCTAATGATATATAACCTCAAAATGTGTATTATTTATATATTTTGTGGTTTTTACCCGTGTGACGTTTACTGGTTCTAATAATCTCCCTTTGACCCAATTCTCGTCAATAATCATACTTTTTTCGACGGTTACTGGGCCTAGCGTGAAATACTGCACCAATTAATAATATATAATAATAATAATATATAATATAATAATATAATAACGTCATAATTTGGTTTTTGATTGTTTTATGAATTTCAATGTTGGAAATTTGCTTACAATACATTTTTTGTTTATATATTAAGTTATAGTTTTCCACTTCGACGTGTATTAGTACAGTACTTAATGTTACAAGATATTGTTTTTTGAATTCAAACTTGTAAGTGTTGATTAATGGGGTGTCGAGTTTTGGGTCATTCTTTTATACAGCAAATATCCTTTTATAGTAAACTATGCAGGTGATAAATATTTTATAAATGCATGACAAAATAAATCCTGGTACACTTCAGATTTACCCAGGACGTTCGCCAGAAGTTACGCTACTTCTACAAAATACTTATACTTATTAATAATTCATATGTACCTAACATATGATGCCATTCAAAGTAAAAGTAAAAACTAAATCGAGATTCACGGAGTAACGTTATGTCAGGGTGTATCAGCGGAACTTAGTTTAAACTTCCTCTTTTTTTTTTAAAAAAAAACGAGGAGTGAAAACCGATTTTTCAATCCACTGACAACTTTTATAAAAAGAATAGCTTTGACAATTCAACAGTTAAATACATAAAATTTGTCAAACTGTCAAAACTATTTGCTTGATAAATAATATCTGAGGATTGAAAAATTAGCTCTAATTATTATTACCTTACTAAGGGCCGATTTTTCAATCCCCCGATAAAAGTAAAAATAGCTACCTATGGAATAAAGTTATTACACTGTTTATTCGTCTGATAAGTGACTGCCAATTTTTCAATCAACATTTATCCTAAGAATAACTATCTGACCGCGTAGGTCATCCTTAAAAACCCCAGCTTCAGGTACTTGAAACTAATGTATAGAAGACACCAATGTTAGAGCAACAGTTCGCCTGTTTCGGATTGAAGGGAAAGGTAGCCAGTGTAATAACCGGGCATGGAAGGCATTTTATCTAGGGCTCAGGATGACAACGAACCTGCAATATCAAGTGATTTTTCCTTGATATTGCAGATATCTATAGGCGGCGGTAACCGCTTACCATCAATCAGGTGGGCCGTCAGCTTGTGTAGTTGTATAAAAAAAAGCAGGACAGACAATTTATTTTGTTTGCTGTTAACTTCATATCTATTGTCAAACAAACAAACATCTGGCATCTTCCTAGACGAGTTTGCTCTGTGAAAGTTCTGTGGTATTTTGTTTGAAACGTAGTGTATGTGATTGCAATCTATAGCTGATATCAGTCGAGGAACCTTAGTTGATTTATGCTTCTCATTTCTTACATTTTAATAAAAGTTTGCCTCAAAGATGTAATCGCAACAATACCTACATTTTTCAAGCGGCATGCAGTGGAATACATCTCATTTTAATGTTTTTGATGCGTTTAAATGCCTTTTTTTATACAACTAGATGACAAACAAGCTGACGGCCCACCTGATGGTAAGCGGTTACCGCCGTCTATAGACACCTGCAATAACAAGGAAAAATCACTTGATATTGCAGGTGCGTTGTCGTCCTGGGGCCTATTAGCTGTCATCATTGCAGTCTCTTAAACGATTTCTCAGTTTTTACCTATGATGATTTAATAAAGCGCGTTCATATTTTGACGAAAATGATACGAAAAATGGCATTTATAATAATTGAAGTGTCGCATGTTGCCACTATCTGTGCGCCATGTGCCTACAATAAATTCATTATGGCGAGACTTAAAGATTTTTTTTAAGAAGAGGAGAAGAGTATACTGGAAATATTGTTATAATTAACAATGAAAAAAATTTCCCTCTTTATGATCCCCTACACCTTATAAAGGGAATGTATAATAATTTATAAAATAAGGATTTGACTTCTATTATGAAAAAATGGCCAATTGGGAACATCTTTATGAACTTCATAAAAAAAAACAGGATACCGAGGAGTGCGGCTAGTACCGAAATTAACACAG
The DNA here is from genome assembly GCA_947347705.1 of Nymphula nitidulata. Classification (NCBI taxonomy): domain Eukaryota; kingdom Metazoa; phylum Arthropoda; class Insecta; order Lepidoptera; family Crambidae; genus Nymphula; species Nymphula nitidulata. The sequence goes on from OX374636.1 coordinate 14,288,849, forward strand.
CAACATGTGTCACACTTTATTCCCAAGATGAAAGTGAATAATTGCACACAAGTATTTACTCGCACAGTAGGCGTAGCCCTGGATTTTATGGCAGGTTAGACACTTTCCTATAAAATAGATTTTTGTTAGTATGCTAAATTTTAAATTTAAAATGATCAGATTTATATTATTTTGTAAGAGTTTTGTAGTTATTAATTTATTTTTCAGATTCTGGTAAATTACCTGAAGAGGTAAAAAATACAACTGCCATATTATTATTTTTGGATAATTTATTTGACTCTGTGATTGGTAGTTTTAGTGCTCCAAAACATGGGAAAATTTTGAAATGTGCATTAACACCCTCTTTACCTCATCACAAATTATGGTCGGAAAGTTTAGAAATTCTTAAAACAATGAAATACGAGGACAAAAGTGATAAAATATTTATTGGCAGTGATGATTTTTCCAATGGAAAGAGTGCGTGCTTCTATTGATAACTGGCCTCAACGTTTAAAGGACTGTATTGCAGCCAATGGAGACCACTTCGAATAAGTTTTTTATATTTATGTATTAAACTAACACACTGTAAAAGTAATAAATGTTATTTGCAATCGAACTTTTTTTTTCTTTGTTTCAGTATTTATGGCAAGACTAGGTATTTGACACTTTTGCCCACATTGAAATGATTGTGATGGAGAAGATGAAAACTGAAAGTCACGAAGAATTTATTTATGTTTACATAGAATTTATCAGCTACAGTAAACTTCAGATACATGACATGCGTGGAACACAGAAGTAAACTGATAGACTATTTTGTCAAAAGTAATTTAGATTATACTATAGTATAGTATAGTATACTATACTATCGGCACTATACTTAGTATGGATAACCGGTAATTTATCGGTTAACCGGCTAAGGTAAACGCTGGTAATGTCGACAGGGTCCCGGTAGTCGTCAGTTTACAAAGAATAACGAATATTTTATTTTCTACCATATCTAATTAAGAACCTTTTATGGCAACATAATATTGGTAATATTCTACACAATTAGAATGGCAACACTTAGTTAAAAAAAGCGATGGCGTCGGAAAAAAGTTGAATCAAAGTGTAGCACTCCCAAATTTCGATTTATTCTACAAGTTTAGGTACTGAAAGTGAAGTCCAACATACTACGTAAGATTCTTTATCTTGCAGAATCTATCGTCAGTTCGGTAAGTGTGATTATTTCGTATTATAGTCAAGTGAAGAAGCTAATGATATATAACCTCAAAATGTGTATTATTTATATATTTTGTGGTTTTTACCCGTGTGACGTTTACTGGTTCTAATAATCTCCCTTTGACCCAATTCTCGTCAATAATCATACTTTTTTCGACGGTTACTGGGCCTAGCGTGAAATACTGCACCAATTAATAATATATAATAATAATAATATATAATATAATAATATAATAACGTCATAATTTGGTTTTTGATTGTTTTATGAATTTCAATGTTGGAAATTTGCTTACAATACATTTTTTGTTTATATATTAAGTTATAGTTTTCCACTTCGACGTGTATTAGTACAGTACTTAATGTTACAAGATATTGTTTTTTGAATTCAAACTTGTAAGTGTTGATTAATGGGGTGTCGAGTTTTGGGTCATTCTTTTATACAGCAAATATCCTTTTATAGTAAACTATGCAGGTGATAAATATTTTATAAATGCATGACAAAATAAATCCTGGTACACTTCAGATTTACCCAGGACGTTCGCCAGAAGTTACGCTACTTCTACAAAATACTTATACTTATTAATAATTCATATGTACCTAACATATGATGCCATTCAAAGTAAAAGTAAAAACTAAATCGAGATTCACGGAGTAACGTTATGTCAGGGTGTATCAGCGGAACTTAGTTTAAACTTCCTCTTTTTTTTAAAAAAAAAAACGAGGAGTGAAAACCGATTTTTCAATCCACTGACAACTTTTATAAAAAGAATAGCTTTGACAATTCAACAGTTAAATACATAAAATTTGTCAAACTGTCAAAACTATTTGCTTGATAAATAATATCTGAGGATTGAAAAATTAGCTCTAATTATTATTACCTTACTAAGGGCCGATTTTTCAATCCCCCGATAAAAGTAAAAATAGCTACCTATGGAATAAAGTTATTACACTGTTTATTCGTCTGATAAGTGACTGCCAATTTTTCAATCAACATTTATCCTAAGAATAACTATCTGACCGCGTAGGTCATCCTTAAAAACCCCAGCTTCAGGTACTTGAAACTAATGTATAGAAGACACCAATGTTAGAGCAACAGTTCGCCTGTTTCGGATTGAAGGGAAAGGTAGCCAGTGTAATAACCGGGCATGGAAGGCATTTTATCTAGGGCTCAGGATGACAACGAACCTGCAATATCAAGTGATTTTTCCTTGATATTGCAGATATCTATAGGCGGCGGTAACCGCTTACCATCAATCAGGTGGGCCGTCAGCTTGTGTAGTTGTATAAAAAAAAGCAGGACAGACAATTTATTTTGTTTGCTGTTAACTTCATATCTATTGTCAAACAAACAAACATCTGGCATCTTCCTAGACGAGTTTGCTCTGTGAAAGTTCTGTGGTATTTTGTTTGAAACGTAGTGTATGTGATTGCAATCTATAGCTGATATCAGTCGAGGAACCTTAGTTGATTTATGCTTCTCATTTCTTACATTTTAATAAAAGTTTGCCTCAAAGATGTAATCGCAACAATACCTACATTTTTCAAGCGGCATGCAGTGGAATACATCTCATTTTAATGTTTTTGATGCGTTTAAATGCCTTTTTTTATACAACTAGATGACAAACAAGCTGACGGCCCACCTGATGGTAAGCGGTTACCGCCGTCTATAGACACCTGCAATAACAAGGAAAAATCACTTGATATTGCAGGTGCGTTGTCGTCCTGGGGCCTAAGATGAAATGCCGTCCATGCCCAGTAATTACACTGGCTACCTTTCCCTTCAATCTGAAACACAGCGAACTGTTTCACGGCTGAAATACGAAAGGCGGGTCTACCACCTAGTAAAATTTAAGTAAAGTTTAAACGCCTACTTTATTGTAACAAACCGGTGGCGTAGTGGTAATCGCGTCTGGCCGTAAATCAGGAGACGCGGGTTTGAGTTCCGCCTGGAGCATATATTTTGCAATCGTTTTCTTTATTTCCTGGTAATTGTTACAATAATGTTATACATCTTTTATGTGTTTCGTTGTATAATCTGGACTCACTATTCACGAGCACAAGCATATTATCTAACTATAAAATTATTTATCTATGGAATAAGCGGTTATCTAGCCGTCGAAGGGACAGATAGATTTATTCTTAAGATAAGTGAATTATTCTTCGAATAAAGTCTATCTGACGATTGAACAACCCACTTTTTTGATATCCATCGAATAAACCCTATTTGACAGTTTATCGGAGCATTGAAAAATCGGCCCTAAGGACTGATTTTTCAATCCCCAGATAAGATTTATCCCGCGAATAATTTGAAAAGTTGACAGTAAAGTATAGAGATCTGTCAAAACGTCAAAAATATTCTCTAGATAAAAATTATCTGAGTATCAAAAAATCGGCTTTTAGAGCCGATTTTTAAATGCTCAGATAATATTTATCCAGAATATAATTTTGAAAAGTTGACAGCTAATCTGTAGAATATCTGGCAAAATATCAAAAGAACTCGCTACGCAAACAATATTTGATGATTAAATATCGGCCCATACTTAAATAAATGTTTTGTTCGCAGAACATTATGTCTAAGATTAAGTATACCAAAGACGACATGTTGAAGGCCATGGAGGCTATAGCAAGAGGCATGTCAACTTCCTCTGCTGCTAGAGAATACAACGTACCACGAACAACTTTAATAGATAAAACAAATTTGCGAAGTGCAGTTGAATGTTCGAAGGGACCCCCTACTGTTTTAACAAACAATGAGGAAGAGTATCTGGAGAACTGGATCATATTCATGGCCGAAAGTGGATTCCCCGTAACTAGAGAACAATTGCAAGATAGTGTCAGCATACTAATGAAAAAATTGGGTCGCAAAAATCCGTTCCAAAATAACCAAACCAGGTCGCCATTGGCTAGAGGCTTTTATAAGGCGTCATCCAAAAGTTGGGCGTCGTGTTTCTCAAAACTTATCTCAAAGTCGTGATATAGTTACAGAAAAGGAAATTCGCTCGTGGTTTAAGGAAGTTTAGGAGTATTTTGATGCGACACAACTAAGTGCATGTTTAAAAGATCCACGCAGAATTTATAACTGTGATGAAAGTGCATTTTTTCTATCCCCGACTGCTGATAAAGTTTTAGCTAAACGTGGCACTAAAAACGTTTATAATGTTATTCCAGGCGTAGAGCGAGAATGTGTAACAGTTTTGTTAACAGCGAATGCAGCTGGGGCACTTGCACCGCCAATGGTACTATTTAAATTAAAATCAATACCTTTCAAAATATCTAAATCAGCACCTGGTGATTGGGGATTAGGCTACACAGCAATAGGCTGGATGACAGGTGAATCGTTTTACGAATATATAACAAACGTATTTTTCCCTTGGATTGAAAGGAGCGGTATACCTTTACCAATTATATTTTTCTTAGATGGTCATTGGCCCCATACAACTCTGCCACTGAGCAATTTTTGTCGAGAAAAAAAAATTGTTCTCATCTCCCTCTACCCAAACGCAACACACCTTCTTCAACCCATGGATGTGTCAGTTTTTAGACCTTTAAAAAGAATATGGAGGAAAACTGTATATGACTGGCGAAATGAAAACCAGTTCCTAAAACTAAAAAAGGAAAATTTTTGTCCACTCCTAGAAAAAGCAATAAAACAGTTAACTTCAAACACGATAGGTAATGGCTTCCGCAAAAGTGGGCTCTCGCCTTTCAATGCAGATGGCGTTGATTACTCTAAGTGTTTAACAAGTAAATCAAGGAAGCAATCTCTGAAAATAGACAATGACTACTCACGATCTCAAAGTGACCTAAATTCTCATTTTACATATTTTGAGTCCCAAATAAGTCCTTCAAAGCTTCAATCTTTCTACGAAAATCATAGCCAAACATGGCAGGGAGACAAGTCATTAGAAGGCCTTTTCATGGTATGGAAGCAAATGAAAGATCAAATATCTGAGACTAGCGCCACTAGTAATATTGCAAATGATTTAGTATGTTCTTTTTATGAGGATACTCCACTACCTAATGTGATGGAACAATTACAGGCTTCATCAACTGTAACGTCGACAAAGACAACAGTACCTATTGATGCTTGTGAAAACCAACCGTCTTTGCAAGGGAATTTCACAGGATTAAGTGTCAATTTGAACTCCAACTATTCTTTGGGTCATATTTCTGTGTTTAATGTGACGGATATAAATGAATGTCAAAATCGAGAAAATAACGAAGGTAAAATAGAAATATTTGAAGTCATCAATGGAGAGCTTTTGCATATGACTGAACCATCAACCAATTTAATTACTGAAACTGATATTCCAAAAATTCATCACACACCTATGAAGAAATCTAGTATAATGACAGGACAGGTCATTCGTAACAAATTGCCAATAGAGTTAAAAAATATAGTTTATAAGCCTAATTTTAAATCAAAGTTAAAAGCATATTTGTTGGAAAAGTGCTTTTATTCCGTAGACGAATTTCTGAATGTAACATTTTAATGGAGAATTTGTTTTAACTTTGACATTGCTTCTAAATTGACCTTATTATGATTATAATTATGTATGTAACAAATAGGTAAAAATTTATTTATTTGACATGTTTTTAAAATTATATATAAATTATGAAATATTTATTTTAATTAGCTTTTAACTTTTAATTTTTGATATTTTTATTACTAGTATTTCCACAAAATGTATATTTTTATGAAATAAATGAACTTGAACTTGAACTCTCTTACTAAATTCACATGTGATAAACGCTATCTTTTCGAGCCAGTTCTTTACCCACACTTTTCGACTTCGTCAATTTTTTTTATTTTTAAAATGTAATACGATATAATTCCTAAATAACACAAAGCTTCTTCTGTCGACGACATCACAATACAGAGTGAGTAAGCTTCACTTGTGTCACTAACGTCGAGCCGAGTAAGTTCGCGATCTTAAAAACCGTGTACCCACTTTAGAAATATCAAAAAGTAAGACCTACAATCTCATACTTACAATCTGCACATTGAGAAAGTGTTTTTTTTTTTGGATTAAAAAATCGTTCTTCTTTGTATGCAGGTCTTATAATTGCGATGTTGTTACCATGTATACCAGTGTTTCGCAACGTGTGTGCCGCGATACACTGGTGTGCCGTGGTCTTTAGTTGGTATACCGCGGAAAAATGTTTTTTTTTGTCAAGATAATGCATGCGCCCGGCGTTGACAGTTGTCGTTGTCGCGCCTTTAATTAGCCGCTAGTTAGTGATCGTGTCGCCGCGAACGTAATTGACTTTTTTGTTATAAATAAACAAGACCCTAATACATGCATAATAATGGATAAATTCGTTAAACGTACCGCAAGTTTTTCAAGTGAAACTAATAGCTTCCCACGAAGAAGCAGAGTCAACGAAGAACAAACTTACGCTTGTTAATCGAAAATATGATGAGAGCTATGTAAGTTAAAGGGTTTATATATTGCGGAGACGAATCATGCCTAATCACCTAATCACCTAATCACAAAAGCCAAATAACCAAAACGCGTAAATTTTAATCTTATTTATATATATATATATATATATATATATTTATAATCAAAAATAAAAAGAGAAGTGGATTTTGTGATTAAAAATTGTTAATACAAAACAAAGAGTTAACCGAATTTGAACTTGAAATATAACAGACTTTTATGGAATTGAACTTGCTCTATTGTTTGCAGACGTGAGTTAAGTGAGTGCAAGGTCGTGCTTGATTAAATTCATTGTTTTTATTATCTCTGTCACATGTGAGGCACGACATAAAACCTTTGTTATTGAAATTACAAAAGCCATTATTAATTTTAAGATTACCTATTAATTTTTCTTAACAACTATTAAGTGCGATTAGAGTTCAAAATGATGATCTATAGAGCCACAAGCAGAGAGATGGATATGAAATTGAAGCAGGCACTCCTAAACTTAAAAGCGTCTATAGAACTTTATGATCAATTAATTCTGGAACGGGGGGATAGTGAACGAGAAATAATTCATATTTTACAGAAAAATAGGGAACTCTCTGAATTCAATATTAAATATGAGGATTTTTTTGGACAATATAATGTATTGTATGATAAAATAAATTCATTTACATAATGTCACAATACACATGAACAGGCATTGAGTAGAATACACGATTTGAAGATAAGTCTCTCAGAGGTTAATAAGCATACTAGCTATTTATAAATATAAAATAAAGACTTAACTTTAGATTAACATGCTCAAAGCCTGTTCGAGGAGTTGACAGTTTGTTACTCTGGCTTCATCAATGATCACTCATTCTTAAGAAACAATAGCAAATATACTTTTAGTAGTGTTAGAAATTTTAAAAAATATATCCGTTTAAATAAGTTTGTTACCAAAACAAAAAATCGACAAAATCTGTCTAGAAAATATAAGACACTACGTGTGAAAAATAATAAATTAATAGACAAATGAAGTAACTTAAATAGTGATTTTGATTTATTTATACAAAAATTCAATGCCTAAATTGATGATCTTGAGCAGTCAATGAAAAATATGCTTAAAAATATTCAGAACCTATCACAAAAACTACTGAATTACCCGATTTTAGCTTTTAATGTCATGGAAAATCTATGGAATTTTAATCCAGAGCGGTTTGAATCCTTAAATAGAAAATGTTTATTCAATCCAAAGAAAAACAACCTGCAAGTCCATTATAGGGCAACAATATGAAGCACAGTCTTTTTCAAAAAAGTTACGCATATTTTCTGACCTTGATTAAGTTAAGGACTCATTAAACTTGATTAGTAGGTAATAGTGAGTTTGTTTAGTGATGAGATAGGTAACAATGTGAAAGGTTAGTGATGAGATTGTTAAGCCAACAAACAGGACAACTTGTAACTAATTTTTGTATGCCTGGTGTCACTTATTCACATATTTTCAATAGCAGTTTATATACATATTTTAAATAGTAAACTTTTTACATATAGCAATAATATTATAAATAAAAAGTTTTCTCCTGGTCCCACAATTATTCTTTTTATTGGGAGAAGGGGCAATGTAAGCTTAGGTATACTGCAAAAATACTTCAATCGTTTAACCGAAATGAATGTTAAAAAAAAAAAATATTAACTTTTCCGTATAGCAAATTATTACTAAATACACAGGTTTAAAACCACTATAGATATAAATGTAATAGTAAATTGCATACTATGACTTATTATAATAATCAAATTGAAATTATTAACTCCAATGTTTTTATTAGAAATTATTATTCAACTAAAGATAATTACTATCTTTCTAATTCACAAAAAAACACATAGCATCTTCGCCATCTTGTTACATTATGAACACAGTTGAATAGAAAAATTAATTTGAGTAATGAAATGTCTTTAAACTAAGTTTTCAGACAAAGGAGTCAAACTGGCAATTTTACCAAATATAGTGATTAAGTTATACATAGTAAATATTATTTTGATAATTCAAAAGCCAATTCCAACTATTTTAATATAGCACTTCAAAACATTCAGGGTTTGGCTGGCAAGGATCTTGAATTAGAACATTTTTTAACGTATCTCAATGTTCACGTTTTATGCGTAACTGGACATTGGCTGAAAAAGTTTGAATTGTTTATTATCAGTGATTACCAAATGGCAAGTACTTATTCGAGAAAGACTGCTATTCATGGTGGTTCACTAATTTTAGTTAGAAATAATTACAAATGAGATATCTAGGGTGGAATTTGAAACCGGGGTTGTAGTCTGCGTTTACACGCCCACTGGTAATTTGATTCTGTTTGAATCAACAATGGAGGATGTGTTGAAAAAAGGTTGTTAAAAAATTTTAAAAATTTTGTTGTATGTGGGGACTTCAATATTAATGTACTTGAGAAATGTGCTTCCTCTGTTAGATTATTAACAATGTTTGCTTCTTTTGGTTTAATTAACAATTATTATTATTATAAATAAAACTATTCTAACAAACGTGACGTCTGATCACTTTGGTCAGATGATTACTTTTAATATATATGAGGCCGAGATACAAAAGAAAATTACTTGAAGGCCAATAACGGCAAATCGTGTTCAGAGTTTCAAAAATAATGTTACTGTAAAACTTTCTGAGCTGTCATTTGAAAATGGGAGTCCTGACGTTTTGTATAATAACTTAATTAACTGTGTTCAAAATGAATTTGAACCTTAAACCTTAACTATTCAAACTTTTATGTCTAACACTAAATTCAACTGCAATGAGTGGGCGTGGGAGAGTGGCTTTATGAATCATACGAGACTAGAAAGTATATATAACCACGCACCCTCTTTTGTTGACTGTGTGAGGAATTATTTAAAGCTATTCAAAAAAGTCTGTTTTATTGGCAAATCCTCATATAGTATAAAAGATAAAATAATAAAGTCTAATAGTAAAGTTTAAACTACATGGGAAGTTGTAAATCGTTAAACAGGTGAATCTAAGCCATGCGATTCTAAAATTGGGCTAATTTTAGAATCGCGTGGCTTAAGGTCCTGCCACACTGCTGTTAAAAAATGTTTACTAACGTTAGTAAACATTTGTTAAGAAACATACGATCACAATGTTAGAAAATGTTTTCATGTTAGATAATGTTAGTAAACATTTCTAAACTAGCTAACAAATTGTAACAAAATAAAACATTTGTTATATTTTGTTTGTAAACAATAGGTGCTGCCACACTGCTGTTTACAAATGTTTACTAACGTTAGTAAACATTTGTTAAGAAACATACGATCACAATGTTAGAAAATGTTTTGATGTTAGATAATGTTAGTAAACATTTCTGAACTAAGTAATTAAAATATAAAACTAGAAAAATTTCACGTCCTGAGGCGGGAATCGAACCCGCGACCTTTCGCAATCTTCGAATACTCGTTCCGGATATTGAAATAGAACATTTCGACATTGTAGGGTGGACGTTAGCTCATAAACGCAAATACAGATAGACTAGAAGAATTTCACAGGGATATCCCAAGTCCTGGGTGGCTCAGTTGGTTAGAGCAGCCGCCTGGATTGCGAAAGGTCGCGGGTTCGATTCCCGCCTCAGGACGTGAAATTTTTCTAGTTTCATATTTTAATTACTAAGTAATTTTTCAAACATTTATAATAATGTAAAAATCAAAAATTAAGATTTTCTGAACTAGTGAATAAATTGTAACAAAATAAAATATTTGTGATCATTTCTTTGTATACATATAATCCAAGCTACAGCAGGGTGCAGGGATAGCCTGTGTAGCGAGCGAGACGATTTTTCAAATGTTATAAATGTTTGTTAACATTTTCCATCAGTGTAGGAGCACTTAAAACATTTAACAATTCCTAACAGAATGTAACAATTCCTAATATTTGTTAGTAAATGTATTAGTGTTAGAAAATGTTTGTAAACATTTTTAAGCATCAGTGTGGCAGCACCTTTACATTTACCTGTTATAAAAATTAGGGTTGAGTCTATTTTACTGTGAATATATGAAAAATAGTTGGCGCAGATAGAATTGTCCCACAATATCCCTGTTTATCTCTTTTTAACGTTTGTTATTATTGTATTATAATAGGTTGGGGAAAGTTTCTTCGCATTTTTTAAGAAAATTCAAAACATTTTTTAATATAGTTTATTTATATTTCACTAAAGTATGTAGGTCCATATGGTTCAATAACTTTTTGCCATCTTGTAGGTAGGGACATGATCCCATTGCTATAGAAATTTTGGGGCTTCTGAACAAAATACCGCGACAAGAGGTTTTGGCAGTCCTCTCGTGATGTTAACCTGACACTGCCTAGAGAATTCTGAAGAGAGCGAAACAGGTGGAAATCTGAAGATGCAAGGTCAGGACTATACGGCGGATGCATTAACACCTCCCAGCCAAACTCTCTTAATTTTTGCTGAGTGGCTAAAGATATGTGAGGTCTAGCGTTATCATGATGAAAAACCACACCCTTTCTGTTGATTAATTCCGGCCGTTTTCTCTCAACTTCTTGCTTTAATCTCATCAGTTGTTCGCAGTAGAGTTCAGAATTGATGGTCCTGCCTGGTGGTAACGGCTCATAATAAATAATGCCCTTCCAATCCTACCACACACACAGCATCACCTTGTTGCGAGTTAACCCGGGTTTCGCCACAGTCTGTGAAGCCTGACCGGCCTTTGACCACGACCTTTTTCGCACGTTCTTGTCGTACGTGATCCACTTTTCATCACTAGTTATCAGCTTCTTCAAAAATGGTTCGGTTTCATTACGTCGTAATAAAGAATCACAAATGAGTACACTTTTTCTTTTTCTTTCAGTGAACTCGTGGGGTACCCAAATATCGGGCTTTTTTGTGTACCCATTTTTTTAAAATGCGCCAAAACTGTTTTGTGGTCAATTCCCAGTTCTTCAGCTACGTCGTAACTACTGATATGCCGATCTTGCTCCAGTTTTTCAAAAATGGCATCAATTTTATTCGTAATAGGGCGACCAGAGCGACGGGCATCTTTGACATCAAAATTTCCGGATTGAAAACGCTTAAACCAAATTTGTGCTACTCTCAGAGACACTGCACTAGGTCCATAAACATCGCAAATTTTTTTCGCGGCTTGCGTTGCATTTTTACCTTTTTTGTAGTAAAATTTTAAAATGTATCGAATTTTTTCATTAGATTCACTCATCTTGACAGTACGAAAAACAAATGAAAAACACACATTTTCCTAATTTGAATTTGGAATTCACTTTTTTAAATCGAAACTTTTAATGATACTAAAACCAGCCAGATACAAATAGTATAGCCAAATAGATTTTATTACAAGTTCATACATACTACATAATGCGAAAAGACATTTTTCCCAACCTTATATATCTCGTTCTCGTCATCAACCTTATATAAGTCGGAACCGGTGAAAACCTGTTTATCTGTTTCGGTACGCGTTCACAAGTTCACAGTTCACAGGTGATCGAGACGAGAGACGAGAAGAGAGACAGACACTGTCTTTTCGTGTGTTCATTTCGTGGTTTTGGTTTATTTTATTTTGAGTTAGTGTTAAGCTTATGATCTCAAGAAAATTTGTTTTATGTTAAAGTAACTTTTAATTAGGGCTGTTTTCATAGGATTTTCTTTTGTTCCTTGGGTGTTATTGGGAAAGTTCGTGTTTTTGTTATTACATTGTTTTAGTTTATTGTTTTATTTAATTTTGAATCAGTGTCAGGTAGTTTTTATAATTTTGAGAAATTTGCTTTTTGTTTAAGTTACAAATAATCAGTACAAAAAATATTTTTATCGTGTTCATTTGTAAATTGGAATTAGAAAGGCTCGTGTTTTTGTTCTTACACTATTTTAGTTTTTTAGTTTGTTGATTAGATTTACATTTTGGTTTATTTTGAAGACACAGGTTTGTCTTTAATTTTTTTATTTAAATGAACACTTCGTAGGATATCTATTTTATTTTATTGTCCTTTAATTTCGTATTTGTTCTATAGCTTTTCTGTAGTTAATAAAATGAAACAATACTTTTATTGTTTAATATAATTTAAATTTATCTTTTTTTTTAAAAGTCAAATTTTGCTAAAAAAAGCGCTATTTAGAAAAATTTCTCGACACAATATTCAAATAAGGCAAAATACGAGTACTCCTCAAAAACTCTTAGTTACTCTGGTGGCGGATCGTTAAATGTGGCAAGTTAAGTCTCATAAACTTGCCACATTTACTTAAGGGCATGATCTCGATCGAAGCACCACTAATTTTAAATCCAACGAGGGCTGAAATTGTTTCCCCCGAATGTATCGCAGATTATAAAGTTGTTCCATCGACATCGGGCATTACAATAGCACCCAATATTACCAGTACCAGTACCAGTACCAATCAACAGGAACGAAACCAAATTAAATCTAGGATTGAACAATTTGCTCGATCAACAAGACTATTATCTGTAAATAGGTCAAAGCAGATCGACGAGCAAATTATCAAATTTTTTGTTATTGGCTATCATCCTTTCAGTATTGAAGAAGATGAATATATAAAAATAATTGAAATGCCATTGCCAAATTATATTTTACCGACGCGCAAAACCATATCTTCCAGCTTGATTCCAAAATTGTATCAACGCACTAAGAAAATGTGTTACATTTAATTTCGGAGGCTGGAGCCGCATGTCTTACTGCTGATAGTTGGACATCTTTAAATAACGTCAGCTTTATAACACCTACTGCTCATTATTTAATTATAGGTAATTCGCTTCGCTCTCCATTACTGCGGTGTATAGAATTTCATGAAAGGCATACAACAGACAATTTGTGTATTTTTTTTATTAATTGAGGTGAAGAACTAGGGAATCGATTGCAATGTTTCTGTGATAGTTACGCTACGAGTACCAATAGTGTTGCTGCAGTACTGCACTTTCCTTGTTTTCCGCACACGATTAATGTGATTGTTCAACATAGTCTTAATAAATGGGAAAGAAAGTTAGACCAAGTTAAGGCCATTGTAGAATATTTTAATCATAGTTCTACGACAAATAACAACCTATAGGCTATGCAAATTCAAATGGGAAGGACTCCCTTCAAATCAAAGCCAAGTGCAATCACGAGATGGAATTCTACGTATGATATGCTGTCGCGTATTATAAAACTCAAAGATGCAGTTGTGAGCTCTCTGGCTATAGAGCAATCACGGCTTAACACATTGATGCCAGATGATTGGTTGTTGTTAACCCAAGCCGTGGATGTCTTTATGAGATCATGAGAATCAGCTTCGTTTCCTAGTCGACACTAGAGCTAATATTTCGGTAATTCCTGCTCTACGTTAGGACAAAATCAATGGTGAGTGCTCGAAATATAAACTTTTTGCGGCTAACGGAAGTGAGATTAAAACGTACGGAATTAAAACATTAGTGTTAAACTTAAATCGAAAAACGAGCTTTCCGATGGACTTTCATAATTGCGGATGTAACACAACCTATACTCGGCACAGATTTCTTGAGTTACTATAAACTGTTAGTTGATTTAAGTGCAAAAAAATTAATTGATCAAACAGCTTATCTGAATATCCCTGCCTCTCTAGTAACCTACCTGTAATAAGGCATCTATCAACACTATCGATAGCAGTGATACTTATTTCGATATTTTTAAAAAATATCCGGATATTAACAACTTCGTTTTTTTTTAAAAAATCAGATTACTCAATTTATCACCATATAGTAACCACTGGCCCGCCAATTTTTGGGCGCGCGAGACCTGTACCGCCAGATAGATACCGAAAAGTTAAGGCTGTTCATTAGGTATATGCAGGCCTTCGAAAAGTGCATGGGCAAGCCCCTTAAATGTCGTACCAAAAAAGGACGGTCAAATACGCCCCTGTGGAGACTACAGGCAATTAAATTCCGTTACAAAACCGGACCGATATCCCTTGCCACGACTTAAAGATTTTACGTACATTTTGTGCCGGAATTATTTTTTTCTCGTTTAGATATTAATAGAGCTTATCACTGTGTGCCTGTAGCCCCAGAGGATATAGAGAAAACTGCAATCATAACTCCGTTTGGACTATTTTAGTTCCCTAATATAACCTTTGGTTAAATATATTTTTACATAACGCCAAGAAAAAAGATAATACTAAAATAACATGGACAAAAAATCAGATGAAGCGTTTTTAAAATGTAAAGAAGCCTTACAAAGTAGTGTCATGTTATCGCATCCGGTCGCCGGCGGCCCGCTAGCCATTATGGCTGACGCATCAAATGCCTGCATCGGTGCAGTGCTACAGCAACAAATGCAAGGACAGTGGAAACCATTAGGATATTACTCAAAACAATTATCAAAAATCAAGAAACACAACAAAAATATTCCACGTACGACAGGGAACTTTTGGCTATTTATCAGGCAGTACAATATTTCCGTAGAATGTTTGAGGAGTTAATTATTTATACTGACCATAAACCATTAAATTTCGTATTTTCCAAAAAACACAGTGAAAAAGAAACACCGCGGAGAACTAGGTAATTATTATATATCAGTAAGTTCACTACGGTACATATTACCGGTGAAAAAAATGTAGTACTTAGCAGATGAATTGCTAGATAAACTAAGTTCACAAGAATATTTTTCACAGTTCAAAGAAATTTATTTACCTAATTATAAAGAGCCTATTATTTGTAACATGGCAACAAAGATTGCACGACCCTATTTAACAAAGATTTTTCGTAGAGTAATTTTTAATACCTTGCATAATTTGAGTCATCCAGGTGTCAGAGCTACCAAAAAATTAATTAAAGATAAATATTATGGGCCTTCTTATTGGCCTTAAGGATACCATGGCTTGGTTAATGTTACTATCACAATGGTCCAAAATTTACCGCTTAAAACTTCAATAAATGTGCTTAAGGAAAATATACAAGTAGAGATTTCACCTCACCTAGATATTACAAGCCAAGATCCACTAGCAGCAAATTGTGATCTTACACAAGAAACAGCTGTGCATACCATAGAATCATACACGTATGATTCCATAGACTTCAATGAAATAGGAGATGATGTCAGCGACTGTTCCAAAAATATAAATGACGATTTGATGGAAATTGATTTAATGGCACTTGTAATTTAGAGTGACAAGAGAACAATACCCTTCAAATCGAAAATATTGAGTACCGTTATAGATAAAACCCTTAACTCTACGAACGCCCTTAACGTGAAGTTATAGAAAACAAAACCTGTGTTAAAAAGAAAAAAAACCAGATGCTAAGTCTGTGCCTGTTCAAGAGCACCATAAATGCACTTCGATCATAGGTCGAAGAATTAAATGTAGCCTGCAACAAAATCTTTTGTGAAGAATGTGTCGGTGGTTATTCATTTTTTGACTATATGATATAGTTGCTTGCAAGGTACGGTTTTGTTGTTATAACATTAACACCCGTATTCACAAACGACACTATGAGGTCTTACAGTGCCCGCGGACGCACAGGGTGCCAAATTCCTATTCATAAACAATACTTGAGTGACAATCGGCACTATGCGTTTGTCATAATGAACACTTAGCTAAGGGAGCCTGATAGCTATATTAATCAACGCATAGTGTCGAGTTCACCAAAGAGAATGTAATCACTACGGAGTTTACGATAAAAAGCAAACAAACAATAAAATTGAAATGTCAGTCAGTGAAGTGAACTACGTAACACTAATCAACCAATCACAGAGCTACATTCAACGCTATGCGTCCGCGTAGTAAAGATTCGTTTGAGTATTGTTTGTGAATTGAAAGGCTTGTCAAAGTGAACGCACTGAGAAATGCCTTACTTCGCTTAGTATTGCTCCATTACTTACATAAGTATCGTTTGTGAATACGGGTGTAAGACTCACTTCTAAGAAGAGTCTGAAGTAATTTCAGTTGTTTAATGATAAATAAATATATTCCTAACTATGGACGATTTTGTGCAATGCTATTATTATAATCTCCAGTGGCCTTGGGAACATACACATTTTATTTTATCGAAAGTATGTTTCGGATGCAGGAATCAAGTTATTGGTGCTACTTTAAGACGGTTCTGTAAGATGGTAGTCTGACATGGTGTCAGAAGTACTAATCTAATCGCGTAGTTATAGTCAAGTCATAAGATGCCCGATTTCGAAGAAAAGAAATCGACGCCATCACTTCAAGATGGAGACGCACTGGCTCGTCTTAGCGAGCAACAAACGCTCAAAGCCATCACCTTGTCAATAACCAGCTACCGTTGGGCCAGGAGTATGACGATTTGGATGTTTTCACCTGGTCGGAAGATTTTTCTACATCCGGGCCCAACGGTAGAAGCTCACGACCCTGCTGATATTTTTATGGCTGTTTGGGATGAGAGGATCATGCAGGAGATTGTGGATGAGGCGAATAGGTATGCACGGCAAGTTATCGGTCCGTTGTCTGAAACGGTAGAAGGCTTTCCAGATTTTTTTAATACCTGGAAAGAAACTACCGTTTTGAAAATGTATCGGTATTTTGCTCATCTTGATGTCTATATGTTATTGATCGAGAGTGAGAGACTACTGGACGACAGACATTTTAGAAATGCCAAAATTTCGGAACATCATGTCGAGAAATCGATTTTTGATGATTACGAAATATTTGCATTTCTCAAATAACGACATATATGACCCTACCTTTTCGTCTTACCGAAAGAAAATATCCAAAATTAGATCGATTTTAGACCGTTGCAATGAGAAGTTTGCGTCGCTGTACGTCCCTAACAAACATCTTAGCCTGGATGAGTCGTTGCTGCTTTGGAAGGGTCGTCTTAGCTGGGTGCAGTGCATCCGTACTAAGGCGGCCCGGTTCGGCATAAAGTCGTACGAACTGTGCGAAGCAGTAACGGGATACCAGATAAGATGTTTGTTTTACGCGGGGAAGGAGTCGACGATGATCGAGGAATCCATCCATGGGTTCAAGAACTGTACCGCGAAGGTAGTTCTTGAACTTATGGATGGCTTCCTCGGCGTAGGCCACACCCTGGTTATGGAAAATTGGTATAACCAATTGTCCTTAGCCAGGTTTTTGAAGAGAAGACGCACTGATGTCATTAGGACCATGAATCCACGTCGGGTTCATGTTCCTAATGACATCAAACTTGCAAAAGAAAGGCAAATGGCGAGGGGAGAACAGATCGCTAGGCACTGCAGTGACATAAGTTTAGTCGCATGGAAGTATGTTAAACTTGTCACCGCAGTGTCTACCTTTCACTCCGATCTCCAGTTGCCTGGGAGAAGAGCGGGAGTGGCAATCAGAAAACCAGAAGCCATTGTAGAATACAACAAATACATGGGGGGCGGGTTGACTTCAAAGACCAGAAGCTGTCCACGTTTTTGATAGAATGTAAAAGGGGGAAGAAATGGTACATGAAAGTGTTCAAAAGGTTGGTGAATACCAGCCTTTTGAACACTTATATCATTTACACAAAACATCCCACAGTGCGTACGCTTTCCCATAAGGAGTTTAGAAATAAAGTGGCCCTAGATTTACTCGAGAAATTCCCCACTGAAGATCAGCCCTTGCTAGCCCCCGTCCCTGAAGCCAACAAAGACAGGCGGCGGCTGCAGAAGGGTAACCATTTTGCGGACCACACGGCATACATTCCCGACAAAAAGAGGTTTAACCCTGTACGATGTGTACCATGTACCGCGACAGGGCGGCGTAAAATGGTCACTACAATGTGCAGTTTTTGCAAAGTCGCATTGTGCGTCGGACTGCGTTGGGCCAAGTATATGACACCTTGAAGAAACTTAAGTAGGAGGTTCTGCAAGGTCTCATATTCTACACATAAGGATAAGGTCGCGTGGGACCGCCGGAGCCCCGCAGCATCGGAGCCGTGACTGAAGCCATGCATGCTGCATGCTTGCATGCTGCATCCTTGCTTGCATACTTGTTTGCATGTTTGCTTGCATGCATGGTTGTATATTTAGTATCCATTACACAAGTTCTTATGATAGGAAAAAAATTAGGTCATTTTATATTTATGAAATTTCGATTTTAGGGCACGTTATGTTATGGGATATTATTACAACCATTAAAGAAAAGCCTTTCATATCTTTTTTAATATTATATATTGTGATATTTAAAGCAAAAAAATAGGTTATATTATATTTAGGGATTTCGGTTTTCGGGCTAGTGATATTATGAGACATTGAGTTAGGGCTACTTATGATTCGGACACATGATGATTATGTCACAAAATATTATGATTACGTTAGATTATGGATAAAAAAGTTATGAGACAAAATAGAGAACCGGAATACCAACCACTAAGCATGAGATATTTTTTTTTGTTCTCAATCTGTTACTTTCACATGAACAAAGCAACAATCAGTGGTCCGGGATTTTGTGGTGTCAAACAAGATTTTTGATACAATAATGAAAAATTGTGTCGGAGCGAACTTTGTGTTATAAAACAAAACTACATTTTGTAAACCAAGGGTTTGTGTTGACGTACGACATAAACTAAATATAACATTATTGTAAGATAATTTATTTGATAGCCTGAATATTAATACTTTGTTTATTCCAAATGGAAAAATATACAAAGGGCCAATTAAAAGGCACTCGCCTCACCATCCGTTATGGATAGACGCGAAAGTTTTATTAAAATCCGTTAAATTCCGCCAATCTGCAAATGTTGGCAATAGAATTTGATTAACTGAAACAACTGTAGCATCTGTAAAAAAAATAATTAAAACTATAGAAGGTATGGAAGCCATTTGGAAAGTATTGGCCATGAAGTATGGTTTTGACGCCCTTTTGATAAGACATCTAAATCAGGACCCAGTTGAAAACTTCTTTGGGAACATTAGAAGCTATGGGGCGAGAAATAATGCTCCGAACACGTTAGCATTTGACGGCGCGTTTAAAGCGTTATTATTAAATAATTATAGTTCACTTCATTCCACTAAGTCGAACTGCGAGGAAGATTCAAATAAATGTTTACAGTGAAAATGTTGAAGCTTCTGATGTTCCCAATGAATGTGTAGTTATACCAAATGTAAACATTAATATTGAAAATAATGAAAGTGATGCGGGTCAGCGAAATTATGTATGTGGCTGAGAAATATGATACATTTTTCTGATTTTTTTATAAACTATCCATTTAATTGCCCAAAACATGGGATAAATTTAAAGAAATATTTTAGAAACATTACTATTAATGTTATAATTTGTAGTTGGTGAAGAACAGTAACACGAATTTTGTCAGGCAAAATATCCTATGGTGGAGAGGACAAAATAAAAATTGCTGCTAAAAAATATTATAATAAGCATGAACATTACAAAAATAAAAAATAAACATTTTACTGTATAATATTTTGTTGTATTATTTCATACCCTTTAATTTTTACACATGTTAAATTGTTTTAGCCCGGAAACTATTTAAATGTGTACCTACCTACCAGTGGCGAGGGGTCCTAATAACACGATTCCTTTCGGCTTCCCTTTTAATATGCATACCTACTTACCTACCTAACAACTTCATCAATGCTTGTCACACCCAAGGAACTTATATCATAACTGAAATGCTCACGAAAAATTATCATGAAATGAATATTATAACTTAGCGTTATGGTTATAAGATCTATATTTGATTGTAATTTATCAAAAGAGGAAAACGTTCCGAGCAGGACAACGACATTATGGGAGTGTGTCCCTTTCTTGCAATTGCTAGTGTTAATAATTTAAAATAAATGTAGCTTTTATACTTTTCTGGTAACCCTCTCAATAAATTTTGGCTGATGAGTTAATTGTAATAAATAGGGGTCTAATTATAAACTAAGTAAATGTTCATATTTATATTGATTTGCTATGTTATTAAAAAAAGAAAAATTAAAAGAATAGTAGCAATCAGTAACAATTTATAAATTACGCATAGCAACAATTATGACGTTTCGATAAACAATATGGCCTATAATCTAGCGCTTTCAACTCGTATTTCTGCACGTTGCATGCTTTTTATTTACATTTGAAGTGAAATTTTATAGTGAATAATAGTGAAAACTTATTGTGTAAAGTGGTGTACTAGTGAGGCGTTTGCTGGTAGCGGTATTTCATTTTTTGGGTAAGTTTTTATCTTTGTTTACATATTACATGGGTAGGGTAACAACAAATGAAATATTCTTGATGGACAATTATAATACATAGGTACATACAATAAACGGTAATCTAATTAATTCGCAAATAGATATTTTGCGCTTAGCAGCAAAAACGATGGGTCACCCGTAATATTCATTAACTACTAAGTCCGTGTATGTAGACAATGCATGTTTATTGCACTAATAATAAATTTATTTATATAAATAAATTATTAATAGTCGAGTGGGCTGCCGTCTAAAGAAACAAATCCGAAATTTCATAAAGAAGTTATGAAATTTCGGATTTGTTTCTTTAGATTAAATAGTAAGTAAACCTTTATACGGTTGTATTGCACTGTAAAAAAAATTCTTACTTATTGGTTTTTTTCAGTTTCCCAAAAAATGAACCCCTTTTGCAGCGGTGGCTGGAAGTTGTACCGGCCGCTTAAGAAAAAATTTTCAAGAACTAGCTTCATATGCAGCTACCACTTTTAAAAGTGTAGACTTCATAATCCATAATATGAAAACTATACTGAAACCTGATTCCGTTCCATCTATTTCTCCTGTAAGTAATACTTTAATAATTTAAATTTTAAGTATTCTAATTTGGTATTAAAATACAGAGACATCTGTCCTAGATTTTTAAATCAGTTATACCAGCAGTTATCATACAAAACTGCAGCAACACAAAAATCATATTACTTTATTTTTAGGTTTCACCAAATAATCATGTCAAAGTTTTAAGCAACCTTATTTTAAAACCAACTCAAAAAAACATTCATCAGTATGTTAATAAGGTAGTTTTTTACTATTTTCTTTCCTTGATATTGTTAGTGTGTTTCCCGTGGGTACCGTATCTTAAATAATTTAATTTGTTATTTTTTACAGTCTGACAATCGTTCAAAATCTGTGAACATCGATATTTCTGAAAAAGAAAATTTGGAGCCAACTCCAGGACCCAGGACCATCAATGGAACCTTCATGGAAGAAATCTCGACAAGATGAACACTTGAAAAATCTTCAGTCCGAAATGAGCTTTCTATGCTTGTTACTAATTAATTTCTGATAGGCCTCGCTGCCACCCGGAGACCCATATGAGGCGTCCATATGGGTCTCCGGTTCACAAGCCGCAGCAGAAAGTCGATCTTGTGGCAAGACTCCTTGCAGATAATACCCAAGTTTGTATCTACAACTGTTTGTAGTAAATAATATACTAACGACGGGTTTCAATATCGTAACAAACGATAGTTTCCCTTGCAGCAAGGAAAAGTTTAGATAATTATATAAGTTATTAAAACCGGTCACTAAAGCAGGTTTTAGATATAATTAAAGAAATGCTACTCGTCAACTTCATGTGTAACTTGAAAAATAAAACATCGTGTGCTACTCAGTGGTTTCATTTTATTTAAAATTCTAAAAATATCTTGCTATATTAGAAAAGGTAAACCTTGAGTTAGGTGAACAATGACGCCGTCTTGGTGAAGTGGTCAGTATGGCTGCCAACATATCAAGCGGTCCTGAGGGCCTAGACAAGATGCCAATCGATAATCGCTATCGCTTGGCGGAAAATGTATGGGATTTGACATAAGACATTGAACGACTTTCGATAGTTAGTGTCGAATCCCATACATTTTTCATTTAGCGATAGCGATACCGATTGTCAAATGGCATTTTGTCTAGGCCCTCTGATAGCGGCAAATGTTTATGTGATGAACACGAACATCTGTCAACGAGTCATGGTTGTTTATATGTATATTTAAATTTATTAACAAAATATCTATAATTATTATGTAAAATAATTCCTTTGTGTAGTATCCTTAACACAAGTTCTTAATGAAATTTACTTTGGGCTAGATAATTGGTGTGAGCGTGGAAACATATTATAATTAACAATAGGGAAAGCAGTGTATCCAAGTGCCCCAAATATTTCTTATTTGTATTGGGCCCAATTTTCATACCAAATTATGTTTGAATTTTGTTCTTTTGATTTGATAAATTTAATACATAGTAATTAAAATAGAATAAAACTAGAAAAATTTCACGTCCTGAGACAGGAATCGATTCCGATTTCCGATTCGAGAATTCGATTCCTGCCTCAGGACGTGAAAATTTTTCTAGTTTTATTCTATTGTAATTACTAAGTAATTTTTCAAACATTTATAATAATGTTAAAATCAAAAATTAAGGAAATTTAATACACTAAAAACAGACAGGTAAATGAATACAAAATCTTTTTATTTAGAATATAATAACGAGATATTCTTTGTTTTACGTTTCAATGTAAACATATTTAACATTTAATAAAAATGTCTTTATGTTATTCCTTTTTTATGTAGGTACCTATGTAGTTATTCATACATAATTTATTGAAGATTTAAGCTAATTGTCTTTAAATATATGAATAATTTTTAAATTATATGTATTCTATGCTCAATTAATATTGTTTTAGATTCGACAATTACCTAAATATCAATCTTAATACAATTAAAATTGTCCCACTGTTCGAAGCTACTATATGGACACATTAGTAGAAAGAGACACACTCCTACTATGTCGATTTACTCTTCGGAACGGTTTTTAGATTCCCGTCAGCATTCCAGTTAGGTTATAAGTTCCTTGGTCACACCACATTAATATTAAATAGGTAAGTACACTAATAAAAGTATAATATTTTACAATAACAAACATTACTCATTCCTGACTTCAATAAATACCTATTAAAATAATCATAGCAATAACACATAAAGTCATAGTTGCAGTTCCTTACAGGCGTTGCGTTGCAGTTCCTTGCAGGCGTTGTCATAATTCGTTCTAACAGCAAGCCGTAATTTTTCGAGTTACTCTGCCTATACATCCTGGTGGTGCTATCTCTTTCTTACGCATATATTTTTTTCAAGTGCCGTCTCTTTCTCATACGCCGCCTCTATAGGGCGATATAAGCCGCTCACGGCCGAGTTATCTTAGGGATAGCATAATAAATTTGTGTGAGTGTGAGTAGGACAGACAGTTAATAATCTATCAAATAGGAAGTAAGCATCAATACACTGCAGTGCATTGGACCGAAACATTTTTAATTTGGTCAGCTTGTAATGTCATTCACCAATAATAGTCTTCTAATTTCGTTTGCGCAAAATATGTAAATGGTTAGATTAATGACATTTAATGTTTTGTTTGTTGTTGTTGTTCTGTTGATATTATAATAAATAGTTTGCATTTGTGATAATATTGTGAGATACTGTAGTTTATGTGTCAAAAAGTTATTAGTGGTTTTAGTGTTTGATTCCGTTTAGGGTAAAATAATTGTTTTCTATTTAGTTTTTGTTTGTTTTAGTTAGGTTGAATTTAGGTTTAAGTTATTTTTGTTTAATCTCGTTAGGTTAGGTTAGCATAGGATAGTATATTAGCATATTAATTCATGAATAGTGCTTTTTGGTTTTGATTCCGTTTCAACTAAAATTATTTTTTGTTTAATTCATTTTGTTTGAATTTAGGTTTTAGTTGGTTTTGTTTCATTCTCGTTAAGTTAGTTATCGTAGGGTTTTTATTATGGCGGCACTTTTAGAAGTTGGTTGTTGTCTTACCGACTATATATTAGCCAATTCTTTTAAAAATTTAAGCTTTGAAAATAAAAAATGTGTAATACAGATAGGCCGCGCTCGTCCCGACATGAAAATATATTACAGGCGGAAAGACGGGTTTTTAAAACACTTTCATAGTAACATATATGATAAGTATTCATGGCTCACAGGAAGTTGTAAGCTAAATAAAATGTACTGTTTCCCATGCCTATTGCTTTCCGATTCCAGTAGCGTATGGAGCCGCACTGGTTTTACAGACATTAACAACCTTACTAATTCCGCGAAAAAACATTTAAAAACAGAGAAACATTTACGTAGTTGCTTATCATTACATGACTTTGGTAGTAGTAGAATTGAAACTTTTTTTGAAAATACATTTGATGTGCATAATAGAAAGGTTTCTAAAAACAGGAATTTAATAAAAAGATTTATTGATACCGTGGTTCTGTTAGGAAAACAAGAATTGCCGTTTCGCGGTCATGATGAAACATTTTCTTCCGTTGATCGAGGGAATTATGTCGAAATGTTGACTTATTTGACCAAATATGACTCTGTTTTAGATACGCATCTAGAACAATGCTCTTCGTCACAAAATCCGGTATTTTCAGGCCTATCAAGTGACATACAAAATGATTTAATTCATTGCATTGCGGGTGTCATTCGAGACCAAATAAAAATTGAGATCAATAATGCTAGATGAAACTCCAGATGTTAGTCACAGAGAGCAATTAACTGCAATACTTCGGTATGTCACGGAGTCTGGAGTTGAAGAAAGGTTTCTTGGGTTTTTTGACGTAAGTGGCAGTAGAAATGCCGAAATTTTATCGTCGAAACTTCTTGAAATTTTAAATGAGTATCGTTGTAAAGATAAGTTAGTTGGGCAATCTTACGATGGAGCAGCAGTAATGTCAGGCGAGCATGGCGGCGTGCAAGCAAAAATTCGCGAGGCATGCCCAATGGCAATTTTCGTTCCATGTTATGCTCATATTTTAAATTTAGTGTTATGTCGCTCATTGGAGAATATTTCAGAATTAAAAATTTTTTTTGGTTATATTAATAAGATTGTTAGATTCTTTAACAAGCCATCAAAACGCTCAAATCTTTTGAAGGAAATAGCAAATCGTCGCTAACCAGGTGTCGCAGAAACACGTTGGCATTACCATTCGCGAATTATAAATGTTATTTATAATTGCATGCCAGATCTTAAAGAAACGTTCCAGTCAATATTAGACAGTCCAGAATCTTGGGATAGTGAATCCCTCACTCTATCTGAAAGTTTTTTAAATAAGTTAGAAGATATGCAATTTTCCTTCTTGCTTCATGTTTTTTTTTTTTATACAACAAGATGACAAACAAGCTGACAGCCCACCTGGTGGTAAGCGGTTACCGCCGCCTATAGACACCTGCAATAACAAGGAAAAGCACTTGATATTGCAGGTGCGTTGTCATCCTGAGGCCTTAGATGAAATGCCGTCCATGCCCAGTAATTACACTGGCTACCTTTCCCTTCAATCCGAAACACAGCGAACAGTTTCACGGCTGAAATAAGAAAGGCGGTTTTCTCGGACATTTTTGAAAAAACAGTTTAGTTTGCTTCAATCAAAACAAATAGATGTCGAAACTGCACGGCGTGAGATAGTATTTTTTAAGAATTGGATGTCATCAGTTCTTTTAAATAAATTTGATTTCCTCTATGACAGATATCAGGGTCTCAGTGAACCACCGCAACGGCGCCGACGACAATCATCTGAAATGGATTTAAAATCGTCATACCGACGCCTTTTTATTGCAATAATTGACCATATTACGGCACAAATCGATCACAGGTACCGATCTTTTTCTGAAATGTCCTTTCTCAACTTGCTTAATAAGACCAAATATGTGGCTTATAGCCAATCTTTTCCAGATGAAAATATTTCCGCATTAATTTCCCAGTTCCCAAGAATGTTTGATTTCACAGCATTAAAAAATGAACTTAAGGTTGTGTACACAACTTCATCATTGAATAAGTTAGATGTATACGCGCATTACCTTCATTTGAAAACATCAGCTTTATGCGATACATTTCCGCAAATACTTACTTTGTGTAATATCATTCTTACGCTTCCCGTTACTGTGTCAAGCGCTGAAAGATCGTTTTCAGCTTTAAAGCGGATACACACTTACTTGCGCAATCCCAAAAAGAAGAGAGATTGTCAGATTTAGCTATTATAACTGTGGAAAAACAGTTATTGTTGAAATTAAAAGTTCAGGCTGGTTTTTACGACAAAGTTCTGGCCCATTTTGTAAAAAAAACAGGAGGATAGCTTTAAAATATAATAGGTCAATGTTTGGTCTCGCTTTTTATTTAAGTCTATTGTTATAATTGTTATTGGGGTTGGTTTGGTGTTCTGGAAGATGGATGGTAAAATATTTTTTAATAGTTTATATTGGTGGACATGGTCTATATATATTTTGTAAAAATATTGCTTTACTAACAGCATGTTTCTACCAAAAATACGCTTAACTAAACGGATTTTCTCAAGACACATAATATACTAAAAAGTGCAATGTTTTGGTTTTTCATATAGTGCTAATATATGTGTGGTAATTCTTGTTTCTTTCCACCGAAGTGAGGACGTGATTCTGTCACTTGATATCAACACTTTGGTAAGTAACTGCATTGTTTATTTAGACTGTTTTTTTGCTCCGGCTTCCCTTTTGTTATTATTCACCCTTCGCCACTGCTACCTACCCTTTGATCCGTTTTATTAGTGTTTTTCTTACAATATTACAATTGTCATCATGATATTTTGAGAATGCTGTAAAAATAAACAAAAACTAAGTTCAATTTAACACATTCAAAACTCGAAACCTAAATGTGTCATGTTGAACTTATTTTTTCTTTTGCATCATTCTCAAAATATCATGATATTAATTGTCTATTGTAATAAAAACACTAAATGAAAGTACAGGAGGTTACTGGGTAGGTACCGCTATATAGTTTGCGGGGCCAAACTGCAGATGGCGTAGTGCCGCAAAGTATGCATAAAAAGTCCGTGAGAGGGCTCTCTTTTCCTACTATATTACTATACTCTTTGCAGTGGTCCACTGAAAAAGAACGCCAGCTGCGTAAACAAAAATGTTTATTATTCAATTCCATTCACAAGTCAAACATTTTGAAAACAAAGACTTTCTTTTTGTTCGTTTTTTGCAAAGAGAAACCGTTAGGTTGTGGATCCGGCGCTTCGACAGCGAGGGGCACCTACAAGATCTGCCACGTGCGAGTTGAACAAGAATTATTACACAAGAACGTGCGGAGAGAATGAGAGCAACATACAAGCATTAGCCGTTTACTCCAAGACGGACGTTTGCGGAAGAATTTGACTATACGATGCAGACTGTGAGAAACGCTGTGCACCGGGAGGGTATTCACCACAGAAAACCCGCTAAAAATACTTTTAACAGATGCTCACAAAGCAGCTACAGTTCGCTTTGCCAGAGAATATAGGGATTTTGATTTTTCTCACGCCATATTTTCAGATGAAAAATCATTGACATTAAGTCAAATCGGTCGTCGGCATCTGTGGCGTGTGAACAATACTCGTTACGAGCCCAAAAATGTAATTGCTAATATGGAATCAGGATCAGGGTAGGGTAGTTATAAATATGTGGGCTTGGATGAGATCAGTGGGTCCGGGAGAATTGGTATTTATACCGGAGAGGTCCAATGGCCAAAATTATTTACAGTTGCTGCAGTATACGAAGTTGCCCAGTGGTTTACCCTGAGGACCAAGTTCCTGAGATACTTTTTATTCAGGATAATTGTCCTATTCCGTTGTCGCTTGGTGGAAACCTGTATGCAACATAATCAACATAATGTATTCCTATAGAAAATTTATGGGGAATTATGGTTCAACGGTGGGACACTAAATCAGAGAGAACAAAAAAAGCTCTGGTCGCGCATGTTAACCAGGCGTGGGAGTCATTCAGGGGCAAAGATTTGTGTGAGATCTTGGTGAATTCCATGCGCCGCCGCCGCCGCCGGTGCGATGCAATTATATGCTGGCGGCGCCCTTACAAAGTGAAAAAAAAAAATGAAAATATCTTTATTCAATTAGGCCCCCCAAGAAGCACTTTTGAATCGTCAACAAGAAAACCCTTATGTCTATCACATAAAAATAATATTAACTAACTAACAATTTCATAATGTTTGTCTCTCTGTCTTATCTGGATCTACGTAAGCTATTAGTGTCATTTGTAATTTATTACTAATTTTTGTTTTTAACTTAACTTTGTTTTTAGCTTAACAAATAAAAAGTGGTTAAGTGTATCAAACAATATTGGTTAATAGCTTATTTAATTTTAAAATAATGTTGCAGATGCTGTCGGTCACTGAGGCAACGGAGGACAAGACGTCGAGGAACTCTACATATAACTGTATCAATTTTTATTTAAAAAAAAAATCAATGTGTCTGTTTCACAGTGACGTGGCGGCGGCAACAGACGTGGCGGTAACAGAAGACATGGGGGCGGCGCGGCGGCGGCGTGTCAGGTGCCGAGGTTTTCGTAAACCACAGCGTCTGACCCGCCGCCGTCGCCAGGACTTGGGAGTGGTGTCTTCCTCGCTTGAGGCATTTTCGGCAGTGACCTCATTTCCAGCGATGACAACTCTGACATTATTCAGCAAGTGTATAGCCTAAAAAAGCAAACTGTACTAAAGTACTCTGTGGATGTCACGTAAAATCGGAGCATCTTACAGGTTCCCTGTGTTTATTCTTAATGGTGCATGTCACCGTTTCTCTAGTTTAGAAAAAAAAGAAACGGAACGGGTAAATAAAAGAAGTAGGCGAGAAATTATTATTTTTTTAAACTTCATAAGCCTCAAATTTTGACGTAAAATGGATCGAGAGTGTAAATCTAACTTTTTTTCTAAAATCAGCTAAAGGTATGGTATAATTTTATAATAATATTATTAGTTTTATTATCTGACCCACTACAGATACACATACAGATTGATTTTAGTAAATGTTTATTTTATTACGTTGTTTTTTTTGCGTGGCAGTATTATTGCCACAGCTCATTGAGAGTAGCAGTGTAATTGCCACTGCCAATCTGCTCGAGTAATGTTTTTATTGTTTTAGGTAAAAAATGTCTAGAAAACGTAATGCCCTTTTAGACCAGGATATTGAAAAAGCTTTGATGGACATGTTAGAGGAGCCAGAGTTCGAGAAAAATAACATAGAATTTAAGTAAAATATGCATTTTTCATTCATTCTTCTTTTTAGGAAATGGGTTTGTCTGAGAAAGAAAAGTCAAAACGATATAAAGGCTTAAAGCCGACCCAGAAAAATTAGCCGGACGGAAGAGTAAAAAAAGTGGAAGCTATCATAAAAATAAAAAGTTGATTTCAAGTATGCTGCCAGACGAACAAAAACATTTCAGTTTTTTGGAAATTGCGCAAACAATAGCAGAGAAAACGAATAAAAGCAATTTCTGGCGTGCTTAATAATACACCTTCAAGTTTTCTGTCTATTTTGCAGGAAATCAATATACAGCATGACCAACATGATATCACCCCACCTTAGAACTAAAATATCGAAGAGAAGCGAGGCTAAAATATGGAAGAAAAAATACGAAAAATATAAAAAGAGAGCCAATCGAAAGGACAAAGAATTACTTAAGATGAAAGAAATATTAAGATTAAAGAAAATTAAATAATTGCATAGAAGATGATAAATATCCACTCCCCGACATAACAGAAATTTTTGAACTATTGTCAGGAAGTATCTATTTTGCACATTTAGATATACACCAAGGCTATTTTATTATAATGTAAATTGAGATAAAAATAGTGGGAAATATACAGCTTTTAATTCAGGACAATTTTAAATGACTAGAATGCCAATGGGGTTAAAAACGAGTCCAAGTTAATTTTCACGAATGATGAATTTAGGAATGTCAGGATTGAATCATGAAAAATGCCTAATATATCTGGACGATTTAATTGTTTTTGGCCGAAATTTAGATAACCACAATAAAAATCTACAGGATGTTTTCGAAACGGTGAAAAAAGTTAATTTAAAATTAAATCCTTCAATATGTACTTTTCTTAAAAAACAAATATTATATTTGGGACATCTAATTTCAAATCAAGATATATTGCCCGATCCCGAAAAAATTACGCAGTAAAATTGTACCCCTGTCCACAAAATGCAGACGAGGTAAAAATATTTGTTGCATTTATAAATTACTATAGAAAGTTCATAACAAAATTTGCCGAAATAGCTCAACCCTTAAATCACCTCTGTAGAAAAAAATCAATTTTTAATTGGAGTAAAAAGTGTCAAGAGTCATTCGAAACACTTAAAAAGTGTATTATGACACCTCCTATTTTAGAATATCCAGATTTTTCGGATAATAACTATTTTATATTACAAGCAGATGCATCTAACACAGCTATTGGGGCGATATTATCAAATAAAAATGGACGACCAGTAGCTTTTACTAGTAGAACACTGAATAAGGCAGAATCAAACTATCCGGTGATAAAAAAGGATTATTCGCAATTGCATGGGCCGTTTAATATTTTCGCCCTTACTTATATGGTCAATATTTTAAAATTAGAACAGACCATAAGCCATTGATATATCTCTTCGGCATGAAAGATCCATCGAGTAGGTTGATAAAATTCAGATTAGAATTAGAAGAGTATACTCGTAATTAATTACGAGGTAGAATATGTTAAAGGTTCAGATAATGCAGCTGCAGATGCCTTGTCTAGAATCTGTATAACATCAAAAGAGTTAAAAGAAATTAGTGAAAATATAATTAGTGTCATAGCACGAGGTCAATTGAGAAAAATGGACAAAAGTAATTCTTCTTCGTTAGACGAGATACGTACTGACTTGAGGCCTGATCAACTGAAAGTCGTAAGTACTCACGTCAAACCAGCAGAATCAGTAGAACTATGTATGGTTAGTGCAGAAAATTTAAAGAAAATGTGAAAACATGGAGATATAAGTAAAGAAAATAAGACGTTTTGTTACAATGAAAAGAAAAATATAATCCACATAGAACCACACAAAACAACACCACCACATAAAACAACTAATCTCGGACTCACGAATGACGCGACGCAAATTTGTGGGAGAATTAGATAAATTTTGTAAAACAATAAATGTAAATGAAATATGTATAATTAAAAAAATAATAATAAAGAGTTCATTAAGAAACTAGGTGATGAAATAAATCTAATTAAGAATAGGACCGGTCCACACTGGGGCCCGTTTATACAACTTAATGCTCAATACTCGATTTTCAAAATGAGGGTATTTCAAAAAATAAACTTGGTGTGGTGTTGACCTAAGAATGTATCACATCATTTGTACAAATAGTGATTCAGTAACTGCTATCTGCTATACAGTGCATCAGCTCAAAGTTCACTATATACACAAATTGTTAAATATTCGATAACGTACGTCAGTTTGTAGTGCATATTACATAATTTATTTTATAAAATAAAAAAATAATCGTCATATTTAATTAAAGTGCATCATGGCTGCAACTAGGCAAGCTATGGTTATTCTAATTTATTTTTATGAACCTTACCGTTAAGTACTTATTCCTTTTCTTAGATTCAAAGAAGATTCGATTTACTAATCTGAATATTTTCAATTATTTTCTTAGACGTAACAAAATTCGAAGTCACACCGACTTACATTTTCAAGAATTTCTAATTAAATAGTCTTTGTTTGATTAATCCATTAGAGACTAGCGTTGCCATATGGAAACGCGGGTAGTTTGTTTAGTTTTCGTATCGTATGTCAAAAAGTGTGGGCCGCAGCAGTTCTGTGTTATTTGAAACACGAAACGGAGTACATAAGTCGTTGTTAGGGAACAATTGATAGTCAGTAGAGAATCAAGTTTGAGTGTACTGGTGGTTTTGTTTGTTGGATGTTATAAAATTAGCAGAAATGGCCAGCCGAAAAATGTAAGTTTGAATTATTTTTATTTTATGTATTGTTTCATGTTTTCTTGCATTATGTTATGTTCAATTATAACTAAAGTTTATAAAAAGACATAATAGTTGAAAGTTTTACATATACATTTGACGTTACGAAGGTGTTTATGGCTGTTGCCATATGGCAATGCTCGGCAGTTATATGTACATTATTTCATAAGTGATTTACGTCCTTTGCAGCCTGAAGTTGCACGAAATTGCAGATTTACTAGAAGATGATGATGCTGATTTACAAAACATTTATATCGAGCCTCCTGATGTAGCAGAGTATACAGATGAGGATTCTGCTGACGAAGATTCTGGTGGATTGATAGAAAATTTGACAGGTAGACAACTTTTAGCAGGTGCAGAAATAGTTTCACAAAGCATAAACGAAGAAGACGTTGCGGAGTGCCAAACTGACTCAGGTCCATCAACAAGTAAGAGGCGTAAGATAACTTACAAATGGAAGAAATCTGACCTCCCAGACCTTCCTTTGCCAGAATTTTCTTCATCATTGTCCCATGATTATAAACACATGACATGTACTGAAATGTTTGAACTCTTTTTTGATAATACCTTGTGGGAATTTCTTACTGAAGAAAGTACTCGTTATGCTCTGTTTTTGAACTGTCCAGACCCTCGTATAACCCTAGGTGACATCAAATGTTTTATTGCTATTTTGATTTTATCAGGCTATAATAAGTTACCAAGTAAAAAGTCATATTGGGATAGTGGTGATGACATGCGAAATACATGGGTTTATAATGCTATGAGACGTGACAGATTTATTCAGATTATGCGCTTTATTCATGCAGCGAATAATAGCAGCCTAGATAAAAAAGACAAAATGGCAAAATTAAGACCTCTCATGAATAAGTTGAAACAAAAATTTCTTGATCACATTCCTATTGAACAAAATCTCAACTATGACGAAAGCATGATTGAATACTTCGGAAAAAAGTGGGTGCAAACAGTGTATTCGTAACAAACCTATCCGTTTTGGGTATAAATGTTGGTGTTTGAATAATAGTAACGGATACTGGCAAATTTTGAAGTGTATCAAGGTGCTATCCCAGGAGCAAACAGAAAATGAAGTCAATTTCGGAAAAGCTACGGCACCCATGCTTTCTATGATAGCTGAACTACCGGAAGCCATGAAAACCCAGAAGCTTCAGTTTTATTTTGACAACCTCTTTACAGGCATTCCACTTCTGATACATCTTAAGAATTTAGGTTATGGAGGAACAGGCACACTTCGCCAAAACAGATTGCCAAAAGAATGTCCAATCACAAAAGTTGAAGCAATGAAAAAGAGAGAAAGAGGATCCTACGAATATGTTTCTCAAGGTGATATCGTGGTAGCCCGGTGGATGGATAACTCTGTAGTAACTGTTGCTTCTACAGACCACAAAGTGAATCCTATAGGATTGGCTGATAGGTATCCTAAGGCAAGCCAACAAAAAGTAAAGGTACCAAGACCAAATCTAATAGCTGTTTATAATCAGTACATGGGAGGCACAGACATCATGGATGCTCATGTAAACAATTACAGGATTGGGATTCAAGGAAAAAAATGGTGGTGGCCTATTTTCACATGGCTTATAGACATCTCCATAAATAAGTCCTGGATACTAATGCGTACATCAGGTAAAGATATTTCACAGTTAAATTTTCGCCGTGAGATAGTCCAAACATACCTGAAGAAGTATGGTACCCCCCCTAAATCTGGTGGGCGACCATGCACCTCAAAGGCAGGCTCCAGAGTTTTAGAAGGATTATGATTTGACGGAGTAAATCACTTTCCAAAATCGATAAAAAAAAAGCGTAGATGTGTTGCAGCTAATTGTACAAAAATCGGAAGAGTTATATGTTTTAAATGTGATGTTGGTTTATGCCTAAAATGTTTTGAAAATTATCATTCTGCGTAACAATTTTTTTTTGTTCCTTTATTTTCTTTATTGTGTCAATCTAATAAATCAAAATATAAGTTTCTGATTTTTAATATGAAACTACTTTTTGTACTCCCTTTAACCTAGCGTTGCCATATGGCAACAGTCCAAAACTCAACTAGTGAGAATAAAAAAAAACAAAATTCTCGAAAACATGTTCCTTGGACATTATTTAATACATATATAAGCTAAAAGTAAGAAAAACCTATTTTCGAAAACTCCGGCTCTAATGGGTTAACGAAACAGAATTGTGTTTCTAAAAATAGAGATTTGCCTACAATGCACAAAATCAAAATATCCTAAAAAAACAAATATTAAAAAAATATTTATTTTATAGAATACCTACTAATTTTTTTGGAATTACTCCAATATGATTTGCTAAAGCATGCTAAAGCAACTTGATTTTCCTTCAATGTAGACCAAATTGAGACTTTTCTGCTATAGCTGTGGTAGCCAAAATTAAAACAACCATATATTCCACAAACTTAAAAATTCATTCAAAATTATATTTCACTTGAAATAAATGGTACATGAACAATTTCACTTGACTCATACATTAAATAAGTATCTGTAAGAGCCCACTATTTAGCAATAAGACCATCCTTTTATACAATAAAGCATATTCTATCTTGTATCTATTATTATGAATTGACTATTGAGAATGGCCTGCTTTATGCTGTATGAGGACATCAATTGCTGCTTTCTGAGAGAGTTTTTGGCAGAGTAGAGAAGGAAATCAGAAAGACACAAGAATTCACTTTTTTTAAGGATACATTCTAAGCAATTTATCAAATGCATGAAGATTTGAAGACACTAGGCCTCTTTCAGACAGCAAGTTACAAATACCAGCTATTCAAACATGAAAAAAGAACCCCACAATACCAAAGTCAATAAACATTTGTGTACAAAAAGGTTTAGCAGAACCCAAAAAAAGAGATGTTCTTCACTCATTGAATATACAATTTGGTTTTATTTAAGGCAGACTAAATACGGTTGACAGTACACAAAAATGATTTAACATGAAACAAATACTGTTAGTGATAAAACAGATTTTGCTTCACCATGTATATAGTATTACGTGCAGATCTTGAGCAAACTTTCTGAGAGAAAACGAACAAAACAGTTAACTGACTGAAGCAAAGGAAAAACAACACAAAAAAAACAAACAAAACAAAATTAAAATGGAATTATGACGTGAGGAAGGATAGAGAATGCACTGATCACAGATTAGAAAGAGTTCGTCGCACAGCGCACTGATTATTTACTTTTCTTTTTTTTGGTTAATTCTCCCTATAAAAGGAAGGCAAAGGGAACTTATGTCCATACAGCTATGTCTTCAATATTTCTTCTTTTATTGCAATAAAATGCTGGCGTAACACATCTCAATGCTTTTTGGGAGTATTTGACACGAAATATATGATGACAGTCACTTTATGTGCTACTTGATAAGGTGGATAACCACAAAAAAGTTATAATCGTATTTCACAACATAATCACTTTTATTCTAATAATGTTTTAGTTGCACGTCAACACAAACACTTGAATAATAAAACTACGTCACTTTTTAACCGACTTCAAAATAATAATAATAATATAATAATAATATTTATACACTCACACCTATTATCTAGCCCAAAGTAAGCATCATTAAGAGCTTGTGTTATGGATACTAGATAACGGAGAAATAATGATAACAATATGTATACAAATATAAGAAATAAACTAAATAAACATATAAACATCCATGACTCGTAAACAAATGCTCGTACTCATCATACAAACACTTGCTCCTACCGGGATTCGAACCCGGGACCTCTTGATCGAGTAGCCTGTATAGCAAGGGGCACAGACCACTCGACCAGAAGGTCGTCAAGGAAAGAAAAGAAAGTTATATGTTCCACTATATGTATATTTTTTTTGTATGTTTGTTCACCGATTTCTCTGTCACTTGTGAACCGATTTTCAAAAAGCTTTTTTTATTCGATAGAGTATGCTCCTGCGGTGTTTCCATTGTCACCAAGTCAGGATCTGATGATGGGATCCCAGGAAAATCGAGGGCAAACCTCAAATGTTATAGGCACGTATGACATGTTTTTTTCTCATGTCATCATCTCATGTTGGTGATGGAAGGTACAACTCCTTAACGGTTAGGAGTTAGAAGACAATTCTTTCACTAAGTATTTCAACTAAAGCCTGAGAGACAGACAAGTCGATAGTGCTGACGGTCACCCATCTTGCTTTAACCTTAGAAAATTACTTTAATAATTTATAAAAAAATGTTAAACAAAAATAAAACCGACTTCAAAACACTAAAAATGAAAAAATAATTTAATTTCAGAACCTAGGTACTTACCTACAAACAGGATTTTTTTGGAGTTGGTGCTAAGCTGTTTCCAGGAAAAATAAAAAGTGAAGCACCAACTCAAAAAATACATATTAGGAGGTAAGTATGTATACCTAGGTTTTGAAATTTAATTATTTTTTCGTTTTTAGTGTTTTGAAAACGGTTATGCAAAAACCCGCCAAACACCCACTTTTTTTGTTAATTCTCCCTGTAATGGGAAGGCAAAGGGAACTAATGTCCATACAGCCATGTCTTTGGTATTTCTTTATTTCTTCTTAAATTGCCTTGAAATGCTGGTGTTACACATTTCAATGCATCTTAGGAGTATTCGACGCACACACATTCAACGACAGTATTCATATGATGCTACCAAAAAAAAATTCTCATCATCTTTCACATCATAATCACTTTTAATCTAATAATCTTTTAGTTGCACGTCAACACAAGCACTTGATTTATAAACACCGCTTTTAAGCACAAATTTCGCCCCAACAATTTTTTTTTTCGTAATAAAAATCTTGACTGACACCACAAAATCCCGCCAAACACTACCTTTTTTTGTTTAAATTCACTTAATAATGGAAAGGCAAAGAGTATTAAGGCCTATACAGCCATGTCTTTAGTATTTTTCTATTTCTTTATTTATTGCATTGAAATTCTGGTGTTACGCATCTTAGGAGTATTTGACGCGAAATATGTGATGAAAGTCTCCATATGGTGCTACTAGATGAAGTGGATAACCACAAAAAAGTTCTTAACGCCTTTCACACCATAATCACTTTTATTTTAATAATCTTTTAGTCGTACGTCAACACAAACCCTTGGTTTACAAAATGTAGTTTTGTTTTATAACACAAAGTTCGCTCCGACACACTTTTTCATTATTGTATCTTGTTTGACACCACAAAATCCCGCCAAACACTGCAACCACAGACTATGACACTCAGAGTTGCCAGTGGCCGATAGTCAAAAGAGCCAGTCTACTCCTCTTCATTAATTGGTTTGTTTTCATTGAATACATGGCTTTCTCGAATCGATATCAAAAATATTCTCTGTAGTAAATAAGATTCTGTTGAAAAGTGCAAACATTTATATGAAATTATCTTACTTAGATTTAATGTAAATGAAGAACTTCTACAAAAATATGGTGATTGGCAATTACTCTTTACAGATGGTTCAAAGAGTGGAAGCATACATGGAGTAGCATTTTTTGACCCATCTCGAGCTAAATCAGGATGCTATAAAACTAAGAGCGAAGTTTGTATAATGACGCTTGAACTCATTGCAATTTCAGAAGCACTGTCATACATTAAAGGTTTTAATTGGGCTAAAGTAGTTATTTGTTCTGATAGCAAGAGTGCAATTCAACACCTGGCTCAATGCGCCTCTGGATACAGAGGTGTTTCGATAGCCTTCAAGGTACTTGCACAGATCTATGAACTAAGTTTGCGCGGTACCACAGTGAAGTTGCAATGGGTTCCACCCAGCCCATATGGCTTACGAGGTAACGAAGAGGCTGACAAATTAGCAAAAGTTGCTGAAATAAGCGGTAAAGATTATAACATTATTCCCTGCTACTCAGAAGTGTTACCTATAATCAAAAACGTGTGCCTTATGCTGTGGAAAGAGTATTTTGATGAACGCTCAAAAACTAAAGGAATTTGGTACAGAACAATTCAGTGTGAGCCTCTTCCGGTACCTTGGTTTTTGGAACCAAAATTAAATAGGAATGACAATAAGTTATTGTTTAGAGTAAGATCTGGTCACTATCCATCAAAGAAGTTTGCTTATATAATGAAAAAAGAAAACTCACATAATTGTGACGTTTGTGGACAAGTAGAAGATGTGCAACATATATTGATGGAATGTGTTAAGAACAGACGAGAGAGAGAGATATTTATCAGTAATTTTAAAATTAACCTCAACAATGTGGGTATAGTTCTAACCATCCTGCATACTACTACTTTTAATGTAGCATGTTAAAAAATTAAAACCGACTCCAAAAATCTGAAAAGGATAAAATAATTAAATTTTAGTAGGTACTCATCCCCTAGGAACATATTTTTGGAGTCGGTGCTTCACTATCTATGGTTTCTGGAATTTTCGTGTCCAATTCTCTCAAAGTGTAACATCAGCATGTTAATGCAATTAATGAAGAAATAAAGAAATACTTAACACATGGCTGTATGGGCATTAGTTTCCTTTGCCGAGATTATGAACTAAAGACAACTTTTTAATTATATTAGTGATCTGTGACTAGAAATACTCTTTCTAATCTGTGATGATATTCTAATGATTAAGAGAGACCAGACCGCATCCTTTACAATTTCGAGTTGGCTGACTATCGAACAACTAAATTCCATGCTTCCATAGGCCCCAGCACGCTTAGCACAAGGATCACGAGAAGCTCGAGAAACGGTATTGTCTACAGTGTAGACTCTACCTACACCGTAATGTCATTTTTGTTGGGCCTCACCTTACCTTAGCCCGACAAAAATGACATTACGGTCTAGACAAAACCGTTTCTCGAGCTTCGCGTGTTCCTTGTGCTACGCGTGCAGACTTAGCTGCGACTTAGTACGACGAAAGAAGACCAAACAAAACAGAACATTTTGGGTGCATCCAATAAGTGACACATTAGAGCGTGGGAACATCATACTATGATTCATACCTTACATTCTAAACTGAGATGTTTCCTAATAAGTTATTTAAGAGCTGGCCTTTTTTGGACTTCGACGATCAGCAGTTCTGTTTTTTCATTTAATACAAGTAGAGAATGCAGAGATTGGCTAGGTGGCTGCGTGCCCTTCTGCAAATATTCGAGCGTTGGGAAATCACGCGCAGGGGGAGGGCCTAGACAAGATGCCATTTGACAATGGACAAATCGCCTCCTGTATATTTCCGTGCGACTGACCAACTAAGTTGTATAGTCTGCGAACTTGCATAGTATAATAAGCCCGGTCTAGGCTGCGGTCCGAAAGATATTACAGCGCTCACGGCGCCAACGATTATAATCGCCTGATTCGAAATAAAATGCTCGATAAAAGTCCCTACAGAGCTTCGTCTTCTTCTTCGTCTTTATTTAATGGCCTCTCGTTATTACGAATTTTGCCAATGTCAAGTAAAATTAATGTGCAAATAACTTGCGGCAACGTTGTACGATGAAAACGTGGACGCCGGCTCGATGAAACAAAATGGATGCTGTCAGATGGCACAACCTGTCGATTTCACAGTCAGCCGACAACAACCCTTACAGACAGAGCTTTTTAGTACGAGAGCCCACGACCAAAACCATGTCTCATAGCAATACGGCAAAAACCCTATAAAATCGTTAGATTGTATGATTCTGAACCCGACTAGGTGTGTAGTAACGGTCGAAAGTGTAGCAACTGCGTGGGAGGCCATTTCTGCTGTGTCAAAAAAAAAAGACAGTCAGTATTATAGCAATACGTCTGATAGTGAAAATGTACATAGATTTTATAATTGTATTACGAAAAAGTTTGTTTTCAGACATTTTGCGCGTAGCATATAGCCTGAGCGCATTTTTGAAAATGTCAACAAATTTAGCCAACCTGTATCATAGCAATACGGATAATTTTTTTTTTCAACTTTTCGTATTGCTGCCATGATTACCAAAAACCTGTTTTCAGACACTTTAAGTGTAGCATATACTCCCAAAAACGAAAATAACGTTTCGGAGTCGCCTGGCCGACGCCTCTGTTAAATGTTTTTTTAAATTTACAGCCTTCATAGATATTCAAGAATCTCCCTTATCTATTATATGTACTTTGACAGATGACAGATGTCGATGTCGATTTTGCGATTTATTTCAGTCCTTCAACTTCAATGCTACGGTTTCGGGTAAATTCTTTGTTAATAAATTCAGGGTCGCAACGTATTCATTGGTTTGTAACAGAAAATTCAAGATGCCTTAATACGATTTTTTATTGATATCTGAGTATCGAAAAGTTGTCTGATAGAGAAGGTGCTACACTTAATTTGTCTGATATAAATTTTTTGCACATTTGGACAACTTATTTTATCATGTCCAACAATTTTCAGACATATTGCTATGATACCGATCGGTAAAATTTGTTAACATTTTCAAAACGGTCTCAAAATTTAATGCGTTCACATTTCCGTCTGAAAATTGTTTTGTTCGCATCAAATAACCAAAATTTACTAATAAAAAAGATTTTCAGACGTATTGCTATGAGACATTTTTTTTGTCTCATTTTTAATTTTTTTAAGTGATTTTACGGGTTTGCGCTACACCACTAACGTCTGAAAAATATGTTTCCGGTATCTCAGAACTATCATTCAACTACAGTCTGCAAATCAGACATATTGCTATGATGCAGTTCGGTAAAATTCTTTGACAATTTTGAAAATTCGGTCAGATCAAACGCTACGCGGAAAATGTCTGATATTGGTATTTTCGAGTTCAGGATAATCGTATCTATCGATTTGATGCGGTTTTGGCCGTATTGCTATGAGACAACAATTTTGGTCGTGGGCTCTCGTACTATTTAGCAAACTCACGATTTCGGACCGAAGTTTTAGCGTGTCAACTTGTCAATTGTCAATTTTCAATTTTTTTCAAACATCACAGATTGGAAAGAGTATGTCTAACCATAAACTAAACAAAAAAAAAATTAGAATAGACTATGTCTAAAGATATCAGTATTCGAGTCTAAAACAGTGTGATCTGAATAATTACTTTTGTGTTTCTGAATTCATTATCACAATACAACTTCTTTTTTCTGCACACCAACAATTCCGCTTACAATAAATAACCTAAAATAAATAAACAAACCACAGTTTGACAGTTCGCTCACAGTGATTTTCCAATTTTAAAATCCATTTACGAAATCACGAACTATAGGATGTCAAGGGAACAGAGATGCGCAATATAAATCTTTAAAAAGAAAAGATTTATATAAATCTTTTGACGAAAAGATTTAAATCACTCTTTTAAATCTTTTGTAACTAAGTTGATCAAGACACGTAATTTCAATCACCTTTACATTAACTCTTTTAAATCTTTCAATCATTAGTAACTCAGTTGATCAAAACACATCATTTCCATTCATCTTCAAATCACTCTTTTAAATCTTTAAATCTTTTGCAAATCAGTTTATCAAGACAATATTTTCAATCATCTATTTCACTGAATTGTGTTGTGAAAGATTTATTACTTCACGGGTCCTGATCATTCACTTGAGTGACAGTACAATTGAGTGAATTTTATATATTTTGATGTAAAGATTTTTAATGAGACCTACCTACTTACTGTAACATTTTACGTAGATATAAAATGATTTCAATTTTTTGGGTTGGATATTGTCTTAGCATTGGTGCAATCATTGAAGTAAACGTTTATTTCGATTACGGAAACAAAGCAACTTTCGCCATGGTCGATCCCGGGATGGGTCATTAAAAAGGACATGTTCTGAAAATGTATGGGGGCTGGTACTCAGCTACCCCCCAAGACAAATGTTATATAAGAAGAAAGAGTATATTTTTAAGAATATTATGAGACAAAAACTATAATTTTTAATGCCTGCATATAAATAAAAAATAACATTTTATTCTGGTCATAAAACTGTTATCCAGAGATGTAAAATTCAATTTTAAAAAATGTGACACATCACAGGCCTAATAGAAAACGTCAATGTCGTCTATTGTCTTGTCAAATATTTTTTAATAACTAGGCATGGGGTCGATTCGGTTCAGCCTACAACTATTTTGCAATTATATTTTATTGTAAATGCTAGAAGAACATGGAAAATTGGTTTCTGCACTTGTTTCTGACTAATAATAATGATTTTCATTTATTTTTTACTATATTTTATCAGAGAAACTTTGATAGGAAGCTTAGAATTCTTGCATACACTTTTCAAAATTACTCAAAAAATGCCGGGGTATAAAAATGAAAAAATGGTATATTCAAGATCCTCTGAGCATAAGCTTTCGCATAATATATAATTTATCTTGGGGGGCTTTCGAGTACCAATATCGAACACCTCCTTTATTATCTACAGTTCCTCCGTGTTTCGGAAGGTACGTTAAGCTATTGGTCCCGGTTGTTACTGAAACTGCCATTACCCACCAACCCGCACTGGACCAGCGTGGTGATGCTATGGCCCAAACTCTTCATGTGTTTCTCCCATGTAAGAAGGTCCAGCAGTGGGAGGTATGTAGGCTGGTGGTGGCGATGATAATGACTCGCAAAATTGTTTTGTGAAGCAAGTGTTTATGGTGACGTGCAATTGGAAGATCATTGTAATATAAGTGAATTTGATGTGAAAGACGTTGAGAGTTTTATCGTGGTTATCTACCTCATCAAAGTATTATCATGGAGACTGTCATCATATATTTCGCGCCAAACTCTCATGATACATTGAAACCAGCATTATGATTATATTTGCAGAATAAAAAGAAAACTCTTAAAATATGGCTAATATAATTAATATAGGCATTTGTTTCTTTTGCCTTCTCTGTAATAGAGAAAAAATACAAAAATAACAATCCGTTCATTCTTTCACTCATTGGTTGAATTGGGTTGAATGTATCAGAGAATGAAATGAATCAAAGATTTAAAAGATTTAAAGATGTATTTGGAAGCCAAGTGATTTAGTGATTTAATCAATCTTTTTTACGGATTTACATCTTTTAAACCAATCACTCACGAGTTACACATCTCTACAAGGGAACATACGAACAAACTATAAATGAGGGATAATTACTTCATGATTACTTTTGTCGACCCCTACTCCTACTCGATTCGAGTTTTTCGATGGATTAGAAGGAGCTCCAGTGGAAGGTGATGATGGCAAAGCCTCAGTGGTTTTTTAAGTGTTCTTCTATATGCATATTTAATGCATCCTCAGTCGAACCACGAATATGTGTCCCGTTGGGCAGTTTTAAATGAATAACACCGTCAAGACTCGACAAATTTCATGTAACAATATCCTTGCCTGCGGTCATGTCATGAAAGTAACTAGCCGAGATCTAGTTAGGAACTCTGAAAGAAAGAACGTAGTACGAACGCTAACGTACTTACTTTACGTCTCTTCCACAATGATGATGGAATTGTTGGATCCACAAGCTTATAGATGATGGGCGAAGGTCGATAGCTAGCTTTAACACAGAGTCCATGACATTCTCAAAATGAGTGTAGATATTAGTCAGACCAAAATGCTTGTGCAGCTTATGCAGCTGTATTATCAACAGAATCCTCACCTGTCACCTCAAGGACACCAGACAGTAGGTAGAACTTTTTGTGATGTCGCATCTCTATTAGGCCTAAGGACTTAGTCAAGTCTGCAATCTGCTGACGGAGAGACTTTAATACACTCCAGATGAACTCACGAAAGGCAAAAAAAATCACTAGTAAGAGTAGATAAGCTGCGGTCCCATACATAGTTTTGAATGATGTTGTAGCGATAGGATATCGTGGCCAAAAACTTTTAGTGTGGTGGGCTGGTGCGAAAAGTCTTTGAAGGGAGATCCAGGGGGAATGACATTTAATCAACAAAAACCAACAGTTAAATTCTGAGTACTAACACCCATATGAATAGTTGGCTCCTCAAGATTTCCTCCACTCAAATGTGACTTGACTCAACCTCAAGGATAAAATCGGTATGCAGAATTCAAAAAACTATCCTCGACTT
Source organism: Nymphula nitidulata (assembly GCA_947347705.1). Taxonomy (NCBI): domain Eukaryota; kingdom Metazoa; phylum Arthropoda; class Insecta; order Lepidoptera; family Crambidae; genus Nymphula; species Nymphula nitidulata. The sequence goes on from OX374636.1 coordinate 14,333,131, forward strand.
GAGCAAATTCCTCAGTTGAGTCAAGTAATGAACTGTCAAACTCAAGGTACGTCGGGATCTACCTTGAGGTCTCCTCAGAGCTTGTTAACAGTGCTTTTCACATTATTTCTGAGGTTATTTCAAGTTTTATTAGCATAATGACTGATTTCCATGATTTTATTGACTAACTTTCAGGTGAGTATATGTGCTAGATACATCTTTATTAATTTACCTAGATATTGTGATGCAAATATAATTTTGTCAACCTACAGTGGTGGTCAATTTATACTTTATGATTAATTCCCTCAAGCACACCTTTCCCATTTCACTAAAAACTTGCTTCCTGGCCATAATAATTTTCATACTGAACGCGAAAAACGAATGAAATCAAATAAATCAAAATTAAGCATTGCAGTCGACAGTTGAGTTGAATGACAAATAATGGCAGAACTGAAAGATACGTCACAGAAGTATAGAACACAATCTCAGAGGAGGACAGCCCACAGATGAAAAAAGTGAACCATAAACATATTATCTACACTTTGCCAACATAATTATAAGAAATTTCATGAAAAATTCCTTCACTCAACCTCAACTCGACTTTACTGGAGTTTCCTCAGTGGAGGATGAAGCCGTAACTGAACATACCGAATTCAAGGACCTTTTTAAGATTTCCTTGAGGTGACTTCGACTAAGGTCGAGTGGAGGCGGTCGAGGAAACTTCTCTGCATATCGGAGTAAGTGTCCGAGTATCCGTTTTTAACTAAAATAAAGTGTTAAGGATAGTAAGAATTTTAGACATTTATTAAGAACAAAGAAACAACAAAGCGAATATTTGATCTCATTGATCTCTTATTAAGTAAGTTTCTGATACAATTATTTTTATTGTATCACACGGATTAGGTCCTAAGTTTTTCTTCAATCTTGAATTGGTAGTAATATAATAATTTTGGTATATATTTAAATAAACAAAACTTGAGAGGAATTGTCAGGACCAGCGACACAGAATTTATTTTTCCTTTCTAATTTAGTAATGACAAACAAACTTATATTGGGCAAGGGGAATAATTTTCCCACTTAACTTGACTATTTTACTTGTAAAATCACTAGAAATAGCAAGAAAGCAATTTGTAATAGCACTTGAATAGCTCCTATAATTTAAGCTATGTTTTACTTAAATAAAATAAAATAAAAAAGCCTTTTATTTCTTGCTAGATAAACTTATACTAGTAGACAATATAAATCAATATCTTTGTAATTATTTTTACCTTACTCTTTCTAATCTACTTATCTATTGAACTATTACTAGACACTTATTTATGATTACTATTGAATAAAATATTGGTACAATTATTCTGCAAGAACCCCTCCGCGGGTGAAGGCCTCCTCCAAAGAAGTCCACTTCTTTCTGTCTTGGGCAACTCGTATCCAGCTGGGACCTGCCGTTTTGGCTATCTCATCCTCCCATCTCATAAGCGGTCTTCCTCTATGTCGTTTTCCCTGTGGGCCTGACCATGACTTTACCCTAAAAGTCCAGCGGTCGTCTGATAATCTCGCTATTTCAGTATTTATTTCAGTAGTCCATTGGCCTAATGATATACATAGATCTATTCTTTACACGATTGCCTGGCCGAGTGGTCTGTACCCCAGGCTACTCCGTCAAGAGGTCCCGGGTTCGAATCCCGCTAGGAACAAATGTTTGTATGATGAGTACGAGCATTTGTTTACGAGTCATGGATGTTTATATGTTTATTTAGTATATTTCTAATATTTATATACATATTATTATCATTATTTATCCGTTATCTACAGGGCCGTCTTTAAACTATTTGAGGCCCTGGGCACATTAGGATCATGGGGCCCCTATGACCTTGAGAAAACACTATTTAGTTATAATAGATAATGAAAGTAGACAAACAAGGTTCTAAATTTATTTTTATTTAGTTACTAACTATAAAAAAATTGGAAATATAAAAAATATTCTACAAAAGTAACTCGCTTAGCATAAATTCCTTAGATTAATTCTATGTTGATTGCAAAGGTACCCTTCTAGATTTAAGATGAGCAAAATCGTTAATCACTTCTTCAAAATCTATGGTATTGAGAATATCACATTCTATGGACATCAGCGACAAACTAGTTAATCTCTCTTGAAGAATTGTACTTCTTAATTCATTTTTTATTTGTTTCAATTTGGAGAAGGAGTGTTCTCCGCTGCAGTTAGTTACCATCATGCTTAAAAATATTCTCAATGCAATTTCTACGTTATGAAATGTGTCTTCAATTTTGTTTTGCTTTAATAGATTATATACTTCCTGTACACCGTTAGGTGCTTCATTTTCACTCGGAACATTTTTTAAGTATTCTTTTAAATGTTGACATTCTATTTCTAACTCTTTTTCATTTACATCTTCGTGATAGATTTCAGAAAATTCTTTGCATCCTTGTCGTATCTCTTCGAAATTCAGAGTTTTTAAGTGAAAAAATAAACTAAAACGTTGACTAACGGTCTCATATGAACTTAGTCGCTGTTTTAGATGAACACTCAAGGTATCGATTATTGGGAGAAAGGTTTCTACGTTGAATCACTCTTTTCCATTCAATTGGACTGATGGCGCAGAGCCATCAAAAAAACTCTGCCGTGAGCTTCTACGTCTTGTTCTTTGAGATAGATCCTTGTAGTCAGATTCTGGGTTCTTTTCTTTGGCAGATGATTCGAAGTTATCAAATTTATCCCTGAGGTTAGTAATAAAATCATGAAGTGAAGTGAACAAATTGGTTGCAACGTCCAGTGTTATTGTTTCTTTCTGAAGATAATTACTTGTTTTGTCTATTCTTTCCAATATAGAGCTCCAGATTTCCGTCAGTATAATAAATTCTAGATTTCTCATTTTTCTAGACAGACTAAGGGCTTCGTTTCTAGTTTCTCGTGCCTGTTCAGTATCGTTTGCGATGGTGATTAAAGCTTCTATTATTCGTTTATAACCCCCATGCAAAGCGCTTACTGCATCAGCTCGGGCTGACCATCTGGTTTGTGAAAGACTTTTAACAACTTTTTTTGAACCTAAATGTTCTGTTAACATATTCCATCTGTGGGTAGAGCCGGAAAAAAAGTTGTACACTTTCTGAACTATTTCAAAAAACTGTGATGCCTCCGGTACACACCCAGCAGCATGGACACCTACCAAGTTTAGTGAATGTCCCGCACATGGTACAAAGGTGGCAAATTCACATTTTTCCTTGATTCTTGTTTGTAGACCACTATACTTTCCCGACATATTTGAAGCATTGTCGTAGCTTTGTCCTCTGCAATTTTTTATGGGAATATCATGTATCTCTAAAAAATTTAAGATGGTCTCCGCTAAATACTTAGATTTATGCTCTTTAATAGGTATAAATTTCAAAAACCTTTCAACAGGAACACAGTCTTTTACGTATCGAATGATGAAAGTTAGCTGGTCAATATGAGACAGATCGGGCGTACTGTCAACGCTAATGGAAAAATATTTTGCTGATTTAACTTCATTTATAATTTTTTTTAGAACCTGTTTTCCCATTACTTCAATAAACTCATTACAGATATTTGCTGATAAATACGAAATGTTACCCTTTCCAGGATTCCCTAATTTTTTTAAGTGATCTGCAAGAAATGGATCAAATTCACTCAATAATTCCACGCAACCCAAATAATTTCCGTTGTTTGGAGATCCTAGGATCTCATTGTCGCCGCGAAATGGAAGTCCTCTCGATGCCAAAAATTTTACAACAGCTACAATCCGTTTAAGTACGTTTCTCCAGTAATCCACTTCCTTTTGATGTTGAGATAATAAGTCCATATCTACTCTACCAACCGCTTTACTTCGTGCCAGATAAGTCATCATAGATTGCTTATGCGCTGGGCTATTTTCATGTGTTAAAATAATGTGATTAATATGCTTCCAATCATTACATCCATTCCGAGAGCAAAGATTAACATCAGTTGGGTTAAATAAGCAGCATGAAAAACAAAATACAGAGCATTTGGAAGGCGAATACAGCAACCATTGTCTTTCAACGCTTTCATTGTTCTTTAATTTCCGAATAAATAATGCTTTGTTGAAATATCTCGTTACTAATTTATTACTATCTTTGTAGGTTCTAGATGCCTCGGAAAAGTCAGAATCTTTATTTTGAAAATATACTGGTCCTTTACGAATTAAAATTTCGCGATTTATTTCAATAAACTTTTCGTGGAAATAATCGGCGGGGTCGTCTGATATTAATTCTTCTGTGTTGGAAAACTGCAGTTCAATTGACACAGTTGTCGGTTTTAGTGAAGTCACTAAAGTTGTTGCACTTTCGTCGTAGGAATAGTCGCTTTCTGATTCTATCTCTTTATCAAAATTGGAACATGAAGGTTTAGAAATTCCTGCAATTTGTGATTGAGCTGACTCATCATGTGGAACATTAATTAGTTGATTGCTACTTACAGAAGTTTCTCCAGTAGTAGTAGTAAAATATGATGTTAATTTTGGTAACTTTTCAATTATTTCTTTCTGATGTAGAGCTTTTTTCCTTTTTTCAGATCCACTAGGATATGACCGTTTCGACATTTTATATTATAATTCAGTATTTAATTAATTTTATAACGAAAATATTCGCCAACACAAAACAGACAAACGACGATTTAATCAAACAATACTATTTTTTTATCAGAGCTCGACTCTCGAGCACAGTCAGTAACAACTACAAACAAAACGAACGTCACAACATCGCAGACAAATACAGGGGAATTCCCGTTCATCAAGTCAAACGACGATCGGGAGTCGGGAATTCCCCTTTTTTGTCTTTAGTATTACGTATGACGTTAGAATTAGGTTTCTTTATGACATAAACCACACCGCATCAAATTGTAAACTTTTAATTGTATTCTTTTACCTACATATAGGTATTTAAATTAACCTAAACATACTAATATCGGAAAACCTCATTTTTGAGCGAGAGTGGAGTACTTATACCCTGTTTGCATTTAATAGTTTGATCTTTTTGACGGATGTCAAATCTGAAATCGATGTAACTTTGCAACGACGAACAATATTTTCTTATTTTAATAATTTTAAAAATTGTTAATAATCATAAGAATAGACACAACACAAAAGTACCTGATAAAGACTTAAGCATTTTCCGAAAGTCTTAAGTGGTTTTTATTGCTTGAAAGTAAAATTTAAATAGAAAAACTGAAAACAATGGTCTCTTACCTACCCAATGTTTATATGTCTAGTGCAATAAAATTGATTGATGAATGAATTAATTTATTTTGAATAGTTTAAAACATACATACAGCCACATATTTAGCCAACATATTTTTTACACCAATAGATATTTTCTGTTTCCCAACACTGACCCATCTGGCAAAAAGTTCAAGCTATGTTGTACAAGGTATAGCTATGCGCATGCGGCAAACTAAAGCTAATAAGCGTAGGTATTGTAGTAAGTCATTATCATCAGATTTTTCAAAATTAATGTTTTTCAGTAATACCTAAATATCGGTTATCATTTGGTAATCTGGCAGGAACTAGGGGGCCCCATTCGATCGCGGGGCCCTGGGCACGTGCCCATAGTGCCCAGTGGGGAAGAGGGGCCTGGTTATCTAGTATCCATAATACAAGCTCTTAATGATGCTTACTTTGGGCTAGATAATAGGTGTGAGTGTATAAATATTATTATTATTATTCTTTATAATAAATTTTATGTATTGACACTTCGGATTAAATTAAAATGCTTTTTTTTTTAAAATTAAATAGAAAATGTAATCAGTGACTTCTGCCATAATTTCAATTACAACATATCAACAAATAATGCCTTTTTTACTTCTACAGATAACCATTATAAATGTTAGATCAAATGATAGGAACTTGAAAAGAAATATGGAAACCTTAAAATTCAGTCTTTTCACTTTCACTTTTTTAAAACTTCTTTGTCACTTACACACTAATATATAGTTAAAAGTAGTCAGCCTTAATCAAAATAAAAGAATAAAAATATTTGAAAAAAAAATATTAGACACTATAGTAATAGGAATTGGCTGGCGGCTGGCTGTAGGCATTCTTGAGTTTGTAGTAAAAAAAAATGTTTTCATACTGCTTCTTTTTTTTTAAAAAAAAGGCTAACCAAGATTTTTACAGTAGTTTTTCCTTTTTTAGACTTTTGTTCAGAGTCTGTTAAGCTGACATTAAGGTCTTTATGAGGAGAGACGAAGTCGTGTCTGAACATCACTATATTTGGTTTTGCTTTCTCAAATCGTAAACATTTTATCTTTTTTTATTCCCAGTAGTTCCGTGGAAGAAGTTCCGTGGCGGAACTACTGAGTCTTTTTTCTGAGTCAATAGTTCCGCGTAGGGCTGTCGATCCCGCATGCCATTGCGGGATCTCGGTATCGGCGTGACCAAGAATTTTTATTGGTGCGGGATCCCGGTATAATGGGATCCCGCGTTTGTTGATAAAAAAAACGTTAAAAGTAAGTAAGTACCTAGTGAATGAAACAAAGCATAGCTTGACATAGCATTTATTAAACAACTACAAAAATGTTAAAAGTTATACTGCAATCACTTTGCGTTTTGGAAGTGTTTTCGCAGAAAACACGACATCCCTAACGTATCGTCAGCCAGACTGCTTCGTATCTTGTTGGCAACATAACCGGCAGCAGAGAACGCTCGCTCTGCTTCTACGCTTGTAGGCACTATTGATTTTAGAGCGTTGTGAGCTAACGTTAAATATTTACCCATCGAGCCTCCTGATTCATAAAGACTCATCTCTTTCTTTATGATGTTTTCGATTAGAGGTATTTGAGCTGGCGATGGACAAAAACTTGTCTTGGCAGAGTTTAAAGTCTGCTCTAGTTCCTCTTGCAATGTCACAGCTTGAGTAGCCGTGTTATTTTGCGTGTTGGATGCATCAGCAGCTTGACATTGGACATTTTTTTCAACCAAAACAGAAAGAGGCATATTAGTATCATCGACTTCGACGGGGGATAACGCATTAAATTTCAAATTCTGGATTAACCCCTTTATTTCCCTACGAATCAAAATTTTTGGTGGCAAACCGGCAAACCAAACGTTTCATTGACTTCCGAAGCATGGTAGGCAATTGGAATTTGTAAGTAAATTAAAAGTGCAGTCATATTTGTTCGTCTTTCTGTTATACGTCGTCGTAAAGAATTAGCTAGTTAGCATAAACTTCAAAGAAGTTTCTGCCGTTAAAAGGTTAGCAGGCAAAGAACCTGTACAGTCAACTTTACTGGTTTAAGTGTGCGTTCCAAGTCGAAAAGTGACTCCAGTTCATGTTCTGAGAAGCAGATGTCATTATTTGTACCAAGGCCAATGTCAATTAAAGTTTTAGCAACACAAAATTTCAACCTTACCAACCTTCGCAATTGTAGAGGTCACGAACAACCTTGAGCCTCTACAATTGCGTGGAGACATTGCGTCGCTTAGCGCCTTTTATCGGCTTTATCACGGAGAGTGCTCTGAAGAGCTTTTCGACCTTATCCCACCTTCCCCCTTTCTGCTCAGGAGCACACGTGTCGGACTTCGAGTCATCCATTCACTGTCTCCACCTCAACATCACGCACAAAGAAATTTAGTTCCTCGTTTCTTTGTCGTACTTCCAGAACTTGGAATTCTTTGTCAGTGCATGTGTTTCCTCCTTCCTATAACATGGGGTCCTTCAAGAGAGGCGTGAAAAAGCACCTTTTGGGCGGGCTAGGTGGAGGCAGCTAGTGCATTGTCCATTTCTGCACTAGCTGTCTTCGCATATGGACTCTCCTTACCGCTTAACATCAGGTGGTGTTGGGTCAATTGCCGTGCTTTGCATAAAAAAAAACCTGTTAAAGGATTCAGTCATATTATACAAACTGCTCCATCTAGTCTTGCAATCTCTTATCAACTCAATTTTTAAATTATCAGTTTTAAATGGTAAATCTTTTCGCATCACCTCTTTTATCCAAACCTCTAAAGTACGCTCCTCTTCTACAGTCAGTACAGGTGGTGGTCCAAAAGATGTTTTATGAGTTGGATTTTTGAGTTTAAAATGTAAAGTTGATTTAGGGATATTGTATGTTCGCGCTATTCCTCTAATTTTACCGGTTTCTCTAATTTCTTTGAAAGCTAAATTTAAGGTATTAGGATCGTAGTCATTCTTTTTCCCCTTAAGCATCTTTGGTACCCACCTTTCCGCTAAAAACCGTTGTCTTCCTGACGAAGTGACGACCCTCTGTCTCTTTAATAGTACCTGTAGCCAACCAGTTATTGGACTCGTTAATATGAGTCGTTAGACACCCTGTCCAAAGACTAGTACATGGTGCTTAAAAACAATATCATAAATCAGACTGTAGAAAGATTGTACTCGTTTACAAAGCAACCAAAGCAAAGTAATATTACGGTTTTATTGTGTTCTGTCCAATAGACTGGTAGCTTCCAATGCTTTGTATAGTAAATACTGATTCCTATTTTGCCCGGCACATGTATCGGAAAATTTCTAAACACTTCAGGTAGACGCTGAATACAAAAACAAAGTTACCATCATTCGGTTTTTGTTGATCTGAATTATTAGATATAAAACTTTCATTTGCATTTTCTTCATTTGCTCGTTCTTTATCAAAACTTTTAGGTCTGTATTATAGTAGGCGGCGCCGCCGCCAAAGTGAGCGGCAGCGGCGACGCCGCTCATCGAGTTATATAAAAGGACATCGTCTCTCCGCATAACCGCATTTTACTATTTCGGAGGGTACGAGTTACCCACAATGAATTCGAAATAATGTACTCGGAATTGATCGACGAAATTGCGATTCTGTTGTTATTGAAGATGAAGTCGAAAAGAAATCGTGGATGGTGGATTCACCCGTCAAACCAACATCGTTTGTATTCTAATGAATTTTTTGATCGATACATAAGAAGACGACTATTTCCGATAAAAAAAATCCCAAGCAATGCTCTTCCGCATGTCTGTCAAGTAATTTGATGAGTTGGTTTCTACTGTACGAGAAAATAGGACTCTTAGAATACACTACATTTCCCTCGAATAAAAAATAAGTTTTAAAATCTAGTAAGATTATTTATTTATTTATTAGAATTAATAGTAGTCAACAATCATAACAATCATTAGGAAAAAAATAGTAGTAGTGCATTTTATTTAAAGTAAATATTTTCTGAGTCTTCTGTGTCGCAATTGGTAACATTAGACAGAGCCGAATTTGACCGTTGATCAATTTCTCCAAACGGTGTTTGCGGTTTCGTCGCTATCACGTATCCGGTTTGCGATTCTGTCATAGTTACCGTAGATGTGGTAATCACTGGTTTTATTGGTACATAACCGTCCTCACCTTGGAAAGAAAGCTCTTTAACTTTTACGTCGATACCAAATAACTCTACTGCCTTCTCCTCGAAATAACTAAATAAGGCAGGAATGTCAGACACGATTTCACCGAACGCTGCCATGACGTCTTTTTCGGCAATCGAATAAAACCGTCGCGCTAAGGTTCTTCTTTTCAACAACTCTTCCATTACAGTCACGGTCGCCACTATAAAGGTGTGTAGATGGTTGCCGGAATTTCAGAGTGCCCATTTTAGAGCTGAAGAAGTTGTTGCCGATGGTGGAGTCCGCTATTCCTGTAGACGTTTTAAATGCTTGGGAGCGTAATCGGGACAAAAGTGTAAGTCCAGATATGAAGCAGTTATTGGCGTCCATCAAAGCGGAAGTTGAGAGCGATAAACGTAACGACAGGGATTTGAAAATCAATCTGTTACGTTGAAACAACCAACATCAGCTAGTATGGTTGCGAATCCGAAGCCAAGTGATGAGAAGAGCTTGAAGTTCGAGTGCTTGTTTTACCAGGAAGCTCACTCATTTGTCGAATGTTCGGAGCTGTCCAAGATATCGCGTGATGATAAAAGAGGAGTGCTGAAGGGAAAAGGAGCCTGTTTTGTTGGTCTGAGGGTAGGTCATGGAACTAAGACTTGTCCCAGTTTCCCCGAGTGTCTAGTCTTCAGTCGACGTCAATTCGTGGCGCTGTGTCCTCGGGTTGAGGAACTAAAAGAGGCCGAGGACAAGGCTACGTTTAGTAAAGACAGCGCTGAAGCCATGTTGTGTCTGCGGAAAGCTAGAACTACGATTTTATCGACTATTTTAGTTAAGGGTGTATATAATCGTAAGAATGTAGTGACTAGAGCATTATTTGACAGTGGCGCTCAGAGGTCATGTATCAAATACGATAATTCGCGTAAGTTGAGTGTGCAGGTTTCTGATAATGAGGTTATTACATATTGTTTACTTGGTGGTTTTCAAACTAAGGATTTTGCTTATAAGAGGCTCATCTCTACCACTAAAAATTTTGACACCAATCATCGCCCTGATTGTGCTTGGTGGGGAGGGTTCTGGGAGCAATTCAGTAGATACCTTAAAATTTTATTACCTGTATGCTAATGTAGCCTCTAATTTTGTTATGTTTCCAATATCGGTTGACAAAATCCTAATGTTTTTTGATACGAGTTGTCATCAAGTAAAATTAATGGTTTTAACAACATTGATATCTTTGCGGTAATGGTTCTAAGTAGGTACCTCTAAAATATTTTAAGGGGTAAGGGTAAAACGTTTAAAGGGAACGATACCTACTATGTAAAGTTTTTGTAAAATGTTTTGTTTCCCCGTGTGTAATTTTATTTACGAAGTGTTGTTTTTCTTATTTTTTTCTTGTTTGCGTGTGTTTGGAGGATGTTAGAACCTCTTTTAAGTAGTGTTTGTTTCGTTTATATTTTTGATTTGTAAAAAGTCAGTGTCAATAAATTCACCGAGCGTATGAATGTGTTTTCTCTTGCCTTAGATTATTTTGGCCGTTTATTACATAATTTAAGGTACATTCGAGCCAGTAAAGCGTTTTTCACATAGTGATCAGTTAAAGAAGTTTTAGTCAATCTACTTGCGGTCATAACTCGCTTGCTGACCTCATCAAATAGTTTGACATTGTAGTTGTAACATTAGATAGAGCCTAAGTACTTGCGGTCACATACCCAATTGTTGACCCCGTCGTATATTCTGACACAGTCGTCGTAGGTGTAACATTAAAAAGAGCTGTATATGTAGCCGTAGGTGTGTAGGTAGGTACGTAGGCATTTACTGTTGTTGGTGGTGGATATTTAATTGTCGAACGACCCCTTGCACTTGTATTTTGTTCATTATACATATTCTTTCAAAATTTTAACCAATGCATTAGCAAGATCATGGCCACTTCTTCCATTTTAAGTCTCGCCCCACAAAGTTTTTACGGCACTTTTATTAACATCACAGTGAGCTGTTAAATTATATACGGTCAATTTGCTTGTATAGAAAAAGCATTAAAATATATTAAAACTAGATAAATTTCACGTCCTGAGGCAGGAATCGAACCCGCGACCTTTCGCAATCCGGGCGACTGCTCTGACCACTGAGCCACCCAGGACTTGGGATATCCCTGTGAAATTCTTCTAGTCTATTTGTATTTGCGTTTATGAGCTAACGTCCACCCTACAATGTTGAAATATTCTATTTCAACATCCGAAACGAGTATTTTTACAAATACCTACGATTCGGTTAAGTTGGGGCAGTGCTTTCAAATATTCGTAATTTTTGATTTTAACATAATTATAAATGTTTGAAAAATTACTTAGTAATTAAAATATAATAAAACTAGAAAAAATTCACGTTCTGAGGCAGGAATCGAACCCGCGACCTTTCGCAATCCGGGCGACTGCTCTGACCACTGAGCCACCCAGGACTTGGGATATCCCTGTGAAATTCTTCTAGTCTATCTGTATTTGCGTTTATGAGCTAACGTCCACCCTACAATGTTGAAATATTCTATTTCAACATCCGAAACGAGTATTTTTACAAATACCTACGATTCGGTTAAGTTGGGGCAGTGCTTTCAAATATTCTTAATTTTTGATTTTAACATTATTATTAATGTTTGAAAAATTACTTAGTAATTAAAATATAATAAAACTAGAAAAATTTCACGTCCTGAGACCGTTGTTGTAGGTGCTACTCACATTTTTCTATAAGATCGCTGATGGGGCTTTTTTGAACTCGGAACAAAAATCGCAAACATCCTTTTTTGGGCGATAAAAGTCAAGATTAAATCGTTCGCAGAATATTTTTCGGTATATGTTTTCGTTAACAGGGTCTTTATACTTTTCCACGTCTAATGAGTACATTTTTGATACATTCAACCCCGGTTGTAAATATTGGCGCGTACTGTTGGGAACGATTTAACAGGTTCACTGTCCACAGACCACATATGGTCTGTAGACTAAACTACACTGCCAGTCCACAGACCACATGTGGTCTGTTCGTCAATACAACTTCCAGCCTTTTTTTATCAGTGGACGTGAGGAGAACGTGAACGAAATTGACATGGACTTGACAGAACTAACCTATATAACACAAATAGTGTTGGGACATAGAGAAGAGATGTGCCGTTTTATCGTAATTGCGATTAGAAAAAAATTTTTAACTAAAGATACCTATGTGCTTTTTATGTTTGCATTATAAATAATGGATATGTAAAATAAAACATACAATACAATGTATTGAAAAGTAGTTATTTATTGAACATAAAAGTACCAAAAAATTTAAATGTTCATATTATATTATGTTCTTTTTGGAAACATTTCAAACAATACGGTTTTGTGCAGATATTGCATATTTGTGAAACCCTTTTGGCTTTATTTGTGGCAGCTTGTGCTGTTTCCCCTTTTTGACGAAACTCATTATAGCATCCGGTACACCTACGTCTAGTAATTTTGCCATCTTTTCTATCCAGTTGTTTGAGAAAATGCTGTGCTCGTGACGTTGATGGTGTTGGTGTGGCCGGTGTCTGGACAACGTTCGTACCCAAAAGAGTTTTTATAATAGACAATTGGGCCTGTAATAAAGTACATTTATTCTGCTGGTTCAATTTATTGAACAAATAAACTGTATTTATGACACCCACTCCAAACAGCACATCGACAACAATTTTTTTGTACCATGTCAAAGTCTTACGAATGGGCGAATAGTAGCTAGCTAATTCGTCAGAAAGATCGATACCTTTTTTTCGATTATTGTATTCCAATATCATATTAGGCTTTGGACGCGGGTTTCGACCTGTACTCATCGTTTGTTCATCAGCGTGACAAGTAGATATCATGAGCACATCCCTCTTGTCATGCCATTTTAGGATAGTCACATTATTTTTTTGAGCAGCAATTTGCTCTCCTCTCTTGAGTTTTTTGTTTTTAACCAATAAAGGTAAGTTTTTGCGATTTTTCCTCAATGTCCCACAAAGATCAGTCTTACGCTGAAGCAAGTATTTTAACAGCTACGATAAAGGCATACTTGTATACCAATTATCAGCAATAATAACTCTTCCCTGGTCCAAAAGGTCTTCACAAAGCTCGACAATAACACTTCCAGGTTTATCAAGATTGGAGATTATAGGATCTTGGCCAGAATAAACTTTATATTTCAAAACATATCCATCATCAGTTGTGACTTTGTAGATCTTGAGTCCATACTTGTGGGTTTTATTTGGATTATACTGACGAATCAGCAGTCGGCCTTGAAAGGGAACCATAGATTCATCCACAACAACGCAGTCTTTAGGCGAAAGCAACTTCCTACAGTTTCTCATTACAATGTCTATAACTGGTTGGATTTTATACAAGCGATTATTGACATCTCTTTCAATTGTATTGTCGACGAAATGCCAGCAGCGTAAAATTGCTACGAAACGATTGTAGGACATTTGTATCTGGTGCAATAGAGGATGATAAAAAATAGGATCCTTCTTCCAGTAGCATTCTAATGTAGGGAATCTGATTATACCAGTCAACAAGTAAATGCCCATAAACTTTTCCATTTCTTCCTTGTTTACCGGTTTCCAGCGGCTCAAACGACCTCCAGAATTATTAGCAATAAGTTGTTCAGCGTACAGATTGGTTTGTTCTATCGCCAGGTCAAAAAAATTGTCATCAACCAAAAGACGAAATATTGTAAACACATCTGCATTTTCAGGTATGTTTTCAGTTTGTATAACGTTTTCTGAGTTACTAAAAATTTGACGATCTAACGGCTGAATGTTGTAATTCCATCCATTTTCCTCATCTTGTTCTTTCATTCGACGCTCTGTAGATGATATTGTAGTAGTTCTTGGAGCTGCACTCATTTCAATGTCTCCGTCTTCGTCAGAATCAAGTGGTGCGGTTATTTGTCGTTGTTGTGAATTGTCATTAGAAATGTCGGGAGATATATTCATACGAAACGTGGACGGACGAGATGTCATCGTACTTTCAAAAATATCATTATTCACATATTGTTCGATCGAATGCTGAATATTTATATTTTCGTTCATTACCTGATTATCTTGTAGAATTGAACGGTCAGGTGACAAATCATCAGGAATAAAATCGGGATCGGCTACACTATCATCATCGTCAAAATCAGGCACATCACTACGGCCGTCATCGGTATCATTCCCTTCTTCATCCGAAGAATTTGACTGGCTATTTTGTTCGTAATCACTCTCTTCTAATATTCTTCGCAACTCATCGTCCGTATATTGTTGTTTCTTACTCATTTTGCAACAATAACTTCTAAATCGACAAAACAAACACAGAAAATATACACACACTTGTTTTGGTTTGACTTTCTACTAATGTCATAAACGTCATTTGTCAATTATGTTGCTAATTTCACTTCTGACATCTTAGTTCATAATTTGTCTATGGTAATTTCTTATTTCATACAGATAAAAAATAGTTAAAAGTCAAAAATACTCACAGACCACATATGTTCTGTGGACTCATGAGACAATTTTGAATAATTTTGTTCTAGAGAGTCCACAGACCATATGTGGTATGCTTTAAAAAAACTATTTTGCAATTACATTACGATATATATTACAGCATTATTTATTTACTTATACCTATAAGAAACCAATTTTCACAAAAACATAACTGGACTTCTGAGCAGTTTTCGCTCTCTAACCCTGGACAGTGAACCTGTTAATGTAATCAATCACTTCGATAACTTTTTCAGGTGGTGTTTATTTTTGGATGTATTTCCCTTTTCTCGACGTAGGAGGCAAGAGTGTGTCACTTTTTTCCATTTTTAAATGAAAATAGTGAATCCGGCGAGCAGAAATACTCAACGTAGAACAAAACTCAAAAAATGTCCTGCAGACTTTAACAATTTCGTTTTCTTTACGAAAATAGTAGTAAAATGTATACGATCTCTTACTCTTTTTTTGTTCGCGTTCTACTTTTTTTGGTTCTTGTAGTGTATTTTCTGTAAAATTTGTATTTTTGGGCATCAGTCAAGCTGTAAAATTCAGATTTAATTTTTTCTCTCAGGGCTGAAGGAAAGTTTGTAGAACACATAAGCTTACAAGTACTTTCACACCCGGGCTTAACAATTTTAGCCTGCATGCATTTTCCTTTTGCTCCTGTGTACTATTCTCCTCTTTCTCTTTTTATTTTATTAACATTTCTTTTCCAGGTTTCCAGCTGTCTTTTTCTCGTTAGATTTGACTTTTTATTTTTTTCTGAAATCTTCGTTTCAGGATCAAAAAATGAATTTTCATTGTCATCAGGATATTGTTTTAAAATAGGAAGTTCACCAGATGGTATTAATATATCATCACCGGGCATGTTTTTAAGAATGAGTAATTTTTTTTTTCATTTATAGTTATATATTTAAAGTTATACAATGTGCAACATTTGCTATCGAGAGTTTACATAATATCTATATATCTAAATAGAATACGTACACTATGGTATTGTTAATTAGACTTTTAAGTCGGTAAGTACAATTTCTCACAAACTTATTTTTTGTGTGTAGGTAGGCAAACAAGACAGGTTATGTACCTGTTAGAAAGATAACATTAAACATCACTTAAGTTACATTAATGTATGAAAATACTGCTTTAGTTTATGTTTACTATTTTTTTGCGTAACACTATTTAATAATTCAGATAGTAATTTATTGATAAGTCGAGGTAGGAGGTAACTTGTTCGCTCGCCGTACGCGTTGTTCGCGCGTGGCTTGCAAAGGCGGTTATTAGCCATTGCTCGAGTGTATACAGCATGCTATATACACTCGAGCAATTAATCGATACAAATAATCATTTTCGTTGTACGGGTATTTTCTCGGTTTCTCTTTGACGCTTAAAAAGTTTTTTGTTTATTTTTACTATATTTTTGTTTGGAGCGTCTTCAATGTTGTCCTGTTCAGAAATTTTATCAACTTCAAAAAACTTTTTCTTGACTTTTCCAACCCTATAAAGTACATGAAACAAAAAGTAGATAATTATTATAACCCTTTACACCAGGTTCAATGACGTGACGATGCCCAAAAATATTTCTTTTTGCGAATTGCATTATTTTTGTGAACGTAACCGGTACCGCACTCGGGTGCGGATAGCCTATATATAAAAAATTGCAGTCACACCCTTTGCAATAAGCAGGAAATGTAAAAACCAGAAATAAAAATCAATTTGAAGAAAGTTGAAACAATAAAAAATATGTTGCCCATCTAGAGACTTCGTTACGTCTCATGTACCTGTAATAACGATGTCGAACGGTCTAGGCCCGACCACGACCGCTGCCCTTCAAACCGGAACACAGCGGAACAAGGTGTAATGCTCGGAAATAGGCAAGACGGTGGTACTAGACAAGCATAAACATAGATACTATATTTACTTGGGTGACTTGGAATAGGTGTAATTGTTTTAAAGGAGTGAAAGTATAGCCCATTTGATGTAAAATTATAACACCTAGTCAAAATTCACTAGTTTCGGAAATAATTGACAGTTTAACTATTTTTCGAAAATTACCAGAATATTGGGTAAAAAAATTAAAATGATAAAAAAAACTTTATGCATGCAGTTTTTTTTATTTTGATCTATTTACTGGATAAATAAGCCATAAAATAAGAACAAAAAATGTCATAAGGTACTTCAAATTTTAGAGTTATGAGAGCTAAAAGTCATAACATTACAAAAAAATTGCTTTATTTAAATTGTAATTAATTTTTGAGGAAAATATCTTCTACTAACTTGTACAAACGATGTCACTAAATTCCTTTGTTCTTGTTCCTTTTATCTTTCTAAAAAATTTTAAACAAAAATTAAAACCGACTTCAAAAAACTGAAAAGGATAAAATAATTAAATTTAAGTAGGTATTCATCCCCTAGAAACATATTTTTGGAGTTGGTGCTAAGTGGTTTCCAAAAACAATAGAAAGTGAAGCACTTAGCACCAACTCCAAAATATGTTTCTAGGGGATGAATACCTACTTAAATTTAATTATTTTATCCTTTTCAGTTTTTTGAAGTCGGTTTTAATTTTTGTTTTAAATTTTTTTTTCACAAGTTTTAGTGATAACTTTCTACGTTCAAAGCTAGATGGGTGACCGGTCAACTTATATTGTTTCCTACTATGGTATCGTTTCACTAAAAAGTCATTGGAAAAGCAAAAATTCGCAATTACGCATATGTAGATGACTTCATAATTTCAGTTTTTTTACATTTAAAACTAAAGTACCCGACTGTTTTTGAAAAAAAATTTATGGGACCAAATGGCAGCTATTCCGCATCGAACAAAAAAAGAATCACGTAAATCAGATCAGTAATCTCGGCGTAATCGGTGTACATACATAGAAAAAAAAAAAAAAAAAAAACATACCGGCCTAATTGAGAACCTCCTCGTTTTTGAAGTCGGTTAAAAAGGGATAATAATTATACAAAATTCTTAGAAACCAACCAACAAACATGTTATTTAACATTATTAACATCCTATGAAATGAACCTTTAGAGCATAAACACTTTTGAACTTTGAAACCCTTTATTTTAATTTTAAATCTTGTTCGAATTGTCTGCCTTGATTTCTTATGCTCTCGCTGTATTTGATCAGCAGCTGCTATAATTCGGTCCCTTAATTCACTTTCATCATTCACTGGTGTCGTGTAAACTATGGTCTTCATGTAACCCCATAAAATGATCCGTTTCGTTTGATCCGTGCGGTGACGGATTAAGAATACAATTCACCGCCCCATTTCTTCCCGTGGGTGTCGTAAGAGGCGACTAAGGGATTACCGAGCTACCAACTGCTCGACTGGTGGTAGGGTCTGAACACCCGTCTGGTTAGTGACCACCGTACGCATGGCGTAAAACCCGCCAAGTGACCACTTGTGGTCGCGTTCCGGGATCAGTCAGCGTACAACCAGAGCTTGGGGAGACGTTGCGGCGATGGATGCGGTCAGTGACGGCTTCCGTCTAACCAGAGCCAGGTGGACTGCATTGACCCGCCGACCAGGGAGACCCGAAGAAACGGCTGTTCCGCTGGCCGCCCGTGGTACAGTACAGGGGCCCAAGCGAACCTAACCAGTTCGTGAGGCTGCCCTATCATGCCACGCATAATCTTGGGGTGGTCCGTCGTGCCGGTTGGTGACCGGGTGGTGGGGTCCCGGCGGCCATTCCCGGGGGGGTTCGGGGGCCCTTCCGTTCGGCGGGTCAGCGCTTCTCTACTGTCGGCTATTACCTGGGGAAACAGGCCTCACGCTTTGACCGTATATATCGCGGCAACGTCCCCCCAATTCACGCCTCTCCTCCTTCTATCGTTAACTATGGCAGCGCTCACAAACAGTTTCGGTCGTTCAGCGGTGCACACCCCCACCACAACCACGCTGTTTGAGGTCGGGCTCACTAACATCCGTGGGCTCCATGCTAACCTCAATGCCGTCCACCAACATCTCGAGACGGCTCGACCCGAAATGCTGTTTTTGACGGAGACGCAAATACTCCGCCCGGCAGACACTAGCTACTTGGATTACCCCGGCTACGCTCTTGAAGAGTCCTTCAAAGCGAAGGCCGGGGTATGCTTGTTTGTCCGGGCGGATGTTTGCTGTCGCCGTCTGCGCTGTTTGGAGGACCCTTCCTACTCTATTCTTGGGGTGCATGTGGACCTGGGCACACATTGCCGAATCTACGTGTGCCTCTATAGATCCCACAGCGGTGACATGGAGACAACTCGACTTTTCGAACATCTTAGTCGGGTGGCAGATGTTGCGCAGGAGCAGTTTCCAACCGCGGAATTGGTGTTTTTAGGGGACTTCAATGCTCACCACGAGTCGTGGTTAAGTTCCTCTAAAACTGACCATGCTGGTAGAACTGCCCACGCTTTCGCTCTCACGCACGACCTGACCCAACTGGTAAACCAGCCCACCAGGATTCCAGACATTGTCGGTCACGCGCCCTCATTGTTGGACCTTCTGCTGACGACTCGCCCGGATGGGTATCGGCTAGAGGTTCGTGCTCCTTTAGGAACATCGGATCACTGCCTGGTATCCGCTGGGGTGCCACGGACGTCGCCACCGGTACCTATGGTTGCCAAACGCCGCATCTGGCACTATGCGTCGGCAGATTGGGACGGTATGCGGGATTACTTCGCATCTGTCCCTTGGAGGCAGCGCTGTTTCAGTGAGCTGGACCCGAAAACTAGCGCTACTGCTGTTGCAGATGAGATCATGTTAGGGATGGAGTACTATATCCCTCACTCCGATCTCATCAGTAGGGGTAGGCGTAACCTCTGGTTCAACCGCGATTGTGCCTTAGCTGTTGAAAACAGACAGTCGGCATACCGCGCTTGGATCAGGGGCCGAGCTTGCGGGGATCCCAACATTGACTCACTGAAAGCAGTCTATAACAACGCCACCAAGTCCTGCAAAAGGGCCTTCATCAGAGCGGATGCACAGCGCGTTGCACGAGTAGGCCAAGAACTTCTTACGCATCCTACGGGAAGCCGTAGCTACTGGCGTCTGGCCAAAGCCGTGCAATCCAACTTCTGTCAACCCTCGCTGCCCCCGTTGAGATGTTCTGACGGCTCGCTAGCTCACAAGCCGCAAGAGAAAGCCGATCTCTTGGTAAAACTCTTTGCTGCTCACTCCCGAATCGATGACTGCAACTTACAGCCACCAACACTCTCCCACTGTGGCCACACAATGCCCGATATTCGTATTAGGCAATGTGATGTACGTGCGGAGCTTCAGTCAATCGACGTCCGGAAAGCTAGTGGACCTGATGGCATTCCAGCGATAGTACTGAAAAACTGCGCAGCGGAGTTGTCTCCTGTCTTAACGCGGCTATACCGTCTTTCTCTCTCTTCTGGGTGTGTGCCGGAATCTTGGAGAGAGGCCAATGTGCAACCGGTCCCCAAAAAGGGAGACCGATCAGACCCAGCTAACTACCGCCCGATAGCTGTCACCTCAGTTCTTTGCAAGGTCATGGAACGGATCTTAAACCACCAGCTGATCCGATACCTAGAAGATCACTCATTAATTAATGATCGACAGTACGGGTTTCGGCCGAACCGGTCAACGGGTGATCTTCTAGCGTACTTAATGCATGTCTGGGGTGAAGCTATTGACAAACGTGGTGAGTCACTGGCAGTTAGCCTTGACATTGCCAAAGCGTTCAATCGGGTCTGGCACAAGGCTCTTCTCTCCAAGCTCCCGGTATACGGTCTGCCCGCTCAGCTCTGTAACTGGATCGCCGGCTTCCTGCATGAGCGAAGAATCCGTGTCCTCGCAGATGGATGCGCTTCGCGGTTCATGTCAGTGAATGCTGGTGTACCACAAGGCTCTGTTCTATCCCCCACACTCTTTCTTCTTCATATCAATGACATGATTCCGTTAGGAAACATTCATTGCTATGCAGATGACAGTACAGTGCATGGGGGATATTACGGTCGCCCAGGGTCTGGGCGCGCTGAAACCGAGAGAGAGAGAGAAAATCTTACCATTGAGCTCGACAGGGTGTTGAACCTCGTATCTGAATGGGGATCTAACAATCTTGTTGAGTTCAATGCTAAGAAAACACAGGTGTGCGCGTTTACAGCCAAAATGTCGCCGTTCCTTCCCCTTCCGTTTTTTCAGGGCACGACTCTTTCGGCACAGGGCTCCCTAAACTTGTTAGGTATGGAGATATGTTGCGATCTGAATTCCAGGAACTATATCGAAACCGTGATAAAAACAGCCTCACGGAAGCTCGGTGTCCTGAACAAGGTGCGTCGATTTTTCACGCCTGACCAATTATGCCTGCTGTATAAAACTCAGGTCCGGTCTTGCGTGGAATATTGCTCGCACTTGTGGGATGGCTCCGCCAAGTACCTACTCGATGCCCTGGACAGATTGCAGCGTCGTGCTGTCCGTATCGTTGGCGATGTAGAGGTCACCAACAACCTTGAGCCTCTGCAATTGCGTCGAGACATTGCGTCGCTTAGCGCCTTCTATCGGCTATATCACGGAGAGTGTTCTGAAGAGCTATTTGACCTTATCCCACCTTCCCCCTTCCTACTCAGGAACACGCGTGCCGGTCTTCGGAGTCATCAATTCACTGTCTCCACCTCAACATCACGTACAAAGAAATTTAGTAGCTCTTTTCTTTGTCGAACTTCCAGAACTTGGAATTCTTTGCCAGCACATGTGTTCCCTCCTTCCTATAACATGGGGTCCTTCAAAAGAGGCGTGAAAAAGCACCTTTCGGGCCGGCAAGGTGGAGGCAGCTAGAGTAGTGTCTGAACTGCACTAGCTGTCTTCGCATATGGACTCTTCTTACTGCTTCACATCAGGTGGTGTTGAGTCATTTGTCGTGCTTTGTATAAAATAAAAAAAAATAAAAAAAAAAAAATAGTCACAAGAGGTCAAATTCGGACACCTTGCTGGCCATGGCGTCGGTCCACCTCTACCAATCCAGCTAAGTGGAAAATTTTCGTCCAGTCATTGTCGAACACTAGCTCGGTAATGGGCTGAGCAGCCGTCGTGCTAGAATATCATTTGTTGCCGGTTTGCCAGCAGAACATCTCCAAGTGGCTTGTTCAAATGGTTACGAAGAAAGTCTTCGTAAACTTCACCATTTAGTTTATTGGGTAAAAACTATGGCCCAACTAAGTATTTGTTGATTATACCCATCCACACATTCAATGAGAATCTTCTCTGATGAGCTCCTTCTTTAGACATGTGAGGATTTTCACCCCGTGGAGCCCAGTAGTGGAGATTGTGGTAATTAGTGATACCTTCTCCGTCAAAGTTGGATTCATCGGTCCACATTATTTTACTCAAGTATCTGTTGTCTTCAGCGTCCATATGTTGAATAACACGACAGAAATCGACTCGTCTTGCAGGCTCTCCCTCCTCTAACGCTTGAACAGGCGCGTCGTCGGGGTCACAACCCGTGGGGACATTCTGCGGCGACCAGTAACCAAGCTTGTTAAGCTGCCAGTAAGTTGCCCTCCCCCTGACTAAGTCGGCTCCGCCAGGGGGGTGGAGGATGTTACTCCTCGCTAATCAGCCTTTTTGGTTTTTTTATATTTTCTACTTATTTATATTTGTGAATTACTTGTTTTTCTATATGTCTGTTTTTGATAGTTGTTGTCAATATCCTGGTATAGTGCAAAGACGAGGTTTTCTACGTTTCTACTTTAATATACAGTCCACAGGCTCCCGCCTACCGTTAACAGATACAGCCTGGCTGAATGTAGTATAAACCATACTTTGTATAAGGATAACCCCATTTGCCTAGCTACTATTCGAGTGGATGTAGTAGGAACTCTGGCAAAACGCCCCAGTATGTCCTGTTCTTGTTTAGCACTCAATCGACGAGGTCTACCAGCATCGTAACGTCGCTCGTGAACACTTCCACTATTTCTTAAACGTTGAAATGCCGCAGAAAAAACCCGTTCACTCGGTTCGCGACGATTTGGGAATCGGCGTATGTACTCCCTTCTGGCCGCTGCCGCATTACCGTCACAAAATCCATAAACATACAGAATGTCTGCGTATTCTTCGTTATTGTAGCTCGCCATTGAGATACAAATCAAAACAATGTAACAAATTATTAAAAATAACTAATAAAAATACATCCACCACGCGCAAGTAACAACAAGTACTAGTCAGCGTGAGTGACACCCATATGCATAGTCGGCTCCTCGAGATTTCCTCCACTCGACTGTGGTTCGACTCAACCTCAAGGATAATCGGTATGCAGAACTCAAAAAACTATCCTCGACTTGAGCAAATTCCTCAGTTGAGTCGAGTAATCAACTGTCAAACTCAAGGTACGTCGCGATCTACCTTGAGGTCTCCTCAAAGCTTGTTGACAGTGCCTTTCACGTTACATCTGAGGTTATTTGATGTCCATGATTTTATTAACTAACTTTCAAATGAGTGTATGTATTAGATACAACTTTATTAATTTACTTAGATATTGTGATTTAAATATAATTATGTAAACCTACAGTGGTGTTTAATTTATAAGTACTTTATGATTAATTCCCTCAAGCACGCCTTTTCCATTTCACTAAAAACTTGCCTCCCGGCCATAATAATTTTCATAGTGAACGCGCAAAACGAATGAAATCAAATAAATTAAAATAAATCATTGCAGTCGACAGTTGAGTTGAATGACAAATAATGGCAGAACTGAAAGATACCTCACAGAAGTAGAACACAATCTCAGAGGTAGACGACAGCCCACAGATGAAAAAAGGTAATCATAAACATATTCTCTACACTTTGCCAATATAATAATAAGAAATTTCATGACGTCATTCCTTCACTCAACCTCAACTCGACTTTACTGGAGTTTACTCACCGGAGGATGAAGCCGTAACTGAACATACCGATTTCAAGGATGTTTTTAAGATTTCCTTGAGGTGACTTCGACTAAGGTCGAGTGGAGGCGGTTTCGAGGTAACTTCTCTGCATATCGGTGTGACTGTGAGTCTGCCCAAGCGCCAGGTAACCAACCGCCTCTACACGCAACTGATCAATTGCTATCTCGTTTGCTCACGTTGCGCTATTTTTGGTGATCTCGTTCACTCGGCTCAGTTATCGGCTTGCAGATACGTTAACAATAAGACCACGGCCCCACCGCAGGTAGTACGCTTAGAGGCTAGCTAAGAGGCGAGCTTAGTTGTTGAGACGCTTCGATACATAGTGGCCATACTACCTGGCTACAAAACTCGTGTCTGGTGATCTAACTAAAGTATGGTTGTAAACGTATATTTTGTTGTGCTAAAATGTCTCTCAAAATTATCTTAAAAATTGCTTCTTACTGAGAAAGCACTATCCTCAAATTTCATTCACTTAACCAAAGGTATCGAACATGCTGGTTACATGATATTAACATGTTGAGATCCACTGAAGGCGAATTCGTAATTTTACACAAAAAAAAGCTTGTTTGACTATTTACGTATGACACAAGATACCTTTGATCTCTTACTATGTAAAATCGGAAATGATTTGCATAAAGAAAGACTCGTTTTGACGTTAAGGTAAGTTAAATAAAACTACTTACACCTATTAGAAATTATTTTATTTATTATTTATTATACATTAATACACAAAAAAATTAGCCATCAAACTCAGTGTAATCTTGTAACTATGAAGCAATGGTAACCGACTGTGTTTATTGTTCGGATGAATTTTGAAGTAGTGAAATCGAATCGTCTTGGGTTGAATTGATAATGGTAAAATTATTATGTGGTTGCTGATTATTACGTAAGCCTATTTCAAGTTCAGATAAAATCAATTCTTGAATTTTTGAACGAATCGGTAGGAATATTGTTCAGGATAAAATTTGTTTATTAAACATTTGGTATTTGAAATAAAAAAAAGTGAAAACTAATATTAATTAACGGTCGAATACTTTCAACATGTTAACGATTTAAAAAATGTTTAAAGTTGTCGATCGAATTTCAAATTGTTGCCCCGCGTTGCAATAAAAAATGCGTTCTTTTTTAACTTTTTGTGAGAACGAAATGTGTATAAATTTATTATTACATTTTTATTAATTTCTTATCGAAGTCTTTAATAAGGTACTTAGAGATAAATACGAGTAACATTAGCAAACCTGTACTATATACAATATCTTTGGATGTTAGAGAGATAAGAAAATTAACGTATGACTCACTTGTTACAAATGAACATTACAGTACTAGGTATTCTTAATAAAAAACTTGTAATAAATATTCCATTTCATAGGTATCTCGTACAACAGATTAGTGTAAGAGCCAATGTTTGTAAGACAAATTTTATCCTACACAATAATCCTACCGATTCATTTAATAATATAGCAAGGGTTCTTTTTTTTTAATTTTTCGTCGGTTCGATTCCCGGGTGAGACAATCGAATTTCAGAAGATCTTTGAATGCAGTTTTGTTTCTTTTTAAAAATAAAGGAATGTTTCTTTTCAGTAAAATAAGCTAACTAAAGGATTTAAAGTAGTTCCCCTCCAGGGCCCATAGATTTTTTCCACCCTGTATAAATTAGGTTTTTGTAATCAAAACAATAATTTCATTTAAAATAAATTTATAAACATATAATAAACATTTTTCAAGTTCGTCAAAACTATCTAAATGTTTGATTTTATTATTTCTTTTCCATATAGTCTCTATAAGCCACTCTGTAAAATTTTCTCTGTTACTTTCTTTACCGAATAATTTTATTTATTTATTTATTTAATCATTTATGTACACACAAAAGACTCAAAAATAAAACACATAAAACAGTTGAGTACAAAGGCACTGCTTATTTCTACAGAAATCTCTACCAGCAGACCTGCGACAGGAAGACGGGAAAATAAAAGTGGACACAGTGTGTAGTTTAAAATACCTAACAAGAAAATGTAATAATACTATATACTATAATAATAATACACATATATTAAACAAATTATAAATTTTAAAAATATCAACTAAACTATAAAAAAAAAAATCTTTTCATCACGCCAATGGATTTCAATTCTTTGTGTATGGACCCCGTCTGGCGCTACCAATTTGCTGGCGGAGTCACTATGATTCACTTTTTTGTGAATATAGCCATGTTCGGTAAAGCAACCATAGGCTTTCCAAACATCAGTGCCCTCCCGAATATGCTTTTTTATTAGAGCCACTAAATATTCTTCACTGCGCTTATTGTCAGGGCAAACTTTAAGACCGTCAAGCCCTAGCCTAATGCCCTTCTACATTTCTTCCCCAATTATATTTTCTCCTTCCGAATTTGGACATTTTTTCCAGGGCCACCAATTTTTTCTTGTTCTGCTTCATGTTCTGATTGATATACAATTACAGCTTCTCTATGATAATTAAACCAGTCAGAAATTGTTACTAGTGATAGGGTGGCTTCTCTCCAGTGATTACTTTCTCGCCGTACAGATTCATAGGTATTATCAACACTATACATGTACATGATATGAAATATCAGAGGCAGAGGCAATCGTGCATTTTCAAACCATGTCCCCTTGGCACGGCTGATTGTTTTTGAACGGCATTTGCCTTTTCGGCAGCGAAATTGGCCAAAAAATTCATAGGTTTCTTGTGGTATGTGCACATCTTCTCAGTAGTAAGTAACCCTCGTTCCTCTGAGAATTTAATGCACTGTTCATGTACGCCTGAAACAATTGAGTCAATTGGTATCGAATCTGGTCAAATCCACTTTAGATGAATTTTCAGGAAACTCCAAATTCAGATTTTACTATATGGCAACACCGTAGAAAGTAAAAAATTTAGCGACGTATTTAAATATGGTTTGTAAAAATGATAAACGATAAACGACCTTAAATTCTATACAAAAAACTTTACAAAATTGAGTTTTCAAGTTCGGATTTGACTTAGTTTGATAGTGAAATTCGGATTTGTCCGAGTTTGATAGCAAGTTTAGTGGATTTGACTATCTTTGAATGTAAACTGTGGATTTGGCTTATTTAGAAAATAACTTAAATAAGGATCAGAGGAAGAAGAAAACCTAAGGTACTAGGTTATAAATAAAAGTGAAAAAAATAGACACAAAAGTATTTAATATATATTCATCTTATCAAGTTTTCCATCGAAATATTCTTCAAATTACTATATTTATAATTATTATACTACACAATTAATTTTGGCTATTCATCCTCCATTTCACATTGTTCACCTGAATGACAATGGATGTCAGTGTCTGGCCTCTCAAAAACATTTTTAAAGTACTGTAGCTTCGGTAGAAGCTTCCATTGCTCGCCATAGTGAGCAGTAAGTAGCTTTTTAACATCATCTAATTTTTCCTTTTTTTACTGCCACATTTATTGGTACGGTGGTGGGATTTATTTGACTGACGGTTTTATTCTTTTTGCAAATGTTTTTAGGTGAACCTAATCTATTTTGGTAGCATTCTTCTGCTCGCACTAAAACATTGCGCTTCTGTTTGTTCCGTTTGATGAAAAGCTCTTACATTGTTTGATGGAAAATGCAGTCCACCTATAGTTTTTAGTACTTCAGTACTCGCTTTTTCCAATCAAGAACCTCTACTTCTGTTCCCAAATTTAAAATTGTTCCATAATCACCCATACGAAGCGGCCAAAGTACTTATTTGAGATAAGTACTTTGGCCGCTTCGTATGGGTGATCGATCCAGGACCACACTATGCAAAACACAAACTCAGTTACTTATACTAGAAGGAGAAGACCTATAAAACCATGGATTACGGTGCAGCTTATCAGGAGCTTTGAAAAGAGAGACAAAATTTCGTTTTTATTACTAATTAATAAATATTCAATTCACCTTGGTCACTTATCCCACCCGTCGAAACTGAAGGATACTTATCAATTACTTTGCGAAGTTTTACCATGGTGAAGATTTTTAGGCGGGTCTTGTCTGGTAAAAGGACAACTATCGACCCATCCGCTGTCCAACAGTTCCTGACTCCAAAGTGTTTACGAGCCGCCACAAAAATATCCTGCCGTGCCTTTGTAAGAAACTCGGTGACAGTAATCTTGGAGCCCTTGAGAGTTGTTTTAGAGTTTCATACTAAAGAGCGATGAAACATGGACGTAAAGCGAACCACAACAGGCTGAGCCCTGTCTTTTTTAACACCCAGTCGATGGCAGGATTCAAAAGCTTCGGAGTTTAATGAAGTTATTCGCATTTGGTTGGTTAATACTGTCAACACTTTCTTCTTCAAGTCCTTATCCCTGTCCTCTGCGACCCCATGGAAAAGCAGAACCTTTCTCCGGGAATAAGTGTCCAAAAGATCCAAGCCCAATACCAAAAGCTCCACCTGCGACTTCAGAATACCAAGGGTGTTTCAAACAAAGTTTTTAAACAGAGTGTATTCTGCTAAGAGAGACTTAACCGTTGTACTCGACTCCTTACTGGTGGGCTGCGGCATATTCTTCTCGAATTCAGTCATTCTGTTGCAGAACATTGTAGAATGCTCTTCCATGCTTTTCATGAGCTTTTCAGCACTGTCGTTAAGATTTCAAAAAAGGAAGACGCGTCCTTCCGCCCCCCGCACCCTCCCTTCGTTTAGGAATAGGTAACATTAAAACTAATGTGACTCAATAGACACAGATTTAACTAATTCGGTGCGCGTCGCCTACACGCCCCACCCCAGTGCTGGGCTACCAGCACTCGCCATCCAAAGGAACTGGGGCGACGCGTGCAACCGACCGCCTTAATATAGTACCAGACTTGGTCTTTACATCAATCATTCTTATACGACCATCTTTACCGGGGAAAACCGATTGAACCACACCTCTCGACCACATGTTCCTAGGGGAATCGGGATCGACAATGAGAACGAGGTCTCCACGTCGAATCGGCGCCGACTCTCGAGTCCACTTCTGTCTGGGTAATAAGGTAGGTAAAATTTCTCTTACCCAGCGTCGCCAAAACATGTCCGCTAGTCGCTGCGACATGCGCCACTGCTTGCGAAGAGTCAGGTCCGAGTCATCAAAGGCACCTATAGTAGGAAGGTTAGAAGTAGTGCCAAGAAGAAAGTGGTTTGGCGTAAGTGATTCCGCACTTCCCGGTTCCACAGACACGTGCGTAAGTGGGCGGCTGTTAACCATAACCTCCACTTCAGCTAGTAAAGTATTAAGCACCTCGTCACGAGGAGCACGCTCCTTGAGCGTCACCTTAAGAGCAGATTTTACACTGCGTATCAAACGCTCCCAAGCCCCACCCCAATGAGGACTCGCAGGAGATATAAAGGTCCAAGTTGTACCGTAATTTAAAGCTTCAGACGTAATGCTATCGTGATCAAGCTCTTGGATAGATCTTTTCAGCTCGACATCAGCGCCTCTAAGATTAGTACCATTATCTGAATACAAATATCGAGGCCAGCCGCGCCGAGCTGCCATACGGCGCAACGCCATAATCATAGAACTCGATGTAAGCGTAGCCACGATTGCAATGTGTACAGCTCGTATGGTCAAACAGGTAAATAGTACGCCGTATCTCTTTTCTCTACGCCTACCTACTGCTACTTCCATCGGACCAAAAAGGTCAACGCCGCAAAACGTAAAAGGTCGTTGACCGTGAGCTACACGTGCCTCGGGGAGGTCACCCATCCTCGGCACCAACGGGGAAGCTTTCCTAATCCGACAGAACATACACTTAGAGGTAACATTTTTTATTGTCGGACGCAGTCTAATTACCCAATATTTTTGTTTAATTTCATTTACTACCGTTTCCTGAGAAGCGTGAGCAAACTTTTTATGGTAAAACATAACAATCAATTTACTTAAGTGGTGACTCCCATCCAATATAATAGGTTTGGTCACTTCACGGGAAACACCTGCGGCGGCATCAACGCGCCCACCAACGCGCAAGAGCCCGTGCTCGTCAAGAAAAGGAGATAAGGTAAGTAATTTACTTTTCTTGTCTACACATTTGTTACTAGTTATTGCAGTTAATTCACTACCAAAGGATTCTTGCTGCGCTTGTCTTATTAACAAGCGCTCCGCTTTTTCCATCACGCTTACATTGTTAAAATTACTAATTTTTCTACATTTGTTTATAAATACAAATATTATGTAAGTAGACCTCAAGAAGCGCAACCAGCTGGAGAAACGAGTAACATCAGGTACAGGTAAGTCTATACATTTAACTTGAGTAAAAGCTACAATTTCTAATTTACTATTATCCGTTTCAGGTGAAACAGTATCTACCGGCCATGAGCATGCGTTTTTACGAAGAAATGGTGGACCGTTAAGCCATTCGTTGTGTAATACAGAACTGTCAAGAGATGCGCGTGTTCCTATGTCCGCGACGTTCAGGTAAGTAGGTACGTAATGCCACTCGGCCGCGCGCGTTAACTCGTCTATTTCACCTAAGCGGTGAGCGACAAACACTTTATAATTTCTCGTGTCATTGCGTATCCAATGTAAAACTGTTGTCGAATCGCACCAAAAATACCTACTTTCTACATTTAATCTGTGTTCTTTTATTACAGTATCAGCCAACCGCGCTGCGAGCAGAGCCGCCTGCAATTCAAGCCTGGGCACAGACACATGCTTCACGGGAGCGACCCGGCATTTAGCAGCAACAAACGCAACTCGTACTCCCGCATCCACAACCCATCGCCAATAGGCCACCGCGCACATAGCTTTAGTAGAAGCGTCACTAAAAATATGCAACTGTAAATTTTTATAAGTATTATCGAAACCACGTTGTGAAATATAGGCAACAAGGGCGACGGCGGCACCGGCGCCGGCTGTAGCAGCACTGACGGCGGCGTAAGGCAGGCGGGCGCGAAAGCAGGGGAAGCGGACATGAGCGGGGACGGCAGCGAAGAAGAATACGCGGGCTCAAACGGTAGCTGCAGAGAAGAAGCGGCAGACGTGGGTGTAATCTCCGGTGTCACACATAATTCGTTTGTCTTATAAAATCGCGGAAGACTAACTTTACTAACAACTTTCAATTGACCAATCCATAAGAAAAAAATATTATTTAATTCATCATTTAAGGGGTCATCCCACTTAATTTTATATTTCCACGTTTCTTGTAGTATAAGTTTACCGTTTAATGTAAATGGCGTTAAAAAACCGTAAATGTCAAATATCGACATAACAACTCGCAATTCCTCTCTTTTAGTTGGTCGTTGCGTGCCTTCGATGATTTGTTGAGGTATATTTTTAAATGATAAATCGAACTTCAAAATATCATCAATAGGTTCCCATAACAAACCGAGAGTCCGCTCACTAATAGTCTGCCGATCCTTAAACCGTACGGCGGCAGTTCCGAGAGACTCTTTGGGAATACTACCTAATACAGAAATACTATTACTATTCCAATTACATATGTGAAAGCCCCCCTGTTTATGTATGAATATTATATCCTTAATTAAACTAATTGCGCAATTAACGTTAGGTAAACTATCTAAATAGTCATCCATGTAATGTTGTTGAGTTATCGCCTCAACAGCTGACGGCATAGAAGACTGAAAAAGTTGCGCGTTTTTGTTTTTAATGTACTGCGCTATAAAAGGTGAGCAGTTGGCACCGAATATTAATGACGTCATAACATAAGTCTTTACAGAGTCGCGGTCGTCGGCTGCTCCTCTCCAAAGAAACCTAAGGGCATCCTGATCCTCTGATCTGATCTTAATACGCAAGAACATGTCTTTAATATCACCTGTTACGGCTATAGGATTTTCACGGAACCGTAACATGATGCCCAACAGAGACACAAGCAGATCAGGGCCTTTCAACAAACAATCATTAAGAGATATACCATTAGATTTGGCAGCCGCGTCGAAAACCAAACGTAACCTTTTTTTATTGGGGTTATCGACCCCAAAGTGTGGTAAGTACCATGTTTTCGGTGACGTATTAATATTTAACAACTCTTTAGCAAAATCATTATCAAATAAATGTTTGATTCGGTCTGTGTACCTAAGTGCGAAACCACTACCAATTTTCATTTTCTTTTCGACATTACGTAATCTAGACAACGCGTGAAAATAAGAATTAGGCAACAAACTCTCTTCATTCTTCCAGGGCAATCCCACATGCCACCGACCATCGATCAGGGCAGCCGTTCGCTCTAAGTGAGCTACGGCGCGAACATCATCTGCATTTTGTCGGGGCCTTCCATTCACACCCATCGCCTCAAGAGAGAAAAAGCTACGTACCTCGTCGTGTATTTCTTGCAGCTCCTGGTTGCGGTCATTTCCGCAGACGCACATCAGCAGCGAGGAGTGTTGAGCAGGAGCTGAGGAGGACTGAGGAAGCCTACCATGCACACACCAGCCCAATGGCGTTCGAGTGGCACACGGTTCATACGGTTTTCCCACAACAACATCTAAGGGCATAAGTAGGTGATTATTATCTTGTCCTATCAAAATTTCAGGTTTACACTTTTTATAAATAAAATAATTTTTAAAATCTTTTAAATGCGAATACTTGTGACAATCAACAGTGGACAAGTCTTGGTAAGGTAAGTTAAGTTCAGTTACACTTCTTAATCTAATATTATATTTATCATTACAATAATTTGACAAACAAATGTTTACTATTTGTGATTCACAAAGCATGATATTATTTTCCCAGGCACCACTCACACGCAGTGTCTCTTTCTGCCCGGCCACTCCCAATCGTGACGCGAGGGCGGCGCTTATCAGTGACACAGTCGAGCCATCGTCGAGGAGCGCGGTTGTGTCTATCGCTCCGTTAGGCCCGTACACAGTGACGGGAACCACTTTAAGTAATACTTTGAATGTACTTACATTTAAATGTGTTACTGTTTCCTCGCGAGTTACCGTCTCCGATGGCTCGCCCGTGTACTGATTATTTACAGATACATTATTTACATTATTGGCACTAGACATTTCATAATGTAACAAACGGTGGTGTGCTCGGCCGCAATTGTTCTTATCACATAAAGGCGCACGACATATCTCGCGATCGTGACGTAGTAATAGGCACTTAAAGCACAAACCGTTGCGCTTTACGAAGCTCCACCTGTCTTTTCTTAGCGACTTTTTAAACTTTTTACACATTGGGAGCGAATGATTGTGTATACGACAAAAACCGCACTTATTATCACTTTCTTCACTTTGCACTAGCGCTATTTCAGGCCGCACTGGCTTTGAATAACTACTACTAAAACTAACACCGCTTCGTTGCTTATTATTATTACTGAAGGCTAGTAGGTCGATGCCGGAGGCGGCCGTTCTTACTGCTTCTTGATTTAAGAAGGCCGACAACCTCACCAGCTTTGGCACTGACTTCTCGCCCTCATGTACATAATCCGACCATTTAGTTAAAAGCACTGTAGGCAATTTACTTAAAATGTTTTTTGTTATGTTCAAATCATGTAAATATTCATCTCTGCCTAAAGCGCTAACAGCTGCGATGTAGTTTTTAATCTTTATTGCGAACGTCGTTATGTGCTTATGGTATTCATTTGGTAGGGGTGGTAGCCTGTTCATCTCCCACTGAACGCGCGACAAGATGATATCCGGGTTTCCAAACTGCAGCTCCAGTGTGGACATCACCTCGTCGGCGGACGAACAGGTTACCAGTAACGCTGACACTGCTTCCTTAGCAGCTCCACGGAGACAGCTTCTTAAGCGCCATAGGTTCTCCGCAGAGCTGAATTTACATACAGCTGTTGAGTCTTCAAAAGCTCTTTTAAAATGAAGCCATTCCATTGGGTCCCCGGAAAACCAGGGTAATTCTTTAGGAGTGCTCAGCCGGCTCAGCAGGTTGTTATTTGATTCTGTCACGGTTTCCTTTATGTTGAAGTCTTTTATCGCAGCGGCCAGCTTGTGAACGACGTCATCGGTGCCGGGCGCGGCGTTAGGTGCGGCCGGCCGCGGCGGGCACAGGGCCGCCATTTTGTTATGACCATTGTCGTTGGCGTCCTGTGATTTTGTTTCACGCTGGCTGCGATCAATCCACCTGTTGACTTCACTTGTCGTTGAGCACCGTGAACTCGGTCGTGAACTGTATATTTCATCTATTTCGGCCAATTCTACTTTCAGCCGCTTATCAATTAGCGCCTTTTCGATGTTAGCTTTCTCTTCTGCCGCCTTTAGCTCCAGCTGCAAGCGGCGTGCCTGTATTGATGATGCTACTGATGATTTTGACTTTGATTTCTTAAGCGATGGTAACTCAATACGCGGTACATGTTGACTTGTAAGATCCATTTTAGCGGTATCAGGGACGGGAAGCTGTCCGTGATCAGTATCTTGTTTCTCCATCTGTTCTTTACGTTGTTCTTTACGCGCGGCACTGCGTGTTATAGGCATACTTGTAGGAGTATGAAACATAATCCGGCTCGAAGACCACATTGAAGACGGTGGCTGTTTGGGCAGCGCCGAAAATAAACGTCACACGATTATAAATCACCAACTATATAATTTATTGCTCACTTTTATACCGGCTTTTACAATACTTTGGCTTTTTACAAAAAACAGTACGAGAGAGAGCGCGAGACGCGGGGCTATTACGGTTGACTGGCAAGCACTGTCGTTAAGATTTCAAAAAAGGAAGACGCGTCCTTCCGCCCCCCGCACCCTCCCTTCGTTTAGGAATAGGTAACATTAAAACTAATGTGACTCAATAGACACAGATTAAACTAATTCGGTGCGCGTCGCCTACAATATAAATGTTTCTTAATTTTTGATTTTCACATTATTATAAATGTTTGAATAATTACTTAGTAATAAAAATTTAACATTTCCCGCCTCAGGACGTAAAATTTTTCTAGTTTTATATTTTAATTACTATATAAATGTTTACTATATTAAATTATTATAAATAACTGGGAGCTAAAATTTTTATGTCTGTTCACTTCAATGTCTACCCACAAAAAATTCGAAGTTCAGAGGTTTGCGGAAATTGGTAGAGTCTGGCCAGTGTATCGTGTCACTCGTATTTTCAATGAAGTCTTTTTATGGCAACACTCGAAATGCCATATTGACGTTTCATTTCTTATTCTTTTGTTTGAGTTTAATTTGTAGTTTTACTTTAAAATAATGTCGAAATCAATAAAAAGTACTACTCAAAAGCTTGTATACAATATGATACATAAATACAAAGATATACATAGTGAATTTAATCGGAAATCTGTAGAGATAATTCTACATTTGGAGGAAATACGTTCGCTACAGGTTAGTTTATTGTTTTCAGGGCGTTATGGCTTGATACTTTTCTGTTTTCTGCCCACATCGCCTACCTAATAAAATCCAATATTTCATAATATTCATGTTTACCGGTTATTTTCAGAAAGTGTATATAAAGAATTAAAACTCAAAATATTAATTCACTTAAAACTTAGAGAAGCCCGAAATGTTGCATGCAAGATCTGAAGAAAGTTTTCTGCCTGGTGCTTTAATAGTTTTCAGTGCAAAATCCAAATCGGCTGATTACCATGGTGATATGAATGCATAAAATTTATTGAAATGGATAAGGGAATATCTACCTATTCTAACAAAGCCATGTGTAATTTTTATTATAATGCAATGCAAGTTACCATGTGAAACTAACAAACAACCCTCCCACAATGTGTAATAGCAAAGGTGATATTCGGAAATGGTTAATAGAAAATAATGGAACATTTCAAGAGTACCCTTACAAATGTTATTGTGGTTTGTTCATGACAACAGATGTATTTAGAATCTGACTTTAATTATGAGTCATCCTGAACAACTTATTAAATATGCCTTTTTTCAAATTTTATTTTATACCCGCCCATTACTTTTTATCCTCTTTTTTCCCCTGTTTTAATAGTCAGCCTGTAAGCGTCTATAATGACTAGTAGTAAGCGAATAGCTGGTAATTCATTACAATTAGGTATGTTTTATAAGTAGAGCCTTTAAGAAAGTGAAGTAAGTAAACATTATGAATTAAAAAGTTTAGATTCAAAATTAAGATTTGTGTTATGTAGTATAGATTTTATTTAAATTTATCCAGTCTATTATTGATGTTAACAAATTAAGTGAAAGATACTATTTTTATAATTTATTTATTTTTAAAGTATCGTCGGCCTATGCCCAGTAGTGGGCATCTGTGATGATGATAAAATTTACGTGAAGTTAAATATCACACTTTTCTTTTTCTTTTTACATAGAGAATAGGCAAGTGGAATAGTATTTGAAGTTCTATTTAGCACTAAATCATACAACAATTCGAATATTTTAAGGCAAGCTAATTAATAAGCTGGTATAAAAAACTGTTTAATGTAGTGATAGCTTGCCTACCTACAGCCATACTTGGTCTATCATATGGTCTAAATCATTAATGCTCATCAAATCTATTTTATCTATACCAAGGATGATATATCCATAAATTATACCCATGATATATTAAGTCTACTCAAGTTTATGAAACAGATTATTGCGTAAGCATATATCACCTTGTGCTTTAAGAACCATTAGAACATCTAAAAGAGTATTAAAATTATAAATGTTTTGTTGTTTTTATTATTGAATTATTTAAAAAAAAAATAGAACATTCCTAATGCACACGCGTTTCACCATGTATAAAATGTTTAAAGCTAAAATAGGTTTTACTCGGCGTCATTGAGGCAGAGTATCTGATACCAAACGGTTTTTAAAACCCTAATAACTTTAAATTTTACTCGTGAGGGAGCTCGGTGGCCTAGTAGTTTGAAGTTGAACACTCGGGTTTCGATTACGGAAATAATGCAAGTGTCGCCATGGCCTATCCCAGTATGGGTCAATCAAAACAAAACTATAGTAATTAGAATATTATGTATTTATTAAGGTAGGCATCCATTTAAATAAATTATTACATACTTAAAAAACGAAGTATCAAGACTATTTATTCCTTGCGAAATAAGTGTTTACAGCTAAAGATTTTTTAAAATTGCCGCTCTTTCTCAGTGACACGATTCACTGGCCAGAGTCTATGAGGAAAATTATGGAATGGTTAGATCAAAACCTGCTCACTCTTAATATCTCTAAAACCAAATTCATATGCTTCAGAGTGAACAGCAGATCAGACCCTCCACCACAATTCAAAATAAAAGCTCACACTAGTTCTTGCTACTACAATGGGCCTCTAGACTGGAGTGGAGAGCGCATAGATGCATTCCTCCTTAGAAACACAGGTCACTGCTTTGCGGTGCGGGGGCGACGAGGCATTGGCTTCGCTGATTGGTCAGTTCAATTACACGTGTTTTTGTAGGGAGCAGGGAGACCAAAAATATTATCGACTATCGATAAAAACTATAAGTCAACTTTGGTGCGAGGGAATTTCTAGTGTAATTAAACAACATAATAACTTAGTACGATATTAATGAATGAACATAAGAAAGAAAGAAAAAATATTTTATTTAAATAGGCCACTAAGAAACACCTTTAAATCGTCAAAAAAACACATTGTTACAACTATCACAAAAAATATATTAACTAACAACGTCATAGTCTCTGTCTGTCTGTCATGTCTGAATTTACACCGGTTCCAAAAGTTGAACTACCGAGAAGATTCCGGCAACAAACTCATGTAGTCACTCTTTTCAAATAATAAATTACAATGTTTTTTTTTAAATATAACTTTTAGCAGCGCAGTGCCGCCGCCCAGCGAAAAATAATAATAATATTAGAAGAGAATGTATATCAACGTACCAACAAAGTAGGTACCCAATGTCAAAAGTATTATCGTCATTTTCAAGCTATCTGACAATGCACAATCACAATATAGGTATACAGTGGTTAATAGTCATAATAATCGTAAATAAACATATAAAACATTTTGGAATTTTAATGTGTCCACGCATTCTTATCATCTAGATATTCTTGGACCTTATAGTAGCCTTTTTTCATTCAAGTTTGTTTGACATATAACTTAAGTTTGTGAAAAGGCAGTTCAGTTACATTTGGTGCGACATTGTTGTAAATGTGTATACATTTCCACATGAATGAGCGACTTGTCTTGTGAAGTCTAAAACTTGGAACAGCAAGTTTATTTTTATATCTAGTGTTTAAGTTATGAATATCACTATGTTTTGAAAAGGTATGTTTATATTTGTGAACATAAATTATGTTCTCATATATACAGAATGTAAAAAATCTATGGGCCCTGGAGGGGAACTACTTTAAATCCTTTAGTTATCTCATTTTACTGAAAGGAAACATTCCTTTATTTTTGAAAAGACACAAAACTGCATTCAAAGATCTTTTAAAACTTGCTAGTCTCACCTGGGAATGGAACCAACTAAAAATTAAAACAGTAAACCCTCGCTATTTTTTTATACGAATCGGTAGGATTATTGTGCAGGATAAAATTTGTCTAGCAAACACACTAATATGTTGTACGTGATACCTATGAAATTGAATATTTATTACAAGTTTTTTATTAACTACCTAGTACTGTAATGTTCATTTGTAACAAGTAAACCATACGTTAATTTTATTATCTCTCTAACATCCAAAGATATTGTATGAAATACAGGTTTGCTAATGTTATTTATGTCTTAGTACCTTATTGAAGATTTCGATAAGAAAATCATTAAATTGTAATAATAAATTTATGCACAATTAGTTCTTAAACTAGGCAATCTGAGGAAAAGTTAAAAATGGAACGCATTTTTTAATGCAACGCGGGGCAATTTGAAATTAGAACGACAACTTTCAACATTTTTAAAATCGTTAAAAATGTTGAATGTATTCGATCGTAAATAATTGATGTTACTTTTTACTTTTTTTATTCCAAATACCAAATGTTTATTAAACAAATTTTATCCTGATCATTAATAAAGAAATAGCGAGGGTTTACTTTTTTAATTTTTAGTTGGTTCGATTTCCGGGTGAGACAAGCGACTTTTAGAAGATCTTTAAATGCAGTTTTGTTTCTTTTCAAAAATAAAGGAGTGAGTAAAAAATGAGCTAAATAAAGGATTTAAAGTAGTACCCTTCCAGGGCCCATAGATTTTTTCTACCCTGTATATATGAGAACATAATTTATGTTCACAAATATAAACATACCTTTTCAAAACATAGTGATATTCATAACTTAAACACTAGATATAAAAATAAACTTGCTGTTCCAAGTTTTAGATATTGAGAAGCAACGGTCAAAATATTCATTTGTTTAAATAAATCCCTCAGTGAATCACATGGCTTGAGTCTGTAAATATATTAATCAAATTAGAATTTAGATTTGAATAATACGAAAACAATATAATTAAATCTTACAAAATGATTTTATTATCGATACCAAGAAGAAAGTGGACGTAACAGCACTATCTTTAAAAGAAAGAGATAAAGCATAGTACATTAAACCTAGAAAAGAGAGAGAGGGGTAGAAAGACATCAACGCGTGCCAATTTTATATTTATTAAAAAGAATTTATTTTTGTGAAAATTATTTTGTAAGAATTTCATCTAAATAATACTTACCTGTGGAAGGTTATTCCATCTTTTTTGTAATTTGAAGTAGAACTCGACATCCCACACCATTTAATAGCACAACTGGGCATTTTTACCGTATTTTGACTCTTTAAATAATATTTTACGTCACTGTGTGATACCCGCGGCAGCTAGAAGCACTCTGAAGCCGAAATCGGCACATAAACTCGTTTTAGCATATGCTTAGTGAGAAGATTGCCCCCGCAAGCGCAGTCAATTGGTTATATAGTCTTTGATTGACTCTAACTGTGTTAACATTGTACAGGTCAATGACCACAAATACCTTGGCGTTATTATAGATAAAAACGTAAACTGGCAACCTCACATTACCACCTTAAGCAAAAAAGTGAGAAATCTTCTCCCTATCTTTAAAAACGTCAGAGAAATAGCTGACCCAGTCCTCATACAATATTTTTTGTCAATTGTTTCAAACGCTTATATTCTGTATCATACTCTTTCATGATATCCCGTAATGCCTATATTATTTCTTGCACAAGATTAATTCTTATTGTGACATCTACATGTTCGTTTTAAATTGTTTCACATATTTTTGAAGTAATTTCGTTGCTCAAGTTGTGTACCAATTCTATTAAAGTTTGTATTCACAATCTTGGTAAACCAATAAAGCCATACAAATTGCATACAAATACATTCATGAATGATTTTATAGAACCTATAAAAGATTCATTTTCAGAGTTTGTATCGTTTGACGGCGATGTATCACGAGATTGGTGTGAATCATTAACACTCGGGAATGAACTACACTTCGGTGAAATAAACTTACGCAGACTATTACTATTATCATAAGAATTACTATTTCTACTGCGATTTGAATTGTAACACATAGTAAAATGATTTTTAAATCAATTTTTTTTGTCATATGTCCTTTTGCAATTTTGAAAGGACACACAAAATAGCTAGTTATAGTAGGTTGGGGGAAAAGTTTCTTCGCATTTTTTAAGAAAATTCAAAACTTTTTTTAATATACTTTATTTACATTTAACTAAAGTATGTAGGTACCATTTTGTTCGATAACTTTTTGCCATCTTGTAGGTAGGGACATGATCCCATTGCTATAGAAATTTTGGGGCTTCAGGTCAAAATACCGCGACAAGTGGTTTTGGCAGTCCTCTCGTGATGTAAACCTGACACTGCCTAGAGAATTCTGAAGAGAGCGAAACAGGTGGAAATCTGAAGATGCAAGGTCAGGACTATACGGCGGATGCATTAACACCTCCCAGCCAAACTCTCTTAATTTTTGCTGAGTAGCTAAAGATGTGTGAGGTCTAGCGTTATCATGATGAAAAATCACACAGCGGACAGCGGCACACATCACACCAGCGGGCAGCGGTCGGTGTGTTATTGGACAGCGACTCACATCGACTGACCACCATATTATAGACTCTATATGTGTCTCTATGTGTGTCGCTGTCGAATAACGTATCATAAGTAATATAAGTATAAATGTAAAACTTTGACTCTGCGCAGTTCATTTGTTTATATGTATGTTTAAGGTTATAATAGGACTGACATGTCTTAGTTGAGACAAAAGTCATAGGCATAGTCATATCCATTTATTGCCACATGTTGGTATAACAGATGTTACATATAAACAAATTCACAATTTATAAACATAAGTCTTTTTTTTAAAGTAGATAACAACAACAAATAACATTTATCCTACATAATGTGAGTTGGTATCTATAAACTTCCAAACATCAAAAAATTCGTTTCATGAATAATAGCATTTTTCTATAAAATATTCCTTTAACTTATTACAAAATACTGGTTCTTTTTCTAGATCCTGGATATTTTTAGGTATTTTATTATATATCTTAACTGACATGTGATAAGTTCCTGAGCTCACCATATGTAATTTAGCAAAAGGTAAAGCCAGTCTATTTTTATATCTTAAATTACGTTGTTGATGGTAAAAATCTTTTGCTTGTGCATACATGTGCTTGTTTTTCCTGACAAGTTTACATATTTCATATATATATCTATATATATATATATATATATATAAGACGTGTAATAATGACGTGAGTGTTAGTATTCTAAGCTTAACAAAATAACAACTTTCCCTATCATCGATATTTACAAGTATCCTGATACAACGTTTTTGGATAACGAACAGTCGGTGTAAATGAGTGCTGTTACCCCACAGGATGAACCCGTAATTCAACCATGCATTAGCGTAAGCATAATAAGCACTCATAGCAGCACTTAAGTCAGTACATTTCTTTAATTCATATAAAGGGTATGTAAATTTCGAAAGTTAAGCGCTAATTATTTCAATGTGTGCTTTCCAATCAACACTTGTATCCACCTCTATTCCTAGCAAAGAGCATGAAGTTTCAAATTCTATTTTATGGCCATTATAAGTAATGTATGTACCTATTGGGTGCTTTTGTCTGGGTTTAAATTGCATCAGTTTTGTTTTCGATATGTTAATTTCTAAACTGTGATCTTGTAACCATTCTATTATGCGTTCTAGTGTGCTATGAAGTGACGTTCTAGAGTTCTTAAATTAAATAAGAGAGAAAAAAAACAAAAACCACACCCTTTCTGTTGATTAATTCCGGCCGCTTTCTGTCAACTTCTTGCTTTAATCTCATCAGTTGTTCGCAGTAGAGTTCAGAATCGATGGCCCTGCCTGGTGGTAACAGCTCAAAATGAATAATGCCCTTCCAATACCACCACACACACAGATCACCTTGTTGCGAGTTAATCCGGGTTTCGCTACAGTCTGTGAAGCCTGACCGGCCTTTGACCACGACCTTTTTCGCACGTTCTTGTCGTATGTACGTGATCCACTTTTCATCACCAGTTATCAGCTTCTTCAAAAATGGTTCGGTTTCATTACGTCGTAATAAAGAATGAGTACACGGTTCATTAGGTTTCTTTCAGTGAGCTCGTGGGGTACCCAAATATCGAGCTGTTTTGGGTACCCATTTTTTTAAAAATGCGCCATAACTGTTTTGTGGTCAATTCCCAGTTCTTCAGCTACGTCGTAACTACTGATATGCCGATCTTGCTCCAGTTTTTCAAAAATGGCATCAATTTTATCCGTAATAGGGCGACCAGAGCGACGTGCATCTTTGACATCAAAATTTCCGGATTGAAAACGCTTAAACCAAATTCGTGCTACTCTCACAAACACTGCACTAGGTCCATTAACATCGCAAATTTTTTCGCCGCTTGCGTTGCATGTTTACCTTTTTTGTAGTAAAATTTTAAAATGTATCGAATTTCTTCATTAGATTCACTCATCTTGACAGTACGGAAAACAAATGAAAGACACACATTTTCTTAATTTGAAGTTGGAATTATCTTTTTTAAAATCTAAACTTTTAATGATACCAAAACCAGCCAGATACAAATAGTACAGCCAAAGAGATTTTATTACAAGTTCATACATACTATAATGCGAAAATACTATTTCCCCAACCTAATATGTGTAACTTGTTCTATCTTATAATATATAGGATAATAATATATGTGTCAAACGTGGCATCTAGTGGTTCTGGAACTGGTATAGGTAACTTACATCTGTTAAAGTCTTCGCCATTTCTTTGAAAGATTTCTCTTACAAGGGGTATTTTTCCTTGCGCAATGATCGACGGTTCGTATCTTCTTCGTCAGTTTCAGTGTCTCATTTGTAACTCATTGTAATAATTTCATCCTGTGCCTCTTGAAACGTTTTAAGGTTTTTTCTTTCTACATCACACAACATAATTTCCCAAGAAGCATCAGGTGAACTAGTTTCCTGCTTCCTTAATTTATCAGCTGACTTCTTTGGCCAAAAAAGTAATTTATTGTGCACCCAACAGATCTGGTACGGCCGTTAATCTTAATTTGCCTTTTTCAATTGTTTGCACTACTGAAAAAGGCATGGCAGGAATCTGTAAAAAAAATTCACGTAAATATAAATACATTTTACATCCAACCAAAGAAACAAACCGAAGTTTTTTTTATTCGCAACGGTGAAACACTTGGCCTTCATCTCACTGATGTTAAGTGATGATAAGGCCGAAGATGGAAGCGCACTTTAACCGGAATCCCCAACCACTGAGGATATGGCTGTCTTATCTCTAACTGTCGGAACGCAACAATGTTATCAACATTGTTGTTATGACGACAGACTTAAATAAGACGGTGGTAGCTAGTCAGGCAGACTCAGAACAAGTCCTACCACCAACCAAACCGAACAAAAATATGTGCCCCCCTGGGATTTGAACCCGGGACCTCTGGGTCGCACCCTGACGGGCAAACCGTTAGAGCAGAGGCGGTTAAAACTTACAGAGACAGATGCAATAGTTTATATAGAGCTCCCGTTATATTGGCACCATTGCGAATTTTAAAAAAAGAATCCCTACCTCCATGCCATAAGAACGTCCTTTTACCCATTTTTTAAACAGTTTCGCAATGCTGCAAACATAACGAAAAGAGAGCTCGGTTTTGAAACTCACTCAAGTTACTTTTTTTTTTTTTTTTTTTTTCACATAGTAATTGTTTTTCGCATGTTACAGAAGAACTTATAACTAATACATCGATGTGAGTCCAATATGGCCGGTACTGGCTGAGAGATAGACCAGTAGCAGCCATCAAGATGATCACCGAAGCGATAAGGGATGTCGCCAGGGTGAAGGGGGGACAGAGACAGAGTAATAAAATATGTATACTTAAATAAAATATAAGATACAAGGACCGAAAGAGGTGGTCCTTGCACCAAGTACTAACTTATATTAATATTACATATTGTGAGTGAACAGAACAAAATTGAGCATAGGTTAAAAGCATTAATCACAAACTTGAAAAATTTAAAAATACAACTCAACTAAGGATAAAAGATTTGAGGGCTACTTATTGTGTTTGCCTGCGAGTAATAATGTACATTAAGAGAGTATGATTTAATAATTAGGCCCAATTTGAAGTAGAAGACATCAACGCGCACTTAAAAAAAAGTTGCGCGCGTTGATGTCTTTTACCCGAGGCACGACTGTTACCGGTCACGATAGCATCGTGACCGGGGAAACTTCACTATCGTTACCGGTCACTTTACGCTATCGTGACCGGTCACTTTACGCTATCGTGACCGGTCACCTTATGCTATCGTTACCGGTCACCTTATGCTATCGTTACCGGTCACCCCACGCTATCGTGACCGGTCACGACAGCCACACAAAATTACTATGACTAACTTATTTATCTAAGTACTAATTTACATTATGAGAGAGTATAGTTTTAATAGTTAGGTCAGATTTGAAGTAGAAGACATCAACGCGCGCTTAAGAAAAAAGTTGCGCGCGTTGATGTCTTTTACCCGAGACACGACTGTTACCGGTCACGATAGCATCGTGACCGGTCACGATACTCCAGCCAACGCAACCGACCACGTGAGCCACCGCAATCGGCCCCGCACGCCACTGCGACCGGCAACACCCGCATCGTGACCGACAAAATTATCAAGAGTTACTTATTTATTTATTATACCTTAGAATAGCTAGAAACGGCAGTTGCTTGAGGAGAGGAAGGTCCGTAGTCGACGCGTTGCAGCATCCT
Organism: Nymphula nitidulata; assembly: GCA_947347705.1. Taxonomy (NCBI): domain Eukaryota; kingdom Metazoa; phylum Arthropoda; class Insecta; order Lepidoptera; family Crambidae; genus Nymphula; species Nymphula nitidulata. Next base: position 14,377,911 of record OX374636.1, read on the forward strand.
GGTCTTGTACGCGATGACGAGTGGGCAGTTGGGTGATGTGGCTCGGTGATTGGGGTTGTGTGAGGTGTTGTACTTGGTGTTATTGGTGTGGCAGTTATGGCACTTAGCGGCGCTTCCTTCGCCTTTGTTAGGGCAGTCTTGAAGAGGGTGGGACTCAGAGCAGTGTGGGCAGACTGGTGCAGTTTCAGGGCAGCGGGATCGCGTATGCCCAAAGCGTGAACACTTTGCACATTGCAGGAATGGGTGGTGCTTCTCAGCGTGAATCTTTTGGTGTTCAATATTGACGCGACCCAAAGAAAGAATGATGCGGAAGGCTGCAGGGGAGACGGCAAGGACGGCATTATAAAGTTGTTCGCTGCGGTTGCGTTTCTGGAAGAGGTATCTGATATCCTCGTTGCAGGCCAGCCCAAGTTCTCGGTTCTGTTGGATTAGGATGGACGGGATGTCCTCCCTGACAGTGTTTGACGCAACCCCTTTCAGAATAATGGTTGGTCGTAATTTTCTGGGAGTTTCGACTCGGATATGTGGAACGTCGCTGAGCTTCTTCAGGGTATCCTGTTGTTGGTCACAGGTGTCAAACTCCACCCGAATCTTCCCATTGGATACCTTTTGTACCCTAGAGGGAGCATAGTGGGTTTTTCTATAAGGTACCGCCTGCAACCAGGTGGACATGGTGTCTTCATGGGTAGCGTTGGGCTTTGTGTGTCCGATGATTATTGCCGGGTGAGAGGAGAGCGGGCTCTTCCGGGTGTTTGGTGCAGGAGCGGGACCATTTCGGTTCTCAGGGGGGGTTGACCCCCTTGCTGGCTAGCGAAGAGACGAGATTGTGGAGTGAGTCCATCTTTAGGGCAACTGTTTGCAGCTCCTTTTCCAGTGAGTCTGCCTGTTGGTGGGTGAGCCGGCCATCATGTGGAGGAGTAGTAGCAGCAGTGGTAGGAGCAGTGTTGAATGTGTCCAACTTCAGTGAGAGAGCCTGCACCTCCTTGTGCATGGAGGCAACGGTCCAGGACGTGTCATCAGTCTTTTGTGTCAGTTTGGTTACTTGATCATTCAATTCTTGACAGTTCTTGTCTCGTCCCTCAATCTCATCGGCAATATCATCGACGCGTTGACTCGTTTCTAAATCCAACTCATAATGTGTATGCAAGAGAAAGCCCAATCTACCGACAATTTGGCCGACTTTTACACTGGATTGGTAGATTTCATCCTTCGCAGGCTTGGTGACGCTTTTACCGGTGTATATGAGTTTGGTGATCTTGTTGAGAGCTCTAAATGCGGCCTCGATGTCTGGATGAGAGGGAAAGTGACTTGTTGAATTACAGATGAGCTCAGCCAATTGGGGGTATGGTGACTTACTATAGTCCCTTTGGTAGAAAGGCAGATGGGATTGGTCTAGGTCCGAGTCTGAGTCTGAATTTTGGTCAGCCATAATGATAGGCTAGTATGGTGACTACACTATCGGTTTGTTTCTCGTCTTCGGATTCTGAGTGACTCTTGGTGGAGATGGTGGTGATGGCGGTTGTGAGCTGGTAAAGGTGAGCACAACACTGCACTGCACTGCACTGCAATCCAGGTTACGCGAAAGAAGCACTGCAATCCAGGGTACGCGGAAGTAGCACTTCACTGTTTGTCGGAGAATTCGGTATCGTTACCGGTCACACTTCACTATCGTTACCGGTCACGATGCTATCGTGACCGGTCACTTTACGCTATCGTTACCGGTCACGTTGCTATCGTGACCGGTCACCTTACGCTATCGTGCCCGGTAACTTTACTATCGTGCCCGGTCACGTTATGCTATCGTTACCGGTAACTTTACGCTATCATTACCGGTAACTTTACTATCGTGCCCGGTAACTTTGCTATCGTGCCCGGTCACTTTAGGAGAGGTTGGGCACGTGCGCTCCGTGGGACGGATGGGGACCGACTGTACTCAAGTTACTTTGCACCTAATACGATTTTGCTTAAACAATATAGGTACAATATTAGGCACGAACGTAAGCACCAAGAAAAGCATCAGCTCAGGGATAGGTACGCGAGGCGTAATGAGTCAAGATACAAGAATAATTGAAATTTTAGGACTTAAAAACACCTGCACCAATACTTATCCCAAAATATTTTCCTATGGTATGACGTTGTCAAAGTTCGGTTAATCGGCGCCGGTGGTTTACCTTTGGTGCTAGTGGGAGTCAGATGAACAGATTAAATAACTTGTGCATAACATCAACCTTTCTGAGTAGGTGGTAGACCCATATGTAGGGTTGCCTGGGTAGGTACCACCGCCTTTCTTATTTCAGCCGTGAAACAGTTCGCTGTGTTTCGGATTGAAGGGAAAGGTAGCCAGTGTAATTACTAGGCATGGACGGCATTTTATCTTAGGCCTCAGGATGACAACGCACCTGCAATATCAAGTGCTTTTCCTTGTTATTGCAGGTGTTTATAGGCAGCGGTAACCGCTTACCATCAGGTGGGCCGTCATCTTGTTTGTCATCTAATTGTATAAAAAAAAGGTAAATGAAAAATTATTGCTCAATATTATTTATGCAAGTCCGCCGTACCGCCGCGCCCCACCGTCATTACAACCCCCACGGCGCTCGCCGCGCTTTTCCAAATAGTATCATCCGAAAGTCTGTTTAATTCACCCGCGCGTGCGCTCGTCGGGGGCGAGTCCAATCCTATCTTTAGTTATAAAGTAATCTTAATCAATAAGCGTTTTATGGACGTTGTATTGTTCCAATTGTGTGTAGGTGTCAGTAAATTTGATTAATTACTCGTAATACGCATTTTAAGTGCACCCGCTCCCTATAAATTTAATATATTTACGGATGCTTTCCACCAAGCAGCATTAACATTCTTTAAAAAAAATATGAAATGAAGTAATACCTAGTAAATTACCTAGTTCACATTCGGCACTGGAGAAATGCTCATAAACAGCGAAGACGTTGAAATTTTCACACCATTTTTTTTCTTTTAACAATATTTTTTGTGTTCTTCCTTCAAAACAATGTGAACTGGTTTTTCTCCAGAATATGTTGAAACTCTATGGCCACAACCATGGCAATTGCGGAATAACAAGAAATGATTATTCTTAATTTTGATTTTAACATTATTAAATCATTGATTTTTTTCTAGTTTAGATAGATTTTTATTGATAAATAAGAAATGAGTTTCAATCCAAGGCCATCTCACGGTGCTTAAGGCTCGAATATCATTTTTAGTCAAAAAACGATCTACGTCCAAAAATATGACTATAATAGTTCAATCAAAATCACAACTAAAACATAAAAATAATGAACTGTTAGTTATTACAATTAAGCATAAGACATTTGTATGCGGAACCCTAATTCGTCACAATATGGCGCGACAATGCTGTTAGGACTAATATTATTTTTAAACACAACTTAGTTAACAAAAATCAAGATTTATATCTCAACACAATATAATTCAGCGAAAATACTTACGCGTTTGCCTCCCCCAAAGATCAACACAACACAACAATTCACAAATGTTTGAAGTAGCTAGTAATAGAAGCGCGGAGTACGTTACACGCCTGCCTGGTTCTATTAAATGCTCATAGTGAGTTTCGCGAGAGCAAATAGTTCTTCGGAGTCTATCTATAAGTGTATGATGGGCTTAATTGGTGGTGTCTGGTTCTATTAGATGCTCATAGCTGGCTTCGCGGGAGCAGATAGTTCTGCGTAGTCCAAATACAAGTGTATTATTGGTCTAAGTGGTGCTCGCCTAGTCTATTATGAGCGTTTTATTAGCAAAAGTACGCGTATAAAATGGACCCTTTTCCGTGGTTATAAACTTTTACTAGCCTGTTATAGACCACGTGGTGTCGGATTTGCAGCAAATCACTTCTGTCAATGTATTTTTTCAAAAAAAAAATATTGTCCTAGAAGAATTGACATGCTATACTATAAAGAAGATAATTTAAGAAAAGAAAAATTAGATTATAAATATTAGATATGCTAAAATTTGAGCTTTTATAAATTAAGCAAAATCGTCATAATGCCAATATATTTGATGATTAAACGAACTTACCTATAAGTGAAGTTCTATCATAATTATACGAAGCGCCTCGTCCTAAGAGATTAGTATTTCTTATTTTATTTGTTACCTGTAGTATCGCACAGATGTCACCACTCCTGCACTTAGTTGAGCATAAAGTTTTAATTTTTTTTTTTTTTTGCTTGTGGGTATCTTTAATTATCTTAGTCGCACCATGATGAAGTAGGTATTTTCATTGAGTTTAGAGACCTAACTTTATTGTTATTATTGATTTATCCCTAGAGAGATTAGTAACGGGTGCAAGAAGATATTGAGGGTGGGCGGGAGTTACTAATCTCTTCGGACGAGGCTCTTCGTATAATTATGATAGAACTTCACTTATAGGTAAGTTCGTTTAATCATCAACCGTGGAGTTGCCGCTCCAACCCGCGGTGTTACGGATGGCATCGATACTAACGCCGAGCGTGTGCGCGCGCGACGTGCTGGCGTGACGCGTGCTGTGCGCTGTGAATATGGACGTATCGATTCCGCACTCGCTTAGACTATTCTTTACCCAGCGACTGAGCGTCTGTGTCCCGACGGCTTTGTGTGGTTTTTTAACTCCTATGAATAAACTGTCAGACTTTATCAAAGTGGCTGTTTTATCAATGTAACATAATAAAGTTTTTGCAGGGCAAACATTGGGCTTATTTTCGAAAAACGGTATATCAAGAATTGGTTGTTTACAGCCCGGTTTCGATGTCTTAATTATGTCGGGAATTTTAATGGTAATGCGGTTACTAAAAGTGTGTATATTTCCAATATATATTTTGGCCAGAGTTTGCATTCTATGAGCGGTTGTAAGGGCGAGTAATGTCTTTTTAGTTAAAACGTTCAAAGACAGTTCTTCATTGGGATATTGCTGAGCTAATGAATCTAGAACACAATTTGTGTTCCAGGTACTATTATATTTAGGCAAAGGGGTTCGGAGACGAAATACGCCTTTAAAAAATCTTTGAATTCTGTCATCCTTGGAAATGTTAGAACCTAACAATAGAGCCAAAGCCGACCGACATGAGTTAAGAGTGCCATATTGACAACCATCGTTGTATAATTCCGTTAAAAAGTATATCACTGTAGGAACTGAGGCAACAAACACATCGGTAGCATTATGATTGCAAAAGTTCCACCTTTTTCTAAAGCATACGTCATATTGTCTCAGAGAGCTTGGAGACAACGAGGCCAGCATTATGTCAAGGGAGGATTCTGGTATGCTCCTTCTTGATAGCGCGTCCCTGATAAGACGGCTGCCACCAGGGTAGTGGACTCGTGTATCCGGCGAGAGCTAGAATGTGAAATTATTGTGCGTTTATGAGGTGCAAACGTTAAAATCCTGGAAACTACAAGGTTTTGGAATACAGGATACCATGGTTGTGTCGGCCATAGGGGCACAACCATGATACCCGTCGCTCTGTCTGAAATTATTTTTCTAAGAGTTTTTAATATGATTGAAAAAGGAGGAAATGCATAGAAGTTTAATTTAGTCCATGATACAGTAAAAGAGTTGATAGCTACAGCGTCAGGGTCTCTAAGCCAAGAAATATAATGTTTACATTTTTTATTGATGCGGCTAGCGAATAAATCGATCTCTGGCATTCCGAACAAGTGAGTTAAGTATTGAAAAGCCCAGTCTGCTAGTTCCCACTCAATATCTGGGTGAGATTTCCGTGATTCGGCATCCGCAATAATGTTATCACTCGATTTGATATAGGATGCGTAAATAAACAGCCTACGACCTTCACACCACTGCCAAATATCTCTGGTAATCTGTGTAAGGTGTGGGAACTGAATCCCACCCATTCGATTTATGTATGCAATCGCTGTTGAATTGTCTATGCGCATGAGTATTTGACAATCGTGTAAGTCTTTGGTAAAAGTTTTTAATGCTAAGAAAGCCGCTAACAATTCTAAATAATTTATATGTGTTTGTTGCTCCTCGTATGACCATTGACCACTTGCCGTCTCGTCTTGACAAGCAGCGCCCCAACCCGTTGTTGAGGCGTCAGAAAATATTTCAATAAAATATTCGTCGTTCCTAATGAGGCGCACTGATTTGTTAATATTGTACAACCACCATTGAATATCTGGGTAAAGTGAAACAGGGATATTCATAAATTTATCGTAATCATCGTCTTTTCTCAATGCGAGAAATTTGCAGCGTTCTAATAATTTGGTGTAAAGTAGACCATACTCAACAGCTGGGCACGCTGACACTAATAGGCCGACTACTTGGGCGAGCTTTCTTACTTTGCAACGTTTCAACTTCAAGAAATTTGTTAGTTCTGTTGCAATGTGTAACTTTTTTTCTATAGGAAGACTTAGGTGTAGTTTATGTCAATTGATAATAGTACCTAGAAATTTACATTTCACAGAAGGCTCGAGAACACTTTTTTCTTCATTAATAAGGAAACCAAGTAAAACTAAAAGCTTTTTTGTGACGTTTACGTTTAATAAGCACTGCTCGTAAGATTGACCAAGCAGAAGGAAATCATCTAAATACAGAGTGGAAAGTAACCCCGCGGTTCGTAAGAGTTTCACAATAGGTTTCGTTATCTTTGTGAAGATAAAGGGTGCTGTATTGAGACCTAACGGAAGAACGTTAAATTCATACAGTTTTTTGTCATAAATAAAACGGAGAGACTTTCTGGAGTCTTCGTGGATGCTTATTAAAAAGGTACGCATCCTTAAGGTCTAGTGTTGCCATATAACAATTTTTCGTTACAAGTTTAATTGCAGTTCTCAGGTCCTCCAGTTTGAAATGATCGGTGTTAATGAATTGATTCAATTTTTTAAGATTTAGGATAAAACGCATTTTTCCGTTCGGTTTCGGAGTAAGAAAGACACTTGATATGAACTGACCTTCGCATGGCTCACATTCAGATATTGCTCCAATACGCAACAAATGACTTATGGCTTCCATGAAATAAATGTTTTCTTTATTACTCCGCACCGGAGTTATCGGTATTGATTTTTGGACTACTTGTTTGATAAATGGAATTTTATACCCGTTTATTCAAGAGAGAATTGTGCGGTCTTGTGTGATAAGCGACCATTGTTTTTGAAAATAGTGTAAACGACCAGCGTACTCAACTGTGTTTAGTAGCGGCGACGCGTCTGTGTCTGCGCCGGCGCCGGCGGCGGCGGCAGTTGACGCTACGAGCGTCTCGACGAGTGTATGGGCGGCGGCAACGGACGCGGTGCGCATGGGATAGGGAACACAGGCTCGTTGCTCCTCTGCGACGGGCCCGGCTGCCTGTATGCTGGACCAGGAGCTTTGCGGTTTAAACTTTTCTGATTAAGTGTTTTCGATTGCTTAGGTGCATTCTTATTGGACGAATCAGCTTTTAGTTCAATTCCTGATTTATTGATTTTGCCATTTTGAGGGTATCTGCCAATGTCTCACTGAATAGAAGGCCGTCAATCTTAGTATTGCTAAGATGTTCTCTAAGATCTTTTTTTAACGAAAACAACACAAAGTTCCTTCTTGTGACGGAATCACCGTGTTGAATGTCGCATAGTAAGCGACTGAGGTCCATAAGTTTTTTAAGCTTTTCCTTATCGTTATTGTTACAGTTAAGTTCGGCAGTAATTATCTCTCCAAGGCAAGAAATAGCACTTGCCATTTGTTTTTGATTCAATTCTATACCTCTATCCCGTTTTAATAGGTTTTCTGGTACAGCGATCTTAATTTCAGGATTGATTTTAGGGGTATCAATACGCAAGCAATTGGCAGGAATAGGGTATCTCGAGATCAACTCTTTTCGCGTCTCTTTAGTAAGTCCCTCTGTACTTATATGTTCAATACGACAGGAAAGCTCGTGTCGAACTTCTTTTCCGTGTCTTTCTGTAACCGACGGGTCTTCGCCAAGAATTTCAAGGACATCATTGTCCAACTCATTATTAGTAATGGCCTCTACATGTGTTTGTAGTTCTGACGCACCGGGCGTCTCCTGAGGGACTATCGCGTCAATCAAGTCAGCGTCAGAAGGTGCCCCGGCATTACTGATAATGTCAAACGCTTCTGGTTCCTCAATGCCAAGCACTTCTGATAACCAATCAGACGATTCCAATGTAGGCATGTCTGAAAAAACGAATATCAAATGAGAAATCGTTTTTACGCTACTAAATATGCTTTTGCTTATATGTAGCTATTTCAATATGTGGCAAAACAGCCCCAACGGCAGTTCAGTTACATGTTCGTGGCTAACGTAAATACGTTAATTTTATTACGGTACATTCAAGCATAATTCATGTATGCGGAGAGAACAATTAAATAGCTCTCTTGTTAGATAACGATTGTTATCTTATCAAGGTTAGGTAACAACCCCCAATGAATTGAACGCCAACCGTTACATTTTAAATACGTTGAAGAAGCCCCAACGGCTAATTCTGAATGTATTTCGTACCAAAAATTAAACACCAATATAAACACTGTCATAATAATGTCACTAATTACCTACCGTTTTCATGTTCAATGGGCGGCGGTGGTGGAGGCTCACTTCCTTTGATTTTTCGTTCTAATTTGCGCATTTTGCGCATCAGATGTTCCATTTCTTCTTCACATGTCCTAGAACTTTTCCGTTTCGACATTTTTAATTATGAAAAAATATATACAGTGGACCCCCGGTAATCCCGCAAACATTATGCAGGGCAGTGTCGGACTATCGAATTTGTCGGATTATAGAGCACTGCCTAAGACCCCTATAGTCCGGATTTTTTTACGAAAGAGTACCTTGTAATCCGACAAATTACATATCTAATGACAAGAATCTATATATTATACGTACATATGTATGTACTTTGAAGTACAAATCAGACTTAATTTATGTAAGTCGAATTTAGTAAATTAAATAACAATTGAGAGCTTACGTTTTATTATAAAATTAAGCATAAATGCACATACATATCTACCAAAATAATCAAGAATTATTAATCAAAATCATATAGTGAATATCATAGTGAATCATAGTGAATACTATATCAAATTATGAAGCTTTGAAATATTCATCAATTTTTTTTTGTTTAAGGTTGTTATAACGCGAGATCAGAGCTTTGTCCCTCAGTCTTCTCAAAAGTAAAAGTTCGTTATAGGATGTACCATTCTCTTCAGCCCATTGTAAACCTAGCTCAAAAGCGTTAACTGCGTCTTGATCTGTGACTTGTGGAGCAGTTGCAATCACGTCGTCGTTATCTTCCTGATCGTTTGTTGTATTATTAGAAACCTCTTTTATAATATCTTCGTCAGACATTTCAAGAAAAACATTTTCTTCTTTATCCATTCCACGGCACCAGACTTCCAAATCTTTCGGACTTATCTGTGTTTCAGTAGCGACTTGTTCTATAACTTCCGAAGTTACACTGATTTGTGGATCGTTGCTAGGAGTGGTGATTATATCTGGCCATAACTTTTTCCAAGACGATTTAATAGTTGATGACGGTAACGCACTCCACGACTGACTAAGAGCAAAAACCAAGTCTTTCATATTAAATTCTTTTAAAGTTTTTTCTATTGGTTGGTCTTTTGATACGGCGCTCAAAAGTAGGTTTTTTTTATAGTCTTGCTTAACAAACTGAATGATGTTCTGGTCCATTGGTTGAATCAGTGCAGTGCAATTTGGCGGAAGAAACATCGCAGTGATGCATTTATCCTCAGTTGTCAGTACTTCTTCAGACGGATGACCGGGAGCGTTATCAAGAAGCAACAACGCTTTTTGAGGAAAATTATGATCTTTTAACCATTTTCTAACTTCAGGTACGAAGCATTCATCAAACCACTTTTTGAAAACGTCTTTTGTCATCCATGCACTTTTTTCTCCGTAATAGTGTACAGGTAAATCAATGTTTTTGAATGACCTTGGTTTATTAGATTTCCCAATGACCACCATCTTAAGCGCGTGTGTACCTGCAGCATTAGCACATGGTAGTATGGTTACACGCTCTTTATTCACTTTTCGTACGGGTACGTCGAAACGTACGTCTTTTTCGTTACAAGAAACGAAAGTTTTGTTAGGCATCACACGCCAAAAAAGCCCTGATTCGTCTGCATTGTACACCTGTGACGGGTCAAGATTTATTTAAATCGTTCACCTTTTGCAAAAATCTTAATTTAAAGGGCTCTATGCAGGTGGCATCGTTAGAAAGTTTCTCTCCTGTAATAGTCATTAAACGTATGCCATGACGACTTTTAAAACGTTCTAGCCATCCTTTGCTGGCCACAAAATCATCTTTTTTTGTTATTTCCTTATAAAAAAACTTAGCTTTCATCGCCAACATGGGTCCCGAAATTGGTGCATGCCTGTTTCTTTCCTGAAGAAACCACATGTACAAAGCTTCTTCCACTTCTGGATGTTCAGCTTTCTTGAGTGTATGTCTCTTGCCTGGCCCGCAGTCAGTAGTTGACACGAACTTCTTAATCTTCTCGTGGTTTTTTTTAATGTCATAAATTGTAGATCGGCCTACGCCGTATTCACTTGCTAAACTACTGAAAGTTTCATTGCGATTTAAGCGATCTAAAATATCACATTTTTCTTTAATTGTCAACGTTTTGTGCTTTCGCTTCTGGGTTTGTGACGACATTACTAGGTACTATACCTAATACACAATGAATAAATAGTAAACAATGAACGCACGCTAGGCCGTACAGCTATCACTAGTAGTCAAATTCAAACTAAGTAAAACAATGCATACGCGTCGAGCACAATAGCGGTGGCGCGTACGAGTTGTGACCTGTTCAAACCTGCGTGATCTATATTAGCAAAGATTGTCAAACATACATGTATGTAATTCTAAGTCATGTCGAATTACAGGGGGCGCCGGATTAGACAGGGGCCGGATTATCGGGGGTCCACTGTATTTTAACTATTCACTTTGATAATTAAGTAGTTTTTGTAGTGACCGGAGTGGACGAGCACTAAAATGCGAATGACAATACCTACTTCATCATGGTGCGACTAAGATAATTAAAGATACCCACAAGCAAAAAAAAAAAATTTAAAACTTTATGCTCAACTAAGTGCAGGAGTGGTGACATCTGTGCGATACTACAGGTAACAAATAAAATAAGAAATACTAATCTCGAGGACGAGGCGCGAAGTATAATTTAGGGTATTTCACATTATAGATCCTAAAATTAGGGCTTTCAATTCTTAGACCAAATTATAATGGTGGCAAAACAATTGTTAGGCGAAACAATAATTGTTTATTTTTTCTTTATTCTACATACAATAAAAATACGCGAAAGGTCGCGGGTTGGATTCCTGCCTGAGGACGTAAAATTTTTCTAGTTTTATTATATTTTAATTACTAAGTAATTTTTCAAACATTTATAATAATGTTAAAATCAAAAATTAAGAATATTTGAAAGCACTGCCCCAACTTAACCGAATCGTAGGTATTTGTAAAAATACTCGTTTCGGATGTTGAAATAGAATATTTCAACATTGTAGGGTGGACGTTAGCTCATAAACGCAAATACAGATAGACTAGAAGAATTTCACAGGGATATCCCAAGTCCTGGGTGGCTCAGTGGTCAGAGCAGTCGCCCGGATTGCGAAAGGTCGCGGGTTCGATTCCTGCCTCAGGACGTGAAATTTATCTAGTCTTAATATATTTTAATTAATATGCAATATGAATTTAAATCATCATTTAAAGTACATATATAAAATATAATATTAAATATCTCGTTACATACGAGTAGCATTACACACACTTATTACATTATATAATATACCATAACACATTATTTTCGGCCCGCTACTGGACCGAATCTAAAACGAATCGCGCCGGAAGTGGGTGGATGGAAATAGCCGAGGACAGAGAGTTTGTGGCGAGCTGTAGGAGAGGCTTATGTTTAGCTGTGGACAGATGCTGGTTGACGATGATGATTAGATAAGATTAAATAATAAAAAAGAAAGTTAGAGAAGGAAGAATCTCTGAAAAAAAAATACAAGTTCTATCAAAAAAAAATATTCTTAGACCCGGTCCATCCTCACACAAATGTCTGAAGACATCTGAAAACCAAGGTAATTCTACAACAGAAGTCTTATCTTCAACGCCGCCGCCGCAGCTGTGTTCGCAAGAACATTAAAACACATAATTTACAAATTAACCTTTTATTGATCACGACACACACACGGGTGACAGATATAATAGCGGCAATATATACAACGAGTCTACCTGTCATAGAGGATGACCATAGACATAAAAGTTTTTAATTTCTATGTTTATTATCAACATAAATTGGCGGGCGACATTAAACAATCATAAACAATGGAAATAGACTTAAGTTATAATTTTCAGATCCATCAATCATCATAGATAGGTAATACTGCTACATTATTTATAGCTCTCCTATGAGTGCCGGAACCAGTTTTGACCTCCACTACTCTTACCTGGCTATCTGCACCATAAAATAAGTTTACAACTCTGGCCAATGGCCATTGCATTGGTGAATTATTTTGCCCTATTAGCAAGACAAGATCACCATTTTTGAAATTTTTAACAACATGAGGCCATTTTGGACGCGTTAACAATTGAGACATATAGCCTTTGTTCCATATTTTCCAGAAGTCTTGCTGGACCTTAGAACATTTCTTCCAAAATTTTAGTGGGTTTATGTTATTAGAGGTCAAATCTTGTTCAGGGATAGCATTTAATGATATGCCACACAAAAAATGTGCTGGAGACAAAAAAGATAAATCATTAACATCATTAGACAATTTTGTCAAAAGTCTCGAGTTTAATATTCCCTCTATCTGTATGTAATCTAATTTTTAAACGCTGCCAAGAAACAATCAGTTGTCACACTCAAATCCGACACTAGCTTTAAATGAATACATTTTGTTACAAAGCATACCAATACTAAAACATAACCTTTGCTTATTATTGATCTACGCATTGTAGATTGTTTTATTTGAAATGGTCCGCAATAATCAATCCCGATCTTGTTAAATACCCTATCTATATTAATACGTGAGTAGGGTAGTGAACCCATTAGGTAAATTTTTACCGATACATTGATATTTTCTGGTAAATATTACTTAGCTTACCATAAAAGTTGATTAGGGCTAAAATTTCTTATTCCTAAAAAATTATCTTAATTCTGTATTTTATAATATTTTTGAAACTTGAAGTTACTGCACTCGCTTAAGGCCCCGCAGTTATAACTAGTTTGAGACAGTCCTTGTGGCGAGTTTTATCAAAGATTATTTTTTACTTTCAGGTTAGCACTTAATTTGTACCATGCAAGAATCAGATAACAGTTGCTTACCATCCACTTCCCAAATTAACTTAACTTCCATATGATCTAAAAGAGGCGAGCCCATCCTCGATGGATATGAATACACCAAAAAACGAGAAAATAAAAACAAATCAATATCATGGAGATGGGTACACCTTTTTTCGCAGAACTTTTTATGTAATAATTTCATTATGCATAACAGCGGAAAGAATAAACTTCATTTGGCACAAACTCATTAATCATACATTTAAAACCCATAATTTTATGAGTCAGAATCATCTTCAGGCATATATTTAATATCCATAATAATTAAGAGGCGGAACTATATCGTAGAAAGTTTATATTCAGAATCATCTTTATGCATAAATTTGATAGCCATAATATTATGAGGCAGAACCATCATATCGCAGAAAGTCAATATTCAGAAGCTATACTAGCATCCACCATGCACGCATGCAGTATGCAAGCAACAGTCAGCATGCAAGCAAGCATGCAGCATGCCAGGTTTCTGTCACGGCTCCGGCGCTGAGAGGCTCCGTGTTCTACTTTCTTATCTATGGTACTTAGCTCGAAACGTTGTTGTTGTATAAGATGACGGAGCAACTTTTTGCTGGCTTGTTGTAGGATCTTTGCGCTCCCATGTATGTCTTTTTTCGGTGATATTTTGACACACGATGGGATGAGATCACGATCACGGCATCTCTTCAAGAAAATTAACGATGACAAATTTCTTGCGCGCTTAGTTTGAAGATCTTCCAACCGCCGTATTTTGTTTGCGATTTCCAGTCCGTACTGGTGCACATAGTATTGTCTTACATTTTCGCGAGCACTACACATTTGAAATAAAAACAATTTACCGGATTTAACTCGCGTTTAATTAGATGTTACATTATTATTATTCACCCGACTTTTCGATTACTTTACAGCGATCGTGGGCACGGAAAGACTGAAAATGTCAGTTGTCTTTGATAAGTTTTAAGTTAACTACCGTCACTTTGTGTTATATTTTGAGTGGTCCGAATTACGCATACGGAGCTCACGGTGTCAGTTTTTTGGGCAGTGTGAGGACGGGCTTGGGACTTTATTATTCGCATGATGGGATCCCAAGCTGGTAGTACACTCCAACCATCTTCTCTATTGAAATTAGGATGTTTTTTGATTTCAATAGCCTCACGTAACATTCTAGGAATGAAACGGTGTTCTTTGGCGAGGATCTGGGGCTTGTCAAATCTGATATAGTGATTGGGTCCGTCAAGAGCGTGTTCACACACTGCCGACTTCGTTTCGCGCCTGTGTTTTACATCAGCTATATGTTCTTTTACCCGGGTGCCTATGCTTCTCTTTGTTTGACCTATGTATGAGAGGCCGCAGTCACAATCTAACTTGTATATGCCTGCATCTTGTAAGGGGATATTGCACTTGACAGGTGGTAGGAATTGGTTAATCTTCTTCGGCGGCTTGAAATAAGTTTTAATTGAAGCACGCTTCAAGATGTTGCCAATCTTGTCAGTGACACCTTTCATATATGGTAATACAGCAGGTTGACGTTCGACTGTGACAAGTTTCGCACGGCTTCTATGACTTTGGCGTGGTATTTGCAGTTTGTTGTCCCGCAATACATGCTTGACATGCTGTAGCTCAGCTGTCAGGTGTTGGTTGTCACAGAATCTTCAGTCTTCCCGTGACCACGATCGCTGTAAAGTAATCGAAACGTCGGGTGAATAATAATAATGTAACATCTAATTAAACGCGAGTTAAATCCGGTAAATTGTTTTTATTTCAAATGTGTAGTGCTCGCGAAAATGTAAGACAATAAAATAATCATGTTACTTGTTTGATTGTTATCTGTTTTGTTGTCCGAAATAAATAAATAAATAAATAAAAATCTAAATGTTAGTAGTTCATGGAGCGGCACAGGGACCTCCTCGCCTTAGATCGCGTACGCTCAAAAGAGGGGCGGGCGACGTCTCAAAAGTTGTGGTCGGAGATAGGACAATCACTAAATGCACAAACTTAAGGTGGCTATTGGTCGGCCAAAGAATGGAATAAAGTGAGTGAGTTTTAGATTTTTTTTTTTTATCCTACCCCCGATATGTGTCGGAGCCTTTCTACATCGGTTTTATGCCTCTCGTACTTCCATGCCTCATTCCTTATCTTTCTTTTATGCATCTCCTTTCTTTCTTAATTACTTGTATTTCTAAGCTAATACACTTTATTATACGCTGGGATGGGTGTTGATGCAGGTGTCTTTATTACATTTATTACATTTGATTTATTTTGAGAATTTACATTTCTTTTTACATTACATTTCATATACATTAGATATTACATTTTTACATTACAGTTAACTTATCTAATACAGTTGTCTGGGCTAGTTACATTTTATCTAGCTTATATATGTTTAATTTTTATAGTCTATTACATTGTTGTTGTTTTCCTTACTGTACTTACATGTCATTATGTTTACAATTCCTTTTTGATTTCTAAGTATATATTTCTATTTTACGTTACACTTTATTAGATGCTTAAGTTATTATATAATTTTAATTAACTAATTAATTATATATATTTCAGCCTTAGTTCTTAATTGTGCAATGATGTTTGATTTTAAATTTTTTTGTTATATCCAGTTGTGACCGTTTTTTGTACCCACGTCCGTATATACAAATATATATGGTTGTGTGGTACACTATACGGTACTTTTGTTCCTAAGTATGCACTTTTGTGCTATACTTTTACAATATTTTAGAAAAATATTTCTCGTGTCCTTATTGTTTAGTAATTCAGATAGGTTGGTTGCATCTATCGATGTTCCTAGCCTATTTTCTGTCTCCATTTTGGCGCAGGCTGTCACCGGACAATCCACGATGATGTGAGTCACCGTTTCCGGTGTCGCATCATCGCAGATACATGTGGGGCTCTCCTTGCACTTGAATCGGTTCAAGTACTCAGAGAACCCCCCATGTCCAGTGAAAACCTGCGTCAGTATGGGGTTTATTTCAATTTTGCGCGCGATGTTGTACGCCAGAGTCGCGTTAGGGAAGAAAATTTTTGTCGTTTTCCCCGACTCAGTGTTGGTATATTTCAGGTCCCATTCGCCAAGTGACCGAGATCTTATCTGCCTCCTGGCGAATGAGACCGGAAAATTATCATAGTGGGGCCTGGTTTTTGTGAAGAGCGCAGCACTCTTGGCAAGTTCGTCGGCTCTCTCATTTCCCTTCAACTCAACATGCGCCTTGATCCAGTACAGGTCGACACTGCCACCCCTCTCCCGGTATCGACCTATACTGTCTCTGGCGCGATGTGCAATGGGGTGAAGGGAGATGTCATTTGTAATCGTTTCTAGCGCTGACTTAGCATCGCAGAAAATTCTACTTTTTAGTGCTGCGCTCTTCACCAAATATTCAAGGGCCTTGTCCATCGCCAGTAATTCGGCCTGGTAGACGAGACGGTGCAGAAGTCCCCCAGCTTCAGTTTCTTGCAATATATCTCCACATCATCTTTCCAGACGGTAATCGCGGCCCCCACTTTGCCTTCGATCTTGCTACCGTCTGTAAAGATGTGCAGAGTCTCACTGTCGCTGTTTGGGATCTCCGCATCGTTCACCACCGTGCCGTAAGTCAATCCTAGTTTATGGGCCGGATGTGGTAGCTCGGTATATTTGGTGGGTTTTTCTATATGTCTGTCCCCGAGTACTTCTAACCTCTCAGATTTTTTAGTTTCATACAGGGCTGCTGCCTCTCTGATTCTTATATCGAGAGGCAGCAGTCCTGCGAGGATAAGAACTGAGTTGAGGGAGGCGGTCCGATAAGATTTAACGATCTTTTGTACCACCCCCCTCTGTAAGTTATTTAATAGTTTTTGTATAGACCATTTGTGTGATGCTTCCGCCCAAGCGCACGCGGCGTACATCACGATAGGTTCTACCACCGCAACGTACATCGTTCTCACCACCTCCGGATGCAGCCCCCAGCTGACCTTTGCCGCCCTCGTCAGCTGCTTGCAAACGTTCCCAGCTTTCCTGCAAACGTTTGCCGCATGGCTGTTGAAGGTAAGCTTGTTGTCAAGTGTGAGACCCAGTATCTTTATTTCCGGGACAAGTTTTATGTTTGCTCCTCCCATGTTGAGATGTGGGGCATCGCATTTTAGTTTTCTAGTTACGACCATTGCTAGTGTTTTGGCGGGTGCAAACTTTAACCTATTTGCGATGCCCCACCTCTCGTCACTTTCGAGAGCGATGTTTGCTTTGTACTGGGCCTCTGAGGTGGTGCTCTCGGAGAAAATGAGGACGATGTCGTCCGCGAACGCCTGGACGTAACACCCGCTCTCTGTGAGTTGTTTCAATAGGGGGTCCAACAGGATATTCCAGAATATTGGGCCCCCAATTGAGCCCTGCACGCATCTTTTCGTGGTCCTTTTCCTACACTCTGTACCCGCGTATCTCAATCTAACTTCCCTTTCTTTTAGATAGCTGTCTACCATCGCTCTCAGGTTTTTTGGACAATTCAGCTTTTTTAAATTTGTTCTAATCGCGAGCCACCACGCAGCATCGAAGGCGCCCTCTATGTCTAAGGATACTATTATGTTAACTTTTTTATTTTTAAGTCCTTCTCTGATGTAGTGCATAAGATCATAGAGAGCGTTCTCGGTGCCGCGCTGAGGAGTGAAACCGTATTGAGCTCCACTCATCCGCGGTTGGGTGTGCCATTTTATTCTACCTATCATTAATTTCTCTAGAATTTTGCCCATGACTGGTAGCAGGCCTATGGGTCTATATGACTTTGCTTCTGTGTAGCTGTCTTTGTTAGGCTTCCTAAGAACGACGGTGACCGCCCTCTTCCAGATTTTTGGGAACACAGCGTACTTTAGGCAGGCGTTTGCCAGGGACAGGAAGGTTTCTGGGTTGAATCTTATGGCTTTTTCGCATATATCGGATGTGAGGCCATCCCATCCAGGTGCTTTTTTGGGATTGAAAGATTCTGTGACTGCCCGTAACTCCTCCATTGTAAATGGTGGGTCCTTTGTGACCTCTTCCGTTTCATCCTCCAGTTTCTCGATGTACTCCCTTATCCTTCTGTGTTCTTCATTATCCTGTGAGGGGTCATCGTCCGGGTAGAAGGTCCAGAGGAGCTTCCTGGCTGATTCCTCTCCACTCAGAACCTCTCCCCTTTCCTGCAGCAGGGTGTCTTCTTTCCTTCCAGTGGTGTTTTTCAATATCCTATAGATCCCCTCCCACATTCCCTCCCGGTCCTGTCTTCCGCAGAATTCCTTCCAGCTGGTGGTTTGCGCCTTTTTTGTTGCCTGAATGTACTCCTCTTTGCTTTTTAGGTATTCTGCTATTACCTGTTCCTTGTCAATTACCGCCCTGTATCGTATCCTCCTCCTTTTCTGTCTCATGATCTTCTTGAGATTGTCCAGTTCCTCGTTCCACCATGGCAGTCCTCTCCACCTGAGCTTCTTTATTTTCGGAATGCTATTATTACTTGATTCTATTATTATGTTTATATATTTTTCTGCTGCTTTTTCTATTTCATGTGCTATATTTAATTTGTCTATGTATTCTGTATTTATTGTACTATTATTACATAACTGAGTCATTTTCTCATGAAATTGACCCCAGTTTGCTATTTTAGTATTATATTTCCTTGTAGTAGATACTATTTTTGTTCCTTTGGATTTTAATAAGCTCAGGTTGAAGAGGAGTGCCCTGTGGTCGGAGGTGATTAAGTCCTCTTTGACTTCCCATTCGGATATACAGGGTAGCAGGTTTTCGGTGCACATCGTGACGTCCACGCAGCTGGTGTACTCTTTGCCGTTTCTATAGGTTGAGAAAGTGGGGGTGGTGCCGGTGTTCAGGATATGTAGGTTAAGTTCCTCGATGGTCCCTGCAAGATGTTCGCCTCTATGATCTACCCTACTGCTTCCCCACCAGATGTTCCATGCGTTTGCGTCTGTTCCCACCACCGTCCCCCTGTCTCCCATCTTTTCCACTATTTTGGCTAGATGGTCGGTGCTTCGGTCGATCGGTTGCTCTCCTTCCATATACATGGATACGTCTCCCAGCTCCCAGTCTGCGGTTCTTATTATTGCAGCGGCTGAGGTCTTGTTTGTGCACTCTGGGAGTGGGTCTACACCCACTTCGTCGTTAAAAATGATGACTGCAGCTTTGTTCCTCTCTTCGCTGCTTTCATCCTGGACTATACGGAATGATGGTATTTGTTTGAGCTTTCCCGATCTCTCCGTGTAAGGTTCTTGTACTAGGGCCAGCAGTAGGCCCAGACGTCTCGCTTCCTTGCATAATTCCTCCGTAGGCAGCTTTGATCTTTGGAGGTTAATTTGGATGAGCTTATAGTTGATATCCTTTTTTACACCAGGGACGCCCTTAGCAATATGCAACCGCTGACCTCGCTATAGCATCCCACTTTATTCTGATTGGGCAGCTGTTGCTGAATGCGTTATGACTTGTGTCCTGTCTCTTGCTCTTCGTGCAGTTTATACATCTTGGGGGATCAGCTCTTTGGGTACAGTCTTTGATGTGGTGCGGGCCTTCACAGTGGCTGCATACCAGCTCAGTTTCTTTGCAGAACCGCCGTCCGTGGCCGTATCCCAGACATTTGGAGCATTGCACCACCGGGGACTGGTCTTCTACCGCCACTTGCTGGCCCGCGACGTTTATCTTGCCTTGATGTGTCAGCCTCTGCCATATTTGTGGTGATACTTTTAGGATGACATTTTGCTGCACCTTGTTATACAATGTCCGCTTGTATTTTATTTCAATCCTTTTTTCCTGTTCATCTATTTCTCTCATTGTCTTATGCTGGTTTATGGTTTCCACTATCTCCTGGTCCGATATATATGCGAAGACTCCTTTTAACACCAGAAGTGGGTCTTTATTCACCATTTTTACTACTTCTAATTCCTTATTTCCTTCTTCTAGGTTCTTTTTTATCTTTTCCATTTCCTCTATATTCTCGCAGCCTATAATCACTTTTCTGTCTCTTGCTTTCCTCATTCTTCCTATATTTGTGTTTCCTTTTGTCTGTTTTAGCACTTCCTCTACCTTGTGGACTATCTCTTCTCCTGTTGCATTTCCTTCTTTGGTTGTTACAGCTATTGAGTGCAGCGTCCCACCGGGCCGCCCCCCCTTTGCGGTCCGTCCGGCCGCCGCCTCCGCGTACGTCTTCATTCCCTCCATTTTTCCCAGTATCTCTTTCACGTTTTCTTCGTTCCTTTTTCTTTGTCTTTCTTCCATTTCTTCCATTTCCCTCCTAATTAATTCCAGTTGTTTGTTGTGCTTTGTATTTTCTTCTACTATTCTTTTCATTAGTTTGGTCTTTTCGTCCGTCCCATTCTGATTTACTTCCTTATTTGTATCCTTTACTGTGATTCTATTTTCTACCTGCTCTTTCTCATCCTGCAGTTTAATCACTACTCCCATATAGTGATTTGCTGTTTTCTCAGCATTTTCTCTTTCCACCTGCAGTGTTCTTTCTAATTGTTTTATTTTCCTTTACAGTTCATTTATCTGTCTTTCTTTTTTATCTAGTTCTTTCCTTTCCATTTTCTTTTCCTCTTTTTCTTCGCTTTGCTCATCTATCCACTTTTTTATATCTTCGAGTGTCGTCTTCGCCTCATTCTTCTTTTCCATTTGCATTCTGGGCAAGGTAATAATTCCTATTAATCCCTCTATCTTTCCTAGCATGTCCTTCTTTCCCTGACCTTTCCTGTCCTCCCTTGTCCTTCTGCAGTCCTCCTTGTTCTTTTCGATGATGACGGTGTTAGCCAGATTTCTGGCCCTCGGCAGCATGCCTTGCGTCATTGGTGTTTTTTCCTCACCCTGTCCATTCCTTCCCGGCGAAACGCCCGCCGCTGTCTGTCTGTTTGCTGGTGTACGCTGCATCTTTATATTTATCGGGGGTGGATTTGTCAATCAATTTCCTAATTACTAGTGTTTTTCTGCCTGTATAAGGGGTCAGTCTTACTTATGTCTAATTTAGGCCAAAAAGCCACGTGCTATAATAGATAATTAATTAATTTGTCTAGATGGTTTGTAAAATTTTTATGATTTAAACGATTTTCCTCTGTAGTGGGTCAATTAATGCTTTTTGCGTGTATAGGGGGTCAAATTTTAATATTATTTTGGACCAAAAGGTCAAGTACAACTGTTTTTAGCCTATTTGCCCTGTAAAGAGGGGCCAACTTAATTCTGATTATAAACTAATTATACATATACTAATTAAAAGTGTGTTTTGTGTGTTGTGTGTGAGGGACTCTATGTAGAGTCTTGTCTCTGCGTGTGTGTTCTAGCTCCTTAGGCGCCCAGCGTCCACAAAAAAGTCCCGTCCCTGTAGGCCTCCTGGTTCCCGAGATATCTCAATTCCAAATTTTTCAATATGGCGGACAAGATGGCCGCCGAAAAATTTGCAATTTCGTATCTCTGGAACGGTACCTCCTAAAGCGACGCGGTTTTCAGCGGGAGACTTGGCCCCAAGAGCTCTGTCCCTAGGTGTTGGTTTGTATGTGGATATATATAGAGCTGTGCCGGTCAACCTGTATAAGGGGTGTCAATACACTAGCTCTATATATATCGTGTAGTGTGTATGAATGTGTATAGAGTCAAACTAGTTTACCTGTAGAAAGGGTGTCAATGTTGACTCTATGTGTGTTTATGTGTGTGCGTATGTGGTGTGAATAGAGCCGTTTGTGTCAGTCCTCTAAGGAGGATGTCAGATACGACTCTATGTGTGTTTTGTGATGTGTGGTTGTGTATATAGAGTCGCGTTGTCAAACCTGTAAAGAGGTGTCAATGTCGACTCTATATGTGTTGTGTAGTGTGTGTGCGTGTGTGTGAAGTGTTGTGTTGTTGACCCTGTATAGGGGAGTCAAGCTATATCTAATTATTTATCTAAAAATTTTTAAAATATTGCCGCCCAAAAGGGGTCCGTTTATTTATTATATATTTTACAGTTTTTAAGAGTCTTAATTTAATTTAATTTAGTGCTCTAGGTAGAGTCGAGAGGTTTTGGTGTCTTAAGGAAGACGCCTGTCGTATGATTTTTTCTAAATTTTTAATGAAAAGTCTAAAAAGTGCTTAATAATATTGTCGACTCTATGTAGAGCCCTATCTCTACCTTGATGTGGTAGCTCTCACCCTGCCAAGCCTCCAGGAAAAAGTCCCGTCGCCGCAGGGTCCCTGGTTTCGGACATATCTCAATCCGAAAATTTCCAAGATGGCGGACAAGATGGCCGCCAAAAACTTCGGATCGGTATATCTCCGGAACGAGCCGCCGTACGAAGGCGGGGTTTTCACTGGAGTGATAGGCTCCCCAGACTCTACCTCTGGACTGAGTTTCAGGGCTTTGTGACTCGCTCTATGTAAAGTCCTATTTGATGTTGTTTGGGGTAGAGTCCCGGTTGCCTAGGTCAGCCGTGGAAACCTCAGTCTCCCCGGACCAGTGGTTCCTGAGTTATCCTCGTTTGCAATTCTTGCAAAATTGCAAAAGCAAGTTTGCCTAGATTTGCAAAATCGGTTTCCTCGGTCCCTATTGGTCCTAGAAGACTGCGGTTTTCAATGCTGTGAAGCAGGTGATGTTTACTACCCTGTGGCTTAGGCAGTTTTGCCCAAAATTTTTGGGGTGGCAATTAAGGTCGCTGGGTATCCCGGGTGGTCCCTTGTACCTGGGGAAGTATCCTAAAGAAAACCCCGTTGAAATCGGCCCGGTAGTTTGGGAGATGCGAGTTTTAACGAAAAACAAGATGGCTGCCAAGATGGCGGCGCTGTTTTCAAAACTCTATATCTCCGTTCCTATCGGTCCGATTCCCTCGGTGCTTGGGCTTATTAGGATTGTCCCGCTGTGTGAGTTTTAGATTAAATACATAGAATAAGGAGTCGCACATCTCATTGCTTATATTAATTTGTTTGTTTTCATTTTTACAACGACTACAAATGTAGGTTAAAGCAAAAGGTCCGTAAAATAGCACAGAACCAGCGACAGACTGGTGGAGGACCAGCAGACGCTCCACCACTGTCTGCGCCTGAGGAACGGCTCCGTGCTATTATAGCACCAGATAAATTTGAGCAATTACCGGTTCAACAGAACCCTCTCTTGTTAGTACCTATTATATGCCTTCTGTTTTATTTTTTACGTTAATTGCTGTATTTGTCCGTAATTTTTCGGTAAGAATTTTGTGTGGTAGTTTCTAATTATCTTCATCCGGCATTATATACGCCAATCCAAGGCTCATTTTTGTTTTTAACTACAATAAACGCACTTTAAAAACTACTTTCGCACCGCAACTATGAACTTTTGTTCGACGACACTTAGATCGGTACATTTGACGTTTAGTCGTTGGAATCCGATTGAAAGAAATGTCGTTTGTTGTCGGCTGACTGAAATCGACAGGTTGTGCGCATCCACAGTCATCTGACAGCATCCATTTTGTTTTATCGGGCCGGCGTCCACGTTTTCTTCGGAAAACGAATTCGTCTTGCCCAAATCACCGTACAACGTTGCCGCAAGTTATTTGCAGATAATTTTTACTTGACATTGGCAAAATTCATAATATCGAGAGGCCATTAAATAAAGAAGAAGAAGAAGAAAGAAATGTCATTTTTTTAGCAGAATATCTAATTGTTGACGTTTTAGGTGCGATTTTATAACAATTGATTAGCTGAATACGGTTCGACGATAGTTCAACGACATTGCGATTGTGCGACTTCAAAATCGGTGTACTTGACGTACGTGAATACGAAAATGGTTTCAACGACTAAATCGCTGCGATATCGCTACGGTTTTAATTACGTGAATTACCACTACTGACCTGTATATGGAAATCTACCGTTTTTTTGTATTTTAAACTTCATAATTGATTTGTGATTCTGATTTAGAAAATAATGACTGGCTGTGATTCGAGATGTGATTTATTAATAAATACTCTTTAATGATGATTATACACTTTTATTTATGCATCCAATCCTAACATTTATATGCCGTCTTTTATGGTATGTTTCCTGTGGACGATAAATTAAACGAGAGGAAATAAGGTGTGGACTGTATAATAAATAGTAACGTTAAGGGTAATTGATCACAATAACAATATAATTAAAGAAGCACAAGAAAACAGAAAATATTACCACCAAAGGAATCTATAAATTAGACAATGACAACAAATGTACAAATACATACAAATTGTACAAATGTACTTGTACAAATACATACAGGACACATTGGATATATTAGACTCAAAAAAATATGCTATAGGGGTGTTATTAGATATGACCAAGGCATACGATCAGGTTTTGTTTGGGATTCTGCTCGATAAGCTTTATGACATCGGTATAAGGGGTATAACCCATAAATGGTTTGCGTCATACTTAGAGAACCGACAACAGTATGTTGAAATTGAACACTGCGATAGGAAAACTGGAGAAATACGAAATGTACGCTCGGAGGTACAGAGTGTAAGCCATTCCATACCGCAGGGCAGTGTTTTGGGGTGCATATTGTTCCTTATTTACATAAATGACCTTCCAAAAATTTTTAGTACTGAGTCTTGTGTCTTGTTTGCCGATGATGTGTCTATTTTGACTTCATGTACGGACGATAAAAATCTTAACCAACAGCTCACAGCAATATTTAATAATGTTACGAATTGGATGGTCGATCATAACTTAAAAATAAATTTTTCAAAAACAAAGATAATACAGTTTAGACCGCATCAAAAATTACCGCTGAATATAAACTTTTGGTATAAAAATACTCCAATGGAATGTGTGACAACCTTCTCACTGCTTGGGTTAAACATAGATAGCAATATAAATTGGAAAAGTCATATACAAAAGTTAAGTACAAAATTATCTTCTTTTACATATGCTTTAAGAGAACTAAAGAAAAGTACAAACCTTAATTGTGCTATGGCTGCATACTATGCTTACGCGCACTCGTGGCTATCGTATGGCATTATACTTTGGGGAAACAGCACAGATATTCAGACCATTTTCATAAAACAGAAAAAATGCATACGAATCCTAGCAAATATAGCCGTAACATGTAGCTGTAAGCCATATTTCATTATGTACAAAATTTTAACTTTGACCTCGCTGTATATATTAGAATTATGTAAATTTGTCAAAAAATATCAAAACTTCTTCACCAAAAAAAGTGACGTACCAAGAAGATACCCCTCCAGACACTTAAATAAATTAATGCTGCCGCAATCAAAATTAAAATTACATAGCACGGGTTCATATGTTATGGCCATCAAAATTTACAACAAACTTCCAAATAGTTTGAAAAATGTCACAGATTTTCTAAAATTCACAAAAAAATTGAAAACTGTTTTGACTGAGAAAGCTTATTATAATTTAGATGAATATTTGAACGACAATTTTTGAAAAATAAAATAAAAAAACTACTTAAATACTTAACTAAAATTATGACACACAACTAACACTTATCAACGCAAAAATACTCACTGACTTATTAAAATTATGACATTAAAATAAAAATAGACTAAAACTTGACATAATAATAAGTAAAACCAGAAATTATTTTATTTTATTACTTTTGACGTCCTAATAATCAACTTGACATTTTAAAACCATATTAAATTTGACTAATTAAACATTTATTATTTACTACAAAATGAATTAAACATACAGATGTTATCCGTAGCTTTAAGCCTAGATTTAGTTTGTGACATTATAATTATTATTTAACTTATTGACATAATAATATTAATATTTATAAAACCTGACATTATTATTGTATTATTTGACATTTTGAAATTTGTACTTGTATTTTTTTTATCATTATTATTATTATTTGCAATTATTTTTATACTTATTTTTTTTTTTCTTTAAAATTACATTTACACCTTTTAAATTATTGTATAGTAGGAATAGTATTGTATATCCTCTCCTCTCTTTTTGCTGCATTTGCTGTGCCCGACAGGGTCCATGATGAACCATGTTTAGCTTTAAGCCTTATAACAATAACATAATAATAACAATGAATACTAATTAATTATAGATTTTTAAGATAAAATACTAATCAAAATAATAAAACTAACAATGACAATATAAGGTACATATATATAACTAATAATAATGACAAGTATTCCTCCTCTCCATTATTGTTGTGCCCGACAGGGTCCATAGTGATTCCTACTGTGTAATGAAACATCTATTGTAAATACCTATGGAATGCAATAAACGATTGAGTATTGAGTATTGAGTATTGAACAAACAACAAAACCAAATTTTATGACATTAATCAAAATATATTCAAAAACTGTTTAGTTATAAAAAAGTATTTATCATGCCAGTCTGTCGCCAACAGGTATGTTTCCCAAGGACAGTTTTATCGTTCTACTTTAGAGACAGCATATGATAGCTGTGTTGCAATCTCCAGGATCATTTTGAACTCCTTTCATTCCATCGTTTAACCTCGGGTAAGCTATCGTTCTTATATATGTATATATATTAGAAGATTTTTCTAAATTACTTTTTTTCTGACTCTACAAAACTAACATTTTAAAGTGACCCGAAACTGGAATAAAAAATAACACGAGGCGAAATAAGAATTTTTAGGAATGCGAGACGAAAACTCGAGGCAAAACAGGAACAAATCTCAACTTTACCAATTCCAGTAAACCAATCAATATTATTTTTAATTATACTGTGTCTGGGTTCATCAGTTGAAACTGATTCTATACGTCTCACCAGATTTAACTTAACACACGTATTACGGTATAATATAGGCACAGACCTCTATGTGCCTGCCACACAAAACATTTCACAACACTTAACATCGTTTAGTTCAATATTTAGCATAATGGTACCTTCTATAGGTGTCTTCACCCAGCTCTCTTGCATTTTTACCTTAAGCATCATTGGATTGACTGAATTCTCTTGAATTCTTTTATATTATTAGAGTTACCCCGTTAAGGCTAAAAAAAAAAAAAATTTACGGAGTTGGATATAATATTGACATCCGCACCGGGATCCACTTTAAATCTTAAATTGATCCCTTCAATTATAATATCTTGATACCAAGCTACTGAGTTATCGTAAATAATCGTGTGTTCTTATTGTGAACGACACATTTTGGCAAAATGTTTCTTTTTTTTACATTTTGCGCATGTTTTATTAAATGCTGGACATTTTGCATATGGATGGTTGTAACCACAGTTTCAACATTGTTTCTGTTCCGCTGGCACTATCGCCTTTTTTACAGTGACTGCCTCAACTGATGTTTTTCGTTGTTTTACCTGTATTTCTTTAAGATCGGAGGTGAGTTTAAACACTCTGAGAGCTTCGATGGCTTCATCAAGTGTCCGATTTCTATTTATTAGCATTTTTTGAAAATTAGTGTCAGTGGAACTAAGGAGGAGCTTCTCGCTAATCATTAATAATAGGCTGG
Organism: Nymphula nitidulata; assembly: GCA_947347705.1. Taxonomy (NCBI): domain Eukaryota; kingdom Metazoa; phylum Arthropoda; class Insecta; order Lepidoptera; family Crambidae; genus Nymphula; species Nymphula nitidulata. The sequence goes on from OX374636.1 coordinate 14,405,625, forward strand.
GGAAAAAGTATCTTCGCATTTTTTAAGAAAATTCATTTTTTTTTTAAATATAGTTTATTAACATTTAACTAAAGTATGTAGATACCATTTTGTCCGATAACTTTTTACCATTTTGTCTGATCATCATGTCCATTGCTATACTCATTTTGGGGCTTCTGATCAAAATACCGCGACAAGTGGTTTTGGCAGTCCTCTCGTGATGTTAACCTGACACTGCCTAGAGAATTCTGAAGAGAGCGAAACAGGTGGAAATCTGAAGGTGCAAGGTCAGGACTATACGGCGGATGCATTAACACCTCGCAGCCAAACTCTCTTAATTTTTGCTGAGTGGCTAAAGATGTGTGAGGTCTAGCGTTATCATGATGAAAAATCACACCCCTTCTGTTGATTAATTCCGGCCGCTTTCTCTCAACTTCTTGCTTTAATCTCATCAGTTGTTCGCAGTCGAGTTCAGAATCGATGGTCCTGCCTGGTGGTAACAGCTCATAATGAATAATGCCCTTCCAATCCCACCACACACACAGCATCACCATGTTGCGAGTTAACCCGGGTTTCGCCACAGTCTGTGAAGCCTGACCGGCCTTTGACCACGACCTTTTTCGCACGTTCTTGTCGTACCTGATCCATTTTTCATCACCAGTTATCAGCTTCAAAAATGGTTCGGTTTCATTACGTCGTAATAATAGTCGTCGTAATATTATTATCTATAATCGGGTTTCACCTTATCAGTTTACTCGTTTTATGCACAGTGCAAGGTCGTTGCAATGTCGGGTGCTGGATCGCCTGGATCTTCTAGTGGTACAGTATAAGTATAAGTATTTAACAAAGTGGCTTCTCAGGATGGAACACACGTTAACATTCAGTAAGGAGGTTTATTGTAATATTTTAGTGTATGTAGCTCATCATCACATCATCATTGACAACCGTCTCGTCAGGCGATCTGTACCCTTTGCTATACAGGCTATTCGGTCAAGAGGTCCCGGGTTCGAATCCCGGTAGGAGCAAATGTTTGTATGATGAGTACGAGCATTTGTTTACGAGTTATGGATGTTTATTTAGTACATTTCTAGTATTTATATACATATTATTATAATTATTTCTCTGTTATCTAGTATCCATAACACAAGCTGTTAATAATGCTTACTTTAGGCTAGATAATAGGTGTGAGTGTATGAATATTATTATTATTATCATTACCAGCCTATAGTAAAATATAATTATATTTTCCATGTAATAAAGATAAATTAAATAATTCTCAAATATGCCTACTTTGCACAAGGTAACTGGTTAAAAATTATATTCCCTTACAAATGAAGTAAACGATCAGCTCTTGACAAAATTTTAATGATATTTTCTTTTACAGCTAATTTATAAAAGAAATCTCATTTTGACGAGCTGACTTAAGCCAAGTTGCACATAGCACAGCTACAAAAAGAACTTTTGGAAGCAGAAATTATTGAGAAAAAAAGGAGTGGGAATTTAAAGAAAAAGAGCGGAAGTGGAAGGAAGAGGAATATAAATTAAAATTAGAAATATTAAGAAAACAATCAAATGAATATAGATTTAATAGCATTCGTTTAATTTATAGATTATTTAGTAACGGTAAAAGTATTCTTGCACCAATCTATTCCTCATATCATTATTCAATTCAGAGCTTTGTGCTGCTATTTCTGAGATTTGTGATCTAGAATATTCTTCAACGCTGTCTCCAAAATTTCTATTATTTGTGGCAATTGCAATATTATGCAGTACAAAGCAGGTCACTCTAATAGCTTGAACACGATTTAAATTTAGTGTTATTTGTCGCCTAAGTACTGGAAACATATTTTTGCACACCCCAAAACATCTTTCAATGGTATTCCTTGTCCGCATATGAAATTCATTGTATAAATTTTGTACGGGTGAAGCTGAGTTTAAAAAGGGTGTTAAAAGATATTGTTTTAGCTCATATCCACTATCACCAAGAAGAAAACTATCTCCAAATTGTCCAATTTCAAATCTTTGTTTTAAAGAAGAATTATTGAAAATAGTCTGATCATGAACAGACCCTGGCCATCTTCCTACAATATCTAAGCATCTCAATTTGCTATCGCAAGCCACCTGAACATTCATTGAGAAATTTGACTTCCTGTCTCTAAAATTCTCAGCTGAGTCACGTCCTAAAACAATGGACAATAATTAATTAAAATAAAATTTTGTTTTTATAACCAAATAATATTGTAAGAAAACTTTTGATAAAACCTACCTGGTGACTTTATTGTAACATAGGTACAATCAATAACTGCTATTACCCTAGGAAATTTTGCGATTTCATAAAAACCAGATTTTAGGGTATTTAGATCGTTGGGGAACTTTATCATAACAGGACGTTAGAATTTCTTGCAGAGAATGTCCAAAATTGCTTGAAGAAGCAATGAAGATCTTGGAGAACTACAGGAGATTGAAGATCTTTGAGGAAGATTACTTTATTTAGTTGATGCTGCAGGTCCAAAAAAATTTCGGACTAAATGTTCTTAGACTATCATCATCTAGCATCTAGCATTGATAATGGCGACTTAAAATAGTAAATATATTGCTATCGTTTTGTACCACGTCAAACTTTTACGTAACGGAGAATGAAACGAAGAAAGTTGCTCTGAAATATCAATGCCTTTTTTGGCATCATTATAATCGATTATTGCATCTGGTTTCATTACGTCACCTCGTTTGGTAGTCTCGTTAGACATACCGTCTCCATGACAGGTTGATATCATAAAGACGTCGCGTTTATCATGCCATTTTAGTACAGTATAGATATTGTCTTTTTGTGTAGCTATTAGTTCTTTCCTTCTTAGCTTCGTTTTTACTACTTCTTCTGGCAAATTTCTTTAATTTTTACGTAAAGTGCCGCATAAATCAGTATTGCGACCTTTTAGATACTCGGCCAATAGTATAATAGTTGTCAGGCAAACTAGTATAATAGTTGTCAGCAACGATAATACGACCTGCATCTAAAAGCGGCTCTGTGAGCTGCACCACTACTGAATCAGGTTTATCAAGACCCTCTAACTGATGCGAGATTCCGAAATAAATTTGATACGACCATGTGTTGCTATTTATTGTGCAGGCCTTATATATTTTCATTCCGTAGCGATCTGTTTTCGCTGGGTTATAGGTTCTTTCTTATTAGAAACCTTCCATGAAATTTGACCATTGACTCATCAACGACAAAAATATCAGAAGGTATATAAAGACTACGAAAATTGTTTAGCATTTTATGTATGAGTGGGTGTGTCTATCTTATGAGTTCTTCGCTCTCCAATGACACCTATTTGGATTTCTGTAAAGTGCCAGCATCTTAGAATGGAGCTGAACCTGTTATATGACATATTTATTCTGTGCAAAAGAGGATTATAATAAACGACGTCTAATTTCCAGTAGTGCTCGATTGACGGCTTAGGATTGAGACCCATGTAGATTATTACTCCAAATTCAATTCCTCTCTAGTGACGTCTTTCCATCTCGTCATTCGACTAAATTGTGCAGTACGTAATTCTTTCAACAACCGAGCGTAATTATTGGTATGAATGACAATCTCATCAATTAAATCGTCAGGTACAAAATATTTATAAATTTTGAACAAACTAACTTGCCCATCTTCAGTAATTGCGTCCATATTTTGTGCACCGTGATTGCCTAAAAATGTTTCCCTCCCTCAAGACAAAACCTCTCTTTCCCATTGACCATCAGATGGATTTTATTTATTTATTTATTTATTGTAACATAAACAGACATTTACCACAATTACACTATGCAGAGAGTTACAAGTTTTCGACTAGCCTTAAATAGTGGTGACAGAATTATGTTACAGTTAGGCAGAGCAAATAAAAATGATGGACAGAAAAAACTAATTACATTTTATGTAGTAATAAATAAAATAATAATCAAAAGAAGTGAAATACTATAAAATTTTATGCATAGAAACTAAGGTCTCAGAAAAACTTTCTGTATATTTGAGCGAAACAAACCATACCTGCTGAATATATCTATCTGATTAAAGATTTCAGGATCAGTGTTCAGTTTGTTATAAGAATTATATGATGATGAACTTGCTGATGTTGGTGACGGGTACTTCTCTCGGTATCCTCACTTTCGCCATCTTCATCACTGGGCTGATATTCTTCGTCACTTCCACCACTAAAAGGTTCTTTATCTGAATCTTCTAAGTAACGCAATAATTCTTCATTCGTATATCTTCTCCTAGCCATTTTCTCGAATTATATCAAAAATAACCACAAATACACTTTGTTTTCAATATTATATCTACGGTAACCTTAAATAAACATGCAAGTTTCTAAACTAATGGGAGTTACGACAGTTCGTTGACTTTTGACGGTTTTGACTTTTGAATTGTTGTTGTTTCCGTGTTCACATAAGACTCATTGAACGTTATAAAGAAAATTTATCGCCCTACGTTCATGAGTCACACGTGACTCAAAAAAATAAATAAGCGAGATACAACTAATTTAATAGAAATAATTTACGAAAATTATTTTCCATGTTATATAATAACGTTATTTACCTTAACAATAAAAAAATATGTGGACTTGGGGGCTATAAAAATGAGTTGTATGAGGACAGGGAAGTTGTTATGAATATTTGTATGTAATTGGCAATGTTCACTGTGCCTCACTAAAACACGTTCAAAATATTAAAAAAAACAATGAACTTTTATTCGCAATAACATTAAAAAAAAATTTTACCTTATCAAAAAACAGACGACCGCCTCCTCGCCGACATTTTGTTCGCGATTTACAGATATACTGTTGCCCACGTAATATTTTACTTTCTACCACCTTTTTTATAGACTGGTCAAGGAATAATCATGCAAAATGAAATAAAATAATGTTTACAACGCACAAAGTTTTTTTAAAAGTTTGTGTCCGCCCCATCGGACAAATTCAAATTAATGGTTAACGTGCCTTCCGAAGCACGGAGAAGCTCGAGATAAAAAACTTTGATGGACCCGTCCCAGGATCGACCACGGCGAAAGTTGCTTTGTTTTTCGTATCGAAACCAGAGCGCTCAAACCAATACGCCACCGAGCTCCTCGGTATTACATTATGTTAATATACGAGAGCGGGATGATAAGTAACTAGCCTAATAAGAAAACACTTAACTTTCCGTGATAAAATTAATTTTATTTTTCGACATAGTCTCCGTGAACCTCTACGCACTTATTCCATCTTCGTTCTAAAGCAGTAATGCCTTCCATAAAATGATTTCTTTCGAGGCCTGCAAAATACTCCTCTACAGCGGCTATGACTTCATCATTTGTGGAAAATTTCATTAATCTTCATTTTCAAAAAAGTTTTGAGCTTAAGTGGAAATCTGATGGCGCTAGATCAGGCGAATAAGGTGGGTGGGGCAGCAAATCATACTTCAATTCGTTGATTTTTGCCATAGCTTTAACACATGTGTGAACCCTAGCGTTGTCTTGGTGGAAGATGTTTTTTTCGCCAAACCTGGTCGGTTTTGCTAAATACATTGATGAAGCTTATCTAGAAGATTAGCGTAGTATTCTCCATTAATTGTTTGACCTTACGGAAGGTAATCTATGATCAAGATCCCATCTGCATCCCAAAAGACGGAAGCCATCACTTTTCCAGCCGACTTTGGAGCCATGTCTTTTTTTGGAGCCGGGCATCCCGATTGAGTCCACTGTTTTGATTGAATTTTTGATTCTGGCGTGTAATGATGAACCCATGTTTCATCTGTTGTTACAAATCGACGTAAAAAATCGGCCTTATTACTCTGAAAACGGTCCAGACATTCTTTTGAGTTTTGCACCCGAATCCTTTTTTGATCGTGCGTAAGCAATCGCGGCAACCAACGGGCCGATAACTTTTTCATATTTAATTCCTCACTTAGGATATGATGTACCCGTTCTTTTGAGATACCTGTAGTGTCAGCTATTTCAGATAACTTCAATCGTCGATCTGATAAAACCATATTATGTACTTTCACGACCATTTCCGGAGTCGTGACGCTTTTTGGACGTCCGGGGCGGGCTTCATCTTGGACACATTTACGACTGCGTTTAAACTCAGCCACCCAGTTTTTTACTGTGGCATAATCCTTCTTATGCACATTCACCCAAAACATTATTTAACTCGTCATAGATATTTTTCCCCTTCATGCCCTTCATATGAAGAAACTTTATCACCGCTCTTTGTTCAATTTAATCCATTTTGAAAACAGTTGACGAAATATATTTTCAAATGACAAAAAATCAATAAAATTTTCACGCCACCAAATTCAAATTTAGAACACAGGTGGCCAGAGATACGAATTTAAAAATTACATATATATTTTTTTTATTTTAACTTTTTAAATAGCAGTGGCTAGTTACTTATCATCCCGCCCTCGTATATTATGCCTAAAAATTTTATGCAATTAGATAGGGAACCGATCCTGCTTTTTGTAATTTTTTCTTTCTGATAGTCATTACTTGTTGTACATTTTTTTTCATATCTGCAATTGCGATGCTTCCGGCACTCTACATTGTTGTATGCATTTGTCTAAATTTAAATCTGTTATTCTTAATAATCTTTCTTTTAAATTAGTATCTTTTATACCTAGTATAAGTTGGTCGCTAATCAATCTATCTCGTAATTTTTCGAAATTACAGTCATGCTAATTTTTTGAAGTCCACTACATATTCGTCATAAATTTCATTTTTTAACATTTTGCTCGTGAAAAACAGGTATCTATTAAGGTTTAGTCGAAAAATTTTAGTTTCAGGAACTGTCAGACGAGTATAAAACGCCAGATTCTACTAATGTCAAATTTCATGTCAATTGCAAAATCATTAATTGGTTTGTGTGCGTTCAATTTTCGATCACTTAGAAGGTTTAACTACGAGGATATTTTTGAAGGATTTTGAGCGGAAATATAAACAACAGCCTGATTAAACACGATTTTAATTAAGAACACAGCTGAGCTAAGCAAGACATACAATCAGAGAGATCGATCTATATAGAAACCCAATTTCTCGAAAGATATTTATTTACTCTCATTCCAAGAATGTGGTGTGCTGGACCTTAAATCCTTCATTTCAAATGTATTCATTAGATCATGTTTAACTTTTTCTTTTAAGGTTGTGTTACTAGAGTATAATAAAATATCGTCTACGTAGATTGCTATTATTAACAACTCACTTTTTGTTTTCATATAAAAAACATATGGTTCAGAAGAAATCCTTTTAAAATTCATTTTCTGTAACAATACCTCATTCATTCTTTCATACCACATTTTGGAAGCTTGTTTTAAGCCATAAATGGCCTTGTTTAATTTGTATAAATAATGTTCTTTACCTTCTTGAACGAACCCTTCTGGTTGTTCCTTGTATATAGTTTCATTAAGATTGCAATTGCAAGATGCAGTCTTGACATCAAGATGGTCAATGTCCATATCAAATTCTGCAGCTATAGCAAGAAGAGTCCTTATAGTAGAGTGTCTTACCACTGGCGAGAAAGTCTCCTCATAGACGACTCCATACTTCTGTGAATAACCTTTTTTTATATATACACAAGCACGAAAATGACTCAACACCACCTGATGTGAAGCGGTAAGAAGAGTCCATATGCGAAGACAGCTATTGCAGTTCAGACACTGCTCTAGCCGCCTCTACCTTGCCGGCACGAAAGGTGCTTTTTCACGCCTATTTTGAAGGAAACCATATCATAGGAAGGAAGGAACACATGTGCTGGCAAATAATTCCAAGTTCTTGAAGTTCGACAAAGAAAAGAGCTACTAAATTTCTTAGTACGTGATGTTGAGGTGGAGACAGTGAATTGATGACTCCGACGACCGGCACGCGTGCTCCTGAGTAGGAAAGGGGAAGGTGGGATAAGGTCAAATAGCTCTTCAGAGCACTCTACGTGATATAGCCGATAGAAGGCGCTAAGCGACGCAATGTCACGACGCAATTGCGAGACTCAAGGTTGTTCGTGACCTCTACATCGCCAATGATACGGACAGCACGACGCTGCAATCAGTCCAGGGCATCAAATAGGTACTTGGCGGAGCCATCCCACAAGTGCGAGCAATATTCCACGCAAGACCGGACCTGAGTTTTATACAGCAGGCATAATTGGTCAGGCGTGAAAAATCGACGCACCTTGTTCAGGACACCGAGCTTCCGAGAGGCTGTTTTTATCACGGTTTCGATGTAGTTCCTGGAATTCAGATCGCAACATATCTCCATGCCTAGCAAGTTTAGGGAGCCCTGTGCCGAAAGAGTCGTGCCCTGAAGAGACGGAAGGGGAAGGAACGGCGACATTTTGGCAGTAAACGCGCACACCTGTGTTTTCTTAGCATTGAACTCAACAAGATTGTTAGAGCCCCATTCAGTATTCAGTATCTGAATACGAGGTTCAACACATGCACCGTACTGTCATCTGCATAGCAATGAATGTTTCCTCCGTTCATTGATATGAAGAAGAAAGAGTGTGGGGGGGGGGGGATAAATTTGTTATAAGTCGAGCTTAGAAGTTCAAAAGTCCACCATTGCGAACTCTCTTCTTTTTAAAAACCCATTTACATTTAATTGGTTTCCGGTTTTTCGGTTTCTCAACGAGAGTCAAACAATTATTGTCATTAAAGGATTTATGCTCATCTGTCATTGCTTTTCTCCACTCAGCTGCTTCTGTGCTTGATAAGTCTTCCTGTACTGTGTCTGGGTCATCATCATTGCTACACAATTTTTTCACAAACAGGATGGACATTGAACCTATATCTGTATCTTCATACTCCGATGAATCGGTTGTCACCCCTTAAAGTGTTGATCGCCCTGGAATGTAAGTAGGATCCGCAGAACTATTTGATTCTAAAGTGTTGTCAGTCTCACTGTCTGAATCATTTACTGTAATTATGCTCGGCCGTGTTCTTAATTGGTCATCAGAAATCTCCAGAGATTTCTGATGTCTAACAGTAGATGGTTCAGCCTGTCCATCTTGCTATGAGCACTGGTCATTCTCCAGGACTGATTCTGGGTAGTGAGCAACACTCACAGATTTCCTCGAAGCATCATTTTGAGGAAACTCAATGAACTCAGAGGTAAAATTATCATCATGCGACTCATTTCCATTAAAAAAATTATTAGCTAAAAAATCACATCTCTTGCTTTGACACACTTGTAGTTTTTTGTAGGATCCAATAGTCTATAACTTTTTGTACCCTCACAGTACCCTACAAAAATATGCTATTTAGATTTGCTGGTTAAAGATATCAGTTTAATATATATATTTTTTCTATACACTTGTGATGACTGTTTATCCATACCAACCTTCCTAACCAACATGCACATAACTATACGTATCTATGTGTTCAACGCGCGCTGTGACGTTTCACATTCGTCTTTGGGCTACGTGCGCCTGCGAACTCGCTCCGCAATTTTTAAGTAATATTTGATGTTAATCACCTATAAAGTGAATCTGAACAATCTATAAGACTGCATAAACTAAGTATAAATAGATGTGATTAGTGTATTCAGTACGTTTAGCACCGTAGAACTTGGACAATTGAAGCTGCCACGTGGTGCTGGTTTCGCCGGGTGTTAATAAACAGAAAAAGGGACTATTCAAGTAAGTGCATGTTTCCTTTCCTTACTTTTAAGCTGTTACCATTATTTCCACGTCTACAACAGCTGAATTCCTGTCTCCAGTCATCACAAGTGCTAATATATTGTTCATCTGCGGTTACACTTTTCACAATTAAAATCAAAGAATACAGTCCACTAAATTTCGTTTACCAGCTACCATGAAATCTTATTAAATATTATTTTATACAAACTGGTATAGGCAATTAGGTCTTATCACCAACAATTTTTGGTCACTTCGGTCGGACAAGAAAATAAAATATTATTTCTTGACCACTTAGTTTTTTGAATTTCCGCATTTTATGCAGATTGTAGATAATTTTTAATCTAAAAATATTTTATCTTACAGTTATAAGTGCTACATACAACTAGACATTTCATTAAGTACGATATTTTTACTAGGCTAAGAATAGAAGTCAAAATCTAGTATTTTATCCCGCATTGACAGCTATTCTATTATATTTTTCATATCGCATAACTAGTATACAATCGTACGAAGTTATCTGTTCTTTAAGTTAAAATAGCACAATTATAATACGTTGAACAATTGTTCCATTTATTTCTCACGCACCTTTTTTCCAACCACCCGCATTCTTCAACATTTTGTCGAGACGCATGAGCCCGCCGCTCGCAACAGTGCACGAGTAATTTTCCATTACTTTCGATCGCACGTACTATTTATTATTTGGTATTTACCTAAACCTTTTAACATTTTATGTCAACACATTCATACGTAAATATAATTTATTTTATGTCGCATACTTATTAATAATATTTTTTCTCAACGTTGTTCATTTACACGAAAACAAGAATATTATTTTTTGTTATTAATAAATACATAAAATGCCTAAAGCAAAGGAAACTTACGCCACAATTGAGTCGAAATTCCGTATTATTCAAGCAAAGCGCGATGCTTATTTTTCGAGAATGCAAAGTATATACGAGCTTTCGAAAAAAGCCCAAGCAGATGAAGCTAGCCTGGAATCATTTTTAAATAATGTTGTCATGGTTGATACATTACGGTCGGACTTCGAACGGGTGATCGACGAGTTCAATGATACAAACTTGCAAATAAATCCCGAATCTCCGATTAATTATCAAACTTGGGTATCTTTCGACCAAATGTATTGTTTTGTTAAACGCATCGAGTCATTAGTAACAGATTCTAAGCATTCTTCATATGGGCAACAATGTTCCAATGACAGAAAACCTCATTTATTCAGTTCCGCCCCTAAATTACCACCTATAGAGTTGATGTCATTTAACGGTGACATGCGAAATTGGCCGCTTTTCTATCAACAATTTAAAAATATTATTCACGAAAATCCGAATTTAACGGACAGTGAAAAGGTATTTTATCTAGTAGGTAAACTGACGGACAAGGCGTCGTGTGTATGTGCTGGTTTGTTACCCACAGCGGAAAATTATTCTTTAATATGGAACGCACTCATACAAAAATATGACGATCCCCGTTCACTAGCAGTTACCTACCTTAATCAAATATTGGAGTTTAAAACGTTACACAATAATAGCGCTGCTGGTCTTGAGTTATTTATAAACGTTTTTAACTCGTCTGTGGAGGCCCTTAAGCAATTGAAAATGACAGATTTGTCCGATTTCATATTCTTATATCTCGCCCTCCAAAAATTAGATCAAGAAACAGTTAAGCTATTCGAAATTATGAACAGTAACGTTGGTATTCCGTCATATACGTGTTTACTTGATTTTATTAAGGACCAATCTAAGGTGCTGGGTCGATCCAATAAAGTAAACGAGTCAAATCAAAATAAATCACGTAAAAATAATATACCTACACCAAAAAATATTAATAAAAATTTCATGAATATTGATAATAAAAATTTATTTCATAATAAAAACTCCACTAATAATTGTTCTTTATGCAAATCAACTCACGAGCATTTATATCAATGTTCGCGTTTCTTACATAATATGTCACCTCATGATCGATATAATTACGTTAAAAATAATCGTTTCTGTAACAATTGTTTGAGTATTAAGCATCGAACTTTAGCTTGCACTTCGCAGCGTAATTGTTCGTATTGTTCAGAAAGGCATCATTCACTTTTACATTTTAACCCGCCTAGTACTAAGTCTAATATAGCATTAAGATGCCCGGCGCGAGATTCGAACCTCGATCTCGCCACTACTTCTGCCACTGCGCGCGTGCGTGACGCAACCCGCTTATCAGACGCGCAGTCTGACAACGCTCCGCGCGTTCTTGCTAAAAACGACTTAATGCCCTCTGGTCATAAAGTCGATAGTTGTACAACTCACCACAATAATTTAACAAGTCCTAAAAATACTTTTGTTTGCAATAATATTAGTTCCCAAGCGACTACTACATTACTTGGCACTGCAAAAATAATAGTTATTGACCGATATAATAAGTCCCATTTCGTCCGCTGTTTAATTGACCCAGGCTCTCAAAGTGATTACATATCGTCTGCTTGTTGTAAGCGCCTGTCGCTGCCTATAGTTAAACAGAACCGCTTCTCTGAGGTTCATGGAATTGGCGGTGTGTCCCAACGAGTGCTTGGGAAAACTCGTGTTAAGTTTACATCACGTTTTGACAAAACTAAAGAGTATTTAAGTCAACCTTTAGTAATGGAGCAAATTACTTCCCAACTGCCAGATTCGTTTGTTAATTTCGATGCATTAGATTATATTAAAAATCTACCGTTAGCCGATGACACCTTTAGCCAACCCGGACCGATAGAAATGCTGTTAGGTGTAAGACTTTACTGTGAAATTTTATTGTTTGATAGAATCACGCAAAGTAATCATTTACCTTATGCCTTTGAAACCACTTTGGGTTATTTAATAATGGGTGACGCGCCTACTATTTGTTCTCCGAATAACTATCGTAGTTTTTGTGCTTTTACACGCGAGCCTCTAGATGAAAGGCTAGAAAGGTTTTGGCAATTAGAAGAAGTGCCCTCTAACAAGTTTTTAAGCCCCGATGAAGAGCAGTGTGAGAAAATTTATTGTTCTACAACCTGTCGTAATAAGGACGGTAGCTACACGGTTGATTTACCGTTCAAAAATAGTCCTGAAAATTTAGGAAATTCATATATAACCGCAAAAAAAAGATATTTGTTTCTTGAAAAAAGATTTTTACGGTTTCCTGAACTACGTAATCGTTATAATGAGGTTATTCTCGATTATATTAATAAGGGAATTCTTTCTAAAGTTTCTCCTATCGAATGCCTCCAGCCAGGTTTTTATTTACCGCATCATCCTGTAATACGCGAGGACAAAAGTACCACAAAAATTCGCGTTGTTCTTGATGGTAGTGCCCAGTCGGATACTGATCTATCATTAAATGATATTTTATTTACAGGACATAATTTACAGTCAGACATTTTTAATATTCTTTTGGGTGTGCGTATTTTTTCAATTGCATTTTTTTCTGACATCCGCCAAATGTATCTATGTATACACATGAATCCTGATCATTATAAATACCAACGAATATTATATAGGTTTGATTCCAAGGATCCGATGTGTCCAATTGACACTTACGAATATACAAGAGTTTGTTTTGGTCTTCGGTCGTCTCCGTTGCTTGCATTGCGTACATTGCGTCGTCTCGCTCAGGACGAGAAACATAACTATCCACAAGCGGCGCAGGTTGTGGATAGAGATATATATATGGATGACCTGGCGTCTTCTGCGTCATCTCTTGATGATGCAGTCACGATCGCAAACCAACTGATTAAGCTTTTTAAATCAGGGGGTTTTGAGCTAGTCAAGTGGACTAGTAATTCTTCTGAATTTCTAGCTTATATACCTGACAGTCATCTTTATACTGATGCTGTTTCATTTGATCAAGATGATAATAGCAATTTTAAAATTCTTGGCCTACGCTGGCTGTCGTCTTCGGACTGTTTTTTCTTTGATGTTTTACCGCCACACCTCACGGGCACAAAACGCGCTATCCTATCAGCCACCGCTCGACTTTATGATGTTCTAGGTCTAGTTGGTCCTATTATTTTGTATAGTAAATTATTAATAAAGGAGCTTTGGATTCTGAAAATTGACTGGGATGACCAACCACCTTCGCACATACTCAATTTATGGCAGCAATTTGTGCAGCAATTGCCCATGATTGCAGACCTTCGGTTTCCTCGACATTTGGGTATTCAAAAGACATCGCAAGTTACACTTTTAGCCTTCGCAGATGCCAGTGAAAAGGCGTACGGTTGTGTTATTTATGCTCATGTTGTTAATGATAATAACAAACCAGTAGTGCGCTTAATTTGCTCTAAATCAAAGGTATCGCCGCTTAAGGTGATAACGTTAGCCAGGCTAGAACTGTGCGCGATATTGTTAATGTCTAAGTTGCTTCGCGTTGTTTACGACAATATTTCTAAACGACATTCCATACATAAAGTAATGGCTTTTTCAGACTCCGAAGTCGCGCTATGTTGGGTGCATTCTAGCCCACATAGATTTAATACTTTTGTTGCCAATAGGATTTCGCAATGTCAAAATTATTTTTCCTCTGACTGTTTTTATTTCATCCCTGGGGTACAAAACCCAGCGGATTGCCTGTCGCGTGGGCTACTGCCGCGTGACTTAATAAATCATAATTTATGGTCTAAAGGCCCTGATTGGACTTCCCTGCCTTCAACTGAATGGCCTGTAACAAAGTTTGTCCCAAATTCTTCTAATAGAATTGCTGAAGAAAAAACAGTGTCTCATGTTATTTCTCAAACAGAAAATAATCCTCTATTATTATGAAGTTTAAAATTTTCTTCATGGAACAAATTTCTTAGATCTTGCGTTTATTTATTAAGATTTATTAAGAAACTCCCCTTTAATGACGTCATTACAGCTAATGATTTAGACATCGCTGAGCTGAAAGTTATTGAGGCTATTCAAGGCTCTGCCTTTCCGGATGATATTTCTAATTTACGTCTAAGAAAACTATGTTCCCCACGATTAAGAAAACTGTCCCCGTTCATATGTAATAATAATATTTTACGTGTAGGCGGTCGCTTAGACCATTCAAATTTAAATTATTTCCATAAGCATCCCGCGCTTCTTCCTAGGAACGGTCATATAATTGAAATATTAATAGATTTTTATCACCAAAAAAATCTTCATGCCGGCCCTCAACTTTTGCTGAGTATACTTCGGCAAAAATTTTGGATTTTTTCCGCTCGAAGTATTGTTAAACAACGTATACATAAATGTAATAAATGTTTTAAGCTAAATCCAAAATCGGTTTTCCCTTTTATGTCTGACTTACCGCAGTGTCGATTGGGTACTGAGCAAGCTAAAGCATTTACGCACACTGGAATGGATATGGCCGGCCCATTCTATATTACTATGGCTCGGAAACGTGGAGCTCGTAGTCAGAAAGCATATCTATGCATTTTCATATGCCTTGTGACGAAAGCCGTCCATCTGGAGCTTTCGTCAGATTTGACTTCAGCTTCTTTTCTAGATGCATTCAAAAGGTTTTTGTCCCGTCGTGGACCCTGTAGCTATTTATATAGCGATAATGGAGGAAATTTTGTTTCGTCAAAAGCTTATCTTAGTGAGCTTCATATATTTTTAAAGTCGGATGACTATTATAAAATGTTTAATAGTGAGTTAGCTAAAAACCGCATTACATGGCGTTTGAATCCCCCCAACGCCCCCCACTTCGGAGGAATATGGGAGGCAAATATAAAAAGCGCTAAATCTCTTTTATTCCGCGTTATAGGGAAACAGATTTTAACATACGAAGAGATTCTTACTGTTTTCATTCAAATCGAGGCTGTTTTGAACAGTCGACCTCTGTACGTACTGAGCTCGGATCCATCGGAGCCGACTGCTCTAACTCCTGCGCACTTTCTGTGTACTGCACCTTTACAATTTCTACCTGCAGCTGATGTCAGCGGCGAACGCGTTCATTTATTAAGTAGATTTTCATTAATGGACTCATTGGTCCAATCTTATTGGAAACGATATAAGTGCGAGTATCTCCATAATTTACAAGTGAGAGAAAAATGGAACACTCCGTCCAACCCTGTTACTATTGGGACCATCGTTCTAATAAACGTGGACAATGCTCCACCGTTGCAGTGGCCATTAGGCATTATAGTTAAAGTCTTTCCCGGCAAAGACGGCGTTATTCGTGTCGCTGAAATAAAAACTAAGAGTGGCACCTATACGCGCCCTGTTGTGAAGCTTTGTCCGCTTCCAACACAATAGTTACCTACTATTATTATAATTAATAAGTATTTCATATTGTGATAGTATGTATGTAGCTCTTATAATAGGTATGTTTTTAGGTTTACTTAGCTATGTAACGTAGTTTTTTTTTATTTTTGTTTCGAAGGGAATCCTTCAAGGGCGGGGGAATGCTGGTTAAAGATATCAGTTTAATATATATTTTTTTTCTATACACTTGTGATGACTGTTTATCCATACCAACCTTCCTAACCAACATGCACATAACTATACGTATCTATGTGTTCAACGCGCGCTGTGACGTTTCACATTCGTCTTTGGGCTACGTGCGCCTGCGAACTCGCTCCGCAATTTTTAAGTAATATTTGATGTTAATCACCTATAAAGTGAATCTGAACAATCTATAAGACTGCATAAACTAAGTATAAATAGATGTGATTAGTGTATTCAGTACGTTTAGCACCGTAGAACTTGGACAATTGAAGCTGCCACGTGGTGCTGGTTTCGCCGGGTGTTAATAAACAGAAAAAGGGACTATTCAAGTAAGTGCATGTTTCCTTTCCTTACTTTTAAGCTGTTACCATTATTTCCACGTCTACAACAGCTGAATTCCTGTCTTCAGTCATCACAAGTGCTAATATATTGTTCATCTGCGGTTACACTTTTCACAATTAAAATCAAAGAATACAGTCCACTAAATTTCGTTTACCAGCTACCATGAAATCTTATTAAATATTATTTTATACAAACTGGTATAGGCAATTAGGTCTTATCACCAACAAGATTTAGGATCTAGTTTGCTCCTTTTTGGAGTAACAGCATAAGCGATGCACTTTTGTATTGTTCCATTTTTCTTCAGGTACTTGTCTAAGTAGAGCCTTAGTTGGTGTCCGGTTCTTTAGATATACAGCGGTGTTCACTGCTTCTGCCCAGAATTTGTTAGCATGCATCTGGTTTTCTCTACAATGGTTCTATTTGCTCTCTCAGCCACAACATTTTTTTGTGGGGAATATGGGACTGTTGTATGATGCTTGATGCCATTCTCTTTCAGTACCCCTAGCACGAACATTTGAAATTTTCGTTTCGTTATCGTATCGTTAGTTTTTGTATGAAATTTTGAGCAGCGCCCCTAGAGGACAATTTTGGAACTATCATTCGAAACTTTCGTCTCGTCACCCTATCGTCATCGTACGTAACGATAGCATTTGTATGGGAAACGTTAACATGAACAATTATTTTGCTATCGAAAACGACGAAAGCGTTAGGTGTCAAAACTGTCATTATGAAAGTGTCATTTTAAGTAATCAATATTATTTAATATTAAATTTGAAACTAGTATTATAAATATAAAACATAAAAATGAACCGCATCTTAAGAAATCGCTCGTCGTTGTCTCAAATGCTAATATGGGCTCGAATATTGCGAATTGCAAATCAATCACGGTGAGTAAAAATTCAAATACTTAGATCCAATGAACATTTTTTTAAAACAACTGCTATTAGATAGATTACCTACTTTATTTATTTAATTTAGTGAAACTTCAAGGCAACCTGGTATTAGAAATTCTAATACTCATCTGAGTAATACTGAATTTATGAAAAGGTTTAGATT
The DNA here is from genome assembly GCA_947347705.1 of Nymphula nitidulata. NCBI lineage: Eukaryota > Metazoa > Arthropoda > Insecta > Lepidoptera > Crambidae > Nymphula > Nymphula nitidulata. The sequence continues at coordinate 14,423,080 of OX374636.1, forward strand.
TACCAAGCAAGCTTTTGATTTCTTAACTGAAGAATTGCGCCTAAAAACTAGCCTCCGACGTAGTAAGAGAATTAGTATGGAACAAAAAGTAAGTCGCCCTTATCATGGAATTTATATTTTAAATACGGTACATAAATGCTAATCACTTGCAGTTTTACTAGATAGCTCGTCTGATATCGACTAAACTCTCGAATCATTAGCGTATAGAGCTATGAAACGAGTTATGTTGGGTGCTTCTCTGCGAGATAGAATCAGAATTGAAATCATCCGGAAGAAAACCAAAGTCACTGACATAGCTCATAGGATTAGTAAGTTGAATTGGCCACTGCCACTTCAACTTACTAATCCTATGTCCGTGCATAATTGCTATGTTCCTGCCCACTGACAGGGAACATAGCACGCAGAGCAGACGGCCGGTGGGGCGTTAAAGTTCTAGAATAGCGACCACGTACTGGAAAGCGCAAAGTAGGACGGCCTCTCACTAGATGGACAGACGACCTGGTCAGGGTCGCGGGGAGCCTTTGGGTGCGGGCTGCGCAGAACCGTTCTATTTGGAAATCGATGGAGGAGGCCTTAGTTAAGCTGTGGACATCATAGGCTTATATGATGATGATGATGATGATGATGATGATGATATATGCGATATCGAGAAAAACTGTATGGAATTACACAGCGTTACAATTAAATACCATTAAAAAGATCCTAAAAAGTTTAAAAAAAAATTAACGATTGAATTTGTTTATAGGTACTATGTGCACTATCGTTTTATGCAACTGGTTCCTATCAACGAGTCATAGGAATGGCCCAAAATTTAGGACAGACGACGGTGAGCAGTGATATTTAAAGGAGGTGACTGATGCTCTGACTAGTCCTCAAATAATTAAAACCTATATTACATTCCCCACGACAAGGACACATAGAGATGAAGTAAAACATAAGTAAGAAAAATAATTTATTGAATTTATTGTAAAATAATCGGAAAATAAGTAATTTGTTTATTTATTTGCCCCAGGTTTAACAATAAGTATGGGATCCCTGGAGTAATCGGATGCATTGATGGGTCCCACTTTCACATTTTCTCTCCAAATAAGGAAGTCGAACATTTATTTTACTGCAGAAAACATTTCTATTCGCTAAATGTGCAAATGGTAATTAAAATTTTATTTGATTACTACGCGCTACTTACATACTTGCAGTAATTGTGATATTTACTTTCATCAAATGTAGGCTAGAACAATAAAACTAAAAATCAAAACGTATTTAAGTAAGTACCTATAAAACATATTCAAGTACCTAAGTACTTATCTTATCTTATCAATAAGATACTAGATAGATAGGAACTCATCTTATCAATAAGATAAGTAAGTACCTACGTAATATAAAGGAAGTAGCTCAAAGAGTTGTCCAAGTTTACTTGGACAACTCTTTGAGCTACTTCCTTTAGTCGTGGTAGTCGGCATTGGGCCAGGTGTTATATCGCTCCCAGGACCGATGGTCCTTGCGGCCGAAAGGATTTACAGATGCTACCACGGGTCGAAAGACGCAGCGTTAGCAGGCCTCCAACAAAGGGGACCGTCGATCTGGTGAAGGTCGCAGGTATCCGCTGGATGAGTGTAGCGCAGGACCGATTGACGTGGAAATCATTAATGCATTAGGGCAAGCCTTTATCCAGCAGTGGACGTCATTTGGATGAAATGATGATGATGATGGAAATGTAAATATTGCTATTTTATGAACCAAATCAAGTATTTTTCAACGGTATTGAGTTTAATATTCTTTTTAGATTAGTATTTGTAAATGATAATTAATTTTATAATTGTTAAAAACATTTATTGAATTATAATCGACTAATAATATTATTATAATTCCTTTCTTCATAATATTGTAATTATGAATTTATGACTAAGTTGTTATATTACAGATATGTGACAGTGATTGTAAAATTTTAAATGTCAACACCAAATTTGGAGGAGCCACCCATGATGCATTTGTTTGGGAAAATTCCCAAGCAAATCGTTTTATGCGAGATTTATATTATAATAGTAATGAAGAAGCGTGGCTATTAGGTAAATATGGAGTACTTTTACTGTGTATAATGTGTGTCATGACATGAGCATGTAATGTGGGTATGTACATACTTACTTACATTCATTCAAAATTTTTTGGATGGGCAAATGGCCCATGGTGCTTTTTTATCCGATTCCAAAAAATTTTGGTTAACAATTCGACCCGTATGTATGTAATATTATCAGAATTACATAGTTTTTGTATTATGTATGTTAGTCTATACCAGCGGGTGAACATGGCTGCCAAATTTTGTAAGTCTATGTACGTATGCTTGTATATTTGTGTGTTTGTCTTCGTATATCTCAAGAAATTGAAGTCGGATTACACAAATTCTTTTTAAATTGGACTAGATGTAGTCCAAAAAAGGGGAACTGTGGAAGTTTGATCGAAATCGGTTTAGTAGTTCTTGAGATAGAAAGATCAGTCACTAAGAAATCATGTCGTTGGCGTTATGACCTAAAGAATGAAATTAAAATCGGCTTCTTCAATTTAATATTTTTTTTTATTTCTAGTGTTCTTAAGTCGGTTAAGATTTTAACATTGAATTATTATTTAATCACACAAATATTTTGGGTTACCTACAATTCAAATAAAACATTAACTTGGCATAAGTAGACTATAGGTTACTCTGTGGCATAAGTGTAACCGACTAGCTCTCGGAGATCTTAAATTGGCCTATGTATTGCATTATTTATTATTTCCCATGTTACTACTAGTACAGTATGTAGTAAAGAGGGTAATATAGGTATGTATGTACTGAAGCTGATCCAGAAAATCATTATCTTATTTACAATAGTTTACATAATTTTCAGGTGATTCTGGTTATCCACAAAGACCCTGGCTAATGACACCAATAACTGATGCTCCTGAAGGAAGCCCAGAAGCTAACTACACTTCTATCCACGGAAAAGCTAGGGTCACAATAGAGAACACATTTGGCCGAATCAAAAACAGATGGAGATGTCTGTCGAAGGACCGCACACTTCATTATACCCCTGAGAAGTGTGCCAAAATTATTATGGCTTGTTGTGTATTACACAACATAGCCATAGATTTAAATATATTAGAACCAGACCAGACGGATACTAATATGGGACCACACGAGGAAATAACGTCTTCATATCCCATCCCATCTCAATCTACTGATGAGATTCTCGATACTCAAGTTCAGGACCATGGGGGATATGAGTTACTTCGTGGTAGAACCCGAAGAACAATTTTAGTTGACAGAATGAACCATTGATTTTATAGTGGACGCAAACAAACAAAAAAGACCTTTACATAAAGATATTTATCCCATACTTATTGTTAAAGCTGGTGCAAATAAATAAACAATTTAATTAATTTCCGATAAAATTAATAAAATTTCTAATAAATTCATTAAATTAATTTTCTTACTTATGTTTTACTGTTGCACTGTTGAAGATTTATTTTATTTATACATTCTCAGGAACATAGTAGCAGGTAACGATATATATTTGACAATAAATATTATGTCTGATACATAATATTTATTGTCAAATATATAGATAAAATACATTTATTTATTAATATTTTTTTATTTATTCGTAGTGTTGAAAATTATATTTAAGGCCTCCCTGAAAAACTCAAGCCCATTGTGCCTGCAATTGCAGCTCAACATCACGCTGCCGCAACCGTTCTCTTTCGATATCCATCCACAAACGGTCACGCTCTCTTTCACTCTCCTGTGCATTTCTTTGATTGTCCAAGGCAATGCTTGTGAGTGATACTTTTTTTTTTCGCATTTTTCTTTTTGGCTGCCATTGTTTTAATGGCGATGCTTGAAGTAACGGGGAATAAGCAGGTGGTGGAACCACAGTAGGTTGTCCACTGGTGCCCGGTGTGTTCCATGTTTCTGCAAATTGAAATTATGTTATAATTTGTTAAGTACCTACTCGCTTAGCCTACTCACAATTGATTTTCTATTGTGTGTAGTTGCCGGCGGGTTGTTAAGGGGCTCAAGGTTAGGCTTGTATTATTGAAACTAGATAAAAGACACCAGAGATTAAAAATACCTGAAAACCCTCCAGTAATATGTTCCACTTCCACAGATTGAAATTGCTCAGTCTCATCCTGCTAAGTAATAAAGTTCTATCAGTCTTATTAAATATTTGAAATTGTGTAGGTAAAGCAATTTAGTTTTCAAAGTATTTTTTGCAATTAAAAAAAATCTTAATATTTTTTGCCAAGAACAACAACGGCCTGTTTGTGGGGCCACCTCTCCTTGGTGCAGCTGGGGCTGAGAAAGTACTTGGAATACCAAGTGGCGGAGTTGCGATGCCGCGCCGCGTTGCAGACCGACGTCTTCGTGGGCCTCCTCGCCCAATCTCAACAGCCACGACGACGACGCGCCAACCAGCCGTCTCCTCCGACGCGGCGCAACTTTGAAGAGGCAGGCACCGCGTCTGGGTACTCGCCTCCGTCACCACCACCACCGTACTCGATGGCACCACCGATGCCGACATTTTACGGGACTTGGCCAACACCTGTCGACACATCTTCGCCGGTGCCAGTCGAGTGTTATTCCCCCCACACCACTCACGCGCTTTATTGCAATGAGGAGATGCCGGGATTGCAAGCAATAGAAGACGAGCTGCAACAATACGCCCGCCGACGGCAACAGTTGGCAAACAACCTCGTGATGGAGGCAGAGCCGCCGGCGGGCCCATTAGAGAATAGACGATCTTTGTCGCCGCCACTGAACGTGGCGTCTGTACATAATTTACCGGACCTGCCGCCGCCGCTGCGACGGACCAACAACACGGTAGATCCGACATCGCATTTTCATACTTAGGTAGTTTATTTAGTTGATAATTTTTGTATATTAGTTATTAGTAGTAGTTTTATATAGTAGTTAGTGAAGTAATTTTTTTTTTACATTTGATTTTAATATTAAAATTGGTCAGTTTGCACGCCGACTTTGAAGACGCGTAACCGCGGTGGAATTACGCAGGGGTAGGGCCGCGGCAAAAAGTGCCATCACGCACGCATTCCGCACAAATTTTCCATTTATTCGGCGAATAAATAAGACATTTCTGCGGAATGTGCGCGGCATCGTGAATTTTGCCGCACGAACTTTTGGGATAAATTTACGGCAAGTGTGTGGAGCTACGCAGACTTGCCGCAGATGCAACCACCACCGTCACGGCTCATGGCCGACAATCCGTGACGGCTACGTCGTTGGGAGTCGGTAGACATGACACATTTTCATTGGGAGAGGTCTGCCGTAGTCACACTATTGTGTGAATAGCGCAACTCCCTTTTTTTAAATTAATTTATATGAATAATAAATCATGGAAACCTTTCCCGAGTCATTTTTAATATTTTCACACGATCCACCGGTATCAGCCTCAGGGGCGCCGGCCCACGTACTGAATCTGTACACATGTCGCGACAAAGACATGGTGCCGGTTGGTGGTGTAGCGGTGAAAGATAAAAGCAATGTACGAACAAATTCGGCGGGCCAAGATTAATGCCGCCCTTTTGATCGAGGAGTACAAGAAGCTGCACAGGTATACCGCGATCCTCGCCAGATATCCCGAGCTCGGTTCTCATTTACTTGTACGCATTCGTCGAGCTACGAGGGGGGATTACGAGTACCCGCCAGAGATGCAACCGTACGCCATCGTGGTACGCGTGATGGTCTCCAAAAGTTTGACTGAAAAACTGTCTACAATAAATTTCACGTCGGTGACGTGCGACGACAGTGAGTCGGTGGCCAAAATCTTGCGGTTTACGCCCGGCTACGATTATGCGGCAGCCCAGACGCCCGAGTTTGTCATCTGCGGACCTCAACGTCGGTACGGTGTGAACGTGCGCTACAGCGATCGACTTCAGTGCCCGGTTCTCGAGAATCAAGCATATCTGGGTCTCAACGTACATGGATGTGTTGGCACAGTGCTTGCCATTTATCGACCAGAGCTTGTCGCTGACCCTCTACATGCCCGACGACGAGGAGCGCGATTATGACCGTCTGGGCAAATTGATATTTAAAGCGTGGCGTCAGGGGTTCAAAACGGCCCTCTACTATCTACGCATGAACGCTGCCTCTCGACCGATTGACGTCTACCGGGGTGATCAAATCTCTAATTGTCACAGGAGTAATAAACCCGACGGCGCCGGTTGCTGCGGCTAAAGACGTAATTTTTTTTAGTAATCATTTTTTTTTTTTAGAAATCAATAAATATAGGGTATAGGTTATGTATATGTAAATATAAGTTTGGTACAATAAATATGTAATCATTAGGTACAATAGTTTACAATAAATGTATATTATAAATATTTTTTTCATTTGTTCGTCAGTCTGATTAAACTGGTCGACGCGAGCACACGCTTTTAGTAATTATGACTACAGAGAAGGAGTATTCAATCCATTTCGACGACATTCCCCGGTCGGCGGTGCAGATTTTCTTTGCCGCTGTGCAAAATTCTCCAACTCCATTCTTGTCTCCAAAGGGTGACACGCGCCTCGCCAACGTGGCGGTGTCTGACACAGCCATTGGCAACCGCTACGGCATTCCGCACAACTGCGAAACCTGGGCCCCAATCGCGCTATTTATTAACGTATTTACCAAACCAAAACCAAAATCATAAACGCTCCGTTGAGCACATTTCGTATCGCGCTAAACTTATAAATGGAAACGTTTCAGCTATGTTTTGGATTATACGTCGGAGGAGCGATCGATTGAACTTTCTGAATTTTTTTGGTATCGCGCTATTTTTTGACAGCGTTTTTAACCATAACCGTAACGCTAGGAACGTATTTACTGTACTCAAATAACCGTTTCTGATAAAGTTGATGCCGAGCAACTTTAACGTCAGCGTCTGACCCATTTTTTTAAAAGATTACCACAATGCTCGGTTTATATCTCGACCTATTTGACGCCGCTCACGAGGTAGATGTAGCTGAGGATAGAGCATCCACCCGTAGGCAGAATGGTGCAGCAAGACCGCGTTTGCAGACATTGTCGGAGACAAAATTTATAAAGCGCTATCGCCTGTCAACCTTGTTGTTTGCTGGGTTGGTAGAAGAGCTCCGACCTCACATACCCGCCCCTCTTCGATCGGATGGTATAGATGTGGAGACAAAAGTAAGTGTTTCTGTACCTATCCTAATTCTAATTCATACTAGGAATATGAATGTGATAATATTTTTTAATGTCTATTACTATCATAGTGACTTTAACAAGATTGTGCTTGGTAGTTACTTATAAGTAGGTGTGTTTCAGATATTAATCGCTTTGTCCTTTTATGCGACTGGCTCCTACCAGACACTGGTTGGAGATAGTAAAGACCATCCGATATCACAAGCCAGTGTGAGCAAAGTTCTAAAGGAGGTTACAGAGGCCCTCAATAACCCTGCCATAATAAATAAATATATAAGATTTCCTTTTAGAAGAAGTGAAAGGCAGAATTTAAAAAGAAGGTGAATAAAAAGTTTCATTACTTCATGCCATTTTTATTGTCTTTTTAAATGCTAAATTAAATGTTTTAATTTTTTACTCCAGTTTCTACAGAGCCACAAAAATGCCAGGGGTCTTGGGGTGTATTGATGGCACCCATGTGGCCATCATTAAACCCTCACAAAATGAAGAGCGTTACATCAACAGAAAGGGGTATCATTCTCTGAATGTTTTAATTGTAAGTAATAATAAATCACATTAATGTCTTAATTTAAATGGAAGCACTATTTCTATTGTTAATTCTACACAACATAAATAAGTGGTGAGACCTATATTTTACTTTTTGTAGATGTGTGACTCTGATTTAAATATCATGGGTGTAGACCCAAGTTATCCAGGGTCCACCCATGATAGTAGAGTGTGGGAAGGAAACATCCTCAAGGGAGTCATTGAGAGATTCTATGAAGAAGAACATGAAGATGTTCATATGTTAGGTAAGCATTATAACTGGCATCATTGCTTAAAGATAAAATTTATAATTTATAATAGAATTTAGACAAGGTAGTTACTAAAGAATAATATTTATTGCTGTAGGAGATTCAGGATATCCCTGGAGGACAACTATGTTGACACCAGTTTTGAATGCTGTCCCCGGGTCTGCAGAGGCCTACTATACAGACCTCCATGTCTCTGCACGGTCTTCTGTAGAACGGTGCATAGGAGTGCTGAAAGCTCGATTCAGGTATATACAAAAGAGATATCTATTTTGTAAATATGTGGCTATGTAGGTCAACCTACTTGGGAACCTATTTAGCTTTTACCTCTGATGACATTATTATATAAATATTTTTTTTTAAAGGTGTCTACTGGTTGATAGAAAGCTGCACTATTGTCCAATTACGGCAGCAAGGATAGTGAATGCATGCTGTGTCCTGCACAACATCGCTCATGCCGCGGGGATTCATTATGAACCCCTCACTGCCGAGGAACTGCGCCGTGAGCGTGAGCTCAGTGAGCGCGCGTCTGTACGCAGGCGCGGGCGCGAGAGCGCTGCCGCTGCGACGACGGGGCTCCGTGCAGCCCGGGCGCGACACTTGCTCGCTGGCCGTCAACGCCGCGACGCCATAATACGCTTACTTTGGCGTGAAAGAAACATACAGGTGTTTTAAAAAATATATTCTTTGAAAATTATTTTTATTTTTATTTATTCCAACAACATTTTTAGAAAGGAAATTTTTGTGGAGGACATTTAATTGCTTTCACCCTATAACATAATACCTATATGTTACACACTTTTTGAAAAATATACATAGGTATATTAAATTATTCACTATTATAGGTAGGTATATCTGTAACGTTAAACATATCCAATCACATTGTTTTCAATTTTATTTAGCATTCGTACAAAAATGAACTAAATTGAAATTTAATTAAAGAAGAAAGAAGAAGAAAAAAATAATATTAATTATTACAAAGAATGAAATAATTCGACGTGAGTAATCAAAACGTACATAACAACAAAACATATTACAATATATCACAGAAATATAATATATCACTCACATTATACAATGTGTTCAACAAGACATGACACGAATGACGTGTTTGAGGCACAAAAGTTATATTCATCTATTATTATATTTAGGTATTAATTCAGGTATAAAATGGTCACAATAAAAAAATAGACACCTTGTGATACAGAGACGAGATAGCGAAAAAAACTTATTTATTACTAATAAAAATGTATTTAAACTAGAAAAATTTCACGCCCTGAGCGGGGATCGAACCCGCGACCTTCCGCGATCCGGGCGACCGCTCTAACCATCTGAGCTACCCACGACTTGGGATATCCCTGTGAAATTCTTCTAGTGTATCTGTATTTGCGTTATGAGCCAACGTCGTTCTAACGCCAACGTTTTCTAGTATAAATACACTTTTTTCTAGTTTAAATACATTTTTATTAGTATTTTTTTCCAAACATTAATGTTAAAAATCAAAATTAAAAATAATAATTATTTATTATTATGTAAAACATAAGTTTTGTACTTTGTTTATGTAGCTACAAGTTTCATCAATGAATAGTTGGGTCACCACCTTGAGTCGATAGTTAAATCAGTAAAACGCCAGATAATCTTCTTATTTCTGATTATGTGGCAAACCTTGCCTCACTCCACAATTTCAATTCCACTGTTCAAAATTAATGTTGTGTAGAAGTCGATGTCTGAAACAATAATAATTAGTATTTTTAGAGAGGACATAGCTTTGATTCGCTCGAACTGGAGCGCCCGATGGATGATACCTCCACCTTACAGAAGTTCGCAGCAAAATGAAACTGCTTTTGCAGTGTCGTTTTCCTGCGGTGGGTAAGGTTGCCAGACCTTCTCAAGGAGTCGCCGTATTGGCAACGGGTAGAACATTTTTACAGGGTCGGTAACGCGTAAGTGATACCCTCGGTGTTGCAAGCGTCCATAGGCTACGTTAACCTCTTATCATCAGGTGGGCGGTATGCTTGATTGCCACCTTAGTGGTATAGTAAAAAAAACCGTTTTAACGGCTTCCTTTCACCCTACCTTTTCTTTATATCTGTTTAAAAAGGAGAGTCGATGATTACGGTGGATATACTAACCCTTCGTGCTCTCCTGGTTTGGCTTTGCAAGTAGCTGCAAATTGCGGGTACCAAACTGCTAACACTTTGGCAAATTATCGCCGTTGTTTGAGCCCTCAACCGGTCCGCCTCTGCTCTGACTAAAGCCGCGTCAGCCTACGCCTTCGCGGCCTCCGCGAGCAAAAGCTCACTGCGCGCTCGCATCTCCTCGATGCGCATCACCATCGCGCGGCTCTCATCGAGCGCACCTCGGTTAGCTGTCGGAAAAATAACGTATTGGTTAAACCACAAATGAAGGTATAAATCATGCTTATTAACATTAGAATTGAAATTATATTCGGGATATTTACAATATAACTTGTTGGCAACCCAGTTTTTATCTACCTGTGATCATAGTACCTAACTGTGCCGTAATATCGTGAACTTACAATCAAATTACGTGGTAAATATCCCGAATACAATTTTGTTCTAATTCTAGCATGTATTGCTATGTTAATGTTTGTCTGACTGTTACGTCACTTCTAAGCCATTAAACAGATACAGATGAAATTTGGCATGGAGATAGATATAATTGTGAGAAAAGACGTAGGCTATTTTCGACGTGATACCAATTTCACAAGGGCCATTAATACTTAATAATACAGATTTAGAATCCTATTTATTATACGGTGCTTTCTAGCAATTAGGTTCCTAATTGTCCACTTCCATCTTCGGGCGTAGTATAACTTACCATCACTTGAGATAAAGGCCAAGAGCTACCCCGTTCAGAATTTCAAAAAATGATGGGTATATTACTTACTTTGTGCTGGGGTAGGTCTTGTTGCCCTTTGGTGTCTCGGGCGAGGCCTCGACCGCGGTTGTTGCCGATGTCGACGGGGCGTGGATATCGGAGAAGGACCGGGAGAGACAGGGCGCGACGGCAACCGAGGTGACGATTGAGTAGGCGACTGTGGAGGCTGAGGTAGCAACAGCGATTGTGACAGTGGGGACTCTACTATTACCTAATTTGATCTGAAAATTATAGTGTCACATTTTGAAAAGTATTTTAACTATTAATTTAATAGTCAATTTACTTTTCAATTAATAGTTAATAATCTATGAGAATTTAATAGCTAGCACAACTTGCAAACTAAACTTCTAATGATCCCTGGATAAGACCGTTCTCAAACAGTTACAGGAAACACTTACGGCATAGGCGGGGATAATGATGGCCCAGGTAAGAAAAAAATTCACGTCCTGAGGCAGGAATCGAACCCGCGACCTTTCGCAATCCGGGCGACTGCTCTGACCACTGAGCCACCCAGGACTTGGCACCCCGGACTTTGGCTTCGGCTTTTTTTTGGACTTTGGCTTTTAGAATAATGTTAAAATCAAAAATTAAGAATATTTGAAAGCACTTCCCCAACTTAAACGAATCGTAGGTATTTGTAAAATACTAGTTTTGGATGTTGAAATAGAATATTTCGACATTGTAGGGTGGACATTAGCTCATAAACGCAAATACAGATAGACTAGAAGAATTTCACAGGGATATCCCAAGTCCTGGGTGGCTCAGTGGTCAGAGCAGTCGCCCGGATTGCGAAAGGTCGCGAGTTCGATTCCTGCCTCAGAATGTGATTTTTTTCTAGTTCTATTATATTTTAATTAATAGAACAGACTTATAAAATTTAAATATTCATGAAACTACGAACTACTTTCATGAAACATAAACTATTAAAAAATAGAAGAAGTTAACGAAAACAATTTCCAGGGTAGCTGTATAGATGCTAACTTAAATTGGAAATCACACATATACATATATACTATTAATATTATAAATGCGAAAATGTGTATGCATATCTTTGTCTGTATGTAGGGATAGATGTGTTTGTTCATACACATTCACACAAAAACTAAGGAAAGATTTTAATGAAACTTTACAATCTATATTATTGTAGGTAACAAATAGAATAAAAGAAAAAATATCCTATTAATATTATATATCCGAAAATGTGTATGCACTTTATGTCTGTGTGTAGGGATAGATGTATGTTTGTTCATACACATTCACACAACAACTAAGGAAAGATTTTAATGAAATTTTACAATAATATAGCTCATACATCTGATTAACATAAAGCTATCTAGTAAAAGATAGGCTAGTTGATGTACTTATCCTGGTAAGACAAAGTCGCAGGCAGAAGCTAGTATTATATAAAGATAATAGGCATGACGAAAGATTTTGAAATTCTCTTCCGTAGTGTATATATACATTTACTATTTACGAAAAAACCTATATTTTGGTATAAAACTAATGAATATCTAAGTTTAAAGCCATTTTTCTAAATTTTTTGCAATAGTGCGCGAAAACAGCTTAAAGTGTCATGCCGTCGGGTCTGACGTCACGCATTGGTAAACGTCAAATTGTTTCTACGCGCAATCAGAGGAAAATTATCAACATTGCTTATTTCGTGTGATAAAAATGAATTCTAAATTTTATAAGTGGTGTGCAGTGCCTCAGTGTAAAAACACATCAATAACAACACCCAACAAGGTGTTTGTATATGTCCCAAATAAGAAAATAATAAGAGATAAATGGTTAAAGCTCGCACTGCGAAACCCAAACGACGTAGTTATGAATTCGCCTCTTTATTTCTGTGAAGACCATTTTGATGTGAGTATGTTAATGTATTGATACGTTTTAAATTTAAAATATTCGTTTGACGTGAAATAGTTTATTGAAGCTAATGAATAAATAATTTATTCAGGTTATGTTCATTTTGGTCTTGGTTATCATTCGTTTTATCAATTTTAATTGTTTGCTTTTCTTTTTCCAGTTGCCAAATGATATGGAAAATTATATGGAGTATCATGTGATGGGGTCGGTATCACAAGTCCGTATGAAACCAGGATGTATGCCCAAAAAATTTATTTGCCAACCAGATAGGAATACACGAATATCTGACACAACAGAGAGACCATATATTGCTAAGAAACGAAGGATGATGGTACTTGAAGAGTGTGAAAAGCAATTCAAAGAAAGTATAATCACAGAACAATCAAGTTCTGAAGACATTGCATCTAGTAGTTCAGGTATATATTTTATTGATAGAATATAGTATTGAAAAAGTTAACTTTATTCTCAGTATAATTACATGTACATTGTTGGTACACCCAAAACTACATAGGTCCTAGTAATCTCCTATTTGATAACTTTGCACTTAAATAACAAAATATTTGTTTTACAGTTCATCAGATTGTTGAAGAAATTTCCCAATTAACACCAAGAGTGTTGGATAAATCAGTTCAAGTACACTTATGCAAAACATTTAGAAGTAAAGCTAACCAAACAAAAGTTAGTTTGGTAAATCAGATGACATCACGATTGAAGCCGTCCCTACAATCTGTCTCTACTTCACCATTTAAAATCATGCATGGTGTTAATAGTAACCCCTCAAGACCAAGTATAAATGTTTTCAGTAAAATTGTTAAACAAATAGAACAATCAGATAGTGATACTTCATATACTCCCTCCGCGACTCACTCAGAATCATCAATATCCATAAAATCTCTTCAAGTGGAGTCTACATCTGACTGTAGCGAGATGCTAGTAGATGGCAAAAGGAGAGAAGATTTGAATGCTTTAGAGTGCACCTTGAAGAAAATTCAAAAAAGCCCCCGATCATATATTGGCATTCCTTTAAGTTGTTTTTATTTAGTTAACTTGATTCAAGAACAGGCAAAAATACCATTAAATCATATTTTACTATGTCTAAAAAAAATTAGGTTAAATAATTCTTTCCGGGAACTTGCTGATGACTTTGCCATTGATAAAACTTATCCAAGCAAAATTTTTTTTTTAAATATACCTATTATAAGCAAGTGTAATGCGTCCGTTATTGTAAAATTAGATAAGGAATTAATAATAAAAAAAATACCTATGGCTTTTAGGCATAAATACAATAAGGTGACTTGTATAATAGACTGTTTAGAGATTGAAATACAAAAGCCTTCAAAGGCCTTAAATCAAGCTCTTTCCTGGTCTGATTATAAAAAAGCCAACACAATTAAGTACCTTATATCTTGTACACCTAATGGTTTGATATTATTAATATATTTCAAATGGTTATGGAGGTCGTATAACAGATACATGCATTGTTGAAACCTCCGACTTCTCAAAATGTTTGCAACCCAATATGTGGGTCATGGCAGATAGAGGATTCAAACATGTGGAAGTGTATTTGCGAAAAATGGGTGTGTTTCATGCATGGTAATAGTTGGAAATAGCCAATGTGTTACTGGCAACACTTCCAGGGATCACATAATACAATGTCGGGTAATCTGTGTAGAGGTTCTGTTAAGTGAATAAATAAAACCATTATAATCAGTCACCTGTTTAACTAGCCATCCTCCTAACGAGCCCATCTTAAACATGGTGTCAGGTGGAAACAAGTGACAATAAGAAGATTACATAGTACTAATTAAACCTTTCAAAGTGAGAATACCAAAATGTCGGACCACGGCCATGCTCTCCGTGCGCCGTACACTTTTAACTATAATGCCGATAACCTCAGTAAAGAATGGGAAGACTGGCTAGAAATACACAGGATATACATGGTGGCATCGAAGAAAAACTTTGAAACAGACGAAGTAAAAATAGCTGTATTATTAAATCAACTAGGACCGCCCGGTGTCGCCATTTATAGAACCTTCAAAGACAAAAGTGAAAAAACACAAAAATATGACAATATAATAGCGGCATTTGCTGCTCATTTTGCTCCAGCTAAAACATCATATACGAAAGGTATAAGTTTTATTCACTGAAATGGAAAGACGAAACACTAATGCAGTATGCAACTCAATTACAAAACGCAGCTGCATCTTGCGAATTTGACAATAGTGATGATGCTGTAAGGGACAAGCTGATCTCTGAGGTAAAAGACAGAAGCCTATTGGACAGACTACTCGAGGCTGGCACTTCATCAGGGAAAATAATAACTTTAGAAGGTACACTGAACATATGTAAATCACATCTTGCCCGCGTATCTCAAGTTACGGACATGGGTTCTGAGCCTATTCTTGTAGATGCATTTCGTCACAGTATGTCTAATCAAAAGCCATTGCTGAATTCATCATTTAATCAACAAACATATAAGTGTAAAAAGTGTGGTTATGTTCACTCCAAAAATAAGTGCCCTGCTTTCAATAAACAGTGTAGTTTCTGCAAAGGTTTCAATCATTTTAAAATCGGTTGTAAGAAATATAAATACAATAAGATGAGAAATGATAAACATAAGTCTCATGTTCACAATATTAATGCTGAATCCTCTGATGGGGAGTCGTCTACTCACAGCAATAACAGTGACAGTTCCCTGATTTTAGACTCCATTGTGATAAACTCTGTAAATAGTAATATCATTAGAAAAGAATGGTATGTATATGGTACAATTAACAAAACATTAATTAATTTTAAGATTGACACTGGTAGTATGGTGAACATTTTGCCGTCCTACATATTTGATACCATTTACAATAAAAGTGTTACTAAGCCTAAACTGTCACCAATTAATATTAAATTAACTGCATATGGTAACCATGTAATAGATACTCTTGGATCAATTAAATTGTGCACACAAATAAAAGACATTTGTGATGAACTAAATTTTATTGTAGTCCAGTCAAATGACAAACCAATACTAGGTTTACCCACTTGTGAAAAATTAGGTTTAGTTAAGAAGCTATGCCAAGTGCAGGCCAATGCTGCTGGTGATTGTAAGACATCTACAAAAAACAAAATTGAATGCAATCATTCACAAACATGTTTTTATAGTAAAGCTGAAGTTTTACAAAGATATAAGTCTGTATTTAAGGGCCTGGGGAAATTTCCATATGAACCATATCATATAACGATCAAGCCTAATGCTCAGCCAGTAACATTCGCACCTCGTAGAGTAGCAAGACACCTAAGACTAAAACTACATGATAAGCTAAACAGCTTGGAAATTGCTGAGGTCATACGTAAAGTAAACCGACCACTCAAATGGGCTCATCCCTTAGTTATTGCTGAAAAGAAAGATGGTACTATGCGAATTTGCCTTGACCCAAAATCCTTGAATGAACAAATATCTGACGAAAAGTATCAAATACCGTCTCAAGATGAAATACTTGATGACCTTAATGGCAAATCATACTTCTCCGTGTTGGACCTAAAAGACAGTTTTTATCAAATCAAACTTGATGATGCCTCTTCTGAGCTATGCACATTTAATACGCCTTTTGGCGCATACGAATTTTGTCGCCTCCCTTTTGGTATCAAGACTGCATCAGAAGTTTTTCAAAAATTTAATGTAGAGCTCTTTGGTAAGATACCTGGAGTAAAAATATTCATCGATGACATTTTCATTTCTGCTAACAGCAAGCCACTCCATGACAAGATACTTGATGAAGTACTCACTATTGCCATGAATAGTGGTATCACATTTAATGAAAGTAAATTTCAATTTTGTAAGAATAAAATTAAAGTACTGGGCCACATTATATCAGGAAATGGATTACAAATTGATCCTGACAGAATTAATGCCATAAATAAATTCCCTACTCCAATGAACAAACACGCTCTTATGAGATTTCTAGGCATGGCCAAGTACCTAATAAAGTTCATACCTAGCTTGTCCTCTGTGTCAGCACCTTTAAGAAATCTCACCAGGGATGATGTCCCATGGTCATGGGAAGCCAAACATCAATTGTCTCTTGACAACATCAAAAAATTAATTTCTTCAGCCCCCACTTTGGCTCATTATGACCCAAAACTGCCCTTAATAATTCAGTGTGATTCATCTAAAGATGGGTTAGGAGCCGTTTTAATACAGGATAGTCGTCCATTAGCATTTTCATCTCGCTCACTTTCAAAATCTGAACAAAATATGGCTATGATTGAAAAAGAATGTTTGGCCATCTGCCATTCAGTGGATAAGTTTCATTATTGGATATATGGTAGAGAGGTACTTGTACAGACAGACCACAAGCCTCTGGTCACAATTTTTAACAGAGAACTAGATAAAGTTCCACCTAGACTACAGCGTATGCGCCTAAAGCTAATGAAATATAAACTGCAAATAACATACTTACCTGGTAAAAACATGTTAATAGCTGATGCTCTTTCCAGAGCCACAGTTGACCCACCATCCACTGATGAAGATCTTGAGTACATAATTCATTATTTGACTTCAAATTTATTAACTGCAGACATTAAGACAAAGTTCGTTCAATCCACTCTGTCAGATCACATTCTAAAAGAGGTCATTAGCTACTTTAATAATCAAAATTGGCCCTCTAAAATTCAAAAAGACGTTAGTCAGTATAAAAAGCTTCGACATGAATTGTCATACTATGATGGCTTGCTATTCTACAACAACAGAGTAATTGTCCCTTCCGATCTTCGTAACTACGTGCTAAATCAGCTGCACAAAGGTCACATTGGTGCTGAGAAGACAATCCGCAGCGCGCGTCGCCACTTATACTGGCCAGGCATGTCATCAGACATAATTTCATTTAACAACAACTGTCTGCTTTGCTTGGAATTCCACAAAAAAAAATCAAAAAGAACCAATGATAAACATGCCAATACCCAACAGACCATGGGCCTCTCTAGCCATGGATATACTTGAATTTAAAAATGAATATTTCTTAATCACAGTAGACTACTATTCAAAATGGATAGAGATGCATAAACTTAAAAATAAATCCATAAACTGCATTTTAGATATTTGTAACATAATGTTCTCAATTCATGGTTACCCTGATCAAATAGTCACAGACAATGTTCCTTTTAATTCAAACAACTTTAGGGCATATTTAAAAGATCATGGAATAACTCTCATCACTAGTAGCCCTAACTATCCTCGTGGTCATGGTTTAGCGGAATCTGCAGTAAAGATTTGTAAAGTCATGCTGAGAAAGTGTTACAAATCTGGTGACAACTACCTTCACTACCTTTTTCAGTATCGTAACTCCATCATACCATCAGTAGGATACTCACCCAGCCAATTACTATTTAATCGAATATTGAAGGATGACTTGATATTTAATGAAAAAGTTTTGTTACCATGTATCCCTGACCCCATAACTGTAAAACTTAATTTGGCCAATTCCCAAGCAAACCAAAAGCAACACTATGATAAACATGCAAAAATTCTAAAGCCAGTAAATAAAGGTGATAAAATATATTTCCAAAATCACGGTCAATGGAGTCCTGGTGTTGTAACTTCAAGTGCCAATACACCACGCTCTTGGTTTGTTAAAGGAAAGGATGGAACTGAGTACAGGCGCAATCGCCAACACATTTTAGAAACCCCCAAAGTAAAGCTACCTAAAAGTTCTGACACCACTCCATCCAACACATACAATGTTGGTGAAAGCATTGGTAACTTTCACCAACATTGTATGTGTTGGTGAGCCTGACTCCACACTTATTTCTGTGAAACCCACATTAAGAGATAGGTCAAAATTAAAGAAGCCTGCTAAATATAGAGACTTCATATGAATAAATATAAGATATTTCTTTTCTTTGCAGAAATAACCTTAAGGTGATAATCAGTATACTGAGTTCATGTTGAATTGGTTAAGGTTTATGTACTGAGTTATGTCAAAAGTTGTTAAATTATGTTACCTAAGTTTAGTCTTGATTTTTAAAGTTTCGGCCCATACTAACTATAAGTTACTCATGCCTATGTTTGATTTGATTTGATTTAGTAATTATGTAAGCTTGATCACAGTAACTACTATGTACCTAATCATGTTATCTATTTTGCAATTATCAGAACTGATTGATCAAGTCATGATTAAGTGTGAAAATACACTATCATTAATTTGTAAAGACATTGATACATATTTTGTTTTGTAATAATTGCCACCATGTAACCATAACTGGATACCCAGTATTCTGAATGTAACTCCGTTATTGTATCACAATTCTTCAATGTTTTATATAAAAAGGAGAGGATGTTTCATGCATGGTAATAGTTGGAAATAGCCAATGTGTTACTGGCAACACTTCCAGGGATCACATAATACAATGTCGGGTAATCTGTGTAGAGGTTCTGTTAAGTGAATAAATAAAACCATTATAATCAGTCACCTGTTTAACTAGCCATCCTCCTAACGAGCCCATCTTAAACAGGGTGTGCGATTAATACGGCCTCCAAGTGTTCTATCTGGGGCTAAATTAACTAAAGCTGAAGCCAAAGAAACCAAACAGATAGCCAGCTTACGAATTCATGTTGAGCGGGTGATAAGACGGTTACGTGAGTTCATGTTAAAACCACATGCCTGTCTTAACTTAAGTTTGGTTAAGGTTCTTGATGATATAATTACTATAGCTTGTGGTTTAATTAATATACAAGATTCACTAATTAAATAAAACATACATGAAATTTTTGCATTTTTATTTTATATACTTTTATATAACAAGGGATACACATGGGATTTCCAAAATGTAATAATACTTTCAAGAAAGCCTGACATATATAGGTTATCAAAGGTTATGCATATAATTTCTACATTTTTAGTAGTGGAGAAATTTGGGTCTGCAACACAAAAGTAACATTTTTTTAGTCCACTTAGGTACATTTGCATTTGTATCTGAGCAAAGCATTTCTTGCTGGGTATCCCATTTTTTATATAATTGAGATAAGTCTTTTTGCTAATAGGACATTTTATCTCCGCAATGCTATCTTGACATATTCCATCTGGGGAACCTGCTAACATTGGATATTTTTTTGATATGAAGAGTCCACTATTCTTGATTTTTTTCCCTAGTTTCTTGCTTACTATTTCTCGCACTTCATTTTCTAAATATCTACCCCGTTTCATTGCAGGTGTGTCTGGTATTTTCCCCCCCATGATAGTAGAAATCAGAGTCCCATCATCGGTCTGGCACCGACTCACTTCATAAGCTTTAGAAGCTGTTACCCTGCCATACCTCAGTTCAAACCATAGGTTATTTTTGAACTGATCCCTAGTTTCATTTTCAATTTTGTTTACAAGCACATCTGTCAAATTAATTTTACTTAAAAATAAGTCGCAGCTCTCTTCTTTATATGTGAGCACAAGTTGGTGCATTGAGACACTAAGTATTTCATCACAATTATAATCATGTTGATACTTTAGTAGCTCGCAGTTGACAAGTTTTCTCTTTTTTCCTTCTTCTAAAAATTTTTCTAGAACTGTGGAGTTCGAAGACAATCTAGGGCTTCCTTTAGATAATTCTTTTGCAGATATAAATTTCAAGGTAGTGCCGACTCTTGATAGTTTTGATTTCTGCCAGTAACACTGAACTTCAGTACATGAAGGTTCTTCGCTTCGTCTATGGACCCACATAAAAGCAGTGCTATGGCATGCTTACATCCGCCCTGGGCAGCAACACAATCATGGCATTCAATTGATGTTACTTTTTCTTCATCTTCATCAACCATCAATGTCACAGCATATAGTTTTCCATGGACTTTATGCTCTGGGCAAATCTTGCATTTTACTGTACAAAAGTTTCCTTCCCGTTTTACTTGCACATAACTGATTGCATCATCCCCATATGATGGTCTTGAAGATCTGAAATAAAAGATACTAATTAGAACAAATACATACACAATATCAAATCAAAAATGATGATTTTTCAAAGTAGGCTACAATTTTAGCATAAGGTATTTGAAAGTCAACAATGTTGTCCTGTATGTTTGTTAATCTAACTCTAAAACTAGAGAAATACTAGTAAGTGATTAGTAGTTAAAGAATTTACTCGTTTTGTCGGTTAGTACTCTGTTTGGTAGACTTTTAAACTGCAAGGGTGTTAACCTCAAAAATAAACAATGTCAAGTTTAATGTAAAAATAGCCTATGAAAGTAAATTAAACTCCTACCAGTTTATAACGAGTTGTATTTGTATCTAGAACTAAGGATAAATACAAAATTTACTTACAATGAGGTTTTCACGTTTCTAAACTCAGACGAGCAGAACTCTTTATTTGTTGCGAGGAAATCGCCCAACATCATTAGATCAATCCTAGGCAAATTTGAGCTATTTGCCTTAACAAAGCCTGGTTCCATTATTAGAGATTATTTGTGTTGTCGGTAGATTCGAGTGGAGTGGATAAATCACACTTGAAACTAATAAAAAAATCAATTTAAATGCGTTAGCGGTAGTATTCACAAACAAAACACAAGAGAACTATCTATGAGATGTTTAGCTTACCAATGCAATGCGTGACGTCATGCGCTGTGATTGGTGTTTCAGTCAAAATGGCCGATTGCAGTATTTTATTCTTATATTTTATTGAAAATCTTATTAATCACAAAATTTTAAATAAAACTAAATCAGCATTTTAAATCCTTTTCTTATGTATTTTCCCCTAAAATCATTAAATCGCTAATTATTTGATGCTGTCGTCACGCCTATTGCTGATAAATCCATATACCATGTTTTAACCAGAATAAATGATTATGATTATGATTATGAGAGTAGTATTAGAGTATTCATGCAAATTTATAAAATCCATAGCGGGCATTCAAACCACAAACAACAAAAATATAGATGCAAACTTAACATTAAAATTTAAAAGGATTAGTGTTAGATTGCTAAGCTCTTCTATAAGAAATAGTGTTTTTGGCTGAGGTCTTTGTTAGTTGAAGAAGAGTTAGAAAAACTTACACATGCTGCTCAACATTCACCACTTCCACTATAGCATTTTGCGGTATTGAAGCCTGTTAGCAAACAAAACCATGCATAGAACAAAATAAAATTAAGAAGTGCTTACACTGAATGATAAAGTAAGTTGTTGGTGGTATTCATGATATATATAAAAATATGTTACCTCTAAAAATGGGTTTTGAGTAACATTGGGAAGTGGTCCAATATCTCGCCCAATAATGTTGGCCACCCGCTCTTCTATTGAAGAGAGGGAAACAGTGATATTGGGCCCACCTCCAGTGGCTCGCTGTGAGAGGTTAAGGCTACTTAATTTGATCCTCACCCTGCTCTTCAAGTCATTCCAAATCTGAAATGTTAAATAAAAATAATGTTTTTTATACAACTAGATGACAAACAAGCTGACGGCCCAACTAATATCGCAGATATAGACATCTGCAATAACAGGTAAAATCACTTGATATTGCAGGTGCATTGTCATTCTGGGGCCTAAAATGAAATGCCGTCCATGCCCAGTAATTACACTGGCTACCTTTCCCTTCAATCTGAAACAGCGCGAACTGTTTCATGGCTGAAATAAGAAAGGCGGTGGTACCTACCCAAACAACCCTACCTACGGGCCTACCAACTAGCAAGAGAACATATTTATATAACTATTTATGTACATGTACACAACATAGGGTAATACATAGGTAGTTAATGATAATACATAATCAAAAATAGCAACTTATTTATAGAAAAATCTCTTCAAGTAGACCCGTGAAAGGAGAGTTTTAAAACAATAGGCCAGACATAGTATGCACGATCAAAATAATGATATAAAAACATAAAAAGTATATAGAATAAACAATGAATGGAGAACTAATATTAGAACAAAATCAATAACAGATGGGGGACATTAAGTTATGTTCTTTGATCCTTTTTTTGAATAGCTAAATGATCTTGCAATCACGAATATATACTAGAATAGAGTTGCATAGTCTGACAACATGCACAGAAAAGGAGTAGGAGAACGAATTGAATCATAGGCTGGTGTTTGCACAGAAGGAGAAGTTGGGGAAGTTGGTTCCTGCAGGGCATATCACAAGAACAACAACATTATTATTTAAAAATGTTTTTTCTGCTGTTTTGTCAAGGACCCCCAAAAGTGTCTTATCCCCTCAAACGCCACGCACTCTGAATCAGAGTGCGAGATATTTTGGCGCATACGCCGAGCACTCTGATTCAGAGTGTTTACGTAATATAATTTGTATTTTGTTATATCTCTGGTTCTATTCAATCTATATCGTTGAAATTTTGTACACAGACTAAGGAAAGTATACAGATTTTAATTAAATCGATAGTTTAAACAAGTAACATGATTTTAGTACACTTTTATAGAGTTATTGGCGGCCATTATTTTTTTTACCGGGCGGTCATTTAAATGCTTTTAAATGACTGGAAACTTGTTAAATACGCATAATTATATTATAACTTGAGTTTTTGATATGGATTTCATATGTTTTAAATGAATAGTTTTGTCACATAATTTTGGCGCATACATCGAGCACCCTGATTCAGGGTGATTACGTAATATAACTTGTATTTTGTTATATCTCTGGTTCTATTCAATCTATATCGTTGAAATGTTGTACACAGACTAAGGAAAGTAAACAGATTTTAATTTAATCGATAGTTTAAACAAGTAACATGATTTTAGTACACTTTTATAGAGTTATTGGCGGCCATTATTTTTTTTACCGGGCGGCGCGCCGTGCGGCGCGCATCGAACGGTTCAAATTCTGATTATTAGTAATTAAATGCTTTTAAATGACTGGAAACTTGTTAAATACGCATAATTATATTATAACTTGAGTTTTTGATATGGATTTCATATGTTTTAAATGAATAGTTTTGTCACATAATTTTGGCGCATACACCGAGCACCCTGATTCAGGGTGATTACGTAATATAACTTGTATTTTGTTATATCTCTGGTTCTATTCAATCTATATCGTTGAAATTTTGTACACAGACTAAGGAAAGTATACAGATTTTAATTAAATCGATAGTTTAAACAAGTAACATGATTTTAGTACACTTTTACAGAGTTCTTGGCGGCCATTATTTTTTTTACCGAATTTTTTTTATAGTGGATCTACGTGCATATTTTGTGTTAAATTAGTTGGTAAATTTCAATTTTTACCAAAAACCAACTCGAATGGAGTATATTTGGTCTCAGTATGAACTGTGGTATTGAAAGAAAAACACCAGAATGGAACCCAAGTGCTCCAGTCTGTTTTGTTGTTTTCACACTGAATTCGCAGATAACTTCCAAGAACTTTATGAGTGTTTTCTAAGCCTCCCAGAGTTTCATGGTGATAGGCTGTAGAATGGAGTTTATTTATGTGCAATAAAGTGCATATCTCAGTAAAAACTGATGACATAAACTCCGTACCCTGGTCTGTCATTATCTCCTTCGGGATACCGTACCTTAAAATAAAATTATTCACAAATAACCTAGCTACTGAAACAGTGTCCTTCCTTTCTAAGGGATAAGCTTCAACATATTTTGTTAAATCACACTGTAACGTTAGAATGTATTTATAGTTATAATTATCTACATCTAATGGACCCATTATGTCTAAACTAACTCGCTCAAATGATGTGGATGCTGTGGATGTGATGACCATCGGCTCCTTGGTGTGCCTGTTGGAATGCTTTTGAACTTGGCAACTTTTACACTTTTTCACGTACTCTATGACGTCATTATTCATTCCTGGCCAATAATAATATTTCCTCATATTATTTAGCATTCTATTCACACCCGCGTGTCCACTGGTGGGCAATAGATGGAAGTCATTTAAGATCACAGTCTTTGTGTCTCTGTCGTCGATTCTTGTCACGTCTTTGATAACAAGTAACTTAGGATTGTCACCTAAAGAACTCATTTCTTTTAAAACCTCGTTTATAAAACTTTTATAGCGCTTATTATTTATTATGACGAGCTCTTTTATCTTTATTTGCTTACAAAAGCGTTGTAATTCTCTCGCTAACACACTTACGGTCGATAACGATCGAGATATTACGTAAATTGCTGATTTTTCAGCAAGAAATATGCAATTACCATTGTCACTAATTAAATAGTCTAACTTCTTAATTTGATTTAACGTATTCTTACAACAATTTAAAACTAATTCAACGCTGTCAATTGGTCGTTTGAGAATTTCCACTACCTTAGGCTGATCAGACCTTGGGGCAGAAGATATCTCAGAAGTCGTGTCAGTATTGACACAGTCAGTTTGTAACCTACGAGCTTGAGCTCTTGTCATGACCAATACTGCATGCTTATACATATCTTTTAAACTGGTGGATGTAACGGGAATCCGGCTCAATGCATCTGCAGCTGCGTTGTACCGTCCCGGGATATAACTAATCTCAAAATCGTACTCTTCTAGATATAGTTTAAATTTTGTAAGTCGGCTTGAAGGATCAGTCATGTTATACAAATAAATTAAAGGTTTATGGTCTGTTGTTGTATAAAACTTCTTGCCATACAAATAAGGTCTGAAATGTCGTACCGCCCATACGATAGCAAGTAGTTCTAACTCAATTACTGGGTATCGCGTTTCCGCAGGTTTTAAGTTACGGCTAGCATACGCGACAACCTTTCCATTGCTATGAGACAGTACGGCACCTAAGCCTTGTTTTGATGCGTCAGTCTGTAGAGTAAAACGGTTGCTCTCGGTAAAGTCAGGATAGTCAAGTACAGTCGGACTCACGAGAATTTCTTTCAACCTAATGAATGCTCGCTCACATTCATCACTCCACACAAACTGTTGTAGGTTGCAGTAGAACTGGCTGCTAAAATAATCTTTGGTCGATTTCGATGTCACTACATGATTGATTATGTCAATCTTCTTTTGTGCTGTTTTATTCTGCTAATATATTTTTACTTTAAAATATATGTTTGTCTTTTTCAAATTTGCAATAGGTTATGGTCCAGAATAATTATTTAACGTTGTTGTAAATATGTCGGAAAACAAGAATCAATATTTTTCACATGAGAAATTACGCGGACGTGAAAATTACGTAGAGTGGAAATTTGTGATGAAAAATGCACTGATTCACGACAATTTATGGACCTGTGTGTGCGGTTACGATGAAGACGACAAAACAACGTCCGAGGTGAGAAGTCGACGTGACGAAATTGCAAAGTCGAAAATTTGCTTGAGCGTCGAAAATTCATGTTTTTCACACTTGATGTCGGCAGAAAAGGCAAAAGACGCCTGGAAAGCACTTGAACATGCATATGATGATAGAGGTCTCGGTTCTAGAGTGCGGACACTTCAGAACTTGTGCGCCGTCAAACTGGAGAATTTCACTAGCATGGAAGCTTACGTCAATGAAGTTTTGTCACTAGCCCAGCAATTGGCAAGTATGAACAAACCTGTCGATGATGAGTTTCTTGGTGCGCTGATGCTCAAAGGTTTACCGACGGAGTACGAGCCCATGATCATGGCACTAGAGCATTCTGGAGCTGCCATTACAGCCGATTTAGTCAAATCAAAACTGCTACAGGATCAACGTTGGACTACTCGTGGAGATTCGAGTGAGTGTCTGTATTCGACTAGAAAAGACGCTACTACGAGTGACTCCGGAACGAGGAAAGCGCAGCAGCACAAGGTTGAGTTAAAAGCGAAGGACTCTGGTAATAAGAGGGAGCCATGGTGCTGGCGATGCAGACAAAAGGGGCATCTGAAGAAAGACTGTCACAGCGACAAGAAATCTTCAGCGAACTACGTCTGGTCGGCATACAGTACTGAAGCGGGCTCGGAATCTTCGTGGTACATAGACTCAGGAGCGACAAATCATATGACTGGCAAGCGTGATTTGATGACAGATTTTAGGTCACGTGGTGGTTCGATTACCATTGCTCGTGGAGATAAACTACAGTGCACAGGATTAGGTAACGTTTGGTTGTCGAATAACGCGATGTTGACTGACGTGTTGTATATACCTAAATTATCTGTAAATCTCATATCTGTCTCGCAATTGATTAAGAGCGGTAGTATTGTAAATTTTGATACTAATGGTTGTACAATTTCTAATTTAAGCGATGTAGTGATTAAGGCAAAAGACATAGGTGGTGCGTATAAACTTCAGACTTGCAGTCTAAGGGCGAACCTAACTATTAGCGCTGCCACTTGGCATCAGAGGCTAGGTCATTTGAGTAGCAATAATATGAAGCTTTTGAGGCAGGGACTTGCTAATGATATTAGTTTCCAGGGTGACCCTTGTAAGGACGCCGCATGTGATGTTTGTTCAAAGGGGAAACAGGCTCGATTACCTTTCCCTAGCAATCCTACGAAGTCAGTGGCTGCAAAGCGGTTAGATTTAATCCATACCGATTTGTGTGGTCCGTTGCCGGTAAATTCGCTTGGAGGCAATAAGTACATCCTGACGTTTTTGGATGATCATACAAGGAAAGTGTTTGTATATTTCCTGAAACGTAAAAGCGAGGTGAGTGCATACACTAAAAACTTTATTAATTTAGTTGAGACTCAAACTGGCGATAAAGTCAAAATTTTGAGATCTGATAATGGTACTGAATACGTGAACAGAGACCTAGAAGGCTTTTTGAGAGGTAAGGGGATAGTACACCAAGTAACGGTGCCGTACAGCCCTCAACAGAATGGTTGCGCGGAAAGACTGAATCGGACACTTATCGAAAAAGTAAGGTGCCTGTTGTACACGTCAAATTTAGATCATAAATTTTGGGGAGAGGCTGCTGGTACAGCTGCTTACTTAATTAATGTTTCACCTTCGAAAAGGCTCTTGGGGAAAACTCCTGAGGAGGCTTGGACGGGTAAGAAGGTCAGTTTAAAACACTTACGAGTATTTGGCTGCGAAGCTTATGCGCATATTGACAAAGTGAAGCGGAATAAGCTTGAACCAAAGAGTAAGCGGTGTATATTTATTGGCTATGAAAGTAATGGATATAGGCTTTACGATTTGACGAAAAAGGAGGTATTTCGGAGTCGTGATGTTGTTTTTAATGAAACAATTTTTCCAGGTGTCATCGGCAAACGGACTGTGGAGATGTTCTTTCCGGTATGTGACGACGGAGTCACCGTTGAGAGTCACGCGGAAGACGAGCCTGAGGTTGAGGCGGAGATTCCTTCACTACCGAGTGTGGAGATTCAGGTTGAGGCGGAGAGACCTGCAGTGCTTGAATTTGATGAACAAGTGCCGAGCTCATCTACTGACACTGGCTGTGTACCACGGGAAACACCAGATGATGGACCAGCTTATAATTTACGACCGAGACTACCAAAGACGATGTCTGCGCTCGAGGTAGAGTTGAGCGAGCCGACGACTGTCAAGGAGGCTTTGCAATCGAGCGATAGCAAGCTGTGGAGGCAAGCTATGCAAGAAGAAATTGATTCGTTCAATAAGCATAAAGCCTGGGTTCTAGTTGACAGACCGGCGGATAAAAATATTGTCAAGAATCGGTGGCTATTCAAAATAAAACGCGATGCTAACGGCAAAGTAGCGTGTTATAGAGCGCGATTGGTAGCTAAAGGGTTTACCCAGGTATTCGGAGTTGACTATTTGGATACTTACTCTCCAGTTGTACGACATAGCTCACTGAGAATGTAACTGTCTCTTGCGGTAGAGCTAGATTTGAAGATTGACCATCTCGACGTAAAGACTGCCTTCTTGAATGGTAACTTGAGTGAGGAAATTTATATGTCTCAGCCAGAAGGTTTCATAAAACAAGGCGAAGAATATAAAGTCTACAAACTCAAGAAAGCCGTGTATGGGTTGAAACAATCGTCTCGTGCCTGGTACGACAAGGTAAAGGAAGTTTTACTCGCAGATAACTTCATGCAGAGCAAGCATGAGAGCTGTATTTTCAGTCGCCGAGTGGGTAAAAGAACCATTATAATAGCTCTATATGTAGACGATTTTTTCGTTTTTTATAATTGTGACAAGCTTGCAGAGAAGCTGAAAACGTCACTTAAGTCTCACTTTACTATTAAAGACTTAGGTGAAGTTAAACACATGCTAGGAATTAAAGTAGATCGAACTAGTAGTGAGTTGAAGCTGAGTCAGAAAAATTATATCGAAAAATTGCTCGAACGATTCGGTATGAACGACTGTAAGGTCGCCAAAACGCCGTTAGATGTAGGTCTGAAGTTTTCTGATAGCGTTACTTACGATAGTAGACTACCGTACCAGGAGTTGATAGGTTGCTTGATGTACTTGTCAGTGACCACAAGACCTGACATTTCATTTGCTGTAAGTTTTTTAAGTCAGTACAATACTCGCTATACAGGGGAACATTTTGCTGCAGCCAAGCGTGTATTGCGTTATTTAAAAGGCACAATGAGTTTAGGTCTTGTGTACAAGAAAAGTATTTAGCATTACAAGCTCTATGTTTATGGTTATACTGACGCTGATTGGGCTAATGGGGCGGATCGTAAATCATACACAGGGTACATTTATAAGCTAGGTAGGAATGTTATTTCCTGGGGTTGTTATAAGCAATCTTGTATCGCACTTTCGTCTACCGAGGCGGAGTACATAGCTTTATCTGAAGCGGCTAAAGAAGCGGTATACGTCCGTGCGATTCTTGCTGAACTGACGGGGCAGAGTGGCGTTGTAACACTGTACAGTGATAACCAGTCAGCGGCGAAGCTTGCCATCAATCCGGTGTTCCACAAACGGACCAAGCATGTGGACATTAGGTATCACTATATACGTGAGGCTGTCGATAACAAAGTCATTGAGCTAAAGTATATGCCTACTGAGCAAATGCTTGCTGACGCGCTGACGAAGGCGCTGCCCAATTGTAAACATAAGTTGTTTGTTCAGGACATGCTGGAAGTCGTCCAAGATTAAGAGGGTGTGTTGTAGGTTGCAGTAGAACTGGCTGCTAAAATAATCTTT
This sequence comes from Nymphula nitidulata, assembly GCA_947347705.1. Taxonomy (NCBI): domain Eukaryota; kingdom Metazoa; phylum Arthropoda; class Insecta; order Lepidoptera; family Crambidae; genus Nymphula; species Nymphula nitidulata. The sequence goes on from OX374636.1 coordinate 14,452,786, forward strand.
GGTCGATTTCGATGTCACTACATGATTGATTATGTCAATCTTCTTTTGTGCTGTTTTATTCTGCTAATATATTTTTACTTTAAAATATATGTTTGTCTTTTTCAAATTTGCAATACAAACGCTACATCTTTCTTGCATAACGCATTCAAAGGGTAAGCTATTGACGCAAAGTTCTGGATAAAACGCCTATAATAATTAGCAAATGCCACGAATCTTTTTACTTCGTCAGCATTCTGTGGTTTAGGATAGTTCTGAAGACACTCTTTATTTGATGGATCAGGAAATATACATTTAGAAGTAATCTTGTGCCTAAATAGACTATTTCCTTACGCAAGAACTCGCACTAAGATGGATTTAATTTTAAATTAACCTTACGCAAACATTCTAAGACTTGTATTAGGTTCTTGTTATGGGTTTCGAGACAATTTCCTACAACTGTACAATCGTCCTGATACAAAAAACATGCTTTATAATTTAACCCTGACATTGCCACCGTCATGAGACGTGCGAAAGCGTGAGGTGACGTCTTTAAACCCATTGGGCAGCGCTTTATCTGATATTGTTTATCAGTAGTAAAAGCAGTAAACTTTCTTGAGTGTTCCTCTAAGGAAAGTTGATAAAAACTTTGATTGAGATCTAATTTAGAAAAATTGATATTATTCGACAATGAATCTAATATCTCAGTAATGTTGGGTAATGGAAATTTATCGTCTTGTATCCTGGTATTAAGTTGACGATAGTCCACTACAAGTCTCCATTTCTTTTCTCCTGACCTATCGGATTTCTTGGGGACTAAAAGGACTGGACTAGACCATTCTGAAACTGTCTCTTCTATGATATCGTTTTTCAACATATCATTTACTTGCCTTTGTACCTCGCCTTTCAAGGCATTCGGTAACCGATAAGGCTTAACGTACACGGGGGACGTATTTCCCTTTAATTTAATAGAATGTTCTAATAAATTTGTAGTAGTCAGTGTATCTCCCGGTAAATGGAAAACATCGGCGTACTTCGCACATATGCTTTCAATACTTCTTTGTTCTTCCTTATTTAAATATGAATGTAATTCTAAAGTACTAAGCAAAGTTTTAACTCTATTCGTAGTAATCTTATTATCGTCAAAGTTATAAACAAAAAAAATATCTAAACAACTAGTACTTATATCCGAAAAACGTATATTTACCGAACTATCTGTAGTATTTAAAATCCTAACAGGAATGAAACCATTGCGTGGCTTCGATATAACACCCGCTGTGTACACACCTTTATAAATTTCTTTAGACAAAATAACGCAATCGCTAACTTGTGACGTCGGAAAGTGTTTCATTACTTCACAACGAGGCGGGATTGTAAACATATTACTACTACTCCTATTAACTTGAATAATAATGGATTGGTCATGGTTTTCCAAAGTCAAAGTACCATCTTTATAATTTAATATATTCCATTATATCTCATAAAAAAATCCTGACCGAGAATACCTTCTGCGGTACAAGATAAGTTCTCAAAAATATAGAACTTTTGATTAAACTCTATGCCGTTAATAATAATATCTAAATAAATATATCCTAGAGATTCTAAATTACCACTAATTCCCTTAACAGTTATATTATCCTGTTGTATTGTACTTAACAAACTCTCGTATCGCGATAACCATTCATACTTAAGCACACACAAGCTTGCTCCGCTATCTATTAATAAATTAAAATTACTATTATTTTTAAGTTGACAATCAACGACACAAAAATTACCAAAACTAAAAATAGAATGAGTGCATTCCTTAGGGACGAAAAAATTCTCCGTTATTAGCAATGGTTGCATCACCTCGAAAATTGGACTCTTGCGCACTATGCTGGACATGAGCATGACCACGTGCCGTCCGCGCGCTGCTATTCTGCTGACGCTGCTGAACGTTCCTGTTACTACCTCGATATACGACCCACGAGGGTCTTTGACCTGAGTTCATGCCATTGTCATATGTGCGATTTATTTTATTGGCATTATAATTTTTAGAAAAGCGATTATTGCCTCGGCCACGAAAACCTCGTGTATAAGTAAAATGACGCCTATTATTTTGGGCAGCCTTATAGTGCATGACCTGATCTTGATGTTAGACAGACATGGACTGTTCGTCTACCGCAGCCCTAATGGCTTCAGGCAAGGACGTAAAGTCTCTCGATGCAATGATAGTACCGAGACGATGGTCAGCCAAACCATCACTAAACCTCTTGATTGCAGTCTTCTCATTGAGAGATTCCAGCTTTTCATATTCTTTTTCGGCTTCATCTAATTTTTTTAAACCTATTTCTTTATTACGCCTATCTGGACCAAGTTTTACTAAAGATTCTTTTATATATTTTAGTTTTGAATGCAATTCTCTTAATTGTTGGGGCATACCTTAATTATAATATTAAAATAAAGTAAAATAATACATCTAGTATTCAAATAAAAAATAAAGAAATCAATAATTGATAGACATCGCAAAAATATGCATGGAATTGGATGCGCTTACCAACACGGGACATGTAAGTAGGCCACGAATGACGTCAAAAGTGGTGTGATTGATTATTGCGACATTTGACTGCTTATTGAGCTGGAACTGACTCCCGGCTGCTCCACATCGGACCCGTACTATTATCTTCCGGCAGCCTGCACATCCTCGCATCATGGGCTTGAGCATACGCCACGCACCCGGCACCATAACACACAACAGCATCAAAGGATTGATTTCTCGAACCAGATTTGTTTCCGATCTTTATGGTATTCTTCTGTAAAGGTTTTCTTTTGTTTTCTTTCTTCTCTGGAATTCTTCTATAAGTAGACTTCATCTTATTTCTTCAAAACTATTTTTTCTTCCACATTTTCCATTCTTCTAGCGATCTTCAATGTTCATTCTTCAATAATCTTCTAGTCTTCTAATCTTGCAAGCAACTGAACGCCTTCTTTTTTCGTAGTCGTCAAACATTTAATAAAATATCAATTTAAAAAATTGCTGGCTAAGGGTCGTCATGTAATGGAGTGACGTAGGTAAATTAGAGACAACTGTTCGATTCCATAATTCGTGTAATAATGTCTAAAATATATGCGTGCAGTTACATATATTAGGTAAGGCGAGCGGCACACTACAAGTCCGCTCAAGCCGCGATCCGTTTCCAAGTGAAGGTGACGCCAAAACTGAAGACATGCTGATTGCGCTTGTCATATGTTGAACAGTTTTTAAACGAATTTTAAAAGTTTCAGCATCATATTTTTAGTTGTTTAAATAATATTGAGATCGACTTATTTTATTGGAATTATTCTTGTATTGGTAGTAAGTACTTCAATCATGATTATTGTTTGTTACATTAAGACATAAACAATTTAATTGTTAAAATGTTTAATCTTATAAGGTATTACGATTTTAGGACACATTTTCATGTTTAAAATTATATGAATAAAGAAAAGAGTTGTTTCGTTTTTGTACACGTGGTCGGTGATCGTTCGATGACGTTACTTGTTTGTCACTGTTTATAAAAAGCGTGAGCTCCGGCCTAGTCGGGACATTTTTTGTCGAGCCCTCGGAGCGAGCACAGCGCCAGTTAAGTATTACTTGTGTTTTGTTTAAAATGTGAATATAAGACAACATTAAAAAGGTGGCGTAAGGATGAGGATGGAGGGGTTGGAGGTTGCATCCTCCCGGTGCCCCATGGGCTCCGGTTGTGTTTGTATCGGCTCACATAGTGAAACTCATTGAAAGGTGTTATTTCAATGTGATTGAGGATTATAATCCTTTTCTTTCCATATAAATTATATTGTTTCCTTTCTATAGCTTTGTAAAGTGAAAATGGTATTTATTCTGTGATATTGATAAATATCTTATCAGATATTTATCAATATCACAATACAATTTCCGTGTAAGTTATTATTGAATAACATAAAAATGCATTTATGCTTTATTATATAGTGATCACTGTCGAATAAATGAGTTTTCCTTTATACTTTGATTTTATTTGTTCCATGTACTTAAATTGCTACTCATATAGATCTATATATAATTCCTATATTCCCCCTATTTCTGACACGCTCGACAGCGACAAGGATTTGTGGCCGGTGCGTTTCACCGAATCGACCGAGTATGACGTGGAGGATGCGACACTGCTCAAAGAACTGTCGTGGCGCATGGACGACCTGCATCATCCTGGCGCGACGGCAAACTGTCCCCCGTACAAGATTGTACAGCGTTTGCGCCAAGCCCAAGACAAGACCACCGGCCTCCGTCTCCGCTTGGCGTTCAACCATCACACGCGCCATGGCCGCGCCGAAAAGTACAGCGTGCAAGTCGAGTGCGAAGACGCAGCCGCGACGCTGGCTTCGTTTGTGGCCGCGACCGTAGCCGTGCTCACCTCGTCGTGGATTTCACAACTGCGGCACTGGACCGTCAAAGGCAAAAAAATCTGCTATGCGGCGCTATTGGAAAGGGTGCCTCTGCACGGATCTCGCTCTTTCGTCGAGGTGACACCCGAGCAGGTGCGGCGCTGTGGTGTCGCGGGCGCTTGCACTCGTGTTCCGGGCGGTGAGCATGTGGCTCTGAAATTGAACGGCATTCAAGCCAAAGGCGTCTTGGTTGGCAATCAACTGGTGACACTCCATGCCCAGGGCGCGTTCGATATGCCCGGCATCGTGCCCGACGACGTGCACGGCACATATTTGGTGGTGGTCGTGTTGCTGCCCGGTCCACGGGTGTTTATAGTCGACGTACTCGGTGCATTCACGGCGCATCGATCACTCGCACTCGGCACGTTTGCGTGGCGCGACAGTAATAACCGCGGCGGTGATCAGTCGGCTTCGGCCAACACATGTGCCAGAATGGAATATTACAAGTGCACCCAGCGTCAAGCCATCGATCTGCTCTCGGCGTGGGCTGGGCAGCCCGTCTGCGAGTTGCCGCGACACATTGATGCGGCGACACTGTCGATGCCACACCCACCGTTTCAAACGTTTTATACTGTTCCGCCGCCGCCGCCGCAGGGGGCGGACGCCCAAGTGTACGTTTCGTCGAGGTTTTCAATGTCGGCGCAAGGCAATGTGGACGGATTGCTCGTCTTTACAAGGGACGAGCAGATTGTCAAAGTAAAACTCAACCATACAATAGAGGTGGAACGTCACCGACTGTCCCATTCGAGAAAGTTGGCCGCACACTATGGAAAAACGATGCCGATCAATCCACCGGGCAGCGACGACTATGCCGCTGCACACAACTCGAGGTATGATATACTGGAATTTGAGGTGTTGCCCGAGCGGTTGGAATTTGTGCGCACGCGCATTGACAAATTTTGCGGCGATCAGTGGAAAAAAATTAGACGCATCCTAGCGCAGAGCTATTATGGTGCCAATGGCGGCGGCTTTCATTTACACTGTTCAAATGAGGCAGAAAAGGTGCGAAAGGGAAGGGGGACTCAGGATGGAGCGGCAACGATGCGCCCAAAGTAACTCTTAGGATAGATTTGTGCCAGTTCCATGTGCACCAAACAAGCGGTGGCCGTGTCGTCGAGAAACTTTGCGATAGCCTCAGGCGGCGGTGTTGGCCGGTCACCGTCAGTCGTCTGCTCCTTTGGCTCTAGTTTAAAGTTTAATCGTCGACCTTCGTTGGCTGCAATCTTGCGAAATACATAATCAAACAACAGCTTGTCTACGCGTGTATCAGAGGGCTGTTTATCCGTTGCCGTCGAGTCGCCGCCATCATCGCTTCGACACGACACTGTGACACGCGGAGGGGGGGGTGCTACGATTAAAGTACGAAACGAACGCGTCCATCAGTGGATTTACAAACTCGGTGCGCATTCGACTGTCAAACGCGAGCCTGTGTCGATCGAGACGAAACGTCACCTTGCATTCGGAGCGCAACAACTGCAACCACAAAAGGAACGAGCTTAGCTCTCGCATCGACTTGACGCGCGACCCATACTTGTTGATGAGCGCCACCGGATTCATCCTGGACGCTGAACCATCCATCAACATTTCGGCGTAATATCAACGGCGGCAGCCGAGTCCACCACGGGTCGCAAGAGATCCACAAAGGACAGCTCGCACGACGCCCCTTGTCGGCCGCCGACCACCCCGCTCGACATTAACAACTCGCCGAGGCGCTCGATTGGCTCATTGACTATGGCGTCTTGCGACGACGGCAGCGTTGGTTGTGGCCGTCCTCCCGTCACTGGCGGCGTGAGGGTGCCGTCTCGGCCGCGACATCCAAACATTTCTTATTCCCTCGTCGCGGAGAATGGTGCGCACGACACGTACTCGGTCGCAGCCGTGGCCGCTTTGATACGACTGACGCTGGCGTACGACGCTCGGCCCACCATCAAGGGCTCGGAGGACGGCAACGACTTGCTCTTTTGTCTTAAGCCTGCCTTTTTCAACAATGAGGTCGATATTATAGACGTGGACACTGACAAGGAATGCCGCAAAGGCGAGCGTCGCCGAGTCGTCTCTGCGGAGACGTTCCGCGACATGTGGTTTCGTGAAGTGGCAAAGGGAGATGCGCCGCGGCCGATATCCGTCAGTTGTTTGTCCTACCGTAAGCCCAGCGCACCAGTTTTCAAGTCTTATAGTCGTTAAAAAAGTATGTTTTTTTTTTAATGTTTTTTCAATATGTAAAATGTACAAAGTGTGTGTGTGTAAGTTATAAATAAATAAATAATGTATTTTACTCCTGTCTTTTATCTTTTTAATATTCCGACCTTTTTACTAGGTGGTAGACCTGTTCCAATTTACCCATGTTGTTCCTCGAAAAATCATTAAAATTTTTAAATCCCTAAAATTGAAAAATACAGGGGATTTATGGGATGTTTCTGTGAAAATAGTTAAGAATATCATTGATATTATTGCCCCTTATCTCGCGCAAATTTTTAATAACTGTATAGATGAAAGTATTTTTCCTAATTTAATGAAATACAGTAAGATTATTCCGCTATTTAAATCAGGTGATAGAGAGGATCCTAGTAATTTTCGTCCAATTTCTATTTTACCAGCACTTAGTAAAATATTTGAAAAAAATATTTTGGAACAATCGATTAAGCATTTTAATTTAAATAATCTTTTCCATAGTGCGCAATATGGATTTACAAAGGGTCGTTCTACTACTGATGCTGGTGTAGCTCTGTTAAGGCACATATTTGATGCATGGGAGAATTCACAAAATGCTATTGGTATATTCTGTGACTTATCAAAGGCATTTGACTGCGTTGACCATCAGACGATAATTTTAAAATTACAACACTATGGGGTTACAAATTCAGCTCTGAAGTTAATCACATCTTACTTAAGTTCTAGAACTCAAATAGTTGACATCAATGGAACAAAATCTTCAGAGACTTATGTCAAAATGGGAGTTCCACAGGGTTCAATTCTAGGGCCTTTTTTATTTTTAATATACGTAAACGACTTGCCTTTCTTTGCTAAGGAATTTTGTGAGATTGTGTTGTTTGCAGATGATACTTCTTTAATTTTTAAATGTGATAGAAACAAAGTTAACTTTGACGACGTAAACAATGCGCTATCTCAAGTAATGAATTGGTTTACTGTGAACAATTTACAACTGAATGCAAAGAAAACTAAATGTATTAAATTTATTTTACCTAATGTTAGGGAAGTGGATACAAACATTAAATTAAATAATCAGTCGCTAAATTTAATGTTTGTATCCACCATGTTTTTAGGCATTACAATCGATGCGAAACTCCAGTGGAACCCTCACATCACAACACTTTGTAGTAGACTTAGCTCCGCGGCTTATGCTATTAGAAAAATAAGGCAATATACTGATATTGCCACGGCGCGCTTGGTTTACTTTAGTTACTTCCATAGTATTATGTCGTATGGTATTCTTCTGTGGGGTAAAGCAGCAGACATTGAAACGGTATTTATCTTGCAAAAACGTGCAATTAGAGCAATCTACTGCCTTGCTGCTCGAACATCTCTTAGAGACTTATTTAAAGAAATAGATATACTAACAGTGGCTTCTCAATATATTTATGCTTGCATAATTTTTGCACGTCAAAATTTAAATTCCTACTTAAGACACAGCGATGTACATGCATTAAATACAAGAAATAAAAATAAGTTGATCTTACCGTCTCTAAGACTGCATAAAGTTTTTAATACTTTTATGTGTCAAAGCATACTTTACTATAACAAGATTCCTAATAACGTACTAGACTTGCCATTTGACAAATTTAAAATTCACATTAAGAAAATTCTAATGTCCAAAGGTTACTATACTATTAACGATTATATAAATGACAAAAATGATTGGTTGTAACTTATAATGTCATATAGTTATTTCCACCAATAGCATTTCATTGATTTTGTGGTTGCTGGAAGATGTCATGCTCTCTATAAGTTTCTGCGGTGGTGGCGTCGTGTGCCGGGTCGCTCCGTTCCCTATGATATGGTTGAGCGGAGCGATGGCTGGCACATGCGTCATACTTGTGAACAGGTGCCACTAGTGGAAATGGTCATCTCTAAGCTTCCTTGATTTTGTAATAATTTACCTACATATTCATGAATAGTATAATTTTTGAGGGATTTTTGAGGTATATGGCATTATAGGATATTATATATAAAACAATACAATTATTATTGTAATGACGTGGTCAGACAAGTGTTTAAAATTAATGAAAGATGTTTAGCTTTATTATGTCTTTGTATATTAATTGTTGACCTTTGTGTATTGTAATACCTTTATTGTGATGGTGCATTGTCGGACAGCCTTTAAATACAGTAAATATTCTTATCATTAGGTACTTATTGGTACTTTAATATACCTTTTTTATACTCTGTGCGACACTGCGCTGCTAAATACTATTACTGTGTAATTAAACATTGTAACTTAATGATTGAAAAGAGTGACTACACGAGTTTGTTGCCGGAATCTTCTCGGTAGTTCAACTTTTGGAACCGGTGTAAATTCAGACAGACTGACTGACGGACAGACAGACAGACTGACTGACGGCCAGACGGACCGACAGACAGACCGATAGACAGACTGACATAACATTCTTAGCTTACGTAGATCCAGATAATACAGAGAGACAAACATTATGAAATTGTTAGTTAGTTAATATTATTTTTATGTGATAGACTTAAGGGTTTTTTTGTTGACGATTCGAAAGTGCTTCTTGGGGGCCTAATTGAATAAAGATATTTTCGTTTTGTTGCGTGTTAGGGTTTGTGTGCGGTTCAGGAGAAATCAGATTATTCCAATAACGCTAAAATGACTAATTATATTGATTTGATTAATTTACATTTAATATGATATAGGTGTAGGTACAAGGTTGAAATTTACATAAGATGAAGCGAATTGCGAATAGTACGAATAAAATGGAGTCCGCCGCTTTTATACGCTCCGCTGCACGCTCCTCTTCTCGCCAGCGCCGCTCCCCGTATAGCTTTTATCATCTGCCGCCAGAGGGCGTTAACATAGCCCCCGGCCTTGGAAGCTTGTGGCTGCTTCCAACGTAGTGATTGATAAATGCATTAAAAAGAGGAATTTTCTTGAGGGAAAAGAGGGCATATTTTGGGGAACGTTCTTCTAATAATTCCGGATGCAGTTTTTATGTCAGCAACTCGTGAGACGCCGTCCTGTCCAGCGAACGTTTGAAGAACTCTTCCTAGACGCCACTTGAGAGGTGGAAGATTGTCTTCTTTAATAATGACAAGAGTGTTTGGTAATATTTCTTTCTTCTTAGTTTTCCATTTAGTCCGTGTTTGCAGCTCCGAAATATACTCTTTAGACCATCTCCTCCAGAACTGCTGTCGTATTTGATCTACTCGGGCGTAGCGTGACAGGCGGTGCGGTGCAACCTCCGTCAAGTCTGGGCTTGCAGGCGTGGTGAGTGGTCGGCCAATCAGAAAGAGAGCTGGACTAAGGGGAAGAAGGTCGTCTGGGTCTGTGGACAGTGGGTACATGGGACGGGAGTTCAGGACGGCCTCTATTTGTGCCAATACCGTGCTGAACTCTTCATAAGTTAAGTGAGCATTGCCTATAATACGTTTCATATGATACTTGCAAGACTTTACTCCTGCCTCCCACAGTCCCCCAAAATGTGGCGAATAAGGTGGAATGAAATTAAATTGAATTCCATCGTTAGTTGCGTATTCTATTATATTATTATTATTGTTGTTAAAAAACTGTGACATTTCTTTCATAGCCCCAACAAAATTTTTCCCGTTATCTGAATTTATTTCAGAAGGCTTACCCCTTCGAGAAATGAATCTTTTGAGCGCAAGTATATAAGCGTCTGTAGTTAAGTCTGTAACCAATTCTAAATGCACTGCACGTGTAGTGAAGCATACAAATAAACAAATATAGCATTTTACTAGCTTAGAGCCTTTTCCTTTGCGATTTAAAATGAACATTGGCCCGGCATAATCGACACCACATCGTTGAAAAGCGAACCCTGGTTCTAGCCTAGCCTTGGGTAAATTACCCATTTGAACTGATAAACTTTTACCCCTCATGCGAGTACATGTTACACAATTGTGCACGACTTGTCTGGCTAAATTACGACCTCTAAGAGGCCACCAAGTCTCTCTTATATTGGCTAACAATAATTGTGGACCGGCATGTAAGTGTTGTTTATGTTCGTAATAAAATAATAAACGAGTGAATGTATGTTTGCTGCATAACAATATAGGGTGTTTTTTATCGTATAGAAAACCTGAAAAGTTTTCTATGCGCCCCCCAACCCTAATAATATAATTTTCATCGAGAAATATATTAAGGCCGCTTATATTACGAGGAAGTTTAGAATCTAATTTTTTATTTAACGTATCATAAACATTTGAAAATGTGCAAAGTGCAAGTCGAGTTAGGTACACAGTTGAATTATTTAATTCTTGTACCAAAAGTGGGCCGAACACACGAGTGGTTTTTAATTTATTACGAATATTAGAAATAAATCTTAATATGTAAGCAAATACGCGTCTCATACGGTTAAAACAAGAAAATCTGTCAAAGGGAAATGAATTTAAGTCAGTTTTACAAAGTAAAATTTTAGTGTTTACTTTAATATCAGGCAATTCATTATAATCTAGATTATGTGAGCAAAAGTCATGCCTGAAGTTCGAATTATATTCATGTAACATGGCAGGGCCGTGCCACCACATAACTGACTTACATAACTCATCTAAACCAAGTCCCCGTGACACTAAATCGGCTAGATTATTTTTGCTACTTACATGTAACCATGGCAAATCATTAGTAAGGCTGTTAATTTAAGCTGTGAATTTAATTTTCATTTCATTTCATTTCATTGTATGTAGGGTCGTCTGGGTAGGTACCACCGCCTTTCTTATTTCAGCCGTGAAACAGTTCGCTGTGTTTCGGATTGAAGGGAAAGGTAGCCAGTGCAATTACTGGGCATGGACGGCATTTCATCTTAGGCCCCAGGATGACAACGCACCTGCAATATCAAGTGACTTTTCCTTGTTATTGCAGGTGTCTATAGGCGGCGGTAACCGCTTACCATCAGGTGGGCCGTCAGCTTGTTTGTCATCCAGTTGTATAAAAAAAAAAAAAAAAAAACCGAGTGCCAATTTTAAAATCTAGAGGCAATTCGTAGTAACAGGGCTTTTCGGGCAAGTTGGTACCGCCAAGCAACCATTGATTCCACGCCATGGTAGTTAGAAAGGGCATTGCATTCAAAGCAGGCAGCGTTGGTATTGCCGCCGTCGCCGCCACCACTGTAGAGTTTGATATAGTCTCTGTGTAGCGCTTAAAGGAACAGCACAACAAAACTGCCCGCGTGACTTTGTCCGACACGGGCGAGTGTGAGCTGCTCGCCTCCGCCGCCAGCTTGTGCGACACATAGTTGGTCAAGACTGTGTAGAAAGTGTCAAAGTGGCCGAGAAACTCTGTGTCGTCGCGCAGCTCTTTCAAAGCATCAAAAGTCAACCTCTGGCACAGCTCCACCAGTTGTGCGACCAGCTGACTGTTCTGGGGGTCTGACACGAAGGTGGCCGCGAAGCGACCCAACCGCTCCTTTACGTCAGCCGCCATTGTGCGGACAGATGACCACTTATCTTTTAAAAGTAGTAGTACGCCTACAAAAAAAAACAACTAGTAGGTGTGTATCTCTCCGTGGCGATTATCGCTGCGGCGGTTGTTGCCATACGTCAGACAGTCCAGTCGGTGAGATCACTGCCAATGTTGCTGGGTACTTGGACGACATTGTTGCGTCCCACCGGTTGTTGAATGTGCAACAAGTTGCTGCTCTGGGGCGCCACCGCGTCGAGAACAAGCGGTGAAACGATACGATGCACGGTCCGCTTACTGTCGTTCAGGACCGAATCGACAATCTCGTGGCCGCAGTAGTACTCTTTGGCCTCGGACGCGGGTGCACGCACGCCATTTCCTAGGCCGTAGCTAATGTAGCCGTCGATTATGCACACGTTCGGTACGAAGGTGGTCACCCTTTGATCTCGCGAATAATGTTGGCTCGGCACAAAGGACGCCAGATTCAAAATGTCCAGCAGGTTTCCAAACTCGGGCAGACGCACCATGACCGCCCTTAGACTGTCCGCGCCCGACTGAGCGGTGGGCAGACCTGTGCCCGAATGCGCTCGGTCGTACAACTTTTTGGCAAACCGCGTGGTGGGCACGTATTTGGCGCTAAAATGTACGGTCACTATGCGACCCGACAGTTCGGAAATGTGACGATTGAGCCAACCGTTATGCCCCGAGTGGAAAAACATCATCTTGTCGACAAACTTGCGCTGCACGGCAGTGTCCAAGTCGGGCTGGCTGCCTTTGGACAGATAAATTTTAGCATGTTCCTCCACCTCCAGAGACTCGTGATTGATGAAAATATCCTTGGGATCCGTCGGACCCAACATTGAGAGTAGGGGAAACACAAATTTCGGATCGCGGAAACCCTTGGTGGCCACGGGCCAAATCTGATTATACTTGGAGACTTGGTCGTGGCACGTCTCAAACTTTCGGTACAACATTTTGGAATGCACCGCGCACAGACCGTTGTACACGTTTCCCGCGCAATACTCGTGACTCGAAAAGAAACACGCGGGACTACTTGTGATCATGTTGGACCGGTCGCACAATTCGTCGAAGGTAGTGTAGTTGGCAAAACTAAAATTGGTTTGACTCGGACACGTCATGTCGCCGTCTGATGGTGACGGGCGACTTGCATCCTTGCCGTCCGCTAGATCGTTTACATCATCATCGTCGTAGCCGGCGAGCTTGTTCATGTGCCCACGGGTAGGCGAGCGGTTCCGACTCGTCATCCTTATACCTTACCTAGGATGACCGACAAGGGTGACATGGTGCGTATCAATAGTAAAACAAAAAAAACCTTACAATTATAAAAATCATTTATTCAGAAATTTGAATACTTTATTCTAGAATATATGTTCAATACAAGTAGGTGTTTAATATATACGATAATTACAAAATTGTTCCTGTACAAAAAGTTTCATCAAGTATAGAGCTTACAAAACTAGATATTTTTACAGCAGCACACACGCAGCCTGGGTGTGCGCGCACTCGATACACACATGATCACGAGTGTGTGTGTAACCGTAAATTGTTGCCCCCTCCAACTGGTTGTGGTCGTAACATTTTTTTCGCACAGCAAAACGGGCCCAGGCAACACCCCACCGGCGCCGTGTCGTCGTCTCCCATCATTGGCTCCGTGTCGTCGGCGCCGGCGGGGTAATGCTTCCGCCCAGTTTTACCATGCGTCGGGCCGTCTCCCATCAAAGTGTGACGCGGCGCGGGTGGGGTGTTGCCTGCGCCCGTTTTTTTGCCACGCGTCTGAGACCGTGTTCCATCAATGGGTGACGCGGCGCGGGTGGGGTGTAGTCTGCGCCGGCGCCGCACTCGCCTGCGCCCGCGGCATTAAACTTTTTCAACACCTTTGCGACAAACAGGGGTCCCTTCTTGGATTGGACGTAAGCGCACCGAGGAAACCACAACGCATGCTGCTCCCACGGCACGTCCTCGGGCATCCAATCCATCAAACCTCCGCCGCAACAATAACACATCATCCTGTCGTCCCAACCGATATAAAACATTCCCGCCTCGACAAAGGCCATCGGCCTTTGTGCTCGATCTGCGGGCTAATCGGCAAAGGTAGCCAACCGAGCGAAACGATCGCTCAGCGCGGGATGGGCAAGGGTTTGCGGCTCCATCATTGCAATACTATATAGATGCACTTGTGTTCACTTTGACTGCCTGTTCACGACTAAGGGTAAAAATAAATAACAATGCATTTTATAGAGTGAAACAGGAGGTCACTGTCTCTATTAAAAATATATTTATTCTAGCCTATTCTATTTTATCCTTTACAATTCAAGTACTTATAATTTATTTATATATAACATTTACATAACTAATTTAAAAACCGCACTTGGAGATTATGTTGACGTTGTGGAGCCATTTGCACGTTGCTCTGCGTCGTGTTGCGCCCGAGTCTCACGCCGTGCAATAATTCTTCTCTTCCGTAGCAGCATCGCCGGGAGTAATTTGGTGCCGCCCGTGTTTGGTATTTGGCATGCGCAATACCGTGGGCACGCAGCGGTGACCACAAGTTCTTTCCTAATATTCTCCACAAACAACGGCCCTTTCCTTGATTGCACATACGGGCACCGAGGAAACCACCACGCGTGCTGCTCCCACGGAACGTCTTGGGCCCCCCAATTCTTTAAGCCGCCGCCGCAACAAAAGCATTTTACTGTCGCCCCGACCGGTGTAGAACATGCCCGCGTCGACAAAGTCCATCGGCTTTTGCGGCTGACCTATGGGCCAATCTTCAAACGTAGCCAACCGTACATATCGATCGCACTGCGCTGGTTGCGCAATGTTCCTGATGGTTTGTGACATTTTGGCTTTGAAGAACTATTCAAGACTGACGATGACATGAAAAAACACACGTTATATATTGATATTTAGTGACCGAGACGGCCTGGATCACGGTACCGCAAGATCAGACAGACTGTTGCGCGCAACAGTCAGAAATGGTAGGTACGTGCGCGAAGCTATCGCTCAATATATAGAAAATATGAAGGTCATCCCCAACCTCCATACATTTTCGTGATTTTGGAGTGGGGGGTTCTCAAACAACTCAGTTACATTAAGGTACGACACGACGTGGTCGTGTCGTACCTTAATGCAATCTTAAAGTTGTCCAAACGCTGTAAACAGCGACATCTATCCGCCAGCAGAAAAAAATAGTAATAAATAAATAAGTCAATGTGTTGGGAGCATCACAAAAAGTAAAATCAATAAAGTTATTAAAAATTGCTCCAAAGTTTCTCATATGACGAGCTCTCGCAGTATTGTTATTCATTAACGCGCGGGATCTCGCTTGAACCCCAATCTCGCGAGATTTACATTCCCTAATTGAACTGAAAGCTCAAATATAACATCTTATTATGGCGTTATATAATAGATGCCAAGACTACAATGGGGTGAAGATAGCACCCAAACTGACAGCCCATCATGTACTACCTAGTTACGTCAGTCGACGCTACCTTAAATAAACATAAACAAGAGATCTTCTGAGAATGTTATTGTTCACATCATAAATCCGTCAACGATTAGACGCAATTCCTCGAATGCTTACAGAGACATTTCATTGTAAGACGCTAGATTTATATTAAGTTAGGATCAGTCTTCTACTGAACGGCAAGCCGTAAACACATGTATTTAGTCTTATGCTCTACATTAATTAAAGTCGATTGTTTTTTAAAACAACTTTACCACTCCGCGAGACTTGACTGGCGCAGCCGGTAGGATTTCCGCGACGGAAAATCACTTAACTTCATCGTCGTTCGTTTTTTACACGATTCCCTTAGGCTTTCCCAGTTGTTTCCCTGATCAAGAAAAACTTCAAAACTCTACTTTTAAACATCAAAGGAGTAATTTTGTTTTCCTTTAGTAGTTATTAAGTATATGATTGAAAAGAAAATTATTATATTAAAAGAATTAAAAGAAATTATTTAAATTAAATGTTAATTAGATAAGAAAATAGGTCCAACTTACAAAATCGAAGGAAGGCTCTATTTCTTTTAATTATAGATATTACGAATGGAAAATTATTATAAAACTGAAATTATTTAAATTAAATGTTAGTTAGGTAGGAAAATAGGCCTAACTTACAAAAATCGAAGGAAGGCTCTATTTTGAAGCTGTAGCTATTATAAGTACAAAGGAATAATTAAGGCATTACTTACAAAATCGAAGGAGTGTCTTATAGTATTTAATACATAAACATATACACATATAGGTAATAAGTCGTTTCTTTACTTATTATAAAGTAATTAAGCTGATTTTAGTTAGAAAATACGTAATCACATAACAAAATGATTAACTTAGTACCAATACCCCGCGAAATGCTACAGGTCATTCAGGATGGCGACCAGAAGCTATTAAATTTATTTATTAGGAAAAGTGAGTACGTAATTTCTAGTTTCCGCGTAGAAGGAAATGCCGATCAGAACTTATTCCACGTGTATACCATAAGCCATATCATCTTTTCATTTTCCACGTGATCACCTCAAGGCTCAGTGGAAAAGCAGCCAATTTAATAAGTGAGCGACAAGATTTAAATACATGGTCAGCACTAAAAACCGCTTTAGAGCAACATTTCGGTGACCCTAGGTCAGAGGAATGCATCGCAATCCAATTAGAAACATTAAAAATTAATCATGGCGAATCATATCCAGATTTCTGTAACAGAATACAACATGTGAAAAGCACATTAATTGCCAAAGTAAATATGATAACAGATGAAAATCTCCGCTCTAGCAAAATTATAATTTACGATAATATGTCTATGAATCTGTTTCTTTATAACTTACCAGAGGATTTATTAAGAATCGTTCGACTTAAATGTTATTAAGCATCGATCTGGAAGAAGTAAACTTTCGCTATCAATATAATTTCCGAAATAAAATGTTGAAAACACAAAATTCTCCCCAAGCAAAACCTATAAGTGTCAATTCAAATGATAGTACAACCATTTAATAACTCAGCGAAACCACTTTATGAAAACCCACAACAATTTAAATTTGGAATCCCAAGTAAACAGATAAAACTACCTTTCGGTATAACACCGCAATTAAATAGACCATTTAATAACCTAACCCAATTTGGTTATAGGCCAATTAATAACCCTAATCAACACCAATTAGGTTACAAACCCATTAACAACCCTAACCAAACTCAATTCGGATATAGACCGCCAAATAATTTTAATCAACCCCAATTCGGATACCGACCCCAAAATAACATACAACCCCAGTTTGGCTATAAACCCCCGAACTATGTAAAGCAGCAGCAACAATTCGGATACCGTCCCTCTCAAAAGGCCCAACAAACAAAGGATATCAGCATGAGAACTGCCGTCCCATTTTTTTTTCTATACAACTAGATGACAAACAAGCTGACGGCCCACCTGATGGTAAGTGGTTACCGCCGTCTATAGACATCTGCAATAACAAGGAAAAATCACTTCAGAAAACCTAAGAAGAAGAGAAAGACAATAATAAGGAAGATAATAAAGCAAAACCTCAAGGTTTTCGCATAAATAAATTGTATAATTTAAATGATTCCCACATAGAGGAACCATTAACATTTTCTATGTACGAGAACGAATTTTATCCGGAAATCAGTATCACGAATTTTCAGGAGATCATGAAAACGAAGAGTACACTTTAGACCCAAACGAACAGACTAGCGAAAACGAAGTCGAAGCAAATTTTCACATACCCCCGACAACAGCCTGAAATAATACATTTCAATTTAAACTTTAACATTACCCTATATATATATATATATACCAGAAATTAATGCAAAGTTAATGATAGACACAGGAAGCTCTAGATCTTTTATTAGCCCAAAATTAGCAAAGCTTTATTTCAATAATTATAAAAGCTATGAACTATTCTAAGTAATCAGTACACATGCAAACGGCAGACACAATGAAGTTATTACCATACCTTTATTTCCTGCACTTAATAGTAACGAACTCCATAAGTTCTACGTATATGACGTCGACAAGCGTTACGATGGACTTATTGGAAGAAGAACTAGATGCAAATGTAGACTTGAAAAATCAAATTTTATTTTCGAATTCCTCAGCCATACCTATTATATATAACCCTAGCAAATAAAATAAAATTAAGCCCCCGATGTGAACAGGTAATAAAATTACCTACAAGTCTGCAAAATAGAGAGGCTATTTTACCATACAAATCATTTTGCAACGGTATAAGAATGCCATCAGCACTAGTAACTTGTCAGTATGGATACGCAACAACCATTATCCAAAACACATTAGAAACAGAAATGATTTTAACTTACTAAATATGGCCCAGAAAAATGCCAAATAAATAAATTAGAAAGCAATGATGATGTAGAAATTGATATCATATTGACCGAAAATCTTAGCAAACTTCAATTAGACCACATGAATTCAAAAAAACAAAGAAAAATTTCGAAACTTTACTTAGAATATAAAGACATATTTTACTCAGATAAGTTGCCATTAACCTTTACCAATGACGTAAAACATAAAATTAGAACTCGTAATGAAGACCCTATTTACATTCGTCCCTATAGACAACCTCAAGTAATTAACCAAGAAATCTCTAAACAAGTAGACAAAATGCTGGAAAATAATATAATTACTCAATCCCATTCCCCTTGGAGTGCACCCGTACACTTGGTGCCAAAGAAAACAGACTCAATTAACGAAAAAAAATATAGGCTCGTAATAGATTACCGACGTCTTAACGAAATTACAACTGACGATAAATACCCACTACCTAACATCACAGAGTTATTTGATAAATTAGGACGCAGCTGCTACTTTAGTACACTAGACCTCGCTAGTGGCTATCATAAAAGAGGTAGCAGAAGAGGATAGGTAGAAAACAGCATTCACTACCAGCTCAGGACATTACGAATTTACTCGAATGGCGTTTGGTTTAAAGACCGCTCCGGCTACTTTCCAAAGGGCAATCGATAATGTCTTGCGCGGGTTACAGGGCATACACTGTGTAGTCTATTTAGATGATATCATTATTTACTCAACTAAATACAAAAACAACTAAATACTAAGTAACGAGAGGAGTAGATAATAAAACTCCAACTTGCTCAATATATTGTGATATGACACAGGCTTTTGACCAAGTAGAACATAGCATATTGCTTAGTAAATTGGGGTCCTATGGCGTTAGAGGAAATATTTTAAAACTTATACAGTCATATCTCTCAGATAGGAAACAAATTACCCAAAAAAAAAAAAAAAAACAATGACAAAAACTGAAGAAATACATTGGTCAAATGAGAGAATCACTACATATGGGGTACCACAGGGTAGTGTTATTGGGCCGTTGCTGTTTATTATTTATACAGGGTGTACCAAAAATACAAATAAAGTGAAAAGGGTGTAAATGGGTCCCTTGTGTAGAGTTTATTACCAATGTATGACAACTGTAGTATGACATTATTACATGCTGAAAAAATAATTATTTTTGATAAAATAATAAAATAATCGACATTGAAGCGCAGCTCTATTCTAAGTTCATTCCCCCTAACAAGCGTAATTACCTCCTACTCTTAGAAACTTTTCTACTCCTGGTAGCTAATATTTATTTGATCAAATATTAACCTAAAATAAATAACCTATAATTCCTCAATTCTAGTATTTATTTAACTAGGCTAAGTACAAAAAAGATAAATAGACATTAGATAACTTTATTGAATACTTCACAAGAATATTAAGTGAGTGAGAATCAAGATAGGTATGAGTCAACATAAAAACCACAAATAAATTTTAAAGTTGTATTGAAGTAACAATCTGAGTAGGTAGGTTTTATCTACCTAATAGCTCAGATGAATAAACTAAGGTTTTAAGCCGTTAACCAAAAATAAAAATAATTTTAATTGAGTAGGTATGTATTTATCACACACAAGAACCCGTAAGATCGATAAATGTGGTTAAAACTTTATCACGGATCAATCAATTTGGTACTATGTAATTGTACTAGCACTATCCTACCATTTAAAAATAAAAAACAACTTACCTCGAACTAGAAACACTTTTTTCATACAACAACGCAAGATGACAAGCAAGCTGACGGCTCACCTAACAAGCGGGGCCACTTAACTCAATCAACACAGCTTTACAGTTCACATGAATATCTTACTCAACAACATAACACTTACAACATAGCCCTTAGATTAGAGAAGCAGTTCAAAGTGTACCTACTCCTCCTTGCTGCCTCAACAACGACGGCCGTCGTCGGGACGGACACGGCCTGTGTCGCATTTCGCACCATATTATCGTCATCGTCCTTGTAATCGATGCCAACATACCTACTCATGGCATACACATAGCATTATCTCGCAATATTTAATAAGAATAACGACGATCAGAGATAAAATTATACGCGACTACACTTTATGAACTTATGATCAACTGAGCTCGGAAACAGATGAGGTGACACTGACGAGCCGACAAAGCGGGAAGCGGCTTTGAAATAGGTAGTCTGCGCGCGCCGCTCTGCGCCGCTATTTTTTCCTTCTGCGCATG
The DNA here is from genome assembly GCA_947347705.1 of Nymphula nitidulata. NCBI lineage: Eukaryota > Metazoa > Arthropoda > Insecta > Lepidoptera > Crambidae > Nymphula > Nymphula nitidulata. The sequence continues at coordinate 14,473,383 of OX374636.1, forward strand.
CGTACGGGGAATGACAGGGATTGTCAACATTTATCTAGTTTTTTAGTTTAGTAAAATTATTTTAGATATGGATCGCAATAAGTAATTTAAGTATTATTGTATTATTGCGCCCAATAAACTTTTTTCTATTCTATTCTATTCAATAAACAACTTTGACTTTAGTATCCTTATAACTATTGGGTCCCAGCTAAGGCTGGTACCAAAAAATAATAGTTATGACGAGAACAATACAAGGTTTTCGTTTTCGTTAAGAGCGTTATTAGAGCGCTGTTCGACTTGAATTGCATTTAATTATCGTGGCAAGCAAGAGCTATTTAATTAAATGTTAAGATGATTTTCCGGGGTGAATCTTCTGTATTTGTACTTTTATGTATCTGTGGTATAAGAAGAAGTGTAACATAATTACGCCAACGACGCAAACAAACCGTTAAATGCTTGTCTTGCATTCGAAGTCCAGTAAGATCCATTTTTGCAACGTTAAAAAAGTAGGTTACAAAATAGGTAAAAACATATCCAAGCGAGCACGGTCGCAAACACTACCTAATCAACAGTTTATAGGCACTTAGTCATAATCCGGCAGTACTCTGCTCTGTTTTTTTTATATCGAGTATTAAAAAATATCTTTTGAATAAAATGTTGTGAACCAATGACACATTTGGGGGCGTTTAGGGTTTCATCGGAAAAAATGTAAACCAAATTTTTGAATCTCCTCTGAACTCCTAATTAAAAACATTATCTTACAATTTAATTTTGACCGACAAATAACCTTGCTAGATCATGCTCATTTAAAGGAAAAGCTTGTAAAATAAAGGGAAGGCCGGTACATTTTAAATCCAAGTGAAGACTTCGGCCCGCTTTAATGCGTAGGCAATTCCGTCGACAGCACGTTAATAGTACATGCGCGTTCATTGTGACCACTTACTACTACCATATCATCATTAACATCATCATACCAACCTCTGATGTCCACTACTGAACAAAGGCCTATTCCACCGATTTCCAAATGAAATGGTTCTTGGCAGCTGCATCCAACGTCTCCCCGCGACTCTGACCAGGTCTTCTGTCCATCTAGCTAGTGGGAGGCCGTCCTTCTTTGCACTTCCCGGTATGTGGTCGCCATTTTAAAACTTGAACGCCCAACCAGCCGTCTGTTCAGCGTGCTATGTGCCCTGCCCACGCCACTTCAACTTGCTAATCCTATGAGCTATGTCAGTGACTTACCATACCATAAAAAAAATTATAACAGCAGTCATCAAGTAGGCCATTTTACACGTAATGGTATAAAAACCTGTTTTATTGACCCAGAGCGATGCGTCACGTAGTTAATTTCCATTTAATAGTAATTTTGAACCCTGTTCTCGTTTGACCAATATCGCGCTGTGACATAAACAAAACAGCTTGAAAATAACATCACACCTTTTCACATCGCGCATTTTTTGATAAAGATATGTACCTCCCACCCTGTCACTGTATTTGAATACTCCGGTATGTACGAAAACTTACGTATTATTTAAGTTTAAAAAATAAATGCGGAACCCGAGGTGTATTTTTTCAAATGGCGGTGAATTCTGCTGCAAGTCTAGTATTTTCAAAGACTAAGCGGTAGCAGATGAGTGCTTAGTTAGATTAGTGCAATTTGATTTTACATACTCTATTTATTTAAAGGTGTTTACGTAATATGCCAAATCGATACTAATAGCAATTTATTGCTTAAAAATAATAAACAACACCTAAACAAAAAGATAAATAATTGTTATAAAAATTAAAAAATAAATAATTATTTCAATAAAATTATTATTACTTATCATCGTATTAGAAATTAAGGCATCGTACTATAAGTTTTATCGGCAAATAAAGTTTTTTGCATCTCAGAAGGAATCGACGGTACTAATAGTTTGCATATTCTAGTCTTTGGAAATATAGTCTTTTGATTTGATGTAAATTTTAGGTTGAATGACATTCACAGCCGATCACTAGAGTAGTGATATTTTCATTTTGAGGTTTCGATGAAGAATTTCTTTTTTTTGGGTACTTCTGATACACCGTGTATAAACGATCTACCGAAAGTTACTACTACAACAGTTGTAAATTTTAGGTAGATTATTAAATATGGATACCTATCAGTCACGACTGAGGGTCCACCTTTAACCGAATGTAACTTTTGAGTGGCGACTTTTACAAATTAGAGATTGAATTTACAATCGTTTGAGAACTTTTACTAAAGGCTGACACATTTAAAAGCTCATAATTCCAATGTGGACCCTCAATGGGAACGCACATGCAAAATATAACACTTTTTGCTGATGACAGTACCGTGACCATAGAAAATGAGACTAACAATGCAATAATATACAAAAATGACATCAAAGAATCCTTAAACTCAATAATAGATTGGCTAAATAATAACCATTTAAGAATAAATTTGGCAAAAACAAAAGTTATGCATTTTGGACAACGACCCCAGGCAGCTGCGGGCTTCGACGTAAATTATGGAATTGAAATTATAAATGAAGTGAACTCAACAAAATTTCTTGGACTTATCATAGATAAAAGATTAAACTGGAAAGAGCACATTCATGCATTATGTAAGAAACTAAGCAAGTCAGCATTTGCTCTATACAAGCTACCACCGGTCTTAAATATGGATGCCTTAATAACTGCATATTATGGTATTGCAGAGTCTCATTTGAGATATGGGATAATATTTTGGGGAAATTCTACAGACAGAGATTTAGCATTTAAATCGCAAAAAAGATGCGTACGCTCATTGTTAGGCTTGAAGCAGACAGACAGCTGTAAGCCCCATTTTAAAAATGGGATGTGATTCGCTTGGCGATCAATTCCTTTAACAGCGGCTCTGCTGGTGGTCTCGACGGCCTCACGCCTCAGCATTTAAAAGATTTAACTTCTGTTGGCTGCGGTGAGGCTGGTGAGTCGTTGTTGAAGGTGCTGACTGTGCTTGGTAACCTTATGCTTAAAGGTAATGTTAATCCTGATATCGTTAGTGTCCTCTATGGGGCCAACCTTTGCGCACTTAAGAAAAAAGATGGTGGAATTAGGCCAATTGCGGTCGGTACGTGTTACCGTCGCCTTGTCGCTAAAACCTGTTGCAGAGCGGTGACAGAAAGCCTCTCAGATTATTTTCAGCCAACTCAACTAGGTTTTGGTTCGAGGGGTGGTTGTGAGGCTGCTGTACACGCTCTGCGCACTTTCTTGGACAATGAGTGCGGGGAGGTTGTCCTTAAGGTGGACGTTAAAAACGCTTTTAATTCTGTGGACAGGGCTGCTCTATTGAATCAAGTGCGATGTAAAACCCCATCTTTATACGGTTTTCTTTGGCAATGCTATAGTTGTCCTTCTAACCTACAATACAGAGGTAACTTGATCTCTTCTTCTGTAGGCTGTCAGCAAGGTGATCCCCTCGGTCCAGCCATTTTCAGTTTAGCTATTCATCCTATTCTCCAAAAACTAAATTCAAAATTAAACGTATGGTATCTTGACGATGGTACCTTAGGTGGCTGTACTGATTCAGTTCTTGGCGATTTGCGTACACTCATTCAAGATTTTCATTCGATAGGTCTCGATTTAAATTTCTCGAAGTGTGAATTATTTATTTCAGATAAAATCACTTGCTCCTTGCTCTTTGGCTCCTAATATTACGACTGTTGATAAGAAATCGCTCCGTCTTCTCGGTTCACCAATTTTAGACGATTCTGTACCTTTTTTTGTAAATGATAAAATTCTAACCTTCAAGGATTTATGTGACCGGCTTCTCAAAATTAATACTCATATGGCATATGTAATTCTCCGCTATTGCCTTTTTGTTCCAAAATTTATGTATACTCTTCGTTCTTGTCAACTTTGGAAATTTCCTGACCTTCTTTCGGAACTAGATGGAAAAATGAGAGAAACTCTTTCAACAGTGCTAAATATTAATCTTTGTGACCGTTCTTGGTCACAAGCTTCATTACCAATACGTTTCGGTGGTTTAGGTATAAGAAAAATATCAAGTGTTTCTTTACCGGCCTTTTTATCCTCCATCTATAGTACGCGTCCTTTAGTTGAAAAAATCTTGAGTGAATGTTTAATTACTTCTGAAGTGTCCTACTTGACCGAAGCCAAATCTAGCTGGTCAGTGGCCTGCCCTAACTCAGACTTTCCTATTTCCCCCTGCTCCCAGAAACAATGGGATGGGCCTCTCTGCGAATTGGTGCGGGATAATCTTTTAAACACGTCAACCAGTTCAGCGGATCGAGCCCGTCTCTTGGCTGTGCGACAGTGGGAATCTGGTTTATGGTTACAGGCTTTGCCTTCGTCTCATTTAGGTACACTTCTTGATCGCACTGCATTTCGTATTGCTACCAGCTTGCGTTTAGGAACCATCTGCAATGTCCCTCACCGTTGCCGTTGTGGTGCTATGGTCGATGATCTTGGTCACCATGGCCTCTCTTGTGCAAGAAGTGCAGGTCGGTTTACGAGGCATGCCGATATAAATGATATCATTCGTCGGGCTCTTGCTACCTCCGGGGCTCCCGCTGCTCTGGAGCCTAATGGCTTAGCACGCGATGATGGGAAGAGGCCTGACGGAATGACTCTTGTTCCTTGGAAGATGGGTAAGTCTTTGGTGTGGGACGCTACTTGTGTCGACACCTTAGCCATGTCCCATCTTTCAAATACTTCATCGACACCAGGATCAGCTGCTGCTTCTGCTGAATCCCTCAAACGGCGCAAATATGCTAGTTTATCTGGGGACTACATATTTGAGCCATTTGGGGTCGAGACTTTGGGACCTTGGGGCCCAGGAGCTCATCGACTTTTTCGGGACATTGCAGGTCGTCTTTGTGAAACTTTAGGTGACAATAAGGCTGGTATATATTTCGCACAAAGATTAAGCATCGCAATTCAGCGAGGTAATGCGACCAGCCTTGTTGTTACACTTCCTGTTTCGCAAGATTTAGGGGGTGTTTATTATTTGTAAGTTCTTTTTTTTTTCTAATGTCACGTTGTAATATATTTAGGTATATAGTCCTCATTATATTGAACAAAATTAAATACATCTTTACATACAATATTCATTTAAAGTTTTAAAAAACTTAATTTACTAACATTAACTTCTTTATATATTTTTGAAATAGCAGTGTTTGTAAAACTAACTCCCAATATTTTTAAACGAAACTCAGAAATTGTCATACGTAATAGGAGAGATAACGATATTGTTTACATGCCAAAAGGTAAGACAGCCCTAATGTCTAAAAGTGTTATTTGCATGACACCTAAAATATATATTGTTAGAAGTGATCAGGAATAATAAAGAAAGACTCACAAATACTGATTTATTTTTTTACACAACCTATTCGGTCAACTGTTCAACCCAGAATGGTCGAAAGATATCACACCACCACCAACGTACATTTTCGAAACGACTTTACTTTGTTTTTAAAATCCTCTTTACACTATGCTTGCAGGAAAAAGGCTAAAACTTACTCTATGACTTTTCAACATTTATTTTAAAAGCAGTAGGCATAGACAAGCAAATTTCAATTGGTGACATACAGCCAACTTGCTGGCTGTATGATGAACAAAAAGTTAAACAAACTAGAGAGAGAAATGACATTGACATTTGCTTATCGTTTTGAATTTAATCAAACAAATAGTAATTTCCTAAAATTAAAAAGGAAACTTAAACATTTCAAATTATTTTTTCTTATATCTAACAATATGAATAAAACAGTGATTAATTAATTAATGTAATTTATTTCAATTTAAAAAAAATGTACATGTCCTTGCATGCTTTTCAGTTGTGCACAGATTATTTTGTAACCCATAACAATATACCTATAAAGCTGCATATAAAATGTTGCCATTTAACTTATTATGGAATAGTGCTTTTTTGTTTTGTTTCTGCCTCTTATTTATAAAAGTGTTAAGTATGCCAATAAGGAATAATGATGAAGAAGGTAGTGAAGAATATATTAGAAGTAAAATGAGAAAAATAAAAAAGAAGTTGCGTAAACGCAAAAACAAACGTCGTCATCGGTTAAGTTCGGATAGTAGCAACTCGAAGACCGGACAGTCGTTGACCGTGTTGTGATTCTATGATGAAGGTAATAACCTTAATTTTATTTTTCTCAACAATGAACAATCCGTGTAGTTCAGAAAAATATGATTCGGTTGAAATAATTTTATTTCATATTCATATCTTTATTGCAAGCCACTACATGTTTTATTGAATGTAACAATAAGACATAGTATTGTATGTATACATGTAAGTAACACCCTGTAGGCGCGCAGCAATTTATTAGCTTACATAATTGTGTAACTAATGCTAATAATTATATTTAACATATTAAAAACTATTATCACTACAATTATTTGAATAAGTAACATTAGGAGCTGCATTATAATAATTATTTTCTTAGGTATGTTAGTAGGTATTGTTTTCTTAGGTATTTAATTTCAACATATATTTTTTATCATAAATAGTGCATTATTTATGACATTTTACAATTTACAAAGACTCCATAAGCTCAATTAATACGATGTTTATACATTCAGATGTGTACAATAATAGTGCACAAGTCGGTCACATTAAGACTTGATTGTACCTTGTGAATAATTTTGTACCAATGTATTATTTTAATGAATACTACAAAGATTTAAAATACGAAATAGCAGATATTGCTTTGTAAATAAATTTGTTTTCGTATGAACAATCCAAGTATACTTATATATTTTGGATATTGTTGCTGATAGCTAATCAGCCTCTTTGCAATGGTTTTATATATTTTGGTACATAGATAAATTTATCTGTTTTTGTTTTTTCTGTCTTTTTTAATAGTTTTTTGTGTTAGTTACTGCGCAATTTAAGTTTAGAATAAATCTGCAAGTACAATTTTAATAGACTTTTATTGATACACGGTCATGCAACATGGTGGCAGCGGTAAAAAAATAAAAGTAAAATTCAGTTTAGTACGCGCAAAAAAGATAATGTTATCATGGTGGACAAACAGAAGACAGTCGTTCAACAGGGCTTACAAATAATAAAAGTGACGCCTTCAGGGCAATTCAGTTTTAGCCCTGAAGAAATAATGAAACGAAATATAAAATCAGATTTCAACGTTACACGAGTCTTTCAGGTAAATGAAAATATGCTCAAAAAAGAAAAAAATTACTACATGTTATATTCAATGGGCGAACAAGCTGAGGATGTAATAATTCAGTTCAAAGACGTAACTAATTACAAAATTCTACTTTAATAGAATAGAATGTTTGAATGTGCTAACTGTTTTTTTTCTCCATAAGAACGTAATATACCAGCGACATAAATTGAACATTCGTGTGCAAGAGGATTATAAACAATTCGACAAATTTTTAACTGCTCGTAGTATACACGAATTGGCTGAATATTGAAATTTTGTAACAATAAATAAAATTGATAAAGGACAAGATTGTCACAGGCATGAGAGACAGGTATGCTAGAGAAAGAATGTTTTTAACAAGTGATTTGACGCTGAAGGAAGCCACACTCATTAGGAATCAAGCAAAAACACAAAAATGAAGAGAATAACGTTAAAAAATGAAAAGTAAAAAAAACTGAATTTACAGAAATCAATAAATTAAAAGAAGGAAAAAAGCGTTATGTGCTCAAGGAAAACAAGTGCTGTTTTTGTAGCTTAGAACTATACCAACACATGACCCTGACGAATGCACTCTGGATATGGATATCCTCGAATTGTCCGATCTCCCTCAGAATCTAAAAATACAGGAGGTAACATCCAAAAAGACATTGCGCTTAGATGGGAGCATATTTTAACTTAAGCGCTTACAAAGGAAGTTCGTAAGGACCTTTTAGACAAGCACCTTATGCCTGACAATTGTCCTAAATTGAGTGCGCTTCTGTTGAATCCAGAAATAAAAGCTGCCCTGACAGATCTCATGACAGGAAAAGATAGGGATACTCAAAATAAGCAAAATCAGCTGGATTACTGAAATCAAGAGTTCTAAAGAAGCCATAAATGATCTTTTCAACTCTGGAGCCATATCGAAATGTGTTGATTTACATTTCGACATGGCTCCTTGATCATTATGTGATCATAATGATCAATTTTTGGCTAGCCACTTCCTGTTAAACTATCCAAATATTTACGGCAGATATCTTTTCGCACGTAATGGCTTTCCTTTCCGGAAAAAGACTCGATGTGGTCCCGAACACCTTGTATCATTTCTAGTGGTGTTTTATTCGGAGGAGTTTTGTGACCACGCGGGTCATTTGAAGGTTCGTAAATACCCAAATGTTTTCTTTTTTTAACAGCTTCTGTTACAACAGATGGAGAGATACAAGGCGATTGGCAAAAAAACAATTTGACAGACCTGTACTTTTTTATCTGTTAGGTTAAAATAATTTTTTAGTATTCGATGTTGGAGTGGAGCGCTTACTCATCACAGCAGTAGTCTTTATCGGCATGATGTCAATTAAACCCAATTATAAATCTTTTCTTTTCTGAAAAATTTAGGTTCCTTAATTTATTAGGTATTCTCTACAAAATGCGTTGCGATCTTCAACCGAAAAATGTGTGGTACATTTATATAACCATTTGGTGGAATCCATATCTGCCGGGACTTTTGGCTTTTTACAGATCCGCTTAGTTATATACGGCAGACTTTCCGCACGCCTTTTTTTGGCCACGTTTCTGTTCCATAAACCTGGATCAGGTACACGCCATCAACGCCGTGGTTTGATAGTTTTCCAAGATCGAGAAAATTCTTCAACAACTTGTTTTACTATTTGGGATGAACGTTCTTCGAAAAAACGGCCAAAAATTTCCATAATTAATATCGAAGCTATAGAAGAACCTTCACTTAAATCGTTATTTAACTCGTGTGCGTCTAGCGAAAGTTGATCTTCTTCTGGAATTGCCAGTAGAATATCATATTTATTCGATATATCAGAAGCTACAGGTTCTATCAAATCTTCCAAAGTAATAGGGGTTTTCAGACACTTCCCTTCCATACTCGAATTGCTGATTATTATATCTGCAGAAATGTCACCAAACATTTCGTCGAGCTCCTTAATTCTTCTGTCTTTGGTTTTTTTCTGCAAATAATAAATGTCTCACTCATTCAGCCTATCTATTGCATAGTATCTGTAAAAAGCTTTTTAAAAGCAGATTCTTGGTCTTGCGAAAATGCAAGAACAAGACCAATATTGCAAGACCAACACCGATTTTGGGCAACACTAATTTTAGCACTTTAATATTGACTTAATGCACATTTTTTTAAAACACCTGTTGATTATTTGAAGGTTTTTATCTAATAAGACCACCCTTGCCCAAGTACAATATATAGGGCATTTCCATCCGTATCATCGAAAGTTGTTAGTATGAAAACCTTCCACCGACATGTCTATACTGCGACGCCTTGTTAAATCGACGTCTTGTTACTGCGATATTTCGTTACATCGAAAAACCGTACTGCGAAAATATTACACTGCGAAGCGTTGTTTAATCGACGTCTTGTTACTGCGATGTTATGTTACTTAGGCAAAACTTACTTTGAACGATCTTACTGCGAAAACCAAGTAGTTACCTACATAGATTTTCTTTTCAAAACAATACCTATCTTATCCTTAGTTTTTGGAATTTCTAACATTTAAAAGCAGAGCGCATATGGCAAAGTTCATCAGCAATAAAGCAATGCCAGAATTTTTTTTGTAACAATGAATATACTAGGCGCTTGAGGTTTGCTGTGAGGGTTCTATGAACATAAGTGGGTAGGTAGATTAAAAATTGCGATGACAAGAAATATAATGTAATTGACGTGCATTTTTTTAGTGTTTCGTTTAGTGTTACGGAAAAGTTTACTGCTAATTATTCATAGATAAAATGTTTGACTCTGTTAACATAGAAAAGTCGAAGCGCGGAAATGACATTCTGATTGGTGGATATAAGTTTTGTTTGAACAAAAATGCTAATGACAAATCTTGTTGGTGTTGTGTGCTTAAACAAAGGAAACTGTTCAAGTACTATGCCGACCGAGTTTTGTACAGGTAACGGGCATTCTGTAATTAAAAATATGTCTGAACACTCTTACGCTCATAATGCTACATTTTTGCAATCAATATCATTCAGAAACAAGATAAAGCTAGACGCGGCTGCCATTTCGACATTTCGATGAGACCTGTACAGATCATTCAGGCTAATTTGGAGACTGGTAGTTTTTGTATTCCTTTTTAAGTAATTCAATTTATGGTTGTGACACAATAAACTCGATTGTTTTTTCTATCGCTTTGTCAGTTACATTATACATTTACAAGCTTATAAGTCTCTTTCTTTTCCAACACGTTATCAGCACGAGGCTCTAATATACATAATAGTAATTTAATTAAAAGGAATTACGAACGTATTTAATGTGAGTTAGTGAATACTGTGAAAGTGATTTTCTTGTATTTGTTATTTTTCTGCAGTTTTGAATCTGACAAGTCGTAAGTATGTCAACAAACACACTCGCATCTATAAAACCTTTAATAAATAGAGAAGGTTATGGCGTTTGGAAGTTTCAAATGCGTATGTGTCTTCTTCATGAAGAACTATGGGAAACTATTGTTGGCTACCCGGCGGATACGTCTATATCAGCAGAAAAGAGGCGTCTAGCTGATCAGAAAGCTTTGTCGAAAATTTGTTTGACTGTAAATAATTTTGCTATAAACCATGTTAGAACTTCTAAGACAGCAAAAGAAGCGTGGGATGCTTTGTCAGCAGCCTACGAAGACAAAGGTCTTGGACGTCGCATTAGTCTCGAACGTCAATTGTATAGATTGTGTCTTGTTGATTTTGATAGCATAGAATCGTATATAAACGCTGTAGTGTCTACTGTATTGGATTTGGCCGATATTGGCAAAGTAATAGAAGATGCTTCAATAGCTGCAATACTTCTCGGTGGTTTAACACCCCAATATGATCCGCTTGTCATGGCATTGGAGAATTCTAACATTGAGATTACTTCAGAATTAGTAAAAACAAAGCTGTTGAATGAAATGAACAAGATCAAACCAGATTCTGCTTTACGGACCAGGTACAGTCACAAAGATAAAACATCAACTTCAAAATCCAAAAAGCCCATTGTATGTTATGATTGCAAAGAGCCAGGGCATAAACGTCCAGATTGTCCTTTAAAGAAAGATAAAAAGAAAAGGAAACCAGAGAACCATCAGAGCTTAAGTGCTTTACCAGTAAATACTGAAGCTGAAAATGGCAGATGGTATGTGGATTCTGGGGCTTCTGCGCATATGACATCAAGACTTGATTGGTTGGAGAATGTCAAAGAATCATCTAAAGGCGACATTACTATTGCTAATGGTGAAAAGTTATTAAGTAGGTGTATTGGTGACATTTCTTTAGCAAGTTGTAATAATGTTTGTGATATTAAGAAAATTTCAGATGTTGTTTGTGTACCTAGACTGAACTGTAATTTAATTTCTGTAAAGAAAGCAGTGGATAATGGTTTTACAGTTGTTTTTGATACAAATGGTTGTAATTTTTATAATTCGAATGTTTTTACTTGTAGTGGTAAAGTACTTTTACATGCTCCGATATGTGGTGGACTGTACACTTTAGACTGTTCTGTCAATTTACCGCGTCAATTATCAGCTTATGATGTGCACTCTGATGTTTCCAGATTCCAACTTTGGCATAGGCGACTAGGACACTTATGCCGTATCGGGATGGATCAACTCAAAAAGGGACAAGCAGTTGGCATAGATTTTAATGATGTTGACAAGGAGCCGTGTATACCATGCATTGAAGCTAAGCTTAGTAGGATACCATTTAAGAAATCATCGTCTTCAAAAACAACGAGAGTCTTGGAGTTGATTCATTCGGATCTTTGCGGTCCTATGTCGGAAACGTCATTTCAGGGTAATTTGTATGCTTTATTTTTCATAGATGACTATTCTCGTATGATTTTTGTATTCTTTATATCTTCAAAATCCGATGTGAAGAAAAAATTTCTTATTTTCCAATCTTTAGTAGAAAGGGAAACTGGCGAGAAAATCAAAGGGCTCAGAACGGACAACGGAACGGAATATGTAAACAAAGAATTTTCTAACTATTTACAAAGTGTTGGTATCAAGCACCAAACGACAGTTCCTTATAGTCCACAGCAGAACGGTATAGCTGAAAGGACAAATCGCTCGATTTTCGAAAAAGCGAAATCAATTCTATTTTGTAGTTCTCTTTCCAGGGCATATTGGGAGGATGCAGCAGGAACTGCTGTTTACCTCAAGAATAGGTCTCCTCACCGTGCTCTTGAAGGAAAAACTCCATTTGAAAAATGGTACGGTACTGGTCCAGATTTATCCCACCTACGAGTTTTCGGTTGTCGTGCTTTGCTGCATGTCCCGGAACCATATAGGAGGAAATTAGACGTGAAGGTCAGCGAACATATTTTCGTTGGTTATTCAGAAGATCCAAAAAGTTATATGTTTCGTGATGTCAAATACCCAAGAAGGCTAGTAAAGGGCAGAGATGTTGTATTCTTTGAAAACACATTTCATGATGTGAAGAGGACGGTTGAAGAATCAGAATCAGAAGCTGATAATGAACTTACAAAAGTTCCTTTACCCTTAGCCTCTACATCGAAAGTGATTTCAATGGGTGGTGATAATGCCGAATCGTCAGCTGGGACTCGCTCTATTGATGCAGAGGATGTACCTTTTCATTCTGACGCCATACCAATATCAGAACAAATTAATCAGAATGTTCTTGATGATAACGTTGCTGAGCCCAGGTATAATTTGAGACCAAGAAAAGTTAAAGGAACTGATGCAAGTCTTGTATCTACTCAGATTTCCTTTCTCAGTTCATTGAACGAGCCTACAACTTATCTACAAGCCATGAATTCAGAAGACAGTGATTATTGGTACTGTGCAATGCAAGAAGAATACCGGTCGTTGCTTAACAAAAACACATGGCAATTAGTAGATAGGCCAGACAAAAGGGTCATACCTTGTAAATGGGTATTTAAAATGAAAAAGAATGCTCATGGTGAAGTCATCAAATATAAGGCAAGACTTGTTGCCAAAGGCTTCAACCAGATCCATGGTGTCGATTATCATGAAACTTTTTCTCCTGTGATACGCAATTCATCTTTACGAGTGTTATTGGCATTAGCAGCTGAAACAGGTTTAAAGATTCATCACTTAGATGTGGACACTGCGTTCCTTAATGGGGACTTAGAGGAGGAGGTTTACATGCATCAACCTCAAGGTTTTGTCGAACCAGGACAAGAGGATAAAGTATGCTTGTTAAAAAAAATCGCTATATGGCCTGAAACAGTCTGCAAGAGCTTGGAACATAAAACTTAATGACACTTTATCTTCATTAGGTTTTGTTCAAATTCCTTCGGAAGCATGCATTTACACTAAAAAGTTTGATAATGAGGTTGTCATACTCGGAGTGTACGTCGATGACGTAGTAATTCTTTATAAAGAAAACAAGTCACTTGACATTGTCATTCATGACTTAAACAAATTTTTCTCTTCGAAAAATCTTGGAAAATTAAATTATTTTTTAGGTTTGAATATTGAGTGCAAGGAAGATGAAATCAAGTTGTCTCAACATACTTATATTAAAGACTTATTGGAAAGATTTAATATGTTGGATTGCAAGACTGTCTCCACACCGTTGGTAAATAATAAACTTTTACCGAATGAAACTGGTGAGCAGTACTCATATCCATACCAAGCTTTAATTGGTTGCCTTATGTTCTTGGCAGTAAATACGAGGCCAGACATAGCTTATGCAACTAGTTATTTGAGCCAATTCAATACAAAATTTGACAAGTCACATTGGTTAGCTGCTAAGAGAGTTCTACAGTACTTAAAAGGAACTATAGACTATTGTATAACTTACAGAAAAGGTGGCGGTCAATTAAAAGGTTATGCTGATGCGGATTGGGCAAACTGTGCCACGGATCGTCGCTCGTACACCGGGTTTTATTTCTCACTCGCTGGAGGTCCGGTATCGTGGGAGTGCAGAAAGCAAGCGACAGTTGCACTTTCCTCTTGTAAAGCTGAGTACATGTCTTTGTCTAGCGCAGCAAAAGACGCTGTATTTTTACGAAGACTACTCACCGATCTGACAGGTAATTTAAATACTGTTGAAATTTTTAACGACAGTCAGAGTGCACAAAAAATTGCGTCTAATCCAGTACATCACAATCGGACGAAACATATAGACACACGATATCATTTTATTAGAGAACTGATAGCAAAAGGTGTAGTTAGTGTAAGATATATTCCTACTACTGAAATGTGGGCAGATATCTTGACAAAGGCACTAGGATGCCAAAACCACAAAAAGTGTGTTGTAGGATTAGGTCTTTTATAGTTTATTATTGTTAACCATACCTTGATTAAGGGGGAATGTTGGAAATACTGGTAGTTTTTGTATTCCTTTTTAAGTAATTCAATTTATGGTTGTGACACAATAAACTCGATTGTTTTTTCTATCGCTTTGTCAGTTACATTATACATTTACAAGCTTATAAGTCTCTTTCTTTTCCAACAAAGTGCATCTGGTCTGCCGAATAAAAATGCTTTGAGGCAAATAATTCAACGTGTTCGGAGAAAACATGGCTTGTGTTTTCTCCGAATACGTTGAATTATTTGCTGAACCTTTGAAGAACCGCTGACTTTAGATGAAATTAAAATACCTTCTGAATATACTTATGTCGAAGGAGATTTTTTTTTTGGCTCGTGACATTAAAGCCGGCAATAAAAACCGCTTGCTGATATTTTGCACTAAACAAAATATCAAGATACTTTCTGATTCATTAGTTTGGTTGATAGACTGAAATATAACGTGTCTGGCCTTGTTTCGTAAGATTTATTCTATTCACGCTATAGTTGGACATGATGATAAAACCAAAAAGTCAGGACCGGTGGTTTACTGTCTATTGACAGACAAAACAGAGGAGAGCTATTTGGCTTTTATAAGAGAACTCCGATCATATGCTGCAGAATATGAATATGATTTGAATCCACAGCACATTGTAACAGATTTCGAGATTGCAATCATAAACGTGATCAGGATTGATATTCCTGATACTCATCATCAAGGTTGTTTATTCCATCTTGGTCAAAATGTGTGGAAGCAAATACAACACCGAGCTGGGTTAGCTTCGCGCTATGGCAGTGACAGTGACTTTTCACTGAAATTAAGATACTTAAGCCTTAAAGTCATTTTGACTATTATACTATACACCCGACTTCGAAAAATTCTCACACGTTTATAGAGTGTTTTTCAACTTGAATTTTGTAACGGTTCGCGTTTTCGAACGTTCCTTTAACTATCAAAATCAAAAAATGACAGTTGCCTTGAGTAATTTCAAACAGTCTGTGAAATAACTACATCATGGTGCGTTCGACAGTTTTTGCTAAGGTAAGTTTTAAACAATTTCAATAATTTTAATACTAATCATGGATATCTGATAGTTAACACGTCTTGCCAAATGTGTATACAAAAGCTTTATTATATAAATAAATAATGGTCTTGGTACGATAATTCAAACATTCATTTTACTACTTATTTCGACGTATAGTATTCTATACAGTGCTACTTTAGCATGGATGAGCCATTGTTTTCATATGTATAGAATAATATACATTGCTACTAAGTCACAACTAATAATCAAAACAAACTATTATTTATTTTATTAGGTCAGGCAAATTAGGCGTTTTATCGATAGATTTTTGTGCCACCAAATTCAACATGTGGGCATAGCAGTGTATATGACGATTTCTACCAAATGCAATTTCTATTGCTTTAACAATGTTGGCGCCAGCATCAGTCACAACCGCTACAATTTTATTGCTTTCAATATTCCACTCGTTACAGGCCTTTAATAATATATTCGTTATGTTTTCCGCAGTATGAGTTTGCGGTAAATCATAAACTCCCAATGATACAGATTCTAATTGTTCTTCCTCATTACAAAATAGAACAGTTACTCCCAAAAAACTTCTAGATTGCATCGTGTCTGTCCAAATCAAACCACTCACTTTCTCAAGTTTTCCTTTGAAGTGTTCTTTAATAACGTCATATTTGGTTTCTAACATCCTTTTCAGAGTGAATCGTGAAGGCACCTTGTACAATGGACAAGCGGTTTTCATTAAATTCAGAAAACCTTCATTTTCTACAATTTGAAAAGGTTGGGAGTCTTTACGAATCATGTATAATATGCTATTCGTCAACTGAATTCCCTTTGCGCCCATATTACTATATTGAGATATATTACTAAAGGTAGAGCTTAGAGTTGGTTGGGAGAATTTTTTTTTTTCACTATCCGTGTAACTTTTTTTCAGAATCACAATCGCTCCCTGATTCAAACATTTCCAATGTAACATTAGCAGTACTAGTTGAAGGCACAGCACTAGGTTCTTCAAAAGTTGTTGGAGTTGAAGATGGTTTAGTTCTCATAGGTTCATACCTGGGCATTAAATTTGGATGTTTATTATCAAGATGACATTTCAAATTGGTAGTGTTACCAGCAGTTTTTAAAATTTTTCCACAGGAACGACATTTGGCGCTGGTATCATTTATTTTTTCAAAATATTTCCAGTATTGACTCTTTGGTGGCATTTTATAATAGCTGTTATTAAAAAAAAACAATAAATAAACTTTTGCATGCTTCTTTGTTATACCTACTTATTTATCATCTAAAATGCTTTGAATGCACTACAAGGATGCAAATGCAAAATTTTAGATGAAATAAAGCTAATTTTGAAATTTTTTTATATTAAAAGAGTTCGCCAATATCGATTAATATCGCTCATTCCCAACCCTATGCAATGCTTCCGTTACTCGCCCACCAACCAATGCCAACCATGCAAATTGAATAGTGCAATACAAAAACCGTCTCTAAGATTTAGTAATTCACTCACCTGCATGCAAAGCCAACGACAACCAAAAAAGAATTCTTAGCAGTCCTTCAATGCAAATTAATGCAAAACAAAAGCAGCAAGCAGAAAGATTTTATTTCGTGTAATTTAAAATCTTTTTTCACAAGATAACCTAAAATTGAAATAATACAGTGAGCAGTTAAGGTACTGCAAAAGTTACTGAAGAAAGAAATAATAATACAATACAGAATAAATAGAAATATTAGCATACCTGTTATTTCGTTTCCGAAGTTTCATTATTTACAAAATCAAATTCGCTTCCAATTTACAAGTTAACTCACAAAACAAAACAACACCTCACTCTCATCAAGTAAGAAAGAATGGCTGGCGCGCCGCGCGCGAAGTGGCGCGAACGTTGAATTGAAGATGACATTTTTTTTTGTTGTTGGTTCATTCTCCCCACAATGGGAAGGCAAGGGAAACTAAAGTCAATACAGCCATGTCTTCAGTATTTCTTAATTTATGGCATTGAAATGGGGGTGTAACACATTTCAATGCATCTTTTGAGTATTTGACGCAAAATATATGATGACAGTCTCTATATGATGCTACTTGATGAAGTGGATAACCACAAAAAAGTTCTCATCGTATTTCACACCGTAATCACTTTTATTGTAATAACCTTTTAGTTGTATATTCGTCAACACAAACATTTTGTATATTATACTATACTACGTATACTACACCTACACGTATACTACACCACTTTCATAACACAAAGTTCGCTCCGACACACCTTGACTGTCACGACAAAAACCCGCCAAACACTTTTTTTTTGGTTAATTCTACCTATAAAGGGAAGGTAAAGGGAACTAATGCCCATGCAGCCATGTCTTCAGTACTTCTTTATTTCTTCTTTTATTGCATTGAAATGCTGGTGTTACACATTTTAATGCATCATAAGAGTATTTGACGCGAAATATAGGATGACAGTCTCCATATGATGCTACTTTATGAGGTGGATAATCACAAAAAAGTTCTCATCTTTTTTCACACCATAATCACTTTTATTCTAATAATCTTTAAGTTGCACGAAAACACAAACACTGTTTGATAAAACTTCACCACTTATATAACACAAAGTTCGCTACGACACAATTTTCAATTATTGTAATAAAAAACCTTGACTGACACCACAAAATCCCGCCAAACCATCATTGAAGATGACAGACGATGACAGTATTATTTTTTATACCTTGAGAAATGCAAAGAAACTTATTCGTACGTCTTACTCAGATTACGTTGATCAGTGTCATCTAGTGGAAAATAGTTGAAGTTGATAGTTATCTGATAACGACTATCCAACATTTAGTTGAAGCTAGTAGGTACCTAGTTGACGTTTCGATATTTTATTCTTAAAAATTCTTTTTACTTATTTTAGTTCCTCGCAACTTTTACGACCTATGACATCTCGACAATTAATATCTAAAACATGAAAGGTAAGTAAATGATTTTTATTATTATGTAGGACGGAGACTTGACATTGACCAACAGTTGGTAAGACTTCACCACTGAATGTGGATAATCTATGACAGCTTTCTGTATTTGTGATAGTGGCAATTGAAATTTTTTGTATGTACTAAATGATAGAATATTTGTGTCTGCACCTGTGTGTAAGAGAAATTTTGTGTCATGACTATTTATGTTCAAAGAGGTAATAAAATCTTCTTAATATTTGATTTTAACATTATTATAAATGTTTGAAAAATTACTTAGTAATTAAAATATAATAAAACTAGAAAAATTTCACGTCATGAGGCAGGAAACGAACCCGCGACCTTTCGCAATCCGGGCGACTGCTCTGACCACGTCCTGCCTCAGGACGTGAAATTTTTCTAGTTTTATTATATTTTAATTACTAGGTAATAAAATCATTATTACAATTTTGTATGGAAGCTATAAATAAAGAACCCAAGAAATATTCATTATTATGATTAATAACTGGTGCCTCAGTAGGTATAAAATTATCTGATTGTTGTACATATGAGATTTTTCTAGACCGACACACAGAAGCGAAATGGTTTCTGCGACCACAGTTGCGGCAGATAGCACCCAGAGTTGGACACTTGACTCTGTGTACTTGTCCACATTTGTAGCATACCTCTGACTTGTATTGTGTTCATGCAGGTAGATGATGAGTTAGAGGACGATGCTGACTTGAAGGACGATGCTGGCTTGAAGGACGATGCTGGCTTGAAGTACGATGCTGGCTGGATGATCTCTGGCTGGTGTGTCTTGAACTCCTAGTATTGATAAAATTGATGTCAGTAGCTTGTGGTTGCTGGTTGTTCAGACTTTGAGAATCTAGCTTCGTGTTTCTTATAGTTTTAGTTAGTGATACGGCTTTGTCGAATGTCGTCGGTTTTTCTATGAGAATACGCTCTTGAAATAGAACCAATTTACCGGATTTAACTCGCGTTTAATTAGATGTTACATTATTATTATTTACCCGACGTTTCGATTACTTTACAGCGATCGTGGTCACGGGAAGACTGAAGATGTCAGTTGTCTTTGATAAGTTTTAAGTTAACTACCGTCACTTTGTGTTATATTTTGAGCGGTCCGAATTACGCATACGGAGCTCACGGTGTCAGTTTTTTGGGCAGTGTGAGGACGGGCTTGGGACTTTATTATTCGAATGATGGGATCCCAAGCTGGTGGTACACTCCAACCATCTTCTCTATTGAAATTAGGATGTTTTTTGATTTCAATAGCCTCACGTAAAATTCTAGGAATGAAACGGTGTTCTTTGGCGAGGATCTGGGGCTTATCAAATCTGATATAGTGATTGGGTCCGTCAAGAGCGTGTTCACACACTGCCGACTCCGTTTCGCGCCTGTGTTTTACGTCAGCTATATGTTCTTTTACCCGGGTGCCTATGCTTCTCTTTGTTTGACCTATGTATGAGAGGCCGCAGTCACAATCTAACTTGTATATGCCTGCATCTTGTAAGGGGATATTGCACTTGACAGGTGGTAGGAATTGGTTAATCTTCTTCGGCGGCTTGAAATAAGTTTTAATTGAAGCACGCTTCAAGATGTTGCCAATCTTGTCAGTGACACCTTTCATATATGGTAGTACAGCAGGTTGACGTTCGACTGTGACAAGTTTCGCTCGGCTTCTATGACTTTGGCGTGGTATTTGCAGTTTGTTGTCCCGCAATACATGCTTGACATGCTGTAGCTCAGCTGTCAGGTGTTGGTTGTCACAGATGCCGCGCGCTCTTTGAAACAAAGATTTCCCTACGGTAGACAACTGACTGGGGGGGTGATGAGAGTCACCATTGAGGTACCTATCAGTATGGGTTGCTTTACGATACACAGTGTGGCTCAAGCTGTGATCTGGATTTCGGATAATTAAAATATCTAAAAAAGCTAGTCTATTGTTTGCCTCTAACTCCATGGTGAATTGAATTTTAGGATTGATGGAGTTAAGGTGTGATAGAAATGCAGTGACTTTATCAGTTGGTAAAATTGTGAAAGTGTCGTCTACATACCGTTTATAAAACCTTGGTGTTACCGGTGCTGTGCTAAGGGCCCTCTCCTCAAAGTCCTCCATGAAAATATCGGCGACTACGGGTGATACAGGAGAGCCCATTGCCACACCATCCACTTGTACATAGAATTCCTCATTCCACAATAGGTAGCCTGATGTGAGGCAATGTTCAAGCAGGTCTGCATACTCATTAGGCATATCACTATCACATAGCTTCCTTTTAGCAATTTCAATGCAGTCCTTAACAGGTAAGCATGTAAACAGGGACTGTACATCAAAACTGACCATAGTTTCATTGTCAGCAATATGTAGGTGTTTAATATCGCTAACAAATTGGTAAGAATCCTTCACATGTGCTCTTGTGTTACCTCTGAGTGGCGAGAGTATTTTAGCTACGTGTTGAGCCAAACGGTAAGTAGGTGAATCAATTTGGCTAACTATAGGACGTAACGGAGCGTTGTTTTTGTGTATTTTCGGCAGCCCATACAGTTTTGGCGGTTTGGCACAAGCAGGTATAAGATAATTTACGTCCAGATTCAAAAGTTCTGAGTGTGATTTGACAAGATCACTGGTTTTCTTTAATATTTTATTAGTTTGGTCTGTTTTGACACGTTTGTAGGTCTTGTCATCCGACAAAAGATGTTGCATTTTTTCTTTGTAATCTGACGTATCCATAATAACCGTTGCGTTTCCTTTATCTGCACGGAGAATAGTTAATTCCGGCTTAGCTCGCAAGTTCTTTAATGCTAGATATTCGTTATAAGGAAGATTTAACTTGGGCACTTTACTTCGACGTAAGGTCGATGAGATGTCTTGCCGTATTGCCTCTGCATCTTCCTTTTTCACAATATTTTTTACTAAGCAATCCTCAACGTTACAAATAATTTCCTCATACGGTATCCTGCGAGGAGTCACGGCATAATTTAAACCTTTTTTGAGCACCTCAATAGTGGAGTCGTCCAAAGATTGTTTACTTAAGTTGACAACCGACCGGCAAGCTGTTTTATTATCTATGCTCGACTCTCTTGTCGATGCATCATTCGCGTTTCGTTTCACCGGCTGTATGTTAGATTTTGTTAACAAAATTTCAAATTTAGTTTTCTGTTTTTGTTTGCATCGATTGTATTTTGACTTTTCACGGTTGTTTAAAGTACTAATGCAAATATTGAAATCTTTAACAGTTAATTGTATTTTCAAATCATTGGACGACTGTTCTACTTTCTTATCTTATCTTATACAACAACAACGTTTCGAGCTAAGTACCATAGATAAGAAAGTAGAACAGTCGTCCAATGATTTGAAAATACAATTAACTGTTAAAGATTTCAATATTTGCATTAGTACTTTAAACAACCGTGAAAAGTCAAAATACAATCGATGCAAACAAAAACAGAAAACTAAATTTGAAATTTTGTTAACAAAATCTAACATACAGCCGGTGAAACGAAACGCGAATGATGCATCGACAAGAGAGTCGAGCATAGATAATAAAACAGCTTGCCGGTCGGTTGTCAACTTAAGTAAACAATCTTTGGACGACTCCACTATTGAGGTGCTCAAAAAAGGTTTAAATTATGCCGTGACTCCTCGCAGGATACCGTATGAGGAAATTATTTGTAACGTTGAGGATTGCTTAGTAAAAAATATTGTGAAAAAGGAAGATGCAGAGGCAATACGGCAAGACATCTCATCGACCTTACGTCGAAGTAAAGTGCCCAAGTTAAATCTTCCTTATAACGAATATCTAGCATTAAAGAACTTGCGAGCTAAGCCGGAATTAACTATTCTCCGTGCAGATAAAGGAAACGCAACGGTTATTATGGATACGTCAGATTACAAAGAAAAAATGCAACATCTTTTGTCGGATGACAAGACCTACAAACGTGTCAAAACAGACCAAACTAATAAAATATTAAAGAAAACCAGTGATCTTGTCAAATCACACTCAGAACTTTTGAATCTGGACGTAAATTATCTTATACCTGCTTGTGCCAAACCGCCAAAACTGTATGGGCTGCCGAAAATACACAAAAACAACGCTCCGTTACGTCCTATAGTTAGCCAAATTGATTCACCTACTTACCGTTTGGCTCAACACGTAGCTAAAATACTCTCGCCACTCAGAGGTAACACAAGAGCACATGTGAAGGATTCTTACCAATTTGTTAGCGATATTAAACACCTACATATTGCTGACAATGAAACTATGGTCAGTTTTGATGTACAGTCCCTGTTTACATGCTTACCTGTTAAGGACTGCATTGAAATTGCTAAAAGGAAGCTATGTGATAGTGATATGCCTAATGAGTATGCAGACCTGCTTGAACATTGCCTCACATCAGGCTACCTATTGTGGAATGAGGAATTCTATGTACAAGTGGATGGTGTGGCAATGGGCTCTCCTGTATCACCCGTAGTCGCCGATATTTTCATGGAGGACTTTGAGGAGAGGGCCCTTAGCACAGCACCGGTAACACCAAGGTTTTATAAACGGTATGTAGACGACACTTTCACAATTTTACCAACTGATAAAGTCACTGCATTTCTATCACACCTTAACTCCATCAATCCTAAAATTCAATTCACCATGGAGTTAGAGGCAAACAATAGACTAGCTTTTTTAGATATTTTAATTATCCGAAATCCAGATCACAGCTTGAGCCACACTGTGTATCGTAAAGCAACCCATACTGATAGGTACCTCAATGGTGACTCTCATCACCCCCCCAGTCAGTTGTCTACCGTAGGGAAATCTTTGTTTCAGAGAGCGCGCGGCATCTGTGACAACCAACACCTGACAGCTGAGCTACAGCATGTCAAGCATGTATTGCGGGACAACAAACTGCAAATACCACGCCAAAGTCATAGAAGCCGAGCGAAACTTGTCACAGTCGAACGTCAACCTGCTGTACTACCATATATGAAAGGTGTCACTGACAAGATTGGCAACATCTTGAAGCGTGCTTCAATTAAAACTTATTTCAAGCCGCCGAAGAAGATTAACCAATTCCTACCACCTGTCAAGTGCAATATCCCCTTACAAGATGCAGGCATATACAAGTTAGATTGTGACTGCGGCCTCTCATACATAGGTCAAACAAAGAGAAGCATAGGCACCCGGGTAAAAGAACATATAGCTGACGTTAAACACAGGCGCGAAACGAAGTCGGCAGTGTGTGAACACGCTCTTGACGGACCCAATCACTATATCAGATTTGATAAGCCCCAGATCCTCGCCAAAGAACACCGTTTCATTCCTAGAATGTTACGTGAGGCTATTGAAATCAAAAAACATCCTAATTTCAATAGAGAAGATGGTTGGAGTGTACCACCAGCTTGGGATCCCATCATTCGAATAATAAAGTCCCAAGCCCGTCCTCACACTGCCCAAAAAACTGACACCGTGAGCTCCGTATGCGTAATTCGGACCGCTCAAAATATAACACAAAGTGACGGTAGTTAACTTAAAACTTATCAAAGACAACTGACATCTTCAGTCTTCCCGTGACCACGATCGCTGTAAAGTAATCGAAACGTCGGGTAAATAATAATAATGTAACATCTAATTAAACGCGAGTTAAATCCGGTAAATTGGTTTTATTTCAAATGTGTAGTGCTCGCGAAAATGTAAGACAATACTAGAATACGCTCTTTTGATGTATGGTAAATTAAGATTCCACGAGAATATGTCTTTCAATATGTCATCATTTTTATTTCCGAAATCGCATTGTAGGCTGATATTCTTCAAGTCTGTCGAGTACATTTCTAAATCTTCGTTCGTTCCTTGTTTTCTATTGAATAATTGATGGCGTTCTAGAGAAATATTACTTTTGGCAAGAAGTAAGACTCAAACTTGGCCTGAAGGTCGCTATACTTTACAGTTTCCATGTCCACCTCGAACGAGTTGAATATTTGCAACGCGTCTCTGCCCATCGCGTTGAGCAACAAAGCGACTTTCCTTGTGTTGGATTCCTCGTCTAGGTTATTGGCTTTCATATAAATACGGAAAGACATAGAATTTTTTTTCCAAGCTAGTGGCATGTTCGAAGCCCTAAAATCTAGTTCAAATGTAGGTGGCGGGAGCATATTAGTTGGAAATTTTCGATTTTCGCACTTGAGTACCGCGTGCGCGTGCTGTATGGTTTTGTGAAATCTTGGTATATAATATGTGGCTTGCCTGAGTGTGCCTGATACTTCTCGGCGTCGACTCATGATGTTGTTCTTAAGGTTTCACCGCTGTCGCCATGTCTTTTTACGTGTGATAGGATAAAATAAAGCAGCATGGATCTTCAATACTTCTTTTATTTCAGCGCGTCCGACCACAGATAATGTCAATTGACAAACATAGATATGTACAGATACTATATAAACATTAGTGTTGTAACATGGTATGACAATTTTGAAGTTTAATCGGAAACAATAATAATAATAATATTTATACACTCACACGTAAGTTGTAAGATAATAGGTGTTCACCTATTATCTTACAATGTTCACGGTCCAGGTGAAAAAGCGGTGTGAGACGTTTAAGGAAAGGAATCGTTGATAAATAAAGGAAATTATTAGCAAGCACAACACAGCACAAGAAATCGTCGACGAGAATGATTACCGTATAGATCTCTCGTGTATGAATATAAATGTTAATTTGACATGACAGACAAAAATATAAATCGATATTGCTAGGGTTGGTTGACTAAATCGTAATCGATACTAGTAATTCGCTAGGAATATCTATGAAGTTATATTGAAAAAGACAGCTTACTCAAGAGACATAATATCACGTTGGCCTTTGTTCATGAGACTCGGTACATAATTAAAATGATTTTATTGAAAAAAGTGCTCATCGATAAAAGTCTATTTTTGTTCTTGGCAACATTATCGACCAATGGATTTCATGATGAATGGAATACCTTTTAGTCAACAACATTTAATTTTAATTTTGACAACTTTAACCCATAGAACCAGTTGTTTTTTTTTCGACAAAATATAAAAAATTATTTAATGAAAACAGATGTCTAAAAAATGTATGGAGAACCGGTCAGGTCTATATACACAATATACGTTCTTAAGTGGTTTAAGAATTACCTTTCTGATAGATGCCAAGTGTGGAGCACGGACTGAATAGGCCTAAGGGTGTGCTAACGTGTGTAAAATAGGAGGGCAAGTGTGCGGAGCCAAATAAAAGAGGATCACTTTCAACTGTTTAAGTAGCACTTTAATCACTAAACTATAGCGTTGGTTACAACTTATTACAACACTGTCTTATCGTAAAGCGTAACACTAATGACACACAAGACTATAACTATGAAAGATAAAGACTATGAAAGATAAGGTATTCGCGCGCATCCGTAACACCAAGTGGTCAAAATTGGTGATACCTATAGTGATATCTCTTACAATACCTACGGTATACCACAAGGAAGTACACTAGGCCCCACTCTCTTCCTCATATATGTCAACGAGCTTTGTAAGCTACGAATGGTAAATGGCTGTTCAATAGCTTTTGCTGAAGACACAGCACTCATCTTTCGAGGAAAAACTTGGGCAGAGGTTCAAAGGTTTGCCGAAAGTGGCTTTAGGGAAGTTAAGAAATGGTTCGATGACAATCTGCTAACATTAAATGTAACCAAAACGAAATACATCTGCTTTTGTGCCAACAGCAAAACAGATCCTCCACCAGTGTTTAAAATAAAGGCTCATGGACCGATGTGCAAGACAGATCATGCTGCATGTAACTGCATTTTTCTTGAACAACCCTACACCCACAAATACCTCGGTATTTTAATAGACAAAAACCTAAATTGGCATCCTCACATAACCTCGCTCAGCAAAAAGGTGAGAAAACTCCTTCCTGTCTTCAGAAACTTGCGAGACGCAGCTGACAAAGACTTGCTTAAAAAAGTATATGTTGCTCTTTGTCAAACTATTCTGTCCTACTGCATTCCAATTTGGGGTGGGGCAGCTGCCACTCATCAATTAGAGGTGGAAAGAGCGCAGCGAGCTGTTCTCAAGGTAATGCTTCGTAAACAACGCAAATTTCCCACAGAGTTACTATATCAAGAGGCTGAAGTACTGACAGTACGACAACTATATATATATAGCACTATCTTCAGACAGCACAAAAGTAGTAACCCTTCTCAGATACCCCAAGACAAACGACGTGTAAAAATACCCACCCCTCGGCTGGCGTCTAAATTTGCCCAAAGGCAACTTACATTCAAGGGCCCCTTTCTCTACAATATGTTTAATAAAGTACACAATATACTCAATAATAATAGAAAATCTCTTCGATCTGTACTGTTGGATAAACTTAAAGTCTTAGATTATCAAAGCACCGAAAACTTACTTAAGATACTAAAATAACTCTTAGAATATAATATACCTAATACATAAAAATATATATCAAATAACAATCGCTTTTAACTTAAACCCATCCAAAGGCTATCGCTTCGCTTTGTCGCCCGGCTTAGACGCACTCATTTACGCGCGCGCGACACGACAATACATAGACATACCCTAACCTCGCATATTTGGTGGATGTGTTAGGATGATACCTACCCAACTCCTACTCACACAAAATCACTCATTCAATCATTGCATCCAAGACTTCTCACCACGATTCTGGAGTGTACCTTTATTGTTAAAGATTTTTTCAGTAAGTACCCACATTGAAATTGTAACATTTGTGAGGTGGAGGGCTGACAACTTGAGATGCAGGTTTATTACCTAGTTCAGGTGTCAGCCCACCATAATCATAATATATAACTTATTATGTTGTACGTTATCAAATTTAATTGTTAATGGTTATGGTGAGGAATAAATGATTTATTATTATTATACAGTATACTGAAAATAGGTAAAAATCTGCAGAACAGTGTTCACTTGTCCGTTTTCTTTTTATTTCCTTTGTTGCGTGGTATAAAGCAATAATTTTTATAGAAAAAACTGCAACACAGTCAAATATTCATTATGGCGCCTATGGTCACTTTGGTGAGTTTTGGTTGATTTCTTTGCCACCCGCTATATTGCCAAACATCTTCTTTAGTAGTAACTTTATGCTTGTAACGATTAAGTCCATTTCTACCGATCTCTTTTACGAAACCGTGTCACAATCTTCCAAGATCATAGCTATTCGTCGTATCATAAAAAAAAGAGAAAACGACAAAATATTTATACCTACCAAAACCATAGTTATTACCTCTGCAAGTAGTATTTTGCCAGTCATTAAATATTAATCAGTAGAATTTCCCCATCAGGCAATACATTTCTCCTATCAAACAATGCTACAATTGTCTTAAGTATGGTCATTTGGCAGTTTTGCAAGAATATTGTAAGATGTTCGATTTGTATTCAGATTCATAGTTTCAGACAGTGTAAGTAACACAGATCCCAAAAATGCTTGTTATGCGAATTTTAAGGGTAACCATGTTGCAATTTCAATGTAATGTTCTATTAAGAATGAAAAAATATTTGAAAATAAAAGTTGATTTCCCAAATATTTCTTCTAGTAAAAATTTAAGCAATAAAACACCAAATCATGTTTTTTCTATCATTTTATTGAATAACGTTATGCAGTCAGCCGTTACACTGTATTTGTTGTCAGAGCATTCGCTCATATTAATGTTCATAAAAAGCAACTTAATAACCAAAGCTTTAGGGAATCATTGACACAGATTATAGATAAAAAATCGCCTTCTACTTCAAATTCAATTAAAACATTTTGCAACGCTCAGTGTTCTTTGCAATAAAAAAATATTAATTCATTTTTTATATGACAAGGATATACATATTGCTGTTGCAAGAATATACAAAACTTGGCTACAAAATATTCAGCGGTTTACTATAAAAGGTAACTACTACACAGAAAGTATAGATTTTGGAAATAAACATAATGTTGTTGCTATTCTAGTGCATCACTATTCACTATATTTCGACATTGTAGGGTGGACGTTAGCTCATTAACGCAAATACAGATAGACTAGAAGAATTTCACAGGGATATCCCAAGTCCTGGGTGGCTCAGTGGTCAGAGCAGTCGCCCGGATTGCGAAAGATCGCGGGTTCGATTCCTGCCTCAGGACGTGAAATTTTTCTAGTTTTATTATATTTTAATTACTAAGTAATTTTTCAAACATTTATAATAATGTTAAAATCAAAAATTAAGAATATTTGAAAGCACTGCCCCAACTTAACCGAATCGTAGGTATTTGTAAAAATTCTCGTTTCGGATGTTGAAATAGAATATTTCGACCTTGTAGGGTGGACGTTAGCTCATAAACGCAAATACAGAAAGACTAGAAGAATTTCACAGGGATATCCCAAGTCCTGGGTGGCTCAGTGGTCAGAGCAGTCGCCCGGATTGCGAAAGGTCGCGGGTTCAATTCCTGCCCCAGGACGTGAATTTTTTCTAGTTTTATTATATTTTAATTACTAGTGCATCACTCATTAAAATATAAAAAAATACGTGCGTGACCACTCCTTACAAAACATTGCTATACAATTAGATTATTGTGGAAAGTGCATCTCAATTGTCAGTGTTTATTGTCCAAGTAATAGCCTTCCTAGGTTTACCAAATGTACTTACATTTGATAGTTTAATAAGACTGACAAGTTTTAGTCAAGACAAAAGTCCTTAAATTAAATAAAGATATTAAAATAGTTTAATAACAAGTATTCCTGAACATATGATTGTGGCTGACGATTTTAATGCACATGGCATTACCTGGGGTTATAGCACAAATAATGTTAGAGTGTAACGTTGTAGCGCTGCTTAATATTTTAGATAAATAATTCAAATAACAATTCTTATGTTGGCGTTTAGTTTCTACTTATCTTTTTAATGAGGATCGCGTTCTTTCGCGACAAGCAGAGCTGTCAATTTTTTGTTGATCTGTTACATTTTCGGCCAGTTTTAAGATTCTTTCTTTTATTGTCTTTCTGGACAGAGGAGTATCCTTCAAAAACTCTCCCTCTTGTAAAGGTTTACTATGCCGAGCAATGACATGTGCAGCCGCATAACTTGTCGCGCTCGTATGGCAATTTTTGCCAAGATAAATAATCATAGATGTTGACTGTTTATTTCTGTCCTTCAATGCACTTGCAATTATTTCCTTTTGTTCTGGTTCGCTTTTTTGACTAACGGATTTGTGATTTGTTTCAAAATGCCGTTTCACTGACGATGTTCTACATACCACTGTTCCAGAACATAAAATACACACCGCCTTGTCACCTCAGGACGTGAAATTTTTCTAGTTTAGATATATTTTAATTAGTAAACTAAAATAAACTTTCACTATTATGTTATGTACAATCAAACTATGCGTCACTAGCGATAGAAACTCACAATGTAAATTTCAGGTAGCTACCCGGCGTATCGTAGCCCGCGCACCGCACTCGAACATTCAAACATTCCGTAACGTAGGGAGGGATCACTCGCGTTTGCTCGTCCCTACTATACCTACTTCGCACTGTTTTTCGTAGTGCATAATGAATTTTATGATCAGTGATGTACCCACAATATTGTGTTGCGTGCCATTGGTTCGCCATCCCTGGCCTAGTCCATGTTTTGATGCATCACACTGAATAGTAATTGGTAAATTCGAATCAAAATTGCTTAATACTGGAGTGCTACAAATAATATCTTTTAAATGTTCTAAACATTTATTATGGCAGTTAAACCAAACAAAACATTTTCTTTTGGTAGCGCTAAAAACACCCCACAGCAAAGTGGTTAACTTTTCCATAAGCTGGACATTTTCTGACTTCATATGTATAGCCACATTTTTTATATTTTTACTTAATAGATACATCTAATACTTCACTATCCTCTGGCTTTTTAGTTTGTATTTCTTTAATTGGTTTGCTTTGCGTTCTTACTATTTCAATAGTTTTGTTTAAACTATATATTTATCTTTATATTTATCTTTTAATAGCATTGATTGACAGTTCTTATCATGGATTCCCAATACTATTCTGTCTCTAATTAGGGCTTCCTTTTGAGTGACAAATTCTCACTCTTCGGCCTGTAATTTCAGCTTATTTATAAATGTGTCAACTGGCATTCCCTTTTCTTGAGTCATTGAGAAGAATTTGTACCTTTCATATACTTCATTAATACTTATCGAAACATATTCATCGAGTTTCTTAACTATGTTATCCAGGAGTAAGCCATCTTTATCTTTTAGACCAAATTAATTATTAATTTGAAGTGTATCGTTATCTAAACTGAGATAAAAATAATCATATCATAAAAGGAACTTAGAATATTTGCATTCAGTCTTTCTTCACTAATATTAAATG
The DNA here is from genome assembly GCA_947347705.1 of Nymphula nitidulata. Taxonomy (NCBI): domain Eukaryota; kingdom Metazoa; phylum Arthropoda; class Insecta; order Lepidoptera; family Crambidae; genus Nymphula; species Nymphula nitidulata. The sequence goes on from OX374636.1 coordinate 14,504,133, forward strand.
TTACCACTTTTATTAAGATGTTCAACATAGGCAAGAACAACTAGTTGATTGGTCCACCATTCTTAATAAAAATATAACCAGTCATAGACTTACGCGTATCGATATCTTCGGCAAAATATGCATCAGAATATCCAATTAGATCTCAATTCTCTCCATATTTTATACACAAAAGTTACTACTAATTAGGTATTTAATGACACGTTTAACAGCATTTACATGCTATGGACTTGGATTGTTTACATATCGGCTTAACACATTTACAGCAAAGGAAATATCCGGCCTTGAAACAGAACTCAAAAAAAGTAAGCAACCTATGGCCTCCCTATATGGAAAATTGACAACATTTTCATCTGTATTTTTTGTAATAATAACATTGACATCTGCTGGAGCATTAGTCATACAAAAGTTTTCAACAATCTGGTTATGGGTAAAATGTGTGATGGTAATCGATAAACACCACTTATGCTTTGAGTTGTTGGTGAGAAATAAATAAGACAGTCTGACTTACAGGTTCTGTATTGTCCAAACACAAATTCTCACACACAAAACACGGTACAGAAGGAGAACAATATATCCACGCACAAGCACAAGCACAAGACAGTTTACAAGCGAAAGAAGAGTATAATAACAACAAGAAATAGTTCCGAGCGGAAAGCGGTTAGCACATTGAATGTCAGCGCAAGGTCGAGAGCGGTAAACAGAGAGACATGCGCTTCGCGTCGTGTTGGTGTCTCGACTGGCGATCGTGCGCGGGCGCCGGTCGGTCGCCGCCGAGCCGACTAGCTCATTAGCGAGGACAAAAGAACATGTTTTGGAGTGCGCGTTTCCAAAGCACGACACGCCCTGCGTGTTATATTAAATATTAATAAATTTATAAATAGTAATTACGTTAAGTGTTATGTTATTTAGTGTAAGTAGATATTAATTATATAGTTATAAATACTTATTGAATAAATGTAAATATAATTCATAAATAAATAGGTGTAAATAATTAATAATGTAAATATTAGGAATGTAGGAAAGTCGCCTACATCACCCCCTTCCAGAGACCGTCAAGGGCGATAAAAATCTGGGAACCTTACATGACGTCCACTTCTAGTTACCCGCTCCTTTGGTACGTCAGGCTCTGTGGTAGGGTCGTCAGAACGGTCCGAAAGTATGTAGGCCGGTTTCAACCTATCTATGCTAACTGTAACCTCCTTATTGTTTACTAAAATTTTAAAAACTTTTTCATTCCTAGCCAGAACTTTATATGGACCAGAATAAGCCGGAGTCAGTGAACCACGTGATGCGTCATCGCGGAGGAAGACGAAATCACAGGTGCTGAGCTCCTTAAAAATAAATATTTTTGGGCTGCTATGACGCGATGCGGGTGCGGGACGCAGATTTTGAGCGAAATCCCGTATCCGAGCAGAAAACTCTGTCATGTCGCTAGTACCGGGAGTAGATGGCTCAAAAAATTCGCCAGGCAGTCGCAAAGGCTCCCCGTACACTAGCTCAGCCGAAGAAGCTTGTAGGTCTTCTTTAAAAGCTGTTCTGACACCTAGCAAGACAAACGGTAGTGACTCGGTCCATCGGTCATTAGCATGGCATACGATTGCCGCCTTCAACTGCCGATGAAAGCGCTCCACCATGCCATTGCATGCCGGGTGGTACGCCGTTGTGCGTTTGTGCTCGAATCCGGCTATTTGAGCTAGGCATTTAAATAATGCAGACTCAAATTGACGACCTCTGTCAGTCGTTATGGTCGCAGGGCAGCCGAACCGAGCAATCCACGACGAGAGTAACGCTTTAGCCACAGTCTCAGCGGTTATGTCTTCAATCGGTACTGCTTCTGGCCACCGTGTAAAACGGTCAATGGCAGTAAGACAGTACCGATAGCCCTGTGACATTGGAAGCGGCCCAACCAGATCTATGTGGACCTGCTTAAATCGCGCTCGTGGGAGATGGTAGGTGCCAAGCGGTGCTGAGACGTGCCGGTTAACTTTGGCACGCTGGCATGCCATGCAAGCACGCGCCCAAATCTTGCAGTCTTTCCTGACGCCCGGCCAAACGAACCGTTCCGCAACTAATTTAGCGGAGGCATTGGCGCCAGGATGACTTAGGGAATGCAAGCTCTCAAATATTTGCCTGCGATAAAATTGAGTGACAAAAGGTCTGGGGGTCGTGTTACTGACGTCGCAGTAAAGTGGAATGCGACACCCAGGTATTTGTCGTTTCTCCAAGCGCAACGAGCAGTTCCCGTTTAAAAGCTTGGAGAGTTCGGAGTCAGTGGCTTGACTTTCGGCTAGTGACTCAAGGCTAGTAGGCATGCTCAGCTCTTCAATGCGCGACAAAGTGTCAGCCACGACATTATCCTTACCGGATATGTGGCGTATGTCAGTTGTAAACTGCGCAATGAAATCAAGGTGCCTATACTGCCTAGGCGAACAGTTCGTTTTCCTTTCGTGAAAAGCGAAACTGATGGGCCTATGGTCAGTATAGACAACAAAGTGCCTAGCCTCGAGCATGTGCCGAAAGTGTTTAATTGCCTCGTAAATGGCAAGCAACTCTCGGTCGTACGCCGCGTATTTCTCCTGAGAGGGGCTAAGCTTTCGGGAGAAGAAAGCTAACGGCTCCCATGCGTCATCTTTCAGCTGTTGTAGAACCGCTCCGATAGCCTTATCGGACGCATCGGTTACTAGCGCAAGCTTCGCGGTGCAATCAGGGTGGGCTAACAGTGCAGCCTGGGATAAGCTCTCTTTGCAGGCGTTGAAAGCTGCCAAGGTGTCCCCTGTCAGACTGACAGGATGAGAACCTTTGACATTGCCTGTGAGAAGAGCATGCAACGGTGCCTGGGTTTGAGCTGCTTGTGGCAGGAAACGCCGATAAAAGTTCAGCATTCCCAAGAAGCGTCTAAGTTGGCGCACAGTGGTGGGAACTGGGAACTCCTTAATGGACTGAACCTTGGCGTCCAGTGGTCGAGTACCGTATTGCGAGATGTGATAACCCAAGAATGTTACCTCACTAGCCCCGAAAATGCACTTAGAGGTGTTGATCAGCATTCCGTACTTCTTCAGCCTCTCAAATAAGATGCGCAGGTGCTGCTCATGCTGCTCCACTGACCTTGAGAAAACCAGGTAGTCGTCCAGGTAGCAAAAGACGAAGTCGAGCCCCCTGGTCATTTCATCCACGAACCTTTGGAATGTTTGACCCGCGTTACGTAGACCAAAAGTCATGAACGGGAATTCAAACAGTCCAAAGGGCGTGGTGATCGCAGTTTTCGGGATGTCCTCGGGGCTAACTGGTACCTGGTTGTACGCCTTCACAAGGTCGAGTGTGCTGAAGACTGTACATCCTGAAATGCTGTGGGCAAAATCATGAATGTGCCTGATTGGGTACATGTCTGGCACGGTCCGAGCGTTGAGCATGCGGTAGTCACCACATGGTCTCCAGCCGTTGTCTTTCTTAGGTGCTAAGTGTAAAGGGGAAGCCCATGGACTCTCCGACGGACGAGCTGTACCGTTAGCCAGCATCGATTGAAACTCCTGGCGAGCGATGTTTAGCTTATCGGGAGCTAAACGTCGGGGAGAACAAGATACGGGGGGACCGGATGTCGTACGGATATGGTGTACAGTGTTGTGAGGTGTAGTGCGGTGTATACCTGCTGGACGTGTAATGTCTGGAAACTCACCCAATAACTTGTGGTAACGAGTATCGCCAGTGGAGACCTTCACGGAGAAAATATCACAAGAAGCAAAGCTAGCTACAGCAGATACAGATGTAATATTATCAATTAGCTTTTTATTCCTAATGTCAACAATCAAATCATAATAATTTAAAAAATCGACACCGATTATAGGCTTAGTAACGTCCGCCACTACAAAGCGCCAAGCAAAACTTCTGCGCAAGCCAAAGTCTAGGTTTAAATGTACGTAGCCGTATGTTGATATACTAGACCCGTTTGCTGCACACAGATCGAGGTTGTTTCGGGCACGACGTTCACGCAGCGAAGACCGTGGGAAGACACAGAGGTCGCTGCCAGTGTCGACCAAGAACTGCGTCTTTGTAGACCGGTCCGTCACGAAGAGGCGACCCGAAGATGAAGTTGAGCAGTCGTCAGTCGCCATTATCGACTGCTCCCGGCGTTTCCCGCCTTGAAATCACAAGGCCGGATGCACTTCTCTGCCTTGTCGCCGAACTTCCCATGGTACCAGCACAGCGGGAACTTTCGGTAGTTGGAGTTCGACCGCTGCCTGGAGGTGGACGAAGATCTACTCCTGGATCGACGAGATGGTCGGTGTCGTCCTCTATCGCTCTTCTCAGATACGAGCTTCTGCATCTGCCTGGTCAACTCGGCAACCTGCTTCGTCAGTTCGGTGATGGCAGAACTGGGGACGGCGTCGCTAACGGCAGCAACCCTGGGCGATGAGCAGGCCAGATCGTGGACACGATCGGCGAGATCTGCTAGGTCGTCTGTGGTACTGGTGGATGGTTGACCAGCAAGCACCGTCTGCACGCCGTGTGGCAGACGACTGGTCCAGATGGTCTTCACGAAGTCGTCGGTGACGTCACATCCAGCGAGGCCTTTTAAATGACGCAGGAACTGCGACGGTTTTCGGTCGCCCAACTCTTCGTGCATCAACAATTGCTGCAACTTTTTTTCATTAGAGGCCGTCAGTCTTTTAATCAGCTCCGTCTTCAGCTTCAGATATTTATCAGCCGCAGGAGGATTGATAATGATGTCTTTGACCTCTCTGGAAAATTTATTGTCGAGCTGACTGATGACGTAATTAAATTTGGTTGCGTCATTAGTGATTCCGGAGATTGCAAATTGGCCCTCAACCTGCGCGAACCAAATTTCTGGCTCCTCAGGCCAAAATGGAGGCACTCTCACACCTACTTTAAAAACTTCCGTCATACCGCTCGCAGATTGACGTCCGGCAAAATTGTCGTCCGAGCCCATGGAAACGCGTCCGTCATTGGTATGGCTTCGTGCGTCGTGGAATCCTTTTTCCATGTTCGTGAGGGGTCACCAGTATGGGTAAAATGTGTGATGGTAATCGATAAACACCACTTATGCTTTGAGTTGTTGGTGAGAAATAAATAAGACAGTCTGACTTACAGGTTCTGTATTGTCCAAACACAAATTCTCACACACAAAACACGGTACAGAAGGAGAACAATATATCCACGCACAAGCACAAGCACAAGACAGTTTACAAGCGAAAGAAGAGTATAATAACAACAAGAAATAGTTCCGAGCGGAAAGCGGTTAGCACATTGAATGTCAGCGCAAGGTCGAGAGCGGTAAACAGAGAGACATGCGCTTCGCGTCGTGTTGGTGTCTCGACTGGCGATCGTGCGCGGGCGCCGGTCGGTCGCCGCCGAGCCGACTAGCTCATTAGCGAGGACAAAAGAACATGTTTTGGAGTGCGCGTTTCCAAAGCACGACACGCCCTGCGTGTTATATTAAATATTAATAAATTTATAAATAGTAATTACGTTAAGTGTTATGTTATTTAGTGTAAGTAGATATTAATTATATAGTTATAAATACTTATTGAATAAATGTAAATATAATTCATAAATAAATAGGTGTAAATAATTAATAATGTAAATATTAGGAATGTAGGAAAGTCGCCTACATGGTTAATATAATTTGTTTGATGAATATAAATATTATTATTTATCCTCTCTATTTGCATGCCCGCAAAGTTATTTCAATTTGATTTTTTGATATTAAAAGCTTGTTTTAAATACTCTATAATAACCTAAATAAGTTGTCTATTTGAAGATATTACAAGGCCATCGTCGACATAAATTACTAGGAATACTTTGGTCTGTTCAAAAGTTTCTACATACATACAATTATCAGCCTGAGATTGTACAAAACCATATTTCAGTAAAAACTCAGATGCCTGCTTAACCCATACAGTGATTTATTTAATTTTAATATATAATTATCTTTAATTGACAAACCTTCGGGTATTTCTATAAAAATATTTTCCTCAAGGCACTCATTTAGAAAAGCAGTTTTTACATTATCTGATTGAACTCACTTGCACATAAACGAGCCTTATAGCGTATAATTTGATTATTATCATTTTTCTTAATGATAGAAACCCACTTTGTAGTAAGGGTTCGCTGATCAGATCTCTTAACTGCAGTCCAAGTATTATTTTCTTTATGTGCTGACAATTCTTCTTTAATAGCTTCTGACCATTTACTCTTCCGTGGACTATTCAACGCTTCAGCATATGTTTGTGGCAATAATAGTTCCACAAGATTTGCCTCAAAATTTCTATTATGCCCTGGCCTTAAACATACATTTCTTATTGTTAAGTCTTCTAATTCTTGAGACGGTTCATATATTGGATCATCACTATTACAACTCAATAGGCTGTCTTCATTATCTATTAATGAATTTTCATTTAATGTATTATCTTTATTAATTTCTTCTGTACTCTGGTTTATTTTCATAATTTCATCAATAATACTTATTTGTGCTATATTCTTTCTTAAGTTTGGGACTTAATGTCCATCTTATTGAGGTTTTCTAAATTTGGATTTTCTTGGAGCACGGAATGCTTTTTAGAAATGACCACAATTATGGCATTCAAACCTACGTTTGGTAGTTTTATTTTGAATTGTACAACTACCACTTGCCATTGGTTTATTTCGTTTTGGTTTCATCCTTTATCCTTTATTAGCGACAAGTATCGCTGTTTATTGTTCTTCTTTGCCTGCTAGACTTGCTTCTTCATCTAGCAGACGAGCCGTTAAATTGACAATAGTCTGTTGCTTTGAGTCCAATGACATCCACGCTTGACGCAATGATCAATACTTGGGCGGCAATGTGCCCAATATTTTTGTTATGATGGCTGTGTCATTAATAATCTTACCACTTTCTCTTAGCTGTTTTGCCAAAGTTTGCACTTTCGAGATTTGTGGAGCTACACTGTCACATGGTAACATTTTGTGCTGATAAAAATTTTCATGAATCAACATTTTTCTTAGTTCACTCTTTTGTTCATATATTGATACAGTTTTACGGTTTTACAGTTTTCTATCAATGTGATTTGTTTGAAGTCTATTGAAGATGTTATGAACGTAGTTATGCTATCATTTTTTAACCATTCAGTACTGTTTTTCTTTTCTTTTGCCTTTATTCTGCCTGTATTCCTTTTGCCTTTAAAGCCTTTTTTTTTAAATTTTCATTGACGAAAATTATTTCAATCAAATAAAAAAAAAATGTAAAAATAAAATTATGACTAAAAGTTCCTTCCCCGTGTTACATGTCAATAAATAAAATAAATATTACATTAGAATAGACAATAGAATAGGCGGGCAAACCCACCCGTAAAGTAAGAAAGGTGAAGGATGAAAGAAAGAATTGTATGAGGCATGAAAGTACGAGAGGCATAAAAGCGAGAACTGGAATGGAAGAGATAAATAGCGAAAAAAGGCTCCGATTACGTTGGAGGTAGATAAAAAAAACTGGATCATTTGTCCGAAGTAAACGTACTCGTCGGAGGAGCTCGGTGGCGTATTGGTTTGAGCGCTCTGGTTTCGAATACGAAAACAAAGCAACTTTCGCCATGGTTGACCCTGGGATGGATCAACCAAAAATTTATAATTTCGAGCTTCCTCCGTGCTTCGGAAGGCACATTAAGCCGTTGGTCCCGGTTGTGTAATTCAAGCATTCAATTATATGTTTAGTCAGCGTTACAGTTACAGTCATAAAATAATCACGATCATCAAAAATAACCAGTCTGCCAAATCAGGGAAAAAAACAAAACCGGAGTGCTATTTAATACTTATCTTTAAGTGTACCCGTGGCACCTCACAGTTTTTGGCCAGAGTAACTACTGCCTTCGAGAACCGTCGGAGCAATAATAATGTCTTAACCATCCGAACACTGCTTTGACAACTAGCGCCACCAAGAGGAGTAAAATCGTTCGACCAACACGTGTCAAACCGGAAACATAATTTTTATTTGTTATTTAACTTGACTACATAATTAAATTTTTATTTCACACACCTCAAAATAATTACAATATTATTTATATTTAATTATCTAATACATAAGTTACGTACGTTAGTCTATTTGTGTTTATTCCATGAAATCAATGTTACAGTCAAATCAATATTTGTCCTTTGCCTAATTTTGTACAGCTCAAAATAATTATGTTATTTGTAATTTATATTTGATAAATGAATAAATAAGTACATTTGTGTTTATTTCACGTAATAAGTATTTATAATTAATCAATAATCATCCTTTGCATATCAATAACTTTGGTCTTGTCCATGTTCATTTTCAGACCCACCTGTCGGGAGGTTCTGTCGAGGTCGTCGAGCATTGTGTTCAATTCCTCCAGGGATTCTGCCATGACTACTATATCATCGGCAAATCGAAGATGAGTGATGTACTCGCCGTTGATGTTGATGCCGAGTCCTATCCAGTCCAGTAGTTTGAAAACATCTTCCAACGCAGCGGTAAACAGTTTCGGAGATATTACATCAGCTATTTTCATCATTTTTGGAGCATAATTATAGCAAAGTTGTACATCCCAAAAAATTTGCTGTGGCTTCCCTTGGTGTGTGTATAGACCTTATAAACTACTTTATAGTTCTATAATCATAAATAAGTAGAGTTGTTTGTAGTTTCTGTGGGTGGCGGCATAATCCTAACTAATATTATAAATACAAAAGTGAGTTTTTTGTTTGTTTGTTACGCTTTCACGCTTAAAGCACTAAACGGATTTTGATTATATAATATTTGTTATGGAGATATTTGAGAATCTGGGAAGAACATGAGATGAAAAATCGATAGGAGGACTTTTTGGTGCAATAACCAACATAACCGGCTGCTCAGAGACAGTTTGGATGCATTTTGCTTACAGATCAGATAACTGCAAATGTATTCCATTCAAACTTTGTGTTTAGCTGTAGGTAGTCTAAAATGGAGCCATTTTGCCACCATATATAGTATATTATAGGTAGATAAAGAGTACCCTTTCTACTATAGTATAATATTTTATTCTATAATCCTTCTGACTAGATTTTTTTTTACAGATGTATTCAGCAAGAAGCCTGTTATAAGCAGTAGGAGTGAACCATGTCATGAGAGCAATTTAAAACGGCAAATAAATTTGCTTCGCAAACGGTGTAGGTTCTTTAGAAACCGGTTAGCAAGTGCTTGTAAAATAAATGCAGACGCTGCTTTCCAAAAAGTCACGAAGAACATGACATCTGCGGCTAAATTGTTCACAAATATGCAGTTCAGACAAACTCACAAGAAACCACCTGGGCGAAGATTTTGTCTTATTTAAAAAAGCCCAAAGTGTTACTCTTTTTTGGCCCATTGCTTCACTTTGCCTTAAAAAAAAACACTTAAGGGATTATTAGCTCATGTGAAGTTAGGACCAGGAATTAATGACATAATATTTGAAAAATTTAAAAACAATGTCAGGGTGCTATGTATTGAAGAACGTCTTTGTTCATTAATATTCGACGAAATGTCCTTAACTCCGCAAATAAATTATGATATGGCAAATGACAAACTTAAACGATTTGTGAGCGCCGGAACGACTGACCACAAAAATCATATAGCGAACCATGTTTTGGTGTTTATGGTCAAAGGTATTTAAGCAAATTTTAAACAACCAGTGACTTACTACTTTACAAATGTTCTGAAAAGGAACTACTTAAAAAATATTATATGAGAAGTAATAGAAAAAGTACAAGCTACTGGTTGATTGTCTTGTGCTCTGTCTGTGACCAAAGTACAGTTAATGTAGGAGCAATTAGTGATTTAGTTCAGGAGGCTTAAGATGAAATGTTAAGTCAGGGAAAGGAATGGCGACACGATTTCTTCAAGGTAAATAAAGGAAAAATTATACCCCTCTATGATGTTCCCCATTTGTTAAAAGGTCTGTGAAATTATTTATTATCAAAAGATTTATCTTATATCGATGTAGATGATAAAAATAAAGAAAAACTAATAAAGTGGCAATATTTACAAGAAGTTTATGAAGGTGACAAAACATTTGGGGAACTTCGCCTCTTAAATAAAATTACAGAAGAGCAGATTGACGCTCAAAAAAAAAAATGCGCGTGTCTTGACGCGCATTTTTTTAATTATAAGCTGCACAAATATTCAGCCATAGTGTTGCAGTTGTTGCTGAGCATTTAACAGCCAGGGGAATAATACATAAAGAGTGTCGTCATTTGATTCTTTTTATATCAGTAGTGGACAAATTATTTGACTTGTTAAATAGCAATACTTTTCATATATCTTATGGAAAAATTTATAAAGGCTGTGTAAGAAAATCTTCAGCCCATCATCGGCTTTGGACAAAAGCAAAAACTATGTTAAAATCCAAATACATTGCCAAAAACAAGACCGGTGACAAAAGTTGGTTCGTCACAAGCACTGTACCAACTAAGAATAATATCAATAAAACAATCGAAGGGTTCGAAGTATTGTGGAGCATTTTAGCTCGTAAATATAATTTTGATTGCATGATGACACGACACTTCAACCAAGACCCCATAGAAAATTTCTTAGTGAATATTCGCTTTTGTGAGAAAGAAAAAAAAAATGTCTCCAGACATTAGAGTTTTTCGTTACGGAAAAACATGTAACAATGACCCAAGCTGATGATATTCCCGAAGAAAATTTAGAAATTAATGAAGAGTTATTATCAGACAAAGAAATGGAAAAAGATATGGGGCAAAATTATGTCTGCGGATGGATTATACGCAAATGTTTGCAAAAAGTTGTGAAGGGTTGTGTCACATGCAAGGCAAAATTAATTAAAAAGACACCCAATGAAGACAATGAATTCATAAAACTTCGAGAATACAATATAACAAAAAAGTGGCAAACTTATCCTCCCGAGGAAGCAGTACACTTTTTAATGGAAATACAAAAAAATACAGTGTCTTTTCTAAATAAAATGTCCCACAAAACGGTGTGAAATCAAAAATTACAGTCATTACAAATATTGTATACAAATGCCCCTTTGTTTGTAAGAAACACCAAAAACAATTATCCCGTTATTTTATCAACCGTATTTTGGCAGGAAAAGCCTCGTATGAAGGGGATGATGAAACTACAACCATAGCTCAAAATTATTATTAAAAATATAAGAAATTTAATAAATAACAAAAAGTAAATTGTATTTTATCTTGATTGTTAAAGTAGATTTTATTGGACTTATTATCGCTTTCTAATAAATTTCATAATCTGAATGATAATCTGTAAAGTCCACTTTAACTCAATACTTACCTATAGCTCAGAAATACTTCAATATATCAAGGTGTGTGGTACATGGTATAACAAGCGGGCACCTACCCATGTTAACATAGTCATATAAATACTATGGTGTTATCAAAAATTCAAAATTTGTAAAATTAATTTTGAAATTTCCCATACATTTGGTTTTACTGACCGAACTTTTTGTATGAAGAAATTTGAAATTAATTTTATTATTTTGAATTTTTGATAACACCATAGTATAATATGACTATGTTAACATGGGTAGGTGCCCGCTTGTTATACCATGTACCAAACACCTTATATACGTTTAGTAGTATAGGTACATACATATATTTATATAACGGATGAAATGTTTTAGTTCAAGAACACGATAATAGATGTCGCTACACTTTAAAATAAGTTATCAAAATATTCTGCGAGAGAGCTCTCTTTTCCTTTGGTATAATTACTTTATTCTTTGACATTATCCTAGATTATGCTGTTTTTCAAGTGTTCTCGTCGTTGGAATTTTTAAATATTTAAAAACTGAGAATGGGACTCAGGCAAACTTTATCGCCCGCCAATCACGGGCATTGTTGCAGCGTCATTTTAATGGTTTGCGGGATGTGCCCTAAATAGAATTCATTAAAACATTTTGGTTGGGGAAGGAGACTGTTAGGCGGTTAATACTTGAACTAACTCCTCTAATACCAGTTACACGGCGAAATGACGGAATATCCGTGACTTTGAACTTAAGTAAGTCAATACCTTTTTATTTTGCTAAATAAATTTAGATAGATAACTATTAACATGACAGGCATTAACGACATCAACGTTACAGATCCTCATCGCACTTGCGTTTTACGCAACAGGGTCTTATCAAACCTAGGTGGCTCAAAGTGCCTTTCACAATACTTCGCAGACCACTGTATCTAGGGCTGTAAGACAAGTTACAGAGGCCATAAACCACTCATTATATATAATAAGTATATAAAATAGCTTACAAGAATAGACCACATCAACTCAATAGTTATTGTTTATTGTTTCAATTAATACGAGTGAGATTTTACTAAGTGCTTCAACTTACCTCTTTTGTCATATTGCTTTAGGTTTTACTCAAGGTTCCAAATCCCTGCTGTCTTGGGATGTATAGATGGCACACATGTTGCAGTCATTAGGCCAGTCATTCACGAGGAGAGGTATTATAACCGCAAGGGTTACCATTCCCATAATGTAATGATTGTAAGTTAAAATTATAATTATGTGCAATTAATAAAATAAATTTTTAATGTGTAATTTTTTTATCTATATATATTATTTTTTCAACTTGTATAAATCTTTATTACAGATCTGTGATTCTGACCGTAATATTTTGTGTGTGGATGCCAGTAGCCTAGGGTCAGCCCATGACTAGAGTGTATAGGCCAGTCATCCTCTAAGCCAGCACTTTTGTGAGCCCTCTTTATGGAGAACAAGCATTTTAATTATGTTGGTAAAATATTATTTGAATTTAATTTAATATTACATTACTTAAAATATTGATTAATAAAATGATATAAATCTACACTATGACCTATGACATCTATAAAAAAATATTATTAGTTTAAAAGGTCAGCAAATGAAAATCGGATCTCCTCCAAAACCGCTTTATTACTTAGTTGAGATCTTCACTATTACATTGGAATACTAAACACTTTATTAAAACAGAGCACAGTTCAATAATTTCACAACGTCTACTCAGTTTCGTGTTCGCGCCAAGAAAATCGTCAAAAAAGGCAAGTTGTTAACGGACATTTTTTTAAAACCGTTTTTTGTTTAATCGAACTAAAACCATAGACTAAAAAACACTGACATTGACGAAAGACTGCGAAGATGTGCGCAGAAAAGAGGCGGACACGTCGAACATGTAATTTAGACATAATGATATTTTTTACATCTAGTCTAGAAAAATTAGTATTTTTTACTCATTGTTTTATTTTGCCTCCCCGGTTGCTTAGGAAACTAAGTTTAGTCTAGATTTTTAAAACAAAACTTAGATTGTTATACCTCGTTGAATAGCTGATGAAACGTAGATATTATTAATCTGAAAAACAGGTGCCATAATATTTTTTTTAGATATCGCTTAAGGAAAAATAAACTTTGTAATTTCAAACTTTTTTTAAAGTTTTAAACGTCCACAACGACCTATTTCGTTATTTTACGTACAATATTGTCTCTCGCACATTTTATGATATCTAAGCTGATAGCCGAAAATCGGGATTTTTTTTACAAAAATTAAATAAATTGAAATATCTCGAAAACGGTCCGATTTAGGACAGGGTGTTTCATAATCAAATTAGTCAGAAACGATGAAAACTACACGCTCTTAACGGGAATAGATCGACTTAACTTGTAAGCCTGTATATTAAATAAAAATATTTATTATGTTCACGTGTTTCATCATTTATAACAAGGCAGCACAAAGTATTGGCGTGAACGCCTGTACGTATATTATTCGTACTTTATTTAAATGATCTCCCGAAAATATTGTAAGCCACAAGAGTTCTTTCGCAGATGACATGTCATGTTATATTCCTTTGCACGATTGAAAAAGACTTAAACTTTAATTTTAAAAGAATAATGAATACAATGGGTTGGATTTAGAAATCGGTACCCTCGATAGAAATATACTGTGATGGTAGGGGATTAAAGGAGCCCACCTAAATGATTCCGTAAAAGAATTTCTTGCCGGAGACGCGTCTAGATTTTTATTTTCAATTTTGAAACTTTAATATTTTCCGTGATACGGAACGTTACACTGCGCCATTTTGTATGCGCGCGGCTGTCAGGCGCGTCTAATTCTGTCGCGTTACGTAAAACGGAACGTTTTACCGCCATTTTGATTTCAGGCGCGTCCTGTCAAATCAACGCCGTCATTCATTCCGTTGCTTGCGGTACGTGAATGTGTTCTTTTGTGTTCGTAGTGATTTTTCTGTTCCTTTTCGACGACTTTGGCTTTCCCCTGGACCCTGTTTCGATTGCTTTACTGACGACTTCGCCTTCCCCTTTGGATTTTGTGGATTGCTCTTTTGACGACCTCGGCGCGCACTTTTGGATTAAGGACTCGAGTATTAACCAACCGGTACCTAGGCCTTCAAGTCCGTCACGAGCCGATACCCGGTCCGTCTTACTTCGAAGATGATGGCGATTTTGTCGATCGACATTTAAATGTGGACGAAATATTGAATTTATGGAGCATTACAAGACTGAAGGACGAATTGGGCACTCAGGAGTAGTGTAAAGAATTTGCGGAAGCGGAGGGAATGGTGCGAGCTGAGAGGCTATATAGAACACATCGTTCACCCATGTCCTGTCATAGCAGCATCGACCAATAGGTATGTTTTTTACTTAGTAAATAATACTGTACCATATCATAATTATATACTGTTTCTAAAGATTACATTGATTTTATGTGTTTCAAGTCATTCGGATCCTGGATATGCACCAAAAGAAGTTGTAAGGGGAAAACGAAAGTGGCCCGGACTGAGGGATCATTTTTTAAAATGTCAAGATTCTCTTATACCACATTTGTACCTTATTTACGCATTTGCACATAGACTGTCCTACGACATGGTCATTCGTGAAGACCCTTGGAAGCGAATTCATGCAAGCTGCTTAAGCCGGGCCACTATTTGTGACTGGTACAGTTACTGCAGAGAAGTTGTGTCTAAATTTACAATCGACAAGGCTGAAGCGGTTGGCAAAATAGGTGGGTAGGTAATAAATGCTAATGGGTTTTGAATTGATGCATGTTTGTTACAAAGACATTCGAAAACAGCTGAACGAATTTGGATTAAATCTTGCACAATGATAGATGATACTTCGTATGGACATATTATATTCAGCTACACCTGAATTGTAATAAAACTTCGAAATGCAACTTTTTATCATATAGTAATCTTAACTAATATCATAAATGCGACAGTGAGTTTGTATATTTGTTGGGCTTCCGCGCCTAAACAACTGAAGCGATTTAGATGAAATAAAGTATAGAGATAGTTTGAGATTCTGGAAAGGGCATATCGCCGGGTTAGTGCAAAAACCAACTAACTGGCAATTTTGAAAAATTGAGATAAAAATGCCATTATACTCAAAATTCTATCCTCTTTCGAACGGTAAAACTAACTAAGCAAAACACCTATTGGTTTCGGACTTAGTGAAATGCAAAACCGTCTAAACAATATATTTTACAACAGTCTCCAATGGAAAAAATGAGTACCATCGGATAATAAGCATAATAATAAAAAATAGAGGACCAAAATAAATTATTTCAATGTAATTTATTTTACCAATAACCCGAATCATCCAAATAGCTCTAGAATTCTAGGATTAAAATATACCAACTTAACTTAATAGAAATTACCAATAGAAAAAAATATGTGTTTAATTTACAACGCAGCTGGTTATACAAACTAAAAAAGGATAATCGTTTTTACTTGTCGTATATTCCAAATTAAACTTTACGATAAAATAAATTAAAAACATTTAAACCATGAAAATCGATTTACCACTACTATTTTACTCCGATTGCAACAAATAAATTTTAGAGGTAAAACCAATTAATTATCCGCTGGTTAATGGTATCGGTACGTAATTTCGATCCGGGCATACATAAGTACATGGAAGTTGATTCCATACACAGCAGTATCTAATCAGCAAAAAAACTTACAGAAATCTATTCAATCACTGAATGGTTAAACGTCTTGGAAGAGCCCGGTCTTTCACGTAAATGTAAGGGGGAAAACCCTACAACGTGAAAGAAATGAACTATTAGGGGTAAAAGTAAAACCAACAAAAACAAAAAAAGGGGTTAAAGTAAACTAACATAAAGTATTAACAAATGTAAATCTATTACTTTTATAAAAAGAAAAATATTACTCAGTTTCGCTATAAGCTGTGTGAAGTGTATATAAATTCTGTTGATCTTATAAGAGACCTAGGGGTAGAACTAGACTCAAAATTACATTTAGACACGCATGTGTACAACATTATTACTAAAGCGTATAAAATGTATGGTTTTACAATGCGTTCCAGTATTGACTTTACACAACCTTCTACTTACTTATGTTTATATAGATCATTGATCCGTTCGCAACTTGAGCACGCTGTGTCTGTATGGAACCCTATTTACGGTAAATATATTTATGCACTTGAATCTGTTCAGAGACGATCTTTAAAAGTTATGCACTATAGATGTTATCATAGATTTTTGACATATGACACACTCTTAAATGTTTATGATCTCCTAACACTGAAATCCAGACGCCTCCAACTTGAAACTATGTTTCTATACGACTTGTGCCATAATCGATACGATTGTGTTGACCTTAACAATAAACTTCGCTATCGTGTGCCTTATAGAACCAATACCAGAAATGTAACTTGTTTATTTGCCACTAGTACCTGTAGGACTAATGCTGGCAAACGCTCACCTTTGCATAGAATTACCGACTCATACAATAATAATTTTAATACAATTGATATTTTCTCCACCTCAGTAAGTAATTTTAAAAAACAACTAACAGAATTATTAAGTGAACAATAACCAAATGTATTTCTGGTCTTAGATAATAACTGTTTATAAAAAAATTATGATAGTGTCGCAGTTACATTCCAATAAGGTGTTACAAGTATACTGTGTAAATTGTATTATTATCTCGAAGTAGAAGTAAAATTGTAGTTGATCGATGGCGACAACTCTTAACTTATTTTTATTTATATATCTACTGTTGTGGTTAATGATGTGGGTGACACAATTACTTAACTGGTTGTAACTAATCATAAGTTATACTTTATTGTGTACACAGTTTTTAACCCAAATAAATGAAAAAAAAAAAAAAGTATTGCCGATTTGTACTGAAAAGTTGAAATTTTTTTTATTTTTAATTTAACATATTTATTTAATCAAAATATCTACCATTATTATCTATACATTGCTGCCATCTAATAGGAAGGTCATTTATGCCTTTGCGATAGAACTCTGGTGATCTAGATTCTAAAAACTCGGTGAAAGCATTTTGGACTGCCTCCTGGGAAGAAAACTTTTTATCACGTAGAAAATTGTCCAAATCACGAAAAAAATGGTAGTCCGTTGGAGCAAGGTCTGGCGAATACGGAGGGTGACGAATGGTTTCTAAATGCAGTTCCTGTAGAGTTGAAACGGTTTCTCGTGCTGTATGAGGTCTCGCG
This sequence comes from Nymphula nitidulata, assembly GCA_947347705.1. NCBI lineage: Eukaryota > Metazoa > Arthropoda > Insecta > Lepidoptera > Crambidae > Nymphula > Nymphula nitidulata. The sequence continues at coordinate 14,521,609 of OX374636.1, forward strand.
TTATCATGGAGCAATAACGGTGAAGATCGATTAACGAGTCGGGGTTGTTTCACTGCAAGTTTTGCTATCATTGTTCGGAGTTCGGCACAGTAGACATCTGCCGTTATTGCTTGACCAGATCGGAGAAAGCTATAGTGAATAACACCATGCTGAGACCAGCAAACAGTTGCCTGTACCTTTTTATTGGTAAGCTTTGCTTTAGGACACTGTTGCGGCGTTTCACCTGGGGTCAGCCATTGCATTTTTCGCTTACGGTTATCGTAAAGAATCAAGTGGATTCTTTGTCACCACCTGTCACAATTTGATCCAATATTCCTTCATTTCTGTATCGATACAACAAGGCAACAAAAGTTTCAACACGCATTTCTTTCAGCAGATCAGTGAAATTATGAGGCACCCATTTTTCATATTTTTTATTTTATTGATTTGACGCAAATAAGTCAATATTGTTAGTAAGGTAACGTTCTGGGTAGTTTGGCTCGGATCGGCTTCCACCATCTCTTTCAATTCATTGTTATTCACCTGTGTGTGGGCGGGCGGTCTTCCACGTGGTTCGTTCTTCAAATCAAAATTTCCATCACGAAAGCGTTTAAACCAAAATCGTACGGTGCGTTCATTAGCAGTCCCCTCTCCAAACGAAAAATTGATATTTCGAGCTGTTTCTGCTGCGTTGTTAATACCTCGATAGTGTTTGATGATAAATAAGTGGACTGTATAACTATTATAAAATAAAACGGTTTATTGCCAACAGCATACAATTAAGAATTCAATAAAAAGGTTGGACCGATCGCTATGAAGCTAAGGTGTGGAGTAGTGACCGGTTCTGTCACGCAGATCAGCTGACCGCTCGCCCCCGCTCCTTCACACCGCGCCCCTGGGTATCCTGTGGCGCTAAGTCCGTGCGTGGACATGCTCCCCGGGTTGAAGTGGGAACTTCAAGAAAGTGGTAGTGGGCATATATTGTTGAAGGCACGCCGAATCGTCCCCTTCTTAGTCTTCAATTCAGCAACCCTCACGACGCCGTCTGAGCCAGGGTAGACCTGCACGACGCGACCCAGTAACCAGCAGAGCGGCGGGAGTGCCTTATCTTTTACTAGAACGAGGCTCCCCACAGCAATGTCACCCGATGTTGTAGACCACTTGGTTTTTTTGCTGCAGCAGAGAAATGTATTCGGTATTAAATCTTTTCCAGAAGTGTTGCTTGATACATTCCACCCGTTGGAATCGCTCGAGTCGGCAAATGTTTCCGACGTCAGACGCCTGTGGATGTGGAACGGATGTGAGTGACCTTCCAATCAAAAAATGCGATGGAGTTAGGGCAGCAAAGTCAAGTGGATCGGGAGAAAAAGGAGTAAGAGGTCGGGAATTAAGAACAGCCTCTATTTGAGTTAAACACGTAGACATTTCTTCGTACGTGAAGTGAGTTAGTTTAAGTAATCTCTTTAGGTGATGTTTCGTCGAACGAACTGCGGCCTCAGCAACTCCGTTGAAGTGGGGGGAATAGGCAGGCATAAAATCAAAATCGATTCCTTCCTGAGCAACGTCGTATGCAATATTTGAATCATGCAAAAAAAGGCGAAGTTGATTGCAAGTACCGACGAAAGTTGTGCCGTTATCGGATAATATAGTACGGGGCTTACCGCGGCGTGCAATAAACCTATTTAAGGCGGCCATATAGGCCTCCTTAGTTAGGTCCGTAACAAGCTCCAAATGAACGGCTTTAACTGCAAGGCAGACAAAGATACATATGTATGATTTTACAAGTTTGCAACCTCTCCCCTTTCGGTCAGCTATGAGTATTGGACCGGCATAGTCGACACTGGAATTAAGAAAGGGAAACTCAAGGTTGCTTCGTGAGTTAGGAAGTTGACCCATTATAGGCTGTATGTTTAGTGCCCTGTGCCTAAAGCACGAAATGCATTTTGAACAGTGAGCCTCGATAAGTTTCTGCCCCCTAAAGGCCAATAACTTTGGCGTATATTTGCCAAAAGTAACTGAGGACCGGCATGCAATAATTTTTTATGAACAGTTTGAAACATGACCTTTGTTAATTGATGTTTACCACATATAAGTATAGGGTGCTTAACATTATAATCATAAGGGGAATTATGTAACCTGCCCCCGACACGTATAATGCCGTCAGAGTCCAGAAAAGGAGATAAAGAGATTAGTCTATTTTTGTAAGGCAGAGATTTTCCTGATTTTAAAATTGAATATTCATCTTTAAACATTTCACATTGAGCAGTACGCATAATACACTTTAATGATAATTCAATTTCTTTATTTGTAAGACAACCTTTTATTTTATTATTTTTATTGTTTAAATTGTAAATATATCTTTTTATGTAGGCTAAGATTCTTTGTAAATAGTTGAAATCAGAATGTTTGTGAATTAATTGTTGTATAATAGTTTGATTAATTATATGAAGATTTTGATAATTATCAGTGTCTGACTTAATTACAAAGCTATGAATCAATTCAGGCAGATCCTGTTTCACGATGTCTTTAGATAATGTTGGCCAAAGGCATTCATCTTGCAATAGAAATGTGGGGCCTGACCACCATAGTTTTGGATCGCTGATATGATCAGCCTTCACCCCTCGAGAAACAAGATCTGCGGGATTATCTCTCGTTGGTACATAGTTCCACTTAGAACCTAGTGTAGTCTCCTGTATCTCATTTACACGATGTCTTACAAAAGGTTTAAGTTGCGTTGATGGTGTAGATAGCCAGCTCAACACTATTGTTGAGTCACACCAAAATATGCAACGGCTAATCGATAAGGTAAGGGATTCTTTGACCTTTGTACACAATCTTGCACCCAAAAGTGCACCACAAAGCTCCAATCTGGGCATTGTCGTGGGCTTTATCGGGGCTATACGATTTTTAGACGCTAATAGGCGGTTTGTTATTGCATTAGACCTATCAATGGAACGTATGTATAAACAAGCACCGTATGCCTTTTCACTGCTGTCTGTGAATACATGTATTTCATGAACGACATGCTCATTACATAGGACCCACCTGGGATTTTTTATAAAATTTAAAATTTTTAAAGCGTTCACAAATGACAACCACTGATCGGCTATGTCCTGAGGTACTAACTCGTCCCAATCGTACTTATAAAGCCAAAACTTTTGCATTATAATTTTCGAAAAATCGGTGTCCTCAGTCATGTGACGTAAGGCCTCGTACTCATGCATGAATTTTAAGTACATGCGCTTAAAAAGAGGATCACGCTCAAGGCGTTTCTTTAATGTTAAAAATCTACGTTTAGCCATAGCGTATGAGTCACCGAGAACGCCGGGATCCGCTTTGAGTGGCATAATTTGAGAAGCACGCGTAGTATTTAATCGAAAACTTTCTTCGCATGCACGCTCCTCTAAAGAAAAACAATGTTTGGGTGAAATCGAATCAAGTTCCCAAAATTTGCTTAACTCGGGTTTTGAATCTATTTTAGAAAAATTACAAAAGTGAGAATTAATAATATTATTATGTGAATTAATAGTAGGTACGGAACCCGTAATTATCCATCCGAGTTTACTTTCACATAATTTTGGTAAGTTTTTACCTAGATTAATATTATTGCTTTGAATAACATCCCAAAAGTGTTCAGCACCCAACAAGATATCTATGTCTGACGGAATATTAAAAGATGGGTCCGCTAAAATTAATCCCGTGGGAATGGGTATGCATTCAATATTTATATAGGAAGCCGGCAACCTCTTAGTTATTTCTGGTAGTATAAGACAGTTAATGCACAAAGAATAATTATCGTAAAAAGACTCGATAGTTAGGTTGCAAGACTGTGTACTGTTACTGGTCAAATTATTAATACCTGTAACCTTTGAGCTGGTACCAACTCGAGATAATCCGAGTTTACTGCAAAGGCTGTCAGTAACAAAGTGGGCTGTGCTACCGCTGTCCAGCAGGACTCTGGCACTGAACTTTTCGCCTTTGTCGCTCACCACCTTCACCACAGCTGTGGACAGTAAAATATTTTGATGAGAAGTAGGCTGTATATTTTCAGAAAGCGAAACATTGTTAATAGAAGCAGTAGGCATAGGGTCATAAACTACTTGAGTTTCTGGTTGATCTAAGTGCAATAAAGTATTATGTCTATTTTTACAATATTTACAGCGTGAAAATCTACAGCGCTTTTCTACATGTCCAACACGTAGGCAGTTCAAACAAACTCTAAATTCTTTCGCTTTTTGTAATCTATTTTCTACTGTTAATTTTCTAAAAGCATCACACGAATATAGAAAATGATTTTGTGAACACAAAGGACAACTAATTTTATTTCTGTCTTGTACACTACTATTTATTGGGTTTGGAGAGGTGATAACAAAGCTTTTTGGTTTATTAAAATTAGTTGTTTGATTTTTATGTAATTTTTTATTGTCCTCTAATGTTTCTAGTAAGTCAGCTTTGTTATTAATAAATGTACAAAACTGAAACAAGGTTGGTGAATGAGGTAATGAGTTGCGATACTCCTCCCAATTTCTACTGGTAATACAATCCAATTTTAATGACATCATGTATATGATAAGCGTATCCCAATGCTGTGTAGGCTCATTCAACGCTTTTAATGCACGTATGTTTTTATTTATAATGTCGACAAGACGACGTAAACAAACGCTTGACTCGCTTGTCAATGGTTCAGCGTTAAATAATGCTTGCACATGATTGTTAATAAGGAGGCGGCTATTATTATACCGATCGCACAACAAGTCCCAGGCCAACGCATAATTATCGCTCTTAAAATCGATATTTTTAATTATTTCCGCGGCCGAATCTCTTAAGGAAGCACGCAAGTAATGAAACTTGTTTATGCTATCGATACTATTATTATTGTGAATCAAGGAGAGGAAAGTGTCTCTAAATTCCAGCCAATACTGATAGCCACCATCAAAGCGGGGTAAATCTATTTTAGGCAAACGAATAAAATTGTTCTTTGTCCCACCTGATTCCTCGGAGCCTGATACGGAACCTGCAGTAGACTTGTCCTGCTGTTTTTGCCCAGCAGATAGTAACTTGCGCGCCATGGCAACCAAGGGATGGTAAATCTCCTCAAACTTGAAACGCTCGATGTAGGCGTCTTCGGGATTATCCGATAGCAGCTCAATCTCCGTCTGTAATTCATCGAATTCACCATATAAGCCCTCAAATTTACTAAATCGACCTTCCAGTTCTAGCACTTGTAGGTCAGACAATGGATTACAGCTTTTTAATATATTAATATAGCTGGTGAAACTAGTGAGCTTAGCTTTAATTGAACTGCGCTTCCTAATTAATTTTTCAGCCATTGTGGGAAGAAAAGAAACGACGAAAGGGTAGTGAGAAAAAGAAAAAAAATCGTCCAAAATAAGCGCTTACAAAATTTGTAAGTAAATTACGCGCTTAGCTATTGATAATAATAGTTGAATGAACGCACAGCTGATGTAGTCCCCGTATAACGGTACTTAGAAGGATGAAATACCTATAGGTTTTGAATGAAACAGTTACGTGATCGTGCGCTTGCGATATTTAAATAATGAAAAAATAGCCACAATCAGCAGTGTGCCGGCCGCTAGCGGAGTAGAATGACGTGCGAAATAATTTACTTGCGCCAACTCAAATAAAGGGAAGAAAAAAGTGATATGAATTGGACTTATGCAAAAAAAAAGCACAAAAATGTGGAATTTAGGTAGGAAAGATTGGAACGAACTCACAAAGCGTCCTGATTCTTGTCCAAAATATCCACAGGTGACTCCAGGATCTCCAAAATCTTCACTCGAAGCCAGCGATGACACGGCGCAATAGATAGGCAGGGCGTGTCCGTTCGGTCAAAGTCCGTTAGCCGCAGCTGTTTTGTTTCACCGTCGTATTTCGGCACTATTCTTGTTGTCGGTTGGAGGACCAATATGTTAATACCTCGATAGTGTTTGATGATAAATAAGTGGACTGTATAACTATTATAAAATAAAACGGTTTATTGCCAACAGCATACAATTAAGAATTCAATAAAAAGGTTGGACCGATCGCTATGAAGCTAAGGTGTGGAGTAGTGACCGGTTCTGTCACGCAGATCAGCTGACCGCTCGCCCCCGCTCCTTCACACCGCGCCCCTGGGTATCCTGTGGCGCTAAGTCCGCGCGTGGACAGCGTTAATTCCGCGTCGGAACTTGTATTCAAAAATCACTCGAATTTTCGAAGTATCCGTCTTTCTTGTCTAAGCTGAATAAAAAAAACTACTGAAAGTTGATAATCGAATATTGCACATTTTTTAAAAGAACAACCTCATAGGTACCATTTGAAAAAAGTTTCACTCAAAAATCTCAAACCATGAAGGTTCTATGTCAATTCGCATTACCTATTACAATAAAACGGCAACTTCATTCTTTAACCTCTTTTAAAATGAGTTTCTAGACTTAAAAAGCTTAGCGGCACACATTATGAGAAAAATAATAAAGAATACTGAAGGAGGAATAACTGCGTGGTTGAAAATAAAAGGATGAAGTATGTCAAAGGCATTTTTTATCATTGATCTCGCAGGTACTAATGTTAGAGAAGGTCTGCTTACCACCACCAACTCATTCACATCAGTATGGAACTAGGCAGAAGTAAGTGGGTAATCTTCCACCACATAGTAACTGCAGGACACTGCAGCAGCATACTGACAACAGTAAGAAGCTGCCGAGTGAACTGAAACGATTGTATTTTGCCCCATTGCCAATTACGGATGCCAAAAAAAGAGATTTGCTAACTCTTTGGCGGAAGGGGGTAGCTCCCGATGAAGACCACGCCTGTTTTAATGATTAAAAGACGGACAGTTTACAAATTGATCGCGTACCAGATGGTGGATTATCAGACTCTTCAGAAGAAGAACAATAAGCGTGTTTTTTCTTCTTGTCTTTTTTTTTAAATATAGTTTTTTTCAACAAGTTGTTTAAAATAATATAGTTTACGTACGGTTTTTTATTTATTCTGTAAATTAATCTAATTTGAATAGTTTTGAAGGTATTTATATTAAACTTAATTATATTTCTTCTTTAAATCGGGAGGTAAAACCAACTAGCTTAACCCATTCCTCTCTACTGTCCTATTTTTAGGACACTATATTCAACATTTTTTTTTACATATAATGGCTATTATTTTTAATGTTCCTGATGAAATTTGTATTTTTAAACTATTTTTCTAATAACATAAATTGTTTTCGCTGTAAAAAATGTTTACGTAATTTTAATTTTTTTTTTCAAATTGATCATTTTTGTCGCTACAAGAAGAGCACTATGTTCTGATTTTATATACTGTTAAAGAAAAAAGGTACCAACTTCAAAGTACATAAAACTGATTCTTAGATCTCTACCAAACATGTAATTAATAAAAACATAAATAAAATAGCATTTGGGAACTTGTGGTATATACTCAAAATAAGCCGTACTATAAATATGACACTGGGAATACGTCTATATAATTAGCCGCGAAAGCGTGTTCGATCCTGTTACGCTTAGTACAGGTTCAAACTTGTCAATTGTTTCTTTCTTGTGGGTTTTGTGTAAAGTTTGTATTAGTCGATAAGTCTACGCCGAACACAGTAGATACATCTCGTGACACGATTGTGATTTATTTATCGAACTAAAGTGAACAATTAGTGAATTGCTTATACAGTTGAGGAAAGGTAAGTAAAAATATTCTCATTTTGTTCTCTACCAAATAGTAAGCAATATATTTATTTCGTTTGTGAATAAACGTGTAACTATATATATATATATATATATATATATATATATATATATATATATATATATATATATATATATATATATATATATATATATATTATTATTTATAGATCATGGATCCAGTGAAAAAAAAAGTATAAAAAAGCTTTGAAGGTGTCCGAAATCACTGACTATTTTCAAGATATTGAAGATTGTAGTGATGAGGAGTTGAATGACATTGAAGTTGCCATATTGCCTCCAGACGAAGTGGACGAAATGACTGACATAGAAGAAGGTCCTGACGATGATATGGGAGTTCTGCCAGTGTCAGATGTAGCTGGTCAAGTCGAACTTTCATGTACAATAGATAACGTCGAGGAAGAACATCCTACTCAATCCACATCTCGGACAAGCAAGACAATCACTTGGCGTAAGTGTGACCCAGTATATTCTGAAATACAGCCGGAATCTAATACTGCTAAACAATGTTTAGAAAATATGACTACGGAGTTGGAAGGAAAATCAGCGGTAGAAATATTCGAAACCTTGTTATGTGACCAGATTCTACAATATATTGTGCACGAAACAGTAGCATACGCAAAACATTATAAAAATGTTTTGAACTTCAATCTAACCGTAACTGAGTTAAAAGTCTTTATAGGAATTTTGTTCTTCTCTTCGTATCACCATTTGCCTCAAAGTAAACTTTATTAGTGTAGAGATGAAGATGTACACATTCCATTTGTTGAACGAGCAATGTCACGTAATCGTTTTGATAAAATTAAATCCTATATACATTTCAATGACAACTCAAGAATTGATAATACTGATAAAGCTTTCAAAATTCGCCCATTTATCGATAAAGCTAATGAATCATTCCGAAAGTTTGGAATTTTTGAATCCAATTTAGCTGTTGATGAAATGATCGTCAAATACTTTGGTCACCATGGGATCAAACAATTTATAAAAGGTAAACCAGTGAGGTTTGGATACAAGCTTTGGGCACTGTGTGGAGTCAGTGGATATTGTTATAACTTTTCGCTTTATACAGGCAAAGATGCTCAAATCTCTAATAGTAATGGCGATGGTTTGGGTTCAAGAGTGGTGAAAAAGTTGATAGCAGTATGTGCAGATCCCAGCGCACACGTAGTCTACTTCGATAACTTTTTCAGCAGCATGCAATTGTTGATTGATTTGAAATCTGAAGGGTTTAGGGCTACATGGACAGTCAGAGACAATAGGACTAAGAAATGTCCTATCATGACCAAACAAGAAATGAAGAAGAAAGACCGAGGCTATTCCGATCATCGTTTTGATAAAAATAATGAAATATTATGCGTGAAATGGAATGACAACAACGTAGTATGTCTCTTGACAAATTTTGATACTCAAAACCGGATAAGGCCAAAGTTGCCGTGAATCAGCCCAGGCTTATTGACAATTTTAGACGACGACGAATTATTGACGCTTTAAGAAGCGGGTATTAGCATCTAGTGCTAAGTAATTTACCACACGTTGAAATATCTTCTGAGAGTGCTTCTGGTTCGTCGAACCCGAAGTCGAACCCCGCTAAGGGTAAGACGAAGACTAGTAGTGTTTCTCATGAATCGATATCGACACGTTATCCTGTAACGTTTATAATAGATCCAGTTTCTATGATGGATCTACCTCAAGAAGTTTTCCACCGCTATGTACTAACATTGCAGATCTGTAACTTCAACTATTCTAATTGTGACTTCGATGGTAGTTTAGCTCAGATCGACGCTCTTGAGAGGAACATCACTCTATGTGATGTTATCCTTGCAGGGTTGGTTTTGGACAAGTTTGGTATTAATCGATATGTCCGAAACAAGCTTGTGGTTCCCAAAACTGCTAAAGATTGGGTAAGCAAGCTTCGTGATGATGCTGCAGCGGTTGCAAAAGCGCTGATACCTGTCGCAATAAAAGAATTCGAGGATGACATTGCATCTGGCAGATTGCCGGCGTGGATCGCTGGTGACTCCTGGTGCGGCGTTGGTTTCGATGTCTGAGTAGAACCGGTCAAGCCGACTTCTCCAGATTATCCGCCTAGCGAATTATCGCTCAGGCAGGCCAACGAGCCTGTGATGGATTGGGCTGCAGAGTGCGAGGACCTTAAGTCCTTACCTAACAAACGGCCGCGTTCACGTTCTTCATCTGTGGCAGCGTCTGAAACATCTAATGTTTTAGATGAAACTTCTCAACCTACCTTTGCTGCTCAAGCAGCAAAACCTCCGAAGAAGAAACCTACTGTTATTCAGGCAGCAAAACCTCAATACAGTAGAGCCCAACTTCGTGAGTTGAGGAACAGAAGGAAGGCGAGGGTCCAGCCCTTGCTTAAAACTGCTGCTCGTGCGGAAGCGTGTAAACGAGCTCAGACAAGCCAAATGTCTGCTGCTAAGGTCGGTGTCGCGCCACATGATGTGCAAAGTCTAATTAATGCATACATTGGTGATGACATTGCATCAATCATTTTGTATAGTGCAAAACTGTACAAGGGTGTGCCTTGTGAGCTAGTAAGTGAGAGGACTCCAGGTGTCTATTACCTAGAGGACTTCCCTTGCTGGCGATCCTTTCCAAAGGCTTATTCATAATTACAATAAAAACATGGGAGGAGTGTATAAACATGATTGGCTGATTTCTAAATATCCAATCCGCTTTAGAGGCAAAAAATGGTATTGACCTCTAGTCAAGCTTATTTATATTCACTATTTACCTTCCGTTTGTTAGTTACTGATATTTGTCAATATAGAAGTAAAACCAACTACATGGGGGGTGAGTAATAAAAAAAACTGTTGTTTTTCGCATTTACGATGAATTTATCTGCCTTTATTTTACATAATTAAAAACATGAATAGATAAGAATGCAGACGATCATAACAAAAATGACAAAATCTTTTATCTAACATAAGTTTAAGATTCCCAAACTTTGAAAACGCAATAACTAAAAACTACAATTCCATGGGTTAGTTGGTATTTGCACTAACCCGGCGATATCATACTTTTTGGAGTGATAACTGACGTCTACGAGGGCGAAGCCTGAGGCAGTTGCTAGTATTAAAATACTATGCCTATCTAGCTTTGTACTAAATTCTTTAAAGTAACACACTCTGATTTTCGAACAATGCTAATAGCATAAGGCATCAAGAAGAAGCAAACTAGATGCCTAAAATTGCTGACACATCTGACATCACTGTTTTAAACGTAAAACCATCCGATGCTTGTTCAATGCTACTAATAATACCGCCATGAAGATTAGCGAAACATTGGCCCAAGCTTCAACTAACATTGACGCTTCGAAAGATATTGCTTTTTCTTTTCCCATTGAATATCTACAACACATCACACTGAAATTGCACCACTTATTGAATATATTAAATCGGTTGATCATGGATTTAATATTAGCTTAATTGTAGAGCCAGAAATTGAAGAACCAACTATGATTGATTTCAAAATGAACTATATCAATATACACGCAACACATATTTACATCGTAAGATCACAAAGCACCATCTTCATCTAATGTATCGAATCCTGTTAAGTAAGAGAAAATCAAAGAAAGGTTATATCGACTATAATTATGTCAGATTAAGGAGATTTTTCCACTTTTTATATTATGGTCAGAAGAACAAGAGATCGGATCAGTAGCCTTATCCTCAAACGTCGAAAAACAAGTTTCCGTCACGATTCGGAAAGTTTTCGTTGACTGCCTATTCACAAAAACCGAATCGAATACTTTTGACATTTCATTTCGTTTCCTATGACATTATCTTTAGGAAACATTTCCGAAACCAATTTGCTGTCGGAACCCGTATCGAAAGTGTTTTGCATTAAAATTTCTTAGAATATTGTATGTAATTGAACTGATATCTAGTGTTTATGATAAAAAGAGAGTGTTTTCAAATTCAAAAAACTAAAATGCTTAAGTAACTCGTTAGGCTAGAATATTAATGTAGGTGTGCCTACTTAAAAAGGAGTTTTCTTATTTTATTTTTTTATTCTAAGACCGTACCTTTTTTATTATAAATTACATGACATTATTTTAAAATAATTCTAATGACATACAGTGTAAAATCTCATTGCTATTCTTCAGAAAAAAATAGTCTAAGATATACAATATTATCCAATTTTTTGAATTGTGGTTTTTTTTGTAGATGGAGTTTGTAATTAGCCTTAGAAATCGAAGAAGGCGAGCTATTAATGAAAAAAGAATGATTACATTAAAACTACATCGTTCACTGAGATATGCAACAAATCCTTTCAGTGACCACAATTTGCCAAAATATTATAGGTTCACTCCAGACATGGCAATCTAGCTTATAGGCGAGATTCGCCACTTTTACCCACTCTCAAAGAACAGTAATTCTATTACATTAGAATTAAAAGTACATACCAACTTTCATGTGTAAAGCTTAGTATGGTCTAAGATGTTATGGTACATATTTAGTATTTTTGTTTTAGAGTATTAAATTTAAATGACTAAGCCTCGTAAGTTAAGCAACTTATATAACTTTAAACACCTTAGTAATTAAAATATAATAAAACTAGAAAAATTTCACGTCCTGAGGCAGGAAACTTAATTATTAAGTACTTAATTACTAAGTAATTTTTCAAACATTTATAATAATGTTAAAATCAAAAATTAAGAATATTTAAACACCTTACTTATTTAGTAAGTACCCATATACGAAAGTTGTTTAAATCACGCTTTTTTACTGTACCTACCTCTCTTGCTAGAGAGTATGTTCCTTGCTCTACCTATTAGAATACCTACCTACCCGTTAATTGTCTCAAGTTTCTGATGTACATTTTAGTTATTGTCCGCTCTGCATTTTTACGCCCAAGGCAGTTATCAAAAGCCAGATGGGAGAGATGCCTTCATTTTGAACCAAACTTCATTGTCACGCGCCATTGCACAAGCCACACAGCCATTGAATAATTGGGCAGTATTAACGAAGTAGGTCCAATTCCCAACTGAATTAAATGACACAAGGAAAATAATAGAAAAGTATGTAATATTGATTATTGTAATATTAACCTGTGTGGTGCCGGGCTATAATAGCACCTCTCCATCTCTTCCCGTGGTGTCGTAAAAATCGACTAAGGGATAATCCGCCCCGGATGACGGGCAGCAGCATCGACTGGGTACTGGAAAATCACTGCGATCACCAACCCGCCTGCCAAGCGTGGTGATTATGGCAAAATCCCCTCAAAATGGCTAACACAATACGGTATCGGCCCCCAGTCCCCGGCGGCCCCGCTATTCCGGACTACGGTAGCGGTCACGGTAACGGTGGGGCAGGGGGTGCTAAGAATCCCCGGCAGCGATTCGGCTACCAACAACGACGACTGGACCTGGCAACATTTAACACGCGCACATTGAGGACTGACGAGAAAATAATAGAGGTGGAAGAAGGAATAGGTAAGTTACACTAGGATATTATTCCGTGGGAAGTCTGAAGACAGGGGGAGGACACGATAATCCTCAAATCCGGTAACTTGCTCTATCACCGGGAGGGTTTCCATCTTTCACAAGGTGGTGTTGGGTTTCTCGTCCACAAGTCCCTCATAAACAATATTGTGACGATTCAGAGTGTGTCGGCGAGGGTAGTATACCTTATACTCAGAGTCACTAAACGGTATTCGTTGAAGGTCATACAGGTGTACGCGCCGACCACGACACATCCTGATGATGAGGTGGAAAGTATGTATGAGGTTATATCTAGAGCCATACGTACTTCCAAAACTCATTTCACTGTTGTTATGGGGGATTTCAATGCAAGGCTGGTGAAACGGAGGGAGCATGAGCTGAGAGTGGGGCAATTTGGCGTTGGGTAGCGGAACCCCAGGGGACAGCGGCTGGCCGAATTTATGGAGAAAGAGGGACTCTTCATGATGAACTCTTTTTTCCAGAAGCCCCCGCACAAAAAATGGACCTGGATGAGCCCCTATGGTTCCACCAGAAATGAGATTGACTTCGTTATGACAACTAAAAGACAAATATTTAACGATGTCTCAGTGATCGCCAGGGTGAAAACCGGTAGCGATCACCGTATGGTGAGAGGCACGTTGAATATCAATGTCAGATTAGAAAGGTCATGTCTCATGAGGTCTACGCTCCAACCAGCACCCGATCAAGTCCAAAACCCCTAAGGCTTTCAACTCGAACTCAGGAATCGCTTCGAATGCCTGGAGAGCTGCGTTACAGTGGAAGAGATAAATAGCGGATTAGTAAAAACTCTCCAAACAGTGGGTTCTAAGTTCTGCAAGACCCAACACAGAAAGGGACCTCAAAAACTATCCGACCACACCATTTCCCTCATGGAAAAACGGCGACTTATGAGGTTGTAGTCTTCAGACGAAGCGACACATTATCGGTAGCTCAATAGACAGACATCGAAATCCCTGCGACACGACATTCGCCGCTTTAATACCAACTGTATTAGAGAGGCGATAGAACGAAATAAAGGTTTCAAGGTGTTCGCAAGGGAAGTGTCTGTTGGGCAAAGCCAAGTGACTAGACTGAAGACTGAGGATAGCAGCTTAGTGTCGTCTAAGCCCGAGGTGACAAGGGAGGTCGAAAGGTTCTATGGAGAGTTATATACCACCATAACGAATCCCGCTATCAGTCCGGGCAAAGACCCAAGAGCCCGACTGATCCGACACTATACCGAAGATATCCCGGACGTCGGCCTGTACGAGATTAGGGTAGCCTTCAAGCATCTTAAGAACAACAAGATACCGGGGGAGGACGGAATTACTGCAGAGCTTCTGAAGGCGGGCGGTACATCCCGAACAAGCCGGTTACCGTAAAGGCTTTAGAACCGTAGACCACATACATACGCTGCGGCAGGTTATACAGAAGACCGAGAAGTATAACCGGCCACTTTGCTTGGCGTTTGTGGACTACGAGAAGGCCTTCGATTCGATCGAAACATGGGCCGTGATTCAGTCTCTTCAGAGGTGCCACATTGACTATCGGTATATCGAGGTGATAAGATCCTTGTACGAGAGCGCCACCATGTCGGTCCGTGTACAGAATCAGTATACGAAACCTATCCAACTGCAGAGAGGGGTAAGACAGGGAGATGTAATATCTCCGAAACTGTTTACCGCTGCGTTGGAAGACGTTTTCAAACTACTGGACTGGACAGGACTCGGCATCAACATCAACGGCGAGTACATTACTCATCTTCGATTTCACGAAAGTGAAAGTCACGAAAGTGACTATTTGCCGATGATAAATCATCGGCAAATAGTCACTTTCGTAGTCATTACTTTAGTAGTCATGGCAGAATCCCTGGAGGAATTGAACACAATGCTCGACGGTCTCGACAGAAACTCCCGACTGGTGGGTCTAAAAATGAACATGGACAAGACAAAGTTTATGTCGAATACCCATGTCGAACCTATACCAGTAATAGTTGGGAGTTCTGTTCTCGAAGTTGTTGACGAGTACGTTTACCTTGGACAAATGGTCCAGATAGGTAGGGCCAACTCCGAGAAAGAGGTAAATCGACGAATCCTACGCGGATGGGCTGCGTTCGGGAAATTGCGTAAGATCTTCTCGTCCAAAATTCCTCAGTGCTTGAAGTCGAAAGTCTTCGACCAGGGATTTTTGAGGTATATGGCATTATAGGATATTATATATAAAACAATACAATTATTATTGTAATGACGTGCTCAGACAAGTGTTTAAAATTAATGAAAGATGTTTAGCTTTATTAGGTCTTTGTATATTAATTGTTGACCTTTGTGTATTGTAATACCTATATTGTGAAGGTGCATTGTCGGACAGCCTATAAATACAGTAAATATTCTGATCATTAGGTACTTATTGGTACTTTAATATACCTTTTTTATACTCTGTGCGACACTGCGCTGCTAAATACTATTACTGTGTAATTAAACATTGTAACTTAATGATTGAAAAGAGTGACTACACGAGTTTGTTGCCGGAATCTTCTCGGTAGTTCAACTTTTGGAACCGGTGTAAATTCAGACAGACTGACAGACAGACGGACCGACAGACAGACCGATAGACAGACTGACATAACATTCTTAGCTTACGTAGATGCAGATAAGACAGAGAGACAAACATTATGAAATTGTTAGTTAGTTAATATTATTTTTATGTGATAGACTTAAGGGTTTTTTTGTTGACGATTCAAAAGTGCTTCTTGGGGGCCTAATTGAATAAAGATATTTTCATTTTCATTTTCAGTGTGATGACATACGGATGTGAAACGTGGTCGCTTACTAAGGGCCTTCTGTGCAAGTTCGCAGTCGCACAACGAGCTGTGGAACGAGCTATATTGTGTGTTTCTCTGCGAGATAGAATTAGAAATGAGGACATCCGGAAGAGAACCAAAGTCACTGACATAGCTAGTAGGATTGGTAAGTTGAAGTGGCAGTGGGCAGGGCACATAGCACGCAGAGCAGACGGCCGGTGGGGCGTTAAAGTTTTAGAATGGCGACCACGTACTGGAAAGCGGAAAGTAGGACGGCCTCCCACTAGATGGACAGACGACCTGGTCAGGGTCGCGGGGAGCCGTTGGATGCAGGCTGCGCAGAACCGTTCTATTTGGAAATCGATGGGGGAGGCCTTTGTTCAGCAGTGAACATCATAGGCTGATATGTAATGTATGTAATATTCTTACACGACCCAATTAAATAAGAATTAAATCATTATTTATTATGTCTGTGGCTACCTATATAGACACCTGCTACAGTGCTACATATATGTCGTCTCTTGCGCACATTAGTTATTTAGAAACACGAATGTGGGTAGAAATCAGTTTGGTGAGCGTTGTAGTTGCGCTTGCATACTGATCTACCCACCTCGCAGTCCCTCCTCATTTGTCGTTGCGATTTGTACAGTGCGCGCCACGAGTCATGAAATTGCGCAGAAGGCGATAAATAGGTGTCAGCTGAGGTAGGTTCAATAACATTTTACAATTAACACCGAAACTTCGAAACAGAACCAGTAGGCCTACTCCTGCTAATGTGTTAGGAGTTTATTTAACAAAAATTAGAACTGGTATACCGGATGAACGTTTGGCTACAAAATACAACATGTCAAGAAGAACGTTAGAAAGAGAGCTAAGAAGAGCAAGAGAATGTTTAAGAGAAGATATTGTAGCGCATTTTTTGGGATTAGATCATGTGACAAGAGAAGAGGTGGTAGCTCGAAATCGAACAACTCGACGCCCATACGATGATAGCAGATACGCCCACCATTTCATTACAATTATAAATAAAAATATCAACAGAGAGAATGAACTGGCAGAGTATATAAGACAGCATAACTTAAAAAGGCAAAGAGTAGCCTTCGTGCCAATTGATGCCAGTAATGCTGCTTTCGATGACTTTCCACAACTCACTTATGAAGATTTAATTCTCTTCACTTTAGGGACGTATCATTTAAGGATCGCTAAATCGTACTGTCATACGACCAAACGGTCTCGATATTGTGGAACTTGGGGGCGGAAATTTTCGCATACTGTCGATTGTCCTAAAGTCGTTTGTCATACATCAATTGGCATAATCATCAAATAGCCTAACACTAATGTCACATAATTTTTCCTTCGCATAACTCTTAAGTAGCATAACTGTCTAAAGGCATATTATTATGAAGCATAATAAATTAAATCCCTAATTTCATTCGGCATAAAAGGTAATAATAGGTATTAGCCTGTAACAAAGTTACAACACCGGAGCACCACATGCACTGTGGCACGACACGGCGGCCACGCGTATATAGTCACCGCACACCGCACCGCCACTCAGTCACTCCTGCGCCGCGGTCCCGTAGCTACCTCGTGTATCCGCGTCACTCTGCCCGTCCTGGTTGAATAGTCCCGTATCGTAAGTAGGTTCATTAAACCAGTAGTCTACCCCGTTCACCCGACTCTCTTAGACCCTCGACGAGCGGCGGAAGCTGCAAGTTAGGGCTTCGAAGTCCCTCCCATTCCCGACGCGGCCCTTTGCGAGTTGTAACGATTCCCGGCGAAAGTCGAGAAGAGTCGACCCCGCAGAGGAGCGTGGCAGAATCGGAGTCCCGCGGTTGTTGGCTGATGGAGAGGGAGGTCTGCTTGTAGGCGTCGCTAAGCAGGGTATCACGGGCGGCCGTCTCCAGCCGCATCCTGAGTCGCCAGTTAACCCGTCGAACGGCGTATCCCGATTGTCGTCACACGAGGTGACGACACCTGCCCCAGTCTCCCCAGTCGTCGTGTGTCCTCTCACGTCTCCCGAGATAGGCCTCCTCCCCAGTGCAAAGTGCTAGTGAATTACGTAATAATCGGGCGTCGTCGCTCCGTCCCGATTGGTTGTTGTGCCCAGGCAACCCCAGTGTTACGATACAGTGAATCTCATTGCCCTGCGTGGCAATTCTAGTGTATTGGCGCATGTGCGCCCATAATCCGGTACAGTACGTAGGATAAGATAGGATAGGATAGGATACGTGTGCACTCTCGTATTTCACGACAAATTCACAAAGTGGACGGAATTACACCCATTAAGGACAGCCACGGCCGGAAACATAACAACAACATTCAAAGAGAACATCGTAATGAAGTACGGATGCCCGGAACAAATAATAAGCGACAACGGCCGACAGTACACAAGCAAACAATTCACAGACGAGCTAAAAAAGTATGGAATAGAACACAGACTAACCGCACCCTACACACCACAAGAAAACGCGACGGAACGCGTAAACCGAACACTAGAAACGATGATTGCAACATACATACAGAACAACCATAAAAAATGGGATCAATATTTACCAGAACTAGCATTCGCACTTAATACGTCAACACAGGAATCAACAAGGCACACACCAGCATTTTTACTGTTCGGAAGGTAACCACACACAAACCACAACCAGCCATAAAAGAAAGAGAAAAAATTCAAGAGCTATACGAAACAGTAAAAGTAAACCAGGAGAAAGCCTCAACGAGACAAAAAAAATACTTTGACATCAAGAGAAAACAATAGAAACCAGAATTAAATACAATCGTACCCAAAAAACATTATCCACTATCGTCAGCAGAAAAAATTTTTTGCGCGAAACTCGCACCAAAGTATTCCGGCCCGTACAAAATAATCAAACAAAAATCACCAGTAATTTACATAATAGAAGACACCACAAACAACAAAAGTAAATACGTCACACATGTAAAAGATTTAAAACAATATAAACAATAAAATAAACAAACTTTTTTAAAAAAAATTATATATAAGAAAAAAAAGCGGGTAGAATGCAAAAACGGGGAGGGGGGGGGGAATAAGAACGAACCGAAGTATAAAAGGCCACGCGGAGGGAGCACTGGAAAACCGGCACGGTCAACTGGGTCACGTAAAGTAATAATAAGAAAAAAAAGGGGGGCAAGTGAGGATGGACGAAGTGACGGAGGAAATAGCGACTTACTCCGCGATCTACCTGAACGCCATCCCCGAAGATATCCTGGAGGACGAGAAAAAAAAATGGCCCTAGCATACCTCCGAGAGGAAGAACCCACCACGCCACCTTTAGACGACATCCCATGGGACCTTTTATTCAACCAGGACGGGACAGACCAAAAAGAAAAAAAGAAAAACAAAAAAAAAGAAAACCAAACGAGAAAAGATAAGAAAGCGGCAAAGAAAAGGAGGCAAGCGCAGCAGAACAACGGCCGCAACCGTAAATACTTTCTCTCTTTACAATATTTTTTGTCCTCTCTCTCTCTTCCCAATGTAAATAATCAGTTAGATCTAGATAAAACTTTAATATAATTCCGGACCAGTTTTAATGTAAAGACCAGGGTAATAACATATAAACATATCGCATCTGCTAGATAAAACGTCAAAGAAAGATAAATAGTTATAAAACTAATGAGAAACAGCGTAAACATTTAATAAGTAATAACATTGTAACTATTACAAGTTAAAACGGCAGCGGATCGATATGAGTATATAAGTAACAAAGAAGGGGCACATAGTCAATAAAGCCGACAGTAGGTCGAATAACCAGATAATATTATCCGTTAACAATGTTATTATAATAGCAAGTAATTAAAATATGTTATACTTATATAAATTATAAAAGCATGCAATCCCGAATCCCGAAAGTAAAAACAATCAAATAAATATACACTCCAGCCAGATATTCCAGAAAATAGTTACTAGTAACAGCTTAGACGATTTCATTAATTAATTTTAAAAATCAATAAGTACTATACTATTAACAACCAGTTTGAATGTGTATATTTAATACAGAAACTCTAAGGAGACACAGTTATCCAGAATCCAGACGGGAATGCATACTTTCCAGAAGTATGTCAATAATAAATTGTATGATAGGAAATAAAATGTTAGAATAAGATTTGTCTCGTAACAGCCAGTCCAGGTACGGTGATTTTTCCCGTAAGGAAAAATTTCGGGACGAAGAGGGGGAATGTAACAAAGTTACAACACCGGAGCACCACATGCACTGTGGCACGACACGGCGGCCACGCGTATATAGTCACCGCACACCGCACCGCCACTCAGTCACTCCTGCGCCGTGGTCCCGTAGCTACCTCGTGTATCCGCGTCACTCTACCCGTCCTGCCCCCTTATTCTCAACTGTCGGAAAGTATTCGAATTTCGGAAACTCTATACCTGTCACTTTTTATCACGATGCGTCAAAACGAGACGGCATGTGACTTTTCGAATCGAATCCGTGATCCGACAATTGAGAATAAGGGGGCTGGTTGAATAGTCCCGTATCGTAAGTAGGTTTAGAATAGGCCCAGGCCTCTCTCCCTGTTCATTAAGCCAGTAGTCTACCCCGTTCACCCGACTCTCTTAGACCCTCGACGAGCGGCGGAAGCTGCAAGTTAGGGCTTCGAAGTCCCTCCCATTCCCGACGCGGCCCTTTGCGAGTTGTAACGATTTCCGGCGAAAGTCGAGAAGAGTCGACCCCGCAGAGGAGCGTGGCAGGATCGGAGTCCCGCGGTTGTTGGCTGATGGAGAGGGAGGTCTGCTTGTAGGCGTCGCTAAGCAGGGTATCACGGGCGGCCGTCTCCAGCCGCATCCCGAGTCGCCAGTAAACCCGTCGAACGGCGTATCCCGATTGTCGTCACACGAGGTGACGACACCTGCCCCAGTCTCCCCAGTCGTCGTGTGTCCTCTCACGTCTCCCGAGATAGGCCTCCTCCCCAGTGCAAAGTGCTAGTGAATTATGTAATAATCGGGCGTCAATCGGGACGGAGCGACTCCGTCCCGATTGGTTGTTGTGCCCAGGCAACCCCAGTGTTACGATACAGTGAATCTCATTGCCCTGCGTGGCAATTCTAGTGTATTGGCGCATGTGCGCCCATAATCCGGTACAGTACGTAGGATAAGATAGATTTAAGAGATAAACCCTGGTCTATGTGATTATACTATATTGTTCATAACCCATTATTTCTTTCATCTGATGCCGTAGGCAACCCTGATCGAGTGACATTGGCTTAATTTAATGTCACGAACGACCCTTAGCCGGGCCACACCGTCACAAGCCAGGTAAAAATTACGGAGCCTGTGGAACTATATCTACACCAAGAATTAATAAAAAACAAAATAGTAATAAGGGGACGAATTCAATCACGACACGTGAAGTCGCTCTCGGGCCGCCCTCGAGAGCACGCGCGTCCACCTGAGCTCCGGACGGCAGCGCAACCAGAGTACGGTCGGCAGCGCGGTCAGTGGCGCGGTCGGCAGCGCGGTCAGTAGTGCGGTCGGCAGCGCGGCCAGCAACGCGGTCGGCAGCGCGGCCAGCAACGCGGTCGGCAGCGCGGCCAGAGTGCGGTCGGCAGCGCGGCCAGCAACGCGGTCGGCAGCGCGGCCAGAGTGCGGTCGGCAGCGCAGCCAGCAACGCGGTCGGCAGCGCGGCCAGAGTGCGGTCGGCAGCGCGGCCAGCAACGCCGTCGGCAGCGCGGCCAAACTGCGGTCGGCAGCGCTGCCAGCAACGCGGTCGGCAGCGCGGCCAGAGTGCGGTCGGCAGCGACTGCGCGGTCGGCCACCACCGTGGACTTAAGTGTGAGTGAAAAACTTTGACGTCGAACTATTGACTTATCTTGAGTAAATTGTATATAAACTATTGATTAAAATGCCTATTACGCGATCACCTACGCGGCATCGTCAGCCAACGAACACTTCCTCACCCAGCACGTCACAAATTGGTGAGACAGACTTTCTGGCCACTCCGGAACTGCGCATGACTCCAGAACCTAGTACAATTTTGAGCCCACTTCGAAATAACTCTTTTGGGCTACTTGCCACTGAGGTCCCACAACCGAGACAAGATTGTCAACCTACTCCTGACGTCATGGAATCACACGACCAACTAACGAAGCAACTCACTAAAAAGGACGCCGCCAAAAAGGTAAAGAAGGAGTATGGCGATGTTCAAGTATTCTTCATATTAAGCGCCCAAGATATCCACAACGTCGAATCTTATACTAAGGTGATAGAGTAATAATAATAATAATAAATACTCTTTATTGCACACAGGAGACAAATCAAATTATACATACTTAAAAAACAAGAAACAGTACAACAGGGCGGCCTTATTGCTAAAAAGCAATTTCTTCCAGGCAACCCTAAGTGATAAAACATTAGGAAGAAGGAGAACGCAAAAAGGGTGCAAGAATTTGAAAGAATAAATAAATATATATGTTTGTACTTATTGGGAGTAAATATAAATAAAATATACTAACTAAATAAACTTACATACCATGTAAATATAATCCAGATCAAATTAAAATTATTCAACTAACTAGATAAACTAGAGAAATGAATTTTTACTAGATTCTTAAAGGAATCCAGTGTGCGAGCTTCCCTGATGCACTCCGGCAGAGAATTCCATAGGCGAACAGCATGCACGGAAAAGGAATAGGAGAGGAAATCAGTGGAGTGTGCAGGAATGTTCAAGGTAAGATTGAAACAAGAACGCAGAGGGCGAACTAAAGAAGAGGAACAAAATGAGAAACAATTTTTAAGGTATAGTGGAGAGGCAGGAAGGAAAAGGACAGTGTAAAGAAGAGTTAGAACGTGTAAGTCCCTACGTCTGCGAATTGAAAGCCAATTAAGTCGGGATCGAAATTCAGAAATGTGGTCATATTTTCTTAAATTAAAAATGAAGCGGATGCAGACGTTCTGCAGACGCTCAAGTTTATCGAGGAGTTCCTCCGAAAGGTCAGCATAACAGACATCAGCATAATCTATTATGGAGAGCATGAGTGACTGTGCTAAAGCGACTTTGGTGCTAATGGGCAAGAAATTCCTAAGTCGATTGACCGAACTGTATGCAGCAAACACCTTCTTCCTGACAGCCTCAACTTGAGGACGCCAAGACAGACACTGGTCAAAAATCACACCTAAGTTTTTGACAGTTTTTGAAAATGGAATGTTTGTGCCGCCAAATATTACATAGGGTAGAATATCGTAGTCAATTCTGGACACAAAATAAGGACTGCCGATTATGATGGTCTGTGACTTTAATGGATTGACAGCTAGACCAAAAGACCTACTCCAGTTATTTATTATTTCAAGGTCATTATTAGTCACCGCAATAGCATGAGAAAGATCTTGTAAAGGCGCCTGGGTATAAATCTGCAAGTCATCAGCATACAAGTGATAGGAACATGAAAGCGACTGTGAAATAGAATTAATAAAAATAGAAAAAAGAAGAGGAGATAAGACGCCACCCTGCAGGACTCCGGCATCAATGTTGCACCAAGTGGAAAAAGCGTCTTCAACGCGTATGCGCTGCCGACGTCCTAGAAGGTAGCTTTGGAACCAATCGACTACGGGTGGCGAGATGCCAAGAGACTGCAACACACAGAGGAGAACGTCAAAGTCAACAGAATTAAAAGCGTTACTGAAATCTAATAGCGTTAGCAAAGTGAGATGACGATTCTCCATACCTCGGTGGATGTCGTCCGTGACTTTCACCAGCGCAGTAGTCGTACTATGACCCATGCGGAAGCCAGACTGAAAAGGATTGAGGAGATTGTTAGAATTTAGAAAGGAAATTAGCTGGCGATAAATCAGCTTTTCAAGGACTTTGGAAAGAAACGGAAGGATGGAAATAGGACGGTACTCGGAATAAGAGGTCGGGTTAGAGTTTTTTGGAAGTGGAATTACATAAGCATCCTTCCAAGCGGAGGGGAAAATCCGAGATGTAATGGAAGTGTTAAGGATGTGAGTTATTATCGGGACAAGAAAATCAATTATAGGAAGGATCATGTTACGACTTAGTGTATCACTACCCACCGCATTAGAAGTTATGGACAGTATAGATCTTTTAACATCGGAGTCCGAAAATCTATGAAAAGTGAAGGAAATGAAGTCAGGAGTTGGTAAGATAGAAAGACGCTGCAAAGTATCAATCTTGCAACGACTGTCAATGGGTGACACGGAGGAGAAATGACAATTGAGTTGATTAATGTCCAAGTCAACCTTACGACTGCTGCAATGTGATTTACCAACTCCAAGAGATTTGAGAAATCTCCAAACCTTGGCTGGATCGCCATTCTCAACAGATTTATGAATGTGGCGTCTTTGAGCGTCCCTAATCACTGTATTGCAACGATTTCTGGCACGTGTATATCTCTCTCTATTGCCGTCCGAAGGATCAAGCTTGTATCTGGTCTTAGCTTTGTTCTTTTTCGACATTAAATCCCGTATGTCATCAGTAAGCCAAGGTGCCGGGAGATGTTTTATCCTGACAGGACGAATTGGGGCATGCACGTCATACAATTCAGTCAAATTCGCTCCGAAAAGTTCTACCTGCTCATCAACAGAGTCAGTGGAATAAATAGCTGACCAGTCAATCCTGGCAGCATCCTCCTGCAGACTCTTCAAATCCACAGCAGCAAAGCTACGCTGATGAAGAACCCTCGGTTTTTCTTTCGGAGGACGAACACGATAAGATAGAAAAACCAAATCATGATAAGAAAAAGCGTCCGCAGAAAGCTGCCCATGCTTAACCACTAAATTTGGAGAAGATACAATTATAAGGTCTAGAAGCGATGGAGAGCAATTTGGAAAATGATGATTTTCTTTTAAAGGAAGTACGTTTAAATTGTAAGGTGAAAATATAATTGTTACTAGATGTGTAAAGGAACGTGAGTGTGTATGAGAGAAATATATGAATGTGTTAAGGAATGAAAGAGTAAGAATAGTTTGAATGACAGTTTGTGTGTGAGCGAGATAGTTATAAAATAGTGGTAAGTGTGAAGAAGACGTAAAATAAAAGATTCATTATGCCGGATACAAGTCTTTCATTTACATGGCGCTGCGGATAAAAATTTAAAAATTTTGTTGCTATTTACGTTGAAATACAACAAATAGTGTGGTGTACGTTTCACACCAATAGTGATTTTTATGTACAACGTATTTGTACAAACAAAAGCCGAAAGCTTGAACAGATTTGGTAAGATTTATTTTCAGCACGTTTTGCGAAGACGGCATAATCAACTAAAATCATGGAATCATTCAAGAATCCAGATGAACTAGAGGCTTACACCGTGATACAATTGAAGGAAGAATTAAAAAATCGATTTCTGCCAACAAAAGGTACGAAAAAAGACTTAATTGAAAGGTTAGTTCAAGATAACATTATGAAAGAAGAAAATGGTATCATGGAAAGCTATCAATCAGCAAAAACCAAACGCTTGTCAGAACAAATAGAACTAAAAAATCTTAAAATGGAATTGGAAATCTTGAAACAAAAAGAAAATATTGAGGAACATGAAGAACAGGACAATTCTCAATATAGTCCTATAATATTGCACATTTTACAGACGCAATCGGAATTACTTAACAGAAGGTATTATGGACCACCGTTGGTCAGTACCATTGGCCACTCAATGTTGCAAGACTGTGGAAGATCTACTAAATCATGCATCGGCATTGGACAATATTAGGAAAGTACAACCAAAGGATAAATACTATGTGAAACAAACAGAAAATATAAAGTAGAAGACCAAACATGTTTTAGATGCAAAAATAAAGGCCATATTTCATATAACTGCACATTACAAACAGAGCTAACTTCAAATAATATTCAAAATAAAAATGTCATTAAAGAAAGTAACACACATGACAAAAAAAAATAGTTTCCAACCAAAGGCATCAACAAGTGCAATGAGCCATAGTAATTATAAAGGCAATTCAAAACAAATAAGTTGTGTTCAGGATAGCACTCCAAATGTTACACTCATCACAGTACTATTGAATGGATCGTTATCATTGCAAGCGTTACCAGATTCAGGTTCAGTTTTGACAATAATTGACAAAAAATATTTACCACAAGAAACAGAAGTATATTCATGGCAAAAGGGTAATTATAAAGTTGCAGGAAGTACATTTACACCTATAGGATGGTTATCAGCTAGATTACAAGTAGGAAAAATAGATTATGTAATGCCACAAATAGCGGTATGTGAAGACTTACCAGTACCAATGATTTTAGGAAAAGATTGGCAATTAGCGGTATATGCTAGAATAATACATGAACCAGATGGAGGGATATGTATAATTACACCTACCCACTCTGAGTACTTTCCATATCTCTGTAAAGAAACTAAATCAGTAGCTTGTGTCCTTGAACATAAAAAAGTCACAAACGAAAATGAACAAAAAGTAATGCAATTAGTATCAGAATATGAAGACATTTTCAAAACTAACTCAAATGATATAGGAAAATTCACAGACTTTGAATTAGAGATTAAACTAAAACATGAAAAACCAATAAGTTGTAAACCATACAGATTACCTGAACCAGAGAGAAAATTTTTAAAAGATACAATAGAGAAATGGATAGAACAAAAGATTTGTAGACTGTCAACTTCACCTTATGCGGCACCTATGTTTGTAGTACAACAGCCATTTCATGAAACAACACCATACAGACCAGTTGTAGATTATTCAAAAACAATAAACCCAATTACAGTTTTAGACTCACAACCAATAGAAAGAATGGAAGATATTATATGCACAGTCTCACAATTTATGTACAAATTCAAGTTAGATATTTACCATGCATACCATAACATTTGTATCAAAGAAGAAGACATTTATAAAACTGCAGTCATAACACAAGATTATCATATAGAATTTATGAGAGTCATGTTTGGATTAGTTGGAGGTCCATCAATAATGTCAAAAGTCATAAAGTCAACATATGGATGTTTATATAATCAGGGAGTAAGGGCATATTTCGATGACATTACCGGAGGTGCAAATTCAATAGAAAGTTTTACCCACATATTAAAACAAATTTTTGAAGCCACCAAGAAAAAGAATTTAAAACTAAACAAGGAAAAGTGCATTTTTATCACAAATGAATTGAACTTATTTGGCAAAATTGTAGGTTATAAACAGGAAAGAACAGACCCAAGAAGAATAGCAGCAGTTGAACAATATAAAACACTGCATACAATCACAGAAGTTCGTTCCTTTTTAGGATTTACAGGAGCATTTAGAAAATATATAAAAAATTATGCACATATAGCAAAACCATTACAAAATATATTGAAACAAAATAAATTAGAAGATCAAGAAAAATATAAGCATACAATGAAAACCAAAGTTAGCCTTTCCGAGCAACAACAAAAGTCATTTGAAATGTTAAAAAATTTACTTATTTCAGCACCAGTATTAGCAAATTTTCAGCAAGATGCAGAGACAATTGTGGAAACAGATAGTAGCTACCAGGGCATGGGTGCATGTCTATTACAAATCCAACAAGGCGAAAAGAAAGTTATAGAATATGCCAGTAGATGTCTTAAGGATGCAGAAACAAGATATCACATAAATGAACTAGAAGTTACTGCGGTTCACTGGGCAATTGTGAGTAAATTTCGCATATATCTACTAGGAATAAAATTTAAATTAATCACAGACAGTTACTCTACAGCGTATATAATAAACAGAGCAAAAATAAATAGAAAATTTGCTCGTTATGTTGTTGATTTGGCACCATTTGATTTTACTCCAGAGCATAGACCAGGCAAACAAAATGTCATTGCCGATCACTTATCAAGATACCCATTAAATGAATTATGTTTGTTAATAATCAGTAGTAACAAAGAAAAATTAAAAATAGCCCAAAGTAAAGATCCATTTATTCAACAAATATATAAAAAATTATCAAAGGAACCCTCAACTCACCATTTAAAACAAATACATGAAACTTTTCAAATATCAGATGAAGTATTAATACATATAAATGAAAAAGAATTATATAATAATAAAAAAATTGTAGTGCCACAGAGCTTAAGAGAAAATATAATAAAAATAGCACATAATGATAGCGGACATTTAGATTTCAGTACAACACTAACAAAAATTAAATCTAAATATTGGTGGAAATCAATGCGTCAAGATGTCAAGTCTTATGTGACAGCATGTATTGTTTGTGCTCAAACAAATAGAAGAACAAAGTTTGCTTATGGAAAACTGGGTGAACGACCAATACCACAAACCCCTATGCAAGTAATATCATCAGATCATATTGTCGCATTACCAAAAACACAGTCAGGAAACACATATATATTTGTTCATATAGATCATGCTACAAGATATATTTTTGCAAAGCCATGCTGTTCATTATCAGCACTGAGTGTAATTGACAACATTGAAAATGACATAATTTATGTGTATGGACCACCACAGACTTATATATCTGATAGTGCACCTTGTTTTACAAGTCAAGCAACGCAAAATTTTTTCAGTAAATATGGAATAGAACATGTACCAACTACGCCATACACAGCTCAGAGCAATGGATTAGTAGAGCGTGCAAATGCTACAATAATGGCTACATTAACTAAATTTACAATGGATAATAAAAAAGATTGGGATAAATTATTACCAAAAGCAGTATTAGCAATCAATATTTCAAAACAAAAGTCCACAGGATATTCACCATTTTATTTAATGTATGGATTTGAACCTAGAATACCACCTAATGAAATACACATTGGAACAATTTTTGAAGACATAAATAGAGATCATCAATTGGACTTATTACAACAAGCAAGAGAAAGTTCAAAAATAAACATTAAAAAGGTACATTTGTATAACAAAGCAAAATTTGATTTGAGAAGATTAAACCATGATTTTAAAGAGGGAGACTATGTTTTATACGAATGGCATAAGCCAACCGATACAAAGTTAACACCTAGATACAAAGGACCATACAAAATAATCAGAAAAATTGGTTCAGTATGTTATGAAATACAGGATGTATGGAAACCCTCAACGAAGAAAGTAGTTCATGTCCAATTCCTCAAACCTATGTCCTGTCCCCCAAATTTATATTCTTTTTCAGATTCAGAAGATGATGACAATAGTGATGACAACTTATATCAAAATTCAATGGAAAATCAAAGTAATTGCAGCAATGATGAAATGTAACTATTGACATGTACAGTAACCCATACAAATACAAAAAGAAACAATTTTAAGTAGAGTTGAAGGTATTTATTCCAATACTATAAGTTTTTTTTTGTGAAACTAAGATTGAATGTGTATTAAGAATAACAAATCAGAGTATAAAATATCATATCTTGATTTATAAAATTGTTATTAATATGTTAGAAAAAAAAAAAAAATAAGGCTTAACACACAACTTTTACTTTCTATATTTTTTTTGTTTGTTTCATAATGCTAGAAATAACTGCCTAATTGTTTTAGCTATACTTAGTTAAGTAGGGCGTATATTGTCGACTGTTAATATCAGAAGTTTACTAGTAATAAGAAATAGAGTTCAGTAAATAATCTTCAAAGAATCATGTAGGTACTGAAGCTTTGTAAATTTTTAGTTTGATTTAAAATTTCTGAAAACAACAGTCCATTATTATAAAAATTAATTTTAAGGAAACTATAATTAAGTTGAATAAACCTATAAGATTGAAATAAAAACAAAGTTCGTTTTCATAATGTCCTAATGTATTAAATAGTTTGAATACAAAGGTTAGTTAAAATGTTTATAGTTAAAGAAAAACAAAACAAATAGGTATTTGGTAGAATAGTTTAATAAAGTATTATCATTTGTGTAAAATTTTTCACAGTTTATGTAAATTCTAATGTTTACATATAAAAGTAAGAGATAGTTTACTAAAACTTGTTACACAATTTTTTTTTTTTTGTTGTTTTGTAATTAAAAATAAGTAAATAAAAGTTTGATTTATATAGTACAAAAGCATGTAAGGTGAATATGAATGTGAAATAAAATTTTGTTTTTTTTAAGATAAAAAAAAAAATTGTTATTTCAAAGGGCATGTAAGGTGAAAATATAATTGTTACTAGATGTGTAAAGGAACGTGAGTGTGTATGAGAGAAATATATGAATGTGTTAAGGAATGAAAGAGTAAGAATAGTTTGAATGACAGTTTGTGTGTGAGCGAGATAGTTATAAAATAGTGGTAAGTGTGAAGAAGACGTAAAATAAAAGATTCATTATGCCGGATACAAGTCTTTCATTTTACAAATTATAAGAGTTGACTAAAGAAAGTAAACTATTCGACCGAGAATCATTTTTGATGAGACATGTATTGAAATCACCCATGATGATACAATTATTGTAAGCTGGGATGTGACTCTCGAGAAGTTGCTCAAAAGAAGAAAAATAGTCGACTCTTAATGAGGGGCTGTAAAAAACTCCCAAAAGAACTTTGGTACAGCACAGAGAAATCTCCAGAAAAAGATGTTCAGCCGTATTACAGGGAGGCGGCTGGGGTGATCTACTAAGAATAGAAAAGGAGATATGAGTGCGAAAATATATGGCCACCCCACCATGTGAGGAACTTACACGGTCATTACGAATTAGTTGAAAACCAGGCAAAGAATAAGATTGAGATGGGAGATTAGGGTTAAGAAAAGTTACAGAAATAAGAATCGCATGAATGTTCTTGTTATTAAAAGTACTAAGCATGTCCGGAAAGTGGGCAGGAATACTCTGAGCATTGATATGCACAACATTAAAATTTTTGGAAACATCAGAGAATGTGGATTCTAAAAGTTCAGTAAGAGGACGATCGACGCTTTGAAAGCTGGAGTCAGAAACAGAAGATGAGGAACACGATAAAAAGAGATCGCTATTATTTAAAGATATGTCCATTTTATATACCTACTTAGTTATAAATATAAACTATAATAATATGTAACTACAGATAATAAATATATTCAATTGATATTCTACTATACACAAATACCCACAGGTTGTCTGGAAGAACGTAAAATTAACATAATATTTAGTGTAACATTACACAATTACAAAATATAAATTACGAACATGGATATTAAAACTAATAAAAAATATAATCACTAGGCACAAAAAGTAGCAGATAAATATCACATGATCAGATCTGCAATGATTTAAAAAGTAAAAATGTGACATTAACTGTCAGCGCTGAGCAATGACTGGAATTGTTTAAATTGTAAGGTTATCCTAAAAAATATTATTATTTAGCCAAAAAGAACAAAAAACGCAATGTCAAATTTCATAAAACAGGTCTAAAACAAACGAAGCAGTTTATGACAAAGCGTAAACAATATCAGAAAACAAAATAATGCGCTGACAAACTACACGTAAGTAAAAAATTAGAAATTAAAAAGACAAATACATAAAATTTTAAAAGCAGCGGTTCATACATTACAACAATAAGGTAACTATATACTTATTTCCTCCTTGCAGAGGCAGCCCGCTTACTCCTGGTAACGCCTGACGACGTAGCCGGCACACCGACAGCATTCGTTGTACTCGGCACCGGTGGCCCGCCCGAAAAAACAGTACCATCACCATCACATAGCCGACTGATATCAGAAGTTGAAGTAATCCGGTGCCGCTTGCCATCACAATCCAATGCGAAAATAAAGCCCTCACGAGTCCAGCACCTGGACACTCCCAGCCTCTCACGCGCTGCCATGAAGATTCTATGACGAACCTTAGTGAGGAACTCCGAGACAGTCACACCTGAACCCTTTAGTCCAGACTTTGCATACCAAATGTTGTCCCTTACGGTATCTGAAAGGAATTTGACCAATAGGAGCCTTGGCTTATCCTGTTTGGAACGCCCTAAACGCAATGCCCGGCTTACATCTGGCAAGGTGAGGTGCTGTATACTGAGGTGTTTAGATGCCACTTCCAAAAATACCTTAGCAGGTTCCTCGTCTTTACGCTCTGGACCACCATGGAAGAGTAGCATATTGCGACGACTCCGCATCTTGATGTTATCACTTTCCAATGACAACAAGGCCACTTGCTTCTCAAGGTTTATGAAAGTGGCCATGACAAATTTGCGGAAAGCTTCAAACTCCGTAGTGAGTGAACCATGGTCGACTGCTGAGGAGTATTAGACTTCTTCAACTCACTTTCAAAAGCAGTCATGCGTGCTGAAAATGATTGCGCCAGTGTCTCCAAGGATTCCTTTAAATCTTCCATCTTAGTGATTTTTTAGTGCAGTGCAGTGATGAATTAATAATGTATCTTACTTTGATAGTTTGTAGAGAGGAAACTATATCTGCAGGTATTTATGCTCTTTAGTACATAGTAAATATGTAATATTATCAGATTATCTACTGTATATATATTTAAAAATTAAAAATTCAATGAGAGCACAAAAAAATATGTGTTTGCGATTTGAGATCCTACCCCCAAAAAAAAAAAGAGTATTTAACTGCACAGATAAAAGTCAGAGCCCAGACACAGACCGTCACTCGAGAAAGTAAGGGTTTTATTTCAAGGCTGCCGGCGAACTATTACTATGCAGTAAACGGATAATTGAAATAACTGACATTGCGAGACTGGAAACAACTCAGGAGCAACCCCAAAAAACTATGTCAGCCACCGAACATACACCAGACAAGAACTTATTTGATCTAACAGCTATTAAACAAACTATTCGGGAAGAAATCAGGTCCGAAATAAAGAAAATCAAAGCGATTACTCACAAGGCGACATATGCACAAATCACTGGGGCACAAGCAGCAACTGAGCCAGTAGGCGGCGTGAATAACAACTCAAACCGCAAACCACCATCTCGTCCTGCTATTGTAATAACTCACGCATCACCCGACCACTCAGTAGAGGACTCCGTGCGCGAATTACGCAAAGCTATCAACTTCAGAGAAGCAAAATATGCACCAGCGCGCGTCCAGTCATTATCCAAGGGTAAGATGAGGATCGAGTTTGAAAACCGACAACACATGGAAGATGCGATGGTCAGAATTAACACCAACGATCAGACCCAGATTAGAGCTGAACCGGAAAGGAGTCTCCGACCCATGATTATTCTGAAAGGGGTATCCAAGAGCGTAGACAGGGACCAACTTGTGGACATCATTCTCGAACAAAACAAAGAACTAGAGACATACGACCAATCTCACCTACAACTTAGGTTCGTTCGAAATAACAGGAACGATAAGTTGTACAATGCTGTCTTCCTTGCGGACCCCAGAGTATGGCGAGCCATCGTTGAGAAGTCGAGAATCTGCGTTGACTACCAATTGATTCACGCAGAAGAATTCTCCCCATTCATTCAGTGCTTCAAGTGTTGTTAGTTCGGGCATACAAGAAACAAGTGCGGACAAAAGGAAGAGTTTTGCACGTTCTGTTTGAGCAAGGAACATGACACGCAGTCCTGCCCAGTCAAAGAAAGCAAGGCTGCTCCAACATGCGTCAATTGTACCACTCATAATGACAAATTTAAAGGCAGTGTAGACACCAAATATCAAGCCACGTCCCTTGTCTGCCCGAGACTGCGTGCTATGAAGGAGAGAATATCTAGCAAAATTGACTATGGCAACTATTAGCTTCTACACTAGTTTATAAGATTGCATTGAAATTTGTTATAATTAACACTAGATAAATAAGTGCGCGGTCGGCAGCGCGGTCGGGTGCGGCGGCGCGGTCGACTGCGCGGTCGGCGGCGCGGTCGGGTGCGGCGGCGCGGTCGGAAGCGCGGTCGGCTGCGGTTGCGTGGTCGGCTGCGCGTTTGGCATCGCGGTCGGCTGCGCGGTCGGCCGCGCGGTCACGCGTTGATGTCTTTTTAGAATAGGCTAACTTAAATATTTTGTGTATTGACACAAGACACTTGTCATTGATGTTTGTGTACTTTAGTATTTTAAGATAGTATATTGGATTGTTATTTATAGATTTTGTATCTTATTATGTCGTTAGTAGTGGTTGTGTGTGCGAAGTGAAGGCCGGTAACGTATCCCATTCGCGATACTGGCTTCGCTCTTGTGCATTATAGCTGCTACCCATATATTATGTATGTTTAGACTTTAATGTATATATTTTGTATGGTTAGGGGTGGCTGCATGTGTGGAGTGTAAGTCGGCAGCGTATCCCATTCGCGCTGCCGGCTGTGCTCTTACATATTGTAGTTGCTCATTATGTATATTTATTTTAAGTTAAGGCGATTGCGTGCGTGGAGCGTAAGTCGGCAGCGTATCCCATTCGCGCTGCCGGCTATGCTTTTATGCATTGCAATCGGTATATATTTATATATTTTATATTATTAGAGGGTGATTGTGGGTGTTGGGCGTGGCCGGCAACGTATCCCATTCGCGTTGTCGGCTAAGCGTTACGGCACATCATGATCACCATAGTGAATAAGTTATTATAAGTTCACATGTGTGAAAACTTAGAATAATACTAAGCTAAACCATTGTGAGACCAAACATTAGGAATAAAAAACAATAAAAAAAAAACACGACACGTGAGGAGTAAACAATACTATACATATATCTTGGAGAACCCAACAGAACATGGTAGACAGAGTATTGATGGTTACTATTGTTCTTGCATTCACGGTCGTCGCACCATTGGAAGCTGCGCGCATGTAGCCAGCGTAGTTTATTTTTTATCTTTGGCCAGAAATCAAGAACAAATTGATACACCGGCCGCCTTTTTAGATGATATAATTGTACCTATAGATATTGACAATGTTGAATAAAACTGAAAATAAATCATTTTTATTATAATTTTCTTTTTATATATTTTTTCCTGACAGTACCCACACACCCACACACATTAATGCGACCCACACAATCGAAAACTAGATATATTTATCTGTCTATTCCACCCTATTTTATTTCTGTACAGCTTAGGTATAGTTTTCATACTTTAGTGCCCAGTGACCTTTACAATTTATAATTCTCGTACTGGAGATGTAACTATTTATTTTTGCCAAGAAGCAGATGAAGGAGTTAAATCCAATGACTTTTCAAGCTGTGTAATTGATTACATAAACACATCACAACAATCAGTGATGTATGTAATTACCAAAATAGAAATAAAGCTTTAGCGAGTAAGTACCTACTTTGAGGTACTTTGCATTTTTTTAAAAAAGTAGTAGTTGATCAATTAGTTTTAGAAAAGGGTCATACTATGATGGAAGTTGACAGTGTTTACTCCACTACCAAACATTATATAAAGCCCCCTATTTATGCACCTCAGGATTACATTACAAAAATACGTCAAGTGCGGCCCAAGAAACCTTATAAAATTTATTTGAGTTGTTCACTATGATTTTTTCAAGGATTATGAAAATGTATCCACCAATTATCAGTCCATTAGACCAGGTAAGACGAAGGGGGATCCTACTGCAAATGAAATTAGAGCATTATTATACGCGTACACAGGTGAAGTATACTATAAACTTCGTCATCCAGATTATACAATGCTTCCGCAACTAAGGCAGGTCGCCAAGAGTATCCTGAACTTTCGCCATTGTATATTGGGCCATTGGAAATAAGTGAATCGAAATTTTATCAACCACAAGAATTAAAACCATTTATAGACCGTGACTACCATTCATTTTATGATTGCAGCGAAATTTAATTCTAATTAAAACAGTTCTTTAAAAATTTATTTATCTTTAACATTCATAAACATTCAAATTTGTTTATTTTGTCTCTAGTCAAAGAGATAAAAAGCTGAGCTCTCCAGCACCTTTCCAGGTGGTTCGACCATTAGTGCCGCAAATGCACTTGTCTCGCAGTGACGTCTATTAATAAGTTCTAGACCTTTGATCGTCTGAGAGACGAATGTTTCTGAATAGTGTTACTATTGACGAGGTCGGATATAATTTTTGAAAATTAGTTTTTATCGAGGTCTGGTTTTCGTAAAGTAAAATAATATGATATTATTATACATAAGTTATTATATTTAGGTACATTTGTGTATATTTACGTATATTTTACTTCAAATCCTCTTATTTTATTTTATTTTTTTTATTTTTATTATTTTATATTTTATTATAGTATTTCTTAATACAGTATTAAAGTACATATTTATCTTAGTTTACTGCACCTAAAGATTAAGCAAGCAATGTTGTGTGCAATTATAATTGAAATATGGATTTAACGTGTTTCGTGGTATAAGAAGAATCAGCTTTGTTTCTAATCTGTATTTTGTTATTGTACCAAATAAATAAAATAAAATAAAATGGACAATTGGTAAATAAAGGACTATTTGAATCGCTTATCGGATTCTGGTGATAATGTTTTTACCTGTCACCAAAGAAATGAGGACTTGAGTGATATCGAGAATCACGTGGAATTAGAGGAAGCGGTACCCACAGATTGCGACATAACGACGTTCAACCAATTGGATTACGACAACAGCAGCGCTGAAGTGGTGTCATTTTATCTTCTGATTCAGAAATTGAAAAAACAACAGGTCTACATGTTCACAACGTATAATTATTCCATCAGAGGAAAAACTGGTGACGGGACTATTGCGGCTTCTGTTAAGACATCATCGAGTTCTACAATTCAACGAAATTGCCGTGGCTATGTTCGACCAAATGTGTGGAAGTATGTCTTGTATTAGAAAAATGCAAAGATGGCCATGCTACTTCTATGGCATGCTCAACATGGCAATAATATACTGATACGTAATTTACGTACATTGTAATGTAAAACAAGGACGGAAACCAACAAACAGATGATGTTCCGTGAAAGTTTTTCGGAGAAGTTGACCGAACCGTGGTTACGCAAAAGTCACGAAATGCCAACTTTGAAAAGATGCCTAAAAAGGAAATCGCCGAAGTTTTGGGTGAAACGCCTATCATTGACACACCTGGTCCAAGTACGACCCAAAAAAAGGTTTGTAGTTATTATTACAGTTAGTTATTATTACAAAAAACGTCGCATCTGTGTGGTATGTGCTGATGAACCTTAATTTCGATTAATTCTTTATTCTTTTTGTTACCTAATTAAACATATTAAATGTCATTTTAATTTATTTTGTTTTATTTACATATTATTATTTTATTTATTTATTTATTTATTAGAAACAATAACATTTAACAATTTCAATAAAATGTAAAAACACTACCAGTAAAAGTCTCAATTACACCAAAGAAACGGCAATATCAAATTGATTATCTGTCCAACGGTAATATTTCAAGATACGGAAAAAAAGACGTGAAATATCTAATGTGCATTTTGATACATTGATTCAAGTAATTGTTTGGAAAATCCGCAAAAAAATTCATGTTTATAAATTCACTTAAACGTAAATTTGCCCAAATCGTCTTGTGACTCAAAGTCACAAGAATAATTCTTTTGACATTTACAAAAAAGGACAGAGCTAATAAATAAGTAACTTTAATAGAACTTCTATAAAATTTTGTATTTGTTATATTATTATTCATACCATCCATGTTGCAAAATGTCTATTTAATTATTTTTTTCGAACCCTAAAAACTGTCAAATGACTTTTGAATGTTAACTTTTTGTCTCTGCTCTTTGTGCAATTTTGATATCACGGTATGTTGTTATGGAGAAAAATCACCTATATCTATGGATAGACTTCATAATGCTTCTATACGATTTTGTATTAATTATTTTCAGCTTATCTGGCCTCTAAAATGGTAGTTTTACAAATAAGTTGAAAAACAATACATTGCACATAAAATCCAAACAAAACCTTTTATTAATATTTACTGAAAAAATACAAAAGGTGCCCCTTCATATAAATCACTTCAACACCTTTTCCTCAGTTTCTGCTAGTCACGCCATCTATTGGCGGGTAGCTGACATTATCTTGTCACAAATAAATTGTCATAGGACTTCTCAAGGCCCACTTTCGACTTTTACTCCTTTATCCAATCCATTCAGCAGTACCATTATTGCTTGTCTAGTGGACTCAGCGTCCTCCTCTCTCATGAGATTCAGTCTTTCCGTTACGTGTCTTCCAAAAAACCAGAAAGAGTTGTTTGGCTCTGTCTTATACGTTAGAGGATTCATAGCTTTCACAAGATCGTTTATGACTGAAGTACAGTCAGAAGTCGTTTTTGAGTAAGCTGGCAGCTTACGGCGTGGCCTATCAGTCCTTTGGCCTCGCTGCCTAATTCTTAGCTGTTCTGTGTCATCAAAGTCTGAGTGCTCTTCCATTTTGACGTCTAAGGAGTTCCCATTCAACTCGGTCTGTGTTGGATCACCCTGAAAATATAATAAACAAATAAAAGTACTATAAATATTTTTACACACAATAATAAGGATGGATAAAATCCACAGTGGAAAGTCACTATGCCAAACCGTTTGAGAGTTATTGTATCTCTAAATAATATAAAAATATGTATTATAAAGTGTTATAGTATAAAAGATGTTTAGGAAAGAGACAGGTATAAGTACTGCAATTTCTAATTCAAATTCTTTCATCTCATTTTCAACATAGGAGTTATCTTCGTACTTGTTGACATACAAAATAATATTTATACTGAACTTTCAGGTAATTAGTTTAATAGCTCAGGTATTTTTTGGCTAAATCAGAAAAAGATATGCATATTGATGTACTTTGTGTTACTGAGCACTTCATAATGGCAGGTTATGAGACTGTTTTGAACTTGCCTAATTATTATCTAGCAGCATGTTTTTGTAGAAAAAATAGTAGGCGAGGTGGAGCTTGTATACTTGTAAAAAAAGAATATCAATGCCGCGAGCTAACAGAAATTGTAGACCTTTCATTGACTGGTGTATTTGAGTGCTGCGCCATAGAGTTAACCTATTATAAAATTGCTATTGTTTGCATATATAGAATACCTAAATTGACCAATATTGGCATCTTTTTTGATAAACTTGAAACTGTCTTGCAGAAATTAAATAAAAATAGATATAAGCACATTTTGATTGCTGGAGACTTTAATATTGACATTCTGAAAGCTAATAATATAGTACTACAACTAGAATGCCTGCTATTAAATTTCAATCTTAAATTAGCTTTAAATATACCTACTAGAATGAAGAGCCATACATGTATAGACAATTTCGCACACAACTTTAAGGAGAAAAGTTGTAAAGCCAATGTTGTTGAGTTTGCTTTGTCTGACCATACCGCTCAGATACTGAAATGCCCGGTTGAAAGGACATGCAGTATTAAAAACTGGCGCATAAAAAGACGTGATTATAATATCGATAATTTAAACAAATTTAAATCATGTATGGAACAACTGACATTCTCTGAGATTTATAATAAAGATAACCCAAATGACGCATATAATACTTTTGTAGAAGAATTTAAACTATTTTATTCATTATGTTTTCCATTTAAATATAAGACTTTAAGTGCAATACGAAAAAATACAAAATGGATATCTACTGGCATAAAAAATTGCAGTAAAAAGAAACGACAACTATTATGGCAATACAGGTTGAAACCAAATATAAGTAACAAAATCATATTACAAAACTATTGTAAAAGATTTAAAAAAATTATTAATCTAACGCAACGTGCACAAAATACCCACTTAATTAAAACTTCTATTAACAAATCAAAAGCCACATGGAATATCATAAATGATTCCAAGCCAACGTTACCAAAAGACCCTATTAGCAACATAAATATTGGAGGTAGCTTAATTACAAACCCTCAAGATATTGCTAATGGATTTAATAATTATTTCATTGATAAAATTAAGCCTATGCAAAGCTTAGTAGCGAATACAAACGCACTAATAATAAACCAAAAGGACTCATTTTTTATGACTCCTAGTATACCATCGGACATTTTAAATATAATTAAATCATTAAAAAAGACTAACAGCGTAGGTTACGATGAAATTTCAACAAAGGTCATTAAATATGTGGCGGAACAAATCTGCGACCCCCTAAGCTTCATTTTAAACTTGAGCATTTGCGCAGGTTTATATCCAGAAGCCTTAAAAATTTCAGTCGTAAAACCAATATTCAAGAAAAGTGACCGAAAGCAAATGGAAAATTACAGACCGATTTCTCTCATTCCAATTGTCTCTAAAATTTTCGAAAAGTTTATATATAAGGAGTTATACTCGTACATAGAAAAGAAATGCATATTGTGTAGCGAGCAAAAAGGATTTAGGGAAAAAAGAACAATCAACATGGCTATTTATGATTTTTTGCTTTATGTTATGATGAATATGGATAGGACAATACCGGTATGTGCCATTTATTGCGATATGACACAAGCTTTCGATTATGTGGACCACACTACTTTGTTACAAAAATTAGAGTTATATGGTATTAGAGGCAACATCTTGAGTCTTATACATTCGTATCTTGTTGATCGCAAGCAGTATACGGAAATATCGACGATAAGCCCTGTGACTAAAAAGGAAGACGTATGTGTATCAGCGAAACGAACCACTATGTATGGTGTGCCTCAAGGCAGCATATTGGGACCTCTTTTGTTTTTACTTTACATTAATGACTTACCTAGAACGATTAATCAACCTATGACCTTATTTGCAGATGATAGCACAGTATCGATTTCATGTAAAGACATTTCCAATTATGAATTTGACATTAATACAACTTTGACATCAATAATATTATGGCTAGATAGAAATAATTTAAAAATTAATTTAAACAAGACCAACATTATGCATTTCAGACAACGCTCTCAAAATAATTTTGACTTTAATGTCGAGTACAATACTAATATAATTAATAATGTTGAATCCACAAAATTTCTTGGTATTATTATAGACAGACAATTAAATTGGAAATCACATATTGAACATTTGAGTAAGCGAATCAGTAAATCGGCATATGCTCTCTATAGACTGGCTTCGAAACTCAACACTGACGCATTACTTACGGCTTACCATGGTTTGGTAATGTCAGTACTACGTTATGGAATTATCTTTTGGGGAAATTCAACTGACAAAGATATTGCGTTTAAAGCTCAAAAAAGATGCATTAGAGCTATGTTCAATTTAGTTCAGACAGACAGCTGTAAGCCTTTTTTCACAAAACATAAATTATTAACCCTTCCATCTTTATACATTTTTGAAATAGTTATATTCGTCAAGACACATCCCCAATTGTTCAGCCGACAATCTGAAATGGTCGTTCGCAACAGACGCGATGACAGTAGACTTTGTCTTAAAACTGGACGAACTGCTCTTATGCGAAAAAGTGTATTCTGTATGGCTCCAATAATATATAACAGGCTTCCCAAGTCACTGAAGGAACTAAATCTAGAAAGATTTAAGAAAAAGATTCGAAGTTTACTAGCGGACAAATGTTACTACCACATAAGCGAGTTTTTTATGGATTCATTATAAATTTTAATTGACATTCTAATAATTGACCTATAAATAAGTAAATTTGACATTCCATTGATTCTCAACTAATTAATAAGATATTGACATAATTTATATTTGTATTATATTAACTATATTGTACTGATTATAATTTTTTGATCATTTATTTTGCCTTAATTATGATTACAAAATCATAATTTCATTTAATTTGTACGCTTAATAAAGCATAACATGTTTTAAGGACTTCATTCACTTATAGAACATCTTGCATGACAATGTAAACACATGTTACACAAATAAACGATCTTTATCTTTATCTTTATCTTTAATATCAATTCGGTTTTCATTATCAACAGTTAATTTGACATATTTTATGTGCATATTTCTGATTGTAACACACTCAATAGAGTATTATTACTGGTATTGATTCTATTCACATGTTGAGATCTAACAAGAATAAATGGAATAAAGACCTTACAGAGAGGTATACCCGCGATAGTAAAAGAAACAGAGGCAGACCACTGAAAAGCTGGGAGGATGATATGCCAAAGGGATGAAGAAGAGTATGGAAGAACGATAACAGAAGGGAATGGCATTATTTGTTGGAGGCCTATGTCAATGGACAACCAGACTAATATTTGTAGTTATAAAAATAAAAAATGTTTAAATTTAATTGGTCTGAGAAATAAAGGTAATAGTTTGAATGTGTGTGTGTGTGTGTGTTTGTGTGTGCATGTGTGGTGTGTTTGGGTGTGTTTTGTAGCAAGTTAATTAATACGCGATGTTGTTAAAAACTTTCAGGTAATTCAGCAAGTATTTAATATGAGTGCTTTTTGTAATAAATGTAATATAGAATAATGGATTTGTAATATGTTAAGGCCCTTCTTCAGAGATTTTGGTATAACTCCAGTGGATGATATTACTATTGGTACTATTTGAACATTTTGAACATTATTATTATTATAATTAATTCTATAATCTTCATTGTAATTTTTTTTAAGCTTGTTCAGTGAGGAACTGGGTATTCACACTGGATCTTCATCATTATCACCAGCCTATAAACGTCCCACTGCTGGGTACAGGCCTTCCTACATGGTAGAAACATGAGAAGTTTGGGCCATAATACCAACATGCTGGCCCAATATACGTTGTTGGGTGAAAGCGATTGCAGTAACAACTGCCTTCCAAAGCATCCCAGGATCGAAAACCAGAGCGCTGAAACCACTATGCCACTGATCTCATTTTCAGACTGAAAGCAAATAAGATAAATACCTCAAAATTTGCTTCATCCTCCTTCTTCTGTGTTTCTCGTAGGAATTGTAGCGGTTTCCATAGTGGCCAACAAGGTACATACACCTCTGATGGTGTTCTGGCTAACTTCTTAGACTTGTCCACTCTCCTTAGATTATGGTTGAAAGTACTTCGAATATTTACCCACCGGTCCCTCACTGATCGAGCTTCAAACAAATGTAGAATAAAGATTGTAGAGTCAGTAAATTTTCTTAATATGCAGGTAAGTAACTATTAAGAAGATGAGAAGTGAATCAAGCATCAGTAAAAATCATGTAAACAAACAATATTTCTGAAGGTTCCCCTCGGTCACATTATAAATAATACCCAAAATTTAGTTTGAATCTATCAGAATAATATTTTTTATATATAAAATTGATAATATTTTAAGTATCCCCCGGCCTCATTAATTCACCATCTAACAGCATCTTATTGCCACAATTCATAACAGCCCAAACATGCTGTATCTGCTGTAAGTTTCTGAAGAATTAAGGAACCCACAGACTTTTTAATGGTATAGGATCAACTCATGGTTAGTATGTCATGGAAATGTCACCATAGTGACAGTACACCAAATTTGAAATCAATTGGATCTGTGAAAGATAGTAAAACCCTTTTATTTACCCTTTCATCAAACACCTGAACTGGATCATCGTAAATTAAAGCTAAGAACCATCCTAGTCACATTAGTTTTAAACAAAAATCTGGATAAAAATCAGTCCATTCATTCAAGAGCTACGATGCCAGAGACAGATACACAGATGCAGAGACAGACACTTGATACTTATAATACCCCTCTTTTTTCGTCAGGGGTTAAAAAGGTAATTCACACATTCCATTTTAAATGATAAGATAAGATAAGATAAGCTTTTTATTTGCTAAACATGTGTATACATAAAATGCAGTTGTTACAATGGATAATGTCCAACATGTTTGACCTCAATGGCATGCAAATTTGTGTAGAACGAATAAACATTGTACAAAAAAACACCGTCAGTCTATGACATCATTAAACAAAAAAAAACATATTCTAATGGTATAGTAATTCGAATTCAAAATTGGATATTAAATAGCTACATGTCAAAATTAAATTGCAGTACATAATCATAAAATGTCATAATTAGAAGTCATAAATTACATGAAATTTTAATGATGCTTAGTTTAAATTGGCGAGGTACCTACAACCCAGACACAATAGACATTTTATTGTTTAAGTGAAAGCAGGAAAGGTCAAAAGTGAAATGTAAAGTTTTTGAAACTTTAAATTGTAAATTTTTTTTCCACAATTTTTCACATTAGCCTTTAGACAAAACATGAAACTAGATCACACCAAATCCTGAATACAATAACTTTAATTTTTATTACTACTCACACATTTAGCATTTAGCTAATGATATGGGAGGGTGCAGTCAGCAAAAATTGACAAACTTGTTTGTAAA
The DNA here is from genome assembly GCA_947347705.1 of Nymphula nitidulata. Taxonomy (NCBI): domain Eukaryota; kingdom Metazoa; phylum Arthropoda; class Insecta; order Lepidoptera; family Crambidae; genus Nymphula; species Nymphula nitidulata. The sequence continues at coordinate 14,565,616 of OX374636.1, forward strand.
TCAGGTGGGACTTTTGATGAGATTTAATTTTTAACTCACCACTAAATCCAGGACCAAGTTTCGAAGCAAATTCGGCATATGCCTTATATTTCTTTTGTATATGATGGTTTGTGTTGCCTCGTTGCCAAATAAAATCACGGTGACGAATAAACTCCACAAGTTGCAGTTCGAGCTTGCGAGTCCAGTAGCACTGCTTCCGTGGTGGCATTTGCATCAAAATACCTACTACTTTTGTAAACAACGTGCAACCCATGCACTAACCTGTAAATTTAGTTCACATACCTTCAGTATAATTTTATTTATTTCGAAACTCGAAATTAATGATTTATTGCTAAAGCTAATAAAAACTTTTCTCTTTAAAAAAAATGAAGGAAGGAAAGGAACTGTAAGTGCATAGCAATCAAAAACAGAAATCCAATCTAGTTATATTGATTTAAATTAAAGAGTCCAGAGCACAGATCACAAATAAAGTCTCCAGACAATAGAGTGAAGATTTTACAGTGCATCATTGGCATCATGGAAGTAAAAAATTTTATGTGTACTTTTCGCCCGCTTACACCGAATGACCATGTAATCACTGATCATCTAATATAGTAATGTAATCACTCACTACGTACTTGAGCCAATGAAATTGAAAGAATCCAAATCACTGCTGGACTATTTGAAATTAAATCACCAAAAAATTAAAAAGCAAATTCAAATACAATACGAGAAAAACAAGCAACATATCATACTCTGTAAGTGACAATGACAAGCAGACTGCAGCACAGATTAGAGAGTATCACAGATTAGAAAGAGTATCTGCAGACCACAGATTTGTGATAGATAGACTTTTTTTTGTTTGTTCATTCTCCCTATACTAAGAAGGCAAAGGGTACTAATGTCCATACGGCCATGTCTATAGTATTTGTTATATCATTTCATTTATTGCATCAAAATGTTGGCGTAACACATTTTAATACTTCTTGGGAATATTTGACACGAAATATATGATGACAGTCACTTTATGTGCTACTTGATGAGGTGGATAACCACAAAAAAGTTCTCATCGTATTTCACACCATAATCACTTTTATTCGAATAATCTTTTATTTGCACGTCAACACAAACACTTATTTTAAAAAACTACGCCACTTTTATAACACAAAGTGCGCTCCGACACAATTTTGAATGTAATAAAAATCTTGATTGACACCACAAAATCCCACCAAATGCTCCTTTTTTTTGTTCATTGTCCCCGTAATGGGAAGTAACCTAAGGGAACTAACCATGTCTTCAGTAGTTTTGTATTTCTTCATTTATCGCGTTAAAATATATATCAGCGCCATCTATCAAACTGTTACGTCAACAAGTTCTTAGTTTCAGTGTTTTCAAAAATACCTAGCAGTTTTTTCTTCTCTTAATAGATGTCGTTATTGGAACAAAAAATACAAAATTACGAGCACTTTAATTTTAATACAAAAGCAAAATTTTTAGATCAGAAATTGAATCTGTGAATTGAATTGACCTCTACCTTACGGAGAAATACTTCTTTATTGTGTTGTATTCCCGCGGTGAGTCAGGTTTGCAGAGCTCAATCAGAAAGCACCATGTTAGGGGCAGGACCTATGCTGTCAACATAAAACCTTCGACAGATTTTTACAGGGTTGGCATTGGCAACGTATGAGTAGCTTGCCATCAGCTTACCATCAGGTTAAGCATAATTACCACCTAGTAAAAGTTTTTAAGTTTGTTTTATAGTAAGGGAAGAGTAATCTCTGGAGCTACTTTACCGATTCAGGTGAAATTTGGCGCAAAAATAGTTTAAGACCCGCAAAAAAAATAAGCTAATTTTGGCGCGATAACCATACATAAAAAAATACAAAAAACAAGAGAACGTGTTATTTTTACAACTTTGAGAAAATTGCTCTGTTCGCAATACGCTACCTTGGAGAACACTAGCGACCTCAGTCTTAGTCATCAGAAAAAGGCCTACATAACCAGTCAAGCCACAAATCCCAGGCTCAATGAATTTTAACTGTCCTACCTAATATAGGTACTCCCGGAAGTCTGACTCTTCATACAAAAATATTTAATTCCATTCATGTGAAAATACAACACTATGCCGTTAACTATCCCTTGCTTGCGTTTGTAAAAAGACAATGCTTATTTCATAATGAGTCGCCATCCGTCTGTGACCCGGATTTCCCTGCAGTAGTTCACCGCACTAGGTTCCTACTACTGTCCTAATGAGCTGTTGTAGGTACCTATAATAAACCCATGCGAGTATTCACGTAAAACTTCGTGGCGTTTGTCAGCGACATACACGTTTTATGGCGTCTGCATTTGAAATGCCACACATTCCTTATCATGTCTTCTGCTAGGCATAGTTAACTACATATACAAATGTCAAGAATGATAGAAGTGTAGGATTGCCAATGTCTAATATTTCGAAAAATACACTTTTGTGAGGTAGCAGCAGTAGCGGACTACATATTATTAATCTGTGGTAGCGGTCTCACTAAATAGCGTCACAAGTGAGTTAGCAGCAGTAGCGGACTACATATTATTATTCTGTGGTAGCGGTCTCACTAAATAGTGTCACAAGTGAGGTAGCAGCAGTAGCGGACTACATATTATTAATCTGTGGTAACGGTCTCACTAAATAGTGTCACACTATTTAGTGTGACAAAAAGAAAAAAAAATCTAATGCAAATAACATTTTTTACTTTATAGTGTGTTAGTTTATTACATAAATATAAAACAAGAGAGAGAGTCGTCTGGGTAGGTACCACCGCCTTTTTTATTCAGCCGTGAAACAGTTCGCTGTGTATCAGATTGAAGGGAAAGGTAGCCAGTGTAATTACTGGGCATGAAAGGCATTACATCTTAGGCCTCAGGATGACAACGTACCTGCAATACCAAGTGATTTTTTCCTTGTTATTGCAGGTCTATAGGCGGCGGTTATCACTTACCACTAGCTTGTTTGTCATCTAGTTGTATAAAAAATGGAGTTCTTCAAAAAGGTTGGAAAAGGTTTTTACAGGGTCTGCAACACGCAAGTGATACCCCTGGTGTTGTAATCGTCCATAGGCTACGCACAGAGTACTTTGAATGGCTACGGTAACTGCTTACCACCTGGGCAGTTATATTTGAAATCTAATCGGAACGTGGAGGGTATATTATTCTCTACAGGAGTAAGAGGATTCATTTCAATTTCAATTGTCTATTAATTGGAATCGCAAAACAGGTACTTAGATACCTACTTATAATTAATATGCTTTGTTAAGATGGGCGCAGATATAAATATAACATCTTCAATTAAGATTCTCTGAAATGTTAATTAATTAATTTCATGCTTGATATTGCGTACATTCACGAAAATCGATAATTAAGTGTATGCGACAAGTAAGGCTGTAACTAAAAAATAAGGTAGGTAATCATCACCAGCCTATATGTATACGTATACTGCTGGGCACAGGCATTCCTACATGGGAGGAACACATGAGTTTGGGCCATAGCACCACCACACGGGCCCAATGAAGCAGGACCCACGGCTTAACGGAGGAGCTCGAGATAACAAATTTTGATTGACCCATCCCGGGATCGACCATGGCGGAAGTTGATTTGTTCCCGTAATCGAAACTAGAGTGCTCAAACCACTGCCACCGAGGTCCTCCTACGCCACTGATCTCCACGAGAATAAGGTCCTTAGAATTATTTAAAATTTGCATTTTTTATACGAAAAGAAGGGTGGCAAACAATAACATAAAATTGGCATGCATGTAAAATTAATAAATAAATAAAGCAGTTAGTTTTGCTTTGAAAGATTTACAAAAGCACTCTGTGTTTGAAAGCAATATCGCTTTCATGGGCGTTACTATGATGACTTCATACCATCGGTATCTATTTTCAAACCAATGCGTTTAGGTGATCGTCCGGTAATTTTAGTTCTATGCTATTATAATTATTGGCTATTTTCTATTCAATGTCTATAACCTACGCTTGTTTGTAAAAAAATAACTTACCTTTTCACAAAATCGTGTCCAGGGACAAACAAACTCATTTTAACTTGACGCCTCATCAAATTTTAGATGCAAATTCAACTTCAGGAATGTTATTTACAGAACTTTTTCACTAGGCGCTTTGGAAAAAATTGCTGAATCCCCAAAATTTTTGTTTGTGTGTTAAAAGTTTCTTGTGTTGTTTCTTGCGTACCTGCTATTGGGAATTTTTTGATTAAATCGCCAACGGTGCTTTCGATTCTTGCCTTTGTTAACAACGGAGAACTGACAACTTATTTTTTTGTCACGGCCCAAACTCTTCATCGTTTTACCCCGAGTAGGGTTTTGTAACCAGGAGGACGTTTAAATTAATGATGACAAGTAGGAGATCACACCATAGACTAGAGATATAAACATTCACGCACACATACACACTGCAAATACACTTCACTTACACTTATCTTATAGACCCTTATGCACAAGGCACTAAAACTAAGTATAATACATGTATTAATTTTAGTTTGTCTATAGAGTAATTTATTTTTTAGTAATATTATTTTTTGCTCTTATTTTCTACTTTTAACTAATTACAGCTGTTATATAAGCTATTGGTAGCCATTAAGCATAAATAGCCTAAATTATGTAATTGATACTGAGTATTTTCTGCGGGAGAGGCCTAGTGACCTGTGGCACGGGATTTTGACCTATTTCAGGCACCAGTCCTGCACAAATTAATATTCAACTCTTACATATTACTAGATAAATTAGTTCTTAAGTAATTTGTGGAGTGACCAATAAATGAAATGAAAAGAAAATTAAATGAAAAAAAAACTGGCATAATTATCACACCGCTGCTGGAATCATTACCGTATTATGCACTACGAATGTCTTCTAGTTTTATGAACATTATTTTTTTTGACAAACAAGCTGACGGCACACCTGGTGGTAAGCAGGTTACCGCCGCCTATAGACACAAGAAAAAAATCACTTGTTATTGCAGGTGCGTTGTCATCCTGAGATGAAAAGCCGTCCATGGCCAGTAATTACCCTGGCTACCTTTCCCTTCAATCCGAAACACAGCGAACTGTTTCACGGCTCAAATAAGAAAGGCGGTGATACCTACCCAGACGACCCTACATTCGGGCCTACCACCTAGTAAAAATAAATAAAGAAAATACTGTCCTATCCAAACCCGACAAACCAGCCACAGTCATTGATATTTATTTCAATGGCCACAGTTATATTTATGTCAAAAATTTATGACGTCTGCTTTTAGCATCGACAATCAGCTGTTTAGGAAATGCATCGCGTGCATGCATTATGGAGACTGCTTTCTGTGCCGCCTGCTTTCTGATGGAAAAGCTTTTATAGCTACCCAGCTGTGATAAAGGGCCACAGTTGGGTTATGTGACACTCTCCAACTGGCAAACTCACTAAAAACCATCAGTTCTTCCTCCCTCGCTGCCTAGCGACGCAACCACACGGGGAACTTGGTAGTCGTCCGCGTGGCCGCTAGCAGCTGGCCTCATCAGGCCACCACAAACAGTTAGAGATATGCCGGAAGAACATCGGATATCCCAACCGCACGGGATGACGATGCAGACGATGGACTGCTTTCTGTGCCCCTAGTGTAAGTTTTCCTTGAATTAAAACGAAACCATTCGTCGTCGTGATAACTGTCAACGCTTCTGTTGTGAATTATTAGAAACCTCTTTTTATATGTATACCTAATATGTGTCGCAGCCGTCTGGGTAAACCAGCCGCTTAACTGGACGCCAAGCCCATTGATTGAACGCCGACATCCAATCGAACGGATGAAGGACAACTAGGGTTGTTGTCGGCTGACTGTGAAATCGACAAGTTGTGCGCATCCACAACCATCTGACAGCGTCCACGTTTTGTTCAGAAAACGAATTTGTCTTGCCCAATCACCGTACAACGTTGCCGCAAGTTATTTGCAGATTAATTTTACTTGACATTAGCAAAATTCGTAATACGAGAGCCCATTAAATAGAGAAGAAGAAGGACAACTAGCTAACTCATTGAGCACAACGATTAATCAGATGGCTGAACGTCATGTCAGCCGTCTGTCAGCCGACAATTGGACGCCTATGCAGGTCGTTCAAATCGAAGAGCTTTTGTGTGACTGTTTGAGTGATTGGTAGGTTCAAGGTTATTTTTTTAATGACCACTTAAAAACCAAAACGATGTCGGTTATAAGTGGTCATAAAAAATAACCTTGAACTTACCAATCAAACCATAACTTTGCAGTACAAGACGATCCATTTAATACGCCAAGTCGTTAAACATTAAGTGAGTCTAGTTCAATTAACTATCAGGCTAGGCATTTAATTAGATGCCGGCGTTTAATCAACGGGCTAGGCAATTAAGCGGCGAATTCAACCAGATGGCGGCTACATGTGGATTTGTAAGAGGGACACGACGATGATTTCGACCTTTAGTCGACTTCTATGTTGCCCACTATTTTGCCATATTGAATAACAGTGAAATCGAAGAAAAATTTCAACTTTTGTACAAACAGACAATACATGAAAACGAATTATTAGTATTTTTCGCGGATTTAGGAGATTTTTCTTGATTTTTTGAGATAATGTACATACACAAAATCTCAATGTGATATAAAAGATCTCCTTTATAATCTCGAGCTCCTCCGTGCTTCGGAAGGCACGCTAAGCCGTTGGTCCCGGCTGTTACTGCAACTGCTTTAACCCACCCGTATTGGGCCAGCGTGGTGGTCTTATGGCTCAAGCTCCTGATGTGTTTCTTCCACGTAGGCCTGTGCCCAGCAGTGGGACGTATATAGGCTGATGATGATGATCGTGATATCAAGTGAAACACTGAGCTACGTTCCGCAGAAGTTAATAAAGCTGATTAGCTGCGATTGGCATCGGAATGTGAGCGGATTGCAGTGTTCAGTCGTTGCTTCGAGCGGGCATCAAGTGTCCGAATTAGTCCGAAAGTACCTGTCAGCGGCATTCAAACGTTTGCTGGTTGTAATACGTAGTAGGTAACTGTAATCTGTGGTCCAGTCACTCTGTTGAGTGGATTGTCGTAGAATTGATCGCTGGATTGATGGAAGTTTTAATGCGTGCGGTGTGGAGTGTTGGTCATATCTCTAGCATAGACCATGTCTCTACTCTATGGTTTTGTCGCTGCATCCAGCTTTCGAAAAGCAACTTAACCGTCGATCGCCGTTTAAAAGTGCCTACTAAGGCCCTTTTTTGTCTGAACAGCTTTTATAGCTCTACCCTACGAAGATTAGGACCGAAGTAGGGTTATGTGAGACTCTGTGGACACAGGTAATGTGCCACAGAATACTCACCAAAAACAGACAGTTTTCCGCCATACTGTTAAAAACGCGACGCGGGGAAGACAAAGTAGGCGTCCGCGATCGCGCCAACGGAGGCCGGTGAACGCGCCAATTAAGTCAACAAGGAGGAATTAAAATATCCGCGAAAACATGGGCTATTTTCCTACAATGAGGAGGCAGTAGCTGCAGATGCCGGTGATGTCTACTAGGACCTCACTTAACTAATTAGTCGGTATTAGTAATAATACTCTTCGAGTGTTGAAATATGATAACTTCGTCTTTTTGAAGGTAGACGGTGACGGTTTCTGGCTAATGATAACTAGCAAGAAATGGTTAGAGCAGTCACCCGGATTATGGAAGGTCGCAGGATCGTTTCCCGCCCCAGTACAAGACATTTTCTGTAAATAACAAATAATAAACAACAGTCATTAGGAACTGAAAAAGTTACCGAGTTAAAGTAACCGAATGTAGTCCAGCTAATCAGAGTTTTAACACGCCGTTAAAGTTAACTACGCAACTTTGGTCATTAGCGCGAGCATGTTCCGACAAGATCAAAATACAAGGCATTGTTTTCAACTATTTTATTCAAACGTAAGGCTTGTATGAACATAACCAGTCTGTAAAGTTGTAGCGATATGACCAATTAAGTGCCTCCAAGTAATCATAACCAGAGGTCGTTTGCAATTGCTCCTTGCCTATTCCGGTCATAGAACAGTTCGCTGTGTTTGATAGGTATGTTATGGTGGCAACACATTTGTGTTAGCAACACTGGTTGCTTCTACTGTATATTACTGTTGATTTCTCATTTAAATATCAAGATATAACAAGGTAAGTTTATGCAATGTAATTACCTACTGGGCATTGAAAGCATTTCATCTATACCTACTTCTACTAGATCATACTTGATATTTTTCAACTAACATCCTTGGTCTTACTAATGCTTCAGGATGACAACGTACCAGCACTACTAGGTGATTTATTCCTTGTTATTTCTGGTGTCTATAAGTGACGTTATATAGCCACTTACCTCCGCCTGCTTGCTTGTATAAAGGTACAAGCAAACTGGGCTTATGTGATGCCACGTATGTGATGTTACGTTCTTCAGAAGACATCGATTTCAGTAGTAAATATATGAAAAATACTTATTTAGAACTACATTTATCTTATGAGACGTCGCTAACGCGACTAATCCCGTTCTCCGTGTATTGCGAACGCGTGAGATCGCTTGTATTGCGTGTTAACACGGGATAAGACTCTTGTGGTGCGTCAGTCCGCTCGTAGCTCGTGTCCAGTAAACACTAGCTTTTTTTTATACTACTAGATGACAAATAAGCTGACGGCCCACCTGATGGTAAGCGGTTACCGCCGCCTATAGACGCCTGCAATAACAAGGGAAAATCCCTTGATATTGCAGGTACGTTGTTACCCTAGAGACGACCCTACATACGGGCCTACCACCTAGTAAATCTAAAAACTGTCACTAAAATCCATTTTTCTAGTGTACGAAACGAACGAATACTCCGATGATCGACGCTTCACTGACCACGTGGCGTGGCGCAATGCTAGTGTGTTTCTAAAGCACCATCTCATAATGTGGCGTGTCTTCGCGTGAGCTCAGTTTGCTTCTGTCGCTGACGAGGCTGATTAGTAGCGTACTAGCGTAGCGTAGGACTAGTGTGTTTCTAATGTAACATCACATAACGTGGTGTGTCATCACATAAACCCAGTCTGTTTGCACCTTAAAGGTTGTTTGGTAACAAGCGGTCACATAGACTCATATTATGAAATGTAATTTTTCGGAAAACAGTCATAATGTTGAGTAAGAGTAATTTTTAGCTGTTCATACAATCCAAAAATCGCAATTAAAAAATTTATTAATTATCATACTTTTCTAAAAATCCTCTGATATCTTTTGAGACTAGCCTGACTTGCTAATGCATGGCAAGTTTTGTTGAAACAAAAAAAATGAATGAAAATTTGTATGAAAATCTTGTTGAGCATGCAGTGGAGTCAATGATGCATTTCTTATTTCACAGTGATGCTCTGGCCAAAATCAGAATGAGCTGCTGGAAGTGGCATATCCAAAGCCAGAGGACTACAGGAGTCCCAAACATGTTTCCGGAAACCATTCTACCAACTAATAGATCCCCTAGATTTTTTCACTTTTAAAAAAGGAAAAATAATAACCACCAAATTTAAGGCGTTCGCATTTCTAACCTACCACGGCCGTGTCGGGTTTCCGCGGACAGCTCTGTCTGATCTCGTATAGCTAGATTTCGTGGTTACTTTTTTTCTTTTTTGGTCAAACGTGTATTGGTCTACAGTTCATTTGATGAAAATTATAAAACTGAAATAAACTAAGGGATCTATTAGTTTGTAAAATGGTTTTCGAAAACATGTTCGGGACTGGGACTACAGACTCTTTCTGCCCAAAGATATAGTTAGGCTAATGGCAACTATATTCTGGACACAGGAGGTGTAATAGCGGGGCAGGGACAAAAGATCGCGATGGGTCGAAGTGCACTATGATTGAGTCATGGTCATGGGGCTATGTCAAGATAAGATAAGATAAGATTGTAGGAAAAACTGTCCGACATAAACGCTTATAAGTTACGAATTTCATCTTGTTCAAAGGACGTCTATGAAACGTCCATGTAAAAATTATTCAGGATTTTAACATCACCACACCGAACACTCGAGTTATCTAAATAAATGATGATGACCGTTTTATCGACGATGCATTATGTAAAAACTGGATAAGTTTGACTTGGAGTTCTGGAGATGGTTCCATACCAATTAAACGTGTGGCGGCCTACCAAAAAGGGTTGTATACAGCCGATGGTTTTAAAAACAACAATGTATTGAATAAAGAATATAAAATAACTTTTTTCATACGACAAGTAGGTATGGTAAACAAGCATACGGTACGCAATTCCAAACTAAACTAAGTAGTTAAATTAGTTGGGTTGAGTCAGAATTCAATTTGATCCAATAATCTTATATCGCAATGAAGAGTTTCGCAGTAACGTACAAGGGCGACACTGATAGTTTTTAGAACTGGCTACTTGTAAACAATTAGATACAAAAAATAATAATTTGAAAATGGAACTCTGCCAATATCATTGAGTATGTATTACATTCATTTGTCATTTGTTTTGAAGAGCTCCGTGGCGTAGTGGGAGGAGCGCTCTGGTTTCGATTACGAAAACAAAGCAACTTTCGCCATGGTCGATCCCGGGATGGGTCGGTGAAATTTATAATCTCGAGCTCCTCCGTGCTTCGGAAGGCACACTAAGCCGTTGGTCACGGTTGTTACTGCAACCGCTTTAACCCACATTGGGCCAGTGTGGTGGGGTTACGGCCCAAACTCCTCATGTGTTTCTCTAATGTAGGAAGGCCTGTGCCCAGCAGTGGGACGTTTATAGACTGACGATGTCATTTCTTTTACCATTTGATAATTGTCTATATCATGTCAGCATGAAATTAACTTCTTATGTCATGTCAATAAGAATGTTTTGATAGACTTCGATTGCGCTTTTATATTGAAGCATCTCGTCCTACTGTTTACAACTGGTTTGATGAGTTTTTTTATACCACTAAGGTGGCAATCAAGCATACGGCCCACCTGATGCTAAGGGGTTACCGTAGCCTATGGACGCTGGCAACACCAGGGGTATCACTTGCGCGTTGCCGACCCTGTAAAAACCTTTTCACGCCTTTTTTGAAGACCCCCATGCTGTACTCATTCGAAAAAACCTCTGCAGGGAGCTCATTCCACAACTTGAGCGTACGCGGGAGAAAGTTTCTCTGAAACCGTACAGTACGTGACCACTTTGGTTCCAATTTGTGAGGATGAACTCCCTGCCTAAGTTTAAACGTAGTCGCACTTATCTTACTGATGATCTGCGTGAGGACGGCTTTCTACTGCGACGACTGAATCGTAGCAGTAGTTCGATGAAGGCCGTTCCTCACGCAGATAACATCAGTATTGTGCGGCGTATGATAGAGACTATCAAATGAGTGACCTATCAACGGATTTGGACAAGCTTAGACATCGGTATAAGTCAAGTGCACAAAATCCTCCATAAACAGTAAGCGTTTAGGAAGCTTTGTGCCCGGTAATACCTCATAATTTGACCGAGGCCCAAACACTCTGTCGTGTTAATTGGTACCGTGAAATGGTTCAAAGATTTAACGGAGGTAACTAAAATGCTATGTTCGATATAGATACTTAGGGGTATTGTAGGTACGTTGTCATGCTGAGGATGTCTTCCTTGCTTAGTAATTATACTAGCTATCATTTCATTTAATCCGAAATTTAGCGAACTGTTTTACGGCGGAAATAAGAACGACGGTGGTACTACCCAGACGACCCTACATAGGCACGGGCATAGTATAATAAGGGCGTACCACCTAGTAAAATAGTATAGATAATAATAATAATAATCATAAACTCACACCTATTATCTAGCCCAAAGTAAGCATCATTAAGAGCTTGTGTTATGGATACTAGATAAAGGAGAAATAATGATATAGACATCCATGACATCATAAAAACATTTGCCTCCACCGGGATTCGAGCCCTGGAAGCCTGACCTAGTAGCCTGTATGGCAAGGGGCACAGACCACTCGGCCAGCCGGTCGTCAAATTATATTGGTATGGATAAATAAAACGGCCGTGACATAAACATTATGGAACCCTGGCACCAGTACATTATACATGTACACACGATGTGTCACATTAAGCGGCTATCGCTTTGAGTCCCGGTTTTATGTCTTCCCGTTCCGTTTTGCGGAACCACTGTTATCAAGAGCAGCCGTATCAGTTGATATAAGCGTGGCATTTATTGTCGTTGGTAATTTCACGCATTTGCATTCTCTTAATCTTTTTTGGCTGATTTAAATGGCTTTAGTTTATTTAATTTTTGGGGTTCACCTTGATTATTTATTCATTTAATCCGTGTAACAAGAATATAATAAATCCACATTATTGATGTAAGGAATCTGAATCGCAGTAATAAGATGTCACTAAAAACTTGATACGTGATCTTGTGGCTGCCGATGCGGTGAGCCATGCAAACGGTTTCATATTTCATTCATAATATTTACTATAAAACATGTCACATAAGGACGTGTCCTATGTACAGGGACAAAGAATGTATTGCCGACCCTGTGAAAACATTTTCACGTCTTTTTTAAAGAATCCCACGCTGTACTCGTTCGAGAAAACCTCTGAAGGGAGCTCATTCCACAACCCGAGCGTAGGTGAGAGAAAGTGTCTCTGAAACCGTACACTACGCGACCACTTTGGTTTCAATTTGTGAAGATGAACGGGAGTGCCACTAAAGAAAGAGGCAGTGGGCATCATGTCAAATAATTTTGTTCGCTATTGCGTCAACCACAGAGAATTTGGCTTGCTTACCTCCAAGTGAAACGTTGAACTAAAGGCATCGACATAACCCACTCAGCTTGTAAGCTGCAGAATAATGACCGCCGGAGTAAGCGGGTACTTGAGTGGACACCTCGTCTAGGTCGCTGTGTGGAACGTCCTCATGCTCGGTGCAGTGACGACCTTCGCAGAGTAGCTGGTAGCCTTATCAGGCTAGCAAAGGATGAACAACCCATTAAATGGTCCCATGTCTAGCAGTGGACTGCTGTAGATGATGATGATGTTGAAGTGTAAGACTGTCAGTGTCTATAAGGTCTCTCTCATTATTCGTTTAAACAAGCGTGACGGCAAGATGGAACCCATCAAGCGTCAGTAAGTTTACTGTAAGCCAATGAGTTTGTATTACTTTCGATGGCTCTAATACGAATGTTGATAGCAAGTAATGTTTAAATATTTATAATTAGGTATGTGTGTAAAATTCTTTGTAATAATGTGGTTTCCATTCTTCATAATGTAAAAAAATGATTTTAAAAAATAAACGGACTTCCGACCTCGACAAAAAAAACAAAATAAACTTAATATTTGCATTTGTTACAATAAAGAAACAAATTATTAAAATGAACTAGGGAAGTTCTTATCTCATAAAAATGTATTTTTGGAGTTGTTGCATCACTTTCTATTGTTTCTGGAAACAGTTTAGCACCAACTCCAAAAAATACCTTTTTATGAGATTATTACCTACCCACTTCATTTTAATTATTTGTTTCATTTTAATGTTTTGAAATTAGTTTAATAATTCATTTTTTTCCACTCATTGACGTTTTACAACCTGTAGTGATCCGAAAGAAAACTTTTACAAGCATAAAGTAGGCGTTAAAAATGCACAAAATCAAACATGTAAAACGTCGATGGGCGTGCAAGACCGCGTAAGAGCAGTTTGCAATACCGCGTATTTACAAAAGACGCAAAATTGAAATATCGCGCCAGCGGGCTCTTAGCGGTGGTTCGCCTATACCAGAATATCATTAAACAACACCCAGAGAAATCCCAAACAAGTTCAGTCAAAGAAATGAGTACAAATATCCAAGATATTATCTTTCTTCTTCCAGCCTGTAAAATAAACAAAAATCACATACGCGGTATTGCAAACTGCTCTTACGCCGTCTTGCACGCCCATCGACGTTTTACATGTTTGATTTTGTGCATTTTTAACTATAATGTGACTCCTTCACAGGAGACAGATCTCCATCACAGTTCGTAATCCTCGCTCGCGGCCAGTTGGACCAAATCGTCGGCCGAGCGAGATTCCCAAGTTTGTTCATTAACGGCCTCTCTGACCTGCGCGGCCAAATGTGCAAACTTTAATTGTTTAACTGTTTGCAACACTGTGCCAAAATGTTTCTGGGTATTCCAGATGCCTGTGTAGACAGCATTATGTATATCTATGGCATAGGGAAAGTTCACACAAAGTTAATCGATAATACTTTTTATGTTTTCAGTTTGGTATAATTGACATGTTGCCTAAGTTAAAATATGGCGGAATTTTTATAAGATGGGAAAATATACGCTACTGTTATACCATAAAAACAATTCGAACTTAAAATATATGGAATATTGATGAAGTTGTACTGTTTGAAAAATTAAAAAAAATATTCCAAAATTTATCAAAAATGTTAATGGTATTACATTGCTGACATCAATTAAAACAACTATTATTACGACAAATATGAATAAAAACATACATATTACATATATTATTTAGTATAAATTATGTCAGTATGCCAATACATTTCTTAGTAATATAGAAACATGTGACGTCACTTGTTCCGTAGATTTTCTATGAAGCGTTTTTGGAGGATGCGCCGCAACACATCAAACACATCACTATATCTGTGAAACTATTGATCTTAGACATTAGACACTTCGATGACCGCCTGGCCGAGTGGTCTGTACCCCAGGCTACTCGGTCAAGAGGTCCCGGGTTCGAATCCCGGTAGGAACAAATGTTTGTATGATGAGTACGAACATTTGTTTACGAGTCATGGATGTTCATATAGTATATTTCCAATATTTATATACATATTATTATCATTATTTCTCCGTTATCTAGTATCCATAATACAAGCTCTTTATGATGCTTACTATGGGCTAGATAATAGGTGCGAGTGTATAAATATTATATTATTATTATTATTTATTTAGACATGCTTTTTCTTTTGCAATATTTCTTTACGAGATAACTGATACATAACGCCACCACGCTGGCCCAATGCGGGTTGGTGGGTTAAAGCGGTTTCAGTAACAACCAGGACCAACGGCTTAACGTTCCTTCCAAAGCACGGACGAGATGTCAATTTTTGATTGACCCATCCAGTATCGACCATGGCAAAAGTTGCTTCATTTTCGTAATCGAAACCAGAGCGCATGAACCACAACGCCACCGATCTCCTCTAGTCACTTAGTGTTGTTAAATATATGTATAACGCCAATGACAAGCATAAGTAGATACAAGTGAATTGTCCTTTTATTTCAACAAAAACAACATGTAGGTAATATCAGTTTTTATTCTCGCTGCGTAATCGAATGTTTCTCCCCAATAACCCATTAAAGTGTTCCGTATAACCCTAATGTTTCATGGATCTAATGCTGTAGGGCAGGGATGGCGAACCTTGACATACCAACGTGCCATTTTTCCAAAGAAATGTATATCAACTCAAATCACTTCATTTACTACAGAAAAATAGGAACATTTTGCAAGGTTTCAATTGTACGAGTAAATGAAATTAAAGTAAAATTAGTGTGATTTCTGTTGTTGCAGAATAGATGACAAATAACAAATGTTAGGGTTGTAAGATGTTACTTTTAGCAGAATGCATGCTGAACTGGAGTCATCTGTCAGACGGTTTCTAACCGAGTCTTTAATGTTATTCTTTTCTCAAAATGACTCGCAGCATAGGTTGACGAAAATATTGTTAAAATAGCATGAGCCAGCTTCTTCAAACAATTAAATATGTCTGGTGCCCAAAATATTGTGTCGCGTGCCATTGGTGGCACACGTGCCATTGGTTCGCCATCCCTGCTGTAGGAGAAGGATACCCAGAGTGGGTAGTTACAACGTCTAAAGCGGGAAGACCCTGTATCAGTCAGACAGAACCGAGCCTAAACTTATCCTGCCAACTTCTGCGTTAAAAATGCGTAGCACAAGTCTAAACGTAATGGCAATAAAAATACAGGGTGTTAGGGCTACGGAAACGAAGGCAAGGTGGCAGTGCTCGTCACCTTAAGCACGATATGTTGAAAAACAAATTTGAAATTACGAAAAAAGAATCAGCTGTTCCATAAAACAGGCCGTGTAGATATTACACTTTGTATGAAACAGGTGATTTTCTCTTCGCGATTTCAAATTTATTTTTAGTAAGTCTTAGTTTAGGGTGACTACTGCCACCTGACTTCGTATTAGAAAGCGTCTCCCTAATACCCTGTATATGATAAATTACCTGACAGATAAAAAATAGAAAAAAATATATATTTTTGCTAAATTATTTTATAAGTGATTGAGTTTAATTGAATAATTGAAGTCCGCAAAGTCAGAGGCTTACGCGGGCTTGTTTTTTATATAGGACATGGCTGGTAGCCGTTTACTATCAGCTCGTAGCACCTTGGGTATTACTCACGTGTTAATTATTCTGTACAAATTAAGAAACAGAGATTAGGAGACGACTTCCACCTCGTGCCCATATAACGCTT
The DNA here is from genome assembly GCA_947347705.1 of Nymphula nitidulata. NCBI lineage: Eukaryota > Metazoa > Arthropoda > Insecta > Lepidoptera > Crambidae > Nymphula > Nymphula nitidulata. The sequence goes on from OX374636.1 coordinate 14,582,066, forward strand.
TCACAATAATCCCTGGCGATCTTACTCACAACACAACACGGCAAAGACGTGTAAGTAAACCACTTTCTGCTCTTATAGCATTAGGTTGCAATCAAGCGTACGGTACACCTTATACATAGTAAGTGTTTTTGTTTTTATACAACTAGATGACAAACAAGCTGACGGCCCACCTGGTGGTAAGCGGTTACCGCCGCCTATAGACACCTGCAATAACAAAGAAAAGCACTTGATATTGCAGGTGCGTTGTCATCCTGAGGCCTAAGATGAAATGCCGACCATGTCCAGTAATTATACTGGCTACCTTTCCCTTCAATCCGAAACACAGCGAACTGTTTCACGGCTGAAATAAGCAAGGCGGTGGTACCTACCCAGGCGACCCTACATATGGGTCTACCACCTAGTATAACAGCCGTTGCGCGTTGCAGTCCCTGTAAAAACCTTTAAACGCCCTTTTTTGAAGAACTCCATGCTGTACTCGCTCGAGAAAACCTCTGCAGCTCATTCCAGAACCTGAGCGTACGCGGGAGAATGTTTCGCTGAAACCGTACGCGATCACTTTGGTTCCAACGTGTGGCGATCAATTCTCTGTAGGTGGCGAGCGGCCCGACGATAGAAGCCGCGGGCATCAAGACATACCTATATATGACTCCTCAGAACACGCTCCACTATGCAAACCGCCTACGGATAGCTGTAGGCTCCTTTCCCCTAAACAAATAATTTGTAGTCATAATAATAATATGTCGGAGAACACACACACTAAGTATAAACTAGAGGCTTGGGTGCCGTTAGATACATAGGTAGTAATCAGCGTGATTATTTTTTTAACTTCAGTGATGGTACTAAAGCTGCCTGTAACAGCCGCCTTCACTTCGCCAGTGACGGATATTTAACAAAGTTAAAACCTTGGCAAAATGATATATTACCTTTTTCTCGGCATCTATTACCTTTTTTTACCTCTGTAGTCTAGTGGGTTAGAGCACCTACATGGTTCCCTATAAGAATGCATTAATTTTTAAGCCATAATATATATTGGCATAGTATAATTACGCATAATCCTATTTAACCATAAAATTTCAGCATAATTCTTTAAGTCATAACTATCATCAGCATAACAATATTTAAGCATATTATACTAAACCATAATTATAAAAGCGATAATGATAGAAAACCATAGTGAATACTGGCAACAACATTATTACACAATTTTACATATTGCTCTAATAAAATACTTTTCGTATTTAAAATAAACATGTTGGCGGCTTAGGGGTGGCCCAAGGGCCACCCCCGCCGCACCCTAACCTATTATTAGGCATGTGCCTCATTTTTATGTACCTCCTCAAATACACGTTCATTTATACGACTTTACATTATGCCTAAACCATTATGCAAATTGCAAATATGTGTAATTACATTAGTCTAAATTACAATTATGCCAAAATATATTAGTCCATAAATATATGGGCTATATTAGTCCATAGAAATGGATTGCCGCTTTCAAAAATATCGTCAATTCATTTGATAATTTCATGACATTTGTATGAAATAATGCTGCCAACGTTACACTATTTCATACAAATGTCATGAAATTATCAAATCAATACGATATTTTTGAAAGTGGCAAACCATTTCTATGGACTAATATGGCCCATGTTTAAATTTATTGTCGCATTGAAAATGAAAATGAAAATATCTTTATTCAATTAGGCCCCCAAGAAGCACTTTTGAATCGTCAACAAAAAAACCCTTATGTCTATCACATAAAAATAATATTAACTAACTAACAATTACATTATGTTTGTCTCACTGTCTTATCTGGATCTACGTAAGCTAAGAATGTTATAATGTCTGTCTATCGGTCTGTCTGTCGGTCCGTCTGTCGGTCCTTCTGTCCGTCAGTCAGTCTGGCTGTCTGTCTGTCTGTCTGTCTGTCTGTCTGTCTGTCTGTCTGTCTGTCTGTCTGTCTGTCTGTCAGTCAGTCAGTCTGTCTTTCTGTCAGTCTGTCTGAATTTACACCGGTTCCAAAAGTTGAACTACCGAGAAGATTCCGGCAACAAACTCGTGTAGACACTCTTTTCAATTATTAAGTTACAATGTTTAATTACACAGTAATGGTATTTAGCAGTGCAGTGTCGCACAGAGTATAAAAAAGGTATATTAACGTACCAATAAGTACCTAATGACAAGCATATTTACTGTATTTAAAGGCTGTCCGACAATGCACCATCACAATAAAGGTATTACAATACACAAAGGTCAACAATTAATATACAAAAACCTAATAAAGCCAATCATCTTTCATTAATTTTAAACACTTGTCTGACCACGTCATTACAATAATAATTGTATTGTTTTATATATAATATCATATAATGCCATATACCTCAAAAATCCCTCAAAAATGATACTATTGATGAATATGTAGGTAAATTATTACAAAATCAAGGAAGCTTAGAGATGACCATTTCCACTAGTGGAAAACACATTGACAGCACTACCTTGTATATTATGCAAAATAACGATTATGACTAAGTAATATTATGCGTAAAAACAATATGCGATTTTCGTTATGCGAAAGTATATAAGGAGAAAATACATTATGCCAACTTAGAGGATCCCCACCTACATCAGACCGGGCTTCGATTCCAGTGAGGGCAGAAGTTTTCTCCTCGGTTTGGTTGGTGGTAGGGCTTTTCTGAGTTCACCTGGCTAGCTAACATCATCTTATATAGGTCGCCATAACAATAATGTTAACAGCATTTTTGTGTTTCGGCAGTTGGAGGTAAGGACCTACCAGTCTGGCCAGATAAACTAAACTTCAATGAGTGGTGAGATATATTGCTATAATGAAATAATTAAAACGTAGCTATAAAAACGTTAAAAATATAAAGCGGTGAAGAAATTGGTAGGTTACACCTAGTGCTCCGGTAGCGTAGCGGTTATCACATCTGGCCGGACCTCAGAAGACACGGGTTCGATTCCCGTCTGGAGCATACGATTTTTCATCGTTTTCTATATTTGTATTCCTTACAATAAAGATGGATAATCTTGTTCCTCCCTTTACACAATGATGATTTGATAATCGATCGCTTGAAACGAGTCTTAACATAATACAAAAAGGTCAAATAAACTAACGATGAAAAAGATTAATTGTTTGAGGTTTGTTGTGGTCTTAGACCGTCAGACCATATTATTTGAACTTGTTATTGTGTCTTTTCATCCCTTTTTAATTGGAGTACAGAAACCGCGTCACATTACTCGCTGCTCCGACTGCGTGGAAGTCGGTTATCGCTCGAACAGTGTCCTATGTCCTTCCCAGAGTCTGAAACTATCTCCATACCAAATTACATCCAAATCTGTGCAGCAGTTTGAGCGTGAAAAGTCGGGACGTCTGTCCCGACTTTTCACATTTATTACTTTAGTAATTTAGACTCACACATTTATTATTTTAGTGTGAATTAACACGGGATCGTATAAACGGTAACAACAGAAACAATACAGCGTTGATGTGAGATTTGCGCTCGCATTTGAGACGCTCAGATAAGCTTACAATGTGTTGAGTTAAAGTACGTTCAGATTAAAGTTATTATGTAGCTCATTCAAAGCGGCTACAAAAATATCTCGTATTAGCTGGGTGCGGACCGTTTTACAGACGGAACGCCGATCGGCGTCAGCCGCACGCATCTTATATGGATAAAATAAACACCGATACGCGTTTTCCGCCCCGATTATTGGATTTGTAAATTTTATGCCCAATTCATAAGTAAGCACCAGAAGCACGCAATTGTTTTGCGTTGAATGACATCTTCTTCTTCTTCTTCTTCTTTCGTACGGGCGGTTTCCGCAAATCGACGACTATTGCGCCTGTTTTGCGTCGGAGGGTGTTGGCTGGTTCACTCCAGCCATCCCAGCTCCCCCAGGAAGGCGCCCAGCGCCTTGATGTCGCCAAACACCTCCTGGAGGCTACCCGGAGATCCCAGGTAGGTAGCCCGGTAATTTGCCACTCCCCTGCACTCCAGCAGGACGTGAGCGGCTGTTTCCTCGACCTCCATGCATGCTCTGCACAAAGGACTGTCCGTGACACCTAGGTTGAAAAGATGCCTGTTAAAGTTGCTATGACCGCTTAGTGCGCCCGTTATTTGACGGAGACTAGGTCTACTTAGCTGTAGCAGGGTTTTGGAGAGTTTAGGCTTGATTCGGGGTAGTGCAAGTCTAGCCTGTCTGCAACTCTCCAAATTGTTCCAGTGTTGTTCATGTAAGTGTTTGGTATGTTGACTAAATCTACCTTTGAACCAGCTTGGAGGTATAGGAATGATCGGCTCGGGCCCTATGGGCCGCATGCCTGATCCTCTCCTAGCCAGTTCATCCGCAGCGTCGTTGCCTCTTGCTCCGCTGTGTCCCTTTATCCAGTGAAGGGTAATAGAATTTAGTGTTCCTACCATATTCAGGCCCGAATGACATTCGTGAATGAGGCTCGATGTTATCACGTAGCTATTCAGGGCTTGTAAGACTGATTTGCTGTCAGAGAGTATTAGTATATTTTGATTTGTTACCTCTCTCGTTATTAATGCCTTCGTGGCTAGTAGAATACCCATACATTCCGCTTGGAACACTGTGTTGTGGATTCCCAGCGGGATGCTTATGTGGATGTTTAGGTCCTCCGAAAAGACACCCGTCCCCGTACCTGAACTCGTTTTGGAGCCGTCCGTAAAGATGGTGAGTGCCTTATGGATTGTACTTGGGCTGGTGACCTCTGACAGTTGTATTTTATATTTCTTGTCAAAGATAAAGGTAGGTGCTATCTTGTCACAGATCGCCTCTGCCAGCGGGGTGTCAATCCAGTCCTGTATGAGCTTGTTGAAATGTTTTACCTTATCAGATCTTACTAGTCTCAGGTGTTTAAGCCGTAGTGCAGATTCCGCGGCTGTTTGCTGTATATGCAGGTGTAGTGGTGGAATGTTGAGCATCGCCTCCATTGCTGCTGTTGGGGTGGTTTTCATGCACCCTGTGATAGCACAACATGCTAGTCTCTGGAAGCTTTCGAGTTTTATGGCACAAGTAGAGAGTTTCGTTCTCGGCCACCACACTACAGCTCCGTAACTTACCATCGGCCTTATGACTATGTCATACAGCCACTTGAAGATTTTTGGAGCCAGACCCCAGCGCTTACCTACCATCCTACGGCATTGCCAGAGGACGATGCTTGCTGATTTCAGTTTGCGCTCAAGGTGACTACCCCAGTTCAGCTTGCTGTCTAAGATTATACCTAAGTACTTTACCTCTTTTGACAGTGAAAGTGTTGTTCCAAACATGCTGGGTAGGCAATAGTTGCCTAGATTACGCTTGTTCGTGTACATTACCAGTTCCGTTTTATTAGGGTTTACGGCCAGGTCGTGTTCCTTGCACCATTTTCCAACTATACGGAGTGCTGCTTGCATAGTGTCGCATGCCACATTGGCACGACGTCCTATTGTAAGGATGGTGATGTCGTCAGCATATCCTATCGTGAAGAAATGCCTGGCGTTGAGGTGAGTAATGAGTTCATTTACCACCAAGTTCCACAGAAGTGGTGATAGGACTCCGCCTTGTGGGCATCCCCTCACCACGACTGCTCCCTGGGTGTTTTCCCCATTTACTCTGACATACCTGTTGCGCAGCATGTTGACAATCCAGCCAGTGAGAACTTGTGCTACACCGTGTTTCTGTAGGGCAGTCTCAATGCTGGTGAAGTTTGTTTTGTCAAAAGCACCCTCAATGTCTATGAAGGCACCTAGACAGATTTCTTTTTCCTGTAGTGCCTGTTCAATTCTACTTACCACCTGATGTAGTGCGGATTCGGTAGATTTGCCAGCACTGTAGGCGTGTTGATGTTTATGAATTGGAGCGTTCCGTAGTGGTCCGCTACGTAGTTCTCTATCGCATAATCTTTCAAGTGTTTTCAACAGGAACGAGGTCAGGCTGATTGGCCTGAAAGATTTTGGATCTGTATAGTCAGATTTGCCTGGTTTGGGTATAAATATTACCTTGACTTCTCTCCATGGAAGAGGGACATACTGATACGCCAGACAAGCCTGAAGTATGTTCGTGAGCACATGAGTGATTTCTTCTCCGCCCCATTGTAATAATGCAGGAAAAATGTTGTCGGTACCTGCTGCTTTGTACGGTGAGAAGCTGTTTATAGCCCATCTTACCTTTTGTATTGTTACAATTACACGGGCTAGTTCCCAGCTGTCCTCCGTTGCTGTGACAGGGATGTCCTGCCAGTTTACCTGATTCATGGTTTGGCAGTCCGGAAAGTGTGTTTGTAGGAGAATGTCCATGGACTCATCTGGGCTGAGTGTCATGGATCCATCAGGTCTACGCAGGTTACCGATCTCACAGATCCCCTGCTTAGCCATGATTTTCCTTATCCGGTTTGCCTGCACGTTGGATTCTATTTCATTGCTGAAATTTCTCCATGATGCATTCCTCCAGTATCTGATACGTTTTTTATACTTAGCTTTAGCTGCCTTGTAGTTGTCCCAGTCCTCGTCATCCCTGGTGTTCATTGCTCTATTGAACCTCTTCCTTACAGTAGCACGCAGCTTTTCCAGTTCTGGTCCCCACCAATGGTTTTTACCTGGCCTGGTCAACTGCGGCTGTCTGAGTGGACAGGCTGCATAGAAGCTGTTTATTAAGGCATCGTTAAGTTCCGTTACCTGTTTTTCGATTTGCGTTGTGTCGGTACACTTGACCCTGGTGATACTTGTACTCAGACAGGCCCCAAGGTGTTGAGCGTACCTCTTCTTGTCAGTTTTTCGGGGATATCTCCGGGGTATGACTGTTATGAGAGGTACCTGTATTTCGAAGCGAATCCACCGGTGATCTGAGCAGGAGGCCTCATCCGAGACGTGCCAGTCTAGAATTTGGTCCGCTGCTTTCGGTGATGCTAAAGTTAGGTCAATGATAGTCCTGCATCGTCTTCCGACAAAAGTAGGTTCGTTGCCCTTGTTCATTATTTCTAGGTTAGTTGTTAGAAGGAATTCAACAAGTTGGTTACCTCTGTTGTTGGCTTGATCCATTCCCCACAACGGATGGTGGGCGTTGGAGTCTGTGCAGATGATCAGCTCAAGTCCACGTCTCTCGCAGAAATTTGCCAGTCGAGCCACTTCCTCTGTCGGGGCTTGCACGCTGTCCGGCATATAAGCTGATGCAATGACCATATCAAGGTTGTTGTTTGCTTGGTTAGGTAACAGCCTTACGGCGCAGAGATCTCTGGAACAGAAATCCATTAGCAGCTGTGTTTTGATATTATCAGAGATGTAAATACAGGCCCTTATGTCATTTTCTGTGGCACACATGAGCTTACCTCTTAAACTAGAGAGCCCTCGAACTGTACCACTCCTGATCCACGGCTCCTGGATCAGGGCGACGGCCGTGTTGTTGACCTCCAACCACCTACGTAATTGAGCCGTTGCCGCGATGCTGTGGTGGAGGTTGCACTGGAGAACTTTTGCTTTAGAGGGGGAAGCCATCTTGGCTAACGTCCCCTCCAAGCGCAAGTTCCTCCAGTTGGAGGAGCTCGTCCTCTGCGTCCGTAAGGACGGTCTCTTGAGACGGTCCAGCTTTGGCGCTGGTAGGCACCTCGTCTGTCACCGTCTCAGCAGAAGGGCTCGGTTCGGTCTTGGAGTCCCCCGCGGTGGGCACGCTCGTCTGCAGTGTGCTTACGAATTTGCCCCCGGCGTCTTGGAACTTCATGTAGACCGACCCGAGTTGGTAGCTCAGTCTACGACCCCTTTGCAGTATGTGGGGAACGACGTCCTCTGGTAGACTTACCACGATGAACGTCGTCCCCGCCTTTTCCTGTTTATGTACCGCGTGGAGCAGCCACCTCCCTACCTGCGCCCACGGGTTCGAAAGCCTGAGGCGTCGACCGATCATTGTCCGGTCACTCTCCAGCTTCGGCAACAAGATTCCGCAACGGATTCGTTTGGGGATGTCCTCAGGCCTCAGTACGGTGAGTCCATCCGTATCCGGAGGTGTGTAACCTGCGAGGGTGTTTTTGACCCAGTCGACGGTGGCCTGGTCCGCGCAAATGAGACGCAGGCTCCCATCGAGGAAGGTAGGCCTTCCGCAAAAAGCTGGCCCCTGGATGACCGGGGTATCGCTCATTGCCAGGTCGTCAATGCGGTCCGACAGATACTCCTGGATTTGATCGGCCGCCGTCCGTGAGATAAACCCACATTTCGGCGAGGTAATCGCGATCTGTGTCTCAGGGCAGCTGTCGGTGCTGGCTGCAGCCGCGTAGGTGGCGGGTCGTGGGCCGTGGGAGCGGTTCAGCTTTTGCTTTTTGGGCTCTCGAGGTGACGATGTCTCATCGAGTCTGGCCCTTTTGGCTCTGGCTTCCCCTTTCCCTGCCTGCCCTGTTACCGCCGAGACGGCCTTGGTGCCGCTCGGACCCGGTTTCACCTGTGGCTTCTTGGGCGGCGGGTTGCCCCGTGTGTCCGTCCTTTCCCCCACTGGTGTCTCCTTCGCCGCGCTGCTCCGAGGCGTCTCCTTCGGGGAAGAAGTACCGGTGGGCTTCCTCAACTCCCTCCGCCGGTTCTTCTTCTGTTTGGTAGCGGGCTGTTCCCCACCATGTCCAGGCGTGTTCCCCGAGTCGGTCGACCTGCTTTCCCCTTTTGCAAGGGGTCTGCTGGTCTTCTTCTTCGGTTTCCCCACCACAGACCAGGTAGAGTCCAGCTCCCTGTTTAGTTCCGCCGCAGAAGTGTTAGGCTGCGGAACTGCGAAGTGGGATGCATCTTTCGGTTTCCCTCCAGATGTTTTCCCTGTGGGTTCCAGCTCGATCGGTTTCCCAGGTTCCCCCGTTCCCCCAAGAGCACTGTTGTCCACAGTGGGTGTCAGCTGCACCGGTTTCGCGGGTTTCCCCGTTTCCCCAGGAGCACTACCCACCGTAGGCCTAAGCTCGATCGGGTTCACAGGTTTCCCCGTTCCATCGAGAGCACTGCTACCCGCTGTTAGTGCCAGATCGATCGGGTTTCTGGGTTTCCCCTTCCGCCCGAGATCACTGCAGTATCCCTCCGGTTTCCCTTCGGGAGTAGTGATGGTTGTGTTCGAACTTTGTTGTGCCATAGTTCGTGTTATAAAAATTCGTCTATCCAGTTTCCCACCCTCCACGGAGCCCGCACATTTGGGAGTGTCCATTGCTGGTACACTAGGATTACTGGACAGATATAGTAGTGAGGAGTTAACAAGAGGGCGCGACATCGGGTGCTCGAAGTGTGTAGGTGAACTGCCTACACACCCTCGCTCCGTCAGCATGACCATTGCCGTACCTCCCCGCAACTAGCCTGCGTCCCTCTGACGGTTGACGCGTGACCGTTTCCCTCCACATGGCTGGTATGGAAGGCAACCGTTTAGGCAGAAATCAGGACCAAAGGGGCGTGTTGCGTTGTGAGGGTTCTAACCACCGACCCTCACGCCGCTCAACCTCCCAGGACTCCCTCATCCTCCCGTACGGCGCTCAACTGCGTAGGTCTTAACGCAGGGAGGGCTGTGTAGTCCGGTGAGTCACCCTCCAACTCCCACCGAAACCGAAGGCCTTTGTAGGGTCAGCCTTAGGAGAGAAGGGAAAAATGTGAAAGGAAGGATAAGGATTAAGAGGAAAAGGTAAAGGGTGCGTCTGACCGTTTCTGTTACGTCTGTTTCAGAAGGAATCAGACAAAGAACAGGCAGCAACCACGTGAAGGATGACGGTCAGACTTGCCTTGGGGATCCTCACGACTTGCGCTCTCCCCCAAAGCCATTCGCCAGTTTATCAGTCGGGACAGAAGGATAAACTAGGCGAGTGATGTTCTCAACACGTCTTACTATGCGTTATCTTGACAACACCCTTCGCCCGCCCGTTGAATGACATTTTTAGTGAAAAAATATTATTTTAGTTAGGTTTTAGTGTTAGGTCTTATTCATTTGATGATTTTATAACATTTCTATGAAATAATGCAGCCAATGTTATATTATTTCCTGCAAATGTCATGAAATTATCAAATGAACAAAATGTATTTGAAAGTAGTGTTGCAAACCATTTCTATGAACTAATATAGCCCATATTTTAATTTATACGTAGGTACTGTTGTCACCCTGTTTACTATGTAGGATTTGCTGACTAATTGTATTTTATTTATTCAAGCGACAAAAAGTCATACACATACGCTTTCATCAACAGGTCTCATAAATAGATAAGTACCATTGTATATTATACTAGCTACCGCCCGCGACTTCGTCCAAGTGAATCCACTGTGAGTACCGTACGAGTACATGTTTCCGGGATGAAAAGTAGCCAATGCGCTATTCTAGACTATTTTATCTTATTTTATTCGGTAAATCATCAGCTGATATACCTATACATAATAGGTAAGTAGTTGCTTAAAGTGATAGGAAGCTAATTACAGATTCACACAAGTAGTTAGCTGAACAAATGTACAGTGAGCTATACAAAATAATAAACATATAGACACAAAATATTAAACCATCTCAGCAATGTAAGATCCACATACAATAAAATTTCTTTGTAAGAAATGAATATCTAATATATTATATAAAATTCTCGTGGCACAAATTTAGTTACCAATACTCCTCCGACTCCTATTCAGTAGGTCGAATCGGCTACTATCTATTTTTTTTTTGTCATTTTTTATTCTGGCAAAACAACGTTTGCCGGGACAACTAGTTATTTATAAACTCTACACATCTATGAATAGAAGCCTGCTAATTGACTCTATTACCCATATCTGGGTCGGATTCCATCTATCATCCGTTCTGACGTGATCGAGTAACAAACATTTATGAGAAAAATAAACGATTTTATTATTATTATTATTAAAAAAAATATGTATTATTATTATCTATGCAAGTTTTAGTTGGCTACACTCGTGACGTCACGAAGCAGCTGGACAGGCGGTGAAACGGCCGTCACTTTGGTTCTTCTTGGAGTAGAAGTATTCTGTAGCGCTTAGTCATTGTACTTACTTTTGTGTGTTCCATCCCGAAAAGCCATTTTGTTAATGTCTTATATAATACTTATAAGAGCTTAACTGATTTACCTATACATTTTATCATCATCGTCACCAGCCTATATACGTTCCACTGCTGGGCACAGGCCTTCCTACATGGGAGAAACACATGAGGAGTTTGGGCCTAAACACCAATACGCTGGCCCAATGCGGGTTGGTGGGTTAAAGCTGTTGCAGGAACAACCGGGACCAACGGCTTAACGTGCCTTCCGAAGCACGGAGGAGCTCGCGATAACAAACTTTGATTGACCCATCCCAGAATCGACCATGGCTAAAGTTGCTTTGTTTTTCGTATCGAAAACCAAAGCGCTCAAACCAGTACGCCACCGAGCTCCGCATCACCTCTCCACCTATACATTAACGCTGTTTTAATTATCCTATATGTTCGAGAAAACCTCTGCAGGGAGCTCTTTCCAAAACTTGAACGTGAGAAAGTTTAGAAACTTAATCCAACCGCTTTAACCCACCAACCTGCATTAGACCAGCGTGGTGGTGTTATGTGCCCAAGATCCTCATGTGCTTCTCCTATGTAGGAAGGCCTGTGCCCAGCAGTGGGACGTATATAGGCTGGTGATGATGATGATTCTAGCATGAATGATGCGATCGCGGAGCTGCTTTGTCGCGTTTATGATAGTGGGCCTAATTCTGGCGGCACACTCTAAGTTTAAATTTAAGTACAGTATATCTCTTTCTCGCAATATGTAATTGGAAAAAGATGGCAAGAATTCGTTTAGAGCTGTCATCTAAATTTAGAGAGATTTCAAAGGAACCATAGACAATTTTAGACGGCATGTACGGAGGTGCCTCCTAAACACTGCATTTTAACACGTTCAATAAGGTCGAAAATTGAATGCATGTTTCTAAATGTCAAATTTTAAGTCAGTGATCCTTTTCGTATTCATATTGAGAGAAAGAGGTAGACTGAACTTAAATTTAATCTTAGCATGTGTTCGCCAGAATTAGGGCCAGTATCATAAAATTTAACTGTGTATCTTTAGGCTTGCAATTCTGTTTCTTGCAAAAATAATTAAATTTGTATTGTTTTATATTCTTCTAGAAAAGTTGAAAATATTCATGAACACGGCACATAATTTCTTGCAAGTCACGAAAAAGGAAAGCACTGATAAGAAAAAGGCATTTCCCTAAGTCTACAAGTAATCAGCATGCGGTTTGTTGATAGAGTTAAATTAAAATACATTTTAACAGCTTCAAAACTAAAAGTATTATTCACTAAGTTATAGACTGTAGGGTTGTCTGGGTAGGCACCACCGCCTTTCCTATCATGGCCGTAAACAGTCGGCTGTGTTTCGGATTGAAGGTAAAGGTAGCCAGTTTATTACTGGGCATGGAAGGCTGCGGCACTGGGTGACCAGCTCGCCACAGGTAGAAGCTAGGGTTCGGAATGAAACGACTAAGAACCGTCAATCGTTTATTCTGCCTAAAATTCTGTGGCCGCCTCACGTCTAGATGAGAGGTAGGTAGGGAAAGACACTGGCCTGAACTATAGATGGCTTCAGCAGCTCCTCTACTCCTTTAGTAAAAGGAAACAATACTCCCCTACTCCTTAAACAATAGTGTGTGATAGTGTGTCACTAAATAAATATTTTCTTTCTTCTTCTTTCTTTAGTACAGTCCAGTCCGGTACAACACACAACACAGTCCCTCAGTCTGCTGTCAACCCTCGGTCGATCTCCAGGGTAGTTAGTTAGGGTATCTTATAATCTTCGTAGTATGAAATCCCCAGCGGGATTTCACTGAATTTACGTAAAATTAATTTTATAAATTCTTGGAGCGAGTGACACAGCCGTCACGTCCAATGATTTAAAATGGTATCAAGCAGAGATTTCCGAAGCCAACCGAATGCCCGCTCGGAGATCGTCGCGTCCCGTCGGTTCAATCTATGACATCAAGCCTTTTAGGAATGCGCGAGCGCAATAGACACGAGAACCTTAATTACCTTGATAATTAATATTACTTGAGGTTCAGTATAAATCTAGATTTTAATTATTATTGTTTTTGTTAAAGTTTAAATGTAGGTATAAGCAATATTTATTTATTTAGTTTAAGATTAGTTTAATTACCTTTTTTATTTCAATTTTTAAATATAATTTTTATTTATTTTCATGTTTTTCTTTATTTAATATTTATTTTATAGGTTGCTTTTAAGTACAACGTTACAAGGCATTTCCTCTTAGGCCTCAGGATGACAACGCATCTGCAATACGAAATTACGACATTACAATATGATATTATTTTAACCTAATCTTACCTCATTCGCACCTATCACTTTTATTTTTTAAGTAAACTCTCTACCTTATGATTGTCTGGTAGAGATCGCTTGTAGCGATAAGACCGCATTTTTACCATATTCTTGTAAATATGCAAAATAAAGAATTAACAACTATCTGTCTATCTGAGAAGTCAACTTCCAATAAAAATTTTAAAATTACAGGAGAGATGAAGTGCCGCACTATGAATTATTTTGTATAAAGTGACAACATACTCGTACAAGATGTTTGGTACAATGGTAACAAGCGAACCTACCCATGTAAACATATTTTTTCATCCTTTTCTTTCTTTATTTATAATTATTACAAAAAAGTACGCGTTACACGTTGCTATAAAACGTAAGTAAAGGAAAGAAAGCGGTGAAGAAATTAGTAGGTTATAACTAGTGCTCCGGTGGCGCAGTGGTAATAGCGTCTGGCCGGAAATCAGGAGACGCGGGTTCGAATCCCGCCTGGAGCTGGAGATATATTTATTAATCGTTTACTTTATTTATTTGTAATTGATACATGTTAAAATAGTCATAAATACATATTATCATGGTGTTATCAAACATTCAAAATTGATAAATTGATTTTGAAATTTCCCTTACATTTTGTTCTACTGACCGAACTAGTATTTGTCTGAAGAAATTTGAAATTTATTTTACAATTTTGAATTCTTGATAACACGGTATTAACATAGTATTTATATCACTATGTTCACATGGGTAGGTGCCCGGTTGTTATGCTTTGTACCAAACAATTTGACAGTTGAATTATTCGCGAATGTCTTATGCAAATAAAACATGTAGGTTACCATGTTTTATGTGAAGAAATAAATCATTTATTCCTGCTTAGTATCTATAGGTGAGACGTCATCTTGCATGTCATCTATTTGCTTAAAAAAATCAAACATGGCTTTCTGTTTTATAAACGCCCAATAAGTTAAAGGACGATTGACTTTAAAGTTCTGTCCGCTGTAGCCTACTTTCTTTTCATTAAAGCGTTAGCGTGAAAATACACGCTACTATGAGTGTTAAGTATATTTGTATAGGACTTCAGTTTGCTCTGTGTCGCCGTGGGGGGAGGTCGCGCGCGCTCTCTCGCCTCCGCGAAAACCTTCATACATAATAATTAAATAAAATAATTCACAAATTTGTCAAGCCACGTCCCCTGTGACAGATCGCTGTGCTGCGTTTGAGAAAAACTTTTTTCGTGCGTGTGTTTCATTTTCAGTTTGTTAGAAAACTTTTAGTTTTTTATTATTACGAATTCGAAATGTGAATTTTGTTTTTCTGTTGAAAAGTGAACGAGTGAGTGTTTTGGTTTGATACTCAGTGAGTTTGTGGTTCGAAGTGTACAGTGATTTTTAATTAAGTTAACCTAAGGTGAGTGATCTAATTACTATGTGTGGAAGTGTTAATAGGATAATAGAAACTATCAAGTCGCCCATTGTTATATGGCTACTCACTTGTATTTAAGTAGCTTGTAATTAGCATTTGCAATATCAGGACGTTCAAAAACTCACAATAATACTTTTTTAAAGTAATGCAGAAAAACTTTCTCATAACAATAAAAAATGCGCGGCATAATTTTTACTTTGAAAACTTTCATAACTTTGCAGTTTTTTTTGCGTTGAAAAATTATGAATCACTTTGCTAAATATGTAGCAATAACACTTTATTACATAATTAGTTTGACAATTGTTGTCGCTATTAAGAACAACTTTTGATATGCAACCTTAAAATATTAATCAAAGCTTAATAATATTATATTAGATTAAAATTTTCTGATAACATTAATTAATATACCAAGCTCTATAATTAATTAATCATGTGAATTTAGACAAGAAGTTCTTCAAGAAGCGTTGTGAATGATCGTTGAAAAGTAATATCATTTTTTTTTCGATCTATGTAATTAATATTAATTAATTACAGGTATTGTTGTTCCCTAGGGTTTGACCTTACAAGTTTAATAAACTTTTTGACTTCAATAACATAGTAGGTAATTCTGTTTATTAAAAATTTGATGGTGAAGCCGGAGATAATTACTTTTTTATTTCATTCAGTTTTATGGACTGAATTAAATATGAAAGGAATTACATAAACATTTCCGTTACCAAGCGGCGAAATCAATTAAACAAAATCTATTTATTTCTGTACAACTTACAGTTTGATTTCACCTAATGCGATTGAGAAGTTTATTTAATTACATACTTTACACAATTTTTCATTAAGACAATAAATTTAACACGTGTCTATATTCTGTTATAAAAGTTGAACTATATTGCAAATAATTACTAGGCGACCTTCGTACCACTTTATAATAAATAAAATTAAATGTTGTCTTAACTTAAAAGTTAATTAAATTCAGTTTTTTACTATGAAAAAGGACACTAAATATGAATTAAGTTCAATAATATTCAACTCAATTCAATTAAATAACATTGAAATGAATGTAAGTCATATGGCAGCAAGGGATTTCCTTTATAGTGGCCAATTAAAATGATCTTCCTCACCGTTGAACCTTCCTTTGACTATCATTCCGTGAATCATAATAAACTCATTGCTCATGAGTGTTCTCACTACCAAACGCGTTCCGATACATAGTTTTGTGTGCTCAGATTTTAAAGCATGAAGACTACTGAACCTTCAGTTCTAAATGGTTTGCAGGCAAGCCAGCCAGACAGATTCAATAATTTGAAAAATTTAGACGAATACGGTTGCTTCTTCTTTGCTTGCTGGTTGGTATTGCAAAAAATTTATTAGGTGGTAGGCCCCTATGTAGGGTCGTCTGGGTAGGTACCACCGCCTTTCTTATTTCAGCCGTGAAACAGTTCGCTGTGTTTCGGATTGAAGGGAAAGGTAGCCAGAGTAATTACTGGGCATGGACGGCATTTCATCTCAGGCCTGAGGATGACAACGCACCTGCAATATCAAGTGATTTCTCCTTGGTTATTGCAGGTGTCTATAGGCGGCGGTAACCGCTTACTACCGTCGGGGGGTCGTCAGCTTGTTTGTCATCTAGTTGTTGTATATAAAAAAAAAATCAACGGAACCGATATCGACGAAATCTTCGGCAGATGCATTGCAAATTTTGGTCCTTTCCTCACAATCTTCATAATAATCACCAGCCTATATACGTCCCACTGCTAAGCACATGGGAGACTCTGAGGGGTTTGGACTATAACCCCACCACGCTGGACACCTATGGATTGGTGGATTAAAGCGGTGGCAGTAACAACCGGGACCAAGGTAGGGATGATCGATATTAGAAAAAAAAACGATGTTAACATCGATATTCGATATTTATCACGTTTTTGCCCTGTTAATTAACAAAAAAATAAAATACAGTGAAATCGTTATAAATTTATAAAAAAACAGAACAAATTATTGCATATTCCAATATTTTTTATCAACTGACTGAAGGAAAAGTAATTTTGATAAAGAAGAACCTTTTGATCTATTTTTGTTGATAAAGAGTAGAGCCAGCTTTTGAAAACAGTCTTTCGGATGGCGTTGATGTCGCGTTAGTACTGAAATATTTCACCGCTATTTTATTTTTATTTTGGGTAAGTGGAACCGATGACATTATTCCAAACTTGGATTGGATCTTGTTTAAGATCGTGGGTTTGTTAACATTGATGGTCGATTCCGTTAACATCGATGTTACGATATTTTTCGTATATCGATGTTATCACGTATGATACGATGTTATCATTGAACATCGATGATCATCGACCATCCCTAGAACAAGGGCTTAAACTGCCTTCCGAAGCACGGAGGAGCCCGAGATAATAAAGTATGAATGCCCCATCCCGGGATCAACCATGGTGAAAGTTGCTTTGTTTCTGTAATCAGAACCTCCCTCCTCCCTCCCTCCTCGCCATCTTATTATTTATATTTTGATATTATAAAGAAGACCTTCAAAATAAGGTTTAAGATTATGAAAAGAATATTGAGTTTTGAAGAATTTAAATAATAATTGGAACATTTCTCCAAAGTTATCATTTCAGTAATGAAAGTGAGAGGGTAAAGATTATAACAATTTTCAATTTAAATTCAATTTGTGATAATCAAAAGGAAGGATTTCCTCTGCTTCATTAGAATTGTTTATAAAATTTCAACTCAATATTGTGTTTATTTAAGTTTGACTATTACGAGATATTTATTAGCACTTAAAATAATGTAAAATTGAAAATTTTAAGTTACCCCCGGCCTCAATAACCATTAACCTAACAACATCTCATTGAAAACCAAACACGCTATATCTGCTGTAAGTTTCTGACGAATTGAGCATCCCGCAGACTATTTGATGGTACAGGATCAGCTCAAGGTTAGCATGTCTTGGAAATACCACCGAAGTGACTGTAAACCAAATTTGAAATCAATTGGATCTGTGAAAGTTAGTAAGACCCTTTTGTCGAGTAGGAAATGAGCTAATAGTCATCAAATGCCTGAACTGATCTTCATAAAACATAGCTTAGAACCATCTTGATCACGTTAGCTTTCAAACAAAAAACACGAATCGAAATTGGTCCATTCGTAAGAGTTAAATGCCGCAGTCAGAAACACAGATACAAAAACCGACACGTCAAACTTATAATACCCTTCTTTTTGCGTCGGGGGTTAAAAATAACACTCAAATACGGCAAGCAATGGCTCTACCTATATTTTCTAACATTTCACGGAGAAAAGTACCAGGTTTTAATGAACTTGAAGGAGGTAAGTCATTATGAGTTTCAAAGGAAATACTTTTTCGGAAAAGTTTTATAGATTTCTTTTAAAAAAATATTCTTGCAGCTTACCTCCTACAAATTTATTATCGCCTGGCACTTTTCTTTCTGGGTCATGATAATATCCTAAATGTTTTTTGTAACATTCATCTGGTACTAGGTACTATTATATCAGACACGATAGAATTTCTATTGTGTGTCAGCTGGTAAGAGATGAAAGTTTAAAGGTAATACCGTAAATATTGTTTCTTCTACTGTAAGAGCGGTCGATTGCGAGGAGGCTCGTCCGCTTTGATTTACCAAAACGCATTTAATCTACCTTTAATAGAGTCGGTATTACCTAGAATAAATATCCTTTTTGTTCAACGAGTAGGTCGCAACAGACAATTTAGTTCGCAAATAAAGTAGAAACGCACATTATCTGGACTTAATTTCTTGCATAATGGCGGTTAAGGAATGTTCCGAGGAGAACAAGGAGCCAAGTCAATACAAACTCTCTCGTCGAGGTTTTTGTACTAGGAATATAGCATTTCTTGAAGAACAGAAAAATACATGTTCTGGAGTGAGATGGATACTCCTTGCGCAGTTTAAGTAACTGCTCTGACTTCGGAGCTATCAATTAATTGGAATTCTTTGCTAGCACATGTGTTTCCTCCTTTCTATACCGTGTGTTCCTTGAAAAGAGGCTTGTAGAGGCCTCATATTAGCCAGCAAAGTGTAGGGGGTACATTCTATATTGTCTTAGCGTATAGACTCACATCAGGAGGTGATGGGTCACTTAGCCAAAGTGTTCTATATAAAAAAAGAAGCCCTGTTGATTTCCTATCGTCTTTATATTTTACCCCCCTAAATGAGCTCCCTGCAGAGGTTTTCTCGATTGAGTAAAGCATGGGGGTCTTCAAAAAAGGCGAGAAAAGTTTTTTACAGGGTCGGCAACGCGCAAGTGATATCCCTGGTGTTGCAAGCGTCCATAGGCTACGGTAACCGTTTACCATTAGGTGGACCGTATGCTTGATTGCCACCTTAGTGCTATAAAAATTGTGTCAATAACTTTCAACACCGGAGAGAGATCTGTTCTTGAATTACTTGGTATTGTAGGTTTGTTAACATTTGACGACCGGAAAAAGGAGCAAATGTTTGTATGATGAGTACGAGCATTTGCTTACGAGTCATGGCTCTTTAAATGTTTATTTGGTATATTTCTAATATTTATTTACATAGTATTAACATTATTTCTCCGTTATCTAGTATCCATAACACTAGCTCTACTGCTAATGATGCTTACTTTGGGCTAGATAATAGGTGTGAGTGTTGGGGATCCGGTTCCATATTACGGTCCTAAATGATCCCGGTATTTAAATAAAATAAGATTATTACAAAGAAAAAGAAATTGTATTTGTAACTGAAAAAATGTTAAACATAAAATAGACAACTCTGTTATTTTCCTGTCGCTTAGCAACCACAACATCCTCCGAGACGCAAAAAATAAGTTATTAAAAATAGGAAAACAATTGTAAAACTAATAATATCAAACATCTTAGAAATTCATGTCTAATTCTAAGGGGTACAAGCATTTAAGAGAACATTGACGCTTCGTCTATCTTGTTCCGTTCTTATGTACTGTGTAGCATGGCAATTCCCACATGGTTCGAGTGTGTAAAACGTTTAGTAATGAAAGAAGACCTGATAATATTTACTTGACTAATTATTAATAGTATATCATCTCGATCGGGATCGATCCCCGCCTCAGGACGTGAAATTTTTCTAGTTTAGATTTTTATTAGTAAAATAGATTTTCAAACATTTATAATAATGTTAAAATCATAATTAAAGAATATCTGTTACTACACTCAAAAAAAATCAAAAAATCAAAATAGTTTTTATTGTTAAGTTACAGTAATTATTCATTATACGGTTTTGGGACCCTCCATTTAAGTTTATTAAACCTGTGTTAGGAGAGGCCCGCTCCTTCTAGTACATAGTTACAAATATACTTAACAATTTGAAGAAGCAGGATCTGAAAAAGTCAATGATACTAAGTATAATTATTACTTATTATAATATATATTTTTATATTATATTTTGTTTTATTATATAAACATACATCCATCCATACATATACACATATATACGCTATAGGTATCATAACATTATTATTATTTATAATATATTATTACATAATAAATACTTGATATATATTAAGTGAGTAAATCCTAATACAAGCAACTGTTGGTGATCATGTGGGGTAATAATAAAACTACTTATTTTAGGAAGTCTTCTGTTTCATCATATGAAAGAGTTTTTAACCAAGTCATTACTTTGGCCTTACATTCACGATTGGTTAGGCCATAAATTTGAATGGATCTGTTTATTTTGTTATATAATCTAAGTGACTGAAATGAAAATTGCTTAGTTGCAAACTTAGTTCTAACTGGCTTTAATCTTATTACTGAGTGTGGGTTCCGCTTTTTCTTTACGTCGGGGTTAATTATTGCATTTTTATGAACTTTGAGTATACTATTCAAAATATATAATTGCCTAACTGTGAGAACGTCTGCATCGTTGTACAGTAACGTGGAGCTATAAAGTTTGTGTTTTCGCAGCATTATCTTTAAAATTGATCTCTGCGCTCTTTCGATACTGATAAATTTTGTTTTGAAGGTACCTCCCCATACTGTTATACAGTACGTCAGTATTGACTGAACGAGTGTTATATATATACTCAACACTCAAAGCTGACGATCATATTACTTTACTATATTTTGTTTATACAATTTACTTGTCATCTGACAAGTAAGTAGTAAGCGCCGCCTATAGACACCTGTAATAACAAGGAAAAAACACTTGATATTGCAGGTGCGTTGTCATCTTGACGCTTAAGTTGAAATGCCATCCATGCCTAGTAATAACACTGGCTACCTTTCCCTTCAATCCGAAACACAGCAAATTGTTTCACGGCTGAAATAAGAAAGGCGGTGGTATCTACCCAGACGACCCGACATGGGCCTACCACCTAGTATTTCGAGGCACCCATTTACCAAATCACAGCTATATTATGTACGAAACTTTTAGTTTCACGCGAAGTCTTGATGCGAACTTTCCAATGTATATTTCTATAAGATTTCGAAACAAATATGTACCAAATTTCTAAACAACACAACATTTAGGCGACGTGAAAATTCCCAGAGCTGCCTCACGCAATTATAAAAACAGCATACCTGAATACATATTACGTACCTTGGTGTGGCGTGATGTCACGCGAGTCTTACACAGGTTTCAGGTTGCATATAGCACTCTAGACCTTGTCGTTTAGGAGTACATTTGCTTTTCCCTTAGCAACCGTCACACCTGATGTGGTTACCTCTGTTCTTTATTTTTGCCAACTGGTTCATGTGGACTTGTTATGCTGGAAAGTCTACGTTAAGCTTTTTCCTATTTGAGGGCCGTTTTGTTTAAGCTCGCGTCCTTCGGTGTATTTTCTCACACAACTAAATAAAAAACAAGCTGAAGGCAGTTTTCGTGTAAAGACACCTGGAATAACAAGGAAACCACTTGATAATGCAGGTGCGTTATCATCCTGACGCCTAAGACGAAGTCTTCCATGGCACACTGGCTACCTTTCCCTTCAATCCGAAACACAACGAACTGTTTTACAAAAATATATAAGGGGAGAAAATAGACTATGTTCTCAAGTGAGATGCAAGCCCATCACCAAACATTAAACATTCAACATTTGTTAATCGACTTCAAAAACGAGGAGGTTCTATGTTCCACTGTATGTATTTCTCATGTATGCTCAACGATTTATCTATCAATTTGTGAACTGATTTTCAAAATTCTTTTTTTATTCGATAGAGTATACTCCTGAAGTGGTCCCATTGTCACGAAGTCAGGATCTGATGATGTGAAAACGGGGGCAAACCTCAAATTTTATAAGCATGTATTACATGTTTTTTTGGAGTTGGTGCTAAGCTGTTTCCAGATACAATAGAAAGTGAAGCACTGAAACAAAACATGTTTTTTTATGAGATAAGTATTCTTTTTTGTTGTAATAATTTTATGACATTTCAATGAAATAATGCAGCCAATGTTTTATTACTTCATACAAATGTCTTGAAATTATCAAACGAATAAGATTTTTTTCGAAAGTGGCAAACCATTTCTATGAACAAATATAGCCCTTGTTTTTATTTATTGTCGTATTGAAGGCACCACTCAGTATATATCGCTATGTCTCCAAAACCAGATAATGTCCTTATCTATATTGCCATTATGAAAAATTAATAAGTGAGTTGTATAAGTGATCGTATAGTGAGTTGTATAATATATTTTTCAATATCATTTTTCATTTAAAACAAATGTCAAACAATCGTCAACCGTTTATTTGACTTGCTTTCAGAATCGTTTAACAATTAATAGCTGTATCATGAAACAAAGCAATATGTACACAAAAAATATATAATCATAAGTTCGAAACTCAATCACCATTATGTCTGTGCGATCTACACGAGGTGATAAATTTCGGGGGTTGTATAACTGACAGAGCCGGATTTAGGTTTCTGTCAATACGCACTAGGTAAATTTAACAATAGCTAGTGATTGTTGGGCAGTTGCCAATTTTTACTACTCGGGTATTTTAGTGGTTCATAATCACCAGCCTATATACGTCCCACTGCTGGGGACAGAGATACATGAGGAGTTTAGTGATTGACTTTAAAAAAATCGGCATGTATTTTACAAAGAGAGTACAAAGAGAGCATATACACTACTACTACTAAAACAGTTTGACCTTGAGACCGCCCTTACGGCGTTTGTAATAGAGGTGGTTTTCGTAGTGCAACTGTCACTTAAAGTTTTAAATGGACAATCCGCAATGTACATCAGCAGTCTGTATTGATACTAGTGTAAACAGCCTCGTTGGAGAGTTACCCCGTCCGGAGTTACACTCTACCCTACCTCTGAGAATCTGAGCTTGCATCAGAATTTTATCTTTTCATATGATAAAACTGGAGAACAGCTTTATTTTACCAGCAAATTTTGAATTTATGAGCTAAGAAAAAAAAATTCTCAGAGTGCGGCTCTGCCTTTTATATGTGTTGCTGTTCAATATCAGGCATAATATCTTTTTCGCGTGATCCAACAACTTCATTCTTGCAGGACTTGTGACTGCTACACAATTTTCTTTGCTACGAGTTTTTTGAATTTTCTCAAACCGTTGCACTTCAAGAGTTAACTTCAAAATGAAATGAAAATAAAAGCATTTCGAATCTCTTAACATAGGTACTTCAATATTTTCATTTCTAAATGTAAGTGAAGGAAAATATTTAGAAAGTAATAAGTCATGTTTTGTGACGCGGGGAAACAACAACAAAGTAAGTAACAAATAAGTAAGATAGTAAGTAACAGTTTGCTGTGTTTCGGATTGAAGGCAACGCACCTGCAATACTATAGGCGGCGGTTAGCACCTATCACCAGGTGGGCCGTCAGCTTGTTTGTCATCTAGTTGTATAACAAAAACTTGTTTGGTGTTGAGCAAAAATTTGTGTGACGTCAGTTTATTGCGTCATAATAAAAGCTATAAGGTTGGGTTCTTGTTTCAGGACGTAACTTTTTTCGAGCCTAGTTACTTTTCAAAGGGTGCGTGGAATTAAGATAAATAGCTTTATCAAATGTGATACCAGAGGTCGGAATTAGGTAGAGTTATTTATGTACTTGCATCGAGATGTTGATATTAATATGGCTCTTCCTGGGATTTCAAATTTTGCAACTTCGGACATCCGATTGTTGATGTAAAGGCAACGTCGCACGTGCAGTGGTTTAAATTGTGTAAAAGTAAATAACTTTTTTATTTCATAAATCACGGTATTTTTCTGCTATTTAAAATTAATCTCGGGATTTGAGGCATATCCAATTTCATCTTTCGCTGTATGAAATCAGTGTAAGTACATAAATAACTCAACCTAATTCCGATCTTAGGTGATACCGTAAGCACTCCTATCGCGGCGGTAGTCAAAATCAACGCCCATTATGGAGGCATTTTTTATCGTGCTTTTTTTTCGTGTTTGGATAACCAAACAGTAACTAAAATTGCTTTAGTAAACTTTTTATATTTAATATGAAGCATTAAAAAATAATAATTTTACAACACTTTCAGTGTTTACAATACTTTCATACTTTTCTCTTTTCTAACTTTTTTTTACTTTTTCAAATTTTACATATTAATTTTTTTTTTATATTTATGTTTTTTTTACAATCACACCTATTCATCATCATCATCATTCGAATTAAACTGATGCTATTTAGGCTAAATAATAGGTGTGAGTGTAAGAGCTTATGTTATGGACACTAAATAATGAAATAATGTAATTGATAATAATATAGATATAGAGAAATAATGAAATTAATTAATTTGACAATGTTACTTAGGAATTATATTTGCATGCTTAATTAAGTGGAGTACGTGTGACTTAGTTTAATTTGTAACATCATTTGTAATATTTACCGTATTGTTGCAAATAAATAATATCTTAGCTTATCTGAAACGGAGACATCGATACATATATGCAAAAGTAACTCCGTCTGTCTGTCTGTTAAGTTTGCACGCTTAAACCAATTTAGATGAAGTTTGGTATGGAGATAGTTCAAGACCCTAGGAAGGCTATAGGATACTTTTTGAAGCGATAGCCGACATCTACACAGGTGGAACCGCGGGCGGCCACTAGTATAGATTGGTAGGCTCATTGGATGCCGGTGTTTAATCAACGACCTTGGCGTCCAGTTAAAAGGTTAATTTAACCAGACGGTGGTGGTGAGGAATACTATAAAATAATGCAGGCAATTTTATTATATTAATTCATAGAAATGTCATGAAATTTTTAAATGAATACGATACAAAACATTTATATGAACTAATATAGCCCATGTTTTATTTTTTTTTCAATTTTTTTATTCATACACTTACACCTATTGTCTAGCCCAAAGTTAGCATCATTAAGAGCTTGTATTATGGATACTAGATTATTAAATATTAGAAATATACTAAATAAACATATAAACATCCATGAGTCGTAAACAAATGCTCGTATTCATCATACAAACATTCGCCCCTACCGGGATTCGAACCCGGGTTACCTGACCGAGCAGTCCATATAGCAAGGGGCACAGACCACTAGGCGTGTCTATTGTCGTCACTATACTGTAACTGTATATCAGGGGGTGTCAACTTTCCTTATACAAATATTAATACCTACGGGGGCAAACTTATCTCATTGCTAGTTTCAAAAATGTCGTTTTTTTAATTATGGTATCCCTTGGGGATACCCTTTTTTATATCCTGAACACTATAAGTAGATTTTTGTGAAGAAAATATTGCTTTATCATTCAATTTATCGGCAACAAAACAATTTTAGACCAATACCTCTCTATGCGTTGCTATTTTTAAAAGCAAAATGTGATAAAAAAAATAATTTGATTAAAGAAAAACAATTTATTATTCGTATGTTGATAAAATGATGGTAGATAAATTACCACGTACGCTGGCAAGACCGATCTTACAAGTCGGACGGACGTAAACAATCATGGCGGATTTTACTTTTGTTTGCCAGCCTGTCTTCGTTTGTATTTCGTGATCTCTCAATTTCATGTGGTTCAGTTTTCAGAGTACTCGTATAAATAAAGTTCATAATTTTTACATGCATACGACGTCGAATTGATTGAGTTCTTCCGTCTATGTTTTTGTTCTTGAATTCTCCTCAGTGATTGATCAGTGATATGATACCTACAAGACAGTGCCTTTGATTATTTATTTACGAGACAGTGACTCTAAACCGGTGCAATATGTCTATTACAAAGGAAAGCAGAAGAAAATGTTCTAAGTGTGGCAAATCAAACATTTTCGTTTTCTAAAACCTAACCTATTGCGGTACGTACTTGTGTGCTATTTACGCCGTACTATGACATGCATCAGAATTAGTTTTATCTGAAACTTGGATTAATATATGTTATGTGGAAGTACTAAATAAAAATAAATACCTCCTTAACATAGAATTATTATTTTATTTTACCTTTTAAGGGCAAACTATTTTTGAATGGAGGGATGGGCAATTTCACTTGTAAGAAAACTAAAAAAAAATAGTTTTCTTACAAGTGAAATTGCCTATCCCTCCATTCAAACTTAAATAAATATTTTTGCATGAAATTTATATTTTGCCGCTGAAATAGTTGACTATGGAGTTTTCATTCTTCTCCTTGGTTGGAGTAATATTATTCTATGCTGTATATTCTTTGGTTTTACTCTTTCATTAAATAATAAAAGGCTTTACTATAAAGATGTCTGAACAATTCCCCAACCTACTAGGCCTGGAGAACTGTTCTTAAAAAGGTGATGGTATAAAGAAAACAACTTGATTGTAAGTCGAGAATAATGTATTGTAATTCCTCAGGGAGGTTATTAAAACAGAGAAATTCTCAACACCGCCAGTTAGAAAATTAAACAAAAAGTACAACGACATCTAGTAGTCAATTTCGTAACTAACTGATTATACTTAATATAGCATACTAAAACTTCTATGTACAATATTTGACATTAGCGATTAAATAATGTCTGAAAATGTGGTTTGCAAGAAGAATAATAAATTCATTTAGAAAAAGTGCTACGATGCAACGAGATAAGTTGAATTTGTCGTAGCGGTGCTACGTGATTCTGTACTTCCGCTACGATAATGCTACGGCGTAGCAAGGTTGTAGCGTTGCGTTGTCTACGACGAATGTTGTGGATTAGTTGAAATTTTACATAAAAAATCTTCTACTTGAAATTATGATAAATTACTACGAATAACTAGCAATTTTGTTTATTCTATTTACATTTTAGCCTGTAAAATATAAAATAAAAGCATCAGGAAGTATCGCTCTTCTATTCATACTAATATTACAAATGCGAAAGTATGTCTGTCTGTCTGTTACCTCTTGACGCTTAAACCGCATACCGATTTAAATGAAATTTGGTAATAGGAATCGTTTGAGTCGCGGAAAAGGACATAGGATAGTTTTTATTCCAAGTATCATCCTTTATGTGGGTGGAAAGGGTTTCTATGGGAAATCAATAACCGCTGATGAAATTTGCCATGGATAGTGTGAGACTCTGGGAAGGACATAGGATAATTTTTTGCGCCATAACCGACATCCACGCGAAGGGAGCCTTATAAATACTCTCTAATAAATAACCCTGTTTGTCTGTTGTTTCAACTCCTAAGCCGTTGAACCGATTTGGACGAAATTAAGCACGGAAATACATTACATCATAAGAAAGGACATAGCCTGCATTTTGACGCGATAACCAACATCCACACGGGCGGAACCACGGAAGTGTCCATAATTTTATATAACACAATATTTTTCACCTCACATTCTCGGAAATATTCTGTATATCATTCGAAATCTGATTGCAAAAGTGAATTTTATCCGCTAGCGTCGAAAGAGTTTTTAAAATTTGAACCTTTCTTTCAATTATCAATAATTTTCTTTACCGCAAATCCACAGATAGCTAATACATATTTCATGTCAGTGCGCCAACCTCATTTTTAATCTCACCGGCCAGCACGACAAGCGAATACTGCATGAAAAAAAAAACTTTTTAAAATATCACCAATTTTTATGTAATTTTACTTTTATTTTTTAAAATAAATAAATGCTTATATTATGTTACCTCATTTTTGATACATGCATTTTCTTTGCTGTAATACTAAAGTGAGAAATAGTGTGTTGCGCTCGGCAGCAAAAGTTATTTTGCGTCTCGTTCGCTCAGGATTCTTCCAGAATCCTTAGCTTGCTCAGGTTTCAACACAAGCAGGTACTCGCACCAAAACACAACTTTGCAGCGTTGCATAACAAATAACTATTGCTCAGTCGCTACACTGATATCTTTATGGGATCTGCTTAAGAAAATAATAAGAGGTCAAATTGTTTGAGTCTATTATGTATAAATAGTAATAAGAAAGTGTGTTTATGCTGACGATTGCATCGAAAGAAGTTTCTGGTGGATGTCGCAAATCGCGAGGGCTGTTTAGAATTAATAACGCTTTTTCTTCCAAACAAACAACTTTTGTTTTAAAATGTCTCGCTCTATAATTCGATTCTGTTCTTCATGAAAAGTTAAGTTCGTTTAAGTCTTTGTGAACGTGGACGGGGAATTTCAAGTAGGGTTTATGAAATATTGGTTAAATTAAAACATCAACTTTTAATGTACTTCGTACTAGAGAAGATATCTCATTTATTTATTTATTTTATTTGTTATACGACAGGGATGGCAAAAAAGTACGCTGACGGTTAGTTGATGGTTAACTTACATGATACTGCCCAACCCAGTGTTATATAGCAACCATAAAGTATACTATGTATTGATGACTACCAAGCTAGCAACACTGCTTGCTAACAGCACTTAACAGTAAGTTTAAATTAATAAGTTTAAAACTCAGTAAGTGAAATAACAAATAAAGAAAACGATAGAAAATTCCCCACGCGGGAATCGAACCTGCGTCTTCTGGGGTCCGGCCAGACGCTATAACCGCTACGCCACCGGAGCACCATAGTGACCGCTTTCTACTTTTTAACGTTTTTATTGCAACGTTACTGTTTCTTTTATTTACTATTATTTGCTTCACTGTGCTCCAATATAAAAGGAACCATATTAGTTTGTAAATAAATAACCGGGATCACAATATAAAGACTGGTAAGCCAGCAGCAATCCGGACTAACTGCAATTTTATTTATATCCGTTCAAACTTATTTGTGCCCGGGGAAAAATTCAACACAACGCGGATGGGCGGAAAAGAAAAATATTTTTAGAACGCTTTCAAATGTAAGTAAAATAAAAACTGAGTTTCCTGAATGTTTTATGTTGGGAAAACAAGGCCCCGAAATTATATGCGGTCTACTTTGAAACAATTTGTAAGATGGGAAAGTAAAATTCTTCTAAATAATTAAAGCGAAGAGTGTCGTGGCTCAGAGATGGTAAAAAGGGTCGTTAGAATTAAATGCATGTTATTATGAAGAGAGATAGGCATGGGTCCCTCCTTTAAATGTGGGTTTCTCCAAAATAGGCAAAAGGGCAAGCCGATGGAACTGCATAGGCTGATGTCTTAAGTATTTTTCATATTTTTGCAATCGTTGCATTGAAATGTTAAATTTGATGAAAATTAAAAATCTCAACGATCTCATTAGAGTTTGGCGCCAAACATATGGTGACAGTCATTATGATGCTACGTGATAAGGTGGATGGCCACAATAAAATTGTCAACGTCTTTCACGTGAAAGTTTATGACAATGATTTTTCACATTTGGTTTTACAAAACCGTACCAAGTTTCTAACACAACATATCTCTGTAAGACATAACTTTGTAATTGTTATTTTTTGACTCTTGACCAACGTCGCATTTATTGGCATCAAAAACCCTTGATTTAGTACGAAACATAAAACGTAGTTTATTTTTAAAGCAAATGAGTGATTTAAGGAGAAAAAGTTTTTGTTTTTGTCCGTAGATACGCACAGACTATACTAGGTATACTAGGTGGTAGACCCATATGTAGGGTCACCTGGGTAGGTACCACCGCCTTTCTTATTTCAGCCGTGAAACAGTTCGCTGTGTTTCAGATTGAAGGGAAATGTAGCCAGTGTAATTACTGGGCATGGACGGCATTTCATCTTAGGCCTCAGGATGACAGCGCACCCGCAATATCAAGTGCTTTTCCTTGTTATTGCAGGTGTCTGTAGGCGGCGGTAACCGCTTACCACCAGGTGGGCCGCCAGCTTGTTTGTCATCTAGTTGTATAAAAAAAACAGACCTTTACGCGAGATTGATACAATGCAGAACAACACATTACAACAACACAACATACAATGCATCATAGTATAATGCTGCTAATACAATTTTATGTAAGTCTTAAAAATAACGCAGCTTAGCAATCTATCAATCATCATTATGAACGTTATAATACCTACATATTGTTTTGAATTTAACAATTAATTATCCAATACAAGTATAAAAGTAAAATTATTAGCATAAATTAATTACCGATTGTCGTGCAAATCTTTTCCCATCAGTTTTTCGGCTCAAGTGATGATGATGATGATTATTACTGTTGACCCTTTGTCAGTTGTTAATATGTATTTTAAATTTGAAATATTTGTTTATTTTCTTAAGTGGCTAACAGAAACAATGAGTTTAATCATGAATGAATGTAAAAGCATATTAACACGATTGAAAACATTTACTTTTGAAAACATTGTAGAAAATCGCTCCTTTAAATTGTAATTGTATTAAACAAGATATACCAACCATACATTTTCATTACCTCCGTACCGCGGTACTTTAAAAGACGCTCAAATATTATCAGTTCTGGTTGCTATCGTAAAATCGTCGTTAAAGCTTACAAACTATGAACTACATTTCTTTGTAGATGAGCGAAACAATAATAGGATTAAATTTTAAGATAAAATTATATT
This sequence comes from Nymphula nitidulata, assembly GCA_947347705.1. Lineage (NCBI taxonomy): Eukaryota > Metazoa > Arthropoda > Insecta > Lepidoptera > Crambidae > Nymphula > Nymphula nitidulata. The sequence continues at coordinate 14,612,615 of OX374636.1, forward strand.
GCAGTTACAAATACGGGTTCAGTATAAGATTAATCATCACCAGCCTACGTCCTACTGCTGGGCTTCTTACATGGGAGAAACTCTAGAGCAGCGTCGGCCATAATACGGTGGTGTTAGCATGGGGCCAGGGTCGCCACCCTGGCATGCTGGTGGGTGAAAGCGGTTGCAGTAGCAAGCGGGACCAACGGGTTAAGATGCTTAATAGAAAAAAAAACCTTTTTTATAGACCTGTAATGCCATAGCTCGCTGACATTCTTATGCATCTGAAAATCAGATATCTATATGTCGCAGCCGTCTCGTCAAATCAGCCGCTTAACTGGTCGCCTAGCCCGTTAGTTGAAGCCGGCATCCAGTCAAACGGCTGAAGTACTACTAGCCAAGTCATTGAGCGCAACGTTTAACGAGATGGCTGAACGTCATGTCAGCCGCCTGGTTTAAATTAGCCATTCAGTTGGACGCCTAGGCGGGTCATATAAGTCGAAGTGCTTTTGTGTGACTGTTTGAGTGATTGGTAGGTTCAAGGTTATTTCTTTATGGCCACTTAGAACGAAAACTTAGTTTTTTCCTAATATTCTAATAGGTACAACAATGTAATATTAAATATGAATTCTGTTACCTAGCTAGTATCCATAACACTTGCTCTTAATAATGCTTCGTTGGAGTAAATAGGTGTAAGTTCATGAATATTTAGGGTAAAAGCTCAGATGCATGATATTCGCGTTTATAAAACGTCGTGTCAGTAGCCCCTAAGAGTTTTTGCATGAATAAATCACATTTTGATGTACACACGACAGCACGTCAAGTGTGACAGTTGCACTAGGAAAACCGCCTCTATTACGAACGTAGCAAGGGCGGTTTCAAGGTCAAATAATGAAAACCCGCTGTTTTGAACCTGATTTTAACTATCATCGAAATATAAGCTTTTAGCTTATTATTTAATATAATCGTCACCAGCCTATATACGGCCCACTGCTGGGCACAGACCTTCCATTCCTACATGGGATAAACACTCGAGGAGTTTGGGCCGTAACACCACCACTCCAAAGCGGTTTTACTGCAGCCGCTTATCGTGCAGCATGAAGCGCGAAGGTCGAGATCACCAACTTTTTGTTGACCTATCCAGGATCGACCATTGGCGGAAGTTGTTTTGTTTCCGTGATCGATATGACAGCACTCAAACTACTTCGCTATCAAGCTCCTCTATTTATAACTAGCTGTGCCCGCGACTTCGTTTGCCTGGATGACAGAAAAAAACAACAGTAGAGTAGGTTACATGATTTTAGTTGAATTAAAATTTAAATCATGTTTATAAAACTCCCTCGCAATTAAAGCATTGATCGCCCCGCCCGCATCCGCCTGTCTTGGAATCCATAAATGCGTGCATGCTACTTGGTCATTATTTTGTTGCGGAGTTATTTAAAAAATAATGATATTTTTGAAGAGATTCATTGAAATCAAATAATGTCAAGTACCATTTTCTGCACAGTTAAATACTTGTGGTGAATAATGAATTTATTTTGATAAGGAATAATATCATATTTACAAAAACACCTTCACAGATAGTGCATTATTTTAGAAAAAAAATGATTACCAAAAAAATAGTTATAGTGAGTCAATTTCAAAAGGTAGACATATGCTCTCGCGGACTTTTTTTTAGAACTTTTAAAGGATAACAATTCCTGCATACATGATGTTTGCGTAACTTTAACCGTTTACGCAGCGCACGCAAGGAAAGCTCTGAAAAGGAATATTTTTTCCCCGTTTTGCAACATTTTTTATTAATTCTCATCTGCTATTAGTCGTAGCGTGATGTTATATAGCCTATATAATACCTCGATAAATGGACTATCCAACACAAAAATAATTTTTCAATTTGAATCAGTAGTTCCTGAGCTTAGCGCATTCAACCAAACGAACAAACTCTTCAGTTTTATAATATTTGTTTAGATATAATATAGATAATTAATAGATGATAAATAAACCTTTGTATAACAGCTTCAACAACAACAAAAAAATACAACGAATTCCATAGACTTGTCTATTCACTGGGCGGGCGAGGGACTTTATCGTTATTTCCATCCTACCAATTTTGGGTGAACTGCTTACAAACTATAAAAACAGAATTATTATTGGTACATTGAAACCGCCGCCATGTTCCTGAGGGTTTATCGGGATATATATAACGTTGAATCCGTTGGTCCCCACTCATTATGGCCGCCCATTTTTTGTAGATCGTAACGCAATGAAGACGTATTTTTAGGGTAAAATTTTTGTCTATCCGATCAAATGATGTGTCTGTTGAAAAATGGGAAAAGTAAAAGTGGAAAGAATTTCAATGATGAATTTATCGGGAGAGCTTGTTTTGAGTGCAGATCTATTATGCTATCTACATAAAGGTTTCTGTATTTTTAAATTATTTGTAACGTCTTATTAAATGTTTGAAAGATACATATCTACCAGAAAAAAACCATGTCCAGAGGCGAGGACCGAATGCGCGAACTTACAAAATCCGGATGCTGAAATACGATATTGTGAGGACGTAATCTTATAACGCAAGTATAGTAGTACATATCCCAATTCACGAGATTATCCCAAGGCCTTAGTAGTTCAGATAATTAGAGCAGTCGCGGGATCGGTCCCCGCCAAAGGACATGAATTTTTTCTAGCTTAGAAGTTTTTCTTTTACCCAGGGTTAGCTACGCGTGAGTAGAGCTCAAGGTTCTGCGAGCGTCTATAGGCTACGGTAGTAACGTGTGAGGAGATACCAAGGTGCTAGGAGCGTCTATAGGCTACGGTAATAACGCGTGAGTAGAGACCAAGGTGCTACGAGCGTCTATAGGCTACGGTAACAACGCGTGAGTAGCGACCAAGGTGCTACAAGCGTCTAAAGGGTACAGTAGCAACGCGTGAGTAGAGTCCAAGGTGCTACGAGTGTCTATGGACTACGGTAACAACGCGAGAGCAGAGCCCAGAGTGTTACGAGCGTCTATAAGAAACGGTAGCAAAGCGTGAGTCGATCCCAAGGTGCTACGAGTGTCTATAGGCTACGGTAATAACGCGTGAGTAGAGTCAAAGGTGCTACGAGAGTCTATAGGCTACGGTGACAACGCGTGAGTAGAGTCCAAGGTGCTAAGAGCGTCTATAGTTACGATAGTAACACGTGAGTAGAGTCCAAGGTGCTACGTGCGTCTATGGGCTACGGTAACAACGCGTGAGTAGCGACCAAGGTGCTACAAGCGTCTAAAGGGTACGGTAGCAACGCGTGAGTAGAGTTCAAGGTGCTACGAGCGTCTATGGGCTACGGTAACAACGCGAAAGCATAGCCCAGAGTGTTACGAGCGTCTATAAGAGACGGTAGCAAAGCGTGAGTAGTACCCAAGGTGCTACGAGCCTCTACAGGCTACGGAAACAACGCGCGAGTAGAGCCTAAACTGTATACTGTTGGTATAGATAACTTTATCTCATTACAGTATGTTTTGCTGTGTTAAGTACACATTTCTTTCTACCATAGCATTTATATCTCTCTAAAATGTACTAACGTAAGCAAGCGTTTTTATCATCATGTCATTGTATTGGTGTACAAGCAAATCAATCATCCATTCATTTATTTTGTCGTTTACAATACAATTCCAGACCGTACCCGGTCAGGCGAAGGCGTATGCATAGTCTAGTATTATTCAAATTGCTTTCACAATTTCCTGAGCGCGGTACCATTTGTGTTTCAGCGTTTTTCAAAGACATTCCCTTTGAATACGTTCTTAGGCATTTGGGTGTCTTATATTTATTCATGTCACCATGTTACAAGCTTTTGGTGTAAATTCTTTATTGTTTCGTAATATTTTAAACATATTGGAAAAGTATTTTAGCGTTTCGTGCGCATTGCTGTCTTTGCAGAATTTTTTATTAATTTATTTTACATATACAGAAAACTGATGACTCATACACATATTTTTCTTTTTAAATAACATGGATTAACATGAACATAACATGAATTATGACTACTGTACAGATCATTTTTTTTACAACACTGATCGTAAAGACGATTAAACAAAAATAAAGAAGAACTACTACTCCATAGGAGGTTTTCCTTATCAACATCCTTTTGAGAGACGGGAGTCTATCATAAAATAAATCACCGCCACATATTTCACTATAAGATTTACATATTCTATTAATGGGATTGTTTTTTGAGCCATTGTTGGTTGAGAACTGTATCTCAAACAATTGGGATGTTGCCTAAGTTTGATAGTGGTGCTATTTTTCACAAATTCAGAAAATATACGCTCCTGTTACTCAAAACTGCTCCTGTTTAGAAAAATTATAAAATTGGCAATTCTTTTTTCTCAAATTTATCAAAAATGTTAATGGTATTAGATTGCTCACATCAAAGAAAACAACTATAATTATGAACACTTTAAATAAAAACATACGTATTACATAGTTATAATTGATTTTGTCAATATGCCCATACATTTTGTAGTAATAAAGGAACATGTGACGTCACCTGTTCCGTTGATTTTCTGTGGAGCGTTTTTGGACGATGCGCCGCTACACATCAAACATACCATTGTATCTCTGAACTATTGATCAAACATACTATTTCTTCTGCAATATTTCTTCATGAGTTATAAACTTCTTATTTATGAAATAAAAAAAAGGTGTCAACTACCCTATTGCTGGCGGCGAACAGAACGTTGCGGCACTCTAAATTAAATTTAGTCAAGAATTGAAGCATCAAATATCCCATTGACGATTTTGTGAAGGGTGACTAAGTCGCTAATCATTCTACGCCGACCAAGTGTCTGAAGCCCAAATCTCTCCAGTCTACCTTCATAATCTATGAGTTCACGTTTTAAATCTAGCTTGTAACTAAGAACTCTTAAAAACCAACGTTGCACAGCTTCAATACGATCGCTATGCGTTTTGTAAATAGGAAATCAAATAGTTGAGCAATGATTCACTAGGTGGTAGACCCATATGTAGGGTCGCCTGGGTAGGTACCACCGCCTTTCTTATTTCAGCCGTGAAACAGTTCGCTGTGTTTCAGATTGAAGGGAAAGGTAGCCAGTGTAATTACTGGGCATGGACGGCATTTGATCTTAGGCCTCAGGATGACAACGCACCTGCAATATCAAGTGCTTTTCCTTGTTATTGCAGGTGTCTATAGGCGGCGGTAACCGCTTACCACCAGGTGGGCCGTCAGCTTGTTTGTCATCTAGTTGTATAAAAAAAAAATCAAAAGTATGTATCGATACTTCCAAACTAAATCATAAGTATGTATCGATACTTCCAAACTAAATCATAAGTATGTATCGATACTTCCAAACTAAAGCGAAAGTAACTTTGTTGGTCTGCTACGTTTTCACACCTATGCCGCTAACCGCTAACCGATAAACGGAAATACAAAGATCTGTCCATTTTTTAAATGTATCTATCTCGGGTTGATCACTTAAGCGACTATTTCGTACGATGTTCGGGAGGAAGGGGATCGAGGGGTCAAAGTATATAAGTGTCTTTCTATGTACCATCTACTCTATTGTGGAAGAGAACCACCATTAATAGAGCGATTATAAGATGGAGCGTAGCGTGGTAACATTCCTCCTCATTTCAGACTAAATTTCTTTGCTAATTAAAAAGTCTTTTGTTCAAAGACGCAATTTTACTCCCATTACTTGAACAATAGCTTCAGTAACATAAAAACCTTTTCAAGTATTTAATTACAATGAATATAATAAACTGTCTCTAATCTAGCGATATGTTAAGTCATCTAGATACTTTTAATGATTTAAAGCATTATTCCGGGTTGAAAAGTAACCTATGTGCTATCTAGAATATGATCCACCTCTGTGCCAAATTTTATCCAGATCTGTTCAGCCGTTCTGACGTGATTGAGTGACAAACATACATACATACTTTCGCATTAATGATATCAGTGTGTCTTGAAGCTTTCGCGTCGCAATATAATGCATCAGCACTGAGAAGTGGACTGGTTTCTACGCGGCAAACGTCGTCAAATTCAGTGCTGATTAAAAAAATATTTAATGGTAACAATGGTACCAAAATAAGCTTACGGCCGGCACTTGTGTTTGTGTATATGCAATATTAAGACATACCTCGTGAACGTTCTTGCGTCCAAGAACGAGAGATATAGAGACATGATTTCTCAGCGCGAGGCAAAAGCGAACGTTGTAGTGAAAATAATGTAAGTATTTATCAGAAAAATAAATGATTTTTGGGAAAAAATCTTTTGAGATAAATTAAAATAGTTTATTGCCCTTCTATTGAACTTAGTTTGGGTTTTAAATAATCGTCAGTTAGCTTAGAAAAGGAATAAACGGAATGACAATAGACTTTTTTCTAGCTAGAAAATTGATTCCATTCATGGTTTTGGCTTTTGTTACAAAAATATTGATCAATCAACTCTGATATATTTGAGAACCAGAAAACTGGTAGTAGAAGAACAATCCCTCCACCAACCCATGCTCCTGCCTAGCTTGCGGCATACTCACCAAATCACAGGAGAGCGCGAGGGTACTTGCTTGGACTCTTTCCCCTTCCGCGCTGATTCTTCGCTCCCTACAAATCTTTATCCGTCCCTTCTGTTACCAACTCTTTCCCTTCTGGCGCGAGACACCACGAAAACGTACTTTGCGTCGGGCTGCTGTTGTTGTCGCTTACTAAACCTACTCGAACTTTCGCGGACGAACTTGCGCAATGCCTGCCAGCAGGCGGCTGCTAATGAGGTCCCAATGATATACTGGGCCAGGCTCCGCCCTCTGAAGACCATCAAGCATTTCCCTTCTGGCTTCCTTGTACAGCGCACATTCCGTAGCGCACTGCGCATAGGTAGTAGGAAAAGTAGGATTAAGTCCATATTAAAAATGTTGCAAACCCGGTAGGTAGCCCCTTGATTCGGTTGTAAACTGCAGTGCCTCCCTTAAACATTATTTAACAAAGTAACGTCGATTTCACTTACAAATTAACTTTGGATCTCATGCGAATTCCCTATTTAATTAAACCTGGTCCAAAGATAAAATATGCTTCTAATTTCGCGTGACATAAAAACGTTAGGCTACGATCTTCTGTAACGGCCCTAAAAAGGACTGTTTATTGACTTGGGATTTAATTATCTTGTAAATATTTGAAAGAGAATCTTCATTGCTAATCCGTTAAGGTCTGGGGCTGGCGCTTCAATACCTGGCAAATTAAATTGTCTAACTAAATTATTAGGTGGCCCGTATGTAGAGTCATCTGGGTAGGTGCCAGCGCCTTTCCTATTTCGGCCGTAAATAGTTCTCTGTATTTCGGAATGAAGGAAAATCTTAAGCCCCAGTATGACAACGCACCTGCAATACCATGTAATTTTTCCTTGTTATTGCAGGTGTCTATAGGCGGCGGTTACCACTCATCACTAGCTGGGCCGTCAGCTTGTTTGTCATTGTTAATAGCACAATATGGATTGTTAATTAGAAATACCGTATAGTTGTTAATAAAAACCACCCCGCCTTTGAAATCACCCTACTCTCCCCCACTCTACCTACAACCTCTCATATTGCACAACTTTAAAAGTAATTAAAATGTTGTTCAACGCCGATAACTATTGACACGATCTCATCAAAAGATCAAGTTTGCAAATTGAATCATAATGAAAGTTTTATTAATAAATTGGAATATTCATCGATCCTCGTGGGAAACTAAACCGCAGAAGTCAAACGGTTCAGTTAATTAGTTAAGAGAAAGTAAAGTACGCAATAACCTATTTGTTCACCACGTTTCGATGCACTTCGACCCTTCGAAATCTTGTGTTTCCCCTGCGGTTACTCTACTAGTGTTCTGAATATAGCTGCCATTAGCATTACCTACTATGGATATCTTTGGGGCGAAAGAGTCTAAAGTCTTCTGGCTTTGGAGTTGGTGGCAAAGTGCCCCATGAGCGCTTCAGTCAAGAAGCCAGCCAGTGTTCTACCGTTTTCTTGTCTTTTTGTTTAAACATAACAGAAATATTAGTTAATTGATCTTCCCTATCACATTTTTTAAAATGTTTTTGGTGCGTTAAAACGCTTTCTTTATTGTAAAAATTACAAATAAATAAAGAAAACCATGAAAAAATATATGCTTCAAGCCTGCGTCCCCTGATTTCCGGCCAGACGCGATTACCACTACGTCCACCACTAATCTGGCCGGAAATCAAGAGACGCGGATTCGGTTCCCGCCTGGACCATATATTTTTTCATCGTTTTCTTTCTTTCTTTGTAATTATTACAATAAAGATCTTCCATATTTTGTTCTCAACATCAAGGCACTATAATCTCAAAGATTGCAATAAAAACTTCAGGCATGTCAAATAATCGTCAAACAGAAAGAGGCATCCCGTTGCCCGCATCTCTGCTGTCCAAACGAATAAATAGTGCGACGGTGCCCCAATTTGAGGGGCTTACCCGCGTTTATATTATTTAGGGGCCTTTGAGGAAGATTAGGCGTCAAAGAATTGGCAATCTAGTAAATAGTAATAGGGTCTATTTAAGTGTTTCGTAACCGTTTACCCAATACATTTTTATGGGAACGGCCTGATAATACTCGCAGTATGTAGGGATCTTAGCTAGTGTTTATTATTATCAGTATTCATAGCATTTTAACCCGTCAAAGACCTCCGGAGGGATAACGCCGCTTGACAGACGAATATTGTGATTACTCTAAAAATTAAAGATACGTGATATTGGCACTTCGCCATTTGTATGAGGACACTACAACGTTGTACGTGGGACATCCACTGGAAACATTATAGGTAGGTAACTTTAGGTACGTTGTGATAAGAAGCATTTTCTAACTGACGTCTTACGCTTGATGTGCGGCTATCTGTACCTTTTTACTTAATTTGTAAAGCCGCGTAACACGTCCGGAGGTACTAAGACAATTAAACGCCAATTGTGTCTGGAGTCTGTGAGACATGGTTAATAAGTTAAGTGAGAATGAGCTTACAATCTGATAACGCTCTCCATTCACAATCGTTCTAAAGCGAAACGTTTCAAACTTTTACAGTAAAGGTGTGATGCTCACTTGGATGTTAGCTCGAGAGTTCTAACTTCGTGTGCAGTAAAACGTTTAATTGTTTTATCATTTTCAATTCAAAGTAAGTAATATGTTGGAAACTCCGTAGTTTTAATTCTAATTTTAAGTAAAACATAAAATAGTCCTTTGCATAACCTTTTTTTTAAGATAAGATATGATTTTTATTTGCTTACCATGTGTATACATAAAATGTAGTTGTAACAATAGATAACGACCTCCATGGCATGCAAATTTCAAGAGAACGAATAAATATTATTCCAAAAATACCGTCAGTCTAAGTACATTATTTAACAAAAAAAAGAGTCCTATTCCAATGGTATGGTAATTCAAATTCAAATTGGATACTAATAGATACATGGCAAATTAATCGCAATACATAATCATAAAAATCTCAAATTTATATTAATCAAATTTTAATAAATTGTCACATTATTAGAAACTAAAAATTTTAAACAAAAATTAAAACCGACTTCAAAAAACTGAAAAGGATAAAATAATTAAATTTAAGTAGGTATTCATCTCCTAGAAACATATTTTTGGAGTCGGTGCTTCACTTTCTATTGTTTTTGGAAACCACTTAGCACCAACTCCAAAAATATGTTTCTAGGGGATGAATACCTACTTAAATTTAATTATTTTGTCCTTTTCAGTTTTTTGAAGTCGGTTTTAATTTTTTTTTCACAATTTTTAGTGATAATTTTCTACGGTCAAAGCTAGATGGGTGACCGTCAAATTATATTGTTTCCTACTATCGTATCGTCTCACTAAAAAGTCATTGGAAAAGCAAAAATTCGCAATTACGCATATGTAGACGACTTCATAATTTCAGTTTTTTTTTAATTTAAAACCAAAGTACCCAACTGTTTTTGAAAAATTTTTTATGGGAGCAAATGGCAGCTATTCCGCATCGAACAAAAAAAGAATCACGTAAATCGAATCAGTAATCTCGGCGTAATCGGTGTACATACATAGAAAAAAAAAACATACCGGCCGAATTGAGAATCTCCTCGTTTTTGAAGTCGGTTAAAAATAATAATACGTCATTACAGTAATTTATCAATGAGAAAGTCATTGATAATGTAGTAACATTTCTCAGCTAAAAAATCTTTCAATCTCTTTTTGAATACATTTAAATTAAGTTCCTTCATGCTCTTGCGTAACTTGTTATACATATATGGCCGGACACATAACAAACATGCTCCTTTGCATTAGTGTTGTATTTACTCTGGTCACACATAATCGATTTTTAACCGACTTCAAAAACGAGGAGGTTCTCAATTCGGCCGGTATGTTTTTTTTTTTTTTTTCTATGTATGTACACACATACACATATTTTTTTGTTCGATGCGGAATAGCTGCCATTTCGTCCCATTAAATTTTTTTCAAAAACAGTTGGGTACTTTGGTTTTAAATTAAAAATAACTGAAATTATGAAATCGTCTACATAAGCGAAATTGCGAATTTTTGCTTTTCCAATGACTTTTTAGTGAAACGATATGATAGTAGGAAACAATATAAGTTGACGGTCACCCATCTAGCTTCGACCGTAGAAAGTTAAATAGTTAGAGCCTAAATCCTGCACCTTACCAATTGAGAGAATAATACGGTATTAAATTTGTTAATTACGATCTCTTCTTGATATAAAATTATAAAGGAACAGTGTTACTTTCAAACAAGTTTAGTTTAGTAAAGGGTTTCAAATAGACGCTTAAATATTATTTAAATTATAATATAATTAGTCAGAAGTTGGCGGGATCCAGTTAGATGTTGGCTACTTTATTAAATGTTTCTATAATATAAAGCTTTTTTGTATCACAAAGGAGTCAGGTAAGCCAAAGCGTAATACTTACAATAATAGTAGGATGTTGCTGGGAGTGCCTCATCGACGTCTTTCACATAACAGTTGTTCTTGATTATTGATATATCCACTGTGTATTCCCATGTTGATACATGTTGTTGTACATTTAGATTTTTAAAACAGTTGTTTTTGCACTACATAATTAATCATTTTGGACTCAACTTTCCGGTTGACTGGTAGAGAATGCCTAATGGCATTAAGTCCGCCAAATTGTAACTTATTTTGTGCAATTAAAGATTAAATAAATAAATTATTACAGAGATCTGGAGGGCCGGGGTTCCATTCTCGTGGGGCCATAAACTTTCTGCTCAGTTTGGTTGGTGAAAGGGTGTTTTTAAATCCCCCTGGCCAGGTACCACCATCTTACCTTAGTCTGCCGCCATAAGAATAATGCTGTTATGGAGGCGGACTAAGTTATGCAGTTGGAAGTAAGGTAGCTAGTTCCCCTATGGTTGAGGAGTCTGGGTGAAGCTCGCTTCCATCTTCGGCTTTATTATCACTCCATCGTGTGAAATGAAGGCCAAGAGCAACCTCGCTAAGAATTAAAAAAACAACACTTATTTGAGGGGAACTACAGTGGTATATGATGAGATCCGCACGAGAACTAAGGTCGCCGACATAGCTCGAAGAATTGAGAACCTCAAGTGGCAATGGGCAGGCTACATTGCAAGGAGGACTGACGGCCGTTGGGGCGGAAAGGTTCTCGAGTGGCGGCCGCGTACCGGGACACGCAGGTTTGTTAGTACCGACGAACTGGTGAGGCGGAAGCCGATGGATGCGGGCAGCGCAGGACCGATCAATTTGGAGATCCCTGGGGGACGCTTATGCCCAGCAGTGGGCGTCTCTCGGCTGAAATGAGGAGTGGTTATAAAAGTAAGGCGAAACCAGCTACAAAAGTTTGTCTAATTTGTCCCAGGAATTCAAATTAACATGGTTTCCCCAAGTCTTTGGTAGCTTAGTGGTCGGAACAGTCACCCGGAGCGTGAAAGGTGAGTCCCGCTTCAGGACATGTCTTTGTTCTAGTCTGGACTACATATTATAAAAAAACCTATATGGTAACATTTTAGCCATACGTCGCGTTAGGCTTCCGAGAATCAATAACTATTAAAAAATCATTTGTGTCTGGAATTCAATGCTTGAAAGGGAAAGTAAACCAAAGTATAATGACGTCACAAACCCTGATACCGCAATCAATTTAGACTAATCACACCCACAAGTTGTACAATGCGATAAAAGCACTTACGAAAATTTATATTTGCCGAGGTTCGATTGGGGTTCTAATTGGAGTGATTTGATATCAAGGCGGTGATAGGCATCCTTCCTATATATCTATTTAAAGATTAATAAGCTTAAGGTAATAAAAATAGCAGGCCATGTTTCAGAGGTTACCAGACTTTTTTCTCAATAACCACTTTCAAAATTTAGCTGGTTCCAGTGGAACCTCTACAGCTACATTTGTACCATATTCTAAAACTCGACAAAAATGTGTTTTTCTTACCCCGTCGAGTCTTCCGTGGACCCCTGGGAGTCACTAACCATTCCCTAGCCTTAGGTGACTCTCCTTTAGATAGACTGAGATAAAAATGCTAAGAGGCTCTTAACGCTAAGCAAATGTTGGTGAAAACGAGCATAAGGGTTAAGATATTTTTCTCAATATCCTTTAAACGTTTCTTATTATGTTTTAAATAAAATTAAGGATATTACAAATAAAATCAAGCGTAAAAGAGTAATCTGACGGCTACCGAAGTGGCTACCGTCACCTGTGCACATCTGTAATAACAAGGAAAAACTCATTCAGTATTGCATGCGATTTGCTTTTCAAGGTCTATGATAAAATGCCTTACATTCCCGACCGACCGGCTGGCCGAGTGGTCTGTACCCCTCTCTATACAGGCTACTCGATCAGGAGGTCCCGGGTTCGAATCCCGGTAGGAGAAAATGTTTGTATGATGAGTGCGAGCATTTGTTTACTAAATAAACGGTTGTTGTTGGTATGGTTGAGCGGAGCGATGGCTGGCACATGCGTCATACTTGTGAACAGGTACCACTAGTGGAAATGGTCATCTCTAAGCTTCCTTGATTTTGTAATAATTTACCTACATATTCATCAATAGTATCATTTTTGAGGGATTTTTGAGGTATATGGCATTATAGGATATTATATATAAAACAATACAATTATTATTGTAATGACGTCCTCAGACAAGTGTTTAAAATTAATGAAAGATGTTTAGCTTTATTAGGTCTTTGTATATTAATTGTTGACCTTTGTGTATTGTAATACCTATATTGTGAAGGTGCATTGTCGGACAGCCTTTAAATACAGTAAATATTCTTATCATTAGGTACTTATTGGTACTTTAATATACCTTTTTTATACTCTGTGCGACACTGCGCTGCTAAATACTATTACTGTGTAATTAAACATTGTAACTTAATGATTGAAAAGAGTGACTACACGAGTTTGTTGCCGGAATCTTCTCGGTAGTTCAACTTTTGGAACCGGTGTAAATTCAGACAGACTGACTGACAGACAGACTGACTGACAGACAGACTGACTGACGGACAGACAGACAGACTGACTGACGGACAGACGGACCGACAGACAGACCGATAGACAGACTGACATAACATTATTAGCTTACGTAGATGCAGATAAGACAGAGAGACAAACATTATGAAATTGTTAGTTAGTTAATATTATTTTTATGTGATAGACTTAAGGGTTTTTTTGTTGACGATTCAAAAGTGCTTCTTGGGGGCCTAATTGAATATAGATATTTTCATTTTCATTTTTCATTTTTAAAAATATAAAAATCAATTTAGTATATTTGTAATATTGATATACATATTATTATTATTTTACCGTTATCTAGTATCCATAACACAAACTCCTAATGATGCTTACTTTGGGCTAGCTAGAGGTGTGAGTGTAAGAATATTATTATTATTATTATTCACAGTAATTACAATGACAACCTTTATTTTTCTTAGTTTTTAAATTAGGTACCTACCATAGGCATGACAAATGACTCAATCCCGGCTAACCTTGAACGGAAAGTGGAATCCAAATGTAGACAAATATTGTCCTGGACTTCACAACCCACAATGTGCCTCTTCACGCTTCCTTTGATGTAACCAATATCGTAGCAAGGAGGGAAAACGGACCAAAACAGCGACTTCCATACTTTAGTAGTATAACCGTTGATTTGCGTTTTAAATAAGGAGGTTTGATAGGCCAACCTTGGATTCCCTATTGCACTGCCAGGTCTGTTATTAAGTGTTTTGTTTAACTCAATTATCAACAAGATATCGTGGATCACAGATTACTTAAGACAATGTAAACAGGATTGAAATAGGTGTGTCAGTGGGAATTGTGATTCTCCATGACACACCGAGCGGTGTCTTTTTGGCGGTGCCATGGGAATGAACGGGGGTTACCGCCTATCTTTGAGCGTATTAACGTTAAAATTATAGTCTAAGTAAACACGTAAGGTATTAATTTAACAAATATGAGACGCAAAAGTGAAGCATACAATAATCTCTTTAAACATTCAAACCGTTTATCTTTAAACCGGGATAAACCTCATATTTTAATTTCCCCGCAATCCACGGAACCTTATTTAAGCTTATTTATCCAGAAATCCCTTAAGACCCCTCAGAACTTCCCACTATTACGATTCACAGGCAAAACAAACAATCTCTTGTTCAGTACGAGGCTTATCAACGACTGTCTACGAAATTGAACATTCCGCACGCTGAGAAGCAATTATCCTTCGTCTTAACACTGTTCTACGTCAAATTAAATAAGGACTTCCCCTTAAAATCAGGGATTTCAACACCAAGAATTTGTTTATATCACTCAATTGATAATAATTAAAAAAAATATTGAAAAGTTATGTGTAACTGTTTTATTTCACTTTTGTAAAAATAAAAACAAGCCATGTCTTGTCGTCAAAGAACGGATTAGAAACTTATAATGGTTTGCAGCTCCCTTTAAGCGTCAATAATATTTGTATAGCAAGGCTTAAAATCTACGTCAGTAAACAACTATTAATGTATAAGAATAGCTAAACAAGTACGGTTTTTAATCTCTAACATCACAATAATGTAAAATCTCGAACAATAATAATATAGGTATCTGAACAAGCCTCATTCTTAAAATAGAAAAAAACTGTTTTGTAAGTTCTTATTATTGTTTAAATACTCCATAGCATTATAGAAGCCTTTTTCATATTAGTTATTTATGATACTAGTTCGGTAAGTTGGTTTTTACAAACGAGTAGATGAATGTACACACGACAACACATCAAAGTGTGAAAGTTGCACTACGAAAGCCGCCTCTATTACGATCGCAGTAAAGGCGGTGACAAGGTCAAACTGTTACGCTTGTTGGCTGTCGACTGTACTTACCATAGTCACGAGTTTGAAAATATCATTTTTCGCTCGTGTATCATACAACGTTTCTCAACAGATTTGCGATAAAACAGTGCAATATTATTATTTTATCATTATTTTGTTTATAAATATCCGTCGGAAAGTCGCAACAGTTTTTGACGTTCCAAATATGAAATGGCGGACATTTGCAAATGGCGCCACATCTGCGTGGTGAAAATTAGAAAATGAGACATCTTTCGTCTCATTTTCTTTTTAATATTAAAATTAGACAATTGTATTGAGCTGAAGCACATACAAGGAGGTTCGATCATTCAGCCTGTTTATTGTCATAATGTGAAACTCCTTGGTGGAATTCTTCAACATTTTTTAGGAAATGAAAAATAAAACCGTAATGAATACGCACGGTGCCATACAATGGAGCGTGCGGAACAACATGTACTTGGTGTGACTACCTATTTTACCGCAGGCTACGTGTATGGTGCGTAATATTTAACTTTGAACAATGAATACAGGCTTCGTAAATGCATTTTTGAGAAAATATGTTCAAAAATAATTTATACAATAAGTTTTTGCATCTAATCAGAAAGGCGTAGGACACATATTCGCAATGTACTTATTACAATCACTGTAACATTCAATTGAATCAACCACAAACGACTCGCTAAATAAATGATTGATTTTATATACTTTACGAGGTAGAGCTTCGCCTTTATTTCAGCTGACGATAAGTCTGAAGATGGCAGCGAGCAGCACCGGATTTCTCAACCACATTAAAACGTCTAACTTACGTCCAACTGCTGGATCACAATTAATCTGGTAACATTAGTAGATTTAGGTAAGATGGTGAAAACTAGCTAGGCGGACTTATAAAACCCTACCACCAACCAAAATATCTCTTTCTCTAAGCATTAATGAGGGTAAACAGGTAGTGTGTAGTAGTAGTATTTAACACACGAGATTGTGGCCCGCGCGCTGTCAACCTCAGGGGAATACCCTTGCTTGTAAAGGTGACAGTCGAAATAAATACTCATTAATACTCATATACTGTGTGGCGACGACAATAAATTAAAACATGGGCTATATTATTTGATTGAAATGTTTTTTTTTCTTCCATAAAATGCCGTCATTGTCATGAAATGTCATGAAATGACCAATAAGATGTGTTTGAAAGCTGTAAAACATTTTTATGAATTAATATAGAGTTTTAATTTATATTTGGTATTGTAGTTACCATCCTGTATAATACAATAGCATTTATAACATGTAACATAATTAACACTGATGAAAAGGGGTCAGAGTAATATGGGACCAATTCACAAATCTTGAAAAAAAACCACTCGAATACCTACTGCTCTAAAATGTATGAAACAGCTGTTTTTTTGTCGTATAAAAAAGTTGTTTGGAATTGGCTGTCATTGTAACTATTAAAACTAGTTAGTCATTACATTTTTTTTATTATTTACCCTTCATTTTGAAAATTGATGCCGACGGTACTCAACGCCTATAAGGCTTAAAAGGTTTACTACTACCCATTAATTAGGTTAAGAGGATGGCTTGTCGGAACAGATGACGACACGAAACTGTAATCAAGTATCGCTACTTGCTTTTTTTACTATTTATACTGAAACACTGTGTGTAGGAGTCGTGAATTATAATGATTGAAAATTGTTGAAATTTATTCGACTGGCTGGCCGAGTGGTCTGTACCCCAGGTTACTCGGTCAAGAGGTCCCGGGTTCGAATCCCGGTAGGAACAAATGTTTGTATGATGAGTACGAGCATTTGTTTTCGAGTCATGGATGTTTATACAGGGTGGTGCTGTCAATGCGACAATAAATTAAAACATGGGCTAGGTATATTAGTCCATAGAAATGGTTTGCCACTTTCAAACATTTCGTATTCAATCGATAACTTTATGACTTTTGTATGAAATAATTCTGCCAACGTTACACTATGCCATACAAATGTCATGAAATTATAAAATGATTACGATATTTTTGAAAGTGGCAAACCATTTCTATGGATTTATATATAGCCCATGTTTAAATTTATTGTCGCATTGACGGCAACACCCTGTATATGTTTATTTAGTATATTTCTAATATTTATATACACATTATTATCATTATTTCTCCGTTATTTAGTGTCCATAACACAAGCTCTAAATAATGCTTACTTTGGGCTAGATAATAGGTGTGAGTGTATTAATATTATTATATTAGGTTGGGGAAAAAGTCTTTTCGCATTATAGTATGTATGAACTTGTAATAAAATCTCTTTGGCTGTACTATTTGTATCTGGCTGGTTTTGGTATCATTAAAAGTTTAGATTTTAAAAAATATAATTCCAAATTCAAATTAGGAAAGTGTGTGGTTTCATTTGTTTTTCGTACTGGCAAGATGAGTGAATCTAATGAAGAAATTCGATACATTTTAAAATTTTCCTACAAAAAAGGTAAAAATGAACCGCAAGCCGCGAAAAAAAATTGCGATGTTTATGGACCTAGTTCAGTGTCTGTGAAAGTAGCACAAATTTGGTTTAAGCGTTTTCAATCCGGAAATTTTGATGTCAAAGATGCACGTCGCTTTGGTCGCCCTATTACGGATAAAATTGATGCCATTTTTGAAAAACTGGAGCATGATCGGCATATAACTAGTTACGACGTAGCTGAAGAACTGGGAATTGACCACAAAACAGTTTTGGCGCATTTGAAAAAAAATGGGTACACAAAAAAGCTCGATATTTGGGTACCCCACGAGCTCACTGAAAGAAACCTAATGAACCGTGTCCTCATTTGTGATTCTTTATTACGACGTAATGAAACCGAATCATTTTTGAAGAAGCTGATAACTGGTGACGAAAAGTGGATCACGTACGACAAGAACGTGCGAAAAAGGTCGTGGTCAATGGCCGGTCAGGCTTCACAGACTGTGGCGAAACCCGGGTTAACTCGCAACAAGGTGATGCTGTGTGTGTGGTTGGATTGGAAGGGTATTATTCATTATGAGCTGTTACCACCAGGCAGGATCATCGATTCTGAACTCTACTGCGAACAACTGATGAGATTAAAGCAAGAAGTTGAGAGAAAGCGGCCGGAATTAATCAACATAAGGGGTGTGGTTTTTCATCATGATAACGCTAGACCACTCAGCAAAAATTAAGAGAGTTTGGCTGGGAGGTGCTAATGCATCCGCCGTATGGTCCTGACCTTGCACCTTCAGATTTCCACCTGTTTCGCTCTCTTCAGAATTCTCTAGGCAGTGTCAGGTTAACATCGCGAGAAGACTGCCAAAACCACTTGTCGCGGTATTTTGATCAGAAGCCCCAAAAATTCTATAGCAATGGGATCATGTCCCTACCTACAAGATGGCAAAAAGTTATCGAAAAAAATGGTACCTACATACTTTAGTTAAATGTAAATATACTATATTAAAAAATGTTTTGAATTTTCTTAAAAAATGCGAAGAAACTTTTTCCCCAACCTATTATTATTATTATTATTCCCTCGGCATTAGTACTTTTGTTTTGACGTGAACATTTATTTGGCCTAGTTTTAGTATTGAAATCAAACTCCGTGATTGAAATATAATAATATAAAATTATAAACTTTTAAGTAACCTCCGGCGTCATTAATCATCTATCTTACTACATCATCTCATTGAGACTATGCCTAAGAACCAAACACGCTATATCTGCTGTGAGTTTCCGAAGAATTGAGCATCCCACAGACTATTTGGTAGTACAACATTAGCTTAAGGTTAGTGTTTCTTGGAAACACCACCAAAGTAACAGTAAACCAAATTTCATATTATTTTGATCGGTGCAAGTTAGTAAAACCCTTTTGCCAATTATTAAATGAGCTGATTGTCATCAAAGGCCTGAACTGATCTTCGTAAATCATAGCTAAGAACGATCACGACAGCTCAAGCAAAAAAAAAACGGATTAAAATCGGTTTATTCGTTTAGGGGGTACGATGCCACAGACAGACACACAGATACAGACAGACACGTCCAGCTTATGACACCCCTCTTTTTTCATAGGGCGTAAAATATAGAGAGGACACGACCCATCACTTATAATTATGTTCTGTTCAAGTGGCTGCCGCGCTAGACTTTACTCAGTGAAATGAAAATCATAGCGCTTTCAAGCTTTTGGTCACGAAAAAACTACATCCTCTTGTTTCAAAATGGTACGTGAGTTTCGTATGCGATGGCTTTTCTATGAGTTTTATTTATTGATTTAATTCTATGCTAACATTATCAGTTAATTTTTCATTTTAGCTGTATAAATAAATATGACTGACTACAAAATTCCTTTTTCTCAAGCGTGCTTGGAAATTTGAGCATTATTTTGACAACCTTCTTCGAGATAAATCGAAATTGCTGTATTAGCCGAATACGTGCGAGCAGCGGCCGGCAATATTTGTATGAAAATCCATATCGGTCGTGTTTTAGCGACCAAATAAGTACATTATAGAAATAGATTAAGTAACTGTAAAGTTTTTTTTGAAAAGTAATTGTACTAATTTTTGCGCATTATTTGAGAAAAGTACTATACAAGCCTTGGCCACAACTAGGCATTGATGAACTTATGTACATTTACACGTTCGTCTATTAATGGACCTAATTCTGAAGACACACGCTAATTATAAATTTTAGAACAGTATATCTCTTTCTCGCAATATGTAATAGGAATTTTTTTTGACAAAAATAAAACCGACCTCAAAACACTAAAATGTGGACCGACCTCAAAACACTTACCTCCTAAAATGTATTTTTTGGTGTGTGTGCCACACACACCAAAAAATACATTTTAGGAGGTAAGTACCACAGTACCGAAATTAAATTATTTTTTCCATTTTAGTGTTTTGAAAAAAAAAAAAAATTAAAATTTTGAAGTCGGTTTTATTTTTGTGTAAAAAAAATTTTTTCTTCACATTTTTAAGCTAAAATTTAACGCACGTTTCTGAATGCCATCTTTTTCGTATTCATTTTGAGAGAAAGAGATGCACTGATCTTAAATTTAGCCTTAGCATGTGTTCTCCAGAATTAGGGCCATTACATTTTTTGCTGGCCGCTGCAGTAGTGTACCATTTTCAACTCTTTTACGTAGTGTTTAGAAAAAGACACAGATTTGTAAAACGACGACGTCTGTTCTAAAACGAACTTCCTACGAGATCTGTAAATACAACATGTGCTAATTTACGAGGTGCAAAGCGTCTAGTGATGTGAATGAAGCAGTCTATTCACTATACGGATATTTATTTGTAACGATATCTAAATGATATGCTTCAATGCTTTAAAACTTGAAAATAAAATCGTTGACATTTATTTCTTTAGTAAATTAATTCGGCGGGCTGGTAAAGAATGTAAGGGTAATAGAGCTACGCCAAATGTCATGTTTTTGGTGACTACACCTTGGGGACAACTTTTTGCTGATTTGCCGATTAGTTTTATAAATATACCTACAAAAATAGTTTGTTTACAATTTTTTTGTGTTCGTCATATCCGTAGAGTTAAAGGTTAGGAATAACAAGTTAAAAGTGTTTTTATCTACGATAAATAGATCTTACGTCTTTGCATTTTGTAGTGTTTCGTCACCTTCTTTGGCGGGTACGGGCCCCGAGCAATATCTCATTACCCAAGCAGCCTATTTAAATAAGGCTGTAAGTTACTCAAAAACGCATGACGTTGTCGTTATTGTCATAGTAACAAATTTTACGGGATATTTTTCCTACGTATAAATATTTAATGACGGATATGTTTTATACCTTACGCACATCTCTAGTCGAGGTGCGAGAGCTCATTAATGAGGCAGAGGGGATACCTATTAACGTACTTTGCTCTACGCGTGTAGGATTCGCTTTGTTCTGTCAGTTTTTGGAAAGGAGTGGTTTCATAATGGCCTTTCTCTTACGAGATTTTACTTAAGGGAATAAAGTAATCTTCATAAAATTCCTAGACTGAATTGGTAATAAAGACCTTGGAAAGACGTATAAAAGTATAGTTCAGTCACGGGTAGTATAATATGTGCCCATTTTCGACGGTAAGAGGCACGAACTGTCAAAAATGGGTACATTCACACACATATTATTATGAGCAAAAAAGTTTTAATTTCGATGATTGTTTTTTTATAAAATTTTATAAGACAAGAGTGGCCAACAAGCGCATAGTCCACCTGGTGGTAAGTGGTTACTGTAGCCTATAGACGCTGGTAACACCTTGGGTACTACTCAGGCGCTGGTTTCCGTTTAAACATTTAAGAGAAAGCAACAAATGAATAAATGTATGAAAAGAGACAAATCCCCTTGCTCCCAAAAAACCAACGCTTTCTCAAGGAGCTCAGGCGACCTTACTCACCGCAGGAACAGAACACTACAAAGTAGTGTCGCTTAGTGATCCATTCCAGTAAAAAACCGTGAGGAGGGTAGTTTTAAAATTTTTGTAATTTATCACTAAAAAGGTGTACCCAGCTTAAAAATTGAGGTTTTCTTGACATTCAACAGAAATCGATTATATTTACCCAGTCTGCCCATTCTATAGATTAATCTAATTTTTTTATAACAAAAATAAAACTGACTTCAAAACACTAAAAAGGAAAAAATAATTAAATTTCAGTACCTAGGTACTTACCTCCTAAAATGTATTTTTGTTAAAAAAAATATGTCACATTTTTAAGTAATTTCCTAAGGTCAAAGCAAGATGGGTGACCGTCAGCACTATCGACTTGTTTGTCTTTGGTTGAAATACATAGTGAAAGAATTATCTTATAACTGTTAACCTTCCATCACCAGCTAATTAACATGAGATGATGACTAACAGAAGCAAATACTTGAATAGCTTTGTAAAAAAGTAAAACATATCTTACGTGGCTATAACATTTGAGGTTTGGCCTCGATTTCCCTGGGATCCCATCATCAGATCCTGACTTGGTGATAATGGGACCACCACAGGAGTAAGTATACTCTATCGAATACAAAAAAAATTTTGAAAATCGGTTCACAATTGACAGAGAAATCGGTGAACATACATATAAAAAAAATACATACAGTGGAACATAATTATTCCTCCTCCTCCTTATTTTTTGAAGTCGGTTAAAAATTGACGAATAAATTTTCGTGAAAATTCCGTTGACAAACAAATAAATATTACCAATTAATGAATGTTTTTCGAACGAATTTAATTAAATGTTAGTTGGGGCCGAAAAAGAAATTTATTTTCGACTGCGCGGATATTGGAAACGGATATTGCCTACACGTATTTCGATACAACAATAAAAGCTCGACTGTACTAACTGATCAATGAAGCAAAATCACTTTTATTCAGTTAACATAAGGTCGAACGGATTTTCTAAGTAACACTTGTATGCACATTCCTATTCGTGGGCGTTTGTTAAATTAGCCAAGGGGATGTCTAATTATGTAATTTGCACTACGTGTCGAGGGTTTGCTTTTGTTCCGCCATTTTGTGGTGGGCGGTTAGAAAATGGCGCCTCTCTTACAAGTTGAGCAGTGTTCTTGGGTATAAAGTGCATTCAATTAAGTTAATGAAAACGGATATTTTAAAATGACAGGGTGTGGTTGAGAGAATTTCAAAAGAAAAATGTTTAGTGGTTTTAATGGGTAGCCTATGATACTATACAAAACTTTAGATTTAATATTTGGACAAAGTGCTAGCTTGTTATTGATATAGTAACTTTGTATATTTTAGTTACACGCCTCCTCAGTTCTGGAATTCCTCATTGAGGGGGATATCAGGGGCCCGTGCGGTGCCAGGCTGAAATAGCACTATCACGTCGTGGGTGACTTCAAACTGACTTAGGGAATGATGGTAGCAGCATCATCTGATCACCAATCCATGGTGCTCATGCAGCACTCCCTCGTGATTAAAAACAGGACATGATATCGGTCCCAGTCACCGGTGGCTACGCTATTCCGGACTATATGGAACCGTTCATAAATCAATGCTTGTTCAGCTGACATCAGATATTGTAAGGCTCTTAATTAGCAAAATAAATATGAAATCAAAGGACACACAATTGTGGCTTTTGTGGTACTCAAGGCTTAAAATAATGGGACTATTAGGATACAGTAGCTTTTGAGCAGCTCGGTTGCGTATT
The DNA here is from genome assembly GCA_947347705.1 of Nymphula nitidulata. Classification (NCBI taxonomy): domain Eukaryota; kingdom Metazoa; phylum Arthropoda; class Insecta; order Lepidoptera; family Crambidae; genus Nymphula; species Nymphula nitidulata. Next base: position 14,636,058 of record OX374636.1, read on the forward strand.
GGGTTTAGCGCAACTTTCGCCATTGTCGATCCCGGGATGGGTCAATCAAAATTTGAAATCTCCAGGTTCTCCATGCTTTCGATGGCACGCTAAGCACGTTAATGAAGGAAAGGTATTGCATTTTTATAATTTTAGTCTTTGTCCATTTCACAATATGACACATATATATTTTTTAAAAATAAAAATAGAAATAACGCTACAGTAAGCACAATCGCCGCGTTTCACTGCAAATACAGATTTTATAAATATCGATCATAATCACAAAATATTGTTGCACTAACCTAGGCTTAGAAATCAGATACATAAGATACATATTAGGTATCATCTACATTAAAGAACTTCTTACCCCAATTTATATTATGTTTAGTATATGAAGATCGGGCAGATTTGTAAATATTATACCTACACCTACCTTAAGTTTCAATGTAATTTTCAATGTATCTTTTTTATTCGATAGGAGTTGCATCTTTCGCTCTAGTATTTTTTTGTTACTCATCCGTTTCTACAAGTAAAATATCAAATGTAAAATCAAGCGTTTCACTGCTAGTTCCCAAAATACGTAGCATGGCTTTGTCACATTCCCCGAAAGGCAGTGCTGAAATAATCACAGTACGCGAAATGTGCGGCGTTGATCGATTCGCCTCCATATCGAGAACAAATGTGTCCGAAACGTGCGCCACTGCCAAACGGTGTGAAAAATACGAAATGTACGAGGGCCTTTACAACTTTGTACTGTGGAAATCTGTTCAATTTGAGTGCATTTTACACAATTTACTGGCGGTACGGCAAACGCTCTGGTTGTGGAATGACTTCGCTGTGGTTTTCTCGGATGAGTAGGGTTTATAATGTGGGGAATTATGAACGCGGGGTAACTCCAAAAGAAGCAATTTATCATCATCATATCAGCCGAGAGACGCTTACTGCTAAGCATAGGTCTCTCCCAAGGGTCACAAACCGATCGGTCCTGCCCTGCACGACTCCATCGTTTAACGTACGTTAAGGCACGTACGTTAAACTGTAGGTATCTGTTAAACATTCAGTTCATAAAAAATAAAATGTATGTAGGTAGTTGTAAGAGGAAATAAAGACAGTTGAATCTAGAACATGTGTTTGCTTGATGTGTAACTTTATACAAACTTTACATGGCGCAGTCGGTAGGATATTTATTGTGCGATTGATTAGAAAAATAAAGTAAATAAAAAATGGAATCGACCTTACAACCGCCGGCACCGTTTTTATTCGAAAATGATTTAAATAATGTTACATCAGGGAATTAAGCAAAGAATGGGAAAAATGGAAAAAATCGTTCGAGATATACTATGAAGCATGTGAATTACACAAAAAAGAGAAAAAAGTGCAAATGCTTCCAAAGCACGGAGGAGTTTGAGATTACAAAATTTTATTGATCCATCCCGGGATGGACCATGGCGAAAGTTGCTATGTTTTCGTAATCGAAACCAGAGCGTTGAAACCACTACGCCACTGAGCTACTCCACGATTTCGAAACACAATTGGTTTTTAATTGTCATAAAACCCATGGGGGTCTAACGTCATATTATAACTATTTTAATACTTTTAACAAATACATACGATTCGATCTACCATGTAACATTGGATATAAAACTCTAATACCCACGGCTGACTAGTTCAGCAGCGACAAGGCTAGCAGAGCCTGGATCGTGAAATTCGGCTCAGATTTTTCCTTTGTCACGTACCGCTCGGAACGGATTCCGTGAAAGTCCTGCGGGATTTTCGTGATGATAGCCGGTGGCAATGTGGGGCACTTTAATTATATTTACAAATGATGTCACAGCATTTATCACTCTTGTTCTGAGACATTTTTTTTTATATAGAAACGGTTATTTACGGGGTACAATCTTTACTTTTCGTTCGGTTTATTTATTTATTCTTACATTGTTCTGATTAGAAAAATGCAATTGCAAAAGGGTAAATTACGTTTTGCAAGCTTACTCTTCTTCTTCGGTGTTATAAAACATAAAAGGCCACCTTACTTATTTGAAAAACTTCAGTTTGCTCAAAGACAAGCACGAATGAAATATCGAATTCATGGTCCAACTTTCAACATTGCCGCATTTCGCGGCAGCTTTCGGTATTCGGCTTCTAAATGTTGGAATAGCATCCCTCCCCCTTTTAGGTATAGTTTGAGTATTGGAACTTTTAGGTTGACGTATAGGAAATATTTGATGGACACTCAAAAAGCCGAGTAACGAAAATTTTATTACATTTTTATCTATTTTAGTGTACTTAGGTCTTATTATACCTGTATACAATATGCCTGCCTTAATTTTATAGTTTATGTATGTACCTCATTTATGTGTTTACTTATCTATTTGACTATTTATCTACGTCAGTCCTGAGCAGAGAAAGTGCTTTACTGTTTTTGCATTGCCTAACGCCGCCTGTCATAATATGGTATCCGAAGTGATATTATGGTATCCGCAGAATACCAGCGTCGAAGCACTCTGTGCCTCGGCATGAGCTGAGCGGGGCCCAATTTGGCTTAAAAACTGTGTATATTTTATTTTATCTATTTTTGTATTTTTGTAATGTGTTTTTTTTTGCCAAATAAACATTCATTCATTCATTCAAAAGAGTGTGATAAAAACCTACAAGCCTTTTTGAAACAAAAACTCCTTCATTTTAAATTTCGAACGTTTGTATAAGACACTAAGACTGTAACATCCGAACTTATAATCAGAAATGAAACAACAATAGACGCGATAACTCCTTTGCTATACCGTCAGCCGCAAGTTTGCTGTATCTGTCAATGTCGAATATAATAATATTTTCGTTACACTTGAAGAGAAAGAAACAGAAAAAAAAATGTGTTTCTGGCGGTATTGGATGGTGTTACGGTTAAAAATATTGACTGACGTCAATATTTTTAATACAATAATTACAAAATTGTGTCTGAGCAAACGCTGTGCTGTAACATTGGTGTAGTCCTGTGAAGAAAGTGTTTGTGTTGACGTGCAATTACGAGAACATTCTATTAAAAGTGAATTTGATGTGATGTGATGTGAAAGATTTGATGTGTGTGATGTGTCTTTCAAATCAAAATCGTGGTTATCCACCTCACTAAAGTAGCATCACGGAGTTTGTCGTCAGCGTAACTCTCCCAAGATGCATTCAAATGTGTTACACCAGCATTCTAATGCAAAATTAGTATAATTTTAAGAAAATACACGCTATATCTGCTGTAAGTTTCTGAAGAATTAACCATTTCGCAGACTTTTTGATGGTATAGGATCAGTAGGGTAATGCGGGATAGTGCTGACTTTGTATGCGCCATAACAGCATTTCGGAACACTTCAGCTTATTTTTTTAATGTGATACGCTCTCTATAGTTGTACGAGCAAGCTCGTACATTATCCACAATAATCACATCAGCACAATTTTAACCTACTTAGGGAAACACGCAACTTTACTTTAATTTTCACTTAATTGTTTAATTTAGTTCGTTCGCATAGATCAAGCCTTTCAGTCGCGCGTTCTCACCTTACCATCAAACCCATTCTAGTATAATCAAGTTATCAATTAAATTAGTGTCTTCTATCCAATCAAACAATCGTATAATTTTATCTCCAATATCAAATCGTACGGCCTCCCCGTACATGTGGTCCTTCGAGCAACCGTTAGCGGGACTTCTACACGCGTTCGTCAGTGACCTGATTACGTGTTAGTGTTTCCGTCAGGCGGCCTATCGCGACATAGTGCATTTAGTGACGTGTCCAAAACTGTGTTACTAAGCGATCAAGAGGGCAGTGACACATCAACAGTATTAGATCTGTGCAATCAAGCAGCACAGGTTATTCAGTACCCGAGAATCAAGATTGGGTACACCAGGTCTAAGCAGGTCAGCAGGCTTGACGTAACAAGAAGCGTCAATCTTGCAACAGCGCTACAGTGAGAACATCAGCATCTTTACTGCAGCACCGCCGCATCAGCATCGGCCTATCAGCAGGAGAAGCAACGGGCAGTATCTTCAGACCAAGTAAGATCAGTCCTTTTTATTTATATCTCCATAATGTCCATCAACGACATTCTCGCTACTCAGCAACAGCTCTCGCATGCAATTGAGAACATTTATACTAATTTCAAGAAGGATGGGTCAGACAGAAAAACAGGAGACTACATCAAGCGCAGGTTGGATACTCTAGACAGCTATTGGTTCGAATATGAGAATAATTACAGCCAGTTGTCACAGCTAGACATAGATACAGCAAACAGGGAAAGGATAAACCAGGATTACAATTAGGGCATGCACCCGGTTCTACCCGGTTCCGAAAAGACCCGGTTCTACCCGGTTCTTTCAGCTCTCAAAGAACCGGTTCTTAAAAATATATTACCCGGGTTTTTCGGTTCTTTCTGTTCCTATGAATGTCATCAAAGAAATCAAATATTTAACAATATTGTTTGTGATAAATCAAACTTGGAATATGTAAGGCGTGGCATGGCGTAGTAAGGGTATGGGGCAGCATAGCAGTTCACAGCATTCATTCGCCACCATTTTGTCTTGCTCAGTCAGTGCATCGTTAATTATCAAAGTGTACTGGTGTGTTCATTTAAACAAAAGTAATAATCGTTATTATTATTGTAAGTTTGGACATGTAAGTATAGATACCATATTTTGCAATGAAATGAAATAATTTATTCAGAAACACACAATTATGACTACAGAAGCCAAATACAATACATTTGAACAAATAACAATATAAATATGTCACTGAAAAGGAATCCACTCAGCATAAGCTGAAGCATCCTTGGACACTACGACGCTGGTCTTCCGTGGATACTTTTTTGTTACATTCTTTTGTTTTCACTTAATACACATCACAAAGTTAGCTAAATGCAAATTAATAAAGTATTTAATAGGTACTTTTTTCATTTTACCGTACTTATATACTCTTTTTTTGGTCGCTCAGGTCGCCGGTCACTTGACGCATTTTTGTGCGTGGAAAAAATATTAGACCTCACAGTGGATGAGTGTGATGACTCATCAGATCACTGATGACAGTGAAAAGGGAGACCGATAGACCCAACTAACTACCGCCCAATAGCTGTCACCACAGATCTTTGCAAGGTTATGGAACGGATTTCAAAAATAGCCAGCTGGTCCGTAACTTAGAAGATAGCTCATTAATTATTGATAGTCAGTATTGGTTTCGCCTGAAACGGTCAACGGGTGATCTTCGAGCGTATTTATTGCATGTCTGGGGTGAAGCTATAGATAAACGTGGTGAGTCAGTGGCTGTTAGACATTGCTAAAGCTTTTCATCGGGTCTGGCACAGGGCTCTTTTCTCTAAGCTCCCGGCATACGGTCTACTCACTCAGCTGAGTGGGCAGACCGTATGACCGTATACGGCGATCCAGTTGCAGAGCTCAGCAACTGGATCGCCGGCCTACTGCATAAGCAGAGAATCCGTGTTCGGGGTTCATGCCAGTGAACGCTGGTGTACTTCAAGACTCTGTTCTATCCCCTACTCTCTTTCTTCTTAATATCAATGACATGCTTCTATTAGGAAACATTCATTGCTATGTGGATGACAGTACAGTGCATGGTGGATATTACGGTCGCCCAGGGACTGGGCGCGTTGAAACCTAGATGGAGAGAATGAACTTACCATTGAGCTCGACAGGGTGTTGAACCTCATACCTGAATGGGGATCTAACAATCTTAATGAGTTCAATGCCAAGAAAACACAGGAGTGCGAGTTTACAGCCAAAATGTCGCCGTTCCTTCCCCTTCCCTCTCTTTAGGGCACTTAAAAAATGTGCCTCTTTCGGCACAGGGTTCCATCAACTTGCTCAGTATGGAAATATGCTGCGATTTGAATCAGAGGAATTATATCGAAACTTTTATCAGAACAGTCTCCCAGAAGCTCGGTGTACTGAACAAGGTGCGTCGATTTTTCACGCTAGATCAATTATGCCTTCTGTACAATACTCAGGTCCGGTATTGCGTTGAATATTGCTCGCACTTTTGGGGATGGCTCCCCCAAGTACCTCCTCGATCTTATCCCACCTTCCCCTTCTTACTCAGGAGCACGCGTGCCGGTCTTCGAAGTCATCAATTTACTGTTTCCACTTCAACATCTCGCACAAAGAAGTTAAGTTACTCGTTTCTTTGTCGGACTTCCAAAACTTGGAATTTATTGCCGGCACACTTCGAGCCTCTGCAATTGCGGCGAGACATTTCAACAATTATTGCATCGCTTTTTGAACTTATCCCACCTTCTTCCTTCCTCTTTCCCTCGTGCGTGGCGGTCTTCGGAGTCATCAATTCACGCAATTCAAGATCGCGCACAAAGAAGTTTAGTAACTCGATTCTTTGTCTTCAAAATCTTGGAATTCTTTGCCAGTACATGTGTTTCCTCCTTCCTTTAAAATGGGTTCCTTCTTATGGGCTGGCAAGGTGGAGGCGGCTAGAACAGTGTGTTTCAAGCTTCACTAGCTGTCTCACTAGCATATGGACTTTTCTTACCGCTTCACATATTGATATACATGACATATTGATTATTTAAAAACTTTGTTTAGCAATTTCCCATATTATTTATTTTCTTAACTGTGATTAGATAGATAGATAGAGTTTCTAAACAAAACCAAAACAAATTAAATAGAATTTAATTTCACGACCCGAAAGAACCGAAAAAACCCGGGTACCCGGTTCTTCGGTAAAACGGAACCGAAAAACCCGGTTCCTAAATAAGGTCCGGTTCTGCATCCCCTAATTACAATCGATTGAAGGAGAGATTCAGTAACATTAGAGCTCATATTCAAAATTATCAGCCTTTTGCAGAGGGTAGACCAAGTACACCTCTGTTAAAGCCTCCGTCATTCGTAAGCAAGCAGAATGAGCCAAATACAGCTCAACATACATCGAAAGCATCATCTAGTAAAACAGAGGATATGTTAAAGAAACAGCAAAGCAATTTCAAGGCTTTTCAAAGAACGGCAACAAAAATCAACATAGACTCAGTTTCACAAAAATGGGAGTTCGAAGATCTGTTGCGTACTCTCCATTCTCGTTGGGCTGCTATCGACTCTTTACATTGGGAGCTAGATAGCGACCTAAGCGGTTCAAACAGGGAGTATGAAGAGACATTTTCTCAGTACGAAAAAGAATACGATACTTTAAAAATGGCCATTAACAAGAAGATGTGGTCTGTAGTGCATCAAGAAAAATCGACTCCACAAATGGAAGTTCCGACCTTTAGTGGAAATTATCACAATTGGATTTCATTCAAAGATCTTTTTAACGAAACCGTCCATAGCAATCCATCTATATCAGACGCCCAAAAAATGCAACATTTGAAATCGAAAGTTAAAGGAGAAGCAGAGAGACTCATTCACCATTTACATGTGAGTTCCGACAATTACAAGGTTTGTTGGGACATTTTAAACCAGAGGTATAACAATAAGAAGCTTTTATTTACATCTCACATCAATATATTAATGAATATTCCTATTACGCAGCAACAATCAGCCACCCATCTTAAGCGAATTCATGATACCACTCTGGAATGCCTCAACGCCATAAAAAACCTAGGAGTTGATACTAGCTCTTGGGACCCTCTTCTCGTACATATTTTGACTCAAAAATTGGATACAGTATCATACACCGATTACGTAGAATCTGTAAAAGACCCAAGAGAACTACCAGTACTGCAAGAACTACTAAACTTTCTCGAAACAAAATTCACCATCTTAGAATCTGCGCGGAGAAAACAAGATAATACATTGCAAAAATATCCAGTCGGAAGTCAGGGGTCAAAGTATCAAAGTTATAATCATAAAATAAATCAATTTAAACATTCATTTTCAACAAGCAGCAAAATTACACCGCAGCCTACTTACAACAAGAAAGTAATGTCAGCGAAAACTGGCATGTGTTCGGTGTGTCATGGAGACCACGGCATTTATTTTTGTCCAAAATTTTTAGAAATGCCACCTTACAACAAACTCAAGATGATAAATAATCTCAACCTATGCCATAACTGTCTTCATTATCATCCAGGAAAACCTTGCTTATCAGAAAATGTTTGTCGTGAATGCAATAAAGCTCATAATAGCTTGTTGCACGCAGCGTTTTCGCAATCACTTCGCTCGGCAACAGACAGCAAAGCGGGGTCTGCGAGCGCGCAAGGGGGGAGTGCAAGCAAAAGTGCTAACGCAGGGATTCAAGTCTGCAATGAAACGACTGTAACACATGCATCGGTCAATGAACCCGTCCAAGTTTTACTGCCAACCGCCGTCGTCAAGATACAAGCCGTTGATGGCACTTACCATGTCATGCGTGCCCTTCTAGACCAAGGGTCCCAGACCTCTCTAATTACAGAGCATGCAGCCCAGCTTTTAAACATACCTAGAATGAGATGCAAGGGAATAATCTCAGGCATAGGTGACAAGGAAAGCAATTGCAAAGGCATTATCAGTATCAAATGTCATTCAATGGTAAGTGACTTTACCTTTGTAACAGAAACTTTAATCATGAAACAACTCATAAAGAATCTACCAAGTCAAACTTTCTCCAAACCAGATTGGTCATACTTAGATCACATTAAATTAGCTGATCCCGACTTCTGCCACAGCCGCCCCGTAGATATTTTACTAGGAGCTGACGTTTATTCGACTATTTTAATGGACGGCATCTGCAGAGCAAACTCATCCCTTCCGATTGCTCAACAGACACAGCTTGGGTGGATTTTGAGTGGCAATGCCAAAACCTTTCAATGCAACGTGGTTTTACAAGACCTTGACGAAATCCAGAAGTTTTGGGAGATAGAAGAAATAGCTGAACAAGTAGAGCTATCGTCAGAAGACCAACAATGTATTGACTTCTATCAGTCAACCACAAAAAGAAGGGAAGATGGAAGATACGAAGTACGCATACCATTTAAGCCTAATTATCAAGAAAAATTAGGGCAATCTAAAAATAAAGCTATAGCTCAGTTTTACAAGTTAGAACAAAAATTATCAAAAAATATTAACATAGAAAAAGAATATAAGTTATTTATAAATGAATACATTTCGCTCGGACACATGATACCTGATGACGATTGCAATTCAAGCTTTAAGTGTTATTTACCTCACCATTGCGTCATTCGCGAACAATCTACGACTACAAAATTACGTGTCGTTTTCAACGCGTCAGATAAAACAACATCAGGACTAAGTTTGAATGACGTAATGTGTAGGGGTCCAAATCTCCAACAAGATCTTCAGAGTCTCATTATCAAGTGGAGACAGCATCGTTTCGCGTTTACAGCTGACCTGGAAAAGATGTTTAGACAAATATGGCTCAATAAACAAGACCAAAATTTACAGATAATAATATGGCGAGACAATCAAACCAAAAAACTCATGGAGTACAAATTAGGAACCGTTACCTACGGTACTAAAGCGGCACCATTCCTTGCCATGATGACACTTAAACAGTTAGCTCACGATGAAAGAATAAATTACCAAGGAAGTCCAGCACCTCGAGTTCTTGAGGAGTCGTTCTACATGGATGACCTGATGGATGGATCCCATTCCCTGGAAGCCGCCAAAGAGTTGCAAAGAGATATGATCAATCTGCTAAGATCAGGGGGATTTCATCTCAGAAAATGGAAATCAAATGCACCCGAGCTTCTAGATGGAGTAGATAAAGATCAGAAACCTCAAGATTTTGATTTTAAGCAACCAGAAACAACCAAAGCTCTTGGCCTTGGGTGGAATCCAGAGAGAGATCAGTTCACATTCCAATCTCAGATTTCTTCGTCAACATCAAACATTATTACTAAAAGAACACTGCTATCCAACATATCAAAGATATTTGATCCGCTAGGCTGGCTAGCTCCTCTTACAGTCAAGCTGAAACTACTGTTTCAAGATGTATGGAAAGCTACTATGAGATGGGATGAGCCTGTGCCTCAGGATATCAGTGAGAAATGGAACAAGCTAAAAGCAGACATAGACGTCATAAGCCAATATCAAGTACCAAGGTGGCTGCAAACTAAAAACAGAGATCATATAGAGCTGCACGGCTTTTGTGACGCAAGCACTAAAGCTTATGCATGCGTCATCTATTGTAAAATAAACAAAAACAATGGTTCATCAATTGTAATAGTATCGGGAAAAACAAAGTTAGTTCCCATTAAGAAGAACACTTCACTGCCCCGTTTAGAACTTTGTGGGGCACTACTATTATCAAACCTCATGGCTAAAGTCAGGAAATGCCTGAACAATCATGAAATTACTGTCTACGGTTGGGTAGACTCTATGGTAGTGTTGGGCTGGCTCAATGGCGATGTCGATCGATGGAAGCCGTTTGTAGCCAACCGAGTGAGACAAGTCAAGACGTCAATGGACTCAAGTTGTTGGCGTTACATTAAGTCAGAGGACAACCTGGCTGACTGTGCTAGCCGAGGCTTGACGGCTTCTCAACTCAAAGATCACTCTTTGTGGTGGCAGGGCCCTACTTGGTTAAGCACATTTAATTTTAAAGATCAGAAAAAACAGGATTATTACACTAATTTAGATTTAAAATCAACAAAACAAGTCAATGTAATGCAATTATCTAATGAAAAAATTATCACTGAACAAATATTAGAAAAACAAAGCTCATTAACAAAAGCAATCCGGGTAGTAGCATGGGTACTCAGATTCAGAAACAAGGAATTTAAACCTAAATATTTAACGGCTCAAGAGTTAAATAAAGCAAGACTAGTAATAGTTCGGAATATTCAGCACAAAGAGTTTTTTGAAGAAATTAGTAATTTGATAGAATGCAGAGTCATAAGTAAAAAGGCCAAAATATTCAATCTAAACCCTATATTAGATGAAAACAATATCCTACGAGTAGGTGGCCGACTAAGACACGCAAACATGGACCCCGAAATGAAACACCCAGCTATTATTCCTAGCCATACCAGACTAGCAGAGCTTATCATCGACCAAGCACATGAATTCACATATCATGGTGGAGCGCGCTTAACGACCGCTTATATTCGACAAAAATATTGGCTCATTGGAGGATACAATGCCGCAAAGAAGCGCCTCCGATCGTGTGTCAAATGTAAAAAGCACAGCCCTACTCCGTTAAATCAGATAATGGGAGACTTACCTTCAGCTAGAATAAATCCTTCGCGCCCCTTCTATCATTGTGGCGTAGATTACACCGGTAATGTCTTTATTAAAGCCAGCAAGGGACGTGGGATTAAAACCACTAAAGGTTATGTGGCTGTCTTTATATGCATGTCCACCAAAGCAGTACATCTGGAGCTCGTCTCAGATCTGACAGCTTCCGCCTTCCTCGCAGCATTACGTAGAATGTCAGCGAGAAGAGGAGTACCCGGTCATATCTACAGCGACCAGGGTACTAACTTCATAGGGGCTAATAAAGTATTACATCAAGAGTAAATGCAGCTTACTAGTTCCTTTAATCAAGAATTTATGACAGAAGTAGCAAGTATGGGCACGGAATGGCACTTTAATGCACCCTCTTGGCCCTCAGCTGGCGGTCTGTGGGAGGCCGCTGTAAAAAGTCTGAAATATCACCTTAAGAGAGTGATCGGTGAACAGAAGCTGACTTTTGAGGAATTCACCACTCTTTTATCTCAACTTGAAGGATGCCTTAATTCCCGGCCCCTTTGCCCAGTCACTGAAGATCCTGAAGACTTAGATTTTTTGACACCTTCCCATTTTTTAGCAAGTGGACCTACTTTGACTCTCCATGACACAGAAACAGATCTAAGAACCAGGTGGCATCTTACCCAAAAAATATTTAATGACATTTGGAAGCGTTGGCGAAGCGAGTACCTTACGCAACTCTCCACAAGAAGTAAATGGAAAGAGCCGGAAAGAAATATTCAATTGAACGACGCTGCCATTATCAAAGATGACATCCTACCAGCAGGCAAATGGGCTTTAGGTCGTGTTGTACAATTACACCCTGGAGCGGACGGTTACACAAGAGTCGTCACACTAAAAACAAGAAATGGTTCACTAAAGCGTCCAATAGTGAAACTATCAATATTACCAGTAAATCATAGAGAAAACCAAGATAAACAGCAAGAAAAGAAAGAAAATTATTCAGAACGAATATCATCCGGCGTAAATAAAAAGAAATCATGTCTCACAACAATATTATTATCCATGATGCTATTTTTATTCATCACACCTGTTAAGTGCTCATATAATACCATTACATTACAAAATAATAAGAGCTTATATTTTGATCGTATTTCAAACATGAATTTAATACGAGACGACTGGCGCCTTATTGTCTACTACGATACAAAACCTTATCAAGACGGGAATGCAGCGTTAGCGAAATACCTTAGGTACGTAGAAGACATATGCTCAAGAATAAGTATGGAATCAAATTGCAACGGCATCATATCACAGTTACGTCACGAGGTTACGGAACTACAACACTATAATACTATCTTAATGAGTCATAATCATAACATGAATGACCCCACGAGAATAGTACACCGGAGCCGACGCGGTCTAATCAATGGCATCGGCTCCATTGCGAACTCTCTCTTTGGAGTTTTAGACCAAAGCTTCGCAGACAAATATGAAAAAGACATAACCCTTATAAAGGAAAACCAAAAGCATTTAGCGACCCTCTGGAAAAACCAAACTTCTGTAGTTGAGGCCGAATTCAATCTGCTAAAGCGAACAGAAAATATCATCGACCAGCATCATAAGCTAATCAATAAAAAATTTAACAATATAGAAAATTCCATCCATCAAATAAAGAGTGAAATCCAAAATGTCTCTCTTGTCAATGAATTTATCACCACATCTATAATAACAAATAACATTTTATTAAATTTAAAAAACATTCAAGAGACGTTACTCGACACCGTTACCAACATTTACAATGGAAAATTCAATTTTCACTTGATTCCACCAGATCAGTTGAGACATGAACTCAGTGTTATAGCTGGACAGCTGCCCAGAGACTTGTCCATCCCTATAGAAAATTTTGGGGACTTGTCCGAGATATATAATTTGCTACAAGTGAGAGCAAGAATAACGAACAACTACATTATTTTTGAGATAAAAATACCTCTCATTGGCAGCGATACCTACGAAATTTTAAAAATCATACCTATACCTCATTTAACAAAAAATAATGAAGAGATAGTCGTAGTGCCAATATCGAAATATGTTGCTGTCAGTCTAAAAAAAGATGCTTTTATGACCATAACAGAACAAGATTTAAACTCCTGTTTGCAAAGAAATATCGAAAGAATGCTGTGTCACATCAAGAGGCCCATCTTTCATATTAAAGATGATCACAATTTTTGCGAGCGCCTGTATAATACAAGAAAATGCAAAACAATTAGCCGCCCATGCAATAACAAATGGACGGAATTGCAGAAAATAAATACATATTTTTATTTTTGCTGCGAACGATGTCAGTTAAAATTGCTATGTGAAGATCAAGTTACCGCAGTGCAAATGACCCACGCTGGCCTATTTAACATCGGTCAAGGGTGCGTTATCAAATCACCTGACTTCTTTGTGTACTCACATAAACAAGACGTGAGTAAACTGAGTATCAGTCCTGATATACAAACCCCAGAGATATCACCAATAAATCATATAATAAATATCTCTATACCGGAAGAGTATATACCGATCAATGTAACTAATGATATCGCTCACAATCTTCACCTACAACAGATCAAGCAGCAGCTAGAGATAATGAAACGAAGTGATCCCATCATAGAAAACGTTTCTTATCATGATATTCACCACTACGTGGCTATATACGTCCTGTTCGCGGTTGTAGCCTGTGGCGGCGCAGTCCTCATATGGTGGCGCTGCAGGCGCGCCAGGGCTGCGGCCGCGGGAACGGCACAAGTACCAGGGCAACAGCCGCCAACTACGCTGCGTGTACCATCCCCAAGCGTCAATGTGCAGTGTAGTGAATACAATATGGGCATCAGTGTAGTGAAACAAATGAATTACCAAAACAAAGTGCGCGTGTGATAAAAAAACTAAACAAAAGCACATCGCCAGTGCAACTTCGTTCCGTATATACTATATCGGATGAGAGTGTAAACTAAGTGTAGACGTGTAGTAGATATAATAAACAAAATATTGTCAATCATCTTGTAAACATAGTTGTCAAGAATAACATACTAACACAAAACCATTTAGTACATAAAAAACAAATGTTTCATCCTTGTAATCATATATTCAAGCATCTAATCATCCCTACTAACTTCATCTTTCTCGCCCGGGAATATGTACGAGCAAGCTCGTACATTATCCACAATAATCACATCAGCACAATTTTAACCTACTTAGGGAAACACGCAACTTTACTTTAATTTTCACTTAATTGTTTAATTTAGTTCGTTCGCATAGATCAAGCCTTTCAGTCGCGCGTTCTCACCTTACCATCAAACCCATTCTAGTATAATCAAGTTATCAATTAAATTAGTGTCTTCTATCCAATCAAACAATCGTATAATTTTATCTCCAATATCAAATCGTACGGCCTCCCCGTACAATAGTTCCCATATTCAAAGTGAACTAAGAAGTTCAATTGTTTCAAGCCAAAAAACTATAGTTTCATTATTTTGATTTAGTAGTAAATTTCCCAGAATCGTTAATTTTTTCTCTATTTTTTGAGATAGTGTACAAGTACATGAACCAGTCTGAAACATCTCCTTTAATACCCAAATAGATAGTAAAAATCTGTAGCTATTAAATCAATTCGAATTAATACAATTTAAATTTAATAATGCAAATATTATGAAAGTCAAATCAAGGGCGGATCCAGCTCTGGCGCCAGGGGGGGGGGGGGGGGGGGTCACATAGTCGTGGTCAAGTCACAAGAAGTTATAATCACGAAGGTACGCCTATTTTCATTGTGTGAATTTATCTAAGATTTTAGGGGAGTTTACTAGAGTAGGCTCCTCAAATCAGCTCTTGTGGGTTCCTGCCGGGTGGGTTGAGTGTCCTGTGATTCTTGCCCCACCAGTGTTTTGGGTGCGCTGGGTAAGCAACCCCCGTTGAATTATCCCAGGTCACTGCTTACTTATGTTACTCGCCCCATGTCAATCAAGGTGTACCTCTAAATCTTGTCTTGTGTGAATTGCCGGTGGCATTCAGCGCCTTTGCTGAAGCCCCATTCAGGGGCTGGATGGTGCTGGATGGCTGGTCTCCAAGGCCGGTGGTCGGCCTTATGTGGCCGTGTTGGATATGCTAGAATTTTGGTTCTAGGCGGGCTACAAGAAGACTCCGTCATAGACGGCAAATCTGAGTGCTAACTCTCTGCTGTCCCTTCTCAGGACCAGCGGACTCCCCTCTATAAAGGAGTCGTAGGATAGCAAGCATTCTAGGATTGCGGAGGACAGTGGCAAGGGGTGGGCACCTCGCTACCTCACAAAAGTCCTCATGCGGGGGGAGGGCCAGTACCCTATCCCTACGGAAAGTGGCGACATCCAAAAATGGCTGAGCTGCGGGGGCGGATGCGGACGACTACAAAGTTCCTTGTGTCCGGTCCCTGTGAGCAGCCACCTGACAGAAGAAGGGACGGTTTTTAGTGGATAGGGCCGCCGCAATCACTGCGTGATTTATGGTGGAGGAGTCCCACAGGAGTCCTCGGAGTCGCTTACCGGGGTATGCGTAAAGCATTTTCCGGCCGTAAAAAAAAATAGTGGCGCGGAAAAATTCTAATTTTTGATGCGTTAGTTCCCGAATACTTAATGCGTAATAATCCGTCAAACAAAGTATATTATATATATTAAATAAATTAAAATTGAAAGTACTTAAATAAAATTAATATTGTGACAAAAAAAATATTCCTTTCTTGCCATAAATACTGAAAAAAAATCTATTGCAAATAACAGTTGTATAAAAAAAAAAAAAAAAAAAAAAAAAAAACATTTATTACTTTTATAGTATGTTGGTTAAATACATACATATAACAATTTAAAATATAAAAAGCTTATTCGAAGTGGTCTCCATTGGCTGCAATACAGTCCTTTAAACGTTGAGGTCAGTTATCAATAGAAGCACGCACTCTTTCCATGGGAAAATACTTCACTGCCAATCGTACGGATTGTTTTAAGGTCTCTAAATTATTATGGCGTTTAGAGCAAGCCGTACTCTCTAAAACTGACCATTACGTGGACGGAACACTACGTGGACTGCCGGATCTTTTTCTCTCACAAACAGAGGAGGTCTCATTGTACCTATCAATAGCCCGGTACAGAAACATTTTACTAATACCAAGCTTATGGAGAGTTTTAAAAATTGCATTTGGCTCCATACCTACTTTTTGTAATGCAATCACAGCTATTCGGTTCTTTTTATCACCCCACTTCATTTTAATATGGCAAAATATTTTATAATGTCTTGGCGCCAAAATGAGAAAACTCAATGAACAATCATATAAAAATGACAGATTCCAAATTCAAATGTAATATTTTGTTTTTTTTTTAAATTGTAACAGTATTTATGGCCAGACGAAGTATAAAACCATATAATATTTTTGTATGCTAAGTTATGAGTTTAAATATAACATCGCCTTCTTCCCTCCCTTTAAAAAACCGATGGTTACCCGGAAGAAATCGATTTAAGCGATAAGGTCGCCATTTGTACAATTTACTTCAATGTTGTGTATAAGATGTATAATGAAGACTTATAAATAAAAATAAGTGAGTGACGTAATAATTATGACGTAGGTACTCCTATTTGAAATGCCAGTTTTAAAGCAATATTTGCAAAATTGTTTTAGGAGAGGTCTTCACCACTCCAATTTGAGCGTTCTAGTGGGGTGGTACAGTCAGCTACAGAAGTTGATTAACACTTTTTTACGTTTTCACAATAACATAATGGCATCGTTTTGTCGATTTGTATGAACACTGTGAATGACATAATGTGAAAAGGTACTAAAGTATTAATCGACTGCTCTTGCTGACCGTACCATCACCTTAAAGAAGTTCGCAGTCAATTAAGAGTACCTTGTAGTGTTCAGATTCTGTGGGGAGCAAGGTCTCCAAAGCGAGCACACGAGAGAAGATTTATATTGCAAGAATTTGTCGACATAAGGATTTCTTAAGGGTTTGTTATAATATAATAAAATTTTTAGCCGTGTGTTAGCACTCAGCTAAAACACGTCGTAAAAATTCATATACTGTGTATAAAGGGTTACTTTATAAGCATCAGAAATGTTATGAAAACGTGTTCTTTCCATTAATATTAACAATTTTCACTATGAAACCACGAAAAAATAATTACCTGTTCCATACATTTTGGTCGAGTAGGTATTGAACATTTGTTAAATAAAGCTGTTTTTTTTCATGATATCACAGTTGGTCTGATACTCTGATAGTGAAACTTCTTAGTATTCGTGAGTATAGAATATATTGTGAAAATTACGCTCGAATGCTTTAAAGTAATCCTGTATATAAAGTCCATAGACTTTTAACATATAATCTTGTTAGAAATAAGATTATCAATAAGAAAATAAACCTAAAATACGATTAAGATTCAAAATAGGGTTATAAGATAAAACTCTATAGGTCGGCTAGATGCCAACTAACTTAACTAGGCCCTGAAAGGAAGGCAGAGTACCTTAGTTACCTTAAATTTAAATAATATGTTGTTAGACCAAACATCGCCATGCTAAATAATTGAATATTTATTACCAATTTTTGAAGTTTCAAGTTCTGCGCCAATATCCTTTAATCCAGTTAAAAATCCTTCTATACAGATTTTGTATTTTTCATTATCTATTAACTCTAAACAGCTAGATTCGATATCTGCTAGAAAAAGAGTATAATCTTCTCTCATGAACGTCATTTTAAAGATATCAACTAGCTTATTTTTTAGTGCGTCATATGTTTTCGGGTCTGGAATTTAGAATGCATATGATAATGAGTGAAAAGTAGCCAAGGTCTTTAGACTTAATTTCATGCTGTCACTTTCCAGAGGGAAGGATTTATCGAGCATTATGTAATTTGAGACTTTCAAATCTTCCAGTAGTATAAGTTCGTAAGGTTCTTCTAACTCCGTAAGGTTCTTATATCCGTAACATTTAGCGAAATTTATTCTTTCTTCTTTAGGAACGTTAGCTGCCTCTTCCAATTCTTTGAATTTTGACAACAGCTCCACGTAAATTATTGTTTTATTAACGAATAAAAATCTTGGATTCAAAATGTTCCGGTAGTTTTCGGAAGATGGAGCTACTTTGGCTATCATCACCATCATCAACTTTTACTGTGATCCTTCTAACATTAGAAGCAAAATTATCTCCAGCTATACCCACTGCTTCAAAAATTACTTCATTTTCTTTGAAACCACGGCTTACGACCGAATCTAGTATGAACTGTATTTGTTTATCACTTAAGACCTAGAAAAAACCTTCCAAAGTCAATGATGCCATTTTTAAAATAAAACAAACTTATGAATATTTATAGGCATTGTTATCATAATCATTACATTAATTGTTTTTAATAATTGTATATAAAGCTGATTTCTGATACGTTTTTAATATAATATTAAGTAGCTGATATTCTCAAAGACCAATTTTGAACCAGTTTATTTGTGAACAGTTTCACTTATAATAAAAATATTTTTCAGATTGGTTACTATCTGGAAATGAAGAGTAGATATTTAACGCTATTTCATCGCTCCATTAATGAAATTATTTTTAGTAATCTTTTATGTTTACATGAAGTTTTTATACCTTAGTAGAGATTCTACGCATGTTTGGGGGATTTTGTGATGGCAGACAAAGTTTTTATTACAATAATTAAAATTTGTGTTTGAGCGAACTTTGTGTTATAAAATTGGTGTAGTTTTATGAACCAAGTGTTTGTGTTGACGTACAACTAAAATATTATTAGAATAAAAGTGATTATGGTGTGAAAGACGACGAGAACTTTTTCGTGGTTATCTACCTCATCAAATAGCATCATATGGAGAGTTTCATCTATATTTCCAGCAATTTAACGCAATAAATAAAGCAATCTTTAAGACATGGCTGTAAAGGGTATTAGTTCCCGTTGCCTTACCATTACAGGGAGAAAGAACCAAAAAGAAAATTCCACTGGAAGGGCGTTCGGTTACACGGCTTTCGGTACTACGTTGCGGCACAATGTTTTCTCTACAAAGATGTAAAAATACAAATAATAAAAGTGTGTCATAACCTGTCAAGCATCAGCATTCCAGACACAATTATTATTGAACTGTCATAGACCTCCAGAGGTTTAATGCCGCTTGACAGATCACCGATGATACTGCTCATGCGATGCCTCTGTATCAATCAAATCTAGTTGAAGCATATTTATGTTGACAGTATCCCAATACTGTTAGAGTATCCCTATACTAGTCCCCTGACTAAGCCCCTGATAGGTCACGTCTGGGATTACCCAAGTTACTCTGGGTAATCTCCATCGGCGTGAAAAATGACCATTTTTAAGGCCGGGTTGCCTAGAGGTGGGTTGGTGAAGTTGCTTCGGCAGAGCCTGGGCTACCTCCGTGAAGGGTAGTGGAGTTACCCGGGAGTTTTAGTGGGTATTCCCAGTGCCAATACGATCAGGCACTGGGCGACCCCTACACACGACCGTCGCTTAAACCCCGAAAAAAAGGCCCTGATCCCAACAAGGTTTCTTTATTAAACTCTGGAGAACTTATAGCGGGAACACAACTCTTACGGCCCACGTCATCAGACTTCTATAATAATCAGATTGATTTTTTCGGCGATTTTTCCCACTCATTTTGCGACCTTTTTTAGCAAGTGCGAAGCCTAAAATGGCCTAAAATGACCAAAAATGGCATTATCTAAAGGTAAGTCGAAGAAAAGTAAGTCATTTTCTGTCTTGGATCATAATTTACATTTGAAAATATGCTAACATTTCCCTGATGGAAGCCCCAAAGACTAACTGCTCCGAGTAATCCCATATAACGTTCAGGACCATAATTCAATACGGCACCGATATTTTGGAGACCATAATATTTTACGATTGACCATTCCATCTGTTTTATTGCAACGGTGCTAAGGTTCAAAATGGTTTCTGCCCTCCATCGCGTATACTCGGCACGTATCGTCATCTACATTACGTGACGGCAATTTATATGGAAGATGTCAATGTTACATCAGAAAAATTGCAGCAGTGGAGCTATCGCGAGTAATGTAAAAAATAAATTTGTTTACAAAATCGTTTTTGAATCGCTTCACGTTTGGAAAGCGTACAGCCTAATGTCGGTAGCGATTAAACAAAAAGGTTATTTTATGGTGATGGAGGGCCATGATGGTTTTAGCGTTCTAAAGCGCAGCGCCATCTAGTGGTTTATTTTAGAAATAAATGAGTACTAAGCTTTGTTTGTACAGTGTGTTCCGAAAGTCCGAAATAAAATTTATGGAAGTGATTGTGTTCCTTGTCAAGAGTTAATTCTGAAAGTTTGACAACTTTCGGTCCACTTATATTTACCGATTAAATTAATAAAAACACTGCCCTGCTCTAAAAATGCGTGCTATTGCGTATTGTACAACACACTGCAGTTATACCACACACACACACACACACACACACACAACCCGCGCACATACTATGATATCGACCCCGCGCAACCCCGGAATTCAGAATTTTTATTTCGGAATGCTGTATGCCGCGTTCGAATCCCGGTAGGAGCAAATGTTTGTATTATGAGCACGTGAATTTGTTCTCCAGTCATGGAGGTTTATCTGTTTATTATATATATATTATTACCATTATTTCTCCGTTATCTATTATCTATAGCACAAGCTCTTAATGATGCTTACTTTGGACTAGATAATAGGTGAGAGAGTATGAATATTATTTATTTATTATGTAATTGGTTGCGATCATCTGTAAGGTGCTTTCCTTGTCAGGACCTCAAAATTAGTTAGATGGAAAAGAGCACTATAAGGTACACTGGACAGCACATCAAGCATAACGGTTTGACCTTAAGACCGCCCTTATTGCGTTTGTGATAGAGGCGGCTTTTGTGCAACTGTAACACTCGATGTGCTGCCATCTGTACTAAGGACAGAGTATTACAAAATACATTGTATTACTCGTAAGTCTCTGTTTTGGAATTGAATAATAAGTTTCAAATATTTCTAAAGTAAAACCATTCAAAGAATGTTGAAACCATTGAAATAACGAAATGAGTAATGAGTGATATTTCTGACAGCGTATTTTTGATTAATTTAATCCTATTAACTTTTGTAATTATTGGATTACGTGACGAAGTAACATAAATTTACGCTTTAAGAGTTGAACTATTCAACGATGATTCACAGCTGTTGGAAGGTAGTCTGCGTGAGCACAAAAGCCATTCCTATCTTAATCGATACCGCGTGGTCGTGATAATTCAGCATTTTAATAAGCATTTTTAACCGACTTCAAAAAAAAGTCCTAAGTGTTATGTTGTACCGAATGGTGGTTTATAATAATATATGTTAGACCGAATGGTGGTTTATAATAATATTGTTATTCCTAAAACAAACGTTTAAAAGTAGGTTTATCTTGGTTATGTTATCAATATCATAAAGCTTAATTATTATAACACTTATTGTCAAGAAAAACATTTTATCCGGAGACAGTTTCAATTACATTTGAAATAATTTAACTAAAATGTTGTCTTATGAACCCAAACAACCGTTGCGTTTTAAAATTCAGTGATAGAAATATATCGCTGTAAACCCGAATTTAAGCCCGCGAAGGCGCGAAGGGGTGAGGCGGCCCGCGCTGAGGAGCCACATGCTCCTATTGATGACCAAGTGGGCAGAAACCATCTGCGATATGGGAACGCCTGAGCCCCACAGCGCCGGAGCCGTGACAGAAGCCATCTTGCTTTGAAGGAACTCAAGTTATACGCAGTAGGTAACACAGAAGCTGGCAGTGCATTCAGCAGCAGAATGGTGTCTATAAGCGGTGGTAACCGCTTACCACCAGGCAGACCGTCAGCTTTTTGTCATCATGTTGAGTAATTTTTTTTTTACTACTAGTGTTTTTTTTTTATTTTTTTTATACCACTAAGGTGGCAATCAAGCATACGGCCCACCTGATGGTAAGCGGTTACCGTAGCCTATAGACGCTTGCAACACCAGGGGTATCACTTGCGCGTTGCCGAACCTGTAAAAACTTTTTCAAACCCTTTTTGAAGAACCCCATGCTGTACTCGTTCGAGAAAACCTCTGCAGGGAGGTCATTCCACAACCTGAGCGTACGCGGGAGAAAGTTTCTCTGAAACCGCACAGTACGAGTCCATTTTAGTTCCAACGTGTGAGGATGAATTCCCTGCCGATGGCGAGCGGTGCGATGGTAGAAAGAGTGGTAGAAAAAAGTCTTGTTTTTAAATATGTTACAGTAGTCAATAAAGTATTATAATACAGCCAAATCATGAAAGAAAGCAATCGTCTCAATAGAAAAAACCAAAGTTACCTTCTTATTTATTTCCGTTTTTTCAGCAAACGGATGAATATTTAAAACCCAAATAGTGGACGCAGAGTGTATTCGACTATCGTATTCGAAGATCTATGCTTATTACAATTTAAAACTTTGTGTTTAACAATGAAAGTTTTTCGACTGCTGTAATTTCATCACCAGCCTATATACGTCCCACTGCTGGGCACAGGCCTTCCTACATAGGAGAAACACATGAGGAGTCTCATCTGAGCCACAACACCCCCACACTGGCCCAATGCGGGTTGGTGGCTTAAAGCGGTTAAGTGGATTAACGTGCCTTCCGAAGCACGGAGGAGCTCGAGATTAGAAATTTCGGTTGACCCATCCCGGCATCAACCATGGCGAAAGTTGCTTTGTTTTCGTAATCGAAACCAGAGCGCTCAAACCTTCTGCACTGAGCTCCTCCTACGTCAACGCGAATGATAAATTGATAGCTAGGCGCTTCTAACGTTTCTTCCACACGATAAACGTGAAAATATTCTCGCCAATTAAAAATGTATAAATAGAAGAAAAAATATGAAAAAGGAACCCACCAAGAAACCAAGTTGTTAGTGGCAGTATGAATGCATCGAGTCAACATAAAAATAAATAAAAAACGTAATGTCATGCAAAGCGTCTCTTGCTGGCCACCTGCCAACGACTGAAGAGGTGGAACGTAAAAAGGTATACAAACTTTTTGGAACAAACATGTGCTCTGAAGGTTGAGTGAATTTCAACTTTATGCCGCGCATTATGTAGATTGAATTCACAACTGTACTTTTTGCGTTCCTTTCCTTGTTTTTAAAGTAGGTTTTTGAATTTAATGACTGGTTTTGTAACTGGCAAGAATATTGATATTGTTCTAATTCCGATTTAAAAATTAATCCATCATTGCGACGTTCTTATTTCGAAACGTTTATTTATTTAGTTTCCAGTCATCCCAACTTTCCTAAACCTAACCAATTTATTATAATAAAAACGAAAGTGAGTTTGGCTGTTACGCTTTCAAGCCTTAACCACTGAACCGATTTGGATGAAAGACACTTTTTGGTGCGATAACCGACATCCACGGGGGCTGCGCTGTGGACGGCCACTAGTCTTTTATAAGATAGTGGTGTTATAACAATCGGCTGCACTCAATTACTCAGTTATTGGTCTTAATTCTGTAGAGCACGCACTAAATCTAAATTTAAGTTCAGTCTATCTCGTTTGGCTGTCATATAATTTGACATTTAGAAACGTGCGTTCAATTTTCGACCCTAATGAACGTGATAGGAAGCACCTCCGTACAGCGTAGGTACATGCCGTATAAAATTGTCTATGGTTTATTTAAAATCTATGTAAATTTTGTTGACAGCTCCAAAAATCTCTTGCTATCGTTTTCCCATTACATATTGCGAGAAAAAAGATATAGGTACAGTCGACCATAGAAGTAGCTAAACACTTTAGTACCATGTCACACCGATCTTTTGCACGCACTTTATAGTTGCTACCGTACTATATTGACGCTAGAGTCGTTGTGACATGGTGCTAAAGTGTTCAGGTACGTCTGTGGTCGACCGTACTGTACTTCAATTTACATTTAGCGTGTTATTAGAATTAGGCTGTGTCATCGTGTCATCGCATCTTTTTAACTATATAATTACTCGACAAAACGTGAAACCACAGATTAGATAAGGGGGCGATGATTCATGAAGTATAATTTTGCAACTAAATCTCAGCTAAATAGTTTATTGAAAGATATTTACAACAGTTCGGCTCCCTACAGTAATTAGGATACTCAGAAGATAATAATATTTACAAAGTACGGAAAGACAAAGGATAAATAAATAATAATAGGTAACATGCAACGAATTAATAAAAATATTCTACAAATTCAGAAAAACGTAACCATAGCAACCAGCAAGGAATGACGAGAAGTCTGTCATTGGCCGCGCTCGCTAACGTCAACGGTGCCATAGATATCTACACCATGAAGGCGCAATATAAAAAAAATTAGAAAACATATTTACAAAAGAATGATGAGAATGGAAAAATTTAGTGAAATAAAATGCGGTGAGATATGTGTGGACAGGGTCCTCAAAATAGTTAAAGCCAAACGTCAATAAAGACCATTAAATTCCTATTCAACTGTCAATTATTTCCAAAAACCATTTCGATGATCGGAAAAAATGTCTATAAGTAATTCGTTTTCAATCTTTTATAAAATATGCAAGACAATGGAGTATTGTGAGTCATAGACAGACTTCTTGATTGAAATTTTATTAAGGTGTCTCTGGTAATTCATATTGAAATGTGAAAATATATTTTTACCTTATAATCATTTGCTACTTTAAGAACTAAAGAAATGTTACTGTAATAATATATATTGAGAAATTTCTGGGTCGTATAAAGTTAAGGTGATACAATGAAAAAAATCGCATTCTTTTTTAGATAATGTCTTCTAACGAAGGGCGCTGGAAGATATCACGTAACTAAAAATCAGATATTACTTCCGAAAAGATCTCTTAAAAATAAGAAAACTTAAGATTATTGGCCAACTTTAACTTGAATTTAATAGCAAATTACTTTAAATAGATATCAAATTAATAACGAAACACAATACAATTTTAATTTAAAGTATATATCTTTTTGTTGAATAAGTTGGCGATGGAATGGAACTATTAAATAACACGTAATTTATTAATTTAACTAAGTATTTTGTAAGAACCTAGAGTAATGTTAAGTTAAATTAAGTTAGTTAATTGAATAATATAAATAGTCCTGCTTTTTTAAGGTAATTTCTAGTTCACATTGCATGCCGTGGCAACCTTTAATTAAGATGGCACTTAGCTTTAAGTTTTTTTGTCTCCTAAATTTTGACTTATATTAGCGTTTATCTTTTTGGTTGTCCTAATAAATAAATAATAAAAAAAATATTATTAAGTCATGTTCCATTATTAAAAGTCAACCCTAACATGCGCCGCAATGCTGTTAGTCGAATAAACAAACGCACAGAACACTTGTTAGTACAGGGGTGCGATTCTGTAACGAATCTCGCAACTCACTTCGCAAGTCACTTCGAATTCAACTGTCAAATATAGCAAAAAATGTATGAAAATTTGCTTTATTTGACAGTTGTATTGGAAGTGACATGCGAAGTGAGGAGTGCGAAGAGAGAAACTCGCAGTTTTGTTACAGAATCGACAGGCAGGAGTTTACGGGAGCTTAGGCAGCGCAGGCAGCGCTTTACCGCACTGTCTTAGGATATAGTTATTTCGCGCCAAAAAGTTGCAAGCGTCGTGACTTGTTCTAGCAACGCTAACAAGCGACGACGGAATAAAATCGCAGAATATCTAATAGTCGTAAGTAAAGTGTAGCGCGCAGGCCAAACTTGAACAAAACACAACATGCGTTTTGTTCAAGTTTGGCTATCCATATCTATTAGTATTTCACTATCGAGTAGCCACTTAATTGGACGCCCAGGCCGTTAATTAAACGCCGGCATCCGGCAAGCAAACTAGCTGAACGACAACTAGCCTAGTCATTATGCGGAACGTTTAACCAGATGGCTGAACGTTGTTGCAGCCATCTGGATAAAGTTGCCAATTAATTGGACACCTAGGTAGATCGTCTAATACAAAGAGATTTTGTGTGACTGTTTGTGTAATTGGTAGGTTTAAGGTTTTTTATAACTACTTAAAACCGACATAATTTTGGTTTTAAAAGGAGTCATAAAAAGGAGTCACACAAAAACTTCAGTATAAAACCATGCGTCTAGGCGGCTATTGAACTAAAACTCAAAATTCTAAATTCTTTATTTGTTGACTTAGGTACATGTATAATTAGGTCTTAATGTATAAAAAAAGAACAGCTATGTTAGCCTACCGGCGTACAAATATTTGGAAAAAAGGAAATTAAATCACTAAACTAACTTTCGACACGCCAACTTGATCAGCCTAGGTATTTGAATGCCGGTGTTTGACGGACGGCCTAGGCAAAGCATGTGGCCTATTTAACCAGATGGCAGCATCAAAGAAAGATACTAGTAGCCTGAGGTACGTTCATCGCGTAAACAGAAGTGAAAAAAAATTTTTTTTTTTCTATTAAAATTTCTAACGTTTACGACCATATTACGGTATTAAATCATGCAATAGTTATTAAAAAAATAATTGTGTTGTGTGTGTGATTGATTACTTAGCTCGTAATAGAGGCGGTTTTCGTAGTGCAACTGTTACACTTCACGTGTTGTCGATTATACTGGTAAAAAAAAGCTTAATAAAAATAACAATATAAAATAATATGTTTTTACTTTTCATTATTACAGTTGCGAAAGTTTTTAACTTATCGAATTTCTCGAGAACATTCCTTAACCCTTCTAATAGCGAGCAATTGACCCTCAGCAAGATTTGAATAAGTAAAATTAACTTGAAATGTACCCTACTTTTCGATATTTAATTTGAGCTTTTTTCAAGTATCCGTTGTTACTTACCGGTTCGTTAGTAAGCTTTTCATCATTATTGAATTAATCATACTGGAATTTATAATGTCTGCTTGTTTATTTCGTATGTTTCTAATATTTATATGTATACATATGTTGGAAAATACCTAGTTGTGGTGGTACGTCGTCTAGATTTCATTCATGTCTATAATTTGTGTATATCAAATACATAAGTTGGCTTAGAGAGTACAGTAGCGAAGAGAGTATTGATTGTGCGAGTTAACAAGATTTAATATTCGTAGCAAGTTTCCTTTTTTTTCTCGGTACATTAAGTCGTATTGGATCAGCTTCAGACACCTACCCATTCCACCGAGCTTACTTGGCGAGTATCGTAATACTTCTTGTGTTACTGAGGCCATTTAGTCGTATATAATTGATAAGCAGCCTTTTATGTGAATAGGCAATGTGTGTGCCTAGTAAGTGATTCGGATGGCGTGAGTTAAGGTGTTTAGAAGGTGCGCGATTTCATATCGCCGGTAAGCCACCAATTCACTCTAGCGTTAGGGAAACCTACGCCGGTAACCGGCCCTGTCGTCAGGTTATAGGGCGGACAATGACCTTCTATAATAAGCTGAGAAGCTTCAATTTCATCACATCCGAAGACATGGCATCAATATAGGTGCTTTTAGCTACCTCGCCCAGTACCATGGATTTATTGTATTGTTTGTATTATTGATATAGGTTTAGTTTGGCCAAACTAAGGTCGAAGGTCAATTGTCAAGACGGGACGTGTATTGCAGACGCTCAGAATTGCCGCAGCCCCGCCACAAACTATGTACCGATTGACCTGATGAGGTCAGGGATCGGCTTACAGTCGATATCGGCCGAACGCTCCCCCCGGAAGGTTGCGAAACGACTAAGTCGAGGCTAGTAAGCCCGCGTCCCTTGGAGCAGTTCTCCTGACTCTAATACAAAAGAAATTAAACATTAAACTCACAGCACTGGATACTCTCAACACTACAAGACCTGACCTAATTCTCCTATCAATCAAGTATACTCGCTATACAAACCACTACCCTAATTGAAGAGTTGCTCTGCATGGGTGCTCGGCTCGCCTTTCTGCTATTACTGTCTCGCTGCTTCGTACACTTTAATCTCCATCAGACCTAGCTCTCCTCCTAGCTAAATCCTAACCCTAAGTTATACGGTTTACCATCTGGTACTTCTAATATAGTACTATGAGTGTGGATCGTAGCCCATTGTCCTGCTGCGTGTGAATAAGTTAAGCTAGCCAATCAAAAATAATATCTAAGTTAGAAAATTCTATGTCCTGAGGCGGGGATCGAACCCGAGACCTTTCATAAACTGGACGACTGCTCTAACCATCTAAGCCAATCCTAGTTTAGACGCTCTTGCTTTTGCATCAATGAGGTTAGCGTATAGAATTCTGCAATTCCCTAATTATCGAGTACTGTTTGATATAAATAAGCGAGTGTCTGTCCATCGGTATAAAGTCTATTGATTCTGACTGTAACATCTTATAAATTGGCTGTGCTATCCGCGGGTGGTCTTATGACATTCGCTTATCTATGCCATCAAGCTAGGGGTTTTATAACTATAAGAAGGAAACTCAATATTATGTTAATAAATATTAATTTATTTATGCAATATACGAAACTTGGATTATTTAGATCATTCATGATAGTGGATGACCGAATGTTCCATTCCTAGCCATTATGATCAAGAGAAAATAGAACATTCAAACTAAAAACTCTTGTCGGCTTGAACTTATAATCTAGCACATAACAACAAAGAAACATGCACACACTCTTAACTACAAATTATGTAAATTCTATTTTAACTTATTTAATCAGATACACAAAACGGAGTTACAACAAAGCATGTAGGTATACTTAAAAGTATTTAAAATTTCAGAGGTTTATGTAAATAAAATTGATTGTAAAATCGGGAGGTATTAATCACTGAATACATTCAATTGTGACCCTTTATCAACCTTATGCCTTATAATCTTCGATTTCGTAACAACAAGTTCAATGAATTGTCTTCACTGTATTATGATAAATCTATCTCGAAAAATATATAATTTACATAGGAAAAGTTAAGATTTTGCAAAACAATTCATTCGTTTACATAATTACAATGATAAAATGTTGAAGGTACGCTTGTAGGTTGTGATTTGTTTATGCACCTTAATGGGTTAGATTGTAGAATAAAATAGAATTGGACTTCTTCATTCATATAACACTGCTTTATAATGGAGGTAAAATAGTCTACAATTTATTTTACAGTTGATACCTTAAATTTAGTATGTACGCTAATGTTTCAGAATTTTACTTATTTACTTTCATAATTCTCCCATATTAATGAATTATACAACTAGAATCGTAAATCTCCATAATTATACAATCATCTATTAGGTGAAATGCACTTAGAAAACCAATAATAAATTAATACAAGTAGGTATCCAATCTAATGCTACTATGAATTATTGAATGTCATAACTAACATCATTGTCATCATCATGATGAACACATTACTATTTTACCTATCAACTACGGTACTTCTCTAGTCTTCACTAGGTTATATTATTGTAATGGACAACTGATTTATTGAGTTGAATTTTTATCATTGTCTGGATTAACTCCGGGCATGCAATTTCAATTATATTAGGATGAATTTAGTGGAATATGTATCGAAATTTGTACGTTACCAAATGCAGCCCTGGAACCTTCTGAATCACTGAATTTAGTCTTATTGTTGGTTAGTTACCAACTATGTAGATTATGTCAACACTGACTCTAGAAGACTTGTCTAGCTAACCCTATGGTCAACTCTAGACTGAATGCCCATCCTACCACCAAGTTTCTGACATGGCCTTTGGTACATCCCCTTTTCCCCACTTTTTGACCCACCCAATTTCTCTGATTGGTTCGTTAGACAACACCCACCCCGAAGTTCGCGGAACCAATTCTGCATAACATGTGGTCTTAAGATAATTTTTTACTCCTCATAACCCGAGTTCTTAATTGCTCAATAGAACGAGGGTTCTTTTGTATCTAATTTGTAAAGATTGTAATTTTAACCTTTTCTTTGCCGTCTGTTAAGATCAATTTTATGTCTCCTTGTCTTTATATTGGTTCCTCATATTACAATTTACGACTCACCCCGGGCCGCTTAAGACAAATGTATTTTGGCCATTTGTTTATTTTACGAGCTAAGCTCAGTAGGATATTTAATTTTTGTTCAATAGTGTTCCTTTATATTTATTTTTTTCCCAGCCTTCGCTTTCTAAATTCCTAGATTTAATGTTTGGCTCCATCTGGCGTGCAATTAGTTGCGCTTTTGGGTCGTATTTCCGAAAATTGTTTTTGGTTATTTTTATTTGTTATATTTATTAAGTTTAATATGAATAGCCTACCACCTCACACTCCCCCAAATAGATTTTGAAACATCCTTAGACTCTATTTTCACCCTACCCCACAATCAACCATGTTTGAAAATATATTTCACTTCTCTATCTCATAAACCTCGACTAAATTTGGATGCTGCTCTACAAAAAAAATTTCTCACACTCATCTACTATATCTCACGAAACCCCAAACTTTCGCACAGCAGTCCTTGTTAGCTAGGATGCAATAAAATTCTGGCCCTTCCCATTGTTTGTGATCCATTCTTTGTTAATTCTTTTTTTTTTTTTTTTTTTTTTTGACACAGCTGTATATTGGTCAGTCAATATGTTGAAACATCTTTTATTTGTTTAACCCTTAATAAGGCAACAGGAACATTATTCCCACATTGAATTTTACATTTTACATTTTTCATTTTTACATTTTTGAATATTTTTCCCACATGGTTTCCTGGAAAACTGAAAACACATAAGATAATACTGATATGAAATCCTAGCTCTGTATGTACCATTAATTACATAATAGCTTTGAAAGTTATGCAAACATTCACAGTTTAGCCATGCCCTATTAAGGGTTAAATAATAGCGGAAAAGGTGTATCGCGTTATAATTTCCTTTTATTTTATTGGTTTGCATATCGATCAATGTATAAACGTTGTCATAAGGAACTGCCCCGATCCGAAATGGCCCCTCGAATAACC
Source organism: Nymphula nitidulata (assembly GCA_947347705.1). NCBI lineage: Eukaryota > Metazoa > Arthropoda > Insecta > Lepidoptera > Crambidae > Nymphula > Nymphula nitidulata. Next base: position 14,667,064 of record OX374636.1, read on the forward strand.
GCATGAATTTTTTCGTTAAATTTTTATCCGCGTCTGATCTTGCTAAAACCCTAAGCTTTACTAAGTCTCCTATTTCGAAATGAATTAGTTTATGGTTTTTATTATAATAGTTTTCCCTACTAGCAGCCGCTTTATCCATATTCACCCGAGCCTGTTGTCGCATATGTTGTAACGTTTCCACCAAACGTTCGTTTCTATTTTGTCCTTGCCTAGTAAAATCGGTAGATAATATGGTTTTAGTTCCCCATACTAATTCGATTGGAGTATAACCCGTCGTCCTATGTGTCACCTTATTATAGCAATCCTCAATATTCGGTAATAAATCTACCCAGGAACGATGGGATTTGTCGCAATAAGTCCGGAATAACCGCCCGAGCTCCTTGTTCACTCTTTCCGTTGAGTTTGGCCGCGGGTTTCTCACTGATGTATGTGTTAATTCTATACCTAATTGCCTAACTCCCAATTCAAAACCTTAGATATAAAATTCGCACCTCTATCAGAACATAGAGACCTAATTTTTATCTTTTCGTGAAACTTCTTTACGCAAGTTAGTGTGGCTTTCCCAACAGCCCTACGCAAAGGATACAAATTTATTAACTTACTGAAAGCGTCCTGTATAACGAAAATATATTTATATCCGTACTTTCCTGCGGGTAAAGGACCGTAAATGTCGCAAAAGCTTTTTCCCCAACGTCACGAGCCAATACTGTCTTGATAGGCCCCGTATGCGTCTCTAACGCATGTTTAGACTTTTGGCATGCATCGCAAGCTCACACTATCCGCCCTATCTCGCGTAACATGTCCGCAAAATAATATTGTCGTTTCATCAAATCGTTAATTTTATACCGACCAAAATGTCCTAACTCCTCGTGTATATTAATGATCAGATCCGCCTGGAGTTCCTTTGGAACATATAACCTAAGTGTCCCTGTGTGTATATCCTTTCTATAAAGTATTCCTCCCTCAAGACAGTAGTATTGTGATTCAGAGGTTCCTATTGATTCTGTACGTTTGATTATTTTGCAAGTGACCGGGTCGCGTCTCTGATAATTACCTATGCTCTTCCCAATACATGTGAAAACAGTCTCTTTTGTTCGTTACTTAACTTCATTTCATTTAAAAAACCCTTTCTCCTGTCATTACTGTTTGTTTTATCGTTTGACATTGGGCATTCTACTGCATGAGCGTTTCGTCTTAACATCAAGCCGATAACCGTGGCATTCGTCTCTCCCCCTAATCGTTCGACCTCGCAATCTGAATTTAATCTGATACTGGATTTTACCCCCAAGTGTTCGATCGTTAACGTCCGTTCTTTACCACAATTTACGACTCCCTTCACACGCTCTAACCAATCATAACCTAATATTAAAGATCTGGGTAACTTCCGCATAATTAACACAGGTGCCTCAACTAAAGTGCTACCTAATTTGAACTCTATTAACACTAACCGATTTGTACTCTCACTACGTGATCCAAACGCTCCTTGTACCCGTACAGTTGGGATAACGACCTCGGATAATTCTCCACAGTCTCTCCGTATAGAATCATACAATTCTCTCGTGATCCCGCTGATCTGACTTCCGGTGTCAATAAGCGCGTTCATATACTTCCCATACAACCACACACATACTTCAGGTAATTTAGGTAACGAATAATCATCTCCCATCTCACCCGTCTCGTCTAACTCATGAAAAATAGTGTACACCTCTCTGCCTCTATTCTTACAAGACTCACATATAGCTAGACTCTCGTCGCACTCTACGATATTACAAAATTGATCCTCTAATAAGATTCCTATATTGTTTGCTATTGTTTTAAAATCGTATCGTCCTCACTTACGTTTCTCTTCAACGGCGGCCTAATACCTCTTCCGTTTATTCCTAAGCCTTGTCCTACCTTCCAACCGGATCTAATTAGAATCTTGTAAGCTACATTATTATCTACGCGTTCTAAAGTCCTTAGTTCCCCGTTTTCACACATCGATAAGTTATTAGGACTTTCCTGTGCAGGGGACATCAGTTTTTTGTTTTGTCTTCCCCCACAGATTTCAATGGAACAGAAGCCTCACCGTCCTTTACAAAAGTGATAGCGTGCCTTGCGGGGTGAAATCCTCCCCCTCTAACTGAAGATGACGCGGCCCTATTATAATTTGACCTATAACCTAACCGCCCTTGCCGACTTCCCCTACCTCTCGATGATCCTCGTCTATCCTGCCATACGCCAGCTGACATCGTAGCAGTGACTGGCCGCCTAATGTATTTATTTTTGTGGATATTGCCGCTATAATTACTCGTAACGAAAGGCCGCCGTTTCGTGACAACATTCTGCTCTAAACTTCTAAGGAATTTCGCTCCGTTCAATAAAGTAGGTTCCTCCGTTCTAGTAAACCATAACTGTTGGATATCTATCGAATAATGTCGCATTATAGAATTCACGAGATCCCGCTCGCTAAATTCAATTGTCAATGACTGCATCGACTCCGCTTGTTCGGCGAAATGTTCCGACAACGTGACTCCTGAGTCTTCTAAATATACTGCGTTAATCAATCTATATCTCACAGATTCCTGTATTTGTTCGGTCCAGTAGTTGCGTCTAAAGTCGGCCTCAAAATCGGCAAATGTAGACCATCCTTTTGCATACAATTCCATGACCTTCCGCGCATGTCCCGTGACACATTCTAAAGCAATATCTACCTCTCGATCATGAGCATTTAATGATCTAATGTATTTTTTTAATCGTTTTAAGAACGTAATGGGGTTAGTCAAAGGTTTTCCGTCAAAGATAGGTTTGTTCACGGTGGGCTGAATGACGAATATATTTCTCGTATCTAGCGAAGTCGCAGACGTGGGCCTGACGGTTTCACGCGATTGACCTCCAATATCACTACTACTCTCTCCCCCAGCCATCTCGCGTGGTAGTACGTTCTGTGACCCATTTCGTTCGTCTTTATTAGTTGAACTAAGCTTTTGTAATTTGTCATGAAATTCATTCATCCGCTGCAATAACAATTCTAAAGTCGCGTTCCCTACACCTTCGGTCCGCTCCTCTGATCTCTCGGCGTTACTACCTTTATCATTCGACCTACCTCGTCTCTCTACGCGTCTACCTCTACGTTCCGACATTTTATGAAATATACCTATCGTCAATTTCGCGGCTACTATTAGTACGGTCACTATTATACTATACTAATTCGTCAAAGTACGCGCGACTGAAGAAAAATTAATTTAACTACCGAATTAGTGATCTCTAAAACGTCTGTTGTCGTATTTTCTCGCGTTCCACCCGGTAATCTGAAATTTCATATTTCATAAGTTACACAATCAAACATTAGCACATGAATTATGTGAAGTCATCTCCTTCTCGTGATATCTAGCTAAACACATAGGTATATAACCATGCACAATTTGTCCGTCCGTGGCATCTCTGAAAGCAAACTTTTAGTACTCGATAATGTGTTCCTACGTTGTGTATTTTTTTTTTAATATATAAATATATATAGGTTCTAATCCATTCGCGTCGTTGCTCCGAACACGTAGCTGGATCCTCTGGTCACGGCACCATTTCTGTGGTGGTACGTCGTCTAGATTTCATTCATGTCTATAATTTGTGTATATCAAATACATAAGTTGGCTTAGAGAGTACAGTAGCGAAGAGAGTATTGATTGTGCGAGTTAACAAGATTTAATATTCGTAGCAAGTTTCCTTTTTTTTCTCGGTACATTAAGTCGTATTGGATCAGCTTCAGACACCTACCCATTCCACCGAGCTTACTTGGCGAGTATCGTAATACTTCTTGTGTTACTGAGGCCATTTAGTCGTATATAATTGATAAGCAGCCTTTTATGTGAATAGGCAATGTGTGTGCCTAGTAAGTGATTCGGATGGCGTGAGTTAAGGTGTTTAGAAGGTGCGCGATTTCATATCGCCGGTAAGCCACCAATTCACTCTAGCGTTAGGGAAACCTACGCCGGTAACCGGCCCTGTCGTCAGGTTATAGGGCGGACAATGACCTTCTATAATAAGCTGAGAAGCTTCAATTTCATCACATCCGAAGACATGGCATCAATATAGGTGCTTTTAGCTACCTCGCCCAGTACCATGGATTTATTGTATTGTTTGTATTATTGATATAGGTTTAGTTTGGCCAAACTAAGGTCGAAGGTCAATTGTCAAGACGGGACGTGTATTGCAGACGCTCAGAATTGCCGCAGCCCCGCCACAAACTATGTACCGATTGACCTGATGAGGTCAGGGATCGGCTTACAGTCGATATCGGCCGAACGCTCCCCCCGGAAGGTTGCGAAACGACTAAGTCGAGGCTAGTAAGCCCGCGTCCCTTGGAGCAGTTCTCCTGACTCTAATACAAAAGAAATTAAACATTAAACTCACAGCACTGGATACTCTCAACACTACAAGACCTGACCTAATTCTCCTATCAATCAAGTATACTCGCTATACAAACCACTACCCTAATTGAAGAGTTGCTCTGCATGGGTGCTCGGCTCGCCTTTCTGCTATTACTGTCTCGCTGCTTCGTACACTTTAATCTCCATCAGACCTAGCTCTCCTCCTAGCTAAATCCTAACCCTAAGTTATACGGTTTACCATCTGGTACTTCTAATATAGTACTATGAGTGTGGATCGTAGCCCATTGTCCTGCTGCGTGTGAATAAGTTAAGCTAGCCAATCAAAAATAATATCTAAGTTAGAAAATTCTATGTCCTGAGGCGGGGATCGAACCCGAGACCTTTCATAAACTGGACGACTGCTCTAACCATCTAAGCCAATCCTAGTTTAGACGCTCTTGCTTTTGCATCAATGAGGTTAGCGTATAGAATTCTGCAATTCCCTAATTATCGAGTACTGTTTGATATAAATAAGCGAGTGTCTGTCCATCGGTATAAAGTCTATTGATTCTGACTGTAACATCTTATAAATTGGCTGTGCTATCCGCGGGTGGTCTTATGACATTCGCTTATCTATGCCATCAAGCTAGGGGTTTTATAACTATAAGAAGGAAACTCAATATTATGTTAATAAATATTAATTTATTTATGCAATATACGAAACTTGGATTATTTAGATCATTCATGATAGTGGATGACCGAATGTTCCATTCCTAGCCATTATGATCAAGAGAAAATAGAACATTCAAACTAAAAACTCTTGTCGGCTTGAACTTATAATCTAGCACATAACAACAAAGAAACATGCACACACTCTTAACTACAAATTATGTAAATTCTATTTTAACTTATTTAATCAGATACACAAAACGGAGTTACAACAAAGCATGTAGGTATACTTAAAAGTATTTAAAATTTCAGAGGTTTATGTAAATAAAATTGATTGTAAAATCGGGAGGTATTAATCACTGAATACATTCAATTGTGACCCTTTATCAACCTTATGCCTTATAATCTTCGATTTCGTAACAACAAGTTCAATGAATTGTCTTCACTGTATTATGATAAATCTATCTCGAAAAATATATAATTTACATAGGAAAAGTTAAGATTTTGCAAAACAATTCATTCGTTTACATAATTACAATGATAAAATGTTGAAGGTACGCTTGTAGGTTGTGATTTGTTTATGCACCTTAATGGGTTAGATTGTAGAATAAAATAGAATTGGACTTCTTCATTCATATAACACTGCTTTATAATGGAGGTAAAATAGTCTACAATTTATTTTACAGTTGATACCTTAAATTTAGTATGTACGCTAATGTTTCAGAATTTTACTTATTTACTTTCATAATTCTCCCATATTAATGAATTATACAACTAGAATCGTAAATCTCCATAATTATACAATCATCTATTAGGTGAAATGCACTTAGAAAACCAATAATAAATTAATACAAGTAGGTATCCAATCTAATGCTACTATGAATTATTGAATGTCATAACTAACATCATTGTCATCATCATGATGAACACATTACTATTTTACCTATCAACTACGGTACTTCTCTAGTCTTTACTAGGTTATATTATTGTAATGGACAACTGATTTATTGAGTTGAATTTTTATCATTGTCTGGATTAACTCCGGGCATGCAATTTCAATTATATTAGGATGAATTTAGTGGAATATGTATCGAAATTTGTACGTTACCAAATGCAGCCCTGGAACCTTCTGAATCACTGAATTTAGTCTTATTGTTGGTTAGTTACCAACTATGTAGATTATGTCAACACTGACTCTAGAAGACTTGTCTAGCTAACCCTATGGTCAACTCTAGACTGAATGCCCATCCTACCACCAAGTTTCTGACATGGCCTTTGGTACATCCCCTTTTCCCCACTTTTTGACCCACCCAATTTCTCTGATTGGTTCGTTAGACAACACCCACCCCGAAGTTCGCGGAACCAATTCTGCATAACATGTGGTCTTAAGATAATTTTTTACTCCTCATAACCCGAGTTCTTAATTGCTCAATAGAACGAGGGTTCTTTTGTATCTAATTTGTAAAGATTGTAATTTTAACCTTTTCTTTGCCGTCTGTTAAGATCAATTTTATGTCTCCTTGTCTTTATATTGGTTCCTCATATTACAATTTACGACTCACCCCGGGCCGCTTAAGACAAATGTATTTTGGCCATTTGTTTATTTTACGAGCTAAGCTCAGTAGGATATTTAATTTTTGTTCAATAGTGTTCCTTTATATTTATTTTTTTCCCAGCCTTCGCTTTCTAAATTCCTAGATTTAATGTTTGGCTCCATCTGGCGTGCAATTAGTTGCGCTTTTGGGTCGTATTTCCGAAAATTGTTTTTGGTTATTTTTATTTGTTATATTTATTAAGTTTAATATGAATAGCCTACCACCTCATAGTTTTTTACCACTTCTGATACTTTTTCTAGAATAAAATAAAGTTTACTTTGCCGAGTCAAACAGAATATTTTCTATTATTCATATTATCAAAATAACACGGTCTAAGAGATACACTATGAGAGCCGATACAACGTGACCGGAGCCCACAGGCCCCGGGAGGATGCGAACTCCAACCTCTCCATCCTCATTCTTTCGCCACCTTTTACGATCTCAATGGAACTATCGTTTCATTGTTCTATCCGCGCTTCTACGAACAATCCCAACAAATAACAACGCAGTTGCATAATCCACACACGACATAAACATTCTGAAAATCCACTATATCAAACCACTACACTACCAGCTGCTTTGAAACTTAGGTACGTTACTGTTTGTGAAGTTTCCTGAGTAAATGGTGATGTCATCACGCTGTCGTAGACCCTCCGACATACAGATACTAGCAGGGCCGTCTTTAACCTATTCGAGGCCCTGGGCATATTAGGATAATGGGGCCCATATGACTTTGACAGAACACTATTTTGTTAGAATAGACAATATTTTTAGCATTTATATACTAACTAATGTCGCATAAATTATTCTTGGACATCGATATTCAAACCAGGGCCAAACTTTTATGGGATTTTATTCCACCATCTCCTTAAATATAAAGTCAAACACATTTTGTTTAAATTTTCTATGTAATTACTCAATTAAATTAATTGGTTAATTCAAACTTGGAGCTTCATGCTTCGCTTCGTTCACTTAATTTAAATGGATGTGAGTGATGGAGTGTAGAGTGATGGAGTCACACTGATGAGTGTACTACTGATGATTTTTCTTTAAAATGTGTATGTGCTTAGTATACCATTATATATTTAAATTTATCTAAGCATGCTGAAGCCGGAAAGCCAAATTTTTGGGCAAGAGTAGAATAGCTTCGCGCATGTAAAAGCTATTAAGTTGGTCTTGTAGTAAGTAATAGGTTCGATTTCTTCGAATTAAATAAGTTTTTTGGTAATAAATATTGGTTATCGTTTGGTGATCTGACAGGAACTAGGGACTTTGTATTTGATCTGAGGGGGGCCCCTATCGATCGCGGGGCCCTGCCCACTGGCTCTGCCAAAGTGCCTACTGGGAAAGAGGGGTCTGGATACTAGCTGACCCGGTGAACTAGTACCGCTTCAGATTCAATAAATGTTGAATTAATAGGTTTGAAGAATTTATTCCCAAAAAACATTTAAAAATCCGCTTACATGGGAACACAATTATACTAAGTATTCTATCTAGGTAGCGGTCACATTTGACAATTTAAATGGAAACATATTTATAAAATGCAACTAATTTAGACATATACAATAGATTATCTCAAATAATATCAATTTTTAAACTTTTTTCAATACATAAAAAAGCTGAATTAAATACAGTTTTTTATTGTCAAAATGAATTCTGAACATGAATGAAGTTCAATATAATTTAGAGGTCCGTTATCTAGTATCCATAACACTCTTACGACGCGCTATTCGGGCTAGATATTTGGTGTAAGCGTGAATAAACATTGACGAGTAAAGAAACCATCAACCGTTCATAAGAAGCTTAAAATGTTTATTATAAACTTACGCTTCGCAACTTCCGCATGTTAGGATATATGCTAGATTAAATTCGTAATCTGCCGAAGCAAGCCTGATAATCTTATGTAATATATTCTAATCTCAGAGTATTTCAGTAGGCAGATTTGGCGGGATATTCAACCGGGAATACTGAGCTCTCATTGTTTCACCAGCTTTTCGTGTATTAGGAGTTCCATGCGTATTGTTAAGTTTGTCTTTCTCTTCAGTAATGTGTTAGAACGAATTAGTTTTAAGCCAATCATTAAGGCTTTATGCAACTGCAGATTCTATGTTTTGATTCCTAATACGGCTGCATAAATCCCTTCGCCTCAACGTTGTTGAACACCTCCTAAGGCTAGGAGATTAGGAGGTTGTATATTGACATCTTTATTCAACTAATAACATTGATAATTCTAAAGTATGGACAAGACTACTGGGTGGTAGGCCCGTATGTAGGGGCCCTGGGTAGGTACCACCGCCTTTCTTATTTCAGCCGTGTAACGTTTCGGATTGAAGGGAAAGGTAGCCAGTATAATTACTGGGCATTGTGGGCATGGATGGAATTTTATCTTAGGTCTCAGGATGACAACGCATTTGCAATATCAAGTGATATTTCCTTGTTATTGCAGGTGGCTATAGATAGGCGTGGTCTGGTGAATTTGCTTCGCAGACCCCAGACCACCTCCGCGAAAGGCACGGGAGTTATCCAAGAGTTTTAGCGGGTATTCCCAGGGTCAATTTAGACGCTGTGTGAACCCCGCACACGCCTGCTACTTCACTAGTAGCGGGTAGGCCCGTTAATGGATTTCTCTTCGTAAAAAAGGTTTCTATAGGCGGCGGTAATCGCTTACCACCAGGTGGGTTGTCAGCTTGTTATTCATCTAGTTCTATAAAAAAATGCAGAAGACACACCCCATTACTTCTGTGTTTTGTTCAAGTTTGGCCTACGCGCTACACTTTACTTAGATTTTATTCCGTCGCTTGTTAGCGTTGCTACAACAAGTCACGACGCTTGCAACTTTTTGGCACGAAAAAACTATATCTTATAAGTGCGGTAAAGCGCTAGCTGCGCTGCGTAAGCTCCCGCAAACTTCTGTACTAATAAGAGTTCTGTGCGTTTGGTTATACGACTTACAGCGCAGCGCATTTTAGGGTTGACTTTTAAAACTGAAACATGACTTTTGTATGCGATATTTTCTCTTTAATTTTCATCTCAACGACTAGTAATAATCAATTCGATCACCATCCAAAGGCATGATTAGTTAATTAACGCGATCAATCAGCTTAAGTAAAATGCTTCGGCCTTCAAAATAACGAATAAAGTACTGGGGCTGGACTATTTCGAGATTAATATTATTTATTCTCGGTCACGCAAGGTGCCGATAGGCCTCAAGGATTTTTGCGACGCTATTAGTAAGCACAGCATTTTAGGGTTAATAAGTAATTAGTAGTTCTCCATGAAAATGTTCAAATGACTGGCATTTGAAAGTCGCACGCAATTCATTGATTTATTTAATCAGGTACGCAAATCAGAATAGTTACAACAATATGAAACGGTTAAACTAAAATACAGTGATAGGCTGCAATGATAAAGTGGATTTCGAGACACACATACTTATTAAGCCGCGCAAGACTCCCAGAAGCTCGGTGTCCTGAACTGACCATTTATGATCAATGTGGTACGCCTGCTATAAAAAAATCAAGGCCAGTCTTTCGTGAAATATTGCTTGCACTTGTGGTATCATTAGCGATGTAGAGGTCAGGAACTGTCTCGAGCCTTTACAATTGCGCCATGACATTGCGTCGCTAGCGTCTTCTATCGGCTTTATTATGAAGTGTGCTCTGAAGAGCTTTTTGACCGTATCCCACTTTCCCCTTTCCTACTCAGAAACACGCATTATCACGCACAAAGAAATTAAAGTAGGTAACTCGAGTCTTTGTCGTACTTCCAATACTTGATTTTTTTGTAGGTACATGTGTTCTCTCCTCCCTATAACAGGGGTTCCTTTAAATAAGGCGTGAAAACGGAAAAGAAGCAGATAAAGGAGAGAGCTTCAACTACTGTAGGTTATATGGACTCTTCTCACCGCTTCACATCAGGTGGTGTTGAGACACTTGCACGTGCTTCGTACGAAAAAATAAAAAAATATTAAGTATAGTTGAAAATTACAATTATATGTTTATAGGACAAAAAATATATATAAATCACAAAATCATCATCATCATCACCAGCATCATTTATAGGTCCCACTGCTGGTTGCAGTTTGGGCCCTAACACCACCACGCTGATCCAATGTAACATCTGGAACCAACGGAATAATATGCCTTCATAAGTAAGGGGGAGCTCAAGATTACAAATTTTAATGGACTCTACCCTGTGATCGACCATAGCGAAAGTTGATTTATTTTTGTTAAATCTTTGTAGTTTGGTAATACAAATACCCTGGCAAGTTTAATCTATGTCTATTGACTCTTTTGTTTTGTGTGCCACCTTTATTACTGTGTCTTGTATTTTGATGTTTCCTTGTTACTACTAATATGTATATTATTTATTTACATTCATAACGAATCTACTATTTTACCATTTCATCATAACTTCAATAGTTTTTCTGTTGCTTGTTCTTTGTTTCCATACTTCGGAAGGCACGCTAAGTCGTTGGTCCCGGCTGTAACAGCAATAGCTTTAACCCACCAACCTGCATTGGATTGACCATCGCTAGTGATGTTATGGCCCAAACTCCTCGTGTGTTTTCTTCCGTGTAGAAAGATATTTATATTATTTTATTTTTCATTTTTATAATAGCTTTCACACCCGCCCAAGATAGGTACTTTATTAACAATGAAGCATTAAATAAAATTGTTTTAACTTCAACGTAGTAACTCAATTACTTTTGTTTCAATTTTTCTCTTACCTCACCTTTTCATAATTTATATAATCGCAGCCTTCAGAAGTTATAAGAAGCTCAAATTCCCGTATAATTTCCCAGAAATTCCGACAACGAATTCCAACAACAATAACCTGGGATCACAATAATATTACATGACAAACCATTTGATAGGGACTTAAAGTATGTACGACAATAATTGGCATTGTTCGATATAGATAGAATAAAGTATTTATAAAGGGTAGGATACATTCAACTATTTGGCGTTTTATAACGTTTCATTTTCATTTGACAATATTTCTTCGATTTTTCGGAGTGGGGTAATTCTTAATGCTTGGTAAGTCTGTCGTTTTCTATATTTTCTAGCATGTTCGCGCACGCAGGGGTTGACAGTTTCCCAGCCATACTGCGTAAAAAAGCCGGCTCACTTTTACGGCGAGTGCGCGGCAGCCGTAACAATGTACTTAAGGATAACTAGGTTATTAAGTTTTAATGTATTTACTAACACACATAGCTGTTTGTTATCCGATAAATAAATATTTTTATTTTTATTTATTTTCTATGACGTAAAGGAGGAAACTAGTTTTATTCATATATAAACACAGAGACGTATATGGTCTCTATGTTTTTATATTAATAAAACTAGTTTCTCCGCGCGGTACCGTCTTGTGGATGCCGGTTATCACTCCAAAAGTATTCTATGTTCTTTCCAAATTTTAATATCTGCATACCGAATTTCATCTAAATCGGCTTAGGGGCGGGAAAGCGTAACAAAGTTTAGCAAAGAATTATGCTTAGCACCATAGCTTAGCTGATGGCTTAAGCTATTTGGCTTTGGTTACGAAAGATAAGCATTAGCATGGTTGAACTTAAGTGGGTTAGTTAAAATTCGTTACCTTAATTTCCTTCTTGCTTCGGAAAAAAAAGTTCTAGTTGTATATAAAAAAAACAGGTTAAGCTGTTGGTCGTGACGTCACCCACCAACCTTTCATCCATTCTACCCATTGAGATAAAAAGTGTGAAGAAGAATAGCTATCGCATACAAAACTTATGTTCCATTTAGAAACGATATCACGCGGGCGGAGTTGCGGGCAGCTTCTTACTATAAATAAAAAATAAAAACATATTAAGCTTCTAAGAAAATTGATTTGTTTAAGCGTTTTAAGTGATTCACTTAAAACGCTTGACTTACGCTCGTGTAACCAAAGCCTATGAGAGAATTAATTTGTGTAACGAAATTGCTTGCTTACATATTAATTTTAAGCTCACAAAAGGTATGTTTATATGTTAACGTATGGCGACAAGTGAAAGATGAATTGTCTTGTCATCTGTGTCTTTGAAAATATAGTAATTAGATCTATTTTAGTAAAGCCTTCATTGTAATGTTATTTAGGAGGAAATCAGCTATAAACCTTCTGTTTTGTAACTTATAAGCAGGGATCGGAATGAGTTAAGTATTTGTGGTAAAGCTTTAAGGAAATACAATGCTTTAATTAACATACATACTTAAGTTTATTGATACGGGATATCATATTAGCAGTGTTGCCTTTAGAAATTTCTTCAAAAATAAGCAGTGTACATGTTTTTCTTCAATTCAATTCAATCATTTATTGCTCTCATGTTGTATACAATGATAGTAAAAGTGAATAGTGTCAAACATGGACCCTATAAGAGTACCGCAATATTCAGTCCAAATTTCATATATTAATTCAATTTTAAGTCTTAAAAATTAATAAGAATAAAAACAATAATTGAAATAATCTACTACAACATGTCAATATAATAAGTAGAATAATATTTGTTTAGTCAATTAAAGAAATTTGAATATATGTCACTAGTGAGTTAAAATGTCAATTAAAAATGTCAGTTCAAATTGTCAATTCATAATATCAATTATTTATCGCCGATCAGTAAATAAGTAGGTATTTAATTTATTTTATGCACGGCTTACATTTTTTATCGTTAAAAAACTCGTCAATATTGTAATAACATTTATTTATATTTACTTTATTGCACAACACACATCACGCAAATAAACAAACAGAAAGAATTATTAAAATTAACTTGTACAATGGGCGGCCTTATCACTAAAAGCGATCTCTTCCAGGCAACTTTAGGATGGACAGGATATAAAATAATATATAGGGTAAGGAAAGTGGGCGATGTATGACTATGACTACCAAGCAAAAATGTTTTAACTTACTAATTTACATAAAATACACATATAAACATACATTAATATATTAAATAAATACATGTATACATACATACATTTATAAATACATATATACTATATATATTAAGATACCTATTACTAACTACATAAATATGTAAAAGTCGAAAATATAATCGATCGTCAAAATAAAATTGTTTTACAAGTCTTTTAAAGGCACTGTTTATCGTCTGAGCTCGTCTTATCTCGATAGGCAATGCATTCCACAAGCGAGCAGCTTGCATTTATTCAGTAATTGTATTTTTAATTGATTAAAGAAAAATTAAAACCGACTTCAAAAAACTGAAAAGGATAAAATAATTAAATTTAAGTAGGTATTCATCCCCTAGAAACATATTTTGGAGTCGGTGCTTCACTTTCTATTATTTTTGGAAACCACTTAGCACCAACTCCAAAAATATGTTTCTAGGGGATGAATACCTACTTAAATTTAATTATTTTATCCTTTTCAGTTTTTTGAAGTCGGTTTTAATTTTTGTTTAAAATTTTTTTTTCACAATTTTTAGTGGTAACTTTCTACGGTCGAAGCTAGATGGGTGATCGTAAACTTATATTGTTTCCTACTATCGTATCGTTTCACTAAAAAGTCATTTGAAAAGCAAAACTTCGCAATTTCGCATATGTAGACGACTTCATAATTTAAGTTTTTTTAAATTTAAAACCAAAGTACCCAACTGTTTTTGAAAAAATTTTTATGGGACCAAATGGCAGCTATTCCGCATCGAACAAAAAAAGAATCACGTAAATCGGATCAGTAATCTCGGCGTAATCGGTGTACATACATAGAAAAAAAAAAAAAAAAAAAAAACATACCGGCCGAATTGAGAACCTCCTCGTTTTTGAAGTCGGTTAAAAATACTGTCTTGCTTTTCTGATTTTAATTTGTCAGGTAATTTATTATAGATTTTAACTGCCATTACATTTGGGCTTGAGCTGTGTATCTCTTAATCAGTGTAGCTTAATTAGTAGTCCCACTGCTGGGCACAGGCCTTGGGAGTAGCACAGGAGGAGTTTGGGCGATAACACCACCCCGCTGGCCCAATGCGGGTTGGTGGGTAGGTAGCGGTTGTTAATTTTTTTTTGACTGGCTTGATTCTAGATGGCACGGCTATATGTAGGGTAACCACCGCCTTTCTTATTTCAGCCGTGAAACAGTTCGCTGTGTTTCGGATTGAAAGGAAAGGTAGCCAGTGTAATTACTGGACATGGACGGCATTTCATATTGTACCACCTTTTTTTATACCACCAGGTGGTTCGACAGCATGTTTGTTAACTAGACATATAAAAAAACTATCCGTAAGTGTACCTAAGATATAAATCCATACTAATTTTATAAACGCGAATGAAACTCGTTCTGTTACGTTTTCACTCCAGGAGATAGTTTACTTCACAAGAAAAAACATGCCATATCTTGTCAGCCAACCATCGGATCTTAAATAGGCAACTAACGCTAAATTGCATTTTCGTATCTCAGTGGCTACACTCAGGGTCGCTGAGGCATCCTAGGAAGTTTAAAAACCTTCCACCTAACTAAAAAAGTATAAAACGTTGCTTAGTTCTTAACCGCCTCTGTGGTCTGGTGGTTAAGATTACCTACCTCAGCTCTAGAGGTCCAGGGTTCGATTCCCGTGGGGGTTGAAATTTTCTGCTCAGTTTGGTTCGTGGTAGAACTTTTTTAAATCCACCTGGCTAGCTACCACCAGCTTACCTAAGTCTGCTGTACTTAAAATAATGTTAACAGCATTGTTGTGTTCCGGCAGCTGGAGGTAAGATAGCCAGTGCCTCTGTGGTTTAGGAATCTGGGTGTATTTTGCTATCATCATCAATTTCCATTAGGTAGTAGGTAGGTATATAGGCCTTAATCTAGGCCGAGAGTTACCCAGTAAAGAATAAAAAAAGCTACGCTAGATTTATTCCTAACTCTTAAGCCAAGTCCATCAGGCGATGGAATATTGTCTCATTTATCGTAATAAATACCAAGATTAATGCTTTATTGGCGGCGGCCATAAATATATATCAAATCGGCCCGACCGATTTAGTTGAGTGGAGAACATATATATTGCTTATTTATTTGATTATCTTCGTGAGCAGAAAAAATTGCAACTGTCAGTTTGAAAATGACTCGTATTACAACGGATTATGGCACACACAAATAACATAGTTTCGCTTGATCTGCTGGCGTGTTATTTAATCTGTGGCTAGCGTAACGGATTCTTCAATACATGTGTACGGTCGACCACAGAAGTAGCTGAACACTTTAGTGCCATGTCACAATAAAAATGGTGTCAATATAGTAAGGTAGCAATTGTTAATTATGTTTGCAGCAGAGGTGTGACAAGGTACTAAAGTGTTCAGCTACTTCTGTGGTCGACTGTATGATCATGAGATCATGACCAACATTCAATTTTTTGCCTGTTTGAGATTTTACGCATATGTCTGAATGTCACTGTTGTTGGTAAAGCCCGCGACTTCGTTCGCGTGGATGTCGGAAAATAACAACGGTATTTAAATCATGTTTAAAAAACACCTTTGCAATTAATGCATTGATCGCCCCGCACGCGCTCGTCCGCCTTGAAAATCATAAATGCGCGCATGATATTCTAAAACTATGATATCTCATAATATATTTATTGAAATCAAATGATGTCAAGAACAATTGAACTTAATAAAATTAAATACTTGTGGTGAGTAATGTATTTATTTCGATAAGGAATAATATGATGTTTACAAAAACACCTTCACCTTCGCAGATAGTACATTATTTTAGAACAAATTTGATTACCAAAAAATGGTTCTGGAGAGTCAATTTCAAGGAATAGACATATGCTGTCGCGGACTTTTTTTTATAACTTTTGAAGGAAAATAATTCCTGCATACTTGATTTATACGTAATTTTAACCGTTTACGCAGCGCACTGTTATACCCTGGATATGTTAGTAATAATGCTTACCCCTACGAAACTGCTAAATCAGCAGTTTCTGCTAGTATTGGAGCTCGCGCCGTCGCGAGCTCAGTCCGTGTTAGACCATTGTCCGGTGTGGCTGCCTAAGGGTCCCTAAATTCATTATCCTAAATATATAACTTTTACAGTGTAACAAATATTTTCTTTTTTAAAAAGACCTTCGGGAGGGACCCTATAACATTTTGGTGGCAGCGGTGGGATCGGAATATCCCCAGTGCAAGAATTTCAAGAAAAAACTCTTACAGTGTCCAGTGTGTAATCCAGAATTATTGAAACATAAAAACTCACCTTCGTGTCCAGTGTGAAATTCAAAATCCTCAAAACATATAAACTCACCTTCGTGTCCAGTGTGTTTCGAAAATCTACTAATACTTACGCGTCCAGTGTCCAGTGCGCGTCCTACAAACATAAATAAAATATATCCGCGAGTGTTTCCTGCGTGACCATCATTGTCACAGCCCCGACCGATTGCTGCGTGTCCGTGCAACAAAGTTGCATACGGATAATCTACGTTGCCGTTTGCCGAAGCCCAGTAGGCTTGTTCCCGAGACGTGACTCCTTATCGGTTCGGAATGCGAGCTTCACTTCCGTTCGTCGTGATCGCCGTCTATGCAACAGTGTTGTAAGTCTTTGGTCATTGCTTATATTATCCAGAATATTTAACTTAATCCGTATTCCTAATTAAGTAACACATTCGCATAATTCTTTTGTATAATATATTATGTCAAAAACACCCAAGTCTGAGAGCGTCACCAGACTTACTATCGATATTCCCGAAATCCAGTTTACCGAAGACATTAAATCGCCAGTTGGTTCCCCCGTTCTTAAAAAAACTACTAGATCAGCCACAGCCAATATGTCAACTGATATTGAATTGAACATTCTGCTCAAATTTATTAAACCATATGACGGAAACCGAGAAACTCTAAATTCCTACATAGTTAACTGTAATAACGCCTTCGACCTTGCTTCGGAGAAACACAAACCTATTCTGTTTAAATATATCCTCTGCCAGTTGCAGGGCAGAGCCGAAACTGCCTGTTCTATTAAAGAATTCACGAGCTGGGAACAGCTCAAAGACTTCCTCAAAACTCAGTTTAGTGAGCGTAAGCATTACGCCCACCTCCTTACGGACCTACAAGAAAGCAAACAGGGTCCCAACGAAAACGTTAGTCAATTTTCATTAAAAATAGAAACTTGTTTGTCACAACTATTAACAGAAATCTCCTTATCTACGTCGAAACAGAAGGAGCTTCCTGGACGCACAGCAGCCATGGAAGACCTAGCCCTTCACCATTATTTAATGGGGCTTCACCCCAGAATATCAAACATCGTTAGATGTCGGGCTCCTAAGAGCTTAAACGAGGCTATCAACCTCGCCATTTCTGAAGAGAGAATTCAACAATCTATATATAAACGTAATATCCCGATTCCCGAAGCAAGGGCGAACAATAATACGAATATAAATAACAAACGTTATGTTCCAAAACCGACTTTCCAGAATATAACGAATCCTACACACACAAATAACACACAAAACTCCTCGGCTAATTTTTGCCGATATTGCAAAATAATAGGACACGACATAAAAGACTGTAAGAGAAGAGAATTCTTTAACAATCGCTATCAGCGATCATATCCTACCTCACAGCCAGGTCACAATTCAAGTAATACGATACCCAGGCGCGTACATCATGTCCAGGAGACGCCTGAGGTGGAAGAAGGAGACTACGAAGAGGTAGGTCAAGATGAAGAACAAAGTAATTTAAACGAATAACGGGCTCACGCCGGTGTCTCGTGAGACCCCTATCCATACTAGCAGCACACCCTAACCGGACTAACGACACCCAAACTTTAAAATTCAAGGACCACAAGGGTAACCAGCCCCAAGCAAGCGTCCAATCCTTAAAATCCAAGGACCACAAGGGTAACCAGCCCCAAGCAAGCGTCCAATCTTTAAATTCCAGGGACCACAAGGGTAACCAGCCCCAAGCAAGCGTCCAATCCTTAAAATCCAAGGACCACAAGGGTAACCAGCCCCAAGCAAGCGTCCAATCCTTAAAATCCAAGGACCACAAGGGTAACCAGCCCCAAGCAAGCGTCCAATCCTTAAAATTCAAGGACCACAAGGGTAACCAGCCCCAAGCAAGCGTCCAATTCTTAAAATCCAAGGACCACAAGGGTAACCAGCCCCAAGCAAGCGTCCAATCCTTAAAATTCAAGGACCACAAGGGTAACCAGCCCCAAGCAAGCGTCCAATCCTTAAAATCCAAGGACCACAAGGGTAACCAGCCCCAAGCAAGCGTCCAATCCTCTAAGTTGTCTGAATCCAACAACAAAAGCGAAGTCTATGAAGTCCACATCGATACTTCTAAAAAGCTCTTACCTCATATCCTGGTCAACACTCAAGTATCTGAAATACCACTTACCTTGTTAGTAGACTCCGGCTCAGCAATCTCCTTAGTAAAAAAATCCTGTATCCATAGCAATGTCAAACTTGTCAATGAACCTATAAACATAAAGGGCATAGACCCCGGAGATGAAGCCACGCCTACTTTGGGTCACATATCCTTAAAACTTCAAATATCTGAAAATAAAGCAATATGTCATAAATTTCATGTCATTAAAGACATCAATCTTCCCTACGACGGTATAATAGGCACCGACTTCTTCACAACGTTTGGTTGTAACATCGACTATAATAAAGATGTCCTTCGAATAAATGGAATGGATGTCCAAATCCACTTTTATGATCCAGTATACATAATTCCCCCTCGTACTGAAGCTGTTATAGAATGTACAGTTCAAAATCCTGAGTTGAGAGAGGGAATGATCTTAGACCAACACCTATCTGCATCTCTATTAATGGCTAACTGTATTGTCAAAGTAAAAGATAATAAACGAGTTAACATTACAGTCGCAAACCTATCAGAAGTACCAGTAAAAGTAAAGTCAAATTTAAATCTAAAAATGTTACCGCCTAACCTAATCCATGCTTTACGTATTTCAGACACACAACGTAATGTGTCTATTCGAACCAGAGAAGTAATTGACTCCTTGCGAGTATCACATCTTAACGGGGAAGAATCAGAAGCCATAATCGATCTTTGCTCTCGTTATTCAGATATTTTCCATCTCCCGAATGACCAATTAACATTCACTTCCGTATTAGATCATAAGATTCAGACAACAAATGATATCCCTGTCCATACGAAATCCTATCGTTTCCCTGAGTGTCACAAAAAAGAAGTAGAAACTCAGATAAGTAAAATGATTGACCAAAACATAATCGAACCATCCTCGTCTCCATGGAGCTCGCCAATCTGGGTAGTTCCCAAAAAGGTCGACTCATCAGGTCAGAGAAAATGGAGAATAGTCATAGACTATCGAAAACTAAATAATATAACAATCGGAGAAACATATCCTATTCCGCAGATATCCGAGATCCTCGACCAGCTGGGTAGCAGCAAATATTTCAGTACTTTAGACCTTACGTCAGGATTCCATCAAATCCTTATTAATCCGCTTGATGCTTCAAAGACAGCCTTCTCCGTACCTCAAGGACACTTCCAGTTTAACAGAATGCCATTTGGGCTAAAGAATGCCCCTTCAACCTTTCAAAAACTAATGAATAATTGCTTATCCGGGTTGCAAGGCAACCGATGTTTCGTCTATTTAGACGACATCGTAATCTATAGTCACGATCTGGTTTCCCACATTAATAACCTAGAAAGCGTATTCGAAAGACTCCGGAAATTTAACCTTAAATTGCAACCTGATAAGTGCGAATTTCTACGCAAAGAAGTGATCTATTTGGGGCACATTATAAATGAAAATGGCGTCAAACCCAATCCTGACAAAATTCGAGCTGTTACTAGTTTTCCTATTCCAGAATCACCAAAGGATATAAAATCCTTCCTTGGTTTAGTGTCATATTACAGGCGCTTTATAAAAGATTTCTCAAAAATAGCTAAGTCATTAACCTCCCTATTGAAAAAGGATGTAACTTTCAAATGGGAAAACGAACAGCAACTCTCTTTCGATATCTTGAAAGAAAAGCTCGTAACTGCTCCTGTCCTAGCGTATCCAGACTTCACTCAGCCGTTCATACTCACCTGTGACGCATCAAATCACGCTATATCCGCCATCCTATCTCAAGGTCCCATAGGTCAGGACCGTCCTATTGCATATGCATCGAGAACCCTAAACAAAGCTGAGGGTAATTATAGCGTCACTGAAAAAGAGTGTTTGGCTATAATCTTCGGAACGAAGACATTCCGTCCATATCTTTATGATCACAAATTCTTAATAATAACAGATCATAAGCCCCTACAGTGGCTGTTCAATTGTAAAGACCCCGGCTCTAGACTTGTCCGGTGGCGGTTAAAGTTAGAAGAATTCGAATACGAAGTTCGTTACAAAAAGGGAAAAGCTAATTCTAATGCCGACGCTCTCTCTCGAATCCAAATAAATCCTATCATACATACAGGGAACTCCCCTGTAGACGAGAATCCTTCTCTACCCACGGAGGACCAGCCCGTGGACGAAAATCCCGAAGAATCCAACGGGACATCACCTTTTAGTCCCATAACACTTGGAGATCTAGATATCCAGTTTCTTCCCAGTCCACTTGAGGCGATCGACATAAACAGTAGAGATCTCCCATCCATAGATCTCCTTGATAATAGTAATCTACCATCACTTACCTACAGTCCTGACGGCACCGATTCCTCGATTCAAACTCCGCGTGTCGAAGATATTAACTTACCTGAAGAAGAACCGCAACCGTCTACTTCCCGTTTGACGTCTGACGTATCTCAATCATCCGGAGATTATTCTGTAATGCTAAAAGCAATATCTGATAAGAACAAAATTTTAAACACATGCATTATAGAACATAATGAAAGCCTTATGAAAAGCACATCTAAAATTATTCTTTTACCTGTCTCCATTGATTTAGACGAATCCAATCCTTACCTTCAGGAAATCCTGGATCACGTTGATGACGCTACAATCGTCCACGATGCTGAAAAGGAACTATATTCATTTTATAAATTCGATTCAAATAGCAAAACTTACTTCCTATTGCTAACGAGGGTAAACCACTTTGATGTGGCCTCCTATCCTGAAATTCTCAAAACTATCAGATGCGTCAGGGACGAGCTTATAAAAATTGAAAATGTACCTGACATAAGTATATCCGATTTCCGTAACGCATTTGAGAAACATTCATTTTTTAAAATATATAACATTCTGCTTTATCTTTTCCATGATACTTCTATTATAATAAATATATATCATAACAACATCACTTATCTTTCACCTACAGAAGTGAAGAAAGTCCTTCATGACAATCATGATATTCCCATAGCTGGCCATTTAGGATCAGTGCGCATGTATCACCGCATTAAAGAATCCTACTATTGGAAGGGCATGCGCAGTGACATTGAAGACTATGTAAAACGCTGTCAGTCTTGTCAAGAAAACAAGGCCCTGCGAAAGGTCAACCGCGCTCCTATGCAAATCACAAGCTCCTCAACCGAGCCATGCCAACGCATCTCCATGGACATAGTCGGTCCACTTCCTGAATCCGGTATTGCAAAACTGAAATTTATACTTACCATCCAAGACGACCTTACCAAGTTCTCAACAGCATATCCAATTCGTAGTACTACTGCGGAAGAGACCAGTGAATGTCTCTTGCATTTCATTTCTATATTTGGCATTCCAAAAATAATTCTTACTGACCAAGGCACAAATTTCACGGCAGATCTTTTCAAATCAACCTGTCAGTTCCTTAAAATTAAACAGTTATGGTCATCACCATATCACCCACAGACCCAGGGCGCTCTTGAGAGAAGTCACTCTACATTGAAAGAATACCTAAAGTCTTATGTAACTGAAGACCAAACTAACTGGCCCCGATACGTTTATACTGCGATGCTAGCTTATAACTCCGCAGTCCATTCTACCACTCATTATACTCCGTATGAGTTAATGTTTGGCAATAAGCCCTTTATACCAAACTCTATATTCGAGGAGCGACCAGGGGCTACCTACCCTGAATATGTGCGAATGCTACAGAGTCGTCTCAACTACTCAAGACAGAAAGCCTTAGAATACATCCAAAAATCTAAAGAAACTTCCAAGACATACTATGACTCACGTACTCGCCCCCAATCTTATAAAACAGGCGACTACGTTTATCTGAAGAATCATTTAAGATTACGCAAAGCTCTGTCACCCGTTTGGAAAGGACCATACAAAGTGATCAAAGTACACGGGAATAATACATTAACTTTGCTGATAAACCGCCGACATGTAAAACATCATTTTGACCAGGTTAAACTCGCCGTCGTCGAGGAAAACCTGTAAACGAAATATAGTAATAGTTTAGTTATAAGTATAGGGAATAAGAAATATTAATTTTGACTAAATAACTTTGATTTTTATTAAATAAAAGTTAGTAGGTAGTGGCTAAAATAAGGAACTCTAGAATAGATAAATACATATACTTAGTATAGTATAAATACACACTTATATACATATATAAAATATAAATAGATACTTTATATATACTTACATAAAATATTCATAAATATAAATTTTTTACATAGACATACATAGATAACATAGGATTAGAAACATAAGTGTAGTTAGGTATAGGAATAACTTTGTTATCAGGCCGGGATTCATAGCTAAATATCTAATTATTCTCAGGGCGCCGACCCAAGCTCATGGCCAACAAGACTACATACGACCAATCACCACAAGATCCGGCATTTACTTTGATTACCTCGGAAAACTTAAATTAAAAAATAGCCGTTTAAATGTAATATCTCCCATAGATATTTCACACATAAAGCCGCATCTAGAAAACATTGACTCCATACTAGGCACGGCCCAATACATATGTAAACAATCTGGCATATTAAAAGAAATAGATTGCAACAATGTTTTAGAGCCAGTCAATGTTAGATACCGTAACATAGTTACGCAGTTCAATTCAATTTCTCATCTAGTAGATAACAGATCTAAAAGAAGTGCGTGGATAGGCGGCTTAGGAACGGTGATAAAAACCATCTTCGGTAACTTGGATGAGGATGATGGGCTACGATATGATGAAGCAATAGAATCCTTACAGAATAACGAAAGGAAAATGGCTTCACTGATTAAAGATAATATTTTAATTACCCAATCTGTAATTTCCTTTTACAACAGTACTTTGTCCAAAATAAAAATTAATGAAGCCCTTTTGAATAAAGCTGTCAACAACCTCGCAAATGAGATAAAAAACTTATCCATCACCTCAAATGAATTGCACATACAATCCGAATTTAACTTTATATTCAATAGCCTAGAAAGTACGTTGCTTACATTGTCGTTCCAAATGGAAGATATTGTAACAGCTATAACGTTGTGTAGTCAAAACATCCTACACCCAGCGGTCTTATCGCCCGCCCGATTGTATCACGAGCTTGCTGATAGCTACCGACACCTACCTAATAATTTAGAATTACCTGTTAGCTTAGAATTAGATAATATGCATGTTGTGTTAAGGATTTCTACCGTATTATGTTATTATATAAATAATAAAATAATTTTTGTTACACAAATACCATTAGTTTCCGCTGAAGAATATATGTTATACCATAGCATAGCACTACCTATACCTTATAATGTAAACAAACCTGATAGTTTTAGTCTTATTGTGCCCGGAACAAAATATATTGCAATGACCAAAGATAAATCGAATTACTTCAATTTAGAAAATTTAAATAGTTGTGTTTCAATGGTCCCAGGGGTTTCCCTCTGTGACGTCACAAATGTGTTCGCGGCCGATTCAAAACCAAGTTGTGAAAGTGAACTATTAACTACAGTGATAAGTGAAATTCCAAAAGAATGTGAAACTAAATTTATTTACGGTCAATTAGATATATGGAACTATTTATCCAATAACCAATGGATTTTTGTACAATCCCAAGTCAGTAAACTATCCATAGACTGTGTTAATAAGAACTTATTCGAGACCAATATACTAGGTATAGGAATTCTTTCAATTCCTAGCAATTGTAAAGCATACTGCAAAAGCACTACCCTTATTCCAAATGATAATAATGTTTTAAATATAACTTCGCCAGTAATTATATCAGATTTTAATTTGTTAAATGATTCATGCTGTAACATTCACAAATTACAGAATGCAGTCAGTAAAGTGCCCCCTACCAAACTACACAATATAGATTTAAATAGTATAAATTCAGAAAACCATCACCTTTCTAAAATCCTCATTGACTCTGATAAGCTAATAGAAAACCCGCACATAGTAAGGTATGGGACACATTACTCCATAGCAACTATTTTAATTATAGTGATAATATTAAGTTTCTTATTGTACAAGATTTATGTAACTTTCCGAAAACCCGGCAGCAGCCCTTCTTATATCGTTCAGTTTAGAAAGAAACCCTTGCCAGAAATAAATATAGAGTCAAATTTAGAATCAGATCTTGATCAGGAAAATAACATCCATACACCACCAACTATAAGATCGGTAATTTAAAATAGAAACTTCTTTTAAAAAACATAGAAGTTTCTTTTTCCAAGGGGGGAGATGTTATACCCTGGATATGTTAGTAATAATGCTTACCCCTACGAAACTGCTAAATCAGCAGTTTCTGCTAGTATTGGAGCTCGCGCCGTCGCGAGCTCAGTCCGTGTTAGACCATTGTCCGGTGTGGCTGCCTAAGGGTCCCTAAATTCATTATCCTAAATATATAACTTTTACAGTGTAACAAATATTTTCTTTTTTAAAAAGACCTTCGGGAGGGACCCTATAACAGCACGCAACGAAAGCTCTGAAAAAAGTATATTTTTCCCCGTTTTTGCAACACTTTTAATTAATGATCAGCTCCTATACGTGGTAGCGTGATGTTATATAGCCTATATAATACCTCGATAAATGGACTATCCAACACATTAAGGATTTTTCAATTTGAGCCAGTAGTTCCTGAGATTAGCGCGTTAAACCAACCAACCAAACAAACAAACTCTTCAGCTTTAAGTATAATAGTATAATATAATAATAAGATAAGATAGGCTACAGTTACAGAAGACTGTAGCCTATTTAATATAATAATAATAATATAATACTAGTGGTCGCCTTGTGCTCGAAATTCGACCATAATTAATTTAAATATGAGTTTGAACATTATTAACGTTCTATTGTCAAAGACTATATTTCTATTATCACAGATTTTTTTATTATGGTTGTGTTTGACATTCAGTAATGCTATTGACAAATTACAAACAATATTATTCTCAATTTGACATATTATAAGCGTGTCAAATACATGGTAGTGTATGTAATCTTTTTATTTTTGATTTAATGTATTTTTTATGTAGAATTATTTAAAAAATATATATCATTCTGCACTACATAAACTAAAAGTGTGCGAAATTTCATACACCACCGTCCGCGCAATTTTCGTAAAAAGGGGTACAAAGTTTTTGCTTCACGTATTAATATTATGATGATAATATTCATACACTCACACCTATTATGTAGCCCAAAGTAAGCATCATTAGGGGCTTGTGTTATGGATACTAGATAACGGAGAAACAATAATATGTATGATAATATTATAAGTATACTAAATAAACATAAAAACTCGTACTCATCATACAAACGTTTGCTCCTACGGGGATTCGAACCCGGGACCCCTGAGCGAGTAGCCTGTATAACAAAGGCCAGCCGGTCGTGTATATACCGCCTACTAACCTTCTCTAACAAATATTACCACTTTGAGAGTTCTACGCAAATAATTCTAATTACCAAAACGTATTCTAAAGACATTAAGCTGTTGGTCTTGGAGCTATTTGGAGTAGTCATTAGCACTCATCAGCATGTGTACGCCCATTTGGAGTTAATTGATTAATTTCCACGTGTGATTAGGGAACTTGCGGTCGCTTTGCCGCGTCTTAGAGCTGATGACTCAGGTAACACAGGAGAAGCGGTCACCGAGACAAGAATTCTCAGATCAGCCATCTTCATCACAACTGTAGAAAAAGATTCGAATCTCAAAAGCTTCAGCCACCTTCTTATTATTTGGATATGGGGATAAACAGTGTTGTTAAGACTGATTTGTCTGATTCTTGATTGAAAACAAGAAATTCATGTCGTCGGGTGGGGAGTAAACCCGCGACCTTACTCAATCTGGGTGACCGCTCTAACCATCGGATCTAACTAACCGCCCGCCTGAGAACATGGTTTTTTCTTTCAGTTTGAATAATTTTATAAATTATGGAAATTTCAATCGTTTACCAATAATCTTAACATTTTTGAACGACTCTTTTGAAATTTATGAATGGATCTTTTTGAAAAAAAAAATGTACTAAAGTAAAATATTGAAATCGTGTTTCGAGAAAACAATAAAAACAATTTATAAGTGTCTGACCTTTAGATTCGCAAAAGTTGACACTAAAAAGGACATAATTTTGTCAAAGTCTTACCAACAGCGTCTTTCATAGTTTCTGAAGGCCCTTCAGTCACCTAAAGTCCACTATATCAAAATGTTCCCTGTATCAAAACGTCCACGTTATTAAAACGTCATTAAAACCTCTATGTTACAAACTAGGAAACAGGTATAACAATGGCAACAACACGACAAGTAGAGCCTTGACAAAATAATCCACGAGCGTCCTTGACAAACTGATTCGAAACTTTATTTTTAATAATTAATTTATGTTACTCAAACGGACGTTTTAATCTGTATTATTTAAAACGTTAGAAAAGATTCTGTTATAAATAATTATAAAAATAAAAACGCAAGGTACGCTAAACTATTTTTTTTAAAGAAAACACACGAATCAATTATCATCTAAATACCGGTGACAGAGGTAGATAGTTAGACGTGTTATGTACAGAGGACAGCACATTAAGTGTAAAAGTTGCACTGCGAGAGCCGCCTCTATTGCGAACGGAAGAAGGCCGGTCTCAAGGTCAAACTATTACTCTTGATGTGCTGTCGACTGTACTTGAGTGCAAGCGAGATACTTTATATCGTGTTTTGAAAAGTCCCTTCATAATATGTAATTGATATGTTTATTGCCTACGTATATGTATGTACCTACCCGCTCTTAGTATAGTTGTACCTCCCGCCATTTTGATAAGTAGCTTCCGGACGTTAGACAGACCGACCTAGGTATGCCATATTCTGTGCCCATCAGTACTTACCTACTGCCATCAGTGTTGTACCTACCCAGTGTGATCCCACAGAACCCTACACACCTGATCCAGCGTAAGGGTTAACGTACCTAGGCTAGACAAATTACTAGCCCAGCATTCTCCCCAAACATATTGAATAAAGTGTAATTCAGTAATTACACTTTTTCTCAATCCGAAAAGCCGTCCATGGCCAGTGTCATGGACGGCATTTCATCTACGACCTCAAGATGACAACGCTTTTACAATACCTAGATTGTGTTCTTGTTATTGTAGGTGTCTGCAGACGAGCCACTTACCACCAGGTGCCTGTGCATATCTTATACATAAAATTCTCGACTCAGAAATTTAGTTACCATACTCCTTCGAAACGGCTTGACCGATTTTCGTGAAATTTTAAATGTATATTCACTAGGTCTGAGAATCGGCTATTATCAATTTTTTTTATAGCAAAACAACGTTTGCGGGGACAGCTAGTAGTTGTATATAAAATCAGTCGTTCTCTGTTACTGCGGGTGGCTATTTGACAAACACTCAGCTGTAGTAGATTTCAAATTTAAACTAACTTGGCTTCATGAACAAACACTCACCGATTTAAAACAATCGACATTCGCATTCCGTATAACGAAGTTGGAGTCAAAAATAAACAATCAAGCGACTTTGATAGGTCGGATCCGGCAAATGCAGTGTGGCCGACATTGTGCTGTAGTCCTGAAATAAAATAGAGGAATATTTTCAGAAACGGTTCCGTATACATTTAAAGTTAATTTGATATTTATCACCAGCATCATAGAAGCTATTTAGACTAAGCAAAGTAAGCAACATTCTTTTTAGAAACGATATTATAATTGCGACAGTCTGTATAATAGGTATTTAAAGTTTTTTACAATGCCGTTTTTTTTCAAATTATTTTAAATGAAAATCTACCTAAAATAAATATAACAATTTATTTTCAAAGTACAAGCAGGATGTTACGAATGGTGTTAGTAATTTTTGTTAAAATTTATTAGTTGAAAATTAGAGTCAATTAGAGCTTGTAGAACATATAGCCAATTTCTATGTTCAGGTTAGATTTGTTGTAATTATTTTTGATTTGTGTACAAGAAATGTTTGAAAGTGGCAAACCATTTCTATGAACTAATATAGCCCACGTTTTAATTTATTGTCGCATTGACAGCACCACCCTGTAGATCTGTGTTTGAATTCGAATCTTCCGAGGGTGCAGTGTTTACGATTTCGAAAGACGATTTATGGAGCTGTAGGGAGTGTATGTTGTTTTGGAAGAAAAAAAAGTTTTAGCGAGATACGGGTTTGGCGGTGTTTGGTATCCAAACATATGACTCCCGCTAAAGTCTCGCTCCAAGTGATGGTATAGTATAGTGTCAGTAGGCTTCAGAGCATTTATGTTATTCTTGAACTTTCGTGAAATCATCCTCACCCTACTGCGAACGCTGCAGAATCCCTCTATGGAATCCCGTCTAATAGGAGTGTATACTTTGATAGTATGACAAAGAACTCATGGCACAGTCTGTATCTCATTTGCATTTGTGTAGGTAGGCTCAAGAACATTCTGACCTCCATATCGCTAATCAAGCGGAATGCATGAGGACGTACTTAGCGGAGCCACTCCAAAGGTGCGAGCAATATTCGCAAGACCGAACCTGAGTCGTTGCAAAAGACATAATTAGCCCGGCGTAAAATATCGGCGGACTCTGTTCAGGACAACGAGCTTCCGTGAGGCTGTTTGATCACGGTCTCGATATAAAAGGAAATATCAATAGAAAAAAGAATATTTGATTTATCATTATACAGGGTGGTGCTGACAATAAATTAAAACACATGCCACTTTTGAAAACATCTTAATCATTTGATAATTTCATGACATATGTATGAAATAATATAAAAATTGGCTGCATTACACCTATGCACCTATATCTCTCGTATTGAACAAGTTCAGCGCAAATTCATAAAATTTTTATGCTACCGAACTAAAGACAAATATCACTCGGAGAATTACTTAGAATTGTGTCGAAAGCGTCATCTCCTTTCCCTAACTAAACGTCGAGACATAGCTGACATATTTTTAATGAAAATTGCTGGTGGTAAATTGAACTGTCCGGAACTATTATCTTTAGTGCTTTTAAGAATCCCGCCCATAAAACACCTACGTCATTGTGATCTGCTGAATCTCTCACATTCATCTACTAATTATAGGCAAAACGCGTTTGTACGACGAGCGATTTCTAAGTTTAACAAAGTGGCAAAACAATTAGATATAGATTTATTTAATACTAGTTAGTTGTTCGACGGCGAGGCGGTTACTAAGTGAATTAGATTTTAAGTTAAATATTTGAGCTGTAATCTGTTGGGCACCTATTTAGTTGCGATTATAATTATAGTGTCATATTTTACATATTGCTCATTGTGTTTAAATTGCTTATATGGTGTGTATTAGTGGATACCTTTTATTAGCTCGCTGTTTTTATAAACGTTATCCTACTATGTTTTTTAAGCTCTTGGTCTTCCAATAAGATAAATAAATAAATAAATAAATTATTTCATAGAAATGGGCTGAAATTATCAAATCAATAAGATGTTATTGAAAGTGACATACCATTTCTATGAACTAATAAAGCCCCTGTTATAATTTATTGTCGTATTGGAGGCATCACCTGTATAGTAGCCATAACACAAGCTCTTAATAATTAAAATATAATAAAACTAGAAAAATTTTCACGTCCTGATAATTTGTCTTGAGAATTGATAATTGTCGTGAGCGTCAGCTTATTTTTGTGTATCTACATGTTTAGTACAGTCGACAGCGCATCAAGCGTAACAGTTTGACCTTGAGACCGCCCTTACTCCGTAATAGAGGCGGCTTTCGTAGTACAACTGTTACACTTGATGTGCTGCCGTGTGTACATTACTGTAGCGGCCAGTAAATGGCATTGATGGATGAACACACATACGTCAGTCCAATGCCTAGTTGTGGCCAAGTCCCCTTACTCTTACATTACCGAGCTACATTACCAGCAATGTACAAGAAAAAAATATTTAGCGTTGCCAGACAGAGCGCGTAATTAACGCGCGTCAGGGCGTTAGTCTGACGCCGCGTTATAGCGTCAAATTGTGTTGTACTATGAACGGTACTGGCCGTCAAACAGAGAACCGGCGTTAGCAGTACGCAACGCTCTGTCGCGGCGCTAGGACACTTTGACGCCGGGCGTTGTATTTTTTTACAGATTGTGTTTAACGCCCGACTGCTCGTTTGTTAAAATATTGCAATTATGACTGCAAAACTAATAGAATTGGTTCGCAAACACCTATGTTTATATAATACGAAGGATAATACTTATAAAAATGTAACAATAAAAACAAAATTGTGAGTATAAATCGGAAAAGCAATCAATACGAAAGTATGTAAAAAAACGATCTTCATGTGATGAAAGTTCGCGACCCAAACGATGATATTCTCCTAACTCCTTTCTCTTTTTATTAATAAAGTGAAATATGTTCACTTTCCCTTTTTTGTGTTAAAGCATATTAAAGTATAATTCTTCCAAATGTGAATCACTCCACATCTCAATAGCACACAGACTTTCCAAAGACTGGTAGTGATCTGCACTGCGCTCTGTTGAATGGTACGCTGCGTTGGAGCGTTCCGCTAACTAATCAATCTAGTGTGTGTGACATGAAAGAACGCGACGTTAAAACGCAACGATATTGACGCTCTAACGCGGCGGTAAGTACGCGTTCTGTCTGGCAAAGCCTAAAATCGGGTAATTTATTAAGAAACATGGTCTTGTATAGTACTTTTCTCAAACAAGGCGCGGCAATTATAATACAATTACTTTTCATAATCAATGACGAGCAACGAACAACAATAATTTTTCACGCGGTAAAGTGTACCATTTGTTTTTTTTTCAATAAACAGCTTTCTATTTGCCAGCCCGTTCGAAATTTAAATAAAACCTTTGATTAATTACCTCCTTGATTGTCATGTTTCCGAGTAAAAGTTTGTTCCATTTTTAAATTACACGGCAGATTATGAGTTAACATAGTAATTTATTTGGCCGCTAAAACACGACAGTCAAGGATTTTCATACAACTTTTGCAGGTTCGCATGTCAATACAGCAATTTGGATTTATTATCATCGCCAGCCTATATACGTCCCACTGCTGGGCTCAGTAATGGAACACATGAGGACTTTGACCCCTAACACCTCCAAGCTGGCCCAATGCGGGTTGGTGGCTTAAAGCGGCTGTAGTTCCCACCAGGACCAACGGCTGATGAAGCCCGAAGCACAGAGAAGCCCGAGATTATAAATTTTGATTGACCCATCCCGGGGTCGACCATGGCGAAAGTTGCTTTGTTTTCGTAATCGAAACCAGTGCGCTCAATCCACTACGCCACCGAGCTCTACAGTTACTGAACCCTAAAACCTCAGTCTATTTACTAGAAGCCTAGACGTCTAAAAAACAACAGGGTTGAATTCCTAACAAAAAGGACGAAATGAACTTGAGTTTTAGGTTTTTGTTAGCCAAATGGTACGGACACTGAGTTATGTTATCTACACCTGATATTACTTTAGAGGCTTTCTGTACGTTAAAAAGACACGATATCTTATAAGTTACTTAAATATTTTCGGTTTTCTTTTTTTTTCTTTTACCATTAACATAATATTTTCCTAACTTCCAAATATAGTATTATCATTGTTTTATGTAACAATGATAATATGTACTAGCTGTGACCGCGACTTCGTCCGCGTGGATAATTGACATTTTCCATACAAACTTTCATCCCCTATTTTAACCTCTTACAGCCCTTTTTTCGCATTAAAAAGTAGCCTATGTCCTTTATTGGACTCTAGACTATCTCTGTACCAAATTTCACACGTAACACACAGAAAGACAGAGTTACTTTCGCATTTATAATATTAGTAAGGATATATATATATTCTTTATTGCACTTTAGACATTATACATAAATTTGAAATTTACAATTTGTGAGCAAGGGTGGACTTATCTCTATTAGAGATCTCTTCCAGTCAGGAAGTAAGGAAGTAAGGATAAAGAAGTAAGGATTAAGATCCATACTAATATTCTATATACAAAAGTAACTCTGTCGGTGTGTTAAGCATAATGTAAGTAAATAAAAACATGAAAGTTAATTTTACAGTAATTTATTAGTGGATGTGAGCTTCTACATCATGTTGCTAGTGAAACAGATGCCTGACGTGAGCTTGTACAAAGCTAAATGCAACAAAGGAATTCTTCAAATTGAAATCCGGCTGTCCTGATATCATTGAATAAAAAAAAAAAAAAAAAAAAAACATACCGGCCGAATTGAGAACCTCCTCGTTTTTGAAGTCGGTTAAAAATATTCTGGGTATCCAAATAACATATCCGTAGGTATGTAAAGTCATATAAAGTCATATTATTATACTATCGATATCTAGTAACTCGAATGATTTGTCATAATAAAAGCTGAATATAGATTTTATTTTTCAAATTTACGATGTTAGTAAATTTCAATTCCAATATACTTCAGACGTAGGGAATAAATTATTCTTAAAAGGTTTTTGCGTATATTTCATGCCTGAATAATATATTACTGCAATGTGATTACTTTTTCAGGCTTTAACAACGGCGTAAGATAAATGACTTTCAGTATGTATTCTGGTAATGAACATTTTCTTTCAAATAGTAGATTGATATTGCTGTCGTAATAATAAAAATCTTACAAACCAACAAAAATAATATAAAAATATATTTTACTATGTCTATGAGTATACGGTGATGGCAGCGGTATTACCCCTAGCACGAACATTTTTAAATTTCGAATCGTAATCGTATCGTTCACGCACCGTTAAAATTTTAAACAAAAGCCAGACAAAAGGTAACGTCACTAACTCGATACGACAGAGATTCGAAATTTAAAAGTGTTCGTGCTAGGGGAACTGTATCTACGAGTATATGCGTGATATTCGCATTTAAAAACCTCACGTGTCATAATTTAAGCGAGAATAATACACGAAGATAAAAATACTTACCGCTTATTGGAGCCGATTTTTCCTTATTTCCATACAAGATCCATGAACTCTCCAGACTTTTATTTCTAAACTGCAAACACGATGGAAATCAAGTGGAAACTCTTATCGCAGCTGTTTGTATTGAAACCGGTCACCCGGAAAACTGTATGGTAAAATGTCCACTATATTTCGTAGGAATTTTGTAGGAAGAGAAATTCTTGTGACACAGTACGGGAAATGTGCTGTACTTATAGATTGGAGAATTGTCCCTGTAGAACATTGTCGTGGGTGTAACTTGCGTTTGGACTACACACTGTAATTGATTAAGAAAGTGTTTTTTTTTGGTTGACATGTGATTGATCGCCGAAATAAAACTAAAACTAAATTGTCATTGTGTGTCCACACAATGTCATTGTGTGTCCACACAATGTCATTAGTGTATATACTAAAACAAAGCTTTAGATAGTATAGATCGCTACTAATTTTGTAAAGCGCTTATTAGATTATCCTATTTCCAACTTCCTAACTAGAAATAGAGTTAGAGACCTAAGTAGAGAGCCAACGATCACACTTCACTAGATAGGATCCTAAGTAGGATTCTAAATCGAAGAGAACACGCAGCCGTCATGTAGAATTGCTTCGCGTTACACGTATTAATGACACCGAATTTATTTACACAAATTAATAATAAATAAAGTATACTTAATATTAATACTTGATATTGTAAATAATATGTCAGATAAAGAATAACTATGTCAGAATTAAGAGAAAGAACCGCGTAAAAGAATATTTCTTATCACAAAAAAAATATCATATGAATGTTGTACTTTTTTATTCCTAACAATTAAATTTTATTTATAATTATTAAGTACTAGTGACTTCACCCGCCTGGATATTGGACATCTCGCCAAAATAAGCCTATGACCTCTCTCACAGTGAAATCTACATGCCAAATTGCATCGAAATCAGTTCAGCGGCTAAGGAACTGTTATAACCCTACTTACCAAGTAACAATTGATGATCAAGCATTATATCCATTCGCGTATTTTTCCATTACAACTAAATTGTCAACTTGCATTTTTCTACATTATTTTATTATTTCGAATTATAGTCAGTTAGATTCTGGAGCTCGCGAAAAGCGGTCATAATATCGCTCCGAGTAAATCGGGAAGTCAGTGAGTGAAATTGTTAAGTTATTTGTGCTCTTTGCCAAATTAAATAGTGTGTAATAAGTGTAGTTCTTTTTTAAAAAGACAACCAGCGCAGGTCTCCTAACAGAACGAAAACGTAACAGACAGGCAGTTACTTTCGCATTTATAATATTTATGAATTCATTATCTCGTTTTTATAATAATTTCAATAAATTTTTGAACCGTGTCATATTGTCTTTAGAAAACAGAGACGCCCTAACTCTCTAGATAGGATTCTAACTCTCTAACTGCGATTACACTTTCCTATTTCCTAGTTAGAGAGTTAGGAAATAGGATAATGATACAGTTGGCGGCGACAGCACATTGAGGCGACAAGCGTTACAGCGACAGTACATTACAGCGCAGCACACAGCACAATACAGCGACAAATGCTACAGCGACAGCACGTTGTGTGTTATTTCACAATGTCGAAAGTAAACTATTTCAAAACCTTGATGAGTATTTTTTCAAATACCGACAATTAGGCTTACCTAGTAAGGTATTACTTTTAATATGTTTCAGTTTTTCACATCTATTACAGTTTTTCAGCGTCCTGCTGTCTATGTATGTCTACGCATGTAGCTACATGAGAGATAGACAGCAGGACGTAGACTATAAGGGGTTTGAATTATTGGTTTTGAGTATTCGTTCTTGGAATGGTTGGTTATTACCAAAAAGCGGTGCGGAGAGATCTTACTCTTGCAGTATAAGTGGTAAAGATGTTGCGGGGCATGGCACACAATCCTACTGTATTGCAATACTTTAGCCTGTGCGTCCCAAATTGATAAGTGTGGCGGAGGCGGCGTCCGTGCCTTTTGGCACTGCCTTCAGCCAGGACCAACTTGTTGGCCAAAACACCTCTCACTCACATTACTGTACTGCTGAATAAAGTACACGAAGCAGTATATATATTAACGTGTCCTTTGAGTGAGTTCGAAAAAATTGCCTTGAAATCTTTTTCAACAACATTTTCTAAGTCTAAGTTTATTTAAGTAATTTATGAATTATGTACATTTCTAACTAATACTACACTTCTAACCTGTCATGATAATTGTAAGAAATAATAAATAAAATGATCTTTTTGTGTATGTGTGTGTGTTGTAGGTGGGATTTGTGGGGTACCTAATATTTATGACAGTACAGACAACACATCAAGTGTCACAGTTGCACTACTATAACATCAAGTGTAACGTAGTAAGGTCAAACTGTTACGCTTGATGTGTTGTCGACTGTACAATCAGTTTTGCAGATATTATTATTACTGCTATTTTATTTCCAACCAGGTTCACCTCAAACTTTAAGTAAACAGGCATTAGACGACCGGCTGGTCGAGCGGTCTGTACCCCTTGCTATGCAGGCTACTCAGTCAAAAGGTGCCGGGTTCAAATCCCGGTAGGAGCAAATGTTTGTATGATGGGTACGAGCATTTGTTTACGAGTCATGGATGTTTATATGTTTATTTAGTATATTTCTTATATTTATATACATATTATTATCAATATTTCTCCGTTATCTAGTATCCACAACAAAAGCTCTTAATGATGCTTACCCTGGGCTAGATAATAGGTGTGAGTGTATAAATATTATTATTAATAATAATAGAGCTTGGCAGTCGTTCTCTCCCTACATAACCATCAACCATCCATACTCATATGATAAGTATCGTTCTTCGTCACACGTTTTTGATTTCATATTATTATGTCCAATATCATCGCTGAAATTCAATATATCCTTGCACGAATAAAGCCTTTTTTAATGTAACTCGGGGTCAGACTTTTATCAATTTACACGCAATTGGGTATAAAATGTGATTTGGGCCATTTTTGCTCCATCTATTAGAGGTTTTGACGATTCCCATTTCGGGATGAAAATTGTTACCGGGGTGAGTGACAGTTATTGAATTAGTATTATCGACAGTCGTCCAGCATCTTTGCTAGTGAAATATTTTCTATCATTGAAGATGCTGTACTAAACGAGCAGATGGTCAGTCCAAACAGTATCTTGGCAGGAATAGCTCAAAGGGTGGATCGGCCAATAATTAAATACTGGATCTCCACACTCAAATCGAGCCGCTAAATAATTTAAGAAAGAAAAGTTGACATTGAAATTATTAAATAATTTTACTGCTGACATTGAATAATTTTTGTATTTATTTTGAGTTTGTTTAATGTAATTAAATTCTTGATACAGAATAATTTATAATTGATTTGAACAATATTAATAACATGCTGTAAAATATGGAATGTATATCACTTCACCTACATCCGAATTAAATGATTATTACTATTAAAGCCAAGAGTAGGTTAATAAGACTTCTGCATCTTCTAAACCTTCTGCTTCCAGCAAAGCGTTTCTACGAGCTCTGGTACCTTAACTCAGCACAAGACCACAACACAACACTACGAGGGAATGTTTTTTGACTGCTATAACTTCTAAGGTAGAGGTACTTCCCTAATCGAGAATTCTGAATTCAAGTGGGAAATTTCAGAAAATAAGTGTATAATATTGTCTCATATTTTTAACGGTTGAAGCTCACGTTGGATTACATTTTACATTATTATTTTATACTCGACATAAATTAATTTACAGCGATCGTGGTCACGGAAAGACTAAAAATGTCAGATCAAATCCAAAAAAACATCGCTTCATCTTAATAATTTATTATTAGCTTGAACATAGGCGAGTAGAATCCGGTAAAGAGGTTTTTGTTTCAAATTTTATGATAATTATTTGACGTCACACATTCCAGGTGCAATTGGTTTTTAGCTGTCTATTTTATCTTATGCCTGCATCATAAATACATCTTAATTTGATATTTTTTCTCATAACAGAAAAGGCAATTATGTTAATACCATTTTTACAGTTTCGTAATGTTACTGAAACTTGTAATTAGGATTAAGGATCCCTCGTGACCTGCCAGCATACGAAGTCGAGCATCCCTATTCACTTGTAATAGGGTCGTCTTTGTGGATCACCTGTTACACTATATGTGCTGTCGACTGTATCTACAGGGTGTAGTTTTAGGGTACTGAGTTAATCGAAAAGATAAATTGGTTGAGTAGTTTAGGGTACGATTAACAAAAACCCCGACCTTTACTGATTGCGAAATAATATTAGGAAATTTAATTTCTCTATTAGAAATTGCGCACAAAGCAACGTTCGCCGTTTGTCCCGATGGGTTCCAGTTGTTACTGAAACCGCTTTCACTACCAACCAATGTTGGTGGTGTTCGGCCCACTTTCCTCATTTATTTCTCCCCAGGTCTGTGCCCAGCATTGCGGCTTAGGCTGTTGATCATTAGAGTTTAATAAAAGTCGTAAGCTCTGGACGATTTTTTTATACCATTAAGGTGGCAATCAAGCATACGGCCCACCTGATGGTAAGCGGCAAAGTGCGGCTTCAGAGCCGCATGTGGCTCTTTGGCTCCTTAAGTGCGGCTCTGGCACAAATATCCACGGAAGGCGCAATATATTTTCATTTAAAAAAAACTTGGTAAGAAAAAATTCCAAGAGAACTTGAAATCATGCCTAAAATTAAAAACAACAACTTACAAACCTGACTTACTCAAACTTTCCAAGGAGATGCAAGTGGCTCCGTAATTTGAAGCATAACATTTATTGTCATAATATCATGTTCCATAATTTTACTACCCATAATCATCGTGTTGCATATTATCGCGACGCATAATTTTGAAAGTTCTAATATAGTGTAGGCTAAAATTGTTTGTCATAAGTATTAAAAGGCATAAATTTTGAAACGCAGAATAGCTTTAAGCAGAATTTTTAAAAGCATAACTTATGTAAAGCATAATGATCACAACGAATAATATATTAACGCATATTTTTTTAAAAGCACAATTGCTGTAAGAATAATAAACACAACCGACACTTTTATTTTTTAAATATTTGACTGCTAACGCTCCTTTTAAATTGTGAGTATAGTAGTAGTTTAGTTTTTACAACTTTGCAGGCATGCAACATGCATGGTTTCTGTCACGGCTCCGGCGCTGCGGGGCTCTGGCGGCCCCACGCTAGAGCTTATCATTGCAGATGGTTTTCAATCACCACCGCAGCTTCGGGTTTAAATTACACTCTAGTGTAGGGCAAGGTCGGGCCACGTGGAGTCGGGTTGTGCTAGTTCAAATCTGGGTGATAATTCGATTTAATCAATAGGATTTAGAACTACCTATAATATGCCAAATAAAATTAGATTTTTAGGACTGCCTTATATTATGCCAAATAAAATTATGGATTTAATTTATTATGCTTCATAATAATATGCTTTTAGACAGTTATGCTACTTAAAAGTTATGCGAAGGAAAAATTATGTGACATTAGTGTTATGCTATTTGATGATTATGCCAAATGATGTATGACAAACGACTTTAGCACAATCAACTTTATGCGAAAAGTTCCGCCCCCGATGCAAGCACATTGTTCGCATTATTAAATGTGTATTAAGTAAGTATAATAAAAGTTTACTTAGCAAGCAGATTTGGCTCCCAAATTTTTTTAAAATATTTGTAATGTTCATATTTGGCTCTTTGGCTAATAAGTTTGCCGACCACTGCCGTAGCCTATGGACGCTTGCAACACCAGGGGTATCACTTGCGCGTTGCCGACCCTTATTTTTTTTTTCTAAGAAACTATGACTTTCATTTGATTCCAGAAAACCTATCATGAAATTGAAGAAACTTGGCACTCATACAGAATACAAAATCAATGTGGGTTCTTTACAGACGTTTGGGAATCTGATGTAAAAAAACTGTTATTTGAACGAAATTACGTTTTATCAAAATTAGTCATTAAACTAGGTATTTTGATGAAATTACGTTTCATCAAAATAGTTTGGTCATTAAAACATCACATCAAGTGCAACAGTTGCACTTCGAAAGCCGCCTCTATTACGAACGCAGTAAGGGTGGTCTCAAGGTCAAACTGTTACGCTCGATGTGCTGTCGTCTGTACCTACTTAAATGTTTAGGTTGTGATTGTAAGGAATAGTCGTGGTCCAAAGCTGCTTCTACATGCATCTCTGGCGACCTTAATCGCCGTAGGAATATTTTAAAAGCAATGTCACTTGTATTGCAATTTATTAGAATTTTTGTCCTAGAAGAAAATAAAATTCCAACCTTGAAATAAAGCAGTCTATCCCTTTCACATTGTGCATATCAATAAAAGGAAAAGACCTTCATTTGAATTTAGTATTTACATACTAACAGAACGCGGCAACTCCTTAAACTTTCGGCAAAACGCACTGAAAAGTCACCCTAGAAGCTTCCGTTCAAACTGTGATGATGTGTGGCCGCCTGTACCGTACCAAACCGTGCCGTATAAC
This sequence comes from Nymphula nitidulata, assembly GCA_947347705.1. Classification (NCBI taxonomy): domain Eukaryota; kingdom Metazoa; phylum Arthropoda; class Insecta; order Lepidoptera; family Crambidae; genus Nymphula; species Nymphula nitidulata. The sequence goes on from OX374636.1 coordinate 14,707,351, forward strand.
CTTGTCCATAAAGTCCCCAATAAGTTTCCTAGTTTCCCATCGATGAGCGCACCAAACGTTGGTTAGGCGTATCACGTATGAGTAGCATTCTTACAGAAGCATTGTCCGAAACCTACAATGGACTTGCGTGGCCTTGTAGCTTTGGGTGTAAGAGTACGCATCGATTGAACTAGTTCTGAGCGATAAGTTTGATCAAATGTCAAACTCGGCTAAATGGCGTTTGCTTTTGCGGACATCAACTCAACGCATTCTAAATAAGCTTTGGCACCTTACTCATTACGCTTACTCATTTAGCTGTGATCTTAAAAAAATGAAACTTCGAGTTGAAAAAAGTACTATGCCCCACATGTCAACATTTATTGTATCTGTCCCGCTTTAACCCACCCACCAGCTAATTGTCCAGCTTATTAACAGCTTAAAGTCCAGCTTATTGGTGTTATGGACCAAAAGTTCTCATGAGTTTCTTCAACAATGATGCTTACTTTAATAATAGGTGTTAGTTATCTAGTATCCATAACGAAACCTCTTCATTAAGAGCCTTTGTTATGGATACTAGATAACGGAGAAATAATGTTAATAATTTGTGTGTTAGTTTATTTATTATTTATTAAACAATTTATGTACACACAAAAAAGCACCAATGAAAACTCAATCAAGGACAACAGAGTACAAAAGAGCTGCTTATTCCTAAAATAAATCTCTTCCAGCAGCCCTGCGACTAGGAGAATAAACAAATAATGGTAGAAATGGTGTGTACTAAAATATAATCAACATAATTTATAAATAAGTAATATTAACATAAGCTTCCATAAATATATACAAATATAACTAAAATCACAAAATAGTAGTAATAATAAAACAAGTAAAAAGAGGATTAAAAGGATAAATATTAGAAAAGTACAAAAAAAAACATGGATATTTCCATGACTCGTGAACAATCGCTCGTACTACTCATCATACAAACATTTGCTACTCCCTGGATTCGAACCCGGGAGTCCTGACCAAGTAGCTTGTATAGCAAGGGGCACAGCCCACTCGGCCAGCCGGTCCTCAATGCCTGCGAACTAAACTGATCGAGTCAAATGTTGTACTAACCTGCCCTTGACTACGTAGCCGGCCCGCATTGCGGAGACCTTAGCATTAATATTTTACTTACTAACCACACACATGCCTGAAGACTCGCTAGCCCGCTGTCTAAAATTATTCATATAACCTTAAAGGCATATTCGATATTCAATTTTTTTTAATCAATATAATAATAATAATGAAGTTTTTACACCAGCCCTGCTATGACCCTGCTGTCGGCAGTGAAAACAAAAAAATACAAAAAAAGAACTACGGACTTCTAAATAGGTACAGTCGACAGCACATCAAGCGTACCAGTTTGTCCTTGAGACCGCCCTTACTGCGTTCGTAATAGAGGCGGCTTTCGTAGTGCAACTGTTACACTTGATGTTCTGTCGTCTGTACTAAAAGGCAAAAATAATATTAAAACATATCGTAATGTTTTAGGAATCATTGCTGTTTGTGGTACAAATATGCATTTTTAGAACCTTTACACGATTGTGAATATTAATGATATCTACTATTTAAAGTAATTTCCTATTAAATACAAATTATCGTCTTAAGTTTTCTTATCTCTACGAGGTATTTTCGGAAATGAAATGTATCGACGCAAAATCCTTTAATCGTGTTGTTTTACACGTATCTTAAACAAAGATACGAAGAAATGTTTAGCTCATTTTTAGATCCGTAAGGTCTTTCAGCGACCTACATGACATAACATATAAATTGCGAATTTTTCAATGTATCGCCTAACCAAATCGTGCACTCATATTGTGACACACAGCTGTAGAGCAAACAATGTTTTACTAATTCATCAGTTCATTTGCGTTGTCAACCGCCAGGATTAATATTATATCCCCCTGTCACTCACTTGTCCCTCATCCATCCTTCAAACCAGGACACTCTATTTGAGTTGGTTGCGCAAATGTTTTGAAGGTCACCAGTCTGTTTTGTGGTGAACACAATTGGTTGTTTTGGTAACCTAATTAATTAATATCGATTCAGATTTCATTTTCTCAGGCATATGCTTCCACATGTAAAATGGTCCGTAAATTCTTATCAGAGCGCCTAGACAAGATGCCATTTGACAATTGCTATCGCTATCGCTAAATGAAGAATGTACGAGATTTAACACTTGCGATTTAAAGTCAGTCTGGCTTATGTGTATGTCAAAACCCACAAAATTTCCGCTGACCGATAGCTATAACAGTTATCGAAAGGCATCTTATCTAAAGACTGTAGCTTTAAAAAGTTGAAAAACTCGGAATACTGAATCGCTGTAACTGAAACGCGGCGGCAAAAATACGCGAGGACCATCAAGCTAGTGGTATGACTGACATTTTATCGAATAAAAAATAGGCTTAATATTTCTAATGTAGGTATTACGTACACATATTTTCACCTTCAGCCAACTCAGCAAAAATATATGTATGTAAGCAAACCAAATGTCATTTTGTATACGTTTTCCCTTTCACTCGCTACCTTTCTTGCTCATCATTCATACCAAAATGACAGTGTTTTTTATATTTTATGCTTTATCTAAGTTGTCTGAAGTATAAGTGGTAGGACTGCATGCTTTGTCGTATACGGTGGTACACGACCTTTCCTAATACGGCCGTGAAATACTTAGTTCTTTTCTTTTCTTTCGTTGTGTACTTCGGATTGTAAGGAAAGGTGGCCAGTGTATACTGGACATGGAAGTCATTTCATCTTAGGTGTTAGTATGACAACGCACCTGCAATACTAAGTGACATTTTCCTTGTTCTTGTATGCGCCTATTGGCGAGGTTATCCTTATGATTTTCTTCTATCTTTTTGCATTATAAGTTAACGTCTACCCTCACAAAGTCGAAAGTATTCTATTATTATAACGTAATTAGGTTATGTTCTATAGCATGGTATTGTAATATTTTCAGACAAATGTGATTTATGATTTTATATTCCTTTAAAATTCTAGAATTTACCGAAAAGAACTATTTACACACTTAATTAAAAAACAAGCCTATAAATAAAAACACCACGTAAATCTTGAAAAACAGAAAGTGTGCCAATAAAGCTGATCGCATTACCTCACTGAATTGCGAGGCTTAATCTTTGTGCGAAATATATAGCAGAAATTAAAAATCGGTCCCTATTTTTAATTTTGTAAGACATTCGGGACTCTTATCGCTGCTGATTTTTTAAGCTGCGTAAGAATCTCGGGAGCATATATTGTAACAATTAAAACCCCATTTTGCCTGGAATGTGTGGCTTGTTAGGTTAATTAATTATCATTATTGTAAATGTTGAAAGACTTTAGGAAAAAATAAATAATACAGATAGGTTGTAAGCTCGCAACGCACAGCACAATACAGATATTGACGAGGGCAATCAAAGTTCAAACTAGAAATCTTTACCTCCACACCATATACCTCCAGATGGGAAAGGTGTACTCAAAGTAATTGCTGAACCATGTAGTGACTGACACGCAATCTACAATCCGCATTCGGTATGGAAACCATTAGTCTGTAATTTCTTCCTAGGAATCCAATTTCAACCAAGCTTCTACTAGTATTAGATGTGCATCCAGAATAATTATCAAATTCCTGCAACCTCCTATCCATTGTAAAGTTTCACGTTTAGAGTAATGCCCATTTTTCCTAGATTTTTTCGCAAGAAGCTGGAATTTTAATCCCCTTTATTTCTGTTACAGGTTCACTCGAAAATGCTGCATCGATAAGCGTTGGAATTGCGGAGTGGATTCGTAAGTGGCCAATGAGTCTTGCTTTGTCAATAGCTTTCTTTGTTCTTGATCTTCACATTGAATGACCATTTACATTGAATGGGTTTCTTAAAGAGTTATTTTCGTTAATAGATAATAAGGTAAAAGTTCTTTGGATTTTTTTATCTTTAGAATTATTTGTTTGGATCCACTAAATCATAATATTGCGGGGGTGTTTTCTACTAGTGGAAATGTAGGTTTCAAATACATTTCGAAAATATGAGTAATTATGACTGAAAATGCAGTGCAAAGTATATTTATTTGTATCGTATCAAACTTATGTGGCTTAGAAGTTTTTAAAAATGACGAATAGTATAAAATGCATTGAAAATATTTATACTATTAGCTTGCTCACATTAAATGTATCAACTTTTTATATGCCAATGATGCGTATAAACACATACATTCGGTGGTCACTACTAAGGTGTGACATCACTATATTCCGCATCATTTTCTATAGAGCGTTTTTTGACAACTTGTAACTCCGCTTCAAACAAATCACTATATCTACGAAACTATTGATTGCAGATTTATGAATGGGAATAAAAAATAATATAAAATATAAGGATATCAAATATTGACATACTATTTATATAAGGAATAAAAAATTAGTTTGCAACTAACCTATTGGATTAGCATTGCTGAACCTAATTTGAATATAACACATGACTGCAAATCAAGCTAAACAAGCATATAACATCAGTACAACGCTTTCTGTTGATTTAATAAGATGACTATTACCTCATCTCCTACTTGACAAAAGTATTGCTAATTTACACAGATCCAATTGGGATGTTGCCTAAGTTTGAACTTGCCGCAATTTTTCACAAATTCGGAGAATATACCCTACTGTTACCCATAAAAACAATTCAAACTAAAAAGATATGAAATATTATTAAAGCTGTACTGTTTTAAAATTAAAAAAATGGTCATATTTTTTTTTCAAAATTTATCAAAAATGTTATGATATTAGATTGCTGACATCAATTAAAACAACTATTATTATGACAACTATTAATAAAAACATGCTTAATACATAGTTATTATCAACTTTGTCAGTATGCCCATACATTTCTTAGTAATATGGGAACATGTGTCGTTACCTGTTCCGTAGATTTTCTATGGAGCGTTTTTGGACGATGCGCCGCAATACATCAAACATATCACTATATCTGTGAAACTATTGATCTTAGACATACTTCTTCTTTTGCAATATTTCTTTATGAGTTACAAACTTTTTATTTATGAAATAAAAAAAAGTTGTCAACTACCCTATTCATTTTATTTACAATGTTACTTCGGTGGTATTTCCAAGACATGCTAACCTTGAGCTGATCCTGTACCATCAAATAGTCTAAAATCTGCTCGAGGATGATGGTTTTATAGGGTAACCGTTTGCCGCAGAAAAAAATCGACAAAACCGAATTAGAGCCATTTGTCAACTGGCGTGATATATGCAAATAAACTTTTTATCTATATATGTACTAGATGTTCGGACATCGACCCATCTTTGTCTTACAAAAATGGATCGAAAACCACAATTTTAAAGTAATTTCATATTTAGAGGTGTACAATTGTTGCCTAATGAACCTGACATTTTTAAGAAGCTTTTCCTTAAGCACTTATCTAAATTGTTTATGATTTCTTTATGAGCTATCTGCGTTTGAGTGATTTGAGAGTTTTTTTCATGGTATCCTCAGTCTATCTTTAAAGAGATATACTGTTGTATTGTTATCTTCGTGAGTGTATATAGCTAACCAGAACCGTAAGCAGACTGTTATCTTACATTTCAACGTTTATCTTGTTTAAGAACAAAAATCAATGTTTTTTTTACACAACTAGATGACAAACAAGCTGACGGCCCACCTGATGGTAAGCGGTTACCGCCTCCTATAGACACCTGCAATAACAAGGAAAAATCACTTGATATTGTTTGTATGATCCATATGCGTTCCAAAACCATTGATCACATTAGGATGAAACTTTGTTAGGGTTTTCTAAAAACGCCCGCAAATGTTCCTGGATTACAACACCTGTAGTTTTCAATTCTAAAACTAACAGTTCCCCTTTTCGGGCATTGAAAAGCATGCTGGATGCAGCTAATAAGTTAGTTAAAACATTGTTTAAAATGGTTTGGTTTTTTATTTGAACTGTCAGAAAGATAGATAAATAAAATAAATAAATAAAATAAAATATAGAGAATCCGGTACAAAATTTTATGACACTCCAAAAGAGTGGGTAAAATTTTGTACCGGAATAATTTTAAATTAATTTCATTACGCTAGGTATTATTTACTTAATTCAAAATATATTGCATAAATCCAAATCCGGTTAGCGGAGTTGATTTCCACGAACTTTAAGTAGAAACCTCTTATTTATCCACTTCAATTAAGACTTTAAACCGAACATACAGAAATCCCGCTTAACCTGCTGTTTATTGGCCAACAGTTTTAGCCGCTCAATCGTTATAACACTTCGCTCTCCATGTAATTTGCATAATCAACACATAATGAACACAATCGTTCCGCCATCATTATGTGGAGGGAATTCGATTTATACCCACTAAGCTGCTAATTCAAGCCCCTCTGGCGATGCAGTAAAAATTCAGTATAAGTATTTTCCATTTCCATAACGTTGTATCACAAACGTTCATGACAGGGAATTTGTGATCACGTATTTAGGAGGCAGATGCCAAAAACACTGAACTTCAACAAGAAGCTAGTCATGGTCATGGTTCTAAGTCCTCGATAACTCATTGATCTGAGGAGTCAACCGGATTGTGAAAGATTCGGTTCCTAAGAACATGATTTAAGGTCTATTCCCACATATCAGTGAAGCCACAGTTCCGACACAGTTCCGTATCAGTGCTTCAGTGTTGCGTCAGTGTTTCAATTCACACATGTCAGTGCCTGCTCAGTTCACGGAGCTTCAGTGAAAACGTGTCCGTCCTCAATCGTGATTGTATTTCGTATCCATATACTTTGCATGAGATAAATCATATAAAACTCTATTTTCACGAACCAATTCTATTAATCGCTCGTCCTCTATTTTGTTTTTGTTGATGTCGGCGTCCGTGATCCGTCAGTGATCTGTCCGTGATCGGTCCGTCCGGCAAAAAATATCGTTGTCGACGATACCTTCCGTGCTTGCCGGTGCCGGAACGGACACTGAGAGCACTGAGCCGTCACTGACACGGACAAGTGGAGATACGTTCATAGATAATGTATGAAATAATATTTCGCACTGATACGGAACTGTGCCGGAACTGTGGCTTCACTGATATGTGTGAATAGACCTTTATTTCTAGTCTGGATCTTTTTATAAGTCTGTCGGCGGGATTCAAATTCTCAGTATACAAAACGGACTATATCTGAAACCTTTCGGGTGGAAGCATCCTTGATCCCGCATACAAATGTCCTAATGTCATAAAGTGTTTAATATATGTTTTAAATTATCTAGCAACTCGTTTTTTGTCCTTATTCAATTTTACTGTAGGCGTAGTTAAACTTGTCAAATAAGATAATTGTCTAGCTTAAGTCTTTCTGTTTTGTTATACCTATAACTTTGTCATAACGATTATCTATAAGTGTACCTATTTAAAATAAATAAATAAGCAGCTTTTAAATATTTTTTATAATCCGCAACTTTTCACAATCTGGGTAACTGCTTTGACCAGTAAAATACCGAAGACTAGGGATATCAAATTAGAAATTCCAATTTTTTATTTTAGATACCTAAGATCCATATTTTATCCCCATGAGTTTCTTATAATCTTCCTGTTGTTGCGTTATAGTTAACGTCTACCTTTACAGACATAGCAGCATTAGCAGTCGTTTTGTAGGCAAACAAAGGCATAAACGACTTCTCTATTCTGGACCCTATTCTTTCTAAAGGCTTGTTACTAGCAACTCGCTGGATTTTTACTGTTGCTTTTTTAATACCTGTGTTTTTTTTTTAAATTGATTTGTTCAGTTCCATTTTGGTAACTTTTTTTGGTTTCATTGGAAAAGAATCCTCTCTTTCCATTATGGACACTCCTGTCAACTGCATTGTATGTAATTTCACAGACTTATTCTTATTTATAATTACAACTATTTTGATTATATTTATATAGATTGCAATTACAGCCCTATCATTAATAGCTTTTACAGATTATTGTTTTAGGTTAATAACTTGCTTAATAACATAATTTGATGTAATAGTTTTACTATCTGTTGTTCTACTCTGGTTTTCAACAATTTGATTACAATTCTCATTGTTTTTGGATTTTAATTTACACTACCCGAATTCAGGTAATAATCTTAATTACTGTAATTGATACATATGCGTCATAGTCATCACATACAGTTTTTGTGTAACCTTTGACCTTTCCCTCATTTTTAGCCCACTTCAAAAAGGAGGAGGTTATAGATTCGGTTCGTATGTTTTTTTATGTATGTACACAGATTACTCCGAGATTTCTGATCCGATTTACGTAATTCTTTTTTTGTTCGATGCGCAATAGTTAGGTTCCTAGGTAGTTTTAATTCAAAATTACTGGAAAAATTAATAACTAATTACGGGAAATTGCTGCTTTCTTATGACTTTTTAGTGAAACGATACGATAGTAGATTACAATATATGCTGATGGTCACCCATCTGTCCTAAGAAAGATGTCACTAAAAATTGTAAAAAAATTTTTTTTATAGAAAATAAAAACCGACTTTAAACCACTTAAAAGGATGAAATAATTTAATTTAAGTAGGTACTTATCTTCTAGAAACATATTTTTTGGAGTTGGAGCTAATGTGTTTCCAGAAACAATAGAAAGTCAAGCACGGACTCCAAAAAATATGTTCTTAGGGGATTAGTACCAACTTAAATTTAATTATTTCCAAGTCGGTTTTATTTTTGTTTTTGAATGAAGTCAAATCTGAATATTGATTAAAAAAAATTGTTTCTGGTTGTTAATGCCCTTGGTAATCTTGTTTTGGTTTAACCTGTACTGTCGTAAAATCAGATATTAAGCCTCAGAACGGTTAACTACTAACTGCCTTGTAAACTTTACCATAAAATCAATACAATTGATTGGCAACCACCAAAAATACCTTGTAAAAATATTTCACAATGTGCGTGCAGAAAAAGCACTGCAAACAGTGGCAGTGTAAATAACTCATGGCATTCAAACTGTGGCGGGTCACGCCATCGAGAACTATCATTAGCTACCTTGTTTATATGTAAATCATGCGTTATTGTTGTGGAGTCTACCGCCATTCCCAAATTCAATTACGGACAATGGTGATTATGCGGTTGAAAGAGTATTATTTGGGGGAAAGGTAAACTTTTTTATTGACTTTGTAAAAAAGAACTTCCTCTTTGTAATTTTCCGAATTATTTTCGCCAAATCTTTTCTAACATGAACTGGTAAGGAGTGGTGGAACTTTTTGCCTATCTGTTTCCCAAATGCTACAATTTCGACATCTTCAAGCCTAGAGTGAATATTATAGGCACCTTCTAAACAGGTACACATCTATTCTAAATAATTCATATCATCTGATTTCACTTTTCGGTCACACGAAAAGTATAAGCAAGGAAGGCGCAAATGATCTTAATGGTTCGAAGGGCACTATGACTTGGTCATGGCCCTACAATGAGATAAAAACGTCACATAGCATCAGCTGTGATTGTGGTCGAATGTTTTTTTTATATACAAATCACGACAAATGACTCAACACCACCTAATGTAAAACGGTAAGAAGAGTCCATATGCGAAGACAGCTAGTGCAGTTCAGACACTGCTCTAGCCGCCTCCACCTTGCTGGCCCGAAAGGTGCTTTTTCACGTCTCTTTTACCTTCTTACTATAAAAAGAAACAAAAACCAAATACTTATGCAGTAAAATAATTGTGGTTCTCCACATTCTGGTATTAAATCTAAAATATCCAGTACATTTACGTGAGTATAAACAAGCGTTCTCGCTAAATGAGGCGTGTTATAAACAAGTGTTTTCTAGAAACACGCTAATGTTCCTTCGGTCGTCAGGAAGACGTTTTGTTCTTTTTTAAGCGGAGAAGAAAATGTGTTTCAGCGGAGTGTATTACTCGTAAATGGAGAAATCCAACCAGATGCCGAGGCAGTCTTTGGTTAAGCTAAATGTATATTAATAGAATGGTTATACGCCAACATTTAGCATACATAAGATAGCAAATAAAAGCACTGACCTTCTCTTTGTTAAAGAAAGGAGGAAAAAAGTAGCCTGGCATCGGAGACCAGTCCTTTTTTTGTCAATACAACTCTTCCTCAATAGGCTCTGCTGAACAGTTGCTTGATGAGTAAGGACTTACTGAAGATTCTTCAATAAGGTGTAACTATTTGGCTGCGCTGTCTCGCTAGCGCAGTGGATTGAGCGCTTTGGTCGCGATTACGAAAACAAAGCAACTTTCGCCATGGTTGCTTCCGGATGGGTCAATCAAAAATCTATAATGTCGAGTTCCTCCATGCTTTGTAAGGCACGTTAAAAGCGTTTACGCCGCACGACTTTTCAAACAAACTTTCAAGTCGTAAAAATTGGGAACGAACAAACCGATTATAACATAACTTGCCAAGCATAAGCAAGTCAGGCTAGTGTGAAAATTCATGAGAGGTTTTTCCAAAAGTTTAATAATAAAGAAATTATTGGCGATTTTTGGTTTGTATGAAAAGCTAAATAATGCTCTTATTTTCAACTATTATATTCAACAATAACACTGTTTTTCAAAAAATCCTGTGATAACTATTTAGACTTTACTTTTACTTTACTTTAGGAGCTCGGTGGCGTATTGGTTTGCTCTCTGGTTTCGATACGAAAAACAAAGCAACTTTCGCCATGGTCGATTCTGGGATGGGTCAATCAAAGTTTGTTGTCTCGAGCTCCTCCGAGCTTCGTAGGGCGCGTTAAGCCGTTGGTACCTTTTGTTCCTGCAACCGCTTAAACCCACCAACCCTAATGTTGCGGATTTGTGCTTTCCTATGACTTTTTATTGATATTCTATTATAAAAGAAAAAGTTACAACCGGCCGCACATCTAGCGTTGAAAAATTCCTCTTATCACAACGTAGTAAGGTACCCACTAGTGGAAAGTGTTTTGTATCCAAAGTATTTATGAAAAGACAGTTTTTTAATAGATTTATTCACATTGCGCGAACAACGCAATTTATTTCAGCGCAGTTTTACCCACCTAGGGATTGGATCCATAGCGCACCAATACAGTCCCGTACCGTCCCCCAGGACTTTGCCTCCAGCGCTCTAGTCATTACGGGAACGTTTGCGAACGCTGAATGTTTGCGAACGGAAAATTGGAATCGAATTTTGTCCGAAATTGAGCTGAACGGAACGTTGAATAATAATTATGGTGACAGAATATTTTGTGTTTTGATAGATATTTGAAGATATTTTTTGTGGTTTTGTGTACCATCAAAGAAAAGCCATCCTACTACACTAAAGATAATTTTTGTACACAAAGGTTGGCCACCTGCCGCCTACTTGGGGTCATTATCTACCAATAGAATTTAAGGGGGCCTCAAAAATTTTTGTGTCAATTGAAAATAGTGGAACAAAAGCTAATACCTAATTTTTGACAAAAAATGTCTTTGCGCCCAGATGTTTTTTGAAAACAATGAAAAGCAATGACCTTTTACAAAAAAATAAGGGGTTCCGATTGGTCAATCATTTAAGGGCTGGGGTCTGCTAAAATAGCCAGTTTCAACTTTCATGCGAAAATGTTTTGAAATTGGCAGGGCTACTAACTGCATCAGGCCCGCGTGGTGGGTTTATGACCCAATATGCCCGTATGTTTTACCCATCCTTAAAGCCTATGCTCAGGACGACACCAAACATTTCAATCATTAGTTATGCCTTGTACTGAACACGCAATGTTTGTAATGACATTACAAATATTTGCCACTAGCCACCCGCCCCGGCTTCGCACAGGCGCAAGGTAGATACCAATGTAGTATCAGTGTGAAGTGAAGTAATTAATAATATTACTATTCTATACTACAGGATATCTTTAGGGATAGGCGCAGCCTTCGGTTACGAGTAACTTCCCAATTTATGACAAGCAAAATATAGTATCGTAATTTCATTAAAACTAAATACTGTTTGAAATAAAATGACATGTCAGTATGCCATCGTGTGTGAAAGGATTTGCCGACGAATTTGCCGAACGGACAACACGGAACAATTTGGAAAACTGCAGACAGGCTAGACTCGCACTACCCCGAATCAAGCCTAAACTCTCCAAAACCCTGCTACAGCTAAGTAGACCTATTCTCTGTCAAATAAAGGCCGTACTAACCGGTCACAGCAATTTTAACAGGCATCTTTTCAATTTTGGTGTCACGGACAGTCCTTTGTGCAGAGCATGTATGGAGGACGAGGATACAGCCGCTCACGTCCTGCTGGAATGCAGTGGAGTGGCAAACTACCGGGCTACCTACCTGGGCTCTCGAGGTAGCATCCAGGAGGTGTTTGGCGACATCAAGGATCTGGATGCCTTCCTTTGATGGCTGGATTGAACCAACTTACACTCTCCGACGAAAATCAGGCGCAACAGTCGTTGATTTGAGGAAACCGCCCGTACGAAAGAAGAAGAAGAAGAAGATCCCTTTTCTTAAATACTAGATAAAATATCCAACTCTGCTTGGTCATAAAAAAGTAACCATGAACCCACTAGTAATGCCATTATTTCTATTGAACTATTTTAAGTGGTAGTTGTGGAATGGATTTTGAATGTGTCGGCGAAACATTTGTCGGCGAAAAGTTTCACACCGTAGGCTGGTCACCATCATTTGGATGGCCACCGCCTTTCTTATTTCGGCCGTAAAACAGTATTCGGATTGAATGGAAAGGTATTCAGTGTAATTACCCGGCATGAAAGGCATTTCATCGAGGTCTTAAGGTGACAACGCACATGCAATACCAAGTGATTTTTTCCTTGGCATTGCAAGTTTTATAAAAAAAATATACCTAATTTAACTCACGTTAGTTAAATATTACATTATTATAAAACCATAAGAAGCTCGGTGGAGTAGAAGTTTGAGCGCTCTGGTTTCGATTATGGGGATGGGTCAATCAAATTTATAATCTCGAGTTCCTCCGTGCTTCCGAAGGCACTTTAAGCCGTTGTTCTTGGTTGTTACTGCAACCGCTTTTACTCACCAACCTGCATTGGGCCAGCGTGGTGGTGTTATGGCCCAATCTCCATATGTGTTTCTCCGTCGTCAATCAAACATTGTTAGGTTATGCTTTGTATTATAGTACCTAAACGTAAAAATATAAGACAATAACTAATACTGTTCTACGAAAATTACTATACCTATGTCTGTTAAGTTACTTATTAGCATCCGTGTCATTCCGTCCGTCCGTTCTTCTACGCAAAGACAGGAGCTAATGACCCATTTCAATGTTTGACTTGCTAAAGCCAGGAAACTATCTGGAGGTATTCAGAAAATCCCTATTCAACAATCCTTTATGATGTGGGATTACAAGGCGCTTCTATTACTTGAGGCGTAAGGCTGAAAATCTTTGATGAAAGTCGGGAATATACGTCATTTACATACGGAATCCCTTTCGCATACATTGTGTATTAGGCGTGTGTTTAATTCTAATGACGCAAGCATAACAGACGAGAATACACGAGCGATGATGTGATGTAATGATGATTATTTTCTTGGATCATTATTTTGTTTTTATTGTATAAGTTTAATAAGTAATGTTTTACAAAATTGTCTTAATTTTCACGACGACTACACATTTGAAATGAAACCACTTTAACGGGCTTCCCTTGATTACGATCGCTGTAAAGTAATCGAAACGTCGGGTGTATAATAATGAAGTAATTAAACGCAAATAAGTCCGGTGATGTTGTTTCATTTCAAAAGTAATGTTGTATGTAACGAGAGAGACAGCTGTTGACGAGTCAACTAAACATTAGAACATCTGATGTTGAAGTTTTTCAAATTATTTTGGCAGACCCTACATCAGATGCATCTAAGCTCCTCTAGAAATTGTATTGGTGACTTGTAAAATATTTAAAAATCTCAAGTAATAAGTATCATGGGACTGACATACTATATAATAAAGATCACTTAATTAAAAAAAAAATTGTGTGATATACAAAACAGCAAACTGAAAAATACTTATAAAGCTATCAAAAATTTAACGAATAGAAGTAAAATTGTACGGAAATTTATAAAAATAATCAAAACAACGAAATAAGTATTTTTTGAACAAATCCAATCATGATATCCCAACCCAGCCAAAGTCACAGCCCCTATATTACAGCCCCAAAACATAATTGTCATCTAAACGTGACAGAATTCCGTTTTATTATATTTACTTAGGAGACGAACAAACTAAATACTGTTAGTTTTGTGAACGAAAGTTATACGTGCAGTAGGTAGTGATGTCAGCGACTCAATTTTTATCCATCGATAAGATAAGATCAACTCTGATGTCCGGCCAGACGCGATATCCACTACGCCACCGGAGCACTAGGTATAACCTACTAATTTCTTCACCGCTTTCTATCCTTCTTCTTAACGTTTTTATAGCAACATTTATCTCACTACTCGTTGAGGATAGCACCCTATAGTGATCCAGAAGAACACTTTTACAAGTATTTTTATACTTCCAGTTAAGATGAGAAAAGCTATTTATATCACGTTTTAATATTTAGGATGCGTTGAAACGCCTTCTTTTTTGTAACACTTACGAATAAAGAAAGAAAACGATGAACAATATACGCTCCAGGTGGAACTACATATGGGATATTTTTTTGTCATTATAAGTACAAGATGTAACAAAATATTGGTCAGTATCAACAGATTGCCCTTTTCGGGCGTTCAATATTATTTAATTAAAAATAATATTAACATTAGAAGAATAATTTTATTGGGTGGCGAGGACAATACGACAATAAATTAAAACATGGGCTATATTAGCAACACTGCACTAGGAAAGCCGCCTCTATTACGAACGCCGTAAGGGCGGTCTCAAGATCTAACTGTTACCCTTGATGTGCTGTCGACTGCACGGCATTGTAAAGCCAAATCAAGTTTGTGAAAAGGTATTAAACTATTAAAATTCATATCAAGAGTTTTTTTTTTGAAAATCATTTAGTTATGTAATTAACCAATTATTTCCTCTTTATCGCTTGCGGTAAGCGCGCATGCAATTGTTGTCATGTTTATAATATTGTGAAATTATATGTCTATCTCTCTCTGTCTAGGCTGAAACAACTTTCACGAAGTATCGACTTAAGTGCTCCATGAATAAGGATTTTCACTTTGTAGAAGATTATAATTTGTCCAGCGATTCGTTAAAAATGACTAGTGTCAGCGACTTTGATATACATTGCTGTTTCACGCTACTATGAAACGCAACGTTTCGCTGTGAAACATCAATGAACATAAAAACACCGAATATTTTACCCTCCGGCACTTGTCGTTTGCGTTAGAGAATAAGGGGCCAAAGCTGTCGCGGAAGCTTTGTGATGGGAACAGGTGGATTTGCCTCTTACTTAACTAACTGACTAAGGTCTGAGGAGGTTCATACCAAGAAATAGTAAAGAATTCGTCTTTTCGCATTATGTCAGTGTAATTACTGGGCATGGGCGGCATTTCATCTTAGGCCTCAGGATGACAACGCACCTGCAATATCAAGTGCTTTTCCTTGTTATTGCAGGTGTCTATAGGCGGCGGTAACCGCTTACCACCAGGTGGGCCGTCAGCTTGTTTGTCATCTAGTTGTATAAAAAAAAAAAAAAAAAATGTCAAGTCCATATTCATTCTGTATTTTGTTTATAAGAACAAAAACGGAAAAACGGCCATTTTTGGTCTTACTTAATAAATAATAAATATTCACTTAACATAATTGGTTGGATTGAGCGCTCTGGTTTCGATTACGAAAACAAAGCAACTTTCGCTATGGTCGGTCCCGGGATGGGTCAATCAAATTTATAATCTCAAGCTCCTCCATGCTTCCAAAGGCACGTTAAGCCGTTGGTCTCGGTTGTTATTGCTACCGCTTTAACCCACCAACCCTATTGGGCCAGCGTGGTGGCCTTTTTTTCCCAAGCTACTTAAGTGTTTCTCCCATGTAGGAAGGCCTGTGCCTAGCAGTGGGACGTATATAGGATGAAGATGATGATGTATTGCTACCGATTTTTGTATGTCACGATAATGCGACATGTGCTCTTGTATTTAATGTAAACCTCTTAATTTACCATGTTTCAATCAAATTGAATAAATAGAAAAAAAAGACAATTGATCATTGGTAAAGTTCCTCTTCATATTTTTTTTGTAAATAAATAATGAATGACAAGGATGGCTCACTAGCGTACGGTCCTTCTGGTAGTACGCGGTTATCATAGCATATAGACGCTTGTAGCACCTTATGCACTACTCACGCGATGCCTAATATTACCCTGTTAAATCCAGAGAAAGCGTTTTCTTGACAGCTCCCAACACAAAGAATTCTTATTAAGGTCAGGCGACCTTACTGACAGCTGAAATACAGTGTGTAATTTAGGGGCTTCCCCAGTAATACGCTCAAAATTGTTTGCATGGGAGAAGTATATGACGAGTTTGGGCCATAACACTACCACGCTGGCCCAATGCGGGTTGGTGGGTTTGAGCGGTTGTTACATATTGGCTCTTAACTAATTATACTTCTTACATACATAATTTAATGCACAAATACTTAGAGGTGAACACAGCATGTAATATGTTACAGTAATCTAAAATTAATTTTACACTATGAGGGTATGAATGTGAGAGTGATATATGATATGTGTGGAAGAGAAACAATAATTGATACAAATATTTAATGCAATGTAGTGGATAAGTGTTTTAGTAGATTCTTTCTCATCGAGCTTGGTGAATAATGATGGATGTCGATAATATCACTATATTTATTGACGGTTTGACATAACCTCGAGACGGGAGTTACTGTTCTTCTCAACGGAGTGCAAAGTGGTATAATAGGAGGAGACTTACAGCTTATCCATGCCTTCCGAAGTACGGAGGAGCTCGAGATTTGAAGTTTTAGTTTTTTTTATACAAAGCACGGCAAATGACTCAACACCACCTGATGTGAAGCGGTAAGAAGAGTCCATATGCGAAGACAGCTAGTGCAGTTAAGGCACTGCCACTGCCACCTTACCGGCCCAAAAGGTGCTTATTCAGGCCTCCTTCGTAGTTTAGTTGACCAATCCTGGGATCGACCATGGCGAAAGTTGCTTTATTTTCGAAATCGAAAACAGAGATTGTGACCACTACGCCATCGAGCTCCTACAACGAGGTTCATCATAGATAGCAATATCATATTAGTGGATCGATTTGAATTTTCTCGTAACAACATTAATTTTAATGGTGAAATTTTCATGTAAGCCCCTAACGTTAGGGGTGTCAAAGGTACTTTTACTCCTACATCCAACATTTAGTAATGAGCCCGTAGTGACTACTTAGGGTTGGTGATATGTCACTTAATTTTTTTAACAACCTTTTTGGGTGATTTTTATTAAATATACCGGATCACAATTTAGGGGATAATTTTGACCATCAAAATGAATAAAGTTTTCTATGGGAGTAACATAACACTCAATTTGATCATATTTATATATTTGCTGATCACGTTGAGTCCGCTGACAGAGAATCTTGTCAATTCTTACAGTTCTAAGAATTGACAAGATTCTCAAGATACATTTTTTATACAACTAGATGACAAACAATCTGACAGTTTACTACCTACCATAATACCTACCATTGGTGTGTTGAAGATCTATTTCTGTTAATTAATCTAAATGAGTGTATTTAAATCAATAAAAGAAATGGACTCGCAAATAATTATGATATATTATTACGTATTTAGTGTTTTGCTAAAGTTATTGTATTTTTAAGTTGTCTGTGGGGTAAGGAACGTCAAATGTAAAAGTGTAAACGGAAGTTTGCACTAAAAACTATTAAAATGCTTTGGTCAGAAGTATTTTAGAGTATGTATGTGTAACCTGGAACCCCGAATATGCAGTACACTCTCAGCGGATTGAAAGCATTCAACGTGCATTTACTATTTACTAGACATCTCGCATTTATATCACCGGGAATATCACATAGAGCTCCTTACGACCAACGACTAAAATTTTTTAACATTGGCACATTACGACATCGGCGTAGCATCCACGATCTTACGTTTCTGCACGGGCTACTCAATGGATCTTTAAAGTCTGATGAGCTTGTAGAACATGTCAAACTTAATGTTCCAACGCGTTTTCCTCGTCACCCGCTGAATAAAACTTTTGCGATACCTAAGTTTAAAACGAATGTTGGTGGATATGCCCCTCTTATTCGCTGTTGCACTCAGTATAACTATCTGAACAGTGGTAATACTGATGCCATTGATATTTTTCACGACTCGTTATCCAGATTTAGGAACAGTATCCATCAGCTCTTGGAGACGGAACGATAAAGCTAGATAATTTAAACTCTGCGTAGTAATCTGTGTTAGTTGATATTTTTATTGTCTGCATTATTAACGTTGTACGATAACTGTTATAAATGATGTGTACGCCTATTATAGGTATATGTATATAAGAATAATATTTTTGGTAATATTTATAAGTAAATAATGTAACATATGTATACTGTTGGTGTACTAATACTTTCAATAATAACAACAACTTCATTTAATAATAATTGCAAAATTAAAAATTTTAAGTAACCCCCGGCGTCATTAATCATCTCATTAAGACTATTCATAAGAGCCCAAACACGCTATATCTGCTGTAAGTTTCTGAAGAATCAAGCATTTTGCAGACTTATTTATGGTATAGGATCAGCTCAAAGTTAGAATGTCATGGGAATGCCATCGAAGTGACAGTACACGAAATTTAAAACAATCGGATCTGTAAATGTTAGTAAAATCCTAATATCATGTAGAAAATGAGCTGATAGTCATCAAACGCCTGAACTGATCTTCATAAATTATAGCTAAGAACCATCGTAGTCACATCAGCTTTCAAACAAAAGAAACCGAATCAAAATCGGTTCATTCGTTTAGGCGCTACGATGCAACAGACAGACACACAGATACACAGACAGACACACAGATACACAGACAGACACGTCAAACTTATAACACCCCTCTTTTTTCGTCGGGGGTTAAAAATAGTTATGCAAAGGCTATAAAAAATTATAACAGATTGAACAATAACATGAAAATACTACACATACCTTTGTTCAAACAAAAACTCAAAACATGGTTAATTGAAAATTGCTTTTATTCAATCAATGAGTTCTTTGAATACTTTATAGAACAATAGTACATAGTAACTCGATTTTTTTGAATCTTTTTCCCCATTTGTATATTAATTATTTGTATTATGTTTAACATAAAAAAAACATTTTGCATGCAAGTTTCTGGTGGAATATGTGGATCTCAAAATTTTTGTTAACATCGAAACATGTACCATATTTCAAGCGAAATATATTCCTTTCTTTATAGTACACTACTCTGTCAAAAAAGTACCAGGAAAAGATCAATAATACGCAAAATGTTAGTTATTCATCCAAATTTATTTTATTACTATTCCTTACACTTATTTATTTTTTAATAAATAAATCACCTTCAAAGTATGTTCCTTCTGAAACGATACACTTACATTTTCAAATCATTTTTTAAGCGCTGTTACCGGAATTGAGTTCAGTTCTCACCGCGAATTCTCCTTTATGTCTTCTACCGATTGAAAACAGGTGCCACGAAGTGGTACTTTGAGTATAGGAAAAGAAAAAGTCGGCTGGAGCCATATCTGGTGAATATGGTGTTTGCTCGATGTTATTTGTTGAGCGTTTGGTCAAAAATTCGTTCACAATGATGGCCTTGTGCGAAGGCGCATATCATGGTGCAAAATCCAAGAATTTTCTTTCCACAAATCTAGCCTTTTTCGTCGAATTTGCTCTCTTAAACGCCGCATAACGCTCAAATAATATTCTCTATTTACCACCAAAATGGAAAACAGTTGTGCCAATCTAACAACAAAAAAAATAAAATAAAAAAAATGAAACCATAAACAAAACATCTATTTCCGATACTATTTTCACTCAATTGTATTTTTAGGGTATCAGGCTGGTCGCACGAATGTTTGCTACCCTGGTCATAAAAAAATGAATATTTTATATCGTCAGTTGACAGCCCTGAATAAATAAAACCTACTTTACGGTAAGCTCTAAACGCTTATAATATGTGAGCATGAGAAATTATAATCTTTTGAATTATCGTACTTTCGCTGCTGTGGTTAAGGTTTAAAATTATATACGCAAATACCTATTTATGAATGCTACCGGTGCTTAATATTAATTACCGGAAATTGTATTTTATTGTTATAATATTTAAATTTAAATTACAGTCATTATGATTACATAAGAATATCCTTAACGTATGACAATGTAGGCAGTACGAATTCCCTATGGTTAAACAGTGAATGCTAAAGCGGTGCACAACGATTTACTAAGAAAAAAAAATGATTATGTAGGTTGTACCTACTATGTATATATATACGAGACATTCAAAAAGATTATCAAATATTAGGTACTTGAGTCCTTGTTGAATAAGCCAGTGATCCGAGACTTTATGTAGATAATAAGTTTTTTTTTATACTTAACGGGCTAAGTCTTAAACCTTCATCCCACCTGATAGTAAGTTATTATAAGGCCGAAAATGGAAGCGTGCAACACCCAGATTCTTCAACCATAGAGTGGATCTGGCTATCTTACCTCCAACTAGCGGAACAGAACAATGCTGACCCGTCAAGCATGAGATTCCAACACAATTCAATTGTCATAGCCCCCCGGTGGTATAACGCCGCTTGACAAGTAAGTTTACAAGCCAGGAGGACTTAGACAAAGCCCTATCATCGACCATACTGAGCAGGGAAATTCTGCCATAAGGAGAATTAAACTGTGGACCTCTAGATCTGAGGTAAGTGGTTTCAACTACTAGACCACAGAGGCGGTTAAGTATATATTTTGCTATTTTCTACTTCTTTAAGATATAGTTTTGCTGTTTAAATAGAAACCTGTATATTATGTGGAGAAGGCAGAGAGGAGAGAGAGCTCGGTGGTGTATTGGTTTGAGCGCTTTTGGGTTTCGATACGAAAAACAAAGCAACTTTTGCCATGGTCGGTCCAGCGATGGGTCAATCGGAGTTTCTTATCTCGAGCTTCTCCGTGCTCCGGAAGGCACGTTAAGCTGTTGGTCTCGGTTGTTCCTGTTACCGCTTTAACCCACCAACCCGCATTGGGCCAGCGTGGTGGTGTTATGGCCCAGGCTCCTCATGTGTTTCTCCCATGTAGGAAGGCCTGTGCCCAGCAGTGGGACCTATATAGGCTGGTAATGATGAAGGCTATTATGTGCGACTAGACTATTTATGTCTAATTGATAAACAATATAACTATCGACTATTTAATTAAAAAACAAAATGTGGGAAAATGGGGATTGAACGGCTTTAACCGGTATCGATTAATTCGGGTATCATTATTAACGGTATCCAAATTCAGTGGCACATAAAGACATCTAAAATTTGCGGTAGCGGTTAAACGCAACCGATATATCAAAATCTCCTTAAGGGTACCTTATAGATTAGGGTATCTGTATTTAAACGGATACCGATCACACAAGCTGGCAACGTTACGTGTCAAACCATTTTAAAATACAGGTCCCGACCTAAAAAGCATGGTCCCGTTATTACGGGTACCGTTCAAATTATGGTATTTTTTTAATGATGGTTCATGCCTATCTAAATTTTAAGGTACCTTTATTATAGGTATTTAAAAGCGCAGAAAACGGTCGGGTACCAAAAAAATGTGTTTAAAACTGTTACCTTGTATACCGTTACAGTCTCTTTAGAAACCAATCCCCTTATTTCAAATATCTAAAAGAACTTTTAACAAGTCTCGATTCCTTTCTCTAGATTTCTTAAATGACTTTTAAATAGTGACGCCTCCTCTGTCGCCTCGCAATTTGGTACCCTATTTGAGCACAAAAGCGGTAATGATCTACAAAGGTCCCTCACAAAGGAAAAAACAAAGCGACTTTTTAGTGCCCTCAGAACCATAGTGAAAATAATGACAGAAAAAGAAATTAGAGAAGAATAATTAAGCTCTGTTTGTCTGTCATGTCTGAATTAACGTTAACTAACAATGTCATCATAAAGAGCTCGATGGCGTAATGGTTTGAGCGCTCTGGTTTCGATAACGAAAACAAAGCAGCTTTCGCCATGGTCGATCCCGGGATGGGTCACCAAAAAAATTTCTCATCTTCAAGTTCCTTCGTGCTACGGAAGGCACGTTAAGCCGTAGCTCCCAGTTGTTACTTCAACCGCTTTAACCCACCAATCCGCATTGGGCCAGCGAGGTGGTATGGGGCAAACTCCTCATGTGTTTCTCTCATGTAGCAAGGCTCGTGCCCAGCAGTGGGACGTATATAGGCTGATGATGATGATGATGATGAACAATGTCACAAAAGAAAGACAATTTCACGTCTGAATGAATTTACACCGGTTCAAAAGTTGAACTGCCGAGACGATTCCGGCAATAAGCTCGTGTAGTCACTCTTTTTTAATATTATGTTACAATGTTTGTAGTTACGTAATGATTTTTTTTTATTTTTTTTTATACAACTAGATGACAAACAAGCTAACGGCCCACCTGGTGGTAAGCAGTTACCGCCGCCTATAGACACCTGCAATAACAAGGAAAAGCACTTGATATTGCAGGTGCATTGTCATCCTGAGGCCTAAGATGAAATGCCGTCCATGCCCAGTAATTACACTGGCTACCTTTCCCTTCAATCCGAAACACAGCGAACTGTTTCACGGCTGAAATAAGAAAGGCGGTGGTACCTTCCCAGGCGACCCTACATATGGGTCTACCACCTAGTAAATAACTTTTAGCACGGCAGTGCCGCACAAAAAAGCACAAACCCGCATTGGCCAGCGTTGGTTCGTTATAGCCCAAACTCCTACCCCGTTATTATAAAACGCTGACTAAAGTTAGTCCTGATCTAAACTGATGCTGTCACTTATATTTGTTAAAAGAAAGACAGTGAAAGACGGCATCTATTTTAGACCAGTACTAACTTTATTACGCGTTTTATAATAAGAGGGCTAAAGTTTCTTCCATGTTAGTACTAAGTAGCACTGTGGAAGGTATATCATCAGCTGGTGATGATAAATATTGTAAGGTTTATTTGTCAACGACAACAATTTTGTTACGCTTTTAACAGATCCCTTAAGGGGCTACCTCGTGCACACTAGCGACACCAATTGATTGTTATTAATTATGGTGAATTTAGAACATAATAAACGCTTTGGAGAATTGCTAAAGAACGGTATTTGTAATTTTTAAAGATGTATCTTGTATAAAGTGTCTACCTATAAGTAACCAAATTTATTATTATTGTTAAAAGTGGCCACTTTCGGAAATAATGAAAAAATAGGTTACATATAGAGGAATATCTTATACCGAGCACATCTCAAAAAATTACAAATACCATTCTTTAGTCATTCACTAAAGCGGTTTTGTTTATTATGTTCTATATTCAGCACAATTAATAAAAATCAAGTGGTGTCGCTAGTGTCGACGAGGTTATTTAGTCTGCTTGAAGTATATAGTATTATCCTAGGCACTGAATAGATGTCGCTTGGTGTTGTACCTAAATGCTCAAGGTCCCTTCAGTACCCCTACGCCTTTAAGGCTGATTTACATTTCCATAAGTACAGTAACGAGTTTAGTAACCGGACAGTTGAGCAGTAAGTCCTAAGTAGTAAGTATCGTCCAAACGTTGGCATAGCGAGTTAAGTTATAAGTGTCAGTTCCGCGAGTAAAATTACAGTTCTTGGTTCAGTTTTGTTAGTCAAACAAAAGTCGTTGCAACCTGTCAACTTATGAACTGTACTAAACTCGCCCGTCTACACGCACGGCGACGCGGCGAGTTTAGTTGGTGGGGCGAGGAAGACGCACTGGCGGGGTGCACTTGCACTTAACTTGCCGAAAAAATAGAACATCATTCTATTCTTTGTACTTAATTGTTAAGTTACTACTTATCTAGCAAATTCCTGTCCAAACAATGTTAAGAACTTAACTCGCCAAGACCGCAAGTTAACTCGCTACTGTACTAATGCAAGTGTAAATCAGCCTTTACCAAATAAACTCCTATCGAAAACAGATGTATAATATCCATCGACTTTGTCAATTTATTTACCTGTTTGTTTTACCGATGAAACACAATGTTAATAACCGTAGCGCCGTTTGTGCTGATGATTTTAATTTAGATTAAACGACAAATAAAACTCATGGCTTCGATACACTTCGTAACAACATTAATTATGGGGTTACAGGGATCCTTTTCCAATACCATAAATTGTTACTTCGTTTTAAGTGCGATTTCAGAGTATTTTCTATTGCCAGGATATTCTGGTGATTAGCAAATATATTTTATTGTATTATTTCGCTGTTTTAACCGACTTCAAAAAAGGAGGAGGTTGTCAATTCGCCTGTATTATTTTATATGTTTGTTACCTCATAACTTTCGACTTTCGATATTGATGATTATTTTTTTGTTCGATGCGGAATAGTTCCCATTTGGTCCCATAATTTTTTTTTGTAAATCCATTGGGTAGTTTGGTTTAAAGCAAAATAACTGGACTGAGTAAGTTATCTATGTATACGAAATTGCGGATTTTTGAATTACTATGAATTTTTAGCGAAATGATACAATAGTAGAAAAAAATATAAGCTTACGGTCACCCATCTAGCTTTGACCTCATTAAGCTATCACTAAAATTGTGAAATAAAAAATTAAAACAAAAATAAAACTGACTCCGAAAAACTGAAAAGGATAAAATAATTAAATTTTAGTAGGTACATATTTTTGGAGTTGGTGCTAAGTTGTTTTCAGAAACAATAGATAGTGATGCACCAACTCCAAAAATATGTTTCTAGGGTTTGAGTACCTACTAAAATTGAATTATTTTTGCCTTTTCAGTTTTTTGGAGTCGGTTTAATTTAAAAAAAAAATATTGCTATACTATTAATAAAATTGCCTATGTGATTCAGTAGTTGAGGGACCCAGAAATTTTTGCTTGGTTTGGTTCCTGGTTGCCGTTGGTGAGGAGTTCGGTGGCGTCGTGGTTTGACCGCTCTGGTTTCGATTACGAAAACAAAACAGCTTTCGCCATGGTTGATCCCGGGATGGGTCAACCAAAAAACCTTATTCCGTTTGTAATAGAAGCGACTTTCGTAGTGTGATATGTTGTCATCTGCACTTATACCTGCGGTGAATAAGGTAGCCAGCACTCATCTAGGATGCGTTATGATGACAACATAGCTGACAGAATCAGTTCCCAAGAGCCTTGGTACTAGTAGGTATTTCGCTGCATCTTTTGTAAGGCAGAGGTGCTATACTAGACAAGCCCTAAAGTCGAATGGTAATACAATTTTGTGCCACCTCCCTTTTATGTACACTGTCAAAATGAAAAGCAAAGCGAATTAAGCTCATGCGCGTACTGAATACAAATTAGAATAAAATGGCTGTGGCGTTGTACAGTCGACCACAGAAGTAGCTGAACACTTCAGTAGCATGTCACAACGACTCTAGCGTCAACATAGTACGGTAGCAACTATAAAGTACGTGCACAAGATCCGTGTGACATGGTACTAAAGTGTTCAGCTACTTCTGTGGTCGACTGTACCTACATCTTATACTGCAAACCATATTGTATATTTAAAACACTAGTTGCTACCCGCGATTCCGCCTACGCGGATATAAGTTATCGTTCCAAAAAGTATCCTATGTCCTTCCCTGGGTCTCAAACTATCTATATACCAAACTAAATCGTCATCTAAATCGCTTTAGCAACTTAAACGTAAAAAGGTAACAGATAGAGAGACAGACAGACCCACAGACAAACAAAGTTTCTTTAACATTTATGATATTAGTATGGATTCAATCAGCATAACCCAAGTAAAATGGTAAGTTTATTTTAATATTTCTATAGCCCTTTGAATATCCTAGTTGAAATGAAGTACGATTACATTCACACATGGCTTTATGGGCGTGACTTTGTTTTTAACAATAAATGAGAAGTATTTATTTATCGCTATTAAACTATGCATATTTGACAACCGGCTGGTTGAGCGGTCTGTACCCCTTACTGAACAGACTACTCGATCAGAGGTCCCGGGTTCGAATCCCGGTAGGGGCTGATGTTTGTGCCATGAGTACGAGCATTTGCTCACGAGTCAAAGATGTATGTACTTATGTCTATTTAGTGTATTTCTGCTATTAATAAACATATAATTATCATTTTCAAAATACCAGCGGTAACCGCTTACCATCAGGTGGGCCGTCAGCTTGTTTGTCATCTACTTAGTATATAAAAAAATACAGATTAGACTAGACAGAGTTATCCCAAGTCTTGGGTAGTAGCAGATAGTTAGAGCAGTCATACGATTGTGAAAAATATCGAGCGTAGAAAAATTTCATGTCCTGAGGCGGGGATCAAACCCGCGACTTTTCGCAATCCGGCCGACAGCTCTAACCATCTGAGCTACCCAGGACTTGGGATATCCCTGTGAAAAAAAAACATTTATAATAATGTTAAAATCATAATTAGGAATATTTGAATGCAATGCCCCAACTTAACCTAATCGTAGGTATTAGGTAGGTAGGTATTTCAAAAATACTACATTTCGACATTGTAGGGTGGAAGTTAGCTCATAACGCAAATACAGATAGACTAGAAGAATTTCACAGGGACATCCCAAGTCCTGGGTAGCTCTGAGCTACCCAGGACTTGGGATGTCCCTGTGGTTAGATGTGTCGCCCGGATTGCGTAAGGTCGCGGGTTCGATCCCCGCCTCTGGACGTGAAATTTTTCTAAATTAAATACATTTGTATGAATATTGTTTATTTATATTCAAACTAATTGCCACCTTACATAAAACAGCGGAGTTAATTTAATACGAAGTCCAAATTACCACATAATCCGCAGCCGTACACCGCCGCTTCCGTGTAAATAAGGCGGCCTAATTAAATTTTAACGAAATTAAATCTAGAATTTTAAATATAACTGTGCAAATGTTTGAACGTTCGCGGCTGAGGACCTGCAGTATTTTAAGGTAACATTCATTTAAAACTGTTAAAATCATTAAAATATAATGTTGAAATAGGATATTTCAACATTGTAGGGTGGACGTTAGCTCATAAACGCAAGTACAGATAGACTAGAAGAATTTCACAGGAATATCCCAAGTCCTGGGTGGCTCAGTGGTCAGAGCAGTCGCCCGGATTGAGAAAGGTCGCGGGTTCGATTCCTGCCTCAGGACGTGAAATTTTTCTAGTTTTATTATATTTTAATTACTAAGTAATTTTTCAAACATTTATAATAATGTTAAAATCAAAAATTAAGAATGTTAAAATCATACTAACTTATTATTACAATACTTACACTTAAGGTAATGTACAGTCGACAGTGCATCAAGCGTGACAGTTTAATCTTGAGACCGCCCTTACTGCGGTCGAAATAGAGGCGGCTTTCGTATTGCAAATGTTACACTTGATGTGCTGTCGTGTGTACAAAGGAGATGTTTCACATCGTGCCAGGTATATGTCCAGTATCTCTAAATATCAGGAAAAATTTCGTGAATCCGGGAAAAATACTAATTTATCGTTTTTATGCACAGTTTTTTTTTTTTTTTTTTTTTTTATACAAAGCACGACAAATGACTCAACACCACCTGATGTGAAGCAGTAAGAAGAGTCCATATGCGAAGACAGCTAGTGCAGTTCAGACACTACTCTAGCTGCCTCCACCTTGCCGGCCCGAAAGGTGCTTTTTCACGCCTCTTTTGAAGGACCCCATGTTATAGGAAGGAGGGAACACATGTGCTGGCAAAGAATTCCAAGTTCTGGAAGTTCGACAAAGAAAAGAGCTACTAAATTTCTTTGTACGTGATGTTGAGGTGGAGACAGTGAATTGATGACTCCGAAGACCGGCACGCGTGCTCCTGAGTAGGAAGGGGGAAGGTGGGATAAGGTCAAATAGCTCTTCAGAACACTCTCCGTGATATAGCCGATAGAAGGCGCTAAGCGACGCAATGTCTCGACGCAATTGCAGAGGCTCAAGGTTGTTGGTGACCTCTACATCGCCAATGATACGGACAGCACGACGCTGCAATCTGTCCAGGGCATCGAGTAGGTACTTGGCGGAGCCATCCCACAAGTGCGAGCAATATTCCACGCAAGACCGGACCTGAGTTTTATACAGCAGGCATAATTGGTCAGGCGTGAAAAATCGACGCACCTTGTTCAGGACACCGAGCTTCCGTGAGGCTGTTTTTACAAAACAAACAGCTTACAGTTTGTACAAAAGTTGAAATCGTTCGTCGATTTCACCGTTATTCATTATGGCGATATGGCGGGCGACAGAAAAGTCAACTAAACGTCACCAAAATGACAGGCGCCATGATGAATGCAGTGCTGTGTTGGCTGTGTTGCAGTTTTTCTAATTAAACACTGTTTTGGATATTTTTACCTAATTTTCAGTATACTGTACATAGACCTGGTGGGGTCTCTATACATTTTTGGAACATGACGATTTAATGATACTCAATATTTTGATAAGGTAATCAAATTGTAAGTGTTGTAATAATAATCACTTAGTTTTCAATTAATATATGAGTATATGAGTTTAAATATAATACCTATTATTATAGATATTATTGACATTACCGTTTCATCAAACAATGTACAGATGACAGCACATCAAGCGTAACAGTTTGACCTTGAGATCATCAAGGTCAAACTGTTACGCTTGATGTGCCTGTACTTAATTAGCCCAGAATAAATGTCAAGTAAGTCCATTAAGCGCTTAGCAGTGGAGTTTCGTAATAAGGATTTCAAAAGAGTTACAGAGGTCCTTAATAATGAAGATTCGTTGATCAATTTCTGGCTGCAAAGATAATGCCTTTAAAATTCACAAAACATTGAGATGTATTATGTGAAATTTTATTTTATATATATTTACAAAACATTGAGATATGAAGTGAACACCTAGTAATTTGAATGCAAAGTAGTTGTAGCGAACCAGAGCCGTAAACTAAATATTAAAAAAGAACCATCTTTACCTGAATTCACGCTCAAAGAGCCAACCTATGCAGACATGCCCGATGTATTTTCTTTAATTTTGCAGTAATTGTATTGAAATGTGTGCGAGACGGAACATTGTATTTCAATGCATCATAAGAGGGCTTGGTACCAAATATTTTATCTATGTTTCTTGATGATGCTACGTGAATGAGGTGGATATCCAAAATAGAATTCCCAACATCTTTCACACCAAGATTCTCAATGTTGTTCGCATACACAGATAAATTGTTTTACAAAACCAATCATTGTAAAGAAAATCTTAACCGCAGCCGAAAAATGCTAGTAAAACCTCGCGCCGTTTTTGAATCAGTTTTTCCTTAGCATTCACGATTCGTAAATCAACTTTTCTGTTGGCTGTACCAACCTAATTACCGCACGTATCGTTTGCAGAGGCACAGTACACAAACAACATTTCGTATTTATGCGCTATGTTTCCGTGTCGGCCAATTTAGACGATGCCTGATGGGGTTTATTTAGTACCTAATTTAAAGTCTCGAATTAGCTTGTTTTAATTAGTTTACGGGCGTTGTGCAATTTGGCTGGCTGCTGATTTTAGATATGATCAAAATAAACTCATCGATACTATCGCTGGAGTCTTTTTTAAACCTCCGATGCAAAAGAGGGGTGTTATTATTTTGACATGTCTGTCTGTGTATCTGGCTGTGGGCATTGTAGCTCTTTAATATCCTAACTGGGTAACACTCGGCCTCTGACTCAATTGATTGTAATTAATAAGGCCTACGATAGAAGAGAGCTATATCCGAATTCCTCAACCACAGAGGAACGGGCTATCTTACCTCTAACTGCGGGAACACAACAATGCTGTTAACATTATTGTTATGGCGGCAGACTTAGGTAAGATGGTGGTAGCTAGCCAGGCGGACTTAGAAAAGCCCTACTAGAAATTAAGCTGAGTAGAAAATTTCTGCCTCTATAGGAATCTAACCCCGAATTTCTAGATCTGAGGTAGGTGGTCTCAACCACTGAACCACAGAGGCGGTGATAAGTGGAGCTCTTAAGCGAATGACCCATTACAAGAGCGACGTGGTCCTTAGCTATGATTTATAAACATTTGTCCAGGCGTTTGATGACTATCAGCGCATTTCCTACTCGACAAAAGGGTCTTACTGATTTTTAAATATTCCATTGATTTGAAATTTGGTTTACACTTACTTCGATGGTATTTCCAAGACAAGCGGATGTGAAATGCTTCGCCGACGGACTTTTCGTCGACGAACGTTTCGCCGACAAATCCAAAGCCCTAAACAAAATATATAACTCTGCTTGGTCATAAAAAATAACCACGAAGCCAATAGTAATGCCATTATTGATATTGAATTATTTCAAGTGGTATTTGTGAAATCAACTGGATTTTTATTCGTAGAAGATGCATTCATAGTGCCACCGTTGCATTTGTTGTGAGGTCGTCTGTACGTAAATAAATTATTTTTATTATGAACCTGTTCACAGACGTAATATTTCTCATTCCTTTTTTTCGTTGGCTTCAAGAGTACTTTTGTAGGGCGAAGTCCACCTTTACATTCCAATTTACATTATATTTTTGTGTGCGGTAAATAGTTATTATAACCAGCCTATATACGTCCCACTGCTGGGCACAGGCCTTCCTACATGGGAGAAACAGATGAGTTTGGGCTACAAAATCACCACCCTGGGCCAAAACGGGTTGGGTTAAGGCGGTTGCATTAACACGAGACCAACGGCTTAACGTGGCTTCCGAAGCACGGAGGAGCTCGAGATTGTAAATATTGGTTGACCCATCCCGGGACCCAACATGGCGAAAGTTGCTTTGTCAGAGCGCTCAAACCACTACGCCACCGGAGTCCTAACTCCACCGTTATCCTCCGATTTCCCTTATAACCAAGTCTAATTTACAAAATATGTAACACCCCAGATTACAATATTTCTGATACCCGCTTATTACGCGGCATTAATGAAGTTTCCACTTTGTTTCAGTTAATGTTGCCATCAAACAGCAAAACTTTTCTTGTTTATCGTAATGGCCTCCTACAAAGTATTTTAATATGGAGAGCAAATAAATTCAAGTTTCATAAAAATTACCTGGGAATATCCGGCTCCGGGCGCGAAGCTAGCAAATTTGCGTTTTGGAAATAGATGATTGTATTAATTATTTACTTTTAATCTTCGATCTTCATTTACTTCTACCGTATTTCCGCTATATACATCTTTCTCTTTAAAATCTGCCTTTTCTTTTGTTGACTACGATACTTAGTAGTATTTCTACACCACCATAATATAACTGTATGAGAAACCAGCTTCATTCAATGGCAATGAGCATTAAGAGTAGCTCGGTGGCCGAGGAGCTCAGTGGCGTTTTGGTTTGAGCGCTCTGGTTTCGATACGAAAAACAAAGGATCTTTCGCCATCGTCGATCCTGGGATGGGTCAATCAAAGTTTGCTATCTCGAGGTCCTCCGTGCTTCGGAAGGCACGTTAAGCCGTTGGTTCCGGTTGTTACTGCAACCACTTTAACCCACCAACCCGCATTGGGCCAGCGTGGTGGTGTTATGGCCCAAACTCCTCATGTGTTTCGCCCATGTAGGAAGGCCTGTGCCCAGCAGTGGGACGTATATAGGCTAGTGACGATGATGATTAAAATCACAGTAAGGTTAATCAAAATAACCGCCTTGATTTCACGGTAGTGCATGTTCGTTTAGAAACCTTGTTGGGAATTACATACCCGCCCATTCGCACCCAGACAAGCAGGTATTAATTTCAAATGAAATCTCACGATTCATTCTACTTGGTTTGTGACCGTTAAACGTGTGCGTTCGATTCTCCTGGAGATCTACAAAGTGAAGTCAGACGCGAGCTACGTATCCTAGGGTGTCGTGTTATCTCCTTATCAGGTGATTTAGTCCACGAGAGCGTTTTCGTTATATATCTTCCAGTAGGTACCTACTTAAGACTATTATGGTTGCTTCTGCAGAGCTTCTTCTGTAGATTCCAAGATTCATCAGATGTGCCTTGTATGCAATCCATCGCTTTTGAAGGACTGATCGCAGTAGTTCATTAGGCAGAAGACTTTCTTGTATACCTAATGTCTTATAATACGCTGATTGTTTCAAGATTTGTTCTAATTGGATCAAAATCATCACGATGCTGCTTACGTAGTCTATCGTTCTTGATCTGGAATATTTTGGAACATCTATTTGGGTTCATCTTTGAATTTTAATTTTCAATCTCCGCAAATAAAATCTATTTCTAATCTGAATTTCTTGTACTTAATTTTGAGGTTATTTCATACTTTTCTCCTACTCGGCAATCTTTCGTTTTCACATGCCTATTTTCATTCTTTCCTCTCTTTCACTCCACATAACCACTACTTTTCTGACGATATTCTTTCTAATATGGTATTTCTGTATAGAGATTTTGAATGAAACTTATTTTACATTTCCTTAGCTACAAGTCTCTTAACCTCACTACAAAAAGGTCCGCTAGCCCATTAGCGGATTTCCTTTTTATTACGAGTTCCTCAAGGCGCGTTCTCGGGATAATCACTCAGCGCCCTGATTTTATTCTTGAATGTGCTTTTAATAGTTCTGCTCAACCCGGTTTTATTATGATTAGGGAAATCGGCGACATTCCCAAACAATGGGTTTATAGAAAAAGTTATTTGGTTTTCATTAAAAAACTAATTAGGGGGGTACACCTGAGTGTAACTGTTTTAAATGATTAATTATTTTTGAAAAATAAACATAGTGATTAATGATCACACCAATCTGTGTTCTTTATTTTACAAACTTCGTAGGCTTAATGATAATTTAAACTTGAAATTTTACAGCTTTTGGACCTAAGTTGTGGTCACAAACTCTTTACTTGTCGCTGAAACTTCGCTTTCTTTTGTTATTGATGATGGCGCACTAGTCTCTCAAAGAAAGCAACTTTTGCTTTGTAAAAATTGTGTTCTAGCATGCTGCCTGCCTGCACGAAGCTTTAACATAGTTTTAAGTATCTTTAAGTTTCTATGGAAAGATGGATTATTGGCTAAAACTTTCTATTCTAAAAAATAAGTTTTCCTCAAAACACATAATTATTTGCTATTTTTAATTATTTTTCTTTAAGTTATGCTGTCAAAATAGTTTGTACCTATTCTTATTATATAATCTATTATTATATCTTTTTGATTTTTTTTATTATTATGTTTTATTGTAACGTTTCGGTTTTGATTTTTTGACAATTCTCTTTTTAGGATTTCAAAATTGTAGATAATTTTGGGGCAAATTTTTCACCACTAAGCTGAGAAGCAACTGACCCCTAGTGGTGAAATAGCAAACGGAATTACCCAATTGACCAGTTGTGGTGGCACTAATTTGTCAAGCCGTGTTAGGCCTCCGGAAGTCTTATCACAATTAAAAACCAACTGTTAACAATATCACAAACAGTATATGAATTTGAGTGTTCTTGAACGCTTTTGTGATAAAGACATCTTAATACACACGGAATAGATAATTAGTACAGGTATTTTAAAGACGTTTTTTACGTACATTTTGAAATCATGACTTTTTAATTTAAAACTCTTATGACATACTGCGAGGCATTCGGCGCTTCCTAAAAATTTTGCAACCGAGAATTCTCCGCGAAAATTCCCGAAAATCCTTGGTGTAACGTAAAAATCTCCGTCACTCATAAAATTTCGTTTTTTTGCGGCAAAAAAGTAAACGTTTGTATCGTATTTTAGACAAAAGTTGCCCGGAGCAGATGCGATTTGGCCGCGCTGTTGGCCCGCTGAACTTTTTTAAGACGCTGCTAGAATATAGGCTTAAGCGATTCTTGAAAAATAGTGTCAGAAAAAGGTAGACAAAGGTAAATTTACTTCATCTGGAAAATCCATAGTGATTTTATAAATGCGAAAGTTATCAGATATAATAATGGAATTCGGCATGTAATAATAGATTTTGACGATAATAATGGAATTCGGCATGTAATAATAGATTTTGACGATATCCACTCGATGCTGAAAATGAACATTCCGTAAAGTTTTAGTTTTTTTTTACCTGAGCGGGGTAAATCTTGGCCTTCATTTCACCTGATGTTAAGTGAAGATAAGGCCAACGATGGAAGCGAGTTACACCCGGATTCCTCAACCACAGAGGAACTGGCTATCTTATCTCTGACTGCCGGAACACAACAATGCCGTTAACATTATTGTTATGGCGACAGACTTAGGTAAGATGGTGGTAGCTAGCCAGGCGGACTTAGAAAAGCCCTACCATCAACCAAACCTAACAGAAAATTTCTGCCCCCACGAGAATCTAACCCTATATATCTAGAGTTCCACCTCTAGAGGCAGGTGGTCTCAACCACTAGACCACAGAGGCGGTTGAATGAAACTAACGAAATGTTGTTGAAGTAAACGATAAGTTCTTTTCATTATGTTTCCAACTGAAATTAATTAAGATAATAATTATAATTATTATCTTAATTAATGTGTACGTAGAGTTACGGTGCACAGAAAAATCACTTGTGTTTATGAGGCACCGTATTGAAATTGTCAAACTTATGTTATTTTGTATGGAATAAATAAAAAAAAAAAAACAAAAACTGTGCCTACACGTGCACTTCCCCTTAAACCTAATACAAGTAATTCCACATCCTCGTAAAACATGTTTGTGGCGGGTACAGTTTTATTTTCAGCATAAAATATACATCAACTCCTTAGAGGTCTACAGCGTTAAAATGGGGAATGAAGCTCGTTACTTTAAAATTAACTCAACAACGTAGGTGAACAAAATTACTTTATCTCAATAAACCTTCGAGTAAGTTCGATGGTTTCAAATAATTGTTCCTATTTTACTGGGCCAATAATTGGTATTAATTCTACTGGGCCAAATCTCACTCATATTTTAATATTAGAAATGCGAAACGAACTGTCTGTCTTTTACGTTTTCACTTCTAAGAAGCTAAACCGATTTAGATGAAATTTGACACGGAGATGGATTACATCATGAGAAAGGACATAGACTATCTTTCGGCTTGATAATCGATATATACGCGGGCGGATCCACGGAAGGACAATAGTAAATAGGTAAAATATGTAGCGTCAGTATGTTTCTATCTTGTATAGATAAATTTGATGACAAAATTGTCATTCGGTACAACATTTATCCTTTTCTCCAATCCCTACCAAACCGCATCGTCGCCGGCGTCGCTTGCAGCCTAAGCAGTGACGTTACTTCGTTCAGTTGCGTAGCTACTCTATAAAACAAGATATCGCTCCACTACCAGAACTAACATAGCAAAATAGGTTTTTTTAATACAAGCCCAAAAATGAACTTTGTGTTAAGTTCTACGGTGCCAAACGCTACGAACTACGTAACACTAATACGTCACGATACTTTGCTACGACTTGCTACGAATCGTAGCACTCTTACGATTCGTAGCGCGTTGTAGGTATGGCATAATAATTCTGCTATGTTTTTCTACAGCATGTTGCAAAACATCCTTGTAGCACAGTAAACATGTCACGAAAGCGCAAACAAACGAAACAGCGCATAATGTATATTGTAGATTGACGCAGTGCCTTAAAACGCTTCGCTATGTTTACATTATTTTAAAAGGCAACACAAACATTCTGTTCCATCTAAATCTGTTTACAGTGCGGTCTTGTTTACGACGTAATATCTTGTTTACAATTCCCTTTTGTTAGTTATCGTGGAAAAGTAGCGGTTTTTTAGATTAGGGTAAATTTTTTCGGCTTACCTTACTCAACGAAGTATGCGGGGGATTTTGTAAGATAATTTGTGGGCTTCATTTATTTAAGCAACTACTTATTGAAAATAAAGCTGCTTAAGCGTTGGTAAGAGTTTTATGATATTGTAAAAAGGAATAATAAAAAGGTAGAAAAATTTTTAAGCTATAAAAAAATAAGTCCTAGGCGGGAACCGAACCCACAACTTTTCACAATCCGAGTGACCGCTCTCACTACTAAGCTACTAAGGACTTAAGATAACCCTATGAATTTCTTTTAGTCGGCGGTTGTACTAGGACTTTTAACCCGTCAAGCATCAGATTCCAGACACAATTGATTTTTCAATTGCCATAGCCCTCCGGTGGGATAATTCATAAATCATTTATTCACATAATTTGTAACATAGCACTGTACATATTTATCTGTGGAAAAGACGGTGGTAATTGAGCTACAAATTGCTTTTTGAATTCAAGGCGTTTATTACACAAAAAATAATATTCTAGCTGAAGTTACCACTTTACTTTTATTGTTAAAACATTATAAAACAAACAATTACCTAATAAAATTTATATCAATATTAATTTAGAGTAAGATTTATTTATAATTGTTGAGAAACTTGACACTGGATGATAGCCGAGTGAAGTTATTTCGTTTTTTTTATCAGTGGAGATACTCTTTAAAGACGTGCGATGTTGCCTGTACGTTAAAGGGACTACATTGTTTAATGAATAATAGCATTCGAACTCATATAATAGCGATCGAACTTTACAAAGTTCGTTTGATCATTTATAATTGTTGACATAACAAAATTGACTACAAATCTTAATATAACAATGTAAAATCAAATTTGTCAATAAAATATTCATTCATTAATATGATTACCTAAGTAAGACTTTCTCATAATTTTTTTTACATGGTTTTCTAATCAAATACCTTGAAGAGATTTAAAAGTATTTAGCAAGTGATTATAGGCATTTACATCAAACACCACTTCTTAGATCCAGATAAAGTTTAACAATTTTTCTAATACCGCATTATTGCGACTGTACGTCATGTTTATGTGTGTGTGTGAGAGTATTTATTTCATGTTAAATAAATGTGTCTGTATATAACCTATTTTTATCTATGTATCTAGTACATATAAGTATATTAATACCGTAATATTAGTTGTAATTATAATTACACTAATAATAGTACCTATGTAATAGCTTAGTGTTATCATAATGGAACCCGCAGTATAACATTCATAGCAACAGGAGTGAATCCATTAAAAAAATTTTTAGATACCCATTGTGAAAACTGAAATAGTATATAGTTATTTTTGAAATATCCTATACAATACTGTAAGTTTTCCAAATAAACTAAAATAAAAATAAAATAAAATATTTTATTTGATATAGCGGTTCCCTTGAGTGCTTAGTAGTATAGTTTAAGTCGAGCTTAATAATTGTAATATGTTGGATAGTAGTAATTAGCGTACAAAAATGTACATAAATTTAGAAATTAGATTTATTTGAGCTGTGTACTGTGCCTAACTATAAATAAATAAAAACACCCATATAGTATTGACTAAGCGATTCTTATTAAGTAACTACAAACCTTGTACGAACTTTTTTGTATGAGGTATTTTGTTCAAACTGCAATTATCATACTAATATATATATATGTTTTTTGATAATTTTATATTCATTGTAAAGTTAATGCAGTATTTTTTTTTAATAAGTATAATATAATTTTACAATATTAACAATTAAATTGGCTACCTATTATACAAGCTATTGACCCTCATTTTCAACTTATAAGTCTTAACAAAATTAACTATAGGTACCATTCGTAAAACCCTGTTTATATTAGTACATTATATTATTGTTATATTTTAATTCAGACATGACAGACAGACATTATGACATTGTTAATAGGGTGGTGATCGCTAGCCAGGTGAACTTAGAAAAGTCCTACCCCTCGGAATTCCAATCACTGGACCACAAAGGTGGTCAAAATTGACCTTTAGCGATTATTCTACAGAAGATCGCATACAAGTACGTGAGTAAGGTCGCCAATGGTTATTTATGAAGCTTTGTTTTAGGTTTCTACAGGTTTCTCTGACTGGGGATGTCCAAATTACGGAAAATTGCAGCTGCATAACACTTCGTAATATTGTGTGTCTGTACTATAAGCAGAAGCTTTGGAGTAAGGTCGCCAAAGCTCTTAGACCTCGTTATGTTGGGAGCTGAGGGACTAGTCTCCTTTGCTGTCAATTCTGAACAACACGTGCGTAGTACAAGTAACCGCATATAGAGAGCTTTAAGCTTATTTGACACCATTACTATAAAAAGAAAATTCATTTTGTGTATTTTGACAGGCTTAAATAAAAAATAGTTTTTTTACATACAAAACACGGCAAATGACTCAACACCACCTGATGTGAAGAGGTACGAAGAGTGGTACGAGCTTCCAAATGCGAAGGAGGGAACACATGTGCCGGCAAATTTCAAGTTCTGTAAGTACGATAAATAAACTTGTTCCTAAATTTCTGTGTGCGTGATGTTGAGGTGGAGACAGTGAATTGATGACTCCGAAGACCAGCGTGTTTCTGAGTAGGAAGGGGGACGGTTAGATGAGGTCAAAAAGCTCTCCGCGATATAGCCGATAGATGACGCTTAGCGATGCAATGTCTCGACTGCAGAGGCTTGTGGTTGTTCGTGACTCTACATCGCCAATGATACGACAGCACGACGCTGCAATCTGTTTAGTGTATCGAGTAGGTACTTGGCGGAGCCATCCCACAAGTGAGAGCAATATTCCACGCAAGACCGCACTTGTGTTTTATAAAGTAAAAAATCGACGCACCTTTTGTTTATTGATTTTTAATAGAAATGCTTACTCATCTTTTCATAAAAAACCTGCCCTTACAAGAGTTCTTTGGTTTAGTAATCAAACTGTTTACCGTACCACCATCCTGCGTCCTACTCAGGAGCACGCGTGCCTGTCCTCGGAGTCATCACTTCACTGTCTCCACCTCAACATCACGCACGAAGAAAAGTAACTACTTTCTTTGTCGTACTTCTGGAACTTGGAATTCCTTGTCAACACATGTATTCCCTCCTTCCTATAACATGGGTTCCATCAAAGAAATGTGAAGAAACGCCTTATAGACAAGCAAGGTGGAGGCGTCTAGATGAGTGTTGAAGCTGCACGAGCTGTCTTTGCATATGGATTTATTACCGCTTCACATCAGGTGGTGTTGAGTCATTTGTCGTGCGTTATTTAAAAAAAAACTTTACATTGAATCGCGCCCGCTTATGACTTGCCTAAACCAAGACTATCCTTCCTTTATATGAAGCGCAACTCCGACCATATGTTTCGCTTTTTTTCTGAGTTGCGTATGCAAATTCGTCTCAGTGATCAAATATAGTGTTATAGATTGCCCCAAAGTTTTATTCGGGGATACACGTAACAAAGCTACTTTTATAGGGCGGTCGCCTTTTACGAATTGTTTTTTTTTATTTTTTTGGACGAAGACTAGCATAGGTAAGGTATAGTGGAAAAATTCGGGACCTGGGGTAATTTTGAATGGAGTAATATATGTACACCATGATAGTAAATAATAGTTAATCTTTTTCTTCAGTCTAAGAAGAAGACCCATGCTCAATGCCAGGCACAAAGAATGGAATCCTTAACCTTTTGCCATCACCAGCCTATATACGTCCCACTGTTAGGCACAGACATTCCTACATGGGAGGAGTTTGGGCCATAACACCACCGCGCTGGCCCAATGGGGGTTGATGGGTTAAAGCGGTTGCTGGAACAACCGTGGCCAACGCTAAATGTGCTTTCCTAAGCACAGAGGAGCTCGAGATAACAAACATTGATTGACCCATCCCGGGATCGACCACGGCAAAAGTTGCTTTGTTTTCGTATCGAAACCAATCACTCAAAGCACTACGCCACTGCGTATCTCACCATTGACTTTTTGCATAATAACTATAATCAACCTCACACTCTACCCCACAACTGCAGGTAAGCAAAGCCTTGCGAACGAAACAAAATTTGAATTTATAATTAGCACACTTTGCTACACATAAAGCACTCAGCTATATTAGTTCGCTAAGGTAAGCACCGCCGCCTTTTTTTGGCTGTAAAGCAGTTCGCTATGTTTCAAATTGCCAGCGTAAGCCAATGTAATTACTGGGCATGGACGGCATTTCAGACAACGCACCTGCAACGCCAAGTGATTGCTTTCTTGTTATTGCAAGTGTCTATAGGCGATGGTATACCACCAAGCGGGCCAAAAGCTTGTTTGTCGTCTAGTTGTATAGAAAAAAAATGGATTTAAATTAACTTGATTAGCAATAGTCATGTCTTGGAGACTGCCCTAACCGCTGAGGTATTGGAGACTTGGAAGTACCCTCTTAAATTTGTTATAGTCTTTCTGTTTTGATGTCACAAGCCAATTTATAATATTTTGAAGCCTGAACGAATATTTTTAACCGACTTCAAAAACGAGGTGGTACTCAATTCGGCCGGTATGTTTTTTTTTCTATGCATGTACATCGATTACGCCGAGACTACTTTTTTCAAAATCAGTAGGTAGTTTGGTTTTATATAAAAAAAAACTGAAATCATTAAGTCGTCTACGTATATGCGAAATTGGCGGATTTTTGCTTTCCTATGACTTTTTATTGAAACGATAAGTACGATAGTAGGAAACAATATAAGTTGACGGCCACCCATCTAGCTTCGACCTTAGAAAGTTATCACTATAAATTGAGAAAAATAAATTTAAACAAAAATTAAAACCGACTTCAAAAAACTGAAAAGGTTAAAATAATTTAAATTTAAGTAGGTAATCATCCCCTAGAAACATATTTTTTGGAGTTGGTGCTAAGTTGTTTCCAAAAACAATAGAAAGTGAAGCACCGACTCCAAAAAATATGTTTCTAGGGGATGATTACCTACTTAAATTTAAATTATTTTAACCTTTTCAGTTTTTTGAAGTCGGTTTTAATTTTTGTTTAATTAAAAATACTTAAAGCTTTGATTTTAAAAGCAGGTTGCTTTGACCACTGCAAAAGGTTTCGGGTTCGGTCCCGCCCCAGAACATGATTTATTTTGTAGTTTAAATATTTAACAAAAAAGAAAACCGTTGTCTAAAACATTTTCACCTTAGTTTTGGACTAAAGCATAAATGATTTGTTTGTTGTAGCTTAGGACCAACAAATTTTGAGCTAAACCAGTCGCTGTACTAACGAACGTACCTTGGAAATCCCCAACAAAAACAGCCGTAACGTTTTAATTAAGAGATTTGCATAATTAAGTCAATTACTTCAACACCTATTGTCTCGTAAATTAGCACCCAAATGTTATTCTCTTCTCGCTTATTCGTTTCCATGAGCTAATTAATCATTTTCATTTTCTCATTATCCTCTTTATTTATAGCACACAGAATTCATATTTCAATAATACGCGATCTTTTATTCTTCTTTTATTTTTATAATTATTTTTACAGATTCATGTCCAGGGGCGGATACATATATTTCAAACATATAGTTAATCTACATAATACTAAAAATAAAATTAATAATATTTGAAACAATGCATAACATAACCGAATCGTAGGTAGTTGGAAACAATGCCTACTCGTTCGAAAAAAAAATCGTTCAGGTGTTGAAATAGAATAATCACGACAATGTTTCGAATATCGAATAATTCGAATATTTCTTGTAATTATTACAATCTACTCTCAAATAAACGGGAAAATGACAGGTACAGGACTCACGAAGGAGTTAAATATTTTATGTATTTCATACATACTATGACCGGATGCCGGTGTTTAGTGAACGACCTAGGCGTCCAATCAAATGGCTAATCGAACCAGATGGCCTTATGCTAAAAGGATACTCGTAACGCGTCTTAATTACAAAGACACAAAATTATTAAAGTCCTTATCGTTAGAAACCATCGCTTGGCAGTGTAATCTGAAGTGGAATGAAAAATTAATTTAATATTCAATGACACTGCTGTCTTTATAGTTTAAAGCCAAATAGCACTCTAAACTTTCAAGGCTATTTATTATGACATTTTTTTTAGAAATAAACATTAACCTATATAGACCTACCGTACCTTATTTGGTACAGTAACTTTGTAAAAATATTTTGACTTAACCACAAAATAATCACTTTTTATTTTAGTCGTGACTATAGGACCAAAGTGTTCGTTTTATGTTAGAAATGTTACAAATACGTTTGCGCTAGTTGTTTTAGTTATATAAGTGAAGATTGCCGGAAGAAAAGAAATAAAATATTTTCCGTGCCTTTAAAAAGGCAAGTTCTATGTTATTTATTATAAATTCAGTTAATTTCTAGTATTGTTCTAAAGGCTAGAGTATTACTAAAGGCTAGTTATTAAAAACCCTCGTAGCTTGCCACGAACTTCTTAACTAAACAATGATAACTAAGTTGGTCACTTTTAACTGCCAAGGAATAAAACGTACATATCCACATGTTCAAGACTTATGCAAAGATCACGATTTTATTGCGATACAGGAACACTGGCTAATCCCGGATGACATTGACTTCCTGCAAAGAATACATCCTGACTTCAGCTATTATGGCATATCAGCGGTGGACACGTCGGCGGGGGTACTGGTTGGACGACCATATGGAGGCGTAGCCCTTTTGTGGAGAAGATCCTTATTTACGTGCGTGACCCCAATAGACACCGGCTCAACGCGGATCGCCGCGGTACGGGTGCAGCTCGCGGCAGCTAACCGGAGTTTTGTTATTATGTCGGTGTACATGCCTACTCAGCATGATGATAACGTTCCTATGTTTACACAGTGTCTAGCGGTAATAAGTGCAGTCATAGAGAATAACAGTGATGAATATGTGATATGTTTGGGTGATTTTAACGCTGATTTGTCACGAGTGAATAGTGTATTTGCATCACAACTAGAGAACTACTGTGCGGACCAGGACTGGGTATGTGTTGATACATCTATTATGGGCTTGTCGTCTAACACGTATACGTACCGCAGTGCGGCTCATGGAACCACTAGTTGGATAGATCATTGTCTTGCAACGCAGGCAGCGAGACGGCTGTTCATGAGCGCATATGTGTCATATGACGTATATGATTCTGATCATTTTCCTCTTGTATTTCAGTGTAACATTGACATGGTGATACCTAAGATTGATAGCCGGTGTGATAGGACAATAAACAGGGTAATATGGGGCACGAGAGCTAATGAGCAAATAAATAAATATTCACTTATGTGCGCAAAATATCTCGAGGCACAAGAGTGGCCCATGTTACCATGTTTAGATACATTGCAAGGTTGTAATAAAATACATATACATAACGCCATCGAACAGATGTATAATAAAATAGTAGAATCTATGAAAAAGGCTGCTACACGGACGTATATTGGCAAAAGTAAAAAATCGATTAACAAGCAAGTTACTGGCTGGAATTATCATTTGAGAGATAGTCACAATAAGGCACGACTAGCTTATCAAACATGGCTTTCTTATGACAGTCCTAAGTTAGGTAAAATATATGACGAAATGTACAATACACGAAAAGAGTTTAAGAACAAGTTAAAATGGTGTCAACGTAACGAAAATAAAATTAAGGCAGACATAATAGCCATGTATAGATCAAAAAAGGACTTTTGTAATTTTTGGAAAGAAACAAATAAATTAAAATATAAATCTAGTATTCCATTGTCAATTAATG
This sequence comes from Nymphula nitidulata, assembly GCA_947347705.1. NCBI lineage: Eukaryota > Metazoa > Arthropoda > Insecta > Lepidoptera > Crambidae > Nymphula > Nymphula nitidulata. Next base: position 14,750,862 of record OX374636.1, read on the forward strand.
GTTGTAGTAATCAAAGTGATATTGCTAACCTATTTTTAACGAAATTCAAAGTTGCCAGTTCACTTTCCTCATTGCCATGTACGTTGGACGTGAAACCTGAGGACACCACTGTCGGTGATACAGTGGGGCCGTCGCGGTCCGGGGGACCACAGCTATGTATAACTGCTGAGGACTTATATAAGTACGTAAGAAAAATGAAACGTGGGAAGTCCCCCGGTCACGACGGTCTCAGTGTGGAACATGTACTTTACGGAGGTCCGTTGTTATATCAAAAATTGTCAATGCTCTTTAACTTGTGTATAGAGTATAGTTACCTGCCTAAGGAATTGATGAAATCAATTGTTGTACCGATTGTCAAAAATAGAACCGGGGATGTGTCTAGTACAACTAACTACCGGCCCATATCTCTGGCTACTATAGTGTCAAAAATATTTGAGCGAATATTGAACACGCACCTTAACGAAACAAATATACCACTGAATAGTGCACAATTCGGTTTCCGTGGTGGACTGTCCACTGACATGGCGATTTTTAGTTTGAAAAATACAGTAAAATATTATGTTAAGAAAAATACCTCAATTTATGCTTGTTTCCTGGATTTAAGCCGTGCCTTTGATACTATAGATTACAATTTGTTGTGGGAGAAGCTTCGTTGCACAAAAGTACCTAGTAAAGTTACAAATCTATTACAATATTGGTACGAGAATCAGGAAAATCAGGTTAGATGGGGTAATGCTTTATCTGAGTCATATAAACTTGAATGCGGGGTTAGACAGGGCGGACTAACGTCTCCGGTTTTGTTTAACCTCTACATGAATGAGCTAATGGAGCGGCTCGGTAGCACAAGGGTCGGATGCCATGTAGGAGATGTATGTGTAAACAATTTAAGCTATGCAGATGACGCAGTGCTCTTGAGCCCCTCGCCAGCTGGCCTCCGTAAACTAATACAAATATGTGAAGCTTATGCGGGTGCACACGGCCTGAGTTACAATGTGATAAAGACCGAGGTTATGATATTCAGAGCTGGTCGCGGTCCAGACAGGGTGCCCACCTTTGACTTGTGCGGTAGTCCTTTGAAAGTTGTAAATAAGTTCAAATACCTAGGACATATTATAAATAGTACTTTGGATGATGGAGAAGACCTTGAACGACAGAGGCGCGCCCTAGCGATGCGTAGTAACATGTTGGCAAGGCGGTTTGCACACTGCTCTGACGAGGCTAAAGTGACCCTATTTAACGCTTACTGTCAGTCGTTCTACACCAGCCAACTGTGGAGCAATTACACGAAGGGTGTCTTCAATACTCTTCGTGTACAGTATAACAACGCGTTTAGAGTGATGCTCGGTCTACCTTGGAGGTGTAGCGCGTCTGGCATGTTTGCTGAAAATGGAGTCAAAGACATGATAGCGTTGATAAAAAGAATAAAAATATCATTTCACAAACGGCTTTATGTATCACCAAATGTAATAGTAAGAAATGTATATGAAATAGTATATAAAAATGATTTTACATATAATATATTTTTGACTGTATAAGCACTTATACTTAATAAAATGTAAGTACTCTCGAGTGGGTACGCACATATTACATAGGTATACAATTACCTATATAAATTTAGATTATTCTAGATATGTAATAGATTTATGACAATATACAATGTATTGACATTCTTATGGGTTCCTGTGCCTGAAATAAAGTGATTTTAATTTAATTTTAATTTTTAATTTAATTACAGCTGTGGTGACTGCAAAAAAACTCACTTAGGTTATTTTTGTAAGATATACTCAATTCTTATGTAAAGGTGTACCGTATAGGGTACAGTAGGTCTACACATGAGCAAAATATCCGATAAACAAGTTTGATGTATACATCCGATTGTGTGCTTTATTGTTTTAGATTCTTATGACGGTATATGATATTGTAAGAGTTCTAGGAGAAGATGAAAATTTCAACAGTCACGGTGAAATTTTTTTTTTCCACCTGAGTGAAGAAGTTGCAGTGAGCATAAATAATTTGCCACCAAGTACGCTTAGATAATTACCCTCTGTTAGTTTTCGAAGCAAACTTGGAATACAAACTCTTTTGTATCTGTAGAAGAGCAAACAATTAAAGACCGATCAGGGAAATTTTCGCAAGCGTCTCATGAAGTACTGTTGGAAGAAATTCCTCTCTCTTTGTCATACTTCAACTTGATTAAACTCCAATTGACCATTCGATTGGAGGTTCCTCAAGTCTCTTTGTTCTTTTCTAATACAAGTATTTGAGTTGTTAACAACTAAACAAATAGATAGTTGTAAGCTCGAAACAATCTTCCCACTGGCGGTTAGATTGAAGGAATGAAATGTTTAGTTGGAATTTTGTTAGTCGGTGCAACTGTCAGGTGAGTAGAAGAAGAGTGTACTGAGGAAATGCTCCAGATATAAGAAACAGTTCGATAATTGGAGCCTTGTTATGACAATATCCGTATCACCATCTGTACCATCTTATTCAACAATAGAATAAAAATATGGGTGGATTCGATTCATCAAACCCAAATATACACTACGAACTTGTGTTGAACGAAAAAGTGGTACATGCCTCTGATTCTCCATTCCATTGACATGTCTGCACAAAATACTTGGTTGCTCTATTCTATAGACATAATGGTGGGAATATGGACTTACTAAATTTTCGGAGTGGTATTGCTAATTCAATTTTTGACGCCAATGAAATACATGAAAGCCAGGTCCCAGTAGTTCATCATCTATATCTCTTCACTCTCAATGTGATGCCAAAGATCACTAAACAGTAAAAAGGGCCAAGGTATAGATAATTTCACAAGCAATTGATGTATTTAGTGTAACATTGGTGTCCATGTGGAAAGTTTAATTATGTATCACACGAAAAAGTTAGTAAAAGTCATACTTGAAAACCTTGTATTTTTAGCATGCACATAATCCTACTGTACCCTATATGGTACGCCCCCCCCCCAGAGCCCCCCTCGTTTATTAATATTTTTTAAAATATTTTTTCCTTAATTTTTAGGACTCCTTTGAAAAGTTTTTCATAAAGAATCACAGTTTTTTAATAAAAATAATTATCGGTCCAAATGGGTTAAAAACGCTCTCACTCCCGTGAAATTCCTCAAAACACTCCACACCCTCCAGATGTCATATCTCCTAGGACCAGCCCCCTTATTCTCAACTGTCGGATCACGGATTCGATTCGAAAAGTCACATGCCGTCTCGCTTTGACGCAGCGCGATAAAAAGTGGCAGGTATAGAGTTTCCGAAATTCGAATTCTTTCCGACAGGTGAAAATAAGGGGGCAGAGCGGTTTAGGTAGTACGTTGATGTGTCGTCGTCAGCCGTCTGGTTAAATTAGCCATTAAATTGGACCCCTAAGCAGGTCGTTCAAATCGAAGAGCTTTTGTGTCACTTTTGAGTGATTGGCAGGTTAAAGGTTTTTTATGACCATTTATAACCGACATCGTTTTGGTTATAAGTTGTCATGAAAAATAACCGCTTACGAAGTTTACCATCAGTATACAGTGTGTTCCGAAAGTCCGAAATAAAATTTAAGAGGACTGTTGTGTTCCCTGTCAAGATTTACCTCTGAAAGTCTGACACATTTTAGACCACTTCTATTTTCCAATTAGATTGATATAAACACTGTCCGGCTTGTGACAACCCTAAAATTTTTTCAATTTTAATCTGTAGTTCCTGAGATTAGCGCGTTCAACCAAACAAAGAAACAAAGCTTTATAATATTAGTATAGATGATAGCTGTAAGTTTGGGTGTAAATAAATAAATAAAATACACACACACTCACAACACGCGCACACACAATATCGTCCGCCCGCGCTCCAAAATTTTATTTTTAAATTCTGGAACACCCGGTATATTACCTATACAAGTTCCAGCGATGTACAGTCGGGCCGCGATTCCCGAGCGAACACCTATTTCGGCAGTAGATCTCTTACCTTTTCTCGACTAATGTGGCGAGCCCAGTCACACCAAAATTTATTTACTTGGAACGTACGTTCAGGGAATATGGCTGTCAATATGGCGAACAACGAGTTGTTTGCTTTATTTTGCTAGTGATTTAGAAAGAGGTACAATCAGCTACAGAATAAGAATTAAATCTTATAAATTATTTTCCAGAGCGCCAATAAAAATTTTTGATGCTTTGGAAAACAACCTTATTACTATATTAATAGAGCTGTCTTCCCTTTTTTTACCTGATGGTAAGCGGTTACCGTAGCATAAGGACGCTTGCAACACCAGGGGTATCACTTGCGCGTTGCCGACCCTGTAAATATATTTTCACACCTTTTTTGAAGAACCTCATGCCGTACTCGTCCTTCTGCAGGGAGCTCCTTTCACAACTTAAGTGTAAGGGGGAGAAAGTTTCTCTGAAACCGTACAGTACGCGACCACTTATTAAAGATTTAAGCGATGTCACAAACAACATACGATTGTAATATTCTGAAACAGTTTAATTTATTTATTTATATAAATCAGATTACATAGACCCATAAGTGGAATAACTTAAAAGAGGAAAATATACAAAGAGTTTAATTTTTATAAACCCAAATCGATGCCAAGTACAATAAAATAAAATGTCAAAATGTCTAAATTAATTCCAATAAAATAAAATAAAATACAATACGAAGAACTTAAATCAACACAAAGCAGATAGGTATTTTTAATCACTGAGCGTACAGAACTACACTGATGCTGATATTACCCCGATATACAATTTTTTTTTAAACAATTATAAAGAAAATCTGACTAGTAAATGCTATTTTATGATGTTAATTCTTTTTTTATTGATAATATTTATTTTAATTTTAATCGGATTATATTTAATTAATTGTAATGATAATTTATTGTGAAATAGTTTGAATGTACAACAGTTGATTGATAATAAACAGTACCTACGTTTTCTCTCTCCTAGCCCTTACATTGCGTGCCCGTCAGGGTCCATAATACTAGTCTCACATTCTATGGAACATCCTATGTACATTATGGTTTGGCGATAAATGATTGATTGATTGACCACTTCGATGCATCATGTCTGCTAGTCACGTCACATCGCTGGCCTCTAAGCGTTCCACTACTGGGCCTCTTACATAAGCGAAAGACACGACGAGCTCTGTTCAGAACATCTATAAGCTGGCTCTGGAGAGTTGGTGGGTTAAACCGGTTGCAGTTACAACCGGGACCAACGGCTGAGCAATGAATGCCTTCGCAGCACGCAGGAGCTCGTGATTGCAAATTTTTGCTGACCCATCCCGGGTTCGACCATGGCGAAAGTTGCTTTGTTTTCGTTATCGAAATTAGAGCGCTAAAACCACTCCACCGAGCTGTTAATAAAACCTAAGGAGGTAAGCCTCCAAATAAAATTAAACAAAATATTAATGTGCAATTATTTAAATTAGCCTTTCTGTAAAGTTATTGAATTCAAACATTTCTTATTCAAAGTAGCACTTCATTGCTTCCAATCAATTACAAGAGAACTTTTTTATAGCTACTGAAGTGGAGCTGTTGTAAAATTGTGAAAATATTACCTTTTATCGAGAACTCTTCAGAGCGAAATGGTTTTATCGTTTTGCGAAGAAATTACGTTTAAAAATTATTGAAGAAAAAAATATATAGTTGTTAACAACGTTGTGTACGAATAATAATAATACTTAGTTGTATTGAATAATTTTATCGACATTCATTTGTTTACGCAGAGAATCCCCTTTGGGCTACCTTTCTTTACAATGGCTCGCTGCCGGAAAGAATATTGATTGTATTATGGTTTTCAAACATCTACAGTACCTCGTTTCTTTGTCGTACTACCAGAATTCTTTGCCAGTACATGGGTTCCTTCAAAAAGGCGATAAAGTACTTTTGGGCCGGCAAGGTGCAGGCGGCTAGAGCAGTGTCTGAACTGCACTAGTTGTCTTCGCATATGGACTATTCTTACCGCTTCACATTAGGTGGTGTTGAGTCATTTGTTGTGCTTTGTACAAAAAAAAATCCGTAACATGTTCAAAATAGATAGTCGTCCCGGTTAACTGTAAACAAGGCTACCTTCAATCCAAAGAATTCCGAGTCCGGAAACAATGGGATTCGTATTTGTACACGAATTTCTACGTTACGAAACCTTTGAGAGAATGACCTTTGATATCATTGTTTCCATCGCCTCTCAATAACTGGTCAAAAGAAAGGTCTTGAGATTTCTGTCCAAACATTCTTGCGTAGGTAATTTATTTTATGGTCAGTTTAGTTTTTTCGATATAGTCAACAGCAATAATAGAATATGAATATAATTATTATTATTGTAAATATATATTTTACTATGTCGCAAGCCGAACGTGGCTTAAGGCGTATCTTCAACTATTTAGACTTCATCCCCAGTCTATGCGCCCCACTGCTGGGAATAAGCCATCCTACACGGGAGAAGCTCATGAGGAGTTTCAGACCATAACACTGCCACTTTGGCCCGATGCGGATTGGTGGGCTGAAGTATCAACCGGGGCCAACGGCTTAACGTGCCTTCCGAAGCACGGAGGAACTTGAATAAAAAATTTTGATTGACAATTGACTAATGTCATTCACGGGGTCGATCATTGCAAAAGTGGTTTTGTAATCAAAACTAGAGAGCTCAAACCAATACGCCACCTGGCTCCTCTAAATAAATGACGACGAAATTAGACCCCTTCATACTACGGTAACAAAGTCGACATGTTATGTTGAATATCCATGTCGCACCTATACCAGTTACAGTTGGGAGTTCTGTTCTCGAATTTGTTGACGAGTACATTCACCTCGAACAAACGGTCCAGCTTGGTAGGCCCAACTTCGAGAAAGAGATAAATCGACGAATCCAACTCGGATCGCGTTCGGGAAATTGCGTAAGATCTTCTCGTCCAAAATTCCTCAGTGCTTCAAGTCGAAAGTCTTCGATCAGTGTGTGTTGCCAGTACGTGAAACGTGTTCGCACAACGAACTATGAAATGAGCTAAGTTAGGTTTTTCTCTGCAAGATAGAATCAGAAATGATGATATTCGTAAGAGAACGAAAGTCACTGACATAGCTAATAGGATTAGTAGGTTGAAGTTGCAGTGCGCAGGGCACATAGCACGTAGAACAGACGGTCGGTGGGGTGTTACAGATCTAGAATTGCGACCACGTATTGAAAAGCTCAGCAGGACGGCCTCCTACTATATGCACAGGTGAACTGGTCAAGGTCGCGGGGAGCCCTTGGATGCAGGCTGCGCAGAACCGTTCCGTTTGGAAATCGATGGGGAAGGCCTGTGGGAAGAACATCATAGGATGGTATGATGATGATGATGAAGATGCGGTAACTTTTTACTATTAGTACCCCTAGCACGAACATTTGTAAATTTCGAATCATAAACGTATCGTTCACGCACGCTTAAAATTTTAAACAAAAGCCAGACAAAAGCTAACGTCCCTACGCGATACGATGGTTATTCGAAATTTAAAAGTGTTCGTGCTAGGGGTACAGTTGATCCCTATCTATATTCCATTCTTATTCTATTGGATCAAAAAGGAGACAAACGAGTATAACTCAAATTTAGTTTCAAAGAGCCTTTGACATGACTTTCATCATTGGCATTGACACCGTTTCATTAAATTATTTAAGCGAACCTACCTTCAATAATGCGAGTCTACAATCGATGTTCGAGTATCGAGAGCTCAATCGATTCTGTGAAACATTCGATATGCTGATTCAATTGGAAACGATCCAGATTTAAATTTAACTTCGAATATCAATTCGGAAATATTAGAATGGAATACGAGAGACGTTCGTATGTGAGGTTTGTGTGTCGAAGGCATTCGTGTTTTACAAAGGATTTTGCAAATTGTATTTTAAAAGCCGGCCATTTTTAATACGAGTAATAGGTCTTTATATAAGAAATTGCCTTTTTTCCAATGCTGATTGTTTATCCAAATCATTTTAAACGAATGTCTAACTAAATTTTAATGAAAGTGCAGAATACAAGCACTACTTTACGAATGAAATTATTATTTTTGGTTAAATTTATTAGTTGAAAATCGAATAAGGGTAAATTAGAGGATGTAGAATAATTACGTAACCGATTTCAATTTTAAAGATCCAACTGAATTTAAAAGATACGTATTCGTAGAAATAATTATTATGATTCATTAACTGAAAAGGCAGAATACATTTTGAGAACCGACAAAACTGTTCTAATTAATTTCATTTTGGTGAACATAAGGATCGAAGACTTTAATCTTACTTTTCATAGGTTCCCTTGAGCCTTACGTGCCGATGAGATAAAAGCGCGATTTTTTGAATTTAAGATAGAATGCAAGTCTAAACTTATGAAAAACAAGCAGGCAACCACATTCCTGAAGCACCTTGAATTCTACTAACTACGGATGCAGCGAAAGTTACCTGATGACTAATCTCCCGCCTTCCCGCGCTCGCTTACGTGCGGATCGACGACTGTCGAGATGCCACCAGATACAAATTAAAAATCCTGTTAGGATAATGCGATTCTCGTGTCATACATCAAAATAATGATAATGATACTTCACGTCCACCACGTTGGATTTTAAAATCGTTGCTGATTTTGTAACCCGATAAACCATACAAAAATACCCGTGTAGATTTTCAGACTTTGTCATCCCATTTAGGGTTGAATTGTAAAAAACATAAAAGACATGTGTCCTCGTTTATCGATAGGAGTACTCCTGTAAAGTTTCAAAAAAAAAACTTATTTTAAATAAAATAAGTTTTTTCCCATACCAACTTTGGGCCCCCGTTTCCCCACCTCAGGAGGTGAATTTTGAAAAATCCTTTTTTAGTGCACCCCTAGACTTTATAAGGAACCTGTGTGTCAAATTTGAAGTCACTAGATCCAACGGTTTGAGCTGTGCGTTGATATGTCAGTCAGTCATTTTTCCTCTATAAAAATAAATAAATAATAATATTTATACATTCACACTTTTTATCTAGCCCGAAGTAAGCATCATTAAGAGCTTGTGTAATGGATACTAGATAACAGAGAAATAATGATAATAATATGTATATAAATATTATAAATATACTATATAAACATGTAAACATCCATGACGCGTGAACAAATGGTCGTACTCATCATATAATAGAAACATTTGCTCCCTCCGGGATTCGAACGAAAAAAGACTAAACTACAGGGGCTTAGTAAAAAAGGGTACTAACCAACCACTGAGTCGGCTGTATATCTCTGAATAAACAAAGAGATCCGAGTCTTTCACGATTCAGTTAAAATGTTCAAAGTGGAATGTTGAGAGAGTACTCAATCTATTCCATTTATTTCGGCTAATGGGTTACAGTGGACACTTTTACAGATCATAAATTTATCTAATGACCCTTACAACTCTTCAGAATGACATCCGCTGAAAACCTAACGTCAGCTGCGACACTTATGAAAAGTGTATAAAATTTACAGAGCACATTTCTGTGGTTTCCATACATTTGGACGTAAAAATGTTTCTTGTGTTGATGACGCGGGTTTTTCGACGAAACGGGTTTTTGTTGTTGAACCGGGTTTTCGCTGATGAAGTTGATAGTGGTTGCGTTGGTTAATTATTTGGTGAATCCTGAAAGGCTGTATACATGTTATATGTAGTAATTAAAATAATATAAATCTAGAAAAATTTCACGTCCTGAGGCGGGAATCGAACCCACGACCTTTCGCAATCCGGGCGACTGCTCTGACCACTGAGCCACCCAGGACTTGGGATATCCCTGTGAAATTCTTCTAGTCTATCTGTATTTGCGTTAATGAGCTAACGTCCACCCTACAATGTCGAAATATTCCATTTCAACATCCGAAACGAGTATTTTTACAAATACCTACAGTTCGGTTAAGTTGGGGCAGTGCTTTCAAATATTCTTAATTTTTGATTTTAACATTATTATAAATGTTTGAAAAATTACTTAGTAATTAAAATAATATAAAACTAGAAAAATTTAACGTCCTTAGGCGGGAATCGAACCCACGACCTTTCGCAATCCGGGCGACTGCTCTGACCACTGAGCCACCCAGGACTTGAGATATCCCTGTGAAATTCTTCTAGTCTATCTGTATTTTGCTGTTTTATATTATTTTAATTACTAAGTAATTTTTCAAACATTTATAATAATGTTAAAATCAAAAATTAAGAATATTATATGTAGTTGATTTTTTTACCTATAGACGCTCATATATATGCTCATATATATTTTAGTAACATATGGACACATGACGTTAACTGTTCCGTAGGTTTTTGTAGGATGTGACGCAACGCATCAAACATACATACACTGTTTCTGTGAAACTATTGATCTCAAGTATACTGTTTCTGTTGTAATATTTCTTTATGAGTTAAATACTTCATACTTGTGTAATAAAAAAAGTTGTCAATACTACCCTCAACCCTATTGAAGGAGGTAGTAAATCGAAACACGAGTGGAAAATATCCTTATGCTCTCTCCCTCTCTAATAAATTATTAATATTTGTGCTGATATCCCAAAGCAATATTCCATATTGCCTCATTCTCACAAGAGGTCATTTACTAGATGGACCTTATGCTGCTCTAAATAGGAAAACATTTTGCCTGCACACTTATACTAGGGGAGATTTCGAAGTCCGCCGAGTTTTACATATTGTATATCATTGCCTGTTTAGATATCGCACGTGTGAAAAGCCCTTAAAGCTTTTACCTCATAAATCATGTAAGTTAAGTGCTCGGGGACGCCATGCGAAATAGAATTTTAATACGTTGACATTGTGTTGAAAGTTTACTGTACAGTAATTTACAGTTTTCTTGACGGGGTTGTTAAAAGGTTCTTAGAAGTGTTGCCATGTTCTGATTAACTTTTAATCTGTAAAGCGGCAATATACCACCGGTGGGCGATGACAATAGAAAAATCAATTATGTCTGGAATCTCATGCTTGACGGGTTAAATCCAACCAATAAAGTGTTAAGGTAGGAGATAATTTCAACAGAGATTTCGGCTCCTCGTGCTATCTACACTGAAAAAAATGACAACTAAACTTTGGACTAACTGTAGCTCATAAAAGTGACTCCATAACTTAGGGTAACTCCTAACCAAAAAAAAAGTTGCATATGTCTATATTAAATAGAGACCGATGGCGATGGCGTATTGGTTTGAGCGCTCTGGTTTAGATACGATAAACAAAACAACTTTCGCCATGGTCGATCCTGGGATGGGTCAATCAAAGTTTGTTATCTTGAGCTCCCGGTTGTTCCTGCAACCGCTTTAACCCACCAACCCGCATTGGGCCAGCGTGGTTGTGTTATGGCCCAATCTTCTCATGTGTTTCTTCCATTTAGGAAGGCCTGTGCCCAGCAGTGGGACGTAGGCGTGGGATATAGGCTGGTGATGATAATAGGGGGCGGTAACGTCAGCTTGTTTGTCATCTAGTTGTACTAAAATACTACACCTTTTCACTCTTCTCAACCACACGTTTCTCTCATATTATCAGTTCATTATTCATATACTCAGACGGGTATTCCTATTATCATTTATCCCTCTCATAAAGGTGTATACTATCCCTTTCAAATATATATATCGTAATATATCATATCGTCAGAAACACAAAAGCTGGAGAATTCTTCAGTTCAAAACGATTCGTTTGTAAGCGCTTGAAAATGTTACTTTTATTGTCGTCTGTTCCACGTGAGACTTAAGAATGATGGTGCAGTTATTTCTTGGATACATCTAGACTATTGGTTTGCGAGATATGGCTCTAAGTTCCTTGACTTTCTTTTTTAGAAATATTGAATTCAGTTTTTTTAGGAAACTAGAGGCTGACCGCGGCTGCGCTTGTGTGGGTGATTATTGCCCCAAAAGCAGGCGCTTATCGCGCCAAATAGCCTTTGTTCTTTCTTGGGATGTATATAAGTCCATGTCAAATCTCATCTGAATCGGTTCTGCGATTTAGAAGTGAAAACTTAGCAGACAGACTGATGCTCGTTTTCACTAACATTTGTTAAGCGGTAAGAGTCTCTTACCGATTTTTATCTCAGTCTTTCTAAAGGAGATAGAAAGAGATAGCTACTTTTGCATTTAAGAAGTAAATATTGGCCATCTCTCTTTATCTCTCTCTGTGATCTTAACTTCTTGGATTATGATGATCACCGCATTATTTATACGATGTTAAAAAAATGTAAATCTCTCATCCCCTAGGAACATATTTTTGGAGTCGGTGCTTCAATATCTATGGTTTCTGGAAACAACTTAGCACCAACTCCAAAAATTTGTTCCTAGGGGATGAGTGCCTACTTACTAAAATTTAACTATTTTATCCTTTTCAGTTTTTTGGAGTCGGTTTTATTTTTTTTGTTTAATTTTTTTTTCACAATTTTTATTGATAACTTTTGGTGGTCAAAGCTAGATGGGTGACCGTGAGCTTATATTGTTTTCTACTATCGAATCATTTCACTAAAAATTCATAGGAAAGCAAATATCCGCCATTTCGCATATGTAGACGACTTAATTTTTCCAGTTTTTTTGATTTTAAAACCAAACTACCCAATGGATTTCCAAAAATTTTTTATGGGACCAAATGGGAACTATTTCGCATCGAACAAAAAAGAATCATCAATATCGGTTCACCCAGTCAAAAATTCTGAGATCACAAAAAAAAAATACAGACGAATTGATAACCTCCTCCTTTTTTTGAAGTCAGTTAAAAATAAAAGCTACCATTGTATCATCCATTTTAACTCATCCGTTTTAACTGTTACCTTTAAATATTATTTATAGATATATTGGGTAATAAGACAAAAAATAAAACATGGGATATATTAGTTCATAGAAATGTTCTGCTACTTTCAAATATTATACATCTACATCTCGAATTTTTTCTTTTTTATCTATTTCTATGAAATAATGCAGCCAATTAATATAATTTTACAGAAAGGCCATGAAATTATCAAATGAATAAGATGTATTTTTCCGTCCGTCTCAGCGTTTAGGCAGTCCTTCTGTGTTTATGTTTTGGTTCAAGTCTGACATTATGTATAAGACCTATAAAATACGTAAAGCATAATGCATAGAAGAAAGTAACTAAATATGGAATTTTGTTTTTGTGTTATAGAAAAAATGATATTGTAAATCAAATTACATCTTAATTATTATTTTATCTTAAATTTTAATTATATTTATTATCAGTCATACAGTTGCGCTTAAATTATTGACAGTATTGTTTTACATTAATTTAAAATATAAAATTTTCACAAAAACCAAATTAACATAAAGGTAGGTACCCAAATATGGACTACTATAAAACTATAAATAATAAACCTCTACTTTTATGAGATACTACAGTAACTTTAGTCAATTTTAAAAAGTTACTTATCTACTTGCAAAAATCACATATCCAGGTATCGAACTTTGCACTTGCGCAATCACCATAGGCCAAGAGCCCGTATATGAGACATTTGATCCATGTCTCTCCTCGAGTATATTGAGAAAACAGGCTGTTACAGAACATACACTCTGCATCTTCGAAGTCAGGAGCTTCCTGTCCTATGACGGCATCAGGCTCACCGCAGCCACAAGTGTCGCCCAACTGACAAGTCGAGACCTGTACGCGAGTACAATGATGGAAAGATATAGAATATCACTGTCTTTAGCAACTAGGAGTATTTGTTTCCGAGAAATGGCGGTATTCCATTTTAGGGATACTATTCCATATTTGGTTACTTTCCTCCAATAAAATTATAAAGAGAATGAAATGAAAATATTTGAGAACCTTATATTATATAATAATTATGTATATAATAATATATATTTATATTTTAACGAATAATACTATACAGCTTCTAAGTAATACTAATAATTACCTACCTTTTATAATAATAGTTTAATTTATATTTATGATTATGGAATAACATGAATATAGTTTTAAGTGAAAGTGTATTATTATAATTTAGTTTATTCTATAGAAATAATCATTATAATAGGTTAACTGGTTCCACTGAAAACCAGCGTCAAAGGATCTAACATCCTTTGACTTAAAGCTGAGTGGTAACCAATTTGGTTACATATCATTAAGTCATAATAATTATGTTTGTGTGTTACAATATGTAAAGCTAATATTTGTAAGCATTCTGTACCTAAATTAATTTTATTGTTGTGTACTTGAGCTATGTGCCAAATAAACGTATTTTCTTTTTTCTTTATTTATTTGAAATTAACAAACCATTTCTATGAACTAATATATCCCATGTTTTAATTTATTGTCGTCAACATCATGTATATTTTTTTATATTTACACAAAATATGACAAACCAGCGGCTCAAATGGTGGTAAGGGCGCCACCGTTGCCTATAGACGCCTGCAATAACCATAAGAAAAACTGGGTATTGCAGGTGCATTGTCATCATAAGCCTAAGATAAAATGCCTTCCATGCCTCGTAATTACACTGTGGCTACACTTCCCTTGAATCCAAAACACGTTGAACTGATTTATGGCCGAAGCAGGAAAGGCGTAGGTACCTACCCAGACGACCCTACATACGGGACTACCACCTAGCAAATCTATAGAATTTGTTAGGGTAGGGCACAGACCCTATTTTAACCCGTCAAACATGAGATTCCAGACACAATTGATTCTTCCATTGTCATCGCACACCGGTGGTATATCGCCGCTTGACAGATTAACGAAATTGAATTCAAGCTGATTTATAACCTAACTCCGGAAGTTCAAGTAGTCGAATCTTGAACCTAAGGCGTAGTATTGATTGGCGGGCTTCACCGACTTGGCTTCCTTCCATCGGGACAAATGTAACGTGCTTGTCTGGCTTAACCTGCTGCCATTGCCAAATTCATCGTGCAATTAAAGATGCGATGGAAATTGAAAAAGAGAAGTTTGTTTTATATACCCTACGTTTCCATTGTTGTAGTTTACGGCAATCGTTTCCATTAGGAACAGAAATGTGTGTGTCACATGAATTGGAAACAGCATTTACAGAAAATAATACAAAAATCCTCATTTATCTATGCACTGCAACATCTTAAGCGCGTAACTAATTTCGAAACGGCCCTTACGGCCTACTTTGCTGACGCTTACTCAGTGATGTCATACGGCATTATCTAATGGGGAAATTGTTGTGACGTATATAAAGTATTTATACTCCAAAAGAAATGTGTCAGAATACTAGTGAATATTGACCAAATGGAATCCTGTAGGCCCCACTTCACTAAACATCAAATACTCATTCTTACCTCTATTTATATTTTAGAATCATGTAAGTTTGTCAAAATAACATCCAGAATTATATTTACCAACTACAGGCACTAAAAGAAACAATCGAGATTTAAATAAATTTAAAGTACCATTTTCGAAACTAAAACTAGTGTCATCCGGCCCTCCCTCTTTGTTATTAAAAATTTTTAATCACTTTCCAAGTATCATAAAGCAATTAGAGAGCTCTACACAGTTTAATTTACAATTGAAGTCTTTTTCCAGAACTAAATCCCATTACAATTATATAAAAGAATATTTTGACAAAAAATGGGTATAAGAAATTAAAATAAGAATGTTTGGACTCTACTTGATTTTAATTTACAGTTTGATCTTAATTATAATGTTATTTGACAATAATTTGATTGTTAAGAAATATTCTAATTTATAATTTAAAATCTGAAAGTCCTTACACCTACTCCTTACAACTAAATTGTATTTGTAATGTTAATTAACAAATTTAATTGCTATGACATATTTTAATTTGAACACAATATAAAAATTTATTTAATTTGTAATATTGGTATAATTAATTTCTAGAATTATGTATGTTAATAACTTATAATAAATTCGTTAGAAAATGTAAATTTTATGTAATATGCAAGTAATTTATACCTAACACTATATTAATTGCCATGCCCTTGCAGAGCGTTACTTGTAAACCTTTTCTAATGTACCACCTCATATTCATGTAATGTGACATGCGATAAATATTTTGATTTGATTTGATTTGATCGTGGTCACGGGAAGGCTGAAGATGTGGGCGTAGGAGGTAAGAGGTTTTAAAATGTGTAGTTTTCGCTAAAATATAAAACAGTTCTACATGTAGTGTTCTATTGACAGCATAGGAAAAAGTCGTTGAACTTCGTCCATGAGGTCTAGCGATCTTAGTCTCGCAGAAACACTACACTACAAAATAATGTTGTTAGGCGATACAAAATGACGTTATAAGTCGTAGTATTGAAAACAGCGCATTTATGTACAATGATTGTTTGTTCTGAAATAAACAAAAAAAAGACATCATATCTCTTAAAAGAAATTTATTCAGTAAGTAATATGACTTTGATAGAAGTATTCTTTACCCGGACGAGATGTCTGTGAATCTTTTCCCCTAAAGGTATGACTACCATTCCCATAATAGCCGGTACGATACAACTCGGAGAGGCTTTAGAACCCCTCATTATGTGGCCTCTAAAAGTATTTTGTTTTTGAATAAGATATCACATTCTAGACGGGTTTTATGTGGATTAGTTTATTTTCCCAAAGATATCAGCGAAATAGCGATATTGTCTTATTTTATTTTATTCGGTGATACAGGTACACATCAAATGATACAGATACACATAATAGGTACATATTTATAGTGATAGGAAGTTAATTTAAGATTCACACATGTAGTTAACTGAACAATAACATTATGGTGTGCAATAAAGTATTGAGTATTGAGTATTGAACAAATGTACAGTGAGCTATAAAAAATAATAAAATCTGTAGACACAAAATATTAAACCATCTCGCATTGCAGCAATGTAAGATCCATATACAATAAAAGTATAATGAAATTAATATTATTAATAACATCTATAATCATAATAATATTCATACACTCACACCTATTATCTAGCCCAAAGTAAGCATTATTAAGAACTTGTGTTATGAATACTAGATAACGAAAAATATTGATAATAATATGCATATAAATATTAGACATACACTATATAAACAAATGCTCGTACTCATCATACAAACATTTGCTCCTACCGGGATTCGAACCCGGGACCTCTTGACCGAGCAGCCTGTATGAATGGGGTACAGACCACTCGGCCAGCTGGTCGTCAAATATGTATCTATACATCTTGAATATGATTAAACTATGTCTCAGTATCCTGATTGAAAAAGAAAATAATGCGATACAGCTAATCGTAACGGATTTCTTGGTACAGGGGCAGGAGTAAGAGACTCACTTACACGACGTTTTTCAAGCGATCAGACAACGCGCGTTTGTTTCGACGCACACGGAAATATCGTATCGATACGAAAATGATAATAAATTAAAATATCTTTACTCAAATAACAACATAGCTAGAAATGAACAACAATAATAACAAATCTTCAAAATGATTCTGCAGCATTTTTCAGGGTAAGTAACTGTCTCAGTGATTGTTTACAAAATGCCATTTTGTTCAAAGGTTCTTTCTTATGACAACGTAATTAAATCACTTTCTTCGCGCTCTTATTTGTCCTGATTGCCCTTTGAGGACCCGAATAGGAAAATCAACGGACCCAATGGGAGAAAAGTAAATGTTACAAGCAAAGGGAAAAATGTAAAGGATAATGTAAAATCAGATGAAAATCAGTCTACGGGAAAATAAAAAAGACAACTATGTAACAATGTAGATTGTGAGAGTATTATTGTGAGAAAGTAATATCTAACTTAAAGTATGGTTGGATAAGGTAAGTTTCAAGTTCAAAATGTGTCTCTTGATGTTCTCTCAACTGAAAAACAGACGCCTATTGTAAAACCAATGTTGATAAACTACAACTAAACCACGAAGCTAATGGTTTCAACGTAGTTAAAAATAAAGGCGTTATTTTCAAAAATATTGTCGATAATTAAACATGCAAGCGATTAAAGAATTTCAAAGGATCCTATAGAAAATATGATGCTCTTTAGACATTTTATTCCTATTCAATTAATTCTATATTATGGCTTAGATAGACTTCGAAAATATTTTACTTGCAAAAAGTTCCGGAAAATTAGAGTAGGCACAATCGAAATTATTTAAAATATATACCTCTATTACAATTTGTAGGCTGGCAAAATAAAATAAAATATGGAATATAAAGCAATGTAGTAGTAACAGAAAATAAAGGATAAAAAAAATAACAGTATTAGTATATCCAATCAAAACATAAACGATATACTTACTACATACAATAAAATGGTCCAAACAGTTACGTAAAAAGAAAACGACATACCTACAAATTCAAACATCATTGGGATATAAAAAAGTATCTTTATTTCTTTTATAACATTTATAAAAAACTTGGGAAGCAGAAAATATGTTTTTTCTTTAACAAAAAATATCAAAAGGAAAATCATTGAATAAAATGTTCATGTTATTATTAGGTTATGTTTCTTTGCTCTTCACCTTGATTTAATTTTATGGTAAATTAGATTTTCCTAAATCATTGCGTTTGTAGACATTTGAATAAATGAAAGGACGAAAAACTGCTCTAACAAGTATTCTGATTATTATTTTTAGAGGTTTGTCATGAGCAGTATACATATTTTTATATTGAAAATTGGCAATATAAGCGTTTTCTGTATCACTGGTAATAAACAGCTTTTGCTTTAGAAATAGATACTTCTATTCATCTATCAGAATGCTTAATGGTTGTGGTATGTATTCAAATAGGGCAGAGTGACTCTGAACTCTAATGGTATGTATATTTTGTAAAAAGGACGAACAGCCCATGCATAGTGCCTGGCATGAATATAGGTCTTTGTCTGCAGAAGGATCATACCAAATATCCCTTTGGATCATGATGATGTGAAAATTACCCCACTATCTGTTACACGGTGTCGTGCAAAATTACCCCTCGTTCGGAATCAACACACTATCCCCTACACAGCTTCGTTCAAAATTACCCGGCATTCGTCACTAGCCTACTCTCTGTTACATGACGTGTAAACTGATTATAAATAGCCTTATACGCAACAGATTCAAAAACCAAACTTATTGTTGACAGCGCGACCCGTTTCATCCCATCTCATCATTCATCCCTTCTAGTTTTGTCAGAAGGTTATTATTGCACCTCAACTATTCCTCAGAAAGGATCCGAGAGACATTAAGCAAATCTAGCGGGTTGAGTTCCAGTATCCACCTTAGGGCTGTCAGCAACTATAATCTTGTTGTAGGTACGATCACAGGTACGATTTTGACATTTAAGAAAGGTGTCTTCCATTGATACATTCTTTTTAAGATTCATATTATTTAGGAACAGGCTTAGGATACATTTTGTCTAATTCATGAATGAAATTGTTAACCTTTTTCCTGCTATCCCTTGAATTACATATGTTACTTACAATACAAAAATATTATATATTTCATCTACTTCGTTCAAAGGTAACGTGTTATTAGTAAGCTTACAAATTTTGGATAAAATTACTAATCGATACGATTAGTACGAAAGAGAAACCCGTACATTCGTTGTCACAGACTTTCGACAAATAGTTTCCGTTAGAGTTGTTGTCGTAATATTTTGTATAAAATAGTTTATACATTATTAACATATTATACAAAAGCGAGTTTAACTTAAATATCAGTTTTTTTCTTTTAAACATTTATCGTAATGCACAAAATTTAGTTTTGAGAATTAGGAAATTGGATACATTCCTGACTCATCTTTACGTGTTTTTACAATATGATAGTGGTTTACTTGCGAAAAAAAATATGAATATACCTATATCATTACGTTTTGACGCAATGGGAGTTTTATCATATCATAGTTTCGCCACATTTTTTAGCGTTTCCATGATCTATGAAATATAATAAAACAATTAAGGTACTAAAAAATTGTAGGACTAAAAAAGGGCAACAGAGAAATCTGCAAAAGCATGAAAGTATTTCCTAAGATCAATTCACTACTCAGTGAGTTTATAAATTCCTCTATATACAGGTGGATATGCGGGCAGAAGCCAGTCTCACAATACAAATACATCTTTAGACTTTGTACGCTTACATCCAATCCCGGTTCATGAATTGTTAGGCGAAGGAGATAGACATATATATTTCTTAAAATCGATGAAACGAGATAGCTTTATCCTTTCTATATTTGATGCGACAATTTCCCTTGTCGTATTAGAATTTGAGGAACTTATATGGGACATCCCTAGCCTTGCTCAATGTGAAATTTATTCCAGATCTCGCCTTTGGATTAAAGGGTCATTGCCTGAAAGCTACGGACAAGGTTTCATCAACGACTGGAAGTGTTTTCCGAAGCTATACAAAAATAATCCTTAAATACATATAGAAAGAGTAGATAGAAAGTTCTTTATGTCAAACTGTGCCTTTGGGGGAAGTATCGGGAAACGAACGTATGAGGCGTTGGATTGAATAAAAAGATTGAATGGTATTTTTTTATTTATTTATTTATTTTATTTATTTATTAAACAATGTTTCAACAGCATTTTTATACATATAATACAAATTAGTATTACCTAGACATGAGCCAATTATAGAAACACATTATGTTTATAGCAATGGTAGTTTTTATGGTAGATAGTTGAATAATATCACATATTACAATTAAAATATAAATACATAATAATTATAAAGAAAAACAACAGTTGGCAGGTATACACTTACAAGAGAAGAAACTTAGTTAGCTTATGATTATGAGACCATGAATACAGTGTAATTGTGAGTGAGTGTTGAGTGTTGTGTGTGTGTGTGTGTACGCGCGTGTCAAAATGCGTGGAACAAAAGTGCTGCTTAAGGATGGTTTACATGTACTCTTTATTAGTTAGCAATTATATATTAATTATTTGACTTAATGTTTAATACTGACCTATAATCTTTGATTACCCAATTATTTATATTGTTAATTGTTCAACTATTTCGTAATTTAATAACTATTCAGCACTATTCACTCTTTTTTTGGTTGCGAGTTAGATTTTTGCCAAACCTATCATAGAAGTTTTAGAAATATTCTAAGTGGAGGATTTTTTCCAAAGCTGTCAATTTTGTGCAATTTAGAACATGATTACCTACAATGCAAGAGCCGTGAAGATTTCTCGTCTTCTGTATTTTATTGGTAGACCACCATTTGTCAATCCAAAACTAAAATAATCCACCGGCCGACAGGCTGAGTGGTCGTACCCTCAGTTGCAGACTACTCGGCCAGGGGTCTCTGATTCGAGTACCAACCGGGGCAGATATTTGTAATATTTGTGTGAATATTTGTTCTCTGCATATTATTATGGTTGGTTCAATGACCGAAAATGCTAATTGAGCGAAAAAACAGCTCACAACGCGTTGTAGTCACTGTGAAACATTCGTGTCGCAAAATTCGTGTTATGGTGCTTATGAAAACGCTCAAGATACATTGTGGGAATCACAAAAGACCACGTATTGTGGCAATTAAGAAAAGCCATGACGCGTTCTGAGCACTAGTAAGTGTAACTATAACACGACAGGTGACATCAGTAGATTTGTTTATTCATTTCTTCTCTGTTTCTGATGACAGTCAGTCCATCAGAGCGGAACGAAAAGCTTCGCCTACGAGTTTTTCATAGATGAACGTTTCGTCGAGTCCATTCTTCAAATACCACTTGAAATAATGTCATTACTAGTATGTTCATAGTTATTTCTTTTATGACCAAGCGGAGTCAGTTATTTTTGCCTGATTTCGGTCGTGGCTTTTGTTCATGGGCACAATGCGTTTTGCCCACGTGGCATGATAGGCACGACATGATTTTCGCTGTGTGGTCTCTCCACAAAACCCTCACAATGCATCGTGAGGGTTTTCATATACATATTTATGTATGTCTATTTGCAATAAAAAATATATTATATAAAATATTTCATACAACACAACACACACTTCATTACCTTAAAATGTTGCGAAAGAGCAGGATCTCTTACAGAAGAAGACACCTCTGCCACTGTTATATTTTGTGAATTTAAATTGTAGAGTTTCGAAGTACTTTCTTGAGAAGACATAATATTTATCTTTTGGTTTTATTTTCAGGTATCTTCGTTTCAAGATTCTGAAGCACGTAGGTAAGTTATTCAAGTTCATTTTACTGGAGGTACTTTTACAGCTTCTACGTTCATGCTTAAGCGACTTATGAGCTTATTCATATGTTTTTAAACAGGCAAATAGGGGTAGGGGAGAGAGGGGTAATTTTTGACAAGGACTCCGGACAAGGTCGCCTACATCATAATAAACATGCTCAATGCCAGGCACTAAGTATGGGATCTTTGGTGGACCTACCAAATACCTATAAAGGCAGAAATAGATTACCAAGTAATATTTACCATGGTAAACTGCCTTGTCCTGAGTTAGTCCGTCTATAACCGCCTCCTGTGGTCAAGTGGTAGATACGACCTACTTCAGATCTAGAAGTCCGAGGTTCCATTACAGTGGGGACAGAAATATTCAGCTCGACTAGGTTGGTGGTAAAAGTACTAACTAACCGAAGTCTGAACATTATGCTCCGTACTCGACTCCTACATTGCTATTTCTGGCCAATACTACTATACGGATGCGAGTCTTGGACAATCAAGATTGAACTCAGGAAACGTATAGAAGCATTCACAATGTGGGCCTATAGGCGAATGTTACTTGGACTCAGAGGGTTAAAAACGAAGACATCCTGCGACGTGTAGTATGAAACGCGATCTTTGGGATACCATCAGAGTAAGGAAGGTTGCGTATCTGGGACATGTGATAAGACACGAAAGATACGCCCTCTTGCAACTTATAATGATGGGAAAAGTAATTGGAAAGCGTGGTGTCGGCCGCAGGAAGAAATCTTGGTTGAGAAACCTACGCGAGTGGACCGAAATATCAAGCGATGCAGAACTTATCCATAAGGATAAGCGATAAGGATAAATAATCTGAGCTGACTGGCAACCTTCGTTCGTCGGAGAGGCACTAGAAGAAGAATGCAAATTTAAGTTAATTACTTTGTAATTAAAATGTAAAACTATAAAAATATAGAATATAAAAATAATAGAATTAGTAATATAAAATATAGAATTAGTAAGGTCCAATTCAATAATAATTAATCACTCAATACCACAGGGAAGTGTAATAGGGTGCATTCTGTTCCTAATATATATAAATTACTTACCAAAAACAATTCACGAATCCTGTGTTCTCTTTGCGGACGACATATCTCTCCTGACATCTTGTAAAAGTAGTCTTAATTTAAACCAAAAAATTACTGACATGTTTAATATTGTTATTGAGTGGATGAATGACCATAGTTTTCAAAAACCAAATTAATCGAATTTAGACCCTATCAAAAAGCCCCACTGGACATTACCTATTATTATAATCTAACTAAACTCGAACGCGTTGATGCGTGTACATTACTCGGTGTTGAATTAGATTCTAATGTAAATTGGAAAAGCCACATAAATAAGGTCAAATCGAAATTATCGAGCTTCACTTATGCTCTTAGAGAGTTGAGACGGGCGACCGACCTCAACACAGCCCTAACCGCCTACTATACATATGCATACTCATGACTCAGATACGGCATTATTTTAAATGCGCAGGACCTATTTGTCTCCCAGAAGAAATGCATACGGATCCTATTTAATATCCAACAGCCTGAAAGTTGCCAACCATATTTTACGAACCAAAACAATTTTAACTCTTACCTCGATTTACGTATTAGAAGTATGTAAATTTGTAAGAAAGCATTCTAATTATTTTTCAAAAAAAACAGATCTACTTCGACGCTTTCCAACCAGAAACGAGCATAAACTTATCCTGCCAAATTCTAAATCAAAATTGCATAGCACAAGTCCAAACGTTATGGCAGTCAAAATATATAATAAATTACCTGACAGATTAAAAATAGAAAAAAAAGATACAGTTTTCTTAAATAATTTAAAAATGTTATTTATTGTTAAATGTTATTATAGTATTGACGAGTTTTTTAATGACAATAATATGTAATTAAAAGATATATATTTATGTTTAGCCTTGAAATGATATTTGACATTCTAATTAACTGATTGACATTATTATGACAAACTTAATAAAATTTTCGTTATTATATTATGACATTGTAGTAGATTACTTTGACTATCCTTTGTGTATTCATAATGTTTGACATTAATATAAATCAAGCAAAATTTGAAATATTATTAATAATTGTTAATTGCATGCGAATGTACCTATACTTATATTGCGGTACCCTTACAGGGTTCATGTTTGATACTGAAAATTATTTGTAAGAACATTTGTAAACAACATGAAAGCAATAAATGACTGATTGATTGATTGATTAAAATTTCACGTCCTGAGGTCACGTCACCAACCCGCGACCTTTCGCAATCCGGGCGACTGCTCTAACCAACTGAGCCACCCAGGACTTGAGATAACCCCGTGAAATTCTTCTAGTCTATCTGTATTTGCGTTTATGAGCTAACGTCATTACTTTTCTTAAAAAACGTGCTAATTACTTTTCTTAAAAAACTTCATCATGAGGAAACGCAAAATCTATTAAATAAATAAACTAGATATTTTAAGCGATATTAGTAACAATAAATAACAATTTATATTCAAACATAATACACCCTCCTACACACATACAATCACTCTCATTCCACACACCAGGAGGCTCTTCCCCTACTTAATAATTTTTTTTATGTATATCTCTTTTAATAAGTGTTCACGTTTTTGCACAATAGCTGTAAATGTGTTAGTTAAATATAGGGATGAGCGCTGTCGTCTGAGATACAGGTTACTTAATAACCTAGTTCAGTCGCAGATGTGTATAATATATATATATATATATATATACATATATTGATATAATTTTAAATTGTACTTTGATCTGTATGTTATGTTGATGGTCAATAAATACATATATATATATATATATATATATATATATATATATATATATATATATATATATATATATATATATATATATATATATATTATTATTTTGTCCTCTGCGCCGATTAACTCAAAAATTGGTACTCGTACTCTTTAATTAAAACTCAACCCCCCTTATTATATAACGCGGAGTAAAGTTAGTCCTGTTATGTCACTGACTGATGCTGTCACTTATATTTCTTAAAAGAAAGACAGACATTAACTATAGTCCGCGTTTTATAATAATAGGGAAAGACTCTTGAATCACACTTTATCTTAAATCAACCTCCAACAGAGTCACATAGGGTTTCGAAATATGTCATTGGTTTCCGTTAGCTATAAAGTATTTAATATTGGACTTTACAACATTATTAATAGGGTTCTAAATTTGTGTGGCGATCCATATTCCAATTTCCGATCAGTAGGTCCACGATTTACATGCCAGAATTACCTGTTGGCTGATGTAAAGTCGGAGCACGTTGGTTTAATATTGAGTATGCTGTCAGTACCTTTCCAAGTCACCACGCTCTGGAATACTGTAACAAACTTGTTATTAAGTCTTGTGTTTGAGTTGGTTTACTATAAAGTTATA
Source organism: Nymphula nitidulata (assembly GCA_947347705.1). Taxonomy (NCBI): domain Eukaryota; kingdom Metazoa; phylum Arthropoda; class Insecta; order Lepidoptera; family Crambidae; genus Nymphula; species Nymphula nitidulata. The sequence continues at coordinate 14,776,354 of OX374636.1, forward strand.
GTAATGAGATGGCTTTGAATACTTGTCTAAAGCGTGTATCTTATTTTCGTTTTAGTGGGGCTGTCGCAATATAATTTAGCTTAAGCTTAATATCAGAATTTGATCTGTATGGGTTTTAGGGCCTTACCCCTGAATGCCCAGAAGGATTGCGGGCAAGCCTTTTTCCTTGCAGGACTCCTCGGGATCTCCGCGGGATCCTCCGAGATTCATACGGATATATGTTGCTACAAACTTACATACACTGATTTCCTTTTTTCAGTTCTTAAATAATTTTGTACTACCATTTTTTTTGTTGGAGTCAATTTGAGTTATCGCGACGTGGTTTTAAGCTTTTTTCTGAAGGGCAGGCAAGAATCAGGTCCGTAATTGGGCAGCAATTAGGCTTATCGAACAAAAACTAACTAGTAATTGAAATCACGCGAGTTTTTATAATATACAATAATAATACTGGTCACAAAAATAAAAGTTTATGAATTTGGTCACAACTAATTGTCCATCTGTAACAAAACTTTAAAACTATTGTAATATTCTTAATTTTTGATTGCAACATTATGATAAATGTTTGAAAAATTACTTAGTAATTAAAATAATATAAAACTAGAAAAAAGGTAGGGTTGTAGGTATTTGTAAAAATACTCGTTTCGGATGTTGAAATAGAACATTTCGACATTGTAGATTTGTAGGGTGGACGTTAGCTCAAAAACGCAAATACAGATAGACTTGAAGAATTTCATATGGATATCCCAAGTCCTGGGTGGCTCAGTGGTTAGAGCAGTCGCCCGGATTGCAAAAGATCGCGGGTTCGATTCCCTCCTCAGGACGTGAAATTTTTCTAGTTTTATATTATTTTAATTTCTATTGTAATAACTATACTTTTAATGTCCTTAGTTTCTAAAAATCGTTTTATACTTATTTAGATTACAGTGTTCAAGGTTCTTATTATGACAGCAATAAGGTCTGTCAGCAGACAAAAGTAAAAAAAAAATGTTTGTTAGAAATATAACGTTTGAAAATAGAATGTTTCATATTGAAATTTTTTGTTGTTCTTCTACATTGATAAGTAAAAGTGCGTGCTCAGGAGTGAGCCGTTTAAGGACTGTTGATATTGGAGAAAGAATTATGATAATAATAATAATATTCATACACTCACACCTATTATCTCGCCCGAAGTAAGCATCGTTAAGAGATTGTGATAATGATACTAGATAACGGATAAATATCGATAATATTATGCATATAAATATTAGAAACATACTAAAACATATGAACATCCATGACTTGTGAACAAACGCTCGTATGTATCATACAAACATTAGCCCCTACTGGGATATGAACCCGGGACTCCTGACCGAGCAGCCCGTATAGCAAGGGGTACAGACCACTCGGCCAGCCGGCATTATATGGCAATCGAATTTGAAGTTGCTATTGCTATTGTAATCGAAATAGATTCTCGTTTGCGTAGTTGAACTCAATCAATGCATGAGAGTTAGGCATTCGATTCGATACTGTCCAATGTTAGTTCATGCATGCGTTTTTTATCACTGCTAAAAGTCGCCATGTGTAAAAGCATTGAGTAGCATTCACACCCGAGGAACTGTTTTGGATCGGATTAGAATTTACTCCAGTATTTTTCAAAACCAAGTGATGAATCGAGATGACAGCAAAGTCAAATCGCGGGTTGTATTATGAAATTTTATTTTCTATCCGTTTTAAAATACAATGAACTCTGTTACCAGAGTCAAAGAGTTCATTTTGGAACAGAAAAACAAAAACCTTAAACTGAATAGAATAATGAGTTCAGGGTACCCCTGTATCCTTCGTCGCTATTCAAGGCGTTTATACTTGCTCGCTAAGACTAAAGTTCGGCGATAGTAGATAGCTTTGAAAGGTGTATAAATACCACGTTTTAATGTGCAGTCCGCACATTAAAACGTGGTAAAGCCGTACTCTGTAGATATATTTTACTAAAAGACTTAAGACTGAAAACGCTTACTGAGCGAAGAAACAGGTCATAATGCATTGTGGTCACTAGAAATCATCCTCATTGAGAAATTCGAGTTATGGTTCTTATGGAAACGCTCACGACGTATTATGGCCATCAGAGAAAGACCACATAGCGATATTCGTGTCGTAGCTATCGTGTTATACGACCACAACGCCCTGTGGCATTTAGGCACCATAACACGAATTTTGCGATGTGGTTGCTTTACAGTGACTACAATGCGTTGTGGGCTGTTTTCTCGCTCGATGAGAGTTTTTTGATCTTTAAGTGTAACGTATAATATTTACGGAACAGGACGATCTTTAATTGTACATTACTATCAAGCCAGTGTAATTACAGGGCACAGACGTCATTTCATCTTAGGCGTAATTTGATCCCCCCAGCCCCTTTCCACCACCGGAGTACCAGACGCGGCGAAAGCTTTCATGTTTACGTTGTTTACCTCCCATCCGCACGAAGCGCTTTGCTTCCTCTTTCATTATGCGAACAGCTAAGGAGTGGAACTCGTTGCCAAGGTCTGTTTTCCCGGATCAATATAAGCTGGATATCTTTAAGGTCAGAGTGAACAAGCATCTTCTAGGCGAGCGTGTATCATCTTAGGCCTCATCTTCGCTTCACATCAGGTGAGATTGTGGCCAAACGCTCTGCCTATCATACTTAAAAAAAGGCATCAGGATGACAACGCACCTGCAATATCAAGTGATTTTTCCTTGTTATTGCAGGTTTTAATAGGCGGCGGTAGCCGCTTACCATCAGGTGGCCCATCAGCTTGTTTGTCATGTAGTTGTATAAAAAAAGCTACTACTTTATTGGTCTACAAAATGAAATCCACCAATGAATATTCTATTCTTGCCATTTACCTTATACTTTTGTCATCTTCGCTTTGTCGCAAGTTGCGCTTCTGGTGTGAATCATACTCAACTCGCTCGTAATAGAAACAAAGGAACTGCATGCACTCGGTTGCTCAGCGCCGCGCTTCCACCCGCGCCATTGCGCTCCAACGCGCTCCGTTAGATGTGAATTGTCGGTACTTCAGGCGTCTACCTATTTGTACTACATTGACTTTTATTTATTTATGTCTGTTTATAAATTAAGAATACAGGGTGGTGTCGTCAATACGACAATAAATTTAAACATGGGCTTTATTAGTTCATAGAAATGTTTTGCCATTTAAAGGCATATAATAATGTCTAAATAAATGAATTGGACTTAACATACTTATTCTAATATAGTGATAAAAGGGGTTTAAAGTTTAAACATTTTGGCATAGTGTTGACCAACATTTAAGGGGATTTTTTTTAAAATAGCGGCGCACTTTGAAACATAATATGTATTATATATCGATGGAGCCTTTATAGACGAACGAAAAGTATTGTATCCGGAATTCCCGCAAAATTATGGTTATCACTATGCCAGCCTCCCATGCAATGTGGTTTAAACCCCTTTAGGTGAGGTTTTCGTTGGCAAATGAGATTTTTTTGTATAAATGTAGATACTGGTAGGAAAAATTAGAGATTTCCATTTCTCAAATTTCTAGAAGCTTAACATTTATTAGGTGTATGTATTAAATTTACGAGAATATTGTTAATGTAGTAGAATTTTATTTAATTTAAATATATTTCTTAAAATAAACTTGTGTGTTAAATCTAATAATTAATTTTAAGATTTTGGGATATTACAGTGTACTTTGCTATCGTATGAGGGTTACTTCGTTATTATGATAGTTGTAGGTAAGTGGTTCGAAGACATAAATAAATAAATCAGTTCTGTAAGCGGCTTTTGTTTTTTGGTCAAATTTTGTACCTATCAAGGATATTAACACTATTAAACACAAAACATGATCTGTAAATACAGTTAGCTTGCGTTCCCTTTTATGTTTAAAGTAAAGACCTCCGTTAACCTCCCTAATAAATTAATTTCCTAGTTACTAACTTTAATTGGGTTGTTCTCTGTCCTCCAATCGGATGAGTCTGATGCCTACAACATAAAATATGTTTCCGAACATAATGATTCACACAATTTCCATCAAACTTTGTTTTGGCATTTAATTAAAAGTAAAACTAATTGACTACCTTCAAAACTTCAAATACACTGTTGTTGGCATTTGCGATCGGAAAACATACCTCTCCTTTAGATGATTGTAAATTCTAAACATTACAGTTTTAAAATCCCAAGTAAATGAAATTACAACACACGATGGAATGTTCAGAAGGTCCACTCCTTGCGCAAATACTGGAAATTAAATGTATGTTATCAAAAATAATTTATTTGGGCATTATTGATATTTCAAACATTAATGACTTAGTTAACAATTCATAGATTGATCTGTCTAGATACCCACAATTGCTGTCTGAATAACCCATAGACTGTTACTTAACATACAATCTCCGAAATTTAATCTAAAAAAAAATTTCAATGCAACATCTTAAAATTAAAATTATGACGTAAAGAAACACCGAAGATATAACTCTACGCATTATCAAACCATCCATATCATCATCATCTCCAAAACGATCGGTCCTGCGCTGCCCGCATCCATCGGCTTCTCGCAACATTCGCCAGATCGTCGGTCCACCTTGTGGGGGGCCTACTCGAGTGTGATGTATGTAGTTTATAGTTAGTTTATATAATGTAGGTATTCAATATAATAAATATTTGTATTCTGTAAGTTAGTAATAAAATGTAATCGGCTCGATACAGTCGTTTCATTACTCCGAACCTCATATGGCGACCCTGCCAGGATCCGCCTACCTATCCGCCCTCACCGGCCGTCAGGTATATAGTCACCGATGTAATAATATTCACCGTATGTCCAGCTGAGGAGGTCTTCGTTCCGTAGCACGGGCCGTGGACAAAATCTCTCTGCACCACTTTTGTCCGCTTATTAGGAGACAAAATGTGTTATATATCTTTCTTTCTATTGGATAAAGAAAAGGATAAACTTTTGTCCACTTCACAGGTTGTTTGCCTTGCTACGGGGGCTGAAATGATACTAATGATGATGATTATCTGTTCATTGTCTACGATAATCGTTGCAACAAACCTTCTCCATAATACAATTTTGCGATGAAATCCTAGAACTGCATGCCGCGAGCAATACTTTCTACTTAAATGGTTGTAATATTTCTGCAGCGCTATTTAGTTTCGAATGTAGCTTAGAATTTCTTTGAAATATGAAAGTATTCGTGTACGCCAGAAAACTGGCCTAATGCGGTTTTGATAGTTAATGGACTTTCATATATTCCAAGATTGTAGGCTTTTAGGATTTTCGTCGAAGTGAAAAAGGAATCCTTATAGCTTAAAGTTCAATTTTGCTTTGTGCTTCTGCTTATTACGTGCTTTGAAATCAATTGGTGAAGTCTTGAGTTCTGGAAATGTGTGATTTTATTAAGGAATTATGTCTGCTCTTTCATTTAAGCGAACCCGTGTAACACTCCAGGGGGTATATAACTTTTAAATATCCATTTTATCTATAATAATATGTATCGCTTGACAGGTTAAAATCCAATCTAGTAAGAATCTGTAATTATTGGTAGAAAATTCAACACACTCTTCTGAATTAAAAATAACTTAAGGTTGCCTATGTGATTTCCAGAATCAAACATAATTTCACTTGATTAGAACCTACGCAAGTAAAGTTCCTTTCCCATATTAATATAGATTAAGGATACTACAACACAGCCAATTTTCGTAGGATCTTCCTTATGTGTTATTAGGATTGAGTGTAGCCATGGCCGTGGTAGAATGATCGTAATGACGAGGCAAATATTATATTTCCTGAAGCTTGGCATTATAAATATTATATCGTATGTCCTTGGAGACAATTCCACTAGGAAAGAAAATAGACGATACATAATTAATGACTCACACTTAGATAGATAAGCCTCTAAGGCTTTTGTTTACCAGGCTTGTACTACTGGATATAATATGACAAGGATAGTGGGTAAACAGGAGCTCAAAGGCGTAGTCATTGAGTGTTCTGGTTTAGATTACAAAAACAAAGCAACTTGCGCCATGGTCGAACTCAGGATGGGTCAATCAAATTTTGTAATTTTGTGATTTGAGTTTGCCTGAGCGTCATCATGCACGTTAAGCCACTGGTCCCGGTTGTTACTGAAACCGCTTAACACGCCAACTCGCATTGGACTAGCGTATTGGTGTTAAAGCACAAACTCCTCATGTGTTCTATCTTCATTTTCATTGATGATGAGAAGGTAAACAAGTAAGTGTAAGAGGCAAAGTGGTATTTTCAAGCATTACTTCTTTCTGAGCGATGTGTGGTGTACAATAAAGTGTTAAATAAATAACACTTCTATCATCAAAGCTCATTGAGAAATCGTTTTGATGGGAATAGGAGGACTTATCCTAAAAACTGTCAAAATAACGTTTGTTTTGATAGGATGGTTTTATCTAGTAGATGATAGTGACAGAGAGATGATTATTTTCCACTGGGATTTTGAACGTTCATGGACATCACCAGGGGGCTCAATAAGTGATGTCTCATTTGAGCGCTCGACTGGGGAAGCACCAATATTTGCATAGACATCACCAGGAGGCTCAATAAATGATGACTCATTTGGGCGCTCAACTGGGGAAGCACTACATTTTCATAGACATCACCAGGGGGCTCAATAAGTAATGTCTCATTTGTCAACACCACTGCAAGGACTTTTATATCACAACCTGAACTTATGCGGAAAGAAGTTATGATAATTATTACGCAGTCAGGCCCATTTGCTTGTCATTTTTTGACATAAACTGTTAGGTGAGGATCTGATGGAGTATTTCAGTCTAAGCATACAGCTTTTACAGTGTTCCATTTTTTTATTAACCGGAATCGTCGATCGTTCTGGAGAAAGTATTGGCTTATGATGCCAGTACATTGTGTCTTCGCGATTTTTTAAAGTGAAAAAATCCTTGGTTATATTTCCGGTATCATAAGCATCTTGTTTATACAACTAAGTAGATAGCGAAGTTAGCGAGCCATGTAGTCACTGGCTACCGTGGCCACACACGCAATAACAAGGAAAAAATCAGTTGGAATTGCAGGTGCGCTGTCATCCTTAAGCCTAAGATGAAATGCCTTCCATGCTCACTAATAACAATTAATTACAGTAGCTACATTGCCCATCAATCCGAAGCACAGTAAACTGTTTCGCGGCCGAAATAGGAAAAACGGTAGTATATCAAGACGACTCTACATAATTTATGATAGCAAAATTTTCTTATATCTTTTTTATTGGATCAGAGTTATACATATTCATTGAGAGCCACGTGAATCTATATTCTTTATTATTGACCCGAAAAGAGAAAAATATACGAAATCACGACCATGAAATCCTGTCGCAATACTTATAAAGGACTAGGCTTAGTGTCAGGGCAGGCTGTGAGGTACAAAAATAAATAACACTAAACAAAGTACTTAGTCCATTGTTGAAACGACCCTTTTGAACCAGTATAAAGTTAGTTTTACAACTTGTAAATACAGAGTTATACAGACTACATTTTGCTATTCTCTTTTTTATTTGAATTAAACCTTTTTATCGGGTTTAACTCGCGTCTAGATATTACATAATGTTGGGTATAAAATAATAATGTAACATCTGATTAAACGCGAGTTAAATCCGTTAGAGTGGTTTTTGTAGTGTACTGATTTAACTTATATAGTTTATGGAGCAAAACCGTCATTTATGTTCTTTCTATGGAAATCTTTTCAGTCGTTGAGGCGTGAAAGCGTAATGAATAAACAAACTCACTTTCGCATTTATAATACACTAGCTTTTGCTCGTGGCTCCGCCCGCTTGGATGTCGTTATCGCTACAAAAAGTATCATATGCTCATCCAAGGGTCTTAAACTTTGTCCATACTAAATTTCATCGAAATCGGTTCAATGGTTTAGGCATGAAAGCGGTACAAACAACAAATTCACTTTCGCGAAAGTGAATTTGCAGCGAGCACTACACACTCGCGCAAATTAAAAAAAAAACGCTCGCGTAAATTTTATATTACAGAACATCACATCCTATTATTTAAGCACGAATACTTTTAAATTTCGAATCGTAATCGAATCGTTCACGCATGATTAAAATTTTAAACAATAGGTAACGTATCTACACGATATGACAGTGATTCGAAATTTACAAGTGTTTGTGCTAGAGGTTCACGCAAGCTTAAAATTACAAACAAAAGCCAGACAAAAGCTAACGTAACTACTCAATACGATGGCGTTTCGAAATTTAAAAGTGTTCATGCAAGGAGTACAGATAGACTCATTACTAGCATGAAAGCAGTACACTATTAAGCAATTGGTAGGTACTTAGTAGCGTGTGTGCTTTACTAAAAATAAGCATGCTTATTATTATAGCGAAAGAGCATGCTCATTTTAAGCTTGCATATACCTATTATTATGAAAGAAAGAAAGAAAGTACCTTAAGATAATACTACTATAGGTAGGTACTGTTATGATATATTCAAAATTTTTAATAAGGGTTTGATTCTTTTTTCCTGCTGCTGTTTTATTTTTTAAACGAGTTACCTAATTATTAAAAGTAATATACAAAAGATGAGTAGGATCTGAAATGAATAAGATGTTTTTGAAAGTGGCAAACCATTTCTATGAACTAATATAGCCGATGTTTTAATTTATTGACGCATTGACGGCACCAACCTGTATATATAGTATGACTATGTATATAGTATAGTTTTCCTCACGCTCAGAAGTAATATCTCTATCCCTCTCTGGCTCGGCCAAAACCAGGATCATCATAATAAGAATTCGGTGACAGTTTAAATTCCTTGGTTGAAGTGAAGTCTCATATTGAAATCCATTAGATTTTTAGGTTATTCATTGGAAGCAAAATCTTTTTTTTTACTTTTTAATTTGATTTAAATTTAATAAAAACGAAAAAAATAATTTCGTCTATTTCGAACCGAACGTCGGTGTCACAAGATAGCTGCATCGGAATATGTTGTGTGTATGCCTTGTTATCATAATATTCCGATCCGCAAATTATTTTTTAAATATTCTTTTTCTACTGTTTTGCTTAAAATTTTATTGATGGATATATTTGAAATAAAACCAATTTACCGGATTTAACTCGAGTATAATTATTTAATTACATGTTATATTTATATTATACACCCAACGCCTATGCCCAGCAGTGGGCGTCACTCGGCTGATATGATGATTAGATAGATTAGGTACTTTACAGCGATCGTGGTCGCGGGAAGACTGAAGATGTCAAATGTCTTAGGTTTTAAGTTAACTACCGTCACTTTGTGTTAAATTTTGTACGGTCCGGATTATGCCGTATATTTTTCCATCGTTTTCTTTCTTTATTTTTGATTGTTAGAATAAAGTAGGCGTTTTAACGTACCGAAAACATTAAATTGTGATTATTTATTTTTTCCCAAAAAAAAAGCGTAAATTGGATCATTAACATCTGATGTGTCACTGGACTGTCATTATGTGAAAATAAGTTTGTATAAGATTTTCAAAGCTGATTCTAAAAACCTGTTACCGATAAACGCGAAAGTTTTAAAAGTGCGGAAACTAATTAGCGTAATTCGATTCGTGTCTACTTTCCTACTAATTGACAGAGAAAGGGATATCCGAGAGTTAGCTCTGTTTAGTTTTCAAAGGAGCACAGTTTTTATAAGTTCATAAAGGGACTTAAAGTACTACTAAGCCTTTAATATAAATAGATTTTTATGTGCCATTCTGAGGTGCTTTCCATGCCGAGTAATTACACTGGCTACACTGGCAAGGGTCATCAGGGTAGTGTACATCATCTGCCTTTCCAATTTTGGCCGTGAAGCAGTTCGCTGTGTTTCATATTGAAGGGAAAGGTAGCCAGTGTAATTTCTGAGCATGAATGGCATTGCATCTTATGCCTGAGGATGACAAGGCACCTGCAATACCAAGTGATTATTTCTTTGTTGTTTGCAGGTGTCTATAGGCGACGATATCCACTTACCACCGGATGCGCCGTCAGCTAATTTGCTTGCTTGTCATCTATTTGATGTTTAAAAAATTCTTTGAACTAAAATCATATTCTCAAACATTCTTTCGCTTCACAAAGTAAGTTGAAATATTCACAAAAGAATGAAAGCATGCTGGTTGCAGAGAGTTTAGAGCTTTTTGCTGTCAGTTGTTGCTATTTCCCTCGTCTGTTCAGACCTTCAGCAGGCAACATAAAGCTCCCATGTGAATAGAGCTGGATCTCTGCGAAATCTTTTTTATTTAGGCGGTAAAATGTAGGTCGCCACTTCGCTAGGTGTGGATTTAAAATTATTTCTGCAACGCCGAAATGGAAATCATATTAAAATACAAGATGTGGAGTGTGTGCCTCTCGCATACTTACAGAAAGCTTTTAACCGATCTCGCTATTAAAGAATGTGGTCGTGGGGAGTGTTCGAAGATGTGAAGCGTTGGTAATATTTGATTGCTTATCGCCGAGTGCTTTTAAGGGACGTTGGTGTTTTACGTGACATAAATGACAATTAAAGCTCTTTATATGAAACTAGTTTTTCCCACAGCCCTACCTGCGTAGGCGTCTTGATAAAACATAGCCAATGTTCTTTTTCAGAATACAGGGTGGTGCTGTCAATACGACAATAAATTAAAACATGGGCTATAGTTTAGTTTTATATTTTCATTTCTATGTAATTTTTTAAACATTTATAATAATGTTAAAATCAAAAATTAAGAAAATGGGCTATAGCAGTTTATAGAAATGGTTTGTCCCTTTTAAAAACATTTTATTCATTTGATAATTACATGATATTTGTATGACATAATTTAACATTGGCTGCATTATTTCATAGAAATACTAGGTATAGAAATATAGGAATAACTAGGTGGTAGACCCATATGTAGGGTCGCCTGGGTAGGTACCACCGCCTTTCTTATTTCAGCCGTGAAACAGTTCGCTGTGTTTCGGATTGAAGGGAAAGGTAGCCAGTGTAATTACTGGGCATGGACGGCATTTCATCTTAGGCCTCAGGATGACAACGCACCTACAATATCAAGTGCTTTTCCTTGTTATTGCAGGTGTCTATAGGCGGCGGTAACCGCTTACCACCAGGTGGGCCATCAGCTTGTTTGTCATCTAGTTGTATAAAAAAAAACTGTATAATCTATTTCCACTGTATAATCTATTTCCACATGAAATGTCATCTAAATATTAACTACTACTGTACTAATTGGAAGAGCTGTAGTCTGGCTTAGTATGTAGTGATATAATTGTGCTCTTTTATATGTAAGTTGTGTGTGTGTGTGTGCTAATTTTTTTTTCACCAAGTTAATATTCACATTTCCTCTGTTTGATCAATATTACTTATCTACTGTATTTCTATGTACATAAGTGTGGATCTATGTATAACCGGTTAACTATTTTCTATTCATTTGTCTTTCTTTTCTGTCATTGTGTTTTGTATTAGGAAAACTGTTGATCTACAAATAAAATAAAATAAATCGGTTTAGCGGTAAATAAGTAACAGACCAAAAAGTAACTTATAGTAAGTATTTAATATTAGCATGGAATTCATCACCAGCGTATCATTCGCGTCCCATTGCTGGGCCTTCCTACATGGGAGAAACACATAAGGAATTTGGGCCATAGCACCACAACGCTGGCCTAAAGCGGGTTAATGCGGGTAAAGGAGATGTTTCATTCTCGGCTATGAACAATGAACAGTACATTAAAATATGACAAAAAATTATTAAAACCACTACTTACAAATTATTTTGCTTGATATTTTCGGCCGTTAAACCACGTACAAAAAATTTTTAAATGGTCCATAAAAAACCAAATATGGCAATCCTGTGGCCATATTTTTTTAACGTTCGGAAAAACATTCGTTTTAGTCTAGGAATATAACTGTTACTTATCATCAGAAAGTATTTTGTACGGGAAAACAACAAAAAAATTATGAAAATGAATTGAAAATAATGTTTTATTTCGATTTCAACTTAAAACTCATAGCCGGGACTCCATATAAACCTGAACCATCTCCTTTTAAGGTCACTAATAAAAATTAATTTTTTTCTTGTTTTGAATTGGGAATGATAAACATTTAAGGACTGATAATATACTCAAAATTATATCAAAAGAAGTATTAACGATAGTTTTACATGTGTTTTCTGTTCATGCCTTTTACCGAGTTCATTAAGATTGAAAATAAACACACCTTTCTATCACTTAAATTGACAGCTGCTCTTTTTCATATACAAAAGTCATTTTTTGATGTGGCGATTAATTTAGGGTCGGGATGATTTTACTTATTTATTCAGATTACAAACTGTCATAAACAAACAATGTCATCAACATAAAAGACCCCTTGCACAATTTTAAACTTATCTTTTAAATCTTTACACGACGTAAGTCTGCTCGTACGGTCGACAGCACACCAAGCGTAACAGTTTGACCTTGAGATCACCCTTATTCCTTTCGTAAAAAAGACTGATTTCGTAGTGCAACTGTTACGGAGTAACCTGTCGTCGCGTGTAACTAGTTTGCTCCAAAGAGAATTTAATAACAAGTTCGCCCAAAATTACCAATGGTAGACGCAAATAGGGACTGTCCTTCAACAAATCCATTTATTGTGAGTAGCCTAATTTGCATTACGAAAAACATGTTAAAGGAACATCCCCTTGTCGAATTTGTTATTAACGGTTCCGGTGTTCGTAACCTAAATACGAATTGCCATAATTGATTAAATTGTCTTCAACTTTGGAGCGCGATCTTTGTTCTAACTTTGACACTTTCCCTGTCGCCCATCCTTAATCGACGGGTAAACTTATTGACGAAAGTAAACGGCATCTATCTGTGCTTTCCCAAAACATTAGTGTAAACGTTCTGTCATTAAGACTTGAACACCATTGACTGCTGAAGCCTGAAGAGGCAATTTACACGGTGCAGACCTCAAGAACCAATTGAGCATTATCGACAGGAAAAAAGCGAGGGCACAGCGCCAACGAACCGCATTATTTTATACGAGCTACCGTTGCCAGCACATATTACAAGTATGTAGACATAAGCTATTGATGTCACATTGAAATAAAGGTTTTCCGGAAAAAGGAAATGTGTATATTGGCATCGAGATGTGTTAGATGGGTTTAAGGATTGCAACTATAGATAGGAAGATATGAAAACTATAGTGACACTTGACGGGGGCCGAAACTGCGACCTTTCACAATGCGAGTGACTAACCACCTGAGTTACCAAGAACTTGGGATAACCCTATTGATTTCTTCTAGTCTATCTGTATTTGCGTTATTCATAATATTCTATTTCAAGACGTGAAAGAGATCCTGACCCTGATCTTGGGGCCTGATTCTTTTAAACATTTATTTTAATGTCAAAAATCAAATTGAGACATACATCTTCAGGAGCTCGGTGGCGTTGTGGTTTGAGCGCTCTGGTTTCGATTACGAAAACAAAGCAACTTTCCCCATGGTTGATCACGTGATGGGTCAATAAAAAAATATAATCTCGAGCTCCACCGTGCTTCGGAAAGTCCGTTAAGCTGTTGGTCTCGGTTGTTATTGTAACCGCTTTTACACACCAACCCGCATTACGAATAAGAATAAGACCAACATAAAATGACATTATAAATACAATTACAAAAATAATTGACTGGCTTGAACAAAATAACCTTAGAATTAATTTATCAAAGACAAACTTAATAAATTTTAATAATTTCAAAACTTAATCAATCGACATTGACTTTCAAGGTCAATGTCTTAGTAATGCTAACAATGTGACATTTTAGGGTTAACTATTGATCCAAAACTTAGTTGAAAGGATCAAGTTGATAAAGTTCATAATAGAATAAATAGTTTTAGTTTCGCCTTTTATAAATTGACAAAGGTTGCCAGTGTTAATACGGCTATTATGGCGTACTACGCATATGTTAAATCAGTGCTCCGATATGGGTTAGTAATTTGGGGAAATGGTACAAATGTAAAAAAACTATTTCTAGCTCAAAAGCGATGCATTAGAGCTATTTCTAATATAGCTCCCGATGTATCTTTCTCCCGATGCTTTCGCGCTTCTGTTACGCACTTTACGAACTAAAACTGAGTACAGATAAAGAAACTGCTATTGCTGCATACTACGCATATGCCCACTCCTGGCTCAACTATGGAATTATTCTTTGGGGGAATAGTACAGATGTAGCTGACCTCTTTATACTCCAGAAAAAATGTATAAGAATTATTACGAATATCAGCCGCATGGACTCATGCAAGCCCCACTTTGTAAAGTTACAGATTCTTACCCTGACTTCTATGTACATTCTCGAGGTATGTAAATTTCTTAAAAATAATCCAAATATCTTTGAAAACTCGCAATGGAAAGGGGTGCATTCACCTAGATTTAACAATAAAAATAAATACGAACTACCAAATAGCCATATGGCGATGTTTAACTCAAGCCCCTATTTCAGTACAATAAAAATATATAATAAACTGCCAATTGAAATCAGAATGGAACCTAAAATAAAAACTTTCCATAAAAAATTAAAAGAAATGTTAATAAAAAAATCATATTATAATTTAACGGAATATTTCAACGATAAATATAAATAAAATATATACACTATTTAAATACGAATAACCATTAAATGAATAGGAAAATGAAAATATAATTGAATATTATGTACTTGCAATAAAATTAAGTTATTATTATAGTAGTTATGAATATAATTTCTAATCATTACATAGTCCGTTACACTTTTATTTATCTTGATTATGCTATGCCCAAATGGGTAACATGTTGTACTGGTATTATTTGTGAACATCTATTATTTACATTCATGAACGCAATAAATTGTTTGATTTGATTTGATTTATCCTGTGTGCAATTTAGATCGCTTCAAATACTGACACTTTCCTGTCTTTATATTTTAGAAGTAGCATTATTTGTAAGACAAAGGAGAGATAAATTCGTTGAGGCAAAAGATTTATCAGGTAGAACAAGACGAGATCCTCATAGGCTTGTATTAGAACTAGTCCCTTAAACTAAGAGATTTCTGAATATCAGTTATGCTATGGGTAAGTCCTTTTATAATAAAGTTCCTGATTCATCTAAGCTACTTCATCTCAACCGTTTTAAGCATGCATCACGGAATTGGTTGTTGGAAAAGACGTTTTATTCGGTTGATGAGTTTTTAATAAATAAAGATCTTTGGAGTAGTTGATGCACTGGTTTATTTTATTTGATCGTTAAGTAAGTAGTGAATAAATATTGTATTTCGAATAATTATTACTAACAGAATAATAAATAGTATTTTTTTAATATGAATGGCATTAAATATTTTGCAAATAATGGTTTGATGGTTTTGTTTCTCACTTATTTTCTTGATGTTATGAATTATTTTTGCTGTAAATAAATTTTGATGATGTAGATAAAAAATTACCTACTCTAAATATTTGCATGCTATTTTTATATGGCTAAATAGGTTACCTAAAGCACAAATAAATGTAAAATTAACACCACGCCTATTTATTAGCAAATAAAAAATATTTGTATTAAGCCAGCCTTGCTGGTGTTATGGCCAAAACTCCTTATGTGTTTCTCCCATGTAGGAAGGCCTGAGCCCTGCAGTGTGACGTACATAGGCCAGTGATGATAATACATCTTTGGAATTCTAAAAAATATCCTACAATTACACTGGATCCGTTTTCTTACACGTCACCACATAACAGACTGCTTCACAGTTGAAGTTGCAATCGACCACAAGCCACCAAATGGGAATAAAAATATTCTTTGGCGTGTCAAAGTACAAATAGTTTATCGAGAAGAAATTCATAGGCTTATCCGGAGTCATATCACATCATTAAAACAAAGATTGATTACCATCAAGTTTTTATTCCCACTCACCTTCCTTTTGCTGATGATATCGTAGTCATGGCTAATACCCTGGAGGACTTGGGCACAATGCTCGATGAACTGTGTAGAGTCTCCCAACAAGTGCGTCTTAAAATGAACATGGATAAGACGAAAATTATGTCGAATTCCCATGTTGTACCCACTCCTGTGAAAGTTGGAAGCTCTACACTGAAAGTTGTTGACGAATATGTTTACCTGGGACAAATAGTCCAACTTGGTAAGTCCAACTTCCAGAAGGAGGTTAATCGACGGATCCAACTCGGCTGGACAGCGTTCGGGAAGCTTCGCAGCATATTCTCGGCTCAACTACCGCAGTGTCTCAAGACGAAAGTCTTAAATTCGTGTGTGTTGCCAGTGATGACTTACGGAACTGAGTCGTGGCCGCTTATAATGGGCCTCATAAGTAGGCTCAGAAGAACTATGGTCGCCGACATAGCCCGAAGAATTGCGAACCTCAAGTGGCAGTGGGCAGGCCACATTGCAAGGAGGACTGACGGCCGTTGGGGCGGAAAGGTCCTCGAGTGGCGGCCACGTACCGGGAGACGCAGCATTGATAGGCCCCCCACAAGGTGGACCGACGATCTGGTGAGGATCGCGGGAAGCCGATGGATGCGGGCAGCGCAGGACCGATCGGTTAGGAGATCTCTGGCGGAGGCTTATGCCCAGCAGTGGGCGTCCCTCGGCTGAAATGATGAAGTTTTTATTAGTGATTAGAATTTATAAATCCTATCTTATCAAGTCACAATACACCTCGACATATTTGGATCTGTGGTTTTACTCTTCCTTTGTCCAGAATATAGATGTCATTAGCTTTACTTTATAATTTTGCTGCCAGTAAGTAGTCTTCTAACTTTGGATACCTATATTTTTAATAGCCCACAAAATCATGCTCTAATTTAAAAAGTTTTAATCATGAAACTTTAATTAAAGTCTTCATTAAAACCTTATAAAATTTACCATGGTTATTATAAAGTACTTTTGCAGGTTATTAGACTTTGTTCTCGCGTATAGCCAGTTGGCTTTGCTCCAAAACACGCTTCCTATAACCCTTATATCTTAATTGGATATCTTCGACTTGAGATGATTAATGAAAATACGGAGCCAATATGTTTACAGTGTAATATTTCCAAATTTTATTTTCAATATATACCATCATAAGCTTGAAAGGTACGTATAAAATATTTCACCTGTAAAAAATCATGACCTTTGGCAGGATCGAACTTGCGACCTTTCACAATCCGATGCACGCAAAGTACTTACCTATTAAATGTATTTGCCACTGTTTTAAGGGTCGCATATAAGTTTATCAAACATGATATTGTCCTTATCAAAATAAATGCATTATTCACCACAAGTATTTAATCGTGAACAAAATTGTACTTGACATTATTTTATTTCAATGAATATCTTAAAAAATATCATAGTTTTCAAATAACTTCGCAACAAAATACTGACCAAGTAACAAGCACGCATTTATGATTTCCAAGGCGGGCGGGCGCGCTCGGGGCGATCAATGCATTAATTGCGAAGGAGTTTTATAAACATGATCTAAATTTTAATTCAAGTGAAATCATGTAACCCTACTGTTGTTATTTTCCGACATTCACACGAACGAAGTCGCGGCCACAGCTAGTACCTATAGCGCGGCCCCGAGGCTCGCCAGTCACCCCGTAGTAAGCGCACGCGCACCCTTTGAATAGGTCAACTGCATTTGGACTTTTATTTATAGTCACGGTGGCTCTCACATTACGGCCCAGGGAACAGAGAAGTACGGACTTGATTAACAGTAATACACACGTAACAATATGTTAATCCTGAGGTCATTAGAAGGGCACAGTAAAAGGATTTATTCATTTCCTAGGGGTTTATTTATTAATGCATGTCTTAAAAAATCGTTGGAAAGTTTAAGAGGCAATCATTGAAAAACCATTAGCTTACTCTTCAGTAGGTTTTTACAGTTCGTGTCGATATCAATTCGAGGTGCCTTAGATAAAAAAGAAGATAAAATATTAGGGGTTGAAGTATGAAATTGCCGTTTAGTAACACATTTTTTTTAACACGCATTAATTTAAAACACATTAACACATTATTTTAACGAATAGATTAATAATATTATTCATTTAATCAAAGTATTTACGCTCATTGTCTATACATTTCTGCTATGTCATTAAAAGGTCATTACGCTTTTGCGATAGAACTCTGGGGACCAACGCCAGCAGCAGTGTTATTCACTAATAGAAATATTCGACATCGAGCTTGACGACTGACAAGACGACGAGCCGCCATTGATTTTGACGTTCGAGCACTGCGCTGCGCGTAAGCGTATTCACCAATGTCTACGTCCATCTCGTGGCTGTGTGTTTTTGTCGCTGTTTTGGATATGCGATATGACGTACAATCGATATTTTTCGTTTTACTTCTACTTGTGTTAAATGACAATGACTTCATTAAATATTTGATTGACTTTTACAAAAAGATATAAAAATAAACAACTTTCTAGTTTCGTATCACGCCGTGCTCGTCGTCAGAACGCCAGTGTCGCCAACGGTTGTCAAATGGTTGTCAAACAAACGCCAAAAGGCATGACAGCGCTGCCAACAGCCACGAATTCAAGGCTGCTGACTTTAGGGAATCACATTACAAAAACACAGTAGGATTGCCTTTGCATTTTGTACTGCTTTCTGGGAAGGCAATGTTTTTCCATGCAGGAAATTGTCTAAATCGCGCCAAAAATGGTAGTCGGTTGGAGCCAAGTCCGGCGAGTAGTTGGCTTCAACCGATGGTGGATGGTTTCTACTGAGAAACTATCCGCCTGTTAACATTATTATTTAGCGCCAAATAAGGTAAGATGTTGGCAGCTAACTAGGCGGACTTAGAAATGCCTTACCACCAATCGAAGCCAGTAGAAAACTTCTGCCCCTCGGGAATTGCATATCGGAAAGATTTTTTTTATGCGGAAACTTTGGGCTAATACCCTATCTCTCCGGGAAGTGGCGACAGCCAAATAGGCTAAGCTGCGGGGTCGCTAATAGTGCTTGTGGCAGCACCGACAATCAAGCGTACCTAACAAGACCACAGTAAGCGGCCCAACGGTCTTGGAGGCCACGCTGTCCCTGAATGGGGTATCAGCAAAGGCGCTAAGCGCCACGGGCAGTTCCACACAAGGCAGACAGCCGTCCGTTACCCGCAGGTCTTAAGGACTGCCATACCACGAATATCTAAGACGGTCCACTGGCCCAAGTGGGCTCTCGATACCAAGCTGCTTCCTCTGCCTCTTTCGCTTAGCGGAGGAATGCTGGGAGCAGCATCAAGACCTCTAGATCGGAGGTAAGTGGTATCAACCACTAGACCACAGAGGCGGTAAATGGTATGGTGGTTTTTACCATCATTAGCAATATCGAGGAAATCATTTAATGAATATTAGAATTGTTACCATCTTTAATGATACAACTAACTCATTTACGGCTGAAATAGGAACGGCTGTCATTCCAGATCTAATAAAATCTATTTCCACTAAAACTATGTGAAAAATCTTGTACTTTCACTTCATTACCTCGAAAATTCTACGCAATTCCAGCATTAATATTTTATATTGCATTTAAGATATAATGGGCAATTTCGCGCAATCATAACTTATACCCACATACGACCACATTCTGTTACAAATATTGCAACAGCAGATTAATACAAATTGTGCTGAATTGAATTTGTGAGAAATTGTGCAAAATAGCATTTTGTAATGAATATGCTATTGATATAAGCATAGATATTAGTTCCGTTTTTATACCACTTAAGATGGTGGTAGGGCTTTTCTAAGTCCGCCATAACAATAATGTTAGCAGCATTATTACTTTCCGGCAGTTGGAGGTAAGAGAGCCAGTTCCTCTTTGGTTCCATATTCGGCCTTATCACTCCTTACCATCACCCGTTAAAAATAAAAAAAAACATTGTTTGAAGTGTAGGCAACTTTCATTTTATCGCTACTTTACCCTGACTGAATAAGTAAGCGATATTTTTTTTCGTAGTGAAGCAAATCCCACCAAGCGGGAAGATAAGCGATTTATATTAGCGACAGCTCTTAAGTCTCCGTTGACAGTCTGAAGAGCTGACCAGAACTGTTTTTATTTAAATCTTGCTGTTTGAATTAATGTTGTTTTTTAAGCAAGAAGTCTTGAGGATTATAGTGGCGTAGTACCTAGCGTTCGTTTGCCTTCCACGACACTGTTTTTAGCAGGTTTTTATAAAGAAAAAACAATAACATGGGTTACACAAAAACAATAAGCACATATTGGGCTGGCAAGGTGAAGGTGGCTAGAGCAGTGTCTAAACTGCACTAGCTTTCTTCGCATATGGAGCTTGGTAATTTATAAAAAAAACTTGTTATAGGATTGTTGTTAGGCTTTTTCCAGAAAAGTGAAGCTACAACTCCTAATTAAATTTCAGTTAAAAAATCCTTAGACATTACTTTTGCTCTATTACGGCCTGGCCTTGGGGACGGGCGGCAGCGGCGTCTCGGCAACCACTGCGCGGTCACGACGACGAGCTGCCAGGCTGGCATCGAGACCGCCCGCAGTGGTTGCCTACACGCGAGACGCAGGACGCGCGTGCGTTGATGTCGTGGCCAGGCCGTTAGTGTTTGCAGTTGGATTTTAATGATACGTGGTGGGCCCCGTATGTAAGACCGTCTGAGCAGGTACCACCTCCTCTCTTATTTCGGCCGTGAAACAGTTAGCTGTGTTTCAGATTGGAAGGAAAGGTAGCCAGTAATTACTGATCAGGATGACAATGCAACTGCGACATCTAGTGATTTTTCCCCAGCTATTGCAGGTGTCTATAGGCGACGGTAGGCATTTATGCCCAGGTGGGCAGTCAGCTTGCTCAACAATTTGTTGTTGATTGTAAGTTGTTAGTTTTTATTTTAGATCCCCCTTAAAAACTGGACCCCAAATTAAATTAAACATTAAAGTAAAAGATTTTTCCGCTAAATATTCTAATGACGAATGAGATCCGAAAGAAACTTATTGTGAAAATCTAAACGGGATTACTTAAACTTAATGGCTTGTACTTTCAACTTGAAAAATTAACGAGAGAAAAACTCTGCTCTATTTCCGCACGAGATATGAATTTAAATTCGGAATGAAAGCGCCTAATTTCGGACGAGTGACCGCCAAGTAATCGGAACTTGTACAGAGATGTGTATCGCTTTCTTGAGGAGAACTTTCTGAATTTTCCTGCGTACACACTGTGATTTTAAAACGCGCGTTTGGAATAGAAGATAATCTTCTGATTACTGCGAGGAATTCCAACCCTCTCATATACGCGTATACAGAGCGGTGACGTCAATGCGACATTAAATATAAAACATGGACTATATTATTTAATGGAAATGTTTTGCATCTTTTAAAAACATCTTACTCATTTGATAATTACATGACATGTGTATTAAATAATACAACATTGGCTGAATTATTTCATAGAAATGTTATAAAATTATCAAATGACATTTCTATGAAATAATGCAGCCAATGTTGGTACACTTCCTGTTTCGCAAGATTTAGGTGCTGTTTATTATTTGTTAGTTTGTTTTTATTTTGTAACTTATTTATTTCTAGAATAATGTTATATTTTTTCATACAAACATCATGAAATTATCAAATGAATAAGATGTTTTTGAAAGTGGCAAACCATTTCTCATGTCTCAATTTATTGTCGTATTGACGGCACCACCCTGTAATAAGGTCATAGGTCGCTGAAAGATCTTACGGATCTGAAAATAAGATTAACATTTCTTCATATTTTTTTTTCTTCATATTTTTACAAGCGTAAAAGCAAAACACGATTAAAGGATTTTTCCTCGATACATATTATTTTGGAAAGGACCTCTTAAAAATAAAAAATAAGATTATTGGTAAACGATAATTTATGCTCAGTAGAAAATTACTTTGAATAGTAGATATAATTATTATTCACAATCGTATAGAACCAATATTTTGTAATCCATATAGTTATTTTTTATAAACATAAGCACTTGTATGTCTTCGCAAATTACGCGCGGGATCGCGTGTCGCGCATTTTGTCTTTTTTCCTCCCGCTGAGTCAGTCATATCTCTATCCCTATCTGTCTAGAGAAATATTCGAAATACTGACTAACCCACCATGGCACGACCAAAGCGTTAGTTGCTCTACGCCACCGAGCTCCACAGAAAAATATCAAAATAATTAAAAAAAACAAAAAAAAAATACAAAAAATATGTAGGTTTGTGGGTAACAGTGATTTAGTTTAGCAAGCGTCAGTAACAACCTCATTTTGTTAAACTCTGGTACCTACCAAGTCAGTTTCGTATGGACAATCGGTATCTACAGTTGGTATTCATATTGCGTTTTTAAGGTTGGGGGCTTCACAATTTAGTCGTATCACAATCACAACGTAAGGCTACCTGTATGTACGGTCGACCACAGAAGTAGCTGAACACTTTAGTAGCATGTCACAACGACTCTAGCGTTAATATAGTACGGTAGCTACTATAAAGTACGTGCACAAGATCGGTGTAATATGGTACTAGTGTTCAGCTACTTCTGTGGTCGACTGTACATCGGCATCATAGTTGCGTCACAACCAATATTTTCTTTTTAATGTAACGCTTTCTCAGAAACCGTAGGGTGGCCCTCATTTTGTGGAAGTGAATTTCGTCTGGTTAGGGCCGTGTGTTTTCTCAAATGAATATTTATGTTTGGAGGCAACAATCGTTGTGGGACATAATGACTTACAATTTATCAGTATTAAAACAAAATGAAAAACTATTAATAATAATAATAATAATATTCATACACTCACACCTATTATCCAGCCCAAAGTAAGCACCATCAAGAGCTTGTGTTATGGATACTAGATAACAGAGAAAATAATGATAGTAATATGTATATAAATATTAGAAATATACTAAATAAAAATATCAACATCCATGTCTTGTAAACAAATGCTCGTACTCATTATACGAACATTTGCTCCTACCGGGATTCGAACCCGGGACCTCTTGACCAAGTAGCCTGTATAGCAAGGGGTACGGACCGCTCGACCAGCCGGTCGTCATGAATTCACTATTGATTATATTGGTATTATGTTAGTAAATTATTATCTCTTTTTCATTTCATCTCACCTGATGGTAAGAGATGATAGGGCCGAAGATGGAAATGAGCTACACCCGAATTTTAACCACACAGGAACTGGCTATCTTACCTCACACTGCCGAAACACAGCAATGCTGTTTAACATTGCTGTTAACGTCGTTGATATGGCGGCAGACCTAGGTAAGAGGGTGGTAGCTAGTAGGACCTAGCCGCTGTCACCTTACGGATCCAACAGGTGTCTTTTCACGTCGCTTTTAACCCGTGAGAAGGCGCGCTATGAATTTGGCGTTACAAGCCTCTCAGTACCTTCCCAAATTTTCACCACCTCTCCCTTGATACAACTCACTTGCCCTCCAAACTCACTTTGACAGAGTAGTTAAGTGTTATTGCAAGCTGTGTCCTAAAATGCGGCATTTTGCTCATCGCGCGTCTATCCGCGTAACTATACTTTTTTTTTCTTAAGATGATAATATTTTTTCACTGTTTATTGTCGTTTTGAGAATGTGATTGAATTTTTTTAATAATTTCCATAGTATGAGGACTAATATACGTACGGAGAACGTATATTAGTCCTCATATTATGTATACCTACATTTATTCCTGGCTAGAAAAGTCTGATTCTGGTGAAGTATTAGCACAAGATCATAAGGATACAGTGCGGAACCGTATAAGCGACCCTAAAACAACATTTTACTCGTTCTTAAGTTTGTGATCAGGTAATTTTCATCTGTTTTTAATAACGCAATTATGTCTGGACCTAGTGACTTTTGTGCCAGATAGAACAAATAACGCTAAAAAAGCATGTAATGCGTGTGAAAACGTGTGTATGTCTATTACAAAAAAATGATATCTAATAATGTCATAATGTATGTCTGAATTTACACCAGTTTCAAAAGTTGAAATATCGAGAAGACTCCAGCTAAAATTCTTCTCAAAGCACCGAGGAGGTTCTTGATAGAATGATCCTTAATATCAATAATTCACGTAGGATCGAAGCAGAGATTTGTGAAGCAATCTTATCTCATCTAAACAATTTCAATCGACAGTCGATTTTTCTGCAGCACTATTCCTCGCTAAATATCTTCGTAATCGACGCTTATTGACAGCAACAAACCTCTTTGTTGAGTAACTTATTGTGCCGAGTAAGTTGAGACGGTAATTCTTTGCCTAACTAATATTAAGTTTCGAAGTTTGTTTATTACATATATTCCTTTTGTTACAATAAAACTTTGATCATAATAATGGTGGTTGATTTAAGTTTTCGTGTAAGTGGACTTGTTAGAGACAGGTAATTTTCTATCAAAGGAGTCTGGCTGGTTAATATTGGCATTTTTAGGTTAAGAAGTTACTTTGTAACGACCCTATAGGAAAATCCTTAAAAAGTATATTGTATTTGTTCAAAATATGTCCTCAACTGAGGAAGTGTACCTAATTGGCATTTTAATGTTATTAGTAAAATTCCTAAACAATTGAATAGCTGTTGATATTCTAAACAAACAAAATAAACCTACTAACTGTTCCGTCACGTTCACTTAAATCTCATTTTTGATTCGAATGACATTTCTTCTTGCGGTTAGTATAGCAGACATAATTTAACAATGCACTAAGATACTACTACTGTACTAGGAGTACATAGGCAAGCAAGAATACTCCGCTTTTATAAATAGAAAAATATACGTCAAAGGGATTACATCAGAAAAAATATGTTCATCTTTGATGATGTCTTATTAGAGATATACTCGTTTAAAATTATCAAATCTGAAATATGTTGAAGCGTTCACATAAAACTCTGTAACCTATGCTTATTATTAATAATAATTTATAAATATTTAAACACTCACATTTTTTAATATAATAGTTCAGAAGTGCACCGAGAAATAACATTCAAATAGCTCAATAACCCATTTGTTACTCTTGACATAATACACAAAAGTAGTTTTAGTTAACTTTAAAACAATAAATTCCACCCGACACTAAATCGTGTTATTTTTCCCAAAAAACTCATATTATATTATTTTCTGTTTGAAAAGCAACCGTTACTTTTCGAGAATGACAAAAAGAGCGAGGATAAAATCCGTTTTTTTCCATAGATACATTATATTTTATTTCCGAACCAAACCACAGACTAAGATAACTTTAGTTTAACGAATCCTCATGCCATTATTATTGAAATTAACAATTTTAAAAACAATAAATTTAACAATAAATAATTGAACAATAAATTAAACAACAAAAGCTTACACCATTATCTAGCCGAAAGTAAGCATCATTAGGGGTTGTGTTATGCTTAATATTTCGTAATTAACTGACAGTAGGTAATTTATTTTTGTCTGAACTAAGGATAAGTTAAATTATTGTATTTGGGATCCTATATAGGAGAAATATTTCAGCATCTTTTTTAAAGACAAACTATAAGCGAACCTACCTTATTACATATGTGTTTTAATTGTCTATATCGTCTAAATTGCAAAGACGTTCATTAAATTCATTTAAGATTTCATATTGCTCGTATATCTCAATGTCTATATGCAGAAGGCACATGACGTGACACTCCTAACGAGACGACTGAAGTTACAGTACGTGCGTTATCCAGACTTTAAGCTCCTAATTGGGGATGTTTGAATCGCTGTAGCAGCGTTTCGTTTTAACCCAGGGTGTTGTAACGATCGGGGAATTTACAATCCATTTTATTTATCGATGTAGATTTTTCTAGGAATCATAGTCTCTTTATGTGTTTTTCTATTCCAGTTTCAGATTCCTGTCTGCTATGAATATGACATCACTGACAGTCGTATTTAGTACAGTTTTAAGTCAAAAGTCAAACAGGTATATTGTTCTCAATACCAAAATCATAATATAAGAATACAAGAATAGCTACAGCCCTTGATAAAAAACTGAAATATCTTTTCATTAGATTTTTAAAGAAAAATTCGCATAAATACGAAATAACGATTTGTAATCCTGTTGTTTGTAACAAATTTAGTCATACCAAGATTATTGGGTAATTTCTAGGGTTGAATTAATTGGGGCAAACATTGTTATATATCTGTCGAAGCGTATAAGACACCCAATTACGATTCAGACGACCCCAATTCAGCGTTGTTTATGAAACTTGTATATTTAGTTGCGAGTTACCTTCGAAAGGAATTGATGCAGAATGAATTGGTGTACGTAATAATAGCATGTCCCTTATTGTGATCGCCTTGGAAACCGTTCTTGTTAAATTCATGTTACATTTAGTTGTAGCGGCAAACTATTGTTTTGATTTAGGTATATCTTTTTTGTATAACAAGAGTAAGGTGAAATCAGAGATTTATTTGCTAACTACTATATACGACTAATAGTTTTTTTGTTCATTTCAGGTACATTGTTTGGAATTAAATTAAGTAACGTAAGTAATTGTAATAGCGAATACATTATTACTTAAACATCGTCAAACAAGGGTGCGAAGAACCGGTCTACATTTTTTTCTATACAATGCACGCCAAATGGACGAAACCGGACGTCGATTGACTGAAGCTCCGCACGTATATCACATTGCCTGATACGGATATCGGGCATTATGTGGCCACAGTCAAGTGGGAGAGAGTTGGTGGCTGTGAATTGCAATCATCGATTCGGGAGTGAGCAGCAAAGAGTTTTACCAAAAGATCGGCTTTCTCTTGCGGCTTGTGAGCTAGCGAGCCGTCAGAGCATCTCAACGGGGGCAGCGAGGGTTGACAGAATTTAAACTGCACGACTTTGGCCAGACGCCAGTAGCTACAGCTTCCCGTATTTTCTTCATCCTCAAGTAAATTTATTTCATTAAAAATTTAGCCTGTGATAAGTACGAGTGAAACTTAATAAGTTATACCTAATTCATATGAAATATCAAGACGCTATGAATTTAAAAACGCCGCGGTCTGGCATCCCAGTGTGTACGATACAAAATGCTGCTTTAATCTCTGTCTTTCAGCACAAAATAAAAGGACCCTTCAGTCCTTCTGTTTTTCATTTCGCCGTAATTTGCGTATTTCACGCGATACCGAACCGCGGCATATTCGGATTGCTTTCGGATTGTCTCCTTTATAACTTTGGTGTTTACTCGCTGTTAAGGATTTCAGTAATAATTATTCTATAAACTTATGTTTTTATTTTGCAGATACCATAAAACATAATCTGATTGCATTTAAAGATTTTTCTAATATTTACATATCTACGAGAGGATGAAAAGATTATTAAAATGATTATAATTTTTCATAAGATTTTTATTAAAAATATTTTAAGAAATGTTTGAATAATAATAGGTATCTTTATATGTGACAAACATCGTATAATAATGTTAATATAAGCTTAAGATTCTTAATTATTACTATCTGTTATGTGGACAGATAATTTAAATTAATAGATTTTAGAATAATTTATTTTGATGTCGCTACTAATGCAAGGAAAATGGCAATAACTTTGTCAACAATTATATTAGCTCTGGTACATGGTGCTCAACAACTAAACTGTTTCATATTATAGAAAAGTAAAATTCGAATAGAAAATAGAAAAGTAAAAGTAAAAAATCTATTTCAAAATAGATTACCTTAGAAAACACTGTTTAGGTACTATAAAGGCTTCCACAATTATTATTAGTAAGCCCAAACTGGTTGGTCCCGGTTGTTACTGCAACCGCTTTATCCCACCAATCCACATTGAGTCAGCGTGGTGGTGTTGTGGCCCAAGCTCCTCATGTGTTTCTCCCATGTAGGAAGATCTGGTCCAGCAGTGGGACGTAAATAGGCTGATGATGATGATGAAGTCCAAACAATAGTTTAGGAATTGTTTTCTCTGAGTAAATATTTGTAACTGCTTACCAACCAGGCAAAACTGTGAATGCAATATTTTTATTTTAAGTAGATAATATTTATTTCTGTGCGCTTTTATTTTACAAATAGAAAGTTGATATTGCAGTTTTATATCATGTCTGCCGCTAGACTATTAAATTTGTGCCAAGCGCCGAGAATAAGGTTATGAAATTTTAAATCAGACATTCTCAGGGCAACCCTTTTCCTGTTTAGGTAATAATGCCATTTATATTGAGTGTCAGGGAAACACAGATAAATTTGTAATCACTTTAAGTATAGGGTTGTCAATGGACGAAAATAAAATCTGATTGGTTTGGAAAGGACTACAAACTTGGTAGCAGAAATCAAAAATTTTTAACTTACTTTAAAGAGTATAAATGTTGTATACAGGTTGTATACAGGCTAGTAGATCAACTCTTAATCATAAAAAGCATCAATCAAATTCAATATCATTCAGCGCCATCTATTGGCCACATTTAGAAGTAATCCCTCTGTGGCTTAGTAGTTTTTTTTTATACAACTAGATGACAAACAAGCTGACGGCCCACCTGGTGGTATATAGACACCTGCAATAACAAGGAAAAACTCACTTGGTATTTCAGGTGTATTGTCATCCTGAGGCCTAAGATGAAATGCCTTCCATGCCAGTAATTTCACTGGCTACCGTTCCCTTCAATCTGAAATACAGCGAACTGTTTTGTGTTCTGAATTAATCAACTTTAAAAAGTTTTAATCACAAACGTTTCACTTGGTATTTCAGGTGTATTGTCATCCTGCCCGCCTAGCATGACCACCGAAACGCGATATGATACGATATGATAAAGCTATTTATCGCTTCGAACTGTCAAAAATCATTGGATATAACCGCCATCTTGAAATTTTATCGAAACTGCGAACTTGTATTGTATATATACATGTTCACAATTTCGATAAAATTTCAAGATAGCGGTTATATCCAATGCTTTTTGACAGTTCGAAGCGATAAATAGCTTTATCATATCGCGTTTCGGTGGTCATGCTAGGCGGACTGAGTCCTAAGATGAAATGCCTTCCATGCCAGTAATTTCACTGGCTACCTTTCCCTTCAATCTGAAATACAGCGAACTGTTTTGTGTTCTGAATTAATCAACTTTAAAAAGTTTTAATCACAAACGTTTCAGGTGTCAGATAGTTGAACCCACCGTGTGCGTTTCATTAACGTTCCGGTTTTATATGCAATTTTAAAGGAACATGCAATGTTGAAGGAAACAATTGTCTTATAAACACAAAATGGCGCCGTATTAGGATAAAAATATCAACCTCAAATACGCGTACAATAAGGAAGATGAACCCATAATAAAGTACAGAATCTACGGTACAGAAACAGCCATATTTTAGAAGATCAGAAGCGAACGGGAAAAATAAATAAACACGAAATATCGTTACAATCCCAAACATTATTTTATTAGATTTGTGACCAAAATAAAATTACATTAGGAGATAAGACGGAGTGTTACTGTTTTATCAAAGTAGCTACTTATTATTATCTTTGATATTTTTGCGAGCACTGCACTCTTGAATATTACCTATATTACCTACCACTAAACCAGACTTAACTCGCGTTTCATTATATGTTATATTACTATTACACGAGTTAAATCTGGTAATGTGGTTCGTTTTTAAAGGAGATGTTTCATAATCCTTCTTCAAAAAATCAGGAGAAATCTCTTGAATAAGGGCAGAATAATTATAATTCGTTTTTAAGTTCAAAGTTCAAAATTTTTCGTCATTTTTTTACCATTATTCAATATTAGCTTTTGTCCGCGGCTTCGCCCACGTGGATGTCGGTTATCGCTTCAAAAAGTGTCCTATCGTCGTTGTCGAACCAAAATCTGCTATGTGCAATTTGAGATGCTTTAAAATTTACAGGAAAAAATCAATTTGATTTTAACGTATGTACTTACTTTAATTTCTATTCTAATAAAATGGTAATTCATTTAATTTTAGATGCATTTTTTTTAATGAGGTAAAAGTAATGGTCAGAATCAACACGCACATAGTAGATTTTGATTTGACAATGACGCATTGTTCTTCCTAGGATCCTTAACTAAGTCCATACCAAATTTCATCTAAATCAGTTTAGCGGTTCAGGCGTAAAAACGTAACAAATAAACAAACAAACTCACTTTCGCATTTTTAATATCGTAGTTAAAAGTAGTTAGGATGGCATTATGGCGGGCGATATAAAAATCAACTAAACGTCACCAAAGTGAATAGGCGCCATGATAAATATTGCCTGCGTTACAGTTTTTTCGGTAAAAATTATAGTTTTGGACTAAAAAACATAAACTCTTGTTTTGTAACAAAACAAATAAAATGGAAATGGACAATTGAATTACTATTCTGTATATTTTTGTCCATTTTTAGTATAGCGTGTGTTTTTAGACCTGGCTGGGTCTCATACATTTTAGGGACATCTTTTTCCCGAGTAATAGATGAATAGTGTGTATCATGAAAACCAAATGAAAACAATAGCAGATGATTTCTCTGTATAATCAAATGATTTTGGCAATAAATTTACTTCATCGATGGTGACGATAGTACGTCAATAAATTTAAACATGGGCTGTGTTTGTTCATAGAAATGTTTTGCAACTAATAATGCAGTTAATGTTATTAGGGTTCGTACCCAAAGGGTAAAACGAAACCCTTTAACTGAGACTCCGCTGTCCGTTCATCCGTCTCTCACCAGGCTGTAACTCATGAACCGTGATAGTTAGACAGTTGAAATTTTCACAGATGATTATATTTCTGTTGCCGCTATAACAACAAATACTAATAAACAGAATAAAATAAATATTGAAAGGGGCTCCCATACAACACACGTGTTTTTTGCTTGTTTTTGCTCGATATTGATAACGGCAACAGGTAGACGCTTATTTATTTAATGGTACGGAAACCTTCGTGCGCGGGTCCGACTCGTATTTGACCGGATTTATTATTTGAATGAATGAATGAATACTACACTTGCTTTAAGTTTGACCTTGAGACCGCCCTTACTGCGTTCGTAATAGAGGCGGCTTTCGTAGTGCAAATGTTACACTTGATGTGCTGTCGTTTGTACCTAGTTTTAGAACTCGCCTTATTGAGATATGATAGCGAACGTTTATTTAATTAAACTAAAAACTAAACATAGCATATTCAACATTAAAAATTAAACGACACTTAAATTGTTTTTATGCTAGAGTTAGACAGCGACTTGTTTATTATAATGTGCGATGGCTCTGATTTTATTCAAACTAAATTTAGTTTTTAAATAAATGTAGAAGTTACTGAGTATAATTTAAATTAGTTCAATCAAATTATATTGATGGACAGATATCTAGCATGTATCTAGCCACATGCTAGATATCTGTAAATCAAAATAATTAGATTTTTTGTAGAAGGAACATTTACAAAGGGAAAACGAATGAAAATTGTTTTCCGATTTTATTCTTTTGTATTGAAACAACTGATTAGGCAACGCCGCGCCGTAACGAGGAGAAAATCCTTGCTAAATCAGGCTTTGAAGCTAAGCGAAAATATGTCTTACTGTCCTGTGATAAGGTCCATTAATGTAAGGGTTCATATTTTGTTTGTTATTGCTACAGAGAATGGAGATCTTGACTTTTTCGACAATTTTCTTTGTGATTAATAAGGTACTTAGTAAAGGGCATGAGATCGGTTTTTGTATTACGAAATTTCTATTGTAAGTGAAGGTGCATCCACACCGAAGTTTAAAGACCTTTATTCTCAAAAAAGACATGAATATGTCACTTACATGAGAAAACAGTAATGACAGCATAAATTTAAGTGTCGAGGGCGTCTAATAGTATCTAAAGTATACTCAATGCTTTCATTTGTGGAGTAAATAGTTTACTATAGTTTTATATAATCACAAAAAATATGTTCAGTCAATCTACCTACGCTTAAACACACTGAGGTTGTCCACACTTTTTAAATAACAATCGGTGTCTTGTTTTAACTATGTTGCTATTAAGGGTGGTGCCTTCAATACGACAATTAAAAAAAACATGGGCTATATACTTAAGTTTATAGAAATGGTTTGCCACTTTCAAAAACATCTTCTTCATTCGATAATTTCATGACATTTCTATGAAATAATATAACATTGGTTACACATTTGGCACACACACACACACACATTCATACACACACACAGTGGATACTTGTTAAGTATTAATATGATTTACTCGCATGCGGGTCTACACTATAACATGCAAACAAATCACAAATTTTACTTATTATTTTACGCAGTCTACGCGTCCAAAGAGTACCTACATTTTTTATACGGGTATACGCGTCTATCAAATACACGCGTTGTCTGTGCTTGGGACGTCGTGTGAATATACCCTTAGGCAAAACATCTTACATTCCCGTTTTGTGTTTGAGCACAATAAAAGTTTAATGTAAGACGCTCCTGTAATCTCTTGTAAATATTTTATTGTTGGCTGTACAGTCGCGAACAATAGTAAGTACCCTTTCTATTTGATCGTGATTCTTACTCCTTTAACAATAAGAGTTACGAACAACGGCAAGTGGTTACATGTCATTGCTGGTTACTGTACAGCATTAGCGGATATTGGAAGAGAGACAGACACAGGTCTATTGTTGCATAATATTGCTAAGCTTATTTTTTTATAATAAATTGTTTTCGTCAACTGAAAAGAATAATGCTTTCGACGTAAACAAGACATCTATGTCTTCTGTATGTTCAAAGCTATTGTGTATGTATCTATACCTACTACACAATAAGATTCACAGAAATTCAAATACAAATTGGATGGCTTTTATCAAAATAGGCCTGGTCTCGATATTTGTTTGGAAGTTAAGAGGTCGATGAAGTAGCGATCTTACCCAGAAGGAACTCAGCAATGTGATTCACAAACAAAAATATTCGACATCGAGCTTGACGTCTGACAAGACGACGAGCTGCCATTGATTTTGACGTTTGCGCACTGCGTTCATTAATCTGTACTGTATTCACTAATCTCTACGTTCGGTCTCGTGGCTGTGTATGATTGTCCCTATTTTCGTTATACAACATGAAGTACAATCGATATTTTCGATTAAGTTTTTGTTGTGTTAAAATTGTATCGCAATGACTTCATTAAATATTTGATTGATTCTGACATAAAGGTAATAAAATGAACAACTTTTTAGTTCCGATTCATACCGTACTCGTCGTCGGAACGCTGGTGTCGCCAACAGTTGTCAAACAAACGCCAAAAGGTATGACAGCGCTGCCGACAGCCACGAATTTATGGCTGCTGAATCGCATAGCAGGTTTGAACACCGAGGCCACAGTGCATTCGACTCTCTGGCCGTGCGCATTACAAAAGATGAAGAAAAGTGCTTAGATTCGTAAAATGTGATATCCACACTATTATTATTTTACTGGAAGCTAAGTGGCGTTGATGTGAAGAGGCCTATGTCCCGCTGTGGACTGTTGTTGACTAATGATGACACGATGATCTCGAGGATATGCCAAACCCTCATTGAATATAGCGACATTATTGACATCCATCATGATCCATCATGATTCCCCTAGCTCGATGAGAAAAACACTTCTATAACTCTTTATCCACTACACTACATTAAACCTTTATCATACTAACAATTATTTTTTCTCTTCCACACATATCATACCACACTCACTCTCATGCATTCGCAATGTAAAGGATCATGAATGTCATCCTCCTTTAATTTAAGATTTAAGACCTAAAAACTAACATTGTGACTGTGGACGATAAATTAAACGAGAGGAAATAAGGTGTGGACTGTATAATACATAGTAACGTTAAAGGTTACTATTTATTATAAGAAGTAAGAAAACAGAAAATATTACCACCAAAGGAATCTATACATTCGACAATGACAACAAACAACAAAACCAAATTTATGACATTAATCAAAATACATTCAAAAACTGTTTAGTTATTGTAGTGTATGTAAGGATGTATACTGTCGTCTCCTCTGCACACTATTAGTAAGTAAAGTAAAGATGAGTTGACAAGAGATATATACTCTATGGATGGGAAGATGGACGGATGGGTGTGCAGGAGAAAGGAGCCGATAATTACAGATATATAGAGAAATAGTATAGTTATAAAAAGGTATTTATCATGCCAGTCTGTCGCCAACAGTAACATAATACATACATGCTGTGTTCGCCTTTAAGTATTTGTGGATTAAATGAAGTTTCTAGGAAGTGTAATTATTTAAGAACTAAAATGTAACAACTTTTGGTGATACAAATAAATAAAAAAAATTATACTAATAATATAAATGCAAAAGTATGACTATTTAGTGTCGGTCTGTCTGGTACCTTTCCACGCTTAACCCGCTGAACTGAATTAGATGAATAGTTTGAGACTGGACATAGGTTAATTTTTGGAGTGATAGCCGACAACAACGCTAGTTAGTTTATAATAAGCTGGTGGTCTCCGAGTCCGGTCCAGTCCTATTTACGGTGGCAGTGCAAATTAGCGCCTATTACCGTGGTACTTCTATTTTCGTGTTTTATTCCTAATAGGATAACCAAACAACAATCAAAACACGAAAATTAA
Source organism: Nymphula nitidulata (assembly GCA_947347705.1). Lineage (NCBI taxonomy): Eukaryota > Metazoa > Arthropoda > Insecta > Lepidoptera > Crambidae > Nymphula > Nymphula nitidulata. Next base: position 14,810,818 of record OX374636.1, read on the forward strand.
AACACCTTACACCTTTTATTCTATTTTTATTTTTGTGTTTTGTTCTCCTATCTCTATCTGCTAATTGTTCAATACTTTTGTTAAGGATATTGCATCACACGTGTCATCGTGTACAATTAGAACACGTAATGTATTTGTCAATAGCCATTACAAAGGCGTGACAACTATAAACTAATTATTGTTAATTAGTTTGATGACAAACACAATACCTTGATTAAACTTTATGTTGACTACGTTTCTGGAATAAATTTAGGACAAAGGTGGACTGACAATCTGGTGAGGGTAGCTAGAAGACGATGGATGCGGGCAGCGCATTACCGATCTTCTTGGAGATCCTTGTGGAATAAATATGGAATGCAAAAAATTTTTGATGATATTTTATCACTTGTAAATGAAATAGAAGAAAACCAAAACACACAAATAACAGAGAAAGCAAGAAATCATAGAAGTGATTTTTTTCTTGAATAAACATATTTATATATTACATCAAAACATAGCCGGTGTATTAAACAAAGCAGACCTTCTCACAGTACACCTAGAGAATCTAACAGAAAAGAGGAAGTCTGTTGATGTGTTGTGTTTAACAGAACACTTCATGATGGCTGGTTCCGAGCTGCATTTGACAATACCAAACTACAATTTGGCTGCATGTTTTAGTAGAGAGAATATTAAAAGAGGAGGTTCATGTATATTGGTAAGAAACGATCATCTATGGAAAGAAATACCTGAAATCACTAAGTTATCCATTGCCAATATATTGGAGTGTTGTGCGGTAGAGTTGATTAGTTATAAGTTGTTAATTGTATGCTTATATCGTGTTCCTAAAGTTGCTAATTTAAATACTTTTCTTATAAAACTAGAACAAATATTGTCGTTTGTAATGACAAAGAATTATAAAAATGTAGTATTTGCTGGAGATTTTAATATAGATACTATGAAAAGCAATAATTTATCTCTTGAATTTCAATGTTTACTATTAAGTTATAATTTGGTTTTAGCTATAAAGCAACCTACAAGAATAGCAAGCCAGACATGTATAGATAATATTGCACATACCTTCAAAAAAAGTTGTAGGGCGGAAGTGATCGAATTAGCATTGTCGGACCATACTGCTCAATTATTACAATGCCCTATAAGTGTTGTGCCCACTCTTAAGTATTGGAAAAAGCGGAAACGGGATTATTGTGAACGGAATTTGGCTAAATTTGGGGACTGCTTAAATAATTTTTCTTTTGCTGAACTATATGAGATAAGCGATTGTCATAAGGCTTTTAACTATTTCATGGAAAATTTTAAATTATTTTATGACTTATGTTTTCCTATCAACTTTGTCAACATACCTATTGTGAAAAAAACTAAATGGATAACCCGTGGAATAAAGTGCTGTAGTAAAAGAAAAAGACAACTCTTATGGTCTTGGCGATGTAAACCAACTGAAAAAAATAAATTAAATTATTTAAAGTATGCAAAAGTATTCAGAAAAATAATAAAGTTGACACAACTTGCTCAAAATAATTATAAAATGAAGACATCAGAAAACCGAGCAAAAACCACATGGCAAATAATAAATAAAACAAACTTAAACTTACCTTCAAACCAAATAACTGACATTAAATCAAATAATACTTTATTGACAGACCCTAAAAAAATTGCTAATGTTTTTAATAATCACTTTGTTGACAAAACGAAACCAATCACTGAACAGTATGGGATATATCAATCTAAAATTCCTACAACACAGAAATCAATGTTTATGGCACCTTGTTTACCAATCGATATTCTTAAAATTATAAAAAATCTCAGAAACACTACCAGCGTCGGATACGATGAAATCTCAGTGAAAGTTCTCAAATCTGTTGCTAGTTTAATATGCACCCATTTGAGTTACATTATTAATTTATGCATTGAGACCGGCATTTATCCTGAAGGGTTAAAAATATCGATCATCAAACCTTTATTTAAGAAAGGAGACAAAAATTTAGTAAATAACTTCAGACCCATTGCTCTTATTCCCGTTATATCTAAGGTATTTGAAAAATATTTTCATGGCGAAATTTACACCTATTTGGAGAAACATAACATTTTATGTCATGAACAGAAAGGATTTCGTAAACAAAAATCTATTAATTTGGCAGTATTTGACTTTTTGAAAAACGTTATGTGTAATGTTGATATAAGGAATCCAGTATGTGCCTTGTATTGTGACATGACCCAGGCCTTTGATTATGTTGACCATGATATTTTAATTAATAAGCTTGAAAAATATGGGATAAGAGGTAACATAAAATCATTACTCGAATCTTATTTATCTAATCGTAGACAATATACTTCGATATCGCGCATTAATCTAAAAACTAAAACAGAAGAAACCTTCAATTCCAGAAAACGAGTAGTTAAATACGGAGTTCCCCAAGGCAGTGTACTTGGACCTCTACTGTTTATAATATATATAAATGACTTGTCTAGGACTACTAATCACCCTGTGACGTTGTTTGCTGACGATAGCACAGTGACAATTGCATCTAATAATTTAAATAATTACAATACTGACATAAGTGATTCTTTGACATCTATAATAGTATGGTTAGAAAATAATAATCTGAAGATTAACTTAGGCAAAACACAAATTATGCATTTCAGTCAAAGGCCGCCCAGTAAAGAGTTTAATAGTCTTAAAAATATTATAGAGGAAACTGAAACAACTAAATTTCTTGGACTCACAATAGACAGTAGACTCAACTGGAAAGCTCACGTTGAAACTATTTGTAAGAGACTTAGCAGTGCAGCCTATGCGTTATTTAAATTAGAGCCTGTACTAAATACTGATGCCTTATTAACTGCATACCACGGTTTAGTGGCATCGAAATTAAGATTCGGCATAATCTTTTGGGGTAATTCTACTAATAGAGAGATAGCATTTAAAATGCAAAAACGTTGTGTAAGATCGATGTTCAGACTAAAAACCATTGACAGTTGCATGCCTTATTTTATTAAGTATAAAATTCTTTCGCTTCCGTCTTTATATATTTTTGAGGTAATCATGTTTGTGAAGTGTAACCCACACCTATTCCCTCGTCTCTCAGACAATGTCATTCGCAATAGGCGTGATAAGCATAAATTGGAAGCACAGACTGCTAAAACTAGTATGTTGAGGAAAAGCATATATGGCATGGGCCCTAAGCTATATAATAAACTTCCAAACTCATTAAAAGAATGTGACATTAATATATTTAAGAATAAATTAAAAACCTTATTGATTGGCAAATGTTATTATAATGTAAATGATTTTCTGAGTGACAAATGTATTCAATAATTAACATTAAAATTTATTTTATCCTAATTATTTAACTTTGACATAATTATTGTTTACCGTATTTATTAATTGACATTCTATTCTCTATATTAGTTGTATTTAATTTAATTGTAATTTGTATTTTTGTACGCCTTTCATGGCAAGACATGTTGATACAGTGTACCTATTTTATGTAAGATCCATTTAATTAATGACACACATGTTCTGACAAATAAATTATCTTTATCTTTATCTTTTATCTTTATCTTTTGTGGGAAGCCTATGCCCAGCAGTGGGCGTCTCTCGGCTTATGATAATGATCACTACTCATATTATACTTAAATGAAAGTAGCTCTCTTTGTCTGTCAGTTTTTTTTATAAGTATACAAAGCACGACAAATAACTCAACACCACCTGATGTGAAGCGGTAAGAAGAGTCCATATGCAAAGACAGCTAGTGCAGTTCAGACACTGCTCTAGCCGCCTCCACCTTGCCAGCCCAAAAGGTGCTTTTTCACGCCTCTTTTGAACCCATGATATATCATGAAGAAGGAAACAGATATGCTTGTAAAGAATTCCAAGTTCTGGAAGTGCGACATAGAAACGAGCTACTAAATTTCTTTGTGCGTGATGTGGTGGAGACTGTTAATTAATTGTCTGCTATGTTTTCACTACTAAACCACTGACGGCCTGGCCACGGGGACGGGCGGCGACGGCAGCGGCGGCGGCGCGACTGGCAACCGCTTCGCGTGGCCTGCTTAGTACAATTCCATACATTTGTTTTCATTCGGGTGAACATTCGCCGCGGCGAATTTCCGACCGTGAAATTAGATAGCATTTGGAGGTAGATTACATCCTGAGAAAGATCTTAGACTACCTTTCGTCGCGGTGAACGACATTCACGCAGTCGGGCACAGTAATGTTATCAGTGCTAAGACTTAAGATACTGCGATATCAATAGTGGACGATTTTAACCGCCTCTGTGATCCAGTGGTTCAGACTACCTACCTCAGATCTAGAGCGATTTAAAATTTCCCCATTATCTCGTACTATTTGGAAAGAATGGTTACTTAGATGACAAATTAACACAAAATTTTATGCAAATTCACACTAATTCATCATTAATTAAAAAATATGTATGATTACGATTAAACCATAAAACTGTGGTCACCCTATATGGTATACTAAAAAAACACGTCTACTTTTCCGCTGTGTCACTTGCCAGAGTAAGGCCTATCGCTTTTCATGAATATCTTGATGACATGGTGATGACGGGAGAATTTTTATGATAATTTCATTTGGGGACACAATTTTAAGTACAAATTGCCTAAAAAGTGAAAAATATATTAAGTCGAAGAGCGATTTGTGTTGATTTTATGATATTTGGCGCTTGGACGTAGGTATATTGGGGATTAAAAAAATTGGACTGTAAAAATATATCGGTATAAAATTTAAACTAGATGACAATCAAGTTGACGGTCGACCTGATGGTAAACGGTAACCGCCGCCTATAGACACTTGCAATAACAAGGCAAAATCACTTGATATTGCAGGTGCGTTGTCATCCTGGGGCCTTAGTTGAGATGGCGTCCATGCCCAGTAATTACACTGGCTACCTTTCCCTTCAATCCGAAATACAGCGAACTGTTTCACGGCTGAAATAAGAAAGGCGGTGGTACCTACCCAGACGACCCTACATACGGGCCTACCACCTGGTAATTTAAAGTCCTGACTGATTGAGTGACTGTTAAACCAATGAAAAGCCTCAACCACTGGTTTTAGATTTCTATAGACATTAAATTTGGAGAGTGTGTTCTTAATTAAGTTCTGAATTATCATCCCTGAGAGGGTAAAATAGTGGATCGAATTTCTGTGAATCCTTTTATTCTCTGAATCGATTAACTCGAAAATTGGTAGACAAGCTCGCTATTATCAAGCTATGTCGAAAAGCAACTTCGCATTGTTTACACGACTGAGTTTCAGATGGCTTGTGAAGATTATACCAATCACACGTCCATTAGACGCACGCATTGACGCTTACACGTGTAGCGGCTAGCGTTACCATGTGAGAATAGTCCACCACACGCCCTATAGACGCACGCATTGAAAAAAAGAAAGAAAGCGTTTAATGGCCAACAAAGAAAGACAAATGTATGTTTAAAAATAATAATATTAATAATGAATGAATAATGAAGAAAAACAGGCTAACTATGTCACTGCCTCAGCATAATGCCACAGCGACAAACGTGACTGTGGCGCTGGTATTCTGGCAGGGCCTACGGTTATTAATATACAATTTATTGAACCTTGATGACAAAAAATAATAATCAATTGTAACAGAACAAACAAAAAATACATTTGAAAAATTAACACAAAAACATTTTAAAATACATTTCAGACACAACAGACTCGGTGATATGGGCTGAATCCCTTTGCCTGAATGATAGAAATTATAACGAATATAAATATTACGAATTATAAATCTTTAATATAATCTTTAGGATTACGAAAGATAAACAAAACTAAATGCACACAAAAAACAAATACACAAGTTTTATTTGTATTATTTACCGATTCTTAACAGTCAGTATTATATTAATACGTGCTACAAGAGGATCTGGTACAAACAAGGACATGGCAATTATGAAAACGAAGAATTCATGAATTTGATGAATTTTTCATTGAAGATGACACGAGTCGCTTCGACTCGCGTTAACACGTGAGATGTTGATCACACGTCGTTGAGACGCACGCATTGACGCTGACACGCGTAGACTTGCTTCATCACGTGAAAAGTTGACCACACGTCCTTTAGACGCACGCATTGACGCTTACACGTGTAGATTCTACTAGCGTTACCGCGTGAGAAGTTGACCACACGTCTTTTAGACGCACACATTGACGATGACACGAGTCGGTTCGACTTACGTTACTGTGGGGGAAGTTTTTACTTCCATTTTAGCATCTAGTAGGTACTCGTATTTAACATTTATGTTATTGATTTACAGAATTATTTCAATAATTTTATTTAGACTAGTTATGCACTTACAAGTTTTGATTGGTATAAAAACTGCATAAAACAAGGACATTCCATCTGAAATCCGAACGTAAAACATTCACCCAATTCTGACTCTCAGAGTAGCTCTCTTTGTAGGCATTAAAAAATAAAAAAGCGTCAGCTTTTCTTATTTATTTTAAAACATCCGACAGAAGGCATCCGTTTTATATTCACATTGTTAAGTTTAGTGTGTGTTCACTTATGTATCCTAATTTCTCTTTTTGGGACCTTCCTTCATATTAGCCTGCATAAGTGAATTTTAAATTTCAAACAACATAATTAGGGTCTTTTTCAAACGTATGGACTTCCTAATCCAGTTTTTATTCAAAGTACTAGAGACATCTTTTACGACGGTTTTAATTGATAAGAGAATCTGCCGTAAAAATCGATCGATACCATTTGTTAAGTTCGATCGTGACATTCACTGACGTGTGAATGTCATAATTGAATTCAATATGGTAATGTGACGTCATAAACAACGCTTATGGTTATACCAATAAATGTTAGGAATGTAGAGATAGGTGCATGTTTCCCGGAGTGCACTGTGCCTCATAATGTTTGTTGCACTGAAGATTTGTATACAATATTCGTAATAACTACTGATTGAATAGGTGGTAGGCCTGTATGTAGGGTCGTCTGGGTAGGTACCACCGCCTGTCTTAGTTCAGCCGTAAAACAGTTCGCTGTGCTTCAGATTGAAGGGAAAGGGTGGTGTAATTACTGAGCATGGACGGCATTTCATCTCTTAGGCCTCAGGATGACAACGCACCTGCAATATCAAATGATCTTTCCTTGTTATTGCAGGTGTCTATATGCAGCGGTAACCACTGACCACCAGGTGTACCGACAGCATTTTTGTCATTTAGTTGTATTTTGGGACTGACTATTGTGTCAGTACAAAATACTTATTGTAAATAATAATATTAGAATAACAAACTATAGGTATTAGGTAGGTGTAGCTCTGTGTAGCCTGAATGGTACTTTATTGTTTTCTAGCAAGAGTCGTTATTTATGTAAATGAAAAAAATGCGGGGTGAATTTTCTGTAAGGATCCTATGGCTCTAGTCAGAATCTAAGCAAATCTAATATCGCAAAATAGGAAAATTGATTACCCAGATGAAGATAAGTCATATAACAAATTTAAAAGCACAAGGGCGTAAATTAAAGCATGGGTATTCTTAATTTTTGATTTTAACATTATTATAAATGTTTGAAAAATTACTTAGTATTTAAAATATAATAAAACTAGAAGAATTTCACAGGGATATCCCAAGTCCTGGGCGGCTCAGTGGTCAGAGCAGTCGCCTGGATTGCGAAAGCTCGCGGGTTCGATTCCTGCCTCAGGACGTAAAATTTTTCTAGTTTTATTATATTTTAATTACTAAAGCATGGGTGTTCAAAGAAATGTTTACTTCTTTCAAATACATTATTCTTTAGATTATTTTATAACATTAATATGAAATGATGCAGCCAATGTTATTTACACCATAGAAAGGTCATGAAATCATCAAATGAATCAAATTTATTTGAAAGTTGCAAAACATTTGTGTAGCTATAAGTCCATGTTTTGTTTGTATATGAATTTATAAGAAGGCTCCCAAAAACTCTTCCAAATCGTAAAAAACATTGTGTATTTTTACAAAAAAGAAATGTTCTAGCAATGTCATCATGTCATATTGTCAATCTGTCTGTCATGTCTGTTCGAAAAGTTGAACTATCGAGACGACAGCACTGTAAGTAACTACTCTTCTACTAGTAGTGCTAGCACGATGATGCTTGTTTACCACTGTTGCTGTATAATTTTACAAAAATATGGATGTAGACTGTATTCAAATAAAAATATTAATTTTCAAGCGTAGTAATACTATTTACAATAGAAATCCTAAAAAACGCAATAGTTCATTGTATTATTATGGAATCTAAATAATATTCAATAAACTAAATGCAATGAAATCACTCTCAGGTCACGTGACAACGAACTCCTATCTCAGTGTCAGACGTCATTTGTTGTTAGCATCAGACGCTGTTAAAAGTAAAACAGTCTAAATCACCATGGTAACCTATCAGTGCTTGGTAACAGGTGACGTCACAGTGGTCATGTGACATGTGTGAAGAAATAATTATGATAACTACTGCGGGCTGTAATCGGTACTTATACACGCTAAGAAACACTTTCCAAACATCTTTCAACCTATTGGAGCAGACACCTATAGTCGCTATTAGCGTATTTTGTATTTTTTTTACAATTAACTGTACGAAAATTACTACAATGATTTTTCTTATTGTTTTCTTATATCTTCTGTCACTTTCTTTTATTTTTCTTATTATTATATTCACACGCTACAAGCAACCCCTAAAATATAGAGAAATATATTACTGGCACTTCTCATTGTGCCTTTATTTATAGGGAAAGAAATATTCGAGTAATTCCTGTGTTATCCCCTACATTTCCCCCGCGATTCCATAATAAAAGCGAGGCCTCGAGGCATTCACGCGTCCTGTTGAGATTACAAAAAATGGTCAAGGCTGAGTTGACATCAATTTGAGGATTTCCGAGCTACAAAATAACAAAACAGTAACCCATTTCTATGCTCGACCACTTACAGGAATGTTCAGTGTGATGAAACACTACTAGATCGACAGACTATTTTTTTTTAAACAAACAGAAGTCAAGGAGGCTGAAGGCTTACCTGGTGATAAAAGTGGCTACCACCACTTATATACACCATTTTAACCAGGAGAAATCCATTCATGGGCCTACCCGCCGCTGGCAAATTAGGCATGTGTGGGGCTCGCCCAGCATCTAAATTGACTCTGGGAATATCCATTAAAACTCCTGGATAACTCCCGTGCCTTTCGCGGAGGTGGTCTGGGGTCTGTGAAGCAAATTCAACAAACCACCGCCGCTTAGACACCTGCAATAACAAGGAAAAAATCACTTGGTATTGCAGGTGAGTTGTGAACCTGAGGCCTAAGATGATACGAGAAAATTAATCCGGCGACATCCAAAGCGAACTTTTTCACAGTTGAAATAGGAAAGGCGGTGGTATCCAGACTATCCTTCACATGGGCCTACTACCTGATTATTTTTAACATCTTAGGAAATAAAACTTCTTAAGTACCGCATCTAAACTCGCGTTTAGTTAGACGTTACGTTATTATTTTGTGCCCGAAGTTTTAATTAATTTATCAGTGGTTATGGTCACGGGAGGACAGAATATGTCAGTTGTCTTTGTAAGTTTAAAAGTTAACTTATGTATTATAACCGTCATTTTGTGGTATATTTGGAGTATTCCGACTCACGCGTACGGCATTCATCTATTGGTTGTTAGTGTGTAGACTGACTTGAGTACCCTTAAAACATTTTGTAAGGACAAGATGGAAATTAGGAGCAGTAAATGGTCATGAAATTAGAATTACTTTAGACTTGGAGCGAGTAAGCGATAAGCGATTCATTAGAAACAGTTCTATCGCACAAGCGTTCATCACGCGTCTGCGACCAACCATTGTTAGAATGCACGCTTGTGCGACACGCTGAAGATTAATTGACATCACTCTAGTGCAAAAGTAGAAATTGATTTTTCCGAAGACCCCTAAAAAACTTAAGAACTTTTCAGAAACACATTACACATTAGTATAAAAAATACAAACTTTTTGGAACGTTCAATTTCAGAGGAATAACCTAAAAACCTTCATGTTGGTCTAAAGTCGCTGTTATTACTCGCTGTATCTCGGTCCACTACTTAGACAATAGAAATTGAACCTACATTTTCATTGTCACTAAAACGTCTTGCTTAAGACGTTTCTTTTATATTCTAGTTACAGGTTGACTTCTCCTTTAGAATTTGTGGAAGTAATTTTAAAGAATATTAAAATGAAAAATATCACGTTTCGGTTTCGTGTCCCTTCAACAATATTCATTTTCATGATCAGTGGGCTCATTCGGTAATTAATTTTTTTACATCTAAAGTTAATCACTGGTTTTATTGATATTCACTGCAGATTTAGGTACTTACTTAGTATAGTAATTGTTATTATTAAATGTCTATTAACGGAGCGATAGAAAGCTCGGTGATTTCGCCATGGTCGATCCCAGGTGGATCAATGAAAATTGGTAATCTCTCACTAAAACGTCAAGCCGGTACTTATTGGTTGTTACTGCAACCGCTTTAACCTGTCAACCTGCATCGGCCCACCGTGGTGGTGTTATGGCCCAAACTCTTCTATGTTTTACCCATGTAGGAAGGTCTGTGGTCTGTATCATTACCATATTGTAGTTGTCTTTGTCAAACCTTTCCTTTCTTATTTTATATTAAGATTTCAAATAAGGTGGGCCTTCCTGTGTGCAAGTACCTTAATATCTATGTACAGTCAATACGACAATAAAATATTGAAATCTACTTTGGATGGAAAGGAACTCTGCAAAGTCATTGAAATTGTTTTCAGAGACACAGGTGCTACCCTTCACTGCATTTTGAACTTTTCTGTCTTGATAATCTCTAAAACTGATTGCCCTGTCTTTTGTGTCCTGCTTAAGTCAAAACGCTACAATCACGGACTTTACTCCGTGGTTTTTATTTTTCTTAGCAGTAAAGGGACAAAGCCTCACTTTTCGCAATAGGAAAATAAAGGAAAATATTTGCAATAATATAATATTGCCCGTTTCAAATCTCTTGAGAAATTATTTTTTATGAAGACAGATGTTGTAGAATTCAACAAGGCCTGTAAAAAAAGGCTGAGAAAGAATTATCACGTTTCTCTTTATTGAAAGGCGTTTAACCTGACAAGCCACACATACGAGACAAGATGGGTTTTTATTGTTTTTTTTTATGCAAAGCTCAGCAAATGACTCAACACCACCTGATGTGAAGCAGTAAGAAGAGTCCATATGCGGAGACAGCTAGTGCAGCTTGAAGCAACACTGTTCTAGCCGCCTCCACCTTGCCGGCCCATAAGGGGCCTTTTCACGCCTCTATTGAAGGAACCCATTTTATAGAAAGGAGGGAACACATGTGCTGGCAAAGAATTCCAAGTTTTGGAAGTCCGACAAAGAAACGAGTTACTAAACTTCTGTGTGCGCGATGTTGAGGTGAAGACAGTAAATTGATGACTCCGAAGACCGGCACGCGTGTTCCTGAGTAGGAAGGGGGAAGGTGGGATAAGGTCGAAAAGCTCCTCAGAACACTCTCCATGATAAAGCCGATAGAAGGCGCTTAGTGATGCAATGTCACGACGGAGTTGTAAAGGCTCTAGGTGGTTCGTGACCTCTACGTCGTCAATGATACGGACGGCACGACGCTGCAATCTGTCCAGTGCATCGAGGAGGTACTAAGCGGAGCCATCCCACAGGTGGGTGCGAGCAATATTTGGCTAATAATTTTTCGCCTTTGCAGTAAGACTCGCCTTTTATGTCTCCTCTTTAACGTCCTAATGATCCTTCTCATCCCTCTTTTCTACGTGAGCGTTGCTACTGATTTCGTTTATAGATCCAATAGGAGATTCCTGAAAACAATATCTAATTACGAGTTTTATGGTTTAAAAAGGACGTCGAAGAACAAACTAGAATTCAAGATTTATTTCGAAGGAAACGAGAATTGCGTCCCTGCCTCTCTTAATAAGGCGGCAGATTTTGAATTCAGCCGCTTAATTATGGAGTCATTGCTTTAAACTAACCCAAGCACTCGACTTTGAAGCTTCCTAACCAAATTGAACAGATTATCACGGTTCAAAACAACCCTGTTGTGGTCTAAAGGGATTAAAGTGTTAAAACATTTAACCCACCGAGTGGCGGCCTCAATAAGCCAAATGGATTGTATTGACACATCTCGAGCCCTTCCGTGACAATAGCTCGTAATCTTAGGGAGGTCGATTGGGCTATCGATTATCGATACCAGGTTGGTAACGATAATGTGTGCTTAATCTCTGATCACTTTCGCGAGGTCTAATTCAATTTTCGAAGAGTTTGCAGTAACGGTTCGTTGGAAAATTTCTTTTGTGAAGTATTTTATTTTATACTAATTGACCCGGTGAACTTTGCATCACCTACTATTTATCTCTTTTTTCACAAATAAAAGTTATCACGTCGCACATTTAGTTGACTTTGACGACTTAAGTCAGCTCCTCTTCTCTTCGGCATTGGAAATAATAAAAGCAAAGAGTCGTCGAGGCCCGATCCTTTTTTTTCTCTACAATACAAAGAAATTGATAAGTGACAATATAACACGTCAATTAGACGACAGGTATGCCAAAAAAGTAGTTTTTTTAAATACTACGTTTGCCCAAAGAGTATTTAAACACTAAGTTTGTCCGCCATCTATTAAAAGTAACCCAAAGTTGTGATGAAAGAAATGACAGTAAGTTTTAAGCAAGTCAGCTATTAAAGTATTTTCCATGGAAAATAGCCAATTTTGAATCTTACGCCATTAAAGGAAACCCGAAGTGTCGATAAAAGAAATTACAATTTTAAAAAGCACGCCATATAGACGATTTTCCACACTAAATTGCCATTCAAGAATTATTATTTTTAAAAGCTTAAAAATAATACCTTAGGATTTTCCCTATATTTTAATTTTCAAGCCACCCATTTACCAAAGCGATCAAAACTAAAAGAGAATAATTGAAATAAGTCAAGCCGTTTCTGTGTTTTAGCGAGACTAACGAACAGCATTTCAGTTTTATATTTAAAGAAGAGAAGAGAAGACTAGTGGCTGCCCGTAGATCCGCCCGCGTGGCTCAGTTGTCGCCTAAAAAAGTATACCCATTAGGTCAACTATTTTTATGCCAAAAAATTGAATACCCTAGGTATTTGGAAATTTGACAAATGCTGGAATATGTGCTTATTTATTATTATTAAAGAGAATTTATGTTTAATTTGAAGACAATAAATGCTGTGACAGCGAGACCTTTAAACAACCCACACTGACCGGACCTTCTCATGATTTTCTTGAGAAAAATTAACACCTGTGCCCAACATTGGGAGGAAGTGGACGACCTATATAAACGTCTACAGGTTATGCTGTTGATGTAGAACTGTTTTTAGCAATTATTATTATTTCTATGTCGACATTTACCTATCACTACTTGTCGATAATTTACCGGAAAAATACTCGCGTTTTAGCAAGTCACGTCAGAAATAATACCGCGACAGAACCGGCAATGAACGCGTGCAAACCCATAATCCTTTGTGAATATTCATGAGTTTATGTGTCGCTGTAAAAAGACCGCTGAAACGATAAACTGTGCGATCATAACGAGAACTGTTTATTTGAAATTGGATTTATATTGTTAAAACAAAATTAAAAAGCTTAGCTTTACACTTCGCTTGAGTTCGCGTAATTTCTTAAAAAAATAAACAGGACGGTGACGACATTCAGAATCATAGACAATAAATTAAAACATGGCCTATATTAGCTCATAGAAATGGTTTGCAACTCTTAAACAAATCTTATTTATTACCCGACTTCAAAATCGCGGAGGTTATCAATTCGGACGGTAAGTTTTTTTTCTCTATGTATGTACACCGATTACGCCGAGATTTCCAATCCGATTTACGTGATTCGTTTTTTGTTTAATGCGGAATAGTTGCTATTTGGTCCCATAAAATATTTTTTTTTTAAAATGAAGCAGGTACCTAGTTTGGTTTATAAATCAAAAAAACTGAAATCAGTAAGTCGTCTACGTATGCGAAATTGGGGATTTTTGCTTTCCTATGACTTTTTAGTGAAACGATACGATAGTAGGAAACAATGTAAGCTGACGGTCCAACAATCTAGCTTTGACCTTAGAAAGTTATGACTAAAAATGTGAAAAAAAAATTAAAACCGACTTCAAAAAACTGAAAAGGTAAAATAATTAAATTTAAGAAGGTACTTATCACCTAGAAACATATTTTTTGGAGTTGGTGCTAAGTTGTTTCCAGAAATAATAGAACGTGAAGCACCGCCTCAAAAAAATATGTTTCTAGGTGATGAGTACCTTCTTAAATTTAACTATTTTACCTATTCAGTTTTTTAAGTCGGTTTTAATTTTTTGATAATGATATTTCTGTGAAATAATACTTATCATTAGCTGTATTATTTCATAGATATGTCTTATAATTATCAAATAAAAAAGAATTATTTGAAAATTTACAAAACATTTCTATGAACTAATATTGGCCATGTTTTAATTTAGACGCCACCAACCTCTATAAAAAAAATTAATGAGCTAATTATTTTCATATTTTGTCTCTCACACAAGCACACACACACAAAACCCATTGTTTTTGATGTGTATGGATTCTTCACAGATTACGTCCATATAAAAAGAGTAGCGGCCACGTACCGGGAGACGCAGCGTTGGTAGAAGGACCACAAGGTGGACCGACGATCTGGTGAGGGTCGCGGGAAGCCGATGGATGCGGGCAGCGCAGGACCGATCGGTTTCGAGATGCCTGGGGGAGGCTGATGCCCAGCAGTGGGCGTCTCGCGGCTGAAATGATGATGATGAGAAAAGTGGTAAGCAAGCGTATGGTATGTCTGATGATATGTGGTTACAGTAGCCTGTAGCACGTTGAGCCCTACTCGCAGAGAAAGGAGACGCTTCCATCTTCAGCCTTTTACCATGAAGTGAGATGAAGGCCAATTTTAACTCAGTTAATTAAAAAAAAAATCCTCCACCCAGGCGGAGCCGCCTGCAGAAGCTGAGCATGTGTAGGATAGGGTCCAGTCGAATTAGTCCATGTTCCGAGACAAACCCGCTTACTATCCGTTCCGAGCATTCCTGGTCCGAAAATGCATTTCCGAACCTAAAAAGATAGGATTTCTTAAATCATATCTATGCGGTCATCATCACCAGCCTATATACGTCCCATTGCTGGGCCACAGGCCTTCCTACATGAGAGAAACACATGAGGAGCTTGGGCCATAACACCACCACGCTGGCCCAATGCGAGTTGGTGGGTTAAAGCGGTTGCAGGAACAACCGGGACCAACAGCTAGACGTGCCTTCCGAAGCACGGAGGAGCTCGAGATAACAAACTTTGATTGACCCATCCCAGGATCGACCATGGTTAAAGTTGCTTTGTTTTTCGTATCGAAACCAGAGCGCTCAAACCAATACGCCACCTAGCTCCTCTATATCTATGCGGACACCCATCCTGCTTTAGCCATAGAAATACCCTTTCGACGAAAACCATTCACATCCCAACTAAACTGCCATGTTAAGTATCTATAATAATAAATACGCCGAAATAAAAGAGAACCCTCATAGTTACATTCTGACGGGCGCGGTAACTCATTCTAGCTCATAAAATACTATCGCTATTATATGTACAGACGACAGCACATCAAGTGTAACCGTTGCACTACGAAAGCCACCTCTATCACGAACGGAATAATGGCGGTGTCAAGGTCAAACTGTACAGTCGGTCGCTGTCGACTGCTCAAAGTTCGTAAACGAAAAAGTTTCGAACTATCATAAAAATTGGTTATCGCTTATAATTCAGGGATAAAGTAGAAATAAATCACGTGTTATTAGTCATTAAATACTGACATTACTGACATTCGTGCCTCGAAAGTTAAAACGAATTTTAAAGCTATTGTTTTCAAAAACTCTTTTTTAGGCTTTTCATGTACAGGCGACACGTCACGTTTGATGCGCTGTCGATTGTATTAAAGAATAAACAATAGAATATGCACAGTAGAAAAAATTCGCGAAATGATCAAAAATCAAATCGCATCGATTTTTTTTAGTAATATTGACTTGGCTCGCTATGGCCTGATTGCAACTCTCGCTTCGCTCGCTTCTATTTTATTTCTTTCTCCTTTCTTTTTGCGCATTGGTTCTTTTTGGTGTGTTGCGCATTTTACGTATTCAATACGCTTAGAGTAACTTTCAAGGTCGATTGCCTTCAGCGCTTCAACGATTGCTTTCAGCTTCAGCAGTATAATAAAAAAGATAAAAAATTAAAAACAATTCAAGCGAAGTTACTTTTGAACGATTAAAAGCATCCTTTTTTACACAACAAGATGACAAACAAGCTGACGCCGCTTAGAGACACCTGCAATAAAAAAAAATCACATGATATTGCAGGTGCGCTGTCATCCTGAGGCCTAAGTAGAAATTACGTCCATGCCCAGTAATTTCACTGGCTACCTTTCCCTTCAATTCAAAACACAGCGAACTGTTTCACGGCTGAAATAAGAAAGGCAGTGGTACCTACCCAAGCGACCCTACATACCCATATGTGCCCTACGCTTGGGTAGGTACCTGGTAAAAATCCTTTCTAGAATTTAATTTTTATGAACTTTGTCTGTTATGTAAGAATTTTGACGTGTGTACAGTGGCATCAGAAAAGACGTGTAGATATCGAAAGATGTACTGACTCAGCCCCCTGCTGACAAGCAGTATGTAGGGTCGTCTGGGAAGGTACCACCGCCTTTCTTATTTCAGCCGTGAAACAGTTCGCTGTGTTTCGGATTGAAGGGAAAGTTAGCCAGTGTAATTACTGGGCATGGACGGCATTTCATCTTAGGCCCCAGGATGACAACGCACCTGCAATATCAAGTGTTTTTCCTTGTTATTGCAGGTGTCTATAGGCGGCGGTAACCGCTTACTATCAGGTGGGCCGTCAGCTGTTTTGCCATCGAGTTTTATAAAAAAAGAAAAAAAGCGATCGAGCTTCGCGGTCTAAATGGCTATCCCGCGGCGTCGGCATCAGCAGGAAAGAGAGTACACTGCTGAAAGGCTTGGTCTCCCCTCCTCCCTCTCTCTCATTCACGAGCAACTCTTCAGTAAAACAAGGAGTCCTGAATCACAGCGTAGCACTAGCCCAACTGGAAGCCAGTCCATTTGTTTCACTCGATGATTTGACAACAGATACTGTCCCTCGAGAATTTCCGCGCACGACACTTCGCAAGACGCGCCGTCCGTTTCTCAGCAGTTTTCAACATTTATTTCTCTGAAATGCTCGCATACAAGATGCAAGTCGCTGTAACAGTTATGTAGTGGCTGAGAAATTGCGGTTGTGAGACAGTATGCAAGTTATGACACACATAGATTTTGATATTTTTTACTCCTACCAATAATATAAACTAGAATGTAACAGTATGTTTGACTAAAAGTAGCGTATGTTCTTTGTCAGGGTGTAATCTTTCTCTATGGTAAAGGAGATCGTAAAGCTTAGGGCCAGCTCTTGGGCACCATTTCAGACAAAAATATTTTTGTAAAATAAAAACAAAAGCACAAGTCGTTAAAGTGCCCAGAAGTCCATAGCCACAATGACGGTTTTCAAAACTTGAATTCAATGTCATATTGACATTTACTATATTTGTTATTCCGTATTTAAACTGTGAACGTTCTGAATGGTTTTGAAATGATTTGTAGATTATTCTGATTTCTTTGATCCTGACTTTCAAGAAATAGCACGACAAAATTCAACGTTAAGTCGCAGAAAAACTAAATAGTATATTTACATTGATATTTTGTTTTCTCCAAAATTCCTACCTCTGTGATGTTTTTCAGAAAATAAAAATATTTTTTGACGCTTCTATCAGTCAAGATTTATGAAAATGATAAGTTTAGATAGATTCTTACAAAAAAATCCATACGGAAACACGGGGTTCATGAGCTAGCCCAAATCCCATACAAACTTATACTATCTCCTTTCATTTAAATCGGCTCAGTGGTTTGGTAGTGAATACGTAACAATCAAAAAACAGACAGACAGAGCTACTTTCGGATTTATAATGTTAGTATGGAAGTATTGATTTAGGGCTCAAAAATGTTTGGTTAGCTTCAAAAAATTACTAAATACTACAAATTACGGCAAAAACTGGCACATTCAATTAGCTATACAAAAGGGTATTAATTAAATTATGTAGAGACAAGTAATTCTTTAGAAAAGTGTGGTTTGCCAATTGCAAGGAGATCGCCGTCAGTTAGTCATATTTATTTTTAAATAATAAATTAATAAAAAAAATCGAAAATATACTTAATGATTTGAAATAATTATGTGTACAACTTTATAATTTCACGCCCAGTATGTTCTGTGAACACAATTTAAATGAAAGATTAAAAGTTAACCCTAAACCAACTTGAAATACTACTAACCTAGCTTACTAATCTTTGATGTACCTAATGTCGTCCACACTAAACGCTTTCGGGATAAATACCTTGGACTTAGTGAATACCTATTAGCTGCGGTGTTTGCTCAGCTGCTTAGGGTGGGATTCCATTGAAAGATCGGAGCGTTTCAGCACAATATATTCATTGAGAAACTCAGATAAAAATTCATGAACCCGCATAGTTTTCACTCATCAGCTACACACAGACCTAAGAGTAGACATAAAAGTACAAAACACAGAGAAAAAACGAGGAACATCCGTAAAACCATAAATGACTCAAGTAAAATATCTTTCGTCTCTTTTCTGAACACCACAACTTACGCGTTAGACATAATCGATTGAGGAATATTATATTATAAATTATGATAAGAACGGAACAAAACTGCATTACTTGTATACTTAGTCTTAGTGATAAAAACAATAGACAAAAGTTGATTCGAGAACTCAAACGGGGGCATTTAAAATAAACACTCGAATTTTTGCTTTAAAAATGCTGCAGCCGCATAGTACTACAAGCGTATCGTCGACTATAGATCGTATCTTGCACTGGTATACAACCAATTTGAACAAGCAAGTATTTGTACCGTCGACAGCACATCACGGGTAACAGTTTGACATTGAGACCGCTCTTACTCCGTTCGTAATAGAGGCGGCTTTCGTAGTGCAACTGTTACACTTGATGTGCCTTTTTTTTATCCAGGAGAAATCCATTGACGGACCTACCCGCCACTAGCGAAGTAGCGGGCGTGTACGGGGCTCGCCCAGCGTTCAAATCAACACAGGGAATACCCGCTAAAACTCCTGCATAACGCCCCTGCCTTTCGCGGAGGTGGACTGATATATTAAATGAACATTAAATGCAGTCATATCAGCCTTTTGCTGGATGTAAGCCTCCCCAAGGCTGCGCCAAAATACACGACATTCAGATTCCTTATCCAGCCACCTGCCAGCTTCTTTAAGTCGACGGTCCACCTAGTACAGGGATGCCCTACACTACGTTTGCCGAGGCGTGGTCTCCATTCGAGAACCCTTCTACTCCACCGGTCATCGGTTCTGCGACAGATGTGGCCGGCCCACTGCCACTTCAGCTCGCTACATTTGTGGATGATGTCAACCTCTTTGGTCTTCTGCCGGACAACTTCGTTGCATGTACAATGCATTTTGACTGAATAGAGTGCCCACTTAACACAAAAGTAATATCTCGGAAATTATCTTGACAAATAAACGCATTGACTTTATATAAACATTTTTGTAAATATTATCAGCCCATTTAGCTCCAACATTTTCCTAAGTGGATAATAGGCACCGTGAAATACTTTTATCCTACATAATCCTGAGGGTATCATCAAAAAAGTGTTCAGGACTGTACGAAAGGCAGATGTTCGCGGTTCTCGTAACTGCTTCTACAAATAGGTTAATGGCGTACACTGCCCTAGTGATTAGGCGATTAGCCTTGCCCTCAAATAGGAAATAGGTAAAGGCATTTATTCTGTCTACCTAATATAGATAGTATGTGAAACCACTAATAATGTTTAATTTGGATAACGCTCGTAACTGCATACTGAGTGATATTTCGTTGTTATTGCAGTGGTGTCTGTAAGTAGGTGATGGTAGCCACTTACCAACAGGTGGATCGTCAGTTTGGCAGTTAGTTGGATAGAAAAGAATTATTTCTGAGCTTTCCTTTATATTGTATGTTTAACTGTCTTCAAAACAAGAGGTTTTCAATTCGGCTGTATGTCTTTTTGTATGTTTGTTTCTTCAGAACTCCGTTATTTATATAGTATACACTATAATAGTTATTGAGTTCTAATGTACCTACTAACACTCTGTATTCTGGTTGTCCGATGGATAAATAATTTTATTTTTTATTTATTTATTCTACCGTAAAATTCCCACAAAAATTTTTTGGAGTTGGTGCAGCAGCTTATGTTGCCAGAACCAATAGAAAATGAAGCACCAACTCCTAAAATACATTTTTAGGTGATTTGTGCCTAATTGTTGGCTTTTTGTGTTTAGAAATCGGTTTTATTTTTGTTTAAAGAAATTTGGAATCAAAAAGTCGTCGAGAATTAAATTATTTAATATCTAATTTAATTATAAAAAACTAAAACGGACGGTACATTCCAATTTACATTACCGAAAGTCGGGGTAAACAGTCAAATAATTGCAACTTTACACACACGATGGTATTCATATACGTACTTGTGGGTCACGCACACAGAGCGAAAAAGAGGCTTCACTTGATTGCTCCAATTCTTGTGTCTTGTGTCTTGTGTATCATGTGGCAGTGCTGAATAAAAAAATAAAGAAAAACCTTTTCCTAAAAATGGCTGTGCTAAAAATTATTTTTAAATGCACTCGTAAGATGGAAATGTAAATATTAAATAACCCACTCCGCAGTGTCCTCATCCGGCGAAGCCGCCAAAAATTAATCTACAACGAAATTAACCCTCAACTCAAAATTAGGCATTAACAACTTTTGTTATTAAGAACCGTGAAGTAGCCATCTTTTCCACGGTAACTTGCAAAAGTATATACTTAACTCTCTGATGACGCTTACATTAGAATTTCAGACAAAATGATTTGTCACATTTTAATGTTCTTAATGCGATTAAACGCCTATTTTATAAAAAACGTTAACTTTATAAACGTTGTTATAAAAACGTTAAAAGGGGGATAGAAAGCGGTGAAGAAGAAGCAGGTTATACCTAGTGCTCCGGTGGCGTAGTGGTAATCGCGTCTGGCCGGACATCAGGAGACGCGGGTTCGATTCCCGTCTGGAGCATATATTTTTTCATCGTTTTCTTTCTTTATTTGTAATTGTTGAAATGATTTGTGTGTTGAAGTACCTGAAGCTTAAAACGTTCGTTACCACTTCACGAAGGCATTATGCGAGTGGCACCCTTAGGATAATAAACAAATGTAATAAGTTTTACGACATGGGTGGTATAGAAGCGCATACAGTTCGTCGTTGGACATTATTATGTTTGAATAATCGATTCTAATTTAGTGATTTCAATGTAAGTAAAATTTCAAGCAAAAGGAAGGAGATTTATTTTTATACTACTAAGGTGGCAATCAAGCATACAGCCCATCACCTGATGGTAAGCTATGGACGCTTGCAACACCAGGGGTATCACCTGCGCTTTGCCGACCCTTAAAAAACCTTTTCCCTCTTTTTGAAGAACCCCATGCTGTAATCATTCGAGAAAACCTCTGCAGGGAGTTCATTCCACAACCTGAGTGTACGTGGGAGAAAGTTTCTCTGAAACCGTACAGTACGCGACCACTTTGGTTCCAATTTGTGAGGATGAACTCCCTGCCGGTAGCGAGCGATGCGATGATAGAAAGAGGCCGTCGGCATCATGTCAAATAATAGTGAATTATTGAGAATTGTTTTTGGAAAACCAGATAATAAGTGTGAGTGTATAAATATTATTATTATTATTATTATAGTTTATTTCACTTCCACAAATAAATTCTTATTCACTTTTTGACGGCTGGCCGAGTGGTCTGTACCCCTTGCTATACAGGCTATTCGGTCGAAAGGTCCCGGGTTCGAATCCCGGTAGGAGCAAATGTTTGTGTGATGAGTACAAGCATTTGTTTACGAGTCATGGATGTTTATATGTTTATTTAGTATATTCATATACATATTATTATAAATATTTCTCCGTTATCTAGTATCCATAGCACAAGCTCTTAATGATGCTTACTTTGGGTTCGATAATAGGTGTGGGTGTATGAATATTACTATTATTAACCGTCGCATTTAACGTTAGCTAAAAACGACTGCTCTAGGCAGCTGCTACAAACAGAATGGCGCGAACTGTCGTTTGTCGAACTTGCCACGTTAATCAAAAGTGGGGAGCTCGAACAACCGTCAATTCACAAGCTATACTCATGACGGCTAAACGTACATTTCCGGGTAAACAGATTAAAGATTAAATTATTATTTACATATTTTATTTATTTTCACAATCCTATTAATTAAGTTGTAAGTTTTAAATACTTATAATTATATAATAATAATAAAAGCTTACAGTACTCTACCAATGCTGTCTACATTAGTATAGTTGGTACTCTACCATGCAACTATGCCGTTTATTCTACCCGTGGACAGTAATAATACTGTATATTGCACTTGTAACATAGGTTCAAAATACATAGGTTAGCAAGGGTGGACTTATCTCTATAAGAGATCTCTTCCAGCCAACCCACAGATGTGTTCGAAATGTAGTGTGGTAAGTACCCATTATTAGGACTTCACCTCACGCTAATTAGTAATGTCCCGGCTAGAGACGTGATTTTACTTAGTAAACTCCAGGCGTAGGAGAAAATGAGTTTTTTTTGTATTTTTTCTATACAATAAGCAAGACAAGCAAGCTGACGGCCCACCTGATAGTTAATGGCAATAGGTATATGTATAGACACCGGAAATAACAAAGAAAAATCCCCTGGTATTGCAGTGAGTTGTTATGCTGAGGCCTAAGATGAAATACCTTCCATGCCCAGGTAATTACCCAAGAGGTGGTTAAATGTTTTTTAATATTTTCATTAAATAATCCACTGAAAAGACACGATCAGACCGAAAAGGTATTCCGTTAATATCAAATAGAACGATTTTAAAAGGATTGCTTTATAACCGACTTCAAAAAAGAAGGAGGTTATATGTTTCACTGTATGTTTTTTTTTTGTATGTATGTTCACCGATTTCTCTGTCAATTGTGAACCGATTTTGAAAATTATTTTTTTATTCGATAGAGTATACTCCTGAGGTGGTCCCATAGTCACCAAGTCAGAATCTGATGATGGAATCCCAGGGAAATCGAGGGCAAACCTCAATTTTTAACCGACTTCAAAAAAGAAGGAGGTTATATGTTTTACTGTATGTATTTTTTATAGGCACGTATTACATGTTTTACTTTTTTCCAAAACTATTCAAGTATTTGCTTCTGTTAGTCATCTTCTCATGTTGAGTAGCTGGTGATGGAAGGTACACCTCCTTAACGGTTAGGAGTTGAAAGATAATTCTTTCACTATGTATTTCAACCAAAGACTGAGAGACAGACAAGTCGATAGTGCTGACGGTCACCCATCATGCTTAGACCTTATAAAATCACTTAAAAATGTGAAAAAAAAATTTTTTTTTTACAGAAATAAAACCGACTTCAAAACACTTAAATGGGAAAAATAATTAAATTTCAGTACCTAGGTACTTACCTCTTAAAATTTATGTTTTTGAGTTTTACTTTTTTTTTTTTTTATTACAACTAGATGACAAACAAGCTGACGGACCACCTGATGGTAAGCGGTTACCGCCGCCTATAGACACCTGCAATAACAAGGAAAAGTCACTTGATATTGCTTTACTTAAATTTAATTATTTTTTCATTTAAGTGTTTTGAAGTCGGTTTTATTTTTATAAGAAGAAGTCGAATACAAAATTCTTTACTGTATCCCCAACTTGTGTTATAAGTTCCATTTAGCATTTCAAAACTTTTGCTACGCTACAAGGCCGCGAATTTCGCATTGTAATCCGGCACACGATAGAGCGCTGGCCTTTTTCGGAATATAGAAGATTTTCAGTTTTTCGTAATGAAAACCCGTCGGCGAAAAGGTTAATCTTGGCTGTTACTTAAAAAAAAAACACCTGATACCGTGCATGGCTAGCGATGTTGGAAATGAGTAACTTTAACAGACTTCGAAAAAAGGAAGAGGTTTTAATTTCAACGTAGTTTTTGGGTTTAATACTCTCTTTATTGCACTTTTTTAGCTCATGTCTTTGTCAAATGATAATTTTTATACAATGCTAGTGCAGCTTGAAACAAGCTGTTCTAGCCGCCTTCACCTTGTCGAACCATTAGGTGCCTTTTCATGCCTATTTCGAAGGAACCCATATAACAAGGGTTCCTTTGAAATATGCGTGAAAAGGAAAACTGAAAAATTATGGAATATTGTTGAAATTGTACCGTTTGGGAAATTTATAAAAATGCTAATTTTTGTTCCAAACTATATCAAAATATTTAATGATATTAGATTGCTTATAAAGACAACTATGAATTAAAACAAACATAGTTAATTACATAGTTATTATTGATTTTCTCAATATACCCATACATTTTTGAGTAATATAGCAACATGTGACGTCATCTGTTCCACAGATTTTATATGAAGCGTTTTTAGTTGATGTGCTGCATATCAAACATACCACTGTATCTGTGAAACTATTGATTTTAAATCTTTTGCGGTATTTCTTATGAGTTTAACTTCTTATCTATGTAATAAATAAAAGTTGAAACGTACCCTATTATCTTTAAAAAAATCTGCTGCAAAAGAACTCGGCACCCTATCTAAGGTGAGGCGGTATTTCACATCTGAACGGCTGCTGTTACTTTATAAAGCGCAAGTTCAATTGTGTATGGAATACTGTTGTCACCTATGGGATGGTTCTGCTAAATACACTGGCAGCATTGGGGTCTGTGGAGAAGCGAGCTATGCGACTTTTTAACAATCCAGTATTAGCTGAGGCTTAACTCGAAGATCTCGAGCACCGTTGTCGGTTTCCTATCGAATACACTTCGGAGAGTGTGCGAGGGAATTACACGAATTAATTCCATCAACTCCCTTTTACCACCGAGGGACCAGACGTAGAATGGCTTTTCACCCTTATGTTGTGGATATTCCAACCATCCAGCTGCCATGGAGTGGAACTCTCTGCCTGCCCATCTTTTTCCCGAAACCAAATATTTGGACGTCTTTAAGACTACAGTGAATAGGCACCTTCTATGTAAAAATGTACCATCGTGTGCCATTTCACTATTTAACATTAGGTGTGATTGTGATTCGTCAAATGTTTGCCTCATTATCATCATCATCACCAGCCTATATACGTCCCACTGCTGGGCACAGGCCTTCCTACATGGGAGAAACACATGAGTAGACCGGACCATAACACCACCACGCTGGCCCAATGCGGGTTGGGGGGTTAAAGCGGTTGCAGTAACAACCGAGACCAACGGCTTAACGTGCCTTCCGAAGCACGGAGGAGGAAATTATAAATTTGATTGATCCATCCCGGGACCGACCATGGCGAAAGTTGCTTTGTTTTCATAAACGTAACCAGAGCGCACAAACTACTACGCCAGCGAGCTCCTTACGCCACTGTTCGCCTATTAATAGTTAAAAAGAGATTGCTTTGTGTTTAATTAAGTTATATATTTATACAGTATAGTGAACTGTACAATTAAATACAAAAGGATACAGTAGACATAGTTCATCTCGTACTCGCATGAATAAGCAGCCCTGCAATAGAGCCACGGCTGCTATCCCACATTAAAAATATTAACATACGCGTTTTAAGCTGATGAAACAGTTGCGATAGTAATTATAATAGGTCATAATGTTAATTGTTCCACATTTCCGTATGCCATTGAAATATTAATCAGCAACGTTTTTCCACTGAAACCATTAAATACGAACAACGGTTAGTTTTAATTGTTATTGTTATGTCAACGAGCCAGTTTAATTAAGTTATCTACAAATTGGATAGTTCAAAGTGATTAAACGAATATGATACTTATTAAGCCAGCGATAGTAGTCACAGTTCTGTGGCCTGAATTTTAAACATTCAGCTCATATTGAAACAAGGTATCAATCGACGAGAATGGTTGATCAACAAAAAGTTTAATGAAAACGTTGAACTAAGATGACGTCATACCCCGACAGTATAAGAAATTCTGAAACCCTCGATTTATTCGCAGTGAGACGACTAACGGCTGTTTGTAATAAAGATCTTGTTTTGATTATGCAACTTTAGTTTTCTTAATTTTTTACGTAATATAATTCATCTTCATCATATTGTATAATAAGTATTGTTGTGTAATTCAGACTAAATTATTTTTAAAAAAATTAACAAAAATAAAACCGACTTCCAAACACTAAAATGGAAAACATAATTAAATTTCAGTACCCAGGTACTGAACCTCCTGAAATGTATTATTTGGAGTTGGTGCTTCACTTTCTATTGTCTCTGGAAACAGCATCGCACCAACTCCAAAAAATACGTTTTAGGAGGTAAGTATCGTGGGTATACTTAAAATTATACGTAAATTTAATTATTTTTTCCATTTTAGTGTTTTGAAGTCGGTTTTATTTTTGATAAAAAATTTTTTTTTTACATTTTTAGGTTATTTTCTAAGGTCGAAGCATGATGGGTGACCGTCAGCACTATCGACTTGTCTGTCTTTCAGACTTTAATTGAAATACATAGTGAAAGAATCATCTTCCAACTCCTAATCGTTAAGGAGTTGTGCCTTCCATCACCAGCTCATCAACATGAGATGATGTCTAACAGAAGCAAATACTTGAATAGCTTTGGAAAAAAGTAAAACATGTCATACGTGCCTATAAAAATTTTGGTTTGCCCTCGATTTCCCTGGGAATCCATCATCAGATCCTGACTTGGTGACTATGGGACCACAGGAGTATACTCTATCGAATAAAAAATGAATTTTGAAAATCGGTTCACAATTAAGAGAGAAATCGGTGAACATACATACAAAAAAAAATACATACAGTGGAACATATAACCTCCTTCTTTTTTGAAGTCGGTTAAAAAGGAAAATCGATTAACAAATCTAGTGACTTTTAATATTAATTTTATGATGAATCAGCAAAACGGGCAACAATGATAATTGGAACACAAAAATGTCAGACGAGCGATGTTTTCGGTGACGGACCGCGCAGCAATGGGGCAACAGTTTGGCGGCGCTGCCTCATATAGACTTAGTTGGTGTGAAATTTTCTTATCTCCTATAGTATATTAATTTGTCTTTTATTTCTAGCACCCTCTTACTTCGGATACTTCTACTCCATTTTCTTTTCCCTACCAGTTGCCTGGAAGAGATTGAAAAATAGTGTATTTGCTTGATTGATTGATTGACGACGCAATCTATCATTAAGACTTTCATCCTCACACCAATTAAAAAAATCTGCTTAGTTCTAAAAGCACACCCTTAAGCACTGTAGTAACTTTCAAACGGCTGCAAGCTGCACTATAAAATCTATATCCTCGACTTCCGAATAAAGATAGCAAGAGCGCAAATTTCTGAAACGTTTTACAATAAATTATTGCCGAGATCAGAATCCGCTGCGGATTACGATGCAGTATTTATGGGAACGACCAAGCTAAATAAAGCGAGTAGATTTTCCCAATATGCCTGGAAAGTAGGCTGCGCTGGACTTGAACGCCACAGAGTTGAAAACTTTACGCAGTAGTTATTTTAAGTATACGCCAAGACGAGCTCAGTGGCGTTATGGTTTGAGTGCTCTGGTTTCGATTACGAAAACAAAGCAACTTTCGCCATGGTCGATCTCGGGATGTGTCAACCAAAATTTGCAATCTCGAACATCTCTGTGCTTCGGAAGGCACGTTAAGCCGTTGATTCCAGTTGTTACTGTAACCGCTTTAACCCGTATTGGGCCAGCTTGGTGGTGTTATGGCCCAAGCTCCTCGTGCGTTTCCCCCATGTAGGAAGGCATGTGCCCAGCAGTGGGACGTACTGGTGATGATGATACGCCAGATATTTTGTAAACTATTATTAGATGTATTTATGACAAGTCTGATCGAGTGTTCAGTATCCTTGTCTAATAAGAGGTTGAAGGTTCAAATCTCGGTAAGGGCAGATGCTTGCATGATGAGCATGCGTAATTTTCTGGAAAATAATTTTCTATATTAGTCCATTGAAATGGTTTGCCACTTTCAAAAATATCGTATTCATTTGATAATTTCATGACATTTGTATGGAATAGTGTAACGTTGGCAGCATTATTTCATACAAAGGTCATGAAATTATCAATTGAATGAAAAATGTTTGAAAGTGGCAAACCATTTCTATGGACTAATATAGCCCACGTTTAAATTTATTGTGGCATTGACGGCACCACTCTGTATACTATTCATTGACAATCTTACGGTTAGAAAAGTATCCCACACATATACAAGTATAAAATGTTTTTCTAAGCGAGAGAAAAATTGTATTATAACTGTTATGTTATACAAACATTATTAAAAATGAGAACTTCTCCAAGTGATTAAGTAGTCAATAAATAAATAAATAAATATTATTAGTGTTTTGTTTGATGCAGACTCAATGAAAGGTCGTGATTTCCAGTTGTTTGCCGAATTATCACAAAGAGATCACCATGCTATCGTAAATATTTAAAAAGCATCTCAAATAAATTGTTTGCATACTGTCTCATCTCTAAAATATTCACTTAGCTAATTTATTTGGATTGTCTCTGATAATATTTGTTTTAGTTTTTAAAAGAACACTTTGGAATTATAACCGTTTTCTTTATTTACTAGATTATGGTACAAAACAGATTTTACAAAAGGAAAAATTGCTACGACTTAATATGTTGATGTAATCAATGCGTTAATATACAGGGTGGTGCCGTCAATATGACAATAAATTAAAACAAGAGCTACATTAGTTCATAAAAATGGTTTGAAACTTTCAAAAACATCTCGTTTATTTTATAATTTCATGACATTTCTATGAAATAATGCAGCCAATGTTATATAATTTCATACAGATGTCATGAAATTATCAAATGAATAAGATGTTTTTGCAAATGGCAAACCATTTCTATGAACTAATATAGCTCATGTTTCAATATGTTGTCGTATTGACGGCACCATTCTGTATAGTTCCAATAAGTAATGAATTGCAGTACATTTTTAAACTTATTTTTAAAGTTAAAATTCATTGTGACGATTAATTAACAATGTAAAAAGTATGTCAGACAGTTATTATTTTTCTCACATTTTTAATTGTTATAAATTTAATTTACCCTTCTCTCCCCCGAGAAAAAATATTGTTATGTGACAGTAAAGTCTAGGCAACGGTTGCTCAAAACAAGTGTCATTGTGGCACTTGTCAAAACAATTCATCTTGTGAATGAAAATTTAACGGACATTGCAATTATTGAATCGTACGATTCTGATTAAACAGCATACATTAACCTTTGATTAATGTCTATATGCTATTTCCAAATACATCTGATAGATGTGACACCTGTCATAAGCAAATCAGAATACACTGAAACTTCAGTCTACCCTCACTTAAATTATTATACTGCGATTTAGATTATTAGGTCTTAATTAAATTAGCTTTATGTAGCTTTGAGATATAGTTCTAATGGGTTTTAGTTAATTTGGGAAATTCAATATACAAAGTAATTAAACATTAAAATATAAGTTAGTTCTAAGCCCGGTTTAGTAGCTGAAATTTTAATGGATTCTTTCCCACAGCGAAATGATCTAGTTTTGGTAGAACAGTTTCGGATTGAAAGCAAAGGTAGGCAGTGTTACGGGACATGAAAGACATTTCACCTTAGCCCTCAGAATGAAAACGCACCTGATATACCAAGTGATTCTTTCCTTGTAACTGACGGTAGCCACTTACCACCAGGTGAGCCGTCATATTGCGTACCTATCATTTACTTGTATAAAAAATGTCAACAAAGAAAATATTTTTTAATATTCATTCCGACGCTCTTTTGGCAACAGTATGCTTCATAATTCTATAAAACCCCCTTTAAAGTGATTTAACTTTAGTGGCTAAGTTATTTAGAGATTAAAATGTAGTCACATTTCATATTATTATATTGTAGTCTATCATAATAATAACAACCTGTTGTCATTTATCTCTACTCATTTATCTGCGGACCTGAAATAAAGGTTTTATGCTTCTCCGATACCTAATAAAACCATAAATGCCTTCCGAAAACGCCGTAAACCCTTGATCGTTTGATAAGATGAAACGCATAGGACAGATTGTACACTCACAATCATAACATATACCCAATTCTGGCATTTCAACATCCTTATTGACTTAAGAATAAGAGTCACGGCTGAACAAACATGTACAGTAAGCAGCAACAGCGTGTGTGCTCTCAGAGTGAACAAAAATATCAGTATTGTTACAGAACAACAATTCTAATATAATGATGATAGAATCGTTTGATATACAGGATAAAAAAGGGTAATGAAATAATATAACATTGGCTGCATTATTTCATAGAATTGTCATCAAAATTATCAAATGTATAAGATGTTTCTAAAAGTGGCAAATCATTTCTATGAACTAATATAGCCCATGTTTTAATTTATTGTTGTATTGACGGCACCACCCATATGCTATAAGAAGCATCACTCAAATTTTTAACAATGATAAGGAAATAATGATAATATTCTATCAGACAACCTAGGCTCTGTCAACGTACAACACACGCACATTGCGGACGATAGTGGGACTATCTAAAGTCCGACGAAAGGGCGAGGATACGTTGGTAGCCGGATTATAATCCGGCTACCTTGTTATTTTCGGGAGGGCGAAGATCTGCCCAAGGTGGTGTTCGGTTTATTGTCCACAAATCTCACATTAATAATGTTGGACGGATTGGAAGGGTATCGGATAGGGTGGCCTACCTTATACTCAGAATCACCAAACGGTGTTCGTTGAAGGTCTTACAGGTTTACACCCCCACCTCGCCCTGACGAGGAACTGAAAGTAATGTATGAGGATATTCATGATAGAATTGAGGAAGACTTCAATGCCAGACTGGGCAAACGTGGCGAGGTTGAGTTGAAAGTGGGGCAATTTGGAGCTGGAATCCGGAACTACCGTGTTCAAACGCTATCCGATTATATGGAGAGGGGAGGACTCTTCGTGGTGAACTATCCTTCTTCAAGAAACGGCTGCATCGAAAGTGGACCTGAAAAAGGCCAGATGGTGCACCAAAAATTTGATTGACTTCATCTTCTTATACTTATAAATATATTTTATTACACAATGCAACGTGAGTGACAATATGAAAAAGAATATCCGAAAGAATTAAAAAAATTAATGTTTCTCTACTAACCATAGAGTGTGGTAGTTTAATACTCAGTGATCACTTCGCTAACACAGGGAGCGATCATCGAATGACATGAGGCACATTGAATCTCAATCAACGCTTTCAACTCGAACTGCAAAGTTGCTTCGATTGCCTGATGGACTGCAAAGATGCAATAATGGGTATATGGAAGCTGGTCTAGCGGTGGGTCCAAAGCTCTTCAAACCCAGCCCTAACAAAAAGGAAAGAATAAAATATCTCTGAGCCAACATTGAAGCTAATGGAGGAAATACGTGGAATGGTTCTGCAGTCTTCTGATGATGCTCATCGATATCTCAATAAACAGATCTCTAAGTACTTGACCATCAAACGCCGATGTAATACAGAACGTATCGAAGCGGCAACCGAGCAGAATATAATACTCTAAAGTGTTCGCAAGATGTTTTTACTTTGGCAAAGTTTGCTGACAAAGCTGAAGACGGAGATCGGCAGATTCGTTACATCACGACCTGAGCTTTTAGCCGAGATTGAAAACTTCTACAGATAGTTTTACGTGACATCACGCACACCTG
The DNA here is from genome assembly GCA_947347705.1 of Nymphula nitidulata. Taxonomy (NCBI): domain Eukaryota; kingdom Metazoa; phylum Arthropoda; class Insecta; order Lepidoptera; family Crambidae; genus Nymphula; species Nymphula nitidulata. The sequence continues at coordinate 14,842,750 of OX374636.1, forward strand.
TCACTCCTGCCAATCAAAGAACCAAATTAACCCGACATCGCACAAAAGGTATCCCGAATGTCAGCATGTTTAAAAAGCTGGTGGAGAACTGGTCCTGAAAGCTCTTCAGAAAATATGTAACTCCATCATGATTGAGTGTAAAATACCAAAAGCATTGCATAGGGGCGTGAAAGCCAACCTGAATTAAAATTTTATCAAACCACAAATAAATTCAGTCAAGTAAAAAAGAAACAGCTAATAATAATTTTTCGTCTACTTGAGATAAAACCTCAAATAAAGCCTAGCCTAAGCTAAGGTATTTTGCGTAGATTGCCAGTAATGCTCCAGTTAGTACACTCAAGCTACATTTTTATCTTTAGTGAAAGGGCTGCTCGACTTATCTTAAATAGTGTCATGTGATTTTGGTTTAATGTACCACAATATCAATTTTAAATAGTTTTAACCAGCATTCTAAGCAAAAATTTTGTTTCAGATCTCATTTGGTGTTCACTTTGGTAAGTTTATTTTAATCATTCATCTCGTCTACACTACAGGGTTATCGATTAAGCGCACTTTAGTCGGATTTAATATGAACTTTAGCAGCTTCCATGAAATCAAAACTTCGGCAATTTTGGCCATACTGTCCGGATTGACGGTATTTCTCAATATAAGCATATCGTTATTTAAAAATTGAAGTAGGGCTTGGGTAACACTATCCTGCTCTTATGAGATGGTTGACGATATAGCAAGCTTGACTAAAAAAGTTCCTATTTAATCCTGACGTATAGGAACTCAGGTACCTGCTGGGGCAGCTCACAGCACGTGACAGATTTGGCAAGTAAAAGTATAACTAGCCATAGCGTCAAATATCAAAGATCAGTTTGGGTGTGAGTTTTTGCTTCTCACAGCAGTTGCAATGCAAATATTGCTTGTGTCTTAGATAATTAACGCACCAATTCTAGAATGATTCTTAAATCTGAGGCTCTTTTGAATAATTTAAGTGTCATAATTTTATTTTTTACACCAGCTTCTACCACAAGGACTAGTGGGTCACTGGGTCATCCCAAAACCTTGGTAGCTCTGGTGGTTTGAGTAGTCACTCGCATTGTAAAAGGTCGCGGGTTCAGTTTCTGCCTGAGTCTAAGTTTGTCAAAGTCAAAAATTAATTTTGAGTTATCATCATCATGTCAGTCGAGAGCCACCCACTGCTGGGCATAGACCTTCCCCAAGGATCTCCAAGCCGATCGGTCCTGGGTTGCCCTCATCCATAGGCTTCCGGTGACCCTCACCAGATCATCGGTCCACCTTGTGGGGGGCCTACCAACGCTGCGTCTCCCAGTACGCGGCCCCCACTCGAGGACCTTTCCGCCCCAACGGCCGTCAGTCCTTCTTGCAATGTGGCCTGCCCAGTATCACTTGAGCTATGTCAGCGACCTCAGTATGATATTGAGTATTTGCCCGTAAATGGTAGACCCGTATGTAGGGTCGTCTGGGTAGGTACCACCGCCTTTTTTATTTCAGCCGTGTTGTATAAAAAAAAATGTCATTTGATTACTTCATTCAGATGAAGGTCACTGTAAAAATTTCTGCATCCGAAATTCAACCTTAACAGTAATCAGGTTGTTCATCTATTGATATGAAAGCACGTTTCATTATTGGAAAGCTTTCAAAAGAAAAAAAATATATTTTGATCCTTATAGAAAAGCTTTCGAAATTACGTGTCAGACGCCTCCTGATAATACATTTGATGTTAAAAAATGATCAAAGATATTCATAAAATATGAATGGTGTAATTTTTGAGACAGCAATAGTAATGAAAATACATTTACTTCGTAATAATTTATATTTTGTCTTTGTCCATTACGCCACCATCAGGATTATTTGTGTCATATCTGGTGTACTGGCTATAGCGGGAAGTGTTCCAAAACGTGTTTGAGACCATGTAAATACATAAAAATGTGTACCTAAGGCAAGCGCCAGCACATCAAATCAAGCGTGACCTGCATGGAAGGCATTTCATCATAGGCCTCATGATGACATCGCCCTTACTCCGTTCGCAATAGAGGCGGCTTTCGTAGTCCAACTGTGACACTTGATGTGTTGTCATCTGTATATTATTCTAGTACGTTACAATCAAAGTGCTGCAGAGTATGATAGTAAATCACCGATATTAAAGCAGACTTGCCGCAAAACAGTTCGCGTGTTTCGCATTGAAGGGAAAGGTATCCAGTGTAATTACTGGGCATGGAAGGCATTTCATCATAATGCCAAGTGATTTTTTTCTTGTTTGTGCAGGTGTCACTTACTATCACATGGCCCATCAGCTTGCTTGTCGTTTAGTTGAACAGAAAACGGTGGAGTTGCTGATTGTTTAAAAAAACTCTCACATTTTACAAAAGATCACAGCGAACAAGTAACAGAACAAAAATGACTTGATATTAATAATTTACAATGCTTTACGCATATGGGTGGCTAACAAGCGTACGGTCCGCCTGATGCTAAGAGTTTTGAGCTTATGTTGACAGGACAGAGAGACCGTTTGCTCCTAGCATAATGCTTACTCATCAGCATTTTCTCTGTAAAGCACTGCACAGCTAAATGCTATAATTTTGTAACCATAAACATTGTAACTTAATATTTGAAAAAAGTGACTACACGAGTTTGTTGCCGGAATCATCTCGTAGTCCCGTCTTCGGAACCGGAGTAAATTCAAATAGACAAAAAATAAATCGTGTGTAAATAAGCCATACAAATTGGATTTTTGACGATTCGAAAGTGCTTCTTGGAGGACCTAATTGAAAAAGACATTTCATTTCATTTTATTTTAATTTCATTTCATGTCAGGCGATCTTATACGCTTATGAGTATACTCTTTTAAGTATACTCACCGCTGGAACAAAACTCTACAAAGTACCTATTATTATCTTATGAGTATACTCAAAGCTGGAACAAAACGCTACAAAGTAACTGGTGTTATCTTCTGTATGGTGGCAGTTATACCTTAGTCGGTCGCTCAAGATTCATGCGTCTCATAAAGAGACTGAATAAGGATCAATTCAATGATAAGCTTAAATTAAAATAGCACGCTGAAAATACCCTGACTTTCAAAGCAATCGATAATGGCGTCGCGACAGTGTTTCAGTGCATGGTACTTCGGGCCGATCAACGGTTCACTAATTGAATTAAAACTTTTGACTATAGACTCAACAGAGATAGGGTAGGCATTTTGAACTCGACCTTATGCAATATCGGACGATCGACTGGCTGAGTGGTTTGTGTCCCCGACTACAGGTTACTTGGTGTGGGGTCTTTGGTTCGTATCCCGGAAGGGCCAGAAGTTTTTGAAATACGTACAGTTATAACCCTACTTAATATGCAGTAAACTACATATTATACTAGCCCGATTCACGCATATGGAGCTCACGGTGTCAGTTTGTAAGACAGTGTGAGCACGGGCTCGGGACTTTATTATTCGTATGATCCGTATGTGTCGGTAGTTAACTTATAAACTTATCAAAGTTATCTGACATCTTCAGTCTTTCCGTGACCACGATAGATGTAAAGTAATCTAAACTTCTTGTTTACCTGACCTTGTTGTAGGCGATCTTTTACCTATTTTAGTGAGTATCTAGATGTCTTTAATTTATATCCTTTATATAACACGTGTTAAAGCTAAATTACATGTCAGGAACTAAAAGGTAAACAGCAGAATTTCCGATCTATTTGAAGGTGTGTCTCATTTAATGTTTGTTCGCATCGAATTTCGTTCACCAAATGACATTTAAGTCGTGCGCATGTCTGTTAACGTTTAATTAATGGAAAAAGGTGTTGATGAAGGTTGTTAGCAAATGGAATAGTCATGTGTTGTATAACTGTGTCACTTTCATATTTTTATTTTTATTTATCTGAATTACGCAAAGGGGTCTTTTCAGCCAAGGTTACATAGCTATGTACGAACCTGACATTAGTTATAAGCAAGGGGAGTGGATTGAACTGAAGGCGACAGCAGCACAATAATAGGATTAACATTCAAAGTATGTAAATGATATTAATAATAATCATACACTCACACCTATTATCTAGCCCAAAGCACCTATTACCGTCATTAAGTGCTTGTGTTATAGATACTAGATAACGGAGTAATAATTATAATAATTATATATAAATATTTGAAATATACTAAATAAACATATAAACATCCATGATCACGCAATGAAGAAGGAGATGCTTAGAATTTTACTCGTGCTTTAGACACATTAAGTAGATAGCATCGGGGAAGTCCCTTGATGTTTTGCTATTTATTCACAGCGGGAACACAATATTTCAAGGGTAGTATATTATTTGCTCGCGATCTTTTGTAAATTAATTTGACGGTAGATCCAATTATTGTCATCAGCTTATAAACGTCCTACTGCAAGACCCAGGCCTTCTCACATGGAAGGAACATGAGGTGCTTGGGGCATACCACCACCATGCTGGTCCAGAGTGGGTTGGTGGGTTAAAGCGGTTGCAGTAACAACCGGGACCAACATCTTAACATGCACGACGAAGCATGGAGGAGAGAAAGATTTAAAATTAAATATCCAATGTTTAATGGAAATACTATATTTAGACGGCATAATATCTACAAAAAAGTTACTACTCTATAAGCTTGAAAGTTCAGAAATTTTCAAATATAGGAAGTTCTTTTTAATTCCGGACGCCAAAGAGGTTTTTAATAAAGTTTGAAAATTGGCTGTTTCACCGTGAAAAGGCGGGCGTTTCATTATAACATTAAAATAACAGTGTTCTCTGGGTTTTTGATAAGGCTGTTATTAAAACGTTTGGTTTTATAGGGGCGAGGCGAAATTACGCTTCTTATTTACATATTACAATTATTGCAAATGCTACTCAGATATTTGGCTATGGAAATTTATCATTAGAAGTTAAAGTGTTTACGCACGTGTTCCGTTTTAGATATTTGAAAAGTTTCACCATTTATCTTTCGCATAGGGTTCTGAAAGTCTTCACTTTAGGGAGCATGATTGCTTGAATTTTGACGACCAATTGATCAATTCGTCGGTAACCCTGTGTAGTAAATCAGAGGTCCTAGGTTCGAATACCTAAATAGGTAGATGTTTGTATAACGAGTTTCTTTGTTTATTTAGGTACATTTGTATAAATCTAAACTATTAAGTTATTCGCCGATGCTTTTTTATGCTGGATAATTCGCGTGAGTATGAGAACACTATCTAATATCGTTTTCATATATTTACTTTAACCATTTGCATAGTCTCTATAGCATTATTCAATCTTTCCTTACTGGTTCACTGGAGAGTTATGTGCTGTAAAATCTAGATCAATAAACAATTCAAATGGCGTCCAGCGACAAGCAAAACCTTTTGAGAATCATCATACAAATGAATATGTATTCAGTGCACGGCAAATAGCAGCTAAAAATGATACTAGATGGACAGACGACCTGGACAGGGTCAAGAAGTTCCATTTGGAAATCAATAGGGGAAGCCTTTGTTCAGCTATGGACATCATAGGCTGGCATTACTTTTTAGTTCTCCCCTCCTTCTTTTAATTATCTTCCCGCTACTTTATTAACTGAGAATCATAATTATGATCCACGATATTCTCTTTCTTAATTCTAAAATTTAAATCACAAGGCCTACTTTGAAGATCAATAAGCGTTATCGTGATAGTTATTTGAGCGTTAATTTTAACTTCTGGCCCTGATTAGTACCTACTCTAGTTCACTAACTCCGTATTAGGTGATAGAAATCGTAACTAAGTTTTAGGGTGTATACAGCTACGAGTAATTGGATTCTACACGTATAATTGTAATTTGAGTTAAAGAGAAAGTTATTAATGCAAAAATAGGATTAAGAATAGGAACTATCTGATTTTAATGAGTGGGATTCCCGAATCAAGTCAGTAATTGTAATTTTGCACCTTGCTACTTCCTTCTAAGATACCAGCACTTGTAATATAATGTTTGCTTTTCTTGGGTTATTCAAGGCAGCATTGTATTGCTTTGTCTTATGATTGAATGTGCTTTAAATCTTCATCAGTAGGCTAACCACCCTTAATACACCCCTGATGTTAAAAAATCGATAGGTCGCAGTCACGATTTATCTAGTTTAGTCTTCTTTGCCAACTTAAATTAAATGAATTATGTCAAAAGAATTATAGCTGAAAATTACAAGTAGCCTAATTAGAACCTTGTATATTCTGTAATTTACTAGCACTGAGGCACTAGTTTTGGGTCCAACCTATTAGTGGGTAAGGCATTAGAGACTCCTCTCATACTTCCTCTCATTTAAGCTCATGTCCTAGTGAAAGTGTAATTAACTGGATCTGAGGTCTTAGAAATTTGCACAAGGAATTTTACTGCGATCAATCTAAAGATTCCTTATTCAAGAATTAAAAATCTTCTGTATTTTCAACAGACGCGCTGCTTTTATTTTTATACATTTTAACAGCTGAACGTAGGCGCGATATGACAAAATTTATAAGTTCTTGACTATAAAACAAAGCATCTACAAACGTAATAAAAATGCACATTTTATATTTTTAGGAAGCTAAATAAACAGAAGATACTTCTATAGCTAAACAAATGCCCCAATAATATCACACAACGAAAATGTACACTGAATTTCCACCAAATACCAAAGTATTCGCGTGACATCTTATCGAAAAACTGTTTATAAATACGTATATAAATAAAAAAAGACCTCACATATGCAATAAATCCGTAGACCGTAGTCACGCAAAGTCGTCTTTTCACATCGTAAAATGCTAAATACACCATCTCTACACACGAAAAGGTGAATACTTGCCCTTGACGCCAACATAAAAGGCCACCTGTTTCGGTTTTTTTCATGCTAGGCATAAAATGGATAGAAAAGGCCAGCACAGTATTCAAGAGAACTAGCACTTTAGAGACAGTCTTTATGCAGTTCGTATAGGAGCGATTTTTGCAAAACATATTAGGTAACTGTACCGAATAGCAAAACTGTTTCTATTCACTGATAATAATATTCACAGTCAACGCTTATATTGATCTCCATATTACCGAAATTAGAAGCGCCCGTCTGAGACTCAGTTGGTTATTCCCAAGAATGTGATGTTTCGCAGTATTCTTCCTCTCATAAAGAAATTGGCCTTGTATACATCGTCACTTATATGAATGATGTTTAAAAAATTTACTTCCATCGCTTTTATGTCTCTTTCACACTCTTTCATATATTACCACATGTGTGAATACTTATCGTGAACACTTTTCATCATGACCCTTTATTTACACTCCTAATTCTTTACCTAGCCGGTTTTAAGCTCGAAAAATATTTATGCTCCCCATTGAAGCCACAAAATTATTCGGCTGCATAATTTTTTCACATTTCACACAAATGTGCGTAGCCCGTAATGCCTATTGTTTGTTATATCCTTAAAAATACTTATTTGTTTCCAGCGGTAGGATTTAAATGAAAACTCGAGTGTAAAGTTGTGGTTTCAGTGGTGAATGACGAAGGGTTTTCCTTATCAGTCAAGGGTTAAGTCACAGAATAAGCTTCCTATGGGGATCGCTTTTGATATCCGTTTTTACAAAAACAGGGGTACAGTCTGCTGATAAGCGGTTTCTGTAGGTAGACTATAGCCGCTTGTAAGATCAGCGATATTGTTCATTGTTGTCACGAGCATTGTTCTCTTTAACCTGTCAAGCGGCGTTATACCTCTGGAGGTCTATGACAATTAAGAAATCAATTGCATCTGGAATCTGATGCTTGACAGGCTAAAGAGCTTTGATGAACCAAATTCTGTCATTGAATACAGACTATCAAATAGACTCATTATTATTTGGACTTTGAATTATATATATTCATTCATATGCGATTCTGAAATGACAGTCTTTGGCGCCTGTACCTACAATAATATATTTTTCAACTTGCTTTTTTTTTTATTTGTTGAATCGTTTAATCGCGACTCCCGGGAGCATAATTATGAAAGTTAAAAATCAATTGTGTCTGAAGTGAATTGTCACTCCACGGTTCTTAACTCGGATGAGTTAAGAACCTTGGGACAATTTCCATTGGTATCCTAAAACTATAGGTAGTTTTGTTTTCTTACATAATTTTCACTGGTTAAAAAAATATTTGTAGTTTTATTTTCCATTTTGCAAATAAAAGAATGACAAAGTAAATGTTTCCTTTCAGTTAAATTTGCTGTATTAATATTTTAGTTTCTTCTATTCAACCATGTTCCTTTTTCCCTCCATCCATTAACTCATATAATATTTTTGTATTATGTAATTGGAGTACTCGCCTTAAGACTGAAATCTCTTCTCAAATGAGATAATTCTCCTTAGTGATGATCACAATCATTTCGATGCAAATCGACTCACGATTTGCATCGAAATGATTGATATTTTAAAAATGTTCCAATTTATGTGTTTCATTGTATTCTGCATTCGCTATACATAGATCCAACCGCAACTGCAAAAACTTAACCAAGGTTTTGTTTTAGGCTATTATGCTCTTCTGTTGAGTTTGTGAAGAGCGTTGAGCGTTCCTCACTTTTATTTAAACCATTAATCCTATTACATTATGCTACCCAGGAAAGTATACAGTTTTGTTGGTAATGTTTAGTTACCGAGTTGGGTTTATTGTTAGAATTTGGAGCATCAGTAGCTTTTAATTAATAAATATGAAGTATTAAAGCATTTAAGTTATCAAAGACTTTGTGCAACATTTCAGTTTTTGGCACTTTTCATCAAAGCTAGCCAGTGTAATCCACCTGCTGGTGAGTGGGTACAGTCACCTATAGACATCCACTAAAATGAAAAAAACATAATTTGGTGCGCTTTCAATTTGATATGCCTAAAATATCAATGCAACTGGAATTTGTGTTTTCCTTAATATTTCTGGTTTCTAAAAGTGCTAGTTACCACTTAGTACCAGGCGGACTATTTGCTTGTTGACATTGTTTGAAATAAGAAATTGTATTAAAATTGATGTGGAAAATTTTTGTCTCTATCAATTGATCAAGTCTTAATTGATCATGGCTCTCTAGTCCAGTCTCTTTAGTAGTCGTATCCGGATTTGCCTCACTGGTGCAAAAAAGCCCAGTAGTAAAATAAAACCGATTTATTTCTAGTACTGTATCATACTCCTTTCCCTCATCATCATTACCAGCCTATATATATCCTACTGCTGGACGCAGGTCTTCTTACATGGGAGAAACATATGAGGAGTTTAGGCCATAATACCCGCATTTTAAATTGATAGCAAAGCACATGCAATGAGAAGCTTGCTTCGGATTTTTCTCTGAAGCAAAGGACTTCCAGCCAACCCATGTATGTGTAAGATATTTCGAGTAACCAGCAGACAAAACCATACAGTTTTACTATTAGTGTTTTGGGCTTACAATTCTGTAAGATAACGGTGTTGCGGCTTCAAAAATTAGGCGGAAAATACCACTAGACAGTTTAAGAGTTTTAGGCTATAACGTAAACGTTTAGCAAACTTTATCTTAAGCCTTAGTAAGAGTACCCAGAGTCGCTTTTGCAACTTCGTGCCATTTAGCTTTGCGGTGGTATTCCAAAATTTTAAAGGTAAAATTGTTGGGAGTTCAGGAATTTTGCCTTTCAGATTTACGTTTGAGGTGACCCTTATTGTCTTGTGGTGGGTTTAATGACTGTCCTTGTCGCTTATAAAATAATTTTTCAAATAAATGTTTGCGTTGTAATTTTTTTAATATTGTCTGACTAAATTAAAGCCTTAAAAATCCTTATAAAGAACCTCTTTTGAGTCAACGCAAGCGGTGTTGTTTCGTGTTTTTTTGATTTGATCAGTTTGACAAAAGATTGAAATTAAAAATTCAAATAATTTAGAACCAATGACAAAAGAAGTAACGAAAAATGGCTAATTGTATTTATTGTTATGCTGTTCTCAAATGTAAAAAGTGACGCGCCGAAGATCAAAAACAGGAAATGATGCAATAGACAAGTGGCTTTGAGTATCTTCGGGTATCGCGAATGCGAGGTTGCTCCCAAAAGCAATTTACATAAGTAAAGAAAAGGATAGTTGATAAGGGTCAGGGGAAAACTCATCCAGTGTCGAACCCCTCAAATTTCAATTTTTATTATTTTTTCCCTATATGTGCCATCCTATCTTCCCTGGGAGGAAGATGGGGAAATGTTGGGCTCACTCTTACTAAGACTCCCGTAGTGTATCTATCGCCACCATCTGGTCAAATTTGATGCCTAGCCTGTTGATTAATTGGGTGAATTAAATGCCTAGGCCGATGGCTTTAATTGAACTAGACTCACTTAACGTCTAATAACGTGGCGTATTAAACATATGCGCAATTAGATGCCTAGGCGGATCGTTTTGTACTGAAAAGTTATGGTATGATTGGTAGGTTGAAGATTTTTTTACCACTTATAACCTAAACGATTTTGGATATCAGAGCTCGTAAAAAAACCATAAACTTACCGATCACTCAAACAGTAACACAAAAGCTCTTGGATTTAAATCACCTGCCTAGGTCCAATCCAATGGCTATTTTAACCAGATGGCTGACATGACAGCCACCTGGTTAAGCGTTGCACTCAATGACTTGGCTAGTTGTCCTTCAGCCGTTTGATTTGATACCGGCGTTTGATCAACGGCGTAGGCATCCAGTTGAGCGGCCAATTTAGTCAGACGGCTGCGACATATCCACTTATTTGCGGCTGTCAGCAACTAAGGGTTCTCCTAACGCACAACTTCAATTTTAGCTGCAGGCGAAGCGACTTTTCAGTTCAGCTCGAATCAGGAGAGAAGTAGGGTATTATTTCATTCGAGAGTCCACTGCTGGACAAAGGCCTAAAGATTTCCACGACGGCGGTTGTTAATGCAAATAATGACACCAGGGTTTTTCAAGTGCAAAAATTATTTACTTCATTAAAATGTAATAAAGTAGGTTAACAAATTGTATGAGAAAAGATCATCATCATCATCACCAGCCTATATACGTCCCACTGCTGGGCACAGGCCTTCCTACATGGCAGAAACACATGAGGAGTTTGGGCCATAACACCACCACGCTGGCCCAATGCGGGTTGGTGGGTTAAAGCGGTTGCAGTAACAACCGGGACCAACGGCTTAACGTGCCTTCCGAAGCACGGAGGAGCCCAAGATTATAAATTTAATTGACCCATCCAAGGACCGACCATGGCGAAAGTTGCTTTGTTTTCGTGATCGAAACCAGAGCGCTCAATCCACTACGCCACCGAGCTCCTCGGAGCATGAGAAAAGATAGAATGACAGAATAAAAAACAAAAACTTCTTCTTCTAAAATAATCGGCGGCTTTCGTCGTCGCCCTAAATATACAAAGGAGGCCGCACGCTGTCTTCGCCTACGCAACTTCTTTGTAGGTTCGCGCGTGAACAGCGGTCCTGCGCTGCACGCACCCTACTGCTACCTGCCTAGGTACCCGACTGGTAGGTGCCCGACTGGTGTAGCTTCTGTCCCTTACAGAAGATGTTTTACGGTGAGTGAGGTCGCCTGAGCTCAAGCGTCTATTTCAGCAGGAGAAACCGTCTTCTATATTTTTTATACATATTATTCATATTCATTTAATCACTTCGAATTTGTAACATATTAGTACACGTTAAATGTTTATAGCAAGATGTTAGTGATAGTTACAAATTGACCTTTTCAAGGCATTCGTGATAGTATAACTTATATATAGTTTAACTTATAATAGCTATTTATCTGTAAGTAAGCGTATAAAAACAATAATCTTCTATGTTCATGTCACTAAAATAAACGTCAAATATAAAAGAAAATAATAATAATCAGATTAAATAATAATAATAAAGTAAAATGTCAATGATAGTAAAATTGAATTAAAATTAATAACAATAAAACAAAACAAAAAAAAACAAAAAAAAAAGCATAAATTAACAAGGGTGTAAATGAAATTATGATAGAATCTAATTAAAATGGATCATTAAAATATTCCCTTAAATTATAATATGCCCTTTTCATAAGCGTTTTCTTTAACACATTCTCGAACTTACTACCTTGGAGGGTCTTTATAGTTTTTGGCAAGTGGTTATATATTTTAATTGCCATGTAATATGGGCCATTTTTGTAAAGTGTCAGATGCGGGGTAGGCAATACCAAATCATTACCTCGGCGCAAAGCATAACGGCTCGGCTTATCACCGATACGTTGAAAGTAACTTGCGCTTTTCGGCACAAGGCGGCATAATTCGAATATGTAGATGCTAGTGTAACTGTTAACATTTTATATTTCTCAAATAATAACCTACATGAGTCTCTCGGTGCTGTCAGCGTTATTATTCTGAGACATCGTTTCTGCAAGATGGATACTGCATTCACATCAGTCGAGTTGCCCCAGAAAACAATTCCGTACCTTATCCACGCAGCAGCATGACAAACACACACACACACACACATATATATATATATATATATATATATATATATATATATATATATATATATATAATATGGCTAGCCGCATGCTTGTTTGTCACCTTTGTCGTAGAAGAAAAAGATAAGCTTATCCATATTGGGTATTTTTTTTTCACTAAATTTAATGTACACAAGACTAGAATTGGTAAAATCTATCAATATTCTTAAACCAATATCATTAAACAAATTCAATTTATTCACATTAGGATTGTTAGAGGATATGTTTGTCCGTATTGTTATGTATAGTTCCCGAAGGCTGACTCTGTAATAAAGACAGTGACATAGTTGGTAAGCGTGTCATTAGCGGCAGTTAGTCATGAATGGCAATTTAAATAAGTAAATACTAATTTCAGACTGAGGCCTCAACGTAAGTTAGATCGTTATCTCTAACATTTCCTTCCAATTTAGATATAAGCGTTTTAATACGAAAATAGCTCCTATTACGACTAGTTATGGTTGGTAATTCATGAAAGTTCGTCTCTGATGAGTTAGTTACTGTACTTAGTTAATCAATTTTACTGCCGTACTTAAAGGCATTAAATGGATGATTAGATAGTTCCTAAGGTTGTATTTGTCATACTAAATCTGTAATAAACAGTTATTAATGGTCGGTGTTATATATTTCATGGAACTTTACTGTTGGTATGTGTTTTTTTACATAGATGATAAGCAAGCCAATGGCCCATCTGATAGCTGGTGGATACCATCGCCTATAGACACTTGCAATCACTTAGTATTTCAGGTGTGTTGTCATCCTGAGACCTAAGGATAAATGCCTACCATGCCCAGTAATAATACAGGCTTTCTTTCCCTTTAGTCCGAAACACAGCGTAGCGTTTTTGTGGCGTGTTGGACTAACACCCACCAAAACCCCAGCCGTACACCTTATTTTCTGGCAGCCGATGGTTTTGTAGATAGTATGTGGTCACACGTCATCAATTTCCATGCAAGGCAGTCTCATCGTCGGGAGGCTGTAATACCCTCCTTCGTTAAAAGTTGACCGGCATGAGGGTGTATACGTGGACGTACAGTCAGGCAGCGATTTCCTTCCGTTGTCCGAAGCACCAGATACTATGTGGACTGTTGGAACCGCCCATATCACGCTCAGCCACCTCCTTCTGCGTCATGATGAAAAAGAAACAAACACTTTTCGTTATCCTTTGTAATGCGCACGGCCAAAGAACGGCATGCAGTACCGGCCTCGGTAGCCTTCTGCTTATAACCTGAGTTTCATCAAAGCTGGGTTGAAAAGACACCTTCTGGGTAACCTCGCTATATCATCCAATCCTCTCTTAACATCACTCGTAGTAACGTTGGAGTCAGAAGCAAGCCCATTTTATTAAAAAAAATCATAAAAAGAAAGAGAAAAAAAAAGAATTGAATGAATGTTTTGTTTCTACAAAGCACGACAAACGACTCTACACCACCTGATGTAAAGCGGTAAAAAGAGTCCATATGCGAAGACAGCTAGTCCAGAAGACAGCTTTTCCAAATAGGTGCTTTTTCACGCCTCTTTTGAAGGAACCTATGTTATAGGAAGGAGGGAACACATGTGCTGGCAAAGAATTCCAAGTTCCGGAAGTACGACAAAGAAACGAAGTACTAAATTTCTTTGTGCGTGATGTTGAGGTGGAGACAGTGAATTGATGACTGCAAAGACCGGCACGCGTGCACCTGAGTAGGAAGGGGGAAGGTGGGATAAGGTAAATAAGCTCTTCAGAGCACTCTTCGTGATATAGTCTAAGCGACGCAATGTCTCGACGCAATTGCAGAGGCTCAGGGTTATTCGTGACCTCTATCTACATCGCCAATGATACGGACAGCACGATGCTGCAATTTGTCCAGGGCATCGAAGAGGTAATTGGCGGTCCCATCCGGACCTGAGTTTTGTAAAGCAGGCGGCAGGCGTGAAAAATTGACGCACCTTGTTCAGCTTCCGTGAGGCTGTTTTGATCACGTTTTCGATGTAGTTCCTGGAATTCAGATCGCAACATATCTCAATGCCGAGCAAGTTTAAGGAGCCCTGTGCCGAAGGAGTAGTACCCTGAAGAGAGGGAAGCGGAAGGAACGGCGACATTTTGGCTGTGAACCTGTGTTTTCTTTGCATTGAACTCAACAAGATTGTTAGAGATCTATTAAGGTTCAACACCCAGTTGAGCTCAATGGTCAGATTCTTATGTCAAGGCGACCTTTGAAGATAGGTAGTACATAGTATTAATGTCTCATTATTTCTAATAATTGATGACACTATCAGACGTCACTATTATAATGACTATGGACATACATTTGATTGTCCGCATGAGTTTTATACGCTCATAAAATATACGTGTTTAATATTCTGTAATGTTATATTATCTGTGATGGATATACATAAAAACGAACTATCGTCTCGACCATAATAAAGTCACTTAGCTGTAGCCTTTTTTGAATTCAAACAGAATTGTTAATTTGTCGGTTAATTTTCTTATTTGCAACTTGTGTGCTTTTATCAAATAAAAGTTTATTTAGTTTTCTCCTTATTATTATTATTATCATCACGAATACTCACGCCATGTGACGTGTCCTCACAACATAATGGGGCGAAAGCGATAGGTCGTTTATATTCCTATTATACATTGACCGGAGAGCATAACGGAAAGTTGTATGATAAAAAAAAGTCGGCTGCAATTTCGGACTGGATAATATTCGACGGATGCCTATTCAAATACCGAAAAGAAAAATCTTTGAACCGTTTGTTGGTCGGTTGAATCACTGTGCAAGACATTCATGCGTAAGAAAGGTTCAGACGAAAATACCTTTGTAATAATGCCGATTCTTTACAATCTCGAAAACTAAAGACCAATGCTTCTGTTTGATTCCAATGAATCAAATAAAGGATAAAATATATACGATGTCACCTGGCTTTTTAAAAATTCAATTTCAGTATCGTCTAATTAGCCAATACCTTGAGTAGTTCCACATTGATAGAACCTTATCGGTTTCGCTACTTTCACTGCCACCGCTTTAAAAAGCGTGTCAGTTATCTAGAATGTAAATCTCGTTAGCTAAAGGTCTACATTTCACTTGCGAAGTAGCAGCTGAATGGTTCATGAAATTCAATCAATGCAAGGAGTGCCGTCGGACAATGTGACGTTTTGCAAATATTAGCATTTAGATATACGACGCAAGACACAAGCGTCGCGTCTTTGACAATTCTGTACAGAGACAAAGTCATCCATAATTATTTCCAACATAAAATATTCATAATTATATAAAAAAAATAGTGTGTCATTCATTCAAAACTCATAGTCACATTATATTTCAATCCATCGGGCGTCTTACACGGCTAATGTGAGAGTTCAAATTCGAGTCAAAAGGTTTCCTAGTACAATTTTTATATATTTCAAAAATTGCTAACATATTAAAATAGTAGCGATGTACGGAATGAATTTTGTTATTCCGATTGATAGGTACTAGTTTATTTGTAAGATCTAAATAATGTACTTACTAAGCAATAGTAAGTACACTATTTGAATCTTACAAACTGCACCTGTGTTAAGTGTTTATTTCCTGCTTTGTCTTTGTTTCATTTTCTAAGTTTTTTTTGAATACATCTATTTAAACATAAAAATATTTTTACCACTATTACTTTATAGGTCTAAAGTTCTCACATGTTTATTTATGATGAAATGCGTGTTACTTATCACTGAGACGAACATAATCATCATATCAGCTATGATGTCCACTGCTGCAGTGGTCATCATGAACAATGAGCTCCTCCATCGTTTCCAAACGGAACTGACGAACATACTATATTCTTATTTCCGTTTAGTACAATTTTAATTAGGAATCGCTTGATCGTGTCCCAAGAGCCACCCAACATCCGTAATAACGAATACATTCCGCAAATCGATATCTTTCAATTTCTCTATTTAGTCCATTTGGCGGTTGCGTGACTGCCTCCAAATGTTGAGACAACCTATCTAGTGATGTAACAGTGGATATTTTGTCGACTTAAACAGAACAGGAGTTTTCCATTTATTACTTTTGTCAGGCTATGTTTGGGCACTATTAAAAGTTGGATCATTCATTCTTATTTGATTAACGTGTACATTTAGAATGAACAAGCTTTATATATTAACTATCGGTAGTTCAACTTTTGGAACCGGTGTAAATTCAGACATGACAGACAGAGACTATGACATTGTTAGTTAAAATATTTTTTGTGATAGTTGTAAAAATGTGTTTTTGACTATTTAAAAGTGCTTCTTTGTGGCCTATTTAAATAAAATAAAAAATCTTTCTTTCTTTCTTTCTATCGAATTACATAGTAGTTTTTAAGGTTTTTATTTCTTATTGATTGTATGAATGCCATTTTATCCAGGTTTTCTATTTACACGTCATTATAGGAATTCGACCAGATGTATTTTTTTTTTCTTTTAAAGGTTGAAATCCATACTGATTGCGTCTTTTGCCTACATTATGATTACTGGTGTCCCAAAATGACAGTCCTAAATCTTAAATGAAGTAATTGCATGTAACATTGCATCACAAATCTGTTAATAACCCAACGATGAGCAAAGTTGTATGTTAATACCTGAGATAGATGATCCACATTTTAATAATAACTTTTTGACTTGTTATAAATTATTCTGTTGTACATAACCCAAAGTAATAGCGTAGATTCCTGCCAGTCAATGTAATAGTACAAAAGTTGCTTAGAAAATTCAATTAATTATTAACAGAGTTTGCTGGGAACTAAATTGTAGTGGGCCTATCTCTACCAGTGAATAGGGTATTGTATCGAGCTATATACACAATGCTTGGAAACGAATCACGGACTTATGAATATCTAAAACCATAGAACCTAAGAGTTATATTTGTTTACCAAAGCGAATCACGGACTTATGAATATCTAAAACCATAGAACTTAAGAGTTATATTTGTTTACCACCATTATTAAAAATTCCTAGTCAAGTAAGAAAGGGCTTTTACCTGCGATCGGCACCTCTAGCATTCAGGAGATTGCAGCCTAATAACACTACATTTAAGTGCTGTGTTTCTGCGGTGAGTAAGGTCGCTAGAGATTGTTGAAAAAGCGTTACGTCTTTTTGATGCTTGGACTCTGATATAACACTAGGCATTAAGAGAAAGGGCAAATTTATAAATGCGCAAAATTATAAATGCCTTTGAAGTGCCTGACATTGAACATACGTGTCCCTCTCAGATAGGGTTGCCAGATGATAATTTGATAAAGGAGGGCAGATGGGTCTAAAAAGGAGGATTTTCTGTAAAAAAGGAGGACGACATTCAGAAATCAAACGATTTGTTTTTATATTTATTTTCTTTATTTTAATTATATTTAGCTGAGCTACCAATTTAGAAAAGAAGATTTTTTTCTTCTTCTTAGTTCTTGGTTTTTTTAACAAATAATTATGAAAATCTTCACATGTCATGTTTTTGAATTTGTATTGAGTAAGAATTAAAGATTTAACTGACTGCACACTTAGTCTATTCCTCTCTTTGCTCCACTGAGTATTAATCAGTGAAAAAACTCTTTCGATATTTGCATTATGTTCGCTTATACTTACAAAAATAAAACTCGCAGATCTTGAGCAGTTCTGATAACATTCAATATTTTTATTAAAGTAGATTGTCCACTGCTCGTGCAACTTCAAATCATAATATGCTTTAGCAAAAAGGAGGACTTACAGTAGGTAAGGGAGGACGAGAGAACAAAACATGGAAAAGGAGGACATGTCCTCCTTTTGGATACCATCTGGCAACCCTACTCTCAGCCAGCATCATGATGGCTCGTACTACTCTTCCCTAAGTAAAAGGTATTTTGCAGAGAGCAGTTAATAGCGTTGTTGTCACTGACAGCCAGATACCAACAAACTTACTTACTTACATGTTTACTAGGTGATAGGGTTGTCTTGGTAGGTATGGCCTTTCCTATTTCAGCCGTAATATAGTTCGATGTGTTTGGAACTGAAAGAAAATATAGCGAGTGTAATTAGGATAACAACAAACCTGCAATACACTAGGTCGGGCATCAGCTTGCTTAATTGTCATTTAGTTGTATTAAAAAGCCAGGTATTATTCAACGTAAATATGTTTTCACAGAGCGCTTCTCCGACAGATGAAAATTGCGTGTCATCAATCAGAACATATCTTTGCTTATTGATAATCTTTATCATCATCATCATACCAGACTATGATGTCCACTGCTAAACAAAGGCCTCTCCCATCGATTTCCAAATGGAACGGTTATGTGCAGCCTGCATCTAACGGCTCCTCGCGACCCTGGGCAGGTCGTCTATCCTTCTAGTAAGAGGCCGTCCTACTTTGCGCTCTCCTGTACGTGGTCGCCATTCAAGAACTTTAACGCCCCATTGGCCGTCCGTTCTGCGTGCTATGTGCCCTGCCCACTGCCACTTAACGCTAATCCTATAAGCTATGTCATTGAATTTGGTTCTCTTACGGATGCCCTCATTTCTGATTCTGTCTCGCAGAGAAACCTAACATAGCTCGTTCCATAGCTCGAATAATCTCATTGAAATGAAAAAATGGATTAGGTTTGTCAATATTTATAACAATTGCCCTTCTAACTTCTAACGTCATCAGATAGGAGTTTTCAATTATTTCAACTAAATTAACCAGGTTCAATAACAGTCGTCGTTATCAAGGGTGTCCTATCTGAAAATGTTCATTTTGATTCTGTCCTTCACATTGCGAATGCTATTGTGTCATATTGACTTGTACATTGGGTTGGTTGTCGGTTTGCGTAAGTGACATTGAATGACAGTACAGGGTTGGAGTCAGGGATTTGAATGCTTACTCTATTCCTATATTAATTATCATAATGACAGAATAATTATAAGACAAAGATTTAGAGTAATGTTTCAGCAGTTAATTTAGGGGTGACCTTTGTCCAGCAATGAATGACTGAAAATGATACTTTACAAAATAAAGAAAATTGTGCAGCTAGCACTCCACTTTAAAAGGTAGATACAATATGATGGGAGGACGTAACTTCCGCTATGTCTTTGATTGTCAATGTACTTCCAGAATTAAATTTTGGTGTTCATATATGTATAATAAAGGACACCGTCAGCTCAAAATATAACAGAAAGTAACGTAACTTATAGAAACAAACAAACTTATAGAAAGTAAAGTAACTTATAAATTTAACCATGATCGTTTTAAGGAATATAATAATGCTACATAGAAATAATTAAGCGAGAATTCAATCCAGTATTTCAAATGTACCAATTCCTATTATCAAAATTGAATTTATATTTAGTTGTACAGCATGTTGAAATTAAAGATAACCAGCACTATTTCAGCACTATTACCAGGGGAGCCCGGTGGCCTAGTGGTTTGAGCGCTTTGGTTTCGATTACGAAAACAAAGCTACTTTCGCCATGGTTAGTCCCTGGATGGGTCAATCAAATTTATAATCTCGAGCTCCTCCGTGCTTCGGAAGGCACGTTAAGCCTTTGGTCCCGGATGTTACTGCAACCGCTTTAGCCCACCAACCCGCATTGGGCCAGCGTGGTGGTGTTATGGCCCGAACTCCTCATGTGTTTCTGCCATGTAGGAAGGCCTGTGCCCAGCAGTGGGACGTATATAGGCTGGTGATGATGAGCCCTATTTCTATGGTAAATAATCATAATCAAAGTGTATTTGAAAAATGATACCCTTATACAACAAAAACCAGAAGCAAAGACAGAGCGTGCTTTCCGAAGCACGGAGGAGATCAATCTTAATTTTGTGTGCTCTAAATAATCTTCCTAGCCCCGCCCCACGTCCGTTTGGAGGACAAAATTGAAGCATCTGCGCCTGACGTAATCAAGCCCTTGGTGCAAAGATTCTCCAGCGCAATACGAGCTCGTAAAGAATGAACTTAGCAACATATAATAGATTTGATTTAGATAGATTACTAGCTGACCCCGCAAACGTAGTTTTGCCATAAAAAAAATGTCAAAAAAAACAATTAATAGTAGCCGATTCTCAGACCTTTACCTTTACCCTTTAGACGAGAATTTTATATATTATAGATTTGAAAATGATCTATATACTTAAAAGTCTATGTTTATATTTGTTCTTTAGGCATTGACGACCGGCTGGCCGAATGATCTGTGCGCCTTGCTATACAGGCTACTCGGTCGGGGGTCCCGGATTCGAATCCCGGTGGGAGCAATAGTTTGTATGATGAGTACGAGCATTTAATTTTGTTTACGAGTCATGGATGTTAATATGTTTATTTAGTATATGTTTAATATTTATATACATATTATTTCTCCATTATCTAGTACTTTGCTTTGGGCTAGATAATAGGTGGGAATGTATAAATATTATTATTTATTTTATTCCAAAACTATTTATCAAATTGTGATGAAACTTTGGTGTGGTGTTCTGGGCTCGTTCCGGGGTTATAAATATTTTTATTATGCTATCAGTTTTCTCTTTTCGGGAATTGCAAAGCATGCCGGGTCCTACTAGTAGGATATGCATATAAGAGATCTCCAAAAAAGCAGAATGCTCACCAAAATAATTTGAGTGAGTACTCTGGATAGCTTTTTTAACTTATCCCGCCTTCCCTCTTTCTACTCAGAAGCACGCGCGCTGGTCTTCTTTAGTAACAAGATACTTAGTCAAACTTTCTTAACTTGGAATTCTTTGCCAGAACCTGTCTTTCCTCCTTCTTATAACATGGTTCCTTAGTTAAGAGGCGTGAAAAGGCACTATATGGGCCAGCATGGTGGAGGCGGCTAGAACATTGTGTTCAAGATGTGCTAGCTGGCTTCGCATATGGACTGTTCCTACTGCATCACAATAGGGCTAAGCCATTGCTTTAGTTCTCTGTGTATTTGGAACTCAATCAGTTTGAGACCCGTTGTCAAGCCACAGATTCCTGATACAATTGGTTTTTAATTGTCATATGATCCCCGGGAGTCATACGTGGCTTGATAAGTTATCAAAGCCAGATTTTTTAGTTTCTTTTTCAAGGAAGGTTAAGCAAGCAGATGTCACTTGATGGTAAACTTCATACTGCTGGTGTGTTGACATTCTAGAGGCCAAAGACGTTAATGCCTCTATGCCCGCCACGCCGTATAATTACACTGGCTTCCTATGCCTCTATGCCTGCCACGCCCTATAATTACACTGGCTTCCTATGCCTCTATGCCTGCCACGCCCTATAATTACACTGGCTTCCTATGCCTCTATGCCTGCCACGCCCTATAATTACACTGGCTTCCTATGCCTCTATGCCTGCCACGCCCTATAATTACACTGGCTTCCTATGCCTCTATGCCTGCCACGCCCTATAATTACACTGGCTTCCTATGCCTCCACACCGAATCGATAGAATATTGCACAAGAACTTGAGAGCGGATATCTGAAAGGGTTATTTATATTGCACGAAAGTTTTATTGACTTATAGCAAATAGCGCTTAGCCTTGGCTACAGTCTATATTTGATATCTTCTTTTGTTTAGTAGCACTTCATATAGTTGCAGCTTTAGCTCAGTTTCATATTGATTTTTAACTCTCCTATGATGCATTGATGTAATGCCTGTATTTCAACTTAGGAACTGTAGAAATAAACAAATACATTAGATCAGCTTTAGCTGTATGGGCTTGTATTGTTGTTACTTTTTTTTAACAAAGCACGATAAACGACTCAACACCACCTGATGTGAAGCAGTAAGAAGAGTACGCGAAGAAAGCTAGCGTAGCTTGAAACACACTGTTCACGCCTCCCTTGAAAGAACCAAGGATGTGCTTGCAAAGAATTCATAGTTTTGGAAGTACGACAAAGTAACGAGTCACTAAACAGCGCGCGATATTGAGGTGGAGACTGAGAGCTGATGACCCCGAAGATGAAGGAACGGGGAAGACGGGGATAAGCTCGAAACTTAAAATTGGTTACTAAGATATTTTAAACACAATATTTAAGTTACCTTAAATATCGCCAACTGCTAACCATACCTATTATATATGGTTTTGATTAATCACGTGAAGTAATCCCTTTGCCTTGCCTACAGGGGGAGAATTCGACAAAAAATAAACAAATATCTACCTACTTACACGTAACACACAGAAATAAACATAGTGTTACTAACCACTGAAATATACAACCCCTTACAGAAGATCGCAGCCAAATAACGCAATTTTGTAGTTGTGTGTTCCTGTGGTGAGGAAGGTCGCCAGGGATCATTGAGGATGTGTAATGTTGGGAGCAGGGGGACTTGTCTCCTATGCAACCAAGCTTTCTCCGGTGCATTAGGTGCTACGTGGGCATCTACGCATCAGGTGGGCCGTACAAGGGGGTGCCATTCCGCAGTTTAGGTATGCCGACGCACCTCTTGGACATGTGTATGGCAGTAGGTTGCCGCTCAGATCACGTGTCGCCGAGTCGCACGTTTTTACATCGATATAAATCGAAGAGTAAGAACCCTGCTCTATTGCCGCCGAATCGGTTTCGCGACTTACACACAATTCATTAGCAAATTACCATTCCACAAGCAACATTTGTCAATGTTTTATTACGCAAACTAATGCTTTAACAAGGACATCAAATCGCAAACATGCATATGACAAGCAGGCATTCCAAAAATGCATTATTAATTAAATTTTTAAAAGATATACTGACATGTCAACAAGATACAAAACCATGAATAATATTTTGCAAATAAATTGTTTGACTAAATTTCAATTACAAACTTTTTGTTTACTAAAATTTGACTTTGCTATTTTACAAATTAAATATTATTAATTAATAAATTACCATTAAAATATAAAAATTTTCGCAATGCGCGTCCAATCAACACAAGTCGGAATGCGCTGAACTTGATTAACAAAGATAAGTCGTTTCAGGCGCTTCTTATGTTTATATATTTCTTTTGTTTTCAGGGATTCTTATGTTTTTAGAATGAAAATTTAATAAATGATACGGTGCCATACCATAAATTGCCTAATGGCTTTAAACCAAGTAACCATATTATTAAAGAAAAATTGGTCAATAGATCTTTGTCGTTTAACGTATTTGTGTTAGGAAAAATTTACTAATGTTCTTTTGCGAAATGTCAATATATGAAGAAATTACTTTATGAGATGAAAAGTTTGTGAAACATAAATAAATGGAACGTTGATTTGCGAAATGATAACTTTGAATTTCGTTGCTTGTTTTCTGTAAATTTGTTTAATAACTGTTGATCAACCAAAGGGGAACCGTAAACTTGACTTTTGTTCGAGAGTGAACCTTCTGTTACACTAATAAGTATTGTGTGCCGTACGCTTGTTTGACCTGTCGTCGGGCCTAATTTCTGTCATTTGCTTTATTACATACTAAAGTAACTAAAATCAAAATATCTTTATTTAAATAGGCCACAAAGAAGTCTAGTCTAGTTGTATAAAAAAAGAAGCACTTTCAAATCGTAAAAATCATATTTTTATGACGATCACAATAAATATATATTAACTAACAACGTCATAGTGTCTGTCTGTCCGTCCGTCTGTCTGTCTATTTGTCGTCTGAATTGATACCTCCTTTTGTCATAGTTTAAACCCTTCTAATTCCAAAACAATAAAAGCCTTCCTTGATCTCCACCGCTCATAATGTCTCTTAAACTTGTCAGATAATCTGATATGGCTTAGAAGGTATTAGAGGGTAGGAAGTCCTATTTAGATGAAGGTGCGTAATCCGATAAAGCTTTATCAACAACTTTGGTTGAATCTGTTGGACTTTATTAAAAACTTTAAAGCAAGGAAAGATAAATTTATACAGGAATATTGATTCTTAAGTTAAATGGAGTTATTAGGAGTAAGTAATAGTTTTGTGTATTCTAGCCATTTCATGATGTAAAAAACTTAATTAGGTTTAAACAGGTATTCAAATCGTACCTATTTATATCCATAAAATAAAATTTGGGATGTAAGAAGGAGAACACATAACCTGTTCCCACCTTCTTATATCATGGATTCCTGTAAACAAGGCGTGAAAAGGCACCTTTTGGGCCGGAAAGGTGGAGGGTTTTTTTTATACTACCAAGGTGGCAATCAAGCATACGGCCCACCTGATGGTAAGCGGTTAACGTAGCCTATGGACGCCTGCAACACCAGGGGTATCACTTGCGCGCTGCCGACCCTGTAAAAACCTTTTCACGCATTTTTTGGAGGGTGTTAGAAAAGTGTGATTCTAGCTGCATTAGTTGTCTTTGCATATTATTATACCTAGTCTTTTCTTACTTATTGCAGAAAAAGTTTTTTTTTGGAGTTGGTGTTACACTTACTTTTGGTTTGCAAACAGCTTAGCACCAACTTAAAAGAATAGCTTTTTATGAAATCAATACCTACTTAATTTTAATTATTTATTCATTTTTAGTGTTTTGAAGTCGGTTTTTATTTTTGTCTAAACATTTTTTTACAACTTTCAGTGATAGATTTTGAAGGTCAAAGCCAGACGGGTGACCGCAGACCAACCTGGTAGTATTCCAAAGCAAAAATAATTTATCAAGCACCAATAAAAAGTATCAAGAAAGCAAAATCCACACTTACGTTCATGACTTAATTAAGCCAGTTATTTTGATTTAAAAAAAAAACTTAGGGACTAATGAAATAAATCTTTATAAATGATAGAGTTCTGAGGTAACTGAGGTTCTGAGGTAACATCAAAAGAAAAACAACATAAAAGGAAAAGACTAAAAAAGTAATATAAACAATTTATTAAAAACACAAAATAATAAACTCTCTTTTACGTAAGCCAACTTAGATAAAGCGTTAATGTAAAAAACCAATTGTCATTTTGTATAGGCTTGTCCCTTTCACTCGCTACCTTTCTTGCTCATCAGTCATACAAAAATGAAAGTGGTTTCTTTATGTTTTTGCTAATTTAGCTAAAGTATAGTGTCTACAGAAAAGTAGTACTTGCTACCGAGGGAGAGTAGTGGGAAGTGGGTGGAATGGGATCGGCACTCGCATGGACTCGTCTTCTTAGGAGACGAACAACTTCTGCAGGCAACGTTACGATTTCTCTTGATTTGTATTGAGTAGGCAACCAACATGGGATTAGATAGATAAATAGATTATTTTCAATATTTCTCCGTTATCTAGTATCCATAACACAAGCTATTAGTGATGCTTACTTTGGGCTAGGTAATAGGTGTGAGGGTATGAATATAATTATATTCATTTTATACAAAGACATAATAAAGCAAATTACAAAGAACTAAAACAGGTAACCTTAGGAAAGCATGATAAATCAAAGTCGAGACGGGATAGTGCACTTAAAGTAGAAAAAAATATAGCGATACCATTTGTTTATTTAACATTATAAATAAATGTAAAATAATAATAAAATAAATGGAGTGTAATATATACTAATGAATACATTATATCTATGGTAGAGAGGAAAATAGAGAGAAAACTCCAACTTGAGGAAAAAGTTTTTGATTGTACTTTTGATCAGGCAGACAGTCAGCTAGTATGCTACCTTTGTCATATAAATAAAAAACCTTAAAATAATAATTATAATTTTCAACAGTAGCAGTATGTAAAAATAGTTATTTGTTATACAAGAGTGCAAAGTTGCTTTTTAACCGCGTGCTCGCAATTTTGATGACCGAGTAAGCGAGGGAATCAAAAGAGCACGAGGTGAAAAATCGTAGCACTCGAGTGCAACACGTAACTTTTCTACTTGCTACATGAATGTAGCAAGTAGAAAAGTTACTTAAGTTGAGTGTAATATTTTTTCATCCCCCCATCTCTGAAAGAGTCTTTTTGCTCTTCGATATCTGAGTGCAAAAGCCATTTTTATCCGCTAGAGGATACAGTAAAATTGAATTTAGAACATCGTGTGCACTAAGTATGTAAATTCAAAACATCATTAAACCTCTTTACTTCTACCTATGGAGGTAGAAGTAAAGAGGCTTAATGACGTTTTGCCGAATTTATCATACAACCTTTTTTCACTTGGTAAAAACTCAGACTCGGCTCCTTCTTGGTGTACTTTTTGTTTAATTTGCTTTGCGCGCGCCATTTTCTTTTCACGACATATTTGATAGGGTTTTTTTTTTTCTCTTTATTTTTTTACAGGACTTTTATTCTAACGGATATGTCAGTCCTATTGAGAACTTACTAAGATTACATAAACATTATCACTGCTGGTCGGAAGACAGTCGCGGCAAAGATATAAAACGATACACCACTTTGGCTTCCTCCGACACTGGTTGAGCCAAAATGCTGTGAAATATACCTATATCAAATGCATTCTGTTGTAATGTAGTGAGCATCGCGCGTCTCTCTTCCTGATGCCGGACACATTCCATTAACAAGTGTTGGATATCTTCTAAAACGCCACACAATTCACAATTAGGGGATTCTATTTTCTTCATCAGAAATCCAAACTTGTTACATGGATAGTGTCCAGAACGAAGTCTATTCATATTCATTCATTGATAGGGTTAAAACAAAAAACTTAAAAACAAGTAAGAAACGTAAAATTAGTGATTCTAGCGTCGAAGAAGTTTATCTGACGCCAACAGAATTGACTGAAACTGTTAAAAATGCGCAAATGTTTTTTTTTTGCATTAAGTAATTTCCTCGTTGAGGTGGGATGAAAAGTTACGTGTTGCACTCGAGTACAAAGATTTCCCACCTCGTGCTCTTTTGATTCCCTCGCTAACGCTCAGGATTCTAATTTTTGAATCAAATCCTTCGCTTGCTCGGTCATCAAAAAGCAACTTTGCACTCTTGTATAACAAATAACTATTGTTAGGTACTGTAATGTTGGTGTTCCGAGTCTGAGTTTCTAACAAATTAAAAAAGGTTGCATGATAAATTTGGCGCCATGGACGTAGAAGTAAATAGGTTTAATGATGTTTTGAATTCAAAAACTTAGTGCACACGATATTCTTAATTCAATTTACTTTATCCTCTAGTCTAGCAGATAAAAACGGCTTTTGCACTCATATATCGAAAAGCAAAAATACTCTTTCCGAGATAGGGGCATGAAAAACATATTACTAGTTTCTCTTACCTATATTTTAAATTAATCTAAACGGTGTTTCAGTTATTTTATTTAAAATGATACCGTTGAGTGATATAGGCGTTCCATCGTAAACGATTTGTCGCTTCTACGTGTTGGCTCATATCAAACAAAAACAAACGTATCCACGAATATAACATCTGCGTGTAAACACGTTGCGTGTCGCGGAAACGTGTTGCGGGGTACGTGGGCGACGTGACGTCGTAAAATACAGTCAGCATAGTAAAAGGATGGCAAACTAATAAAATAATATATGTAGTGGCGGTCTCGTATTATTTGTTGCGTTGTATTATATACTCGTAGCCCGATCCCAATTATGTAAGTTATGTTATATCTATTGCGATGTGTAGCGATCAACTGGGGAGCGACGTATGAAAACTGGGGCTGACTGGATGTACTACTTTGGCTACTACCGCGTAATTAACGCGTGATCTTATATATTTTTTAAGGAAATTAAAAAAAAACGGTAATGAATACGCACGGTGCCTCACAACGGAGCGTGCGATAAAACCTATTTTACAAATATTTAATGAGCATTTTTTGAGCAAATGTGCTGAAAATAATATTACTGTTTGTTCTCTTTTTTCGCAAATCTGCTGAAAAACGTTGAATGACACACGTGCGGATTTTGTTTGACGAAGTCGAGGGCTTACCATGATTACGAGCTTTGTTACTTACGGCACTAGTATCATAAACAACTAGGTATTATCCTTTTCAGTGTGTTGAAGTCGGTTTTTATATTTTTTATTTTGTGAAAGAATCGATAGCCATTTGAAAAGTGTAATGCGAACACATAGAATTTTCTAATTTTATTTTTATGATAGTTAAACCCTTTGAAGCCCTATAAACCAGACACGATTGAATTTTAATTGTCATGTCAACTTAAGTTGCCGTCTGGGCATTAAAGGATTAAAGGAAATGTTTCATTTTTAGCTATGAACATGTAGAGTACGTAGGTACTCTACATGTTCATAGCTGCTAATGTAGATTAAAAAATGACAAGAAATGATTAAAACACTACAAACTATTCTGTGTGATATTTTCGCCGTATAACCACGTACAAAAATATTTCAAAGCATCCATAAAAAACCAAATATGGCAATATAGTAGGCCATTTTTATTTTTAATACAAAGCACGGCAATTGACCCAACACCACCTAATGTGAAGCGGTAAGGAGAGTCCATATGCGAAGACAGCTAGTGCAGAATAGACATTGCACTAGCCGCCTCCACCTTGCCGGCCCAAAAGGTGCTTTTTTCACGCCTCTCTTGAAGGACCCCATGTTATAGGAAGGAAGGAACACCTGTGCCGGCAAAGAATTCCAAGTTCTGGAAGTACGACAAAGAAACGAGGCACTAAATTTCTTTGTGCGTGATGTTGAAGTGGAGACAGTGAATGGATGACTCCGAAGACCGGCACGCGTGCTCCTGAGCAATCTGTGGTAATATTTGTAAAACGTTCGGAAAAACGTTCGTTTGTAGTCTAGGAATATGAAATTATGGACTCAGTAGACTGATAGACAGATCAATAAAGGTTTTTGCTTTCTTCTGTGTATTTTGAGTGGTATAATTATAGAAGTTTGACGTTATCGCGTTGCCATTACATTGATTATTATAAAACTGTCACTTATCATCACAAAGTATTTAGTACGGGAAAAAAACAAAAACAAAATGAATTGAAAAATAATGTTTGATTTCCATTTCGCTAACTTAAAAACCACTGTACATACTCATAGCCGGGACTCTATATAAACCTGAAACATCTCCTTTAAGTAGGTACTTATCACTCTCTCGGTATTCTTTCTGGAAACAAGTTAGCACCAAATCCAAAACTTACGCTCCAAAAATAAAATATGTTTTATTCTCCTTCATCATCGTATCCAGGAACGAGAAGATAATAATACGAAAATTTTGAATATTCTTAATGTAACTATTCCGTTTTACGAGCTTGACTGTACATATTTGATCTGAAATTTCACTGAAGTTTCCCTTATTAGGCTATCAATGTTAATTTCAAACTAAAACATTTCGCGTTTCCCTCGGCGTATCAGAGACAGTCGAAGTTTATTTAGATCAGCCATTACGATAAGTGTAATCTATGGTGTAATATAGGTTCTTGTTACTCTAGCTAGAGTATAGTTATGACGATTTGAATGAAACACCTTAGTAAGAGTCTTATGAGATGGAGAGTTTTTCTTTCCCGCGTTATTGGTTACTAGCAGAGGTTCCCAGACTTGTTTTCTCATAAACCACTTTAAAAATTTGCTGGTTCCCGTGGACAGGGGGTCTGCGGGAACCAGCAAAATTTTGCTACATTTCTACCACATTCCTAAAACTCGACAAAAATGTGTTTTTTGTCACGCAAACGTAGACCCCGTCCATCCCTGGGGGTCCACCTGGACCACTTTGGGAACTAAGGCTCTAGCCTATGGATGCTTGTAACACCTTCTTTTTTAGTCAGAAAACCCTTTATGGGTACCAGGGAGAACTTGGGCCTTGCCCCCCGGGTTATATGGGAATCTCCGGCTGAAGGCCAGCATACCCACTAGAAACTGACGTTTCCCATCATTCCACATGTACGCGGCGCGACCGAGGAAGCTCATCACAAACAACTCAGGTCACGCACTGGGCCTGATTCTGAAGACTCACTCTAATTCTAAATTTAAGTACAGAAAATCTCTTTTTTGCAATATGTAATAGGAAAAAAATAGCAAGAATTCGTTTAGAGCTGTCAATGAAATTTAGATAGATTTCAAAGAAACCATAGACAATTTTAGCTGGCATGTACAAACAGTAACACTCTTAACTGCCCGTTCGAGATGCAACAGACAGAAAGGTAGAAAGAGATGAAATTATTTGTACAAATTATTGAGATGAAATTATTTGCAAAGTGAAAAGTGCTGTGGGTACGGGACACTATTCGACCGATTGCGGGGTGCGTTTGGTTGATCGATGGAGCGGCGGATTGGGTTAGCTACGGGACCACCCGGGCCCTTTCCGAGGCTTATAACACCTTGGTAGCTACTCACGGCGTACGGTAGATCACAGGAACGCTTCCTAACTGGAGCACACACAGGACATTTGGCGACCAACCACATGCTTCACAAAATGCAACTTTCCAAACAACTTTGTCGGGCATGTGGTGAGGGCCAGGAATCAATGAAACACCTTTTGTGGCAATTCGATGCCTTGTGTCTTGTAATGCTCCCAGGATTCCTTTTTATATTTTAAAACTCCTATAAATATATTAGAGTAAACCTAAAAATATTTTATTCGACAGTATCTTTGGGTACTGCACTGGCCTTTCTACGTGTCACCTGTCTTGTCGTCGCTTCTGCCTTGCGGCTCTTTCGTTAACTATTTTCCTGGTATTTTATTTACCCTTTTTTTTATTCCTGGAAACATATTATTATTTATACGTCTCATGTTAGTTTGATCTATGGAAAACCTTCTCGAAGATAATATTTTTCTTTTATTTCAATTAATAGAGTAAAAAGCTTGCGACTCTCAACCTTCGGTCTGTGTTAGTCTGTATTACGTGGTGCGTTATATTTATTGATTTGTATGTAACCAGTGTCCGCCCGCGGCTTTGCCTGCTTGGACGTCGATTATCTCGCCACAATGAAGCCTTTCTCAGGATGTAATCTGTTTCTATCCCATATTTCATCTAAATCATTTCAGCGGTAATAATATTAGCATGGACGATATGATATTTAATAAAAAAAGGTTAAAAAAGATCTTTTTGTAATAATTTTCAATCTCTTTTGATATGTATATTGCTTTTTTATAATATATCTGCTGGTCAAATTTGGTGAGTAAAAGTCTGTAAAATAATTGTGATCTATTTTATCATTGATCTGTCTTACCGTGTATTCATCAAATTGTTAATTAGAAGTACCATGAAACTTTTAACACTGCTTTTTTCTTTTATTAAGAAAATAATATTTATAACAATATCGTTTCTACCAATTAAATTTTTCCAACATCTATGCCTATTGAAAAAACATATTTATGTTCCGCCTCTGCGAAAAATCAGCTATCGCATCTGTATTTTTGCCAGAATAACTATATTGGGCCATGAATGTAAGCGACCGTGACGTCCCTAATATGTCGGTTATGGAATTTGCACGCCTCGTAGGTATGTATTACTATTACGTCGTTCTACGTGAGGGTATAAATATTTGCTACAAGTTTATTTTATTTTACTCCACCCGTACATTACCTATATAAATGGTAATGGGAGTACGTTAAGAAAATTTAGGATGTGGGTTCTTTAATATTTGAAGATCATATCTTATAAGACAGGTTCTAAGACTTTTTTAAGCAATTAGATGACAAGCCAGCTGACGATCAATCTAGTGGTAAGACTGGTAAGTGGCTACCGTCACCAGCAATAACAAGGAAAAAATCACATGATATTGCAGGTGCATTGTCATCCTGAGGCCTAAGATGCCTTCCATGCCATGCTTGATGACCCTGTTGAAGAGCTCGGTGGCGTAGTGGTCTGGTTTCGATTACGAAAACAAAGCAACTTTCGTCATGGTCGATCATGGGATGGGTCAACCAAAATTTCTAATCCGAGCTCTTCCGTGGTTAGGAAGGCACGTTAAGCCGTTGGTCCCGGCTGTTACTGCAATCGCTTTAACCCACCAACCCGCATTGGGCCAGCATGGTGGGGTCCTGGGTAGTGTTTCTCCTATGCAGAAAGGCCTGTGCCCAGCAGTGGAACGTATATAGGTTGGTGATGATGATGATGATGACCCTGTCGCCTGGGTAGGTTCTACTGCCACCTATTTCAGCGGCAGAACAGTTCACTGTGTTTCGGGTTGAAAGCAAAGGTAGCCAGTATAATTCCTGGTTACTGGGCATGGATGGCATTTCATATTAGGCCTCAGGATGACAACGCACTTGCAATATCAAGTAATTTTTCCTTGTTGCAGGTGTCTATATGAGTCGGTAGTCATTTACCACCACCAGGTGGTGCGTCAGTTTGCTTGTCAACTATTTGTGTAAAACATACCAACTTTACAAACATTTATGAAATAAGTAGAATAAATTATTGGCTCTACCTCTAGTTGGGAAAATTAAATGAGTCTTCACTTAGAAGAAACAGAAAGAAGCTCAGAATATTAAGCATGCTATCACATTTACTACATCTTTTCAAATTAAAAAAAATTATTAAAATAGTTTTTCACATAATATTTTTTAAACCTGATGGTAAGCGGTTACCGTAGCCTATACACGCTTGCAACACCAGGGGTATCACATGCGCGTGTGCATGCATGCCTTTTTAAAAAAATGAACAAAATTAGTACGAGAAATATCAATAAATTCGAGCACAAAGCTGTTTATTTTCATACAATTGTTACATAGTTACTTATAACTTTTCGATTTAAGGATTTGTGTTACATAATTCTTCAATTTATTATCATGTTAGTTATATTTACGGGTAATTTATTTAGAACTTAATAAATGCCTCAAGTACGATTTATTGCTTTTTCTAATCTAAATTTAGAACCATGATTTTGTTTTTATTTTTAATGGATAAGTTATCTATCGCATTGTTTTTTAAAGGCTTGGGGAATTTTACGAACATAAAAAATATTTTCAGAAATATAAGCGGATAATAATTTAAGTGGCAAGTCATGAAATCCATTATTTACAACTTTCCCCTTAAGGATCCTCGTAGATTTAGGTTATGAATAAAACGTCATGCCCGTTTCTGGAGTACAAACATTTAATCCATAAGTATACGGAATATCTTAAGAAAAATCGTCCCGACCATCCACTACACGTGTCAGAATAAATCTAATTCCACGAATGTTATTGACAAGTTTCCACGACGATGCAATATTGAGAGCGCCCACGATATTTGATCATATAGACATCGGTGAAATGTTTTCTTCATACATAATAACTTCAGAGTTCAAGCTTTGATCTTCCGTTGAGGTAGGAATCCGTTGTGATAAGCAGTTGGCGAATTTTTGTTATTTCACAGGTATAATAAGTGAGTGAAGACGAGAATGTAGTAGATTTTAAGATTTCTAAGAATGATGTCTCGTTTGACATTAATTTAATCTGATATATAGGTGTAGGCCCGTATGTAGGGTCGTCTGGGTAGGTACCACCGCCTTTCTCATTTCAGTCGTGAAACAGTTCGCTGTGTTTCGGATTGAAGGGAAAGGTAGCCAGTGTAATTACTGGGCATGGAAGGCATTTCATCTTAGGCCCCAGGATGACAACACACCTGCAATATCAGGTGACTTTTCCTTGTTATTGCAGGTGTCTATAGGCGGCGGTAACCGCTTACCATCAGGTGGGCCGTCAGCTTGTTTGTCATCTAGTAGTATAAAAAAAAATCTTGACTTACAGTTTTAGTAACCATACTCCTCCGAAACGGCTAGACCGATTCTCATGAAATTTGTAATGTATATTCAGTAGGTCTGAGAATCGGCTACTATTTATTTAACTTTTATTTTTTGGACACATTTCTTTTTTATGGCAAAACAACGTTTACGGGGTCAGCTAGTATTTAAAAATAATTATACTAACCGTAATCGGTTTTGTTTTTCTTTTCGGTTGTTTGTAAATTTAGCTATAAATAAAATAATCAGGTATAGAGGAAATAATCAGGATACCTTTATATCAGGAAGGCCGAAAGATCAGGAATAGGGGCATTCCTGTCGCAGGATAGCCGACTGTTAGCGATCTATATTTTATATAGTCTTATATTTAAAATATATACTCGTGTCACAAATTTAGATACCATACTCCTCTGAAACTGCTTGACTAATTTTCATGAAATTTTTAATGTATAATCTTTTTTGGGAATAAATTTCTTTAACATTCATTATTCAGTAGGTCTGAGAATCGGTTACTATCTATTTATTTTTAGGACATTTTTTATGGCAAAAAAAAGTATTATAATAATAATAGTAAAAAAAGTATTAGTATATAGCCTTTGAATATTTTAATATAGAAAACTCACCCAATGACTCAACACCATCTGATGTGACAGTTTGTTTGTTTGTTTTATTTTAACATACAATCACACAAGACATACACATACCTACTGTCCGACTGACACCGTCAGCGCCATATGCGTCAATCGGACCGCTCAAAATATAAAAGTGACGATAAACTTATCAAAGATAATTTACATCTTCAGTCTTCCACACGGGAATCGAAACGTCGGGTGTGTAGTAATAATCTAAAATCTGATTAAACGCGAACTAAATCGTGCAAACTAAAGAGTGCAAAGACGGTATTTTTTCAAATTTTTCAGGATATAAGTTACCTTCGTCCGTGCCAAGTAACCATAACCAATTTGGTCCATGCCATAACTGAACGAAAAATTTACTTTCGCATTTATAATATTACAGTATGAACGAATGGAAAATAGGAAAAGTAACAGAGAAAAAATATTTGGGTTCTTTATTTTTAATCACATTTTAATTTTTTTGATGAGTTTAAACCCCTCTTTCATTGTAACAATTACAAATAAAGAAAGAAAACGAAGGGATTCTTTATTTTTATTTAAATATTACTTATCATATTTTTGAAAAAAAGATAATACTTGGAAAATAACTCAACAAGTAACCCGATTTTATAGGCCAGATATCGATTAGAATCGATTTTTATAATCAACCATTATCGATAAACACTAATATTACCGAACTGAGCTAGATATGATTGTACCTATTTATCCTTTTATTCCTTATTATTCCGTCGGCATTACCTAATTAATAGAAATACGGTACTCCACAAATCAATATCTATAACAATACTAGCTAATCCTGAAAACCTGGTTTTGCCATAAAAAAAATCTGTCGAAAAAAAAATAGATAGCCGATTCTCAGACCTACTAAATATACATATAAAATTCCTAGCTGTCCCGGCGAACGTTGTTTTGCCTTTAAAAAAAATAAATTGTCAAAAAAAAAGATAGTAGCCGATTCTCAGACCTACTGAATATACATATAAAATTTCATGTAAATCGGTCAAGCCGTTTCAGAGGAGTATGGTAACTAAATTTGTGAGTCGAGAATTTTATATATAAGATTTAACCTTTTAAATTCTTCAAGCTTTAAAGTTCCTATAGCTTTCTATCTTCACACCGCGATAGCCGGTGATCGATCTACACTACTAACACACTTTGTCTTTGTTTCAGTATGTCTTAAGAGGATTAAGTTTCATAGAACACATTTTAAGGAAGTAGAATGTTCTAGAGAATTTTATTTTGTTTTGAAATGTAACTGGATTTTACTATCGGTTAAAAACCATCACCAGCCTATATACGTCCCACTGCTAAACACAGGCCTTCCCACATTGCAGAAACACACGAGGAGCTTGGGATATAGCACCACTACTTTGGTCCAATGCGGGGTTTGTGGGTTAGTAGCAGTAGCAACCGGGATCAAAGGCTTAACGTTTTGTATTTGTGAAGCACGGAGGAGCTCGAGACTACAAACTTTAATTGACCCATGGCAAACGATGCTTTGATTTCGTAAATAAAACCAAGGCGCTCAACCCAATATGCCACTGAGGTTATCATTAAGGGCAAGATTAATGAAGAGACCCCCCCCCCCCCCCCCCCGAAACTGTTGCAAGGATACGCAGAGCTGTCGTTTGCGTCTGCGACTAGTAGCAACGACAGAGGACAGGCAGACCGCGTCCATTTTTATTCTCCTTTTCAAGAGAGACGATGCTGTTGACCTGTTTGACATCGAATTTATGTTAAGATTCGCAAGAATACACGTGCTTCTCAGCAATAGTAACCCTAAGGCCACAATAACACCTGCATCTCGGCAACTACTTCGCGCTGCCTCGATGTCAGCCTCTTTCATCGGCACTGCGCAGTGGTTGCCGAGACGCAGGATGCAGGACGCGGTAATGTCGCCGTGTCGCATGTGGCTGTCGTAGGTTGCGCGCGGTGACAACATTTAGCGGGTGAAGACAATAAATAAATATACAATATTAAAAAAATGTTATCCCATAATTCACTTCCACGTCTCACTCCCTTTTACTGTGTCAAAACTTCTAATTTATCTTTCTATGTCGACTGCAGGTACTGAACGAATTTATTACAGAGAGAAAGCTCCGTAAATAGAATTAAGTATTTTAATTTATTTTGACTCTTGTACCTGTCTTCTCGGATTTATTTGTTGAAATCTTATATTAAATTTATAGTCTTTATTTAGACAGCAGAAGATAGTCCTTATAAACGAGAATTTATATTAGCGTATTCCGATTCCTCGGAATACGCCACTCTTGTGCTATATTAGTTTATGGTTAAATTATACCTACTGTGGCACATTGGACCACGTTTTCATAACAAACTATACTTTTTGCTATTAATATTCTTTATACTGATTGTCATTTTTGATACTAATATTTAAAATAAACAGTTGTCAGTTGAACAATTTACCCTAAGGACGCTTTCGCTTTATTATATGAAAAATCCCTTCTAATTTCGCTCTCCAAAAGAGCTATCGGTAATATTTTTTGCAGCCGTCGCGTACTGGCGACTAAATTATCCAGACGGCACAGTCAAACTTACACTGATAGGTAGCAAAGTCCGAGTAGCTCCACTACGTCCAGCCTCCATCCCGCGACTTGAACTACAAGGTGCCTTGATCGCGGCTCGCCTGGCTGATACAATTAGTCGTGCTCATAAATTAAAGCCTTGTAGTCGGGTATTCTGGTGCGACTCTATGAACGTGTTAGGATGGCTTCGAAACGATGCCCGCAATTTTAAGCCTTTTGTGGCGAATAGGCTAGGGGAAATCTTAGAATTATCCCATGTCAACGAGTGGCATTGGATACCATCAGAGTTGAATGTGGCTGACGATGCCACGCGTTTGAAGGGAGAAAATCTAACCATAGAGTCGCGCTGGTTTTCTGGCCCGACATTTTTATTATCCTTGGATCACTGGCCGTCCGAACCAACCACCAAAATTGTGTCTGATCAGGTTGAGCTGAAACCACGTCACCGGATAGATTGTCACGCCATTGTTCACAACTCACGTAACACTCTAGTTCCATTATCAGCCGACCCACATCGCATCAGCAAGTGGTTATCATTAGTTCGCGCGACAGCATTAGCATACCTTTTCATTAATAAGCTGCTTAATATCCATAGAGGTATGCCATCAAACAATCTTACTCCCTCTAGGTTGACAGCCATAGAGCTGCGAAAGGCTGAGATCGCCGTTTTATGGAAAAGCCAGATTGACTCCTTCTCAGTAGAGAGACAATGCTTAGAGACATCTTCTCCTCTTCACCGGGACAGCAAGCTTAAAAATTTATCTTCCATCGTTGGTAGCGATAATTTAATTCGCTTGTCTGGACGTATCGCTGCAGCGGAAGGAATCCACGAACACTCCAAGTTCCCTATCATACTTGATGGCAAACATCCCGCTGTCCGTCTTTTGGTTTTTTACTACCACCAGAAATATGCTCACGCAAATACAGAGACCGTTGTTAATGAACTCCGTCAAGCTTATTGGATTATCCACTTACGAAGCACAGTCCGATCAGTTGCAAGCAATTGCGTACTTTGTCGCATACGAAAAGCTATTCCTTTTAATCCACCAATGGGTCAACTACCACCTGCAAGACTGTCACATCACGAGAGACCCTTTTCGTACACGGGGCTAGATTATTTCGGTCCAGTTCTCGTCACCGTGGGGCGCCGACGTGAAAAGCGCTACGTTGCGCTGTATACATGCCTGGTGGTAAGAGCCATTCACCTGGAAGTTGTTCACAGCCTATCGAGCGATGCCGCAATGATGAGCCTGAAGCGGTTGATAGCGCGCTGTGGTTGTCCGCGTGAGATATATTCCGACAATGGCACTGCATTTGTTGGGTTGAACCGCGAGCTAAAGAAACTTCATGGAGAGGAGGTCTCAACATTTGCTGCAAATCAGATGATAGAGTGGAAGTTTATTCCTGCAGCGGCTCCATTTATGGGAGGAGCCTGGGAGCGCCTGGTGAGGAGTGTAAAATCTGCCTTAAAAATAACTGTTAAAAAAAAGGCGCCTTCAGATGACATACTCCTCACCCTACTCGCTGAAGCAGAAGCCATAATCAACAGCAGACCCCTCACACATGTGTCAGCTGACCCTGACCACCCAGAAGCTCTAACGCCTTCACACTTCCTAATTGGGTCTTCGTCGGGAAGGATCGGGCCGTCTGAAACTTGTGACAGGGACTTGGTAGAAAGAGTCAGTTGGAGAAAATCAGCCAGATTAGCGGATTTCTTTTGGCGACGGTGGCTGACAGAGTATTTGCCTACACTTGCTCCCAGAAGGGGAGGCGGGCACCGTCCTGAAGTGAAGGTGGGAGACATAGTCGTTATCGCCGATAACAACTTACCACGTGGAGTCTGGCTGAGAGGAAGAGTCTCTAGACTATATCCCGGGAAGGACGGAGTCAATAGAGTGGCTGATGTGACTACTACGGCAGGGGTTCTAAAGAGGCCCCTCAGAAAACTAGTGCCCCTCAACGTCACTTAAAAAAAAAGGGGAGAATGTGGCACATTGGACCACGTTTTCATAACAAACTATACTTTTTGCTATTAATATTCTTTATACTGATTGTCATTTTTGATACTAATATTTAAAATAAACAGTTGTCAGTTGACCAATTTACCCTAAGGACGCTTTCGCTTTATTATATGAAAAATCCCTTCTAATTTCGCTCTCCAAAAGAGCTATCGGTAATACCTACTTTTTATTCATTTTGGGGTAGCTCTTGGCTTTCATGACATCTCACTTTAAGTGAAGATAAGACCGAATTTGAAAACAAGCTGCACCCAGATTCTTCAACCACAGAGGAACTGGCTATCTTATCTCCTATGTCCGGCACAACAATGCTGTTATGATTATTTTTATGGCAGCAGACTATAATGAGATGGTGGTAGCTAGCTAGGCGGTATTAGAAAAAGCCTTACCACTAACCAAAGCGGAAGGTAATTGAGCCCCAGACCTTTAGATCTAGGTGGTTTCCACCACTAGACCTTGCAGGATGTTGACTTTGAACAATGTGAATCAAGATCAGAAAAATCTGATTGTGTAATGATACTACTCTGTTTTTAGGGTTTCAGTGTTGGACATTAAAAAGATTAATAGATACATTTGAATATTATTTATGCATATATTTTTAAAGACATAACTGATAATATTATTAATGATAGTATTACCATATAATGAGCAGTAACAAATCCGTAAAAGAAAACTGACCTGAAGACATGACAGTTTTTTTTTATACAACTTTAAGACAAACAAGCTGACGGCCCACCTGATGGTAAGCGGTTACCAGCATATAGTAGTAGGCGGTGAGTATTTAATTATTCATTCATTTCTGATCAATAATTAAAAAATAGCTCCGAGGACAAAGGAGGAGTAAAGTTCGCCATAGGGGATCCTGGGATGGGTCAATCAGAAATTAGTAATGTCCTCTGTGCTTCGCGAGCTAATTTAGGTGGTGGTACCATTTGGACAGCTTGGTGGTGTTTTAAATGACCTAAACTCTTCATTTGTTTCTTCCGTGTAGGAAGGCCAGTGCCCAGCAATAGGACATGTATAGGCTGGTGATGATGATGATATACCATTTCCTTCACGGAGTCTTCTATGAACGCAGTACCTACACAGATTTCTACGAGATTCAAGTAACTTTTTTTAACATACATATATCAAAATATTCTTATTCAGTGTGACAGTTAATGGGTTGAGTTATTACTTGTTTTTGTCCATCCCCATTTTCATATTTCAAGAGTGACTCAGTATGCGTATTCCGTTATACAATCAGCAGCACACACATGTAACGGTTGAATTGCAAAAACCTGTCTTAATACGTCTGGATAAGGTTGTTATAAAGTCATAAGTATCACGCATGTGCTTTCCGCAGTACCAAGTTGTGGGTTATAACTCTTTTGTCGTGACTAAACTACGTTAGGAGTTAGGCGTCGGACATGCAATAAATAAGTGAACTATGCAAGGTCTTTACCGGGGTCTACTTTAAATAGAAGGGTCTTAGTAAGTGATAAAGCATTGTTATTTGTAAGGAAATTATTTATCGTGTTGACGTATTGACTGATATCAGAATAATGTGTAACAATATTTCAAAAAGAAAACTATATTGATTTTTTAGATAATGAATGCCTAAAGTCTGTAAAATTTTGACTCAAGCATGGAAATTTACGGCTTATGGTAGCAACTACAATAGTAAGTAGTTTAAAAATCAATGATGTTTATAGAAAGTAGAACACAAATCAGTGATGGAATTAATATTACTCTAATTAAGAGAAGTGGCCATAAAATGTTACCTTGTGGTACTCCAATACTAATAATTCATGTTAGATAGGACGAAATTTAAATAGGTATTCGCCGCTGGTATGTCTTCATGCATTTTAACCACTCAATTACGACATTATCAGACCACAATATAAAGTTACAGTGGTCTCATTAAAGAATGACAATATCGAAGACGAAAGCATTACTAAAGATATTCCACTGTTCCAAATGTGCAAATTCCTTTCACGCGTGCAACGAATTTCGAAAACAAATATGCGATAGTTCATTTGTAATAACTTAAAAAATCTGACTTTTTATAAAAGTAATGGGGGGCTATACACTTCTGGTTACCAAGGTGCTTAATGCCGTGTGGCGATTTCTATCAAGAGATAAATTAACAAAAAAAAACGAGTACAAAACACGAAAAGGTAACATAATTAAATTAAAGTAAGTATAGTCGACAACACATGTAGCATAATAGTTTGACCTTTAGACCGCCCTTACTGCGTTCATAATAGAGGCGACTTTCTTAGTGTAACTGTTACACTTGATGTGCTTTCGCGATGTCGATGCGGATCGTAACCATCTGATTTGAAAGTCTTGTCTCAACTGAATAAAAGCATCGCTGGTCAAGGAGTTTATATTGATTTAAAACTGATTTTTTTTATACAACTAGATGACAAACAAGCTGACTACCCACCTGATGGTAAGCGGTTACCGCCGCCTATAGACACCTGCAATAACATGGGAAAATCACCTGATATTGCAGGTGCTTTGTCATCCTGAGGCTTAAGATGAAGCGCCCTCCATGCCCAGTAATTACACTGGCTACCTAACCCTGCAATTCGAAACACAGCGAACTGTTTCACAGTTGAAATAAGAAAGGCGGTGGTACCTACCCAGACGACCCTACATACGGGCCTATCACCTAGAAAATATCCACCTTCTGGCGCTGTGTTCCTTCGGTGGTTAATGTCGCCAAAGCTCATTAAGGAAGCATTGTGTTGGGGTCAGGACGATTTGTCTCCTATACATGGTAGGTTATGCTATTGCATCTATACCGGGTGTTACAGACTTCTGAAATAAAAAAAAAGGAATGCCGTATATGCGTTTGTGGTACATCTTAGGCCATCAACGGCATTTCATCTTAGGCCTCAGGATGACAACGCACCTGCAATATCAAGTGATTTTTCCTTGTTATTGCAGATGTCTATAGGCGGCGGTAACCACTTACCACCAGGTGGACCGTCAGCTTGTTTGTCATCTAGTTGTATAAAAAAAAAACTGTAGTGTATCGCTCGATACGCTATAGTTCGCATTTCTAGGGTTGTCAGGTGCAGGTGGGACAACGTGTTTATTAATTTAATGAGAAAAATGCATCTAAAGATAAAATGTTAAATTAAAATATATTTATTTTTTGCAAGATATTAACTATCAATAAATCGCTTGTCTGTATCCCCATAGTACTCTCAATATAATCGTACTTGTTCTCCATTGAAAGTACTTTCGTTCACACATCTCATAGTTTAAAACTTAAAACGCCAAGAGGAATATTGAAACTGGCATCACATAAAACACTTTAGTGCCGAGAAATAGATACTCCGCGCGGAAATATTGCTGCATGACGCGAAATAAAGTACAGCGCATTGTGACCATGCAGTTCTGAAAAATGGGACAGGTATAAAAATTGCTTTTTGAGAGGACCTTGTTTCTTGATAAAGGAGAAATGCAACCTGTATTTTATTACCTACACAATGGAATTGCTTGTGATGATTTAAAATAGAAAAAACAAAATAAACACGAGAAGAAAAAATGTTGCGTGTTATTATAATTCTCTTAGCACAATATTTTACTTTATTTACATGTAAGCTAAGTTTAAGCATTACGTTAATACCGTCTCATCATCATCATCACCAGCCTATAAACGTCCCACTGCTGGGCACAGGCCTTCCTACATGGAAGAAACACATGAGGAGTTTGGGCCATAACACCACCACGCTGGCCCAATGCGGGTTGGTGGGTTAAAGCGGTTGCAGTAACAACCGGGACCAACGGCTTAACGTGCCTTCCGAAGCACGGAGGAGCTCGAGATTATAAATTTTGGTTGACCCATCCCAGGGTCGACCATGGCGAAAGTTGCTTTGTTTTCGTATTCGAAACCACAGCGCTCAAACCAATACGCCACCGAGCTCCCCTCCTCATACATTCATAGGTATTCATTCCTGAAGGCTTAGTAGGTAATATGAGTTTTTCATTGCATTTACTTGTCGAAACATTTCTGCCCTTTGTCCATACAAGGTTAATTCTGTAGACGTATTCATATTCATATTTGGTTTTGGAAAAGTAATAAGATATATTATTCTTATTTAAAAAATAAATGTTTGCCAAATGAGTGATGATTTCCATAATCAACAGTCATCAACAGTTTATACCAGGGATGGCGAACCTTTACGTATCAGCGTGCCATTTTTCTAAGGAAATGTTTAATGAGGTCATAGACGTGCCATCGAATAAATTTAGACTTTGTGATTATTGGTAAATAATAGTAATAAATATATCAATTAACTTAGGGAGGGATCACTCGCATTCGCTCTCCATACTATACCTACTTCTATACCTATACCGACTTTGTCGTAGTGCATAATAAATTTTATGATCAATGACGTGCCCAAAATATTGTGTTGCGTGCCATTATTGGCACGCGTGCCATTGGTTCGCCATCCCTGGCCTATACATTATATGTCCCATTGCTGGATTAAGGCCTTCCAACATGGGAGAAACACGTAAAAAGTTTGGGCCATAACACCACCACAAAGCAGGTGCAGTAACAACCTCGACCAACAGCTTAACGTGTCTTCTGTAGCACGGACGAGCAAGAGATTGCAAATTTTTGATTGAACCATCCGGAATCAACCATAGCACTATTTGTTCTACTTTTGTCAGTAAAATCCAAACGCTCAAACTACTGCATCAATGAGCTCCTCATACCGTAAACGTTCATTTGAAATGATTTGGAAGAAAATGGCATTTGAAAAAAGGCAATTTCTTCTTCTTCTTCTTTTCTATGTGGCCATGTGTTAAAGGCAATTTCATATTGATAGACATATTATTTGTCAAACTAGACTTTAACATCAATTGCTATAATATTTATCTTAAATTGGCAACCAATTTTTTGTCACTGTGACTTGAGT
This sequence comes from Nymphula nitidulata, assembly GCA_947347705.1. Lineage (NCBI taxonomy): Eukaryota > Metazoa > Arthropoda > Insecta > Lepidoptera > Crambidae > Nymphula > Nymphula nitidulata. The sequence goes on from OX374636.1 coordinate 14,886,721, forward strand.
ATCAAACTTTAAAATACTTTTAATTAAATTAGCAATACAATGTTCGACTCCAGATGAGTCTTAGTTAAAGGGCGAGCAAAAATACCTAAGAGGCTTGTTACTTTGTTGAAAATGGACATTGTCCATTCGCTTCTAGTTGAGTTTGGTTAAAATGCCTATCTTTGTCGGTTTTCAGTTAAATCAAAAATTGAAGTTGATTTATTACCTTCACAAAGTTCCATAAATATCCGATATTTTAATGACACAATAGAGTATTCCGGTTGACAGACTTACTAAATCATGACTGGATCCGACAATGGTCGTGGGAAAAGTAAACAAAAATAGACTAGTAATTCTATAAAAGGCAGTTGAATTATAGCTAAAATTGCTCATTTGTAAATATGAAATGTTAAACAGTCATATTCCCTACCTCTGTCAAGTCTGCTATAAAATAAATTGGGAATTTATGGAGCCAAACGACAGGTGTAGGTTTTACCAATTTCGTGGAGAGCCAAAGAGAATTTATTGTTTCACGGTTTGGTCGGCGTTATATAAGAAATAAATATAAATTTTAAAGTGTATTGGCCGGGAACAGCTGGCATAGGATTATATTATTTTAGGAATTTTAAGCTTGGACCGGAACGAGATTATTTTCGATAATTTCAATTAATTAAATGGAATTCAATTCATTCCATAAAGCCAGGCCATTAAAATTGTCCAATGTTCACTTGAGATTGTTGTCTTGTGTTTGTATTTTCATTACTACACGTTTAGAAACTCATAATTTAACATAATACCTACATATATTTAAACATACTAAAGCAGACCGAATTCAAATTCAATGTTTCAAGTATAACATTCTTTTAAAAGTTCTAAATGGGAGACAAACAAACTCTGGTTAAACTACTAGCAGAGCCTTGAACACACTATAAGTATCTTAAGATATCACTATTAACACACCACCTGACGTTAGAGTTTGTATGAAATCACGAGCATCTACGATATGAATACCATTTGAAATTTGAAATTTTCGTGCTAAGGTTACCGTGCTAGATCATGATCTACCATAAATTCCACAAGTAAATTAGAATTTGATTTGCATTAAATATGCTAATTTAAGTAACTAAAAACCATAATGCCCTGCGAAGACGTTTAATATCGTGATCATAAATCATTTAACCATTTAATCACTCTTATATGCGAACAGTTTATTTATGAAAATACATTTTAAAGTTGAGGTGTTGATTCTGCTTACATGACCTTTATGAGGCACTAGTGAATATATTGCTTCAAAAATTATGGCATTGTGGCGCTTCGCCTTTTAAGAAATAACTAAACAAAGTGCGATCTCAAATTATCATTTTCGAAATTCGCATTAAATCTTATTTATACTAAGAAGTACATAGTTTGGATATAATATTCCCGTTTCTGTTAATCTAATAAGTTTTTGGCTTTTAATATTAATGAATATTATTCTAATGTCATTAACCATTAAGACTAAGCTGGAGCAACTCTATGTGATGATTTACGTTCTGGACATTATCCTAATTAATACGTTTCTCTAATGAATAACTTCTTATTGTAGATAGATTAATCAGAAGACTTTCATAATCAGCTTTTGCCATGGTCGATCCTGAGATTAGGTGAGACTTAGGTGAGTCGTGTCGTGAAGGGACGGGAGAAAAGTGCCTAGGTACGTGTCTGTACCAGGTAAAGCGCGACGAATGTAGACCATCTTCGCACCCTTTTTCGACGATTTAATTCCCTTCAAAGCTGGAATAAATAGACACCTTCTGGGTAAGCTCGCTACATCGTCGACCCCCTCTGGGAGCACGAATGGGATCAAGAGTGAACCAATTTAAATAAAAAATGGCCTGCGATCTTACTTTCAACTGCGCAACACAACAATGCTGTCTACATTATTTTTGTAGCGATAGACTTAGGTAAGATGGTAGTAGCTAGCCGACCGAGCAGAAGGAACCGAGCAGCAACTTTTGCCCCATGGAGATCCATCCCACCTCCAGATATAAGGTAGGTTGTCTCAACCACTAGCGAACGGCAGCTAGAATTCTTTACACATTGAAATACCAGTATTTTTTTGCATGATCAATATGATGAAAGTATAGGGAGAGTGGGGATGATTTCGAACGCAGCGTTATTTTAACAAATATCGTTTACCCATAATCTTACTCTTTCTTATTTTGAAGAGGTCTTTTTGAAAATAAAATGTATCGTAGTAAAATCTTTTACTCCTGTTTCTGTTCTAGACATTTCTACATAAAGACATCGGATTCGATTCCCGCCTGGAGCATCTATTTTTTTATCGTTTTCTTTCTTTATTTGTAATTGTTACACTAAAGCAGGCGTTTTAACACATCAAAAACATTAAAATGTGATTAAAATAGCTTTTCTCACCTTAACTGGAAGTTTAAAAATACTTGTAAGAGTATTCTTTCGGATCACTAGAGGTGTTAAAAAATATATCTATGAACCTACCAATCACTCAAACAGTCACATAAAAGCGATCGAGCATACTTCGATTCAAACGACCTGCCTAAGCTTCCAATTGTATGGCTTATTTAACCAGACGGCTAAACTAGGAGGCACGGGTTCAATTGCCGCTTGGAGCATATATTTTTTATTGTTTTCTTGCTTTTTTTTTATACAACTGGATGACAAACAAGCTGACGGCCCACCTAATGGTAAGCGGTTACCGCCGCCTATAGACACCTGCAATAACAAGGAAAAATCACTTGATATTTCAGGTGCGTTGTCATCCTGGGGCGTAAGATGAAATGCCGTCCATGCCCAGTAATTGCACTGGCTACCTTTCCCTTCAATCCGAAACACAACGAACTGTTTCACAGTTGAAATAAGAAAGGCGGTGGTACCTACCCAGACGACCCTACATACAGGTCTACCACCTAGTAAAAAATATTTGTAATTGTTACAATTTATTTCTTCGGTGTAGCCTAGCTCATTGTGGAAATGCTAATAAATTGAATTGAATAGACTAGCCTTGCTAAGATAAACTAGGCACTGAGAACAAGTTTCTATTATGATATAAGCTACCTCTCTCAAAGTTATCCCGCGTTCGTAATCATCAATCGTAACTCGTAAGGGCTCGGTTTTGCTGTCTTACACCAAAATAGTATTTTCAACTTATGAATAATTAAATTCCACAACATTGTAGGTTAAGTAAGTAAAGTTACATTTGCTCCAATTCACTTTACAGTGAGTGCACTTTGTTTTTTCCAATCTATTACGGAGTTTCTAGTTGACATAAAATCGTACATTAGAACTTTCCTTCGCTTGCGAGGTAACGATAAATTTTTATTAAATTACACAGTTTTATTCGATTTCCTATTAACTCCACTTACAGTCAAGATCTAGAAAGGTGAATATCGAAATATGTAAAGAAAATATTCATTAAAACCGCTTTGATTACAGATAAAAATCTTTTGAAATTTCAGGGTATAACTGACGCGTTGCTTGCTCTGTATGAATTCATAGGAATTGTTATATTAAAAGCATCGGAGAATGTCTCTGTGACCCTAATAAAATGCTTCCTTGATGAGCTACGGTGACCTGAATCACGGCAAGAACACAATACTACAAAGTATTATGGAGCTACATTCCTTTGTTTGCACTGCTGGGCACAGGCCTTCTTAAATGGGAGAAAAACGTGAGGAGTTTGGGCAATAACACCACCACGCTGGCTTTACGGTAGTTGGTGGGTTATCGTGCCTTCCGAAGCACAGAGGAGCTCAAGATTACAATTTATTAATCCTCATTACTTTAAGATTATTATCCCAAAACTTCCTAAATGATGGAATCACCAACTCAAAGCACTTCTCTATTGAATTAAAGCAAATAATAACTGTTTAAGAGATAGCAATTTATAGCTCTCCAAGCGCCGCTTATTGTGCGAAGTATATTGTTGCAGTGACAATATTGCCGCTAGTTTACACTTAAGCACTTTCTAGCTTAGGCTAGTGTACACTGAATAATATATTGGTCTCGAATGTACGACTACTGTTGAGTTAGTCTGTTGTAAATTAAGTTTTGGAGGCCTGAATTTAGAGTGCTTTTTTATACGCTCATAATTGTGGAAAACAAGTGTCACTGGGTGGTAGGCCCGTTTGGGTAAAGGAAGAGGTAGCCAGTGTAATTTTACTTTTTTTATTTTTTATTATTGATTTAAGACACATAACAGGGCACAGTAAATTACTTGGTGTGGAAGGAATTTCATCAGAGGCCCAAGAGATGTTTCCTTTTTATTGTAGGTGGGTTTGTCATCTAGTTGTAGAGACCTGTAAAAAACAAAAGAAAGCGTATGTTGCCAGCCTTTTTTTCGGGGAGAAATCCGCTTATGATCCAGTTCATAGGATCATAAGGCTAATCGTAGTGTGGCTGGGAATACCCACTAAAACTCCCCTTTTGCCCTTTGTGGGGATAGACTGACGGCTATGTTAACAGCCTACGTCCAAGTCCTCCTTCTCCCTAATGAGCTAGCGAACTTACTCACTGCAGGACACAACACTACACAGTTAGTGGTATTTAGCTGCATCTTCTGAAGGTAATGGTAAGTAGGGCGCTTAAAATTAGTGTGGTTAGTACCACTATGCCATACAAATAGTTATGTTATTCATTAATTTAAGATAGTACTAATAATATGTTATTTGAAATACTTTTATAGAACTTTTTATTGAATTGTAAATAGGAAATATTATTGTCTCCTTACGATTCAATAAAAAGTATTTTAATAGAAACAAAAGTTTAGAGCCAAAGTTAGCTTTTTCAAAATCTTTTCAATACATTTCTTTGCAGTAAAATTTCTCATTATCAAAATTGTGTAGGAGAGGACACAGCTATGTAATAAATACCCTTGGTGTTATAAGCAAGCAATGCTGACTACATCCTACTCAAAGAGAAAAATCTCATAAAATGAATCACGTCAAATTCATGTCATTAAGCGAGGATACATCAAAAAAGCTAATTTGAACTTTGGTGAAGAACTGAGTCATGGCGCCCGTTTTATTATATATTCTGGAAATATACAAATCGCCTTTGGGACTGGAATGCTCTGTATAATGGAGGAAATCAAAGACAGGACCATTGGGGTGCGAAATAAGTGGAATTTGGGTATCTTTGAGGGCGGCTTCAGTAATGAGCGGCTGGAAAATTTCGTGCCGAAAACTTTTTGACGCTTGCAAATGTTGTACGACTGAGTTTTATTATCATCAAATATTCCATGGCTGTTATAAGGATCTTCTCGTTTCCCTTACTCATCAGTGGGATGTATGACCTTCCGCAACTCCAATACGCAGGCATCTTCGATGTATTTTTTTACTGAGACTTAGAAAGTATCTTTGAGAAATACTCTGTCTCGCTCTTAACAACAGAGTAAGAGAGATATTTATAGTTTTGGTCATCTATTCAATTATTTACTCTTAGTCATTTTACTTTAAACATTCATCCTCCTCGTTTTCCTTTCATCAGATTTGACAGTGCTGACAGATGTGATCGCGTTGATGAAATATTTTACCTATTTAACGCCATTTGCGTCTGTCAGTTGTTAAGTGTAGATTGTTTTATCCTGTTTTGTATGACTGTGTACTATCACAGAAAGAGCCACCCTTTCGCTTAAAAGTTGAAACTCACTACTTTAGCAGACCCCAGCCCTTAAATAATTGACCAATCGGAAAGCCTTATTTTTTGTAAAGGGTTATTTGCTTTTCATTGTTTTCAAAAAACATCTGGTCGCAAAGACATTTTGCGATTACGGACAAAAATTAAGTAGGTATTAACTTTTGTTTTTTATTTGTTTATCCATTCTTTTTTATTAACACAAAAATGTCGGAGGCACCCTTAAATTCTGTTGGTGGATGATACCCTAAGCACAGATTTGATAATAGTTTCCTAAGTAGGCGGCAGGTAGTTACCGACCTTTGTGTACCAAAATGATCTTTATTATGGTAGGCTTGTGTTAGTTATGGTGCAATTGTGTGAGTGACACAATTACACCATAGCTAATACAAGCCTACCACATATTATAATTAGGGTGTTATGTTTGCGTATATAACACCTATAATTATAATAATGTGTTATATTTTCGCGAGCACTACATATTTTAAATAAAACTACTTAACCGCAATTAATTCACGCTTAATTGGATGTTACATTATCACATCAAATAATAATTAATAAAATAATTGTCTGAAACAAACAGAATTTAATGTGTAAGTACGACTTTAAATTCTGTATGTTTCAGCCAATTATTTCCAAGTTTCATTCACCCGCGTATTGCTTTCAAGAAATTTCCTCTCTAGGGACTTTAGGGACTCTAAGTGATGAATGACTGTTTTGTAATGTTGAGACATGTTTCTTCAACTCTTATTTAAGATCAAATTTCAATATTAACTTTCGCACAGACCCTACCAATTTCTGAACACATAATTAAATCCAGATGCTTTTTTCAGGATTCATTTATTTCAAAAATAATAAAAGTGTGAAAGAAAACTTGGGTCGAATAAATCACGATAAAACCAAAGAAAAGAAGAAGAAAATACTTATTTCTGAAAACATTAAAGGTATTCCCAATTCTATACACAGACAATGGGTACAGTATGGAAATTGTTAGAACGACCCTCACATATTGAATAGACTATTCAGAATAAGTACAACTCTTATGCCTAACTGAATACACATTACTTGGCACGGGACTTGTTCTTCTAGACATTCTAAATATTTTATGTCTGGACTAATGTTGTGGTAGTCCGACATTCTATCGACACCGAAGGCAATTCGTACTAATATTATACCCAAATAAACTCTTTAGAATGTAACTCTTTAAAAAAAAAATCACACACTACCGGGAATCGAACCCGGGAACTCTTGACCGAGTAGCCTGCATAGCAAGTGGTACAGACCACTCGGCCAGCCGGTCGTCCTGGCTCTCGGTAAGTCTGTCTATCTGTCTGCTAATATTTCACCCCGCTGAAGCGACTAATATGATATTTGACATGGCATAGAATTACGTAACTAGCGTAACTTTCTGCTCCAATTGGTGTTTTCTGACAAACTCTTACGGAGTGCTTTATTTTAAATGTGCACTGCTCTCAAAAATGCAACTAAATAATGATGATCATATGGAGTTATCGTACAAAGTAAGCGTCAAGACTTCGGTTTTTGCAAGTTTCTAAATAGTACCGCTAGCTACCCTAGCACCCGCGATCGTCATCTAAACCTGGATACAATATTACAACACGACCGCGACGCCAATGAAGAGGAGGGAGTTGCAATAACACTTACAATTGGTCCCACAATCCGACCGAATGATAGATGCATCCCACGTCTAGAAATAATACTAACTCTAAATTTTAATGAACACACCCGAAGACACATGCAGCAGGTCTAACAGCTACAAACCGATCCCGAGGTAGATTACCCATTAGCGGCTGGCTTGTGATACTCTTCAATTTGTAGCATGCTATACATTTAAAAGATACATTTCTTACCAATCGTCTTGCCGAGAGAATCCTACACTTCCTTTGAAGTATAGCTAAAAGAGCATTTGGACCAACATGACCATTTTTGATATGTTTAGCTGATACCAAAAGGTTAAGTAATGGATGCCGTGCATTTGATATTTAATGTTTAGCCACTTGATTCGACATATTTCTCTGTCAATAGCTCGGGTGATTAAGTGTGAAGTAACCGAAATAAAAAACCAAATAACTGGCAATAACCGTAATCTAAACATTATTTCACAAAACATACGCAGCATCAACTGCAATATGCCTAATTTTACAACTCTTCTGCAAGGATCAGAGACTTCCTGGGATGTAGTAGTTTTATCGGAATGTTGGCTGCCCTCGGCAAAATCTATACCTGCACTTGACAACTATGTATATGCTACTACCACAAACCATAAAACGCAAAATGAAGGAGTCGTCATTTACTGCAATAAATCTCTTAATGCCACGTTTCAAGAACTACAAGTTGACGACTCAAACTGTCTCTTATTGAAAATAGATCAATCAACCTGCATCATAGGAGTATACCGACCACCAAGTTATAAAAATACCAATAACTTTATAAATTCAATGGACTTAACTCTTTCAAAATTAAACAGTTATAAGAACGTAATTATCTGCGGAGACATTAACATTGATCTCATACCCAACAGCCCGGACAAGAGAGCTAATGAATATCTAAACATGTTAGCTACACACGGCATGCTTCCTTGTCACACTGATAGCACCCACACTCGTACATGTTTAGACCACATAATACTCAAAACTAAATTAGAAGCAACCTGTTTAGTGATTGAATCTTCAGTGTCCGATCACTGTGCGGTTGCTCTTAGTTTATGCCTAAGTCACAGACTGCCATCAACATATAAAAATTCTTCCCGAATAGATTTTGATAAACTAGACTTTGCTATAGAAAACCTAGATGTCAACTCAATCCTCAACTGTAAATATACTAATCCAGCTACAAACCTACTCATGAAAAACTTATCCTCAGCCATAAAAGAATGCAGTAAGTCAGTCAGGACCCCAAAAAGAAAACTAATACGAAAACCCTGGATAACCAGAGGCCTTCTGCGTTGTATGAGAAATAGAGACAACCTACACAAGAAATCAAAGAAGAATCCGGACAACAAAACTCTTGAATTAACCTACAAACGTTATAGAAACTTCTGCTCTTCCATCATCAAACAGGCGAAAAGAATGTTCGAAAAACGGGAGATTGAAAGCGCTCGAGGTAATAAAACAAGACTTTGGGAGGTGATTAAAAGCATAACCGGCTCCAAACAAACACACGATCATTCTTCTTCTCTCGTATCGATAAACAGCCCAGAAGAAAGCCTCAATAGAGTAAATAGTTTTTTCGCCAACGTAGGAAAAAACCTTGCTGAAAAAATCTTACCCTCCAATACAAGCACGCCCAGTTTAAATACGATCACAAAGCCAACACCACCCAACTCACTAATGCTGGAGTTAACTACAGAAGAAGAGGTAGCTCAGATCATCACAGGCCTCAAAGATAAATGTGCTGTGGGTGAGGACCTTGTTTCAACCAAAATCCTAAAAAGATACTCCCTATTTTTGACTAAACCTATCACTCACATTTGTAACTTGTCAATATCAAATGGCGTCTTCCCGTCTGCTTTCAAGGCGTCACTCATTAAACCGATACATAAGAACGGAGAGAAGGACCGTGTAGACAATTACCGGCCAATTTCTATATTACCGTCTTTGTCCAAGATCTTAGAACGACTAATAAACAAGAGATTGATAAAATTCCTAGAGACAAACAAACTGCTTTCTCAATCCCAGTATGGCTTCCGTTCAGGAATATCTACCAATGACGCTGTCCAAGATCTTGTCAACTCTGCTATCACCACCATGGATAAAAAGAGAAAATGTTTGACAATATTCCTCGACCTCGCGAAGGCATTTGACACCGTCTCAATACCTCACCTATTATCCAAATTAGAGAGAGTCGGAGTTAGAGGGTTACCCTTAGAATTACTTAAAGACTACCTAAGTAATAGAACACAGCGAGTCAAGATAGACCATTGGGTTAGTGATGAAGCTAGCGTAACGTACGGTGTACCGCAAGGTAGCATTATCTCTCCCACACTTTTTCTGGTGTATATTGATGACTTGTGCCGGCTCCAACTTCAAGATGGTAAAGTACTCACATTCGCTGACGGCACTGCCCTTTTCTTTAGCGGGAACTCCTGGAGGGACACCTTTGATAAAGCGCAGAAAGGTTTTGACACTGTAAGAAAGTGGCTTACCTCTAATTTATTGACCCTAAACGTTAGCAAAACCAAATATATTACGTTCGCGCTAAAATCCTGTCAACTACCACCTCCTTCAATGAAAATTCTAGCCCACGAGTGTGTGGCCATTGGCTCGCACTGTACCTGCCCAGTACTCCAAAGTACGGAAAGCATAAAATACCTGGGGGTCACAATGGATCAAACGCTTTCCTTCAAACAACACATAGAATTGTTGGTACCAAGAATACGCAAGTTAATCTACATCTTTAAGACCCTAAGACACGTCGCTGACCGTCAAGTAATCAAAACGGTCTACTATGCTCTGTGCCAGTCTCTCATACTTTATTGCATCTCATCGTGGGGCGGGGTAGCAAAAACTCACCTACTAGAAGTGGAAAGAGCCCAAAGAGCCATCCTCAAGGTGGCTGCTGGTCTCCCTTTCCGATTCCCTACGGTAGACCTATACAAACTCTGGGATGTGCTCACAGTGAGACAAGCATTCGTACTAAATACCGTACTAAGACAGCACACACAGCTGCAATACAACCCGCACCTGTTAAGCGACAAGAGAAGAAAAGGAAAGGTCTGCTTAAGTCCGATATTCAGAACGGCTAAATCGCACAACTTTTTCTGCTTCCTAGGTCCATATCTCTACAATAAACTAAATGAGACCCTAAACATTTATCCTCTACACAAATTTAATTGTAAAACCACAGTCACCCAATACCTCAAAACACTTGACTACACATCCACAGAAAACATCCTAAAGACCACATAACAATTAACGACCAAATCGCTCATCCACACCTTCTTCATCCTTCCTCCCCGAGTATATTGTCCCTGAAACTCTCACACACATACACTAACTTTACTTCTTCATACCCAAAACTATACAAAAACACACGAAAACAAAACAAACTCACACGTACACATACACACACACACACACTTACGCACACGTACAAGAACCTCACTAATCAATCAAATACTTACCATTACCCAACATACTTACATGGGATATCTGCAATCGTTGACCGTATTTTATCTTTAGGTCATTTTTACATTTTTATTTTATAATTAGTTATGGCTTTCCCCAAACAACAATTTCTTAACACTATCACTCATCAGAACCACTTCATACATACTTTTTCTGCGGGAGGGGCCTAGTAACCTGTGGCACAGGTTCCTCTGGAACCTATTTCAGGTACTAGACTCTTCACAAGGTAATTGTAATTTAAGATCTTTATAGAAGTAAGAAGACTATTGTGAAGAGTAAATAAATGGTTTTTATTATTATTATTATTATTCGCGACATACTATTTGTGTACTAATACTAGTCAGAGTTCAATTCCGATACTGATTTAAATTATCATTTCATTTATTTTGCTTTCTTCTAGTACTTTGTCTATTTTCTATGCATGTAGTTAGTTGATTGTATAATTTTAGTTTATATATTTAATTTATATGAAATCAGACACCACGTATATACAATCTTCATCCGTGATACTATATTTAAAATTAGCTTGTGTAAACGAATAATGAAATGAAAAATAAGATAGAATTAATAAAGACAATAAAAAAAGACTATCGATAGATAAGCTTGAGCAACATTAATATAACCTATAGAAGTGGGTATTTCTTATCCCTTCTTACATTCTTATGATAATTTCCGGCCGTCCAGCCTGTTTACGGTTTACGACGCCGTGTCCGGCCCATCCGGCCTTATCCGGTAGGGGTGCACTTTGACGGCTATTTCAGCTGCAGCTCGAGCCATTAAAGCCTTTTAGCATTTTAAACGGGTAAGCTTAAAAGTCGTTTCTTCGAAATTCACGGATAAAGTAATAATTTTAACCAAATATGAGGCTATTATTTGAATAACCTCTCATTTCAGACTCAATCCCCCTTATTATAAAACGCGGACTAAAGTTAGTACTGGTCTAAAACTGATGCTGTCACTGTCTTTCTTTTGACAAATGTAAGTGACAGCATGAGTTTTAAACTAGGACTAACTTTAGTCCGCGTTTTATAATAAGGAGGAATGGGTTTTGATTGTCGTATGCTCCCGGGATTTTTATGAGGCATGACAAATTAAAGACTTTCTGCATTGCAAACGGGGACTTAAACTTGTTTCTTTGAAATTCAAAATTAATATAATTTAATAATAATAATAATAAATATTCTTTATTGCACACAAGAGAAATTCAACATACAAATTAGAAAACACAAAAAAAAAAGTACAATTGGGCGACCTTATTGCTAAAAAGCAATTTCTTCCAGGCAACCTAAGGTGATATACATATTATGAAGAGGGAGAATACAGAAGGGTGCAAGAAATAGAAGGAATAAATAAAATATATATGTTTGTAGGTACATAATGAAAGTTAAACACACAATACAATATACGAATTAAAGATACTTACATATTATGCAATAAAATACACAGCTATTGAGTTAAATGTAAGAAATGACTTTTAACTAGACTAGACTAGACTTTTATAATTTCATAGACTTCAAAACTAAAGTACACCTACTTTCTCACTTGAACGAGGTTTTATCAGTATGTTAGTACCTACATATGCAGATCAATTTTGATAGTTTTTGATACTCGAGATCGATTTACAAAGTTGAATGTAGATATGACGTCACGGCCTTCAGTCATGACTTCCAATCTGGGTTTCGCAAGGGATACCGGATACGGTACAGTTTCTGCATTTACCGATGTGGGGGTAAGAAAATATGTAGCACAAATGCTACAGCCCACATTTCTTTTTAACCGACTTCAAAAACGAGGAGGTTCTCAATACGGCCGTTATTTTTATTTTTTTGTATAAAGTTTTCTTTGAATTTTTTTATGAATGATGATATTTCAAATATATAAACAATATTATTTCCGTATGTTATTCTCATACTAGTGGCCGCCCGCAGCTCTGCCCGCGCAGATGTCTGTTAGCGCTCCAAAAACAAAACGTATCCTATGTCGTTTTCAAAGTCTCAAACTATCGCCGTACAAGTGATTGGTATTTTTCTACATTCAGATTTTTCCTGACTTTTTGAGATAATTGTATATGTAGATATACCTGGCCGGATATTTCCTTTGAAATAACCGTTCCTTTTTAACCGCCTCTGTGGTCTAGCGGTTGAGACCACCTACCTTAGATCAAGAGGTACGGGATTCGATTCCCGTGGGGCAGAAATTTTCTGCTCGGTTTGGTTGGTGGTAGGGCTTTTCTAAGTCCGCCTGGCTAGCTACCACCATCTTACCTAAATCTGCCGCCATAGCAATAATGTTAACAGTATTGTTGTGTTACGGAAATTAGAGGTAATTTAGCCAGTTCCTCTGTGGTTGAGGAATCCGGGTGTAGCTCGCTTCCATCGTCGGCCTTATCTTCACTTACTATCAGGTGAGATGAAAGCCAAGAGTTACCCCGTTAAAATAAAAGAAAAGTAACACAAATGCTTACTTTCGACAATGATTACAAATACAGGTTTTAGTGTGCCTGATCAAAGATATAAAGAGGAATATTCATATCAATAATTCAAATGAAATTTTACAAAGTGACGTAAATAAAACACTAAATAAAACTTTCTTAATAAAAAAAAATAACAAGGTAACAAGTGATCATTAGTTTTCCATAACCTTACGTGACTACTGATACTTAACTCAATCAAATATTACAACCGCGCTAATAACAAAACAATGGAAATGACTTTTCAATTTTCTCGTCTATTATGTTCACTGGGAATTGAACATCGAAACGATTGTATTAAATTTATTTGTAAGCTCATTGGAAACAATATTATTATGCACTATTCGATTCAACTGAAATTAATGGAAATAAATCGGCAACTGAAATGGAGCTAACCATTGCAATACTGCTTTTATAAACGACTTCTTCTTCCTTATTTAATGGCCTCTCGTTATTACGAATTTTGCTAATGTCAAGTAAAATTAATCTGCAAATAACTTGCGGCAACGCTGTACGGTGATTGGGCAAGACGAATTCGTTTTACGAAGAAAATGTGGTCGCCGGCCCGATGAAACAAAATGGATGCTGTCAGATGGCTGTGGATGCGCGCAACCGTTTAATTTCACAGTCAGTCGACAACAACCTTAAAAAATCGACTCGCATGTATTTAATACTGTTAGAATTGCAGTTTTTGTCTATGTCTCTATACCAACATGGCTGCCAAATTTCATGAGTGTATGTATGTATGTTTATATATTTGTGTGTTTGCAAACAAACAAATTCTTCGGCTTTATAATATTAGTCTCAAAAAATTGCATTTGTAGTGTTTTAAATAATTGAATAATTTTGACTCTACGAACACCAGGTCGAACGATTAGAACATTATAAGATTGCTTAGATTTTTAGAGGTGCGCTGGCTAAAAGGACTTGCATCCAGGTCAGTAAAATATCAACAAAGAAAAAATAATGTACCGCGTAATATAAAAATCCCGTCTTCGAAATTTAAATTAATTTTGCTCACATGTAGCAAAAGCACCCTTTTCGTGCTGGAGAGGTGAAAAATATATTTATTTATTTTTACTACTAAGATTTGAAGTGATCCTAAAAAGTAATATAAGTAATACGTTATTGGACTGTCGTCGCTTTATCAGTCGAATGCCTTCAATTTTTAGTGGATCAATCTCAATATATTGCTTTTTATTGAACTTGGAATTCTTTGCTAGCACTTTATCCCTCCTTCCATCAACAGTTACCTCTCTCTGCATATGGTCTCTTCTTGCCACTTCACATCAGGTGGTGTTTAGTCATTTGTCGTGTTTTTGTATGAAAATGTATATTTGTTCAATGTAATATTAAATTTTTCATCGATTAAATATTCTGAGGCATTTTTTAAATTACACTTACTTCTTTTTTTCTAGAAACTGAAATAAGTCATCTTTTGTTATATCTTCTTAAGCAAAGATACGGAAATGCCGTTAAAAATCGATACCATTGTCTACCATAAATAACTTTTATTCCTTCAACATTGTCACAATGTCACTTCCACGCTTTAGTCCAAGCGCCGGCTCGACACCAACTTCTCTTTCATACGTTTGCTCCAAAAAGTGGTGTATTAAAAAAATTCAGGGAATAAATTCCAGGGGACATTCTTCCCTCGACGCGCAGTTTTCGCTTCGGCTGGTATTGTCCAGTTCTGTAAAACATCGAAAAGTTAAAAAAACTGGCAACAAATTTGTATACAGAACGTATTTCAACCTCCGTTGCCTGGGGACAATAATTTTTATTACGACGTCGTCGAGTTGATTTAGAAATTCCTCGTTAAAAGGTTGGAAACACGTTGGAACGTTTTCCACGTCCAATATTTTTGTGATTAGATTCTTGTTCACTGAACTATATCAACAATAATTTACAAAATAAACGAGCTGGGGAAAGTTTTTTGAGGTTACTAGATATGCACTATTCGTCTGGTTAGGTACCACCGCCGTTCTTATTTCAACCGTGAAATAGTCCGCTGTGTTTCGGATTGAATTGGGATAGGTATAGCCAGTAATTTCACAGGATAGGTATCCTGTGAAATTACTGGGCATGGAAGGCATTTCATGTTAGGCCTCAGGATTACAACGCGATTGCAATACCAAGTAATTTTTTTTCTTGTTAGTGCAGGTGTCTATAGGCGGTGGTTACCATTTACAACCAGACCTTCAGCTTATTTGTCATCTAGTTGTATAAAAAAGTAATATCAGTCTACTATAATTTGTTTCAAGACCTGACTTAATAATTATTAATGTTATACAAGCCAAAACTTTACCCCAATCAATTATGTAACCAAAGAAACAGCGTAAAGATTATAAATTGTGAAGTTTGAATGTACTCAAGCTATTTAGTTCTGCTATCAAATTTTCAAAAGCTACACCTGACAGATCTCACGGTATCATTGTAACCAAAAACAGACCCTATGATACTTGGTTTAATAAACGGAATAGAATGCTCTGGTGTTAAATTAGCTGGTAAGCCTCATCAAAAGGCAAACTTGTTCCATTGATTCAACTTAATAAATCTTTTGTCCGTTTTAGTTTAAGTAGGATTTCGATTGCTTCTTTATAAGCTCGGCGAAGTCATTCCGCAAATACTTTACAAGTGTCTGCTCTTTAATCTTCCCAAGTTTGATCTCTATTATTCATGAAATAGGGAATAAAATCGAAATCTCATGTACTGTCAAATGTATTTATAAAGCATTCACAAATCCGTCAGTTGCTCGGGACTTGAGGGCACCATTATGTGGGATTACACCCATGTCTCGTGCAGCAAACCCCGGCTGTATGTTATGCTAATGTAATCTTGTTTAAGAGTTAGCGTTATACCGCTCGCCCACATAAGGGACGGCCTAACGGCCTGCGTTGAAACGGAAAAGTTTATTTGGCAAAAAAATGGAATTGGCTAATATGGGCTAATATTAAAAGATTATATAATATCTCTGCCACTTTTGGTAAGAACTGTTTTGTGCTCAATGTGTGCATTTCGCAACAGAAGGTCACATCTAACAAAAAACTCGGCTTGTGATAACAATGAAATATGAACATCTCTAAGTTTACTTGATAGATAATTATTTAGATATTTACCTACTTAAGTTTGTTAGAAACGCAACATTTATGGAACTATAGGAATAATACAGAACTGCAAATATGTTTTATTATAATTTTGTGGACAAATTAAATTAAAAATTGTTAAATTTGAACTCGGAACTACTTATTCATTTTTAATTTAATCTATTAGCAAATAGTTTTAAGTATAACGTTAACTGATTTTACTTATTTTAGCTTAATATTTTTCTCGCTGGAAGAGGTGAAAAGTTATATGTTTTACACAAGAACGAGAGTTTTTTTTACTGTACAGTCGACAGCACATCAAGCGTAATAGTTTGACTTTGAGACCGCTCTTATGCCGTTCGTAATAGAGGCGGTTTTTGTAGTGCAACTGTCACACTCGATGTGCTGTCGTCTGTACTCATTGTACACAGTGCTCAGTAGTGTATTTTAGAATGACGTTAGAATCGTTATTAAATTCTAGACAGGTTCGCTAGTTAAAGTCAGTACTCACAGCAAACAATAACTTTGCTTAATTGTTAAACAAATAACTATACCCACTCAAATCAAATCAAATAGCCTTTGTTAACCATATCAGCGAGGTGAAACTGCTTCGGCAGAACCCCTCAAAGGGCAGTGGAGTTATCTGGAGTTAACCCTTCAAGCATCAGATTCCAGACACAATTGATTTTCCAATTGTCATAGCCCTCCGGGAGGATATAGCCGCTTGACAGAGATTGGGTATTTTAGTGCCGTTATAGACAAGCGCTGGGCGCACACACACACTCCTTCGCCAGCGTCGGGGAGGTAAGTAAGCAGATTGTTTCCCGAAAAGAGTGCCTGAGCATCCTATAATATGAATCCCTTCTTGGGTGAAGGGCTTCTCCTCAATTATAATTTTTTTTTTGGTCTTTCTCTTTTTGAATCTACTATTTTTCTGCTCTTTGGGCAATGCCATCAGTTATCAGCCCACCTTCGTGGGGTCTACGGAACCTCCAATCAATCCACTGCTCTGCAAAATTTGTTCGTGGGAAGAGGGTGCCTAGGTTCTTTGAGCTAATTGCTGGTCACCAATTCATATGATACAAAATTTGATACATGTATCAAAGTACTCTTTGTAAGTGCTGTGTTTCGGATTGAAGGGAAAGGTAGCCAGAGTAATTACTGGGCATGGAGTGCTTTCATGGATGAAGGATGACAACGTACCTGCAATACTAAGTGACTGTTTCCTTTTTTATTGCAGTTGTCTATAGGCGACGTTAGCAACCTATCACCAGGTAGACCGTCTGCTTGTTTGTCAGCTAGATTTATAAAATATTAATAAAACTTGTGCTCCATTAAATAATACTTCAATTAAAGTTCAATTTTCTACAAACTACTAAAAAGTTATTTTTAATATAAATAAACCCTTTTGACAGTGTATTCGTCTCTGAGACGTGTGACTTTATTTTAACGCTATCTAAAATAATTGCTATATAATCTTCCTTGGGTTAAGTTGTAGATCTTTATCTTATTTTTATTGACCACTAGTGCTTTTAGTATCTATAATATATGATAAGCACTTACCTTTATTGTTATATAAAAAGTACTGTCAAGGTTACCTAATGTTTTCTAAGCATTCAGTCTCACAAATGTCAATAAATATATACCAAAAGGTAAACTTAAAAGCAACTGCAAAATGAACCTTATTTTAAGTGGCGAAGACATTACTGCTCGTGTACGTGCTTACCTAGAAAACGCCAATTCACTCTACCCTTGAAAGCTTTCAAGTAATAGTGTTCGGGGAATAGCCTGGCACGCACTATTCCTTTTATTATTAGCAAAGAATAAGCACGTAATACATTTAAAGCTAAAACATTAACACGTCGGTCCACTGTACGGCGACATAGCAGGAGAGTAAAAAAGAATCACCAACCAAATTGGGATGTTGCCTAAGTTTGAATTTGGCGCTATTTTTCACAAATTCGGAAAATATACGCTACTGTTACCCATAAAAGCAATTCAAACTTAAAAGAAATGGAATATTGTTGAAGTTGTACTGTTTTGAAAAATAAAAAAATGGTCATATAATTTTTTATCAAAATATATCAAAAATGTTAATGATATTAGATTGCTGACATCAATTTAAACAACTATTATTATGACAACTATTAATAAAAACATATTTAATACATAGTTATTATCAATTATGTCAGTATGCCCATACATTTCTTAGTAATATGGGAACATGTGACGTCACCTGTTCCGCAGATTTTCTATGCAGCGTTTTTGGATGATGCGCCGCAACACATCAAACATACCACTCCATCTGTGAAACTATTGATCTTGGACATACTATTTCTTTTGCAATATTTCTTTATGAGTTATAAACTTCTTATTTATGAAATAAAAAAAAAGTTGTCAACTACCCTATTGAGAACCGCCTCGACTTTTAAGTCAGTTGATGGCAGTTAAATATCCTAAGCCATCATTATTTCGTTTACTCCAATTTTGAGTGTCTAACACCACTTTGAAGTCGTACTGTAGCACGGGCCGTTAACAAAATATTTACCACCTTCACTTACTTTGTAAATACGCGTTCTTGCACGCCCATCGACAATCAAGCAAGCGTAGGCATCATCCTTAATATTGTGTCTCGTTTAGTTGCATTTTAATAAATATTCGTTTAATTTCAAATTAAAAGTGTTAACTAGATTTAAATTACATCGCGACAGTGAATTACTCTTTTTATTTAACGAGTACCCTTTATTAGCCCTATTCCGACTATTCGTAACAATTCTCGCAAGCAAATTTTAATGATGAACTCCCAAATTAACTTCGCTGTTAACTTTTACTTTGCGAACCAAAGTGTGCCCATTAAACATTGAATTTCTCATCGGCTGAGTACATAACAACATTAATAGACCTGCAGTTTGAACAGTTTTACCGCTCGAATTTTTTCCAACCGCTTCACGCCATTAATTATTGCTACAGAAAGAGTAGATTACCATACGCTCAACGAAATTTTGCCCGCTAAAATTTAAACATTATTCATAAAAAACGCGGCCACAGTCTAATTTACATCCGTTTCTAATTAACCTGGCTTGCCAAAGTGAATAATATTACGCCTGGAGCGTGTGCCGGCTACATTTCTTTTTTGCTGAACAGCGCCATCTAGGATTCGAAACACTAACTAATAATTATTATAAAAATAGAATTATATTTACGTTTGGGATATTTGATCGAGGGAACGGGTTTTACTCTCTCGTATCGTATTTTTACACCAGTTCGTTTTAGCAGTGAGAATTCGTCTGATATGTCAAAGGTATCGTCTCTGGTATCGCCGTAGCAAACGTCAACAAAAGAGTGTAGATCAACAATATTTAAGGGGCTACCTCGTGCACACTAGCGACACCAATTAATTGTTATTAACTATGGTGAATTTGGAACATAATATACAAAAACGCTTTAGAGAATTGCTAAAGAACGGTATTTGTAATTTTTAATGATGTATCTTGTATAAAGTGTCTACCTATAAGTAATCAAATTTTTTATGATTGTTAAAAGTGGCCACTTTCGGCAATAATGAAAAAATAGGTTACATGTAGAGGACTATCTTGTACCGAGCACATCTCAAAAAATTACAAATACCATTCTTTAGTCATTCACTAAAGCGTTTTTGTTTATAATGTTCTATATTCACCACAATTAATATAAATCAAGTGGTGTCGCTAGTTCCGCCCAGGTATCGCCTTAAGCAGAAACATCCACTTACAACACAATAATGTTCCGGTCCACGATGACTCATTAAAAGCTACTACACTATAATATTCGAAAAACACCAAAACACCTTATTTTGCTGCCGTAATTACAAACATCTATTACTTGACTTTTCAAGCTCGTCTGAGATTTAAGTCCATCGCACAAGGTTTGAAATCCTTTGTGTCAAGAACGCAGAACGGTCATAGAATGAATAATTTTCCCCGAGTACCTACGTGGACTAATGAAAACCTCATTATTGGTTCAGTTATCGAGTCCTCACGTTGTTGGAGCCAATTACGATGTCCGGGAGAGGGAAAAATAACCATTGACCCTATAGTAAGGTACTCATAATTTTATGTATTCGTAGGACATTCCTAATTAGTAGGAAAGTAGTTGGTTGGTAGTTGTTTTTACTAGGTGGTAGGCCCGTATGTAGGGTCGTCTGGGTAGGTACCACCGCCTTTCTTATTTCAGTCGTGAAACAGTTCGCTGTGTTTCGGATTGAAGGGAAAGGTAGCCAGTGTAATTACTGGGCATGGACGGCATTTCATCTTAGGCCCCGAGATGACAACGCACCTGCAATATCAAGTGATTTTCTCTTGTTATTGCAGGTGTCTATAGGCGGCGGTAACCACTTACCACCAGGTGGGCTGCCAGCTTGTTTGTCATCTAGTTGTTTAAAAAAAATGTACGACGACCGGCTGGACGAGTGGTCTGTACCCCTTCCTATACGGGCTGCTCGGTCAGGGGTCCCGGGTTCCAATCCCGGTAGGGGTAAATGTTTGTATAATAAATACGAGCATTTTTTCACGAGTCATGGATGTTTATATGTTTATTTAGTATATTTCTAATATTTCTAATATAATAGTGCAATAAATATATTGAGTATTGATAGACATATTATTATCAATATTTATCCATTATAGTATCCATAACAAAAGCTCTTAATGATGCTTACTTTAGGCAAGATAATAGGTGAGTGTATAAATATTATTATTATTATTATCAGACTTTCGACAGTTATCATTTATAGAAAAAGTAGGAGATAAAATTGTGTTTTCGAAAACAAAACTTTCAGACATGTCCATTATGATTCACTTCGTTTGCTTGTTTTGTTGAAATTATTAATGACATTATGCGATATTTACAAACTCAAGTCAAGTGAATCACTTAGAAATATATATTATCTTTTCTTTCAAAATAAATACGGGTTAATTCAAAATTACCTAGCGTTCGGAATTACCTATGCAGGTGTGTATGGGACAGTGGCGTGATGTCTCTGTCATACAGGATGGTGACAAAAATGGTGACAAAAATGGTGACAAAAATGGTGACACTACGTTCATAGGGAGGTTTTGCATCTTCAAATGCATCTTCTTCATTTAATAATTTCATGATATTTCTATGAAATAATGCAGCCAATGTTATATTCAAATAATAAAGTAAAAGCCTATCCTGCATTTGACTAAATTATGGTTAGCCGACATTCAGTACATTGTTGCTCCGCTCGGCGCGATGCGGTCTCAATTGTTTACGGGCGAATGCGTCACAATCATGATCTTTGTTTTTCGAGGCTTTGGGTAATATGTCGGGGGATTCGATGTAACCTTTGGTGAAGATGTTTTTAGTACAGTCAAAAAATACAAAACTTTACACTGTGGAACTTTATGCACTTGTCATAAGAGTCATTTCACAACTGAAGTGCATTGAACACCTTGGACTAGTTAAAAAAAACATTTCGTTTGAGAAGACCTCCACTGGGAGCTTATTCCACAACCAAACCACACTACTATGTGGTACCGTGTCCCTGCGGTGAGGAAGGTGGTCAGAGATCACTGAGAATGTTTTTTACGAGCAGAAGGATTCGTCTCTTATGCTGCCATCGCTTTCTTTTGACTTTATTGGGCAGGCAGCGTGAGTAGTGCCTAAGGTGCTATAAGCGTGTATCATTTTATCCGCCTATGATGTCCACTGCTGGACAAAGGTCTCCGTAATCGGTTTCCAAACGTAACAGTTCTGCGTCGCCTGCATCTAACAGCTCCCCGCGACCCTGACCAGGTCGTCTGTCCAGGTAGGGAAGCCAGTTGAATAGTGTAGAAATATTAAGGTACTTTCTAGCTTGAAGTACTCGATATGGTCGTCGGACTAGATAGTGACATCGACTACTACAGATACAAACTGGTCCGTTTATTCCCCGGTCGCCCGGATTGTGAAAGGTCGCGGGTTCGATCCCCGCCTCAGAACGTGAAATTTTTCTAGTTTAGATATTTTTATAAAATCTTGGGTATTTTTACGTACATTGATGATACACCAAGAAACGTTTAGTTTCTTTGTATTGTGTAACAACAATTAATATAGAAGAAAGGACGCACCGACACTTGTCATTTTCATCTTAAATAAGGGGATAAAGGTGGTTTTCCACCAGAGGGGAGAGACGAGACGACGCGAGACGAGATTTAAAATTTGTATGGCAAATTTTCAATCATCGCCTCGCGCATCTTTGGTGGAAATAGTCAGGATTGACGACGATGTGCGAGGCGTGAATTGAAATATTTGTTTGTGTAAAAATGAACCGTATTGCTTCCTTTATAGAGTATAAATTAACTCTGCAACAGAATCACGCTTCTCGCGATAAGTTTATTTTTGTGCGATTTCAATTCTCTCCTCGCCACTCTGGTGGAAAATCACCTTTAGACTACATTTAAAAATGATCAATAAAGAGAAAAAAAAATGAACTCTCACTCTCCCACGGCGGTCATCTTGCTAATCTTATGAGCTATGTCAGTGGCTTTGGTTGTACATCATACCAGCCTAGGATGTCCACAGCTGAACAAATCCCATCGATTTCCAAATAAAACGGTTCTGCGCAACCTGCGCAGGCTCCCCGCGACCCTGATCAGGTCGTCTGTCCATATAGTGGGAGGCCATCCTACTTTGCGCTTTCCGATACGTGGTCGCTATTCTTGAAACTTTAACGCCTTACTGGCCGTCCGTTCTGCGTGCTATGTGCCCTGCCCACTGCCACTTCCATTTGCTAATCCCATGAGCTACGGTCGTACGGATGTCCTCATTTCTGATTATATCGCGTATGAGCTTGAAAAGGCTACGGTAACCGTTTAATATCAGGCGGGTCGTTCGTTTGCTTGCCACCCTTGTCTTGTATAAAGAACGACCTTCGCTGTATTTCAACACTAGCACCGCTAACTAAAACAGACTACAGGTGAGATGCATCCTCCATTATCGCGTGGCGGCGTGCCCCGGTGACGTCATTTTTCACTGTCGTTGTAGCTTATTTTTGCGCTACATCGGAGGAAAATTCAGAGGGAAAACCACTACCATTGTATACGACGTCACGAATTTGAGCAATATTTCATGAAGATAATTGTGTTTGCAAAAAGTTTCCTAATAGAACTTTGAATGGTACGTAACGAAGTTTTTATGAAGGTAATCGTTATTAGGTTTGAGACAGGTGTTTTGGGTAATAATACACTGTAATCATTTATTCACGTAAAATTTATATCAATAAATATTACTAACTGGCACTTTCTTCTCTTTGATATAAAGTTTTACTTTTAATATTTATAGTAGTAGGCACCTGTAGCTTCGCGCGTGTGAATGTCGTATATCCTATGGTCTTTATCTGAATGTGCAGCAGCTAAGTAGTGAATACGTTGCAGACATTGTGACTATGCTCTAAGAGTTAGGCTGGTATCGGTGATTATGAAGTATATTACAATCATTGAACGAGTGGATCTATTATTTCTCGAGATATCAAAGCGGTAGTGAGCAAGTGGTCCTCCGAGCCGGACCAGACATAACATCAATGTTGACAATGTGCCTGTTATACACTACTCCTGAACAAAATCCGGGCCGCACAATTTCTTCATCTACTCCTCTTGACCCGCTCCTAAATTCGTAACTCGAATTCTTACCGCCTGGCCATCGGTAAAGCGTAAAGTTTTTACATATTTGGTTTTTATTCAGTTAACGGTAGGTTGTACTTCATGTCACTCCCCTACACCAATGGAATGTATATGCACTACCCACTTTACAGGGTATTTGAAGCTTGTTTCCGATACATTGCCGCTTTACAAGGCAAAATATAACAGTGACGATATATTCAAGCAGTAGTGATCTCGCAAAAACTTCAGATGAAGGTCATTATCATTAACATTTCAGATCCGTAATGAGAGGGCTGGGCTGCGCAGTGATTAGTTAGTTTCCGCATGACGCTACCCATATAAGATTCCAAAGGAAATTCTAAGTCGGTTTTATGACACCCTTGGGATATGGTGTAGAGGTGTTATATTAGCCTGGCACCACATGAGCTATTATAAATTAGATTTAGAATATTACTTTATTCTGTGGACAAGTCCTCAGCTTGTAGCAGAATACCAGAGCCTTCATTAGGTGCCGTGGTTTGAGTGAGAGTCGGCCAGTCACTTAGCTTACACGTGTGATTTCATTTATTTGTGCTTGTAAGTAGTACAGTTGTAATTTGATTAAAATGTCTGTAAAGAAGAATCATATCCATTTATACCCATGCCAAGTACTAATAGAGAGACAGAAAGACAGACACACGGACGAGACTATAAGGGTTCCTAGTGTATTGTTCCTTGTAAGGTGAACTCTAAAAATGAAAACAGTTCTGTGTACACGCACCCTAGGCATTCCAGAAAGTAAGTATATCCAAAAAAGCCACTTCTCGTCAAGGAAATTGACTTATCTCCGCTTTTCTGGCTCCGTCCTTCCTTGCTCAGGTATATTTTCGTAAATTATCCTAATCTGACTGTAAATCTTAAGCCTTGACCTGTATCGGATAGGAAGTAGGAGTCGACTGATTCTGACCGATTCTGTTCTGATTCTGTCGATTCGACGATTTCTTGTAGCATTATTGATACTGTTTGTGCTATCTTTAATCTGTAATCTACTAATAAGCCAACTTTGACTGCAGAATTAGCAGCCACGTACGTGCAAACCTAGGTACCTACAGCTTGGCCGGAAACAGTAGAAAAATAATGAGGGCGCTACTATCGCTTTACATGGTAACATTTATACTGCGACTTAAAAAATTGACACTTGCAGATTTTTACACATAAATTATGTTATCAAAAAGTGAATCTTTTAAACAATATTACGACAGCGATAACAATATTACACCCACTTGAAAGAAGTGAAGGTGAGAATTTGAAATTCGCGTAAATATAGGAAATTATTTCCATACTACATACGTACAGTAATTAGCGATTTGGGAATTTATTGATTCTATTCTGAATTGGAATACTAAAGAAAAACTACGAGACATCATGACATCGAACATGTATTCCCTTTTGAAGCTTTTGTGTGTACCTAAATGAATAAATAATAATAAAAATTGTGTAACAATAATAAAATTACTTAATTACATCAGTTTTGATTTTTTCTGAAATCAAAATTAAAGTTAGCTATATATCACCTTTTTTGTATTTTTTTTTTTTTTTGGGGGGAAGCTCTACCAGCCTAACTCCCGGAGATGCCCATCCCGGGGCTCACCCACTAGAACCTCGTTGCGTGTACGGCTGGTCTTGTAGACCCATCAACCCCGACCCCAACACAAGTTGGGGACCTCTGTCTGCAGCTCAGACACCGCAGGAGAAGAAGCTTGGAAGGGCTTAAGTAAAGATTGCCTCAACCCCTAGCGCCCCTGCTGCATGTCGATGTGCCGCGGACTGAATTATCCGCCATACCCCGTCCATAGGAGGACTCCGGCAACGGTAAAAAAGTCGCCTATCCGTCTGGGCCAGGACTTACGCAGACATTTGGGAGAAGGGGACGGCTTACAGGTTGATGCGGAGCCGCAGAAGGGCTAGCGGCGGTCACCCCCCTGGGCACCAACCATGCGGTATGCCCCAAAACCGTAAAAGCCCACCGCCCAGTACCAGTACGGATAGGAACAGACCGGACCGCCACAAAGTGCTGCTGGTCAACAAGGGCCACGAGGACGCAAGACGCACATCCGGGCATGTAAGAGCCTCGAGGAGACTGCACGCCCCGCGAAGCCGGACCAACGCAGACGCAACCTAACAGGTCGCCATACCACGTCCCGAAGGACCGCTGGACTCTCGAGGGGTCCCCAACACTGCCGCATTTCATGCTTCCTCTGCCTGGCAGAAGAGTGCAGAAAGCAGCTACGAGCGAAACCGCTCCCAACACCGTCCGCCAGAGGCTTCATTTGTTTGTTTATTCTAATGGGGCTTTTTGGAACCGTTTTGAGGCGATTTGGAACAGAATTCCAAATAGCCCCTTTTATGCCTGGTGATTGTTTCGCTAAGAATATAAATGATGTGTCAAATAGCTCCAAATGTGCTTTTTATATATTTAAGGGTATGTTTTTGATTCATATACTAGAAAAAATACAAATACAAGAAGTGGAAAGTCACATTTACCGTATCAAAATTACCACCCGGATAACTTATAGGACGCCATCAATAGATAAAATTATAAAATGTTAGTAGGTTTTTGTAGGTAAGTCTATTTTACCGCCTCTGTGGTCTAGTAGTTGAGACCACCTACCTCAGATCTAGAGGTCCGGGGTTCGATCCCTGTGGGGGCAGAAATTTTCTGCTCGGTTTGGTTGGTGGTAGGGCTTTTCTAAGTCCACCTGGCTAGCTACCACAATCTTACCTAAGTCTGCTGCTATAACAATAATGTTTGCATTGTTGTGTTCCGGTAGTTGGAGGTAAGATAGCCAGTTCCTCTGTGGTTGAGGAATTCAGGTGTACAATCGTCGGCCTTATATTCACTTCAGTTACTCCGTTAAGGTTAAAAAATAAAAAATGTTACTCAACCCCTCGAAACATATTTTTTGGAGTTGGTTCTTCACTTTCTATTGTTTCTGGAAACAACTTAGCACCAACTCCAAAAAATATGTTTCTAGGGGATTAGTACCTACTTAAAATGATTATTTTATCATTTTCAGTTTTTTTTGAAGTCGGTTTTAATTTGCGTTAAATTATTTTTCACAAATTTTAGAAATAACTTTCTAAAGTTAAAGCTAGATGTGTCACCGTCAGTTTATATTGTTTCCTTCTAAGTATCGTATCGTTTCACTAGAAAGTCATAGGAAAGCAAAAATCCGCAAATTCGCATACATAGACGATTAACTCATTACAGTTATTTTGATTTAAAAACCAAACTTCTCAAACATTTAAAAAAAAATTGGACCAAATGGCAATTATTCCGCATCGAACAAATAAGAATCCGTAAATAGGATAAGAAATCTCGGCGTAATCGGTGTACATACATAGAAAAAACAATATTCCATGGGTTCAAGCGGTTGCAGTGACAACCGGGACTAACGGCTTAACGTGCCTTGCGAAGCGCGGAGGAGCTTGAGATCACGAGCTTTGACCCATTCGACCACGGCGGAAGCTGCTTTGTTTTCGTAATTACAACCAGAGCGTTCAAGATACCACGCTACCTTGCTCCTTCTCTCTTCTTCTTGTTTCGTACGGTCGTTTTCCGCAAATCGAGGACTATTGCGCCTCCTTTGCGTTGAACGGTGTGTGCTGGTGCACTCCAGACATCCCAGCTCCCCCAGTAAAGCACCCAGCGCCTTGATGCCGCCCATACGCCTGAAGGTTACCCGGAGATCCCAGGTAGCTAGCTCGGTAGTTTGCCACTGAACTGCATTCCAGCAGGACGTGAGCGGCTGTTTCCTCTGTCTCTATGCAGCTGTGCACAAAGGACTGTCCGTGACACCTAAATAGAAAAGATGCCTGTTAAAATTGCTGTGATCAGTTAGTAAGCCCGTTATGTGACGGAGACTAGGTCTATTTAGCTGTTGGAGTTAGAGCTTAGGCTTGATCCGCGGGAGTGAAAGTTTAACTTGTCTGAAGATTGTACCCATGTTGTTCATAAAGGTATCCCCTCGGAAGTCTAACGTCAAAGTCGTAAAATGTCTAGATGTCCAGGTCGTAGAGTGACCAGGTTGTAAAATATCAAGATCGTAATATAATCAGGTAGAATGTCAAGATCGTAACATAACCAGGTAGTAGAATGTCAAGATCGTAAATAACCGGGTAGTAGAATATCAAGTTCGTAAAACAACCATGTAGTTAAATGTCAGGTGGTAAATTGATATGGATACCAAATAATATTTACATATGTCGCAGCCGTCTAGTTAAATCAGCCGCTTAACTGGACGCCGAGGCCGTAGATTAAACGCCGGTATCCAATGAAACACCTGAAAGACAACTAGCCAAGTCATTGAGCGCAACGTTGCACCAGATTCCTGAACGGAATGTCCGCTTGGCATACCGTGCTGTGAGCTCCGAGCGGGGTGCTTATGTGGATGCTTATGTCCTCCGAAGAAGACACCAGTTGCCGTAACTGAACTCGTTTTAGAGCCATCAGTGAAAATGGTGAGTGCCATAAGGGTTGTACTTGGGCTGGTGAC
Source organism: Nymphula nitidulata (assembly GCA_947347705.1). Classification (NCBI taxonomy): domain Eukaryota; kingdom Metazoa; phylum Arthropoda; class Insecta; order Lepidoptera; family Crambidae; genus Nymphula; species Nymphula nitidulata. Next base: position 14,915,227 of record OX374636.1, read on the forward strand.
CTCTGACAGTTGCCGAACTCCTTAAAATTAGCGCCAGCATTACTCTTAAATAGAATAATCAAAGTAACAGTGTTTGGAAAGAAGTTATCTCGTAAGATTAAACTATTATTATTGTGTACTAGTGTGTTACATTTAATATGGGGTCTACTGTACGCTGTGATAATTGGTTTTAGCTTATGAATATTTTATTATACCGAAATGAGTAATATTTCATTAACATTAAGTAGTCATTGAGGTTAATTATCGTTCCTTGTAACTCATAGAATTGAGCAATAAATATTGGCAACTTGATTTTACGCCTAAGTTTCTTGAAGGTTTCTAGATTCTTAATTTTCTATTTATATTGATAATAATACATCTCAATCTTCAAATTAGGTTGGCTTGTTAGGCACTATTTAAACAACAACAGATTCAACCATGATATTAATCTTAGCTCCAACATTATGGAGATAGAAACCACAACTGCCGTGGTTGAATAAATTCGCTCCATATTTACAAAATGTTACGTCTTCTGTGTACGTCTAACCGTCAGCAAGTCTACATAAACTGGCAAAGTGCGTGTCGGACACGCATTAAGGGCTTTGCAGTAATTTCGGACAAAATCTACCTTGGGAAATTACCAATTTAACACTTCATTTTTGTAGCCTAATAATTCACACGGTTCTCTAAAATATCAATGTTATCAATGGGCACCACATTGCAGTGAGATCGTGGGTTAAATCTTTCGGTTTATTAGCTAGCCCCATCAAGTCACAAGCTATCATTACAGGTAGCAATAGTATGTAAAATATGCTTAAGATTGATAACTTTTCAAAGACCTTCTATTAGATAGTGTTGCTTTAACTTTTGCGGATAGTACCAAAGATTTGGGTCTGACTTTCAACTGCACGTTATCGTGGTCTGCATTTTCAATATATGAAGTCAGTGGACGTATTTGTTTCTGTTGCCACTCTTTCAGTCATGTTGATTACTTCTTGCCTTTAAAAAACTAAAGTTATTCTTGCTTGGTCACTGTTACTCCCTATTCTCAAGTACGCCTATATTTATGTTATTTGGGTGCAACTGAGGCGCTGGCCGATAAGCTGGAGTACTTTCAAAATCTAGCTTTGGTTTATATGAAGGCACTTCAGGCAGATTTTGAGCTAAAGAGAGGCATGTAGTCATAATCATAATCATTTATTGCAATGTAAGACCCATGAAAGCTTTTTTTTGCTGTTTTGAACATATTAACCTAAAAATTTCGAATCACAGAATAATAATAATATTTATACACTCACACCTATTATCTAGCCCAACGTAAGCATCATTAAGAGCTTGTATTATGGATACTAGATAACGGATAAATAATGATAATAATTTGTATATAAATATTAGAAATATACTAAATAAACATATAAACATCCATGACTCGTAAACAAATGCTCGTACTCATTTTACAAACATTTGTTCCTACCGGGATTCGAAACCGGGACCTCTTGACCGAGTAGCCTGGGGTACAGACCACTCGGCCAGCCGGTCGTCGACAGAAGACTACATCTTAGTAAACTTTTACTTAAGAATCTAATTTCCGCTTACTTTTCTAAATTAAACCATGCACTAACCTGTTTTCGTCTTCACACCGTTCGAAGGGAGAATCGACAAAGTGGCTATTAACCTCATTATGGCTTCCGTTCGCATGTGGATTTTATTCCTTTCCGAACAACTTCAGGTCGATTGCGCAGACATTACCGGAAAGGATTATTTTTTTTCTGTACTCCACCGTTCGCGTTCGGGCAAGGAAAGTTGGTATTAAAAGAACTGTAAGTTAAACTAAGTTTGGCTTAAGAGGGGTTCTGATTGTATAAAAAGGGATAAGGTAAGATTCACGTTTAGAGATAGCTTTGCGGTTATTTGAAGTGATCTAAAGTTTAGAAATAAGGCTGTTATTTTCTAAAAGATTTTGAAAAAGGACATCGTAAAAGTTTTTTTGCTAATGGCATCTTCATTAATAACTTGACTTGTTTGTTTTGTGCTGTGCTTTCATCACATAATAGGGAATATGCATAAAATTTAAATTTCTCTAAAATATTTTTTTCTAGATTCTATATGTATCGTCTTAACATTAAACCTAAAAGTTATTTTTTTAATTTAGTTTAAACCCTGAAAATATTATAAAGAAAGTGAAAAATAAGGGAGGGAAATTCATATTTCCCTCCCTTATTTAGCGCCTTCTATCGGCTATATCACTGAGAAGAGCTATTTGACCTTATACCACCTTCCCCCTTCCTACTCAGGTGCACGCGTGCCGGTCTTTGGAGTCATCAATTCACTGTCTCCACCTCAACATCACGTACAGAGAAATTTAGTAGCTCTTTTCTTTGTCGAACTTCCAGAACTTGAAATTCTTTGCCAGCACATGTGTTCCCGCCTTCCTGTAACATGGTTTCCTTCAAAAGATACGTGAAAAAGCACCTTTCGGGCCGGCAAGGCGGAGGCGGCTAGAGCAGTGTCTGAACTGCACTAGTTGTCTTCGCATATGGACTCTTCTTACCGCTTCACATCAGGTGGTGTTGAGTCATTTGTTGCGAGTAAATCTTTCCTCATTCTTTTCAACACATGATGAAGAAGCACATCATATTACAGCTTGAGGAAAAGAATAACATTCCAAGCGCTGAAGTTACCTTAGATCATCTTGAATCGCGCTTACTAAGTCAGATGATACGATTAGTAAAGTTATATTGATAAGTTAATACTACTTCCGACATAGTACATTCAGAACACGTTTCTGGAGCAAACGCCTTGCTCGGAGGAAAATCTTCCTTTTCGCTGAGATTGTGGCAAAATAAAACGATCTACACCTTTAATCTTGTAGGACATATTTTCCTGGAAATAAAGTCGGTTGGGTAGCTTCCGTATTTATACAGCAAAACGCGATGGTTTGAGACCAGAAAGTAGCCGAATCTTTAAAATATATTGAGATTATTCTTAGATGGAATGCCAAAGAAAATGCAGTAATTTTGCTCCAAACTTTAAGCTAAACTTGTGCCAAATATTCCTACATTAATATTGCTGTAAAGTTACAGCCTGACGTAAACATTCTTATGCATGGCTTAGATAGGTTTGCCAAATCTCGCAGACGTAAATAAGAACATGAAATAACAGTAAGTCCTATTTCCCATGTCCCAGTGAGCAACTTAAGCAAAATCGCTTGGCAGACTCGTCATCGATTTGGCAAAGTTACATTTTTACAGTAACATAAATAAAACATACCAATTCGGAGTTCTTTTTACATCGTCCAAGATGCGAAGGCTCGAAGATATCCTCGTGGAACGTATCCATTATAGGATGATTTTTGTTTCAGGCTTTTATGAGGAAACGAATTCGCCAAAATGTCTTTATCTCTTGAACATTTACAAATATTTTTTGGAACAATAAATGTTGATTATTTGCAGTAAAATATTGTACAATCAAATCAAAGTCCACTCATAGTGATGCTTCAACTTAGTGAACACTGGAGTACTCTTGTTGAAGAAATGAACAGTTACAAATTTCTCTTAATTATTTTGTGGAACAAGAGTCAAAATGTGATAAGGTCCTTGGTAATAAAACAAAAGCATGTAGAGAGGTTCTTTCGATAGTTTTTCCTGTGTGTTGTCTATTTGTGAAATTATACGCCTGAGTATTGCATATGACGGTGCAATTTCATGGACAAGAAATCTAGCGAATCAATTGATGAATAATAATTTTTAGACGTTTCTAGAAAATCGGACAATTACTTAGAATATCGAGGAATGATTTTTCATCATGCTATGGACAGAATATAATACAGCAATATTGGATGATGTAACATCATTTTATATTTTGTTTGTGGGTGTGCATAGTCGGGTTTTTTGTAGAATTGCAAAATTTCAAGAAAAAGTTGGGAACCTAACAATTGCTTCAATATATTCAAGTAACAATCGTATCTATAAAATCGCGAAGAAATGACGCAAAGTATCAACAGTACTTGCTGTAGGTTCCAGTGACAAATCACGATTTTCAGAGTCTAGCGTAAACACCGTTTTACTTTATTTCTTGGGAAAAACAATGCCCAATTCCATGATCGAAAGTTGTTCTCAAAAGTTCACTTTTCCCTTGCATGTGTGTGATACCATATCCATCCTTTCGGAAAAAGAAAAACATCAATTGTAATTTGGAGCAGAGTCTCTTATTCATGTTGTTTCCATTTTCATCGCTAACTCTGTCTCGTAAATTGGAGATGCATATTACTAAAATATAAATTCTTAATTTCTCTTTCTTCTGATGGTCTGTGAAGAGTATCTCCTCTAATTAGGCGCACCTTATCCACAATTAAACGGTAATAAGCTCACCTATATTCAACGCAAGGGTCACCGTTGCGTGTATATTGTCCGATCCCATGCGAGCAATTTCGTGAACAAAATTCTACTAACCTAATAAAAGAGAGAATTCCAAATAATCAGCACAAAAGTTTCTTGCGAATCGCCTTTTTGAAATACATTGCGAGTCAACGAACTATAAAATTAATATTGAGTTGATTATAGAATATTTTCGGATTTGGAACACGATGATTAGAAATGTTCGTTTATTGTGACGCAATAAAATCGCAATACTCTTAAGAGCAGTTTCAGACTATCGTTTTTCAAAAAACCGGAGTAACCGCACTCAAGCACACGGGCTTATTAAGTACTCGCTCGCTCTACACCAGCTTATACACGCGTATAAAACGCTGGTCTAATGCAGCCCTTATGGTATTATTGATCTAATCACAGTGAAAACTATTATGTTCGGAAATGTAATGGCAATTTTCAGTTCGTCGTTTACGGGTTTCCCCGTAGTATAACCGCTTACCATTAGGTGGAATATAATAAGAATACGGCGTTCTTCATTGCCACGTTTGTATTCTCAAAAACTTATTCGTTCTTTACTTATTAGTCACAACATTCACTTCGATTTCGTGCTTAACTAGTATGGCATTTTTTCTAGCGTTTGTTCTGCGCGTTTTGTTTGCCGACCTAGATAAAAATGAAGTACAATACTAAATTTGAAATATAATGAGGTAATAACAAAACACTAAATTATCTATTTCCTTAAGGGTACCTGCCGTCCCGTCTGAGGAGCTCGGTGGCGTAGTGGTTTCAGCGCTCTGGTTTCGATTACGAAAACAAAGCAACTTTCGCCATGGTCGGTCCCGAGATGGGTCGGTCAAATTCATAATCTCGAGCTCCTCCGTGCTTCGGAGGGCATGTTAAGCCGTTGGTCCCGGTTGTTACTGCAACCGCTATAACCCACCAACCCGCATTGGGCCAGCGTGGTGGTGTTATGGCCCAAGCTCCTCATGTGTTTCTACCATGTAGGAAGGCCTGTGCCCAGCAGTGGGACGTATATAGGCTGATGATGATGATGATGACCTGCCGTCCACAAAAAAACTGGTCACAAAATGTGAAATGACTAAAACCAATTTAAAAATGTGTCATTTGGCAAACCAACCTTTCACAAAAAAGTTAATTAAAAAAAATATATTTTTTTCTTTCAAATTTTTGATCTCTAAAGTATTTACTTGGGAAATTCCTAAAAGAGAAACCTAGTATATTTTATTGATTAACAATTAGCTGAACTTGTTATACCTTTAAATGGGTCTACCGTTGGTTTCTATAAGTATATTTACATGGCGATGGCTATTGTCTCGAGATTTCTAGCTTAATTAGGTTGAAACTGTTAGGTCAGTGACCAAAACGCGCGAGCCCAGCAAGTGAAGCGACAATGCCGCAGCCGCGGCTGGCAAACGCTACATCCGTGGTGGCTGTGGTTAGTAAACAATACGCTTCAATTAAAAATGAGTAAGCGTTAGACATTAGACTAGAAAAATCAATTTCCACAGTGTTATTTTATTTCATATAACATTGGCCCTAATTCTGGAGAATACGTGATAAGTTTAAATTTAAGTTAAGTCCATCTCTTTCTCTCAATACGAATACGAAAAGGATCGCTGTCATAAAATTTGACATTTAGAAATATGCATTCAATTTTCGACCTTATTGAATGTGATAAAATGCAGTGTTTAGGAGGCACCTCCATACATGCTGTCTAAAATTGTCTATGGTTCCTTTGAATTCTGTCTAAATTTAGTTGACAGCTCTAAATAAATTCTTGCTATCTCTTTTTTATTACATATTGCGAGAAAGAGATATACTGTACTTAAATTTAAACTTAGAGTGTACCTCCAGAATTAGGCCCATTGTGACATTAAATAATTATGAACTTAGTAAAAAGCATGATTAGCAAAAATAACATCTGTGAATGTTTTTTTAGAAACAAGTAGTTTACGAAACGAATGATTTTGGGAATAAAATTTTGCGAACCGTAGTTTTTAAAATTGTTACTTTGGTGGAATAAAATTTATTAAATACTAGTAGCCACTTGCGGCTTTGCTCATGTGGGTGTCGGTTATCCCTGCAAAAAACCACCCTATGTCCTTTGAGAATCGCAAACTGTGGCTATATCAAATTTTATCTAAATTGGTGCAGCTGTTTAAGCTTGAAGAGATAACAGACAGAGTTACTTTCGTATTTATAATATTAGTATTGGTTTGGTATCCGACAGTTTGTCAAAAATAAAAAATAAATAAATAACCAAGTAAAACTTTTTTATGGAGCCAGTATTTTACTTAAAGTTTAACTTTAAAGGGAAAAATCTACGGCCCATTCTGCTCGCATTATTTAATAACACGTTTCACAATAAAGGCTAAGTTCTAAAGCCTTCGCTCCGTACAAAGCTTTAGTGGCCAGGGTGAAAAGAAAAAACAAAATGTTTGTTTTTGTTGGAAACTCAAAGCGCAGTAAAAAGAGATTATACGTTGCAGCAAAGTCGACATGATTCCCTAAAACGCTAATTTAGTTACACGTGCCTCAGTCATGATTACATTGCTTTGTACCTACTATATGTAAATTAGCTTTCTTATTTCAGCCGTGAACCAGTTCGCCAGTGTCATTATTGTGCAAAGAAAGCATTTCATCTTAGCCCTCAGGCTGACAACACGCCTGTAATACAGTGGAGTTTTTATTATTGCCATGTCCTTCTTTGTTTGTACCAGATCCTCTTATAACACGTATTAATATAATACTGACTGTTCACTGTTATACAGGGTGGCACATTTAGATCAGTTAGTATGGGAAAATCTGAAACTATAAGACGTACGAAAATGTCTTCTTAGGCACCATGTCATCGATTTTAGTAATAAGAAAAACTGCATTCATAAATTTAAAAAAATACGTATACTCAGCTCGGTAATCGAATCCGGACGTCATGAAAAAAAACCTAATATTATTTCTATTTACATATTGATTGTGTAGGTCTTAAGCAGTAAACGTTACTATGAAACATGGTGTCTAAGATGAATAAAACGCATTGTTTTCATATCCGTTAATTTATTTTAGTAAGTGTTCGCAATTACAAACATTACCACCATATGAGGTTTATCACGTCTCTATTCAAGGCAAGATGTTCCAATTTCAAATGAGGTTTAACACGTCTTTGTCTTTACATGCTTAACTAAGTGGGATTTTCAATTGATTATTAGTGTAAGCATGATTAATAGAAGTAAGTAATTACAATCTTAGATAGATAATATTATCACAGATAACAATAGGTTAAATCGACGACCGCCTGGCCGAGTGGTCTGTACCCCAGGCTACTCGGTCAAGAGGTCCCGGGTTCGGATCCCGGTAGGAACAAATGTTTGTATGATGAGTACGAACATTTGTTTACGAGTCATGGATGTTTATATGTTTATTTAGTATATTTCTAATATTTATATACATATTATTATCATTATTTCTCCGTTATCTAGTATCCATAACAGAAGCTCTTAATGATGCTTACTTTGGGCTAGATAATAGGTGTGAGTGTATAAATATTATATTATATTATTATATATTATATTATTATTATGTGACAAGTTGCGACACCAGCAAAGAGCTACAAACAACCATAGAGACAATTTTACGTAACTAACCGAGTTGAATGTTGTATTGAAAAAATGGTGGTAATTTTGAACACTTAGGTACTAAAATAAATTGAAGGATATGAATACAATGCATTTTATTCATTTTAGACATGTTTCATAGTAACGTTTACTGCTTAAGACCTCCACAATAGATATCTAAATAGAAATAGTATTATAGTTTTATTTTTCAAAACGTCCGGGTTCGATTCCCGAGCTGAGTACACGTTTTTTTTAAATGTATGAATGCAGTTTTTCTTATTACTAAAATCGATGACATGGTTCCTAAGAAGAGATTTTCGTATGTCTTATAGTTTCAGACTTTCCCACACTGACCGATCCAAATGTCCCATCCCAACCTGTATATCGATAAAAAATACAATTGAAATTGCTGTTTGTCTTTTGTTTTTTGTGTGCATTTAGTTTTTGTTTGTCTAGCATAGGCCATAGACTTATGATGTTTGCTCAGATAAAAAAAAATACAAGTTTAAAAATTCCTACCATACTTATAAATTCCTACCATCTGGAAAAGCGATTCAACCCATACAGCCATGTCTGTTGCATGACAAAAAATTTATTTTTTAAATGTCTATTAGTATAAAAAAAATATTGTATTTTTTTGTTTGTGCTATTACAACTGTAAATTTTTATTTTATTATTTTTTACCAACCCTAGGTCCTGCCAGAATACCAGCGCCACCGCGTCGTTGGTCGCTGTGGCACTATGCTGAAGCAGAGACCAAGTTGGCCTGTTATTCTCAATTTCTTTTATTATATTTGTATTTATGTGTTGGCTAATAAATGCTTTCTTTCTTTCTTTCAATACCAAGTGATTTTCCTTGTTCATGCAGGTGTCAATAGGTGACGGTAACCATTTACCACCAGGTGGGCCGTCAGCTTGTTTGTTGTCTAGTTGTATGAAAAAAATATGAACGTCCTAAAAAGTGGTAGGACATAGTGGCGTTTTCCAATGGAATCTTAAGCCCCCGACTACAATAGTCGGGGGCTTAAGATTCCATTCGGAATCCGGTCGCTTCTCCAGACGACCGGACGTCTTAATCTTAATAACGGTTAAACACATGAGGAGTTTGGGCCATAGCACCACCATGCTGGCCTATTGCGGGTTGCTGAGTTGAAACGGTTGCCAGGAACAACCAACGGCTTAACGTGCCTTCTGAAGCACGGAGGAGCTCGATATAACAAAATTTTATTGACCCATCCCAGGATCGACCATGGCGAAAGTTGCTTTGTTTTTCGTATTGAAACCAGAGCACTCAAACCAATACGCTACCGAGCTCCTCACTACCTAATAGTATAATGTTAATGCGCTGAGTGAGGTTGCCGGAGTTCATTGAGAAGGAGCTGAAGGATTTGTCCCTTACTAGTCCTCAGTTTAGGCAACGCATAAGTTGTGTCCAAGGGGCTACGAGCATCTATAGGCTAAGGTAACCGCTAAGCAGGTTGTACGCTTGTTTGCTTCGAGTACAACCCTATCAGTATTATTAAAATCTTCTGTGATAAACTCTTTGATTAAAGGCTGAAGATAGAAGCGAGCAACACCCGGCTTCCTCAATCACAGAGGAACTGACTAATTTTCCTCCGACTGCCGCAACACAGCAATGCTGTTAACATTGTATTGTTAAAGGAGCAAACTTAGATTGTAGTAGTTTTTTTTTATAGAAAACACGACAAATGAGTCAACACCACCTGATTAAAAGCGGTAAGAAGAGTCCATATGCGAAGACAGCTAGTGCAGTTTAGACACTGCTCTCGCCGCCTCCACCTTGCTGGCCCAAAAGGTGCTTTTTCACGCCTTTTTCGCGTGGAAGGAAGGAACACGTGTGCTGGCGTGTACTAAATTTCTTTTTTGCGTGATGATGAAATGGATACAGTGAATTGATGACTCCGAAGGCCGACACGCGTGCTCCTGAGTAGGAAGGCGCAAGGTCCACTATCCAAACCGACCAGAAAATTTCTGCCCCTACGAGAATTGCACCCCGGACGTCTAGATCTCAAGTAGGTGGTCACAATTACAAGACCACCGAGGAGGCTTAAAAAGTCTAAGTTTAGACTACATTTGTTTACGTGCGTTCATTGCTAAAACGGGAGAAATCATAATCACCATTTGCTTTAAACGTACTCGTCTAAAAAATTTTTTTAACAAAAATAAAACCGACTTCAAAACACACTTCACTTTCTATTGTCTCTGGAAACAACTTAGTACCTACTCCAAAAATACTTTTCAGGAGGTAAGTAAGTAAGGTTAGTAAGAAATAATATTTTTTTCCTTTTTAGTGTTTTGAAGTCGGTTTTCTTTTTATTTTATTTTTTTACATTTTTAAGTGATTTTCTAAGATCAAAGCAAGATGGGTGACCGTCAGAACTATCAACTTGTCTGTCTCTCAGTCCTTGGTTAAAATACACAGTGACAGAATTATTTTCTAACTCCTAACCGTTATGGAGTTGTAACTTCCATCATCACCTCATCAACATGAGATGATGACTAACAGAAGCAAATACTTCAATAGCTTTGGAAAAAAGTAAAACATGTAAAACTTGCCTCTAAAAATTTTGGTTTGCCCTCCATTTGCCTGGGATCCCATCATCAGATCCTGACTTGGTGACAATGGGAGAATGACAATGACACTTTATTTATTTATTTAAATAAATAAATGGGACCACCTCTGGAGTATACTCTATCGAATGAAAAAAGAATTTTGAAAATCGGTTCATAATTAACAGAGAAATCGGTGAACATACATACAAAAAAAATACATACATTGGAACATAATAACCTCCTTCTTTTTTGAAGTCGGTTAAAAAAACTATTCAGCCCACAAGAAACTAAATATCGTGGTTCTGACTCCATTTTAAGACAAGAATTTTAATGAAGCTTAAACGGTTGCAGGCGTAATGTAAAAAGATGTAACAATAACACTATAAAGGGATAACAAGTTTATAAATTTGGAAGATTTAAGTAGATAAATATAGTTTGAGAAAAGATGAGCTCAGGGTTTCAAGATAAAAGAAAAAGTTTAACACAAAGTAATGCGCCTTAAGTTACTTAGTCTACTACTAATAATTAGTTTGTAGACTTCAATAGGTTTTCATGATTATCTTTAAAACTGTTTGGTAATGTAATGATATATTTAGTATCATTTAAGTTCGTGATGAAATTGCAAATAAACCTACATTTTTAACCGACTTCAAAAACGAGGAGGTTCTCAATTCGGCCGGTATGTTTTTTTTTTTTTTTTTCTATGTATGTACACCGATTACGCCGAGATTACTGATCCGATTTACGTGATTCTTTTTTTGTTCGATGCGGAATAGCTGCCATTTGGTCCCATAAAAATTTTTTTAAAAACAGTTGGGTACTTTGGTTTTAAATATAAAAAAACTGAAATTATGACGTCGTCTACATATGCGTAATTGCGAATTTTTGCTTTTCCAATGACTTTTTAGTGAAACGATACGATAGTAGGAAACAATATAATTTGACGGTCACCCATCTAGCTTTGACCGTAGAAAGTTATCACTAAAAATTGTGAAAAAAAAATTTTAAACAAAAATTAAAACCGACTTCAAAAAACTGAAATGGATAAAATAATTAAATTTAAGTAGGTATTCATCCCCTAGAAACATATTTTTGGAGTTGGTGCTAAGTGGTTTCCAAATCAATAGAAAGTGAAGCACCGACTCCAAAAATATGTTTCTAGGGGATGAATACCTACTTAAATTTAATTATTTTATCCTTTTCAGTTTTTTGAAGTCGGTTTTAATTTTTTTCCTTCTTACTGTTAACCAACCGTAATGTTTACTTGATAAGCAAAATGACAGACAGACATTATGAAATTTTATGTAACATTTTTTTTCTAGAAATACCGATGGGATTTTTGACGATTAGAAAAGCATCTAGGTAGTCCACTTGAATAAAGATATTTATGATTTATTTTTAAAATTTTTATGTAAAATTTTGTCAATCGATAAATCGATGCACGCAGAACAAATTAACCCCAGAGGAGACTAGAAAATAGAACAGTAAGAGTATTTATCAGGATTTGACTCTATTACAAATGATAGTTTGAAATGTTATTTATTGTTCTGATTAGTTATATTATGCGACAAGGGTGGCAAACAAGCCTGCGCCTTGCCTAATGATGAGCGTTTATCGTAGTTTAAAGCCGCTCGTAGCTGGGATTGAAGAAAAAAGTAGCCAGTTCAATTACTGGGCATGGAATCATCAACTCTCAGGCCTCAGAATGACTTTTCCTTTGATTTCTCCTTGATATTGCAAGTTTGCAAGTTTCTATAGGCGATGGTAGCCACTCACCACCAGGTGGACCGTCAGCTTGCTTAAAGCATTCGTCCACAAGTAATAGAAAATCAACTGTATCAAATTTCAGAGTACTTTACAAGTTAAACCAAAATTGTAACTTCCAGTCCGACAAACAAACGTATATAGCTTCGACAACAAGACGGGAGAAATGTAACATTATACAGTCAGTTTAATCCGACATGTTTCTGTTGTGACGGTCACCGTACGGACATATTCGGATGCGACAACGGGCACACGGATATATGGATATATACTGCACGTCAGCTTACAGGCTTACTGGACGGGCATATGGAATAACGTGGGCAAAAGTGGGATTCATATCGAATGACGTGATGTCGGTGAAAGTAATGCAGTTTAGGATTGTAGTATGAGCTGCTTTGGGAATGCGAGCTTTACTGTATGTTTTTAAAATAGAAAATCGTTTGCCGGAGTCAACTTCAGTCGATTGAATTTGTTCAAAAGACGCAACGTGAAACTGATATTTATTCTATAATAGTTGCAGCCAACGGCTCCGCTCGCTTGAATGTCCAAGATCTGTCCAAAACGTATCCTTTGTCCTTCCCAGAATCTCAAACTATCTCAATACCAAATTTTATCTAAAAAGGTTTAGCGGTTAAAAATGAAAAGTGAACAGATATAATTACTTTCGCATTAACAATTTTTATCTGAAAAGATAATGTCACTAGCAAAAAGAACACCAGAAACCTATATAGCATTTCGTCTCTTACCAGCCCACCGACATTCATACACACAGAAAATCTATTGTATGTCCTAAGTAAATCCTTCCCAAATCAATTGCAGCTTTAGTTTTAAAAAGTTGTAAAGAAAGAAATTTTAGTTTTTGTGCGGCATTGCACTGTTTTATGTTACCATTATGTACTCGTAACTACAAACATTGTAATTTAATATTAAAAAAGAGAGACTACACGATTTAATTGCCGGAATCCATTCGGTAGTACAAACAACTTACCGGTGTGAATTTAGACATGACAGACAGACATTTTGTCATTGTTATTTTTTACTTATCTATTTGTAAAGAAATTTTTCATTTCATTTCCAAATTAAGAATAATATTCATACACTCATAACTATAATCTAGCCCAAAGTAAGCACCTTGTATTATGGATACTAAATAACGAAGAATAAACAAATAAAATCCATAACTCGTGAACAAATGCTCGTACTCATCATACAAACACTTGCTTCTACGGGGATTCGAACCCGGGAGCCCTGACTAAGTAGCCAGTATAGTTAGGGGTACAGACCGCTCGGCCAGCCGGCCGTCAAAAGTAGAAATTAAATATCGATTGTGTTATTATTAGCCTTGATATTGCCAAAGCGTTTGATCGGGTCTGTCACAGGGCTCTTCTCTCCAAGCTCCCGGCATACGGTCTGCCCGCTCAACTCTGCAACTAGATCGCCGGTCCCCTACACGAGCGGAGAATCCGCGTTCTCGCAGATGGATGCGCTTTGCGGTTCATGTCAGTGAATGCTGGTGTACCACAAGGTTCTGTTTCATCCCCCATACTCTTTCTTCTTTATATCAATGACATGCTTCCATTAGAAAACATTCATTGCTATGCGGACGACAGTACAGTGCATGGGGCATATTACGGTCGCGCAGGGGCTGGGCGTGCTGAAACCGAGATGGAGAGGGAGAATCTTATTATTTAGCTCAACAGGGCGTTGGAAGTTATTTCTGAATGGGGCGAAGTGCTAAGAAAATTCAGGTGTGCGCTTTTACAGCCACAATGTCGCCGTTCCTTCCCCTTCCCTCTCTTCAGGGTACTACTGTTTTGGCATAGGGCTCCTTGAACTTGCTCGGAATGGAGATATGCTGCGATCTGAATTCCAGGAACTACATAGAAACCGTGATCAAAACAGCCTCACGGAAGCTGGGTGTCCTGAACAAGGTGCGACGATTTTTCACGCCTGACTTTCAAGCTATGCCTGTTTTACAAAACTCAGGTCCGGTCTTGCGTGGAATATTGCTCGCACTTGTGGGATGGCTCCCCCAAGTACCTTCTCGATGCACTGGACAGATTGCAGCATTGTGCTGTCCGTATTATTGGCGATGTATAGGCCACGAACAGTCTTGAGTCTCTACAATTGCGTCGAGACATTGCGTTGCTTTGCGCCTTTTATCGGCTTTATCACGGAGAGTGCTCTGAAGAGCTTTTCGACCTTATCCCAATTTCTCCCTAACTGCTCAGGAGCACGCGTGCCGGTCTTCGGAGTCATCCATTCACTGTCTTCACCTCAACATCACGCACAAAGAAATTAAGTGCCTCGTTTCTTTGTCATGCTTCCAGAACTTGGAATTCTTTGCCAGCTCATATGTTCCCTCTTTATTATAATGTGGGGTCCTTCAAGAGAGGCATGAAAAACCACCTTTTGGGCCGGCAAGGTGGAGGCGGCTAGCGCAATGTTTATTCTGCACTAGTTGTATTCGCATATGGACTCTCCTTACCGCTTCACATCAGGTGATGTTGCTATGTATAAAAATAATCGATTGTAAGGATTTTTCAAATATTTGCAATACAATTGGGTGTTTGAATAGTTCCTAAAAAAGCAATTGCTTCGACAACCAACCCCATGCTCGTATTCTCATAATGATCATTATAAGAATACATTTTAAGTAAATTAGTAGGTATATTTTCATTTTCTGATTGGGCTTCCACCTTTTTAAAAGGAATGCCAATACTTGGATTACTTGTTGACATTCAAGTAACCTTAAAAATTTACTTTTAAGTCAATAATTCCAACACCTTCTCTTAGATTTTTCAAAATTTTAAAATTACTCCAGTAAAGATACTCTCATTCTATTTATTGGTGATTGTTGTACGAACCTCCATCAAAGTGAAACCGTCAGTAAACTTTCCGTTGAAACTATTACTGTAAATGACTACAAGATTCCATTTCTTGAAACTCAAATTGAGGTATAATATCTGCATCTCTTTCAGAGAGGTCTTTCATTTCTTTCAATACCCCTTTTTCCCGTCAAATATCCCGCTCTGCTAGGTGGCCTGCCTATCACCACTTCAAATTGCTAATCCTTTGAGCTACGTATTTGGGACCGATTTTCAACGAATACCCCTATTGTAGATTTTATCAGTCGAAAGGCCTGAGTTTTCAGTTTGACTTTTCCTAGATTTTATCTTTTTTAGCCTTTTAGAGAGTTAAATTATAAATCCCTTTTAGGTCCTAAATTGGAGAGTAGCATAGCTATATTATTTTCGTTTTGGAATAAGGAAGACTTTCCCTTATTTCTATTAACCAATGACAATCAATAATTCATAGTAATACCATCAGATTGTCCATGTCTTTGCCATCATCATTGAATAAAGTGGATATAAACATGTGTAATTTCAAAATGTCAACAAGGCTTTTTATGAAATAACTACAACATCAATGAACTAAAGGGAAGATCTGTTTTTAAAAGCTTTTATTTAACTTGCTTATGTTCGGGTGGAATCTTGCTACTCGATTTCGAAGCAGATATCTTCAACTGATTGAGCTGAAATTTTGTATACACGTTTAGTTTAGATGACAATACACGATAAGCTGTGTGAAGTCATTCTAAATCCAATATGGCGGACCATTCAAGATGGCGGAATAGTTATTTTTAATGCATTTCTACAATATGGGTATCAAATGAAAGGGCTTGTTGAGAGTAACTCGAAAAATAATGTGACGTAATTCTAAATCCAATATGGCTGAACATCCAAGATGGCGGAATAGTTATTTTTTATGCACTTTAGCAATATGGGTATCAAATGAAAGGGCTTGCCAAGACGTAAAAAAATAATTGAAAGCAAAAAAACTTAAAAAAAAAGGTTTTATTTAAATGCTCTAAAAAGAAGAAAATAAAATTTTTAAATTTTTAAAAAGCTTGTCGCGCGATTTACTTGTGTAAATAAACTAGTGCCTATTTAAGTGAGCGACAAGCTTTTATGATCATATAAATTGTGTATAATGAGGTTATTAGTTTATAGTTCAAATTTTAAAGATAAAAATTATTTTCCTCTTTTTAGAGCATTTAAATAAAAGTTTTTTAAAGGTTTTTTTTGCTTTTAATTTTTTTATATTTCAATCTCTCTGTGTCTCCCTTTTTAGTAAATTATCTAGAACGATTGGATCTTTTCCTGTTAAAGTGATTTCGTGGTATGGCACGAATTTAAGCAAATTTCACGAACATTATCATCTACTTATTTTTAAAATAAATACGTTGAAGGCGGTTGTTAATCACCAAACTATAGCAAACCCAAGCAAAACAACAAACATTTTATGCACACAAAAGATTCGATCTCACGAAGTATAATTAGCTGGGCTTCTTATTATGAATCAGGAAATTGGATTCTGAAGGGTGGTGGTTGCAGGACGTGTCGATATCACGAGAATTCGGGTCACTTCCGGTCAGAAAGCTTGGCTAAATTACGTCAACTAGGTGCTACAGCAAATAGCAGCGTTGGGCTTCATTTTTAACCGACTTCAAAAAAGAAGGAGGTTATATGTTCCACTGTATGTATTTTTTTTGTATGTATTATATGTTCACCGATTTCTCTGTCAATTGTGAACCGATTTCTAAAATAGAGTATACTTTAAAATTCTTTTTTATTCGATAGAGTATACTCCAGGGGTGGTTCCATTGTCTCCAAGTCAGAATCTGATGATGGGATCCCAGGGAAATCGAAGGCAAACCAAAATTTTTATAGGCACGTGTGACATGTTTTACTTTTTTCCAAAGCTGTTCAAGTATTTGCTTCTGTTAGTCATCATCTCATGTTAATGAGCTGATGATGGAAGGTACAACTCCTTATCGGTAAGGAGTTAGAAGATAATTCTTTCACTGTGTATTTCAATCAAGGACAGACAAGTCGGTAGTGCTGACGGTCACCCATCTTGCTTTGACCTTAGGAAATCACTTAAAAATGTGAAAAAAATTTTTTAATCAAAAATAAAACCGACTTCAAAACATAAAAAAGGAAAAAATAATTAAATTTCAGTACCTAGGTATCTACTTACCTACTGAATTGTATTTTTTGGAGTTGGTGCTAAGCTGTTTCCAGAGACAATAGAAAATGAAGCACCAACTCCAAATACCTAGATACTGAAAACCTAGGTACTGAAATTTAATTATTTTTCCTTTTTTATGTTTTGAAGTCGGTTTTACTTTTGTTAAAAAAAAATGTTATTTTGGTAGCTTCAAGCTAGATTCTAATTTGGAAATGATCGTATCCTTAGCATTATTGTATATTAAGCATGTACAGTTTTTTATCATAATTATTTATCATCATCATCATCAGCCCACAACAGTTTACTGCTGGACATAGACCTCTCCATATTAACGCCACTTGGCTCCATCCAATACTTTTAAGTCAGAAATATGGAGATCCGTAGGAGAGCCTCCAACAAAGCTCAAAGAGTTGCTTTAAGCTGAAGTGGTAGTGGGAAGGATACATCGCAGAACCGATAGCTGTACGGGCGGAAAGGTTTTACAGTGGCGACCATGGATAGGAATACCCAGCATGTAGGCCGCCAACAAGATAGAGATCCGTAATCAAGTCTCTAACTTACAAAAGATAGCAGAGACTATTTCGACGGGTGCAAAGTAAATAAAGTCAACTACAAAGTCACGTTTTTCTTTTTATTGCATTTTCTTACTTATCAAACAAGACGCCACAACCTCACATATTTTGTTTTGCAGATTTATCTTTATTTCAATCTATTTTCGAACGTATAAAAAGCCATCTACGCATGTTTTTGAAAAAAGTACGAAGTCAATGCGACCAAGTAATGTTGGTCGTTTATGCGCGGGGCGCGGGGCGGGCTTCGAGCGTACACAAAATGTCATCAGGCAGTTGACTCACTTGTCACCGGCGCCGGCGCGCGCGTCCGTTTTTACGTAACTTTGTTAAAAAAAGTTTTTGTCTATAACGGCAGCAATTTCGAGATGTGATTTTAATCTCCATCTGCATTACTCCTTACAATCCTTAAAATGAATAAAGAATGACGCAAATTGTTGGTGAAATTAGGAAGAACAAGAAAACAACTGGACATCAAGGAAACGGTTGTCATATATCGTAATATTAAGTGTTCCAATAACAATTGAGCTTAGTAAAATAAAGAATAAATAAATTGTATATTTATACATAAAATTTAAAGTCCCGAGTATTGACGACCAACTGTCGTGCCGTGCCGTGCCGTGCCGTGCCGTTTTTGTAGTGGCAATGCAATAGGTCATCTATTGCTTGCTTAAATTAGTAATACCAATTTTTATTGGTACAAAAAGCTTATGCAGTCGCGCAATTTATCATATCAGAATACATCAATAGCTGAGTGAACGTCTGCTTTAGTCCACAGATCCGACCAATTTATTAAAGCCACAGCAGCATACATTTCAAGAAAGTCAGCAATAAGCCAATTCAAATTTGGAAAATATTGTATATGCCAAATTTCCCCAATTTGACTGATTAAAAGGACATTCACGCTTTTAAAATTCTACTAGGTTAAAGTCTAGCGATAATTGACAATTAAAAAGAATTGATGTCATGACTTGCAACAATGCTCTATAATTAATTTGTAACTGATCTGTGAGAATGACATCATTACGATTGAGTGACATATTTTGTATAATTGCGATCGTAATTTATGCCAAGACTGCTACCCCTAACAAGTCCATAAAAAGTGACAACTCCATAAAAATTGGACGTAATTGAGGCAGTCCAATTTTTTCCAAATGAGGTTTAGATTTCGTGAAAATGCTTTGAAATTTCTTCTTTGAATACGTCAAATGATGTCTATACTTAGACTGAAACGAAGGAGGGAATTGAATTTATTTTCAGACATTGAACTAATTAGTACGTTTGTCTCTAAAGTAGGACGAGTAAATATAGGACAGAGTTGAATATTTACTAGCGACACAACTTTCCCGAATTCCTAAAGTAGCAACAAATGTTCAATGTTAGCTTTATGTAAGTTACTTTATGTAAGATCGAGAATATTCCAAGCAAAAACTGTTGCGTAAAACTTGTAAGCCAATGTGAGGTCTTGAGCACTTATGTAGTCTGACACTTTATTTGTTCATCCATTTTTTTGAAGGATTTTTATTGTAGGTTATCATACTTTAATATAGAAATACTGGCTTGATAAGCGGCTGAACCTGCCAAAATTGGTATGCTAGATAAAAAAATAACGCAACCTAAATTTCTTTGTTTTTTACGATTGAGGAAAATTTGATTTCAATGAAAAATTTATGGAAGATGTTATTGTCGCCGTTGTTATCGTAAATCTTGTATAGTGAGTGTAAGACTTTTTACATGGATAAAGATGGCAATCATCCAGCTTGATGAGCTGGATCATGATCTATCCATCATGATCCAGCTCATTAGAGTCTTAACATAAATGTCGGGGACAGAAAACTAAAGGGCGGATTTGGGGAGGTACAGGTATAATAATAACACTTCTAAAAACAAAACAATATTGTAAGATAGAAGACGTAAAATAGACGTAACAGGAATAAAATAAGAAGTTAAGCGAAAACAATATATAACTACTCTACAAGAAGCTCGGTCCTTGACAATAGAAAAAAATATGCCCTCTAGATTCTTATACAGATTGAGTCAAACTAATTCCCCCCGAAGGGAAAGTATCTAGTAAATAATAAAGTTATCAAATTACACATAATAGTAACTGCATTCAAAGATTAGGGTCGATCATATTGAACAAATTTCAAGGAGAGAAAGTATCTCTAGGATACTCTCGTTATTTAGGTCGTTTTAAAGTTACACTGGTTAATTTTCCATTCACTCGAAAACTTATCAATCTGCAGCCTTGAGTCCTTACCAAGACTTCCACTGATCTTCAATGGGACTACTCAAGGTCAGTAGAACACTTGGTCCGTTGATGGCCTGGGGCTAGCGAATATGGATTTTTAAGATAAAGTTACGTTGCTCGCAATACTGAAGGTTTTGGGTAGGATCACACACAATCCTATTAAAAAATTTACATTTGGTTATGGAGTTCTTGGTCCAATTAAACTTGTTGAGAAGAACTATACTGAAACAAGCTTTACCTGGTAACTAGGCAGTGTGCAATTCCATAGCAATACAATTAACTAACCCAAGTCACTCGCTAATAAGTATTGAATCATTATAATCTATTTACTGGATCTTCGGCTTTAACGTGAATTTCTGGAACGAGGGTAAATCGCGCCGCTCAATTACGATACAGTTAACAGAACGCAATTACCGGCTGTTTCCATTGATTAATTTAATATTTACGCGCTTAATCAGTGGTCCGAACTTTGCGATTTATGGATGAACCGCTCGAATGCGGATTTGGAAAAGAGATTTATGGCACCACTGGCTTATAAGGTTCCCAAGCTAAATTCTAAAATAGAAACCTTCAGATGATTTCGTCATATCTGCCCGGAAAATTTTGAAAGTGATACAAATAGATGCTACGTACTAAGACCTATTCTAGTATTATGATACATCATGCCTCATTGATTAGGTCTTCAATAATAAAATGATGGTTTTCTAATCACTTTTATCAATCAGCGCAAAGATGCGTGCAGCGCTGCACAGATCGTCGTGAAAATCATCAGGGGAGAAAATCTTTATCCAGAAGACATCTTTCCATTAAAATGATGATCATGATTGAAACATATTGAATGATTTTGAAACTCTAGCTAGGGCACTACTTATGAGATGAGCTTTAGACCACCTATGGTTTGGGCCTTTATGTCTTTTTCTGTGTATTTTAATACTGTGTATTTTTCTGTGTATTTTAATACACAGAAAAAGCCATTGAATGTATGAACTATTTCGATCATGTCAATATGAAAATGATAATGAAACTATTCCCAATTTCATTTAAGAATATAATATATCGATTTAATTATGTGTTAAGTTTGATATTTGGCAAATTCATCAAGGGTTTCCTTATGAATTCCTTAGAGACCTGTCGACAAGTTCTGACTGATGGAATTAACCAACTATTATTATACCTATATGTCACAGTCACAGGGGATTGTCATAATTAACTTATGTATTCAATAATGGCTGCCCTCGTCTCAGCTCGTGTAGATTTCGGTAAACAAGCCAAAAGGCAGCATTTGTCCTTTTTAAGGATGTAAGCTATCTCCAAGCCAAATTTCTTCTAAATCGGTTCGCTGGCTTAGGAGCGGAAAAGCAGACCAAAGGAGCAAAAGTATACAGTATACAAGTCTTAGTCCGTAAGTACTTTTTGAAATCGGTTAAAAGTGCAGAAATCTGCGAGAAAATGTAATAAAACCTCGCGGTCTCTAGTTTAAGGTTATTTTGCTAGTGATGACCTATAGGTTTCAATCACAGATAAAATTACATTATTACACTTTCCTAAGTAATAGGAGCTATCCACAATGAACTCTACGACGATCTCTGACTAAAGACAATGATACTTACGTAAACAATTGACTTGCGAGTAGTAATAAATGTGTTTAATCAAGTGTGAGGGTAGTAGTTAGTATAATGGGCGGCTTACATGGATAACTGAGCAACGCTTGTTTGTAGCTCGAGTAGAATCTGTAGACATCAATTGCAGTGTTGTTTAATTGCTAATCTGTTGGTTTTGCTGTTCAAATAATGAATGAACATTTTTCTAATAATCTGACTGCGGTGATCACCAGCCTATATACGCCCCACTGCTAAGCACATACCTTTCTACATTGTAGTAATAAACGAGGATGCTTTACCCACCAATCCGCACTTACTAGGTACATTTACTAGGTGGTAGGCCCGTATGTAGGGTCGTCTGGGTAGGTACCACCGTCTTTCATATTTCAGCCGTGAAACAGTTTACTGTGTTTCGGATTGAAGGGAAAGGTAGCCAGTGTAATTACTGGGCATGGACGGCATTTCATCTTAGGCCTCAGGATTATATGTATTTATTTTTAATTATTAAAAAATAAAATTTGAAATTATTTGCTTAAATAACAATGGCATATTGATATAAAGTCTCTGTGTTATTATGTATGTTAGTGTTAAGAAAGAGCGGAGTTACCTGACACAAGCATTTTATGCTTACTAGGTAGCTCCAACAATGTACATAGAGTAAGTCGTGCTTGTTAAATAAATAAGCCACACCTTTTGTACTCTTTATTATTTTTTGTTTTCCTATTTTTGTATTTCTTGTGTACAATAAACTATTAAATAAATAAATAAACATTTTTGTTTTTTGTATTGTATAGGATGACAATGCACCTGCAATATCAAGTGATTTTCCCTTGTTATTGCAGGTGTCTATAAGCGGCGGTAACCACTCACCATCAAGTGGGCCATCAGCTTGTTTGTCATCTAGTAGTATAAAAAAACAATTGCGCCAGCGTGCTATGGCCCAAACTCATCAGTGTATCTTCCATGTAAGATTATCTGTGCCCAGCAGTGGGACGTATATAGGCTGGTGATGACGATCATGATATAAAGAGCCTCGTTTGGAGTTTTCCCTAATTTGTATTTATTCCATTCTGTCTACTTACTTTACAGTATCGCAATCACGGATTTCTTTGTTTTTTAACCAATTACGACGCTTCGTTATTTCTATCGACTCCAACGTAAGCATCGGCGACGTATGTTGTACCTGCAATACAATTTTTAACTTGCTCTTAATTATTTAATCTGCCTGTGAACGTGCGCTTTCGGCGGCTTTCACCGAATGTTTTCTGAAGTTAATTGATAAAATTTGAAAAGAATAATATTGTTTTAAAATCAGTCTACATGAAACGTTTTTACTTATTTTCATGAATAACATTGTTATGTGTCTTTCATGATTTTAATGCCTGTTATTCAATGAACGATTCAAGGAAACCTGTTTTTGTTTCAGATGTTTGGGAGTAATTAAGTGAAACAGCGGTTCAAAAGAGGTGAGTGATAAAGAGTTAAAAAAATCACACATGTAACAAAACCCATATTATATAATGTGGTTGATAACTTTTCATGTTTATTAGTATTTGTTACTGATGGAACCTAAACAAGACTTGGCGTGTACCCTGGGATCCATAAGTGTATTTATGCCTCAATATTATAATGTTGCAGGATTTTATTGAACCATACATTTTTAAATGGCCAAATCAAGAACAGTGTATGTATTTCGATGTATTTGAACACACACAAAGAAAACTACTTTTCTAAGTCTTTGTTACACGTACAAACTAGGAAGTTTGTAGTCGACTACTTTATGGCTATATTAGCTTGCACTTAATGAAGTACGTATTATGGATAAGATACGCAGCCGCGGAGAACCGCTTAAAGATTTGTTTGAGACATGATTTGCGAGAACTTTCTCTACTGGATCAGTCCAAATGGTTAAAAATCTGGACATTCGGGGAAGAATCCATTTATCTTGCAATCTTAATGGGCATTGGGCATTTAATATCTGCCGATGTAATTTCATGCTGGTCCTCGTTCAATTTTAATAACTATTAATCAAATACTATTTTGATTTTAACGACAAGGATGTAATGTATATCCATGTCAAATTTTATCTAAATTGGTTTAGCGGCTTAGGAATGACAACGTAATGGACAGACAGACTGAGTTACTTTCGCATTTAAAATATTAGTAACGATTGAATTTCCAAATTAATTTTACTCGGTCACCCATTTACTTTTGTGATTCTCATAAGATTTTCGTTGTAAAACATTCTGCAGATTTTCATTTGGAAATATCCTTTGCACCAAAGTTCGAACTTTCCCATTCAAAGCTTCAACTTTCCAATAATAGTTAAAATACCTTCCCAATTACCTGCAGTTTTTCAATCGTAAAATGGAACGCACCTTTTTTCAACTTCAATGCAAAAAGCAAGCAACCTGTAAATCAGGACTTGCCGTGTGAATAGTTCTTTACTATGTCGAAGTGTCGGTAAAAAGTGGTTCTGTCGAGTAAAAGAGGATTGTAAGCCTTAATGTTTATTCTTAAGGTTCAAAGTTGGGTGAAGGAATATCCTAATTAACCAACACCTCAAAAGAAGAGGCAAGAAGCCTGTGAAATCATGCGCGACTATAACCTATAATTATAAGAGACGATTAGGGTCGTGTTTCTAGAGATGTGATTTTGTCGATATGATTATTTATGTAGTTTAAATCATAAGGAGACACAATCTTCGTTAAAAAAACTTTAGGAATTTTGACATCTATTTAGATAAAACATTGGCGTCCCGGCCAGAATGTTACCCTTCCACATTTTTGGTGGCTGCAATTTAGCCTTTTTTACGCTGAAAAGTATTTATAAAAAATTAATTTTTTGAAAAAAAAAATGTCATTATTTTACCATCTTCTCATCTTCTTGCTCATAGGAAGAATGCAGCTTAACAAAGACTATATTGTCTACGTCTGTCAGATGAATTTAGATTTGACAGAAAATATCAAACAAGCAAATGGTCCACTTACTAATAAGTTTTAAGCATCGAATATAGATACTTTTCGTACAGCAAACTCACTCAACCAAATTACACTGGCTACCTTTTCTTTCAAACCAAAATACAGCTAGCTGTTTTATAGCCTAAAATGGAAAGGCTGCCTATAAATTTCTCAACACAGGCAGTGCTTTGCATAGAAAATACTGCAAACCTCCAAGCGAACAGTTATTCCTGAAATATTAATTTGTAATATTGATCCTACGGCCATGATAGAGGAAGCTTTGGCAGGTATTCTAAACCAAGAAACATAGTCCGCTTTGATAGCACACGAGATATTAATCAAGTTTGGCAATTTGTAGATAGTTATGGTTTAATTTGTGAACATGTTTCAAATATTATGGGTCCAACTTTCCGTGAGGAGATACACAGATTGACTTATGAATAAAGGCTTAGTATACAACATGTTAATGATGATTGTGATATTA
Source organism: Nymphula nitidulata (assembly GCA_947347705.1). Lineage (NCBI taxonomy): Eukaryota > Metazoa > Arthropoda > Insecta > Lepidoptera > Crambidae > Nymphula > Nymphula nitidulata. The sequence continues at coordinate 14,940,445 of OX374636.1, forward strand.
ATAACTTCTTGTTTTTTAATAATACTGTGACATTACCGAGCAACGCCGCAAGTCTATATTCCGTAACTTAAAGACTATGGTTTCCATAACTATTACTTCGAAAGTATAATGCTTGAATTAGAAAATACAATTGATAATTCCTTAACAGTGAAAGTTGCATTTAGTAATTTTAATAACGGTGATGAAGAAACATGAATACATTAAAACATTACGTCATCATCTACAATTTATTCCAACAAAAAATGTATCTTTAAAAAAAATAGATAAACATCGATACCTTGTTCTATCGACCGATTACAATCACTAAGCAAGTGGCTTGGTCTATTCGAAACCACACATTGTACGTACTCGTAGTACAGTCTTGTTAGCTCAGCATACAGTAACAAGCGTGAACTACGAGTGTGTCCGTAGACCTTAGTGGCACTTGAGAACTACCGTTGTAAGATGTTGGGGAAATATTTTGTATAGCATTGTATTATGTTGACGACATCATTTTTCCCTCGCGTCTTTTCCTTCGAGATTGTAACGTGATATAATAATACTAACAAAATACATACTACTAGATATAAAATCTAGGGGATCTCACGAATTGGGGGCATAAACAAATAACATGTGCACACATGAGCACATGTGCATTTTAGAGGACAGAAAAACGTTTTGCGCTATCAGCAAAAGGAATGAACACTTCTATGGGTTCTTAAAATAATCGAATGAAATAATAGAGATGTTTACTTTATTCAAATTAAAATATAACTTATTACGGAATTTGAATAATGATTAATAAATAAATAGCCATTGAATCACTCTCAGGTCACGTGACGACGAACATCAATCTCAGTGTATGACGTCACTTGTTGTTAGCATCAGACGCTGTCAATAGGAAAACCATCTAAATCACCATAACAACCTGTCAGTGTTTGGTAACAGCATTGGGGTTTTACAGCGTTGGAAACGGAATTTAAGATAGATGATTTTCAACCCCCGACGCAAAAAGGGGTGTTATACGTTTGACGTGTTTGTCCGTGTTTTTTGGTGTCTGTCTGAGGCATCGTAGCTTCTAAACGAATGGACCTATTTTCGTTCGTTTTTTTTTGTTTGAAAGCTGACTTGATCGAGATGGTTATAACTTATATTTATTTATAATTATAAATATATTATAATTATAAATGAACAAATAAATAAATTTACGATTATGTGATCAGGCGTTTAAGGACTTTCATATCATTCTTAACTTGCCAAAAGAGGTTTACTTACTTTCACAGATCCAATTGATTTAAGATTTGGTTTACTGTAACTTCGGTGGTATTTCCAAGACATGATAGCCTTGAGCTGATCTTGTAACATCAAATATAGTCTGCGGTGTGCTTAATTCTGTAGGAAGACCATTCTTATGAGACCAGTCTCATAAGAATGGTCTCAATGTGATGGTGCTAAATAGATGACTAATAAGGCGGGGGGAAACTTGAAATTTTCAATTTGATATTTAAAGTATTAATCATATTAAAATAATTATAAAAAAATATGATTACTATTTCGGGCTATAATATGATTCCATCCCTATTTTTCGACGTCATGCTTCACATCTGTAGAATACCTGGTATAGAGAGATGGAGTTACGTTACGGGCTAGATCTTCTCTGCTAAAATATCAGGCGGGGTTTTTTGCTCCCTTCCTTGCCCATTCTAACGCGTCAATAATTCTTAAGTTTTTCACTACACAGGTCATTCTCAATAAACTTGTAGCGTATTCTAGAGACTAATAACATCTTAGTCGTCTAAGATGTTATTAGTCCCAGAAGTCAAGTCTAAGTCGGCTTTCATGAGTTTGTTGCGAGCTCGAATACATCGGGAACTAAGGCAAACTCAGGTATTCTGTGTATGTGACAAATTAATAATGAATCTAGAAGCGATAATATTGACCTTCTTGTTTATGTGATGTCAGCCATGAAATGTACATTATGCGACACGTCGAGAGCATGTTACAATCTAACTGTTTGATCTTAAGCTCGCCCTTACGACGTTGGCAATAGAGGTGAATTTCGTAATGCAACTGTTACACTCAATATACCTTCTGTTATCTTTCGAGTAACTCTGAGATGAGGCAACATCTCTTCTTTCGTTCGTGCGGTGACAGTTAAAAAATACAATTCACCACTCCATATCTTCGCGTAGGTGTCGTAAGAGGCGACTAGGGGATTTCTGAACTACCAACTGCTCAAGTTTGCCGCGTCCTACGCAGCTTCATGGTTCTCCTTGAACGCTCCATACTTACATTGCCGTATGTTTGTGCATCCGACGGCCGGCTTCGCACACTGCGGAAGCTCGGAGTCCCGAACAAGGTGCGTCGATTTTTTACGCATGACACATTATGCCTGCTTTATAGAACTCAGGTCCGGTCTTGCGTTGAATATTGCTCGCACCTGTGGGGTAGCTCTACCAAGTATTTCCTCCATGCACTGGACAGATTGCAGCGTCATGCCGTCCGTTTCTTTGGCGATGTGAAGGTCACCAACAACCTTGTGCCTGTCCAATTGCGTCGAGACATTGCGTCGGCTTAGCGCCTTCTATTGTACATATCACGGAGAGTGCTCTATAGAGCTTTTTGGCCTTATCCCTCCTTTCCCCCACCTACTCAGGAGCACGAGCGCCGGTCTTCGGAGTCATCAATTCACTCAAAAGAAATTAAGTAACTCTTTTCTTCGTCGTCGTTCCAGAAGTTGAAATTCTTAGCCGGCACATTTGTTCCCTCCTTCCTATAACATGGGTTTCTTCAAAGAAGGCGTGAAAAAGCACCTTTTGGGCGGGCAAGGTGGAGGGGGCTAGAGCAGTGTCTGAACTGCACTAGCTGTCTTCGCATACGGACTCTTCTTACCGCTTATATCAGGTGGTGTTGAGTCATTTGACGTGCTTTTTAGAAGAGAAAAAGCTTCTAAATTTGGAAGAGACAAGGAAGTCTTTACAGAAGCACTGCTGTTGTTTTTATTCATTTTTATAGTAGCTAACGCTTAAATGCTATTGTGACGTTTTGGAAACATTATAACTTAAACTAAATGCCTCTGCTTTCTCAAACAAACATTACAAAATAATTGTATTTTTGTTAGTTTCTTCGTTTCTTCTCATTCATTCTTCGCACTTCATTTCTGTTTAAGCTTAAAAAACTGTTTAAGCGCTCGCAAACGCCACAAGTCTCAGATACATTTACGTCTCACTACAACAATTCACGTAAACAATTATTAGGTAAACACCTCAGACAGGTATACCGCTATGTGCATTTGCATACCGCAGACGTTACCGAGCTTAGAATTACAAGTGGCTTAGGGCGCGGACTCACTTGGTTCACTTTGTGCCCAATTATTTATTTTATTAACTGTTTGCACAGGGTTAAATTAAATTTAAAAATTTTCACATGAAAGTAAAGTAAATACCAAAAGTAATCAAAGCTTTTTAGACTTATTTATAGCATTGAATCAAAAACAAATATTTATTTACTGTCTGTGTATACATGCAAAAGTTCCTTCTAATCGTCAAAAACCCAATAGTATGTCTATCCCAAAAAAAAGTTAACTTGTCTTATAGTTGTCTTGTTGTGGTCACTCTTTTTAAAGTGATGCAGTAGACGGTGCAGTAGGCAGTCCTGTTGCAGACGATGCATCGTTCAGTCATGTCTACAATATACTAACACAATTAACCACTATTTTTGGATCGAAATTTACACTTTCGTGTTATTTTAACTGTTCCTCGTTCCAAAAAACTGAGTTACCTCATTCTTGTTAGATCATCTCTTAATCAAACTCCTGTTTGATCCAAAAACTATACCTACGCCAAATGAGACCGCGTACTTAATATTAGCACAGTCTGATGTTGGCAATGCTATCTGTTACATAAGACGTGGCAATCTGTTAGATTAAAGTTTATCAATTTAAACAGTACCGACGGAGACAGTAACTGGACCGGGACTTAGAGCAGTACACTTGAGGTTCCGGGTTCGATTTAGGGAGTTGATCCATTTTTATCATTTCCTCAAAGCAAATCGTATGGAGTAGCCGAATAATGGTAGATCAGCTAAAAGTATGGAAATGAAAAATGCATCAGAAAAAGTAAAGTAATTCTGAATCACGCTTTCAAAGTTGCATTCGCATTTCATTATAATACAAGATCCAACCTTATAAAGTACACCCGTTGTCCTGAGACTAACTGGAAACTGGGTGGAAATCCTTCTCTTTCTGCTAATTAAGTATATGGTGGATACTTTAATATCCATAACTCTATTTATTAATGCTGCTACCATTCAGCGTGTCTTATACCAGTTTGCCAATATTTTTGAGGTCAGGACTCGGGTCTTCTAGCTAAATGAACCATATGAAATTAAATAAGCAATATAACTCAAACAAATATTTCGCGTCTTTTTTTCAAAATTTACAATGAAAGCCCTGCCTCCCTTTCAAAAATAAAATCTTGGCTTGAAAAACCTTAAGTTAGCCTCTAGAACTGCACAAGAAGATTCAAATTTGTTGTTTTTTACTTTTCACAAATAAAAGTAAAGTATCTAAAACATTCATGTTATACTTTCCCACTTTGTTCTTTAAGATCAGCCATCTTCGTAGCCGATTAATATCGAGAAAAAATATTCTTGGAGCACTCGAAACTTTTTAATCGGAGCACCGTTGTATTGGCGTGTTTTACGTTTTAAAGCCAATGTTATGGGAATATCCATTGCCTCTCGGGTGGGAAAAAATGGCACAGATAAAACAGAAAAGAACGGAGCACGTTGATATAAAAATAATGGAAGTAATCTTTGTTAATAGAGAGACTATATTTTGACAGACTGCTTAGTTGCGCCTGTAGCCCAGTCGATAAATCCAGAGATCCATGGTTGGAATCTCTGAAGCGGCTGATTGAAATTAATGGAGTACTGTTTTTCTCCAGGCAGAAGTAATTACAGCCGGAAGTGACTGTCATGATATCTCAAACTTAGCATGTCCCTGACAATTTGCCACGAATTTCGGTGTTTGGTTGTACAATAAGCAGCAAAATAGACCATGGCACCTAATTGCTTTTCGGGTTTCTGCCTCTGGCTTTAATTAAGTATCGATAATATTAAAAGTTGTCACTTGGTTCACGTGACCAGATCCTAGAGTACCTACACTGCGTAGGCATGTGATAGAAAGCCTGTAGTCAAAAACTTTCAGGATTCATTCTAGAGTCTGTCGATGCGTCAGCACTTACGCCTCTTTAAGTCAATTTTGCCATCAACATGTTATTCATAGATATTGAAATAACACAGTACTGAAAGAGCTCAACATAATCCAATGTGTACATTGGATTATGTTGACACGTTGGTTCTAGTCTGTCCAGAGAATACGCAACCTACGCTTATTATGAACTATTATCATCAACATATTTTTTTGACCTGTACCTTACAATCTTACCTGAAGATGAAGAATTATCGAAGAAAGCTTCTATAATTCTTCATGTTATTAACTTGGACTAGGATTATCGCAGTCCTATTTAACAACATAGCTTTTACCTCCTCCTTACAAACTCAATACAATTAAATTTCATAGACTTATGTAGTCCGCTTGAGAGTTTATTTGATTGTTGAAAAATTTTATTTTAAAAATTTTAAAAAAAATTACAGGCGTTAACCCGCGTTTAATTATATGTTGCACTTACATTATATACCCGACGTTTCGATTACTTTACAGCGATCTTGGTCACAGGAAGACTGAAGATGTAAGTTGTCTATGATAAGTTTATAAGTTAACTACTGTCACTTTCCGTTTTTTTTCTGTATTTTTCACATTGCTTGACAAACTGATACCGGGATCTCAGTGGGCGTGAATGGTAGAAACCATTTATAATATAGCACAAAGTGACGATAGTTAACTCTAAACTTATCAAAGACAACTGACATCTTCGGTTACGATGCACGATGGGTTAAATGGATTTATAAAATGCTTTTGAAGTAAATCCACTTAACTGGATTAACTCGCGTTTAATTAGATGTTAACATAACTATAAAGCTGCCAGTAAAACTATCCTGCTTATATCGATATTACGTCTAGTTGGTCAACATGGATATTTGTTCATGAAACCCGAATTTCTCCGTATTAATCTAAGTATGTTTATTTTATTTATCGTGTACCTATAACTTTAGGTTTTACAAGGGGTACACTACATAAATACGAAAAACTTAATTCCGATAGTCATAATCACGAATTTAAAATTCCGAATTTTATAACACCGAATGGTTTGAAATTCCGATAATGAAAATTCCGTGTTTCATAATTCCTAATTTTTAAAATCCGAAACTTAAAAAATTTTAACGTTTATAATTACGAAAATCAATATGCCGAAATTGAAGATACCGAACCATAAAAAATCCGAATTAATAATAATCCGCAATATCATAAATACGAATCAGGCATGCAACATGCAAGCAGGCATGAAGCATACAAGCAGGCATGCAGCACGCAAGCAGGCATGCAGCACGCAAGCAGGCATGCAGCATGCATGGTTTCTGTCATGGCTACGGCGCTGCGGGGCTCTGGGGATCCCACGCGAGCTTATCGTCGCAGATGGTTTTCGGTCACCACCGCAGCCTCAGCCACGGCGGCGACCTTTCAAACCACCTGCTCCTCAGCTCGCGGGCCGCCTCGTCCCTCTACTACTAATGAAAGTCGGAAAATTAAAATTTCGTTATTCTGAATTTCGATAAAATAAAAATCGTGTTTTTGAAAAGTCGGAATTAAGTCTCTTAGGGATTGTGAAATTCGGATTTTTTTAAATCGGAATATTCAAATTCGGAATTTTTGGGTGTTCCCTTTTACAAGCGTCATCAAGAGTTTTGACCCACTTTACCGGATTTACTCGCGTTAAATTAGGTGTTTACTTAAAATGCTGCTAGTATTAATAAAATAATCCTGTTTATATCCATTTTATGTCTAGTTCATCAACATGGATATTTGTTCATAAAACCTGAATTTATCCGTATGTTTATTTTATCAGTAATTTGTTGCGTATCTGAAGGTTTTACAAGCGTCATCAAGATTTTTGTTTGTTGTTGTCCCTCGTATTACAAAAAGACGTTTCATTTTCACTTCATTTTGGACTCTACGTGTTTTCTTTTGTCCATTTTCGTAGTACTTGATAACTTGTTAGTGTATTTTTAAGTTATAACCGACAGATTAAAGTTCCACAGTTAGAATTAAAAAATGGGAGATATTTCTTATAATGTTATTATAAACCATATTAAAACCAATTTATGCTGTTATGTTTCGAGAGGTATGAATTTTACAAGAAATAAAATAAAACAAAATATTGTATTTTTTTTATATTATTTAGTAGTTAAGGTATACATATAACAATATCATTATGTAACTCTCCAAAGTATTTTTTATTGCAAGTTACTTTCATAGGCTCCGAAGAGAAGACTTCTTCAGAGTATATGAGTCTTCTGCATGAGCTCTAGAGATACCTCTTTTATAGACAGAATAATTTCAGGACAAGTTCTCTATAGTATTGTCGTATTGTTTGTTGTTGTGTATTGTTTGTCTTGTTGTGTTGTTGTTGTAGTAGTGTCTTGTCTTTTGTCAGGTTCTCTGTGTCGAATCCCGACATTTTGGATACATAGTATGAATGGTGATCTTTGTTTACTCTGTAGTTGGCCATGATGGTGGTCTGCGGTAATTTATTGGTTATATGTTTTGTAATAGCCTGCCATAATCTTTCGGGGTATACTTTGGCGAGAAGGGGGATCCTCATATGGAAGATAATCCAAAGTTTATAAATCTAGTGGACTCTCTTCAGCACCGTCTCCAACATTAAGTCACAAAGATTGTAACTTAATATTGGAGACGTTTTAAATTCTAAAATTCGTTTTTTCGTTTTAATCTTGAAGTGTTCAACAGCAGTTTGTGTTAAATAAAAACAGCTGTAGAACACTTAAAGCGAGTCCAACACGCTCTTGACCGTTTTTCCACCTGCCACATCCAGTAACTCCTATATCATAACTGGAGGCAGCGAGTGCATATTTTTAACTGCAAATCCCCGTGCATGCGACGGGAACAAGCCATAACTCAAGTTTATCTGCGCACACGTTGCCGCTCCAATGTTTGCTGAACTGTAAGGCTTAAGCACGTTTGTGTTTCTATTAGCGTTTGACTTTAAATACTTTATTACTAGTTAGTTATGGCACTTATTGACGGTTTATGGTTCTCCGCATATTATGTGGTCCATGTTACTTGTATAGTTTGAATATTTTCAGATTTCTTTTCAGCTTTCTGCTCTCGTTCACTGAATTGTATAGTTAGATCTGATATTTTTATAAGGAATAGCACCTACTGTAATTTGAAGAGATTTTAATTTGATGTAAATTTTTAGTAGCTATGCTAATTTATAAGCAAGCTAATATTTTTTAATTTAGTGACATTTTACACGAAAAACGCATAGTGAAGCTTGCGATGCTATGTTTAATTACCATACTTAGGCATTGCCTGTCGTACGCTTCGGTTCTATTAGTTTTGTCACTTGTATTTAATGCGGTATCCGCCCGGACGCCTGGACGTTTAAGCAACATGAGAGAACAACGTGGAGATGCTGCTACATAATTTTGTTGTGATTCCGTTTCTGTTTATTCTAAAATTCCCGTGAAAAGTTGAAGAGGTCGAAAAAGATCGAATACTTCCATAACTACCATTTTTACTTATGACTTGAAAAGCGATGATGCTTGAGGATGCATGCAGCACCGGACCGGACAGGAAATGTTTATGGAAGGCTTATCCAATAGTGTATGTCTTTCGTCTGCATTAATGATAGCGATGATAAAAAAAAATATCTTTTGTTTTGAACATAGACGAGATAAAATTGTATCCAATGTACCGAAATCGCTGAGTCCCATATCAATCAACTAATACGTTCACAATTCCGTTGGTCCTGATGCGCAATCAGAGCGGGCCAGAGACACATTGCTTGCACAATATGGCTTGGTAGCAGTGTACGCGTGCATCCGCAAACATTCCAGACGCAATAGAGAATCTTGCCTGAATTAGTATATAGTTTAAATAGTATCATTGATCATTGATTTTGATAACTGTCATAGACTCCTGTGAATCTGACTGTGGCTTGAACAATATGAACGACAACTTCCGTCAGAGGAGCAGTCACTGGTCAAAATTGTCAGGGATTTTCAGAAGAGGTGAATTTACCCGTTATTCTACGACACATTATAAAAGAAAACAAGTGACTACATAACTGAGAGTACATGAATAAAAATAGATAGTAAAAGCGAAAGGCTTACAAAAGGTCGCAAGCGCAGCAAATAACATGTAAGAAAGCAATGATCTTTCAGCAACTATCATGTTCTTTGAAGTATATATTTTCTGTAATATCGGGTCTCGTTCACGTAATTTAATATTGTACTCAAGGAAGGCTTACTTAAGGAAAAAAATCGCATCAAAGGTTTCGAGAGAAGGTACAATAAAATAGTTGTGTGTGTGGGTAAACCCTTTGAGACACAATGTTACTACAAACGGCCTTAAGATGACACGATATAAATCGTATCACTTGTATATGAGTGAGGGTCTTTGTATTAAGGGCACGTTATACAGATACGGATGAGTTGAGTAAAAGTGCGGACTATGTAAATGTTTTTCATTGAGAAACAAAAGTGTTTAAAGCACCTGAATAAGAGAACCCAATAAACACGTCAATCAACTAAAATTAAATTCATACTGTCCTTTTCTTAACGGATTGCAATGAAAGGGACTAATGATTATACTAGATAATTAACACCATATCATTACAGCCAATTATCCATTTACATTTGCATGCCGTGGCAACAAACAATTAAGCCCGACACGTATCTACAATCAACATTTTAATTATGTTAATCTACACGCTTGCTAGCATTGTAAGTCGTTAAAAAGAAATTAAAAGTAGAAGAAATGGAATCATACGAGTGGCCGACTTATAATCACGTAGGAGGTAAGTCTTCAACCACTTCTATGTTGAGAGAATTATCACCATCATCATCATCATCATATCAGCCTATGATGTCAACTGCTGAAAAGGCCTCCCCATCGATTTCTAAACAGGCCGGTTCTCCGCAGCCTGCATCCAACGGCTCCCCGTGACCTTGACAAGGTCGTCTGTCCATCTAGAAAGGCCATCCTATCTTGCGCTTTCAGGTGCGTGGTCTCCATGCTAGAACTTTAATGCCCCAACCGGCAGTAATCAAGAATGTTCCTCATAATTATTAGTTTATTCTTATACTACTCGTAATACTTATATTTTGGAGATCAGGTCAAAACAAAAGAGAAGACCACTTGATATGAATAGATTTGGATTTATTCTGTTACCAAAAAGACTTTCAACTACCACCTCTTGCAACTCTTTCCTCTCATATCTCCACTTTCAGTTATTCTCTTCTACTACTCACGTTATTAATTAGCTCTCTCTTTCTTTTACATAAATTACACTCAGCTGCTATCACACACTTTTTAAACATTTTCATTCTTACAATTATTACTTATTTAACTCTTTCATTTTCTTTTTAATTCTTTATTTACTAACCCCTACACACACGTTCCATTTTAAAATTCATCTTTATACATATTTATTGTTTTTTTTAATATTCTGCCGGGATTGATTGGATAACATCAGCCCTACCTTTCTTAAAGTCGTTCCCATCCCTCTATGATTTCGAATGGTAATGCAATTCGTTGATTATAGCAACACTCCCGTTTCCCCGTTTCGCCTGCATAATGACTCACTGCATTTCTAAATCCATAAATATACATTACTTGTTACATTTGGCACTGAAATAAGCTTTTCAAAGCAGATAATTTAGAAGTTGATACTCCGCAGCGTAAACTAAATTTTGTAATTCGTGTTCCGTGAAATGTCATGCGACGCGTACGGTCAGCAGATTAGCGTAATAAATTTCGATTTGTGATTTGCGATAGTCTAATTGGAATTGGAGTTTTAGATACCTGCGGTTAATTTAACTGTTTTGTGCCTTGAGTTGTTTGTGAAACATATGCTAATTGATCTAGTTGTACAAATGTATTTGTTAGTAAAAAACTCTCGAACACGTTGACAAGCTTGCTCAGTTAATTTTACATATTTCATACTAGTATAATAAATTGCAAAAGTCTACCTGTTACCTTTTTACGCTTAGACAATTGAACCGGTTAAGATGAAATTTGGTGTGGAAATAGTGATCTTAGAAAGGATATAGGATACTTATTAGAACGATGACCGATGTTCACGTAGGGTTCCACACTTCAATTTGGTCTGGAACTGCTGTTCTATCTACCGTTGTGAAAAGTACCCTATAGTCATTATGTCTTGATTGAATACTGAAAAATCACATTGTCTTACATAAAATATTTTTTGTGTGCTATCCGTACTTTGTTTCTAGATTCGTCCTTATTTACACCTCACACGCGATTCTAGTTTCGAGTCTCGTTAAAGATTATAACGGCGATAACGAACGCAAAACATTTTCAAAGTTTTCCTCAATTGCTTTGTTCAAAAACATTCCTACAGATATAATCACACTGAGCTCAATCTTGGATTACACTCACTAAGTATATATATTGTATGTAGCCCAGTTGAATAAAAAATGATTTTGATCTATTGTGTTTTTTCGTACAAAAATATGAAATTGATAAAATACTGCAATATGTGCACCTATTCTAGCTTTTCGACGTTGCCGATCCAACTCTCACTAAATATACAACCACAACACTCTCAGTGAACCCAATTTGCGGGTAAAAACGAAGTTGTAAAATAATAAACGTGGGCCAGATAGACGCGGGAATTATGTTTATATATTATTCACGTTTGTACCATCGCATGTGTTAACTTGGAACGTGTCACGGAAATCGTAACGGTTGAAAATTGGGCTCTTATTTTTTATAGCCCGACCGCGTTAGCGACTGCAGCTGTGTGTAAGGCAGAGGGAGATGGCAACGTTTTTAATGTTAGATGAATTAAGCAAAATAAATCACGTGGAGCTATGCTAGTTAAATGTCCGTGGATTGTTTTCTTTAAGAAGCTGTTACTTAAAAACTCTGTTACTAGCAAACTTTGTCTTTCATTAATAATAAGACGAATAGTAGTTCTTAATGTTAAACACAATTTGCAAGACTTAGAAACTGCTGAATTGTCTTGCCGTGGGCGACGTTCGGCAAACAACAGTCAACTTCTGACATTTCATTTAATAATTTATGAATAAATCAAAAGAAAGATTTAATTCGAAACCAAATTTGATATATTCTTCGAAGGTGCTTGTGTGTCCTGCAAAAAAATCAGAAAAAATAATTAAGACATGGTGACCTTGAGGTTGAAGGGAACTCAAATATAGTGGGTACAAATAATTTGTCAAGCGGCCTTATACCTCTCGAGGTCTATAACAATTGAAAAATCAATTGTATCTGGAATCTGATTGACGGGATAATTACCTTTTGACTATTTGCAACAATAAGTGTAGGTATTAATGATATCTTGATCGTTTCATTTAAAAAACTGCTTTGCCGATTTGAGTTTTTTTTAAAAAGACGACTGATTTAACTAGCAACGTTATTTAGGAAAAATAATTATCAATAAAAGTCGTAACGTAAACAGTCCTATTTTACGGAGGTATTATTTCGGGTTTTATTCTGGTTTGAATAACCATAAAAGAATGAGAGACATAAATAAAAATACCTTAAACCTTTTTTTTATACCACTAAGGTGGCAATCAAGCATACGGCCCACCTAATGGTAAGCGGTTACCGTAGCCTATGGACGCTTGCAACACCAGGGGTATCACTTGCGCGTTGCCGACCCTGTAAATTCTTTTCACGCCTTTTTTGAAGAATCCCATGCTGTACCCGTTATTGGTCTGTCCCCGTTAATCTATGTCAAACTTTTGACTCTATGATATGGTCGTTATAAAAAGACGTAGCAAAATTTAAAGAGTAATATTATTAAAATTACAGTTAAAAATCAAATTACTGCACGTTGATAGACTTACGTAAATTTTACCCTATTTATGTATACAAAAGCATGTTATATGTATGTATATGTATTTATGTGTGTGTATATATAATATAAATAAGAGTAGCACTCTAATTTCTAAATAATGTTTAGTAAATTAGCTGATTAAGTTATTCACACAATTCATTTTGTTTGTTTGTTTTGTAACCAATTAGGAAAGAAATGCTTACTCTCTAAGAGGTGGAGGCCGTGTCTTGTATGACAGGTTATTTTTAACCTGTTTCAAGCGCCAGTCTTCACAATAATCATTAGTTAAAATTAAAATATAGTATTTGAAACGTATTGTACCTACTTTAAGCAAAAATATGAATTGTGAAGAAAATAAAGATAATAATAATTATTATTATTAATATACAATTTTTACAATGTTCCAAAACAAAATATTCCAGACGGTGACACGAACACAGTAAAACGCAGCGGCTCGGCTACTGCATTGCGCAACAAGGTGACTGACTGACTCTTCAGGGGTTAGTTGAAGTAAAAAGTGAGCCTAAACAAATATAAAATGGAAATGCTACATTAATTATAAATAACAGCTTTTGCCCGCGGGTCTGCCCGCTTAGATGTCGGTGGTCGTGAAAAAAAGTATCATTTGTATCCCTTAAAGAGTCCTAAATTATCTCCGTAACAAACATCTTAATTTGTTCAGTAGTTCCAGAGATTACTTCTAGATTATACTAGATTATAAGGAGCTCGTTAAAGCAGTAGTTTAAGCTCTTTGGTTTAGATTACGTAAACAAAGCGACTTTCGCCGTGTTTGATTCCGATTGGTCAATAAAAATTTGCAAGCTCGAGCTCCTGCTTCGAAAGGCATTCGAAGCCGTTGCTTCCTGTTGTTACTGCAACCTTCAACCCACGAACCCGCATTGGGCTGGTTCGGTGGTATTTTGGCCCAAACTCCTCGTGTATTTCTTCCATGTAGGAAGGCCTGTGCTCGGCAGTGGGGCGAGCATGTATATTACATTGTTCAAAATATTACAGTGCTTGTATAACATTATATCGTCCAATATAAAATTAATTGTGTATCCTAAGATGTTCACTGGTGTAGTGTTTTGATTTCAAAGACGAAAAACTCTTGTCATGATTAGTCCCGGACGGGGAAATAGAAAAGTGTTATTGTTCATGGTCCTTAAAGCCGGATACCCCAAGAATCTCAAAACGCCGCCGCTGCCGCTGTGAGTAAATCGAATGTCTAATCGTAAACAGTATATTATGTAAATAACATAGCATTTTATATTCATACATAATATTAGTGCCTTTATTATTTTACTTAAATTGAGTGCTGGAATATTTAGTGCGTAAATATTTTTTTCTTAATTATCATTATTATTCAATCGTTAATATGGTATGTATAATTAATTGAAATCACTTTTAAGGAGTTTAAGTGAAAGAAGTAGAGAATTCTGTATAGCATAAAACTCTTCAACTTTAACATAACATAATTATTTGAAAACAAGAAGAAATGTACTAGGAAAAATTTGGATTTAATCTTTATTAAAATACTGAATATTCGCGAAGTATTGCGCGCCTGGGCCTTATTGCTTAATAGCAATCCCTTGCAAGAGTTCAAAGTGAAAGAAGTTGTATTAGTATGATACGGTATTGTGGTTTATTACAGCACAAAATGATGTGCAGTAGTTTGTAATACCAAACCGAATTTCAATCTCAATTCTTATAAAAGTTCAATATCTAAATCCGTACAATAAATCCACGAGACGAAACGTCCGAGGCTAAAACGGCGAGAACAAATCGTGTTGTTATTTCATAAATTTTCAATTTCATACCGCACCTACTTCTTGTCTTGGGATATTGAGTGCGGTATATTTCATGAGCGGTCGCGATAACTGGCTTTATTTAACCAAAAAGTTTTAATAAAAGTTTTACTTTTTTGTTATTAGATAAAATGGACTGGAAAATTTTCCTTCGTTTTCGACGTTTTTACCTACTAGATTAAATATCTGTGTTTTATAAAGAACATCGTGACTTGGGAACTGTACAGCAAAATTATAACATTTGTACGATGTTCTTAATTTATATCAGCCTATTAGCGAATCAAGAAGAAAGTTCGTGCTGTGTGATGAATAAGTCACAGGAAATTAGTGAATTGGTGCTATTTTAAGAAACTGAAGACTGAGGTCTAAATAGGATCTTTCAAATTTCAAAGATTATGAAAGGAGATTGATAGATAGATAGATAGAAATTCTTTATTTTGCACATTTATATAAACATCACAGAGAAAAAAACAAACACAATATGCCAAAATAGGCGGTCTTATCGCTAGAAGCGATCTCTACCAGACAACCTTGTGGTAGGGAGTTTACTTACTAAACAATAATTATAGGTACGAAAAAGTGGAAAAAAGTGAAAATTAATTTAAAATTATACATATACATAAATAAATATATATTAAATAGTAATAATAATAATACATAAATATTTATTCACATTTGAAGGAAATTTAGGTAAACAAAGTTAACGGAGGAAATTAGAAAGGAAGAAGAAGGATCAGAGAGTGAGGAAATGTTTATACACCAGATGTTTAAAAGAAGATGTAGATTGAGCACGTTTTATATGGAGGGGCCTTGCCTTCATTACGTTTTAAAAATTTTAAGTTTTATAATTTTTGATACTTCATTTAATTGAACTAGAAAATTGAAACCTGACAGTGTTTAACAGAAATAACACAGAAAAATTTTTTATCGTAGCAACGGTCTTTTGAAGGATTATTACAATTGAAAAGTGGGTATCACAAATCCAATACCTATAAATCCAATGTCAAATTGACTGTAACGGCATAAGAGTGCCAGTAAGATAAAACTGCCGCAGCAACGAACAAATCTTGTTGATCCAAAAATTTTCAATTTGTACAGCACCTACTTTTAAAATCAAGTCTTGTTCAAGTTATGAGCGATCGCAGGTTATTTTTTTTAAATTGAGGTGTGGGAAAAGAGTTTTTGGGTTATATGTGTCTGCTGCAGAAAAAACAAGTCTTCATTATGAATACTAAATTCATTAAAACTTCAGTGATACTTTACCTCATATTCCGCATGATGTTATGGACCACTAAAAAGATCAATTTTGTGTATTTTTTAATCTTTTTACAGACATTACTATAATCCAAGGCCAAACCTAGTAAGTATATGATATACCTGTGGCAGGAGGCCCACTCTTCCATTAACACAATACAGTCTTAAAATAACAAATCTTCAATATGCCGTGTGGTGCCGTCAATAGTACAATAAATTGAAACATGGATTTGATAACTTCATAGACATTCAATAGTTTGCCACTTTCTAAAACATCTTATTCATTTGATAATTTGGATAATTTCATGGCGTTTATATGAAACAATGTAACATTGCCTGCGTTATTTCATAGAAATTGGCAAACTATTTCTATGAACTAATTCAGTCCATGTTAATTTAATCTTGTATTGACGGCACCACTCTGTTAGATACAATTTTACAATATTAGTAAGTAGAGCTGATGGAATGGATGGTGGTGGTGTAAGTAACTTGCGTATCAATGTTTAATATTATGCTTAACGTGCGCGTATCTACATGTGTATGAGTGCATGGGCATAGCGAGGTACGGGCAGCTCCCCCCCCCCCCCCCCCTAGAACAGGCAGGAAAATGCTCACAAACCGTAACTTGTACCATAGTTCATGCAGCATTTACCTTAGATATAATACTTGGTTTGTCTACGCCTGCCCCCCCCTTAACAAATTCCTGGCTACGACCTTGTATGAGTGCGTGTGTGTATGTGTGTGTGTGTGAGCAAGTATTAAATTCACTACAAGAAAATTTTGTAGTGAATTTAATACTTGCTAAGCAATTTGTAGGGTCGCCAGGTTAGGTACCACCGCCTTTCTTATTTCAGCCGTAAAACAGTTCGCTGTGTTTCGGATTGAAGGGAAAGATAGCCAGTGTAATTACTGGGCATGGACGGTATTTCATCTTAGGCCTCACAATGACAACGCACGTGCAACCCGTGACTTTTCCTTGTTATTGCCGGTGTCCATAGGCGGCGGTAACCGCTAACCACCAGATGGACCGTCAGCTTGTTTGTCATCTAGCTGCAATATATTTAACTAATAAAAACCAGAAGGAGAAAACCACTTCGGAGCTCCCTGGCGAAGTGGTTAGAGCGCTTTATTTTTGATTACGAAAACATAGCAACTTTATCCTCGGTTGGTTGGGTGAGTGAATTAAAATATGTAATCTCGAGTTCCTCTGTGGCACGTTAAGCCGTTGGAGTCGGTTGTTACTACAACCGCTTTAACCCACCAACCCGCATTGGGCCGGCGTGCTAGTACTACAGCCCAAGCCCTATGTGTTTCTCCCATATAGGAATACCTGTGCCTAGCAGTGGGACGTATATATAAGGCAGGTGATAGTAGAGAAAAAACTATAAAATGGTTTATTAACGATTGACTCCGAGCTTATAGTGGAATAAACTTTTTGTATTGGTCTTGTGTCTAACTTAGCTTCTAGAATTCTGCAGTAGATGTCGATTATTATAATTCCAGCTACTAAGTTTTATTTGGCATTTTAATTTGAATTTAAGAACTGGAGCAGTATGATATTTGTCGTAAGGTTTTGCTATCCAGATGCTTGCTAGTCTAATAATATTAAAAATAAACCTAGTTGTCTATAACTTGTGGCACACAATAACTTGCTGAAATAAAATACACTCTGCCGGGAAGCAGAATCGAAACCCGAATTTCCCTGACACGTAGTCTTGTATTAAAACATAAATATCCAAACGAAGATGCAGTATTACCAGCAGGATACTTTGACTTCTGACAAATTTTATCGACAGGGAATTTTGGAGCTCACAATGATTAATTGCTTTCCCATTCTTAAAGAGAGATCTTTTTTCGCGCCTGTGAATTCGTGAAAATTTCCAATCTTCCATTTGCATTGTCATTGTGTTTATTTGAATATTTCGCTCTTGACCGATCGCCTTTACTTAATGTGAATTGAGACTTCTTTTATTTGTTGAAGGCAAACAATAAACAAAGCAATAGGAAGTAAGCTATTCCTACTCAAATAAAAGGCCATACTTTCTATATTGCTTCTGTTTTTGTGTTATTCGAAAGTATGAAACTTGATGGTAACAGGATAGTATGATTAAAACTTTTTTGTAATAAAATAGCATTTTTTTCATGCAAAGCACGACAAATGACTCGACGTCACCTGATCTGAATCGGTAAAAGTCCATATGCGAATGAGAGTGAAGAGTCAAAACTTGAAAATATGTCGTTTAGTTTTGTTTAGATACTGACTTTGTCAAAACTTGTACTTAATTGTTATTGTGATTCCTTAATCATTAACTTTCAGATTATAGAAACGCAATCAGTCCTATCACGGCGGTAGTCGAAACCAGCGCCTATTATGGAGGTATTCATATTTTCGTGTTTTAATCTTGTTCAGTAATAATAAATCAGTCCATACAAAACAATACAAATATTCTTTATTGCACACTTAACAAAACGCATTACAGAAGAAATTTACACAAAGGACAGCAGAAGTAAGCTGCAATCTCTTCCAGCCAACCTGCAGTAGAAGAAAATATGGTGTGACATACAGGGTGGTGCCGTCAACACGACAATAAATTGATAGATACATATGGATTATAAAAGTTCATAGAAATGGTAAAATCTTTCAAAAACATCTTATTCGTTTGATAATTACATGACATTTCTATGAAATAATGTATCCAATGTTATATTATTTTATACAAATGAATAAGATGTATTTAAAAGTGGCAAACTATTTCTATGAAATAATGTAGCCAATGTTTCAATTTATGAGGAATAAGGTGATATAAATGCAATATAATTTGAGTCATCATCATCATCATCATCAGCCTATATACGTTCCACTGCTGGGCACAGGCCTTCATACATGGGAGAAACACATGAGGAGCTTGGGCCACAACACCACCACGCTGGCCCAATGCGGGTTGGTGGGTTAAAGCGGTTGCAGTGACAACCGAGACCAACGGCTTATCGTGCCTTCTGAACACGAAGGAGGTCGAGATTATAAATTTGATTGACCCATCCCGGGACCGACCATGACGAAAGTTGCTTTGTTTTCGTTATCGAAACCAGAGCGCCCAAACCACTACGCCACCGAGCTCCTCCTATAATTAGAGTAAACTCAAATAATAACAAAATATACTTAATACATTAAATACATAATGAGTGAAACTACAAAAAAGACGTACGAGAGGCATGAAGATAATGACTTCTAACTTCGTTCTCGAAGGAATCCAGTGTCTGGGCCCTTCTTAGATGCTCAGGTAAAGAAAAAGTCACTGTTATCTATCAATTTGTCTATCGTCTGTAATGATGATAAAATCAAAGGTAATGAAAATAAAAGGTAAATTTATTTTCGTCTGCTAAAATTTGCAAAGGTTAGTAAATAGTGCCTTTCGCAAATTACTACTTTACTGCACCAAATTATGTCACCAAAAACCACAAAGTCGATTCAAAAGCATTAAACGAACCGTCATTAATTTAAACCCAGCAGAGCCTAAGCGAATAAATATAAGGTCCTAAATAAATTAAATATTAATAACACTATCACAACATCCGACCACAGCAGTCCCAAATATGATATTAAAGCAAAAATTATACTCAAAACAGATTATGGGAGGACGTAACGATCTCATTCCAGTCACGAAGTTGGTCCGATCTTCCATTATCGGTACTCCTGGGAAATCGCGGGAACAGGTATAAACAACTCAATTGTGTATTGTTTAAGTCAGTATCGTACGTGTGAATGTGTCTACTAAACTAGTGGAACTTTTCTGTAAAGAAGTAATCTTGAATTCCGTTGGTAGGGTTATACAGATGAATCCGTAATGTGTGTGAATGGAGAGTGATTCATTCGGGTATCTCATACAAAAGAAAATCCTAGAATCGATATTTTCATGTTATTGATGACTGGCATGTTCTAACCAAACAATACAAAATGTTATAAGCTTCATATTTTCCTATTCCAACATAAGATTTAGGATGTAGGGTCTCCACAAAACTTGGAATGATTAAAATATTATGTGCAAGCAAATATTAATCACTTATTTCTTCCTATAATTTGGGTTTGGATCGCACTAAGAGGCAACTTAAAGACTACATGAATAATCTAAGCTAATAGGTATAATATGATTCACAATAGGCACAATAGTACATATTACAAACATCTTCTTTTACAAGTATTTCACACAAGATATAATAATTGTGAAAGTTTTCCTCACTTCGGATGCCTTTGTCTTGGCTGCAGTGCGGCATCTGACTGCTCAGCACGTCCAAGCTAATAAAGATACGTCTAATAAAGTCAGTTCGTATTTGATCTTCAATCAGAAGGGATCGGTGGAACAGTAATTGTATGTAGTGCTACGATGCTATTATGTAACGAACTGATTTTAGTTTATCTACTACAATTTAACCCGTCAAGTATTAGATTCTAGACACAATTGATTTTTTAATTGTCATAGCCCTCCGGAGAGATAACGCCACTTGACGGATTAATAGAGATAATCCTGAACAGTCCAATCTAATATCGCGATAGTCATCTAAACAAAAAATGATATTAATTGCACATTGTCATTAAAATTACCATAAATACAATTTTTTCTACACTTAGCAGGACCCACTTTTTATTTTATCAAAGAAGTTGTAGCCTAATACTAAATTCTGGCAAACAGCCCCTAGTAAGCGTTATTGTAGCCAAAATAAAAAATACACGTTTAAAACCTTTACGCCAAACTTACGCCTTTAAAATTTAAAAGGGAGCAATATATTGCCAGCACAGGAGATAAGTTCCTCTGTTATTTGGAAGACTTCTGATATTTGCTCTTATGGTAAAAGTTTTTTTCCAGCCGAACGCCCAAAGTTTTAGCGGAAAATTACCCTTTGCCTTACCCTTCTTTACTTTATTTTTTAAAATCCTTCAATCCAGCAAGACACTTCCCAACAACCGGGTTCAAAATTCCAAAAGCCAACGTTGTACTTTTCTAAAATTTGTAGGTAAAGGATTAAAAAATAGTGTTACATCGGATGAAGTTTTGGTATAGGCTTAACGAGATTACGCCGGCTGAAAACCAGCAAAAAGAACAAGTGTACCCTGTCGGCGTCGCTCTAATTAAATGGCAAAAATCGGCTCCACTAGGCTTGACCCAGTTGTGGGAACAATCGAGTCGAGCCGCCAGCCGAGGGCGCGGTCTGTGTGACGAGAACTGGCGATGTTTGTGAACTACATCCACATAATGAACTCAGTGAAACTTTGTCCATAGAGGAGTTTGTCAGGAAGACAACTTGTGCTTACTTCAAATGATACATTATTGGTTGGATGTGAGCAAATAGGTGAGAGGAGCTAGAGGGAAAATTGACTTGTTACTAAACTAAAGACGAATAATTTTTTGGTGTATAAAAATTTGCTCATTGTAATGCAGCTGCTGCATCAAGGTTATCTAAAGTCCTCATGAACTTAGGTCGGGCTGAGTAGAGGGATATAGAGAGAGACGTCTGATGCGAGGAAAAAAGACAACATTAGCGACGCGCGTGTAACATAAGCGGTAAATTGGAAATTGTTCGAATAAACTGATAAAAACTCTTTTGTTGGCTTCTAGCCTTTTCAATAACATTCGTCCGTTTGCCTGTAAAACAAAAAAGGGAATGGGTTTTTTTTTACTTTAAAGAAAATTGCTCTTTATACGGCGGTTAGTCACCGACGTAGTTTAACTGCATCTGTAGTCGGGGTTCGATTCCCGTGGGGGCAGAAATTTTCTGCTTGGTTTGGTTGGTGGTAGGGCTTTTTTAAGTCCGCCTGGTTAGCTACCATCATCTTACCTAAGTCTGCCGCCATAATAATAATGTTAACAGCGTTGTTGTGTTCCGGCAGTTAGAGGTGAGATAGCCAGTTCCTCTGTGGTTGAGGAATCCGGATGTAGCTCGCTTCTATCGTTGGCCTTATCTTCACTTACCATCAGGTGAGATGAAGGCCAAGAACCCTGTTAAAGTTAAAAAAAATGACCAATTTTCATTTGACCGAAAACGGTTGACTGAACTTATTTTTCGCTATATGCATTTTTTTTATACAAATCACGGAAAATGAATCAACACCGCCTGATGTGAAGCGGTAAGAGTCCATATGCGAAGACTAGTGCAGCTTAAAATACACTGGTCAAGCCGCCTCCATCTTGCTGGCCCATAAGGTGCCTTTTCACACTTCTTATGGAAGAAACCCATGTTATAGAAAGGAAAACATGTGCTGGCAAAGAATTCCATGTTTTGGAAGTACGACAAAGAAACGAGGTACTAAACTTCTTTATGCGTGATGTTGAGGTGAAGACAGTGAATTGATGACTCCGGAGACCAGCGAAAGTGCTCATGAGTAGGAAGGGGAAGGTGGGATAAGGTCAAAAAGCTCCTCAGGATACTATCCATGATAAAGCCGATAGAAGGCGGTAAGCAACGCAATTGTAAAGGCTCTGGGCTGTTTGTGACCTCTACATCGCAAATAATACGGACAGCACAATGCTGCAATCTGTCCAGTGCATCGAGGAGGTACTTGGCGAAGCCATCTTACAAGTGCAAGCAATATTCCACGCAAGATCGGTGCTGAGTTTTGTAAAGCAGGCATAATTGGCCAGGCGTGAAAAATCGACGCACCTTGTTCACGACACCGAGGTTCCGTGAGGCTGTTTTGATCACGGTTTCGATGCCATTTTCAGACTATCGAAATATCATTTTATCTAAGTATCATTTTACCGATTGTTCTAAATAACTTTTTACTATTGGCCGAATTCTTTTTTGAACTTTTTTCTCCCGATTTTTTATTTGTCACTTGAGCATCAAACATTTTAGCTAATATTATTTAGCAACAACTTGGTAATTGTAGGTAATCCAACTACGCTACCACCTCTGAGCTACTAAATTTTAAAAATAACTGTTGGTAGTCATTCTGCATGCATATTTCTTTAATCAAACTACACGTTACGTGCATGCTTCATGTTTTATTGTATGCTGAATGCTTGCGTGTATGCTGAATGCTTGCTAAGTGCTGACAAGCAGATCATTTTTTTTCGAATTAATGAATGGTAACCCTTATTGACAATACATGAAAGCATCGTTTTTTCCGTAACGTAAACAAACGAGAAAAAAAATCGATTTAAATTATATACTGTTAGGATGAACTTTCTCTTTGTGACGTCACCTGACATTTTGTATATAAGGAGCAGTAAAACTTCAAGAGGCCATTTTGTCTGTGGCCGTCGTCGCGTTGGTTTGATAATTATCTTTGTAGCTTTCCGTGTTCGAAGTACCCTCTAATTGTATTTTTTTCTCTTGAATTAGATTTGATAGCAAATTGATGGTTGTTTGTTAATGTTAAGTTGAATTTAAATGATTATTTGATATATTTGAAATTATAAAAGAATTTGTATAACGTAAGTGATACCATTAACGACCCCCTAAAATTTGTATTCTAATACCGCTCGTTTTTTAAATCATTCCTATAAAACATAATATAGATACTAGAAAAGACGTTACAGAAAAATATTTAAGAAAGTTTATTGAGCAACAAAAGGAAAAAAGTTTGTGTATGTAAATAATTAGTGAACCGTGTAATTGGACAGTGAATGGGACGCGCCCGCAACGGACGCACTTTTCATAGTGTTGCGCTACCAGCTACTTAAGTATACCATATTATTACTTAAGGGAATTTACATACATAAAATGTGTCTACGTATATGCTAATACGATATGAT
The DNA here is from genome assembly GCA_947347705.1 of Nymphula nitidulata. NCBI lineage: Eukaryota > Metazoa > Arthropoda > Insecta > Lepidoptera > Crambidae > Nymphula > Nymphula nitidulata. The sequence continues at coordinate 14,964,265 of OX374636.1, forward strand.
AATAATTAATACATTGATTTACTAAATTAACATCTAGTATTAACGTTCGGACTGTTTTTCGTGGTTTAAAACGAATTTTAAATTGGAGCGGTATTAGAAACATATTTTCATAAGTTGCTTCTAATAACGACCCATGACGTTATTAGAATTTTAACAATAATTAGTATTTTTTATTTTATATCCTTTAAAACGCAATTGCAGTTGCCATTTTTAACTTCTTTGATTTCAAAAATATATTGTACATAATTTGATCAATTAACGCCATATGATTTTGTCTATGGATTTTCTGTAAAACAAGATTAGATGTTATAAATTATTTCTATTGGTGTATAGAACTATATTTTGAATAATCATTCATATCAGATTTAATATTTTTTAATACAAAACAAACACATCAATGATTCCTACCCCAGTGAACGCGTGTTTCCTTTAAAATAATTATTTTAGCCAGTTATAGTACATTTTATGGGTCGGTAAAGGAACATAATAATCTTGATACTTAATTCTATTACCAACCCATAGTTAATTCGATAGTATTGCGAGATAAAAGTCACTTTTTTATACACATCCAAGATGTTTAACAAACATTGCATTCGGTTCACCTCGTGGTAAACTATTTCCATAGTCCATGACGCTTACGACACCAAATATTAATAGTGCGTTGTCATCTATGAAACTTTTTAAGATCCTTTGTCGCAGTACCTAATAATTACATTTCCTTTGTTAGCTTCATTATTTTTTGGGTTTCCAGAAGCGTTTAAACTGGTCTATAAATGATATTATTTGAACTTCTTACACTATTCTACTAATATTAAATTTACTGATATTTTATAGAAATATGGAGCAGCATAAGCGCAAGCAATATACCTCTGCTTAAATGAATGCTGCTCTCCTAGCTATAAATGAAGGAACCAGTATATACGAAGCTTCGAAAACATACGGTATACCAAGATCTACATTACGCGATAAAAGAAGTAATAAATACACCCATGAATTTTTTTATACCACTAAGGTGGCAAGCAAGCATACGGCCCACCTGATGGTAAGCGGTTACCGTAGCCTATGGACGCTTGCAACACCAGGGGTATCACTTGCGCGTTGCCGACCCTGTAAAAACCTTTTCACGCCTATTTTGAAGAACCCCATGCTGTACTCATTCGAGAAAACCTCTGAAGGGAGCTCATTCCACAACTTGAACGTACGCGGGAGAAAGGTTCTCTGAAACCGTACAGTACGCGACCACTTTGGTTCCAATTTGTGATGATGAACTACCTGCCGGTGGTGAGCGGTGCGATGTTAAAAAAATGAAGCCGTGGGCATCATGTCAAATAATTACTCAGAACAAGCCCCGTTATACAAAAGGTAGAACACACACAAGGAGACAAAATCTCTAGTTAGGCTTGTAGAATCAATACCGCGCGTGAGCTCAGGATCGACTGTGAGCGACTTTGGAGCACGTCAAATGGTCCAAGCTGGTATCTGGGCGCTCCCGCCCATAAATGGTAGCAGTACTCCATATGGGGCCTGACTTGAGACTTATAGAGTAACAGTCTTTGCCCCTAAGTGATATACCGCCGCGCTCTATTGAGCTTCTTGGATGCCAGCTTGACTTTATCCGCCAAATGACTGCGTAAATGCACGTCACTAGAGATATCAACACCAAGGATCCCAATAAACATTAGTAGAATTAAATTATTTGAACTATACTATCAAAAGTCCACTTCCACTGATCCATTTTTTATTGATTATGTCAGAAAGTACTCCAAAATCTTTAAAAGGGTTTGTAATACTGCTAAAGCGAACTTTTTGAGTAATAAAATTAAGACATCAGACAATAAAATAAAAGCCACTTGGAAAGTTATAAATCAAGAAAGTGGTAAAACAAAAGTTACTGATAGGTGTTTTAAAATTAATGTCAATGGCAAAACGATAGAAACAGATGATGGAGTTGCAAATACCTTCGAGACTTTTTTTTCCGAAATACCTATTAAAATCACAAAAGAATTGAATTCGTGTACTAAGCGCGCACTTGCTCTCATAGAGTCGAATGTTTATAAGTGCAATATTCCTTTCAATTTCCATGAAATCAATGTTAATACGATCATAGAAGCTTTTAACTCTTTGAATATGAAAAAGACTGAGGATTTATGGGGCTTTTCTGTTAGTGTTATAAATTCGATAATAAATGTTATCTCTCCTAAATTATCGTTTATATTTAATAAATGTATTAATGATGGTGTATTTCCCAATCAGATGAAATTAAGTAAAATAATACCTTTGTTTAAGGCAGGAGATATCAATGACCCCACTAATTTCCGTCCCATTTCTATTTTGCCGACTCTTAGCAAAATTTTTGAAAAAATTATTCTTAACCAATTACTTTCTCATTTTACGAGAAATGAATTGCTTCACAATAGACAGTTCGGATTTACTAAAGGAAAAAATACTACAGACGCGGGAATTGCGCTTATAAAACACATATTTGATGCTTGGGAAAATAGGCAGGATGCTCTAGGTATCTTCTGCGACTTATCCAAGGCGTTTGACTGTGTTGACCATCAAACATTATTAGGTAAATTAAAGCATTATGGTGTATCAATAAACTCATTAAAACTTATTGAATCCTATTTGACCAATAGAATTCAAAAAGTTATTATAAACAAAACTGAGTCTTCTGGTGTGCCTGTGCATATGGGCGTGCCTCAGGGTTCGATATTAGGGCCATTGCTTTTTTTAATTTATATCAACGACCTCCCTTACTTTTCAAAAAATTTGTGTGAGACGGTATTGTTTGCAGACGACACCTCACTAATTTTTAAAATAGACCGAACTAAAACTGACTTTGAGGATGTAAATAATGCCATTTCAAAAGTGCTATCCTGGTTTGAAAATAATAATTTATTGTTAAATTCAAAGAAAACTAAGTGTATTAAATTTACTTTACCAAATGTAAGGCAGGTTAGTACTCATGTTGAAATCAATAAAGAAACTATTGAATGTGTTGACTCTACAGTATTTTTGGGAATTAAGTTAGATTCTCGTTTACAATGGTATCCTCATATCTCGTCCCTATCTAAAAGACTTAGTTCAGCTGCTTATGCTGTTAAAAAAATTAGGTCTTTGTGTGATGTTGAAACAGCAAGACTTGTTTACTTTGGTTACTTCCACAGTGTTATGTCATATGGCTTGTTATTGTGGGGCACAGCAGCCGACATTGAAGATATTTTTATTTTACAAAAAAGGGCTGTGCGTGCTATTTACAGACTCAAGCCACGTGATACACTGAGGGATTTATTTAAAGAAATTAATATTTTGACCGTTGCTTCTCAATATATATATGAGAACATAATTTATGTTCACAAATATAAACATACCATTTCAAAACATAGTGATATTCATAACTTAAACACTAGATATAAAAATAAACTTGCTGTTCCAAGTTTTAGACTTCACAAGATAAGTCGCTCATTCATGGGGAAATGTATACACATTTATAACAAAGTCCCACCAAATGTAACTGAACTGCCTTTTCACAAACTTAAGTTATATGCGAAACAAACTTTAATGAAAAAAGGCTACTTTAAGGTCCAAGAATATTTAGATGATAAGAATGCATGGACACATTAAAATTTCAAATGTTTTATATATTTATTTACGAGTATTGTGACTATTAATCTCTGTAACCTATACTGTGATTGTGCACTGTCAGATAGCCTGAAAATAACGATATTATTTTTGACATTGGGTACCTTTCTTGGTACGTTGACTTACCTTCTTTTCTAATTTTCATTTTTTTTTTCGCTGGGCGGCATTGCACTGCTCAAGGTTAAACTTTTGTAACTACAAACATTGTAATTTAATATTTGAAAAGAGTGACTACACGAGTTTGTTGCCGGAATCTTCTCGGTAGTTCAACTTTTGGAACCGGTGTAAATTCAGACATGACAGACGGAGAGACTTGACGTTGTTAGTTAATATATTTTTTGTAATAGTTATAAGAATGTGTTTGACGATTTAAAAGTGCTTCTTTGTGGCCTATTTAAATAAAATATTTTTTCTTTCTTTCTTTCTTTCAATACTCGTAGAGATGAAAAGCGGTGTGTCGAGGAATTGTGGAGCTACAGAGAATGGGGTTTTTTTTAGCGGTGAACGTGCAGACTTGTGTCTTAGTGGGGTTGAATTGGACTAAGTTTAGTCGTCCCCAATCGGAGACTCTGATTAGAGACCTCTCAATTTCAGACACAAGTCGACCGCGACTATCCTCCACTGTAGACCGAGGGGTATTAATTCTTATTAATGTTTGTTATGCCTAGTTAGTAAGTAATTAATAGTAAAAGTTTAATTCACTTGAAGACTGTTGTAGAAGCATTAGAACAAGGAAGTTACCTACTATGATGATACTTTAGGTACTGATTAAAACTGTGATTATAATAACAATTGATCTCAAATGTTTTATACTCAATAAATACTTATATTGAATTAATTTTTATTTAATTGTATGGGATCTTTCAGTAGTCGGTAATAGAAACAGAAAAAACGGTAATAGAAAAAAACCTGTCTAATGGGACGGTGATAGAAACAAATGCTATTTCAGATTAAATTATTTTTTGTTAAATATTGTGCGATTTAATATTTAATTTAAGAACTGAATGTTATAGAATACTCCATTACGATTATGAATAAATACAAACACTTTTCCTAGCATAACGCCTTATATCTAATTTTCTAAAGTCAATCATAAGGCAGCTAAAACTGACGGTAATAGGAGCGTTTAGGTTACCGTTCGTTTATTTTTTTTAATTCATTCCTACTTCTGATGCTAAAAATACTATTTAAATCGATTTTTTTTTCTCGAACGACTAGAATATAAAAGCAATAAGTTTGTCAAAAGCGATAGATTAACTTTTCTGTTGACTTTACTACTCTTAAATAGTAAATGAAGAGTGGAAATATTATGTCATCAAGTTTGATTGCACCACCAAAGTAAAATACGCGAAATGAAATAATGTTACATTCATACAATAACTGTCAATATAGCCTCAAAAACTTGTTTTATTTTTATTGTACTAGGTACCCTAAATTACTAACGCATGTTCTTTTATTTTACACCACACTGAATAAAAATCGGCGTTCGTAAGCAATTCAAACACGCCATCATTAGCTGGTTTTATTAATATTTCAGTAGGTCTTTAGCGGTTTCCTCTGATATAAATTTAGTTTTTATGCCCTTGCAGAACACCGAAAGTAGGAAAGATACTCAATCAGCTTGTTTTAATTGAAATCTCAAGATGCATAGTTAAGAAGTCGTGAGTAATTTACAAGAAACATGAACTCCTTATTACTTTAATCTATAAACTTAATTTCTGCGAAACTCCAAAGTAGAGCGAGCTATGAAAACGTTATCGTAAATTCACAAGGAGTTGCAAAGGGATGTAAATAAAATTTCTCCATGAGTTTTAAATTCAGACGACTTAGTTCTTTGCTTTGAGAAATGTAAGATGGCGCCTTTCGTAATTATGTGGATGAACGCCACTATTGCAAAGAGTCACTAGAACTTTAAACGCCTAGTCTGGGTAATTTCACAGAAGATCACAGTGGAATTTCTCTACTTTGTTAGTATGGTCACTTCCTCTATAAGGATTTAATGAAGAAAGGATTTTGATGTAAGTGTAGTATTACTCTCACGCTACACATATCTCTTGAGTCGTCTTGAGTCAAAATATTGACAGATGCTTTTCTTCACTTCGTCTTACCTTTCAGCAGCTCTAGTGATGAAGGAATTCTAAAATTGTTCTTTACAGAGCATTTTTTTAACTCACAGTAATGTTGTTTTCCTTTACTTCAAATTCTTGGGCGACATATTCAGATTATGCAAAGTATCTTTGGCTCTACTCTGTACTTCCGGAAACTAAGTTTCGTACCTGTCGGTTTTGATGTGCTCCTATAGGGATGTAGACCTCAGGTAGCTAGTTTGCAGCAGTGATCTTTGAAGATAATGGTGTCAACATCCAAAAAGTGAATATTCATTAAATGGGAAGCAATGATCAATATTAAAATAAATTATCGCCTTTACGCTGAGACGTGGACGCTTACAATGGGCAATGTCACCCAAAGAACAATGGCGAGGGCTAAGCTCGGAGGTTCTTTGCGTGATCGAACCGGAAATGATAAGCTTCGTAGAAGAACTAAGGTCACCAACTTAGCCCACAGAATTGCGAGCCTCAGGTGGCAGTGGGCAGGCTACATTGCAAGGAGGACTGACGGCCGTTGGGACGGAAAGGTCCTCGAGTAGTGGCCACTTATAGGGAAACACAGCGTTGGTAGGCCTATGCCCAACGTGGGCGTCTCTCGGCTAAAATGATGATGATGATGTTCATCGCTTTAGTGAATATTTTACAACATCAAATGCATATTACGACATCAACCACAACAAAAATATAATCCCTGCAAAATTTACAGAGCAAAACAAACAAAAGAATTGTAAATTGAAACAAGTAAAAGTCATACCGAACGATAATAAGGCTCAAAAGTCCGCTACAGCCGAAGCTGTGAATTTTTGCTCAACTTTTACTATGAACGTTTTAAAACGCGCAGTTTTTACAACAATAAGAAATGAATTACGGCACAAGTTTCTTTTTATTTTTGCATTCGAAAGCGTTAATGGCAGAACTGGAATCGTTTGTAATAATTATTCAAAAGAACAAAAAGATAAAATGATGCAATTGGGGTGTTTAAAGAATTCGTTTTGCTGCAGGGTGATTCACTAACAGAAATATTAATATTACAGCATATACATCGAGCTTAACGACTAAAAAGACGATAAGCCGCCATTGATTTTGACGTTAAACGCTGTACGCGTTGCGCATAGGCGTTTTGACTAGTCTCCACATCAATCTCTTGGCTTTGTATGATTGTCGCTGCTTGATTATTTAGGTGACTTCATACATTCTTCTTGTCTTTAAATATGTCAATGCCAACAGGTATGACAGCGCTGCAATCCTATCGCATAGACCAAGTAATGTCGAAATGAATCCGGAATATAAATTTATGGTGTCTTATTTATCTTCATAGTTTTTTTAGCAATTCTGTAGCAGACCACCAGTGCCACCAAGCGAATATGCTTTCACCATATAATAGAAGCTTACAATCCTTCAGATCTCACGCAACTTAGTTATTTTTACCTGAAAATTCAAGAGTTAGTTCATAAAAATTTATTTCACAGCAGACTAAGCCTGTTTAGGTTTTCAAAACAGAACTTCTAAGCAGATATTCTAATTTTTGTGAAGAAAAACTTCCAACCAATTCAAAAAATAATGTTCTTGAAGAATACGAAGAAGGATTCGGAAAGCAAGATAAAATCTTACTTATATACACAAAGCACAGCAAATGACTCAACACCACTTGGTGAGAAGCATTAAGTAGATTCGAAGTATATGCGAAGGCTGCTAGTTTAGCATGAACACTCTGTTCTAGCCGCTTCCGTCTTTTCTAGCTCATAAGGTGCCCCTGCTATACTTATAACCGTGAATTACTGCAAAAGTTCTAGTTAAATTGGGAAACTTCTGTTTTGTAAGCAATGCTACATTTTAACTCAAAATTTGAAGGCAGTAAATGACAGAATAATAAAATCCACTCTTTCTTTCTGCATAGTCTTGCAATCTGTTTAATCGAAGTTTTACGAAATGAAAACTTGAACTAGTCCACATAATTGTACAAAATACCATTACTTGTTTCCTGAACTAAATGAACACATAAAATAGCTTTAATTGGCAAAGTCAACATACTATTCGCGATTAAAGACAGATACAATTGTCAAGCAATTTACAAAGTCAGCCGGGCACGTTGTGCTATTGGAAATAGAAAACTAATATTGGACGAAAGTGTGTCCATAGAAGCCGTGGGATCAAATTTTAAGGTTAGAGAAAAATTCTATTTTTGATAAACTAGCCGAAAATATACGAAACTATTTAATTCTACATCGGATCTATGTTTTGCTTCGAATGATCGCTGTTAGATTTTCACCTTTTTTTTTATTCTTATGCCACATGATGGTATGTGATGATACGACCGAAATGAGAAGCTTCACCCGGATTCTTCAACTGCAGAGGAACCTTAGAAATAGTCCTACGAATGGGACTATTTCTAAGGTTCCTCTGTAGTTACCCTACTTTTTTTCTTAGTAAAAACTTGATAATGATTTTACAACATTTAATAAAGGCAATTTTCGTCTACTTTCCTTATGAACTCTTTAACCAAACCCTTAACCAGGGGATCGATCCAGACTCCAAAGCTTAAGCTTTATTTATTATGGTAATTAAAAATAGCGGAGGCAATATTGCTTCCACCATAAGATTTATTAACTTCATTAAAACAGATCATCTAATTTGGTATTCTTGCATACATCTTTAACGTAATTAAAACAAGATCAGACACAGCACAATAATTTTAGGAAGCGAATTTGCTTCTTATATGATCTTCTTTATGAACAATTATCTTAACTCTATAAAGCCGAATTATTGGTGCGCCCACTTCTAATTGATTTTAGCGATACCTACACACGAATAGAATACTTTCACGGTCAAGTTCATTAACAAAGTTACTCACAGCGTTTATCACAAAGTCGATTCCAGAGTTGTTCAACTTGAAATTAGTTTATGTGTTAACGTTCATTGTATTTACGTCCAGTAGGCTACTAACGACAATGCTATTACTGTTAACGATTGTACGTGAGGCAGATGTTGCCATAATCCTTCTATATGGCCTAACTCTAATAAAGGGTTGAATATAATACTGCCTGGCGAATGTTTGTAACTCAATTTGGGTATCTGAGAAATTTCATAGATTAAAGAATTGATCGACAAGTTTCTGTGCCTTCTTGAAACGGACATATGGTTACTTTCGATAATCTATTCATTACTTGTAGGGATATTATGCTGATTAGTATATTTCTAGTATGTTCAACCTACTTTTAATAATTGCTATTATGTATATAATTAAGATTGGTGGTGCTATAAATAATATTTGCATTCTGACTACGCCATTAGAATGTGAATGAGGAGCTTGGTGGCGTAGTGATTTGGGTGCTCCGGTTATGATTACGAAAACAAAGCAACATTCTCCATGGTCGGTCCTGGGATGGTTCAATAAAAATTTGTAGTCACGAGCTCCTCCGTGCTACGAGGGCATGTGAAGTCGTTGGTCCCCTTTAACCCACCTAGTGCCTTTGGTGGCACTTGGTGGGTTAGCCTATGAAGGCTGGTGATAATGATGAACATAAGGTCTCGGACCATCATAACTTTATAAAGTCTTATTCAACCATGTTCTTCCAAACAAACATTATATTCTATTCTAGTTTAACGTTTCCATGTCAGTGTACTAAGAAGTCATGTCACAGTTCAGTTACCTGAGTATTGTATCTTTGTTATTTAAAGTTAATTTGATCTTAAATGATAGGTTAAATCTTTTGATTAAAATAAATGAGTAATAAAGTGCAAATAAATTTCCGTTAAAAATTCTACGCGATCGCTATGCAGTATGCATTATTCGCTTCTCCTATTAAAAGCGTACACTAACTGAAGCATGCAAATTTAAACAAACAAAGTGAACGATCATCAGCAAATTGAGAATATTGATTCTTTTAAGAGAGGCAAGGCTTTGTGCTTATTTTCTTTTAGAATTTTATATTTAGCTGTGCGATTCTAAAGTCAGCATGACATGCCCGGCTGACTTTGTAAATTGCTGGACCTTTAGACGCGAATAGTATGTTGGCTTTGCCAATTAAAAGCTATAATAAGTTTTCATTTAGTTTAGGTAACAATTAATGCTATTTTGTACAATTATGTGGACTACAGTTCAAGTTTTAATTTCGTACAACTTCGATCAAATGTTAAAGACTACAGGAAGAAAGAGTGGATTTTATAATTCCGTTTTTTACTGCCTTCAAACTTTGAGTTAAAATGCAGCATTGCTAATAAAACTGGAGTTTCTCAATTTAACTAGAACTTTTGCAGTAATTCACGCTTATGAGTACAATATAGGCACCTTATGAGCTAGAAAAGATGGAAGCTGCTAGAACAGAGGGTTCATGCTAAGCTAGCAGCCTTCGCATATACTTCGAGTCTACATAATGCTTCTCACCAAGTGGTGTTAAGTCATTTGCTGTGCTTTGTGTATAATAGTGAGATTTTATCTTGCTTTTCGAATCCTTTTTGTGTTCATCAGTTATTTTAAGGTTTGGTTGGAAGTTTCTCTTCACAAAAATTGAACTTCTGCTTAGAAGTTCTGCTTTGAAAACCTAAACAGGCTTGTTCTTCTGTGAAATGAGTTTTCATGAACTTACTCTTGAATTTTAGGTAAAATTGACAAAGTTGCATGAGACCCGAAGGATGGTAAGCTTCTATTAAAAGGTGAAGACATATTACTGGTGGTCTGCTAAAGAACTGCTAAAAAATCAATGAAGGTAATTATAGTATATGACACCATAAAGTTATGTTTTGGAATCGTTCCGACATGACTTGGTCCTTCTTATCTCTTAACTACAGGGCTATGCGATTCTCTAAAGTCAGCAGCCTTGAATTCTTGGTTGTGGCAGCACTGTCATACCTTTTGGCGTTTGTATGACAAACATTTGATAGCTGTTGGCGACACTAGCATTTCGACGATGAGCACGGCGTGAGCTGGAACTAAAAAGTTGTTTATTTTTGTATCGTTATGTATAAGTCACTCAATCAAATATGGTAAGTCATTGTAAAACAATTTAAACACAAGAAAAACCCAATCGGAAAATATCGAGTGTACTTCATGTTGTATCTCTAAAACATCGACAAATATACATAGCCAAAAGATCAACGTAAAGTTGTATTGAACGCTTACACTCAAACATCAAAGTCAATGGCCGCTTAACAAGCTCGAAGACTAGTATTTTTGTTAGTGAATCAGGTAGCACTTCCCCTTGCAGAAGGTCACAGCTAGTGACACTATTTTGTAGTATTGTGCTTCTGCGGCAAGTAAGGTCGCTAGAGCTCATGGAGAAAGTGTTATATCAGGAGTTGCGACTTGACTTTTACAAGGTAGGCAATGCGTGAGTAGTGCCCAAGGTCTTACGAGCGTCTATAGGCTACGGTAACCGCTCACAACCAGGCGGGCCGTGCGCTCGTTAACCCTTATAGAAAAAAACTTATTTCGCTTTTCCGGCATCTTCAGAAATGACGTTGCCTGATGCTAGATTTTTCTACAATCCAAATTATATATGACGTTTATCGTTTCCTTAATTGGTCCAAAGAGTTGATTCTGATTTCAAAATGAAAAAATATTCAGATCTGTTTGGAAGCAGGGAACTCGTCTCCCATCTGTCAATTTAACGCTTCCTCTTAATTTTTTTTTTACAGAACTAGATGACAAACAAGCTGGCGGCCCACCTGATGATAGGCGGTTAATTTTAACACAGTAAGCAGGAATTATCGATAGTACTATAGATGGAGTCACTGATTTCTGTTTTAAGCTATCGGTAGTCAAACTGTCAAATTTTTGGAAACAATCTAAATAAAAACATGAACAAGACATCAACAGGAGAAGGATCAGCCAATGTTGTCTTTGAAATAATTCCCTTACAACGCTGTTTTTAAACCAGATCCACAAGATCTTGAGCGAGGATATGATCGCGAGGGTTTCAGTTCTTCAATTAAAAAAAATATCTATTGATACTTTGAAAAGATCAGACCAACAGTACGGCACAGTGAGATAGATGATTTTTGTACGACATACCTACTTGTATATCATATTAAGAGTGTGACAGAGATACCATTTAAAGAATGAGTTTTACTACCTGAAATCACTCCAACCACTAACAAAGAATCAACAGAAGACAGTCAAATACATGTTCTGCCTATGTAATCATAAAGCCAATTTCACACACAAACACTTACGGCATTTGTACTAAAACAGTGCACACAAAGGCTTTCACGAAATAATTACAATCTGCCTACAAGACGTGTAAGACAACTTCTTGCTATGATGTTGACATTTAATTTCTACGCATGAAATATTTTCAGTACTCAGTTCATGTGCTGTGTGCATTACGTGCGAGCATAGTGCAGTGAACGCAACTAGTAGAACCTAATTTTATTTTTTTATCTAAGGGCACAGAACTTTAAAGTAATCGAAATTGAAAAATAATTTCTTTCACACAAGTACTATAACAAAACAGTAATAATAAGAAGAAGCAGTATAAAACAAATTATATAACAAAAAAATTGTGCACAGTGCTACAAAAGTGAAAAATGTAATCTCCGGCTCAACATCTTGTATTACGGTGATAATATTATCAGTACAGAAGATTCACTTCGTAAAATCATTCAAAGTAATAGCGGCTCTTGCTACGACACAATAAAGTGCAATTCAGGTCGCACAGCACTAATAACCTACAGTTAGGCAGCCTCTCTTTCTATCGTGTAATCTTCAAATTAAATAAGGTAATCTTAGCATTTGGGGAGAACCACTTCAAAAAATAATAAACATTTGTGTGCAACTGAAGCGCCATTTTATTAGTTTTTTATACAATCAAATGACAAACAAGCTGTCGGCCAATCTGGTGGTAAGCGGTTACCAATGCCTATAAACACCTTCAATAACAAGGTATATCCCCTAGGGGATGGTATAGGGGGGGGGGGGGGTATAGGGGTCCCTTGATATTTCAGATGCGTTATCATCCTGAGGCCATGATGATCTAATTATAATAATGTAACACCTACTATATATTGTGGAGTGCAATAAATATATTGAGTATTGAGTATTGCCTAAGATGAAACCCCGTCCGTGCTCAGTAAATACACTGGCTACCTATCCCTTCAATCCGAAACACAGCAAAATTTTTCACGGCTGAAATAAGAACGTGGTACCTACCCAGACGACCCTCTACATACGGGCCTACCACCTAGTAATTATAATAATAGATAACCGTTACCTTGTAACCAACCAATCAATAACGCAACAAAGTTATATTTACTGCAAAAAACGTTCGAAATAGTATTTTGAGCCGAGACCTTTAAGTAAATAAAGCTTGTATAATCATCGCTTGGTTCCCAATTCCTAATACCATTAACGTTGGTATTAAATAAAACGCACATAAAACTAAAGTACCGCTAGCATCAGTGCACTATGACAAAATGTGAGTTATTCCATTCCAACTGTGTCCCAGAAGTCTCAGTTCAAGATTCAATCTTAATGTCAATTAAAAATCAAACATTTTATTTTTTGGTTTGACCCAATTAAGTACCACTTAATAAAAAGGAATTATAAATATAGAAAGAAAGAAAGAAAATATTTATTTGCCATTGAATAAGGTACACTGGAGATGGTCATTATAATATTAACTTCTGCTTATTCAGCCACTTATATTAGCATGCAAATATATTCCTACCTATGTCAAAATTCATTGTCATTAAATTATTATTCATTTCATAATATTATATTAAATTAATTTCATTCATTAATAATTACATACAAAAATCAAAATTAACACAAATAATACTTAACTATCTATTTGTAATTAAAAAATTCCTGAACTGTATAAAAAGCATTTTCCTTTAGCCAGCTATATAAAGCGCTTTTAAATCTATTAAAGGGTAAGTCTTTAAAATTCTCCGGTATTTTATTATATATCAATATACACATCCAATAACAATTCTTATTAAATCGCTTACTTCTAGGAATGATAACAGAGACCAATCTATTGCAATGTCTAGTATTTCGTATGTAAACATCTTTAGCTTGTCTAAACTTATGCATATTTTGCTTTACAAATTTGGCCACTTCTAAGATGTAAAGGCAGGGAAGTGGTAAAATACCTAATTGCTTAAATAATGGCCTGCATGGCTCGTCAGGAGCAGTACCACATATTGCTCTAACACATTTTTTTTGAGAAATAAATGCCTTTTTAATATCTGTGCTATTTCCCCATATGATGAGTCCGTATCGCAGAACGGATTCAACGTAAGCAAAGTATAAATTATTTATTTTGCTCTGTCTCTTTTACTTAGACAACACAGAGATAAAATAAATAAAATATAACAAAAAAGGCAGACTTTCAGGCACTTTCAGCTGGTTTCAATATTCTATCCACAGTTAGAAGTAAGGTTACTAAGGTTTTGTTGGATAGTGTAATTATTAATTTACTAAAATTAATAAAGGTTGCAGTAAGCCAATCTCTATCTGTGGATAGAATATTGAAACTGACCGGCCGTTAATCTGAATGTTAATCCGAATGCAAACATTTTAATGTCATGTTCTGTGACTCGCGGAAAGTCTTGCAATGTAAGCTCATTTGCATCAATTCTCATGAACGCATTTTCATTCACATAATTGAATAAATGGTTGTGTAGATTAATATTTTGATGTGTTTTGTTCAATATGAACTCTGCGTTAACGTTGTCAGTAAAGGGATCACGAAAGGCATTTAATAGAGCACCTGCTATTTTGAAATCTGTGAATGCGTTAGGTAGCGTAGAATTAAAATAATCTTGGCGTAGCAACATAAAATCTCGTTTGAACCTCCCGTTTATGACTTCAATTACCCATCGACATATGGTAACCAATCTTGATTTGTTGGCTTAATCAGTGGTTAATTGCGTTTCATTTCTGTCTTTCGTGGGCGGTAAATGTACTTCATAACCACATGATACCACATCATTAACAGCATCTCGAAAACCTCTGTCGAAAATAAACACATGCATCTGACTCGGTAGCAGCGAAAGGCCCTAATATATCCATCAGTCGATTCCAACAAAAACGGTTTTAAACACATTATTTTTTGTATCTGGAACTAACAACTTTTATTTTAATAGATATCATTCAAGTAACTATAACATTTTCCCCACAAAGAATTGAGACTAGCCCCCATAATAACAAATGATAGTCACGAAAAGAGCTTTCTAACGACATATGTCGTTTACATAAACATTATGGCTGCCAATAGAGCTTACTTTAGAACCTAAAGTGTTATGAAGGTAGAGTAGTAGCTACAATTATGGTTTGTGACGCCAAAAGAGTGCTATTAATAAAAATTAACGCTTATAGTGTCAAAACAAGTTTATAAGAGCAATGTATGGAGCCTAAACGCGTAGAGCAGCGAGTATTATTTCTACAATACAGACCAAAGCTTCTGTGTTATAGCTTTGAGCGAATCTTACGACTATAAGTTCCATATAAGAAATTAACATTTACTATTAACTTCTAAAGTTCTAAGCAAGCTACCACAAACTCTTTCGGGACGCTAATAGTTGCACAAAAGGAGTAGTCAGCGCTACTAGCTCTACAATGGTGTTAATTAAATCTTTTACAACACCGAACTCCTAAAGAGATACAAAACTCCCTTGTATAATTTAAGGCCGAATAATAGAGATATTTCGCCCTATTAATGGAACTTACAGTGGTAAGTATAGCCTCCATATTATTTAAGGTTGAATTATTGAGTTCGTTACCACTCTAGTACCCCTAAATGGAAAAAACTTATCACAAGATAACCTGAATAACAATGGCAGCATCACTAGGCGCGGTCAAGTGGGAGTCTTGCTTGAATATGAGGGTTCCGTATGTAATGGAAGTGATATCGCAAATGCAAGTTCTGATATTACCGAAGAGGACCGATGTATTTACTCATTAAGTAGTGATAATGAGGATAATCGGAGTGAATATATTAAGAAATTTGATTATAGTAAGAAATTTGAGGGCATGGGCGATTGAGAAAAATATTACAGAAACTGCTATGAAAGATTTCCCGTTAATCTTATATGACATGTTTCTAGGGGATGACTACCTATTTAAATTTAATTATTTTATCCTTTTCAGTTTTTTGAAGTTGGTTTCAATTTTAGTTTATAAAAATTTAAAATCATATAGATTAAGGAAAAAACTTGACATTTTTCATCGACCTATTAAATCATCAAATTTAAAGATGTCCAGTTTAAATTTATCTGTATTGAGCTTGAAGTTTCTCTTTAACTTTTTTCCTTTGCTTCTCACTGGGTAACATTTTGAATTAAACGCAATTAATGTATGTCAATTTTATTTATTTCTCGTGTAATTGTGTCGTTTTTCTTGGCAAGTTATTTGTCGCCAATCCGTGTCTTAAGTAATCATCACTTTTATAAAGTTTTGAAATGTTTCATTTAGGCCATTTTACAATTTTATTAGATTCCTATGTAGAAGGAACAATCCAGTGGTTGTGTTTTCATTTCTCCAATGTTCTTACTCTTTGAAATTGCAGTCTGAAATTGAAATATAATTGTCTAGTTAACAGAGTTAAATAAAAAAATAATACAGAAGCATCTACGTCATCTTACACTCCTATTTATTTTACCAATTCCATAACCACAATTTTTTGCGCCATAAAATAGTGTTAATATCTACTTAGTGACGTTAGGTATTTAAATTACAAAAATAGCAATTCTTTTCGATTGGGCAAATCAATCAATAAAAACTATTTAGCACTCGTTCAGCTAGGAGATACGTGTACCTGCTAGTCGTGCGAAGGCAAGGTAGTGGTTTTGGGAAATGACTACTGACCCCCAAATTCTTTCGCCCACCATTTTTAGATTATGAAGTTAACTAAAAACGTAAAACGTTCTAAACGAAAACATAATACAATGAAGGTATTTATTTTTCTAACGTTCTAATATGACACTTTAATAGATGGTCGTGACAATTTTAAGTCAATAGGAAAAGTTTTGTTACATATTTAGTAAAACATGTGTACTCAATGGAAAGCAACACATTTTTTTAGATAAATATACAACAAAGAGTGGGCCCTTCAATTATTTGTTAATAATATATACACATATTCACAGTTTACTTACCTTCGCAATGAAATTCCGCTTCAGCTTCCACGAATAATGAGTTAAAATTTCAGCACTCAACTTCGCAATTTATTTTCGTAAACACAATGTATGGTTATTGATCAGGGAATATCATTCATAATTCATTTAACGTTTTAAAATAAACAAACCTAAGCCGACTATGAACAAAAGTAAAAAATGATATCCTTAGACGCTAAAATATCCTATTGTAAATCTATACTGCAACTCAAGGTGTCACAATTTACCTTATTGCCACCCTCTAACCACTCAAACAGTAAGTAAGGTTCCACATAGATCTACTATACCCCTTACAGAGCTAATATTCATACATTTGCTCCCTTTATAGCACTCAAAGTGTCAGCAAGCACCATGTAGCTCTACCATACCGCTTGAGGAGTCACTTAAATACTACTCTTACACCGCTTTTAGTCTAAGTTAGCGCCACTGTACCTCCACAATCGCTCTATTAAATTCATTCTGTAACTCCACTACATCGCCATAGTGGAACCTAAGGCTATAAGATTTTGTGCCCATTCCAGGGGTATTGTAGAGTTATAGCTCGCTATAACTCCCATGTGATAGCACTTATTGATGACCTTAGGATCTGTTTAGCTCCTTTATATATCTGTTCTAACTCTTATATGAGCGCCTAATGTTAGTTGGGATACGTCTGTTTGTTATTGGTCGGTGGGTACCTACGCGTCCCATACATTATTGCCCGTCATCCTTTAGAATAAATGTACATTTCTTACAATAAAAATCACACAAAATCAAACATTTAAATGTGATGAAATGTACAGTCGACAGCACATCAAGCGTAATAGTTTGACCTTGAGACCGCCCGTTATTGATGAATCAGCTGAACCCTAGATAGCTAACCTTCTGGTGTACCCTTTTTAAGCTAACCATCCGCCGAAACGACGGGTATTAAAAACAGCTATTTTTCATAAGTTATAATACTTGATAGATCTTTTGATATTCAATATAGTTAATTGAAAGGCTAACCAATAAAAATACATTTTATAAGTCAACTTTATTTATTATCAATTACGAAAACTTTACTTAGACCTCTAAAAATGAAAATTTTCTCATATAAATACTTTTTCATACAAAATCAACAAAAAAAAGTTTGTTGGCGTTACATGGCACATTAGAATATAAAACCTAATTTTAATATAAAATAACCTACTGTTCTTGAGAACATGTGACACAATAAACAACCAATATGTTCACCACATACTGAGATCTTCCGTCGAAACGACGGGCAACGGCTACGTATCTCAAAAACCATAACACGGTTCGGTGTGTGCGCCACGAAAAACGATATTCGGATGCATTGATAAAAAGATACAGCGATATTACTTTGCGCTGCCCGTCGATACGACGGAGGTTAGCTATCTAGGGTTAAGGGAGTATTTCCAAATATTTTGGTAAATCGTACATTAGGTGCATGTAAACTTGTTTGTTGTTTGGTATTGGTGACCCAATGGTAGTGCCATGATCTTGTAGAACAAGTCTGTAGCATCTTGTTTAGTTTACAATGAAATATTGTAAAAGTCACTAAATTAATAAAAAAACTACTAACAAAGAAATAGCAAATTATTCGTTTACAATTCTATTTCTAGTTGAAGATAGTTTTAGCGCAGTCTATTTTTAGTATTCAGACGACGATTAAGTGTACTCAAGAGAGCCAATTACGTTTCCAGATCCACTTAGGTTCTAGATAGTACTCAAACTGCTGCAACAATTAGTTGAATTTGCTTTCCACACCATAAGTTCTGCTTTACAACTGCGGACTCCTCTAAGATGGGTAGCCATGTAGTGGCACCCATATTAAAGAAGACTGCAGTCTTATAAAACGTTGTTTTCATGAATCTTATAAAGCTTTTAAAGCTTAAAACGCTTAAATCGAAGCGATTATAGTTATACTTTTTATAGTCTTAACAATTATTTAAATACCACTTAAACAATATAATGCTAATATAAAATTTATAAAATCTCAAAAGCAATGCCTTTCTTACTTAACTACATCATCGGTATTTATGAATAGCTCGTTCGCGTGTTGAAATATAATAATTTCGACATCGTAAATGTAGAAATTAGCTTAGGTCGCAAAAACAGAGGGACTAAAAGAAGTTCATTGGATTCTTTTAAGTCCTTGGTAGCTCAGTAGTTGATGACCCGGATTGTGAAAGGTGCGAACATAATTATGGGTACTGTATAGAAATTAAAGGTGTGTGAAGCAATGGCGTTATTTACAAACGAGCATGCACTATTATTATTATTAATTAAACTTATCTGGACATAAGGAGTAAAATATTTTCAGATAAAATAATTTCCATTGGACATTAAAATGAAGAGTATGTTTACATATAATAATAAATAGAAGAAATGGAAGACTGACAAATCAATGAGTATGAATGTGATAGCTAAGAAATGGTTGATGTTTGAGATATCAAACCGTAGAGAAGAATAGGAAAAGAATAATGCTTCAAGTTCAAATTTTGAGAACGGGATATAAAAGAATGGAATTTAATAAAAATTACCCAGCACATACAGTACAAATTACAAAAACACACAAAATTACAAAGAACATGTCCTTACTAAAAAAAAAATCCCTTAGAATGAAGTCCCATTAAATGTGATCTGTACGATAAGGGAAATATATTTCCTCCTGCAAAATACGTTGTTCACAAACATTTATTTATACTGAACATGCTAATGTGCAACACAAAAAGTGTATTATTCTTTTTTATATAAAATTCACAGCACAAAATTGAAAAGAGTGCCTGGAGGCATTTGCTTAAGGGTTTATTCAAATCGGCATTTATTTGAGAATTTTCATATCGAATCGGTTCGTATCGTTGCCGTATTGTGTGCCAGGAACTGCCTGTCAGTCACAACGCGAGCTCCAGGTAATTGAAAATAATTCCCATTGATGTTTTTGGGTCCTTTTCACACAAGGTATATAAAGTACAAGAATATGAAAAGAGCATTGGACTTTCTCAATAGGTGAGATAGGCTTTTGTTAAAAGGTACAAGTAGCGTCGGTTATAGCTTAGATTGCACCTGTTAATTTGAAATAAAAAAATACTCAAGTTTTAAATTCCATTTCAGAGCTATAATTTCCTCTCATATTTGGGATACCTGATTGGAGAAGCACTTACTTTTTGTAAGGTTCAGTTTCTAACTTAAACTTAACTTTTTTTAGGGTTGATTTCCTAACGTACTTAGTTTGTGGTGGGGTTATGTTGGTAGCAAGGGATATACCCCCTATATTGTTCATACAGCGCGCTATCTCTTGATTCTAACAAGGGTAAATGAAGAGATCATCAATTTGAAGTGAAAGAAGATCTAATGCATAGGCTGCGAAACAGTTTTGAATTTAAATGAAATCGTACCAACCGGATGTTACAATAAGATGATATGAATACTAGACCAAAATTTTGGTAGAATTATATTAAGAAAGGCTTTTGGATGCTCGCGGCTGCACATGCGTGGATGTCGGTTATCGCGACAAAGGTAGCCTATGTCCTTTCTCAGGATGTTATATGTATCCGGGCCAAATTCACCTGAATTGATTCAGCGATTTAGTAACTGATTAAGACTAAGAATAAGTAACTGATATATACAGATGGATAGAGTTACTTCTGCATTTGTAATATCAGTATTAGGTTGAGGAAAAAGTCTTTTCGCATTATAGTATGTATGAACTTGTAATAAAATCTCTTTGGTTGTACTATTTGTATCTGGCTGGTTTTGGCATCATTAAAAGTTTAGATTTTAAAAAATATATTTCCAAATTCAAATTAGGAAAATGTGTGTTTTTCATTTGTTTTTCGTACTGTCAAGATGAGTGAATCTAATGAAGAAATTCGATACATTTTCCATTTTTTATGCACAAATTTGTTTAAGCGTTTTCAATCCGGAAATTTTGATGTCAAAGATGCACGTCGCTCTGGTCCCCTATTACGGATAAAATTGATGCCATTTTTGAAACACTGGAGCAAGATCGGCATATCTGAGGAAGAACTGGGAATTGACCACAAAACAGTTTTGGCGCATTTTAAAAAAAATGGGTACACAAAAAAGCTTGATATTTGAGCACCCCATGAGCTCACTGAAAGAAACCTAATGAACCCTGTACTCATCTGTGATTCTTTATTACAACGCGATGAATCCGAATCATTTATGAAGAAGCTGATAACTGGTGATGAAAAGTGGATCACGTACGACAAGAACGTGCGAAAAAGATCGTGGTCAAAGGCCGGTCAGGCTTCACAGACTGTGGCGAAACCCGGGTTAACTCGCAACAAGGTGATGCTGTGTGTGTGGTGGGATTGGAAGAGCATTATTCATTATGAGCTGTTACCACCAGGCAGGACCATCGATTCTGAACTCTACTGCGAACAACTGATGAGATTAAAGCAAGAAGTTGAGAGAAAGCGGCCGGAATTAATCAACAGAAGGGGTGTGGTTTTTCATCATGATAACGCTAGACCTCACACATCTTTAGCCACTCAGCAAAAATTAAGAGAGTTTGGCTGGGAGGTGTTAATGCATCCGCCGTATAGTCCTGACCTTGCACCTTCAGATTGCCACCTGTTTCGCTCTCTTTAGAATTCTCTAGGCAGTGTCAGGTTAACATCACGAGAGGACTGCCAAAACCACTTGTCGCGGTATTTTGATCAGAAGCCCCAAAATTTCTATAGCAATGGGATCATGTCCCTACCTACAAGATGGCAAATTATCGAACAAAATGGTACCTACATACTTCAGTTAAATGTAAATAAACTATATTAAAAAATGTTTTGAATTTTCTTAAAAAATGCGAAGATACTTTTTCCCCAACCTATTAGATTGCACACTTTAAAAAAACAACTTCCTAACTTTAGAAAATTTCAAAATAAAACAAATCAATTCAATTTATGTTACGGATTCAAAATCCGCAAATTCTTGCTTATAGCAATAGATCCAAAATTGAAAAAACATTTTCCGAATGAAATCATTCTTAAATTTCCAATTAATCGTCAATTTCGAGGCTTTGTTTGAAGGCAAGACAACAAAAAATCATTAAACTGTTTATCAAACCGTGAACCCAATAATTTGTTTGGGGACAAAAGGGATTTGTTTATCAAATTGATTTTGCACCACAGCTTCAGCTATTTTTATCCGTATTTGAAGGTAGATTGTAATATATATCTTCATCGTCATCATCCTGATCATCACCAGCCTATACACGACCCAGTGCTGGGAGGTATCCTACATGCCAGAAGGGTTTAAGCTATGACACCACCACTCTGGCCCAATGCGAGCTGGTGCGTTAAAGCGGTTGCAGTAATTAGCCTGGAACAACGGCTTAGCGTCCCTTTCAAAGCAAGGAGCTGTAAACTACTTATTTTGATTTACCTATCCAGGATCAACCATGGCGAAGGTTGCTTTATTTTCACAATCGTAACCAGAACGCTGAAATTAAGTTGCTCACTTGCTTAATATAACTTTTCCTAAAGTGTTCATGGGTTTTCATTTCATCTACTTATTCATGGAAACATTTATTATTTGTTGTCACATCGATATCCTGTATCAGTGAGGGGGGATATTCGTGTCAGGGCCCTTATGAGGAGACTCTGGGGAGTAATCTGTATTGACGGGTGACCGCGACATATGAGTAGTTATGTAATTGACAGGTAACTCAATTTCATACAGCTTTCTTTATATTTTATTTAGTTTTTTTATAGATACTACCCTCAACAGCATGTTTTTTATGTAACATGTACGCCATATTTATATAATTTTCTCTATCCTTATTCTTTATATAGTTGTCATAAAGTAATGTTGTTACTTTTATTTTAAGAGTTTAACAAATGTATGGAGCTAATAGGTAAAGTAGGGACTTAGAAAATGTTTTGTCCCATAGTGGTACGGATGGCTATCAAGCACACGCTTCCTGGTGAGCAGTTACTGTCACCTACAGATAGGCAGTACCTCACATTTTACCATGGATAATTCAGTCCATATTTGTAAACTCCAGGTCCTCCGAGTTTGAAAGGAACTTTAGTTCGCTGCATGCGGTTTCATCTATCTCCTAGATGGCCGGCCAATGTTCTCTGGCCTCAGGATGACAAAACACCTGCAAAATACCAGGGGATTTATATCTTGCTATTGCAGAAGTTCGGCTGAAGAGCTCGATGGAGTAGTGGTTTGAGCGCTCTGGTTTCGATTACAAAAAAGCAACTTTCGCCATGGTCATTCTCGGAATGGGTCCATCAATATTTTTCATCTCGAGCTCCTTCGTGTTTCGCAAGGCATGCTAAGCCGTTGGTCCCTGTTGTTACTGCAACCGCACTCACCAACTCGCATTGGGCCAGCGTCGTGATGTTATGACCCAAACTCCTCATGTGTTTTACCCATGTTGGAAGACCTGTGCCCAGCAGTGGAACGTTTATAGGCTATGATGGTGATGATGATGCTGACTGCAGGTCCCCAGGCGACGGTAGCTACTTACCACCAGGTGGGCCATCGGCGCTGTCGGTCCTGTCATCTTGTTTGTTTTAAAAAACTGTTGGATCAGCATAATGGTATTAAGGCCCAGACTCCTGATGATAACTACTTAGAGTAATACTGATAGGGCTGTTAATAATTATGATAACCTATAAACATACCTTACCTTACCTATAAACGTACTACCTTATTAGGTACGCCTCCCCTCTTTTTCCTTACAACACTATATAAAGTATTATTTGGCTGCGATGTTCTGTAAGCTAAAGGTAATTCCCCAACAGGGACATTCCAAAAGAGATGTACCAAAAATATATGGAATCCGGGCCATGTCTATGTATTTTATACTAAAAATAGGCAAAAATATGCAGAACTTTTTTTTATTTTAATATAGTACAAAACAAGCTGTTAAAAGAACAAACTGCAATCTTATTCATTTGATAATTTCATGACAATTCTATGAAATAATGCAGCCAATGTTATATTATTTTATACAAATGTCATAAAGTTATCAAATAAATAAGTTGTTTTTAAAAGTCGCAAACCACTTCTATGTACTAATAATATAGCCCATATTTCAATTTATTATTGTATTGACGGTACCACCCTGTATATGCATATCACACTGGTTACGTTCTATACTGACTTCTATGTCGCCCACTATATTGCCTTATCAAATAATGATGGAATAAATAATTTTGAATTTTATATTATTAGTAATTTTCCTGGATTCAGCAGATTTTTCTTGATTTTTTTAAGATACTATACATATATGTTTAACTCAACGTTTAACAACATGGCGTATCGAAAGTCCGCTCAATTTGATGCCTAAGCATAGGCGGATCATGTTGCCTAGGCATCCAACTGAATGGCTAATTTAACCAGAAAGCTGACATGACGTTCAGCCATCTGGTTAAACGTTGCGCTCAATGACTTGGCTAGTTGTCCTTCAGCCGTTACTTTGGATGCCGGCATTCAATCAACGGCCTAGACATCCAGTTAAGTGGCTTATTTATTAAAAAATCTCCTTCGAGTGTAGATACCATAATAGTGTCTATGATATGTAATAAGACTAAAATGCAAAATTTAAACTTAATATAACAATACCACTAAGGCCACTGTAATTAAGTCTTACAATAACTAAAAGGGCTGTCATGTCTTAGAACCTTATCTGTTCAATGCTAATTTTGTAATAGAAAGCTGTGGCATAGTGTAAGCTTCATAGCAGTACAACAACTTTTCCTCGGAGAAAACAGCTTAAATAAATAGATAGCTACCCCTTTTTAGCACAATAACACAAGAAGGAAAGTACAGAGAAGAGAAACGTGCAAAAGGAGGGGATTTATTTAGCAGTGAAAATCATATGTTGATGATGGTAATGAAACGTATAACCGTATATTTCAACGTGTAATTACTGGGCATGGACGGCATTTTATCTTAGGCCTCATGATCACAACGCACCTGCAATATCAAGTGATTTTTCCTTTTTATTGCAGGTGTCTATAGGCGGCAGTTACCGATTACCACCAGGTGGGCCTTCAGCTTGTTTGTCATCTAGTTGTATAAAAAAAACGTACAACTACCTATGCTCCACCAGCCGGTCATTAAATCACAATTTTGTGTCTAGCCATCTGAGACTAACCATGTCTAAAATGCCTTTTAAATCCACTCAGTACACTAGTAGTAATTTTGGCGCTTTAGTTCCTACTGAAAAACCAAGCAAATACTAGGTGGTAGACCCATATGTAGGGTCGCCTGGATAGGTACCAGCGCCTTATTTATTTCAGCCGTGAAACAGTTCGCTGTGTTTCGGATTGAAGGGAAAGGTAGCCAGTGTAATTACTGGGCATGGACGGCATTTCATCTTAGGCCTCAGGATGACACCACCGCACCTGCAATATCAAGTGCTTTTCCTTGTTATTGCGGTTGTCTAAAGGCAGCGGTAACCGCTTACCACCAGGTGGGCCGTCAGCTTATTTGTCATCCAGTTGTATAAAAAAGCAACTTTCGCCTTGACCGATCCTGAGATGGTTTATCATTATTTGCTTTATCGAAAGCTCCCTCTGTACTTTGGAAGGCACGTTCAGCCATTGGTCCCGGTTGTAACTGCAACTGCATAAACCCATCAATCCTCATTGGGCCAGCGTGGTAGTGTTACGGCCCCAAAATCCTCGCGTGTTTCTCCCATGCAGGTAGGCCTGTGCCCAGCAGTGGGACGTATAAAGGCTGGTGATGAAGTAAATTACTAAGATGTAGAACTCCGAACGACGCCATTGATATAATAACAGAAAAAGATAAAAGAGTTATGCTCATTGCCTGACATCGAACATTGGCTATCTTCTCAGCCAGCATAAATAGATTATCATGTTCTGGGGCGGAGACCGAACCTGAGAAAATTTAATCCAGGTGACTACTCTAACCATTGAGCTACCAAGGACTCGGGATAATCCTTTAATCTGATTGTTAAGGTTGTAGGTTTCGCCCTCGCCCCAGGACATGAATATGCTTTTTTCAGTATTTTTTCGAGGCATATAATATTTTTCAAATATTGTTAAAATCAAAATTAAGAAGATTATGAATTATGTTTTTCTCCTTTTCCAAAACTACCCTGCGTTCGAAATTCACAAGAAACTTTCGACATGGCCTAAGGAGACAAGGTCTCCTAAATTGTCATACTGTCTGTTAATTTCACTGTTATCTGCCCATCGTCACCCGTCCACCACAGACGTTTGCAGGTAGTTGGAGATTTATCGCTAGCTTAAAATTCATGTTTAATCTCAAACTTTAGACAAAGGCAAGTTGGCGTGTTTTGCTTTTTTCTCTTGAAGAAGGGTTTTTGTGTTTTTAATTTGGACAAGAAAACGGAAATGTTGATGTCTTTTTAGAAATCTCTTGTTAGAATGGAACGTTTAGCAAAGTAAGTACAGAACAATCTCATCTACTCATAATGGTACTGCCCTGGGCTTGTATATTTGTCTTCCAGTACTGTAAGAAGAGTGCTGATTTTATTAAAGATCATTTAATAAAGAATAATGAAAAGTAAGACGCATGGTATGTAACACAATTAATAGGCCGCTGGCAGTTATCAAATACCTAGTTCCATTAAGTGTCCCACTTTCTTGGCCCGTGTATCTTCTTCTTCTTCTTCTCAGCCGTTCTCAACCATTTTGGTGTAGGCCTCCTTCAAATTACGCCATCTAGCTCGATCTTGCGCTACATCCATCCAATTTATCCCTGCAGTTCTCTTGACGTCATCCTTCCATCGCATCTGTGGTCTTCCTCTAGGTCGTTTCTCGCCCCAAGGCCTCCATTCCAAGACCGTCTTACCCCACGAACCATGCTTACGGGCTACGTGACCCGTGTATAGTGTGGTCTAAATGGATTTTTCGGAGTCGGTGTTTCACTTTCTATTGTTTCTGAAAAAGTTTAGTACCAACTCCAAAAATACCTTTTATGAGATCAGTAGGTATCTAACTTCAATATATATATTTTTCTTTTTAGTGTTCTGAAGGCAATGCATTTTTTTTAATAGATTTTTTATTTCTTTTCCAATTTTTCAAATCATTTAGCTAGAGCCTAACTGCATGCAAACATTGAAACAACATGCTTATTGACAAGCTTGAGAAACGGCGTACACTTTTCTTAGTGACCGATACACACTTACCTATCTATCTCAAAAACTACAGAAACGATTTTGATGAAACTTGCACAGTTCCTTAAGTTGGACTATACCTAATCTAAAAAGTCTAAGAAATGCAATCTGACTTATAGTTTTTGAGATATGCGGGGACAAACATACATACATACACTTAAGAAATTACCCATGCTTAGAAGCTATACTATAGGCTGATATATACAAATTCTGTGCAATTCTGACAATATTACTAACATACAGGTCGAATTGAAAACCTCCTTTTTTGAAGTCAGTTAAAAATGCTACCGTAGTATCCTGTAGACGCTCGTAGCACCTTGTGAAGCTCGTAGAACTACTCGCGCGATGCCTTCCCGGTAAAAATCTATTGAGTTGTATTGTTTTGGCGATTGAATAGATCAAATACACTATGATTGATACTGTCTTCTGGACTCCCTGTACAGACGTCAGCACATCAAGTGTAACAGTGGCACTACGAAAGCCGCCTCTATTCCGAACGTAATAAGGGCAGTCTCAAGGTCAAACTGTTACGCTTGAAGTGCTGTCGACTGTACATGAACAAACCGTCTTCGTTACAAGCCACTTGATACGATTATTAAGGTCAACCGCAAGGTTTCTGTAACACAATCTTAAGGGAACACCTGATATATTTAAAGGTTGTCGTTAGAATCTATGTGTGGGTTGGTACGTATATGGATATAGAAATAGGAATATGTTGAACACGGCTGGAGTATTCTGATTTTATTGCTAAACGAAATGATTTGATAGCGCAAATAATTTGTCTATACATTTTATGAATAATTTTGTACTAGTTTCCACCCTCGGCTTTGACTGTGTCCATCTATCCGTCTATTCTATGGAAAGCATTCTCCGAAGAAAAAAAAACTTGAATTCAGATCCAATTCCGACGAAAAGTTCGTCAGCGAAGCGTTTCACACTTTTATTACCTCTTTTCGTCTGTTGTCTCTTTGAACATCCTTGTCACTTATAAAAACCGCTAACAGAGAAAATAATTTTAAACCTGTAGATATTTTTATGCAAAAATTAAATTAATGATAGTAAAATGCTTTTTCAATAAATAAGTGCTGGAACAAATATAATATCCTGAATTTCAACAATATGGTGCGTAATGAAATTAACTTCTACTGCTTTAGAAACCTGTGCTTCCGGCAACAAATGCTAATATATTATTTTCAAATAACTGCTGATTACAATAAAACAAATATTAAAATTAAAATTTAATTTAAAGTAACAAATCAACAAAGGAAAATGTGCGAACAAATTAAATTGAATACAACCAAATTGTAAGCTAGAAACAGTTGTACATTGTATAATAAACATTGTGTAATCTACGAATTTCACTTCCTAAACGACTCACCTCTCGCTGAATAGTTGCCAGTATTATTCAAATTATTTCCACTTAAATTGGCGGTCAGCGAAATAGTTTCCGTTCTCTGCATTGATCAAGTTCCATTTGTGGTTGTAGCGATCTCTGCAGGTGTCAAAGTTGCAACTACACCCGCTGCTACTACTGCAGTTTCGAAAGCCAGATTTGTTCGATATTGTTCGGTGCGGGCGTACTTATTAGTGTAGTTGGGATTTGCGCGAACGTTGTTGAGGGAAAGTAATTTACGGGTGTTATCTAATTATTTAGCGTAACTTTAAACATGTAACAAATCTCAGCCAAACTATTACTTATTATTGTTGTAGATGCTTTAGGTGAAGTATAAACGACTTTCTAGACGAGTGTTCAGTTATCAAATCAGGGGTCCCGATTTCAAATCCCAGTTTTTTGTATTCACCGAATGAAACTTTTTTTTTTTTTTTTTTTTTTATACTACTAGATGGCAAACAAGCTGGCGGCCCACCTGATGGTAAGCGGTTACCGCCGCCTATAGACACCTGCAATATCAAGAAAAAGCATTTGATATTGCAGGTGCGTTGTCATCCTGAGGCCTAAGATGAAATGCCGTCCATGCCCAGTAATTACACTTACGCATAATAAATCACAATGGATATCTGTAAGCCTGCAAGAATGATGTTAGACTGTGAGAACTAAATAACTAAGCCTGGTGGTTAATATCACACAAACATTCACGAAAAGTCATAAAACATTAAAACGAGCATCCACTGCAATATCGCTGTTGTATTTGCGTGCTAACACCAGAAAAATATTTTGTGCAAACATCATTTCTGTCGGGATGTGTGCACTGCGACCAACACTGAAGTATCTACGGGTGTCGGAAACTTTCTACCATTACTGAGGACACATACATGTGGGAAAGATGGCGAGCAAAATTTAAGCTATTTTTTTATACTCAAACTAGTTATGCAGCCCAAAATTTCTACCTATCTATTTACATTAGCTGATGATTTACCAAATAAAAAAAGTAAACAGACCGATAGGCTGGTTGACGATGCAACGTAATTGATAAAAAATGGCGGGTTCGGATCATATTTTTTTTCTATTTTTGACATAGGTCTAAATATCTTTCAGGCATTTATTACAATGCTAAGGTTTAATTTAAGTAAATATTTTACAACATTTCCCTACAACAAAAAGGCTCTTTTTCGAAAAATCCTTTGATAACTATTTAGATCAGCCTGCCGTGCTTTCGAGTATTTTTAATACCTACGATTTGCCTAAGTGAATTTCGAATAGTGATCGTACAGTTAACGTACGCTTAAAATTTCAAACAAAAGCTAACGTAACTACTCGATACGATGGCGATTCGAAATTTAAAACTATACCTACCCCTAGCACGAACATTTATAAATTTCGAATCGCAATCGTATTGTTCACGCACGCTTAAAATTTCAAACTAAAGCCAGACAAAAGCTGACGTAACTACTCGATACGATAGTGATTCGAAATTTAAAAGTATTCTTGCTAGGGGTACTAATCTCAAATGCAGTGTGTCAGAGCTGCAGAATGATGCAAAAATAACGAATGAGGTGTGAACCTCGATGTCCTCTTCAAGCCTTATATTTCACTGAAGTTAATGATAATGAAGTTGCTGCGGTTGCGCCTCGTGAATTTACGTGGTTATTTTATTAAATACAGAAGAGAGTGGGGTTATTATGAACTTGGAACAAAACTGTTTATATCTTGATAGAAATGACAAAGAGAATTTAACGTATACTATCAGTAGGTGCCGATTTGTGCCGATTTCAGTCAGATTGTGGCAGATATCTTTGAAATTTTGCAAAAACATTTCATTTTTTTTAAATGGACAGGACTTCGCCTGAAGAAGAAATCATACAATAGCGGTTATATTGATACCCTCTGTGTTGGAAACGGTACCATAGGCTACGGTAACCGATCACCGTCAGGGGGACTATACGCTTGATTGCCACTTTAGTGGTGTAAAAAAATCATTGTCTAGGACCCTGATCGCGCTAATTTTCAACCGAAAACGTTACGTTGCGCTTGCGCACAATTTGTGTTGTGCTAAACATTTGAACGGCAATTAGCTTTGTTTTCGGAAAATACGTTGGTGTCTTTGACTAAAAGTGTATTACATATTGTTTTATTACATAATAAATAAACAGGGTGGTGCCGTCTATACGACAGTAAATCAAAATTAGTTCATAGAAATGTTTTGGAACTTTTAAATATAATACATCTTATCCATTTGATATTTTTATAACATTTTTATGAAATAATACAGCCATTGTTTCATACAAATGTCATAAAATTATCAAATAAAAAACAGGTCAAAAATGTTTTTGTGACGAATAAATACGCTCCTATACTAACGTCTTTTAATCCAAATGCCGTCAAATAGCGCTATACATATGCTCACTGGAATTTTTTTTGGTTTGGTTTCTGTACATATGTACCTACTATGTAAATGAACGCAATCAGGGCCCTGTTCAATGTTTTAGAACTTAACAAAATTATAAATTAAAGGTATGAATGTGGAAATGTTATAAAATCTAAGACTTAGGAAAAAGACTCTAATTTGAAATAATTATTCGTAGTCCTTATTGCTTTCAAAATAAATGTCATGAAATTATAAACAGGATGCCTTAAGGTAATGGCACACTATACCGGCTCCGCAACAGCACGGCTGCAGCACGGCGTCGCCTCGAATTTAGGCTACGGCTAGCCGCCAGCGCGCTAGCTACATGTCGTCCGGAAGGTACAAGCTCACAGTCTGCGCGCCGGCCGCGAGGTGCAAGCCCGCAGTCTGCGCGTCGCCCGCAAGCTCCAAGCTTGCTGTTATATTACATTTGTGATTGTACACGCCTAGGACTAGCACATTTTCATTATGTCTCGGTTTACATTGCGCGAACTAGCAATGATCGCTATTGCTCTTGACGAAGAACAGGAAAATAAAACGCGGGCGACGATACGTTGTTGTTTTGCTGTCGACTCGGAGTCGGCTCGCTGTAAGCGCGCCGTTAGCGCGCTGCAAGGACGCGGTCAGTAAGCGGACGCTAGCTGCGAGTTGAGTTGAATAGTAGCGGCGAGCGCGCTGACTGCTCGCCGTTGGCTTTTTCATATTAATATTGCAAAATATATTGTACGATTCACAACTGAATGCTCTAATTTGAATGGCAAGTTAATTGCTGGGTTGGGGCGGTGCCGTTGCGGTGCCTTTAGTTATAGTGTGCTTTAAGTTACTTTCAAAGTCTTTAATGTCCCAAGCCCGTCCTCACACTGTCCGACAAACTGGCACCGTTGAGTTCCGATTGCGTGAATCGAACTGCTCAAAACACAAACTGACGGTAGTTCGTTAATAAACTTATCGAAGACACTTGACATCTTTAGTCTTCCCGTGACCACGATCGCTGTAAACTAATCGAAACGTTGGGTGTTTAATAATAATTTAACATCTAATTAAAAGAGAGTTAAATCCGGCAAATGACTTTATTTCAAATTGAAAGAATTTTATCTGACGAATGTAAAATTTTTAAATTCCTTATTGCTTTCTTTCTTTCAGCCTTCCTTTTTAACTAGCCTTCTTGCCTGTCTCACCACCTTACATAATAAAGTAACGAAATTACGGAAGAACCTTCAAAACAAAATCCTCTGCGGTCGTTTCTTTTTACACGGCTATTCTATAAAGCATTAGCTGCCATGAAGAATTTGCATGAGTAAAAATATTTTTGGTTTTACGTGCCACGAAACTGGGCGTTTTAACCGCCAGTCTGTCGAAAATAGGTAGCCATGAATTAATGAGAGCTTTTCTCTTGGCCTGACGATAAGGCTAACACTACACTCACATGCTGTAGCTAAGCGTTTGCGAAGCGATAATATTTTTTGAGTATTTTTTATACGAGCACAAAAACTATGTTAGGCCCGTATACAGGGTGGTGCCGTCAATACAACAATAAATTGAAACATGGGCGATTTTAGTTCATAGAAATGGTTTGCCACTTTCAAAAACATCGTATTCATTTGATTATTTCATGACATTTCTATGAAAGAATGCAGCCAATGTTATATTCTTTCATACAAATGTCATGAAATTATCAAATGAATACGATGTTTTTAAAAGTGGCAAACCATTTCTATCCCATGTTTTAAATTATTTAAATTATTGTCGTATTGACAGCACCACCCTGTATAGGGTCGTCTGGGTAGGTAGTAGGTACTGTGATGACCACCGGGGTCGTCTTAGGACGTAGTTCTGTTTTTCTAACGCTGACGAGAATCTCTACCAGGCGACCCCCCATCCCTGGGAGGAGAAGGAGGCGTGTGTGGGGCTTACACCCACTAAACTCCTCAGTGACGCACCTTCCTAACCGCTTCCTGACGACATGGATGGCCCGAAGACATTTCGCCATTCTGTCATCAAGACGGTTTGACAATGGTCCGATCCCTACTCCCTACCTCTCTACTGAAGTTTCGTTGGAGGGATATAAAAGGGAAGGAAAAGGACCTGTAAAAGACCCTGGCATCCTAACTTCTAAATATTTTCTCTATTCAGGGATAAAACAGAAATACAGTTTGCGCGGCGGTCGTGGAAGAAGTGTGTCAAATCCTTTTCTTTGATGACCCTCCGCGAATCGCGTTCCTAGTTTTTTTTTTGTACTATTCATAAGCGACCAATTCAATGTGCCATTGGCGAAAGAGTATCGAGTCGGCCACAGTGCCACCGCTTTTCCTATTTTGGCCGTACAACAGTTCGGTTATTCTGAGATTTTGGATTAGGAAGGCTTCAGGATAACACGCACATGATTTAGCTAGAGATTTCAACCTTGTTATTGCAGGTGTATAGACGACGGTAGCCAGGTGGGCCGTCAGCTTGCTTGTCATCAAGTTGTATAAAAAATAAATGCACTCTTTATACAACAGGCGACATAAACAAGTACCTACTAAAGCAGTAAAATTAGTACCGCGTTGTCCATACATTAAATCAAGAAAAGGTAGGACACGGGTCCCAAGTCTCTACGTGTCGGCGAATAGGGAGCAATTAAGTTAAAGTGGAAATAGGAAAAATCGTTAAACTTTATGTTGTAGTGTGTAAGTCAGTAAATATTTCTTTCTTTCTCATTGAATAATGAGAAAGAAACAAACAAACATTTATTTTCTTCTTGATTATCATAACGATGAAGAAGAAAATCCAGAAACTTTTCCGAAAATTTCATCATCATTGTAAGACAGTTTGCAGTACTAATTAAAAATGTGATTTGGTTCAAGAGAAAGTTTACGCGTTTGTAAAAACTAGTTTCGAAAGAACAAACAAGTAAAAACAATTCACGCCGACACGAAACAGGACGCGGCAATAGCAAAGAATTTAATATCGTCACAGAAAACTTGCTCCGTACGGGCCGCAGTGGTGTGGGGGCTTTAATCTGAAAACTTAATATTTCACAAATGTATAATGCAGAAGGCGGCTGACGAATTCATTATTTTGCATAACAAAACCTTAACAAGTAAGAAACAGTGGAACAATGACGTCACTATGCTCTTAGATTAGGGTTGCCACAGCGACGTTCATTTTCACGTTTATTACACCTGTACAAAATACTAAATAACTTGTCGATTTCATCATTAATCAATATAGCAATATGGCGGACGACATAGAAGGCAACTAAACGTCACAAAAATGACATAGACGCCATGATGAATATTTGGATATGTTGCAGTTTTCCCTATAAAAATTCTTGTTTTGTACCACGAAACGAAACAAATAAAAATAATATAGACAATTGAAAACTGTTTTGCGTCTTTTTCCCTATTTTTTAGTATATTGTACATAGATTTGGCCGGGACTCCATACATTTGAAACAACTCCTTTGAAACTATCTCAAGGACGATAATAGCAATTAGCTCAAAGTTAACCCAACATAGGCCAACAAGCAAATCTGCTTGCTAATGTGAAGTGGAAATCATCGCATATACACTTGCAATCTCAATATTTTTTTTTTTTATACAACTTCTTCGAAATCGGTATGATGCTTGCCACTCCACCAGCATTGGAATTTTAGGCAACTTTACAGGCGAATGAGGGGCTCGCGAGGTGAGAAACGTTGACTCATACAATAACTGTGACATCACCTTTCGTCTGTCTGATTTTATTGTAATTGAATTTGAATTGTTGTAAACAATGTATTGAAGAATATGCACAATAGCTATTTTATTCAAATTGACTTTTACTAAGCAAACACTCTATGTTATCTAATACTGCATCTCCTTCAAGAAATCTATCAGGTACACCATCTTTGCGTTTGCATTTCAATACATAAATCTATTCCTTTGCTTACTAGTGCATTTGTTAGCGGAATACATTTATACCCCCAACTATCCCAGTTATATTAAAACTGAAATTCTTAAAAGTTCTAAGTAGGTAATAAATTGAAACTAATAAATTCTCCCTCCAAAAGTCACGGCCCGTAAAGAATGCTGCTAAGTTACCGCGGTCTCTCGATCTCTGTCGAAACTTTCACTTATTAATTTACGGAATCTTTAGTTTCTTAACAATGTGCGACATTGAATTTTAACTCTGATTATGGTCTGAAAATGTCAAATTAGGGTGCTAAGTAGGAGAGCCGAATCAGAGATTAAGAAGCATTTAATATTATCTTTTTTAGTTACTTAGCTGCGATTAATTTTGTAACTGTAAAAAGTATTGCTATAACAATGAAAGGTGTTGGTAACAGCATAGAATCAAGCTTTATAAATTATCATAAGGCAAATTATAAAACTGAGTTATAATTCAGCGACAAGTATACGAGTGAATCTCTGGTGTCAACAATACTAGTTTGTGTAACTTTAACATAGTAAGGGTTATTAAAATACGAGCGAGTGTTTAATAAACGAGTCTCAACGAGTCTTTTAATATTATCACGCGAGTGTTCTGATACTAATTTATGTGCAGTGATATACACTACTCTCATACACTAAGTCCCTACTAACATTATTCATTTTTATGAATTGATATTGATTAAAACAGACAAAATGGCGCCAAATCTACATTCTACATTCGATTTAACGCATCAAATAATATACTGAAAATGACACGAAATACGTCACGATGAAAATGGATCAATACAAAAATAACAGATATAAGGATTTATACGAAATTAGCTCGACAAAACCCGGTTAAAATTTTCCCACCCCTACTGATGCATTTAAAGCACTGCGGACTAATGAATCATTTCTTAACAGCAACTCGCCTCGTTACGGCAAATAACCTTTTAGGAGTCTGCTTTAATTCTGACAGAACTTCATAAAAATACACTAGCGTTACAAGTTTGTTTTGTTCAACTTCGGAATTGTACTAAGCTGTTTAGGCAACTCAATTTACGTCTGGACTGAGAAAATATTGAGGCAATCTAACACTCGCTCCGGGAATCCCTTAAGTTGGTTCTTTGTGGGACGAATATATCGGTTCTTTATTATCCAATACAACGGCTGGATTGAAGTAAAGCTTATATTTATTAATCTCAGAAAATGTGTGTTTAAAGTAAATAATTATCATTTTATATTTGTTGAAAATATTGAATCTATAAGTATTGACAACTGCGCGCGGCTACTCGGCCGAATAGAGAAGTTGGAAACTATTCTTCCTTTTTTATTTCATATATAAATAGTATGTCAATAGTTCATAAATATTGCAGAAACAATATTATATCTGCAATTAATAGTTTCTTTGATATAGCGTTTTGTTTGAGTTGCAGTTACAAGTTGTCAAAACAAACTATAGAAAATGATGCGGAATAGTGACGTCAGTGACGTCAGTGACACATTAGTAGTGGCCACGGAATATATTTATTTATTTATTCATAATTACAAAATTAAAAATTTTATGTAACCCCCGGCGTCATTAATCATCTATCTAACACCATCTCATTAAGACTATTCATAAGAGCCCAAACACGCTATATCTGCTGTAAGTTTCTGAAGAATTAAGCATTTCGCAGACTTTTTGATGGTATAGGATCAGCTCAAAGTTAGTATGTCATGGGAATGTCACCGAAGTGACAGTACGCCAAATTTGAAATCGATCGGATCTGTAAAAGTTAGTAAAATCCTATTATCATGTATAAAATGAGCTGATAGTCATCAAACGCCTGAACTGATCTTCATAAATTGTAGCTAAGAACCATCGTAGTCACATCAGCTTTCAAACAAAAAAAAACCGAATCAAAATCGGTCCATTCGTTTAGGCGCTACGATGCCACAGACAGACACACAGATACACAGATACACAGATACACCGATACACAGATACACAGACAGACACGTCAAACTTATAACACCCCTCTTTTTTCGTCTGGGGTTAAAAAACAATCACATCTATCATTACGGGTTTTCCCAATGCAATAGAGTAAGTCTACATTTAAAAACTATGGTAAGTATGATAATTATTAATGAAATAGATACACACTTGAATTTCTGAATATGTATGGGCGCATGGACAAAATTAATGATATATTTTGTAAATATTCTTAATTCGTTTTTTTGCATTATTGAAAATGTTTCAAAAATATATTGACTTAGAAAAAATATCTATATTAGAAAAGAAAGGGCGGGAAAGTGGAAAAAAAATTCTACATTGATATTTTTTTAAGTAGTTACCTTTGTTATTAATTTGTGAGTGTATGTGTGTGAAGTGCGTAATTTTAGAGGAATCACTTTCAGTACATTACCTAATCTCTAGAAGCTGTGTGCGAGTGTGTGTGCATGTGTGTAACGCGCCTTATTTTAGTGGAAACATCTCTTACTCACACTCTGAATCACTACTAAGTGTAGGTACTATAGTTGAGATCCACTTTCACGTGAAAATACTTCACCTGCTGTAATAATTAGTATTTAATGAAAATATCTATTTTACACAAAATTACCCAGCCATGTTAAGAGGGTTGTAAACAAAACCTCTAACAGTAATTTAAAAAATAAACAACCTAGGACCTTTTACACGTGGTCCCATATTCAATTACGTCATTCCCCCTGAAATTAATTGATTTAGAATGTCCACGGGCCCAAACATTCTGACGTCATATCTCGTCAACCCTTTTAATGACAAAACCTTGTACCCGAAACGTGGGTCTAAGTAATAACCCATTGATGTAAGATTAATAGTTTTGAGCTGCAGCTCATTAGCTTGAATTTTGAGCATAATTGAAACAAAGTGACTGGCAGATAAATTAATATTATTTCAGTAATTCTGACTGGAGTACCAGAAAAACCGGTTTGGAATGTAGATAAAATTATTAAAAATTTCATTGAGCTTCAATTGAACGTAGAATTGAATTTTGAAAATTAACGAATTAACGAAGACGAACCGTCAACTTCTGGAGGTAACTCCGATAGCTTAGTCGCTTACATTGCACATTAATTCAATTCGAGATATTTTTAACCGGCTTCAAAAAAGGAGGAGGTTATCAATTCGTCTGTATGTTTTTTTTATGTTTGTTACCTCAGAAATTTTGACTGGGTGAACCGATATTGATGATTCTTTTTTTGTTCGATGCGGAATAGTTTCCATTTGATTCCATAAACATTTTTAGAAAATACATTGGGTAGTTTGGTTTTTAAATCGAAAAAACTGGAAAAATTAAGTCGTCTACGTATGCAAAGTTGCGGATATTTGCTTTCCTATGATTTTTTTGTGAAATGATACGATAGTAGAAAACAATATAAGGTCAGGGTCTGCCATCTAGCTTTGATCTTCAAAGGTTATCACTAAAAATTGTGAAAAAAAAAAACCGACTCCAAAAAACTGAAAAGGATAAAATAATTAAATTTTAGTAAGTAGGCACTCATCCTCTAGGAACATATTTTTGGAGTTGGTGCTAAGTTGTTTCCAGAAACCATAGATAGTGAAGCACCGACTCTAAAAATATGCTCCTAGGGGATGAGTGCCTACTTACTAAAATTTTATTATTTTATCCTTTTCAGTTTTTTGGAGTCGGTTTTATTTTTTGTTTAAATTTTTTGAAGTACACCGATCCAAAAACAATAAGGATCTGAATCAGGGAATTGAAAAACATTTACTATGCGGCACAGGCCTTCCTTATGGGAGAAACACACGAGAAGCTTGGGCCATTCCACCACCACGCGGGTTGGTGCTTGGTGGCTTAAAGTGGGTGTCAGTAACAACCAGGACTAAGAGCCTGTCCACATCTCCACGTCACGACGTCGTCAACGTGGAACGTTGCGGTAACGTGGCACGGTACGTTGACGTGACGTAAAAATGCACGTCACGACGCAGCAACGTTGCATGTCGCCGTGCCTTGTAAAACTCTGCTACATTCTTCACTACTTATCTAGATATGGACCGTTCAAGACGTATTCTGCTTCTGCTATTGTTAAAAAGACGGAGAGAGGTTAAAGAAAAAAGACGTGGAAAGACAATACTGGGCCGTAACGTGCACTAGCACGACGCGGCAACGTGGCACGTTACCACACCACACCGTTGCACGTTGACGACGTCGTGACGTGGAGATGTGGACAGGCTCTAACGGCTTAACGTGCCGAAGCACGGAGGAGCTCAGGATAACAAATTTCTATTGACCCATACCAGGATCGATCATGGCAAAAGCTTTGTTGTCGTAATAAAAACCAGAGCGCTGAAACCACAACGCCAGCGAGCTCCTCAAAATAGTACAGTACAAGAATTATACAAAAGTGGGTAAATATGGTACTAATAGTAAGGCAGAGATTTGAATACTTCTTTTTTTCATAGCTTGTAATTAGCCTAATTATTAATAGAGTGCAGAACAAAGGGTGGAAGGCACTGACAGCTATGCCACGGTTCATACTAGTATAGCTAGCAATGTTAGCCTCTTTCAAATTTCACCAGTTTGTTATATAGCAATGTAGTAATAGTAGTAATACCTATGAGTTTATTTGTAAGATTGAAGTGAAAAAATAATTTTATTATTATAATGAATTTAGGGCGCGGGTAACTCTGGACTACGCTGCTTACAGCATGCTCAATGCCAGGCACTAGGCATGGGGTCTTTGGGGTGGACCTCCTCAAAATATCAAGGCAGAAATAGATTATCAAGTAGGATTATTCATCATGATAAACGGCCTTGTCTGGAGTTACTCCGCGTCCGAAATCACTTTTCTTTAGAACCA
Organism: Nymphula nitidulata; assembly: GCA_947347705.1. Classification (NCBI taxonomy): domain Eukaryota; kingdom Metazoa; phylum Arthropoda; class Insecta; order Lepidoptera; family Crambidae; genus Nymphula; species Nymphula nitidulata. Next base: position 15,003,809 of record OX374636.1, read on the forward strand.
TCTCTTTATAATTTTTAAAAGAGCCGGCACCAAGGAAGTTTCTAAGAAGACAATAATTTATATCATCTGAACCAAACCTTTAGCCTTTAGGCCGTGTTTTGTTCCGTATATCTTTGAAAATTCAATATAACAGACTGATGTCTATTCATGTCAAAAGATTAGCATGTTTATAAAGCAAAAGAATCTTTTCTTCGGAGATTCGATCACAAGGTTGACCCATTCACGGTCCAAACCTATTACCCTAATACAATATAAATGAGCGACAAAAGAGAGCGGATGTCAGACGGTTAGATTTCCGAGGCTTGGCTGGTTGGATGTGACGGTATATTGTTAGTGTTGAAAAACTTTCTTATGAATGTAGGCTTTAAAAGGTGAGGGTCTTAGTCCTTAGCTTGAGCTTGGGGCTGGCGAATAAAAGAAACTGGTAATGTGAAATAAATGCAATTTATTTTATCACCTAGCTAAATTACCCAATATCTGAGTGTTATTTGCAAGGTCGTGGATCGAATTTTTAATAAACAGCTGATTCAATACCTCGAAGATCACTTAGTGATTGACGATTTCAGCTGTAAAGTTCAACGGTTCATTCTTCTAGCGTATTTGATTCATGTCAGAGGTGAAGCTATTGATAAACGTGGTGAGAAGTTAGGCTTGACATTGCCAAGTCTTTGATTGGATCTGATACAGGGCTTTTTATTAACACGCGTCCACGAGTCAGCAATGTCCTGCATCACACTCCTTGACCTGCAGCTGCTATTATTCTAAAAGACAATGCAAATTTATGCAGTAATATAATCATAGAATTTGGAAGTCAAACAAAACGGAAACTACCAAACACATTAATAATCCTACTCATTTAAACTCTAGTCTCGTCTTTAAGTTTCGCATACAGAGTTGTACTCAAAACGTATCATTCATTCATTACAAAAGTAAATTCTCCCGATAACTTCTGAAAAGTTCATAGTTCTATTATTTTGATATAGCAATAGGTAATAATAGCAGTGGTGCCTTTGTCCGTGGTTTCGGTAAAGCTGCAGGGGACCGCTTGGATATAGAGCGAATGGAAGGAACGTTTTCTGTTATTACTAGTCCATACACGGTGGTGATGGCAATACGACAATAAATTAAAACATGGGCTATATTAGACAATAAATTAAAACGTCGTGGAATCGACCATGGACAAAAGTTGCTTTGTTTTCATATCTGAAACCAGAGCGCTCATCTTATCTTATCTTACTGTGGGGCCATTTCTAAGTCATAGTGCACTTCGCCCCTTGGGATCTTTTGTGCCTCCCCTGCGTTTACTCTTCCTGTGTCCAGAATATAGATGCCATTAGCCTTACTATATCTTTAGGCAGAAAGAGCCTGTAGTCTTCTGGCTTTGGATATGCCACTTCCAGAAGGCTCATTCTAGTTCTAGCCAGGGCATCACATTGACACAAGAGATGCGTCATTGATTCCTGGCATTCACCACATGCTCGACAAAGTTGTGTTGGGGAGAGTTGCATTTTATGTAGCATGTGGTTATTAGCAAAATGCCCTGTGAGCGCAACAATCAAGAAGCGAGCTTTTCTTCTACCGTTTGCATAGATGTATTTACTCCATCCTCCTACCTCCTCCCCTAGGAAGGATTTGAATTGTTTTGATCCCGGTATTTTATTCCACTCAGATTTATGTCTGCTTTAGAGCGCTCATACTATTACGCCACTTATCTCCCTGTTCTTTCAAAACTTGTACTAGGTACTTTACCAGCACATGTGTTTCCTCCTTCCTATAAAAGAGGTGTCAAAAGGAACCATAAATATACGTGCAAGGTGGAGTCGGCTAGAAGAGTGTGTTAATGCCTTCGAATATGGTATCTTCTTATCGCTTTAGTAATTTGCCATGTTTTGTATGAAAAACTGTCTATTGGCCGTTCGTTGCTTATCACGTCTAGAATCTATATCTTCGTGTAAAAAATAACTATGCCCTGTTTCATTTCAGTACTTTTAGTTGTTTCGCAGCACGCGACCGCGTCTGGATTTAAACTTTCTCTTTGACGGACAACGTAATGGTTCAGTATAAAATTTGTCCTTTATTACTGCATGCAATGAGATGCTTTAAATGCTGTATTGCTGAGGGGTTTTGTTATATCCGCTTTGTTTCGCCTTTTTCATAATCGAGTTGGGTTTAGTGAATTTGTTTAGTTTATTTTCTTTAAGAAGTATTTCATCATCATGTCTAGACGGGGTGGTGCCGTCAATACGACAATAAATTGAAACATGGGCTAAATTAGTTCATAGAAATGGTTTGCCACTTTCAAAACAAACCACCACCAACCTGTTTACATATACATCCCTCTGCTGGGCACTGGCCTTCCTAGGTGGGAGAAACACATGAGGGGTTAGGCCATAAGCCTATCACGTTGGCCAAAGCGGTCGAAGTAACAAGCAGGACCAGCAGAACCTGCCTTTCAAAGCAGGTAGGAGCTTAAGATTTCAATTTTTCATCAACTCATTCCGGGATAGGCCATGGCGAAAGATGCTTTATTGTTGTTATAAAAACCAGAGCGCTCAAACCAGTACATCACCGATCTCTTCACAAATAGTATTTACAAAAAGAAACAATTAAGAAGGAAATAAGAAGAAAGGAACACTAATAATAATTATAATGTTCAGCAAACAGGAAAGTGAATATTGATTTGATGAAAAAATACACGTTATAATCATTATTCTGAGATAAACTAAGTCATACCGTACCCAAGTAACTAAACAATTTATATTAAACAATAATGGGCCTAAATCGGATGAAATCTAAATTTGAGTACAGCATATTCCTTTCTCTCAACAAACACGAAAAGAAAAAGATAACAAGAATTAGATTAGAGCAATCAACTAAATTTAGATAGATTTCAAATAATACATAGACTATTTTAGACGGCATGTACGGAGGTACTTCCTAAACACTGCATTTTATCTAGTTCAATTAGGTTGACGATTGCACACACCGTTCAAAATGTCAAATTATATGACAGCCGTCCTTTTTGTATTAATATTGAGAGAACGAGATGAACTTAAATTAAGATATCACGCAAATAGTTCAGGCACTTAAGTGTAAAGTGTAATGACTGACGCACTTATTATCTTAGGCAACTTAACCGACATAAGAAGTGTAGAAGCAAGTCCTACCAATTGATGTTATAGGTAGGACTTGCTTCTACACTTCGAAAGCACTAGTTTACATGAAATTATTGCTGTAAAACTTGTAGAAATTTATAGGAAATAAAAAGGAAGTTAGTTTTTTTTGTATCAATTGATTTCAGTTTGTGTTCAATTAGATATAATAATAAGTGATGTTAAAAATAAAGCAATTTTATTTTTGATGGCCAAGTGTACACGTACCCATTTAGCTAAATCCCCATTTTGAGAAATCCCCATTGAGGGCCGAAAGGGATATTATTATTTACCTCAGATCATTGTAACAATCTGAGTTATTAACATAAAAATAGATGTGAAGTGCAATAACGTTGTTAACGGGTGAGGCTAATATAAACTACATTGTAAATTAACAACTGTAACCTGTTTTGTGTCTTAATAAGAAAATAAAAAACTCTTTAGAATTTTTCGAATCAAACTATATATTGATTGTCGCTCTTCTACAGATTTTACTTCGGAGAGTGAGCTTTATGAGATTATACCGCCTAGGCCATTTCATCAGAGGACTACCAAGAGTTCGGCGGGCTACCACCCACACCTGGTTGATGTACTTAATATCCGCACTAAGCGCTCCTGTCATCTTTTGTGATGCGCACGACCTGAGAGTGGAATGCTTACAACCTGAATTCCTTCATGTCTGGATTAAATAGGCACCTTCTGGGTAAGCTCGCTACATCATCGACCCCTCTTAACTTCTCACGGATCTAGAGCAAGCCCATTTTAACAAAAAAAAATTAATTTAATAAAACCTGCCTACTTGTAATTAATGATGAAATTATTTCATGTCAATTAGTAGACAAAATACTATGTAGTACTATAACAAAATTTTAAGACTACTAGTAGGTACAATTAAAAACCTTTTAATGAAATTTTCTCGCACTTAACACTAGGATTACTGTTTGAAAGTATTAAAACAGCAGAGAATAATCGTGAAACTGCATAATCGCTCCAAGGCAAAGCTTAATTAAGTGCCCTTGTAAAACAAAGCCGGGATAAGTGGAAAATTTTCAGACAACTACGCTGTTGTTTATGGGAGAATGGGGTAAATCTGAACGCGGGATGATTAAGGCGATACATCAAAATTTTTATTTATGTAATGTCATAGGTTGCTGACAGATCTTACGTATGAATGAAATAAAATGAAAATCAGTTATACATTTTTTCATATCTTTATCTAGACACGTGTTGAACCAAAACAGGATTGAAGGATTTTGCCTCGATACATTTTATTTCCGAAAAGACCTTTTAAAAATAAGAAAACTTAAGATTATTGGTAAACAATAATATGTATGCAATTGAAAACTACTAGATGACATTAATATTGACGCTAATAATCGTGTAGAAGCGTTTTTTTGTGCATTTTCGCTTACTATTAAACACGTGATCGCTATTTTGTCTTTTTTCTCCCCGCTGATTCAGTCATGTCTCTATACCTATCTGTCTCGGCCGAAGCAACGCTTCGAAAGATCGATCGCCATAAGAGCCACGAGGAGTAGTCGAGGAGGCAGTCATACAGAGCATGGCGCCATGGTCGATACGAATGTGTCGATCAAAAAAAAACGGTGTGTGTGAAACGTGTGTGGTGTGTGTCGGTAAAAATATGCGGAACAGTGATCAATTGTCCATTTTATTTCTATTCGCTTTGATGCGTGGTCCAAAACAAGATTTTTTATAGAAAAAACTGCAACACAGTTAAAAATTCATCATGGCGGCTATGTCACTTTGGTCAGGCCCCCCTCGCTCTCGAAATGCAGCGTTAAGCCTTGCCGCACACGGGCCACTTTCCACCGCCACAAAACGCCGCCACCGGCATATTTCATATAGTTTTCATACATTTGACGCCTGTGGCCGCCACACGCCACAAAACGCCGCTTCTCGCTGCTTGTGGCTCACACCGGCCACAAAACGCCGCCACAAAACCTCAGTTAACTGAGGTGCGTGCGAGTGGCGTGTGGCCGCGTTTTGTGGCCGGTGTGAGCCACCAGGAGCGAGAAGCGGCGTTTAGTTGCGTGCGCTGCGTAATGAAAAGGAATATTTTCCCCCCGTTTTTGAAATATTTTTCATTGATGCTCATCTGCTATTACTCGTAGCGTGATGTTATATAGCCTTTATAATACCTCGATAAATGGACTATCTAAAACTAACTAAACATTCATTTTAAATCGTACAATAAAAATTCTTCGTTTTACGGAGTGCTGAAAGTCCCGCCGGAGGCTTTTATCAATTACGTGGTGAATTGGCCGGGAAGCACTGAATATACTACAAGAAATTGATTTTATTCCACCTTGCCCCTGTTTTCCAAAGGATTAAGTACTTATTTAAGTTATTTACACGATTTAGAATATTTACGACTATAAAATTTAATAACTGTAAATACAAAGATGGCAAAAAAACATTGATCATTTTATAAAATTAAAGCACATTTAATTGACCAGCTTTCTTCGCATTCACTTCATTGCATTAGATGTATAAATAAAAATAAATAAGTCTTACTTCAGTCATTTTGTATAATTTATGGTCGTGGCACAACCCTTAAGTTTTCGCTCGATGACGCAATCACGCGGTGTACGCGGGATTCTCGACTCTCGGCACGCGTTTGTAGAGTATATTTCTTCTCGCATCGTCTAAAATGGCTAATAATAATAATCCTAGTAGGATAATATAACGAAATTATTTCACCATTTGTATAAGAGTGAAGTATCTGTCCTGTTATTAATCTGTGCTTTGGTGACGTTTAGTCGACGTCTATGTCGCCCGCCATATTGCTACAGTGAAAAGCGGTGAAATCGACGAAAAATTTCAACTTTTGTACAAACAAACTATGCATGAAAATTATTAGTATTTTTCCCGAATTCAGGTCATTATTCCAGATTTTTTGAGATAGTGTACATATACTTGGCCAGATATTAAATATTATTATCTCCTTTGTAATTTTGAGGTCCTCCGTGCTTCGGAAGGTGCGTTAGGCCATTTTCCCGGTGTTTTTCACTTCACATGTGTTTCTCACATTATAAAAGGCCTGTGCCCAGCTGTGGGAACTAGGCTATTGCTGGTGCATAATATTAATATACTGGGCTACTTTTTAAGCATGCCTGATTTTTTTTGTTATTTTACAGTTAGTCTCAGTGAAAGATGTTCTTATTCATGGGTGACAATACATTGTGAAAATTTCGTACATACTTGAAAAGTCTAAATCTAAATCTATTTATTATCTAGCCCAAAGTAAGCATCATTAAGAGCTTGTGTTATGGATACTACATAACGGATAAATATTGACCATAATATGTATATAAATATTACAAATATATTTAGTAATTAAAATATAATAAAACTAGAAAAAAAAATTTTCACGTCCTGAGGCAGGAATCGAACCCGCGACCTTTCGCAATCCGGGCGACTGCTCTGACCACTGAGCCACCCAGGACTTGAGATATCCCTGTGAAATTCTTCTAGTCTATCTGTATTTGCATTTATGAGCTATGTCGTTTTGCGAGTAGTCATGTCACGATTTTTTTTATTTCTAAATATGTGTCGTTATACGTATATGTCGTTATGCGTCAAGAGCCTAACAATGTCGAAATATTCTATTTCAACATCCGAAACGAGTATTTTTACAAATACCTACGATTCGGTTAAGTTGGGGCAGTGCTTTCAAATATTCTTAATTTTTGATTTTAACACTATTATAAATGTTTGAAAAATTACTTAGTAATTAAAATAGAGCTAAACGTAAATACTCGTTTCGGATGTTGAAATAGAATATTTCGACATTGTAGGGTGGACGTTAGCTCATAAACGCAAATACAGATAGACTAGAAGAATTTCACAGGGATATCCCAAGTCCTGGGTGGGTCAGTGGTCAGAGCAGTCGCCCGGATTGAAAAAGGCCGCGGGCTCGATTCCTGCCTCAGGACGTGAAATTTTTCTAGTTTTATTATATTTTATTTACTAAGTAATTTTTCAAACATTTATAATAATGTTAAAATCAAAAATTAAGAATATTACAAATATACTAAATAAACACACACGATGGCCGGAACATTGACGTCCATAAAAAAATTTAGGTCCCTCATATCGTGGGGTATCGAATCACCCTCATGTAATATATGTTCCGCGACTTTTGATAGTTTTTGAGTTATGATTTTTTTTCTGAATTTTCGTGAATTTTCGACCCGACCGAAAAATTTCTAAAAAGAAGTACTTAGTAGAATACTTTTTCCTTGAAAATTTTAGGAATAAATATTTTTTTCACATTATCATTTATGTTTTATTAACAATGCCACTTCTTACTTAAAACTTTTCTTACCAAACCTTTGAAGCTATTTGTTGGTTAGTTTCCAGTATTCTCTATCAATAATTTACCTTAAAAATGATAAAATGGCCAAAAAAAAATTTTAAATCAAATTAGCCTTTCATAAGAATTTTCCACCTCGCTGTCTTTGAAGCCGGATGTTAGCAAAAGGAACCGTCTAAAGTACTAATCTTTTTAATGATTATGAAAGCTGAGAGTATGACGCACTATTAAGGCCTACTTAGGAACCATGAAGTCACCTGTTTAGATTTTTAATTTAAAGTTGAAAATTTTAGTCATAATTCACCGAACGTAAATTTTTCACTTTGGATCAACATTTTCACAACTTTCATCAAAGTTACAAAGCTAATTATTTTATGCATAAAAGTACAACTCATGAGCATTCAGTTGCAAACAAAAATTCAAAAAAGTCTTCTACTTTTTATTTTAGAAATTTTTAAGTTGGTCAAATCAAAAATTCCCGAAAGTTCAGAAAAAAAATCATAACTCGAAAACTATCAAAAGTCGCGGAACATAGGAACATACATGGGGGTGATTCCACCCACGATACGAGGTACCTAAATTTTTTTTGGACGTCCCGGCTACCCTGTAATTCATCATAAAAACATTTTACCCTACCGGGATTCGAACCTGGGACCCCTGACCGAGCAGCCCTATAACAAGGGGTATAGACCACTCAGCCAGCCGGTCGTCTAAAATAATATTTTATATTGTTAGTCTGTGGTCAAGTCTAGTGTTAAATATTGTACAGGTTATGATTCGTCATATCACACTTGTATGGTCGATTGTCAAGTAACGAAATGAATAAAAGCCTAAAATAAGTGAATGCTTTAATACGATAGTTAAAATATAATACTGAGTACGTAATATCAAACATGTGTTAACAGCCAGACAAAAGAAAGACATTATAATTCATCCTTTTTTGTGATTTTTCTTTCTTGTATTATTTTGACGTTAGGTAGACAGACTGTTTCAAAATTATCCTTTGATCGAAATAACCCCACTCTCCCTAACTACGTTTAACTCAAATCTCGCACCTCAGTGGAATGAATTAAACGTTTGAATTCAGTGAAAGCGCTATAAATAAATAGGCCTTTAGGGAAATATATGGTTCCTTTGAAAAAGGTTAAATAGTACAAAATTGTTTGTTATTTAATTAGACTTCTAACAGCTATTTGTCGAACCGCCTGTTAATTACAAAACTTTGTTAATTTATACCAATAGGTAATTCAAAACGCTCGTTCGATAATTACTTTTCAATTCTAAATCCCAATTTTATGTTTCAAGAGCATAAAGATACTTAATAAATATTAATATGTACGTAATACGATGTAGGTAAGTAACGATGTACTAGGTAGTACGTAAGCACAGATTATATAATAGCCGTAAGTAGGGTCGTCTGGGTAAGAAGGTACCACTACCTATTTCATAAGATTGAAAAGAACGCTAGCCAGTGGCATTACTAGGCATGGAAGGCATATCATCTTAAGCATCAAGATGACACCGCACCCGCAGTACCAAGTGATGGTTTATTTACCACTTAGCACCAGGTGGGCCGTCAGCTTGTTTGTCATCTAGTTGTATAAAGAAAAGACTCGGTATATTTTGGATAATACTATTTTCGTATAAAAATAACCCTCCACATTCCTCGCCCCAGTTCCGATGACAGTGGTCATAAATTACCCCTAACCCTTCACTGGCTATAAATCTATTACGGTATAATCAACCAACACCATATGATGTTTTATGGAGTTCTTATGTCGACTCAGATGTGGGGCAGATAAGATATGTATTTATAATCGCCCTTTACGTCTGAATTGGTGATTAGTGTTATAAATGAGCTGTTTTTCAAGAATTTGACTGGTATTTTCTCTTCGTGACTGACTTCACGGTGTTACACTGGAGTGAACAACTAACCCATGACATTAAATAAATTTTAAATAGTGCTTTAGCTTGATCTGTACTAAATATTCTAGACACTATTTACTAAGTAAAAAAATATGCAGCATTTTGTTTTAAATTTGGATGTTCTTCTTTCTTACTGGCACATCCATACAAGATTATCCATTTTTTTTTATACAAAGCTAAGCAAATGACTCAACACCACCTGATGTTAAGCAGTAAGAAGAGTCCATATGTGGAGACAGCTAGTGCAGCTTGAAACACACTGTTCTAGCCGCCTCCACCTTGCCGGCTGACAAGGTGCCTTTTCACGCCTCTTTTGAAGGAACCCATGTTATAGGAAGGAGGGAATACATGTGCTTTAAAATGGAAATTTTGAAAATTTTCATGAAAATTATACAGTCGCGAACAAAGCGCTGGTGCGAAATAATTTTTCAGTGCCTTATACGTTCGAAAGCTTGTGACCTAGAATTAAACTGTCAAGAAATGAATACAAAATTAAATAATCTAACATTAATAAAATAGCAAACCATAGTGACGGCTTGAGATAACCCTATTGGATTTACTTGGTACATTAGCGTTGTTCGCGACTACAAAATTCCAGTCAACAAGCTTTCGAATGGATATTGGACCAGAATACTAACGTATTTCTTTCAAATTTTTCATTTGTACGTTTGAGAACATAGTAAAATGTCTCCTTAAAATTTGTCTAACGACCCATAAGACTTTCTTAGTAAACCTACTCCCATTTCCGTATGAAACATAAAATGAATGACATAATTATGAGCGGAACCCCCAACAGTAAAATGTAACTGCTACAGCCCCTAGTGGCGTATAAAACAGCTCTACAAACGTTATTTCTTCCTGTAGGACTTCCTCTACTAAATCTGCGGCTATTAGTAGCTACTTCATAGCGATTTCTTCCTTGTTTTGCTCTCTTGGCTCGAAGTGTTTGTTTGGGTGACCCTGTTTACTACTTCGAAAAGGTTTCTTAACAGTTTTGAAGGCGAATAAAATGTACGAGTATTTCCTCTCATTTCTGCAAGGTTAATAAAATGGCTGACGTGACACTTTTGTAGGAAAAATGTCCACCTGTTCGTACAGACTAAAATATTTAATCGTGAAATGTTTATTTAGAACACAAGTTGTTTTTAACGATAGATCTGATTAAGAACTCACTGTTTTGAGTTCTCAAGCCCGTAGTAGCATACTGCTGATCTTTATAAAAGAATTTGTTGTGTCTGGAATTTGTGGGGTCTAGGGTCCTTAATTTATCACAATTATATTTAGAAGCTATGTAATAATTTTAAACAAAAATTAAAACCGACTCCAAAAAAACTGAAAAGGATAAAATAATTAAATTTAAGTAGGTACTATACCCTAGAAATATATTTTTTGGAGTCGGTACTTCAATTTCTATTCTTTCTGGAAACAACTTAGCACCTTAGTCGGTTTTAATGTTTTTTTTTCACAAGTTTTAGTGATGACTTTCTAAGGTCAAAGCTAGATGGGTGACCGTCAGCTTATATTGTTTCCTGCTATCGTATCGTTTCATTAAAAAGTCATAGGAAAACAAAAATCCGTAATTTCGCACATTATTATGTAGACGACTTACTCATTCCAGTTATTTTGATTTAAAACCAAACTACCCAATCGATTTGAAAAAAAAAACATGGGACCAAATGGCAACTATTTCGCATATAACATTTTTTTTGAATCCCGTAAATCGGATGAACAATCTCGGCGTACTGTGTTCATTCATAGAAAAAAAACATACCAACCAAATTGAGAACCTCCTCGTTTTTGAAGTCGGTTAAAAAGTTATGTATAGTGTAGGCGACGACAGTATGCTATTTGAAGCAAATCAATCCTCAAAATAATCCTACATTAATAAATAATTAACTTCAGCTACTTCATGGAGATTATGTCAAATTCCCATGTCGTACCCACTCCTGTGAAGGTTGGAAGCTCTACACTGGAAGTTGTTGACAAATACATTTACCTGGGACAAATAGTCCAACTTGGTAGGTCCAACTTCCAGAAAGAGGTCAATCGACGGATCCAACTCGGCTGGGCAGCGTTCGGAAAGCTACGCAGCATATTCTCGGCACAACTACCGCAGTGTTTCAAGACGAAAGTCTTTAATTCGTGTGTGTTGCCAGTGATGACGTACGGAACCGAGACGTGGCCGCTTACAATGGGTCTTATACAAAGGCTCAAAGTCACCCAAAGAGCAATGGAGAGGGCTATGCTTGGTGTTTTTCTGCGTGATCGAATTAGAAATGATGAGATCCGCAGGAGAACTAAGGTCGCTGACATAGCCCAAAGAATTGCGAGTCTCAAGTGGCAGTGGGCAGGTCACATTGCGCGGAGGACTGACGGCCGTTGGGGCGGAAAGGTCCACGAATGGCGGCCGCGCACCGGGAGACGCAGCGTTGGTAGGCCCCCCACAAGGTGGACCGATGATCTGGTAAGGGTCGCGGGAAGCCGTTGGATGAGGGCAGCGCAGGACCGATCGGTTTGGAGATCCTTGGGGGAGGCCTATGCCCAGCAGTGGGCGTCTCTCGGCTGATATGATGATGATGATGATGATGACTTCATGGAGTTAAAAAGCTATTTGAGGCACATCACGGGCTTCGACAAAAGTGGTGACCCATATTCCTTGATAAAATGGACACAGTGGGATTAGATTTTAAGACAAAAAACATTAAGGGCACTACATTAAGGGTGTCAGAGTTTTATGCTATCATTCTGTTGTTTTAACGTGTGCCATTTGGCGATAGCAGTTAAAACTAACAGCTTGTAACGAGACGTCCTTACGTCATACGTTTAATATGCACACCAACGCATGTATGAGTTTATTTATACTTTTGATTCGGGTCCTCACGTACCTCATTATGGTTTTTTGTAAGCGGTTTGATTGGGAATAGCCTTTAAGCCTATTAATATCATGTTATCGCTATCTTGTTTAAAAAGTAATAAAATTTTTAAATAATCAGAAGTTCATAAAAACATTGACTCATATAACACATTCACGTTAAATTTGCAATAGAACATAAAAGAGATAGTAAAAGTTTGTCTGTGGCTTGGGACAGCGCATGAGCACTATTTTCTCGTATAGTTAATCCTAAACTTATCATTTTCATAAAACTTGACTGATAGAAACGGCAAAAAAGTTCTTCTTCTTTTCTCAGTGGCAAATAATTGATATTTTTGCAGAAAATATCAATGTTAAAATACAATTTTGGTTTTTATGACTTTACATTGAATATTGTCGTATTATTAATTTTTTCATAGCCAAGTTGAAACAGTTTTGAAAAATCCACAAAACAGTACTACAAGCGCAACCATAACATTGACGGTTGAAACAAGGAATGAATATTGTAATAAATGTAAATAATTATGATTTAAGGATGCAGGCGTCGATTGGCGTATCACCCTTACGTTGTTGATGTTCCATTTATCCGCACAAAACGCTTCGCCAACACTTTTATAATGCGAACAGCAAAGGAGTGGAATTCCCTGCCTCCTGACGTTTCCCCGAGCGATACAACTTGGAGTTTTTCAGAGCTAGAGTGAATAGCAAAAGGACATGTTCTGAAAATGTATAGGAGCTGGTACTCAGTACCCCCAAGACAAAAGTTATATGAGAAGAAAGAGTATATTTTTAAGAATATTATGAGATAAAAACTATAATTTTTAATGCCTGCATATAAATAAAAAATAACATTTTATTCTGGTCAAAAAACTGTTATCCAGTTCAAAAATCTGTTATATAGATGTAAAAATCCATTTTAAAAAATGTGACACATCACAGACATAGTTTAAAAAACGTCAATGTCATCTATTGTCTTGTCAAATATTTTTTAATAACTAGGCATGGGGTTGATTTGGTTCAGCCTACGATTATTTTGCAATTATATTTTATTGTAAATGCTAGAAGAACATGGCCAATTGGTTGTTTCTGACTAATAATAATGATTTTAATTTATTTTTTACTATATTTTGTCAGAGAAACTTTGATAAGAAGCTTAGAATTCTTGCATACACTTTTCAAAATTACTCAAAAATGCCGGAGTATCAAAATGAAAAAATGGTATATTCAAGATCCTCTGAGCATAAGCTTTCGCATAATATATAATTTATCGTGGGGGGCTTTCGAGTACCAATATCGATCATCTCCTTTCTAGGTGAGAGCACACACGTAACACCGTCGACCGCATCGGCACTTAACATCAGGTGAGAATGATCAAGAAGTGTCTGCTTATACACGCATAAAAAAACAACTTTTTAATATCGTACACCTATGACTGTACACTTCTAAGCCCTTTTATGACTTGCATGTTGCCATTTTAAATAAAAATATTTTTTTGTTGTTTTTTTTGCAATAAAATAAAAATGTTTTGTACATAAAGGAAACAGTGAAAATCAGTACATTTTGTCTTTAATCTGAAATCTCATAATCGGACCCAAAACTTTACTTTCTCCTTTACATTTAGAGTGAACACAGTCGAAGTAACTAGTTCCAAATAAATTCCATCGGGAAAAGGCGGGCTAAAAAACGAATCCATTTACCATGCAATTCTTTTAGAGAAAGGTCCTTTCGCCTCGCCCTATAAATCACAATGTCCCGGCCCGAATCGTAAATACCTCAACTGACAATTACCTGAGTAACAAACATAAATACCTCTCGATTCACTTACCGAGTTAAAAGGTCTTTGGATTTTTTCTCTTTCGTAAAGTTTATCTGATCGCAAACTTGGATTTTGAAGCGGAAACCTGGATATTTTGGTTGAGAATATCATCGACAGGTTGGTGATGACAGTACGACAGTAAATCATCATCACCAGCCTATAAAAATCCCACTGCTGGGCACAGGCCTTTCTACATGGGTGAAACACACGATCAGTGCCATAATAGGGGACCATAACACCACCACGCTGGCCCAATGCGGGTTGGTGGGTTAAAGCGGTTGCAGTAAAAACCGGAACCAACGGCTTAACGTGCCTTCCGAAGCACGGAGGAGCTCGAGATAACAAACTTTGATTGAGCCATCCCAGAATCGACCATGGCGAAATTTGCTTTGTTCTTCGTATCAAAACCAGAGCGCTCAAACCAATACGCCACCGAGCTCCTCCACGACAGTAAAGACAATAAATTAAAACATGGGCAATATCAGTTCATAGAAATGGCTTGCAATTCAATTGATAATTTCATGATATTTCTATGAAATGTTGCAGCCAATGATCTATTATTTCATAGAAATGTTATAAAATTAGCAAATAAATATAAGAAAGCTGCAAAACATTTATATGAACTAAGTTATATACTTAGCGCATGTTCTAATTTATTGTCGTATTCTCATCACCCAAGGACCTCCAAACCGATCGGTCCTGCGCTGCCCTCATCCAAGGGATTCCCGTGACCCCTGATCATCGGTCCACCTTGTGGGGGGCCTACCAACGCTGCGTCTCCCGGTACGCGGCCGCCATTCGTGGACCTTTCCGCCCCAACGGCCGTCAGTCCTCCTCGCAATGTGACCTGCCCACTACCACTTGAGACTCGCAATTCTTTGGGCTACGTCAGCGACCTTAGTTCTCCTGCGGATCTCATCATTTCTGATTCGATAACGCAGAGAAACACCAAGCATAGCTCTCTCCATTGCTCTTTGGGTGACTTTGACTTTGACTTTCTATATGAAAAAGTAGATTTGCTTCAACATAATTAAGAAAAATTATAATTCCCATGCAAACAATTTTTAAATTATATTAACTAACAGCTTTTGGTGCAATTGCAAACTGTAGTTAGATTGTGTACTCGATAGCGCTCGGCGGTACTTCTCTTTGCGGCAAAGGCTGTTACCGTATACCTATGTCTCAAGTCAGGTCTCGCACGGAGTTGTCGCGTGGACTGCTACCACATATGGGCGGGAGCACCTAGATACCAGCTTTGATCATTTGATGCAGTCCAATGACGCGCTATGAGAACTGTCAACGATCCCGAGCTCACAAGCAGTATCGAACCCTTAAGCCCTTTGTATAATGGGGTGTCATAAGGAATATTTGATATGATACCCACGGTTTCTTTCTGCTATCGCACCGCTCGCCATCGGCAGGGATGCCATTCTCACACGTTGTAACCAAAATGGTCGCGTACTGTGCAATTTTAAAGAACCTTTCTCCCTCGTATGCTCAGCTTGTGGAATGAGCTCCCTGCAGAGGTTTTTGCGAACAAGTAGAGCATGGGGTGCTTCAAAAAAGGCCTTTATATAGATTTTATAGAGCAACGCGCTAGTGATACCCCTGGTGTTGCAAGCGTCCGTAGGCTACGGTAACTGCTTACCATCAGGTGGGCCGTATGCTTGATTGCCACCTTAGTGCTATAAAAAAAGGTGGGAAAATAGCTATGCACAAAAATAGGATACTTATAATATAAAATGATAAAAGCATATGTAATAAAATTTTTCAAATCTAAAAGATTTATAAATTGAAGTTTGCCATTAACTATACGAACCAAGAACAGCGAGAAGTGGTTATTTATTATTGTTCTGGTCTGCACAAGCATTCAAAACAATATTGTTATAGTTTTAGACCTAAATGCTTAGCCGTCAGCGTATCTGGTGTATTCACTGAGCACAGCATTATGGGCAGATTATCCCAGACTGTAGGCTAGCCGCTCTCTAAGCACAATTGAGCATCGGACCACGAAACAGATAGGTAAAGAAGGCTGGCTTCGTATAGCGGAAGATAGCAGGAGAACAAAAACACAGATTTTTACGTAAATTAAAACAAAAAGGAACGATTCGTTTGACTTGATTTGAGATCCGTATAGTAGCCCGCTTTCTGTAGCTGTATGTATGATCTTCTCATCATCATCAGCCTATATACGTCTCACTGCTGGGCACTGGCCTTCCTACATGTGAAAACATATGAGGAGCTTGGGCGATAACACCATGCCAGATTGAGCCGAGGATGCAACGCTGCATCTACTTAGATAAAAATTACTACTTAACTAAAAACATTTCACTTTATTACAAAAATGCAGCAAATTAGTGTTGGTGATGATGAGGAACTATCTCAAATGAATCTGTGGGTGTCGTGTCGAATATTTGGGTTCTGATTTAGATTACAGTGAAAAAACATTTTGTAAAGATCTACATTTATTCATCTACTTCTCATGATTTAATTCTTAGATCATTAAAGCCCTTACTTTTTTTCACTTTTAGCTTTTTAACCCCCGACGAGAAAAAAGGGGTGTTATTAACCCCCGATGAGAAAAAAGGGGTGTTATAAGTTTGACGTGTCTGTCTGTGTATCTGTGTGTCTGTCTGTGGCATCGTCGCGCCTAAACGAATGAACCGATTTTGATTCGGTTGTTTTTGTTTGAAAACTGATGTGACTACGATGGTTGTTAGCTATAATTTATGAAGATCACTTCAGGCGTTTGATGACTATCAGCTCATTTCCTACATTATTATAGGGTTTTACTAACTTTTACAGATCCGAATTATTTGAAATTTGGTGTACTGTCACTTCGGTGACATTCCCATGACATACTATCCTTGACCTGATCCTATACCATCAAAAAGTCTGCAAAATGCTTAATTCTTCAGAAACTTACAGCAGATATAGCGTGTTTGGGCTCTTATGAATAGTCTCAATGAGGTGGTGTTAGATACATCATTAATAACGGGGGGGGGGGGGGGGGATTAATAATGTATCGGACACTTAAAACTTTTAATTTTGTATTTTATTATTTTGTTTTGCAATCAAATGACTCAAATTTCAAATCATTTATTCAACTTATCTTAGTACTTGTTGACGTCTAAAATAATATTACTAAATCAACTTGTTGGTGAAAGGGAGATAGTGATAAATGTTATACTCCTGGTGGTTATACTCCTAAACTTCTAAACTAACAAAAACTTACTTTACTGAGAAAAAACTTAGAAGGCTGTCATATAAAAGTACAAAATTATATATGAGGAGCTCGGTGGCGCATTGGTTTGTAGCGCTCTGGTTTCGATACGAAAAACCAAGCAACTTTCGCCATGGTCGATCCTGGGGTGGGTCAATGAAAGTTTGTTATCTCGAGCTCCTCCGTGCTTTGGAAGGCACGTTAAGCCGTTGGTTCCGGTTGTTCCTGCAACCGCTTTAACCCACCAATCCGCATTGGGCCTTTTTCCTAGGTTAGTGATGATGATGATGATTATATATTATATTTCATTATGTCAGACTGTTATGCTTGATGTGCTGCCGACTGTACGTAGGTTTTAGCATCACCACAGAATACATCATCACTATGATAATGGCACGAGAATATCTGAAACTATTTTTCTTTAGTTTGTGATCTAACTGATAAACCAAATACAATAACTATTCTATTGTTGAGGAGACCTCAACGGGGAAGTAAAGCAAAAAACGGATAATATTAGAGGTTAAAGTATGAAATTGCGGATTTGTACTGAAAAATTTAAATTCGTTTTTTTTTAATTTAACATATTTATTTAAATATCTACCATTATTATCTAAACATTGCTGTCATCTAACAGGAAGATCATTTATGCCTGTGCGATAGAACTCTGGTGATCTAGATTCTACAAACTCGGTGAAAGCATTTTGTACTGCCTCCTGGGAAGAAAACTTTTTATCACGTAGAAAATTGTCCAAATCACGAAAAAAATGATAGTCCGTTGGAGCAAGGTCTGGCGAATACGGAGGGTGACGAATGGTTTCTAATTGCAGTTCCTGTAGAGTTTAAACGGTTTCTCGTGCTGTATGAGTTCTTGCGTTATCATGGAGCAATAACGGTGAAGATCGATTCATGAGTCGGGGCTGTTTCACTGCAAGTTTTGCTATCATTGTTCGGAGTTTGACACAGTTCTGCCGTTATTGCTAGACCAGATCGGAGAAAGCTATAGTGAATAACACCATGCTGAGACCACCAAACAGTTACCATTACCTTTTTATTGGTAACTTTGCTTTAGGACACTGCTGCGGCGTTTGACCTGGGGTCAGCCATTGCATTTTTCGCTTACGGTTATCGTTAAGAATCCACTTTTCATCGCATGCCACATTTCGATCCAATATTCCTTCATTTCTGTATCGATTCAACAAGGCAACACAAGTTTCAGCGCGCGTTTCTTTTTGCAGATCAGTCTAATCATGAGGCACCCATTTTTCATATTATTTTTTATTTTATTGATTTGACGCAAATGAGTCAATATTGTTGGTAAGGCAACGTTAAACCATGCCGCTAATTCCTGGGTAGTTTGGCTCAGATCGGCTTCCACCATCTCTTTCAATTCATTGTTATTCACCTGTGTGAGCGGTCTTTCACGTGGTCACAAAATCTCCATCACGAAAGCGTTTAAACCAAAATCGCACGATGCGTTCATTAGCAGTCCCCTCTACAAACGCAACATTGATATTGCAAGCTGTTTCTGCCGTGTTAGTTCTGCGTCGGAATTCGTATTCAAAAATCACTCGAATTTTCGAAGTAGGTATCCATCTTTCTTGTCTATAAAAAAAACAACTGAAGTTTGATTATCGAATGTTGCACATTTTTTAAAAGAAGAACCCCATAGGTACCCTTTGAAAAAAGCTTCACTCAAAAATCTGAAACCATGAAGGTTCTATGTCAATTCGAAGTACCTTTTACAATGTAACTGCAACTTCATACTTTAACCCTTTAACCCCTATTATTATGATTTATAATTTTTTCGTCGTGTATATTTTTCTTTTCGTACATAAGAGATCATGGCGCTTTGTTTTTATGTTTTATAATTTAAGTTAGTATGTTTTTACTATATAACATATAATAATTGTTGAAAAATAATCCGTCAACCAGCGTTATCTCACCGGAGGGCATTTTCCCACTGGAATCTGATGCTTGAAAGGTTAAAATACAACAAAGCTTTTTAATTTGAAAAGTCTATCTCACAAACCTTTCTAAGTTTCGAGCTACATTTCCTACAAATCGTTGCAGAAACCCATGAGATCCATTACCGGTTTGGCTGCAAACGCGGTCTTTATACAACTGTGCTTCTTCAAAAAATCTCTTGAGATTTAAAGAAAGAAGATTCTCGGTAAAGAAAAATAGCTCTAGCAAGCTGACTAAACCTATAATTATACGAACATGTACGAATAACCGAGGAAATATCACTAACGAAATTATATAATGGGATTTCCCCAAGCTCAAACCATTCACGTGTTTTTCTCATGAAGACGCCTGTGCCCAGGAGAGGAATGGAAATTTGATCTTGATGATGACGATAAGTTAATGATGTCCCTGTCATGAACATTTTTTATACAAATAGACGACAAGCAAGCTGACGGCCCACCCGGTCGTAAGCGGCTATCGTCGCCTATAGACCTGCAATAACAAGAGAAAAATTAACTTGTTTGCAGGTGCGTTGTTATCCCGATGAAATGCTTTCTATGCCCATTAATTAAACTGGTTATCTTTCCCTTCAATCCGAAAAACAGCGAACTGTTTGACGGCTAATTCATTAAACTCTTAAGCTCTTGGTCAAAAAAGAAAGAAAATTTAATCAGGAATGCCTGTGCCTATTTACATATAATCATTCTTTAAACATTGTCTTTTTAAACATTGATGTCACGTTACTAAATTTATTGACAGAGACGCACAAAGCCATTTCTGTCATAGTAGCTAAACTAATAAACTTCGAAAATAGGCTTTAAATAATTTCTCAGAAAAAGGCCGAGTTTATTCGTACCGTGGAATACTTTTATTCGTTACACTGATTGATTATTCCCTGGAGTTAAAGTAGGATCCGATGTTGGGGCAACTGGTACAGGGTAGAGTAAGGTACATATTGTGAAAGGACTTTTATTACATGACTGAATGTTGAAGCCAGCGTCACATTTTGTAACTGATCTTATTCAGATGGAATAGAAGCGGGTTTCGCACTCAACCGTACGAAAATGGATAAACCTAAAGTTGATATTTTTCTCAGCATTTTAAAGGTAAAGTATTTGCAGTGTGTATTTTATGTCAAACGCGAATACTTACATTATATTATAAAAGTGAGTACGGTTGGGAAAACCATGAGCTGCATATTCTTTTCCAGTGTAGTGTATCATCATCAAAATCATATCAGCCTATGATGTTCACTGCTGAACAAAGGCCTCCCCCATCGATTTCCAAATGGAACGGTCGTCTGTCCATCTAGTGGGAGGCCGTCCTACTTTGCGCTTTCCAGTACGTGGTTGCCATTCTAGAACTTTGACGCCCCACCGTCCGTCCAAAGTGAAGTGAGATGAAGTGTATAATAATTTGATATTATTCCCACGTTTTACTAGGAGGTAGTACCTATCTAACGGCGCGAAACCTGATCGTAAGGCTGGGTTGCCTGGCAGTTCCGCGAAGAGTAAAGAGTAGTAGAGTTAGCGGGGAGTTTTAGTGGTTATTCCCAGAGTTTAGTGGGTAATCTGATTTCTTCCCGAAAAAAAGGTACGTACCTAAGGGTACGTCTGAGTAGGTAACACCGTCCTTCCTATTTCGAAAGTGAAGCTATTTGCTATGTGTTTTTGTGAAGGGAGGTTGATAAAGAGCCTAGAGTGACCGAAAGAAGATAAAAAAGCCACAATACAATGCAAAAAGTCTGAATCACGCTTACAAAGTTTCGGAACACCGGTATATTAAACATAATTAGATTACGTAAGATAGTGCCTCAGGTTTGTCGATCACTCATGGCTCGAGCGCCCTGGAGACTAAGAGTCAGCAGGACACCTCACTCGGAGGTGATGCTTGGCGATTAGAAATCCTCCAGAGGCGAATTCGCCGTCAAGGCTTGAGGACCCCACCAAGGTTATTGCCTCCTTAAAACCTCGGTTACGCTGTAAAGGCCATCTGCGGCCAACAGCAACAGTCCGTCAAAACAAACGTATGATGGAAGCCTTCCAAGCCCCTCGCTGTAAATACTATTGTCAAATTATAACTCTTATTATGAATGCAATTAGGTTTTAGAGCTGTTACAGTATAAAAAAAATTTTAAACAAAAATGAAAACCGGCTTCAAAAAACTGAAAAGAGTCGGTGCTTCACTTTCTATTGTTTTTGGAAACCACTTAGCACCAACTCCAAAAATATGTTTACCAGTTTTTTGAAGTCGGTTTTAATTTCTGTTTAAATTTTTTTTTTCACAATTTTTAGTGATAACTTTCTACGGTCGAAGCTAGATGGTTGACCGTCAACTAATAGTGTTTGCTACTATCGTATCGTTTCACTAAAAAGTCATTGGAAAAGCAAAAATTCGCAATTTCGCATATGTAGATGACTTAATAATTTCAGTTTTTTTTAAATTTAAAACCTAAGTACCCAACTGTTTTTGAAAATTTTTTTATGGGACCAAATGGAAGCTATTCCGCATCGAACAAAAGAAGAATCACGTAAATCGGATCAGTAACCTCGGCGTAATCGGTGTACATACATAGAAAAAAAAAAACATACCGGCCGAATTGAGAACCTCCTCGTTTTTGAAGTCGGTTAATAAAAAAAGCATTGCTATTATTTTCCGAGACCTTAAAGAAACGAATATTAATTAGTTGACATTGTCAATTGTTCCAGATATGAAACTTGCGAGATCTGCTGACTCAACACCGTTTCGCTGATAATAAACCTTGGTAAGTGGGTACCTTTAAAAAACAATAGCGTTAGGTGATACAGTAGGGACAACGACCTCTGTTCACTCTGACCTTTCATTGGCTTAATATTCATACTTATTCTTTACTAGCAAATGACGACCGGCTGGTGACTAGTCTGTGTCCCTTGCTATACAGACTATATGGTCCCGGGTTCAAATCTCGGTGGGAGCAAATATTTGTATGATGAGTACGAGCATTTGTTCACGAGTCATGGATGTTTATATGTTTATTTAGTGTATTTCTAATATTGATATACATATTATCAATATTTATCCGTTATCTAGTATCCATAACACAAGCTCCGTTCCCTATTATATGGTTGAGCGGAACGATGGCTGGCACATGCGTCATACCTGTGAACAGGTGCTACTAGTGGAAATGGTCACATCTAAACTTCCTTGATTTTGTAATAATTTATTTACCTATACACCAATAGTATCATTTTTGAGGGATGTAGGTATATGGCATTTTATGAATTATTGTTCTACAATATAATTATTATTGTAATGACGTGGTCACACAAAAAGTGTTTAAAATTAATGAACATGTCTTTATTCATGCCCACCAAGAAGCACTTTCGAATCGTCAAAAGTCACATTTGTATAACTATCACAAAAATATCATCATCATCAGACTATACATTATTATTTTGACGACCGGCTGGTCGAGCGGTCTGTACCCCTTGCTATGCAGGCTACTCGATCAAAAGGTCCCGGGTTCGAATCCCGGTAGGGACAAATGTTTGTATGATGAGTACGAGCATTATTTTACGAGTCATGGATGTTTATATGTTTATTTAGTATATTTCTAATATTTTATAGACATATTATTATCAATATTTATCCGTTATCTAGTATCCATAACACAAACTCATAATGATGCTTACTTTGGGCTAGATAATAGTGTAAGAATATTCTTATTATTTTTGTTGTAGTTTTATATCTCAGCTTTTTACAGCTGGCTTAAACTGAACTTACGGGCTTTTGCCAAGTAAGAGCAGTGTGTGGTGTGTTATAATAGCGGATATGAAATGTGTTGTTGAACTGAGAGTATTTCATTATCATCAATGTTCATGAATTTTCGGACGATTCTACAGGTGTCTAAAATAGCGGCTTTTTGAAGGGTTATATAAATGCTGTCTTTTAAATCTATAGATTTTAAGCTATGGTGGAAATGATAGGGTATAACTCCCGTGGTGGAGAGAACAATGGGTATTACGTATACTTTTTCTTTATTCTAGATTCTCATAACTTCTTCCTTGAGTTCTGCGTATTTGTTTATTTTTTCAGCTATAGTCTTTTTTAAATTATGTGTGTTGGGAACTGCAATATCTATGAGGTAAGTAGTTTTGTTTATTATGTCCTTTAAAGTTATATCTGGTCTATTGTAGTGAATGGTCCTGTCGGTAAGTATAGCGCGGTCGTAATATAATTTATGTGAAGTGGTTTCTAGAACATTGTCAGGAGTGTATTTGTAGTAGGGAGTGATTGTGTTTTGTATGAGCTTGTGTTTGATTGCTAAGGCTTGGTGAATTATGTTAGTTACTTGATTATGTCTATGTGTGTAGTCTGTCTGTGTCAGGGTTGTACATGCTCCTGTTATGTGTTGGATTGTTTCTGGTTGAGTGTGACATTAACGGCATTTTATTATTAATATTATTATTATACATATTACGTCCCACTGCTGGGAACAGGCATTCCTCATGGGAGAAACACATGAGGAGTTTGGGTCATAACACCACCACGCTGGCCCAATGCGGGATGGTAGATTCACAAAAATATACTAACTAACAACGTCATAGTGTCTGTCTGTTTGTCCGTCCGTCTGTCCGTCAGTCTGTCTGTTATGTCTGAATTTACGTTAACTAACAATATACAGTATGTTTATGCTGCTCTAGCTGTCTTCGCTGTGTGTGTTCTGTTCTTTATAGAGTGGTGTAGTATATAAAAATAGCTGTATCAGCGCATTCAAAAAAGCCCACTACGACCGGTCCATCACCAAGCGTGCTATGAACGGGCCAGTAGCAAATTTACATATAAAACTGCGTCATTGCTTTTCGTGCCTGAAATAGTAGATTGCTTTATAAGGGTGGAAAGGAATCAATCCCTACGAGGTTGTTAGAAAGCTATAGTCCGAGTAGGGTTTGATTCCTTTTACCCGTGTGTAGCACTCAACTTTTCATTTCAAATGCAAGGAAAATAAAAAATAGTTTGTCTAATACAATTTATTAATAAAAATACTCCTAACATGAATAGAACCTATTTAAAATTAATTGTAACGTTAGTACAATTTGAGAACTGTATTTTTAAATTTGGAACACATCGCGTTACTGCCTACTGGCCATTCAGCCGAATACTTTTTTTTCTCCATTGTACCACAGATTGTACATAACCTAATTCAGTTCTATTTTTAAATTTTATATTCCCGCCCTAGGAAAGAAAGCAATTGGTATGAGTTTTTCCCGCCCGGTGGTGGGAACTAGCGTTTTCCTCTCAATGTTCAGATCAAGAAAACGCTACTTTCCGAACATGAGGAATGAAAAGAATTTTCCGTAGTATACTCGCACATAAGCAGAACGGTTCCGTTTGATAATCGACGGGGGAGGCCTTTGTTCTGCAGTGGACATAGAATGATGATGATAATGATGTATGTCAAGCTATACAGCTCTGGAACGCACTACTTCTCCATATTCAAGAGGCCAAAAACAAACTGGCTTTCAAGCAGTCAGTTCGCAGTCTTTTTTTAGAGTCTCCTCCTTTATTCAATTGATATATCTATCCTCATTATTTCTGTATTTATTTAATATGTATTTGTTATATATATGTATGTGTATGTGTATGTATATATATATTGTATATTTTAATTTTTAAAACAGTTGTTCTTGCACTACCTATTTAATTATTTTGAACTCAACTTTCCGGTTGACTGGTAGAGAATGCCTAAAGGCATTAAGTCCGCCAAATTGTAACTCATTTTGTGCAATTAAAGTCTAAATAAATAAATGACGCGTAGCTATTATGGTTGACACTTATTATTATAGTGTTGCTTACCACTTACCCTCACGGCCTCTTTCTGTCATCGCGCTCGCCGTCGGCAGTGGATTCATCCTCACAAATTGTAACAAAGTGGTGGTACTGTACGGTTTCAGAGAAACTTTCTCCCACGTACGCTAAGATTGTGGAATGAGCTCCCTGCAGAGGTTTTCTCAAATGAGTACAGCATGGAGTTCTTCAAAAAACTGGTTTTTACAAGGTCGGCAACGCGCAAGTGATACCCCTGGTGTTGCAAGCATCCATAGGCTACGGTAACCGCTTATCATCAGGTGGCCCCTATGCTTGATTGCCACCTTAGTGGTATATAAAAAAACTTATTTAGAAAAAAGATAACACTTACAACTAACTATTAGAGTTTGCTTAAGCATCTATTTGTCTCCGAAATTACGGTTATAAATAACAGCTCCTAATTCAGTGTCACATTACAGAGGATATTGAGTCCCTATAAATTTTATTGGAGACACATGTTCGATCGTGTTTCGGCCAATGACCTGGCTTAGTAGTTTTATGGACTTGTTTAAATTTATTTTTTAAGGCAAGACTTTTTCGTCTTGTAGGCGGCAACAGTTGCTTATGGTTTTTTAAAGAAAGAGTTGCTTCTCTGTCTTCTCTTCTTTGCCCTGCCTCTTTAAAAACGTTGCTTGTATGATAAATCCAGAAAAATAAATCAGCCAAACATCCTTGGGGTATCATTAAAAAATGCTTATTCGTTTTGCAAGGTGGGATTCCTGTCTTGTGAAATGAATCTGGTACAATTGTTTTTCTTATTGCGTTCGTGCACTAATTGCTGTATTTCAGTGTGAAGCGAAAGGTTGTCGCATGGCGTACTGTGTGTGGGCGCTGGTGGAGGCTTTTTGAGGGTGCAGGATCGCAGACAAAACACCTTTTTTGTATAAAATAAAATTTATTTGCACACACACGTACACCGTACACAACAGTTGTAACAAAATGGGCGAAAAACAGGCAGAGTTGCTATTACCAAAAAAAATTAAATATTTTCCAGTAAAATAATTTATGTTGCTTGCAATAAAGGTTGACAAGGAATTTCATAGCATATGGGAGACATTTCATCTCTTTAGTAGCCACTTAATGAGCCGTCGGTTTTCTTGTTGTCTAGTTGTACAAAACAAATACAGAGCATGGCAAGCATTAATATACCTTGTATCCAAAATGACCAGCAATATTAGTGATTCCTTGATATTGTAGGAAAGGAGGGTATCTATAGGCATGTAATCACTTACATCAGTTGGTAAGGGTAATCGTCTTTACGACAGTATTTTAACAGCCCGCACTTATTGATATACTAATTTATTTGACACTGATGGATGGTTCACATCCTACGCCTTTATCGTGCCACGCGAACTATTTACCGAATGTTTTCAAAGAAACCCTGGCATGGCACGTCATTCTTCAAACACCTTCAAAAGAAAAGAGTTCGTTTACTGAAATGAACAATACGTTACACGGTTTAGGCGGGAGTAAAAAACCTTTTCGGCCTTTAGAAGTTAGAGAATGTTCTGGAAAAGATGTAATTGGCTTTTTTAAGGCTTAGGGACTAAATGCATTCAACGAAAGTTGTTTTTTGAAAAAGTATAGCAGGCGTTTTGGAGTTTGGCGTTTTAGCGTTTCTCTGTGTACTCCACCAGGTTATTAGGAATAATATCTAAACTTTATATAATCATTGCCTAATGCGGGACAGAACCCACTACCTCTTACAAATCGGATGCCTGCTCTGATCACTGAGCTTGAACCCTATGATTTTTATTAAGTCTAGCTCTTTTTACACTTGTGGTAGTGGGCAGACCACATCGCTAGCAGAACCAGTAGCCGTTGGTTCGGAAAGGCTCTGCAGTCCACAGGCCGGAAAATGCAGAGTGGAAAGCCTCAAACAAGGTGGACCGACAATCTGGTGAATCTGGTGATAGTCGCTGATAGCCGCTGAATGCGTGCAGCGCATCACCGATCATCGTAGAAATCTTAAGGGAATCCTTTTCCCAGCAGTGGAGGTCTTTGGGCTAAAATGATGGATGATGATGATCTCTTTTTACGTATTCCTTGGCACCTAAACGAGTAGTTTAACAAGTACTACTTCAAATGCTTTTTTTTGTATATAAAAATTGTTCGTGTGCTACCCAAACAAGCAGCTAAAATACTCATATTCACCCGTTTTCGTATAGTATATCTAATATTCTATACAGCAGTATTGCGTCGTTAATACTAATAATAAAATACGTACAAGGTATGTGTGGAGGGAGTGGCAGGCGTCACGCTACCTCGGAACTGTACATAGTCACGATACGCAGAATATAAAATTGCTGCGTTTTAACAAACACGAATATCCTCTGATTTTAGGAATCAATCTCAAGTTTTCTACCTAATACGGAAGTCAAAGTTGGATCGCGTTTGATCATTACTGAGTCAGCATATTTTTTGCATGATAATTTGATATTGACCGACGAATGCTTTCCAATCATTCAACCGGTGTGAATGCGGGGTCAGAGCTGGTTCGACAGCTTCATGCATACAGCTTCATCCATACAAATGGAAAATGGAAAAAAATGCGTCGAATAATGTAAACGTATGAACTTTGATTGTGGACTCACACAAGAAAAAAAGTATTTTCACACACTAATCATTGATCTGAACAACATTTACAATAGACGATAAATAAAGAAACAAATATGACCCTCTATACAATATCGCGTAGCTAATCGTCTTACTTCATATTGTCGTAATTTAATTTAAAATTTACGAAAAAACAAAGTTGAAACTACAGCATTAGAAATACATTATGACTTCTGCAGCTCTTCAGCTGAAAGCACCAAAACCGAGTAACGTTCGCCTCTTGCAATAACTTGCAAAATCTTGAAATAGCAAACAGCGTACCCAGATGCATCATCATCATATCAATTATATCAATCAATCAATCAATCAATCAATTTTTATTGTGGAACACAGGTAACAATCAAGGTTGATATAAACATAAAATACAATTCCAGCTGTGACCTACCATTTCGGCATACAATTATAATGAAATCAGCGCTAAGTAATAAAACACAATACAATTCAGAAAAAATCATAAAATATTTGCATCCGCCTAGAAACAAAACGGACCAGCACTGAAAAACTACTTACAGAGTCCTGACATTCAAAAATTCTGCCAAAGTATAACAGCATTTGTCAAACAGAAAATCTCGCAGCTTGTGTTTGAAAGAATATAAATCACTATTAATCCTTTTTTTATTAGGAATTTTGTTATAAATTCGGGGTGCAGCACAAAACACACTTTTATTAAGTAAGGCAGTTTTGCTAGGGATAATACGAAGTTCATTTCTATGGCGGGCAGTGTTATGAAAATCAAACAACTCTAAATTTTTTACCACTAAGATAGCACATTCTTGTATATATAAACATGGAAATGTCAGTATACCAAATTTTTAAAAATATGGTTTGCACGAGTCAGTTTTTATCAAATTGTATATTGCTCTGATACACCGCTTTTGTGCTTTAAAGACCATGTCTTTACCTGTCGCATTGCCCCAAAATATGATACCATATCTTAGTGTAGATGAGGCATAACCACGGTAGGCTGTAAGTAATGCTTCGGCATTCACTATTTTACTGAGCTTGTAAAAAGCATACGAGTATTGGTTAAATTTTTTGCAAACGTGGTCAATATGAGATTTCCATTTCAAATTACTATCGATTAATAGACCTAAGAATTTACTGGTTTTAGTTTCACCAATTGCATTCTCTAAATAATTAATATTTAATTGTACAGGGTTAGTGTTTCTTTGTTGAAATGACATGATTTTTGTTTTGGTTAAATTGATTTTAAGATTATTATTGTCCATCCATGCTATAACACTGCTGAACAAAGGCTGACCAGTTCGACTGTCCATCTAGTGAGAGGCCGTGGTCGCCATTCTAGAACTTAATGCCGATGGCCGGTGATCTGCTTTGCGTGCTATGTGCCCTGCCCACTGCCACTTTAACTTACAAATCATAATATGAGCTATGTCAGTGAATTCGGTTCTTTTAAGGATTTCATTATTTCTGATAGGCTCTATACAATTAAAAGTATTTACCTTGACAGCTTGTTAAGAACCAGTGAAAAAGGCTTTTGTTGACGCAGCAAGAACGGCTTACAATATTGATGATACCGATTCTTTTGTATATTGTCGCGTACACTGTTACAAGAAATAAAGGCATTCACGCCTGCTCTGTGCCGTGGGAAAAGAACGTGGTATGTGGGACTTTTAACTCGTCTAGGACGATAAAGACCTAGGCTGTAACGATACTATTGCTTTACTCTAGGGTAAGTTTCCCTTATTCAAGAGGGTCTGCCTTGCATATGTAATTCCATCTACGCTTAAATATTCGGACCAACCAAGTGACATTGCTACTATTTGAGAGAGCTGATGTAGTTAGCTGACAGGTTCCGGCCTGTTATAGGAAGCCATGAATTGAATTATATGGCCAACGCAGTTACGAAATTTCCGCGCCACCCTGAACTTTCCTTTTTATGCAGATCTTCTGAGGGGTCTTTCTCTCGGAACCTCTTCTCATCCTCTCACAGAAGGTGTAAAGGAACCAGCAACTTTACTTACGAGGCAGCCCGTGGACTCCCTATTATTGGCCGTTAGATTTGCTCTACCTGACGTACTGGACTGGAAGGTTTATTATATACCTTACCTGTATTTCAGTTTAGATTGGTGGTAACTACTTAAAAGTCGAAATTCCAGATATTTAGACTTAGATTCTCTTGTTTTTGTATTGCGGAGAAAAGTTTCTAAGTGTCTGTAGTTTTGAAATACCTACATTGAGAGGATGATATTTTTTTAATCAACAGACATAACTCATGAAATATGAAGGATTGAACATCAATGTCAAAGTCAAAGACTGTGTTAAAGAGACGATCTGATCTCCGAAAAACTCTTAGCGATAAACTTCAACCAAAAGAAGAGATTATTGCAAGAATGTAGCTTCAACTCTTAATATGGCAATAAAATATTAGAAAATAGTCATGTGACATCACCTGTTCAACTAAAAGATGTTTCGGTATTAGTTCTTTAGAAATCGTTATTTTGGCAGAAGGAAGTCTTACCTATGTTCTAAAAGTCTTCATAGCACGTGTCTTATGACTTTTAAATCACAATCATAAAAAAATAACAAATACTTGTAGTCATCATACAAACATCGGCTCTTACCGGGATTTGAACCCGGGGCCCGTGACCAAGAAACCTGTATAGCAAGGGGTACAGACTACTCGGCCAGCCGGTGGTCTATGAATAATTCTGTACGTACATTTTACTGTTTTTCTATTACTAATCATTGGTACAATTAGGTTTAGAAGTTTCTTTTCTGGTTATTAATCTATGTCAAAAGCAGTTCAGTTAAAAAATAATTGTGAACGGGATAAAGACACACACGGCATAGTAACTTATTCGTATATAAATTTAATGACTGTTGATAAACCGTTATTATATTTTATTTCATTGAAGCGCTGTTCTTTCCATTCTTGAATACAAACTTCTTCACAGACATTGTTAGGAAAAACGAACGAGCAAAGAACCTTGTTAGAAGAAACGGAATTATTTTTTCCAATATATCAAGATCACATACCTTATTTATGTCATGTCCTAAAAGTATACAATGTCATGCAAAGAGCTGAAGATTGAGACATTCTGCAATCTAAAGGCAATACATATAAAAGGACAAAATTGTGTTATTATATGTGATTTTGTCCTCATCTAGCTACTTAACAGAAAAGATTAAAAGCAAAAAAACCTTTTTTAAAAAATCTTTTATTTAAATGCTGTAAAAAGAAGAAACTAAAATTTTCCTTTAAAATTTTTATTTTAATAACCTCATTATAAACAATTTATATTATCACAAAAGCTTGTCGCGAGGATTGTGTAAGTACCTATAAGTATTTAATTAAACTGATATTAAAAAAAAACTTAGCAGATTAAGTTATTCAATTAAATAGATACTAGTTTATATACACAAGTAAATCGCGCGACAAGCTTTTATGATCATATTAATTGTGTATAATGAGGTTATTAGTTTGTAGTTAAAATTTTAAACGAAAATTTTATTTTCTTCTTTTTAGAGCATTTAAATAAAAACTGTTTTTAAAAAGGTTTTTTTTTCCTTTTAATTCATTTTTTACATTTTAGTTATCGCTGGCTATGCATAAAAAACGCTGAAAGTCTGCCATATTGGATTAAGAGTGATGTCAGCATATTTATCTAATTATTCTCCGCAAGCCCGTTCATTTGATACCCACATTGCAGAAGTGCATAAAAAATAACTATTCCGCCATCTTGAATGTTCAGCCATATTGGATTTAGAATGACGTCACATTATTTTTCGAGTTACTCTCAACAAGCCCTTTCATTTGATACCCATATTGTAGAAATGCATTAAAAATAACTATTCCGCCATCTTGGATGGTCCGCCATATTGGATCTAGAATGACGTCTAAATGTGTATACAAAATTTCAGCTCAATCGGTTGAAGATTCCACCCGAACAAACATACTTACATTGCCAGTTAAATAAAAGCTTTTAAAATGGTTAATCTTCAATAGCTACTTTTTCTCCGTCTTTTTTGTGGATCGCATATAGTTTTCTATATCCAATTAAACAAATTATTCTGCTCAGCGAACCAATTTCTGTCACCACACACAGGTCCCGTTTCAAGCAGTAGCCTTGCAATTCACACACGTGTTAATGTCGTGACTGGTACGACCTTAGCGTGTTATCAATCGATAAAGTTAACCCCAAACAAAATGACTTTTACACCCTTCGAACAAGGTTAGTTTTACTGTGTAAATGCTACGATTAAGAAGTTGTCCACTGTATAACAAGCAAAAATATCGACCGCCCTATTTAAAGTCAACTAAGAAATGCTTATTTTCTAACGGTAAAAAATGGTATTGGTATAAAAAGTAAGGTCGGTGTAAATTCGGAGCCAGACTTTTTTATTCAACTAGATGACAAGCAAGCCGACGGCCCACCTGGTGGTAAGTGGCTACGATAACCTATACACTTCTGCAAGGAATATATTACTTGCAGGTGCGTTGTCATCCCGAGGCCTAACTATGATATGTTTAACATATCCAGTAATCACATTGGGTACCTTTCCCTTCCATTATAGAAGATCATAGACAAATACCGTTACGTCTTGGTAAGCGAATTCTCAGCTCTTCTTTACTAAATATTTTAATAGCAACTGGACCTTTGATAAGAGCGAGAAATCTTAGCCGATGTTAACAGCGCAGCGCAATACCATTATCAAGTGTGCAAACAGCAAGAATGCTGAAGAAAAAAAACAAAAGCTCTGAAAAAACTCTAAAGATTTTTCTTTACTTAATATAAGTATATTGATGTTCTCTTTTCTATAAGTCTATTATAAGTTGTGTTTTATTTAAAATCATTGCTATTATATAAAATATATACCTATTGTTCGAGCGCATCACTAGCTCGATGTTTACCAAGCAGCGCGTCCCATCCCTACGTTCCCTCTCTCTTGCTACACCGAGCCACGGGGTCGGACGTACCTTGCTTTTTCATCTAAATATATTGTAAAAATTCTCTCGATTAAACCTCAGTTTGCCACTAAACTTGCATCTATCCATAGGCCCAAGCCCAAACACCTATATTAAATATATTTATATGAAGTAATGTTAATACAGGATGTTAGGGGGACGCTCTCGAAAACCTCGCCACCCTAAACACGATTTGTTGAAAAATGAATTCGCGATTTCAATTTTTTTTAGCAAGTCGTGTTTAGTGTGACCAGCACTCGTATTCGACACCGTCCCCCTAACACCCTGTATTTTGATCACATTGGATTACTTTTCGAGCATTTTTCGTTTTGCTGTGTGTTCTATTATCATTTAAACTTGGCTCTCTCATACTCACATCCATCGCAGCAGCTACGACAAATGCTGAGTGGCATTTTCAGCGTAATGAGTAAACACAGATTTTATTCTTTTTTGTGTTAGAATTAAGCCTTTTATATTATAATGCTGAATAAAGTTTTATTCTATTCTATTCTTTTCTAAATTAAAAATAGAAATAGAAAAAAAGTTTCTAAGGCAGAAAAATACAATAATAGTGAAAATCTATACTAAAACAAATGCACCAAAAAGGTCCCGCTCAGCATAAAGTCGCGACAGGAACTGCCACGACGCTGGTATTCTGCGAATGGGTTGTGATCGGGCGGATGGCTCCGAGTAAACACTTAGACCACACGTACAGAAATACTTTTAATTATAATTAAAATTTAAACGCTTAAAAAAAGACAAATACAAAACTTTCTTAGGTTACTGAATTTCATAATAGATTTAAATAAAGTTCAAGGTCGTAAGTCCGTTGAACATGAATTTGATACACTATCAAGTGTAATTTATTTGCAGATAATATATCTTGACCATGTTGGTCTATCTCTTCTAACTAAAGTATTTAAAGACTATCAATTTGTTCTCATATTACGTGGTATATTCAATTTATTTTCTCCTGCAGTATTGGAGTGTTTAGGTTTTCCACTGCCTTTCCTATTCCAGCCGTGAAAAAGTAGGCTGTATATATGTGTGAAGCGAAAGGTAGCTAGTGCAATTTCAGGACATGTGGGTATTAATATCTTTAGTCTTAACAATAACAACGCATAAGTAACAGCTATTTGATTGATTCTGTAGGTTTCTGTCGAAGATGTCACCTTACCATTAGGTGTATCTACCGTATTTCTGTTTAACATTCTTTGAGATGAAAAATGCAAAGATGAAAAATGTAGTGTTTGAGATTTGAGTGCATTTAAACAATGACAGACGCTTCATTTCAGGCTCTAACAACGTTACTAAACAGTGCTGGAAAGTAAGCATAACATAATGAGTCAAAGGAACAAAAAAAAGGAACATCTTTAGTCTACCCAAAAAGTTTTAATAAATTAAGCATTTACATATGAACAATCGCCATGTTGTGTACTCCCCAAATCAGTTACAAAATCAAATCGGTTATTCTCCTTGTAATCAACAATCAAAGCAAGATCAGGTAATCGTATTTAGGAGGGACCAAAACTTCCTTCACAGAGTAAATATTCTAAATATTCATCAAAATTATTGTATTTTAATATAAAGAGTCTCACCGCGAATATCAGCATACTTCAAAACTTTGGTAATTGAAAAACGAGCTTATTATTATCTTTATAAGGACTGTTTTTTGATGATTGGAATTTCGTTTTATTTTAAGTACGGTTTAAGGGTTGTGGTGGAACCTTAACCTTCCCTAAGCCTGGTGAATAAAATAACACCGTGAGTCTAGTGGGGTCCAGAATACTTCAAAACAAGATGCTATATTCCAAGATCTTTTTAAATATAAAAAATAAAAAATAATATTTAATCAGTGAAAATAATAATATTATAACGTGGATGATAGAACACAGAACCACTTAGCAAAAACAGATCATTTTCTGTTTGAACAGAAATATAAAATTCATTTTTTTGGAAACATTTATTTAATGTCATAAAAACATTATCATTAATACCTAATCTTTGCATTATTGTTAAACAATAAACCTTCGTTTTCTGCATTGCTTAGCAGTCTACTAATTATTACTTATAGTATTTGATAGTAATTACGTAGCTAATAAGCTGCGTTGCTTAGGAAAGGTAGCCAGTGTAATTGCTGGGCATGGACGGCATTTCATCTTAGGCCCCAGGATGACAACGCACCTGCAATATCAAGTGATTTTTCCTTGTTATTGCAGGTGTCTATAGGCGGCGGTAACCGCTTACCATCAGGTGGGCCGTCAGCTTGTTTGTCATCTAGTAGTATAAAAAAAAAGCTAGTGAAACAACACTCAAAGAAAAAGCAGCTAAAAATCAAGCAAAAACAATTTAAAATTATTCCAACATATTGAATATTACAATTTTACGCGCAGCAAGCCTGGTGGGGTCTAGGACGCCCGGCACTCAAGCAAACACGTCTTGTTCGCGCGGCGCATACATTAAAAATCAGCTACTAAGGGCTGTAGGACCAATATAAATGGCTGATGCATATATTACAGTAAGTAGATATTAACATTCGAAATTGAGTTGGGATTTTGATACTTTTAAATTTTCAATAGTAGCTTAAGAACTTACGGCTTGGCCACGGGAACGGGCGGTGGCGGCGGCGGCGGTGGCGGATCGGCAACCACTGCGCGGTCATTACGACGCGCTGCGAGGCCGACATCCAGACAGCGCGCAGTGGTTGCCGATTCGCGAGTCGCAGGACGCGCGTGCGGTGAGTTCGTGGCCAGGCCCTTAGACAGACATTGAGATAGCCTCGGGAGCCAATCGTATGATGATAGAACTATAATGAGGAACTGCTTATAAAGCTATCAGCTTCAAGAAGTAGGAGCATGCATAAATTCTGCAGGATCTAAAACAAAGCTGACAACTGCCAACAAAATACACCCTCAAGGTGTTACATAAGTTTTACCTATTATTTAACTTCTCTCACCATTCATCCATTGTTTCACCAGCCAACAACTCTTGAACAAAACTTTAAGATAATCGAGTGTGGAAATCTCTTGACACAGAACGTACCGAAAGTAAAATATTAACAGAGTGCTCATTCTGTAATTATTCGTGTGATTTAAGTTGACTTTAGGTATGATTTTTGAAATGCTTAAGTACCTATTTATGTAAAGAATTAATATTTGATGACAGGTACTTTTTGGAGTTGCTGCTAAGCTCCAGATAAAACGTTTTTATAATTTCAATTGAATTATTATTTATTTTTAGCGTTTTAAAATCAGTTAATTATGTCAATCATGACTTTAAACTTGCTTGTATTTGACTTTTTCCGTTCTTACTTAACCAACCAAAGAAACTGAGAAACAGAAACGTTAAAATGATGAATATCAATAATTGTAGTTAACTTTTCTGCGATCTCTTTAATTTATGTCCTTTTAAAATTTATCCTAAATATTTACTTTTATGACAAAAAGTGAAATCGCCATTTCGATCCACAGTTTACTTCCTACTATTATTTCTATACCCAAAACAAGATAAGCAAATAACCAGGCCACAAGCTCATTGTTCTGCAGAATTCTAATTTTCTCCGCCGATATCCAGGAAGCGGCTGATCCGATAACATCTTTAATTTGGTTCGCTTATAGGCTCGTTGAATAGTCCCGGATCTGTAATGACGATTTCTGGTTTTTGGAGTTAAACTTATTGAACGTTATGAATATTGAGAGGGGTTTCGTTATTATTTTAATTGTTTTAAATGGGAAGATTGAAAAATATTAAGGATTATTGGATGTTTGGTTATTATAAATAAACTCGGAGTTGGTTTTAAGTTTGTAGAAACGTTAACGAAAACTTTAACGTTGTAGAAAGCAATATGCTTGATGTAAGCACTCAAAGTTTAGATACAAAGTAAGATATAGTCAAAAACATCGATATTTTATCTTCTGTAAATACACCACAAGATAAGAAATGAGATTAGAAATCACAGACAGGAAATACAGGAAAAAAAGTATTTTGAAAATAAGTTCTTCAATAACTTGTTTCATAAATACCTTGATCTTTCCTTCATGACAACTAGTAACTTTTTAACAAGTAACAAGTTTTTTCTTTTTGTGTCCATACTTAGTTTCGTCATTTTTTATAGGACAAGGGTTTTAACAAGATTCGGTCCGCCTGATAGCAAACGTTTACCTTAGCCTATGTAGACGTTCGTAGCACCTTGGGTAATGGGTACTAGTCATGAGCTGTTTTGAGTACGACTTTTATGTCAATCGCAACGTAGTGAAAATTACGGATTTTTAATAAGTCCCAGCTGACTTGTTGCTAACATTACTTAACATTTTAGTTATAAATTTAATGATTAGTAGAAAAGTGCTATACATAATAGATGTTTACGTGCCACAACCTTCTTCCCTGAGGTACAGGTGGCTCAAGGAAGAAGCACATGAAATATTAGGGACTATTCAAAGCCCTTTCAAAACACAAAACAGTTCAAAATGATTATAATTTCTCGCTCATTCATGCCAAAGGAGCTTTGTTTTTGAGACTCCAAACAATTACGCCACGGAATAATTAGGTTACCGTTAGATAATTTTCCATTCAATGGGAAAAATAGACCTCTTATTCTGGAAATATTCGACACAACATCCCAAATTCCGAACCACGCCTCATAGATATAGCTAACGATGGCTAATTTATAAGAAAAGTC
This sequence comes from Nymphula nitidulata, assembly GCA_947347705.1. Classification (NCBI taxonomy): domain Eukaryota; kingdom Metazoa; phylum Arthropoda; class Insecta; order Lepidoptera; family Crambidae; genus Nymphula; species Nymphula nitidulata. The sequence goes on from OX374636.1 coordinate 15,041,170, forward strand.
CCTCAAATATATTATGGTTAATACCAGGATTTGTCAACTAACGATGTGGGTTAATCCTTACTCATGGGGTATATAAATCTAATGCTAGCAGTAGTTTTTTGGGTTTCAAACATGATACTTTGCAGACTACAACTTTAAGACCAAATTTATAACTAAGTATATAAAAATTTGGTTTGTTTATTTGCATAATTCTACAGCAATTTATTAAGCTAAACATCATTTTAAATCCAGATATATTCATATTGGTGAGATATTCAGTACCCCTAGCACGAATATAATATTGTAGGCGTCCCCTAAGGATCTCCAAGTCAATCGCTCCTGCACTGCCCGCATCCATCGGCTCCCGTGACCCTCACCAGGTCGTCTGTCTTGTGGGGGGTTCCCAGTACGCGGCCGCTACTCGACCACTCGAGGACCTTTCCGCCCCTATGGCGTCAGTCCTTGCGATGTCGCCAGCTCACTGCAACTTGAGGCTCGCATTACTTTGGGCTATGTCGGCGATCTTAGTTCTCCTGTGGTTTTCATCATTTTTGATTCGAACATGCAGATAATTATATCTTGTTCATCATCATCATCACCAGCCTGTATACGCCCCACTACTGGGCACACGCCTTCTTACATGGGGAGCTTGGGCTATTACACCACCACGCTGGCCCAATGCGGGTAGGTGGGTTAAAGCGGTTGCAGTAACAACCGGGACCAACGGCTTATCTTGCCTCCCGAAGCACGGAGAAGCTCAAGATTATAAATTTTGGTTGACCCATCCCGAGATGACCATGGCGAAAGTTGTTTTGTTTTCGCAATCTAAACCAGAGCGCTCAAACCACTACATAAGTATCATTGTTATTTCATTTTTATTTAAATAATTTATAAAAAAATTTATTTATAAAGAATTTATAATTTAATTTTTGTTCGTAAAAAATAATACCTTCATATTTATTTAATAAATAAGGCAATCCCTCAGTAGCAAAATAAAAAATATCTCGTAAGGATTCTTAGAAGACGTATACACTTATAAATGGGATTGCTAAAACATTTGTCTCTCCACCGTTTGTCGCCGCAATGTGCTGTCGCTGTAGAGTTTGTCACGATTATCGCCGTTTTATTTGTCGCTTTGTTAACGATTGTCGTCGTTTTATTTGTAGCTCGTTAGTACGTCACGGAGTCAATAAGTGACTTCATATTATTTTTAAATAATTTCCGAAACATATACCGAAGTAAGAGTTAGTATCTTCCTATGCTAAATAAAATATGATTTACAACTTGTCATACTTTTTATATTAACGGGTATAGGAACGAGTATAGCAACGTTTTTGCAATGTAAATAGGTTTTTGTATTATGAAACTATCTAAATAACTTGAGGGAAAAGCTATTTTAGGTTGTTAAGGTAAGGTCATAGCTCTGTATAAGGCTGCAGGTTGTTGACTTGGGATAGTAGCAGCGGCTGAACAAACATTAGATGTCAGTATCCTCAATAACGAAGATGTGGGTAATCTAAGATGAATGGGTGTCAATTTGGATGTTGCTAGAAATTTATTTGACATTGAAAGTGCTATTAAACGGACTTTCAACCCACAATCTTTCGACACTTACGGACAACCTTTCTTTATTATTGCTAAAGCTACCAAGAAAGCAGTAATGGTGTAAATAGAATTGTTACTTTTAAGAAGGCTTAAGTTCTTGTTTTAGAGAAATACTTTTCAATATTTGGTTCTAATAAAACAATAACGCACTCAAGTTAAAATCGAAATAGCCTTCCATATATCGATAGCGATATACAATGTAATTGCATATCGCTGGCCAGGTAAAACCACTGAGACAGCACTGTGATATAAGTTAGTCGGCTTGGTTAGAAAGATATGACAGGCATTTGGATTAAAAAAATATATGAATCCACTGTTAGCAAATTGCTACGATCTTATAAAGGCTGCGGTAATCGCCTTGCTTGCCACCCTTGTGTGTAAAAAAGAAGTAAAAAACAAACTAAGAAATAAATGGAAGGGTAAGCCGGAACATATGTCGGCTTTCATAAGCCCAAGATCTCAATCTTTTACTAACAGAATGAGACATTAGATGTGAGCGCGTGTAAGAAATGATTTTAGACGCCACATGCGTAAGGGACGACCTTAGCGACAGTGCTCAAACTTCCTAATTTTGACGGATTTTTCTCACAGTATTTATAGCAGACTGTGAGAAAAATCCGTCAAAAATGTTGGTTACGGCTCCAAAAGATGGCCTATCTCGGGATGTGATTTATCTCCATGCCAAATTTCATTTATACCGGTTCAGCGGCTTAGGAGTAAAAAAATTAACAGACAGACATTTTTTTATACACTCATTATCCACCTATTATCTAGCCCAAAGTTATTAAAAGCTTGAGCTATAGATACTAGATAACGGAGAAATGTTGATAATTATATATAATAAGTACATAAATATTAGAAATATACTAAATAACTATACAAAATATCCACGACTCGTGAAAAAATACTGGTACACATCTGCTCCTACTGTAAGTATAGTAAAGGGTACAAGCCACTCCACCATCCGGTCGCCATTGTTTTTAGTTTACGTCGTAACAAATTGTTTTTTGCAACCTCCTATTTTCCGATGTGCGATGTTAATCTGACAGAATTTCACCAACAATGTCACAAACTTATAGAATATAGCGATGGCACCACTATCGAAAAAGTTGCCACTTATTACAAAAATCACTTATTAAAAAAAATCAACTGCAACTTACTACATATTAATATCAAACGCATGCTTTTACTGTTCGCTTGTCCGGAAAAACAAGAATCCTCCATTGAACAGAAAAGAGTACATCGACTGACAACAAAAAAATGACGTTTTCAAAATGGCGTCAGTAGTTCCGCTTTTGGCCGTTCTACAGATAAGTTGGTGGCACTGTACTTTTATTTTGTAAAATTCCTTGTCGCTTGGACACCCATTCGCGATTGTCGTCGGCATTTTATCACCCTCGACATACCAGTAGAATTTATCATTAAGAGCATTACTGTCTTTAGTTAACGATTCTGCTTTTATTATCTTGTTCTTTTGTACTTAAAGCTGGTTTGAACCGGTTATGTCTAATCAAATTCATTGTAGGATAAAAACTTTCATAAAATTTTTCATTAACTGTATCTAATAATTTTTTTACTTAAAATATCTAAGCTACAGAAAATTCATGTTCCTGGGACGGGGACTGAAACCGCAACCTTTCACAATCCGGGGGACTTCTCTTACCATCTAAGCTACCAAGGACTAGGGATAACCATTTCAATCCCCCGGGGCTCACTCCCCAGGACATTATTTTTTCTAGTTTTGTTTTGCATCGGATTCGAGACACAATTGATTTTTCAATTATCATAGACCTATAGTGGTATAACGCCGCTTGACAGATTACTACGTCAAGCATTAGATTCCAGACATAATTGATTTAATTGTCATAGCCCCCCGTGGTATAACGCCCCTTAATAGATTAAGGATCGGACCGCCTAGTGATTGTGTCTATTATCTGTGGTATGAAATATAACATTTTGTTTCGCCGAGTTATTTGCCGCCTTTTCCAACATCTCATTTTTAATTCATTACATATAATTTCTAATCCCTGCACAAATATAACTTCGTTTATTTTAGAAGGCCCTAAAGTTTTCAATGGGAAATTAAACAAATGGGAAATTTAAAAATACAAAATAAATTTTCGATAAAAAATTTCTAGGTAGGCGGCGACGGATTCAAACTATGATATTACGATATAATTACTAATAGTAATCTATGGAATTAAACAAACTGGAAGACGGGTGTCGTTTTACTTCAATTAGGACAAAAAATAATTACCATTAGTTTATTCTTTAATTTACTACACCGAAAATGACTTATTTGTACCAGAAAATAATGCTGGTTAATCAATTACAATAACAGTATGTAATGAGACAAAAGAGCTATTAATTTGATTTGATAAAATCATAAAATCAAGATAATTGAATGTGAACTAGAACAGACGTGGCTATTTTGGTATATTGCTTTTCCGAGAGCAATTTGTTTTTAATTATACATCTACAACTAGAAGTAATTAAAACTTGAAATCGTAGAAAACTATTTAATATCAAAAAATGACATCAATTAAAAAATGTCAAACGGCCAGTTCAGTATTCTATCCGCAGATAGTGCTACCATAGTTAAGTTATCAAGTAAGCTTAGTTATTTTTTTTTTATAATTATACACTCACACCCTTTATCTAGCCCAAAGTAAGCATCATTAAGGGCTTGTGTTCAGTTATGGATACAAGATAACAGGGAAATAATGATAAATATTAAAATCATCACTACATAGTATAAAACAAAGTCGCTATCCGCCGTCTGTCTGTCCCTGTGTATGCTTAGATCTTTAAAACTACGCAACGGATTTTGATGCGGTTTTTTTAGTAGATCGAATGATTCTTAAGGAAAGTTTATATGTATAAAACATGCATAATATTTACATAAGCGTTGCACCCGTGCAAAGCCGGGGCGGGTCGCTAGTACTAAATAAACATAAACATTCATAACTCCTGAACAAATGCTCGTACTCATCATACAAACATTTGCTCCCACCGGGATTCGAACCCGGGACCCCTGACCGAGTAGCCTGTATAGCAAGGCGCACAGATCACTCGGCAAGCCGGTCGTCGGTTATTATTAGTAAATTATTAGGAATTGCAAGGTAACCAAACGTTAGTAAACTAAGCGAGGTGCGTCATGAAGCGACTTGACGCGAGTGACATAGCTAAGGTACTGTCGACCTCGTATCAAACTGAACACTTTAACGTAAAGTAGCGTTCATTTTTTTGGGAAATTTCCAAGCAAAAACACAACTAATCACAACGAACTACTCATGCATAACGACGCTTACATAATAGTGACTATTACAACCGGAATAGAAGTGGTTTTATATTAGACTTACGATTGGTGTGCATTTAAAAGTGCGGAGTTCTATTCCCGTGGGGGCTAAAATTTTCTGCTCGGTTTGGTAGGTGGCGTTACTTTGCAAAGTCCGCTTGGGTAGCTAGGTAAGATAGCCAGTTCCTCTGTGGTTGAGTAATTGATTATCATGACTAACCATCAACATCAAGTGAGATGATAGCCAAAAGCTACTCCGTTTAGAAAAAAATCCAAACACACTTTATTGCACAAAAGTAATTAAAACATAACACACATTAACATGCAGCAGAGCAAACATTTTATAATTATGTCAGACATGGCTTTAAGGGTTTCGATTTCCTTTGCCTTCGATTTTAAAGAGTAAACATCTAATAAACCAACTCCTACCTTTTTTACTTTGCGCTGTAGTTTCCCCGCTGTTTTTGTTGAAAAAGGAAAACAATATTATTTTATGTGAAAACTTTTACGATTCCTCTTGGATTGGGTCGATTTCTTTTTATCGGTGTTAAATCGACCGTCCATTCGTCATTTCACATTTTTGCTTACGAATAAATAAGATGGATGCGTGAAAAGTTTGATAGCGGCTTAGGAACTCTTTCGGTACCTTCTTTTGTGGGTTTGGTTTACATTTTTATTGATTTATTTGCAATTTTAATCTTTTCCCCTGCTTCGCCTCGGCCCACAATTACACGTTTGTCTATCAATACCTCCTTTGCTGGTCGCTGCAGTAATGTTCTATTAGAAAAGTATGTGTAATTATAATCAAGACAGATATGAAACAAAATGTCATCCTAACCTTACCAATAAGAAAACTTATCAGATAAGGGCACCAATGAATATACAATATTATATTCCTTTAATCCAGTCTTAAAATGCCTATGACAGTAGCCCTTCGTTATTATGTTAGGTTCAAACTAATAGACTGGCAATTTCATCCTGAAAACATTGGAAGTCTCTACTGGAATTTCAATAGTCTACACGTCTGAATAGAAATAATCAACTCCTTTCAAAGGCATGTCTATTTCTCTTGTCCCCCTTAAGTCTAAGGCAATACTAATCCCCGTCTCACCCTTAAATGCCATTACCCAAACGTTATCAACTCAAAATTACTAAAGTTCTGTCTCACTCCCGAAGCAGTCGCGCGAACGCATAAAGTTATTCATTGTTACATTTATCTTAGCTCTTAAGCTGCGAGACGTCTCGCCGTCACGTATTTGACTCGTTATTTTACCTGACATGCAAGGCTTAAGTTATGAGATTTTGAGTTTATTCAAAGAATGTCTATAAACTGATGGTCTACTATGTAAACACCGGTAAGTTCGAGCTTATCACTTGATGTTTCCAGTTCATTTACATGTGATTAGGCTGGCTACCTTTTCCTTAACATTGAAACGCAGCGAAATGCTTGACGGATGCAATAGGAATCTCAATATTATGAACCTTTTTTTGGTCATAATCATAATCATAATCATTGTGACTCATATTGAGATAATAATAGGGATTTATGTACACACGACGGCACGTCAAGTGTAAGAGTTGCATAGCGAAAGCCGCCTCTATTACCAACACAGTAAGGGCGGTCTCTAAGTCTAAATGTTACGCTTGATGTGCTGTCGACTGTACTTTGGCTCGTGATTTGAAATTTTGGTATAACTACCTACTTGAAATAAAAATATGAAATTCTTATAACGAATACAGAAGATAAACTGGTAGTAATTGTGAATGACACTCTTCTTTCACAATCGGGGATCGTATTAAAGGGGGCATTAGATAATGTTCTTATTTGTGGTACTATTGTACCACAAATAAGTTCGCGAACTGGCAGGAATTGCATCCTTTTTTCTCTAAATATTTTTTGATAATCACACCCCAAGCAACAAATGTGTTAATTTTACCATAGATCACTTGGTAAAATTTCAATAGGTTATACCTTTTTTAACCAAGACTCGTTCCAACAGCTATATAAATATTAGAAATATACCAAATAAACATATAAACATCCATGACTCGCAAACAAATGCTCGTACTCATCATACAAATATTTGTTCCTACCGGGATTCGAACCCGGGACCTCTTAACCGAGTAGCCTGGGGTACAGACCACTCGGCCAGCCGGTCGTCATATAAACACTCGTAGTTCTAAAATCGCTGCCTCTTGTGATTTAGATACTTTTTTAACATAAGAAGATTTGTAGCGTGCAGTGTTATGGAACTTTATTTTTCTGCAACGTACTTTCTTCCAGAAATATATTTATGTTCCAGGAATTCCTTACTTTTTATATAGCGTGTACCGTTGATATACAAAAAACTTGTTTAAATTGATTAAATAAAACATTTTTCCTTGTTCCAGAACACCAATGCGTTCGGCGCGTAACTCAACGGAATGCCCCAAAGCAAGGAAATGACAACTATCATAGCAAAATGGCTCATAAACATTGGAAAACATGGATGAGATTCGCACTTATACCTTTCGTTCTCCTGACAACAACGTTCGCCGACTTCACCACAGAATGCCAGAGGCCTTGTGACTGCCGCTGGCAGTCGGGAAACAAAGCGGCTATTTGCTCAAACTCAAGTCTTAAAGTTATCCCAGCTAACCTCAGTAGTGATATACAAATTCTAGATCTTTCAAATAATAATTTGCAACAGTTGCACCAGGAAGCCTTTAAAAAAGTTGGCCTCAGTAATCTAAAGAAACTATTCCTCAAAGAGTGCAACATTGAATCAATACACAAATCAGCATTCATTACATTAGCTATCATGATCGAGTTAGACCTCTCTAAGAACAGAATCCGCTACCTCCACCCGGACACTTTCAAAGGTACTGAGAAACTGAGATTAATAAACTTGAGTAATAACTTCATCGATAAGTTAGAGGACGGCGTGTTCCGTAACTTGAAGTTCCTTCAGAAGGTAGAGATGAGCAATAACCGGATAGTGCGCATTGGGACTAAGGTATTTGTTAACTTGCCGCAGTTAAAGATACTCAGGTTCGATGGCAACAATTTGAGCCACATGAAGCCGGAAACTTTAATGGGGTTAAGGAATTTGTCTGGCTTAGATTTACACAACAACCCTTGGCGTTGCGACTGCAACTTGCAGACGTTTCGGGAGTGGGTGATCAGTCATAACTTATACACGCCGCCGACGTCGTGCGCGGAGCCGGCCTCCGTTCGTGATAAACTTTGGAACGAATTAGATTCAACTAACTTTGCTTGTCGGCCTACTATACTAGAACCGTTACCAGATTCCACAGTCAAAAGTTACGAGGAAAACGTGACGCTTAGTTGCAAAGTCGTCGGGAATCCCACTCCCGAAGTCGCTTGGCGGTTCAGCGGGAAGACTATTGAACCGAGATCTTTTGGAGAGATAAGATATGTTATTTCAGAAAACACAATAGATTTAATACGTTGGGTGAATTTGACTATACTTAATGCTAGGTACAGTGATAGAGGGAATTATACGTGTGTAACTGAGAACCCTGGTGGTCGTGATGAGAAGACTTTGATTCTCGTATTGTCTAAGTATACTGGGGCTGGTACGATTGCTGGTATGGATGCTGATACCTTCGCCATACTGATGGGTTGTCTTGTAGCTATAGTAATAATTTGTGGAGCAGCGTTATTTGTCTGTTACCACTCCACGCAGAATAACGAAATTAAAAGACTGATTAAAACTGATACACGTTCTTCTAATGGCGAAGCTTTGATTGATGGCTCAGTAGCTTCAGAGGTAGAGAAAGGGTTTAAGCCTGAAGTGAATCCCATATCGAAGCCTCCAAGAAAGTTTGATCCTCCACCGTCCCTAGGCAGTAAGGCGACGGAGATGTCGGAATTCAATAAGACTTTATTGGACAGTGACTCTATTTTAGGTAAGTGTGTTCTTTACACAACGTAACTATAATTATAATTTTAGTGCTATAGAAACCTAAGCTTTATATCATTCTTCCAATAGCGGAGTAACTGTCAGAATATTATTTCATTTAAAATAAATATAAAAATATATATTAAAAGCAATTCCCAACTTAATCGAATCGTAAGTATTTGTAACAATAAAAAAAATAATCATTATATCATTTATTGGTCACTTCACAAATTATTTAAGAACTAACTTAACCAGCAATATGTAAGAGTTAAAAAAAATACTCGTTCGGATGTTAAAATAGAACTGATAGATTAGAAGAATTTCGGGTGATCCGAAGTACTTGGCAGCACAGATGGTAATCCCAAGTACTTGGTAGATCAGATGGTTAGAGCAGTCACCCGGATTGTGAAAGGTCTCGGGTTCGATCCCCACCCCAGGACATGATTTTTTTTAGTTTAGATAATTTTCTGAGTAAATATTTCGAACATTTATAATAATCACTAATTAAAATAATATAAAACTAGAAAAGTTTCACGTCCCGAGGCAGTCCATTAAGAATATTTATAATAATGTTAAAAATTAAATAAAGAGTAACAAAATATGTTTTTGTTACAAGTGTAATTCCAGGTAGAATAAACTAGTCGTGCAGATTCCGTGAAACATGAGATCTTTACTGCCATTGTTGTTAAAAAAAAATACCTACTGACCGAGTTCGATGCACTCTAGTTCAAGAAATGTTACATACGGTTTAATTTCTATTCATTTGTTCCTTTCCACAATGACCTATTAATGTCTTAACAACATTTAGTAATAATCATTATATTTAGTAAAAAATAGCTTTTTAGTTTATGTGTTTAGATTAATAGTTTTTTTTATTTAGTAATAATTTTTATTTAGTTTTCAAAAAAAATCTTTCGGATCATTAGAGGTGTTAACTTCAATGAGCGGTGAGATATATCGAACTCAATACTCAGTTATGGAGTCAAAATTACTTACACTATTCAAATTATGAACTACAATGTTCATAATTTGAATAGTGTAAGCAATCTAATGAAGACAATGACTTTAATCAAACTAATAATCACGATGACATGGCATAAGCTCTATCGGCCTTGTTGATTATGAATACTTTGAGATCATCAACCCTCATAATGCTAAAGGATATAATAGGGATCATAGTTATATTAAAACGATATAGTTTGGTTAATAGCCGACGAGTCAACGAACCGCAGCTACAATAAGTCATCAATCATGGTACTAATACCGAGGTGATACAGGTCATTAAAGCCTAATAGACTGTCATCTTGTAACATTGTGTTTAAAAACGGTTTTCCGCTAAATTATTTATTCTATAAAGATAAGATTTAAATACGCCACTAGGAGCTCGTGGCGTTGCAATTTGAGCGCTTTGGTTTCGATTACGAAAACTAAGCAACTTTCGCCATGGTCGATCCCGGGATGGCTCAATCAAAATTTGTTATCTCGAGCTGCCCCGTGCTTCGGAAGGCACGTCTAGCCGTTGGTCCCGGTTGCTACTGTGCTTGAACCCACCAACCCACATTGAGCCAGCCTGGTGGTGTTATGGCCCAAACTCCTCATGTGTTTCTCCCATGTAGGAAGGCCTGCGCCCAGCAGTGAGACGTATATATCATAAATCCGGGCCCTCTAATTTAAATCTTATTCTTCTTTATTTAAGCTAATGCTTCAATTAGGTTCAAAAGTTATTAAATTAAAGTTACGACAGGTATCTGGGTGGTTAAAAGGATTCTAGATTTACAAAAAAAAATCAATTCAAGCTATTTTAGTCTTAATTTCCCTAAATATAAGGTTTTTGAGTAAGGTTTTGTTCGAGACAAATATATTTCAATCTTTATTGTATTCCAAAATATGTTACACAGATGTTAAATATTTAAAATGTCAGTACAATTTCGGACCCTGTCGGGTATAACAATTTAGGAGAGAGGAAGACGTTCCACAAGCATTATTTATGTACTTAAGAGATCTATTACAAATTTAATAATTATTCTTAAATAAATTATTATAATAATTATGAATTAAATTACAGCAAGTGAACTATTACATATTTAATTACATTTAATTATTTATTAGGTAAATATATCATTTTATTATAAATTAAAATACTTCGTCATTGTTTATTTTAAATATTATAAGGATTTATCGTTCATATGTTCATTTAAGGAATAGTAACTCTTATTTATTAATAGTTGTTTAAGACTTTTCCTTAAATTTGGTTCACTAATTTAATTTTGTATTTGTCTTGGCAAATTATTGTATAATCTAATGGACATACTTTTCTTCATGTTCATATTCTTGTACGTTAATACTTAGAAAGTGATTTCACAAGTGTTTTGTTTCTTGTTATATACATATAATCAGAAATTGAAATTATATTTACCTTGTGTTACTCAAACAAATGACGCATAATTCATTTTGCGAGATTTTAAGTAATATCACGAAACTACGTTTTTTATATTTCTTAGTAGGTACATGATTTGTCATTTTCTATATTTAAATATTTGTTGGAGCATTTGCGCTGTATACAATTAGTTGACCTTTTAAGCTTTTAACAAGGAATGTAGTGGAGTTGTCTGTAGTTGGAGAGTAGGACTGATTTCTTAGTAGTGTAGATTTTTTACAAATTGCGTCGCTATTTGTTAAAAGTGCAAGTGGTGCATGGTTTCATCATTGTGAAGCTAATATTGGCAATGTCTTTCTTCGGTGGCTGTCAACTTTACTTTACGTCGATTACTTCGTTTTTAGGTACTAATCCAACTGAATCCTGGTGGTCTCATGTCAGATATGTGTGATTCAGCTATTTAACTAGGCCCTCCAAACATATAACAATATTATAGACGCCTGTAAATATCCATTCAATTCATCTCATTAATAATAATTTAAAACAATAAATCTTTTAGACAAATAATTCCACTGTGCAGACTGAATTCATTAAAATGCAAAATTATTTAAGAGTCTTTCATGTAAAAATAGCTGAAAAATCTCCTGATGATGGATAGGACTTCTGGGAATTGGAAGGTTTACAAAGACTAAAGGTAGGTAGTAAATGCGAAACCTTAAACCTAAATTAATTCTTATTTTTGCTTAAACAGACAAACAAATTAGATTTATACACAAAATTTGTTATTTTGCAACCACGGTGTTGACATTCATCCGATCATTCAAACGAACCATTCAAAATTATTTAGTAACTACAATTTGCGATTCTTTTGATTGCATTTTTAACCAACATTCGCGCGCTTGAATCACAAAGAGAAGGAATACCTAGTAGGCGTACCGAATCTAATATTATGCCAATAAACTAAGTTTCTGCTTCTAAATCAGTTGCAACTACATTAGACTAAGATCTAGTTGAAACTTTGCCAAGTTCTGAAGCCAGAGTACATTGTTTATCAAAAGTAATAATTCTCTTGGAACTTTGAGAAATGGTCTCAGTAATTTTTCCGAGTAAATTTATGGCAACACTTAGTTGAATAGCTGCAAAGAGTTTTTCGATCATGGCGGCAGAATCTTCCAAAGCCATATCTTTGAAATAAAAGTTCGGAGTTATATAATATTTACTTGTTTTTATGAAAACAGTTTTTGTTATAAAGTATTGTTCTCATGAAACAAGAATCCCAGTTCTTATTCTGTGTATTTCTTGCAAATGGAACTTTGGTTTGCAATTATTTTTCAAGAACATTTTACAAGAGGTTTATGAGCACTAAGATGTGCAAGTATAAGGAAGAATTTTGACTATTGCAATTTTTGCTACCTTGTCGTAATTTCAATAAAGATGACCATCTTATTCACATCGGATTTAATCTACGCAACGTTTATACTATCGATAGCATTATCTATATCACTATTTTTTAAAAGGTGATGTTTTTTTTTTATACAACTAGATGACAAACAAGCTGACGGCCCACCTGATGGTAAGTGGTTACCGCCGCCTATAGACACCTGCAATAACAAGGAAAAATCACTTGATATTGCAGGTGCGTTGTCATCCTGGGGCCTAAGATGAAATGCCGTCCATGCCCAGTAATTACACTGGCTACCTTTCCCTTTAATCCGAAACACAGCGAACCGTTTCACGGCTGAAATAAGAAAGGCGGTGGTACCTACCCAGACGACCCTACATACGAGCCTACCACCTAGTGACAGTGATAGTGATAGTGATAGTGTTGGATAGACTATTGACACACAACACTATACAACCGCGTCCTGTCCTGTCTGAAAAACACTATAATTATGTAAAATATTTCGCTTCACAAATTTTCGCAGTCCTGTCTCAAAAATTTGGAATGTGATGACGAAACCAGTTCAATCTTATCTAAGCTGGTGGAGAAAGTCCCGACTCAACGGACTTTACGAAAGCGAAATAACTAGACTAGGTTTTATTCCCTGCAGTGTCGGATTAAGAATACAATTCACCGCCCTATTTCTTCCTGTGGGTGCCGTAAGAGGCGACTAATGGATTACTGAGCTACCAATTGCCTCACTTCTGGTAGGGTCTGAACACCCATCTAGTTGGTGACTACCGTCTGCATAGCGGAAAACCTGGCAAGTGACCACTTGTGGTCGCGTTCCGGGATCAGGCAGCGTACAAACAGAGCTCAGGGAGACGTTGCGGTGATGGATGCGATCAGTGACGGCTTTGATCTAACCAGCCAGGTCGACTGCGGTGACCCGCCGACCAGGGAGACCCAAAGAAACGGCTGTTCCGCTGGCCGTCCGTGGCACAGTACAAGGTTCCAAGCGAACCTAACCAGTTCGTGAGGCTGCCCTATCATGCCACGCATAATCTTGGGGTGGTCCACCGTGCCGGTTGGAGACCGGGTGGTGGCGTCCCGGCGGCCATTTCCTTGGGTTCAGGGGCCCTTACGTTCGGCGGGTCAGCGCTACTCTGCTGTCAGCTGTTACCTGGATAAACAGGCCTCACACTTTGGCCGTCTATATCCGCGACAACGTCCCTCCAGTTCACGTTTCTCCACCTTTCATCATCCACTATGGCAGCGCTCAATAACATGTACGGTTGATCAGCGGTGCACACCCTCGCCATAACTACGCTGTTGTGGCAAGGGTGTGCACCGCTGATCAATATCTTGAGGTCGGGCTCACTCTATGCTAACCTCAATGCCATCCACCAACATCTCGAGACGACTGGACCAGCAATGCTGTTTTTGACGGAGATGCAAATATTCTGCCCAGCTGACACTAGCTACTTGAATTACTTTGGCTACGCTCTTGAAGAGTTCTTCGAAGATATGCTTGTTTTTCCGGGCGGATGTTTTCTGTCGACGTCTTCGCTGCTTGGAGGACCCTTCCTACTCCATCCTTGGGGTGCATGTGAACCTGGGCACATATTGCCGTGTCAACATGTGCCTCTATAGATCCCACAGCGGTAACATGGAGACAACTCGACTTTTTAAACACCTTAGTCGGGTGGCTGATGTTGCGCAGGGCAGTCTCCGACCGCGGAATAGGTGTTATAAGGGGACTTCAATGCTCACCACAAGTCATGGTTAAGTTGCTCTGAAACTGACCATGCTAGTAGAACTGCCCACGCTTTCGCTCTCACGCATGACCCGACTCAACTGGTAAACCAGCCCACCAGGATTCCAGACATTATCGGTCACGCGCCCTCATTGTTGGACCTTCTGCTGACGACTTGCTCGGATGGATATCGGCTAGAGGTTAGTGCTCTATGGGGAACATCGGATTACTGCCTGATATCCACTGGTGTGTCACGGGCGTCGCCGCCGGTACCTTTGGTTGCTGAATACCGTATCTGGCACTATGCGTCGGCAAATTAGGACGGTATGCGCGTCTACGCGTCTGTCCCTTGAAGGCAGCACTGTTTCATTTGGACCGAACGCTAGCGCTACAGCTGTTGCTGATGAGATCATGTTAGGGATGGAGTACTATATCCCTCACTCCGATCAAGAGATCGGCACAAGGCTCCTTAAACTTGCTCAACATGGAGATATATTGCGATTTGAATTCCATGAACTATATCAAAAACGTTATCAAAACAGCCGCACGGAAGCTTGGTGTCGTAAAACTGAACAATGACCGTCGATTTTTCACGCCTGACTTGTAACATTGTTAGCTTACGTAAATATAGACAAGACAGAGAGACAAACATATGACATGTGATAGACATAAGAGTTTTTTGACGATTCGAACCTTGAGCCTCTGCAATTGCGTCGAGACATTGCGTCGCTTCACGCATTTTATCGGCTATAACAAGGAGAGTGCTCTGAAGAGCTTTTTCACCTTATCCCACCTTCCCCCTTTCAGCTCAGCAAGGTGGGGGCGGCTAGAATAGTGTCTAAACTGCACTAGCTGTCTTCGCATATGGACTCTTCTTACCGCTTCACATCAGGTGGTGTTGGGTCAATTGCCGGGCATTGTATAAAAAAGTCCAAATAAACAAACAAAAGTGATGATTATATTATTATTAGAGTACAAAACAATAGCATGGGGCGCATAATTTTGGTGTTACCAGACAACTTCTTGTTATTGTGCTAATCATTGCCTGTAGTTTAAAAACAATCATTAAAAAAAATATATTTAAATAAAATACTTAATAATATATTTTATTTGAACCAACATCATCATCACCAGCCTATATACGTCTCACTGCTGGGCACAGGCCTTCCTACATGGAAGAAACACATGAGGAGTTTGGGCCATAAAACCACCACGCTGGCCCAATGCGGGTTGGTGGGTTAAAGCGGTTGTAGTAACAACCGGGACCAACGGCTTAACGTGCCTTCCGAAGCACGGAGGAGCTCGAGATTATAAATTTTAGTTGACCCATCCCAGGGTCGACCATGGCGAAAGTTGTTTTGTTTTCGTATTCGAAACCAGAGCGCTCAAACCACTACGCCACCGAGCTCCTCAAACGCTCCTCGCTAACCAACATATTATAAATAAAATAACTTTTTACAGTCAACAAAAATTATACATACGTACGTACCTTTGGTATATTAACTAGCAACTATGGATAGGGCAGCCAATGAATGAGAGGACAGCAGAGTCATCTGAACTTACAATAACGGACTAGTGAATTGCTATGCTACAAAATTAAAAACGGGGTCGCGGGGAGCCGCTGGATGCAGAACCGTTTTATTTGGAAATCGATGGGGGAGGCCTTGGTTCAGCGGTGGACAACAAAGGCTGGCATGATGATGAAGATGAAAATAAAAAAATGGGACTTGCAGTACTGCCTAATAGAGATAACAGTACCATATAAATATTTAGAGTTACTTCTTCAAGCAATGCTCGCCCTTCTGTATCAAGGTTAAGTACCCTTGCCTTCAATTACAGACCTACCCGCCGCTGGCTAAGGCGTGTGACAGGCGTGTGTCGGGTCATCCGATAGTAGCACTGGAAATACTCACTAAAACTCCCCGGTAACTCCACTACCCTTCGCGGGGGTAGCCTGGGCTCCGCCGAAGCAATTTCACCAGCCCACCCCCAGTAGTACCCTGGCCTAAGTATAGCAGTGACATCTGTCAAATGATGAACTTAATAATACTTTTTCTTTATTTTTACAAGGTATAGATAGGTTACACGTGTATAGCGCTACTAAAGTATACTCTATAGACTATGGTAACTGCTTACCATTGAGCAGACCGTACGCTTGTTTGCCTCCTTTGTTGTTATTTAAACCATAGTAGAGGCTAAACGAGTGATCCAATTGGAGCACATAATGTAAATCATTAATATTAAATAATGTACTGAACCACGTGAAAGTCACGTGAGTACACCTTTTTATATTGAGAGTTTTGAACTGTATCAACATAGACAACCGTTTGATTTGAAACAAAAATAGCTACCATTCATAAGAAATAAGATTGAATTGATAGGCATGTTAAAAAAAACAACTCTTTGTTTTCACATTGTTATCGTCGGCAACATAAACGAACAAATTATTTCAACTTGGCAGCTTGTTACGCGTAAATTTATAGAAAATATTTTTGTTGGGTCTTGTTAAAAATTCATTTTCTCTTTGATGCTAGGCTTATTTATTTCTGAGTAAGTTACAAATTGTTTGTTTGTTCGAAAGTTTTTGAAAATCTGCGAAGAATAAGGTCCATTAAGCTTCTTTAATGTCGCACTGCAATAACCAGACGTCAGAACAGCAAGTTTATTTTCACATTTAGTGTTTAAGTTATGAATAATAATAATACTTACCGTAACCTGCGTCTATATTTTTGAATTATGTCGCTTTGTGCGCAAAAATATGAGGTATTTTGAGCGTATTGGCGACAAATTAAGACGTTTTGCTTCACGCCGCGACAATGACTTAGTTCTGCCTAGCCTTAATATGGAAATATATAAAAATGGTCCATATTACATGGCAATAAAAATTTATAACCACTTGCCAAGTACATTTAAGGCCCTCCAAAATAGTCAACTTGAAAATGAATAAAAGAAACTACTCTTATCAAAATCCTATTATCGTGTAAAGGAATTTTTAAATGACAAATTATCATAATGACCTAAACTGTATTAAATGTAACTGACATCGTAAAAATTGTAATTTTATTTTATTGTTATTATTGACTATTAATTTGTAATTTATATTTCCAAGATTGACTGATATATTTGTAAAGTAGACTTTGTTAACGTGTTAGGGTTAATTAATTGAAATTATTTTAATGTTTGACATAAGCTTTGATATATTTGTTTTTCCGTTTTTTTATTACCTACTTATGTGAAAATTCACAATGCCTTGAAAAGGTGAATTTGTACAACATATTTAAGACCTTACCTACTCTTTATTGTACCATATTGTGCAAATTTTAGTGAATAAATGAATTATGAATATCACTATGTTTTAAAAATATATGTTTATATTTGTGAACATAAATTAATATATATTTAATAGCAGCAATAGTCAAAAGATTAATTTCTTTTTATAATTCCCTGAGTGAATCACGTGGCTTGAGTTTGTAAATAACACGCACAGCCTTTTTCTTTAAATAAAAAAAATATCTTCACTGCGCCGACAATAACAAGCCACATGACATGACACTGTGGAAGTAACCAACGTATAAACAAACAAGTCTTGCTGTTTTTTTTAACAGCATAATTTAAGCAGCTGAACTAAACCATTTAGATAGAGACGAGGTATGAGGATACCACTGTAACGTGATTGTTAGAATCACGTTTACAGTGGTATCCTCATACACGTAATTACACTGGTAACCTTTCCCTTCAATCCGTAACGGCTACCTTTACCTTCAATCCGAAACACAGCAAACTGTTTCACTGCTGCAATAATAAAGGCGGTGGTGGTACCTACCCAGACGACTCTAGATACAGGCCTACCACCTAGTAAAAATGTATTTATTAGCAAAATTGTTTTGTTTGTCGGTCAAGTATTTAAGGTATTATTACTTCTTTAATATTGTTCTTGTATCAAAAAATGAAACTACCAAATCCTCGCGAGCAATAATAATTCTTGTCTATTTCACAATCCAGTAAGTTCCAGACAGTCCCTAATATGATTCCAGTAACAAATCAGACAACTAACATTTTGAACGTTGGAATTATTTCACAGTTAACATTCCTTACGTGCTTGCTGATTTTTTTTATACAAAGCACGACAAATGACCCAACACCACCTGATGTGAGGCGGTAGGAAGAGTCCATATGCGAAGACAGCTAGTGCAGTTCAGACACTACTTTAGCCGCCTTTACCTTGCCAGCCCGAAAGGTGCTTTTTCACGCCTCTTTTGAAGGAACCCGTGTTATAGGAAAGAGGGAACACATGTGCTGGCAAAGAATTCCATGTTCTGGAAGTACGACAAAGAAACGAGGTAATAAATTTCTTTGTACGTAATGTAGAGGTTAAGACATTGAATTGATGACTCCGAAGACCAGCACGCGTGCTCCTGAGTAGGAAGGGGGAAGGTGGGATAAGGTCAAATAGCTCTTCAGAGCACTCTTCGTGATATAGCCGATAGAAGGCGCTAAGCAACGCAATGCCCGACGCAATTGCAGAGGCTCAAGGTTGTGCGTGACCTCTGCATCGCCAACGATACGGACAGCACGACGCCGCAATCTGCAGGATTAAAAAAAACCTTTTAGTGTCAAGAACTGATTGCAGCTTCATATTAGTTTTGTGTGACAGTTTGTCTGTTGATAACTTATATTCATATTCACCATAAATTAGATAGGCGATACTGATAGGCGATATCATCTATCTAATTACGATAACGATAAAGATAGGGGAATCTTTGCTGTTTACAGTTGGAAGGTATGCTTAAGGTAGTCAGCATTACTATGATGACCACTCCATCAAGATGGCCGTCGAATTGTTCCTTGTAAACTTAAAGTTATTAATTGAACTATGAATCTGTGTATCAACTCTTAGTAATACTCTTAGCGGCTTAGATAAATTTCGTTGACAAAACGTAAAATCAATTACTTTTCCAAATCCTTACGCGTCTTAAATCACGTTGGTGTTTGATAACGGTTGGCTACAGACTCAGTCATGGTGGAGGCATGTACACTGTACGTACAGAGCATTATTACCACCAATAAAATCATCATCATCATCCTCACCAGCTTATTTACGTCCTACTGCTGGGCACAGGACCTCTTACATACGAGAAACACATGAGAAGATAACACCACCAAGCTGGCCCAATGCGGGTTGGTGGTTTAAAACGGTTGTAGTAAAAAACGGAGACCAACGGCTAGACGTGCCTTCCGAAGCACGGAAGAGCTTGAGATTATAAATTTTGATTGACACATTCCAGGATCGACCATGGCGAAAGTTGCTTAGTTTTTGTAAACGAACCGCTCAAACCACTAGGCCACTGAGCTCCTCGCACCACCAAACCCACTCTGCACCAATAAAGTACTGTTCTCAAAAACCCTGTTAATTTTATTCCCATTTGAAGACGTATTATGAACTGCATGGTCTATAACATCAAAGGTAGATATCATAATATCCTCATATCGCTTGCTATTCAAATGAAAATGAAAATGAAAATGAAAATGAAAATATCTTTATTCAATTAGGCCCCCAAGAAGCACTTTTGAATCGTCAACAAAAAAACCCTTAAGTCTATCACATAAAAATAATATTAACTAACTAACAATTTCATAATGTTTGTCTCTCTGTCTTATCTGCATCTACGTAAGCTAAGAATGTTATGTCAGTCTGTCTATCGGTCTGTCTGTCGGTCCGTCTGTCCGTCAGTCAGTCTGTCTGTCTGTCTGTCAGTCAGTCAGTCAGTCAGTCTGTCTGTCAGTCTGTCTGAATTTACACCGGTTCCAAAAGTTGAACTACCGAGAAGATTCCGGCAACAAACTCGTGTAGTCACTCTTTTCAATCATTAAGTTACAATGTTTAATTACACAGTAATAGTATTTAGCAGCGCAGTGTCGCACAGAGTATAAAAAAGGTATATTAAAGTACCAATAAGTACCTAATGATAAGAATATTTACTGTATTTAAAGGCTGTCCGACAATGCACCTTCACAATATAGGTATTACAATACACAAAGGTCAACAATTAATATACAAAGACCTAATAAAGCTAAACATCTTTCATTAATTTTAAACACTTGTCTGAGCACGTCATTATAATAATAATTGTATTGTTTTATATATAATATCCTATAATGCCATATACCTCAAAAATTATACAATTGATGAATATGTAGGTAAATTATTACAAAATCAAGGAAGCTTAGAGATGACCATTTCCACTAGTGGCACCTGTTCACAAGTATGACGCATGTGCCAGCCATCGCTCCGCTCAACCATATCATAGGGAACGGAGCGACCCGGCACACGACGCCACCACCGCAGAAACTTATAGAGAGCATGACATCTTCCAGCAACCACAAAATCAATGAAATGCTATTGGTGGAAATAACTATATGACATTATAAGTTACAACCAAGCATTTTTGTCATTTATATAATCGTTAATAGTATAGTAACCTTTGGACATTAGAATTTTCTTAATGTGAATTTTAAATTTGTCAAATGGCAAGTCTAGTACGTTATTAGGAATCTTGTTATAGTAAAGTATGCTTTGACCCATAAAAGTATTAAAAACTTTATGCAGTCTTAGAGACGGTAAGATCAACTTATTTTTATTTCTTGTATTTAATGCATGTACATCGCTGTGTCTTAAGTAGGAATTTAAATTTTGACGTACAAAAATTATGCAAGCATAAATATATTGAGAAGCCACTGTTAGTATATCTATTTCTTTAAATAAGTCTCTAAGAGATGTTCGAGCAGCAAGGCAGTAGATTGCTCTAATTGCACGTTTTTGCAAGATAAATACTGTTTCAATGTCTGCTGCTTTACCCCACAGAAGAATACCATACGACATAATACTATGGAAGTAACTAAAGTAAACCAAGCGCGCCGTGGCAATATCAGTATATTGCCTTATTTTTCTAATAGCATAAGCCGCGGAGCTAAGTCTACTACAAAGTGTTGTGATGTGAGGGTTCCACTGGAGTTTCGCATCGATTGTAATGCCTAAAAACGTGGTGGATTGAATTAAATTTAGCGACTGATTATTTAATTTAATGTTTGTATCCACTTCCCTAACATTAGGTAAAATAAATTTAATACATTTAGTTTTCTTTGCATTCAGTTGTAAATTGTTCACAGTAAACCAATTCATTACTTGAGATAGCGCATTGTTTACGTCGTCAAAGTTAACTTTATTTCTATCACATTTAAAAATTAAAGAAGTATCATCTGCAAACAACACAATCTCACAAAATTCCTTAGCAAAGAAAGGCAAGTCGTTTACGTATATTAAAAATAAAAAAGGCCCTAGAATTGAACCCTGTGGAACTCCCATTTTGACATAAGACCCTGAAGATTTTGTTCCATTGATGTCAACTATTTGAGTTCTAGAACTTAAGTAAGATGTGATTAACTTCAGAGCTGAATTTGTAACCCCATAGTGTTGTAATTTTAAAATTAGCGTCTGATGGTCAACGCAGTCAAATGCCTTTGATAAGTCACAGAATATACCAACAGCATTTTGTGAACTCTCCCATGCATCAAATATGTGCCTTAACAGAGCTACACCAGCATCAGTAGTAGAACGACCCTTTGTAAATCCATATTGCGCACTATGGAAAAGATTATTTAAATTAAAATGCTTAATCAATTGTTCCAAAATAATTTTTTCAAATATTTTACTAAGTGCTGGTAAAATCGAAATTGGACGAAAATTACTAGGATCCTCTCTATCACCTGATTTAAATAGCGGAATAATCTTACTGTATTTCATTAAATTAGGAAAAATACTTTCATCTATACAGTTATTAAAAATTTGCGCGAGATAAGGGGCAATAATATCAATGATATTCTTAACTATTTTTACAGATACATCCCATAAATCCCCTGTATTTTTCAATTTTAGGGATCAAAGTCAGTAGATACCGATAAAATATTAATAGCCTACCTACTTGGGCGCTACACTATTTGAAATATCATTTCCACGCCAAGTGCTTGAATATCAAAGAGATAAATTGCAGTTTGCTGAAACAGATTTCGCAAAATTATTAATTTGAGCACAGTTTATACGCTTTGAGCCTTTAGTCCCTAGGTAATAAAGCTTAATTAAAATCTTATTACAAATATACTTATCCTACTATTGTCGATTGTGTCATAGATATAAATCACTATAACATTTAGGCGCTAAGATAAAGAGCTATAAGAGATGCCCCAAAACGAGTTTTAGCCAACTACAAAACTACTTTAGCCTCAGGTTTGAGCGAATTCATTATAGGCAAGGCTTGCCCTTCATGCCATGTAATTCCACAGCCTATATTTTTTACTTTACATGGTTGCTACCCGGACGAACATTGCAGATACACGTGCCACTCAATAAACACTATCCCACTTATTATAAAACGCGGACTTAGTCTTAACCCTTAGCACCACTCGTTATTTTGAATCATACATGTACACTCGTGGGGGAGCTAGGTCCACCATGTATTCTTTATGTATTTGACTGGAAATTATTAACTTTTTTCAGGTTTTTTTCTTGTAAAATAATAAAAAGACATGTTATAAATCAGCGAAAACAGTTTTATTAAAATAATAAAGAAAGAATACACATTTTTAACGTGTAACACAAAATAACTATTTTTTTCGTAACAATTTTTTAGAATCTTCTCTATAAAATAAAGAAAATAGCTTAAAACCAAATGCGTCTTGTTTTCTATTCAGACTTATAACTAAAAACAAAACACAATAATATAATTTTTAATATTATCAATAACATGCAAAATCACAAGTAGTATTGTTTACTTTCAGTCTATATCAAATTTGTAGGAACATTTCAGTTTTATAAGTTGTGTTAGGTATTATAATAATTATATATTATGTATATTTTTTTATAGTATGTATACATATTACGCTATTAATACTTGCATATATCACAAATTTCAAATCATCTTCAAGTTCTTCTTCACTTTCCATATCGTCATCACTAGCTTCTACCTCCAAATCACTCAAGTCCGATATTTGCTCTGGAATAATCTCCTCATTTTCACTTACATCCGAATTTATTTTATTTAAGAGATTTTCTATCTGTTGATGAGTCAAGTTTTTATCCATTTTGCGCCAAAAATCTAAAAAAACACACCTTATGAAAAGATTATCAAAAAAAATACTTACGTAACTACACACGTGGGGGACCTAGGTCCCGCTCTATCACGTATCTTGCAAACCATTAATGTCAGTCTGACACAAATCCACTCCCCGCGACCTCTCCAGCTTTACTGAGAATACATGGAGCCGCGAGCTCGTAACTCGTAAAATAAGAATAATTTATATAAAAAACTGAAAAATGCTTGGTGGGGGACTCTGCTCCCCCACGAATGGTGTTAAGGGCTAAACTGATGCCGTCACATATATTTGTAAAAAAAGACAATGACAGCATCAGTTTTAGAGCAGTACTAACTTTAGTCCGCGTTTTACAAATAAGTATCTGTTTTAAGCGGTATCCCTCCCTTTTGCCAAATTATTTTTCGTGAAATTTCACTTCGCAAAAAACTTATCACATAAGTTTAATTTCGCAAATGAACCTTTAGCAGCTGTGCATTTCGCACATAATTCATTTAGTAAAATTATCATTTGGCAAACTTTTACTTAGTCAAGTTTTATTAGGACAAAATAAATGTTAATATAGCAAATGTTTTATTTTGGAAAATATTATATTCCAAAAAAATATTTGCTCAAATTATCACTTCGCATAGGTACTTTGGTCAAAGAGTGTGCATATCTTTTTTTTACTAATATGTACAGAAAATTTAAATATGAGTAAAACAAACGTATTTAAATATGTTACAATACTTTGTAATGCAACAGTAGGTTAGAGTGCGCCGCCAACATGATGAAAATGAAAATGAAAATGAAAATATCTTTATTCAATTAGGCCCCCAAGAAGCACTTTCGAATCGTCAACAAAAAAACCCCTTAAGTCTATCACATAAAAATAATATTAACTAACTAACAATTTCATAATGTTTGTCTCTCTGTCTTATCTGGATCTACGTAAGCTAAGAATGTTAAGTCAGTCTGTCTATCGGTCTGTCTGTCGGTCCGTCTGTCCGTCAGTCAGTCTGTCTGTCTGTCCGTCAGTCAGTCTGTCTGTCAGTCAGTATGTCTGTCAGTCTGTCTGAATTTACACCGGTTCCAAAAGTTGAACTACCGAGAAGATTCCGGCAACAAACTCGTGTAGTCACTCTTTTCAATCATTAAGTTACAATGTTTAATTACACTGTAATAGTATTTAGCAGCGCAGTGTCGCACAGAGTTTAAAAAAGGTATATTAAAGTACCAATAAGTACCTAATAATAAGAATATTTACTATATTCTTATCATTAGGTACTTATTGGTACTTTAATATACCTTTTTTATTTTATATACGAAATGTATGTGGAAGAGTAAGTTTTGCCAAATGATACATTTGATTAAATAGTATTTGGTTGAATGAAACATTGCCATACAATAATTTGTTAAGCGATAGTATGCCAAAAAAGAGATTTCCTAAATAAAAATTTGCAATACATTGTTTTGTCAAACGTTTTTTTGCCAAATGAAAATTTGCGTAAAATAGTTTGTGATGTGATATTTTGGGAAACGTTTTTTGGCCAAACATTAGTAAACCGTTTTCAGCATAAGTCAGGATTTGACTAAACGAAAAACTAATCTTTTTTCATTGTTTTGTTCGCAGTAGCTTCGGAGGATAGTCGGCGTCAAGAGGTCGAGCTACCCAAGATTTCACAAGAGACCCTGCTGATGGACCGACTAAGTCAAGAACACCAAGCATATCCTCCCGATCTCCTGTCCTTTCCTCTTAGAGGGACCGCTCAAATATCACCAGCTGAAGGCAGTTCATCAGGCCATGAAAGATCTAACGTGGACAGCCCAAAATCCCCGGGATACGGAGTATCTGCTCTCAATCCAGCTATATACTCTAGATATCAATCATCTAACTATCAAAGTTCCATCCCTCTTATAAACAATAAAGGTGGCTACGTAACTTTACCTAGAAGACCAAAAGCAAACATCCCAGATAGTAGCATGCGCCCTCAAGTTTTCTCGACGCTAAACGGAGTGATACCCTACTATGACAATTTCAACTCTAAGTTCTTTAACTACGGTGGAAATTACTATAGCTTGAACAAAAGCGAAATGGATTTAGGTCCGATGAGTAAAATGAGCTCAGGCTTCCATGACGGATCAGAGGAGTTGGAGCCTGCTCCATCGCCGGCACCTGGCACTCCTCACGCTACTATACCAAGAAACAGCCTAAGTTCTCCAAACATTCACAATCAGTTGCTGACTCTGCAAGCTATGTCCATGAATGCTCAATTTAGATTGAAGAATTCAGATCAGAGACCGCTGCAGGTCATTCTGACGGAAAGTGAGAGTCTTTTGAAGAACTCCAGGGATTTGAGGGTAGGTTGCACTGTGAATGTAGTGAGTGGCACTTTGGGTAGGACGAAAACTGCTCCAAAACCTCCCCCGAAACCGAAAAAGAGACATTCTTGTGAAGTGAAGGAACCTTTCTTATTGAATGCCGGAGAAAATGCAACGCAAGTGTAGTACTTAGAACCGTCGAAAGTTTTATATTCGTACGAACTAAAGTTGAAACGCTAGTTGATTTTGTAATATTCCTATGTAGAATTTTATCCTTGTTAACTATAATTTATAGCCTTATATTCTTTAGTGGTTTTTAATGTATTACATTGACTACCTTAATATATTTCATCTTTCTATCAACGTTTTCTTTGTGTAAAGTTTATATTAGTTACCTAGTACCGTTATATTTAATCTAGTGATCAAGTCATTTACTAGAACTATACAGGATGAAAGGGGAACGCTTATGAAAGCGAAGGCAGATGACAGTGCTAGTCAACCTAACCGACTTGTTAAAAAAATGAAATCGTTTGTTCCACGCAAACAGGCCGCGATGTTATTACAATTGAATATGAAACAGCTGATGTTTTGCGCTATTTTTATCACTAGTTACGTTTAGGGTCACCATGCAGCAGCTCAGTCATTTGCCTTCGGTTTCGAGAGCGTTTCCCTACACTCTGTATAAAATGATATTGTTTTATTAAATCAAATTGGTTTTTATCAAACAAATAATGACAATTAATATTCAACAATAAGTTAAGAGCCTATTAACAGACCATAAAATATAAATGCGCTTCTTACGTTACTCTCGAGATATTTCTAGATAAAGAATGACAGTTCTTTTCATATAAACCTTTGGAAAATAAAGTCAAAAACAGGTTAGTTTAAGTAGGTATATTTTGATGAACGATTGAATACGGCAGTTCGTTAGCTTCCTAGGCAGTTTTCGTAAGATTGGTAGAATGTTTTTTTTTTTTTTTCAAACTGGTAGGCTTGAGGTTTTTTATAAACCGACATCATTTTGGATACGAGTAGTCATAAAAAGAACCTTAAACCTACATCACACACACTCTTCAGCACTGTAGGATCTGCTTAGACAGCTAACGAACTAACGAATTCAAGCATCGCCCTTAACATGGATACAAAAAATGTTGCTATTCGAATGACATTTCCCCAAAATATTTATTTACTCTGTATTACTAAGATGTGCTTAGAGAACTGAATTATGGCTTTGATATACTGACTTCGAATTGGTTCTGCGTACAGTCTGTCCCATATATTATGTTAATGCTATTTGCATTAAAATCGTTCACATTGATTTTTGAGACCGACTGTACACGGTTTCTAAACGTTATTATTTTATACAGAAATACTGTATCTACAAGAAAATCAAATGTGTAACATTTCACGTATCTTGTAAATCAATGTATATTCCGACCAAGCACCTTAGCCTGGGATTTTTATCGTAATTTAAAATTATTTATTATTGTTATTGAAAAACGACGTTTACAGTATTCACTAAAGAGCCTATTATTGAATAGTAATTTGACATGTTCATTCCATTTTTTGGTTTTCTTTTCATTTTTTGTATTTACGGTAATTTCAATTTGTTACATAAAATTTAATAGTGTAAATGTCATACGATTGTAAAATTTTAACAAATATTGGTGCTTATAAGAATAATAATCTATTGCATCGGTACTCTTCCATGCTTTGGTTGCAATGTATAACAAAACGTAGATACGGAAAAATATGTAAATATACTTTAGTCTATAAATATCCACTCAGAATATTTACTGGTCAATCTAAGTATGTTGTTAATAAAGGCCTTTTGAAAGTGATAAGACGCCGAAAACAGCCCTGATACCCTGATTTCTTCGCGGTTATTGTTGGTGATTGACCGGATTAATGACCAGTTCAATGACCAGTTCAATGACCAGTACAAGGACATGTTCTTCTAACCGTCTGACGGACAGAAGAACCGGGTTGTATTCAAGTTCAGATAATTATTGTTGCTTATGATTTACTGAATAACACACGTATCTCTCTCGTAGTCCCGTGTTACAAATATTATAAGTTGATTTTTATAGACTTAATATTAATTATTGTAAATATAAAATTTCTTACAGTATGTAGAAAAAAATGTAAAGATTATACTCAAATTTCCCTACGTGCAGGCGGTTGATTATTTAATAAAAGGGTGTATTAAATGCAGGCCAACCTCTGTTTTTTTATCTACTTTAAACTGTTTAGATTTCAAGCAAGAAATTAACCGCTTGTCTGTGATGCGTGCTTCAAGAAAGATTTTTATGAGAAACTATTTAATGAATGTATAAATGTAAATATTAGAATCTCTTAAATACCTATTAAAACTGAATATAGTAATTATTTATTGTATTATAAGTTATGAGAGAGTGTTAGAAGGACCAAAATGGGAGAATGCTGTTTGGATGTTATAGGATGTATAATTAATAAATACGATTTGAAATTTATTTTACAGTTTTATTTTTCAAATAGTCAACTTAAGCTAAATTAGAGTATAATTGAAAATGGCATAGACTATTTGCTGCTTATACTCATACAATCAGACTTGGTATAACATATAACCTAGATTACCACTCTTAGCTTTAAAACTACCGAAAAATACATACATACAAATAGTTTTTATACAACTAAATGACAAACAAGCTGACGGCCCACCTGGTGGCAAGTGGTTACCGCTGCCTATAGACACCTGCAGTAACAAGCAAAAATCTCTTGATATTGTAGGTGCGTTGTTATATTGCAAATGGCGTCCATGCCCAGTAATTAAATTTTTAATTTGAAACATAAAAGATTTAGGACAGGTGTAAAGTTATGCTTAAAGTTTTACAATAAAGAGTAAGTTGGCGGTCGATCTCTGAATCTACAACGTATCTTCGACAGTCATTTCGCCGACAAAACGATTCGTCATCGGGTAGTTCACCGACAGAATCTTTCACCGAATAACGATTCGCCGACAGAACGTTATTCGCGTAGGCGGGAGGCATGTAAAAAAGACAAACAATAACCACGAAATGTAAAGCCTTACATTTCTAACCTACCACGGCCATGTCGGACTTCCGCGGACATCTCTGATCTCGTTTAATACCCGCCCGATGGCGAAACGTTCTGTCGGCGAATCGTTATTCGGTGAAAGATTATGTCGGTGAACTGCCCGATGGGTCAAACGGCGAAATGACAGTCGGAGAAACGTTGTGCAGCCCCACACCACAGCGTCAAAAAAAGGACAGAACTGCGACCAACTATCGCATAATCTTTTGTCGTGGATTACTACTATAGTTAGTCATAGAACAAGCCTCCGTCGTACATCCTTTTGTCCAGCTAACTTACGGGCAAACGGTGTTTCGCTCGGACGGCTATACGGAGTGCAGACCAGACGTACGACCCTACAAGATGTATTTATCATCATAATCATGTTTGAGGTAGAAAGGACGATTGCTTCCATGCGAGCCTGCGCAAGAAGTGTGCATTCCTGGTGTCAGCTTGTAACGTATGGTGGTAAGGTTTGGAGGGTCTGAAGAATAAAAGCACCGGAATAAGTCACTTATGGTATATTAAAATTGTAAAGTAAAGGTAGGAAAATAAGGCACTAAAAGTGCCTTGAGATTCAAAAGTACACAAATATTAGTTTAGTATCCAATCAGAAATAATAAGTTACTGTAATATTAATATAATATCGCCGAGAGCGAGACATTGCTATAAGAACGGAAGTACGTCTCCTCTAGTGGTCAGCAAATTAATCATTTTGAAAGATAAAACCGAATCAATCGTCAAAGTATAAATTTGAATTTTGAATTTATGTTTTAAATATTGCCAGGAAAAGGTGAAACGAGGTGCTATAACATCGCAATGTTCGTACCACGTTACAAGCTAACACCATGCTGAAGATGATCGCCCATAGACTGCAGCGTCAGCGTGTGCGTGATGAAGTTGAGAGAGTAGTATAAATTATGTTTTGAGAAATTTGACTCTGCAATTGTAAAAACAATCGGTGTTTGATTATGCATTAAACATACCTGGTAAACCGTTCGAAAACCAATAAGCAAACACCTCTTACTAAGTTATGCGGCCCTGGTAGTTCAGATGTTGCAAGTACAATTATAACTTCGCAAGATGTGGTTTGAGGAGCTCGATGCCTAGGTAAACCTCTTAAAAACTTTTGCTGTTGGTTTAAAGTGAGATTTATAAGTTGATATCCGGTGGACGATGGTACACTGCTAAATAGTTATGTGACACAAATGTTAAAATGAGTGTTATGTGCTTGGCAGACCACATCAGGAGAAAAGTCCACTCTTTACATAGTAAAAACAAAAAAATAAAATAACACCGTTACGAAGCTAACTTTGTAAATAGGTGACGCAATGTTGACCATCCCTCTAATTTATACCAGGCTGAGCCTATAAAAAGGCAATAAAGATATTTGTTCTCATTAAATAGAGCCTAAATTATGTAGATTAATGCCACAGTTGAAAAGTAAAACAGTATATTTTTTTAAAATAACTACTTAGAAAAAATATAAATAGGCTCTCGCCTTACTCGCCCTGTTAAAATTCAAAGAACACATTATATTGACAGCATAGCGCATAACCCTCCGCTATTGACAAAGTGCTTCCTCAATAAGTTCTGATGATAATAGGTATGGATTAGCCAGTTCCTCTGTGGTTCAGGAGTCCGGGTGTAAGAGAAACACATGTTGAAAAAAATTTGTAATCGCATAATTATAGTATCACTATATGACCCTTTTGTGTAAACAGCTGATTTTTTTAGCAATTCCTTTTTTTGTATTACAAGTCGTGTTTAGATTTACAAGCACAGTTATTTGCCTTCGTCTTCGAGAGCGTTCCCTTTACGAGTTGTATAAGTTACAAGACTGTCTGTATGTTTTTTTTAATATGCCTAATTGTCAATAGTCGTCATCATTAGCTTATGATGTCCACTGTTAAACAAAAGCCTTCCCCGTCTATTTCCAAATGAACAGTTCCTGAGGCTCCCCGCGATCCTGACCAGGTTGTTTGTCCAGCTAGTGGGAGGCCGTTCTACTTTTAGGCTTTCCGGTACGTGGTCGCCATTCTGAAATTTTAACGCCCATCGCCCGTCTGTTAAATTGTCAATAGTAAGGGCCTGGCCACGAACTCACCGCACGCGCGTCCTGCGACTCGCGAATCGGCAACCACTGCGCGCTGTCTGGATGTCGGCCTCGCAGCGCGTCGTAATGACCGCGCAGTGGTTGCCGATTCGCCGCCGACGCCGCCGCCGCCGCCCGTTCCCGTGGCCAGGCCGTAAATGGTAAATTATCTGATTTCAATTTTCCAATTTCCAATTTTAGCACAAACCTCTAGGTCTCTAGGTAACCTCTTTTAACCAATAAAATTTCAATTTAACTTACTGTTACTCTATTAAACTGTGGTAGCAACAATGGAACCTTTTCTGGAAAGGTACAACAATTTACTTAAGGCACATAGTAATTCATCAATTCACTAAGTGCTGCACGTGAGATTAATAGAAACGCTTGAAAAAAACCCATCTGAATATACTGCGAGTATGAGTCAAGAGTAAATAGAGATAACAAGATTTTTCCATCTTTGCAAATGTGGTTCCTCATCTTTAGAGAGTACCTAAATACTTTGCGTTGAGCTTCAAATTAATTATTCAACTGATTGGTTTATAGTTTATTTTTTATACTTGTAAAAAGACACATGTCCAATGTGTGGATGCTGTTATTTTGCCATAGTGGCATACCTTTATAAACATCATCATCATTATAATCACCAGCCTTATTACGTCTACTGGGCACAGGCCTTCCTACATGGGAAAAACGCTTAAGGATTTTGGGAGGTACACCACCACGCTGGCCCGGCTTGTTGGGCAAAAACAAAAAAGAATCATCAAAATTAGTTTAAATATGATGGAATATAATTTTTTGCTCAAAATGGGTGTCACTGACGTAAATATTTTAGATTAACAACTAACTTTAACTTTATTTGATTACACTAACATTACAAGTCCTATGCATAACATATTCTTGAAGACTGTAAAGCATTGTACAAAAACTAGGTCATCATTTTTTTTAAATTGGCTATCTAACGCTTTAATCTCAAAAGGCAAATTATTACTGAAACAAGTGCAGTTTTGCTCTAAATATTATTGTTTATAATTGGCAAATTTTAATTATATTTATGCCTATAACGTTTGTTACGGAGTGATTTACAATCGTAGAATTTCACATTGTTTTTTAAAAAAGTACCTACACAAATTTCCAAAATAGAAATATTGCTTAGCGTAAAGAATTTATTTTCTTTAAAAGTGCTTCCTAGTGAATCATCCATTAATAAAACATGTTGTAAATTTTGCGGATGCATTTTTTGTAAAATAAATTTACTTTGTGAATTGACAGAGTTAACCCAAATTATGATAATGGTTTGAATAATAAAATCGAATTAAGAATTCGTCCTTTTTGAAAATGGTTCAAAAGAAAGGTGAATTTAGATACATTTTCATTGGAAATCTCCGAGAGCAATTACCAATGCAACGACGGATCAGCTAGTTTTCATCAACACTGTGTATTTGGCAGTGGCCACATAATCCACCCCAAGCTCCGCTGGAACAAAAACCACGCTCTATTTAGCCCAAACTGTATGGAATCGCCAATTATTCAAATGAACTACGGCGGAATTACGGCGAATAGCTTAGGTGAAATGGACGTTTCATAGTAACGTTTTGATGGCGATTTAATGTGTTATATTTTTGGGAGGAGCTCGCTGGCGTAGTGGTTCGAGCGGTCTGGTTTCGATTACGAAAACAAAGCAACTTTCACTGTGGTAGCTCTGGATGGGTTTTTTTTTTTTTTTTTTTTTTTTATACAAAGCACGACAAATGACTCAACACCACCTGATGTGAAGCGGTAAGAAGAGTCCATATGCGAAGACAGCTAGTGCAGTTCAGACACTGCTCTAGCCGCCTCCACCTTGCCGGCCCGAAAGGTGCTTTTTCACGCCTCTTTTGAAGGAACCCATGTTATAGGAAGGAGGGAACACATGTGCTGGCAAAGAATTCCAAGTTCTGGAAGTTCGACAAAGAAAAGAGCTACTAAATTTCTTTGTACGTGATGTTGAGGTGGAGACAGTGAATTGATGACTCCGAAGACCGGCACGCGTGCTCCTGAGTAGGAATGGGGAAGGTGGGATAAGGTCAAATAGCTCCTCAGAACACTCTCCGTGATATAGCCGATAGAAGGCGCTAAGCGACGCAATGTCTCGACGCAATTGCAGAGGCTCAAGGTTGTTGGTGACCTCTACATCGCCAATGATACGGACAGCACGACGCTGCAATCTGTCCAGGGCATCGAGAAGGTACTTGGCGGAGCCATCCCACAAGTGCGAGCAATATTCCACGCAAGACCGGACCTGAGTTTTATAGAGCAGGCATAATTGGTCAGGCGTGAAAAATCGACGCACCTTGTTCAGGACACCGAGCTTCCGTGAGGCTGTTTTTATCACGATTTCGATGTAGTTCCTGGAATTCAGATCGCAACATATCTCCATGCCTAGCAAATTTAGGGAGCCCTGTGCCGAAAGAGTCGTGCCCTGAAGAGACGGAAGGGGAAGGAACGGCGACATTTTAGCCGTAAACGCGCACACCTGTGTTTTCTTAGCATTGAACTCAACAAGATTGTTAGATCCCCATTCAGATACGAGGTTCAACACCCTGTCGAGCTCAATGGTAAGATTCTCTCTCTCCCTCTCGGTTTCAGCGCGCCCAGCCCCTGGGCGACCGTAATATCCCCCATGCACTGTACTGTCATCTGCATAGCAATGAATGTTTCCTAACGGAATCATGTCATTGATATGAAGAAGAAAGAGTGTGGGGGATAGAACAGAGCCTTGTGGTACACCAGCATTCACTGACATGAACCGCGAAGCGTATCCATCTGCGAGGACACGGATTCTTCGCTCATGCAGGAAGCCGGCAATCCAGTTACAGAGCTGAGCGGGCAGACCGTATGCCGGGAGCTTGGAGAGAAGAGCCCTGTGCCAGACCCGATCGAACGCTTTGGCAATGTCAAGGCTAACTGCCACTGACTCACCACGTTTGTCAATAGCTTCACCCCAGACATGCATTAAGTACGCTAGAAGATCACCCGTTGACCGTTTCGGCCGAAACCCGTACTGTCGATCATTAATTAATGAGTGATCTTCTAGGTATCGGATCAGCTGGTGGTTTAAGATCCGTTCCATGACCTTGCAAAGAACTGAGGTGACAGCTATCGGGCGGTAGTTAGCTGGGTCTGATCGGTCTCCCTTTTTGGGGACCGGTTGCACATTGGCCTCTCTCCAAGATTCCGGCACACACCCAGAAGAGAGAGAAAGACGGTATAGCCGCGTTAAGACAGGAGACAGCTCCGCTGCGCAGTTTTTTAGTACTATCGCTGGAATGCCATCAGGTCCACTAGCTTTCCGGACGTCGATTGACTGAAGCTCCGCACGTACATCACATTGCCTAATACGAATATCGGGCATTGTGTGGCCACAGTGGGAGAGTGTTGGTGGCTGTAAGTTGCAGTCATCGATTCGGGAGTGAGCAGCAAAGAGTTTTACCAAGAGATCGGCTTTCTCTTGCGGCTTGTGAGCTAGCGAGCCGTCAGAACATCTCAACGGGGGCAGCGAGGGTTGACAGAAGTTGGATTGCACGGCTTTGGCCAGACGCCAGTAGCTACGGCTTCCCGTAGGATGCGTAAGAAGTTCTTGGCCAACTCGTGCAACGCGCTGTGCATCCGCTCTGATGAAGGCCCTTTTGCAGGACTTGGTGGCGTTGTTATAGACTGCTTTCAGTGAGTCAATGTTGGGATCCCCGCAAGCTCGGCCCCTGATCCAAGCGCGGTATGCCGACTGTCTGTTTTCAACAGCTAAGGCACAATCGCGGTTGAACCAGAGGTTACGCCTACCCCTACTGATGAGATCGGAGTGAGGGATATAGTACTCCATCCCTAACATGATCTCATCAGCAACAGCAGTAGCGCTAGCGTTCGGGTCCAGCTCACTGAAGCAGCGCTGCCTCCAAGGGACAGATGCGAAGTAATCCCGCATACCGTCCCAATCTGCCGACGCATAGTGCCAGATGCGGCGTTTGGCAACCATAGGTACCGGTGGCGACGCCCGTGGCACCCCAGCGGATATCAGGCAGTGATCCGATGTTCCCAAAGGAGCACGAACCTCTAGCTGATATCCATCCGGGCGAGTCGTCAGCAGAAGGTCCAACAATGAGGGCGCGTGACCGACAATGTCTGGAATCCTGGTGGGCTGTTTTACCAGTTGGGTCAGGTCATGCGTGAGAGCGAAAGCGTGGGCAGTTCTACCAGCATGGTCAGTTTTAGAGGAACTTAACCACGACTCGTGGTGAGCATTGAAGTCCCCTAAAAACACCAATTCCGCGGTTGGAAACTGCTCCTGCGCAACATCTGCCACCCGACTAAGATGTTCGAAAAGTCGAGTTGTCTCCATGTCACCGCTGTGGGATCTATAAAGGCACACGTAGATACGGCAATGTGTGCCCAGGTCCACATGCACCCCAAGAATAGAGTAGGAAGGGTCCTCCAAACAGCGCAGACGGCGACAGCAAACATCCGCCCGGACAAACAAGCATACCCCGGCCTTCGCTTTGAAGGACTCTTCAAGAACGTAGCCGGGGTAATCCAAGTAGCTAGTGTCTGCCGGGCGGAGTATTTGCGTCTCCGTCAAAAACAGCATTTCGGGTCGAGCCGTCTCGAGATGTTGGTGGACGGCATTGAGGTTAGCATGGAGCCCACGGATGTTAGTGAGCCCGACCTCAAACAGCGTGGTTGTGGTGGGGGTGTGCACCGCTGAACGACCGGAAATGTTTCTGAGCGCTGCCATAGTAGATGATGAAGGAGGAGAGGCGTGAATTGGGGGGACGTTGCCGCGATATATACGGTCAAAGCGTGAGGCCTGTTTCCCCAGGTAATAGCCGACAGCAGAGAAGCGCTGACCCGCCGAACGGAAGGGCCCCCGAACCCCCCCGGGAATGGCCGCCGGGACCCCACCACCCGGTCACCAACCGGCACGACGGACCACCCCAAGATTATGCGTGGCATGATAGGGCAGCCTCACGAACTGGTTAGGTTCGCTTGGGCCCCTGTACTGTACCACGGGCGGCCAGCGGAACAGCCGTTTCTTCGGGTCTCCCTGGTCGACTGGTCAACGCAGTCCACCTGGCTCTGGTTAGACGGAAGCCGTCACTGACCGCATCCATCGCCGCAACGTCTCCCCAAGCTCTGGTTGTACGCTGACTGATCCCGGAACGCGACCACAAGTGGTCACTTGGCGGGTTTTACGCCATGCGTACGGTGGTCACTAACCAGACGGGTGTTCAGACCCTACCACCAGTCGAGCAGTTGGTAGCTCGGTAATCCCTTAGTCGCCTCTTACGACACCCACGGGAAGACATGGGGCGGTGAATTGTATTCTTAATCCGTCACCGCACGGACAAAATAAAAAAATTGTAATCTTTAGCTCCTCCGCGCTTCGGAAGGCACATTAAGCCGTTGATCCCGGTTGTTACTACAACCAACCCGCATTGGGTCATCGTGGTGGTGTTATGGCCCAAACTCCTCATGTGTTTCTCCCATGTAGACGCCTCTGCCCAGCAGCTGGACGTGTAGGTATATGCTAGTGATGATGATATTAAGAGAATCAAAGAGATCACGAACTCTAAGGTTTCTGTAGTTTCCCGTCATATTATAGGGACTTATAAGGGACATATCAACATATTCATTAGCACTTTGAATCTTAATATTTTGCAAACGAATTCTGGAGACCTCATCGAACGACATCCTACACTATGGGATAAACGAGAAAAATAAAAATCATCCCCGCTTTACGTGTGGGAAACCCTAAAAATTACATTTCAGATTTATACTACTGTCTTCTTTTAGATTTTAAAAATAGATTTATATTGTTTCATTTTATTCTTTTTTTGAAAAATTTAAATACGCAGTGTTTAGTTTTCTTTACATCTAACTATAATTTGCAATCGCATCCAAATCTGTTTAGACATTTTCAAAGAACATTTAAAATTGTTTGGAAATATCATTTTTCTCAATAGACTCTTTTGTATACAAAGAACAGCAAATGAATGACCACCTGATGTGAAGCGGTAAGAAGAGTCCATATGCGAAGACAGCTAGTGCAGCTTGAAACACACTGTTCTAGCTGCCTCCACCTTGCCGGCCTATAAGGTGTCTTTTCACGCCTCTTTTGAAGGAACCCATGTTATAGGAAGGAGAGAACACATGTGCTGGCAAAGGATTCCAAGTTTTGGAAGTAAGACAAAAAAACGAGTTAATAAACTTCTTTCTGCGTGA
Source organism: Nymphula nitidulata (assembly GCA_947347705.1). Lineage (NCBI taxonomy): Eukaryota > Metazoa > Arthropoda > Insecta > Lepidoptera > Crambidae > Nymphula > Nymphula nitidulata. Next base: position 15,078,335 of record OX374636.1, read on the forward strand.
TGTTGAAGTGGCGACAGTGAATTGATGACTCCGAAGACGGCACGCATATTCTTGAATGACTCATTTCAAAATAAAAACATTTTTATTCAAATAGGTCACAAAGAAATACTTTCAAATCGTCAAAAATCTTATTTTTATGAACGTCATAGTGTCTGCCTGCCCATCTGTCTGTATGTCTGTCATGTCTGAATTTAAGTTATTATACTACAAACTTACGCTTATCCCACGTAGATATGGGCTACTCAACAAAGGGGTACTAGCATCAGTTCAGCGCACCGTTCCCGTGTGTGAACCGGAGCTATGAACCGGCTCGCATTTGCAGATCCTTTCAATTCATTCCTAATTCTACAAAGTGATCTTTGACGCTCTAACAATTTTATGCGCGAATAAGTAGAACATGCAGAAATTAGTGGAAATTTTAGAATTGATACATTTATTCTTAGATCTGTTTTGCCTGCATCGTGAAAATGTTAAAAAGATGGCTGCCTTCATCTATTTTACGGCAGATCACGTCAATATTTGCAGTCGTTTCGCAATAGGACACTTTGCTTTTCTGATGCAGCACCTTTTAAATTTCTCCCATTCATACAGTTTTACGCTGTGGACATTTTTACAGTGATGAAATTCTTCTTAGGAAACTTTCTGCTCTGAATTGAGTCCCATCGTGCCTGTAAATATTTAAAACTTATTTACGCACCTTTTCCAGGCTTTGCTGAAAATGAGATGTTTCAGGTTCATATGGAATCCCGTCTTTGAGTATGTAGAGAGGTTTTTAAGTTAGGGAAACGGAAATAAAACATTATTTTTTTCATTTATTTTCATTACTACATATATGATAAGTGACAGTTTTATAATCGTCGATATAATGGCAACACTTTAACGTCACAGTTCTATAATTATACCACTCAAAATATACAGAAGAAAGCAAAAATCATTTTATTTCTCTGAACGGTCTATCAGACTACTGAGTCCAGAATTCCATATTCCTAGACTAAAAACGAACATTTTTCCCAACCTTTTCATAATAATATAGAGATTGTCTTAATATTGCCTCCTATATTGGCATATTTGGTTTTTATGGAAAATAATTTTCAGTGATTTTAATATTTTTTTGTCACTTTTTAATGTCCTTTACATGTTTATGCCGATAATGATACATCCCCTTTGTAGTTCAACATAGCATCATTGGATGTGGGATTTGCTAGTATACTGAGGAATACACCAATATAATTTCAATAAGTGACCTCTACTCGCTCACAACTTGTTGCTACAGATTGAAAATATATCACAACACACATAATAATACAGACGAGGTCCAAGCCCAGCAGTCCAAACTCTTCTAGGCCCAGCTCCTGCTAATTCAATCCCGTTTCCACTAACAATGAAACCGTTCTTCGCCAAATTAGTCCTGTGTCCCGTCCTAAATTGGTTTCATTGTCCTGTTGCCATCCCGCAAAATGTCCAGCGGGAAGATAATCGCACCTTTTATATTATTACGTCGTCTGATTTATTACTTCCTAAGATTCCATTATGTGTCATTTAAAATGGACCGCGACAGATAAGGGGATTTTGCTTAAATTAAATTTACGCCGATTTTGGGTTGCGTAGACAAATCGCCCCATCATGACAGCTGATATCAGATGATATACAAGCTGTTTGCTACCGATTTGTGCGTCTGGGCATTTATTAATCATTGAAATATAAAGTTTAGGAAAGACAACACCCATTTCTACTACATTATTAGAGCTATTGTTATTAGAGTCGCTAGCTTTGCTACAACGAAACGCGAGCCATGAAAATTACAGCGCTTCAAACTTTTTGGTCGTGAAAAACCTGCAAAATGGGATATGACGTTTGTATGTGATAGTTTCTCGTTTTACCCGTTTTTTAAAAAAGAGGTTATCAATTCGACCCCCTATGTATGTAATACTGTAAGAATTGCACAGTTTTATTGTATATTAGTCTATTATCAGCTTCTGAACATGGGTATCAATTTTTATAAGTGTATGTTTGTATGTTAGTCCCCCATATCTCAGGGATTTTAAGTCAGATTGCGTACATTTTTTTGTTAGACTTGATATAGTCCAACATAAGGAACTGTGCAAGTCACATCAAAATCGGTTCAGCAGTTTTTGGTATAGAGAGTTAAGTGTGTGTCAGTCACTAAGAAATGATAATATTAATCAATTATTTTATTGTTAATTATCTTGTTGTTTGAAATCGTGTCGTTGGCATAACAGAAACTAGAGAGCCATTATCTATCTATATATCTATGGTCATTCGGTTAACTGCAGGAAACTCAAACGATGCGTTGGTCAAACGTGCATTGGTCTACAGTTCATTCGATGAAAATTATAAAAGTGAAAAAAATCTATGAGATCTATTAGTTGGTGAAATGGTTTTCGGAAATATGTTCGGGACTGACTGTACGTTAATAGCAAACCGAAAACCCATCATTTTGTTACTGAATCGTAATGAAAGGAAGGCGTTACTTCATTGGAGTTTTTAATTAGCTGTAATTGAAAGAAATTAACAGCATAGCACGCAATTCTCCGCGGACATATAAAACTTTGCCATCACACCAGTACCTATTTGGCAAAAAGACACCTGTCAAGCTAAAATGTTCATTGAAAACATGGCACCAAGGTTGCTAGTCCTATGTTTACATTATTTGAAAGGGTTAGCCTTTATGTGGACCGTGCAAAGTATTTTAGCGTATTTTAAGTTTTTTATTCACCTACATTGTAATTTCGTGTAAGTGCTTTAAAAAGCTAATAGCATGTTAGACGGACCCTGCTTAGAACATATTTGCTTTTGTGCCTTGAGCAAGTTTCGCTTACAAAAGCTGAAACATGATTCAAGTCTAAGTTAGAGTAACTTGGTCGACAATGCTTTGTTATCTAATAATTGTATTATTTAAAAATTTCTAAATATAAAACCCTATATAGATGATTAGATGTTCTTAATACTGCCTCCTTAGTGATAACTTGGCCGACAGGATTTTAATCAAAAATGGTCACTTGGTTGCGCAAGACGGGCATGCTGGACAACAAACGAAAAAGACAACCTGGGTTCTTTCAAACATTGAAGAACTTGGAGTACCCTCTAAGCGCAACTCAGTCCTTCGAGGACCAAAATTTAACAGTATACGTAGAAACAATTAATTAAGGTCGAAAACTGAGTTATAAAGCAGAACCCTCGTAAAGAAGTTTATTCTGTTCATTTGACTGTTATTAAGGCTATGAGGACTTGTTTTTATTTACTTTTATTTTGATGTGCTATAAAAGACGTCTTTGTCGTTAAAGAGCATGCTAGTGTTTTCGACTCGAAGTTGGAATCGCCAGACTTCGATCCTTAAAACGATCACTGTAGTTCATCTGAACGAATTTTATTGCTTCGCTTAGCGTCATCTATTGGCTATATCATGAAGAGAGGTCCGAAAAGCTTTTCAACTTTATCCCACTTTCCCCTACTAACTCAAGAGCACAGGTGCTGGTGTTCAGAGTCATCTTACAAATAAATATATCTTATCTTATCAATTTACTGTCTAAAAGGTTGGCCCCATAGAGGACGCTAACAATGTCAGGATTAACATTACCTTTAAGCATAAGGTTGCCAAGCGCAGTCAGCTCCTTCAACAACGACTCACCAGCCTCACCGCAACCAACAAAAGTTAATTTTTTCAAATGCTGAAGCGTGAGGCCGCCGAGATCACCAGCAGAGCCGCTGTTAAAAGAATTGACCGCCAACCGAATCACGTCAGAGGAGACCTAAAGAAAATCACTATTGCCAGGCTGTCTAAAATCAAAATCAAAAAGATATTTATTTAAACGGACTCAAACTAAGTAAGTTCTTTTTTTGATATTGATGCTGTAGAGTATCAAACTTTTGATATTGATGCTGTGGAGTATCATACTCCTCCAACTTCTCAAGAAACTCCTCTCCTTCAGATTCCTTTACAGTATCCACTCCAACATCAAGTTCAGAGAGATTAAGTAGCTCGTTTCTTTGTCGTGCTACCAAAACTTGGAATTCGTTACCAGCATATGTGACACCTACTTGAAAATGCTTCCTTCAAAAGAGGTGTACTGGTAAGTTCTTCTTACCGCTTCACATCAGGTAGCGTTGAGTCATTTGCTGTGTTATGTAATATTCAAATTTGTGTCTCACGATTATCTTTATGTTTCATTGTATTATCCAGTAGTCGTAGTTATAGAACATTATTATCTAAAAATTCAACCAGACATTCTCTGCTGCTACAAACGATAATCAATTTTGCAATAAATTTGATTGAAAACTCAATTATCGCTCAATTAGTCAGCGCCTTAGCATAATGATCACAAAATTCTAGCACTTAAAAATTAGCATCTTATCGTACCAATTAACACTTTTAAACATATTTTTAAAAATTATTTTTAACTCTCAGCCTTTTAGCCTCTTAAGTTCATAACGTTTTAATGGTCAAGTATTTGAATAATGGAGTTAAAATTTTAACTATTCCCCGGGTATTTCAGGGAATTTTTCGCAGCCAATCTTTATGCAAATTGGTTTGTAGCTGAACTAAAATCGACTTTGTTTTCGTGTGTAAATTATGTATGTAAAACGTGGTGTGATATTAGTTTATAGCATAATGCTAATAATGTCAGCTACAAACTTTAAGAATTTATTGTTACTTAGTCCACCCACATTCTCTCTCTTTTTATAGGTTCTATATAAATATGTAGAGTATATTTTAATATCTTTTTTTTTAACTCAAAATGAATAAATATATTAAAAAAACACTAGACTGTACCATTAGTCACGAGCTGGATAGTCTATCTGATTCGTCCTACCCCGTACTGTCGATCATTAATTAATGAGTGATCTTCTAGGTATCGGATCAGCTGGTGGTTTAAGATCCGTTCCATGACCTTGCAAAGAACTGAGGTGACAGCTATCGGGCGGTAGTTAGCTGGGTCTGATCGGTCTCCCTTTTTGGGGACCGGTTGCACATTGGCCTCTCTCCAAGATTCCGGCACACACCCAGAAGAGAGAGAAAGACGGTATAGCCGCGTTAAGACAGGAGACAGCTCCGCTGCGCAGTTTTTTAGTACTATCGCTGGAATGCCATCAGGTCCACTAGCTTTCCGGACGTCGATTGACTGAAGCTCCGCACGTACATCACATTGCCTAATACGAATATCGGGCATTGTGTGGCCACAGTGGGAGAGTGTTGGTGGCTGTAAGTTGCAGTCATCGATTCGGGAGTGAGCAGCAAAGAGTTTTACCAAGAGATCGGCTTTCTCTTGCGGCTTGTGAGCTAGCGAGCCGTCAGAACATCTCAACGGGGGCAGCGAGGGTTGACAGAAGTTGGATTGCACGGCTTTGGCCAGACGCCAGTAGCTACGGCTTCCCGTAGGATGCGTAAGAAGTTCTTGGCCAACTCGTGCAACGCGCTGTGCATCCGCTCTGATGAAGGCCCTTTTGCAGGACTTGGTGGCGTTGTTATAGACTGCTTTCAGTGAGTCAATGTTGGGATCCCCGCAAGCTCGGCCCCTGATCCAAGCGCGGTATGCCGACTGTCTGTTTTCAACAGCTAAGGCACAATCGCGGTTGAACCAGAGGTTACGCCTACCCCTACTGATGAGATCGGAGTGAGGGATATAGTACTCCATCCCTAACATGATCTCATCAGCAACAGCAGTAGCGCTAGCGTTCGGGTCCAGCTCACTGAAGCAGCGCTGCCTCCAAGGGACAGATGCGAAGTAATCCCGCATACCGTCCCAATCTGCCGACGCATAGTGCCAGATGCGGCGTTTGGCAACCATAGGTACCGGTGGCGACGCCCGTGGCACCCCAGCGGATATCAGGCAGTGATCCGATGTTCCCAAAGGAGCACGAACCTCTAGCTGATATCCATCCGGGCGAGTCGTCAGCAGAAGGTCCAACAATGAGGGCGCGTGACCGACAATGTCTGGAATCCTGGTGGGCTGTTTTACCAGTTGGGTCAGGTCATGCGTGAGAGCGAAAGCGTGGGCAGTTCTACCAGCATGGTCAGTTTTAGAGGAACTTAACCACGACTCGTGGTGAGCATTGAAGTCCCCTAAAAACACCAATTCCGCGGTTGGAAACTGCTCCTGCGCAACATCTGCCACCCGACTAAGATGTTCGAAAAGTCGAGTTGTCTCCATGTCACCGCTGTGGGATCTATAAAGGCACACGTAGATACGGCAATGTGTGCCCAGGTCCACATGCACCCCAAGAATAGAGTAGGAAGGGTCCTCCAAACAGCGCAGACGGCGACAGCAAACATCCGCCCGGACAAACAAGCATACCCCGGCCTTCGCTTTGAAGGACTCTTCAAGAACGTAGCCGGGGTAATCCAAGTAGCTAGTGTCTGCCGGGCGGAGTATTTGCGTCTCCGTCAAAAACAGCATTTCGGGTCGAGCCGTCTCGAGATGTTGGTGGACGGCATTGAGGTTAGCATGGAGCCCACGGATGTTAGTGAGCCCGACCTCAAACAGCGTGGTTGTGGTGGGGGTGTGCACCGCTGAACGACCGGAAATGTTTCTGAGCGCTGCCATAGTAGATGATGAAGGAGGAGAGGCGTGAATTGGGGGGACGTTGCCGCGATATATACGGTCAAAGCGTGAGGCCTGTTTCCCCAGGTAATAGCCGACAGCAGAGAAGCGCTGACCCGCCGAACGGAAGGGCCCCCGAACCCCCCCGGGAATGGCCGCCGGGACCCCACCACCCGGTCACCAACCGGCACGACGGACCACCCCAAGATTATGCGTGGCATGATAGGGCAGCCTCACGAACTGGTTAGGTTCGCTTGGGCCCCTGTACTGTACCACGGGCGGCCAGCGGAACAGCCGTTTCTTCGGGTCTCCCTGGTCGACTGGTCAACGCAGTCCACCTGGCTCTGGTTAGACGGAAGCCGTCACTGACCGCATCCATCGCCGCAACGTCTCCCCAAGCTCTGGTTGTACGCTGACTGATCCCGGAACGCGACCACAAGTGGTCACTTGGCGGGTTTTACGCCATGCGTACGGTGGTCACTAACCAGACGGGTGTTCAGACCCTACCACCAGTCGAGCAGTTGGTAGCTCGGTAATCCCTTAGTCGCCTCTTACGACACCCACGGGAAGACATGGGGCGGTGAATTGTATTCTTAATCCGTCACCGCACGGACAAAATAAAAAAATTGTAATCTTTAGCTCCTCCGCGCTTCGGAAGGCACATTAAGCCGTTGATCCCGGTTGTTACTACAACCAACCCGCATTGGGTCATCGTGGTGGTGTTATGGCCCAAACTCCTCATGTGTTTCTCCCATGTAGACGCCTCTGCCCAGCAGCTGGACGTGTAGGTATATGCTAGTGATGATGATATTAAGAGAATCAAAGAGATCACGAACTCTAAGGTTTCTGTAGTTTCCCGTCATATTATAGGGACTTATAAGGGACATATCAACATATTCATTAGCACTTTGAATCTTAATATTTTGCAAACGAATTCTGGAGACCTCATCGAACGACATCCTACACTATGGGATAAACGAGAAAAATAAAAATCATCCCCGCTTTACGTGTGGGAAACCCTAAAAATTACATTTCAGATTTATACTACTGTCTTCTTTTAGATTTTAAAAATAGATTTATATTGTTTCATTTTATTCTTTTTTTGAAAAATTTAAATACGCAGTGTTTAGTTTTCTTTACATCTAACTATAATTTGCAATCGCATCCAAATCTGTTTAGACATTTTCAAAGAACATTTAAAATTGTTTGGAAATATCATTTTTCTCAATAGACTCTTTTGTATACAAAGAACAGCAAATGAATGACCACCTGATGTGAAGCGGTAAGAAGAGTCCATATGCGAAGACAGCTAGTGCAGCTTGAAACACACTGTTCTAGCTGCCTCCACCTTGCCGGCCTATAAGGTGTCTTTTCACGCCTCTTTTGAAGGAACCCATGTTATAGGAAGGAGAGAACACATGTGCTGGCAAAGGATTCCAAGTTTTGGAAGTAAGACAAAAAAACGAGTTAATAAACTTCTTTCTGCGTGATGTTGAAGTGGCGACAGTGAATTGATGACTCCGAAGACGGCACGCATATTCTTGAATGACTCATTTCAAAATAAAAACATTTTTATTCAAATAGGTCACAAAGAAATACTTTCAAATCGTCAAAAATCTTATTTTTATGAACGTCATAGTGTCTGCCTGCCCATCTGTCTGTATGTCTGTCATGTCTGAATTTAAGTTATTATACTACAAACTTACGCTTATCCCACGTAGATATGGGCTACTCAACAAAGGGGTACTAGCATCAGTTCAGCGCACCGTTCCCGTGTGTGAACCGGAGCTATGAACCGGCTCGCATTTGCAGATCCTTTCAATTCATTCCTAATTCTACAAAGTGATCTTTGACGCTCTAACAATTTTATGCGCGAATAAGTAGAACATGCAGAAATTAGTGGAAATTTTAGAATTGATACATTTATTCTTAGATCTGTTTTGCCTGCATCGTGAAAATGTTAAAAAGATGGCTGCCTTCATCTATTTTACGGCAGATCACGTCAATATTTGCAGTCGTTTCGCAATAGGACACTTTGCTTTTCTGATGCAGCACCTTTTAAATTTCTCCCATTCATACAGTTTTACGCTGTGGACATTTTTACAGTGATGAAATTCTTCTTAGGAAACTTTCTGCTCTGAATTGAGTCCCATCGTGCCTGTAAATATTTAAAACTTATTTACGCACCTTTTCCAGGCTTTGCTGAAAATGAGATGTTTCAGGTTCATATGGAATCCCGTCTTTGAGTATGTAGAGAGGTTTTTAAGTTAGGGAAACGGAAATAAAACATTATTTTTTTCATTTATTTTCATTACTACATATATGATAAGTGACAGTTTTATAATCGTCGATATAATGGCAACACTTTAACGTCACAGTTCTATAATTATACCACTCAAAATATACAGAAGAAAGCAAAAATCATTTTATTTCTCTGAACGGTCTATCAGACTACTGAGTCCAGAATTCCATATTCCTAGACTAAAAACGAACATTTTTCCCAACCTTTTCATAATAATATAGAGATTGTCTTAATATTGCCTCCTATATTGGCATATTTGGTTTTTATGGAAAATAATTTTCAGTGATTTTAATATTTTTTTGTCACTTTTTAATGTCCTTTACATGTTTATGCCGATAATGATACATCCCCTTTGTAGTTCAACATAGCATCATTGGATGTGGGATTTGCTAGTATACTGAGGAATACACCAATATAATTTCAATAAGTGACCTCTACTCGCTCACAACTTGTTGCTACAGATTGAAAATATATCACAACACACATAATAATACAGACGAGGTCCAAGCCCAGCAGTCCAAACTCTTCTAGGCCCAGCTCCTGCTAATTCAATCCCGTTTCCACTAACAATGAAACCGTTCTTCGCCAAATTAGTCCTGTGTCCCGTCCTAAATTGGTTTCATTGTCCTGTTGCCATCCCGCAAAATGTCCAGCGGGAAGATAATCGCACCTTTTATATTATTACGTCGTCTGATTTATTACTTCCTAAGATTCCATTATGTGTCATTTAAAATGGACCGCGACAGATAAGGGGATTTTGCTTAAATTAAATTTACGCCGATTTTGGGTTGCGTAGACAAATCGCCCCATCATGACAGCTGATATCAGATGATATACAAGCTGTTTGCTACCGATTTGTGCGTCTGGGCATTTATTAATCATTGAAATATAAAGTTTAGGAAAGACAACACCCATTTCTACTACATTATTAGAGCTATTGTTATTAGAGTCGCTAGCTTTGCTACAACGAAACGCGAGCCATGAAAATTACAGCGCTTCAAACTTTTTGGTCGTGAAAAACCTGCAAAATGGGATATGACGTTTGTATGTGATAGTTTCTCGTTTTACCCGTTTTTTAAAAAAGAGGTTATCAATTCGACCCCCTATGTATGTAATACTGTAAGAATTGCACAGTTTTATTGTATATTAGTCTATTATCAGCTTCTGAACATGGGTATCAATTTTTATAAGTGTATGTTTGTATGTTAGTCCCCCATATCTCAGGGATTTTAAGTCAGATTGCGTACATTTTTTTGTTAGACTTGATATAGTCCAACATAAGGAACTGTGCAAGTCACATCAAAATCGGTTCAGCAGTTTTTGGTATAGAGAGTTAAGTGTGTGTCAGTCACTAAGAAATGATAATATTAATCAATTATTTTATTGTTAATTATCTTGTTGTTTGAAATCGTGTCGTTGGCATAACAGAAACTAGAGAGCCATTATCTATCTATATATCTATGGTCATTCGGTTAACTGCAGGAAACTCAAACGATGCGTTGGTCAAACGTGCATTGGTCTACAGTTCATTCGATGAAAATTATAAAAGTGAAAAAAATCTATGAGATCTATTAGTTGGTGAAATGGTTTTCGGAAATATGTTCGGGACTGACTGTACGTTAATAGCAAACCGAAAACCCATCATTTTGTTACTGAATCGTAATGAAAGGAAGGCGTTACTTCATTGGAGTTTTTAATTAGCTGTAATTGAAAGAAATTAACAGCATAGCACGCAATTCTCCGCGGACATATAAAACTTTGCCATCACACCAGTACCTATTTGGCAAAAAGACACCTGTCAAGCTAAAATGTTCATTGAAAACATGGCACCAAGGTTGCTAGTCCTATGTTTACATTATTTGAAAGGGTTAGCCTTTATGTGGACCGTGCAAAGTATTTTAGCGTATTTTAAGTTTTTTATTCACCTACATTGTAATTTCGTGTAAGTGCTTTAAAAAGCTAATAGCATGTTAGACGGACCCTGCTTAGAACATATTTGCTTTTGTGCCTTGAGCAAGTTTCGCTTACAAAAGCTGAAACATGATTCAAGTCTAAGTTAGAGTAACTTGGTCGACAATGCTTTGTTATCTAATAATTGTATTATTTAAAAATTTCTAAATATAAAACCCTATATAGATGATTAGATGTTCTTAATACTGCCTCCTTAGTGATAACTTGGCCGACAGGATTTTAATCAAAAATGGTCACTTGGTTGCGCAAGACGGGCATGCTGGACAACAAACGAAAAAGACAACCTGGGTTCTTTCAAACATTGAAGAACTTGGAGTACCCTCTAAGCGCAACTCAGTCCTTCGAGGACCAAAATTTAACAGTATACGTAGAAACAATTAATTAAGGTCGAAAACTGAGTTATAAAGCAGAACCCTCGTAAAGAAGTTTATTCTGTTCATTTGACTGTTATTAAGGCTATGAGGACTTGTTTTTATTTACTTTTATTTTGATGTGCTATAAAAGACGTCTTTGTCGTTAAAGAGCATGCTAGTGTTTTCGACTCGAAGTTGGAATCGCCAGACTTCGATCCTTAAAACGATCACTGTAGTTCATCTGAACGAATTTTATTGCTTCGCTTAGCGTCATCTATTGGCTATATCATGAAGAGAGGTCCGAAAAGCTTTTCAACTTTATCCCACTTTCCCCTACTAACTCAAGAGCACAGGTGCTGGTGTTCAGAGTCATCTTACAAATAAATATATCTTATCTTATCAATTTACTGTCTAAAAGGTTGGCCCCATAGAGGACGCTAACAATGTCAGGATTAACATTACCTTTAAGCATAAGGTTGCCAAGCGCAGTCAGCTCCTTCAACAACGACTCACCAGCCTCACCGCAACCAACAAAAGTTAATTTTTTCAAATGCTGAAGCGTGAGGCCGCCGAGATCACCAGCAGAGCCGCTGTTAAAAGAATTGACCGCCAACCGAATCACGTCAGAGGAGACCTAAAGAAAATCACTATTGCCAGGCTGTCTAAAATCAAAATCAAAAAGATATTTATTTAAACGGACTCAAACTAAGTAAGTTCTTTTTTTGATATTGATGCTGTAGAGTATCAAACTTTTGATATTGATGCTGTGGAGTATCATACTCCTCCAACTTCTCAAGAAACTCCTCTCCTTCAGATTCCTTTACAGTATCCACTCCAACATCAAGTTCAGAGAGATTAAGTAGCTCGTTTCTTTGTCGTGCTACCAAAACTTGGAATTCGTTACCAGCATATGTGACACCTACTTGAAAATGCTTCCTTCAAAAGAGGTGTACTGGTAAGTTCTTCTTACCGCTTCACATCAGGTAGCGTTGAGTCATTTGCTGTGTTATGTAATATTCAAATTTGTGTCTCACGATTATCTTTATGTTTCATTGTATTATCCAGTAGTCGTAGTTATAGAACATTATTATCTAAAAATTCAACCAGACATTCTCTGCTGCTACAAACGATAATCAATTTTGCAATAAATTTGATTGAAAACTCAATTATCGCTCAATTAGTCAGCGCCTTAGCATAATGATCACAAAATTCTAGCACTTAAAAATTAGCATCTTATCGTACCAATTAACACTTTTAAACATATTTTTAAAAATTATTTTTAACTCTCAGCCTTTTAGCCTCTTAAGTTCATAACGTTTTAATGGTCAAGTATTTGAATAATGGAGTTAAAATTTTAACTATTCCCCGGGTATTTCAGGGAATTTTTCGCAGCCAATCTTTATGCAAATTGGTTTGTAGCTGAACTAAAATCGACTTTGTTTTCGTGTGTAAATTATGTATGTAAAACGTGGTGTGATATTAGTTTATAGCATAATGCTAATAATGTCAGCTACAAACTTTAAGAATTTATTGTTACTTAGTCCACCCACATTCTCTCTCTTTTTATAGGTTCTATATAAATATGTAGAGTATATTTTAATATCTTTTTTTTTAACTCAAAATGAATAAATATATTAAAAAAACACTAGACTGTACCATTAGTCACGAGCTGGATAGTCTATCTGATTCACTCACAAGTAATCCAAGTGTATTTTCCATTTTGTGTGGACTATTAAAATCATCTTCAATTATTGAGATTTAAGACAAAGCCCTATTCGATTCAATGACTGTAAAAGGGTAGTTATCATTCATTTGAAGAAGTGACAAAAGGCAAATTGCTAAAACGTGAAAGATTACGAAATCTTTGAATTTGTGAGGTCATTTTTGTTTTATTACCCTAAATAGCCAGAATAAATCTTTGATCGCTTGCCTTCAACCATGCTCCCATTATGCTGACCCAATGCTGATTTGATGAGTGATTACGATTGGCAACTCTAAACTTTACAGTAACGAATTAACATCTGATCCGTTGTCATACTGTGCATGTGTTTGTGTTTGTTTGGTAATGTGTAAGTATTATTTAATTCTCTGACGTCACTTGTTAGAACAACTTTTAAATAAATGAAATGTATTTTAGTTGCAGCACTACTTTTTGGAATCATAACATAGGGTCCAAGTACAAGAATTAACTAAGACCCCATGTACCGATATAGCCTGTCTATCTATATCGGGTGCGCTGTGCGTATGGGCGTGCCGCAGGGATTGATATTAGAGCCATTGGTTTGTATATCAATGAGCTCTCTTATTAAATGGTTTTTTTGAATTTTCACCCCTAAGAAGATGAAATTGGGGGTTTCTTTTCAATGAACTTTTTATTTTCTGAGTCGATTGATTCCAATAATTTATACAAATACTTAATTAATAATTTTTCCAAAATCATCCCCAACAGAGGTCAATAAGACTTGAAAAATACTACACAACATAGTAGATGGTCGCATGGCGCAAACGCAGTTCGGAAAGCGTGCGGGGGAGCTCGGGAGATTGCAGGAGAGCTCGGAAGTGTAAGGAGAAGCGCGAGGTAACGCAGGGTATAGTACTTTGTTGTAAGTAATATTTTTTTAAATTAAGAAAGAAAGAAAATGCGTTTATTTGGCACATATCACACACAAGTATGCACAACAATAAAATTAATACAGGCACAGAATGTTTACAAATATTCTCTTGTTACATGTAACATTTGATGACTTATTGAAATGATATGTAACCAAATTGGTTACCACTCAGCTATAGGTCAAAGGATGTTAGATCATTTGACGCTGGTTTTCAGTGGAACCAGTTAACCCTATTATATATATTTCTGTAGAATAAACTAAATTATAATAATACACTTTCACTTTAAACTATATTCATATTATTCCATAATTATAAATATAAAATTAACTATTTTTATATGAGGTAATAATTAGTATATTATTAGTTAAAATATAAATATATATCAATACATATATAACAACATATATATTTACTATATAACATTAAATTACTAAAATAAATATTTTCTTTTTATTTTTCTTCCATTACTCTTTTTTGGCTGTCTTCTAAATAGCTCTTTTCGCACAAGAATTCAGTTCTGTTATGCCCATACTAATGAGATTATACAGGGTGGTGCTGTCAATACGACAATAAATTAAAACATAGTCTATATTAGTTTATAGAAATGATAAACTACTTATTATTTACTTATAACTTATTGTTTATGAAAAGAAAAGACAATATTCCCTGTAGGCCACGCGGGCGAAGCCGCTTAAGAAGCTATTTTATATATAATATTACACCTTTTCTTTACATTAGAACTAGGTTAACTATAACTAACCCAGTAAATGATATTTCAAAACGTTAAGGCTTTAAGCATAGCTCGTGCAAAGCGGGTAACTCAAAGCCAAACTTGCATGGTCCTTACTGTTGAGAGTCTGCTTTCTAAAGCTGATGATGATGGTTCGCGCTATGAACAGTTTTATTTATTTTTTAATTCCACGGCATTTAAAAAAAATAACAGACGACAGTCAACATTAGCGAAAACCGACACTTCATAGCTTTTGAATACAAGCGACATGCGAAGTCTGAAAAACACTTACCCGAAATATTAATTATGTGGTATATATGCGAACGTAGCTTACTATGTCTATCTTAAGTCGCTGAACCGAAAAAGCTTGAGACAATAATAACCGATTTTAGAATACAATAGAATTAAAATAGTTTCTTTAGTATCACAAATAGAATTAATACATATTTCTAATCCTAAAATACCTTAGAATTAGTGGCAATAGTGGCACGAAATAGGTGTCAACTCGTATTGTCAGGACATCCGTAGGTAACCTGACGCTGGTCTTCCGTAAACATGGGGAGAGCAGCAGTACACAAAGTTACCTTATTAACTTGTCTATTAAATAAAAAAGTTTAACAATGTCAATAATGTAAGTCAGTAAAATTATTAAAAAAACACGCGGGAAGACCTTTGGGTGGTACTGAATAAGCATACAAACATCCTTGAATCCTGAACGAATACTCGTATGGTAAGTAATACAAAACATCTACCGCTACCGGGATTCAAACCCCGGATTTCTGGATTAGTAGACAGGGGTGCTGTCGACCAGACCTAGTTACTTAGTTTAACAAAAAGGACTATTGCTTCCTGATCACACGAGTTATCGAGATGTGGTTTGATAGAAACTTCACGATAAATGCATCGAGCTTAAGTGCATCTCGTTCCAGAAATTATGAAGCTCTTCGAGTGAAAGACAAACTGCGACAAAAAGCTGACGTCAGCAAAATTGTGCAAACTTAGGGTTCATGGTTTGGTGACTAGTAAATCAAGTGTAGACAGAAGGTCAGATTGTCATTGAGGAAAAGTAAAAAGAAGCTGTGGCATACAAAGGTCATGCGGTAAAAAAAATGACCGCAGGGAAATCCCTTTAAGAAAATATTTTTGCTTTGTGTAAATTCCTACTATAAACTTCTATAATTACTATTGATTTCTATTTTTAACCGACTTCAAAAACGACGAGCTTCTCAATTCGGTTGGTATGTTTTTTTTATGTATGTATGTACACCGATTACGCCGAGATTTCTGATTCGATTTACGTGACTCTTTCTTTTTCGATGCAGAATAGTTGCTATTTGCTCCCATAAATTATTTTTCAAAATCAGTTGTGAAGTTTGGTTTTTAAGTCAAGAAAACTGAAATGAGAAAGTCATCTACGTATGCGAAATTGTGGATTTTTGCCTTCCTATGACTTTTTAGTTTGTACGATAGAAGGAAACAATGTAAGCTGACGGTCACCTTTAGGTTTGACCTAAGAAACACATCACAAAAAATTTAAAAATTAAAATTTAATCAAAAATTAAAACTGACTTCAAAAAACTAAAGTTTTTTATTAGGTGGTAGGCCCTATGTAGGGCCGTCTGGGTAGGTACCACCGCCTTTCTTATTTCAGCCGTGAAACAGTTAGCTGTGTTTCGGATTGAAGGTAAAGGTAGCCATTGTAATTACTGGGCATGGACGGCATTTCATCTTAGTTCTCAGGATGACAACGCACCTGCAATATCGAGTGATTTTTCCTTGTTATTGCAGGTGTCTATAGGCGGCAGTAACCGCTTACTATCAGGTGGGCCGTCAGTTTGTTTGCCATCTAGTTGTATAAATAAAAATCTCCGCAACTTTTTCTTATCTGACGGCCCTATGGTGGAGTGTTTAGTACCCACGTCCAGCCAGAGCCAGCCAGCCAGCGTCTCGAGTTCGAGCTCCGATAGGAGCATATTTGTATTTGTACGAAGATTTAATTTTGTTCACGAGTCGTGGATGTTCTCGTGTGTTTATTCAGCATAACTCTAATATGAATATGCCTATTATCATCTATATAGTAATCTTATCAAAAGCTTTTCGCGATGGTTATTTGGGACTACATAATAGCTGTGAGTGTAATAAATTATTATATGTGATCTACATTTTCTACATTAATATTTAACATGTAGACTTACTGTTCCCTTCAATTTACTGTGACAGCACTTACCCACCTGACACCTTGTAGTGTTGCAACTACATGGAGAAAGACACGCGCTTGCTTTAATCTGACGTTTGCAAAAATAGCGCACATATCTTTAGGATTACAGCTTAAAGCTACAGCGCTGCTAAAATTGCGCTTTAGGGGTTGTTTAAAACGCGTGTTATTGGTTACATTTTGATGTTTTTTTCAAGCAAAACAGCGAAAGAAAATTTATATGTATAGCCTTTGGTCACGTTTTTAAAACTAGAATGTAAAGAGATCAATGTCTATTTTACTAACTGCTTCAGATGCTAAAGGTGACGTACCATATAACAATGTTTAGTGTATATACAGTGTGTTTCAAAGGTCCGAAATAAAATTATCAAGAGTTGTAAGTACCTCTGAAAGTTTGGCACCTTTCAGACCACTTTTATTTTCCGATGAAATTAATAAATACATTGTCACCCCTGCTCGTGACATCGCGTAATAATATATCGCGTATCGTACGACACACTACAGTTATATATACCACACACAGACAACTACGAATTACGATATTGAACCCTAGCAACCCCAGAAACCCAATTTTATTTCGGATTTCTTTAACCCCGGTATTTTTTGGCATTGTATCGATGAAACCAATTGTTGTTTATTTTTTTATATTTAATCAGACAATACGTGTTTTGAACTCGCGCAGTAAAACCAAAAATATCAAATAGTTAAAAGTATTAATTGACAAATTAGCCTGGACTACCTGGGTCATAATAAACTAACTAAACTAAACATAAACTTTAAAAGATGATGGTTCAATTACCTATCTAATACATAATGTCTATTACAAAAAATATTTTTTATATTACTTAATTAGATAAATAGATATTAAATAATAATAACAATTGTATGTCTGATTAATTTAACTATTCAGTATTTACTATTTTGCGATAAAACCTATAAAAAATATCACATTGGCATAAAAAAGTTCCTCTTCTGTTCAATTCTATTCTACACAGTTTGAGTCTTGATAAAAGTTTTAGAGACACGTTTCTTAGTCCTCAAAGTCTCATAACTCACGAAGAGTAAGACTTGCAAACATCAGCAAGTCAAATCGCGGGTGGAACTGAATCGTAAGTATCACTTGGTGTTCAGGATGCCTCGCAAATGTCGCGAGTTCGGATACTCCCTTCTGTGTACGTTAATGACTGCAGTCACGCTTTAGTAATTAGAAGAAAAACATTGATCACCACTATGTTCCGCTCAAGTATGGCTATCGCGCTACACTTTACTACAGAATATATAATTTACACATTCGCTTGCTAGCGATGCTAAAACGTAACGCGAACCCGATATATATACTCAATACTCAATATACTCAATATTTGTTGTTGCCAAAATTACATAGCTGGTTACAATTTTGGACCCTGTTGGGCACAACAATTTGCTAAGTAGTGCTGTTTAACAGAAAAATTTTATAAACAAGCTATTAATTAAAGAATTACAAATTATTATTATTAATTATGTCAAATTACTGAATCAATTTGTTTTCATTTTCATTGCATTAAAACAACAATTATTAAATTACAAAAGTGAAATCAGTGGTCAATACATAAAATAACAATTGTGTAGGTATAATGCTAAGTCATCAAATTTATAAAAGTCAAATTAAAATGTCAAGTATAATAATATTAATTTCGTAGGTGCTTACACAATGTCGTTTTTTTTTTTGTCAAAGTAACATAAATAAAACCAATAGACAAAGATACTATAATCAGATAAGGGTGTGAGACCAATTTAAAATGTATCATTAAAATACTCTTTTAATTCGTAATATGCTTTGTCAATTAATAAACTTTTAAATTTTTTTATAAATTTTCTATCGTTTATCTCGCTTATTAGCTTAAAAGGCAGCTTGTTAAACACTTTTATTGCCATTACATATGGACTTGTACTATGCAATGTTAGTTTAGACTGAGGTAACACTAATTTATTCGCATGTCTAGAGGGATAGCGTCTTGGTATGTCAGATTTTTTGTTAAAGTAATTCGGGTGTTTTTTTATAAATTTAGCAAGTTCTAATATGTATAGTGAAGGTACGGTCAGAATTTTGAACTTTATAAAATATGGTTTACAACTGTCGGTATAGTCTATGTTTGCTAGAATTCGTATACATTTCTTTTGCTGCAGAAAAATGTTTAGAGAATCTGTACTGTTTCCCCAGAGAATTATACCATAGGCAAGCCATGCATGAGCATAAGCGATCGACCCGTTCTCAAGTGGACAGAAGGCCTGGCCACGGCGACCGGGTCCCTGGCGGCGGCGGCATCTCGGCAACCACTGCGCGGTCACGACGACGCGCTGCGAGGCCGGCATCGAGACCGCCGGCATTGGTTGCCGAGACGCGAGACGCAGGATGCGTGTGCGGTGATGTCGTGGCCAGGCTCGAGCTTCGATTTTCGAGCTCGAGGCAGTCGAGCCACCCGACTGCCTCGCCAACACCTGCATTAACATCTGCAGGTGACACAGACACACCGCTGGCAGAAGTGTAAGCCGCGGCCCTTTGAACAACGTCAAATCACCTGTGGGGCAACCGCGCCGAAGCGCGAGGAAAACCATAGTCGATAAAATGCGTAAGTGCCATGACAATTACGGCGCTTACAGCCTTTTCATCGCCAGCTTAGATATATTCCAGCACCGATGGGCACAGGCCTACCTACATGGGAGAAACACATGAGGAATTTAAGCCATAATACACTACGCTGGCGCAACGCGGGTTGGTGAGTTAAAATGGTTGTAGTAACGACCGGCTAAGCACGGAGGAGCTCAAGATTACAAATTGTGATTGACCCATCCCGGGATCGACCATGGCAAAAATTGCTTTGTTTCGTAATCGAACCCAGAGCACCTATTACCTATTATAGGCTAGCATAATTACCTTAATACCAACAACTAATGTTTCAGAATCATGTATCTCAAATACCGTTTAAAATTTCGCTCCAAAACGCCATACTATGTCACGTGACCGCTAACCGAGACTAACAATAGTCACGGTCTCGGTTCTCGGGCTCTGGCGAGATTTTATTAGGTTCTCGATCTCGGTCTCGGCCGAGAACGAAAATCCAGAACAACATCAAAAGTAACAGTTTGACTTTGAGATCGCCGTTATTCCATTCGTAATAAAGGCTGCTGTCGTCTGTCAAAGTATATTTCCAGCAATAATGAATATATAAACAATGATATCACAGATATATCATTGTTTATATTTTCATTGTTGATTTGTTATTTAATTTTGTGTACTTGAATCGTTAAAAAAAATTAATAAATAATGAAACGCGCATTTTGTAAATTGGAATACATAGGTATTCGATTGGGTAATCAAATCTAACTATGCAATATGCGCCGGAATTTGTCATAAAATACTAAAATGTTCATGATAAACTAGGTGGCACGTTCTAGCACTATTTGAATGTTGGCGTCTGAATAATAACGTCGTACCCTCTCGGGGGTCCAAGCACATCTTCAGCTGCAGGACTTTTACAGCCTTGTGTTGCCAACTCGTAAAACGTTGCATCAACTTTTACTGAACTAAACTTAAGGCAGTTTAAAGAGTTTTCTAGAATCTTCTTCACCGCATAATTTGTTATTCTGAAACGGGAAAACTAAATCAGCGTCTAGCTTAGCAAAGTAGGCTGTTGGATGATTTTAAATAAAATTAGTAGTCATTGCTTTGATTACCTTTAATTTAATTAGTGAAAGTTCACACAAAATACAACCGCACATTCGCAACAACTGTTTCGCACAAAAGGAACGAGAGACCCAGACATTGACAGATGACATAGATGTTAATAATATAGGTATACACTTTTTTCTTAAGACACATTTAATTTGATATCGACTTTGTTCAAAATTCGCCTAATCATCGTTTGTTTGAAGAACGACATTTGTGAACAGTTAGTGATTTTTTTATCATATACTTCACAAATTATTTGCAACTAATGACTTCTTGCAGTAAGCCACGATATTGCGTTTTGATTACATTTACTAACGCCATAAGTAGGTACGTGTCACTGACATCGTTCGTTGCGTCTAACTACTAAAGTGCGTTTAGTGTATAAAAAACAATCCAACTTAACATTTCAAACGATATTATCCAGAGTTCATCTCAAAAGCAATTTTAAATAGGAACTTTGTCCACGGCATTGCCATACAAAATTTCCCAAAACTAATCCACAGACATCGAAGTTGATAAAACAAATCCCTTTTATATTCATCGTGAAAGCCATAGTTTTCACAAGGAGTTCGTATACCAAATTCAATTCCAAACTTCCACAATCTAGATATTCAAATTTATTCGCGCACAGTTTTATTGCACTGAAGTGTTCGTGCGTAAGGAAATGGCTAGATCGTGTCGGGGCAGTATTTAGGGTATACCCGACAGGTTTAAAGCTAAGTCGACGATTATCTAATGGTTATATACCTAATAGAAGAGGTATAAATCGTTCCGGATATAATAGAAGAGATACCGGAATCGTGGAAAGAAAACTTAGGTAGCTCGTTTCTTTATGGTACTCCTAAAACGTATATAAGCATGGTCCAAGAACAATAAAATTATCTGGAATCTTTTCTACAAATCATACTGAGGGTTCTCCAAGTAAGTAGGGTAAGTTATTGACTTATTAGTCAGTATCTTAATAGTCACAGTAGCGTCAACTTATTTCGATCACAGATCAAATAATATCCATCCTTATTTATACAACTAAATGACAAACAAGCTGACTCGGACACTTTCTATAACAAGGAAAAATCACTTGATATTGCAGGATGAGAAGGCTCTCATCCCGCGGCCTAAATAAGAAATGCCGTCTATGCCTAGTAATTACACTGGCTACCTTTTCCTTCAATCCGATACACAGCGCACTTTTCACGTCTGAAATAAGAAAGGCGTTGATACCTATTGACGACCGGCTGGCCGAGTGGTCTGTACCCCAGGCAACTCGGTCAAGAGGTCCCGGGTTCGAATCCCGGTAGGAACAAATGTTTGTATGATGAGTACGAGCATTTGTTTACGAGTCATGGATGTTTATATGTTTATTTAGTATATTTCTAATATTTATATACATATTATTATCATTATTTCTCCGTTATCTAGTATCCATAACACAAGCTCTTAATGATGCTTACTTTGGGCTAGATAATAAGTGTGAGTATATGATTATTATTATTATTACCCAGGCGACCCTACATATGCGCCTACCACCTAGGAAATCATCCTCGTTCTGATTGAAAGACAACATTATTTTATCCTCTTAGGAAGCCATTTAGGTACTTTTTGATTGTTATTAGTTATAAATATAAATATATTTACTATATATTATAGTTAGAAACAAAATAAATATAAATAGTATAATTATTTCACTTTCCAAGATTCGAATTTGACGAACGGCAGTTCGAGTAGTCCGTACCCCTTACTAGACAAAATAGGTGTGAGTGTGTATGTTAAATGTATGTTATTATTATTATTATACTGTTGTAGATGCCCATAACTGTAGATCTAAGGTCGCGTAAAATCCAGATACAAGTCGTTTCCGAAAGTTATGCGTCAAGTCGGCAAATAGTGTTCAGCGCATTCTATGCCCGCTTCTCGGCCCAGGAGATTGGAGCGTCGAATTTTTCTAGTAATGCAGTCTATTCTGAAAATAATGAAATATTTTCTATTGTGAATGAAAAAAATAAATGAAATTTACCTATGTGCATAAATACAGTATGGAATTCGAGGTCTTAATATTACATTCCAAGTGTTTATTAAGCCTACATAACAGGCGTGAACTGTTTTTAGTTTCAATTGCTATTGATCATTTTTTTATGAAATCACAAAGAAAAATTGAATTTATTTATTTTACATTATTCCTTACTTAAATTCCCTTAAGTCGTATTCTAGAAATTCTTCTGTACAGTAAAATAATTCTTCAAGAAGCTATTTAGTAAGTGCATTTAGAAGTAGTTTTATCTTCTTAACTCGAATATTTTTATTTGATTAGGAAGTTTATTATACATGAGAATAAATAAATAATAAAGATTTAAGAGAATAAATAAAAACTGATTATGTATAAAAGATATAATTTAAGAGACGTAGCAAAAGAAGAGAAGAAGCAGAAGAGAAGAGAAGAAGAAAGAGATGAAATTTGTAAGGAATAAGATTTTATGAAAAATTTAAAGTTAATCGCAAAAAAGACGCAATATTGTCCCAACTAGACAGATTCACACTCACGCCTATCTTATTTGTAGCGTTTACACAGTATTTTCTTCGGGCTTCGTCTCCAATCATAATTAGATTTCTAAAACGTCCCATAGTGAAAGGTAGACAGTGTAATAATTGGACATGGACGGCATTTCATCTCAGGGCACAGAGTCACAACGCATCTGTAATACATAGTGATTTTTTCCTTGTCATTGCAGGTGTCTATAGGCGACGGTAACCACTTACCACCAGGTGGTCCGTCAGCTTGTTTGTCAACTTGTTGTAGATAATTAAATGAAAGATGATAAAGAAATCATCAAATAGGTTTAATAATCACGACTTGCAAATATCACTCGACAAATTTCTAAGTGCATTAGAATAAGACCGTTGGGAGAACAGTTTTATTGCACTGAAGTGTATGGACGTTCAAATATTTTCTCTGTGTACAGTGACTGCATACGTGATAAATATTTGAGCTACATAGTAAAATGATTGCTTTATGATATGATTTCATTCGTATGTAAGTACTAGTATCTAAGTTCCAGTAAAACTATTTTTCTTACTATGTTGGTATTACCGGAAGTTTACAGTTCTTCTTCTTCTTCTTGCTGCATAGATAAAATGTTTGAAATATTTTCGCTGAAACGCGCAACCTTCAAGGACTTCGGTTTGAGCGCACTGGTTTTGAAACGAAAGCAACTTTCACCATGGTCGATCCCAGGATGGGTCAACCAAATTTTTTTAAACTCGAGCTACTCCGTGCTTCGGAGCACGGAAGCACGGAGGAGCTCGAGATTAGAAATAGCCGTTGGTCCTGGATGTTATTGCAATCACTTTAGACCACCACGATGGCTCAATGCGGGTTGGTCGTCTAAAGTTTAGACGACCAACCCGCATTGAGCCATCGTGGTGGTGCTATGGCCCAAACTCCTCACGTGTTTTTCCCGGGTTTGTGATGTATAATATAACAATATATCTTATAATGATCAAAACATATACATTTACATGATATAGTTTTGTTTAATATACCACTTATTTAATATAATGATGGAATGATATAATTTAAAAACACTTAATTTTTAAACGTATAACAAACGATTAAGCTAAACATTTTTAAAATAACAGCCGTTTAATATAACATTTACATGATATAATAATTAAGACACATACCGTTTATCTAGTACAAGAACTTTTTGTATACCATTTATTTAAGATAACACTATTTTTGTATAAAACTTAAAACATATAATGATTACCTAATATAAAATCCAATTCATATAATATCATTTAATATCATATATAGAGTATAAAATCTCATTTAATTTAAAAAATATAATACGTATAAAATCATTACTTTATTGCTATCAACTGATTACCTAATTTAAATTAACTTATCAATAATGACATACCTAATAGCAACCACTCAAGTAGATAATGCATTATGCAAGCAGACATGCAGGAAGCAAGCATGCAACATGCAAGCGACCATGCACCATGCAAGCAAGCATGCATAAAGCAAGCAAGTATGCAAGCAAGCATGCAGACAAGCATGCAGCATGCATGGCTTCTGTCACGGCTCCGGCGCTGTGGGGCTTCGGCGGTCCCACGCGACCTTATCGTCGCAGATGGTTCTCGCCCACCAACGCAGCTTCGGCTTGCTGGCCGGCTATGCCTCAGCCGCGGCGGTGGTCGTCAAAACCACCTGCTCCTCAGATTACGGGCCGCCTCGCCCCTCCGCGCCTTCGCGGGCTTAAATTACACTCTAGGGGTAGGGCAGACAAGACTACGTGGAGTCGGTTTTGCAGGGATTCGTTTCTGTCACTGACACTGTATACCAACCGATTATTATGTCAATTGATTGCTATACCAAGTGAAGATTATATCAATCAATCATTATTTGAAATGTTATTATCTTAAATAATAGTTATATAAAATGACACGTATATTAAATAAAATTATATGAAATGAACGATATATTAAATGAGTTTTATTTTAAATGGAAATATTCGTTAAGAACGTTATACTGAATGGTATTATATAAAATGAAGATTGTGTAAAGTAAACGTTATGATAAATAAAATTATATTAAGTGTTGGTATAACAAATAATTATTATGTAAAATGAACGTTATTAAAGTTGAAATATATGAAATGTTGGTATATCAACTGAGACGCTCCCGTTTTACCATTAAAAAAGCCAAACCAAACTGAATAGAAAATTTCTGCCTGCACGGTAATTGAACCAGGGAGCTCTAGATCCGAGGTATAATTTTAAATGGAAATGGAAATGGAATAGTTTTAAAATTGTACTTTTTTAAGACAACCATGAATAAAAACATACAAATTACATAGTTTTAATTGATTTTAACAATATGCTCATACATTTTCAGGAATAAGTATAGCAACATGTGACGTCCTTTGTTCCGCAGATTTATATGGAGCGTTTTTAGAGGATGCGCTGCAACATATCAAACATACAATATGTTACAACAATAAAGCGCGGCGGTACTTCTCTTCGGGGCAAAGACTGTTACTATATAAGTCTCAAGTGAGACCCCATATGGAATACTGCTGCCACCTATGGGCAGGAGCACCTAGATACCAGCTTGGACCGTTTGACGCAGTTCAAAGACGCGCTATGAGAATTGTCGACGATCCCGAGCTCACAAGCGGTATTGAACCCTTAAGCCTAAGGAGAGATTTTGCTTACTTATGTGTGTTCTACCGTTTGTATAACGGAGTGTGTTCTGAGGAATTGTTTGACATGATGCTCACGGCCTCTTTCTACCATCGCACCGCTCGCCATCGGCAGGGAATTCATCCTCACACATTGGAACTAAAATGGTCTAGTACTGTGCGGTTTCAGAGAAACTTTCTCCCGCGTACGCTCAGTTTATGGAATGAACTCCCTGCAGAGGTTTTCTTGAATGAGTACAGCATGGGGTTCTTCAAAAAAGGCGTGAAAAGGTTTTTACAGGGTCGACAACGCGCAAGTGATACCCCTGGTGTTGCAAGCGTCCATAGGCTACGGTAACCGCTTACCATCAGGTGGGCCGTATGCTTGATTGCCACCTTAGTAGTATAAAAAATAAAAATAAAATACCACCGTTTCTGCGAAACTATTGATTTTAAACATTGTATATCTTTTATGATATCTCTTTAAAACTTATTATTTATTAAATAAAAAAAAGTTGTCAACTACTCTTGAGCAACAAAGAGCTAAGTGTAAGTTTGTCTCTTTCTATACCATCGACTCTAAATTTAAATGTCTCTGTGTTGTTATGAGTTGATGAAGATATTCATCCAAGATCATACTATGCATGACTCGAACTCGAATTACTATCAGGCGGACAGTAAGATTATATGCCACCTCTCTCATATAAAAAACTCTTATTACTCTCAGGCAGACCATTTTATGCTGTCTTGTTGTTTTAAAAATGTACTGTATAAAACCCTGATAAAATCCATCTAAAGCTTTTAATAATCCGATAGTAAAGAGCCGAGAAATCATGATTGCGTATCTCGAAATTTATTAATTTTCATACCATGTCAAGTGTGCTCAGTTCGTTGCATACTGAAGGGGTCTTATGTGGCAATCAATAGAAAATATATTTTTCAACCAATAGGGTAGTTGACAACTTTTTTTTTATTTCATAAATAAGAAGTTTATAACTCATAAAGAAATATTGTCTAAGATCAATAGTTTCACAGATCGAGTGGTATGTTTGATGTGTTGCCGCGTATCGTCCAAAAACGCTCCATAGAAAATCTACGGAACAGGTGACGTCACATGTTCCCATATTACTAAGAAATGTATGGGCATACTGACAAAATTGATAATAACTATGTATTAAGTATGTTTTTATTAATAGTAGTCATAATAACAGTTGTTTTAATTGATGTCAGCAATTTAATATCAACATTTTTGATAAATTTTGAAAAAAAAATATGACATTTTTTTTAATTTTCAAAACAGTACAACTTCAACAATATTCCATATCTTTTAAGTTTGAATGGTTTTTATGGGTTACACTAGCGTATATTATCCGAATTTGTGAAAAATAGCGCCAAATTCAAACTTAGGCAACATCCCAATTTATACTAATGAAATAGTGCAATGAATCGGCAAATTAATCGACGGTAACACTTTCTGGCTTGATGAACACATAAGTTTTGGAACTCGTGGCATATTCCCATTACATGGGCAGACCTGGCCATGGAGATTTCACTCTTATAAACATGCCATGTAACAATTCACGTTGGGAAAGTTTATTTCAGCGCGATTCTGATGAGTTGGATTAAAAAGCGATAGTGTATAATTTTCGATTTTTTATCACATTATGATACTTTACAAATCAGTAGAGATTATTTTGTTTACCGATGAACTTTTTGGACTGACATGGTAAAAATTTGCTTGCTTGCAAAACTGCTTTTCCACTTATTTGTGGATGTTGATAGCAATTTTCAAGTTCTAAAATATTGTGCCTTTTCAATCTTTTGATGAATTGACATATGCTTCAGGCGCTACATCGGAAAATTCGCCTTTCTATATGTAAGGCCGCTGAAAGATCTTACGGTTCTGAAAATCAGATATAAATTTCTTCCACGACACGATGTTTGGAACTGGAAACATGATTAAACCATTTTGCCTCGATACATTTTATTTACAAAAAGGCCTCTTCAAATTATCAAACTTAAGATTATTAGTAAACGATATCAGGTATTCAATACGAAATTACTTAAAAAATTTGATATTCAAACTCAAAAGGAGGTATTTTTTTTGTAATCGTTATAGTTATTTTTATAATAATTTGAGTATTTTCCTTTACTTTACGCGCTATCGTTGTCTTTTTTCCTCGCACTGAGAATTTATATCTCTTATCCTTCTCTTTCTTGGCCAAAAAACTTTCCAAGTTGCGCGTTATTGACGAACCAGCTCGTCGGAATGATTAGTATCTCAATAGTAAAAAGATCACTAATTCAATTTACATATATTCATATTTATAATAGCTACTTATACTTACGCCAAAAAATTTAAGTAATTTCAGTATGTACAGTCGAAAGGGCATCAAGCGTAACAGTTCGACCTTGAGACCGCCCTTACTCCGGTCCTAATAGAGGCGACTTTCGTAGTGCAACTGTTACACTTGATGTGCTGTCGTCTGTACTTAATTTTTTAATCTTTTTGACAAGTATTCATGAATTCGGTTTATATTTTGCCAAAAAGAAGTTTTGATGGAAAAGCTCATTGACTGGGGAACTCTTCCAATTATCGAGCGATGCTTCTATTGGTCATTTGAACGCAGAAGGTTCTATTAATTTAACATTTCTGCTTAAAGGCTGCGGATTATGAGGGTAGCATCAAATCTGTAACCATTTGTTTTAGGACGTGTTCGAATTAGTGAACTGGGAATAATGCTCCTTTTTACTAACATTTCCTAAACGTTAAGCGATTTTTATCTCAGTCTATCTAATTCTAAAGGTCACTTATGCCTAGAGAATGGTTAATGAAAACGGACACTAGAATTTGCAACGTCTGAGAGTATTATAGTTTTGAAATAGACAGTTATAATATTAATATTAGGAAATTACTTATTTTTGTAATTAGTTACTATCAGAAGAATAACAGCCGACAACTAAGACATTTCATAAGGCCCTCTTAACTTTTTTTAACTAGTCCGCCTCGAATACCCACAATTAATTAAATGATGATAAAATTAATGTGATCAATCAATCAATCAACCAAACCAGACTAATAAAATTTGTCGGTTTTTCAGTATAATAAAAACATCGAGTGTTTGTCAAAATACTGAAGTTCTCCCCCGCTCTCTTCTATCTCACTCATTCACTCACTTCTCTTAGTGAAAATTAAAAAAATGTTTTCTAACGATTTTTAAAAAAAGACTTTTATACAAACCTTGCCTTGCCAATAAAGAACACAACAAAAAAGAGTTGTCCAGTTTGGAGCAGTCCTTCGGAAGATTTCAGCAATTCATTTTTTTTCTTGATATATTTTTAGTGAGAATCAAACGCGTCAAATTAAACACGCTTTAAAGTAGTGAAGGTGGCAATCCAGCCTATGGCCCACCTGATGGTAAGCGGTTACCGTAGCCTATGGACGCTTGCAACACCAGGGGCTTCAATTTGTAAGGATGAACTCCCTGCCGGTGGCGAGCGGTGCGTTGTTAGAAATAGGCCATAGGCATCATATATCATATAATTCCTCAGAACATATCCCGTTATACAAACGGTTGAATACACATAAGGAGGCATAAACTCAATATCAAATGAAATATATATACAGGATGGTGCCGTCAATACGACAATAAATTAAAACACAGGCTATATTGGTTATTATACATGGTTTGCCACTTTCAAAAAAATCCTATTCGTTTAATAATTTCATGACATTTCTATGAAGTGATGCAGCCAATGTTATATTATTTCATATAAATGTACGAATACAATGTTTTTGAAAGTGGTAAACCATTTCTATGAACTATATCTCATGTTTTAATTTATTGTCATTTTGACGGCACCATCCTGAATAGATTATATTATTGTTAAAGTTTACCAAAATTGACTTAAAACCGCAGAAACATGATTACAGTTACTACTCGACTACTCGTTAATTTACATTATGCAATAGTAAATTGTTTTCTTTTATTTTTAACATAAAATCACCCTCAAGCGAGGCTAAAAGAAATTCCCGACTTTCTTTCCGAATATGAAATTAGTTGCTGAAAACTTTGTGAAAATTCTCGTCTCAAACAGCGTTGAAAATACAAACGGAAAGTATTTTTTATGGTTGTAAAAGTGTCATATTGCATAAATAAAGGATTCATAGTTATTTTGTTCTCGATTTTAACCAACAATTATTCTCTATTTCAAGGTTATTTATTCACTATTAGTCAAATAAAATTTCGACCTACCGTTGCTGGGACCAGGGCTTTATTCTGCGTGGGGGCAGACGTTTTCTGTTTAGATTTCAGTTAGCAGTTAGGCTTTTTCAAAGTTCGCTTGGATAGCTACCACCATCTTACCCAAGTCTGTCACCATAACAATAATTTTAACAGCATTGTTGTGTTCCGGCAGTTGGAGGTAAGACAGCCAGTTCCTCTGTGGTTGAGGAACCTGTTGTAGCTTGTTTCCATCTTCGGTCTAATCATCACTTACCCGCTAGCCCGTTAAGAATTTAAAAATAAATTCAGAATTCTAAAGTCCGTTAGAACAGGTAAAATAATGGAGTCGACATTTTTTTGCTTATTTTTATGGACTTCGTTGATGAAGACACAAACAAGAAAACAGCTAGTTATATGTAAAGGCGAACCCGGAAAACTCCAATCCCACATTCCCTTGATTGACCCAATGTTACGAGGCACTCAATCAAGAGTAAGGACTGTACTTCATCTTAAGGCTGCCCGGGCACGTCAGAATACTAAGACACGATTTTTTACCGTTGGCAATGAGAAATCATGTTTTTGTTCTTACACTTGGTAAATCTCTATCATTATTTTGAAGCTTCTTACCCCGATCTTGTTTTTATACAAGTTACGAAGCTTTAAAAACAGTTTGTTTCTATTTTTAACCGGCTTCAAAAAAGGACGTATATATGTAATGTAATATTGTCAGAATCTCACAGTTTTAGTTCATTTTATTAATCTACAACAGCTACTACAAATGTGTACCCAATTTGTATGTATGTATGTTTGTATATGTATATGTCCCCGCACGGTCAATTCAACATTGGATACATACTAACGCTAACAATCGTCATACAAAAATCATTAAATTATATTCAGTACTTTAGCTACGGGATTAGTTTTTTCATTTTAAACATTTTCTACACTCTGTACCTGGTAATACATTATCACCGCCAGGTTGAAGACCTCTGATTGTATTCAACGTTACCAAACCAAAACAAAAATTTGTTTTTAAATTCATGAAACTCAATGCAAAGTATCCCTTACATGTAAGCCATGAAAATCATAGCGATTCGAATTCATGCGCTATTGCCGCTCTAGGTTACTGATCGGATATTTCCAAATGGTGTTCTTTACTTCCGTTTCTGAATAAATTAGTTTGTGTGATAAAAATATATATTGATTCTAGAATTTTCTTAGTAGTGTCATTATATTTCTATGGACCAGTGTAGCAAATGTTTTAATTTATTATCGTCACCACCTCGTATTATAATATGTAAGCTGCCAATGTGATAGATAAATTAATGCAAGTCATTTTTTATATTAATAGTATTGCCTTTTTTTATGATAGTAATATAACACATAATATTGT
Source organism: Nymphula nitidulata (assembly GCA_947347705.1). Lineage (NCBI taxonomy): Eukaryota > Metazoa > Arthropoda > Insecta > Lepidoptera > Crambidae > Nymphula > Nymphula nitidulata. The sequence continues at coordinate 15,109,590 of OX374636.1, forward strand.
TATAATGTATTATATAATGTTCTCTCCTTCCTATAACATGGGTTCCACACCTTTCGGGCCGGCAAGGCGGAGGCGGCTAGAGCAGTGTCTGAATTGCACTAGCTGTCTTCGCATATGGACTCTTCTTACCACTTTACAACAGGTGGTGTTGAGTCATTTGTCGTGCTTTTTAATAAAAAAAAAGGCTGCGTGCACTTCATAATGAAGGTAGAGACCAATGCTCGGCGGCGAACTAAAAAATTTGATTCGAAAATATAAATCTTAAGAATTGTCTCACGTTAACGGGCAGCCTAAGAAGTCATTAACTTGGTCTTTTACCAACCACATATGACAGGGGTTCGCTACAAAATCCATCTTATTTACAAACCTATCTTCCCGGGAAAGTATACGAATGATTGTATGACTTAATGGTATTACACAGCGGTCTCGTTGAAATATAACATTTGTAGAGGAAGTGTTATGCTGGGAATAGGAGGACTTGTCTCCAATACTGTTAATATAACGCTTCTTTAACTATAGGATAGTTGACAATTTTTTTATCTATTTCATAAATAAGAAGTTTATAACTTCTGAAGAAATATTGCAGAAGTAATAGTATGTTTAAGATCAAAAGTTTCAGAGATACAGTGGTATGTTTGATGTGTAGCGGCGCGTCTTCCAAAATCGCTGCATAGAAAATCCACGGAAAAGGCGACATCACATGTTCCTAATAAAAATTACCAATTTAATTTTCTGCTTCAAGGAATTTAATTTTGAAGGCATCTCCCCATATGGATAAAAAATAACGGTCATGACAGGTGACATGTATCAGTTTTTTAAAAACCTATACGAGTATTCGAATCCTGTCGTTTATAGTGTCAATTTGCAGATGCCAAGACAATCTGTAATCAAGGACCAGTCCCAGGTACATCTAACAATTCAATCACTTCACAGCCGCAACCTGTCGTGTTAGTGAAGTGTTTAAAATAAGTTCTAAAATAAGCATTTGTATTTCAATAATAATAATAAAGTTGTCACGTATTTTTTTACCCCACATACTCCTCACACTACCTTTTTATGAAGTAACAGCATCCAGTAGCACAAAAATAGTACAAAAACAAAAATGAATACCTACCGACTTCAAAAAAGTTATAATGATGAAATAATTAAATTGAGTGAGCGCTTATCTCCTAGAAACTTTTTTTCGAGTCGGTGCTTTCCTTTCTTTAATATTGTCTCTAAAAAAAACTTAGCACCAACTTCAAAGAATATTGTTTCTAGGGGATAAGTTCCTAATATAATTATTTTATCCTTTTTAGTGTTATGAAGTCCGTTTTTTTTAATTTTATTTTTTACAATTTTTAGTGAAACTTTTTAACGTCCAAGGTAGATGGGTGACTGGCAGCATAAATTGTTTTCTACTACTTTGCATAAATAGACTTATTTATTTCAGTTGTTTTGATTGCAAAACCAAACTACCCAATCGATTTTAGAACATTTTTTATGAAACTAAATGGCAATTATAACATTCCGCATCGAACAAAAAAATCACGTACATCGGATCAGAAGTCTTGGCGTGATCGGTGTACATATGTATATAAAAAAAACAACCAAATTGAGAACCTCCTCCTTTTGAAGTCGGTCAAAAACACAGTAATTTCCTCCATTATTCAGTGAAAATAATCCTCCAGGCAAGGGCAACATTTAATGTTATTAAACGCGAAATCACAAGTGTTTTTAATATTAAATTATGTTTATTACACAGACCATATAAAAACAACATGTCGTCTAGACAATAAAGGGATACTTTTGTCCAACTGTTGCAAATGTCGCATGTAGCCTTGTTGTCTGGTAACATGGAGAACTTAAAAGTTATTGTAGGTACAATCGTACTGCAAAATACGTCCTTATATTGCTGATATTACCTCTGTCCAAGGATTCAAGTGAAAAGCACAAAACCCATTTTAGAATATATACAGAATGGTGCCTATAAATTATATATATAAATTAAACATGGTCTTTATTAATTAATAGAAATGTTTTGCAACTTTTGAAAACATCTTATTCATTTGATATTTGCATGACATTTGTATGAAATAATATAACATTGGCTGCATTATTTATTACCTGTAACCACAGGTTATCAAACAAAACTCTTCGTGCGTTTCTTCCATGTATAGAGACCAATGCCCAGCAGTGGGACATACATAGGCCGGTGATGATGATGTCAATCATCTAACCTTGCAAATAATTTTATTTTCTATAAATCCAACAGAACTAAAAAAGGCTATTCCAGAGTGATTCCAGAGTCATTTATAATTCCAATCCTTTGATACTCTCGAGACACGTCTCGATTTGGCATCGCGTAGAAAATAAATGTCTAGGATTCATTTTGCTCCCGTAGGACCTCATTAAATCTGCACAGATTTCGATTTGAAATCATTTCTAGACCAAGATAGATGATGTCTTGAGTTTTAGGTAATCTTTTAACATGATCTTTTATATCTTTATACGCGGAAGCTACTGAAATAAGGTCACTTACATTTTAGTTCGGTTTTACAAAACGGTAGTAAAATAAAGGTTTATCTGTTTAGGTCCTCGAGACTCAAACAAATACGAGTATTTGACTGCTGGTGCTGACGGTATAACGTAAGAGATTAACCTGGCAGTGATGACTTACGGAACTGAGACGTGGCCGCTTACAATGGGCCTCATAAGAAGGCTCAGTGTCACCCAAAGGGCAATGGAGAGGGCTATGCTCGGGGTTTCTCTGCGTGATCGAATCAGAAATGATGAGATCTGCAGGAGAACTAAGGTTACTGACATAGCCCGAAGAATTGCGAGCCTCAAGTGGCAGTGGGCAGGCCACATTGCAAGGAGGACTGGCGGCTGTTAGGGCGAAAAGGTCCACGAGTGGCGGCCACGTAGGCCTCCCACAAGGTGGACCGACGATCTGGTGAGGGTTGCGGGAAGCCGATAGATGCGGACAGCGCAGAACCGATCGGTATGGCGATCTTTGGGGGAGGCCTATGCCCAGCATGATTAACCTGGCATATTACAGTAGAGACACAGATTAATAATATTGCAGGTTGAGTATATTATCCCAGGAAAATACCAAGGTTAAAATTATCAAGGCTGTTAAAATGTAATAAAACTAGAAAAATTTTACGTCCTGAGGCAGGAATCGAACCCGCGACCTTTCGCAATCCGGGCGACTGCTCTGACCACTGAGCCACCCAGGACTTGGGATATCCCTGTGAAATTCTTCTAGTCTATCTGTATTTGCGTTTTATGAGCTAACGTCCACCCTACAATGTCGAAATATTCTATTTCAACATCCGAAACGAGTATTTTTACAAATACCGACGATTCGGTTAAGTTGGGGCAGTGCTTTCAAATATTCTTAATTTTTGATTTTACATTATTATAAATGTTTGAAAAATTACTAAGTAATTAAAATGTAATAAAACTAGAAAAATTTTACGTCCTGAGGCAGGAATCGAACCCGCGACCTTTCGCAATCCGGGCGACTGCTCTGACCACTGAGCCACCCAGGACTTGGGATATCCCTGTGAAATTCTTCTAGTCTATCTGTATTTGCGTTTTATGAGCTAACGTCCACCCTACAATGTCGAAATGTTCTATTTCAACATCCGAAACGAGTATATTTACAAATACCTACGATTCGGTTAAATTGGGGCATTGCTTTCAAATATTCTTAATTTTACTTCTTCTTCTTCTCTTTCAATTCTTATATTTTTTCTTGTTCTAGTTTGGATAGATTTTTATTAGTAAATACAATAAGTGGTTTTGAAAACCTTGTTCTAAGCCCAGGGCTTAAATATTCCAACAAATCGTTTTGTATATATTTCATCATTCCCAGCGAATCAGGAAACCAGAATAGTTTACGCTACCATAAACGCCGAGAGTAGTAAAGCAATGTGAAAGCTACGCGTTTCTTAGTCATAATAAGACTGTTTGTACTAAGCTTCAGGAACACAAACTAAAATAATATTGTGATGTTTATTTAGTATAATAATTAGATTAATTTGGACCTCAAAGTTCGATTTTCCGGGAATTATAATAACATGAGTCCATTTACATTCGGAGCTTGTTATTGATTTTATCGATGCAGTCAAGATTATTCATTTCAATATTTCTTCATCGGCATAATCATTATCAGTATTTACTTGGTAACAAGAGTGGTCCTATCACCTAGCACTTAGGGTGTGTTACGTTCCCAGATACTCCCTGTATTCACGATTAAAATAGGAAAGGTGTCACCTACCACAGTCTTTCCTATTTCAATCGCGAAAAAGTTTCTATGTTTGGTGTAAGGGAAAGAAAGCCAGCGAAATCACAAAGCATAGAAGATCACAACTTCATTCAAGGATTTTTTCGCAGGAGATGATCACCATTTAGCATAAGGTGCATATTAAACATAAAGCTAGCAATAATCCGTAATTTCATAAAGATGCTGCCATAATCTAATGGCCTCTCCAAGAACCATTTTTTCAAAATTAAAAAAGGCTTGCTTTTGATCCCACTCTTGCTTCGAGAGAAGTTCAGAGGAGGTCAACGATGAAACGAGCTTACAGAAGGTGCCTATTTAGGTTTGAAGGTACTCAGGTTTTTAGTAGTAGGGAATACCGAGGCCGGAAGTTAATTTCACTCTCTGACCGTGCGAATCACAAAAGATGACGAAAAGTGCTTAGTGCGGATATTAGCAAATAGGTGTGGGTGGTACTAGTACTAGTGGTGGTACGCTAGGTAGTCCTCTGTCAGAATAGGCTAGACATCTCATAAAGCTCCTAAGCACAATCTCCGAAGAACAGTCTGTAAAACTTCGCAATTAACCTTTGACCACCAGGAAAATTTCCCCCGCAAGGAGAAATAGTTTGCCCGACTGTGAGTGGAGATACAAAAATTATATAGTTATTAACTTCATTCAAATTGATGAAACCAATGCTTCAGAGATCTCAAGACACATAGATCATGGTTTCATGTTCCAAATGAAGCGAAGTTGCAGGTCCCATAGGATATCGTTAGCTTCAGCAAAAATGAGTTAGGATTTATTTTAGACTGGTAACTTCACGATGGTTTATCGTTACACAAATTTGACGTTAACATAATTACGACGAAAACATGTTTAAAGGGTTTTCTTGAACATCAGGAATACGATGCCACAACTGAGAAGCATGAAATGTAAAATAATGAAGAAAATCCTTTGATGCTATAGGAAAACTTAAAATTAGTGAATGTTAGTTACGAAAATAAAACAATAAACAGAGCCTCCTGTTGGATTTCCATACTTTAAATTTCATTATTAATTTAAAATAAATCCAATTAAAACGATCTAAAGTGTGGCCAAGAACGGGTTTCCAATGGCAACTAACATTGGTCCAGATGATGAATATTTCGAAGTCGGATACCATGATGACAGTATTTAAATTACCACAGATAATCTGTCATCATCACCAACATACGTCCCACGTCCCACAGCTGGGCACAGGCTTCGCACATGGAAGAAACAAATGTATCAGTGTGTTTTACTAACAGAAATATTCGATATCGAGCTTGACGACTGACAAGACGACGAGCTGCCATTGATTCTGACGTTTAAGCACGGCGCTGCGCGTTAGCGTATTCACTAATCTCTCGTGGCTTTTTTTATATAAACGATTTGAAAATCGCAAAAAACAATACGTTACTGACTAGAAAATGTATCGCAAAGACTTCATTCAATATTTAATTGACTTTTACTTCTAGATATAAAAAACAAATTTTTAGTTCCGGCTCACGCCGTGCTCGTTGTTGGAACGCTAGTGTCGCTAATGGCTGCTAACCAAAGGCTTAAAGGGCCTTTCGAGGCACGGAGGAGCTCGAAATTACAGCTTTTGATTGACCCACCCCGGAATTGACCACGGCAAAAGTTGCTTTATTTTCGTAATGAAATGAAAATATAATTATCATTATTCAATTAGGCCTCTTAAGTAGCACTTTTGAATGTCGAAAATCCATTTGTATGTCTGTAAAAAAGTCAATTAACAATATCAACTATGACTCTGTGTCTGTCATGTCATTCACGTCTGAATTCACACCAGTTCCAAAAGTTGAACTACCTAGAAGATTCCCGCAACAAACTCAAGTAGTCACACTTTTTAAATATAAGCTTATAATGTTGGTGACATTGTTGTTGTAGGCGTTGTATCGCACAAACGGGAAAAAGATATTAAAATTAGAAAAGTGGGCATGTCAATAAGTGTATCATAAAACAAGAAGCATTACATTTTTTTCATATGTTTACTTGGAAAATTTATTACCAGGTGCCTATACGATATCCAAAAATTAATTTATCATGATGAAAGGGCAACATTAAACATTTCAGACAGGGGGAGGGCTTTAAGATAAATAAACAATTTCGACATAAAATATCTACTTGTTTGTATGATTTTGATCAAATAGCAAAATAAACATTGAATTTGTTGATTTATCCATTTCAAACATCTAAAACCTTATTAGATTTCTCATTGCCTTTCGTGGTAGTAACAAAATTTATTCTGTTGATGTGATTTAGTTTGATAAATTTTGCTTTACTTGGTGATGTTTAAGTAACCTAACTTGATTTGATTATATTAGATGATTAGGATAAATATTAATGAACAAACAATCAACAAATGGTAAAACATATTAATGTTTCAGCATAATATAATATGTGTATTGTGTTTCATTAAAAAAAACAACAGCAGAAGTAATGTCAGCTATCTGTCTTATTTATTTTGACAGTGAACGTGAAAAACCTCCAGTTAATTGCCTATCTATTGCGCAACAAGGCAGGCTATCACATTGACACTAAAGTAAATCAAACATTCATTTTAGCCGAAATGTAAATTTTCATAACTTTGAACCCTACGTTATTTGAGACACATTATGGCTTAAAATGATTTGAAGAAACCTGAGCCTACTTTCCAACAGTTGATTAAATCAGTCTTGGTATTGTATATTGTTAATATTTCAATTGTTGATCAAATGTTCTGTTGATGCTATGAAGTGTTGATCTTTTGACTTGTTGACCTTTCAATTTGTTGCTATTATGGCGTTGATCATTTAAGCTTTGATCATATGGTTGCACCTGAGTACCAATCCCGTCTGTTAACTGAATTTTTCACAATAGCTTCTTTCCTCGGGAGAAGCGTATTATTCCGGAGTATATTTTAAATACAAGAGCTTTAGTTTGTTATTAATAACGTTTATAAAAGCAGACATGCAAAATAGTCACCGAATCGTTTTCAAATTTCTCTCGTCGTATTAAATACCAAACTTAATTATTTTCGTTTGCCAAAAGCCCGCGGCAGTGATCTTAAAGCCCCAGATATGGCTGGGTTGCATAAAGATATGATAAAATAATATTCCTACACTAGCATTTTTATCTAGTTTAAATCGTGCGTTTAAGAACATGACTATGTTGAGATTACTTGATGACGGAGAATACATAAAAGAAATATATTTAATAAAATACAAACTCTAAAGACTCGTGATTAAAATTTTCATACTTACAAATATCTGCTGAACTCCTGATTAGGACCTTTGATTTAATACCTCCTAAACTGTCAAACAGATATTCTTACACAATTTTATATTGATAATAATTTAGTAAGCATTGTTTTTCTATAAAATTTTTAAAGATAAGTTGATTTTTACTCTAAATAAAGTGAAGTACCCCAAAATGTTTGAAAAATTTACTAAGCTCCCGAAACTTAGGAAAATATTTCAAATATTTCCTACAAACAAGCTCTTTGCGGAAAGGTATTTGCTTGGAAATTTAACGCGTTCTACCATGTCTTTGAAACTGTGTAATTTAGTTAACTTAATTTCTAACTCTAAAACATTAGTAACTAGTTGTGACGTAGGTGGTACTTACAGCTTAAATAATTTATTTCTTCGCCTGGACGAAACCAAGAAGATAACCAGTGTTAGCAACACCAACAGAAAATCTTACAAGCCCGCTGCTTCTTCTGCGTTGTCCCATAAGAACGCGATCCCCGAAGAAAAAGTATACTATGCTTCGATCCAGGTTATAAACTATCTGTGCGATAAGTTTCATAGTAATCCGTCTAGCCGTTTTTGTTTCATTGAGTAACAGACATACAAACTTAAACATTAATAATATTTGTAGCAGTAGGATTTATCATGACAACTTTAGAGCTATCTTCTCTCTCTTGTTTTGTACCAGTAGTTTCCGGTCCACATTGTATCAGTTTTTGTTTATAGTTATTGATTCAATCGACAGTGCCTCTCACTATTCGACTTTCAAAGACTGTGTTTATCTTGTTGTAGAGAAATCGATACCCTAACAACACCTTTAACTTGACAAAATCGTTGCATTACTATCCCGCTTAGTGTTGAGAAATACGATAGTCTTTTGTTTCGTTTCTAAAACTACTTATTTTACTATACTCATAAATGAGATATCAAGTATTTTTATAATTGACATGACTTGTGAGTCAATGAACTGAGAACACGAGTCTTTTGAATATAATTTATTCAAAGAGACTATATAACGCTGCTGATTTGGAAGTATTCAATAACAGTAATTCAAATCAACGAATATTTGAAACATAGAACTAGGCAGCTAAGCAGTACTATTATTAAGAAAAAAAAATTAAAACCGACTCCAAAAAACTGAAAAGAATAAAATAATTAAATTTAAGTAGGTACTCATCACCTAGAAACATATTTTTGGAGTCGGTGCTTCACGTTCTATTATTTCTGGAAACAAATTAGCGCCAAAAAAAATGTTTCTAGGGGATGAGTACCTACTTAAATTTAATTATTTTATCCTTTTTAGATTTTTAATTCGGGTTTAATTTTTGTTTGAATTTATTTTTCACAATTTTTAGTGATAACTTTCTAAGGTGAAAGTTAGATGGGTGACGTCAGCTTACATTGTTTCCTACTATCGTATCGTTTCACTAAAAAGCCATAGGAAAGCAAAAATCCTCAATTTCGCATACATAGATGACTTTCTCATTTCAGTTTATTTTAACTACCCAACTGAGTTTGAAAAAAAATTTATGAGATCAAATGGCAACTATTCCGCATCGAACAAAAAAAGAATCACGTAATTCGGATCAGAAATGTCGGCGTAATCGGTGTACATACATAGAAAAAAACATATCAACCTAATTGAGAACCTCCTTGTTTTTGAAGTCGGATAAAAAGTGAATCCTATCGAACACGATTTTAAAAACCAATAATAGAGACCTATCTCTATTATTGGTTTTTAAAATCGTGTTTTACAAACGATACTTCAGTACACATATATAGTACCTACCTACATATTATATTTGGTCCCATCTGTTTATTAAAGAATTGCACTTTGTTCAGTTCTTTATTGTTATAAATTCAGAATTGGGTTTCGTATGGATACTTTTTTGCTTTGATTTAATTACAAAATGAATAAGGTTTATTTAAAGGATATGATAGGTTTTTGAATTAGAAATCTTTGATTAAAACTCGTTTCATAAATCGAGTATTCTTAGATTAAGGTTCCGTAAAAGGAATCACAGCTCAGAAATCAGGACTCGTTCTATTCGAATTCTTACAAGCTCTGTCTTTAAGATAAGACTCAGAAGACTTAACCAACATTCCCAACCTAACCTATTGCCCGTGATATATCCAACAACCAGAGCACATTTTTTAAAACACTTAAACGCTTAAGTTTTATAAAGTCTAAAATTAACATCAAATTGTTTGTTTTCAGGCCCTCATTTATTTTTAATGCGTTTCTTGTTAAAACTTTTCCTTTGTTTCCACCTTCAATCCTCATTAACATTCAACAAAGCTGCCCAACGCAAACGTTAGCAAACGTTAAAGTAAACGTTACTCCATGAATGGATCAACTTTGATGATTTATGGATTGCATCCCGCGAGGCCCGGCTTGAATCCGTCGCCGGGTTAAATTTTGCACATTAAAATATAGCTTGTATTTAACTGTTCACTAATAAAATGATTTACGCATACCCCTGTGCCTGTGGGCGGCCCCGAGGCTATGTGGGACTCCTCCGCCGTAAATCTGATGATTGTAGCGGTTCTATTCACAAAAAACCGTCCCTTCTCCCACCAAAACCCTGCATGGGAATCGAGTACGAGGAACTTTTGCATCCAGCTATGCAGCTCAACTATCTCTAGCTATCGCTACTTCCTGGAGGGATAGGGCACTAGCCCAAAGACCTGCCTTCAGCTCCGGTCTTTGTGACCTGACAAGGGCTGCTATCCCACGACATCGTCTAAACAGGGGAGGCAGCTAGTCTCAAAGACGGAAAGCGAGGCGTAATTGCTTAAATTTATCGGCTATGGTAGGGTCACTAATTACACACTGGCATTCGCGTCCAGCTTTTCACCGAAACCAAAGGAGTCCGCTGAACTTTCACTATACTAATATAGACTTAACCAACGAAATAAAATGATTAAGCACAAATGTTTCTTTCATTTATATCTATTTAACCGAATTCAAAAACGAGGAGGTTCTCAGTTCGGTTGGTATCATTTTTTTCTATGTATGTACACCGATTACGCCGAGATTTCTCATTCGATTTACATGATTCTTCTTTTGTTCGATGCGGAATAGTTACTATTTGGTCCCAAATTTTGTTTTATAAATCATTTGGTTAGTTTCGTTTTCAAATCAAAAAAACTGAAATGAGAAGGTCATTTTCGTATGCGAAATTGTGGATTTTTGCTTTCCTGTGACTTCTTAGTGAAACGATACGATAGTAGGAAACAATGTAAGCTAGCTTTAACCTTAAAAAAATATCAATATTATGGGGAAAAAACATCAAAAACTAAAACCGACTTCAAAAACTGAAAAGGATAAAATAATTAAATTTAAGTAGGTACTCATCGCCTAGAAACATTTATTTTGGAGTTGGTGCTAAGTTGTTTCCAGAAATAATACAACGTGAATCATCGACTCCAAAAAATATGTTTCTTAGTGATGAGTACCTACTTACAAATTATTTTATCTTTATCAGTTTTTTGAAGTCAATTTTAATTTTTGTTTTGTATGATGAGTACGAGCATTTGTTCACGAGCCATGGATGCTTACATGCATATTTAAGAAAGAGATGCAAAATAATCACTATCGTGATTAGCTGTTGTTGCACATCATGGATGGTAAATAAAAGATAATTTAACTTTAAGTACAACAAACGCTCCGAATTTCACGTAGATCAGTTGAAAATCATCAACAGTAAAGACATCTCCCTGTACGATTGAAACAATGTTTATCTTACATAATTATGGCATTTGATATGCTGTCTACTGTACAGTATAAGCCAGACTCCATTTCGATACAAATACATTAGAATAATTTATGACTTTTCGCTCTATTTGCTCTGTCGGTCCATTTTCAATTTGTCGCGAAACTCAGACTGTGTCCTGTAAAGTATTTTTAGATGAACGCCCCATCAATATTAAAGTGTTTGCCTTCGGAAAAAGAAATCAAAGTAATTTCTATTCGGAGTGCACGTTGGAGGGTCTTCTTGCGTGTTGGAGCTGAAATATAATTTGCATAAATTTGAGTGCACACTTTCGAAATTTGTTCATAGGAGTATTATAAATACCCCTGGAACCCCCTTAGGTTATACCCCTGGTGTTGCAAGCGTCCATAGGCTACAGTAACCGCTTACCATCAGGTGGGCCGTATGCTTGATTGCCACCTTAGTAGTATAAAAAAATTAACTGTTAAAATCCAGGTAGATCACTATAGAATAGAATATTTTAATAATGTATTTTGCACAATGCCAAGCACTGAGCATGGAGTTTTTATCCTTTTCGAGGCGTGAAAAGGCATCTTATAAAGGCAACAGTGTGTTTTAAGCTGTACTAAATATCTTCTTACCGCTTCACATCAGGTGGTGTTGAGTCATTTGCCAAGCTTTGTATCAAAAAAAGCAAACTCATTCTATGCCCTACATACATTATTGTAAAGTGAGACTTTAATATGTCATAAGTTTGGTTCATAAGGGTCTTTTATGTCAATTACTGACCTGATCCTTTTTTTTATTCAAAGCGCAGCATATGACCCAAGACTTCCTGATGTGAAGCGGTAAGAAGGTCCATATGCGTAGACAGCTAGTCCACTTAAGACACTACTATGGTCGCCTCCACCACCGCCTCCTTTTTACTAAGAATGTCTATTATTTGAAATTTTATGTAGAAATGTAAGATCCTCGTGTTGTCCCATGTAGAATGGCCTGTGCCCAGCAGTAGAATGAGTATAGACTGGTGATGGCTATGACGATACAATATACTCTTGTAAAAGTGTTGATGGGTACTACCCATACATGTATCCTACCGCTTTCATGCTGGGAATGGTTGAGTACCTACAGGTTTTTATAAGTGGGCCTTAAACTTCTTGTTACTAAAATACATCGTGTTGCCTACATTTCACCAGTATATCTCACACATTTTTGGGTTGGCTGGAAGAGATCTCTTATAGATATAAGTCCACCTTTGCTAACTAATGTTATAAATTATGTTTTTGTAATTTTTAAAGTGCAATAAAGAGTATATATATACATCTATTGGTTATTGCGCAGTTCAACCTACAATCCTTTCCTGCTCACAAAAATCCCGTTTCACATACCCAAGACCCAGAAACACCATCACACATGCTACCAGGAGGTCAAGATCTTAGAACAACGGGGAAGAAACTCAGAGAAGTAGTTTAGTGTTTTCCTTTCTTCACAAATTTTTTAACACAACTAGATGAAAAACAAGACGGCGCACCTGGTGGTAAGCGGTTACCGCCACCTGCAATAAAAAGGAAAAATCACTTGTGTCGTCCATGCCTAGTAATTACACTGGCTACCTTTCCTTCAATCCGAAACACAGCGAACTGTTTCACGGCTGAAATAAGAAATGCGGAATGATGATTCATTACTATCAATCTAGCCGAAAGACGTCCACTGCTGGACAAAGGCCTCCCCTTGTGACCATCGGTCCTGCGCTGCATGCATCCAGCCGCTACCTGCGACCTTCACTAGTCTAGACCGTCATCAGTCTATTTTGTCCTTTTTACAAAATTATCGAAATCATCATTATAATCATCATCGGATAACAACCAGGCCACTGAACTCTACATTTTTACGCCACTTGGCACAACAAGATGAAGACCAATATAACTATCAATCAAACCCGATTAATCGATTGCTTGCAACAAAAAATTCTGATATTCTCTATACTTATTGAATTCTACTAGACAACTATATTGTAATGTTTCTCATTACTCATTCCCAAATATATTGTAATGTTTCTCCGACCCATGAAAACAATTCGAAACCTCAAACACAAAACCAATTCTCATTTTAATTAGTTTCCACACACTTCACACAACAACAATTGAAAAGTTGTGTGGCTTTAAAATCATTGCACGGATCCAATTATTTATGTAAACCATTTGGATTAAATTCATTTAATTTAAGTTTCGGAAAACCATGTTTTGGATCATTATTATCACCAGCTTATATACGTCCCACTGCTGGGCACAGACCTGCCTACATGGTAGAAACATTTAAATTTTGGGCCATAATACCATGACGCTGGCCCAATGCGGGTCGGTGGGTTGCAGTAACAACCGTTTTGGATAATGCGTAAATATATTTTATAACAGTTGAAACTAGATCAACCTAATAAACACAATACAGAAACAAATGGCCGATAATAAGCGACACAGACATTATATCGATCCTTTGTACACGAGTTTTTGGTTTGTTCCATTACTCTCATGTCACCATGATATATTGCGTTTGACAATAAACCATTGACAACAACCATCGATTAGGTGTCGATTTCGAGTTTAGTGGCGTAGAGTGGTTTGAGCGCTCTGGTTTCAATAACCATAACAAAGCAACTTTCGCCACGGTCGATCCCGGATGGGTGCTTCGGAAGGCACGATAAGCCATCGTTCGACTGTTACAGCAACCGCTTTAACCTACCAATTATTGGGTAGCTTCGGGCCAGCGCGGTGGTGTTACGGTCCAAACTCCTCATATAATATGTTTCTCCCATGTATGCAGGAATGTTTTTATGACCTAAAGGAATATTTTGGAATACATTAGAATCAAGGCAAACTCAATTTATGAAATTGAACTTGTTTTTTTATATGTTGTTACTGACAATTTCATTAATTGAAATAATTTATTATATTCTGTTATTTCTAACAACAGGATTGGAATAATATTTTTCTAATGTATTTTTCTATTTTTATAAAGCTTTTACACGCCCGTGATTAGGCAGAACATTCTGGTCTATTTTGTATATTTTATAATCCGTGTCTCTCATGTAAAAATATATTTTTTTTCAGTTCATTTCATTTCTTTGTCAGCCTGTTTAGCAGTGAGAAGTATGGTGATGTGAGGAGATACATACCAGAGATCCAGCCATCACGCACCCCATAAGCCTTTCTGTTACCCATAAGCCTAAGAAGTGTAATTTGCACAACGTAAACAATATTTTAACGGCCAGAAATAAAATAAAAATGCACAATATCAGAGCAACGTAAGCGTTTGGTTTCCACAATTCCTGAATATAAATTACCGAGGATCCATCGGATCACATGCATTCGTAATCGTTTTCGGTCTCCCAATTTAATTTCGGGATTCAATTTCGGCGCTTCACTTTAACAGTAAACATGGTGTGGCCTGAGTGTCCAAGAACTGGAACGGCCCTGTGTTAAAATTGCATAAACTTTTATCTTCATATTAGAGCGGTTATAATTCGTGTCGTTCTTTTGTGTTGATTGTGGAACTAAATTAAAATATAGGTACCTAAATTGTATATTAAAATATTTGGCCCATTTGGCGTGCAAGATAAAGATAATTTTCGGCATAAACTAAAGTATGAGTTTATTCATTAAACATGTATCTTAGCAGGAAACACACTTGATTGTGGTTCGAAGTTTCGAATAAACTTTAATGGCCACGCCTACAGAAGTTGATACAGAGAGCAAGCACCAATGCGACAAGCAAGGTTTCATTTTACATCATTATCATCGTCATCACCAGCCTATATCCGACCCACTGCTGGGCAGACCTTCCTACATGAGAGAAACGCTGGAGGACCTTAGCCCATAACACCACCATGCTGGCACAATGCGGGTTGGTGGGTCCAAGCGGCTGCAGTAACAACCTGTGGAGGATGCGTATTGAGCGAGAAATTATAGTCTTGAATGCTGAATACAGACCCTCAGACCTCAACCTCAACCTCATACCGGGACCAACGGCTTTACGTGCCTCCCGAAGCACAGAAGAGCTTGAGATTACAAATTTTGGTTGAACCATCCCGGGATCGACCATGGCGAAAGTTGTTTTGTTTTCATAATTGAAACCAGAGCGCAGGGGTTTAATTCCCTGGTGTTGTACAGGTTCTGACCGGCCACGGCTGCTTCGGTAGATACCTGCACAACACGTCCCAGAGGGAGCCTAGTGCCCGCTAGTGCCCGCGACACGGTGCAGCACACGTTGGAAGACTGTCCGGCGTGGGCGACACAGCGCCGTGTCTTGGTCGCTGCCATAGGAGGTGACTTGTCTCTCCCCACTTTTGTTAGGGCTATGGTCGCCAGTGAAAGCAACTGGGAGGCAGTAGCCTCCTTCTGCGAACATCTCATGTCGCAGAAGGAGGCAGCGGAACGGGTCCGCGAGGAAGACCCCTTTGCGAACCCGATCTCTCTCTATCCCCGGTGGGCTCGACTGCGAAAAGTACCCTGTCCTGTGCCAAAGCGGGTTTCGAAGAAAAGCGTTGGTTTTTAGTGCGTATGCCTTTAGCCGGTGACTCCCGCATAACCCGGGGGCCGCCCCATTCGCTTTTGGTTTTCCAACGAAAAAAAAGCAAAAAAAGGGGTTCGATTCCCTATTGGGGCAAAAATATTCTGCTCGATATGGTTGGAGGTAGGGCTTTTTTTAAGTCCGCCTGGCTAGCTATCACCAATAATGCCAGCAGCCTTGTTGTATTCCAGCAAGTTGCCAGTTAGAGGTAAGATAGTCAGTTCCTCTTGTGCTAAGGAAATCCGGGTGTAGCTAAAAAAGTGTATCTAATAAAGCTAGCCGGGTAAATCTCATTTTGATACGTTTTGGCATGGTTCGTTCACCTTGACTTTTTCGTTGATGTACCTTTCAACGAAAAGGAATTCACTTTATCGTGATCGAATTCATGATTACCGCTACGTCTACAAAGGAAACAGTTGTGAAAACATTCAGCGCCCGAAGCAATACTGTGCTGGTGTTAAATAGTTAAGCAACAAAGCAAGTTGAATGCCAACGCAAGAGGCTAAAAGGTTTCCCAGAAAAACTCAAGATGAAAGGCTTTTCGTCTAACTATTCCGAGAAGTTGTACCGACTATCGTCTAGTGATGTCTGGTTATCGATATATTAGTAAGATAGTCAGGTGGAACGGCAACTTAAAGAAGGTGGTGGCTGGATGAGGAAAGCGATATCGAGCGAGTTCCAAGATATTTAGGAATAATGACGTCAATTATGTTATCCTTGCGATCAAAGTCACCAAAGTTCCTCAAAGGATCGATGAGTTTGTATTGTAATTCTTAGCATTCTTTGCAAGCAACTGTATTCCTTCATTTATATACCATGGGATTCTTAAAGAGTGGCATAAAAAAAACACCATAAAGATCTTCAAGATGAAGGCCGCTTGATTAGTGTGTTCAAATTATCTGTCTTCGTATATGGGTCTTTCTTCACATCTCGTGATGTTGAGTCATTTGCAGTGCTTTGTAATTAAAAAAAACTGCTTTGTATTATTTAAGGTTAATATAATAATTATATTTATATGTGAATCATCATTTATTTATAATTCATTTATTCACTAAAATTTGCACAATATGGTACATTAAAGAGTAGGTAAGGTCTTAAATATGTTGTACAAATTCACCTTTTCAAGGCATTGTGAATTTTCACATAAGTAGGTAATAAAAAAACAGAAAAACAAATGTATCAAAGCTTATGTCAAACATTAAAATAATTTCAATTAATTAACCCTAACACGTTAACAAAGTCTACTTTACAAATATATCAGTCAATCTTGGAAATATAAATTACAAATTAATAGTCAATAATAACAATAAAATAAAATTTCAATTTTTACGATGTCAGTTACATTTAATACAGTTTAGGTCATTATAATAATTTGTCATTTAAAAATTCCTTTACACGATAATAGGATTTTGATAAGAGTAGTTTCTTTAATTCATTTTCAAGTTGACTATTTTGGAGGGCCTTAAATGTACTTGGCAAGTGGTTATAAATTTTTATTGCCATGTAATATGGACCATTTTTATATATTTCCATATTAGGGCTAGGCAGAACTAAGTCATTGTCGCGGCGTGAAGCAAAACGTTTTAATTTGTCGCCAATACGCTCAAAATACCTCATATTTTTGCGCACAAAGCGACATAATTCAAAAATATAGACGCAGGTTACGGTAAGTATTTTGTACTCCGTGAAGAGTGTCTTACACGATTCTCTAGGTGCAGTCAATGTTATTATCCTAAGGCATCTTTTTTGCAAAACCGAAATTACGTTTATATCAGTCGAGTTGCCCCAAAAGATAATTCCATATCTGATCCAAGCGGCTGCGTGGCTGTGGTACGCGGCGAGGGCGCACTCCTCGTTTGTGGATTTGCGTAGCTCTCGCAGAGCATATGAGAAGCTACTCAGTCTGCTCCCGACAACTTCGACGTGTTGTTTCCACGAAAGAGTTGTGTCCATTGTAATACCTAGTAATGAGAACGTGTCCACGACCTCTATATTTTGTCCTTGGTAGGACAATTGAATAGGTAAGCTAACCCTCTGATACGGCCGAAACTGCATCAGTTTTGTTTTCTCAAAGTTTAATTTAAGATTTAAATTATTTAAGTAAGTTACTATTTTGTTTAAGCAATTTGTAATTTCACTATGTAACCCGTCGATGTTTTTTGGATCACCTGTAACCAAAAGGGTTGCATCATCAGCGCATAGTACAATTCTTTGTGACACTACTGACGGGAGCTCATTAATATAGGCTAGGAACAATAAGCATCCTAATACGCTACCCTGCGGAATTGATCCTGAATTTTCTTCGATGTGAGAGTTAACTTTCTTTATTTTACGAGTTTTATCATCTAAATATTCTATTTGAACGTATTGTTTTCTGTCAGATAAGTATGAAGAAAGCCAGTTATGTGCATTACCTCGTATACCTAGTGAATGCAATGTATCTAGCAATATTCTGTGCACAACCCGATCGTATGCTTTAGACATATCCATATATACTGCAATGACACATTGATTTTTATTCAATGCATTTAGTATATCCAAATTGCATTCAAATACGGCTGAAGTTGTGGAACGATCTTTTCGGAATCCGTGTTGGTGTTTACTAAAGATGTTAAATTTCTCAAAGAAACTGTATATTTTTTGGCAAATATTTTTTTCAAAAATTTTCCAAATTACAGGCAACAGGGCTATTGGACGGTAGTTAGAGGCGTTGAGTTTACTACCTTTTTTATAAATAAGTTTTATTACTGCTAGTTTTAAACTGTCAGGAAATATGCCCTCTTTATACGATTGCATTATTAGTTTTGTTAGCGGACCTAAGAACTCGTTTACACAGTGCACCAGCAGGGTAGCTGGGATTTCATCGTGCCCAAATGAATTTTTGCGTTTCAAACTTAAAATTGCTTTTTTGACGTCACTTTCTGTAATATCACTCAAATAAAATGAATTAGGTAAAGACGTTTTATTGACGCTATTTGAGGCACTACAATTTTTGCTTGAACCAATGTTTATAAAATATTTATTAAAAATCTCAGCCACTTTTGTTGGCGATGTAATTTGTTTGTTTTCATAGTTTAGGGTTATATTTTCTACTATCCGGTGTTTATATCTTTTTGTTTTTTCGTTTATTATTTTCCACATCTGTTTATATTTATTACTAGCCATTTGCAACCTTTGTATGAAAGATCTTCTTTTTTCTGTGTTAATAATTTTTTTAAGTTTTTTTGCGTATTTTTTTAAAATGCTACTACTATAATAGGCTGAGAGATACCGTAGTATACGCTTAGGTGGCAGCATTTTTTTAGGCCCTTACTAATCCACTTTGTTTTTGGTCTATTTTTTATCACTATGTGTGTTCCAAGAATATGTATATCTAAAAGTGTTTTAATTTGTCCATAAAAGTTATTATAGTTGGTATTAACATTGTTATCCTGTATTATAATTCTATTCCAATTTATTTGTCGTAAGTGTGCTTTAAAGTTCTCTTTATTTTTCATATTAAATATACGTTTACTTATTTTTTTACAAGTAATATTTCTCTTGAGGTCAGTTTGTAAGGAAATTGCACCTAATAATGTATCATGATCTGAGAAATGGTGTTTTTTAACAAAAGCGGTCATATCAACGTTGTTACTGACAATAAACTGATCCAAGCACGAAGCAGTATTCCTTGTCTCGCGGGTAGGTTCTTGTATCAAGCACCGTAAGCCGAATGATTTCAGAAGATTTAAAAATCTACGTGCGATCTTGGTGTTCTCTGTTATATCTTTATTTATGTCACCTGCAATAACAATTTTTTTATTAGAGGAATGTTTTGAGATAAGGTTTAGCATATCTAGCATTTTTGAAAAGAATATCTCCACGTCTCTATCTGTCCGGTAAATTGCTATAACTAGTAAATTATAATCAGTAAATTCAATCGCACACAGTTCCACAACAAATTCTGATGTCAATGATTGTATGTCTAGCCTTTCTATTGTTTTTATGTTTTTCTTAACAAATATAGCGACACCACCATGTATACGGTTTTGTCGTATATACTTGGCGCACATGTAATAGCCCTCCAAAGAGTAGAGATGATAATTGTCTGGTGATAACCAGTGTTCGCAAATAACAATAATATCAATGTTGATGTCAGATAAGTATAAATTTAGGTCATTTATTTTATTTGTTATGCATTGTATATTTTGACACATAATATTACAGATTTTAGGAACGAAAGGAACGAAAGGAGCCTTTCCCTGTTCTAACTACTCTTTTTTGGTTCATTTCCAAGTCAGAGATATCCTCCTTTCGCGGCTCTACATGCAATTTGTTGTCAGAATATAAAATTAAATTATCTATGTCACATAATATAGTTCGCACGCCGTGATTATTAATTTTTCCATTATGCTTTGCGAACATGTCAAATGAGTAGTGTAAGTTTAAATTTGAGTCAATTAAGTAACAATATTCATGAATTAAATTGTCATTATACAATAAGTCATTAAATACTTCGATTCGCCTGTTATAGATATTTGCCTGCGAACTACACTTAAACGTTGGCAAACACAATATAATATTTGTATGCTGTACTGTTTTAAGAGTTTCTCTCACATGTTGTACTATATTATTGTAGGATTTTGACAAATTAAAATCATTTTCATCTAAAAACAAAATACAAAAGTCTCTTAAAGTATAACCCTCAAGTTTTTTCCTTAGCCCTGTTAACAGCTGGCTTATTCCTCCTCCTGGTGAACGGTAATGACACACCAACATTTCTAGTTTCTCAAAGTAATTTCTATATTTTTGACCTTTTACTTTGGCCAATGTTACTTATAATGCATAGTTTTTGGTTTGTCGAATTTTTGTCTGTCCCATTAGTTGTCGATGTACTGTAATTGTTAATCGTTTTCATATTTTTATTATTATTGTATAGTTTCCGGTCATCTGAGGCTGGTGTCATAGATATGGGTCTTGTTGGAGTGTCCATTAAACCATCTGGTAGCAGGCTTTTTCTTTTCATTCTACGAGTATGTTTCCCGAGGGGTGTTGACATGTTATAGGGTCCATTTTTACTTATATTTATGTCATCAATGCTGACAGTCTTATACAATTGAATTGTCTTTTCCTGTTTTTTAACAATCTCTTTTAATTTTCTGTTCTCTATATTTAGGTTTGTTATCTCATTATCCGCTATTTCAAGTTTTATCTGAAGATTTATGACTTTTTCTTTTAATTCTCGTGTCAGTGGGTCGTCACCGGTTTCCGGTAGACTATGAGAGCTTTTTTCAGTATTTACTGATAGAAATGATGTAGTTAAATCTGGTAGCGACGTTCGTTTTTTCAGTCGTTGTGTTACATAGTCCATTTCCAAATCATCATTCACAGTTAATTCATCTTGTGATAGCGCTTCAAATGAATTGCTAGTAGGGATATTAATAATTGGATTATTTGTACAGGGTTCTGCATATCTACAATGGTCACATTGGCAGTTTACCCTATTTTCTGGTTTCATCATATAGAAAATCTTTTCTCCGATGCTAGTACAATCGAGATGAAAAAAATCTTTGCAATTAGCACATCTTATAAAATCTCTTTTCTCTATCCTTTCCCCACATTTTGTACAATTTACTGTCATTGTGTACAAAAAAAAGTATTAAAAATATATATATAAAAAAAAAAACTGAGCAACTTGGCAGGATCGAACCGCAACTTCCAGACTCAAATGCGTGGCCGTAACCATTCGGCCATACAGTATCAACAGATAGTGGCAAATTAGCGGTATAGTTCCAAATTGTTTTGTTGGATGTTTATATAAATGTTGTGAGGTCAGCTTTGAAATTATTTTTGAAAACCGTCGCGATATGGTATAGTTTTTACACTTTCACTATTATATCACTGTATATCCGTCACCGGTCACAATATATTTATATTTGGTGTTGTAGTTTATCATCACTGCATTTATGTTTAATAGAACACTAAAAAGCATTTGTCTTAAGTATTCTTATAATTTTTCCTTCACTTTCACTTTTCGTAGACAATTTGTTAAATAATGTTTATTTTACTTTGCAAACAATAGCACACTTTTATTGTAGTATTTATGTCACATTTATCGTAATTTTAATTGTAAACAATCACTTTTTGTATTTTATTTTTGACTTAAATACGGAGCCGATGTTTACATTGCGACGCCCTCTGGCGGCCACCTCGGCATGAGGTGGCCGCCATATATTTCATCCATCCATATATTTAACCGCCTCTGTGGTCTAGTGGTTGAGACCATCTGCCTCAGATCTAGAGGTCCGGGGTTCGATTCCCGTGAGGGCAGAAATTTTCTGCTTGGTTTGGTTGGTGGTAGGGAATTTTTAAGTCCGCCTGCCTAGCTACCACCAACTTACCTAAGTCTGCCGCCATAACAATAATGTTAACAGCATTGTTGTCTTCCGGCAGTTAGAGGTGAGATAGCCAGTTCCTCTGTGGTTGAGGAATCCGAATGTAACTCGCTTCTATCGTCGGCCTTATCTACACTTACTATCAGGTGAGATGAAGGCCAAAAGTTACCCCGTTAAGGTTAAAAAAAATATTAGGCAAGATAGGGTAAGGAACTAATGGTTGAATCTCGAGAATACTTATAAGACTGTCAAAAGGTACCAAAGCTTTGACCCTCAGCACTCTCAGCAACCTTACGACACCAGCTAGAACCGGGACCCCGGTAACGTCGACCAGAAGAAGACAACCGGTGAGTGCTCCCATACACTTTTCATTAAATCTTTTAAAATTTACATGTTCAGGGGACCATTCAATGAAATTCCCCTACATAGTTTTGGTGGCGGAAGTAAGTATTCTAAGTAAAAACCATTCAAATCTAATTGTTGTTTTTAACTTACCTTAGTCATTATCGTTAGTTTTTAGTTTGTTACTTACGACAACACTATCTGCAAACAACGCAAGTTCTTCGGTAAAATTCACTTACAAAGTTACTTTAACTTCGTAGACTTCATTGAATAGTAACCAAAATTATGGAAGCAATAATTTGCAAAAGATTTCTTATCAGGAACATGTTCGACATACTATTCTTGAGACATTTTAATTTGAATTCGAGGTGCAAATCAACTCGAAAATTCTGATTATATTAAAAAACAAGATCTATATTTCATTTTAAATAAATTACAAAAGGTTAAAGCATTTCATATTCAGGTAAAACCTGTCAAGTTTCTGATAGAACTTAAATTGAAATTCCTTTGCTAACTCCTTTATTATACAGACATCTCAGGAGCGGAATTCTTTACCTGCCAGTATATTCAAATACATAACTTTTCGATTTCCTTCAAGGCTCGAGCAAATAGGCCCCTTCTAGGAAAGCCGTCAACCGTTTCTTACATTTTTTAAAAGATTTAAAGACTTGCAAGTATAGGCTCAAAAACCGTGTTTCTGCCTTGCTATTAAATTTCACACATGCATAAATTCGTCAGCACTTGAAATTCTATGACTACCAAGATAAAAACTCCCATTACTGTGGAAGTGAATTTTCGTGTATTATCCATAAGCGTGATATTCGCGTTTGAAGAAGTCGTGTGAAAAAGCCCCGATAGACTTCAGATAAGTAAATTCCTGTTTCATGTACTTATGCTGACTCAGACAAGCATAATACACGAAATTAAATATCACCGTAATTGGAGCCGGTTTAACTGACACTGTAATAGGAACTTTTACCGTATATGTAATCTAAGTACAGATGTATGTATGTACAGTACAATGTATACTTTGTACTGTCACAGATTTGTGACAGTACAAAGTGCGTTCAAAAATGCTTTCTGCAGTTACATCCACCAGCTGATTCTCGTCTCTTCCGCAGAATCTTGTAATCACAAATAGAAATTTACCCATTCGAGATAATACTGTCGAGTCGCAAATGCCTGACTGAATTGGTTTTTGATTTTAATAAGCCATTTTTAAAATTTTACAAAACGCGTTGGACCCCCATGCGCGGGTTGATAAATTTAAAACGACGAAAATTAAAAAACCAAATTGCTCAAAGCCCTAAGCGAACTCCTTAGTTTCAGTTGTTCTTACGAGTATGTTACTTTCATCATGCTGTGATATAATTCCATTGTGTGTAGACCTAATAAATAATGAAAATAAATACTGGACTGCGCCCGTGAAGAGTTCGTATAGTCAAGACACATTTTGATTTTCCGGTACAGTTTATTACGAAAGTTATTTTCACTAGATCCCTTTGTGTGAGAAGCACGCCGGCAGCTCTAAACTTCGCAATTATATCCTTTGACAACGAACATACCGACAAAACGTTCGTTATTACATTTTGAAACTATCAAGCTGAAATTAATGACTAGTTGGATCAGTCAGTGTAATATTTTTGACAGAGTATTCTGAATTTAAGACTTGATAACATTTAATGGTGATGTTTTAGAGCAACAAAACTTTTTGCCTTCTAACACAAAATAACTCAAGATTTTACTTTCACCCTCACTTTATCAAGAAACCTTTTTTTTTACCTTTAAAACGGGGTGTGTTCTTAGGAATTGTTGGAATCAAAGTCGTCGCGTAGTTACTGCACTGTTTCAGAGAAACTTTCTCAACGTCGTACCCTCAGGTTTTCTCGAACGAGTACAGCATGCTGTTCTTGAAAAATGGTATGATAAAGTATTTACAGGGTATCGCGCAAGTGATACAACTGGTGTTGTAAGCGTCGATAGGCTACGGTAACCGCTTACCAACAGGTCGGCCGGTCAACTCTTGATTGCATCCTTAGTAGTACTTATAAAAACCCGGAGAGAGGGACTCGAGCTGTGGAGCTTGCTTAGTGGAACTGGTGACTTCAATTGCTGAAGTCATGAATATCTTAAGGCCATGGGGGAAGCGATCTGATAGTTTCTCTGAATTTAAAAAGGTTACTGGCTACATTTCTAACAAATACAAATATATATTTTATTTGCTAACGAAAGTAAAGAAGATTTCAGAACATTGGATGCTATTTGTTACTAGCGGTCATCCGATATAATTATGCAGGTCCTTCGACCGGTTGCTGTTGTGGATAGATCCATTATATTCTGGTTGAAATGCACTTCGTTAAATGGAATCATTAACAAAAAGGTGGCTGCAATTAAATAAATGTTTATACACATTTTTTTTTCATTTAGTTATGGTGCGAAGTAGGTACCGGTTGTAAGCTTTAGGCAAAAGATCGTTTAATGAGCAGAAAAGTATCGGATGCCACTGGTGTAACAGTTTTATGACCGAAAAATTTACCTGGCACCTGCAAAGGATCTCCATATAAAAGTTCTGAAGTAGTAGCTTGCAGATCATCCTTAAAGGCATTGCGTATTCCGAGTAATACAAAAGACAATGGTTACTCTGCCGATCCACCTGATATTGACCAGCAGTGTGATTCACCAACAGAAATATTCGACATTAAGCTCACCTCACTTTTCATTTATAATGTAAGCAGTAGCAACCAGAACAAATGTCACTAGGCTCCTGTAACCAGTATCAGGCGGACCGATTGACACTTTCGTTGAAAAAGAAATTATCTCGGCAATGATGATTCTATGGAAAATGTATTATTGTTTAGAGTCTAGACAATAATCCAAGATGGATTGCTACGTGGCTTCAAACAATGGTACCCAATAATTTAGTGCTTACGTTAATTGATCCTTCCAGAATCCAGCGACGAAAAACATCGTGTCATTATTTTAGACGGCTTCGTAATCAGCGGCAAAAGTGCAAACTATATACAGACTGTTCCCGATTCAGCTGCTCTAAGTAGTAGGGAGTCGGGAAACAGCTCGTGTGCCACAGGTAAAACAGAGGAAAGTTTTGGACACACTCTGTGGACTGTAACCGTGTTTCATGCATGAATATTGTGCGGGCTTTGATGCGGAACTGTGGTGGTGGTATGAAATGTACTTATTTACTTATGTCGTTAGTCTCTGCGCTGTAAATGAAAATTGTAAAAGTGATTTGTTCTGATATCTTAAAAGGTAACTTTTATCCGTTGAGTACTTTCATCTTTAATGTCAACTTCTTCAAGGAAAAGGTTCTGAAAAGAATCATTTCTTTTAAGCCTATTAAAAAATAAGTAAAATAGAATTCAGATTGAAACGAATCAGTAAAGGTTTTCAATTGGATTCGACGAGTGAACTTAGAGATTAACGCTATGAAACAAACAAAAAATATATTTACTTAACCATAACGGATGCAAAAATATCGGTGTAGATACACACGGCAGCAAATCAAGTGTATCAGTTGCACTACGAAAGCCGCCTCTATTACGAACGGAGCAAGGGCGGTCTCTAGGTCAAACTGTTACGCTTGATTTGCTGTCGACTGTACATAAAGATGAAAAAGATAAAAAGACCATTACTGAAAAAAAAACAGCTTTTGACTGATGTGTCTTTCAGTCCCAATTACAATTGATTGAACGATGTTGGTCAAAATAAGTTACCTTCTTAATTACTTTTTACTGTTTTCGTCAGTCAAAACTAGTTCTGACCGAGAAATAGTTCTGACTGCTCAGATGCTATGACCTACTTTACGCAATGGTCCAACGTGCCTTCCGAAGCACGGAGGAGCTCGAGATCACGCATTTTGATTGACCCATCCCGGGGTTGACCATGGCGAAATTTGCTTTGTTTCCCTAATCGAAACCAGCGTGGTCAAACAACTATGCCACCGAACTCCTCACTTGCGCCCTTTTTAAGCAACCTGTCATCGTTTGAGAAAATCTCCGTAAGGAGCTTATTCCACTGTCCCAATCAGCTCGTTTGGCTACCGCATACACATTATAGAATATTGTGCGTTGCTATTGAAACAAATGCTGATATGGGGTTAATTTATTGAAACAAATTGGTATGTTTGATGTAAAACCTTTAAAAAAATAGGTATTTATTCCCAATATGGTATCGGTTGCGTCTAATTTGAAATTCATTTATGTAATTAGCGTATAAAATATACTCTTTTGAACATCAATATTACGAAACAAAGATGTGTCCTGAAATTACAGCCTATTTATATCCAATTATTCTTTCAGACGACAGTTATACTCCAAGCTCAAGTGGTCGGACAGCAATACACCACAGAATTACACCAGTTTACAGTCAATAGCCATCGAATAAGGGTACAATTTCCCAATCTCTAGGGGCTGAAATGCCTGAATTTAAGATGAATTGCTTCATTAGATCTAGGCTTCGCCGGAAGGGGTGAGACGGATGTCTAATAGGGTTTCTGTGAGCCAAATTGTGTGACTGAATGCAGATTTCAAGCCTCCAAGTGACTGATGTAATGGAATTAGGAAGATAGCCTGCCAAAGACAGATGTCGAAAGGTGACTCAAACGATTTTACACTTAAGTGGTAGTATTTTCTCTCTTTCAAACATAGTTAGGTGGCTATCTAGATATATTATGGGCTTAATTGAATAAAGATATTTTCATTTCATTTCATTTTAGCTATCGTAACATAAAGACGATGGCTAAAATTTGATTTGAACTGGTGAAAATAAATTAAACAAAACTAAAAACCGACTTTATACACTAAAAAGACAAAAAATATATAATTAAATTGTACTTCTTCACTTTCATTCTAGTAACAGCCTAGCACCATTTTTAGTGTGAAAAAGTAGTTGTAAAAAAATACCCAATCTGATGGCTGAAAACCAGAAAAATGGTGTTAGACTGTTGCCATCCAATGTCAAAGTTAGAAGGGTGACCTTAGCTTAATGATTTAACCTTCTTAATTTTAGTTTTCAAAATCCCAATCTTTACTAAAATAACTGATTGATCGGTGTTACATTTAATATTTTTAATGAAGATAGATAGAAAAGGGCTTCCAAATAACAAACCTCTAAACAAAAGCCTGACAGGTTCACAATATGATTTACGAGCGGACAGATCAGACCGCAGACGCGGAATTTGCAAAGACACCCCTTGAGCAACGAAGGACGAAGGGGCTTTGTAAGGTTATTTATTCAGTTATCATCACAAAATTAATGTAAGAAGCTTTAAATTTGTATATTATACATATCTTGTGACGAGTAAGCGAGTTCTTGAGTGGAGATCGCGGGGTGTAGGAGGTCCTCCCTTTCGATGAAGTGACTATATTCGCAGAGTGGCCGGCAGTAACTGAATGAGACTAACCAAGAATCGAACCAATTGACGACCATATAGAGAGCCCAGCATTGGACTGCTGTGGGCTGGCGATAATGATGATTCATCTCTTGAGCAAGGGAGCAAGGAAACAAGGAGGCCTTAAAGAAGTAGTATCTACTGAGATTCGACCAAGGGAAGGGTTGTCGTCAAGGAGATAGGTGTATTCCAGTATCTGCCCAAATGCTACCAACGCCTTGTAGAAAATTGCAATCAAATTAGAGATATTACTGTGTTTCTAGTGTATGTTCTTCGGCGAGGCATTATGTGGGGAGAACTGGGTCAGCTGTCTCCTATATTTTACAGTGTAAGCAACGCGTGACCCTTGTATTACAAGCGTCTTGCTATGGTACCTGCTTACCGTTAGGCAGGTCATACGCTTTTTGCCATGTTCTCTGAAACTCTTTGGGGCATAATTATTGGTAATTATGGGATTGTCCATTTTCTGGAAAGCTACTAAATGGACATACAACTTTTTTTTTCTTTTTTTTATACAACTAGATGACAAACAAGCTGACGGCCCACCTGGTGGTAAGCGGTTACCGCCGCCTATACTGCCCTGATAATTGCACTTGCAGTAATCGACACTTTTGGGATTTTCACTTTTTTGCAGAAATGACATCTCATAGGCCTAAGCTACATAATATATAAAAAAATAATAGACATGGTTTTTTTTATTGCAACTAGGTTTTTTATATAACTCACAACGCAGTACTTGCACAAAAGTATTGCTTA
Organism: Nymphula nitidulata; assembly: GCA_947347705.1. NCBI lineage: Eukaryota > Metazoa > Arthropoda > Insecta > Lepidoptera > Crambidae > Nymphula > Nymphula nitidulata. The sequence goes on from OX374636.1 coordinate 15,138,275, forward strand.
TGCTAACAAGATCTGCAGCATTCAGCATGTACTAAGAGGTTGTGCAGTACTTGATACGATTACTGCAGTTTCATTTAGCACATAATTTTTTGCAAGGAATATAAACTAAAGCCAAACGCAGTATTCCACAGTGCTTATGGAGCATTTTTGTGAAAGCAAGCATGATTGCACTGAAATTAGGTACTATTTGGACTGATAAATTGCACGAGTCAAACTAAAACTGGGCTTTCTTCTTCTCATTTATAGTGCAGATTGCAAATGGCTCGGAGATTGCTGAGATAAAAATAATAATCAAGTACCTACCTCGAACCAGGTCATACTTTCATGTCGGCAGACAATTTTTTGATTTTATTGATTGCGTACAACTAGCAAATTCAGAGAAGGTCAATGTGAGGTCAATGGATGTTTCAGATTTTTTACATATATGAAGATCATTATCTCAATATAAATCAAAGAAAAGTGGTGAAATGACATACATAAAAGATATTGTTTATATTGAGGTACATAGAAAATGTATGTCCATTTTTTCAAATTTCCCAGGATGGAAGTATAAAGAAATCGACTTCCTCAAAATAAAGTTAGTTCAACAGGGCTTAATACCCTGTGCTGTTCAAAATACTGAACCTCGTGACATAACTCAAGAAAGAGTGGTATATTGAGACGATTAAGTGATTATAATACCTCAAAACCGATTGCCATTTTGGGAAAATCTTCCCGTAAACAATAGTTCCATTCACACAATCTGTGTAAAACAGAGGTGTTATAAGTTTTACGAGTCTGTCTGTGTATCCGTGTGTCTATCTGTGACATCGTACCACCTAATCGAATGGATCGATTTTGATTTGGTTTTTTAGTTTAAACGCCGACGTGATTAGGGTGGTTCTTAGCTATACTTTATGAAGATCATTTCAGGCGTTTGATGACTAAGTATCAGCTCATTTTCTACGTGATAAAAGGATTTTCCTAACTTTCACAGATCCGATTGATTTGAAATTTGGTGTAGGTACTGTCACTTCGATGACATTCCCATGACATACTTACCTTTACCATCCCCCTTATTCTCAACTGTCGGAAAATAATCGAATTTCGGAAACTCTATACCTGTCACTTTTTATCGCATTGCGTCAAAGCGAGACGGCACGTGACTTTTCGAATCGAATCCGAATCGACAGTTGAGAATAAGGGGGCTGATCTTAAACTATCAAAAAGTTTGCGGGATGTTTAATTCTACAGAAACTTACAGCAGATATATTGTTTTTGAGCTTATAAGAATAGTCTCAATGAGATGGTAATAGATAGGTACATAATTAAATTAATTAATGAGGCCGGGGCTACTTAAAATTTTTTAATTTTATAGTTTTTTAGCTACTTACACTAGCCTGACTTGCATATGCTATGCATGGCAATTTGGCAATTGGTCTGTTGATTATCAATATTTTCGACTGGTATTGCAAGCGTCCATAGGCAACAGTAGCCGCTTACCATCAGTTGGGCCGTATGCTTGATTGTTACCTTATTGGTATACTAATAAGAAACTTAAGCCAACACTTCAAACTAGACCTTATTGGTATACCAATAAGAAACTTAAGCCAACACTTTAAACTAGTACCATGTATGAAAATAGTACATAATTGCTAAATGGATACGCAGTATTGAACACGTGCTAGGTAATTTTGCAGTAATAAACACAGATACTGCATTTGGCCTTAGTGAACTGTAATACCCACTATCCTAAAATGGTAGACCAAAATGCAGTATTCCGCATTTATTTAGATAACACAGTTAAAGTACAAAAAAAAGTATGTCAACAGAAAGCTTGATTTTTTTCTTACTTTTTAGGTACTCTATATGTGATAAATTACATAGTCATGTTGTTTAGACATCATGAAATATGTTTCGCGCGTTTATCTCGAAACCGCTTTTTTGCAAGTACTGCGTTTGCAATAAGGAGGGCAGTATAGACACCTGCAATAACAAGGAAAAGCACTTGATATTGCAGGTGCGTTGTCATCCTGAGGCCTAAGATGAAATGCCGTCCATGCCCAGTAATTACACTGGCTACCTTTCCCTTCAATCCGAAACACAGCGAACTGTTTCACGGCTGAAATAAGAAAGAAAGGCGGTAAGAAGGAAAGACTTAGACAAATTCGAAGCGAGGCAGAGACAAACTGCTTGGAACCGGTATGAGCGATGCTAAATCCTAGGTAAAGCAGGTGTAACATCTGAGATCAAAGAACTCCTGCTGTTCTAAAGAGTCTTTACGATACGTTTTAACAGCTTACAGTGGACCATGACATATTTCACTAACGATAAGCCTAACCGCAGTCATTGGTATGTACCTCTCCCTGCCGAACATCATTCACAAGATGGTCGGCAGTGAGACGTCCTGGCAGGTGGTGGCTGATTTCTGTGGGGACGTGGTGTCACAGAAAGACGCAGCGGAAAGGGTTCGAGAGGCAGATCCTCTCTCGAAACCTATCCGCCGTAGGAGGCTGGGCCGGGTGAGGCGGCGCTTTGCGCAGCTGTCTCAACCGCCCTAGCCAGAGGTGTGGATACTGCCACCTAAAAAAAATATTTAGAGTGTACCTCCACTTGAAAGATTCATTTGTCGAAACAACCATATAAATTGACTCATCCCAAAAGATGACTGTGGTTTCCATAACAATTATTTCTTTCACCAGATTTCACTTTACATTATAATTGACGTTCCAATACAAACTTCGAATGGACCATTCGTCATCAAACCGAAGGATTCAGATATTAATACAAAAAAATCATAAAAGTGTTCGTTCGATGGTTTGGTAGGCCGAGAAGTAGCGGTCCAGAAGTTTTTGAGAAAGAGGAATTTGTCTCTGCCCAAAGTTTGGACGTGTCCCTGTGAATATTACTTGAAAGTTAAAGGGACATCCGTTGAGGCGGTAGCGGGACAGGAAGCGGGGCGGTGAAATGAAATAATATAATTCATTATTATCCACGTCTATAACTTGCCTATGTATTGCGAAAATACAAAACAAAACATCGAGCCATGTAGGAATCTAAATATAAATGAATTTAATAGAACATTATTGAATTAAATTAAATTAAAATTTGATGACAGTAAAACAGAATAAAATAATTGGACATTAATTTATTCTCATGGCTTTGGATTCTTTACATGAAAGATTGCCCATATAGATCTAAATGGTACATTACATTTCCAAGTAATGCGTTGATTGATGGCGGCCGTGACATCCGTCAGAATTTTCAAAACAAACTAACCAGAATGTATATTTTATGGATGCTAGCCACTCCGCATGGGGTCGTCTTACGAATAAATCTTATTTTAATCAATCGCTTCATCTTGTGACTCGACAAGCCTTTACTTAGCCAAAATAAATGGATCCAAAGGTCCCTCATTTGCAAAGTTATTGCCGTTAACTTCAGTGCGGTGCTTTTGTTTGCCCTGGAGGTGCTAAATATAACGAGTGAAAAGGTAAAACTTGGTCATAACTATTGTCTTCGTTAAGTACGAAAAGAGGGGGGAAACCGTATGAATAATAACTTTTCGGCTTTTCAAACTGAAAACAAAGATAAAAATATGAATATTTAAGTTTTTATTTGTGCTTATTCAGTTTTGTTTGTTGTGTAAATTAAGTTAAGGATTGTCCTCACAAAACTGGCATCGTGATCTGTAATGGGTTTATTCCTGATATATTTTTTTTTGTAAATTCGGTTAAAAGTCATTGTAATTTTTAAATAGCAGAGACTTTTTTAAAACGAGGCACTGCCTAAAATATATATTGTAACATCTATTCTTTAATTATATTTCAACATTATTTTAAATGTTTGACAAAAATATTTACTTACTTATAAAATATCTAAACTATTTGATCGCGTGTCTCATGAGATGTTGCTTACTAAATGTGAGATGTATGGTATAAGAGGGTTAGCGAATGATTGGCTCAAATCTTACCTACATAGTAGGTACCAATATGTGGAAATTTCTAGAGTAGATCAGTATAAAACATTACTTCCCTGTAAATCAAAGAGAAAACCAAATAGTTTCGGAGTCCCGCAGGGCAGTATCCTTGGACCTTTACTTTTTTTAATTTATATTAACGATCTTCCCGATATTACAGATTACCCTTGTGTATTGTTCGCTGATGATATTTTAGTAGTTATAAATTGTAATAACTTAATTGACTATAATACAGAAATAAACAACACTGTAGGGAAAATAATACATTGGCTACAACAAAATCATTTAAGAATTAATCTAAGCAAAACTAAATACATACAATTTAGAAACAAACATGAGAAAAAAGCTGATATAAACGTGTTCTATGAAAATCAATCTTTATTGGAAACGAGTACAGTAACATTTCTTGGCATTGTTTTAGACGAGAAATGCACGTGGGATGATCACATTGATAGGGTTTGTAAAAGAATAAACCCATTCGCCTATGCGCTATGGAGAATAGCCAAAACTGTCAGTAAAGAAACTGCCTTACAGGCTTATTATGGACACGTCTGCTCAATACTACGGTATGGCAGTTTTGTGGGGAAACTCCTACCATATAAATAAAGTACTGATTGCTCAAAAATCATGTATTAGAGCTATATGTGATGTGGACAACCTAGTATCATGTAGACCATTATTTACAAAATTGAAAGTTCTTACGGTCCCTTCTTTATACATTTACAAGATATGTAATTTTGTGAGAAGTCACCCACATTTATTTGAAAATATTGATAGTATTCCTCGAATATACTCCAATAGACATCCTAATAAATTGCTACTCCCAATGGCTAGGACGGTAATGCGGTCTAGAAACAGAAATGTTATGGCTATTCGGATCTACAATAAATTACCAACGAATTTCAAAGTCCTACCATTGAATCTGTTTAGGGTACGATTAAAGACATGGCTCATTCGAAACTGTTTTTACAGCCTGAATGAATATTTTAATTTTAAGGGTGACATTTAACAAAACAATTTAATTAATTTGTAATTTTATATGACATTTAAAAATTATAATTTGTTCGTTTTAAATTATTTACTGTAATTTTGCATGCCAATTTTGGTAAATGTGCTGAACTATTATAGTTAAGTATAGCTTATTATAAGATCAATTATGTACCACATTTTCGCAAAATAAATTATTCTATTTTATTCTATTCTATAAAAATAAAATAGAATTTTTATATTGTAACATATGTAAAATCAAAACTAGGAAAACTTTACCAGAACATGTGCCATTAACAGCCTATATAATAGTTCCCATGTTGGCATGGGCCATCCCATGGGAGATACAATATGAATAGTTCTTCATATATTACGGAAGCTCGGTGTCCTGAACAAGGTGCGTCGATTTTTCACGCCCGACCAATTATGCCTGCTGTATAAAACTCAGGTCTGGTCTTGCGTGGAATATTGCTCGCACTTGTGGGATGGCTCCGCCAAGTACCTACTCGATGCCCTGGACAGATTGCAGAGTCGTGCTGTCCGTATCGTTGGCGATGTAGAGGTCACCAACAACCTTGAGCCTCTGCAATTGCGTCGAGACATTGCATCGCTTAGCGCCTTCTAAAACCATAAAATATTTATCGGTAACTTTAAGCCCGCTCATTGATCTGATGCACGGTTTTTTGGGGTTTAATATAGTTTCCCTCTATTAGCATTATCACATCGCTGGACCAGCCTTGCCCGTACCGGGCGGTCATTGTAGCGAGTGTCACACGCGAGCTATCTATGTATTTTCATACATTTATTTATTTCAGTGTTGCATTCGTTCGTTTGTGTTCTTGAATAGTAGGTTATAGTGTTACCAAAATGGAGCACGGATTATCGTCGACGCAACCGTGTCACTCATACTCGCCAAAGCGAGAGTAGCACTGCTCAAAGTTGACTGCTTGACGAGTGAGTGACCTTCAGCCGGCCCTCCACACCTCAGCCCCTAAAATCCTGTCTAGCGGTGAAACACCTCGCCTTAAGGTTGATCACTCCGAGACCAATGTCGGTGAAAAAACTTTGTTACTGTTTTAATATTTATATGGCCTGAAAATAAACGAATGAACGTCTATTTTTGTTTGTTGAAGTTGTAATTATCTAGTTAATTAAAGTTATATGCTTCATTGTTCCAGACGGTTTATTGCTTAGCGTTGTTTCATTAAAAATAGCTACCATGACAATTTCACTGTCATTGGGAGATTTTATAGTACAAAAACATAACGCTTCCCTACGTACAAAGCAGAGTTGTTACTCGTTATATCATAGAATAGCAGAAAGCCATCAAAGAAGAAATTGAAGGATATTTAATATTTCGTTGTAAAATGAAAACAAAATACAATAAAGTCTGTCGCGGAAAACGGAACCCGTTAAAATAAAGCTTAGTTTACATTGCAATGTTCAGTAAAAAGTAGTTGGGGACAATTTAAATATTGACAAGTGAAATGAGCTACCATTATTATTTTTTAACGGCTTCATTTGCAATCACGTTCGAAAGCTTTTCTTTGAACTGTGGGACAGTCAGAAAGCTTTCGAAAAAAGCCCACTATGTGGGCAAATGGCCATGAGATTTCTCTATAGTAACACTTGAAGGATTTGTAATAAGGGTAATAAATTTATATATATTGTGACAATTACAAATAAAGAAAGAAAATGATAAAAAATAATATGCTCCAGGCGTAATAAAGTAGACGTTTAAACGCATCAAAAACATTAAAATGTGAAATATATATATATATCCTAAAAAATGTATATATATATATATATTTAATAGTTTAACTGTCTAAAAAATATTTTTTTAAATAAGTACCTACATAAATTAAATTATGCTTTTCTTTTTAGTCTTTTGAAGTCGGAGTTAATTTTTTACAGCCTAAAACTATTCACAAGAAATATTAGAAAGGCTTCTTAATCATAGATTCGTTTAGGAGCTACGATGTCACAGACAGACACACAACAGATACACAGGCAGACACGTCAAACTAAATACACCCTTCTATCTACGTCGGGGGTTAAAATGTAACGAGACTTAGCAAGGGTGAACTCCTTCTCTTTTCTATTATATAATGTATGCAGGTGGTAGGCTAGTATGTGGTAGGTCGTCTGGGTAGGTACCACCGCCTTATTTCCGTCGTGAAACAGTTCGCTGTGTTTCGGATTGAAGGGAAAGGTAGCTATTGTAATTACTGGGCATGGACGGCATTTCATCTCAGGCCTCAGGATGACAACGCACCTGCAATATCAAGTGACTTTTTCCTTTCAAATGCAAGTGTCTATAGACGGCGGTGACCGGTTACCACCAGGTGGGCTGTCGGCTTGTTTGTCATCTAGTTGTATGAAAAAAATTACAGCCCATGAGTACATATTAACATAGGACTGACTGTAACTTTTAATTTAACGTCGACCACTTGTTAAAAATTATGTCCGTGTGAACTCAACCTAAGTCCCAACAGCGGACGGTTTAAGAACTAATACAGTGAAAATGAAGTTTACTGTTAATTTCAACTGTGTCTCTCTGAAGTGGTCCGTTGAAAACAGTTTTAGTGTGTCGCCTACACTAGCCGAAATTACGCATTCGAAGTTCAGTAAGTACGTAATAATAATAAAAATGTTATTTATACTACACCTTCAAAACAGTAGCTATTGTTCCCTCAAATTGAAAAGATAAAGTTTATCTATTCTTTGACCTAAATGTGCGGCAGGAAAAGTTGTATGATAATCCATTTCTAACGCGGTCCATTCACACCCACCACAACTCGCGCTGCATTTTGCCGTGCTGCGAGGTGGCTGTAAAAAAAAGCAAAAAGCCAAGAAAAAATAAAGAAAACGAAAATTAAAAAAGTAAACGTTTTAAGTAACTGTACAAATTGTAACATAATCTTTAATTAATCTATCTATACCTAACTTGCTCCAACAATGCGACGCGGCGCCTTAAATTTTTGCATTAGTCCCATAAAAATCTCTTTATAATTCTATTAATCTGCTTATTTCAATTAAACAAGACAGTCTTTGAATGCTCTTCACAGGTGTAGCATAAAGCACTTTGTAGCACTTGGGAGAAAGTTCGATTCCCAACGTATAACGGAGTCTCGTGGCCCTCGGCTAAACTGCTCCCTCGTTAGTTGGAGAAAGAGATAAGTTGGAGAAAGAGGTTAGTAAACCACGTTAGTATCCGTCACTTTCTTCCCGCGGTGAACAATGTAATTACTATTATCTCATCAGAGAGAGCGCAATAAAATAAAGATAATGACTACATGTAATTTTATTGCGGTTTTTAGGTTTAAAGATATTTATTAACCGACTTCAAAAAAGAAGGTGGTTTTATGTTTCACTGTTTGTATTTTTATGACCGGTTGAAAGCCAGTTTAGTTTTGGCCTCTTGAATATGGGGAGGTAGTGCGTTCCAGACATTGATAAGACAGCAGTTATTTTATTGGTGTTAGCAAAAATTATTCTTTGGGTTTTCCCCGTTCCGGTTATCTTCCCGCGGTTATTGTTTTTACGATTATAATGACCTTTTGATGCAAGTATATAAATACTTAATGAGGTGATAACTTACATAAATATAAGTGCACGTGGCTAGTTCTATCTTAAAATAGGTGGGTAAGTATAGAAACTACAGAAGGCTGGCTCCGTACAATGGATATTTAAAGGCCCATTTGCACACAGACTCCAAATTGAACTGTAATGGCGAATAATAATAAAGTCTCATAAAAATTCATAAAGACTGATCTGAAGAGCTTTTTAAGGTGCCTTTCTTCTTCCTACTCAGGAGCACGCGTGCCGGTCTTCGGAGTCATCAATTCACTGTCACAACATCACACACAAAGAATTCTAGTAACTCGGTTTCATTGTCGTACATACTTCCAACACCTGGAATTCTCTGCCAGCACGTGTGTTCCCTCCTTCCTATAACATAGGTTCCTTCAAAAGAGGTTTGAAAAGGCACCTCATGGCCTAGTAAGGCGAAGGCGGCTAGAAAAATGTTTAAAATTACACTAGCTGTCTTCGCCTAAGGTTGTGGACTCTTTTAATGGCTGCACATGAGACGGTGTTGAGTCATTTGCAGTGCTTTGTAATTAAAAGTCGAGGCCAGTTTATATAATATAATATTAATATGACTATATTTAAAAGTCCCGAGCCTTATTTTTATTACATTTCGCTGTATGTCTGTGTCTTCTGCGCGAGCGCCCGTGTCGCGTACACCCTATGAAGCTGACCTTCTGTTCCTTTATATTTTGTGGTTCTACTAACATGAGTAAACAAAATGATAGATTTAGACAAATTATTTATATTTCGTGTTATAGCAAGTACTGTAACTACTACAAGTCTTATAACAGAGGATTAACAGCTTTGAACTGTCATTTTGCTTTAATATTAATAAAAACTGTGGTACCGCTTCCTATCAGATAGACCACGTGCTAATCTATGACTTTGTGATGCACATAATGATAAATTAAACGAATAAAATAAACATCATTTAGATAGGACTTTATCACTAAATGCTATGACGATGACAACTCTTAGAGTCAACACTACAAAAAGAGAGCAAATATTCGCATGATCAACAAATAACCAACTCAAGTTTAACGTTTCATTGGCTTAGTATTAAAATAAATAAAAATAAAAAAATGTCCTAGAAATTAATTGTGATTATATTAACAATAATGCTGTATGTTACTATCAAGTGTAAACCAATTAAGGAAGACTCTGGAACCGATGATAATCTTAAAGATCATACACGGAATGAAATTGTACACGTCGGAGCCGTGACACAAATTATTCCCGATACTCAACTTATAATTGTGGATTCTTGTCCGAGAAGGTATATTTGGTTCGATGGCTGCGTAGAGGTAGATTCATTTTTTGATTATAATTAACAGAAATGGAGAGTTACCAAATTGAGGGGAACTGGTCAAAAACTTGGTAAAATTTCTTGTTGTTTGAACTGAAATTAATGTTTCAAGAACGCAAACTATAACTAAATATACTGTATCAGTTCGCGAATCTTCCCAAGAATCATTTGGAAATTTATCTAGAGTTTAAGTTGCTTCTTTATATTTAGGGTTTTAATGAATAAGCATTATGAAATTTAATAACCCTATAAAATTTGTACTGTCCTGTTGTACTGGAAATTACAAAGGAATAAAATGATAATTACAAAACCGTCCTGCTTTTTATTAACTTTAAATATAATGAAGTAAGTTGATTTGAGAACTAATAACTGTTTTATTTATTTAAAAATTTATACACACACACAAAGTAAAGCAACAATGTTATTATAAAAAAAGGATACCAGAGTAAAAGAAACTGCTTATTTCCTTACTGCTTCCTAGAAATCACTTCCAGCACCTCTACGACTAAGAGAATATACACCGTGAAAATTTAGTGGTTGTTTTCCCGCAGTAAAATGATTCTATCTTAGTAGTACATTAGATGTGTGCAGTTTTTTTTTATTGAAATCAAATAATAGCAGTTTTAAGATTGTGACAAACAAAACTCGAAAGCAACCTCGAATCAATAGTACCGGCCGCGCCGCGACCGACAACCGGCCGCCCCGGCCGGGGTCATTGCCCCTCGCGCTTATCACTAGTAGGCTAGTAGTGAGTTAGCACTCACTATTTACTAACAAGTGATTTCCATTTTCCCTTCATACTTTAACGGGCTTAGGACCGTCGTAAATACTTTCATCTTCACTTAACTAAACACGAACATAATTTTTAATGGATAAACAACATGTAATCAAGATTATTTTCTTAAAGAAGGTAATAATGTATTAGGTACTGAATTAGGCAATAAAGTATTTATGGCGTATTTAAAAAATGGGAATCAACGTATTTACAATGATTTTAATTACCTAACCTAATAAATGTTCGCTATTTACAAATGTACAAGTAGGTACTTACACTTCCCGGTAGCGGAGTAATTGTTCAAAGTGTAAACCACTGCGTTCTACACACAATCGTGCACGTTTTAATTGATTGGCTTTCAATTTTAATATTGTGTCTCTGTCACGTCTAATTATATCAAAAGCGTCCACTATCGCACTTTTTAACGCGTCGCGAGTTTGGTATTCCTCCCGATACACAAGGCGTTTGAGCTCAGACCACAAATAAAAGTCTAACGGAGTAAGATCCGGGCTTCGTGGTGGCCACGGCACTGGCCCGCCGCGACCGATCCAGCGCTGGGGAAACACCAAGTCTAGGTGCTCTCGCACGGCGCGCTGATAATGGGCAGGGCACCCATCGTGCTGGTAATACAGGTTATCCACGGACACGGCTAGGGGAATATCGTCCAGTAAGTCCGGGATAACACTACGTAGCATTTACCCGTGATCGAGTAGCCGCTGGGTTGCAGCTACGATCGTCCGGGCCTGGGGTACTTGCGGGTTCAGAACACCGCGAAGACGAAGGGACTCCATGTGCTGCGGCTCCGCGTAAAGTCGACGAGCGGCATGCGAATCATAATTCGCCCTCGCGTACAATTGCACCATAGAAACGTACTCCACATTCGAATAAACGTAATGGCGATGTATTTTGGCGGCAACAATTGCGCTTGCGTAGTTGCGCGGACGGCGTTCGCGGTGCAACTACTGTGGTGCAAGTCGGTGCAACTGAGCTGAGACACGCGCGCGCATGCGCGGCGGTGCCTGTGTGTTTTTGTTATTGTTTATTTGGCGGTTCGCTTTACGGAGCGCGTGCGGTGCAGTTTATGCTGTATTCCTTAGTTCGTAGAGTTTCTTTTGCTTTAAACATTGATTTCGTGCGGAAAGCAGTACCCAAATATGTCACATCTCGTAAAAGAAACTATCGTTTCTCACGCTTTCGAGTTCATGATTATTTTTTTGATTAGTAGAGGTCAAAAATATTTTCGATTTCAAAAAATAACTCGCATGATTCGATAGTAATACTAAAGGTTAATCGTTCTGCTGCGGGAAAACAACCACTAAATTTTCACGGTGTATAGAAAGGTAGAAATGGTGTGTAATAAAATATAAGCAAGATAATAAGTTTTATGAATTTAAAAATTTAACTATCGTATAAATTTATTTTAATATAATTTGACATTTTGATCTAATCTTGATAATATAAAAGTATTTATTTTAATTTTTTTTATAAATGATAGTGTTAAATATTTTATGACGTAATTCGGCAAATTTTAATAATGTGTAAAGTTTTGCATACTATCACAATATGGCTAAGTAGATTTCAGCACTAAGCATAAATATTTCTCCACATATTTTAATATAATGTATTTACCCCATTTATTAGCAAATAAATATTTTGAATTTGAAATGCTACTATAATATGGACGCGTTGTCTGTGACAATACTATGTCATTTATCATCATCATCATTATTATTATATTAACCGAGAGACGCCCACTGCTGCTCTCCCAAGGATCTCCAAACCGATTGGTCCTGCGTTGCCCGCATTCATCGGCTTCCCGCGAGCCTCACCAGATCGTAGGTCCAACATGAAATTTACACATAAAGATTAGATTGACTGACATGATAAATTGACTTTCTTACTAATTTATAGCATTGTTATGAGGAACTCCGTTGGCTCAGTATCCGTCAGCGCCGTTATGCATACATTCAATCCCTCCTTCATGGCATCCTTTTTAATGTTTTAACTCTTCAATATCTGAAGGAACGCTTCTGCTTCCTTCAGTCATCCCACGGCAGGATCACACGTTCCGTCGATAACCTTCTCCTCGTGCTCACCTCCCATTTTTCTCTCAGGCTTATAGTAAAACCTGCGCTACGCTACGTTGTACGTGCTATTAGGCTTTGGAATAATCTAACTGTTCATATCAAACGTGCATATTATCTTCTCTTAAAAATTTGGGCATGTTTCGTTACACTCTGATCGTATCGCGTTTTTAAATAATGTTTGTTTTATCTCGGTACATTTTAAGTAAGTGTGCATTTCGTTTCATTTCAATTATGTAATGACTCACACCTCATTATTATAGTTTGTCGGCCAAACAGTAGGTCGGCGGCTTGTTGCCACTTTTTCTTTAATTTTAAACATCAATAAAAGCCAGTGTAATAAAAGTCATAGTGGTCCATCTAATGGGAAGCGGTATCACAATACCGCTTCCCATTAGATTGACCCTTAGCTTTTATTTTTGTTAACGCTGTGATGCACCTAATACAAAAATGAACGAACATAGTATAGATATGACGATAACAGCTCACACACAGAGTCAAAGATCAACATTATTAAAGCAGAGCGAGTGTTCGCAAGATATACAAATAACCAACTGAAGTTTAACGTATTAATTGAGTAAGCATAATAGATATTTACGAAATGACCCGGAAATTAATAGTGATTGTGTTAACAATAATTTTGTGTGATGTTAGCATGTGCAAACCAATTGATAAGGGCTCTGGAACTGTTGCCCGTGATAATATTATAGAATCCATTACAGCCAATGAAAATATGCACAACAGAGTGACGAGGCAGACGAGAGGCAGTTTTGATCAACATATTCCCGTAAACGTTAATAGACAAGCTATAATAGTGAATTCTTGTCCAAGAGGGTACATCTGGTTCAATGGATGCGTAAATGTACAAACATTTTTCGACTATAATTAACAGAAACGAAGATTTAGCAAATTGAAGGGGACTAGGCCAAAACTGACTATAACGAAAGGTACTGCATCAGTTTAGAAATGTACTTCCTAAGACATAGGACATAATTTGGAAATTTATCAAGAGTTTTCGTCCTTACTAGCTTTTATTTTTTTAACGCTGTGATGCACCTAATATAAAAATAAACGAACATATTAAGTTAGTACTTTAGCCTTTAATGATATGACGATAACAGCTCACACATACAGTCAAAGATCAACATTATAAAAGCAGAGCGAGTGTTCGCAAGATCTACAAATAACCAACTGAAGTTGAATTTGTTAATGGAGTTAGCATAATAGATACATATACGAAAATGTCGCGGAAATTAATAGTGATTGTGTTAACAATAATTTTGTGTGATGTTATCATGTGCAATCCAATTGATAAGGACTCTGGAACTGTTGCCCGTGAAAATATTATAGAATCCATTAAAGCCAATGAAAATATGCACAACAGAGTGGCGAGGCAGACAAGAGGCAGTTTTGATCAACATATTCCCTTAAACATTAATAAACAAGCTATAATAGTGAATTCTTGTCCAAGAGGGTACATCTGGTTCAATGGATGCGTAAATGTAGAAACGTTTTTCGATTATAATTAACAGAATCGAAGATTTGTCATATTGAAGGGGACTAGGCCAAAACTTGACTATAACGAAAGGTACTGCATCCGGTTGGAAATGTAATTCCTAAGAATTATTTGGAAATTTATTAAGAGTTTTCGTCCTTACTTGGCACTTAATAGTGATTACTTAGATTACACTTATTATTTAGAGTTAGAATGAAGAAGCTTGTGAAAATAAAATAGCTCTATTGAATTTACACAATCATCGTGTTCCCATGGAGAAGGATATTGTCAACATAATAAAGCCCCATTAAATTCGCACTCACACAATTTCAATTCCTAACGCAGCCAACTGTGACTGACTTCAATTACAAAACTCCGAAAGCCATTGGAGATCACCAGTTTCGTATATTAGCAATGACGTGGTTAGCTTATAATCGATTGTAATAATAATTGTATCGCAAAATACAAATTGATGTAAAATAAAAACGTTTATAATTATGGACATATTTTTGATTTTAGAAACTGTGCACGTGAATTCGTATGTGCCATCAGTTGTTTTACCACAGATGTGAAAAGGACATCTAATCAATGTATTGATCAAACTGTTTAGATTTAGGTATATGTTACCTCGAGTGTTCCAGGACTAGGGGAGAGTGGGGTTATTGCGAACGCGGGGTTACTCCCGACAAGGCCGTTTACATCATAGTAAGCCTGCCGAGTGCCAGGCACAATGTATGGGTTCTTTGGGGTGGACCTACCTCTAAATGTTTAGGCAGAAATAGATTATAAAATATTATTATCTATCATGGTAAACAGCCTGGTCCGGAATTACCCCGCGTCCATAATAACCCTACTCTCCCCTACTCCTGGAACAATTGGGTAAGCATATACCAAAATCTAGAAACAGTTTGTCAGCTCTAATGTTTTTCACAAACAAAACAATTATAAGTTATATGCGTGATTAAATCAGAAATGATGAGATCCGCAGAACTAAGTCACGCGGGTACGTTTCTGCCCCACGACATTTTCTGGTTTTAAAGTTAAAAATGGAACTGAGATGCTGTATAATAATGTAGTATTGTTGTGTACTTTATTCCGAAACGGATATTGTGAATATAATTTTTGTGTACAGGCGATAGCATATCAAGTGTAACAGTTATTATTACGAACGGAGTAAGGGCGGTCTCAAGGTCAAACTGTTACGCTTGATGTGCTGTCGACTGTACCTACTAGCGCGAAGGATTTTATACCTACGCGACAAGTCTTTTGTTTATCAAAGATAATTTCTTTAAATAGAACGCTCAAAGTCTAGTCTGGCAACTCACATACTACTCTGTCAAGAAAGTACCGGGAAAAAAGATCATTATCACACAAAATGTTAGTTATTCATCCAAATTTATTTTATAACCTTCAAAGTTTGCTCCTCCAGAAACGATACATTTACGCCACCGAATAATCCAATCATCAATTGAGTTCAGTTCTCGCTGCGAATTCTCCTTTATTTCTTCTACCGATTGAAAACAGGTGCCACGGAGTGGTAATTTGAGTTTAGGAAAAAGAAAGAAGTCGGCTGGAGCCATATCTGGTGATTATGATAGTTGCTCGATGGTACTTGTTGAGTGTTGGGTGAAAAATTCGTTCACAATGATGGCATTGTGCGAAGGCGCATTATCGTGGTGCAAAATCCAAGAATTTTCATTCCACAAATCTTGCGATTTTCGTCGAATTTGCTCTCTTAAACGCCGCATAACGCTCAAATAATATTCTTTATTTACCGTTTGAGCTAACGGGAATAATTCCGAGTGCACAACAACACCGCGAGAGTCAATGAAAACAGTCAACATGACTTTGAATTTTAATCAACTTTGGCGAAGTTTTTTCGGTTTCGGTTTAGTTGGAAGGCGCCACTCCGAAACTTGTTGACTAGTTTGCATATCAAACTCGTAAATCCATGTCTCGTCACCAGTAACAATGCGTTTCATGAATGTTGGGTCGGAATTGACTTGTTCTAGCATGTTTTTTTTTTTTTTTTTTTTTTTTTTTTTTTTTTTTTTTTTTTTTTATACAAAGCACGGCAATTGACCCAACACCACCTGATGTGAAGCGGTAAGGAGAGTCCCTATGCGAAGACAGCTAGTGCAGAAACGGACAATGCACTAGCTGCCTCCACCTTGCCGGCCCAAAAGGTGCTTTTTCACGCCTCTCTTGAAGGACCCCATGTTATAGGAAGGAGGAAACACATGCGCTGGCAAAGAATTCCAAGTTCTGGAAGTACGACAAAGAAACGAAAAACTAAATTTCTTTGTGCGTCATGTTGAGGTGGAGACAGTAAATGGATGACTCCGAAGACCAGCACGCGTGCTCCTGAGCAGAAAGGGGGAAGGTGGGATAAGGTCGAAAAGCTCTTCAGAGCACTCTCCGTGATAAAGCCGATAAAAGGCGCTAAGCGACGCAATGTCTCGACGCAATTGTAGAGGCTCAAGTTTGTTCGTGACCTCTACATCGCCAATGATACGGACAGCACGACGCTGCAATCTGTCCAGTGCATCGAGGAGGTACTTGGCGGAGCCATCCCATAAGTGCGAGCAATATTCCACGCAAGACCGGACCTGAGTTTTGTACAGCAGGCATAGCTGGTCAGGCGTGAAAAATCGACGCACCTTGTTCAGGACACCGAGCTTCCGTGAGGCTGTTTTTATCACGGTTTCGATGTAGTTTCTAGAATTGAGATCGCAGCATATCTCCATACCGAGCAAGTTCAAGGAGGCCTGTGCCGAAAGAGTAGTGCCCTGAAGAGAGGGAAGGGGAAGGAACGGCGACATTTTGGCTGTAAACGCACACACCTGTGTTTTCTTAGCATTGAACTCAACAAGATTGTTAGATCCCCATTCAGATACGAGGTTCAACACCCTGTTGAGCTCAATAGTAAGATTCTCCCTCTCTTTCTCGGTTTCAGCGCGCCCAGCCCCTGGGCGACCGTAATATCCCCCATGCACTGTACTGTCATCCGCATAACAATGAATGCTTCCTAATGGAAGCATATCATTGATATGAAGAAGAAAGAGTGTGGGGGATAAAACAGAGCCTTGTGGTACACCAGCATTCACAGACATGAACCGCGAAGCGCATCCATCTGCGAGGACGCGTATTCTCCGCTCATGTAGGAAGCCGGCGATCCAGTTGCAGAGCTGATCGGGCAGACCGTATGCCGGGAGCTTGGAGAGAAGAGCCTTGTGCCAGACCCGATCAAAAGCTTTGGCAATGTCAAGGCTAACAGCCAGTGACTCACCACGTTTATCAATAGCTTCACCCCAGACATGCATCAAGTACGCTAGAAGATCACCCGTTGACCGTTTCGGCCGAAACCCGTACTGTCGATCATTAATTAATGAGTGACCTTCTAGGTATCGGATCAGCTGGTTATTTATGATCCGCTCCATGACCTTGCAAAGAACTGAGGTGACAGCTATTGGGCGGTAGTTTGCTGGGTCTGATCGGTCTCCCTTTTTGGGGACCGGTTGCACATTGGCCTCTCTCCAAGATTCAGGCACACACCCAGAAGAGAGAGAAAGGCGGTATAGCCGGGTTAAAATGGGAGACAACTCCGCTGCGCATTTATTTAGTACTATCGCTGGGATGCCATCAGGTCCACTAGCTTTCCGGACGTCGATTGACTGCAGCTCCGCACGTACATCACATTGCCTGATACGGATATCAGGCATTGTGTGGCCACAGTGGGAGAGTGTTGGTGGCTGTGAGTTGCAGTCATGGATTCGGGAATGAGCAGCAAAGAGTTTTACCAAAAGATCGGCTTTCTCTTGCGGCTTGTGAGCTAGCGAGCCGTCAGAACATCTCAACGGGGGCAGCGAGGGTTGACAGAAGTTGGACTGCACGGCTTTGGCCAGACGCCAATAGCTACGGCTTCCCGTAGGATGCGTGAGTAGTTCTTGGCCAACTCGTGCAACGCGCTGTGCATCCGCTCTGATGAATGCCAAGTCCTGCAAGAGTGCAGGACTTGGTGGCGTTGTTATAAGCTGCTTTCAGCGAGTCAATGTTAGGATCTCCGCAAGCTCGACCCCTGATCCAAGCGCGGTATGCCGACTGTCTGTTCTCAACAGCTATGGCACACTCCCGGTTGAACCAGAGGTTACGCCTACCCCTACTGATGAGATCGGAGTGAGGGATATAGTACTCCATCCCTAACATGATCTCATCAGCAACAGCAGTAGCGCTAGCGCTCGGGTCCAGCTCACTGAAGCAGCGCTGCCTCCAAGGGACAGATGCGAAGTAATCCCGCATACCATCCCAATCTGCCGACGCATGGTGCCAGATGCGGCGTTTGGCAACCATAGGTACCGGTGGCGACGCCCGTGGTACCCCAGCGGATATCAGGCAGTGATCCGATGTTCCCAAAGGAGCACGAACCTCTAGCCGATATCCGTCCGGACGAGACGTCAGCAGAAGGTCCAACAATGAGGGCGCGTGACCGACAATGTCTGGAATCCTGGTGGGCTGGTTTACCAGTTGTGTCAGGTCGTGCGTGAGAGCGAAAGCGTGGGCAGTTCTACCAGCATGGTCAGTTTTAGAGGAACTTAACCACGACTCGTGGTGAGCATTGAAGTCCCCTAAAAACACCAATTCCGCGGTTGGATACTGCTCCAGCGCAACATCTGCCACCCGACTAAGATGTTCGAAAAGTCGAGTTGTCTCCATGTCACCGCTGTGAGATCTATAGAGGCACACGTAGACACGGCTATGTGTGCCCAGGTCCACATGCACCCCAAGAATCGAGTAGGAAGGGTCCTCCAAGCAGCGCAGACGGCGACAGCAAACATCCGCCCGGACAAACAAGCATACCCCGGCCTTCGCTTTGAAGGACTCCTCAAGAGCGTAGCCGGGGTAATCCAAGTAGCTAGTGTCAGCCGGGCGAAGAATTTGCGTCTCCGTCAAAAACAGCATAGCCGGTCGAGCCGTCTCGAGATGTTGGTGGACGGCATTGAGGTTAGCATGGAGCCCATGGATGTTAGTGAGCCCGACCTCAAACAGCGTGGTTGTGGTGGGGGTGTGCACCGCTGATCGACCGTTCATGTTCTTGAGCGCTGCCATAGAAGGTGATGTAAGGAGGAGAGGCGTGAATTGAGGGAACGTTGCCGCGATATAGACAGTCAAAGCGTGAGGCCTGTTTCCCCAGTTAACAGCCGACAGAAGAGAAGCGCTGACCCGCCGAACGGAAGGGCCCCCGAACCCCCCCGGGAATGGCCGCCGGGACCCCACCACCCGGTCACCAACCGGCACGACGGACCACCCCAAGATTATGCGTGGCATGATAGGGCAGCCTCACGAACTGGTTAGGTTCGCTTGGGCCCCTGTACTGTACCACGGGCGGCCAGCGGAACAGCCGTTTCTTCGGGTCTCCCTGGTCGGCGGGTCAACGCAGTCCACCTGGCTCTGGTTAGACGGAAGCCGTCACTGACCGAATCCATCGCCGCAACGTCTCCCCAAGCTCTGGTTGTACGCTGACTGATCCCGGAACGCGACCACAAGTGGTCACTTGGCGGGTTTTACGCCATGCGCACGGTGGTCACTAACCAGACGGGTGTTCAGACCCTACCACCAGTCGAGCAGTTGATAGCTCGGTAATCCCTTAGTCGCCTCTTACGACACCCACGGGAAGAAATGGGGCGGTGAATTGTATTCTTAATCCGTCACCGCACGGACCAAATCCTCACGGACCAATGTCCTCAGGGACTCTCGTTTTTGGAGAAAATTCAGGTCTTTTGAGGCTAGCCAAGCAGCAACATGTTTTATACCCAAGTGATTATTTAAAATGGTACGGATCGACTCGTGACATACAAAAGTTCGCCGGCTCTCTCGCTCAAAGTTGAATGAGGATTTTCAGTCACTATTTCCCTCACTTTTGCGATGTTAACTTCAGTTTGCAGACGTTGATGGCCTACCAGAGCGAGGCTAATCTTCCATCACATCTCGAACGCTTTTGAACGCTTTGTACGTGTATAAGCACGTGTTTTTAATAAAGTTGATTCACCGCAAGCCTTCTGTAACATTTTCAGTGACTCCGAAAACGAAATTCCATTGGGGATGCAAAATTTAAGACAAACTCTTTGTTCGATGTTTTTGTCCATTATGAAATTTGCAATACACACTAGATATGATATAACTAAAAGCAGCACTGTATTTAATATAAATAACAGATGCGTCTACTGGCTTCGAGGTGCGTCCATGCTTAATGCCAGGAACTCAGCATGAGCTTTTTGTTTTTCAATCATAACGGCGTAGTTTGAAGTTACACCGATCTGAACTACACCACTGACTCCTATATCCAGATGCACTATGCAATAGCAGCTACGCTGCTAGGTTTTGTGGAATTGAAAAGCTGGAATAAACACGCACTTTCTAAGCTCGCTATATCGCCCACCACCTCTTAACTTCTCTCGAAGCAAGAGGCCAAGAGGAACCCATTTCAATAAAATAAAATAAAAATATTTTGTTCTAAGATATTGAGTTCAAGAAGCATTCACAAAAAATCATGTGCACAATCAGGCTGCTAATCACCAGTATTTATTATAATGGGTTATTCCCAGCTATCTGTCCGCGAATATCTTATTTTGCGGATGTCATGATCTCTTGCAACAAATATTATATTTAAACTTGTAGAGATCATGTCTACAGACATATAAATGCACGTGGCTACTCTTACACTGTTTTGCTCTTGACTATTTAAATTTGTTTTCATAAAAGGAGTTAACTGGAGTCAAGGGAACTTTCTGCAGGTGTTGTATGGTCACTTCGGGGGATACCTATGTTGGATCGCCGGAAGGGAACCCACTGCCACCTGCCACCACTGTGATGGCTGCCCCGACGAGGGAGCGCAACACGCGCTAGAGGTGTGCCCTACCTGGGCGGAGGAACGGCGGGGGCTAACTGCCGTGATAGAGGACGACCTCTCCCTCACGACCGTCATTGTCAAGATGGTCGAGAGCGACAGGTCGTGGAGTGCGGTACACACTTTCTGTGAGAGAGTGATGGCGGCGAAGGAGGATGCAGAGAGAGCGCGGGAAGTGGCCGCCGTCTCTGGCATCCGGCGAAGGCTTCAAAATTTTGATGAAACCATTTAAAACAAGAGACGGTGCATTGTGTCCATTTTTCTCTTACAAAACAATGTACGGTGAATATGTGTGAGCTTTTCTAATACAATTATATTTTATTTTATTCAACAGTATGTTTTTTTAAGTGGATTTTATGCAACTAGTTGTGAGAAGGCTTTGTGAGAAAGCATGAGGTTGTAACGGTGCGTAAGGTTGGAGCGGGAGATCGATAAATAAAGCATTAAAGAACAGGATAAAATAGACTATAAAACTGAACACTTAAAAACACAGAAAAAGCGAAATACAAAATATGCTTAGAGATAAGATACTTACAAAAGAGCCCTGAGATTTGTAATATTCATTGTATTAAGTAAACCCGCTGATCGCCTACCAGGATTACCAGATTTTATAGCCCAAGCTAGGCTAACGACGGGCGTCGAGAGCGAGACACTGGTAGAGATCTTAGGAGAAACGTTCCTTCTTACGGTCAGCAATACATTGATCTCATGAGAGGGAATGCCGAATCTAGCGCTAAAACCTGAAATCAATTTGAATTTTGAATTTATAAAATATTTAAATATTGCCGGTAAATTTAGAAATGGAAAAGTTAAAGTGCAACGTCACAGTGGATGAAATACAGATAATGTAATTCTTGACAAACTGGGCAAAGATAAACCGCTTGCAGGATGCATCTGAGTGGTAAATAACATGTCTCCAGAATGTCCATGTGTCGTTATGCGTCGAGAGGGTCCAAAAATTATGATAAATGGTGTTTGAGACTTGATATTTAATAATTCCAATTTTAAATTGTAATAAATATTATAAGGATATGTATTTAGAAAAATCATGTAAAGGGGCCTATCCCATGACCTTTCATAATCCGGGTGACTGATTTGACCACTGAGTTATCGAGAACAGCTTTTGTGAGGAGTTTGGAATATGAATTATTTTAAGTCTACATATTTTTTCATACTTTTTAGATATCGGATATGTAAATACGATGGATATAAACTATGGTGCCTATGGTGAAATTTTGCCATTTTTTGTAAAAAAGTCAGAATATAAAATTAGTACTATCTGAAAGCTGCAGTTATCTGAAAGATGTGTGGTAATCCGAAATTGTTAATTTTAAAATGAACAAACACAATGATTGAAGAATTACTATATTATTAAGTTTTGTATCGATAACAGCTTTTAAAGTCAAAGATCAACTGTATAAAACAGAGACGGGCGCTGGCAATGTTAATAAAAATAAACCAAAGTTGAACGTATTAATTGAGGACTCTATTAACAGATAACAATACAAAATGCTCCGGAAACTAATTGCTATAGTGTTAATATTAATATTGTGTGATATGAACAAGTGTTATCCAGTTGTGAAAAATTCTATAGCTTTACAAAATAACCTTACTGATGGTCTCAACTACAGTCACCGATTTATAGTCGGAGGTACGTGTCCAAGGGGATTTATCTGGATCCATAATAAATGCGTAGAAATATATTCTGATTATGATTAACAGAATTGTACCAAAATACATACATATTCAATTATTTTAACCAACCTAAACTCATTGCAAGGAATGTGAATCCGCGACTTCTGGCTAAAGACCGAGCTGCTGATCTCTCTAGCTGATCGTCAACAAAGGAAACTAATTAAGAATTCATTGATAAACATTAAGAAAAAAAAAGGATTTGAACAAAGAAATACTGATCTTCAAAGTACGCGAATGATAACAGATGAAGGTAATAAATCAATTTTTAAATGTACTTCTCAAGAAACAGGAAAAATGTAGCGAGTAAATTTTGGAAATCCATTAGAAATTTTCGCCATCACTTGGAATAATATTCGCAGTAAGAATGAAAAATACAGGAATCAAATTGTCCAGTTTAATTCTATAAACTTCGATTTACTTTAGACTTGAAAATATTGTTAGCACTCGCATTTTCACACTTTCGTTTTTAGCATCATATTCAACCTTACTGTTAACACTAAGGCTTAGTGTTAACAATAAAGTTGCCGGTGCATCATGTATATCATCGGACGGATGCGGTTCTCAATTCAGCCAATTACCAACATCAATTACAAAACTCCGAAGACTGAAAGAGGAGATTCCATTGTTAGCAGTGACGAGGGCGGTTTTAGCATGCTCACTGCCAAAGTGGCGAAAATAACCCTCGGTGTGATTAAACCATGTGCGGAAGTAAAAACAATCGTTCGGTGCGCTATAAGAATGAGGGAATACATTTCGTGTGCTGTCAAAGAATTTTAAGTTTTGCTTATGATAAAGAAATAAAAAGTAACTAGTTACTATACTTCATTGTGCCTGATGTTGAGGCGAAGACAAAGAATTGATGACTCCGAAGACCAAACGCGTGCTTCTGAGTAGGAAGGGGAAAGGTGTGATAGGCTCAAATGCTTTGCAGACCACTCTCCATGATGTTATTATAGCTGATAGACGGTGCGAGACATTCCGTCGCTTAGCGCCCTCTATCGGTTTAATTGATTTGGTACTCCTACAGTACAATTTTGGAATGGATCTGATGAAAGCCTGCGGAGGTAGGAAACGATATGATAATTAGAAACACAATTTGCTTAATGAGTGACTTGACAGGTTAACAAAGAAGAGTAAAGTTAAATAAGTAAAACAATAGTTTTAAATAATTTATAATATTATTATATATTTCAACCAGAAACTGAGAGACAGATAAGTCGATAAACCTTGGATATTTAACACAAATGATTGTAAATCAAAACCCCAAAACTAAAAACCTACTTCAAATCACTAAAAAAAGGTAAAAGATAAGTACAGAAGACAGCACGTTATGTGTAACAGTTGCACTACGAAAGCCGCCTCTATGACGAACGGCGTAAGGGTGGTCTAAATGTCTTGAATTTAAGTATTTTTGCCCTTTTAGCGTTTTTAAGTAGGTTTTTAGTTTTGTTAAAGTTTATTAACATAAAATGTCCCAATAATTTGTTTAACTGTAGAATTATGTATCTTGGAATATAAAATACCTTTTGTTTAAATCGAGTTACCGTTGCATTTTATTTTTTAACATTTTAACCTTAAACATACATATTAAAAAAAACCGCAAGTAATCATCGTATGCAATGTTTATAAATACATATTTTTATCATATCATTAACCTAAAGACTCTTGTAAGTAGCGCTCGCGCCTTATTTATGCCCACAAAAAATGTTATAATTAATAGACTAGAAATATTTGTGTTGTTTATTTAACGCTATCGTTTACTAATTGAACGGCCAACCCATTAATTATTTGAACAGTAGCTATCAAATCTGTAAACAATAATATTATGATCTAAGTGTAAATATAAACATTTCATAAACATGAATAAAGTAGTGGTCGCAAGCGACTCCGCCAGCATTGATTTTTTTTTATTAGTAACGGGCTAGCTCATCTCTCCTTATGGTAAGCAATAAGGCCGAAGATGGAAGCGAGCTTCACCCGGATTCCTCAAACACAGAGGAACTGGATGTCAGTTATCACGCCAAGAAACCAGGTCCTTTCGCAAGGTGTAATCCATCTCCATAAATATGATAGACTAGAGGAAGTTTTCCCTAAGTCCTTGACAAAAATTTTTGCTAGTCTAAATACTTTTCAACTATTTTTAAATATTATGTTAAAATAAAAAAATATCCATCTCCATGTCCAAAATTTAATGGTGTATTTTACACCCATAAAGGATGAAATTCGACTAATGCTAAAACATGTGTTAAAAAGTAAATTAGTTTTAAGTTCGTAATATTTTATTCTAACCGCAAAGATAATTTTAAATAATAATAAAAATGACAACACATTCTACGATCATTATTTTCGATATTGGAACAATTAATTGTAAAATACTTTCGTTTCATTGTTTTTAATTAACTTGCTGGTGTTTGGATGTATTCTGGTAGGCCTGCGCGAGACTGAATGCTTAAATAAATAAAAAATAGACACAAAAACTTAGGCTCCTTAATTACTATAACATTAAACTACGAACATTCACAAGCTAATGTTTGCTGCTGCGTCGCTTGCACAGCTCTCGAACGAAACTCCCCGGATCTAGGGGAAGTAAAATATTTACCCTACGTTCCGAGCGAACCGGCGCGTTTTATTTTGTATAGCACCACTAAATAGTGTACTTGAGTTTCAACTCTAAAGCTGCCAACAATGAGTACGTTTTCAAATACAATAGAGTCAAAGTTCAAACGATTGACTCATAATAAATAAGGCAATTGGTGTCAGTGAACAATTTAACAAAGTAGACGACACACGTACAGTAAATATTGAAATATTTAATAACACAATAAGTGAAAATGATGCGTAATACAGTGATAGTGATGATACTGATAATGATCGTAATTTGGAGTGATAACATAGAGTGTAAGCCAGTTAAACGGGATGCTAGAATAATCTTTGATGACGAAGTTCTTGATAGTTTGGTCATATCTAACATGCAAGATAATAGGAGAATACGTGTAAACCACAGGGATAATGTGCATCATACGAATATTGCTTCCAGAAGAAATAACCAAAAAGTTACAGTAGGTAACAGAAATAATTTTCAGGCGCCTGGATGTCCGTATGGCTATATTTGGATCAATGGTTGTATACAAAGAGATTCTTACTATGAAAATTATGATTACTAATTCAGATATGTTTATTAATATATAAATTTTGCTATATTTGAGCCATGTATTTGTACTACCAGTAATGGAATCCTGAAGCTCTTTTGTAATACTTATTCTAATAACTGATATCGATCTGGAAATACACGAAAAATTTGGATTTGTTTGATAAAAAGAAATACTCTGAAAATATAGCAATGGAATCGATAATTCGGCTACCAACAACAGAATAAAGTGAATATTCTTCGGTAGCGTTGCAATAAAACCAAGTCATGTATTAGAAGCTAAGAAGATGAAAGACAATAATTATACTCAGTTAGTATAAATTTACTAACAAAATTATCCTGAAAAATAAAATCACATATCACAGAAGAGGGAAAGATATGAAATGTTGAAATCAAATCGAAAAATAAAGTTACATAATATTCAAGGCCATGCTCAGAATGTATCCAAATTATAGGCAACTTGTAAATGTAAATAGAGAAGGTAATAAATAAATTATATTATTCAAATGGCATATTTTATTGAAAATTATGTTTAAGATTTTAAGCATTTTATGATGGCGTCAAATGATAATTATTGTAATGTGATGTAACATGATCGGTTTTGCATTTATGGAGAGACTAGAATCATGTTTGAAATTGATTTTGTAACAATACCTACTGTCTTCTAAACCTTTAAGAACAGTTACATTTAAATAGATAATTGCCGCAGTATAATCGACAATATTAGTTTTGTGTAATTGGCAGGAAAACAAATATACGTGCTATCCAATATTCTATCCACAGATTCTATCTTACAATTTTTGACATTTTAAAAACAACACTGGTTGCTTGGCAACTATGCTGTGGTAGGCCTATATCTCTGTAGATAGTATCTCTGCGTAAGAGTTAAGAAGGGATCATAAAATTCGCTTATCGATAATACTTACACCTGAGGGGCTGCCATGAAAAATTTGCCGAATCTTCAGAGATGAGCAAAATAATGAAAACCGAAATGCGTAAAATTTCGAACCTTTCATTTTCATAAAGAACATAAGTGAGGTAAACGAAACAATAATATGATTCCCTAATAAACTTGTCACGAAACACGCTGGTTCAAAACTTCTGAAGACATTTCATGGTTATCCCACTCTGCAGTTAAAATGTGCGAATCGGCAATATACCTATATTTTTTGAGAATTATCTAAATAGTTCCATTTTCACCTGGAAAAAATGTCCTTTACAATTACATAGATTCGTCATTTTTGATATAAGTAATAGTTAATTAATAACATATAACATACAGTGATGGGCAATAGATAGTAATAAACAAATAATTATTTTTGTTAGCCAACGTAATAATATCTGTTTTAGGTGTAACAGTCATTCATTTCCTTATTAGCATATTTAGGTACCTACTTCAATTAACTCCTATAATTTCCTCTTATATTGTATTACTAATTCATACCTACTCTAATTATTTCAATTCAGTTTGTGAATCAATAAAGTTATCTATAATATAAATTACGTCATATCTACCAATAAATATGATTCTATAGCCAGTAAGTTTAAGGAGCCCTGTGTCGAAAGCTTCAGAGAATACCAATATTCTGTGTTTAGATTTAGTATTATAAACTTGTTTTTAGACATAAAAGACCACATAATCACCAGCGAATGGAGGATGAGCTTGGCCCACAACACCATCATGCTCTGCCGATGTGGTTGGTGTTAGATCGTTTGCAGGAACAAACGGGACCAACGGTTTAACGTGCCTTCCGAAGCACGGAGGACCTCGAGATTATCACTTTTTATTGGACCATCCCGGATCGACGATGGCAAGCACTTAGCGGGCGCTTCCGGAACTATTATTCGAAACATTCCTCTCGTCATCAAGTGTGACGATAGCATTTCTATGGGAAACACGAGCTACCAACGATAATATGACGTCATTGCTGTCTGATGCGACCAACATTTGTTGTCTATTTAAAAAAAAATACTTTCCACATTTCTCTATTCTCTATTCTGTGGTAACAGGGATGTTGACTATACTCAAGTCAAGTGTAACGTAAGAAATCCTATAAACACAATAGTTTATTGTATTATTCTGAAATTAAATCACTCTCAGGCCACGCGACAGTAAACATTTATCTCAGTGTATTACGTCACTTGTTGCATCAGACACTGTCAAAAGGAAAACTATCAGGTAACATGTGACGTCACAGCGGTCATTTGACATATAATTATTGGCGTTTTGGAGCGAAATACACGGAATTTAGGGGACCTATATGATTTTGAAAACATTGATCGTTTTTTTTTTATACAACTAGATGACAAACAAGCGGCCCACCTGGTGGTAAGCGGTTACCGCCGCCTATAAACACTTGACATCATAAGGAAAAGCACTTGATATTGCAGGTGCGTTGTCATCCTGAGGCCTTTTTTTTTTTTTTTTTTCGAGTATAAATCTGATTGCAGACCTGACAGGCGTGTGTGGGGGTCGCCCAGCGCCAAAGACGCTGGGAATACCCACTAAAACTCCCCGGTAACTCCATTGCCCTTCGCGGGGGTAGCCTAAGCTCTGCCGAAGCAATTTCACCAGCCCACCCCCAGGCAGCCCGGCCTTATGGCCAGGTTTTGCGCCATTGGAGATTGCCCAGAGTCACTTGGGCAATCTCAAACTTGGCGGCCTGTGCAATGCGTGTGTGGGGGCCACCCACGCACAAGATGAAATGCCGTCCATGCCCAGTAATTACACTGGCTACCTTTCCCTTCAATCCGAAACACAGCGAACTGTTTCACGGCTGAAATAAGAATGGCGGTGGTACATATCCAGGCGACCCTACATATGGGTCTACCACCTAGTAAAAAGGAGGATCTACCTAGTAGGATCGTATTTATATAGGGATGTTAACATTATTACCAAGTTACAATAAAATCGACATTTTAAGCTACACTGCTTCACACTCACTATCTTATGCGCTATAGCTAAATTTGGTATGTTTATAATAGTAGTAGATATATGTAACTGTCACATATTAGAGGTTATTAAAAACGACTGGTTTTTTGCGAGTGTTGAAACATCAACACGAAGTTATTAGCAGTTACATATTATGGTTCATTACTTTATCTACATAAATTCATTCAAATAAGTTACTAGTCACATCAGATATTTTTTATGATTTTTTTATGAATGATAAACAGAAACAAAATTGCGTCAAATCTACATTCAATTATTTATGTTAACGCTGCGCGCGCATCAAGTTTTAAGTTCTCTATGGTGTCAATTAGATGTTTTAGGTGTCTGATAGTAACCATGTCATAATGGTCATTATGTTACAGGTTGTTTTTTTAATTATAACTTTTATTATCTGTGTAAAAAAGTTTGTTCACCTTTGAAATCATAATTGGAATTTTAAAACGAGATTGCAAATTTTAAAAAATGCAGCAATCACCAAAGGTGCTCGGCGTAAAGAGGACGAGAAATGTATACAGATTCAGATTTAATTACTTAAGACTTTAGGAGTCGAGTTTAAGAAGGGATAATTCGTTGTTATCTTGCCCTAAAATTCATGGCTTCCTTAACTTGGTGCAGATGTAAGAATCAAAAGAGAAGGCATTCTGAAGGTAAATAAAGTAAAATAGTTAAGAAAGGGTAAAGATGATCTGTAGCATATTATCCCGTCAAACATCAGATTTCAGACACAATTGATATCTCAACTGTCATAGATCGACGTAAGACAGATTAAGACTGCAGTTAAAGATTATCGTTAATAAGACCGTTTATAATAGCAAGGCTTTTCACACAAACTATCAAGTCGATAATAATTGAAACGAACATACCGATTCTAATAAGATTTTCCAAATATGTATATACTTACAGATTTGTCCTACAAAGGTATATTTTATAAAAATCGGTGGTAATAGCGGTTGTTAACCACACGTTGAATAATTTACAAATTTTTTAACACTAAGGATCTCAAGATTACAATGTTTTACTGACCCATCCCGGGAACGACCATGTCCACAGGTAGAGTAAACAGTAGAGTACTCACTATAAACCATACCACTAACTTCCCTCTCTTCGGAGCTTGTGCTTTGAAGCTTTCGACACAGGGCCCCTTAAACTTACTGGCTATAGAATCCTGCGATCTGAATCCCAGAAAGTGCATAGAAATCGTGATCAAAACAGGCTCACGGAAGATTGGTGTCCTGAACAAGGTATGTCGATTTTTCACACCTGGCTAATTATGTCTGCCATATAACGGTTTTGCGTAAAATATTGTTAGCACTTTTGGGATAGCTCCACTTAGCCTCCTCTATGCACTGGACAAATTGCAGCGTCTCCAGAACACTCTCCGTGACATAGCTAAACAAGGAGCACGCATGTCGGTCTTCGGAGCCATTAATTCACTGTATACACCTCAACATCACGCAGTAAAAAGATTTGTAACTCATTTCTTTGTCGTACTTCCAGAACCTGGAATATTCTTTTTCGAGACGTGAGACGTGAAAAAGCAGGTTTTGGGCCGGCAAGGTGGAGGCGGTTAGAGCAGTGTCTAAACTGCACTAGCTGTCTTCGCATATGGACTCTTCTTACCGCTTTACATCAGCAAGTATTGAGTCATTTGCCTTGCTTTATAAATAATAAAAAACTATACCAATGTAGACAGCATTAGATGAGTACAGTACTCACTACAACTGATATAATAATAGCCAGTTTAACCTACCCGTGAACACACTATCCGTGCCACTCTATCCGTGAATAGGAGTACATTACCTTATACTCTACCCGTGATTATAACTCTCATGGGCTCGTAGGCGGCAGGCATACTAACCCTATAAAACCAAGAGAAAACGTTCCAAAAAGTTTTAAATGTCTAAAACTTCCTGAACGTGTTTAAAAAAACAACGCATCCACTGTAGCCTAATCCCGGTCGCTGAACAACTCGAGAGCTACCCTAACTTATTTAATTAGTATTCCGTAATGAGGAGCCGAGTCGACAGCTTAAACTCAACCAGCTTAAATTTTTACCCAATCGGTGTTAAATCAACGAGTTATGTGAGTATTCACGCACCGGAGCTCGTTTTAAGTAATTTTTGTGTAATCTGTTTAATTTTATTCAAAATGTTCTAAAGGTAGTAAAAAACATTAGAAATTTTCGTATCGTTGCTAGTGTTATTAAACTTCTTTAGACAGTAAATTAATGACTCTGAAGACGGGCATGCGTAATCCTGAGTAGGAAGGGGGAAGGTGGGATAAGGTCGAAAAGCTCCTCAGAATACTCTCCATTGTAAAGCTAATAGAAGGCGCTAAGGTGCAATGGCACGACGGAGTCGTAGAGGCTCTAGGCTATTCGTGACCTCTACGTCGACAATGATATGGATGACACGAAGCTACAATCTGTCCAGTGCATCTGCGAAGGTGTGAACAATATTCAACGCAAGACCGGACCTGAGTTTTGTGCAGCAGGCATAAATTGAAAAAATCGACGCACCTTGTTCAGGACACCAAGATTCCGTGATGCTGTTTTGATCACTGTTTGGATATAATTCCTCTGATTCAGATCGCAGCATATCTCCATACCAAGCAAGTTAATAAAGCTCTGTGCCGAAAGACAGAGGTTCCTGTTTTCAGGGCACTACTCTTTCGGAAGGAACGGCGACGTTTTGGCTGTGAACGCGCACACCTGTGTTTTGTGTTTTCTTAGCATTGAACTCAACAAGATTGTTAGACCGCCATTCAGATATGAGGTACAATACCCTGTCAAGCTCAATGGTAACGTTCATTCTCTCCCTCACGATTTCAACGCGCCCAGCCGCTCGGTGACCGTAATGCACCATGCACTGTACTGTCATCCGCATAGCAATAAATGCTTCCTAATGAAAGCATATTATTGATATGAAGAAGAAAGAGAGTGGGGGATAGAACAGAGCTTGTGGTACACCAGCGTAATATGCAATAAATACGCTAGAAGATCACCCGTTGACCGTTTCGGCCGAAACCTATACTGACGAGCATTAATTAATAAGTGATCTTCTAGGTATCGGACCAGCCAGTCATCTAGGACACGTTTCATAAACTTACAAAGAACTGACGTGACAGCTATTTGGGTGGTAGTTAGCTAGGTGCTAAAGTCAAAGGAAAGGCGCTTAACCTGTTCCATCCCTCAAGGAAGTGTAATAAGTTGTGTGCTTTTTTTGATATCAATGATCTACCAAAATGTTTAAATAAATAAATAACTCTCCCTGTTCTATTTGCGGATGACATATCAATATTGATTGAATGTGAGAATATTATTAATTATGAAACACTTATCAACGAAACTCTAAACAATGTACCACTTCGGCTACAGGATCATAATCTAGAAATAAACCTCATTAAATCTAAAATCATGCAATTCCGACCGTATACTAAATCACGTTTAAATATAAATATTAACCATCAAAATAATTAGGTAGAAATAAATACGTGCAATTTACTAGGATTAAATATAGAGACTCATATTAATTGGAAATATCACACTGAACACATAAAAACTAAACTATCTAGCTTTACTTACGCTCTTTTTGAAATTAAATGCAGCACTAATACAGCAATCGCTCTTTTAGCATTATTACGCTTATGCCTATTCCTGGCTGCCAAAGTATGGAGTAATCCTTTGGGGCAATAGCGTAAATATAAATGAATTGTTCTTAAAGCAGAAAAAAATAATTCGAATTTTATCTCAAATTGATAATACACAGAGTTGCCGACCATATTTTATTAAATTTAATTTGTTAACTTTAACATCAATATACCTATGTATACAGGGTGGCACATTTAGATCGGTCAGTATCGGAAAGTCTGAAACTATAAGACATACCAAAATCTCTTCATAGGAACCATGTTATCGATTTTAGTAATAATAAAAACCGCATTCATACATTAAAAAAAAAACGTGTACTTAGCTCGCGAATCAAACTCGGACTTTTTGAAAAATAAAACTAACACTATTTCTGTTTAGATATCGATTGTGTAGGTCTTAAGCAGTAAACGTTACTATACAACATGATGTCTAAAATGAATAAAATGCATTGTTTTCATAACCTTTAATTTATTTTAGTAAGTGTTCGAAATTACCACCATAGGACGTTTATCACGTCTCTGTTCAAACCAAGACGTTCCATTTTTCAAAATTACGTCATGTTCTGAATAGTTTTTACTGTCATATTTCCCATACGAAATTGTTAACGTCACGCTAGATCACGCTAGAACGTGACTCGTTTGATAAAGATGGCACAAAGCTGACCACATGAGAGGAGGCTATCGGACACTTGCACTCGAACACCATGAGAAATAATTCCTCGTACAGGTCGTCTGGGATACCGCAGCCTTTCTTATTTCGGCGGTGATACAGTTTGGGAAAGGTAAAAGTGTAATGGTTGGCATGAAAGGCATTTCATATTAGACCCGGGTAATGCCGGGTAATTTTTTCCTTGTTATTGCAGGTGGTGACAAATGCTTGAAAAAATATGATTATTCCAAGCATTTGTCACTTTAGGGACTTTATTTGTATACTTTTGTATCAGAAAAACTGGAAAAAAATACTACAAATAAAGAATATAAATGATCTTAACTAAAATACCCAGGAGTCGGCACTAAATCCATTTCGTCGAGTGAAAAATAAATAAAATAAAGAAAGGTTCGCCTCAAAATTGTCTTCTATCAATCACTTTTGTCCCTAAACTGAAATCACCTGGGTAGGACCTTTAAAAATGCCGGAAAACTAAATACAGATGCAGTATCTCCGATTTGTTGCAAACAGTTACTGTGGAGCACGGACTGAATAGGCCTAAGGGTGTGCTAACGTGTGTAAAATAGGAGGGCAAGTGTGCGGAGGCAAATAAAGAGGATCGTTTTCAACTGTTTAAGTAGCACTTTAATCACTAAACTATAGCGTTGGTTACAACTTATTATAACACTGTCTTATCGTAAAGCGTAACACTAATAACACACAAGACTAGAACTGTGTAGCCGCGGAGGCTCTCGGAAAACGACTACCTATAATATTAATAATAAAGAGAGCGTGGCTGTATCCCTGCCTAAACACCTTCTCTGTTAGCGAGCTCCTATTGGCTACAAAGCATATTACCATATAAGGTGACGGAATTGGCGAGAGCGTTTGGGTGCTCGGATTATTACGTAGGTAATAAGGTAGCGAATTCACCACTTTAGAAACAGCTCCTTATAAGGCAATGGTATCGCGGAGAAGGGATGTAGGCAGTGATGTACTTATATTAATATGAAAGATAAGGTATTCGCGCGCATCCGTAACATTACTCCCGCCGTGCACATGCAATGTGCATACAATTGTCAACGCGTTACCGATGCGCACGGCTACATGAAATTCTTAACTAAGACTTAAGTTACAATATTCTATAAAACAACAATCCTAAATGAACAGTAAGTGGACTGGGTCTAAGACTTAAGTTAACATATTCAAACAAACAATAAATTCCAAGTGACTATTAAGTGGACTGGGTCTAAGACTTAAGGTAACATATTCAAACAAACAACAAATTCCAAGTGACTATTAAGTGGACTGTATCTATATCTATCTATACTTATCATACTCACAACCATAACTTGAAGTTAATTTGAAATAAGTTAACGCCTAAAGTCACATAATTACTTAACCAAAGCCATCATAATAAAAACAATTATCAAACTATATCAAACAGTATTATTTATGCCCTAGCAAGCTATACAATAATAACACATTATTTATGCTTAAAATGCTTTAAGTCCTTATATAATAAGCATAAGCCTAAGTTTGCGGACATCTATCATGTTAGAGCCGTCTTTAAGGTACTCCTTGAAGAGGAAGTACAACAATGTCTGGTGACGGGTAGTTGCCAAGGTGACCTACTCTGCTATAAGAAATTACACCCTTTAGGGACTATCAGTATCCACCTTGACAACGCCCTTTAAGTTTTAAACATAACAGTTATAATTAAAATAGAATAATCTTCAATATTCATGACAATTGCATTAAACAGTTACAGTTACTCAAAGTTTTGCAGTCTAAGTTACATGAACAAGGTTAATTGATATTAACTACTCTGATTTAATAATCGAAATTAAAAATTATACAGTTACAAAGCAAAGTCGTAACGAAATTACAATAATATTCTCTTATCAATACTAATACAACTTTAATCTACTGGTATAATAATTAGACGTTTCGTAGGCCGACGCATCACACCGTTTTGAGTTTTAATATCTACTACTCTTATCACCCCGTCAGCGCCCGGATAAACCCGCTCAACTCTGCCCTTCGGCCAGACGTTCCTAGGAAGCGATTTGTCTACTATGACAACAAGGTCGCCTACTTTGACAGCTTCGCCTCGTCCGTGGGGCTCCCGCCGGTTATGAAGTAGGGGGAAGACTTCGTGCAGCCATCGTTGCCAGAAAAGGTCTGCTAAGCGCTGCGATGCTCTCCAGTGTGATCGCTTAAGCTCATCCGCCTTCACGAAAGTCCCTGGTAGCGGGATTTTTGATGGCCCTCCGAGTAAGAAATGGTTTGGAGTAAGCGCAGCGTCGTCCTCCGATGAAACTGAGACGTGTGACAGCGGCCGTGAGTTGACTGTGTGCTCGACCTCAGTAAGTAACGTATGAAGCACATCTTCGTGTGGGTAACGTTCATGCAGCGTGGCAGTTAGTGCTGTTTTGACGGAGCGCACCAATCGCTCCCATGCGCCACCCATGAAAGGTGCACCAGGTGGGATAAAACGCCAATTAATATGTCGAATATCTGCTTCTTTCTGGAGAGACGTCAGTGCCGCCTTGCGGAGCTCAGCGTCGGCTCCGTGGAAGTTTGTACCGTTGTCACTCCATATCGTATCGGGGCAACCACGGCGCGCGATCATGCGACGCAACGCGAGTATGGCAGCGTCAGCAGAGAGAGAAGAGGCGACTTCTAGATGAACAGCCCTGGTAGTAAGACACGTAAAAAGGGCGACGTAGCGCTTCTCATGGTGTCTAGCCACTGTCACTGACAATGGTCCAAAGTAGTCTAATCCAGTATGTGTGAATGGGCGCTGGTGGTGCGCCAGGCGGCAGGGTGGCAGATCTCCTGTTGGTGGCTCGGGTGGAACTGCACGACGTAGACGGCATTGTTGGCACCGCTTGATAACGCTTCGCACCGTGGGCCGCAAGCGTAATACCCAAAACTTTTGTCGTATCTCATTGGTGACGCACTCAACGCCGCTGTGGTGTAGTTGACGGTGTGTCCAATCGATGTACAGTCGACAGTAAGCGTGGTCGCCGTCCAGTACTGCTGGTGCCCGTATGTCTTCTGTCACGTCGGCAGCGGCTGCAGTCCGAGAGCGTAATCTAAGCACGCCATGTTCGTCGATAAACATAGAGAGCTGGCGTAGGCGGCTATGGATTGATAGGCTTCTCCCGCCGGTGAGATCATGCAGCTCAGCCGTGAAGCATTGTTCCTGTAGTAAACGCACCCATAGTAGCTCTGCGTGTCGTGTGTAGTGTGCTGGAAGCGATATATAATAATCGCTGTGATTATTTGTTCGTAAAGGCGCGTTCGTACTGGGAGGCAGTGCACGCCGAACTCGGTGAGTGGCTAACCAATCTGGATCAGTGGATGTGATGTGACGATTGCGTGCAGCTGTCGTCATGGCCTTGCGAGCTTTACAGTGGTCAATGAACTGCAGCACGCGAGCTGTACTCCTAATTAGCCGTATCCAAGAAGAGAAACGCTTTACGTCAGGCAGGGCATCTGTAAGCTGCTTCGCGGTGACCTTCACAGTAGCAACGCGTTCTTCACCGGTATCTATGAGCGTGAGCGGATTATCGTTACGCGACCAAGATGATTCGTCATTATAAAGAAAATCGGGGCCTATAAACCAGCGGTGTGATGCCGTAAAACCGGTGGGTACCTTGCGGGTAGCGTCATCGGCAACGTTATGGGTCGTAGGTACCCAACGCCATTCTGCTGCGGCGGTGGTCTCCTCCAGCTCGGCAATACGATGCGCAACGAAAGGCTTGAATGATTGTGCACCTGCATGTAGCCAGGAGAGTACGGTGCGCGAGTCGGTCCACATGACGAGTCGGTCGGGGCGTTGCTCGTGTTCTTCTTGGACGGTGCGCGCCAGTCGACCTCCGAGGACAGCAGCCTGTAATTCAAGTCTAGGTATAGATACTATCTTCAGGGGCGCTACACGCCCTTTCGCTGCCGCAAGTGAAACTGACACTTTGCCTTCGCTATCTACTGACCGCCAATAAGCTGCTGCTGCGTAGGCAACTTCACTTGCGTCGACGAACACATGTAATTGTAGTTGTTTTGAATTACTAAAGTTGGGGTAGCGACGTGGTAGAGAGAGATATTTCAAATCTTCTATAGCGACTAACCAGGACAACCAACTGATATAGGTTTGGTGGCAGAGGATCGTCCCAACCAAGTTTGCTACGCCATGTTTCCTGCAATATTTGATTAGCTCGAATCCTTATAGGTGTCACTAGACCCAGTGGGTCAAAGAGAGAGATCGCAGTTTTCAACAAATGTCGTTTAGTTGGTACTTTACAATTAAAGTTATTAGAAATATTGAAACACAGGGTGTCGTTGGCAGTACGCCGCACGAGCCCCGATACTTTATCCTGTTTATGAATGTCCACTTGTGATGCTGTGGCTCCCGAAGCGAGTCCCGTGCTGGCAGCAATGTCGATGGACGTGAGCAGCTCGATATTACCGCGCCAGTGTACAGCGTCCACTGGCCGTGCTACATGGCTGGCCTCCTTCTGTGTGTCAACAATCTGAAAAACACCATCCACAGAATTATTTTCTATGTAGTTTATGGCTTCGGGAAACTGTATTTGTAACCTGACAGCATTATTATTTGTTTGACGTGATTTTAAGTTAAAGTTATCTTGATGAGTAAACTTTTCAAATAGGCTACTTTCTCTTAAGTGGCCGCATCGGTATGTCGCAGTGTGGGATTGAACACAGGTGGGTCTTCGACCGTGTAACACCCACCCTAGAGGTGTAAGTGATGCTACTGGCTGATTGAAAGAACCCTGTGTGACTTCTGTCGCTATAAGTAAATCCCAGTTATCCTGGCCTATTAAAATTGTAGGTACACCCGAGTCGTAACTAAGTCTATGCGTTAGTTCCTGCAAGTGAATGCAGCTTTGGAGCGTGTCAATCGGTACTGACTGTGCCGATATGTCGAGCTGGTCGATAGTCCGCGCCTCAATGTTAAAAATATTATTATTATATTTACCGCGAATAGCAACATTTATACGCCGGGAGTCTGAGGCGTCTATGCGAGCACCGCCAACGGCTTCGATGTAAAACGGCGTGGTCGGGCCCTCCGCGCCAATCTTTCGCGCTGTGTCGTCCGTCAGCAACGTCACCGTGGAACCGTCGTCGAGCAAAGCATAAGTGTCTATTTTACCTTTGGGTCCCGATAGTATGACTGGTAACACTTTAAGGAAAGTGCTCGCTGTCGGCATGCGCGCGGACGTGACCGCGGCGCCAGTGTGCTGGTCGCTGTGCCGATGCTGAGGTGCGCCGCGCTCGTCGGGTGCGCACGGGCCCCTCCCGGGTGCTCGTGAGCAGCAGCGAGGCCGTGGTGGATCAGGCGCGGGCGGTGCCAGCGCAGGCCGTGCCGACGAGGGCGGCGGCATCGTGGCGCCACCCCTTGTGGCGCACGCACAGCGGTAGTCGTTGCCGCCGGGGGGCGTCGGACTTGTCGGGGCGCTCTCCTCAGCGTTCGGTGCGCGCGGCCCGCCGTCGTTGTGTAGCAGCTTGTGATGATAACGCTCGCAGCCTCGGATCACGCATTGAACTGCTCTGCACCGATGCTTCCATTTTCTTATTTGCAGACACCTGAAACACAGTTTACATCGCCGAGCAGTCTCCCATCTTTCAGTTACAGACATAGCTTTAAATATCGGACATGTCGACGGACTGTGATTTATCGCACTGCATATGATACATTTATTATTATTATTCACGGTCACATTCAAAACTCGGTGATCTCTATGTTGCCTATTACGATCGTCACTAATTTCGGCCTTAGCATGTCTTGCATTTAAGTCGGCCTCACGATCGAGAAATCGTGATAACTTTAAAAGACCGGGCTCATTCTCATCACTAACATATTCAAAATCATACCAGCGATATCGTAAACCAGTAGTTAATTTATCTATTATAATGTTCATAGCGTCGGGATTATACAAATACTGCATTTGGTTTAATGCCTTAACTGTACTAACAATGTTATTTACCTTTGACGCAAAAATACACACGTCTCTAGGATTATCGCTAACTTTAGGTAAACTACGTAATTTCTCTATCTCGCTAGTAACTAGCGCGTGCGGACGGCCAAATCGCGCTTCAAGTTTATTTAAAATATCGTCCGCCTTTGCATTACAAATAAAAGAACCTTTTACGGCCTCGAAGGCCATCCCCTTAACACTCTTTCGTAATCGAGCAATATTTTCGTGCTCAGAAAATACATATTGAGACTGTTGAAATGCAGTTTTAAAATAAAGCCATTCGCTTGAATTACCACTAAAATAAGGCAAGTCTGGGTACCTGTTCGTCGCGGGGCGACCCCCGCGAGCTACCTCCCATAATGCAGCTGCTAAATCTCTCGAAGTCAGCTGCTCTGAGTCGCCTCGTTGCGACGGCGCTGTGTTGACGGGCGCGGGTGGCGGCGCCCTGTCGCCGGGCGTCGCGACGTCGCTGTCGTTTGTTGCGGTGGCACAGTTGTATGTGGCTGATGCAGGTGTCGCGTCGTTGTGTGTGACAGTGGCATGCGATATATTCTTATCACGCCTAGCCTCTGTCGCCGACGTCCTGGCCGTGAGCTGTGATGACGCCGTGACCGGCGGCCTGTCGCCGGGCGTCACGGGGCTCTGACTATTGTCTGAATCATCGTCCGAAACCTCAGCCTCCGCCTCGAGGAGAGCTAACCTTGCGGCGGCGAGCTCCAATCTTGCCTGAGCTATAGTTTTCCTCTTTCCTTTCTTTCGCGACTCCGCAGGTGTTGCATGAGTGAGGCTATCCTGGGTTGTCAGCGGCTGCGGTGAGGATGACGCGGGTGGCTCCAGCAACAGGTTGGGCTCGGGAGCCCTGTCCGACTCTGTTGCTGAGACTTCACTGGTGATAGGCGGAGACCGCGCGCCGTCCCTCGCTATGTCGACCGCGGGCGTAGCCGCTTCCTCCTCGTCGTGCTCCTGCCTCCTTGTCCTAACCATTTTACCCACGTCAGCACCCCAAGCCTGTAAATGCTGGTTTAATCCGGCACGAATGGACCAAATTGTGGAGCACGGACTGAATAGGCCTAAGGGTGTGCTAACGTGTGTAAAATAGGAGGGCAAGTCTCCAAGAGGGCGAGATCGTTTTTAACTGTTTAAGTAGCACTTTAATCACTAAACTATAGCGTTGGTTACAACTTATTATAACACTGTCTTATCGTAAAGCGTAACACTAATAACACACAAGACTAGAACTGTGTAGCCGCGGAGGCTCTCGGAAAACGACTACCTATAATATTAATAATAAAGAGAGCGTGGCTGTATCCCTGCCTAAACACCTTCTCTGTTAGCGAGCTCCTATTGGCTACAAAGCATATTACCATATAAGGTGACGGAATTGGCGAGAGCGTTTGGGTGCTCGGATTATTACGTAGGTAATAAGGTAGCGAATTCACCACTTTAGAAACAGCTCCTTATAAGGCAATGGTATCGCGGAGAAGGGATGTAGGCAGTGATGTACTTATATTAATATGAAAGATAAGGTATTCGCGCGCATCCGTAACAGTTACGCCGATCGGAGTCTAGCATTGGAAGAACGCCAAAGTGCGTTCTGAGTTCACCTTTTATATTGATTCTGATTAAAATATAGTTTAATTATACCTTGCCTTAATCGTTGTTTATCAACATAATTATCCAGAGCGACATAACATATTTGATTGTTTTAAAAGTAGTGTAATACCTTTATTGATCATGTCTCTTATTGAACTGTACCCTAGGACGAACATTTGAAATTATCGTATCGTCAACATATAAGTAGTAGATTCAAAAGATGACAATAGAGAACAGCAGTACGATTCCCTAAACATAAACATTTGACTTCGAGCTTGACTACGACCCGCCATTGATTTTGACATTTGAACACAGTGCTGTGAGTAAGAGTATTCACTAATCTCTACGTCGATCTCCTGGCTGTGTATGTTCGACTCTGCTTCAGAGATACACCATGAAGCACAATAGATATTTTTGATTTCGTTTTTCTTGTGTTTAAAATGTATTGCAATGACTTCATTCAATATTTGATTGACTTGTACATAAAGATATAAAAATAAACAACCTTTTAGTTCGATGTAATAAAATACAATAACCAAATTTTAATAGACTGCGGATATATGTGTGCCCATACCAGTCTATTAAAATTTGGTTAATATATTTTTTTACAGCAAATCAACGTACTGGCCAACTACATTATTGACTATGTACATCCTGATTGATGTCGCAAGGAAGAGGCATTTTTCATTGGTTCCTCTTTTTACACGAGCAACATTTGTTTCTTGTGTTGCTAGAATCATTTCGGCAACAATTTGAACTGACTGACCAATTTGATTTCGTAGAGAGCATTTGTTCTATTTCTGAGCTAATATTATAACTTATAATAAATAATATACTTGCACTCACAACGAATCTGGCCAGCGGTATGCATCATTTAAAAGCTTATGTATATTATGCAGACATCTGGTTAAATTTTCCATTTGGATGGACGCCTAGGCCATTCTCTAAATGCCGGCATCCAATGAAACGGCTGAAGGACGAAGCCAAGTGAATGGCTGAACGTTCTTACAGCCAACTAGTTAAATAAGCCAGTTGATTGGACCTCTAGGCAGATCGTCGTGCAAAAAGTTTTTATGTGGCTTATAACCACAGAAAAACAAAATTATTTTGGTATACAAATGGTGATAAAAATAACATTGAACCTACCATCACTCACACAAAAACTTCAGTCAAGAGGATCCACTTAGACGTCCAATTGAGGTGATTTTCAATACGCCAACTTGCTTAATGTTGAGCGATTATAGGTCAATTATACAACGCCCAGGCATAACATTGGATGCCGGTGTTTACGTTTAATGAACGACCTAGGCGTCCAATAAAGTAGTTTATTAAACGAGATAATAATAACAATATTCATACACTCACACCTTTTATCTAGCCCAAAGTAAGCATTGTGTTAAGGATACTAGATAACGAAACAATGGTAATAACATGTTTATAAATATTAGAAATATACTAAATAAACATATTAATATCCATGACTCGTGAACAAATGCTCGTACTCATCATACAAACATTAACTCTTATTCGAACCCGAGACCGAGTAGCCTGTATAGCAAGGGGCACAAACCATTCGGCCAGCTGGTCGTCAGATGGCTGCGACACAAACATTTCCTAGAAATTGTATGCAATTCCTGGTGTCATAATATTATACACTTTTTGTTCC
Source organism: Nymphula nitidulata (assembly GCA_947347705.1). Taxonomy (NCBI): domain Eukaryota; kingdom Metazoa; phylum Arthropoda; class Insecta; order Lepidoptera; family Crambidae; genus Nymphula; species Nymphula nitidulata. The sequence goes on from OX374636.1 coordinate 15,180,732, forward strand.
ATTAATCATAACATAAGTGTGACACTATCATGAATCGCATAGACAGGAATCACCCTGGACTGAAATTGGTACTATGAATCACGCATTACGTATACATAACTTGAACATTTGTCATTAAATGACCTGACATCAATATCGTTAAGGAAATCGAAAGTACTGAAATGGTTTTTCAGGTTTTTAGCGGTGAGTGACTCATCACCTGTCATCATTTTACCGATGAGTAGGGTTTAGGGAATGCAATCCCGGTATACCGGGATGCCGAATACCGAGATCCCGCAGACATTTTGCAGGACTAATCTCGGTCGAAAATTTTGCGGGATCCCGCTGGACTGGCGGGATTACAGATTTTTTTTGAGGTTTTGATAAAGAAGGAAATGAATTACTTCGAGTCCGGTGGATTAAAAGTCACATACCTTTAATTTACTTACAATGCGCTAATGACTATTGAGCCAACCAGAGTAGAAGATGAACGAGCTTTTTCAGTCGCTGGCTACCTTGTGTCCAACATCAGATACCGTTTATCAGATGACACAATTAATACTTTAACTTTCTTACGAAGCTATTTCCAAAATAATTTTTAAACTTATGATGCTTATTGTACAAGAATATTGTTCATCGTGTGACCGTTATTATTTAAATTTAAGTTATGTCTTATCTTATTCCTTGCTAATTTATGACTTAAACTTTGCCTATGTCTAACAATCTGTGGTCTAACTAAAGTTATATTGATAAACTATTTAAAATGTCCCAAAGGACTTGTTTGATTAGGTACAAATATAAAACTCCAAAAACAAGGATGGTAGATCGAGATATTAGGTCTTTATTATACGATTGATTAGATGTCTAAGTCCGCCCTGCTCGATCGCGCAAATACAAGGATTGACATGGTCTTGCAGGATTGCATTCCCTAGTAGGGTTATTACAGGTGTCGACAGTTTCCCGGCAATACTGCGGAAAAAAACCGGCTCACTTTTAAGGCGCGTGGCAGCCGCAACAATGTACTGAGAGTCATCGCAGTGGGGACTGTCCCACATCACGAGTGGTCGTCGCCACATCGAGTCGAGCACATGTGTCACATCACTAAATCGCTTATGGCTATTAAGTACTAATATTTTTAGATGTAGTTTACAGAATAGAGATAATTGCAAAGTGACTAATAATATATTTCGTATTTCATACTAATGATTTTTAATTGTCATTTTAAAACCAGATTTTAATTTTAATTTTGACTTTGATTTTAATATTTATTTTAATGTATTAATTGTTTGTGATTTAAATTCGGATTGTCAGTATTTTTATTTATATTTAATTAGTACCATGAAGCTATTTTAATGTTTCGGAAAAATATTTTTTAAAATACAAATAAAGAAAGAAAACGATGGAAAAATTGTATGCTCCAAACGGGAATCAACCCGGCGTCTCATGGGGTCCGGCCAGGCGCGATTGGTACACCTAGTGCTCCAGTGGCAAAGCACTTATCGTGTCTGGTCAGTATTTTTATAAGAATCCATCATACCCTATCATTTCCATAAATATTGACTGATAGTAACGGAAAAACATCACAGACAGTTTGAAAAGTCATCAATTTACTGTTTCCACCTCAACATCACGCATGAAGAAGTTTAGTAACTCGTTTCTTTGTCGGACTTCCAAAAGTTGGAATAGGGTAGTTGACAACTTTTTTTTTATTTCATAAATAAGAAGTTTATAACTCATAAAGAAATATTACAAAAGATATAGCTTGTCTAAGATCAATAGTTTCAGAGATATAGTGGTATGTTTGATGTGTTGCGGCGCGTCATCCAAAAACGCTCCATTGAAAATCTACGGAACAGGTGACGTCACATGTTCCCATATTACTAAGAAATGTATGGGCATACTGACAAAATTCATAATAACTATGTATTAAGTAGGTTTTTATTGATAGTTGTCATAATAATAGTTGGTTTAATTGTTGTCAGCAATCTAATATCATTAACATTTTTGATATTTTTATTTATAAAAATATCACCTTTTTTTATTTTCAAAACAGTGCAACTTCAACAATATTCCATATCTTTTAAGTTTGAATTGTTTTTATGGATAACAGTATCGTATATTTTCCAAATTTGTGAAAAATATCTCCAAATTCAAACTTAGGCAACATCCCAATTCCTTGCCAGCACACATATTAGGTTGGGGAAAAGTCTTTTCACATTATAGTATGTATGAACTTGTAATAAAATATCTTTGGCTGTACTATTTGTATCTGGCTGGTTTTGGTATCATTAAAAGTTTAGATTTTAAAAAATTCATTTGTTTTTTGTACTGTCAAGATGAGTTAATCTAATAAAGAAATTCGATACATTTTAAAATTTTACTACAAAAAAGGTAAAAATGCAACGCAAGCCGCAAAACAAAATTGCGATGCTTACGGACCTAGTGCAGTGTCTGTGAGAGTAGCACAAAAATGGTTAAAGCGTTTTCAATCTGGAAATTTTGATGTCAAAGATGTACTGTGGGATTGGAAGAGCATTATTCATTATGAGCTGTTACCACCAGGCAGGACCATCGATTCTGAACCCTACTGCGAAGAACTGATGAGATTAAAGCAAGAAGTTGAGAGACAGCGGCCGAAATTAATCAACAGAAGGGGTGTGGTTTTTCATCATGATAACGCTAGACCTCACACATCTTTAGCCACTCAGCAAAAATTAAGAGAGTTTGACTGGGAGGTTTTAATGCATCCGCCGTATAGTCCTGACCTTGCACCTTCAGATTTCCACCTGTTTCGCTCTCTTCAGAATTCTCTAGGCAGTGTCAGGTTAACATCACGAGAGGACTGCCAAAACCACTTGTCTCTATTTTGATCAGAAGCCCCAAAATTTATATAGCAATGGGATCATGTCCCTACCTACAAGATGGCAAAAAGTATCGAACAAAATGGTACCTATATACTTTAGTTAAATGTAAATAAACTATATTAAAAAATGTTTTGAATTTTCTTAAAAAATGCGAAGAAACTTTTTCCCCAACCTATTATGTTCCCTCCTTCCTGTAACATGGGTTCCTTCAAAAGAGGCGTCAAAAGGCACCTTATGGGCCGGTAAGGTGGAGGCGACTAGAACAGTGTGTTCCAATTCCAAGCTGCACTAGCTGTCTCCGCATATGTACCTACTCTTCCTACTGCTTCACATCAAGTGGTGTTCCATCATTTGCCGTGCTTTGTATAAAAAAAAAATTCACGGCTGATAAATACGAATTGCAAATTTAATACATGTCTTCTTCTTGTTTTCTTTTATAGTGTATTAATACACGTCAATATGTCAATAAAGTCAACTTTTTAATTGCGTTATTGTAGCTAGGTACTATGCAAAAGAAATTTGTGTGATTCAACAAAAATCACGTTAGTCTACAATCTATGAAAAAAAACTGAAATGGTGCACTTGAGCTAGCCCAAAACTTTACCATCTCCTTTATGGAACAGCCGATTTTTTTAACGCATCTTAATTTTTTTAAGCTTACCATCAGTCGAACCTTATGCTTGTGTGCCATGCCAACCGAATTGCCCTCTGTTGCCCATTTGTTGTTGTTGTTTTTCATTTGCGACGAGCTTGATAATTTGAATTTATATTTTAAACCAAAGAAAGAACCAAATTAATTTGTTTTAGTCATTAGTGTAAAGGACAAGTAAGTTTTAAATTATTCATGATGTAACGTTCGCCGTGAAGCGGTTAGCGGCGGCATTTATCAAAGCGCAGCGTGGCAGTGACAGGACCTTTTCCATAGAACATGAGGTATAACTGAACCATTTTAAAAAGACTTTCTAATTAAACCTCCTTATTCTGAAAAGGAGGAGCTCGCTGGCGCAGTGCTCTGTGCCATTAGCATGAACATTTTTAAATTTCGAATCGTAATCGAATCGTTCACAAACGCTTGAAATTTTAAACAAAAGCCAGACAGAAACGTAACTACTCGATACGATGGTGATTCGAAATTTAAAAGTGTTCGTGCTAGGGGTACTGATTTCGTAATCGAAACCAAAGCGTTGGGTAAAATAAAATTTACATATCTCAGGAATGAGCTGTAATCATCATCATCATCATCACTACCAGCCTATATTCCCACTGCTGGGCATAGACCTTACAACATGGGAGAAACACATGAGGAGTATGGGCCATAACACCACCACGCTGGCCCAATGCGGGTTGGTGGGTCAAAGCGGTTGCAGGAACAACCGGGACCAACGGCTTAACGTGCCTTCCGAAGCACGGAGGAGCTCGAGATAACAATCTTTGATTGACCCATCCCAGGACCCACCATGGCGAAAGTTGCTTTGTTTTTCGTATGGAAACCAGAGCGCTCAAACCAATACGCCACCGAGTTCCTCATACTTTAATAACTGCTGTAATAACATTTATAAAGTATTTTAATGTCGTTTTATAAGGAATTATTTATTCAACTTTGGTACACAATTTGTACATTAATTCTAAGCTATCCCAACGAAAATCCAACAGGGGGTTTTGTTCTGAGAAGAACATGAAGAGACTTAGCAAGGTTTGTTCCTCCCTTTACAAGAAAATGTTAGATTAAATTGTGAAAATATAATTTAAAATAATATATTTTTTAAACGCATCCACTGGCATATTAAAAACGCATCAATTGGCATATTTAATTACTGGCATCGCACTGCACAGGAGAACTGTAACTATGTTTCGCTCCACAACATATAGCTAGAGACGTTTTGTAGTTATGACGTCGGATATTGCAGGCCATTCTTAAGTTTTTCAATTACGCCCGTTCTTCGGTATCTTATGCATCTGCATAAGATACCAAAGAAAAAGAAAACAAAGTTATGGTTATTGTAATAGTTCTATAAAATACTAAAGCTATTATAGCAGCTTCTACAGTTTCGATTGGCAGGTTTGCATTTAATTCTTCGTGAGATTATCGTTGTACAGGCTGCTCCCGCTTGGAAGTTAGTTATCGCTCTAAAAATAAGCTATGGGCTTTTTCTGAATATAATCTACTTCCATGCTAAATTGTGTCTAAATTGACTCAGCGGTTCAATCATAACAGACAAACACACAAATCTACTTTCGCATTTATAATATTAGTACAGTTTATAGAGAGAGAGAGACGGAAATGAAAATCTTTGGCCTCAGGATAGCAGCGCACCTGCAATACCAAGTGATTTTTTCTTTGCTATTGCGGGTGTACACCTATGTACTCCATTGTTTTTTTTTTATATATAAAGCACGACAAATGACTCAACACCACCTGATGTGAAGCAGTAAGAAGAGTCCATATGCGAAGACAGCTAGTGCAGTTCAGACACTGCTCTAGCTGCCTCCACCTTGCCGGCCCGAAAGGTGCTTTTTCACGCCTCTTTTGAAGGAACCCATGTTATAGGAAGGAGGGAACACATGTGCTGGCAAAGAATTCCAAGTTCTGGAAGTTCGACAAAGAAAAGAGCTACTTAATTTCTTTGTACGTGATGTTGAGGTGGAGACAGTGAATTGATGACTCCGAAGACCGGCACGCGTGCTCCTGAGTAGGAAGGGGGAAGGTGGGATAAGGTTACCACCAGGGTGGGCCGTCAGCTCTTTTGTCATCTAGATGTAAAAAAAACCTTCCTTATACAATAAGTTCCACCATCCGGTCGTCTGGGCTAGTGGCCAGTCACCCCTTCAGTTTAACAACCAAAGGCTCGGATCCCGGTAAGGGCGATGCTTTTTTAAAAAGAACGAGTGTTTGGTCACGAGCTATGGATTCTTAACGGCCTGGCCACAGGAACAGGCGGCGGTTGCGGCGCGACTGACAATAGCGGGAAATTCGCGGCAGGTGAATATTTGTACTGCGTCGCCACCGCCCGTTCCCGTTCCCAGGCCGTAAGAGTAAAAATCGCCAATACTTTCTTTTTAATGACTTTTCGAACAAGTTTCTGATATTTTTTTAGACTAGCCTATCCTGCTTTTGCATTGCATTTGATTATTGACATGAGCAAGATGGTACCGTCAATACGACAATAAATTGCAACATGGGCTATAATAGTTTTTTTTTTTACACTTACACCTATTATCTAGCCCAAAGTAAGCATCATTAAGAGCTTGTGTTATGGATACTAGATAACGGATAAATAATGATAATAATATGTATATAAATATTAGAAATCTACTAAATACACTTATAAACATCCATGACTCGTGAACAAACCCCGGACCTCCCGATCAAGTAGCCTGTATAGCAAGGGGCACCGACCACTCGGCCAGCCGGTCGTCGTTAGTTCAAAAAATGGTTTACCACTTTCAAATACATGTTATTCATTTGATAATTCTTTGCCATTTCTGTGAAATAATGCAGCCAATATTGTATTGTTTTATAGAAATGTCATGAAATTATCTTTTGTTTTGGATTGTGTTTAGTTTGGTATTCAGGTTTATCGGAAACTATCTAAATATTTTTATTTTAAATATTTGTTTATCCTGTCGACTGGCTACCGACATCGACACGTTTCTCGGATTAGTTTTTATCCTTTGTATAACGGTTTTCTATACAAATAGATCTTTTTGATCCATTTGACCTACATAATGGTGTGCTTTCCCCGTGGAAAGGTTTTGCCTATATCAATCAATCAATCAAAAATATATTTATTCAAGTAGGCTCCTAAGAAGCTTTTTCGAATAGTCAAAAATCACAAAATATGTATATCTAATTATAAATGGTCTCACAATGTCATATTGTCTATCTGTCTGTCATGTCTAAATTTACACCGGTTCCAAAAGTTGAACTACCGAGAAGACTCCGGCAACAAACTCGTGTAGTCAGTCTTTTCAAAATATGAAGTTACAATTTATGTGGTTAAATTATTTAAATATTTTGCTGTGCAATGCCATACAGAAAAATAGTAAAAGTATACCAAGTTAGAAACGACATACAAACTTAATAACAAAAGTATTAACTTTATTTTAAGGCTGTCCGACAACGTACAGTCACATCACAATACCTATTATTATTATAAATTTAAATAAATCAAATATATATTATAAAGTTGGCATATCTCGTGAAAATTGGAGTACAGTTTCTTTCCACACAAATTTGTCATTAATGTAATCATTAATAGTGTAATAACCTTTAGTTTGGAGGTTTATAGTGTAGGGGCTAGATTTAGTTTAATTTGTATTTAACGCTTTTTTAAAGGAAAAATGAAATGAAAATGGGTGGCAAAGCACCCGCAATATCAAATGATTTTACCTTGTTATTGCAGGTGTCTATAGGCGGCGGTAACCATTTACAATCAGGTGGGCCGTCAGCTTGTTTCTCACCTAGTTGAATAAAAAAATATATAATATATTTGTTTTTATGTACTAAGCATCAAGTGTAGCACATCAAGTGTAACAGTTGCACTACGAAAGTTGCCTCTATTACGAATGGAGTAAGAGCTATACATATTTTTTTACTTCTTTCTTTTTATCTTCTTCAGCAGAGTCTTTGCAATGGATTCGCGGAGAATTTACTCGAGGGTATTGTGTGTAAAGCTTTTCGACCTTATCTTACCTTCCGCCAAATTATGAAGGCGCCTGCCTTTGTGGTAATCAATTTAATGTCTCCACCTTATCAACATCACGCACTTCCAAAATTGTCGTTTTATCCCGGGTTCAAATCCCGGTAGGGGCAAATGATTGTATGATCAATACGAACATTTGTTCACGAGTCATTGATGTTTATGTAGTATACTTCGAATATTTATATGTATATATAATATTATTTATCCGTTATCTAGTATCCAAAACACAAGCTCTTAAATGTTTACTTTGGGCTAGATTATAGGTGTGAGTGTATGAACAATATTATTATATTATTTTATTTATTTATTTATTATTTATTTAATCAACAATGAATCAACAGCTTAAAATTCTAAGAATCTAATACAGTAAATTTTAATCTAATCAAAGCCAATTACAGATTTACTTTATGTTATCATGAGTTTTAAAATATATTAGTGGGTAGGTAGTTACTTACAAATAAGTCAAATAACATATTACTAAGGGATGTGACTTAATTAATTTATTTATTTAAGGGAAACATACAGCAATACAATAACACACAAAAAATTACGCATTATTTAGGTGACAATATATGTTGTGCACGCCTGTTTGTTTGTGTGTGTGTGTGTGTGTGTGTGTGTGAGAGAGAGAGAGAGAGAGAGAGAGAGAGTGTAAATATAAAGTTAAGTATTTGCGTAAGCTAAACATGTAATTATATGCCTGGGTGATGGTGCCACTCTGTATAAAATTGTGCGCGGTTTACATGCAACGATAAAAATGTCCTATCAGAATAATTAAAAAACACCTACATAATATGTATAATCTGATAAAGTATTAAATCAAAATTAAAAATATGTATTTAATAATAATGTTCCCTCTTTCATAAAACATGGGTGTCTTCAAGATAGACGTAACAGGCACCTGCTAGCAAGGTGGAGGCGGCTTGAACAGTGACGTCAAGCTGCACCAGCTGTCTTCGCGTATTCACATCAGTCCCCCAATTCTGCTATTTTATTTTGATCTGAACGAATTGGAAACGCTTGAGTTACATCGTTTTTGAATTCTGCTAACTTAACGCAATCGAAACGTAACCGAAACGCATCAGTTTCGTATTCTACTAACAAATACGTAACGCGAACCGTTCGCTACAATCATTGTTTCGTATTCTGCTAAATATTTAACATTTGTGGCAGCCGAAACGCATCGATAGTTCTTTGTTCGAACAGTCCAAAATTAACAACTGTCTAGTCACTAAGCCAAAACATATTTATTTCTTGCAATATTGCTATCAATTATTGACAATTATTGACGACCGGCTGGCCGAGTGGTCTGTACCCCAGGCTACTCGGTCAAGAGGTCCCGGGTTCGGATCCCGGTAGGAACAAATGTTTGTATGATGAGTACGGGCATTTGTTTACGAGTCATGGATGTTTATATGTTTATTTAGTATATTTCTAATATTTATATACATATTATTATCATTATTTCTCCGTTATCTAGTATCCATAACACAGGCTCTTGATGATGCTTACTTTGGGATAGGAAATAGGTGTGAGTGTATAAATATTATTATTATTATTATTATTAATTATCGAGCCGAAGCTGAAACAACCGAGAGCGTTTCGTTAGCGTTCCGGCTTTATAAACAATGTTAGTGGAATACCTTTTTGTATTACAACCGCATTGGTAACAGCCGATCCTTTAGGACAATTGACCCACAGGTGGTATTGAGCTATTTGCCGTGCGTTGTTTATAAAAAGGAGGCATAAAAAGGCACCTTTTTACTAGATGGTAGGCCCGTATGCAGGGTCGTCTGGGTAGGTACCACCGCCTTTCTTATTTCAGCTGTGAAACAGTTCGCTGTGTTTCATATTGAAGGGAAAGGTAGCCAGTGTAATTACTGGGCATGGACGGCATTTCATCTTAGGCCCCAGGATGACAACGCACCTGCAATATCAAGTGATTTGTTCTTGTTATTGTAGGTGTCTATAGGCGGCGGTAACCGCTTACCACCAGGTGGGCCGTCAGCTTGTTTGTCATCCAGTTGTATAAAAAAAAAGCCAAACTGGTAAGGTGGAGGCGGCTAGAACATTGTCTTTACAGTGTTGCCTTAGCTAAGTGGCCGATTACCACCGGCGAGATAACCGCATCTCAAAGCCGTATCGATAGTTTTTTTTTTATAGTTAAAGTTAAAGTATTACTTTGAAAGCTATATTGCTTTCATAGGCGGTACGAAATGTCAATTTGAAGACGTCACTAAAAATACCAATTTTCAAATTCAAAATTATTCAAACCAATATACATTTAGGCAGTCGGCCGCGGACGCCGTACTATGAGCCTTCCCGAATTTCATGTGTTTAGGAAAGTGTTTCATGTCGTGTATTAATTAGTGCCTAATACAGCCCGAAATAGAATTATTTTATGCGACTAAGGTTTTAAAAATCACGTATTTTAAGTTCCGTTACAAATTTCGCTCCAGAATGCAAATACTATAAATTGCAAATTTTGTTAAAAACTATCCGCATTACTTTGAGTCATGTGCCATTGGAAGCCGTCGTGAGGGTTATTTAAAAGTAACTCAGGGATGTTAAGCTCTTCTTCGTAAAATTAGTGTAAATTGTAGGTATGGCGCGTACCATTTACAATAAAATCAGGAATATTTTTCCCGATGTGTAACAGTTTGACAAACAAAGGTAAAATTCCACTAGATATTAAAAGAATTAATGACAACAAAAGATTTTAAAATATTTTTAGATGATAAGACAATAATAACTAATGACGGATATTTTTTTTATACGATAGATAGATGATAGATGATAAACAAGCTGACGGCCCACCTGATGGTAAGCGGTTACCGCCGCCTATAGACACCTGCAATAACAAGGAAAAATCACTTGATATTGCAGGTGCGTTGTCATCCTGGGGCCTAAGATGAAATGCCGTCCATGCCCAGTAATTACACCGGGTACCTTTCCCTTCAATCCAAAACACAGCAAACTGTTTCACGGCTGAAATAAGAAAGGCGGTGGTACCTACCCAGACGACCCTACATACGGGCCTACCACCTACTAAAATATTAATATATTTTGACATTATAAATTTTATTTGACGATGACTAGATTATGACATTGGTTAATTTTATTACATACATAGCTACATAATGACTAATTGTTATTGTTTGTTATTTTATTTTAATTTCAATGTGTTCATATGCCTATACAAATAGCGAATCATGCCTGTACTGATATTTTCTAATATTTAAATCCAATGTAATACCTATGATTATGAATAAATAAATGAATTATGAATTAATACGTCACGTGGCCGCTGTGACGTCAACGGTTACCAAACAGTGATAGGTTGCTAAGATGGTTTTGCTTTTGACTGAGTCTGATGCCATCAACAAGTGACGTCCTTCACTGGTATTAGTTTTTGGCTGGCATTTTGTTTATCAGTTATTATTTTAGGATTTCTATTAAAACAACAATAATTATGTTTTAATTAAAGTGCAATCAACATCCCTATTGACTATACTTAGGTACAATCTTTTCTAATAAACTGTGGCTTAATCTGAAACAGGCCCTTAACCCGTTCACATAAGGTCCTTTTAAAGGTCAACTTGTTAAAGGACTGAACAGGCGTTGTATCTTCTACTTTATCCTAATATTCAGTGTCAAATTAGGTGTAACAGCAACTGATAGCAATAACTGAACGGCTCTCATAGTGATAATAATCATTCCCAATTGACAGGAGGTAGCGTTTTAGGGAAAAGCAAATAAATGAATACCTAATAGACCTCTTGATATTCAAACAGGTTCAGGACAGGCTCTATATACGTCATCAGCTAGATTGCTCCAAGTGTTTATGGAAAATATCGTTAAAACTGTGGTAACTAATAAACTTAAAGTTATATTACGCACCCAGCACCGACACAAATATTTCATTCTAGTAAGTCAAGTTTTAAGTAGAATGTTATGAACTAACGTTGTGATATTGGATGAAATACAATACACCATACAAAGCAGAAGCATACACAGCATACATAGCAGAAGCACTCACTTACGATACGCATAGGGCATGTCTTGATATCACTTTTTTTATCGGATACTTGCAATATATTCAAGTTTTTAGATATTTCTCTTTAATTCCTTAATAATCGAGGCTTAACTTCTATAATAGAACTGTCTGAATAGTAAAAACCCGTAATTGGCAACATGATTGATTTTATTATTTTGATGTACCTATTATTTTTAAGTGCTGTGGATTTTTTGTAAAATCAATTAAAAAATAGTTATTAAATATATTAGTTCACCGCACTCCACCAATGATTCTACTCGCTATAGTACCAACTTCTTACAGTACTGATATTTTGTATTTTTTATTTTGCAACTAGTTGACGGCCTATCTGGTTCTAAGTGGCTAAGTCGCCTTTAGAACCCTGCATTTAACAGGGATAAAGTCACTTGATGTTGCAGGTACGTTCCTCCTGAGGCATTATAATATGACTTTTATACTTTTTCCATACAAACTTTCATCCCTTATTTTATCCCCTTGGGGGTAGAATTAATCAAAATCCTTTCTTAGCGGATGCCTACGTCATAACATCTACCTGCATGCCAAATTTCAGCCCGATCCGTCCAGTGGCTTGGGCTGTGCGTTGATAGATCACTATGTCAGTCAGTCAGTCAGTCACCCTTGAGATATATTTAGATAAATGCCTTCCAGTAATTTCAGAGGCTACCTTTCCACTTAGTGCGAAACACAGCGAACTGTTGTGCGGTCGAAATACGATACGCCGTGGTATCTACCCAAAAGACCCCAAATAAGGACCTTCCACCAAGTAAAAGAATAATTTCAGCACATTCACTCCACTAAAAGCTAAGATGATTGACGCCAACCAAAGTATTGCTATGTTAACACTCGTGGTTGCTTTTTTTACACATATTAAAAACTTTTAACCTCCTAATACTTGCACCTCTCCTTAAATACAGCTCTCTAAGAATAGCGAAGATATTTCGTGAAGACAGGCCGTCACATAAATTCAATTTCGCGTGCCCCCACTAAATGAACTCGTCTCTTTCGTTCATTTCAAATTGGTGCCATTACGCTTCTGTCACCCTGATATGGCTTTTACATGCGTTTCTGTTTGTTTTATTTCGCTGGTGGCTCTTTGAGCTGTTTTAGAGTGACTTTTTTGTGTAGGTATCAAATTGACAAATAGGCAAACAGCGCGCCTGTTGGTTTTGTCGGTTTTGGATATCGTAGTGTATTTCAACGCTCTATTGTCTAGCAATTAATCAATAGAAGTTTAGATTAAAAATCGATTTTTATTACTGCCCAGAATTATTATCTGTATTATTTTTTACACTAACACAATAACAAACAAGCATACGACCTGATTAGTGGTAAGCGGTTACCGCTTTGCCTACCATGTAAAAATCAAAAGAAAGAGTCACGTTGATAGCATAGGAGACCTCCGATTATGATGGGAGTAGAGTCTTATAGTCCCATCATAATCTGCTCGGGCGCGGTGTGACTTCGCGGCGGCAAAAAGACGCGAGGCCAAGGCTGTGTTCAAGCAAATGCGCGCGAATTCTATGTTTATTTACAATTCATTATTAAGTATCTGTTTTTTTACTAGTAAAGTTATTAAATTTATAAAAAATATTTTTTTTAAATTTATTCATTAATTAACATAATTACATGAGTGGTTTATATAAATAAGACTTATGTCTCATATATGGATAGTTGAGAGCGTTAACAAAAATTAAGAAGAGAGGGGGCTGCCCACCCAACATCTATAGCCTGCTCATAAGCTACTTTGCCGGGCACAATGTAGGCTTATTCGCGGGCGACAGTGTGCTGTGGAAGACCTTGACGATGGGCTGTCCACGGGGCTCCGCTCCGGGGCCGACTCTGTGGAACGTGCTCATGGACGACATGCTGCGTCTGCCGACACCACGGGGGGTTAGCATTGTGGCGTACGTGGATGTCGTGACGATCCTGATAGAGGCCGATTCGAGGGCATGCATCGAGACTCTACGAGAGTACTTGAGTTCATTGACGGCTGGGGAGTCCTTAACCATCTTGAATTCTCTCCTTCGAAATCGGTTACCATGACGCTAAAGGGTAAATTCAAGAGACCCCAGTCATTAAACTCCGCAGGGCCTCTATCAGGAGTGTCACGTCATCCACTGTACTCGGCGTCACACTTGACTCTAGCTCATTCGCTCAGCACGCGTCAGGCATCGGTGAGAGGACAGCAAAATGTTTTGGGAAGATGTCTCGAGTCTCCGCGTCCTCCTGGGGGATACGGTATCCCGGCTTGAGGATTCTATACCAAGGGACGTTTGTTGCCACCCTGACCTATGCAGTGTCAATCTGGAGCCATCGGATCAGCCTGTATGTGTGCCGCAGCGCGGTACTTCGTACTCAGCGCCCAGCCCTCATCTTGCTGACTAAGGCCTACAGATCGACTAGCACTGCGGCTCTGCCGGTGCTGGCTGGGGTGCTGCCGGCCAATTTGGAGGTGCGTCGCGCGGGGTTGGTCGAGGGAGCTCGTCAGGATTTGCTGAGGTCTGAGCTGGGCAGATGTAAGCGCGGTATTTGGGCTGAGGTGGTGGACGAATGGACGAAGAGACGAAAGGTAGGGAGCTGTATCGATTCTTCCCGAATGTAGCGGTCAAACTCGGCTCACGCTGAATCGTGCCGGACTATCAAACTTCGCAGCTGCTCACCGGCTACGCATGCTTCAGGAAGAGACGGCACGATATGAATTTAACAGATGTGAGTATGTGTGAGTGCGGGAATGCTGAGGAGGACGTTCACCACGCTTTGTAGGAATGTCCGCTGTATGGGGACCTGCGTGTGAACATGATGAATGGGATAAGCTGCGAATCAGAAGGTCCTGTTTACTACATGGACCTGGTAAGCTCAGAGGCGAACTTCGGGAGGCTGCGGGAGTTCGCACGCCAGTGGCACAAGAGGCGGAGTAGGTCGAATAGGGAGACGCAGTAGGGCGGAGAGCAGGGAGGTCGTCACCGGAGGCGTAACTGTGGCGTCTTAGCGGTAAAGGGGGAGAGTACGCACATAGGGACAAGGACGAAGACTTTTAAAAAGAATATGTAGAGAGTCAAGCATTGCACGCGGTAGCGTTTTCAGTCGCGGGTTCCGCGCGCATCTCTAACGATTAGGCCATTATAACCGCGAGGTTGGCATGGCCATGGGAGGTGGTGGGTTGACCCATCTCGGGATCGACCATGGCGAAAGTTGCTTTGTTTTCGTGATCTAAACCTGAGCGCTAAAACACTACGCCACCGAGCTCCTCCCTGATTATTGTACCTACTTAAATTCCACAGTAAGAATATTATTAATTTTGAAATCAAAATCCAATCGCTCTAATAATATCCTAGAACTTGAGGCAGTTAATTTTTTCAATTAAATATAGAGAGGTTTCTATCGTTTAATAATTATATAGAAACAGTAATTACCTACGCGAGGTATTAACTTAGTCCAGCCAATTATATGTTCTGAAATAGAATTCAATAGAATCCTTCAAAAAGTGAAAATGTCAATAAAAATAGGTGAATCATATTTTTCAATATTTGTGAGATTTCCTTATGAACTAATAAAAAGTGTCATTTTAGATTTATAAAACAACGTCAAGACGACGTTTCATTGTGCAACAATTTTGATTGTGGTTAATGATGAAAAATACTGATGACAAAAATCTATATTATAACTAACGACATTATTAAAAATTATCAAAACAAAAGCTTTAGCCTGAAATAAAACCACTAAACCATATTTAACTCGGATTTAATTACTTAGATGTTACTTTATTATTTTATACCTGACGATTCGATTACTTTACACCGATCTGCTCACGAGAAAACTGAAAATGTACTTTGTCTTCGTTAACTTTTTAAGTTAATGTTTCCTATATTTGCTATGTTCCGGATTGCAGGGAAAGTTAGCCACTGTAATTACTGGGCACGGAAGGCATTTTATCTTACGCCTCAGGATGACAACGCACCTGAAATACCAAGTGATCTTTCCCTTGTCATAGCAAGAGTCTGTGACGCTAGTCACTTGCCACTAGGTGAACCATAAGCTTGTCATCTAGTTGTGTCAAAAAAGCTTTGTGTTGGATTTTGTGTGTAGTGATTCAGGCATACGGAGCTCGAGGTGGCCGTTGAGTAAACGCGAGTTTTTATTGCAAATATCTACATATTTGCAATAAAAACTCTTTGCTGCATGCTCCCAAAAATATAAATATGTGCTGTCCCAATTCAAGATGTACATATGCAATACATTATGGTTGCAATAAATGACTGAGGAGATAGACAATGACCAATTAAAACTCCTGATGTCGGTTTTTTTACAATCGATGAACTCAAAACATTGATTGTGTAATAAACGCTGAGAATGTTAATTAATCTACGTTTTATGATTGGCCCGTACTCCGTAGATCGGTAAGATCCTGGAGAGGTTCTCTTTTATTGGATTTTTTCAAGTGATCCCTTTTTATAACCGGCAGTAATGAGATTTCGCGTTGTCCACGAGACAGAAGAACATCTTCTAAAACATTCAAAAACCTAAGCATTCATCATTCAGCATCATCATCATAAACCTACTTAGATTATTGTAACAATCACAAATAAAGAAAGTAAACTATGAAAAATTTTATGCTCGAGGCGGGAATCGATCCCATGTCTTCTGATTTTTGGCCAGAAGCGATCACCACTACGCCACCGGAGCACTAAGTATAACCTGCTAATTTCTTCACCGCTTTTTTCCCCTTTCTAACGTTTTTATAGCCACCGGAGCATTCTTTCGGATCACTAGAGGTGTCAACTTCAATGAGTGGTGAGATAAACGTTGCTTTATAAATGTCAAAAAAAGGGTAGAAAGCGGTGAAGAAATTGGTTCCGGTGGCGAAGTGATAATCGCGTCTGACCGGTCCCCTGGAGACGCCGGTTCAATTCCCGCCTAGGGCATATAAATTTTTCATCGTTTTCTTTCTTTATTTATAGGTAATTGTTAAAATAACGTAGCCGTTATAAACACACAAAATCAAAGCATTATTCCACTGTCGGACAAGGTCTCAGGGTCCTGTGCCAGCTGCATTCAGAGAGATTTCATATTCATATCTTCATTGCAAGGCACTACATGATTCGTGAGACCGTGACTGTATAATTTACAAATTCTTTAAAGCCTAACGTGATTTTTTGAGGTGTGAATCGCTTTACCGACGAATTATTCGTCGGTGAATCCATAAAATCGTCAAATCCACTCTACTTATTATGCACTTGAAATAATTCAATGGAAATAACTGGTAGGTTCACGGTCATTCTTTTCATGACCAATAGAAGTCGGTCTTCTCTGATATTTAGCCTATCACCTAGCATAATAATCAAGTGATGTCATTAAGTGTTGTTAGTAAGTTAATATTACACTTACACGCAAAACGAGAGGCCTCATAATATTATGCAAAGTGACAACATATAAATCACTACGTAACTGGAGACACAGTTCAATTTATTGTTATTACAGAAACCGAAATGAGATCCGGGTAAGGATTCCCAAGCCCATATATCCAGATTACGGAACGGGGGAATAGATTCATGGAATACGCTTATTGAACGTTGAGAATGTAAACATAGATGTCAATTACGCTCTGATAGTAATTCTTTGTTATTCTATCCCGAATACGAGCTGCTTTTTGAGTGGCTTTATTTCGTTTTTGGTAGTCTTGTTGTAGATTGTGACCCTATTTTTTTATTGAAAGTCATTGTTGGCGACAGACTGGCATAATAAATACTTTTTCAGCTCTCTAGCAGCAAAATAGCTCTTTTGCTTCGTAAAATCTCGAAGGAAAATCGGTTTTTGCAGCGAGCGTGAGGCAAAGTAAGTTTTTAAATCAGTAGCGCGTTCCGAAACTCAGGACTAGCGCTAGTCGCACAACTAGGTATGTGATTTAATTATTTTAGTTTATAAGCTAACTATTTTAATTAATGGACGTTTTCTTGAAAAATAATAATAACTATATAATTCAGGAAACAATAATGTCACGTTACATAAAAATATAATTAATATTTACTTTAAAAAAAAAATACATGCACTGTAATTTCGGAACGCAACTCAATAATAGTCTATATAATCTGTGGACAAAGCGGGAAAATTTATTATTTTTATTATTAATTATTATTTTTAATTACAAAAATGAGTTTATCGAGTGATGAAAATGAATATTTAACGCCTGAATTAATATTAAATACTGTGTATTTCACTTGTAACAATATTCTCGCTGGAGAGGTGAAAAGTTGTATGTTTCACACGAGAGCTAATTTTTTTTTGTCTCGTGTTTTTAAATCACTCACTGCGCTCAGTGGTCTAATTGTGAATCACTCGCTATGCTCGTATTTCAATTTTAGACTACTTTGCTGGTTCGTGATTTAACATCAGCACTCGCTACAAAAAATAATTTTACTCACTGGTTGAAAAAATAACTATTTTATAACTAAAATTTTTTTAAATTATATATTTTGAATAATGTCATACAAAATTCGTTACTATTTACTATACAGTCCACACCTTAATTCGTCTTGTTTTAATTTATCCTCCAGATGTTTTGGAATTTAGGATTTTAATAATAGAATTAAATTTCTTAAGTTTTCTTTTATTTTAAAACTACTAAATAAGATGTGTATTAGAATCTCGTGTCAGCCAACATTAGATGGCCTATGGTTGATTCAGTACTTTGCTGCTTTTGCTATTAGTTTCGCTGTTTTTTTCACAGATGTCACTAGCACCGTAAAGTAGCGAGGAGTGGGGTACGAGACACTGAAATGCTCAAGGTCGTTTCCCGGGGGAACCGCCTAAATAAATTTAAAGACGTTGGAATTTCGGGAAATCGTCTCTGGAGGAGAGAAACGTTATTAGAATAAATATCAATCTATGACCAAACAATTGATTTTGCTCACAGAAAGTATCCATGTCGCAGCCATCTGGTTAAATTGGACGCCTAGCCGTTGATTAAACGCCGGCACCCAATGAAACGGCTGTAGAACTAGCCAAGTCATTGAGCGCAATGTTTAACTAGATGGCTGGACGTCCGTCGTGTCCGCCATCTGGTAAAATTAGCCATTCAATTGGACACCTGGGCAGGTCGCTTAAATCTAAAAATGATGAATCTAAGAATGCAAAAATCTTTTATATGACTGTTCGTGTGATTGGTAGGTAAGTTCAAGGTTTTCCTATTTTCCATTCCTACATAGGAGAAACATATGTGGGATGTTTAGAGGATTAGTATGGACTACGAATATTATATCCCTTTTTTTAGTATCTTAGGTTTGCAATATAAGTAGCTGTTACATAAAAGAGGTTAATAAAACGACGCGGATGCTTTGAAAAACGAGCCCTGACCATTGTTATAATACCAAGCTATATGCAGTTAGATACACTACTTTATTTACGCTCATACAAATAAGTTACTACTGACCTCAGACATTTTTATAAATGTATTTTGAGAAAATGGCGCCAAATCTACATTAAATTTACTGTGGTAACGCTTTGCCACAGAATTCATGGCTACATGCTGCGGGTTTATCACGGCTTGAATTATTTAGTGTCGATTCGGGTTTTCAAGTGTCAACTAGTACCTCAATTTGGCTGTCTGAAACACTTTTGCCAAACGTTTGTTATTTTTTTAATAAATAACAAAGGTTGCATTATAATGAGTCGAGACGATGCTTTGCGTTAGTGTGCACCGCCGTCTGGTTAAATCAGCCGCTTAACTGTACGGCTAGCCCGTTTATTAAACGCGGCATCCAATGAATCGGCTGAAGTAAAACTAGCCAAGTCATTGTCTAACCGTCAAAGTCAACGTCAAAGTCAATGGCGGCTCGTCGTCTTGTCAGTCGTCAAGCTCGATGTCGAATATTTCTATTAGTGAATCACACTGCAGAAATAGATCTAGCCAGACACTTGTGTGGATCGTTTAGATATATTTATAATTATGTTCACCATCTAACGCCAATAATATTTATGTACTTGCTATCTTTTTATAGCGCCTTTAAAGTTTCACGAGCATGTTTCCACCGCAGCGTACAAAATATTTTAGTTCAGTTCTCAGACGAACGGAAATTAAGGTTCATGTGCAGAATGACTTTTCGATGTAGGCTAGACATTGTACGCCGGCGGCGAGTATATGTATTGTTGGTCTGCTAGACAGAAGCGGTAGCGACGACATTAAACGCTAAAGGCATTGTTTGGTTCCAATTGTTTTCAAGGATGCTTCTGTGCACAATATAGGAAAAAGTTGAGTGATATTTCAATTCAAAAGCTTTATCGAAAAATTTTGATTCGTGTAAATATTCGATAAATGAATTTAAGTATTAATGAATTAAGTTCTCTTGTTATTTAATTAATAGTTTAAATTGCTGAATGGAATTTATCAGTCTATCGATCATAATATTCATAATATAACTACTTCTTATTGCACAAAAGCAATCATTTGTCCCCACCCGTCCCCGTCCCGTGCACCTGTGGTATGTGCTACTCTACTCTATAGATACATTTTCTATGAAACAATGTTTCCGTATATTTTAGTCCCGTTCCAATTTTAATATTAGTACGGATAATGGGCCTAATTCTGGGAACACCCTTTAATTCTAAATTTAAGTACAGTATATCTCTTTCTCGCAATAAGTCATGGAAAAAGATAGCAAGAATCTGTTTAGAGCTGTCAATTAAATTTAGATAGCTTTCAAAGAAACCATAGACAATTTTAGACGGCATGTACGGAGGTGCCTCCTAAACACTGCATTTTATCACGTTCAATAAGGTCGAAAATTTAACGCACCTTTCTAAATGTCAATTTATATGACAGCCATCCTTTTCTTTTTCATTTTGAGAGAAAGAAATAGACTGAACTTAAATTTAAACTTAGCATGTGTTCGCCAGAATTAGGGCCAATGTTTCCGTATATTTTAGTCCCGTCCCAATAACGCGTTACGAATACCAATAGTACAGATTATGAATTATTGTTTCTTATTTTTATCTACTCGCTACCGCTTATATCCGATACCATCCTGTTCTAATAGCAAAATAGAAGATGCTGCGAACGTGTCGTTACACTGTCGTAGATATCATTATCTACGATCAATACCGCAGTGTGTAAGGCCAACAACAAAAATAAACATTTGTATAAAAGGTTTGGTACAAAAAAAGTGTGAATGAAAACGAATTCTTAGTATTTTTCTCGGATTCAGTTTGAGCACGTTAAGCCGTTGGTCCCGAATGTTACTGCAACCGCTTTACCCACCAAACCGCATAGGGCCAGCGTGGTGGTGTTATGGCCCAAACTCCCATGTGCTTCTCCCATGTAGGAAGGCCTAAACCCAGCAGTGGGACTTCAATAGGTGATGAAGATGTAAATTTTAAAGGATTTTTTTAAGCATCTCAAACTACACATAACAAATTTTGGCTTGAGAACGACATTGCACTGGAAATTAAGCTGCTTAGGTGGGGTACTCAATTTGGGCTATATCCCTCTGGCCGGTAGCTATACTTTTCATATTTAAAAACGTCTCTATCTTGAAGAGAGGCGTCACACTAATTTATCATTTTCTTACCTAGGCTTAAACGTTTTTTAACATGAAAATAAAAACGTCTCACTACTAACTTTCCGTTGCAAAAGAAATAACCGCATAACCTTGAAACTTTACCTGGTAAGTCCATGTTTACAAAGAATTTTCATAAAACCCCAACAAAAGCCGATGTAATGAAGAAATATGGTTCTCTATACGAGTAAAAATCTATGTTAAAGTTTTTAGGGGCCCGTGGGTAACTTATAAAAATATAATGCTTATGCGAATTATGTCCATAATTCCATAATCCTCATTTATTATAATAAATGCGAAAGCGATTTTGTTTGTCCGTTACGCTTTCATTACTAAAATCACTGCACCGTATTGAAATAGTTTGAAGCCCTTGAAAGAACATACGATATTTTTTAAAGTGATATCCGATACACACGCAGGCAGAGCTGCGGGAAACAGCTCTGCCTGCGTGTGTAGTCCAGTAGTCCTAACTAATATTATAAACGCGAAAGTGAGTTTGTTTGTTTCTTATGCTTTCACGCCTAAACCATTAAACTAATTAAAATAAAATTTGGTATGAAGATAGTTTGAGCCCTCGGAAAGAGCATAGGATACTTTTTGGAGCGATAACATGAATGCGAAAGCTAATAATAATATGAATGCAGAAGTAGCTTTGTCTGCCTGTCTGTTACCTTTCCACGATGAAACTACTGAACCGACTTAGATTAAATTTGGCATGGTGATAGATTACATTTTTGGTAAGGATATAGTTACATTTTGTTGCGATAACCGGCATCCACGCGAGATAGCCGCAGGCAGTCACTAATAATATAGTATTTAATTCCCTAGGAAAAAAAAATATTTTACATGAGTTTAATTAGTTGATACTTTATTATTTATTACGTAACATCTAATTAAGCACGAGTTAATTCCCGTGAAGTGGTTTAATTAAAATGTGTAGTGCTCGTGAAAATATAATTATGTTTGATTAATCAATATATTAATAATTAACTACTTCAATTTTACTAATTTTATTTTACCATAATAAACCTGCCTCTCGGTAGTATTTTCCAAAGTAAGTTAGTCTGATATTGCTACGGAACCAAGTGTATGTATTGGACTCACTCTTGAATAGTGTTTTTCTAATTTATTTACCATTATTTTCATAAATGCATTTGCATTCGTTAATGGTGTCTCGCTGGTGTACCTTAGACTTAAATAAATGATAGTGAGAAACATTAAACGGTAGTTTACTTTCCTATGAGTAGTATATCTTTGTATTAATATGAGTTAACAACACCGCCAATGAAGCAATAATAATAATATCTATTCATACACTCACACCAGATTATCTAGCCCAAATTAAGCATCACTTAGACCTTGTGTTATGGATACTAGACAACAGAGAAACAATGATAATAATATGTATAGTATAAATATTATATACAAAAAAAAATTGCTTCTATCGGGACCTCTTGATCGAGTAGCCTGTATAGCAAGGGGTACAGACCACTCGGCCAGCCGGTCGTCAAAAAAAATCATATAACAAACTAAAGTATAAAATAATCACACATGTGTTTCCTCCTACCTATAACATGAGTTCCTCAAAAGAGGCGTGAATAAGCACCTCTTGGGCCGACAAGGTGGAGGCGGCTAGAGCTGTGTCTGAAGTCTGACTCTGAACTGCACTAGCTGTCTTCGCATATGGACTCTTCTTACCGCTTCACATCAGGTGTTGAGTCATTTGTCGTGCTTTCTATAAAAAAAACCCTAAGCAAATAAACAACGTAAGTAAGTGAATAACACAGACTAAAGATTTTTTTTTTATACAACTACATGACAAACAAGCTGACGGCCCACCTGATGGTAAGCGGTTACCGCCGCCTATAGACACCTGCAGTAACAAGGGAAAATCACTTGATATTGCAGGTGCGTTGTCATCCTGAGGCCTAAGATGAAATGCCGTCCATGCCTAGTATTTAAAGAATAAATGTGGTATACTCATCAGATTATTTTATTAATAAGAAACAATGAGAAGAGGGGCTCGGTGGCGCAGTAGTATGAGCGCTCTGCTTTTGATACGAAAACAGAACAACTTTCGCCGTGGTCCGTCCCGGGATGGGTCAATCAAAGTTTGTTATCTCGAGCTCCTCCGTGCTTTGGAAGGCACGTTGAGCCGTTGGTCCCGGTTGTTACTGCAACCGCTTTAAGCCACCAACCCGCATTGGGTCAGCGTGGTGGTGTTATGGCCCAAACTCCTCGTGTGCTTCTCCCATGTAGGAAGGCCTGTGCCCAGCAGTAGGACGTATATAGGCTGGTGATGTAATGATGAATGTTATTGTCTATCCAATTTCTTTTTGTTTATTCTCTCTATTGCACATTTGAAAGCTGTGTATTTAAATATTGTGCAACAAAAAGTAAGTTAGCCAAATTAAGTGAATACTATACATTGTTGGCAGATCAATAAATAAATTAGCTAAAGGTACAAAGTATTTTAATACGAAAGTTCGAGAAAGCCTTATATGCTATGACTGCTACAGCCTACAACAGTAATTGGTTCAATTTACACACGATAGCGTACAAAACACACAAAACATGACAGAAACCAATATTTATGCCACACAATCGCTCACGGCAATAAACGTAGTGATTTTTCATATCGATAATATCAATAAAGCAAACCTCACGTGTAAAATCACTTGGGTTAGGTCGGGGAGGCCACAGAGATGCGACATTACATTACTTACTTATTCGTGTTAAAATTCAAACTCGTGTGGTTTACGCTAATATTATATTTACTGGAGGGTGAAATTATTTTTACGCCTCAACTGACATATTAAGGTTTATAATACTTCGAAGTTAACCAGTGACATTTTTATAAAATCCTGTGATTATTATTAAAAGCTTTGAAATAACATATTATATTATGTAAACTGACTTTAATCAGTCATGATTTTTACATTAAATAATGCAATGGTTACTTATTATCATTATTATTTGTTTTTATTTACTGACAGCTATGACTAGTGTAGCTGGCAACGTCAACCTCTTTCAAATTGCACCACTTTAGTAATGTATTAGTACCTATAGTCAGAGTTTATTTGTAAATACGAAGTGATAAATTAATAAATTATTATTATTTCCTTTTTCTATATATTTATGTCTCTGATGTGTGTTCTACAGTCGACAGCATGTCAAGCGTAACAGTTTGACCTTGAGACCGCCCTTACTGCGTTCGTAATAGAGGCGGCTTTCGTAGTGCAACTGTTACACTTGAAGTGCTGTCGTGTGTACAATAAAAAGTTTAATAAATGCTTGAATATCAGCCGACTACAAGTAGATCGGCGATCGCCAGCTCAACAAAAGACGTCAAGATTCTTAAGAATGTGCATGCGCCACTTACATATGCGCCTATAGACACATGAATCCTATAAATAACATGTATTTGAGGATCCTTATATTAATTTATGTATTTCCAAAATAGTATCTTTTCACTACAATTTTATCCCTCCAGGACACAATTTTTGGGAATAAGATTGCCTGGAAAAACAATTACGTTTTCTGATAAATTATATAACAGCATCGGTTTTTAATTTACAACTTTATAGCGTCTTAAGTGGCAGTGGACAGGCCACATTGCACGGAGTACTGACAGCTGTAGGGACTTAAAGGTCTTGGAGTGGCGACCGGGAATCGGACCACGTAGCATTGGTAGGTCCCCCACAATAGTAATATACTTATATCAACATAAGTTATTCGCTGGGTTTGCCTTTTATCTTGTAAGTAACTTTATGTTTCTTGTAGTCTATGATTGTAGACAACCGTCACTTTTTCGAATAAGTTTCAAATTCCAATTCTCCTGTTTCAGGCTCAGTAAGCTTTATACAAAGCGCTCGATCCGCTTCACCATGGAGATGAATCTCTTTGACACATTATTTATGTTTTTCTCATCATCACTAGCCTATATACGTCCAACTGCTGGGCACATGCCCTCCTACATGGTAGAAATACATGAGGAGTTAGGGCCATAACACCACCACTCTGGCCCTATGCTTGGTGGGTTAAAACGGTTGCCGTGCCTTTCGGAGCACGGAGGAGCTCGAGATAACAAACTTTGATTGACCCATTCAGGATCGATCATGGCGAAAATTGCTTTGTTTTTCGTATCGAAACCAGAGCGTACAAACCAATACGTCACCGAGCTCCTCATATTAAATTAAATAAATGAGGTATGAAAACTTAGTTCTCCAGGTCGGCAACAAATCCTTATAAATATGACAAAATCGTCAACGTCTCCAAACTACAAACACTTGTATTTTCTTAAATGTCGCATCTCTGTGGCGTCTGCGCTCGTATTCTTCGTTTACGTGTGTAGTAAAACAATTCTCTACTTTTGTCTGCAGCGAGAACCGATTTTACGACGGCGCAGTTATGTTCCACTTTTCGATTTCTGTCAAATTGTTTCCGAGTTAATTCAATTTGATAACCGGATAGGTTTGGTTCAGTATTCACCATTAGCGGAATACATGGAGACTTCTTATTTCAATTCAATTCAATTCATTTAATCATTATCATAGGTATACAAGCTGTGATTGTTTAGAATTTATGAGATCTCCATGATAGACCTTTAAGGCATACGATATATTTGATATTTTCTCTTTTCATGCAAATTTAAAGTTTATTATATAAATTTAAATGTCAAAATTGGAATTACTTAAAAATGTCAGGCAAAACTTACACAATGTTAGTCAAGGTCAAATCAAATCAAAATAAAAACTAAATTCAAATCAGAATTTAAATTAAATCGGCATTAAATTAAAATTAAATTAAAATCAGATCAAAATTAAATAACACAAAATTTAAATTAAATTACAATAAAATATTCAATATGAGCAAGCACCTTAATATCCGTAAAATATTCGTTGATATGGCAATAACATTTATCTATTAACAATTTTGATAAATTAAGTTTTAAATGATATAAATCACAGTTCTTTAACTGGTCAGGTAACTTATTATAAATTCTAGGGCCCATTTCAATTACACTTTTGCTCTTATAATGAAACTTATGATCTAATGATCTTTTTATATTTGAAGGAGGTAGATGCCAGCACATCAAGTGCCAAACCAACACCACGAAATCTGCCTCTATTGCGAATGGAGTAAGAGCGGTCTCTTACACGTTGTTCGTCACACCGTGCTAATATTTAATATGTAATTACACAAGGCGGTAGCCCCGTATGTAGGGTCGTCTGGGTAGGTGCCACCGCCTTTCTTATTTCAGCCGTGAAACAGTTCGCTGTGTTTGTTATGGAAGGGAAAGGTAGCCGTGTAATTACTGGGCATGGACGGCATTTCACCTTAGGCCTCAGGATGACAACGCTCCTGCAATATCAAGTGATTTTTCCTTGTTATTGCAGGTGTCTATAGGCGGCGGTAACCGCTTACCATCGGGTGGGCCGTCAGCTTGTTTGTCATCTAGTTGTATATAAAGTAACAACAACATAAATATTTAACATAACAAAAAATATTAAATCCGAAGCACCTCTTATAATTATCATAGCAATATCTCACATAGACCCTCAACGTTGCAGTTCCATTCCATGCGTTATAATTCAGCATTCGCCACTGCACTACATACGTATCTTCTTTGTAATAACCTTAACTGGTCAGTGTTATCCAATTTGTAGTGGCAAAACTGAATAGCCAAATTTAGACGGATAGGTATTTTGCCGGATACTTTAAACAGGATACTCGTGTGACTGCTAGTACTGAAACACGTATTTATAGACGGGATCCGGCAAAAACCGTACTGCAGAAAACGGGATGTAGTGGGGAAGGGCCCTAACTCAACAGATCATCAAACATTGAATAAAATTAAATTAATTCAATTTTAAATCATAAATAATAATGAAGAGAGGCCTTTATTTCGTGTCATAGCATTACCAATAGCATGAATTTCGTAAACGAACCTATTGTTCCAAATTAATAAGGATTTTGGCAGAAGCTCCAAGAAAGACCTCCGTTATCGACTAGAGCAATGCAAAACCGCACGCTTTCCTTATGATCTATTCGACAAATTGATGTGCATTTTTAAAAATATAATATAATGAAGAACAACTATAATTTTAATGGTATCAAGAGCGGAAAACAAATACGCCCTATGTTTCTTAAACTCACTCGAAATATATTAGCGAAGTATGAATAAAATTAATAATCGTGTCCGCTTGGTATACCTACTATGTACCAAACAACCTGTATAGCAGGTCGTTAATTTAACACTTTTAAAAAACGATAGCCTAATATCAAGAGCCCGAGAGCTAAAAATTTAATAATCCGGTTAAAATATAAAATTTTATATCACCAGTCTAGCAAGTGACACATGTTTTTGGGCTGCAGTCTGACACATAAATTTGTTTAAGAGTTTTTTGGATAATATTGACTGTATCCTGATATGTGTCTTAAATAAATAAAATTAATACAAAAAAAAACATTTTGGAGCACTCAGTAATTGTGTTGGTAGTTACAGTATTTCAAGGGAGAGCGGCGTGCAGTTAAATCTATCAAGCCACACATTCCAGACACGATTGACTTGTAATTGCCAAGAGATAAGACTCCTGGGAGTCTTACGCGGCTTAACAAATCGAGGATTGTGTGCTCTATAAGTAATTGTTAAATGACTCGATTATCAATGCGATAAATATTTTTTTTTGGAAACGTCGCACCTAAATCAGTCGAACGCCCTGTGCAGTCCTCAGCATCAGCTCTCGATCCTGTCACCCGTCAGTCGCAAGATTGGGAGATTATGGCCTCCAAGCCGCCTCAGCGTCTACGAATATTGTGTTTGAGCACTGTGCAAACATACAGACATACTGTATGCATATTCGGAATACTAATTCCGTTATAAGCTGCGCAGTTAAATTGCTCGCAGCATTGAAACTATCGTTGCGTGTTAGGTTTTATTTTCAGAATTAGATGACCAGCAAGATGACGAGCCACCTGGTGGTAAGTGGCTACATACATCTTTTTGTTTATGATACAAAACACGAAAAATGACAACACCACCTGATGTGCAGCGGTAAAAATAGTCCATACGCGAAGACAGCTAGTGCAGTTTAGACACTGCTCCAGCCGCCTCCATCTTGCCGGCCCAAAAGGTGCTTTTTCACGCCAATAAATTTAATAAAGCTCATTAAAAACATTTTAGTACAATTTTTTACAAAATTAGATATACTCACATTTGCTGTTTTTGAACAAGTTTTTATTTCTAACGACTATTTAAAATTTTCTTGTTTTTGGCGGTGTCTTTTGGCGGTAGCCATGTACCACCAGTTGGGCTTGCCTGTCATCTGGTTGTATTAAAAGAATCCTTATTACCTTTACAAGCAGAGTCGTGAGCTGTCATAAGTGAGAACCTAATATTACTCGTGACTATACGCCCGCCACATAATGACAATGACAAGTATAATTATGTAAAAATTCACTTTAATTTCCCAACCCAACAGCCCAAGTGCATTTAAACAGTGAAACGGAACAGCTATAATGAGCTGTCATTACTGACAGACGGACAGCCTGTAAATCAACTGTGGCACTATAAAACGGCCTCTTTCCCCGCATATGGCAATTACAGTTGCCCATGCACATTTATCAAGTGTTTACAGGGTAATTTAATATCGGGGTAGCAATTTACAGGGGCTTGATGTGGTATTTTCGGTCTTTGGGAAGTCCGTCAGAAATGTGCACTTCGAAGGTAATTAAAGCTAAAGAGACAAGATAGTTAGTCTTCAAAAAAGGAGACTTTAACCTGTAAACCCTAAATATTCCAGACACTATCAGCTAATTATTGTAAGAGTGCAGGTTACGAAAATAAAGCAATTTTCGCCATGATCGATCCCGTGATGGGTCCATCAAAAATTTGTTATCTCGAGCTCTTCCCTACTTTGGGAGGCATGCTAAGCCCTTCGTCTCGGTTGCTACTGCGACCGCTAGAACTCACTAACCCGCATTGGGCCAGCGTGGTAATGTTATGGCCCAAACTCCTCATGTGTTTCTCCCATGTAGGAATACCTATGCCCAGCAGTAGGAGGTATTTACGCTGGTGATAAATGAACGCTCCCGGGCGTCTTAAGCGGCTAAACAAATTAACTGCTGTTAGTTCCCGGGACTCTTAAATGCGTTAATAAATTATCCGTCATATGCTTCTGGGAGTCTGACGCGGCTGAACAAATTATTTATTATGTTCATATAAAAGTTTTCTGATTTTTAAAAACAAACAAAAAGATAAGCTCTGGCTCTGACATTCTCGTGAGTGCTGAAGGTATTAGTGATCGTCATAAAAAAGCGGAGCTCCTTACATCGCTTTTCATGAATGAGCTTGAAATTAATATTGAGGTCCTACCCTCAAGAGAACCCTCGAAGGAATAGAAAGTTAATTTAGCGCTTTTTAATGTTGCCATGCTCTTACAAGGCGTCACATATAAGCTCATAAGGCACACTAGGTGGTACGCCGTATGTTTGGTCGTCTGGGTAGTTACCAATGCCTTTCTTATTTCAGCCGTGAAACAGTTCGCTGTGTTACGGATTGGAGGGAAAGGTAGCCAGTGTGATTACGGGGCATGGAAGGCATTTCAACTTATGGATGGGCTGCTGATGCTGAAATTGCTTCGGCAGAGCCTTGGCTACCCCCGCGAAGGGCAGTAGAAGTACCAGGGGTTTTAGTGGGTATTCCCAGTGTCATTTTAGCTCTGGGCGATCCCCACACACGCTCTTGGCCTAGCCAGCGGCGGGAAAGTGTGCAATCAGATTTCTCCCGAAAAAAAAGACCTCGGGATACCAACGCACCTGCAATATCAAGTGAAATCTCCTTGTTATTGCAGGTGTCTATAGGCGGCGGTAACCGCTTACCAACTGGAGGGCCGTCAGCTTGTTTGTCGTCTAGTTGTATAAAAAAATGGAGCCCAACTGTGGCAGCGCCTCCACATTATAGAAAATCACAGCTGAATACCAACTGTGGTAGCGCCTCCAAAATTGCAGCTAAATAATACTACTTTGCAGTGTTAATCCTGCAGTGAGTAATATCTTCAGATGTTATGGACAAATCGTTGCTGCCAACTTAACTTTTTTTCATGAATTTAATGGCCCAGGCAACGCGTAAATAATGCCTAAGGTGCTACCGCATACCATCAGATGAGCCATACAGTTGTATACAACCGTACCGCAGACAGAGAGACAGATGATCAGACATTATGACAGGGCCAGCGTTGCGGCAGACGAAATCAATGATAGTAATATTCAAGATACTAAGTCTATAAAGCATAAAGAGAGCATTACTTGAGCACCAGTAGTTTTTCATGCTACCTATATTAGAATAAAATAACATTAGTATAAGTTTCCATGAATGTTCATTGGCTATTTACATGTGGTAGCTAATTAATTGCACATTGTTGTTATTTTGTTTGTGTATTTGCATAATAACGCTGTAAGCTATCCTAAAAAGATAAATAAATAAATAAAATTGTTAGTTAACGTAAATTCAAACATGACAGACAGACAACACTATTTCTGGTATTAGTCATTAATATGGGATTTTTTAAGATTCGAAACGAGGCCTAATTGAATCAAGATATTTTTCATTTTCATTTTCCATTCTCGTATGAGTAAAATGTTTGTACATTCAACTAACGACACCATATTTTATTTACTCTGTTATTACAGGCGGTGGAAATAAGCAAAGTAGTATTAGAAATAATCTTAGGCTGATTTTAATCCTGTCGTCTCCAAAGAACTTATAACTCTTTTACAGTGCAGTAAAGTATTTCGATTTTATAATAACCTTCGTGATGATATCAAAGAATTATAGTTAGCTGCAATTTGTGTAAAAACTGTTTACCTGCGCTACACAACGGGATGCCATTATAAATTCCTATTGTTCAAAGGTGACTAATTTTCTTGTGCTTGCGCCGGACCAAGAAAATTGATAAACGATATGCTTTTGGAAAGATTTATGACCTAACGGAAAATAGTTTGACTTTCAGGGCATAACGAAAAATACACTGAAAAAATATTCAATCAAACTACTTCGTTTATATTTGTAAGTAATAACAAAAAATTAGCTATTACAATTACAGTTTATTTGATTTAACAAAACGGTGCATTTTTATGCAACTATATTTTTGGGTAGGTGTAAGTTAGGTATGTAATCACTTTTGAGCTACGGGAAGTCAGAAGTTCAGTTGTCATTTTTTTTAGTGTAAATTTAGTCGTTGTACGGAACCTAGCATTCATAAATCGACAGATTGCACAATTTATTGAAAAGTTGGGACACAATTGCACAATGTTGCACAATATTGGAAAAAGTATTTGCACATTGTGCAATATGTGTGCAATAATTTAGTGTCGTGATAATTGGGATGTTGCCTAAGTTTGAATTTGGCGCTATTTTTCACAAATTCGGAAAATATACGCTACTGTTACCCATAAAAACAATTCCAACTTAAAATATATGGGATATTGTTAAAGTTGTACTGATTTAAAAATAAAAAATATGGTCATATTTTTTTTTCAAAATTTATCAAAATTTTTAATGATATTAGATTGCTTACATCAAGTAAAACAACTATTATTATGACAACTATTCATGAAAACATACTTAAAACATAGTTATTATCAATTTTGTCACTATGCCCATACATTTCTTAGTAATATGGGAACATGTGACGTCACCTGTTCCGTAGATTTTCTATGGAGCGTTTTTGGACGATGCGCCGCAACACATCAAACATACCACTATATCTGTGAAACTATTGATCTTAGACATACTATTTCTTTTGCAATATTTCTTTATGAGTTATAAACTTCTTATTTATGAAATAAAAAAAAAGTTGTCAACTACCCTATTATGTTGTTTTATCTAAACTAATGTTATTTTTGAGTACCTAGTTCAGTCAGCATTTAAAAGGTGTAAACAATTTTGATCCTTATCACATTGACA
Organism: Nymphula nitidulata; assembly: GCA_947347705.1. NCBI lineage: Eukaryota > Metazoa > Arthropoda > Insecta > Lepidoptera > Crambidae > Nymphula > Nymphula nitidulata. Next base: position 15,212,852 of record OX374636.1, read on the forward strand.
TAAAGCACATAATGTACCTAAAGCATTTAAAGATGTAAGCAATTTTGATCCCTATCGCTTTGTCATCACATCACATAATTGTATGCTTACATCATTTCACAAAGTACACTATATATCTATTGTAGAAAAAACTGACATTCGATATTTAGTCTTTGGAGAGACTTATGTAAGGTAGATAGAATATGCAATTGCAGATACAAACAATATAAGAAACTTTAAACAACAGAAGAACGACCACTATTTAGCGACAAGACCACCCCTTATTCAATAACAAAAGGCGGTCTTATAGCTTTATAGCGATCTCTTCCATACAACCTTTGAATGGACAGGAAAAAATGTAAGGAGGTGAAAACTTGCTGCATCCACCACAACCTTTGTCATAGATCTGGCTATTATCCACTCCAACTGAATGCTTGGTATTATAGCGATGTTTTTCGATACTTCTAAATGATAAACCAGCTGACGGATCACCCGATAGTAAGTGGGTACAGTCACCTATAAACACCTGCATTAACAAGGAAAAAGTCACTTGGTAAAGATTAAATACCTTCCATGGCCAGTTACTCTCGTTATCTTTACCTTTAACCTGAAACACAGCAAACTCTTTGACTGCCGAAATAGGCAAGGCGGTGGTATTTACCCAGAATCGTTAATAATGACCCTTAGCCTAGCACTCTACATCAGGGATATAATTTTGAAAGTATGGTGGCATTTAAGGCATCAAGATATTAAAATATCGTTAAAATGAAATCAATAAATATATCGTCAATTTAAATATTTACAGCACGGAACCCTAAGCAAGGCTGACTCATTGTTTGGTTGAGCGGTGAACGACCACAATTACGACTGGGATTATACTTCTATATAAAGATAGCTTATCGACCAAATGCGTTAGTACGGTGAGAACTTTCATGCGGAACGCAACGAGTCCAATACAATCTTTGTGTGTTATTGAAGGTAACAATTCAGTAAAGATATTCGAAGATAACATGAGAGGCGACTGGGAGAGATGCGAAATGAGGTCAAGTCCACCAGCTGATGGACATTGTCGACGGCCCGGACCTCCGCATAGAGGCCATGGACACCATGGATTAAAGCTAATATTATATCGTCTACACCGCCATGGCAAGTTTGGACATCACGGACGTGAAAAATTTGGGCCTCATAGACATGGGAAATTCGGGCGACATGGCCACGGCAGATGCGGTCGTCTTGCACATGAGAAGTTTGGGCACCACGGACATGGGTTTGGTGATCACGGACATGGCAAATTCGATCATCACGGACATGGCAAATTCGGCCATCATGGACATGGAAAATTCGGTCATCACGTACATGGCAAATTCGGTCATCCTGGACATAGCAGATTTGGTGATCACAGGCAAGGGAAGTGTGGTCATCCCAATAACGATACTCAGGGGCCTTTTGGTCGTCCTTGCCATCATGTATGTCCATGCAGGCAAGAAGAACATGGACCTTCTGGTCCTCAAGAACAACCAAGATGTCAGGAGCGCGAATTCAGAGCAGTGGAAATTATCGAATTAGATGGCAACGAGATACCTTTTGGAAGCCAAACAAGGATGCGGCGCGGATCTATTTAAATTTAATCCAATTATAATAATACGATGAGTGGTATTTGCTGTGTAACTGTCACACCTGATGTGATGTAGACTATATTGAAGATCTTGGCTTCAGAAAAGTGTTAATTAAACTGAAAATTAATGACAGTCTTTATTTTGAAAAGACTGTCATTTATTTTCAATTTAACTAATAATAGATGATGGACATTACAGAAAAACAATGGAAAAGACACTTATGGAAAAATTGTATAAAGATACTGGTCACTGCTAAAAAAAATCTCTACCATCAGTTCTACCGCAGAGAAATATGAAAGAAAAGGTAGAATTCGCGTGTGCAAATTGACTTGAAATACGAGATTGAATTTATACAAAAAGTAATAAATGAAACACTATATGAGTATATCATACAATAAATTAATATATTATAATAATATGGAGAATTATAGATAAAATATAATAAACATACATACACGGACATATTCTTTTATTGCTTGTGAAAAAGAAAAGGATGGAAGATAACCCTAATTTGTAATGGGATTTCATTACAAATCTTGATAGATTAACAAATCTGGATTGATTTGAAATTAAATCTCGTTACAAATTAGAGTTATCTTCCATCCTTTTCTTTTTATTATCTCTGTTATTATCGGTTTCGTGTTTGTTTTAGTTTGAAAGCAATCGATACCTATCAGTATTTGGGAATGCCCAAATGATAAGATAAAGTAATATGTATTTCTTTATTCCCATGTGATCGAGATAATTTTGAATTGATTTATATTTAGCCGATTGATAATTGATGAAAATGATAATCTTTATATGATAAGAATAGATGAGTGAGTCGTGGAAACACAATGATGACGAATGGAAATAAATAAATAATGTGATGTTTCTAAATTTTCGTTTTAATTCTCCAAAAAAAAACCTAGAAATCCTCATCATAATTTTAGCGGAGAGACATTAACTGTTGACAAAAGCCTCCCATAATGATTTCCATGACCATCGATCCTGCTCTGCACTCATTCAGCGGCTACCTGCGACCTTCGCCAGATCGTCGGTCCACCTTGTTGGGAACCTGTACTTGGCTTAGGAACTTAGAAATATGAGAAAGTAATTAGAGAGTCTAGTGCTTCCAAACAAAGCCCTTTAGATTAGAACATGCTTGTTTATTGTTAAAATAGATAAGGCATAGTGAGGAGGGTAGGAGGAGCTCGGTGGCGTAGTGGTTAGAGCGGTCTGGTTTCGATTAAAGAAACAAAGCAACTTTCGCCATGGTCGATCCCGGGATGGGTCGATCAAAATTTGTAATCTCGAGCTCCTCTGTGCTTCGGGAGGCACGTTGGTTGGTTAAGCCGTTGGTCCTGCTTGTTACTGCAACCGCTTGAACCCACCAGTCCGCATTGGGCAAGCGTGTTAGTGTAATGTCTCAAGCTCCTCATCTGTTTCTCTCATGTAGCCTGTGCCCAGCAGTGCGATGTATATTGGTAGCATTATCCACTCAAAAATTGAATCTCACCATCAGTTGGTTGCGCGCGTTGCGCTCTCAGTTGGCACCACAGAAGACCAGCGCTGTGGCCTTCCAGGTTGCAGCATACGCTGAGTGGTGACCATTTGGTTATAAGATTTTGTTATAAAATTCATGCTGTTTTGTTACTACTTTTATTTATAACCAATAAATGTTTTTCATTTTTCTTTTTTTTTTTCATTTTTCAGTTGTAGCGCTTAACTGTCAGCTATCGCAGCTAAATAACACTAGCTACTTTGTGTTCCTACTGTAAGGTCGCTAAAGCTCACTAAGAAAGCGTTATGTTGGAAGGCTGTCCTTGTGCTGATAACGTAATCCACTTGATTTTGCTCTTGGGTTAGCAAAGTATAGTGCCCAATTCGGCCCAAGGAGCACCTTGGGCAATCACCAGGTAACAGTTACCCTAGCTATAGACACCCACAGCAACGAGTAGTAACTTGTATTACGGTAGCCGGTTACCGTGCTATTGCCAAACACTCAGCATGAGCTGCTTATTATATTCTATCTTGACCACCGAGTACTTGTGTATTGATCTTGACATAGACGGGCCCTTTTAAAATTATGCTCGCATTCAATTTCAGATTTCAAACCATTTGGAAAGAAATCCAGAGTGGGACTATCCTCTCGAGACGTATAAAATCTAACTCAATAACAAGACGGATTATATAGTAAGGTAGAGCGTTTATTAAGAAAGGTTTTAGTCTATGTAACATCTCGATATGACTTAAGAAAGTGGTGCAATGAGTGTTTTAGTGAAGTATGACGTAGTTTTGCCACTGCTTAGACCTCTTACGTGACTCACGTTGGCTAAACGTTATTATATACAATGAACTGTACTGGAAAGTTAAAGATTCTAAAAAAGCCTAATATCAACTAACCCACTTGTCAGTGAATATATTAAAAACTCCTCCACGCGGCCGGAGCCGCGGGCTGAAGCAATCTCTATATAAATTTAATATTGTATGAGTGTTTGTTTACCCATAATTTCAGGAATTTATTATTGTTAATGAACTACGATGACAGTAAAATAAAATTCACAAACAAATAACTTTAAACAGATTTATTCAATTTAAATTTATTTAGACATAATACATTAAGATTATTAACAGAAATATCAATTGTAATATAAAATGAAAATATTAAGTAACATTCGGCCTCGATCATCCTCTACCTGACTCCTTCTCATTGGGACCATTCATATAAGCCCAAACATGCTACATCTGTAGTAAGTTTCTGATGAATGAAGCATTCCGTACACTATTTGATACGGCATTAGCTATAGGTTGGCGTGTCTTATAAATACCACTGATGTTACAATTTCAAATCTGTGAATGTTAGAAAGATCCATTCATGAAGTAGGAAATGTGCTGATAGTCATCAAACGCCTGCTCTAATCGTCATGAATTATAGCTAAGAACCATCTCGATGACGTAAGCATTTAAATAACAAAACCGGAATTAAAATCGGTCCATTCGTTTAGGAGCTACGATGCTACAGACAGACATCTGAAACTTATAACACCGCTCTTTTTTATCATTCTTTTTTATTATGGGGTTAAAATCAAACAATTTAAAATAAATTTGAAAATGCTAATCAAGTCAAATATATTGTTCTTTATTCACATAACGATAAGGTACTTAATCCTTCAAAGGACTTTCGCAGCAACGTTCTTTGTCTTCTTTTCGTAGTCTCCCGAAAAACAGGAATCCATTTCTTGATGGGCTGTAATGAGGAGAAGGACCTCGCTTATCTTCCTGATGGCAATGTTTTTGATGACCACATGGTCCATGTTTGTGATGACTAAATGACCCATGTTCATGTTTTCCATGGCTGTGATGGTCAAATGCTCCGTGTCCATGATGAGCAAACGGCCCATGTCCGTGATGAGCAAATGGACCATATCTGTGTTGATCAAATGGCCCATGTCCGTGATGATCAAATGGCCCATGTCCATCATGTCCACTTGGCCCATGTCCGCGATGAGCAAATGGCCCATGTCCATCATGTCCACTTGGCCCATGTCCGTGATGAGCAAATGGACCATGTCCATCATGTACACTTGGCCCATGTCCGTGATGAGCAAATGGACCATGTCCATCATGTCCACTTGGCCCATGTCCGTGATGAGCAAATGGCCCATGTCCATCATGTCCACTTGGCCCATGTCCGTGATGATCAAATGGACCACGTCCATCATGTCCACTTGGCCCATGTCTGTGATGAGCAAATGGCCCATGCCCGGGGTGACCAAACGGCCCAAATCCAAAGTGAGCGAATGGCCCAAATCCGCCAGGACCAAACCCGTGTCTTCTATCAGATGGTCCAAAATCATGATGACGATGATGAGGTCTGGAATCGCAGCAATGATGATAATCAGGGCCATTTCTCGCAAGACTACAGCAGTGTCCATCGCCGAATCTGTCTGATCCCATTTCGTTGCTGTCTTGGAAGTTCCTATTACAAAAGCCTCTCATATTGATTGTGTATTGTTAATAGTGAGTACACAATATTTCCCTGCTGTCACAATACTGTAAAAGATGTATCTCGGAATAAAGTCGAAAGTGGAGTGCCGCTCTCGGAGAACGGACCGCTTAAATATATGAATAATGAGCGCTCTGTTGCGCAATCTTTTTCGCGGCTTATCAACTTTGTGAATAGAAAAATCTGATGAAATCTGGAAGCAATGAAAATAAAATAAAGTGAAATGAAATAAAAATAACACCAAAGAAAAGTTTGTTTGTGACACCAAAACTTTCAGTCGGCATGGCGTTGGGCCCCGACGCGATGGTGGTCTTCCGTGACCAGCCTTAAATTTTGGGAGCACTACGACGCCGCAGACACAATAATAACAATACTAATATCGGGATGAAATTTTAATAAAATTTCCTGATTATCAAAAAATTTCAGCTAACATTCCCGAGCCCGACGCACTGCACCACGGTTATTAATAGTTAATTTAAGTATGTGCAAGTTAAACATTTCCAGATCGATTAGATCGACTAGATGAAAAGTAAGCTGACTAGGTATTATAGGTGTTATCTTGAGGCCTAATATGAAATGCCGTCCATACCCAGTAATTTCACTGGCTATCTTAACGCTTTCACTTGGAGCACTTTGGGCAATCCCCTGGTAACAGTTACCCTAGCCTATAGACACTCGCAGCAACGAGTAGTAACTTGTGTTACGGTAACCAGTTACCATACCATAATTATGGCAAATTGTATTGCCAACTCCTTATTATATTCTATCTTGACCATAGAGTACTTGTATATGTAATCTTGGCATAGACGGGCCCTTTTTGAAGTTATGCTCTCATTCAAATTTCAGATTTCAAACCATTTGGAAAGAAATCCAGAGTGGGACTATCCACTTTCGACATATAAAATACAGCGAGTGCATATTTGTCGGTTCGTAAGAATCTAACTCAAGAACCACTAAACATATTTTAAGACAGATTATATGGTAAGGTAGAGAGTTTATTAGGAAAGGTTTTAGTCTATGTTACATCACGATATGACTTAAGAAAGTGGTGCAATAAGTGTTTTAGTGAAGTATGACGTAGTTTTGCCACTGCTTAGAGCTCTTACTTGGCTAACGTTTGCTAAACGTTATTATATACAATAAAACAAAGTACGGGAAAGTTAAAGATTCTAAAAAAGCCTAAAATCAACTAACCCACTTGTCAGTGAATATATTAAAACTCCTCTACGCGGCCGGAGCCGCGGGCTGAAGCAATCTCTATATAAATTTAATATTGTTTGAGTGTTTGTTTACCCATAATTTCAGGAATTTATTATTGTTATTCTGATAACGCAGATGAAACAATGAACTACGATGACGGTAAAATAAAATTTGCAAACAAATTACTTTTGACACATTTATTAAATTAAATATATTTAAACATATTCATTAAGATTATCAACAGAAATATCAATTATAACTAATATGAAATGAAAATTTTAAGTAACCTTCGGCCTCGATCATCCTCTACCTGACTCCTTCTCATTGGGACCATTCTTATAAGCCCAAACATGCTACATCTGTAGTAAGTTTCTAAAGCATTCTGTACATTATTTGATGCTACAGCATCAGCTAAAGGTTGGCATGTCTTGGAAATACCACTGGCGTTACAATTTCAAATCGATTGATTTGAAATTATAACGTCAGTGGTATTTCCAAGAAGATAAGATAAAGTAATATGTATTTCTTTTTCCCCATATGATAGAAATTGTAATTTTGAAGTGCTTTATATCTAGCCGATTGATAATTGATGAAAATGATAAACTTTATATGATAAGAATAGATGAGTGAGTCGTGGATACACAATGATGACGAATGGAAATAAATAAAATATGTGATGTTTTTTAAATTTTCCTTTTAATTCCCCAAAAAAAACCTAGAAATCCTCATCATCTTTTAGCGGAGCTACGTTCACTGTTGGACAAAGGCCTCCCATAATAATTTCCATGACCATCGATCCTGCTCTGCACGCGTCCAGCCTGCGACCTTCGCCAGATCGTCGGTCCACCTTGTTGGAAGCCTGCCCACGCTGTGTCTTCCGGTTCGTGGCGTAGAAACTTAATTATAAATAAATGAGGAAGTAAGGAAAGAGTCTGGAATTTCTAAACAAAGCCCTTTAGATAAGAACATGTTAGTTTATTGTTAAAGTAGATAGCCTTATCTACTTTAACAATAACCTAACATAGTGAGGAGGGTAGGAGGAGCTCGGTGGCGCAGTGGTTTGAGCGGTCTGGTTTCGATTACGGAAACAAAGCAACTTTCGCCATGGTCAATGGGAAATGGATGGGTCGATCAAAATTTGTGATCTCGAGCTCCACTGTGTTTCGGAAGGCACGTTGGTTGGCTTAGCCGTTGGTCCCGGTTGTTACTGCAACCGCTTGAACCTACCAGCCCGCATTGGGCCAGCGTGGTGGTGTAATGCCCCAAGGTCATGAGGAGCTTGGGCCATTACACCACTACCATTGATCCAGTCGAAAATTGAATCGCATTATCAGGTTTAGCGCTTAACTGTCAGCTATCGCAGCTAAATAACACTAGCTACCTTGTGTTTCTGATGTGAGAAAGGTCGCTAGAGCTCACTAACAAAGCGTTATGTTGGAAGGCTGTCCTTGTGCTGATAACGTTGAGCTTCCACTTGATTTTGCTCTTGGGTTAGCAAAGTAAAGTGCCCAATTCGGCCCAATTCAACTCAAGGAGCACCTTGGGCAATAACCTGGTAACAGTTACCCTAACCTATAGACACTTGTAGCAACGAGTAGTAACTTGTATTACGGTAACCGGTTACCATACCATATGGCAAATTGTGTGCTCACTGAAAGTGGGGCTGCCTATTGCCAACCACTCAGCATGAGCTCCTTATTATATTCTATCTTGACCACGGAGTACTTGTGTATTGATCTTGACATAGACGGGCCCTTTTAAAATTATGCTCGCATTCAAATTTCATATTTCAAACCATTTGGAAAAAGTCCAGAGTGGGGACTATCCTCTCTAGACACATAAAATAAAACGTCTGCCTATCTGTCTGTTTGTATGAATCTAACTCAAGAACCACTAAACAGATTTTAAGACGGATTTTAAGGTAAGGTAGAGGGTTTATTAAGAAAAGTTTTAGTCCATTTAACTAAAATGTAAAAAAGAATCAGATTTGCATGAACGTGTGATCTGTATTCTGTTTTTGTGCCAAATAAAAAATAAATAAATTAAGATCACGATATGACTAAAGAAAGTGGTAGGTACAATGAGTGTTTTAGTGAAGTATGACGTAGTTTTGCTACTGCTTAGAGCTCTTACATGGCTTACGTCGGCTAAACTTTTAATTTAAATAATCTTTTCCATAGTGCGCAATATGGATTTACAAAGGGTCGTTCGACTACTGATGCTGGTGTAGCTCTGTTAAGGCACATATTTGATGCATGGGAGAATTCACAAAATGCTCTTGGTATATTCTGTGACTTATCAAAGGCATTTGACTGCGTTGACCATCAGACGCTAATTTTAAAATTACAACACTATGGGGTTACAAATTCAGCTCTGAAGTTAATCTCATCTTACTTAAGTTCTAGAACTCAAATAGTTGACATCAATGGAACAAAATCTTCAGGGTCTTATGTCAAAATGGGAGTTCCACAGGGTTCAATTCTAGGGCCTTTTTTATTTTTAATATACGTAAGTGACTTACCATTCTTTGTTAAGGAATTTTGTGAGATTGTGTTGTTTGCAGATGATACTTCTTTAATTTTTAAATGTGATAGAAATAAGGTAAACTTTGACGACGTAAACAATGCGCTATCTCAAGTAATGAATTGGTTTAGTGTGAACAATTTACAATTGAATGCAAAGAAAACTAAATGTATTAAATTTATTTTACCTAATGTTAGGGAAGTGGATACAAACATTAAATTAAATAATCAGTCGCTAAATTTAATTCAATCCACCACATTTTTAGGCATTACAATCGATGCGAAACTCCAGTGGAACCCTCACATCACAACACTTTTTAGTAGACTTAGCTCCGCGGCTTATGCTATTAGAAAAATAAGGCAATATACTGATATTGCCACGGCGCGCTTGGTTTACTTTGGTTACTTCCATAGTATTATGTCGTATGGTATTCTTCTGTGGGGTAAAGCAGCAGACATTGAAACGGTATTTATCTTGCAAAAACGTGCAATTAGAGCAATCTACTGCCTTGCTGCTCGAACATCTCTTAGAGACGTATTTAAAGAAATAGATATACTAACAGTGGCTTCTCAATATATTTATGCTTGCATAATTTTTGTGCGTCAAAATTTAAATTCGTACTTAAGACACAGCGATGTACATGCATTAAATACAAGAAATAAAAATAAGTTGATCTTACCGTCTCTAAGACTGCATAAAGTTTTTAATACTTTTATGGGTCAAAGCATACTTTACTATAACAAGATTCCTAATAACGTACTAGACTTGCCATTTGACAAATTTAAAATTCACATTAAGAAAATTATATTATATAAATGACAAAAATGCTTGGTTGTAACTTATAATGTCATATAGTTATTTCCACCAATAGCATTTCATTGATTTTCTGGTTGCTGGAAGATGTCATGCTCTCTATAATTTTCTGCGGTGGTGGCGTCGTGTGCCGGGTCGCTCCGTTCCCTATAATATGGTTGAGCGGAGCGATGGCTGGCACATGCGTCATACTTGCGAACAGGTGCCACTAGTGGAAATGGTCATCTCTAAGCTTCCTTGATTTTGTAATAATTTACCTACATAGACATCAGGTGGTGTTGAGTCATTTGTCGTGCTTTGTATAAAAAAAAACCACTGACGTTACAATTTCAAATCAATTGGATCTGTAAAAGTTAGAAAGACACATTCATCAAGTAGGAAATGTGCTGATAGTCATCAAACCCTGATCAGTGACAACATCTTCATAAATTATAGCTTAAAACCATCTCGATCACGTAAGCTTTTTAATAATAAACCTGAATCAAAATCGGTCCGTTCGTCGAGATGCCACAGACAGACATCTCAAACTTATAACACCCCTATTTTTTATCGGGGGTTCAATATCAAACAATTGAAAATAACTTTTAAAATGCTAATCAAATCAAATATATTGTTCTTTATTTACATAGCGACAAGGTGCTTAATCCTTCAAAGGACTTCTGCAGCAATATCCTTTGTCTTCGTTTCATAGTCTCCCGAAAAACAGGAATCCATTTTTGATGGGCTGTCATGAAGAGAAGGACCGCGCTTATCTTCCTGATGGCAATGTTTTTGATGACCACATGATCCATGTCTGTGATGACTAAATGACCCATGTTCATGATGTCCACGGCTGTGATGTTCAAATGCTCCGTGTCTGTGTTGTACAAATGACCCATGTCTATGATGAGCAAATGGCCCCTGTCCGTGATGAGCAAATGGCCCATGTCTGTGTTGATCAAATGGCCCATGTCCGTGATGAGCAAATAGCCCATGCCCATCATGTCCACTTGGCCCATGTCCGTGATGAGCAAATGGCCCATGTCCATTATGACCACTTGGCCCATGTCCGTGATGATCAAATGGCCCGTTCCCGGGGTGACCAAACGGCCCAAATCCAAAGTGAGCGAATGGCCCAAATCCACACGTGCCTTCTGTCAGATGGTCCAAAATCATGATAATAATGATGAGTTCTGGAATTGCAGTAATAATGATAATCAGGGCCATTTCTCCCAAGACGACTGTAGTGACCATCGCGGAATCTGTCTGGTCCCATTTCGTTGCTGTCTTGGAACTTCCTATCACAAAAACCTCTCATATTGATTGTGTATTGTTAATAGTGAGTACACAATATTTCCCTGCTGTCACAATACTGTAAAAGATGTGTCTCGGAATAATGTCGAAAGTGGAGTGCCGCTCTCGGAGAGCGAACCGCTTAAATATATGAATAATGAGCGCTATGCTGTGCAGCCTTTATCACGGCTTATCAACTTTATGAATAGACGAATCTGATGAAATCTGGAAACAATGAAAACAAAATAAAGTGAAATGAAATTAAAATAACACCAAAGAAAAGTATGTTTGTGACACCAAAACTTTCAGTCGGCATGGCGTTGGGCCCCGACGCGATGGTGGTCTTCCGTGACCAGCCTTAGGTTTCGGGAGCACTGTGGCGCCGCAGAGACAATAATAACAATAATAATACCGGGAAGAATTTTTAATAAAATTTCCTGATTATAAATAAAAATCAGCAAACATTCCTGACGCACTACACCACGGTTATTAATAGTTAAATTTAGTTTTTTGCAAGTCAAACATTACCAGTTTGATTTCAAATCCAGTTGCAAAAGAATGGTTTTATATAGATGACTAGATGAAAAGCAAACTGACAGTATTTCAGGTGTCATCTTGAGGCACTTTTGACAACTTTTTCTAAAATATACGAAATCGCAATAGCGACTCGTTTGTATGTGTATTGCGAAAAATTTAATATATTTAACGACAGTCAAAACAGATTTCGCAAAAATAAGTCAACTTCATTAGCCGTATTCAAATACTTACAAAACATATTAAATGTAGTAGATAGTAAAAAAGATAGTAATGAGTAAGGCATATGACCGGGTTTTGTATCCTATCTTATTATAAAAGTTAAACGGTATAGGGGTGAGAGGGCCGGCTTATGTTTCGTTTGAATCTTATCTTCGAAATAGAACCCAATACGTAAAAATAGAGTATCATGATCATTCAACAAGGGAAATTTCAAAAATTCTATCACTAAATTAAATGTCAATAAATCTATACCGCAAGGGAGCGTACTCGGCAGTGTTCTATTCCTGATTTACATTAAAAACCTCCCTAATATAATAGATAGTCCGTGCACATTATTCGCCGACGATGTGTCTGCGTTAATCCCCTGTAAAAATGTAACGGAATGTGCTTTTCCTTGTTATTGCAGGTGTCTATAGGCGGCGGTAACCGCTTACCACCATGTGGGCCGTCAGCTTGTTTGTCATCTAGTTGTATAAAAAAAAATCGAGGTTCACCTATACCTTATACCAACTTAAAAAGTGCAGTGATGAACAGACCGGGTTAAATGCGTTCATATGCATATGCCCACTCCAGGCTACTGTACGGCATAGTTTTGTGGGGGAATAGCGTTCACATCTTAAAATTATTTAAGCTTCAGAAACGGTGTCTCAGAATTATTCTTAATATAGATGGAAGAATAAGTTGCCGGTCATTCTTTACCAGTGAAGGAATCTTAACCATCACATGTCTGTGCATATTAGAGATATGTATCTTTGTAAAAAAACATACCTATCTCTTCTCCCAACAAGAACGCCCCAAAAAATTAAGGCCACGCATAAGACTAGCTCCTTCTAGTTCAAAACTAAATTTTATACATACAGGCCCCTTTGCAATGGCTGTGAAAATATAATATATAATAAAATCCCCGAAGTAATAAAAACAGAAAATAACATAGATAAATTCAAGAGAGTACAAAAAAACATTTTTGCTTGAAAAATGCTTTTATTCATTGCAAGAGTTTTTTAATAGTAAATATATCTTAAATTGTATTATTTTCTAATCTTTAATAACATTGTATTCTTTATTCACATTTAAGTGTTAACTTTAATGTTTTCCAGTCTCATATATTTTATTACAAAATGTTTTTAATTATGTACTAAGTTTTAAAAATTTATTATTTGATAATTTTTCGTATTTTAACTAGTACTATTATGTTGCAAATTGACCTGACAAGGTTCATTACAACTTTGTATACCACATGAGTGCAATTAAACATTTGAATTTGAATTTGAATTTAAGATGAAATGCCGTCCATGCCCAGTAATTTCACTGGCTACCTTTCCCTTCAATCCGAAACACAGCAAACTGTTTCACGGTTTAAATAAGAAAAGCGGTGGTACAGCACGTCAAGTGCAACAGTTGCACTACGAAAGCCGCCTCTATTACGAACGCAGTAAGGGCGGTCTCAAGGTCAAACTGTTACGCTTGATGTGCTGTTGCCTGTACCTACCGTGATGACCCTTTAACTTGAACAACTGAACTTTCAAAAGAGTGACTACGTAACTTGGGGTAACACCAAGCCAAAAATAAAGTTGCTTACAGATGCACCGTTTTGTTAAATAAAATACACTGTGATTACACCTCGCTAAATATTGAATATTACAAATGTAACCGAAGTGGTTAGGTTAAAAATTGCATTCAGTGCGGGCCTTCCACACTAATATCCGATGAAAATCTTTAAGTTTGAATATGATAAATGTTTGAATTTTTCAAACATTTATAATAATGTTAAAATCAAAAATTAAAAATCTTTAAGGATAGAGATCGGAAGTCCTCAATGAACAACAGTCAAGTTATAAAACCATATTATGATTTTAATAATGTCGATAATGCTGACGGTCACCCATCTAGCTTTGATCTTAGATAAGTTATCTATCACTAAATATTATGAAATAAAAACTGTATGGGTTTTTTGTTTCTTTTTTTAAATTTTTGTTGATTGACACACACTTGAATATTTTTCTATGCACAGTTACAATATTTCTTTGCATTGCGTCATTATTATTATTATTATATTTAAAGCACAGCAAATGACTCAACCACCTGATCGTCGTCTGGGTTTCATCGTGCCTTTGCACGGCTACGGGCATCGAGCTTAGGCTCATTGCCCGGGCATCTTCTCGGTGAGCTAACACTCACCGGTCATCGGGCATCGCCCTAGTGGCGATGGCCCCCTCTTTGCGCCTATGCTGCGACCCCGGCTTGGGAGGCGCGGTCTGCCCCACAGGTGAGATGACGTTCGTCAAGGCCCGTTGAGCGCCTGCGAGCGGGCCGCGGCTTAAACTTCCGCCAGGGGAGCTTGAAGTTAGAGGAGGGTGGACTAAATGGTAGCCATGCATTGGCGTTAGCGGTGATGGTGGTAGCGGTGCGGCGGTGCCTCGGCGAGCAGCGCGAACTCTAACGCGCTCAGCTCGAGGCAACTGGAGGTCATGTCAGGCAGGGTGTGCTCTTCGTACGCAGCCTCATGGGCGCGTACTTGAGCACGGGTCAGTCTGGTGGTTGGCGTATCGTGCATAGCGAGCTCGGCACACGGGGGTGAGGGTTCTGTGGCGTGCTGCGAGCCGTACACGATACGCAATCGTATTCGGGGTTGGTCGCTTCCTCGCGGGGGTGCAGCTGTTGGTGGTGGTTCCACCACCTGATGTGAATCGGTAAGAAGAGTCCATATGCAAAGATAGCTAGTGCTGCTTTAAACATACTGTTATAGCCGCCCCACCACTTTGCCGAAACCCACTATATTCACTTATTTTCTTTAAACAAACACTGAGTAATAGTTATTGTGCTATTTTATTTAAAAACGATACTATCTTTTATCTTTTATAGAAAAGAAATACATACGTAGGAAGAAGCTCGGTGGCGTAGTGGTTTAAGTGCTCTGGTTTCGATCACGGAAACAAAGCAACTTTCGCCATGGTCGATCTCGGAGTGCGTCAATAAAAAATTGTGATCTCCAGTTCCTTTGTGCTTGGGAAGACACGTTGGTAGGGATTTGGCCAGGATTTAGCCAGCGTGGTAGTGTAATGGCCCAAGCTCCTCATCTGTTTCTCTCATGTAGCCTGTGCCCAGCAGTGGGATGTATAAAGGCTGGTGGCATTATCCACTCGAAAATTGAATCGCACCATCAGGTGTAACTGTCAGCTATCACAGCTAAATGACACTAGCTACTTTGTTGTATTCCTGCTGTGAGTAAGATCGCTGGAGCTCACTAAAAAAGCGTTATGTTGGAAGGCTGTCCTTGTGCTGATAACGTAATCCACTTGATTTTGCTCTTGGGTTAGCAAAGTGTAGTGCACAATTGGGCCCAAGGAGCACCTTGGGCAATCACCAGGTAACAGTTACCCTAGCCTATAGACACCCACAGCAACGAGTAGTAACTTGTATTACGGTAACCGGTTACCATACCATATGGCAAATTGTGCGCTCACTGAAAGTGGGGCTGCCTATTCACAGCATGAGCTCCTTATTATGTTCTATCTTGACCACCGAGTACTTGTGTATTGATCTTGACATAGACGGGCCCTTTTAAAATTATGCTCGCATTCAAATTTCATATTTCAAACCATTTGGAAAAAGTCCAGAGTGGGGACTATCCTCTCTAGACACATAAAATAAAACGTCTGCCTATCTGTCTGTTTGTATGAATCTAACTCAAGAACCACTCAACAGATTTTAAGACGGATTTTAAGGTAAGGTAGAGGGTTTATTAAGAAAAGTTTTAGTCCATTTAACTAAAATGTAAAAAAGAATAAGATTTGCATGAACGTGTGATCTGTATTCTGTTTTTGTGCCAAATAAAAAATAAATAAATAAAGATAACGATATGACTAAAGAAAGTGGTAGGTACAATGAGTGTTTTAGTGAAGTATGACGTAGTTTTGCCACTGCTTAGAGCAGTTACGTGACTCACGTTGGCTAAACGTTATTATACACGGTGTATCAGAAGTACCCAAAAAAAAGAAATTCTTCATCGAAAACTCAAAATGAAAATGTCACTACTCTAGTGATCGGCTGTGAATGTCATTCAACCTAAAATTTCAATCAAATCAATAGACTATATTTCCAAAGACTAGAATATGCAAACTATTAGTACCGTCGATTCCTTCTGAGATGCAAAAAACTTTCTTTGCCGATAAAACTTATAGTACGATGCCTTAATTTCTAATACGATTACAAGTAATAATAATTTTATTGAACTAATCATTTATTTTTTAATTTTTATAACAATTATTTATCTTTTTGTTTAGGTGTTGTTTATTATTTTTAAGCAATAAATTGCTATTAGTATCGATTTCGCATATTACGTAAAAACCTTTAAATAAATAGAGTATGTAAAATCAAATTGCACTAATCTAACTAAGCACTCATCTGCTACCGCTTAGTCTTTGAAAATACTAGACTTGCAGCAGAATTCACCGCCATTTGAAAAAATACACCTCGGGTTCCGCATTTATTTTTTAAACTTAAATAATACGTAAGTTTTCGTACATACCGGAGTATTCAAATACAGTGACAGGGTGGGAGGTACATATCTTTATCAAAAAATGCGCGATGTGAAAAGGTGTGATGTTATTTTCAAGCTGTTTTGTTTATGTCACAGCGCGATATTGCACAATCGAAGCGAAGGGTCAAACGAGAACAGGGTTCAAAATTACTATTAAATGGAAATAAACTACGTGACGCATCGCTCTGGGTCAATAAAACTGGTTTTTATACCATTACGTGTAAAATGGCCTACCTGATGACTGCCGTTATAAAAAATTGTATGGTATGGTAAGTCACTGACATAGCTCATAGGATAAGCAAGTTGAAGTGAGAGAAGTGAAGGGATTGAAGGGAAAGGTAGCCAGTGTAATTACTGGTCATGGACGGCATTTCATCTTAGGCCTCAGGATGACAACGCACCTGCAATATCAAGTGTTTTTCCTTGTTATTGCAGGTGTCTATAGGCGGCGGTAACCGCTTACCACCAGATGGGCCGTCAGCTTGTTTGTCATCTAGTTGTATAAAAAAAAAAAAAGTGGCGTGGGCAGGGCACATAGCACGCTGAACAGTCGGCTGGTTAGGCGTTCAAGTTTTAAAATGGCGACCACATACCGGGAAGTGCAAAGAAGGACGGCCTCCCACTAGCTAGATGGACAGAAGACCTGGTCAGAGTCGCGGGGAGCCGTTGGATGCAGCTGCCAAGAACCATTTCATTTGGAAATGGGTGGGGGAGGCCTTTGTTCAGTAGTGGACATCAGAGGTTGGTATGATGATGTTAATGATGATATGGTAGTAGTAAGTGGTCACAATGAACGCGCATGTACTATTAACGTGCTGTCGACGGAATTACCTACGCATTTAAGCGGGCCGAAGTCTTCACTTGGATTTAAAATGTACCGGCCTTCCCTTTATTTTACAAGCTTTTCCTTTAAATGAGCATGATCTAGCAAGGTTATTTGTCGGTCAAAATTAAATTGTAAGATTATGTAAGTACTAGGAGTTCAGAGGAGATTCAAAAATTTGGTTTACATTTTTTCCGATGAAACCCTAAACGCCCCCAAATGTGTCATTGGTTCACAACATTTTATTTAAAAGATATTTTTTAATACTCGATATAAAAAAAACAGAGCAGAGTACTGCCGGATTATGACTAAGTGCCTATAAACTGTTGATTAGGTAGTGTTTGCGACCGTGCTCGCTTGTATATGTTTTTACTTATTTTGTAACCTACTTTTTTAACGTTGAAAAAATGGATCTTACTGGGCTTCGAATGCAAGACAAGCATTTAACGGTTTGTTTGCGTCGTTGGCGTAATTATGTTACACTACTTCTTATACCACAGATACATAAAAGTACAAATACAGAAGATTCACTCCGAAAAATCATCTTAACATTTAATTAAATAGCTCTTGCTTGCCACGATAATTAAATCCAATTTAAGTCCAACAGCGCTCTAATAACCCTCTTAACGAAAACTAAAACCTTGTATTATTTTTTGGTACCAGCCTTAGCTTGGACCCAATAGTTATAAGGATACTAAAGTCAAAGTTGTTTATTGAATAGAATAGAATAGAAAAAAGTTTATTGGGCACAATAATACAATAATACTTAAATTACTTATTGCGATCCATACCTAAAATAATTTTACTAAACTAAAAAACTTGTTAAATGTTGACAATCCCTGTCATTCCCCGTACGCATGCGCAGAACGAAAAAACAGCGGCGCAGAGCGGCGCGCGCAGACTACCTATTTCAAAGCCGCTTCCCGCTTTGTCGGCTCGTCAGTGTCACCTCATCTGTTTCCTAGCTCAGTTGATCATAAGTTCATAAAGTGTAGTCGCGTATAATTTTATCTCTGATCGTCGTTATTCTTATTAAATATTGCGAGATAATGCTATGTGTATGCCATGAGTAGGTATGTTGGCATCGATTACAAGGACGATGACGATAATATGGTGCGAAATGCGACACAGGCCGTGTCGGTCCCGACGACGGTCGTCGTTGTTGAGGCAGCAAGGAGGAGTAGGTACACTTTGAACTGCTTCTCTAATCTTAGGGCTATGTTGTAAGTGTTATGTTGTTGTGTAAGATATTCATGTGAACTGTAAAGCTGTGTTGATTGAGTTAAGTGGTCCCGCTTGTTAGGTGAGCCGTCAGCTTACTTGTCATCTTGCGTTGTTGTATAAAAAAAGTGTTTTTAGTTCGAGGTAAGTTGTTTTTTATTTCTAAATGGTAGGATAGTGCTAGTACTATTACATAGTACCTAATTGATTGATCCGTGATAAATTTTTAACCACATTTATCGATCTTACGGGTTCTTGTGTGTGATAAATACATACCTACTCAATTAAAATTATTTTTATTTTTGGTTTACGGCTTAAAACCTTAGTTTATTCATCTGAGCTATTATGTAGATAGAACCTACCTACTCAGATTGTTACTTCAATACAACTTTAAAATTTATTTGTGGTTTTTATGTTGACTCATACCTATCTTGATTCTCACTCACTTAATATTCTTGTAAAGTATTCAATAAAGTTATCTAATATCTATTTATCTTTTTTGTACTTAGCCTAGTAAAATAAATACCTTAATTGAGGAATTATTGGTTATTTATTTTAGGTTAATAATTGATCAAATAAATATTAGCTACCAGGAGTAGAAAAGTTTCTAACAGAAGGAGGTATTTATGTCTGTTAGGGGGAATGAACTTAGAATAGAGCTGCGCTTCAATGTCGATTATTTTATTATTTTATCAAAAATAATTAATTTTTCAGCATGTCATAATGTCATACTACAGTTGTCATACATTGGTAATAAACTCTACACAAGGGACCCATTTACACCCTTTTCACTTTATTTGTATTTTTGGTACACCCTGTATACAATGAACTGTACTGGAAAGTTAAAGATTCTAAAAAAGCCTAATATCAATTAAAGTTAGAAAGTTAGAAAGACCCAATTATGAAGTAGGAAATGTGCTGATAGTCATCAAACGCCTGATCTAATCGTCATGAATTATAGCTAAGAACCATCTCGATGACGTAAGCATTTAAATAACAAAACCGGAATTAAAATCGGTCCATTCGTTTAGGAGCTACGATGCCACAGACAGACATCTCAAACTTATAACACCACTCTTTTTTATTCTTTTTTATTATGGGTTTAAAATCAAACAATTTAAAATAAATTTGAAAATGCTAATCAATTAAATATATTCTTTTTCATTCACATAACGATAAGGTTTAATCCTTCAAAGGACTTCCAGAGCAACGTTCTTTGTCTTCGTTTCGTAGTATCCCGAAAAACAGGAATCCATTTCTTGATGGGCTGTCATAAGGAGAAGGACCGCGCTTATCTTCCTGATGGCAATGTTTTTGATGACCACATGATTCATGTCTGTGATGACCAAATGACCCATGTTCATGATGTCCATGGCTGTGATGGTCAAATGCTCCGTGTCTATGTTGTACAAATGGCCCATGTCCATGATGAGCAAACTGCCCATGTCCGTGATGAGCAAATGGCCCATGTATGTGTTGATCAAATGACCCATGTCCGTGATGAGCAAATGGCCCATGTCCATCATGTCCACTTGGCCCATGTCCGTGATGAGCAAATGGCCCATGTCCATCATGTCCACTTGGCCCATGTCCGTGATGAGCAAATGGACCATGTCCATCATGTCCACTTGGCCCATGTCCATGATGAGCAAATGGCCCGTGTCCATCATGTCCACTTGGCCCATGTCCGTGATGAGAAAATGGACCATGTCCATCATGTCCACTTGGCCCATGTCTGTGATGAGCAAATGGCCCATGTCCATCATGTCCACTTGGCCCATGTCCGTGATGATCAAATGGACCACGTCCATCATGTCCACTTGGCCCATGTCTGTGATGAGCAAATGGCCCATGCCCGGGGTGACCAAACGGCCCAAATCCAAAGTGAGCGAATGGCCCAAATCCGCCAGGACCAAATCCTTGTCTTCTGTCAGATGGTCCAAAATCATGGTGACGATGAGGTCTGGAATCGCAGCAACGATGATAATCAGGGCCATTCCTCCCAAGACGACAGCAGTGTCCATCGCCGAATCTGTCTGGCCCCATTTCGTTGCTGTCTTGGAAGTTCCTATCACAAAAGCCTCTCATATTGATTGTGTATTGTTAATAATGAGTACACAATATTTCCCTGCTGCCACAATAATGTCACAATACTGTAAAAGATGAATCTCGGAATAAAGTCGAAAGTGGAGTGCCGCTCTCGGAGAGCGGACCGCTTAAATAAGTATATGAATAATGAGCGCAATGTTGTGCAATCTTTCGGCTTGTCGGCTTATCAACTTTGTGAATAGACGAATCTGATGAAATGTGGGAGTAATGAAAATAAAATAAAGTGAAATAAAATAAAATAAAAATTACACCAAAGAAAAGTATGTTTGTGACACCCGAACTTCCAGTCAGCATGGCGTTGGGCACACGACGCGATGGTGGTCTTCCGTGATCAACCTTAGATTTTTGGAAAACTAAAACTGGAGGTAATAATAACAATAATAATGCGGGGGAAAAAAATCCTGATTATCGAAAAAATATTTAAATTAAATAATATAAAAATCGTTCAATATAAATAAAAAATGAGTTGTTTTTTTATTGATTCACAAACTTGGATATTTTTGTATGCATAGTTACAATGTTTCTCTGCATTACGTCATTGCTATTATTATTATTTTAATATTCAAAACACGGCAAATCACTCAACACCAGCTGATATTGTATAGTTATTGTGTTATTTCATTTTAAAAATGATACTATCTTTTAATTACTAAGTAATTTTTCAAACATTTATTATAATGTTAAATCAAAAATTAAAACTATCTTTTATCTTAAAGAGAAAAGAAAGACATACGAAAACAGTAAAAAAAATTACGTAATATTGCGTTTAGATTTTTTGCACAAAGCAATGCAATATTGCAACACTTGTGAAATTGTCAACCAATAAGAGTGGAGAGGGGACTTGAGAGAGGTAGGGCATAGTAATATTGTTCACTCTTATTAAAGGCCCATTTATATAACTCAAGTTTCTTGCCAGTAGCATACAATTAATTTGAAGCCAGAAATGACTTGAATAGTCTAAACAAACCATTAAATTTAATCATTTAATTGGGCCTTTATGTTTAGCAGCGTCTGTGTGTTATCTTTACCTTTCAGAAGATCGCAGCTGTATAAGGTATCGACAACAAAACGAGAACAAATTAAAACATGGACTATATTAGTTCGTAGAAATGTATTGCAACTTACAAATAAATATTATACATTTGATAATTTTATAACATCTCTATGAAATATTGCAGCCAATGGTAGATTATTTTGTACAAATGTCACTTCAATTACTTTTGGAAAACTAATTAAATAACCTACTTAATGTTAAATCAATTGGATTTTTCAAGCAGCTCGTTTCTCTTAAATTATAAAAAATGTTCCAGCAATAACTTAACGCGGATTTGCTTTTTCCCTCGTGTTTAAGTTATAAAACATGGCTAATGCACTTAATGTTGCTTTATCTATTTAATATTAGAAGTTTTTTCTATAAATCTATCTGCAACTGCATATTATAAAAGTAAAATTAGTAGTTATATTAAAGGTGCTGCCACACTGCTGTTTAAAAATATTTACAAACATTTTCTAATACTAATACATTTACTAACAAATGTTAGAAATTGTTATATTCTGTTAGGAATTGTTAAATGTTTTAAGTGCTCCTACACGGATGGAAAATGTTTACAAACATTTATAACATTCGAAATTATTTAACAACATAACATTTGGCCTGGATTATATTGTTATAATGTTTTATTTTGTTACAATTTGTTAACTAGTTTAGAAATGTTTACTAACATTATCTAACATGAAAACATTTCCTAACATTGTGATCGTATGTTTCTTAACAAATGTTTACTAACGCTTATAAACATTTTTAAACAGCAGTGTGGCAGCACCTTATTGCAATAACAAAACGCAAAAAGCAACTATAGTTTGGCATTTTTTATGCCATCGTTTAAAAATAAACGGGGCGCTATAAAATATTTTTCAATGCACTAAAAATTCTAAATATAGGTACCTCTTCACCCTATGTGAAGGAAGGAGTGCTGTTCAAAATTAAAATTATCTTAAACCCAGGCTTCAAACATTTTGTGGTCCTCTCATTTTTCTACAATAAAGTATAATATATTAATCAAGCATTTATAACATTTTCAAGACTTACTATAGGAAAAGTTAAGAATATCTAAACATTTCTATTATTTTGTGGCTACATGGCCTAGTTTAGAATTACGTAACGTTCACAACTACCCCACTCTCCCCTATTCCCCCCGGTTTTTACCTTAAACACGATCTGCAGTTTTTGACCAGCTTTTTTGACGCAAATTTAAACTCTATATTATAAGCATATTGAGCATCCGAGAATGTAATTTTGTATCAGATTGTCAACTTCCGCTAATTACACGCCGCGATTATTTTGCCTTGTGTGGATAATAAAAAATACTGATGATAGTTAAATGGCGTTACGTTTGATGTAAAACGGTGGGTTCTGGTCTGTTTTTATATATTTTTTGTCTCTTACGAGCCCATTGGCGTCTCAACAGGAATATAAAAAATATTCTGACAAATTACCTTTCTAATGGTATTTTTTTAACTTTTTTATTCAATAGCTTAGCGCTTTTACGATGAATACTCAAGATATGATTCATATATTTTTTTATTGACAAGGGTAGTTATTTATTTATGACCAAGCTGAGTCAGATATTATTTATTCATTTATTTACTTGACAATTAATGTACAGACGACATCACATCAAGTGTAACAGTCGCACTACGAAAACCGCATCTATTGCGAACGGAATAAGGGCGGTCTCAAGGTCAAACTGTTACGCTTGATGTGCTGTCGACTGTACATACGAAAGAAATCAACAATGAAACCACAAACAAGGGCAACAGAGTACTGAGGAACTGCTTATTCCTCAATGAAATCTCTTCCAGCAGCGCTACTAATGGTAGAAATCATCATCATCATCATTACCGGCCTATATACGTCATAAGCCATGAGGAGTTTGGGCCATAGCACCACCACGCTGGCCCAATGCGGGTTGGTGGGTTAAAGCGATTGCAGGAACAACCGGGACCAACAGCTAAGCGTGCCTTCCGAAGCACGGAGGAGCTCGAGATAACAAACATTGATTGACCCATCCCACGATCGACCATGGCGAAAGTTGCTTTGTTTTTCATATCGAAACCAGAGCGCTCAAACAATACGCCACCGAGCTCCTCAAGCATGATAGAAATGGAGTGTTCTAAACTATAATCAACATAATAAATACGACAAAAAATTGAAAAATATTAGTTCGTATTAATGGTTTGCCACTTTCAAAAACATCTTGTTCATTTGCTAATTTCAGGACATTTGTACGTCATGAAATAAACATCATGAAATTAACAATTAATGAATAAAATGTTTTTGATAGTGGCAAACCATAGCCCTACCACTGTCATAATGTAACTTTTGGAAATGAACAATTTTGAATTTGAATATTTTGAATAAACTAAAGCGTTCATTAATACGGTGGTGACGACAAATACGAAAATAAGTTAAAACATGGGCTATATTACTTCGTGTCGGGAGAAGCAGCGGCGGTATTGGCGGGCTCTGTCCCCTGGGACCTGGAGGCGAGGGCCCTCGCGTCAGTGTATTACTGGCGTGAGGAGGCGCGCTCCCGGGGAAGGGACCCAACGCCGCGTGATATAGAGTACCGACGCGACGGATTGCAAGAGGCAGCGCTAGAGCTATGGGTTCGGAGGCTCGCGCAGGTTAGCGCTGGAGCCCGCACGATCGGGGCGGTTGGTTCAGTTCTTAAGCAGTAGGTGGGTAGGCAGCACGGGGCCCTGACATTCTGCATGACACAGGTCCTCACGGGGCACGGATGCTTCGGAGGATACCTGTGTCGGATCGTCGAAAGGGAACTGACTGCCACTTGCCACCATTGCGACGGCTGCCCCGACGAAGAGGCGCAACACGCGCTGGAGTTGTGCCCTGCGTGGGCGGAGTAACGGCGGGCATTGAGTGCCATTGTGGGAGACGACATCTCCCTTCCGACCATAATTAAGAAGATGCTCGAGAGCGACAGGTCGTGGCAGGTAGTCTTTGCTTACTGCGAGGCCGTGATGTCGAGGAAGGAGGATGCAGAGCGTGTGCGGGAAGCAGTCGCCACTTCTGGCATTCGCCGCCGAAGGACAGGGCGGAGGAGAAAAGCTTTCGGTCGGCTCCTGCCGCCGTAACATCTTTGGGCTCCCGGAACGGTGGGGGGCCGTATCCCGGCTTGCACAGCCCAGTCGGCGCGCCTACGCAAGACGCACAGACTTTAAACGCGAGTAAGACCTTTTCATCCCCTTCTCTTCCCCCCAATGAAACTTTGAGTAGGGACTGGTCCGCAGGTAAACCGCCTTGACGACACAACGGTGAAATGTCCTCGGGCCATCCCGTGATGTCGTCAAAAAGTGGTTCAGAAGGTGCGTCGCTAAAGAGTTTGGTGGGTGAGAGTCCCACACACCCTCCCTTCTTCCCCCCGGGAGTTGGGAGGTCGGCAGATAGAGAGCCCCCACACACCGTCCCTACTCCTGGAGTTGGGAGATCGGCTGGTAGAGCTTCTCCTCAGCGTCACAAATTAGAAAAAAAAATGGGCTATATTACTTCATAGAAATGTTTTGCAACTTTCAAATACATCTTATTTATTTGATAATTTCATGACATTTCCATGAAATAATGCAGCCAATGCTTACTTTATCGTTACCACGCGAAAACTGTTACAGTGAAGCGCCAATTACTTTTTGGGGGAGTTCCCCACTACAGCGTGATGTTTTTTTTATTTTTTTTTTTCACGCTTAATTGTTTTGTTTAGAAACTCATTTGTAAATTAGTTTTGATAGCCACAATTTATGAGCAATTGAGCACAGAATTCTCGCATGCAGTAGTTTAACCACTCTAGTTAACGAGGCTAGCTCTCTGCAGTTAATGTCTGCAAATGCTTGGAACTAAATATTTCTCTGCTAAAGCTGCTATTGACTTTGATTTGGTGCTTTGAGATTACATCTGAGTGCTAAAAGGGTGTATTAAAGGAATTCAGAGGTCTTATAAAATGATCTCGCTTATTTTATGTTTCATTCTGACTACATGAGTTGTTGTCGGAATCTTCTCGGTAGTTCAACTTTTGAAACCAGTGTAAATTCAGACACGACAGACAGGCAGAGATATTGCAAAGGTATAGACAAACGCAAACGGTGCTTATCTCTGGTGCGCGGAGTCTGAGCTAGCCCCAACTCCATACTGGTGTTATTTGCCGGCAGGTTTGATTGTTGTTACATGAATCTTTGCAATATGATTCATGTGGCAACAATTCAAAAGTTCTGAACATTTGATTGAATTAATTCTACTTGTTGAAATTATATTTCATGTGACTTTCCTTACACTAGTTTATAAGTTATCCTGTAACTAACACACTGGGCCCTGATGCCTGAAATAAAAGATTATTATTATTATTATTATGACATTGTAAGTTACCGTGAATTCAGACATGACAGACACTATGACGTTGTTAGTTAATATATTTTTGTGAAAGTCATACAAATGTGATTTTAGACGATTCATGGCCTATTGAATCAGAGTTTTATCACAAGTAAATATGTTTAATGAAGAAGAATGAAGTTTCTTGAAAGAGATTGCTGCTTACCAACAAAGCAGCCCATAAATATATTTTTCGTACCACTTGCTCAAAAAAGTGGCATTCTGTGCCACGAAAAGCGAACATAACAATAGTCATTTTTAATCTGGTAAAAACAGGGAAAGGAAATTGTACTGAATTTCATTCATCCTCCAGGGGGAGAATGTGATTTAAATTTGGAATACTTACCGAAATTTATACTGAACTACATCTGTGTTTACACCATTGAGTTTGTATATAAAGCATTATACATCTTTTCGAAAAAGGAATACGCATTTATTGTGCAGTTATGATTATTAAATAAAATTACGAAAACCGACGAGGCCGTATTTTGCCGGCCGATACGGCCGATAATTGGACAAATGTTTCGAATGTTAACTTTTACTTTTAACTGTCATTATTTTTAATAAATGCTTATCTCATATTATTATTGTGTTAATTTTTTCGCAAATGGTACGAAAAATAGAGTATTTTCCTCGGTGATAAAGCTGTCTTAGTCTTGGGTGAACTTAAATCCCTCGCTACACTCAGGACTCGTCTTAAATCCCTCGCTTCGCTCGTGGTTTAAGTTTTTAACACCCTCGCTACGCTCGGGAGTAAACCTCGAGTCCTTCGTTACGCTCGCGATTTAAATCGTCACCCGCGACAGAAGACACTGCTTTATCCCCTTGGTTAATAATCTACTATTATTGTTGACTATTATCTATTATGTACCGCTCGTCTTAGAAATTTTTACGAGAGGCCTTTGCTCAGAAGTGATTGCCTTTCGGCTGAAGTGCTGATGATTTTACTATTCTGTATAGCTGATGATGATGATGATTTATTTATTTTATTTAATTACACGGGTATATACCCAATTACATAATTAAATCAAAATTAAAAAATTTAGCTATATTTCTTAAAACTACTACAACTCTCACAGAACGATAAGCACGTTGACGAGACATTGCTCCATTTATCAAAAAATACATCAATATCGGGGTGATGGTCTAGGAGTGCATTGAGTGCGGTATGCATGCGGCACACCGGGGACTGCGCGCGCGCCACGGTGCGGCTCGCGGACCGCGCGAACTACACGCGCCGGCGACACGCTCGTTGCGTATATGATTTTCAGGCACGTGAAGCCGCATCAGCTTCTCAACTAGTTCGGTACATTGAATGTCACCGCGTAAAATCTTTAACGCCACATGAATTTGGTCCTTCTGTCGTCTGACCTCCAAAGAATGCATTCTGAGCATTCCCAGCAAGAATTTCGTAGGATATAAGAACGGATAATAACCGTAACTTCTCACACATTTGTTCAAATTAACTATCAGATGTGATTTTTTTATTAGCTTCTTATTCGTGTTGAAGTCCTCGCATGGAGACCACGTACTAGAAAGCGCAAAATAGGCCTCCCACTAGATGGAGAAATGACTTGGTCAGGGACACAAGGAGCGGACGGATGCAGGCTGCGCAGAGCGGTTTCATTTGGAAATCGATAGGGGAAGCGTTTGTTCATCAGTTGATATCATGATGATAATGTAAGGACCCTTCAGTGGGCCGTTAAGAGTCGGAAGGTCAAAGAAATTTCTGATTGCCCCCTACTCTTTTAATTTTAAGAAGTCTAGCCAGTCATATTTATTCGCTTGCAAGAATTCACAACTACTAAATTTCAAGAGAAATTTCAAAGGTATTTTGGGGAGCATACGTGGCAACGGAAACCCCGTTTGAAATATCCGTTGTGGACCCTCTCCAGTCGCTTAGCGCCGATTCCATCCCCCCAGCTAAGCTTTGAATACTGAATCTAGTGATGCTAAATTCGCTTTGGGAACGGTGCAAGTGACAAGCGTATGTTATAAGACTGAGGCCACATATGCTACAAAAAAGCAACTCATCTCAACACAACTTTGTCGAGCATGTGGTGAATGCCAGGAATCAATGACGCATCTCTTGTGTCATTGTGATGTCCTGACTAGAACTGGAATGAACCTTCTAGAACTGGCATATCCAAAACCAGAGGACTACAGCCTCTTTTTGTTTTAAGGTATAGTACACAGGAATAGTATCGATAGTTTTTCTGCGCATAATTCATCTTGTGTTAGGATCCTATTAGAACGTAGGCACGACAAGCCGTTGGTCCTGGTTGTTACTGCAATCGCTTTAACCCATCAACCCGCGTTGGGCTAGCGTGGTGGTGTTATGGCCCGAACTTCTCATGTTTTTCTTCCATTGACATAATATAGATTGTAAATGATAATAATGTAAAACATTCATAAATAAACGTGTTTTTTAAATATTTTAATATCATAATGATATGACACTTTGCAAGTATATAGGTATTTGCAGTGTGTGTTTCATTTACAACTATTAAGTTTGTTTTTAAAATTTCGGTTACAATATTTCATGATAGCAGGGTAGCTCCAGATCATATTAATAAAATAATCATAATATTCATACACTCACACCTCTTATCTTGCCCAAAGTAAGCATGATTAAAAGCCTGTGTTATGAATACTAGATAACGGATAAATATTGATAATAATATGTATAGAAATATACTAAATAAATATATAAGCATCCATGACTCGCAAACAAATGATCGTACTTATCATACAAACATTTTCTCCTACCAGGATTTGAACCCGGGAGCTCTTGAACGAGTAGCCTGTATAGCAAGGGGTACAGACCACTCGGCCAGCCGGTCGTCAAAAATGAAACGTATTTTTTAAAACTTCAATGTTTTAGTGATTTGACACTTTGTAAGTATTTCTTTGCGGCGTGTGTTTCTTTTACCACTAATTTAGATTGTTTACGAAATTTCAGATACAATTATTCCTAGTAGCATCGTAGCACCAGATCATATTAAAATTACTATAGAACGAAGAAAAATGCTATTGACACAAACTTAGTAGTTTTCAAAATCAAGGCTTAGATTCAGCGCCGTTGTCAAAAATCAATTTCTTAGATAAGATTGGATTGCCCGCTATCGCTTATGAGTTGCGACCCAAATCGCCTATTCGAATCCGGATTACTTCCAGTACCGCGTTACTACTCACTCGCGGAGTGCTAAAGGGAGCGATACTGTTAATTCGCGGTCATTTGAATTTGGCGATATACTGTCGCATTAACTTTTCAAAGCATCTTAGTGCATCTTCATAAATTCTATTTTCGTTTACTAAATTCAACGTGGATTTTGTAACACAAATAAGACTAGGTTGATTTACAAATATGAACTGTAGAGTTCACAAATTAGGCTCAATTTTGGTGTCTACTTCGTTAAATCTATTCTTCATGATGAAATTTAAGCTGAAGAGTATGATTTCATGACCAATTTTATTTTATAACATCACAAATGAAATATCGGAGGAGCTCGGTAGCGTATGAGGAGCTCAGGGGCGTAATGGTTTGAGCGGTCTGGTTTCGATATGAAAAACAAAGCAACTTACGCTATGGTCGATCCTGGGATGGGTCAATCAAAGTTTGTTATCTCGACCTCCTCCGTGCTTCGGAAGGCACGTATAGCCGTTGGTCCCGGTTGTTTCTGCAACCGCTTTACCCACCAACTTTGGGCCATTGGGCCAGCGTGGTGCTGTTATGGCCCAAACTTCTCATGTGTTTCTCCAATGTAGGAAGGCCTGTGCCCAGCAGTGGGGCGTATATACGCCGATGATGAATGATGAATGAAATATATAGGATTGATATTACAATTTTATAATTATTTTAAATACTGATAAAAATATGTGTATTTTTTTAAATAAAGTTTGTAAAAATTTGGGCAATGCTTAAATTTTATGAGAACACTACGAACGTATGTTATGCATTAAGAAAACAAAACAGATTAAAATGACGCCGTTGCAAGAACTAAGTGGCTTAAGTTGTCATAAACTAGCTTTGTATTATAAATCAGGGCGGATATAATATTTTTTTGGGGTAGTAAAAGTTTACAAATATAAAAAATAAAATAATATAATTGTTTTTGTTATTGCAGCACTTTATTTGGCTGCCAGTCCACTGGGGCTGAGGCGAGCGGAGCGGAGCTGGCTTGAATAAATAAATATGAACCTTATAGCTAAAAGAATAATACCATACTTTCCAACACGAACGTAGAGGCGCGAAGTGGGCCATCCGTAAAAGAGTTGAAGTGAACAGTGCTGTAGTACAACGTAATAAGGTTAATTTTCGTTTACTCGGCAAAGCTCCGCTCCGCTGGTCTCCGCGTCAGTGGATAGGCAGCCTTTCAATGGATTTGGACTTTCGCATCTACCCCCTGCTCTTACAAATTACAATTTCAAATTAGTTTATCAAAAAAATTCAAAAAGCTTCACTATCTATGGATTCTGGAAACAACTTAGCACCAACTCCAAAAATATGTTCCTTGGGGGTGAGTGCCTACTTACTAAAATTTTATTATTTTATCCTTTTCAGTTTTTTGGAGTCGGTTTAATTTTTTGTTTAATTTTTTTTTCACAATATTTTGTGATAACTTTTGAAGGTCAAAGCTAGATGGGTGACCGTGAGCTTATATTATTTTCTACTATCGTAACATTTCACTAAAAATTCATAGGAAAGCAAATATCCGCAACTTCGCATATGTAGACGACTTAATTTTTCCAGTTTTTTTGATTTAAAAACCAAACTGCTCAATGGATTTCCAAAAATTTTTTATGGAACCAAATGGGAACTATTCCGCATCAAACAAAAAAAGAATCAACAAAAAAAAAGTCATCAATATCGGTTCACCCAGTCAAAAGTTCTGAGGTAACAAACATAAAAAATAATAATAATAATAAAAAACATACAGACGAATTGATAACCTCCTCCTTTTTTGAAGTCGGTTAAAAAGTTTCCCTATCTGAAAAATAATTTGACCATTTTTTCAATTAATCAAATTTTGAAGTAGGAATTTACGCTGAATTTGTTACTATTTTCCTTTGTATCTTTTCCTCTTAGAGCACAGTACGTACGTTAGTTCGAAAGCTGACTAAATGATAAGACATGTCTATACCTTTCATAAGTCTACAATTTCCATTAAGTTTGCGCATGTTAAAAGGATTACCAAATGTTACTGCCACACGATATCGGGAGACATTAGACTGATATAGTCATTTAGATTAAAGGGTACGATATCTTGGGGTGTAAATCGACTGTCTAAGTTCTCGCCTTATAATCCGTCTTTAGCACTGAAAGCCAAAGTTTGGGGTTGCGGAGTACTTATAGCACTTAATTAAATTGGAGTGATCACGAATAATTACAATAAGTCTTTGAACTCTTAAAAATGAGAATGCCTGATTCTGACGACACACTATAATTCTAAATTTAAGTACAGTACATCTCTTTCTCGCAATATATAATAGGAAAAAGACATCAAGAATTTGTTTAGAGCTGTCCATTAAATTTAGATAGATTTCAAAGAAACTATAGACAATTTTAGACGGCATGTACGGAGGTGCCTCCTAAACACTGCATTTTATCACGTTCATTAAGGTCGAAAATTGAACGCAAGTTTTTAAATGTCAAATTATATGACAGCCATCCTTTTCGTATTCATTTTGAAAGAAAGAAATACACTGAACTTAAATTTAGACTTAGCTTGAATTCTCCAGAATAAGGGGCCCATGACGAACTTAAATTAATATAGTATTAGAACAGTTCAAGAAACAGAATTGGAAAAGAAGAATAAAGAGAAATCAAGACACCTTAAAACCGATATCATAAGGAAAGAGTATTGAGGCGCTAATACCGCCATTACATAACGGGCATCTACAATTTGAAAAAAACAGACAATTTGTCCGTAATGAAGTAAATCATAAAAAATATCATGATAATTGTAAGTTTTTGTACAACTACTTAACAAGCACGCTGATGGCCCACCTGGTGGTAAATCGCTACCGTCGCTCATAGACACCTCCAAAATACAGGGTGGCACATTTAGATCGGTCAGTATGGGAAAGTCTGAAACTATAAGACATGCGAAAATCTCTTCTTAGGAACCATGTCATCGATTTAAGTAAGTACGCTCGGGAATCGAGCCCGGACGTTTTGAAAAATAAAACTAACCCTATTTCTATTTAGATATCAATTGTGTAGGTCTTAAGCAGTAAACGTTACTACGAAACATGATGTGTGTGTGTTTCAGACTTTCGCATACTGACCGATCGAAATGTGCCACCCTGTATATTGTAGGTGCGTTGTCATCCTGAGGAAATGTGTGTGAACGAAATGCTTTTCATGACCAGTAATTACGCAGGCTATGTTTTCCTTCAATCTGAAAGACAGCGAACTTTTTTACTGCAGAAATAGGCTGAATACGGGCCAACCTAATAGACGCAAGTAGCCTAATCCACTTACATGTGGATTTTAGTATTTTTTTTATTGTAATATTTACTATAAATAATATTTGGAGTATACCAATAAGTAAAGTCATATTTAGTAAAATATGTGTTTGGGTAAGTTATTTTTGAAATTAATTAAGGACCTCCTAAAGCTATTAGGATATATTATTATTATCTCCATAAATATCATATAATTATTAGCAATATTTAACATGATCTGATTAGTTATAATTAGGTGTTATGTTTTGGTAAAGTTCGCGCTTAAATCCTGTTTGCAATTTATTATGCTAATGAATCCAGCTGTTATAGGTGCTACAGGGTTAGTTATAAATAGCACACACAGTTGCTAAGAATAGCAAGCATGTGACAAATTCGAGGGAAAAGTATTAAATTGGATAAGCCGCGTCGCACTGCTGGGAGTATGATATATTGCCCTAATAATGAAATGAAGTTTTCACTTATTTCAAGTGATATTATAATTATAGAAAAATAAAGCAACTTTCGCCATGGTCGATCATGGGATAGGTCAATCAAAGTTTGTTATCCCGAGCTCATCCGTGATTCGGAAGGCACGTTAAGCCGTTGGCCTCGGTTGTTTCTGCAACCGCTTTAACCCGAGAACCCGCATTGGGCCAGCGTGGTGGTGTTATGGCCCCAACTCCACATGTGTTTCTACCATGTAGGAAGGCCTGTGCCCAGCAGTGGGACGTATATAGGCTGGTGATGATGATGATGTTGATGATGATCTGTGGGGCAAGACTAAAGCAATAGTCTTCATTTCTTCAAAATTATTTACTCTTATAGTTCGAGTTTTTTTATGAACGTATCAATAGAGGCGTGGAATTGATATAAAAATATAAATCTTGTACTTTAGATTCAACCAAGTTTTTTTCTCTGCTAAGAACTTTGAAGCTTTGTAATTCGAATATCGTAGATCTATCATCAGAATTTACTGTGTTTTTACATGAACAAGTAAAACTGATTGATTTCATTAATGCTTATTAATATTTTCAATGTGTTTGTGTATTTAAGAGTAAAAATGTAGAATGATTTGTGGAAGTAGTTTTTTTTTCAGTCCATTTGCACAGTAGATTAGACTAGATGAAATAAAGAGAATAATTCTCAATTATTCGTCGCTTAGAAATGCGTAAATTATTAAAATAATTAGACAGATGACATATTTTTTGATGCGGCCGTTCGTTTAATAGGTGATGATTATTTTTAAAAGATTTTAAATGGTCTGTATAATTTTAATTAACTGCGCCAAAGGGAAAACTAAATTAGGATTAAGGTAATAGGTATGCACTGGCTGACCTGATTGGTGTTGTTCGGTGATATTCTCCAAGCTCCAAGTCTCCACGTTTGACGCCGTTCTTGTTCTCGACACATACGACACACACACGACAGATATAATAATTCACATAAACTTCGCGGTGATTTAAATCAATTATGGCACAGGCAAGGGGCCCCCTTTTGTTCTTAGTAACGCGGATTGTGAGTACATTTCATCATCTCGATCGAGGACGTACTTCTGTGCCGGCCGGTGCGACTACAGCCCTCCAGACAACTCACGTGTCTTCTTATGTGGTTCCTCATTGGTCGATAGTCAGTGCAAAGGATATAGGAAGGGATTTGGCAAGAATATTTTAATTAAGATTGTTATAATATAAAGTAGTAATTCGACTCGATGAATGGCGCCACCATTTTTTGAGGAAAAATCTACTATTTTATTGTAAAAGGCTTGCGTAGTATTGCGCAACGTCCGAACATTTACTGGGTTTTTACGTGAGACCTCAAACAAGTCTCCTCAAGTCTCATAGGTTCCTTTAAAAGAGGTGTGAAAAGGCACCTTATGGGTCAGCAAGGTGGAGACGGCTAGAACACTGCTGCACTAGCTATCTTCACTTATGAACTCTTCTTACCGCTTCATATCAGGTGGTGTTGACTCATTTGTCGTGCTTAAAAAAATAGTCTACCTAATCCCAATCCCTCCACTTAACGTTCGTGAATATGTTCACCACACGTCCCTAGCAGTGTGTCTCCGTTAATAACCTGTTTGCTCTCGTTATCTCCACCGAACACACGTAGAGTTACCGACGCGTAAGTCGGTTATTACGTTCGTAACGTAACTCTGGAGCAGTAATGAGTGGTTTCGGCGAGAATAACGCGAGATATACGATACATATTGATTGTATTGACGATGCGGTTTTACCAATTACAACGTGAAGGTTTTTATGGAGATGAACTGATTTTAACAGGCACGTCTTCAGCAACCAATATGAGAAATAGTTATTATTCTAAATTTTCTTTAGGATTTTTACGTTATACCTTTTCTATTTGCTAAGCTTTTTAATTTATGGGTATAAACAAAAATTGAAATAAAGATGGAACATTCTTCATTGGCATTTGAGGAGCTCGGTGGCGTAGTGGTTTGAGCGCTCTGGTTTCGATCACGAAAACAAAGCAACTTTCGCCATGGTTGGTCCCTGGATGGGTCAATCAAATTTATAATCTTGAGCTCCTCCGTGCTTCGGAAGGCACGTTAAGCCGTTGGTCCCGGTTGTTACTGCAACCGCTTTAACCCACCAACCCGCATTGGGCCAGCGTGGTGGTGTTATGGCCCAAACT
Source organism: Nymphula nitidulata (assembly GCA_947347705.1). Classification (NCBI taxonomy): domain Eukaryota; kingdom Metazoa; phylum Arthropoda; class Insecta; order Lepidoptera; family Crambidae; genus Nymphula; species Nymphula nitidulata. The sequence continues at coordinate 15,248,228 of OX374636.1, forward strand.
CCTCATGTGTTTCTGCCATGTAGGAAGGCCTGTGCCCAGCAGTGGGACGTATATAGGCTGGTGATAACTATTCTTCATTTTGTATACTTACTAAAAGACGACGATAAAATCGGTCGACGTATGAGAGGCTGCACTCTATTTTTTGCTGATCTACTGTTTCTCGATTACTCTATCATCATCACCAGCCTATTTTTGTCCCACTGCTGGGCATAGGCTTTCCTATATGGGAGAAACACATGAGGAGTCTTTGGCCATAGCACCACCAGGCTGGCACAATGCGGGTTGGTGGGTTATAGTGGTTGCAGTAACAACCGGGACCGACTGCTTAACTAGTTTTCCGAAGCACGGAGGGGCTCGAGATTAAAAAAGTTTGATTGACCCATCTCGGATTGACCATGAAAAGTTGCTTTGTTTTTGTAATCGAATCAGAGCGTTCACACCACTACGCCAGCGAGCTGCTCTATATTCTTCACTAACGTTCAATGTGCGCTATTGCCTTCTTGCTTGAAATATTTTTCACTCTTCGCCAGACGCTCAGGTCGCCGGTCACGAGGAGCTTGCTTCATCTTCATCAGGGTATGGACTATGTGCCAACGTTCCTGCGCTGGTTAGATCCGCAAGACCAAGATTCGTTTCGCTAGCTGATCATGGAGCTGCTGTCTAATGTGGCTGGACTCTGTGCTTATCGAATTTATATTTTTTTATTATTTTTCTTACAATAAGTATATTTCCCTGCTGCACTTAAATAAACACTATTCATTACATGAAAAATTATTGACTCTTTCATCTTATCTTTATATAAATATTGGCCTTTTTTGTTTTGCCAGAAGGTCCAAGATAATGAGGGTTTGAGTCAACTGAACGGGTCTGTGACCTCCCACCAATTTGTGCAGTAATCTCCATTATCTCAATTTTTTTGCTCTCTATCAAATTATACATGATTCGTCAACGATTATATATAATGGGCGTTTTTATATTTTACGCAGCTTCATACCACGAAAATATAAACAAACATATTTCCAGTTTCAAGCTTAATAACAAAGGATTAATTGTCCGAACAATATATTAGCGAGAGCACTCGTTTCATATCGTAAATTATGACTTGTCAGCTAAATGAAGCGATTAGGCTCCGGGGAATCCACGTTCCAGAGTGCATTATGCACGCCTGAGTGATCTTGATACTTGCGGCAGATAGGCCTGGAAAAAAACAAAGCTTGTATGATTATTAGTACATATATGGGGTGGTGACGACACTTATACGACAGTAAATTGAAACATGGGCCATTTTAGTGCATAAAAATGTTAGGAAATAATATTGCCAATTTAAGTTATTATTTCTGTCATGAACGATGTTTTGACGACCAATTGGCTGAGCTGTCTGTACCCCTTGCTATACAGGCTACTCTGTTAGGGGCCCCGGCTTCAAATCCCGGTAGTAGCAAATGTTTGTATAATGAGTACGAGTATTTGTTTACGAGTCATGGATGTTTTTTTTATCTTTTTTATACAAAGCACGACAAATGGCTTAACACCACCTGTAAGAAGGATCCATATGCGAAGACAGCTAGTGCAGTTCAGACACTGCTCTAGCCGCGTCCACCTTGCCGGCCGAAAGGTGTTTTTCATGCCTCCTTTTTTTATTATCAAAATTTTATTTAGGGGCTTTTGACCAGTATTAGGCATGTCAGCCCCATCGTAACCTAATGACCTATTTGGTAACATATTGCCGCACAGCGGGAACGGGAGGAGTCAGTGGAGCAAAAATATATCAATCAAATATTTTGCAGCTTCAGAAGATGGTTCTGACAATATACCTATAAAGGCTCCTATATCCCATTGATTAATGTTATATCTCTGCACCACCGAGTCCCTCCCGCTCTTATATTTTACACACTCTATCAGCATGTGTTGGACATCATCTATGGTGTCATAAATATCGCAGTTAAGACTATTGACCTGTCTCATTAAAAATGCAAATTTATTTGACGGATAATGTCCAGCCCGCAATCTGTGTAACATTGCAATATGTTTTCTATTACATTTGTTATTACAAAACCATGGTATTCGAGGAGGCTGGCATTGTATTGTCTTGAACCAAATTCCTTTTTCTTTGCTTCTTTCGTCGAAATATTCTTTGAATTTCTCGTAGCATATATTTTTAAAATGAGTGAGTCATTCCGTATAAAAAGGTGTAATAGAATAAGTCAATCCAGAAAACGAAGCTAATTTAGCTAACCTGTCAGCCTCCTCGTTACCCTTTAAACCAATGTGGAATGGAACCCATTGCAAACTCAGTTTGGAAATTCGAGTATAATTCATAGTATCTATGACTCTTAAAACATCATAGGCCATCGGAAAACCTCTGCTGTATCCAGAGGCACACCGAGCCAAATGTTGTAAAGCGCTTTTACTGTCCGTGAGTATGACATAATTTTCATCACATTGTCTTTCTATGTTGTTTGTTTATGTTTGTTCTTTGTATGTTATAGGAAGGAGGAAACACATGTTCTGGCAAAGAATTCCAAGTTCTGAATGTACGACAAATAAACGAGCTACAAAATTTCTTTGTACGTGATGTTAAGGTGGAGACAGTGAATTGATAACTCTGAAGACAGGCACGCGTGCTCCGGAGTAGAAAGGGGGAAGGTGGGATAAGGTCAAATAGCTCTTCAGAGCACTCTCCGTGATATAGCCGGTAGAAGGCGCTAAGCAAGGTAAAGTCTCGACGCAATTGCAGCGGCTCAAGGTTGTTCGTGACCTCTACATCGCCAACGATACGAACAGCACGACGCTGCAATCTGTCCAGGGCATCGAGTAGGTACTTGGCGGAGCCATCACACGAGTGCGGGCAATATTCCACGCAAAACATAATATATACTTATTTATTTAGTATATTTATATGCATATCATATTAATATTTCTCCATTATCTAGTATCCATAACGCAAGCTCTTAATGATGCTTACTTTAGGCTATAACAACTGCCAAAATGCCAACTAAAAGTATTTCTATCAAAAACTATATTTTATGTTTAATTCTTTACCTAATTGTACCTTCTTCCCTGTAAGATATTATGATGAAGAAATAAGAAACTAGAAATGTTGATTGACTATTGAGATTAATTTTTCGATAAATTATCTTATAATGATTCCATTCGGTCCAAATCTCACTAAAGTATATACTGGTTCTTCTTATGAGTGGAGTTTAGTATAAATACTTACTATTTTATGATTTTTATTAAATTTCATTAATGCTGATTATGTTTTTATATTAGTTATTTCTATTACTATAGTGATTGTAGTAATATTTTGACAAGTCGTTAATAATTACTGACTCATCATCATTATCACCAGCCTATATACGTCCCACTGCTGGGCACAGGCCTTCCCAGATGGGAGAATCACACGAGGAGTTTAGGCCATAAGATCACCACGCTGGCCCAATGCGGGTTGAACCGGTTGCAGCAACAGCCGGGACCAACGGCTTAACGTGCCTTCCGAAGCACGGAGGAGCTCGAGATAACAAACTTTGATTGACCCATACCAGGATCGACTATGGCGATAGTTGCTTTGTTTTTCGTATTGAAACCAGAGCGCTCAAAACAAAACGCCATCGAGCTTCTCCCAATATGCCAATACTTGAATGTTAACACTTGAATATCAAGTTGAATGAGCTACTTAATAGTTACAAAACTTTCAATCCAAGCATCAAGTGACCCGTTCGCTCTACAGCAAACAGCCAGCTTGCACTGGGACGCGCTTGGCGTGACATGCACCAAACGTCCTTCAGGAATTAATTATATCTGGATAACTGTGTTATGGATATTGACGCGTCAGTACTGAAGACATGTCATGGACAACAACATTAGCCACCAAATGATTAGAAATACTGTACAGACACTCGTACAGTCTCGAAAGATTATTTTCCGCTGAAACCAGTGGTGGTGCAATTCTGTTGACATGAAAAAAGGAGTCCATTAAAATTTAGGGAAGAGATTTTTTATATTCTTGCCGTCACCTATTATCACCAGCCTATAAAAATCTCACTGCTGGACACAGGCCTTCCTACATGGAAGAAATGCATGAGGAATTTGGGCCATAACACCACCACCCAACGCGTACTTTTGGAACATACTGCATATGAAATTAAAATATTAGCATCAAATACTAAAATTGGTCTCTCTATGACTTTTACTGTTCATCTAAATATGATTACAAATTGAACAATACTTCAGTAACTAACTTATTGAATATTTAACTTAGTTTCAAAGTACTTCGCCGTCTTAGCTTAGTAATATACTAAGTTGTTAATGAATTATTTATTAGGTTTATGAATATTCAAATTTATCAATATAAGCTTATGCTATATGATTACATGAGGGTATCATTTTAATGAAGTTTTTGAAAAAAATATGGCTTACGTATTTTATTTACATGCAGTGTAATAGATTAAGTAAAATTTTAAATTTTCATACTGACCAAAAATCGACAGTAAATACTTTTTCCCCCATTTTTTTTATAAAATGGCGCTTCTCCCCACTCTTGTTTCAAGGAAATATAAGAGAGGGTAGAGGATGTAGCGAGCTCACCCAGAAGGTACCTAAATAATCCAGCTTTGAAGAACGTCTGGTAATCCTCTGGTGAAATGGGCTAGGCGGGATGAGCACATAAAGGTACTGAGCACACTCTCCAAACTATAACCTGTAAATGACCGACAAGTAAGCAACCTTACGGCGGCGGTCCAGGCCAGCCAATAAGCCTCTTGACGTTCCACTGAATTCAAAGTGGCGAGTTGGTACTTGCTGAGCCGTCCCGCAGGTAGGGAATGCAATCTCGACTCGTCATCTCCCGAGATTAGAAATTACAATCTCGCGAGATCTCGGAATTTCGGCATCTCGTGAATTAAAATAAAATATTATTTGAAGGAAAACAAAAAACTTTATTCTTTAATATAAGTTACTAAATAATAAATATTGTTTTTTTAAAATAATAAAATCAAAAGAAAAAATGTAGCTTAAGGAGATTAGAAAGTAATTACGGGTGATTTTGAAAGTAATTTCTTTAATAACAAAATGTATTAAGGATTCTATCCGCTAAACGGCATTTACAGACATTAGATGCCGTGTACCCAGCTGCTGAAAATGCCCTCTCCGACTCAACAGGTGTCGTGGGAACTTGTGTAGCGTCGCTGACCACTACCGCCCAATCCTGTCGATCTCGAACGGAATCTCGTCATATTATGCATCGGGATTGATCTCTAAAATGTCACGAGATCTCGCGAGATCGAGATCCCGCGAAATCGGGATTGCATTCCCTACCAACAGATGAGAACAGTACTCCAAGCCCGAACTTTTCAGAGGATTTCTCTGAAAACTTTTTGACTAGCCCGACACGCTTATGTATGGCAAGTCTTGTTTATTAAAATTCATTTTTCACAACATTTTTGAGGAGCTCAGTGGCGTAGTGTTTTAGCGCTCTGGTTTCGGTTACGAAAACAAAGCAACTTTCGCCATGGTCGATACCGAGATGGGTCAATTCCCACCAACGTTCGGTTATGCAGGCCGAACCGTGAGAGATGCACGCGGAACCCGCGACTTAACGCTGCCGCGCGCAATTCTTGACTCTCTACAAATTTTATCTATCGCCATGTCCCATAGTCCTTCTCCCCCTTCTGGGGCGGACGTACACGAAACGCCTTCGGTGCCTTATAGGTCGCCCATGCCCACACTGAGTGGTACCGTACCGCTGATTCCCAAATTAGCCTGTGTGCTAGTCTTCTGCCTCTTCTGCTGCGTCTTCTCTCTTCACCTCAATCAAAAATTTGTAATCTCGAGCTCCTCCGTGCTTCGGAAGGCACGTTAAGCCGTTGGTCCCGGTTGTTACTGCTACCGCTTTAACCCACCAACCCGCATTGCGCCAGCGTGGTGGTTTTATAACCTCAAAACTCCTTATGTGTTTCTCCCATGTAGGAGGGCCTGTGCCCAGCAGTGGGACGTATATAGGCTGGTGATGATGATGATGATGATGAATATTTTTTGCAGTCCTCTGTCTAAAGAAACTATTTCAAATTTTATATACGCCACATTACGAGTAAGTCGATGAAACCTCTCAAAGTTCTCGCGGTTAATGATCTCAACAGAAATGGGAAGCCTAAAAACTCGGGGGCGTTCGTCATTTTTAGGGGGACGTGGGGGTAGATGAGCTCATCTGAGGAATAAGGGGCGATCGGCAGAATGATCGGACATTAAATAAGTGTCCGCGGCTTCGCTCTGAGAGATCTCCTTGGAGTTATTTGTTCGGCCGCGAATTAGTGCTGGGTCGCTATAGAGACGCGATAATTTTCAAATTTTTTCGTGTCTTAAAATTTTATTATGTATTTCGTAAATACTCTTTGATGTTTACAATCTCTACATTTGTATTAAAATGGTATAAAATTACCTGTTATTCGTTTTCTAGATTTATTTTTAATTAAAGCGCCGTGATAAGATCATTAACATTAATTGATTGTTTGGAAACTTGATTATATTCTTAATTTTCATTTTAAAATTATTGTAAATGTTTAAATGAAAATGAAGAATATTTGAAAGCAATGCCCCAACTTAACCAAATCTTAGGTATTTGTATAAATACTCGTTTCAGCTGTTAAAATAGAACATTTCGACATTTTAAGGTAGACGTTAGCTTATAACGCAAATACAGATAGACTAGAAGAATTTCACAGGGTTATTCCAGGTCCTGGATAGCTCAGATAGTTAGAGCAGTCGCCCGCATTGTGAAAGGTCGCGGATTCGATCCCCGCCTCAGGACGTTAAATTTTTCTAGTTTAGATATTTTTTTTATTTTTTATAAGTAGGTACTTGATTATAATAATACTTTATATGTTTACCGTGTTAACTATATCTATGTACTTTTACTAAGGCACAAGACCGAATGGCGAAAAATACCAAAGTTTTAAACACTCCAAGATCATCCTATAGTAAAAGGTGAGAGGATAGCTAGGAAACAGTCTGACTACGGTGGTTTACCACTCTCATTGTCATGCTTATAAATGCAACTCCAACATGTTTTGCCGAGCATGTGCTGAGGGCCGTGAATTAGTGAAACATCTTTTATGCCAATTTGATACCCTAGCTAGAATCCGAAGGAGCCTACTTGAAGTAAAATAACTAAAGGCATAGAACTACAATCTTCCTGCTCACTGATACAGTAAGTATAATGGCGGCTATCTGGTAGAATGGTCACTGCATCTCTGCTTACGAAGCCAGAAGCTCCGGGTTCGACACCCAGTAGGGTCACATTTTGTTTTTGTATTATGCGTACAAACATTTGTTGTCGAATTACATTTAACTATCTTTTTTCGCCCTTACGCCCTTACTTTAAGATCCATTTATTATGATAGTATCCATAACACAAGGTCTTAACGATGCTTAATAATTGTAGGTGAAAAATTTTTAAAAATTCAGATAAAGTGTCAGGAAGAGTAAAACCAGGAGAGGCACATAGGGTCCAAAAGGAACAATGTGTACCGCGATAATTAGATATATTTGTCTTTTTCATATATATTTTTAATTCAGTCGCAAGTCTCATGTTTGTGGCGTCACAACCCGTGACCGAGCGTTTATTTGGATTTCTCCATTGAGCAAAGCTTTTGTTCAAATGAATTAGGAATAATCGACGTGCTTAATACAATGGGGTAACTTGATTCTTTGTTTGTTTGGATTCTTACCTCCTTGGTCTAATGGATCGGTCCTATGATTAGTCACTTATTTTTTGGGACTAATTAAAAAACATGACATGGATCTTTGTGTCTTGGCTAACATTGTATATTGTTATTGACTATCATAGTAACGTTAATGTAAGAAGAGTCACATTGTGCTAGCCACTTTTTTTATACACATACATGACGTACAAGCTGATGGCCCGCCTGGTGGTAAGTGGTAACCGTCGAATATTGGCACCATTAATAGCATGGAAAAAATCGCTTGGTATTGTAGGTGCGTTGTCATCCAGAGATCTAAGTTGAAAAGCCATCTATGCTCAGTAATTACACTGGCTACCTTCTTCCCCTTCACTGCGAACCACAGAGAAGTAGGTAATCCTAAGAGCCTACCACCTAGAAAACTTACCACCAAATTACCAAACTGAATTGATGACTAGATCTGGATACTGATTTATCGTCTAGGTAGGTACCACCACCTACCCAGATGATCCTACATTTGGGCCTACCACCTATTAATCCTCCTCCACCTTGCCGGCCTATGTGGTGCCTTTTGAGGCCTCTTTCAAAGAAACCCATGCTATAGGAAGTTATGTGAACACCTGTGCTGGCAAGGAATCCCAAGTTTTAGATGTACGACAAAGAACCATTACGTAAAATTACTATTTTATTTGCAATCTCACCGGTTACGGTTGCTAAGAGCTTATGAGGGTAATAAAGGAATTAAGTTTTATCATTAATTTTAACCCTTTATTCTATCCTGTTATAGACGTGGGCCTCGATCGCGCTAATTTACATTGTATTTACCAAAGCAAATGTGAAACGTTCCCTTGCGCACAATTTGTGCTGCGCGAAACCAACCAATTAGGTTTTTTTCGGAACATACGTTGATATCTGTGATTATAATTATATTACATATTAATTAAGTTCAAATAACATCAATTAATAAAATAAAAACTTTCTAAATTGAGTAAAATATCTATCGGTTTTTGACAGCACCTAGATACAAATACGTTACTATGGCAACCATCTAAAGGAACGTATTTTCCGCTGTCGGTCGCACGTTTTTGATTAAGTAAGTGCCTAAGCAACTTGTCAAAAATGTTTGTAGGACAAAAATACGTTCCCATAGATGGTTGCCATAGTAACGTCTTTGTATCTAGGTGCTGTCAAAAACTGATCGATATATGTACTAAATTTTTTATTTTTTATTTTATTAATTTATGTAATTTGAACTTAATAAATATGTAATATAATTATAATCAAAGAAATCAATGTATGCTTCGAAAAAACAGCTAATTGGTGGCTGTTTATATGTTTCGCGCAACACAAATTGTGCGCAAGGGAACGTTTCACATTTGCTTTGGTAAATACAATGTAAATTAGCGCGATCGAGGCCCTGGTTAAACTAGCCCGTTAATTGGACGCCTAGGGCATTGTTCAAGTTCAAACGGCTGAAGGATAACTAGCTAAGTCATTTCATGCAACGACTGACCAGGTGGCTGAATATTGTGTCAGCCATCTAGTTAAATTAGCCATTCAATTGGACGCTTACGCAGGTCGTCTAGTTCGAATAGTTTTTGTGTGTCTGTTTGTGAAACTGGTAGGTTCAATCAAGGTTAGTTTTCTTTTCTATTTATTGTTATTTTCTTAATATTTATGTCCCCTACCATTGTTTTGTAGATAAAATTAAGTACATATCATATTTTTTTTTAAAAAGTGGTTATAAAAAAACAACCTTAAACATTCCACTCATACAAAAACTTCATTACAAGACGATCCGCCTAGGCCTTGATTCGCCAAGTTGTTAATCGTTGTGTCAATCCAGTTCAATTAACTATAGTCCTAGGCATTTCATTGGATGCCGGTGTTAAGCCAACCGCCTAGGCGTCAAATTATGTGGCCAATTTAACTAGATGGGTGCGACATACGCATAAATGTAGTCAGGTTGGTGCTGACTGAATAAATTAAAACATTTCTCTGAAATAATGCAGCCAATGTTATACAGGATGGTGCCATCAATAAGACAATAAATTAAAATATGGGCTATATTAATTCACAGAAATGGTTTGCCACTTTCAGAAATATCTCATTCAGAAGAATGGATTCATTCAAAAAAAGGAGGAGGTTATCAATTCGTCTGTATGTTTTTTTTTATGTTTGGTACCTCAGAACTTTTTACTGGGTGAACCGATATTGATGATTCTTTTTTTGTTCGATGCGGAATACTTTCCATTTGGTCCTATAAAATTTTTTTGAAAATCTATTGCGTAGTTTGGTTTTTAAATCAAAAAACTGTAAAAATTAAGTCGTCTACGTATGCGAAGTTGCGGATATTTGCTTTCCTATGAATTTTTAGTGAAATGATACGATAGTAGAAAACAATATAAGTTGACGGTCACCTATCTAGCTTTGACCTTCAAAAATCGTGAAAAAAAAATTAAACAAAAATTAAAACCGACTCCAAAAAACTGAAAAGGATAAAATAATTACGTTTTAGTAGGTACTCATCCCCCAGGAACATATTTTTGGAGTTGGTGCTAAGTTGTTTTCAAAAACCATAGATAGTGAAGCACCGACTCCAAAAATATGTTTTTAGAGTCGGTGGATTTAAATATTTTTTTTACGATTTTTTATGATTATAAATTAAGAGTATGTAAACATCTTCACCTCAAACATAATTATGGTAGCCTGGTACCATAATTATGTTGGAAATACACATTGTCAAAACAACTGCTCGCATTGCCCGTAAATTATTAGTATGACACGTAAAAATCTAACACCTATCTGATGAAAGTATGTACTATATAGATACATAGTAACCTTGATTATCACTTGCATGCTTGCTCCTCAAAAACAGCGATAAAGGCGGGGCCCCACTAGACAGCTATCCGACACGTCTAGAGCACATCGGGCTGGAGATAAGGCGTATCTGGAGAGCATTTGCCGCGTAGCTGATAATTTCCGCCGCAAGATGACGTCGTTTGCACGAGAACGTTAGAGGTGGGGTGTGAGTGTGGGCGTTGGACATAGAGAGTACAATATATTATATTGTTTATGGCTATAGAAACGTCACTATTCTCAGCTGGGATTGGAACAATGGGATGGGATGCGATGCGGGCAAGAGGACGGCAGGAAGTATGATAATGTCCATATTAATATTGCCTTGAGCAGTGCCTGTGTACTCATAGTCTTCTGTTTTATGTATTCTTATTTGATTTTGTGTCATAAGATAAATAAATAAAATTTGAAAGTAACTCTGCCTGAGTTTGTTACCTTTCACGCCTAAAGGAGGTTGATAACATTTTGATAAAAGACATAACTTAGCTACTTTTTGGAGCGGTGTCCAACATGCACGTTGGCCGGAAAGCCACTGCACTAACGGCCAGTGCATATCTAATAATATCATTTTACTAAAGTATCGGAGCTCGGTTGAGGAGCTCGGTGGCGTATTGGTTTGAGCGCTCTGGTTTCGATACGAAAAACAAAGCAACTTTCGCCATGGTCGATACTGGGATGGGTCAATCAAAGTTTGTTATCTCGAGCTCCTCCGTGCTTCGGAAGGCACGTTAAGCCGTTGGTCCCGGTTGTTCCTGCAACCGCTTTAGCCCACCAACCCGCACTGGGCCCGCGTGGTGGTGTTATGGCCCAAACTCCTCACGTGTTTCTCTCATGTAGTAAGTTCTCTCATGCCTGTGCCCAGCAGTGGGACGTATATAGGTTGGTGGTTATAGTTTCGGAGAAATTTCATATCCGGCTAAGTATATTATGTAGGTACACTATCTCAAAAAATCAGGAAAATCTCCTGAATCCGGGAAAATACTAATAATTCGTTTACATGCATAGTTTGTTTGTACAAAACTTGAAATTTTTCGTCGGTTTCACAGTCATTTAGTATGGCAATATTGCGAGGAACATAGTAGTCAACTAAACGTCACCAAAGTGACATAGCCGCCATGATGAATATTTGATTTTGTTGCAGTTCTTTCAATAAAAATCTTATTTTGCACCACGAAACAAAGCAAATAAAAAGTAAATGGGCAATTAAACACTGTTCTGTATATTTTTCAGTAGACTGTACATAGACCTGGCCGGGTCTCCATACATTTTTGGGACATCTCTTTTATAAATGCGAAAGTAACACACTATGTCTGTGTTTTACTGTTTTGGAGTAGCTCTTGACCTTCATCCTCTTCTTCTCTTCTCAGCCGTTCTCAACCATTTTGGTGTAGGCCTCCTTCAAATTACGCCATCTAGCTCGATCTTGCGCTACTTCTATCCAATTCATCCCTGCTCTCTTGACGTCATCCTTCCATCGCATCTGTGGTCTTCCTCTAGGTCGTGCATCATCCTACCTGAGGGTAAAAGATGATAGGGCCGAAGATAAAGGCGAGTTACACCCGGGTTTTTCAACAACAGATGAACTGGCTATCTTACCTCCAACTATCAGAACACAATAATGCTCTTAACATTACTGATATGGCGACATACGCAATCATAGGGAAGACTTGAAAGCCCTTTAAACCACCGAACAAAGCGTGTAGAAAATTTCTGTTTCCACCCCAGTATCGAACCCCGGACCTTTCGATCAACCTCAAGACCACATAGGCGGTTAAATAAACAGGATTTCGATGAAGTTTATTAAAGGTCCCTAACGGCCTGGCCACGGGAACGAGCGGCGGCGGCAAACGGAATACATTTGTTTTCATTTGGGCGAATAGAAGCGCGAAATATTCGCCGCGGCGAATTTCTTATGGCCAGGGCCTAGCAACAAGGACGCCCTTTGCATGTTTTTCTTCTCTGTCATTTTCCTTCAAGTGACTTTGCCTATCTTTGTCTACCTATCTTTATGTGGAGTTAGTTTAAGACCCTAGGAAAGTTGTTCTTGGACCATTACCCGACATTCACGCAGGCGTAGCAGCGGGCATCCACTGTTTAATATCAAAACGCCGGTACTAGAACCACGAACGTTTTCTCTAACCTCTGTACACATCTTGCAAACAGAATATCAATTTTCGACCTTATCTATTAGCAATTCCGACCTTCCCCTCAACCAGACTGCATTATAAGTTTGTTCTCATCACGAACTGAGACCGTTATTGAATAGCGATACCATCCAGCAGGGATTTGATATTTGGTAGCGTAATAGCTAAAAGTGAACTTCGAAACTGTTGTATGATGGAATGATTAGGCGAGATTTATGTATTTCGCTTATCACTCTTCTTTATTACCAATGTAACTACGTAGGTATTACAAAACAACATAGTTTAACACTGTCACGGACACTCCGCCCATAGGCGTAAAAATATGTTAAAAATAATGAGTTTGGGCAAAAATAATTGCAACAGTTATTAGTTTAATCCCACATAGGTACAATATAACAATCACATGAAATCTAAATACTGAGTAATAACTTTATATAAAAAGCCATAATTGTTATTATGGTAAGACAAAATTATGTTTTACATTTACACAAGTAATTTTAGACAGTTAAGACTAATAAAGTACAATTCTGATAAGTATTTACTTATTGTTTTACTCAATCATCATCAGTGTTTTAGATTATGGCCACTTAATTCAAGCATTCAATTGTATGTTTAGTCAGCGTTACAGTTACAGTCATAAAATAATCACGATCATCAAAATAAACAGTCTGCCAAATCAGGGAAAATAACAAAACCTTAGTGCTATTTAATACTTATCTTTTAAGTGTACCCGTGGCACCTCACAGTTTTTGGCCAGAGTAACTACTGCCTTGGAGAACCGTCGGAGCAATAATAATGTCTTAACCATCCGAACACAGCTTTTAAACGCTGTGACAACTAGCGCCACCAAGAGGGGTAAAATCGTTCGACCAACACGTGTCAAACCGGAAACATCATTTTTATTTGTTATTTAACTTGACTACATAATTATATTTTTAATTCACACACCTCAAAATAATTACAATATTATTTTTATTTAATTATCTAATACATAAGTCACGTACGTTAGTCTATTTGTGTTTATTCCATGAAATCAATGTTATAGTCAAATCAATATTTTTCCTTTTCTTAATTTTGTACAGCTCAAAATAATTATGTCATTTATATTTTATATTTGATAAATGAATAAATAAGTATATTTGTGTTTATTCCACGCAATAAGTATTTCTAATTAATCAATAATCATCCTTTGCATATCAAATAGGTTGATGACGACGTGGCATCACGTCGATCGACGTTTCAATATTGCACAAAAAATGCTATGCCGTCGTCGGACGGTCGCTTTGTTTACATTCAAATGGAGAACTCGATATAATGTCACAACGCGATCAAAATCCATATCGCTAGTGTCACAATAAAGCCGAAATAAGAGTATATATAAGATTTTTTTGGAGTACTACCCTCACCCCGTGATCACCGCGATCACCGCCAGCGTGTGCGGGAGCACACGCTGGCGTGACAATACGTCTGTAGCCGTGCGATTTTCGTACTTCAGTCGCCCAGTGCCATAACAAACATGTAATGTTTTAACAATTACAAATAAAGAAAGAAGATGATGTTAAAATTATATGCTCCAGGCGGGATTCGAACCCCGTCTCCTGATTACCGGCCAGACGCGATGACCACTACGCCACCGGAGCTGTAGGTACAACCTACGAATTTCTTCACCGCTTTCTTTCCTTTTCCAACGTTTTTCGAGAAACGCTTTCTAGCGGCTATGTTACGGAGAATTCTCTAAAGAGCTTTTTGACCAAATACCTTTCCTACTCAGAAGCACGAATGCCGGTCTTAAAAGTCATCAATTCACTGTCTCTACACCAACATCACACACAAGGAAGTTAACTCTAACTTGTCGTATTACAGCCGAAGCTTGGAATTCTTTGACATATGCTCCTTCTGTTCCTGGGTTCCTTTAGCAGAGGCGCGAAAAGGCACCTCATAAGCCGTCAAGTTGGAAGTTCACTAGGTGGTAGGCCCGTATGTAGGGTCGTCTGGGTAGGTACCACCGCCTTTCTTATTTCAGCCGTGAAACAGTTCGCTGTGTTTCGGATTGAAGGGAAAGGTAGCCAGTGTAATTACTGGGCATGGACAGCATTTCATCTTAGGCCCCAGGATGACAACGCATCTGCAATATCAAGTGATTTTTCCTTGTTATTGCAGGTGTCTATAGGCGGCGGTAACCACTTACCATCAGGTGGGCCGTCAGCTTGTTTGTCATCTAGTTGTATTAATAAAAAAAAAAAAAGCGGCTAGAGCGTTCAAGCTGTCTTCGCATATGGACTCTTCTTACCGCTTCATATCTAGTGGTGTTGAGTCATCTACCGTGCTTTGTATTAAAAAAGTGAAAGGAAATAACATATAAATGCACTTTTCTTGATATTTTTTACATGCTTTTCATGATCTAGTTCAAACTTACCCCATTCTCCCGTAAGTGCTCTATAATTAGTCCCATTATAATCTATGTTTCACATTACAAACATCTTAAGTTAATTGTTACGCATTGTCGTATAAATTACAAGCATATTGTATTACCAATCCATGTAATTATATAATCACCGCTGAATATCAATACAATGGTGTCGATTCTGTTGTTGTCATAATTATTTATTTATTGTATTACCTACATAAGTCAGCTTTATACTTATTTATATTACATCTTTAAATATTTTGCTTACTATGCTTACAAAGGTAACCACAGCATGCATACAGTCGTGTGTTACCAAAAATATACAATTCAATATAAAGATTGCAGTCACTTAAAGATAAAAGGATAAAATTAAATTTATCGATAGAGGAATTACATATAATATAATTTGTAAATAGCAAATTGACATGTCGTTAGTAGGTAATCTAATCTTAATATTTTTTTAATACAACTAGATGACAAACAAGCTGACGGCCCACCTGGTGGTAGGCGGTTACTTCCGCCTATAGACACCTGCAATAACAAGGAAAAATAACTTTTTATACGATGACAACGCACCTAGCGTTGTCTTCCTGAGGCCTAAGATGTAATGCCGTCCATGCCCAGTAATGGATAATTCCACTATGTTCAACCAGGTGATATTTTTATCGCTATAAGAAAGTGATAGAATTACTTATTAAAATAAGTTTACATTTAACCGAAGTATATACATATGACATAGTTTTATTGCCAAGTCCTTAGGCCTGTGTTAAAAAGAATCAAAAATTATTTTTTCCATTTTACTAACAGCCAATGAGTTCGCTGACATGTGTCCTTTTCTGTTCTTATAGTACAATACAATACAATACAAATATACTTTATTGCACACTATTACAAAAGAAAAACATAAAAAGCAGAAAAGAAAAACAAATCATACAAAAGGCGACCTTATTGCTAACAAGCAATCTCTTCCAGGCAACCGTGGTTGAAAGTAATATACTAAAATGACAACAGAATGGGTGCAAGAATAAAGAGATAAAGATAGGTATATATTTTATAATACAAATAATTAGACTTAATCAAAAGACATATATACACATACATATAATTAGATGCAAATACACATACGTAAATATAGGATTTCAGAAAATTGCTAAGGACGTAGGAAGTGCATCGTAACCTTAATTTTAAAGGACTCCAAACTACGAGCCCTTCTTATATTTTCAGGCAAGGAGTTCCACAGCCGGACAACGTGTGCACAGAAGGAATATGAAAGAAAGACGGTACTACGAAGAGGAACTTGAAGAGTGAGGTTACTTGGTGAGCGAGGTATAGTAATGTAAGAGTAATAACGAAAGTTAAGCACACATCAGAATCAACGCCAATGAGCTAGTGTAACGGACAAAGTTCAGAGTGGAGATATAACAACCAGTAGGTTTGGTCTCGACTGTGCGGCGAGTGAGAAAACAAAATGGACGACCACAACTTTTATAATTTCTTACAAAATTGTGTCAAAATCATTTATCTTATATAATACAAAGACTAAATACAAAATAATTGATTAAATAAATATTATACAATTATTGGTTATATTTATTTATAGATATTCAAAATATTATAGTTATTATACGCAAAATAGGGAATTATATTTTATGAAGCAGAAATAAGGACTGTATAACACAATTAAACTTTAGTTACATTTTAGATGCTTTAAATTAATCTACAGTTATTGTAAGTATTATTTCACAAATTAATTATTAAGTAAAGTGAAGAAGGTGAAATGATTATTTATTAGATTAGGTATAGAATTAGCGGGCTACAGGAAGCGGAACTTGTAACACTATTGTCCTGTACTACAAATAATAATTATCCATTGATACAGTTGATAGCAGCATAATAATTAGCTCTTATAATAGAACTGTT
Source organism: Nymphula nitidulata (assembly GCA_947347705.1). NCBI lineage: Eukaryota > Metazoa > Arthropoda > Insecta > Lepidoptera > Crambidae > Nymphula > Nymphula nitidulata. The sequence continues at coordinate 15,265,255 of OX374636.1, forward strand.
TCTACCAATAAAGAAATGTTTTAACCGACTTCAAAAAAGAAGGAGGTTATATGTTCCACTGTATGTATTTTTTTGGAGTTTACTCCTTAAGAATCGATTTTCATATATAAGGGGCCCGGTATGAGAAAAATGTGAGGAGTAAAATCTATCGATGAATGACCTCGTTACGTTTTTGGTGCGCATCCTATGTCGCGCAACTTTCTAATTTGTTATGTATGTTCATCGATTTCTCGGTCAATTGTGAACTGATTTACAAAATTCTTTTTTTATTCGATAGAATATACTTCTGAAGTGGTCCCATTGTCACCAAGTCAGGATCTGATGATGGGATCCCTGGGAAAACGAGGGCAAACCTCAAATTTTAAAAGCACATATGACATTTTTCACTTTCTCTAAAAAAAATTCAAGTATTTGCTACTGTCAGTTACCATCTTACGTTGATAAGCTGGTGATGGAAGGTACATGGAAGATAGTTCTTTAAATAATATTGGTACGTATTGACGAATAGTTGTATTCTATCGATTTATTGGGGTGAACTAATGATGGAAGGCAAAACTCCGTAACGGTTTCGATTAACGGAACAATATTATGTATTTCAACTAAAGACTGAGAGCCAGACAAGTCGGTAGTCCCAACGGTCACCCATCTAGCTTTGACCTTAGATGATCACTTAATCTGTAAAGCGGCAATATACCACCGGTGGGCGATGATATTAGAAAAATCAATCGTGTCTGGAATCTCATGCTTGACGGGTTAAAAAGGTGGATTTTTTTAACATAAATAATACCGACTACAAAACAGTAAAAAGGATAAAATTATTAAATCTAAGTACCTAGGTACTTACCTCCTAAAAAGTATTTTTTGTAGTTGGTACTACGCTATTTCTAGAAACAATAGAAAGTCAAGCACCAACTCCAAAATATACATTTTTAGCAGATAAGTACCTAGTACTTAAATTTAATTATTTTTTCCTTGTTAAAATTTTTTTTGCTGTATAAATGTCGTCTACAGTAGTGCCTTTGCTTTCTTAAATAAAAGTTGACAAAATGACGGTAATCTTTGTGATAATTCAATCATTTTCAAGATAACGGGGATGGCAAACAGACGTATGAAATTTCACATGCGTGTGATCCAGCGGTTACCGTAGCCTATAGACGCTCGTAGCATCTTCGGCATTACTCACACGTTATTATGGCTATAGACGCTGGTAGCACCATGGGCACTACTCACGCGTTGTTACCGTAGCCTGTAAACGCTGGTAGCACCTTGAACACTACTCACGCGTTGTTACCGTAGCCTATAGACGCTCGTAGCACCTTGAACACTACTCACGCGTTGTTACCGTAGCCTATAGACGCTCGTAGCACCTTGGGCACTACTCACGCGTTGTCACCGTAGCCTATAGACACTCGTAGCACCTTGGGCACTACTCACGCGTTGTCACCGTAGCCTATAGACACTCGTAGCACCATGGACACTACTCAAGCGTTGTTACCGTAGTCTATAGACGCTCGTAGCACCTTGAACACTACTCACGCGTTGTTACCGTAGCTTAGAGACGCTCGTAGCATAACGCCCCTTGTTCTCCTCAGTAGCTCGGTCAGAGTCAAAGCAGTCACCTGGATTGTTAAGGGGTCCTATTGCGTTTTCCCTTCTAGGACGTAATTTTTCCTAGTTTTACTATCTATTTGATCTTTAATTCTACAAAATTAGTTACAATTTAGTGAATTTAATGCCATTAGGCATTCTCTACCAGTCGACCGGAAAGTTGAGTCCAAAATTATGAAATAATAGTGCAAGAACAAATGTTTTAAATATACAATATAAAATAACATGTGAATACACATATACATAATAATGCAAGTAAATAGTGATTATGGATAAATACACAATTAATAAACAAATTTTCAATAAACACAGAAATAATAACATATATGTATATTATATTAATTAAATAAAGGTGGAAACTCTTAAAAAGACTGCGAACTGACGGCGCGAAATTCAGTTTAATTTTGGCCACTTGAATATGGGGAGGTAGTGCGTTGCAGAGCCGTATTGCATGACATTGAAAGCAAATGTGGGGTGATAATATTTTTTTATGTAAATTGTACTAACCAATTTTCTAAGACTGGCAAGATACTACCATCTTACCTAAGTCTGCCGCCATAACAATAATGTTAACAGCATTGTTGTGTTCCGGCAGTTAGAGGTAAGATAGCCAGTATTGCCAGTTTCTCTGTGGTTGAGGAATCCAAGTGTAGCTCTTCGGTCTTAATATCAAGATAGATGAAGGCCAAGAGTTACCCATATATTATTAATAAATAAAAAGTATCTTTCCATTTTTCTTTTTTTTTCTTTTCATTATTAGGTACAAAATGACTACACTAGTTTAGGTAAACTACAAATTTCTTTCAGCGTCCAAAATATTATCTCACTATTTCAAAGGAAATAAGTTAATAAATATAATTTATACACAAATCACGCTGTGGACTGTTTCTCCGAGATTTTGTGCCATTACCAAGTGTTTGCTTAGGACTACGAATTGATTATAGACAAGGCCTTTTAGAGAAAAGATTTTTAGGGTTCCTTATGCATAACAGCGGAATTCGACACAGTTTTAGAGTATACACACTTTCAAGTAGTAAATTTTAGACACGAACAAACTGACTCAAGTGGGGCTTCTCTAAAAGTAATTTGAGCTTTTTAAAAATATCTAACAATAGCACTAGCAATAACACTAGATGGTAGACCCATATGTAGAGTCGCCTGGGTAGGTACCACCGCCTTTCTTATTTCAGCCGTGAAACAGTTCGCTGTGTTTCGGATTGAAGGGAAAGGTAGCCAGTGTAATTACTGGGCATGGACGGCATTTCATCTTAGGCCTCAGGATGACAACGCACCTGCAATATCAAGTGCTTTTCCTTGTTTTTACAGGTGTCTATAGGCGGCGGTAACCGCTTACCACCAGGTGGGCCGTCAGCTTGTTTGTCATCTAGTTGTATAAAAAAAAAACAATAAAGAAATTATTGGCTGTGTACGCCGGCTGTGTATGGTTTGAAAACAGTAATAATAATAATATTTGTTTGTTAGAACATGGTACGATATTGGTATTAAATACAATATGTTTCTTCCCATTGTACCGACGACTTCGGTGTACCAATATAAGTAGTATGAAATAGTACAAAGCAATATTAGTCATGATAAATTATTATAGATTACATCACACATGTCACAAGCGTTCAATATTAATCTAAGTACATATACATTTTATTACAAAGGTCATAGCATTTAATACATAATGATAAATTACAAAATTGGAATAAAATTAATGTTTTCTAAATGTCAATTATAAGTTAAATTCAAGTTGATTTCATTTTCCATTTTCTAAATCATAATTTGTTATTTAGGAAGTCACTGATACCTACTATATCACTTTAGCAGTAAAAGAGATTTGAGTCTGTTTTTGAACAAATTAATATTAAGATTTCTAATCGTAACTGGTATTTAATAATATATTTTAGACGAGACACACGAGTGACTACACGAGTGTCAAGAATAGCATATAACTGAATGGAAAAAGGTACCGCGATTACGAAACTCCAAGTCCTTTATGGGGGGGAGGGTAGGGGAATGGAGTAAATACATCTGAACAAACGGTACAACACAAGCTCGCTTCCTCACGGGAGCACTCACAGGGCATTTTGCCACCAACTACATGCTACACAAAATGCAAATTACCCCTGCACAACCTTGTCGGGCATGTGGTGAAGGCCAGGAATCGATAGAACATCTTTTGTGTCAATGCGATGCCCTGGCTAGGATCCGAATGAGTCTTCTGGAAGTGGCGTATCCAAAGCCAGAAGACTATAGACTCTTTCACGCCAAAGATATAGTGAAGCTTATGGCAGCTATATTTAGGACGTGGGAGGAGTGAAGGCAGGGGTGGCACAAAAGATCCCGAAGGGTCGAAGTGCATCGTGGCATAGTCACGGCCCATGATAAGATAAGATAAGATAAGCCGTAATCTTCGACGTAGTTCAACTTTTGGAACCGGTGTAAATTCAGACATGACAGACAGACATACACTATGACGTCATTATTTTTTGTGATAGTTATTAAAATGGCCTTTTTAAATAAAAATATTTTTTATTTCTAATCAAAAGCTAAAAATTGCTCTTACACAACGATAAGACTGTTTGTCGATAAATCCTCTGATAACTCTTGAGACTAGCCTGACTTGCATAAGCATACAAAATCTTACTCAATACTTTTTAATACTACTAGATGACAAACAAACTGATGGCCCGGTGAGCGGTTACCGCCACCTATAGACACCTGCTACAACAAGAAAAAATCCCTTGATATTACAGGTGCGTTGTCATCCTGCGGCCCAAGATGAAATGCCGTCCATGCCCAGTAATTACACTGGCTACCTTTCCCTTCAATCCGAAACACAGCGAACTGTTTCACGGCTGAAGTAAGAAAGGTGGTTTGAAAGTATGTATATAAAGATTGTATGACAAGCCGAGCGGCGTTTGCTTTAACGTGTTGCCGACTTTTCTGGTTGCTGTGACGACCAAGCTATTTGATAATATGTCAAGCCACACATTCCAAACACCATTCCCTTTCTTACGAAACTTAGACTAAATTGAGACTAAGTTTAACACTGATTCCGTCACTTTCATTTGTTATAAGAAAGACAGAGACAGCGGCAATTTTAAGCCAGGTTTAATTTTAGTTCGCGTTTTCCCATAAAGGGAATCGATTTTAATTGCCATAGGACTCCAGGAAGTCTTACACGGCTTGACAAATTACAACGTGTCAAGTCAGTCACGAGCAAAAATATGTACAGACGGCAGCAGATCGATTGTGACAGTTTCACTACTTAAGTTTCTTAAATTACAAATGCGATAAGGACGGTCTCAAGGTCAAACTGTTACGGTTAATGTTCTGTCAACTGTACTTATTCGCTTTTGATATTTGAGCATCAATAGCTTTGCAATAAGAGTCACGAACTGTTAAAGGAGGTTACATATTATTGCCGAGTCACGATATTACAAAGTGTCAAAGGAGTTTGCATATTATACAGGGCTACTTTCGAGGTAGTGCGCAAATTTTAAGAATATTATGTCCTCTAAAAAAAACGACGTATTTTTTGTTTTACCATGGTTTAAACAAAAATATCAAACAAGCTTCACTCGAAAATATCCACAGGACACCTGTAATCATAGTCACCCTGTTCGGTCCTTAACTCCTTTTCCTTGTTCTTGTTACAAAACTATTTTATGATTTTGTTGATGGGAACAGACTTTCGTTTGTCATCAAATGTCAGTGGGAATTTTTCGTGATCAAAATTAATGTCGTATTTAATTTTCTGCGTATTTTTTTTATGATATTTCTGTTAAGTTGATCCGTGTTAGACTTGAGGACTCCATTTGATTTGCTCATCTATTGACTCCTGCTACGTTTTCAAAACTGTGATAGTGATTTCCAGCGCAAAATTTATAAAAGTGATCCAAATCGTTAGAAATCTCTATAAGTTGATGTTGCTTATTTTAATCTGCTTCCCGTTGTTCACGATATAACAGCCACATGAATTTACATGAATTATGTTTATTATAACCAATTTCAAAAATAACTTTAAAGTTTATAAATTATTAATAAGTATTTTATTTATCGGTTTAAAACTTTAATGATTTTCCTAAAAAAAAGTTGACCGAAATAAATTAGCAATAAAATTAAAAATCTCCTGTGAACAATTTTGCTGACGGGGGAAAAGTTTCCAAGCACGGTAAAAGTTTTTGCTTTATTCACAAACTCTCTTGACTAATAACCAGAGGTCGGAATTAGGTAGAGTTTTTTATGTACTTGCATCGAAATGTTGATATTAATATGGCTCTTCCTGGGATTTCAAATTTTGCAACTTCGGACATCCGATGTTGTTGATGTCAATTTGGCAACGTCGCACGTGCAGTGGTTCAAATTGTGTAAAAGTAAAAAACTTTTTTATTTAAAAAATCATGGTATTTTTCTGCTATATAAAAATCTCGGGATTTGAGGCATATCCACTTTCATCTTTCGCTGAATGACATCAGTGTAAGAGCATAAATAGCTCTACCTAATTTCTACCTCTGCTAATAACTCTATCTCAGCTCAACTATTCAATCTACTCTATGGCTGCTCTGACTAATTCAATGTCACTAAACCCGCACTCCCGCGCTTCCTCTAATCTACTCCTTTCACTACCAAATGTAGAGTGGCAATGTTACTTGAATTTTGTAGTGGATAAAATAAAGAAATATCAAAAAATTACATGTTATTTTGTTCTTGAAATATGTTATACTAACGATACTACTAGCTATAGGGAATAAAAATGCGCGCTGTCTCCGTGGTAACCCTGTATAAATCAAACATCTAGTTCGCCCTGAACTTCCATCGCACAGTATTGTGCAACTGCCTGCAGCCACCCTCCATACAGCGTTGTTCCGCCCGCAGTGAATCGATTCGTGTAGAGCAAACTAGAAGCTAGGCGCAAGCTGTAGGTACAGTTAGCATCAGATAGCGATAAATACTTTTGTCATTTTTTATGAACATTGAAAATGACGTAATGTAATATGGTACTAAAGTGCTAATCGATTTCCGTTGCTGTCCGTACCTAAATTCTAGCTAAGAATAATATACTTATTTAAAGTAATGTTTATTCTTTTGTACAATTTACATAATATCTCAAAACATAAATTAACTTACAGTTAGTTAGTGTTGCCAACTGTAGTTATGGAATAAATCATCTTAATTTAAAAAAATATATATATGAATATATGAATCTTAAAGGGTTATGACAGCCTATTGTTGATTGTTCGCGGCATTGTAGACAAACCTCAGTGGTGTATTTCAATGCTCATTCATTATAGATCCTTCAATGTATTTTTATGTTGAAAAAAACTAAAAAAAAAGAGCTAGTAAAAAAAATCAATAATTATTGAACTCAAGAGTGAGGTGATAATGGCCCTAATTCTGGAGAATACATGCTTAGTCTAAATTTCAGTTCAGTGCATCTCTTTCCCTCAATATGAATACGAAAAAGATAGCTGTCCTAAGATTTGACATTTAGAAACGTGCGTTCAATTTTGGACCTTATTGAACGTAATAAAATGCAGTGTTTAGAAGGCACCTTCGTAAATGCCGTCTAAAATTGTCTATGGTTCCTCTGAAATCTGTCTAAATTTAATTGACAGCTCTAAATGAGTTCTTGGTATCTTTTTCCAATTACATAATGTGAGAATGAGATTATACTGAACTTAAATTTACACTTAGCGTGTATCTTCAGAATTAGGCCCAATGTTTTATTCTAAACAAGTAACCTTATCTGAAATTCATGCAGAACCCGACATTTTCTTAGTCTTTTTTTATTTGACGGGAAGTTCTCTACAAAAGTGTAAATATATGTGAGTGGAATATAACGGAATCCGTTGCTTAAGTATAAAAGGTATGCAAAGTGAACGTTGCTTTAGGCCACCTCGATACATATTTCCGTTATTGGTCTTTTATGACATGAAATGTCCAATTACCATGTGCCATGCGGATTATGACTACGCGTAAGAATGCAGATCTATCAAATTTCTTTGTTAGAAAATGAGTTTTTTTTTAATGCTTCGCAAACTACATTTTTTGCGTGAGGTTATATCATTGGATTTTGATGATGAAGGTCATTGAAATTTTCACAAAATGGCGATTCATTCCATTATTTTACTCACAACTCGCTCCGTTCCCTATAATATGGTTGAGCGGAGCGATGGCTGGCACATGCGTCATACTTGTGAACAGGTGCCACTAGTGGAAATGGTCATCTCTAAGCTTCCTTGATGTTGTAATAATTTACCTACATATTCATCAATAGTATCATTTTTGAGGGATTTTTGAGGTATATGGCATTATAGGATATTATATATAAAACAATACAATTATTATTGTAATGACGTGGTCAGACAAGTGTTTAAAATTAATTAATGAAAGATGTTTAGCTTTATTAGGTCTTTGTATATTAATTGTTGACCTGTGTGTATTATAATACCTATATTGTGATGGTGCATTGTCGGACAGCCTTTAAATACAGTAAATATTCTTGTCATTAGGTACTTATTGGTACGTTAATATACCTTTTTTATACTCTGTGCGACACTGCGCTGCTTAATACTATTACTGTGTAATTAAACATTGTAACTTAATAATTGAAAAGAGTGACAACACGAGTTTGTTGCTGGAATCTTCTCGGTAGTTCAACTTTTGGAACCGGTGTAAATTCTGACAGACAGACTGACTGACGGACAGACAGACAGACTGACTGACGGACAGACGGACCGACAGACAGACTGACATTATAACATTCTTAGCTTACGTAGATCCAGATAAGACAGAGAGACAAACATTATGAAATTGTTAGTTAGTTAATATTATTTATATGTGATAGACATAAGGGTTTTTTTGTAGACGATTCGAAAGTGCTTCTTGGGGGGCCTAATTGAATAAAGATATTTTCATTTTTTACAAGAAATATAATAACTTTTTGTAAACTATGCATAAATTACAAGTACATTACAAATATTTCATTAATTTTGTCTATGTGATCGTACATATTCGGTCACCACTACCGAAGTGTGACGTCACAATTCAGTATAATTTATTAAAAATATTGATTGCAGATATACCTACTATCGCTTCTGCAATATTTATTTTCTTACTGTTGAAACACTAAGGTGACCATTTTATTTATTTTCTTTATTTATAGAGCCATAGTTATCTAATAATATAAAATTGGATAGTCTTGTGGGTCCCACCAGACAGTGGGTATTTGAAGACACGGTTGTACTCAAAGACCCACTGGTGGTTCAAATTGGTGGGTCTCTAAAGACTAAGAGCTAAATTTCCACCGTTTACTCCTAACATTCTCTGATAAATAATCTTAAAATAGTAAGAAACAAATGTAAATGACTAAGTCAGAAGGATTTCTTGTTTTGCTACGGAATAATAAAAAGATTACGTCATGTTACGTCATTTATTGAGGTTCTGTATTACACAACAATTTTAGTCATTATGTGATCGAAACGAATATCATATTGTTCTAATGACTCATGCGAATGAGTTTCGCAATGATTTAGTAAGACGCGTTTATATAATTTGTTAATTTGAACATTTCAAATATCTCCCGTATGGTCTAGTGGCTAGGATACCTGGCTTTCACCCAGGAGGCTCGGGTTCGATTCCCGGTACGGGAATTTTTTTATTATTATAATTTATTACTATATTTTATATGAATATTTAAATTTTCCTTTAAATTTATATTTTTCAAGCATTTGTATTATTTTGTTAATTTTTATTTATAAAAGGTTGTCAAACTTGTTTTCAAATAAAAGCAACTGAATTTAATGTACCTATTATGTTTTGAAAATGAATTAATACTAAATTCATAATATCTCATCTGACTCACTCTAAATAATCGGCATATTTATTTTCAAACGCCGCAAACTGCGTATTCGCAGAGCATGCAATGACCGCTCTATTGAATTTAAAGTTATATTGCCCTCTACCCCAGGTTTTTTACCTGGCTATTGCTACCTGTCTATGGCTCACTCGGGAACAAATTGAACATATTAAAATTATGAATCCACTATATTTAATACTCATTGAGTAACAGAACTTAAGTTCTTCTGTTTCTTTAATTGGCTTATTTAGGTACATTTCAATCACCTCCGAAAAGATGTACACACTCAAAGTTTCAATATATTACGGACTCTATTGCAGTAGAAATAAGGTTTTGTACTTATAGGTTTTAATTATGGTGCCTTATGTACACATCAAAAAACGCTTTTTATAACTTTACCGATCTTATTCACCCAAGTAATATGACACATAGTTATAGGCATAGGCATAAACTACAAGGCACTATATTACACAAGCCATTTAAAAAATATAACTAACACATTGTACTTTTGATATTTTCAATACAATTCTTAATTGAACAGTTTATAAAACTAGTCTTTCGAACAATGAGAGTAATTAATTCTTTGTGTACACGTCGATATACACTTAAATTAGAACGCTATCTTTTATAAGACACGCTTCACTATCTCCCGTATGGTCTAGTGGCTAGGATACCTGGCTTTCACCCAGGAGGCTCGGGTTCGATTCCCGGTACGGGAATTTTTTTTTGACAAACATATATATTTGCTAAATATTTAGTATCAGTTCCTACACCATTCGGCATAAAAATTAAGTTTTTACGTAGAGCTAAGCAGAAAAAAAATAACATTAAGATATTCATTTCTGAATAGGCTTACAAAAAAAACAAAAAATCTGTAATTGCAAAATAAAATTTGATTTGTTTTTTTACCTATTTTTTGCACTTAAAGCTGTTACTGATGCTTACTGTGTGCTAGATAATAGGTGTGAGTGTTTGAATTTTATTATATCTTTTACTTTTGTATAGACAACTGTTTTATTTGGAGTTCTACAAATAAAATATCTAACCTACACGCGGCCTGCTTGACATGAACAATACCAGACACATACCAAGAGTCCTTTTTTGTATAACATGATTAACCCGCTTATTTTGGAGCTACTTAGGCATTAGAATCACCCCACTCTACCCTAAATTATCAGTTTAGTTAGACTGATATTTTTTTTTAAATAAGTAATATACAAATTTATGATAACTCTGTGGGATGTCAATTGTAAAGTAATAATTTATGTTAATTATGTAAGATCACTTTTTGTAATAATTTAATGTAATTAACGAAACTAGGGTGTAGGCCCGCATGTAGGGTTGTCTGGGTAGGTACCACCGCATATATCATTATAGCCGTGAAACAATTCGCTGTATTTCGAATTGAAGGGAAAGGTAGCTAGTGCAATTACTGGGAATGTAAGGCATTTCATCTTAGGCCTCAGGTCAGGATGACAACGCACCTGACAATAAACACAATTTATGAAATTAAACTAGTGTTTTTATATAATGTTACTGACAATTTTGTTATTGTAATAGTTTATTCAAGACAATTATTTTCAAATAATAGAAGTGGAATAATATTTCTCAAATGTATTTTTTTTAAAATTTTTTATCTTTATAAAGCTTTTGCACGCCTATGATTAGGCAGAACACGCTGGTCTATTTTGTATATTTTTATGATCTATCGAACCGTGTCTCTTATGCAAATAAATATATTTCATTTCAAAAAAAAAATACCAAGTGATTTTTTTCTTGTTATTGCAGCTGTCTATAGGCGATGGTAACTACTCACCACCATGCGGGCCGTCAGCTAGTCATCATCATCTAGTTTTATAAAAACCGACTTCGAAAAACTGAAAAGGTTAAAATAATTAAAGGAGGATGACAATTTTTGCCCCAACCCAAGTTTAATGTCCAACAAAACAATATTTCCAATAATGACACATAAATAGAAAGATTATTTTTGGGAATAGTTTGAGCTAAAATAAAGCCAAGGATTTGTTGACAACATAAATAAACGTTTTTTTTATGTTGTCAACAAAACGTTTTGTTTCATAGAAAACAAATACTTTTTTATGTTTTGAAAATCTTAAAAGGTATTTTAATGTATTTATTATATTTTTTATTATTTTATTACAATAAAGATGAGTAATAATAATTAAATACAATTAATTGGATTGAATAAGTTTATTACCTAGGATGAAAATAACAAAACGCACTTTGACAGATGACAAACATTGCTAGTGTTGATTGTTATTACAATTCAGTTTTCTTTATCGTATATCTCGGAAATCGCATCTTTAAACAAAAATGTATTGGTATGTAAAGATACTTTGTCTTAATAATATCAAATTGCGCCTTAAATTACTTTTGGACGTGTCAGTTTTTAGGTGGGGCAAGGCTTCATACTAAGATTAGCATCCTCCTTTAAATAGGTAGGTACTCATCCCCTAGAAACATATTTTTTGGAGTTGGTGCTTCACTTTCTATTGTTTTTGGAAACGACTTAGCACCAACTCCAAAAAATATGTTTCTAGGGGATGAGTACCTACTTAAATTTAATTATTTTAACCTTTCAGTTTTATGAAGTCGGTTTTAATTTTTGTTTATTTTTTTTTCTGAATTTTTAGTGATAACTTTCTAAGATCGAAGCTTAATGGGTGACCGTCAACTTATATTGTTTCCTACTATCGTATAGTTTCACTAAAAAGTCACAGACGGACGACTTAATGATTTCAGTTTTGTTATATAAAAACCAAACTACCCAACTGATTTTGAAAAAAAAATTATGGGACCAAATGGCAACTATTCCGCATCGAACAAAAAAAGAATCATGTAAATCAGATCAGTACCTAGTCTCGGCGTTACCGGTGTACATACAAAGAAAAAAAACAATCCCGGCCGAATTGAGAACCTCGTTTTTGAAGTCGGTTAAAAAAACTTGACGTCATTAACGATTTAGCTTTAGGTGCACCTTCAATGTGATGGTTTACAATAAAATTAAAGTTTTTTATTGTTTTTACAAAGTTCTTGGCTTAGATATTGGAAATCAATATCTCCTATTCAAAGATTGCCAAAAACGAATCAGAAATTAACTTTCCAAATCTAAATCTCCGTAGTTGAAGTATAAGAGCAGTATGAAAAATATGCTTACATATTTATTCATTGTGTAAGTCTATCAATTTTTACTAACTACTGTATCAAAAACATTCATTAACTGAAATATAATGTGTTATGTTATAAATTATAACTTATCACATTATATTTCATTTTACATTTTTTGTATTTTGGTATTTTTGACCATAAAGTCAATTAAAAGCTATCGTTTTATTCCATATTTTGTAAATACTTAGTGTTGCCAAATATGGAAATATTTTCCCATTTTAACTGTCGCTATCGTGCCGATAAATTAATTTACAACGGTTTAACTGACAGTATGTAATAGTTGCACTCCCGTTTATACTTACACGTGTAATATAAAAATCTTACGTAATTATGTTATATCTGAATTAAAATTTCCAGAGACCAAACTTGCTATAACGATCATGAAAAACTTGTAAACGTGCAACGCCATGTAATTATTTTTTATTTATACCTTACTAATATTACAAACGTGTTATGGTTGTTACTCTTTCACGCAAAATTGGATTCTAATTAAACTTTATAATAAAATATATATATATACCTCATACTAAAGAATAATATTATCGGTGATAATTTAAATTGTTTTCTACCTACCGAGTAATGCTGTATGCCTATCTTCTTAGAAATAAAATGATTTTCTGATTTTCTAAATACCAATAAGTACCTAAGTAATTTAAAACGTCATTTGGTTAAAAAGTGGAGTGCTAGGCACATAACTAATAATTAAATATTCAGAATAATTATTAGTCTTTAATATTCTTTTGATAATTCTCTAAAGACAACCATTACGTGTTACACAAACAAAATACATGAAATGCACAAACTCAACTTGACATAAGTCCATCTCAATCTCCCCGATTTCGGAGAAAATGCTTTCTAGTAGCATCCCTTTTTTATAGTAGTGTGCGTGTGTCGATTTGTAAGCGCCAGCACAGAACCATTTTTTTACTTTACATTTGTGATCGCGCAACGTACGGAACTATTCTTCTATGTGTTATTATTCTGAGGTTCGGTGTTCGATTTGGCCTTTTATTTAAATACATACCTACTGATTAATATTTCCACTGTGCCTGTTATTGGTGATCAATCAAAGACTCATTCGGATCACGTCTACGATACCGCAGCTTAATTTTTTTCCAAACCTGTAAAGAATACGGAAACTTATTAAGTGCCGCCGTTGCCAATTTTAGGCCACGCTTAAGCAATTTAGCTAAGAAGATTACAGGATATGTTACTTCAAGTTACTTTATAAAAACTTGAAATGATAACTTGCATTAATTGATTGAAGTAGAGACAACATGCTAGGCTAACGAGATTACATTTATTACAAAAACTGACTTCAAAACATAAAAACAAAAGCTTAATAGATATGTTTCCATAAAGGTATCGTTGGAATCTGTTATTTCTAGAAACAGCGTAGCAACTCAAGAAAAAACCTATATGTCAGATAAATAATCATCATTATCATCACCAGTCTATATGCTGCCCACAGGACGTCATACATGGAGATAAATACTTATTATTTGCCATAATAAGGCAAATTATTTGCCATAATTGAGGAGCTCGATGGCGTGTTGGCTTGAACGCTCTAGTTGCGAGACGAAAAACAAAGCAACTTTCGCCATGGTCGATCCTGGGATGGCACGTTAAGCCGTTGATCCCGGTTGTTTCTGCAACCGCTTTAGCCCGCCAACCCGCATTGGGCCAGCGTGGTGGTGTTATGGCCCAAACTCCTCATGTGTCTCTCCCATGTAGGAAGGCCTGTGCCCAGCAGTGGGACGTATATAGGCTGGTGGTGATGAGGTGATGATGATTTGCCATAAGGTTCCATAAGGCAAGCTCCTAACGCTGTGGCTATAACGCTAGGTACACCGCCCCGTAACAATATTCTTCTTTATAGCGGAGAGTGGGAAAATGACGGGAGTGGGGTAAATCTGGACGATGCAGTTTAAATCAAAAAAGATAGAGAGATCATGCTCAGTTCCTCGTTAAACATGGATCTTGATCTTAACCAGCTGAAAGAGATAAATATATATTTTATACAAGACACGACAAACGACTCAAGTACTCAACTTCACCTGTACCCTTAGTGTAAGTTTAAATCGATTCAAAACGAAACATTCGTCGTTGTTTTTACACCTCAAACTCATATTAAGAAAGTAGTTTCCAATAACTCACAACAGAGGCGCTGCTGCCGTTTTATACAATTTGACAGTTATCACGACGATAAACGTTTTTTAAACTTGCACCGGGTGCGGATGTTATACGGAAAGTGGGATACAAATGAGGATACAGTTCGGATTACACCGCCTTAGCCCTGGATGACCATATCTCTTACATTGACCTCTGGAATGCAAGGGATGTTTCCCATTGGAAGCATGTGAAAATGAAAAACATTTATTGGTTATATAATAAAAAATAAAAACCAAACAGCGGGAAATTTAAGACCAAAAGCACATAATAACCACCTCCTGCAGCCTGGAGGGACACAGTGCTGGTCTTCCGTAACGCCAACTGAAAGCGCAACACGCGACGACCGTCTTAACATTGATATGCAGAAGATACAGCGATGGAGATAAATCGGCGCCCTGTGGACCACCGCAGTTCATAGTATCATTCTCTATCGTGATGTATACGGCATCATACAAAATCAACCCGTGTTCAGCTTTACCCCACTCTCCCATCAAATCAACACCCACTAAACTCTACATTTTTTTACACAAATCCATTTATTTGCCAAGTTCTACAGCCTTCTCTTTGAACCGTGAACTAGCGATTTTCATTTCGCAAACTTGTGACGAAGCCGAAGAATTATTAAAAAGTATGAGGGAATGCCCCATTCAAACCTAATTCAAGGTATATTCTTCAAAGCCTTTTAGAAATGAAGGTGATATTGGATCGTAGCACATAATTGAAAGATTCTTATCTAAATATTATTTTTCCGATATCCAGGCTGAGAGAGAATTTCTTTTTGGTTATATAATAAGGGAGATTTCAATTTCAATCGGGTGTTTTAAATGAATTTATGGAGTGAAAGGGATCGTGAACAAGTTTTGAGGCTTAGTTCCCGCCAAAGCGGTGGGCGCCTTATTTGGTTTGATATTTTGCAAAAACATAAAACGACTGCCGCATATATTATGGATGCCAAACTCATTAGGGGGTATTATGTTGGGAGCAGGGGACTCGTTTCCTATGAAGCCAACATATAGCTTTTTTTTATTTTAACATGGTAGGAAGTGCGTGAGTTGTGTCCAAGGTGGTACGAGCGTTTTTAGGCTTCGGTAACTGCTTACCATCAGGTAGGCCGTACGCATGTCTGCCACCCATGTTATTTAAAAAAAACATTCTTACAACAGGTGGAAATTACCGTTAAATAAGCTTAGTCGGGAAGAAACTTTCGCCATGGTCGATCCCTGGATGAGTCCATCAAAAATTGTGATCTCGAGCTCCTGCGTGCTTCGAAAGGCAGGTTGAGCCGATGGTCCCGGTTGTTACTGCAGCCGGTTTAAACCACCAACCCACATTGGACTAGCGTTGTGGTGTTATGGGATGTGCAGTAGTGGGACGTGTATAAGCTGTTGATGTGTGAAGTTGCAGAAATTGCAGCCATACGAGTATTAGGTATTGTTACTTTTTAAATGTTATTGTACAGCTCTGGTAAACGATGCTTCACAACTGTCCAAACACGGATTCGATTTGAAAACCCTCGTCCCGTCTTGCTTCAACTCACCTCATTAAAAAATTACAAGTATTCATCACTAGCCTATAAAACATCCCACAGCTGGGGATAGGCCTTCCATGGGAGAAACACACGAGGGGCTTGAGCCTCAAAGTACTTCGCTACCGAGAAACAGATATTGAGATTTCGGTATTCCAATATTTTCCAACAGTTGGGTATAAGGTTGGTGGTGTCCAGAAACCAGTGATGAAGAGTTTTACAGGCGACAGTCATCATCATCTCCAGGTCCTCTATACTTTGGAAGGCCCAGTTGCTACTGCATCCGTTTTCAATACGGGTTCGTATTGGGCCAAGCTTGCTGGTATTATGGATCATGTTCCTCGTGTGTTTCTCACATGTTCACATGTTGGAAGGTCTGTGCTCAGTTACGGGATGCATATATGCTGTTCTTGATAATGATGATGAGGTTATTTAACAATAAAATGAAAAAAGATTTCTATTACAACAGAACAAGTTTGATCCTTGTTTCAAAATCAAGAACCTCTATAAGAACTCAACGGTCAACGACGGCACATCAAGTGTAAGAGTTGCACTACGAAAGCCGCCTTTATTATGAACGGAGTAAGGACGGTCTCAAAGTCAAACTATTACGCTTGATATGCTGCCTACTGTGCAGTCGAATCAAGTGCAATACCATGTACGGTAGACCACAGAAGTAGCTGAACACTTTAGTACTATGTCACGATAACTATGGCGTTAATATAGTCAGGTAGCAACTATTATACGATCGAAATAGTCGCTGTGACATGGTACGAAAGTGCTAAGCTACTTCTGTGGTCGACTGCACCTACTACTCGCTATTCGGGACTCTTATTCCTTTAACAATAAGGCACATATTATTGCTCGTCACTGTACAAACAGCGCAGATTTCAGTTCTACTTCCAAGGTGAAGACTGCGAGAATTATTTGCTGTTATATTTTGTGTGAATCTACCCTTTGAAAGGTAAGACTCGGATTTTTCTAATTTAATTACTCTTGTTTGGCGAAAGGACAACCCTCCTTATTTAGGGTTGCGTATTCAAAATTGCTGAAACAGAATCGATAGATTTACACTTTTGTCTTTATAAGTAGGTTCATACGCCTGCAGGTGAAATTGAACGCCGTCCTGTGATAAAATAGAAGATGTACAACCTAAGCTGATGGACTGTGTAAAGTACAGGGCAGAAAGGGAATCATTATTTAAAGAATTGCAATTTAAATTTTATAGATTATTATCAATTATATAATTAATATTAATCGAGGCACGATATTGTCTCAATTAAACAAAGTTTCATTAATATTTATACAGAGTGTAAAAGGGACGCTCTCTGTGACGAAAGCTGATGGCACTGCTGTTCAACCTAAGCAAGACTTGATAAAAAAATCGCTGAAAAATAATCAGCTGTTCTATACAAATAGCACGAGAAATTTTAATCGTACATCTAGGGGCGACTATATTCTGGTCATCAGAGGATGATTTCACAATCAGGGAAGACACAAAAGACCCCGGAGGGATGATTTGCACCATGATGTGATGGTAACCCCATGACAAGATAAAATAAATAAAAAGTTTCTATACCAGTCCGATATTGCTCCGGAACCTCTTATATTTTACCAGCACAATCTTGATAAATTTTCCCCTTGTCCAAGAAATATATTTTAACACCATAACTTTTGCTGTTAATGTACCCTTCGTGCTTGTTACAGCAATTTTTAGGCTTCGTTTCATTTCTTTAATTAAATCAAACGGGTGAAAAGAAAATGAAATGACAGAACTGACAATGATATCTGTAATATTTTTTTAAATGGCAATAATTTAACAGTCGTTGACAACTTTTTTATTGCTAATGGTAGTAAAAATTAAGTTTGATGATGTTGACACTGCTGAAAACGCAGAATTTCCTTCTAAATGGAGCGAAGAACCACTAAAGATTATTTGATTTTTTTAAAAACCGTCCGACAAATCTTTGTAGAAATCGAGAATTTTGTAATAATTTGAGACACTTCTGACTGGGGTAGCAACACCACCTTACAGAAGTCCGCAAAGGAGTGTTTTTGTGGTGTCGGCGGGATTTTGTGGTGTCAGTCAAGAATTTTTTTACTATAATTAAAAATTGTGTCGGAGCGAACTTTGTGTTGTAAAAGTGGTGTAGTTTTATAAACCAAGCGTTTGTGTTGACGTACAACTAAAAGATTATTAGATTAAAAGTGATTCTGGTGTGAAATACGATGAGAACTTTTTGTGTTTATCACCTCATCAAGTAGGATCATATGGAAACTGTCATCATATACTTCGTGTCAAATACTCCTAAGATGCATTAAAATGTGTTAGGCCAGCATTTTAATGCAATAAAAGAAGAAATAAATAAATACTGAAGACATGGCCGTATGGGCATTAATTCCCTTTGCCTTCCCGTTACAGGCAGAATTAACCAAAAAAAAAGAAGTCCGCAAAGTCACCAGACCTCACTAAGTGATCGTAATGGTAGCAATAATTACAAAATTAAAAATTTTAAGTAACCCCCGGCGCCATAATCATCTATCTAACGGCATCCCATTAAGACTCTTCATTAGAGCCCAAACACGCTATATCTGCGTAAGTTTCTGAAGAATCTTAATTCTTCAGAAACTATAAGAGGTTCCGGAGCAATATCGGACTGGTATAGAAACTTTTTATTTATTTTATCTTGTCATGGGGTTACCATCACATCATGGTGCAAATCATCCCTCCGGGGTCTTTTGTGTCTTCCCTGATTGTGAAATCATCCTCTGATGACCAGAATATAGTCGCCCCTAGATGTACCACCTGCAGGCGTATGAACCTACTTATAAAGACAAAAGTGTAAATCTATCGATTCTGTTTCAGCAATTTTGAATACGCAACCCTAAATAAGGAGGGTTGTCCTTTCGCCAAACAAGAGTAATTAAATTAGAAAAATCCGAGTCTTACCTTTCAAAGGGTAGATTCACACAAAATATAACAGCAAATAATTCTCGCAGTCTTCACCTTGGAAGTAGAACTGAAATCTGCGCTGTTTGTACAGTGACGAGCAATAATATGTGCCTTATTGTTAAAGGAATAAGAGTCCCGAATAGCGAGGAGTAGGTGCAGTCGACCACAGAAGTAGCTTAGCACTTTCGTACCATGTCACAGCGACTATTTCGATCGTATAATAGTTGCTACCTGACTATATTAACGCCATAGTTATCGTGACATAGTACTAAAGTGTTCAGCTACTTCTGTGGTCTACCGTACATGGTATTGCACTTGATTCGACTGCACAGTAGGCAGCATATCAAGCGTAATAGTTTGACTTTGAGACCGTCCTTACTCCGTTCATAATAAAGGCGGCTTTCGTAGTGCAACTAAATGCTTACATTTCGCAGACTTTTTGATGGTATAGGATCAGCTCAGAGTTAGTATGTCATGGGAATGTCACCAAAGTGACAGTACACTAAATTTGAAATCAATCGGATCTGTAAAAGTTAGAAAAATAGAACCATCGTAGTCACATCAGCTTTCAAACAAAAAAAAACGAATCAAAATCGGTCCATTCGTTTAGGCGCTACGATGCCACAGACAGACACACAGATACACAGCAGACACGTCAAACTAATAACACCCCTCTTTTTTCGTCGGGGGTTAAAAACGAACTTGGTGATGTTCACGCAGCTGAAAACGCAGAATTTCGCACTGAAAGGACTGAAGAACCACTAAAGATTGTTGGATTTTTTAATGCAGCTTCCGATAAGTCAGAGAAAATCAAGGTATATGAAATATGAGCCATATGGACAGCACATGAGGAGTTTGGGCCATAACACCACCACGTTGGCCCAATGCGGGTTAGTGAGTTAAAACGGTTGCAGTGACAACCGGGACCAACGCCTTAACGTACCTTCCGAAGCATGGAGGAGCTTGAGATTACAAATTTTACTGACCCATCCCGGGATCGACCACGGCGACAGTTGCTTGGTTTTCGTAATCGAAACCAGAGCGCTCAAACCACAACGCTCCTATGTTGTTAATATAACACCTTCTCTTGACTATTCTACAGAGTGAGTAATGAGTGAGTATACAATGCCCAAGGTGCTACCAGCGTCTACATATAGTGGAAAACACTTATCATCAGACGCGCTGTGCGCTTATTTCCCATCCTTTTTTTATATACGGCTATATAATCCCACCTTGTCGTATGAAAAGAAATAGTCACAGAAAAAAAGATGTCCCTCTGTGTCATAAAAATCCAGATTCCCCTAACTTACTAAGCAAAATAAGTATAACTCGATTAGTAATAGTTCATTAAACGTAGCAACTGCACATGCGTCACCGTAATACTTTGCGAATACGGTTTTGGTGATGGGATTCCCCTTGTGTCATATTTTGAGGTTATGACCTATAGGTGCCTGTTGGTCGTAGAAACAATACGACCGCCGTCGAATGGAAAAGGAGAATCCCGGTAGGAGCAAATATTTGTATGATGAGTTTGTTCACAAGTCAAAGATGTTTGTATGTTTATTTAGTATACCTATTTCTAATATTTATATACCCACACATTATAATCAATATTTCTCCGTTATCTATTCATATTCATAATATATTTATTGCAAGCCACAACACGTTTCAATTTTAACCATAGGACATAGTATTGTAGGTACCTACATGTAAGTAACACCCTGTAGGGGCGTAGCAATTTATTAGCTTACTAGGTATCTATTACTAATATTATAAAGCTGAAGAGTTTGTTTGTTTGTTTTGTTGAACGCGCTAATCTCAGGAACTACTGATACAAATTGAAATTTCTGTTGAATCGTTCATTCATCGAGGTATTATATAGGCTGAGGCAATAAGTGCTGAGCATCAATGGAATATGTTGCAAAAATTATAAATGCGAAAGTTACTTTGTCTATCTGTTACCTTTTCAGACTTAAACCAAATTCCATACCAAATTTCATAATATTCGGTTTGATACCCTACCCTCAGCATCCTACAGCTACCTACTACCAAGTTACTCCTTATGACAAAATTCTTTTCAAAACACGCAATTCTTTTGTTGGGCAAGGTATACGCTTCTATAACCAAATTCCCGAAGCAATGCTGAAATCAATGATATCATTCGTCGGGCTCTCGCTACTTCCGGGACCCCTGCTGCTCTGGAGCCTAACGGTTAAGCGCGCGATGATGGGAAGAGGCCTGACGGCATGACTCTTGTGCCTTGGAAGATGGGTAGGTCTTTGGTGTGGGACGCTACTTGTGTCGACACCTTAGCCATGTCCCATCTTCCAAGTACCTCGTCGACACCAGGATCGGCTGCTGCTTCCGCTGAATCTCTTAAACGGCGCAAATATGATGGCTTATCTAGAGATTACATATTTGAGCCGTTTGGAGTTGAGACATTTGGGACCTTGGGGTCCAGGTGCTCACCGACTGTTTATGGACATTGCAGATCGCTTGTGTGAAACTTTAAGTGACAATAAGGCTGGTATGTATTTCGCACAAAGAATAAGCCTCGCAATTCAGCGAAGTAATGCGACCAGTCTTATTGGTACACTTCCATTTTTAGTAGATTTAGGTGGTGTTTTTTATTTATTAATTCGGTTAATTTTAGTTTATTTAAAGGCATAAGTTTATTTTTATTTAAATTACTAATATACCATTACATACATTTAAATTATTAGTCAAAACACCCTTCAAACTAAAGGTTATTACACTATTAGTGATTATGTGAATGACAATTTTGTGTTGAAAGAAACTGTACGCCAATTTCCACGAGATCTAGCAGTTTTATTATATACATTTAGTATAATATTTAATTTATTTAATTTTATATGTATATTGTGTTGTGACTGTGCATTGTCGGATAGCCTTCAAATTAAATTAAAATAAATTAAATTAAATTAAAATCACTTAATTCAGGTACAGGAACCCATAAGAATGTCAATACATTGTATATTGTCATTAATCTATTACATATCTAGAATAATCTAAATTTATATAATTGTATACCTATGTAATATATGCGTACCCACTCGAGAGTACTCACATTTTATTAAGTATAAGCGCTTATACAGTCAAAAATATATTATATGTAAAATCATTTTTATATACTATTTCATATACATTTCGTACTATTACATTTGGTGATACATAAAGCCGTTTGTGAAATGATATTTTTATTCTTTTTATCAACGCTATCATGTCTTTGACTCCATTTTCCAGCAAACATGCCAGACGCGCTACACCTCCAAACTAGACCCAGCATCACTCTAAACGAAGAGTATTGAAGATACCCTTCGTGTAATTGCTCCACAGTTGGCTGGTGTAGAACGCCTGACAGGAAGCGTTAAATAGGGTCACTTTAGCCTTGTCAGAGCAGTGTGGAAGCCGCCTTGCCAACATGTTACTACGCATCGCTAGGGCTCGCCTCTGTCGTTCAAGGTCGTCTCCATCATCCAAAGTACTATTTATAATATGTCAAATAAAGTTAATACTTTTGTTATTAAGCTTGTGTCTCGTTTCTAACTTGATATACGGGGCAGTCGGTCGATCATGGCTCCTCGAGAAATGTTCTTAAGGAAATCTATACTTCACTAGCACAATCAATACTATCATACTGCATTTCCATCTGAGGAGGAGCTGGTAAAACAAAGATGATTGAGGTTGAACGTGCACAACGTGCTTTATTGAAGGTTATGTACTTCAAACGTAGAAGATTTCCAACGGACAATCTATACGCTATTGGTCAAGTAATGTCTGTAAGGAAGCTTTACATTCTCACTACTACATTAAAAAAACATAAAACCACCCCTTATGATGCAAGTAAAATACGAGCCAGGAGAAAAAATGTTATTCCCTTTATTCAACCTAGGACCGCCTTTGCTGGCAACCAATTCATTAGTCGCTCGGCATACTTTTACAACAAAATAAATAAAATCCACGAGATATATAGTAAAACACTACACGACTGTAAGAAAATTATAACTAATTTTCTAATGCATAAAATAAATACAAATCTTATACATAACGCATATATCACACACACACACACACACACACACACGCACACACACACACACACAAACACCCACACGCACACAAACTCACATACCCACACACAAACTCACACACAAACTCACACACCCACACACAAACTTTCTCTCTCACACACACACACTTGTATACACTACACATATTTATGTTTATTTTAATATATTTTACTTTTCCCTTTTCTTTTTGTTAGTACCTATAGAACTTTTTAATAGTAGTTATGGAAGAGCGAAATCACCTGGCACAGGCATTTTTGCTTAAAAGGTGACTTCGGTCACTATTTGTAAAATGTAAAAAAACGTGTTACAGAAAATAAATAAATTATTATTAAAATTATTATTATTATACTTTTACTACTTTGTTCTCTGTACGGCACTGCACTGCAAAATTATGTAAACACAAACATTTTTACTTCATATTTTGAAAAGATAAAGTACACTTTTGGAACCGGTGTAAATTCAGACACGACAGACATATAGACAATATGACATTGTGAGTCCATTTTTTACATAGTTGTGATTATTGACGATTCGAAAGAGCTTCTTAGGAACTTTAACTAGAATAAATATATTTTTGATTTTGATTTTATGGCCATACCAAAACAGTTTTGATGGTCGAGCGTAGGTATTTAGTTCATATAACTTATCGAATTGCAACTGGCCGCGCCACATCAGTGTCGAGTACTGACCTAAATCACTGGTTTTACTGTTGACCTACGCATAATGCATTAATCAAGGACGTCTGTCTGTCACAGTGATGCTATAAATGCATCGCTTATTACTGAAACAGTTGGGCTTGACATCAATCTCTATGATACTTGTCTATGTCTGGATAGCTAGCGAGCAACGAAATGGTTACATTATTTTTTTTATACAACTAGATGACAAACAAGCTGACGGCCCACCTGATGGTAAGCGGTTACCGCCGGCTATAGACTACTGCAATAACAAGGAAAAATCACTTGGTATTGCAGGAGCGTTGTCATCCTGAGGCCTAAGATGAAATGCCGTCCATGCCCAGTAATTACACTGGCTACCTTTCCCTTCAATCCGAAACACAGCGAACTGTTTTACAGCTGAAATAAGAAAGGCGGTGGTACCTACCCAGACGACCCTACATACGGGCCTACCACCTAGTAAAATACTTGCTGTAATACTTAATAATTGGTGTAATTAAATTTGGAAACCGATGGATGAGGGCAGCGCAGGACCGATCGGTTTGGATATCCTTGGGGGAGGCCTATGCTCAGCAGTGGGCGTCTCTCGGCTTATATGATGATGATGATGATGATGATGAAATAGTTAGCGGCTTCTTCTCGAATATTCTACATTTTTATTAAGGGATTAATCCCTAACTACCTACTACATACTTTTGTTACACAACTACCTGTCATACGTCTGTAGCACCCCTAAATACATCATGACTGTAAAATTTTGCAATAAGTTTTATTTTTAATTGAAATCCTATTTATTAAGTTCTCAAGCCTTATTCCGTTGAAAATAAGACACTTAAAAATCATTTCTCTTTCTTTTAATCTCTCTAATAATCGTCAATACCTCATATATCAGGCCTACAAACATTTGGTATATGTGATATACAAAATTTTACATATTGAACAGGAACTTCTTTCTATTTTTTATTATATCTAATAATGAAAAGACGTAAAAATAAAAATTCTCAATAAAATCACAAAATTAATCGAAATTGCAGGCCCTAAGTTTGAAGTTTTTTACGACAGCAAAAACACAGCTTACTGCCAATAACTTGAGCCTAACTTAGCTATAACTTTTAGCTATGCCTTGAGCAATCAAGGCTAGTTATTGGCTCTTTACATTTGCTTGTACTTTATATTGTTGCAAAGGGGAAACGATAGATTTGAACTAAGCTGCCGATTTCTAAGTAAAATGTCTTTCAAATATTTTCTATATTTGAGGTCTAAAAAGGGCTTGCTTAGCTTAGCTATAGCAGATAACCATAGCCTTTAGACTCTCATAACATCGACAGATTAAGCAGCTCACCGTTGCCGTTGACACAACAAATGCAAAACAAATTTTTAATCAAACGTAGCACAAAAGACCCAGAACGATCTTAGTAGCCTAGTGCTAGGAAAAGCAAATATTAATCTAGGGGAAAATGGTGGTGGTTTCTGAACGTGGTATAATCCTAAACAAGGCCGTGTAATTATATGAGGATAGGCTGGCCGAGTGGTTTGTGCCCCTTGCTATACAGGCTACTTGGTCAAGGGTCCCGGGTTCAAATCCAGTTAGAAGCAAATGTATGTATGACAAGTACAGGCATTTGTTCACGAGTCATGGATGTTTCTTTAGTATTTTTTGTAATATTTATATACTTACATATTATTATGACGGTTGGATAATAGGTGTGTATGTATATGTATTATATTATGGCAAAAAAGGATCGTCATTTTCATAACCGCCTATTATGTCCACTGCTGCATCGATTTCCAAACTGAATGGTTCTGCGCTTAAAAAGAATCGTTGATAATATATTTATGCTGACGAAGAGGAAGAACCGTGTTCAATGCGGGGCACTGAGCTTGAGGTCTTTATTCTTTTCCATCATGATACAAACTGCCTCGTTCGAAGTTACTCCGTGTTAACGTTACTCACGCTCCCCTACCATTTGTGTATTGAAAACGTTCATGAACCTAAATAGCAAGAAACATAAATACCAGTTGCCGCTTCTATACAGTTGTTAGGGCAATTTTGTTAGATAGATAGATAGATAAAAGATTTATTTTCATTTCTTCATCACACACAAATACAGTTTGAATTTCAACAAAACAGTTACTTAGGTATAACAATACACATTAAACAACAATAATTGTGTGCGTTGTAGAAGTGCAAAAGGGTCGCAACTCAGTGATTGGATTTTGTTCACACCGCGGGATGTGAACAAAGCACTGATATTCTGCTACAACCCGAGGGCTTCTTGCTTTTAAAATGTAAAAGACAGTAGCACACTAAATAAAATAAGATGTATAATAAAAATAAATCAACTAAAACGGGGACTAGTGTAAAATGTTTAATATGTGTGTTCGCTTATGATAAGATTTATAAAACAATGTGGCACTCATGTGTCACAATCACAAATAATAGAAATATTTAGAGTATATAGTTCACATATAGCAGAAACAAACAAGTCCATACTCTCTCTATTCAGATGGCAAAGTCCGCTACCGAGTACCCCTTTGGAATACCCAGACATTGCTTTTGTAAAATATATGATTTCATATGTTTTTTGAAAGAAAACTTTGATGACAACTGTCTTATAGGTGGCGGTATGTTGTTCCAACATTTGGTAGCTAGGTAGCGAAAACTGCCAGTGAAAGCAACAGTCTTATGTGGGTGACATTCCAGAAGACGCCTGCAGGCTCTGGTATTATATCTGTCATGAAAAGTAGATGATCTGAGTTTCGAAAAGAGGTATGTTGGTTTCCCAAATTTCAAGACATCAAACACTAAGCAAGCAAGGTGCAGTTGTTTGTTAATAGCCAAGGAGTGTGTGTAGAAATTGAAGTGTGTGATTGCGTCAATCGTTATAAAAAGAATGACAGGACTAAGCTCTGAAATCATCATTATGTTCTTATTTTTTTAATTTTTAATATTATTTTAAATGTTTGCAAAATTACAGAGTAATTAAAATATAAAACTAAAAAAATTTCACGTCCTGAGGCTGGGATCGAACCCGTGACCTTTCGCAATCCGGGCGACTGCTCTAACCAACTGTGCCACCAAGGACTTGGGATATCCCTGTGAAATTCTTCTAGTCTATCTGTTCAGGCATTGTTTTCTTTATTATGTGGGTAAACTACGAATCCACGGCCCGGTGGTATTGGGCCGACGCCCCACCATTCGTACGGCAAGAGCCCGTGAGTGAAGTGATCGGACGGTGGTTAATCGGTGCGGTTTTAATCTAATTATATTACTAAAACTATCATTTTCTTTGAACTATTGCATACTATTGATTTGGACACAAAAAAACTATATTGTGATATTAGAGTGTCGGTAATATCGCAAGCCTATCGGACCAAACCAGACAAGACACCTACAAGGACAGACAAGGCTCCTAAATCGACCCGACCTGATGGGGAAACCAATGCCTGGACTAGACCAAAGAAAATGTAAGATAATATGACTAGACCTAAGGAAAGTAAGACATAATGACTAAAACATACAGATGTTGCCCGTAGCTTTATGCTTAGATTTAGTTTGTGACATTGTTTTTGTTGTTTAATGATTATGTAACTTAATGACATAATAATATTAATATTTATAAAACCTGACATTATTATTGTATTATTTGACATTTTGAAATTTGTAATTGTATTTTATTATTATTATTATTTGCAATGATTTTTATTCTTAGATTTTTTTATTAATATAAATATTTTTTAAATTATTTTATAGTGCGTAAGTAAAGTATTATATATCCTCTCCTCTCTTTTTGCTGCGTTTGCTGTGCCCGACAGGGGCCATAATGAATCATGTTTAGCTTTAAGCCTTAAGACCTATTTTGTAGCATTATGGTGCAATAAAAAATTTGAGTTTGAGTTTGAGTAAGATCAGTGACCTTTAATTTAAATCTCGTAAGCTATCGAAGGTGTTCTCGCGAACACTATCTGTATTTGTACGAACACTACCTATCTCTATTTGTACAAATACTACAATTTGGGTTAAGTTGGGGCAGTGCTTTCAAATATTCTTAATTTTACAGTTATTTAACTTTTTATTTTATTTTAAATACAGATAGACTATAAGAATTTCACACAGATATCCCAAACCTGGGTGGCTCAGTTGGTTGGAGCAGTCGCCCGGATTGCGAAATTGGTTCCATTCCCGCCTCAGGACGTGAATTTTTTCTAGTTTTATATTTTAATTACTATTATCATTATGTCTAGCCAAAAGACATACAGATCGTCAGTACGCGTTGTTAGGCCTGAGGTTGTCCTCGGTCGTCACTGTAGAACCTTACCGCCTCCACGGCCATCGGTTCTGCGACGGATGTGTCCTGCCCACTGCCACTTTAGTTTGGCATCTCTAGAAATTAAAAAAAGAGTAATATCTAAAATCATTTTTTAATGTTTCGCAAGATTTAGGTGGTGTCTTTTATTTATAAGTTTGTTTTTTATAAACTGCTATTGGCAAATAACACTTGGTGATCTGCAATATATGTTTGCGATTAAACAATAAAAATAATATTCACACACTCACACCTATTATCTAGCCCAAACTAAGAATGAGCTTATGTTATGGATACTAGATAACTGAGAAATAATGATATATTTTTTTTTTTTTTTTTTTTATTTTTTTTTTTATACAACTGGATGACAAACAAGCTGACGGCCCACCTGATGGTAAGCGGTTACCGCCGCCTATAGACACCTGCAATAACAAGGAAAAGTCACTTGATATTGCAGGTGCGTTGTCATCCTGGGGCCTAAGATGAAATGCCGCCCATGCCCAGTTATTGCACTGGCTACCTTTCCCTTCAATCCGAAACACAGCGAACTGTTTCACGGCTGAAATAAGAAAGGCGGTGGTACCTACCCAGACGACCCTACATACAGGTCTACCACCTAGTGTATATATATATATATATATATAAATATTAGAAATATACTAAATTAACATATAAACAACCATGACTCGTAAACAAATGCTCGTCGTACTCATCATACAAATATTTGCTCCTACCGGGATTCGAACCCGGGACCTCTTGACCGAGTAGCCTGTAGCCTGTTAGCAAGGGGTACAGACCGCTCGACCAGCCGGTCGTCATAGTTACATAGTTACTACAAATTTTGGTAATTTAGCAACATGTGACGTCATCTGTCACATGTTGCTAAATTACCAAAAGCGTTTTTAGACTTTTAGACGATGCGCGGAAACATCTCAAACTACCACTATACCTGTGACACTATTGATTTCAAATATTAAATAATACTATTTATTTCTTAAATTATTCCCTTTCGGAATGTCTATTCGTTAGCAGCACAATGCTTAGCGGGTGTTCTCGACGCACATTATTCACTTTCCGACTGCCCACTGTCGCGAGCAGGGTGATTATTCAAAATTTAATTAAACAGTAAATAAAATGAATGTTCACTGACACCGTCTTGGCTTACGGTGTGAGAATCTGTCCCGGATGAACAAAAACAAATTTTCGAGGTTTAATTTATTTTATTTCATTGGTGTTACTTTTAAACATATTTTGCAAAAATGTTAAAAAAACTTTATGGCGTGATTTTATAGATATCTCACAAGGTCAATGACGATTGATGGATATTGGCTTTTTATATAAACTTTCAAGTCAAAAAAATATTGGCAAAAAACAATTCTGACAAAACCAGTCATGCATAAGCAAGGTGGGCTAGTCTAAAAAGTTATCAGAGGATATTGTAACAATTACAAATAATGCAAGAGAACGATGAAAAAATTATATGCTCCAGGCGGGAATCGAACCCGCGTCTCCTGATGCCCGGCCAGACGCGATTACCACTCAGCCATTGGAGCACTAGGTGTAACATAATAATTTCTTTGCCGCTTTTTACCGTCTCCTTAGCCTTGTTTTTACATTATTAGATAATAGCATTCCACTTAAAGGGCTTATTGGAGTAATTTTAATTTAAATCACCTCAAAATTCACGTTTCTCTTAATTATAAGTATCAAAAATATTTTTAACAAGTTATGCTTGAGTAATTTAAAATGGTAAATCAATCACTCGAAGACATGACCACCTTCATTCTTCTTTGACACACCAAGATCCAACTCTAACGTAGCCTGTTGGACATTCACCGACTCTGATAATATGCTTTCCTTTTCTATTAGTTGACTGTAATAACTTTAACTTAGTTTTGAATTTGTCACTTATTAAATTGACTGTTCTTAATAATGCACTGGGATTAGATATGTTATTGAAATAATCACACAGAGTAGATATAGTTAGTAACACTGTTTTAGTTTTGTTGATAGCTTCCACGTCCGTATTACTAGATTCGATAGTTTGACTCAAATTTTCAGTAGCCTCAGTTGAATTATCCAAAGAACCGCGTGACCAACTTTGATCAAGTAATAAAATTAACAATACTACACTCTTCATTTTTACAATAACAACAACTTGTTTGTGATGGTATTTATTAATAACTGCGGAACGTTGAGACATTGTGCTCAAAAGATAAGCAATCTAAATGAAATTTATTTCATAGACCTTTGACATTGAAATAATTAAGATTTTTTATCATGAGTAGGTACAAACAGTAAATCGAATAGAAATGTGTCGAGCTATAAAATTATGTGAAAACAATAGTAACGGGTCTGCTGTTAGTAGAAAATACCTACTTTTAATATTATGCATTGAGACTATATATTTGACGTAAACTGGAAGCAGGTAATAAGAAACTTCGGAAAGAAAGCATCGATTTTGTCTGCCTTTTCATTGTTATGCAAATTAAGAAAATCTATATCGATGTATTGCATCTACACCAATAAACAAAATACTTCTCTTAAGAAATTCCTGCTAAAAGTAATCAAAGGACAGTTAAATGCCTATCTGTTGGATTCCAAGAATAAAAATCCAAAAGGCAGTTTTTCTTTTTTCGGTGAGGCGTTTTTCCTAAATTCGCTTGACTTGTCCCCGACCCAGCTGAGCGGAGTGCGGGAGACAGTGTGCCGCTAGCTTTCGGACTCGGTGGCTGTGTCGCTTGTTGTAAAATCATTAGGATAAAATCTGGCTTAACAATACCGAAAAACAATTCTGTTTAAAATACTTTTCTTTTATGAGTAATATTCATAAGATCTACCAAATTCACAATAGGTCAGTAGTTAGAGAAAAGTTTCAGTATGCATAAACATTCTGAAACGTTACAGAATGCTGATCATCACCATCATCATCATCACCAGCCTATATACGTCCCACTGCTGGGCACAGGCCTTCCTACATGGAAGAAACACATGAGGAGCTTGGGCCATAACACCACCACGCGGACCCAATGCGGGTTGGTGGGTTAAAGCGGTTGCAGTAACAACCGGGATCAACGGCTTAACGTGCCTTCCGAAGCACGGAGGAGCTCGAGATTAGAAATTTTGGTTGACCCATCCCGGTACCGACCATGGCGAAAGTTGCTTTGTTTTCGTAAACGAAACCAGAGCGCTCAAACTACTACGCTACGGAGCTCCTCAGAATGCTGATAAATAATGGTAAATAATAAAAGATTCTGGTAAATAATAATATTTCAAAAAATTTAATCGTCAAAAACACAAATGTTAAGATACCATGCTTATTAAAGAAGAACAGTTAAGCTTGGAAGACCTTGGAACAAGCATTGTAGGTATTCGTATGTTATTTTAAAATCTTAAGAGCCACCGCACATATACAATTTCAAATCGTACAACTAAATCGCAGAATGTCTAATAGGCATAGAATCTTATGATAGCCCGCACATTATATCAACTAAGTCGTTCAACTAAATAGTTGGTCAACTATCGGCCGATAGCCCGCACACTATAACAACTTAGTTGGTCAGTCGCACGGTAAGATGCAGTGTGACCAGACCCGTGCGCGTGATTTCCCCACGCTTGGATTTTTGCCGACGGGCACGCAGCCGCCGCAGCCAGTCGATCTCTGCATTCTCTTCTTGTAACAAATGAAAAAATAGAACTGCTGATCGACGAAGTCCAAAAAAGGCAAGCCCTTAGAAAACTTATCTGGGTAACATCTCAGTTAAGAATGTAAGGTATGATGTTTCCCACGCTCTAATCTGTCACTTAATATCGGATGCACCCTAAATGTTTTGTTCTGTTTTCGTCTTCTTTTTTTTAAGTTAAGAAGTGCGTTGTTTTTCCGCATTTTATCGCAGACTTCACCGCGCTAGCAACACTGTCCACCAACTAAGTCGACGAAGTGTGCGGCCTATGAAAGCACGCAATTTAGTTGTACGATTTGAAATTGTATATGTGCGGTGGCTCTAACAGTTGTATTTGTAAAATGTGTTTACCGTCATTGCAAATACTACCTACTTAGTCTTAGCTGCACATATCTCAATACTTCATGTTTAATTTTGTAAACTGTTCTATAATATGAAAACTTTGTGCAGACAGGAAACATAAGGGAAAAAATTCATTCGCAAGCAATAGATATAAAATTACAAAATCTTCTACAATGCGCACATCCAGAGATTGCAATGGAGTGCACTGCCAGCTTCGGTATTCTGTACTGCTTATTACCTGGTTTCCTTTTTTTATACACTCACACCTATTAAACAGGGTTACGCCCGTATTCACAAACGACACTATGAGGTCTCACAGTGCCCGCGGACGCACAGGGTGCCAAATTCCTATTCATAAACAATACTTGAGTGACAATCGGCACTATGCGTTTGTCATAATGAACACTACGGGAGCCTGATAGCTATATTAATCAACGCATAGTGTTGAGCTCACCAAAGAGAATGTAATCACTACGGAGTTTACGATAAAAAGCAAACAAACAATAAAATTTAAATGTCAGTCAGTGAAGTGAACTACGTAACACTAATCAACCAATCACAGATGTATATTCAACGCTATGCGTCCGCATAGTAAAGATTCGTTTGAGTATTGTTTGTGAATTGTCAAAGTAACGCACTGTTGAACGCACTGAGAAATGCCTTACTACGCTATGTATTCCTCCTTTACTTACATAAGTATCGTTTGTGAATACGGGTGTTAAACACGCAGCATGCGAATTGCTCCGTCTAACTCCGTTTAACAACTTTCATAACAAGCCTTGGACAAGTGTAATTTAACAAAAAAAACTTCTTAGACATTCATTTGATTAATACACACAGTCCTTATGAGATATAATAATCCCATCAGCTAGTTTATCGTCTAGTTGTTAAAAAAAACATAATACTAAAGTCAACGTATTTATTTTATTTTATGTTATTCGGAAAATCATCAGCTGATAAAAACATATAGGTACAAACTTGTAGTGATAGAAAGCTAATTATAGATTCAGACAATAATATATCATATAATATGTCGCTTACTAAACAAATATACAAAATGATAAACAATGTATACACAAAACTTCCATAGTAACTATGGAAGATCAACATAAAAATACAATAAGTTTAATATTTATAATATCTACTAGGACAGACGACTAGGATAGGTCAGGGTCGTGGGGTGTCGTTGGATTCTGGCTGCGTAGCCTTTGTTCAGCAGTGGACATCATAGGCATGTATGATCATGATTATGATAATGATGATTATCTACGTATCTATGAATAGAAGTCTGCTAACTGACTCTTTCGCCGCTTGGATATTTATATTGTACTGTTCTAGCGAATTCTTAGGTTTCATTTAGATTCATCATAAAGGTTTCATAATAGTTTATACAAATGATCCACTCTTTTTCTCCTTTCAATAACTTTGGCACGGATAAGTGCGCGTTCTGGCTTATCAACAACACTTTCACTCTGTTATCACATCAACATTTACTCCTGAAGATAAGATTCCATAAGTCCTGAAAATTAAAATTAAATGCAGCTAATTTACCATTAAAACAGTCGTAAGCTGAACTAATTTAAGCCTTTCTTGTTCAGCATTTTCTAAATCTTATTACTTTCCAACATTATCTTCTAAACATTGTTTCCATTTTTCATCACTATAATCTATATCTTCATTCTCTGATATACAGCAAATGCCAAAATTAATATAGTTTACAGGACAATTACCCGACCTCACTACATTTCTGTCATCGACCTCAATATCTGTAGTAATCTCAGGCTTTGAGGTTGTAAGATGATTATTTAATGTCACTGGTGATCTTCCATGGTTTTTGTTTTTGAAGTCAACTCTATTGACTACAGATTTTACGGGAAAGTTATTTTCTCTGTGAACTGTACTAGCTCCTTTAGCGGGGTAGTTAGTTTTATTAGTCCAATTGTTAATTAACTTTTTATCTTTATTAGTCACAGGTTTATTTGTTGTACTGCTGATCATCGAATTTCTATAAACACCACTAAATGTTCTGTAGAAAGATCCATATGTCATGGAGTAAGAGCCGGCTATAGGTTTGTTTGTGTTAAAACTATGACTGCTCAATCTATTACTTGTAGCTTTGACTTTCTGATTGATGTTGTTGTCGATGAGATATCTTAAAACATCGTCGTCAAATATGATCCTTGGATTTCTTGGTTTCCACGTTTTCACATTACTTTCTCCCAAACGGATATTGACTATCACTATAATAATAAATAAACACTTAGTCGTTTCCATTTTTTAAATAATTCTGTTCTCGACACAAGATCAATCACTGGTTATATTTTAGAACTGAATATTAAATTAGTTGCATTGACAATATATAGTACATAATGGATGAGTCAAACTATTGAGTAATAGAATAATTAATTCGTCTTTCTTCCTGTCCAGTCCGAATGTAGGTGTTAATATTTAACAAACAACGCATAAGGGATTTCGATTGTATGTAGTTATGTTATGTTATTTTATGCTGATAAGAAATATCCTTTAATGCACAAAAACAGTACAATCGGGGGTTATATTCAGTAGCTTATTATTTGTAATTAAGTTTGATATTTTTTTAGGTTTACTTTAATTTCACTCGGAGGGAGCTTTAACAGCCTAGCACCACACCGGGGGAGGAGATGGGAGAGGTGTGGGGTTCTCACCAACTAAACCTGATGTATCCCTTGACTATCCCCTGACACATTGACGATGTGACGACTCTGGGAGACGGCTGACTCTATCAGTCTTCTTTTCTGGAGAGGTGCGCTGCTTGAACTGTCTGCGTCACAGAAACTGCAGGAGAAGAAGATTAAAAGGGCATAAGAAAACGTGGCTTCGTTCCCCAAAGTCTCAGCTACATGTCCCATATACTCTATCATATAATAGTCTATCTCCTTGTCATTGGAGATAGATTAAGGACACCCACTAAATTTACTGTTAAAATTATTTATTTATTTTTAAACTACATATTATATAAAAATTTGTTGCAGACACTGATGTGTGATTTTTTGTGAATGGCAGTAATATTTTCTAGACAAATCAATTTTCACAAGTATGTTGTTACGTCTTTAACATGGCGCTAATTAAACTACTTTATAGAGTCATTTATATTAATGCTATGAACTACATCAATTACTTATTATAACTAAACTAAAAACTAATGTTGGACGCCAGGAGAGTTTTCTAATGGTGTTTATGAGGAACTCTGCCAATCTAAACCACAGCCCCGGCTGCTCGTAATCGGTAGGCATGTAGTGACTGATTAATTCAGATCTTGTTGGACCTCAGTGATACGATAAGGGCGTTTCGCTAGGCTACAACAATGATTGAATGATTGTTTATAAATTCTAGTGCAAAGATGGGCAGAGTTGAACAAGTGATTATTCTAAAACTTACCCCACGTAACTTCTGATGACACTTAGTATTATATATATTTTTATTCGCTTGCTTTTTAATCCTATTATTTTAACAATGGATAAAACGATTCAACTATGCATTTACTTAATTGCTATCTGCCACAAAACTCATCTAGGCGTACACTAATAATTTCCAATGTCGGTAACTGACAATTATTTGTACGAACTCAACGACAGGTCTGACTTTGAATCTCTCTTTGACTTTGACTTTGAATTTATCTTATTCTACTTTTATTTTTTTACAATAACAGGCTTCAATTAACAGGCTTCTGTGTGTAAATGTGAAAAAATACAGTACCTAGAGATATTAAAAATATTCCGACTACTTTTGAAATTGCCTGCACTGTAGCTGTCATAAATCATGTCAGTTAAAACATGCAAATTTTTGTATGACGATGTAAAAAGTTGGATTCCTGCTAAAAAAACCAAAATAATAATTGGTCTGCATATTGATGATCATTTTTTTTATACAACTAGATGACAAACAAGCTGACGGCCCACCTAATGGTAAGCGGTTACCGCCGCCTATAGACACCTGCAATTACAAGGGAAAATCACTTGATATTGCAGGTGCGTTGTAATCCTGACATCCTGAGGCTTAAGATGAAATGCCGTCCGTGCCAATATATTTTTAAGGTTGCTTAGGTGAAGTTTGTATGGTGATCAGTGCAATACAAGCCAAATTAGTAAATGAATTGCTGGTTAACTTTGACCTTATAATGATTATAATGGTCAGGATCATTTCAGCCGAAAGACGTTGCCGGACAAATACCTACTAATTCCAATAACATTTTGCACTTTATCAAACTTTTGATCAGTCACTTCACTGATATTACTTTTTCTACGAATTCCTCTTTGAAAGTTAAAATATTCGCATATTTTGTGATTTCAGTTTCAATGGCTTTGCCGGAGATTCTTTTAACGTGATTTTGCTGATAAGCTGTTACTGAGTTAGTAATTTATGTTCCAACTTCTAAATATTGGTAAAATATTAGCTATTTAGAGGACTGTACCTATCGAAATGTTCTTTAAACGAGCCTTTTTAGTGATTATTTAGTTAGATAAGAATCTAAACCAAATTAAAGTTTGGTTTTATTTGAAAAGTTGTGGTATATTTTCCTTTTACGCATATTTGTTGTACGAATAAAGTACAGAATTGTATAATACAAAAATGTTTGATACACAACAAAAACTTTAATTTTCTGTGATGCGTAAAATATTTTACAGTTTGAAATTAGCAATTTTGCTGCAGACGTTAGCTCCGTCTGAATAGAGTTTTCAATCCAAGGTATAAACTGAAATAAAAACAAAAAGGATCAGAGTTGGACTGGACGTCTAAACCAGTCTGAAAGGAAATAGTCGCAATCGGATCCAGTTATTCGCAAACATTTAATTACCTATTCACGCATATTGCTATGCGCAAAACATTTATTTATTTATCAATTAATGTAAAAAGGTACTTATTGCTTATTTCAAAATAAAATCTCTTCCAGCAGTCCTATCACAGAGAAATGAGAATAAAAAGGCAAACATGATGCATGCAAAAAAACATAATGCATTAACGTAGATACGGATGTAAAGGCATCCTTTAAAGGTTCGGGTAAAAATCATCGATATCCCTAAACCTAAATGCTATTTTAGTGATAACAAAGCTGAGGAATATAGAGAAAAGATGTGAGAATGATGACAGAATAAAGTAAGTGGTTACACCTATGATAGAAGATAAGGAAGAAGAGGACATAATTATTACGCTGAACGTTTGGGAACACTACAGGGCGATGATGATAAGCGATAAAAGAATCCTACAAATATAAAACACAGTAGCGTATTCACAAAATAGTAATCTTATAAAAGACATTTCCAGAAAGGGTATTGAGTAATTTGTATTAGTTTGTCAGATATAGATACAAAGAGTAATATTGAATATACATTGTAAGTTCACACATTTAAAGCACGGCGTTTTAAGGAAAATCAGTAATATGTAGTTCTTTTGCTTTATTGTTGCTTTCTGTGAATAATAATTACCAAGTGTTCTTGACACTACAAACCGATATAATTATGATTTCTATTAGCTCATTAATTATTAAAATGTCATACAAATGTAGTGAACTTTTATTGTTTCCTTTTAACGTCAAATGTAATTTATTACTCTATCGTAATTTGAAAATTTGGGAGACTTCTGAAACAAAAAACTGTTTGCTATTTTCTGTAAGTTATAAGTCAACATTATCATTATCACCAGCCTATATACGTCCCACTGCTGGGCACAGGCCTCCGTGTATGGTAGAAATACACGTTATTAATAAATAATGTTAAATTTAGTACAACCAAAGAACCTATGTATCATAAGTACAATTAATATGATTGTGATTTTATTTATATATACAAAACCGCACTTAAAT
The DNA here is from genome assembly GCA_947347705.1 of Nymphula nitidulata. NCBI lineage: Eukaryota > Metazoa > Arthropoda > Insecta > Lepidoptera > Crambidae > Nymphula > Nymphula nitidulata. Next base: position 15,303,511 of record OX374636.1, read on the forward strand.
CTAATTGCCAATATTTATGTTTACATCTATTGTTCTTATCCAGTGGTAACAAGTACTGAGTTGTTTAAGTCTAAACATTAGTATCTGCAATTTAATTATTAATCTTGTTATGAGCTCTAGGCACGTTCAAAGTATGATATTATCGAATTTGATATAATTTCTTAGATTTGCTACTTTATGGCGTATGTATTTTTTCTATGATAAGGATATTATCTATATAGTATACTGCTATGATTATAATAATTATTAATTAAGACAATAATAAAACTAATATGTTTCATACTCATTTATTGGTAACCTTTCTTACTGTACATATTAACATCCATAATGAAGAACGTGCAATTTTAAGCCATATTGTCTGATTAATAGACTTTCAAATGCATAAATTCCTTTCAAATTAGAATACTACATCACATTTTGTGGTTCGCTGCGCCCAAAAATATGATGCATTTTATTCTCGACCTTCGAAGGCAATCTGATTCTTGTCAGTCTTGAATTCTAATTAAAGCCAAAAAGCTATATCATTTATTTACTCTTGAAGGCATTCTGCTAAGTAGTTCTCATAGTCTTCGTCAGCTAAGCAACATTTACCAACTCTCGAATGATTTTTAGCACATTGTTCACCGTTGCCTATTACGTTTCTGTCATCGATGTCAATATGACCGGCAGCTGTCGTTGTTCTGATCACTTCAGTTTTGTTAGAATCAGGTTCTTTGTTTTTAAATCTTGTAATTGTTATCGGGTGTTGCACATTATTCATGTTAGCTCTGGTGAGCTTATCTAGGACATCGTCATCAAACACTATTGCTTTATCAGCAGCTAACGTCCTGGTGTTATTATTAATCCGCGATTTCACAATTCTACCATCACTTAAACACACCTTTGCCAAAAGAACGACCGAAAGTAAAAATATTGCTTTCATTTTTGAATTTGTCAATAGGATCACAATGTCTTTCAGTAATTGCGTATTGTAAACTGGACATAATATACTTTGCCAGGAAAATATATAGTACTTCAGATGAATCATTGATGCTTTGAGTAATGTTTTAAATAAGACACAGCCAGTTTACCACGTCATGGGTTTTAGAAGCATGGTTGGTTTGCAACCTAATGAAATGTAATGGAAATAGGGCAAATGGAGTACTAGAAGGAACTGATCTTACGTGTCATGTTTTGTTTATTGCAGTTTGAATTCAGAATTCAGTAGTTAAGTAAGGAAATGAAATTTTAACAATTTCAACATAATAAGGGAAAAGGAGTAACTCAAAGGATAGAAACATTATGAAGTAGTATCACTAAAATTTAAACAACTTATAAAGAAACTGAGGAGCTCTAAGAGAATGGGTCAATCAAAATGTATAATCTCGAGCTCCATCATACTTCTGAAGGCATGTTAAGCCATTGGTCCCGGTTGATACTACAATCGCTTTCACCTACCAACCCCCATTGGGCCAGCATAGTGATGATACAGCCCAAACTCCTCATGGTTTTTCTCCTATTAAGAAAGTCTTGTGTTTAGCAGTAGGACGTACATAGGCTGGTGATGATGATAAAGAAACCATGGACAAGATTAGAAGGAACCTACCCCGCTTATTAGGTCGGAAATCACATGACAGACCCACCATACCCCTAGCCATACCCCTGGGGGTAGGGTGGGACTGAACCATACCACCGTAGTGCTGTGCATAGGTTTTGTATTTCCAAAATTTACGAACCTAGTGCTAATATCATCATCATCATCATTATTTCAGCCGAGAGACGCCCACTGCTGGGCATAAGCCTCCCCCAGGGATCTCCAAACCGATCGGTCCTGCGCTGCCCGCATCCATTGGCTTCCCGCGACCCTCACCAGATCGTCGGTCCACCTTGTGGGGGGCCTACCAACGCTGCGTCTCCCGGTACGCGGCCGCCACTCGAGGACCTTTCCGCCCCAACGGCCGTCAGTCCTCCTTGCAATGTGGCCTGCCCACTGCCACTTGAGGTTCGCAATTCTTCGGGCTTTGTCGGTGACCTTAGTTCTCCTGCGGATCTCATCATTTCTAATTCGATCACGCAGAGAAACCCCGAGCATAGCCCTCTCCATTGCCCTTTGGGTAACATTGAGCCTTCTTATGAGGCCCATTGTAAGCGGCCACGTCTCAGTTCCGTAAGTCATCACTGGCAACACACACGAATTAAAGACTTTCGTCTTGAGACACTGCGGTAGTTGGGCCGAGAATATGCTGCGAAGCTTCCCGAACGCTGCCCAGCCGAGTTGGATCCGTCGATTAACCTCTTTCTGGAAGTTGGACTTACCAAGTTGGACTGTTTGTCCCAGGTAAACATATTCGTCAACAGCTTCCAGTGTAGAGCTCCCAACCTTCACAGGAGCGGGTACAACATGGGAATTCGACATAATTTTCGTCTTATCCATGTTCATTTTAAGACCCACTTGTTGGGAGACTCTACAGAGGTCGTCGAGCATTGTGCCTAAGTCCTCCAGGATCTTAGCCATGATCACGATATCATCAGCAAAACGAAGGTGCGTCATGTACTCACCGTTAATGTTGATGCCAAGTCCTCTCCAGTCCAAAAGCTTAAACACATCCTCCAACGCGGCTGTGAACAGTTTCGGCGAAATAACATCGCCCTGTCTCACACCTCGCTGAAGTCGTATTGGTTTAGAGTTTTGATTCTGGAGGCGGACTGACATAGTGGCGTTTTCGTACAGTGACTGCAGCACTTGGATGTATCGATAGTCAATTTGGCACCTCTGGAGTGACTGAAGCACGGCCCAGGTCTCAACAGAATCGAAGGCTTTCTCATAGTCCACGAACGCTAAGCATAATGGCAGGTTGTACTCTTCGGTCTTCTGTATAACCTGCCGCAGCGTATGTATGTGGTCTATGGTACTGAAGCCTTTTCGGAATCCGGCTTGTTCGGGAGGCTGGAAGTCGTCAAACCTGCGTGCGAGACGATTCGTTATAACTCTCGAAAACAGCTTGTAAAAATGACTCAGGAGCGTGATGGGTCTGTAGTTCTTCAATTGGGTCCGATCACCCTTTTTGAAGAAGAGTGCCACCACGCCCCTGTGCCATGCTTTTGGCGTTTTACCCTCGAGCATGATGGAGTTAAATAGCCTCTGAAGAGCTTTCAGGACCGCACGTCCACCTGCTTTTAGAAGCTCTGCTGTAACTCCATCGTTGCCCGGCGCCTTGTTGTTCTTGAGCTGTTTGAGAGCTACACTAATCTCGTACAGGCTGACGTCCGGGATATCTTCTGTGTAGTGTCGGGTTAATTTGGCTCTTGGATCGGTGGCCTGAGTGACAGGTGTGCGTGATGTCGCGTAAAGCTGCCCGTAGAAGTTTTCAATCTCGGCCAAAAGCTCAGGTCGTGACGTAATGAGTCTGCCGTCCTCCGTCTTCAGCTTCGTCAGCAAACTTTGTCCAAGCGAAAGATCTCTTGCGAACACTTTGGAGCCTTTGTTCCGCTCGATCGCCTCTTTAATACGTTCTGTATTAAATCGGCGTAAGTCACGAGTCAAGGACTTAGAGATCTGCTTATTGAGCTGCCGACGAGCATCCTCAGAAGACTGCATAACCATACGTCTTTCCTCCATCAGCTTCAACGTTGGCTCGGAGATTTTCTTAGCCCTTTTGTTACGGCTGGGTTTGAAGATCTTAGAACCCACCGTAAGGACAGCTTCCACGAACCTGTCATTGTAAGTGTCCACATCTGTGCAGTCCTACAGGCAATCGAAGCGATTTTGCAGTTCGAGCTGAAAGAGTTCGGGGTTTTGGATCTGGATAGCTGCAGGGCGGAGCGTAGACTTCATCAGTCGATACCTCTCGGATTTCACATTGAGGTTCAATGTGCCTCGTACCATTCGGTGATCACTCCCCGTGTTAAACGAATTGATCACTGAGACATCATTGAATATCCGAGTCTTAGTCGACATGATGAAGTCGATCTCATTTTTCGTTGCGCCATCCGGACTTTTCCAGGTCCATTTTCGATGCGGCCGTTTTTTGAAGAAAGAGTTCATCATAAAGAGTCCCTCCCTCTCCATGTAATCGGCCAGCATTTGACCTCTAAAGTTCCGGATTCCAGCTCCAAATTGCCCCACTTTCAACTCATCATCGCCACGTTTGCCCAGCCTTGCGTTGAAGTCTCCCATGACAACGATGTAATGAGTTTTGGAAGTATGTATTGCCCGAGAGATATCCTCATACATTACTTCTACTTCCTCGTCGGGGTGAGTCGAGGTCGGGGCGTAAACCTGTATGACCTTCAATGAATACCGTTTGGTAATTCTGAGTATAAGGTACGCCACCCTATTCGACACACTTCCGATTTGTACAACGTTGTTCACGAGAGACTTGTGGACAATGAACCCGACACCACCTTGGGACAGATCTTCGCCCTCCCGGAAATAGAGCAGGTTGCCGGATTTAAGAACTATCGTGTCCTCGCCCTCTCGTCGGACTTCAGATAGTCCCACTATACTCCAGCGAATCCTACTCAATTCCTCCTCTAGTTCCAGCAGCTTCTCCTCGGTCCGCAGTGTGCGTGTGTTGTATGTTGCCAGGGCCAAATTCGTATGATGGGATATCGTCGCCACCCGGGGATTTTTAGCACCCCTGGTCCCGGCGCCTCGCCAACGTCCATCACCGCCGGCACGACGTCCGGTACCGCCGGGCACTTGGGGCCTTGGGTTTATGTGATACATTCATGGGGGGGTTTTGGGCCGTCACCCACCACGCTGGCCCAGTGCGGGTTGGTGGGGAGCGCCAGAGCCTCGTCTGTTGAACAGCAGGGCGCACCACGTGCAGGTGAGGTTGGCTTGGATCCCACAAGGTGTTGTTCGGAACCCCTTACACCCCTTACATTAGTGCTAATAGCATAATTCTTTTTTTTATTTTATAATTGTTTCTAATTAAACTAAACCGACAATGCGACAAAGAGAAAGTAATTCAGTCCGTTGATTCATTTGATCCGTTGACACCTAATAAATGTATATTTCCAATCTGAAGTACCAGGCTACCATAAGTATATCAGAGGTTATTTATTGTACCCCTACAATTAATATATAAATAAAATTAACAGTATGCTAAACATCTCCTACATAGATATGGTAGCCTGGTACTTCAGGGGATGATCCAGCTACATACATACGATATTTTGATTTTTTTTTTTTTTTTTTTATACCACTAAGGTGGCAATCAAGCATACGGCCCACCTGATGGTAAGCGGTTACCGTAGCCTATGGACGCTCGCAACACCAGGGGTATCACTTGCGCGTTGCCGACCCTGTAAAAACTTTTTCAAACCCTTTTTGAAGAACCCCATGCTGTACTCGTTCGAGAAAACCTCTGCAGGCAGGTCATTCCACAATCTGAGCGTACGCGGGAGAAAGTTTCTCTGAAACCGCACAGTACGAGACCATTTTAGTTCCAACGTGTGAGGATGAATCCCCTGCCGATGGCGAGCGGTGCGATGGTAGAAAGAGGCCGTGGGCATCATGTCAAATAATTCCTCAGAACACACTCCGTTATACAACCGGTAGAACACACATAAGGAAGCATAATCTCTCCTTAGGCTTAAGGGTTCAATACCGCTTGTGAGTTCGGGATCGTCGACGATTCTCATAGCGCGTCTTTGAACTGCGTCAAACGGTCCAAGCTGGTATCTAGGTGCTCCCGCCCATAGGTGGCAGCAGTATTCCATATGGGGCCTGACTTGAGACTTATACAGTAACAGTCTTTGCCCCGAAGAGAAGTACCGCCGCGCTTTATTGAGCACACCAAGTTTCTTGGATGCCAGCTTGACTTTATCTTCTAAATGTCCGCGGAACTGCACGTCACTAGAGATATCGACACCAAGGATCCCGATACTCTTAGAGATGGAAAGGGGTGTGTCAAGAAATTGTGGAGACACAGCGAATGGGGTTTTTTTAGCGGTAAACGCGCAGACTTGTGTCTTCGTCGGGTTAAATTGGACTAAGTTTAGTCGTCCCCAATCGGAGACTCTGACTAGAGAACTCTCGATTTCAGACACAAGTCGACCGCGACTTTCCTCCACAGTAGACCGAGGGGTATTAGCACGACTCGTATAGTAAGCGTCACCAGTACTGTCATCCGCATAACAATGAAGTCCGTCAATAGACAGCATATCATTGATATGCAGCAAGAACAGCGTTGGAGACAGCACCGAGCCTTGCGGGACGCCAGCGTTAATGTCCATGCTATCCGAGCAACTGCCATCAACGACGGCTCTAATGCATCTGCCGGACAAAAAGCTTGCGACCCATTTGCAGAGCCCCACAGGTAGCCCGTAAGTTGATAACTTCGAAAGAAGACCCCTGTGCCAGACCCGATCGAACGCCTTCGCTACATCTAGGCTAACAGCCAATGCCTCACCTTGACTCTCAATGGCAAGAGCCCAGCGGTGTGTTAGGTACAGTAGAAGATCACCCGTCGAGCGATTATGTCTAAAGTCTTTGATTGAGTTATCCTCACATCTAAATATAATGACAATATGGACAATATCTAGTATCTATTTTTTTACAATTTTTCCATTAAATCCCAGCCCCCAGCACTACTAATGGTGGTATGGTTCAGTCCCACCCTACCCCCAGGGGTAGGGCTATAGGTATGGTGGGTCTGCAGCGGGAAATCATGTACACATTTCTTAATGTCACTTTATATTTTTGCAACAGCTATCCTATACCAGGTATTAAACAGTCAAATAATCAGTTCCATTTAATACCGGATAGCTATGAGTCACCTTCAATAAAAACGATATAAGTTTGACGAATTATGTTAATTGACACGCGTGATTCCACGAAAAAGTTAGGGATTTTATTCATGCTTATTTCAGGTATTCTATTTCTTTTCCAAATTAACGCCTATGGAAAACATGCTATTGCCATACTTATTTTCCATATTCCTTATATATCTGTGCTACTTAAAACACATCATTTAAGCCACCAAACTGAAGCCGTTTGCTTCACGTTGTGGTATTACGCACCAAAGATTTCTAATCTTTGGGTTGGCAAATCAAACAAGCGTACGACTCGCTTGGTGGAAAGGGGTTATAGTAGCTCGTAGCAGCTTATACCAACCCAGTAAAAATAACGATAAATCTTAATATATTTGTTTATAAACAAAGCACAGCAAATGACTCAACACCACCTGATGTGAAGGGGTAAGAAGAGTCCAATGTGAAGACAGCTAGTGCAGCTTAGACACTGCTCTAGCCGCCCCAAAAGAAGGTTTTTCAGACCTCTTTTGAAGGAACCGTTATTGACGAGGGAATACATGTGCCGGCAAATAAAGAATTAAATTGAATTGAATTAAAGAATTCCAAGCTCTGTAAGTATGAGAAAGAAACGAGGTACTCAATTTTTTTGTGCTTGATGTTGAGGTGGATACAGTGGGGTGATGACTCCGAAGACCGGCGCGCGTACTTCTGAGTAGGAAGGGGGAAGATGGTATCTGATAGAAGACTCTAAGCGCTCGCAATTGCAGAGGCTCAAGGTAGTTCGTGATCTACATCGCCCATGATATGGACAGCACGACGCTGCAATCTGTCCAGTGCATCGAGGAGGTAGGTACTTACACAAGTGCGAGCAATATTCCACGCAAGACCAGACCTGAGTTTTTTTAAAACAAGTGCAATACATAGGTCAGGAGTGAAAAATCGACGCACCTTATTCAGATCACGGTTTCGATGTAGTTCCTAGCATTTAACATATCTTCATACCGAGCAAGTTTAAGGAGCCCTGTGCCAAAAGAGTTGTGCCCTGAAGAGGAAAGGGGAAGGAATGGCGACGTTTTGACTGTGAACTCGCACACCTGTGTTTTCTTAGCATTAAACTCAACAAGATTGTAAATTAAAAGCATAGGAGACAAGTTCGCCTACTCCTATAGTCATTCTCAATTTAAAATGCTATGCTATATAAATGTTGCAGCCATCTAGTTAAATAAGCTACATAATTTGTCGACTAGGCTGTTAGCTAGTATTTCATAATAAATAAATTAAGTAATACAGAATCTTAAATTCTTAATGCGTCATAAGCACGCGTCTAGGTGTATTCTGCCGTTGATGAATCGTCAACATGTCATTTAATAACAATTATATTATTTAACAATGGATTCTCACTGATACAAAATGTACTGCACAATAATTATGAATAATCGTTTTAGTATTTAAGTATTGTACAGTCCGTCGTCGAATGGTCAATGCTGAGAATTTCGCTAAGGGATAAAATCCGGAACGAAGTTATCCGGCAGAAGACCAAAGTGGTTGATATTATCCACAAATGAAGCAAGCTGAAATGGCAGTGGGCCGGTCACATCTGTCGCAGAACCGATGACCGGGGGAGTAGAAAGGTTCTCGAGACCACGCCTCGGCAAACGTAGTGTAGGGCGTCCCTCTGCTAGGTGGACCGACGATATAAAGAAGCTGGCAGGTGGTGACTGGACGAGAAAAGCTGAAGATCGTGTTTTGTGGCGCAGCCTTAGGGAGGCTTACTTACAGCAGTGGACTGCAATAGGCTAATATGATGAATGAAACCACTAAACCACTACAAAACACTAAAAAGGAAAAATAAATAAATTTAAGTACCTTCTAGCCGTTGTGGAGTGATACCTTCCATCACCAGCTCATCATCATGAGATGAGATGATGACTAACGGAAGCAAATACTTGAATAGATTTAGAAAAAAAGAATTCCCTGGGATTACATCATCAGATCCTGACTGGGTACAATGGGACCACCTCAGGAGTATATTCTATCGCATAAAAAATTATTTTAAATCGGTTCATATTGACAGAGAAATTGGTGAACATACATACAAAAAAATACATACAGTGGAACATAGAACCATCTCCTTTTTTGAAGTATGATTTTGATAAAATGTTAACTGAACTAGTTGCTGTAACCCGAAGGCAATCGTTAAAGCTCGAAAAATCCTCGAAAAATGGTGCCTATATAGTTTACTGTGCAAGCAAGTCATTTTTTATATTATTTATAATCTAATGATGATTCAGTTTGATTTAAGCTCCATTTGAGATAGCTTTTCATTGGCTTTTTGTCGTTAGTGTTGTTGTTTTAAAGAATAATTAGCTGTAAGCTATCCTCAAATATAAATAAAATAAAAAATAAATATTCTTGATACCTAATTAAGTACCAACTATATCGAAAAGTATACATCATTTTAACCTTTTTCAAATAAATCGGAAAGATGTCATTTAAACTAATTTCCTAATTTGTTGTAGCTTTTTGAACTTTGACTAAACATAAATTTTATCTTATCGGAAAGACACCACATATTTGGCTCAGGTGTCATATTTCTTCTGCCAACATAAATTATTATGTTCATAATAATATAGTAATAAGTAAATAAGGAAATAAATCAATGAAACGGATTAGACGATATGTTGTTTAATAAAATGAACTTCATACATTAGGTACTCGTAAGTATGCTAAAACACGTCATGTCGAGAAGGAAATGGCTTACGTAAAGTACCTACATGGCATTGGCATGTGCCAGACTCAAAATGTGACGTCATTATCACGACGTCCGACTGACCGAGTGGTCTGTTACAGTAACTAGAAGCTAATTACTAATTTGAACGATGAGCACGAACATTTATTCACGATTCATGGATGTTTATTTCTAAGTAATATTTATGTACATATTATTATTTTCAATATTTCTCCGTTAACTTGTATCCATAACACAAGCATCCGATTCCAGACACAATGGATTTTTCAATTTCCATAGCCCTCCGGTGGGATAACGCCGCTTGAGGAATTAATGATACTGACTTTGAACTATAAAATAGGTGGGAGTGTATGAATATTATATATCATCACTTACATATTATAACTGATTACCAGTAACAACTCTTTGGTTGTATTTTCGTTAGGTTATTGAAAGGTAGCCAGTGTAATTACTGGGCATGGACGGCATTTCATCTTAGGCCTCAGGATGACAACGCACCTGCAATATCAAGTGCTTTTCCTTGTTATTGCAGGTGTCTATAGGCGGCGGTAACCGCTTACCACCAGGTGGGGCGTCAGCTTGTTTGTCATTTAGTGCTATAAAAAAAAATTAGTTATGTTTTCCCTTCTCTCAAATGTCTGCGCAAGTACTTCACAGATATTTGCCCAGACGGATTGGCGACTATTTTTGACCGTTGCCGGGGTCCTTTATGGACGGGGTATGGCGGATAAATCTGTCCGCGGCACCTAGACATGCAGCAGGAGCGCTAAGGGTAGAGGCAATCTCTTCTAGAGCCCTCCCAAGATTCTTCTCCTGCGGTGTCTGAGTTGCAGACAGCGGTCACCAACTTGTCTTGGGGTTGGAGTTCATGGGTCTACAAGGCCAGCCGTCCACGCAACGTGGGTCGAGTAGGTGAGCCCCGGGATGGACATCTCCGTGTGTCGGTCTGCTGAGACCCTGTACGCGGGGTGGAATGGCGAACCCCTCCTACCTAATGGTAAACCCTAAGGATCAAAGTTTAAACCCCGGTAAGTCTCGACCCACATCCTCGTTTTGCGTTGTACAGGGACGGTTACCCTTCGGGGTCGGGGGATGGTAGGCCTTTAATGCCTGTGGCATGGCGATGCTGAAGGAGCGCTAGGAGTGAGGCCATCTGTCCTCAGTCCTTCCAAGCCTTTTCTTCTGCATTGTTGGCTTTAAAGTGGCTCTTCTCAGGACCAGCGGAGCTGCTATGTGTAGCTGCAGCTCGTGGACTGCCGATCTGCTAGACCGATGGTTCAGCTATGGTTAGAGCTCCGGGCATGGTGAGAGTACTAATATGTGCGGCTTGCACAGCCCGTGCGTCAATGTGTCGACGTGCGGATTACCCGAAGTTTTGGGAGCGAGCCTCCCACAAAAGAGGACTGACCGTCCTTGGTCATCTGCTTGTGGCGGTATAGCGGATGTCATTCTCTTTGCACCCCCCGCAATATTGTCACTTCGCAGCAAGATGTACATCGCTGAGGGGTATAGTGGGTGAGAGCCTCACACCTTTTCCATCTCTTCCCCCGGAAGTTGGGATTAGGGCTGGTAGAGTTTCCCCTCGGTGTTAAAAAAAAGTTAAATCTAAGATTTTAACTAATTCTTAAATTTTATTTATTTATATCCTATATTATTCTAATGTTATTTGTATATAATTTAGAATTAAATTACCAAGCAGTAGGTATTTTATAACATTTTGGAATATAATATTACCTATAGTACAAGAAAAGCCTGATGGTATGCGGTTACCGTAACCTACATACGCTTGTAACACCAAGGGAATTGCTAAACATGAAAAACGCGCCTAGAAACATTATAAATACTTATTGAAACTATTAAAATTACACTACATTTGTCTTTGTGGACAAGCGCATAAAACGAAACACAAAAGCAATTACGTTTCCACCTCAATTAACTAATCCAAACCACATAGGCGTTTATTTTTAGGTACTTTACAATAAGGATTTTGAAAAATTTTGGAAAAGTGTTTCATGGCGTTAGTCGCCATGAAACACTTTTCTAAAAATAAAGTATCTTAAATTCAGTTTTAAATTTCGCTTTAAGACGTCATTACAGTCAAGGGACCGCTGAGACGTCACCTGTTACCAAACACTGATAGGTTGCTAACAGTGATTTTGATGCTTTACCTCTTGTTAGCGTCTAATGCTAAAAACAAGTGACGTCATATAGTGCTTTAGCATCGGTTTGTGTTGGTTGGCACGTGACCTCAGAGTGATTTCATTGCTTTTTGTTTTATACTAATTCCGCAATAACACAATATATCAGTATGTTTAACCCGCACCTGTTAAGCGACAAGAGAAGAAAAGGAAAGGTCTGCTTAAGTCCGATATTCAGAACGGCTAAATCGCACAACTTTTTCTGCTTCCTAGGTCCATATCTCTACAATAAACTAAATGAGACCCTAAACATTTATCCTCTACACAAATTTAATTGTAAAACCACAGTCACCCAATACCTCAAAACACTTGACTACACATCCACAGAAAACATCCTAAAGACCACATAACAATTAATGACCAAATCGCTCATCCACACCTTCTTCATCCTTCCTCCCCGAGTATATTGTCCCTGAAACTCTCACACACATACACTAACTTTACTTCTTCATACCCAAAACTATACAAAAACACACGAAAACAAAACAAACTCACACGTACACATACACACACACACACTTACGCACACATACAAGAACCTCACTAATCAATCAAATACTTACCATTACCCAACATACTTACATGGGATATCTGCAATCGTTGACCGTATTTTATCTTTAGGTCATTTTTACATTTTTATTTTATAATTAGTTATGGCTTTCCCCAAACAATAATTTCTTAACACTGTCACTCATCAGAACCACTTCATACATACTTTTTCTGCGGGAGGGGCCTAGTAACCTGTGGCACAGGTTCCTCTGGAACCTATTTCAGGTACTAGACTCTTCACAAGGTAATTGTAATTTAAGATCTTTATAGAAGTAAGAAGACTATTGTGAAGAGTAAATAAATGGTTTCTATTATTATTATTATTATATTATTATTTAAAAATTTTATTCATAAAACTACCATTACATTTCAAAATTATATTTTACATTTGAACATGCCTACTTGGCTTATTTGTTATTAGTTTAAAATATGGGTGCCCTTCGGTTCGCCTAAAAATTTTAGTCCTAATATTACATTGCCAAACCGTATTGGCCTAAACTTAAAACGAACAATTATTGTTTCGCCTAACAATTGTTTTGCCGCCTAATAATTTGGTCTAAGAATTGAAAGCCCTAATTTTAGAATCTATAATGTTAAATATCCTAAAATATATTGGCATAATGTTATTTTGACATTACGACAATTTCGCTTAATATATAAAAGCTCTAATTTTAGCGTATAAAATATTAAATGTGCCAAAAATTTATCAGCTAAGAATTGAATCGCCGAATGAAAGCATGGAATTAAAATTCTTCTTGGACAAAAACAATTTTATTGAAAAAATAAATTGACAGAAGCGAATCGCTGCAAATCCGACTCCACGTAGTCTTGTCTGCCCTATACTAAAGTACCTACAATTTAAGCCCGCGTAGGCGCGGAGGGGCGAGGCCACCCGCGAGCTGAGGAGCCGTGACAAAAACCATCTTGCATGCCTACTTGCATGCTGCATGGCTGCTTGCATGCTTTAAGTTTGATTACATGCTGCATGCCTGCTTGCATGCTGCCCTGCTTGCATGCTGCATGCCTGCTTGCATGCTGCATGGCTGCTTGCATGCTGCATGCTGCATGCCTGCTTGCATGCTGCCCTGCTTGCATGCTGCATGCTGCATGCCTTCGTTAGTATTAATATATATTAATAATTAAAAGGAAAAATGCAAATTTTTGGCCAAGTTACTTTTCCCTATTAAAATGGGTAGGCGTTTTATTCTTTGTGATTTTTAATTTTGTGCGAATTAATATTTAGTAATTGCAAACTATAGGGATTACGAATTGTTCCGCCAAATGTCGCATTTGGTAAATAAAAATATGGCGATACAAAATTAGGCGAAGTGAAATTAGACCAAACACGATTATGAAGAGTGAAATAATGCAAAAAAAATAATGCTAACCGTTTGTGTGCCATTGCTAATTAGAAGTACAAAAAATTAGGCGACCCGATATATATCCTAAAAATATATACTTAGCATATAGGAACTCATTATTTATTTAGAGATATAAAGGAGTGGAGTCTCCTGGTACAGGCATCTTTATGCTTATATATCAACACCACTAGAGTTAAGAAAGTTTTTGCTAGAAGAAAATAAGCTATTTTTTGTGAAGCCTTTTCTTCAAGTATTAATTACAATTAGGTCTGTCAATGAATCAAAATTTGAAGTGTGATAAATAGGAGCTCTCAGGAGCTAGTTTGTTTGAGCCCTCGTTGAGCTTTGCGTTCTTTATCCATCATCCATCATTATAACCATTGTTTTTCCATATTAGAAAATAGTAAATTGTTCACCGTGGGAAGAAAGTCACAGATTACTAACGAGGGAACAGTGTGTGGCCTGAAGGCGCAGCCACAATACTCCCGAGTTAGGAATGAAACTTTCTCCCAAGTATTACATATTGCTTTACCTATACTACACCTGTGAGGAGCATTCATTATGGGACTAATGCAAAAATTTTAGGCGCCGCGTTGTTGGAGCAAGTTATGACTAAACGAGCTGATAGTAATCAAACGCCTGAACAGATCTTCATAAATTATAGCTAAAAACCATCCTAATCACGTCAGCTTTCAAATAAAAAAAAGCAAATCAAAATCGGTCCATTTGTTTAGGAGCTAAAATGCTACAGACAGACACACAAATACACAGATACACAGACAGCCACGTCAAACTTTTATCACCACTTTTTTCGTCGGGGGTTAAATAGTTATTTATAATAGAAAACTAATTCAGATTACGTATCAGAACTAAAAAAATATTTCTAAAGCTCTTAGTACCTCAGTAACTTAAAAAAGTCGTGGATTATGATGTCTGTACATTTACGTAACAGAGACTTTGACATAATAAACTTAAGAGAACAGTATGTAATACGCACTGTTTTGTAAATATGTTAGCCTTCATTTTCAACTAAAATTTATTCAATTATTTTTGTATAGGAAACATAAAAAATTAGTTTAGCTATTTAATTTATATGGGAGATAAAATCAAAATCAAAAATCTACTTATTTAAGTAGGCTCTCAAGAATCTCTTTCGAATCGTCATAAAACATTTAACGTGTTTTTTTAAAAAAAGAATTGTCTAACAATGGCATATTGTCTAATCGAATTCGAATATATTGTACAATTTAGAATTTTTATTTACACTATAGCATTTAAAGGATGATATGTGCGGAGCGAATGAATCTTACTATTGAGCTCAACAGGGTTCTTTTATTATTAACCTGGATATGGATCTAATAACCTTGTTGAGTTCAATGTCAAGTAAACACAGGTGTACGTTTACAGATAATTTTTTGCCGCTCCTACGTGCCTTTCCTCTCTCTCACAGAGCTATTTCAACTTGCTTCGTATCGAGATATGCTGCAATTTGAATCCAGAATCAATCCAGGAGCTGTAATAAAACCGTGATCAAAATAACCTCTCAGAAAATCAGTGTCCTGAACAGTGATGCTTGCTGTACAAAACTCAGGTCAGGTCTCGTGTGGACTATTGCTCGCACCTGCGGAATAGTTCCGCTAATTACCTTTTTGGATGCACTTGACAGATATAGCATCGTCGTGCTGTTCGTATTATTGGTGATATACAGCAGTGTGATGCACTAACAGAAATATTCGACATCGAGCTTGACGACTGACAAGACGACGAGCCGCCATTGACTTTGACGTTTGAGCACAGCGATGCGCGTAGGTTTATTGACTTAGCTCTACGTCGATCTCCTGGCTGTGTATTTTCGTCGCTATTTTAGAGATACGACATGAGGTACAATCGATATAGATTGATTTCGTTTTTCTTATATTTAAACTGTATTGCAACGACTTCATTCAATATTTGATTGATTTTTACTTAAAGGTATAAAAATTAACAACTTTTTAGTTCCGGCTCAAGCCGTGTTCGTCTTTTGAACGCTAGTGCCGTCAGCGGCTTTCAAATGGATGTCAAATGAACGCCAAAAAGTATCACAGCGTTGACCACAACCACGAACTGGAGGCTGCTGTCTATAGACGAACAGCCTTGAGTCGTAGAGAGTCAAGGGTGCTTGTCTAAAGGGCGTCAAAACATTGCATCGCTTAGCACTTTCTATAATTTGTATCATGGTGTTCTCTGACCACCTTCCCCCTTTCTACTTAGGAGCACGTGTGCTCTTCATAGTCACCTATTCACTGTATCCACCTCATATCAGAAAGAATAAGAAATTCCAAAACTTAAAAGCATCATCACATAAAACCCTCTTCTACAGTCTACAGTAACTTTCCCATCAGTTACATCAAGGGTATCGAACAAACATTTTTAAAAGAAGCCAAACTACTACTAGAAGTACTATGAGGAACCAGACAACTGCAAATATACCAAAACCATGTTTACTAACTACGATTCTCTTTCATCTTTTCTTAAACATATATTATCCCAGTCACTTTTCAGACTTCACAATTCCTCACAAACCACGGCTAAGTACCATAAATTATACCTCCATCGCTTTCATATAATATCCGACTCTCTTTGTCCTTGTGACTCCTTTTCCACACAAACACTCCACCATCTATTTTATAACTGCCCCCGGTTCAACGTAACAAGACATAACCTCATAACCGCCTGTAACCTTATGAACATCGACCCTCATAACCTGAACCAAATTACTTAAAAGGCGACAACATCTGAGCTGTTGCTGAGCCACATTAACCACATAATTAATAATCTAAAAAACTTCAACAATACCTAAGTAAATAAAACCCGAGCAAGACAAAGAAACACGGAATAGACGCCATATATCATGACACACAAAGACACGCACGCAGACACACGCACGCACACACACACACGCACGCACACACACACACACGCACGCACACACACACAAAGACACGCACGCAAACACACGCACGCACACACACAAACACACGCACGCAAACACACGCACACACACACACATACACACACTTACACACCCACACACCCACACACCCACACATACATATATACACACACACACATATACAACCCCCCCCCCCCCCCCCCCCACACACACACAAGCACACATACGCCCTTTAATGCCATAACTTATTTATTTACCAACTTTTAATATTAAGTACTACAAAATAATCATAACTAAACTAATTGCATAAACTGCAATACGAAATCAAAACAATACCACCTTTATAAAACAAGCTCATATAGACAGGTGTAGTCCGATAGCACCTCTGTTTATATAAAAAAGGTTAACGTAGCTTATCTATTAAAAAGAAAAATCATAAGAGGATAAATCGATCTTTTGGGCGGGTAAGGTGGATACAGACAAATGTTAATAGGTTATCTAATAATAATAAAAAAATGTTTGTTTGTTAAAATGGCTGTTATATACTTCATTTGACTTTTCCAATTAGTTAAGTACTTTAAATAGAAGTAAATAAATATGTTCTACCGTGTTGATTTTCGTTGAATCTCGTACCGTCAGACCATGCATTTCCGCAAAGCGCTCATCAATCAACTGTTTTTGTCTCTTTCTTTCAATAAGGCAAATTGACATTTCCATCCCCTTTTTCCCTTTTCATCGTATCGGCAGTTCATTGATAATGTTTTCTTTTAGGTTTTTTGTGCACCTGCTCAGCATTACACTCAGTTTCTGAGCAAATAAAAGAAATTCGTTGCCGGAAACACGTTGGTAATTATTACTGGGAACAGCGAATTTGATATTTTTAGGATCGAGGGAGTTTAACGCGGAATACTCAAATAGCCCGCTTGCATTTCGAATATTTCTCAATCTAACATTTTCAAATGCTTTTCAATTTTGACAATTATTTAAAACATTTAAGAGGGCCATCTTACCTAAGTCTGCCGCTATAAGAATAACGTTAACGGCATTATTTTGTTGTGGCAGTTGGAGGTAAGAGAACCGGTTTCTCTATGGTTGAGGAATCCGGGTGTAATTCCATCCATCTTCGGGCTTATCAGGTGAGATGAACGCTACGAGCAACCCCATCAAGAGTCAAATAGGATCTCTTTAAGAAGTTTAATATTCATGATTTACGCTAATAAATTAAAATATTGCATTGACGCCTACCCTGCATTGTAGTGAAAGAACAATACAGGGTTATGTACGGCTCCTCAGTCAAAGATGTTAATGACCAACACTACCCACTAAAACGACCCTCGTGTTCCTACCTCATCATCGTTATACAGGCTGACGGTCGACAGTTACCCTTATACCAGTGGCCTGTGGTGGCTGACTATGGCACATATTGACTGTTACTCCTACGGAGTAGATAATTCTGAGGTTACTTCTTAATACAAACAAGAGATTGTCATATATGTTCACAAATATTTATATACCTTTTCAAAACATAGTGATTCTCGTAATTTAAACACTAGGAATATACTTCCCAAGACAGTTCCTCGTTAATTGGGAAATATAGATATACTACAAAAAATTTAATGACTTCTTACAAAATGTCAGTTGATTTAGATCATAAAATATATTATATGTCGTATAAAGGTCATATGAATACATTCTATTGACCTATAGGTATGTTTTATTTTGCAGATATACAGGGTGGTGCCGCCAATGCGACAATAAATTAGAACATGGGCTATATTAGTTCATAGAAATGGTTTGCCACTTTCAAAAATATCGTATTCATTTGATGACTTTATGATGTTTCCATGAAATAATGCCGCCAATGTTAAATTATTTCATACAAATGTCATGAAATTATCAAACGAATAAGATGTTTTTGAAAGTGGAAAACCATTTCTATAAACTATTATAGCCCTCGTTTTAATTTATTGTCGCATTGACGGCACTACCCTGTATATGAGAGCATTTCTAATGAATCATAAAGCTCTTAAATATTTATACTTGAACAAAAAGTCATACTTCAACATCATAATCATAAATCTTATACGAATTCCGTTGATGAAGGCTTAAAACGCTGCGTTATACAACTCGCTCCCATAGACTATAAAAGTAGGTTTTATCCACGACCTGTTTACTGCTTTACTAAAGATAAGCTTCTAAAGGATAATCTACAGCTTAAAATATAACCACTCAAGCTAAAGCAACGTTTACTTGAAGAATGTTTACACGTAAAAGTTTTAAGTTAGCGAGAGGAGAGAATTTCTTTTAAAAGTGCTTGGTGAATTTATATGTCGTAGGAATTAGTAAGTAGGGCTCTTGAGTGACGAGTTTTAGGAGCTCAGTGTAATGGATGATGGGGCCATTTGTCTTAGATTTTTTTATAAACAACTAGATGACAAACAAGCTGACGGCCCACCAATTTCATGCGATTTTTATTAAATAATGCAGCCAATGTTATATTGTTTCATACAAATGTCATGAAATTATCAAACGAATAAGATGTTTGTATTGTCTCATCATCATCAGCCCACAACAGTCCACTGCTGGGCATAGCCCTCTCCACATGGACGCCACTTGTCTAGCCTTATACAGTTACTTCCAGCCACTTCCGTATTATCTACCAATCATGTAATTTATTTGTTTGTTTGTTGCGATTTCACGCCTAACCGCCAGTTGAGTAACTGGATTAGATGAAATTTGGTATAGAGATAGTTTCAGATCCTGGGAAGAACATAGTAATAATATAAATGCGAAAGTCTGGATGGATGATTGTTACTCAACTACAGAACGGCTGAATTGATCTGGATAAAATTTGGCACAGAGGCAGAGTCTTCAATAGATTTTTGTTACCTACAAAAATCTAGATGCTAATAAAGCATAAAACATAAATTGAACTAGCCCGTTCTAGCCCGAGCCCTAGCAAATTCTAACCACCTTTAGGTTTTTTTTTATTTTCAAGATTACACTTCTAGGTCAGGATAAAACATAATATTTTTTTTAGACTACAATAAGATAAAACAAACTACTGTCATGTCTGTGCGTCTTCGGTTTTACTTTTCTTACTTCGTTATTTACAGTCAAATTTTTCATTGAATTTTATTTTAGAATTTTTATATCACAAGATTTCGGTGCCTTCCTTGCACAGAGGAACTCAAAATTACAAATTTCTATTGACCCTCTCGCATCAACCATGGAAAATGTAGCTTTGTCTTTGTTATCGAAATCAAAACAGTGAAACTTCTATGCCAGTGAGCTTCTAAGAGTCAACAAAAAACTTTGTAACCAATAACATTTTCCTTAGAGATCTATAAGATCTTTAAATCTAATATAATATTGTCACTTGATATCTACCTGTGATATGTGTCACGAATATATCAGAAACTAGAACTGTGAGCGGAGCGTAACGTGCCACTTGCTCCCATGAGCACATACTTCAGTTGCGCTAGTGTTGTTCGCTACCGTATACAGGTTGTTCTTATTTTTGAGAAGAACAAAATATTTATTACCAATTCCAGGTTTTTTTTACAAATATTTTATACCACTAAGGTGGCAATCAGATATACGGCCCACCCGATGGTAAACGGTTACCGTAGCATAAGGACGCTTGCAACACCAGGGTATCACTTGCGCGTCGCCAAGTACAGGCGACACCACATCAAGTGTAACAGTTGCATTACGAAAGCAGCCTGTATTACGAACGGAATAAGAGCGGTCTCAAGGTCAAACTGTTACGCTTGATGTGCTGTCGACTGTACCAACATAATTTTTTTTTTTTTTTTTAAGGTCGAAAAGTCACAAGATGTTATGATTTTTCCAGTTATTTTTTTGAAATATCAAACTACTTGAAAAAATTCTATGACATCAATCTAAATAAAAACAACATACAGCCGAATAGATAAGCTCCTTCTTGAAGACGGTTATAAGAAGTAAGTATTTTTTAAAGCTTCTAGAGGCAAATTGTTTTTCAAATTAGCTGGGTACTTCAAAAATTTGGTCTAAGAAGAGGAAGGATTTCGTAGTGTTCGTCACTTGAAAACACTTCCACCTTACAGAATATCACAGCTTAATAAAATTTATTTAACCGACTTCAAAAAGGAGGTTCTCAAATCAGTTGTATTATGTTCTTGCAGTGAGTAAGGACTGAAGACCAATGAGATCATTAGTAAATAATGGGAGTAAGGGACTCGTCTCCCATGCTGTTAATATAATGTTTTTTCTTGCCAAAGCCAAGCCCAATGCCCGAGGTGATACGAGTGTCTATGGGCTACAGTAACCACTTACTATCAGGAGGACCGAACACTTGCTAGCTGCATTTCGTAAGTATAAAAAAAATTAGTACCGTCGATTTATTTTTTCATTCATCATTATTATATCTTCTTTAATCGTTTTAAACCAGCAGCCACACAGCAGCGGTGTTCTGATTCAACTAAATGAATTTTTATTTTTCATCAATTTTAATCACCCTGTATGTACACAACACGACACAAGCCGGATATGAGAACATCAAACAAAGTTCTGCTATTGGACTCTTTAAAGTTTTCTTAAAGGAAAAATATAAATGGAGGGGGGGGGGGGGGGGGGGCAGAAGTAGAAATGTATCAATAAATAAACTTTGAACTGTAGATATTGGAAAAATGGATTGCTATTTTCCCGTCAGCAAGATTTTAGGACAACAACCCAAGGTCACCCAAAGGGCAATGGAGAGGGCTATGCTCCTGGTAAATCTGCGTGATCGGTTCAGAGATGATGAGATCCGCAGGAGAACTAAGCCGATATAGCTCTAAGAATTGCGCACCTCAAGTGGCAGTGGGCAGGCCACATTGCAAGAAGGACTGACGGCCGTTGGGGCGGAAATGTCCTCAAGTGGCGGCCGCGTACCGGGAGACGCAGCATTGGTAGGCCCCCACAAGGTGGAACGACGATCTGGTGAGGGTTGCGGGAAGCCGATGGATGCGGGCAAGCGCAGGACTAATCTGTTTGGAGATCCCTGGGGGTGACTTATAGCCAGCTGTGGTCGTCTCTCGGCTGAAATGATGATTAGGCTCAAATCTAAATTTAAATTGACTTGCTTTGTATGACCATTAGCTTTAAGTCCTAAGCTGTGTGATATTACTCCACATTATTTGTCCACATACCGTGTCTACATAATTCTAACCTTCTTAGGAGCTCCTTGGCTTGAGCGCTCTGGTTTCGACACGAGAACAAAGCAATTTTCGCTGTGGTCGATTGCAGGATTGGTCAATCAATGTTTGTAATCTCGAGCTCCTAAGTGCTTCGGAAGGCACGTTAAGTGGTTGGTCCCGGTTGTTACTGCAACTGCTTTAACTCACCAACCCGCATTGGGCCAGCGTGGTGGTGTTATTGCCCAAACTCCTCATGTCTTTCTCCTACGTAGGAAGACCAGTGCCCATCAGTATATGCTGATGATGATGATGATGTTGATAAATATATCTTTCATGCAGGTCTGCTGGCAGTAATTTCTTTACAAATAAACAGTGCCCCTGCACTCGTATTTTTGTATAAATTGTTTCTTGTTTTAATATTGTGTGTGTACATGAATTTATATAAATAAATAAACAAATGATATTAGTACCCTAATTTTCTGGTGATAGTTGGCGAAGCAGCGCGTGTGTGCGGTCCTCGCACAGCGTCTTATAGACACCGCAGACTTACAATTTCAAGTTGGCCAACTATCGAACAACTAAATTGCGTGTTTTCATAGGCCGCAGACTTCGCCGACTTAGTTGGTGACAGTGTTGCTAGCGCGGTGAAGTCTGCGATAAAATTCGGAAAAACAACGCACTACTTCTTAAATTAATTAAAAGAAGACGAAAACAGAACAAAACATTTAGGGTGCATCCGATATTAAGTGACAGATTAACAGACACACACAGACACACAAACACACACAAACACACGCACGCACAAACACACGCACGCACACACACACACACACACACACACACACACACACACACACACACACACACACACACACACACACGACAGCAATAATACAATACAGTTCATTTTAGCTCCTAGTTTAGTAACAGACAGTAACAGTTCCTCATTATATGTTACATGTTAATAAATTTGATGTTGCATTATTATTATACACCGGACGTTTCGATTGCTTTACAGCGAGCGATCTTTACGAGCGTCACGGGAAGACTGAAAATATCTATTGTCTTTGAAAATTATTGTTGCTGTTTGATGTTTTGGCAATTGTTACCGTTTAAGACATAACTTTGTTATTGTGTTACTGTAGGATATACACAATGTGATACAACGTATCTTTTGTAATTTTAGGAAAGAGCGGGGTCTCCTAACACAGGTATTATACTTAAAAGGAGACTCCAGCCATTTGTGATGCTATTATGTAAAAGATACTCAATAAAGATTTTTTTTTCAATAAAGATTAGAGCGTGGGAAACATCATACCTTACATTCTAAGCTGAGATGTTACCTATATAAGTTTTTTAAGGGTTGGCCTTTTTTGGACTTCGTCGATCAGCAGTTCCGGGGCGGCTGGGCGGCTGCGTGCCCGTGGGCAAAAATCCAAGCGTGGGGAAATCACGCGCACGGGCCTGGTCATACTGCATCTTACCGTGCGACTGACCAACTAAGTTGTTATTGTCTGCGGACTTGCATAGTACGCCCGTTCTAATAAGCTATCGGCCTATAGTTGGCCAACTATTTTAATGCGATCGTTTAGTTGAACGACCTAATTGGATATGATGTGCGGGCTATCATAAGATTCTATGTCTATTAGACATTCTGCGATTTAGTCGGCCAACTTAAAATTGTATATGTGCAGTGTCTCTTAGTTAACCCTGCAAGGCTAATTATAATTATTATTGAACTGCTTTTTTGTCATTTCAAAAGTTGTTTAAATTGTAATAGCTTTTGTTATGTAAGATTTTCTTTTAGCTTTTTGAGAAATACCTGTAAATATGCTGAGCAGGACATTTTTCTCTGGTGATAAATGTCCTTTTGATGGCCATCTATTTTCTTAGTAGTAGAAAATATAAACTACAATTTACTTTCTAATAAGGCAATGAACGTACAGTCGACAGCACATCAAGCGTAACAGTTTGACCTTGAGACCGGCCTTATTACGTTCGTTATAGATGCGGCTTTCGTAGTGCAACTGTGACACTTAATGTGCTGTCGTCTGTACATTTTCTATGAACTATTTATTGCGTTATGAGAAATTTATTCTTATGTCCTCTTAAGAGTTCTCAGGCATCGTAATAAAAGTTTTCATTCCTCCAATTATATATTTCTCTTAAGAACTAGCTGTGTCTCACAGACGAGGTCTCGAGCCTCTTCAGACACAAAGCATCAAATTTCCATTGTCATGTCCTAAGCCTCAGTTGTTTTCTTTAAAGGCAAACCTGACAATCCCTTTGAGTCAACCCACAAGTTAGACGAGACGGTCTAAGCCGTCGGGTCTTTATTGTTTACTAGGCTACTCAGACTTTAAAGAATTTACTCATTTGGGTAGTTGCGTGTAGTGTTATACTGTTTGTACTAAGATGACGTGGACTCGTGGTTCGTAAGGACATGTCTTTGTGACAAAAATTAAATATTAGTTTTTGTTTTAGTATTTTTCCATTGTTTTTAATTGCCAAAAATTTTTCGTACACACTCTTAAATTCTATTGGTGGATGATACCCCAAGTAGGCGGCAGGTAGTTGACGACCTTTGTGTACAAAAATGATCTTTAATGTGGTAGGGTTTTTTGATGGTACATCAAAGAACTATTTAGCTATAAATCAAAGACTATTTAGCTTTTTGAGTGCTGCAGCTCAAGATAATAAGTCGAGGACCATGTTAAGGATCTATCGAGCCACATTCCAGAAACAACGGGTTTTTAACTGTCATATGCTGCCGGGGCTCTTTCGCAGTTTAGGAATTTATAATATTTTAGGTGGGCGGCCACTAGTATTAAGGTAAACAAAACTATTTGTTGCTCACAGCTCATCCCGCTTGGATGTCGGTTATCGTGTTAAAAGGTGGTGGTGGTCTTTTCTCAAGATTTAAGCTATCTCAATGCAAAATTTCAACCAAATCAATTCATACAGACGAATAGAGTGAATTTCACATTAATATTACTACGGAGTGAGATTAAACAATGTCTCGAAAACAACAATGCCTCGTGAACAAAATAACGTTCATACATTCACCAGCATGACAGAAACTGATGGATGTACATCTACGAAAATCTTAAATTTAAATTCCACGCGTCGCGACCATGTTAAGAGCTAACTAGCGACAAATAATTATATCGCAAAAGACCCTTGAATAACAGAAAAACATGTAAAAACACGATCCTTATCATCCCTAATCGTGACTTGGTGTAATTAACCCTGAACGAGGCGGAATACAACAACCACGCGTTAATTTTTATTACCCACCTTGCTTACAATGGGTATCGTTGAGCACACCTTTAAATTGGTCTGTTGTTTTACAAAAACCTGTCCTATTACTTTAATAAGCTCAGCCCGAGTTACAAAGACTACGCTTGACGTGCTGTACACGGTACAGGTTGAAGCTTCCACTGCTACTGCTATACGTACCACTGCTGGGCACATGCTTTCCTACACAGGAGACACACATGATGAGTTTTCGCCATAACACCACCACGCCAATGCGGGTTGGTAGGTTAAGGCAGTTGCAGTAACAACCGAGACCAACGGCTTAACGTGCCTCACGAAGCAAGGAGGTGCTCGAGATTGAAAATTTTGATTGACTCATCCCATAAGCGAAACCAGAGCACTCAAACCACTAAGCCACTAAACTCATCCACTGCTGTATTAAAAGTGTACATTTCCTTGTTATCAAACCTGCTATGCTCACTAGAAAAAAGTAAAAGAGTTAGCTTTTTAAGTGTTGCGACTAAATGCTGAAAGGATTGTGAAAAATGGCGAATGTGGATGTGTAGAATTCATATTGTGCAGAATTACGAATAGGAAGAAACGATAGTGAGATAAACATCGAATAATCCCTCGTTGATTTTAATTTAAAACTTCCAAACACCGCTCTTCTGTGACTTTGGTGTTTAAAAAGTGGCGTGGAAGGTTCTTATGGGCTATTAAAGTGAATTGAAGTGATTGCAGGAGTCCAGTCCGAAGAGTGGTCACTCTTCGGACTGGACTCCTGCAATCACTTTCAATTCCATATAGAAAAGGAATGTCGTTTACTTGCGTCACTAAGGTGGTCAATGTAGCGGCTTCCAATTTTGGATGGAATCCGTCTTTGTCACTAAAAGCGTGCTGGCACCCCCAAGAACTCATGTGCTGCAGTGAATTCCAATTCGGTAATATAGCTAGTTGCAACTTCAACTCATCGATTTAATGGTATCTGATTTACTTCTCTGTAATCATCTCGCTTCCGTCCTTATTCCAGAAAGTCCAGATGCTGCCGGGTCAGTGGACCTTCCTCCAATCATAGTTGAATAGGAAAGGTGAGGTGATAACACCAGCTATGACTTACAATTACATGGAGCTTAATTTAGTTTTAACACTTGAAATTCACACCACATTTCACTTAGAATATATAATTTTTCAAGGGACTAGATAAAAGTGACCTTTTTATCATCATACCGTTTGTCATAGATACAGATCTGGAAGTTTCTCGTCCTGAACCCTATCCCGGCGCCCGGCGGATGCCCGCCATCAACTACAGCATGACGCCATTACCGCACAGGAAACGCAACCATTTTTCCGTACTCGCACTTCCTGTCGCCATTTTGAATCAGATTTGGATTGTGGTGCAAGATATAGAAGCTGAGATGAGTTTTAACAGAAGCTAAATTAATTAGTAAAGCGAGAATTATTTTTTCGTGTTATAAACAAGCGTATAGTTGAGCTGAAGGCAAGCGGTAGCTGTAACTAATAATATAAAGGCGTGGGCTTTTACAATTATTGTATTAAAATATTTTCAATGTAGTTTAAGTTTGTATGGATATCAAGAATAATTTGACGCAGATATAAACTATAGTTTAATAGGATAAAAGGATAAAAACATAGTATTCTTTTTTCCTTGGATGCGTCCCTATGGGATAACGCAGAGCAAGTCACGGCTGGAAGTTATATAGTTGAGTTTATAAATAATACTGTGTTAGCAACCAGTTCTATTGTATAACCCTTTCTCAACAGGTTTTTGAGGTCTTATTCTTCTTGACTGAATGAGCTGGTGACAGCATTACACGGCCCGGCGGGGTCGAAGAAGACGCGGGAGGCGGGCAGGCGCGGGAGACATCGAGACGCCAGCCCGCGACCATTCACACTCTCATCAACGCAGCGACTTAGCTAGCTAATTACTTAATATCACGTTTGTTCACTGTCGGGCTATAATCTTTATAGTAAACCAGTACATATATACAGTCCACTTTTATTGTTAGTTTCCCGAATTAAAGCTATTAGAACTAACACCCTCAATATATGGTCCTTTTCCCCGTGAAATAAGCGGGCAAATATAACGGGATTACGAGTGACGTCGTCGGTCAGCTGTTCGACTCGCAACCGTCCGCAAGTTAAAAGAATTAGTCTACCGGCCAGAATAAATCGTGTCATCAGCGCAACCCAGTGCAGAAGAGTGTGCCAGAAGATAAAGAAGAGAGGATACACGTCCTCAATTTTTTTAAGGATAGCGAAGCCAAAGCGTTGCG
This sequence comes from Nymphula nitidulata, assembly GCA_947347705.1. Lineage (NCBI taxonomy): Eukaryota > Metazoa > Arthropoda > Insecta > Lepidoptera > Crambidae > Nymphula > Nymphula nitidulata. The sequence goes on from OX374636.1 coordinate 15,330,755, forward strand.
TAAACTGTAATTCCAAGTCGTTGAAGTTTTAATCACACCAGAGGAATAGAATACAGAGATATACGACGTAGGTATATTCACTAAAATTTCGATCGCTCGACTGAGGATGCGCCTTTAGAGAACCTCATAAAAAATAGCACCCGTATTTCATTGTAATATGGTATTCCTGTGGAGAAGTCTCCAGGGCTTTTTGAGAAACGATGTGTTCGGTGCAAGGGTACTCTCCTATGCTCTCAATACACCGCCGCTTCCTGTTGATTCCTGTAAAGTAAGATACGCGTGATTAGTACCATTGGTATTTCAGTCGTTCATAGGCTGCTGTAACCGCTTAATGTCAAACAAGCTGTATTTTTTGCCATTCCGGTAGTATGAATATAAATTTTAATGGATTTTTCCTTATAATGTTCAGGATACTTTTTTGGACAGTAGGTTATAGATTTTAACAGCAACAGGCCGCAATGGATTCACGTTAGTCTCTCTTAGTTCTGACAATGCAACTAAATACCAGATCCCAGGTCTCTGGACCGGGAATCGAACATTATCATCAGCATATTAGTCTAACAAACAAAGATATTTAGTCAGCAGAAGCATCAAACTAATCACAAGACCAACAAATGAACAATTTGCAGACCAGTGAATTGTTCTACTGGGTTTTCATTAAATTGTGTCTTTTTGCATGTGATTGCCGACAAACTCAATTATCTTTACATTAACTGAGCTGTAATTTTGCAAAAATTGAAACATTAAGTAAGCTGGAAATGATGAAAGTTGCAAATATTAATTGATATAAGATAAGATATCACTTGGCAACTCCTCAGAAGTACGTACGAGTAAAAATCTTAGAAGAAATTTTGGTGTAGGCTATCGCAAATCAATTAGTTTTCACTAGATTTCGCCCGCAACTTCGTCTGCGTTAACCCATAAGAACACATTTCCGGGATATAAAGTATCATGAATTCTTTTCTAGACTGTAATTATTGGTTAATTATCTCTGTACCGAATTTCATCCAGATTAGTTAAGCCGCTTCGGTCGGCGTGATTGAGTAGCAAATGCATCAAAACTTACGCGTTTATGATAACAGTCATCATCATCATCACCAGCCTATACATATACGTCATACTGCTAGGCACAGACCTTCCTACATGGGAGAAACACGCGCTGGCCCAAGGCGGGTTTGTGTTTAAAGCAGTTGCAGTATCAACCGCGACCAACGGCTTTACGTGCCTTCCGAAGCACGGAGGAGCTCGAGAATTTAAATTTGATTGACCCATCCAGGGAACGACCTTGACGAAAGTTGCTTTGTTTTCGTAATCGAAACCAGAGCGCTGAAACCACTACGCCACCGAGCTCCTCGATGATAACATTAGTACTTATGGTACATGAAATTTTCAGAGATTATTAACATTGTCGGCTCCGCGGACATTTACTACATAGAAATTTGTCCCTACTTATAACAGCTCTCTCGATCTTGTTTCAGAATGCCCGTTAAGCCATTTGGTCCAGATTGTTATCGCAAGATGGCAGCCGTAACCGCTCATCAATCGTCTCATCCCATTGGCTCCTTGGTGATTTAATAGTCCGATCTCCGCGTCTGATTGGTTGCTTCTGTAGTGAAATAGATAGAAGGCAGATAACTAACGTTCGCAGTTCCATTCTTCAAATAATCAATTTTCACAAATCAAAAATCAAACTGTTTTCTGATTATTTGATTATCAGATAACTTATTGATCAGTAGTGATGATAGTGAAATATAAATCTTTAGTGGTCAATTTAGGGTTTTATTTAAGCTCACAAAAAGAGTCATGTATTAGTTAGTTTTTAACCCTCGAAGCAAAAACAGGAGTGTTATAAGTATGATGTATCTGTATTGTGTAGGTATCTGTGTGTCTGGCCGGTTTTGGTTCGGTTTTCTTTTATATAATAGCTGATGAGATCAAGATGGTTCCTAGCTATAATTTATGAAGATCTATTCAGGCGTTTGATGAGTATCAGCTCATTTTCCACTTGACAAAAGGGACTGACTTACTTTCACGGATACGGTTGTTTTTTTTTGTCTACAGTTGCTTCGGTGGCATGTCCAAGATATGCTGATCTTAAGCTAATCCTGTACCACCAAATAGTGTGCTGGATGTTCAATTCTTCAGAAACTTACAGCAGATATAGCGTGTTCGGGCTCATAAGAATAGTCTAAATGAGATGGTGCTAGATAGATGATTAATGAGGCAAGGGTTCTTACATTTTAAAAAATTATATTGTTAGCTTTAGGCATGACCGTTTTAAACAAAATAAATAAATATAGATATTGAAGACTGCTCCACGAAAATTGGCTCTTTGTATTTATATCACTTGACTTGTCTAAACTTGGTCACGCTAACATTAGCTGACACTCGGCCAACATGTGCCAGTTTAGAGAAAACTTAAGCATTATTATTCGCTAAGTGGGTACTTTAAACCACAAAATGCTGTGCGAATATTTGAAAGTTAAAAGACAACACTTCAACTTAAGCTTTCTTCGTTTTCGCACTCTTAAAAATTATTTCGGCCAAAAGAGCTGAGAGTTCTTGTCTACATTTTTAAAGTCTGTGCAGCTTTTAAAGTACATCAGACTTGCTGTTTTAGTTATTTGGGGAATCGTCTTGCAGATACAGAAAACAACTTGGCCTGAATGTATGATTTTTAAGATTTTATTCAAGAAGTTTTACGACATGTTACTTACGTGATGGAGCCGTGACGTATCCTATTTTTTTATATGACAAGGGAAAACAAGTGTACAACCCTCCTGATTGTAAGCGATTATCGTAGCCTATACTTAGGCGCTCGTAGCACCTTGAGCACTTCTCAACTAACTGCCTACTACGAGTAAGTCTTATCACCGTCTCAGCAGTTTATTTCAATCCAGTTCTAAATGTGCGCTTCTGCAAATCTGCAGTAAAATTATTGTACTTAATCATCTATATTATGACACCTTCTTCCAGTCATCGGTCCACATGGCAGAAGGACACGCCGTACACTGTTCACCGAGACGGTCTTAATTCGAGAATCTTCCTATCAACCGCTCAACAGCTTTGCGATAGTTGTGGCTAACTTCAGCATGCTACAATTAAACTCTACAAAGGTATACCTGTATTCTTTTTGAGGATCTCTGATGCACCCATCCATTTACAGTTAGACAGTTATCTTTCACGGAATGATACAAAATTATTTATTAGTTATTTTTAATATCACAATTTTAAATTTCTTTACATTTTTATTCAGTTAGTTGTTTTAGGTACTGTTTGTCATTTAACCGCTAGTAATATAAACATAATGTGAAAATCGTGTGCTTCCTCCATAGGACAGGCTATGCCTAGTGTGGGGGCTAGATTAAGTTCAATCTGTATTTACAGATTTTGGTAAGAACATTTTTTTAAATAAAATACCATATTGAGAAATGTTATTTTCTTGCAATTCTTTTTTGGAAGCAGAATAAAAATATGTTTTCTTCATCACTGCAACATAAAGTTCAACGGAAAAAATCTTAATAATTGTATGGCTTGGACTGCCAAGTCCTTACTGTCGCCTACTTCGGAACAAAGAAAATTATTTTTCTTTCGTAAGTATAAACCAAAGTTTTGATGAAAGATATTTGGAAACTAATTTTCAGGTTGCCCTCATGGGGAAAGTTGTTAACTTTGATGGCCTGAAACGCCTCTTCAAACTGCGGCCGCCATGCGCAGAATATATAAAGCCTCAAAATAGCTCAGAACTAACACAATACCCTAAGCCCCCCATAATCATTATCCCAGTGAATAAAACATAATATTTATTACGGTGCATCAACAAAACGAACCGTAAACTCGGGACCTTTCAAGTATGAACTTTCAAACTAGAACAATGGCAGCAACTTATATTGCTGTTCCAGCCTTAACTATTCCAAGTTTCGTCATAAATTTAAATATGAATATGTCGTTTCACAAGAAGGAAGTAAGGAACGAGTTCTGAATAAAATAGTTCATTATTTACACGTAGACGTGCAGTAGCCGGTAGAAAGAGTTGACTACCTTTTATAAAGCATTGCTTGGCATAGTGGCAGTGACTGAAAGTAGACCAAAGAGATATACAAATGCCAGATCGATTTTAGGATCGGTACTGTTTATGTAAATTGTGGCAATGAGATTCTAGAAGTAGCTGAATGAGAAGATTCCGTCTACTGAAAAATCATAACTTATTTTTTTTTTACTAAAAACCCTCATACGTCAAGATATACACAAATATGAAATATTTATTATTACTTTACACAAATAATAATTAAATTAGGTCTTTAAATATAAAATTCCCTTTTTTCCAATTCGGTTATTTTTTTTAGTAATTTCAAAAGAATATCTTCCTAAAATATAACAGTTTAAATACCAAGTGCAGTATACAAGTAAGATTACTTGAAAATTACGGTCAATAAGAGCTTGTAGAATATGTGGCTGATTGCACTGTTTACATTTTTGTAATTATTTTCTTTTGTTTAAAAATTGATATTTCTGTCACGGCATTTACTTAACAATGAATTTCTTAAATTATCTACAAGATATCAAAAAAACGGTTAACCCAGTTTCAAATTAAATACAAAAAACATCGTATGTTAATTAATACCAATTTGCACAAAATACTTCATAAAAAACTGCAATTTCATACCTAAAGACCTAATATTAACCTTAATAACTTACATATATGAGATGTTAAATATTGAGAGAGCTAAGATAATGGTCCCGTAACAGTCTCTTTGAAGCTAACTTATTAGGAGACTTCAATGGCAGTTCATTCCACAGATCAATGGCTGCGTGTAAGAATTCAAGAAGATACTGTAGTGATAAGCAGGAACTTTGAGAATATGGTTGCTAGAAGAGCGAAGAGTAATTATACTATCAGAGAGAGATATCATCAAACATATGTCGGACAGAGATGAATCTAAGCCTGTTGTTGAGAAGTTGATCCAAGCTAGCAAAACAATAGCTTGAAATTACAAAATTCTGATTCTGAACTCGAGATTATTTCTGAGATCTGGACCTCTACCAAGGATTTATCCGATACTTCCGAGGCGAACAAAATAGTTTAGCACAAAGCCTAAAGCAACCTTGAAGTTTGCTTCGAATTTGAAACTTTCCTTTGGACTACTAGAGAACATTAATTAGGTGAAATAAAGAATAGGGTATCCTATTAAACATCTTTAGCATCACGCGACATTTTAATTTGGTCGAAAATTTCAGAAAATGTTTCATCCCATCAGAAATGCCATCTTACATATTTTAGGCTGTGAAACTGCTTGTACTCTCCATCCACTTTTTTTCTGAGAAAATTAAGTGGGGGATTATCTTATCCTCTACACGCGTTGCCAACTTCCACGGTCTCGATTACCCAAAAACCTAACTGAAAATCCCCAATTTTGGGGGGAAAAAAATCAATATTCCCCACATTTTCCCCACAAATCAGGAAAGAAATAAAAGTACTGTTTCTATAAATCAAATATATTTATAACATATACTTATTAAGTATTTAATGAATTTCATCAAGGTATTTATTGCAGCTCTTTATTATGCCTTTGTTTTGTCAACATATCATTCGAAGGATCAAATTTTAATCCTTTCTTCTTTCTCCTTTCTTCATTGTGCAGGCGATTGTGTTTTATGGCAAATAAAAAAATTTGAATTTGAATTTTTTGAATTTGAAAACGCAAATTTTTCTTACGACAGATGCGTTTGAGAAAGTTCTCTGCGATACTCTGTCTAAGTTTGATGGGCATAAATGTTGCCATAAAATAAACTGTAAAACCTTCCTGCCGGTGAAATTGCTTTAAACTTGATTTTTTTTTATACAAAGCACGGCAATTAACCCATTGCACTATCCGCCTCCACCTTGCCGGCCCAAAAGGTGCTTAAATAATCAAGGTAATTAAATATTCTTACATAATTTATAAATTATACTTACCTCTTATACTACTTTTATTACTTCTAAGTTCAGTTCTAGCGTAAATGTCTTAATTCCCCGCATTTTCCCCACATAAACGCTCTCCCCTCAAATTACCCAATCGAACTGAAAATCCCCGCAGTTTGGGGAATTCCCCACAGATTGGCAACGCTGCTCTACACATACTAACACCAGCCACAAGCCTAAAAACTACTTGATCCATAATTGATGACGCCTTTTGAGTAGCTCAGGCAAGATGACATCTATCAAGCATGGTCACGGTCGATGATGTAGCACTACTTACTCTGGAGCACTGCAGTCTCCTTTCCGGGGCTGATGTTAGTTCCATCTTTAGTCTTCAAAAATCTAAGTTCATAATTTTTAGGTCTGGATTTTTTTAACAAACTTTAGTGAAAGGCAAGATTATAATCATACTCTGTGATGCATCTACCTGTATGTATCCACTAGAAAGCTTCGTTCAGTAAAGAACGGACAAGATACTCAACAAGGTTAAATTAATCATTTTCTTCCCTTTACACAATAAAAGTCGCTAATTGAAATTTCACCTGATTTATCGGTAAAATTTTAAACATTATACAGTCTTTTATTACAATATTTTCAAATATGTGATGACGAGTTCTTAGATTACCATAACCTTCTCGCGCTGTATATACCGATGATGGTGTCTCTCCATCACCTGGGCTATTAATAGGCAAAGTTAGTATTTTTGTTTTCCTGCATTTCATCCTCCTGCAGACGGTGGATACGGTGGTAGCTTTCTGCTCACTGCAAGAATTGTGTGAGAACTTATTTGGCTGAGATGGAGGCAAAGACATGGATTTACAAGCGATTTCCATTCTCTTTTACATTATTTTAAAGAAATTCCTAGAATCTTAAGAATTTATTTTAACCTTTCAAACATATTATTATTTAATATCAATGTTCACTACAGTGTAACAGGCAGCCGCATTAACGCTCTAAAATTGTTTTCTTTACAAACTCACAAACTAGTTTTAAAAGCTAATGGCTTAATCTTGCAGGCCTCTTGTTTTGCTGATGGACGCCAGGTTGGAAAACACCAGGATTGACCTAAAAACTTGTTGTGAAACTGTAACATCGGGAGAGCTTATCTCTTTCTATGGAAATTTAACAGCAAAAGTAGTGCATTTTTGTTTGTGAAGAGGGAATTAAGGAATCACGGGAAAAAAAATACGTGGAATTTGAGAGGACTGATGAAAAATCTGTAACGATTGCAAAAGTTATAAAAACGCCGAATCGTACAAATTATCGGAAAGAAAACAAAATGGGTGCGGAGCACGATTGCAGCGCATCTATTTAATACTCAAACAAAGGAGATGTTTCAGGTTTATATGGAGTCCCGGCTATGAGTATGAACAGTGGTTTTTATGTTAGGGAAATGGCAATAAAACATTATGTTTCAATTCATTTTCATTATTTTTTTGTTGTTTTCCCGTACAAAATACTTTCTGATGATAAGTGACAGTTTTATAATCATCAATACAATGGTAACACTCAAGTCAAACTTCTATAATTATACCACTTAAAATATTCAGAAGAAAGCAAAAAACTTTATTTACCTGGCTATCAGACTATAGACTAAAAACGAACGTTTTTCTCTGAACGTTTTAAAAATATGGCCACAGACTATTTTTTCTTTATTCTTCAATCCAACAAGATGACAAACAAGCTGACGGCCCACCTGATGGTAAGCGGCTACCGCCGCCTTTAGACACCTGCAATAACAAGGAAAAATCTCTTGATATTGCAGGTGCGTTGTCATCCTGAGGCCTAAGATGAAATACCGTCAATGGCCAGTAATTACACTGGCTACCCTTCCCTCCAATCCGAAACACAGCGAACTGTTTCACGGCTGAAATATTAAAGGTGGTGGTACCTACCAGGCAACCCTATATACGGGCCTATTACCTAGTAATACTATAAAAAAATTGTCTTTATATGGCCTCCTATATTGCCATATTTGTTTTTTTATGGATGCTTTAAAATATTTTTGTACGTGGTTCAAAAGCCCGAAAATGTCGCGCAAAATAATTTGTAGTGGTTTTAGCCATTTTCGTCAATTTTTAATGTCCTGTACATGTTCATAGCCGAAAATTAAACATCTCCTTTCTCTTTTTAACTAACCTAAGGTGTTAAACAAGCAATAACCCGCCTAATGTCAAGGGGTTACAGTAATAGAGCTTGTTGCACCAAAGATACTCACACGTTACCTCTTCTGTAGAAATCAACAACATTACACTTCCTTGATGAACTGGAAGAAACCGAACACTACGACTTAAGTAGTGTTATTGGAATCTAGTGTTGCCGGAATCTTCTCGGTAGTTCAACTTTTGGAACCGGTGTAAATTCAGACATGACAGACGGACAGAGACTATGACGTTGTTAGTTAATATATTTCTTGTGATAGTTATATAAATGTGTTTTTTGACGAAATATTATTTAATTTAATAGTGCTACTTTGTGGCCTATTTAAAAAAAATATTTTTCTTTCTTTCTTTCTTTCTTACTTAGCTGCGATTTTGTGTAAGTTAGAGGTGATACACCAGTCAGGCACTCAAGATTAAAATGGGAAATACCAAAAACATAATAAATTTATGCGTATTTCTGTATTGTGAGAGACTCGGTGGCGGAGTAGTTTGAGCGCTCTGGTGTCGATTGCAAAAACAAAGCAACTTTCGCTATGGTGGATCCGGGATGGGTCAATCAAAATTGGTGATATCGAGCTCATCCGTGCTTCGGCAGGCACATGAATCCGTTGTTACTGCAACTGCTTTAACCATCCGCGTTGCGTCTGCGAGGCGGGGCTTGTCCCATATAGAGAGGCCTATGCCCAGCAGTGGGACGTATATCGGCTGGTGATTATAATGATGTCTCTTGTGAGTGTGTGTAAGTGTGTGCATGCTTGGGTGAGATTGTCAGTTACTCTAATGCACTTTTATGAAACTATTTCTGGCAATGAAACACCAGGTAAAGAATTGAGGTTTTAAAAATATTCATAAATTTAGTTTTACAAAACCAACATCTAAAATGAAACAGCACGGTCCATTTTGCGTCATATCTCATTACTGCAACCCGTGTGAAATATCCGTAGCCACGGGCAGGTGTAGTCCAAAATAAGTTGCTGTAAATTAATAATTTTACGTAGTGCCGTGACATGCCCCCGTTCTCTGCAATATTACGCGGCACACGGCAATGACGAACCATGCTGATGGCCTCTAGGTTTGTATTGGGAATGAACTAGTTCACTTTATCGTTCTTACCAGGAACTGTTTTGTCCATCGGCTAGTGGAGCGGTCATTGGCCTTGTCTTCTAAACCAGAGGTCCCAGGTTCAAGCAATGTTAGTCTGATAAAGCGCACATTTTTCACGTGACGTTGGTTAGGTGTTGTTTGTATGGATATAATCTTCATAAAGGTTAGTACAGTCGACAGCACATCAAGCGTAACAATTTGACCTTGAGATCGCCCTTACTGCGTTCGTAATAGAGGCGGCTTTCGCAGTGCAACTGTTACACTTGACGTGCTGCCGTGTGTACATTGATGTAAATGTAAGGCGTCCGCCAAGCAGTAGGTTTTGCTGTCAGTTTTACCACAGTTACAGCTTTGTGAGAAACAAGTATGGCAAACAATCATCGGCCAAGTGGTATGAAAGAAAGAATAATATTTTATTTGCCTTTTCATAGACAATAAAAATACAACTGTTATGGCCTAGTTTTTAGTACGTGAGAAACTTAATTTTCACAAGATCAGCATGGACTTACTAGCAGTTAGATGCTACACTCACAGGCGGCAGTATGGTTCACCTATACGTGGCCTGTTTATAATCACGTCATATTGTATGGGATAAAAAAAATACCAAAAATCTGAATTATTAAAGTTTATTACATTACACATTTTTAGAATGTCTTCAGTATTAATAAAAATCTGTATGTTAACTAGTTGACCCGTCAAACGTTTTTTGCCATAAAAAATAAAATAAAAAGGACCACTCATATCACCTAGGGTACAAAAAAATAGCCTACTACATATTCACATACCTGCCAAAAACAAAAATAAAAAACTTAATAAAAATCAGTCAAGCCGTTTCAGAGGACTTCAATAACAAACACTGTGACAAGAGATTATTATATATTAGATTAGAAAATTACGACAGTAACTGACACCCACACACAAGGTGCTGAGTGGCGATTCCGTAGAATTTATATTACAAATTCAGAAGTGAACTTACTCCGCGAACTAAAGTGACCGATTTTAATGGTCAAATAAATTACCGGTGTCTTATATCGGTTTCTCTCCTTGTTCATATTAATAATTATTACCACGATAATGTTGCAGTACACATACATACACGAGAAGCTCGGTGGCGTAGTGGTACGAGCGCTCTGGTTTCGATTACGAAAACAAAGCAAATTTCTCCTTGGTCGATCCCGGGATGGGTCAACCAAAATTTCTAAATGGAAGGCACGTTGAGCTGCAACCGATGATCCCGCATTGGACCAGCGTGGTGGTGTAATGACCCAAACTCCTCATGTGTTTCACTCATGTAGGTAGGCTTGTGCCCAGCAGTGGGACGTATACAGGCTGATGATGGTACATAGATATAGCATCATGTGGTCTGTGGTACGCAGCTACCTAAAGGTACCTTTACCTTTGCCTTACAAAAGACCTCAGCTAAATAACTCACTGTAGTGAATTGTTCCTGTAGTAAGGTCACCAGAGCTCATTAAAGAATCGTAATGTTGGGTGCAGGGGGACTTATCTCCTATGCTGCCAACATAACGCTTTCTCTTGATTTTTACAAGGTTGGCTTGGCAACACGTGAGTGCCCGAGATGCTCATCTTTAGCCTGCATGTAACCTACCATCAGACGAGACAGCGAGACTACTACTTTCAATCTTCATTATGAGTTTGGATTCATCAGCATCGTCATCACCAGCCATATACTTCCAGGCCTTCTTGCACAGTAGACACATGAGGAGTTTGGGCCATAACACAACCACGCTGGCCCAATGCGGATTAGTGGGCTAAAGCGATTGCAAGAGTTTGGTAGGGAATAGCATAAACTTTATCAGAGGTAGTTCTGGAACGCGTAAGTATATTTAAGGCTTATTGACTATCTGCATTTAAGCTGCGAAATTTGATTGAAACTGCCAACTCAGTAAGTCTTTTTCTTCGCATAAGAAGTATCGCTTCGCTCCAAGCTTCTTGAATGCCAGCCCGACCTAATCCTCTATGCTTCTGCAGATTTGAAAGTCACAAGGATCCCATGCAATGCTCTTATGCTCGTTTACACTAACATTTGATTAGCACTAAGAGTCTCTTAGCGATTTTTGTCTCAGTCTATCTAAAGAAGACAGAAAGAGACATGACGTTAAGAGTCACCTAAGCCTAGGGAGTGTGAAAACGGGCATTCGTGATGGTTAGGAGCGTGTCGTATCGAGGAATTATAGAGCCACAGCAAATATTCCTAGTTTAATTTTAAAAGATATAGTTAGGACATAGCGATCTCCTTACTAAGATACGTTATCAGTTAATAGATAATTATCAACAGCTGTATTAATCAGTATAATTAACTTAGTTTGTTTATCGTAATACAGATAGTGAATTGATGATGTTTCGCCATCTTAGTGAGAAACATTATTTTACGGTAGAAATGTTAAACGGTGTCTGAAATAATAATTTGGACGCCCGCGCCTGTCTGGTTACGTGGTAAATAACCCTGTCTAAATTTGGTCTCGGGTTTGAGTGCCGGTAGAGGCGGATGCCTATATAACGACTACGAATATTTTATTCACGGATCAATGATGTTTATTTAGTATAAGATTTAGATTATTGAAGTATCACATACATGTTATTATCATCTATATTTCTCAGTTATCTATTATCAGCTTTGTTACAATATCGTTACTCTGCTTTTTTAAATCTAAACGTGGTAGTTTCTGGCCTTCATCTTAACTGATAGTAAGTGATGATAAATCTGAAAATAGACAATGGACCCAGATTCCTCAAAGAAAACCTGTAACTGCCGGAACACAACAATGCTGTTAAGATTATTGTTATGGTGGCAGATAGTATTATCTTATGGTGACAGACTTAGGTAAGATAGTGGTAGCTAGCCAGGCGGACTTACAAAAGTCATACCACCAACCAAACCAAGCCAGATATTTCTGTCTCCATAGGAATTGAACTCCGGACTTCTTTTGGGTGTGTGGTCTAAGCCACTAGACCACAGCTTGGGCTTGTTAATTAATGTGAGTGTAATAATCTGAGGCCCATGCTCAGTGCCTGGCATTGAAAAGCGGTCTTCTCCTCATCCAGCAGAAAGGAATTGTCAACTATCGTGTTCTATCGCGATGAACAAGTCCTCGTTAGGAGTTACCAAAGGAAGTTAAAGTGGTTGCGTACTGTACGTTTCAGAGAAACTTTCTACTATGTACATTCAGGTTGTGGAATGAGCTCCCTGCAGTTGTTTCGAACGAGTACAGCATGGGGTAGAGAGCAAAGTAAGGTCACCGATGCTGCTAAGCAAATAGCAAACTTGAAATGGCAGTGGGCCGGTCACATAGCCCGTAAGCATGGCTCGTGGGGAAAGACGGTCTCGGAATGGAGGCCTTGGGGCGAGAAATGACCTAAAGGAACACCACAGATGGGATGGAAGGATGACGTCAAGAGAACTGCAGGGATGAATTGGATGGAAGTAGCGCAAGATCGAGCTAGATGGCGTAATTTGAAGGAGGCCTACACCAAAATGGTTGAGAACGGCTGAGAAGAAGAAGAAGACAGCATGGGGTTATTAAAAAAAGGCGTGCCAAGGTTTTCACAGGATCGGCAGCACGCAAGTGAAACCCCTGGTGTTGTAAGCATCCGTAGGCTACGGTAACCGCTGTACATTAGGTGGGCCGTATGCTTGGTTGCCACCTTATTGGAATAAAAAAAAACTACCCCACATTCGTATTTACTAACACGCTACTATTTTAGTTGGAGTAAAAAAAAAATCTTCAACTAAATGACAAGCAATCTGACGGCCCACCTGGTGATTAGTGGCTTCGCCTATTATACTTTCAAAAACAAAGAAAAAAACACTTTGTATTGCAAGTGCGTTGTCAGCCTTCCATGTCCAGTTTTACACGCTTTCATGGTCGAAATAAGAAAGGCAGTGGCAGTGGACCCTACATACGGGCCTGCCACCTAAAAAAATAATAATCATTCTATAAACTTAAGATAGTGCTATACACTATTTTATTAATATTTCATTTACTGATAGGATATCATTATTATCAGCTACTGCGGAATAATTGATAAATAGACACTTAATGCCATACACATCGTCACAATCCATACTACAATGGGGACGTATAAGCTTTTCATTTTCACCATTTTATTTATTTCCGCGTACGGAAAACATGAACTTTATGATGGGTGAGTGTTTGAGATATTTTTTAATTAAAATATTAAACACAATAAGATCTAAAGTTAATAAAGTCACGTAACAGCATTAAGTGAAATTAATACTCAAATCATGGAAAACTAATCACTTAAAATAATGTATTTATAATTAATCCAACTACTGGACACAGGCCTTCCTACATGGACGAAAAATACGAAGAGTTTGGGCCATAACACCATAATGCTGGCGGGTATGCGGGTTGGTGGGCTAAAGCGGTCCCGAATGAACCATGACAAAAGTTGTATGCTTTCGTAATCAAAACCAATCAAACCACTGCGGCAGTGAGGTCCTCAATGCCAATTTATTAATAAATTAATAATTGTCTATTAAAAATCACTTGGCAGACATTCCCTGTACGAAGTAACAGTCAAAGATGGAGAACAAACCAAATTTGTGCACCAAATGGAAACCTTATTCTCCCTCGACGTGTGGTCTACTCCGATCCCCAACAGATCAGGACAAATCCTTGTAGCACCCGACATGAAGGAGTACTTCGAAAAAGAACTTTCTGCTTCAGGAATAGAGTACAAAATAGTCGTTGAAAATATTAAAGAGTGAGTACAAAATCTTGATAACTGTAAATGTTTTTATTACTTTGAAGAGAATTTTGAGGAGAAAGCCGATGAGTTTTTTGGTATGTTGGTTCATAAAATATGGTCGTCAAATTTAAATGTAGATCTATTTCTAACGTTCTCTTTATGTTCAAATATCGAGTATTTTTTAACAATAGAAAGGGAAGCACCAACTCAATTTTTTTTCTTTATATTAGATAAGTAGGTCACCATCATGTGTTCCCTCCTTCCTATAACAAGGGGTCCTTCAAGAGAGGCGTGAAAAAGCACCTTTCGGGCCGGCAAGGTGGAGACGGCTAGAGCAGTGTCTGAACTGCACTAGCTGTCTTCGAATATGGACTCATCTTACCGCTTCACATCAGGTGGTGTTGTCATTTAGTCGTGCTTTGTATAAAAAAAACATCACATTATCACCAGCTTATCTACGTCCCACTGCTGGGCACAGGCCTACATGGGAGTATCACATGAGTTTGGGCCACAACATAACATCACCACGCTGGCCAAAGGTGGATGATGGATCAAAGTGGTTGCAGTAACAGCAGGGCTTAACGTGCCTTCCGAAGTACGGAGGAGCTCGAAATTACAAATTCTGTGTGACCCATCCCGGCATCGACCATAGCGAAGGTTGCTTTGTTTTCTTAATCGAAACCAGAGCACTCAAACCACTGCGTCACCGAGCTCATACAATAGATTGAATATACCGAGCTCCCAAATAAGTGGTTTTAATTATAATTGTTTATTTATTAAGTTGAGTTAATTTTTTTGGCTTTTTAGTGTTTAAAGTCGTTTTTTATTTTTATTTTCTGTATTGTGCAAAATGTCTACAATGAAGTCTTTATTAAACTTTTTCTAGCTAAAGATAGTTGATAAAAATTACTAGGTCTATAACTACTAGATTTTGGTTCCTTCCTACAATCAGTGTCCCTCACAGCTGATAAGAGAACAAATTGATTATGTTAATTTTTTATCAGCTTATTAATTTGACGTCAATAATGGCGGGAAAACCTGAGAAAAAAGGTAGTCATATCGGTGACGCATTAAAGTTTTTCTTAATTTTATTTTTAACACCAAGAATTGTTTGAAAGAAACTCAGGAAAATATGTTATTTTAAAATTTTCAGACATTAAGGGTTCATAAAAATCACGTGTTCATAGCTTTTAAATCAAAAGCTATCCTCTAAATTAAAATTACCTTCCTACAGATCCCTTGATCTTGAGGATACTTTGCGGCAGAATAAACGCGCTACCAAAGTGGAACCTGACTTCTCCACCATCTTGGAGTATGAAGAGGTAACAAATATTTTGCATAACATTTTGAGTGTGAATAGCTTTGCTACCATATTTTTCAACGATAAACGTTTCGGAACAGATCATTCGTGAGCATGGACCATTACTTTATCATTTAGTTAAATGTAAAATGTTGCCAAAACTACAAGTAATGCTATAAAATGAAAACTGTTCAACCCTCACGTTACACTTCAAGACAAGACTTCGCAATTAAAATCCAATTTCATATATCGCAGTTCCGTCAACTCTAGTATAGTTGACGGAAGATCCATATGTAGGGTCGTCAGGGCTGGTACCAACTTCTTTCCTGTTACGGTTGTAAACAGTTCGCTGTGTTTCGGATTAAAGGGAACGGTAGCCAGTGTAATTACTTGGAATGGAACACGATTCATCTTAAGCATCGGGATGACAACGCAATTGGAATAACAAGTGATGTTTTCTTTTATTGCAGGTGTCTATCTCTAAACGACGGTAGTCGCCACCAGCTTGCTTGTCATCTAGTTGCATAAAATAAAACTACACGTCAAGATAAATATTTATGTTATCCACCAAATTTCTTCAGTTAGCAATTAAAATTCCAAGTTGATGTTTCGTAGTTCCGCCAAATACGTCTGCTGGAGTTCTCATGCTATAAGTGCTATTACCTTTATCGATAGAAACCGTTTAACTGTCTTAAATTGAGTGAATTGAGAATACGTAAATAGTCTCAGAAATTCTTAACACAATGGAAGAGTTGTAAGACAATTTGCACATATTACAGAAGTTTGCTGAATTTTGATGGGCGCAGACCGTCTTAGATACGAAGAAGTTTTTGAAGCCGTATTATTGGGTCCTCTTTGAATTAACACGGATTAATTGTACATAACGAACCAAATATAAAATCAATATCTAGCTATCAGCAAAAAATAGCAGCTTACTCAAAACTTCTGGAACTGGCCAATTTCATTTAAATATTGGTTGGATTTTAAAGCAGTTTGTATAAAAATTGGTTTATTCGTCTGAAAAAGTGCAGCTAAAGGGGAATAGTTTGAAAAACAAACATTTCGTTTCTGTCAAAGCATTCTTGGGGGAGGTCCATGCCCAGCAGTGGGCGTCACTTGGCTGATATGATGATGATGATAGCATTTTTTCTTATTTATTCCGAAAATTGTTAGTGTGCACTACACACTTATTTTTCTATATTAAGTTTAAATTCATGTATTTTATTCAATGACTGCTACCAAGATTGCGTGATTAGTGATATTTGAAACTTGTTCAAGGATAATTTACCTTAATTACAGGTCGTCGAGTACTTGCATAAGATTGCTGAAGCTTACCCTGATCTGGTGACTCTTGTGAATGGCGGCAAGAGTGTAGAAGGCAGAGACCTTTGGTACCTCAAGATTTCCACCACGAATTTCCAGGTAATCACAATTCTTTTTTGTAAAGAGGCGACAAAAATCAAACTCCTAACAATGAGATAAAAACCACAGAGAACTTACAGAAGTCACGCTTCATTTTTAATGATAGGATGTAGTTTATTCGCGACCAAAAGGTTATAAGCGCCGTGATTGTCATGTCGGTTACGCGTTTCGTTGTAGCAACGCCAGGAAGCCACTGAGTAAAGGCTTTGCCAGACCGAGCGCGTGATCAACGCGCGTCAGGGCGTTAGTCTGCCGCCGCGTTATAGCGTCAAATTGTGTTGTACTATGAACGGTACTAGCCGTCAAACAGAGCACCGGCGTTAGCAGTACGCAACGCTCTGTCGCGGCGCTAGGACGCTCTGACGCCGGGCGTTGTACTTTTTTACAGATTGTGTTTAACGCCCGACTGCTCGTTTGCTAAAATATTGCAATTATGACTGAAAAACTAATAAAAATGGTTCGGAAACACCTGTGTTTATATAATACGAAGGATAATACTTATAAAAATGTAACAATAAAGGCAAAATTGTGAGTATAAATCGGAAAAGCAATCAATACGAAAGTATGTAAAAAAACGATCTTCATGTGATGAAAGTTCGCGACCCAAACGATGATATTCTCCTAATTCCTTTCTCTTTTTATTAATAAAGTGAACATATACTGTTTCTTTTCGTGTTAAAGCTTATTAAAGTATAATTCTTCCAAATGTGAATCACTCCACATCTCAATAGCACACAGACTTTCCAAAGACTGGTAGTGATCTGCACTGCGCTCTGTTGAATGGTACGCTGCGTTGGAGCGTTCCGCTAACTAATCAATCTAGTGTGTGTGACATGAAAGAATGCGACGTTAAAATGCAACGCTATTGACGCAGTTAGTAAAAGCATTGATAAAAGTAGATTAAGTTAACATCATAGGTTAGCTTGCAAGTTAGACTACCTGTTAATGGAGCTAAGTGGGTATAGTAAGACAATTCTCAGTTTCCTTGTAGTTTAGGGATTTCAGGTAGTTGGTTACTTTTTTTTGCATTGGTACTTTGACACAGGATAAAGACTAAGGAGTTTATTGAGGCTACTATAGAATTTCGGTCCAAGGAAACAATAATTTCTGTGTGAAAGAGCTGTGTTAAATTTTTTAGTGTGGCACACTTTATCCTTCCTCCGCTTATTTTCCACTGATTTCGGGTTGTAGATTAGTTCAGAATGCTGCTTTAATATGGTATGCAGTATGAAAGTTTGCCTGATAGTGAGAACACCCCAGTGTTCATAAAGTTGGTCTGTAGGAAAGCGAAATGGCAAGCCAGCACCAACCTTAAGAATGGCTCGGTGAGCTCTTTCGGCCTCTATTAGGATAGTTTTTGCTGCACCACCCCACGATAAGATACAATAATCAACTATTGACTGGCATAAGGCGTAGAAAACCATTTTAATGGTGCGGCGATCAGCTACATATTTGAGGGTTTTAAATATAAAGATCAGTTTTCTAAGTCTAGTTACGAGATTCTCAATATGAAACCTGAAGTTTAAGGTTCGGTCTATGGTAACGCCCAGATATTTGATGTTGTCAGACATACTTAATGAGGGACAGTCACAGTCTTTGGGATCGGAACAGCCATTTGTATGCGCTTTTATAACACAGGTCGGCGGTAGAATATCAGCTTCATGTACGTCAAACGTCATGTACTTGGTTTTATGGACATTCAAAGTCAGTCAGGACATTAAGTTGCAGCCACTGACTCACCATCTGAAAGCCGAACTGAGCTGGGATACTTGAAAGGAACGTAGTGGATATACGTAGCGTTTTGCCTATACCTTATATCTCAATAAATTCTAAGCAGGATGGGGGAGGTCGGATAAGATTAGGAAGCTTTTCAAGACCTTTTCATGGTAGACCCGATTAAAAATGTAACTCGAGACAGTTATAGACTACTGGCTGACCCGGTGAACTTCGTACCGTTTTAGAAACAATAATAGTTAACCTTAATATCGCTATTAGAAATGGGGGTTGGTGGTAGAAGGGCGAACATTCATAAAAAAAACTTTGTCTATAAAACTTTTAAAAATCTGGATAGGGCCACCATTATCACTTAGGGATAAAATAGCCTACGACCTCAGATCTAGATCCGAGATCCTGAGATCTCAGATCTACTAAATATACAAAAAAGAAACATAAAAATCCGTTATGCCGTTTCGTAGGAGTTCGATAACAAACACTGGGCCATACAAACATTTTTGTTTATTAGACTAGTAGTGGCCACCAGCTCCGCCCACAGTTGTTTTTGATATGGATAAATATTGATAATAATATGTTTATAAATAATTAAAATATAATAAAACTAGAAAAATTTCACGTCCTGAGGCAGGAATCGAACCCGCGCCCTTTCGCAATCCGGGCGACTGCTCTTACCACTGAGCCACCCAGGACTTGGGATATCCCTGTGAAATTCTTCTAGTCTATCTGTATTATGTGTATATTTGAAAGCACTGCCCCAACTTAACCGAATCGTCGGTATTTGTAAAAATACTCGTTTCGGATGTTGAAATAGAATATTTCGACATTGTAGGGTGGACGTTAGCTCATAAACGCAAATACAGATAGACTAGAAGAATTTCACAGGGATATCCCAAGTCCTGGGCGGCTCAGTGGTCAGAGCAATCGCCCGGATTGCGAAAGGTCGCGGGTTCGATTCCTGCCTCAGGACGTGAAATTTTTCTAGTTTTATTTTATTTTAATTATTAAGTAATTTTTTAAACATTTATAATAATGTTAAAATCAAAAATTAAAAATTAAAAATATGTTTATAAATATTAGAAATATATTAAATAAACATATAAACATCCATGACTCGTGAACAAATGCTCGTCTCCATCATACCAACATCTGGCCCTACCGGGACTCGAACCCGGGACCCCTGACCGAGCAGCCCGTATAGCAAGGGGTACAGACCACTCGGCCAGCCGGTCGTCAAACCAGTGTAAAGACTATAAGGGTTCCCTATTGACAACGGAATCCCAAAAAAGGTTAACTTTATAAGTAGTTTCTCCGAAGAAAAGTAAAACAAAAGAGTAACATTTAAACTCATTTGGAACGGCACCATAATCGGATTAAAGACGTTGAAAGACCTCCAGTTTTTAGAGACAACATACTTAAGTGTCCGCTATTAAATTTCAAACTTATCAAAATAAAATAAAGAATGAAATTAAGATAAAGAACCGTAAAATAAAACTAAGGTAGGATTAGTTCATTTTATGTACACCTCCCTTTCATTCCAATACATTACGAAAAGTTATTCATTTTATTTTTTGGGATTATATTTAGATAAAGATATGAAGTGGAAGTCACAACTCGATCATATATGCAAAAAACTTAATCTTTGTATAATTTGAGAAACATTGTTAATATTAGTACTATGCTCACAGTCTACAATGGCTATGTAGCTTCCACATTAAGGTTTGGAGTAATATTTTGTGGAAATGCCACTGACAAAGAAATGGCATTCAAAGTGCAGAAAAGATGCATCCGCTCAATGTTCCACTTATATCAAACTGATTCATGTAAACCCTATTTTATTAAGTTCAAAACCTTGACATTGCCTGGTTTGTATATATTGGAAAACGCATATTTTATAAAAACAAATATGAATTTGTTTACATTTCACAGGCGAGCTCGGCACATGCACAAACTTTGCAATGTCCCATACAGGACGATGTTGTTAAGGAAGAGTGTTTTTGGCAATGCTCTTCAAATTTACAATAAAGTTCCAGCGTCTATCCGAGAGATTACTGACATTTTTACTTTTAAAAAAAGACTACAAGATTTCCTCGTGCAAAAAAGTTATTATAATATTCAAGAAGTACGAAGTTAGTTCCTGACTCTAATTTCTCAACATGTACTCATTAATTTAATTAATTAGTGTAGTTCATATTGCATGCCAAGTGGTAGAATATAAAATATTTTTGTAACATCTACTTTTATACCTATATTCGCAAATAAAATATTTGATTGACTGATTGATTATTATTGTAAATGATAAAGTAGATCTGTCTGTCTGTCAATAATTAGGGTTGTTGACTACATTTGAATATGGTGCTATTTTTCACAAATTCTGAAAATATACGCTGTTTTACCCATAAAAACAATTCTGAGAATGTATAAAAATGGTTTTTTTTCTCTAAAGTTCATCAAAAATGATAATGGTATGAGATTGCTCACGTAAATCAAACAACTATTAATATTACATTTTAATGTTTTTGATGCGTTTAATATGCGCATCAAAAACATTAAAATAATATATGTGTTTCGAGCGCAGGGTTTCGTATTAGCCTTTCAGAACATCTGGTCAGGAATCTCCAATAAACGCTTTATTTGTTTTACTTTTTAAATTGTTTATTCGGTTGAATTTACATATAAAAATACTTTTAACAAATATTCGAATAAGGTATGTATAAACAATGTGTTGAAAATGGGAATGGGCCCATTTCTCAAAATGGACGCCTTTTGTACTTCGCGCGGCTTGCTCCCTCCTATGACGTCGACTACGTCATCGGTCGCCGCCCGCCGCCGCCCGCCCCGTCGCAGGTCGCCGATCTTGATCCGCGCATCTAATACGCGCGCGTATTTTCAAAAATAAAGACAGACGGGCGCGAACAATATGCGCTACTTTATTGTAAACAATTCATCATTTTTTCATCGTTTTCTTTCTTTATTTGTAATTGTTACAACTATGAATATGACAACTTAGAATATAAACATGCATATTACATAGTTATTATTAATTTTGCTATGTAAGCCCATCCATACCTACATTTGTAGTAATATAGGAACATGTGACGTCACCAGTTCCGTAATTTTTCTGTGGAGCGTTTTTGGACGATGCACCGCTCACATCAAACATATCCCAGTATGTTTAAGATCAATAGTGTGAAACTATTGATCTTAAACATACTATTTCTTTTGCGATATTTCTCTGTGAGTTACTTCTGAAAAAAAAATTGGAGTGGTAAAATTGGAGTAGGTAGTTCCGAACACGTGGTTAATTTCGAAACAGGCCGTTTACACCATGATGGAAAAGTATGAAGAGCCTCTTCTCAAAGCCCACCTCTCAGCCAGCAGAAAAGGAGATAGCAAAATTTTGTATGGGACTGGGTCCCGCTTGGAGCACCATATTTTTCGTACGGATGTTTTTGTAAGAATTTATCTAAAGTTATCATTTTCATAAAACTTGAGTGAATGGAGCGGTAAAAAATATTAAAAATTCGCTGTAGGTAAACGTCACAGCGGTAGCCAGTTTGAAGGAAACAAAATGTCAATGTCGAAATACTATTTTATTTTTAACGACTTTCCGTTCAATATTGTCTCGTGAAAACTCCACGAAAACACTTCAAGAACATGCAAAACATCCACGATTAAATCGCGGAATGAGAATTGTAATTAATCTGTCAAGCGGCGATATACCACCGGGGGGCGATGACAATAGAAAAATCAATTGTAACTGGAATCTCATGCTTGATGGGTTAATATCAATATGTCATTCAATTCAACTTTTTTAAAAGCATCATTGTGGCTGTGACAGTACAATTTTGGGCACTTTTATGACTTGTACTTATCTTGCCCCATGATACATTTTTTTTGTTTGTTTATACATTAACATAAAAGAGTTTTAAGTTGATTAAAGGAAACCATGTTATATGTATATACAATCTGAAATGGTGCTCATGAGCTGGCCCAAAACTTTACTATCTCCTTTTCATAGATTATCAAATAACTTTTTCTATCGAGAGTAAACTACCTCATTTGATTTTACTTTTCCCTAAAACCGTGATGATAAAGAATTTCATTCCAAGAACATAGTCGAAAGAATCCCTCTGGCGACTTGGTCCTACTGCATTTGTCCTACAGAATTACTTTAAAGTACTAACTTAGTCAAGTAAGATAAACATTATTACTAACATGCACCAACAAACTATGGACTGTATTCACGTCAATAAATTATCTGAAATAAATAAATAATAATAAATAAAAAGTCGCAAATAAACTGGTTTTTGTCGTAATAACAGGAAGTAATCAAGATAATTGACGTGAAAATAGACTATTATAATTACCTATAAGTATCTTACCTACATAAATGGTTATTATATTTCTTATCTTTTCTATATCGAAAATCGGTAGCGATTTGGCCAGAATAGATAATAGTGACGACAGTATTAAAAACCCAAATTAAACATTATTATGAGCTTATGTTACGGATAACGGAAAAATATACCAATAATTATTCAATATTGCGATGAACATAATTTTTCATGTATTTTATTTGGAAAAATTATATATTATACATAATATACATAGCCCCAACTAGGATTTGAACCCAGGTCTTCTGGTTTAGTAGTCTTGATAACTAGGGAACAAAATAAAGAATAGAAAACTTGAGATTTAGACTAAAATTTTCAAACTAGAGTAGAACCCGTTTAATACGATCAATAATACGCCATTTTACGCCAGTCCCTGCAACTTGAGACTTGTTTTCATACATTTCCTACTGCTTAATAAAGCAGTTCACACACGGCAGCTATAATGTTTTTTTTTTTTTTTTTGACCACTTTTCCATCTGCGATCAGCCTCGTAGCTTTTATCAGATATGATGTTTCATTGGCAGTAACTTTTGGAGACAGCACATCCTGTGATGTGACCCTCTCATATTAATATTTTATTTTAGATTGTGGCTAGTGGTTTTCTTCTTAGCCTAGATACACATTCATCGGTATCCAGAAGCGAGGTAGCCAATCGGTTCTTATGACGTTCCAGTCGTTGTTTGTAGGCTTCACAAAACCTTTCTATGTCTTCCTTGATATTAGGGATTTCTAGGTATTCATGAACTTCTGTGTTTTTTGTAAACCATGGTGCACAGCTCAATGTTTTTAGAGCTTTGTTCTGGAATCGCTGAAGTATTTCTATGTTTGAGTGACTCGCAGATCCCCACAGCTCTATTCCGTATGTCCATATCGGTTTTATTATGCACTTGTAGATTGTGAGTTTATTCTCTAGACTTAGTGCAGATTGTCTGCCCAGCAGCCAAAGCATGTCCTTGAGTTTTTTATTTGCATGATCCCTTTTCGCCTTTATATGTTCCCGCCAAGTAAGCCTTCTGTCAAGATGCATTCCCAGATATTTCACTGTTGCTTGTTGCGGCAGAGTTACCTCATCTAGTGTCACCGATGGGCATTCCCCTCGTTTTAGTGTAAATGTGATATGGATAGATTTAGTGGGGCTAGCTTTCATTCGCCATTGTCTTAACCAAGCTCCAATTTTATTCAAATGCATCTGCAGTCTACTAGAAGCTACATTAGGATCTCTATTACAAGATAACAGAGCAGTATCATCTGCATATGTTGCAGTAGTTACATCCTCTGAAGTTGGCAAGTCAGATGTAAAGATCGTATACAATACAGGACCCAGAACTGAGCCTTGAGGCACTCCAGCTTCTATGTCATAGCAGGAAGACAAGCACTCACCGCATTTAACCCAGAAAATTCTATTTTGCAGGTAAGACCTTATCAACATGTAGGCGGAATTTGGTAAACATGATCTAATTTTGTATAGGAGGCCCTTATGCCAAACTCTGTCAAAAGCCTGCTGTATGTCGAGAAACACGGCAGAGCAGTACTCTCTTTTTTCTAGTGTCTGTCTTACTGTGTGCGCCACTCTGTGTATTTGTTCTGTGGTCCCATGGTTTGAGCGAAATCCAAATTGATGATCAGGTATTATTTTCTCTTCCTCTAGTATTGGTAGTAGTCGCTGTAGGATAAGTTTTTCAAGTAGCTTTGATAGTATGGGTAGGAGACTTATTGGCCTGTAGGAAGTTACATCAGTTGGTGGTTTTCCTGGTTTTACCACCATGTTCATACTGGAGACTTTCCATAATAATGGGTAATATTGCAATCTTAATACAGCGTTAAATAGGATTGTTAATAGAACTATTCCTTTTTTAGGTAGTTGTTTTAATATTTCTGCTGTTATTAAGTCGAAGCCAGGTGCTTTTTTTAGTTTTAGCTTTGTTATACTTTTCTTAACTTCTGGGTCTTAGTGGTAAGGACATTTGCTGGTCACTATTCACCACTCTATCAACTTCGTCATCCGAGAGCACAGCATCATTAGGTTCGTAAGGCTTAAAGACTTCCTTCAGAAACTGGGCAAATAGCTCTGCTTTTTCTTCTGGTTTCCTTGACCAGTTACCATTTGATTGCCTTAAAGGAGGCATTTGTTCTTTTGGTTGTTTTGTTGATTTGGTCATTTTCCAGAGAGAGTAATCTTCCGCTTTGTGTGGAGATAGCGTCCTTAGCTTATCATGTAGAGTACTGTTCTCGTTCTCCCTAAGCATGGTCTTTAATTTTTTTTGTGCTTTGTTCAGTGCTCTTTTATCCTGTCGGTTCCTACTGGTGTGCCACTGGCGCCTCAATCTCCTCTTTACTGCCAACATTCTGAGTATTTCCAGGGTAAAATCTTGCCTTCGTGAAGCGGATTCAACAACTGGAGTAGAAAGCCAAGCTGCTTCTTGAATTAAGTTGGTGGCATATAGTGCTGCATTCTCTATATCCTCCTCAGTCAAGAGGGATGTGTAGGTTTGCTTTCTCTTCAATGTGCTCTCGAAAGGAATCCCAGTGGGTTTTATAGTTATACAGGGTTTCACGCGGTTCTCTCCATATTACTGTAGTACTTATAGTGCATATTATGGGTGTATGATCGGAAGAACCGTCCAGGCATGATTCGACTTTCACGTAAAATTCTGATATTCCTTTAGTGATGAAGAAGTCAATAAGATCTGGTGTTTTGTTAGAGTCAGCTGGCCAGTATGTTGGTTCTCCTGTTGACAAAACATGAAGGGAGTTTCTGTCAATAGCTTTTTTTAGCTCTCGACCTCTTGTCGTTGTCAGCCTGGATCCCCAGAATGTATTTTTGGAGTTCCAATCTCCTCCAACAATGTACCTATTTCCCAGTGTATGGAAGAAATCGGTAAACATCTTTTCGTCTATTCGGTGTCTTGGAGGGCAATACACAGCAGCAACGTTTAAAGATCCTTGCCAGTTCTCTATTGATATTACAGCGGCCTGCAGGTATGCATGATCAAAATGTGGGAGTTCGTGTTGTTTGATATTTTCTTTCATAATTATTGCAGCTCCTGCATGCGCTGTTCCATCAGGGTGATTGCTATAGTATACATTGTATCCCTTAATTTTAATCATTCTTGAGTTAGTCATATGTGATTCGGAGATCAAAAGAATGTCTATTTTGTTAATATTTATGAATAATTCAACTTCCTGCTTATTCGGAGATAAGCCATTTATATTCCACGTAGCAATTCGCAAATTTTTTATTTTTTTTTTGATTATATTGGGCTATTAGATTCGTAAGGAGACCCAATAAAGTTCCTATTTGCTGAATAAGAATATCTATCTTTTCTGACTGTTTTTCTATGATTTTTTCTAGTGATTGTGTTAGCTGAGAATGTATGTCCTCTGTTTTTCTGTCGGGATAACCAGTATTCCCGGAAGAAGAAATTTGATTATTTTGTTGTATGAAAGGTTCACTGTTTGTTATTTTTTGTCTGATGTAGTTGCTTGGTTTTTGAGGTGGGAAGTCTTCCATTGTTGGGGCATGTGTGAACTTTTTTTCAGGCTGCTTCTGAGGCAGAGGGATTGCTTTGCTACTATTGAGGCCCATTTTTCGTGCTCTAATTTCTTTATAAACTTGGCAGCCTTTATAATTGGCGGGGTGGGAGCCATGACAGAGTGTGCAAGTAGCCGGTGTATTTCTACCCTTTCTTGGGCAATCTATAGTTCTGTGGCTTTGGGCACATTTGACATACCTGTAAGGACGCATACAATTGTTTTTTGTGTGCCCATATTGTTGGCATCTCATGCATTGAGGAATTTCATTTGTTCTTCTTGGGTCTTCAATCTTAACCTTGGTATGGTAAATGTATTCTATATTCTTAATCGCTGCGTTGTTTGGACTAGGTTCTATATTGACAAAAAACATGTTTAATGGTTTTTTGTTTTTCCTTGAAAATGCACAGATCACCTCACCTCTGACTTTGTTTCCTGTTTTTTCAATTTCCTTGCGGATATCTGTTTTGGGTGTGGTGTGGTGAAGATTTTTTATCACAATTCTGTAACATTTGTTTTCTTTCTGTGTGAAGGTATGTCCAATGAGGCCTTTGCTCCGAATAAGGTCGATCAATGTTTTATAGATTTCTGTTGATTTTGACATTAGCCTGAGTTGGTCTCTATTAATTATTCTATAGGAGAAGCTATCGCTTGGTACACCCTGATTTAGAAATTCAGTTAATTTTGACAAATCCTCTATGCCATATAAGATTATTGGCGGTGGTTTGATAGCTTTCTTATACTGTTCTTCTGTTCGCTCTGTTCTATTGTTCTGTTCTTCTTCTTCTTCAGTCAGATCAACAGGTAATATACTATACCTGTTACCAGTGTTTGCTTCTGAATGGGGTGGACTATTTGGTCTTCGCCTGTTTGGTGGGCTATCTGATGGTTTCTTTCTCTTAGCACTACGTTCTTCTGGCATCCTTTGCCATATAAGAGGTATGGTAGGGTTTTCAGTGCTTTAATTTTTGCTCTGTACAATTTGTTCGAAAGATGATTCTTTCAGATCATTAGATACACTAGTAAGGTTCCCTACTGAGGAAGATCTGGGTCTTGTTAAAAACAGGCTGGGATGGAATGCCTGTTGCACAAGCTTTCTATTGCTGCTGCCAGTAGCATTTACTATAACGGGAGCCTGGTCGCTCACTCCCGCACAGTCTTCGGTAGTATATTTCACACTCGCAGGCCCGGGTACCTGCGAGCGCCGGGCGTTAGCCGGATTGCATGACAAATTCATATCTGTTTCACTCATTTCCATTACGAAGATTGGGGAATACTCAAACTAAGCTTTCCCAAGGCATAGTGGTCACACTTTTTGAAGGGATTTAGTCCTTCAGGGTTTGTGATAACCTTGAGGACAGGTTATTAACCGCCGCCTGTAGCTCGGCGTTGTTGCTCATTTAGCACCACCCGGAGGACACGTGTAGGGTGGGCCTTGGGCTAATAAGGTGGTCTGTAACCTACGGACGCGAGCAACTTTGTCCTCCTTAGCTATAATGTAAAAATGTATATTATAGCACGATACATCTCAATACATCTTTCCATAGAAATCGTCAGGAGACCACACACGACAGCTATAATGTATTTAATGTTTAGTGTACTTATTAATATACATTATAGCTGCCGTGTGTAAACTGCTTAATGATTATCATCCCGTTTAATACGCCAAATAACCCGTGATACTGCAGGGCTTTCCTGGATATTCTTCCATTAATGACAATGTGGCACCGTACGAAATCAATTGAAGATCATAACGTGAATGTGAATAGCACACAAAAAGAGGCCTTAATTGATGACGAAAAGACGAAGACTCCGATTTTGTCATACGCCCAGACTTCTTTGATGATTCAAAAGCGAAAAAGCACTGCAAAAGTTGAATTACGTTGAAAATCTTGTAATTCTTAATTTTTGATTTTAACATTATTATAAATGTTTGAAAAATTACTTAGTAATTAAAATAGAATAAAACTAGAAAAATTTCACGTCCTGAGGCAGGAATCCGCGACCTTTCGCAATCCAATTAAGAATATTTGAAAGCACTGCCCCAACTTAACCGAATCGTCGGTATTTGTAAAAATACTCGTTTCGGATGTTGAAATAGTATATTTCGACATTGTAGGGTGGACGTTAGCTCATAAACGCAAATACAGATAGACTAGAAGAATTTCACAGGGATATCCCAAGTCCTGGGTGGCTCAGTGGTCAGAGCAGTCGCCCGGATTGCGAAAGGTCGCGGGTTCGATTCCTGCCTCAGGACGTGAAATTTTTCTAGTTTTATTCTATTTTAATTACTAAATCTTGTAATTGCTAACGCATCAAAACCGTTTTGACAAACCAAATTAAGTGATTGCTTTAAATAACGTAATTATAATTACACTATGTATTTGTAAATGTAATCTATAAATGTATAATTTAATACCTACATAAACGAAATTAGAACGTAATACATAATAATTAAATTTTAACTCCTCGTGTGTTTCTTTCATGTAGGAAGGCCTGTGCCCAGCAGTGGGACGTATATAGGCTGGTGATGATGATGATGACATAATAATTTGTAGGACCTACTTTTTATTTTCCCTATCCCGCATAATACGCTTTCTCGCTTATGACGCGTTTTTGGTTGGGTCCCTGTAAAATCGTCTTAATCCTTTAAACGGGTTCGAAACACTAAAAAGGGATAAAATAGGTGCCTACTTATATACAAAGGTATATTTTAGAGTCAGTATATCACTTTCTATGGTTTCTGTAAACAGCTTAGTACCAACTTCAAAAAATATAATAAATAAATAGGTACTTAAATAATTTTTTTCCTTCATAGATTTTTTATATCGTTTTTTATAAAAAAAAATTTTCATATTTATTGACAATTTTTAATCAGATTTGTCTGGTATAAACTTGGTAGTTTACTAAATTGAACACAAACATATGTTTTTGGTATGTAGAACATTTGACAAAGAAGTGAGCTTACATACAAAATGAGAATTTCCTTCCTTTTTGGAAATCGGCTAAAACAACTATTTATAAAACAATTTATTATATTCGGGAGCAAGAAGTCACGACAGCTAAGGAACTTCTTCATCATTGAATATAACTAGAAAACATTATTTGTTGCCACATTCTAGATGTAATTTCCAAAATTCCCACTTCGTCATTCTTTCTATCACTCCATTTTACTATCTGTTTCCAGGATACAAGCAAGCCAGTGGTATTCATGCATTCATTACTCCACGCGCGAGAATGGGTAACTTTACCAGCCACCTTGTATGCCATCCACAAGCTGGTGGTGGACGTCTCCGAGCAAGACCTTCTTCAAGATATAGACTGGATCATCATGCCTGTAGCTAATCCTGATGGTTATGTGTTCACACATGTCGAGGTAATAATAGTAAAAGTTTAATAATTATAAGGCTACCCTTATACTTTTCAAACTACACGTGACGTCACATCTACACGTGACGGTAGTGGTATGTAATGAGCTCTCTGGTTTTTATTGGGAAAACAAAGCAACTTTCGCCAAGGTCGATCCTGGGATGGATCAATTAAAATTTGTGATCTCAAGCTCCTCCGTGCTTCGGACGGTACGTTAAGCCGTTGGTCTCGGTTGCTACTTGAACCGCTTTGGATCGAGTGGTGGTGCTATGGCTCAAACTCCCCATGTTCTCCTCGTGTTTCTTCCATGTAGGAAGGCCTATACCCAGCAGTGGAACGTATATAGGCTGGTGATGATGATGATGATGAAGTTTACAACGACAAAACAGACTAGAAGAATTCACAGGGTTTCCCAAGTCATTGGTAACTGAGTGGTCAGAACAGTCACCTGGAAAGGTTTCGGATCCCGCCCCAGAAAATAATTCGTATGTGTAAATTAAGTTTTACTAGGGCCGATTTTTCAATGCTCAGATAAACAGTCAGATAGGGTTTATTCGATAGATAGCAAAAAAGTGGGTTTTTCAAGCGTCAGATAGACTTTATTCGACGAATAATTCACTTAACTTAAGAATAAATCTATCTGTCCCTTTGACGGCCAGATAACCGCTTATTCTATAGATAAATTATGCTTGTGCTTTCTGGGTGAGTCAAATACTTCATAACAAAACATGTTAGAAAACACATGTAAAATGGTATACAGTAGAATTCCGTCGTAGATTCAGACTTACTAAAGAATCGGTGCAATATTTGCAAACTTTTGTAAAAGATAAATTATGTAAGTAATGAAATCACAAAAAATACATATTTAATTTTGTTTCTGAAACCACTGTATTCCTCCCATGCTACAGCTGCCAATCACTGATTCTTTGCCCTATGAGTTTCTATATCACTGCTCCTATATAGTTTGGCGGTATTAATAATTCCACTTCATGTCGTATTATAAAAAAAATTAGGTACTGTTGCAATTACATCTTTGAGGAAAAAAATGAATTCTGTCAATTTTTTCATTTCCATGAGGAAGCATAAATGAGCTAAGGTTTCTTGATTGATATCAGCTATAGATTGCACTTACATGTTAAGTTTCAAATAAAATACCACAGAACTTGATGTATGTATGAATGTAGTATGAAATAAGATGCCAGATGCTTGCTTGTTTTTGACAATAGATGTGAAGTTAACAGCAAATAAAGAAATTGTCTGTCCCGCTCTAACATTAGTGTCCTCTATACATTTGTCTCAACTACCTGAAGCTGGCGTTATTATGGAAGACCTAAACGGTCAGATAGTTATTCTTAGGATAAATGTTGATTGAAAAATTGACAGTCACTTATCGGACGAATAAACAGTGTAATAACTTTATTCCTTAGGTAGCTATCTGTAGTTTTATCAGGGGATTGAAAAATCGGCCCTAAATATCTTTATAATATGGCTTTGAATTATATCTTCCCATTTGAATTCCTGCTGACAAAATCAAAACGTAGCTTTACGCGCGATTTACTTTCTTGTCTAATATGAGAAAGAAATCCTCCTCTCGCTTCTGTGCTCCTAGCACCTTCGGGCACTACTCACGCGTTCTTACCATAGATTATAGCCGCTCATAGCACCTTGGGCACTACCCATGTGTTATTGCCGTAGTCTATAGACGCCCGTAGCACAATTAAGCACTACTCACGCGTTGTTACCGTAGCCTATAGTTGCTCGTAGCACCTTGAGCACTACTCACGCGTTATTGCCGTAGCCTATAGGCACTCGTAGCACCTTGAGCAAACCTCACGCGCTTCCGACGCTTAAAAATTTAAACAAAAATTAAAACCGACTTCAAAAAACTGAAAGGGATAAAATAATTAAATTTAAGTAGGTATTCATCCCCTAGAAACATATTTTTGGAGTCGGTGCTTCACTTTCTATTGTTTTTGGAAACCACTTAGCACCAACTCCAAAAATATGTTTCTAGGGGATGAATACCTACTTAAATTTAATTATTTTATCCTTTTCAGTTTTTTGAAGTCGGTTTTAATTTTTGTTTAAATTTTTTTTTTCACAATTTTTAGTGGTAACTTTCTACGGTCGAAGCTAGATGGTTGATCGTAAACTTATATTGTTTCCTACTATCGTATCGTTTCACTAAAAAGTCATTTGAAAAGCAAAACTTCGCAATTTCGCATATGTAGACGACTTCATAATTTAAGTTTTTTTAAATTTAAAACCAAAGTACCCAACTGTTTTTAGAAAAATTTTTATGGGACCAAATGGCAGCTATTCCGCATCGAACAAAAAAAGAATCACGTAAATCGGATCAGTAATCTCGGCGTAATCGGTGTACATACATAGAAAAAAAAAAAAAAAAAACATACCGGCCGAATTGAGAACCTCCTCGTTTTTGAAGTCGGTTAAAAATTAAGAGAAAGCGGTATGTTGACAGTACAGGAGATGAGTATCTAATGAACTTTTGCGATCTTACTCTCCCCAGGAACACAACATTACAAAGAAGTGTTATTTAGCTGCGAACTTCTGTAAAGTAGTTGTGCTACTCCGCCGGATACTCAAAATTCGAAGGTTAAATACCACTCTGACCTACCTCTCTAGCCTTATTCCGATTAATATATTTTCTAAATAAACACTCAGTTTTATTTCGTATGAAGCTGAAAAAGATACGGTGCGGATAAAAGCTTCAATTAAAATTTTAAGGGCTCAAAACATGATACGTTTTATTACATTCAATTATGAGCAATTTGGAATGAAGTGTTATTTTATTAAATTTTTTCAAGTATCATCCATATACCGTCCAATATGGCAGTATGAAAGACATTTCCAGCCCGCCAGCGGCTCTTCCACAACAGAATATATATTGTGTCTGCTATTACCTACTTTCTATGGGTATTATTTTTCTATGAGAATCACCAAATTGAGGTCACAGTGACACATCTTGCAAGAAGGATAACTTTTGTGTGGGATATACTATTGTGCCGTTCTTTTTAAACCTTTTTATATTATCTGAAACCTTGCCAATGTTTTCAATCTTGATAATATTGTATGGGGCTACTGAAAGATAGGCAGGGCATCTATTTCATAAATTTTACAAGAGGTTTTATTTTTAATTTTGATCAAGGGTGATTCTTAACCTTTCCAATGCTTCTGACAAATCAGATTCCAAGGACATTTATTGATAATGATTTGACCAAACATGAGTACCAAAAAAATTATTGAAATGTTCGAGTTTTGACATTGTAATTACCTCATTTCATAGAATTTTATTTAAACTTTCGCACCAAATTACTGTCACTGTCTACATTTATTTACTGCATTTTATTAGCATCATTATTAGCATCTGCATCTTCTTTTATTAATTCTTCTATTCCTTAATTTTCCAGAACCGATTCTGGCGCAAGAACCGAGCGTCTAATATTGGTGTCTGCGATGGAGTAGATCTAAACCGTAACTTCGATTTTAACTGGAGCCAGGCTTCCAGTAGCCTCACTTGCAGTGAAACGTACCATGGCCCACGACCCTTCTCCGAACCTGAGACTTCAGCGATCAGAGACATCATGCTCGAACACCAAGGTCGCTTATCCCTGTATCTGGACATCCATAGCTTTGGTAGCATGATCTTATTCGGTTATGGTGACGGAGTCCTTCCACCTAATGGCTTGATCTTGAATCTTGTTGGTGTGAGAATGGCTCAAGCTATCGACGCTGTTAAAGTTAGCTCGAATCCAAACTACGTCGTCGGCAATGTTGCTCTCGTTCTCTACGAGGCATCAGGCAGTTCTATTGATTACGCAGTTTATGCTGCTGGATCACCTTTAGCATATACATTTGAATTGCCAGGGCATAGATTGGGTTCGGGCACAGTGCTAGGTTTCTTAGTTGACCCTGATTTCATTGAGCAAGCTGGCATGGAGACCTGGGAAGGTATCAAAGTAGGTGCGAGGTATGCCCGTGATAACTACAGGAGTTCAGGATTGATTGTATAATTTATATATGTAACTGTGCAACAAATTGTATAAAGCAATAAAATATTTTTAATTAAATTCTTTTTATTTCTAGTATTCTAAATACAGGGGTTTATTCTTAAGTCGTAACGTAGGGCTGGTAAGTCTTCAAGGGTCTGTCCTTTTAAGCTTGACTGCAAGTGGTCACAGTAATAGTATCAGCGAGAAATGTGGCGGAAACGATGGTAAGCAGCAATTGAACTAATAGTGGAAGGTAGGCAGTAGATCCAAGAGAATATAACTTTTTTGTGGTTATCCACCTCATCAAAGTAGCATCATGGAGACTGGCATCATATATTTCACGTCAAACTCTTGCAAGGTGCATTGAAATATGGTTCACCAGCATTTCGGTGCAATAATTAAAGAAATGATGAAAATACATATAGGATTGGCTTAAAAAGTCTTGAAAACAGAGCCGGAAAACTAAATAAATATAAAAAAATATAGAAGTCTACTAAACGTCACCAAAGTGACATAGACGCCATGATGAATATTTGGCTGTGTAGCAGTAAAACAAGTCGATTCGTAGGAGCTACGATGCCACAGACGGACACACAGATACACAGACAGACACGTCAAACTTTATCACTCCTCTTTTTGCGTTTGGGGCTAAAATAAAAAAAAGCGTTTTTGTAAATTACCAACTGATTTCGGTCCGTAAAGAAGTTTTTTTTATACCACTTCGTTGGCAATCAAGCATACGGCCCACCTGATGGTAAGCGGTTACCGTACCCATTGGACGCTTGCAACACCAGGGGTATCACTTGCGCGTTGACGACCCTGTAAAAACTTTTTCAAACCCGTTTTGAAGAACCCCATGCTGCACTCGTTCGAGAAAACCTCTGCAGGGAGGTCATTCCACAACCTGAGCGTACGCGGGAGAAAGTTTCTCTGAAACCGTACAGTACGAGACCATTTTAGTTCCAACGTGTGAGGATGAATTCCCTGCCGATGGCGAGCGGTGCGATGGTAGAAAGAGGCCGTAAATAAATTAAAATTGCACCGAATGTGGAATCTTGAAGGATATCTATCATGTTTTAATGGAGTGTTCAAGGAACCATTCTGAGAGGTCGCGTCTTTTTAATGATTTCGATATAAATCTTCTTGATGTGGGCAACTGTAATAGTCTTTTATCCTTTCCTTTATCTAGGCAGTCCAAAATGTTTTCAAAACTGGTTCAATTATGTTTAAAATGATGATGTTAAATATTTTTGTAACAGTGGAAGTGGCATTATCACTGTGTGATAAAACTTAATAAATACAAAAAAACGCCGTAATAGGAGCTGTTATCTTATTATTTTTATGGTAATCAACGCGTCATAAGCAATAGTCGCATGTAAATTTTTGATTGTAGTGTCTATCTTTAAAAAAATCATCGACTAACGATAGTGCTTGACAAATCTGAAGGATTTTGTTAATCCAAATATTGATTATGTTGATATGAAATAAACTAGATAAAGTATGCGGCTTTGCTCTAGTTTTATTGAATTAATACTCTTTGCCTATAGACATATTTTTTGTGTAATTCAAAGAGTATTAAGACAAAGAGTTCTCGATCTTTGAGTGTAACTTATAAGTTACAATTGGAGTGCAACTTATAAGTTACACTCAAGGACCGAAAACGCTCATAAAGCGAATAAACAGCTCATAAAGCGTTGTAAAATATTCACATCGCGCAATTCAAGGTAGCCAGTGTAATTATTGGGCATGGTCGGCATTTCATCTTAGGCCTCAGGATGACAACGCATCTGCAATCATGATGAAAGATGAAGAACCAATTCTTCACTCCTTAAAATGGACAGACGATCTGGTGCAGGTTGCGGGAAGCCGATGGATGCGGGTAGCGCATGACTGATCGGTTGTGGATTATTGGATAGTCCTATGCCCAGCAATGGGCGTCTTTCAGCCGATATGATGATGATGATGATGATGGTTTTTTCGAAAACGCTCGTGACGCGTTGTGGTAATCACAGAAAGACCACATAGCGAAATTCTTGTCCCGGCTATCATGTTACCACAGCGCATTGTGGCAATAGTTGCTACAAAGCGATGACGCGTTATGAGCACTTCAGTAAATAACTGAGTGAGGTAGACTTCACACACTTTTTTATTTTTATAGAAGTTTAGTTTTTAAAACTAGTATTCAGTACTTATGGACTACTGTACGGACGCCACCGAGCTCAGCTCCTCCTCGATCGATCAAATAGACTGTTTTCATTTCAAAAGGTACATTACCAGAATTAGGTGCGTTTACAAAATAATGTCTTAGTTTGTAGTATTAGAGGCCAAATGGATATAATGCAATTTTATCCAATTGGCCATTGCTATTCAGTCTTATAATTATTTGGGTAAGCAAAAAAAATAGACGAATTTTTTGGTAACTATGTAACGTTGGGCCCAAAATCGAGGACCTTCTTTGAAATCAAACAGATGTGTGAAAGTTAGTAAGACCCTCTTTTCATGTAGGAAATGAGCTGATAGTCATCAAACGCCGGACAGATCTCCAAAATTATAGCTAAGAACTACCTTGATTACGTCAGCTTTGAAATAAAGTAAAAAACTAATTAAAATCAGTCTATTCAGGTCCATTCTTTTAGGAGCTATGATGCCACAAACAGATACAGAGATACACAGACAGATACGTCAAACTTATAACAACCCTTTTTTTTCATTTTCATTCAATAGGACATTAAAATATATTACAACAAAATTCTAGTAAATATTTTGGCAATAAATATATTGTATTCTATTCTATTTCGTTGGGAGTTAAAAACAATACAGATCAATCAAAAATTATGTTACTTTAACCATGTATCTTTTAATTGTAGTTCATTTGATTTTCATACGAAAAAAGCGTCGACCTCTTTTTGACACCAAAATGCTGAGATACCTACTTATGGGGCTACCTCGTGCACACTAGCGACACCATTTGATTGTTATTAATTATGGTGAATTTAGAACATAATAAACAAAAACGCTTTAGAGAATTGCTAAAGAACGGTATTTGTAATTTTTAAAGATGTATCTTGTATAAAGTGTATACCTATAAGTAACCAAATTTTTTATTATTGTTAAAAGTGGCCACTTTCGGCAATAATGAAAAAATAGGTTAAATGTAGAGGAATATCTTATACCGAACACATCTCAAAAAAATACAAATACCATTCTTAAGTCATTCACTAAAGCGTTTTGTTAATTATGTTCTATATTCACCACAATTAATATGAATCAAGTGGCGTCGCTAGTGTCGACGAGGTATCGCCTTAAGACAAAATTATATTTTTGCTTCTAACATTCCTAACTGTTCGGTGCAATTCATTAGTAGTACCTAAATAAACGTAAATAATTAAATAGAAAACAAGGGCGAGAAAGCAAGAATAGTGCAAATTAATTTCAATAATCAATGATTTTTACTTATTGAATTTAATTAAGTAACTAAGTTTTCGTTGTACTTTAATTTTTGTAAGATATTAGATTGTATTATTTTTAATCCTGATTTTATGAATAAATATTTATTATTCTTAATAATTATTTGTCTAGCCTTTGTTTACTTTATATTGTTGTATACCTCGGGTGAAAGCACCAATTTCATCATCGAACTATTGGTGCTCCAACGAAGGCTTTCA
This sequence comes from Nymphula nitidulata, assembly GCA_947347705.1. Classification (NCBI taxonomy): domain Eukaryota; kingdom Metazoa; phylum Arthropoda; class Insecta; order Lepidoptera; family Crambidae; genus Nymphula; species Nymphula nitidulata. The sequence continues at coordinate 15,368,142 of OX374636.1, forward strand.
ACCGTTTTGGTTAACATAATAAACTAGTTAATATAATATTGAATTTTATTCCTTACCTAAGAAATTAGCGATTTTTGAGATTCCCCATACAAACACCCTGCCCTCTTTTTACTCCCTTAAGGAATAACTAATTAATTGGCCAAAAATATATCAATAGGCCAATATTCTTTATTTCTAACAAAAAGTTAAATAATAATAATGTAATAATAATAATGTTAATGTTTATGTTGTTGTTATGTTTGTTGTTGTTGTTGTTATGTTGTGTTTATAATAATGTTAAAATCAAAAATTAAGAAAAACTTTCCACCCCCCTTTTTACAACTGATTTCAGGAATAAAACTTTCCCACAACTCGAAACTATCTCTCTCTCTATCTAAATTTAATCTAAATCGGTTCAGCGGTTATTCATTCCCCATACAAACTTACACCCCCCTTTTTACCCCCTTGAAGGATAAATTCTGGAATAAAAACTATTCTATGTCCTTTGCCGGGACATAAACTATCTTTGTAGCAAATTTTATCGAAATCAGTTAAGCGGTGTAAGTGTAAAGATGTACCGACGGACAGACAGACACACTTTCGCATTTATAATATTAATATGGATATGGATGTTGCATGGGCTTGGTGTGTGTTTTTATTTTTAACATACAAACCGACAATTCTATTTGCTATATTAGTTATATGTATCTTTAAAATGATTATATTTTAAAAAAAAGGTAATTAATTAGATAACTAAAATCAATATTTATCTACTTACTTATTTAGGAAGAAATCTAGGAAAAAGACATGTTTTCTGTAGTTTTAGTATTAATAGTGAATATTCTGTTGGTTTTCTCAAAAAATGTTGATTATATGGGGTACGTACAGCTGAAGATTTGGACAAAACATTAAAATTACTTCTAACAATCAAGAATTATCTTATGTCATAAATGTTACTTATTTATGTGAATTTTAAACGCTCGTGACTAAGGCTAGTGTAACTTGCAATAGATAAAAAGTGCTCTAATTCATTACAATGGCACATATGACCGCGTTCGATCCCACTGCTGGGCACAAGCCTTCTACATGTGAGAAACCAACCCAATGCGGGTTGGTGGGTGTAAGCGGTTGCAGTAACAACCGAAAAGACATACTCAACATGCGTACCTTTTCTATAAGTTTTATACCTTACGGGAATAGTGATAAAATTGAAATGTTTGTAGTGTAAGTTTTTTTTTCTGCAAATATCATATTTTACCTACATATGTACCTATTTATATTATATTGTACCTATCATATTGTACCTATTTTATAAGTTAAACACTATAATTGTGGCGATGAAATAATCTTATTCTAATTCTTATTCTTATTAACATTGTTTTTTAATGTAAAAGTAAAATGGCAAGACTGGGTCTGTATTTGTAACCAAAAATGTTTTGTTTATAATTAATCAACTAACATTCGACCACAATAATATGGCCTACATTGGTACAGTCGACAGCACATCAGGCGTAACAGTTTGAACTTGAGACCCTTATTCTTTTTGTCATACAGGCGTCTTTCGTAGTGCTTCTGCTTCCCTTGATGTGCTGTCGTCTGTACATGTTTAGCTAGAAGGTGCCTATCCACTCAAGCCTTCAAGGTGTACAAACCAAAATAGCGCCAATGCGTTTCCTTCTAGCTACGCTAGCAAACGACTGCGTAATAGAAGCGATCTCGCCACACGGAACATACCAGTGATGGTTGGGGTATCTCAATGGGCAAGCACGGAGTTCCACTCCTTAATCAGTAAATATTTGGAAACGTTTTATCGGATGGAACAGGAGGTGGTGGAATGCATTCATGCAATTCCCTCGCAAACTACAAAGAGGACCTACTTCTTGCTTAAAAAAACTTGTAGTTATCTAGTAATTCTATGCAAATATAACTGGAATCAGCTTTTCTTATGTAATTTTACGGTAAATTGAATTGTGAGGCAAACGATCGAACTTTTTCTATAAAATAAAAGTCTACGGCATTCGCGCTGGTAAAACAAAAGTTTTAGCGATGAAAAAAGCGACTTTGCCTTTTTCTGTGCGACTAAATGACTAACAAACTGACGGCAAATCTGGTGGTAAATGGCTAACGTCTCCTATAGACCTATAATAGCAAGGAAAATATCGCTTAATTATTACAAGCGCGCTAATCTCATCCTGAGGCTTAAGACCAATAACCGTCCATGCCCAGTAATTACACTGGCTACCTTTTCCTTCAGATTGAAACACATCGATATCGCCTATCTACAAACCAGGAGACTACATCCATCGTCTTAATTTCCTTAACGTTTTGTAATTTCCTAAAATTGTGACCAAATAATCGTCTTTTCTTTCTTTCTTTCCTTTATTTTTGTCCTTTTCTCACTGAAAATCCTTTGCTTTCAGTTACAAAGTCTATAATGTGGACCTGAAGTCCGAGGAACAACAGAACAATTTCAGCTTCCTCAAGAGTGACAGCGTAGACTATTGGAGGAAGCCATCTTTTAAACATGGGGTCATTGGACAAGCCATGGTTCCACCTTCTCATTTCCTTTGGTTCGAAGAAGGCCTGGAAAAGCTTGGTATAGCAGTGGATGTGCTTATTGAAGATGTTTATGAGTAAGTACTGAGATTAAAGATTATGTTAAACAGGAAAAAAAATACTTACCGCATTTTTTTTACACTCACACCTATTATCTAGCCCAAAGTAAGCATGTGTTAAGGATACTTGATAACGGAGAAATAATGATAACAATATGTATTGTATAAATATTAGAAATATACTAAATAAACATTAAATATCCATGACTCGTAAACAAATGCTCGTACTCATCATACAAATATTTGCTCCTACCGGGATTCGAACCCGAGTCCTCTAGACCGAGTAGCCTGTATAGCAAGGGGTACAGTCCACTGGGCCAGCCGGTCGTCTCGAGTTTAACTCGAATTTAATTAGATGTTAAATTGTTTTAGTTGTGATTGTTGTTACTGACAACTTCAGTATTTCTTTCAGTCTTCCCGTGACCACGATCGCTGTAAAGTAGTCGAAACGTCGAATATACAGGGTGGTAATGACAATAGGACAGTAAATTAAAACATTGTCTTTATTAGTTTATAGAAATCCTTTGCAACTATCAAATACATCTGATTCATTTAATAATTTTATGACATTTCTATGAAATAGTATAACTATAAAATCGGATGCATACCTACTTATTGCATAGAAATGTTAGGAAATTATCAAATGATTATGAAGTATTTGTTACTTGCAAAGCATTTTTATGAACTAATATAGACCATGTTTTGATTTATTGTCGCTGTGTAATGTAACATCTAATTAAACGCGAGTTAAATCCGGTAAATTTTTATTCCATGTAGTGATCGCGAAAGTATAAGACAATACTAGGAAAACAATGTATCAATGCTATAGATTTCCGTTAGTTTCAATGTCTTTAATAGCTTTCTTGTCTGTTCGAGTGGTCAGTGCCCCTGCCCACTAGATCAGCGGTTCCGGGTTCGGATCTCGGTAGGTGCAGCTGTTTGTATGATAATTACGAATATTTTTTGTTCACAAGTCGTGGATGCTTACGTTCATTGAGGAATGTATATATCAAATATTGAAATAAATCAGTACACTAATATCACATTATGTTTTCACTCCTACATTGCTGAACTGATTTAGATGAAATTTAGGGAGGAGATAGATTACACCTTAATAAAGGACTACCTCTTGGCAAGATAATCGACATCCACTCGTACTGAGCAGTGGGCGGTCACGTGATAAATATATTTCCGTTGTCCGTTTCCACTAAGAATTCTTAATGATCCATTTTTTAATCTATGCTTGAACCAAATCCGAAAGAAAATACATTTAAACTAACCAAATTCATTTTGTATACGCTTGTCCCGTTCTTTTGCTGCCATTCTTGCTCCATAACTCATATAAAAAAGTCAGTGGTTTGCTTAAATTTCTTCTTTATCAGGTACCGATAATTTCTCTGCTAGATGGAATCAGAAATGGTGACATCCGTGAGAGACCCTAAGTCACTGACATAGAATTAGTAAGCTGAAGTGGCAGTGGGCAAGGCACAGCACGCAGAGCAGACGGCCGGTGGGGCGTTAAAGTTCTAGAATGGCGACCACGTGCCGGAAAGCGCAAAGTAGGACGGCCTCCCACTAGATGGACAGATGACCTGCTCAGGGTCGCGCGGTTGGATGCAGGTTGCGCAGAACCGTTCATTTGGAAATCGATGGGGGAGGTTTGTTCCGCAGTTTCATAGGCTGATATGATGATGATGATGATGGATAAATAGGTATCACTATGAATATTATTATTATTAAAAAAGGATCTCTATAAAAACATTTTTTTTATACAAAACACGACAAATGACTCAACACCACCTGATGTGAAGCGGTAAGAAGAGTCCATAAGCGAAGACAGCTAGTGCAGTTCAGACACTGCTCTAGCCGCCTCCACCTTGCCAGCCCGAAAGGTGCTTTATCACGCCTCTTTTAAAGGAACCTATAGGAAGGGGGGACCACATGTGCTGGCAAAGAATTCCAAGTTCTGGAAGTACGACAAAGAAACGAGCTACAAAATTTATTTGTAACATACAAACACAAGGAACCATGCCTTCCAAACATAGATTTGAAATGAGTACTTTATTGAGATTAGATTAAAAGATACTAGTGAAATAATAATTTAATCAATGCAAATTAATAAGATAACTTTTTTTTATCTAACACTTATTGGTTTTAAGGTATTAAAATTATAATTTCAATGACGGGCAACAGCCAACCAGATGGCTGGCTTAGCGAGAAACCAGGGGTACTGATGAGGAGTCAGTACCCTAGAATATAATTTTCCCAACGTTGTTAATAGCTGTTAATTTTTAAATGAAAGGAATAAAAGTAAAAAATATCGTGGCATATAAAACTTTTTCGTATAAAACAATAGAAACAGCTGATATTTTTCGCCACCTTAAAAAATTTTTAGCTTGCCGTATAGAGGACTGTCATTTGCCTTCGTATTTGAGTGTCCTCCTTACATCCTGTATATTTATCTATGTTACACTGAAAGAAAAAACACCAAACTAGTTCATTATTGCAGTTTATTTAATTTTACAAAACTGTTGTATCTTTCCTTACCTTTTATGTTTGGCTAATTATGTAGTATTCGAGAGTTCAGTTATCATTTTCGTCTATGTAGGTAGATATAATATTCGAAGATAACAAAAATATAGATATATGGTACCAAATATAGTGTATTCCGTTATCTAGTATCCATACCACAAGCTTTCCTATATCGTCCTATAAACGTCCCACTGCTGGGCACAGGCCTTTCTACATGGAAGAAACACATGAGAAGTTTGGGTCATAACTCCACGACGCTGGTCCGATGCGGGTTGATGGGTTAAAGCAGTTGCAACCGGGAGCAGCGGCTTAACGTGTCCTCTGAAGCACGGAGGAGCTCAAGATTACCAACATCTATTGACCACGGCGAAGTTTGCTTTGCTTTCGTATCGAACCCAGAGCCCGAGCTCCCCAATAGATAATGCCTACGTATACGTGTATGAATCTGTAATAATATCATAAATGCGAAAGGAACTCTGCCTGTCTGTCTGTTACGATTTCAGTCATCATCGTCATCTGGGCGCAGGCCATCCTACATGGGAAAAACACATGAGGATCTTGGGCCACAACACCACCACGCTGGTCCAATGCAGTTTGGTGGGTTAAAGCGGTTACAGTTACAACCGGGACCAACGGCTTAACGTGTCTTCCGAAGCACGGAGGAGCTCGCGATTATAAATTTGATTGACCCATCCCGGTACCGAAAATAGCGAATATTGCTTTGTTTTACCACTATGCCCCCGAGCTCCTTCGATTACACTCATAAGCCAGCAAACGGATTCAGATGTAATTCAGTATGGAGAAAGCTCAAATACATTACTTACAATCACTCCTCTAATCGTGTGATCAGTAAGAAGAAAGGCTTATCTATTGTTTATGTTTTCAAGCCGATAAGCCTCCGTGGGTTTCGGTTATCGCGCCTAAAGGAAGCTTACGTTCTTTCTAAATGTCTTTCGTTTCATACGGTTTAGGAGTGAAAACGAAACAGACCACCAGATGTATATCTGCTGGTCTGTTTCGTTCGGTCGTTTCGTTCTTGCATTGAGAATGTTAGTATGAAAACATATCTCTGAAATGTTTCAGGTACTTAATGGAACATGAAAATAAATTAATGAGAACCAAGCGATCAGATCCTGACATAAGATTTGATTACCAGCATTACTATAGGTATGACGAGGTAAGTAATTCAGTACTTGAGTAAGAAGTAAAATATTTATTTGAAAACAAAACCAGAGGCACAGAAGCTTAACTGACAAAGAACATTTACTTCAAACTAGCGTGGTAGCACATCATGAAATCAGGATCACGAATAACTTGATCACGAAATCAGGCCACCGCGAAAATAGTGTACACGAATCACTCAACCACTAAAGAAAACAAAACCTTAACAAACCGTGGTTTTATTACATTCCTTTCAAGTATAAAAATACTTGTATTAAAAATGTCTAAAAAAATTAAATCAATAGGCCATGAAAATAAGGTATCAAAAGGTCTAGAAATTGTGATGTTAGGAATCCTTGGTTATAATTACCTCGAAAACAGAAAAAATATCCCAAGAAGCTTCATTTCGTGATAAAAATTTGGGAAGGAGTTAATCATGTTCAATATTAAATCTTAGCACGTTCAATATATTGAACAGCCTATATATTTCCAATTTATGCTAATTGGACTTATAGAATGTTAAAGTATTAATTTGCAATTAACTGCGTTTCCAGATTCTAACCCATATGCGAAGTCTAGAAGAAAAATATGCTGACTCAGATACTGTGTCAGTTGAACTGGTGGAATTCGGACGTACTGATGAGAATAGAGACTTAGTATACCTTAAAATAGCAACTTCAGATAATGATGCATCAGTTCAAAAACCTGTGATAGTAATTGAATCTGGTATAGTACCTAGAGAATGGATCACAATACCTACAAATTTATATATAGTTGATAAAATTTTAGAAGAAAATCAGTTGAGGTACTTGAACGAATATGACTGGGTGATCATACCAGTAGTGAACCCTGATGGATATGAATATACTCATACAAATGTAAGTCACAGTCTGAATCTATTAGTCTTAAGAAGCAAAGGCCCAATGATGATTGACCCAAATTCATTATAATAGAAAATAAATACATCTAATACACTTAATTTTTCTTTGCCAATTATTACAAGCCTGTACTATTATTTTCTGTTTTGAATTACTCAAAGTAACAATAAAGGTTTTTTATCTTCATATCAATTTAATAACGTCATTTGCCACTAAAAAAGAATAACAAACGAATTTAATCTTTAATAATATTAATCTTTACAGCTTCGACTTTGGACGAAATCTATGAGCACTAAAACTTACTTAGATTTCATCTGTCCTGGGGTCCATATCAATAGGAACTTTGATTTGGACTGGTCTGTATCAGACTCCAGCTCGAGTCCATGTAGCCATATATTTGCTGGCATTAGCCCTTTTTCGGAAATCGAAAGCCAAATGCTAGCCTCCATCATTGACAAATATGGACCCAGAATAAAAATTTACATTTCTCTCCAAAACTCTAATGGGTTCATATCTTTCCCTTGGCAATATGAAAAAGCTGCTAGCGGACTATTCAGAGAACACTTATTGCTAAGTCTCGATATGGCTGCAGTTATGAGTGGAAATTATAGTGTAGACGTTGCATCCTTAGCTTACGGCGATAGAGCATCCGGTTCTAGTTTAGATTACGCGAGAGAGAAAGGCGCACTATTTACCTTTAACCTGGATATACTACAACGAGGTAATCAAGGAGTTAATATACCCGAAGAAGAGATTGTGACCATTGCGGATGATGTTTGGAAAGCTGTGACAGTTTCTGTTGAAGATGCCAATAAATACATACCGTGAACATTGTGTTTTTTTTGTAACTCCGCCCAAAAATATTTTCCTTTAATAGTTTTTTATCGCCTCTATATATACCACCTAGTTAGTACCACGTAGTGGACGTGGTACTAACTAGGTGGTAGGCCTGTATGTAGGGTCGTCTGGGTAGGTACCACCGCCTTTCTTATTTCAGCCGTGAAACAGTTCGCTGTGTTTCGGATTGAAGGGAAAGGTAGCCAGTGTAATTACTGGGCATGGACGACATTTCATCTTAGGCCCCAGGATGACAGCGCACCTGCAATATCAAGTGATTTTCCCTTGTTATTGCAGGTATCTATAGGCGGCGGTAACCGCTTACCATCAGGTGGGCCGTCAGCTTGTGTGTCATCTAGTTGTATAAAAAAAACGTATTTCAAGGTATGCAATAATGATCAAACATAAATAAAGAATAATTTCATTTCTTAGTATTTTTATGACCCTAAAATGAATGAAACAGGATAATCTTCCTACATGGGAGAAACACATGAGGAGTTTGGGCCATAACACCTCCACGCTGGCTCAATGCGGGTTGGTTAGTTGCGGTTGGAGTTCGAGATAACAAATTTTGATTGACCTATCCCACAATTGAGCGCTCAAACCACTACGCCACCGAGCTACTCAGCCATATCTCTATGGCATTTAAAAGTACAGATTTATTACAGCAAATGTTCAAGAGTATATTTAATTGAGAAGGCGAGATAACTCCGAACGAAGTCAAAAAGTCCATGCTCTGTGCCTAGCATTGAACATTGATCTCCCTTGGCCAACAGAAATAATTATTTAAAATATAATAAAACTAGAAAAAATTCACGTCCTGAGGCAGGAATCGAAACCGCGACCTTTCGCAATCCGGGCGACTGCTCTGACCACTGAGCCACCCAGGACTTGGGATATCCCTGTGAAATTCTTCTAGTCTATCTGTATTTGCGTTTATGAGCTAACGTCCACCCTACAATGTCAATTCCTGCCTCAGGACGTGAAATTTTTCTAGTTTTATTATATTTTAATTACTAAGTAATTTTTCAAACATTTATAATAATGTTAAAATCAAAAATTAAGAATATTTGAAAGCACTGCCCCAACTTAACCGAATCGTCGGTATTTGTAAAAATACTCGTTTCGGATGTTGAAATAGAATATTTCGACATTGTAGGGTGGACGTTAGCTCATAAACGCAAATACAGATAGACTAGAAGAATTTCACAGGGATATCCCAAGTCCTGGGTGGCTCAGTGGTCAGAGCAGTCGCCCGGATTGCGAAAGGTCGCGGTTTCGATTCCTGCCTCAGGACGTGAAATTTTTCTAGTTTTATTATATTTTAATTACTAAGTAATTTTTCAAACATTTATAATAATGTTAAAATCAAAAATTAAGAAGAAATAAGTATATCAACTTTCCTTTTCTATCTAGGCCTCGCTGAAACTAGGAAGTTTTTTTAATACAACTAGATGACAAGCGAGCTGACATGGAGAATACTAAGGAAAAAATCATTTGGTATTGCAGGTGCGTTATCATCCTGAGGCCTAAGATGAAAGGTAGCCAGTGTAATTACTGAATTACTATACGAAAAACAGCAAACTGTTTCACGGCTGAAATGAGAAAGGCGGTCAGACGACCTACCTACCTACATGCGGGCCTAACACCTAGTAACCTTCTGTTGTTGATATAATTATAATCCTAACAAAACCATTGCAACAGACCAGTAACAAGGGACATTAAAACAAATACGAATTTAGGTCGTAAAACGAAACGAGGAGGTTCTGTTTACTTCTTATCCACAGTAAAAAAACGAGTAAAAAAATTCAGTAATACCTATATTACCATAGACACAACACGAAAATAGGTATGAGGTATTTTTATTTTAGTGTTTTATTTTTGTTTGGTTATCCCAAACAATAGCATTTAATTTAAGCATTTATTAAAGAAAATCAGACAGCTTATCATCACCACCATTTCAACAGCAACACGTGCACCGCTGGACAAACCCCCCTGTGCGGCTTCCCGTACGTGGTGGCCACTATAGAACCATTCAGCCATCGAATTTGTGATCGATGTGTCCTGCCCACTGTCACTTTAGTTTGGCAACTCTTTGAGCTATGTCGGTGATTTTGGTTGTCATACGGATCTCCTCATTTCTGATTCGATCCCTTAGAGAAAATCAGAACATTACTCGCTCCTTTGCCCTTTGAATTACTTTGAGCCTTACCCGTCAAGCATCAGATTTCAGACACAATTGATTTTTCAATTGTCACAGACCTTCGGAGAGATAACGCCGCTTGCCAGATTAATGAGATCTATTCTCAGGAACCATGTCTCAGCTACATTGTAAATGCTAAACTCTTGGGCTTGGTAACCTAATTTATCAGTAATGCAGCCCACATCGCTAATCTCAGCTTATTAATATGGGAATTATGATTACCACAGATTAGGGTTTTTCTAAAGAAATTTAGGAAAATAAACAAAATACGGTAGAGCATAATTTACTAAGAACTACTTTAATTAGATTTAAAAAATACGTAAACGATATACTATAGATAAAATAATACGATTTAGAAGAACAACAGCCAAAATAACTAAAATAACTCTGGATATTTTATTGCTTTAACAACAAAACGGTTACCTACACAATTATTCTAACAACTTGGATGACCGAAACGAAGACCTAAGGCGTAATTCATGAAAGAATCACGCCGCGTACGTACATATGCCATTGAAATGTTAGACTAAATTCAACATCAGCATCTTCATAAGAATAATACCCGACTGTTTGTCACCTAAATAAATTAATAAATAACTAGTTACAAGTCTATACACGCCCCAATGCTCTTTCAGTTCCGGATAGATAAAATTAATGGCAGGTAATTAAAATCAAATTAGAAAATACAACTGGGGGCTCAGAATGCTCCCCTGCAGAACTCCAGCGCAACGATCTATATTCATTGAAAAGTTTGAGCGTTCGGATTACCGCATTACCATTTCTGGATGCACAAAACTTGCTCAAGAAAGTTTAGTGATGTGATGGGAACTTATCGATAAAAAAATCTATGTATTTGAAGTTTCGGCTACGGAAACAAAACAACTTTCGCCATTGTTGATTCCGGGATGGGTCCATAAAATTTGTAATCGCAAGCTCCTCCGTGCTTCGGAAGGCACGTTGAACCGTTGCCGCGTTGGTCCCGGTTGTTATCGAAACCGCTTTAACCCGCCAATCCGCTTTGGGCCAGCGTGGTGGGTGGTGTTAGGGCCCAAACTCCTCATGTATTTCTCCCATGTAGGAAATTCTACGCCTAGCAGGAGGCCGTAGATAGGTCGTCTATTCCAATATATTCTACGATTTTGTTCTATTTCTCAAACAAGTTGTTTTTTTCCTTTTTGTTCTACCACGTGTGTGTTTATTGTATTCATATAACGTTTTGGATTTTATTTTCTATCATATTCTACTGATTATTTTATTAAAACAAACTGGAACTTGAAGTTAGATTAAAACATGGGCTATATACTAATATAGTCCGTGTCATAATTTAATGTTGTATTGTCGTCACTACCATATAAATTACAGACAAGAATGATCATTTTATTTATTTGAGAAACACTCATTAAATTATGATTTGATGTACTTAATTTTTAATTATTTCTACAAAGTGGCTGACTTTGTAGTTATTCTTACAAAGTCAGCCAGCAGACGGATTAAGTATACGTTATAATTTAAGTTTGTTATTGTATTCCAATTTGTTATACTAATATAATCGGTAAAACATGATAGAAAAATAAACCATAAATGTTATATCAATAGAACAGACAGTACAACATTCAAGAATTTAATTTCCAATTTGATTTATGAAAATTTATAGTAGAACAAAGAAAAAAGTCCAAATTGTTCAAATAATAGAACAAAATTGAAGAACATATTGGAATAAACGCATTTAGGTCCTGGTATTTTCAGATTCTATAAGTCACTTTTTATTGAATTTTTATAACAAAGAGAACATCACATTTAAATGTTTGATTTTGTGCGTCATTCACGATCGGATATTTGAGAGTTGGCGAACCATTTGGCTTGCGCGGGCGTTATGGTTTGCCCGTGAATGCCGGCTTCAAATGCCTATTTTCCAATGTTCAGATATTATATAGAGGAACCATCCTCAGACTAAACTTTGACGCGTACAATTTTTTAAGGCAGTAACAGTTCAATCAATGTGCAATTTCTGTATCATTTTGTAGTTTGTGTATTTGAGTTAAACAATGGCTTCCTTAGAAGAGTGTACACGGCAAAGATTGGTCTAAGGACACACACATATTTTAGTGTTGTAGCTTTTTGATTTCAGCCCCACCGAGCTAAAATTTTGAGTGTAAATTATTCTTGAATAGTCAAAATCATAGCAAATTTTCATGTTTAAATTAAAGTTCCACCTTTATATTCATTTAACTTTTGAAGTATTTCCGAACAAAATCGGGACTTCAAATTTTTAAAACAAACGGCGTCAAACTTTAAAAGGTAATTCTTGACAAGGAAAACAACCACCTAACACACTGTATACTCTTTTTTAATAATGGAGTTTCAAATGGGATATAATGGGAGCAGACTTTGCTTGGTCTTGTCTCCTTAAGTGGTGGACATATCGCATCATCTGAAGTTTTACAAAAATAATTTAATTCCGGGTCTGTAGGTGATATGGAAGAAAAAGTCAGTCAGATTCATTATGAATTTTACTTTTATATTACATATTTTATTTTGTAAATACGTTGAGGATTTATGTCAGTTTGAATTATAGCTGATTACGTTTCAAAAAGTTGTTCCGAGCATATCTCGCACCAACTTTGATTCCTTCCCAAGTCTCAAAACCAGATTGTTCAATGAAAGTTGGATCAACGAGGAAACCGTTGAAGCCTCCTTGGTTTCTGTACGCTGGAAGTTCATATGTATAAGATAGAGGAACACCGATGCTTTGAACGTAGTCACTCGAACCACCAGAAGCGGCATAGAGAACATGGAACACGTTACCAACAACATAGTTGGGTTTCCAGTCCCATTTAACCCTATCAATGGCCTGGGCCATACCAACCCCGACTAAGTTAATAGTGAAGACGTTGGGAGGAAACTGTCCATTGCCGTAGCCATATAAAATCAAGCTGCTATAGCTGTGTACGTCGACGTACAACTGGATGCGGTCAGAATATGCCTGTAGAACATTCCTGATGGCTTGAGTTTCGGGTTCGGAGAAGGGAGTCCTGCCGTGGAAGGTGTCCTGGCAAACGCTGGCGCTGGAAGCAGTACCCCAGAAGATGTCGAAATTCCTATTCAAATCGACACCCATGCAGGCGTTGCCAATGACAAAACCAGTGGCGCGGTTCTTCCTCCAGAAACGAGCCTGTAATTATAAAGAAATAATGCAATTCTGAATATAACATAAAGTTATTTTAAATAACAATATACCACTTTTTCTAATATGAAGTGAGTGCCTAAATATAACCAATTTTTATTTAATCATGTTTGGTGGGGGTTGGTAATAATTGAATAATCACATTTATTATAACAACTGTACAACTAAAGTTACCTCTATTACGAGTACAGTAAGGGCTGTCTCAAGGTCAAACTGCTACGCTTGATGTGCTGTCAATTTTGCATATTGGGGAATTTTAGTACATCTAAAAAACCTTTTTTGGAGATATCAATGTTAATTTGATGTTACAAGAAATACCCCTTACGACAATTTCGTATTTAGTAAGTAGCACACGTCATAATCCTGGGAATGCTTGAGTTGTAATTCTTTTCAATTCTCCACGAATGAGATTAATAACCTAACACACATAATACAAGAAATAATAAAGCAGAATACCAAAAAAATACTTACATTAGTGTGAGACCACTCATATCCGTCGGGGTTAGCAACAGGCATTATGATCCAGTCAATGTCATTGAGCAAATCGCTTTCAGTTACATTTACGACTAATTTCTCAATTGCATACAAAGAAGTTGGTAGAGTAACCCATTCTCGGGCGTGTAGTAGAGATTGCAAGAAGACTATTGGCTTTGATCTGTCCTGGAAAATAAAAACAAATAGGTATTCAATATTTTTGTCTGATGTATAAATCAGACATGACATCAAGTATGATTTATTCAGACATGATGGCATGACAATGTCTGATCATAAAAAAATATAAGTTTTTAGCAGCTCTGTATTATTATTTTTACAAAGCATAGCAAATGATGTTGAGTCATTGATGCCTAATGAGAAGTGGTAAGAAGAAGTCGTTAACAAGGGAACATAATAATTATGTGCTGTTATTTGAATCATTGCAAGTGGAAGTACGACCACGCAATAAAATAATTAGGTAAAAAGCGTGCCTTTTTGGCAGCGTGACTTGCTTATTAAGATATATTTTATGGTAACTACTGTCCATCAATAAAACGATATGCTTGTTTGCTTCCCTTATGACTTAAAAAACTGAAATTATAACAGCTGAGGACTCTGAACTGAGAGCATCAAACGGTTTAGAAATTGGAATTGTAAACGGGTACATTACACGGGGTGAAATTTAAATATTACAGGTCAAGTCCAAAATTTGAGAAAGTAATTTCAAGGCCACATTGCGTTGTTCAAAAATTTTTGACAGTTGTGTCGTGACGTTAATGGGTTTGAGTGAGTTCAACCCGCCATTGAGCCTTGTCCCTCGGGCCGAGCGGCTCTAATTCCTATGCAGCTTAAAATATATCAAAATCAATACGAAGACTTCGTAAACATTTCTGCAGTTTTCCAAAGGTTTATCTAGCTTTCATTTATTTTCTAGCCATTAATTTAATAGTGATGTAATTTCTACCTGTTTTGTAATAGGTTCTAAAGTAAAGCCAGTCTATTCCAAATCGCGTTTAAACTAAGAGTGCTCTAAATTCAATTCTGCTTAGATAATGGGATTTTCTTTCTAAGATGCTGGCGTAGGAAATTTCAAATAAACGTGATCTAAAAGAATATGGTTAATTATCATACCTGGAAGTTAGTTGTGGAGATTTTGGCAATTCTGATGTCTCTACCCTCAAAACTCCTTCCAGCTGATTCAACGGTAATAATGTTGGGGTATTCGCGAGCCAGACGATCTAAGTATTCGTTGACCTGAAAATTAATAAATAGGCTTCAATACAGAAGGAAAATTGCAGAATAATTAAACGATGCGGCTTAAAGTTATACAATTTATGATTCATTGAAAGTCAAATTAAAAACTAAAGTTTTTTTTAGCAATATAATCAAATTTGAAGAGAAACTATACAACGTTTCTTACGATTTGGAGCTAGCGTTTACACTGCACGGCTTTTCATACAAACTACTTGAAAGTCGCAAATATTGGAAACGAACAAACCATATCCAACAAAACTTGCCATGCATAAATAAATCAGGTTAGTCTGAAAAGTTATCAGAGGATTTCTCAAAAAGTCTAACAATAAAAAAATAGCTGGCGATTTAAAGCTAAAAATTGACTTACTCAACAAAAACACTATTTTTACGAAAAACCCTCTGATAAATATTTAAACTAGCGTGACTTGCAATGTATGTAAAGACTTATTAGAATCAGTTTGTGGTTTAAAGTTTGTATGAATAATTAGATTGACATTGTTCAACTACAATATTTATAAGCACAACCTATAAATTTTCTGTTTCCATTTAAGATACTATTGAGAGCAATAAAATTCAGAGGTTTGAAATGAACTCTTTTTAAAATAATTTATCGTATTTTTTTGGTTTTCATGACGTTTCTATCAATATGAAATTATTATTTTACATAACAAATTAACAGACAGACGAACCGATTATAGACCGAGAATATCTTCTTTATTTTTTTCGTAATATAAAAAAGAATATTTGAAAGCTATTTAGAAAAATATTCGGACTAGACAAGGGAAACCCATGACCATTCACAATTCAGGTTAGTGCTCAAACCATACCAATAACTTGGGAGAAACCAATGTTTTTTAGAATATTTTTTGGCTTGTCCTTGACATTACAATGACCTTGTCATTGTAAATGTAGACGGAAAAAGTTATCACTAAAAATTGTGAAAAAAAAATTTTAAACAAAAATTAAAACCGACTTCAAAAAACTGAAAAGGATAAAATAATTAAATTTAAGTAGGTATTCATCCCCTAGAAACATATTTTTGGAGTCGGTTCTTCACTTTCTATTGTTTTTGGAAACCACTTAGCACCAACTCCAAAAATATGTTTCTAGGGGATGAATACCTACTTAAATTTAATTATTTTATCCTTTTCAGTTTTTTGAAGTCGGTTTTAATTTTTGTTTAAAATTTTTTTTTCACAATTTTTAGTGATAACTTTCTACGGTCGAAGCTAGATAAGTGACCGTCAACATAGATTGTTTCCTACTATCGTATCGTTTCACTAAAAAGTCATTGGAACATCAAAAAATCGCAATTTCGCTTATGTAGACGATTTCATAATTTCAGTTTTTTTTAATTTAAAACAAAAGTACCCAACTGTTTTTGAAAAAATTTTTATGGGACCAAATGGCAGCTATTCCGCATCTAACAAAAAAAGAATCACGTAAATCGGATCAGTAATCTCGGCGTAATCGGTGTACATACATAGAAAAAAAAAAACCATACCGGCCGAATTGAGAACCTCCTCGTTTTTGAAGTCGGTTAAAAAAGACGGTAGCTAAGTGATAAGAACTCGTAAAAGTTCGCAGTTTTGCATAACTTTTTCTAGCATCACTTTGTATATTTTTGCTATTTTGGCTCTGGTGCCTTAAAAGTATTCGGGTCAGTTCCAATAAACGATGAAACAATGATAAAGGAATAATATTTAAAACAATTTTCATCAAAAGTTGAAGTAATGGGATAGGTATAAATGAAATTCTTTAAATACCTACTCATAAAATTCCAATAAAGTACCCACCGAATTTCACCAACCATAAAGTTTTACTTTATAATTACTTACTTCATCATATCTGTGGATTTCATCAAATGAGATGGATTTCGATGATCTTTCATTTCTCCTCGATTTCGCTGCAGCCAGAACTTCATCTTCGTTGTCTAATTGCCTGAAGATATTAATTTATTTATTAGTTTCCAGCAAAAAGACAATGGTGCATATTTATTTTATCATTGTTTATCTATGGACGATAAAACGTAATCATGAAGTGATAAATTTCCATATGACACGGACTAATTAGATAGAAAAAATCTAATACGGATTTATTTCTTATCTTTTAAGAACTTTTAAAGAAATCACGATATTGTATTTTATCAATATTAAAATTTTAAAGTCTTCCATTAACGCAACACAATAACCACCTAAAATCGTGACATAAAATTTAGTAACACGTAATCAGCATATTCCTTGGCAATGAAAAGAAATATAATAATAGTTCAGAACATGGTTTACATATTTGATATTTTTTTTCAAAATCAGATAATTGTTGAATTCTGCTTTTATATTTTTGGGAAATTACAAACAGTTTGTCTGTTGTATCTATAGCAGAATAAGTAAGCTACCATCTAGTTCCTAATTAGTATCACACCAATTTTATCATTTTTCGGATGCAGCTATTCTTTAGCAAGAACATTTTAACGAAAACTGCCTAGCTCAGATTTTTTTATATAAATGTTACGGAGCTTTAACTCTAACTCCGAAAGGTCGGAAGTTCCAATTGATATTACACTTTTGACTCCGACTTTGGCTTCTATTAAATTAATTTACCAATCGCTCGTAACATCCCTTGTTTGGATTGAAAAACTAGTGAACTTAGATTCGGTTTTTTCCCATATGTTAATACTTACTCTTTGATATTTGTCACCATAGCCTCAAACTCTACTTGAGCTGCTGTCAGAATACTTTCAAACTCTTCTTTATATTCTTTAGAAACGAAGATCTGCCCTGGTTGTTCAGGCCGTGGCGGCAACCAAATGTCGATTGGGATTTGGTTTTCAAGTTGCCTAATGAATGCTCCTTGCTCTGCATCTTTAGCTGTTACTTCATATACGGTATAACTGAAATTGGTTTATAAAGTTTTAGCATCGTATTTAGGGTAACACTTACATTCAGCAGCACTCTGAATTATAGCAGAGTATTCTTTAATAGGAGTAGTTTACTTATTTCTAATCGGAGGAGTGGACCATTGATGGATTATTTACAATTTATAAGTGTAAATAATCCATCAATGGTCTGACTAACAACTGCCCGATTGAGACCGTATATCAAGAAACGAGACGCTTACACTGACGCATCATAAATACAAAAGCTGTTAGGTGAGCTGTTGTGTGATCCAGCCAGTAGTCAACAGTACTTGAAGGCTGATTAAGGCTTTATGTATGTCCTCTTGTAGAGAAGTCTTCGCCATTTTTTATACAAGGCACGGTAACAGACCAAATACCACCTGATGTGAAGCGGTAAGGAGAGCCCATATGCGAAGACAGCTAGTGCAGGATAAACACTGCTTTAGCCACCTCCCCTTGCCGGCCTAAAAAGTGCTTCATCAAGCCCCTCTTAAAGGACCCCATGTTATAGGAGAATGTTAGAAATTTAATTTTGCGTCCCATACCAGCCCACTGAAGCCTCCTGAGCAACAGGAAACCTTTTGTTTCTGATTTGTGCGTACTTCACAAATTACATATGTTTTGAAATTCGATGGAGTTACTCAGTTACTCCTCGATAAGTGTACTACGTGCACTCGACATACGGATGTGTGCGATGAACGCTTGTGCGACAGTACTGTGTCTCACCACATGATAGTTTAAATGCACTTGAAGGTCGACATCAGTCTAGTGCGATTCTCAAACGATTGAGCGAGATTAGTTCGACATTACGTTAGTAAGATGGATGTACGACAATACTCCAGTTCGACACTTTAACATGACGTGAATCGCAGAACTGTTCTGTCGCACAAATGTTCATTGTCGACCACAATTCAATTTGTTAATGGTAACAAAATCAGGGGGAAGTTCGAACAATATCAAAGTACGAAGATGGGTTGCAAACTTAATATTATAAAAAGTAAAGAACTCTCAGTAGTTAAACTTTTGGAACCGGTGCAAATTTAGACATGATAGACGGACAGACATAAAGATAGACAGATAGACATTATGACACTGTTAGTTGTCTTTTTTTGTGATAGACATAATTTATGGGATTTTGACGATTTGAAAGAGCTTTTAGGGGGGCCCATTTGAAGAAAAATATTTATTTAGATTTTTGAATATTTTTTATTTTGATACATTGAAATATTTTGTATACGATTAGATAAAAACTGTAAATCTCTTTGTTTCTTACCCTTCATACTCTTCATGTTTGGCCAACACAAAACAAATGGAAACACACAAAACAAACACGATTCTATAAAAATCAGCCATTTTCGGTGCTGATTACTAAAAAGTAATGAATATTCGCAAGTCGCTATCTTTATGTACAATTACTTTATCTCCCCAAAAAACCTAACGACATTTTTGTAATCTACAGTAAATGATATGGATTAAAATAAATCCAAAATAAGTAATTAACGAAATTAATAAACTGCTTTTATCTTTATGGATGTTTAATTTTGTTTCGCCGTAGATTTTTTAACATAAATCAGTATCCGGATTTAGTCATCAATTCATTTTGATGATTTGATAGTAATTGGAAGCTGTTTGCATGCTGAAGCATTTTTATTCGAGATCATGAGGCATTGACTAATAAGTAGAGGTAATAAAATGAAATGAAGATATCTTTATCCATCAAGAAGCTCTTTTGAATCGCCAAAAATCACATTTGTATGACAAAAAATAACTAGCTAACTAACTATTAACTATCTGTCAAGTCTGAATTTATTCTCTTTCACGTTAACTAACAGTTTAATAAGTAGTCACTCTTTTAAAATATTAATTTACAATGATTGTAGTTACAAAATTATAACTTTTAGCAGTGTAGTGCCACCCAGAGATGAAGAAATATTAAAATATTTTAAAAGACGTTATATCAACGTACCATCAAAGTAGGTACCAAATGACAAAAGTATTTTCGTTATTTTCAAGCTGTCTTGCACACTCATAATAAATATATTATATATGATACACAAAGTCAACAGTCATAATATTCGTTAAAAACCATATAAAATATTTTTAAAATTGAATGTGTACACGCATTCTTATCATCTAAATATTTTTGGTCCTTATAGTAGCTTTACTACTCACACTTTGCCCTATCAAAATCAAGAGAAAGGAGTACCTATATTGTTGGCAAAGGATACAAGTCCCCCTGCTTCCAATACAATGCTAACCTACTCAAAGAGCTCAGGCGACCTTACTCACCGCAGTAACACATCACTACAAAGTAGTGCTATTTAGCTGCGATTCTTTAAAGTGGAGGTAATCCCGCACTGCGATACTTTCAAGCAGCAAGATGTATTATCACATGTTAGGTGCGACATTTTCGACGTCCGGTTTCCTAGGCACAGAACTATCTCAGTTGTTATACCTTATCGACAGCAATATATCGATAGTTTAAATATTATTATTTGCTAAACTTAGTTAATTGTTTATAAAAAACTTGATACTAGAAACTTGGAACTTGGAACTCTTTGCCGGCACATGTGTTCCCTCCTTTCTATATCATAGGTTACGTCAAAAAAGCACCTTTTGTGACGTCAAGGTGGAGGCGCCTAGAGCAGTGTCTTAACTGCTCTAGCTGTCTTCCTTCGCAATGGACTCTCTCAGCGGCTTAATCGAGAAAAGTTATCTGACAGACAGAATTACTTTTACATTGATAACATTTATAATTACCTACATTCACGACTTATGTTTTCCCGCCAAAAGTAGCCTTTATCCTATCTCAGGATGTAAAATTTCATCTAAATCGATATACACTAGGAGTTAAAACGTAACAGACAGAGAGATTTACTTATATTATTGATATAATTAACATACTGATCGCCTGATGCTCAGGAGTCATCTGGAGAAATAGAAAGAATATAGTTCCTGTTGTTATTGCAACCGCAATTACTTACCAACCCACATTGCCCAGCGTGGTGGTGTTATGGCCCAAATTTCTCACTTGTTTCTCCCATGTAGAAAGGCCCTGTGCCCAGCAGTAGTTTTATATAAACTGGTGATAATGATGATTATTACTCCACCAGTCAATAGTTAGTTTAGTCCATCGATGTCGGCATATCATTAAATCGCATCACTACCTGTCCACTAGTCGTCACGTCTCTCCTCGGAGTAATAACCCCCACCCCCGCACTGGACACGAGAAGGCATCCTACGAATTCTTCACTTATTACTTACCTGAAGTAAAAAAAACAATGCCGGATAGTGGGACCGGAATTTTGCTACTTTTGAAGTCGCTAAAACATTTGCTCAAGTTTACAAGAGTTAGAAAGTAATTTTTAACAACTATACAGAGTGGTGCCATCAATACGACAATAAATTAAAGCATAGGCTATATTAGATCATAGAAATCTTTTGGAACTATTCGTTTGATAATTTAATGACATTTGTATCAAATAATATAACATTGGCTGCATTATTTCATAGAAATGTTATAAAATTATCATTTGAAACTAATACAGCCCATGTTTTAATTTATTGTCGTATTGACAGCACTCTGTAGAAGTTGAGCTGTAAGAAAAAAATATTTTAGTACACATTCCAGAAACAATGTGCTTTTAATAGTATTTGTACATACCGGGCGCTGTGTACTAACGCATCTTTAGAAATGATAGTGATAAAGTATTATTGTTTGTTTAGCAATTTTTCTTTAAAATGATAGTTTCTTCTATTCTATTTAGCACTTAGGTATGCTATAGGAGGCTACCGCAAAGTCATAGCTCTGATAATGATGGACCAAACATTCAAATCCCAAAAAAATATAAACAAATGTTTTTTTTCAATTCAGCGCCATCTACACATCTAGAGCGAAACTTTTATCTAATTGATCAATAAAATAAGCGAATGGTGAATACATAACACTTGTTATTACCATTAGATGTCGCTAGCTCATCTAATTATAAGTATGAGTATTCACTTAAAAATTACACATATTGTAAGAGAGTAAGTTAAAACTACGAAAGTAAAAGATTTTTACTTATAAGTATTTTTACTTATTTATTAGGATTTTTACTTATTATTATATAGTAGTACATGCCTACTGAAAATTTCATATAAAATGAAAAACAGTCTTTTAAAATTAAAATTGTCAAAATCATCAACATTATCATCATCAGCCAATATACGTCCCACTGCTGGACACAGGCCTTCCTACATGGAAGAAACACATGAGGAGCTTGGTCCATAACACCACCACGCTGGCCCAATGCGGGATGGTGGGTTAAAGCGGTTGCAGTAACAACCGGAACCAACGGCTTATCGTGCCTTCCGAAGCATGGAGGAGCTCGAGATTATAAATTTGATTGACCCATCCCGGGACCGACCATGGCGAAAGTTGCTTTGTTTTCGTGATGGAAACCAGAGCACTCAAACCACTAAACCACCGAGCTCCTCCTTTAAAAAATACAATGTGGAAAATAGTTAAAATGAAAACATATAAATGTAACAAATAAATGACGACCGGCTGGTCGAACGGTCTATACCCCTTGCTATGCAGGCTACTCGGTCAAGAGGTCCCGGGTTCGAATCCCGGTAGGAGCAAATGTTTGTCTGATGAGTACGAGCATTTGTTTACGAGTCATGGATGTTTAGTATTTTTGTAATATGTATACACATATTATTATAAATATTTATCCGTTATCTAGTATCTATAACACAAGCTCATAATGATGCTTACTTTGGGCTAGATACCTAATAGGGCATGAATATTATTATTAATATACAAATTACCCGCTGCTAACGGAAATGATATCATACTTAACACGCCGGGCAGTCAAATCAATAACCCGGTGGAAATCGCAGACGGTTTTCTGAACTTTTCCTTGTCGGCTGGCAATGACGAATATACTAGATATAATTGCTTCGATGTCACCTTTTGGACCTGTGATCACGCCCTTCGAACTATATGTGCCTATCTCAAACAAGTCCACAAGACGTAATTTTTTTTTAATCTCTGCGTTAGATGAAATTCAATCAGTGCTAATTAAAAAACGTGCAGACGAGCTAGCAAAAAAAAATAAGTCTTTATTCTTTGTCTGAGAAAATTTATTTTCCCTTCACTCTTTCTCGCAGTTCTCATATCTGGGTAGATAATAAGTTTAAATAATATTCATACACTCACACCTATTATCTAGCCCAAAGTAAGCATCATTAAAAGCTTGTGTTATAGATACTAGCATAGCCCAATTTTCATCCTTGATCTAGTATCAATATCAATAACGGAGAAATAATGATAATAATATGTCGGTATATAAATACTATAAATATACTAACTAAGCATATAAACATCCATGACTCGTAAACAAATGCTCGTACTCATCATACTTGTTCAGTACGCTGCCGGTCGTATGTAGGGCAGAAACCACGTTGCCCAAACGCCAAACAAACAAACACGCCGGGGCGTACTTATGTCCGCGATACACGGCTCAAGATGGCACGTTAGATATGCCTAAATCTACCTAATAGGTATGGTTTTGGACTTACTGGTAAGTGTCCCATCAGCAGCTTCTGGACGGCGGCGGTGGGAGGAGCGCTCCCCCTTCTGTAGACCACGCCGGTCGAAGCCCAGCGCTTGGGCTTCGATTCTCTTCAATTGTTGGGAACACTTACACAGAATACCACTCAAAACAACCACATACACAGGGGCCCTACCTTAGGCTACCAAGAAACACCTGAATTTAATATTTAAATGCGATAACCACGTAGCTAGGACGGGAGCACCGAATAGATTAGTGCACACTATGACCGACCGATTCTTTCACTAGCTAAAGATGGACTGCACGCGCGATCGCGCGCTCATTGGTTCCTAACATCCCCCCGTCCCGGACCGTTAAGAACGGTACACTAATCTACGGGTAAACGGGAAAGGGTGGTGACCGCCCTCTTCAAGACGGAATCACCAACCAAGACCTCTGCAAAACGGGGAACTCCATCAGCACCGAAAAATAACTTAACGATGCGGCCCCGCCGCCAAAATAAGGGCGGAAGGTTAGCATCCTTAATCAAAACGAGATCACCATTGTGGGGTGGATTGGTCTTGTCTGTCCACTTAACGCGCTGCTGTAAGATATGCAAATACTCCAACGACCAGCGTGTCCAAAAGCTCTGGGACAACTGTTGCAATAGCTGGAACCGCGATAACCGATGGGATTTTACGTCTGTAAATGGATATTCCGGCAGCGCGTTAAGCGGTTGTCCAATCAAAAAGTGACCTGGGGTCAATGCCTCCAGATCATTCGGGTCGGAAGACAGAGGGCATAATGGTCGCGAATTGAGGACGGCCTCAATTTTACAGAATACCGTGTCTAGTTCCTCAAACGTAAGGATGGTTTCTCCTAACACGCGACGCAGGTGAGTCTTAGCAGCCTTTACACATGCTTCAAATATCCCTCCCCAGTGTGGACAAGCTGGGGGACTAAACTTCCAGATTATCCCACGGCGAGAGAGGGTGGTTCCAATGTCTACCTGATTTTCCGATAAAAAATTATTAACGTCCTTTAAATAATTACTTGCGCCTTTATAGTTCGTTCCGCAATCGGAACGGATCAATGACGGCAATCCTCTGCGGGATACAAATCTGCTAAGGGTGGCAATAAAGGCCTCCGTGGATAACTCTGAAACCACTTCTAAGTGGACAGCCTTAGTAGACAGACACACGAAAACACATAAATACGCTTTGTAACTCTTTGCATTTCGGAGACGCGATGTTTTTACCATAAAAGGACCCGCAAAATCCGTACCAACTCCAGCAAAGGGTCTACTCTCCGTGACGCGATCAGCCGGCAAATCTCCCATTTGGGGTTGCATCGTAGCGGCTCGCAGACGATAGCATGGCAGACATCGAAAAACTATGCTACGAATAGTCCGTCTGGCTGACAGAATCCAAAATTCACGCTGCAAGATGGCTAGTAAAGCGTTGCTACCGGCATGAGAGTTTTTAAGATGTCGGTCCGTCACTAACAAACGCACTAAGTGGCCATCTTTAGGTAGTAATAGAGGATGACGAGCACCATAAGACAAGTTAGCGTTACGAAGCCTTCCTCCCACTCGAATAAGACCAGAATCGTCGAGAAAAGGGTTCAATCGAGAGATAGCACCTTTCAGTTTGGGACGACCATCTCGCAAAATGACTATCTCCGATTTGAAACACTCAGACTGTACCAAACGAATCCAGAGTAACAAAGCTTCCTGACGCTCCTCTGGAGGTAGAATCGACGAAACGCGCTTGTCGCGTGTTTGTCTGCAGTTATTAATAAAACGTCGAATCCAAGCGGTCACACCTAACAGTTTATCTAATGTGCTGTACCGACCCAACAAGAAATCAGTGCTAATAATAGGCTCCGTCTCGAGAACAAGGGCTCGTAATTCAGGCAGCTCGATAGCTGACAAACTCTGAGACTGTGGCCACTCCGACTCTGATCGTGTCAACCACTCAGGACCCCACCACAAGGGGTTACTTATAAGCTGAGAGGCTTCACACCCTCGGGAAGCACAGTCAGCGGGATTTATTTCCCCGGGAACGTGTCGCCAAATCAACTCCACCGATGAATTACATATCTGTGCAACCCGATTGGCCACAAATACCTCCAAGGTGTGCACCGGAGCCTTAAGCCAACAAAGAACAACCTGACTATCTGTCCAGGCATAAACACCACTCAGGCTTATAAAGCGACCTAACGTAGAACACAAGTGATTTAATAGACGTGTAAGAAGGGCAGCTCCACAGAGTTCCAACTTCGGGATCGTGAGTCGTGTCCGAAGGGGAGCCACTTTACTCTTGGCTAAGACAAGATGCACTAACACTTCTCCTGTAGCACTAACGGTGCGGAGAAAGACAACCGCAGCAAATCCCCGTTCGGAGGCATCTGAAAAGCCGTGAAGGCTTGCTTTACACTTTCCAGCAGGGAGGAAAAGCCTCGGCAGCGACACCTGATTGATATCAGGGAGAGATGATACCAAACGCACCCAATCCCGCAACATTTCTCCGGAGAGGGGCTCATCCCAAGACACTCCCGCAGCCCATAGGCGTTGCATGAAACATTTAGCCATAAAAATAACTGGACTGATCCACCCATTGGGATCAAAAGTACGTGCTACAGTGGACAAGACAAGGCGCTTGGTCCAGATTTTCGGAACCTGTAAGTCAACACAGTAGGTGAAAGTGTCCTGTATCGGTCTATACTGAACACCAAGCACTGTTACCACATTAGGGTTGTCGGCATTCTCAAAGAGATGGGGATCTTGTTGATGCTCTTCTGGCAGACCAGCAAGGACTTGCGGTGAGTTGGATAACCACTTCCTCAACTCATATCCTCCTGCTTTCATGATCGCCACTAACTCATCTCTTAGAACTAGCGCTTCTTCTACGCTAGATGCTCCCGTACAGACATCGTCAACATATATGTCGTCAGTCAAAATGGCCGAGGCGCGTGGGTAATTCAAACGCTCTCTCTCCGCTAACTCCAACAATGAACGAATTGCAACGTACGGACTAGATGCCAAACCGTACGTGTTCGTGTTGAGTTCATAGACAGAAACTGGGTCACTCGGACTCTCGCGCCATAAAATTAACTGATATCTACGATCATCTGGATGAATCACAGTTTGCCTAAACATCATCCGGATATCAGTCATAAAGACTACTTGGTGCCTTCGGAAATTGGTAAGTATGTCTGAGATCTCTTGATGTAATTTAGGACCCACATGCAGACATTGGTTAAGCGAGACGCCGGAAGATGTGGGTGCCGAGCCATCAAACACCACTCGGATCTTCTCAGTTTGTGGCTTCAGAACCGCGTGATGAGGAAGGAAGTAATGCTCTTTCGAGCGCCAGTCCACGCCAGATACCGACATGTGGCCCAAGTCCCTATACTCCCGCATGAAGTCTATATACTTATTACGGAAGACCAAGTCTTTACTCATGCGGCGTTCCATTGACGCTAGCCTTTTATCCGCTAGCATTCTGGATTCACCCAGAGGAGGGCGACCGGTACGAAAGGGTAGTCGTGTTAACAAGCGACCAGAGGAAAGTCGACCGGTATTATTCCGGTAAAACAATTCGCATTCCTCTTGCTCTGGATCAACTCGTTGGGCAGATGGAGGTTCCTCTACTTCCCAAAATTTCTGCATGACGTCAGAGAGGGAGGTCCCTACCACGAGATCACTATCACCAGCAGGTGGTAAGACGCGGTTCACTGGTCCCATCAAAATATACCCACACACCGTCTGAACAGCAACTAGACCGCCAGGTTGTAAGACACGCTTGTCGTTCAACAGCAATCGCCCGAGAACATCTGCTCCCAGTAGCACGTCCACTGGAGCTGGGGTGTAAAACTTGGTGTCAGCTAAAACCAAACCAGACGTCAAAGTCAAAATATGAGGGTCTAGGTCTACTGAGGGTTGTCTACCAACGACAGTGTCCAAAACAATCGCCGAAGTCGTAATGTTCGGGTTGGACGTAGAAGCGGGGGTGAAAGAGAATGTAACTTCCCCTACTAGTCTGGGCACCTTCACATCACCAATACCCCGAACACCTTCCTTGTGAGGTCTAATCTTGAGGCCCAACTGACCCACCAACCAAGATGACAAGACGCATCCCTGAGCACCGGAATCCAAAAGGGCTCGAGCCTTCACAAGGTTACCCTTTAGTCCCCTAACCATCACAGAGGCCGTCGGCAATAGAACGGTCTCCGGGGGAGTAACTGAGGGTGATCGGGGGGACGTTAATTGCTAGTAGGTGGGAAAGCGTACTGCTTCTCCCGAAGAGACGGGTCGTTCATAGCGATCCAGGGGGCTCCACTCTGGCTTATAGCGCCGGCGCTCCAATCGCGAATGTTCTGCGACTAATGGTGGGGATCTATTCTCCCGTGGATTATCAGTAGCGATACCGTAACTATTAGGCTGTGGAATCTGTTCTCGCGATGGAGAATCCCTAGTACCCCCGCCCGTATGGGGTGCACATGGTTCATTAAGGCGTCGAGATTCCACACCATCACCTCCAGAGTTATTGCGGTATCGATTAAAATCGGGGCCCCCGCCCGTGCGGGGTGTCTCTTGGGCGCGTGAGAAATTTTTGCCCTGTGCAGGGCGCTCAAAATTTCTGCGGCTTGGCTCGTGATCTACTTTCTGATTACTTCGATTCATACACAACGAAGGATGATGATTGCCACTACAATACCCACAAGGGTGTGGTCGGGAACATTCTCGCTGTAGGTGCGGGCCCAAACAAAAATAACACCATCCTCTTTGACGAGCTATAGCCCTACGACCTTGAATCCGTTGCTCCATAAACTTCCCACAGCTGGGCATCTGATGCCCAGAACCCTTACAATAGACACAACGCGGGGTTTCCTGTACCGTTGAGTACCGCTTATAAGGTCGAGGATCTTGTCGTCCGGACCTGGCGCGTTTTTTGTGGGATCCGGTTCTGCATCCCTACCCTGAAGAAGAGGGCGAGCGATCTCCGCAATACGGTCCGAAAGATCGTAGCATTGGTCTACATCGTTCTCCACCTCCTTACGGACGTCTGCATCCAGTGTGACACCCTTTTCTAAAAACATCGCGTACTGCTCGTCTACTACTGCCATACGAATTGGTAAGTCTACATATCTATTCAACAATGCTTCCTGCCTATCCGGTCTGTCTAATAAGGCTGCGGCCGTCACCAGCCAGCGCAATTCAGCCCTAATCTTAGCTTTGCAGGAAAGTGCCGACATTGTTGCGAATACCTATACTTATATCTAAATAAAACCAAAATGTGACTTATAATAATAAAGTTACACAACAATATATTTTTTTGTACGAGCTAACCCAAAACAAATTAAGTATTTAATTTTAATTAATAATAACTTTCGCTATATCGTCTATTTATACTAGCAATACCTACTAGTTACATTCAATACTATAATACAAACTAATATCATTCCAATATTAAACCGAATGAAAAAAAATATTTTAATAATTATGACAAAAACGACCTTATTCTCATTGCTATACGGTCGTTAACAGAACCGAATACAATTGCCGGCTTGCAGTAAACAACTCGCACCCGGCAACAGAGAACAAAAGGATCGCGCGGTCGGCGCCGCTCCCATATATTTTTTTACTATAGAATTTTAATTCTCGATTAGCGAAGTAATTTAACACAATTTTAATGCTAATAGTGGTAGACACTGGAACAATAGAACCTACACGGCCTAACAATAGGCATATCCAACGTGCAGTCCAGTATCTTTATAAACTATCCTTAATTTCCAATTATTTATTTTTAAATTTAATTTACACGAAGCGAAGGCTAAAACAATCGTGTCTAAAGTGGTGTTGAACCACGCTCTGCTACCAGAATGTTCAGTACGCTGCCGGTCGTATGTAGGGCAGAAACCACGTTGCCCAAACGCCAAACAAACAAACACGCCGGGGCGTACTTATGTCCGCGATACACGGCTCAAGATGGCACGTTAGATATGCCTAAATCTACCTAATAGGTATGGTTTTGGACTTACTGGTAAGTGTCCCATCAGCAGCTTCTGGACGGCGGCGGTGGGAGGAGCGCTCCCCCTTCTGTAGACCACGCCGGTCGAAGCCCAGCGCTTGGGCTTCGATTCTCTTCAATTGTTGGGAACACTTACACAGAATACCACTCAAAACAACCACATACACAGGGGCCCTACCTTAGGCTACCAAGAAACACCTGAATTTAATATTTAAATGCGATAACCACGTAGCTAGGACGGGAGCACCGAATAGATTAGTGCACACTATGACCGACCGATTCTTTCGCTAGCTAAAGATGGACTGCACGCGCGATCGCGCGCTCATTGGTTCCTAACAATACTACATTTGCTCCTACCGGGATTCGGACCCGGGACCTCTTGACCGAGTAGCCTGTATAGCAAGTGGTACAGACCGCTCGACCAGACGGTCGTCAATGATAATAATATGTAGGTATATAAATACTATAAATATACTAACTAAGCATATAAACATCCATGACTCGTAAACAAATGCTCGTACACATCATACTACATTTGCTCCTACCGGGATTCGGACCCGGGACCTCTTGACCGAGTAGCCTGTATAGCAAGTGGTACAGACGGCTCGACCAGCCGGTCGTCAACTGAGATGCAAAGTCATTTTTTTATATATACTACTACCGCCGCCTATAGTCACCTGCAATAACAAGGAAAAATCACTTGATATTGCAGGTGCGTTGTCATCCTGAGGCCTAAGATACAATGCCGTCCATGTCCAGTAATTACACTGGCTACCTTTCCTTCAATCCGAAACACAGCGAACTGTTTCACGGCTGAAATAAGAAATAACCCAGTTATGCTGTGGGCTGAATTATTTATTTATTTATATGATTACTATCATAAGATACAGTAGTTTTACAGTTATTTATATTAGATTACATTTCTTACTAACTGTTCTTAAATTTAAAGGTACCACACCACAAACACGGCATGCATAAAGCATGCACTTATATTGAATTGAATATTCATATTGAATGATTAGTGGCTTTGAAATATATAAAATATTAAAACAATACATTCATCGTTTGAAGAAGATTTTAGCGATTGCCCCGTTGATTGGTGTAGCTTGAGCCAAGAACGAGGAATATCCTCGTTCCTTTCCCTTCCCTCTCTTCAGGGCACTACATTTTCGGCACAGGGCTCCATCAACTTGCTCGGTAAGGAGATATGCTAGGATCTAAATCAGAAGAATTATATATAAATCCGTGATCAAAACAGTCTCCCAGAAGCACGGTGTCCTCCTGAACGAGGTGCGTCGATTTTTTACGCCAGACCAATCATGCCTGCTGTACAAAAGTCAGGTCCGGTCTTGCGTTGTATATTGCTCGCACCTGTGGGTTGGCTCCGCCAAGTACCTCCTCGGCGCACTGGACAGATTGCAGCGTCGTGCCATGCGTATCATTGATGACGTAGAGATCACAAACAGCCTAGAGTCTCTACAAGAGACATTATACAATTACATTTAAAAGAGCTCAATTTGTTATTTAACAAATTATTAAAATGTTAATCTAGTCTCTTGCAAATGTTATATTCTGTTCTGTACCGACTTCTTTATGATTTTCTTTGAGAAATTGCTTAAGTTTTGTAGTTAGAAAACCTATTTTGTGGGTGCACAAGACCAACAACTGAACTTCCTCCGGTCCTTGGATGTTACAGTACGAGTTCGACTTTCTCGGCCAATCAACAGTACTTGGGAGGGGCTGGTTTCGGTCAAGCCTGAACACCAAGCGGAGTTTACTAAGACCCTGAGGGGCCTGGAATCCACTAAAGAGTCCACAGCCAGCATGAAGCGGAACAAGATATGAACTTTACTAGTGAAAGAAAATATGGCTATTTCATACTTTGCACTTACCTACCTACTTATGCGGATTTTTATGAATATGACTTTATTAAAGTTTTTTGTTAAAGCAGTAAGGGAAAGAATTCGAAGGAATCATGTCCGAAAGCAAAAGATTTTAACTCTTAATGAATCTCGGGAGATGAAGATAGCACCTAGAACCATGTCGCGTATTTTAAAAGATGACTTAGGACTTGCAGCCTATAAGAGACGTACTGGTCATTTCTTAACTGATAATTTAAAAAAGAATAGGCTGGTAAAATCGAAACAACTACTGAAGCGGTACGCAAAGGGAGGTCACAGAAAAATTTTGTTTACGGATGAGAAATTTTTTACAATCGAGCAACATTTTAACAATCAAAATGACCATATTTATGCTCAAAGCTCTAACGAAGCTTCCCAATCAGTCGATAGAGTGCAACGTGAGCACTATCCGACTTCAGTGATGGTTTGGTGGGGTAGCTATGAAGGAGTGACTGAGCCATACTTTTGTGAAAAAGGTCAAAACATCGGCACAAGTGTATCAAGATACCATTCTTGAGAAGGTAGTGAAGCCCCTTAACAACACCATGTTCAATTACCAAGAATGGTCCTTCCAGCAAGACTCGGCGCCTGGTCATAAAGCTCGGTCTACGCAGTCTTAGTTGGAAACGAACGTTTCGGACTTCATCGGCCGTCGTCTAGTCCCGATCTTAATCCGCTGATAATCGGCTTGCTCTAAACGCCATGATATTTTGGAGTCCCTAAAACAATCCGTACGATTGTCAGTGAAATTTTTTCCCATGAAAAGAGTGCGTGCTTCTATTGATAACTGGCCTCAACGTTTAAAGGGATTGTATTGCAGCCAATAGAGACCACTTCGAATTAGCTTTTTATATTTTATATTGTTTCATAATTTTATGTATTAAACTAACACACTGTAAAAGTAATAAATATTATTTGCAATAGAAAAATTTTTTTTCTTTGTAAGTTATTATGGCAAGACTAGGTATATGCTTAACGAAAATAAATAATTCAAAGTAGTTTAAATTTGTAAATTTTGGACAAAGATTACGTGGACTTCGTTTCGTTTGCCAAATATGTAGGTAATTTAATAAAAAAAATTGTAGCACACTACACCCAATTTCGAGGCGCTAATTTTACTAATTTGAACAAATCAAAGGGGAAAAACTAGGAAATAATGGCTGCACAACGTATCTCCGACAGTCATTTCGACGTTTGACACTCGCCGACAAAACGTTTCGTCATGGGGCAGTTCACCGACAGAATCTTTCACCGAATAACGATTCGCCGACAGAAGTATGTAGGCGGACAGCCTGTCGATTCTGTAACAAAACTTGCACCTCACTTCGCAAGTCACTTCGAATTCAACTGTCAAATAGAGCAAAAAATGTATGAAAATTTGCTCTATTTGACAGTTGAATTCGAAGTGACTTGCGAAGTTTGTCGGCGAAGGGTCAAACGGCGAAATGACTGTCGGAAGTACGTTGTAGGTTCGAAATAATAGGAACGGGCTCACAGTTAAATATGCAAGCGGCTAGGCAGCAGGAAGCCGTCTTGGTTCGGCCCGCCGGTAGGCTGCAGCGATGACGCGAGGTCCCGTTGATGGTATTCACGCAGGAACGCTTGTTCCTCCAGTAGGTAGGGCAGTTAGGTGGCACACAGCCCGGGGTAGTCACAGCTCCTGATTCCTGTCCTCTTCAAAGGTACAAGTGGGTACTTCTAAGCGCTGCGCGAAGCTGAGTGTAGGTCACCTTGACTGTCCGTATTAAATTCGAATCCGATTATAGGTCCTGTCACGGCCGCCACTTTGTTCAGGATTAGTCGAACAGGAGAAAATAAAATACTAGGTTTTGTAGATATTAGGATTTACTTGCGGATCGATACAAGATGGTAAGTAGAATGTATGAAACATAGTATTATTTTATTGATTGTAATCGATTGGTAGTCACTTGATTGGTTGTACAAAAGAAAGGAAGAATGTGAGCATTACGGCCATGGTCGCTGGGTTAAAAATACGTTGCAGCGTCAACACTTATCATTAATTGATATTAATGATAAATAATATTTAAATAAATCATAATAAAAAATTAAAATAAAAATAAATCATAACCAATCATATTATTAATCAGGTATCACTTGACTGATGGCTGATTTAGAATGTATAAAAGACTAAAACATTATCTAAATATAATCATTCTGCTGGAACGATGGAGATTTTGGCGATTCTCCTGTTGATTGGTGTGGCTTGGGCCAAGCACGAGGAATATGCAGGGTTAGTTTCGAATACTATTTTTAGACATTGAATAGAAAGTATGTGAAATTATCTAAAGTGTTCTAATATTTGTATTATTTTGCTAATAGATTAATAAATCAAAGGAAGAGTGGGGTGATTCCGAACGCGGGGTACCTCCGAAAGAGTCAGAACGTCATGATAGAAAACAATAAAAAGCGCGTGCTTTAAGTCTGGCATTGAACGCGGGACTCTGGCTTAGCAATAATTGGCAATCCATTATTTCTGGGTGAGAAAGAATCCCGAAAATAGATTGTCATACTATCCTCTTCAATCATGTAGTCAACGGCCACCACGTTTGGACTCTGGAGTTACCCCGAGTTTTGATCTCCATTTTAAGTTTTGCACAACATTACATAAAACACTATGCATTCATGGCTATCATTAGAATTCGAATTTTATTCGGGATATTTACCATTTAATTTATTTGTAACGAGTTCCACAGGGAACTGTTATAGAACACACGACACACACGTGTTGTTTGTTATAGAACAGCGCCTTGAAAAAACAATATAAATGTAAAATCGCTTAATTTTTGCAGTTGGAAAACCTATTTTGTGGGTGCACATGACCAGGAACAGCTGAAATTCCTCCGGTCCTTGGATGTACAGTACGAGCTCGAGTTCCTCGGCCAACCAACAGTCCTTGGGGAGGGGCTGGTTTTGGTCAAGCCTAAACATCAAGCGGACTTCACTAAGACCCTGGAGACCAGCGGTTTACACTACAGAGTCCACAGCGAGGATGTATCGGAGTAAGCTATAAATATTATCTAGTTATAGAAAATTATATCTATTTCATACTTTGTACTAAGCAACCTATTTTGGCGGATTTTATCATATGCTATCGTTTTTTAAGTGCATCTATTTAAATAATATGCTAAACAAATTTGGATTAAAGTTTTTGTTCAAAATTAATGGGTATTGGGGATTTCTTTAGCTTTTAATCCATAGAAGTTTACTTATCTTCTGAATACGTTTAATTTTAATAGCCCCTTAGAATTGGAAAAATGACAATGACTTCTACTTTTTATTTTTCTGCCCCTTACTTGTAAGTAGTATCGGACCTGCTTGGTAGTGATAGTATCCAAACTCTTCATATTTATGTTTCTCCAAATAGGAAGCAACAAGAATACAGGCTGTTCATGGTAATGGTGTTGATACTCGTTAAAACGTTTGCATTTTCTTGCTGCTTAAGTTACATAATTAATTAAGGCGAAAGCAATGTTGAATTAGTCTAAGTAACTTATAGAAAATACTGTTATTCTATACTCCTTAATTTCAGAGCGCTAAAGTACGATGACGAAGCCATCGAAGCAAGAGCAAGTGAAATCCTATCCAGAAATGAAACTCGAATCCCGTATAACAATTACCAAAGACTGGCTGTTGTAAGTAGTGAATTTAATACTGATACTTTGTAGGAGTTTTGAATTTGACTTATAATAAAAATAACCTTGACACTTGTTACAACTTTTACTGTAAATTTCACACATCAATCAAAATTTTAGTATAACCAGTACCTTGAAGATATGGCAAGAAGATACCCCACCAGAGCCACACTAGTGACAGGTGGCACTTCCTTCGAGCGTCGTCCTATTAGATACTTGAGGATCTCGTCCACAAACTTCAACGACCGCCGCAAACCAGTCATATTCATTGACGGAGGCATGCACGCTAGAGAATGGATTTCACCACCCACCGTGACCTGGGCCATCCGCAAGCTGCTCGAAGACGTCACCGAGCCTGACCTTCTTCAGAGATTCGATTGGATTCTACTACCCATCGCAAATCCGGACGGATATGAATTTAGTCATACAAACGTGAGTATTGAATTGAGTTATTTTGTATATTTACAACCTTTCTGCATACCTCAAATGTAAAGTAGAGAGAGCAATCTCTGGTCACAGTGATGATACGGAATGTGATTGGCATGTGTTAAATAAAGAAATAACAGTACAGGAATGCGATTCTATTGCTCATAGATTCTGCGAAAAAAAATAAGGATAGTTTTGTACCATCAGTTTTGTGATTCCTAATTCCAATTTTTTAGTTAAATCATGAACAAAGGTACTATACGTTTATTCCGAATGAAGGCTTCAAACTAGAGTAAACATCGCGATGGCTTTATTCTTCGCTTCAAAATTGATACGAATATATACTCCCATGCGCACTGGCGATGTATAATAATACGTGATTTCAACTTCCGTGTAATTCCTTCATCTTCTAATAACCAAATTAACGTCAATGGGCTTCTATTGCTTTCATTATTTTTTTGCACAAAAATGATACATATAGTCGTGTCTCATTCTCTCCTAGTCGACAAGTAAGAAAAGAATACAATGACCGACTTTGCAATAATAAAAATTGGTGATAAAGAAATAAAATAAACCCTTTACTAAATATTCCTAAGTGCTGAAGATTATAATCATCCTCCTGTTACGTCTGATATGACGCCAATATATTTAAATCTTCAGTGTCTAAGTTAACATACTACTATATGAGATATATTTATAGAGATATATTTTATCTACAAAATGGAATTAATATAATTCCTTGTATTTTTGTACAACTTCATAAATCGAAATAATTCTAATCGTATCGTAAAACAAGACGTGACAACTTTCTCCAAAGAATTTAATACAAGTAATGCAAAGTGAAATTTATGACCAAAACCGCAGGATTCGCTGAGTTTATCCTAAAGTTCTAAGTAACTCTTGAAATAATTTTACTGGGGAATAGTGAGCGCAATATTTCACTGAGCAGTGAGCACTGTGTTCCGGCGTAGTCTTATCATAATCAATTTTCGATTACAAAAATTTTACATTACCATCCTTAATCTAAAGAGAATTTCCTTCGAAGTTCTTTTGTAAACCAAAATAACTTTGGGTAAAAAATAACAACTACGGCGTGATTGCGAAATTTGCGAATAATCTTAATTACTTTTTAATGCGATTGATTTATTTTAACTCCTGATTTTATGATAAAAATATTGCTTTAAATTCAAAGATTAAATGCAAGGCATTAAGCTAACGATAGTGCTATTTTTATTGAAATATGAAATCACATCAATGTAATCATAGTTTGCTTGTAATAGTACCAACCCGCATCGGGCCCGCGTGGTGGTGTTATGGCCCAAACTCCTCATGCGTTCCTCCCATGTAGGAAGGCCGGTGCCCAGCAGTGGGACGTATATAGGCGGGTGATGATGATGATGATGATGAATAAAACATATTTTTAATCTTATTACAGAGCCGTTTTTGGAGAAAGACACGCTCAACTAACACTTCTCCTATGAGTGGTTCATGCCCTGGTGTCGATGGAAACCGTAATTTCGCCTTCTTCTGGAACACAGTTGGTGCCAGCAGCAATCCTTGCGCAGAAACTTACGCCGGTAACGTTCCCTTCTCCGAAATAGAAACAAGGGTAGTCAGAAACATTGTAAATGAACATCTATCTAGAATGGGTATGTACATCACTATGCACAGCTTCGGAAGCATGATATTATACCCATGGGGACACGATGGTTCTCTATCCAACAACGCCTTGGCTCTGCATACAGTTGCTATTGCAATGGCCAATGCTATCCACACTTTGGCCCAGCCTAACTTCCCGAGATACGTCGTTGGTAACTCAGTAAATGTCATTGGATATCCTGCTTCTGGTGCTGCAGAAGATTGGGCTCACTCCGTTGGTGTTCCTCTTGCCTACACCTACGAACTGCCTGGACTTTCTGGTGGACTCCAAGGCTTCAATTTACCACCACAACATATTCAACAGGTCTGCCGTGAGACTTGGGCAGGTATTGTAGCAGGAGCGAGAAGGGCAGCTAATTTTATTAAAATTCAACCCTAAGTTATTTTTGATATTAAAAGACTGTGATTATAATTTGTAATTTATTTTAATCTATAACTTCTTGATGATGATGATCAATTTGGCAGTTGCTGCGACAGCGGTTGGACCAAAAAAGTTTAAAATAATGTTTTTTTATGTTGTTTAAATATTCAATAAATGAAACTTAGCACTGAGTCATAATTTGTTCCAGTTGCTATTGAGACAGCAAGCAGGGCGCTCGTGGTGCTCCAAAGATAAAAACTTACTTTGTTAAAGATATTAGGTTCCTGAGCCGTCTACTTACTTCATTGATTTGACAAGCTGTGTAGGCAATGTTAATCCCGTCATAAGTTATCGCGGGTGTCGGACTCCAATCCAGTCTACTCCTTAACCTGCTGCTACCCTCAATCATTGCCTGTGATTTAACTGGATTAACAATGAGTCCAAAAGACTTGTTGAAGGCACTACTTTAGTCCAAAAGAACAATCGCCGTGAGTCGTGATTATTAGGAAGATATTGTAGTAGTAAAAGTATATAGCGTCTGCTTGTGATATTGATAGGTACCTAATGTACTTAAGGTTGCTTTTGAATTTGTAAGTAGAAAATGTGTAAGACGTTTTTTAGAATAGTAAATGATCTGAGAAATTGTAATCGGCAGGTACAAATCATTGTATTCAGATTGTATATTGTTAAGGAAGCGATGGTGGTAGAATTTATAGTAGCCGTAATATGTGAGGAATTGTGAAATCTAGAACGGGATGGGAATATAATTTACCCTTCATCCCCTACTATCCTGCAGACACACACAATTTATAGCCTACTGTATTGGATATAATTATGTAGATACTTCACAAAGCAAGTAAGGGTAAGAGGGAGCTGTAATTATCGAATATGATTTTTCTTTTTTTTACATGCCTGTGGTGGCAAACCAGCGTGCAGAGCGTCTGATGTTTAGCTGTTATATCAACAGAAAGCGTTATATTAACAGTTTAGGGTACGATTCCCCAACATAACACTTTCTCAAGTAAAGCGCGCTCCGCTTGGTGAGATAAAAGGACTATACTGAGAAAGTATGGATGCTGACCAAATTAATAATAAGTACCTATGTAATTTGTATCTATTTATCCATAGTTGTCATTTTAATAGTTGTTTCAATTTATATCAGCAATCTGATATCATTAACAATTTTGATAAATGTTGGAAATAATATTGACCATATTCATGAATTTTCTAAACAGTACAACTTCAACAATAATCCATGTGTTTTAAGTTTGATTTGTTTTTATTGGTAACAGTAGCGTATTTTTTCTGAATTTGTGAAAAAAGCGCCATATTTAAACTTAGACAACATCCCAATTGTAGACTTAAAATGGAAAATATTATAAAAATCATAAAGTAAGCAAATTAATTAACGTTTAAGCAATTTACAAAGCAAATGTGCCTCGCTATCAGATATTAATTAAATTGGTGTTTGAGTTCAAAAATGATCTAAATATAAATTAAATGGAGTGTGACCTTGGCCTTCTCTCGTGGCTTTAATATTCTCTAATCTGTGCCATAATTGACTTTCAAATACATTCTTAAGATGTTTCTGTCTTCATTCTTTGTTCTAAGTTTTAATTTCTTAATTTTCTTTCAACCTTAAAGGCATAAGGCGACAGCGGGAAGTCAGTCTATGGAGCAAGTCTGTACAGGTGGCCAAAGTCCAACTTGAAATCAATCAAATAAAATGATTTTAAGTTTCATTTTGGCTACATATATGGACTTACCCCATAGACGGACTTCCCTGCTGTCACCTCACCTATGTTTGAAAGACATATCATCACCAGCCTATATACGTCCCACTGTTGGGCACAGGCCTTCCTACATGGGAGAAACACATGAGGAGTTTGGGCCATAACACCACCACGCTGGCCCAATGTGGGTTGGTGGGTTAAAGCGGTTGCAGTAACAATCGGGACAGGAAAAGGAAAGGACAGGAAAGCAGGAATTTTCTGATCGGTTTGGTTGGTGGTAGAGCTTTTTCTAAACGTGGCTAGCTACCTTCATCTTACCTAATTCTGTCATCATAACAATAATGTACCAGCATTGTTGTGTTCCGGCAGCTAGGTAACATGGCCAGTTCCGCTGTGGTTGAGGACCCCGGGTGCAGCTTTCATCTTCAGCCTTATCATCATTTCCCATCAAGTGAGATGAGAGCTTATCTGTTAATACTTAAAAAATCATAGCATAACAAGCCTTCTACTACCGAGGATTGGTATCCCAAGTCTTAGGTAGCTCTGTGGTCAGTAAAGCCACCAGGACCCAGCTGTGAAAGATCGCTGGTTCGGTTCCCGCCCAGGATATATGATTTGTTTCATGTGTAGATTTATGTTTCTAAGTTATATCTTAAAAGGGCTTAAGGTTTAAGAGTTAACTTGTGCTAACTCATAAATCTGACGAAAACTTAAGCTTCATCTTAAGATGTTGACATCTTCAGGTACAGATGACAGCACATCAAGTTAACAGTTGCACTAAGAATGCCGCCTCTATTACAAACGAAGTAAGAGCAGTCTCAATGTCTTTGGAACTTGTCTTGGAAAGCTTTCCTTACTAAGCTGATAAATTGGAAATAGGCATTTTGAATAGAACTCTTGAATTCCTTGTATGAGAATCTTTTTATTTCATTTCGTAATGACTTCCACTCTTTTTCGCAACACTTATGACTGGGTACTGAGACGCAAAGTCAAATTACACGAAAATACCTATCATAATCTTTATATCAATTAATGATAAATCATATTTAACTTGACTGATGGCTGATTAAGAATCTATAAAAGACTAAAACATTATCTAAATATAATCATTCTGCTGGAACGATGAAGATTTTGCCGATTCTCCTGTTGATTGGTGTGGCTTGGGCCAAGCACGAGGAATATGCAGGGTTAGTTTCGCAATCAATTTTTAGACATTGCATAGAAAGTATGTGAAATTATCTAAAGTGTTCTTATAGTAGTGTATTAGTTTGCTAATAAATTAATAAATCAAGGGAAGAGTTCGGTGACTCCGAACGCGGGGTACCCCTGAGGGAGTCAGAACGTCAGGATAGATAATAATAAAAAGCCCATGCTCTAAGTCTGGCATTAAACGCGAGACTCCGTCTCAGCAAAAGTTGGCAATCCATTTTTTCTGGGTGAGAAGGAATCCCCAAAATAGATAGAGTCAAACTATCCTCTTCAATCAATTAGTAAACAGCCACGGTTTGGTCTTTGGAGTTACTCTGCGTTTTGATCCTTATAACATAACTTAAAACACTGTATAAATTCATGGCTATCATTAGAATTCGAATTTTACTCGGAATATTTACCATTTAACACCATACCATACCATTATATGGTAATATAACAGCGCCATGAAAAAACAGTATAAATGTAAAATTGCTTAATTTTTGCAGCTGGAAATCCTATTTTGTGGGTGCACATGATCAGGAACAGCTGAAATTCCTCCGGTCCTTGGATGTACAGTACGAGCTCGAGTTCCTCGGCCAACCGACAGTCCTTGGGGAGGGGCTGGTTTTGGTCAAGCCTAAACACCAAGCGGACTTCACTAAGACCTTGGAGACCACCGGTATACACTACAGAGTCCACAGCGAGGATGTATCGGAGTAAGCTATATATATTATCTAGTGATAGAAAATTATATCTATTATATCTATTTCGTACTTTGTACTTACCAACCTACTTGGCGGATTTTTATCAAATGTTATTAATTTTAAAATGCTTCAATATAAATAATATGCAAAAAAAAATGTGATTAAAGTTTCTGTTCAAAATTAATGGTATTCTTCAGATTTTA
Organism: Nymphula nitidulata; assembly: GCA_947347705.1. Classification (NCBI taxonomy): domain Eukaryota; kingdom Metazoa; phylum Arthropoda; class Insecta; order Lepidoptera; family Crambidae; genus Nymphula; species Nymphula nitidulata. The sequence goes on from OX374636.1 coordinate 15,409,561, forward strand.
ATAATAATAATAATAATAATAATATTTATACACTCACACCTATTATCTAGCTCAAAGTAAGCATCATTAAGAGCTTGTGTTATGGATACTAGATAACGGAGAAATAATGATAATAATATGTATATAAATATTAGAAATATACTAAATAAACATATAAACATCCATGACTCGTAAACAAATGTTCGTACTCATCATACAAACATTTGTTCCTACCGGGATTCGAACCCGGGACCTCTTGACCGAGTAGCCTGGGGTACAGACCACTCGGCCAGGCGGTAATCTATGGATGTTCACTTAACTTTTGCATGTGTTTAATTTTAATTGCTCCTTATCATTTCAAAAAGTCAATGAGTTCTCCTTTTTATTTCTTTAATCCTTTTGCCCTATACTTGTTATCAGTATTGGACCTGCTTGGTAGTGATAGTGTCCAAGTTCTTCATATTTATGTTTCTCCAAAAAGGAAGCTTTCCTACAAGAATACAGGCTATTGATTACTCGATATCACGTTTGGTTTTATTGCTGCTTTAGTAACAATATTAATTGAGGTGAAGGCAATGTTGAATTACTCTAGGTTGGTTAATATTATTATTCTAATAAACATCTTGATTTTAGAGCTATAAAGTACGATGATGAAGCCATCGAAGCAAGAGCAAGTGAAATCTTATCCAGAAATGAAGCTCGAATCCCGTATAATAATTATCAAAGACTGGCTGTTGTAAGTAGTAAATTTAGTACTAATACTTTTTAGAAACAAACGAAAGATGATCATCTGATCATTCTGAAGTTGCTACATTACGAGAACAATAAATAATATTTTAATAAAAATATTGGTAACTACTTACCGTTTTTCAACGTAAGAGATTTGAATTTAACTTATAATAAAAATAACCTAGACACTTGTTACAACTTATACTGTAAATTTTACACGTCAATCAAATTTTTAGTTCGACCAGTACCTTGAAGATATGGCAAGAAGATACCCTACCACAGCCACACTAGTGACAGGTGGCACTTCCTTCGAGGGTCGTCCAATCAGATACTTGAAGATCTCGTCCACAAACTTCAACGACCGCAGCAAACCAGTTATCTTCATTGACGGAGGCATGCACGCTAGGGAATGGATTTCACCACCCACTGTGACCTGGGCCATCCGCAAGCTGCTCGAAGACGTGACCGAACCTGACCTCCTTCAGAGATTCGATTGGATTCTACTACCCGTCGCAAATCCGGACGGATATGAATTCAGTCATACAAGCGTGAGTATTGAATTGAGTTATTTGTATGTTTACAACCCTTCTACACAGCTCAAATGTCAAATACTTAGCAGAAAGACCAATCTCTGGTCAGAGGGAATGTGATTGGCTTGCGTTAAATAAAGAAAAAATAGTACAGAATTATCAGGTACAGCATAGATTATGCGAAAAGAATAAGGATAGATAGTCTTAGACCATCAGTTTTGTGATTCCAAATTCCATTTTTTTTGTTAAATCATGAACAAAGGTACTATGGACTTATTCCGAATGAAAGCTTCAAATTAAAGTAGACACCGCGATTGCTTTATTTTTCGCTTCAAATTGACACGATTATTTACTCCAATGCGCACTAGCGATGTAGAATAACACGTGAATTCAACTTCCGTGTAATTCCTTCATCATCTGATAACCAAATTAAAGTCAATGCGTTTCTATTTATTTCATTATTGTTTTGCACAAAAATGGTACAGTCGTGTTTCATTCTCCCAGTGGACAAGTAAGAAAAGAATACAACGACCGACGATGCAATGATAAAAATTAGTGGTAAAGAAATAAAATAAACTCTTTACTAAATATCCCTAAGTGCTGACGATTATAATCATCCTCCTGTTACGTCTGATATGACGCATATAATCTTCAGTGTATAAGTAAACATACTATTATCTTAGATATATCTATAGAGATATATTTTATCTACAAAATGGAATTATTATAATTCCATGTATTTTTATATACCTTCATAAATCGAAATACTTTTAGTCGCATCGTAAAATAAGACGTTATAACTTTCTCCAAAGAATTTCATACAAGTAACGCAAAGTGAAAACGATGAACAAAACCGCAGGATTCGCTGAGTTTATCCTGAAGTTCTAAGTATCTCTTGAAATAATTTTACTGAGGAATAGTGAGCGCAATATTTCACTGAGCACTGTGTTCCGGTCTTGTCGTATCGTAATCAATTCTCAATTTGAAATTTTCTACATTACCAACCCTAATGTAAAGCGAATTTCCATCGAAGTTCTTTTGTAAACCAAAATAACTATGGCTAAAAAATAACAACTATGGTGTGATTGCGAATAATCTTAATTACTTTTTAAAGTGATTGATTTATTTAACTCCTGATTTTATGATAAGAAATACCTATTGCTTAAAATTTAAAGATTAAAGACAGGCATTAAGCTGATGATAGTGCTGTTTTTATTATAATATCAAATCACGTCAATGTAATCATAGTTTGCTTGTACTTAAACATATTTTTATGTTATTACAGAGCCGTTTTTGGAGGAAGACCCGCTCAACTAACACTTCTCCTTTGGCTGGTGTATGCCCTGGTGTCGATGGAAACCGTAATTTCGACTTCTTCTGGAACACAGTTGGTGCCAGCAGCAGTCCTTGCAGTGACACTTACGCCGGTAACGTTCCCTTCTCCGAAATCGAAACAAGGGTAGTCAGAAACATTGTAAATGAACATCTATCTAGAATGGGTATGTACATCACTATGCACAGCTTCGGAAGCATGATATTATACCCATGGGGACACGATGGTTCTCTATCCAACAACGCCTTGGCTTTGCATACAGTTGGTATCGCCATGGTCAATGCTATCCACACTCTGGCCCAGCCTAACTTCCCGAGATACGTCGTTGGTAACTCAGTAAATGTCATTGGATATGCTACTTCTGGTGCTGCAGAAGATTGGGCTCACTCCGTTGGTGTTCCTCTTGCCTACACCTACGAACTACCTGGACTTTCTAGTGGACTCCAAGGCTTCAACTTACCACCACAACATATTGAACAGGTCTGCCGCGAGACTTGGGCAGGTATTGTGGCAGGAGCGAGAAGGGCAGCTGATCTTATTACAATTCAACCCTAGGTTATTTTTGATATTAAAAGACTGTGATTATAATTTGTAATTTATTTTAAAACCTCCTAATCTATAACTTCTTGATGATTATGGTCAATTTGGCAGATGCTGTAATAGCGGTTGGACCAAAAATGTTTAAAAATAATGTTTTTTTATGTTGTTTAAATATTCTTTGTTATAGATATAGATATTAGTGTTATAGATATTAGGTTGCCTAATATCTATAACAAAGTTACAGCCTGTGCCTAGCAATGGGACTTATACCGATTGTGAGGAAAACGCTCTCGAAAACAAAGGCAGACGGCAGGGTCTGTTTCTTTTTAATTTATTATTGTAATACCTACAAGAACTGTTTGTATGGAACAGCTAATTTTTTTACGCGATTTCAAAATTGTTTTCAAACAAATCGTGCTTAGTCGTCTGTACTAGGTAGTAAGCCCGTATGTAGGGTCGTCTGGGTAGTTCATACTGCCTTAGTGTAGCCATTGTAATTACTGGGCGTGGACGGTATTTCATCTTGGGACTCAGGATGACAACGCACCTGCAATATCAAGTGATTTTTCCTTGTTATTGCAGGTGTCTATAGGCGGAGGTAACCACCACCAGGTAGATGGTCAGCTTGTTTGTCATCTAGTTGTAAAAAAAAGGATTACCAGCACAGTCGTCTGCCTTCTTCCCTTACACTCTTTATAGGCTGGTGATGCTGGCTACTCCAGCTAATCGTTCAAGAATCGAATGGCTAAAAGACCACTATGCCCTACCTCTTTTGCTATTTTTGCGATTGTCAGGCTCCTGAGTTCCTCATAGCTTCTATTTGTTGAAGGTGTCAATAGACACTTACCGTGGTAGATAATCTGCTTGCTAATAAATACAGGTTTAACAAGCAACATATTAAAGCGTGAACTCAAACGCTAGTTTTAGATTATTTTCTTCGATACCTTTAACTTAACAGATGGGAGAGTTGCAGCTGGAAAGAACTTAATGTGATGCTGCTAGAGATTTGGGGGCAGCGTCAGCTATCTCATTACTGAGAATGGCTATAGGCTTTCACAAAAGCAGAATGTTATGTCATATACTTTTTCTAGCTCTTTATGTTAAATCATAGCGTTATGTTAACAGTATAGAGTCTAAGGTTCGTATAACAGAACATTTCTCAGTAACGAATCTAGTTTTTAAACAAATAATACGAGATTTAAATTTAGACCTTTACTTGAAACGTTATACATTGATCAACTCTCAGCTAAGGAATTGCCTATTTTAGAACGATACCTTCTTACGTCCGCGCTCAAGTAAAAATTTGATCTTTGTTTATGATTCTCAAGGAACGGATCACGTACTATACTCCCAAATAAAGTTGCAATGCTAGTTCAATATACTTGACATAACTTAGCGCTATATTGTTTTATAATCTGACGGGTTATATTCGCCCATGTTTTGACAGTTTCGCTTTTCTGTACTTGTCATTGTTGCTTTGTCAATTATTGATTCTAGTTTCAGCTGATTGAGTCTTAAAATGCAACCTGTAATAAGCTGGGTAATTAAGTAGTGATCTACACTTAAAACTAGTTTTGAGTGATTCGAGTTCAAACGATGCTTGAGCCGCGTTCTTTAATACGGGCCTTAGTGCCCCTGCTCACCACATTTTACCTCTATGAACACTGACGACCTTTAATTAAAGCAATACCTCTAGCACGAACTCTTTTAAATTTCGAATCGCCATCGTATCGAGTTTCTTAAAATTCTTCGAGTTTCTTAAATATCGAGTTCTTGATCTTCTCGATCTTCTTATAAGAGTGCGTGAACGCTAGATTACGATTCGAAATTTGAAAAATGTTCGTGCTAGGAGTACAGGTACTAACTTATTTGGCTGCGATCTTCTGTAAGTTAAAGATGCTGACGTCAGGCTCACTGAATTCAAGAGGATATACCTCTATGCACTCCATCTCCTTACTCATACTTGGAATTGTTATGAAAACAATTATGCTATAACGATCGTCAATGATGATTGTATATAGTTGTAGTTATACAAAAAAAATGACTTAATAAAACAAAATAAAAGAATTCAGTCTTTCTTTATTAAGTTAATTGTCTAGGATAGAGGAACAAATAAATCACCAGCTCTTCTTACGCCAGCTGCTACACCAGCCCAAGTCTCACGGCACACTTGTTCGATATATTGAGGTGGTATGTTGAAACCCTCAAATCCTAAAGAAAGACCAGGAAGCTCAATAGTGTAACTCAAGGGAACCCCAACATAATGAGCATAATCTTCTGCCGCACCTGCGGCTGGGTAACCAATAACGAGAACAGAGTTACCGACGATGTATCTGGGGAAGTCCGGAAGAGCGTGACTATGGATTGCCTCAGCCATCACAATACCAACTGTGTGGAGAGCTAAGGCATTGTTAGAGAGAGTGCTATCATGACCCCATGGGTACAGAATCATGCTGCCAAAGCTGTGCATCGTAATATACATGGCCATTCTACTAAGGTGTTCATTGATGATATCCCTGACGACTCGGGTCTCGATTTCAGAGAACGGTACATTGCCAGCGTATATGTCACTGCAAGCAGAGTTGCTAGTGCCGACTGTATTCCAGAAGAAGTCGTAGTTTCGGTTTCCATCAACACCTGGGCATAAGCCACTCAGAATTGAGGTATTAGTAGAACGAGTCTTCCTCCAAAAACGGGACTGCAATAGAAAATAAGGTCTTAATTAACACTTTTGACAATAAAACATTCTACTTTGGCATTTTAGGTTTAATGTCAATCGTTCCAATTGAACACGAAAATGAAAGATGAGATGTCTAACGTTTCTACAATTAAAATGTCAAAGCCTTGTATCTTTATTTTCATATGCAAGTACAGAAAATTTCCGCCTATTTTATAACGATATTCTATAGATAAGTTGCCTGTCATCTTACTTGTTATCAATCATCCAAACGTTCCAATTCATTTCGGTGGAAATGAAAGCCTAAGCACCGAAACTAACTAACTTTTGTTCTTAGAGAATTTACTCGAATCCTTTAAGCAAAAGTTATTGCAGGACCATTCATATTCTGGCTACAAGATAAAACTTACACTGGTGTGAGTGAATTCATATCCATCAGGATTGACGATAGGAAGTAGAATCCAGTCGAATCTCTCAAGGAGGTCTGGTTCTGTGACGTCTTCAAGCAGTTTGTGAATGGCCCAGGCCACAGTGGGTGGTGAAATCCATTCTCTGGCGTGGATACCACCGTCAATGAAGATAACTGGTTTGCTGTAGTCCTCAAAGTTTGTAGTGGAGATCTTTAAATATTTGATAGGGCGTCCTTCAAAGGAATTGGCAGGTGACACTAATGTAACTCTATCGGGGAATCTTCTTGCTATATCTTCAAGATACTGATCAAACTGAAAAAAAATGTGTTTAAAATCAAAACAAGAGTGTGGCTTGAAAAAAGGTAATTTTCTTTAGTTTTGACAAAAGCATTTATATTTTTTTGCATCTTTGTGCACCTACCACTTCGTATCTTTGATAATTGTTAAACGGGATTTTAGCACCATTTCTACTTAGGATTTCCTTTGATCTTGCTTCGATTGCCTCATCTTCCTTCTTTAAAGCTCTATATGAAACAAATTAAATAAGTTCTTTAAAAACATGATTAATTGTATTGGTTTTTCTAATAGATATCAAAATAGATATGTAAGAATCACAATACGATTAAAATTATCAGATGAAGTGGGTTTAGTTGGTAAATGGCACTTAAGTACTTCTATCTAGTGATAAAACGTTACACGTGGTAATGAGTTACACGGAGTTAATTAGTTTATTGAATGTTTCATACCCGGACGTAATTAATATTTTTAAAGATTATAATAATTCTAGAATTGTTCAAACCTAAACAATCTAACTTAAAAATATTCATCATCATCGTCATCACCAACCTATATACGTCCCACTGCTGGTCACAGGCCTTCCTACATGGGGAAACACATGAGGAGTTTGGGCCATAACACCACCACGTTGGCCCAATGCAGGTTGGTGGGCTAAAGCGGTTGCAGGAACAACCGGGACCAACGGCTTAACGTGCCTTCCGAAGCACGGAGGAGCTCGAGATAACAAACTTTGATTGACCCATTCCAGGATCGACCATGGCGAAAGTTGCTTTGTTTTTCGTATCGAAACCAGAGCGCTCAAACCAATACGCCACCGAGCTCCTCTTCAAAGCAATACGCCACCGAGCTCCTCCCCTCATTAAGAACAAGCTTTTAACTTATTGAAAAATCTTCTCTTTTAGCTGATGATGAGAAGAATATATTATTATATCCATGCTCATAGTTACTATCTTTCTCATTCTGAATTAAAATGGGAGACAGACAACTCCAATTTAGTTACATTAATTTAGTGCAGAATCAGCTAGCACTAGTAATTAATTAACTGCTATCAATTAAAATCAAGCAGGCAAGAATATACTAAAACTAAAACAAGAAGGAGCTTGTTGGTGGAGTGGCGCTCGTTGGCGGTTTGGTTCAGATTATTATATATTCCGATGGGTTTTATTAAAATTTGTAATCTTAAACTCCACTGTGCATCGGAATTTGGTGATCCCGGTTGTAATTACAACCGCTTCAAACCACCAACCTGTGTTGTTCCAATGTGGAGGTTTTATGGTCTATACTTGTCATATGTTTCTTCCATATATGAAGGCTTCCAGCGGTGGGACGCGAATATATGCTGCTAATGACGTAGAAAAGGAAACTCAGGTAGGAGCAGGGAAATTAAAGATGGGTATTCAATTTTAAACCTCTCAAACTTCTTCATGACTGAAAATAAACCCACAAACTATGTGAAGAGCAATCAAACCTAAAGAATTAAAGCGCAAATTGAAAAGTACGGATGAAATACGAAACACGAAGCTATGTAGCTTTTGTTGGAAATAATGGGTAACATTCATTCATGTTTCATGATTAACAATAATCATGGAATAAGACTGGTAATTTAAGTACGAAACTTCGGAAATCATTCCCTAAATGGTCTTCAGGGTAGTCGTAATAACAATACATCATCATCATTATCTTTATCATAACCAGGCTATAAATGGTCCACAGCTGGGCATAAGTCTTGCTACATGGGAGAAAGCCGTGAGAAGTTTGGGCCTTCACACCATCACGCTTGCCCAATGTGGGTTGATAGTGATAATAACAATGAAATCCTTTTCACCCGTCCAGCATCAAAAAACAGACACAATTGATTTTTCAATTGTCATAGCCCTTCGGTGGGATAACGCCGCTTGAGGGATTGAATTTAAAAAAATCAGATAAACGATTTGCAAATAGGAATCATTGACAGAATTTATTGGTTAGTTAATGTCTAAGACTTAAATGACTTCAATGGCAGCATCCTCGTACGTTAGAAGTAAGTTATCGCTTACTGTATAGTTTCAGAGTTTAAGGAGTAATAAGAGTTTAAGTTATTACAGAACGCGGCTCAAGCATCATTTGAACTCGAATCACTCAAAACTAGTTTTAAGTATAGACCACTACTCAGTTGCCCAGCTTAATACAGGTTGCGTTGTAAGACTCAATCAGCTGAAACTAGAATCAATAATTGTCAAAGCAACAATGACAAGTACAGAAAAGCGATACCCGTCTAATTATAAAACAATAAAGCGTTATGTCAAGCATATTGAACAAGCATTACAACTTTATTTGGGAGTATAGTACGTGATCCGTTCTCAAGAATGATGTCGACCATACTTAGCTAAACAAAGATCAAATCTTGACTTGAGCGCAGATTTTGACGTAAGTAGGTATCGTTCTAAAATAGAGTATGAGTTGATCAATGTATAACGTTTCAAGTAAAGTTCTAAATTTAAATCTCGTATTAAAATTTGTTTCAAAACTAGATTTGTTACTGAGAAATGTTCTGTAATACGGACCTTAGTTTTTTGAGGTTGAGGAATGCTTCCAACGGAGGTTTTCTCAAACGGCTAATGAGTACTGCATGGAGTTCTTCTGCGTGAAAAAAATTATACAGTGTGGGAAATGCGAGTTTGATACCACGTTGCAGTTGGTGGTATTAAAAAATGGGTACGCGCCTATATAAGACTGTATCGTATACAATCTTTTATTGCACAATTAGAAAAGATTAAATTTGATATATTTAATCTTTTCTAATTGTGCAATAAAAGATTGTGTAGCGTAGTAGCGTTATCGAATGAAATTTGTTTGTTTACAGACTAATCAATGATTGACCAATCAGTGAAATAAAAAATTTGTTTTTGTGTAACTTGACGATTCTAATAGTCATTTTTAATTTTACCTCATTGTAATTTAATAGAAGGGAGTTATTGAGCTAATGTAAGTTAACATGACAAATTATTAATATATTATGATTATTTTGAATTCTCGTTAATCTGTAAGGAACTCAGATAGGTTCCCTTTTCTACAAAAGATGGAAATAATACAGTTAGTTATTACATAAACAATATCGATAATTTTATACCAGGTGGGCCGTCAGCTTGTTTGTCATCTAGTTGTATAAAAAATACTAGGCACATTTTGGTGCCTTTTCCATACATTTTTATTTGTATGTAAGGCTTTGAATAACTTGAACTTTAGAATCATCATCAACAAGAGCCTCTATATATACGTCTACTGCCGGGCACAGGCTCAGTCCACCCTAAATGGGAGAAATACATGAGGATTTTGGGCCATAACTCCACCACGCTGGCCCGATGCAGGTTGTTGGGTTGAAGCGGTGGCAGTAACAACCGCACCAACGGCTTCACGTGCCTTGCGAAGCACAGAGGAGCTCGAAAGTTGAAATTTCGGCTAGCGGATTCGTGGCGGGTCCACAAGCAAAATCACTGATTTTGTTATTTTGACCCCCATTTCAGAACCTTCATTTAATATTTATTTAAACTTTAATTAATTAAGACCAGCCTTATTGTCACCAAAAGTTTCACAAAGACGACCTGCAATGTCCCTAAAAAGTTGGTGAGCTCCTGGGCCCCAAGGTCCTAAAGTCTCAACCCCAAATGGCTCAAATATGTAGTCCCCAGATAAACCAGCATATTTGCGCCGTTTGAGGGATTCTGCAGAAACAGCAGCTGATCCTGGTGTCGATGAAGTGTTTGAAAGGTGGGACATGGCTAAGGTGTCGACACAAGTAGCGTCCCACACCAAAGACTTACCCATCTTCCAAGGAACAAGAGTCATTCCGTCAGGCCTCTTCCCATCATCGCGCGCTAAGCCGTTAGGCTCCAGAGCAGCAGGAGCCCCGGAGGTAAGAGCCCGACGAATGATATGATTTATATCGGCATGCCTCGAAAAGCGACCTGCACTTCTTGCACAAGAGAGGCCATGGTGACCAAGGTCATCGACCATACTACCACAACGGCAACGGTGAGGGACATGGACATTGCAGATGGTTCCTAAACGCAAACTGGTAGCAATGCGAAATGCAGTGCGATCAAGGAATGTACCTAAATTAGCCGAAGGCAAAGCCTGTAACCATAAACCAGATTCCCACTGTTCCACGGCCAAGAGACGGGCTCGATCCACTGAACTGGTTGACGTGTTTAAAAGATTGTCCCGCACCAATTCGCAGAGAGGCCCGTCCCGTTGTTTCTGGGAGCAGGGGGAAATAGGAAAGTCCGAGTTAGGGCAGGCCACTGACCAGCTAGATTTGGCTTCGGTGAAGTAGGACACTTCAGAAGTAATTAAACATTCACTCGAAATTTTTTCAATTAAAGGACGCGTACTATAAACAGAGGATAAAAAGGCCGGTAGAGAAACACTTGATAATTTTCTTATACCTAAACCACCGAAACTCACCGAAAATCACAAAGATTAATATTAAGAACTGTTGAAAGAGTTACAATTTGGCGGACGTAATGCCATTAGGCATTCTCTACCAGTCAACCAGAAAGTTAAGTCCAAAATGATTAAAAAGGCAGTGCAAAACAACTGTTTTAAAATTTTAAATACACTATAACATGTGAATACACATATGCATACTGAAATTTACATTTTAGATATTCAGGAGCATATGAATCATTTAGTATAGAAAATAGAGTGGACAGGATTCGAAGATCCATTCGTTGGCGGATGGTCAGCCAATTTAAAACCCTACGGAATGAAGAAATGTGGTCATACTTACGAAGATTGAAAATGAAACGTATACAATTGTTGAGTAAGCGATCCAATTTGTTTAAAAGTTCTTCAGTTATATCACCTTACCTATCTACCTATACCTTTACCTATCTATAAAAGAAATGTTTTGAATTTTAATGTTACTTAATATTCACCTCTCGCTCTGGGATCATGTTGAAAAAGATAGCTTCTAGTAGTATTACAATATTTCACGTCTCAGGAAAAAAAACTGTTAGAATATTCTTCTCAAAGTGTGCATTAAATGAACATGTTTCAAATATCTATAATACTTAATTTAGTTATGGAAAGAGGAGTGATTACGAATTCGGGACCCAAGCTTATTGCCTGGCAGTGAACGTGTCTCCGTGTAATCCAGAAGCAAGAGATAATCAACTATCGTATTCTATCATAACGTACAAAGCCTCTATAAAAATTACCCCGAAATTACCCTAGTCTCCATACCTAGCAGGCTAGCTGCTTAGGACTCGATTGAAAACTGTGTAAGGAGAAACATTGGCGATCCAAAACTTGTACAGGACCAGTTGCAAGATCTGGAACATCGCCGACGAGTAGCACGTGTAAGTATCGTTTTTTTTTTAGATTACACATTGGTTAACAAACGAGCTGCAGGATTTGATTTAACGTGCCCCTTTCACCGCTGTAGACTTTCCACGTATTCGCACGAAACGCTTCGCCAGTTCTTTTATCATGCGTACAGCAAAGTAGTGCAATACCCTGCGCCCTGATATATCTTCCTCGAGCGATACAACTTAGAGCTATTCTAGACTAGTTTTTTGATAAGCACAAACTTTGTCGACCACATTGGCATTAAACATCAGCACGCTTAGCACGTTGTGCGTCAATGTGATTTTTCTGGTATAAATGACCAACGGTGACGGTGACGGTGTAGACGAAACCGTTTCTCGAGCTTCTCGGGTTCCTTGTGTAGGTAAGATTATATTCAAGTGCCTAGAATCATAAAAAAACCTATCTAAATAATGTTAATAATTGAAATTCTGATTAAACTTACTCCGCGACGTCTTCGCTGTGGATGCTATAGTGGATGTTGTGCTCTTCTAGCTTATTAATGAAAGCAGCTTGCTGTTCAGGCTTCACCAGGACTACGCCCTCACCAAAAACAGTTGGTTGACTGAGGAAGTCCAATTCGTACTCCTCACTGAAGGAATTGAGGAGTTTCAGCTGCTCTTGATCGTAAGCGCCCACGAAATAGGATTTCCAACTGCAAGAAAATTCGAATTGTTTGACAAAAATATTAAAATAAAAAAACCAAGTCTTCTTCATTATATCATCATCATCATATCAGCCGGGAGACGCCCACTGCTGAGCATAGGCATCCCCCAAGGATCTCCAAACTGATCGGTCCTGTGCTGTCTTCATCCATCGGCTTCCCGTGACCCTCACCAGATAGTCGGTCCCCGACTAAAAAAATATATATAAATATATTTTTTTTATTACATAACTCCTCAGGCAGGGACTAAACCTCAAAATTTCACAATCCGGGAGAATCTAACCGTCTGAGCTATAAAGGAGTTGGGATGACCCTGTGAATTTCCTCTAATCCTACATTTGAGTTAGAGAAGTTTACTCCACCAAAGTCACTCGAAAATACGATTTTCATTTGATTGTGACAATTAATAATCGCATACTTGTTTGCATGAGAAAAATCTGAGTTCGGTTAGGTTAGAACAGTGACCATTAATGCGCTGGATTTCACATTTTGAAGAATTTTGAATGTTGCAAAACATTTCTATGAAAGTATGAACTAATATAGCCCATGTTATGTATTGTCGTTACCACTCTGTATAATAATGAATGATTCATATTTACGTCACATAATTATGTGAAAAACCTACTTTTTTACTTGCTGCTGTCTGTTACAAATCTTACAATAGGGACGCCTCTTGTAACATGCCAACGATTATTTACTTTACATTGTTATTGAAGTTGTTAAGATAATTCATAATATTAATATTTATACTTGTGATATTATTATACTTTAATTTGATTTGACTCAAAAGCTTAGATTTAAAATGATACTAACTTCGTATAAGCTTCATGTTTGGCGACTGTTACACCGATCAACATAAACACAGCTATAATCTTCATCTTGTCTAACCAAACAACTAAATGCCCTTATCCGCAGTTCTTTTATAACTATACCGTCTCTTTATCTCGAGATATATCGCATTACTATCGATTGCGACGTTTGTCAATATAAATATTATATTTAGTGATTACTACGTCACGGCATACATTAATAATGGTGTCACGGCTGTAATCGTCCCTGTCAATTACTTGCTATTTGTGATAATCATAGTAATATTTTATTTCCGAATACAGTAGATACAATAAAATTTTGACAACAGACATAACTACAAGAATTATTAAGAGAATCATCAGAATAGATCTACATTTGGCAGAGAGGTAACATACTTTAAAAACTCATCGAATAGAACTTCTTCCTTTTCTCCAGCCAAGAGGGTTGTTATACGTTTGACGTGTCTGTCTGTGTATCTGTGTGTCTGTCTGTGGCGTCCTAGCACCTAAACGATTTTGAATTTCTAATTATATTATGTCATGAATCAATTACTTTTACTACATACAAAGTAAAGTAGATCAAGTTAAAGACTTATACATGTACCTTAATCCGCTGTTATAAGAGTCAGTTTATAAGCTAACGTGTTCAGCTTGATGTAGGGCTGTCTGTACACATACGCGGCCCTGATATTATGTCCATAAGGTATTCCCAAATGATAACAAACGTTATCTTCATCATTCTTTGTAATAACATGTACTTAAATATATTTTATCAAGATACTTATGTCTATTTTAATATGCACCTGAATCAAATCGAAGTAGACTTTTCAGTGACGTCATCTCGTTATTAAGCGGTTCGGTTCCTTCAAAATTGAGTCTTATCTTAATCGTATAAAGTGCAAAATGGTTTAAGCTTTGATTTTTATTTGTTCTATGGCATTAAACTTGATGATGTGGTGAGCTAGCAGTATTAGTAGGTAGTATGTATCCTTTATTTTTTTCAAAAATAATGTAAGTCTTTCAATCGCCCCTTTTATTGTATAATTGTAGTACTACAAACGTATTTTCGTACAAAATCCATACGAAAATTATAAATGCGACAGTATCTTTTTGTTTGCCTGTCTATCAGTGTTACATTTCCACTCCTAAGCCGAAGCCGCTGAATCGATTCCGATGAAATTCAGCATGAAGATAGATGTGATAGTCTTCAATAGAAAATATGATTACTAAGAATCTATTTTTGCCATCACTAAATGGAAACTAAAATATTAAGAAAAAAATTACACATTTTTTTACTAGACGAAAAAATATACTTACTATTTATTAATTACTCTTTACTAGCTTATGGATGTTTAGGTATTACTCAATCACGACAGAACGGCTGAACGAATCTGGATGAATTTTGGCACAGAGATAGATTATAGTCTCTATTGATCCCTCAAGCGGCGGTATCCCACCGGGGGCTATGACAATTGAAAAATCGATTTTGTCTGGAATCTGTTGTTTGACGGGTTAAATTATTTGATACTTTTTTTCTTTACAAAGGCTTTTATCGATGTTATCGATAAACTCGCACGAGCATCACTATAGTCACCGCAGCAAACGCGAACGGAATACCCTGAATTGGAAATTGATCCACAACTTTCTTGGGAACGAGGAAATTTCTAATTAAAGACAAGTTTTCATACTATGCGGTATTCTCAGAAAAATAATCATATTAGGCACTTCAAATCCTTTTTACGGTATCAGAACCCTTAAGCTGTACCGCCAAGAACAAATCAGTATCGGTATTATAATAATATATAATTCTAAGTAATTCAACTTAATTTTCATTTTTTTATTAATTTTGATATTCTTTTATAATAGGGGAAGAGTGTGGTAACTGCCGACGACGGGATAACTATATCATGATAGCTAAATTTTATTATTCTTTACTAGCGACCCGCCCCGGCTTTGCACGGGTGCAATGCTTATGTAAATATTATGCATGTATTATACATATAAACCTTCCTTAAGAATCACTCTATCTAATAAAAAAACCGCATCAAAATCCGTTGCGTTGTTTTAAAGATCTAAGCATACATAGGGACAGACAGACGTCGGATAGCGACTTTATTTTATACTATGTAGTAATAAGGGTCAGGGTCGCGGGGAACTGTGGATGCAGGTGGCGCAGAACTGTTCCATTTGGAAATCGATGGGGGAGGCCTTTGTTCAGTGGACATCATGATCATAGGCTGATGTGATGATGATTTAGAGTTAGGCTCAAAAAGATCCTATAACCTTTAAGTATGTTTATCACGTAGGTATATCACGATGTTAAAAAATATATCGAAATCACGAATAAAAATCGGCTGTTCCATACAATTTGGTCGAGTGGTATTTTTGTCTATTGAAAGAAAGAAATAAAAAATATTTTATTTAAATACAATAGCCCACAAAGAAACACTTTTAAATCGTCAAAAAACACATTCTTACAACTATCACAAAAAATATATTAACTAATAACATCATAGTCTCTGTCTGTCTGTCGTGTCTGAATTGACACCGGTTCTAAAAGTTGAACTACCTTCTTTATTGAAATAGCTTCTCTATTTGAATAAAGATATTTTTGAGTTTTAGTTTTGTGGCACATTTTTATGCGCCCTTTACGGTTGTAAGTAAGCTCTGTAGCTATGTACGGTTGTAAGTATAGTAAGTTATGTAACAAGCATATTAAAAAACTGCATAATATCTTAGGATAACGGTAGTAATTATTATTTTTGTGCAAGATATTTGATTAGAGACAGTAAATTGATGACTCCGAAGACCGGTACGCGCCTTTTTATGTGTTAAAATCAAGTTTTATTTTTCCATATTTCATTCATGTTTGTAGGATAAACATTATAAAAAAAAATATTATATTTAATTTATATGCTTAATCAAGCATAACATGCTATAAGGACTTCTTTAAATCACATGTTATACAATCAAACGATCTTTACTCTTATTCTACACCATTAAAATACAAAGTTAGACCTATCCGTCACTACTACGTCCTCCGTCACTAATAATAATATTATGTTCCGCTCAAGTGCGGCGACAGCGCTACACTTTACTCCGTGCGTCGCTTACAACATTTTGGTCGCGAAAGAACTAAATCCTATTGTTTCAAAGTGGAACGTGACTTTTGATGCACGATTGCCTCTGTGTGTTTTTATATTATCTCAATGTTCTACACAAAGGAATCTATACTAATATTATAAAGCTGAAAAGTTTGTTCGTTTGTTTGGTTGAACGCGCTAATCTCAGGAACTACGGATTCAAATTGAAAAGTTCTTTTTGTCTTGGATAAATTATTTATCGAGGTATCATATAGGCTATATAACATCACGCTAGGACTAATAGCAGATGAGCATCAATGAAAAATGTTGCAAAAACGGGATAAAATATACATTTTCAGAGCTTTTGTTGCGTGCGCTGCGTTATCGGTTAAAGTTACGCAAAAAACATGTATGCAGGAATTGTTGCCCTGTAAAAGTTCTAAAAAAAAATCCGCCACAACATATGTTTATCTTTTGAAATTTCCTCACTATAACTTTTTTTTGGTAATCAATTTTTTTTTCTAAAATAAGGCACTGTCTGCGAAGGTGTTTTTGTAAACATGATATTATTCCTTATCAAAATAAATACATTATTCACCACATTACACCTGATATACCACATGAATGCAATAAACACATTTGGTTTGATTTGATTTCATCCAAGTATTTAATTGTGAACAGAATTGTTCATATCATTATTTCATTTCAATGAATAACTTAAAAAATATCATAGTTTTAAAATAACTCCGCAACAAAATAATGGCCAAGTAGCATGCACGCATTTATGATTTCCAAGGCGGGCGGGCGCGTTCGGGGCGATCAGTTTTAAAAACATGATTTAAATTTTAATTTAAGTAAAATCTTAAAACCTACCCTACTGTTGTTATTTTCCGACATCCACGCGAACGAAGTCGCGGGCACAGCTAGGAAAATATAAAGGGAAATTCACGAAGATAGGCGAAGTTTTCGCTAGTTTATTGAATATGGAAAAGCACATAGTAGTTTGTATAGCTGCATGAAGCGCGCTCAGAAGGTAGGGTCGTAGGCAGGCCATTTGTAAGATTAAAGTCTATCAGCTGCAGTCTTTCATGAAAGCTAGAATATGCTCCTAAGCTTTTAGATCAGTCTGCAACATGAATAGTTAGCGTATTGAATCCGGTTTTCTGGTATTTGATGTCGGATTTAATTTAAAAGAAGTCCGTTAATTAACCTTACGTATCATACCAGCCCTAAGGACCATCGCTAAAGTCCTAAAGAAATAAAATAGCATTTAGGTGACCCCTAATTTTTTGGTTCATATGATTTATTAACTAAAAAATTAAACTGACGGAAATTTAGCTATATCGATTAATGTGTAAGAAAAAAGAACTCAAATTTTTTATAAAAAATTATTACTGCACGACGAATTAATGATTATCCAATAAATGTAAGAGAATTATCTATTAACCAGTTTAAACAACATTGAAGCATAAGAGAACATAATGTATTATGTAAGTGACATTTCTTTTTTCTATAGGTAATTGATTACTTACATTTAAAAAGTGACGGCCCAAAAGTAGTAGGTCCGTTGTCCGTAGTCTTTGATTATTAATTTTAATTTTAAAACTAGCTGTGCCCGCGACTTTGTTCCCACGGATGTCGGAAAATAACAATATGTCATAAGTAGGTGGGTAGGTTACATGATTTTACTGGAGTATCTAATAAGTTAAGGATTTAAATCATGTTTATAAAACCTTTGCAATTAATGCATTATTTTAGCACAAACGATCACTAAGAGCGCAACTATGGAAAAAATTGTCACGCCCACCCCTCATGATCACCCCACCCGCGCCCGCGCCGCCTTGGATATCATAAATGCGTGCGTGGTAGGTACTTGATCATATTTTGTTGTGGAGTTTTAAAAGTATGACGATATCTCTTATGATATTCATAGAAATCAAATGATGGCGATAACAATTTTGTACAAAATTAAATACAAATGATCAATAATATATTTATTTTCATAAGCAATAATTATCATGTTTACAAAAATACCTTCGTAGATAATGCATTTTATAACAAATTTGACTAACAAAAAAAAGGTTATAGTAAGTCTAGAACTTTTAAAGGAAAACATTTCCGGAATACATAATCTTTGCGTAACTTTAACCATTTACGCAGCGCAACGGAAGCTCTGAAAAGGAATATTTTTTCCCGTTTTGGCAACACTGGTCGTAGATGTTAAATAGCCCTAAAAACATTTTTTAATTTGAACCAGTAGTTTCTGAGATTAGCGCGTTCAAATAAACAAACAAACTCTTCAGTTTTATAATATTAGTAAAGATTAAACTCTGAAAAAGTAACTAGGAAAAAGTCTTTAATTAAAGAAAGTTAATAAAGCTATGAAAACTTGCTTTCAACAACTACCCCCACTTCAACGTGATGAACTTTCATCTCTTCCGTATAACCTGAGACTTTATAGGTAGATAAGACGGAAATTTGGAGAGAGACATTTTGAATTGCACGAAATGCACCCAGACCAGAGCTACGTACGCCACGGCACTTGGAGACGCTTTCAGATGAGAAATTTTAATGAATTCTTGCCATCTTCGGCGTAAGGAACATAGAGAAGACTGAAAGTGAACATCATTAAAGATTTATAGAACATCCTTTTTTGGCTTCACAGATATGGCTCGGTGGCGTAGGGGTTTTAGCCCTCTGGCTTCAATTAAGGAAACAAAACAACTTTCGCCACGGTCAATTCCGGGATGGGTCAATGAAAACTTTTTATCTCGAGCTCCTTTTCGCTTTGAAAGGCACGTCAAGCCGTTATTCCCAGTTGTTACAGCAACCGCTTCAACTCATCAACCCACATTGGGCCAGTGTGGTGGCGTTATGGCCCAAAATTTACTTATTCATTTAAATTCATTCTTAATAGATAGATTACAAAGCTTTAGACAATTTTAGACGGCCTGTACGGAGGTGCTTCCTAAACACTGCATTTTATTTTATTTTTATTTTATTTATTTATTTTGAAAACCAACAGCGTTTACTTATTCTAATATCAAATATTACTAAAATAATTGTAAGGCCAATAACAGGTTTTCCTTAAATTAACTACATAATTATATTATTGTTGGTGCTAATAAACAAAAATAAGACATTTTATGTTTTTAACCTTGAATAATATTAACAAAAACAAACAAAGCCATTCGCTGATTACACACACTATATGCTAACTTGTTATATTTAAAAAATACCATGTAAAAGAAAAATATAGATATAAGTATATAATTGTGTAATAATATTTTATACATAGATAAGATTTTATTACTTAAAGAACATGATAATATTATATATAATTAGATACCCTTATTATTACATACTATACCTACTTCAATACATATTCACTTACCAGGAATAATTAATACATTTTAAATTTACCTACTTTTACGTATTTTTTAAAATTTCAATAAGGTGGATAATTGAATATACATTTGTAAATGTCAAATTATATGCAGCCATCCTTTTCGTATTCATAATGGGAGAAAGAGACGCGAAAAACAACGAAGAGACGTTAAAATTTGAATTTCATTTCATATCATCCGAAAGTCTTCCCCTGCTAGACAAATGCTTACAACAATAAATCCTGAGCTGTACGAATCCAGCGGCTACTTGCAGCCTTCGCCAGATCGTCGGTCCACCTTCTTATGTCTGCTCACGCTGTGTTTTCGTGTCGAATGGCCAACGGTTCTGCAAAATTAAATGTCCTTCCCATTGCCACATTAGATTACCAACTCTTTTAGCTATCTCGGTGACTTTGATTTACCTACTGATCTCCTCATTCCTGACCTGATCTCTAAGAGGAATCTCTACTTGAACGCTTTTAAGCTGCATCTAATTTAATTGAAGTATTACTTAATACTCTTTATCGTAATCAGGTAAAAATGTTTTATAACAGATAAACTCTGTGAACAACTTGTGAATTAATAAAGATGTTTACTTCGCTTATTGTGGTTAGGTACATCAGTTCAGCCTAATTTGAATCCTAAGCAGAAAATCAAAATAACTTATACAATTTAGCAATCCCTTTGTTAACACCTTCTAGATCTTAATAAATATTAGATACCCAACTCCTTCCAGTGTTCCAGAATATTCCAGCGCCACTGAACAGCAGATAATTAACTACGGACGGTTTTGACGAAATTTATTATTGGTTGCTGAGCAAAATTGTCTAGTTAAAGGCTGTAGTTTTATAATTAGCCTTCGAGATTTAATGTAATTAATTATCTCATTTGTTAACAATGCCTTTGATGAGAAAGCCTGAAATCTTAAATTGAATTGTTAGTGAAATAATTACGAAGCAATATTCTGTCTTTTAATTCTGTCTCCCCAGAAAGATAAGCATGAGCTGTTAAAAATTGTTACTCTCGATATAGCTTGGATCGTAGGTACTTGGAAATTACTGGTTAAGGTGTTGAAAAAGAATATTTTAACATTGTGAGTGTAACGTTAGGTCCTAACGCAAATACACGTGGACTAGAGGAAATTCAAAGGGTCATCCCAAGTCCTCGGTAACTCTATCTGAGTTACCGAGGACTTCGGATCAGTTGGAGCAGTATTCCTGATTGTAAAAGGTCACGGGTTCAATCTCCGCCTGAGGACATGATTTGTTCTACGTTAAGTACTTCTACGTTTCATTTAATATAATATTACCACCTGATGTGAGGGTAAGGAGATTCCATATTCAAAACAGCCAGTGCAGTTTAGTCACTGCTCTAACCGCCTCCACCTTGCCGGTCCTTATGATGCCTTTTCACGCCTCTCTTGAAGAAAGCTCGCTCTTCTTGTTGTAGAAAACAGGGAATAAAAAAAAATACTCTTTATTGCACACAAGAAACAAATCAAAATATACATACTTAAAAAACAAAACAAAAAAGTAGAATTGGGCTTATTGCTAAAAAGCAATTTCTTCCAGACAACCCAGGGTGATAAAATATTAGGAAGAAGGATAACGCAAAAAGGGTGCTAGAATTTTAAAGAATAACTAAGTTTGTACTTATTGGAAGTAAATAAATTGTATGCTGAACTTAGAATTTAAAAGAATAGTTATAATTGACAGTCTTTAAAAATTACATTTATAAATTACAATTATATCATTAATAATTTATTTAATTTAATTTGGTGTTCAATCAAGGTAAGATTGAAACAAGAACGCAGAGGGCGAACTAATGAAGAGGAACGAAAGGAGAAACAATTTTTAAGGTATAGTGGAGAGGCAGGAAGGAATAGGACAGTGTAAAGAGGAGTTAGAATGTGTAAGTCCCTACATCTGCGTCACTACTGGTCAGGGCAGTCACCTGTATTGTGAATGGTCGTGGTATCGGCTTCGATATTTTTCTACCTGATTCTCAATCAACCATCCCCAAAAGAGTCAAATCAATTATTATCAAAAACATGACTTTATCTTGGATATTTTTGCTACCTTATTCGCTGTCGTCATGTCAACTCCCACTTAGTACTAGCTTCAAGCCTACACCCTATTTCACAAGCAAATATG
Organism: Nymphula nitidulata; assembly: GCA_947347705.1. NCBI lineage: Eukaryota > Metazoa > Arthropoda > Insecta > Lepidoptera > Crambidae > Nymphula > Nymphula nitidulata. The sequence goes on from OX374636.1 coordinate 15,431,497, forward strand.
TTTTGTATTTTGGCTTATTTGCCTTCAATGTGTTGACGCTCCCTCGTGACGCATTCTGCATAAAATAAAATAAAATAAATAAATAAAATAAAATGCTTTATTTGCTATAAATAGGCTATTCAGTTTACGTAAGATTGGTTGGTCATCTTCATACAAGTGCTTAAACCTATTCAGCCATTTCAAATGGCATACAAATAATGATATCCATAAAAGAAAATAATTATGAATTAAATTAAATGTCAAATAAAATTAAGATGAATGTCAAATTATAATAAGTCAATACATTTTACTTGAATTACAGAAATTATTACTAGGTATAATAATATTTACAGGAAATAACCTTGCATCAACCACAGCCAACTATTCTTTATGTTTCATGAACTCATCAATTGAGTAGAAAGTGTGTTCCAACAACCATCTACGTAACAATAATTTAAAACGAGTTAAGGGCAAATCCTTAAAGCGAGACGGTATTTTGTTATATATGCGTTGACACATAGCGTGGCAATTGTTTAGAAAACGTTGCGTTTTTGGGACAGTTTCTAAAACCAGCCTATGTGGATCGCGCCTTGATCTTTGGTATATATCTTTAGCTTTTTTAAAATTTTGAGCATCTATCTTAACAAACACAGCCATTTCATAAATGTATAAGCTTGGCAGAGGTAATATTTTTAATGATCTAAAATAGGGTCTACATGATAAATCCGGTGCTATGTCACAGATGGCTCTAATACATCGCTTTTGTGCAATAAATAACTGTTTAGTATCGGTACTGTACTTGGTTTATGTACTTGGTTTCGAGTTTCGTTGTTTCTGTTTGATAATATAAATGTCGCCTGGCTAAATTCGCCGCTTATTTGGATGCCTAGCCCGTTGATTAAACGCCGGCATTCAATTGAATGGCTAGCCCGATCGTTCATTGAACTAGACTCACTTACCTTTTAACGACTTGGCTTATTGAATGGATTGTCTTGTACTGAAAAGTTTTGGTTTGAATAGTAGGTTCAAGGATTTTTTTTAATGAGCACTAATAACCAACATAGTTTTGGTTGTAAGTGGTTATAAAAAAAAACCTTGAACCTACCAATCACTCAAACAGTCTCACAAAAGCTCTACGATTTAAACGACCCGCCTAGGCGTCCAATTGAATGGCTAATTTAAACCAGACGGCTGACATGACGTTCAGCTATCTGGTTAACCGTTGCGCTCAATGAATTGGCTAGTTGTACTTCAGCCGTTTGATTGGATGCCGGCGTTTAATCAACGGGCTAGGCGTTCAGTTAAGCGGCTGATTTAATCAGACGGCTGCGACATGTATATTGATAAGTATTCTCTTTGGTCTATCTTGTCAATGTGATCATTAAATTTATCTTAGAATTGAATTATAACGCCTGGTAGTAAGTAAGTACGCACCTCCATCTCACAGAAGATGGCAGACAAATACTACTTCTTTGTATTAATGAGCTCTTTGTATGATCTCCAGGGCTGATGAACGGAGTTTTATATTGGGATCCAATGAGTCGAGCTTCTTACAAAAGCAGCGATTACAAATAAACAACCAGGTAATAATGAGTATTCAGGAATCGACCTACACGTGTTTGAAAGAATATTTAAATCATTTATGTGGTTCCTTCACGACGAACTCTTACAAGATTATAAGCGCCTGGTACTTAGATGTAATTAATTCTTTTTCGAAACTTTTTCGGTCTAACTTCATTAATTAAAATATGTTTGAAATATGTACCTATAGATAAATCTAGACTACAAAAAACTCTTGTCTTGGGACGCGATACGACACAAATATAGGTGACTGCTCTAACCACGGCAATTAGATTTATTTATTAATACTTTACTGTACACAAAACCAACAATACAAATTTTACAATATGCTCGCTTGATATTTCTCGTTATTTATCTATTATTTATTTCTTTATTTTTCAGATTTAACTTAGTACAACGCTTAATATTATAGGTTCATTGTCTTTATGGTTATGCTTATGACAAAACAAACCTCTAAAATCATAAAATATTTACACGCTTCCTTTATGAGTGAAAATTTCACAATGTGTTCTACGCGTGACTATGAGATCAATTGTGACATCACCACAAAAAAAATCACCTGTTCAATACATTTTGGTCGAGTAGGTAACTTTTGTATGGAACAGCTGATTTTTCCTGATGTCACAGTTGGTCTCATAGTGAAAATTGTTTATATTCATGAGGGACACATTGTGAAAAGAGATGTTCCAAAAATGTATGGACACCTGGCGTAGTCTATGTACACTATACTGAAAAATAGGTAAAAATATGCCAGAACAGTGTTCAATCTGTCCATTTTATTTTTATTTGCTTTGTTGCGTGGTACAAAGAAGAATTTTCAAAAAAAATTTCAACACAGCCAACTATTCATCATGGCGCCGATGTCACTTCGATGACGTTTAGTTGACTTCTTTGTCACCCGCCATATTGCCATGTTGAATAATAGTGCAATTGACGAAACATTTCAACTTTTGTACAAATAAATCATGTATGAAAACGAAATATTTGTATTTTTTCCGGATTCAGAAGATATTTCCTGATTTTTGAAATAGTGTACATACCATGTTGATATTTTCTGATTTTAGAGGTTTGTCTTAAGACAACCATAAAGACGATGAACACAAATATTAAGCGTTGAATTAAGATTAACGTGCTATACTAAATATAACTTAAAGCACATGAAAATAAAGTTACAATTGAAACGATCCATAAATACTAGCTCCCGCAAGAACCGAAACCATTTTAGAGAATTGTGCGTGGAGGCGACGATGTTTGATATTGACTCAAATTTAGAAATACTATGAATTCAGATTGTGAAGGATTGGTCCCAATTTTGAAGATCAACAATAAGATTAATATTTGACAAGTGTTTGCCCTCGATTCCAGCCGCGTGACAATTGCTTGTCGCACCAAAAAGTAGCCTTGATTCTTTCTCAGGATCTAATCTATTTCCATGTCACATTTCATCGAAATCAGTTCAACGGCTTAGGTGACATACAAAAAGACAGACAGAGATACTTTTGCATGGATACCGTTTTTATAAACTTTTTTTTTATTTGAAATTTCAGGTTTAAAAATAAGAATTTGTACGCAATTTAACATGTATTCTGTCCTTACAGACTACTATATTTATATGGCCCCCGAGACTGCATCTGCGCAGTGTTATAATGATGTATGAGCTGTATGTAAAGTTTCACTAAACTAGATTTAGTATTTTTTGGCTAAAAGAGTCACAAACATACATCCACCCATACAAACTTTCACGTTTATAATATTAGTAGGACAGGTAAGATGAAAGAAAGGTAATTGGTCTGATGAAAGGTAGTGAAGACGTTTATTTTGTCACAAGAATACAGAAAGAACTTACATTACAAAGAATTTGTAAACACTTTGTCATAATAATGTACTACTACACTCAGGCTACTGACACCTTCTAGACATAAATCCAATAATAGTAAAGCCTATGACATGTAATAGGTGTATAAGTAAACAAAAAGCTACCATTTTGATTAGATACACAAGTTCAATCAAATAGTTGGAAATGAAATAGCTTTTCACAACACACCGTATTTAACAATAAACACAACACACATGCACTTGATAAAAGCTCGTAGCTTATTAAACTGAGAAAAATAAATGCTTAAATAAAACAATAATAGGGATCTCACCGTTTTTGTACGTAGACTTGTACTTGCCAATTCGAATTTAAACCTTAACCTAAAGACATAAAAAGTTTATTTTTGAAGGGCAATCAAAAATGGAATATCTTTTTAGAATGTGTAAAATTGTGGTTACTCTACATAAACCAAAAGTGAACAAGCCGCATAGATCCTCTTACAAGTTAATTCATCAAGAGCCGGAAAGCAGTGTTGTGAAAAACAAGGTAACCTTGAGATATACTATTGAACAAAACTATTCATTATAAATGCGAAAATATCTTGGTCTGTCTTTCTGTCTCTCTGTTAAGGGGCTACCTCGTGCAGACTAGCGACACCAATTGATTGTTATTAATTATGGTGAATTTAGAACATAATAAACAAAAACGCTTTAGAGAATAAAGAACGGTATTTGTAATTTTTAAAGATGTATCTTGTATAAAGTGTCTACCTATAAGTAACCAAATTTTTTATTATTGTTAAAAGTGGCCACTTTCGGCAATAATGAAAAAATAGGTTACATTTAGAGGAATATCTTATACCGAGCACATCTCAAAAAATTACAAATACCATTCTTTAGTCATTCACTAAACCTTTTTTGTTTATTATGTTCTTTATTCACCACAATTAATATAAATCAAGTGGTGTCGCTAGTTCCGACGAGGTATCGCCTTAAGTAAAAATTTTAGCCTGGAGATAGACGGCCCCTGAGATAGGACGCTACGCGGGCAGGGCTGCGGGTGGCCACTAGTATGATTATGATAATGTTAAGATGAGGTCAATTATAGCTAGTAGAATATGTAGCCAATTTGAATGTTAGGATTTGTTATAATTATTTTTTCGAAATTGTTTTTTGTTCACTGCAATTACTTAATCTGTCAAACGGCGTTATACCACCGGGGGGCGATGACAATGGAAAAATCAATTGTGTCTGGAATCTCATACTTGACGGGACAATGAATATTTTAAATTGTCCACATAATAAAAAAGGATCAAGCTAATTTCATATTAAATACAAAAACATAGTATGGTGATTTTAGTATGAAATTGCCGTTCTGTATGAATCATAAGTACATACGGCAATTTAATACTTAAAAATATCATTTAGAAAACTAGTGAAGATACCGAAGGTCCCGACGGAGTCAATTTTCGTGCTTTCCGTGGCAAATGACTCACCTGACTTATGTAGTACGAGAGTGTAACTCTAAACAAATTATTTTAAATGCTAACAGCAAAGGTTTCAAAATTGCTTAGCAAGTTTTAAATTCAATACAAAATTTTCTTTTACTGCTTTCTAATTTAAAGCTACCTTAAGTATGGCTAATATTCCACGCATTTCACACATACTATCTGCCGATACAAAACTTACATCGACACAAAGCCCACTAGAAACTCTAACGTGCTGTCAAAATAGCACTAAGCACACTGTATGATACCTTAGCCGCCTGTAATAAAGGCTATTTTGCAAAAACAGCTCAAACTTAGTTTTCTCTTGTCTGTAAAATAAAACTGGTATAAAACGGCCGTTTCCGATGCAACTGTATCGAGAGTACAGTCCAATTTGCGGCTCGAATACGAATCGGCTGATTATCGGGAGGAGGGTAGTAGGAAAATTATCGGATTTTCTAAGACCTTACCACTGAACAAATAATAGTAATTGTATTGTCCGTTTCGATAGCAAACGGAAGAATATATTATGTTTAAGGGTTGAGAGTGACATACAAACATACAGATCTTGGAGTGTGCCTAGGTTACAAAGTCATATGATAGCAATGTATTAAAACGGTGCTATATTGTGTATGGGAACTCGATCCAGTATACTGTTTCACCAGCCACTCAAGGTCTCTCATCTGTGACGGAGCTAAGTATCTGCACTCGAACAACCTCCAAGATATCAAATCCATACTATAAATAATATTATAAATGCGAAAGTGTGTCTGTCTGTTACCTCTTAGCACTTAAACCGCTAATCCGACTAAGATTACATTGGGTATAGATATTGTTTGAGTCTCGGGAAAGGACATAGAATATTTTTTTATTCCAGGTATCATCCTTCAAGGGGGTGAAAGGTGGTGTAGATATTGGTGTAGGTGATCAATAACTGCTGAACCCATTTTAATTAAATTTGCCACGGAGATAGTTAGAGACCCTGGGAAGGACAAAGGATACTTTTTGGCGCGATAGCCTACATCCATGTGGGCGGAGCCGCGGGTGGGCTCCGGTTTGTTTTATAAAATTCTCTGCAGCTTTCGGTCTATTTACTGGCCGAGGCTGTAGCTTAAGTGCCTAGTAATCAAGGCGGCAGTTACCGTAGCTGTAAGATATTTTAATATAATAGGTATAGCTCGCTTATCCTTTTTTTCGGGGAGGAATCCGCTTACAGACCTACCCGCTAAGCGACAGGCGTGTGAGGGTCGCCCACCGTCTGATTATAACGGCACGGGGAATAACTGAAGCTCCTAGATAGCTCCACTGCCCTTTGCGGGGATTGCCAGGGCTCTGTCGAAGCAATTTCACTAGCCCACCCTCAGGTATCATTCGCATATTCTACAAAAATAAAGAGGCATACAAGTCAAATATTGCTGTGATTAACAGTTTTGTTTTCTAAATTAAATATACTGATTCCTACGTTTCTAGGACTGCCAATGCACCTTCTTTGTGTCTGTCTTCTATCGCATATGATCAATCCAAATTACTTAATTTAAATATCTCTGTTCAGGGAAAATGATGCTTCCATACTTCCATACTAATATTATAAATGTGAATGTGTGTCTGTCTGTTTGTTACCTCGTCGCGCGTAAACCGCTAAACCGGTTTAGTTGAAATTTGGTATGGAAAAAGTTTGAGTCTCAGGAAAGGACATAGACTAGTTTATAGTCTTAATTAATTCTTAATTTTTGATTTTAACATTATTATAAATGTATGAAAAATTAGTAAGTAATTAAAATATAATAAAACTAGAAAAATTTCTCAAATATCCTTTAAGGGGGTGGAATTTTGTATTAGGAATCTATAACCGCTTAACTTATTAGACGCAATTGGGTGTGGAGATAGTTTGAGACACTAGGATGAAAGGCATCCACTAGTGTACTATAAAGTGCTTAACTAAAATAGTTATTTTAATTTCCAGTTCACAATAAAGCTTTGTAAGTCTGCAGATAGCGCAGTGCCTTATAATAAATCAAGCCAGTACGCCTTTGACGATTCATAAGCACCAATTTTCATTTGCGAAACACTTCAATTAGGTAATTGTGCAAGCTCACTATTGAAATATTAAATGTTACTCAAGGGAGGTTACACACGTCCAAAACTATTCAAAGAGGTATAGCGTAATGGTGTGTAGCGCTCAAATTAGCAACCTTCCTGGGATTTAACAAAACATACTTTAAGCCGTTGGCCCCGGTTGTTACTGCACCAACCCACATTGGGCCAGCGTGGTGGTGTTATGGCCCAAGCTCCTCGTGTGTTTCTCCCATGTAGGAAGGCCTGTGCCCTGCAGTGGGACGTATATAGGCTTGTGAAGATGATGACATAAGTAAATGGCAATTTTTAACCGACTTCAAAAACGAGAAGGTTCTCAATTCGGCCGGTATGTTTTTTTTTCTATGTATGTACACCGATTACGCCGAGATTACTGAACCGATTTACGTGATTCGTTTTTTGTTCGATGCGGAATAGCTGCCATTTGGTCCCATAAAAACTTTTTCAAAAACAGTTGGGTACTTTGGTTTTAAATTTAAAAAAAACTGAAATTATGAAATCGTCTACATAAGCGAAATTGCGAATTTTTGCTTTTCCAATGACTTTTTAGTGAAACGATACGATAGTAGGAAACAATATAAGTTGACGGTCACCCATCTAGCTTCGACCGTAGAAAGTTATCACTAAAAATTGTGAAAAAAAAATTTTAAACAATAACTAAAACCGACTTCAAAAAACTGAAAAGGATGAAATAATTATATTTAAGTAGGTATTCATCCCCTAGAAACATATTTTTGGAGTTGGTGCTAAGTGGTTTCCAAAAACAATAGAAAGTAAAGCACCGACTCCAAAAATATGTTTCTAGGGGATGAATACCTAATTAAATTTAATTATTTCATCCTTTTCAGTTTTTTTTAAAGTCGGTTTTAATTTTTGTTTGAAATTTTTTCATAAAGTCAAAAACTAGTATACGGGGTACCTGGTGGAAAGCAGCCTGTAAATACTTACAACAAGCGTTATACTGCTACTACTATAAATTTAATAAATTGTATGGATGGATTATTGGAGACCTGAAGTAATTGGAGTAATTGTAATTAGAAATAGATTAAATGGGATAATTCTTTTAGGGGTTGTCACTCAATCACGTCAGAACGGCTAAAGGAATAAAGAAAACATTTGGCACAGAGATAGATTTTAATCTGGAATAGCACATAAGACTACTTTTTATCCCGGGAATGCTTTCCAATGGGATTGTACTACCGATAGCCCCAATACTCTAAATTACCGTAAGAACAAATTACTGCGAAAGGCGTGCCATTTGACATAAAACTCACAGCACGCATAATTACCACTGCGAAATTTTGAAAACTCGATGTCCTCGTGAGGCTTTAAGTCCTATCTCAGTGTGCAACTTCCCTTAGTCAGCTACAAAATCCAATTTTCCGATAGGACGACGCAACCGGCTTCGAGTTTCATAATAACAGGTCGAAGTTCAAGTAAACTGAGTAAAAAAATTTAATAACAATCGAAGATTGAGTCGCCTGGGAGCTTGTGGGCGGAACTTTCAAGAGCAGTTAATACACATTTTATATCCCTATATTATTAAGGCAGCTTTGACTAGAAATGAGATGGTTCCAGTTTCTTTTGTACCTGTGGATAGGATCTGTGTTAAGATAAAGATTGCTTCCCAATAATAACAAATTTCAACAAGGAAAAATGTAATCGTCCTATTTTGCTTGTTTGGTAACAATAGAATAAATAAACAAATGCCTTTATAAATTTTAAATTTAACGCCAACCAAAGATTGCTGAAGGAATACTATCGTGTGGCTTAGAAAAAATTAGGTGATGTGAATGAATGGACACAGTCATTAGCTTTAACACTTTTATGATGGAAGATGTTAAATCAACAACCCTCTTGCCACAACAACATAAAACAGTATAAATATAAAACATGCAAAGTTGAAAGTAGGAATTTAGGAATAAAACTTATATCAACAAATAATCATCATTTATAATAATGATGATTGATTGATCATTATCATTTATAATAATGTTAAAATCAAAAATTAAGATTATATCAACAAGATACAATTTTAGCTAAGCACCGCTGATAATTCTTTTGGTGAGGTTATAAAAGTTTTGGCTAGTAATTTGGCTAACGGGTAGGTCAAATTTCTTGTTAATTTTTCTTAGAAAATGGAATTAAGGAACCTCAATCCCTAAATATTGATATAAGACTTTGAGAGTAAGTACAATGACTAAACAAAAATACAGGTTGGTGCAGCCAATACGACATAAAATTAAAACATGGGCTATTTAGTTCATAGAAATGGTTTTCCACTTTAAAAAACATCGTATTCATTTGATAATTTCATGACATTTGTATGAAATACTATAACATTGGCTGCTTTATTTCATAGAAATGTCATAAAATTATCAAATGAATAAGGTGTTTTTGAAAGTGGCAAACCATTTCTATTAACATAATTAATTATAGTCCATGTTTTGATTTATTGTCATATTGACGACACAAACCTATACTTGTACCAAAGTTGAATTAAGTTATTTATAGGAAGTATCATTTACACTCTTTTTATCTTTAAAATTTTTCAATGGTGTTCAGTTTCAGACTGCTTAAGATCAATCATGGAAATATTATCTTTTAATCTGTGAAGTAGCCATAATTTACTAGAAACAATAGATATTCTTCTATTTTGGAGCATACGCCGGCGGACAGGTGTGGGTAAAAAGTGTAAAAAAAACTCTTCACAAGAGTCCTTACTTCTAAATTTGGTTCGTTTATTAAAATGAAACTTTAATCTATCGAATAATCGCATAAAGTTGGAAAGAGTTCGATTATTGGAGCAATTTTAATAAAACTTTGCTGGAGTGCGGCTCCGTCTTGTATATTGTCCGTCTGGAAGTTAATAAGAATACTACCGGGGTCTCGCGGGTTGATTTTTTTCTTTTATTGAAGTATTTGAAAATCGTCTCTCGGGAGATTTGATTGCAGGGATCATGGGGACGACGATATAGAGCTAATAACGCCCTCTTTTTTAAGGACAACTCGCTTTATCTGTTTAATTTAAGCTAAACTACTTTTAATGGTTCTAGTTTTGTTCAGTTTCAATATGCACTAACACTAAATAGCATTCAGTTATTTTTCAATTTCAACCTTAAATACCGCCTCTCGTGTACGTACTATCTTCGTCTATTCCATTTAATGATTGATTGTGTATTGTAAGTAATATTGTATTTTACAGCTATAACTTACAAAAGCATTTTTAAAGTCATCATCGTCATTGTCATTTCTAAAGATTCTAATGATTTCCACGACGGTCGGTGCTAAGCTACACGCATCCAGTGGCTACCTGCAACCTTCACCAGATCGTCGGTCCACCTTGTTGAAGGCCTGATCACGCTGTGTCTTCCTTTTCGTGGTCACCACTGTAGAACCTTTCCGTCCCAACGGCCAGTGGTTCTGCGAGCGATGTGTCCTGCTCACTGCCACTTCAATTGAGCTACTCTTTAAGCTATGTCAGGGGCTTTGGTTCCCCTACGGATCTCATCATTTCTAATTCTTTCCCTTAGAAAAACTCAGAGGATTGCTCTGTCCATTGCCCTTTGAGCGACTTTTAGTCTCTTGATGAGACCCATTGTGAGCGACCGCGTCTCAGTGCCGTAGGTCGTCACTCGCAACACACAGTAGTTGAAGACTTTTGTCTTGAGATACTGCGGTATTTGGGACGATATTGGTTTCGATATTTTGAAGTACTAGTCACATTTTTTTTTATACAAAGCAGAGCAAAAGACTCAACACCACCTGATGTGAAGCGGTAAGAAGAGGCCATAGGCGAAGACAGCTAGCGCAGCTTGGAGTACAATGTTCTAGGCGCCTCCACGGTGTCGCCCCTAAGATGCCTTTTCACGCCTATTTTGAAGGAACCCATGATATAGGAAGAAGAGAACACATATGCTGGCAAAGACATCCAAGTATTAGGAATACGACAGAGAAACGAGTTACTAAGCTTACTAAACTTCTTTATCCGTGATGTAGAGGTAGGTAGAGACAGTAAATTGATGACTCTGAAGACCGGCACGCTAACTCCTGAGTATGAAGGGAGAAGGTGGAATAAGGTTAAAAAGAACACTCTCCATGATAAAGCCGATAGAAGGCGCTTAGCGACGCAATGTCCCGACGCAATTGTAAAGGCTCCTAGGCAGCTCGTGACCTTAACATCGCCAATGATACGGACGGCACGACGCAGCAATCTGTCGCGTGCATTGAGAAGGTACTTGGCGAAGCCATCCCACAGGTGCGAGCAATATTTCACGCAATACCGGACCTGAGTTTTGTAAAGCAGGCATTATTGGTCAGTCGTGAAAAATAGACGCACCTTATTCAGAACACCGAGCTTCCGTGGGGCTGTTTTGATCACGGTCTCAATGTAATTGCTCTGATTCAGATCTCGGCATATCCACAGATTATCTCTATACCGAGCAAATTGCTTTAGCCCAGTGCTGAAATAATAGTGCCCTGAAAATAATAGTTTAAAAGATAACGTGGTTCTTAGCTATTATTTATGAAGATCTGTTCAGGCGTTTGAAGATCATTAGCTCCTTTCCTACTTGACAAAAGAGTTTCAATAACTTACACAGATCTGATCGATTTGGAATTTGATTTAAAGTTACTTTGGTGGTATTTCCAAGACATGCTGACCTTGAGCTTACCCTCTATCATTAAATGACTTTATATTTTTTAATTTAAATTTCATTGTTTATTAGACTTAAGAAAATGGAATGATTAACTACACTCAAGGCCTATGCAAACATTTTCAAAGAAATTGAATGTCCTATCCTATGTAAATGTCCCAGAATTGGAGTACTATGTCACCTGTTTATCTCTCCTTGCACCTTTTTAAATGATCTTTTATTTGTTTTTTTTTTAACTTTTTGGGTTTCTTACAACTGCTTGAATAATGACTTGTGTTCGGTGGATCGAGTTCACCTTCACACTTTAGCAATGAAATGTCGCGTACTACTCTTTCATAGGCAATTTGGAAATGCGCTACCTACTGTTACTTCTGATGTAGCAAGAGTTTCATTTAGGAAGTTGTACGCCTGTTGGTCACCTTCAATAAACAAATATAAGATCAAAACACTATCAATGGGTACAAGGAAATCAATGTCACTTTTATGAATTCGCCAAATTTTTAGTCTCTGCCCCATTTATTGACTGTCACCACAGAATACAAAAATACCCTGTTTAAGTCCATGGCTATCACCTAGTTTGTGATTCAAGAAAATTACCTTTAGAAAATTGAAGAACTAAAGCATGAAGTTTTCATGAAAAAGATTTTTTAAAGAAAAACAGCTTACACAATTTTACATTGATTTCTATCAGGATTATTAAATACTAGCTTTTAGCCGCAGCTTCCCCCGCGTAGATGCTGTTTATCGCTCCAAATACTATCTTGTCCTTCCCAGGTTCTCAAACCATCTCCTTACCCAATTTTATCTTTGGCGTGAAAGCGTCACAAACAAACAAACAGACAAACTCAAGTTTGCATTTATTATATTAGATAGGATGACAAGGTTACCTAAAATCAATACTGCTGAAAGTAGTAACTTATGAGAGATATAAAACTAAATCTGTGTCGCCATACATAAATCGTCCTAATAGTTGCCTCCCATCTTTCGGGTCACGCCAAAATATATCGTCTCCATATTGATAGGGTGACCACATGATTTTAAATTAAGACTAAATAACTGTGGGATTTCTTAATCGTAAATTTACCCTTTCCGGAAGTCAAGAAATGTAAGGTGAAGCTTTTTGATATTTTTAAAAAAAGTTTCACTTTTAAACTTACCTGAATGAAATGTTGAAAAATTGATTATAAAATACAGTTCAAACTTCAAACACGCAGTTATGGTATTTAAATAAACATATAACAATATTATAGTGGCTGCCGTCGCCTATAAACATCTGCAATACCAACGAAAAAATCACCTGGTACTGCAGGTGCGTTGTCATCCTGAGACCTAAGATGAAATGCCGTCCATGCCCGTTAATTACACTGGCTATCTTTCCCTTCAATCCGAAACACAGCGAAGTGTTTCACGGCTGAAATAAGAAAGGTGGTGGTACCTAACCCAGACGACTCTACATACGGGCCTAACACATAGTGAATACTTTAGTATCTGGATGATATACTCGCATGGAACGGCCAAAATTTCGCTAGACATTGTAAAATTGGCAAGTTCCAAAATTATCCACAGATCAACTGAAATTATACAGTCCCTATGCATAAGGTCATTTTTACGATGTCGTCAAAACTTCATTATTTCCCAACACAAACATCCCTGGGATGGTTTAGTTTTTATGACGATCGTTACTCAGAAGCCTCTTTTGATAGGAGAGGTGAAACTTGTCCTGATGAGATTAAAGATACCTCCCAGTACTGGCGACAACACATCAATATTGTAGGTGGATATACCAAAAGACCAAAGCCTGTAACTTCGTAATGGTGTCGTTAAAGTTATTTAGAAAAAATGGGGCACATACCTCAAACAGACTTGGTCAGAGGCCTTCTAAAACGCTGCAAGGTTCGAATCCCATTCGATATTTTTTATGACTCTGCGCACTTGTTAAATGGAAAGTCCATGGGCAGTGTGCAGTCAGCTGGCGCAGCTTCAAATAGTCCAAGCTTCCTCCACCTTGCTAACTTATTACGATCCTCAAGGACCCCATTTCATGGGAAGAAGAGAGCACTAGTCTTAACAGAGAAGTCAGAAAGCTTATTAAATAGCATGGAATGAGTCAAGTAACTATGAAGAACTATCATCAGCTTATCAGTATGATATACTGCTAAGCTCGATGGCGTAGTGAACAATAAGCAACTTTCGCCGTGGTCGATTCCGGGATGGGTCGATCAAAGTTTGTAATCTTGAGCTCCTTCGTGGTTCGGAAGGCACGTTGAGCCGTTGGTCCCGGTTGTTACTGCAATCGGTTTTACCCATGTTAGGGCCCAAACTTCTCATGTTTTTCTTCCATGTAGGAAGCCCTGCGGCCAGCAGTGGGACTTATGTAGGCTAGTGATGATGATGAGAAATTATAAAGAGCCCTCAATGCCTGGCATTGATCATGTGTCACTTACGGCTCGCTCGGTAATTTAAGCGGCTACCGTTTTCGAAAAAAAAATAGGTATCCGGCTTACCATAAGCGTAGTTTATTCACTATTGCCCTAATGAAATAAAAAGCACAAAAAAAAATTCCTGTACCGGGAATCGAACCCGAGCCTCCTGGGTGAAAGCCAGGTATCCTAGCCACTAGACCATACGGGATATAACTTCTGATGACAATTTAACTAATACATTCTATAGTGTATCCAAAATTTATTGTTGTGAATTTGCTATCCAACACGTCAATTTAAAATGGAGTCTTATCACAAGCAATTAAGATGCTAGTCAACTTCAAAGCGTGATGCTTGTTCTGCGTCACATTGTAGGTACAGACGATAGAACATCAAATGTAACATTTTCACCAAGAAAGCCACCTGTATTGCAAACGGAGTAAGGACTCAAAGTCGAACAATAGATAACACATATAGAGACTTAAATGTATAGACTGCTACAGTGATTGTTTACCCAAGTTTCTCTCAATTTATTATAAAGGCTTCATAAAATTTCATGTAATAATTATAAAAAAAATATTAATATAAATAAAAAAATAAAAAATAAAAAAATTTTTTTTTATCAAAATATCTATATATTATATTTAATAAAATATTAATATAAATATTATTATATTTATATATGTATATTTAATATTTTTTGTTAATATTTCGACATTGTAGGGTGGACGTTAGCTCATAAACGCAAATACAGATACACTAGAAGAATTTCACAGGGATATCCCAAGTCCTGGGTGGCTCAGTGGTCAGAGCAGTCGCCCGGATTGCGAAAGGTCGCGGGTTTGATTCCTGCCTCAGGACGTGAAATTTTACTAGTTTTATTATATTTTAATTACTAATAATTATAATCTATTTTGCGGCATTACTTTCTGCTTTGTTCTATCTATTATTAAGATTTACCTTTTAATATTTATCGTTATCTGCATTTCTAAATCCATACGAGAATTATAAATGAGAAAGTAACTTTGTCTGTCTGTCTGAACCGCTGAGCTGAACCGATTTAAATGAAAGTTGTCATAGAGATAGTTTGAGACGCGGACGGCCACTAATAGTCTATATTTAATAAAATGGAGGTTTTGCTGCCTTGTCATGCCGACAGCGACTGTCCAGACTTTTACTAAAATTATTTAAAAATGTTGTCTGAACGGATAGGTATGTTGTTTTATAAAACTAGTGTAGTTTTGTGAGACTATGTTTGTGATATAATTACTTCTATCATCCTTGGTGATATGGAAAATTATTCTAATAACCGTTAATTTCACATCTTCATTCTTTATTGTTACAATCACAAATAAAAAAAAACCCTATGAAATGATTATATGCTCCATGCGGGAATCAAACCCGCGTCTCCTGATGTCCGGCTAGACGTGATTACCACTCCGCCACCAGACCTACTAATTCATTCACCACTTTCTACCGTTTTTAAAGCAACATTTATCTCACTACTAATTAAAGTTAACAAACACCTCTAGTTTATAGCTCTAGTGATCCGAAAGAATATTTTTAAATACATTTTTAAACTTCCGGTTGAGGTGAGAATAGCTATTTGAATCACATTTTCATCTAACCTTCATTCTTCATTTGGTCACGTCCATCATAATATGATAACCCCTCAAATGTCCCCTCGATGATTCAGACCATCTGTTCAGGAATCAACACCGTTTTCAAGAATCGGACCGCACAACCCGCGTAGTGTCTACATTATCTGTGGTTTTTTTTTAATATTGTTCTGTTCCGCTGAAGATCTTGTATCATTTGCCGCTTTTTTCGTAATTTTCATATAGAAATTAGAAAGCTTTATCACTTTCAAAGTGGCAGTCTTGATCAACTCCCGCCATAAACAGAAATTTACAATCAGTTATGACGAGCAGTAAACTAAATAATTTAAAATTAGTCCGTCAACAACTGCAATTAAAATTCTGCTCTTAGTTTAAAATAAAAAATGTAACTAATCATCATGCTTTAAATATCCCGCCCTATTTGTGTTGTAAAAGAACAAAGAAAACTAGAAAGCAATAAAATATTTATCCGTCACAGCAGCGCCGAGAAGTGTGCAAAATTAAAATATGGCCGACTCGGACAGCCGGTCGGCCAATAAAAATACTTTGTGGCCGAATCGATTCGTATGGCCTGTGGAGCTTCTTTTATGTGTTCTCCTTTTAAATTAAAACGTTCGATCTATTTCCGAATTTCGAACGGTAATAATTGGCAAACGAGATGAATTAGGAAGCAATAGATTTGAATGGAATCAGAAATGATGAGATCCGCAGAAGAACTAAGACCGTCATAGCCCAAAGAATTGCGAGCCTCAAGTGGCAGTGGGCAGGCCATATTGCAAGGACTGACGACCGTTGGGGCGGAAAGGTCCTCGAGCGGCGGCCGCGTAAAAAGGGTGCAGAAGACACATGAAGTGATAGTTTCCGGTTGTTACCAACCCACCAACGTGGGCCAGAAGGTGGTGTTATGGTCTCATCTCTTGATCTGCTTCTCCTAACACCTGTGCCCAACAGTTGGCTGGTGTACTCTGTGTTTGCCGAACGTTTGGGCTTTATGAAATTGCAACTAAGCCAGTTTTCCACTTGATGTCCTGGTTAAAGCAGAAAATATTTTCAACGCGTGGATTCCCCGACTAAACTCACCTGATATCTACGTGCCTACCGCTTTGCATGAAGTTATTCTTCTGCACCAATTTATTTGGTGCTATAGGAAGATAATAGTTACAGTAGGCTGCTTATGCTTCAGACTCTCATCTACTGCGAGGTTGTGGTGTGTTAAAAGAAGGATGTGGAACGGGAACGGGATCAGCCACTACTTCAGTTATCTGTCACAATCTGGGCTTTACAAGTTGGAGATCGTACATGCCCAGCATTCACGGTCCAGATGGCATGTCAATGCACCGGCATGCTGACTTGGAAAACTCTCTCCTTAAAGCTCCTTCCCAAAAAAACGGAATCTTACGGATCACACTGCCCTGCCGACCGATCGGGAGCAGGCAGGAAAGAAGTGCATCGCGAAAGAAACTGATTCATTTCGATCATATAATTATATTTCCGAAACAAATAACAAATGGAGGAGGCGGCTAGAGCAGTGTCTGAACTGCTTGGTTGTCTTGTTGTCTTCGCATATGGACCCTTATTACCGCTTCACATCAGGTGGTGTTGAGTCATTTGTCGTGCTTTGTTCATTAAAAAAAACAAATCATAGTTTCAAAAGACTGGATAAAGATTTACAATATAATTTCCAAATAATAAAATTAGAATAGAAAGAAAATTTCATTGCCGCAACTAGTTGCCTATATACGTCCCAATGCTGGGCACAGGCCTTCCTACGGCAGAATCATATTAGGAGTTTTGGACTATAACACCACTCCGCCTGGCCTAATGTAGGTTGGTAGATTAAAACCAGAATCAACGATTAAACGTGCCTTCTGAAGCACGAAGCTCGCGATTACAAATCTTAATTCAACTATCCTGGTATTGGAAATTTCACCATGGTGAAAGTTGCTTTGTTTTCTTAATTGACCAGAGCGCTCAAACGACTACGTGAGAGAGTTATCGTATTTTAAAAAAATATATATCATGTTATATCAGATATAACATGATATATCAGATAATTTTATCTGACATGAACATGATATAATTTTACTGACTCACTCCAGCGAGCTTGTTTAGCTGAACATTTTAAGTGTCCCCTTTATGGAGTAATCCTTCTGTACGCTTCTATTTAGCCGTAGTGGTCTGCGTCTCACGCTGCGCTGAGCTTTGGGCATTGTCTAATTCACGATTAGCTCGGGTAACGGGTAGCCGGGGTTTACAGAACGCGGGTTTGGTTAACAAAACAAATTTCCAATAGGATTATTATTTGAAACAGAACTTTAACTATATTATATTACTGGGCATGGACGGCATTTCATCTTAGGCCCCAGGATGACAACGCACCTGCAATCTCAAGTGATTTTTCCTTGTTATTGCAGGTGTCTATAGGCGGCGGTAACCGCTTACCATCAGGTGGGCCGTCAGCTTGTTTTTCATCTAGTAGTATAAAAAAAAAAATCTGTGTCAGGACACTCAAAATATAACTCATAAACTTATCATATACATCTGACATCTTCAGTCTTCTCGTGACCACGATCGCTGTGTAATCGAAACGTCGGGTATTAAATAATAATGTAACATCTAATTAAACAAGAGACAAATCAGATAAAATGGTTTTATTTCAAAAGAAATTATTACCTATTTAGTAATTATTATTATTATCCATCATCATCATATCAGCCGAGAGACGCCCACTGCTGGGCATAGGCCGCCCCCAAGGATCTCCAAACCGATCGTCCTACGCTGCCCTCAGCCAATGGCTTCCCGCGACCCTTACCAGATCATCGGTCGTCCACCTTGCGAACTATGTCAGCGACCTTAGTTCTCCTGCGGATCTCATCATTTCTGATTCGATCACGCAGAGAAATTATTATCCATACTAATAATATAAATGCTAAAGTAACTCTGTTTGATAAGTGTGTGATTTAGATGATTTCAGCGGTGAAACAGTTCGCTGTGTTTCGGATTGAATGGAAAGGTAGCCAGTGTAATTACTGGACATGGACGGCATTTCATCTTAGACCTCAGGATGACAAGGGACTCCGCTACTGAATTTCGAAGTTTGAAATTTCGATGTGTGTTAGTTCTAAAGTATACGATTTCGATGTACGCCAGTAAGAAAATGATAACGATGTACGGCAGTTCGAATGTATGTTAGTTCTAAAGTATATGAATACGATGTACGCCAGTTCGACACTACAGGGTAGCGAAGTATAAAATTCCGACGTATATTAATTACAAAGTATGCCAGTGCGATGTATACGGTAATTGACACGTACACATGGTAGCCTGCCAAGTATAAAATAACGAATTATAAAATACCCTTTATATCAAGCAACTAAAATATACCACCATAAAATCATTAAATTCAATGGTCTATATTGTAAATTACTCGATTTACATTAGGTACATTATAATTTTTTTAAAGTATATCTTTCTACAATTTACTGAGACTACACCTATATAACTTCGAAAGTATCTTGGAAGCTGTCTGTCTGTCTAACATTTCTTGTTGGTTGGCTGGGGCGAGAACCGAACCCGGGAAATTTCACAATCCGGTAACTGCTTTAACTACTTGACTACGAAAAAATTATAATAAGGGAATAAAATTGTACAATATTCGCCAGTTGTACTGTCTGTGTGTCACGAGCTATGCGTCCCTCTGAGCGCATTTCACGGTCCGTAATCACAGGACTCTTGCGCCTGACG
Organism: Nymphula nitidulata; assembly: GCA_947347705.1. Classification (NCBI taxonomy): domain Eukaryota; kingdom Metazoa; phylum Arthropoda; class Insecta; order Lepidoptera; family Crambidae; genus Nymphula; species Nymphula nitidulata. The sequence goes on from OX374636.1 coordinate 15,450,891, forward strand.
CGTAATTTAATGTGCTTACTTAAAGCAACGGGCGGTGACGGAAAAATGTATGACATTTTTACATATAGATAAGCTAACCTATACCTATGTTTAAAAATAAAATGACAGGTGATAGAGTTATGATATAGACAAAACAGGCATCGCGCTTGAAACGTCGAAAGACATCCATTATTTTACAGAAAAATAACTGTGAAGATTACAAAAAATGCTTCTACACGATTGTGAATATTTATGACTAGCTGCTGCCCGCGGCTTCGACCGCATGATCTTTTTTTGCAAGATGTTAAGACATTTACGCTTGTGCTGAGCCACGGAGTGAGAGAGGCATGACTATGTGGGGCTCCTCGACCAAAGATGGTATATCTATGTCGAGCCTTTTTTTTATACAACTAGATACACTGATATTACAAGTAAATATAATATCATTTACTTGTAATATCAGTGTAGCGTATTTTGGCGGCCAAAGATTGGACATGACGTTAATTCAAAATTAAAAAAGTTAGTTCAATACCCAAAGCCAGTGTCCGGCCGAAGTAGGCCGGACATTGAAAGTACAATTTTTTTGTTCCATTTCACCGGCCCTTGAATTTTTTATATTGTTCTAAAATTAAATCCATATTTTAATCATAAATTATACTAATCGACATATATATTTGCCATAAAACATAAATCAAGTATGATATTAATATAAAATTAACACGAACTCTCCATTTGAAAACACCTTTCCACTACTTTTTTTAGTAATGTTGATGTTTAACGCATTTGCAATCACCTTCCGTTTCAAATGCGAACTAAAACTCCGCTAAATGCTTACGGCAGATATCCTTGCGCCTCAAGAATTAAGAATAATTTCTATAAAGATTGATTTTAGAGTCATAATCATTCAAGTGCTTCTAATATGTTTAAAAATGTTGTCGTCCGGACGGACATTGGTGGGGGCCGGTACACTAGAGAGACTACCCTACCCCTGGTGTTGCAAGCGTCCATAGGCTACGGTAACAGCTTACCAACAGGGGGGCCGTATGCTTGATTGCCACCTTAGTGGTATAAAAAAAATCGTAATAACGTTCTTTCATATTTTTAAGAAGTCTTTTCAAAAATAAATTATATCGAAGCAAAATAAAGAACTGAAGAAATGTATATCTGATTTTTAGATCCGTAAGTTCTTTCAGCGACACAACACAACAATACAAAGTATATGTCGAAACCATATTAAAACTGGAGAGGTAACAAAATTAGCATAATTATCAACCATCCCCTATCGAGGTTTATTTTGTAAGATAAATACGAGATTTTAGTGAGCGATATAATTAGCATATAATTACTGATTCAGTAATTAACATGCAAAACAAGAACGAACTTGGGCTAAGTATTCCCCGAGGCAGATGTCGCTAAAGACAGGACTACACAGTTAGCTTTAAGCTATGTTAGCATAGAACTAGGTGTTACTACCTACTTCTCTGTTTCGGCCATAAAACAGTGCACTGTGTGTCAGATTTTAGGTAAAGGTAGCCAGTGTAATACTGGCTACACAATGTTAAAACTGACATGGAAGGCATTTCATCTTAGGCCGCAGGATGACAACGCACCTGCAATATCAAGTGATATTTTTCTTGTTATTGCAGGTGTCTAGATGACAGTGGCTACTTACCACCAGATGGGCCGTTAGCTTTTCATCTACTTAGTTAAAATATTAAATTAAAGGTATATTTAAAAATAACGTTGCTGGTTAGTAAAATAAATTATCATATTTTTTCGAATATTAAATTTGAAGTGTTTTGTCTAGTTATAAATTATTAAAATTTATTATAAAGTAAACAATAAATAAAAAGGGTCGCTCATTGTAATGCTTAGCTTATACTACAAAAAATCTTTAAATGTAAAGTTTCAGTTGTATAAGGTATGATAAATTTTAATAGCTTTTTGTGGAGTTTATTTATATTTGAGCTGTACAGAGTGGATAAGAGCTCTGCTGTATATTCAAAGGTGGATTTGCTGATCCCTTAAAAATTACTGTGTTGAAATTAGTCGTCGTAGGAATACAACACAAGAGAAGTGTTATTTGGGTGTGTACTATTATAAGGTTGGACCTTCTCTAGTGACAAACTATTTATTTAGGTGTGTGTGTACTATTGTAAGGTTGGACCTTCTCTAGTGACAAACTCTTTATTTGGGTGTGTTCTTTTGTAAGGTTGGACCATCTCTAGTGACATACTATTTATTTGGATGTGTTCTTTTGTAAGGTTGGACCATCTCTAGTGACATACTATTTATTTAGGTATGTACTCTTCTAAGATTGGACCTTCTCTAGTGACAAACTATTTTATATTGCAAATCGAAATCAATCTTTCTTGCGTGGTATTGAAAGGATCGCCAGGGCTCATCAAAAGAAGTGAAAAGTAGGCAATGCTATTTAGCAGCCATCTTCTGTCAGGTGAGAGTGCTTTCCGAGTTGCCAGCAAAAAATCGAGTAGGAAGTAAATACCGTGATTTCAAAATGGCAACATTAAGAAAAGCATTACTTTGTTATGCAACTAGATGACAAGCAAGCTGACGACCCACCTGGTGGTAAGTGGCTACCGTCGCCAATAGACACCTGCAATAACAGGGAAAAAATCACTTGGTATTGCAGGTGCGTTGTCATCCTGAGGCCTAAGGTGGAATGCTGTCCTTGCCCAGTACCTAATTACACTTGCTACCTTTCCCTCCTATCCGAAACACAGCGAACTGTTTTACGATCGAGATAGGAAAGGCGATAGTACGGTCAGCAACTTTACTAACATACACACGACAGCACATCAAATGTAACAGTGCAATACGAAAGCCGCCTCTATTGCGAACGTAGTAAGGGTGATCTCAAGGTCAAACTGTTACGCTTGATGTGTTGTCGTTTTAGTAACTTCGCGCTACGTAATTCACAATGTTCATACAAATTGTCAATATTATTTATTTTATTATTTAGTTGTTCGGAAGAGCAACAGCTAATTATAACAATATAAGCGTCTTGAAATAAACAACAAAAAGCCAATTATTATAGGTCCTCACATGTGGCAACATATTTTATTATTAATATGTATTAAAGTGAATACGTGAATAGACCCAGACGACCCGAAATACGGGCCACATAGTGATTACTGCAATCGGACGGCAGAGTAAGTCGGCTATTTCGATATAGTTACAATTCAACTGCATTAAACCGCATCCGAACTGCAGCTGGCTTGCAGTATTAATGCAGATGGTCTGTAGGTAACATTACATAACTAAGCAGTCTTGCTTAATTAATAAGTCAAAATCAAGTAACAATGTTGCCATATTTAGTTTATAAAGCTTTCCTAATACGTATTAAACTTTGTACACATTTCAACCGCATGTTACTGACGGATTTCGGTGTTGTCATAATGTGGACATGCCCAGTGAACTTAAATTCCTTACAAAATGTAGGTATGTGTGCTCAAAATTTCTATTATGAGGTAGGGTATCAAATAGGTATTACTATCTATTAAAATACCACCACTACGAATCCCGCTATCAGTTCGGACAAATACCTTAGAGCCCGACTGATCCGACACTATCCCGGACGAGAGCCTGTACGAAATTAGGGTAGCCCTCAAGCAACTTAAGAAAAACAGGGCACCGGGGAGGTCGAAATTACTGCAGAGCTTCTAAAAGCGGGTGGTATACTGGTACTCCGGTTAGTCAGTTCCACCATACTCAGGGGGAAAAACGGATCAAGCGTGGAGCGAGCCCTGGTGGTGTGGATCCTCAAATAATGTGACAAAAGCTTACTGAAGAGCTACAGACCCATCACGCTTTTGAATAACGTTTACAAGTTCATTTCGAGGTTACGAATCCTTTGGCGCGCAGGTTTGACGACTTCCAGCCTCTCGAAAAAGTTGGTTTCAGTGAAGTACCGTAGAGCACATACATACGCTGCGGCAGGTTATACACAAGACAGAGGTTACAGAAGACCGAACAGTATACCCAGCCACTTTGCTTGGAGTTTATGGACTACGAGAAGGCCTTCGATTAGATTGAAACATAGGCCGTGATTCAGTCTCTTCAGAGGTGCCACATTGACTATCGGTATTTCGAGGTGATGAGATCCTTGTACGAGAGCGCCAACGGGACGGTCCATGTACAGAATACGAAACCTATCCAAATGCAGAGAGGGATAAGAAAAGGAGATGTAATATCTCCGAAACTGTTTACTGCTGTATTGGAAAACGTTTTCAAACTTCTGGACTGGACAGGACTCGGCATCAACATCGACGGCGAGTACATCACTCATCTTCGATTTACCGATGATATAGCAGTCTGGCGGAATCCCTGGAGAATAACAAACTTAAGTAATTTATTTTCTCACAAGTGGTAGAGGGCTGGACACATTGCTCTCAGAACGATGGCCCTTGGAGCAGAAAGGTTCTACAGTGGCTACCACGAACCGGAGGATGCAGAGTGGGCCAGCCTCCAACAAGGTGGACCGACGATCTGGTGAGGGTCGCAGGTAGCCACTGGATGCGTGTAGCACAGATCTTTGTCCAGCAGTGGACGTCTGTCGGCTGAGATGATGATGATGATTATGATTTCCTCATTTTAATTGCAATATACTTACAACTGGTGAAGGACACAGGTAACCTATATGCGTGCCGCGCAGTACAGATCACCGTGGAAATTATTAGGGGAAGCACTTTACCAAACAAAACTATTGAATTAAAGAATTCCCGTGTAACTTTAAGAAAGTCAGTTTCTAAAACCATTTTTATTGCATAGGAATAAAAGAAAGGTACTACGGGAAAATTCACGAGAGTAAAAGTTGCTATTATTTTCATATTATGGGTGTAAACCTCAATATCCTTATTGTGTTAAAGAATTTGTGTCTCCAGTTTATGCCTAGACATTTACCAAAACTGGGCATATCCAGTATATTCTTTACCATGTATGTATCGGAAGGTAATTTATCAAAGTCAAGGCATGCCCTACTAAGCGTTAATTATGGTTGAACAGACGAGCAACTATAGTTCATAGTAACACCAAAAGCTGCAATATTTGTCGTCACTAAATAAACAAAAAAAACTCTAACCCCCTTTTTTTAAAACGCGGACTAAAGTTAGTCCTGGTTTAAAACTGATGCTGTCACTGTCTTTCTTTTAACAAATAAAAGTGACAGCACCAGTTTTACAACAGGACTAACTTTAGTCCGCGATTTATAAATAAGGGGAAATAGGTTTACTCTAGAATTGTTTTTCCACTTATTGATTCCAGCATGAGCAAGACAATTATCAACAGAAGGAAAAATGATGATTTAACAAGTCAAGCATCAGATTCCAGACACAATTGATTTTTCAATTGTCATAGTCCTCCGGATTGACAACGCTTTTTGACAGATTAAAATTACTTTAATACTCAGCTATAACTTTCATCAAGAAAATTTGGCAGCCAGTCTCCTTTGGCACGGATTTGTAATGAATACAATTTCTTCTCTAATAAAATTTTTGATCTTGATACATATTATTTGGTGACAGCTTGAGTAGTTTCAAACTAAAAATCCAACATTTTTTTGATAATAAAACTGCCATTTGACATGCCTATATATTTCTGAATATATATATTTATCTTTATTTATAGTTTCATTGTTTTATGATTGTTTAGTTGAGTGATTTATATTTATATTGGTATTGTTCTGCTAAATTTTTGCTTCTGATTTGTGTACTTAATTAATGAGTGTTATGTACGCCGTTTTGTGACATACATCAGAATTGTTTGTATCTGAGACCCGATAATTTGAATATTTTAATGTATGTTAAGTGGCAGTACTAAATAAATAAATAATAAAATAAGTTTAGTTACGAACCGTCAAAATTATTCGTTAGTTCAAATATGTCTGACAATTGAAAGATAAACTCATACTTGAGTAAATTGTGCGTCCACTACCTACAGTACATCTGTTGAACCACTGATTCTTTGATTGTTGGTTTTCAATAACCGCTTTATGAGCGAGGAATCTTTGTATCCCACTGTAACTTCAAGACTAAATAGATTTCGTCCTGTTCTGATGAAATTAATACTCTTAACTCTATCAAACCCTGGTGGCTTTAAAGTAACTGTTACCATCCATGCAAAAAGACATAAGGGTCGCACTGATCGTCCATATTCCTACAGATAAATATTCCTTATAGAAAAATTATTACTGAAAAATCGATTACAAAATGATTGTCAGAAAAACTTCAAAATAATGTAGCTCGTCTGTTCTATCCTTTATTGCGTTTTGAACGTCCATGTCACGGCCTGATGCGATACTGTGACGATATAGCTGCGATAAAGTGATGATATCGCTGACTAATAATGTAACTGTAACATTTACCTAACATACTCACGAGTAACTTAAATTAGTTGCTTTTGTTTTAAATTAGGAACAGGCCTAATTCTGAAGACCTTCTGTAAATCTAAAGGAGTGGTCCCAAAAATGGAGACACGGCCGTCTTTGTATACTATACTAAAAAATAGGCAAAACCATACAGAACAGTTTTCAAATGTCCATTTTCTTCTAAATTGCTTTGTTTCGTGGTAGATACCAAGATTTTTTTTATAGAGAAAAAAAAATGCAACGCCTATCTTATGTCACTTTGGTGACGTTTATTTGACTTCTTTGTCGCCCGCCATATCATTTTGAATTTTGTACAAGTGAACTAAGAGTTTACATGAAAACGAATTAGTAGGATTTCCCCGGATTCAGAAGATTTTTCCTGTTTTTCTGAGATACCTAGTGTAGGTACATATACCTGGCTGGATTTGAAATATCTTCTTTGTACTGCTTATCTCTTTCTCTCAATATGCATATAAAAAGATAACAATCAGAGCTGTTAAATAACATAAATTTAGATAGCTTACAAAGACACTATAGACAATTTTTGAAGGCATGTAGGCATAGAGTAGTATTTTATAACGTGAATTAGGATCGAAAATTCAACACAACCACAACTTTTTAAAATGTCATATAAAATGACAGCCATCCTTTTTGCATTCATATTGAGAAAACGAGATGCACTGAACGTAAGCTTAGAGTTAGCGTTAAATCTACAGAATCAGGTCCACTATCTGCGATTCAACTTTAAACTGAGTCGCTGTCAAAAGCTGCGCCAAAACTGAGTCGCGTAGACAGCGTCGTAGTACGTATTAATCGATTCTACTCAGTTTAGGTCCTAAACTGGATCGCGATAAAAGATGGTGGTAAGGCCCCTATTGTCGCGAACGCGATTTGGAACGACTTGAAATGACGTGTAGTCAGTGCCATTATGTTGGCAGGATGTAAAAAAAAGTTAGAGATTGGTACTATCTGTGGAGGTCATTGAGAGGTAATGACCGCCAAAATGTGAGTTAATTAAATATAGGCTAGCATCAAAGATTTGGTGAGTCCTTATAAGATTTTGTCAAGAGATAATGATTATTGACTGTAACCGGTGGATAGGGAATGGCTGTAGGGGTGGTTTGGAGGCCATTTAGGGGAAGGGCTATTGATTATGGGCCCACGATTTTCGTGACGGGGGAGGGGGGAGGGGGAGGGGGGGTACCCCCTCAATATCCTCCCCCATTCCCCCCCCTCGGAAATGGATAGTTTCAGAGATATGAATTTTTGAAAGTTGACTAAACCTAACCTCAAAATGTATGAAAAATATAAATTAGAAATTAACTAAATTAGTTCTTGTTATCTATATAAGATTGATACCTACTTGGGCATGAATATATAAATTAGGTTTTTGAAATAAAAACAAAAATTTCATTTAATATTTATTTGTAAACATATTTAATACATTTTAAAAGTTCTTCAAAACTATCTAAATGTTTTATTTTATTGTTTCTTTTCCATATAGTCTCTATAAGCCATTCTGTAAAATTTTCTTTGTAATTTTCTTTACTGAATAATCTTTTCATGACACGCCAATGGCTTTCTATTCGCTGAGTATGGACCCCATCTGCTGCTACAAATCTGTTGACGGGGTCACTATGGTTAACTTTTTTGTGAATAAAGCCATGTTCAGGAAGGCAATCATAGCCTTTCCAAAAATCTGTATGTATTGTGGTGCCCTCCCGAACATGCTTTTTTATTAAAGTTACTAAAACCTCTGCACTGCGCTCATTGTCAGGGCAAACTTCAAGACGGAGGTCATCACTTCCGTCTTCTATGAGACCCAAAACCCAATGCCCTTCTACATTTCTTCCCCTATTATATTTCCTCCTTCCGAATTTGGACTCATCAATTTGGACAACTTTTCCAGGGCCACCAATTTTTTCCTGTTCCATTTTATGTTCTAATTGGTACACAATTACCGCTTCTCTACAATAATTGTACCAGTCAGATATTGTTACTGGCGATAAGGTGGCTTCTCTCCAGTGACTAGTTTCTCGCCTTACACTTTCATACGTATAATCGACACTATACATATACATGATTTGGTATATAAGAGGCAGAGGCAATCGTGCATTTTCAAACCATGTCCCCTTGGCACGGCCGATAATTTTCGAGCGGCATTTGCCTTTTCGGCAGCGAAATCGGCCTACCTGGCCTGCATTTAACTCTATAGTCATGAGCTTCTTGTGGTACATGCACATCTTCTCAGTAGGAAGTAAACCTTGTTCTTCCGAGAATGTAATGCACTGTTCATGTGTGCCTGAAACAATTAGAAAGTGATGTTTTTATTTACTGACACTACCCTTAAACTATGTTCCTGAATACCAAAAATTTCTGTTGTCTGTTAAAAAACCAATCATGTAACCATTGAAAGGCCATGGACCAAATATCAATGACCTAAAAGTCGGCTCAATGACAGTAATGGCTTCCGAACGTCTCCGGCGCTGCGGGAAGTGCAGCCCTTTCGCCCCTGCGTAACAAACCGCAGTCACCTCATGTTCACCTACGCAGCTTCGGCTTTTTGGTCGCCTGCGGCGACCAGCCTCAGCCGCTTCGGCTCACATGGTGCCTGCGATTTATTACAGCGGGCGAGGGCTGCTCTCCCTCCGCGCCTCCGGGCTTTTATATACACTCTAGGGGTAGGGCAGACTAGTACCACATGGGGTCGGGGTTGACTAAGTCGGTTCTGTCACTAATTTTGACCTATTCACAGACTAATATAAATTATAAATAATAATTTGTCTCACCTAAAGTGTTGAAAATTCTATAAAGATTCCACTGCGATCTAACTTCTTCCGTATACAATTGACGGCGCCTATGAGAAGCACCTCCTTGCGACGACAATGGTTGCGGTGTTTGTTCCCATGAACAACCAGGGATTGGTTCAGCGGAAGAACTGCCGGCTACAGGCTCCGAAATAGGTTGTAAAGGCTCATTAGAGTCCAAAACAACAGCACTCGGAACTACAGGAGTGGGCACAAGCGGCTCATTTGAGTCCAACACTTGTACACACACAGAAGAGGAGTTCGACACAAGGCGCTCACTAGAGTCAATCACTTGCACTACACTCAACTCTTCTGGCGATGATGGGGCGGAAAGCGAGGCCTGGGGCTTCGGTGACGCCATGGTAGTCATACAAATATCGACAACAGGAGTACAAAAGATGCTCTCAACTGCGCGGTTATAAGATGACTGACGTACGGCACGTACGTATGTATTGACAAGTGTTACAAAATGGCCGCTGTCACAGAATTGCGTTTTGTTTCCAAAAGTAATTTGATAATTATGTAAAAAATATCGTATGCGACTATTTATTTCATGTAATCCAAATAAAGAATAAATAATGTATACATTTTAGTTAGATAATACTGCAAAAATATGTAAATAATGCATAAAGAACATTATAAGGCGTTAACACAAGACGTAACAAAACGCAATACACGTCAAATACAAAATGTCATTCGCAAAATGTCAAAAATCAAAGTTAATTTTTAAGATTTTCAATTATTTATTTAAAAAAAACTATAAGTTTCCGAGATCTAATATTAAGTGAATATGTGTATAAAAATATAATCTTTCGAATGGTAAACATCTGAAATTGAAAATCGTGGGCCCATAATCAATAGCTGAGCCCATTTAGGGGCCGTATGGTCCCGCCATAATTATCATCGCTTAGAGAGATGGTAATATAACAATAGAGTAAAATGTATGGTGAATTGGGTAGTACGAAAGTAAATTGTCGTACCTACTCAGATTCAATAGCAACATAATGGTAATATGAACAAAAGAGTGCAATGTATGGTGAATTGGGTAATACGAAAGTAAATTGTCGTAAGCTACTCAGATTCATTAGCAAGGCTATTTTCAACTAGGTAAGTGTTTGCAGAGATTAATGATATATGTATTTACGATAGTGTTTGATTCAAGAAATTTATAAAGGCGAAGCAGATTAAGTTCCCGGCAATTCTTAATTCGCAAAGTCTAGATACCCCATTTGCGACACCTATTTAAGTTACTAAAGTCACTCGAAGCATAAGGGTAAGAGTTGTCTAGTTGAGGTGGCAATGGGTGGGCATATTTTGTAGCAGGTATAACGGGTGGCCGACTGGCCGTTGCCGCGGAAAGGTTCTAGTATGGCGACCAGGTACTGAAAAGAGCAGTGTAGGGTGACCTCTACACTGCTCTGGAGTATAGGGTGGTTGCAGAGCAGGGCGATTGAAACAGAAAGCGCAGAATTAAATTAAGTTCAATTTACACTAGACGATTGCATACGAATGACGAAGCAAAACTCTTTGGAAATGTATATGCCGTAGCCGTCTGGATTAAATTAGCCATTCAATTTCTAGTCATGAAATTCGTTGGGCGGGTCGTTTAAATCGTAGAGATTTTGGGTGACTGTTTGAGTGATTGGTAGGTCCAAGGTTATTATTTTATGACCACTTAGAACCAAAACGATGACGGTAATAAACGGTCATAAAAAATAAACTTTAACCTACCAATCAAACCAAAACTTTTTAGTACACGACGATCCATTCAATACGCCGAATCGTTAAACGTTGTGTGAGTCTACTTCAATTAACTATCAGGCTAATTGGATGCCGGCGTTTAATCAACGGGCTAGCCATCCAACTAAGCAGCGCATTTAGCCAGACAGCGGCGACATATAGTATAACAGGTGTTACATAATCCGGAAATAACGTTTCGGGATTCTAGGGTTGCGGGGGGATATCGTATGTGCGCGATGTGTGTGCGTGTGTGGTATTTTAAAAAAATACTCGTTTGGCTGTAGAAATATAATATTTTGACATGATTTTTTTCTTGTTTTAATTTAATTACACATCTCAACATGTTGCCTCTCCAAAAATCATATTTATGATGCGAATCGACGAAGTACAAAAATATGTAATATTCGCCGATTCATAATATTATGGTAAACAGGAAAATCAAAAAGAGTCATTCTCACAAGTCGTGGTGAGAGTCGACGAAAAACCCAAAAAACCAAAAAGCAACCCAAACCCAATGTATTTTCCCTCCTTTATGGTTGACTAACTTCCGCCCACGACTCCGTCTACGTTATTCCATAGAATCGCATTCCCATTATAAAAACTAGCCTATGTGCTATTCCAAACGCTAAAAGTGCTAAATTTATCTAGATCCGTCCAGCCATTATGGCGTAATTGAGTGATAAAATAAGCATCCGTCCTTTGATTTGATTTGAAAATAGCTACTAGCTTTTTCCTGTGACTTCGTTCGCTTGAGTACCGTACATTTTCTATGGGATTCCACGTACATGGGATAAAAATTAGCCTGTGTGCTTATCAACGTTAAAGGCTTTGCCTGGCAAATATATGTACAGTACTACACACAAATCTATGATAACGCAAAACTGTTCCCGCATCAATTACTTAAGTACTATAGTAGATAAGACAAAAAATATGAATTCTGATATTTGAAATGACACCTACACTATACAATACCTATCCTTATAACAAAATTCATATGGGGAACAGACTCAATAATTCTAAAACCCATGACGTCACTCTCAATATTATCACAATTAAAACCTTCCTCAATCCAACCATGATTCATGTGTAGTACTATATATTTATCAGGCAAAGCATTTTGGCGTTCATTCAATAAAATTAAACAAGAAAAGGCGTTGTGACATAAGATTAGGATAGTTTAGAATCAAAAATGAAAACTGTGTATTTTCTCTCGGTTGTTGTGATTGCAAAAGTGTGTTTGTGTGACGAAAATGTAAACTCACGGATCAGCGACAATACAAGAAATCCAGCAGACAGCAATACTATAATTTTTGATGATAATGTCTTGGATTTTCTCCTCAGAGCTAACATGAACGATATCAGACAACATCCGAAGATCGTCTCAAGATTTAACAATGAAGGTATTACACCATCATCTAAAAATGATGTAAACAAGTCTAATGCTGCATTCAAAATTGATGATTTCATAATTGGAGGTGGTAAATGTGCTCAGTATCAAATAAGGTTCGGTAAATGTTGCTTACAAGACGAAGATTATAACAAGCTTGATGAATACATTGCGGAATGTTTTCAAGAATAAATTAGACTGTTACCAGTGAAGTCTAGCCTGAAAGAGAACCTTCCATGTTACGAACCACCGAGCAAGTCACATTAGAATCAAGGATGCTATAAAAGGTTTTGTTATTCCGAATTCCAATCTTTTAGTTCAATGACGAGCGAAAGTACGCCATTTTGTATTGATGAAAGCTTCGAATTAGAACAAACATCATGGTTGCTCCATTATTCGTTTCAAACGGTTTTCGTGGTAGACCTACAAAGCAGAGAGAAGACGAACATGAATCTGATTGTATTGAATATCAAGAACAAGCTCAACAAACAAGACGTGTCATAACTGTTTGTATTCAATTTTAATCCAGACTAATATTATAAATGCAAAAGTAACTACATCTATCTTTCTGTTATGTTTCACTGCAAACCCGGTTTAGATAAATTTAGGAATGAATATACAAAGATTAAATCTTGAGAAAGTGTACGTTTTAGTCCGATAACCGCGATAGCACGGCAACTTTGCAAATGTTATTTATACTTCAGCATTGAATTTCTGCACAAAAAAACAGCCTTTTGAGACTTTTCACATTTTCATTTATGAAAGGATATAAAATAAAAATTCAATAACAATGTGATTTTACTTCAATCGCGAGATACAAGCCTATTTCGATACGTTTAATAATAATACGTTACGAAATACTTATATTTAAGGAAATGTAATAAAATTAGATTATACATACGAGGAGCTCGGTGGCGCAGTGGTTTAAATGCTGGTTTCGATTACGAAAGCAAAGCAACTTTCGCAATGGTTTTGCTGTGCCCGACAGGGTCCATAATGAATCATGTTTAGCTTTAAGCCTTAAGACCTATTTTGTAGCATTATGGTGCAATAAAAAATTTGAGTTTGAGTTTGGTCGATCTCGGGATGGGTCAACGAAAATTTCTGATCGCGAGCTCCTCCGTGCTTCGGAAGGCACGTTTAGCCGTTGGTCCCGGTTGTTCCTGCAACCGCTTTAACTCACCAACCCCCATTTTGCCCGCTAGGTGGTGCTATGACCCAAGTGATGCAGTGGGAATATATAGGCTGGCGATGATGATGATAAGACGTAGGTACTCCTTAGGCTCATCTGATGTAAAGTGGCTACACCAACTTACAACCTACTTTTAACAGCAATTATACTAATCAGTTGTCTGATAAGTGAAGACCTAAACCTGGTAAGCTGGCAGCATCTAATATTAACCTTTTGCTCTTAACAAAACACTATGATTGCTGGAACACAACAAAACAACAAAAAAGCCACCATTTTAATTGAAAATAATGTATTGTTACTTTAGAGGCTGGCTTAATCATAAAGAACTAATGATTGATAAGTGACAATTGTCTAGAGATAATTGTTATCTCACTAAAATCCATCCCACTAATTACGTTATGTGCAAAAGTATAAAAATGAAGCCATAAAACCTAATGCAAGTAATGTTTGCTTACAGCAAAATCGAAAATCAATTTCGTCGAAACTCCCGTATTTTTTATAAGCCCCAATTCCCGAGCCAAATGCTAATTCGGCGTGTTACTAAGTAATTTATTTAGCAAAGGGTGTATATCGCATTACTCGCGCCTGCCGGATGAACGGAAAATATCGTTATTTGGTATTTGCATACAAAACGCTTTCTTTTTAACCCCCGACGAAAAAGAGGGGTGTTATAAGTTTGACGTGTCTATAGTCTATCTGTGTATCTGACTGTGGTAGCTCCTAAACGAATGGATCGATTTTGATTTCTTTTTTTTTGTTGTTTGAAAGCTGACTTGATCAGAATGGTTCTTAGCTATAATTTATGAAGATCAGTTCAGGCGTTTGATGACTATCAGCTCATTATCTACATGATAAAAGGGTTTTACCAACTTTCACACATCCGAGAAATCTGATCCTTATGAGCTGATCCTTAACCATCAAATAGTCTGCAGGATGCTTAATTCCTTAGAAACTTACAGCAGATATAGCGTGTTTGGGCTCATAAGAATAGTCTCAATGAGATAGTGTTAGATAGATGACAAATGAGGCGGGGGTTTACCTAAAATTTTCAATTTTATATAGGTATTTTTTATTATATTGGTGTGTAGTCTAGTTGTTACTGGCCATTTTGAAGGCGAACGCGATAAACAGAATTTTACCGAACGGACGAGCTACGATTAAATCTAGTGATATTTCATGTATTCTCGTTAATAAATATACACTATCCTAATCACGTCAGCTTTCAAACAAAAATAAACAAACCGCAGATATTTTTTATTGTTTTCTTTCTTTATTTGTAATTGTTACAAAAATAAACAAACCAAAATCGGTCCCTTGGTTTAGGAGCTACGATTCCACAGACAGGCACAAAGATGCACAGGCAGACACGTCAAACTTATAACACCCCTCGTTTTTCGTCGGGGCTTAAAAGTGAATAAACTACAGGAGTTTTTCTCAATGGAGTTTTTTCGAAAATCAGTTAGATTTTTAGTATACATTTTTTTTTATTTATTTACAATAGTCATACAGTACAAGTTACAGTCATTATACATACAGCATAATAAATTAATAAAAAGTGTAAAATGTAGTCTGGAAGCCTACTTATTTCTACTCGTGACTTTTGATGAAGCTTTATTTATTTTTTAATTTAAATGGCCTAGCGTCGTTTTTTATCCGACGCTCGATATTATTGCCCCTTCTGTTTACAAGTTTTGATTTATAACTGACATTAATTCTAGGAGAAACGCAGGTTGAGTTACGCCACTAAAACTTTAGAGATTGCGAAAGGACTTCATCTTATAAATATCAGTCTCCGATGCAACTTTTTTAACGATTTATTTGTCTTAATAATTATAGTACATGTAGGGGTAGAAATGTCTCTACACAGATACTTAAAACCTTACCTCTAACAAAAAACATATTTTTTTATTGCTACTAATATAATAAAAGCGAAAGTAACCCTGCCTGTCTCTCTGTTGCCTTTTCAAACTGTGTTTTGTGTCAGCGAACGAATAAATAATTATAAAAAATTACCGCGTAAAAAAAATCCACTCCAGTGCAGTTGCGGACTAGTAAAAAATACACTGGCTTGGGCTAATTCCACAGTTTAAGTGATGCGAAAACTTAGAAACTTGGTTTCCTGAATCATTAATGTAATTTAGTGCCTTAACATCCTTTCTAATCAGATTTATGATGACGTAACCGAGGATATTAAGGTCGCCAGGGCTCCAGGAAAGTGTGTTGTGCTGGAGGCAGGGGAACTTGATCCTATGCTATCAAGAGATGACTTCACAGTAGGTACCTGCGAGGAAAAAAGACAACAGCACTTGCGCAAACGTGCGTCTCGTAAGCGATACATTGGAGATAATGTTTAATAAACTTTATAAAATACTTCTTAATACATCAAGCGGCGTTATCCCACCGGAGGGCTGTGGCAATTGAAAAATCAATTGTGTCTGGAATCTGATGCTTACGGGTAGGAATCCCGAACCGGTAATAACCGATAACTAGTGTGTTTGTTTACTCTTATGTTTACAAATACCTTGACAAAATATAGTAAATTTAAGTATTTTAAAATTCTAAACTTTCCACAGAAATAACTCGGGCAAAATTGCGAAGAATAAAAATCAACACATATTTTTTAAAATAGGAATAGGGAAACACATATGTGTTGGCATATAAGTTCTAAATTTCGGAAAAACGACAAAGAAACAGAAACGAATTAAAAATGGTTTGTGCCGCGGAACAATACGTTATTCTATGCTATGGATTCTAGAGAATGAAGAAATATTCATAATAAATTAAAGTTGCTATTTAATAAACAATAAATTACACTCATCAGACAAAGTAAGCGCTTACGAATGCGACATTGCTTTCGTAGACAAAAGAGTAAAGAGTCTTGAGCCGCTGCAATTTTGAAAACAATGTATTATATTTAGACGATAAGAGCTACCGCACATATACAATTTCAAATCGTATAACTAAATCGCAGAATGTCTAATAGGCATAGAATCTTATGATAGCCCGCACATTATATCAACTAAGTCGTTCAACTAAATAGTTGGTCAACTTTCGGCCGATAGCCCGCACACTATAACAACTTAGTTGGTCAGTCGCACGGCAAGATGCAGTATGACCAGAACCGTGCGTGTGATTTCCCCACGCTTGGATTTTTCCTGACGGGCGCGCAGCCGCCCAGTCGATCTCTGCATTCTCTACTTACTTGTAACAAATGAAAAAATAGAACTGCTGATCGACGAAGTCCAAAAAAGGCCAACCCTTAAAAACCTTATTAATAAAAGAAATAAAAGAAGTAGTGCGTTCTTTTTCCGCATTTTCTCGCAGACGTCACCGCGCTAGCAACACTGTCCACCAACTAAGTCGTCGAAGTGTGCTGCCTATAGAAGCACGCAATTTAGTTGTACGATTTTAAATTGTATATGTGCGGTGGCTCTAACTCTGAGTAAGGTAAAGAAAGGTAATAGATCTAATATCAACCCTTGACAATTTTTTCAAGAAAAAAACACTAGACAGTGATGCAAAAATCTAATTATCTCAGTATCTTCATCAGTTTGATGGACTAAACTTTCTTGCTCGATTTCCTAAAGCTATCTCTGCTATTATTAACCAAAAACTTCGTTTACTTGATATGGATTGTCACTTGAATAAACACTGTTCCTTCACGGAACCACCCTCAAAAATTCACGCAGCCTCATCAGCAATTCTTCGCTCAATCAGTAAACAGAGCATTCCACCATCAATCACATTAATGAGGTCTGCCAATAGCAGGCGGATAGGCGTGGTAACTGCGTGCACAGGCTGCTCTATACAGAACTGTTTATACAGGCTGCCCTGAAAATTGGTAGCGTTGAGAACAGTTTTCAAACTTGAGTGTGTTCTATAAAAAAGCGTGGTGGCGAAAATTCTTGATGAAGTTTGGTTAAGCTTCACTGCATTATCTACCTATATACCTGAGTAAGACGTTGATTTGTTTAAGAATCATTAAATTAATTACACACAATTGGGATGTTGCCTTAGTTTGAAAATAGTGATATTTTTGACAAATTCGGAAAATATACGCTACTATTACCCATAAAAATAATTCAAACTTGAAAGATATGGAATATTGTTGATGTTGTACTGTTTTGAAAATTTACAAAATGATCATATATTTTTTTCATAATTTTTCAAAAATGTTTATGGTATTAGATTGGTTACACCAATTAAAACAACTATTATTATGACAACTATTAATAAAAACATACTTAATGCATAGTTATTATCAATTCAGTATGTCCATACATTTCTTAGTAATATGGGAACATGTGACGTCACCTGTTCCGTCGATTTCCTATGGAGCGTTTTTGGAAGATGCGCCGTTTCACATCAAACATAGCACTATATCTGTGAAACTATTGATCTTAGACATACTATTTCTTTTGCAATATTTCTTTATGAGTTATAAACTTCTTATTTATGAAATAAAAAAAAAGTTGTCAACTACTCTATTCTTTGTTTAACTTTCGTCTCCTGTAAGCTTGTGGCAGATCCCAATTATGCGTGGGTATTCACTTACTGTACCGATGGATGGCGCTAGCAGTCGCAAAATTCATCAATTGCAATAGACGGCCATTTTTTCGGACCAAGAATTCTAACACTGATTGGCCTTATGATATGTATCGATCATTAACCTACTTACTCACACGCATACGTAATGTGAACTATGTTTTGCTGGTCTTCCTATGTTAAGTTAAGAATATTATCATCAAGCTGTTCTCCTCCTGACTGCTGAGTATCCAGCAGATATATCCAGGTCAGTGAGTGTTTTATCTACGTTTATTTGGGTATTTGTCATACAAGTTACGGAGACAACTTTTCCCTATAAAAATTTATTCCCGGTTATGATCCCGCCTGGATATGATTATTTACACGTCTTTCCAAAGTTACTCGTGAGGCCTGTTTCGTGATGGAGTACCACAATTATAGGCTGGTGATGATGGTTAATCACCAGGCATTCCTACATAGGGGAATCACATGAAGAGTTGAGCCAACACCACCACGCGGGCTCAATATGTATTTAGTGGGTTAAAGCGGTTGCAGTAACTACTGAGATCAACCTAACGTGCCTTCCGAAGCACAGACAAGCTCGAGATTATAAATTTTGATTGACCAATCCAGCGATCGACCACGGCGTTGCTTTGTTTTCGTGATCTTAAACCACGCCACCGAACTCTGATAACGGAGTTTTTGAATGACAATACATTGATATAATTAGACATGTTTTTTTCTTCCTTTTTGGATATTAGGTATTTTATTTTCATTAATTATACACGTGACATTATAATAACTCTGACTAGATCTATTGACATTTTCACTAATATTCATTTATTTATTTAATACTTTATTGTACACAAGAAATACAAAAATAGGAAAACAAAAAATAATAAAGAGTACAAAAGGTGTGGCTTATTTCTATAAGAAATCTCTTCCAACCCACCTGTGATAGGAGACATGCTGAGAAGCGTGGATGTCGCGTGTACTAATAAATAAATATGCCTATTAAAATAAAATACTTATACTAGATATATACCTATATACATATATAAATATATAGAATTTATTTTATATATACAATTTATAATAATAAATAAATACCATATATCATGAACATAAATGTATAAGAAGAAGAAAGATAGGAAAAGTTATAATACTAGGAGAACAAAATCTTAAGTTAAGGATAGATAGATTTGATATTGTATAAATTGTAATATTCTTGACATTTGATTTTATTTTAATTACGTCTCTGATTACATTTATTGACATTGTATGCCTTGACAAAGGTGGAAATGTATTGAGACTAGAAATAAGACTAACATCAATGACTGTAACACTAACCGACATTTCACAAATAAATTTATTTCTATTCTATTCTATTCACCACACTCAATGTTTTTAAATCACTAGTAAACATTGTGATTTATTTACGAGCCAATTAGCTTTAAAATCGCTTTTGGATGCTGTTACTATCAAAGCGATATAGGAGCATATCGTGTTTGTAAGTACGTCGTATGCTTGCGGCTTCATATCTGTAAGGCTAGTTTCAGCTCAAACACCGTTTGATGCGGGTATTTGGAAGTTTTCATATATCATTACAGAGATGTTTACACCCCTCTAAGTAGTATACTATGGATAGAGCTTTTTTTATACAACTAGATGACAAACAAGCTGACGGCCCACCTGATGGTAAGCGGTTGCCGCCGCCTATACACACCTGCAGTAACAAGGAAAAAATACTTGGCCAGTAATTACACTGGCTATCTTTCCCTTCAATTTGAAACATAGCGAACTGGTTCACGGCTGAAATAAGAAAGGCGGTAGTACCTACTCAAACGACCCAACATACGGGCCTACCACCTATTAAAAATCAATATCAAATTAATAAATATTACAAATATACAAAATAAACATACAGACCTAATAATATATGACTTGTGAATTATCCTACCCTTCTTACAAAATCTGTTCCTACTAGGTTTCGAATCCTGGACCTCCCGCTTAGTAAGCAGGAGTACAGGCCACTCGCCAAGACGTCTGGATTAATGAAAACCTAAACACATCATTCTGCAAATGGTCTTAGAGTTGAAATGGTTTTCAAATTACGAATCCACTTTTTTAGAGAGCTACAAAATAAAACTCTAGATCCGGCTCGTAGGACCATAAAAGGAAATCGCGTGTAATTCCAAGATTTGTCTCGTTCTAGTCTGTGCGAACACGTAACATGCATACGAGCGTGCATTGGCGGCGTTACTGCTATATGGGGGCTAGTTTGAACACTCAAGTACCGCTAGATGTGGGTAGTCGGGGACTCATAAATATCTATATAGAGTTGTTTATACCAATTCTTTATTAGCGAATCTGCTATTTATATTTTTTTAATGTAACGTCTTGTGTTACAGATATGGTATATCAATATTGGAATAGTTATCCCTACTTAATTACAAACACCCACGAATCCTATAGGAATTTTCCTGTTTGTTGCACAATTTGCTCCGGTACAGTCCAAGGCCACTGATTTAGCAGAATATTCACTGACCAGAGAGTGAATATTCTGTTTCTGAATTGAACCAGTACACCAAAAAAATTTTTGGCACAATTTTAGCTGTCTTATTAGTTTTATTCTCTTTAAAAAGTATTGTATTCCAGTGATACGTGAATGATAATTACAGCTCACGGTGCCTTTGTGAATTCGTGGGATTTCAAAAATTTACCAAAAAAAAAACGCACAGTTCACACAACAAATTCCCATTTGTCAAACGTCGAAACAGTTTGTCAGCAGTAGTTCTCGCCCCTACTTTCATCATCATCACCAGCCTATATACGTCCCACTGCTGGGCACAGGCCTTCCTACATGGAAGAAACACATGAGGAGTTTGGGCCATAACACCACCACGCTGGCCCAATGCGGGTTGGTGGGTTAAAGCGGTTGTAGTAACAACCGGGACCAACGGCTTAACGTGCCTTCCGAAGCACGGAGGAGCTCG
The DNA here is from genome assembly GCA_947347705.1 of Nymphula nitidulata. Classification (NCBI taxonomy): domain Eukaryota; kingdom Metazoa; phylum Arthropoda; class Insecta; order Lepidoptera; family Crambidae; genus Nymphula; species Nymphula nitidulata. Next base: position 15,471,901 of record OX374636.1, read on the forward strand.
AGATTATACATTTTGGTTGACCCATCCCAGGGTCGACCATGGCGAAAGTTGCTTTGTTTTCGTATTCGAAACCAGAGCGCTCAAACCAATACGCCACCGAGCTCCTCCCCTACTTTAGTTACATCCAATAGAATATCCTCCCTATATTTCAGCAATGGTTTCATGACTTATAACATTGGGTACATTTATAACATTGGTTACATTTCAACAATAACATTACTTACTTTTACATCACATACATGATTGTGTATATATATATATTACATATATAAACATGATATACACATACCTACACATATACCCATACACACATAGGTACAGGTATGCACTCACACACACACATTTTTTCTATTATAGGGGCGATTTTTACAATGCTCATTACACATCTGGTGTTAGTGATTTTGTAACCAGGTTTTGGTAATAATATACCTACCGTCAGGCGGGGAGTATGCTTGTTTGACATTTTGACCACCATTGGTAAGAGAACTCTTTTTGATATAATCCATACTTTTTGATATATTATGTAATATTTTCACTCACTTCTTTCTGTCGCTAAGCTACATTATAGCATTATTTTATTGTTTTTCATCTCCAACTAAATTTAAGGTCTAAAAAAATCAAAGCTTGTAACTTAGTTAAACCTCGGTGGTTTAGTGGTATGAAGGCGTCGGTTTCGATCACGAAAACAAAGCAACTTTCGTTATGGCCTATCTCGCGATGGGTTAATAAAAATTGTATGTCATGTAATGTCGAGCTATACCGTGCATTTGGTCCTGTTGTTACTGCAACCACTTGATTCCACTAACCCGCATTGGGCCAGCGGTGGGGTGTTATGGCCCAAACTCCTCAGGTGTTTCTGCCATGTAGGAAGGCCTGTGGCCAGCAGTGGGACGTATGTAGGTTGGTTATGATGAATGAAAAATACATAAAAGTGGTTGTATCCACTCTATAAAGATGTTATTGCAATGTTAGTGGCAGCAGCCTACCCAAATTGCATTATGTCTACCACAGCAATCATGTCACTGACAGTGCCTTGCAACTCACAGATGGGCTTCACCCTCCCAAAAATAGCTTCTGATGATCTAACCTAATTACGACAGTAAACAGGAAAAGCATACAAAAAAAATATTCAGTTTCAATTAATAAAGTCCAGGGGCTTTTGCGATGGATAGAGTTGGATGGGTGATCGATAGAGCTCTTTTCAGGTTTAATGGAATAAAACTTGAGTTAGGTGAATAAATATGTTATGTTTATTATGTTAAAGCTAAAAAATATACATTTAAAAAAAATATATTTTAATTTCACTTCATGACCAAGGGATTTTCATAAAAATGGGAATGTTCCTTGGATTCTAATAGCATTCAAATGGTATTTTAAACATGTGCAATCGAAAATCAGTTTTTCTACATTTGAAATAATGATTATTTTACCAATAAGTACTCATGGTAAGTTTCATCGCGAGTCATTTCAGATATACCAAAGATTGCTATACTCACGGACATGTCAAAATATTGGTTTTGGTGCGGCTTCTTGTTCAGGTGGCATAATCGTCGTAGTTGTTGGACCTTCATATGAATAAATAGGCTTAATACAGAATCATACAGGTGGTGACGTCATAAATTAAACATGGGCTATATTAGTTCATAGAAATGTTTTGCAACTTTCAGATGCATCTTAATCGTTTGACAAAATTCATGACATTTGTATGAATGCATTATATCATAGAAATATCATGAAATTATCAAACGAAGGAAATCTCATGAAATTATCAATTGAGGAGCTCGGTGGCGTAGTGGTTCGAGCGCTCTGGTCTCGATTACGAAAACAAAGCAACTTTCGCCATGGTTGGTCCCGGGATGGGTCAATCAAATTTATAATCTCGAGCTCCTCCGTGCTTCGGAAGGCACGTTAAGCCGTTGGTCCCGGTTGTTACTGCAACCGTTTTAACCCACCAACGCGCATTGGGCCAGCGTGGTGGTGTTATGGCCCAATCTCCTCATGTGTTTCTCCTATATAGGAAGGCCTGTGCCCAGCAGTGGGACGTATATAGGCTGATGATGATATCAAACGAAAAATATGTATTTGAAAGTAGTATCACATTTCTATGAACTAATATAGCCCGTTTTAATTTATGACGTCACCACCTGTATTGCCGTCACCAAACTGTATAACGTTCAGTCAACTTGAATTTTAATTTTACACACTAGCAAATAGTTTTATCTTCTCGATTCAGCAGAGTACGTTAGTAGCCCTCGAATACGAGTGCTTTATTCTTACTCTCCAGTATTCTCTGGTAGAATTTTACAGAATAATCCTGTAATGTGAGTGCAGGAAATAAAAAATCTTTCACAGGTTTTATATAATATTTCTCCTTTTTAATGTTCTTGATATCATTTTTAATATTTCACATAAATGTGGCTTAATGTCCTGTTCACACGACTTGCCGTTTAAATAGGCTCTCATTCAATAAAAAATGTTTCAGTACCTTCAAAACACAGTCAGCAAAACTGTGGGAATTCGTATATTATTTCCTATAAGTACTTAGTCACTATTGCACTCTCACAAATCTTACTCTCACTAAGTTCCTACTGGTTACTTAATTATAAGTTTATACCACAGCTAGTAGGCAATAAATAACTAATTACTTAAGTTACTTACTCATTTCCACTTTCACACTACGATCAAGATGATCACAATCAGTATCGAATTGGGATATCGCTTTCTTATCCACTTCAAGTTGAGTACTGTTACAAGCGAACGGCTTCACGCATCCCATTGGGGGGTAATCCCCGAAAATAGTGCAGATCTTCTTCAAATACCAGTTGTCTGTGACCTCAAATACAGTACTCTTAGGGCTGACTTCTATCAAAGGGGTCGTGTCAATGTTGAGCCTTGAAAACTTCACAGCAGCTTCCGAAGCAAGTTCACCGTTCTCCCGGACACAGGTCTTGAAGTTCTTGGGGTTTATCCCTGTCTCGCAGAGGCAGTACTTGCTGGGTTTATCTGAAAAAGAAGCGGAGATTTTCCTGACATTCATCATCATCATCACCAGCATATATGCATTCCACAGGAGGAGGAAATGAGGAGCTTGTGCCATAACACCACCACGCTTACCTATTAAGCTTTGCCGCGTTAAGAAGTTAAGATGCACTAACAACCAGGACCAACGGCTTAACATATGTAATAATTACTTTTGTAGTTAATATTATGGATCAACGATAAATTATCATCATCATCACCAGCTCATATACGGTCCACTGCTGGGCATAGGCTATCCTACTCGTACATGGGAGAAACACATGAGGATCCTGGGGGTTAAAGCGGTTGCGGTTGCATAGACATAGAAACATTTTTTTTGTATTGTAGCGATGAATATGGTTGATTTAATTCTAAGAGGAAATTCTAAATTAAGTAGCCATGATTCCCTTATACTGTCAGAACAACTCAGTGACGAACACCTTATATTTTTTAAATGCTTATTGGGGTATTCATCTTCATCTCATCATCATATCAGACGAGAGACGCCAACTGCTGGGCAAAGGCCTCCCCCAAGGATCTCCAAACCGATCGGTCCTGCGCTGCCCTCATCCAACGGCTTCCCGCGACCCTCACCAGATCATCGGTCCACCTTGTGGGGGGCCTACCAACGCTGCGTCTCCCGGTACGCGGCCGCCATTCGAGGACCTTTCCGCCCCAACGGCCGTCAGTCCTCTTCGCAATGTGACCTGCCCACTGCCACTTGAGACTCGCAATTCTTTGGGCTATGTCAGCGACCTTAGTTCTCCTGCGGATCTCATCATTTCTGATTCGATCACGCAGAGAAACACCAAGCATAGCCCTCGTCGGTATTCATCTTCATCTCACCTGATTTTAAGTTATGATAAAGCCAAAGATGGAAGCGAGCTACACCCGGATCCCTCAAGCACTGAGGAGCTGGTTATCTTACCTCCAACTGCCGGAACACAATAATGGTGCTAACATTACTGTTGTGGTGGCAGGCTTAGGTAAGATGGTGGTAGCTAGCCAGGCGGACGAAGAAACTAAGCAGAGCTGAAAACCATGGGTGAACCCCGAACCTCTAGATCTGTGATGTAAGTGGTCTTAATCACTAAACTACAGAGCCGGTCAGAATTTAACTAACAGAATCATCATCTATTATCTTCTAAGCTATCATATATGATGGTATTTCTTAACCCGTATTACGGGAAATTCGCCGCGGCGAATATTCGCGCTTTTTTTCACCTTTATTTTTTTTACAGGATTTTTATCCTAACGGATATGTCAGTCCTATTGAGAACTTACTAAAATTACATAAAAATTATCATTGCTGGTCGGAAGACAGTCGCGGCAAACATATAAAACGATACACCATTTTGGCTTCCTCCGACACTGGTTGAGCCAAAATGCTGTGAAATATACCTATGTCAAATGCATTCTGTTGTAATGTAGTGAGCATCGCGCGTCGCTCTTCCTGATGCCGGACACATTCCATTAACAAGTGTTGGATATCTTCTAAAACGCCACACAGTTCACAATTAGGGGATTCTATTTTCTTCATCTGAAATCCAAACTTGTTACATGGATAGTGTCCAGAACGAAGTCTATTCAGAGTTACAACATAATGCTTATTCGCGCTTCTATTCACCCGAATGATAACAAATGTATGGAAATGTACTAAGCAGACCACGCGTAGCGACCGTTCCCGTCGCCAGGCCGATAATAAAAGTGAATTACTAACCTTGTGCTTCACATTTCAGGTATTGTGCTTGCAAAAACGTATTTTCACTCATTTCTTGTAATGCGCACATTTGAGGCACTGAATACCTCCCGCTGCCTTGCAAATAATAATCTACCCTGATTTCCCCTCCAATATTGTCTATAATCCAAGGAAACGTAGTCAAAAAGAATTCTCTGTTTTTATAAACGTCCGCATATAAAGTAATGGTGGATATAGCTTGGATTATGTGCAGGAGCGAAAGAAAAGGTACTATACGCAACATCTTGGATGAATATTATTCGCTAGCAGCAATGGATGATGGTTTTAAAGAAAATTACACGTGTATCGGTATAGGTTAAACGCACACTAAACATAAAAAACGCCACAGAGATCTTTTTCACTCTTTACAGGTCTATAGAAATTAGACGCATCGTCATCACGAACACCAGCCAATATACGTCCCACGGCTGGGCACTGGCCTTCCTACGCAAGAAACACACACGATTAGTATAGGTGATATCACCACTACTATAGCCTCATCCGCATTAGTGGGAAAAAGCGGTTGCAGTACCAAACGGGGCCCACGGCTTATCGTGCCTTCCGAAGCACGAAGGAGCTCGAGATTACAAATTTTGTTTGACCCATCTCGGGATCGACCACTTCAAAAGTTGCTTTGTTTTCATAATCGAAACCAGAGTGCTCAAACGCTATTGAGCTCCTCCGGCGCATAATCGGAATCGCATAAATTTGAATTTGTCAAGCCGCGCAAGACTCCCTGGACGGGAGTGCTATACTCTTTATTGCAAAATTACAAAATACATATAATTAATGTAACATAAGTTAGCAAAGAAGGACTTCACTTCCCCTTCTTCTTTTTCTTCTTCTTGGTGGTGGAGTCTACGACAACTTAAAACCAATGTGTCTAGAATTCGATGCTTGACGATTTATATAGGTTGTAGAATTAACTCGATCATTATTCCTCCACAAGTACATTATATCAGATTAAACTAGCTCCTGCAGCATGTCAACTTACCGGTAAGTGGACTAACATATCTTCTCCCTTCGAGAAAAAAAGAAATTGTCGTGTTGTGTACTCATCTTGTTAAGGGTCCACTTAAGTGACCAAGAATGAATGTAATAAGTGGTGAAGAGGGATTAGGTCAACCTTTGCCAGATTCACTTCAACTTTAAAAAATATTTTTTCTTTTAAAATTTAGTATACGGCATTCCTTTTCTTATGTATGTTTTGTGTGATTTATGTCCATTGTAACATAAACTTAGCTATCAGAAGAATTTCGTCGTTAGCTTCAGAATGCGTGTCAATCACGTAAGTGATTGCTTCACAGATTATTTCATTGGTAGTAAGACTCATGAACTCCTACTTTGATGACGAATAAGGTGGCGTAGTGGTAATCGAGTCTGGCCGGAAATCAAGAGACGCGGGCTCGACTCACGTGTGGAGCATATATTTTTCATCGTTTTCTATCTTTATTTGTAATTGTAAAAATGAAGTAGGACGCAATAGGAATAGCAATTGAAAAGTAGTTAAGTAGGTACCCACATTAATCTAATTTAAATATATGGATTTTGCTAAGCTAGTTATAGAGTCCTGTAAAGCCTATTAGTAGCCTAAACAGGATGAGTTAAACCAATGTCCAATGGAGCGAAAGTGTCCTAAATATTGAAGTTAACTAAGTATACTCAATGGAAACATTCCTGATACGGACAGGCCTGCCAGAAGAGGTGCAAGACGTATAAATAGCACATAGTGTTATGTACGTACTTGGACTGTGCGGTGATAAAAACAATATTAGTGTTGAGTGAAATAAGTAAATAAGTGAGTTCGCGCTATGTAGTTGAGTAACGCTTCGTTTTATGTCTGGTTTAAGTAAATAGACAAGCTAAAGATGAATAAGTGGTATAGTTCGTGCATTGCGATAATTGTACCGGTTTAAAGTAGATAGTTATTGCTAAAGGACGCGTACATAGACTATTTCGCGCTGTGTGATAAACTATGTCGGTTATTAGCATATTGCTAAATGATGTATATAGCGGAATTAGCGTTCAGTAAGGTTTTAACTAAAGATAAAGTAAATTATGTGAAACATGTTTGTTATTGCTATTGCCGTATGTAAATAATAATAATAATAATAATTTATTTCGGACCTCTTTTTTTTTACATCCATATTTGTTAGTAACAATTTACTTAAACCTACGTTAGTAACATTATTAATTATATTTGAATAAAAATTACAATAGAACCAGAAAATTGAAATTAATACATAAGTCATACATAAATTAATAAAAACTGTCAATTAAATCAATAGAATAAAATATTTCAACATGTCAGTACATTTATCATTAAATAGTAAGTAGTCATTTGGCGGCACGGTCGGACACTATAACATGAGTTGAATTGAAATGTTTCAGCATCGGACCGTCCACCCTCTGGGCTATACCTTGAAGGATACTGTTCGAGGATTAAATAACATAAGATATTTAAGTTGAAGCGTTAAGCATATGTTATTAATGAAATATATTAATAATTGTTAAGCTTGTAACATGAAATACTTAAGGTGAATAAATAATATGTTATGATAGACTTATAATATGGAAATAAAGTATTTAAGTCGATAGCTTATAATATATATAACATAATAGGTTGGGGAAAAAGATTCTTCGCATTTTTTAAGAAAATTCAAAACATTTTTTAATATAGTTTATTTACATTTAACTAAAGTATGTAGGTACCATTTTGTTCGATAACTTATTGCCATCTTGTAGGTAGGGACATGATCCCATTGCTATAGAAAGTTTGGGGCTTCTGATCAAAATACCGCGACAAGTGGTTTTAGCAGTCCTCTCGTGATGTTAACCTGACACTGCCTAGAGAATTCTGAAGAGAGCGAAACAGGTGGAAATATGAAGTTGCAAGGTCAGTACTATACGGCGGATGCATTAACACCTCCCAGCCAATCTCTCTTAATTTTTGCTGAGTGGCTAAAGATGTGTGAGGTCTAGCGTTATCATGATGAAAAACCACACCCCTTCTGTGGATTAGTTCCGGCCACTTTCTTTTAACTTCTTGCTTTAATCTCATCAGTTCTTCGCAGTAGAGTTCAGAATCAATGGTACACATCACTGCCTGGTGGTAACAGCTCATAATGAATAATGCCGTTCCAATCCCACCACACACACAGCATCACCTTGTTGCGAGTTAGCCCGGGTTTCGCCACAGTCTGTGAAGCCTGACCGGCCTTTGACCACGACCTTTTTCGCACGTTCTTGTCGTACGTGATCCACTTTTCATCACCAGTTATGAGCTTCTTCGTTATGAGCGTTCGGTTTCATTACGTCGTATTATAGAATCACAAATGAGTACAAGGTTCATTGGGTTTCTTTCAGTGAGCTCGTGAGGTACCTAAATATGGAGCTTTTTTGTGTACCATTTTTTTTAAATGCGCCAAAACTGTTTTGTGGTCAATTCCCAATTCTTCAGCTACGTCGTAAGTACTGATATGCCGATCTTGCTCCAGTTTTTCAAAAATGGCATCAATTTTATCCGTAATAGGGCGACCAGAGCGACGTGCATCTTTGACATTAAAATTTCCGGATTGAAAACGCTTAAACCAAATTTGTGCTACTCTCACAGACACTGCACTAGGTCCATAAACATCCCAAATTTTTTTCGTAATGTAATAAATTTTTACCTTTTTTGTAGTAAAATTTTAAAATGTATCGAATTTCTTTATTAGATTCACTCATCTGGACAGTACGAAAAACAAATAAAAACACACATTTACCTAATTTGAAGTTAGAATTATCTTTTTTAAAATCTAAACTTGTAATGATACCAAAACCAGCCAGATACAAATAGTACAGCCAAAGATATTTTATTACAAGTTCATACATACTATAATGCGAAAAGACTTTTTCCCCAACCTAATATTTAAGATGTGCAATTGGCTAAGATAATATGCATTAAGAATTTAACGATTAGTAAGCGTTATAAAATTTAAAAAAAAAATGCGTTTACATTTAATTTAAGACCTTTTGTAACCACATAATTGCAATAAATGATTATGATTATGATTATGTTTTATTCCCCGATAGATTAAGAATAAGTTAAGCACTACGGTGCAGTACATAGGCCCATAGGGGATAGGTAGTCAGGCTATATGGGCTACCTAGATGTGCAATGTAAGTTCTTAGGGGAGGCAAGTTCAATTGATTATGGTAAACAAGAAAAAGGAAACTATCTAACTAGGTCTATTCTAGGAAACAAGAGAATAGATAAATATATAAAGTTTTTCTTTTTACCCACAATGGGATTGTTAACAAGGTGAGTCATCTGATTAGAGGGAGAATACCAGGGGAAAGGGATGGGTGATAGAACATCAGAGACTCCGATAGATGCGATATGTAAAAAAGGGACTTTGACCGGCCGTCGAGACGCGAATTTGTACGCTCTCCAGAATTGATATCTTTATTATGTAACTCGCGGTCGGTCATCCCGATAAGAATAAAGAAGAAGTTTTATTTTAACTCAAGCAAGCGCGTTTAAAGGCCTACGTAGACCGGGACGGTATGGCAACGGATTTTGGCATGAGTCAGCGCACACTAGTCGCTTAGATACCGCGGCATTCGAGCGCCTTGCCACGGCATGCCACAGCGCGGCGTGCCGCGACATGACAAAGCACGCCTCGGCAACTCCTGCTGCCCGGTACACTTTTAAGGCTTTGCCAGACAGAACGCGTACTTAGCGCGCGTCAGAGCGTTAGTCTGACGCCGCGTTATAGCGTCAAATTGTGTTGTACTATGAACGGTACTAGCCGTCAAACAGAGCACCGGCGTTAGAAGTACGCAACGCTCTGTCGCGGCGCTAGGACGCTTTGACGCTGGGCGTTGTATTTTTTTACAGATTGTGTTTAACGCCCAACTGCTCGTTTGCTAAAATATTGCAATTATGACTGAAAAACTAATAGAATTTGTTTGGAAACACCTATGTTTATATAACACGAAGGATAATACTTATAAATATGTAACAATAAAGGCAAAATTGTGAGTATAAATTGGAAAAGCAATCAATACGAAAGTATGTAAAAAAACGATCTTCATGTGATGAAAGTTCGCGACCCAAACCTAATCGCGGTATGTCACAACGAGCGCCGGAGTCCGTGGCGTGGCATGCCGTTGCCTACCGCAGTACGCCACGCCATCCCGCTACGGGAGCCCGTGGCTCGACTTTCAATGCCGTGCAATGAAATGCCTTTCGATGCTACGGCGTCATTTTAAAGCATAACAATTTATGTCGTATTTCTGTAACGATACGTTTGAATTTTCATTCGTTAAAATTTAAATACTTTGCCATGCCGTCCACTACCTCCCGGTCTTCAGTACGTAAATCTATTGCCTGCCGGTGAATGCATGGGTTCCGTAATTTTAAGCATAACATTATTGTCATAATATCATGTTCCATAATTTTAATACGAATAATCATCGTGTTGCATATTATCGCGACGCATAATTTTAAAAGTCCTAATATAGTGTAGGCTAAAATTGTTTGTCATAAGTATTAAAAGGCATAAATTTTGAAACGCAGAATAGCTTTAAGCAGAATTTTTAAAAGCATAACTTATGTAAAGCATAATGATCACAACGAATAATATCTTCACGCATATTTTTTAAAAGCATAATTGCTGTATCAATAATAAACTACGCTCCTTGTAAATTGTGAGTATCTAACATAGTTTTTACAACTTTGCAGGCATGCAGCATGCAAGCAGGCATGCAAGCAGGCGTGCAGCATGCAAGCAGGCATGCAGCATGCAAACAGGCATGCAGCATGCATGGTTTCTGTCACGGCTCCGGCGCACAGTGGGACATCCATAGGTCATAAATCTTAAAAACCTGCTTTCTTGTTTTACATTTTATTCCTTGTCGTTACATTGGATAGTTGCGGTACCTTCTGAAACTATAAATAGGTCAGTAATTAGAGTGCGCCTTCATTATCTATTGTGCATTCAAAGAGAGCGCATCGCCAATCGTAAATACTGTTATCAGTGAGTCATTAAAAAGCGTGACGTCATTTGTTGTCATTGCGGGACCTGTGAGTGCTGTGTGAGTTTTTTCTGAAATGGATATCCAAGAACAGGGTATGTAATAATTAATATTTTTATTTTAATTGTATCTTAGTATATATTTTCTTTAGTATGTCATTGCTACGAGGCGACTTTTCTTGGAGTATTATATTTTAATATTCAAAGTTTGAATAAACTTTTAAATATGTTCCCACTCGCTCCGACTATGGAGGTATATTGCACCATAATCTTTAGACTTTCTTATCTTAGGAAAATTAAAACTTGGCTGCCCTTATCTGCCCTTTTGGCGATGACAAGGGTGCTACGGTTGCCAGATTATCTCGTAGCATTTGCTACGAAATTAGTTTATTTAGTCTTAGTGCTTTGTGTAGGTTTTGTGACTGAATTTTAACCGTTTTTTTTTTGTTTTAGGTAATTTATATATATGCTCGTTTTCAAGAATGCATATTCTTGAAATATGGCTAACTGTCAATACCGATAATGACTCGGAAAAGTGTCGTCAAGTCCTACAAAGTTTGTTGACTACTCTGAACGATGCTGAGAACATTGATATTCATTATTTAGAGAAAATTGTTAATAATTTATGTAAAGCTATTGCTCGATTCTGGAAAAAATGTAATAGGGATAAAACCAAGCTTTTATATAAGAATTCCGATTGGTTTAATGTTATTGAAAATATTCAACTTGTGAAAAATAATAAGCAATGTACTCCGTCTGAAACGTCGCCGTGTCATTCACGTGGTCGTCCTCGAAAACCTTTTACGCAATGTAGTAAAAGGACTAAACGTCGGAGAGTAGCTGATTTGTCAAAGTCTGATGATTCTACTGTGAGTGCATTGCTTGATGTTTCAGACTGTTCATTCGATTCGTGTATATCTAGAGTTAGCACTGATGATGTCTTGTCACTTGTGACTGATGCTCAGTTGACAAAACATCAGTATTTATTAATTAAAAACTTTGTTAATAGTAAGATTTCTCCTAATGTATTACCATGTTACCAACAAATTACTAAAGCGAAACAGAGATGTTACCCTTCTAATATAACTGTTTCCGAGTCTTCAGCTGAAGTTGAATTACAAAGTCTTTTTGATCACACAGCTTCTCGAATCCTTGAATCTCAAAAAGAGGTCTTAGATCAGATTTCTGATGATTGTTTGTCTAATATCTCTTTACTTGGGAAATGGGGATTCGATGGCAGCACTGGACATAGTGAATACAAACAATTTTTTTCAGATTCAACTTTAGAAGATAGTAGTTTGTTTGTAACATCTTATGTACCCCTTCAAATTATTGTAAAATTAGCTGAAGATAATTGTAAAATTTTATGGAAAAATCCTCGACCCTCTTCCACTAGGTACTGCCGTCCTATTCGATTTCAATTTTTGAAAGAAAGCACAGCAGTGTCTTTGCAAGAGGAAGCTTATTTTAAGGATAAAATTGAAAGTTTGCAACCTACTTTTATTCAGATCGACAATCGTGAATTGGTCGTTTCTCATAAGTTGCAGCTTTCAATGGTAGATGGTAAAATTTGTAGTGCTTTAAGTGAAACATCTACAAGTAGATGTTATATATGTAATGCTACCCCTAAAGAGATGAATAAAATAGACGAATGTTTACAAAAACCTGTAATAGAGAGTAGATACCAATTTGGATTATCACCACTACATTCTTGGATACGTTTCTTCGAATATTTTATTCATCTTTCATATAGATTAGACATAAAAAAATGGCAAGTTAGGCTAGATAGTGATAAACAATTGTTATCAAATAAAAAACAATATGTACAGTCCCAGTTTAGGGAACGATTAGGTTTAATAGTTGACAAGCCGCGTAGTGGTGGAAGCGGGACGTCTAACGACGGAAACACGGCCAGGAAGTTTTTTTTGGAATCAGCTGTATCTGCTGAAATTACAGGTTTGAATAAGGATCTCATAGATCGTTGTTGTGTAATATTACAAACGTTATCTTCTGGACATAAAATTAATGAATGCAAGTTTAAAGACTATGCATTACAAACAGCATACAGCCTGGTCGAGGAATATCCGTGGTATAGTCTTCCTGCTTCTGTCCACAAGGTGCTCGTACATGGATCAGATATTATAAGTTATGCATTGTTATCTATAGGAGAACTTTCCGAAGAAGCTGCTGAAGCGACAAATAAGTATATCAAAATTTATAGACGAAGTCACACTCGAAAAATGTCACGTGAAGTTACCAATCAAGATTTAATACAACGACTATTATTACATTCAGATCCTTATATTACAAGTCTTCGGAAACTTCCCCCTAAAAAGAAAAATACTCTGTCACAAAGTGTAATAGAATTGTTACATGTTTAATATTGTTAGAATAAGAATAATTTATTTGTATTTTGTTAGTTGTTTTGTTTTTTTTGTATTTAATTAATTTTAATTTATTTATTTCTATTATTTTATTATAATTAAATAATGTTATCAATGTTTTGACTCTTATTTTATTTAAAATATATGTTTTACATTCCAATTTTTAAGTGTTTGTTCATGATAAATTTAGGTAAAAGTATGTTATTGTTTATATTTGTTTTTTACTGAAGTAAACGTTTTTTATTCCGTAAATACATGTACTTCTTTCATTTTAATGTTCCTTAAACACTTTTACAACTATAAGTCACTAAAATAATACAATGTATTGATAGTAACAGGACTTTAACTATTTATGACCGCCCTTGTATGGAGCGTGTCCCTCCGTGCGGCGCTGCGGGGCTCTGGCGGTCCCACGCGAGCTTATCGTCGCAGATGGTTTTTGGTCACCACCGCAGCTTCGGCCTGCTCCTCAGCTCGCGGGCCGCCTCGCCCCTTCGCGCCTACGCGGGTTTAAATTACACTCTAGTGTAGGGCAAGGTCGAGCCACGTGGAGTCGGGTTGTGCTAGTTCGAATCTGAGTGATAATTCGATTTAATCAATAAGATTTAGGACTACCTATAATATGACAAATAAAATTAGGTTTTTCTATAGTTATGGCAAATAACTTATTAGCTTATAAATAGAGTTTGAAATATTTTTTAAACTAACAGCAATTTCTTTACGGTTTACCCTCAGACATTTATTTTAGCCAAAACTACGGTGAATTTATTAACGAGAGCCAAAGGGAACTATAGCTTTTGTTACAGCTTCCTAAAATATTTTTGGTTCATTTAACACTGGCTGAAAGCACTGAAAACGTGAAAGCTCCACTGGTGGAGGCTTTAAAAAAATCCCTGCACATGAATTTACATTTCAGCGTGACCAAAAAAATGGCAAATGGGTGTAGTGCAGTCAACGATTAACCGTGTTGTCACGAATAGTGATGTGCATTGGACTTGTCGATATCGATGTAAAATTATTCGTGTTCATGACGTATCGGCCGAATTTTTCAGTCTAAGTTATGTTATATATAGGCTGAATTTAAAAAAAAATCATAAGTCCGCTGGGAGACCCGAACATGTTTCCGACAACCATTTTACCAATTAATAGATCCCATAGATTTTTTTCACTTTTATAATTGCGATCGCCTTAGATTTCGTGGTTATTTTGTTTTTCTTTTTTTGGTCAAACGTGCATTGGTCTACAGTTCATTCGATGAAAATTATAAAATGGGATCTATTAGTTAGTAAAATGGTTTTCGGAAACATGAATGTCACCCGCCCGCTGGTGAGGTTTGTCTGGACAGGTACGAGGATATAATGTGGTTGATTGTAATATCCACATACCTATATGTGGATATTAGAATTTGCATGAAAGGAGATGTTTCATATCCGGCCAAGTATACTATATGTACAGTATGTCAAAAAATCAGGAAAATCATCTGAATCCACGTAAAATACTAATAATTCGTTTTCATGCATAGTTTGTTTGTACAAAAGTTGAAATTTTTCGTCGATTTTACCGTTATTTACTATGGCAATATGGCGGGCGACAAAGATGTCAACTGAACGTCACAAAAGTGACACGGGCGCCATGATGAAGCGAATAAAAAGAAAATGAACAATTTAACATTGTTCTGCATATTTGTACCTATTTTTCAGTATAGTGTACCTACATAGACCTGGACGGGTCTCTATACATTATTTATCTCTTTTTTAATTTTTAATTTTTTTTTCATATTTCATGCTGAAGGTCACCAACACTGCCATCTGCCTTCGTTTTCGAGAGTGTCTTTCTAACATACGGTATACCTACTTTCAGAGCAAATATTGTACTATACTAATCTAGCAAAATTATTTTAACCGCACGCGTGGATGTTGGCTATCGCCTCCAAAAGTAGCCTATTTCCTTTCTCATAATGTTATCTATCTCAATGTCAAATTTCATCTGAATCGGTTCAACAGTTACTTTCGCATTCCAAACAACAGCATGGATCGGAAATTCTGAAGAATCTTTACTGAGAAGATCCAGCAAGAAACTCAAACGGTGGTCACCCTATGTTCTCATCTTTTGAAATCCATCAAAATATTAAATATTATTATTATTATGACACATAAATCAATAAAAAAGTCATTAAGTTTATGTAATTGTCACAATGTTAATTGCAAGTGTCTTAAGGATGCTCATTTGCATTTGCTAAAAATGAAATAAACTATTTAATATCGATACCACTATACACTCATATCACACCCTATCACTAATGGAGTGAATGAGTATTTGACCGAATCCCAATGAGTACAGTAATTTACATACACTGGTGAAAAAGTTTTTATTGATACAAGCAATAATTACAATATGTAACGTAGGTGTATAATTTATGTACTTATTCTAAAGCAAGAAATTCGCAACAAGTTCCACTTGCTTGTATGACCCATAAGTTTTATGAAGAAAGCATCTCCTCCTCAGACTTCCTAAATGACACAACATTGTAATTATTGGAATTAAAACAACAATATTTCGGGATAATTTACCGTGTAATTTGTTTGGAAAGAGATTTCGATATTTGAAGTAATCCTGAAGTTGACTTCTACCCGCAGATTCAGCAGTCTACCTGTGATCATGGCGCATGCAACTGCGCCGAAATACAAGGTCGATTTTCTATTGGCCATTTGTCAAAACCTAGTTTAAAGATCATCCATTTTTGACTGACGCCAGAAAAGGAGGGGGCTATCAATTCGGCTATTTTTCACCGACTTCAAAAACGAGGAGGTTCTCAATTCGGCCGGTATGTTTTTTTTTTTTTTCTATGTATGTACACCGATTACGCCGAGATTACTGATCCGATTTACGTGATTCTTTTTTTGTTCGATGCGGAATAGCTGCCATTTGGTCCCATAAAATTTTTTTCAAAAACAGTTGGGTACTTTTTTATACAACTAGATGACCACCTGATGGTAAGCGGTAACCGCCGCCTATAGACACCTGCAATAACAAGTAAAAATCACATAATTTGCAGGTGCGTTGTCATCCTGGGGCCTAAGATGAAATGCCGTCCATGCCCAGTAATTACACTGGCTACCTTTCCCTTCAATCCGAAACACAGCGAACTGTTTCATGGCTGTAATAAGAAAGGCGGTGGTACCTACCCAGACGACCCTACATACGGGCCTACCACCTAGTAACTGCTCTACCCCTATAACTTTTTTTTTTGTTCGTTCTCCCTGTAATGGGAAGGCAAAGGGTGTCAAAAGCAATGTCTTTAGTATTTCTTTATTTCTTCGTTTATTGCATTAAAATGTACTAGGTGGTAGACCCATATGTAGGGTCGCCTGGGTAGGTACCACCGCCTTTCTTATTTCAGCCGTGAAACAGTTCGCTGTGTTTCGGATTGAAGGAAAAGGTAGCCAGTGTAATTACTGAGCATGGACGGCATTTCATCATAGGCCCCAGGATGACAACGCACCTGCAATAGCAAGAGATTCTTCCTTGTTATTGCAGGTGTCTATTGGCGGCGGTAACCGGTTACCATCAGGTGGGCCGTCAGCTTGTTTGTCATCTAGTTGTATAAAAAAAATGCTGGTGTTACACATTTCATTGCATCTTAGGAGTATTTGACGCGAAATATATGGTAACAGTCTCCATATGATGATAACCACAAAAAAACTCATCGTGTTTCACACCATAATCAATCTTTTAGTTGTACGTCAACACAAACACTTGGTTTATAAAAGTACACCACTTTTATAACACAACGTTCGCTGCGACACAATTTTTAATTATCGTAATAAAAATCTTGACTGACACCAACCACCAAATCCCGCCAAACACTCCTCGGCTCATTTATAAACCGTTTTGGAAAAATGTTTTTTTTAGCCCCAACTCCAAAAATATATTTTCATGGTATAGTTACCTACTTATTTAATTACCTACTTTGTTTTAGTGGTCGAATCAAAACCGCTCAAAGCGCTGAGCCATAGTTTTAATATTTTTTCCAGTGCGTGCAGTTAAAGTTGTCTAACATATTACGAAAAATAAACACCTTCCTATGAAACTTATCTTATAAAAAACTTTCCCAGTCATTATGCGGTTTGCGTGATACCTGACGTCATTCTTGTACGGTCGACCACAGAAGTAGCTGAACATTTTAGTACCATGTCACAACGACTCTAGCGTCAATATAGTACGGTAGCAACTATAAAGTACGTGCACAAGATCCGTGTGACATGGTACTAAAGTGTTCAGCTACTTCTGTGGTCGACTGTACCATATTTGAAGCCCAGTCTTCTGTGGCTCACAATAAGAACCCTGATGCTCGCTTTCACTAACATTTTCTTAGCGATTTTTATCTTAGTCTATCTAAAGGAGATAGAAAGAGACAAATGTCGTTAAGAGTTATCTAAGCCTAGGAAATGGTTGAGTGTCCCTTTTTGTTAGGTACTGCTTTTAAGGTGTTTTATATTGTTATCTCCTTCTACGGTGTATTATTAACAAATTTACAAAAAAATATTTAAAGCTGTTTAAAGCTACCCATTTACTTCAATTTTCTTTCGCTATGACTAGCGCCATCTCTTAACATTTTCCTGAACTACTTGATTACTCTGTATTCCAAGAAGCCCAATGTATGTATTTTCACATGAAAAAAACAATCGTAAAGTAATGTTAAGCAGTAAAGATAAATTATACATTTTTCACAAAAGCAACAATAACAAAGACAAACGAGAATATGAAACTGACAAGCTGTTCATAAAATGATCAAAACATGCTTGACAGTTCGGTGGCCAGTACCAACAGATCTCATAGTGACGTTTGTGAATACGGGTGTAAGATACTTACACCCGTATTCACAAACGATACTTATATAAGTAAAGGAGCAATACTAAGCGAAGAAAGGCATTTCTCAGTGCGTTCACTTTGACAAGCCTTTCAATTCACAAACAATACTCAAACAAATCTTTACTATGCGGACGCATAGCGTTGAATATAGCTCTGTGATTGGTTGATTAGTGTTACGTAGTTCACTTTACTGACTGACATTACAATTTTATTGTTTGTTTGCCTTTTATCGTAAACTCTGTAGTGATTACATTCTCTTTGGTGAGCTCGACACTATGCGTTGATTAATATCACCCGTATTCACAAACGATACTTATGTAAATGAAGAAGCAATACTATGCGAAGTAAGGCATTTCTCAGTGGGTTCACTATGTCAAGCCTTTCAATTCACAAACAATACTTAAAAGAATCTTTACTATGCGGACGCATAGCGTTGAATATAGCTCTGTGATTGGTTGATTAGTGTTACGTAGTTCACTTCATTGACTGACATTTCAATTTTATTGTTTATTTGCTTGTTACCGTAAGCTCCGTAGTGATTACATTCTCTTTGGTGAGCTCGACACTATGCGTTGATTAATATTGCTATCAGGCTCCCTTAGCTAAGTGTTCATTATGACAAACGCATATTGCCGATTGTCACTCAAGTATTGTTTATGAATAGGAATTTGGCACCCTGTGCGTCCGCGGGCACTGTGAGACCTCATAGTGTCGTTTGTGAATACGGGTGTTACTTACTAAGCGTTTTGAAGGCACGAGTCAAAAAAAAATTACCTCGAGTGAAACATACAACTTTGCACCTCTCCCTTTCTTTTGTAATTGTTACAATATAGTATAAACTAGGCGTTAAAAACGCACAAAATCAAACCAAAATGTTATTTAAAGTTTCCATAAAACCTTTTCATTTTATTGCCAAGAAGACACCGCTTTCAGCGATAAGACCACTTATCTACCTATTTTATATCTATGTCGCTGTTAGTCGCTGATACTACAATATGTATCCAACACCGTATTGCCACTACAGTAGAGTAGAGAGAGATAGAGTGACGGAGTTCATTTCATATCTAAGTAGATATTATTATATATACTCTTTATTGCACTTTAAAAATTACAAAAACATAATTTATAACATAAGTTAGCAAATATGGGCTTATCTCTATAAGAGATCCCTTCCAACCAACCCATAAATGTGTGAGACATACTAGTGAAATGTAGGCAACACGAATTGCATTTAAGACATCAATAGCGGGAACTTAAATCTCAATTGTAAACTAATTTATAAATATATTCCTAACAACCTATTATTACAAAATAACATTAATAATAATATCTCTAACTTTAAAAATACTAAATATTTGAAATTATATATTTATAAATATATACATGTATACATACATTTATACAAAATATATACTAAAAAATTACATACAATATTATATGTATACAGGTTGCTGCCATCAATACGACTATAAATTTAAACATGGGCTATATTAGTCCATAGAAATGGTTTGCCACTTTCAAAAACATCGTATTCATTTGATAATTTCATGACATTTACTTGTATGAAATAATCTAACATTGGCTGCACTATTTCATAGAAATGTCATAAAATTATATAAACTCTTTATTGCACCAAACATAAAAACAAAATAAATGTATACAGTAGTATGCAAGGGAGGACTTATCTCTATAAGAGATCTCTTCCAGCCAACCCGTCATGGGTATGTGAGTTATAATGTCCAAACGTACGTGACACCAGTGCACTTAATTATAATCCCACTTAATATCAAAATACTATAAATATACCTACATAAAAATACCAAATATATTCAATACATAATATATACTCAAACATGCATACATACTTACATATATATATTTAAAATAAACTTACTATAAAATAACTATACAAAACCAGAGGTTGAGTTAATAAATACAAATTAGTAAAGAAAACAGTCACGTTGAAAGTGCCAGAAAGTGTTTTTTAATTTAAATTTAAAGGAGGAAACAGAAAGGCTATCCTGTATGCTTGCTGGGAGTTTATTCCACAAAATGGCACGAAAATTCACGAATTTCCACGAAATTATCAAATGAGTAAGATGTTTTTGAAAGTGGCAAACTATTTATATGAACTAATATAGCCCATGTTTTTATTTATTGTCGTATTGACGTCACCACCCTGTATATGAAACTTGCAATTATTATGATGTGATCAGTGGCAAATAGTGATTCTTTAAATTCTTATTATTTTGAAGGTTTGAATGTTTGTACATTGGAGTCTATATACACAACTAGCCTATTCCCGCAACTTCTCCCGAGGATGATTTCGGGGGTAAAAGCTATTCTATTTATCTTTCCCTATAACTCAAACTATCTCCATACCAAAAGTCATCTTAGTCGGCTTAGTAGTTTAAGCGTGAAGAGACGGACAGACACACTTTCGCATTTAAAATATTAGTATGGAAGTATGGATGGATTATGAAGCTATGAATGTTATATAATTTTCAAACTTGACTGTAGTATGCAAATGCAATGCAATAAATGAATCCAAGCTTTTTCCTAGAAAACTCCACATTTTAATTTTCCTATTCATTCACATACATTTCAATGAAAATAAATACGTGTTTCGGCTGTAATAATCCTGATAATGGTTCCGCAACTGCTGAGCTCAAACGATCCGGTCGAATCGAAAGTTGTTCAGAAAGTTAAGTGCTGCGTTTAGATGGGCAAGTAACCTTGCCAACGCTGCCTAAAAGCCTTAATTTACTTTACAAAAGCATGTCAATTCCGCTAAGTGCCAGGCAATAAATACATATCCTTTCTAAAAAAGAAACAGATTTAGATTAAAAACATTTCTTTTCTGTTGGCATTCTATAAAACCAAAATTAAGTTAACTTTTTCTTTTTCATTCCAATTCAATTAGAAAAAGATATAATTCGTTTTAGAAACGTCAGATTGATACTAGACTTGGTCAATCCCTCAGATCATAGAAACAAGTCACTCAGTTGGTTAGAGCAGTCGCCCGGATTGCGAAAGGTCGCGGGTTCCATTCCCGCCTCAGGACGTGAAATTTTTCTAGTTCAGATATATTTTCATAGAAACAAGTAAATCCAAAGACTTTTGACTTATATTTTGAATCGAATGATTTTAGATTGTCGTTAAATTAAGGCTAATTTAAAGGCTAGTTTTAAGGATAATTTCATGACATTAATGTAAACACCTATTTATTATCTAGCCCAAAGTAAGCATCATTAAGAGCTTGTGTTATGGATACTAGATAACGGAGAAATAATAAGAATATTATGTATACATATAAATATTATAAATATACTGAATAAACATATAAAGATCCATAACTCGTGAAAAAATGCTCGTATTCGATTCGGATTCGAACCCGGGACCTCCCGACCAAGTAGCCTGTATAGCAAGGGCCACAGACCACTCGACCAGCCCGTCGTCAAACAACGTCAGTCGTCGTTATCGAGTGAAGCTTGTTTGTTATTATTGTTGAAAACATGGTAAAACAAAAAATACGTCTGTTATTAGTTTTAAACAACTTCATATTCTTAAAATTTGTGCACTGCCTCGCAAGTATCCCTGTATAGGTTATACAACATCACTTCACGACGAATAGAAGCTGAGCATCAATGAAAAATGTTGCAAGAACGGGAGAAATTTATTCCTTTTCGGAGCTTTCGTTGCGTACGCTGCGGTTAAAGTTGCGCAAAAGTCGTGTTAGCCGTAATTGATTTCCGTTAAAAGTTCTATAAAAAAAAGTCCTCGACAGCATATCTATCTTTTAAGGTAGACGCACTAAAACCTTTTTTTGGGAGTCAATTTTTTTCTAAAATAATGCATTATCTGCGAAGGTATTTGTGTATATATGATATGGTTCCATATAAAAATAAATATATTATTCATCATAAGTGTTTAATTTTGAACTAAATTGTTCGTGACATCTTTTGATTTCAATTAATATCTTATGAATGAGATATCATAGTTTTAAAATAACCTCGCAATAAAATAATGATCAAGTACCATGCACGCATTTATGATATCTAAGGCGGGCGGGCGTTGTATGTCACCGATTTCTCTGTCAACTGTGAACCGATTTGATCGTCAAAATTCTTTTTTTATTCGATAAGAATATACTCCTGAGGTGGTCCTATTGTCACCAAGTCAGGATCTGATGATGGGATCCCAGGGAAATCGAGTACAAACGTTAAATTTCATAGGCACGTGCTGACGGTCACCCATCTAACTTTGACCATTGTATTTCGTACAATTATGTGAAAAACACTTAAAATGAAAAAAAGGTAACCAAAATAAAACCTACTTTAAATCACTAAAAAAAAACCATTAAATTTAAGTACCTATTAACATATCTCATAAAATGTATTTTTTGGAGTTGGTGCTAAGCTGTTTCCAGAAACATCAGAAAGTAAAGCATCGACTCCAAAAAATACATTTTTATGAGATAATGTTTTTTTTTACCATAGTTCCACTCTTACTGATTTATTGTCCTAAAATAATGCATTAATTGCGAAGCTGTTCTCATAAACATGATTTAAATCCTTAACCAAAATAAAAACTGAGGTAAAATCATGTAATCTACGTACGACGTGTTATTATTTTCTGACATCCACGCGAACGAAGTTGCGGGCACAGCTAGTAATTTTATATTTGTTGCATTTTAGAAGGCAAGTAAACTCGCCTGCTAAAATGCTCCACGATCCCTCACTGAAACAGCCTACTCGCTACATAGTGCTGTCTCTTTCGTTTAATTGCTCAAATTACTAATTGCTCTAGCCATCCCTCACGATTACCCAAAAACTTAGGACTATTAAGAGCAATTTATGTCACTGACAACTTTTGAAACTCAATTCAAAATCGTTGTGACGAAGATTTCTCCGCCATTTTCTATAGAGGTCAACAAAAGGCTGGGGTCGAACTGACAGCGGGGTGAATAATATATAAACAGAAATTTTTTATTTTTCACATTTACATAAGAAGTACAGCAAAAAACGAACATAATATGCCAAAAAGGCGCTCTGATCGCTTAAAGCGATCTCTACCAAACAACCTTAAGACAACTTTAGCTTTTATTGATACTTTACGGCCTGGCCACGGGAACGGGCGACGGCGGCGGCGGCGGCAGGATTGATTAGGTGGCCTATTATACGCGTGGTATATTTCCCTACAATGGTTTCCTTTTGGGCGAATAGAAGCGCGAATATTCGCCGCGGCGAATTTCCCGTGGTCAGGCCGTTAGGAAATATGTAGGTAATAACATTGTTTAGAAAATAGCGAGGCGCTTGTTTAGTTGCTTAATATACGATGTGCATTTTTTTACCGTTTTGTGAAGAGTACCTGGTCACTGCACCAGGACACGTATTTTTTTTAGTTAAGATTATTTTCTAAGTCTCTTTCAAGCCCAAAAGCCCAAAGAATTGCGAGCATCAAGTGGCAGTGGGCAGGCCACATTGCAAGGAGGACTGACGACCGTTGGGGCGGAAAGGTCCTCGAGTGGCGACCGCGTACCGGGAGACGCAGCGTTGGTAGGCCCCCCACAAGGTGGACCAACGCGCGATGATCTGGCGAGTATCGTGGGAAGTCGATGGATGCGTGCAGCGCAGGACCGGTTCGGTTCGGAGATCCTTGGGGAGGCCTATGCCCAGCAGTGGGCGTCTCTCGGCTGATATGATGATGATCTTTTAAACATTTATTATAATGATATAAACTAAATTAAGAAAGATGAGGTTATGAAATTTTTATTTATTATGAAGTTTAAAGCTAGACAACTAACCACGACTTTAGGACTCATAAATTTATATTATGTTATAGTACCCACATAATTTATACTAGGTACAACAAACAAGTAAATTCAGAGAGTTTTCTGTTTTGGATACGCTCACGTAATCACTAGTTCCAATTGCGATCGTTAAAGTACAGGGAGTTTAGCCGTGGCCCTACTGGGATGGGTGACCAAACATTATTTTTGTACTATTATGATTTACTATAAAAGGTGCAAAGAAAATGTTTTTTTTAACTTTGTCGTTTAATTTGCAAGTGACGAAGAACGAAGCAGACATATTGCTTTTGAACTTGTGCAGAAAATTACAAGAAGCAAAATAAAAAAAATCTAAAAAAAATGATACGTAACTACCTTAGAGCATGTTGCAATTGAGTAGATACTTTAATTGATTTATTGAAGTAATGTCAAATTTATGTGGTGGACTTTTTAAAATTAAAATTTATATACTAACATTTCGATTGTCAAATCGATTTTCTTTTTTTTTCGATAACAATTCGATTTCTGCAGGTTGCCTGGAAGAAATGGCTGCTTAGCAATAATGCCTAATGTACTATCCTGTGTGTAATGTGTTTTGTTAAGAGTGCAATAAAGAATATTTGTTTTGTATTCTATTTGATTATCTTTATTTAATTTTTTCATATTTTTATAAAATATGAAAAAAAGTAATATAACATTTAAAAATAATGAATAGAGGTCAAAAATATTAAAAAAAAATGTAATATGGCCGAATAAAATATTCGGCTATGACGAATTGGAAAGGTATTTTAGCAAACAGTTAGATCAGCTTAACGCATTGCAAATTGAGCCTTTGCACCGATTTGAAATAATAATGAATAAACTAGAAAATTCGCTAATTACAACCAATTTATATTTGTTTTACACGATAAACAAAGCTTTTCTAATGAAATTACTTGTCGTATTTCTATTTAAGGCTTCGTTTAAAGCTGTGAGAAAATAATTTATGGCGCAAGTTCTCTAGTCTTTGTGCCTAGTTCGCTTTGTGAAAAAATGTTCTAACGAGCTACGCGCTATTATTGTTTTTGTTGACTACAAGCATAATTATGTGCAGGCTTAAGGGGTAGAGCAGTTACTAGGTGGTAGGCCCGTATGTAGGTACCACCGCCTTTCCTATTTCAACCGTGAAGCAGTACGCTGTGTTTCGAATCGGAGGTAAAGGTTGCCAGTTTAATTACTGGGCATGGAATCCATTTCATCTTCGGCCTCAGAATGACAAAGCACCTGCAATACTAAGGTCTTCTCCTTGGAATTTCAGGTGTTTATAGACGACGGTTGCCATTGACCACAACAAAGTAAGTCATCAAGTTTATTAAAAAAAATCACTGTTGCAAAATTTTCACAATCAATAAAAAGCTTTAAATCCCTTAATTCGCTGCATAATGGGCTTAAATCCTTTATAAACAATTACTAGCCTGGATATTGCCGTAGTGTTGTCCCGATAATCGATATTAATTCAGGTGACATCGGATCCCGGTGCATGCTCGTAAATGGGGAGATTGCTTTACAAAGCTAATAGTGATGTGCACGTTTTGTGATAAGACGATTGCTACATTTATCATTGATCATCACCTAAGTACCAACATTGTGTGGCATAGTTAGGGGAGAGTGGGGATGATGATGATGGAAAACGACAGCTGATACTTAGTCTCTTTATGAAGGCTGAGGACTTTTTTTTTCTCTTTTTTTTCTCTTTATTTTGGCAGCAAACAGTCATTACATACATAATTCACATGTTGTATATTACTAAGACAATATAGACCAATAGTGCCTAAACTAAGTTATAACTACAATTAAGTACTTTTTTGAACTTACGAACTAGAAACGACATAAAATTAGATATACATATATATTAGGAATTTGATACATGCTAACATTTGCATCCATTTGTTAATTTATTCAAGTATTATTATCATTATTTTTATGTGCTTACTTTGTGTGTTTTATATGCATTATAGAATATGATATACAGATTTAAAAGTTTTTTGATATATTATTGTTTTTAACAAATATTCAAAAATGTTTGTCCTATATGTAGATAAAGAATCTTTAAAGGGGTCCAAATGGTTAAATTGCTTGTTATATAAAGCAAGTGAGCGTGGCACAAAATGATTTCTTGTATATTTTTTATGGAAATGTGGTGGTACAAACAGTAACTTATCGCGAGAGGAACGCATAGGTAGTCGCACGCGTGATATAAAGTTAATTTTAGATAGTAAAATAGATGAATCTATTTTGTTGTTAAGCAACTTGAATAGGAGCATCATATCGGTCTGTTTATAGTCCGGTACGGCTAGGCGATTTTGAGGTGCTAAGTTACAAAAATTCTAAAGTTTCTGAATTTTTGCAAGGGGATACAGTTCCACCTAAAAAGCTTATATTTAATTTTTGTGTCAAATATTGCTGTTGCATTTTCAGTAATTCAATATTTTGTGACTTAAATGTTAAAATATAAATAAAACTGCCAAAAATAATTTAATGTGCCAAATGATACTAATATTGTGTGTAAAATAGCCTAGGCTGTGTGCAAACTAAGTGTGTGTCGTTTTCGTCCAGTGCAAATTGACAGGGGGCCCAATATATGTTAAAAGTTTCAAAAAAATATTATAGTTTATAAAACAAATACAACCTAACTCAGGGCACCTAAATAAGACCCTGACATGATTTTGTGCCAAACTAAGCCATGGGTTATTAAGATATTTAATGATTTAACTTTTCCAAGCCATAGCGGCTGTAAAAAAATATTAAAGTTATTAGAGTTTGCACATTCAATATCATCAAAGCATCAAATATCTACTATAAAAATTTGTGTCACTTTAATTCATGATATACTTAAAAAA
Source organism: Nymphula nitidulata (assembly GCA_947347705.1). NCBI lineage: Eukaryota > Metazoa > Arthropoda > Insecta > Lepidoptera > Crambidae > Nymphula > Nymphula nitidulata. The sequence continues at coordinate 15,498,603 of OX374636.1, forward strand.
CATAATTTCATTTCCTTTATAAATATTAGTTCGCTCGCGCGTTGTGTACCGCACGGAGCATTTACACACGTTTGCAAAGAGTAGCAAGTAGGAACAGTCAACCGAAGGTCACGTTAACACAAACGCCCGAATTAAGCTAAACGTTTTTGTACTTTAATCGAATTGCATTTAGGTTGAAAATTGGTTGGATTTTTTTCTCATATTACGGTTACCTGACCTGCTGTTGTTTTGTATAGTTGACAGCACATCAAGCGTAACAGTATGACCTTGAGCTTGCCCTTACTGCGTTCGTAATAGAGGTGGCTTTCGTATTCCAACTGTTACACTTCATGTGCTGTCGTGTGTATCAATCTTTGTGACAGTATATAGTGGACAGAACATAACAATGTCGTATTATAAGTAGATATATTTTTTATGTATAAACATTTGAACATTAATAATGGTTAGATCGGATAATCCGAAATAGTTTCATATCCGTTAGAAAGCCCTACATAATGAAAAACTTAAGAGCATACTTTATTTGATAAATAAAACAAGTGCGGGTGCCGTATGTTGCGAGAGAAATTTCTTTTTTTTTGCGGGAGGCAAAGATTAGTGCTCAGAAATATTATATCTCTAAAATCTTATAAAAAAAATGTACCGTGCGGTGGCCCATTTCTTCCCGTGGGTGTCGTAAGAGGCGACTAAGGGATCGCTGAGCTATCAACTGCTCCACTCGTGGTAGGGTGTGAAATCCCTGGTTACTGACCACCGTACGCAAGGCACAAAACCCGCCAAGTGACCACACGTGGCCGCGTTGCGGGATCAGTGGGCATACAACCAGAGCTTGGGGAGACGATGCCGCGATGGATGCGGTCAATGATGGCTTCCGTCTAACTAGTGCCAGGTGGACTAATAATAATAAATTAACTTTAATTAACTTGCTACAAAACAACACACACACACACACACACACACACACACACACACACACACAAACTATTACACCACTCTGACACACAGCATTATTCTACCCTTGGTATCAACCCGCGTGGAATTAAAAAATACCTCAGAAATGAGAGATATTATAAATAGAAGTAAACATAATAATAATAATATAATATTTATACACTCACACCTATTATCTAGCCCAAAGTAAGCATCATTAAGAGCTTGTGTTATGGATACTAGATAACGGATAAATAATGATAATAATATGACATATAAATATTAGAAATATACTAAATAAACATATAAACATCCATGACTCGTAAACAAATGCTCGTACTCATCATACAAACATTTGCTCCTACCGGGATTCGAACCCGGGACCTCTTGACCAAGTAGCCTGGGGTACAGACCACTTGGCCAGCCGGTCGCCGACTGCGTTGACCCGCCGGCCAGGGAGACCTGAAGTAACGGCTGTTCCGCTGGCCGCCCGTGGCACAGTACAGGGGCACTATCCTAACCAGATCATGAGGCTGCCCCATCATGCCTCGCATAATCTCGGGGTGGTCCGTCGTGCCGGTTGCTGACCGGATGGTGGGGTTCAGCGGCCATACCCGGGAGGGTTCGGGGGCCCTTCCGTCCGGCGGGTCAGCGCTTCTCTGCTGTCGGCTGTTACCTGGTTAAACAGGCCTCACGATTTGACTGCCTATATCCATCCATGGCAGCGACAAGTAATGTGTATGGTCGTACAGCGGTGCACATCCCCACTACAGCCACACTGTTTGAGGTAGGGCTCACTAACTTCCGTGGGCTTCAGGCTAACCTCAATGTAGTCTACCAACATCTTGAGACGGCTCGGCCAGCGCTGCTTTTTTTACGGTGTACGAGCCAGCTCGTACAGTTTTGTCATATAAGCACTTTACGCCACGCGGTCATTATTATATTGTTTCACATTCAGTTCGTTTTCGGTCATCAATAACGCCGCGCGTTCTCACATAATCATTAATATCATTTTACTTATAATTTTCGTATCAAGATTACAATATCAGTTTATCATAGCAAGACCTTAATTTCTCTCTCTCGATTTATCATATCTATATCATTAAAGGGTTGTGCAAACCGTACATCTCTTTTTGGTCCTTCGAATAGGGGCCTCGCGTGTGACTTAGTGTAATAATAATATACTAAAAGACGTGTTACAAGTGAGGTGAAATACAACTGAAGTTATCGAAGAAAATCAAGCAGACATCCGTGGCGCAGTCGTGAGTACCAGCGCCCAAGGTCAAAGAAACCAGCACTATCAAGTAAGGCGTATATTTTTCATTCACTTTACCATAACACCAAGATGACTACCATGGAAGATTTATTACTTAATCAAGATCAGATTTCATTGGCCGTAGAACAAGTATTTACTAACTTTAAAAAAGATGGAGCGGACAGGAAAACTCCTGACTATATCAAACGTCGACTCGACACACTAGATAATTACTTTCATGAATATCAATCTAATCATGTTAAGCTGTGTGGTTTTGGAAATAAGTCTCATCAATATTTTGTGACTAATCAATTTGAAAAAATTAGGGATAGGTACTCTAATATAAGGGCTACTATTCAAAATTATCAACCGAGAGACGAGAGCAGGCCTTCAACGCCTCTTATCAAGCCAGCAACACCAATGAGTATTTCGACAGGTCATCAACTGTCGGAGCCAGGGTCGTCATCTCATTCTAGAGGTATGAATAGCAAAACAGATGAAATGTTGAGAAAACAAAGTAGTAACTTCAAAGCATTTGAACATACTCTTTCGAATATCAAGTTACAAAACATATCAGAGAAGTGGGAGTTTGATCAATTACTACGTATCATTCAGGCTCGTTGGTCTGCCATCGATTCCCTCCACTGGGAGTTGGACTGCGAGCTAGGTGCCAGAGACGCGGAGCATGAAGTATTATATTTTAGATACGAACAGAATTACAATGAAGCTATAAAATCAATCAACAAGAAGTTATGGTCTGTGTCGCATCGCGAACAATCAACACCGCATTTAGAAATACCCACCTTTGGAGGCAGTTATCATCAGTGGACATCCTTTAAAGACCTTTTCATAGAAACCATTCATAACAACCCAACCCTCTCAAACGCTCAAAGGATGCAATTTTTAAAATCAAAAGTAAAAGGTGAAGCAGAGAGGCTTATCCAACATTTGCCTATATCGTCCGAAAACTATACAACCTGTTGGGATATTCTAATCCACAGGTACGATAACAAAAAATTAATTTTAAACTCTTATTTCGACATTTTGTTTAGCATTCCAGTCATGCATCAAACATCAGTAAATCATTTAAAAAGAATTCATGACACCGCTCGTGAAACGCTTAACGCTATTAAGAACTTAGGCGTAGAAGTTGACTCGTGGGATCCTCTACTTATTTATATTTTGTGTCAAAAATTAGATACGGAGACTCATAAGGAATATGTCGCATCAGTGAACCAACCAAGAGAAATACCTAATATATCAGAATTTCTATTATTTTTAGAGCATAAATTTACAACAATGGAATCATTACGGCGCAAACAAGAACCTTATTACAAACCAATTATTCCGAAACATTATTATAACAATTCTCAATCAACTTCGAAATATCAGAATCATAAAATATTCAACAATTATAACGCTAAACAACAATATTTGTCGCCAGGGCGGAATATTTTACAATTTAATAATAAAAACGTGTACACTGCAAAATACTGTAAGTGTCCTATTTGCCAAACTGATGACCATGGAATATTTCATTGTAAACAGTTTCTAGAAATGACGCCTGTCTTGAAAAGAAAATCAATCACTAAGTTAAGCTTATGTCAAAATTGTCTTTATTGCCACTACGGTAAAGCTTGCTTTTCTGAAAAGAGGTGTCGTGAATGTAATCAACCACATAACACACTACTACATGAAGCATTTGCGCAATCTGATAGTCCGTCCGTAAAAACAACGGCGGCGACGTCAAAAGGCTACTTTGCCGGCACAGCCGCGAAACCCGAGCCGCCGCAACCTATGCATAGTAACTCACACGTGTCACTACATTGCGAAATCCCAGAAATACTTTTAGCAACAGCAATTATCAAAGTTCAAAAATATGATGGGTCTTACATAGATTTAAGGGCCTTATTAGATCAAGGTTCTCAGACCTCCCTAATAACTGAAAACGCAGCGCAATTATTAGGCCTACCCCGGCGCAAGTGCCAGGGAGTTATTTCCGGAATAGGTGCGAAAGAAAGTAATTGCAAAGGGATTATGCATATCATGTGTTCATCAACGAATACTGATTTTGAATTTGATACTGACGTTCTTATCATGAAAAATTTAATAAAAAATTTGCCAAGTCAATCTTTTAACAAATCAGCATGGTCTTATTTAAATAACATAACTTTAGCGGATCCCGAATTTAATAATAGTCGTCCCGTTGACTTGTTACTGGGGGCCGATATTTATTCATTAATTCTACTGGAAGGAGTGTGTAGAATGAGCAACGACTCTCCCTTAGCGCAAAACACGCGTTTGGGCTGGATATTGAGTGGCAATGTCAAAGCAATACAGTGCAATGTAATATTAAATCATTTAGATGAGATTAAACAATTTTGGGAAATTGAAGATATCACAGAAGAGTCTACATTATCAAGTGAAAATCAGCACTGTATACAATATTACAAGACAACAACTGTGAGGCGAGATGACGGTCGATACGAAGTCCGTCTACCATTAAAAACTGATCTCAAGAATAATTTAGGGATTTCAAAAAATAAAGCAATAGCGCAGTTTCGATCATTAGAACAAAAGTTCCTTCGTAAAGAAAGTATACAAAAAGAGTACAAGGCGTTTATGAATGACTACGAAAATTTAGGTCACATGAAGCTTGCTATAAGTAGCTCGAAGCCAGGTTGTTACCTAACTCATCACTGTGTAGAACGTCCTGAGTCTACAACCACAAAACTAAGAGTGGTTTTCAACGCATCCCTAAAGACATCATCGGGGTACAGCTTAAATGACGTCATGGAGGCTGGACCCAATCTGCAACAAGACCTACAAGCTCTGATTATCAAGTGGAGACAATATCAATTTGGATTTACAGCAGACATCGAAAAGATGTTTAGGCAGATTTGGGTCAATGAGGAAGATCAGGTCTATCAAAAAATCATCTGGCGTAACTCAACCCACGAACCTATCAAAAAATATCAACTGTCCACTGTAACCTACGGGACCAAGGCAGCACCTTTTCTGGCAATGATGACGCTCAAGCAGCTTGCTTTAGATGAACGTCAAAATTTCAAGGAAAGTCAAGCACCCAACATCCTTGAAGAAGCCTTTTACATGGACGATTTGGTCCATGGGGCCCACACTATAGAGTCAGCAAAAAACATACGAAATGACCTTATCATGCTTTTAAAATCAGGAGGATTCAATCTTAGAAAGTGGAGGTCAAACATTCCGGAATTATCAGACCAAGATTATAAATTATCTAACCTATCTAGTTTTAATTTCAAAGGTGCAGAAAACACAAAAACTCTTGGACTAAGCTGGAATCCACAGGAGGATGTTTTCCTATTTGAATCAAGAATTAACTCATCAAACGAATATGACACTAAACGATCACTATTATCAAACATTTCCAAACTATTTGACCCATTAGGCTGGTTATCACCTCTTTCTACAAAATTAAAAATAATTTTCCAAAAGGTATGGCTGTCCAATATTAAATGGGATGATCCCCTACCCGAACAAATAGAATCAGAATGGAGATTAATAAAGCATGACATTAAAAATATCAATCAGCTGAAAATACAAAGATGGATAGGTACACAGCAATATGACGTAATCGAATTACACGGATTCTGCGATTCTTCAATCAAAGCGTATGCATGTGTAATTTACTGTAAAATAAACAGAGGTAATACCTCATACGTAAAACTATTAGTTGGCAAAGCAAGGTTGGTTCCGGCAAGTACAAAGCTCTCTCTGCCTAAATTGGAATTGAGCGGAGCTCTTCTGCTCTCAAAATTGATGTATAAAGTCAAGGAGTGTTTAAAACAATATGACACAAAGATATATGGCTGGTCAGACTCTATGATAGTTTTGGGGTGGCTTAATGGAGACCCAGCCAGGTGGAAGACCTTTGTCGGAAACCGAGTAAAAGAAATCACTAACGTCATGCCTCGTGAATGCTGGCGTTACATAAAATCAGAAGAGAACCCAGCGGACTGTGCTAGTCGCGGACTTACAGCCTCACAATTAAGAGATCATTCTTTGTGGTGGAAGGGGCCAGAATGGCTGCCAAAATACAGTGTCATAGAAAATAATCAAGTAATATTTGACACCACACAGGAAGTAAAAATAATAAATCAAGTGAACGTTGTTACCGAAGACAACATCAAATACAATATCATTTATCAACTATTATCAAATTATAGCTCCTTCAGCAAAATAATTAAAATACTATCATGGGTTTTACGAATTTTCTCGAAAAAATACCGTAACTTAAATTACATTTCACTATTAGAGTTAGAAAACTCTACAAATATTATCATAAAATACGTTCAAGAAGTAGAGTTTATAAAAGAAATCAACTGTTTAAAAGAAAACCAAAGAATTCACCCTAAAACCAAGCTTTGCGAATTGAATCCATTTCTAGATAAAAATGGTCTCCTCCGAGTTGGAGGGCGGTTAAGGAACGCTAGTATAAGTTCAGAAATGAAGCATCCTTTAATAATTCCCAAAAACAGTCGGTTATCAGAACTTTTAATAGATCAATCACATAAACTTTCCTTCCATGGTGGAGCTCGCTTGACTGCATCATTTATCAGACAAAAATATTGGCTAATAGGAGGGTATCGATCCATTAAGAAACGCCTCCGAAACTGCGTTACATGTAAACGCCACGATCCAGTAAAACATAGTCAAATCATGGGTGACTTACCAGCAGCACGCGTGACTCCAACTAGACCATTTTATAATACTGGAGTTGACCTTACCGGCTATGTGGACGTCAAATCAAATAAAGGACGTGGCATCAAAACAACTAAAGGGTACATCACCGTTTTCGTCTGCATGGTGACTAAGGCAGTACACCTTGAATTAGTGTCCGATTTAAGCTCATCATCATTTTTAGCCGCTCTCCGAAGAATGGCGGCAAGAAGAGGCGCCCCCCGACACGTCTATAGTGACAATGGGACGAACTTTGTCGGCGCGCATAGAGCCCTGAATGAAGAATATTTAAATCTAAAATCGACCCTTGATCATAACTTCTTCACAGCTATCACCGAAATGGAAATTAACTGGCACTTCAATGCTCCATCTTGGCCGAGTGCAGGAGGTCTCTGGGAGGCCGCTGTTAAAAGCCTGAAGTACCACCTCAAGAGAGTGATTGGCGAACAGAAATTAACGTACGAAGAGTACTCAACCCTCTTAGCTCAGTTAGAAGGCTGCCTAAATGCGCGACCTTTATGTGCTCTAACTGAGGATTTAGACAACCTTGACTACCTCACGCCCTCACATTTCTTATCAAGTGGACCCACCTTAACCCTGATTGAAACAGAACAAGACCTACGAACAAGATGGCAATTGACCCAAAGAATATTTGCTGACATATGGAAAAGGTGGAGAACTGAATACCTATGCCAATTATCAACTCGTTCTAAATGGCGCCAACCGAAAGAAAATCTAAAGGTCAATGATGTTGTAATCATAAATGACGTCAATCTGCCCGCTGGGAAATGGGCTTTGGGGCGGATCACGACTTTACACCCAGGGCAAGACGGCTATGTTCGCGTTGTTACAATCAAAACTAAAAACGGGTTAATCAAGAGACCTGTTACTAAAATATCACGTTTACCAGTGGAAGACGAAACACGATCAAACTCCCAAACAATCACACAAACTGCGAAGTTGCAAAATATTACCTCGGCCGCTACTATAGTGAGAAATAAACAAGCTAAATCAAATAAACAAGGAATATTCAACATATTTCACTACATATTTATTTTATTTACTCTTTTGATTACAATAAGTTCACCAGTCTTATGTGAATATAAATTATCAACCTTAAATACGAGTCAAGGACTATATTTCGATAAAATCTCAACCTTACGCCTAGAAAGAAATCAATGGAAGCTTATAATTTACTATGATATGGCTCCATATTGGCGTGGCACAGACCTACTTAGCAAATATATAAATCACCTCGAGAAAAGCTGCCACAACGTAATCGACAAAAATGCATTAACAGAATGTAATATAATGCTACTCCAACTACGTCACGGGCTCACCGAGCTCGAGCACTACAACAGTATTTTGCTCGGTCAGCAGCTCCCAGGACGAGAGCCAAGGCCTAGGACGCGCACGCGACTCCGTCGCGGTCTTATCAACGGTTTCGGTTACATCGCCAATACGCTATTTGGAGTCCTTGACGATCACTTCGCTCAACAATATGTGAAGGATATAGACTCTCTCAGAAGTAACCAAAAACACTTAGCCCAATTATGGAAAAACCAAACTTCCGTCGTGGAAGCAGAGTTTAATTTAATTAAAAGAATTGAAAATACAATAGAAAAGCAACATAAAGGTTTTAACTTACATTTAAATAATTTAGAAAACGCACTGAACATGCATAAGGACGAACTTCAAATTTTATCAAATTCAAATGACTTCACATTATCGTCGATTATAGCTCACAGCATCATAATAAACCTGCAAAGAATTCAAGAAACATTGATAGACTCGATAACAGATATATTTCATGGAAAATTTAACATCCATCTCCTCTCGCCTGAACAGCTGTTTAATGAACTCAGTGTGATATCAAGTTTATTATCAAAAGACTTAACATTACCATTGAACAACCTTCAGTCTGATTTATCGAAAATGTATCATTTACTTACTCTAAAAGCCAAGGCCTTGAAAAAGTATATAATTTTCGAAGTAAGCATTCCTTTGGTGAGCAGAGATAATTTTGATATTTATAAATTGATACCTATCCCACAGCAAATAGAGAAAAACATGATTAGTATTACGCCAATATCAGATTACATTGCTATGAACATACAAAAAGATACCTATGTTACTATGACGTATGAAGATATACAGACATGTATTGTTTATAATTCGGATGAGCTTATATGTTCCCTTAAACAACCAGTTTATGAGATGAAGTCCGATAAGAGTTTGTGCATTAAAAATCTGCTATCCGACCAATGCAAAACTACAGTTTCGAGATGTCAAGACTCATGGATAGAACTGCATAAAGTAAATACCTATTTATACCTATGCTGCGGTCAATGCTCCGTGCGCATCATATGTGAGAATCAAATTACAGCCGATAAGTTAGACAAGAGCGGTATTTTATCGCTAAGTAACGGGTGTATTATTAAATCTGACACCCTTACTATTTACGCACAGAAAAAGCTATCAAATGTTATGAATGAAACTGCAGATGTTTTACAGATTAATATACCACCTATAAATCATATATTTAACGTATCAGTACCTATCACTCCTACAGAATCCATATCGATACTGACGTCCGATCATCAGAAGTACTTAGAAGAAATCAGTCAAAAAATTGAGAATATGAAAGCTACTGCACCAGAGACAGTGCTAGCAGATCACGTATCCTACCACGACGTCCATCACTACGTTGCTATTTATTTGGGACTGGGAATTGGAATCCTCGTGGCCTGCGTGGTTGCGTGGCGTCGCTTGCGAGCGCGCGCGCAGCCTCAGCCGCCTCGAGCAGAGGCGAGCATCAAAGCTGGCAGTGTCGGCTGCCCTACTACGGCACAGTGCATCAGTGAAAGTGTAGTGGTTCAGTGTAGTGATATAGGTTCTAAAAGTCAATGTAGTGAAAGTGGAAATGTCAAAAGTGTTAAGTCTAATTTAAAAAATGAACAACAAAGCGATAAGGCTACGTCCCCTATCCTCAAAAGACAGTTCTCGTTATAATAGTTTAATTTAAGATTTATTGTTCTATCACCTTGTCAATCATGTATCTATAATAGCGAATGCAAAACCGGACTGTTTTAAAAACCGGTTTTTATTTTCGGTTTTTTTCAAAAAAACCGGTTAACCGGAAAATCCGGATTTTTGATATATTTTTTTTATTTTAATAAAAACAAAAAAAAAACAAATTTTAAGGGCTCTTGGCATCATTTATTTTAAATTTAAGTCTTATAATCCAATCACAAGAAAATATAGATAATTTATCAATACAGTAAAAATATAAAGAAGCAACAATACATAATTATAAGTAAATAAATAATTTGCTACATTAACTAACAGTTGAACAGAAATATTTTGCAGTCTTTAACTATGTATAAACTTTAAATTTTCAATAATAGCAAAGAGTATCCAATAGATTAATCAATAAATCTTGACGATACTTTTTATTTTCTTAACCCGAGAGTGGGTTGAATAATAGTAAAAATATCGTCTTAAAGTTTTTTTTATACAATTAGATAACAAACAAGCGGAAAGTATAGAAAAGATGGTTTTAAAATATTAAGTTGACGAAATAACAATTATTTAAGTACAATCGTCAGTGGTTAAAAAATATACAATAAAAAGAAAAATATATTCATAATATATTTTCATTTATATATATTAGTAATAAGAATCGAACCGTGGACACACAGCATGAAGACTGAGTCATTAAGCGATGAGCTACAAGTCATTATTAGAGAGTCGAATTTAAGATTCATATTCTTTGCGCTCGTCTCTAAACGAGGTTTAACTGTGTAAGTCAAATGTTTTCAATTGTAGAACGTCGTAAGTCTCTAACAAGTGTTTCGCTATAGTTTTGTGAGACTGTCACTGGACTTTTGACCGCGACAGTACATACACCTACACCACAGAAGAACGACGTAAGTACGACTACGACCGACGCGAACGAAATGGCTACAGCGTCCGTCCGTCAAGATGGCGTCTTTTTCTTCAACAGTGTTGTCATAGCATAAAAAATATTAAAAATAACGCTTATGTAAACTATAATTATTGTAAATTATTTATGGTTTTAAGGATGGTGTTCGGTTAAGTTGGGAGTGACATTAAGGAAAAAAACGATTTAATTTGTTGTTATAACATTTAATTATAACAAGAAATTTTAGATATCAAGTCTATTAGTTATGTTTAATGAAGACTTGTTTGTTAGTTCGTACACCTGTACATATACCTGGCGGAATATGAAACATCTCTTTTTAACTCTTATAAGCAAAATTCTTCTCCGTCAAAAAACCCGAAAAAACCGGTGTTAATAAAAAAAACCGGTTTTTTAAATGAGAAATTAAATCGAGAAAAAACCGGTTTTTCGGTTTTCGGTTAAACCGGTTTGCATTCCCTAATCTATAAGTGAATATTGTTTATCACCTTGTCGCACCTCATTCACGATCATTATCCATTATTTTTCTTTTCCATTTCGTCCCTCGGGAACATGTACGAGCCAGCTCGTACAGTTTTGTCATATAAGCACTTTACGCCACGCGGTCATTATTATATTGTTTCACATTCAGTTCGTTTTCGGTCATCAATAACGCCGCGCGTTCTCACATAATCATTAATATCATTTTACTTATAATTTTCGTATCAAGATTACAATATCAGTTTATCATAGCAAGACCTTAATTTCTCTCTCTCGATTTATCATATCTATATCATTAAAGGGTTGTGCAAACCGTACATCTCTTTTTGACTCGAAGGCCAAAAAGAGATGTACGGTTTGCACTGAATGTGAAACAATATAATAATGACCGCGTGGCGTAAAGTGCTTATATGACAAAACTGTACGAGCTGGCTCGTACATACGGAGACCCTTTTCTTTTCCATCCTCGGGGTGCACGTGGACCTGGGCATTCATTGCCGTGTCTACGTTTGCCTCTACAGATCCCACAGAGGTGACATGGAGACAACTCGACTTTTTGAACACCTTAGTCGGGTGGCAGATGTTGCGCAGGAGCAGTTTCCAACCGCCGATTTGGTGTTTTTAGGAGACTTCAATGCTCACCACGAGATGTGGTTATGTTTCCCCAAAACTGACCATGCTGGTAGAACTGCCCCATCGGTTAGAGGTTCGAGCTCCCTTGGGATCATCGGGTCACTGCCTGATTTCTGCTGGGGTGCCAAGGGCGTCGCCACCGGTATCTGTGGTGGCCAAACGCCGCATCTGGCACTATGCGTCGACAGATTGGGGCTGTATGCGGGATTACTTTGCATCTGTTCCTTGGAGGCAGCGCTGTTTCAGTGAGTCGGAGCCGAATGCTAGCGCTACTGCTGAGTGAGCTGGTGAGATAATGTTAAGGATGGAGTACTATATCCCTCACTCCAATCTCGTCAGTAAGGGTAGGCGTAACCACTAGTTCAATCGTGAGTGTGCCTTAGCTGTTGAGAACAAACAGTCGGCATACCGCGCTTGGATCAGAGGTGGAGTCAATGGGGATCCAAATATTGACTCACTGTAAGCAGCCTATAACAATGCCACCAAGTCCTGCAAAAGGGCCCTCATCAGAGCGAATGCTCAGCGCGTTGCACGAGTTGGCCAAGAATTACTAACGCACCCTACGGACAGCCGTAGGCTACTGGCGTCTGGCCAAAGCCGTGCTGTCACCCTTCTTCGGAACACTTGCTCATAAGCCGCAAGAGATAGCCGATCTCCAGGTAAAACTCTTTGCTGCTCATTCCCGAATCGATGACTGCAATTCTCAGCCACCAACACTCACCCATTGTGGCCACACAATGCCTGATATCCGTATCAGGCAATGTGATGTACGTGCGGAGCTTCAGTCAATCGACGTCCGAAAAGCTCGTGGACCTGATGGCATCCCAGCGATAGTACTGAAAAACTGCGCAGTGGACTTGTCTTCCGTCGTAACGCGGCTATACCCCCTTCCTCTCCCTTCTGGGTGTGTGCCGTTCGAGCGACGCTAATGTGCAACCGGTCCCCAAAAAGGGAGACCGATCAGACCCAGCTAACTACCGCCCAATAGCTGTCACCTCTGTTCTTTGCAAGGTTATGGAACGGATCTTAAATTACCAGCTGGTCCGATACTTTTTTTTTTTTTTTTTTTTTTGGACGGGGAGAAATCCGATTACAGACCTACCCGCCGCTGGCTAAGCGACGGGCGTGTGTGGGGGTCGTCCAGCGCTAGCAGCACTGGAAATACCCACTAAAACTCCCCGGTAACTCCAATGCCCTTCGCGGGGGTAGGCTGGGCTCTGCCAAAGCAATTTCACCAGCCCACCCCAGAGCTGGTCCGATACCTAGTATCCTCGTTGATGGATGCGCTTCGTGGTTCATGTCAGTGAACGCTGGTGTACCAGAAGGCTCTGTTCTATCCCCCATTCTCTTTCTTCTTCATATCAATCATATGCTTACATTAGGAAACAATCATTGCAATGCGGATGACAGTACAGTGCATGGTGGATATAACGGTCACCCAGGGGCTGGGCGCATTGAAACCGAGAGGGAGAGAATCAATCTTACTATTGAGCTCAACAGGGTGTTAAACATCATATCTGAATGGGGATTTAACAATGCTAAGAAAACACAGGTGTGCGCGTTTACAGCGAAAATGTCGCCGTTCCTTCCCCTTCCCTCTCTTCAGGGCACTACTCTTTCGGCACAGGGCTACATCAACTTGCTCGGTATGGAGATATGCTGCGATCTAAATCAGAGGAATTATATCGAAACAGTGGTCAAAATAGCCTCACGGAAGCTAGGTGTCCTGAACACGGTGCGTCGATTTTTCACGCCTGACCAATTATGCCCGTTGTACAAAACTCTGGTCCGGTTTTGCGTTGAATATTGCTCGCATCTGTGGGAAAGCTCCGCCAAGTACCTCCTCGATGCGCTGGACAGATTGCAGCGTCGTGCCGTCCGTATTATTGACGACGTAGAGGTTACGAACAGCCTAGAACCTCTACAACTCCGTCGTGACATTGCATCACTAAGCGCCTTTAGTGGCTTTATCATGGAGAGTGTTCTGAGGGGCTTTTCGACCTTATCCCACCTTCCCCTTTCCTACTCAGGAGCACGCGTGCCGGTATTCGGAGTCATCAATTTACTGGCTCCACCTAAACATCACGCACAAAGAAGTATAGTTACTCGTTTCTTTGTCGGACTTCCAAAACTTGGAATTTTTTGCCAGCACATGTGTTCCCTCCTTCCTTTAACATGGGTTTCTTCAAAAGAGGTGTTAAAAAAACCGGCAAGGTGGGGGCGGCTAGAACAGTGTGTTTTCAAACTGCTCTGGCTGTCTCCGCACATGGACTTTTCTTACCGCTTCACATCAGATGGTGATGACTCATTTACTGAGCTTTGTATATAAAAAGCGGTTCGGTGAGCTATAGCAGTTGTGGTAACGACTGAGACCAACGGCTTAGCGTGCATTCCAAAGCACGGAGAAGCTCGAGATTATAAATTATGATTGACCCATCTCGGTGGTAGACCCGTATGTAGGGTCGTCTGGGTAGGTACCACCGCCTTTCTTATTTCAGCCGTGAAACAGTTCGCTGTGTTTCGGATTGAAGGGAAAGGTAGCCAGTGTAATTACTGGGCATGGACGGCATTTCAGCTTAGGTCTCAGGATGACAACGCACCTGCAATATCAAGTGATTTTTACTTGTTATTGCAGGTGTCTATAGGCGGCGGTAACCGCTTACCATCAGGTAGACCGTCAGCTTGTTTGTCATCTAGTTGTATAAAAATAATAATTTCGGGCATGGCGAAAGTTGCTTTGTTTTTGTAATCGAAACTATGGCGTTCGAATCACTACGCTATCGCTACCGAGATACTCAAATCACTGTACAATATAATTAAATTAAAATGAATACATTATGATTTTGGTTTTTTGGAAAAATTAACATAAATAATTTGTATTTACGGGGGAATTTTACCATGCATATAAATGTTATTTGGAAAATATTTATTTAATACAATGACACAATTTTGCACTACTATAAATTAATTCGGAAGTCACTTTCACACTCCATCGCTATAACGGTAATACACCAAAGAAAATGTATTTTTTGTAATAATTAACTCACAATATGAATGCGCTCTTCAATCAAACAAATCACTCTGCTCGTAAAACATATAAAAAATAGTGAATGTCGAAATGCCGAGGTAACCCATGGGCGGCTGTGTACTTTATCGAGATGTCGCCGACGCCGATGGGCGGCGCGCTTCCAATTTATAACGGTATTGGGGTAATGGTAATGTGTGTATATTTACGGGAGGCAATTAATGCGTTAATAAAATCCTTTCTTTTAATTTTACAGCTTTACCACCCAACATTAGCCCACAAATAAGACATGTATTAGTTTCCATTTTCTATGCAATTATCACAAGTCACTACTCGTACAACAACAAAAAAATTATAGCGCCTCGCTCCCGGCCGGCAGCCGGTCGCCGGAGCCCGTGAATGCCTACGCGGCTACGCGCTCCTTTGCCGCGCTGTGGCCGCGCTAGTGTTCTTTGCACAAAAACGTTGAAAATAATATAAATCAAAATCCCATGGATTAAAACGACACAAATTAAGCATAGAGCTTCCTTTTACCATAACATTAATAAAGACATAAACTCTAATAACTTGAATTTTCTTTTATGGCTATTACAGGGGGTTAAATAGGAAAAAAAATATAGTTCCGAATACCATGGATGAATATGACACAAAATGATTTAAACAATAGATACTAGAGTTAGAGAACCGGTAACACTTATTTCACCAACTTTAATATTTTTCTATAGCTATTACAGCGATAGGTATGGTATTTGGGTAAATCCAGTATTCCCATGGAGTGAGATGGCACAAAAAGCTTATGTATATCAGTAATGACTTTGTTATCATCATGGAAGTTAAATTTTCAACTCTAATTTTCTTTTCAACGAAATAATGCATAAAAAGACAAATACCTAAATTGTGACCTTAGCAACCATCAAAAATGACACAAAATCATGATTTGGGTTGGTCAAATGGTATACTAACTGTATGCAAAAAATCATAAACTTTAATATTTTTGGAACCTCAAAACCTAGCGGTACCGGACTATTACGTCGATCACTCAAAGGTAATATCTTGTAGTGCTGCAAGGAGGCCAAATAACATTCATCATGACGATTGTTACGATAATTTAAAATTTTGATGAATTTTTTTTGCACCTTCTCTATTCTCTGCATGTGACACTCATAAGTAGGACTTATGTTCAATGCCAGACAGTAAAAATGAACTTTTTTTCTTTTATTTCTAGATATAAATTTTAGAAATTTTTATTTAAATGTTTAACGTTTCTATTCAACTTGTAAATTATTTTTGTGGACATGGTAATTTAATTCTCTTGACATTGCTTATTTAATTTTATAATTCACATGATTCCCTGACATTGTAGTTTAAAATTGGAATTTAAATTGAAAATCAATATTTAATGTTACATGATTATTTATACCTAATTAATTTAATTGTAAAAAAAAAACATTTCCTATGTTGAAATATTTGCACGTTGATGTAATCGACAGAATATGCTGGTGACTTAAATTATATAAAACATCCTCTGTAACTATATTTTTGCAAATAAAATGATTATTATTATTATATTAGCCGCGTCTTTTGGAGTGACTTTAATTGAACACTCCTCTGATTACAATTAGTTGAGGAGCTCGGCGGTGTAGTGGTTTAAGATCTCTGGTGTCGATTACCAAAACAAATCAACTTTCGCCATAGTTGGTCCCGGGATGGGTCAATCAAATATATAATCTCGAGGCCGTTAGTCCCGGTGTTACTGCAACCGCTTTAACCCACCAACTGATACTACTGAGTATTCTAGTAGACCGATCCTATAATGTCTACACATAATTCCCTTATCACAAAAACAGCTAAGGGATTTCATATGTAGCTTTTGTGGCATGAATGCACTACCCTGCACTTGATGGACTTTGAGTGTCCCATTAAAAGCTATTAAATTCGGTTGGAGCTCGGTGGCGTAGTCGTTTGAATGCTCTAGTTTTGATTACTAAAACAAAGCAACTTTCGCCATGGTCGGTCCCGGGATGGGTCAACCAAAGTTTCTAATCTCGAGTTCCTCTGTGCATCGGAAGGCACGTAAAGCCGTTGGTCCCGGTTGTTGCTGCAACCGCTTTAACCCACCAACCCGCATTGGGCCAGCGTGGTGGTGTTATGGCCCAATCTTCTCATGTGTTTCCCCCACGTAGGAAGGCTTGTGCCCAGCAGTGGGACGTATATATGCTAATAATGAGGATGTTGGAACAAATAATGATTTAAATATTCCACCATAGCCCATACTACCCAAACATAGTACAGCTAATTCAGCTATATTTTGGATACGGGAATAGAAAAAGCGCGCAATATTCAAAATGGTTGAAATGCACCGTGACATTGTCATTGCCTATAAATCAGAATTGTTGACGACAGTATTTTATAGAGTTCTGCCATAGAGATTTGCGGCTTATAAAACTATAGTATTTTTCTCATAGAATAGGAACATGGAATAGGTCCGATGACAGGTGAACTGCAAAAGGAAACTAAACTTTTTAAGCTATGGAACTTATTGTTATTTAGTAAAGTTTAATTTCCTCTGCTACTTACACCTGTCATTATATTCATCTTATTTGAAAAACACTATTAAGGTTTGTTATTTCTACTTAATAATTTATTATTATAAATTTATCGATATCACCTGATCCTAATCCCAACCCTATGTAAACGGCTTCGGGAACCAGCCAAGGTGATGCAAGTATATCGAAGCAAAATATATCAACGTTCAAGGCAAGACGCGGGTTTCTACTCAGTATATTAGATTTTTCAAACCGCCATTCAAGTAAGATGATAACGATAAAAAATATGGAAATAGTGCTGCAGCTGCTACACCAGGGAAATAGGAATGATCTTTAAACCAAACTGGAATTTATTGATACACATTTACAATACATTTTTGGCCGAATATAACGCACGATAAAATTATTTAGTGTCATTTTTTTTTCGGGAAATAGTTATAGTTTAAGATTAGCACGCACACTTAAAAATCACTCTATATAATATAAAAATCACTCTATATACTCTATATATTATATATCACGGTTTAGCGGCATCAGTTCTTAGATACGGCATTGTGTTCTGGGGTAATTCTACAGATAAGGATAAACCGTTTAAAATGCAAAAACGTTGTATAAGAGCTATGTTTGGGTTAAAAACAACAGATAGCTGTAAGCCATATTTCTTAAAACATTAAATTCTAACGCTTCAGTCAATGTATATTTTCGAAATTGTATTATTTGTAAAAGTGAACCCTATTTTTTTTGTAAGAAAGTCAGATGTGGGTCGCAATCGACGTGATTATACTTAGTCGGCTGTGCTGTGTGTGCCTGTCGCTATCACGAAGTGTATTCGGTATGGCGCCTAATATATAATAAACTCCCTGCTTCTATAAAGGAACTAAATGTTAACTCGTTCAAACAAACAGCAAATAAATTGTTAACTGGAAAATTAACACAGTGTGACTGATTTTTTAAGAAACACATTATGAATTTTGACCCTGTTACATATTATTATTTTCTTTACTTGACTTATGATGGATAAAATTGACATAGCATTACCGAAGAAATATTGAATAAAATTATTAATTGTATTTTTTTTGTGTAATTTTATTTTATCATTTTGAAGTTTTTAATTTAATAAGAAATATTTGTATGCCAATAAATGAGTTTATTAAGTCATTTTTTAAGATCTTTGTGACACATGTTACACAAATAAATTATCTTTATCTTTATAATAAATTAAAACATGGATTATATTAGTGCATAGAAATGTTTTGCAACATTCAAATACATCTTATTAATTTGATAAAATCTAATCTACATTCTATGAAATAATGCAGCCAATGTTATATTTTGTAATAGAAACGTCATGAAATCATCAAAGGAATAAAATCTAATAGAAAGAAACATTTATATGTTATATAACTGACCCATATAAGAATAACCCACATTTTAATTGACTGTGGTATTGTGTACCTACACAACTGATTTTGGAAACTTATACCACCCAATTCACTCCTTATGTCAACCAAAATAAGATCATAATTCAATCAGCATTTACCAAACTTTTCCGAGTGCCGCAAAATGTAGAGTCTGCAAAACAAGTTTCTAAACAATCATCCAGAAGAATATCCGGATTTTCCCGCATTGCCCTCTTCGGGAAACGTCAAATAGTCCCGAAATATCGTCCCGCGCGAAAGTTTGATTGGTTTTCGGGTCAAACGTCTGTTGAGTTCCAATTCCCATTGTTTGTGCGTTATGGTGGAGGTGACATCTTACAGTTCCCATAATAAACTTTTTGAGTGCAAAAGTTGTGATTGTTTAAAGATGGAAGAAAGTTTATAGCTATGGAGTCTATCATACGCATATGTGTATATAGAGATATGTAGGTGTAAAAGAAAGACTCGCTTTAGTCAAGGCATTTCTTTATAAATTCTGAATTTCTTTAATATCTTCATAATTTTGTAACTACAAACATTGTAATGTAACTTAATATTTGAAAACAGTGACTACTCGAGTTTGTTGTCAAAATCTTCTCGGTAGTTCATCTTTTGGAACCGGTGTAAATTCTTTAGACACGACAGACAGACAATATGACATTGTAAGCTAACGTAAATTCAGACATAACAGATGGATAGACAGACACTACGACGTTGTTAGTTAAATATGTTTTTTGTGATGTCATAAAAATGTAATTTTTGATGATTTGAAAGAGTGCTTCTTTCTTATGTTTGGCGATAACTGATGATTATTATGATTATGATTATTCTTAGTGGCCTTTTTGAATACAGATATTTTCGTTTAATTTTCATTTTCATTTAATATTTCAGTGGTTTCACTTTAAGTGTATTCAGTCGGGTTTTTGATGGAGATGTTGTCAAAAACCCTATCAAATTGGTTTTCACTCCCAAGCCACTATATGACATGTAGTAATATGTAGCATATATACCATGTACTGGGATCTTGGTATACCTGTCATTGGGCCAGCGTGGTGGTAGTTACTAGTTACGGCCCAAACTCCTCATGGGTTTCTCCCATCTAAGAAGGCCTGTGCCCAGCAGTGGGACGTATATAGGCTGGTGATGACGACATGTCGATAAATTGGACATCTTGAGAAAGTACTTAACTACCTTTTGGCGATATCCTCACGGACGCAGCCGCGGCACTACTGGTAAATATTTAGACGCAAAGAAAAGAATAAGATACGATGATTTGTAGTATTTTTTACTCCTAAGTTTGGCCTTGAGACCTTACTACATTTGTAATAAAGGCGGCTTTCCTGCAACTGTTACGCTTAACATGCTGTCGTCTGTACCTCAAACTCTACTTAGTGTTCTCTACGCCATTCGGTACGGTTCTGCGGTATGTTTTGAGCAGAGGGACTTGTCTCATTTGCTACCCACATAACGCTTTCTCTTGATCTTCAAGGTACGCAATGCGTGCTTGGGTGTGGGCTGGTGAAACTGCTTCAGCAGAGCCCAGGGTTACGCGAAGGGCAGAGTTGTTACTGGGGAGGTTTAGTGGGTGTTCCCAGTGCCGATGATCAGGCGGTAGGCGATCACACACACGTCCTTCGCTTAGCCAGCAGCGGGTAGGCCTGTAAGCGAATTCTTAGTGTCGCGACACATCTGCGGATCGTACGACGCCGAACGTTCGGTCGAATACGCTCGCAGTGTATCTGAAGTCCCCTATGACACATCAGCCGAAAAAACGTCGCGTTCAGCGTAACGCCGAACCTTCCTTCGGGCGATTAGTACAGCAAATACGCATTCAATGTACGTTGCACAGCAAGCGACACACCACGCGTCGCGTTACGCATTATTTTCCGTCGCGTAGCGCGCTGAACAAGACGCCGCGTTCTGAGCGTTTGGTTTGTCATAGGTATACTTTCGGTGCCGTACGTTCAGCAGGTGTGTCCTTACCTTTAGTGTTACTTACTACCTACCAATCAGGCGATCCGTTCTAGTACCAATAGTAGTGATGAAAGACCGAAGATGAAAGCGAGCTATACCCTGATTCCTCAACCAAAGAGGAACTGGTCTTTTGGGATAAACATACATACTATAAAACTGCACTGTACGATAACAGAGGTTCACCTTCACATCGTCACACGTGGTAGTAGCGTTCCACAACAAATATTCACACTGAAGACTCTGCGCCTGCGCATAAACCTGTAAGATGCACGCAGAACCAATATGCTGCATAATTATCTTATTTTTTCCACTGCTACCTAAAAAATATATACATATTCATGAATAATAATGACATCGTAAATCAACAATATTTGCAGACTATTTGAACAATCAAACCCCTGTGTTATGGAAATTGGAACTATAAAACAAATAGGTACTAACCGAGATAAAAGAGTTTCAGTTTTAAAATGTATCTGCGAAAATTGGCATTACATCTCTTTCCCCTAATGCAGTTAAAAAAGGAGACACTGTCAAAACAAGGTGTCGATTTCTTATCCTGTAAACTAAAGAAATAAAGAAAGAAAGCGTTTATTGGCCTAAAAATAAAAATAGTAATAACATTTAAAAGAAAGAAAACAAAAGAAACAAACAATAAATAAATAAGAATAACAGGCCAACTAGGTCACTGCCTCAGCATAAAGCCACAGCGACAAACGTCACTGTGGCGCTGGTCTTCGCTGGTGTGGTGTGGTTGTGGTGGTAAAGCTAAGTTAAATAAGAATTCAAGCAGGTAACATCTGACCATAAGGATGGAGAGTGCTCTAAAGAGCTATCACCTCATCTTCCTCTCTTCCTGATCCTGGCCATGGTGAAAGTTGCTATGTTTATACGCCACCGAGCTCGTCAGCATATGCTGCTTATACGACTATGGTGCTTCTTATTGAAAACGTGTACTATAATAATATAGTATCTGCAATGTTTCAAGATAAAACAAAACCACTTCTCAACACAAAAGACTCTGATTATAAGTTTCTTTTGTAAACCACGCCTTTGTTCAGTGCTGTTTTATTCTATGTCCTAGATTTTACCACCATAAAGAAATTTTTCTTATGAAAAAAAAACAGTCACATGACTTTAGAAACTTCGTTATTATTTATTCGATTACCTGCAAAATTAATTTTCTGCTAAACATCTGATCTAATTTGAATACCTGTTTGTTTTCACGTTACGATAAATAACCTTCACCGCTAGTTTGAAGTAAAAAATACCTCAAATAGCATAGAATAGAAAAATAACTAAAATTCACTTTTGTTCCCAAAATAAAGTAGCACCTCGTCACCATAACATCGCATCAATCGCGTTTAAGCTGCGATAGTAGTCATGTCCGGCGCTAGGTGACGTCCGGCGTTAGAGGAACTATTATGTAATTTTTTCGTGCACCTTTTTCTACCTCTTCAAATCTTATCAGAAAATATGACTCAAAACACTTACTTATCAGTCAGCTGTACAAGTCGCTTCACAAAACCTTACTACAGAAGATTCAGAGTTCATTAAATCAATGAGTTCTTCAACTAACACTGAACATTATACTCCACAAAATATCACAGATTGCCCTGATAATTTAGCCTCGGATATTCTCAGAATACAAATGAAAATAGTTTCTCTGTAACTGAATAATCTGAACACTCTCTTTTTAAGGTACTGTCACATTAGTAAACACTATGCCAGCACAACGTGTATCATTGTGGATTTGACAATAATTGATCAATATACTTTTACATGAGAAGATTGGTGGCGTATTGGTTTCAGCGCTCTGGTTTCGGATACGAAAACAAAGCAACTTTCGCCATGGTTGGGTCGCCACCACGGGATGGGTCAACCAAAATTTATAATCTCGAGCTCCTCCGTGCTTCGGAAGGCACGTTAAGACGTTGGTCCCGGTTGTTACTGCAACCGCTTTAACCCACCAACCCGCATTGGGCCAGCATGGTGGTGTTATGGCCCAAGCTCCTCATGTGTTTCGTCCATGTAGGAAGGCCTGTGCCCAGCAGTGGGACGTATATGGGCTGGTGATAACATACTTTTACCGGCAGCACGTAGAACTGACGGCCGATGGAGTATTAAAGTTCTAGCATGGCAACCACACGCCAGAAAGCGCAAATTAGGATTACCACTAAAATTCACTAGATGGACAGACGACATGTTCCCTATTCTCTAAAAATTACAAGGTCCGTTGCCAACCACTTTTTATAAACATTGGTGTTTCACGCTACTATGAAAGGAAACGTTTCGTTGTGAAAAATCATTGTACAGTCGATAGCACATCTAGCGTAACAGTTTGACCTTGAGACCGCCCTTACTACATTCGTAATAAAGGCGGCTTTCTTAAATAAAACCACTGAAGCTTTTACCTATCGCCACTTGTCATTTAAGTCCAGGTTAAAGTAATAAGGAGCCAAGGAGGCTGGTCAGGGTCGCGGGGAGCCAATGCACTATTAAAGTGGGTCTATTGCAATTCTTCAATTTCTAAATACTACTGGCAACATTACGCTCTCTTTTTTTCAGTGTTTGAAGCTGAAAGGTGTTGGAAAAAGTGTAGTGTAATTAACTTCAGTATAACATATATAAATAATCACTTTAATTGTCCAGATTGTGTTTAATACCAACAGTGCCTGTGAAGCGCAAGCGTTGTTTTACTCTTCATCGAGAACGGCCTAACAATCATACGGTTCACTAGAGATCCCCACAGCAGCCTTGACCAATGAGCTACAAAGGACTTGAGTTAATTAAATCTTGTAAACTTGTAACAATATCAAAACTATTGCACTTCACACTGAACGAGGATCTTTTCAAATACTATCCTCATGTGTATCTCATGTAGGAAGGGCTGTGGCCAGCAGTGAGACGTATAGAGGCTGGTGATGTTGATGACGATGTACTATCCGGTTCAGTTATGTTTTATTATATTTTTACTTATATATTTTTTATACAAAGCAGAGCAAATGACGTCACACCACCTGATGAGAAACGGTAAGAAGAGTCCATATGAGAAGACAGCTAGTGCAGGTTAAAGCACACTGTTATAGCCGCCTCCACCTTGCCGGACTATAAGGTGCCTTGTCACGTCTCTTTTGAAGGAACCCAGGTTATAGCAAGGAGGGAACACAATACATGTGCTGCCAAAGAATTACAAGTACTTACTTATCTTTCACTAATAGTTCGTATCACTTCGGTAACAGTAGAAGCAGTTCTATTACTTTTCTTGATGCTGACTATTCGTGCGTCGGCGCGCCTTCGGATCATGTTGCTAGGTTTGACCGCACCATTATTAAGCCGCCGTGCAATTTCACTAAATGTTTACTCAAAACTTTACCCGCTAACTCGGTCGCGTCTTTACAACAAATTGGAAAACAAAGTAGTTGGTTGTTGTACCTTAGAATCGACGTATTTTAATGAGCGTTAGCGTTTTTACTCATTATAAACTACTAGTGGCTACACGTAGCTTATCGCTCAAAAGGAAGCCTATCTCCTTGCTCAGGTTGTGATCTATCTCCATGCTAAATTTCATCTAAATGAGTTCAGTGGAGTGAAAACACCTGACAAAAAGACAGAGTTATTTCGCATTCATGATATTAGTACAGATAAAAGTAGCTTGAAAGGCACAAATATATCAGCAATGAGCCGCAATGGACCGATATGATAACTTGTACAACCAAGAAGAGTGTCACCTCATGCTTAGTACTTCCGAACACTTGAGAGAGTCTTGCCAGACCCAACAGTCATGCAGACAGACATACATGCAGATATCCGAGATAAGATGATAGTAATATATCGTCATCAAAGCTCACCGCACCGCTCATGACCAACTCCTCTCCTCTTATAGCTGAGTTTATGTATGCGTCAGGAGGAGGTTGAACAAACACATGGAACCAAAAGATGGTTTGTACAATCGCGGCGGCTAAGAAAAAAACTGTTTTACAAGAACGACCGGAATACTAAGTGGGTATGAGATTTTTATTTCAGCATTGAAGTCTTGAGCGTCTGGTGCTTAATTTTTGGGGATATCGGCAATATCTTGAGTTAGAAAATTGTACATCGAGCACTTGTATAAATTCAATTCAATTCAATTTAATAATTTATTGCTCTCATGTTGTATACAATGATGGTAAAGTGAATACATTATTCATCCAAATTTCAGTACAGTAATTAAATTTTAAAAGTCTTAAAAATTAATAAAAATAAAAACAGTTAACAGTTTAGTTACTTCTCTAGGAAACTTACTAAGTGATGATTATCATTTCAGCCGAGAGACGCCCATTGCTGGGCATAAGCCTTCCCCAGGGATCTCCAAACCGATGGGTCCTGCGCTGCCCGCATCCATCGGCTTCCAGCGACACCTATAACCAAAGACTCCGTGCCTATAACGCAGCGCACGGCCTTAGATCGTCGGTCCACCTTGGGGGACTTACCAACGCTGCGTCTCCCGGTAAGTTGCCGCCACATACCGGGAGATAATGATACCGAAGTGATGATGATGAAAATGGGCAACACCTTGCACAACTACATACTTTTGAGGCTTGAAGACAAAAGATGGCTACCTGGTCGAGTGGTCTGTGTCTACACTAAAGAGTGCGGGCTTAGAATAATAACTATTAAGGTTGCGGGTTTGTTGAATCCCAGCAAAGTTAAATGTTTTTCACTAATCGTGGATATTAGGGACGTACACATGACAGCACATTAAGTATAACAGTTGCACTACCAAAGCCGGCTCTATTACGAACGGAGTAACGGCTTAGCCACGGGAACAGCTATGCGATTCTCTAAAGTCAGCAGCCATGAATTCGTGGCTGTCGGCAGCGCCGTCATACTTTTGGCGTTTGTTTGACAACCGTTGGCGACACCAGCGTTCCAACGTCGAGCACGGCGTGAACCGGAACTAAAAATTGGTTGATTTTTATATCTTTATGTGAAAAATCTATCAAATATTGAATGAAGTCATTGCGATACAATTTTAACACAACAAAAAAGAAATAAAAAAATATCGATTGTACTTCATGTCGTATAACCAAAACAGAGACAATCGTACACAGCCAAGAGACCGACGTAGAGATTAGTGAATACGGATTCACGCAGCGCAGTGCGCAAACTTCAAAACCAGTGGCAGCTCGTCGTCTTTGTCAGACGTCAAGTTCGATGTCGAATATCTTTGTTTGTGAATCACACTGCTGGAGACGGCGACGGCGGCGTCTCGGCAACCACTGCGCGGTCACGACGACGCGCTGCGAGGCCGACATCGTGACAGCGCGCAGTGGTTGCCGATTCGTGAGTCGCAGGACGCTGAGTTCGTGGCCAGGCCTTAAGGGCGGCCTCAAAATCAAACTCGCTTGAAGTACTGTCGACTGTACATTTCTACGTCATATCTAATCCGCGGCACAAGTTCTTGATAATGTTTATATTAGGCTGGATAATTGGTGAAAAGCTAATGCGGTGGTCCCGGTTGTAGCTGCAACCGGTTAAATCCGGTTGAATCAACCTTGAGAAGGAGAACAATATTTTTTATTACGTGCTTATTTCACGGACACAATCTCAGCCCGATTGCACAAGGCAAGACGTTCTATTGCATAAGTAATCAAAATTTACACTAATGTTATAGATAATAAGACTTTATTTTGAATGTGGTCATTACTAAGTATTGGGTAAGACTTTTTGGGTAGATAAAACCAATTACGTTTTATTATTGAGCAGTAATTTCTCGCGCTACAACTATTGTTGCCACACATCGATGGTAACAGTGATATTTTTTATCTAATAACTATCGATAAATATGGTTTTCGAACGAATAAGTTAAATGCGCTTTACCTACTGCATAAAATTACACATCTAATAAACAGCAAACAGAGAAGGACATACATAATTAATAAAAAAAATTTTTTGAAATCGGTTGTGTAGTTTGGTTTTAAAAAAAACTGAAATCAGTAAGTCGTCTACGTATGCGAAATTGCGGATTTTTGCTTTCCTATGACTTTTTAGTGAAACGATACGATAGTGGGAAACAATATAAGTTGACGGTCACCCATCTAGCTTCGACCTTAGAAAGTTAACACTAAAAATTGTGAAAAAAAAATTAAAAAAAAAATTAAAACCGACTTAAAAAAACTGAAAAGGATCAAATAATTAAATTTGAGTAGGTAGGTACTCATCCCCTAGAAACATATTTTTTGGAGTTGGTGCTAAGTTGTTTTAATTTCAAAAACAATACAAAGTGAAGCACCGACTCCAAAAAATATGTTTCTAGAGGATGAGTACGTACCTACTCAAATTTAATTATTTTATCCTTTTCAGTTTTTTTTCTTTCAGATTAGTTAAGTATTATTTGTAATGATGATAAATTTATACAAGTTTATCTGAATTTTTATTATTTCATAGTTTTTTTTTTATTTTGTAGCTATCTTCTTTATATTTTCTTTATGTTTAACAACAAAACAACTTTTTACAATAATCAAGGATGATAGAAGTATATTATTTGGTCCATGCAATAAGTAAGATTTTCATACTAAATGTAATTACAGCGCCATCTATGTATTACTTGAAGAACTTCTTGTAGTTTGAACAGCATGACTTGGGTTTGCTTTTCTAATCTTTGTTGATATCATAAAATTAAATGCTCTATGCTAATAATAGCATGTCACTAAAAAATAGCTTCAGTTTGTAATAATTTTATAATAATAATAATAATCATTTATTGCATTTAAATATGGTACATTATGGTGTTAATACAGGAATAGCCGCTCATACTTAACTGTGAAGACAGTGTGCAATACAATGAATGAAATAATTTAATTTAACAGAAAATAAAGAATGTAAAATAATCCAGTTAAACATTACACATTACACAATACAAATGTTTTTTTCCGTTTTTCATTATGCATGCTTACATGATAAATATTCGTTTATTGAGTAAAAACATTTTTCAATTAACCACTTTTGTAATTGACATTTAAATTAATTTATTGGTAGCATTTTTAGTACATTAGGTAGGTTATTAAAAATTTTTACAGACATGGTCAAACAACTTC
Source organism: Nymphula nitidulata (assembly GCA_947347705.1). Classification (NCBI taxonomy): domain Eukaryota; kingdom Metazoa; phylum Arthropoda; class Insecta; order Lepidoptera; family Crambidae; genus Nymphula; species Nymphula nitidulata. Next base: position 15,526,602 of record OX374636.1, read on the forward strand.
TTTTACAAATTTCAGTTCTCGAATTTGGCAAACATTTTTTATTGAGGAATCTAGTACTGAAATTACAAACATCTTTTTTTGATATATAATATTCTGGATACATCCTAACAAAGAGGCTGATTTCAAAGATGTACATACATGGCACTGTTAAAATTCTTAGAGAGCTGAAAAAAGGTTTGCAAGACGTCCAAGAGTTCACATCAACTATGGCTCTAATGCATTGCTTTTGAGCTATAAAAACTTTTCCAGCCTTTACTGAATTTCCCCATATCATAATTCCATATCGAAGATTTGACGCTACATAGGCATGATATGCTTTCAAAGCAGTATCTCTGCTACTTAGTTTGACTAGTAGCCAACGTGCATAAGAAAATCTATTGACTTTACTGCATATCTTATCGACGTGCGGTTTCCATGTACACTTATCATCTATCTCTATTCCCAAAAAAATTGTTTGATAAAATAGTCATTCTTACATTATTTTGTTCAGCAAAGGTGGCATGGCGTTGTCCACCGAATCATACCGAGTCACAGATTAGAAATGACCGAATAGAAATAAAGAAAGCGCCTAAAATATCCTCTTTAAAGGTTGATGTGGGATGAGATTCCCGTAAGGTTCTGAGATGGATAAATACACAGCTGACTGACGAGGCCTTGCTTGCCCTAAATACGATTACAGACTTAGGAAAACCTTTGCTGGAAATGAATTTAATAAATACTTAAAAAGGAAACAAAAAAAATACGATAACTTTAAGACTTAAGAAAAAATAGAGAGGTCAGTAAAAATTAAAAAAAATATATAATGATGATACTAAACTAGGTAGCAGGTTTTCTACCCGCGACAGTTGAATTGCATAAGCTTGACTGGGATAAGTCAATGATATCGTAGGCTCATTAGAGATACCTAAGTTCTATTCTGGCCTATGGATTAGTTAGTATGTTTGACTGTTCGCCCGTGATGGGTGCTGTCCACGGGTAGAGTAACGGCTTGGCCACGGGAACGGGCGGTGGCGTGCTTAGTATATGGCCATACATTTGTTTTCATTCGGGCGAAAATCGCGAGAATATTTGCCGCGGCGAATTTCCCATGGCCAGGCCGTAAAGGGCATAGTAATCTTCACCAGCCTATATACGTCCCACTGCTGGGCACAGGCCTTCCTACATGGGAGAAACGCATGAGGAGTATGGGCCATAACACCAACACGCTGGCCAAATGCGAGTTGGTGGGTTAAAGCGGTTGCAATAACAACCAGGACTAACGGCTTAACGAGCACGATTCGTCTCAGTTACTCCGAAGCACGGAAGACCTCGAGATAACAAATTTTGATTGACCCATCCCGGATCGGCCATGGCGAAAGTTGCTTTGTTTCCGTAATCGAAACCAGAGCGCTCAACCCACTACGCCACTAAGCTCCTAACGCCATAGCACGGTAGACTAAGAAATATACCAATGTAGAAAGCAATTAATTGTAAAAGGAGGTACTATACCTGTATAGTACCTCCTCTACAATTAATTGCTTTCTAATTGTAAGTGGTAATTTCGAACACTTACTGAAATAAATGACAGGATATAAAAACAATGCATTTTATTCATTTTAGACATTATGTTTCTTAGAAACGTTTGCTGCTTATGACCTACACAATCGATATCTAAATAGAACAGATGTTAGTTTTATTTTTCAAAACGTCTGGGTTCGATTCCCGAGCTGAGTACATGTTTTTTTTTAAATGTATGAATGCATAGTAATTAAAATAGAATAAAACTAGAAATATTTCACGTCCTGAGGCAGAAATCGAACCCGCGACCTTTCGCAATCCGGGCGACTGCTCTAACCACTGAGCCACCTAGGACTTGGGATATCCCTGTGAAATTCTTCTAGTCTATCTGTATTTGCGTTTATGAGCTAACGTCCACCCTACAATGTCGAAATATTCTATTTCAACATCCGAAACAAAAAACGAGGAGGTTCTCAATTCGGCCGGTATGTTTTTTTGTTTTTTTTTCTATGTATGTACACCGATTACGCCGAGATTACTGATCCGATTTACGTGATTCTTTTTTTGTTCGATGCGGAATAGCTGCCATTTGGTCTCATAAAATTTTTTTCAAAAACAGTTGGGTACTTTGGTTTTAAATATAAAAAAACTGAAATTATGAAGTCGTCTACATATGCGTAATTGCGAATTTTTGCTTTTCCAATGACTTTTTAGTGAAACGATACGATAGTAGGAAACAATATAATTTGACGGTCACCCATCTAACTTTGACCGTAGAAAGTTATCACTAAAAATTGTGAAAAAAAAATTTTAAACAAAAATTAAAACCGACTTCAAAAAACTGAAAAGGATAAAATAATTAAATTTAAGTAGGTATTCATCCCCTAGAAACATATTTTTGGAGTTGGTGCTAAGTGGTTTCCAAAAACAATAGAAAGTGAAGCACCGACTCCAAAAATATGTTTCTAGGGGTGAATACCTACTTAAATTTAATTATTTTATCCTTTTCAGTTTTTTGAAGTCGGTTTTTACAAATACCGACGATTCGGTTAAGTTGGGGCAGTGCTTTCAAATATTCTTAATTTTTGATTTTAACATTATTATAAATGTTTGAAAAATTACTTAGTAATTAAAATAGAATAAAACTAGAAAAATTTCACGTCCTGAGGCAGGACGTGAAACGCAAATACAGATAGACTAGAAGAATTTCACGGGGATATCGCAAGTCCTGGGTGGCTCAGTGGTCACAGCAGTCGCCCGGATTGCGAAAGGTCGCGGTTTCGATTCCTGCCTCAGGACGTGAAATTTTTCTAGTTTTATTCTATTTTAATTACTAAGTAATTTTTCAAACATTTATAATAACGTTAAAATCAAAAATTAAGAATGTATGAATGCAGTTTTTCTTATTACTAAAATCGATGACATGGTTCCTAAGAAGAGATTTTCGTATGTCTTATAGTTTCAGACTTTCCCACACTGACCGATCTAAATGTACACCTAACCCTGTATACCTACTAACTAAAACTGGTGGAGTAATATCTATAGTGCACTCTACCGTTTACTTTATCCGAGGACAGGGCCGAACATTCAATCAAACATAACTCACTAAGTAATAAGTACCTATAGTCCATTTCACTTCATATTATGATTCCTGTGACCAGCGACCAGCGTTGCCAATACCAATGTTCTAAGTTCCCCAGAACGCGCGGTCAGTCCCCAATTTTGGAGTGAATAAAAATTGGATTCCCCACAAAATCCCTACAGATTTTCTCAAAAAAATAGATCGTTTTTTTATAAAAGATCAACATTATTAGCTTGTTAAGAATTGAAACTTTAGAAAAAAAGAATAATACTTAGTTAGGTACTTAATTCAGTAACCGACTTCAAAAAAGAAGGAGGTTATAAATGCCACTGTATGTATTTTTTTTTGTATGTATGTTCACCGATTTCCGTGTCAATTGTGAACCGATTTTCAAAATTCTTTTTTTATTCGATAGAGTATACTCCTGCGGTGGTCCCATTGTAACCAAGTCAGGATCTGATGTTATCCCAGGGAAATCGACGGCAAACCTCAAATTTTATAGGCACGTAGTACCTACTCTAATTATCAACTTTTTTTTTAGACATTTTAATTAATAAATAGATGTTTCTATATAGATTTTGAGAAGCATGATTGTTGTATTTTTACAATTGTATTACAATAAAAAATAAATTTAATAAATTATTTTCACACAATTTATTTTTATTTCTCGGAAATAGTATTTATTTATTTATTTATTTTAGTATGCATTAAATGTAAAAATTTGATGTGTCATCGGACTGTTAAGATGATGATGGAGCTAGATTGCGACTCTGGGAATAACATAGGATACGTTTTGGAGAGATAACAGGCATCCACGCCGGCGGAGCCGCGAGCAGAAGCTTGTAATAAAGAAGAGGAAGAAGAAGCTCTGTCTGTTACATTATCTCTCCTAAACTGCTGAACCGATTTAGATGAATTTGGCATGGGACAGATTGCATCATGAGAAAGGACATAGGCTGTGTTTTGGCATAGAATACGTTTAGCTCGATAAACGACACACGCGTGTAGAGCCGTGGGCGGTAACTATTTTTTTTTTTAAATACCTAGTTTATTGTCCCCCTTTTTCCTTTGATTTGATTTACACATTCTGTATCTTATGTCAATGTAATAGGGATCAAAGACGTTTAGATCTTTTTGATGCTAACTGTACATCTTTATTGGAAATTATCATTAGTAGTTTACATCATAACATAATACAACCCAGGTGGATATCTGTCTCTATAAAAATGGAGAGAGAAATATTGGTGTTGTTCATTACTTTAATCATTAATAATTTCTTCATTAGATACTATTAAGTATCATATTATCTTATCTTACTGTGGGGCGATGACTAAGTCACAGTGCACTTCGACCCATTGGGATCTTTTGTGCCTCCCCTTCATTTAATTTTCCTGTGTCCAGAATATAGTTGCCATTAGCCTGACTTTATCTTTAGGCAGAAAGAGACTGTAGTCTTCTGGTTTTAGATATGCCACTCCCAAAAGGGTCATTCTGGTTCTAGTGAGTGCATCACAATGGCACAAAAGATGCGTCATAGATTCCTGACATTCGCCACATGCTCGACAAAGTTGTGTTGGGGAGATTTGCATTTTGTGTAGCATGTGGTTAGTAGCAATATGCCCTGTGAGTGCCCCAATTAAGAGACGAGCTTTTACTATTAAGAAGATATATGTCTAGAGGAGCTCGGTGGCTTAGTGTTTGAGTGCTCTGGGTTCGATTGCGAAAACAAAGCAACTTTCGCCATGGTCGGTCCCGGGATAGGCACGTGAAGCCGTTGGTCCCGGTTGTTACTGCAACCGGTTTAACCCACCAACCCGCGTCGGGCCCGCGTGGTGGTGTTATGGCCCAAGCTCCTCATGTGTTTCTCACATGTACGAAGGCCTGTGCCCAGCAGTGGGACGAATATAGGCTGGTGATAATGATGATGAATGTCTGTAAAGAGACCGACATATTGATGTATCTACAAAACTGGGTTATTTACCTGCCTCTCGTTCATATAGAATGACATTTAAAATCCTCAAGCTAGTTCACTTAGTTAGACGAAGAAAAAAAATTTTTTAAACAATAATTAAAACCGACTCCAAAAAAACTGAAAAGTATAAAATAATTAAATTTAAGTAGTTAGGTACCCATCCCCTAGAAACATATTTTTGGAGTCAGTTCTTCATTATCTATTGTTTCTGGAAACTATTTAGCACCTTCAGCTTATATTATTATTAACCGACTTCAAAAACGAGGAGGTTCTCAATTCGGCCGGTATGTTTTTTTTCTATGTATGTACACCGATTACGCCGAGATTACTGATCCGATTTTTTTTATACAACTAGATGACAAACAAGCTGACGGCCCACCTGGTGGTAAGCGGTTACCGCCGCCTATAGACACCTGCAATAACAAGGAAAGGTACACCTGCAATAACGGTAGATTGGTTTTTATAAATAAAAAAAACTGAAATTAGTAAGTCGTCTACGTATTTTTTTTCTTTGTATGTACACCGATCACGCCGAGTTTACTGATCCGATTTACGTGATTCTTTTTTGTTCGATGCAGAATAGTTGACATTTGGTCCCATAAAATTTTTTTCAAAAGCAGTTGGATAGTTTGGTTTTTAAATAAAAAAACTGAAATCAAGAATCCGCAATTTCGCATACGTAGATGACTTACTCATTCCAATTATTTACTACCTAATGGATTTTAAAATAAATTTTATGGGACCAAATGGGAATTATTCTGCATCGAACAAAAAAAGAATCATCAATATCGGTTCACCCAGTCGAAAGTTCTGAGGTAACTTAGTCGGCAATCTTTAAAAGACCTATGAATGAAACCTAACGAAACTTTCCCTTCCTTTGTGTAGCAGATTACACTCACTAAAAGAGATCACGTGTTATGTTACATTATGATTAACTCACTATCAATCAACAAACAAAGCCTAAACAATCGTATGCATAGATAAGCTTAGGGTGCGTATATATCTGAGAATTTTATCCGAACGCGCTTTCGAGCTACACCACCTTATGCTAATTAATCCCATATTGTCATTACATGGCTCTTACGAAAACAAAAGTAAGTTATAAATTGATTATCGCATGTTCTTTTAGAAGAGTTATTGTAGCAAATTAAAATTTAAAAGTGCAGTTTATGCGAGTTTATGTATTTAACAGCAAAGATGGTTTATGAAGTGTGAAAATTTTTCTACAGAGTCGTCTAAGCGGGAGTGATTCCTCTAATTTGGAACATTCGTAGGCTGCAGTAACCGCTATCCATTAGGTTATCTAAACGTACGCTTGCATGCCCTTATTTTATAATAAATAAATATTTTAAAAAAAGTTAAAGTCTCTATAAAAATATTTAAAATATTATTCTGTTTGAAAAAAATATTATCAGTCTTTGCCCCTCTCTTTCACGTGGCATTACGTCAGTAAAAATGTAATATCGCGTAAACATCACACAAAGGTGAATAATTTTTTTGTGTAGTTAGTTGTGTTGATTCTTCAATTTAACAAGTAGTAATAACATAATTATTATAACGCTACTTACTGACTTTTAAAGTAATGTTGTAACGTCAACGTGGTGATGGGGTCCAATAAATAAAGCACCGCGACGCGAGTATGTTTAATAATTGGTAAAATAAAGGCACTTCGGATTGCATAATTATAATTTTTATTTTGTCCTCGCTAATGAATTGTTTTCATTAGTTACAGATCGCCCAAAAGTATGGCGCGCGTAGATTTCATGAAAGGAAAAACCAAATCAAGCGCTAAAGCAGGAATATTAATTTAATATTCCTGCTTGCTAAATTAATGCTTTGCTTTAGCGCTTGCTAAATTAATTAAATTTTCAGTTTTGATGATTTTAAATTACTTGTTTTATATTACTTTCAAATATTGCCAGTACTTTACAAACAATAAAAGAGGTGATATAACATCGCAATGTAATACCCTGGAGCACTGGACTCTGGTGTCACAAGAGTCTTCAATCTACGGTTACCGACCGCTTATCACCAGGCCAGTGGTTTACTTGCCACCACTATTAACGTAAATATGTAATAATAATAATAATAAATTAAAATTAAATAAATTAGAACAAGCGTGTTCGCTCGATACTCTTAGGTCAGTACGCACCAGAAAATTCAAATATCTTCAAAGAGGTCGTTCGGTCTATCTGTTGGTGTTGATTCAGTAATAGCGCCAACTAGCGGCCAGGCGTTCGCTTTTTTAGCATTTAAAATTTAGTTAAGTTTTTTTTATTTCTTTCTTAATGAAGTGTACTCTTAGAAAGAGTCTCATGTAAGTAGTGTTATTTTTTTATTTTTTATTTTATGATAATTTTAAATAAAAGAGATAATGACTAAAACCTTTATTTATGCTCACCAAAATTTCAAATTCTATAAACCTGTGGTTTGGTAAGCATTTAAAAGCATTTTTTGGTACTCAATCAGTGTTTTAACCCCCGAAGAAAAAAGAGGGGTGTTGTAAGTGTGACGTGTCTGCCTGTGTATCTGTATAGAATCTGTGTGTCTGTGGCATCGTAGGTCCTCTAAACAAATGGACCGATTTTGATTCGGTATTTTTATATTTGAAAGTTGACGTGATTAGGGTGGTTCTTAGTTATAATGTATGAAGATCAGTTTAGGCGTTTGATGACTATCAGCTCATTTTTTACATGATAAAAGGGTTTTACTAACTTTCACAGATTTGAAATTTGGTGCCATTCCCATGACATACTAAGGTTAAGCTGGTCCTATACTCCTATACCATCAAAAAGTCTGCGGGATGCTTAATTCTTCAGAAACTTGCAGCAGATAGAGCGTGTTTGGGCTCATAAGAATAGTCTCAATGAGATGGTGCTAGATAGAATATTAATAGGCCGGGGGCTAGTATTTTTTTTAAATTTTATATTTTTGATTGGTTAGTTTAGTATCGTGAACAGTTAATCCTAAAGAATATAAAGCTAGGTACCTAAGTACTAAGTATAATATTTTTATGGCTTCAGAGCGTTTACGTGGCACACATTTCCATACAAACTCGTAAATTTTTGAAACAAACAGATTTTAAAAAACTTACCATGCATAAGCAAGTCAGGCTAGTCTAGAAAGTAATCAGATGATTTTACAAAAACAGTAATAATACAGAACTTATTGGCGACTTTTAGGTGTGTATAAAAAGCTAGCCTTTGCTAATTCGGCCGTCAAACCACAAAGTAAACAGTTCGCTGTGTTTCGGATTGAAGGGAAAGGTAGCCAGTGTAATTACTGGGCATGCAAGCCATTTCACCTTAGGCCTCAGGATGACAACGCACCTGCAATACCAAGTGATTTTTTCCTTGTTATTGCATGTGTCTATAGGCGGCGGTAGCCACTTACTACCACGTGGGTCGACACCTTGCTTGTCATCTAGTTGTATAACAAAGTAATGCTTTCCTCGATGTTACCGTTTTGAAATCACGTAAAGGTTTAGGGGGGGCATAATGGTATATACTACCTACTCGATTTTTAGCTGCCGACTGGAAAGGCACTTTCGCCCGACAGAAGATTGCAGCTGAAATAGCGTTGCCTACTTTTCACCACTTTTTGATGAGCCCTGGCGATCCTTTTCCTCGCAGGAATACCACGCAACAAAGATTAATATCGATATCGAAATATAGAATAAATATCGAAAATAGTATGTCACTAGGAAAGGTCCAACCTTACAAAATAACACAATAGTTTGACACTAGAGAAGGTACAACCTTACAATAGAACACACCTAAATTGATAGATGTAACCAATGAAGGTCCAACCTTCCAAAAGAACACAATAGTTTGTCACTAGAGAAGGTACAACCTTACAATAGAAAACACCTAAATTAATCGTATGACACTAATGAAAGTCCAACCTTACAATAAAACACATCCAAATAAATAGTATGTCACTAGAGACGGTTCAACCTTACAAAAGAACACAATAGTTTGTCACTAGAGAAGGTACAACCTTACACAATAGAACACACCTTAATTAATCGTATGACACTAATTAAAGTCCAACCTTACAATAGAACACACCCAAATAAATATTTTGTCACTAGAGAAGGCTAACTTGTCATTAATTCTATAAAAAAAATCGGATTGATTTAATAGTGAAACGTAGTAGACAGACAGGCAAAGTTACTTTGCATTAAAATAATTATAATATTAGTTTGTGGGTAAACATAAAGTGTTACGAAAACAGTAATGCGTGTGTCGACTCGCTTTTTGACGACCGGTTGACGTCATTAAAATGACATAATAAGAATTTGAGATTCTACAGCAATTTGTCCTTATTCCATAATTTAATGTACAGTTCACAACAACAGTTCTCTCTACGTTCGCCGTTTAGGACGGCTTATGGCCCTTATTGCTTTTCTTCACCGGTTGTTACAGAATTGCAAAATAAAATTTAGAATTCTAGGGGGTTGCGAGGGGGTCGATATCATGATAATTATGTGAGTGGGTTTTGTGTGTCTGTGTATGATCTGAGGGTATAACTGTAGTGTTTCGTAAGTCGTACGATACGCAATATTACGCATTTATGAGGGTTGTCACGAACAGGTGTGGCAATATTTTTAATACATAATTTAATCGGAAAATAAAAGTGGTGTGAAACTTTCAGAGGTAACCAAGGAGTACAATCACGCGCGACATTTGTAACGCACTGTATAAGAGTGACGAATTTTCTACAAAATATTCAATTATATTAGAAAGAAACGGAGACACTAAACTTATATTTAAGAAAACCTACTACCGATTTAGGTCCACTGTCTCTTTCTTCTGTGGGAATAAAACACGTATTGCTTAAGGCAAGAACGTGCTTCAGAAACAGACGATATTCCTTATCATTATACATAGATACAAAGTTACAGTCAGTTAAGCACTACAGCATCTTCTTGCTTCGCAATAAAGTTTATTTTTCAACTACAGTTTTGAGTGATATTGCTGTTCTTGCTTTGTTGTACTAATCCATAGCATGTCTGATTTCAAGGCTGAAGTTACAAGATAACAAGGTAATTATGCTGTAGACCAGTACATTAAAGATGTTTGAGGAAAACTGTGCTGCGACAGCGCATCAAACGTAACAGTTTGACCTTGAAACCGCCCTCATTGCGCTCGTAATAGAGGCGGTTTTCGTAATGCAACTGTAACACTTGATGTGTTACTCGTCAAAGCGGGTAAATAAATTGAAGCACATAATATACAAATGGGCGCATCTTTGTAATATTGTAATTTGAAGTGCAAACGTAGATAACATATTATAATCTGAAAATAGTGAATTAGGAAGATTGTTTGAATAGCAGGTTCAAGGTGCCTTTTATAAGTATTAAACCGATATCATTTTGGCTATTGTTTCATAGAAATGTCACGAGATTATAAAATAAAATTAAAACCGACTTCAAAAAACTGGAAAGGTAAAAATAATTAAATTTAAGTAGGTATAGGTTTAACTCATCCCCTAGATTTTTTTTGTCATTTTTTGGAGTCGGTGCTTCACTTTCTATTGTTATTAATCGACTTCAAAAACGAGGAGGTTCTCAATTCGGCCGGTATGTTTTTTTTTTTTTTTTTCTATGTATGTACACCGATTACGCCGAGATTACTGATCCGATTTACGTGATTCTTTTTTTGTTCGATGCGGAATGGCTGCCATTTGGTCCCATAAAAATTTTTTCAAAAACAGTTGGGTACTTTAGTTTTAAATATAAAAAAACTGAAACTATGAAGTCGTCTACATATGCGTAATTGCGAATTTTTGCTTTTCCAATGACTTTTCAGTGAAACGATACGATAGTAGGAAACAATATAAGTTGACGGTCACCCATCTAGCTTTGAACGTAGAAAGTTATCACTAAAAATTGTGAAAAAAAAATTTAAAACAAAAATTAAAACCGACTTCAAAAAACTGAAAAGGATAAAATAATTAAATTTAAGTAGGTATTCATTCCCTAGAAACATATTTTGGAGTTGGTGCTAAGTGCTTCACTTTCTATTGTTTTTGGAAACCACTTAAATTTAATTATTTTATCCTTTTCAGTTTTTTTTGGATATTTCGGTTTAAGTTTTTGTTAAAAATGTTTTTTCACGATTTTTAGTGATAACTTTCTAAGGTCCAAGCTAGATGGGTGACTGTCAACTTATATTGTTGCCTACTATCGTATTGTTTCGCTAAAAAGTCATAGAAAAGCAAAAATCCGCCAATTATGCATACGTAGACGACTTAATGATTTCAGTTTTTTTTTTATATATAAAAACCAAACTACCCAACCAATTTTGAAAAAAAAATTATGGGACCAAATGGCAGCTATTCCGCATCAAACAAAAAAAGAATCACGTAAGTAAATCGGATCAGTAGTCTCGGCGTAATCGGTGTACATACATAGAAAAAAAACATACCGGCCGAATTGAGAACCTCGTCGTTTTTGAAGTCGGTTAATGAATAAGATTTGCTTGAAAGTTGCAAAACATTGCAATGAACTAATATAGTCCATGTTTTAATTTACTGTAGTATTGTCCTCACCACCCTGTACATAGATTGGTGGTGCTAACTGCAGATAAAAAATCCTTATTGTGCATCCAAAGTATCAAATCACTTTTATGCAGTGCAAGCAATAATCATGATTTCCAGTTAGTTTTTTTTCTACTTCATACCTCCACTTTCTTGACAGACTGAATGGACAACAAAGTCATCCTGGGTTTCGAAATATATAGACCAGAACAAATCTTGTTCTAGGGCGCGAAACGAGGCAAGATCATTTTGTGTTTTGTTCGAAATAATTAGAAGCAAAAATTATTTATAATTATGTGTGTGTATAATTAATTAATTATGTATCCAAATCTATGTTTTTAAAAATCTGTGCTATTAATATGACTTCATTAGTTTTTAATGTTATTGAAATACGAGTTATTTTAAAAGCAATTACGAGAGCAGAATTAAGAACATTCCAATAACGTCTAATTTAATAATTGCATGAGAAATATAAAGGAAAAGTTAACAGAATCGGTTCTGTTTTATAAAATACCATTTTTTTTAAGTCTCATACAAACTATAAAACTGAAGCTTAATAACTGACTTCAAAAAAGAGGAGGTTCTCGATTCGGCTGGTATGTTTTTTATGTATGTACGTACACACCACAGATCATAGAAAGAAGGTACACACCGATGATGCCGAGATTTCTGATCCAATTCACGTGATGCTTTTATTTCCATATTTTTTTTAAAATCAAATACTCAATCGAATTGGTTGTAAAAAGGGTTGGTCTATCAATCAAAATAACTGTAATAATTAAGTTGTCTAGCTAGACCACTCAATGATCTGTTGATGATGTCGTTATAGAAGACTTAATGATTCCAGTTTTTTTTAATGCTTTTATCTTTTTTAGTGTTTTGATTGAAGCAGGTTTATATTTTTGTTGACAATTTTGATTTTCTAAGGTCAAGGCTAGATGGGTGACCGTCAGCGTATATTGTTTCACTAAAAAGTCATAGGAAAGCAAAAATCCGTAATTTCAGACATATGAAACTATCCAATTTCATACATATTAAATTACGAATAGGGAAAGCAAAGGCTTTCCCATGACTTTTTAGTAAAGCGATACGATAATTTAATTATTTTATCCTTTTTCATACAATCTAAGTTATTGCAGCCAATCAGCATAACTACGATAAACTTAACTAACACCCTTACTTATAAAATCGATTAAGTGGTTCTGCAATTTGGATGTATTTTTGGAGTCGGTGCTTCAAATTCTTTAGTTTCTGTTTACAGCCTAGCTTAAACTTTGGAATCTGAGAGAAAGTGAAGCAGTGACTCCAAAACATCAGAGTCAAAATTGTCCTGAGTTGGATATTTTTAGTAGCAAACCAGAAACTTATAAAAGGGTTGTATTCAAATGCATTACTGAATCATGTGTCGATTGATTCGGCACTCGGCAGTTAAATTGAAATTAATTTTAGTGTAATTTACATAGATTGGCTGAATACACTTTTGTTAGACTTTGGCTAGTTTATGAACCATTTATTATGTAATTTTTATTATGTTGTGTCAATGTGTGTTAAGTGTACCTTAAGAAATAAGTAAAATAAAATAAAAATATGTTTTGTCCTTCAACTATAGCAAATATATTATTTTTACCATCGCTTTACTGTTGTTTGTTGAGGATTTCCGTTCTTTATCTGGAAAGATCTTCTTAAGATCACTTCCTCAAATGGAATCAGTCTGGTCCGGTCCTGTTTCGAACAAAAAAGGAATAATCGAATTTGGTTTATATTTTACGGAGATATCGCGTAATATACTCACTATGAAGAATCAGATTTTGAAAGCAGTTGAAAATTAAATAAATATGCTTTTTATACTTATGACAAGGGGTGACAAAGAAGAAACAAGGGTACGGCCCACCTGATAGTAAGCGTGTGCCCAAGCTTTTTAGCGCTGAGGGAGAGCTCTTCCAGCCTTTTCCCTAACTCCCGGGGAGGAGAAAGGTGGAGCTGTCACCCACTAGGCCCTCAACGATACATCTCGCTGCTTCTGCCAATATCACGGGGTAGTCCGAAGGCACTGCATTGGTGTGTCGGCAGGGTCGTTTGACCGGTATTGATCCCATCGTTTTGGGGGGCCGTAAAGTGACCTCATATTCCAACTGCGTTACTTAAAGTCGACGTGCCGGTGCACTGACACGTCGACTGGGCTGTGTAAGCTGGGCAACGGCCCCCAACCTAGCCCGAAGCACAAAGTTGTTAGGAGTAGGAGGATGGTAGGAGTCCCCCGAAGGCCGTCCTGATCTTCGGCGGCGGATGCAAGAAGTGGAGGCCGCTTCCCGATCACGTTCTGCATCCTCATTCCTACACTTTACCTCCTCTTATCTTATCTTATAGTGGGGCCATGACTAAGTCACAGTGCACTTCGACTCATTGGGATCTTTTGTGCCTCCCCTGCGTTTACTCTTCCTGTGTCCAGAATATAGATGCCATACACATTACCTCCTCACAGTACGCGTATGTACTCTGTCTTTTTGCGAATCTGTCTTTTTGAGAGTCTGTCCTTATGCGAACAAACGGCGATGACGGTGCCCGCCTGCCATGATCTCACATTCTCAAACTCTCAACTATCTTAGCGACGACGGTCGAGAGTGAGAGGTCATTCCACACAACAGCGATCAATGCCCACCGTTCCTCCGCCCATGCAGGGCACACCTCTAACGAGTGTTGCGTTCCCTCATCGGGGCAGCCGTCACAGTGGCAGGTGGCAGTCGGTGCCCAAGCTGCTGCAAGCTTCTATAGGCTACGGCGACCGCTTACTATCTGGCGAGCCGTATATACGTTTGTTTGCTACCCTTGTATTGTACTTTTGTACTGATCTAACGTGTTTGTTCCAGAATGTTCCCGTCCTTAGCTGTATTATGCTTGGTCGCCTTTGCCACCCTCACCAGTGGCGTGCCAACGGGTCGTGAACGTCTACCTGATCAGGAACTAGTATTTGCAATAGTTGTAAGTGCAGTCAAACATTTTCTTTCTTATCCTCAAATTCTCTTTGATTGGGTTTTACTAGACTATAGCACCTCGACATACGCCAGCATCGTTCTTCCTGCACCATGGGGAAGAAAGAACAAGGCAGGAGTACGGAGGACATGCGTAAAGGCATTTTTTACTCCACAATAAAAAAAGTTGAAAATGTGACTGTATACAGTCAAGATAAACTCATAAGTTTTTTAAAAAATATTTAAATATATATAATAGTTTATTAAATTTTCAAGAGAGGCGTGAAAAAGAACTTACGGTCAGCAGTCCATGATGACGTCACTGAGGATTAAGCGGGGGAGCAGACCAACCATGGACTGTTGGTTATGGGATGGGCCGGCAAGCCGGACAGTTTGTTCATGCTTCACTAGTCTTCTCTGTACTTTTCTTACAGCATGAGGTGGTGTACAGTCAATTGCCGTGCTTGATGATCATACTTTCTATCTTTGTAAATCATCATCACCAGCTTACATACATCCCACTGCTGGGCAGAGGCCTTGCTATATGGGAGGAACACATGAAGATATTTGCACCACCCTAACTGGTTTAAAGGAGGAGAACGGTAGCCAGTGGAATTACAGTTCATCGGGGGCACGACCTTCTCCTGTCTTCAGATTGCCAACGCATTATCTTTAAAGCAGGCGTATAGGCAACTTCTGGGTACGCTACCTACATCATCAACCCCTGTTAATTCTTTAGCGGAGCAAAGTGGGATCTAGTGCGAGCCCTTTTTTAATTTAAATAAATATATAAGTCACTAAAGAGTTCGTGTCTCACGCTAAAACAAGACCTTTTCTAATCTTAATTTTTTTTTTAATATTATCAAATTAAGAAAAAAGCTATTCAAACATAATAATTATTAAGCGTCCAAACTTAAATATCATAGTTCATGAGCTTGACATTGAAAAAGTTATAAACAATTAATAATATAATTATTAATAATCGTAATTATTCATGACCTTTTAGAAGTCGTTGCATATATTCATTAATTACACATTGAATAAGATAAGACTTAATTAAACTAGATTGGACAGTGGAACAAATGCTGTTGTTTGTTTTTATTTGATATAAAGCTTTCCTCAAAAATGGTGGTATCATGCTCTAATAAAATTTGGAATGAAATTTGTCGACTATTTGACGCTTACATAGCAACGTCCATCCATGCTACCGAAATTGTCTGTCTGTGTGATACGTTTTACTAAAGCTCTAAGCCAAACTGGATGAAATTTGGCATGGAGATAAATTTCATTTTGAGCAAGGGCATAGGCTATCTTTTAGCAAGATAACCAGTCTACGCGAGCGGAGCCGCGGGCAGTCACTATTACCTAGGTATATTATTTCGATCGCTAACCTAGAGGCCATTTTTTTTGGAGAAATGAATTCATCTGCAATCTCGAGGCCCTTTAGACCTTTCAGTTATTACTAGGTGGTAGGCCCGTATGTGGGGTCGTCTGGGTAGGTACCATCGCCTTTCTTATTTCAATCGTGAAACAGTTCGCTGCGTTTCCTGCTAGTGCAGTCCAGACCCTGCCAGTGCTGCCTGTTGGCAGTGATGAGCAGATGGGACATTTTAAATAATGTTTTTATATAGTGAGGAGAATTAAAAAAAAATGTTTTAGTAGGTAACGAAATCAGTGCGACAGAGACAGTACTGGTCTAAAACTGTTGTCACTATCTTTCTTTTAATAAATATAAGTGACAGCATCAGTTTTAGACCTGCCCCTTTATTCAACTGTCGGATCACGGATTCGATTCGAAAAGCCACACCCCCGTCTCGCTTCGACGCGCCACGATAAAAAGAGACAGGTATAGAGTTTCCGAAATTCGAATTCTTTCCGACGAATTCTATTTGCCTTTAGCTCACCGTTTGATTCACAGATTAACAGACATGGAGAGAGGACACCAGACGCCGATGAACTATCGTTGTCAAATGAACAGGAGAAGCTCAAGAATTTAACAGCCATAGAAGGCTTAGAAGGACTTACTAATGTAAGTAATCTCTTCGATATTGTTAGTAAACTCATATCTTAATCTCTTACTCTTTCGGATTCCTACATGTAAACACAATAAATGTTCTAATCAAAATTTTGTGAGGAGTGTTATGATGAAGTGACTATAGGTACATAATTATACTATAGTTTTATCTTATCGTTCTATGGGCCTTGACTAAGTCACAGTGCACTTCAACCTATTGGGACCTTTTGTGCTACTCCTGCGTTTACTCTTCCTGTGCCCAGAATATAGTTAGCATTAGCCTAAATATATTTTTAGGCAAAAAGAGCCTGTGGTATGTTGCCCTACAATATCTTGTTAAAGTTCTAGGTGAAATAAAAATAATTATAAATCATGGTTTTCTCCAAAATTCTCAACCTCCTCCAGCTAATGGCATATCTGATAAAACATTTGATTCAAGTAAAATTTTAACAGACAATTCTTAATATTGTATCACCAAATGGAATTATTATTTTTTCTAGGTCGGTAAACGCCGAGCTTTCCAGATCGGTAAATTCCTGCGTCAGAGATATGGCTCACAAGGCCATAATCTACTATCAAACATATATCTTCAAGATGAAATATCTATAAGGAGTACTGACAAGGAACGAACCAAAATGACCGCACAGGTAATACTGCAACTCTATTTTTTTCACAGGTAGTACTGGTAGGCAAGCTTGCAGAGTTACATTTTGTCCGTGAAATAATTCTTTGCGTTTTGACGTGATAGAAAAAGGTAGCATGGGCGGCATCATCATCTCTTGTCTTGAGAATATATATGCACCTGCAACGTCAAACGATTTTCCTGAGGTTTGAATTGTAGTTGTCTATATAATACATAAAGACGATATAGTTAGCCATTTGGTGAACCCTCTGCTTACTTACTACGAGTTTTCCTTGATTTGAAAAACATTGTCTGTTAAGTTTAAATGTTTATCTACTACATTCGTGAAATCATCAAGAAATGTCTGCATCCACTTTTGTATCTAATGTTGCACTAATATTACAAAAATTACTAATATATAATATAACATAACATAACATAACATAATAAACAGCTTTATAGCGTGACCGAAATTAAACCTAACAAATACATTTTAAGATCGTTTAATACTCATAGCACTTCCTCTCTCCTATCAAATTTTGCTGTGCCCGCCAGGGTTCATAAATGTTTCCGATTCAAATTTTTACCTTCTGAATGTACTTATGGAACGCAATAAAGTATTGAGTATTTCCAAGCTTCCAGTTTGGAAGTTATAAGTATCTGCTAAAACTCTTTTTGTGTGTCCAGGTTGCGATGGCTGCTCTTTACCCTCCCGATGTCGAACAGCAATGGGATGAAGGTTTGGGAAAGGTTTGGCAGCCCGTTCCATACACGGCTGTTCCTTTATCTGAAGATTATGTAAGTACTTAAATATTTTTGTTTAATTTTGTATTACTTAAATGCCCTTACCTGTCTCTTCAACAATAGAACAATCGTGTTTGATATTCAGGTATGCCTTATAATTGTCAACAACAGGCTTCATATAAATACCTGGCCACAAACCTTCTTCTAGGGCAACAAATATATACACTTGGGGCCATACAACCACCTTAGGTTTTTAATTGGTTTGGTACATACGTAGCTCATAGGATAAGTAAGTTGAAGTGGCAGTGGACAGGGCACATAGCACGCGGAACAGATGGCTAGTGGGGCGTTAAAGTTCTAGAATGGCGACCACGTACCGAAAAGCACAAAGTAGGACTGCCTTCCACTAGATGGAGAGACGACCTGGTCAGGTTTTCGGGTATCCGTTAGATGCAGGCTGCACAGAACCGTTCCATTTAAAAATCGATGGGGGAGCATTAACGCAAACCACTATGCCATACGAAAAGGGTGGCAAACTTGCTTTCGACCCGCGAAGTGTTCAGCGGTTACCGTCTATAGACGCTCGTGGTACCTTACGCACTACTCACAAGACCTGTTTTTGTGATTGGTAGGTATGTGCATTTTTATAACCGTAATCATTTCGGTTAGTGGCCATCAATAAAAACCAATCACATAAAATTCTTCGGAGCTAGATGATCTGCCTAAGCATTGGCCTTCGACATATTCGACATATACGTACACTTCTAGTGAGTTCTAACTTAGTACGTCTTCAAAAATTACTAAACAGATTTTAGTAAAATGTAACATAAATCATACACAAAATTTCGAGACTAGATTTATAAGCGAACGACGTTACAATTCTCTAATTAATCATCCGGCTTCCATTTCCGCGTTATTCTACAAATATTATATAATTTTGTACTATGTACCGCGCTCGTGCGGTTTAAGATAACCCCAGAGTGCGTAATACTTCACAATTCTGATAGAAATATAAAACACGAGGATGTAAAGTGATATCCTAGTGATTGAACAAAAGTCTATCGATAATTGAAAAAGATTTTAGCTAGTTGACTGACCCATCAACGCCCAGTCGAAACTTCTGAAGCCTGAAACTTTAAAAGGGATGGTAAAACCTTGTACCGGAATTGCCAACTCTCGAGCACCATTTTTTCAAACAGTTATTTTTGTAGGATACCATAAAATCTACAGATTTTCATAAAACTTGACTGATTGAAGCGGCAAAAATATATTTTAATTTGCTGAAAAATCACAAAGAAAACAAGATGTCAATGTCATTTTATTACTTCATAGCCAGGTCCAAACAATTATGAAAATCCACAAAAACACTGAAGCGCAACCAAAACATTCACGGTCCAACTCAAAACATGAAAAATTCATGGAATGAAAATTTGATTACAGGTCAATAAGTATATTATTTAGTAATTAAAATGATATAAAACTAGAAAAATTTCATGTCCTGAGGCAGGAAACGAACCCGCGACCTCTTTATATTATAGTAGGTATTTGTAAAAATACTCGTTTCGGATGTTGAAATAGAATATTTCGACATTGTAGGGTGGACGTTAGCTCATAAACGCAAATACAGATAGACTAGAAGAATTTCACAGGGATATCCCAAGTCCTGGGTGGCTCAGTGGTCATAGCAGTCGCCCGGATTGCGAAAGGTCGCGGGTTCGATTCCTGCCTCAGGACGTGAATTTTTTCTAGTTTTATATCATTTTAATTAATAAGTAATTTTTCTAACATTTATAATACCTAATGTTAAAATCAAAAAGTTAAGTATATTATATACATTAAATTCAAATTTTCAACTGCGTCGCTTTGAGGGTAACATGTCGAAATATTCTATTTCATTTGTGCAGACCTGTTTCAGCATCCGGGATTAAATTTTGCATTATTAAAAATGCAGATATAACTCTGTGTGCTAGTTTTCACTACAAAACCGCTAAGCTGATTTTTTACTTCTGTTCCTTGAAAACAATAAACATAGAGTCTCGTTGTGAAAATAATCATCCATATATTGAATGGATGTCCCACGAGTTTTTTCGCGAGGAAAGGTCTTATTGCAAGAATTACTTTGTCTCATAAAATGTTTATCTAAGTTGAAATTATCTAGATTCAACTTAGTCTCCGGACAAAATCCTTTACCCGATCTTTAGACGGTGTTTCTGTCCAAAACCTACATCACCATTGACACTATCGTTTAATTTATCGATACGGTCTATTATTAAAACTTGACTTGAAGACAACACTGAGAACTGTATTCCGCTTGACTGACCAAGATTAAAATCAACATTACATATTAAACTTGAACTCGACAGTGATAAAGACTAGGGTACAATCACAAAAATACGTAAGCTAACTTTTGGTGCGACAGCCGACATGCACACTGGAAGAGCCACTAGCGACCAATAGCTTAAGAAATGTCAAATATAGTTTAGGACGATTAATGACTTAGAGACCTAAGGGGTTTATTAAATGAAATTGATAATTCAATATTGCGTAGTATTTTCTCGTTCAGTATTACTTCGCGTAGATTCTATTAGGTTGAGTCCTACTTTTCCGCCATCATTTATTTACTTCAACCCTTTTTATCTTGATCCTTTTTTAATATCGCGTTTTCTGTTCTATATCTTATTTTATGGTAAAAAATTAACAATTCTTTGTTACAGCATTTTATTCTATCATGATTAAAATTAGAATTATGAATTAGGATTATTATTATATATCGAACATAATTCTAATTCGTACCCATTGATTTGTTTTCAGTTGCGGTATTACTCCAACTGCCAAAGATTTAAGGAACTGATGGTGGTCGCCAAGGAAGAGTCCGTTCAGCAGGAGTTTGTGCAGTTCGACCATCTTCTGCCGCTGCTGAAGAACCACACCGGCAGGAACTTCACTGAAAACCCACTCCTCTTCGAGACATTCATTGATCTTCTGAGGAGTCAGGTAAATTAGCTGTTGTGTTGTGTATCTCCTATCTTTCCATGACTTTCAAACAAGACAATTTCCTTCGTCTTATAACAAGAGTTAACAAATTAAGTGCTGTGTAAAAATTATAAACTTTGGTCCTTGTGAAACCAGAAATAATATTTGTCATATATTTTTGTTTTCTTTTATCTCAACTTGAATTTGAATGTAAAACTTAACAAACTTTGGCAGATGTGAAAGAGAAAAGATAATTTTCGATCTTTTGCTAAAACCTGAAAACAGCCCATGAATACCAAATCAAATTCAAATCATTAGAAATTTTTGAAAAAATTGTGAGTTTTACTAACTTGACTGACTTGATTGACTTGATTGACTTGACTCATCAAGTGGTATAGTGTAGTTTACTTATCGTCATAGATTCTAGTGTTACAATAATTGTGTTTACGACAGTAAATGGCGTGACAGCTCGTAACTGAAATCAGGTCCTCTTTTTATATCCAGATAAAATTAGATCGTTCTAATTCTATCTCGATTTTAAATAAAGAGCTACGGTATTGTGCCAAGTTTTGCTTAAATAAACCATAAGAGTCCGCACCATAATATCCTTCGATTTGAAGAGAAGACATCAAAAGTGTCTAGGGATCAAAAATATTTCAACGAGTTACTGCAACCGGGATTTCTTTAATTGTTTTAAGCAACAATGGTATGAGTCTTTTTAGTAACTATTGAATTTCTGTGTACCAAAAGTCGATTTTAAATAAGGAATAGCATTTCAATTTCGCCTTCAATTAAGTGAATATATTCTTTCAAATACTTATACAGCGTGTAAGGGGAACGCTCCCAAAAACTAATGCATGGCTGTACTGGTGACTTTAAACAAGACTACATCATTATCATCATCACATCTGCCTAGAGACACCAACTGTTGGGCATAAGCCTCCACCGAGGATCTCCAAACCTATCGGTCTCCCGCGAACCTCAGCAGTTCGTGGGTCCTCCTTGCAGGGGGCCTGCCTACGCTTCGTCTCCCGCCCGGTACGCGGCCGACACTCGAGAACCTGTCCACCCCAAAGGCCGTCAGTCCTCCTTGCCATGTGGCCTGCTCATTGCCACTCGAGGCTCGCAATTCTTTGAGGAATATCGGCGATCTTAGTTCTCCTATGGATCTCATAATTTCTGATTCGATCACACAGAGAACCCCCGAGCATAGTCCTCTCCATTGCCCTTTGGGTCACTTTGAGCCTTCTTATAAGGCCCATTGTAAGCGGCCACGTCTTAGACCCGAATATCATCACTGGCAACACACTATGCCGCAAAGCTACCCGAACGCTGCTCAGCCGAGTTGGATCCGTCGATTCGCTTCTTTCTGGAAGTAAGACTTACCAAGTTGGAATATTTGCCTGAGGTAAATTGAACAACTCAATAATATTTAAAGCAAAAAAAAACAATTTTTTTATTTCAATAGCTTTTACATACATAACTATAATCTTAGGCCTGGACCTACCTAGTATGTATATTGTATACCTGTGGCAGGAGGCCCCGCAATATTCTCTAACAATTGCCAGTGTAAAGCTTCCAACTTTAACAGAATTGAATACGACATGAGAATTCACCATAATTATCGTCTTATCCATGTTCATTTCAAGACCCACTTGTTATTGGGAGACTCTACAGAGGTCGTCGAGCATTGTGCCCAAGTCTTCAAGGGTCTTAGCCACGACTACAATATCATCAGCAAAACGAAGGGGAGTCATGTACTCGCCATTTATGCTGATGTCATCCAGTCCAAAATCTTAAACACAACTATACCACTGATTTCTTCTCCTATTCCTTTTCCGTACATGCTGTTCGCCTGTGGAATTCTCTGCCGGAGTGCATCGGGGAAGCTCGCACACTGGATTCCTTAAAGAATATAGTCAAAATTCATTTCTCTAGTTTATCTAGTTAGTTGAATTTTAATTTTATCTGTATTATATTTACACGATATGTAAGTTTATTTAATTAGTATATATTTATATTTACTTCCAATAAGTACAAACATATATATTTATTTATTCTTTCAAATTCTTGCACCCTTTTTGCGTTCTCCTTCTTTCTAATATTTTATCACCTTGGGTTGCCTGGAAAAAATGCTTTTTAGCCAAAATTCCGCCCAATTGTACTTTTTCTTGTTTTTAAGTATGTATAATTTGATTTGTCTCCTGTGTGCGATAAAGAGTATTGATTAGTATTATTATTAATATTATTATAAATTGTAAATACCTACACGATCAGTTTTTATGCAAAAGCTGATTATTTTCAAGATTTCAAGCCTATTTTTAACAAGCCATGGTCAAGATGATCAGTACTGCCATCTGCCTTCGTTTTCCAAAGCGTTCCATTTAGTCCCTTTACACACTGTATATCTTATTCATACCTGTTAATCTTATTCATAACTGTAATCTTGATCCCTACAATACTGTTAATATGGCTTTGTACGTTTTAGTTATTTTTTAAACTTCAACGTAACGTAGTCAGTAGTTAAATATTGTTATAGTTACAGCAATATAGGTACTTATTTAAAAGGTTTATTGCAATTTTATGGCGTCGTATAATTCTACCTTTCACTTCAACAGGTATTTCTTAGATTTCGTAAACTTCAATTTATGGATTTTCTATTTGTCAAAATAAATAAACAACGCGAAATATTTCGCTTCAGTGAAAGTTTATTGTACCAAGCCCGCGTTGTATGTGAATTTATATCAAAGGATAAATAAAGATTTTAGAATAAATAAAATAAACATAAATAATAAGAGTAACTAAGTTATATTACTTGAATTATTTTTTAACATACGTTAAATAGACTTCGTTAACTTAGCGTAGAAAAAATAGCTTGGCAATTTCCATCAAACGCTCTTTTTAAATATTCATATGTGTTAACATCTAAAAAAATTCTAGTAGCGTTTGGGAAACCATAACGTTAATTCAAAGCAGACAGTTAAAGAAATTAATGACTCCCTTAAGAAGATTTAAAGAGTGAAACCGCTTAAACACAGCTTAGGTACTAGCCGTTTCAATTATTTACGCCACAACTATTAATTTCGCCGGAATCGTCAAGGTTAACTCAAATATTTCCTGATTACGTTCAGGTTGGCCTCGGCTTAGAGATTCCGGAGTGGACGAAACCGCTATTGCCAACACTAAGCGAAGCTGCCAGGCTTGCTTACAGACTGTACTTCAGAACTGATGAGATGAAGAAGATTGGTGGAGGTAAGTTTTCTTCTAGTCTCTATTTTTTTGTTAAATTTTAAAAATCAACGGTAGATCTAGAGAATAAAAGAAGGGATCACGAGAATTTGACGGAGAAGGTTAAAAGTATAAATGTAGATGACTGTGTTTTGAGAAAAAGACTGAAGAAATGGTGGCTTTAGATGTGCGAACAATGATGTTATTGAGAAAGGGGCGAGAAAATCTGGCCTTAAGAGTCCAAATAAATTTTGTGTAACTGCAAGGTTCTGATTAGAGGATGGTGATACTATAGGAAATCCTTTGAACGTAGCAATATTATGTTATTAACAAACATTTTGATAAATAAATCACTTAAGTGACAGTTCACAGGTCTACTGAACTTAACGCTTTACTAATTTATGTAGCCAAGGTGGGCTACATAAATTAATAAAGCGTTAAGTTCGTTGTTGAGAAAATGTCTTTTGTGACATTTTCTCAACAAAACACGTGGAACAGCTACATTGTTCTATAAACTTGCGACAATATCTAATGTGATATCGATGACGTAGATTCCTGTCATTCAACCTGCTTTCATTATTCTTATCTATCACTTCTCTTATAATCTTTCGTAGTTAATTCAGAAGCATCGCGTATTCAACGTACAGTCCGAGACGTACAGTAAACGTACAGTGAGAGAAATTAAGAGGAGTAGCTTAAGAAGTTAACTTCTCTCGGAGCAAGAGTGGGGTCAAGAGCAAGCCCATTTTATTAAAATAAATATAAAAAATACGCTGGCCCAATGCGGGTTGGTTGGTTCCAGCGATTGCAGAAACAACCGGGACCAACGGCTTAACTTGCCTTCCGAAGCACGGAGGAGCTCGAGATATCAAATTTTGATTTAACAATGCTTTCACTATTAAAGTAAGTTTAATGGGAGATTATAAGTAAAGCCGTAGGTTGCAAGTTAAAATTATCTTTAAGAAAAATAAATCTGAACTGACTAGAAAGGTACAAATGGAACTATGTGTTGAATTTTTCATGAACTATTTATAAATTCCGAATTTTCAGGAGTGCTTCTTAAAAACTTCGTGGATGCAGCGACAGATATATCAGAAGGGAAACCAGTTACCAAAAGAGTTAGGCTGTTCTCTTCGCACGACTTCAATATAGGAGCATTAATGGAAGTTGGAAATGTAAGAAATGACCAAACTATACCTGAGTATGGAGCTGTCTTTGCGATGGAGCTATACAGATCCAGAACTACCGGAGACTTGAGTGTTTTGGTAAGGATTATTAAAAAATTTAGAAGCCAATAATAATAAATGATTAATAATACAATCTTGGTTTGTAGGTATATCGATTTAAATGACATCATAATATTATTTCAAGGCTAAAAGATGTCTGTTATACATATTATTAATGGAAATATCCATAACATTAATATTAATAAGTATTGAAAACCAGACTGCTGTTACCTAGTGATCGAGTTTTCAATAACTATTCTCATTTATCATACGATTATTCCGAAATCTTTGTGACATAAATCTAACAGAATAATTAAATAAGAAGTTGGACTTTAGAATTTAATTTAAATTCTTTACTATGTATATTATTAATAGTTACTTCGATTTACTAGTGCAAAGATGAACTGAATGAATTATCATTATCAATGATATTAATGAACTAATTTCACAAAAATAAATATGAATCCGAGAATCCAACTCAGCTTGATTTAATTTTATTACTTTTTGGAACGTTAGCAAAGAACTTTGATACTGCTTTACTCGAATTTAGCCCAAATCTGTAATACGATGAGCAAAATAAGAAATCCCTCCATTGCAAACTTTAATGACTATCCCGATTCCATTATGTCTTCAATGTCCCTGAGAGGAGCCCGGAAGCCAAGTGGTTTAATTATGTTTACACGAGGATGGCAAATAATCACACGACCCGCCTGATGGTAAGCGGTCACCGTAGTCTATAAACGCACGAATGACCTTGGACACTACACTACTTACATGTCGCTTACCCTGTAAAAATCAAGACAAAGCATGACAGCATAGCAGACGAGTCCCCCTGATCCCAACATAACGCTTTCTTAATGACCCCTGCCCTGTCTGAATATTGTGATGAATACTGAATATTGTTATCCGATGGTTGTGAAGGATTCACATCATTCACATCGGATAACGGCTATGACGAAGAAATGCCGGATTCGATTCGAAAAGTCACATCCCGTTTCGCTTTGACGCATCGTGGTAAGAAGTGACAGATATAGTTTCCGAAATCCGAAAACTTTCCGAATGGGGCTAGCGTCTTTACTTACTACGGGAACGAATTTATTCATGGTCATTTCAGTTCATACGTTCTTATTTTGTATGGTATGCTAGTTTTTTCTTTAATCTCTAGTGGTTCTGCATAGCGCTAATAAATATTCAAGCATATTTTTTGACATGATGCCCACGGCCTCTTTCTTTCATCGCTCCGCTCGCCACCGGCGCAGAGTTCATCCTCACAAATTGGAACCAAAGTGGTCGCGTACTGTACGGTTTCAGAGAAACTTTCTTCCACGTACGCTTAGATTGTGGAATGAACTCCCTGCAGAGGTTTTCTCAAATGAGTACAGCATGGGGTTCTTCAAAAAAGGCGTGAAAAGGTTTTTACAGGGTCGGCAACGCGTAAGTGATACCCCCGGTGTTGCAAGCGTCCATAGGCTATGGTAACCGCTTACCATCAGGTGGGCCGTATGCTTGATTGCCACCTTAGTGTTTAAAAAAAAATATCTCTTAGCACAAGATATTTACTGTTATTGAATAACAAATTCAAGTGACTCAGGATATTTTAGGACACTGTTGTTATTTTCTTTGTTATAAACATTTTATTTGTTTGGAAGTCTTCTTAAATATAAATTAATACTAATATTAATTGTATGACGCCTCTATGTTTGCATTTGTTTAAACTATACACAAACACATACACACTGTGAGGTGTCTTTTCGTCTTTAGTCACCAGGGGCGGTTTAGTAACTAACTCAGCTGACTACCCTATATCCGATATCAATAATATACTTTATGGCATTATTGCTACAATCAGAAGATCGCAACTTTTTCACCTTACAGAAGGTGGAGACGTTACCCCAGCCACCTTATAATTCGAGTGGTCGTCAATATCGCCTTTCCTGTCTTGAAACGCATTCTGATTGAGCGCATTGGCTTCGATTACGAAAACAAAGCAACTTTCACCATAACTGTTTGCCGATGGTTCAATTCATAATTTATAATCATAAGCTGCTCCGTGCATCAGAGTGCACATTAAGCTATTCCTCCCAGTTGTTAATGCAACCATTTTCACACAGAGCTTGGTGTAGCCGCTGCCCATTCTTCATGTGCTTTTCTCATGCAGGAAAACCTGCTCCCATCCGTAGGTAGGACCTCTATACCTTATTGATGGATGAATATGATTAATATACATCAACTTTACTTTACAGCCCATATTTTTACCACAAGCTGGTGAATCTAAGGCCCAAAACCTCCGTATTAGTGGATGCGAAGCTGAACAGTACTGCAGCTTCACGAAATTCAAGGATATGTCGAAGGAGTTCCTGCTGTCCGAAAAAGAATTTTACAGCATTTGCAACATCAGAACGGAGTTGTAGACCGCTAGAAGTATTAATGAATGTAAAAATGTATATTTCCAAACAATTGACAATGCTAAGGTTTTTGATTTGGAGTGTGTACCTGGCATTGTTTCTGTTGTTTAATATTTTTACTGCTGCATGCAATGTTTTTGATTATTAATTAATAATTATTCAAAAGTTTCTTAAATTGGAAGCCTTAGATATTTTATGTTATGTGAAAGTAAAATTGTTGTTTAGGAAAACCTTACATTGGGTACAAATTAAAATTTAAGCGAGACTTAAAATTTCAGTGTTCTAGCGTAAGTTTCCATTAAATTGAAACGAAAACGTTCGTCGTCGTTGTAACTGTCAAACTGTATAAAAACGGCAGCAGCGCCTCTGTTGTAAATTATTGGTAACCACTTTTTATACAGGGTGGTGCTGTCAATACGACAATAAATTGGAACATGGGCTATATTAGTTCATAGAAATGGTCTGCCGCTTTGAAAATGCATTTGATAATTTCATGACATTTGCATGAAATAATATAACATTGGCTGCATTATTT
Source organism: Nymphula nitidulata (assembly GCA_947347705.1). NCBI lineage: Eukaryota > Metazoa > Arthropoda > Insecta > Lepidoptera > Crambidae > Nymphula > Nymphula nitidulata. The sequence goes on from OX374636.1 coordinate 15,554,912, forward strand.
CATAAAATTGTCATGAAATTGGCGTTGACGGAGTCTGTGAATTCATTTTCTATGTATGATCATATCGTGTTGCTGGGTGACTTCAACATTGATTTACTTAAAACTGGTGAAACTAACTCAAAGAAATTGGTAGATTTTTTAGACTGTGTGGGTCTTTGTCAATATGTTATTGAACCAACTCATTTCACTGACCATTCAGAGACTTTGTTGGATCTTGTGTGCAGTAGCACGAAGATCGTTAGCTTGGTAGTAGATCACGTGCCCGACCTCAGCAGCCACGCTTTCATTTCTTGTGAACTAAATATAAAAAAACCTAAACCAACTCCAAGATGGATAGCCTATAGGCCTCTTAAGAGTATTAATTTAGAACATTTCAATGCCGATGTGAATAATATCTCTTGGGAGCAAACAATACACGATAATATAAATGACACTCTTGCTAGTTTTAATGCACTTATTATTAATCTGTTTGATACCCATGCCCCGTTAAAGACCTCTTATGTCAAGGAACAAAGTTATCCTTGGATCACACAAACTATTAAAGACATGATAAGGTTGAGGGATGCGGCGTATTCCAAAAGCCGGAAAACTAAGCTTAGTAAGGATAGAGACTATTATAGAGAGCTCAAAAATATGGTTAACGTAGCTATTTCTAGTGAAAAATCTGCGTATTTCCGGTATTGCATTAATAACAATTTAAAGGAACCCCGTCTACTTTGGAAGAACATAAAAAAAAATGTTGTTGATTTCAATCAAAGCCCTTTGGAATTGCCGGAAAACATTAATGACCCAGACCGTATTAATGACCATTTTTTAAATGTTTCTAATAACGATATTGCTGTTGCTCAACTTGCGTTCCTACGTAATAATCGTTTCGGCTCAGATCTCTTTCACCTGAGACCGGTAGATGAGGCAACTGTGTTTAACATTATAAGGAAAATTAAGACTAATGCTAAAGGAGTGGATGGCATTACTTTGGATATGATTATATTGACATTGCCACGAACATTGGGCGTCCTCACAACCATTATTAATATGAGTATACGTACAGGAATTTTTCCGGATATCTGGAAGGAAGCAATCGTAAAACCAGTTCCTAAAATCATCCATCCTACGGATTATAAAGATCTGCGACCAATTAGTATCTTACCCCTTCTGTCAAAAATTTTAGAAAAAGCTGTTTGTCTTCAAATGACGGAGTATTTATATGCGAAAGACATATTGCCTCAAAAACAATCAGGTTTCCGGGCAGGTAGAAGCACAGTGACCGCGCTTTTGGACGTGGTCGATGACATACTGTCGGGGCAAGACAGGGGGGAAGGATCTATCGTGGTTTTGCTTGATTACTCACGCGCGTTTGACACTATAGATCCAACTTTACTTGTTGCGAAACTTTTATACTACGGTTTTGACGATATCGCGATAAGGTGGTTTTCAAGTTATCTTTCTGGGCGCTCCCAGAGGGTGGAGGTGGTATCAAGAAATGGGTTAAGAAGGGTTTCTACTTCTCGTTCTTTAATTAAAGGTTTACCGCAGGGATCGATTTTGGGGCCGATTCTTTTTATACTCTATAGTGCTGACTTATCCAAGTCTATCCTATGTAGTGCACATCACATGTATGCGGATGATGTTCAAATATACAAAACTTTTAAGCCTAATGAGTCAGTCACGGCCATTGAAGGGATTAATGATGATTTGGAACGAATTGTGCAATGGTCAGAAGCAAATGGTCTTATTCTAAATCCGACGAAAACGAAATTCCTTGTTTTGGGGACGAAGGCACAAATAAACAAAATAAACTCTTATCGCGTTAATGTTAGTATTAGAAATAGTCATATAGAGCAAGTGGCAGAGGCACGCAATTTAGGTATCCTGATGGACGGCAAATTGAGGTTCGAGAGTCATGTACTAGATATAGTAAAGCAATGCCACTATAGACTGAGGGTTTTATACAAAATTCGTCAATATTTGAGTGTAGACCTGCGTATTTATTTATGTGAATCCTTAATACTATCTAAGTTGAATTACGCTGATACAGTTATTGGTAATTGTCTGTTAGAACGTAGTGGAAAGCTTATTCAGCGTGTACAAAATTCTTGCGCTAGATTCTGCTTCACAGTGCCGCGAAGAGCACACATTACTCCCTTTTTAAATAAGAGCGGTTTATTAAACATGAAGTCGAGGCGTGCGTTACATTTTGCATGTTTGCTCTTTGGTATTATTAAGTATCGCAACCCATCTTATCTATTTGAGAAGCTGATCTTTGCTGAACGTAAGTCCCGGGTTTCTGACCGCCTGTTGTTCCGCACTCACCGATCTGCAGCATTTCGCGGTAGTTTTTGCTACTCTGCAACGAAGTGTTGGAATAACATACCTCCGCCTTTTAGAAAATCCGCAAATGTTCAAAGTTTTAAGGTAAAATATAAAAGGCATCTTTTGAACTTGCAACAAGGTTTAGTAGCACGGTAAATATACTATAGAGTTCAGTACCTCACTAAAGAAACTGTTTTTTTTTTACAAGCTTAATTTTATTTTAATTTAGAGTATTTTTGTGTTACGTTTAGTGGAAGTGTTTACGCGGAGCCATCCGCCCTATCATAACCGATTGTGGCATCCGCAGAATACCAGCGTCGTGGCAGCTCCTGTCGCGGCATTAAGCTGAGCGGGGGCCTTTTTGGCGCAATAGTCTTGTATAGATTTTAAGTATTTTAAGTTTTATTGTATTATTGTGCCAAATAAACTTTTTTCTATTCTATTCTATTCTATTCTAAATTATGAAACGAATTAGATGTTTTTGAAACTGGCAAACCATTTCTATAAACTAATATAGCCCATGTTTTAATTTATTGTCGTATTGACGGCACCACCCTGTATATGGATTTGAGAGGTGAACGATACGATTACGATTCGAAATTTAAAAATGTTCGTGCTAGGGGTACAGGATTGACCACATTTTTACATTTAATCAAATCAACTGTCCTGGAATGTTGATTGTGAACAATTTGCCATATATTGTAAAAAGATAAGACACTTAATATACCTAAACTAAAGATTAAGCGAGAAATTCCACTAATTCCTACCTCTCTTGCCTTTCGAACACATTCGTAGATTTATGTGATATATTTTTATTAATGTACTTATTGAGAGAAGATATAATATAGGTACATGTTAGTCTTAAGAATTAATGTTGATCACTTGGACTTACGAAGGATCTTTGTAATGAGGATTTATATGCCTATAGAATGATATCCAGAAAACAGAAATCTCGATGTTGCAGTAGGTAGTTACGATTTCCCTAGACTTTTTTAGTTCTATTGTGCATTCACAAAACAAATCTGAACCATTTCATAAATATCAAAATGTGCTTAGATCATCTATCAACATGATAAATGCTTTTGATCAATTTATAGATACGTAATACGATTACATGAATATTTGTATCCATCGCTATTCTTTGTCTTTATGAATTATCAAACTGTGTTACTGGTGCCAAACTGTCAACCATTATGCTCATTTGGGAACTCTAATACGTAAAATTATCGTTTACAAAATATCTGTGATAAGTAAGGATTTGTGAGTTGTTTTCTAGGTCATTAATAAATGCTTTTATTTTTTTACCGCTGTTTATTTTTTTACAAACCTTTTCGGTATGTTTTTAAGTATTATGATTTTTGTATTAACATGGATCAAATATCTTCTATCATCCTTGGTAGAAGCATAACTTAAGCTCACGCCCATTTTTCAATTTTATTTTATAGTAGCAAGAATGATATAATATGAATAGTAATTAAAATATAAAACTAGAAAAATTTCACGTCCTGAGGCGGGAATCGAACCCGCGACCTTTCGCAATCCGGGCGACTGCTCTAGCCAACTGAGCCACCCAGGACTTGGGATATCCCTGTGAAATTCTTCTAGTCTATCTGTATTTGCGTTTATGAATTTCGCGGGTTTGATTCCCGCCTCAGGACGTGAAATTTTTCTAGTTTTATATTTTTTATAATTACATATATAATAATGTTAAAATCAAAATTTAAGAACAATATGATATAATAATATTTCGTCCATGATAGTAGATACCTGCACCCGGCATGCTTAGCGCACCGCTTGCGCATAGGTATTCCCAGTGCCGTTATGAATATGATTAGGTGTAAAAGCGGTAGGTCTATATACAGGATGGTGATGACAATATTGACAATACGACAAGAAATTAAATTAATTAGAAATTATTTGCCACTTTCAAAAATTTCGTATTCAATTGATAATTTCATGACCTTTGTATGGAATAATGCTGCCAACGTTACACTATTCCATACAAATGTCATGAAATTATCAACAGAATACGATATTTTTGAAAGTGGCAAACCACTTCTATGGACTAATATAGCCCATGTTTAATTTTACTGTCGCATTGACGGCACCACCCTGTATATTTTTAGCCAATGTTATATTATTTCATAGAAATGTCATGACATTACCAAATGAATAAGATGTATTTGAAAGTCGCAAGCCATTTCCATGAACTTATATATAGCCCATATTTAAATTTATTGTCTTAATGTCCTCACCATCCTGTATACAAACAAAAATCATTTAATTTGAAAATTACGTACAATTAAAGGTCTTCATCCTGGCAGTGATAATGTACTACAACTACTACCAGGTTCCCACCCCACATCGTGTAGATTGAAAATGTTTAAAATGTAAAAACAAATCCTGTGGCTAAACTATTGAATAAAATATTATTTAATAGTTTAGCCACAGGATTTGTTTCATTTTAAACATTTTCTACACGGTGTGGGAACCTGGTAGTACATTATCACTGCCAGGTTGAAGACCTTTAATATTGATAGTACGTAATTTTCATATTCACGCAAATCAAAGCAAAGTAGGTATAAGTACCTAATGCTTCTAAATGCGTAAGCCATAAAAATAATACCGCTGTTTTGTCCTAGGTCAGTGAGTCGATATTTCCAAATGGTGCTCTTTTTATTAAGATATCTAAGTTATTATTATTGTTTGTGTGAAAAAAATATTTATTCTAAAATTAATAGTGTCATTATATTTCTATGAACCAGCGTAGAAAATGTTTTAATTTATCGTCGTATTCTCGTCACCACCTTTTTTAAGCAGATACGTCCCCGAGAAAAAACACTTACATAAATATCTTCCTCCCGCCACTTCATCTGGATTATCCCATGGGATAATAAATAGTATCGTATGTTTTAATCCAGAAAATAAGACTCTGTGCCAGATTTAATCCAGATCTGTTCAGCCGTACAGGCGTGATGTAACAAATGGTAGAATTAGTACGAGTAGTAGAATGGTAGAATTAGAAGGAAGTAAAATAGTAGGATTAGTAGGATAGTAGGATTATATCACGGCTATCACGACATGAACCTTTCTACTTATTTTTGCGCGTCCGCTGTTTTTTCTTAACAAAAACTCATTTACATCAAAAGGCTATCTGGATGAGGGTTCTATTAAAACAACATTACCTTACAAATACAAACCCTTGTCAAGATTTTATGTAAGCTTTTGGGGCTGCAATAAGAATTCAAAGAAACCGATCCTTTCACACAGACAAGGCATGGGACCATAACAGCTCAAAACAAATCGGAAGAACATCCACATTATACTACATAGCACGATCTGTCTATTGTGTATGTCTATCTGTCTGTTTGTTATGTTTTCACTCCAAACCCGCAGAACCGATTTAGATGAAGTTTCACAAGCAGGTAAATTACATCCTGAGAAAGGATATCGGCTATCTTTTGAAGCGTCCGCCATAAATCCGCGCGGGTGGAGCCGTAGACCAACTGATCATTATCACCAGTCACATTAAAGAACATATTATGCAACTACAACTACAGGGTAGCTAGCACTGATCATCAATTACATATTTACATATATTACAATTAAAATAACATAAACTCTTACACATAATATGTATATTACCCGTTTAGCAGTTTGTGTTTATTTAATTTGTAACATTTTAAGTTGTATCTTATAAGAGTTATAAGGTAATAATATTTAAGTTTAGTAAGTACTGAATTATAATTTTTTATAGTTTATTTAGCATTTACGTTTTATTATTTTATAGGTCACATCTATAAGTACTTTTCTTTGATCCTTAGTAATAACTAATATTAATCGTTTAAACAAGCTACCTAGACAACTATAAACTGGCGCCAACTGAAAACCAGCGTTGTAGCCCCGGCTGTAGCATATGCTGAGTTGGAGTCCCTTTCGGCAATTAATTGTTATTTTCTGTGCACTTTTTTGTTAATACTGTATTTTTTTATGCCGAATTATTTTTATCTTTCTTTCTATACTAGGTATATAAGTTCCATGCTGGGCATCAGGCCTTCCTACATAGCAGAAACACATGAGGAGTTTGGACCATAACACCATGACACTGGTCCTATTTGGGTTTGTTGGTAAAAGCGGTTGCAATAACAACCGGCACCAATGGCTTAAGGTGCCTTCCGAAGCACGGAGGAGCTCGAGATTAGAAATGGTTGACCCACCAATGCGACATGGCACCGACCGTGGCGAAAGTATTTTATTTTATTTTATACAACTAGATGACAAACAAGCTGGCGGCCCACCTGGTGGTAAGCGGTTACCGCCGCCTATAGACACCTGCAATAACAAGGAAAAACACTTGATATTGCAAGTGCGCTGTCATCCTGAGGCCTAAGATGAAATGCCGTCCATGCCCAGTAATGGGCAGTTGCTTGCATGTAAAGTTGCTTTGTTTTCGTAATCGAAACCAGAGCACTCAAACCACTCCGCCACCGAGCTCCTCATTTATCAGTTTCAGTGTGATTTAATGTGTTTACAACGAATGATTATGAGCAAAATACTTTGCGATTATAATAGCAAAACCACAAGTTTGCGTCAAATCGATTTGCCGCTACAAAATACGGTAAGGCGTATGAATTGTATGCATTTTCCCTTTCAGTCATATTCGTAATTTCTTCTGAGTATGCACTGCATACAAAACAATTAAATGAAGGTACGTTAGTGGTTTTTGTCAAACATCAAAATTAACAAGAACTTATTAGCAAACCTAACCCGTTGCCACTAATAAGGAAGAGTGAGGGCAGACGAACGTAATTTTGTGAGTTATTGTCGCGTATTTTGAATCGCTTTACGCTGCATACAAAAGTCGTGCATCGCATCCGAGGCAACGTGAAATCTCTGGCTGTACGTTTTTATCCCAAAACTGCTGAACCAATTTAGATGAAATTTGGCACGGAGATTGATAACATCCGGAGGGCGGAACTGCGGGCAGCTGGCTAGTTATCTATATTTCTGCATAGAAAACATAAGACAATCTCATATTATGCTTAATTTGGGCTAGTAATACGTGTAAATGTAAGAATAAAATTATGATGATAACCATTATTAACTGAATAAAAAAACCGACTTCAAAACACTATAAGGAAAAATTAATTAAATTTGAGTAGGTACTTATTTCAGAAAAGGTATTTTTTGGCGTCGGTACTTCACTTTCTATTGTTTCAGGAAACAGCTCCACCAACCCCCCCAACCCAAAAAAATACCTTTTTTATGATATAAGTTGGTACCTAAGCAGTGGCCGAGGTAACTAGCTACTCTTTAATTTTTTGTGTCAAACTTCATAAATGTATGTATAATAATGTATATGTCGCAGCCGTCTGGTTATATCAGCCGCTTAACTGGACGCCTAGTCCGTTGACTGAACGCCGGCATCCAATCAAACGGATGTAGAACTAGCCAAATCATTGAGCGCAACGTTTAACCAGATGGCTGAACCTCATGTCAGCCATCTGGTTTAAATTAGCCATTCAATTGGACGCCTAGGCAGGTCCTTCAAATTGAAGAGATCTAAATAATGTTTGGCATAGAGATAGATTGCACCCTGAGAACGAACCTAGGCTAGTTTAACAGATAGTATTCAGTCTTTAGATTTGATATTGCCGTTATTTTTCAAATAACTTTAAATGAATGTCTACCTAAAATATTAACGGTTTAATATTCAAAGTGTAAAAAAATATACAAGCTGGATTTTACCAATGGAATATTTAAAAAATATTATTTGAAAATGAGGGTCAATTAGAGCTTGTAGAATATGTAGCCGATTTCAATGTTTAGATTTATAGTAATTATTTTCTATTATTTTAAATTTATTTCACTGCACTAACTTAACAATGTCCTAAAATATCCACTAAATAAAAAAAAATCGCTCATTCCAATTTTAAATTACATACAAAACACACAGTATTGTAATTCCAGTTGACACAAAATTACAATATGACGATGATCATCATATTGTATGGAACCAATCAATTATAAATTAAATTAAGATACAAGATGAAGCTAGAAATAATATCAAAATCCAATTTTAGTTTACCTTCAAGATAAGAACGTGGCACAGACTAAGAAACAATGGTGGCCGTTATTTTATCGATAAAAACATTTCTTGGTATCGAATATCGATAAGACGGACGAAGTTTGGACCAAAATAATCCTATCTCCGTATTTTAACTTTTTAGCTTTACCTGTTATTTTTAACACAAAATCTTATTGTTTCTAGCATTGTAATTTTTTATTTTCGTTCTATCAGGTTTATGGTTCTGTTGTGTAGATAGGAAGTTTTTTTTGTAGAGTATTCATCCTGTGGTAATCAGCCTCACTGTATTGTTTAAAAAAACCGGCCATGCGCAAGTCGGACTCGAGCACGAAGGGTTCCGTAGTCCGTACCATTATCTATAAACAAGCCGTTATCAATATCGAGCATAAACAAGCTAAAAATTACGTTTGTTGTATGGGAGCCCCCTTGAATATTTATTTTATTCTGTTCATTAGAATTTGTTGTTATAGCGGCAACAGAAATAATCGTGAAGATTCTAACTTACCTTAAAAACTTTACGTTACATTACATAGAGGATAATTAGTACTTATTACTACTCACATAGTACGTAAATACCTACATTTTAATGTCAAACCCCGTTATTGATAAAAAAGACCTAGGTTATTGAGCGTTAATGTCAAATGCATTTAAGTTCATTTAACTTATTCGGCAGTCGAGAACGTGTTTCTTTAATTATTATATTGTCAATTAAATATTATTTTTAATGTTTTATAATTACCTACATGACTTTTTATTTACTTACGTCACGCACGACTCACATAAACATGAAAATTATCTTTATTTATGTTAGTTGTTGATATTTGTCTTATAAAATAGACGTGGTGATTTTTATCATTTCATTAACACTTTATTACCATGCCACACTACTTGTCAAGAGTATTCCAATATGTTATTATTTACTTACAAGTTCTGAAAGTACTACAAAGAAACGACGCACTGAATTTCTTTGTGCGCGATGTTGAGATGGAGACAGTGAACTGATAACTACGAAGACTGACACGCGCGCTCCTGAGTAAGGGGCAAGGTGGGATAAGGTCAAAAAGCTCTTCAGAGTACTCTCTGTGATACAGCTGATAGAAAGCGTTATGAAAAGGTACGAAAGCTATTGAGTAAGTAGGACGAAATACCTAATGTGCAAAATTAATAGGTACATTTTTGTTACTGCTTGTAGGTAAAGTAAATACCTACCTTTATTCAAAAAAGGAGACCGATTTCGTCTATTGCAATACAAAACGTATTTTTTTTAGCTAGTTGCATTGATCAATGGCTATCTGTTTGATATTTTTATATGTTCAAGCCAGGTAGTCCCTTCCCTATCTCGACTGAAGTGAGTGAGTGAGAAACATTATAGTGGTATAGTGGTAGTATAGCAACCGTTGCTAGGTTCGTTTGCATCGGTCACACGCCATTCGATGCGTTCAACGCTCGCTGTTCGTGATTTTAACAAAAACAAACGAGTTTGTTGACACTTGGTATTGACTTTTAAACACGCTCGCTGCCTAATATCATAAACTAGCATTTAACAAACCTATACAACAGTGAATTGTGTAGTTACGTCCATGTTTAATAAAGTTACTGCCAGTTTATTAGTTGTTGATGCGACAACCTTGCTAAGTTCGGTAGCGCAACAGTTTGTTTCGCCGTAAGTGCGCGTGTACGATCTTCGATTTTGTTAGGTTATACTTCGCTGTCGCGGAGTCAGTCTTTCGCTGGATTCAAGGCGGGTTCCTCGTCGCGCGTTATTTCGTCCGAAAACTTTTATCTTCCGTGGAATTGTATCGTGGTATGTTAATGTAGTAATTGATACGAAACTCGTATGTTTATAAGAAAAGTGCTGTTGAAATGTGCAAAAGTGTTTCTCTGTGGATGTTTTCAGTGTGAGTGCATTATTTGGTGATTCATCTGTTGAACAAGAAATTCTGTATTGAGCTTAGAATGATGTGTAACTACGATAGTATTCTGTGAACGCTGGTTTTTTGGACCCCACGCTTTGAGACGAGGCGATAGCAAAAGGTATGTAAAGTAAAAAACTATCATCCATTTTAGCCTTTGACGGCGTCTGTAGTAGGTAATATGTTTATTCCAATGTAAACATGTTTTTCTTGGTGAGTGTCTTTTTGTCTATCAGTAAACATAAAGTTAATACTCTGACCAATTAATTAACTAAGTAATTAAAATAAATATGCATAGTTTTTAGTAACATTGAAATAAACAAAGCTTAAATAATTGAATTATTGATCTAATTTTCAACGAGTCTGGCCTTTAATGACCCTGATGTGAACTAATTAAACGAGATAAATAAGTAGGTACGTACCTAGCTATCTAGAGATACTAGATACGGTACCATAGTTACGTTACTAAAAACTGTAAGAAATTTGTGGAAAAGTAAATTTGAAATCACGAAAAAAAATTAGATGTTCCATACAAACAAGTCGTGTAGATATTACAATTTGTATGAAAAACCTAATTTTTTTTTCGCGATTTCAAGGTTTTAAAAAATAAGAACTAATGTTAGATAATATGAGATAATAATATAGCTAAATATGAAAATAACACTTACCGTTCAGAAAATGGGGACTTTAGTGACTAAAATAAAATTGGTTAAATAAATTATCATTACCGTGTCATTAACTAATTTAATACTGTTGCAGTTGCGGATGAAAATAAACAAAATGGTTTCTGTAGCAAAAATGATTTTATTAAAAATATTGTGCTCCCAAAAGTCCCAAACGCATGCGTCACTCTTTTTTTTTGTAATAGGAAGGCAAAGGGAACATATGACCATACAGCCATGTCTTAAGTATTTCTTCATTTATTGCATTGAAATGCTGGTGTTACACATTTCAATGCACCTTGGGAGAATTTGACGCGAAATATATGACGACAGTCTCCATATGATGCTATTTGATGAGGTGGATAACCACAAAAAAGTTCTCATCGTCATTCACATCATAATCACTTTTACTCTAATAATCTTTTAGTTGTACATCATAACAAACACTTGGTTTATAAAACCACCAATTTTATAAACAAAGTTCGCTCCGATTAACTTTTTTTATTAATTGTAATTTAAATATCTTGACTGACACCACCGCCAAACACTCTTTTTTAATTTTATTTTTTCGTTCATTCTCCCTGTAATGGGAAGACAAAGGAAACTAATGCCCATACAGCTATATCTCAAGTATTTACACTTTTTTACTAAAGATTGGCACCACTCGCCATTGGCAGGTAAGCAAAGCAAAGATATTTTTATATCTTCTCTCCATTACAGATAAAGCAAGGGGAACTAATGTGAAATTAATTGAAAATTTCAGTGCAATATTTGCAGAAAATACTTAAGACTTAGCTGTATGCGCATTAGTTCCTCTTGCCTTGTCTGTAATAGAGAGAAGACATAAAAATATCTTTGCTTTGCTTGACTGCCAATGCCGTGTCACACCAGCATTTCAATTTGAAATGCAGTTATAATATATTTCAATGCATCTTGGGAGAGTTCGACACGAAATATATGATACTTTTATAAGGTAGATAACCACGCTACAATCTCAACGTCTTTCACATCAAATTCACTTAGATTACAATGATCTTCCGATTGCACTTCAACACAAACACTGCTTCACAAAACTACACCAATTTTATAACATAACGTCCGCTCAGGAACAATTTTGTGATTATTGTAATAAAAATATTCACTGACACCATTAAATCCCGCCAAAAATTCCCTGTTTTCACCAATGATAACGAAGGCAAAGGGTCCACTGCCTCACAGCCATAAATATTTTGTTATTATTATTACAGCTTTGAAATAACTGGTGTAACATTTCATCATGGATACAACGGTATAATTATCAGTGTCTTTCACACCAAGAAGCCGTTTATTATAAATAATGATCAATATTGTTCATCGACAGTCTGCATAGAAATTAGTTTCATAAAGCTAGAAAATTTCAGAACACAAAATCGATTATTTAAACTTTTTAAACACAAATGCCGACCGTGCCATCAATAAACATCACCAAAAACTCATTACCAAAAACAATCTATATAAATATTATTAAAAGTACTGTCATAGACATTGTAAAGGAGGTAACATGAAACAATCTGCTTACACATAGACACAGACGGCTACACAGGCTGCCCGCTGCCCTTCAAGCCTAACATGTCATTTTTAAAATGACTTTTATGATAACGGATTTAGGTTTATAATAAAACCCACAAATGTTAGTGTTTCGCGCTTGATATGCATTCGTGATGCAACAAATTGATATACCAAAACTCACACAATCTGTTTTAACGATATCGATACTAGATAACTGATAACTATGCGAAACATAAGATACGAACCTGTTTTGTTTGGTGAAAGGGTCCACTGATCACTCAACCAAAAACTTGTTTAATAATTAAAATGTATTATACATATTGCTGTCTCGGTCTCCATCCGAATGTTACCAAAATATGAGACCATTTCGATGGCTTACCTTATTAATTAAAAAACAAACTTTTCAAATTCTTTCAAAAAAACTGCCGTGTGTACAGCCAGCAACGAAAGTCGTATTAATTTGACCGTGGAATAAATCAGTGCTCTTTGTAAGTTTATGTTGAGCTAAGTTTAGTAGCGCTATTTTGTTTTCATTAGTTCTCTGTTTTTTGAAAAGTGGTTCCCGTTGCTAACATTCCACAGATGGCCGCAATTCATACGTAACACGTCAGTTTGAGATCGATCTGAAATCAATTATAATACCCACGAATGTCAGTGTTACGATTGATCTGCATACTATCTACTACTATCATATTATCCTACTATCATATCATATTAAGCTTTGTGCGGAGCTGATATACTATCCACTAACGTAAAGGTAAAAGTTTCGTTTAGGTAGTAGATTCTCAGTGAGAAAAGGGCTGATGAATAAGATCTTGCTATTTTTTAACACTCACCAAAGTTTTCGATAGAATACCGATGAACGTGCACTTTTACAGCAATATCCGACTTTTGGATGTATAGCCGTCAATAGCTCCGATTACAATGACATTACACAACCTGAATATAAAATAAGTAAGTACAGCACATTTTCTCTTACTATTATGAACAGACGACAGCACCTCAAGTGAAAAATGTTATGCTTGATGTGCTCTCGACTGTACTTTAGTACGTACGTATTAACCTGTCAAGCCACAGATTTCAGAGCCAACTGGTTTTTAGTTGTCACAAGACTTCCGGAGGACGCGAGTACAAATTTCATTCACACGCACACGAAGACAGCTTCCATTACGCGTGCGAGCCATGTGCAATTAAAAAATAATCGTGAATTAATCTAAAATGTAATGAAATTGATCGTGGTTTTAATAATGACCGTTGAGGTTTATTTGCTGACCGTAGCAACCGAACTAAAAATAATAATGTAGACTAAATGACTGTAAAAAAATACGAGAGGCAGTGATATAGGTATTTGATGTGTTAGTCAAAGTTATATTAGAATGCCCACAAACAGTCGATTCATCTTTAATTCAATATTAAAGAAAGATTGACTAATATTATGTTGTTTAGTCAACCTATTTTTAACCGCAATTATTTATCATTCATTCATAAATTATAAACAAATTGTTGGTAATTACGTAATTAACTTGAATTTAACCACTGTTTATGTAACTAGCTTACCTACTTTACTAAGTGTATTTATATAGAATTAGAATTATGTTCTAATTCTAATGTCAATAACCACGAAACTACAAAATGGTATATTTATACATAGGTATGTTCTCGTTCCAATTATTTAAAGCCTGAGCAAAAATGTGATAAAACTCATGTATAATTATTTAGTCCATAAATATATTCAACAACTATAATACCAATAATAATATTCTTTTTATTTATCATTAATTTTATTGTTTTTCTCTATTTGCTTGTGTAATTACTGGGTATGGGAAGGTATTTCATATCAGGCCTCAGGATAACAGCCCATCTACAATACCAAGTGATTTTCCCTTGTTATTGCAGGTGTCTTAGGCGGCGGTAACCGCTTACCATCAGCTGGGCCGTCAGCTTGTTTGTCTTCTAGTTCTATAATAAAAAAAATCACTTCTTTATTATTCATTTCAGTAAACTCAATAGGTACAAGGTTTCATCATCTCCAGCCTATAATATACGTCCCTCTTCTAGGCACAGACCGGAGAAATGATTCAGGAGTTTGAGCCATAACACCACGGCCCCAATAGGGATGGTGGGTTAAAGCGGTTGCAGTAACAACCCGGACCAACGGCTTAACGTGCCTTCTGAAGCACGGAGAACACAAGGGCTATACTATACAATGGTTTAACTTTATACAAAGGTTAAAAGCCCTTAGTAGATAACACTACTATAAGAACCATTACTTTTTACACGCTGTAGAATAGGCCGATTAACATTATTGTCCATCATAAAGTCCATATTCGCTTGCATTCGGTAATGGACTCAATTTCAAGTCACGTTTTTCGACGAAATGAGTAAATTACTTGACACCGAAGATGTCATTGGATATTTTATTCGTTATGTCGTTTTCTCATTTTATACGACGAGGTCAGTGACAGTTTTATTCTATCCAGTATGTCTGTCTGTCCTTCAGACACTACACAATACCTGCAGTACCTGCCTTACCTAAATTCGTATAATATTATATTCATTTCCTGACTTGCCACATTTTGTAAACTAGGATTGGATACGTGGCACTTTATGGATGTGGTCCAAAATGATTAAAACATCCACAATATACTTCGACTATTTAGTAATAACAACCTTATTTTACTCATTCAATACAGTTTTCTGTTTCCAAACCCTAATTTAGTTTATTTGAACAGACAGTACATAACTCTAAATTCTGACAACCCCTCTCTAACGCGGCAAGCCCAAGCATTCCCTTGGGAATACTCAACAAATTATCCCTAAAACTGTCAAAAACACCTACCTTTTTGGTCTGTTGTCGAATTAACAGCTTTTTTTCTCTCTGATGCCAATAGCAATGAATCCAGTATCCAGTAAACTTGAGGTGAGTTCAAATTGAAAACAAAAATGTATTAATCAATACACACACTTGTGGGCACGTAAGTTGAAGTCAGTTTTACAGCTTCGAAAAATGGAAGAGCCATTACTACAAATAACTCACCTGGTTTGGCAATAAGGCTAAAGAAAGGCTCAAGACTCAATACATTAAAGAATGTAATTTTCTGTCAAAGGTCCTTTGCCATTAAAAATTCATCAACTGGCGTTGCTTATTGTATTGGCTTTCATATAACCTTTGTTTCTTTATTATGTATTGGCCTGCGCTTGTCAATATATTTGCAGAAAATCCGGATTTACTAGAGGATTATTCTCTGTAAAAAAAAAATGCAAATGACGAAATTGTTTTAAGACAAAATACGTTAAGTTGTACGTTATTGTCATACACTTTTGTCTACTGGCAAGGGAGTGCTTAGCTCTCGCTCTCAGAATGGGGCCTAATTCTGAGAGCGAGAGAGATGCTTTTCTAGAAATCTACATTCATAAGCTTGGCCATCTTTTTTACATAATCTGTAAAAACTATTATTAATCTGTGATACTGCCATTAACTGTGATAAGTTAATCGAATAGCTTTTAACCCGTCAAGCATGAGATTCCAGACACAATTGATTTTTCTATTGTCATTGCCCACCGGTGGTATATTGCCGCTTTGCAATCTCCCAGCATAACAGTATATTCTACAGTACGGTATAAATCGTAATGATTCCAACACATTGCTTTCCCGCCTCAGACCGTGAAATTTTTCTAGTTTTATATTTTAATTACTAAGTAATTTTTTAAACATATAAAATAATGTTAAAATCAATAATTAAGAACATTGTTTTATATCTTTATTTTTATAGCCTTGTCATGTTTAGACTTTTCAAAACGTCTCTATTACTCATCAGATTTACTTAATAACCATTCGAAGTGAATTTCCATATTTTTAAGTCTAAACCCAGAAATCCCTAGTCGTTGTATAGTTTCAAACTGTACAAACTTTCAAACAACTGTCGAACACAAAATTCACAGTTGGCAGCCAGCAAAATACCTTTAAGCAACAAATTTACGCCAAAACCAATAAATGGCGTGCCAAAACGAATCCCCGAGGATTGCTGCGTTAATTACTTTTAATACGCTTAATTTTTGCGCAGGAAATTAATAATTATTTGACAAAATTCCGCGGTTGACTGGATAAATATTTTATGAATTAAAGTTACGATATTTCCGATGTCCGATTGGAAAATTTGCAAGTTATTTGCTGAATTCATTTTGTGCGTCAATATCAATAAAACATGGAGTCCAAACATACACAACCGTAAATAAAGATTTATTTGAATAAGGCTTTGTTACATGGTTAATTTTTTACAAATTTTCAAACTAAATTGTGAAGTCCATGTTGACACAGAGCTTCTGTTCCCGCTATACATATATTCCGTCTTAATAATTTATGATACTCTATTATTATCATTATCAATTACATTAAGAGCATTAATCGTTTGACATTCATCATCATATTAGCCTACCGCAGTCCACTGCTGTTCACTGCTGGACGTAAGCCTCCCCAAGGCTACGCCACAAAACACAAGCCACTGCCAGCTTCTTAATATCGTCAGTCCACCTAGCAGAGGGACGCCCTATACTACGTTTGCCGAGGCGTGGTCTTCATTCGAGAACCTTTTTACTCCACCGGTCATCGGTTCTGCGACAGATGTGGCCGGCCCACTGCCATATCAGCTTGCTACATTTGTGGATATCAACCACTTTGGTGTTCTGCCGGACAACTTCTTTCCGGATTTTATCCCTTAGCGAATGCTAAACACATTGGTTTATGTTTATTATATGTTTTGTTATAATTGTTGTATATAATTGGCAAAATACTTTATGCTGCCATTGATGGCAACTTAAACCTTCTTCAATATGTATTTTAAGATTTTTCAGACATAGTTTTTCTCCACAAACCAAAGAAAAAAGATCTAGTTCCTTGCGCCGTTACACGCTATTCTATCAGTCCAATTAATTGGGTGGCTCTTAATTGCTTCTCAGAATTACTCTTGGAGGCGTCGGACGGTCTATAGTATCTTTATCAGCTGTAAAAACTTCAAGAGATACTTCATGAACGTGCTCAAGTATCGATACATTGGCGTCACTTCCCCTTACTTATGAGATACTCCCAACTTTAGCCGAGTTTTTGAATATGGGAGCGGAATTTGCATCGCAAAAAATTGGCCGAACACTTTCTTGAGAGGGCACTTTTGGAGGCACAAAAAATGGGTCAGCACTTGTTTTTGTTGGAACCCACTTCCTCATTCGGTTACGGTTAAATTTCTCAAACATCTGTAATGGGTGTTTGTGATAGTTTTTAGGTTTTGTTGTTTCGGGGAACCGGGGGTTGTTTATGGGATTGCTCAAATGAAACGTTAATAGTTTTTACTAAAGTTCTGATTCTGTTTGGACTGGAAGTGATGAGCCGCGTATTTTATCAAGATAAAATCTTGATAAAATACGCGGCTCATCACTTGAGAGTTTCGTACTGTAACAAAATTTTTTTACGCCCGACTGAATGTCGGCTATCGCAGCAAAAGGTAGCCTATCTCGTTTCTCTGGATGTAATCTATCTTCATGCCGAATTTTATCTTAGGCTTAGGAGTGAAATGTAACAGACAGAGAGACAGTTATAATTATATCTATACTTATAGCTGTCTCTCTGTCTGTTATCCTATATTAATATAGATTCTATAGATTACATTTCTTATTCATTTTGTAGGATGGAAGTTTATTTTGTACAGACGATAGCACAATAAGTGTGTCAGTTGCACTACGAAAGTTGCCTCTATTACGAACTGTTGAACCGATTTAGAAAAGGACATAGAATACTTTTAGGCGCGAGAACCGATAACCAAGCGGGCGGAGCCGGGGGCGTCCGCTAGTCTTCTAAAAGATGGAGGCTATTGCTTGTAAATAATTTAACAGGCCGTTACCTTAAGTGGGGGCAAGGAAAAACTGAAATTATGCAAATTACATTAGCGTTTTCACGTTGTAAGCCCCCATTTATAATAACGAAATGAATTGTGAAATGTATTTCAAAAGCAGTGCTGGGGAATCTTTTAGGCCGTTAGTACAGTGGACAGCGCATCAAATGTAGCAATTCGACCTTGAGACCGCCCTTACTTCGTTAGTAATAAAGGCGGCTTTCCTAGAGCAACTGTTACGCTTGATGTTCTGTCGACAGTGAAGTCGAAGAAATATCCGAAAAAAATATTTTTTACATGGAAAAGGTTTGTAGAGTCAAAGGAAAAATTATACTGTGCGTTATTAGATTTTATGACGACGAGAGAGAAAGCGTTAGAAATGTCTAAATTTTATACTACGTAAAAACTCTTGTAGTTGAGATCGATTAGCCGCGAACATTATGCATTTTAATGAATTTAATATTATTTTTAACCTCCGACGAAAAAGATGGGTGTTACAAGTTTTACGTGTCTGTCTGTGTATCAAACAAATATACCGATTTTGATTATTTTTTGTTTGTTTGAAAGCTGACGTGATCAAGAGGCTTCCTAGCTATAATTTAAGAAGATCAGTTCAGGCGTTTGAAGACTATGTGTTTTATTATATTATTTATATTTGTTTACTTTTACTTCGGTGGCATATCCATGAGATGCGAACCTTGAGCTGATCCTGTACCAAATATAAAATAGTCTGCGCGGGATGCTCAATTCTTCAGAAATTACTCTTGAGAATAGTCTCAATGAGATGGTGCTAAATAGATGATTAATATATAAGGCCGAGGTTAACTTAAAATTTTCAATTATATATTATTGATAAATGCATCTCCTAAAGTTGACTGTGAACTTATTAATTGTGTTGATGTTGCTATATTTGAACTTCGAGTTCACGTTTCAGTTTATTAATTGAATAGAAAGATAATTTTCCCGCTTATCCGGCTCTGTACATGTTTGCGAAAACTTTTAAACCGTTATTTTACCAGCTACATCAAATGTGTATGACAGTTTGTTTACTTAGGTCTCCATCGGTTGGGGTATCATCACCAAATTCAGTTAACACATCACGATCGGCTCTACTCTACCCCTTACTGCGCGATTGACGTGCGCGGTCTCCGATGGTCACAGCCAGTCAATTAAGTACAATTCCAGCCGACGACGGCAGACTTGAATCAATAATGTTTGCTAAGGTCGAATGGGTTATAATTGTGAAGAGAATTAAAAATCATGATACGGTTTGTTATTTTAACCTTTTTAAAGGCAAACAAGCATTATTCCCGCCTTATAGCGGTTACTGTATCCCAGAGGTTCCCAGACTTTTTTCCCTTTCGAGATACCTTTTCTCATAGACCGCTTTCAAAATTTAGCAGTTCCGGTGGACCCCCTGCAGCTACATTTCTACCATGTTCCCGAAACTCGACAAAAATTTGCTTTTTTTTCTCCACGTAGACCCCCGGCCCCGTCCAGTCTCCTGTGGACCCCTGGGGGCGCACCTGTACCACTTTGGGAACTAAGGCTGTAACCAATAGACGCTCATAGCCCCTTGGACACTACTCACGTATTGCCTACCTAGTAAAAATAAAAAAAGAGTTATATTGACAGCATATGATGGGAAAGAGACGAGACCCTCTGCTGCCATCATCGCAAAAAAACCCACAAAGTATTTACTATTAAAATATCTAAACAAAAGAAAAATCACGTCCTGAGGCGGGAATCTAACCCGCGACCTTTCACAATCTAACAATCTGAGCTGCCCAGGACTTGGGATGACCATGTGAAATTCTTCTAGTCTATCTGTATTTGCGTTATAATGTGCCCTACAATGTGTAAATATAGGTACAATATGTATATTACATCCGAAACAAATATTGTTATTCAGCTTACAATCTTTAGTAAGGTGGAGGTAGTAGACCTTGATTATAAATATACGACTCCGAAGTGGTCGCTTCCGATTATGTTTGTGAACTAAGATCTCACTTTAAACGGAATTTAGGCCAACTTTAAGAATTCTCGTAGATCTTGAGTATCTCTGAAATACTATAATAGCATTTTATTCGAACCAAAAACACCTGACCTTTTAAAACGTTTACATAATTATCATGATCTCAGCCTCCGTTCTAGTGAGTCTTCAAACTCCTGCTCATTTCACTGGGTTTTCTTTAACTCTATACTGTGACTGCTATTCGCCTTTGGGACCACACTTCTCTCATATATCATATTGGCTTCTAATCAGTTACAATTTAGAAGAATGATACGTGAGCCATTTGCTAAAATTTAAACTTACTTGGTACGGTATTAATAGACAACTCGGTGTTCGTCACTTGAGTTATCAAAATAAGTTTGCGAACAATTCATATCTATCAGAAAATATTTGAATATTGGGGGCTGTTTATCGTATCTGTGTTCCGACAGCTGTCAATGCTGGATACCACACTCACTGAAGTATTTTTTAAGCCGCGTAAAGACTCCCAGCGGGAGTTTATGACATTTGAAAACTCGTTGGGTCTGAAATGTGTAGCTTGACAGGTAAATGAAAAAACGTCATTTGGCTGCGATCCTGTAAGTTTTAGGTGTTTCCATAGTCAGGCACTTCAAATTGGAGTGGCAAATACCGAGTTATTCGCCATTTCGCCCGACAAAAACTTGCCCGATAGGACGATTGGCACCTTTCGAATTTACCTAATATTTCTGTCGTCAAATCGCCCGACCATAAAAATGTGAGGTAACGACCATAAAAATGTACAGTCAACTACTCAGTAGTTTTATTTTAAAATTTAATACAATGTCGTTTTATTCGAAGTCGTTTCTGAAATTTAGTTTCAAATTTTTCACCTGGCTGTAGGTAGTTTGTAACGAGCGTGCGAGTTGACGACAGAAATATTAGGTAAATTCTAAAGGTGCCAAGTCGCCCGAAAGGGCGAGTGGTTTTCGGGCGAGATGTTGAATAACCCCAAATACCATCCCCATTTCTCTTTTAGCCAATTTCGCTTTTAAAGTATTATTTTCGTAATTATTACAGTTACCGGGCATACCTATTCTTTGGCAAAACAATGAAATTTGGTCCTGAAACGACAGACCAAAATAATTAGAAAAGTTCGCCTTAGAGGTCCGCTACAGGTACCCTAACAAAGTAAACATTCAATAAAAGCGTGGCATTTGCCTACATAAATGCTGAATGAAATTTTTAAATTCGCGATCGAGGTGTGCGGTGTGGCGTCGACCATGGCGAAAGTTGCTTTGTTTTTGTAATCGAAACCTGAGCGCTTAAACCACTATGGACTTACCTCACCATGCTTTTCAAACAAAGAACACGGTATTTTTTGGGCTTTTATTCCGAATAATTTTGAACAGCAATGTGATATATAAATATTATAAAATCTTACTATAGTTTTACCTCCAGCCCGCCTAGCATGACCACCGAAACGCGATATGATACGATATGATAAAGCTATTTATCGCTTCGAACTGTCAAAAATCATTGGATATAACCGTCATCTTGAAATTTTATCGAAACCGCGAACTTGTATTGTATATAGACATGTTCTCAGTGTCGATAAAATTTCAAAATAGCGGTTATATCCAATGATTTTTGACAGTTCAAAGCGATAAATAGCTTTATCATATCGTATCATATCGCGTTTCGGTGGTCATGCTAGGCGGGCAGCACCCGTACCACCATCTTTTATCGCGATCCAGTTTAGGATCTATACTGAGTAGAATCGTTAATTCGTATTCTTACTACGACGCTATCTACGACTATGACAGCGATGCAGTTTAGGAACCAATTGCCGATACTGAGCCGAGCGGAATATGAATCGCAATTATAAAGATGGTGGTAAGGCCCCAGCTCTATCTATATTTTAAAAGTAAAAAGTAGTGGTTGTTATATTAATGCAATAACAATACGCAAAAAATAACTATAGTATGGCATTTTCATGTTTGTCTTAAAAATAAACGGGGGGCTATTAAATATTTTTAATTGAAAATTCTAAATAATTATACCTACTCACCCTACATAAGTAGGATTGCTGTTCAATTATTATTTTTTATACAACTGGATGACAAACAAGCTGACGGCCCACCTGGTGGTAAGCGGTAACCGCCGCCTATAGACACCTGCAATAACACGGAAAAATCACTTGTCATCCTAAGGCCTAAGATGAAATGCCGTTCACGCTCAGTAAATACACTGGCTACCATTCCCTTCAATCCGAAACACAGCGAACTATTTCACGGCTGAAATAAGAAAGACGGTGGTACCCACCCAGACGACGCTGCATGCGGGCCTACCACCTAGTGAAATTAAAATTATTTTAATCCCAGGCTTTATACATTTGTGGTCCTCTCCTTTGTCAAAATACCCTGATAATCTATTATGTTTATGCTACACAACAAAAGCTACAACCCTAGCGACTTGTATGTTACAAGGACGCTGCGGAGCTTACATTCTGGAATATACCTACTAAAGATATAGTTTTAGAAGTGTGTCGGCTGAAAGCGCGTGTTAATAGACTTGATTGAAGGTGTAAGGTTCTTGTAATTAAGGTAAATCCTAATTAATCTGCGGTTGCTTGCTATAACCATGCAGTAGTAGGTATTACTTGTCGGGACAACAATAGCGAGATGGACAAGATTAATTAGGATTTGAGGTTTAAGGAAACAGTTAAAAATGATTAGAAAGAGCAACAAAATAAAATCTATTTACTCTGGGCCTTACAATATAATCAGGAGATAGTGCCTCTGCTACCAACACAGCCCTTTGTCAATGTGCTATCTAACACTTCGAAGAAGTATAATTTGGCTGCGATCTTCTGTAAGCTTACTAGGTGGTAGGCCCGTGTGTAGGGTCGTCTGGGTAGGTACCACCGCCTTTCTTATTTCAGCCGTGAAACAGTTCGCTGTGTTTCGGATTGAAGGGAAAGGTAGCCAGTGTAATTACTGGGCGTGGACGGCATTTCATCTTAGGCCCCAGGATGACAACGCATCTGCAATATCAAGTGATTTTTCCGTGTTATTGCAGGTGTCTATAGGCGGCGGTTACCGCTTACCACCAGGTGGGCCGTCTGCTTGTTTGTCATCTAGTTGTATAAAAAAAAGCTACAGGTTCTCAGTTAGATGGTGATCCGAGTGGAAAATACCTAGTGGTAACTCTTTTGTGGATAATCTGCCGCCTAAATGAATTGAAAATTATTCCATTTGAACGATTTTACGTGTATTCATTTGCCACTAATAAAGTCCAAAGAAACCTCCGTAACTTATTTGCTATGCGTCGAAAAAACTTGTGGCTGCAGTAGGTACTTACATTCTGTCGTACAGTCGTAAACAACAGTTTTTGTACCTTATTCAACTGTTATAGGACCAGTTTTTGCAGAGCAACTATTGAGGTCTTTATTAGTGTTGTTTTGTTAGTGAAAGTAGACGTCTATCGTCTTTGTACTATTTTTAATTTCTCTTTCAAGGCCGTTGTTTTGTGACGTCCTTTTATGATTGGCTACTCGACTCTGTAAACGCTAACCTCCTTTTTAAGTATTTGATAAGTGTACTTCAGGGAACGAAAGTTAAGATAGATTAAGTTTTTGTTCAAGTGCTGTTGTTCGAACATTTACATAACGAAAATGATTTGAATATTAATTATAAGTTGTAGGTATAACAGCAAAAACATGTCGTTGGAATATTACTCTTATATATAGTGGTCTATAGTGTAAAGCTTTGTCTGTTTTTAGTAAAGTTATTTCAACATAGTCAGTCCTTTTGTTTTAAAAGCCCCACGTGCAAAGTTGAATGGATTTCTAACATAGCTAAATGTAGAAGATACTGGGGTTTATTAAGTAAAAGCAGCCGTTTTTAGCCCACAACAAAAGAAACTATAAGAAAGAGACAACAAAAGGATTGTGCATCAATAAAAAAGATAGAAATACAAGAGATAAGCTTGTAAGTAACAGTAATTGTATTTGTTGGAGAACTGCAGACGCCATTGATGAACAATACAGATTATCAATGAAAATAATCTCTCACAAATATAAGACGAAGACCGTTGAAAATTCCAACATTGGTACATATCTATTCAAATTCTACTATCGGATTTTTAAAAACACAATAACAAAAAAGGAACTTTAAGGGACCTCGATTTTAAATTAGCATAGATTTATTTTCTAAGTGAAGTAGACCGTCTACAGAAGTTACAAGTTGATAATAATTTGAATACAACATCTATGCTGTCTTTGTAACTAAGTAATTATTGATGCCTAAGACGCAAAATCAGATGTACCTAATGCAAATATTGCTTTCGACAGGGATTAGGAATAAGAACAATTATAATATAATGATTGGATGCATCTTTTGGCAGGATAATAGTAATGATATTATATCACTATCTTTGTCTCAAAGAAACTTTATCTATTCAGCAAATTAATATTCATAACTCAGAAGCTAAATAAACGCAGAACGTCGTCCTTTGTTTCAAAATGATAAGTATGTTTATTAAAGGAATTGGAACGAGCCGGAATATTTTGTGCTTAATTCATATGAAACGTCGACACCAATGAGTGAAGTCATTTACAAGAGTCGAAGTATTCGAACTGTTTATCGACTTTTATTACAATGTATGCAGCAAAGATATGCCGCTCTAGTTGAAGCACTTTTGCAATAATCCCTCTGCCACTCCCTCGGTTTTATCTATTTGAGTAAACTCTGCTATCACTGGCTAACCTCAAAGTGTATTTTAGAACGGGTTTTATCGATATTATCGCATTATCGCGACCGTTATCGTATCAGTTCCACCGACTGGATGCCAATGTTGGAAATACCTATATTATGAAAAATAAGTTTGGGATTTTGAGATCCTACCTTAAGCAAGTTTGCAAATTTCATCACAGATCAAGCGGATTCTGAATTTTATCGGCCATTAGACATGTTACTCGACTATATCATTGTAAGAATCCCCGATTTATGATAGCAATAAGAATAACGGCACCAATATCTCTGTAGCCCATCCCCAATGCGAGAATCAGTCGGGAAACCCATTTGTTACCTGGCACCCTCAAATCGCATAACACTTAGTAAAAGTCGAAACCGAATACCTTCAGATGTGCTAAAATGATCTTAGTTATCCGACCTTGTTCCAGGTCTCTTTACGTGTGGCACGATGAAGACCTTCTTTAAGTTATAAAGTAAAAAGCCTCATCAGCATTTTGGATTAGTTAAAAGCAAGATGGCCGCCGCCGTGCTCAGTTAGTACGTTAAGGTATTAAGTGGCTCTCGCAAGTACTTTATAATACGTAATTATTCTCGGGTGTAAGTGATTTAGGATTAACTATCTCAATTTCTTGATATACCTACATACTTGCAGAATGGATATGCCTTAAACTTACACCTTTTGGTAAGTAATGATATGACATGATATTTTCTTTGTATGATACAGTTGGGATGTTGCCTAAGTTTGATTCTAGCGCTATGTTTCACAAATTCGCAAAATATACGCTACTGTTACCCATAACAGTTCAAACTTAAAAGATATGGAATATTGTTTTAATCGTCTTAAAATTTATCAAATCTTTTAATGATATTAGATTTCTGACTTATAATTATAAGATTAAACGAACTTACCTTAAGTGAAGTTCTATCTTAATTATACGAAGCTCCTTGTCCGAGAGGGTTTAACGTGTAGTAACGCTGATTGTACCAGCGCCGATCACAATTTTCAAAGCTATAAAAAAAAAATTGTTTCTCTCATATGGTAACTCTAAATGTAAGTCATTACGTTCGAAGATTATTTTTGGAACAACCCTACAATTGGGATAATACTTGTATTAGTGGGCGGGTTTTTGGGACTGCCCTCTCGGACAAGGAGCTTCGTATAATTAAGATAGAACTTCACTTAAGGTAAGTTCGTTTAATCTTATAATTATACTCTCTCCTTGTCCGAGAGGGTTTAACGTGTAGATGTTTGAAGATGGGGTTGTGAAAAAATAGAATTTAGATATCTATATTATATTAGTATAGATGTTTAGTCCAACACCTTACTAATTAATTTACAAAATAATTAGATTTTTATACAAAACCCTATAAAAAAATAAAAAACACAATTGTTATTTTAACTATCGCTTAAAATTTTTAGCAATGCCGAATGGGACATTTATATGCTTATTGCAGGAAATGTTTCAGAATTTTGACTCAGAATTTTAAACTGAATTTTGTATGTAAACACTCCTGTTGGCTTTTTGACTCAATCAATATTTAAACCAAATCGGCTTGCGGTCGACACCGAAGCATATCTTGTGATAAGAGTAGAGAAGACAGTTAAAACCACTAATACTCATTTCCTGCAACATTAGTTTGATCCAAATGAATTTTAGATTGAATTGATGAAATCTTGTGTTTTTTATAATTGTTTCTATTGATTTATTTATGATATAAGTGTATTCATAAAGTACTTGTCTTATTATGATTTAATGAAAGTGACAAGATAGGATACATTTCTATCCTCATTTAAAAAGATTTTTAGATACAATATGGCTGTAAAGTACCTAGTTACATAGGTTTTTATTATTTCGATAGTGGTCACTACTGATTGTCACTTTTAAATGATTTTACTTGATGTTTAATGAAGTCTTTCTGCTTTCAAGTCATGAATTGTAATAAATCAGTTGATGAGGTCCTTTAATAACATTTTTGATTTATCATTGCCTTATTATTGCATTAAATATTTTTAATACCAGTTCTGGATTCCAATCATATATGTATGTCAGTAAACTGAAGAGGCTCCTTCGATTAAAATGTTTTTTATCTCTAAATCAATTCAATTTTAGGTCATTGTAATGTTGACCTGGTATTATTCATTTTATATAGTTTAGGTACCATATAAGTAATGATATTGTTTTTACAAAACATTGACTTAGGCATTTTTATTTGTTATATAAAGCACAATGCTCTACTATACCTACAGGTGTTATGATATTGAAATTTAGAGCTATTAATTTAGATTTAAGTAGGTAGGTATTTACCATGATCAGGTTGATTATTGATGTATTATATTTTAATTATTTGACTTTTATTTTAGTACATACAAAAAACTTTTGCTGGCATGTCATGGACATATTATTATTTTGTCCCAATATTTCACTTCTTATTGATGAAATTTAATGTGAAATTTTTTATTTCATAATTGCAGAAAGGCCACTACTCGATACCTATGTGCATGATTATTCATTATGCCTGCATGCGCACCATATGTACAGGATAAATAACTATGATGCTTATATTATGTATAGGTACATTGTACCAAATGGCCATTATATTTCTAATAATAAATCATATTGTCATTTTTCAACATTAATAATTGTCAATATTGCAATTCCTTGTTTTTATACTTGGCCGATAGTTGATTTGCAGCTAGGATAAGCTGGATATAAATTTAATAACATAAATCATTGATTTAAGCTCAGTATCTAAAAAAGAACTAAAAATAAAAAACCTTGTGTGAATTGCACCCGGTAGTAGGTACTTCATATGGACACTTTTATATATTAAGTACATAGCAATAAATCAATTTCTCGTATTGTGTCAAGCAAGATGACTTTTTATAAAAATACCACAAATAAAATTTGTAAAAATTCAATCGGTACTATCATTAAGTACAACAATGTCTAATATTTATTATTGTTGTGGGGATTCAATCTATGCCCCCCCCCCCCTCGATTTTCATGTATCCAACAACTGTGGTATTATGTACTCTCGATAATGTTTCTTATTTTATCATAACAATTATTTTTACTCATAAAATATAGTTGTTAATTCTGAGTAGTTATTATACCTAATGGTCTTTTTATTAAGACCCATTTCCATTTCTAATAGACAAGTTTATTTCAACAGTTATTAATTTCAACTTAGCTATTTTATATAATTCTGTACAAGTAGAATTGTGAAAATACTCTTAATTTTCAAGTTCTTTTAAAAATATAGGGCATCATTTATATCACTTTATTAGGTCTGTATTGTAAGAAAATATTGCAATGGAATTGAAATAATGATTAGTTATAATAATCATTTCTTATTTTCTCTGTCTTATCTCATTTATTCATTTCATAAAATCTGTGCAATGAGGTACTTCATAAGGTGACATTTCAATGAAAAAAAATCCCATCATTTTATTACAATTGGGTTACTAGTTTATCTGTGTAACTAATTTTTTTCTAAAGTAATGTTTTTATTTGGAATTATTAAAACAATATCTGAAAGCTTGTTTCTGAATCTTCTGGTGGTTTTGTTGAATAAATAAAGTAGGAAAGTTATGGTATTTGCTGTGTGTAACTGGTTGTTGCAACCAATGATCTGTTGGTCATGGTCACTGAAGGTTTATAAATTTTCTTTATGTTTGAACAGCTGTTTGATTTTTGAATACACTGTGTAGCTTTAACCTGTCAAGCATGAGATTCCAGACACAATTGATTTTTCAATTATCATAGCCACCCGGAGGTATATCGCGGCTTGACAGATAGTATAATCTTATTAAGTATTTATCAATGGCTGATCATTCATACAGTGATAGCAATTTTTCAGGTCATTGAATATCATTTTGGTATGCTAGAGGGTAAAGTTTTGATGAACCATAAAAGCATTGTGTAGCTAAATTTTATAGCACTTCCTCAGGCTATTGATAAACATTTATATAACTTACAGCAATTTTCAGGTTATAGAATAACATTTATTCAGGTTATAGAATAACATAATATATATCTTGATGTTAAAATTATTAATTAAATGCGGCAGCATTATCTAGCCCCCATGTGACAAACATTGGCCCAAGTTAATAAGTAAACTTTACCGGTACTTTATTGTAGAATTATTTGTCAGTCAGTCCGCAAGGTGATGGGGCTTGTTCTGATTATTAAATTACATGTACAGCTACTTTATGTTCATCATCACTAGCCTATATACGTCCCACTGCTGGGCACAGGCCTTCCTACATGGGAGAAACACATGAGGAGTTTGGGCCATAACACCACCACGCTGGCCCAATGCGGGTTGGTACTTTGTTACATATTTTAAATATGATTAATGGCTATTTTTACATTTTTGTAGCTATCACAATTATTCATATTGAGTAATCTCTCTGCCTTATAGTTGTCTGGTAGAGATCGCTTCTAGCAATAAGATTGCCTTTTTGGCATATTGTGTTTGTTTTATCTCTGTACCTTTGTATATCTACTTGATGGAAGTTAGTAGAAGTTTCTATTTCAGTGCAAGGGTCTAGCCATAGTAGCTAGACCTGTTCAAGTGATTGCCTTTAAATCTACTTTATGGTATTAGTTATACTGTTTCTTTCAGTGTATATTGCATTTCATTTGCAGTGTATATCTCTAGTGTGATAATGCTTGTTCAGCTAAATAGTTGGTTGTCTAACCGCAGTGTGATAGTAGTTTTAAAGAAGATTACAGGCATTGTCTAACTGCAATGTGATAGCACTTGCCCAGGTTATCAATAAATTCATTTCTACTTCACTGTAGAAGTTTTAAAACAAGAGTACGGGCATTGTCTTAACACAATGTAATAGCATTTGCCCAGGTTATCTATTAGCATTCATTTCTTTTTCATTTAAATTAGAGCATTGTCTAACCGCAATGTGATAGCGCTTGCTCAGGCAAGTAATGTGATAAACATTTTCATTTCACTGTGTTGTTTAACCTCAATGTGATAGCAAATGCTTAGGTAAATAGTGTGATAACCTTTTCCATTTAATTTCATACCAATTTGAGCGTTGTCTAACCGCAATGTGATAGCGCTTGCTCTGGTAAATATTGTGATAACCTTTTTCATATAATTTCATACCCATTTGAGCGTTGTCTAACCTCAATGTGATAGCGCTTGCTCGGGTAAATATTGTGATAACCTTTTTCATATAATTTCATACCCATTTGAGCGTTGTCTAACCTCAATGTGATAGCGCTTGCTCGGGTAAATATTGTGATAACCTTTTTCATATAATTTCATACCATTTAGAGCGTTGTCTAACCGCAATGTGATAGCGCATGCTCCGGTAAATAATGTGGTAACCATTATATGTACTTGACGGTAGAAGTTTTAAATTAAGGCATAATCTTACTGTTCATTCACCTATTAATGAAGGCACTTAATATGAGTCTTCTGTTTCCTGCCTTGAGTAGGTATTTCTCATCATAAAAATTTACTTCTTGTAATTTCCTCTCTAAACCCTATATGCCAGACATAATTTTAATTGTCTTTGTTATGTTATAATTGTCACTTACGACATCTGGGTGTTAAAGATTTAGGTAATAGATAGGTATATGACACTTGTAGTTACCACAGAACAGTTAAAGTTATCCAAAAAGTCATATTATTTTCACTTTTTGTAATCTTCTTTCTGTCCAAAGTAGGTGATTTACTTACTCCTTTTCTTTTTCCCTTTTATTTCCAAAAATCTAATTAGAAACACTAATAAAACACTGCATAAGCACTTTAAATAGGTATACATTTTTGTCTATCGCTCAAAATGAGCTATTATTTATGTTTTTAATATTTTACATGCCATTGGCAAATATTGGCAATACAAGAAAAAATAGTGTGTAAATTGATAAAACCTATAAAATATCGGAAATCATAAGCCTTGTAAAAATTCTTACAATAATATCTGGAGGGTTATATTGCTAGGTAAGTAGTTTAGCTAGATTTTCTAGATTTTAGTAGTATTATTTTGATATTTTTAGGTTATGTCATAATATTCCAACAGATTAATTCTGTGACGTTTCATATTACCAGTGAGAATTATTTCTCACCGGATAACGTAACGATAATGTAATATGAAATACATACCTTCAATCTCCAAATAATATTAACGTTTTCACAACAAACCTTGACCTTGTTTGCTAACGGAATACCTGACCGTGTTTGGGAATAAAATACTGCATCGATATCCTGTTATTAGTGAACACATAATAACACTAGATTAATAATTCTTTAAAATTTGGATCACAGATCGTACTTTTTATTGGTTTAAATTGTTAAATTAATAATTTTAATGAGAGAACCAAGTGACAGCGCTGTGCACAAAAAACGTAATGACTTACATTTAGAGTTACCATATGAGAGAAACAATTTTTTTTTTATAGCTTTGAAAATTGTGATCGGCGCTGGTACAATCAGCGTTACTACACGTTAAACCCTCTCGGACAAGGAGAGAGTATAATTGATTGTAACAAATATTATTATGACAAATATGAATAAAAACATACATATTTCATAGTTATTATTTATTTTGTCAAAATGCCCATACATTTCTTAGTTCCGTAGATTTAGTATGGAGCGTTTTTAGACGATGCGCCGCAACACATCAAACATACCAGTATATCTGTGAAACTATTGATCTTAGACATACTATTATTATTTTTAATTTTCTTTTATGCGTTATATACCTACTTCTTATTTATGAAATAAAAAAAAATTACAACTACGTAATAAGTTAATAACGTACAATGAAATACGTAATAACGTATTTCATTCAATATATTTCGTCGTAACCAGTAAGAATGTGAGTAGGCATTGTTTCCTCTAAGTGAATTCAACTGTTGTGCTGTACATTTGATTGATTGATTCATGTTTCTAAGAATCTAACTTTTGATCAATATGATGATAAAATTTTATTAACACCTAGCTATTTTATACATATAAATACTTAATACAAAGAAAACGGTCTTCAAAAAGCGTTAAACAAAATCGATGAGAAATTCAGATAGTTTTTGTTTCCAATAGTAAAAAACTTTCCTTCTTTACTCCTTTACAAATGGCTTCGTAATTTATTAATAAAAGATCTTTAGTAATATAGTAACAACATATTGATAGTATGGCGATGATGATCAATGTTCGTACAGTCTCTACAGTATTACTTCTGACTTTATAACGAGATTGTTCTTCGGATTTGCCTGTTTTATCATCAACTTCCCAAACACGTTTCGCCGCTGGCACTGGCTCAAGCCTTTTTACATGGAAGAAAACAACGAGTAGCCATTTTTATAAATTTACTTTAATTATTATCCACATTTCACGATAAGCATTTTTCAAACGAATTCCGTTACGATCTCAGCTCACACTTCTGTTAATTTATTTTAATTTTATCTAGAATTTATCGGCTACAATGCCAATCTGCAATAATTTGTTGCTACAATGAGAATTATACTTATGTTTCAAGTTATCTTAATAAAAAATAAGATCATTATTTCTTAAGATTATCATCGCGCCGGTGTTTTTTATTAACCCGCCAAGCATTAGATTCCAGACACCATTGATTTTTCAATTATCATAGAGAGGTATTACGCCGCTTGACAGATTAATAAAACATACTCTCGACAAACAGGCTAGGCGACCTGATAGTAGGAAAGTGACAATTGCTGCGATTGTAGAACTGCTTTTTTAAAGAATGCCAGGTTGAATCGCTGAGGGAGGAGGGGAGGGAGTTTACACATCCTTATTGTCCATGGCAAGAAGGTGCACGCTAATACGAAAGTTTTTTCTAGTTGTTCAAAAACCTGCAACAACATACAAAAACTTTTAATTTTCAATTAAAAGTCAGTACGGATGCAAACTTACTAAAGTTTCATTGCATGTAGGGTATTTCTCCGAGCCCATTAATTCTGTTTCAGTGAAAACTACTCGGAAACCACTGAGATGGACTCGTACTAACATTCAACGTGCATATGTCAGTAGTTACATACGAAACGGTAAATCTATTTAAGTATTACAGAATCAACTAGGGGCAAAGACTCAACGATAAAGTTAAACCAATTAAACATAATTAGTTGACTTCCATTTCGCACATTTGAACTCGAGATAACAGTGTCACGTTAATTAATATCTACCTACAACCCACAACTGTATCCCTGATAAATTGAGTCTAAGAATGTTGATGGAAAATTTGGTGTTGTCACAAATTCAATGTTTTGTTCAAGGAACAAAGATTTCAATTGATTGTGCCTGATTTTAACTTGAACTGATACGTCCTTCGATAAACATGCGTCAAACGGAACGCTGAACCAATAGAATATCTTAATGATAAGAGCGAAATCAATACCAAATTACAAAACAACGATGCCAGAATAAAAGCGCTCGAGAACAACAAAAACAAATAACGGTCATAACTATAAAAACTAAGTAGAAACTAGAAAAAGAATATAAAACAAAGTAACGGAGACAGAAAGGAGCTTGGAACATTTTCAGGAATTTTGTGGGTAAGCGAAGCTATCAAAAGTAAAAGGTATTTTAAGAAACAGATTATCTCCTGTTTGACCTGTTTTGATTTGAGCATCTTTGGAACTAAACCTGTTTCATTCCTATATTTACATTATTTTTGTACTAGGCTATGGGCATTTGACCACAATCTGACCCTATTATAAGATGGAATACCTACTTTATGCTGAGACGGACGTACGGATCGATGAAAAATTGAAATGTACTCATTGAAATTTATGGTTTTATTCAAGACTTCATGTAGGCACTAAATTAATATGGATTTCACTGGAGTGCGCATAAAATTAAAATATATATTCAATGGAATACCACGCGAAGCGTGCACAACTATAGTTCAAAACAGAACATAAAACGGTAAACTTTACTCTTAATCCGGGTTATATTGTAGCCCCTGAAGCAACTTATCTAAATCCGATTAACTCTGATGGTGTTAGTAACTAACTTTGTCATTTGTTATTTTACGGTACCTGGAATATTTTTGGTAATCCATTCCCTATTCCTGACATTCCATGGAGGTATTTGCAATGTAGTTGCGATTGCTTTTCGATATGCAGATCGCCAAGATATGGCATTCGCTGCCGGCATCTGTGTTCAGTTTAGGAATATATACGCATTGGACTGGCATTAATATTAAGATATGGTACACAAATTCTTGTTCAATCAAAAACAGTTGTTGCAGTAGTGAGCTTTCATAAACAAATAGATAATTCGATAACCAATGTGTTCGTGACAAGTTAAATAGTATTGTGTGTGACAAGTGTAATTAAGTATGTAACTATAGTAGAAGAACACGCAGTAGACATCTCTCCACTCTGGCATCAACATTGAACAAAGAATTTCTCTCTCTCTCTCTCAACAACCAAGACACTGAATCTACTCAAGTAATTGATTGTCCAGCATAGTGAAAATCTTATATGTGGGTCGTCAAAGGGTCCGATACAATGAATTATACCACCGAGACTGGCATAAGTGTTATTCAAATTTATTTTAACGTAAATTTGAAGCTAGTCAAATTAAGAAAATCGGAAAAGATAAATTCTGATTTTCAGAAACAGCTTTGAAAGACTAAAGTGTAACTGTGATGATTGCAAAGTTTAAGATTAAATTAATCTAGCCTGCAGAAGTTTGATGAAGTTTGGTGTCAGGCTGTCACAGTGACTAAGGAACCGTGTCTTGTAATGTAAATAAGTTGACTGTAGGATATAATTTTCCAGAACTCGACAATACAAAAGTTTTGATCAAATTGGACCAAAATCTTCTAGATGAAAATGCCATCAATAAATATATTCAATTCTCATTCTTTAATACCTACTTTGCCCAGAGATCATTATATATCAAGATAGTGGTATCGTAATAGCAAGATATTACTTATTACTTATACGTGATTACTTTCCTCAACAGGAATAACGGAGTCTTAATAACGTCGTCTATTGGGAGTAAATATTGTTAAATATTCACAATCTTCCAAAGGATAAATGGAGAAAATCTTAAGCTTTAACTAGACAGCGCCGAAAGCAGCTTTTAAAATATTTTTTTATTTTTTCCACCCTTCTAAATTAAATATACATAAAAAGCTTTAAAAGAATATCTCGCATACTAGAGTAGTTGACTCGAGTTTCATTACAGATAATTTTTCGGAAATTCCCATAATTTCGTAAAGAACGGCGAAAGTTATGTTAAACCTTTCTTCGCATCGCCCATTCATAAGTTATATTAAATTGTTTTTTTTTCTTATAAAACCACATACCTCCAGTTGGGCCGTCATTTTATTTGTCATCGAATTGTATTTAAAAAACTTAACCGGATTTAACTTGCGTTTGATTAGATGTTACATTAAATTATTGTTATAAAACGTTGTCACGGGAAGACTGAATTTGTCAATTCTCTTTGGTACTCACAAGAACAAATCGTCGTAAGACACGGCTACATGAGACGACTACATGAGACGACTTTGTTATGTCTATTTAATTGAAATTTGATCCTCCTGCATTCAGTAATGTGTACTGAATTTAAGGAAGAATTCTACGCAGTAACTCGAACCAGCTTAATATGTGCTTTAATCGCTAATACCTCAAGACTACGTTTAACCGACATATCTAACTAAAGCGAGCATTATTGTAATGAACAGTAATCCACGGATTCCAGTATATCCATATTGTAAGGTAAATTCCCCTAAACTATCTTCACATGAATATAGATTTACCGTTTGACGGGAGTCGGTATTAAATTTTGGTCGAGTTTTATCAGCAGTTGGAGGTGAGGTGAATAATAAATATAACATTTCCTTGCTACAATCGCAAGAAACAGAGCGTTTTGAAAGTAAACCCTCGTGAATAGAAGCGTATCTAAATTGCATAATTGCTGTACTCAATTCGTGATATACGCGCATAGATGTTATGTCTTGATACTCTGTCGTTCTAGATGCTTTGTAAATGTATACCATTTGATCTAGAAATTCTCTATGCGATTAGGAGTTGTTGCTGCCATTTGATGGCGACGACGGTTGAATTTTTATTTCAATGATTAAAAGTTGTGTCGGAGTGAACCTTGTGTGTCTGTGTTGACGAGCAATATGGAGGACTTTGGAAATAAATATTTACATGGTGTGAAAGCCGCTGCGAATTTCTCCGTTTTTTACGGAACAGAAGACGCAGCATGCCCACGCCTCCATCAAGGTACACCAGCAATCTAATGATGGTCGCAGGCAGCGCAAGACCGATCGTCGTGAAAATCTTTTTCCAGACATGATAGAGAAACAGACAGACAGACATTATCACATTGTTAGTTAACACATTTTTGTAAACAGACATACGAGTACATAATTATGGGATTTTCGAAGATTCAAAAGTGTTTCTGCAGCAAACGTCTTTCGACTGAAACGATGATAATGATGTTCCACCTCATCGAACTAGCATCTCGGAGACCACCATATGTTTGGCGCCAAATTCTCCCAAGATGCATTGAAATGTGTTACGCTCGCATTTGAATGCCATAACTGCGGAAACAATAAAATACAAAAGACTTGGCTGCATGAGCTTTGCCCACTTTGCCTTCCCTTTTATAGGGGGATATCGACTAAAAAATTTTGTAGCATATGTTAAAATTTATGCACGATAACAATTCCGCCGTCTGTTGTTTGAGAAGAATAAATAAACTTTATTCATAATCTTTGTTTCTTCCTAAGGGTTTATGACAAGAAAGAATAAAATGAAGATGTACTGCATATATTTCTTCAATAGAGCGTTTTAAGATAGGATATTTTGCAGTACCGTTTTCTTAGTACAACAGAACGAAGTCATTCTCTTGAATAATTTACATTCTTAGGTAGGTAGTTCCAATTTCAAATATTCTTCACGTGAATCTTTTAAATATGTAGATACTAGTTTTGATTTTCTCGCTTCAATTCCACTAAAATAATATTGCATAAAAGATGGTCTTAAATAGTAAAAGCTATAAGGCTATGAGAGTAATCTACTCTCTCATCGGACATTTCATTATTATTTTCACAAGTTATTAACTGCTTTTATGGTCTAGTGGTTGAGAGTATCTTCCACAGATTTAGCGGTCTAGGGTACTAGGTTATAGGGCTTGTCTAAGTCCGCCTGGCTAGCTACCGCCATTTTACATTAGTCTGCTGCTATAACAATAATGTTAAAAGCATTGTTGTGTTCCGGCAGGGGTATGATAGCCAGTTCCTTTCTTACCCCCCTGTGGTTGAGGGATCCGGGTGTGGCACACTTCTATCTTCGGCCTTATCATTAACTGCGGCTAAACTGGGCATCCTCAGTAAAGTACAACGGTACTTCAGTGCTGTACAGCTTCTTGCCCTTCATAAAGCACAAGTCTGTTCGTGCATGGAGTACTTCTCTCACCTGTGGGACGGCTGAACTCGCTCTGGATTCGGTGAAACGAAGAGCCAAGAAGGCTGATGAAAGATTGATGGGGCTTAAGCTTCGCAGCCTGGACCACCGCCGTAAGCTTGCTTGCCATAATTCTACAGATTGCGGAGTGTGTGCTCGGAAGCTTCATGAGATTATCCCGCCTAGCCCATTTCACCAGCGGACTACCAAGTGTTCGGCAGGCAACCACCCAAACCTGTTTGATATACCAAATATGCGCGTCATCTTTGTGATGCACACGGCCAGAGAGTGGAATGCACTGCAGGGCCTCGATGTTCTCTTTTGCTTACAACCTGAGCTCATTCATAGCTGGATTATATAGGCACCTTCTGGGTAAGCTGTCTACTTCGTCGACCTCCTTTTAACTTATCTCGGAGCAAGAGTGGGGCCAAAAGCTACCTCGTTTCGAAAAAAAAAATATATTAGGATTTCCTGTTTTTCTAAATAGCATCTCTATTCGAATTAGTTCGAAAATAGAATCCTGGACCTTATTTCTAGCTGTGCTTTCAAATAGCAGACAATTTTCGTTATTTGTTTAGGTTTTACTGCCTGAATTTAATTTGCAAGCCCATGTTCACGAAACTTGGCCTTCATCGGCCGTGTACGTGTTAAAACTGTTTGCAATAAATAAAATGTTACTTCAACTTATGAAATAAAAACAAATGACGTGAGACGTTCGTAGCAAACTTACGGGTAAAGGTGTAAACTAAAAATGTCTGAATTTACCGGTGTAAATTCAGACAGACAGAGACTATGACGTTGTTAGTTAATATATTTTTGTGATAGTTGTAAGAATGTGTTTTTTTTGACGATTTAAAAGTGCTTCTTTGTGGCCTATTTAAATAAAGTATTTTTTCTTTCTTTCTTTCTTTCAAGGGGGTAACTACGTATCACGAGGTTACTTCGAACGAGGAAATTTATATCATAATATTCATGATATAAATGGACAAAGAGCTCATGCTTAGTGCCTGGTATTGAAATATTGGTCTCAGTCAGTAGAAAGAGATTATCTGTCAAGGACAGACACCTCCTTTTGTATATATCGAAGTAGTATCATAGTGTTCTTACTTTTTACTATTAAAATATTCTTGTCTCTTGATTTTCTTCCTAACCTCGCAAACCTCGCAGTATGTCTAAGTTTCGGTATATTTATCTTTTCTGTATTTCCGTTTTTTAGCAATATACTCCCATCTTTTCCCAATTTCTTTTGCTTTCCACGACATTATCAAATACCCTTACCTATCATGATGTATACGGCTTTACTCAAAATTACTCCACTCCTCCCTAATAAGCCAAGACATTTGGAAGAAAATTCTAAAAGTTGATTACCAATCCCAACATGACATCGAATTCGTCAACGGTTTGTTTTAGATTATTAATTTTAGTGTTTTCCCCTTGATGTTCTTTTTTGTATTAAATTCATAAAGATTGAATTTCTTATAATTTTGTTTTTGCGTCTATGAATCATTTTGTTTATAGTAACCTTAAGAGTAATGTGTATTTG
Organism: Nymphula nitidulata; assembly: GCA_947347705.1. Classification (NCBI taxonomy): domain Eukaryota; kingdom Metazoa; phylum Arthropoda; class Insecta; order Lepidoptera; family Crambidae; genus Nymphula; species Nymphula nitidulata. Next base: position 15,594,009 of record OX374636.1, read on the forward strand.
CTAAGTAGTACTCCTAGTCAAAATAGGAACTCGAGACTCAAAGTGGTCTTAGCTTTACTAACGCTTTAATTTTCTAGAATTTATCAGATACCTTCTCCTTCCATGCGAGCGACTTATTTCGAGGAATATTGAATTGGTCCAGGTCAATAGATTCTCCTGGGATCCCGAATCCATACGCACGTTTGGAGGCACTTTCCCTTCAGACAAAAACATATTAAATCCCCCAAAGTGAGTTATTGGTTCAATATCAGTACACAAAAGATCGAGTACAATGACACAAGGTGATGCTCTCGGCCGCACAATGGGTAATAAATAGTACATCTAGGTATGTCTTTTTGTAATTCAATGTTTATTTAGGGTCGTATTACTACTTGAATAAACATTGCGAAGTAATGTTCAAGTTACGCCCGAAATAGTTCTGGATTATTTGAAGTGGGCAAGAGTAGCTTAAGTTGAGTGAGATTAAGTAAATTGTCTGTTTTGGGCATAGTTTTGGTTTACTATTTATAGAATAGATGTAAAGGATCTTGAAATTTACGTACCTTAGCAATATTAATTGATATGAAAATTATTGATGTAAAGATGGCTGTATTTTAACAAGTCTAAACAAGAACAATAATTCAACTTTATCTTAACCAAATATTTCTTGGTACAATAAAACAAACATCATTATCATCATCACATCAGCCAAAAGACCATCCTCTGCTAAACAAAGGCCTCTACGACGATACGTGCAGCACAGGACACGTTGCACTTATCCAGCGGCTACCTGCGACTTGCGACCTATACCAGACCGTCGCTCCACTGTTTTGGGGGCCTTGTATAACAAGGGTTCCACATACACACCCTGTAAGAATCAAGAACAATTTTTCACTACTCTGGAACTTTACTTTGTAGTGTTTTTCCTATGACGAGTACCTTATGAAACACAACATTACAGAGTAATGTTATTATTTGGCACCGATAATGTGAAAGGTGTAACCAATATGCCTTGCCTCATGCCATATGAAAATTGTCATGCTATGACTGATCTTGAGCTGAACGGTGACAATATATGAAATACTCATTTGTCCATTCATAATGATACAAACGTTGAATTCAATGTAATGGAACACCTTTCGAGTCAATACTTATTTTTGCTGTGTCATGTAGCCTCTTAAACTATTAAATCGACGTTCCTCTTCTAAAGAAAGACGAGCTACTTTAAAGTATAAATGAATGTACATTTTAAAATCCTAAATTACTTAGGAGGTAAAACACAAGTTCGCTTCTTAATTGGGGCGCTCACAGGGCATTTCTCTACTAACCACATGCTACAAAATGCAACTCTCTCCAACACAATCTTGTCGAGTGGTGAATGCCAGAAATCAATAATGCATCTCTTGTGTCATGGTGATGCTCTGTCTAGAACCAGGATGAGCCTTCTGGAAGTGGCATATCCAAAGACAGAGGACTACAGGCTCTTTCTGTCCTAAGATAAAGTGAGGTTTATGGCAACTATATTCTAGATACAGACAGAAGGAGCAAACGCAGAGAAGGCACAAAAGATCCCAATGGGTCGAAGTGCATTATGACTTAGTAGTTAGTCATGGCCCCACAACAAGTAAGAGAATTAAAATTATGAATTCAGTTTATAGTTGAGGTTGAAGTGCATTTCACGTGATTTATTTCCAAAACATCATGATATTTAATTCCCTATATTTGGGGTAATATAACGAATTCATAAAAATAGATCATTTACCATCATAGTTCAAGGGATAAATTTCATTGAAGATACTTCCTAAGAGTTAGTTCTACGAAGGCATGGTAATTTATAGATAATAAAAATGCCAAGAATTTCGTCACTGTACCAATTTTTTGGTATTAAGATTTTTTATTACTGAACTGTTTATAAAAATAATGAAGAATATTTATTTTCCTTGAATCCATGATGTATATAATTCCATGTGTTCCTTAAAATAAATTAAGTTTATTAAAATAAATAATTATTGCGAGTGTTGGGGAATACAGGCCTTTGATTCCTTCAAGAACCAAGTTAAAGCATATTCCTGATTTTAGCTAATATTATACGGATATAAATTGAACAGATCACAAAAAGCTAAAAGCTCATTAAAAGGATCTGCAAAAATTTTATAATCCATTGATTTTGTGGGTATTTAGACATTTTAAGTGCTCAAATCAGTTTCTTCGGTTGGTAAGGTAGTAACAGATAAATACAAGCCCTATTATTCCATTTTTATCTTGAAATATTACGTAATTATGTTTCAGTTCTTGCATTAGATATACGATTACATAAATCGTTTTATTTTATTAATATGTACTCATATTTTTCTTTAGTTCTTACACTCGCTAGTTTTAATATCCATACACCTCCTTCATATTCATTTCCTGCAGGTTGCATAAAGTAAATTTAATAAGAAATTTCTGTTTAGCAATAAGGCCTCTTGGTTTTTTTTTTCATGTTTTCGTCACACCAGAACTACACAATATATACGAATAATTGTGTTCTTTCTCTTATATTGAATAATTATCGGAAATTCTGTAGTTCCAAAATATTTATGCTATTGTGAAACTTTATCCAAATTATTCTCTAATAAAATATCCCGTTAGTTTCAACTTGTTTAAAAAGTAATCAATCATAATCTCCTCAGGTTTCTGGTGGCTAATGGATAATTTGGGATTCGGTCGGTGACAATGATAAATTTTGATCTGAACGGGTGGGTCGTCGTATGTATACACAATAAGAATGTTTGTACGTGAAGGGAATGCATTAATAATGACATATCATTTGATGAACGTAGAAGAAAGCTTAGAACTGTTTTGTATTGGTTATCTTATAAATAATCTATGCTACTAAAATGTACAGACTTTTATTAAATTTGAAATTAATATCTTGGGAATCCATTTGGGGAATACGAGGGCCAAACTGAAAGTTCTTAGAAAATCAAAAACTGAGCAAACTAGCTTAGTTTTATTATATCTTTTCAAAATAGTGTCCATTCACATCAATAGATCGCTGCATCCTACGGAACCACTGAGAAAAGCACTTTGCCTACTCGTCCTTAGGGGTATCTTCGACGGCTTTTTGAAACGCAGCAATGCTTCCTCGACGTATATATAACGTTGTCCTCGAGGGTTTTCTTTTAGTTTTGGGAATAAATAAAAATCGCAAGATGCGAGGTCGGGGTTATATAATATAATATAATATTCATACACTAACACCTATTATCTAGCCCAAAGTAAGCATCATTAAGAGCTTGTGTTATGGATACTAGATAACGGAGAAATAATGATAATAATATGTATATAAATATTAGAAATATACTAAATAAACATATAAACATCCATGACTCGTAAACAAATGCTCGTACTCATCATACAAACATTTGTTCCTACCGGGATTCGAACCCGGGACCTCTTGACCGAGTAGTCTGGGGTGCAGAGTGCAGACCACTCGGCCAGCCGGTCGTCAAACCGGTTATACGGCGGGTGACCTAGTAATTTTACGTCTGACGTCGCCTAATTGTCTATCCTTCGCCTGGCGGTGTGCGACGAAGCCTTTTTGTGATGAAGGAGGATCCTACTGCGAGGTCACTTCTCTTCACGAAATTTTTCCAAGACAAGTGGCAAACAATTGTTAGTGTACAGTGGTACAACAGTGAACGGTTACTGCAGAGTGCTGCAGAGTAACTGTTTTTCGATCCTGTAAAACTATTGTCGCGTAATGACCTATCCTTCTGAAGAACGAGGCTACCATCTTTTTGCACGCTTCGTTTTCTCTTCACTTTAGTTAGCAACTCTTCGGAAGGAAACACCCACTGAGCAGACTGTCTTTTGGTTTCGCGATCTTAATAGAAAATCCAGCTTTCGTCACCCGTAAGTATGTCGCACACAGCATTTGAGTCACCTCCGTTAAATCTTTGAACTATTCCACGGACCAAACAACACGACGGAGTTTTTGGGCCTCGGATAAATTGTGAGGTATCCACCGGGCACAAAGCGTCGTGATCGCTAACTGTTCATGGAGAATTTTGTGCATTTAACTTATACCGATTCCTAATTTTTCTTGTCAGTCTATCATAGGCCGCACAATACTGATGTTATCTTCATTCGTCGCAGTAGAAGGCCATCCCTCACGCTTTAAACTCATTAAACCAGTTGAAAACAGTGGTGGGGCTTCATCATGAAAGGCCGATAGAAGTCTATCCTAAATGACATTGTAAATCATAAAAAAATCAATGCACGAAAATTTTCTCGAGTTAAATCGAGATTGAATTTCACGTGAGTGACGTGACTCAGACCATTTTCAATTTGCCGCCAAATCGTAAAACAAATGACAGATAAATGTAATACATACTCATAATCGATAATTAATATTATGCAGAGTTCCATTTTCAAAATTTTATTTTAATTTTTATTGTATTGTTTAGAAGTATCCAGTTCTAAAAAGTTTCAGTGTTGCTCTCGAAAATTACTCTATCAAAACTATAATATAAGTTGTCCAAGAAATTTGTGGTTTGTTATTCATTTCACATACTTCTGTCTAGAGTCTAGACATATCAACATTATTTTAAAACGTTCGAAGTAAAACACACAGAGAACATCTTAAATGTAGCTATAAAATTTTGCATTTATCTTAAAACTTTTCAGTTACTATGTGTTGCTTTATAAAATACTCAGTCTCAAATTTTACATTAACTGAATTTTTCGGTAAACCACAAGAATTTAGGATTCTTACTCGAATTGATACAATTCTCAGAAGAGGTCATAATTTGGGTGTCATATCATAAACTCCCTTTTATCTCTGACTATTTGGGTCTAGTTAGGCTAACACGAAAACTGTAAAGTAGCGCCGTGAGACTGTCTCAGATATAATCTGGAATAATGGGCCCTTCTCCGAGTCCTTTGCGTTTTTCATAGCCTGCCCTCTGTTAGGGCACGATAACGCACGTATTTCCGTCTTTATTACTCCTTTCTTGTCCAGGCGATTTGTGAACCCTTGTATTAATACTTTACCGAGCGACTTGAATACGAAAGTTGGATAGTCAGGCTGTAATGTAACACAATGTTTATTGTCCAAAATATCCTTGTTAAGCTACGTAATCTAATAATACACTTGTAAAATCGTATAGTTCTTATATTTGTAATATAGGCTTCTTTCTTTCTTTGTATTGGTCGAAACTTGACATTGTGTTATCATTAACTTCAATATTATTTCTTCTTTTTATAGTTTTTATCTACATTAAGAGTAAGCTGTTTCTTTGTACTCTGTTGTCCTTGTTTAAATTTTTATATTATTTGCTTTCTTTTGTGTACATAAATCGTTAAATAAAATCAATAAAATTAAGACTCTCATGAGACATAGCAACACTCTAACAGAATATTTTGTTTCTTACTAGCGGTCGCCCGCGGCCCCGCCCGCGTGGATGTCGGTCAGCGCTCATGTCCCACGCAAGGTCCCATACTATCTCCACACCAAATTTCATCCAAATCGGTTCAACGACCTAAGCGCGAAGAGGTAACAGACCGACAGACAGACAGACACACTTCCGAACTTTTAATGTTAGTATTGATATTCTTCTGTCTATCGTTTATATTGATTTCCTGCGTAATCTAATTCTGCCACTAAACACAAAATGATCAGGTTTTGCGGCAACTACTTTGACGAGAGCTAAGTAGTTCACATCTGTTCACAAAAACGGACCTCACATTGAGAAACTAATCTAAGTAAGGAGAATTTCTTGGTAGTGCAATTCCCTGAAGAATAGAGCTGAATTAACTTGGTCACCACATTATAGATTCAGCTCTTAATTAATTATAAGTTTAATTGGAAGAGGATTTTTTCCCGAGAGAGAAAATAAACATAGAGATTGCTATCGTGGAGAGCGTAGATTCTAAAAAGTTTGAACACTTAATTGATTTATGATAATACCCTCCTATTAAGTTTTTCAATACTGTAGATTGCGTCGTTATGCGCAGTCGTTACCATTTGCTTAAAACTTACAAACCAAGACAAATCACTTCGAGATTGGGATAAACTTTAAAGCTTTGCCAGGTTTGTTTCACGGTAAGATAACTCTTGAACCTCATAAATTTATTTCATTCTGTTTTATACGCTTATGTTGATTTGTATCAAAATTCACATAGGTTAGTATCACCTACGTGTTTATTTTATTTTTAATGAAGATTGTTATGTTTCTGTTCTGTTATGTTCATAATTATTTATATGTATCGTTAATTGTTCGCATTTTAAAATTATTTATATATAAAGTTATTGTTCGCGTTTCAAATTCTTAAAATCTATTCATGTGCAGTATACTTAACCAGCCAGGTAAGGTCTCCATTACCGGCAACCTTTGATAAAATCTCCCTTTGCACTAAAGTCTGAATAGTGCAATTAAAATTCTAGCGGCAAAGGTGCAAGTAGCACGAAAGGTTAGAAAACTTTTAAGTTTCGCCAATGAGGGTGTGTAACTTTAACAAATAGCAAGAAACCAGAGCGAGTCACTAGAAGTTGTATAAGTCTAGAAACCAGAGAATCTAACTTTATCTACCTCTTTAGATGTTTCCGCTTTTTCCCTTGCGTGTGTAACACTCGATATTCACAACCAGTAGTGCAATTTGAACCCTTTTCTCAGTTTGGTGGGTAAAAACTACTAAACTATGCGTTCAATATCGGAACACACCTGTACCAGCACAGTTTAATATTTTTAGGAGTAACCCTTGGTCTCATCAAGTTTCATTCTGTATTCAATGAATACGTGAACTTCAAATACGTTTTATACTCCTTGAATCAACGGCGTAAACAAATCCGCGATCGGAATCTTTGAAATTCAAAAGCAATCTTACCTTTTATACATTTTCCTCAACTTAATTTCCATAATCATCAAATTTTATATTTTTTGTCAAAAATTTAATAAATTCCGTGTTCTTTGTGGAACCGAATTATCCTTGTGTTATGAAAAATTTATTTTGTTTTGGTAAAATAAAATTCATTACAAGCATTAAGGAAAGTTCTAAAATTTCAATTTACTCCTAATATTGGGCTTTAATAAGACTGACAAAATCCATTAAGAACAAGACACTGCATATTCCTGATTATATTGTGAGTAATAAAATCAATGAATTAGTTTGGAGTTCACTCAAGCGTAAATATCTAATTCTATTTATTCAAACCTTTGTTCTTAGATCTTAGGATTATTAATTGCACGAATAAATTACTATAACGTCTTTAATATCAGAATTATTTGCTAACTCCACCGATGCGCCAGATCTCTAAGAACTCAATGGATGCTATGCATAAAGTTATTAATCTCGACCCTTTTGTTATGATCAGACAAAGAAGATTTTAGTCCAACTACGCTGTCTTAATTCCTTGTTGGCAAACTAAGAAGAAAGTTGTTCTGTTTTATCTTTTGTTGATGCTGTATAGCTCTTAAGTTTGTGGGAAGTGAACACTACACTTACTGCGTGGCTTTCATACTTATGTTCATAGGAACATCATCGATTTTGTTTAAAGGAACAAACTATAGTGTATCTTTTAGATAAAATTTTTTTTAACAAAAATTAAAACCGACTTCAAAAAACTGAAAAGGATAAAATAATTAAATTTAAGTAAGTATTCATCCCCTAGAAACATATTTTTGGAGTTGGTGCTAAGTGGTTTCCAAAAACAATAGAAAGTGAAGCACTTAGCACCAACTCCAAAATATGTTTCTAGGGGATGAATACTTACTTAAATTTAATTATTTTATCCTTTTCAGTTTTTTGAAGTCGGTTTTAATTTTTGTTAAAATTTTTTTTTTCACAATTTTTAGTGGTAACTTTCTACGGTCGAAGCTAGATGGGTGATCGTAAACTTATATTGTTTCCTACTATCGTATCGTTTCACTAAAAAGTCATTTGAAAAGCAAAACTTCGCAATTTCGCATATGTAGACGACTTCATAATTTAAGTTTTTTTTAATTTAAAACCAAAGTACCCAACTGTTTTTGAAAAAATTTTTATGGGACCAAATGGCAGCTATTCCGCATCGAACAAAAAAAGAATCACGTAAATCGGATCAGTAATCTCGGCGTAATCGGTGTACATACATAGAAAAAAAAAAGAAAAAAAAACACATACCGGCCGAATTGAGAACCTCCTCGTTTTTGAAGTCGGTTAAAAATGCCATTAAAATATCTCACAACATACCTTTATTAATCATTTAGTTTTGAAGATACTTTACTATTGTATAGATACCAGAATTGAATTTCGCGCAAGGTAAAGCAGAATAAAAAGGAAGCATTAAAAAAATATATGCGTATTCCTTTATAATGAAGGGGATACAAAGAGGTGGAAAAAGAAATCTTCCGTTACACTCACCATATATTTTAATCCAGTCATAACCATTATTACTTTTTGTGATTCTTACGATCTTTGTTCCAATTCCAAGATTCAATAAGAATATTATAATGAGATGAGAACGGATTTGATTTATACACCTCGGTAGGTGGCGGCCAATTTCTGTTATACAACAAGGTTGGTATAACAGTATAATTTTCGATTTAAGATTGGACATGACCTTTGTAACGTTATTTGTAGTTAAACTAAATCAAAACAGAGAAGCTACGACTAGAAACAGTTGAGAGAATAAATCAAGACTCAGAAACTTAAACCGATCCATGATAAGTTCAAACTGTTCTGTAGTTATTTTTTGCTATGCAGAGCGCCTGCTTTGGTATAGACTGGACAGACACTGGTCTCACCGGTTTCCCTGGCACTAAAACCGTACAGTTGTAACCGACTGCCCTTTCCTTGAAAAACGGACCGTAGTTTTTGGTTAATAAGGACGATAATGCTTTGGGAAAACAGACATTTCACAAGAATTGCTATTGGAAAAGCGATACCCAGTTCTATAGGTGTGTCTTAAGGACGCTTTTTGTGTGTCTGAGGGATATGTAGTTGGCCACAGTGCGATGCTGATTGCTGCCCGTAGGCTGTTCTCCGACCGCCGCGTGGTACACCTATCAGTTAAAAAACAGGTAATATAGACCGCTTGCAAATTGTGGCTTTGTGATTTTCGTTTTGCTGCAAATATAGGCGCACATTATATAACCCATTGTTGTTCCTGTTGCGTTTCGTTTTGTGGTTATAGTATTTTTGATTGTCCGTTTTGTTCCCACGTAAAAATATTCAAATATTAAAATGCTTGTTATTTCTTTTGTATTTCTACTGTTGAACTTTTATCTTGGTAAAGGAAATTTGCGATATTTGCTTTTTTAATAAGCTTAACTTTAACTTGCATTACTACAGTTACTATATCATAGCCAGCTATGTTAAGTTGGTGCTATTATTATGTATACATACATATTACGAGATGCTTGATATGATAAGTTTTTTTTTTTCAAAAACTTCAGACTACAGTTTCCAAGTAATAAGCAGTAGGCATAAAACTTTAAAGTTTATTCATTTACGTTCTCGGAGTACACAGATAAGCTAGCGGAGGATTGTCAGGATTTTTAGGTTTACTGGTGCTAAACATTTTATTTAAATAGAAATAAGAATTAATACTAAGTACTTCGTTAACATTAACGTTAAAAATTATACCGGAATTTATATAGCAGATTATCGATAACTAACTTTGTGTTTACTGCAAACCTCTCAATGCGATCCGCAAAAGAATGCTAAAATACAAGCAAAGATGTAGTTTTGAGATATAACATCGAAAGATCTGTCAACAGTATTATTCTATGAAATATGTTTACAACTCCTAAAGTCCTAAGTAGTTTCAACGCATAATTAATACAAACGTTGAATTAGATGACGGCGGCGTGTTTTTAGATGCGCGCTTAAATATGGTCAAAATATTTTGGAATATCCATTTAAGAAACTTTGTATATGATAACCTGTTATACTAATATATCCTTTTATTATCAAACAGCATCTTATCTAACGAGGAAAGATTCACAAACAATTTTAATTTGGCTTGTATAATAAATATCACCATAAAAATCCCATCGGCCTATTTTCGGCGTTAGAGCCTATTCAGGAGGAGAGCACAAATCAAGGGCTTAAGTTGCTGAAGCAATGAGGCAGTATAAGTTATGGTTTACTACTTGCCATAAAAACAAACATTTTACTAGTCGTTAACAACGTAATTATCTTTACTAGGACATGTGATTTTTTCAGATTTTCGGTTCATTTATTAGTTTTTTCAACAAAGTATCGACGGCGAACCTTAAAATATTATAAATTCTTTATGGCGAGTCCTTTATAGAATTTAAAAAACCATATTATTCTTTCCTTATTATAATTTTATCTAATTCTGTCATTTTGTATCTACCACATTGTTAAGCTATTCACATGGACCCTATCACCCAATCTCAACATCAAATCATGTATTTAATTGTAAGAAAACCTTTTAACATAATAAAATTGCGTGTCGGGTACCCTTCATAAATATGAAATGTCTGAGCCTTGTATCTTGAGAGACGTCAATAGAATAGGACATGTGAGAAATTGAGTCGATTTATTATAATTCTTTACAACCCGATTTATTATAATAGAAGGCTTATAAGCGTAATAACAGCAATGATGTTTGTATCGTCTAGCTTATTTATAATATATTTTAATTTATGTTCCAGGTATGATGCTGATTCATCTGTAAATGTAAAAGTAGCATTGGTGAGTGAGTAGTGAATGAAATTGCGGTAATAACTACGTATTAACTCTCGTTTTCCCTCCAAATCAAATTAAAATATTTAGTTCTAAGTCTAATAATAAAATTGTCGTCTTGAATAGATCAGAATGTGCAGCTATTGTGCGGGAGGATGAAAGTCTATTAGATGTGGCTACAATAATAATTATTTATCAGTTTCTTAAGTTCACTTATGTTAAGGTGGACTTGTTAAAAGTGAGTAAAGTAAGAAAAATCAAAAAGAAGTACATTTTTAACAAAGTTTTGAGTAATGAATATAAAAAAAGAGTCCAGTCGACTCTTTAGTGGATTTGGGAGCTTCAATGCTTGGTGGAATATGAGTATACTGTGTGAACATGTATGTTGCTAATTAGTTTCAGCACGACGAAGCTATTAAAACAAAAACTATTATCAAAAGTAAACAAGATTAAAATAAAGTGACCAACATTAGTATTAGTAACGAAACATTACTGAGAAATGAAACCATTTCTCAGTAATGTTTCGTTTTCATACCAAACAGGACCTTCTGTCCTTGAAACAGCCAAAAAAATATTTAAGACGTTTTTGCGCCATTTTTATTCTGCTAGGTGTTTATAACTGTGTAAACTTAATCCGTTCATATTGTCTAGGTCCATTTCAACTTCATCTTCATTAATCATCGTAATTTTTTAAGAGCTTAAATATTTTATAACAGTACTTTAACTACCTAAGTGGATGTAATCGTTTTTATCGTGTCTGCCTCAAAGACAAAGGAATACTGGAGCCGTTGGAGACTTAAATTCTCCTGTAAACAAGCTTATATAAAGCCTGTTTGTTGAGAAGACAAGGCAGATTTAACTCGTCCCTAAAAGAATTTGTTGACCCTTTGATCGAAATTGAATATTAGGCTCTGTTACAAAATATAAAAGGGATTAAGCCTTTGAAGTTTTTAAGCGTTTCTTGAAATTCTCAATGTGGAAGATGCCTGGGGAATTTGTCAACTCGAACTATTTCTTGACGCTTTGATTTACTTTTATTCATTTAAATTCTTTCAATTAAATAGTGTCACCTCTTTGTAGATATTTTCAGAGTAATGCTAGCTTTTTGCCATTTTAAATGTCACGAGAACTGCGTCAGTACCTACCTCACAACATTGTTGATATTTATTGTTTGAAGACTGAATGATTAAAAAAAGAATTTAATAAAACTGAAACATTTCAGTTAACTCTACAAACACGAAGTAAAGTTTTTGTTTCACTTCTAAAATATACTCTAGTGTTGATGAATTAAATAATCAACTCAACAAGAGCGGCTATCGTCACTCAGCAAATTAGAATGTTTATAACCTGTTCCCCAAATTTGTTCAAGTGAATCATTGGTTTACAACGCATGTTTTAATTTATGTTCCAAAACGAGCCAGTAAACAAGACAACATTACAAGTGGCATTGCTTACGGGAAACATACAATCGATAGCATACATGCGTAAAATTTTGTTCTAGATCGACCTTATTTAGTCGTGAATAAAGCGGTGTTTGCTATGCCCCTGCTGCAGTTGATGCGTTGTTAATTGTACGTGGCTCTGAAACAAAACTCGATTTAAGATCAGCGGTAAACGCGATCGTCTACGACAACAACACAGAAGCACGTAGGTAAAAGGCTAAAGGGCAATCAGATGAAATTGAAATTGCTTTTAATGTCACAGTTGTAATAAATCCTTCAAAACAGTTTGTTTTAAAACAAAATGAGGTTTGACGTCTATAAGTATTTACCTATATATATATATATCGCAATGCAGAACAAGGCGTAGGTAAAAGGCAAATAAGCAATTACCAGATGTTTGAAACGGCATTTCTTCTGTTGATTCACGATGATTACATGAGCATGCTTAATAAACAAATTTTGTTTTCGTATTTTCAAAAGGAATTCGGTTTTTCAATGGAAGGCTTCCATTGATGTTTACTACAAATACAATGAGTTAAACAAGGTTTTCATTTGTTTTTGAAGATTGTAATAAAAAGAGGGTAAAGTGGCAATTTAGGTATCATGACAGCGAGTTTAACTTCATCTTTCTCGAGTAAAGACATTGTTAAATTTTGTTTTGAAGCCATCTTATATCAAATAGGTTTTTGATATCGAAGATCACCTTTATTCAAAGACAGAATTCATTGCCTCTTTCTTTTATTTATAATACAAAAGCTATTCTCTAACGAATTCCGGATCTTAGGAAACATATTCGAATAGTCGTTTTCGGTCATTTCGATGTCAGTTATTGTGATCAACGTACTGGCACCTTTGGGTTTACCACTGAGGAGAAGAAGTGCGATTCACCCACTAAACCCTTTAGCACTGCACCCTTGCTGCTTTCTTAGCGACATCACGGAGCCCGAGGACAGTTCTATCGTTGTCGTATTGACCAATGCCGACCCCGTCTTGCGAGGTACCTGCAAAGGGTCCAGTCGGACTAAGTTTTTTAAATTAGCCCTGCCATGCACTAACAATCTGACTGGAAGTATAAGCCGGGTAACGGCACCCTTGGGCACAGCCTTTTTTTGTGACGCTGAGGAAGCCCACTAAACCCCTCAGCGATGCACTTCTTATCTGCTTCCTACCGACATAACGGGTTGACCCGAAAACATTCACCGTCATCAGCAGGCAGTTGACCAATGTATCCCATCTTGTGGGGAGGCTGAAGAGACGAAATCCAAATTTTCTTCATTAAAGTCGGCGTGCCAGTGCATTGGCACGCCAACTGGGCTGTTCTAGCCAGGCTACGACGTCCAACCGTGCCCGGAGCATCCTTGGGCATAGCCTACCACAACCCGAAAAAGAGTCCGCTTTCAAGATCCGCCAGAGCCGATGGAGTAGCCTTTCTGATCCACACGGCAATGAAAATTAAGTGCTATGCCTTCCCAAATAAGTTTGAAAGATTAGACGTTTTTTTTTAAATGTCGAACCGAGCATAAACTTATCCATCATTGACATGTAAGACAAGTCCCTCTGCTGCAAAAGAGCTCTGACGACCATACCAGTAATACAACACTGCAAAGTCATGTTGCGTAGTCAAGTTAAATTTCCATACCATTTCAGATATCGCAACTTGCATAGTTTCCATTCGACGTAGAGGATATTGAGTGTTATTCAATAGCGTACCGTGGTCCCTGAGGTAATTTTCCAATATCACCTATGGCTTGTTTCACTGGTGCAAGCTGTCACGTGCCGCAGTCTGGTGTCTGCCAGGTATGTCCCACAACAATTGTCTTTGACTAGTCCCGAGCTGGGTTATTGATTTTCAATTTCCTCTAAGCTGGAGCTTTATAGCCTACGTTTTTCCTGTAGAAATAAGAGCATTATATCACGAAGTGTTTGATGAAATTATGGAGTCTAAAAAACACTCAAATTTGCTTTTTTGCGTACTAGTGGTCGCCCGTGGCTCTGCCCGGTTGGATGACGGTTATCGCGCCCAAAGGTAGCCTATGTCTTTTCTCACCATGTAATCTAATCTCTGTGACTGATTTCATCTAAATCAGTTCGGTTTGGGAATGAAAACGTAACACACAGACAGACAGATAGAGCTACTTTCGCATTTATAATATAGAATGTTTAGAATGGGAGGATATACAGAAATAATACGGGAATCCTGTGATAAAGAACAATTTAAGTAGGTACAGAAAGACTCAGAGAGTGGATGCAAGTAAAGGTAATAAAATTGTTTTTTTTTTAATTAAAATTAAAATTAAAAGAGACCCTTATTATCGATTTTGCCTTCAATAGGCAAAATCGATAATAAGGGTATTTTAAAAATCAATTTTATTTATTTCTTCTTTCATAATAGTAATCAATAGTTTCTACTGTCAACTCCAAAAATCATTTTAAAAATTGATTTTATCTTTTTCGTCCTTTTTATTTAGTCTGTTTCTAGTTTTATATATGGGTGTTTTTTCATAATTTCAAGCGATAAATTAAATTCGATTGTTTAACGTCAACGTCAACCTTATAGACTTCTCTGTCTGTCAGTCGCTGGTTGAAATACATTATTTTGTTCCTTTTTTACTTTCGCCTTAGTTCCGTTCTTTATTTCCAAAGATCTTTATCAGATCACTATCAAAACTGGAACTAATCCGATAGTATACCCTTTTATACAAAAATAGTTATAGAAATCGGTTTAGATACGACGGAGTCCACGCAACATCCAATAAAATCTGACATTGCTGTTATGTTCGAAAAGTACTTTCTATAGTCTTATTTAATCTGTGCAGATTGCACCTTAATTATCTTCTTGCTTGAAATTATAAGGTTTCAGCCGTCAGTAAAGCCTCTATCACGTGTTTTGGTAAGTCTCATTCAAGTGATATTTGGTTTACTATTCGTTCACAGGTCTGGAAATATTTTACCTTTACAATAGATACTTTAACGTACAAGCCACGAAGCCTTTATAAAGTTATGGCTATCACGACTTTAATATCTATAAATTTATTCGGAATGATCCGAACTGGTTGAAAAACGTGAGTTCATGCCTTGCTTACAGTTATTTTTTCCAGCTCTTTCTTGGCTATTTCTTATATCTGTTTAGAACGAAAATACGATTCTATTATACCGCGCGATATTAAACTCCTAATTGGAATAGATGGTTTACCTTCTTTTATACGGTAAGTACTATTATTACTTTATACTGAATCTCATGTAATGGAAAATGTCTTGGAGATGTTACAGTCACAAACACAGATGTTATACACTTTTTGCAAAAGGAATAAGCCACACGAGATTTCAAATCAAAAGAGTATTACATCTTTTTGCACATTACTGTAGTCGTTAAAGAAATCCATTTAATCTGACTTAAAGACGCAACTAAATGTGGATCCCTCATATAATTTGTGTAGGCGGTACCCAATTGTGTATTCTTAATATTTAATGCTAAGTATGGGTGGAGGAAAGAAGGGTGATGATTAAGACGTAAATAATTGGCTCCCTTTCTATTTGTTATTGTTATAAAAATCCCCATAGTGGTCTGAAAATTTAGTCCTATTGTAACGACGAGAAGGCTGTTGTAGAAACTGGCAGATTCATCTCAAAATGGAGTTGGATAGCTCAAAATTTTAATTTTATTTACAATATAACATGTTATCCACGTGAGCGATGGGAAACTAAGGTTCATAATAATTTATGATAGGTTTTAATGGAAGCAGATATTTATCAAAATACAGCTGAAATAGCAATTGGCTTGTGAATGGACATAACTTGAAAAAAAAAATTTTTCATATTATTGTCAACATTACATAATTAATATATGTAAACGCTGAAAAGCTAATAGGTATTAGTTTATATTGTGACTCCATATGACGTAGTTTGCTTGTTCGTTAATAAGTGACAAGTCATTGTTGTGCGGTATGAGTGTGTAATGAATACTGTTTACTTCGTTATAATACGAGCTATTGTGGTTGATAGTGGGTGGTGACAAGAAATTGTCGGGTGTTAATATACTATTGATATAAGTATATACTACATGGTCACGGATATAAAAACGTTACTTTGGGTTACCATAATAGTTTCGATTCTAAAGTCGGATTCAGACCTAAATCTTTACCTTTAACTCATAAGTAAAGAAGGTATAGGTTCGATTGATCTCAATTCAGAAACTTCATTGTAGCTTCCTACTCAGAACTTTGTCGAACAGTTTTCACATTCAATTGATTATCTAGTTGATTGAAGAATTTATACCGAAGCTCCTCTTACTTCGTCTTTATTCTGCAAATTGTTGTTTTGTCAGTCAAATCCAAAGCTGACGAATTCGATATTTTTGCTGTCTAGTCAGTTTTTGGGTTGGATCTTCGATATAACATTAAATGTGCCATTTTGCATTCCCATTAAGTGAGTATGTTAGATAAGTTCTGCAAATATATCAAAAAGTACTTTATTCTTACTCTCTGTCTCTTCTCAAATGTAAATGTAGGTAACACTTGAGAATTCTTTCATCGCAGAATGTTTACTTTGCACGTTTAGGAGGATCCTATCTTGGTATAAAATCGAGTTCCCCAGGGAAAGAGCAATATATTCCCGGCCATTACGTTTGCAATTTTAAAGGTTTGCGTAAATAACAGCCGCTTTTTACAACATTGTTATTTTTATTCTAGTTTGGGAAACTCCTTCTGTGAGTTACGCTGAAGCTGCCATTCAATTTATTGAATAATCAAATAAAACCTATAAAAATTGAACGGAAACTTTTCAGATGCGGCTTCAAAATGAAAACTGGGTAATGAATAGTAATGGTCTTTGTTTGTTAAACCAAATACAGACTTCAACTAAACATTCCAAGTTATGATAATGATAATGTTCTTTTCTTTTTCCTCCATAACACATAAAATAGATCAGATTTACAAAACGGTGTGAGTTAATACAAATCATGAATTGTGGGAACTGGCCTCAGTACTACGTATCGAAAGAACAAGACAGTTCACCAGGATACACATTATTATACGTCTCAATGAAGAGTTTTGAACTACGTAGTAGGTAAAAGAGGATGGTATTAACCGCTGATGCACGGAGGAGCTCTAGAACACTCTAGATCACAGTTTTAGCTACGATTGCAACATTTAACTTACATGATTTAAAAAGTAGGCTAAAGTTATTCTTTGAAAAAAAAATGCTTTTTATAGTATACAGGAATATATGACAATGGCTCTGACTGAATCCTCGTTTTCGTGTGTATAGAATAGTGAATATATATATATTTAAATTTATTTCCGTAACAAAAAAAGAACGACCAAAATATTGTATCCTGTAAAACTTTATTATGTGTAGCTAATCAATAATGCATATTATTATAATATTTGTAAATGTGACTCGCCTAATGTAACGTACTCTGTTATAAGGTAAATAAATATCTGAATCTGAATCTGAAGAAAGAAAAGTGTACCTATACATATAGTTATTTTTAAGGTGTTAGGCAGTGACGTATTTCTTCCAAAGTAGAAGACTGCAGACAACGTTTTCTTTAAATGAATGAGTAAGATCGCACAAGGTCTTTGATGAATTTATCGGCGGAAGGGTCTTGTCTTGGATGTTAGATGCCTAAACTCACAAAAATGCAGCTAAAAATACTGAGAATTCAATTTTCGAACACCAATCAACGTAAGCCATAAACTATAAAATCGATAACACACAATATCAACTGCGCAAGAGTCGAAAGATACGCCAGGTGCGACGATGAACATCTGTCGTTAGAAAGGGACAGCAACATCGGAATTTCATAGTGATAGTAACCATTTGTGAGTTATTGTGTAAATAACGGTAAGGTGTCAGCTTTAATTGTGCATTCAGGTATGTTGTGTATAAAATTTGTTTATCAATCAATATTGATTGTGAAAGCGGGTGTTGAATATTGATGATTAATAAATTGTAGCCGCTGATTTAATTCTCACATGCTGTGACTTTAGAATAACATGGTCTACACCTTCGCTATATCTATACGTCAGATTCGTCTGTCTGTCTGTCTGTCCGGGGCATAGCTCAGAAACTCATATTACTACAACTTAACTATGCTGAAATTAATCATAAAGTAAAATCTTGAAACAAAAAATATGGATCCATTCTTTCTGGTTGGCTATAATGTCAATAGCATTAAGTCCTATTGTATATTGTATCATATTATATGTTGCAGCCGTCCGGTTCAATCAGCCGCTTAACTAGACGCCTAGCCCGTTGATTGAACGCCGGGATCCATGAAAAAAAAAGGAAAACGAACCTAATCCAAGCTAAAATGTTGAAAAAATCTGTCATTAAAATATTCTAACTGATTCGAACCTCAAACTAGAATTATTGCTTCCGATAAAAATGGAATTCAATATTTTTCTTTTTCAGGGCTCATTTTTTTCGCTCAACAACTTCAAAGGAATAATCGAACATTGTGTACCGCGAACTACGAAAATGTTTTTTTAGTTCTTATTCTAGGAAGCTATATCTTCCTTTGCTGGTATTTCGGGACGTTTAAAAACGTAAGTGGAAACTTAAAATAACTGCTGGTAATACTTTTCACACGCTGTTTTTAAACTAGTAGACGCACGTTTGTGTCAAATTTATGCAAAATAAAAAACGAAAACGTTCATCGTGTTAACCTTTCAAATCCATTGTTGAAAAGTGGTTCTATTGGAACATTTGGAACCTTCATCGTGTTAACCTTTGGAAACAAGAGAGACTTTTTTTTCTTTTTGGACGGACTATTGCTGTTGGCCGCAGATGGCCTTTGCAGCGTCACCGGGGTTTTAAGGAGGCGAGAACCTTGGTGAGTCCTCAAGCCTTGAGGGGCGAATTCGCCTCTGGAGGATTGCTTTTTTCATACGATTTGTCAGTTATCACGACGAGGAACGTATTCGTTTCAATGTCATTGAAAGGGTTCCGGAAACTTAAGTCTGCCGCCATAGCAATAATGTTGACAGCAATATTGTGTTCCGGCAGTTGGAGGTAAGATGGCCAGTTCCTATGTGATAGAGGAATCCGGCACCTTCTGGGTTCTGTCTGAGTTCAGTACTTCTGAGTAAACTACTAAACCGATTTAAATGGAATTTGGTACAGAGATAGTCTAGAGTCCGAGAAAGGACATAAGCTACTTTTTAATGCGAAAAAAGGGCTGTAGTTAGTTAAAATAGAGGATGAAAGTTTGTATGTAAAAAGTCAATACTCCACGCGGACGAAGTCGCGGGCACTGCTAGTCTTTTATAAATGCGCACAGCCATGAGTAGCACTGCCGGCGTAGGAGTCCCTACTAATCTGTGTTCCTTTAAAGTGGTATTTGATAGGCACCTTCTGGGTTCTGTCTGAGTTCACTACATCTTCGAACCCACTTTAGCTTCTCTCAGAGCAAGAGGGAGACCAAGAGCTTGCCCATTGCAAAAAAGATTATAGCGCTTTCGAAATTTTAAAGGTTTAGTGGTCCAATATAGCTTAGTTTCCCCTTTTCCTGGCTGCAAATTAGGTGCGCCTACTCGGTTTCTAGACGTTATTATTCTAAGCATTCAGTATTCTACACGCATGCGACAAAGACTTATGTAGCTGATTATAAGCCCAGTGTACATGTTGTCGGTCGTTCTGTGGTACCGTTTTGGCATAAGAAGCTAAATGGAATCCTAATTAGATGTCTAATTATGTTACCCAACCGAGAGTTAGTTGTGTTAGCCGAAATTATCAACGGTAAAAAATTCATGTAGCCTTTAATGTCTCTGGTGTTTTATGAATGGTTCCTTGTTAATTAGTAGGTTATTTTGCGTAGTAATTACATGTGCTAATTGTGTACTCGTAATCCATTAATCGTGTCTTATTTCATTGAATAATATACTAATATTATAAAGGTGAAGAGTTTGTTTGTTTGGTTGAACGCGCTAATCTCAGGAACTACTGATTCAAACTAAAAAAATATTTTTGTGTTGAATATTTCATTTCTCGAGGAATATCGAGAAATAGGCGCTGAGCATCAATGAAAAATGTTGCAAAAACGGGGAAAAAATCTTTTTTCCAGAGCTTTCGTTACGTGCGCTGCGTAAACGGTTAAAGTTACTTAAGGCGATACCTCGACGACACTAGCGACACCACTTGATTTATATTAATTGGGATGTTGCCTAAGTTTGAATATGGCGGTATTTTTCACAAATTCGGAAAATATACGCTCCTGTTACCCATAAAAACAATTCAAACTTAAAAGATATGCAATATTGTTGAAGTTGTGCTGTTTAGAAAATTTATAAATATGGTATTTTTTTTCCAAAATTTATCAAAAACATTAATGAAATTTGATTACTAACATTAATTAAAACAACTATTATTATGACGAATATAAAGAAAAACATACATCTTACATAGTTATTATTAATTTTGTCAGTATGCCCATACATTTCTTAGTAATATAGGAACGTGTGACGTCACCTGTTCCGTAGATTTTCTATGGAGCGTTTTCGGACGATGCGCCGCAACACATCGAACATACCGCCATATCTGTGAAATTATTGATCCTAGGCATACTGTTTCTTTTGCAATATTTCTTATTGAGTTATATACTCCTTATTTATGAAATAAAAAAAAAGTAGTCAACTACCCTATTGTGGTGAATAAAGAACATAATAAACAAAACCGCTTTAGAGAATTGCTAAAGAACGGTATTTGTAATTTTTAAAGATGTGTGTTGTATAAATTGTCTACTTATAAGTAACCAAATTTTTTATTATTGTTAAAAGTGGCCACTTTAGGCAATAATGAAAAAATAGGTTACATGTAGAGGATTATCTTATACCGAGCACATCTCATAAAAATTACAAATACCATTCCTTAGTCATTCACTAAAGATTTTTTGTTTATTATGTTCTATATTCACCACAATTAATATAAATCAAGTGGTGTCGCTAGTGTCGTCGAGGTATCGCCTTAAGTTAAATAGGTCTCTACTCTTTAGCTTTACACCAGGGCGGAGTCACTCCACAGCTTAGGTATGTTTTGACGGACATTTTGCCACCAACTGCATGCTCCACAAAATACAAATTTCCCCTGAACAACCTTGTCGGGCATGTGGTGAAGGCCGGGAATCGATGGAACATCTTTTGTGTCAATGCGATGCCCTGGCTAGGATCAGAATGAGTCTTCTGGAGTGGCGTATCCAAGGCCAGAAGACTACTCATAGGCTCTTTTACCTCAAATATAAAGTGAAGCTTATGGCAGCTATATTCGAGACGTTGGAGGAGTGAAGGCAGGGGAGGCACAAAAGATCCCGAAGGGTGCATCTTGGCATAGTTGCGACCCCATGATAAGATAATATAAGATAGTGATAAAGAGGTCAAAGGCAATCGCCGAGCTTTACGACCTTTTTACGTAGTGTATTATTATTATATTATATATATATTTCTTAACACCTCTGTCACTGTGTCGGCGTTTTAATAGGTATATTTTTATTATACAGGTTGTAAGGGGAACGCTGTCGAAACCAAAGGCAGATAGTAGTGCTGGACATCGTAAACGCGACTTGTAAAAAACAATTTAACAGCGCAAAAAAGCCAGCTGTTTCATAAAAGAAATGTAATACCTGCACGACCTGTTTGTATGGAAGAGCAGATTTTAATTCGTAATTTAAATTTTTCTTTTAACAAGTCGTGCTTAGGGTTACTGGCCTCTTAGGGTTATCTCCCTTCGTTCTAGAATGCGTCTCCCTTAAAACATGTATAGTATACTCTGTTTTTAGAAAAAAATGAAATACGCAGTGCATAGCTTTTTTTCTATCTAATAAGCAATAGTTTGCTATGGCATCAAACTCTGTTCAAACGTTTAAATCTTAATTCCATTCACACAAATAGGCAATTTCATAGGTTTTTTTTAAACCTTAGCGAGGTAACTCTTGGCCGTCATCTCACCTGATGGTAAGGGAAGATAAGGCCGACGATGAAGCGATTTACACCCGGATTCCTCAATCACATAGGAACTGGCTATCTTACCTCCAACTGCTGGAACACAATATTGCTGTCAACATTATTGTTATGACGGCAGACTTAAGTAAGACGGTGGTAGCTAGCCAGGTGGACTTAGGAGAGCCCTACCACCAACCAAACCAAGCAGAAATTTCTGCTTCCACGGGAATCGAACCCCGGACCTCTAGATCTGTGGCAGGTGGTCTCAACCACTAGACCACAGGGCGGTTAAAAGGTACCTAGTATTACCTATTTGCAAACATTCCAAACCGATAATAAATAAGCAAGTTGCAACGCGACTTCCATTGAAATCGTTGTGCGTTCGGATCGTAGTCGTGTCGAGTGGAGAGACACTTAACAGAACGAGTGAAAGGTGAAATTTTTATGCTAGGATAACTTTTCATTAAAACAATTAATACGCTAGAGACCCTAACAATTAATACACTAGACGTAAAATGGAAATATAAAATCTAAATAAGACGGGAATATAAAGACGAAGAGAAAAAAATAATAATAAATATTTATTAGACCTTCATAATTTAGAAGGTTAATCGTAAGTCTTATCTTCCTATCAAGGTCCTTTTATCGCAAACGAGTTGCAATAAATTCACATTTATTGCTATTAAAATAATATAAAACACATGATTTTATTGACATTTATTCGTTAAATTATAAAGTCGGTTATTTTCGATAGAGCGGGGCGTTGCAAAATATCTGTTAGAGGTCGTTTGTTGTGACAATAAAATGTATAATAATATGATGAGATGACCGTATTTAAATGTATTTGATTTAGAGTATACAAAACGGGTTAGCGGCTTCAATATGACGTCATTGGTCTACGATCTTGACTTGGGACGCTTAAATAATCAGAATTTCTGACCGTTAACAAGATTTTCAAATGTGCAACGCTTTATGCTGTCTACTGTACATCGCTAAACGTCAAACTGAGCCTGTCTTTGAACATGTCAAATAACCCTTCATGAATCCTTAACCTGATCTGACCCAACCCCGACGAGCAGATGTTCTTAATTGGTCTTAATTCACAATCTCTCTAGTAATTATTCTGATGACGAGACCTAGAAATGTTTTACGGTTTACGACGTAGATTTGACATCTTTCATTGCCCACGTAACTTATGTAATTATAAATTTTGTTGTAGTATAAATACATGTAGCTAGAGACCGCCCGCGGCTCCGCCTGCGTAAATGTCGGTGGTTATCGCGACAGAAAGTATCGTATGTCCTTCAAAGGGCCTCAAACTGTTTCCGTGCCGAATTTCATCTAAACCGATTCAGCGGGTTATTGATTCGCCATACAAACTTCCATCCCCCTTTCCTGGGACTCAAATGATCTCTTTAGTAAATTTCAATCTTTTTCATTTTTCTGATATGGTAAATGGTCCCCTCGTCTGCAATAATAAAGAAAAAATCACCTAGTATTGCATGTAGGGCATGCACCCGGTTCTACCCGGTTCCGAAAAGACCCGGTTCTACCCGGTTCTTTCAGGTATCAAAGAACCGGTTCTTAAAAATATATTACCCGGGTTTTTCGGTTCTTTCGGTTCCTATGAATGTCATCAAAGAAATCAAATATTTAACGATATTGTTTGCGATAAATCGAACTTGGAATATGTAAGGCGTGGCATGGCTACACTAGTAAGGGTATGGGGCAGCATAGCAGTTCACAGCATTCATTCGCCACCATTTTGTCTTGCTCAGTCAGTGCAGCGTTAATTATCAAAGTGTACTGGTGTGTTAATTTAAACAAAAGTAATAATCGTTATTATTATTGTAAGTTTGGACATGTAAGTATAGATACCATATTTTGCAATGAAATGAAATAATTTATTCAGAAACACACAATTATGACTACAGAATCCAAATACAACACATTTGAACAAATAACAATATAAATATGTCACTGAAAAGGAATCCACTCAGCATAAGCTGAAGCATCCTTGGACACTACGACGCTGGTCTTCCGTGGATACTTTTTTGTTACATTCTTTTGTTTTCACTTAATACACATCACAAAGTTAGCTAAATGCAGATTAATAAAGTATTTAATAGGTACTTTTTTCATTTTACCGTACTTATATACTCTTTCTTTGGTCGCTCAGGTCGCCGGTCACTTGACGCATTTTTATGCGTGGAAAAAATATTAGACCGTTTTATTAAGAAAAGATTATAATTTTGTTTTTACTCACAGTGGATGAGTGTGATGAGTCATCAGATCACTGATAACAGTGAAAAGGGAGACCGATAGACCCCAGCTAACTACCGCCCAATAGCTGTCACAGCAGATCTTTGCAAGGTTATGGAACGGATTTCAAAAATAACCAGCTGGTCCGTAACTTAGAAGATCGCTCATTAATTATTGATAGTCAGTATTGGTTTCGCCTGAAACGGTCAACGGGTCGAGCGTATTTATTGCATGTCTGGGGTGAAGCTATAGATAAACGTGGTGAGTCAGTGGCTGTTAGACATTGCTAAAGCTTTTCATCGGGTCTGGCACAGGGCTCTTTTCTCTAAGCTCCCGGCATACGGTCTACTCACTCAGCTGAGTGGGCAGACCGTATGACCGTATACGGCGATCCAGTTGCAGAGCTCAGCAACTGGATCGCCGGCTTCCTGCATAAGCAGAGAATCCGTGTTCGGGGTTCATGCCAGTGAACGCTGGTGTACTTCAAGACTCTGTTCTATCCCCTACTCTCTTTCTTCTTAATATCAATGACATGCTTCTATTAGGAAACATTCATTGCTATGCGGATGACAGTACAGTGCATGGTGGATATTACGGTCGCCCAGGGGCTGGGCGCGTTGAAACTTAGATGGAGAGAATGAATCTTACCATTGAGCTCGACAGGGTGTTGAACCTCATACCTGAATGGGGATCTAACAATCTTAATGAGTTCAATGCTAAGAAAACACAGGAGTGCGAGTTTACAGCCAAAATGTCGCCGTTCCTTCCCCTTCCCTCTCTTTAGGACACTACTCTTTCGGCACAGGGTTCCACATCAACTTGCTCAGTATGGAAATATGCTGCGATTTGAATCAGAGGAATTATATCGAAACTTTTATCAAAACAGTCTCCCAGAAGCTCGATGTACTGAACAAGGTGCGTCGATTTTTCACGCTAGATGAATTATGCCTTTTGTACAATACTCAGGTCCGGTATTGCGTTGAATATTGCTCGCACCTTTGGGATGGCTCCCCCAAGTACCTCCTCGATCTTATCCCACCTTCCCTTCTTACTCAGGAGCACGCGTTCCGGTCTTCGAAGTCATCAATTTACTGTTTCCACTTCAACATCTTGCACAAAGAAGTTTAGTTACTCGTTTCTTTGTGGGACTTCCAAAACTTGGAATTTATTGCTGGCACACTTCGAGCCTCTGCAATTGCGGCGAGACATTTCATCAATTATTGCATCGCTTTTTGAACTTATCCCACCTTCCTCCTTCCTCTTTCCCTCGTGCGTGGTGGTCTTCGGAGTCATCAGTTCACTGTGTCCACCTCAAAATCGCGCACAAAGAAGTTAAGTAACTCGATTCTTTGTCTTCAAAATCTTGGGATTCTTTGCCAGTACATGTGTTTCCTCCTTCCTTTAAAATGGGTTCTTTCAAATGAGGCGTGAAAAGTG
The DNA here is from genome assembly GCA_947347705.1 of Nymphula nitidulata. NCBI lineage: Eukaryota > Metazoa > Arthropoda > Insecta > Lepidoptera > Crambidae > Nymphula > Nymphula nitidulata. The sequence goes on from OX374636.1 coordinate 15,619,741, forward strand.
ACTTTATGGGCTGGCAATGTGGAGGCGGCTAGAATAGTGTGTTTCAAGCTTCACTAGCTGTCTCCGCATATGGACTTTTCTTACCGCTTCACATATTGATATACATGACATATTGATTATTTAAAAACTTTGTTTAGCAATTTCCCATATTATTTATTTTCTTAACTGTGATTAATAGAGTTTCTAAACAAAACCAAAACAAATTAAATAGAATTTAATTTCACGACCCGAAAGAACCGAAAAAACCCGGGTACCCGGTTCTTCGGTAAAACGGAACCGAAAAACCCGGTTCCTAAATAAGGTCCGGTTCTGCATCCCCTAATTGCATGTGCGTTGTCATCCTGAGGCCTAAGATGAAATGCCGTCCATGCCCAGTAATTACACTGGCTCCTTTCCCTTCAATCCGAAACACAGCGAACTGTTTCACGGCTGAAAGAAGAAAGGCGTTGGCACATACTTAATAAGTACTTTCAGATTGGTCGTATTGAAATTTTATTAAATACGATTCTTTAGTTTGGTTTTAAAATAAAAAAAAAACTATTTTTTTGAGATTAAACTGATTGCCCTTGTCGTAGAAATTGACCAAGAATTTAAACAAATCGCCATTATACAAATTGTTTTCTTTTAAGGTTCTTTTGTTGCGGTATTTATATACTTAATTCAGAAGCGTAGGTCGTATATGTACCTATTGTTAAGGTACGTTTTATCATTTCTCATTGTCAAAACCACAAAAGAGGTTCCTATGGAGGTCGTAGTGGTATTACGCGAATATTCGGCTTCGTACGCATTCATGTGGAACGTGGTCGCCATTATTTTTTGGATTTAAGAATACCATTTTGGACTATAATTCCATTAAGGTGGTTAGTCTAATTATATAGAGCACGGGAGCAAAGGCATTAGCGTTTCTTAAACAAACATAAAATATGGCTGTATAAGTGGCAGTCCTTTGCCTTTTATCGGGTGGGGGTGACAGAAAGGGTAAGCGAGCCATATAGCGTCCATGCTCTACCTCTTTTCATTTTCCACAGATTTTAAATACGATGTATAAATGAATAGCGCATTATGTAAGAATGAAATATATAACTTACAACAATCTGTATTCTTAATATAATAAAAAACATCTTTTTATTTTCTCGATTATGTATTTTTTTTTGTTTTGTATAAATAACGGCAGGGTTACTCGTGGCAAGGTCATGGCCGGAACAAGGTTATTCCCCGTTATATAATAGTAACTTTTGACCGACCTTCAGAGTTGACAAAGGAGAGGTTTTGTTTCAAACTTCACCCTTTGATTGCTGAATGGTTACGTATAGCTTTAGTGAAAAAAAAAATAACCTTGAAAGACGAGTAATCTCGTCCCTCTGACTTACAAGTACCATGGTATGCGCTGCTACAGCAACAGCTTTCACCCGCCAATAGCCCGCATTGGGCCAGCTTGGTGATGCTATAGCCCGAAACTCCTAATGTTGACCCCATGTCGGCCTTTGCGCCGCAGTGAGATGAACAAATGTCATTTTACAATCAGGCTGTTACATAATACAAAGGTATTATATGGATAGTTACTTAAATATATAAATTATTTGTTAAATAACAAAGTACGCAATGAAACTTACCACTGATAATATATATTATCTAATTCGACACACCGTTGCGGTAACCGTTACCTTCCACCATCAGTTCACCTGAATAACCTGATGGAAATGGAATACAACTATTCGTTAATACATACCTATAATAGTGAAAGAATTATCTTCCAACTCTTAACCGTTAAGGAGTTGTACCTTCCATCACCAGCTCACCAACATGAGATGATGACTAACAGAAGCAAATACTTGAACAGCTTTGGAAAAAAGTAAAACAACGTCATACGTGCCTATTAAATTTGAGGTTTGCCCTCGATTTCCCTGGGATCCCATCATCAGATCCTGACTTGGTGACAATGGGACCACCACAGGAGTATACTCTACTGAATAAAAAAAGAATTTTGAAAATCGGTTCACAATTGACAGAGAAATCTGTGAACATACATACAAAAAAAATACATACAGTGGTACAATCCATTATAATGTGATTCGTCGGCTTGCTAAAAAAATGGAAAAAGGCAACCAATCATCTTTAGTTTTTTTTTCTATTAAGAAAATGTATTTCATTCGTGTTATGGCTTTTTTAAAATATTATAATATTGATTAGTCAACTCTCACATATTTGAAAAAAGAACAACAGCACCCTAGCACAGCACAAGCCGTGGACAATATCTCGCTCCAACACTTATGACGGTCTATTGAAATAGACGATGTCTACCATCTTATTGTTTTAATTCTTTCTTTCTTCACATTTTAATGTTTTGACGCCTTTGAGCGTTTAAACGCCTTCCTTAATGTTACAATTACAAATAAAGAAAGAAAACGATTAAAATATATATGCTCCAAGCGGGAATAGTACCCGCGTCTCGTGATTTCCGGCCAGACGCGATTACCATTACGCCACCGGAGCACTAGTTATAACCTGCTAATTTATTTCTTTCTTTCTTTCTGAGGAAGAGACAGACACAGACAAACTTTTGTCCACGTCCCAGGGAGTTAGTAATGATAGGGGGCTGGAGTAGTTATCGCCCTCATGATAATACGGCACTGCTCTGTATTTCACAGGTTATCTCGTGTTGCTGATAACTAAGGGACGAGTTAAATCGTCAACCGTAGAGTGAGGGTTAAATCTGCGTGCCGCTGTTAAAAATTGTCGACCATATATTCTTACAAAATAAAAACATGCTGACATGAGAAACCCACATCAATCACTCACTACAAACAGTTTGTATGTAAAAGTGTCCTCTCATACACAGGTCATTGACCCCGTCTGGGTTTGGTAGAGCCACAAACTTCAGCATACAGTCCTTATGAGACCACTGTCAACTGTGAAATTTATAATAATTTTCAAGTGAACACGTGTAGAGATTTTAAAATGTTGAAGAAAATTGTCTATTCAGAAAGTGTGGTTTACACCAAACGTTAGGGAAGGCAGAAGGATTTAGCCCAGCCTAGTTTTTATTAAAAAAAGTACCATAAACAGTAATTTTATTGACAAAACTATTTTATTTGCCGTAGTTGAAAATGCCATACAAATTAAAATAACATTAATTAAATAAACAGAGAGTTTTTACCTTTCTAATTATTTTTCTCCCTTTAAAAGTGAAAACAAAGTCAAATATTATTTAATTGGAATAACTTTTCGTGCAAATGAGATGTTGCATTTTCGGCTAGAACATGTACAATCCATTAAAAAATGACAAAAATGGTTTAAATCACTACAAATTATTTTGCGTGACATTTTCGGCCGTTAAACCTCATACAAAAATATTTTTAAGCATCCATAAATAACCAAATATGGCAATATAGGAGGCCATATTAACACAACCTCTATAATTTTTCTAGTTAAGAAAATTTTTTTTCTCGTAGATCGGTCGCAGATACGGCTTAAACACTATGTTAGTAACTGTAATTATACACTAATAATTATACACTAATAACAATACGAGTACACTACCTCAGTATTTAAAAAAATGGCGGCACTAATAGACACAAACCCAAGTTACAGACGAAAACGACTCATGGATACACTCAGTAATTAAGTGTACAACGTTCTATTTTTTACAAAATGTCTCCGTTAATTACTGACATTCCTAGAACAATAAGGGAGGATAATAAAGGAATAGCAGCTGAAATAAAACGTAGGTGCGAATTTATGGGTGTGGAAATTACTGGAAGGAAATAGGCTAGGGTTGTCACTGCTGCCCATTTTATTAGTTCATCCGTCTATTTCATTCTTATCTTTTTAATTCTAACCGCCTCTGTGGTCTAGACCATCTTCCTCAGATCTAGAGGGTCCTGGGTTCAGTTCCCGTCTGTATAGCTACATAATTCTGCTGCCATCACGGTAATGTTAACAGCATTCTTCTGTGCCGGCAATTGGAGGTAAGATAAGATAGCTAGCTTCTCTGTGGTTGGGGAATCTGGGAGTAGCTCGCTTCCATCTTCGGCCTTACCATCAGGTGAGTTGAAGGCCAAGTGCTACCCAGTTAAGAATAAAAATAACAATCGAAAATGGATACATGACCGTCGAAGTCATCTGATCTGATCTTTTTAAAATTGATTTGTAAAGCTTTTTCACAGCGATCGCAACGGCCAGTTTTGTATCTTGTTTTGTACGCAAGTAACAGGTAAGGAAGAAGCAGATTTCGAATTTGCGCCAAAAAATATAAAAAACAGCCATCATGATCATCAGCTCACAAAAGTCCATCGCTGGACATACGCCCATGTTGCATAGGAACGCCAATTGGCTCGATCTATGGCTAGCTTCATCCAGTTACTGCCAGCCACTCTGCGGAGATCGTCACTCCACCGAGCCTGAGGACGTCACAGACCGTGTTTGCCGATCCTAGGTCTCCCCTCAACTACCCGTTACCAACAGTCATCAGTTCTGCGGATAAGATGGCCTAAAAATGACATCAGTGAAATGAAAATCAGTGATTAGTCAAATTAGTAGCAGAATAAGTATCTAGTTCCAAAGAATATATTACAGAAACAGCTGATATTTCTATAATATTTATTATACTCGTAGATATTCTGTGGATGAATCAATATATCGACAACCCTAACATAATGTAGGTGTATATAAACTTTATCGATAAGTTGTTTGTTTGTAGTAGGTGTTATTTGCGGATCATTCTGTATATTAAGACTTTATACCTCAAGGACGGCAAACAAGCTTACGGCCCGCCTGATGGTAGAGAAAGAAACCGCACACGGTGACCCGTGCTCTATGCCAGGCAATGAGCACGGGTTCTTGATCCTCTTGTACGCTTTGGTTTCTATTACGAAAACAAAGCAACTTTCGCCATGGTCGATTCCGAGATGGGTCAATCTAAATTTGCAATCTCGAGCTCGAGTTGGTCCCGGCTGTTACTGCAACCTTTTTAACCCATCAACCCGCATTGGGCCAGCGTGGTGGTCTTATGGCTCCTCATGTGTTTCTCCCATGTAGGGAGGCTGGGTCCAGCGTATATAAGCTGATGATGATAATCATCATCATGAATAAACGATCTCGTACGTAATTACCCCGCTGTCCCTTATACTCGGCTCTTTTCTAATCTAGGCGTAACCCTCTGCGTAATTCTTAAGCTTTGAAGTAGAAAACCTTTTTAATTTTTCCTTTTGTCCGCCATTGTTTCCCTTCCATGCGATGTTAAATATTAAAGTAAACATCGCCTCGAGTTTGAAAGCACATTTTTATTCTTTAAAATGTATTACGACAGTCAGGAGCGGACAGTGCGGACCTGTGAATCTTAGGCCTTGGTTATAAGGGATATTTTACAATTACTTACAGGAAGAAATTCTATGGATTGTTTTAACTCGATATAAATCAAACATGAAATTTAGCTTCTTCGTAACTACCTAGTCCTTTGTGATTTATCTAACGGGTAACAATACATGGTTAATTAATAACATGACAAAATCCAAACTTGATCAACGTTTTTGTTAGTCCTAGACCGAGAAAGCTCTTCAGCATCAAAATGATAAGATATACGCCATCGGAATACTCTTAGACATGGCCAAAGCATATAATAGAGTTTCTTATGATTTACTTCTCTTAAAATTATATGGAACTGGTATACGTGGGCCAGCTTATAGTTGGTTTAAATCGTATTTTTACAATAGAAAACAAATAGTGCAGATAGAATATTGTAATAAAGATAATAACGAAATAGAAAAAATCAATCCCAGGAAAGGATTCTCACATGTTCCATCCCCCAGGGAAGCATATTGGGGTGTGTGCTCTTCCTGATATTTATAAATGACCTCCCAAAATGTTTAAATGATAAAGAAGTGGCCGATATATTTTGCTGATGATGTCTCTATATTAATTAAGTGCACAGATAGAACAACACACAACATACTGATTCACAATACGCTAAAAGACGTACACTCCTGGCTACAAGATCGTAATCTGGAAATTAACCTTAAAAAAACCAAAATTATAGAATTCCGCCCTTACAATAAACAACCATTAGCTATAGACATCAAATTTATTGACACACAAATAGAGACGGTGGATAAGTGCAACCTGCTAGGGCTAAATATAGCTTCTAACCTAATTTGGAAATACCACATCGAAAGCATCAAATCGAACCTCTCAAAATTCATATACGCATTTTATGAAATTAATTGCAGTGCTGGTTTAGAAACGGCGATTTCAGCATACTACGCATATGCCTATTCGTGGCTGAAGTATGGTAATAATCCTTTGGGGCAATAGCGTTAACGCAAATTAACTGTTCCTATTACCAAAGAAATGTATAAGAATTCTAGCACAAATTAACAGTACACAAAGTTGCATATTTCGTAAAATTTAGCTTACTTAAATTGACATCGATATACATATATACATGATATATGTATTTTTATATTTAAAAACATAGAAGAATTCCAAACAGTAAAAGACACTCATAACGTAAACACTAGACATAAAAACAGAATCTATTTACCTACCCAAATCCAGAATAAAAATTCAAATTTTTTAAAAATTATTATTTTAAATATATTTTTTTTAAATATCTTTCTTGAAAGAGGTGTTTTGCGTTTTATTATTATTATTTGATACGAATTTTATTATGACACAAATGAAATAAATTATTAATTAAAACAACCATCACCATCATAAACAATGAATATGTATACCTAATTTTAAATTTCTCGACACTGAGCACTGTATTGAATGATTGAATGGTAAATATCAAAATTGTAATTGTAACCTATAATATTTTATTATTATTACTATTTTATACGAATTTTATTAAGACACAAATTAAATAAATAAATTATATAATTTTATTGTAATTTATAAATGTAATTTTTAAAGACTGTAAATTATAACTAATATTTCAAATTCTAAGTTCAGCATGACAAAATATTTTATTTTCTATTTATTACTTGAGTGATATTGCAGCACCTATGCACAGGTAACTAAGTTGTAAGATGTATTTTATATTCTAAGACCTTATGTACACTTAGTTGGCAATAAACGAATTGTATTGAATCTTGATGTGTTCTTTCAAACAAAGGCAATGTTATGTTAGCAGAATGAATGGAAGACCTTTTCCTCAGCGTAAAAAAACAAAGACGTAGACAGAGAAACCCATCTCTTGTCTAAGAGACTTGTCGATATGACGAGAACAGTGGATTATTTTATTACTCTAATTTGCCGATCTCACATCCACTGTATCTCGACTCAATACCTTCGAGAACCTTACGCTACGAGCTGGCCTATGAAGTTGGACCAAGCATAAATAAATTGATTACTCAGGGACTGGACGGTGAACTAATGAAATAATCAACTTAACGTAATTTACCGTTTCATACCACGATACAAAGCGTTCCATGTTGAATTTCTACTAGCAAAATAACACCATGCATTCCCCTTGTGCTATCAACCGGTTATATTTACCTAACCACAAACCTGCCGCACACGATTTACGATCCTATGATAAATGGTGCATAGTTCAGTATAACTAAAACACACTTGACCTGTATGTATCGTAACTAATTAAGATTGTAAGTGAAGATTATTAAAATGAGGCATGCGTTAGTTGCTGCCAGAAAGCGAAATCAGGCATTTTTACTAGCTTTTACATCATTTCCATATGGAAATTAACCAGGGATATCCCTTGGCTAGATAAATACGAGACAGTTGGGCTCCATTTGCTTTATCAAAACCAGCATTAGCACGTTTGCGTTGCACTGAGCTTCATTTAAATTTGGATGTAATGGATGAAAAGCACGCCTATTAACTCAACACCACCAGATGAAAAGCGGTAAGAAGAGTAAAATACTGCTAGTGCAGTAAACACACTGTTCTAGCGCTTCTAGTAGTGCGGTGTTTTTATAGCGTTAAAGAGTATATGGAGAGAAATAAAAAATATGACTAAAATATTTGCACACCTGCATGCAGGTTGACCACAAAATGTACTTTAATTCTAAACAAGATCTTGTAAACTGTGTTCTTTGCAAATAAATTATATTATTATTATTATTATTATTCTACGTTGCCTTATGATGTGCCTTTTCATGCTTCTTTTCAAGGCACCCTAACTATAAGAAGGATGAACACAAATAACTTATATTAAATAAGAATGACAAAGAAAGAAGTAGCTAAATTTTTAAGATTATGTAAGTAGCACTACTGTATCTCCCAAAACCATTGGTGATTAATTATCGATTATCGACCTTATTTGTTTCTTAAAATTTGTACCAAGATGCACAACGTTCATATATGTGGCGCTGTTGGCGTTGGTGTTGAAGGTCAAAAGGCAAAAATACCTGATTACAATTAGCTAGTTACGTGTATAATGCTAAGCATAGTCAGTGAAAGAAAGACCAACAATATTGCGATTTTACACAATATCAATATTTATGTTGGTGTTGCCATTTGTCTTAGCTATTGTCCTATTTCCACATATTGTTTGTCTTGCCTAGCAGTAGCTGTAGCGTTATTGATCATGACATTTCGCTTGTTTCTAACCCGAAATATTCCAATTCAATGGAGTATTTTTCGCGAAATATATGAAACCCATTTGAATATCACCCGAAAAACGCTTCACAACATAACTGACATCTGTCGATGTCAAACGTCCGACTGGCACGCACAGACGACGAATGTAATCCCATTGGATTAGGCTGAATAGTTATCTAAAGCCGATCTTTATTTAGCCTGGAACTTGCTTTTATTGCCTGTCTTCATTTCGATAGTTATTTAAGCTTCTGCGATTAATCTTCTTTCGTGGTAAGTAGTGGTAATATTAATGACGGTTTGTTTTTCCAGAATGTGATATTTTACTGAAATAAATTCATTAAATACATTGTTTGATTACAATGTATTACACTTCATCAAAGCAAGAATAACGAATGGTTTTGGTTAATTTATGTTGATCAGTTACTAAGTAATCTCCGACTTTAATTATATTCACTTATAAGCTATCCTCAGCTTTGGTGATATTAACTCTTGCTTGATTTATAAAAACATTCCAAGCAAACATTCAAACCATTTGTAAATTTGATATTTGACCAAGTACAGTATGAAATTCAATTGTGATACAGGATATGTGTAATTTAAATTCCTATTTCAATCAATAGACTTGATTATAGTCTTGATTCAAAGTTGGATTTGTTAACTGATAATACCTGATGTTGATGATAACTGCATCGATCAATGTTTGATGATTGCTGCCGTTAATAACGCGTGAAGGAGTAACGATGTTTCCTTCTATGAGTCTAAAATTATTAAAGATATTATTAGAGATCTTACAGATCCAGGGTTCGATCTCCGTGGCGGCAGAAATTTTCTGCTTAGTTTGTTTGGGCTTTTTCTAAGTCCGCCAGTCTAGCTACCACCATCTTACCTAAGTCTGCCGCCATAACAATAATGTTAACACCATTGTTGTGTTCCGAAAGTTGAAGGTAACATAGTCAGTTATTCTGTGGTTTAAGGAATCCGGGTGTAGCTCACTTACACTCGGCCTTATCATCACTCACCGTCAGGTGAGGTGAAAGTCAAGATCTACCCTGTTAAAAAAATATTATAATTTATTACATGTATTTTCCAATTTCCATTAAATGTCTACACAGTTATTTAAAAGCATAATTCCTTTATTTAGGTCAAATTGAAATTCTCAACGAACATCGTTGTTTATGTTACGACCTGAGTTTTGGTTATGTGCAAAAACGCTACAAACAATAATTTTCAACGGAACAATTATTATACTCTTGATATACGGGCTTTTATAACTCCTTCGCAAATATTTGACTACCAGTTACTCGCCTTGCCAACGACGTAGGAGGACCCCAATTAGTAAACATTATTGTGCCTGATTCTGCTGCTAAAGATTAGAATAAAGGAAATTAGAGGAAAACTTTTACTTACAAACTTCTAATTATAGATGACTACATTGAATAGATCGTCTTTTTTTTAATAATGTTTTGTGTTGGACTCAGTAGTATATTTTTATTAATATGTACTGACCTGATCCCAAGAATGGCAATATAGTATTGGAATTATTCTTGAGAAAGTTTTTTCAAACATCAGTTAGTTTTTTAATTAATAAATTATTTCCAATTTGTCGCTTACCTATGTTATGCGCGCGTGTGCTATTGTTATCTTTTTTCCTCGCGCCGAGAAGACATATCACTATCTTTCTTTTTCGCGACCAAAACAAAGTTAACTATGTATCACCCTAACTAATTGGAGGCTACAATCCATCCTCTAATTAAGGAAGTGTGTGAACCAAAAAATATTTATTATTTTTATTATATCACTTTGAGGTCAGAATTCTTTGAAATATAGTGTGCCTAATTCATATTAGTTTTTGCTATGCGTATTTTCTTGAGTAATATTAGGGTAATGCTGGGCAGTAATGCCCTTCTTTATCATGACCCTTCCTAATGGAGGGGCTCAGATGTCATCTTCAGATTTTCTCTACCGATTTTAGTTAAATACGGCATTAGTTTCTAAGCTTACTACATGTAATAACCATGTAAATGGAAAACGGAGACTAACCCTTGGAGATATTAGCCATGTCACCTTTGATCTAGAAATACTGTCTCCAGGTGAGCCGCTTACCAACTTATTAAGACGAAGGTTAACAGTATCAGATATTAAATCTTGGAAGCGATCAAATTAATGAGTGTTTCAGTAAACAAGTTCGTGACTTAGCTACATCGCGACCAGCGTTATTGGACCCTCACGTTTTTCTATAACAAACTCTACTTTCAGTTCCGAACAATTTGGTTTCTGTGTAATTGAAATAATCGTATTCTAAGCATGCTATTGGTCGTGACCGTTTTTCTACAATGTCGCCGTGTGTTATTGTTTATTGTTATAATCGTGAGGCATTTTTTATATTTACGGATGTCATGATCATGAGTTTAGGGCTTCCTCGCATGAAGTATAATGACCGCTCATTATTGTCTTTAAACGAGTCCATGATTACAAAACTTAAAATTATTACTTACACATTATTCTAAACTAAATGTATTTCAAGTGCCATAAAGAATGTAAACTGAATCTAAAATTCCCTAGAATGCGATGGCATACAGTAGTTATATGTATATGTATCATTATTATCCACATATCTCCGTTACCTAGTATCCGTAACACAAGCTCTTAATGATGCTTAATTTCGGCGGTGTGAGAGTTTATTGGAAGATTATTTTCAAGATTCATTTATTAAAAAATAACCACACTAATCAACGGCAGCAATAGAGACTGCAGAAACAGAGACCTCTTATCAATATCCACTATTATTGCACATTGGTTTATTTTTATTTGCTTTTTCAAACTTTTACAACGCAATGTGAATCTCAACTACGCTTTAAGTGGCAGTTAAAGTACTTTTTCGTGTTGGATATGCAACGACTGACAAGTCGGCCTGTCCTCTTCCACCCTAAATTTTCCCCCAAACGAGTTCACAATACAACTAATTCGACAAAACACACTAACAGTGCCCGGAAACTGAGCAAAAATGCACTTTATATGTCGCGTATGAACAGTTTTATTTGTATTTGTCTGATCTCGACAAAGACGAAGATTCTGTTGCCATTCTCTAAAAATAAATACAGATTATCTACCTCTGTTTTATTCTTCTTGGATAAGAAACGATATAATAAACCTTTAAAAACGCGATCCATACAGTTCTGTTTTGACTTATTTTAATCAGCGTGAAATAATAACTCTGTATGAAAATGCTATTTTATAAACTTCAAATGACATAAACGGTCTTCTGTTGTTCTGTGAACTTAAATTTGACTCCATGAACAACTTAATCAATGCTAATGTATACCAAATCTAACAATATTTCAAAAATGTTATTGCGAAGATTGTAAAAGACGTTGAAAACGAAATCGATTAAGAAGCAGATTTTGTGCCCTTTTAAGGATTTTGTCAATATTGATAATAGTAACGTTTCCCCCAATATACTTAGCACTTCCATAAATACAGTTTACTTGAATAAAAGATGCACAAAAGCAGCTCATTTTACTATGCAATAAGGTCCTCTCAAAACCCATAATGTTACGCTTAAGGCTTACACACTTGAAAAACGTGTTGCCAATATTAAGATTCCCCAATCACTTGTCCTGGTCCCTTTTGTAATCCACCTACGCTCTCGTGTACCCGAGGTACACATAAATACCCACGAACCGCCGATAAATTTGAATCTGCCCTAAGTTTTGCACCCTTGTAGGCTTCATAACAAGTCAAGTTGGAAGCAAAGAAGGGGAAAGACCCTTTTTGCAACCCCTGGTCTTAGATAATAGGAGCCAAGCTCCTTGTATGCCCAGAAGGATATCGGTAGGTTATTTTGATGATAGACACGCATTGAATCAAAGCTATCATTATTTACATAGTTCGTAATTTTTGGATACCTCTGTTGGATTTTTTGATCTTAGATGTTGGAACATAAATATTCTCAGTTGCATTGCTATTGTATGCTCAGATAATGAGATCGCGATTCCTTATCCTTTTGCTTCGATGGTTTTTTGAATTTGATTATGTTTTTCATTACTTTGTTGTCAGAAAAGAATGGAAATAATTTACGTGACTGGAGATTTCAATACCTTTTAGTTCAAAGACTTAAAACTTGGCTTTTATTAAAACCTGAAAGTTACGTCAACGCCCCATGTCTTGTAATATAATATTGAGAAGGCAAAATATTTTTTGTATCGGTTTGTCACTAACAGTACTCTCGTGTCATTTCATCTGATGATCTCCTTAATGCGGGAACTTCTAAACTGGGTACCGTTGCTAGCGAGCGTGTAATGACCTGTCAATCAGCTATTTGAAACGCTACATCATCTTTGCTTTTATATAACAAGGCTTATCAAGTAGAAATTCTCGTGACAAGATATGCGAATACAACGAATATTGTCCTGAGGTAGCGGGAATTTATTATTTAGATTTTGGCGATACTTCTGAATTCTGGATTTAAATTTTTAGTCTGGAGAATATCTGTTCTGAAGACAACGCACGGGATGATGGCCTTAAAACAAATGAAAGCGACGGTATGTGGACAATAAACCGTGATTGTTACTTTATGGTAATTTGAGTAATTATTACCGACTATTGACGACCGTCTGGTCGAGTGGTCAGTACCCATGTCCCGGGTTCGAATCCAAGTTGGAACATAGGTAACTATGTTTGAATGATGAGTATAAACATTTGTTCATAAGTCAAGGATTTTTGTGGTATATATTTATATCCATATTCTCCGTTATCCTTGATGTTGACTTTGGAAAGGATAATAATATGTAATAATCCTTCATTTTCGGAATTAGCTAAATCATCAAAATGGCTACCAAACCATACACCGTCGTTTTAACCATCTCTCAATTTCTCAAATTTTGCATGCAAACTTTACTGTATTTCCACAAAATGTAAGAGGTCGACACCCCATGGAATACCCCATAAAATATTACAATGGAACTGTGGACAGTGCCGGCATTAGGTCGAGATGTTTTAAACTTTATTACCCTCGGGATTATTATATCATTACAGCGTCAGCAAATAGTTGAATTAGTTGAAATAGGACTCTTGGACTATAGGGAAGGGCGGGTAGTTTTATAATAATTTATTTATATATTATGATTAAGGATGTTGACAAATTTTGGGAAGTTCCATGTCGTGTAAAAGTATCTAATGTAGCTGCAAAAATGTACTTTTTTCAAATAAATTTTGTAAACAACTAATGCTTTGAAGATCCTGTATCTTGGTTGGATACGGTTTCGTTTCAAATTTCCCCGTCGTCGTCACTTTTAAGCACTTTTAACCGACTTCAAAAAAAGGAGGAGGTTATCAATTCGTCTGTATGTTTTTTTACGTCACTTGTTCCCAAATAAATAAATAAATAATTTATAGGTAAGTATTTCGTTATTGTTGAGATAAAGGATTGCGATACTGGGCCCTATGTTTGTTGCACTTAATGATTAATCGTCTCAATTTAATGTTATTATTGTTTCAGGTAAACTTCTTTCGGGTAAATTTGTCATGAAGCCCAAAATCGGTTAACGGATGACGCAGACGTCCATAGATAGGTACATGGTAAAGTATGTATTACTACGATTGTTTTATCACATTTACAAGAGGTCTCATCTAAAATGAGCATTTATTAATTGTACCTTAACTCTGTGTAACAAGGTTGACTTTTGAAGTGATGTTTATGTGTGTTCATGCCAATTTATTTTTTTACGAGTAGGTACATTTTTTATGTTGTCATTTTGTAATACTTAGAGACACCGCACATATACAATTTCAAATCGAACAACTAAATTGCGTGCTTTCATAGGCCGTACACTTCGTCGACTTAGTTGGTGGACAGTGTTGCTAGCGCGGTGAAGTCTGCGATAAAATGCGGAAAAACAACGCACTTCTTAACTTAATAAAAAGAAGACGAAAACAGAATAAATCATTTAGGGTGCATCCGATATTAAGTGACAGATTAGAGCGTGGGAAACATCATACCTTACATTCTAAACTGAGATGTTACCCAGATAAGTTTTTTAAGGGCTTGCCTTTTTTGGACTTCGTCGATCAGCAGTTCTATTTTTTCATTTGTTACAAGAAGAGAATGCAGAGATCGACTGGCTGCGGCGGCTGCGTGCCCGTCGGCAAAAATCCAAGCGTGGGGAAATCACGCGCACGGGTCTGGTCACACTGCATCTTACCGTGCGACTGACCAACTATTGTTATAGTATGCGGGCTATCGGCCGATAGTTGACCAATTATTTAGTTGAACGACTTAGTTGATATAATGTGCGGGCTATCATAAGATTCTATGCCTATTAGATATTCTGCGACTTAGTTGGCCAACTTGAAATTGTATATGTGCGGTGGCTCTTACCAGTATTAACACCCATCATGTTTACAAGCAAACTGTTATTCGATACAGCCTCTTGACTGCTGCGGACTGATTACAAATACATTATTAATTTATGAGTCAAATCAAAACCTTCTGAATCACACGGCCGCATTCTTCTGAATGAGTAATAAATTAACACGGTTATGATCATTAGTCTTAGCTGAGACACAATCAATGAATTAGGACATAGTCTTGTACTAATTTGTCATGTACTTTGGACATTTTGGGATACGCTGTAGACATTTTGCGTACTTATATTCTATGGAAACACTTCTGTTTGCATAGAAAATTGTGTAATTGCCAATCACGTAAAAGAGCATTGTTTTTATTCAGCTACTTATTTAAAAAATTAGTTTGCTTTTAAATTAAATATATGTGTTAAATGATTTTGGAAGATATCGGTAGCAGAGACCTCGAAACTACCTCTTTCAATTGCAATAAATGAGGTTTTTGTTACCGTTGCTATGCTCTTAACTGTACGTTTCGTATTACCGCAATATCTTACTGTGTCTCATAAAAAGAACACTACCCTTGAATGTATGAAGAAAAATTGAGACAAAATTTTTTATTAACCTCTTGAATGACGTTCCATAAAACATGAATTTTCTTTTTTACACCGTACTAAAATAATGATTTCATTCACTCTGTCTTAGATCGAGGGTCCCCTTGAAGTTCCTTAGGAATAGGGTAACCAAATTTTTAATATAAATCGGATATTTTTACGAGTTTTAATATGTCCAATTTATACCACCCCATTTATGGTTATGTTAAAAAAGACAAACAAGCAAATGTTCCACCTCATTGTAAGTATGAACACGTGCAAAATCAAGGAAGTTCTTTCGATATTGTCAATAGAATGTATTATCTATAGCGCTGTTATTTACCATTTTATAGAAATGTCATGAAAATTGGATAATCTCATGTCATTTTTGTAAAATAATGCAGCCAATGTTATTTTATTTCATACAAATGTCATGAAATTATATATAATATAAAAACGCAACGCACAACGACGCCGCAGTCTATCCAGTGTATCGAGTAGGTACTTGGCGGAGTCGTTCCTTAAATGCGAGCAGCCATTTAATCCAGGTTTGAAGGAATTCAGTTTATATGCAGTAGGGAACACCGAAGCCCGCAGAGCATTCCAATCCCTGGCCGTGCGCTTCATAAAATACGACCAAAAGCGTTAAGTGCGTATGGATATCAATCAGGTGTGGGTAATCTCGCCGAACTTATAGTAGTCCTCTGGTGTAATGGGCTTGGCGGAATGATCTCTTGAAGCTCCTGGGCACATTCTACAAAGTACAACCTGTAGCAGACCAGCAAGCGACCTTACGGCGCTGGTCTAAGCTATGAAGGTGCTGCCATGCCGCCACATGTTCAAAATGTTTACAAGCGTTACTAAACACTTGCTAAGAAACATACGATCACAATGTTCGAGAATGTTTTCATGTTAGATAATGTTATTAAACATTTCTAAACTAAACTTAACAAATTGTAATAAAATGAAACATTTGTTATCATTTGTTTGTAAACATATAATCCAGGCCAAATGTTAAGTTGTTAAATAATTTCAAATGTTATAAATGTTTGTATACTTTTTCATCAGCACTTAAAACATTTCCCAATTCCTAACAGAATGTAACAATTCCTAACATTTTTTAGTAAATGTATTAGTGTTAGAAAATGTTTGTAAACATTTTTAAACAGCAGTGTGGCAGCACCTTGAAGCTTTGTCGCAGTGGTTTATTTTACGAGAGCAAGGCTACGCCGGTGACTGCTAAGTCTTTAGTGTCTACTATGAGGCGGACCGTTTACGAACTTTTTATTCATGGTGACCCTACTAAAGGACTATAAGATCTCTTTGTTCGATAGAATTCGAACCGGGGGAGCTATATCTGTAGTTTTTATGGTCGTTTTATTGATGGCAGTTTCTGAATTTGTTCAGATTTTTTCATGTTTCTCGTAACAATGCTGTGTTTTAATTTCTTTTAGTTTTTTCGGGTATAAGTTGTAAAAATAGTTAATTGATTTTATTGCTTTTTGATCATTTTCTTCTTGATACTAACATAGCTTGTTTTGAGGCTATTGTAAAAGACTTAGTATAGAAGCATTCGAAACTCAAACCAGATGCGATACTGAGATGTCTAGAGAAGCTCGCTGGCGTACCCGAAAAAAAAAACTACTTTCGCCATGATTGATCCGGATTCAATAAAAGAAAATTCGATCTTCTCCGTGCTAACTGCCTGCCTTCACCAACCAATCAGGAGTTCATGGTAATGTTACGTCACAACTCTTTGCGTTTGTCAAATGTAAAAAGGCTTTGCCGTGGGCTCTATTTATAGGTTTTCGGATTAATAAAAGTCTTAGTGAAATTAAGTTTAGATAATTATTGCGAGTCTGATTATAACGCAATAAACTCTACGAGTCCGTTAGAATATTGTTATTGGGAGTCTCTATGAAGCGAAACAGTATTTCCCGCTTGAATCAATATTTTAGATAACATCGTTAAAAACTGATGATGGTGATGTAATTGTGATTTCGTGATGGTAATCTCGATCAGCCCGCCTAGCATGACCACCGAAACGCGATATGATAAAGCCATTTATCGCTTTGAATTGTCAAAAATCATTGGATATAACCGCTATCTTGAAATTTTATCGAAACTGCGAACATGTATATATACAATACAAGTTCGCAGTTTCGATAAAATTTCAATTTGGCGGTTATATCCAATGATTTTTGACAGTTCAAAGCGATAAATGGCTATAACATATCGCGTTTCGGTGGTCATGCTAGGCGGGCAGGCTTATCAACTTTGTGATTATTATTAATTAACTAGTGAAGCCAGTCCTCAAATATATATAAACGTAATCTAATTATTCTTAAAAATAGTAAGTAATTAATTTACTTTTTCCTTAATAGTCTAATAAATAAATGAATGTTAATTAAATAAGCTATTATGAAATAGAATCTCACTTTACTATGTCAAGTAATTAATATTTACAAAGTCATTTACGTTTAGACTTGCCTGATTATTAAAAATATTTTTTACGAGGGAACTCTCAGAGTCTTGACACATAATTAAAAAGCTGTTAATAAAATGGAAATGCCAATTTGAGTGATGACGTAGGGTGAGCACAACGTCATCTTAAATTGGAAGTTTGTTTAAAATTTATGTAATGCAATAATTTGTATTATTTACCGGAATGCTGACATATTACTAGGTGGTAGACCCGTATGTAGGGTCGTCTGGGTAGGTACCACCGCCTATCTTTCTTATTTCAGCCTTGAAACAGTTCGCTGTGTTTCGGATTGAAGGGAAAGGTAGCCAGTGTAATTAATTAGTGGACATGGACCGCATTTAATCTTAGGCCCCAGGATGACAACGCACCTGCAATATCAAGTGATTTTTCCTTGTTATTGCAGGTGTCTATAGGCGGCGCTAACCGCTTACCATCAGGTTGGCCGTCAGTTTGTTTGTCATCTAGTTGTATAAAAAAAATGCGTTTTACCACGGTTCTGTCAGAGGTCTATGACAATTGGGATGTTGCCTAAGTTTGAATATGGCGCTGTTTTTCACAAATTCGAAAAATATACGCAAATGTTACCCATAAAAACAGTTCAAACTTACAATGTATGGAATATTGTTGAAGTTGTACTGTTTATAAAATTAAAAAAATTGACAATTTTTTTTTCAAAATTTATTAAAAATGGTAATGATATTAGATTGCTGACATCAATTAAAACAACTATTATTATGACAACTATTACTAAAAACATACTTAGTACATAGTTATTGTCAGTACGCCCATACATTTCTTAGTAATATGGGAACGTGTGACGTCACCTGTTCCGTAGATTTTCTATGGAGCGTTTTTGGACGTTGCGCCACAACATAACAAACAAACCACTATATCTGTGAAACTATTGATCTTAGACATACTATTTCTTTATGAGTTATAAACTTCTTATTTATGAAATAAAAAAAAAGTTGTCAACTACCCTATTGAAAAATCAATTGTGTCTGGAATCTAATGCTTGACGGGTAAATGACAATATATTCTACTGAGTAATGAGTTCATTTTGTCAAAAAGTGGCTAAACACTTTTTTTCTTTAATCGATGCTCCACGAGAACGATAAAAGCGAATAAATAGCTAATCCTACTGCAAAGTCAATAATTAAATAATTCATAGCTTCCAGGCCTCTGTCCATAGAACCTGGAAGCTATAGGTGAAGCATAGGTGAAGGTGATAGGTTTAAAAAAATAATGTCAAGACAAGTTTGCTAACACTACTACTAACTTAGTCAAGGAAGATAAAAATTGTAGCAACGTGTATTTACAAACTATACACTGCTAATAAATGTCTCATATAAATAAATAATAATAAATAGGTGGATGATGTATTGAATCGTTTGCCTGCCATCCAATACCACATAATAATATATAGACTTAAAAAGCTTAGTAAAAAGCAACTGAGAAGGTTGTGAAAGAGAAGTAGTGATCCATTGACGGGATAAGTACATGAGTACAAATAACGAGTAATGTTTTAATTGATGCAACTCATAAAAAGACTGCGTAACAGTTTGACTTTGAGACCGCCCTTATTCCGATCGTAATAGAGGCGCCTTTCGTAGTTCGACTGTTACACTTGATGTGCTGTCGTCTGTACTTACATACCAATTACATTCATTCTAAAATCGCGTAGAAGTAAACAAACCTACTAATTACTTTTTATTTTAATACATGCAAACAGTCACTGAATTATTGCTACAGTATTTAGTGTTCAATTATCTTGCAACACGTGAATTAGAATTCCGTGAAATATATACGTGTGTTGAAATAAATACCTTAGCCTTTAAACCAACATCGATTACAAACTCGAACTGTTTCGCCCAACAGTAAAAAAGTTTATTTGCATGTTACAAATTAGCCATTAAAATTTTAAACGGAAAAATGCAAGTTTTAGAATGCAATTACACTTTTCTTTTTACTGTGACTTAAATATGCACTTCAGGTTCCGTGTTAAGACGTATTTTGTTCACTTCTGTACTCATGAATGAGATTATTGCCTTATAAATTTTCGCTGGTACATTTCTGAGGATCATGCGAACAATATTTCATTCGCAAAATTTCCGCAATCCGGGCGACAGCTCTAACCATCTGAGCTACCCAGGACTTGATTCCAAGTCCTGGGTAGCTCAGATGGTTAGAGCTGTGGAATTCTTGTAAAATCCTCGTGAAATTCTTCCTTGTGAAATTCTTCTAGTCTATCTGTATTTGCGTTATGAGCTAACGTCCACCCTACAATGTCGAAATGTTCTATTTCAACATCCGAAACGAGTATTTTTACAAATACCTACGATTCGGTTAACATTATTATAAATGTTTGCAAAATTATATACCTAATAATTTTACTAATGTTTGTATGATAAGTACGAGCATTTGTTTACGAGTCATGGATGTTTATATGTTAATTTAGTATATTTCTAATTTTTATTTACATATTATTATCAATATTTCTTCGTTATCTAGTATCCATAATACAAGCTCTTAATGATGCTTACTTTGGGCTAGAGAACAGGTGTGAGTGTATAAATATTTATTTATTTATATTTCTTCAGTTCGATAAAATTTCTTACACCAAATACACAAATACCTACATAAGTTAGGTGTTTTTTTTAACCTTCACGGGGTAACTTTTGGCCTTCATCTCACCTGATGGTAAGTAAAGATAAGGCCGACGATGGAAGCGAGTTACACCCGGATTCCTCAACCACAGAGGAACTGGCTATCTTACCTCTAACTGCCGGAACACAACAATGCTGTTAACATTATTGTTATGGCGACAGACTTAGGTCAGATGGTAGTAGCTAGGCGGACTTAGAAAAGCCCTACCACCAACCAAACCAAGCAGAAAATTTCTGCCCCCACGGGAATCGAACCCCGGACCTCTAGATCTGAGGCAGCTGGTCTCAACCAGTAGACTAGTAAATAATGTTTAGTAAAAATGAATTCTGAGACTGTGAATTCTGTAATGTTATCGATACGAGATAACGGAGCAATCCTTCATCTGGTTAAATTCGTCGCTTAATTCGATGCCTAGCCCGTTGGTTAAACGCCGGCATCCAATCAAATGCCTAGGCCGATAGTTAATCGAACTCGACTCACATAACGTTAACGGTCTTGTACCGATGACTTTTGAATTGATTGGTGGATTCAAGGTTATTTTTTGTGATGACCACTTATAACCGACATCGTTTGGGTTATATTATGTGGTCATAAAAAATAATCTTGAACCTACCAATCACTCAAACAGTCACACGAAAGCTCTTCGTTTTAAACGACCTGTCTAGGCGTCTAATTGATTGGCTAATAAACCATCTGGTTGAACGTTGCTCTCAATGACTCAGCTAGTTGCGCTTCAGCTGTTTCATTGAATGCCGGCGTTCAATCAACGGGCTAGGCCTCCAGTGAAGCGGCTAATTTAACCCGACGGCTGCGACACATAATATACTTAATTAACATACAACACTCCATGACTCGTGAACAAATGATCGTTTTTAGTATACGAACCTCTGCCTTTACCGGGATTCGGCCGCCGGACCTCGGGCTTAATAGAGGGGTACGGACGACTGACCATTAGACAGGCAGCTGTCGCATACTATTTAAATGATTCAGTTGATATAGTTGAAGCTATGCGTAAATGTAAGGCATCTAGGCTTATCTGTTTCTATTGTCATTGAGTCAGAACTCAGAAGCCAAGTAGGTCATAAACAAACCGGTCCTATCATTGTCCTCGTTATTGCAAACAACTAGTGCCCGCCCGCAGCTTCGCCTGCGTGGATAGCGCCAAAAAAAAGATAGCCTATCCCTTATGACGAAATTTGACAATCCTGTAGATATAAATAATTAAATATTGATATTATTGCAAAAAAAAGCTAAGATTTTTTGTGCCCCATGCAAATTTTACCACCTCCTACCACAAAAGGAAACTACTGTTCAAATTTCATGCTCCTTTTTTGTATGAATTTTATAAAAATGAATTAATAGATATAGGTTTTTAATTTTAGTTTTACGAAGCGTTAGCGCGTTAGTTGTTCTATTGTACAATGATATAAATAATACTACTTTGTAGTGTTGTGTTCCTGTGGTGAGTAAGGTCGCTAGAGCTCACAGAGAAAATGCCGTATTGGGTCTTTGTGAGCTCGTCTTTTATGCTGTTAAAAGCTTACGGTGGTAAACACGCGTACAGTCTGACTTCAGGTGCACTCATAGTGCTGCAAGTGCTCACGAGCGTGATTAGGAATGTAGCCAAATTCCGAACTGTCCAATTAATATAAAGACAGCACTACAGCAAGGAATCGACCTTGACATAAGTCCAAGAATCTTCACAGTATCAGAGTTCGCCCTGGTCTTATCGAAGGCGTTTCAGGGTCATCCAGGTCTTATCTACTACTACGTCACGATGCACTTTAAACCGTGGCATCTGTGTGTCAACCTGATAAAATTGACATTCCAATATAGACCAAACAATTCTCTAGTAATTTCCAAAATAACACTTTTAAATATTAAAGATATGGTTATATTTATGAGTTCAAAGAATTGGCAAAAACTCGACGATTTTGTCTTATTTTCATTAAAAATAGCAAAATACATGAATATCAAGTAAATTAAAAGTGTTTCTCTTGATATAGTACAAGTTTATTCTCAAGAAGTTGACTTGGAGATAATTAATAATACGTTATAGGTCAACGGGATTAGTGTAATCAAAGTATACTTAAAACTAACAATATATTGAGCAATAGACAATAATATTGACGTAAAGAAAGAGGTCAGAAATTGTTGATATGAATAACATCCTGTCGTTACTTATTTCACTTATAATTTTGATGTAGGAATTTGGGTTGAAGCTTACGATGATTTATTAGCCCCAGCCCCGACGGCTGAATCGAGTCTAATCCAACTGATGTTTTTATGACCAAAACTCTATAGAAATGTGGTTTTGGCAAGGTAATGGTGTAAAATTTATAGGATTTTGCATTTTGAGACGTTCTTGGAGTGCCTAATCGATAACGAATGAATTGAAGCTTGAAATCTGGAGGTCTGTATGTTGTAAAGTCTTGAAACTCAGTTATGAAGTTTTGCGTAAGTTTGACAATTTTGATGTTTGAATAAATAATCACTGTTTAGAAAAATCCCGCTACCTATACTAGCTACCTCGCTCTTATTGTGATTCTACCTCCTACCAATTTATTGGTAGCTTCCTAACAATTGGGAGACTGATATCGGTCTCGTGAAGTTCACAACGTTGCCCTAAGGCCACGACATGACCGTGCGATTCCTGTGTCTCGAGTCTCGGCAACCGCTGGGCGCTGTCTCCATGTCGATCTCTCAGTTCGTCGTCGTGACCGCGCAGTGGTTGCCGTGACAACACTCAATACGCGCACGCGGTAATGTAAATTCAGGGTAACGTGCTGAACTTCACGGTAAGTTAACCTTTACTCTAGTGTTATCCCGTATTCTGTGCCCACCAGTATCTCAACTAGCGCCATTAGTGTTGTCCTTACCTAGTGTATGCCAGGATACATCTACACACCTAAACCAGCGAAAGGGTATCTAGACAAACTATCTATCTATTAGCCCATCCAGCTTATTCCCCCAAATAAAAAACAACAGTTCATGACTATTTGACTTCCAAAAGAAATGCGAATTTCTGTACCAAAATTGTTTTTTATTTTATACGATATTTTACTCTATTTCTACTAGAATTTCAAATGAAACTTTAATTAGGTGTTATACTTACTGCAGTTAAATTTTGTGGAGTATGAAAATTTTCCTAAATAAATCATCTCTGCGTTTCTTGTTAATAATTTTGAGTATCTAAAGAAATACATATGTTGTAGAAAATTTCATTCTTTATATAAGAAATTTTGATGGCAAAGTGAAAAACTGACTATAATGTAGGTATACATTAGAGTCAGTTCTTCACAGAATCAAATGTGTCATTATCTTGGAAATTCTGCGAATTGAACATTCAGCGAAATCGACCTCCTTCGAACTGAACCTTTTGCGACCGCTGTACATCTTACGAATTAGACATTCTGCGCCTAAGCACACGTTAGACGTTCTAAACATTGCGTAAGCTAGTCAGAATGTTCTAACAAATAAGTTTTAGGTCGCTCGTCTGTCCCGACCTGTGATCTCATCAGATGCCTCCTCAGTTATGCTCGCTACTGCAACTTGCAAGTGGTCCCGAAGGAATTCCAATTCTACTTTCTGCTCCCCGTGACTTGGGTGAACTGGTATTTTACGGATCTTTGGACACGCGAAACGCTTTGGAAGAAACTATTTTGTAAGTTGGTCATACTGTCATAAAGCTGTCTGGTTCATTATTATTCAATTGCGTCTTGATTAGTATTTAGCTACTGAGTCATATAGAAATATAAGGAATTTTAGCCGAATCAAAAGAATGTGAAATTTCTAATTTTGATCTAGCCCGGAAAGTTTATTTTAAATACAATAACCGTATATCTAATAGAAATCTGCGCTTGAGATATTTCTTAGATTCTGTAACTGTAACTAGACTTGTCTATAAGGAATCCGAATATTTTTCTAGAAATCTTCAATAAAGATGTATTGCATCTTTGTCGCTGAATCAGTCCTTTGATTTCTTCACTAATTTGCTTTGAAGGAATAAAATTTCCATCATAATGTTTTATTGCCACTCCAAATCTTCGTTGATATTATTATTTCTGCTATACTATTATACGTACACAAGATATCTTGGCAAAAGCGTGTTTTTGTAACAAATTTCTGTGTTATTCATTTGTTGAAGCTACGTTTTGTTCAACGAGCCTTGAATTATGCAAAAATCTAGATTTTCTCTTGCGTAAGTTACTCAAATGCTGTGGAATATACATGTTTATGTTTCTCTCAAAAATATTCTGACTCTGCCAAAAAGAAATGAATTTATTAAACTCAGACGTCATTGTGTTCATTACAAGTTTAAATACAAAAATCTCAATTGTTTTTATCATATTCCTTTCAATATTTTCTATTATTAGGCACTATTCGAAACATTTATTTTATGAACAAGACATTAACCTCTCTTTTAAATATTTCTTTTAATGTATTGCAAATTGAAATTTCAAATAATTATTTTCTTCTAGGAATGTAATAAATAATACATTCTAACATAGCTTCATATGGATTTTTTTCACTAGATAAGTTTAATATTGACAAGGACTAGAATCAATTGATCTGTATGTGGTAATGTTAGTCTCTTATGAATAATCAATATTAAACTTATGCGAAAGTCAATAGTTCGAGTTTATAAATTCAAATCCAGATAATATCATTAAAAAAATTCTTAATATCACATAGGCATTTATTTTTCAATAATATATTTACCTTCAAAGAAATCTATATTTTTTTTAAAGTCTGTCTGTACAGTACAACTAAGCTTTTTACTACCATGGCGGTTTTCAAGTCTTATTTTCTTATTTAGATCTCCTAGGACGTAAGCATAATATACATATATAATAAATTAGCAACGTTCCAAGATGTATAAACTTTTAACAGTCAACACAGGTTCATAATAAATTGTAAAACAGCATACTAAATACTTTGCTAGGATCCTTCATATCTCATTAAATGAAGTCAAAGCAACTAGTTCCTTTATCTTTTACTTAACATGCACTCCACCTTATGCCGCTCCTTGGCTAAGTGTTAAGTTATGCGTTTCATAAGTACAGAAGGGGTGATATTCAGTCGAGATGCTAACCCCCTTCTCCCTCCTTAGCTCCTTACCGTTCGGCCATGACAATAAGAAAGAAGGTATACGGAGGTGTCTTGGGAAATATTATTTTTTTACGGTTTCAGTGCGCTCTGTTGCATTGCAAGTTGCAAGATTAAAATTTTTGTTCCTGGATTTTGCAAATATTCAAAAGGTATTCACTATATTCAAAAGGTCTGTGGCAAGAATCTGCTTCCTAAATGTTACTTCTGTGGATTTTAGTCATAATGTTCTTATTAATTAGATTACTTACAGACCTAGTCTTTGAGTTTCAATAGGACAGCGTTCAAGTATTATAGTGGAATTCAATTGATTTTAAAAGGCTGTAGCTATGTTTTGTGCATCAAATAATTTACAAAAAATTCTCAACTTTATCTGAGGTAAAGTAACTTTTTAAAGACTTGATTTCCAGGGCGAAAATATAATTTGTTATTTACTATATCACAATCAAAATATTTGTAAGTCTAAACAGGAGCCAATGATTTATTCTCTATCGATTTTCTTGCCGAAAATTATTCCATGTTTACCTTAGAAACTTTTCCTACATAACTTTTACAGATTACATGTTTTACCTTATTACATTGTGCCTTATTGTTATTATGTATCTGCATGTTCGCTTCTATGTTCTGGGTGGTTTTGGGTTAAAGAGGGTGGAGTTTTTCGGTTCACTAAATTGTTAAAGTTAACAGCCCCCTCCCTCCTTCAACTGCAGCCCTTGATGAAGCCACAAATAATAAATACGCAATCATTGGGGTTCGAATCGAAAGAGAGTAGTTAGTATGCTGGGTGGATGCTATATTGAAATATGTATGTAAATTTGATAGAGTTTTGAATATGATTATTCCACTGAATAGTATCGTAAGTTCGTCTACAATTTTGTTCCCGTAAGGAGTGCTCTGCGAAAATAGAATGTACGAGTGTTTCCCATTAAATTGATGTATTCTACGAAATCCTTTACCGACGCGTAGGTAGTCACATCATTATTAATAAATATGTATATCTTTGCTTTCCTTCTTTTTGTGACGAAAAGTGGTTTCTTTCGGGTGAAATTGATATTTTTGGAATATTTTGCTATGCCTATGCATTTACAGATCGGCCCGAGATTTGTCATTAGTTTGGGAATTACAAAAAAAAACATAATACCTATTTGACATATATTTCGACTTTCCATTTCTCGACTTTCTTATCCTTTACATGAAAAATATTGTTGATAGATTCACTTCGTCCATTTAATTTCTAAACTAGGAGATCAGGTAATTCACAAGGGAATTTTTATACCAACAGTAATATTATTATAGTTTGGGCATTGTAACGCTTGCCCTCGCTGGATATATGAGGTTTATATTCTATGAAATAACTTTAGGTGAATACATATGATTTAGGCCTACAAGCCCACCTTATACATAAATTAATTCCCAAAAGTACAAGGGCTTTAAGCAAATTTGCTTAAATGAGAGAACATGCTCTGTAATTTTTGTCTTGTTGGGGATCAACCTTCGAGTATAGAGGCTCTTGTAGCGAATCAGGGAACCCTAGTCCTGGTGCCCGGGGGAATAGGAAGATTATAACTCGTAAACGTGCATCAGAAGTCACGTTGAGTCTTTAGTGCTGACAGCCGTTCGAAGCAAAGGAGCCGGACTGGTTAGTTAGTATTACTGGATATCGGCGGTAGGTATCAAAATTAATATTAAAATTGTATACTTATGTCTTGTTCATGAACAGAGAAATCGTTTTCAAATACTATTATAGAGGCTGGTATGAAGTAAGTTAAGTAATCAAAAGTAAAAAGATTAATAAAGAAAGCAAGATAAAGCAACAGGGTAGTTGACAACCTTCTTTACATCATAAATACATGAAGTATTAAACTCATAAAGAAATATTGCAAAGGAAATAGTATGCGATACAGTATGTTTGATAAGTTGCATGCAGCGCATCGACTAAAAACGCTCTATATAAAATCTGCGGAACAGATGACGTCACACATTGCTATATTACTAAGAAATGTATGGGCATATTGACCAAATTAATAATAACTATGTAATATGTATGTTTTCATTTATAATTAATTAGTCATAATAATAGTTGTTTTAATTGATCTAAGGAATTGAATATAATTATAATTTTTGATAAATATTTTTAAAAAAATACCATTTTTATAAATTTTCTAAACCGCACAATTTCAACAACAATCATAAGTTTTAAGTTATAATTGTTTCAATGGGTAACAGTAGCGTATATTTTCCAATGTTGTGAAAAATAGCGCCATATTTAGACGTTGCTTACGTTTCTATTGTGTTTTTATTTGATTAGCCATTTTCCTTATCGTGTTTACCTTCCGTATCGTGTTTATACGTTTACTTACTGAAACTTAGAATACTATACAACGTAGAATACTATAGAATACTTATTTTGATAAATTACAATCATATAATATATTAATAATTATGTAACATGTACATACACACACACACGCGCCCACTCA
Source organism: Nymphula nitidulata (assembly GCA_947347705.1). Lineage (NCBI taxonomy): Eukaryota > Metazoa > Arthropoda > Insecta > Lepidoptera > Crambidae > Nymphula > Nymphula nitidulata. The sequence goes on from OX374636.1 coordinate 15,647,979, forward strand.
CACGCACACACCCACACCCACACACACACACACACACACACACAAACACACACACACACACACACACACACACACACACACACACACACACAAACGCACGCACGCATGTACACACGGAAATTTGTAGAAACGCGCGGGTGAAGCATAATATTAAACATAATATACTTGCATTAACACGCTCATTACTTACTCTCCAATAGTAACTAATAATAAACTGTATTCAATTTAAAATTGAAGAATGATAAAAGATACACACTTTAAAAATACCTAAAGCTTTTGTCATTTTTAAAACTGCATCATGTTTATGGAAGAGCGGGGCCTCCTGCCACAGGTATACAATATACTTACTAGGTAGGTCCCGGCCTTAGATTATAGTTATGTATGTAAAAGCTATTGAAATAAAGAATTTTTGAATTTGAATTTTTGAATTTTACTGAGTTTTGTATAATAATATTTGTATACGTCAAAAAATATTGTATGCTTTCATCACAGTGCTATTAGACTTTATACTTTCCCTAACACATCAAAATTCCCGCAAACGGCTGCCTCAGGTGTTTACTCCACAAATTATTCTGGATACGCAATCGGATTACCGGGAGCAAATCTCCTCTGAAGTAAGACTAAACCCTCAAATACGTGGGATAATGTGTCACGGCGTATTTATATCCTTCTTAATTATGTAAAGGGATGTTGAAAATTCTAAAGCAAGTCTCATATCTTAATCCTAGGGGTGTCACGTACAGCCTTAATGATAAGATCATCTTTATGATATATTTACAAAGTATATAATAATAGATAGATTAAGCGTGTTTCTAGGGCTTAATAATTGTCATAGAGCTCCAATGAGAGACATAGTATTCAGCTATAGTTGTATCAAACGCTTGAATTTCCTGATTCGCTTTTGTTAATACAGATTACAGATTGTTGTGCTTCTCTATTGTAGTTACATATACGTTTCTTATGTTCTCTGTTATAATATACTTTGTACAGCTGTTTTGTGTTCGTTGTTTATTATTTTGGATAAAGCTTTTTCAATACGACTAAATAAATCAATTCCTGGATCTGAATCTTAGATATTATTCTCATAATAGCAGATTTTCGCTTTCAACATAGAAACGCTAGGTGTCAATATTTCCTGGAATCCGGTGGGTATTCTTCAACATTAAGAGTATATTATGGAGGAGCCGAATTGTTGCTTTCACAGTACGCTGTCCACTAATTAAATGCCAGACATTTCCAATATCATTTAGTAAACCTATTTTGCGCTATCTTTGCTCAAACGGACGTCACCTTGGGTAAGAACGTGTTAGGTGAAGTTTTCTCTTTGAAATGTTGTTTAGATCCAAAATTATACTTTCTTAATTTGGCAGTACTTTTTTTCATAATGGAGCTAATGATCCAACTAATCTAAAATTAATTGTCACAGCGATTTGTTCGTATTTCTCGTTTGTTTTTGATCGATAATGTGATAAATTTTAACTCGGTGTTTTTTTTATTACGTACTTGTTATTCTTTCTCGGCATTTAGTTTGTTCAATAAATTAAATTTATTCAGATTAATAAAACGTGCTACGCAAAAACAATTACTTTTTGGTATGACAATATTTTTCTGTTTTAATTTTTTTTTAATAGTCTTAATCTTGTATTTCTTAAAAATCTGTTTGTTGAACCCACGTGAGCTACGTGATAATCTTGGTTGTTATTTAGAAAGTAAAAATTCTTTGTGATATGATTGACATTTTTATTTATTTATTAGATTCAATTTGTTTTATACAGGGTGGTGCCGTCAATGCGACAATAAATTTAAACCTGGCCTAAATTAGTCTATAGAAATGGTTTATGAATACGATATTTTTGAAAGTGGCAAACCATTTCTATGGACTAATATAGCCCATGTTTAAATTTATTGTCGCATTGACGACACCACCCTGTATATTTATGAAAGATATATAACTTGAGGGAAACGTTTCAACTTTGCATATTGCGTCATTATTATAGACGTAATTGGTATACTTGGTGTCCCTTGACCTAAATCTAAAACAACACCTTTTACCTCGAATATTATTGGATTCTAAGGTACTTGAATATGCAATGGGGATTGTCCATTGTTCGTCCACCGGAAATAAACCAAATTAGGGAATTCATTGAGAGAATTTTTACTTTGATCTTTGGGAATATTTGTATTTACAATCATTGTACTACTCTACTACTATTTAGTATTTTGCCGCTTCCATGAAAATATAATAGGTAGGAAAATATTTTATGTTTCCTTCAATATAAGGCTTAATCTTTATTTCTTATAAAAATATAAAGTTTTACTTGCAGTTTGCAGTAAAATATGTATATGAGACATTTCTTTATGTATAAATTCATATGCATAATTACGTAATTTACATAAAAAATGGAGTTTATACTCAGTATTTCTTTATATGGTAATACTATTATAAAGCTCAACAATTTTACATCTACAATTCGAAATTGTTACGTTATTAGAGAACAGTTATCACGCTATACCATAACCTGCTAAATGAATGATGTTAAGGATAACATCATTCATTTAGCAAGTTATGGAATAGCAGCACCTCTTTAAATATAATAGTATTCTTTCTTCGTTCGTGCCTTTGTGTTTTCCAACAGGCCTACTTTTTTGTGTATTTTGTTTTATATGTTATCTTATATTTGGACAGGATTGAATTTGTAATTATAATTTTAAAAATTTGCAGCTAAATACGTATAAAGCAGTGTAAAAATATTTTTGTTGGTGTATTATTATTTGCTTCGTGGGGTAACGTGATGAATGAAGTAAGTAATACACCTACTTTAATTTCCTGTCTGTCTGTCTGTCTGTTGTGTTTTCACTCCTAAACCACTGAATCATCGATTTACCGGCATAGGATATATAGCACATTGAGAAAGAACATAGCCTAGGTACTTTTTGGCGCGTTACTATAAATATTAAACTACGACTTCTCTCTCCCTATTTACAATTGCTTCATTCTACAAATTCTTTTATTTCAAGTCGTTGAGCGAAACATTATCATCCACATCTCAAAACTTTCGTGGCATTTACAATCATAACTGCATCTAGTTTGATAAAACCTGAAACCAGAAGTACCAGTGCCCATTTCCAAAAAGATACAGCGAAACTACCCACAATGTATGCGATTCTGTGTAAATATTATTTTAAATTTTATAAGATGTCGTTTGCATGCGTCCTGTTTTGGAAACCGGCCAAGTTCTGGCTCCTGTGACTTTTGGGAAGTTGGACGGGTCCAGAACGGGTGCATTAAACTGCCTTCGTGTAGCTTTCTCTTTATAGCTAAGTACAGCAATGGTGTTGTAACTTATTTCATTGCCTATGGTTGAATCTTCTCCGTTGAGTTTCTCATCATCAGCCTATATGTCCCAATGCTGAGCACAAGCCTTCCTACATGGGAGAAACACATGAGGAGTTACAACTGGGACCAACAGCTTAACGTGCCTTTCGAACCACGGAGGAGCTCGACATTACAAATGTTTGAATAAACCATCCGGCATCATCATCATCATCATAATCAGCCTATATATGTCCCACTGCTGGACACAGACCTTCCTACATGGGAAAAACACATTCGGGATAAACCATGGCGAAAGGTGCTTTGGTTCAGAATTCATATGTTTTAACGAAAACGCAATCCATGTGGCAGGCCTAACTTATTCGAATGAATCCATCCCGATGAATCCATCCCGAATAAGCACCCTTTAGATTTTCAACCTTTCAAGTGGTAGCTCATTTTCTTTAGTTTTTTATTTTTTGTATTCCTAACTGGATACCTCTTGGCCTTCATCTTACGTTATGGTACGTGATGATAAGGCCAAGGATGGAAGCAAGCTACATCCGGATTTCTCAACCACAGAGGAACTGGGTCTTAACTCCAACTGCCGGAACACAACAATGTTAACATTATTGTTATGACGGCAGACTTAGGTAAGATGGTGGTAGCCAGCCAGGCGGACTTAAAAAAAAACTTATCACCAACTAAATAGAAGAAGTAGTTTCTGAACGGTTGGATTTATCGGTTGATTTGTGTATTTGGTTGGATTACCGAAATCACATAATTATAATGTTAACTAAAACGTCATGGGTTATTGATTTGACAATGAGAAGGCCATTAGGCGATCTTATTCAGCTCTTTTAAAGTTTAAGTACCATCGCGTTTCCTATTTCGGCCGTAAAATTGTTCGCTATGTATTGGATTGAAGGGACATAGGTCTCAGGATGACGACGCACATGCAATACCAAGTAGATCACTTGCTTGTTATTGTAGATGTCTACAGGCGGCGGTAGTTACTGCCAGAAAGGCTGTCCAACTTGATAAAAAATGTTACGATCAATATATGACAGATAGTATTGTGTATTATGACCTGAATTTCCCTAAATAATACAAAGCAATGAAATAGAGGTTAAGGCCAGGTTAAACGTCGTTTTTGTCGTACATTTTTCTTCGCCATAATAGATCACATGGACCCTTACGTAGGGAAAAAGGTGAAGCATAAAGTTCATTCCAACGCTATGCGGATTTTTTATCGCCCTGTCTGCGACACCCGGAATCACGAGCAGCCGTCGGATTTAGGCATCTTATTCACTTGTATCAAGACTCATTTTATGACTGTAGTATGATGTTCGGTGTGGTCTCTACTGTACAACAGTAATAAGGTGTGATCTAGGTTAGATTTAATTTCTTATAATTAATTAGTAGTACAATACTATAACTCAAACAAAGTTTTATAAAAATAGCTACTATAAGGTTCAGGAATATTGAAATTATAAGAATGCTAGACGCATTAAAATAGCTATTTTTCATTGAAGAGATTAATTCAGATAGGTACCTATATGCACGACTATTTACACGTGTTATATGTATGTTTATATTATAGTAATGGAAGATGTAAAGCACCAAAATTTTTTCCGTTTTTTATAACAATCTTTAAAAAATATTATATTACATCGAAGAAGAATCATATTTTTGTTTAATTATAGATAATTTTTTCATGTTTTGGCTTTTGTAAAGTATTCTACTTATGAGTTAACTCTGACATATTGGAAAACCAGAACAACAATAGTAGGAGAAATAGGACTAAATCCTTATTTCTCAAGCGGCGTCATACCTCTGGAGGTCTATAACAATTGAAATTTAAAGATCAATTGCGTCTGGAGTCTGATGTTTGACGGGTTAAATGCTGTATATTCGCGAGATACTTATCGCCTTAAAACCAGCTGTCCTTAAAAGCATATCATTTAGATGTCCGTCCATATTCCATAGAATTACAAATACTGTTTCGAAGTAATAACCTCCATAAAACTTTAACGCTTATTTTTATCCTGTAAAAATTCTTTCTGTCATCGTAGCTACCTTATTATAGAAGCTGCCGGTCCATGACGCTTTCGCAATTCATTACTTAATTATTACCAAGCCGTGTAGTGGTTTAAAATTCTGAAGTCATAGAAATTTTCAGCAGAAAATGAAGACCAAATTTCATCCAATATTTTACGTGATTTTCAACAGATATTTTTACGCGTTCATAGTGTCAGTGCTCTAATTGAAGTATCGGGTGGCATAACGAGTTTTATTTGAATTACGATTTTTGCGGAGCAGATACATTGGAGGCTTTGCAATGGATGCTGTAATAAATTTGCGTGTACAGTTAAGGGTAATTGAGGCACATTTATTTGCTGGCGTACTAGTGGTCAGTGGTCAAAGGTCTAGGGTTCGAATCGTGAGGGGGTAGATGTTTTAGTGTGTGAATAATACGAACCATTGTTAGCGAATAATGGCTGTTTACGGCGTGCCCAGTTATGGATTAAGTAGCGATATGAGAGGAAAATTTTAAGACTAAGTATATTTGAAATTTACTATAGCATGTTTTTGTTAATCCAAGTAACAAATCTTCTATAACCAAGGCGTTACATGTCGTTTACGGGGCAAAATGGCACTATAAACATATTTAAATTACTTTTATTGTGCTTTAATTGTGACATACTTAAACGTTGCAGACAGCACTAAATTTTAGTAGTAACGAGCGTTTTTCGACACTCGAATTTCAACTATAGAGCTGATTTATCACCGGTAGAGCGTTTATGTAATTAATGTTAATATAATTAATCAGTGATAAAACTAGTGCCTTTTTGGGGTTTTGTAAACGTTTACAAAACCATTATACTACTTATCATAAACACTAATTAGCACGTTCTAACATGTTCTCAGGACTTTTATAGTTACCTACCAAATTCTTTTATAGGTACTAAATTTTGATACTTGAAAGGGAAGTAGCTTAAATTTAATAAGGCTCTTTTAGATATTTTTATTAAAACGGGTACACTCTTCATCCCATTTTTACTCCGAGAGAAGTCAAGAGATCCATCTCTTGACTTCTCGTCTCTATTACGAACGCAGTAAGGGCGGTCTCAAGGTCAAACTGTTACGCTTGCTGTGCTGTCCACTATACATAGTGTTTACTTAGCTTTCGACTTATGTTCCATGTCAGCGTCAAAAAGATATACATAAACGAATTTGATCCCTATCACATAGAAATGAGAAACGGAATTCATACATACTGTAGGTAAGTATATTGATTGTATTATTCTATAGGACAAATGTTATTTCCTGTACGGGGTACGGGATGCAGTGATTCACGAATACAACTAAGTCTGAGACCGCTCAAGGGCAGATGTGCCGATATAATGCATCGTACAATCGTGAACACAATTGTTTACGGGTGAGTAAACATTTAAGACTTAAAATCGTGAAGCAATATAACTTTTTATTACCAATCAACCAATATGTTAACCACCCTTTTTGCTATGTATTTTGATCGTTTCGAAATTATTATTTAACCCGCGGCTCCGTCCGCATGAATGACAGCTATAGACAGGATGTAATCTATCTCCATGCCAAATTTCATCTCAATTGGTACAGCAATAGTGCTAAATTGCAACGCGTGTACACTAACTAATAATGCACCAAAAGTCGCGTACCGCTATCGCTTAGCTGAACAATGATCCTAGCAGTAGCGATATTTGATATTTCATTTTTTCCGTTTCATTTGACTTGACTAGAGATGACTGTGCGTTCAAAATGATAGACAAGAGAATGAATAATCAAATTCTTCGTGTTTCAGAAGTAATCTTAAGGCTCTTAACCCATTCAATGCAGGGACAAAAATTGCTCGTATTAGCAAGGTTTTATTTCGTATTCCGTTTCAAATGGAGCGCCAATCGGCGTGAGCCGCATCTCGTATGGATAAAATAAACACCGATACGCTTTTTCCGCACATAAATAAAACACCATAAGAACGCAATTTGTTTTGCAGTAAAAGACATTTTAGATGAAAAAATATGATTTTAGTTGGTTTTTAGGAATTTGACTTTTTGTTGATTCCTAACCTTAAATTTAGATCATGTTTATCTGGGGAATGTGTTCGGGGGCTATAGAGGACCCCCCCTCCTCCCTCTCCACCTCCGAAAATCCCCAAAATGGTGGGTCTGTAATGTACATTTTTAGCGAATTCGTCATATGTAATTAAATTATGAGCATATTACGTTTAACGCCAATCGAACGCCAATCGGCGTAGCCGCACCTGGATGTGAAATGTAAATACGCTGAAAGGCGTTTGCTGCAGAGAATAGGTTAAACATTGGATTTTATACCTGAGGTTAGCCAGACGAAAAATGCCCGAAATCTCTCTATTTGGGATTTAAACCCGGATTTCCTTACTTGCCGGATCCAGCGCTATACCAATTGGCACACCGTTCCGCTTCATCCATGCATAAATTTACAGTACTATTTGTTTTATTGGGTAAACATTTTTCGTTTTCATAAATTTTAAGTGTTTGCCGTGGAGTAACCTAATTGGTAAAGTACCAGAAAATCGTAGTCGAGTAACATTATTTTTGAAGCGTTACATTTAGTAAAATCGCCAAAGCATTTTGTTGGCAGGTCTCCTAATCTTTTTACGATTAGCTACGTGTGAATGGTACAAACTTCTACAAGCTTCGCTTTATATTCGACATCAGCAAATACTAGTTTTATTTTTATTCACGCTGATGGCATCCTTCTAAAAGTCCGTGTAGGGTGGTTTTCCATTTGCGGATTCTAGCAATATTTTACAAAAAATGGTAGCTTGTTTTTGTATCATCTAGGGTTTTGGTTTTATTTACCAATTTATTCATGTGTTCTATTTATTTTTTATAGAAAATTCCATCAATGTCTAATTTATATATTTTGTTTTATTGTTTCAGGTAAACTATTTTGAGTGGTTGAAATAGTAATGTAAGGCTAGCAACAATCAACTCATCAAGACAGATCCGTCGAACGAGTAAGCATTTAAGCAAATACTAAAATATTATTCTTTTTCGCTTTTTCTTCCATATGGGCTTGCTTAAGCTAAAAACCTGTTAGTCGTCTTCTGTCTACGTCAGTGAACTTACATAAATTACTAAAGATAGATCAGATCAGTAATTGACTAACGTCAGCATTGTAAATGAGTTTACTGATTAGTAATTTTTTTTGTAGTTACATTACTGTGATTCATTTTAGTTGCATAATTTGGGTATCAGATGCCATAGGATAGGTTTCCTTCCATTAAATAGTTTTCTACACCGTTAACAAGGACCAAGTTTGCTGGCAATGCATTTATTTTTAGATCATGCAATTATTATAATATTAAATTCAATATGATAGATGTTTTTGATAATAATTTATTGAGTTTTAAACGGAAAGTTAAAGACAAGTTATTTGAAAAGAGTTAAATTATTGTAGTATTTATATTTCTATTTAAATCCCTATTTAAACAAGTAGGTATTTTTAAAATATTTTAATAGTGTTTTTAAATGTTTAATTTTTTCCTTAATTATTTCATTTAATTTCTTTAATCTTCCTTAAATACTGTATTACTTCTGAGTAATATATTACTTTAACTGTTTTTATTTTGTTCATGTTTTATAATGTAATTGTTCGTTTCCTTAATAAATAAAATATTAAACGGCTGTGAATATAGATATTGTTGATAAGGACAGAAAACATAGATAGATATAATATTTTGAATATATTGATTATAATAATGATATAATGATGATGATGATATAAATAACGGTTTATAATTAATATAATTCTTAAAGTTCAATCACAAATAATTTTACACATAGCTAACAAAGCTGAAAACAAACCACGATGGTTCAAATGCTTGCAAAGACACGCTCTAAATATATTTTTTTCTGCATATAAAGTTTGAATTAGTATTGCTTGGTCATTTAAAGGTCTAAAGTGTTACTCTTAATACTAAAGAATCTATAGTATCTATTAGCGCCTTATGCTCTTTTTGGGGTAAAACCCACGAGACACTGTTAGACATAGCGTAATAAAAATATTTTTATTTTGTATAAGCCCTCACACCTTTTTGTTCTCCATTGTACTTCACAAAGCGCACTAACAACAGACCTAAGCTCTAGATATTTATGGCATAACTCGGTCGCTTGGAATACAATACCATTGTTAAACATTAGGGGTTTCATTAAGAAATATTTAAATAAACTTACGAAAGAGGCGTTCCTTTTTTAGTTGTTATATAATACAACATTATTATTAATTATTTATTAAACAAGTTTACTAAACACAAAATAATATCATTTTTAGTCTAATTTGCCGGAACTTTTGAGTAGCACAAATCTGCCCAATGTGGTATCTCAGAACCCAATACTAAATAGGACTGCACTGATAATCTTAAAAATAAGAAAGAGGCATAAGTTAAATTATATACTTACAATAAAAGCTTATTGATTACGAAGAGGTGTTAATCCCTGGAAATAAGTGGACTGAGTAAAATAACGGCGTAATCAGCAAACACAAAAGAACAGCTAATGTTACTATGACCGTTCGCTGTTAGTTTAGAGACGAAGTGGTGGCCGGTCCTATGACCCTCTAACCGCGTGACCAGCTGACTACTCATCCCCGCTCCTTCATCGGGCCCCCTTTTAGAATTTATAACAAGAGGCATTGATAAGACCGCTTCTACTAACAAATCTATCTGCCGACCCTATATCACGACCAAAGTGAATTAATATGAGCATATTCACACAAATCTAAAATTGTGAACGGAGTGACGACTGAGCTATGAACCCAATTTCATCTAAGTCATTCTTATACAGAACTATGTTTTTAAAACGTCAAAGGTTTTAAATAAGAACGCTCGTCTGATGGTAAGCGGTTATACACCGTAGCCTGTAGAGCCTCTACTATCTACTTATCGACTTAAGTACTACTCACGCGATGCCAAAGTTGTAAAAATCAAGCGAAAGTGCTATTTTGACACCATAAGTCTTCCGGCTTTGAACAATGAGCTCTGCTGATCTTACTAACCTTAAGAACATAAGCTACTACAACTATCTTCTGTAAGGTGGTCCTGCTTCTCCATTCAGGTGCTCTAAAATCGAGTGGAAAATAGCTATGCCCTACCTTTTATGAACTAAGAAGAAAAAGAAGACAGTTGACTGAGATAGAAAATGTCACTAAGGAGAAAAATTACCTTTCCTTGATAAATTAATAAGTCATTCAGTCTTCTGAAACGATTTTAATTAAAGTTTTCACCTTTTGTACCCAGCAGACAAGACTGACTCTACAAATTTAGTGTCTTTTATATTAATATACCGTTCTAGTTTCATAATTAACACTGTCCCACTTATTATTAGGTTAATGGAGATAATTGCCACTACCCGCAACTTTTGCTCTGAATTTGTATTTATATTGGTTACAACAGCGTAAATATAGGTTACACTGGGTCCAACTTATTATAAACAATAGTTGTTACAAGTAACTCTTTCTCTCAAACTTATTAAATTAATTGACATTTACACAAATATTTTTATAACCCCGTAAATTCTCTATTGAGACAATAATATGTTCATTAAAAACTATTATTGATAAAAAATCTACATTTTGGTCAACTTTTTTTTTCTACAAAGCACGGCTAATGACTCAACACCAATCGCCCATGTTATAGGAAGAAGGAAAGATATGTGCTGGCAAAGAATTCCAAGTTAGGGCAGTACGACAAAGAAATGACAACTCGCTTTACTTTTCACAGCTTTAAAATCGATTCAGATATCCTGTAGGGCGAACCGGGGCTTCAAGGTGGACGGAATCGTATATCTTTTTTGGAATTCCTGATCAACAGGCATTGCCTTCATCTCCTGGCGAAGTGTTCTTCTGTCAAATTAGGAGTCGGCTATATAATTAAAAGCACTGATTTTTTGTCAAATCGTGTTTTTTTTGTCAAATGAAAAAGACAAATCACATTTAACATCAATTCAGTGTCTCCACCTCAACATCACACACAACGAAATGTAATAACTCGTTTCTTTGTCGTACTTTTAAAACTTCGAATTTGCTGCCATCACTAATGTATAAATGGCCCAAGCTCCTCATGTGTTTCTCCCATGTAGGAACGCCTGTGCCCAGCAATGGGACGTATTTAGGCTGGTGATGATGATGATGATGTGATGATGACTAATGTATCTCCCTCACTCCCTCCTTCCTTTATCATGGGTTCCTGCAAAATCATCATCTTTTGGGCCCGCAACGTGGAGGTGACTAGAGCAGTGTCTAAAGTGCACTAGCTGTCTTTGAGTATGTACTCTTGTTACCGCTTCACATCAGGTGGTGTTGGTTGTGTTTTGCCATGATTTGTATAAAATAATAACAAATAAAATAGGTTTAATGAGCGTCTATGAGTGAGATCTAAGTATACCTTCTAATATTAATTATAATATGTATGGATCATGTATGGATCTTTTATTCACAAAACACTGAACCTGCCCGATTTTTTTGTAAGTACACAGATTAAAAATAAAGGTGACGTCATTTGAAATTTATAAAATGCAACACGTTGAGTAAAACAAGTAAAATTGCTATGGATCAGCAGTCAGTTTTTTGGACGTTGCTGAAACACTTATTATATCTCATATCTTATTAAATCCTTTTGTTATGAACAACATCTCATCGCTTTAATTAGGACTCAAATCCAGCGTCTGCAAATCTGAAACCCATCCCCCTGTGCGGCTCAACTATAAAAAAGCTAACACTTTTCTCCGCGACATTACCGAATAGGGAGTCATTGCACCCTAAGGATACTGAGAAAGCATTTCTTAACCCCGCTTTCGGCAACTCAAGCCCTTTAAAGGTCTCTGTATCATTTTCGGAACAGTTGCTGCTGTTACAATAGAAGCACTACAACATAGAATTGGATTCCCAAGAAGAATTAAGGTCAAGTGACATACGTAACTGGGAATAGCCGATAGGAACCTTATTATTGAAGACGTAGAGTTGCAAGTTATGTGCGATTGAGTTTTAATTTATTCTTTAAGCTGTCATATTTTCTTAAGCGTTTGCTGAAATAATTAGACCAAATTGCAAGTGTTTTTGTTGTTATTATAATATTACTAGGTGGTGACATTTTGGACGGCACGGCATTCTGCGGAGACTGCCTAAATAAATACATACATTGATTTGAAGATATAGTGTATGACGTCATATTATCATTTGGTGCCATTGAATTGGTATTGATATTGGTATGGCTTTACGTTAAGCGACATCGTTATGGTTTATGACGTCACTTTGTCATTTTAAAAGCGATATGCACTCACCACGCGTCAATTGAGAGTTTTCACAAAGTCGATAATGAATGAGTAATATGTAAAAACAGATTGTTGTTGTGTATTTTACAAATTATGCCAATATCTCTTTCAAAATGAGAATGTGATTATAAGACGTCATAAAGTGCACGGACGGGGCTTGCACCTAAGAGTCCCTCATACTCCTTAGTGCAGAGGTTCCCAGACTTTTTTCTCATGGACCATTTTCATTTCGCTGGTTATGGTGGATCCCCTGTAGCTACATTTATACCATATTCCCAAAACTCGACAAATATGTGTTTTTTTGTCACATCAACGTAGACCCCCGCCGAGTCTCCCGTTGCCCCCTGGTAGTCCACCTGGAGCACTTTTGGAAGCTTTGGGAAGGATTTACAGCGATCGTGGTCACGGGGGATGGAATGTGTGTAGTGCTCGCGAAAATATAAGACAATACTACAGTAACAATATGTTAATATAATGTTATCCCGATGACGATATATTTATTCTATCTATTCTGAGTATTGCGTTACAATATCAGTTTTTATAAGGCAACTCCTTTATGGGTCTATGCGGCGGCCACTCCAATAATTGGTGGTCCAAGTTTTTCTATAAACACAAAGTTTTATAGAAAGAGTTTTTTATATACGACATTGGCATCGATTCTGTTGTCTTTCTCTAAAACTGGAACTAGGGTATGTCTCTTTCATCCCGATTCAATACGAAAAGGAATATAATGACCACTATTCCAAATTTTTATTTAGAATTCTGTAACACCTGGTGTATAATAGCGATACACGGACTAGTACGAAGAAATTCGATGATTGCCAATAACTATCGTATCATTTGCCGTTATAATACGACAAAATCAAAAAATCTTTAACTTGCTCAACAATTGAATTCCCCGACTGTACTGCACCAAACACAATTATTATTAAGTCCCTGAATGTTTTAAAAACTAACTTGCGTGCAGAGATTGAAACTTACCTTCTAGCATTTCTCTTTAATATTTTCTCTTAGTTAGCTAACAACGTGCTTAACCACACTAAAACTACTTAGAATGCCTCATTAGCCTCTTATTCACAATTTAAGCGGTATTACGAAGTTTTTCCGGACTTTACACTAACAAATGTTTAAAGCTCAAACTTAAATTTTGCAGCAGATTCAGATTCAGATAAGATAAGATAAGATAAGATAAGATAATCATTTATTCACTGAAAACATGGTATTACAAGATGTTATGGAATATATTTACGTGCACATGTTTTGCTACTATGAATAGCATGCAAATCATAAAATATATTTAAAAATCTTACAAAATAGCATATAACAGATGTCAAATCAAATTTAATTACAATTTAAGTCAATTTCCATAAAATAATTTAATATCAGACATTCGCAATAGAATATATAACATTATAATTAATTGAATTTAGTCAACACAGAATAATCAATCAAATGAGACCCATCTATTTTTATCCATGAAATGCTTAAGATCATAAAAGTTGTTTTTATTTAACCATTTATTTAATTTATTTTTGAATAAATTTCCAGACAGAGCTTTAATGCCGTCAGGAATTCTATTATAAATTTTCACGCACATGGATAAACAACTTTTACCATACTTATCAGATTTAGGAGCATCAATCAAAACCAATCTGTTTGGATCTCTCTGAAGCCTCTGATTTACTTCATGAGCTTTTTTGAAAAGATTCTTATTATTATTGACAAAATTACATACCTCAGATATATACAATGACGGTAACGGTAGTAAGCCAAGACTCTTAAATAGTGGTTTACATGATTCATCAGGCGCCAGTCCACATAGAGCCCTGATGTTTCTCTTTTGAGAAATAAATGCTCTGTTTTTATCAGTACTATTTCCCCACATTACTAGTCCATATCGCAAAATAGACTCTATATATGCATGATAAGACATTATAGCAGTTTTCCTATTTGCGACATTCTTAATACGTTGAAGAGCATAGACAAACTTGTTCATTCTATTACATAAATTGTCAATGTGCATTTTCCAATTTAAATTTTGATCTATTATGACCCCTAAAAATTTTAGATGTGTAACTTCTTGTACCTTATTAATTTTAATTTTAAAGTTGTTTTTAACATGTTTGGATTTATTAAACTGTATGAAATTGGATTTGTTTAAATTTATTCGCAAGTTATTTTTATTAAGCCATTCAATAATATGATCAATAGTTTTATTTATATCGCTTTCATGGTCTTGTATAGAGTTAATTTTTTTATCACATGTCACAACTATTGATATATCATCTGCAAACAAAGTACATTTGTGATCAGTTACTGACGTTATATCATCTATATACAACAGAAACAACATTGGTCCCAGTACGCTGCCTTGAGGCACACCATATTTATTCTCTCTGTAATTTGATGAGAAGGACACAAGTTCATTTCCCACGATACTATTAACAACAACACTTTGAAAACGATTTGACAAGTAAGATTTGATCCATTTCAATGGGATACCTCTAATTCCAAGTGATTCTAATTTTTGAAATAAAACTCCATGGTCGACGAAATCGAAGGCTTTCGTTAGGTCAAAGAACAGCGCAGTAGTCAGCCTGTTTTTATTTATATTAGTCAGAATAGTACTTATAAGATTATATACAGCTTGCGATGTGGACTTACGTTTTTGAAACCCAAATTGTTCCCCTGCGATAATACTAAACTTTTCACAATAATCCATCAATCTTGTTTTCATACATTTTTCAAATATTTTAGATAAGATTGATATAAGGGTTATTGGGCGATAATTATTAGGGTCCTGTTTATCACCTTTTTTAAAAATTGGTTTTATAATTGATAATTTTAACTTATTAGGAAAGCTTCCAGATGAGAGGGATAAATTAATCAGGTATGTCAATATAGCAAGCAATTCATTTTTACAAGATTTTAAAATGTTAGTATTTAAACTGTCATGTCCTTCGGAATTCGTATTTTTAAGTGATAGAATTTCTTTGGATATCTCAGCTTCTGTCACAGGTTTTAGAAATAACGAATTTGATAAGGTCGATCTTTTGATATTATAATAATTAACGTTACTTTGGGGTGTGTTAGTATTAGTCGATTCAATAAAATAATTATTAAAAGCAGAAGCTATGTCAGTAGGATTTGTCAAAATTTTATTATTTAAATTTATTTCCGATATATTTTGGTCAAGTTTATTATTTGATAATTCATTATTTATGACGGACCACGCAGCTCTACATTTATTTACACTATTATTCATAAATTTTATGTTACAATTCTTTTTAGATTTCAGTATAATTTTTTTTAGAATTTGTGAATATTGTGTGTAATTATTTTTATTTAAAGTATTTTTATTTTTGTAATATGTGTATCGCAGAATTCTTTTTGTTTTACAGCTTATTTTTAAGCCCTTACTTTTCCAATTTTGTCTTACTTTAGTGACTAAATTGATTTTTATCTTTATTTTTGGAAAGCAAAGCCTGTAGAGCAAGCACAAAAATTCATGAAAGTTATCAAATGCATTGTTAAGATCAGGCTCAATATAAATATGGTACCATGATAAGCTACCAAGATATTCTTTAAATTTTTGTATATTTTCACAGCAGTAGTCTCTTTTAAGTACATAATAAAACTTAGGCGGATATTTATTTACATTATAACAGAGTACGTCAGATTCAACTTTAAGTAAATGCATTTTAAGTTTAGCGTTAGTTAAAAACTTTAACTTTAAGAGACGTCATAAATACAGACAGATCAAATACTTGACTCCATATAACAATCTTTTTGCAGTAGACAATCAAGCATACGCCGCAATGCAGTATACTCTGTGCTTTATTCTTGGACAATTGACACCTTCACAAATTAATAATAACTGTTTGTTAAAGTCAACCATCGATAGCGAAATTACCAATAGTGTAGCAAGAAAGTGTAGAAAAGATTTCAAAGCTACAAAAAACATATTTATATCCCAAGAGGCGTGAAAAGGCACCTTTCGGGCCGGCAATTTGGAGGCGGCTAGAGCAGTGTCTGAACTGCACTAGCTGTTTTCGCATATGGACTCTTCTTACCGCTTCACATCAGGTGGTGTTGAGTCATTTGTCGTGCTTTGTATAAAAAAAATGAAATCTTAGGTTTGCTTTAGTTCCACATCGCCAAAATATTTGAAGGCATTGCTAGTCAAATGTAGAAGTTTAAAAAAAAAATTGGTGTCGTCGTGCTTATTAATTAAAAAAGGCACCAATAAAACTATGAACAAAGAAAGCTAAAATATCACACTACTGGTTAGTAAAATATTCACTTTATACATTTCTTCTTATTAGTAAGTATATAATTTAAAAAAATGACGTGCGGTTTTGAAAGAAAAGACACCGTCGCACGGTTTACGCCGTCCATTGCCTGCGTCACGATCGAATCTTTGCTTAAAACGTCTAACAGTTACGTCTAATTGATACCTCAAAATGAAGTTAACTATTCATTTGTGGTTTACCAGCACAAAACCTTGCGGCGTTATTCCGAGTACAGCTTAAATATGCGAAGAACAACCAGATAAACCTGACCTGACTGATTGAATGGATCTAATCAAAAAAAATTGTATATGGATAAAAAATTTATGCTCAAGTTTTCATGCGAAATGACAATAAAATTTATTTAAACAAAAGTACTCAAGTAAGACTCGAGGTAAGAGATATCGCATAGGATTGTAGACCATAGATCAAAGTCAAAGTATTTTAATTTAAATAGGCCACAAAGAAGCACCTTCAAAACGTCAATAGACACATTTTTATAACTATCACAAAAAAAAATTAACTAACAACGTCATAAGTAGTATGTCATGCCAAATCATACGTAATACTTAATGAAGCAGCAATCGTCACTTTTGAAAAATAGTCCTGCAAAAGCAATGCTTTAACGGATTCTTTTACAAACTAACGAAGTCAGCTTCACGGTCAAGCTATAAAGTTTAATTTAGATTTATAGAAAGTATTTTTAATTAAATCCATATTGTAATAGAAATGTAGCCTCTTAACTTAACACATTCGTGTTGTAATACGATCCAAATGTCTTGAAGAAATTACAAACGCTTAATGAAGACATGTAGATTTAAAGGCACCCTTTCGACAATAATTCCACCTCTTAACGATTCCGTTTCCAAATTACAGCCCATCACTTAATCCTGGAAAAGGGGTTCCGATTGTCGCAGCGATATATCAGAGGGAAAGTGCTCAACACTCGAGACTGCGTCATTCACTACTTATAATTGAATATGTGAAATACGAACAAACGAAAATATTAATGGCCTCGAAAATCTAGCTGTTGTCTGGTATGAATTGAGTAACATTAAGACATCTATACAATTGCTAACTTATATGTGTGATTACAAATAAAAACACTATTATTTCTGAGTTGTAATGTTAGCTTTTTTAAATCAAACTACCAGATAATTAGCGTAGATATAATTCAGATGCTTAGACCATCTAGTAAGATTTGAGAAAATTAAAAACTCTGTACCTGTTATCTTAAACCGTTTAACCAAAAATTGTTCTATCAATGTGCCGAAGGTTAGATTTACAGATTGAAGGTATTTTGCCTCATTTTATCTAAAAATACAGCAGACTTACCATATTTATCGTTAAACTAACCATTAAATTAATTTTCCTGTATCACAAGTAATCACAATGCAACCATTATAATTATAGTCATCAGCGTGTTCTTTTAGTATAATCTTACCATTTTGTGTAATGACATCATTTTTATAATCACTTCCATGACACCTAGTTGTAAACCGTAACATTCCCAGAAAGTGCCAGTTAATCCTCACGTAACAAGGGTGCGAGCGTCGACACGATATATCACGGGTCCGGGTATATCGCAAATTAGAGTCATGTCAGGACTCAGGACTGGTAAATTGTTTCAAGACTACTACATCTGAACGGTTGACTGATGTAGGTACAGAATTGTTAAAAATCTTACCTGTAGAACTTTGGAGGGAAGAGTTGTGTTTAACAATGTGGACTGTTTCCGCTCCGAACTAAGAAATGGAAATGCAATCTCCGGGTAAAACGGATTTTTATGTGCACCAGGGAAAACGGTTTTCTCTGTCGCTCCAGCGAAATATGAAGTGTTAGATTCAGTTCAAATTTCGTCTTGCCAATTCTTATTTTATATTAAATGGTTTCGGCTATTTTTGTTCTTGCATAAAAATCCTATTCTTTCTTCTTAATGTATAATGTTCAAGGGAGCTCAATTGTACAACTAATTACCAAATAACATTTTTTAAAAAATTAAATCTTTCAATTTATTCAAAATTTTAATAAACCAAAGCAATTGCAATTACCTGAAATCGATAGAAACTCCGAGTCGTTACTTGACAGGAGCCATATTTTTATTTTAATGTCTACCTACATACCTACAGTTTTGTTTCGCATCCTGCACTTGTTTGTTTTTTAAATGTAATCTTGTATTTCTCTACTAGGCAAATGTATATTCCATATGAAAAATAAATATCTTAGACCGTCAACCGTAATGTATAATAAAAATTAGTAAGAAGAAAGAACTAAATCTATATCCACACTTTTTCCATTTGACGCTCTAAAGAATTTAATTTTTAAGTAAAAGGATTAATTGCCAAATTGTTAAACAGTGCCTGACAAGATTGTTGAAATTTATCGTTCTTTTCTTATTATGTATCTTGTTTCTTTTTTATGTAAAAAATAATATATTCAACCAATTTCGTTCAGCGGCCAACGTTTTCTCCCTCTGAATTACTACTTCCTCGCACTGCGACAAAACATTAGTTGGTAAAACTAGTATTAGATTTTGGTTTTGTGGTAGATCCTTCGTAGCTAGATTTGGAAACAAGAGGCTTTTAAATACTTTAACAATAGATGGATGTAATGTTCGTGTGTGTAATTTAAGCTTGCTAAACCATTGATCTCAAAACTTCTGAAATAATTCACGGTTGTCGGAAACGTCTATGGAAAAAAATAAACTGTTTGATTGTTTGTATAATATATCGTTAGACTTCCAATTACGTAATGTATAGTATTGTTATTATGTCGCATTGCATGTTACATCAATATTGAGCTTTATCACGAATTGTATAAATACAAGAATTGACAAATCCTACTATGTAAGAATTTTCGTAAGATTTTTTTTTCTCAGAAATATTGGAAATGTCAAAAGAACTGCTCAAATAAAAGCTCAGTTCTATTTGTATTAAGCATTTTCTATCTTCTGCCATGATTTTATATTACCAGCAATGTAACCCGAAGAAAACAGTACCTACTAATTGGTTACGGTATCCACTTTCTGGTTTTATATCTGACATTTCGATATATGTATAAGATAACTGATCGGGTTGACCAAAACGAGAAGAATGGGGAAAGAATAAAAAATACACAAGAATGAATCAAGCAAGTCATTTAATTTTTTGTGTCAGAAGTAATCTAGTAATTCCGCTAATAGTTTTGTTGGATCTCTGATCCATTGGTAGAGTTCCTAATAGTTTCTGAACTAGTTGGCGACTAAGTAAGACTTATGAGATAAACGTCTGACGTTTGGGTAATCCGAAAATCGTTGTTTCTTCTTTGGGTCGAACTGTCTTGGTAAAAGCTTTTCGCTACCAATAAATGAATAACCAATATTCTAATAAAATAAGGCTGCAATATGTGTCTTAGACACGGCCGTGGGTCTTGCCTGAATACGTATATGTCTATTATTATTATTAAAAATAAATAGTCTTTATTGCACACAAGAGACACGTTAAATTAATACATAGTTACAAAAACAATAAACAGTACAATTGGGCTGCATTATTGCTAAAAAGCAATTTCTTTCCAGCAACCCAAGGTGATAAAATATTACGAATAAGGAGAACGCAGAAAGGGTGCAAGAATTTGAATGAATAAATAAATATCTATATTTGTTCTTAATAGAGGTAAAAAACACAATATAATATAATATACAAACTTACATATCATGTGAATATAATACAAAATCAAATAAAAAATGAAATAGAACTCAGCTAACGAGGTACACTCAATAAATTTACTTATTTATGATGGTGTCTTAAAAGAATCCAATGTGCGAGCTCCCCTGATACACAGAGAATTCCGTAAGCGAACAGCATGAGATGAAATAGTGGAGTGAACAGGAATGTCCAAGGTAAGATTGAAACAAGAACGCAGAGATCGAACTAAAGAAGAGGAACGAAGGTAAAAACTATTTTTAAGGTAAAATAGAGAGGCAGGAAGAAAAAGGACGGTGCTAAGAAGAGTTAGATTAGAACGTCTAACGGCCTGGCCACGGGAACGGGCGTCGCGTCGGCGGCTGCGGCAGATGCGGCGGCAGCGGCGTCTCGGCAACCACGACGACGCGCTGCGAGGCCGACAACAACCACATTGAGACAGCGCGTAATGGTTGCCTAGATGCGAGACGCAGGACGCGCGTGCGCTGAAGTCGACAACGGGCGGCGGCAGCGGCGAATCGGCAACCACTGCGCGGTCACGACGGCGCGCTGCGAGGCCGACATCGAGACAGCGCGCAGTGGTTGCCGATTCGTAAGACGCGCGTGCGGTGAGGCCCAGGCCCTAAGTCCCAACGCCGCCTGCGAAGTGAAGGTCAAATAAGTTGGGAATTGGTATCGAAATTTGATATATGGCCATATTTTCTTAAATAAAAAAATGAACCGGATGCAAACATTTTGCAGACGCTGAAGTTCCTCCGAAAGGTCAGCATAACAGCATTGTCCATTATGGAGAGCATGAGTGACTGTGCCAAAGCGACATTATATAATACATTTCAGTTCTGTGCCTTCGGCTTGACCTTCGGAGATTACCTACCTTACCTAACCATACTTACATGCGATTTCCTTACGACCTTTTGCCTCTGTGTGAGCTGTAGGTGCGGGGCGAGACGCGGAGACGCGCCCTCCCCCCGCCACGGGCGACGGCTGTCGATGCGCTCCGAAGGAGAGCGATCTTTGTTAGTACGCTTATCTTTAACCTAGCGTTAACACATCGGTTTCTTTACGTCAAAAGTTTGTGGTTATTACGACAACAGTGCTGTGTGTGATCTAACGTTGCTGTAACGTTCTTTCTTTGGATTTACCTATGGGATATCAGGGTAAGTCAATAATTTTTTAAAAATATTTTTGTCTCTGTGTAATATAGGCTGTAAATCTAACGAGTACCTGTTTCGCCCTATTATCAATGGCATTAAGATTGTCGGACACACTATTCACAAACTATTTGCCAAAGGTGTCAGTTTGTCGGACATACTATCCACAAACTATCAAAGGTAGCTCTTGTAGTTGTCGGGCATACCACCTACCACGCAAGTCTACCTTCCTGGTCACTACTCCACTACTGTGGTTAGTGTACCAGTAACCTCGGCCCAATTTATTTGCCACATTTTGGGACGACGCGGCTCAAAAATCGAGCGGCGCCATCCAACAAACGAGCGGCGCGGCCCGAAAATCGGGTGGCGCGCCCCAATAATCGAGCGGTACGGCTCAAAAGTGGAGCGGCGCAGATCGACAATCGAGCGGCGCATCACTCAACATTCGGGTGGTGCGACTCAAAAAATCGAGCGGCGCGGCTCAAAAATAGAGCGGCTTGGATGGTAGTCAGAGTCAGAGGTGGATTGACGCTTTTAGTACCTTCTCATAATGACTTAGTTTTGACATAAACTTATCAATTTTATCAGTGTATGACATGGTACTAAAGTGTTAGTTGACTCTTGCATGATGCGACGTGATATAATTCATGCGCAGCACATGAATCCGAACAACAGTAATTTCTCATCTTTGTTTTTATACACCTTATACGTTGTATTTGTTAACCTGAGTGACTCTTTGGTTGCTTCAGATGACTCAACAAGGCGAACTCACTACTTTGGGCGAACTGCTGAACGAGCATGCAGAATCAACCCAGGACGAAGAAATTTTGGAGCGACTGAAGGTGTTGGCCCAGGAACACCTCCCCGAAGGATGGTTCAATTGGCAAGTTACTACGACCACGAAAGAGGATATTTTCGGAGATAGGGTAGATCCGCATACTCTAAATAAACTAATATTTGCTCTACCTACTGTAGGCCTAGCCCGGGCATTCATGCCCGATGCGGACCACCTTTCAGAAAAAGGTTACCGAGAATTAAGGTGTAAATTACTTGACTGGGCCTTCGCCAGGGCTCTCATTATAGGGCCGCCGGCGATTGCCAACCGCATTCGTGGCTCAGCGGCACGCACTGAATTGTTCAAACAATCGGTGGAATCACTAAGACCTCTTCTACATACAAGAGCGGAAGCGGATAGAATCTTGTCGGGTGACTTATCAGAATCTGTAGGTTCGAGTCGAAAACGTAGAAGTACGTCTACTAGTTCACGTCAAGAACCCCCAACATGTAGACAAAGAGCGGTGTCGCCACTACCATCGACATCTCAAGATGCCAAATTCGACATTTTAGAAAGGAAAATGGAGGGCATGTTTTCCCTACTTCTCGAAAAAATTGAACAGCAGCAATATAACTCAGATTCCGATAAGGAAAATTATTCAGACATCGAGGAGGACGACACGTCTAACGCTTCCGGGTCCCCGTCTTGGAGAGCACCCACCCTAAACCCATATGAGGGATGCGATGAGGAAGACGACCCAGGGCTCCTTTTTTGTACCCTCCACCAAAGAGGCGGACCCCCTTATACCCGAGCCTTCAGCCCAACTAAAATCCGAAGGCATTCACTGCCAAAGGTTGGGCACCGAAGGCTGGAACCGTATTCGATATAAGGAAGTGGAGAAGGATTTACGGGCAGCATCAGTATTCAGTCCACTCAAAGTTAATCCCGAGCTCTTCTCTGTAAACGTACAGCCCTCGGCCTGGACAACTAGGCAAGAGGCAATTTTGGGGACTATAACCCACGGACTTTTGCTACAACGTCAAGCTCTGGCTGAAAACTTAAGTAGCTTGATTAAAAAATTCCCGAATGCTAGTACAGAGTTAAGACAATTAGTGGCCGAGAACTCGAAGTTCAAGAACATCTCCGACCAGCTTCTCCAATTTGTTTGCGCTCATAGGGCAGAGACCATTGATCTCCGTCGCAAAACTTTTAAAATTAAAAATGAAGCCACGAATAACCTTCTCCACAATATCCCACCGTCCTCAACACACCTCTTCGATGAAAAGCAGTTCAGCTCTCTTATAAAGGAGAACGGCGGTATGTCCCTTTTCTACGCAAAATCGGTTAAGCGAGACCACTTTCGTAGACCAGCTCCCGTACCGACTAAAACCAAGAGCAGGAAACCTATTTTTCGTTCCCGCCCATCAAACCAGCCATCTTCCTCCCAACAGTCTTCATCCCGTGCTCCGCTATCAAGAAAGCCAACATTTAACCAGCGTAAGAGAAGGGATGGAGCTGATAACAGAAAGTCCCATAAATCTCGCACCACTTTCTGAGAACTTGCGAGGGGGACAGTTGAAAGAATTCCTGGATCGGTGGGAGATGCTGGGGGCTCCGAAGGCAATTTTGAGAATTATTTCCGGCTATACAATTCCTTTCGTGACCAAACCACCGTCTGTTCCCCTGAAAAAGAATATGCAAAGATTTGCAACTGGTCCCTCTCAAATAATGACAAAGGAAATAAGAGAACTCCTCGCCCACGGCGTGATAGAGAAATGCCAGTCAGAAACCGGATTTTTGTCACGAATGTTTTTAATTCCCAAAACAAACGGAAAGATGAGACAAGTCTTCGACCTTCGTCGCCTAAACGGCTACCTCAATCCACGAAAATTTCGCCTAATAAATCAAGCGCAGGTCCCGGATTTCCTTCAGAAGGGCGATTTTTTAGGAAAGTTGGACATAAGTCAAGCTTACTTCCACATTCCTATAAAGGAGAGCCATCGAAGATTCCTAGCTTTCAGTTATGCAAACAGACTGTTCCAGATGACATCTCTCCCTTTCGGCTTGTCCAGCGCACCTCTAGCTTTCGCGCGGGTGAGCAAATGGGTAGCAGGGTATCTAAGAGCGAAAGGCCTTCGGGTTCTCGTATATTTGGACGATTTCCTTTTCGCGCATCAGGACCCTCACACACTAAGGTACCAGATGGCTTGGGCAGTAGATGTTCTACGGAGTCTAGGCTGGTGTGTAAACCTAACAAAATCTGTGCTACAGGTCGCAAGAAGCATAGAGTTTTTGGGGATTGTGTGGGACACAAACATAAACGAGAAAAGACGCCCAGAAGAAAAGATAAATCGTTTACTAAGCGAACTACACAAGATTCAAAAAACAGGTCGATGGACATGGCAGTTGGGAACCTCGCTAGTAGGTCGGCTAGGGTTTGCGGGCTTTGTGAACCCTCTAGGTCGTCTGTACACCAGATACATTCAGCGAGCTGTACTAAAACTACCGGAGAATCTGCCCAACAAGCGACTGCCTTTACCTACTCTGGCTCTAAACGATTGTCAATGGTGGATTCTCAACGCGAGAAGACCAGGAAAAATTTTTATTACGGAACCCACAATCTTCATCACAACCGATGCCTCAAACAAAGGTTGGGGCATTCAGATCGGCAATCATCATCTTCAGGGACACTGGTCAAAGGACCAAATGACGTGGCATATAAACAGAAAGGAATTATTCACGGTCTACTTAGTTTTAAAGAGATGTCAGCAAATTGTCGCGAATCAGTCAATTATGGTACAGTCAGACAACAAAACCGTTGTTTCTTACCTAAGGAATCAGGGAGGAACCAAATCAGCCGCACTTCTGAAATTATCCAGGAAGATCCTATTGTTAGCAGAGAACTTGAAAGTAACAGTTCATCCCTTCTATCTACCGGGCCGCTACAACTCAATAGCGGATTGCCTATCCCGGGACCAGCCTCTACCAGATTGGCATGCCACAGAGTTGTTGACAGAGAAAATATTCTTGAGGTGGGGTACTCCTCAGATAGATTTGTTCGCAACCAACCGCTCCAAAGTAGTCCCGACATATGCTTCCATAGAAGCATTCGACACCCAAGCGGTATTTATCAACGCATTCAGCCGGTCGTGGCACTACAGCCTAGCGTGGATATTCCCACCTCCACCCCTGATACCCAGGGTTCTTCGCCACCTCAACCAATCCACGGGAATCTACCTAATGATGGTGCCTCGTTGGGAGACAGTGTTTTGGAGAGGGGATCTGAAGCAGAGGGCTTTAGAAGCCCCCATTCAGATTCGGGATGTCGACAGATGTGTGATCGATCTAGCTACTGGTCGACCCCTACCGAACGTGGAACACCTCTCTTTCGAGGTTTGGAGGATACGGGGTGGAGCGAACTCATAAAAGGATTGAATCCTGAAGATATTGATCTGGTTCAATCAGCTTGGCGGGATTCGACTTGGTGTACTTACAAGTCAGCCTGGAATAAGTGGGTCTCGTGGTGTAGACAAAATGGGAGAAGCCCTAGTCGCCCTCGCCCTCAGGACTTCGCGACCTATTTAGGATACTTATTCCGCGTCAAGAAGCTGGCAGTAGCCACAATTTTGGTCCATAAGTCAGTAATTTTAACGCTGGCAGACCCAACGCAGGAAAATCGGCTGTCAACAGATCCTGTAGTCTCAGCTATCTTAAAAACCTTAAGCATTAGAAAGTGTGCAGCATTGCCAGCTAAATCACGGATTTGGAATGTTCAAGATCTATTGCAATGGCTGAGAACCCATAAGCCGTCCGAAGATAGCCTCTTTCAAGTTTCCCGTCATGTAGCTATTCTACTACTATTGGCTTCAGGCCGTCGTATTCACGACCTCACACTGCTTAGCATTGAGAAAGATCATTGCGACCGGTCAACATCATCAATAACTTTCTGGCCTCTTTTTGGATCTAAGACCGATAATAACAGGAATCGGCAGTCTGGTTGGAATTTATCTTGCTCGGGAGACCCTGATTTCAGTTTAGTCAAGTGGATAAATTCTCTAATTGATTTATCAGCAGCTAGAAGGAAGGCCAGAAGTAGTTTACATAATCTGTTTATCACCACACGCGGGGAGGTAAAGGCCGCCTCAAGAACAGTAATCGCAGGCTGGCTAAAGCAACCCTTTCGTGATTTAGATATAAATGATGGGCCAGGCTCGATTAGATCAGCGGTGGCCTCAAATGCTTTTAAAAATAACGTCCCCTTAGATTGCATTTTACAGAGAGGAAACTGGAGAGGGTCAGAGAACTTCTTTAAGCACTATTGTAAATCTGTAAATCTTCCTAGAAATGATAATGTTAACGTGCTCAATAACTCATTTTCCGCTGTTTAACTATAAGCTAATTAGATTTGATTTTCCTTCACTTATGCCTAAGATTATGTTGATCTCATACGATCTCAAATAATGTTGATTATTAATTATAATTTAAGTGACTTGTTATACTACTATTGTAGATTTTGTTTTGAATTATTTGCTGTTATGGTGTTAGATTTTTGATTAAACTTTTCTCCAACTTGATGTTAATGTAACTCTTTATGAATAAGACTGTTCATGTGGTATTACTGAGGGTATTAATGTTAAACGAGACTGACCAAAGAGTGAGGCAATTAAGCCAAGATATTGTGTTGTGTTCCTAATGAATATAAACTTATAAATAAAGTTCCTGTCTTATAATTTACATGAAATTACCCTAATTTATTTAATACATACTTATCACAGTACGCTCTGATTTAGGGCACGGCAGAAAATAGACACGTCTCCGAAGGTCAAGCCGAAGGCACAGAACTGAAATAGGACCGTTTTCCACCCCAAAGGGAAGAAAACGATTATTTCAGGTCTTGCCGAGGCTTGACCGAAGCAAGCCCTTGCCGGCCCTTCGGAGTAAGGTACTAACAAAGATCGCTCTCCTTCGGAGCGCATCGACAGCCGTCGCCCGTGGCGGGGGGAGGGCGCGTCTCCGCGTCTCGCCCCGCACCTACAGCTCACACAGAGGCAAAAGGTCGTAAGGAAATCGCATGTAAGTATGGTTAGGTAAGGTAGGTAATCTCCGAAGGTCAAGCCTCGGCAAGACCTGAAATAATCGTTTTCTTCCCTTTGGGGTGGAAAACGGTCCTATTATTGTGTATAAATTCTTTTGTAGATTACGACTGATGGAGATGATAGATATGTATCTGCAACACTAGATTGTATCTACATTTCTTTGTCATCAGTTTTGGAAAAAAAAAATTCACGTCAAATCAAGTTTATGGATAGTCTAAAATAAAAACAGTACACATATTACGTTCAGAAAACATTCTTAGTCCATAAAGAAAAACACACAAAATGTAAGATACTGTACGACATTAAGAAATGCTACTTTGGTCGAGAATCTATTTGAAAATTGAATTTGACATTTGGAAATGCTGTCGTGTTTGTTACAAAGCAGCGTTGCTAATATCAAAGAGAGAGCTCTCTTTGACCACACAACTATCTGCCTTATCCACTCTAAACTTTCAAACACAAGCAGCAAACAGAAATTAGAAATTATTATTTCCGTTCATATATTCAATAAATCCAGAATATTTGAATATCTTCCACCACTTGCCTTATCGTTTAGGCTACAAATAAAGACTGGGTAGACAGGCTATAAAACATGTTTCAGCATGTAGTCGCGATAAGTCACGGGTGGGGAATAATACAAATATACATAACAGAGGCAGATATTTGGATCCTGATGTGAACATGCTTTAATCTGTGAGAATCCATTATTTAATGTAGTAAGCAAAAAATGCACAGTAAAAATCCAAATAATTTACACATAAAGAAAATAAACAGAAAGAAAAATTACAAGGCAACAATGAGACAAATTAGTGACCCTATAAGTTTATTAATTTGGGCTACAATATTTATATCTCAATCGAAACACTTACAAAATCACAGGTTATCGAAACATTTAATAAAATTTATATCATAAAAGATAATGCAGATATTGCGCCACAGATTCTGTTTCTCGAAATTAAATTATTACCGAAAAGCACCGGAAACTACTCATGCAATATTCATCGCCAAAAGAAAACCTGTAGACGCACAAATATGTATTCCCAGACAAGTTACCTAGAACGGGGAGGCACAGACTACTACAGACGAGCCGCGAGGTGTCACGCGTCGCGTTGGTGCGATAAATCACAGACAGTGGAGGGTGCATGCAAATTAAAGTGAACGCGTGTGAAGGCCGAAGAAATTGTTTCGCAGACATCTTGATTTTATCACCAACTGTTCTAGTCTGTACGCGGAACTAACAGTTTGGTTAACGATGTCAATGTCAATATGCAGTACTGTACAATTAATAGGATCTGCCGAAAATAAAGGAATTAGAAGCCCGACTGACAAGACGGGTCAAGGATCAATTGGTTTGGTGGAATTACTTCTATTTTCTCTTATGTTGTTGATTTTCTAAACATTTTTACTGAATTTATGAGCATTGCATATACTGTGACATTACAGTGACCTATGGTCCTATTTTTAATAAATTAATTTAAAGTATAATATTTTTTTAAGAGATTTTACCAATAGCACAATACTCCTTGAATTTTTAAAAATCTTCATTGTAAAGTTTAACTGCATTGTAAGTTGTTATAAAAGTTTGTTGTGGCCACTTGTGGTGCGTAAAATAATTTAAACAATCTACAAGAGTCTTTTAAAGTGCTTAGAAAATGGGATGAAAACAACGTTTGTACAAATCTAAATGACCTGAATCAGATCTTAATAAATTAGTATTAGCTCATCTAATGGAAGGTATTTCACATTTATTCATTGAGTGCATCTATCACTGTCGGCAGTGGCATTTAATATTAGAATCAAAAGATTACATTTTAGACAGTTCAGCATTTCCACGTAACATGAAATGGAAAAAGAAATTACCGTTTAGATTCGGGTTCTGATATCATAAATCAGGACTCAATTCCACAACAACTATGTTCCTATAGGCACAGGTGGGGGTCGCATGCAAATTAATGTCGCGACGAATGCTTGCCGTCTGGATTATTATCTTTTGTTGGTGCTGTCTCAAATTATACTTGTCTACTAAAAATGTAAAAGAATATTTACTTTCGCTTGAAATTCCCGCAACCGCTTCTTTGAACTTGGTTGGCGAGTCGGCTGAGCCAACCAATACCCTTGCGAATTTTTCAACATAAATATATGCATGATTTCTCAATGAATTTATCTTGATAATTGTAAAATAAATTGATTACTCCTTATATAAAGGTTGCAAATATCTATATCTACACTTACTGAACATTCTTATCTAATTTTACAGAATTAATTTAATTTATTTTTATGGAACAGCACCAGGTAATATTGTGATAGGATGTGGTTTTGGATTAAAAGGTTTGGAAAACTCTACGCTCAATATCAACAAACCTATGATTTTAAGTACTTTTAAGTAAATCAAGTAGCTACAGTGCTATTTATTTTAGTTGCTTACTTACTCAGGTATTTATGATTATATCCTAAAATATAGTCAGGCTTTTCCAACTGATAATAACTTTATAATTACTTAACCAACTTGCGGTTGCACCGAACTATGAAAGTTTAACGCGAAAATGGTTTTGTTGCACGACATTTTCGGCACACTTGGCACATTTTTTAATTATATTATAACTAAGCCGTTTGTCTTAGATCAGATCTCCACATAGATTCGGAGACTATATAAAGTTCTCTATGTGATGATAACCTACTGTTTTAATTTTGCGATTAGTAACTTTAGCTACTATATTCACATTTTAATGTTTTTGATGCGTTTAAAGTTTCAAACGCTTACTTTATTGTAACAATTAAAAACTAAGAAAAGAAAACGATGAAAAAATATTTGCTCCAGGCGAGAATCGAACCCGCGTTTCCTGATTTCCGGCCAGAATCCGGTCTCGAATCGAATCTTGTTTGACTTCAAAATTAGTTCTAGTTGTTGACTTAATACATCACTCGGTAATTCTAGTACACTTGTATTAAGTCAGCGCTTGGAGATTGATGGCCCTAAACTTCGTAGCGTTACTTCGACAAAGAAAACACCTGGTCACGAAAATGGGAACTAATAACAGATCTTGTATAAATTAAAACTAATATCGCAATTCGCAAGTCAGGTGTTCGATAAAACAAATCGTCGATTGTTCGATAGCAATCTGAATTTACGGATGGATTATCCAAATTAAAACACGGTAAAAACATACCTGCGATAGCGTATTTACGCGTCTGCCCAATAAATCACGGAGAGGGTTAAATGCAAATTAACGTCGTGGCTGGCGATTAGGTACCTGCGTGTTAGGGATTTTCCGAGCAACGGAAACACAATGAAATGTTTTTGAGCGTGAAAAAAATATGGATCATCATTATGACAGGGTTAAATTAAATATGTCGACTCTTTTCATAGCCAGGTGTTTGAAATCCAGAGTCACATTTATCTCGGAGTGAGAAATGTACACGCGAATGTGTGTGAATTTGTTTTGAATGGCGGATTTGGATAAAGGGAATCCTTTAATACGATATGTTTGTATGTACTCGTTTTACGCGTATTGTAGAATACAAATTCGTATTATGCTAACTGAAAGCATATTAAATACATATAAGAATAAATAAAACTTTGATGTTTCTTTAATAGGACGGGGATAAATTGAAGAAACATTTAGAAGCGTTTTTATTATTTTAATCGACGGTGTTTTTAGATATTCTATGATGTCACCGGTCACGT
Organism: Nymphula nitidulata; assembly: GCA_947347705.1. Classification (NCBI taxonomy): domain Eukaryota; kingdom Metazoa; phylum Arthropoda; class Insecta; order Lepidoptera; family Crambidae; genus Nymphula; species Nymphula nitidulata. Next base: position 15,679,324 of record OX374636.1, read on the forward strand.
CTCCTTTTCTGGTCAAATGGTAATGAATGATTAAAACTAAACATTTTCATTTTAGTCAATGCACAGCAGAATCCGGGCCATTATCTCAATGCTTATAATTTGAGAAACCTAAATTTAGGGTGGCCCTTAGTATGATTCCTTGTTGTAGGTGTAGACTTGTAGAGAAAGAAACACCACCGTCACCACACCATAGAGACTGGGCAATCCATTGAGACTTATAGGCTAAGTAGTATTTAAAAAGTTAGATTAGAAAAACTATTTTTTTGTATACCTTAGTAACGCTTTGTTTAATGGATATAGCAATGAAGGTACTAGGTTGTCGTATTAGTTTTTGCAATGCGCCTTGCTCTTTTATGTCAATACTACATCTTTATACAGGATTGGGCTAAAATCTAGTGCCAAATCGTGTTCAACACCTGTGTTTTTACGCGTCACCAAACCACAGAAACTGAGAAATCCATTGAGAGTATATAAGCCAAGTGGTATTTAAGGTTCGATTAGAAGAACTAAAATATTTTAGACGTAACGCTTTGTTTTGTGGCTATTTCAATGTACTAGGTTGTCGTATTAGTTTTTGCAATGTGCCTCGCTCTTTTATGTCTAAATCATTATACAGAACTGCGAAAAATGCTGGTGCCAAATCGTGTTCAAGCAAAATGTTAATGGTATTTGGAGCGTGTGTATCGAATAAAGTCCATAATTCTGCTTCTTATAGGCCCTAAGCTTGGCGACGGTCCATTGGCAGTGAAAGTGTCTCTTCGGAATTCTTTTAAGGCAATCGTTCACAAAATTGGTTATGTTGTAACTTAATACTTATCTGACTTAAAATTTTAGGGAACCTGTAGTCTGCGTTTTAATATTCCAATTGCGGAAGGATTTACTGTTAGTAGGTCACGTCATCGAGCAGACGCTCATAAATCTGTTATTGAAGATCCAAAATGAAAAATTATAGACGATATCCCTTTAGCACGTAAACAAATTTGGTACCTTATATCGTTTTTATAATTTTATTATTTCTTGGAACATCTTTTTGTAGCTACAAAGATAAATCCAATACAACTTCAACCTTTGTTTATAATTAGTAACATTGGTCGGCTGAGGAAGCCTTGTTATCTTTCTAATTTTGAAGTTCCAAAAATGTTCAGCACAAATCGAATAAAATCTACCTCGTTCCAAACATTTAATTACAGGAGAGCTGATTCTTTAACTTTTACTAAGTTTTGTTAAACGAATTACTCGCCTCCCAAAAATCCAGTTCAGCAGTAAAATCTTTAATGTCGGGCTAGTGGGGAACTGTTACAACTTGTAGGAGAGTCTTAACTTTCAAAAGCTGCTAAATAAGGCTTTTGAGATTCTTAACTTTAACGGGTGCTTAACAATTTTTGACGGTAGGTGTTAACTGAAGATAAATGGTTTTTTTTTATTGCTGCAAGCAGTTTTACTTCAAGCAAAGCAAACTTGGCTTAGTCTACCATTTGAGAACACTATCTTTATTCTATAAAGTTCCGTTTAGATGTTATTGTAATCTATACATGATCCTGTAGAGTAGATAGAATAATCTATGTTATATAATTTAGACATCTGCGCGTGTACCCTATTATTCTAACCTGATATAAGGTCTTAAATCCATCGTGGTAAATGAACAAATGTGTTAGAGTTTGATTTATATGTGTTGAACAATCGTCAGTCTTATTATAATATCTAACTATTTGTATTTTGTTTTAAGTGTGTCAATACATAAATAAAATAATATAACTGTTACGTTTTTAATGAAAAAACTTATCATCCTACAGCTTTCTATATTGTTTAATACAAAACCACGTGGAATGAATGACGCAATACTCTATTGCTGAACCGAAATGTAAATAACATCTTCAATAATACCTCTCACTATGTTAATCCATAATACGCTCAGTGAAGCACAAAAGTTGACGTATGCAGATTCATCTGTGTACGAAGTATATCTGTGCAAGCATAATATAATTTTGCCGCGTCCCCACTTTCACTTGTAATATTCCTATTTTAAGGGAATTCCACATAATTGAGTTGCTCGGATGTTGCTTTCGAAGGAACAATTTATCCCTGATCGCTCCTATACGAGTTAAAGCGACAACAGAAGGTAATAGATTTACATTTGTTTTTATTTGAACTAAATTTGTTCTCATTGCAGTATGGCATTATACTCATCATGACTAGTCTATATACGTCCCACTGCTGGGCACAGGCCTTTCTACGTGGGATAAACACATGAGGAGTCTAACTCATAACACCACCACGCTGGCTCAATGAGGGTTGGTGGGTTAAAGCGGTTGCATTAATAACCAGGACCGTCGGTTTAACGTGACGGTAGGAGCACAAGAGTACGAATTTTGATTGACCCATCCGGGTCGACCATGGCGAAATTTGTTGTGGAATCGAAACCAGAGAGCTCAAACCACTACGCCTCCGACCTCCTAATCAGATTACCTATCTTTAATTCAATTAATTCTCAATTATCTACCATTTTAGTTATCTTTGATAGAACATAGACTTTTAGTGAAACATGATTCAATAACCAATAGACTATATTTTAGATATCTTTTATACCGAACCGACTTTTTGTTGAGATGACATGACATGTTATCGAATGTATCAACAGTTTCCACCAAACATTTTCCCGTTATTCCAGCAGGCATTTTCTTCTGAATCACGAGGTCGTTGATCTGCGAAAGTGATATTATTTTAATACACTCTCTATTACGTTTTTCATCACACATTTTGGTATACGCTTATCTGTTTTGGATTCGCTAAGCTGCTATTTTCCTTTTATGGTATTTGATATTTCAAATTCTACTTTTCTGCGTATGGATATATGTAAGTATCTTTTTTAAACTAGTGATCTTGAAATAAAACTAATTTACCAGATTGAACTCGCGTTTAATTAGATGTTACATTATTGTTATACACCCGACGTTTCGATTACTTTACAGCGATCGTGGTCACGGTAAGTAAGACTAGTGATCTACTTTTAAATCTTTTCTTCTAACAGTATTATTAGTCACTAAAATTAATCTTTCAAGTTAACCACTAAGCCACTGGTAAGATATAAAACAATAAAACCTATATACATAATATTAATGTATAACCATTGTCACTATACAATTGGTACTACATCCGTTTAATATTTATTGTAATTTGTAACAAACAAATACATCGACCTTTACGTAACAAAGGTGTAGAATTATGACACGTTTCTCACCTAAAATAACAGTTTGTCCACAAAATAAACTGTCGGATTTATCACGACAGCTAAACAGCATAACCATTTTTCCCCAGCACGATTGCCTCCGTCACGCAAGTTCGTCGAATAAGCGTTTCGACCTTGCAACCGATTGCTTTTAAAACCGCTATTTCGTTGTCATCTAATAATTGTTTTATTAAACTAGCCTAGAGTCTATCGAAAACAGGTAACGATTCTCGACTTTATCGCATGTTGTTAAGATTTGAAATATAGGTAATGGCAATGCGGGTAATAATGCTTAGCATTGGCATAATTAACTGAAAGGTATGCCTCAATTATATCGATAATTTGTAGCTTGTAATTGACGATTGAACTATGGAAAAATATTTTTTATTCGTTCGTGTTTCTACATTTCTAATGTATTAATTTGGGAAAAAATCTTATTAAACCATTTTGTATTCATTGGTTTTGATAGTTAGAAACTAATTACTTTGTCGTACCTATTTGTAATAATTGGATTGATTAGGATTGATTTCAGTAGTATGTAAAAAAATGATCCAGAAATATTCGAATTATATTTATGTATAGGGTCTGTCTCTTATATATCCTATTTAAGATTATATGAGAGAAACAGAAAAACATGTCCTGTTTAGTATGAAAAATCAAACATTTTTTTCTTTGTTCCCTGTGAAACATACAATTACCATAGCACGTGTAACAATAATTACGAAGTTACACCATTTACGAGGCAAGGACAGTAACCACCTGTTGTCGTTTCTGCTTTCTCATGTCACTTTGCCTTCTAATATGAGATAACTTAATAATGAAGGATAATGGATACCAACTGTTGTGTTGACCGCAATTTTAGCTTAACAAGACTAGGAGAAAGAAAATAAAAACATGATTACACCTTATTAACTTCTTCGGGAGCATATTTTTCCTAAAATATTTAATGGAATTTAAGTGATCAGTAAACTTTCACAATAATTACTGAATCACTGCGACGAATCCTAATAATGGTGTTACTCACACTCCGACCATCTAGCACAAAATAAGCATAAGAAATAGATGAAACTATATGACACATAAATAAGAAATTCTGAAAGATTCATGACTCGGAAACAAAATACAGCATTAACGCTCATATTCATCCATCACACCAATTCACAGGGATTTGAATCCAAGACCTCTTGTATTGTAGACAAGGTCACTGACCACACTTTCCTCTAATGCCGTCGAATTCACTGTCCATTTTGGGAGTAAAAGAAGTCGTTAAGTTGACTCGCATCAAAGTGAACGTTGGTCTAACTTTGTAAGCTAAAGTAATAGGTTTGGGAGTAACTTTGTACTTGCTAATATACTTAGACTAAGTAATATCATTGGTAAGAATAGCGTTAAAACGTCCAACAATATAATGAACAAGTCAGACAAGTTTAGGTTAATCAGATAAGTGCTCCAAAAATTGGTCAACCTTAGCGACAAATTGAGGAAATTCCGCGTAATATAGACATCGTAAGTGCTGAGAATTGGGTCGTGCAAGGGAACAAACTTATCTTACGGTGAACATAGAGACCAATTTACAATTACATTCATATATTGATTCATTCACAATCAGGCAATACATCCTAACACTAGCAAGTTGATTATAATCAATCAAACAAAAGTATTTAACTATTGGTCCAAGATAAAACTTATGATTGAAGAATGTTAGATAATCATGTTATTTAAGTTAATTTATTGGACTGGAGAAAAGTGTGTGTGTCTAGATATATTTTCGTATACGTCCAAAACAGCACATTGCATTACTAGCGGGGAGCTATATAATACAGGCTTTCAAGATTAGTTGAAGATAACACAAAAGCGTTAGAAGGTTGGGTAAAGGACATATTTCAAAATTGTACTCAAAATATTGTGTGATAAATTATAAAGAAAATTGTAGATTGTCAATAGTGCTTTTGTAGAATATTCCATCCTATTTCTCCCACTACAATTGTTCTTATTTTTAATCAATAAAAGATTTCACAAATTCCAAAATATGAACGAAAACCGTTTTCTCTATAGAAAAATAAAATAAAGATGATTCTTCTCGTTCCATTTATTTCAGTTTTTAAGCAAATTGACAATATTTGAAACCTAAATTTATTTTATTAGAAAGGCAATGAACTGTTAAAGTCATTTTCGAAATAGTTTGTTTAGTCCTTTCGTTTCTGAACGAATTGATTATTGCCCATTTGTTGCTTAAGTTGCTGTTGTTATCTTACTCGTATCTCTATCTCACATTCTTTGCTAAAACAAAGTTCACTAGGTATCACCTTATTTGAAAGACGGTTTTCATCACACATTTTAAGAACATCTCCTTTTGGTTGCAGACTTGCAGTATTTCTAGTAAAATCCGTTTTATGTCCCATTTACTTGGTCTATATCTGTTAGCTTGAATTCAAATTGTAATTACCAAACCAAATCAGCATAATATTTAAACCTTGCATCAGAACTGTTATTTCGTTGAATCAATCAAGAACCATCATACTCTGACGTTCAAAGATCCATTACCTAACCATTTAGATCATTTGTTTATTAAAGATTAATTCCTTACCATAGAACCAGACAAAATTAATTACCTCAGTCTATTCAACTTGCCATTTACCTTAATGATCTCTCTTAAATGCATCCCTCATTGATTTTCTATCCCTTCAGCTATAAATTATCTTCAAAAGATTTAATAAGGTATCTAAATTAAGACTTTATGAGTTCGCAACAAAGGTTATATTAGCTTGACAGAGTAATGTTCAATTAGTATTTGTTCCTATATGGCTATTAAAAATACTGCAACTAAAGTGACTAGGTTTCTCTGAGTAATCCTTATCATATCTATACAGGAGCTATAGATGTAATAAATGAATAATAATAATACAGGTTTTATAAGAAATATTGTGTATTTTATAAAGGACATGATAATGAATATTATTTCAATAAATAACAAATATTCGATATCGACACAATGTAACATCTGGCTATATTGTAACGGTAGATCAGATTTTTGCGGACGAATTGTGTTGACACTTTTATAACTATTTATTGTGTTTAATTATTTATTTGATTTAATTAGTATTGTTTCTTAAATGCCTATTATTATTAACCGCCGTCGTAGGTATATCTTTAGTTTCTTACTGATCGACTGGCAGAGAATGCTGCATATTGTATAGTGTATAGCATTGAATTGTACCATTTTTGTGCAATGAGGAATAAATAATATTTTTTATGTTTAATATATTGAATCAAAATCCATACTAATATTATACCTGAATACGAAAGTAATTCTCTCAGTCTGTTCCGTTTTCCCTCCTAAACCGCTAAACCAATTTCGGTGTAATTGGCCATGGAGATAGATTATAGACGTAGGTATAATGAGAAAAGATATAGACTACCTTTTGGCGCGATAACCGTCCACTATTAGTCTATTGTCCACGCGGCTTTTATAAAAAAAGAAAGGTATTTAGTATGCTTGTTGTTTTACAATAGAAAACCGAAAGTTATCCTAAAATATGTAATAGCAAAACATTCATTCTTCTCTGATAGATGTTCATCCTGAATCGGCTCGACCAAAAACGGGACACCGTGATTGTTCAGCCAGACTGTACAAATTTTGCTTATCAGCATTGCAAACATTTGCCGTGGAGCGTTCTCGTTATGATCACCAAACAATAATGACGATATTATTAATCTATTCACTGCATTTGGCGACAGCATAAACTGACCACCGAAGCAGCATTAGCCGGTCATAATCGGCCATTAAACAGGACACAATACGGATGTTAAATCGGCTTGCTTCGCGCGACTGGTCGTTAATCCTGTAATACCGACTAGATTATCCCTTACGGTATTTAAGATGTTGGCTATGACACTATGCCACAAACTATAGCTATTGTTGGTAAAGGTAAAAACTGCCGAACTGGAACACTGAGTAATTTGACACTATCAGATACATTTCTGATAGACTATGAATCATGTTTTTTGACTGACGTAGCACTCATTTTTATACAAAGACTAAGGACTCGCACATCGCTAGACAAAGTGGTAAGAAGTGTCCATAAGCGATGACAGCTAGTGCAGCATGTATAATACTGTTCTAGCCGATTCCAGCTTACCAGTCCATGAGGTGCATTGTCTGAGTGATACCGTAACAGACAGAGACACAGACTTTCGTACTTATGAAATTGGTTTGGATTTACGATTAATATTCCACTTCTTCACAAACCTTTACACATTATTAGTAATGTAAACCATTTGTTTTAAAAAATTACTACGTTATTTAGTTTTGGTAGAAATATGTAAACCGCATTGAAATCTTTCCCATCAACCTGCCAGAATCATACAGAATCAAATATAGTTGAAATAAAATACTTTGAAGAAACTGAAACTCGCCAAGAAAATCACGAATACAAATAAAACATTCGCAGCTGTGATATATCATTTACAAATCCGTTGCCTTAAAAAAGTACAAAGAAACACGATAAATTCCAGTTAAGGAAGTAACGATATCCATCACGGTCTTTACTCCCAAAAATACCGTTAACCACACACGCGAAGTTAACCTCCATTTGCAAAAAGTTTGGGATTTACTCCGCTTAAACTTACCCATTTCACTGTTCTTACTTTTAAAGGAAGTCGCGGATACTGCGTTTACTATTCTATTGACTTTTAACGATTCTTTAGAATTTTTGATCAAAGCTGGATGCTCGAAGATTTTACATGATCGATTAAAGCAATTTTACGGGCTGCAAAGTTTCTGAAGATATGTGTCAGATAAAAGTTCCTGCTGTTAGTTATATTAATTCAACAATCAGATGTTTCAGGTCACATTAATTTCGTACAGAAACGTAAAGAGTTATAATAGCATTTCGGGTTACAAAAATTATCAAATTAAAACATACTTAATAGTATAACATTGGATCTCACACTAGTCCCATGTCCAGTGTTGTGGAGATCGGTGTCTTCCCTGAGGTTTATAGTACAGAACTACAATTTATCTGTGAATATGCCAGTGTATATGAGTATATTATTACGTCAATAGATAAATATAGGTATAGGTGCTAAAGGTATTTCTTGATGCTCTCTGTTACTAAAACGAGTGGTATAAGTGGACTTCTCTTCTTCTTCTGGACTAAGAAATGCCTTAGTTTCTTATACAATAAAGATAACGATCCAGCTAGGCACGATGCGCTCATCAAGCCTAACTGATCCGTATGAGAATTTGAGACTTATGAGCAGACCGCATTCCTACATAATGATGAAATCCATTGAACAAATCTTAGAGTATAAAAGAAAAATCAACACATTGAATTAAGATTGAGAAAGAGCACAAAAAGGAATGTAATCTAATGCAATTGAAACTTCTTAAATGACCTGTTTATACAAAATATCGAGGTAATGCATAGTTTTTATCACTCCGGCTATATAATGAAGTAATTTGTTCTCAGTAAAACAATCACCAAATTGATATTGATTATCAGTTTTACAGCTCTGAATAATCGAGTAACATTAATTCGATTAAGCGATTCAATAGCAGAGACTTATTTACGATCGTAAAGTTATTTATTACTTATAGAAAAGATTTAATGTCAGCATGAATAGAGAAATTCCATTTCTATATCTGATATATGTTATATATTATATATAAATTACTACAAGACATTTTAGAACTTTAAAGGTTTTTAAGAGAATTCAAATAACGATGATTTAATAAATTAAGATGCCAGGGCTTATATTTGTCAATATAAGCCCCGGCATCATAATTTATTAAGTCTATTATCCTTCTACAAAAGTTGACAGTATGGTACATTATCAAATCAAATCATTATAAAAACTCCGATTGCCAAAAAATGCAGATCAAATCAGACGATAAGTAATAACTTTATATATCATATCATCCATGTAACTAACTTTCCAAGTCAGCAATATACAAGACAAAGCGGTTACAAAACACTTATCTAAAAACCGTACTTAAATAAGGCAAAGGCTTATCTCCTGTAGCACCAGAAAATGGCCGAAAAGTCAACGCAGAGCATGGAAGATTCTGAAGCACACACGTTCGTAACTATCCAGTGGAGCATTATAGTAAGCATGCCAGATTACCTTAACGCTGCAAAGTTGTGATAACATGAACTTGGCTCGTTAGCCCAGTTTTTGGGGTGCATTCTTGATGCTCAGGACTTGGCAAAGTATGTCCGCAGTTTAAGAAATCTTAAACTTTGTGGAGACGCAGTAACGAGCTGGATTGGCTCGAAAGCAATCAACACCGTTGAAACTTTTATTGCAATTACTAAGTTAGTTTTAACGTTGAGAATTATACTGACTGTGCTGTTTTATGTGATGGCGGCGCCAAAAGATGCTAAAAGATTATTTGCTTCACCTATTTACTTAGTCTAGAAATACTCTGCCAGCAGCATCTTTTGTGATGTGATATGGGGCATATATTTTAAATTCTATTTAGCAAAAACTGTCTCTTTACTGCGATTCTTTGAAAATTAACAGGCTTTGTTTTTATAAATGAAATAATACAACTAAAATTAGCTCACAAATTATTGCACGGTATGAATTAGAAACTTCAAACCTGGCTGTGGTTTTCAACTGTCAAAATGAAGCCTATAACTTATCATTAGAATCACGTAATGGAGGGATCAAAACCGCATCGAACTGTAATTGACCGATAAGGGTGAATTTATCAGTAATGCAAACATGATTTGTGTCCACATCGATCGGATATCTATTAATGGTTGTAAACCCTTTGATCTCGGAGGATCGGTTTAAAGTTCAAACTGATTTAGTTGAAATTATCAGCAGATAAAGGTATGAGAAAAACTAAGTTCCACATCAACAAATTTTGCTTGGAGTGTAATATTTAAAATTATGTTTGCTGCACAAAACTTGAATTAGCTGAAATGCTGGCTACTTTGTAATTGGATCGCAACAAATTAACTCAGTTTGGCTTTGCTAAGGCTTTTGACTTACTTTCCTATATTATTATGTTGCAAACTTCCAGCGGTTGAGTTCTTCATAATAACGATGTCATATTTGTGTCGTTTGTAAGCACTATATTAATTTGTAAAGTTTTTAGAGCTGTACTGAGATGAATTCTAAGAGTATGAAGTTCTTAATAAATGTCAACTTCAACGCACGTTTTGTATCTCTTAGTGCTCTCCCCTTAAGTCATCTTTGAGGTCCTTAACTTTGAAAGTCTCGCTTTCAGAGCTCACCGAGCTCACCAAAAATATAATATATTCCGATCTATTAAGTATTATTTTTTTGTTTTTGCGTCGATACAGGACCCAAAGTTCTTTTATTCATAAATAGTCCATTAAATCCAAATTCTCTTGTGGCGTACTAATTTCAGAACAGAGCTCCAAAAACGGCGACACAGCCTATAATCGTATGTTACGTAACGACCAACCGGAATTCCGACACAGGACATTTCAATGCGAAATCAAATATTCCGGTACATTTAATACTCCGCTCGTTTTTAATTCATTTCGGATGTAGAATGAGAAAAATTGGCACGGTGAGTTATTTTGTTTGATCATACGAAAAATAAAGAGCTATTCAGATTTGTTTTTTTTCATATGGAAACCTACAGCTAACCAATTGGCTCACAAAATCTTGCGTTGACATGCTTTGAATCATAAAAAGCAAACCTAGCTGATAAGATGGGAACATCTCTTGCTAGACGGTCAACGTACCAGCAATGTCAAGTGATTTCCTAGTTTTTGGTGTTGTTAGTCGATCCTGACCTTTTGCCATTTGTATCAGTTAAAGAATGTAAAACCAGCAGAAGATATTCTGCTTGTTTTATGTTCTTTAACGTGCATCGATTTTGATGAAATCTAACATGGCGAAAGACTACCTTCTGGCTACTTTTTGGCGTTAACACAGGCGGCCCTGCAGGTGGCCACTTGTAAAATAAATAAATGTCTTTCGCGTCATGAATCAAAGTAATCAAACCAGTTAACTTAGCAATTTTTAATAGATTAATTATTTATTAAAACTCAATGCAAATAAGCTGCGCAGCAGTCAAGCAATGTATGTGAAGGTGACCAACACCTCTCATGACAATGGCAATGACATATCGTTTGCTCGACATTTACGACTCGTGAAATCACGGCCTCGTGATCCGCAGAAAGAAATCGCAAGAGAATCAATGAGTAGAGAAAGATTTCAAGATGTCTGAGTGAAATGTTATATGAAATTGACACCTTGCAGAACAAGTCTTAAGATATTCTATATGTGGTCTATATTATATACTCGTATTTACATAGACGTTCGTGTAAAAGTTCCGTTATTATCATGTAACGAACTTTCGACTACAACTCCAACTTATTAGACTAATAAGGGAACATGTTTCCCAATACGTCTTTTATCCTAAGGGAACCAGGTAATAGTACCCTGATATTATCAAAGTCATTATTTTCCGTTTTGCAATATCTTTCTCTATTTGCATTTGAGAAAATGGAATTTGTAGCAAGCAGCAAGGCTATTCGGTAGGTGATACTTGCTTGATGTCTTTATTAGAATTTCTATTTAATCGACCTCATTCTTTTCTAGAGGCTAGAGGTGGTACATTCCGCATAAATTTGGAACACGACTATGTAAAACAGTAGATAATTTGCCAAGGCTTGTATTTATAACTTCTTTGAAATAATTTATGCAAAAAATAATTTATGAAAGAAAGAAAGAAGATGAACCATTATTTAGAGAAGTCACTGCATCTTAACCCGTCAAGCATCAGATTCCAGACATAATAGATTTTTTATTGCCATAGACCTCCAGAGGTATAATACCGCTTGACAGGTGTATTCTGCTGCTAAAGTAAACTAACCCTTGCTTTTGCTTGCCTGCCTTTGCTTTTACAACATGCGTCTGTAGTCTACTATAGCGGTATAACTATTTTGTTACCCACATATTTTCAATAATCAAACGATTTTAGTAGAACAACGAAGATTATGCTAATTTACTACGCCATAAGGAGGTTTGTCGTACTCAACCAACTGCATATTAAGAGCGGGGTAATGTCGTAAATTCTCTTGGTTTCCGTACAGAAACGCTTGCGTTTTGGAGTTTATAATGTTTGACCTAATGGCTTGGATACTAGGGGTATGCTTTGAAAGCGTTTTGAAAGTAGCCGATAAATATAGACGGTTGAATGCTAAGTATTGGGTTTCTTGCGTTTGGCTGTATTTTCAAATGTAGATGGATACTATTGCAGTATGTTTTTCATTCAGAACTTATTTAACGTTGGCGCAGTCTTAAAAGTTCTTTTGGGTAAATGAAGATCCCAAACATTTCCGAATATTGGTTTAGTTTTACAATCTTAGTTCAGGCTGAGACCTACTTCCATTGTCGATCACATTTTTCCCCATTACTGAAGGGGCTATTCCAAGTGTTTTCGAAATATCCCCTACCCTGATGTAGAAGCCTCAAAGACCTGCTATACGGATGAGTACATCATTTCCCGCGTGTCCACTCCCTACTCCGTATCTATATGCAGCGAGAAGAGAACACTGTCAGTTTTTATTTGGGAAACCCAAGAAAGGAGGCCAATACAAGCCAGCTGAGTATTCTGTGCATCTGTGGCCCTTTAAAACAGTTTTACAAACTCTTCTGTAACTTTATCCACGGGCACGTCGAAGTAATTTGCGACTACGCAAATCAAAATCGAAAGAATTATTAAAACCATATTACTATTATGGTTCGTCGTCATCAAGAGCTGACGGCGTTCTTTGATTGGCATTGGGAAATTATGTATGTGTTTATAATAACAGAAACCATATAGGAAATTATTCGGGTCATCGGGTGGAACTAGAGTTACTTAAGTATGCATTTAGAGGCCAGAACGATTAACAGTTATTATATAATCTCTTTGTGTTCGAAATACAAAATATCCGTGGCTTTATAGAGGAATGGGAAATTACTACCATTGGTTTCAGTCAGACAACTTTTAAGCACATAGTAATATTGATTTTTTATTTCTATTGTTGAGAAGACTTAACATACTTTGTAAGATTAAAATTGAATTATTTTGGAATCTATTGACATTTGTGTTTAAACTTTAAATAAAACCACTTTACCGGATTTTAATTCCGTTTAATTAGATTTTATGTTATGATTTTATACTCGACGTGGGACTTTTACAGTTTACCTCCAGTTTGAGATCCCTTTAGGCGAATAATAAAGTCTCACGTCTATCTCCACACACCAAAATGAGTATTTCTGTGATAAAGATCGATGTAAAGTAATCGAAACGTCCAGTATAAAAAAAACTTCTAATTAAACTTAACTTTTAATTCGGTTAAGGGGTTTATTTCAAATATATTTTTGAATTCAGTTAATATTTTAGACAAGAATGTGTCAACATCCATAAATGTCGCAATTACCCTACTACCTACGGATACGGGCCCACTACCTAGTAAGAATCTACCGTTTCTTACTTGGTAGTAGGTATATCTACCAAGTAAGAAACGTGAACGCTAGTGTATTGCCTTGGAGGCAAAGGTAGCCAGTGTAATTTCTGGGCACGAAAGGCATTCCATCTTAGGCCTCAGGATGACAACGCACCTGCAATACCAAGTGATGTTTTACTTGTCGCTACAGTTGCGTATAGAAGATGACTGTACAACACAAACAGTTGACAACACCTGGGTGGGTCGAGTTAGTACAAAAAAAACCTTGGCCCACACCACGCAGGCCACATAGTGTATCCAATAGCGGCCGACTTGATAAACTCCCATAATCCAAACGGCATTCAAAGTTACTTACAAACGTAGTTCTGTGTCATGTTTATTAAATGTCGTGACGATGCTCGCTGCAATTATTGATATCATTCAAGTGACCGTTGGAAATGTTACCCGTTTGTGTGTTTGTAGGTTAATGATTCTCGCTAGGATCTTAGTTGATGGTTTGGTTGCAATTTATGGTGAAAAAAATGTATTTGATAATATCGCCATGTTGACAGGATCTGTACCCCTAGTGTTACTTTCAATCCCGGTAGATCTCAAGGGAGTTCATCCTCACAAATTGGATCCAAGGTGATGAACCGCTTACCATCAAGTGCCCAAAACCAGGGCTATTACCCCTATTTAAACATTACAAGAACGTCAACAAAACTTGTCCGGCCTATTTTTTATTTTCAGTTTATTTCTTTACGCCAGTATTTAACTTTCTAGCTTCTTTATAGTCGGACATACTTTTTAAAACAAATATTACTAGTGATGACAGTAAGCTTAAAGCATATATTTTTATGGTCCACTTCTACATTGATTGGCAGGCTATAAAAGATACAATGACGCCTATTACTCGTTTGACAGCGACGTCACTCAGAAATGACAAACCTGTGGGTGGGCGGTTAAAAAAAGAGATAATAAATTTTTATCAGACTGACACTTACATTACTTAAAAATTTAACTATTCTGTTATTGAATCTGAATCTTCAACAGCCTATATATAGACTTTCCACTTTATTTTTTTTTAATTTGTAGGGACATTAAAAAAAAACACGGGACCAACAGCTAAATTCATATAGTGTGACGTCTAAAGAATAGACAGATTGCGGTACATCCATCACGCGGGCCTCAAGACGTCCGTTACCAAATATTTAGATCTTCACTGCAATTTTAGCTCACAACTTCTATGAGCTGTCAATTTGCTTCTCAAATCGTTATGTATTCTCGTATCTTCTCTCCTATATTTGGCTGTTGTTGGTATAACGATTGTTACGCGTGTTATGTATGGCGCCAGCCCTACGTCACAACAAATATGCTGACAATGCAACTGAAGACAATATGCATCATCGCAGCGAGGAGCCACACTTCTGATCTGGTAGTCAAACAGTTTAATTGTCTCCACTTAACACGTATTTCATGAATATTAAATATTGTAATAAAAGTTAAAATAAAAGTTTTTAAAAAGCTTATTGGGTGCCTAATTAACATAATTCGCGTATTCACCTACTAATGACTGATCCGAATCCAAAGATAGATTCACCACTTTACAAAGCACTAGGCATTTGAATTAACACATTCATCCTGCCCGCATCCAATGGCTTCCCTCAACCCTCACCAGATCGTCGGTTCTCCTTGTGGCGGGCTTACTAACGCTGCGTCTCTTGGACCTCTCGGTACGCGCCCGCCACTCAGTCCTCCTTGCAATGTGGCCTGCCCATTGCCACTTGAGGCTCGCAATTCTTTCGGATATGTCGGCGACCATAATTCTCCTGCAGATTGCAGCATTTCTGATTCGATCACGCAGAGAAACCCCGAGCATACCCTTCTCCATTGCCCTTTGGGTGACTTTGAGCCTTCTTATGAAGCCCATTGTAAGCATCCTCTTCTCGGTCCCGTATGTCATCACTGGCAACATACACGAATTAAGAACTTTCTTCTTGAGACACTGCTGAAGTTGGTCCGTGAATATACCTCGAAGCTTCCGAACATTGCCCACCCAAGTTGAATCCGTCGATTGACCTCTTTCTGGAAAATAAACTTACCAAGTTGGACTATTTACCACAGGTAATGTCCTCCAGTGTAGATCAACTTTGACAGGAGTGGGTGCGAAATTCGACATAATTTTCGTCCACTCCAGTTTAAAAACTTAAACACATCCTCCCACTCAGCTGTGAACAGTTTCGGCGATATAACATCCACCTCTCTCACACCACTCTGGAGTCGTATCGGTTTTTAGTTTTGATTATGGAGGTGGACTGACATAGTGCCGCTTCGTACAGTGACTGCAGCACTTGAATGTACCGATAGTCATTTGGGTTCTCTGGAGTGACAGAAGCATGGCCCAGGCAATAAACAACACATTAAGGATAAACACATTAGGAATTTGGCAATGTAAACCTTCGAACTATAGACAATATTATTTTTGTGGAACGTCGTGAATAGTGTTGGAATTGTCCATAATTAGCAAAATGGTGGAGTGAATTCCAACATTTTTTTTGCTGAGGGGAAGCTGTAGATGAGAAGGGGCCGTGTGGGGCTCTCGCCCACTAAAATCCTTACTTTCCACGTCACTGGATGGCCTAAAGACATGAGCAAACTATGTGCTGCACTCGTAGATACCTCATATATATTTTCTTTATACAGTTTGAACAAAACCGCCCTACGTTCTAAAACTTTTGTTTTTCTCTATATGTTACACATTTATATTCATCAAAATATGTCTTACGAACATATCAAGACATATTATTCAGAAGGGCCTCGAAAGACGGTTTGTCAGACTAGACTCGTCTTACGTATAATGCGTGTGAATTTACTGAATATGCTAGGTATTTTTGCTTGAAATAAGAAATACAAGATTTTTTACAAAGGCTTCCCGCACACTTCAGATTTTTTAGTTTTATCGTTTTTTTGCTGATTTTCCGATCTTCCAGCAAGTGTATAGGTATATCTCTCATTACGTTTGTATATCTCTCATTACATTAGTATGTACATTTTTTATAGGATGTTTGTGTTTGACTATGTAATGTTTCTTTTCAAGGACATAAAATCAAACACTAATTGCGTGTCTACTTCTTTCCAAGCTTTCTGATCAAACGATACAGACAGATATAGCTGCCGGCTGACCAGCCAATACTCAAGAACAATGTCTTGGGTTCTTTTTGCTAAATCTGTTTTCCAAAAATTCCATTTTCGTAATAGTACATTTACTAGGTGGTAGACCCGTATATAGGGTCGTTTGGGTAGGTACCACCGCCTTTCTTATTTCAGATGTGAAACAATTCGCTGTGTTTCGGATTGAAGGGAAAGGTAGCCAGTGTAATTACTGGGCATGGACGGCATTTCATCTTAGGCCTCAGGATGGCAACGCACCTGCAATATCAAGTTATTTTTCCTTGTTATTGCAGGTGTCTAAAGGCGACGGTAACCGCTTACCATCAGGTGGGCCGTCAGCTTTTTTGTCATCTAGTTGTAAAAAAAAAAAATTGTACATTATGATATAAGTGAGGTAAGTTGAATGAAAATTACTACCGAGGCGATATTGCTAGCCCGAGCCGTAAGCGAGGGCTACAAGGAAGCAGAGGCTGTAATTATCAAAGCGCACGTATGTCATACGACGTTTTATAACTTATTTGCGAGAAAATAAGTTATAAAACTTTCGGACTTTCTTAAACGAATAAATCTTTAATCACTTGTTAATGCAGTTATAAAAATTTGAACAATTTGTAAAATTGATTATTATGTTGCCAGTTAGCATCTTTAATGTTTTCAAGTAAATTAAATTTTTTGTGTTTTTGTTACAGATAAATGGTTGTAATTTATTGTCAAAATTAATGAAATTAAAAAATTTAATGTTTATTTATTATATTTTATCTTCCAAAGTTAATTTTATTCATAAATGTTGACCACTTTTCTGACATAAAAACTCTTTGCTAAGATTTAAAAAATTACCGTTTTAGACGGAGCATCTTGATAAACCGTGCGTGTTACATTACAATAACGCACAAGTGCGTAATGTGATACAATACGATATTGAAATTGGTGAAATAAGAGACCCTTTACGAGCAAATGTGTTATAAAATTGGTCGCGATAGGTGTGTAAATAAAAATAATCTCTCTGTACTTCGGCTTTCCGAATATTGTGGCAAAAAATCCTAGTCAAATTAACACTTTTTTTTTTTATTTACTTGAAGTATTATAGGCAGAGCTCACCTACTAAGGTTGTTGTGAGTAGGGGGCTTTGTCTCCTGTGGTGTCAACAACGCTTACTTTTGAGTTAAAGGGGAAGGCAACTAGTCAATATACCTGCTTACTTTTACGGTGCCCGAAGCTGGTTTGCTACCCTCAACCTGTCAAGCCACACATTCCAGACACCCTTGTCACAAATCGGGCACTAAAGGTAAACCGGGTTTAAAACTGATGCCGTCACTTACATTTGTTTAAAGAAAGACAGTGTCAACATCAGTTTTGAACCAGGTTAAGTTTTCTTAATTTTCATTTTAACATTATTTATTATAAATGTTTAATAAATTATTTACTAATAAAAATTTAGTGAGTGAGTGTGATGTGTGTGTGTGTGTGTGTCTAGTTTAGATACATTTTTATCAGGTTAAGTTTGTCCACGTTTTATAATAAGGGGGAATGGGTTTTAATTCTCAACGCTTGCTAGAGTCTTAAGCAACTTAACAAATTAATTCATTGAAAAAATAGGTGGAAGAGTTATTCTTTGTTCGGTAATCCGTGTCCATTGTCGTATGTAAGTTGTAGATCAACTTAAGGGAAAAAAATACTTAGATGTCAAAAGTACCCCAAAATAAAACAAGTAAATATACAAATCACAACTGAAATCACATAGTATTCAATTACTGTATGTCCATAATAAGATAGGTATTCATATTATTTTTTATTAACACAGAACATGACCATGAATAGAAATGATCGTGAATATTTTATTTGGAATCATGTGCACTGAATCCATACATTTTATTTTTGCATGTAGAAACAACTAGAGCAAATTATCGTTTCTATATCAATTCATTATTACTCATTATCAGCAACTAATATTTTTTATTTTATTTTATACAACTAGATGACAAACAAGCTGACGACCCACCTGATGGTAAGTGGTTACCGCCGCCTATAGACACCTGCAATAACAAGGAAAAATCACTTGATATTGCAGGTGCGTCGTCATCCTGAGGCCTAAGATGACATGCCGTCAATGCCCAGTAATTACACTGGCTACCTGTCCCTTCAATCCCAAACACAGCGAACTATTTCACGGCTGAAATAAGAAAGGCGGTGGTACCTACCCAGACGACTCTACATACGGGCCTACCACCTAGTAAATTATCATCATGCTAAAAGTCATGATGTAAAATTTATTATCATGCTTTGCATAGGTTTCGCCAACAGTGGGAACTATTTATGGGCAGTGTACCCTACCATCATTGACCCAGCTGACTTTAAAACGTAGTAAAGTAAGGCGCTGGACACACAGAAAGGACGTAAGACGCAGACGGGGCGTGGACATTAATCGTCCCTTTCATACAAAATGTATAGAAGCGTTGTGCCCGCGCCCTGTCTTTTCTGTATGTTATGCGACGTGTCTATACATTTTGTATGAAAGGGACGATGAACAGACATATGTCCTCGCCCCGTCTGCGTCTTACGTCCTTTCTTTGTGCCCAGCGCCAAAGTTTAGCAACACCTGCCCGCCTAGCATGACCACCGAAACGCGATATGATAAAGCTATTTATCGCTTCGAACTGTCAAAAATCATTGGATATAACCGCTATTTTGAAATTTTATCAAAAATGCGAACAGTATATATACAATACAAGTACGCAGTTTCGATAAAATTTCAAGATGGCGGTTATATCCAATGATTTTCGACAATTCGAAGCGATAAATAGCTTTATCATATCGTATCATATCGCGTTTCAGTGGTCATGCTAGGGCTGCTTCATTACCTAAAACTTTGATGACCGTTCCCACTAAGCTCGCTACATTTTCTTGCACATCCTCTTCCGTAGTCAGTAGGGTTCAAATTTGAGGAAAATACCCTATTTTTTAAATAAACATGTCTTTCTGCAATTCGATAACTGGTTATCCCTACATCTTGAAATCGAATAAGGAGGGTACGTAACATCATTTCCTATGCGAAATAGTCTTCCTAAAGTGTTTTTATGCAAGGAGCCTCGTTATTTCTTCCAGGGCACGCCGTTGCTATGGCAACGTAATTCCCCTATAATCCCTTTTATTTTAGCCTTTTATCCCCTCGGTGTGCCCCATGTATATTATCCATCAACCCTAGAAGGGCCGCCTGTGACACCGTGACGAATTTCAATAATTGATGTAAAAGAAATGACGTGTGATACGAATTCTATTTGTTTTATTTTGACGATTGACTTACTGGGCACACAATTTTGCTATTCTTTCCTAAATCTGAATTTAATTACAAGGAAAAGAAAGCATTAAAACGCACGGATCGCTTGATGGTAAGCATGCACCATAGTCTATAGACGCTCGTATCACCTTGGGCACTTCTCACGTGTTGCTTAACCTAAGAAGAAAGCGGTATGCTGCTCCCAACATAACGCTGTCTCAAAGATCTCTGGCGACCTTACACACCGCAGAAATACAACACTACACCGTTGTGTTATTTAGTTGCGATGTTCTACATAATAAGGTGCAATTGCTAGGCACTCTACCTCTCTTAATCTCTATAGATAATATTAAGACTGTAAAAATTTTACATAGCCACAGGATAACCTAGTAGTCTAATAGAAGGTTCACTCTCGAACGAAAGTCAAGTTTAGGTATAAACATTTGCCTACTCTTACGATCGTTACTTGCTTGCACGCGAAACTGAAACTTATCGTGTAACACGAACGTTCCTATTCCTTTGGGCACTGCTGACTTGTAACCTATTCAGCGGCAAGAGTATAGGGTTTTCACTCGTCGATTTATAATAGATATTTAATAACGCGCGACGCGGCGAGCCTACTGGGGCCACCTACTGTCATACCTGCCCGAGAGGTGCGTCGCCCAATCATACCTAAATTGCGGAGTGCCATCCCCCTTACAAAGCTGTACAAAGCTCTGATAGAAATCATAGATAATGTTCGTTGTTTTAAAATATACGTTCCGAATTTGAACGCGGTCTCTAATTGTCTAGCTATGTTTTACAGCTGTGCCTTTTCACATAATTATGCTAGACAAAGAAGCGTACTGACCTACATTTAATTTTGGTAAGTGTAATAAAGAACGATATGACATGAAATTGTGTTTCTTATTGCGTCCTACCCAATAGGTACTTTACTTATAACTTAGTTTTTCATAACATTTAATAAAATAGTAGTAAAAGAATTGTCTTAATACTTGATGTCGGTTTTATTGCTTTTAGTTCAGGAGTTATGAACTGCTGAAGTTTATACATAGAATTACATTTCTTGTCGTTTCAGAGATCTCGGAGATTGCTATGTGCTGCTGGAAAGCTAGCTAAAGCTAAAGGTATAGCTTTATTATTGGGAAGGCATTTTGTTGTAGTTATTAATTTTTCAAGCCGCTTATGACACCCGAGTATCTTTCGACAATTGAATACAATTTTGTCTGTCTGAACTGAATGCTTTGGTTGAGAGGTTAAATTAAATAATCTCCAAATATTAATATTTTCGAAAAATATGTGAGAACCCTACATTTTCTCCTGTAGCAAACATCTCTCATAAATTATGCAAGAAAACATCAAACTGTGTAATAGTCGGCCTGTCTAAGAATTTGTCTATTGAAACCTCCCCCTACAGCTACAGACCAACCCCTGTCCGGCCGCTATGCATTTTGGAAGAACAAAGTATTGCATACTGGCACGCAATATATTTGAATGTATTTATTTTACACCAGGTGTAAGTTCGAGCGATTTATAGCTTGTACAACTGTTCGGTAGGAAAGTATCTAGTTTCAAACAGTGGCGGTGTCATTGTTGATATATTTTCCTAAACTTAAATCGAATTTTAAAGTAGTGTTGGGTCTTTAATATTGTAAGCTTGAATATGCCATAGGCCAATCTTAGAATAAAGCCGGATTTACATCTACCTGACGCCTTCAGACGTGACGCGTCAGAACGGAATCGGTTTCGTAACATTACTAAGGTTAGATTTACATTAATCTGTCGTAACTGACGACACGTCACAATAGATTAATGTAAATCTAACTATAGTAATGATATGAAACCGATTCCGTTCTGACGCGTCACGTCAGAAGGCGTCAGATAAATGTAAATCCGGCTTAAGTCATGTTATATGAGGGGTAAGGTAGTATAATAATAAATAGGTAATGCACTAGTGGGGTAGTTATTAGAACGAAATTTGTATTAAGATTGTCTAAGTTGTTAATGTACAGCACTCAACACATCAACCGTAACAGTTTGACCTTGAGACCGCCCTTACTGCGTTCGTAATAGAGGCGGCTTTCCTAGTGCAACTGTTACACTTGACGTGCTGTCGTGTGTACATAGTTATTAAAACGTGACGCTACTCCCTGTCTATATAAACACGAACCAATATTATTCATCGATGTATATTTTTTTCTTACATTTTTTTTTTTTTAAATTTCAAAGAAACAGTCTTCAGTGGGGACTTTAACGCACGGTATAGGTAATTATTCTGTGGTATAGTGCATCTGTGGACAAGTTTGCATCTTTGACGTCATTTCATTTTGTCAAGCTGCGTAAGACTCTCGGGAATCTTGAGACAGTTGCAAACCAATTGTCTGGAATCTGTAACTTGACTGATTAATAAAATTTGAATACAATACATATTTTATGAAATGAAAATATTTAGTTAATTTGTAGAAACACTTATTTTGCAATTCGCGGGTTATATGACATAGTCGACTAAACGAATGAATACATTGAATGTAACTAAATCCTAAAACAAAATTATACAAGCAATATTATTAGAGTCCATTGCCTCATTTGTTTTATGAATCAGTATTGAACAGTTTAGTCCATAAAAGGCAATCAGTGCACTTATCTTCAAATGACTAACCCGAGGTGTTTGACTCGCACACGTGCAGTAACCCTCGTTACGCCGTCGGGGACAAAAATAACCAAGTGAGTTTTTTTTTCAAAAAAGAAGCAATTGTTATAGTTTATTAGTAGGAAGCCGACAGATAAATTGACTGCCCCACTGTAATGTGTGTAAGACGACTTTTCAAATAGATTTTTCCCACAGGAAGTTAACTGTAAACATTTAACAGCCTATAATTTCGTCAAAGGTACAAATAATTCGTTTTATTGGCATCTAATGTTGTAAAGTAGATCTTTATTCGAAGTTAGGTCCAAACTCCAAACATTGACAAGAATTTATACGTTTTTTAGGGTGCCGTACCTAAAGGGTAAAACGGGACCCTATTACTAAGACTCCGCCGTCCGTCCATTCGTCCGTCTGTCACCTGGCTGTATCTCATGAACCGTGATAGTTAGACTGTTGAAATATTCACAAATGATGTATTTCTGTTTCCGTTATAATAACAGATACTAATAAACAGAATAAAATAAATATTTAAGGGGGCTCCCATACAACAAACGTAATTTTTTTACTTGTTTTTGCTCGATATTGATATCGGCAACAGGTAGACGCTTGTTGATAATGGTACGGAACCCTTCGTGCGCGAGTCCGACTCACACATGGCCGGTTTTTTTAGTAACATGATTAATTACTTTTCAGTCGCCAAACTTTTTTACATGAAATATTCTTTGTTTATAAAGTCAAAGCTACTTAGCTAACATAAAAGCCGAGCTTCAATAAAATGCGACCTCTATTAGTTTCCAGTGCTTTGTAATAATTAAGAAAAACATATTTTTGCTACATGAGCAAACACTTTTGAAGTTTTAATATTTTTTTAATTAATATGGAAACCTTTTTAAGTAGGTTATCGACTTATTTTATACTTTCCTGGGGAAACATAATTATTATCGTGCCATTTTGTGTTGATTAAATTAAAATTAGTCTGTTCTTGTGACACTATAATTAAGACGATAAGCAATAATGCAAATAAGACCTAGAGAACCTACGATATTTTTGATGTTCTGTTCTTGCAACGAATAAGATTGCCAGAGACAAGGTACAGACGACAGCACGTGAAGTGTAAAAGTTGCCTTACGAAAGCTGCCTCTATTACGAACATAGTAGTGTTACGCTTGATGTGCTGTCAATTGTACGTCTATTATTCTATTGTAATGATAGATGTACCTTGAAAATCAGATCAGCCTTCTTCGCTGGATGTATTCTGTAGTGTTTGTACGTACAGACAACGGCACTTCAAGTGTAACAGTTACGAAAGCCTTTATTGCCAATGAAATAAGGTCTCCAGGTCAAACTGTTACGCTTCTTGTGTTGTCGACTGTGCATTGATATTTCACCACGAAACGTTTCGATTTGTAGCGTGAAACTTCAATGTATATGTCGTCGCCATCTGGTTTAATTCGCCGCTTATTGGAAGCCTAGCCCGTTTATTAAACGCCGACACCCAAGTAAATGCCTAGGCCGATAGTTCATTAAACTAGACTCACTCAACGTTGAACAATATGGCGTATTAAATGTTTGTTTAATAAGATGCCTAGGCGGATCGTCTTGTACTGAAGAATTTTGGCGTGAATAATAGGTTCAATGTTATTTTTTATGACCACTTAACCAAAAGCGATTTCGGTTATAAGTGGTCATAAATAAATAACCTTAAATATACCAATCACTCAAACAGTCACACAAAAGCTCTTCGATACAATCGACCTGCCTAGGCGTCCATTTGAGTGGCTAATTTAACCAGACAGCTGACATGACGTTCAGCCAACTAGTCCAACGTTGCACTCAATGACTTGGCTAGTTGCCCTTAAGCCGTTTCATTGGATGCCGGCGTTCAATCAACTGCCTAGGCGTCCGGTTCAGCGGCTAATTTAACCAGATGGCTGCGACATTATAGAAGGCATTAGGCATCGGCACTTGTTATTTTTAGCGAATGAGCTCCTAGATCATCGGTAATATAAATAATAGATATAATTTTCAATAATATCCTTACTACCATCGTTACTGCTTATCATATGACACAAAATCGTTACTGCTTATCAAGAATATCGTTACTAGCATCGTTACTGCTTACCTTAAGACACAAAAATCTATATTTGTATATGATCTAATTCTAATAATTTCACTTGATTGTTTCAGGTAAAGAAAGTCAGATTATGAGTTGCCGAAATTGGATGTTTGATTCTAAGAAGCGCGGTAAGAATTAAATTCGGCCCTTCATTTTCGCCGGAAATTCGACAGCTCTGAAGTCTTAGACGAAGAAATTCCACTTGGCTAATGACAGCAAAAGATTCCAAAGAAGCGAAAATTACAACAGTCTTATTATCCCCGCTATGGATTAGCTTCGTTTAAAGTGCTGTGTCTGTACGACATATCTGTCTTTATACGGTATACGGTTCACCGTTACTGTAAAGAATAGCAAAGACGTCTGGAAATCATTTTAGGGTTAACTTTTTATTGCAAAGAAATGTTTATGTCTTTAATGTCCTGTCATCTCAATCATTGATGAGTCCTTGCTTTATATGGCTGAGATGGAAATGCGAGTAGTTGGTATTGGAACAATGTTGTCCTTTTTCGCAAAACAAACGGAAGCCAAAATCAAAAAGCTGCTTAATTGGATAGACTCAAACTAAGTTCATTTAAATCATCTCAAATTAACCCTACCGCACTGACCGCTGCCATGATAACTTTAGCTGTGGAGAAGTGGTACAAAAATCATCCAGTTTATCAATTTTGTAATTTTCGTGATGAATCTACGTTCCACAGCTGGGAATATGACTTCCTACATGGGAGAAACACTGGAAGAGTTTGGGCCGTAACATTGCGACGCTGGCCCATTGCAGAAAAAATTATCTTGTATTGAATGGTACACCGCGACTTCACTTATTTATATCGTACTCTTGTCTATCCATCCAAAGGTTGCATTTGGAAGAGATCTTTGTTTTTATCTGTAATTTATGTAAAATAAAAATATTTAATTTTGATTGACCAATCCGAGATTTACCATGGCCAAAGTTGCTTGGTTTTCGTAATCGAAACTAGAGCGTCTAACCACTACGCCATCGACCTCGTTAAATTAATTATACCATTACTTGATTAATTTATAGGCACAGTTATCAAACAAGCGTAGATCCACCTGATGGTAAGTGGTTATCGTCGCCTATAGACGCTCGTAACATCTTACTCACGTGTTCGTCACAGTAGACCATATCACCCATAGATCCCAACGTAACAATTTCTCAATGAGTTCTAGCGACCTTACAAAATTGAATAATTATTTATCAAAACTAAATCTAAAGTGAGCTAATAAATATTATACTCTCGAGTTTCTGTTATTAAAGGAAAAAATGTCGTCAAGAAAAGAATTGTTCTACGACTACGAAACATTAAAGCGAAGTTAATTTCGATTTAACGTTACACTGGCACTAAGAAAACACTATTAAGTTAGGACATTTCTCGTTTATTACTCAAGAAATTCCCTAATGAAGGACTTATAAGGAGCACGAACCGAGGTATAATAATTATATTTCTCTAAAGAGCATGGGATGAACAATTTACTATTAAATTATCTCCTATTCTGAGTGACTGAGTCAAACCAAATTTAAGTTCGCACTTCTTCTTCACTCCGCTTCAATGTAAAAAGGATAAATGATTTCGTTTTTTTTGTTACTGTTACTTAAAACCTTGCATTTTTTTTCTAGTCCCACTAGCCCAATGTAAGCATTGTGCTATTGATACTTATATAAAAATATTAATCATACAAGCAAGTGACTTTATTGGAATTCAAACCTAGGACCTCTGGTTGGATAGACAAGGTTTCACTGACCACTCGATCAGCCGGCAGCCGGGAAAAAACCTAATTTTCTTCCTTCTTAACTTAAAAGCGCTTTATTACCTGTATGCATTAGGAATACGTTGTACCCATCCCAGGACTATCTCTTTAGACTCTTTAGGCCAGAGTTCCTACATACTAACACAAATATATTTGCATAAACACCCACATACACACGTAAGCAAGTAGTCACGAGGAATTATGTATTTTTTTCTTCTCAATTTAACAAAGCTAGAAATGTTGTTTATAGCTTGGGAGATCGGGCTCTTTGACATAAATATTATTTATTACCTATATCTAAAAGAAGTAATTAGAAATTTGCATTTAATCCAGTCAGGTTTTTGTGAAAAGGCACTAATTCATGTAAAAATGCTTAAAACAGTTTTGTGTTAAATTACATCCCTTTGAAATAGAGTCTAACGTAGCAAAAGCTTAAAACAAAAGTAAAATTAAGTTCCTCTATGATGTCTTTCAATTTTCAATATCAGTTGCTTGGCCCCTGTGATTGAAAAAAAAGTATTTTTATTGCCTATTAATAATTTCAAGTCAGAACATTTTTAAACTCGAATTGGGTCGAACAGACCGCCCCTATCGCTTTAGGGTTGTACTTATAACTTGACGAAGTTATGGCGCTTATTTGGATAAAGGCGTGGATATCACGTGCCATGTCTATTTTAGTTCATAGAACTAAAGGTTGAATTGCCTTATGTCAAGTAAGAGTTATGTAGACAAACGTATGTACAGGCGACAGCACATTAAGTGTAACAGTTGCACTGCGAAAGCCGTCTCTATTACGATCGTAGTAAGGGCTGTCTCAAGGTCAAACTGTTACGTTTGATGTGCTGTCGACTTTACTATTGATCCACTATAAGTAAAGCTATTTACTTGTGCATTGGTCAAAGTAGTTATTAACCCCAGAAAAAGTCGCTAAAGCATTATTTTGGGAGCAAGGCCATTCGTCTCCTGTTGCAAAAATTATGCTTTCTCCTGACTTTTACAGGTTAGGAAAAGTTTGAGTAGCGCCCAAGGTGCTCTAGCGCCTATAGGCTACGGTAACTACGTGTGAGTAGTGAGTGCCTAACGTGCTACTCCTATTGGCTACGGTAATAATGCGCGAGTAGTGTCCTAGTTGCTACGAGCGTCTATCGACTACGGTGACAACGCGTCAGTAGTGCTCAAAATGCTACGAGCGTCTTTATGCTACTAACCACTTACTTTTATATAAAAAAAAGTAGGCCGTGGCCTAAAAGTAAAAAATTTTTTCCTCAAGTTTTCCAGATTTCTTGTCATTTGATTAAATTGAGAGAAATCAACGGAGTAATAAATGGAACCTAGATAAACAAATGAAAGTCGCGAAAACAAATGAAACCGGGCAAATAGTTCTGACGTAGACGTTGCGAGACCATGACTTCGACCATGGCATTGCTAATAGCGAAATATGAAATCATTGCTACTGGAGACGTCGGCGTCGTCTTGTATATTATGACAGTATTTCAAATTACCACTACTGGTACTTTGTAAGCCTCGTGACAAAGGTTTATTGGGACCTAGCGAATATGTTTTGGTAATTTTTCCCAACAAGTGTAGGTATGTTCCACCTGGTGATGAGCGGTCGCCGTAGCATAAAGTCGCTCGACGCTCTGAGAACCTTGAGAGATTGCCACTGGAATAAATTTTTTTGGTAACGCTATAGAAACAGTATAGTTAAACGGTCTTATTCTTAAAAACTATTACCTACTCGCAGGCACCATAACGGCCTGGCCGCGGAAAATTCACCGCGGCGAATATTGGCGCTTCTATTCGCCCGAATGAGAACAAATGTATGGAAATGTACTAAGCAGGTCATGCGTAGCGGCGACCCGCTCCCGCTGGTGAAACAAATATTCTCCCGCCGCGACTCGCTATGGCAAGTCGCGCCCGCCGTCGCCGTCACGTCGCCCGTTCTCGTGGCTAGGTCGTAAGCTAGCTACCACACGTTACAAGTCGATCGCCAGGCACAGACATTTCTTTAACGTGATTCAGAACATTCGGCGACTTTTACACCACGTATTCAGGGTGAATATAATAGTTTGGGGAAAATGAATTTTTTAAGAAAATTTAAAAGATTTTTTAATATAGTTTATTTACATTTAACTAAAGTATGTAGGTACCATTTTGTTCGATAACTTTTTGCCATCTTGTAGGTAGGGACATGATCCCATTGCTATAGAAATTTTGAGGATTCTGATCAAAATACCGCGACAAGTGGTTTTGGCAGTCCTCTCGTGATGTTAACCTGACACTGCCTAGAGAATTTCGAAGAGAGCGAAACAGGTGGAAATCTGAAGGTGCAAGGTCAGGACTATACGGCGGATGCATTAACACCTCCCAGCCAATCTCTCTTCATTTTTGCTGAGTGGCTAAAGATGTGTGAGGTTATCATGACGAAAAACCACATCCCTTCTGTTGATTAATTCCGGCCGCTTTCTCTCAACTTCTTGTTTTAATCTCATCAGTTGTTCGCAGTAGAGTTCAGAATCGATGGTCCTGTCTGGTGGTAACAGCTCATAATGAATATTGCCCTTTCAATCCCACCACACACACAGCATCACCTTGTTGCGAGTTAACCCGGGTTTCGCCACAGTCTGTGAATGTCCGGCCTTTGACCACGACCTTTTTCGCACGTTCTTGTCGTATGTGATCCACTTTTCATCACCAGTTATCAGCTTCTTCAAAAATGGTTAGGTTTCATTACGTCGTAATAAAGAATCACAAACGAGTACACGGTTCATTAGGTTTCTTTCAGTGAGCTCGTGGGGTACCCAAATATCGAGCTTTTTAGTGTATCCATTTTTTTTAATGCGCCAAAACTGTTTTGTGGTCAATTCCCAGTTCTTCAGCTACGTCGTAACTACTGATATGCCGATCTTGCTCCAGTTTCTCAAAAATGGCATCAATTTTATCCGTAATAGGGCGACCAGAGCGACGTGCATCTTTGACATCAAAATTTCCGGATTGAAAACGCTTAAACCAAATTTGTGCTACTCTCACAGACACTGCACTAGGTCTATAAAAATCGCAAATTCTTTTCGCGGCTTGCGTTGCAATTTTACTATTTTTGTTGTAAATTTTTAATTAATTTTCATTAGATTCAGTATCTTGACAGTACGAAAAACAAATGAAAAACACACATTTTCCTAATTTGAATTTGGAATTATCTGTTTTAAAATCTAAACTTTTAATGAAACCAAAACCAGCCAGATACAAATAGTACAGCCAAAGAGATTTTATTACAAGTTCATACATACTATAATGCGAAAAGACTTAATATATGTATATACAGGGTGGTGCTGTCAATACGACAATAAATTGAAATATGGGCTATATTAGTTTATAGAAATGGTTTGCCACTTTCAAAAACATCTTATTCATTAGTAATTAAAATATAATAAAACTAGAAAAATTAAAAAAAAAAATCTACTTTTATTATATTTTAATTACTAAGTAATTTTTCAAACATTTATAATAATGTTAAAATCAAAAATTAAGAATATTTGAAAGCACTGCCCCAACTTTACCGAATATCCGGTATTTGTAAAAATACTCGTTTCGGATGTTGAAATATAATATTTCGACATTGTAGGGTGGACGTTAGCTCATAAACGCAAATACAGATAGACTAGAAGAATTTCACAGGGATATCCCAAGTCCTGGGTGGTTCAGTGGTCAGAGCAGTCGCCCGGATTGCGAAAGGAAATTTTTCTAGTTTTATTATATTTTAATTACTAAGTAATTTTTCAAAAAATTATAATAATGTTAAAATCAAAAATTAAGAATATCTTATTCATTATATAACTTCATGACATTTCTATGAAATAATACAGCCAATGTTATAACATTTCATACAAATGTCATGAAATTATCAAATGAGTAAAATGTTTTTGAAAGTGGCAAACCATTTCTACGAACTAATATAGCATAGCCCATGTTTGTCTTTGTCGTAGTGACGTCACCACCCTGTTAGTGAACAGACTGGTGTGAAAATGTCTAGTGTTTACCAATCCTTAGTAATGAATTGGTGATTACGCTAACTAAACTAAACTAATTCACTAGAACGTTATTGCCTTTAAGTTATGAACTATTAATCCTTTCAGTTGATACCTCTGTCTAATCCTTATTTGTTGGTGACCTTTGCTCCTTTGGTGTTAAGGCACAGATTAGATAACGTTAAGGTCAGGAGTCAAGTGTCTACAGACACTTGAGGCTTAGGGATTTACACTTTAATGATCTTGTTAAACAATAAATTTAAGTACTATTTAAGCACAGAGTAATTGAAATCTATTTCTAGAAATTGTTTTACGGAGTTGTAAGATTCAGCATAAGGGCATCAGAGCGCAAGTAACATTTTGTACAATCGACAGCACATCAAGCGTAACAATTTGACCTTGACACCGCCCTTACTGCGTTCACAATAGAGGCGGCTTTCGTAGTGCGACTGTTACACTTGATGTACAATCTAAATATATATTACTTCTCCATTATTTTGTATTAATACACATAACGCAAGCTCTTGATCATGCTTTTAGGCCATATTATTATTATTTTTATTACTTTATTAATATTGGCAAAGACCTATTATTAAATATACATTTATTAAGTTAGAATTATGAATATGGTACCTACATTTCGTTATTAATATTAAATTCGTTTAAGAGAGATATTGTAAAGTTAATATTACCTAAAGATACGTGTTTTGAATTGTACGTTGACTCTTATTCCGAACGGCATAAGGTTAATAAGCTGATAAAGTCGCTGCTTATTTTTGTACTTAACTGTACCATAATTCTTAGATATACTCAAGTATTTTTCTTTGTCTCTTTTATAATATCTTAGAAATACGTAACTTAACTTTTGTTATTCATTTATTCCATCTATCCTGAGGGAATGGAAGCTTAAAGCTCTTTTAGATGTGTATAGTGGACAACACATCAAACATAGCACTGTTTAATTAAACCTTCCAATCGGAATATAGTAACGGGTATTGCAACTTTTAAGCTTTTTTTTAATAATTGAAAATAAAAATTTAATAGGTTTATTTGGGAAAAATTTAAAGGGTCTACAAAAAAATATTAGGTCATCAAAAATAATAATTGGTCTACAAAATTTGTTAATTTGTCGGTATTGTGATGACTAATTGTAATTTTTGATGATCAATCATATTTTTAAGGTTGGTTAGGTTTGTTTTTATGGTGATCAGTTAGATACTAGCCATTTTATTTTACGGGTTCGTTCAAAAGAGATGGGAAAAGATGGGTTGGCAAGGTGGACGCTAGTAGAATAGGCTGAACAAGCAGGTAGAACAAGCTGCACTAGCTGTCTTAGCATATGGACTCTTCTTACCGTAATAGCGGTAGGTACCTTTATTTGGGTCGGATACCCGTGTTTTAAGACTATTTTACAGGTAACGTTGCCAGCGTTGCGATGTTGTTGCGATTGGTATCCGATTAAATACAGATACCCAAACTTTTAAAGTACCCACTACGAGTCTTGATATATCGGTCGCGCGACGCGTGTAACCGGTACCATCAATTTTAGATATATTTATGAGTCACTGAATTTGGATACCGTTAAAGGGCTTATTACATTATCCTGTTTCCTAAATAGTAGTGTTGTGTTCCTGCGGTGAGATGCCCAAGTTAATAGGAGCGTCTTCAGTCTACGGTGACAACACGTCAGTAATGCCCAATGTGATACGAGCGTCTACAGGCTACGATAACACCGCCTAAGTAGCGGCCAAGGTGTTACGAGCGTTTATAGGCTAAGGTAACAACGCGTGAGTAGCGCCCAAGGTGCTACGAGCATCTATAGGCTAAGGTAACAACGCGTGAATAGTACCCAAGGTGCTACGATTGTCTATAGGCTACGGTAACAATGCGTAAATAGTACCCAAGGTGCTACAATCGTCTATAGGCTACGGTAACAACGCGTGAGTAGCGCCCAATGTGCTACTATCGTCTATAGGCTACGATAACAACGCGTGAATAGTACCCAAGGTGCTACGATCGTCTATAGGCTACGGTAACAACGCGTGAGTAGCGCCCAAGGTGCTACGATCGTCTATCTATAGGCTACGGTGACAACGCGTGAGTAGCGCCCATGCCCAAGCTGCTACGATCGTCTATAGGCTACGGTAATAACGCGTGAGTAGATGTCAACCTGCTACGAGCGTCAATAAACTACGGAAACAACGTGTGAGTAGCGCCCAAGGTGCTACGAGCGTCTATAGACTACGGTGACAACGCGTGAATAGCTCCCAAGGTGCTACGAGGGTCTATAGGTTACGGTTACAACGCGTGAGTAGCGCCCAACCAGCGTCTATAGGCTAGTGACCGCTTCCTATCAGGCTTGTATGCTTGTTTGCCATCCTTATCGTCAAAAAAGGTAAGGCTATAAGGTTCTACAAGGTTTCCTCCCCAGTACAGGCGCTTAAATTTTTTTTTAATAACCTTGTGTTCCTCTGCTCTCCCATTCAGTACTTTAATTTGATGTAGTTATTCATTGGATTTGTGTTATGAGAGTCAATTTGTGATTGAATTTCGTTTGATTAGGGGAAAAATTTATATTAAAAAAACACTTTCTAGCACTTTCATCGTGACTATTGTTTTTGCTAATTAGAATTTTTTTTTGACTCAACCTTCGCTTGTGTATAGTTATAATTTATCGCAAGTTTATTTTAAATATATGTATGTTTATGTATATGTGTGTATGTGTATGTGTATATTTATGTATGCATGTATTTGAGTATATATTATGTATTGAATATATTTGGTATTGTTATGTAGGTATATTGTTATCATTTTGATATTGAGGTATTGTACTATAATTAAATGCACTGGTGTAACTTCTGATTGGACTTTATAACTCACACACCCATGACGGGTTGACTGGAAGAGATCTCTTATAGAGATAAGTCCTCCCTTGCATACTACTTTATACATTTATTTTGTTTTTATGTTGTGTGCAATAAAGAGTTTAATGTCTGAATTATTTATATTAATTGCTTCTAGAGCGCCCACGGGTGTAACCGAAGTCCAATCATAAAATTAGTGACACAAAATACAAGTTATTAGATCAAGACAATCGGTGCTAATATTATAAGCCGCTGAACCTATTAAGATGAAAGGTATGGAAATAGTTTGAGACCCTGCGTAAAATGTAAGCTATGTCCTTCCCAGGGTCTCAAAATATCTTGATACCAAATTTTATTTTATTCGGATTAATGCTTTAAGCGTTAAGAGGTAACAGACAGACACACTTAACGTATGGATATGAAATGTACTCTGTTTATCTGTTACGTTTCCACTCATAGACCGCTGACCTGATTTAAATGAAATCTGTCGTGGAGATGGAACACATCCGAGAAAGGACATAGGACACCCTTTGATTAACGGCCTTCCACGGGAATGGAGCAGTGAGAGGCCACAAGTTATTAATAAACGTCAAATAGTAGGAGTATATACCTACGCAAGTACTTACGCATTGTTGAAAATCATACCTTGTTTATTATTTGTTGGTTTTTAATAAAATTATTCGCATTTTTTCCCCCACTCAATTTTAAAGTAAATTACAAAAATGGCAACTACTCGGAAGAAATTCATAAGTTTCTCCACAGTCTTCGATAGCTTAGTGGTTAATACAGTGTCTACAGTCATCAGTCACCCGGGTTATGGGTTCGCAATGGGCCTCCGCTCAGCATACTGCATCCATGGGTAACCTAACGCTGATCTTCCGCGAACACCTTCAGTTAAGTAGGGCAGGGTAGGGGTAGGGTAATTAAAGTTATCAACAGTATGAATAACATACTGGCAGCAAAATACAAAGATATTAGCCAGCATGTAATAAAAAAACAGCTTTATCTTCATAAAAGAACTTACAAATTAATTCAATAGTGTCAATATCTCATCATAGCTAACCTCCTTTTCAATCTGGCCCTCAATTGTTGCTCCAACGGATATTACTCAAATGGAACCTTCGGGAAAGATTCGGGAGTGAAATAAAGTCTCCCGGGCTGCTTTTAGACCGCTGTCATATTGAATTTGGGGACTTAAAATGACGTAGCTATTGTACTCACGCCCGTTGTGTAAAAAGAATGGATTTATACGTTTCAAGGCGAAATACGAATTACCCCTTAGATTGGAATGCAGGTTATTATAGTTTATTCCTGCACATATTATGGTTCATACAGAAAATACATTAACAGACAATAAATACTGAGTAGAAAAGTAATGATTATTTCAATCGAAATCTCTGCCAGTCCGCTTAAGGACTTTCAGGGCTAAATTATTTTATATTATAATATCTAAATCGCCAAAGCTAAAACTATCTGAAAACAATAAAGAATTTAATGTGTAAATATATACATGTATACTTAAAAGTATACCTACATAAAAATATAAAATCAAATGAACATTATTTAGAATAAGAACGAACCTGTACAATGAATTTTTAAATGACTTGTCATTTATTTATTATTAGTTGTGTATTTTACATGCTAAATACATAAAAATAAATTAAGTAATGAATCATATATTTTTCATTGATGAAACAGCAATTTAGAGCAGTTACCTGGTATATTTATAACGATTATCAAAAAAAATTTATATAAAATAATATAAAAGTCAATTTTATAACTTAAATAATGAAAAATATATAGACTCGTGATTTAAAGCTACTTACACAGAAAACATGAATCTCAGTTTATTCTAGACCTTAATACTAGGACACAAGTAGAATTGGCAACCTATCAAGTGCAACAATAACTCAGCTAAAGCCACTCCTATTGCCACTGAACCAAATCAATTCATTGTACAAACGACAGCACATCAAGTGTTACAGTTGCCCTACGAAAGCCGCCTCTATTACAAACGCAGTAAGGGCGGTCTCAAGGTCGAACTGTTACGCTTGATGTGCTGTAGACTGTACAAAATGTTACTTTAGATATGTTGTCGTCTGTACCTACAATATTATGCACGTGATACTTGAGTTGTTTCATAATTCAACAATTACTCAAATAAAAAAGTCGGCGAACTTTAGTAGATACTCCTGATTTATAAATCTGCAATTCTATTGTAGTATCTACTGAAAACCTTGTTTCGTAATACAATTTCGGCGGTAAATGTCCCTTTCGCTCAATATCCATGGCAAAAAGCTGTTAAATGAATTGACAGTGACTTGAAAAACAAAACAAAACCTTGAGGTTTGACGGTCAGATCGTGTTCCGCTCTTGGTTGGCGCTACGGAAGACCAGGGTGGGACCCTCCAGATTGCAGCGGATGAGTTGGAGTCTAAAGACAGGAGTACATAAAGCTTAATGGACCATTTGGCTTTATGTACTCCTGTCTTTAGAAAACCCATTTATTGTTTTCTTTATAACCAATAAATAACTTAACCACCTCTGTTGTCTGGTGCTTGAGACCACCGAACTCAGATCTAGAGGTCCAGGGTTCTGAAATTTTCTGCTCAGTTTGGGTTGTGGTTGGGCGGACTTAGCCGCCTGGCTAGCTACCACCATCTCACCTAAGTCTGCTGCCATAGCAATAACGTTAAGAGCACAGTTGGAGGTAAGGATAGCCCGATCTTCTGTGATTGAGGAATCCGGTTGTTGTCGGCCTTATCTTCACTTACCATCAGATGAGATGAAGGTCAAGAGATTCCGCGTTAAAATAAAAATATAAAAAAAAATACATTTCCGTCTCTGTAGTAGTTGACACCAACTGTCTCAGATCTAGAGGTCCTGTGTTCAGTTCCCATGGAGGCAGAAATTTTCTGCCCGGTTTAATTGCTTGGCTTTTAAAAATCCGCCTGGCTAGCTGCCTGATCTCATCTGAGTGTAGCGCCATAACAATAACATTAACAGCATTGTTGTGTTCAGGCAGTTGGAGGTAAGATAGCCAGATCCTCTGTGGTTGAGGAATCCGGGTGTAACTGTCTTCCATCTTCATCATCTTCGGCTTATCATCATTTACTGTCAGATGAGATGAAGGCCAAGAGTTATGCCGTTAAACATAATAAAAAAGATCAGATTCTTCCGTAACATGTCGTTTCTATAAAAATATTTAGCCAATTTGCCTGAATATTAAATCCCACAAATTCGGTGACCATAAAATTGTTAGAAGCTGAATGTTGAAGAGTCTGAGTTATTCATGGATTACATTGCCTGTGTCTATCGCCGGGCTAAATGAAATCCGTGTACGTACTGAATTCCAGAAGGGTAATCTTGTGAGCGGAAACGTCTAAATATAGCGACGTGTGTCTAGACTGATTCATCAACACCGAGCTAAACTGGGGATACAGACTTAAAAGCATTAAATGAAGGAAACGTTAATGCCTATGAATAATTGTTTGAATAATATTTTTTAATACGTTGTTTGATTTTGCTAAAGACACCTGACATTACTTGATATTGC
This sequence comes from Nymphula nitidulata, assembly GCA_947347705.1. NCBI lineage: Eukaryota > Metazoa > Arthropoda > Insecta > Lepidoptera > Crambidae > Nymphula > Nymphula nitidulata. The sequence continues at coordinate 15,716,391 of OX374636.1, forward strand.
GGGTGCGTGGATATTTTGGAGACCAAAGACGTTAAAGCGTTGTCCTCCTATGACTTAAGAGATACAAAAACGGTGTTACCTACCCAAAACAGTGAAGAAATTGATTGACTCTACAGTACAGTCCCAGACACGGTGTTAAGTAGTGATTTATTCCTGTGGTAAATATGTACAATTATTTCCAGCGATTCCAGGAGAAATCTTTCATTCGTTGTAAGGGATTCGAGATGTTGTATGCGTAGTCTTTATGGGATTAGTGGGTCTATTATGAGCCTATAAGATGCTGACATGTATAATGACGTGCGTTTCCTGCATAGAGTTTTTGTGGCAAATGTAATGGTGATACAAGCGGCTATAGCCTACGATAATACCTTACCATGTAACTTGGTGAATATAAAAAGAAACCACTCCTACCCTTCAACCTGACGACACGAGCACATCCTGAAAAGACGAGCTCACATTAACGAAAGTTACACAACGAATCCAGTAGCGGAGGAAAGGGAAAGTTTTGCAGTAACCAGAAACTTGGTACACGGTTCGATTTTACGACGAAACTAGGGTTGTCGCGAGTTGGAATTATGAGGATCGCTAATGAAAGTCTTAAATCACTTAGTGCATTGTTCTTTAAAATCAGCTAGGTAGAGGTCGTTTGGTCTTTATTATAAGTTTGCATTGCCGTGCCCATAACTTGCCAAGCGTATTCTGCTACGCCAATTAAATTGCACCACCTTTCTTTAACGAGTTGATTCAGTTACATTCTTTTGTTAACTTCGGTCCACTTGTTTTCCTTCAATATTTTATACACAAGTCACAAACTGTTGCAGATAATACTGCATTTGTAAATTCATCTCGTAAACAACAAATTCTAATTTATCGTCTTAATTCTTTGTAAATATTTTACGATTTGGATTATTGCATCTCTAAATGTCTATGTGTTCTGTTTTTTTTTATGGATTATGCCATATGCATATTTGTAGCCAGGCCATAAATATGACTAAAACTACAAAGACGGTTTTTTTTTGTTTTACGAGAAATTTTGCCATATTTGCCTCCTTGAACTTTTTCTTGGTAACCCTGTATCCTGAGAAGTAGGTAATGTGGACACACGCACCTCACGTGCTATCAATAAACCGACACAATAGCCGTATTAGAGCCCAATAATAACTCCAGCCTTACGTTGGGAACTCGAGTTAATGGCACCTTGTTTCAAGTTCGCCTTTAGTAGTTTTGGGGACACATTGAAATGGAACTAAGTTCTTTGCAGCAGATATTTTTCATTTTCTTTCTCCATTGTATCTACTAGTTTTTTTTTATCAAAACTGTTGATTACATCTTCTAATTCATCCAAAAGTGCGACTATATTTTTATTCTATCAATACAGAGTCATAATTTTTATATTTTTTTTTTAAGAAAAGTATATAAACGAGTAGCAAATTGCGGCAAGATTGTTGTTTTCCTTCCATTTAAGCAAGCTTTTTCAAATTCGAGGCTGCAGAATTTGAATTGTTTTTATTAATAAATCCTTGGTCCAAATCAGCATAAACATTTGACCAAATCCAAACGGTTGATTTTTCATTTCTAGTGGTCGCGTTATAAATTATAATCGACTTCCTTAAACAATTTCATAATTATTGAAATAGCATTAATTATGTATTTTAGATAGATAAACATTTAAAACGTTCTTAAATCTTTTCAAAAGAACTAATCATCGTCCATGTGAAGTAGTATGTAAACACCTCTTATTAGCCCGAAAATACCCTCCGTTTTTGCAACAAACAATTATAACGAAGCAACATCAGCTAGTAATTAGTCGCGCAGAACTTGTACCGAGTTGTCTGTAACAAAGGGATCCCTTAGGATCATATGCCGCTATAGTTACTATATCGGGTCGAGCTAACGGTGTAACGCTATGAATTTTGTGACGCGCGCGTCTAACAGTTTATTAATAATAGTAACGATATTACAATCAGTAACGCTGTTGCTTCAAGAAAGTTATGCTTTATTGGTTTCTACAATAGTGTAAAATATAACATTATTATTGTCTGACTTATTCTTCTTTCACACTAGAAGCATTTGTGAGTTTGCATGTTGCCATACGTATTGCTGTTGCAACACTTTTTCTGAACAGATATTTCTGTTTTATTATGTTTTTGAGTATTTTCTCATCCTCAACATCAGAAAATGTATTATGTCTCGTTTGTAGATTATTACATCACAATTAAATTATATTTTAGATATACCTGTAACATTCAAATAAATCATAATCGCCAGCCTATTGTACGTCCCACTGCTGGGCACATTCCTCAATGTTTTTCACATGTAGGAAATGTGAAAAACATTGAGAAGTTTGGAGCTTGGGTTTAAATATTCTTCCGTTTGTTTCAAAGACGGAAAAATGAGGAATCCTCCTCTTTTTTAATATTGAATTTCTCTTCTATCTTGAAAACTGTTTTTACTCATGTTTTATCTCAATCATCGTTTTCTCTCAGTCAATCATTGCAGAGCCTAATAATGTATAATCGTAAAACAGCTACAGAAGCTACAAAAAATATTATGTTATCCTATACCTTAATTTGGAAACTAGCGATAGTAAACTATATCAGCATTGCTTGCCATACAAAAATGAATATACTAACCTTATGAGAAGGTATGATAGCAAAACTTCAACGAAACATCGAGAATGGCGGAACAAAAAGTTTTTTACAATGTACTAATAATGTTAGGACTTGTTTTTGTTTGTTAACGCGAAGGTCAAACGTGTTCTGCATACCAATGATAAGGAAAGTAGTTAATTTTACGTAAATTTATATATTCTGTTTGTTCCCCCCAAGAAAAGTTACGGACGCATCATATAATTTAATGGAAAATCTCGCCCAGTCGGATATACTACATAGTGATAGATTGGGCATAAGATCCGAGTCTTTCAAGTCCCAACCTTCTGGACTGGAGACTTGAATGAAAATTAATAAAGTAGAGCTGGCTATCTACGTCGGCGTATACCTTTCACAGATTATTGAACATGTTAACCTTTTATCCGATACAATAAAAACTCTATTGTGTCTGATTATAAGTAGGAACTTCCCGGATTAAAACATAAGTTATAGACTGTACACAAATATCCACAAATAACCATTTTGAGAAATCCACTTTTTGAGCAATAACCATGTACGCCGAAAGGTTATAGACATATTCATTTCACTTCCCATTATTTTAATTAACTTGCTGGCTTTTTGGACTTTACTGTTAGCTAGAAAATATCTCTTAATAAATAATAAACAGATTAATATTTTTTTTTGGAGAAGAACTGTTTACTAGGTGGTAGGCTCGGTTGGGTAGGTACCACCGCCTTTATTATTTCAGCCGTGAAACAGTTTGCTGGGTTTCGGATTAAAGGGATAGGTAGCCAGTGTATTTATTAATGAGCATGGATGGCATTTCATCTTAATTACTAGGCATGGAAGGCATTCTTAGGCCTCAGGATGACAACGCACCTGCAACATGGAGTGATTTTTCCTTGTTATTGCAGATGATACACTTTCTAAAGTTGTGTACATTGTTGACACTGTCCTGTTCCTGGTACCAGATACCTTACTTAAATTTACACTTAACCGAGTTTTTTCAAGCATCTAGATGACAAACAAGCTGACAGCCCACCTGGCGGTTAGTGGTTCTCGCCGCCTATCGAAAACCTGCAATAAATATCTAGGAAACAATCACTGCCCTGAGTGTTGCAGTAGAATCTACAATATATAACGAAATAACACGCTCTAACAAGCTCTCCACAGACCTCCAATGAGACCAATAGGTTGTCAATTTGCGCTAAGTGTGAATTGAGTGGTCTTGTTACTTTGGTTTTATTTTATACAAACAAGCATACGGCTCCCAATGGACCAACGGCAACGGCGGAAAGGTTCTACAGTGGCGACCACGGGCCGGAATACGCAGCATGGGCAGGCCTTCCAACAAGGTGGTCCGACGATCTGGTGAAGGTTGCAGGTGGAAAACTGATCGTTTTGGAAATCGTTAGGGGAGATCCAAAAGTTCTCTAAAATTAAAAACAAATCCTTACTTATGACAAGTCAAAACAGTGAAATATTGTACATAGCGTAGGCCTATTGAAAGAGGTGCGGTGCGATTAACCCTAAGGAGCAGTTTACCTGAGTCTCCGTTCACTAGATTCGCAACTCACCAGATTCTCAATTTAGCAGATTCGCAACTTACCAGAAGAACAATAAAAAAACAAAAAAAAATTAAAACATTTTTTTAAATCAGTCAATGCATGTATATTTCCAGTCTGAAGTACCAGGCTACCACAACTATGTAGAAAATGTTTAGAATACTATTCATTTAAAATCATAATACGGATAAATATTTTATGTAATTAAATTTAATTACTTCTGATATACTTATGGTAGCCTGGTACTTCAGGTTGTAAATACAGATCAACTGATCAACTGAATCGACGGACTATTGTCGCATTGTTGGCTAGTACGTTCCATTTGGAAATCGATGGGGGAGGCCTTAACAGCATTGGACATCATGATGATGACGATTGATCGCCCCTTGTCTAGTAGGTCCACAGGTATGGTAATAGTGGTATACCGTAGTTCTACCAGTAGGTGAAACCAAAGGCCTCTTGGTGTATAACTGATAAGCATTTGACACAAAATCTGATAAGTGCGAATCTGCTGAATTGAGAATCTGGTGCATCGAGATTCTGGTAAACTACTCCTGAGGTGCGATTTATTTTAAAAAGAGTCCAAAGGACAGATTTTAGGAGAATTATTGGAGGGGGTTTATTAGCTAAAAATGACAAGTGCCGATACCTACCACCTTCCTATTACATTGATGTTTCACGCTACAATTAAAGGAATTTTTCCTTGCGTAACATCCAGTGCACGTAAAAACAATCACGATTGTATCCATCGGCACTTGTCATTTGAGTTAGCGATTAAGGAACATTAGAAAATTGAAATTTATTTAATTAGTGATTATTTCGAGAAACTAATTCAAAGTTTTATGAAACTTGTCTATCGAAACATGTTCCTTTGGAACTAGTGATGTTAAGCGCTTACCGGAGCTTAAGAATGTATTTTGATGGTTTTGTTCGTGACCTTAAATACCATTCAGTATATGGTCCTCGCGTGATTAATGCTCGTCTTATATCAGCATAGACACTCGTAGTCAAACGTCACCAATATATCTTGTATAGACATTGCCTCTCCGTAATTTCAGTGGACATCTTGACTCGACAAACATCTAAATCTTCCTACGCCAATGCACTGACTTGTCACGTATGGGTCGGAGATGTTGCTGAAATACTAGTTGTTGATTATATCATTTGGGTTGATATAATAGGAATAGAAAAGGATTATTACGTTGACAAATGTGATTTATTTGTTTTAATTGCTAAGCCATTAAACTTGGTATTCGAAATAAAATGCGACATAAAAATACTAAATGAATATAGAAATATTGTAATTCGGAAGTATTCTTTTTAGGGTTCCGTACCCAAAGAGTAAATCGGGATCTCATAAACCGTGATAGTTGCACTGTTGAAATTTTCATAGATCATGTATTTCTGTTGCCGCTATATATTTCGGTTACCTGTGGGGGCAAAAAGTTGATGATCAAACCGATCAGGTTGGTTTCAAGTCCGCTTGGCTAGCTACCACAACCAAAGTCTGCAATGCAAACAGCATTGTTGCGTTCCGGCAGTTGGAGGCCGGACAGCCAGTTCCACTGTGGTTGAGGAATCCGGGTATAGCTCTCTTCCATTTTCGGCCTTTTTATACTTAGCATCAGGTAAGATGAAGGCCAATAGTTGGGCTGTTAATAATAAAATAAAACAACGGACTTCTAACCAAGAGCTTATAATCAATATAAATCATATTACCTAATTGATATTTCAGCCACAGCTGTCCAATATCGCTCCCTCATTATTACAGCGACTTCTTTATTGCGTGGCTGATCAAAGACGTAGGTATTATTTTATTAATTACGTGATCTTTGAGATTTAAAAGCGTAAAATTGCTTTCTCTTTAGTTACAAGGACTAAGGAGAACATTTCGCTTGTGTTATCACAATGGATCTATCGATAGGAAAAATCGACGTTGAAACTTCCATCGCTATACATATGTCCTATTGAACAATTTTGAAATGAATCGACAGTGTAATTTTGGGTAGAAAATATACTTACAGTAGATTTTTTTATCGAGTAGTTCATTGTCGCAATACTGATTTGAATTTCAAAACAAAATGTGTCTTAAATTCTACGTTCATTTGTTATGATGACGTCATCAACAATACCAATTTACCTTTCTTATTTGAAAAAGAAACAAAATTTATCCATTAGTAACAATAAAACTAAAACGTATCTTTATCTGCTTTTAAAATGACCACTGCTTTCAAATTGTACAGATACGCTGTCACAGTTCCCGTCACATATCTCGGTGACATCCCTAACACACTTTCAATGCTTAACTGACGGGTACGTGTCCTGGCATTAATATAACACGTCTAACGTAGAAAGCCATTGTCTGTGTCAGGTCAGGGGACCGGCCACGCGGAGAAGGGTAGGTGTTTAAAATAGGTCGGCTGATCTTAGCTTCTATTATCAAGGAGTTTTGTTGAAATGTTCCCACGAGCAGGAGGGCGACCAACCCTCAAAGCCATATCGATATCAATAGTATCGCTTTGTAAGCCATATCTTTCATAAGCTGTACGAAATGTAATTACGACCATGTCATACCAATTTTCAAATCAAATCATTGGCGTGTTCAATATTGAACTGCAACTGTATAAAATGGTGGTGGAACTGGTCACCGACATTCGTTTCCTCATAGAACTGCCAGCCGACACAACATTTCGTATATCGCCGCTTCGCCAACAGAACCTTTTACCGGCGTACGATTCGTCGACAGAACGATTCGCCGACAGACGCATACCCCTCGGGCATTAAACGAGATCAGCAGAGCTGTCCGCGAAAGCCCAACACGGCCGTGATAGGTTAGAAATGTAAGGCGATCGCTTACATTACATTTCGTGGTTATTTTTTTTCTTTTTTTACACTACTCCCGCCTACGTACGTCTGTCGGCGAATCGTTGTTAGGTAAAAGTCGAAAGCCATTGTCCGCTGGCAGTGATATGAAGAAACGAATGTCGGTGACCAGTTCCAGACTCGTATAAAATTACAATAAATAAATTGGTAAACCCAATCTTATCTTGCAAAATACAAATAACACACACACACACACACACATACACGTACACACACACACACACACACACACACACACACACACACACGTACACACACACACACACACACACACACACACATGCACGCACGCACGCGCGTATTTATCGTTTTATTTAAAAACTCTTCCAGGTTTTTTTAATCATTTATTTTGCTTTTTTTTTCAGATGAAAGCCGGATCTTTTGGAAAGGCGATACCTAGATATTGATTGATAAGGTGAGTTTAAAAGACTAAACTTGTTTGTTACTCATTTTTTCCACTGGATTGAAGCGACATTGCCGCGGATGAAGTCGTGGCTAAGAGATAGTACTTTCATACTTACATTTGTGTACTTATACACGTGCAGCTTGATTTATTTATATCGCAACATTAAATTAACATAACAAAACCGACTAAATGCTAATTGAGATAATAAATTCATCCTGAAAATGTAACTTTCATTTTATGAATAATTTCAACGTGGTTTCAGTTTAAAATAAAATGTGACTGATTTATTGTATTGTTAGAAACTTTGCACGCGATTTAAATGTGTACCAACAGTCAACGTAACTATGAAAATAATGTGATTACTTTTGTTATTTTATGGTAAACGGAAACGAGCAAAAGTAATTAAGCTAAAAATTATAACCATTGTATGTTTAATAATATTCATACACACATTTGACTAGGTGGTAGGCCCGTATGCAGGGTCGTCTGGGTAGGTACCACCGCCTTTCTTATTTCAGCCGTGAAACAGTTCGCTGTGTTTCGGATTGAAGGGAAAGGTAGCCAGTGTAATTACTGGGCATGGACGGTATTTCATCTTAGGCCCCAGGATGACAACGCACCTGCAATATCAAGTGATTTTTCCTTGTTATTGCAGGTGTCTATAGGCGGCGGTTACCGCTTTCCATCAGGTGGGCCGTCAGCTTGTTTGTCATCCAGTTTATTTATTTATTTTATTTTACAAAAATCCACAGCTTAGTCTAAAACAGATTACACTTTTTCTATGATACATAAAACTTTAGCCAATGAAGGATTCTGCTGGTCGAGCGGTCTGTACCCCTTGCTATGCAGACTACTCGGTCAAGAGGTCCCGGGTTCGAATTCCGGTTGGAGCAAAGGTTTGTATGATGAGTACGAGCATTTGTTTACGAGTCATGGATGTTTATATGTTTATTTAGTATTTTTCTAATATTTACATACTATATTATTATCAATATTTATCCGTTATCTAGTATCCATACTTAATCGACAACTCAAAATGAAAATGTCACTAGGTACTCACTAGAGTAGTGACATTTTTATTTTGACAGTGACATTTTCATTTTCATTTTTAGTAATCGGTACTCTAGTAATTCTAAGTTCTACTAAGTTAGGTTGTACTCTCTAGTAATTTTAGGTTAAATGACATTCACAGCCGATACTTTTAAATATTTTTTGTCTATCGTCCATTTCTTTCGTAATGAGTTCCACTAGTAGATAAGTTTAAGATAGATAGATCTCTCCTGGCTGCCGCTGCCACCCAGTGACCTGTTTGCTTCTGAAAGGATTCTAGACATTTATTTCTATGGAATTATCTCAAGTGGTTATTTCTATTGAATTAGCCCAAAGAATTGCGAGTCTCAAGTGGCAGTGGGCAGGTCACATTGCGAGGAGGACTGACGGCCGTTAGGGCGGAAAGGTCCTCGAATGGCGGCCGCGTACCGGGAGACGCAGCGTTGGTAGGCCCCCCACAAGGTGGACCAATGATCTGGTAACGGTCGCGGGAAGCCGTTGGATGAGGGCAGCACAGGACCGATTGGTTTGGAGATCCTTGGGGGAGGCCTATGCCCAGCAGTGGGCGTCTCTCGGCTGATGTGATGATGATGATATGATCTTAAGTGGCATTTGTAGGTCTTTGGATTTGTGGTTGAAACGTTATTCGATGAAAAACTCGTCGGTGTAGCGCAGCGATCCATGTTATCAGCTGATATGCAGCTCCCTTAAATGACAATATGTAATGAATGAGTGACCTATCCCCAAAATACAACATAAAGCGTTCTCTCGTAAGCCAACGACGCTTCTTTCCGCTAATAAATCAGAGGGTGGTTGGTTATTTGGAATAAATTCAAGTAGCTCCCATATTGTCTGGGTAGGCAATTCGTCAGACAAACAAGATAAGTTGGTCAAACTAAACTGAGAGTACCGAGACAGAAGGTGACAAGTCCTAAGCGGAAAGCGATTTGAAGATTTTTACAGATTTTATAACCGGTTTTATCTTTATCTAATTAATAACAGTCACGAACAATAGTATGTACCCAGTTTTGACACTATGCGTCCTTATTACCTTTGCATTAAAAGTCACGAACATCTGTCAAAGGTGGGCACATAATCTGAGTTCCTTCAAAGCAGGATTAAATAGGCGCCTACTGGATAAGCAAGAGTGGGAACAAGAGCAGGTCCATTTTATTAAATAAAAACTTTAAACAAAAATTAAAACCGACTTCAAAAAACTGAAAAGGATGAAATAATTAAATTTAAGTAGGTATTCATCCCCTAAAACATATTTTTGGAGTCGGTGCTTTACTTTCTATTGTTTTTGGAAACCACTTAGCACCAACTCCAAAAATAGATTTTAGGGGATGAATACCTACTTAAATTTAATTATTTCATCCTTTTCAGTTTTTTGAAGTCGGTTTTAATTTTTGTTTTAATTTTTTTTTTCACAATTTTTAGTGATAACTTTCTACGGTCGAAGCTAGATGGGTGACCGTCAACTTATATTGTTTCCCACTATCGTATCGTTTCACTAAAAAGTCATTGGAAAAGCAAAAATTCGCAATTTCGCTTATGTAGACGATTTCATAATTTCAGTTTTTTTTAAATTTAAAACCAAAGTACCCAACTGTTTTTGAAAAAATTTTTATTGGACCAAATGGCAGCTATTCCGCATCGAACAAAAAAAGAATCACGTAAATCGGATCAGTAATCTCGGCGTAATCGGTATACATACATAGAAAAAAAAACATACCGGCCCATTTGAGAACCTTCTCGTTTTTGAAGTCGGTTAAAAAACGTGCTTAATACTCGGGACTATACTAGAGTATTTGACTATGCGTTAGCCAAAGTTCTAATAAAAATATACATTTTCGATTTGATTTCATTCTTGTAAATTGATGTAATAGATTAAAAGGAAATATTGTTATCCACAACTAAAATATTCCGAAATAAAAAAATATACAGGTTGGTCCAATAAATTAAAACATTTGCTATATTAGTTCAAAGAAATGGTTTGCCACTTTCAAAAACATCTTATTCGTGTGATAATTTCATGACATTTCTATGAAATACTGCAGCCAATGTTAAATTAATTCAAACTTATGTCATGAAATTATGAAATGAATAAAATGTTTTTAAAGTGGAAAACCATTTCTATGAACTAATATAGCCCATGTTTCATTTTATTGCCGTATTGACGCCACCATTCTATAATAAGTGTGGTGCGCAAGTAATTTGACGAGACATCGGTTCTTCATAGAACGCTTCAAAAACGTATAGTTGAAAATGAGGGTAGTGAGTCTTGTACGTTCGACCACAGAAGTAGCCGAACACTTTAGTACCATGTCACAACGACTCTAGCGTCAATATAGTACGGTAGCAACTATAAAGTACGTGCACAAGATCCGTGTGACATGGTACTAAAGTGTTCAGCTACTTCTGTGGTCGACTGTACGTGTTCTACTTCAATCGTGACTACTGTATTTATATATCGTATGAACTATTCTTATGAATATTCTATCAAGTGGGATATGCACGCATATCCCACTTGATAGAATATTAGAAATATACATGCATAATTATTTGAGAACAATTTTTCGCGTTTATCACACAACCATCTGCACCCGCCGGTACTCGTACACGGGACCCATGGCCGAGTAGCCTGTAACTAGGAATCGGACTCGGCCTTCGGTCGACTTATAAAATAATCATGCTGTTTACTAATAAAAAACAGATACAGATAGACTAGAAGAATTTCACAGGGATATCCCAAGTCCTCGGTAGCTCAGATGGTTAGAGCAGTTGCCCGGATTGCGGAAGGTCGCGGGTTCGATCCCCGCCTCATGACGTGAAATTTTTCTAGTTTAGATACATTTTTATTAGTAAATAACTTTTCAAACATTTATAATAATATTAAAATCAAAATTAAGAATAATCATGCTGTTGTAATTTTCCACGTCAATTATTTATCAATCAAAACGCTCTCATCTCGCACCGTGGACCACAAAACCGCCCAAAACATTAATCAGATGAACGCTTCTTCCTAATTACAGGAATGATTTACTTACTACTATCTAAAATTAAACCTCTTAATTATTTTTAAAAGCATTCCGACCTTCATCATTCGCTCATTTAGTTGTATTGCTTAAAATAAACGTCGTTGTGGTAACTTTGTTTTTATGTTTGGAGTGATCATTAGTTACTTAGTCTGTGATATGTGGGAACAGATCACACTAAACAAAACTCAATAATTCTTGTAAGAAATTTGCAGTTAAAGCAAATAAAAATATTTGGGTATTGTCCTAAATTTTCGGGAGCGCTACACAAGCAATCAATCACCAGCCTTTATACGTCCCACTGCTGGGCACAGGCCTTCCTACATGGCAGAAACACATGAGAAGTTTGGGCCATAACACCACCACGCTGGCCCAATGCGGGTTGGTGGGTTAAAGCGGTTGCAGTAACAACCGGGACCAACGGCTTAACGTGCCTTCCGAAGCACGGAGGAGCTCAAGATTATAAATTTGATTGACCCATCCAGGGTCCAACCATGGCGAAAGTTGCTTTGTTTTCGTGATCGAAACCAGTGCGCTCAAACCACTACCCCACCGAGCTCCTCCGTGATACAAACGTGGGGATTACTTTACAGCAATCGTGATCACGGAAAGACTGAAAATTTCAGTTGTCTTATTATGGGTATAAAATAATAATGTAACATCTAATCAAGAACCAGTTAATGCCGGTAAAGTGGTTTCATCCTAATTCTAACTAATATCATAAATGCGAATGTGAGATTATCTGTCTGTTTATTACGCTTTCACGTCTAAACCGCTAAACCGATTTATATAATATTTTGTATGAAAATAGTTTGAGACCGTGGGAAAAGCATAGGATACTTCTCGGAGCGATAGCCGACATCTACGCGGACGGAGCCGCGGGCAAAAGCTAGTATTATAAATGAGAAAGTATGTTTGTTAGGGCCTTACGCCTAAACCACAGAACAGATTTGAATGAAATTTGGCATGGAGGTAGCTTTAAAGCCTGGGAAGAACATAGGATACTATTGGAGCAATAACCGACATCCACGCGGGCGGATGCTAGTTATAAAATTGCAAAAGTTTGGGCGGATGTTTGTTACGCAATCACGCCAGAACAGCTAAACGGGTCAGGAAAGTCTGGATGAAATTCGGGACTGATAAAAATTATAATCTGGATTAAAACTTAGGATACTTTTCCCCGGAGAATGCGTTCCCATGGGAATAAAATAAAAATAATGAAATTCTAGAACAAAAAAATTCTAAAGTTGTCCTTTCTAAGAATAAAGCAAGGAATTCTTCGCACTTTTAGAAGTCTTAGACCGATGTTTCTGCCATTCGCCGCTATCGTACGAGTCCTAAGTGTAGCTTAACAATTTAACACAACAAATCGTGAGAAGACAACGTATTACGTCTTTCGTTGTCGTTCCCGTTGTTTGGTGTAAAATTGTTTATTTATTTCGACGCTCCCTCCGTCGCTATGCGGAAAAAAAATCCCGCTTTATTCTTAGGGAACGAAAAGTGACAGCGGTGATGTATGTTATTTTTGGCGTACTTTGACGTTGTTGTGCTGCTTTGGTTTAATCAAGGGCAAGATATTTTAATTGATCTCGGATTTTGTAAAATTTTTGAAAATAATTTAGCCAGTTGTCACTGCAAGCGTTCCTACACCTACCCTTATTAAGTTATTGTTACAGTCCAAACTCCTCGTGTGTTACTCTCATCTGGATGTCGGTTATCGCACTAAAAAGTATCCTATGTGTTTCCAGGGGTCTCAAACTATCTCTATACCAAATTTCATCTGAATCGGTTCAGCGGTTACTTATTCCCCTTACCAACTTCTACCCCCCCCCCCCCCCTTTCACTCCCTTGAAAGATGATTCTGAGAAAAAAACTATCCTATGTCATTTTTTAGGACTCAAACTATCTCTATACCAAGTCACAGACAGACAAATAAACACACTTTCGCATTTATAATATTAGTATGGAGTATGGATGATGATGCTATTAGATCATTAATTGGTTAAGTACCCAAAAAGATTGAGCGGCCGGACGCTAGCGAAAGGACATGAGGTGGTCAGACATAATATCAGCTCGGAAACCGACCGGCATTGAAATTGTAGCAGAGGTCAGTGTCCAGCACTGGATGTCTTTTAGCTCAAATCATGATGATGCCCCTATATCTGATTCCCCCCGCCTCCCCTAACTACGCGCGTATAAAAACGTGTTTGCTTCGAAACAGCCGCGTAGACTACGCATGTATCAAACACGCGCTTTCTCTGCGCGGTAAAAACCTTCTGTCAATTTGTCCTAAGGCTTCTTTGCCTACGGAACCCTAAAAAGGTTAACAGGCGTCAAACCTCAAACACGTCGCATTTGGCACGCTGTTCAAAGTTCAAACAAGCGCCACTGTCACACGATAACTTCCCCTTACTGTTTGTTTATATTAAAACGGAATAAATGTTGACGCTAAGACATGTCAGTATGTGTTACGCACGGACAGACAACTGACAATCACTTTCAGTAGTTGCACTGCAATATCGCTCTTATATCTACGGGATTACGTGTCAAAGCTTTAGGCATTAAGTTCGCCGGATGTGGGTGCGCTTTTTGTGCAATTAAAATAAACAAAGCCAGTCTAAAGTTTCGAGTTTCATATACTGATTATACTAACTCGTGGATGTAGGGTTAGGAGTAGTTAGGACGGAAGGCGTTACAGACAGACAGTATACATTCGCATTTGCGTCCGCATTCACGTCTTTCTTTCTTTCTAATCCCAGTTACATGCTTTCAGGAATCTAAATATTGGTAAAAGAATTTTTAAAAAGGGATGTAAGGTTCTTCTTACCTCCTACATGCAAACTCACTGACTGTACCTCTTTATAATTAATACTGTAGACTACAAGTACTTAATAAATAGTGACGTAATTTAAATTGTTGTAAATAATTAATATTCTGAAATCAACATTGCAAGCAGTGGGATGGGCTGTAAGATGAACCTTCGTCAGCCAATCAAAACCTTTATAAATCAATTTGGTAATATAATTAATTTTACTTACGGAGAAAACCCGAGGATATGTCTACAGTAGTTTTAGTAGATGATTAATGCAAATAACGCAGACGAGATAACGGGTTCATTACAATAAATAACACAATGTTGAGTTTCTGCGGTGAGTAAGATCGCAAGAGCTCAATGAGAATGTGTTATATTGAAAACTACTAGGTGGTAGACCCGTATGTAGGGTCGTCTGGGTAGGTACCACCGCCTTTCTTATTTCAGCCGTGAAACGGTTCGCTGTGTTTCGGATTGAAGGGAAAGGTAGCCAGTGTAATTACTGGGCATGGACGGCATTTCATTTCGTCTTGTCGGCAGGTGTCTAGAGGCGGCGGTAACCGCTTACCATCAGGTGGGCCGTCAGCTTGTTTGTCATCTAATTGTATAAAAAAAAATTGGGAGAAGGCGTACTTGTTTCTTTTTTTTTTCGGAGAAAAATCTGATTGCAGACCTACCCGTCACTGGCGACGGTGTGCGGGAGTTGCCCAGTGCTATGACACTAGGAATACCCACTAAAACTCCCCGGTAACTCCACTGCCCTTTGCGGGGGTACCCTAGGCTTTGCCAACGCTATATCACCAGCCCACCCCCAGGCCAAGGTCTCATAAGCCACCCTTACTTGTAATTGGTACAGGGTAGGCAACCCTTGAGTAGTCAAGATGCTACGAGCGTATAAACTTATAGGCTACAGAAACCGCTTGGAATTAGTGTCCCTACATTTGACGACCGGCTGGCCGAGTGGTCTGTGCCCCTTGCTATACAGGCTACCCGGTCGGCGGTCCCGGGTCGAATTGATAACCTCCTCCTTTTTTTGAAGTCGGTTAAAAAGAAACGGTAATTTATCCCCTAGCTAGCAGGATCATATCAACCGTACAATTGGCATTGACGCCGAGAACCGATTAATCCTTCAATGCCCAGACGGCAACTTAAGTTGAAACAATTAATATTCAAACATTTTTGTTGTCTTCGTAGTTAATTAAAAAAAATTGTTTACTTTCGCTTACGCTACACGCGCGATCGTTTTTTTAACCGACTTCAAAAAAGGAGGTTATGTCTTAGATCTCCGTCACGCCGCACGTCACGTAATTACTTACACGCACACAAAGATACAAAATAATGTCGGTTGTTGAATGACATTTCCCTAAAAGTAATGGGGAATTATTACTCAGTAGTTGTAAATTGGTATAAAGGCCTATTCACACGAGTTTTAAACCGAGCAGACGACCGAGTCATCTTTGCGTTTCAGAATCACGCAAGACGCAATATCAAGTGCTTTCCTTTTTATTGCAGGTGTCTATAGGCGGCGGTAACCGCTTACCACCAGGTGGGCCGTCAGCTTGTTTGTCATCTAGTTGTATAAAAAAAAAACGCACTGATCGACGGCGATCAACGGATTGTCCATACAAAAAAACGTAGTAGGTACTACACACACTAGCACATTGTTTACGTCCATATCTTATTTGCAGCCATATCCTCTGCAATGAATTGCTTTGTGGGATTGGTAGTTTTATGACTACAGAACGAAAATGATTTCGGTTTTTGAACCTATCAATCACCCAAACAGACTATCTTCTAATCTCAAAAAAACTCTTCATGAGACGATCAGACTGTCACAGAGGATTTTGTATCGACATGGACACACATAATATAATAATAATATTCATACACTCACACCTAGTATCTTGCCCAAAGTATGCATCATTAGGAGCTTGTGTTATGGATATGGATACTAGATAAGGGGGAAATACTGATAATAATATGTACATAAATATTAGAAATATAAATACTTAGTAAAGAAACATATAAACTCCATGAACAATGACTCGTGAACAATCTCAAACTCATCCTCATCAAACTCATACTCATCCTCAAAACTCATACTCATCATATCATATTTGCTCCCACCGGGACTCGAACCCGGGACCCCAACCGAGTAGCTTGTATAGCAAAGCAAGGGCAAAATAATAATATCTCTTTATTCTGTGATATTATTATGTGTCGATATAAACACGCGTTGTCTGCTCGTTTTAAGAAACGTCGTGTGAAAAGCCCCTAACATTGTCTAATTAGATGTGTCGGGTGAGCCAACATGGCTCCAATTTTTTTGTCCAAATTATTTACACGTACTTTTAGGCGTTATTATTCTAAAATTATACTGTGTGTAACTGTGTATGATTGATTATACTTAAAAATAGTCTGCATGTTCGCAAACGTCTTATCTGACATAATTCCATCGAAATCGCTGCGTTCCGGTGTATAAAACTGTAAAACAAAACGCAGTGTTGATCCCAATAGACGTTACAGCCTTACAGCATAAACAAAACGCGGCGGTTTGTTTTTTTTATAGTCCACTACCTGCTGTTGATCAATGAATGCGGATACTGGATCACCGTAAATTTTATTGCAGGAAGAGATTTTATTTATTTGATATTAATTACGTAACGGTTTTATTATGAATAAAAACTTTATGGTTATGACGAAATTTTATCCAATACCGCATGAATGAAAAAGCGTGTTTCTCATGGTATTGTAACATATTTTTGGATGCCGAGTCCTTTAAATTTGAACGATCTCTGAGGCCTCAATGTTATTTTTATTTTTTATACAGGGTGGTGCTGTCAATGCGACAATAAATTAAAACATGGGCTATATTAGTTCATAGAAATGGTTTGCCACTTTCAAAAGAATCTTAATCACTTGATAATTTCATGACATTTGTGTGAAATAATATAACATTGGCTGCATTATTTCATAGAAATGTCTCGAAATTATCATTTATATGAACTCATATAGCCTATGTTGTAATTTATTGTCGCATTGACAGCTCGGCACCACCCTGTATATCTAGATGACAAACAAGCTGACGGCTCACCTGTGAGGTGGAAGTACCTACAATAAGATGGAAGAAATCACTTGATATTTTTTTTTTTTTTTTTTTTATACAACTAGATGACAAACAAGCTGACGGCCCACCTGGTGGTAAGCGGTTACCGCCGCCTATAGACACTGCAGGTGCGTTGTCATCCTGGGACCTAAGAATGAAATGCCTTCCATGCCCAGTAATTACTGGGCTACCTTCATTCCAACCGACATGCGACAATTATTACTTATCGATAAACAATTGCAACACTATAGGTCACTCCTGACCATGATACTTGTACATTTTTTTTATTGTGCACTAAAGTTTTAAATAAATAAATACTTCAAACATGGTTATATGTTACTCATTTGACGCCGCAAGTCCAGTACAGCACGAACATTTTAAATTACGAATCGGAATCGTAACGTTCACGCACGCTTAAAATTTCAAACAAAACCTCACGTTGCTACTCAATACGATACGTAAGTCTCGCACGTAAGCTTCACCATTATTGTAAGCCTCCGACTAGTTCTTTCCAGATCCTAAAATGGAAAGTCGTCGCAACATTTAATGAACCTTATTCGGATGTAATAGCAGCAGTTTTCGCAGTGTAACAATAATACTTGATATGCTGTAGACAATACTTACTTTTCCAAGGAGTTTGTAAAAGAGATCTTGATCGAAAAGTAGTTTAAATTCAAAAGCGGTAGTTGGTTTTTATAATAACTTTTACAGTATATTTTTTATGTTAAGACGGTATCTGCACTAAAACTCTGGTTTTAGCAGAGTTTTTCGTAGCAATTTCATTTTTATTTTGTTTTGGTATTAACACTCATATTTAGTAAGGTAAGTAAGTATACAAGACATCAGCTAATTACGGATCCTCACTTTGATGTGGCTATAAGCAAGAAAGCATATTATGACGAATATGTACCTTAGTTAATAAATATATAAAATATACATTTAAATTCTAATAACATTTGGATTATTATAATATCAATCACTATACAAGGCTATTTAACTATTCATTTGGATCATTGAAAATAGTAAAATTTATCTCCGTTACATACCTACGACAAATCGAGAGACAATAACGTAACTTTCTAAGTCGACGAAATAAATCCCTGAATACGAACCATTTCTCGATTTTCGGCAACAATTATTCATAAAATTTGGTTCAAATCTTTTTCAGAGCGGATGCCGCGGAAAGTATGGTAAAGCTCAAATTGTTGGGGACCCCTTAATCACTCTGGACTTGCCATTACATAATCTGTGTCCGGCTCCTTTCGGCAAGGATCATTCGGCAAGGAAACACTCAAATAGAAAGCAGTTATAGCTATCCTTGTATTGAGTAATAGCGATAATTGGAAAGACATGAAACTCTTTGATTACTTTGATGAGTTAACGACTTGTCTAGACAAAGTAAATTGGGGGTGGACAGAAAATTGTTGCGGGGACTCAGCTTGATCTGAAATTGATCCTGTGGGAATGACTGTGGGATATATCTATCAGCAGTATTTATGACTAGAAATGTTATATCTTTTTTATATAATCATAGAATATAAATAGATCGATAGATAGATCTAGAGTCCAATTTCTGTGGGAGCAGAAATATTCTGCTAGGTTTGGTTGGTGGTAGGGCTTTCTAAGTCCGCCTGGCTGGCTACCACCATCTTACCTAAGTCCGCCCCCATAGCAATAATATTGACAGCATTGTTGTATTCCGGCAGTTGGAGGTGAGATAGCCTCCTCTGTGGTTGAAAAATCCAGATGTAGCCCGCTTCCATCTTCGGCGTTATCATCACTAGCATCAGTTGAGATAAAGGCCAAGAACTAGAAAAAAAGGAAATAAAAGCAAATATTGTACCACCTGATGGTGCAGTCAGCATCAGAATGGTCTGAGCTCTCAGCGTGATCAAAAATCCATTCTAACACTACAATCATAGAATCATAGTTATTCATATGAACACTATGAAAGCTTAGAAAACTCTGTAGCTATCTGTATGAGGTTTCCATACCCTATAAGACATTGATAATGCAGATAGACATTCAGGAGACAAGAGATGTTATGCTTTCTGTCCCCCACGAGATGACTTACGCGAGCCGAAGCTTTTATAGGCGCCCTCGCCCCTCAGGTCAGTCGAGCTTTGGCGGCGAGCGGTGAGCTGCGCCTGTCAATTAGAAATCCCCCAGAGGCGATTCTAAGGCTTTGATGACTCGCTGAGATTCTCGCCTTCTTAAAACCTCGGCGAGGTTGTAAAGGCCATCTACAAGCTAACAGCAATGGTCAGTCCAAAAAATGTTAATGAAAGAGACTAATCTTAGACCGATGAGGACTTGCACCACTTACCACTGACTAATTTAGTACATAGTAAAGTGTGTTTATTTTCGTGGCCAATATTATTTTGGGTCAATAAATCATGATTACGGTTCTACGTCGCTCTTTCCTTTTTCATATAAATATTGCGGGACCTTAAAACCGCGTCCCATATATCAAAATCGACAGAAACTATAAAACTGACTTACGGCCACCCTTCAAATGAAATGTTTTTTTCGGCACGCACTGCAGTTTTATGTGACGAAACGATCAGGTCGGTATATCACTTTAATGGGTTATAGATGTCTTAATCTTCTTTTTGTGATATTAAAGTTCATACATTTTTTAAGAGAGGTAAAGTATTTTCCATTCCAATCTTCAGTGCCATCTTTACAAAAGTTCAGAGTTGAATAACACTACTTTGTATTGTGTTCCTGCGGTGTGTAAGATCGACAGCGCCAGAGTTCGTTGAGAAAGCTTAAGTTGGCAGCAGAGGGACTTGTCTCATATGCGCTCAATAGAATGCAGACTCTTGGTTTATACTGGATAGGCAGCGCGTGATATTGCCCACCCCAGGTTGCTATGAGTGTATAGGATACGGTTACCGCTTACCATCAGGTGGACCGTACACGACAAGATTGCCATTCTTGGTCGTAGAAAAAAATCATTTTTCCATTTCGGAAAATTCCTCAAGCCCAATTGATGTCATGATGCTTAAAGTCCTAATCCGAAAACAGCGTGACTCGTACTCTCCTAGTCGGCCTACTACTCCTCCCAGCTAGCCCTTCATGTCTCGTTTGAAGGGACTAGAAAGACATATCGCAGGAACAACGCGTGCTGGCAGAGTTCCATATCTTGGAATTACGAAAGTATACGAACTAAGAAGAACCTTCGTTAGAACTGGCAATAAATAAGTTTTAAAATCGCTGAGTAGGCATATACTCGTAGACTTGTCTTTAACCACAAACATCACTTACTTATGGTCTAAGCTCTCATTGCACGCAATCGAGTGCCGCGGTAAACTGTATAGTCAAGAAATTTGTCTCGATTCTCTGTTGGACTTCCAAAGTATGAAAACTCAAGGCCAGCACGCGTTTTTCGTATTACAATTAATGAGGCTTTAAGAAGTACTTTATGAATTGAAGCCCTTCAGGGGAATTTTTGCGCACTAGCTTTCTCCGCATTTTGATAATTAGGAAGGCTATCTTGGTTTGTTTTGTTTATTGTTTCATATTGCTGTAGGTACCAGCATATTTGAGCAGCGTGTCTGCGTATGTTACTGTATAAACATTTTTTTAAAGACCTACAAGTTGATCATCAATTAGAACTCGTAACCATAGGAAGCCATAAATACTAATTTTACTCAGATGAGTCGTATACAGAATTGTTTTAATCAACATAATGGTTAGTGAAGTCACAGGAAACTGCAACCATGGTGTGCTATAAAAACGGAAGGTCGTTTATACGACTCTGACGCTCAAATAATGTTTACCTAACCATGGGAACTTTCAGTATTCTCGCTTTAATGTTTGGGTCATCGAAACCCAGATGTATGAGGACCTCACTCGTCACTAGATCGTAAGGTCGCTATTGCTAATTGAGAAAGCTTAATGTCGGGAGTAGGACCTCGTCTATTATGCTGTCAACGTGACGCTTCTTCTTGTTTTTAACTGATTATGCAACGCCTGATTAGTGCCCAAGATGCTACGAGTAGCCAGTGTAATTACTGGGCATGGAAGACATCACGTTATAGGCGTCAGGAAGACAACGCACCTGCACTACCAAGTGATTATATCCGTTATTGCAGGTGTCTCTAGGTGACGGTAGTCACATGCCATTAGGCAGACAGTACGCTTGTTTGTTATTGTCTTAAAAGAACACATGAAGGAGCCACAGTTTGCCTGAGACAGCCTTAGTTAATCCAGGTTGTTATGAGCTGGTATGGGTTCCGTTTAGGGCAAATTTCGTTTCAGAACCGTAAAAAGAGATGGGTTTAAATAAGGATGGGTAGACATAATGAAAGTGAAGATATCTTCTGTTCCATTCCATAAACTTGACGTAACGTGTCCGTTTAATGTCAACGATAATATAACCTTAAACGGTTTACGTTTTTACGACGCCGGAGATCCTCTTAAAACTCATCATTTAAGAATATCTAAATAATCCGCGAACGCACGTTAAAAGGTGGACCGTAAATAAAAGTTTATCTTGAGATAAAAACCTGGCCGTTAGCTATTAGTTATGTTGTTTCACACTTTACCGTTATTATTTAGAGGGTAAACATTTTTTGGAAAAGAAATTTGAATACGTCTTTTGACCCACAGAGGGATTCAAGCCCTGCTATTCATAAGCGAGGTATTTCTATCCATGCTGGTATTAGATACTAAAGTTGCTGAAGTTAAGTTACTCTGTCTGCTAAGTTTTACTCCTAAACCGCGCTGAACTGACCTAAGTAGATAAATTTTGTAAATGGAGATAGATGGATTTCTTCCTGAGATGGGACTGGCCACCCTTTAGCGCAATAGTTTATATGCGAGCGGCCCCTTGTGCATAAAAAAAACAAGTCTTTATATGTCCCAGTGCTGGGTATAAAGCGTTCCCCTAACGAACACTTAGTTTAAAGGTTTTTCTTTTTTCCTGACGTGGCGTATTACCACACCCGACAATACCTACCGAGGCCAACCACGGCCCAAAATATAATACAAATATCTAAAAAAACACTTTTTATGACTTTGGCTTTCATCACCAGCCTATATAGGTCCCACTGCTGGGCACTGACCTTGCTACACGGGAGAAACAGATAAGGAGCTTGGGTCATAACACGACCACTGTCATGCCAGCCCAATATGGGTTTAGGTCGCTTTAGATTGCAATAAAGACCGGGAGCAGTGGCTCAACACCCCTTCCGAAGCACGGAGGATCTTGAAATCGATTCACACATCCCAGGATGGCCCATGGCAAAATTGTTTTGTTTTTGTTATTGGAACCAGAGCGCTCAAACCACTATGTCACCGAGCTCGTCAATCTTTGGCTCTTTTGACGAGTGTCTACATATCACGTTACAATCGCTCTTATTACCATAACAATATCCTTTATAGACCATTTCCGGCGGTTTCGCGTGCCACTTCTAGTGCGTGTATTTCGGTGTTGCTCTCGACTCTTGCGCAGGTCATTGACACGTAATGCATGCGCAAGACGAAAATATATTTATTACGGACTTGAAATTGAGACGAGCTGAGGCCAGTGCCATAAGCCAGTGCGAGTACAGTTGTGTATAGCAACGCGGAATGTTTGGAATCGATTTTCAATAATAAGAAATAAGACCGCTTGATTGCGAACTACATATCGAAAAGGATTCAATTGCTAAAAATATATCAATAAGGCCTAAGTTCATTCTACAAAGGTGTTTCATATTCGGCCAGGTATGTAGCCACGCTCTAAAAAAATCAGGAAAAGTCTCCTGAATCCGGAAAAATGCTAATAATTCGATTTCGTTTATGGTTCACTTGTGAAAAATTCAAAATTATTCGTCGATTTCACCATTATTCAATATGGCAATGTGGCGGCCGGCATAGAAGTAAACTAAACGTCACCAAAGTGACATCAACGCCATGATGAGTAATTGGCTGCGTTGCAGTTTTTTCTTTAAAAATTCAATCAAATTAATCGTTTTGTACCACGAATCAAAGCAAATAAAAAGAAAATGGACAGTTGAACATTGTGCTGCATATTTTTGCCTATCTAGTGTAGGTCTATGGCCAGGTCTCCAATCTAAGTAATAATGAAATAAGCCATCATATCAACTGATGGGCATAGAATAAGCCAATTTAGATGTAAACTAACCTAAGTTAATGTAATAATGAGCAAGAAAGGTAGCGAGTGAAAGGGATAAACCTATACAAAATGACATTTGGTTTGTTATATTTGTAGACTTTGGATTTATCGGGGGAAATCGTGAACGATTCGAACAATGAATTGACAGAAAATTCGTCATCTAAGCGTTTTACACCCAATATAATAATATCTCCAAACCAAATTTCAGCTAAAGCGGTCGATGGCTTAGAAGTGATACGTAACTGACATACAGACAGTTAGACACAGGGAGTTACTTTCGTTATTATAATGTTAAGTAGCAGGTAAGGGTAATATGTACAAATAATTAGACTCCAACACCATACGCACCAAGTCTGTTACAATTCTGGTCTCTCTATCTTCCAATAGCTAAAGGTGTCATAATGCCTACTTTCTATGCTATGTCAACGTCGTTATAACTGATCTGCCAATTCCATACAGCCGTATAATACCAGATACACGAATTTACAGTTTTTTTATGGTTATATTTCCCCACTCCCGCTTTGAACAAATTGCTGACAGTTTTAAGCTCCTCTTGATGAATATACCTGAAATTGCTGGTCTACATCAAAAAGCTTCGCTTCCCACATCATAAACTAACTGAGGCTTAAAATTCAAAGTCGTAGAATTCAAAATGGCTTGCGCTCCAAATGGTAATGTTTGCAAGGAGCGAGAAAGATATATTGATGATATCCACGTGGCTTGAATGAATCAGACGTGAGATATAAACAATTTTTATTTTTAAAACACTTCTGAAGGAATAAACGGCATAGGCATAATAAATATGGTTTATGAACTTCCGAACTGGCATCGGATGATATAAGCTCTAAAGTGAAGAGATGAACTAATACGTTATAGGTTATTTGTTCGTCATCGGAATCGTTCAATTTAGTTCACAGAGTTGTTATGAATGGATTGTTTTTAAGTTGCCACTTAAATACAGTCAAGGAATTTCATATCTCCTCTTGTTGTTAACTTTCTTCTGCTATGTTTATCTATTAGTACATATTTATTTTATTTTGCTTTTCTCTCCTCTATTTTCCTTGAATGTAGCTTGTTTATTTTATATTTATTTTCTATCTTTAATTTTATACATTTATAACCTTAATCGCGTACACTTAATCTGCCTGTCTGACTATTTCTCCTTTTGCGGGTCTTTTGAAAGAAATTTCGTTACGAAATAAGTAGATCCTTTGATATTGTTTATATTGTCCGAAATATTACAATCTTATAGTTATCTTGTGAACAATTATAAATTAAACAAGTAAATAATAGACCTTGGAATCTACCACCTCTCGCAAATCCATATTAATATTATATGTGAAAGTACCTCACTCTGTTTGTCTGTTACGTTTTCAATACTAATTTGGCATACAAATACCTGTTTACATCCTGAAAACATTAGACTAACTTTTGACGCAAAAACCCTTTTAAATGTTCTGTAGCGAGAACCAACATCTACGCAGGTAGTCGTATTCTATATAAATTTATGATTTATACCAGATACCAATGAAGTAAGCTGTTCAATCAACAGTGCGCAAGGGGTTCTTTTATAAAAATACTAGCTTCTGCCCGTTCGTTCGCGCAAGACAAGTACTTCGTGTACGCTATTTTAAGGAAACTAAATTATAAGCTATGTTATTCTGATGTATATATTATCTATATTATTGTAAATTTTAATTAAAATTCATTCAGTAGTTTTTGCGTGGAATTGTAACAGACATTCATAGTCACAGAATTCATACAAACTTCGCGTTTATAATATTAGTAGGATTATAACAGTACTTTAAATGATAAAATGAAACAAATATATCTCGCCACGGTTCTTTATTCAACTTAGTAAGTAGATCTCCAAATTGTACCAGGACAACATACTTTAAAAGGATACATCGAAATGCATATCACAGAACAGTGTCGAGGAAAGTACGGAGATGTTATCCATATTGTTGAAATTCTGAGATGCCCACAGAAATATCTTCCTTAAACTTGTGCAGAGAGAGTGTATTTTGCGTTGTTATATATAAATGGACTGGCATTACCTCTTCCGTGCGAGTTTGGAATGCTGGAGTGAAATTCAAGTGACCAAATGCCTAAATAGGAATACATTGAAAGTAAATATATATGTGAAATTGTCGCTTGTTATTACATAACATTAAACAAGTTATCTGACGAGAACTTTAGGTTTTGACAACACGTTGGCACAATAACGGAAAGGAAGAAAATAATTTATTCTTCACAATTAAACAAAAAAGACTTAAGATTAGTGCAAGTATTAACTTCCACTACATTGGCTTGTGTCTCATAAGGGTTCAAGCTGGCAATAATACATGAATGGATCTGATGGTAGTAACGCTCTGGTGTGTCATTTTATTACGATTGAGACAGCATAGCAACTGGCCACAACGGCACAGATTAGATAAAAGACTCTATATGCCTTCCAAAGCAGAGGTCGCCATTTGAACCCAAAACCCGAGTTAAAGTCGTTTTGTACTCCTACACTACTCCATTTTTTAGTCTTTCGGCGATCGATCTCATTTAAGTCTCTTTTATTTTATTTCTATCCAAAAAGCGGTGGCAAGCAAAAGCGCCTGATGGGAAGTGGCTGCCGTAGTCTATAGACGCTTGTAGCAGCTTGAGCACACATTGCCTACACGGAGTACATGGTATCAAGAGAAAGCGTTAATAATACAGCATAGGCGACGAGTATAGCTGCTCCGAACATCCCTACAACATCAGTGTTATTTAGCCGCAATCTTCTGTAAGGTCACAGAATACAGAAGGTCGAAATGCAAGTGGTATATCGCCTTCCCTGTAATGTTTCTATTATACCTAAACATACTCAATATTCTATTCACTGTCTCCACCTCAACATCACGTACAAAGAAATTTAGTGCCTCGTTTCTTTGTCGTACTTCCAGAACTTGGAATTCTTTGCCAGCACATGTGCTCCCTCCTTCCTATAACAGCCGGGCCGGCAAGGCGGGGGCGGCTAGAGCAGTGTCTGAACTGCACTAGCTGTCTTCACATATGGACTCTTCTTACCGCTTCACATCAGGTGGTGTTGAGTCATTTGTCGTGTTTTGTATTAAAAAAAATATAGTTACCACCAAACAACCCTAGCACAGCCCATCGATTAATTTAAACACATTTTTATTTAAAGGCCGAAACGATACCGGGAAACTTCTCGTCGTTTATCAGGCTTAAACCAACAATACTCCAATCAAAGCCGAAACCTCGTCAACCCTCGCTTGGTGGCAAATACTGAATGCGTACCACGCAAACAGCTTTATTTCGACGCTTAACTCGATTCGTCATGCATGCCTCGGCGCGGTTGTTTACCTCAAAATTCGACTTTGTTCACGCTGCGATGTAATCCAAACCCTCGCATAATTATGGCTCAGTATACCCGCTGATTGATTACAGTCGTTCGGCTAATTAAGAACATTATTTGTGTACTGGACGGTCGAATTGACGGGTTCGGTGCGTTCTATGCGGGTAGGCTAGCTGATAGGATCAGCGATCCGACAGGCACAGAAACGGCTAGTTTAACTGAGCAAAGCCGGTAAGTTTTCAGACGTTACTGCGAAGAAAAATTGAAGCGACTTCAAAACACTTATACAGGATGGTGCTGACAATACGTCAATAAATTAAAACTTGGGCTATATTAGTTCATAGAACGGTTTGCCACTTTCAAAAACATCTTATTCATTTCATAATTTCATGACATTCGTATGAAATAATATAACTTTGGCTGTATAATTTCATAGAAAAGAAAGTGGCAAACCGTTTCTATGAACTAATATAGCCCATGGTTTAATTTATTGTCGTATTGACGGCACCACCCTGTATAAAGGTGTTTTTGGAGTCGGTGCTTCATCTCCCATTGTTTCTGGAAGCAGATAGATAAGTATGTACCTACTGACTTTGTAATTATTTTTGTCTTTTCAGTGTTATGAAGTCGGTTTTTATTTTCTTTAAAAAAATAGTTTTGACAGTTTTTGGTGATAAAAGAGATATTTCAAAAATGTGTGGAGACTCGGCCAGGTGTATGTAGTACAGTATACTGGAAAATAGGTAAAATATGCAGAACTGTGTTCAATTGTCTGTTATGGCGCCTATGTCACTTTGGTGACGTTTAGTCGAATTCTATGTTGCCCGCCATATTGCTATAGCATACAAATCGACGAAAAATTACAACTTTTGTACAAACAAACTATGCATGAAAACGAATTATTAGTGTTTTCTCTTCTTTTCTCTCTCTTTTTCTTATACCTGGCCGGATATGAAACATCTCCTTTCCATGGTCTAAGCCAGTGGGTGACCGTCAGCATTATTGACTTGTCTGTCTCTCAGTCTCTGGTTGAAATACATATAGCTATTGTTTATAACAATAGTTTGAATTGCCAACCAACTTTACTGGTGTTTGTTGAGGAGTAACGTTCTCTATCTTCGAAGATTTTCATCAGTTCCAGACGAAATATATAAAGGACCAACCTGGTAATATACACTATATTCGAACACAAAAAGAATTATCAAACCAGATTTCCATTCGACTAAATACTGGTTGAATTGACAACCTCTTCCTTTTCGATGTCGGTTTAAACAAACGCCCGTATACTTTATTACCCACGTCATAAAGTTTATTTTATAACGGCTAACCTTTATTGAAAAGAAGGCAGGTATTAAATGTTATTACTCAATCTAAAACCCGCGTCGTAAGTATCGCCAAAGTTCCCAAAGTGAAACGCGGTATAAGGATACATCTCCAGGTGTTTAATATACGTCCGTGTTATGATATTACGAGTTTTAATGCTCCTTATGGTGAGGCAATAAAAACGCCATTACGGTACAAATGTACCCCTGCATGCGGAGGACGGGTTGTGTATACAGAGTGTGTAATTTTTTGTATATTATTTTGTGTTGCGGCAGCTGTCGCGTGTTGATGGTTTGTAGGGGATTCGATTTAAATCGTTTAATATTTTCTATGTTTTTGTGATAATAGAGAAGTTTTCTCTGTAAGGAGATGTTTCATATCCGGCCAGGTAATTTACACTTTTTTAAAAAAGTGGAAAAAATCTCCTGAATTCGGTAAAAGTACTAAAAATTCGTTTTCATGTAATTTGTACAATATTCAAAATGATTCGTCGATATCTGGTTGTCTCTATACAATTTTCGGACAACTCCTTTCGATCATATGGAAGGCAAAAAGATTTTAATAGCGTGCGAGTTGTCAAAACTGTCCTTTGCTTGAACAGGCAGCGAAAATCGTACACACCATAACAAACATTTGCTCCTACCGGGATTCGAACCCGGGACTCCTGATCGAGTAGCCTATATAGTAGGGGTACACACCACTCGGCCGGCCGATCGAATAGTGTAACAGTTGCCGCCTCTAAGACGAAAGAAAAAAAGGGCGGTTTGAAAGTCATACTGTTACGCTTGATTTGTTGTCGACTGTACATTACAAATTCAACGCGGTTCCAGCTTATTTCCATTTTTTGTAACATCAGTATGCCGCTCAGTTATGAATATTGCTCAAAATCTTTTACCTTACCTTAGCCAAAGAACGTCTAGAAATGGCGTCGCGAGAGAAAGTGAAGACAAATTTTATTTGATTCCGTTAATCCATTTAGTTTCGAGACCATTGACTTTGAAATACTAGCTCTTATCATAAAGAAATAACGATCACTTTGGCGCGTTAGGTTTTCCGATTCATGGCCATTAGACGGTGAAGGCCTCAGAGGTTTTTCTTTGAAATGTTCGATATCTGCGTTTGAAATGTAATACCGGTTGAGTTCTGAGAAGAGCAGGTACTTAGGTACCTTCAAAAGCTGCATACCGGTCATCATCATCACCAGCCTGCATGCATTTAACCGATAATCACCACTGCTATTTAAAATATAAAAGAAAACTTAAGACCTGTATAGCACCATATCTTTCAGAAGATCGCAGCTAAATAACCCTACTTCGTAGTGTTTTGTTACTATGGTGAGTAAGATCGCCAGAGCTTATTAATAAGACTTTATGTCAGTAGCCTCGTCTGCTACTGCTAACGTAACGATTTCTCTTAATGAAAATTAAGGGCAACCTAAGGGCTACGGGCGTCTAAAGCATGTGTAGGCAACAACCGGCCCGCTGTAAGATTTTATCCGTCTCGCGAGACATTTTCAAAAACCCTATATTTTTTTACACTTCTTACTCATACTAACTGAATCAAGTGAAGCGAGCAAGCCGAGTTCTCCTTTTTCCTATATAAGTTAGCTTCTTTAATTCATTTTCAAAACGACAACTTTGAAGAAAAATATAATAAATTACCGCGGGCTAAAAGAAAGGAATAGAGTTACGACGAGCGAGGAAAAATTATAGCAAAGCGGTATCTGATAGGCAGTTTTTTTGCTAAAAACATACTAAAGATATTTTTCTGTTTTTGCAGGTACGTCTCAATTGTGATTTCACTTCGGGGTTGTGTGTGTAAGTACTGAAAACCTATATTATTAGGATTTTTTAGGTTAGCTGCTTTTTTAATCAATAGGCTCCATGTATATCATCATGATCATCTAATAATAACACCATGTAATATCTATTCTAGCTATATCCTTACAGATAGTAAGCAATTTTGTTGAAAAAAGTGTAATTGCGATCTTACACAAACAAATCGTGTAGGTATTACAAATTAGTATGAAACAGCTGATTTTATTAGCATCAATTTCGTGTTTAGTGTCACCATCACCTTGCCGTCATCTGTCTTCGTTTTCGAGCGTGTTCCTCGAACACCCTGTACCAAGTAATGAATATCGTATCTTTACGACTAAAAAAAAGTAAAATCAATTTACTCCAAAAAATAACAATTTAGTACTAGGTAAATACCAACTACATTTTTTCCTCCCTTTAATTCGGTACTTTCGCCAACATAATTGCCGTGCACTTAGAGGTGTCCGATTCAGTTCCGGCGATGAAGCAGGTTCTAATTGGGGACCACAAATTTACTGCTTTGTCTGCTACACTTTGGTTTAATATTGCGCTGGTACTTATTTACAGCCTTTAGAATTGAAAAAAAATATCTCCGTTTTAACCGACTACAAAAACGAGGAGGTTCTCAATTCGGCTGGTTTTTTTTTTCTTTGTAAGTACACCGATCACGCCGAGATTAGTGATCTGATTTACGTGATTCTTTTTCTGTTCGATGCGGAATAGTTGCCATTAGGTCACATTTTTTTTTTTAAATCAGTTAGGTACATTGGTTTTCAAATAAAAATAGAAACTGAAATCAATAAATTGTCTACGTATGCGAAATTGCGGATTTTTGCTTTCCTATGACTTTTTAGTGAAACGATACGATAGTGGGAAACAATATAAGTTGACGGTCACCCATCTAGCTTCGAGCTTTGGAAGTTAACACTAAAAATTGTAAAAAAAAAAATTAAACAAAAATTAAAACCGACTTCAAAAAACTGAAAAGGATAAAATAATTAAATTTGAGTAGGTAGGTACTCATCCCCTAGAACCATATTTTTTGGAGTTGGTGCTAAGTTGTTTTCTTTTCAAAAACAATAGAAAGTGAAGCACCGACTCCAAAAAAATATGTTTCTAGGTGATGAGTACCTACCTACTCAAATTTAATTATTTTATCCTTTTCAGTTTTTTGAAGTCGGTTTTAATTTTTGTTTAAAATTTTCTTGATTCAATACTTAGTTTGATCTTTGTTATCAATGATTGCATGCCTTCCTATAAGGGAGAAACACAGCCGTTTACCGCAATGCCTGAAGACCAGAGCTTACAGCCCATGAGCCGTACCAGTTGTAAGAATGACTAGGTTCGCAACAACCTCAGCGCAAGGGGAAGATCTTCTGCGAGCTATGTGTTCTTTCGGGGACCGGGGATTCTAGATCTAGAATGGAGACCACGTCTCGGCAAACGAAGCGTAGGGCGTCCCGTTGCTAGGTGGACAGACGAGTATAGAAGGTGGCAGGTGGAAGCTGGATGAGGAAAGCGCGAGACCGCATATTGTGGCGAAGCCTTGTCAAAGCCTGAATGAAGTCCAGCAGAAATAGGCTGGGATGTTGATATAATGACAACCGTCTTATTACAAGGCCTGGTTAAAATTTCTCAGATGGGTAAAGAAAGGGCTAGGATGTCGGTTTTCGGAGCAAAAAGAAGTCAGTATGTCCTTTTAGGGTGTTATTTATCTTCTTGCCTTCATGTAAGTTTCATCATCATCATATCAGCCGAGAGACGGCCACTGCTGGGCATAGGCCTCCCCCAAGGCTGCCTTCAACCATCGGCTTTCCGCGACCCTCACCAGATCATCCGTCCACCTTGTGGGGGGCCAACCAACGCTACGTCGCCCGGTACGCGGCCGCCACTCACGGACCTTTCCGCCCCAACGGCTTGCCTCTTGAAACTTTTTCGGCTGTATATTTCCTGATTTTTTGAGATAGGGTATATGTGGCAGCCGTCTGGTCCAATTAGCTATTTAACTGGACGCCTAGCCCGTTGATTAAACGCCGGCACCCAATGAAACGGCCGAAGGACAACTAGCCAAGTCATTGAACGCAACGTTTAACCAGACGACTGATATGACGTTTAGCCATCTGGTTAAATTAGCCATTAAATTGAAAGCTTAGGCAGGTTGTTTTAATCGAAGAACTTTTGTGTTACTGTTTGAGTGATTGGTAAATTCAAGGTTAATTTTTTTTAATGACCACTTATAACTGAAATCGTTTTGGTTGTAAGTGGACATAAAAACCCTTGAACTTACCAATCAAACTCTTCAGTACAAGACATCTAATTGAGCGGACTTTTAATACGCGATGTTGTTGAACATTGAGTGAGTCTAGTTCAATTAACTATCGGCCTAGGCATTTCATTGGATGCCGGCGTTTTATGAACGGGCTAGGCTTCCAATTAAGCGGCGAATTTAACCTGATGGCGGCGACATACATATACCTCTTTGACGAAGTTTAAATTTCATTTACAAATGTATAATAGATACAGACCATAATGAGCAAAACCAACTTTAGAGAAGACAGAAAAGATCAAACAATTGTTTTTTTTTTCGTTAATTACTTGTCCTATTGAAGTCACAAATTGTTTAGAACCAACGTCAGGCATTCGGGTCACATCCTGTTTAAATTAGCGTTTTCATCAACTACGCGAGATCGCAAGTTTTGTCAAATGTTAGATGTTGCTAATGAGCTGTCAGTCTATTTAATGGTGTGGGCTGTGTGGTGTTGAGTTGAATTATTCCACGTCATAATAATTATAAATACAATAATTACGCTAGTAGTGTGATGTGATCACAACTGGGATATATTGACGTCATTGGGGGTTGTTTAAGTTCTTCAAAAGAAGCCGTGGATAGCAACGCGCAAGTGATACCCCTGGTGTTGCCAGCGTCGATAGGCTACGGCAACCGCTTACCATCAGGTGGGCCGTATTCTTAGTGGTATAGAAAAACAAAAGTTTTTCTTTCAGAAGTTCCAGAGCTCGTTTCTTTGCGTTCACATTGAGGGAACAGAATGTAAAGCACCTAATTTAAAACTTAGCTAGCATCGAGAGTCGAGACTCTTTATCAGTATCAATATAGATATCAATGTAGATATGGATCGAAACCTTCTTATTTTAGAAGCGGACAACAGGCACAAAATGTGATCTCAGTTAGCTAAGTTGTAAGTAATATTCGTAAGTAACAGTTCGTTGTGTTTCGGATTGAAGGGAAAGGTAGCCAGTGTAATTACGGGGCATGGACGGCATTTCATCTTAGGCCTCAGGATGACAAGGCACCTGCAATATCAAGTGCTTTTCCTTGTTATTGCAGGTGTCTATAGGCGGCGGTAACCGCTTACCACCAGGTGGGCCGTCAGCTTGTTTGTCATCTAGTTGTATATATAAAAAAACATTATCCTGCCAGATATAAAAACGTTTCCCTATGAATCCTTTATTTAGATACAACACAAAACACATCTAAACGTGCTTACATGGAAGAACAAATCAAAAACATGTCACGTAAGCCTCGCATCGTAATACACATTTCAAGCCGAAATTGTCACAAACATGTCAGAGCCCGTAATCTGACAAGAGGACATTTGTACCCTAAATTACCCCACAATACCGGAATATGACTGATCCGTATATTGACAAATCGTTTCGATACTATTATTGTAATGAAACGTCTATTGCTTCTGATGAGAGCTATTTAATGATATTGTTTTTTTACCCAAACTTATTTGCTTTACCGTTGACGTAAAGTTGGTGGCACGTCTTGTATCTACTGTATAACAGACGGCTTCGTATCAAATGTAATCCGTCACTGCGAACTAGTGATTAAAGAAATACAAATAAAGAAAAGAAAACGATGAAAAAATTGTATGCTCCAGGCGGGTATCGAACCCGCGGCTCCTGCGGTCCGGTCAGACGCGTTAGCCGCTACGCCACCTGAGCACTAGGTGTAACCTACCAATTTCTTCCACGCTTTCTACTTACCCGTCAAGCATGAGATTCCAGACACAATTAATTTTTCAATTGTCATAGCCCCCGGTGGTATAACGCCGCTTGACAGATTGAACGTTTTTATAGCAACGTATAACTTACCACTCAATGAAGATTTACATCCTCTAGTGATCGATAGGTCGTGGTCGTGGTTTATTTTTCTTAGAATAAAGTAGGTGTTATAAACGCACAAAAGAAACATGTAAATGTGACAATTACAAATAAAGAAAAAATTATATGCTCTAGGTGGGAATCGAACCCGCGTCTCCTGGGGTCCGGCGGAGATTTTCATCGTTTTCTTTCTTTGTTTATAGTTTTATACGCACAAAATCTAACATAAATGTGATTTAATCGACGTTGTCAAACCAAAACCTTCTATGTGCAATTAGGGATGCTTTAAATTAACTTAAAATAAGATAATGTCCACATAGGAAGTTAATGAATTTGATTCTAATGTATAGGCACTTACTTTGATTTTTAAATTATAATAAAATGGTAGTGATATTTAATTTTAGGTGATTTTTTTTTAAATGAGCTTTAAGTAATGGTCACAATTAACATACACAGCAGATTTTGGTTTGACAACAACGAAATGTCATTTAGTGATTAAATTACAAGTCTATTGTATAGATCTTAACAAAATATACCGAGAAAGTGTTGCGTACGCCCTAAAAAATGGAAACTATTCTGTCACCGTACCGTTCAAATCATTCAGAAGCTTCCTTAGCTATTTTATTATGCAAGTTTAAGCACGTAATATTCCAATTACAAAGTAATAACTAAGGGCCATCTCAAAGGAGTCAATGAGCGGACCAGGTGTGTCCGCTCAGGTGTGCTCCTGTCGAGTTATTATCGATTTAATTACAAAACTTACGTCAATTTAATTCGAAGATGTTGAGGGAATGTGGACGTAACCAGAGAAAGGAAATTAATTCTTATTGCCCACCTACTACTACAGCTAGTAATATTATTTGAACTACGTTTGACTAAGTTTGACGTGTTATTAAGGTTTTACAGGTGCTATTCTGTGTACTTTGTGTGGCGATGTAGGTACAAAAAATGAATTTCTTTCTTTCTTCGGTTTTTCTATGTACTGCTATTTTGGCTATTAAGCAGTAAATTGTGTTTCTATGTAGGTAGCTAGTTCAGTTATACCTATAAACGCTTCTAACACTAGGAGTAACTATATGGATTAGTCTTTAAAATGCGATTGTTGTGTCATTCTATCTGTTGTTTCAAAGTAAACACAAAAGAAACAATATAAAATACTTTTTTAATTTTAATGACTGTCAGTGTCCATTAAAGTGTGAAGTGCTGCATCAGGACTAAGAGTTTCGCTTTGTAATGCTATAACTGCGTTATCTGAAACCAAAGAAAATGCTTTCTGTTGCAGCTTTGAAGATTGTATTGCAGAAGAACCGTGAAATACAAAAATCTAGCGTAAGATTTCATTCTTCTCATTCTAAGATTTAATTGAATCCTATAAATTGAACTATAAATTAGATTAAACGATAAATTCATAATAGTGTTTGCCAAGACATTTCGCAAACTTTCCCAAACATTGTGCGGTATATAGGAGTTTCCTATCAGTAATCTCTTTAGTTACAAGGCCGAGCAACTTCTAGGCCTTAAATCACCTTCAAAATTTGGTTGAATCTTTCAAACTTCCCTACGATAGCGCGGAGAAAAAACTCAGTCAAGGGTGTTCTAGCACAGAATACTACTCTATTTTACAATACTAAATTATCGGGGGCTTGGTTTATAGGGGGGTTGTACATTTCAACGTTTTACCACCCAGTACCAATATCGACCTCATTTTTTATCTTAAATGAAATAGATTCACTCTTGAATCAAGTGGTCAAGATAAGGTCAACGATAAGGCGAGCTCACCGAGAAGGTAAACAAGCGTCTTCTCTCGCTTACGTGCATGTCTGGTTAAATAAGCATTTGGGAAACATGGCTGCCGTCAACATATTTCACTGCTTGGCTAAGGCGAGTTATGGAAAATTGTGCATAGGTTTCGGTTTCTCAAATAAAACCTTAGATGCATTTTCGCCACACCCATGAAAATTATTTACAGAAATTGTTCTTTAACCATATGTCAATTATGCATGCTCCTCATATTCCTTCATAATGCTATTTTCAAGAATAACTTTCGTTCCAGCCAGAGAAACTGTAACGATTCCGTTTTTCATTTCAGGATACGTAACCCTAAAAAATCAAACGCCCCACAGAAAAGTTTACGAATTTAGCACAAACTTCATATACCTCTTTTAAAAAGCCACTCGCTTTCATACGTGGTAAACTTTTCCAATTCAGTGAGGGGAAGTGAAATT
The DNA here is from genome assembly GCA_947347705.1 of Nymphula nitidulata. Taxonomy (NCBI): domain Eukaryota; kingdom Metazoa; phylum Arthropoda; class Insecta; order Lepidoptera; family Crambidae; genus Nymphula; species Nymphula nitidulata. Next base: position 15,752,829 of record OX374636.1, read on the forward strand.
TTTCTGTCGATAGAAAGTTTAACGTATCACTGATTGAGCGATCATACGAAGTGATTTCGAGTTTGCTTTGTTGATATAAATCTTTATATCAAACAATACAGAAAAATATACTAGGCATATAATTGGGTGCAATGTATTTGTTATAAAAGGAAGAACTTTTCCTCGACAAAATCTATTCAATTCAATCAGGGAGGGTCTTTTTTATTCAGCAGTGGATACACAAGCTACATTATGATGATGGTGATATACCCATATTAGTTTTCACAGTTTTTTTGCTAAATGGGTAGTAAAATATTCGTTTTGTATAATACCTTATATGAGATTTTGTTAAATATCTTATATGATAAATTGAGAACTCTGTATATTTAAAGAGATAATACACCGAAGTCTGTAAGTACATAGTTTCAAATTGAAAATTTCGTCAATCCAGTAGAAATTTAGAGTGCTTAAAAATTGTAACTATTCTATTATATACAGCAAAATTTAAGACAAACTCTTTGTTCGATGTTTTTGTCCTTAATGAAATTCGCAATACGGACTAGATATGATATATCTAAAGACAGCACTGTATTTAATATAAATATCAGATGCAACTGAAACTCCGCGCCAAAATGGAAAACAGTTGTGCCAATCTAACAACAACAAAAAAAAGAAATTTGAACCATAAACAAATCATCCGATACTTTTTTGACTGAATGTATATGTTGTAACTACTCTTCTTGTCATGTGTTTTTATATTATATGTCTAAAAATATGTCTATGATTTACAACAAGATAGAAGGATAATGAGAATATTGAATTGAAATTACTTCAACATATAAATAATTGGACAGGGGAAGATATGATATAAGAATATATATTACGTAATGCTACTTAACAAACCAGTTTTCGTGGAATGTAATTAGGTATCAGAATTTTATTCTGTAATTTGTGACTATTTGTGGAAATCTGAAAAAATGTCTGAGGGGAATCTTGGACATTTGATACAATCAAAGTATTATGAGACCATAATCGCATTATTCAGAGTCAAACAGGAGTTGAATCATGAGTCTTCAAGACCAACTGCTTGGCTAATGAGTTGATTGCCATGACAACACATGGAATCCTTGTTCTTTTCGAGATCTAGAATTCATTAAAAAGTAAGAATACTTTTTGGTATCTATTAGTCTATTTTTGCATTAGAACCAGTTTTCTTGTAACCTTCAATTAAAAGTAAAATAATTATTCTCCTTTCCTAGTCTTTCTTATGATTATGTACAGGCTAAGGAAAGCAAGATTTGTTTTGAATAATTCTCTGTTACCAATATCCATAGTTCATAATAATGCCTGATCTTAATCTCTAATATTTTTTATCTTATTATTACTTTTGTCCTTTTAGTTGCTTCTGTAGATCAAAAGCTATATGCAATTAGGTCTAAGTTGTCTTTGACGTGACGGATTAATCTAAACTGGTTGTTTTTACAGAAACACTACAAAGAGTACCTATAGCTGCTCAAACTGCTCTAATATAATATATATTAGTTTCACGAGTAAAGATAACTTCATCTATTAACATAAATTTATCTTTTGACCTAAAGTAGTATATTCCATCGCGGGCCTAGTGCTGTCACAAAGACAATTAGCAGCAATAGATGTCAAATTGGATAGTATTGAGTTTAGAATTACAAAATAAGCACGCAGTTCTCTTAGTGTCTTCTTAGTTGATGGTTGAATAAATAAACGACTTTTTCAATACTTCCAGAATACATAATAGTACTGAAGACTATTTATAAATTTATACCCAAATTCATTTAGTTTGTCAACTGAACGTTCCACTGCCTACCCTTAAAATAGCGACTACATAACAAGAGCCTTGCCAAACACAAAGTTGCATGTAGGTACATACACCAGTTTTGGTTAATCAAATAAACTGTAATTAAACACATTAAAATTTTTGATTGTATCTAATGTAAGCGAAGTAGTTTTCGTGTATATTCTTTCAGTGTAAAGAATTTAGATCCCCGAAACTCCGTGAATCATAATGATCGTCAAAGTCTTGAATTTTTTCCAATTAGAAAATCTGTCTTCAGCAATCGCCAACCCTAAATTGAAATGGTTTATTTTTTTCCATTATTTATTTACCATCTTTAGAAGACTTCAGTGCGCCATCAGGCTCTTCAATATTCCATTAAGTCAGCAATTTATTCCCCAAGCATTGCTTAATTCCTCGTTTCAATTTCAACTGTTTCATAATTATTTTGCGCTCAACAAGTTTGGAGAAGTTGAAGTTTGACTCCTACTTACGTACGGTGGGATGCACAGTAACATCGAAACTTTGTCTTCCTCTTAGTAATACTGCTTAAATGTTCTGTGTTGCTGTTAGTTTTACTTATTTATAACTGCCTGTTTAGTTTTCAGCCTTTGGTTTGGAGTTAGTGTTATGACGCTAAGAATTAATAATGCTTCATAAATTATGGCAATGTTTTGAAGGACTGGCAACCTTAACAGGGTGGGATTATTCTTGAATCTTATTATCCAATTATCCATATTAAACTTATTGCGTTTTGTAATCCTTTCAAAAGCACATTTCTTTTAAAAAGACAGTAAGCTTTTTAATAAAATTGCCAATGAATGGCACACTCATCATCATATCAGCCTATGAATGTCACTGCTGAACAAAAGCCTCCCCCATCGATTTCCAAACTGATCGGTTTTGCGGAGTCTGTATCCAAAGGCTCTACAGGACCCAGACCAGCCCCCTTATTCTCAACTGTCGGAAACCATATACCTGTCACTTTTTATCGCGGTGCGTCAACGCGAGACGCATGTGACTTTTTGAAACGAATCCGTGATCCGACAATTGAGAATCACAGATTGAGATCACGGATTCGATTCGGGGCAGATCGTCTGTCCCTTGGCATACTCACTTTTACTTTATAAAAGGAAATCGGGCAATCATCGAATTCTGATCCTTAGATATAAAAAGCTCCAATAATGATACACAACAATAATTTATGATTTACAGTTTTAAACCCTATGTTGCCATTCGACTTCTATTTGTCAATAAGTTATCGGTTAACACAAACAAGATTATCAGTGGAACGACAAGGAGTCTTAAATTGAGTGAACGAATGCGTAAGATATGAAGTGACGATAGAACACTCGGTAGGGAAAGTTGCTGCATGCCGTAAGGTCAACAAATCCTTCATTATAATTCCGTGGATTCCCTTCCGAACCCCTTACCTCGGCGGCTGTGGACCTGTAGCCCTACATTGTATTTGATGAAAATTTCATATTCTTTAGAAGAGGAAAATTTTAACCTTTGCGTAGTTTTGCACTTAATAAAATGTTTTAAGTAAAGATAAAACGTTTTGAAATGGTTGATTATGGAAATCTCAAATGGCGTGTAAATCTTTTTGTTGCCATTTTATTAATATTTTAATGCTTAGTAATTTTAAGGATGTTGGTAGTCTTAAAGAAACTTCGAATTCAGCTATTTTATTTTGGATTGTGGTTACAGACTTTGAAAAAGCATATTTTGCTCTTATCCCTATTACTTTCGTATGATACATAGAAATAGTTCCTTTTGTGTCTGGATTGTGGACAGGGTACCGATGGAAAAAACTTTTTTTTATCCGAAACTCATTTTTTTTCTACTGCTAGATGACAAATAAGCTGATGGCCCACCTGATGGTAAGCGGTTACCGCCGCCTATAGACACCTGCAATACCAAGGGAAAATCACTTGATATTTCAGGTAAGATGAAATGCCGTCCATGCCCAGTAATTACACTCGCTACCTTGCCTTCAATCCGAAACACAGCCAACTGTTTCACCGCTGAAATAAGAAAGGCGGTGGTACCTACCCAGACGACCCTACACACGGGCCTACCACCTAGTAAGTATAATTCTCTCTTTACTCCTAATCTGTTCGACACATTCTTAGCCTTTATTTGATTAACTAGCTAGAATACTAGTTATCAAAACAATATTTACAGCTATTTCTTTCAGATAAATATAACAATGTGTTTTACCGATAACACAGTTCCGTTTTACCGTCCTATCCTTCTCTTTGTTTTCTTTATTCATTATCTACTTGATCTTAGCGCATAGTACGGCGTTTAAAGCAAACGCCGTACTATGCGCTAAGATCAATCTTGTGTTATTATTAATTATACGCTTTGTTTAACTGATACAATATTTTCATCGTTTATATTTTATGTGTAGTAACTAGTTATCATTGTTTATTTTATTGTCTAGTTTGTGTTTGATGATTTATGTGCAAAAGGTGAGCTCTTCAGTAAGTACTGGTAAGTATCGATAAGTTTTAGTATCGTTATGTTCGTCTATATGGCTAGGTTAGAATATAAGTTCTCCATGGGTGTTGTAGAACCAACAGGGCAAATGTTCATTAGATGATGGGCAGCAGCATCTATATGCCAAATCATTGCGACTATGAAACCGCCTGCCAAGCGTTAATACGTCCAGAATATATAGTAAGAAATCGATTGGGGAAGACATTTGCTAAACAGATGGTCTGAGAACAGTGGAGAAAGCAACGCCACTGCATTCCCGTCATTATTTAATTTGCGCATTGGAAATTATTTCACTGTCAGTTTGCGTCCAACTTGTTTGACAATTGTTACTGGTGGTAATGTTTCACAAAACTCAACGGTCACCGGCAAAACTTTGCCGAGCATCTGGTAGGGACCAGGAATCAATACAAAATCTTTGTCGGAGTAATGAGCTAGCTATTCTGACCGAGTCTTCTGTAAGTGAGAAATATCTAAATATGATCTTCTGAATTTTATAATCAAATCAAATTTTAAAATTCTGCACAGAGAAATAGTAATGGCAGGCTGATCCCAAAGGATCGAAGTGTAAAGAGACATTTTCATGGATCCATGATAAGAAATCGATAATAATAAATTCAAATAACGTTACTGTAAGAGCTACCACAATAAGGCGTTTGCTATTTTTCTGCGATATATACACTTTTTCTATAGCGATTCCTAACCTCCCTTAATTTACATACCTACCTATACATTTCAATTTTATTACATCGTGTGTTATAAAATAGATAATATTGATATGTCAATAGGTAAAATCATTTATCACACGCCGTCTCCAAAACAATCTGGCGACACCCTCTGGCACCCGATGCAAATTTGATTCCCGGCCAAATCCTGGGGGATTGGTAGTGAATCCCGCGGGATCCGACAAACAGAATAACGTTGTCGATGTGACGCGCGAATAAATTTATGTTTGTGAAAAACGTAATCTTACAGAAGATGAGGACTAAATTTTGCCCCGTGCTTTGTTTTTTAGTAATAAGGTTTGAGATGAACAAGTTCGTTTAAGACAAATTGGTTTTAAGCAAGATTTATCGTCCAAAAGTTTAGTAAATATGAATAACGGACGCTGGTTTTCGATGAGGAGCTTCCAAACTGGTAAATCAGAGTGACCTAACAAGAATGTCTCAATTTCAATCAAAAATATACTGCATTTAGCGTTGTTCTCCTGCTCTGACTTGGATCACTCAAGCTGGACGAGATCTGGAGAAGAAGATACCATCGCGGCACTTTGCTGCCGAGGAATTCTCTCTGGATTATAAGGACAATAGTATAATTTGAGTTAGACTGTGAATAATTTTAAGGAAGAGACGCATAATTATAAAATTTATTTACTAGAATATGTTACGAATAGATGTTACCTAAGATATATTACTACGACATATTCCATTGATGAAATCACAGGACCAATCGATAGGGAGCAGTAGACATGGCATAAAATTAAATGAAATGTGAGATGTCGATTGAAATATACATTACTCGTCGTATTCACACATAAGAGAAATGTCCATTCTTCATTCGACTTGCAATGAATGTTATCGTCACATTTTCAGTAGAGATAGAATCATTCGGCGTTATGTCCAATTAGAAATTTCTCGCAAGAACCCAGGATCGTCTTCCTGTGGGTTCTACTCTATAGAAAAAAGGTATAAAGAGAAAGTATGCTATATGTACTGTTATTCCACTTTCATCAAAAAAATCACTTTTTTGTTAAAACGATTACATACAAAATCAACCACAGTACAAAACAGACGGCTGTTTGTCTTGTCTAGTGATCAGTACCGCTACTAATCTAGACGTCCCAGGTCCGATTCTAGGTAGACCAGATGTTTGTATAATGAGTTTGTTTAATATCAAATATTTACATAGATAAATAATTATCTTTTTTATTTCTGCGTTATCTAGAAGCCATAACACAAACTCTTTTGCTTCATCAGATTTTGGAATAATTTCGAGTATAAAAAACAGGTTTACGCCTATTCTCACAAACTGTAAACTATCTCGACTGCGTTTGCTGAAGTTCATATTATGATAGTTGAAACAGATCTGGCGAATGTTTTGTGATCTCACAATGTTGGATGCGAACAGAAAATACTAAACTTGAGAATTGGAATAATCCCTATGAATATTACATAAGACTCAAGTAAACTTAGTAGTTTATATCTCTATATATTTTATTGTTTACTTCCTCCTGTAGTCTTGCGAGACCCTTTTTCGAAATAAAAACATCACTTGCAATCTTATCATCATCATCATCATCATCATATGGTACATCATACAGCGAAATTACTTTCTAAGTGCAAATTAACAGGTTTGCGTGTTAGAACTAAGGTATTTCAGCTTTAATATCCTGTTAAACAAAAGTCGTATTGATTCAACCACTAGAAATATATTTCTATACATATAATTTAAAAAAAATGTTGCTTACAAAGCCTTACCACAAATCAGGGGATCTGTCTTGTCTGGACATGATTTCGCTTTTGTTTTACGAGAATCCTTTTAAAACTGACACTCAATTATATAATGCTAATAGAACTCTCCAGAAGTACAGAGCTGTTTCATTTTCAGAACAGGGTTCATCATTCAAAGCCGGAGGTCAAGACATGTCAAAGTCAGCCTTGATTCAAAAACAAGTGGCTCTAATTGAAAATTCACAAAAAATATTGGATCAGCAGATGTATTCGAACGATAATCAATCAATCTTGTTGACGCGTAAACTCGCAGAATCATTGAAAACATCCCTTTGGTAGCATCGTTTGATAGTCTGAAATTTGTTTTCGATGCTTTATCCATAGGCTTCTAATAAATCACTGGAAGGAAAGAATATTTGAGGCTTTCACCCTTAGTATTTTCAATTGAAACAACCTTCAGCGTACTGAGATTATTGTCACATTCACGCTTTAGTGTCGCTAAAAGCCCGTCAACTGCGATGCAATTCGTCAATTCAGCGCCTTTTACGTCCTATTTGGATTCGTATCTGTTATAACAAGCGAAAACAAGGTTATTTTACAAAATAACATCCCATAACTCACAGTGGACAGCCAGCGTGACTGATGTCATCTATTATGACATTATACAGCAAGATCTCCATCATTTTGCCAATGATATAATGTGGAAGTAGGTCACACCAGCTCAATATGGCACGGCCTCGGTGTCGGTTTGCAGAAACGTAATATGCACCTACATTTGTGATATCCGTTTAAAACAACTCGCATTATAAACGGCTATAAAGGGAACGAAGTTGCGTTTGCGGTAATGAGTTGTAGAACGAAAGTTTGTAGCAGCAACACAATTAAACAATTTAATGCATTATCTTTTTAGTAGGCTATATAATACTTTTCTTTAATATTGTTTTTAATAAAATGTCTAATAATGTGCATAACCGGCTCCTATACTGTCAAGTGTCAACATATCGCTTTCTCTTGATTTCTTGATATATTCCCAACTTCCAAGATCCTACGAGGCTATGGTAACCTCTTACAATCAGGCAGGCCGTACGCTTGTTTGCTGTCCTTGTCGTGTAAAAAAGTGAGGATATTTCAGTTTTAAGAGAAAGACTGATTCAAGCCCAAAAGTATCATACTTTGAGTATGAGTTATACTCAAAGATATGACAGACGAAATACGTTAAATAATAATATTTATACACTCACACCTATTATCTAGCCCAAAGTAAGCATCATTAAGAGCTTGTGTTATGGATACTAGATAACGGAGAAATAATTATAATAATATGTATATTAATCAATCAACATCCATGACTCGTAAACAAATGCTCGTACTCATCATACAAACACTTGCTCCTACCGGAATCCGAACCCGGGACCTTTTGATCGAGTAGCCTGCATAGAAAAGGGCACAGACCGCTCGACCAGACGGTCGTTAAATCGTTGCTGGACTTTAATTGCCTGCTTCCTAGACAATAATGAAGTTTCATATTTTTAGATAGAGGAGCTGGATAGCGCTGGCTCTCTGAAACATATGGGTTCATATCAAATTAATAGTTAAAATACAAATCGTGCATAGCATTTAATATTGCACATCTGTAAAGTTGATTTGCTATCAAATAAACCTGTATTGATTTTGTAACAGTACGGAATGAGAATTACGGGAGTTACCAAATAAAGAAAACTGACAAATGAGGCAGAAAACACGTTTTGAAATATATATGTTTCTCACAAAAAAAACACGGATTAAATAATGAGATGACATATAAACTTTGCTCCAGGTATTTTTACTTGCTTAAAACATCCATCTGTTAGAAAACAATATAGGAGTTACAAGCAAGACAATATCCTGAGTCCTGACACATTTTGAATTTTTCCCGCTAATATATTTATGCTAGCGATGTAGTAACAGGAACCCGTGTAAATCGTTCCCCGCATAGGTATTTAGATAACGGACGACACCGCTTCTAATCCGATGGCTTAACTTTCAAAAGATCCCAAGCGTTCAGTCACTTCACAGTGAATGGACGAAGATGGTGTGGCTTCTTTACTTTAGATTCACCCCTAAATAGGATTAAAGCCAACTAAAGTCCTCCAGTTTAAATCAAGACAGGATTTTTCTGATCAACTAAAAGTAGTTAAATGAAACTATGATAAGTATACATCATATTAACCTGAATCACTTCGCTGATGATGACGGCAACATTAAAAATGAACATGAAAATGAAATGGTATCTTATACAATAACATATCAGAAGAATGATGTATTTCCTTATCAGGATGTTCTAGGAAACTACGCAACTCTGTAAAATTACCGTCTTGAAATTTTGAGATGTCACACAATAGTTATCGAATTACTGATCCCCAGTGCGATTAAGCTTTGAGGTTTTAGTGTTATGCAATAGGATCGTCTGCTTGTTTAGTAATTTAATGCTACAGAAACGGTTAAATACTTTCAGAAATATATTTTGTTGACACTTCATGGTGCACAAACTTTAAAGCTTTTAATAATTTGGACGTAATGATTTTGGATAACAGACTACATATAATTAGTAGCCTTAAGACTTCATAATCACCAGCCTATAATGTACATATATGTCCCACTGTGGGCACAAGCCTTCCTGATCGTAAGAACGAACGTATGAGGAGTTTGGGCCATAACAAAGGTTACTGTTACAAATTTTGATTGATTCATCCCGGGATCGACCATTGCGAAAGTTGCTTTGTTTTCGTAATGGAACTCCACCTATAAGACTTATTAGCTTCAAACATTAAAAGCAACATTGCATCATTTATTCTCAGCTAAAGCTAAGCTTCTCCAGCTAATCTCGTTGAAGCGGTGGTAAGTATAAATTATGACGATTTAATAGAATTTTATTTGAGCCCATTTCAATAATTAGCTTTTAGACTTTTTAAAGATGGTTCTATTAAACTATTTAATTATTGGAATCTGTATGATAATCTTTTCAAATTGTGTTAAAGATGTATTTTGATCATGATGGAGTGTTATGGATTTTGATATTTTATTTATTTATTTTACTATCTTTTTATTTACTGCTTTCAAACTAACACTGCCGTGATGCAAAAACTCGCTTTGTTTAAAGTTTCAGAATGCTTTCATGCTTTATTTTGTTTCGTTCTAATTTAGAGGTTAATAACCATAATTCCGTGTTCATGTAAACCTAAAGATTTATGATTTATTATTGAATTCTGTCTTTTGGACATAAAATCATTAGTTAATCATTAGTTCATGTTTTCCCGAACTTGATCTAAATTAAAATTGGTGTAAATATACAATGTATACCGTAGCCAATGGACACTTTATCTTCGCTATATTACGCGTTACCTTATCTGTAAAAATCAATAAGAAAGTTTATGTTGCCAGCATAGAAGCAAGGGGAGTGCGTATAGTATTTCATTGTAAACAATATCAATTATTATTTACTTCTGGTTGTCTCCTAATTAGATACCTTCCAACACGCTTTGTCAACATCTCATATGGACAGTTTGGTCGACATCGGCTCTTGTCCCAAATTTCTGTTTTCCGTGTTCCGTATATGAGGCTCTCATCTCCGACAATTGGCAACCCTAACTTGACAGTTATGCCTCACGGCATATCGACACTTAACTTTAAGTGAGATTGTAGTCAAATGCTTTCAAAAAAACTTCGTACCGAGTAAATCACGAGAAACAGCACTTACATATTTAGGGTATTCCCTTCTTGCAAGTAGCTGTTCCCCTAATATACTCGGGCAACGACATACCCCAATTAAGCCAGGAATACTTTTTCGCTGGACTTTTTTTTTACTTTTGGGAATATTCCCAATTTCTCACCCTTGTGAGTCCTGCGCTGATTCATTATTCAAGAGATTCCGTTGGTTGATGACGAGTAATATTCTGCTGGCTTAAGGCGTTTGCAGACTCTTGTCTAATATTATAATTTTATAAGTCTTAAAATATGTTTTTCTAGTTACTTTTCTTTTCGTATCAAAAGAGCATCTTTTCATGTCTCTTTTAAAGGCATTATGCTTTGAACTACGAGCATGATATCCATTATACCGTCGCACGTAGATGCCCACCACTGTCAGTCCCCTCTTCTGGGGCTGTGCAAGCTGCACAAGGTCAAATCCTTGCCTCCTCGATAGGTAGGTTTATTCAGCTGTGATCTGCAAAGTCTGACGTATCGTAGATAGATATATATCATTTTTATGTGGTCCTACACTCTAAATCAAATAAAAATTACCAAAAAACCTTTCCTCTTAAATCTCTGCCTTTGGTGCTCAGATGAAATATTGCGTAGACATATATTATTTATAACTCATTTTTTATTACTGCATTAATATTACCGCTTTCGTCTATACAGATCTTACGGTCTACGAGCTGAACCAGGAATTGGTATTTCTTTAGCATCTATAAACGTGGATTTGTTGATCGTAAAATAGTCACAAAACAAAGGGAATAAAATATGTGTTTACTTAATAAAAACGAATTATTTTTGAAGAAGTCTGCCGACTGTATTTATTTGCCGTAACTCGGCAGCATTTGGATTATGTTAATACATTTTATTGTTTACTAGCTACCGCCTTTTACTAGCTCCTTCTTTTGGATATTGGATATTGTGTTCCAGGCCCAGTTGGTAACCATTTTATAGTATAGATCTCTTACTAATATGCTTGTCAATCATGCACACATGTATCTTGTTTCGAAGACCAAATCTTCTAACGTCATATTTTATTCCTCAATATATATAATCTATCATCATCATCATCAGCCTATGTACGCCCCACTGCCAGGCACAGGCCTTCCTACATGGTAGAAACACATGAGGAGCTTGGGCCATAACACCACCACGCTGGCCCAATGCGGGTTGGTGGGCTAAAGCGGTTGCAGTAACAACCGGCACCAACGGCTTAACGTGCCTTCCAAAGCACGGGGGAGCGCGAGATTATAAATTTGATTAACCCATCCCGGGACAGACCAGGGCTAAAGTTGCTTTGTTTTCGTAATCGAAACCAGAGTGCTCAAACGACTACGCGACTACTACAGAGTGCGCGAGAAACGACACCACGCAGGCGGAGTCGCGGGCGGAGACTAGTAAATAATAATTATGACCTTTTTTTTTTAGGTTTCCGTACCGTAAAACGGGCCACTATTACTAAGACTCCGCTGTCCGTCCGTCCGTCTATCACCAGGCTGTATCTGTATCTCATGAGCCGTGATAGTTATACAGTTGCAATTTATACAGAAGACGTATTTCTGTTGCCGCTATAACAACAAATACTAATAAACAGAATAAAATAAATATTGCTCACTATTGATAACGGCAACGGGTAGACGCTCGTTTATAGATAATGCTACGGAACCCTTCGTGTGCGAGTCCGACTCGCACTTGGCCAGTTTTTTTGTAAGTAAGCTGTCTAGCCCTATAAATAATATGAAAAAATCTTCACCCAATACTTGGTCACGTCCACGAAAGTCCATATCTAGTTAACGCCGTAGGCTAGAAATTAAGATGGCGGAGGGCAAACGGGACTTCAGAGGAGGGTGCGCGATCTTTTATGCATACGAATCTGAACAAAGATTCCTTTTGTGACGCAAACACGCGCTGAAATGCTCTCGAAATGCCCCGAGGTTGATATGAATGGAGGGTAGTCACGATTATCATCTTATTCTTTTAAATATAAGAGGTAATCTTTACAATCAATGCCGAGATTTTTGGGAACTCTCCAGTTAGCTTAACAAGGGGGACTGGCAAATTTTAGTGAGGTGTATTGGGCGCGCGATCGGGATGCCACCCCCTTTTACTGAAGGTTGCAGCTAATTACCACTTCTTAGTGGTGTTGTGTGCCTGCAGTGAGTCTCCGAGGAAGCTTTATGTCGGGAGAAGGGAGACTCGTCTCCTAAGTTATTAACTTTTGTTGATAAACGTATGACGTGTCTGTCTGTGTGTCTGTCTATGGCATCGTAGATCCTAAACAAATGGACCAATTTTGATTCGGATTTTTTTTGTTTGAAATCTGACGTGATCAGGTTGGTTCTTAGCTATAATTTATAAAGATCATTTCAGGCGTTTGATGAATCATCATCACCAGCCTTTATACGTCCCACTGCTGGGCACAGGCCTTCCTTCATAGGAGAAACACATGAGGAGTTGGGGCCGTAACACCACCACGCTGGCCCAATGCGGGTTGGTGGGTTAAAGCGGTTGCAGGAACAACCGGGACCAACGGCTTAACGTGCCTTCCGAAGCACGGAGGAGCTCGAGATAACAAACTTTGATTGACCCATCCCAGGATCGACCATGGCGAAAGTTGCTTTGTTTTTCGTATCGAAACCAGAGCGCTCAAACCAAAACGCCACCGAGCTCATCGAGTGTGATGAATATCGGTTTATTTTCTACTTGAAAAAAGTGTTTTACTAAATTTCTCGGATGTTAGATAGATGACCAATGAGGCCGGGGGTTACTTAAAATTTTATTTTTTCCTTAAATTTCGTGAGACCCTAATTTTTTTAACTCCATTTGAGCTTATAAACACATAACGAGGAGGTAAGATTTATTTGTCTTAATTCTTACTTGGAAGTGACGAATCATAATTTTTACGAGGAATATCCTATTAGTTTTCTTCATCAGCCAACTTATTATAAGCCATTTTGCATTAGACATAAAGCTCACATTTATGATACACTGTAAATCCTACAAATCCTGTCAATAAACATATATTATAAATGCGAAAGTTTGTTTATTTACTAGCTACTTGGGTGAAATTTTGGCACAGAGATAGATTAAAGAGTGAAGTAAAATATAGGATACTTTTTCTCCCAGAAATACTTTCCCATTAGCTAACGCAGACGAAGTCGCGGGAGAAGCTAGTAGCTCATAAATCTCATAATGCAAAAGTTTTTCGTGTGCTTTTTGGTAGTTTTCCTAAGTGCATTTACGCCCAAACCGACAAAAGAAAGTCTCTGACCACATTACTTAACACAAAACTATACGAGGCTTAATGTTTTGTGCTACACCACAGGCGAAATTTAATTTTTACTCGTGTTTCAGGTCAGCCTTACAAATCGACCTTAATTTGAAACGCTGCCGAGATGATAACCTTCATCCCTTGAGGGTAGTTTTGGAAATTACGGAACGTGAAGTTATTAAAAAATAACGAAGTTTTTTTGAGTTTATCACCAGTTCTTGTAATAGAGACGCCTTCTAAGTAAAAAATAAGCTTTCAAATGCTGATTTGATATCTACTAAATTAATTAGATTTGATACCGCAACATTGCGAGCACGGATCTCTCGACGAACTTTGACGTTTCGTATTGACAAAACCGTTTTACCGAGTTCTAATTTCGAAATTTGTATGAAGGAATCCGTTATGTCATTTTAATGTCTATTTTAGTCGATGGACAGATCCATGCTCGCAGGGCTAAACTTACACCTTTACTAAGGAGCGTATTTAACGTGACGGGGTCCATAAACGCTATGTTTCTGCCAAAGTCACGCACTGAACACCGCGAAACAGGCTTTGTTTATTTTACCGAGCGCATGCACGTGCTGCGCGCCGCTAAAATTGTTAATAAATTCAGGGTTGTCACTGTAAGATTTGCTAAAAATATTTTAAAATTAAAATAAGTTTTGCATTTATAATATTACTAGTTGCCCGCCCCAGCTTCGCACGGATGGTGTACTTAGTAAAAAAATTAGTCCAATTTATCTTTTTATTTGTCTTCATTAGCAATGTAATAAACATTCGAGTGGTGTCTTGTCAAAATATTGAAGATCTCCCCCACTGCTTTCTGTACTCGCTTACTCTTTTTATTCTTAACGTGCTAACTCTTCGTCTTCATCTCACATGAGACGGTTAGTGATGATTTTTCGCATGTGGTGTTTACCTATAAGTAATTGTTGCACTTATCTATGTAACTGTGAAATGTGTGTGTTTTTTTTTCTTATACTGTACACAATTGTTGGCGAACCAAATAAATAAATGATAAGGCAAAAGACGGAAGCGAGCTATCTCGTGCCCTCTTTGACCACAGAGCACAGTTTTTGAAAATGCTTATTTTTTATAGTAAGAGGTCTTGTCCTGAAAATAAGAAACCTATGTTTTTTCTATCAAAACAGAATCATCTAATTTGTACAGTCGTTTGGAAGTCATGCGCGTACATACGTTTCGTCGAATTATATTTTTATTCATACAGATTAAGTGGGTAGTGGCAGCCCTAGTTACAACTCGCCGGTTTTATACGAGGCATAAAAAAGCTGTTTTGCTGAGCAATGCCCTATTTTTATCGCGTTTCCTGTGGTGGTGATGAAATATATGGAGCAATTTTAGTCGTACACATTTTTGGGAATTATATCTTCACGTGAAAACTGTTTTGCGAAATTTTTGAAATGAGAATACAGCAATTGTTTGACCTGAAAAGCTAGGGTTCCTATAATATGTCTTTTGGTGCTCAATAAATTTAATTTCACCGAGGAAGTTTTTGGTAACCCGTGAGATATGTGCCTCATCCATTAAACTTGTCCTGTTTCGCTTTAGTCTAGCTAGACCTTTTCGTACGGTAGAGTACTTATCGCAATCTCTGCCATGCGACGAAGGCTAAACAGCTTGTATTGGGTCTATTTACAGACAGCAGTGCTATTTAATTAGTAATAAGGGTCATTTTTCAACTGCATATAGAGTGTAACCACTACGAAAGCCGCCTCTATCACCATCGGAGTAAGAGCACGAAGAGTCTTGAAGTCGAACTGTTATGCTTAATGTGCTGTCGCTTGTACACTTCATGTAAAATAGACAAACAAAAGTTGCAGCTAATTAGCAATAACCTCGAGAAATCAAGGACTTACGTAAGAGAAACATAGTTCCTGACGTAGTTCATATCATAGGATTAACAAGTAGAAGTGAACACAGAATGTAGACCGATGGGACGTTAAAGTTCTAGAATGGCACGTCCCGGAAAGCGCAAAGTAGGAAGGCCTCCCACTAGATAGAACAACATGGTCAGGTCGCGGGGAGCCGTTGGATGCAGGTGAAGCAGAACCATTCCGTTTGGATTGCAAATCGATGAGGGAGGTCTGTGTTTGTACAGGGTGACGGCAACACGACGAGTAAATTAAAACATGGGCTATATTAGTTTATAGAAATGTTTTGCAACTATCAAATACATCTTATTCATATAGAGGGATTGAGTGCCATGCTACTACTGTTAATTATGTTACTAGATAATTAAAATAAGTTACTTATAAACCAAATAATTACTTCTTTGTCTTATTTGGTATGGACTGTGCCAAGTTAATTCATAATCCAGTTTAAGTGGAGCTGTTGTTTTTGTATATTTTGTTTAAAGTAAATGCTGTGCGCAGCAGTTATCGGAATTAAATTTAAATGTAATATCTAAAGTAACATAATGAAACGATGTTTTAAATTGTGTTCTGTAGCAGTGCCTTTTAAATAAATAAATATGAGTGGATACTTTCAAGACATTTCTGTGAAATAATGCAGCCAGTGTTATATTATTTCATAGATGTCATGAAATTATCAAATGAATAAGATGTATTTAAAAGTTGCAAAACATTACCCATGCTTTAATTTATTACTGTCGTATTTTGATACCACTCTCACCAACCTGTATGCTATACAGGACATCAAACCATGATATGATATGATTTCCAAAACGTTCATTTTACATATAAATGTACACCGCAGTGTTACCTTTCTGTTATCGATATAAACGATCAATAGTAATAGTATGTCGAACAGTAGCTGTCAGTTTCAATTTCCTGCGGGGATCGCATTAACATAAAATGATTCGTTGGCTATTGATGCACGGTCCAGGGCAGATGCAAGGAAGTTACACATCGCTGAGCTGCTGTTCCATTGTAAGCTAATTTTAAGGAAGTTTAGTAACTCGTTGCTTTAAAAATTTTAAATAAAAATTAAAACCGATTTCAAAAAACTGAAAAGGATAAAATAATTAAATTTGAGTAGGTAGGTACTCATCCCCTAGAAACATATTTTTTGGAGTCGGTGCTTTACTTTCTATTGTTTTTGGAAACAACTTAGCACCAACTCCAAAAAATATGTTTTTAGGGGATGAGTACCTACCTAGTCAAATTTAATTATTTTATTCTCTTCAGTTTTTTGAAGTCGGTTTTAATCTTTGTTTAAAAAGTAATTAAAATATAAAACTAGAAACTACAATGTAAATTAGCGCGATCGAGGCCCTGATCGCGCTAATTTACACTGAATTTACCGAAGCAAAACTAAAACGTTTTGTTGCGCACAATTTGTGTTGCGCGAAACATTTAAACGGCCACCAACTAGTTTTTTTTCGAAACCTACGTTAATGTCTTTGATTATAATTATATAACATATTTATTAAATTTAAATTACGTCGATTAATTAAAGAAAAACTTTTTAAATTGAGTATATGTATACGTCGCTTTTTGACAGCATCTACATACAAAGACGTTACTATGGCAACCATCTATGGGAACGTATTTACCGCTGTCGGACGGACGTTTTAGCAAATAAGCCTAGCAACTTTGCAAAAAACGTCAATAATGTTTGTTGGACAGCGGAAAATACGTTACCATGATGGTTACCATAGTAACGTTTTAAATGCCGTCAAAAACCGATGGATATATTAAAATTTACTCAATTTAGAAAGTTTTTATTTTATTAATTTATATAATTTAAACTTAATAAATATGTAATATAATATAATTAAAATCAAAGAAATCAACGTATGTTCCGAAAAAGGCTTGGCAGTTTAAATGTTTTGCGCAACACAAATTGTCCGCAACAGAACGTTTTGGTATTGCTGCAATCAGGGCCCTGCAGTTGGTGTCTCTGCATATGGACTCTTCTTACCGCTTCACATCAGGTGGTGTCATTTCCGTGCTTTGTTTGGAAATAAGTACTTTCTCCACTTTTGTTCTCATTGATCGTCTACGCACGCGATAACCTTCCAACATTTTTATTGTAGAATTGTTTTTTTAAGCGCAGTATGAAAAAAATCTTAAAATGTTTTCTGTGTTTAACATTTAACTCTGACTTTAGCTAATGTAAATTTTAATCTTTTAATCCGTTACAGAGGAGCTCGGTGGCGTAGTGACTTAGGCTCTCTGGTTTCGATACCGAAAATGAAGCAACTTTAACGTGGTGGATCCTGGGATGGGTCTATCACAGTTTGTAATCTCGAGCTCATCCGTGTTTCGGAAGTCATTAAGCCGTTGGTCCCAGTTGTTACTGCAACCGCTTTAGCTCATCAACCCGCATTGGGCCAGTGCGGTGGCGATATGGCCCAAACTCCTTATGTGTTTCACCAATGTAGGAAGGCCTGTGACCAACAGTGGGATGTATAAAGGCTGCTGATGATGGTGAATTGGTGATATCTACAAATGAAATAGAGGCTGAGAGTGCACCTGAATGTAATATTTTAGCATAGCTATCAAGTTTCGCCGTATAGTAAGCCAACATTTGTGAAGTACCTACAAAGGGTGGAAGCTTTGCAAGTTACACGCTCAAGAGATTTGTTCTTATCAACGTGGATTGGAAATAAATTGCTTTGGGAGTTAGGCTGTGGGTTAAGTCGGAAGCGTAAGAGTGGTTACTTAAAGTACTAGCGGAAACTGGACCATAGGGAAACGTCAATAGTTATGTAATGTTTTTGTGTAGTTTTATAAAAACTTAAACGATACGGTGTCACCGCTAATCTGATTTGAATGAATGAATAGAAAATGTTTATTTGGATACTTACTCATAATTATCTTAAAAATGTAAATTTGATAAAATGCACTCATAATGGTGCCCACTCAGCTTTAAGTGACGGTAGCAAGCCGTGAGGTTTTCAGTGAGACCAGTAATGATATTGTTTCATTAATAATAACAGCAGCTGATAAAATTAAATAAGTATTACTTAGTACAACTAGAGACAACTATTATACATGACATCAATTTACAAATAGCTTAATAACGTAAATTTTATGTGTATTTGTGCGTACGTGCGTCAGTGTGTGCGGGCGTATGTGTGTGATTTAGATGAAATTTGACATAACGATAGTTTACATCATGAGAAAGAACATAGGCTATCTTTTTCGCCGCGGGCGTCCACTAGCATTATCGTAGATTACTTGAAGTTTTATACGCCGCGACTGACCAACCAGAGCAGTGCCCAGTATAAGTTACCATCGAATTGAAACGAAAACGTTGGTCGTCGTGATAACTGTCAAATTGTATGGAAACGGCAGCAGCGCGTCTGTTGTGGATTATTGGAAACTACTTTTTATACAGGGTGGTGCTGTCAATACGACAATAAATTAAAACATGGGCTATATTAATCTATAGAAATGGTTTGGAAATAATTTCTCGACATTTTTATGAAATATTGCAGCCAATGTTATATTATTTCATACAAATGTCATGAAATTATCAAACGAATAAGATGTTTTTGAAAGTGGCAAACTATTTCTATGAACTAATATAGCCCATGTTTAAAATTATCGTATTGAAAGCTCCACCCTGTATAGGAATTTGAGTTGTGAAGACGACGATTATCGTTTGCGTTGTTTCGATTGAAACTTACACTGGGGATACAGAAGTAGTTGTTTTCGTAGTCCCAACACCACTGGTACTATTACGCCCGCCAGTGAGCTCTCTATAAAAGTTTTTCATTGTTGTTACTTGTATATTTTAACGAAAGCTTGTCACTTAGACCCGTGACTCGAAAATCACTAAAGGATTTTTCTTGTTAAAATATAGACATCACGTGTTATCGCTAAATTTCTGCTGGGAGAGTGTTGGTAGCGTTTGAATGGTTCAGCTTACTAAGAAGAATATAGTGCTGAGCTGTAATGACTTTAGTTGAAGGTCACTGCCACCTATTTATTACCACTTAGTGGCAGAAGTATTCTTATTACCAAGGCGATACTGCCACTTATTGGGGGAAGTACAATCGGAGGGTTTTGTGGCTTAGCTTTAGAAAAATGCTTACTAATATTATAAATGCGAAAGTAGCTCAACCTGTATGTCTGACTGTTACGTTTTCACTTTTAAACCGCGCTGATCCGATTTAGATGAAATTTGGCATGGATATAGATTACAGCCTGAGAAATGACTTGACCTATTATTATTTGAAGTACTTGTGGAAACTGGACCAGGTTACGGAATGTCTATAATTATGTACAGTTTTTGTGCAGTTTTATAAAAACTTTAACGATATGTTTTTGGATACAAAGTAAAAAACGTACCTAATCCATACTAAAGTAAAGCTAGCATGAAACTAACTCATAGTCTGTCTATCTGTCTTGTCTGTTATGGCGGCTGTACACTCTCGCCGAGACACCCCGAGACAGGCAGAGTGCGAGAGTGTACATGGTAGCTCTCGGCTCGCCTTGGGATGTCTCGGACACACTCGCCCGCTCTCGCTCCCGTGTCGGTTTTTTGCGCCCGAGTCAAAGAGTCTCGACAAGTCTCGCGAGGAACGGCGAGAGCATTGATGTACACTCCCGCGTGCTTCAGTGCAAACTACTCTCTGCTTCAACTTTTCTAATCTGTGATACGTGTGTAAAAGTAGTTATGGTGCTATGACGAACAGCAACGAATTAAATATGTGAAACAATGAATCCGAATTAAACTTCATAGAAATATTTCAAACGTAACCCGTATTATGGGAACCAAATCACAAATTTCATAAAGACAGAAAACGTTTATATGACGCTTGGGTTAGGGACGGGGTCTCTCCTATGCCAGTTCACCACCGCCGAGTGTGGACCGCGTGTATGCTTCGGGGATCTAGTGTACTCGCTTTACCGAGGTCCTCGCGACGGGAGATGCCCCTCGCGATCCGAGGGCATCTCCACCCCACCTCGTCGAAGAGCCCGGCAAGGGCCGCTGTGGCCGTGTTGCGGAAGCCATACCATCCCTGTGGCACGGCCGTGAAGCAGCGAGACGGAACACCGCTGGTTTTTAGTGGGTAGGACGGGACTTGCACTTTAGAGCCCGGGAGTCCCACATACCCCTCCTATGTTCCCCGCATGGGAGGGCAACCCGTAAATGGGTTTTCCAGTCGCAGCAAGAAAAAAAAATAAAGGATATCGGATCAAACTGGATTCTCTCCTCTTACGCCACTTCGTTTTAATTTTTTTTTTGTATGGTACGCGTGTGCATACATAAAATAATTGATAGCGCATAGCGCGACAGCGGAAGCAACTTGTATTGCATCTGCGTCCATTGTCCTTGGCATCACGACTCTAACTGAAATGGCGCGAGTGTACAGGGCCACCACTCGAGCTTGCGCTCCTCGCCCGAGAGTCTCGGCGAGACATAACGAGAGGTCTCGGCCGAGAGTGTACAGCCGCCATTACGGCCTGGCCACGAACTCACCGCACGCGCATCCTGCGACTCGCGAATCGGCAACCACTGCGCACTGTCTCGATGTCGGCTTCGCAGCGCGTCGTCGTGACCGCGCAGTGGTTGCCGAGTCGCCGCCGTCGCCGTCGCCCGTTCCCGTGGCCAGGCCCTTACGGTGTCATCTCTAAACTTATTGAGATGAAATTTGGCATAACGATAGTTTACTCAACGTCATGAGAAAGAACATAGGCTATCTTTTGACGCGATAACCGACATCACGCGGGCGGAGCTGCGGGCAGAGCCGTGGGTGGCCACTAGTACTTCACTTATGGTGTAGTCACCTAATTTTTAGCTTTTGAATTAAATATGCCTAAACATAAACATAAACATTTTCAAAACTTTTTATAGGTTAAGACAAATAAATGATAATGATTAAAGTAATAATATATTTTTAGGACATATTTTTATAAAAAAAAGCTATAATGTATACCATTAGTCGTCGCCGCCATTTTAAATACAGTCCAATGCCCCATACCTACTTTGATTGAATAATAATGATTACTAAATAATTGTATGTTTCTTTATTTTCAGGTAAGCGGTCCATGTAAATGCACATTAGCATTAGAGTGAGTTTATGGTGTGTTTATGGTCGGTAAGTATAACAATACTGTAGTAGGTACTATGTTCTTAAAATGCTATAAATCAAGACTTGCAGTTTTTATTAGCACGATGACAACCATAGTTGTTTAATAACAGCTGATACTAATCTTAATTGTAATTTAGGTCATTGACCTCGAGTACAGGTTTCGTTTTATCTATATGGCCCAGGGTTGTCCAAAACAAGTAGTACTAATTACGTCCATATCGATATTTAACATCTGTTGCAGAATAAATTAAATTTAAACTTTTTAAACATTTCCTCAGAAAATTAAAATCTATTTATCTTTACATCGAAAAATATCAGTGACCTTGGTCCTGCCAAGGACCTTGGTAGCTCAGATGGTGAGAGCTTGTGAAAGGTTGCGGGTTTGATCGACGATTCGAAAGTGATTCTTGGGGGGCCTAATTGAATAAAGACATTTTCATCATCCCCGCCTCAGGACTAGATATTTTTGTATGTTAACTTTTTTTTCACACATTTATAATAATTAGAATATCTATCTATCTGATAAAAGTCTTTTCGTTCTTTCACTTCGAATGTGGGCTCTTCATGCTTCACTGTTCCTCGCGATTCGCGACCTGCGTGTAATGTCAGTTTGATCCCAGATATCAATCCACATTGGAGGCGTCTTCTCTTTACCTGTCTCCGGTGTTAGTGCCGTCTTAATGAAAATTTTTACTAAGCCTCATCATGTCCGTGTTGATTCTGCCCATTTTCATTTTTAGTCTCTTAAATTCTTCCACCGCATCTCCGACTGTTCCGGTTTCCAGAAACTACTCAATTCAGTTTTTCCTTACATAAAAAGTAAATTTTGTCTGAAGGCAGCTCTTCATAAAATTTGTGTTTTTACATCAGATGTTATACGCATGCGTGACCGGGCTACGCCGAACACATTGTACCATTTCCTTTATCTATTGAAATGCATAAAATATTACACCGCGACGCTAAATAATTGTATTTTCGCTCTTCCATATTTTCCCCTTAGGAAAACATGTTTTTTATGGGACAAAGTAAAAGGAAAAACTATAATAATATCTTTCTGTCGTTTAAGTGATGAAAATGTACTCATATCCTAGAAACAAATTTTTTGAGTCGGTACTTCATTTTCTATTGTTTCTGGAAACGACTTAGCACCAAGAAATATGTTTCTAGGGGATGAGGACCTAATAAAATTTAATTATTTTTTTCTTTTCAGTTTTTGAAGTTGGTGCTAATTATTGTTTAATTATTTATTTACAATTTTTAGTGATAACTTTCTAAAGTCAAAGCTAGATGGGTGACTGTCAGATTATATTGTGTCCTACTATCGTATCGTTCCAGTAAGAAGGTTATAGGAAATCAAAAATCCGCAATATAGCATACGTCGACGACTTCTCATATCAGTTATTTTGATTTAAAAGCCAATAAGCTTAATCAATTAGGTATAATTGATTTAAAAAATATATTACGGGACCAAATGGCAACTATCTATAACGCATCGAACAAAACAATAATCAAGTAAATCGGATCAGAAATCTCGGCGTAATCGGTGTACATACATAGAAAAAAAGAAAAAAAAACATATTAACCGAATTAACAACCTCCTTGTTTTTGAAGTCAGTTAAAAAGGCAGTCTTATCGCTGTAACCAGCCAGACAACCATAAAGAGTTTACTTACAAATAAAAGTGATAGGTGCGAAAAACTAAGTCGATTGAGCCATAAAATCTTTAATCGTCCATCGCTGATTCGAAGGAAGAATGTCGGACCAATAATAAAACTCCAGCCCCCTTATTCACAACTGTCGGAAAAGATACGAATTTCGGAAACTCCTAGCTGTCCCTTTTTATCACGATGCGTCAAAGCGAGACGGCATGTGACTTTACGAATCAAATCCGTGATCCGACTAGACCTGAGTCGATCGTGATTGGTCGAATCTCTTTGATTCGATCACTATTCATTCAGGAGCGATCGGGTCGCGAGCCACAAAAAGATTCGATCACTGAGATCGATGTTTACGCGGACTCGACCACTCACTTTGTTTCGAAAGACAAAATTTTCTATTTACACAGTGATAAAATCTAATCATCGTGATTAAGAATTTGAATTAATAACACAAAACGAACAAATACATTATAAAAATATTGATATTATTTTTAAAATACTTAATACTATCTATTATTTATAACCTCGAAACATAATTACGTGTTCATTATATAACGCTATAACAACGCGCGCGCGACACGAATCGTACACAGTACCCAAAAGACCCGAGACCCACGTTGCGACCCGTGACGTGCGTGATCCACGACCCGTGAGCATAGAGAACCGAATCATGTGTTGTGCGGCTCGAAAACACTTGAGACTCGCGATCGATCATTTGATCGAATCATTGTGAGTCGATCACCTACCTAATAGGTCGTGATCGACCCGGGTCGCGGGAAATGATCGATCGACACAGGTCTAGATCCGACAGTTTCTGAATAAGGGGGCAGAACTTTGCAACAGCTCCCGATTGTAATACTATCGTGCTGCAGAAGGGTAACGTCACACTTTGGCATACAGCAGAATTCAGAGTCAGGCGACTTTCGTGGCGAGTGAAGTACAGTCGGCAGCACATCAAGCGTGACAGTTTGACCTTGAGACCGCCCTTACTCAGTTCGTAATAGAGGTGGCTTTCGTAGTGCACCTGTTACACTTGACTTGCTGTCGTCTGTACATTCCCGACACAGTGTCAGGCGAAAGTGTCTGATCTGAAATGGTCTAAAACCACTTGGCATTTTAATCTGGCAATCACCATCAAGTTGGTTTGACACGGATAGTGGCAAAACCCTCTGACTGTACCGCAAGTCTATCTGACACGTTTCATCTTTAGAAAACTTAGAACTTAATCCAAGTAGTCACATTCGGTATTTATCAAAACAAGCATTTAAGCAGTACTAACCCGATTACAAAATTTGGTCTTGGCAATTTACACTCAGAGTTTGTTGTTGATGACTTTCCGATATCCGCAATTAGATACAAGACGTAATGGACCCGATTCCGTCGTGCACGGCTTGAAATTCAGTTTAAGCTCAGTGCTACTCATTTTTTTTATTAATCACCAGCCTATACAAGGTGTTACAGAATTTCTGGGGTTGCGAGGGGTCAATACCTATCGTAGTTGTGTGTGTGCGTTTGGTATAGGTAACTGTGGTGTGTCGTGTGATATGCGATCGTATGCAGTTTTAGGGTTGTCACGGACAAGTGTGTTTTATTAATTTAATAGGAAAATAAAAGTGGTCTCAGGCCACAAAACATTTTCAGACGTAGGTACCTAAGTCTTGTCAAGGAACACAAGCACCTTTTTAAATTTATTAAGAACTTATGTAACTTTACTGAGTGGTAGGCCCGTATGTAGGGTCGTCTGGGTAGGTACCACCGCCTTTAATATTTCAGCCGTGAAACAGTTCGCTGTGTTTCGGATTAAAGGGAAAGGTAGCCAGTGGACGGCATTTCATCTTAGGCCACAGGATTACAACGCACCTGCAATATCAAGTGATTTTCCCTTGTTATTGCAGGTGTCTATAGGCGGCGGTAACCGCTTACCATCAGGTTTGCCGTCACCTTGTTTGTCATCTAGTTGAAAAAAGCTGTATACGTTCTACTGCTAGACACAGGTCCGCTTACATGCGAGAAACACATGAGGATTTTGGGCCATAACACCACCACGTGCATTAACAACCAGAATCAACGGCTTAAAGTGCCTTCCGAAGAACGGAGGATTTTTAAAATTATGATGTTTAATTAGAGTAGTCTCCAGCAGCATTTACCAAAAAGCTAAAAGTTGCATTGCAGTAAAAGTTGTTGCACTTAATATTTATTTGTTTAGAAAATATATGCAAAAAAAACTAATTTTTAACTTGTTTTTAAAAACCCTCACAGTGTACAGTTGATTGATTTCACTTGAAGTCATAATAATTAGTTATTCTGAAACTCATACCTATTATAACGATGCCAAATTGAGCATCATTAACAACTTGCTTTATGGATACAGATAACGTAGAAATATTTATAGTAATTATGTTTACTTGTTTACATTTATACCTACTAAATAAACATACAAATATATGGAGCACTGGTTTAGAAGACAGGGATTCTGGTAATTTCACAAGACTATTTAGTATATAAACGAATATTTAACATCCCCAGACTTAATAGTACTAACTCAAATAAAATTCACTTAAGTGCTCGATGGAGAAATATTTCCAACATTTCTAGGAGACAAATCTATTGTACGCCAGTTGGATAAAACTTGTGATCTAGTCTAGCAGTCGTCTGAATGAACTATAAGTATAAATGCAGGTTCATATCTCGTTGCGAAATGTTTAGAATCAGGTACCGAAAAACTGGTATCAACCAATAACATAAAATTCGGGTATCATTATCAACGGTATCCAAATTCAGTGCCTCAAGATATCTAAAATTTGAGGTAGCTGTTACACGCCGCCCATATATCAAAACTAAAACTAGGGTGTCTGTATTTAATCTGATACCAATCGCACAAGCGGCAACGTCACGTGTAAAACTATTTTAACACGTAACGTTGCCGGTGTAAAACTGTTTTAAAATATGGTATTAAACTACGGTATCTGACCTAAAAATAAAGGTACCGCTGTTACGGGTACCTACCCTTTAAAATGTGGTATCCTTTGTATGATGAATAAGTTGATATCTAAAGGACAATGGGCAAATTGTACCTGCCTGTGCACAAATAACTTATTTATTAAAAAATATGTTGTTTTTAGTAATTAATGAAAATACGAATATTTATACCTCTTAGAACTAAGGTTCTAGAGAATTATATTTTTCCGTAAAACTAGGTAGGTACTACGAATATGAAAACTTCCTCTAGCTTTTGAACGGTCTGGACCATAGGCACGTCTGGCACCTCCGTCATGCAGCAGATCGCTGCTAAGTTCACTAATTTTGAGACTGTCGCCAGAGGCCAGAACTTATTAAGAAAGATCCCTGTACTGTCAGTAGAACGCTTTCTCTTGACTTTTTATGATAATATCTATAACTTTATTACAAAAATATGTATAGGGTCTACCCTACCCTACTCACGCGCTGTCTACAGCGCGTAGTAGTGACCAAAACAGAGACTGTAACAATGTAACGGTTTTGAGCGGACATTGTTTTCGGTACCCGCTTTTAAATACCAATAATAACGGTACCCAAAAAATTTAGATATCAACTAATCAATCATTCAAAGGAAAAATTAAAAGTACCCGTTATATCGGTACCTTAATTTTTAGGTCGGGTACCCGTATTTTAAAACGGTTTTACACGTTACGTTGCCAGCTCGTGCGATCGGTATCCGATTAAATACAGATAACCTAATCTTTAAGCTAACCGTAAGGAGTTTTGATATATCGGTCGCGTGTGCTACCGTCAATTTTAAATATCTTTACGAGTCGCTGAATTTGGATACCGTTAATAATACCCGATTTTGTGTTACCGGTTAAAGCCCGTAAAGGCTGAAGGTGCTACAAACGTCCATAGGCTAAGGTAATCGCTTTTTTGGCACCCCTGTAGTAAAAAAAAACTCACTACTGTTTCACTTCCGCCTAAACGCTCATAAAAGTAAAATTCCAACCGACTAATTTCGACGACAGACTAACAAAGACTGCTTGATCCACGACTTAATTGCAAAACAAAGAACAATGAGGGTGCTCTTAATCGCATAACGGACGGACAATAGCCTTCTATTGGTTATACCACTGAAATGGTCCTCCATAAGACTTTAATGGAACTACTGCTGCTTAATTGAAATGGGGACGGCTGGGGCTGGGGATTGGCTGTAAACTGTGAAAGGAAGTCAAGAGATAGACTAGTGGGAAAGGAATGGAGTTGCTACAAAAATATAGTTGTTATATTTTTTTTACAAAATACAGGAATTAATCCAAACATGCAAAGATGGTGTGAAACGCTTTGCGGACGAATTTCTCGTCGAATAAAGTCTCGTTGACTAATGTAAAGTCCATTCTACATTACCACTTAAAATATTTCAATGGAAATAAAGGCATTTGTAGCAGGTTCGTGGGATTTTTGTAAGCAAACGAGGTCGGATATTTTGTCTGATATTTATTTGTAGAATATACTTTGGAGTTTTCTGTCCTCGGCGAAGCGTTACATACTAATGCGAAGACACCCAGTGCAGCATTAGCATACTGCCCTTCACCAACGTGTTCCTTCACTGTCAAAGCTTCAATATAGCGCAGGGTACTTCTCGCAAACAACTGCGCAAAAGTGAGGAAATCACGATGACCGCTCGCTACTAGGCTGGGCTCAACAAGGCGGAGAATGTCGTAGAATGCGGCGTTATGCTGCCCAACTCCGGCCGCCATTATCAGGTTGGCAGGTCACAGAGTGGCGCCCTTGTCACATGCACATACATGAATATACTGCACCATGCCTGCTAATAAGGTTCCTTCTCACCCACATTCAAGGGAGAGAATACATATGCGGGTAAAGAACTCTCAAGTTTTGGACGTAGAAGAAAAATATTATGTGCATAATGACTCTGACTGGCAAACCGGCGATAAATAACTAACACCTTTACACACGTTAACACTAACACACGTTGCCTTAAAAATCCATACCTTAAGTTTCGTTCATTTATTTATTTATTTCGAAAACCAAACGCTTACTTATACTTTTATCAAATATTACTTAAATAATAACAGGCTTTCCTTAAATTAACCATAGATTTGTGGGTGCTAGTAAACAAAAAAAACCTCTTTTTTTCCTTAAAAAATATTAACAAAAAGAAACAAAGCCATTCGCTGACAATCTTTACACATAGAAAATATACCATGCATTTAAATTTTAATAAATTCATTTCAGGTTTCATGGCTATAATGGGATAAAATGACATTCTTAACGTATGTTAAGCTGTTTATCCAGACACGATTAAAGCTTTGCTTTCAGACTGATATAAACGCCGCGTTCTATCCTCATTTAAATGTCAGTTTTTTCAACCTAAATTCGCGCCCAGGAGTTAATTACTTAATTAAGGTAGCCACGGAAACTGCAACCCTACGCCTACGTAATTAAGTCCAAATTATTATTAACCGACATCGGCTACGTAATTATTCTCGCCTAATGATCATTATGTTTAATGATAATAACATTGTTTGCTTGCCGAGTGGGTTAATAGATCGGAAACCAGTAATATACCCATCAGTTTCTGTTGCTGATAAGCTGAGGACTAAAAGGAGTAATGGCAAAACTCCGGTCAATTACATAGGTATATCAAATTATTTATCAAGTCGCCAGTTCACTGAAAAGGAGAGATAGCAAGGGATTTTTTTATAATAAATAATACATATATTTGCAACATAAGACCACGAGGTAAGACCATTAGCTTAAAACGCAAAACCAGATAAAGAGAAGAAAGAAAAAGAGAGAGAGTGGAAGAAATTCATAGGCTTATCCCAAGTCCTTGGTAGAACAGTGATCAGATCAGTCACCCGGATTGTGAAAGGTTTGGGTTCTGTTCTGGCCTTGGACATAAAATTTTTGTTTAGGGATTTTTCTAAAAGATTTTAATTTCCGTCTGTCTCTCTAACCTGTAATTACACTACGGCCGGTGTCACTCCGCGTTTTATCTGTGAAGCTTAAAGTACATGGCGACCTCGACGTGTCGGTACAATGCGTCGCCGCTGCTGTAGTCGGAGAGATACGCGAAGAGAGGCAACATAAAGGTTAATTTACCTGTAGGTATATCACTGTGCCACCTGATTTACTGATTGTGTCGTAGGAAGAGTCGCTATATGTTGAAGTGATAGTGCGGAGAGCACCTTCTGCCCCTATTTATGTATTCTGTGTTTTTACTTTTCTATTTATACCAAAACAAAGTGAACTCCTTCACAGCCTACCCTGAGTCCTGACGCGCTCTTTAGGCAGACCTTTTTTCCAAGGAATGAGAGAGGACGAAGAAGGAAGGAGGAACTGGCTCACAGACCTCTACCTATCCGCCGCTGTCTAAGCGTGGTGGTCGATCATGATGACACAGAATACCCACTAAAACTCCCCGGTAACTTTACTGCCTATCGCGGCCCTGGGCTCTGCCAATAAAAAATATCCCTCCTACTCCTTCTTACTCAGGAGCACGCGCTCCGGACTTCGGAGTCATCAATTCACTGTCTCCACCTCAACATTTGTCGTACTCCCGAAACTTGGAAATCACTGTCCTCTGGCTAATTCCTTCAAAATAGGCGTGAAAGAGCCTTATAGGAAGGCATTGTGGAGGCGGCTAGAACAGGGTGTCATGCATCACTAGCTGTCTGCGCATATGGACTCTTCTTACCGCTTCACATCAGGTAGTGTTGAGTCATTTGCCAGGTTTGTATAAAAATAAATTTTCCACCCCGAGGCAACCCTTCATCCGGGCTACCACTCAGTTATACATTATTATCATTAGCTATGAGCGCGTTCCCCATCAATCTGACTCGGGGTTAACTACTTATCGAGGCCACATAATGGATCCATAAAAGCTAGGGACCCGTTCGTTGACAAATTAATAACGGAAAACCACTGCGGAACTTCACGCAAAACGTAGTAAGTCGACCGGCGAAGCTGAGAAAACTAAGATCATTGATCTAGTTCATTTATGATCGATTTCCTGAACTATTTAGAATTTTACACACTTAAGGTTATTACTGTGTGTGTAACTGTATATATGTATAAATAAGTTAAAAATAAATTAACGAAACTGTGCTTCTTAGCAAAGAACACTTATTTCCAGTTAGAATAATGTATGGGATGGAGTACCTAATTTCGGTGATTTTTGAGAGTTGGAAAATTGGAGTGCTGGACTATACCAACAGACAGACCGTATATACGCTTGCTTATAAACCTTCTTCGTTAAATTTTAGAACGTAGGTAGGTATAGGAAGCAGTTAGCGAGTACCAACATGTATACACTTTTGACATCTCGTGTGCCTTAATCTTTTAGGAATAAGAGTCACTAACTGTCAAAATTATCCATCTTAGAGCTCGTGACTGTACAATATACCAATAAAAATTGGACTGTATTATAATATTGCTAGAGATTTGTTTATTGATTTCGTAACTCAGTCGTAAAAACATTGACAGACGAACTAAGGATGGTATTTAGTCCTATATATAGTAATAAATGGGCCCCGTATGATAATATTTATTAGACGTCGCTATGAATTTGAATTGATTAATTCATGTCCGTTTAGTTCCTTTACGTTAGAATAGCGTGGATAAGACTTATTTTTTATCTAAGGGAACTTAACTGCTCTGATGTGAAATAAAAAAAATGTTTCAAAAATGTATGTAAACCCGGCCAGGTCTATGTACGTACACTATAATAAAAAATAGGTACAAATATGCAGAACGGTGTTCAACTGTCCATTTTCGTTTTATTTGTTTTGTTGTTGAAATCGACGAAAAATTTCAACTTTTGTACAAACAAAAACAAACTATGCGTGAAAACGAAGTTTTAGTATTTTACAGGGATTCAGGAGATATTTCCTGATTTTTTTAGACACTGTACATAAACCTGGCCGAATATGAAAAATTTCCTGTATCTTCAACTTTAAATTTTTAAGGTGATAACTAGACGAATTTTTGGCAATTTTCAAAAGCAAACGCTTTTGAAATGGGGGGGTATCTGTGGTTTTGCGTACATACCTGCAAACATTCCGCTTCTCGCCTACAGATACATACCGATTTTCATTCCGACCTTTATCCCACCCGATTTTTAATCCACCTCGTCGCCTCAAAAGAACTTAGTATTTCAATTTTCGTATTTTTGAAATATAGCCTATAAATAACGAAGCGTTTTTCCAAATGCTACCTGCATCAGATTAAAGTCCGAGAAGCACGCGAAATTCTGATTTTATCTGCGAAAGTACATCACTCCCATTTAGCAACAAAGTTTTATGTGTTTGTATTTTTGCGATTGCCTGTGCAATGGCTTTTAGCGTGTTTTAGATCCACCGCGGCACAGTAAATAGTATCCTGCATTCCCCTGCAATAAAATATATCCATTAGCTGCTTTCCGACGTGCGCGAGTTTTTTTAAAGTCGATTTTGTAGTTCTGCTGACGGCATATGATATGTAACACTTAGAACTGACTATCCAATAGAAATTGGAGTTGTTAATGCATATCAACGCTGACTTTCAACTAAGATTTTTTTACTTTTGCACATCATTGGAATTAATATGATTGATTCAAGTGTTTGAAAATTTCTGTAGAAGATGTAATTACTACTTACCATCAGAGGAATTACCCGCATTTGTTTTTGAAAGCTAAAAGTTATGTCAATTTCCTACCCATTGCTGCGTTACAATGAGATTAATGGTTTGTTGGTGAAATAAAAGAAAGATTACTATAACTAAATCAGATTATAATTAAACTGATACTACACAACCTATCACAATCAGAGAATGCAGGATAGATGCCAAAAAACGTCACTTTCAAAGTTTAGATTGATATAAATCCACTATCACAATGACGTAATAGTAAAGCAGTAAATTATTTTGCTCTAGGTAATTTAAATAAGCCTAATTTGTCTCCTTATTATTGATGTTTGAATTTTAACCCGTCAAGTATCAGATGCCAGACACAATTTATTTTCAGTGGTCATAGCACTCCGGTGGGATAACGCCGCAATTTTTTTGTTGTTAAACAATCTAAAATGGGAGTTTCTCGCAATAAACTGCTTTACGAAATCAGAATAAGGATGTAGGTACTCGATTCTGCTTAAATGAGCGAAGAGTTAAGCGGATTAAACACGACTGCAGTTGATTTTATTATACTTGTTTCGGATTGGCCGCCGCCGGCGATTTTAAACTTAACGGCTTTTGTTAGGAGCGTACAACTGGCAGTGTAGTTTGATGCGTCAGTCAGGCTCAGAACTAAAGCTTATTTTAAATCTTAAATAGAAAGTGCAGCAATTGAATTACTGTTGAAATACAAGTCATTCATTGTCTAGTCTAGAGCATCATCGTCATCTGCTACTTACTGCGCCAATTCTCATCATCATGTTCTAGCCTTATCCAAACATCAACAGTTTATATATTTTGACCATTGCAGGGGTGGTCTTATTGCTCAGCCAATCCATGACTGCTTTGGTTCGCTGTCCGTCTGTGTACCAAAGATATATTTAAAACAAAATTATGTTTGGCTTAGTTAGAAATAATTTCTACGATATCATGATTTTCATACTCTAATTTGAATCATCTTCAATTAGTATCAATATCTAGTCCGTGGTTCGTTTTACTTATACTAAAGATTTTTTTAGTACCAGTACGAGTATTATTGATATTTATATTTCTTAATTAGGCACTTGGTTCGATTTTGGTCGTAATATAATTATGTCTATTATTCGCCGCTTTTGTTTAAGATTACAATATAAACGGAGTTTGTAATGTCTATGAATAAAGAATATACAAATAACATAATAATTATCTTCTTTGAAGGACTTTCGAATCTTTTTTTAATTACACGTCTCAATTCATCCTTTGTGAAACTTTTTAGATTTTGTTTCCAAATTCTATGCCTTCAAAATTGTTCCGAATTGCTTGAATGTTTTAGTCAGAATTCATACTTTGTCCTCGCTGGTACGTTTCGGAAACTCCCAAGTATTAAGGCCCTCTCTAATAAAGCAGGCTGTACTAGAAGCTTTCTTTAAATCCGTTTATTTTGAGGCCGGAGCGGAGAGTCGATCTGTTTGCACTGAGCCCGAAATGAAATTGAATTGAAAATAAACACAAAAATATAAAATAGTGGTGCAGCTCTGATGGTACGAAATTGTTTGCTGTTTTTGGAGATGAAGTGTCGGTGGACCGCGAGGATCGTAACTCGATTTCTTCTGAGTACACTTGTGCAGTATCGTTTCTTTCGTTCGGAGAAGACATTGAATGAGACAAGACCTGAAACTAGGAAAACAAAAGATTAGAAAGAAAGTAATAAGAAAAACCGGTAGTAACAGGCCTTTTGTCTTTGAAACAACAACGCTTGGGAGGGGTTGGTCCAGACTATTTATTTTCTAATGATATCTTTGGCTAACAAGTCATATTGTAGGTGGCCTAGATAGCCTGGTTGCTAACTACAGAAAACGATATTGTAAAAGACAAACAATAAAGAGGAGATGAACTGATCGACCCTGATTTGGGACTCAAAAGCGTAAATTCAAAATAAAACCTTCTCAAGAAACACATGAAAAATAACAAAACGTGCCTTAACTGCTCTATAAAATATTTAATCTTTTCCAATTTCTCGTAACGTTAAATTTCAAAGAGAGCTGTCTTCACTTATGATTTATCTCAAACTGAATAGAGTTCGTTTTCCTGTGGAACTGTTCTCCACTACCCCATTAGGGTTGAAATAATAAAATACGTAAGGATTCTTTCATACTGCAAACTTACGAAGATTCACTCTGTTTTTTTTCGGGATCGTAATTAATTGATCATACAATAATATTAGCAACACAACTTGTGGGCTGAGAGAAAAAATCTGTCGGAGCCAGAACAACAACATATTTCTTGACACTTACCACAACGTTGTATTATACTAAGCCATGAGAAATATGGTATCTTGTACTTCAAATAAAAAACTAAATATGTACAAATGAATATTTTTTCTGTGAAGGGTATACTGCGGCGTACTACTCACACCTGACAAAAATGGCGATTTTCTGAGACAGAGTAACTGTCGGCTGTCACTTCTTAAAAGTTCTCTATAGTGATGATGAGGAGACGTGAGGTGCTTAGTGAGTTTTATTATTTATTATTCTGCCTTAAGCTTGCAGCCGTCCGAATGAAATACATACTCGCCCCTCTCTGCCTTACAGCTACCTCAATGCCTTCGTTACTCTGTGCCGTAAATGCGAAAGCTTATATATCTCTCAAATTTTCAATTATTAAAGCTATTGAACACCCAGGGACTCCTGTGGAACGATATGATCATAAACCTTTGTCACTCCACTGTAACGGCATACTATTAATTTTAAGTACGTCATAGGACTAAAATACGTGGCCACAGGAGTCAAACCGAGTGGGCTTTGAACGATTGTGAAGTAAAGTTTGATCAACAAGTATAATGGTGTTTGAAAAGCATAAATAGCTTCATTCTAAATTGGGGATTCTACTGTTAGTATTGATTCTCATACGAGGATATTACAACGAAGCTTTTAACGTACAATGAAAGGTCAATTAATCTACACCACATGATAATAAGCTGTAAGAAGAGTCAAAAGCAGCGTAGCAATCTTTTCTCTGTTATCTATTCTATCTATTCTCTCTCTCTCTCTCTCTCTCTAATCTATTCTCTCTAGATACTAAAGTTGTACTCCACATCCATTCCATACTAAACTTACGTCTTAACCTAACCCATAACTGCTAACGGGGGTCAATGAAAGAGTAACCTTTAAACAGCGGTTCATTGAGCACAGGGCTTGTTGTGCAGAATGGGACACTCGGACCATTCATACGTTACGAGTACGACTTTATTAGTAGGCACATTGTATTCGCAACGCTGATAAATTTGTTGTCAATGAGTATTGGAAATGGGTTTATTGCAACATCTCAAATGTCTGCGTGATATGGTCATCTCTAAGCTAGTCAGATCGTGTCAGAAACAAGAAAGAGCCGCCATTGGCCCATTGCAACTCGGGCGCCTTATTAGACAATCTGATGAGGCGCCAGTTACAATGGACTCCCAGTACCTCAAGAGTAACTTTCAATCGAATCGCATCACATAATTTATTACATAAATCTAATAGACAAAATAAAACAATCTACTCTAATTAAAAAACACTTACTGATAACTCAGCAGATCCAGGCGCTCGATTTACACACAATATTCATATATTTTGACTTTACTGAGGAAGTGCGGGTTTCGCCGGCCGGCGTAAAATAAATCGTTTTTTGATTTTGATTTTATTTGCCTAGTTTACGGCATTGGCTTCGCGCCGTATTGGGCGAATATGTATGTTTCTTTGTGCAAAGGAATGGATGGTTAGAGCCAAAACCCAACATGAATGGTCTTTCGAACTATCCCAATAATCATAAAATATATGACAATTGTGTGTAAATCGAGTGCCTGGATCAGCTGAATTATCAGTAAGTGGTTTTCAATTAGAGCCTATTATTTTATTTTTTTATTTTTTTATTTTTTTATTTTTAACCGACTTCATGTCTATTCAATTTAAGATTAGGTACGAACAACCAGTTTTTGGTCCTTCGCGAAGTATTGGGCGAATGTGTATGTTTCCTGGAGCAAAGGGATCGATGATTAGAGCCAAAACCCAACATCGACTTACTTACTCTGACCATAGCCATTGCAATTATTTTCCAGTAATATAATCTTCACCCAAATTACCTCTTCATAACTATAACGTTCCACTCTCTTAACTTGTACCAAGCCATAATCGTAAGTCCCCGCGCACATTTCGAGACGCACTTACGCCCAAATTACGCAGTTTAAGTGTACCCTTACTGGGGAATGCAATTAAAACAAGAACATCTTCAGGATGTAAGGACAACGTATCACGAGAACAATTGGGATTCAAGGAAAAATGTTTTCATTTTGAGGGCATGTATGGTGTTGCTGGAATTAATTTTGTGAGAAAAAAGAAAAAGTTTGTACACACACCAATGATTGTGATTGTTCTACGAATAACATACTTCATACATTTTCTCACTTTGACACACACACACATACACACACACACACACACACACACACACACACACACACGTCTATGTTTTGTTAAGCATTATTATGTCTGAAACATGTGTTATGTTTGAGGTGGGCGCTAATAACTGCGACACAGTCCCTGACTACTGCAGTTATTAACGCTACTATTGTTTTTGTGAAAAATGTTATTGTTTCCAATAAATAAATAAATAAAATAAAAAAATATGTTAGACTCTGTCTTGTTTAATGTTCTTCATTGCGAATGTTTACTATCGCGATGTTTAAATTTTTGAAAGTAAACACCCCTTTTGCTTTAAAGAACTCCCGTGAATCGCGATAGTAAACATCCGCAATGAAGTGATTCGTCAAACTCAATAACTAATATAAACTTTCTGAATTCAGTACCACCGCTATATTGAACTTTGAAAAATGAAGTATGCCAGTGGGTGTAATTGAAAGATGAAACTGTCACAAAGATCAATAGACGTAAACGAGTAAAAGACGACCAGATGGGACAGGCTCCAATGATGTTCTTATTGATAATAGTGGCAAAAAGCAAAGACTATTCGTGTTTGTTGAAGTGCTGTCGGCTCTTCCTGAACCCAAAAGTCACATTGTGAAATGAGAGACGAGAGAATTAATGGCGAGGATAAATTTTGTTTAATAAAGATCAAAATGTATTTTCTCTGAAACTCGTCCACATAAATAGAATATCATTTATCGCTCAAACTGTGTCACAATGATGTAAATATTTTAAAGGGTACCAACAGTTACCCATATCGAGCATACAATTTTAAATTTATATGTTATAAATATAATATATGTATATTAAAATATTAGTAACAAGAATGATAAAAACATAGGTACATAGGCAACATTACAAGTCTTATGCATAAAAAAATCTTGAAGACCGTAAAAAACATTATACAATAGCCAGGTTTTAATTTTTTTCTTAAAATTATGGCTATCTAATGCTTTAATCTTAACAGGCATTAACATTGTATACCTTTACCTGAAACAAATGTACTTTTGCTGTAAATATAAATAATTGAATTACAATGAATGGTTTACAATCGTGGAATATGATATTGTTTTTTATAAAAGTACATTTTTAAAATATAAATATTAGTTAGTGTAAGGAATTTATTTTCCTTGAAAGTGCTTCTTAGGGAATCATCATAAAACATGTTGTAAACTATGCGGATACATTTTTTTGAAAAATAAATGTACTTTGAGAATTGACAGTTTCCCCAGTGTATGATTCCATATGTTAGGAGAGGATTTCTGCGACGATCGGTCTTGAGCTGCAAAAGAAGAAAAATAAGCAATAAATAAGGCTGGATGTACCAAAACAAAAGTGGAAATTACTCTAATATACGTTCAAATATGTGGTTTATATGAACTTATTATGATAATAAAAAACATTAAATGGATCCATTGTTCCCATTTGCATGAGGCTTCACGTTTCTATTTCCTCGTTCTTTTACGCTTGCTACCTCCGGAAGGAGGGTTGCCACCAATAGTTTTCGGAGAAAAGCAAATCTGTACCTACTTACTTAATAAATAAGTCATTTATTTATATGGAGCATATAAATTCTTACAACGAATGTTTTATTTTTATATCCCACGATTATGCGGTAAGATATATTTATTACTCTATCTGTGTGAGTGCAAGAATATTAATATTATTATTTTGTCTATATTCTAAGCTGAATTCTAATAAAGTTAAGAGCTACAGCTAACTACTTCGCCCGCGGCTCCACCTTCGTGGAAGTCGGTTATCGCATCAAAATGCTATATGCTAAATGTTATATGTCTAAGGTGCTTACATCTTATTGCGCACGGGACTGTACATCATTCTCAAAGATTAAAATTAGCTTTCGAAGTACCTATTGACGAAGTTAACAATCCAATATGAACAAAGTTTCCACCAAGAATTGACGGATTAAGTAGAAATCCTCGGATATTGATATTAAAATTAGTTTTCATAAAGTTAGAGCGATCTCTATAAGCAATTACAAACTAATTTTGCGAGGAGTTTTCAGTTTCCAAGAAATTTGTACAAGTTTAAATAAATTCACTTTTTTAAAACTTGCTGTGCCAGCGATCTCTTGGGGTTAGAAAATCTCGGAGGGGTTTTCAAAAAGAGATTTATTTTACGACACAGTATGGACTTTGGGGATTCAGATGGAATTCTGGAACCCGTAGGCAACTATTTTGTTTATTTATTTATTAATAAATTTTGGGTCTAGTAATGTTGGCAATGATAAGGCTAGGTTTATACAAACTGCTCTGAGCAATTTTTGCGTTTTTTTATGACCTTACCCCATTCCAAACGACACCAAATAGTAAATAATCTAATAATTATCAATATTTGACTCATTCCGTTCAATGAAGACCAAAACAAAACTATTTATGTGCAATTACTGGGCATGGACGGCATTTCATCTTAGGCCTCAGGATGACAACGCACTTGCAATATCAAGTGGTTTTTCCTTGTTATTGCAAGTGTCTATATGCGGCGGTAACCGCTTACCATCAGGTGGGGCGTCAGCCTGTTTGTTATCAAAATGTATTAAAAAAAACTAAGGACTAGTTTCACAAGGTTACACTGTCTGTCTATGTAATAAATAACGTAGTATATAATTCTTCAAATTATTGGCGTTAAATATTATTATCTGAACTAGGCTTAAAAAAACTAAAGAAAGTTTCACTTTCTGCTAACATCGATATATTAAAGGTCGTCGGCTATTATATTCCAATTCATGTACAAACAATTTCATTACTTACAGTAAAAATTTATACCTACTCAGTATTTTTAATCAAATGAGTGAGTGAACAATTATTTTAAATAACCCGAGGCACAGAATGAATGATAATGAAATTTTAAGCTTTGAAAGGTTGAGACCTTTAAACTTTTCAAAGTTATTGAAGGCGAAAGAAAGTGCGGCGTTATTATGTTAGCAATTTTTAACTTTCCTCTTTGATATAGTACACGTTTTATATTTTTAGTACAGAGTGGAACATACATTCGAATTTTAAAGTAATGTTTTCGTACAAAGAGGTCCGAAATTTTCAGCTGGAAATTCGAATTCGGTTCGAAATGTTTTCTTAAGGCAATCATGTGGTTAGATTTTGAATTTTTCCAGCAATTACACCCATTTATCGATCATAATAATTTGGTTTTAAGTGTTCTAGATATAAAATTAGATAAGAGCGAGCTTCTGTTTTATGTTACAGTTTTCTTGATACCACAAAGAAACATTAATTAATTATGATATCTTAAACAACAAAGTGTTCAGAGTTATTAATAAAGTGCATCTGTTAATGCCATACATTCGTAAACATTACCGCTCTTAAAGTACATAAAACGATAGCGTTTCTTAATGCTGCTATTAAACTACCATGCGTGTTACACGATTTCTATTTTGAGTCAGACCTAATGGTTTTTATTACGCCACGCACCAAAAACATAGCTAAATGTGTCCTTTTCTTTTGTTACAGGTCCAAACACCATTATGGAGAAGAGACTCTTCCAGAAACTTCTCGTAGTAAGTTTGGTTGCTACAACACTCGCTAGTGATTTCACTTCCAATTGCCCCAAAGAATGCAAATGTGTTTGGGCAAGCGGCAACAAACAGGCGGACTGCTCCAAATCTGAATTCCAAGAAATACCTAAGACCCTAAGCTCAGATATACAGAATCTAGATCTCTCTGGCAACGGATTGTACGAAATAACGAGGTATGCTTTCGAAGACGCCCAACTGATTAATCTTAAGAAACTCATTCTGAGAGAATGCAAATTGAAAACGATCCACAAAAACGGTCTGAGCGGTCTCGCAATAATGATCGAGCTGGATTTATCTAAAAATGAATTGAAAATGTTACACGCGGACACTTTTAAGGAAACAATCAAAATTAGATGGATTCTGCTCAATGATAATCAATTAGAGAAGTTGGACGACGGTTTATTTAACAATTTGCCGTTCTTGCAGAAAGTTGAGTTAAGTAATAATCGCATAGTTCAGATCGGGATGAAAACTTTTATGAATGTTCCAAAGTTGAACACTTTGAGTTTAGACGGTAATAAGCTGGAAAGGCTAAAGATTGATACTCTGACCTCATTGACGTCTCTATCAAACTTGGACGTACACGATAACCCTTGGCGTTGTGATTGCTATCTCCAACCGTTCAGAAATTGGGTTATCAGCAAGAATTTCTATACATCGCCGATATCTTGCACCGAACCGGCTAAAGTGAACGGGAAAATGTGGAAAGAATTAGATTCCAGCGATTTCGCATGCCGTCCCAGCATCGTGTACCCCTCGACGAGCACCACGCTCCGAACTGCCGACAACAATATAACCCTGTCATGTCAAGTTAATGGGAATCCACTGCCAGAAGTAAATTGGGTACTAAACGCCCAAATAATTGACGGCTCTTACAAATATCAAGGTGAATTAAAATACTATTTATCAGAGAGTAGCTACGAAAACAGTAAATGGTATAACTTAACGATTGTTGATGCGGGTACGACAGATAACGGAGAATATCTGTGTGTTGCTAAAAACCCAGGTGGAGTGGAGGAAAGGAATTTAACACTGGTTGTTATGCACCCTGTTCACGATGTTATTATTCCAACTGGAATGGATAATAACATGTTGCCAGTTCTGATTGGAGTGTCGTGTACAGCGGCCATATTGCTAATTATTCTAGTCATTTTGTGCTACTGCTGTTGCAAGAAACGAGGGTCTGATAAAAAGAAAGCTGATACATCGAATGGTGAGGCTTTGATTGAAGGATCTGTTATACCAGAAATGGAGAAGAGTTTAATAACTGCTGTAAATCCGGTTACAAAACCGCCCCGCCGATACGACGTTCCACCTTCGATAACCAGCGGAGCTACCGAGATGTCCGAACTGAACAAAACATTGCTGGACAATGATTCTGTATTCGGTAAGTTAGTAAACATTTAATTCACGTTTTTAATATAAGTGTATATAATAGTGTCAGAAATAATTGTGAAGAATAATTTTTAATCTTAAAAAGTTAAAAACAAAGAAGCCTTGAACCTTTATTGACTACTTAAATAAAAGCGTTTACTTATCACGCTTATTAAATTACTCCCTTTAAGTATAAATACGTTTTTCTAACTAGAAAAGTATTATCGATTTGCGGTTAACAGCCATTAGGAGAATTGCAAATATCTTCCAAGAAACCATTATAGATATTTATAGCCTTAAGTTATGAACTTATGACACAATAAACAAAAGTTTATTTACTTTGTTTCAGCCCACAATGACGACGAAAAACGCTCGTTGGACTTCGAACATCCATCGAAACGATCGCAAGACACCTTGAACGTTGAATACGGTCGTACTCCTGACTTACTGATCTCATTTCCATCGAGAGCTGCTCAGATTTCTCCAGCGGCGAGCAACGCATCCACCGTTCCTGACACTACAAGACTTCCACCGCAGCTGAATCCAATTAGTCCCATTCATTCACCGATCCAACCAATATATGGAATGAACACTAATCAAAATTTGTTCCGAACATTACCATATTCTCGCTCTCAATCTCCATTTATGGCACCCATTACGCCTCCTGTTGTCACCCCTAGGCAAGGGTATGTGACTATTCCTCGAAGACCAAGAGTCCCGAGCTGGTCTAGCACTGCCAGCACTCAAATTCTTCCCAGCACTGAAGCTCAAGAGCCATTGTACGATAACCTGGGCTTACGAACAACAGCTGACGGGAGCTCTGTATTATCTTTAAACAAAGCAGGATTGGAAGTACAGCTCTCGCCTATGAGAAACAGGCCACTGCCAGCAACTCCCACCGTTTACCCGAACTCTCCTCATCAAGTTTATTATGCACCAATTGAAGAGCAAGAACCTGCCCCGTCACCTGTGCCTCAGTACATGACTAACCCAAGAAATAGTATTTCGTCTCAGCTATCTACTCAACTATCTACTCCAGGTCCACAGGAGCCGATGAGTCCTCGAATGAGTTGGACAGCTAAAAATACAT
Source organism: Nymphula nitidulata (assembly GCA_947347705.1). Lineage (NCBI taxonomy): Eukaryota > Metazoa > Arthropoda > Insecta > Lepidoptera > Crambidae > Nymphula > Nymphula nitidulata. The sequence goes on from OX374636.1 coordinate 15,795,346, forward strand.
CGACACCGCAACCAGAACCACGGAAAGCATTGTTCAGTACTGCTTCCGACTCACCATCCCACATATCAGATAGTAATACACTAAGTAGGAAAGGAAAACCTGAAACTGGGTCATTAAGGAGGAACCCGAAAATAGACAGAGAAGAAGCGACATCACTCATTAAAACTTCCCCAAAAAAAGAAGACCCGAGGAAAAATGACATAAACGTCTCATTTAATCAGTCTGGGACATTAGGGCGAAGTGGAAAAATCCCACCTAGACCCCCACCTAAGCCTAAGAAAAAACCTCCAACGGAGGTGAGCCCGAACGAACCCCTGTTCGAGGATGAGGGAGAAGATGGCACGGAAGTTTAGTAGTTAATTGCAGGACAATGAGGTGACAGACAACCAAAGTGCCAAGCTAGTAGTAACGTCACAAGCAGTGATAGTGAACTGAAGAGACAATGTGCAATCGTAATACGATTTCTCTTTGCGGTGCTCGTGTAAATATCGATCGTGCTAGATTTTATACCTATTGCGTACAATTAAAATCCCATGGACCATTTTAAGAGTTCTTCGTAAGTGTAAATTGTAATTAACGTATCACTTTAGTTTACAGAACAATGTACACTTGATTTTCTTATGTTAAGTATTTATTATGTGTTAATTTAAGGCATTTGATATGGTAGCTATCCGCTTGCCAGTTGTAAATGTTCAGCATAGTTCAAGACTGATTTTTCAAAATTGACGGTTTCATTTGACATTCCCTTGACATTCGAATTGACGTCCGATTCCAGTTTAGCTTTCCATAGTATTGCTAGAATGATTTCACTAATTTTAAAATATTTGTGGAAGACTGATAAATGATTGTTAGTCGCTTTTAGACTATTGATTACGTCAATAATCGTTAAGCGCGTGTAATTGCTTTCATTGTAATCTCCATTGAATTATCTGTACACGGTGCATTACTTTGTAGTATTGTGTCAATTCAGTTTTTTACTGGCATTTTACAATATCGAACAATTGAAGTATTGCTTTACACTCATATTTCTTGGTCAAGTTTAGCATTTAATGTATTTTACAAATTATTATGTGTAGCATTGTGATCACATTCATAATAATCCACGCACAATAAATAATAATAATTGGCAATGCAACCGAAGAAAATCGGTGATAATCATTTGTTTCTTAATAAATGTTACTCTAATCGTACATAAATGCCTCGTGTATAGATATTAATTGATGTAGATTTTGATTAAACTTTTGATCGAGTAATTTGTACCGCTAAATCGGCAATAATTTTCCAGCTCAGTTCATATTCCAATATTTGTTATAGCTGAATACTTATCGATATTAGATTCAATATAAATTGCTATCTCAAACGCTTAATCAACATCTAAATTTTAACATCCACTAAAATATTTAACTTCGCCTATTCTAAGTTAATATCATTTTAGTTGTAATTCTCGAGGCTGTATTGTTTTGCCGTTCTCAAAACCATTCGTGTATCATAATTTTAATATCAGCTACAAACGTTTTTGTGATCGAACAGCGTATAGTTCCTAAACTTTTTAATTTGTGGTTAACAGCAACAGCATTATCGTTGTGGTAGATGTTCATAATTTACGTCTCAATAACTTTTAAGTTACCGGTGCTTATTTTACGAACATTTTTAAAGTGTTTATTTATTCTACTCCTTCCGGGGTATTTTTAGATCAAAACTGACAAAGTACATATATTTTTTTAATGTTCTCTGCTGAATGAACTTGAAGGTTCGACATGTATTACTTTGCGTATGTGCTTAGTGTTTACTTTCTCGCAAAATGTACAATGTATTAAATTTTTACAATGTTTACTGTAGAGATCCAGTTTTATAGTTTTAAGTGCTGTGTACATAGAATCATTATTATTAAAAGTGATTAAAGCTATATTTCAGTATTTTATTTGTTTTAATTTAACCTCCTTAGAAATGAAAATAAAGAAATTAGCTGTAGCCGCATTTAAACAAATAGACACAGGGAGAAATACCAATAATAGATATCTCTTTGACGCTTGTTTTTAACCTAGATCATGTTGTTGATCATTCTCATTCTCTCTGTTGATCATTAAGTTACCAGTTTCATTTATTAATTCTTCACAACTCGTAACTTAACACCGATCACAGTTGTATTAAGTCAAAAACTTTAAAAGTCTACTCTTAAAATACGAAACGAAGTCACGGACGTAAACTTAACAAACCAATTTAACATGAAACAAAGACCTTTCGGCCATTGAGAGGGCCCATTGTGTTTTAAGCATAAAAATTCTATATAGCCTTATAAAAACCAGCCAAAGAAAGCTCTTTTATGGGCGTCAATATTGGGCCGTAAAATCGCAACGTTTTCGGGTCATGGATAGGTATTCATGTGAGGTATTATTTATATTTGCTGTTACAACAAAAATATTAAGAATGACGTTCCTTTCAAGGAGTGTTGTAGTTGATAAAGATTAATTTTTGTCAGTTGCTAATAACTAAAAATAATCGTTTATGTAAGGAAGACAAAAGATTAAGGGTTCCTTGTGTAGAGTTCGTTGCCAATATATGACAACTAAGGGACTCGGTTGCGTAGAGGTTTCAATGCTCTGATTTCGATAATTATTTCGAAGAATATAAAGCAACTTTCGCCATGGTTGTCCCTTGGGATGGGTCTATCAGAATTTGTAATCTCGAAATCTCGAGCTCCTCCGTGCTTCGGAAGGCACATTAAGCCGTTGGTCCCAGTGGTGGGATCAGCCTGGTGATGTTTGACATGATGCCCACGGCCTCTTTCTACCAACGCACCGCTCGCCATCGGCAGGGAACTCATCCTCACACGTTGGAACCAAAATGGTCTCGTACTGTGCGGTTTCAAAGAAACTTTCTCTCGCGGACTCTCAGGTTGTGGAATGAGCTACCTGCTGAAGATTTCTCGAAAACATACTGCATGGCGTTTTTCAAAAAGGGTTTGAAAAGTTTTTAACAGGGTCGGTATCAGGTCGTATTGCAAGCGTCCAAAGCCCACTGTAACCGCTTACCATCAGGTGGTGTATGCTTGATTGCCTCCTTAGTAGTATAAAAAAATATGGCCTAAACTTCTCATGTGCTTCTCCCATATAGGAAGGCCTGTGCGTAGCACTAGGAAGTATATGTATATTAAAATTGTTATAGGTAATACTTACTACTGCCCTGCACAATAACTTGCCGAAAAATTAATTATTTTTGACAACAAAATAAAATAATCGACATTAAAGTGCAGCCGCACATTCTATTTGAAGTTCATTATCCTAGGCGAAATTTCCTCCTACTGTGTTTTCGAATAATAATTTATTTTTTGGAGTTATTTTGTAACACCTTGTTTATGTATTTAAAATGTAAACTGCACGAGTGTGAAACGCTTTGCCGACAAATCTCGAGAATATTCCACATATAACAGACAAAATATCCGACTCCGCTTGGTCATAAAAATATATCCATGTACAAACAGCCGAGACGCAACAGACAGAAAGGCAGAAAGAGATGAATTTATTTGTACAGAAAGGTAGATAGAGATGAATTTATTTGTACAAATAAATTCATCTCTTTCTACCTTTCTGTCTGTTGCGTCTCGAACGGGCAGTTAAGAGTGTTGCTGTTTGTACCTACCAGTTCATTAGGTAAATAATATGTAGTATTTTTGAATGGACTTTCGATTTGTCGGGGTAGTTTTGTTTGTATAAATCTTGACGGGGTAAGTCTTGGCCTTTATCTCTCCTTATGGTAAGCGAAGATAAGACTGACGATAGAAGCGAGTTACAACTGGATTCCTCAACTACAGAGGGTCAGAGTAATTGGCTATCTTACCTCTAGCTGCCAGAAGGCTGTTACCATTTTTGTTATGGCGGTAGACTTAGGTAAGATGGTGGTAGCTAGCCAGGCGGACTTAGAAAAGCCCTACCACCAACCAAACCGAGCATAAAATTTCCGTCCAATCGAACCCCGGACCTCTAGATCTGAGGCAGATGGTCTAACCATTTGCCGTGCTTTGTATAAAAAAATGTATGTAAGTTATCTCGGTTTTTATTTTCTTCGACATACCTACTATGCTCTGCTTTTTACAATAGGACAGAAAGAACACAGAGAATGTCTTTGACCAACGAATAAAATTAATATTCCCCTGCTGCTTCCTTTTCCCCTTCCTAGCCTAACCGGGATGGATCAATGCTGAATACTGAATTTCTAAGTTGCCTTCACGGAAAAACACAAAGGCCATTGATACGGAAACATTCGTGAAAAATTCTGAAATTTCATACACAACAGTGTAAATGTCAAAGGAAAAATGAATATGTCCGCTGCTCTGGCAAACGGACGACTTTGTCAAATTGTTATAGGTAGATAGATAATAATATTATTAATTTAGAGGGTAGCTTACAACACTGGTGTTGAATTTTAATAAAAGAAAAAAATATTTAATGTGTTTAATAATTGCTCACTTCCTTTCCTAATAAACTTATTTGGATATTATACCGGATGTAACAGAATTCCGAAACAAACATTGGAATCATGGGGTTACAGGGGGTCGATATGTAATAGTAGGAATGGTATCCTGTAAATAGAATATTAAAACCTTGAAACCGAACTTAAAGTGTGTGTGTATCTCACCTTTCGTCCCTTAAGTATACAATAAAAAACCTCTTATACAGGATGGTGCCGTCATTACGACAATTTTAAACATGGGCTATATTAGTTTATAGAAATGGTTTGCCACTTTCAAACACATCTTATTCGTGTGATAATTTCATGACATTTCTATGAAATATTGCAGCCGATGTTATATTACTTCATACAAATGTCATAAAATTATCACACGAATAAGATGTTTTCTATGAACTAATATAGACCATGTTTTAATTTACTGTCGTATTGTCGGCACCACCCTGTATAGTTGTCTCTGATCTACTTTAAAAATTAACGCCAAGTGTCTGAATCACTAAAAATATTCATATTTTGTAAGCGTCATCTTGGTAATAATGCCTTTTTATTCTGAGGCCTATACCTATTACTTAGTCCTTAAAAAATATAACGTAAAATACTAAATAGAGTCACAATTTAGATTAGTGGTATTTTATAGGACATTCCGAGAGACCTCAGGATATTATAGCAAATTACTTTCAGTAAAGAAGGCGGGTCCTGGCCCTCCCACTCTAAAATAATTCAGACTCACTAAATTTTAAATACAGTTCTCTGAGAAAAAGGAGGGCTTTCTCGTGGTCTAATGTAACATAATGATAGTACGCCTGCAAATTAAGTTAAGTACTGACATTTGTAGGGTACCTAAAGGCTGTATCTACTCGGCCAGGGGTGCCAGGTTCGAGTCCTGGTCGGGATAGAAGTGTGTTTGATAAACACAAATAAGTATTTGTTCTCGGGTCATCTTTGTAAGAAATGACTACTTGTGTGAATCTGTAATTGGCTAACTATCACTATAAATAACTACTTACCTATTATGTGTATAATATCAGCTGTTCCATACAAAAGTGCAATACCACTTTTGCAGTTTTGTATGAAACAGATGTTTTTTTTTCGCGATTTCGATGTTGGCCCTATAGCAAAATATGTTTGGGTGTACTGTCGGACTGTAAATCAGCTCTCCCCTTCTTTTGTACACCCGGTATGTCAGCTGATTTTTTACGTAATAAAATAAAATGATCAGCAATATCATGTTTTCAGAAATGTGAAGGACGTTCTTATTTACTTCACATTTGTAAAGTAAATACACACACAAATAAATAAATATAATCAGACGCAATAGGTTTTCTATTTGTCTATTGGATCATTAAAGTAAAATGTAGTTAAATTATAGCTGTAACCAGGAAAATGCAAACCAAACAATGAGTCGAATTTAACATGGGGCGGGTTTCCCTAACCCGCCATTTAAACACAAAGTCTATTTAACAAAAATCTCGTAAACGAGTCCCTGTTTCGCATTTGTTATCAAATCCCCGTTTTGATAACAAAAGGCCCGACATTGTCACGGAAACATGATACGAATTTCACTTACGGATTTTAGGGAATATGTTCACGTCTGCGAACGAACGTAACTCACACAGTACTGTGAGTACACAGTACACAGTATTCTGAAAAATAGGTAAAAATATGCTGAACAGTGTTTAATTATCCGTTTTCTTTTTACTTCCTTTGTTTCGTGGCACAAAACAAGAATTTTTACAGTAAAACTGCAACATAGCCAAATATTTATCATGGCGGTTATGTCACTTTGGTGATGTTTAGTTGACTTCTATATCGCCCGCCATATTGCCATATTGAATAAAGGTGAAATCGATGAAAAAAATCAACTTTTGTACAAAAAAACTATGCATGAAAACGAATTATTAGTATTTTTCGCGGATTCAGGAGATTATTCCCGATTTTTTGAGATAGTGTAAATATACCTGGCCGGATGCCTCGCAGGATATTGATAAGTCCAGCAGCGTAAAGCTCCTGGCGGTCTTTATGACAGTTAAAAACCAATTGTGACTCGTCGTGAAACAATCCGTCGTCGTTAATACCAAATCAGCGGGTTTTTCTTGTAACATTTATTTTTCTAGCAACACCTACCTCTATAGCAATAGCATTAGAGACAGATCGATTGATTGAATTTCAAAATAAGCACGCACTATATTCTTGACTCCAAAAAATATGTAACTTTTTATCCTTTTTAGTATTTGAAGTCGATTTTAATTTTGGTTAATTGGGTATGCGCTCGTTCGTAGATGTCCTTACAATTACAATAGCCCCTCTGACAGATGGCTGCCAGTCCGCGAGGTCAAACTAATAATAATAACCTTAATTTCTCAGGAATAAAGTCGAGATTAAAACGCTTAAGAATTTATTGATAAGGATGTTATCAACAAGGGGTTGAGTAGCAATTTGCCTGTCTTTGAGTTAAGTGGTGGGGGAAATATGAAATACAATTTTGTGTGTTCTGAAAAATGTTGCTTGTAATGGTGCTTCCAAACTGGAGTTCATTAATGTTAGTAAACATTTTATCGCAAAAAGATATATTTTGTAACAAAAGTGAAAAAAAAATAACCACGCTGGCCCAATACAGGTAATGCGGTTGCAGTAACAACTAGACAAATCCCTATTTATAGACGTGTTGTGCGCGATAGCAGATTTGGCATCCTGAATATCACATTTCCGAAGAAATAATAATAATAATATTCATACACTGACACCTATTATCTAGCCCAAAGTAAGCATCATAGATAACGGATAAGTAATTAAAATTGATAATATTGTGTATTTAAATATAAGAAATAAGTATACTTAATAAACATATAAACATCCATGACTCGTAAACAAATACTCATCATCATACAAACATTTGCTCCAACCTTGATTTGAACCCGGGACCTCTTGACCGAGTAGCCTGCATAGCAAAGGGTACAGACCGCCCGACTAGCCGGTCGTAAATGAATAAAAATTTCTAGGCAATAAAATCTATCATAAATTAACGTAAACAGCCCTATTAAGGCGGTAGTCTAAATCAACGCCTAATACGGAGGTATTTCTATTTTCGTGTTTTATTCTTGATTGGATAACCAAACAAGAATATGTTTACGTTTTCCTGTCGATTTTAGGCGTTTAGATACATTTCCTAGGGATTATGCAGAATGTCGGATTACGTACATTGCGATATACATATTAAGTACTTATATTTTTTACACGAATTGATGACTAATAAGCTGACGGCCCACCTGGTGGTAAGCGGTTACCGCCGCATATTTATAAACACCAGCAATAACAAGTAAAAATTACTTAATAATTCCGTGCCCAGTAATTACACTGGCTACCTTTCCCTTCAATCCGAAACACAGCGAACTGTTTAAAAAAGTAGCCAAAAAAGTATAAGTATACGGTAGTAGTAAGGAAGTATGTTATAAAAGTTAAAAAGTATATCTTAACAAAAACCCTTGCTTCTTACATGTATACAGTGCCAGTGGTCCTATTTAGAAATATATATGACCCACTGATAGCTTAGAATTAGCCGTATAATAGTGATACGGTTGCCCCAAACGAGGCTATCTTGCCAAATGTTGCCCATTTATTGGATAGAATTTGTCATTCTTTATTAACCCAATTTAAGGCGCAGTTTAGCGTAGCAGGTTTAATGGTTTGTAACAATTGATTTAACATAACATTAGCATGGACACAGGAACTACTACTGACTAGTACTGACTGATCAATCACATATTTTTTTAATCCCCAACATGATAATGTTCTTCCCAGTGATATTACTAAACGCATTACTTTTGAATTTCTTCTGTGTTACGTCACATTACGTGACTACTTTTTAATGTTATTTGTGATTACATTACTAATTATACTCTTATTATTCTCTTTATTGCACTTTAGAATTACAAATAACAAGTATAAAAAAATAAGTTAGCAAGGGGGGGACTTATCTCTGTGGGAGATCTCTTTCAGCATACAAATAAAAGTGAGACATCACTTTATTACAGCAGGCAGCACCGGGTGCATCATAAATATTTTATTTAATACTAATACATGTTTAAAAAAAAATTATACTTATACAAATTTTTAATAAATATACCAATATTATAAAATATATTCTTTGAACTATAATGAAAAAGGAATCAATCCATATTTCGTGTATGTATGTCATACACGAAATATGGATTGATTCCTTTTTCGTCGTATTCCTGATTGGACATATTCTTGTTTCGGCACATTCCTGTTTGGACGTATTCCGTTTTCGGCACATTCATGTTTCGACACATTTTAGTAAAAAAATTATACTATGAAATACTTGTAACTTTGCATGCGTAATAAAATAAAATAATATTTTTAATCTTTAATTTTATCTTTTTTTTTTAATCTTTATTCTTATTTAATCTTTAATCTTTAATCAATCAAAAGAAAAGACAAATTTTATATTGGCTGCATTATTTCATTTATTTATTTTTATACAACTAGATGACAAACAAGCTGACGGCCCACCTGGTGGTAAGCGGTTACCGCCGCCTATAGACACCCAAATTCAGTCGAGTCTTCCCAGCTAAAAACAAAAGATTCTGAGACTGTTTTACGATTCAGGCAACCGCAATATAGTCTACTTTACATAACTAAGACTTAAATCTGCTTTGCTAATTATTTTTCGGCACTATCCCACAAACAATAAAAAACAGATTGTCCTAAAAATCTGGTCACCTAAGTTTGAAGTGTTTTTACAATGACAAGTGACACTTCTTTGACAAGTGTTGACATTCAACCTTTTTAAAAAAATGTTCATAGTGCGTTTTGAAATATTTTATTGCATTGTGGTGTGTGTTGTGCATTAAAATAAAATCTGGCTCCCAGCGTTTTAATAAGGGTTTAATGCAAAAATGATCCGCAATTTAAACCTCGAGGGATAAGGTGATAGGAAAAAAAAAACAGAGGAAGCCCTCTGTTTTTTATCCTATCACCGCATTTTTTAGAAAAAAATATTTAAAAACAATAAATCACAACAGATGCACGAATTGCTTCCCTTGTGTCCTAGGCTACGGCATCTTTTTAAGGACGAGCTTTTCAGTCTTCGAAAGCTTATTTGGTCAATTTCTCTCACTGTAGTGGTAACCCTTGCTCTTAGTTCTCAGTCATTCTGGATTGGTTTTTCGTAGATTTTATCCTTGATGCAGCCCCAGATCGGTAGAGATTTTTCTATATTTCGGAAAAAATTGTATACCTTTAAAACCGTAAAATTTCGCTGAACACATATTAAGTTATTTTGGTAGGTATTGATCCCAGCTATCACCCCCTGCAATATGTCGTACTATTTCTTGGACACCCTGTATATGTAAATAAGCAGAGACGGTGGCTATAGTTGTAAAGGTTTTTTTTCATTTATTCCTAAAACAATTTTTCTAAAGTACTTGTACACTTGCCTTTACATAGATTAAAAGAGATATTCCAAAAATGTATGAAGACCCGACCAGCCCCCTTATTCTCAACTGTCGGATCACGGATTCGATTCGAAAAGTCACATGCCGTCTCGCTTTGACGCAGCGCGAATAAAAGTGACAGGTATAGAGTTTCCGAAATTCGAATTCTTTCCGACAGTTGAGAATAAGGGGGCAGGTCTATGATACTGAAAAATAGATGAAATATGCAGAACAGTGTTCAATTGTTCGTTTTCTTTTTATTTGCTTTGTTGCGTGGCGCCTATGTCACTCTGGAGATGTTGCATGGCGCCTATGTCACTCTGGAGATGTTGCATGGCGCCTATGTCACTCTGGAGATGTTGCGTGGCGCCTATGTCACTCTGGAGATGTTGCGTGGCGCCTATGTCACTCTGGAGATGTTGCGTGGCGCCTATGTCACTCTGGAGATGTTGCGTGGCGCCTATGTCACTCTGGAGATGTTGCGTGGCGCCTATGTCACTTTGGAGATGTTGCATGGCGCCTATGTCACTCTGGAGATGTTGCATGGCGCTTATGTCACTCTGGAGATGTTGCATGGCGCCTATGTCACTCTGGAGATGTGGCATGGCGCCTATGTCACTCTGGAGATGTTGCGTGGCGCCTATGTCACTCTGGAGATGTTGCGTGTCGCCTATGTGACTCTGGAGATGTTGCATGGCGCCTATGTCACTCTGGAGATGTTGCATGGCGCTTATGTCACTCTGGAGATGTTGCATGGCGCCTATGTCACTCTGGAGATGTTGCATGGCGCCTATGTCACTCTGGAGATGTTGCATGGCGCTTATGTCACTCTGGAGATGTTGCATGGCGCCTATGTCACTTTGGTGATGTTTATTAAGCCTTAGTGGCTTATTTGGCTCAGTGGAGTTGTAAACCAGAAGTACAAACCACAAAAATAAGATCTAAACAGAAAACTGGATTCTTGCGAAATCTTCGACGCCGCCATTAACCAAAAAGAGGTGGACTATACTTGAATACTTCTCAGTTTACTGACAGGTGGTCAAATAGTGAGTGGTGGACTGTAAAAGCTTAGGGGTGAAGGTGATTACAAATAACTCAGTATTTTTATCAAATAAGGGGTGCATAATTGAGACAGCAGCAAGCTGTAGTTGTTTGTGTTTACCGTTTAGCTCCTCAAACCCGCTGGCGTTCAGACACAATAGAAAATGTTGACTTGAAAAGTCCTGGGGCTGGAACTAAACCAGCAACCTCTTACAATCCGATTGGAGCTTTTGATCTTATCCCTCCGCCCCCTTCTTACTCGAAAGCACCTTTAACATCACGCACAAAGAAATTTAGTAACAATCTTAAAATTTATTTATTTATTTTTGATACAACTAGATTACAAATACGCTGACGGCCCACCTGATGGTAAGCGGTTACCGCTGCCTATAGACTCCTGCAATAACAAGGAAAATCACTTGATATTACAGGTGCGTTGTCATCCTAAGGCCTAAGATGAAATGCAGTCCATGCCCAGTAATTACACTGGCTACCTTTTCCTTCAATCCGAAACACAACTAACTGTTACACACGGCTGAAATAAGAGAGGCGGTGGTACAGTCGACCACAGAAGTAGCTGAACACTTTGTACCATGTCACACCGATATTGTGCACGTACTTTATAGTTGCTACCGTACTATATTGACGCTAGAGTCGTTGTGACATGGTACTAAAGTGTTCAGCTAATTATGTGGTCGACCGTACCTACCCAGACGACCCTACATACGGCCTACATACGGCCTACCTACCACCTAGTAAACCTACCATTTACCTTCCTTTGTCTAAAAAATACTTTACAGGTTACTTAGACGAGAATATGCGAATTATATTAATAGATGTTTAGGGGTGACGTGCATTTTGAAGGTTCATCTAAACATAACAGTGAGAATCACATTGAAATGTTTTTGATCGTTTAAACGCCTACTTTATTGAAACAATTACAAATCAAGCAAGAAAACGGGAAACGAACGATTATAGTGTGATTAAAATAGCTTTTCTTATCTTAACTGGAATTTTTAAAATATTTGTGAAAATATTCTTTCGAATCAATAAAGGTGTTAACTTCAATGAGTAGTGAGAGAAACGTTGCTATTAAAACGTTGGAATAGAAAAGAAACCGGCCGGAAATCAGGAGACGCGGGTTCGACTCCCGCCTGGAACATAATATTTTTTCATCGTTTTCTTTCTTTATTTTTAATAATTGTTGCTATTACAGTGAGACTTTGTGCAGTGAGATCATTTTAGAAATTGGTAGGTGAGTTCGAGGAGCTCGCTGGCATAGTTTGAGCGCTCCAGTTTCGATAACGAAAACAAAGCAACTTTCGCCATGGTCGGTCCCGAGATGGGTCAATCAAATTTATAATCTCAAACTCCTCCGTGTTTCGGAAGGCACGTGAAGCCATTGGTCCCGGTTGTTCCTGCAACCGCTTTAACCTACCAACCCGCATTGGGCCACGTGGTGGTGTTATGGCCCAAGCTCCTCATGTGTTTCTCCCATGTAGGAAGCCCTGTGCCCAGCAGTGGGACGTATATAGGCTGATGATGAGTAAGGTCATTGTATTACTAGTGGCTGCCCATTACCCAAACGTCATAGAAAAACGACAGACAGATCTACTTTCGCATTTATAAAATTAGTACAGAGGAAATCTTTCTATATACTGTGATAGTATAGATGTTAAAAATTCCCATTTTGTTTAAAAAGAACGTTACTTAACTAGAAATAACGTAATAAAAAAATAGCGTTAATTTATCCAGAAAAATGGCCTCCGTGTGGCCTGTATTCTCGCAGCTCCTAAATAAAAAATATGGTAGATATCTATCTAGGATACGAAATACAATATTCATAAAGAACTGTGCTTTATTCCCGGCCTTGTAATCTGCTCTGCGGCTAACATCGGAGATTCTGTTTTGAATTATATTTGGTTTCGCGAAATAATATTTAGTTTCGGCGAATGTTTTCATAAACAACAAGACAGAACAGTTCCTCGTGTACAGATGCAACGTCTCCCCAATGATGAGCTCTGGCGACCTTACTCACCATCTGTAGTGCTGGTGATCCAGATGCTTTTGCTGCCTAAAAACTTGCAGCAAAAAACATGTGAACAAAAATTATTTAAATTTCCAAGACGTGATTTCATTAATTCTCTTTGATTACGCGGCGCAGAATTTTTTCTTTTTTGACATTTTGGCCAGTACGGCCCAGAAAAATCTAAACTATGTTCAAAAATTGTACACATTTCAGCTGGTCAAAGTCAAAGTCAAAGTCAAAGTTCTTTATTGCACTTTCCATGTTGTGTATACAGATGTTGTGAGTTGTGATAGAAAACAGAACCAAACATGAAACCCTGCAAGGGCACAGCAACTATAAATTTAGGTAGTAGGTAACCATCTATGAAATGTTACCTTTATAATATTACTAGTCTCACACTTGATTCTTTTTATTTTAAACAGCTATCAATTTTAAAGATAACATGGCCACTTTGAAAATTAAAGTTATTCCAAAGATAACATAGCCATTTAAAAAAATAAAGATATTCAAATATAGATATAACTAAACTAAATTAAATCAAATTAAATTAAATTAAATCAAATCAAATCAAATTAAATTAAATCAAATTAAATTAAATTAAATCAAATTAAATTAAATCAAATTAAATTAAATCAAATTAAATTAAATAAAACTAAATTAAATCTAATTAAATTAAATAAAAATAAACCAAATTAAATTAAATTAAACTAAATCAAATTAAATTAAATTAAACCAAATTAAATCAAATCACATTAAATTAAATTCTTTATACATACCTAATGAAAGTTTTGCGTACCGATTGTTATTATAGAAAATTATAATAATAATAATAATAATAGTAATAATTATACATCAAAAAACTCTTGCAGCGAATAAAAACATTTATCTGATAAATATTTCTTTAGCACTAATTTAAATTTGTTAAAGTTTATTTCATTACTTATGTTCTTGGGTAATTTATTGTAAATTTTCACACACATAGATAAAGGGCCACTTCTAAACATTTCAAATTTGCATGTTGGTTGTGCTAGTTTATTTTGCACTCGTAGATTTTGTGGACGAACGTGATATGGAAAGAATTCTGGGTGCTTTCTGACAAATTCACACGCAGCATAGATATATAGGGATGGTAATGTCAATATATTAAATTCTGTAAAATAAGGTTTGCAGCTGTCCATAACGCATAAATTTCCCATTATTCTTAAGCATCTTTTTTGTAGTCGAAATAGTTTAATCACTTCTGTACTATTTCCCCACAACAATATGCCATAGGTTAGCCATGAGTGTGCGTAGGCATAATAAGCACTTTTGGCTGATTCTAGGTTAGTTAATTTTTTTAGTTCTTTTAATGCATAAGAAAATCTTGCTAACTTAATGGAAACCTTATTGATATGTTCTTTCCAGTTTGTATTTGAATCTATGTTTATTCCTAAAAGGGGATAATGGTCTACTTGTTCCAGTTTTATATTGTTAAAATTAAAGTTAATATCTAGTGGGTTTCTTTGGTGAGGTCTAAATTCTAATAATTTTGTTTTTCTGAAGTTAATTTGTAAGTTATGCTCATTTAACCAGGTATTTACTTTTGACAATGTGTTATATATTATATTATTAATATCAGTAACTTGGTAATTTTCAAAGGGAATTACAATAGATATGTCGTCTGCAAACAAAGAGCAGGGTACATTCATTACATTAGGCAGGTCGTTTATGTAAATTAGAAATAAAATACATCCGAGCACACTTCCCTGTGGAATTGACATTGACACTTCTGCTTTTTGAGACCGTATGGTAGCTGTGTAACCAGTCATACTGTCGTGGTGTTCGATTTCTACATACTGATATCGGTTGTTTAAATATGAAACAAACCACTTATTGGCAATACCTCTCACGCCTATCCCTTGTAATTTAGATAGCATTATATCAAATTTAATCCTTTCATAAGCTTTGCTCATGTCTAACAATAAGCCAATCGCCCGCTTCTTTTCATTTATAATTGAGACGACACTTTGTATATAATTATAGACGGCAAGGGTTGTTGATTTGTTTTTTCTAAATCCATTCTGTTTGTCATTAAAAATTTTATATTTTTCGCAATATAAGTAAAGGCGATTTGACATTGCGGTTTCAAATATTTTGGAAATGGTTGACAAAAGCGCTATTGGTCGGTAATTAGCAATGTTATAATGATCGTCTTTTTTAAATAGTGGTTTTACTATTGATATTTTTAACAAATCCGGAAACACGCCATTTCTAAATGATGAATTAATTAAAACTGTTAACGGTGAAGCTAGTTCGTTGGCACATTTTTTCACAAGTACAGGAGGTAGTTCATCGTATCCAAAACTCTTTTTATTTTTTAACTGACAAATAATGCCACAAACCTCCTTCTCGTCGACTGGCGATAGGAACATTGAATTAAATGACGGATTTAGGACGGGCCGACCGGTAGGTGGCGGCTGGTTTTAATTTATAGTCACAAAGTTTTCTATTAATTAATGAACATAGAATTAGCTTTTCAAACCAATCTTTATTAAAAAAATATAATAACAATCAACTTTTAATTATAATTGTAAACAAAATCGAACAAACTAAATCTACTACTCAAAAGTCAGCAAATGTGTACGTCCGTCCGATCTAGTGGTCGCTGTAAAAGTGAAGTCCGCTCGGCGTTGTTAGTTCCGAGCCACCGTCGCCCCTCCCTTTTCGTTCGCATCGTACGATCACGCCACGCGGTGACGTCATAGTCGCGCCATGCCTTCTTCGCCGCTATTTTTTTGCTAACACGGCCGTTCCTGAGGAAGGTGCGTCCTCGCCCGCCTGGAATGTAGACTGCCGTTGGTCGTCATCGTCATCTAGCCTTGGTAGTTCAGCATGAACCTCCACTTCAGCCTCATCTTGCTGTGGACTAGCTTCAACATCGTCAACAGATTCATCATCATCACCTAAAAAAACATTGTTTACGTCAATACACAAAACCAATTTCTAAGTGTTTTTTTTTTTTTTTTTTTATATATCTAGTAGAGCCCTCGGGATACTAGATCTGTACAGAGCCCTCAGGATGTAAGTCTAATAATCATAACTGACAAAGTCAATAACTGAACGTGAGCGTAGAGCCCTCAGGATACGCAAAGTAACACAACAGAGCCCTCAGGATGTCTTTATGTACACATTACAAAGGAAACAGAGCCCGCAGGGTGTTTCAAATTGACAAAGAAATAAAACAGAGCCCTCAGGATGTTTTAAGCCACGCAGAGCCCTCAGGGTGCGTGTTTAAATAATAATAATAAAAAAACACATGGCAAAGCCACTTACAGTTAAAAAATGCCATACACACATCGGGGGTCCATTCTCCACGCCAATGCATCATATACTCAGCAGCAGCCTGGGAAATCTTTCCGTAGGACCCAGATACCAGTTTTAGCCCATAACGACCACGTGGCAATACTTTTGTCACTATGTAGGGGCCTCGCATCCCGGAGTCTAATTTTCCGGTGGCCTGGCTAGACTTGCGCACGAACACCATGTCATTTAGCTGAAATGACCGCGGGGCTACACGTCGCTCATTCACACGAGTATCTTGTCGTGCCCGATTGGTGTCCAAGAGTTCACTTGCACGCTGCCTGGCCAGCTCACGAAGCGACTCTCTATTAGGGCTTGTTGCTTCTATCGCAACGTCGCGAACCACTGATCGTAGAACAGGTGTTACACCGTCGCTGCCAATTAACAAATTCAAAGGTGAGTATTGTGTAGATTTTTGTTTAGTAATGTTCAGGTTGAGTTGAAGCTTCCATAGAATACTAGACCAACTTTCATTACGAAAATTTGTTTCTACACGAATCATATTCATTACTGTACGACAATATCTCTCAACCTGACCATTACTTTGGTGCATTTCAGGTGTAATAAAGTGAATTTCACTCCCTAAGTCTTTAATCCAATTAGTAAACAAAGAACTCTCGTACATACGTCCTCGGTCGGCAACAATTAAGCGAGGACTTCCGAATAAAGATATTGCATTTTCAAATACGTGTTTTAATTCACAAGCATCCTGTTTTGAAATAGCATATAGGAGACAATACTTGGTAAACGCATCTATAATTATAACGACATATTTACAACCGTTTGAGTCCGGGAGCGGTCCCAAAACATCAGTGTGCACGGTATCAAAAGGAGTGCTGGGTTTTTCCCAAGATTCAATCGGCTGCAAAGGGTTACGGGGCACCTTTTTATACGTTAAGCAAACTATACAGTGTTGAATATATTTTCTTACAAATTGTCTTAATGCAGGAAACCAGAAGTACTTAAGAATTAAATCGGTAGTTTTCTCAGTACCAATGTGTTGGTGCTCATCATGAAATAATCGCAATAAGCTAAGACGATGTCCCTTCGGCACATAGCATAACAAACGGGATTCTTCACCAGCAACATCAAACTTGTAATATAAAATGTCATTTCGTTTGATGTAGCGGGACACATCGAGTTCACCATCATTAAGCTTTTGCAATAGTGACTGAGTCTCCTCGTCAGCGGCCTGCGCTATCTGAGCCCAGTTACGTGGCTTTGGTATCTGACACATGTTAATTGCATTACGGCTTAAATAATCTGCATGAGATAGCGCAGTCCCCTTACGATATTCGAGCTCGAAGTCATAATCTTGTAAGTACATCCACCACCGAGCTATTCTCGGCAGCAGATCTTTCTTACGTTGGGTGAGTTTCAAAGCGTTGCAATCAGTTACAACCTTAAATTTGTTACCTATTAGGTAGTGTCTGAAATGTTGCAACGCCTTGAGAACTGCCAATGTTTCCAACTCATATGAATGATAACGGGGTTCGGCTCCCTGTGTAACTTTACTAAAATAAGCAACCGGTCGTTTACGGCCTTCAGGATCAGTTTGAAGTAAGACAGCACCGTATCCTCGTGACGACGCATCAGTGTGCACCTCAGTGGACAAAGATGGGTTGTAAATAGCTAGTACCGGTTCACTAGTTAGACGAGAAATAATATCTTTCCGAACCTGTTCGTGCTCATCTTCCCACTTGAACTGCACACCTTTGCGAAGTAGGTTTGCTATACATGACGTTCTTAAAGAATAACTAGGTATGTATCGCCGAAAATAACCAGCAAGACCAAGGAATTGTCTCACCTCTTTAATATTACTAGGTACTCGGGCTCTGACCAATGCTTTAATTTTATGAGCGCTCGGCTTTACCTGACCATGGCTGATTGTGCGCCCCAAGTATTCGACCTCCTTTGATAAAAATGTACACTTTTTAAGGTTTATTGAAAACCCAGCATTGGTCAACGTCCGAAGCACCTCTCGGAGGGTTTGTAACCCTTCATCTATTGTCTCGCTAGGAATTAAAACGTCGTCTATGTACACGAGAGCCTTACCAGATTCAATAAAAGGACGCAGTGTGTTAGATATGATACGCTGGTAAACAACAGGTGCATTTGCTAGACCGTAAGGCATCTTAAGATACTCGTAGTGACCTTCGGGTGTCACAAAGCCAGTACGATGTATAGAATCACTATCCATTGGTATCTGATGAAAGCCTGTAGCCATATCTAGACTTGTGAAGAACTTTGCTTTGCCCAGGCGATCGATATGATCATCAATCAGAGGTAATGGATAACGATCCTTGACGGTGTTCGCATTTAATGCCCTAAAATCCACGCACATCCTATCACTGCCATCCTTTTTCTTAACCAGTAAAATAGGACTGGAAAACTCCGACTCTGATTCCCTAATTACTTTTTTATCAATCAAATCTTTAATAATATCTCGAACACGCATTTTTTCATTATGTGACATTTTGTACGGCCTGTATACTACCGGTGTCTCATTATGTAACCGAATATGCATGGAACCAGTGCTAACAGTGGTAGTTGCTGTACCAGTAACAAGGAAATCACGAAATTCATTAATTAGTAAAGATAAACGTTTCTTATCAACATCTCCGATAGGTGTGTTAAAATTATTTTCCTGCATATTTGATTCTATTATCAGAACTGCGTTTGATTGCGATAAATGTTGAACCCCTCGTGTACGTGTATACACTACACCATCTCTGTTAAGTACGTCTGTACCTAGTATTACAGGTATGCTTAAATACCGATCAGGAACTACGTGAAAATCTACTTCAAGAGAGATTTCGGGGAACTCAACGGTTAGTGTAGTAAAAAAGCTCGACTCTACTTCCTGACTTCCTATGCCACGTAATGTACAGAACGAAGGTAGCTGAGGACACTGGAAATGTTTAGCCACCGATTCTGCGATCAAGGATACCTGTGAACCACTGTCAATGAGAATGTCTACTGGTACACCCTGAATCACCGCCGCAGCTATGTCATTTTGTTTATATTCGTCTAATGTCTCACGACAAAAGTTAACATTGGATTTGCCACGTGATTCAGCGCGTTGCTTCGCAAAACACTCTTCAATTCTATGCCCTAACTTTTTACAGAAGTTACATGGGTCAGGTTTACGCATAGGAGTATTTGAATTAGGCAGCGGCAAGCTTGGGAGGTTTTGTTTATCAGTATTACTTATCTTGACACGCTTAGGGCAATCATACTGCTTATGGCCAAAATTTCCACATCCAAAACACTTTGATCTTGTATCAGGACGCTCTCTTTTTCGTAAATTACTAAAAGGTTCATAACGGTTTGCTACTACACGGGGCTTGGCGCGTAATGGAGTGACTTGTGAGGGTTTTACGTAAATTGAAAAGAATCCTACTAAGTCGTTAGGCAACAAATTTGCGTTAGTAGCAGCTGCGCGAATATGTGGATCCGTTATGCCACGAACTATTATAGCTGATATTAGCTCATCACTCAAACCATTAACAATTCTCAACCGCAACAATGAACGCCTAGCATATTCCGCATAAGTAGAGTATTTGTCAGAGTCAGTTTTCATGACATCAAACAAAATATTCGCTATATCTATTCTACGGGGACACAAAGATTGAAATTCACGCTTAAAATTAGACCACGTACGATCATTAGAAATCCACTCTTGTAACCATACGCGGGCATCCCCCTTTAAACAATTTCCCACACGTGCCAGACACTCGCGATCGTCCCACATGTTGATACTCCGCACATGATCTACCTCATTACACCACACATTAAAATCGTTCAGAGATGGATCAAAACTAGAAATATAAATATGGTTGGATCTTACCGGATTAATAGCGTTGATTGCAGTCACAAGCTTGTTGGTTACCTCGCTTACTATACCGTCTGAGCCCGAGGGCCCGACAGACGCACTCGCACTGCACATCTCGCTAAGCGGTAACGCTAACGAGCTAGCGCAAGGTTCTTCGAATCGGACGGGCGTCGGCGGGGCGGCGGACTCATGCACGCTCATATCGCGCAAGGGCGGTGTGTACGTGCGAGCCAACGGTGCTGATGCTGGCAGGGCGCGTGGAGTCACCCCGGAAACCACACTGATCTCTCCATTATCAAGGTTTCTTGACGAATCTTCCAACGCATTCAAACGCGAAATGATCGTTTGAAGTTGTTGTTCAATCGCATGGCCAGACGAACGTCCACGCTTGCCAGATTTACCACTAGCCTCATTCGGCATAGTTAACGATTAAACAAAAAAAACCTATAAACTTCTAGAGAAATATCAGGAAAGCCAACAGAGGAAGGAAATCGAATCCCACTTCTGAAATTAGCTTTTCAAACCAATCTTTATTAAAAAAATATAATAACAATCAACTTTTAATTATAATTGTAAACAAAATCGAACAAACTAAATCTACTACTCAAAAGTCAGCAAATGTGTACGTCCGTCCGATCTAGTGGTCGCTGTAAAAGTGAAGTCCGCTCGGCGTTGTTAGTTCCGAGCCACCGTCGCCCCTCCCTTTTCGTTCGCATCGTACGATCACGCCACGCGGTGACGTCATAGTCGCGCCATGCCTTCTTCGCCGCTATTTTTTTGCTAACAATAGATATATAAAACACTACAAATGCAAGAGACATGTTAATAAAAATTTGCAAAATAAGTAGTTTATAGGTGTATTTACCTAAGTTTATTTTTACTTTTACTATTTCCTAATTATAAGTAATACCGTAATTTACTTTTTGTAACTTAATATTTTTCTCGCTGGGAGAGGTGAAAAGTTATATGTTTCCCACGTGAGCAATATGTCTCGTGCGTGTGTCTTAAAATCACTCACAGTAGGTACTCAGTAGTCTATTTTAGAATCACTCGCTACACGCGTGATTCAATTCTAGACTATTTCGCTAGTTCGTGATTAAAAATCAGCACTCGCAGTAAAAAACTTTGCTCACTTGTTGAACAAATAACTGTTATTTTCATTTCAAAACTTCGTAATCAGTGCGATAGTTCTGCATAGCAACGAATTAAATCAAGTTTTCCAAACTTTCCCCTTGCATGGAAGAAATATTTTTACAAGGAAACTCCGCAATTTATTTAAGGAGTCGACAGTTTTTCGAAAAGGTTATTCCTTGTTTTCGGTTAATTTGCTAAGAAAACCTTAAATTCAATTTGCGTGAAAGGGTTGGAATGAAAAAAGGATATTGGACCTGATATAAAACTTGAAACAAGAAGAACAGTTTTTAAATTTCGAATCTACTCAGAACGATGGCGATTCGAAATTTAAAAGTGTTTGTACTAGAGGCGCAGGTAACACATTTGACATTTAAAAGGCGTGTTCAGTTTTTGACTTCAATAATAAAATTCCTAAATGAACATGTAGAATACTTTAGAATAGTTAATAAAATGAAAACTAATGATTCCCAACTCAGCCATCCGGCCGCCCCAGAAAACACACTAAATATTACCTATGAAAATAATGCGTAGCATAATAAATATTTTAAAGATTAGAAAAGTATCAAAACTAGAAAAAATACATGTCATGGGGAATGGACTGATTCCGCGACCCTTTATTATTCTAACCCGCGACCTTTCACACTCTAACCATCTGAGCTACCAAGGACATGTCACCCACCTGTGAATTTATCTGTATTTGCTTTGAAGCTAAGGCACGCCCCAATATTGTATTATTATATTTCAGCACCCCAATAAATATTTCGGGGAGTTTTTGTTTACAGATATTAATATATATCAATTTATTAATGATATTGTGCGTTTATGACGCCTACTTTATTGTAATACAAATAAAGAAAGAATGGCTTTTCTCGCCATAACTGAAAGTTTAAAAATGCTTGTAAAAGTATTCTTTCGGATCACTAGAGGTTAACTTCAATGAGTGGTGAGATACAACGTTGCTATATAAATGTAAAAAAGCGATAAAGAAATTAGTAGGTAACAACTAGTGCTCCGGTGGCGTAGTGGTAATCGCGTCTGGCCGAAACCCAGGAGTCGCGGGTTCTATTCTCGCGTGGAGCATATATATTTTTTATCGTTTCATTCTTTACTAACGACCCGCCCCGGCTTTGCACGGGTGCAATGTTTATGTAAATATTATGCATGTGTTATACATATAAACCTTCCTTAAGAATCACTCTATCTTTTAAAAAAAACCGCATTAAAATCCGTTGCGTAGTTTTAAAGATCTAAGCATACATAGAGACAGACAGACGGCGGATAGCGACTTTGTTTTATACTATGTAGTGATTTTTAATGGATATTGATATGTCAAAGTGTCAATACCTCCCGTGCCCTGTATTTACACTTCTGACCTAAACATATAGGGCGAGTCCGTATAGCAACCCACGAACCCCTCGTCTTCCATTACATTTTAAATCAAACTTAAGCAATCGGTACAAATGCTTTAAAATGAAGAAATCTTATCTACAATACAATGCAAACGCGAGACCTTGTTACTGTCAGGTTTGACAGGGCTGTCTCTAAAACTGTAAGACTTAGCCATGGGTTCATCCAAAAGTGGCGTGAAAAGGCACCTTAGGCAGGCAATTGGAGGCAGCTAGAACAGCTTG
This sequence comes from Nymphula nitidulata, assembly GCA_947347705.1. Taxonomy (NCBI): domain Eukaryota; kingdom Metazoa; phylum Arthropoda; class Insecta; order Lepidoptera; family Crambidae; genus Nymphula; species Nymphula nitidulata. The sequence continues at coordinate 15,818,275 of OX374636.1, forward strand.
AAGCTGCACTATCTGTCTTTGTATACGAACTGTTCTTACGGCTTATGTGAAGAGTCCGCCAAGACAGGTGCTGGTGCATGAAGGAGGTTTTTTTATACCACTAAGGTAGCAGTCAAGCATACGGCCCACCTGATTGATGGTAAGCGGTTACCGCAGCCTATGGACGCTTGCAATACCAGGGGTATCACTTGCGCGTTGCCGACTCTTTAAAAACCTCTACATGCCTTTTTTGAAGAACCCCACGCTGTAATCATTAGAGAAAACCTCTGCAGGGAGCTCATTCTACAACCTGAGAGTACGTGGGAGAAAGTTTCTCTGAAACCGTAGAACGCCAGCGGAGATCTGGCTTGAATAATAGACGGATGTGCTGCTGGCTATCTCCAGATTCTAGATTCCTAGGTTACAAGAAGAGAACCACTTTGTTTTGAAAAAGCATACATGTACATATTTCAATAAAACAGCCAATGAAATTTCAATACTCAATACTCAATATTTATTGTTTCCAAAATTACATTGGTGGTTACAATTTTGGATCCTGTTGGGCACAACCATTTACTAAGAAGTGCTATTTAAAAGAACAATTTTATAAACAAGCTTTTTAATAAACACTTACAAATTATTAAATTATTATCAATTATGTATGACAAATTATAGAATAAATTTGTTTTATTTTTATTGCATTAAAAGAAAAATTATTAAATTACAAAAGTGAAGGCAGTGGTCAATACTTACTGCATTGAACAATGTATAGAGTAATCAAGTAAAATTGAAAATACATAATTATGTCCCATTTCTGAAAAGACCCGGAAATTTTCAGACATCTCTTAGCTAAATTGTGTCCGGACATCCCCGGACAGCTGGCAACCCTGCTTTCGAGCCACATACTACAATAACATACGACAAATATGACAATAAAAGGTGCGACAACGCGCTACATTGTATACATTGCCAGCAAGATTCCTGAGACAGTTTCTTTGCAATAACATTGTTTTATGATCCGAATTCTAGGTTTAATTTAACCCTCAAACATTCCTGTTGGATTTTCTGGTACCTATGACGTAGGTATTCGTGGATTTTCGATGGAACACCTATAATATTTCCATTATAACTATACGTTTGTTGGCCTGATCTAAAGATCAGACGTAAACAACTCAGATGTTTATGTCCACAGGATTATGGCCACGCGAGTTTACATCCACAGAAATTACAATAGGACCTGAAATTCTAACAAGCCTTAAAAATAATCGACAGTATAAATTCTTTCAGTTCTTATTTTCAATTTGATAACTAAAGTGAAGTTATTTTCTTTAATCAATATTTGGAATATCTTTCTCTATAGGTCAATAAATGTTCTTAATTTTTGATTTTAACATTATTATAAATGTTTGAAAAATTACTTAGTAATTAAAATAGAATAAAACTAGAAAAATTTCACGTCCTGAGGCAGGAATCGAACCCGCGACCTTTCGCAATCCGGGCGACTGCTCTGACCACTGAGCCACCCAGGACTTGGGATATCCCTGTGAAATTCTTCTAGTCTATCTTGTATTTGCGTTTATGAGCTAACGTCCACCCTACAATGTCGAAATATTCTATTTCAACATCCGAAGCCACGTCCACTGCTGGACAAAGCCACGACGATTCGTCCTGCACCACACGCACCCATCGAAATACGCATTAATAATTATTTTTAGTCTATCATTCTAATAATAATGGTTTATTATACTTGAATAGGAGTTTAAGATGATTAAAAGCAGCAAAACTGGATGGTAATGAATATATTTTTAAATGATATCACAATAACAATATTAATCGTGTAGGCAAACAGATAGAATGTAACCATGACAACAGAATAACAACGTCATATCAAAAGTAAAAGAATACAAATTAAAAAGTATACAAAAACGGTCTCTAAGGAGTACGCAAGAATACTAAATGACTAGTCAATAGACTAAAAGTTGTATAATAAAACAATTATAGCTCTTGAATCTCGAAAGACTTAGCATCGAATTGCCATCCGAGGACTAATGGCTCATGTTCTAGTCAGGCCAATGACGCACATCGATATTTACATTGATAATCGATAATCGATACTTTATTGAATATACTTCCTGTCACAAAGTACTGAAATCCTAGAAATATTTTTTGTTAAAGACAAATACTGCTTTAATCCGCTGACTTATAAATGGGAAAGTAAATCTGTTTGTCTGTTTCGTTTTCACTCCTAAGCCGCTTAACCGATTTAGATGAAATTTACATCTTGAGATAGGACATAGGTTAACTTTTAGCGCGATAATCGACATCCGCGCTGGTGGCGCCGCGAGCCGATACTAGTAGTTTATACAGGGTATGAGCTATATCAATTCATATAAAAGCTTAGCTTCTTATTCATTTGATAATTTCATGACGTTTCTATGAAATAATATTACATTGGCTGCGTTATTTCATAGAAATGTTAATGAAAAGAAAATGATCAATTGTTTGTGTTGTGTTGGCTAGATTGTTATGTATTTTTACTTACGTTTTTTTGATAAAATAAATATCAACGCAAACCATTGAAGTAAAAATGAAGTCGGTAATTCTTACATCCAATGCGCAAAAAAAACTTAATTTGAACGTAAATTATCGTAAATCGTAACTATGTGATTGTGGATACTCTGAACCCTGATCCATAAATGAAGAATTCGGTTGAAGAGACAGGGGAAAAATATATTGAATTTAGTTTGTTTAAGTTACTTAGTAACGAAATTTCCTGTGACTTATCTACTAAATGGGAATAAATAAGAAAAAGTTTTCAATTCCCTGTTGTATGATACATTATTGTCACTGTGATGTGATAGAGGATAAATCTCACTGCTGTCTGACCAATCTCGCTTACCACAACCTTACCAATCAATTTGAACTTCAATGCATTCCCCTGGCTAGAATCAGAATGAGTCTCCTGGAAATGGCATATCAAGGTAGGAAGAATACAGGCTCGTTTGCCCAAAGATATATTAAGACTAATTGCACTTTAAGACAGAAACAGGGGAACCACTAAATTTCCCGAAGGGTACATCGTGGCATATTCACGACCCGTATTAAGATAAGATACAACTGTCACCTTCGTGAGATGTGGAGGTGGTTCATGCATAAGCTAAAGGTCAATAGAATTCCCGTGGACGATCAGAACTACCGTGAACTGACGATCAGGTGGGGGTTGCGTGAAGCCGACGGTTCAACGGACGCGGGCATCGCAGGACCGATAGGTTTGGAAATCCTTGGGGGAGGCCAATGCCCAGCGGTAGTGGTCTCTCCGTTAAAATGATGATCATGATGAATCAGCAATAATCTGTATTATTTAATTATATTTGAACATTAAAATCAATGTTAGGAATATATTTTAATAAGCCTCCTTTCTGACTTCATCACGCGCTAGTATCACATGTCTTTTTTTTTGTATTTTTCTAAGTGATCTGTACAAATGTTATGCTGTCTAGTACATTTTAAAAGAATCCACAAAATTAACTTAAAACTACTCCGTAAATATCTAGCTAGCAACATAAAACTGTATACAACGTAAACCGTTATTTATTATTTTAAAGTGCAGAAAATATGGAATGCACCTGAAATTCTGGCTCATATCGCAACATATCGATATTTATGGGCACACCACTAGAGTAAAATGCCGGCGCCCCAGTGTAAAATAGGGGATCTAAAGTAAAAATTGTGGGCGACGAGAGAAAATGCTGGATGGCGCGGAAAAATAGCTTGGATTGCGAACATTAGCCGGAGAAAAAGTTAAGTGCATCGCCGCAGGCTGAGCCGTTGTGACGTGGTAAGTACGGTATTGGAGACATGACACACCGTCGCATTACGAACAACCCGTGTCAATCTTACTATTTACCGCCAAATACTATACTACTTATTATACATATGAGGAGCTCGGTGGCGTAGTGGTTTGACCGGTCTGGTTTCGATTACGAAAACAAAGCAAACTTTTACCATGGTCGATCCCGGGATGGGTCATCAAAAAATTTCTAACTCGAGTTCCTCCGTGGCACGTTAATGTCCCGGTTGTTATTGCAACCGCATTAACCCACGAACCCGCAACGGGCTAGCGTGGTGGTGTTGTGGCCCAAATTCCTCATGTGTGTCTCCCATGTAGGAAGGATTATGCCCAGCAGTGGGCCGTATTTAGGCTGGTGATGATGATGATGAGGTATAGGCAGCGCGTGAACGTGAATAGTGCCCAAGGTGCTTCGAGTGTCTATAGGTTTTCACCCGTTTGCGACTGTCGTCATTTAAAAAAATCTGGCTTACCAATGCAACCCCTAGCCATTTCACAAAATTACGTGTAGTACACATTTGTCCGTACCTCGGATTAGAATTGCATGCGAATGGCGCTCGCCCCGGGCCGTCCATTTGCCGCGCCATCGGCTCCTTGTCGGGACGAATAAGTATTAGAAGACGCTGCAAGTTAGAGTTAGAGATGTCTGGAAAATGTGTTGAAATATAATGATGACTACTAGGTGGTAGGCCCGTATGTAGGGTCGTCTGGGTAGGTACCACCGCCTTTCTTATTTCAGCCGTGAAACAGTTCACCTGTGTTTCCGATTGAAGGAAAGGCATCCAGTGTAATTACTGGCCATAGACGGCATTCATCTTAGGCCTCAGGATGACAACGCACATGCAATATCAAGTGATTTTTCCTTGTTATTGCATGTACAGCCTTGGCCGTTAGCTTGTTTGTCATCTAGTTGTATAAAAAAAAGATGCAGTTGTACTTTTCTGTAACGAAACTCCCACCTCACTCCGTAAGTCACTTCGAATTTAACTGTCAAATAAACCATTTTTTTCTGTTTTTGCACTCGTAGCTGTTTACATCAATAAATGATCAAACGTAAAAGTTAAGTGACCCTTAGCTATCATCATCATATATCTATAAACGTCCTGCTGCTAAGTCACCGCCAGAATAGATGGTCGCTCTGGCGAATGGCTATTGGCATGTATTTAAATGCTACAAAATTGCTACATAATTCATTGGAATTATGATTGGATTGCTTCAAGTATTCTGAGAAATTCAATATTTTTGAAGTCAAAACTTCTTTGGGCGCGTTGAGCGAGATAAACTAGTGGGCGCGCGTTACCAAACCGGCGCCGGCGTGACACCGAGTAACTTTAATAGTATATATTTTGTACCTTCTCCAAGATAAATCGAAATTGTTGTATTGGCCAAATAAGTACATGCGAGCAGCGGCCGGCAAAAGTTGTATGAAAATCCATATCTGTCGCGTTTTTGCGGCCAACTAAATTACTATGTATGTAAACTCATATTCAAAGAGGATTTAACGTCAGCTCATACTTATAACATATAATTTAAAAATGGAACTATCATTAACTCCGAAACATGGACACCAAGGAGGTAATTAGTCAAAGGTTTTATTTAAATTTCGAACTGGTTTACAAATAGAAAGCTGTTTATTGAAAAATAGTCCACTATAAATTTCAAAAATTGTAGGTAGGTACATTCAATAACTATATCATCAATTATAAAGCCTAGCCTGGCTACTACTCAATTTTAATTTCCGCGCATTATTTGAGAAAAGTACTCTACAAGCCTTGGCCACATCTAGGCATTGATGGACTTACGTATATAGTATATGTGCCTCGGCCCACCTTTACACGTTCGTCCAATATCAATGCCTCTTTTACTGGCCCCTGCAGTAATGTACAGTCGACCACAGAAGTAGCTTAACACTTTAGTACCATGTCGCACCGACTATTGCGCTAGTACTTAGTTGCTACCGTACTGTATTAATGTCTTAGTTGTTGTGACATGGTACTAAAGTCTTTAGCTACTTCTGTGGTCGACCGTACTATAATTTCTCAGAATTTTCTAAATAATCACATTCGACGCAATGGATTATTAATTCAGCCATGCTTTACGCGGCTAAGATTTTTTTTTATATTGATCACGCCGTCTTCTGTTTAAGTAAACATTCTAAGTTTCAAGAGAGATCGTACCCCGAAAACAAACGTTTCGCTCGTATGAATGAGCTAACGTCTCTACACACACTGTAACAGCTTGTAACAGCTTTTGCCGACTTGTTAAGTAAACAAAACTGTGTTAACAGGGTTCTAGGACTTCTAGGATAACACAACGAATAAATATTTAGTAGAGAATGGCGTTAGGCGGTAAATCCGCCATTATTTCATAAACAAAACACAATATATAAAGAGATAAAAATGCTTTTGAACGACTGCACCAAATAGGGTAATTCTTTTTTGGTCTATGAAAAGCGAGTGAATGAGATTAGAGGCAGTGGGGGAGACCTTCACTATTTTGACAAAACCACTCGAATATTATTATACTGTTAATGTATTGTTTAATTTTTTTTATTAGTTATACTATCCGTGCAAAGCCGGAGCGGGCAACTAGTGAATCAATATTGAAGTAGAAATGAAATGATATTTATTTGCTTAAGCAAATACTCTTAAGAGTGTCTTATTAGTGTGTTACACAGAGAATGCCATTAATTTAGGCGTCAAATCTGCCATTTGTACTCTTTTTGCGCAAATAAGTAGGTATATAATAAACACGACAAATATTACTTCAGTACTTACAGTTATATTTAGGTGTAGTAGAGAGTGACTATCGTGGACAGCAAAGGAAAAGGCGGATTGGGAATAGAAGGGTGTATACATATTGCTAAAAACGGAAATACAGAAAAGATATAAAAAAGACCGAAAAATATAGTACAAGGTTAGGAAACAAGAGCAAGTGACAAGAATAAATTAAGGAGCTTAATACATAGACTATTATACAAGATACATACAAAACGAGGTCTGTCCACCACAGTGACGTCGGCTTTGAAATGGCCAATGGTATTTAGTTTTTGTGTAATAAAATATTAATAATAAAAAGATCATGCTTTCTAAGATTGTCCTTATAGAGAAATGCCCACCTAAAAATTATAGCGCAATAGCAAGTGACAAAAATAAATTAAGACACAATACATAGACTATTATACAAGATACTTACAAAACGAGGTCTGTCCACCACAGTGACGTTGGATTTGAATTGGCCAATGGTATTTAGTTATTGTATTAAAAAAATTAAATAATAAAAAGATCGTGCTTTCTAAAATTGCCCACAGAAATGCCCACCTAAAAATTATGCAGGATTGTGATGATAGTACGACATTAAATCAAAACATAGGTACATGTTTTGCAACATTCATATACATTTCATTTGACCAAATTAATTTTAAAACATATCTATGAAATAATGCAGCCAATTTTCAATTTTACGCCGTACTTTCGTTACGACCTCTATAATGTGAAAAATATGTTTTAAAAAGTAAAACAGAACGTCACTGAGATATAAAGATATAATTGTACCAGGAATTTCGTGAAATTACGGATTTAGTTTTTAGTGTTCCTATTTATTTTTGTAATATTATACGATATGCGACAATATAATAACACGGGTGATGCCGTCAATACGACACAAAACACATGGGCTTTAATAGGCCATAAAAATGGTTTGCCACTTCAAAACCATCTTAATCATTTGATAATTTCACGATATTTGTATGAAATATTATAACATTGGCTGCATTATTTCAAAGAAATGTCATGAAATTATCAAATGAATAAGAGGTTTCTGAAAGTGGCAAACCATTTCATGGACTAATATAGCCCATGTTTTAATTTACCACACCACCCTGTATATTCCTCAGTTATCTTGTTTACCATCAGGCCTGCACTTTAAATTAGTATGCCGCTCTTGACATATGAAAAATGGCTTACCAACAGTGTGTTACAAAAGTCGGAAATAAAATTCTCGGTGGTGGTTGTGTCCTTGTCAAAAGTTACCTCTGAAAAAGAGTTGTTTCAAAAATGTAAGGTCAATGTCTTATACGTCACTTTGGTGGCTTAGTTGATATCTATGTCGCCCGCCATATAGCCGTAATGAATAACGGTGAAATCGACGAAAAATTTCAACTTTTGTACATACAAACAAACTATGCATGAAAACGAATTACTTATATGTAGTTTTTGCGGATTCAGATTTTTCCTGATTCTTTGAGATACTATACATATACCGCTGGATATAAAACATCTCCTTTAACACCTTGCAGATTACACTTATTTTCCGATTAAATTACTTAAAAAAATGGTCACCCCTTCTCGAGAAAAATGCTAACTTTTTACTAGGTGGTAGACCCGTATGTAGGGTCGTCTGGGTAGGTACCACCGCCTTTCTTATATCAGCCGTGATACAGTTCGCTGTGTTTCATATTGAAGGGAAAGGTAGCCAGTGTAATTATTGCGCATGGACGGCATTTAATCTTAGGCCCCAGGATGACAACGCATCTGCAATATCAAGTGATTTTTCCTTGTTATTGCGTGTTTATAGGTGGTGTCTATAGTCGGCGGTAGCCGCTTACCATCAGGTGAGCCGTCAGCTTGTTTGTCATCTAGTTGTATAAAAAAAATCTTTCGCGTATCGTACGACACACTACTTATATCACACACACAGCCCGCGCACAGTCTACGACATCGACACACCATTTTCAACACTAACTTGACTCATGAATATCACTTATTTATTGATAGAACTCCTTTTCTTCTCTCATCTTCTCAGTAGCTCTGAAACGTAGTATTATTTTTCGGCGAGTATCGCTGGACGTGAGTAGCGAGCTCGCAAATTGTTTGCACAGGTTCGGTATCGGAATTTTCTGGTCCGATTTCTCCGGAGACGCCTGGTGCATCCCAATACGGTACCTATCGTAAATATTAGTGCTGGGAAAAGTCTGTATCGATATTTACCCACAGGTAGTAGTCATGTATTATCTGAACTAGGAAAAATCGGTCCTGAGGTGGGACGCAAACCCGCGACGTTTCACAACCAAGGAATTCTTCTAGTTATATTTTTTTAAACATCCTTCAAAAATTGTTTAAGATGTTAAGACAATTAAAGAGACCTAATCTTAGATGTAAAGAAATATTTTGTTTTAACTATCAATATTTTTTGGCATTTATGCTATTTTTATACGAGTCCTTGCCTTTTAGGTAATTGTTTCCTGAGCATGTTGGTAGAGTACCTACTAAAATATAACTAAAAATGAATTCGCTTTTCTTTTTTGTTTATTTTTATAATAAACTCGTTTTATTGATGGTTTGCTGCGCGGCAGTTCCGATTAGCACTAAGACTTAATCCAACTATACAGCATTTATCAGCATTATTATAGTCCACTCCTGGACAGAGGCTTTTCCTAAAAACATCCATGACGTTAAGTCCTGTGCTGCACGTATCCAGAGCGGCTGGCCACCTCCGACCTTGCACCTTCTTACTGCATTTATTAAACTGAAAAGTTATACTTGTAATGCTCGTTTTCACTTACATTTCACCGCCTCTGTGGTCTAGTGGTTGAGACCACCGAACTCAGATCTAGAGATCCGGGGTTCAATTCCCGTGGGGGCAGAAATTTTCTGCTCGGTTTGGTTGGTGGTAGGGTTTTTCTATGTCCGCCTGGCTAGCTACTACCATCTTACCTATGTCTGCCGCCATAGCAATAATGTTAACGGCATTGTTGTGTTCCGGCAGTTGGGGGTAAGATAGCCAGTTCCTCTGTGGTTGAGGAATCCGGGTGTAGCTAGCTTCCATCGTCGGCCTTATCTTCACTTACCATCAGGTGAGATAAAGGTCAAGACCAAAAAGTTACCCCGCTAACATAAAAAAAACATTTGCTGAGCGTGTAGAGTCTCTTAGCGATTTTATATCAGTCTATCTAAAAGAAATAGAAAGAGACAAATGTCGTTAAGAGTCACCTAAGCCTAGCTAGGGATTGGTTAGCGAAAACGGACATTATTTCCACTTGAAATAGAAGTTCCTCATCAACATTCCATTCTAGAAGGTGAAGCAGGCTCTAGAGTTAAATACAGTGTAATTGGATTCAAACAAATGAAAAGCTTTGCTTTACAAAGGTTCGTGTGCAGCAGAGTATAACTACATCTGCGAATTTAATATTGTCATTATAAACTTTATGGTAGTGCTTTGTAAACATGTTGTTTGAATAATATGTTCCACTAGTAGGTTAATACAATAACTTTTTTTTATTACAGCAACGAGTTTATTCGATCATAACTTGTGGCAACTTTAAGCCAAATTGTAGGTACTTAAAATAAAACAGAAAAACATTATAATTTGTTAAAAAGTCGGTTGTAGGAATTACTATGCAAGAATAAAAAATATATTTCCTAGTTGCTAGTAAACTGTGCAGGAGGATAGATGTTAGTTCGGTACCCAAGCTAAGTACCTTATTATTGACATCATGTGCGATGTTCCACGAAGCAATAATAAAACACTAAAATAATCGTTATACCTTAAAGTTATTATTTTTTTATATCTTGAGAATAATTTTATTATGCATATTTAATTTACCGATAAAAAAAATTGTAAATCTCTTACTATGAAAAGTACTTACTCTGATAAAACACTGGGATATTTGCCATTTTTTTCATTAAGTACCTACACCACCCGTGCGAAGCCGGGTCTGGCAACTGTAGTTGTAAAGAGATTACAGGACTATCGGTAGTTCTCTCCATTCCAGGTATTTAATGGGCATTCTTCTTTATCGATAAGTATGACCTAAAAAACTAACAGCACTATCGAGTACAACAGACGACATCAGACTGTTGTCAGCAAATTCACTGGGCGAGCTAATAACCCGCTATTTCGTACTCCAGTGGCTCCCGTGGGAAAACTATTACGGATTGATTTGTACAAGCGACCACATATTTAGGAATAACCCTCCACCTACCCATGGTCCTGCCTACCTTGCGGAATACGGGCCGAATCACGGGAGAGCGCGAGGGTACTTGCTTGGGCTCTTTCCCCTACCGCGCTGATTCTTCGCTCCCTTCAAAAAATTATCCGTCCCTTCTGTGGCAAACTCTTCCACACTACGGAGAATTCTTGCACACTACGAAGAATCGAAATGTAATACCGCTAATTTTATAAATTACAGGATAGAGGGAGGAGTGGCCTGTGACGAAATCAGTTCATTTTGCAGGTGGCGATGGCGGGTTCGAATACACTGGCAGGATAATTGTTTATAGCCCAAAATCTTAGCCTGTAGAGCTATGAACAGGTGCCGCCCGTGAGAATGGTCAAGCATTCGGCCTGCTTGATGGTATAAGCTTACGCTGGGAACACATTGCTGGACATTACCATAGATTACTTAGATAATAGTTGTACTTTGAAATAAAACCACTTTCCCGTATTTAACTCGCGTTTAATTACATTATTATTATACACCAGACGTTTCGATTACTTCACAGCGATCGTGGTCACGGGAAGACTGAAGATGTCAATTGTCTTTAATAGGTTTATAAGTTAACTACCGTCACTCTGTGTTATGTTTTGAGCGGTCCGATTCACGCATGCGGATCTCACGATGTCAGTTTGTCGGACAGTGTGAGGACGGGCTAATAAGTATCAAAAGGTGCTAAATGAGTATTAAAAAAATAATGGAAAGTCTGTCTAAAACAAAAAGTGATCCCGTCATTTTGACGTTCATTATTAATCGCATGATGTGATCCCAAGCTGTTGGTACACTCCAACCATCTTCTCTATTGAAATAAGAATATTTTTTGATTTCAATAGCTTCACGTGACATTCTAGGAAAGAAGCGGTGTTCTTTGCGATCTTTTGGGGGTTATCAAATCTGATCTGAATTTTTATTTCAAATGTGAAGTACATACCTGTAAAATTGAAACAAATGTCTTAGAAAGAGTCTGGAATACTGCAATTTCCAATTTAATTATCTCGGGTATTGTATGGCCAAAATTAAATCTGTTTTCACTATTCGCAGTTTAATTTTACGTATTTTTCTTAAAGAGGTACTCAACCAGTGTATTTATTTTCATGCATATTTCTTGTTACTCCAATCTCCTCTATACAGATAGCCCCAAAAAATAACAAAAATACTCCCTTCTATCTTCTTTACTTCCGCGTTTGCGTTATGCTGTCAAATCGTGTGAAAACAGAAACAACAGCGCTACTTCATGTATAAATAATCGATTTATTGAGTCCACTCGATTTACGCCGTAACTGCGTTTGACATAAAACTCAATTTAGACGTTTTTCATATTGATAAAATTGTTTCTTCGGCGATCGAAAAGAAAGAAAAATATTATTACTATTTAACTATTAATATACACAAATAATTAAACAATGCGATAGTTCGGATGCTTGTTACTCAATCACGCCAAGAACAGGATCTGGATGAAAGGAGATAGTAAAAGTTTATATGGGATATTGGCCGGTGGACCAGGAGGAGGACTGACGGCCGTTGGGGCGGAAAGGTCCTCGAGTGGCGGCCGCGTACCGGGAGACGCAGCGTTGGTAGGCCTCCCACAAGGTGGACCAACGATCTGGTGAGGATCACGGGAAGCCGATGGATGCGGACAGCGCAGGACCGATCGGTTTGGAGATCCCTGGGGGAGGCTTATGCCCAGCAGTGGGCGTCTCTCGGCTGAAATGCTGATGATGATGATTATGGGCCGGCTCATGAGCAGATCACAGAAGTTGCTGAAACGTCTCAGAGGTCGTCATTTTGAACAAAACAAAATGTCCTATACGTCATAATACATTTTTTATTTATTTGATAGAGTATACTCCTGAGGTGTACCGAGTGTCACCAAGTCAAGATCTTATGATGGAATCCCAGAGAAATCGAAAAATCTCAATTTTTATAGGATTTTTTTTTATATACAACTATATGACAAGCAAGCTGACGGCCTACCTGATGGTAAGCGGTTACCGCCGCCTATAGACACCTGCAATAACAAGGGAAAATCACTTGATATTGCAGGTGCGTTGTCATCCTTGGGCCTAAGATAAAATGCCGTCCATGTCCAGTAATTACACTGGCTACTTTTCCCTTTAATCCGAAACACAGCGAACTGTTTCACGGCTGAAATAAGAAAGGCGATGATACGTAAAGAAGAAAGAAAGAAAATATTTATTTGCCATTGAATAAGGTACACTGGAGATGGTCATTATAATATTAACTTCTGCTTATTCAGCCACTTATATTAGCATGCAAATATATTCCTACCTATGTCAAAATTCATTGTCATTAAATTATTATTCATTTCATAATATTATATTAAATTAATTTCATTCATTAATAATTACATACAAAAATCAAAATTAACACAAATAATACTTAACTATCTATTTGTAATTAAAAAATTCCTGAACTGTATAAAAAGCATTTTCCTTTAGCCAGCTATATAAAGCGCTTTTAAATCTATTAAAGGGTAAGTCTTTAAAATTCTCAGGTATTTTATTATATATCAATATACACATCCAATAACAATTCTTATTAAATCGCTTACTTTTAGGAATGATAACAGAGACCAATCTATTGCAATGTCTAGTATTTCGTATGTAAACATCTTTAGCTTGTCTAAACTTATGCATATTTTGCTTTACAAATTTGGCCACTTCTAAGATGTAAAGGCAGGGAAGTGGTAAAATACCTAATTGCTTAAATAATGGCCTGCATGGCTCGTCAGGAGCAGTACCACATATTGCTCTAACACATTTTTTTTGAGAAATAAATGCCTTTTTAATATCTGTGCTATTTCCCCATATGATGAGTCCGTATCGCAGAACGGATTCAACGTAAGCAAAGTATGCTGTAAGAGCTGTGCTTCTTGTTGCAATTTTCGTTAGTTTGTAGAGTGCAAAAGAGAAACCATTGATTTTATTACACACATTTTCTACTTGTTTTTTCCAGTCAAATTTTTCGTCAATTTCTATACCTAAGAATTTTGTCATATTTGTAGTTTTTAGTATTTGTCCATAGTAATCTATATTAAATGTCTGATTTGATATATTATTGAAATTAATTATACTTGTTTTGTCAATATTAATAAGCAAATTATTATTTTTAAGCCAATTTATTATTGTTATCATAGTTTTATTAATGTCATTTTTATGGTCATTTAGCGTCATTTTACTATCCGTTTTCACTACTACAGAAATATCATCAGCAAATAGGGTGCATCGATGCTCAGTAACATCTGGAAGGTTATTAATATAGACAAGGAATAAAAGAGGACCCAGTACACTTCCCTGAGGAACTCCGAATTTATTTTCTTTGAATTTTGATCTATATTTTTGAGCCACATGATGGTTTGAGTCAAATTTTACGATTTCAACAGTTTGCATCCTAATTCTCAAATAAGTCTCAATCCAATTTAAAGCAGTACCTCTAATACCACAGTGTTCCAACTTTTTTAAAAGTTGGCTATGGGATACAAAGTCAAACGCTTTAGACATATCGAAAAAGATGGCCGTTGCATATTTTTTGTCATTTAAGCATGTTAGCGTCTCGTTTACCAAATCAAAAATGGCGTGTGTAGTTGATTTACTTTTCTGAAACCCGTATTGATTGGACTTTAATACATGATACTTATCAAAGAATGAAATAAGTTTTGCATGCATAACTTTCTCATAAATCTTAGATAAAACAGGCACTAATGTAATTGGTCGGTAATTTTCTAATATTGTTTTTTTCCCCTTCTTATACAACGGCTTAACTATTGATAGTTTAAGACTATCTGGGAAAGTACCGGTGACCATTGACAGATTTATTAAAAATGCTAGAACTGTGCTTATTTGTTCTTTGCATGCCTTAATAACTTTTGTACACACATCGTCATACCCTTCTGAATTTGTATTATTTAACGCCATAATAACTTTTCTAACATAATATTCATCTATGGGGGTAAGGTAAATGGAATAATTAAGAGGGGCATTGGGGGCTTCATATAAAATAGTCGTATTATTCTTATTTGTTAGTTCAATAAAGTAAGGTCGTACCCAGACGACCCTAAATTATAACTGATATAGCCCACGTTTCAATTTATTGTCGTATTGACGGCACCTTTCTGTATGGTAGGTAAATGTTGGAAATCAAACTACATCGTTTGTGCTCGATATTCTCTTTGTGACTCCTCCTTTGATTAGATATTCCCTTTTGACGCTTCAAAAGCGATACTTAAGGCGATACCTCGTCGGAACTAGCGACACCACTTGATTTATTTTAATTGTGGTGAATAAAGAACATAATAAACAAAACCGCTTTAGTGAATGACTAAAGAATGGTATTTGTAAGTTTTTGAGATGTGCTCAGTATAAGATATTCCTCTACGTGTAACCTATTTTTTCATTATTGCCGAAAGTGGCCACTTTTAACAATAATAAAAAATTTGGTTACTTATAGGTACTAGACACTTTATACAAGATACATCTTTAAAAATTACAAATACCGTTCTTTAGCAATTCTCTAAAGCGTTTTTGCTTATTATGTTCTTAATTCACCATAATTAATAACAATCAATTGGTGTCGCTAGTGTGCGCGAGGTAGCCCCTTAACTGTTCACACTATACCGCAAGTTACTTATTTATCAGGTAAGTTCTGACTGTGGGACTGTTTATAATCCTCAGTTAACATATCAAGCAACACCAAGCAGTTTGAGTTCTGATGACATTAAAGTTATGTTTATTTGCTTCACTTTCTATTGTCTCTGGAAACAGCTTAGCACCTACTCCAAAAAATACATTTTAGGAAGTAAGCACCTAGGTACTGAAATTTAATTATTTTTTCCTTTTTTGTTTTGAAGTCGGTTTTATTTTTATTAAAAAAAATTTTAAGAGAATGCCTAATGGTCTGCCAAATTGTAACTTATTTTGCGCAATTAAAGATTAAATAAATAAAGATTAATGGATTATTCAGTAGGTACCGTCGCCATTCTTATTTCAGCCGTGCGTGAAACAGTTTGCTGTGTTTCGGATTGAAGGGAAAGGTAGCCAGTGTTTACTGGGCATGGACGGCATTTCATTTCAGGTCTCAGAATGACAACGCACCTGCAATATCAAGTGATTTTTCCTGGTTATTGCAGGTGTCTATAGGCGGCGGTAACCGCTTACCACCAGGCGGGCCGTCAGCTTGTTTGTCATCTAGTTATATAAATAAATATTAATAAAACACACTCGTCCCTCCAACCGTGAGTCTGAAGTCATAATAATGTCCGTAAATAATTATTCTAATATAGATACTAAACGTCATTCTTTATGAATTTATTGTTTTAAAATTAAATATTTATCTCCTCTACTAATGAGTTAAATTGCAAGTTTGAGTCAATTTAAATGTTATAAATTGATTTATACGTCCAACAATTTTATTATAGTTGAAGGGTGAACCGCCATTACGTTGTTTGATTTATGTGTTTTTTTATTAGTTGTGCTTTTGTAGTTTTTTGTGTTGCTGCGGTGCGCTTGTCAAGAAAACCTTGGGCTGGAATCAGGAAGACTTGTTCCCATGGCCATTTATTTATGCAACGATTTGTTTTTAGTAGGGTAAAGGAGACGCAGCGTTGGTAGGCCCCCTACAAGGTGGACCGACGATCTGGTGAGGGTCGCGGGAAGCCGATGGACGCGGGCAACGCAGGACCTATCGGTTTGTCGTCTTTGGGCTGATGTGAGGATGATGGTCATGAACATATACAAGCGTCTAGCGTTGTAGATAATAATAGATAAGATAAGAGAAGATGATACAATTACATGGCAACGCATGATTAAAATTACAATATTCCCGTAAATTTTATGAGCTTTCACGTAATTAAATTAAAATCACTTTATATTAGACTTCATTATAAATTGACAAAAATAAATAAATTCCTGGGCATGGAAGACTGGACAATACGGTGACGGTAGCCAATTACCACCAGATGGATGAAAATTATATATTAAAATTAAATTAAGAATAATCTAAATGAAGATATTTATAGGTACCTACTTAAAATATTGAAAGTACAAGAAAAAAAAAAATCCAAAACATACGTTGGCCATACTTGCAGCGCGTGTGTCTCGGTTGCAAGGGTGTTTTATGGACTGTATTACGGAGGAGGGTATCAGGCGCGGTACTATCGTTAAGTGGTCTCGATATTTTTATACTATTCACTGTTGTAGTTCATGAGTTGTGCAAGAAAAGTGATAGAAAAGTATTAAGTATTAGTGGGCCTACCTGCACGAGTGTTATTCACTGATAAATTGTCGGATTTACTAAATTGCCACACTGATTTATCAATAACTTGCCGGTTTCTATTCAGTTCTACCGCCTATAAAAAGTGAAACTTCAAACTCAAGTGACAGCAATTTATTCCTTAGTCGATAAAAACAGACTGTAAGGCAACTAGTGCCATCTAGTGTACGACTTAAGAACTTACGTTTAAAGTTTAGATCAGAACCATTAACAAAAATGCTTCACTGTGGGGCTTGCGGTAAATTTCTGTCGCCGGCAGGTGCCGCTACTTGTGGCGTTTGCCCCTTGAAGTACCACCGGGCTTGTTTGGCTATTTCGGATAAAGCACAAATCAGCAAGGACTGGGTGTGCCCAAGTTGCAAAAAAGGCGCACGGCGGGGCGACAACAGCCAGACCCCAGTAAAGGGCATCTGTGAGGGCGCTACCAACGATTTGGGAGATACAGGGTCCGCGCCGTCTTGTAGCGTTGCAGGGGCCCCAGACAGTGCTGCGGCTGAGCAGCTCTGCGACTCCGGTATGCAGGAGTTTCGTAAAGAGTTTGCGGAATGCATCTTAGAAATGCGAGAATTCCGCAAGGAGATGGAGCTTCTGCGGGAGTCATTCACGTCGGTCACGGCACGCCTTGAAGGCGTCGAGCACAGGTTGGAAGTGCTAGAGCAGCGCCGAGAGGAGGAGGATGGAGGCAGGGTGGCGGAACTCGAGCGCACCGTCTCCGAGCTTAAGTTGGAGCTGAACGACCGGGACCAGGAAGCACTCTTGTCGGACCTGGAGATCGGCCATCTTCCAGAGGTGAAAGGGGAAAGCGTGCCAAGGGCGGTGGTTGCACTGGCCGGGCAGTTAGGTGTGGCGCTGGAGGAACGTGACGTGGTGTTCGCGGAGCGCGTAGGCGCGCCGCCGGCGGAGGCGGGTGGCCGCGCGCGCCGCGTCGTGGTCCGCCTGGCGCGCCGCCACCTGCGCGACGAGCTGCTGCGCTCTGCGCGTGTGCGTCGCGCGGGCCTGGTATCAACCGCAGGTCCCCGCGTTTTCCTTAATGAGCGACTGACCCGCCTGAACCGGCAGCTGTTTCATCGCGTGCGCGAGGAGTGCAAGCGATTACAGTGGCGCTACTCCTGGACGAGGCGGGGCCGCATATATGCTCGGCAGGGAGATGGAAAACCTGTCTTCCAGTTCAGGTCAGACAGGGACCTCACGAGGGTGTTTGGTGCCCGGGGGACGACCGCGCAGGAATCTGCAGACTGATCTCCGTATTAATATATTATGTTATGTGAATGTGTATGTTAATTGTCTTTGCCTTTGTCAGCCAGGTTTAATTGTTGTGCAGTGGTTTTTAACTGCCTTATATCACTCTAGTTTATTTTATACATCTACATGCTATTTATGCAATCTTGCCCATGTAAGTTCTCAAAGTGTGTACAGTGCTGTTCTGTTTGTTATAGATATTTATAAGGGGTCGTTAAATGAAACTATTCATGAAATCTGTATTACAAACTATATAATTATAGCAATGAATGCATACCTAATTGTGGTGTCTACTACTGCATTTTCAAATTATAGAAGCATTAATTCATATCATTTAACAATTAATTTACATAATAAAGGAGATGTTCGATATTGGTACTCGAAAGCCCCCCACGATAAATTATATATTATGCGAAAGCTTATGCTCAGAGGATCTTGAATATATCCTTTTTTCATTTTAATACCCCTGCATTTTTGAGTAATTTTGAAAAGTGTATGCAAGAATTCTAAGCTTCTTATCCAAGTTTCTCTGACAAAATACAGTAAAAAATAAATTGAAATCATTATTATTAGTCAGAAAAAAGTGCAGAAACTAATTTGCCATGTTCTTCTAGCATTTACAATAAAATATAATTGCAAAATAGTCGTAGGCTGAACCAAATCAACCCCATGCCTAGTTATTAAAAAAATATTTGACCAGACAATAGACGACATTTGACGTTTTATACTATGTCTGGGACACAGACGTTATAGTGATGCTACGCGTCTGGGATGAGTCACATTTTTTTAAATGGAATTTTACATCTCTGGATAACAGTTTTTTGACCAGAATATAATGTTATTTTTTATTTATATGCAGGCATTTAAAATTAAAGTTTTTATATCATAATATTCTTTAATATATACTCTTTCTTCCCACATAACTTTTGTCCTGGGGGGTAGCTGAGTACCAGCCCCCATACATTTTCAGAACATGTCCTTTAAGATTGATAATAATAATATGCAAGCATCAATTGGATACTGCCAGCAATTATATATTCTGGGTTCGGCCAGTGACTTACATGGAGTACTATTTTTATACTTTTATACTTCTTATATATTATAGGTTAAAAAATCTTACAGTTGGTATTTTTAACGCGGGGTCGCTTTGCACAAGACATGAGGAGTTCTTGATGGCCATAGAGGAGTTATCTCCAGATATAATGGCAATTAATGAGACTTGGCTGAGGCTGGGACAGGAAGACCGAGCTCCTAAACTGTCGGGATATCGGTTGCGGCACACCCCAAGACCTGATCAAACTCGGGGAGGGCGAGGTGGGGGGGTTGGGTTCTACGTTCGTAATGGCATTAACGCACGTACATGCCAGTTCTCAAGCATAGGATCAGTAGAACAAATGTGGCTGAGAGTGCGCTTGCATAATAAAGTGATTATAGTCGGAACTGCCTACAGACCACCATGGCAGGACGTATCCACCTTTATAGACGCCCTCATAGATTCCATCGCCTCCTTGGGTAGTCGGGACGGACTCATCTTGCTTGGTGACTTCAACATCAACCTGCTTGATTGCAGCAGCAGTAGGCATAAACTGTTTATGCAATTTTTGCACAGTACTGGCTTGACACAGATAGTTGAGCAGCCTACACACTTTACTGATCATAGTCACACCTTAATAGATGTTATATGCACTGACATCCGGTCTCTTAACATAAAAAGTAAACACTCCCCTGACCTTGGAGGGCATGCAATGATAGTGGCTGAATTTAAAATCAAAGCTAATAAGCAAAGTCCTCGCTGGGTCACGTTCAGACCTCTTAAAGATATTGTCATGGAACAGTTTGATAATGACCTTGATGCAATTGACTGGACATATTTCAACAGTACAAGCTCTGTCGATTCCATGGTTGAGAATTTCACAACTTGCATCTTATCATTATTTGATTTGCATGCTCCAATAAAAAGGAAAAAGTTCAAACACCCTCCTCATCCCTGGATCACTGAGACAATAAAGTCAATGATGCGCATTCGAGATAGCTATCATAAGAAGTACAAACAACATAAGACTGCACCTCTTAGGGATTGCTACAAGAATATGACACACCATCTTTCTCATTGCATACAGTGAGCGAGGAATTGGTCCTTAAAACAATCAAGGGGCTTAAGTCAAACGCTCAGGGGCATGACAATGTCTCCCTCGACATGCTACTTCTGACTTTACCACAGACTCTGTCTGCCATCACCATGATAATTAATCGGTCTATATTAGAAAGCACATTTCCCGGGAGTTGGAAGATGGCAGTAGTGAAGCCTCTTCCAAAAAATAACCAGCCTGCAGCGGTCCAGGACCTTCGACCCATTAGTCTTCTCTCCTGTATATCTAAAGTGTTGGAGAGGATTGTATGCAGTCAGCTCACTCAACACCTTGAGGCTAATAATATACTCCCACAGTTCCAGTCCGGGTTTCGCAGAGGTTATGGTACAGCTTCTGCACTCTCCGATGTAGTGGATAACCTGCTTGCTGCCCAAGATGAAGGAATGGTCACTGCACTGCTGCTCCTAGATTTCTCACGTGCGTTCGACTCCATAAATACATGTCTTCTTTTGTCCAAGCTGAGTTATTATGGCGTGGATGCCAGATCGGTTAAATGGTTCGACAGCTACCTAACACACAGACAGCAGTATGTGGAGTTGTCCATGGCTGACGGGTCAAGGTTACGATCTTCAGCGCTGCCTGTCACACGGGGTGTGCCTCAAGGTTCAATACTTGGTCCAATCCTTTATGTGCTGTATAGTGCCGACATCTTGGAAGGTATAGAGCATTGTAACCATCATTTGTATGCTGATGATATGCAACTTTACCTCCCATTTGCACCTGTGGATTGTGCTGGGGCAAAGCAAAAGATTAACAATGACCTAGCACATATATCTTCTTGGTGTGAGCTGAACTGTCTTGTCCTCAATCCCACTAAGTCCAAGCTCATGTTGATTGGCACTAGGAAAAATCTGTCCAAGCTCAGAAGCACTGGCTCTTTTGACATATCTATAAATGGGGAAATCATTGAACATGTTGCCATAGCCAGGAATCTGGGGCTTACTCTCGACAACCACCTCAATTTTGAAGCTCACATCATGGAATGTGCTCGCAATTTTTTCTACAGGTTAAATTTATTGTACAAAATACGACCCTACTTATCAGAAACTGTAAGAATCAAATTATGTGAGTCACTGGTCTTATCAAAACTTAATTACTGTGATACAGTTTATGGTACATGCCTACTGACAAGAACGGCAAAACTTGTTCAACGAGTACAGAATGCCTGTGCCCGCTTCTGTTTCCATATTCCACCTCGTTCACACGTTACTCCTTATCATAATAATGCAGATATACTCAGAATGGAGTCTCGAAGGAAACTACATCTTGCGTCCCTTTTGTTTGGCATTATACATACAGGGAAGCCTCAGTACCTATATAACAAACTTGTCTGGGCCCAGGAATTCCGTAGTCATCAGAAAAGAGTTTGTACTAACATATTCTCAACTCCGAAACATCGTACTGCGGCCTTTCGTGGTTCTTTCAGATTTGCTGCCTCTCGGTGTTGGAATGACATACCGCCCCCAATGCGTGACCTAAAAACGAAGGAAACGTTTAAGAGATGTCTTAAAAAGCATCTTTTGCTAATGCAGAAAGTAAACAATAAATAAATGGTTGATTGCTTGCCTCATTATTTTACACGGCAGTCAGGGTATCTTGTTTGGCTTTGTTGCTTGGAAATTATGCTCTTTGTATTTGTAAATGCTGGCTGCTTCGTAGCTGCATCTCATGCGGAGATTCAGCAACATATGTTGTTGTAATAGAGGCTTTGATTATATATTATCTCTATTATATGCTTTGATGATTAATCTAGATGTCTGTGATAATAAGTTTCAAATGCTTGCTAAACATTGACAACGATTAGAAAGAATATGTCTATTAAGGTTATGGAATGTAAGGAGATTAATGACAATCACATTCACAGATTAGAAAGAGTATCACATTTTCATTATCTTTGTGGTTTCCCTTTCATCCACTTTTATTGTTAAATTCTCCCTATCAAGGGAAGGCAAAGGGCGCTAGTGCCCATACAGCATTGTCCAATGTTATATGTATGTGTGTATGTATGTATATGTATGTGCGTATGTATATGTATATTTATATATTTATTTATTCAGAAGGTATCTGTTTTTTTTTTTTCGGTTTGTTTTGGTAGCCTATACCTTTATTTTTAAAATATCACTTGTTTTTATTATCTTCTTTGTTTTATGTATTTTTTTATATGTTACTTCGCGTCATCGGCTGGGCCCTGTCATAATATCAGCGCTTCTGCGGCATTCTGCGAATGTCGCAGAAGCTAAGTGCTGAGACAGGGGCCTATTGGCGTTGCACTTATGTAATTTTTATTGTGATTATTTTATTGTAAATGTGCAAGTCAATAAAAATATTTCTTTCTTTCTTTCTTTCTTTCTTTCTTTTATTATGGAACTGGGTGATATACAGCGTTCCGTTTAATTAAATTTTAAATCATTTTTGTTCACACGCCGCCCTCAAAGCTGTGCAGCATTGGGAGTTATGATGAATGGCTTGAGGATATGGTTCTTTATGAGTTACTTTTTTTTACTATACATATAATATTAAGTACTAGTGGTCCCCCGCGACTACGTCCGCGTAGATATAGGTTATCGTGGCAAAAGGTAATCGTAGCCTTTCTCAGGATCCACATATATATCCATAATAAATTTCATTAATATCGGTTCAGCATTCATTTAAGGACTTTATAAAATAATAAAATATGTATGCACAAAAATGATCAAGAAATTTTTTTTCTTCGTTTCACAATAAAAAGACGTCAAATTGTTGAAAGTCAAACAGTGGACATTTAAATTTTTTTTTATACAAATATATGACAAACAAGCTGATGGCCCACCTGATGGTAAGCGGTTGCCGCCGCCTACAGACACCTGCAATACTTGACAAGGAAAAATCACTTGATATTGCATGTGGGTTGTCATCCTGCGGCCTAAGATGAAGTGCCGTCCATGCCCAATAATTACACTGGCTACCTTTCCCTTCAATCCGAAACACAGCGAACTGTTTCACGGCTGAAATAAGAAAGGCGGTGGTAACTACCCAGGCGACCCCTACACACGGGCCTACCACCTAGTCCCTACATACGGGCCTACTACCTAATTTAGTCTCGTCCTGTCAAATTTGACATTAAGTAGGGAGGTACATCGCTGGCCAAGTAAATACGGTCGCTCGCCACAAAAAAAAAATGTAACAAGAATGTTAATTTAAAAGAAAAAGTTATCACTATCGTAATTTGGGAATAGCCGAACATAGCTGCAGATCAATTGGTCGTTATCGGTCACAAAAATTTCCACAACTTCTAATGAAGTTATGTATGATAAGTTAGATTACAACTCAATTAAAAATTAGATAGTAACTATAATTAGTTAAGTGCTTCCATTCGTAAAATACAAATGGAGAATAAAACACTTTAGGTACAGGTACAGAGGACAGCACATCGATTGTAACAGTTGCACTACGGAAGTCGTCTCTATGACGATCGTAGTAAGGGCGCCCTCAAGGTCAAACTGTTACGCTTTATGTGACGTCGACTGTACAACACGATGCCTGTTGGACATGACAAATAAATGGAAACAATAAAATGTTATTAATAATTAATTACTAATTTCAGTACCAACTAACTATTTGTATTTGCAATTTCAGTATTGCTTTTTTTTTTATACAACTAGATGACAAACAAGCTGACGGCCCACCTGGTGGTAAGCGGTTACCGCCGCCTATAGACACCTGCAATAACAAGGAAAAGCACTTCATATTGCAGGTGCGTTGTCATCCTGAGGCCTAAGATGAAATGCCGTCCATGCCCAATAATTACACTGGCTACCTTTCCCTTCAATCCGAAACACAGCGAACTGTTTCACGGCTGAAATAAGAAAGGCGGTGGTACCTACCCAAGCGACCCTACATATGAGTCTACCACCTAGTAAGCTTGCTTGTGTTTACATTACAATAAAGCATAACTATCTATCTTTGTAAGTGTCAATAACGTTACGGTTTTGTAACACTTTCGAACTAAAATAGCAGAATAGGATATTTAACAATATTGCACTTAATTGCCACGGGTGGAACGGTGGCAGCTGCTCAGTAGCTCCCGGATTGTGAAAGGACCTGGGTTCGCTAGGACATTCATTTTTGTCTAAGTATTTTTTCAAAATGCAACAGTTCGCTGTGGTTATGTTGGATTGAAGGGAAAGGTAGCCAGTGTAATTATTAGGCATAAACGGCATTTCATCTTAGGTCTCAGGATGACAACGCACCTGCAATACCAAGTGATTTTCCCCTATTATTGCAGGTGTCTATAGGCGGTGGTAACCGCTTACCATCAGGTGGGCCGTCAGCTTGTTTGTCTCCTAGTTTTTTTGAAAAAAAGCCTTCTTCTTCATTTTGATATCAGCCGAGAGACGCCCACTGCTGGGCTAGGCTTCCCCAAAGGATCTCCGAACCAAAATGTCTTCCATAATAGACAAATTCGGGCCCGAATCCCACGTCACACAATATTATTATATGTATATGAAAATATAAATATTCATACACTCACACCTATTATCTAGTCCAAAGTAAGCATCATTAAGAGCTTATGTTATGGATACTAGATAACAGATAAATAATGATAATAATATGTGTATAAATATTAGAAATATACTAAATAAACATATAAACATCCATGACTCGTGAACAAATGCTCGTATACATCATACAAACATTTGCTCCTACCGATTCCCGGGACCTCTTGACCGAGCAGCCTGTATAGCAAGGGGTACAGACCACTGGGCTAGCCGGGTAGCCGATCGTCAATGTAGCTCACATTGACGATGAAGTACGATGTATGACGTATGAAGAGCTCGGTGGCGTAGTGGTTGAAGTGCTTTGTATTGGTTTACGATAACAAAGCCACTTTCGTCATGGTCGATCCCGGGATTGCTCCGTGCTTCAGAACACTCGTTAAGACATTGGTCCCGGTTGTCATTTCAACCGCTTTAACTCACCAACCCGCATTGAACAAGCGTGTAATGGCCCAAACTCCTCATGTGTTTCTTCCATGTAGGAAGGCCTGTGCCCATCAGTGCGACGTATTTAGGCTGGTCATGATGATTCGTATGGTGACAAGTATCGTACTAAATAATTTATTAAATAGCAATAGGAAATGCGACGATACCTAGTAGGTGCTAGAGCCTAGACCAGCCCCCTTATTCTCAATTGTCGGATCACGGATTCGATTCGAAAAGTCACATGCCGTCTCGCTTTGACGCACCGCGACAAAAAGTGACAGGTATAGAGTTTCCGAAATTCGAATAGTTTCCGACAGTTGAGAATAAGGGGGCAGATCTGCACTTTACGATAGAAGTGAACCTATTTCTAGTAACTATAACTATAAGAGGTGAGATATAACTATAAGAGGATATTTAAGGTTTAAGGAGCTCGGTGACGTATTGGTTTGAGCTGGTTTCGATACGAAAAACAAAGCAACTTTCGCCATGGTCGATCCTGAAATGGGTCAACCAAAGTTTGTTATCTCGAGCTCCTCTGTGCTTCGGAAGGCACGTTAAGCCGTTGGTCCCGGTTGTTTCTGCAACCGCTTTAACCCACCAACCCGCATTGGGCTCGCGTGGTGGTGTTATGGCCCAAACTCCTCATGCGTTTCTCGCATGTAGAAAGGCCTGTGCCCAGCAGTGGGACGTATATGGGCTGGTGATGATGATGATGATAGCATTCATAGATTAAACATTGTAAGTTAATAATTGAAAAGAGTAACTACACGAGTTTGTTGCCGGAATCTTCTCGGTAGTTCACTTTTGGAACCGGTGTAAATTCAGACAGACTGACGGACAGACTGACCGACGGACAGACGGCCCGACAGACAGACCGATAGACAGACTGACATTATTACAGAGAGACAAACATTATGAAATTGTTAGTTAAGTAGTTAATATTATTTTTATGTGATAGACATAAGGGTTTTTTGATGACGATTCGAAAGTGCTTCTTGGGGGGCCTAATTGAATAAAGATATTTTCTTTTTCATTCTCAACTCTAAGTACGTAATTATCGCCTTGTATAAAGAACAAACTACGAACCGTCTAGCTAATTAATCGTGAATTATTCCAATATTTTCAAAGTAAACATTTGTTTCTTCAAGAGGTAGGTATAGCGAGCGGTGGGCTTAACTTAACGTGTGCTGTCGTAATTAGGGCACCGCTAACTTTTCATCTTGTTATGTTAAAGGTTAGTTTACATTTTGAGCTTCAGGAGCTCGCGGCGTTTTGGTACATGATACTAAATAGGGTCAGAAGGTTCACAATTAAATAAATAGCGACTCTTGGTATGACACAATAAAGTGCAATTAAGGTCACACAGCGCTGTTGTACCTACGTACCGAATCGGTACGTAGGTACAACAGCGCACAACAACACAAAAGGGGGGAAACTAGTGGTGAATTTATCGGTACTACCGATAAATTCACCACTAGTTTCCCCCCTTTCTATCGCTTATCTCATCTCTTTCCAACTACGGCAGCGGCCTCAGATTATACCAACATTACACCTCGCTATTTTGGTTTTAACTAAGGTAACCGAAAGTAGTTTGGTTCAATATTTTTTTCAGTGTGGAGGAATCGTAAGTGCTTTCATTTTGTTTGTTTGTTAAAGTTCTTGTTTTTCATAAATCCACAGCACATCACTTCGTTAAATTAGTTTATATTATGTATACAAATTCGTATAAAATAAATAATTATTATGATTAGCCCGTCAAGCATGCACAACATATTCCAGGCACAATTGATTTTTCAATTGTCATAGACCTTCAGAACTCCAGAGGTACAACGCCGCTTGACAGATTAATTTATACAACTTGTAAAAAAAAATCTAGCCTTTGTGAAATATCATTATTATTAGTTCGACAACCTCTAGCTCAAAAAGCTGACTACAAAACTTAGGCTAACACGTAGCCAAAAATAAAGTTGCATGAGATGCACCGTTTTGTTAAATCAAATAAACTAATTACACCTCGTTAAATTTGTTTATAACTACGAGTAATTTAACCCAAGTACTTTGGTTAAATATTTTCCAGTGCATGTAAGCCAATCTTTAGCCCCAATTTTCGAGTTATTCTGCCGGATATTCCCTTTAGCGATAAATGTTATAATTATACGAAATCAAACTTCACGTATTTAGGAACGGGTATTATTAATTACAACACGAATAATAATCATTAATGTACGGAACACATTACATTAAACTCTCTTTGAAGTCATAAAATAAGTAATTGAAACACAATTATATAATAATTGAGTTGCTATTTTCTAACTTACTTGATTTACAAATTCAATAACGTTAATCATTTTGTCGGAAGTGTATAAAAGTAATAATGTTTTTTTTCTCTTGTTACCATTATGCCTTTCTTGTTATACGTACCTAGATGAATACAAATTGAAAATAATAATTAAAGAATAAATATGTAAGAATTATTTTACTAATTATAGTAAGTTAATACTCACTGCAATATTAAGAGTAAAATTTATTATTTTCTAAAATATAATGAAACTATACATATGAGCATATTAAAACCTTAATAAAAGCTCGTAAAAAAGGGAAGGCCAGATCCAGAAAAAGACAGAATTCTCATGCGTTTTATTTTTAAACTACTTACCTCAATGGTTATTTATGGATCGTTCAGAAGTGGCGTATAAAAATAAACTCGCTGTTAATTAACCGAATAACTGTCAGTACAAAGTATAAAGAACACTTAAGCTTTTGGGGAAGCTGCGTTGTATCAATCACGGGGTAATTAGTCAGAGAACTGGTTCAGTTACTTCTGGAAGGTTAAATTTTACCTTACAATATTGTTATGTTAGCGCTAACTATTTTAGGGTTCATATACGTAATAAGCGAACTTAATGCCATTTTTAAGTTTCTACCAGTCAAACAGAAAGTTGAGTCCCGAAAGATGATAATATTATGTTGTCCTAAAATAAGTACTTACTTGTTGATTGAGAAAATTACATAGTAAATTCTAAATTTTCAGGATGGTGCCGTCAATACGACTATAAATTGAAACATGGGCTTAGTATTAGTTCATAGAAATCCATGAAATAATGCAGCCAATGTTGTAGTATTTTTACAAATGTCATGAAATTACCGAATGAATAACATGTTTTTGAAAATGGCAAACCATTTCTAAGAACTAATACAGACCATGTTTTATTTTTTTACGTATTGACGGCACCACCCTGTATATTACGATAACTCTTACTGAGTGTCCGCCCAGGGCTCCGCTCGCATGGATGTCGACAAACGTGCTAAAAGATAGCCTATTTTCTTTTTCAGGATGTATTCTATTTTCATCCCAAATTTCATCTAAATCGGTTAGTGAGGCAATACCCTCTTTTCCCACTAGTTCAGTTGATGTAGTTCAGGGACTGAACTAGTCAGAATGGTTTTCTCATTTATTCAGTTGACTTAACTAGCGAGTTGGCTATAAAATACGACTGTTTTCTATAAAATATTCCCGATGAGTAACACTGTAACTCAATTGCATATATTTTCAGAAAAAAAATAGTTTGGGGGCTGAGAATAAGAAACAAAACAAATTTCTGTCGTTTTTAGAATTTTTGTGTCTGTCTGTCGGTTAGTCTGTCGTTTGTTTCTGTGTTTGAAAAAATATCAAACCAAAACTATTGAATTAAGTTGGTTCCTTGAGGTGGGCCCTTGTGCCTTGGGAGACAGATGGAGCACCCGATCATCCGAATTCAACTGCCCCTATATAGTTTATGATGACGACATAGAGTGGTAATAGTATCATTGTTAGAGCAGGGTACACGTACAGATACCGACGCATAACAGAAAGGGTTATTCCTTGAGGATCACATTCCCAGAGGATCATGTTCCGGAGGATCACGATTTGTTTTACCTTCATCGTCGATCGTCGTCGAACAAATTGTGATCCTCCGGAACATGATCCTCTGGGAATGTGATTCTCAGGGAATAACCCAACAGAAATAGGTAAAGGGCCGAAATTCTGATGACGCTAGAAATTGAAGCTGGGGTTGTGATAGTGGTTTGCCTCGATCTATACCTATTCTTTGGTCGTGGAGCCACACACACTCTCTCCCCCCGTGCCGCAGGGCAGGCATAAATGCCTTTTTTGCCTGCATAAAATAGGTCACGCGGACAAAGCCGTGGGCAGTAGCAGGTCAACAATATTTTCGATAAAATTAAAAATTTCGATAGAATATCGCTTAAGGTAACAAATACAGCAACTTATAGTGAAATGAAACTCACACACAACTGTGGTTTAATTTTCTGCTGCCACGTCTAACTTAACCGGACCATCGTGTTGAGTTGATTTTTCCCTGTCATGCGCCGAAGGCTACACAATCCTATCTGCTTCCAGGGCCACAGGGAGAAGGGTAATCCTTGGGAACAAAAGGCCCCACGCAGGGTTGTTTGGCGCAGCTCACGGAGCCAACCATAAAGTATGAGCAATCCATGTGCACTCCATCATCCGCCGCTGCTAACGCGGTTTCAGTTGGCTGTGCAACCGCCTCCCTAAGCTCAGTTTTCGGCGAATCATGCCCACGAGATGTTCAGATTCCTCGCTAGCCCGTTTCCCAGACTTCTTTAGTGTGACACGTTATTTAGCCAAAATATCGACGATTCAAAATTCATAATCCACCAAGCGAACATCCCTAGTAAACTCGCCTTAATATCAGTCTGATCTCAGCCCCAACCTACACCCTGATTCCAATTTCCTATAAACAAAACTGATAGTCCCTCCCGCAACGTGCGGAACCCTACGGAAGTATTGTACGCACCCGCGCCTCCCCGAATTACCGGAAAATAGGGGAGATGTGTTAACGTAATTTATTTTAAGTGATGACGTCATTCGAATTTATGCTTTGAGAGAAATTAAAATTTAGACGCGATAACTGTTTTCGTAATCAGAACGGTTGACAATTAAAGTAAACTATTCTAATATTAAGTATTTATACACTATGGTGCCGTCCATACGACATTAACATTGGCAGCATTGTCTTAGAAATGTCGTCAAATTATCAAGATTTTTTTGCACAACCCTTCTGTGAACTAATTACTTATAGCCCATATTTAAATTTATTGTCGCACTGACAGCACCACCCTGTATACAGGTGTTGCAGTCAATGGAATAGAAATGGTTTGCCACTTTCAAAAATATCGTATTCATTTGATAATTTCATGACATTTGTATGGAATAGTGTAACGTTGGCAGCATTATTTCATACAAATGTCATGAAATAATGAAATAATCGAATTTTGAATTTTTGAAAGTGGCAAACCATTTCTATGGACTAATATAGCCCATGTTTAAATTTATTGTCGCATTGACGGCACCACCCTGTATATTATATATTTACAAAATTAAATGCATTACATACATGACATTCATGTAATACTCGTAAGTTAGCAAGAGTGGACTTATACATTAATCTAAAAGATTTTTTTTCCAAGCCACCTGCGATGTGAGAAGTGCTTGGGGAAAATGTAGTACCTAAATAAATTTAAATATTTACATACAAATAATTTAATTATCTAATATTATAAGTATATTCATAAAAATAAATACAATATAAATACACCTACATAATAAATTATAAATAACTTGAAATTCAATTCTTCAATTTTCTGTAAAAACACGCATAGTATGAGAATGTGCTACGTTTATAATTTACCACTTAATAAAAATCTGAAGTGGATGTACATAATTTTATTTAATGTATTTTATGTGTATTTATGCAATTAAATAGTAAACAATTTAAATATCGCTTCGAAAATGTTCAACATTTTATTCATAATGTTAGTTTCTCCCAACGTCACAAGATGGCGCTGGGCTCCTCTGAATCGCGCTATCAGCTACTGTAAGAGGAATTACATACTCAAAGCTGTTGCTAATAATTTTCGTGCCTCAATCTAATGAGTAAGGAAATTATTGGGCCTTGGTAACTCTTGGCAATGTCCTTTTAGGGCGACCGTATTTTTGTTGGGTACAGGTCGTCCCCTTGAGTTGTGGGCCTACTTTGCACACGGCTCGGGTGAAGCGATCTGCCCTTTTTCTTCAAAATGTTGTTGTCTTTTTTTTATACTATGTTATATAATTGAACTACATCTACATAGAGAAAAATTAAACAGTATTAAATTAAAAAATAAAAATATTAGACATGGGCGGCCCAACTCGGAAAATTACATTACAATTAGAGATTTTACAATTATAGTTTGATTTAAATCGAGTTGAATTATAGAATTTAATTTTATTAAATAAAAAGGAATTAATTGTCCGTAATCATTCATGTATTTTTGTGTATTAAATCGTGTTATCTTAAGTACCTATACCTATACTTATATTAATTATCAACAAAACTAGTCTTGTATTGTAACAGTCTTCACAAAATAATATGGTGTAGGTAAGTTAGACAGACTCGTACTTGTTATTATTTAATAATTATTCATTTGAGTCGGAGAGAATTCAACTCGAGTTAATTCTAGCTAAGCCCATTTCGAGTCAACCCGAGTTAGTAAATTATTGAAAATGAGTGCTGTTCTCATTAAAATTTCAAAGTAAAATTCGAATAACACATAATAAGTAATAATTAAGGATTGCAATTTCAACCCCGTCGGGTCTTTGCTTACATGATTATTATCTTCTCGTGGCGGATTAATTTAAGGTAATTAAATTTAAAGGAATTTAAATTATTTTTTTGTCAAAACAATCCTTACTTCTTGCGAGTTTTTTCTTCAAATTCAGTCAAAAAAGTCTATCCTCATCGATAAACTCCTCCTAATTTATGTCGTCGTTTAAAACAGATAAAATTACCGTCGCATTTTACGTTTTAATTTCCTATACAACGCATATAGGCAAATCACTTTATTAGCCAAACCTACTAACTGTGCACACACGCGCGGTTGCACTTCAATCTGAAGCGTAATTTTCAGCTAAAGCCCTGTGCAAGCACATTTAGAAATTGAAGCGGATGGCAAACTACAATATAAGTACGTCGTGTATAAAGGACAATATGTATGAGAGACATTTTACAATCAAGTACCTACCTACCTAAAAATGAATTCATGTCCTGCGTATGATTTACGGGGCAGGGAATGGGTTAAAAAATTAATAAACGTAATGCTACCTACAATACGATTAGGGCAAGGCCTTGTTTTGGATGTTGTCTTATCCGATACCTGTCTTACGGACTGGGCCTCGATCGCGCTAATTTACATTATATTTTCGTCTATATTTACATTGGGCCTAACCTGGGAACACACTCTAATTCTAAATTTAAGTACTTACAGTATATCTCTTTCTCGCAATAAGTAATAGGAAAAAGATAACAAGAATCTGTTTAGAGCTGTCACTTAAATTTAGATAGATTTTCAAAGAAACCATAGACAATTTTAGACGGCATGTACGGAGGTGCCTCCTAAGCACTGCATTTTATCACGTTCAATAAGGTCGAAAATTGAACGCACGTTTCTAAATGTCAATTTATTAGACAGCCATCCTTTTCGTATTTCTTTTGATAGAAAGAAATGCACTGAACCAGAATTAGGGCCATTGTATTTTCGCCGATTGAACGACACCTAGATACAAAGACATTACTATGGCAACCATTTAAAGGAACGTATTTTCCGCTGTCGGTCGCACGTTTTTGATGAAGTTAGTGCCTAAGCAACTTTTCATAAAACGTCAAAAATGTTTGTTGGACAGCAGAAAATACGTTCTCATGGATGGTTGCCATAGTAACGTCTTTGTATCTAGGTGCTGTCAAAAACCGATCGATATATTTACTCAATTAGGAAAGTTATTATTTTATTAATTGATGTTCTTAATTGAACTTAATAAATATGTAATATAATTAATTATAATCAAAGAAATCAACGTATGCTTCGAAAAAACAGCTAATTGGTAGCCGTTTAAATGTTTCGCGCAACACAAATTGTGCGCAAGGGAACGTTTCACATTTCCTTTGTTAAATACAATACAAACGCGATCGAGGCCCTGGCCACGACATCAGCGCACGCGGGTCCTGCGTCTCGCGTCTAGGCAACCACTGCAAAGTAAAGATGCGCGATATGAATCGATATTATGCTGTATCGATACGTAGCAATGCGATATATCGATATTTTGTATCGATACACGACCATACAATACGCATCGATATATCGTATCTCCAGGTAAAAAATATCGAACCCATGAATATCTGTTTAAAATGATGATTTGATTGAACCTGTAATATTAAACGTCCTTTATGTTTTGAATCTTCAAAAAATGTACACTAGAGAAGGCATGGATGACATTTTCATCCGCAACGCCTGTCTGGACTCTTTTTTTACGTAGCCTTATATTACCACCTCTCAATGGGCATTGTAAAATATTGTAATAGGTATAACTTCCATTTTTATGACAGTAAAGTCTTTTTTAGTGTTGTAATTTTTTAATTTCATTTTATTTTAACCTGTTTAAAAAATAAATAAATATCGTATGTATCGATACAAGACGTTCCGATATATCGCTAAATGGATACGATTGGTTGCGATACGTATCGATACGCTGTATCGATACAAACGATTATTTTGGACATCTCTACTGCAAAGAGTACATTTTTTATACGGGTAAACCACTGCGCGCTGTCTCGATGTCGGCCTCGCAGCTCTTTGTTGTGACCGCGCAGTGGTTGCCGAGACGCCGCCGCCCCGCCGCCCGTTCCCTGGCCAGGCCGTCAGCGGTGAACAAAACGGCCAAAATCAATGCAGCGACAGAATGTTTAGGCGACAAACGTTATGCGACTGCACGTCTGTGACAAACTCTACAGCGAAAGCACTTTACGTCACGGCGACAATCGTGACAGCGGCGACAAGTGGTCACAGTTCTAACCTTTTTCTTTGACGCTGAGGAGAACACCCAGACCGGGGGAGAAGAGGGGACTCTTAGTCACTAAACTCCTGACGACACCACGGGATTGGCTGAAGATATTCACTACTGTATCGTCGCGACGGTTTGCAATTATTTCTCATTTCCATTAGGTCATCAAACTCACTCAGTATAAGTCAGAGTTTTTCGCCGATTGAACGACAGTTAGATTATGCCAAAACGTTATTAAAAAACGGTACGAAAAGTTTTACTCCACTTAACATTTTTTTTTTGTTAGATGACTAACAAGATGACGGCGCACCTGATGGTAAGCGGTTACCGCCGCCTATAGACACCTGTAACAAGGGAAAATCACTTGATATTGCAGGTGCGTTGTCATCCTGAGGCCTAAGGTGAAATGCTGTCCATGCCCAGTAGTTACACTGGCTACCTTTCCCTTTAATCCGCAACACAGCGAACTGTTTCACGGCTGAAATAAGAAAGGCGGTGGTACTAAGACGACCCTACATACGGGCCTACCACCTAGTAAACTATTACATTTTATTTACTCAGCTTATCTACTCTGGGCTTGAAACAAACTTAAGGGCTGCCAGCGTATGTTATTATATTACCATTTCTTCACAGATTACGTAACCACCCAACTTTGCAAGGTACTTACCGTTAACACATACAGTTGTAAATTGCGACATTTAATATTCTATGCACTCGAATGCAATAACATTTGTTTTTAGTCTAATAGAGAACACATGGTTGCATACTGATCACTCTATTGGCTGTGTGTGGTGCGACTGTTTTCCTGACGGTTACTTGAGTTGAATATAATTATTAAGATTGTATCCGACTGGGTTCAATCTGTCGACTGTACATAGTCCAGGTCTATGTACAGTCGACATCACATCAAGCGTAACAGTTTGACCTTGAGATTGCCCTAATTTCAGAGACGGCTTTCGTAGTAACTGTTACACTTGATGTGCTGTGTCTGTACAATGTAACTCTCAGAAGATCAAATAATGATAATTAGTGGTTTTTTTTTCATAAAAAATAAATATTTTTTGTGAGTTGCATGTTATAAGTTAGGTAAATGGAAGGATATTATTTTATAAGAAATTATAAATTTAAAGTTATGTTCGCCAATCTCTTGTAAAATGTTATTTTATGGCATGGTGCCAATAATATTAAAATCATTACCTCGCTGGACAGTTAAGATACCTGTTAAGGGTCAGGAAATGGCTGCAGTTATGACATAATTATGAATGAAACAAAAATGACACAAAGCACGTAAAATGACTCAACACCACCTGATGTGAAGCGGTAAGAAGAGTCCATATGAGAAGACAGCTAGTGCAGCTTGACACACACTGTTCTAGCCGCCTCCACCTTGCTGGACTTTAAGGTGCCTTTTATATTATAGGAAAGAGGGAACACATGTCATCATCATCACCAGCCTATATACGTCCCACTGCTGGGCATATTCCTTCCTACATGGGAGAAACACATGAGGAGCTTGGGCCTTAACACCACCACGCTGGCCCAATGCGGGTTGGTTGGTTAAAGCGCTTGCGGGAACAACCGGGACCAACGGCTTAACGTGCCTTCCGAAGCCCGGAGGAGCTCGAGATAACAAACTTTGATCGACCCACCCCAGGATCCACCATGGCCAAAGTTGCTTTGTTTTTCGTATCGAGACCAGAGCGGTCAAACCAATACGCCACCGAGCTCCTCAGGCACACATGTGCTGGCAAAGGATTGCCGGTTTTGGAAGTACAATAAAGAAACGAGCTAATAAATTCCTCTGTGCGGGATGTTGACGTGGAGATAGTTAATTGATGACTCCGAAAACCCGCACGCGTGCTCCTGAGAAGAAAGGGGGAAGGTGGGATAAGATCAAAAATCGGAGCACTCTCCGTCATATAAACTAATATAGCCCATCTTTATATTTATTGTCAAATTGTCTGCACCACCAGTATAATAATAATAAAATAAAATCTGTTTAATACCGACAGTCTTATAAAACATGGTCTCCTCAATCACACCGTCTAGATTAAACATTTTCCTTGAATACGTACTTCTAAAACTTGGGATTCGTTGCCAGCACATGTGTTTCCTCCTTCCTATAAAATAGGTTCCTTCAAAACAAGCGTGAAGCACCTTACATGCCGGCAAGATGGAGGCGGCTGAACAGTATTGACAGTATGTACAAGTTGCACAATTGTCTTCTAGTCCGGTACGGCTAGGCGATTTTGAGGTGCTAAGTTACAAAAATTCTAAAGTTTCTGAATTTTTGCAAGGGGATACACTTCTACCTAAAAAGCTTATATTTAATTTTTGTGTCAAATCTTGCTATTGCATTTTCAGCAATTCAATATTTTGTGACTTAAATGTTAAAATATAAATAAAACTGCCAAAAAAAATTTAATGTGTCAAATGATAATAATATTGAGTGTAAAACAGCCTAGGCTGTGTGCATACCAAGTGTGTGTCGTTTTCGTCCAATGCAAATTGACAGGGGGCCCAATATATGTTTAAAGTGTCAAAAAAATATTATAGTTTATAAAACAAATACAACCTGACTCAGGGCACCTAAATATGACCCAGACTTGATTTTGTGCCAAACTAAGCCATGGGTTATTAAGATATTTAATAATTTAGCTTATCCAAGCCATAGCGGCTGTAAAAAAATATTAAAGTTATTAGAGTTTGCACATTTAATATCATAAAAGCATAAAATATCTGCTATAAAAATTTGTGTCACTTTAATCCATGATATACTTAAAAAATATATTTCATTTCCTACATAAATATTAGTTCGCTCGCGCGTTGTGTACCGCACGGAGCATTTACACACGTTTGCAATGAGTAGCAAGTAGGAACAGTCAACCGAAGGTCACGTTAACACAAACGCCCGAATTAAGCTAAACGTTTTGTACTTTAATTCGATTTCGTTTAGGTTGAAAATTGATTGGATTTTTTTTCTCATATTACGGTTACCTGACCTGCTGTTGTTTGTACAGTCGACAGCACATCAAGCGTAACAGTATGACCTCGAGCTTGCCCTTACTGCGTTCGTAATAGAGGTGGTTTTCGTATTGCAACTGTTACACTTAATGTGCTGTAGTCTGTAGTGTTACATATAAGTATAAATTTATCAATTCTTGTGACAATAGTGTACAGAACATAACAATTTCGTATTACAAGTAGGTATATTTTTTATTTATAATCATTTGCACATTATTAATGGTTAGATCGGATAATATGAATTAATTTCATATCTGTTATAAAGCCCTACATAATGAAAATTTTAGAGCATACTTTATTTGACAAATAAAACAAGTGCGGGTACCGCGTGTTGTGAGACTTGTGAGCGAAATTATATTATCATAATAATTTTATACAGGATGGCGCGGTCAATTCGACAATAAATTAAAACTTGGACTATATTAGTTCATGGAAATGGTATAAGATTGGCTGCATTACCTACTTTATAGAAATGTCATAAAATTATCAAATCAATACGATGTTTTTGAAAGTATCAAACCATTTCTATTAACTAATATAACCTAATATAACAATTTCTTTTATTTTTGCGGGAGGCAAAGACAAGTGCTCATAAATATGGACATCCCATTTCTCTCTGAAGCTGATTGAACAAGTCTAGAGATAGTAAACTTATTAATAGTAGTAATAAAACAGTTATATCTCTAAAATCTTATTTAAAAAAATTGTACCGTGCGGCGCCCCATTTCCTCCCGTGGGTGTCGTAAGAGGCGACTAAGGGATCTCTGAGCTATCAACTGCTCCACTGGTGGTAGGGTGTGAAAACCCTGGTTAGTGACCACCGTACGCAAGGCGCAAAAACCCGCCAAGTGACCACTTGTGGCCGCGTTCCGGGATCAGTCGGCGTACAACCAGAGCTTAAGGAGACTATGCCGCGATGGATGCGGTCAATGGTGGCTTCTGTCTAACTAGTGCCAAGTGGACTACGTTGACCCGCTGGCCGCCCGTGGCACAGTACAGGGGCCCAAGCTTTCCTATCCAGATCGTGAGGCTGCCCCATCATGCCTCGGATAATCTCGGGGTTGTCCGTCGTGCCGGTTGGTGACCGGATGGTGGGGTTCCAGCGGCCATACCCGGGAGGGTTCGGGGGCCCTTCCGTCCGGCGGGTCAGCGCTTCACTGCTGTCGGCTGTTTGACTTGACTTTGCTGACCTGGCGAAACAGGCCTCACGATTTGTCTGCCTATATCCATCCATGGCAGCGACAAGTAATGTGTATGGTCGTACAGCGGTGCACATCCCCACTACAGCCACGCTGTTTGAGGTCGGGCTCACTAACTTCCGTGGGCTCCATGCTAACCTCAATGTCGTACCAACATCTTGAGACGGCTCGGGCAGCGCTGCTTTTTTTGACGGAGATGCAAATACTCCGCCCGGCAACAACCGGCACACAAGGTATCTGGACTATCCCGGCTATGCTCTTGAAGAGGCCTTCAAAGCGAAGTCCGGGGTATGCTTGTTTGTCCGGGCGAATGTTTGCTGTCGCCATCTACGCCGCTTGGAAGACCCTTTCTTTTCTATCCTCGGGGTGCACGTGGACCTGGGCACTCATTACCTGTCTACGTTTGCCTCTACATCCCACAGCGGTGACATGGAGACAAGTTTCGAGTCGAGTCGAGTTTTTGAACACCTTAGTCGGGTGGCAGATGTTGCGCAGGAGCAGTTTCCAACCGCGGAATTGGTGTTTTGGGAGACTTCAATGTTCACCACGACACGTGGCTATGTTTCCCCAAAACTGACCATGCTGGTATAACTGCCCATGCGTTCGCTCTTACGCACGACCTGACTTAACTGGTTAACCAGCCCACCAGGATTCCAGATATTGACCCTCTTTGTTGGACCTTCTGCTGACGACTCGCCCGGAGGAATATCAGTTAGAGGTTCGAGCTTCCTTGGGATCATCGGGTCACTGCCTGATTTCCGCTGGGGTGCCACGGGCGTCGCCACCGGCATCTGTGGTAGCCAAACGCCGCATCTGGCACTATGCGTCGGTAGATTGGGGCGATATGCGGGATTACTTTGCATCTGTTCCTTGGAGGCAGCGCTGTTTCAGTGAGTCGGAGCCGAATGCTATCGCTACTGCTGAGTGATCTGGTGACATAATGTAAGGGATGGAGTACTATATCCCTCACTCCGATCTCGTCAGTAAGGGCATGCGTAACCACTAGTTCAATCGCGAGTGTGCCTTAGCTGCTGAGAACAAACAGTCGGCATACCGCGCTTGGATCAGAGGTCGAGTCAATGGGGATCCCAATAATGACTCACTGAAAGCAGCCTATAACAATGCCACCAAGTCCTGCAAAAGGGCCCTCATCAGAGCGAGTAGCTACTGGCGTCTGGCCAGAGCCGTGCTATCCAACTTCTGCCAATCCTCGCTGCCCCCGTTGAGATGCTCTGACGGAACACTTGCTCATAAGCCGCAAGAGATAGCCGATCTCATGGTAAAACTCTTTGCTGCTCACTCCTAAATCGATGACTGAAATTCTCAGCCACCGATTAGACCCAGCGAACTACCGCCCAATAGCTGTTACCTCTGTTCTTTATGGAACGGATCTTAAATAGCCAGCTGGTCCGATACCTAGAAGATCACTCATTAATTAATGATCGTCAGTGTGGGTTTCGATCGACACGGTCAACTTCTAGCGGATCTTCTAGCGTATTTAATGCATGTCTGGGGTGAAGCTACTGACAAACGTGGTGAGTCAGTGGCTGTTAGCCTTGACATTGCCAAAGCTTTTGATCGGATCTGGCACAGGGCTCTTGACTCCAAGCTCCCGGCATACGGTCTGCCCACTCAGCTCTGAAACTGGATCGCCAGCTCCCTGCATGAGCGGAGAATGCGTGTCCTCGTTGATGGATGCGCTTCGTGGTTCATGTCAGTGAACGCTGTTGTACCACAATGCTCTGTTCTATCCCCCACTCTCTATCTTCTTCATATCAATGATATGCTTCCATTAGGAAACATTCATTGCTATGCGGATGACAGTACAGTGCATGGTGGATATTACGGTCGCCCAGGGGCTGGGCGCATTGAAACCGAGAGGGAGAGAATCAATCTTACCATTGAGCTCAACAGGGTGTTAAACCTCATATCTGAATGGGGATTTAACAATCTTGTTGAGTTCAATGCTAAGAAAATACAGGTGAGCGCGTTTACAGCCAAAATGTCACCGTTCCTTCCCCTTCCCTCTCTTCAGGGCACTACTCTTTCGGCACAGGGCTACATCAACTTGCTCGGTATGGAGATATGCTGCGATCAGATGAATTATATCGAAGCCGTGGTCAAAACATCCTCACGGAAGCTAGGTGTCCTGAACAAGGTGCGTCGATTTTTCACGCATGACCTGGTCCGGTTTTGCGTTGAATATTGCTCGCGTCTGTGGGATAGCTCCGCCAAGTACCTCCTCGATGGGCTGGACAGATTGCAGCGTCGTGCCGTCCGTGTTATTGACGACGTAGAGGTCACGAACAGCCTAGAACCTCTACAACTCCGTCGTGAAATTGCATCGCTAAACGCCATCTATCGGCTTTATCATGGAGAGTGTTCTGAGGAGCTTTTCGACCTTATCCCACCTTCCCCTTTCCTACTAAGGAGCACGCGTGCCGGTCCTCGGAGTCATCAATTTACTGTCTCCACCTAAACATCACGCACAGAGAAGTATAGTAACTAGTTTCTTTGTCGGGCTTCCAAAACTTGGAATACTTTGCCAGCACATGTGTACCCTCCTTCCTATAGCATGGGTTCCTTCAAAAGAGGTGTTAAAAGGGCCGGCAAGGTAGGGGCGGCTAGAACAGTGTGTTTTTAAACTGCACTAGCTGTCTCCGCACATGGACTTTTCTTACCGCTTCACATCAGATGGTGATGAATCATTTGCTGAGCTTTGTATATAAAAAGCGGTTTTGTGATTTAAAGCAGTTGTGGCAATGACTGAAACCAACGGTTTAGCGTGCTTTCAAAGCACGGAGGAGCTGGAGATTATAAATTATGATTGACCCATCTCGGGGCATGGCGAAAGTTGCTTCGTTATTGCAATCGAAACTATAGCGTTCAAATCACTACGCTATCGCCACGAAGATACTCACTCAAATCACTGTATAAATTAATTAAATTAAAAACAACTTAGCACCAACTCCAAAAAATATGTTTCTAGGGGATGAGTAGGTACCTACCTACTCAATTTAATTATTTTATCCTTTTCAGTTTTTTGAAGTCGGTTTTAATTATTGCTTAAAAAAAATTTTTCTCAATTTTTAGTGTTAACTTTCTAAGGTCAAAGCTAGATGGGTGACCGTCAACTTATATTGTGTCCCACTATCGTATCGTTTCACTAAAAAGTCATATGAAAACAAATATCCGTAATTTCGCATACGTAGACGACTTACTGATTTCAGTTTTTTTTTATTTAAAAACCAAACTACCCAACTGATTTTGAAAAAAATTTTATTGGACTGAATAGCAACTATTCCGCATCAAACAAAAAAAGAATTACATAAATCGGATCAGTAATCTCGGTGTGATCGGTATACATACAAAGAAAAAAAATACGTAGACGACTTACTAATTTCATTTTTTTATTATTTATAAAAGCCAAACTACCGAACTGATTTTGAAAAAAAATTTATGGGACTAAATGGCAGCTATTCCGCATCGAACAAAAAAAGAATCACGTAAACCGGATCAGTAATCTCGGCGTAATCGGTGTACATACAGAGAAAAAAAACACAGCTTTACCACCCAACATTAGCCCACAAATTTGACATGTTTTATTAGTTTCCATTTTCTACGCAATTATCACAAGTCACTTCTCGTACAACAGGAATCAAATAGCGCCTCGCTCCCGGCCGGCAGCCGGTCGCCGGAGCCAGTGACTGCCTACGCGCTCCTTTGCCACGCGCGCTGTGGCCGCGCTAGTGTTCTTCGCACCAAAACGTTGAAATTAATATAAATCGAAATCCCATGGATAAAAACGACACAAATTAAGCATAGAGCTTTGTTTTACCTTAATATTGATAAAGACATAAACTCTAATAACTTGAATTTTCTTTTATGGCTATTACAGGGGGTTAAATAGGAAAAAAATTATAGTTCCGAACACCATCGATGAATATGACACAAAATGATTTAAACAATAGATACTAGAGTTAGTGAACCGTTAACACTTATTTCACCAACTTTAATATTTTTCTATAGCTATTACAGCGACGGGTAAGGTATTTGGGTAAAACCAGT
The DNA here is from genome assembly GCA_947347705.1 of Nymphula nitidulata. Taxonomy (NCBI): domain Eukaryota; kingdom Metazoa; phylum Arthropoda; class Insecta; order Lepidoptera; family Crambidae; genus Nymphula; species Nymphula nitidulata. The sequence continues at coordinate 15,860,926 of OX374636.1, forward strand.
ATTCCCATGGAGTGAGATGGCACAAAAAGCTTATGTATATCAGTTATGACTTTGTTATCATCATGGAAGTTAAATTTTAAACTCTAATTTTCTTTTCAACGAAATAATGCATAAAAAGACAAATACCTAAATTGTGACCTTAGCAACCACCAAAAATGACACAAAATCATGATTTGGGTTGGTCGAATAGTATACTAACTGTATGCAAAAAATCATAAACTTTAATATTTTTGGAACCTCAAAACCTAGCGGTACCGGACTATGGACTCGTCTTACCGGTTCTCATAGGCAGTGTTGAGTCTTTGCCGTGGTTAAAAAAAGGGTGTTTCTATGACCTCAATCAGTGACCTCAAATCACAATAAAGGTATCCGAGGGTAGAGTAATTACTTTTTAAAGGGTAAACATTAAAACGACATAGTCCGATTTGAATAATACTACTAGCAACACCACAAGAATTTGTGCAAACGACGTTCTGTAGTCGAAAATATGTAATTTTGTACGAAATCCTGGGTTTGGTGTCCGTGTGAATTAAATCCACGGTCCTGGTGTGGCCGTAAAATAAGCGGGTCGTTAAAAAATAACTGAAGCAATGTTTTTTTTATGTATGACTACATCAAAGACATGACTAAGGTAGTGGGTAGGTGGTAGGTAAGGTTTTTTGTCATTTTTTTTTATTTTTTAAAATTATAAATACGTTTACTCATGATCCCGCTTTTGCTCCGGGAGAAGTTAAGTTTAAGTATATAAATACCTTGAGCTTATATAAATTCCTATTATTTCTTTAAATATTTGTCGTCATTGGTGACATTGGTGAGAAAAATTCCGGATGTCTTTAGAATTTTGATGTATTACCTGGGTATCTAATAAGTAAATAAAAGATTAAAGTTTAAACACAATATAAAATATTGAAAAATAAAAGAAAAGATGTAAAAAAATAATATTAGCGTGGTCATCAGAATATTTAATTTTAATGACCAATTATTTATATTTTTGATTTATTTACTATTGTTTTATGATATTACTTTTTGTGAGTTGAAACAATGTACGGTCAACAAGAGAACATGCCACACTACGCAATTTTTTAATACAACTAGATGACAAGGTGACAGCCTTATTTCTATGATCTGAGGTGACAGCCCAACTGGTGGTAAGCCTATAGATACCTGCATTACCAAGGAAAAATCCTTTCGTCCCTTCCCTTCAATCCGAAACACAGCGAACTGATTCACGGTTGTAATAAGAAAGGGAGGCAGTTTCTGAGGTAAGTACAAAAAAATCTAACGTATTTGGAAAAACAGCTCCGTGTTTTTCCAATACGCGGATTTTGTGGCCTACACTGGCGAGCAGTCCACAGTTAATTAGAGCTAAGTTAATGACTGTGCCTCACCTGAGCTGCCGAAACGGCACAGTTCCTCTGGCTTTAATTATCACATAATTACACGTAATAATTGCTTAAGGAATTAAATATTATACAAGAGCTATTAAAACGGTTTAGGTTAGCGATGCTGACCATTTTTTTCGACAACAACATATTTCTACCCCTACCTCAGATTCGGGATTATGTCAATCGATGCTATCTCTACTAAAAATAGGGTTGCCAACAATTATTAAAAAAAAATTGGTGGTAAAAGTAGCTTTACAAAAATCTCATATTGTTTCACGCTTGGAAAAACGCCTGACGCGATTTCAATCTTTCTTGAGTGAGAGAAGAGCAGGGGAAGTGTATGTCTTCCAATGAATGTAGCCTCTACGTTATAGCGCAACTAGACCAAGACGAGACCTCGATAGTAACGAGTTAAATACTACAATTGAAACACAGAGCTGAGAAGCGACATATAAATATCACAATACGTATTGCGAAAGTCTGAATCACGCTTACGAAGTTTCCGAGGTACAGACGACAGCACGTCAAGTGCAATCGCCTCTGTGGTCTAGTGGTTGATAACTTGATACCATCTATCTACAATTAAAATATTCATTAAGACATAAAAACAAATTGGAAGTTCCTTCCTACTGCACGTCTTAATTTATGTTCATCTAGCACATATAACATGTCAATAAAGATTTATAATAAACTTCCTGAAAAATTAAGAATCGAAAAAAATAGTAATAAATTTATAAAACTGTTAAAAGAAATGTTAATTAATAAATGTTACTATAGTCTTCAAGAATATATTAATGACAAAACACAATAATTATATATAAATTACCTTAATTATTTAATATCTTGCGTGCATATTAAAATAATTAATAATATATATTTTTTTATAGAAATTATACGTCCTCCTCTCCTCTTTCAATTTGCGATACCCGACAGGGTCCATAATTGTACTTTTGATATGTATAAACACCTTTTGTAAACATTATGGTTGCAATAAAATATTGAGTATTGAGTATCTCAGATCTAGAGGCGCGGGGTTCGATTCCCGGGGGGGAAGAAATTTTCTGTTCGGTTTGCTCAGTGGTAGAGCGTTTCTAAGTCCGCCTGGCTAGCTACCACCATCTTACCTAAGTCTGCTGCCATAACAATAATTTTAACAACATTGTTGTGTTCCGGCAGTTAGAGGTAAGATAGCCAGTTCCTCTGTGGTTGAGGAATCCGGGTGTAACTCGCTTCCATCGTCTGCCTTATCTTCACTTACCATCAAGAGAGATGAAGCCCTAAATTAAATCTATGCCCATTGTCTAATCAAATTATATCATCGACTCTGTGACACAGATTTGTGCATGCAATTATAAACCTTAAGGTGGTAGGTAAGCATTTTTTGATCGCAATTGTACATCTCGGGGTTCCTTCTATCTGGCAGAATTTTGTTGTTTCGAATTTTATTTGGCATAACACACTTGGCATAATTTTCTTTAAAAGAATATGTTCAATGCATAAAAATCATTTAGTATAATTATCATTTGGTCGAATGTTTATATGTCCGAATTCCCAATGGCATGGTGGGCGAAAACCATCTGCGACGATAAGGTCGCGTGAGACCGCCGGAGCCCCGCAGCGCCGGAGCCGTGACAGAAACCTTGCATGCTGCATGCTTGCTTGCTGCCTGTTGTTTGCATGCTGACTGTTGCTTGCATACTGCATGCGTGTATGGTGGATGCTAGTATTGCTTCTGAGTATTGACTTTCTGCGATATGACGGTTCTGCCTCATAATATTATGGATATCAAATTTATGCATAAAAATGATTCTGAATATAATCTTTCTGCGATATGATAGTCTAAATAATCTCTTAATTATTATGGATATTAAATATATGCCTAAAGATGATTCTGACTTATAAAATTATGGGTTTTGAATGTATGATTAATGAGTGTGTGCCAAATGATTTTCTGCCAAATGAAGTTTATGCTTTCCGCTGTTATGCATAATAAAATTATAACATAAAAAGTTCTGCGACAATAGGTAGACCCGCGGTATAGATGTCGCATGCAGCCATATCGTATAACGCGCCGTATTAGATACAAAAAGGCGCGCCGGATTAAAATACGTCGCCGTAATGTAATGCGGTCAACTCACGTTCAGCCGGATTTCAGAACGGCTGAAATTAAGTAAACTCAAACTCAGATATTTATTGCAAATTAAGTGTTACAAGATCTTAAGATATTATTGTTATTACAGCACTTACAACTTAATTACCCTTTTCGAGTATAGCAACAAAAAGACAATAAATTTCTTAAAACTATATGAAATTACAACATTATTAACAATATATTTAGATTAAAAAGGTACTTAAACGAAATTGTATATGAGGTATTAATTGATTTTTCTTATTTTAATTTCATATGCACTAAAAAAAAAAAAATATATAAGTAATGTAATATTGTATTAAATTAAATTATGATATTAATATTAGTGCATTTATGTATTTATTATATTCTAATAATGTGTAGGTAGGTATTGTTTTATTTTATATTATTATTTGTTATTATAATTAGTAATATTATTCATTCAATATAATATCATTTTTATTAATGAAAAAATTATTATGTATACTTATGAATTAATTATTTATGGTGGAGTATTTTAAAATATCATTTTCTTTTCATGTATTCATTTATTGAGTAAAAGCAGTTTTCAGCTAGATATTTCTTTAGTTTTGTATTAAATGTTGGTAATTTTGATTCATTTTTTATTTGAGATGGTAATTTATTAAATATTTTTATTGCCATGTAGTATGGGCTATTATTCAACATTTTTATTCTAGATGGGGGCCTATAAAGTCTATTTTTACTACGGGTATTTAAACTATGGGTATCATTCACCATAGTAAACTTATTCAAGTTTTGAAACACAAATGTACATATATCTTGAATATATATGCTTGGAAGTGTAAGCACTTTATATTGTTTGAAATATGGCCTACAACTTAGAGTGTTATCGATTTGGGCTAGGATTCTAATACACTTTTTTTGCATCACAAATAAATCATGCCAGTTGACACTGTTACCCCATAGCATTATCCCATATCTAAGCCAGGCATAAGCATATCCGTAATAAGATGATAAAGCGGTTTCTAAATTAGTGCTACATTTTATTTCAAAGAGTGCGTAAATGAATTTTGATAGCTTAGATTTGACATGTTCTATATGTGCCTTCCAGTTTAAGTTTGTGTCTATGTTTATACCTAGTAAATTAAATGTATCCACTTTTTCTATTTTAATATTATTAAATTTTATATCAAGATTGAGAGGTATAGTTTTATAAGATTTAAATTGTATAATTTTTGTTTTATTAAAATTAATTTCTAAATTGTGATCTTTTAGCCAATCTGTAACAGCGTGTAAAGTATTTTGAACTAATGAGTTAGGGTTAGTTCCATTTTCACACTTCAGTAGTATTGAAATATCATCAGCAAATAGAATAGGTACCGCATCCATGCCACTCAGCACCTTTGGAAGGTCGTTGATGTATAAGAGGAACAAGACACAGCCCAGTACACTACCTGAGGAATGGAGCCAGTCAACTCACTCTCTAGTGATCGTACAGTCTTTATCTTCCTGTTCTCATCATAGTGGTCAATTTGAACGATTTGCTTTCTATTCGCAAGGTAAGATTTAAACCAAAGGTAAGCTGGTCCACGAATGTCTGAACCATACAATTTAGACAGTAAGATCTTGTAGGAAACTTTATCGTATGCTTTTGTCATGTCTAGTAGTAGGCCAAGAACACATTTTTTACCATTAATATGCTGCAAGGCATTTTGAACATAGTGATAAACTGCCAACGTGGTTGATTTGGACTTTCTGAACCCATTTTGGCTTATCTAATATATTGTATTTTTCCAGGAATTTATATAACCGATTGCACATGGCCTTTTCAAAAATTTTTGAAAAAGTTGGCAGTAGTGCTATAGGTCTATAATTTTGAGGGTTAGTAATATCATCTTTTTTATACATTGGCTTAATGAGCGAAATTTTTAATGAATCTGGAAACTGACTATCATGAAAACTTTGGTTTATTAGCTGTGTGAGAGGCTGGACCAACTCCTTCGCACATTTTTTTACAAGAATTGGAGGTATATCATCAATTCCACAGCTATGTTTATTTTTAATAGACTTAATTATACTATATATTTCTTTGGTGTTTACAGGGTGTAAATACATGGAAAAAATAGGTGTATTTATGACATTGCGACCAAGAGCGGCTGCAGTGTCCTAATTTTTATTTTTAGGCTCTCCAACGGTCAAAAAATAATTATTGAATGTGTTTGCAATTTCGATGGGACATGATATTGTTTTGTTATTTATGTTAAGTGAGACATTTTTATATACTTTTTTACTGGTTTTACCAGTTTTGTTGTTTATTATTTTCCACATTGTTCTATATTTGTTATCGGATTTTTGCATTTGTCTAATATATTCCTTTCTTTTTGATATTTTTACACTTCTTTTTAATATTTTACTAAACATGTTGTAATATTTTTTTATAGTCTCGCTACCAGTTTCATTTAGTATTACTCTTAACGTTCTTTTGTGCTTGCACGATTTTTTTAAGCCAGGAGTTAGCCAAGTGTTTTTAGTTTCATTTTTTATTTTTATATTTGTTACAGAGATACATTTATTCAAACATTTTTGTAATTCGTTTTGAAATAAATTATAATTTGTATTTATATTATTATTTTTCTTTAGTAGATTCTCCCATTGAATTTCTTTTATCATTGTTTTAAAATTATTTATTTTATCATTTGTAAATATTCTTTTTTTAGCCAACCATAAGTTATTATTTTGTTAATAGTAATTTTGTTTTAAGTTTATTTTTAATGCTTTATGGTCTGAAAGACCGAAGTCGTGTACATAGTAATCATTCAATGAGGATACATAATTTGTGAAAGCCAAGTCAATACAAGTAGCAGTAGTTTTTGTCACTCGAGTAGGAGTATTTATGATAGGTTTTAAGTTGAATGATTGCATTAGGTTTAAAAATTCTAGCGACTTTTTATTTTTATTTATTATGTTTATGTTGAAATCACCCATGATTAGTATGTATTTATTTTTTTCCTTTGTATTTAATTTAGTTAATAGCTTTATTAATTGTTGTTCAAATATATTTATATCACGATCCGCTCTATATAATCCTATAATTATGTAATTTAGTTTAGGTATTTCGATAGAACAAAATTCAATAACAAATTCTTTAGATAATTGTTCAATATCTTTCCGTTCAATATATTCTATATCTTCTTTGACAATAATGCAGACTCCTCCTCCCTCGTGAGTTTTTCTGCAAAACAGTGACGCAATTTTATAGCCTGGTAGTACAATGGAGTCACAAAAATACTTATTCTTCCATAGTTCTGACAATGATAGTATATCAATATTATGAGAGGACAATAATTGTTCTAGGATATGTAATTTGTTGCCTATACTTTGAATGTTTTGGCTTATTATGGTTATATCTCTAGTATGGTTTATTAGTTTTTTGATGGTTTTGTGCCCTGAGTTTCTGTTTTTTCTTCTTCTACGGTTGTTGTGATATTAGTATTCTTATGTTTTCCTGTTTCTGAATTATTTTTAACAATGGTGGTGCAATCTTTGCCATTTACATAGAGTTTATTATTTCTTATGACAGCGTGATCTCCATTTTTTCTTGCTATTTGCAGGCTTTGTCTTAATGCATTTCGTTCCTGTAGTTTTTCCCCCTCCATATATGTTTGTACGCCCCACCCACTATTTTTAAACCTTCTTGAATTCATTAGTATGTATTTCGTTATTCTCTTATTAGTAAGTTCAATCATCAATGGTCTGCGTGTCCCATGTCTTCCTAGACGTTTTAAGTCTTCTATATAAGGGTCAATATTCAGATCCATAATATCGTTGAATGCTCGTGAGACCTGGGAGTACAAATCATTTTCTGTTTCATTCGCTATTTCCGACAAACCGTAAAACACTATTTTTCTTGAGGTTTTTATGTGGTAAAGTTGTTCTTCTATGACTTTTATTTTTTTATTAACTTTGTTTATGTCTTCTTTGATATTTTTTTGCTCTCCAAGAATATTATTTATGTTTTCTTTAAATTCTAGTCTCATTTTTTCGATTGTATTATTCATTTCTTCTTTTATTGTTATTTTAATATTCTGTAATATTTCTAATTTAATTTTCTGTAGTTTAATATCCATTATGATTTCTAGTTGTGTATCTAATAGTCTGCTAAATTTACTCAATGTGATTGTTTCTTCATTTGTACTAATATTTATTGGTGACAAACTATGGTTTGCAGTATCCAGTTGTGCTTGTGTGTTACCATAAATTTCATCTGCTGTTTGGTCTTCCGAATCACTTTGGTATTCAGTTACGGCCTTATTTTTAATTTTATTAGCATGTCTAAGGGTAATGTTTGCATTGCTCGGCTCCTCTAGTGTGGTACTTGCTGGTTGTAATCTTACTTGTGTATTTGTATTATTTGTTTTTGGCATTTTACATTTACAGGCTTGACATTTTCATTTTTTCTTGAGATCTATAGACATAGTGTTGTAAAATCTTTTATCGGATACGTTTGCGCATTGTAGATCGTAGTAATTATTGCATAATGAACATTTTAAATATTCTCTATTTGTTATGTTTTGTAAACAACCCGCGCACTGCGCCATCTTACGAAATCTATGTGAGTAACAGCAAACGACAATACTTAAGCAGTGCTGTCTTGTCGATGTTAGTAGTCTTCCTCTTCACTAGGTGGCGCAATGTAGTAATAATTTTTATTCTTGTTTCGGGTATAAAAATATTTGTATTTCTTAATATTTTTTTGATATCTTCAAAATAGGAACTATTATATTTACTTACATTTTTGTTCTGATGTCATAATTATTTTCTCTTTCCTCTAGTTAAACGTTTCTTCACTTTTAAATTATGCTCACTTTTCATCAAAAACGGCTGATGTTATTGCCAATATTATTTTATTTATACTATAGTTTTCTTGATGTGTATGGCTTGACTATAATACCTAAAGTAGATATTGCTTAGTTCTATAAGATTTTTCCACATTCGTTCCAATTTAACACTATTTTGTATTTTATAATAATTAAAATCACTGAGCCGATGTAAACACGGGAGCACTAGCGCCCTCTCTCGCCGCATTGAATGAGTACTTTGCGTTTGTCAAAGCGGCTAAGGTGAAGCCCACATACAAACTTTCACCTTCTGGCTATACCTCTCTCAATGCTTAATATGGGCTAGATAATAGCTGACTATTGAATCGCAATAAAATCTCATTGGTGCTTGCGAATCGACGAAGACGATAATTCCAATAGTTCTTCGGTGTTCTCTGAATCGACGACATAAGTACAAAAAAAAGTATAAGCCGTTTCGCCCATTCATACCATGGCATTATCTAATCGGTGCCATGGCTCATGTCATGAGCCATGACACAGAATACATACCTAATAGGACCATGGTGCAAAACAATGAATTCAAGAGTCCTGCGTCGCCTCTACAATTGCGTCGAGACATTGTGACGCTTAATGCCTTCTCGGCTTTATCGTGCAATGTTCTGAAGAGCTTTTCTACCTTATCTCACCTTCCCTCTGTACTCAGAAGCATGCGTGCCGGTCTTCGGAGTCATCATTTCACTATCTCTACCTCAACATCACGCACAGAGAAGTTTAGTAAGTCGTTTCTGTGTCCTACTTCCATAACTTCGAATTCTTTGCCAGGACATATGTTTCCTCCTTCCTAGAACGTGGGTTCCTTCAAAAGAAGCGTGAAAAGATACCTACCGGTGGTCAGCTCGGCCAGCAGCCGCTGCGGCCTCACGCCCAGCAGCGACAGCTGCCGCAGCGCTGGCAGCTCGTCCAGTGCGTCAACAATACCGTTGGATCATCTTGACAGGTTAAGGCCAACAGAAATTAGGAGAAGTGTTTTAAAATATAAACTATGATTGTTATGGGCCGGCAAGGTCAATGCGGGGCTAACAGTGGGTGTCAAGCTGCACTTGCTTTCTTAGCATATGGACTCTTCTTACCGCTTCACATCAGGTGGTCTTGAGTGATTTGCCGTGCTTTGTTTAGAACAAATATTACTATTATCCTCCACATCAATGACTAGCTAGTGTAAGCTAGCCTATGACAGCAAGACAACAGGTTCTTGGTTGGTTCCGAGGGTCTTGGCTATATCTCCTGATTTAGCTACAGGGAAAGCAGTTTAAAATACAGGATCAATAGGTAACCACTAAAACCGCTACGAAGATACAAGTTTCAAGTCAGCGGTTAACTTTGTGAACTTAAGTTGTTTCAACTTGTCTCTGAAAGTTAGGAAGTATCGTAATTAAATTTTCTTCATTTTAATCTTATAGTTATGCTTGTTTATTATTATAAAATTATACATACGAATACATTCTTAATTTTGATTTTAACATTATTATAAATGTTTGAAAAATTACTTAGTAATTAAAATATAATAGAACTAGAAAAATTTTACACATTTTTTCCTGAGGCAGGAATCGAACCCGCGACCTTTCGCAATCCGGGCGACTGCTCTGACCACAAAAACTCGAAAAAACGAACTCTGTCTGAAATACTCGTTTCGGATGTTGAAATAGAATATTTCGATCCGACATTGTAGGGTGGACGTTAGCTCATAAACGCAAATACAGATAGACTAGAAGAATTTCACAGGGATATCCCAAGTCCTGGGTGGCTCAGTGGTCAGAGCAGTCGCCCGGATTGCGAAAGGTCGCGGGTTCGATTCCTGCCTCAGGACGTGAATTTTTTCTAGTTTTATTATATTTTAATCACTATGAATACATTGTTATGTTTAGTACTACATCATCAAAATCATCATCAGCCTTTATACGTCACACTTCTGGGCACAGGCCTTTCTACATGGGAAAAAACGCAGTTGCAGTAACAACCGGGACCAACGGCTCAACGCGCCTTCCGAAGCACGGAGGATCTCGAGATTATAAATTTGATTAACCCATCCCTGGATCGACCATGGCGAAGGTTGCTTTGTTTTCGTAATCGCAACTGGAGCGCTCAAACCACTACGACACTGAGCTCATGTTTCGTTATGTTTAGTACCTGTACTTGTAGAATTACAGCACTGCAACCATTTTCATCTATCTTTTCGGGAATTGCATTCGAAAGAAGGACACAAGAAGGAAAAAGACAGCGAAGAAAAACATGCTAAAAGCGACCTTATTGCTAAGGTAGCAATCTGCCAGCCAACCATATGGTAAAAGAAAGCATAAACAAGAAAATAAGAAGTCGACACGAAATAGTGCACTAAGTAATTTATGGTAAAATTTTATATTATTTTTCATAGCAAATAAATATAATAATAATACAAGCAAAATAAATAGATCTGGTTGAATTTTCCGCTTAGTTGGATGCTTAGCCCGTTGATTAAACGCCGGCATTCAATTGAATGCCTAGCCCGAAAGTAACGTCTTGGCGTATTGAATGGATCGTCTTGTACTGAAAATTTTTGGTTTGATTGGTAGTGTCCAGTAGCCCAATTCACGTAAATACTATAAATTTAAAAATCATTGAAGTTCAGAAGTCGTTCGATCGTAGTCCTACCCAAATTTGGTATTCTCATGTTACTCAGCTACATTTCGATAGGACGACACATCGATAGGATCGGAACTAAACTGCATTTGAACGACTTGTCAACTACGAAACAAAAAGAATGCCAGTAAAATATTTCTATTTTCTACCAAAAGCTTCAAATACATTTTATACTCTAAATACAGTTATTTACGATAAATAAATACAACAAAATCAAACAATATTGGTCTTATCATACAATGAACGTGATATGAGAATTTATTTAGAGAAAGTAAGACAATTCTCAACATAAAAGACAAAACACGTGTCTATGACAAGAAATATCTATGGATATTAAAACAATCAATTGTCATTGCTTTGAAAGTTTTTACGCGCGTTTCATTCAAAGTTCTTGCATCGATTATGAAAATTTAAGCCTTTACCGGTTCAACAGAACCCTCTTTTGTTAGTACCTATTATATGCCTTCTATTTTATTTTACCCTTATTTCTGTATTCGTTCGTAATTTGTTAGGTAAGCATTTTGTGTTATAGTATCTAATTTTGTATAATTTATATTTTTCAGAAAAGAGCATCAGTCCTACGAAATGGACAGTATTAACTATAATATTATGTAAAATCTTCTTCGCATTTCATTTTCTGCTTCATCCAGCATTATATAAGCTAATCCGAGGCTCATTTTTGTTTTTAACTACAATAAACGGACTTTAAAAACTACTCGCGCACCGCAACTATGAACTTTTGTTCGAAGACACTTAGATCGGTACATTTGACGTTTAGTCGTTGGAATCCGATTGAAAGAAATGTAATTTTTTTAGCAGAATATCTCATTGTTGACGTTTCAGGTGCGATTTTAAAACGATTGATTAGCTGAATACGGTTCGACGATAGTTCAACGACATTGGGATTGTGCGACTTCAAAATCGGTGTATTTGACGTACGTGAGGTTTGAGGTTTTCTCGAATGAGTACAGCACGGGGTTCTTCAAAAAAGGCGTGAAAAGGTTTTTACAGGGTCGGCAACGCGCAAGTGACACCCCTGGTGTTGCAAGCGTCCATAGGCTACGGTAACCGCTTACCATCAGGTGGGCCGTATGCTTGATTGCCACCTTAGTAGTATAAAAAAAAAAACGTGAATACGAAAATGGTTTCAACGACTAAATCGCTGCGATATCGCTACGGGTTTAATTACGTGAATTGGGCTACAGGTTATTTTTTTATGACCACTTAAAACCGACATCGTTTTGGCTCTAAGTGGTTATAAAAAAAATAACAAACAGTCACACAAAAGCTCTTCGATTTAAACGACCTGCCTAGGCGTCAAATTGAATGGCTAATTTAAACCAGATGGCTGACATGACGTTCAGCCATCTGGGGCCCAAGTCTGCTAATTTACAACTATCGCAATATAATAACAATAGTGTCTCAATAGTACAATTTTTGTAATTTCGTATTCTGTTAATCAATAACGTTCCAATGGCTTACCACTGAATTACTACTCCACCGTTATTGAATCAGTTGGTATTCTACTATAAGTTAGTGGCCGATGTCTTGTCAGTGGCTTCATAATAACGTATTCTACTAATTATTTAAACAGTTTGACATTTCTATCAATAACGTCGTGAAAGCATTTTTATCATTCAACTACTATTGATACGCCATTGTGCAGAGACACCACCTTTGGTACATTTGCTTACATGAAAATTAATAATCCGGATTTCCGAATTTCGGATGATTGAAAATTGCTTCGGAGTAGTTTTTGTGCAGTGATCGTGGTGTTATTTTTTATCGACTTCAAAAAGGAGGAGGTTCTATGCCCCACTATATGGAGGCATTTTTTTTGGATGTATGTTCACCGGCTTCTCCGTCAATAGTGAACCGGTTTTCAAAATTCTTTTTTTTTGATAGAGTATACTTCTGACGTGGTCCCGTTGTCACCAAGTCAGGATCGGATGATGGGATACCAGGGAAATCGAGGGCAATCCACCAATTTTATGGGCGCGTATGAAATTTTTTACTTTTTCTAAAGCTGTTCAAGTATTTGGTACTGTCAGTTACTATCTTATGTTGATGAGCTGCTGACGGAAGGTACAACTCCTTAACGGTTAGGAGTAGGAAGATAATTGTTTAAATATAATAGAAAGGAAAATAGTTAAATTTAATTACTATTAGTTATCTCCTAAAAATGTATTTTTGAAGTTGGTGCTAAGCTGTTACCAGACACAATAGAAAGGCACCTACCTAGCACCTACCTAGGTAAGTATCTACCTACTTAAATTTAATATTTTTTTTCCTTATTAGTGTTTTGAAGTCGGTTTTATTTTTGTTATGCGTATGCTTATGCTTCTGCATCAATAGTTTTTGATGCAGAAGCATCCGCATTGACGAGCAGTTAAGAGGAATCTCAGTGCGGGAACAGTGTCCTAAAGCCAGCTGTAATAAAATCCATCAGTGAAGAATAAATGATCTGTACAAACCGACGATGACATACTAAAAAAATATTTTGTATGTTAGGAGAGAGAGATCTTAAAATACTTATAAACTTTTAAGTAATTCAGTTTTCGCAAATAGAATTCCAGTTTACCCTATTTATCAAGCATTCATAACGCTAAATTGTTAATTAAGTACATTTTTGGCTTAGGTAAATGGTTAAAAATTAACTTAATATGTATTTGTTACAATTATAGATTGTAAAAAGTAGGTTTAAACAGTGTCTAAACACGATGCATAGAAATGCCTTCACTGTTCCGTTATTTCAATAAGTATATTAAATTGTATACTTCCTACGTATGTAGGTACTTAGATGTTTCGTATTGAAAATACATTTCCAAAACTCCAAATAAGAAACCAAATCTTTCACAATTTCATTCCTAACAGGTTCAGACAGACAGTTTTTACAAAATTTTAAGCTTTTTAATAACATTTCATGTATTTATAGGAGATTTGGTAAATGGGTGCCTCGAACGCATTTTTCATCGGTAGGATTTTTTCCAGTGTCGAGAACGCGGCTCTATGCATTCTCGTTGCTACGCAACGGGTGTTGTTATCTTGTTTTGTCATTAATTAATTATTATTTTATGTTCAATATAAATTTACTCATTTTTGTTTAATAAATTGCTTATTTAAACACTAAGCCTCTTTCTGCCGTCAACAAGTAATAATACTTGATTATGTAGCAATGAATTTAATGTATAATTCGATTATTTTCGCTCATGAAAACAAATAAAGATTCATAGATGAAAATAGTAGGTTTTGACAGGCAACATTGATAACAGTACCATTGAGACAGACATACTCTTTCTAATCTGTGATTGAGACGCCATTACAAAGCAATAGCTATCCCATAGGCATAACGACGAGACACTGTTGTTATTTTATTAAGACTGTCAATTTTTTTGTAGAATACCTATTTTGACAGGTGTCTCAATACAATAACAGTAGAATAACAATAGGATAGCGCTTTGTTTAAAATAAGAGAATTACTGGTTAAACGTTGCGCTCAATGACTTGGCGCGTTGTCGTTTGATTGGATGCCGACGTTTAATCAACGGGCTAGCCGTCTTATTATGTCGCAGCTACTATTATTATTATCTAATAATAATATAAGTAGCTGCGACATGATAAGTAAAATGAATTTTATTTTTAGATAATAATTATATTCATAAACTCACGCCTATTATCTAGCCCAAAGTAAGCATCATTAAGAGCTTGTGTTATGGATTCTAGATAACGGAGAAATAATGATAATAATATGTGATATAAATATACTAAATAAACATATAAACATCCATGACTCGTTAACAAATGCTCTTACTTATCATCATACAAACATTTGCTCCTACCGGGATTTGAACCCGAGACCTCTCTCCTCAGACAATTAGTTCAATAGTACGGGTGGAACCGCGAGCGGCCACTAGGCCATAATAATAATGAAAAAGAAACCCTGTCCTTTTTGAAAATTACATTTTTGACAAAACTTTTGTATTTATATGACAATGTACTTAATATGGGTAGGCGCCCGCTTGATATACTATGTACAAAAAACCCTCTATGTGGTTTAAGTATGTGTCGCAGCCCTCTTGTTAAAATCAGCCGCTTAACTGGACGGCTAGCCCGTTGATTAAACGTCGGCATCCAATCAAACGGCTAAAGTATAACTAGCCAAGTGATTGAGCGCAACGTTTAACCAGATGGCTGAACGTCATGTCAGCCGTCTGGTTTAAATTAGCCATTCAATTGGACGCCTAGGCAGGTCGTTTAAATCGAAGAGCTTTTGTGTGACTGTTTGTGATTTTTTTTTACCCAATTGCTCCCTTAAATTTCAAACAAATCGAAACAAAAGAAAAACAGCACAAATTCCTCGTAAAATTATCCTATTTACGCGTGTGTTGCGTAATTTTGTCTATTTTGTATGTAAATTGTTAGACAAAGTAGTTACAGACAATTATGAGATTCCACTTTAACCGCCATCAAGCGACACAGACCACACAAAGGACAGGCCAATTAAAACTTCGACAGTTCCGGGTTCGATTCGCGGTGGGGCATATCTGCTACTCTATACATAGAAAGTGTAACGTCTGTCTGTTTGTGCGCTTGTAACATGAGACTTTGTAACTGGTTTCGGGACAATTTTAGTTTAACGCTATGACCTAAGGGATCTTCGCAATTTTATGTAGTTTCAAGCACTTTTACTCTACCCTTTCCTCTCAGGAGCACGTGTGCCGATCTTCAGAGTCATCAATTTACTGTCTCCACCTCAACATTGCTAATAAAGAAATTTAATTTTCGTTTCTTTGTCTTGCTTCTGAAATTTGCACTGAAAAATATGACAACTTAACTTTCGGGTATCTGTAGCTTAAAAAAGTGACTACATAAATCACTGTAACACCTAGCCAAAATAAAGTTGCATAGAGATGCACCGTTTTAACTGTAATTAGATCTCGCTACATTTTAGTTATTATAACTAATGTAACCGAAGTAGTTTGACGAAATATTTTTTCCTGTTTGGAATTATTTGCCAGCACATGTGTGTGTGTTTAAAGAAGTCTCCTTCTTAGGTATATCATGGGTTTCTTCAAAAGAGGCGTGAAAAGGCACCAGATATGTTGCCAAGGTGGAGGCTTCTAGAACAGTGAGTGAAAGCTGCACTAGCTGTCTCCGCATATGGACTCTTCTTACTGCTTAACATCAGGTGGTGTTGAGTCATTTATCGTGATTTGTACATGGGAGAAATACATGTGTTTGGGCCATAACACCACCACGCTGGCCCGATGCGGGTGGTGGGTTGAAGCGGTTCCAGTAATCAACCAACAGGCGACCAACGACAGGCGATATATTGAAAAAAATCGCACTTTTATAAGTAATGTCATACGTTGCTGAAAGATCTTACGAATCTGAAAATCAAATATACGTTACTTCATATCCTTATCTAGATACGAGTAGAACGAAAACACGATTAAAGGAATTTGCCTCGATACATTTTGTTTCCGAAAAGACCTCTTATAAACAAGAAAAATTAAGATTATTGGTGAACGATAATTTGTATTCAATAGGAAATTACTTTAAATAGTAGATATCATTAATATTCAGAATCGTGTAGAAGCGTTTTTTTGAAGTCCATAAAAGATTATTTTTTATTAAAATAATTTGTGTATTTCGTTTACTTTTCACGCGCGATCGCTGTTTTGTCTTTTTTCCTCCCGCTGAGTGAGCCATATCTCTATCCCTATCGGTCTTGGCCGAAACAACTTTCGATAGATCGCCTTAACGTGCCCCCGCTCGAAGCACGGAAGAGCTCAAGACTACAAACTTAGATTGACCCATCCCGGGACCGACCATGACGAAAGTTGCTTTGTTTCCGTTATCGAAACCTGAGCGCTCAATCCACTACGCCACCAAGCTCCACAAGAAAAAGATACACCAAAATGTACAGTCCAGTAACATTGGGCCTGATTCGGAAGACACCCTCTAATTCTAAATTTACGTACAGTATATCTCTTTCTCGAAATATCTAATAGGAAAAAGATAACTAGAATTGATTTGGAGCTGTCAATCAAATTTAGATAGATTTCAAAGAAACCATAGACAATTTTAGACGGCATGTACGGAGGTGCCTCCTAAATACTGCATTTTATCCCGATTTTATCACGTTCAATAAGGTCGAAAATTGAACGCACGTTTCTAATGTCAAATTATATGACAGCCATCCTTTTCGTATTCAATTTGAGAGAAAGAGATGCACTGAACTTAAATTTACACTTAGCATGTGTTCTCCAGAATTAGGGCCAGTAACGTTTGACCTTGAGACCGCCCTTACTGCGTTCGTAATAGAGGTGGCTTTCGTAGTGCAACTGTTATACTTGATGTGCTATCGTCTGTACAAAGAAGTTTTATACGTTTTATATTATACGTTTTATAAAGGCTTACAGAAAAGTATTTTTTCTAAAGGTTGACTCACAGTAACTCCTCTTCGCAGGCGAAACCGCGGGCAGAAACTAGTTAAGACGTACGGTGAGGAGACCCAATCTTATTTGGGCCCAATTTTCGTTGTAGATTATAAGGTATGGTATTCATGGACTGTCAGCAGCCTGGTTGTCAAATCGTCGGGGATAGTGCAAATCCGCGAATCTACCTACCATACGTAAAGGCCGCGTATCTGCAATAGATCCAGTTTTACAGGGAAGGTTAAAAAACTTAAAAACTTTTTTTTTTTTATACAAAGCACGACAAATGACTCAACACCACCTGATGTGAAGCAGTAAGAAGAGTCCATATGCGAAGACAGCTAGTGCAGTTCAGACACTGCTTTAGCTGCCTCCACCTTGCCGGCCCGAAAGGTGCTTTTTCACGCATCTTTTGAAGGAACCCATGTTATAGGAAGGAGGGAACACATGTGCTGGCAAAGAATTCCAAGTTCTGGAAGTTCGACAAAGAAAAGAGCTACTAAATTTCTTTGTACGTGATGTTGAGGTGGAGACAGTGAATTGATGACTCCGAAGACCGGCACGCGTGCTCCTGAGTAGGAAGGGGGAAGGTGGGATAAGGTCAAATAGCTCTTCAGAACACTCTCCGTGATATAGCCGATAGAAGGCGCTAAGCGACGCAATGTCTCGACGCAATTGCAAAGGCTCAAGGTTAACGAATTTTCAGCTCATTTTTACACAGAGAACAATTATCGATGTGTTCTATCTTTTGTTGGGAAAATATAAATACCTTAAAGTAGTCAATCAAGATTTTGCGTGAATTTCCCGCGACAACTTATATGAGCTACATTTGTCAGATACGCGGTATAATTATCCAATGCTAGTTACGCGGATTTGCACTATCCCCGACGAAATGTAACTTTTATTTCAATTCACCTTTTTGTAATGTAATACAAGCGGGTACTCCAGCTGTAATTTAGGATTTTGGGTAAGGTGTATGTACGTAACGAATGTGTCAGCGGATTTGGAATACAACGAAAAAGACCACAAATGAAGTACCGCCGACTTCCTTTGACAAGCTGTGTTTTAGTTTTATGGTTAAGTGGAATTCTGATAATAACAGATATTATTGATGATATTGTAGCACGATGCCTACTGTCGCCCTTAGTTGACTTTTCGATTGTTTCAAAATCGGTAGCAGCATGCCAACCTTATAGAACCTTCATACATAAGATCTCACTATACTATTACGACCGTATTCAAATTACGCAGAAATACGGGTACAATCGGGATCTCAAAATAATAGTAGGTAAACTTAATGTTCACACAGTGCCTACAATTATAATTTTGTGTTAGTTTGCTGATAATTAATTATGTTGGCAAACGTGATTTGATATTTATAATGAATTGGGTACCTACGTAATATTACATGAAAATAATGTGATGAAATTTTGCAGACATATATTAATGATCAGCGCTTGGAAAATTGAGTTTTGCGATACTCAGATCGCGGTTCTAGTCGTGCGACAGCGTTTTTAGGGTTCCGTACCCAAAAGGTAAAACGGGACCCTATTACTAAGACTCCGCTGTCCTTCCGTCTGTCACCAGGCTGTATCGCATGAACCGTGATAGTTAGACAGTTGTAATTTTCACAGATAACGTATTTCTGTAGCCGCTATAACAACAAATACTAATAAACAGAATAAAATAAATATTTAAGGGGGCTCCCATACAACAAACGTGATTTTAACGGCAACAGGTAGACGCTTGTTTATAGATAATGGTACGGAACCCTTCGTGCGCGAGTCCGACTCGGACTTGGCCAGTTTTTTTTTATTCAGTCGACTGAAAATTTAAACGAATTGGGATGTTGCCTTTGTTGTATAAGGCGCTATTTTTCACAAATTCTGAAAACTTTTACCCATAAAAACAATTCAAACTTCATTTTCCTCGGCTTCGGAAGGCACGTTAATCCGTTGTAGGGATTGCAATCCCGCAAAACGGGATCACGCTTTTCCGCGGGATCCCGCCGTTTTTAATATTCTGCTGGATCCCGTACCTTCAAAGCGCGGATCCGCGGATCCCGCAAATTGGAAATTTGGCGCTAAATTGTCGCCTAAATCGAGAGTAGAACAAGCGCGACAGCGCGCTGCCAGCGACTAGCCGACGGTTGGTGGGCTGTCCTGTCATATATCCAATTATCTCCAATTTATGGTCCTGTCAGTTGTTCATAAATGGCACTACGCTTTGCACGTCTTTCTGTAGATGACGAGTGTTTTCGAGAAGTAAGGGTAAAATACACAAAACTATTAAACTATGCCAAACATTTAAAGATGAATCTAAGAAAACAGATTTCTTATTATTTATACTTAATTAATCCGTGAAGCGGCGCTATCCCACCAGAGGGCTATGACATTATGAAAAAATCAATTGTGTCGGAATCTGATGTTTAAGTGGTTAATAGAAACGAAATAATATCTGTTGATTAATGTAAAAAATGTTCACTATAAGTTGTTTTTTACACAAAAATGTAGTTTCAATTTGATTTTATAACATATTTTCTAAGATGCGGGTTTGAGTAATCCCACATATAAATCCCGTGGGATTGATAGTGCTGCGGGATTGCAATCCCTAATTCCGTTGGTCCCTGTTGTAACTGCAACCGCTGTAACCTACTAACCCGCATCGGGACAGCGTGGTAGTGTTGCTCAAACTCCTCTTGTGTTTCGCCCATGCAGGATGGCTTGTGCCCAGCAGTGCGTACGTCGTATAAGCTGTTGTTAAAACAGCTCTTTATATTTCTATACCCATAAAAACACCCTACCAATGTAACTGTCTTGCATGTTATGTCTGCATTACATCAAGCGTACCAGTTGCTCTACGAAAGCCACCGCTATTACTAGCGGAGTAAGAGCAGGCTCAAGGTCAATCAGTTCCGCTTGGTGTGCGTCAACTGTACAACATGTGTTATTTAGATATCGATATGCTAAGTGATGCGATTTAGACTTTCTGTTCGCCATTTGGGAATGCGCTTTATTGATGCACCGTCGTAATGAGCCCATTGCGGAGAGGAAGTAAGCCGTTTAATGGTACAAATATGGCTCATGCACGCGACTGGAGTTACTTAAATGTTCCTGTATAAGTAATACGTGTAAATTTTTGTTTGTATTTTTAGCGTGGTAGGTATTGTATCATACCATCAGGTCAGATGAAGGTCAAGAACTACCCCGTTAAGAATTTAAAAAAATTAAACACAGAATCGGATCCTATACATACGAGTAATTTTTAACCCCCGACGAAAAAAGAGGGGCGTTATAGGTTTGACGTGTCTGTCTGCGTATCTGTGTGTCTGTCTGTGGCATCGTAGCGCCTAAACGAATGGACCGATTTTGATTCGGGTTTTTTGTTTAAAAGCTGATGTGACTACGATGGTTCTTAGCTATAATTTATGAAGATCAGTTTAGGCGTTTGATGACTATCAGCTAATTTTCTACATGATTATAGGGTTTAACTAACTTTTACAGATCCGATTTATTTCAAATTTGGTGTACTGTCACATCGGTGACATTCCCATGAGATACTAACCTTGAGCTGATCCTATACCATCAAAAAGTCTGTGAAATTTTTAATTCTTCAGAAACTTACAGCAAATATAGCGTGTTTGGGCTCTTATGCATAGTCTTACTGAGATGGTGTTAGATAGATGAATAATATAAATTAATCAAGGGGTTACATAAAATTTTCAATTTTGTAATTTATTAATCCCATGTCTACTAGCAGATAATTGCAATATCTGTTTGTGGACGACGAATTTGTATGCGTAGCGTTCACTTCCAGTGTTCATTTGGAATGAACTCTTGTGTTAAATGAATTTTAAAGTTAATTTCGTTTGACCTTCCTAGAGCTACTATGAATAGGAAATTAGTGTCGCCAGTGTGGTTAGGTTTTACTTCATTTGTTTTACAAAGTAGGTATTTTAGCTAAAAAAAATCATGCACTCAAGCGGGGACTGAACGACGTGCTGCGACCTTTTTTATACAACTAGATAACAAACACGCTGATGGCCCACCTGGTAGGAAGTAAACACCTGCAATAACAAGGAAATAATGAGCTGGTGCGTTGTGATCCTGAGGCCTAAGATGAAATGCCTTCCATGCCCAGTTATTTCACTGGCTACCTTTCCCTTCAATCTAAGACACAGCGAACTGTTACAAGGTCCGGTTATAATAAGAAAGGCGGTGGTGGACCCAGACAACCCTACATATGGGCCTACAGCCTAGTTAGCCTTGCACTTGATACTTGACGACTTGGTATTATCCTATGAACTTCCATCAGGGTTATCTACTAACTGTTATATCGCCTAAGATTATGCTGCGTTGTTTAGATGTTTAAGAAGGAAGAGAATGTTGTAAAACATTTGTAAGAGAGAAGTAATAACACGGTACCTATTGTATTAATTTAAATTTGGAGCCGAATAAATGAAACCTAACAAGCAAGTGCCATTAAATTGTTAGCAAGTACTTCATAAAATTGCTACTAACTTTCAGTGTAATTTTGTTAATTGAAATTTGAGTGTGTTTTCTCATAGAGAAAACATACAAAATATCAAAATTGGACAAACACAGCCCTCAGAAATATAGCATAGATGCTATTGTTTGCTTCAACAGATTCGATACATTTAGAAAACCGGATTTCAGCTACATATTATTTGAAAATTATCATCTATGAAATTCACTCAGTAGGTAGTATTTAGTTTACATACGAGTAGGTAGTTGATTCACACCTACTCAGTGTGAATATAAATATATTAATCGGCAGCGAGCGGTTATTATGTGACACATCGATAAGAAAATATTCTACAACAACTACAACGTTTGAAAGCACGTTCTTTTACTAAGCAGGTAAGCAGTGATTTACCATCAATATTTTTCTGGTTGCTAAACACCAAAAAATCCAGAAGATTGATTGATTCATGTAGAAATTAGGATTGGGTAATAATAACGTCTATATGAATATTCTGGATTTTTGGTCTGGGACTCAGGAGATGAAACAAGTGCGTAAACTGAATCTCCTTAGCACCACCGTGGAACTTAATTAAATTAAATCCCACGAAGTTGCGATCAAAAACCTAGAACATATTTTCATCTTGTTAAAACAACTTGTTCAATACTTAATAAGCAATCTTCCTAGTTTTCCCGCCTCTCATTCATACTCATCAACCGCGGGCAAAGCAGGAAAATCTGAAATAAAAAAACTTTAATTAAATTCGTGTGTTGATTGAAGCGGGGTCGCTTTACAGCCTCGGAAGCTATAAAGTCGGTGTACGCCGAAAAATAGCAGCGGATGTAAATTTGACATTGGAAATTGAGATTGGTAATTTTTCTTCATCTTTACGACGACGTATACACCGAGGTCTATAAGGAAATTGCCGGAGCATACATTATTATGAGCTTTTTCTTTTTGCATATTTTATAATTTTTATCTTCATGTACGCGAACCTGCGTAATATCATTGGCTATATGTACTATGATTATTAAAAAAAAACAAGCTGCAGAAACAATTGCAAAAGTGAAGCACTGTTCGACGTGGTCATGAAAGAAACGGGTGACCTCAGCCTTTACAATACCATAGTGCTGTGCCACGATATCATAGAAAAAGGTACCAGCTATTGGATAATGACTCGTCTTTCAAATTCAAATTATTTATTTGCTATTAAATAGGGTACATTACAATAAATGTGGTGAAATATTAAAACTTAAGTGCTTAAACCTATTTAGCCATATTGTGATAGCATGTAAATCTTAAACATATAAAAATTTGCCGAATCACATAATAAACAATACAAATATGTATATCAGGATTAGATTTTAATGTCAAATTATATAAAAATAAATTAATGTAGAATAAAAATTAATATTTAGCCAGTAGCTGGTACCTTTTTCAATCCGAGTCTGCATTATTCGCTATCCTGTTTATTCTTAGTTTCGTTTGTGTAAGTAAAATTTTGAGGTATTTTTATTTGCATTGCGTTCATTTAGTCTACCTACTTCATGGAAAAAACCACCTGCAATAGCAAGTGATTTTTTCCTTGTAATGGAGACCACTCACCACCAGGTGGGCCGTTTGCGTGCTCGTCATCTAGTTAGATAACAGAAAAATCTCCCTGCATTCCATAGTAAATATGTTAACATTGGCGCCCAACTAGAACGCAAATTATTTTTTAATATTCTTTATGGGTTGCAGTTGGCCTTCATCTCACATAATAATAATAATAATAATCATATACTCAAACTTATTATCTAGCCCAAACTAAGCATCATTAAGAGCTTGTGTTATGGATTCTAGATTCTATATAATTCTAGATAACATGATAACCACAGAGGAACTGGCTATCTTACCTCCAACTGCCGGAATAGATCAATACTCTTAACATTATTGTTATGGCGGCAGACATAATGTAAGATGGTGGTAGCTAGCCAGGCGGACTTAGAAAAGCCCTACCACCAACCAAACCGAGCAAGTTTCAATGGGGCCCCATGGGAATCAAGCTCGTCCTCTAGGTCAGAACCACTGGATCACAGAGACGGTTAAATATTTCATTCATTTTCAGTTGTTGTAGATCCAAGTAATAACATGTGCATTACAAACATTCAACTTTGATGTTTTGTGGACAAATAATACTTATAAAGGTACTCGTATCCAAGTCTGAATCTCAATAGCTAACACAGAAGCTAAAAGTCCTTATTCAGAGGCCTTTAATCGTCTCTTTGCCGGATAACTTCAGTCGTGATGTCTGAGGCACAAGGACTACTTAAAAGGCTTTTAAGCGAGGCTTTGCTGAGGTGGAGGTGCCAAATGACGGGACTAGACGTCAATAGTTGTAGCTTTGTAGTCCTACGTGTGGAATAAATTCTCATTTCTTATCGGGTGTGTCACAATTTTGTGTTGTAGTTTTAGTTACAAGCCAAAAATAAGTGTCTGGAAGAATTGTTATTCAGATTTGCTCGTGACAAATAGGTGTATTTTTTTATTCAACAATGGCGGCAAAGAAGCGTAGGGAATAGGTCTGCACAAGATTGTTTACATCATAACAAGCCAGCTCAATACCAGGCTTTACGTAAGGATCTTTGAAGTGGACCCGCCTCTATATCAGGGCAGAAAAAGATTATCCTGTATTATTATTTAGCTTGATTTAAACAGCCTTTTCCGGAGTTACCCCGAGTCCGAAATTACTCTACAGTCCTCGTGATGGTAAAGCGCGTACCGTAGCCTGTAGACGTTTGTAACACTGACAGTTCAATGTAGCATGACCCCTTACAATTACCACTTTTCTACCCTTTTTTATACAAAGCAAGGCAAATGACCCAACACCACCTGATGTGAAGCGGTAAGAGAAGTCCATTAGCGAAGACCGCTCCTGCAGCATGAACCTATGTTCTAGCCTAGCCACCTTTACCTTGCCGGTCTATAAGGTGCCTATTCAGTTCACGCCTGTTTTGAAGGAACCGATGCTATTAAGAAGGATGGAACGAGTAAACCTTACACCCTACGAGGAGCTCGCTGACGAAGCAACTTTCACCATGGTTGATTTTGGGTGGGTCAATCAATTTATAATCTTGAGCTACTCCGCACAAGCTATTAAAGTAGGTGTCGAGAACAGGCACAAGTCTGAATGCGTTAGTCATTACTGGGGTTAAGGCACTCCAAGGCGTTCATCGGGGGTAGCTGGGGGGATGGACTAAATATATCTTTAAAACGATAGAACTCAGGCTCGCCTCTTGACTGGACTGCTCACAGGGCAATTTGCCACCAACCACATGCTCCACAAAATGCAACTCTCCCCAACACACCTTTGTAGAGCATGTGATGAATGCCAGGAATTAATGGAACATCTTTTATGTCAATGTGATGCCCTGACTAGTATCAGAGTGGGTCTTCTGGAAGTGGCATATCTAAAGCACGAGGACTTTAGGCCCTTTCATCCCAAAATTATAGTAAGACTTATAGTATCTATATTCGGGACATAAAGAAGGAAAGAAGAAAAAGTAAAAGCAGGGGAAAGACAAAAGATTCCAAAGGGTCGAAGTGCATTGCGACGTAGTCACGGCCCCATTATGAGATGAGAAAAGATAATACACTCCGTGCTTTGGAAGTCATTAAGTCGCTGGTTCCAGTTGTTACAGCAACCGCTTTAACCCACCAACCCGCATTGAGCTAGCATGGTTGTGTTATTGGTCATGGCCCAAACCTCCACTTCCATGTGTTTCTTCCATGTTAGAAGCACTGTGGCCAGTAGTAGGCTGTGCTGAGATGATAACGATTATGATGACTCTTGAGAATAGAATCGCATCACTTTTCATTAAGTTCAAAACCAAATAACAGCTTCCAATTTCCCAAAGCCAAGCAAAGCTTAGAAAGACAAAGATGGCACGTTTTCCGTAGCAACAATTCAAATATTTACTTTCCTTTAACTTCACACGGTACTTAACCATAATTAAATTTGGCAGAATTAATGGCAGTCATGTTTGCTGAACCGCTGGAATGTTGCCAGTTGCAGAGCTGCACTTTGTCAGATTTTATTAACTGCACACCTGTGACCACAGCCTGCTGAGACTGTGACGGCCGGTGTAATATTACTTGAAGGATGGTCTGTCTTCGGCTAAGGGTTTGATTATGATTAAGCTTAGATCAAGAAACTTAAGGGTGAGCTTCGCGTCCATTTCGTTTATAAATTTTAATACAGAAGATGGCATAAGTGTTCCGCTAACTTGGGATCCCATCATGCGAATTATTAAAGTCAAGACACTGGCTCACATCACTGCCCGACCAACGGATTCCGCGAGCTCCGTATGCATGAAAGGAAGAACAATCAAAATAACAGTAGTGAAGGCAATATCTTCAGTCCTCCCTTGATAGCTACCAAGCAAAATAATAATGTAACATATAAATAAACATGAGTTAAATCCTGTAAATAGTTTTTTTTTTCAATAGATGTTAAGGGAGATGTGTCATATTCGGCCAGGTACATGTACAGTCATACCGACCTTGTGCTCGTATTCTATAGTTGCTACCGTAATATTGACGCTAGAGTCGTTGTGACATGGTACTAAAATGTTCGGCTACTTTTGTGGTCGACTGTACACTATCTCAAAAATCAGGAAATCTCTCCTGAATGTGGGAAAAATACTATTAACTCGTTTTCATGCATATTTTTTTTGTACAAAAGTTTAAATTCGTCGATTTCACAGTTACTTACTATGGCAATATGGCGAGAGACATAGAAGTCAACTAAACGTCACCAAAGTGACATATCATATAGCCATGATGAATATTTGACTGTGTAGCAGTTTTTCTATAAAAAAAATTTGTTTTGTACCATGCAACGAAGTAAAATTAAAAAACGGACAATTGAACACTGTCCTGCATATTTTTATCTATTTTTCAGTATATCTACTGTAATAGACCTGGCCGGGTCTCCATACATTTTTGGGTCATATCGTTTTAACAATTTTTAATTAAGATTAATTAAAAATTGTTGAAACGATATGTTGAACTTTAAGTGAAAATGTGTGAAAGTTTCACTTAAAGTTTTTTTGGTATCACAAAAATATGTTTTACCACACAATAAACTTCTTCTTCTTCTCTATTTAATGGCTTCTCGTTATTACGAATTTTGCCAGTGTCAAATAAAATAATGTGCAAATATCTTGCGGCAACGCGGCAACGTTGTACGGTGATTGGGCAAGACGAATTCGTTTTCCGAAGAGAACGTGGAAGACGGCTCGAAGAAACAAAATGGATGCTGTCAGATGGCTGTGGATGCGCACAACCTGTCGATTTCACAGTCAGCCGACAACAACCCATAAAAAACTTATTTGTAGCTAGTTAGTTTGACAAGAGAAAAGGTCTTGTACGTCATTATGTGAAGCAGTGTCGGACTACGGTACACCAATTTATACAAGATGTTTGATGCAAGGTATAACAAGCGGGCACCTAGTCATATACAAAAATACGCTGAGGACATTTTATAATTTAGAAAAAATACTACTCTTTAACATGAATTAAAAACAAGCAATCTATAATTGAAATAAGTAAATGTATCAAAAGATTGTCATAAAAGTTATACGCTTTAAATAAATACTAGTAACATTTGCGATATTTAAAATTGCCGGCGTACACTGCTCTCTGTTTCTATTTTAAGTAACGACTTAAGTTCAAAGTGCCATTCCTAGATGCCTTGAATTACGGCATGTCTATTAGTTTGTGAGGAGAAACTTCAAAAAACTGCCTGTACCCCATCGACGCATTAGAATATTAACTTTGATACCCTTAATCCGCCTCTGTGATATGCAGGTGAAACATAAAACTGAATTGGCAATATTGATCCTGGACACGAGGGAAATGCACCTAATGCAACGCCTAAATATAAGGGGCTGCACAATTTATAGCACCATAAACGTCCAGATGTGATCCCCTTAAATTGCTGGGGGACTGCCGGATAAGGGTAACTTAAGAGTGGCTTAAAGGGAAAAGGAAAATCCCAATAAATTCATCGGGCAATCAGAGCTTGATCTTGACATTGGGATAGAACCCTTGTGGTCTAGTGGTTGAGAGCACCTACCTCAAATCTAGAGATCCGGAAAAAAAATAAGCAAAAATTAGCACCGACTCCAAAAAATATGTTTTTAAGGGATGAGTACCTACTTAAATTTAATTATTTTAACCTTTTCAGTTTATTGAAGTCAGTTTTAATTTTTGTTTAACTCGATGAATCGGTATTGTGTATCTTATAAATGTCAAAGCACATAATGTACTATTGCTGGCGTAGTTATATATTAAGGAAACAGATTTGTGGACAATTTAGCAAAACCTTTATGTTGGCTTAGAAAATTATTATGGCAAACATCTATTTGAACGTATTTGAACGAAACGATGTCGAACGAACGTTTTATATTTAGTTGGTGGCTAGCGAATTTTGTTTCAGTTATAAAAGTTTTAAAAAAAATGTCAATAATGTTTGTTGAACAGCGGAAAATACGTTCCCATAGTGACGTCTTTGGACTTAAATGCTGTCAAGAAGCTCGAAACAAATTGTGCTCGACGAAACGTTTTTGGTTTTGCTTTGGTAAATACGTTCAAATAATAGAAGTGGAATAATATTTCTCAAATGTAATTTTTTTTATAATTTTTTATCTTTATAAAGCTTTTGCACGCCTATGATTAGGCAGAACACGCTGGTCTATTTTGTATATTTTTATGATCTATCGAACCGTGTCTCTTATGCAAATAAATATATTTCATTTCATTTCATTTCATTTCATTTCATTTCATTTCATTTCATTTCATTTGTAAATTAACGCGATCGGGCCCCACTTGTGTTGGCACTTGGCAGTTTGCAGTCACCCGAATTTTAAATCTACTATGAAATCTTTTTAATTGTTAAAACAGTTCACTGTCCGACACGACAGGTCTATAAAAATAATTATTGAACGAGTATTTTAGCTATTAAAATTTAAAGACAAACCCATTACGAACAAAGCTTGAAACATTCATATTACTTATTTAGAAGTTCTGATATCAACACTATTTTATGGTTTCATGAGTAGAATACATTAAAATTTCAAATAAAGGTAGTGATTATACGATTTTATCTGTGATATTTCTTCATAGGGTCAGTGACTGAAAGGCATGAGAATATAAACACGAATAGTTATAATAATAGGTAGGTTTTTTTATATACAAAGCACGGCAAATGACTCAACACCACCTGATGTAAAGCTGTAGGAAGCGGCTCCACCTTCCTATAAAGTCACTCACAGCCTATACCAACTCTTTTGAAGGAACCCGTGTTTTATGTGCTATGTTTGTACTACAGCTTGAAGAAACCGGCTTTTAGCCGCAATACAAGTCACGAACGTTGAAAGGCATTGTCAAAATTCTCTGGACGTCAGGGTATGTGAGGAAGCCGTGTTGCCTGGTGGTCTGGAAGAATTTCCAACGCAGACCCAAGATCCCTCCGAGAAATGCGCGGGAGATAACCAGGAGATTTAACGGGTATATTTAGACGCTGTGCGAGCCCCGCACTTGATGCCCGCTGCTACGTCAGCGGTATGTAGATCCAAATATGTATGTGAGGATGATAGGCCATGCCCTACTGACTTATTCCCTCACTCACTTTTTAACCCCCGACGAAAAAAGAGAGGTGTTATAAGTAGTGTTCCCGGGGCCTATAGGCTTTTAGGCCTAAAAGTAAGCCTATTAGTTCTTTTTTTTGGCCAAGATAGAATAGTAGGCTTCTAAAAGGCTACTCGCTTTAAAAAACCTATAGGCCTAAAAGAAAGCCTATAGGCCTAAAAAAAGCCTTTTAGGCTTTTTTACGACTAAAGTCTTTTTCAAGTAGTAGGCTTATTATAAGGCTATAGCCATTATTCAGATTATGACTTAGAATAAATTTAAACAAGATTTATTTTTGTATTGTATTTATTTTTATTTATTTTCAAATTTAATGAAAACGAATATTATTTGAAAATGGAAATAATAAGTACTTGTTATACATTATTCTCAAACAAAATTAGGCGTGATGACAAGCACATTAAAGATCTTATATTTTTGAAACAATATTTAATATCGTATAATTAAGTTGACGATTATTATACTCGAACAATAAATAAAATAGACCTAGCCTAAAGGACTAAAAATCTTTTACAGGCTTTTAGCCTTTCAAGGCTTTTAAATATGCGCCTAGCCTACAAAAAGGCTAAAAGCCTAAAGACCTCGGGTAGACAAAAAAAGGCCTAGCCTAAAGGCCTAAAAGCCTTTTTAGGCTTTTATCCCGCTGTAGCCCCTTAATTCATAGGCTAGCCTTAAAAAAAGCCTAAAAGCCTATAGGCCTCGGGAACACTAGTTATAAGTTTCACGTCTCTGTCTGTGAATCTGTCCGTGGCATCGTAGCGCCTAAACGAATGGACCGATTTTGATTCGGTTTTTTTTGTTTGAAAGCTGATGTGACTACGAGTGTTCTTTGCTATAATTTATGAAGATCAGTTCAGGCGTTTGATGACTATCACCTCATTTTCTACATGATAATAGGATTTGACTAACTTTTACACATCCGATTGATTTGAAATTTGGTGTACTGTCACTTCGGTGACATTCCCATGACATACTAACCTTGAGCTGATCCTATACCATCAAAGAGTCTGCGAAATGCATAATTCTTCAGAAACTTCAGCAGATATAGCGTGTTTGGGCTCTTATAAGTAGTCTTAATGGGATGTTGTTAGATAGATGAATAATGGCTCATATATCAATGAAATCAATGAATAATTAATTTTGAGCGCTCTGGTTTTAATACGAAAAACAAAGCAATTTTCGCCATGGTCGATCCTGGGATGGGTCAATCAAAGTTATCTGGAGCTCCACCGTGCCACGGAAGGCACGTTAAGCCGTTGGTTCCGGTTGTAGCTGCAACCGCTTTAACCCACAAACCCGCATTGGGCCAGCGTGGTGGTGCTTTGGCCCAAATTCCTCATGTGTTTCTCCCATGTAGGAAAGCCTGTGCCTAGCAGTGGGACGTATATAGGCTGGTGATAATAATCGTGTTTGGGGTGATCAGCACTGCCACCTGCCTTTTTATTTGAGAGCGTCCCGCTAACCCGGTATTTAGCTGCGCTCCTCTTTAACCTACGTAAGTATATTCATAATTAACAGCCATGTGTACGAGTAGGTAGCTTCAGAAACTTTCAGATTTTTATTTCAGATCTATTACGAAATTCAAGCTCGGTTACCCCTACGCGCAGTTGAGCCATTCATATAATCCGTCTAATTTGCAAAGTGTATACAACAAGTCGTCCGGCAATTTAAAAAAAGGCAAACACAAACATAGGGCCTTCTCAACAGTGCCGCACTAAGGGTCCCAACTCCCAACAAAATATTTATTTATTAGTTTAATAGGTAATTTAATATTAATTTAGTATTGTAAAGTATATGAGAAACAAAATTAAAAATACCATGAGTACATCTTTGAGCGTTTAAAATAACTACAGGTAAAATATCAATGTACTACATTACATATACAAATCATGGAAAATTTAAACATCGTCTGTATCAATTTAAGTGCCGAGTGACAAAAAACTATTTTCCTGATTATCTTTACGTAATAATTTAAAAATATTAATAATTTCA
Source organism: Nymphula nitidulata (assembly GCA_947347705.1). Lineage (NCBI taxonomy): Eukaryota > Metazoa > Arthropoda > Insecta > Lepidoptera > Crambidae > Nymphula > Nymphula nitidulata. The sequence goes on from OX374636.1 coordinate 15,892,538, forward strand.
ATAAAAAGAAGCCACACAGATTTTGTTTTTACTAAAACAAAATCGTATCAAAAACATCAAACTGATAATTGAAAAAATCACAATAAAAATTTGTCTCAGTTGTGCACAAATATAACTTGGGTATCTACTAAGGTGTAACAAACAGAAGTTTAGATGCGGCGGGGGTGGCCCCTGGTGGTGGGGGAAAATTATTTCACTTGTAGCTATACGGATACTTAGTTTTTATGCCTTCGATAGTTAGATCTTTCAATGTCACTTTTGTAGAGAATTAGATTTTAGATTACGTAGCATAAATAATTTCGATCGTGGTCGCGTTCAAGTGAGGGCTGCGGCTATTTTCATATATATGACAGCCGAGCACAGCACTAAGCAACGATACAGTATAATCATTTGTCAGACACAACTATTTTGTATTATTGAAGTTTACTTTGTACCTGTTTAAAGCGCCATTCTAATAAAAGCAAGGTATGATAACACTTATTATTAGACGTCGTCAACAAAATATAAAGCATGACTCGACCGGAATAAAACTCTGAGTGCCTCTCTGCCTAGTTATTTGCATTTGACAAATTTTTCCACGACTCTTGAATTAATGGTCTTTCTGCCGAGCCCCGAAGTATAATTGAGCGTGAAAAATACAATTTGGCGATACACAATGAAAGGGAAAAGTATTTCTGCAAGAGAAAAGCCCGTAAAATAGATATGAGGTTTTAAACGTTTGTTTAAATGACAAGGTCAGCAAACAAGCGAACGGTTTATAGATATAGATCGTTCCCGATCAAATGCAGTTTAAAAAACTAAACGTCTTATACTAGGTTTGCTCGGCAAAGAGTTTTGACTGCAGTTGCTGTACTCGTTGAGATATAAAGTACAGTGGCGATCGCGCTACATTTACCTCAGTCGCTAACTATAGCTTTGCGACAGTGAAAGGCAAAGCGCCACTCAGAATCAGCGTTACCAATACCAATGTTCTAATTTCCCCAAAACGCGCGGTCAAATTCCAAATCTCCAACATTGGGGAGGAGAAAAAAACGGATTCCCCACAGGTTTTCTTCAATAAATAAACCTTATTTTAAATAAAAATTACATTATTAACTTGTTAATCTGTTAAGCAATCTCCTTTTTTTCTCAATTCCTTCTGGCCATTAAAGCTACCACAGTAGGTATTAGTACTTAGACTATTTCTGGTTTGTTTTTAATTTTCTTTTAGAATAAATTTTAGAGAACGGTAGCATTAACTTTTGTGTGCCAACAGCAAATTGGTGAAGCTTTCTGTGATCTGAGGTGAAGACAGATCTTCGCCCAGTATCTGTGTTTCAGTGTCATCGTAATTAACACAATTCACTCAGCTACATGACTACATGACAGACGGGACTGCCTGGGATTCTTCGATGCCAAAATAATTCTATCGCCATACTATAATAAACACCATTTGACTGAAAACCTCAATGTTTTTTGTTATAACTGTTAAAAGTGAGGATGACGTGAAATCCCGGATTTCCCACATTTTCCCCGCATCGATGCTCTCCCCACAAATTCCCCAATCGTTTTTAAATTCCCCGAATTCTGGGGAATGGGGAATTTTTCACAAATCGGCAACGCTGCTCAGACAGAATAGTTCTGTATTCTGAAAAGCGAAATGCAGAATGCAGATCACGGGGCGCTTACAAGTGTTACAACCTTTTTGTCGCGAGAAAACTACACGGTATTGTATCAGAATGGAACATGACTTTCATTTTTTTTATATACAACTAGAGGACAAACAAGCTGACGGCCTATCTGATGGTATGGGGTTACTGCCGCCTATAGACACCTGCAATAACAGGGGAAAATTACTTGATATGCGGTAGCTTCTCTATACTTTTTATCAGACATCATCATCATAATCATTTCAGCCGACAGACACCCATGGCTGGGCACAGGCCTCCCCCAAGGATCTCCAAACCGATCGGTCCAGCGCTGCCCACATCCTTAAAGGCGGTGGCCTACCAACGCTGCGTCTCCCAGTACGCGGCCGCCACTCGAGGACCTTTCCGCCCCAATGGCCGTCAGTCCTCCTTGCAATGAGGCTTGCCCACTGCCACTTGAGGCTCGCAATTTTTGTGGCTATGTCGATCTTGGATCTCATCATTTTTGTCTAGATTACGTAGAGAAACCCCGACCGTTGGAATGACCTTGAGATTTCTTATGAGGCCCATTGTAAGCGTCCACGTCTCAGTGCAGTAAGTCATCACTGGCAACATACACGAAGCAAAGACTTTCGTCTTGAGACACTGCGGTAGTTGGGCCGAAAATACAAGCTGCGAAGCTTCCCGAACGCAGCCCAGCCTTGTTAGATCTGTCGATGAACCTCTTTCTGAAAGAAATATAAATAAAGAAAACGATGAAAATATTGTAAGGTCCAGGTGGAAATCGGACCCGCGTTTTCTGGGGTCCGGCCAGAAGCCGGATGGCTCTTTCTGAAAGTTGGACTATCCAAGTTGGACCATTTATCCCAGGTAAACAACAACTTTCAGTGTAGAGTTGCCAACCTTTACAGGCTGGAGTGGGTACGACATGGGAATTCGACGTAAATTTCCATGTTCATTTTAAGATAGAATCATAGAGTCTTCCAACAAGTAGGTTGTTGGAAGATTCGAATCTATTCTAGTCCACTTATCAGTCTATATTTTTTAGATACTAGTTGCTACTTGCTAATATTTCTAACTTATTTTTCCATGAAAAATGTATGTATGTATTTCCTGTATGTGTAAATCGTTGAACATTTATTGTCCCGCAAAATCTCAGCATAGCGCAGCTGCAAACAAGAAACAAAATAAATTTCGCGATAAAATCCTCTTAATATGATTCACAATCATTATTCAGTATCGTAAATTAATAAAACCGCCCGGAAAGGCGTAAACGATCACGCCATTATATCAGGCCGTCGTAATTCCGCCATATTGCAACAAATCGCATCCGGCCGTCACAATCATTACGCTGCGTTTGACGGATGCATCTCGTAATTTACGTTTACATTGCCGGGCCTGCATCGAATAGCCACTTGGGGACACTTACTGGACTTTCATTGGGTTGTGCTTCAATAAGAGGGATTGGATATACGTGTAAATAAAAATGGTTGTCAAGGATAAACAATAACATCAGATGTTTTATGAAATTGCTATTTATATTCATTATTATAATGTGTGAAATGTGGATGCATGATTGCAGTGCGACTCACTAAACAGAATCATTCGACTTCGAGCTTGACGAAGAGCAGCCATTGATTTTGACTTATGAATGTCGCCGCCCGTTTATTGAATGCCGGCATCCAATCAAACGGCTGAAGCACAACTAGTCAAGTCATTAAGCGCTAACGTATAACCAGATGGCTGAACGTCATGTCGGCCGTCTGCTTTAAATTAGCCATTCAATTGGACGCCTAGGCAGGTCATTTAAATCGAAGAGCTTTTGTGTGACTGTTTGAGTGATTGGTAGGTTCAAGGCAATTTTTTTTATGACCACTCAGAACTGCTCTAATATTAAAAAAAGTAAAACTTAAATAAATATTAGAGCAGTTCAATAAACGGGATTACAAAAAGAAGCGCGAATATGGGTACCCAACCCGGCAATCGAAGAAATGTAAATACGCAACACCTAAAGTCCGAAATTACTTTGGCAAGCGTATGAGAAGGTGGCTTATACCGACATTACACAATGAGTTACCACAAAACCTTTTGAATACTGTAGAATCAATAAATCATTTAAAAAACATTCTGAATAAACATTACTTGTCACAATGTCCATAGGAAAGTAGATCTGAAATATTATTGTAATTTTCTTTTTTAAATACCATTAAGCTGGCAATCAGGCTTGCAGCCCACCTGATGGTGAGCGGTTACCGTAGCCTATGGACGCTTGCAACGCCAGGGGTATCACTTGCGCGTTGTAGACTCTGTTAAAATCTTGTCACGCCTTTTTTGAAGAACACCATGCTGTACTCATTTGAGAAAACCCTCTGCAGGGAGCTCTACCCACAATCTGAGCGAACGTGGGAGAAAGTTACTATTATTGTAATTATTTAAGTTACGTTAAATTATATAAGTTAGGTTATTAAGCAAATGATTATTACTATGGCGAGAACTACTGCCGACAAACTGTTATGCAGTTTGGCAGATATATCTATAAGAAAACTTTGTATCTTTTGAATAAATAAATTTAAAAAATAAAAAAAACCAAAACGATGTCGGTTATAACGGTCATAAAGAAACCTTCAACCTACCAATGAAACCAAAACTTTTCAGTACAAGTTCGATTCATTCAATACGCCAAGTCGTTAAACGTTAATTGAATCTAGTTCAATTAACTATCGGGCTAGGCATTCAATTGGATGCCGGCGTTTAATCAACGGGCTAGACGTCCAGTTAAGCGGCTGATTTACCCAGATGGCGGCGACATCTTATACCATATTAAATAATCTCTAGTCTTAGCGCGCTACGCGCTACTTACGCGCGTCAATGTGCTGAAACGCAGAGAGTGCCGAGGTCGTTGATTAAGTGAAAGCAATATCCGGCATCCAATTAAATGCCTAGGCCAATAGTTAATTGAACTAGAATAACTCGACGCTTAATAACTTGGTGTATTGGAAAGTCATATCAATAGGATGCCTAGCCGGATCGTCTTGTATTGAAGAGTTTTCGTGAGATTGGTAGGTTCAAGGTTATTTTGTTATGGCTACTTATAACCAAAACCATTTCAATTATAAGCGGTCATAAAAATAATCTTGAATCTACAAATCACACAAAAAGTGGCACAAAACCTCCTCGAACTAAACGCTCTACATGCAAATAGGCTTTTAATTAACGGACATTCAGCCATCTGATTGAAAGTTGCGCTCAATAAATTGGCTAGTTGTCCTCAGCCATTTAATTGAATGACGGATTTTAATTATTATATCAACGCACGTCATTCACAGTGGCCATAAAAATTGTCAAGAGCATGCTATTAATCGATTTCTTTTGCTGAACGTACAATAAATTTTTAATTAAGCACTAAACATTCTTCCCCATAAAGCCATGGCATCTATGCTGGATTGAACGCTATCAAATATTTAATGTTATGCCGCCTACTTTCGGGCTTTAGCCGGCCAACACTACCTGTGTGAGTAATAGGCGCTTTGGCTATATAATAGGGTTGTCACCTTGTTACTTATTTATTCGATCACAAAGGGACTGGCTGTCTTAACTCAAACCGCCGGAACACAAAAATGTTGTTAACATTATTTTTAAAACTGGAGACTTAGGTAAGATGGTGGTAGCTAGCCTAGTGGACTTAGAAAAGCCCTACCACTAACTAAACCAAACAGAAATTTTCTGCTCCCACCTGCAGATCTGAGGAAGATGGTAGACCACAGAGACGGTTATAAACTTATACCGATATTTTTAAATAGAGTAAAAACCTTTTATTTGTGTTTCTGATTATGTTGCGTGTTACGTCGGAGATGTCAAGCATGAGGCGCAATGGCTCTTGTAGACCCGTTCTCTGATGAGAGAATGAGCGTTATCCAGCAAAGAAGAAATCCTGGAGGAAGGTACAACGATCCTAGTTCTTATCATCAGCCTATGCACCTGGGGTGTAACACAGAAGGAGTTACTGGCTACAACTGATAATACCAAAACGCCAGAGTAAAAGTTATAATATGACCTCGCGGCCCACATGCGGGTGATAGATTAAATGGGTTGTAGGTAGATACAACCTATTTCTATTTAAAAAAAAAACACTATAATATGTATATCTGTGAGCATAGACGTGTATGTGTTAATGTTTAGTTTGGTAATTTGGTTAGATCACTACCGGTACTGGGTTGCGTGTTCGATAGCATGTTAAATGAATGAAAGTCATCAGTAGTAGTGTTGAGTAGGACTTACAAGAGGCATTACATTTGTACGGGACATGACGTCACATTGTAAGAGTGGCTCACAATTTTAAAATGTACTACTTCACATTTTATGTCGCGGTATTCGCGTTTACTCACTCACTCACTCACCGAAAGAACTGAGACTGAGAGAGACGAACGCGAGCGAGGCATTACATTTTATTGTTACCGAGCCACACAAATACACAATACGCTTCAAATGTTACATTTGTACTCATCGCTTCAAATGTACTGCCGAGCTTATGAACGCCTCGCCTCATTTGAAGTGGGACGTTGTACTGGCTCAGTAGAAAAAAGAGGCTACTCTTACAAACTCATTTTCAAACCGTGTCCTACCCAACACTAATCAGTAGTGGAACTACAAGTTTATTGAACTTAAGAACTTTCTTTTCTTATAATTGTATTGTGGTTCGATCGGTGCTTAATGTCATCTAGTAACATCTTACGGAATTAAACATACTGCTATACATATAAAAAGAGATGTAAACCCGAACATCATGTTTCAGGAACGTGCAGTGCCATCTAGTATAAGAAATATAAACTATATACGTAACAGTTAATAAAATAAGTTCTTATATACTTTATGGCTTAGTAGCTAAGTGTATACACATGTATGTTAAAATTATAAGATTTTTTGATTAATAATACATGTATCATCTTTTATACATCATTATGTTTATGTATTATCTTAAACGTAAATTACAAATATTGAATGGATTAGTTTCGTAGACAAATCCAAAGTCCATTCTACAAGGAATATCAGACAAAATATCCTACTCCGCCTACCCTGTTCAGTAGGGTTTTAATAAGGGGATCTTATCTATCTTATCGTGGGTCGATGACCAAGACACAGTGCTATTTAGACAACGAGGATGACAAATAAGCTTACGCTTAGCCTATAGACGCTTGTAGAAAAGGTAATACTCACACGGTTCCTACCTTAAGGAAGCTGCCTGGAAGAGGAACTGCTATGTTGACAATGGGACTAATTCTGGAGACACACTCTTAACCTAAATTTAAGTTACCTTATATCTCTTTCTCGCAACATGTAATAGAAAAAGATATCAAGAGATTGTTTAGAGCTGTCTACAAAATTTAAATAGATTTCAAAGAAACCATAGACAATTTTAGACGGCATGTAAGGAGGTGCTTCCTTAAACACTGCATTTTATTTTAGTTGATAAAACTTATTCCTTTATCTCTCTTATCCTATCCTATCTTATCCTGCTGTATTTAACCAATCCCGTCGTGCCGGGTTGTGCCAACCCTAGCTGTACCTTTGTGGTTATGATGTATTGCCATCTTAGGCCGGGGTCGTGAGGAAGCCCGATATCTATATTATGGCGGCCGATCGTTCATGGCAACATTAAATAGATGGCTCCTGTGCCCGTCATTTATTTTTGAAGACTTTGGGCAACTTTAGATTCTTATAGCTGTCTCTTTTTATCGCACTAAATAACGTCCTGTTGCACTAAATAAAACCTGAAAAATATAAGAGATTTTTCAGGTTTATATGGAGTCCCGGCCGGCCACAGGCTGTGAGTGTTTTGCAGTGGTTAGGGAAATGGAAATAAAACATTATTTTTTAATTAATTTTCTTTATATTTTTGGTGTTTTGCCGTACAAAATACTTTCTGATAATAAGTGACCGTTTTATAATTATCAATACATATAATGGCAACACTATAACGTTAAACTTCTATAATTCCCTCTTAAATTAGGCAGAAGAAAGCAAAAAACTTTATTCTTAGACTAAAAAGAACGTTTTTCCGAACGTTTTAAAAATATGGCCACAGGTTATAGAGATTATGTTCTCTTATATTGCCATATTTTTGTACGTGGTTTAACGGCCGAAAATATTACGCAAAAGAATTTGTAGTACCTAGTTTTAATATTTTTTTGTCATTTGTTAATGTACACATGTTCATAGCCGAAAATGAAACATCTTTAAAATTCCTAACTTAAACAGTCCTATATCGGAGGTATCGTTTTGCCGTAATATGAATATGTTTGGATTTATCTTCTTGTCTTTCTGTGACACTTGTTAGTTTCAATCGAATTGATATTATAAATAAATGTTCGTCGTCGTGACAACTGCCAAATCGTATAGAAACGTTTTTTTTTCTTTTTTTTATACAACTGGATGACAAACAAGCTGACGGCCCACCTGATGGTAAGCGGTTACCGCCGCCTATAGACACCTGCAATAACAAGGAAAAGTCACTTGATATTTGTTTAATAAATAATAGGCTTGTAAATTTTAAATTGAAATGTATAATTAGTGCTGCCCATAGCAGCAGCACAACAGAGAGAGAAAGAAGATTTTCAAAAGTACAAACTTGCCAGAAGGCAAAAATATGGCAATTGTTGCCATTAATGGAAACAAATAATATTAATATTAATAATATTAATTATTAAACTATTATGTTCATGTATTGAACATAAGTTGGGCGGGCCAGAATGGGTGTATAATATATTTAGCTTATATTTATATATTTGTTATTAAAAACTAATAATAAACAGTTAGATAAATGAAAATTATTCATTAATAGGTAGAGGACACAGACTTTTATATGAACGAATAAAAGTCTTTTTATTTGGCCCCATTCTGATCTCCGCAACTCTTACCAGTCCATCTGGCCCTGGGAAAGTTTTTACGATTCGCGCCATGGGCCAGTGGAAGGGTAGCAGATCTTTAGTTCTTACAATTACTAAGTATCCTTCCTTTAAATTAAACATTTTGGATTTCCATTTTGGTCTATTTTGAAGGAGAGTTAAGTAATCTCTGGACCAAACCTTCCAGAAATCTTGTTTTAATTTATTACAGATGTCCCAAAACCTTAGTCTGCTTATATTCTTTTCTGAAAGATCAGGTTCAGGATAACTAGTCATTGGTGCCCCTATAAGGAAATGACCAGGTGTCAAATAACTAACATCAGACACATCACTTGTAACAGAAAGCAACGGTCTTGAGTTCAAAATTGCTTCAATCTGAGTTAAAGTAGTATACAACTCTTCAAATGTTAATGATACATTCCCCACAACTCTCTTAATGTGGTATTTGATACTCTTCACCCCTGCCTCCCATAGGCCACCAAACTCTGGGGAGTAACTGGGTATGTACTTAAATTTAATTAAATTTGTGGAACAATAGGACTCTATTGAATCGATATGACAAGAAGAAGAATAATAATAATAATAATAATATTTATACACTCACACCTATTATCTAGCCCAAAGTAAGCATCATTAAGAGCTTGTGTTATGGATACTAGATAACGGAGAAATAATGATAATAATATGTATATAAATATTAGAAATATACTAAATAAACATATAAACATCCATGACTCGTAAACAAATGTTCGTACTCATCATACAAACATTTGTTTACGAGTCATGGATGTTTTATTATATGAAATTTTTAATGCATTAGTCAACCGACCACCTACTCTTAAAATACCACTATTGTCTAGGAAAGGATATAAGCTACTAATATTTGATTTTAATTGTTGACCCTTGAGCAAAGTATCAATGTCTTTACTGAAATGTTGTCTTTGAATTAGTCTAAATATTGTTAGATCTGCATTTTGCAGCTCTTGTGGTGATAATCCACCAGACATTTTCTCATTGGAATGTAAGCAGTTATGTTTAAATCTTAATATAAGAGCAATGATTCTTTGAAGTTGATTGAAATTTGAATATTTCTCAAAAATATCACATAACAATTTCTGTTGTAAAATACACACTTTGCTATCTTCATTCAAAGGCTCATACTCTGCAGAAACCTTTATTGGGACTTGGTATTCACAAGGTGTAATATTGCGCTGATAATTTTTATCTAATAAATAAGTAGGGCCACACCACCATAGCTGGTGGGCTTGTAATTTATGAGGAGAAATTCCTCTAGACAGAATGTCAGCAGGGTTATCAGCACTTTTAACATAAGACCACACAAAATCTTTTGTTAGGGCTTTAATGTCCCTGACTCTATTGGAAACATATATGCCCTTGGGTCTATCAGAATTTAACCAAGCCAACACAATTTGAGCATCACAATATAAAAATACTTTTAACAATGGATATCTACAATACAAAGTTTTATAGACTCTTGAAGCTAATTCTGCAAGTAGCAGAGCACTGTTCAACTCCAAATTAGGAATTGTAAGTGTTTTATTCAGGGGTGCAACCCGTGACTTGGAACAAAGTAAATTTACAATCACTTTGCCATCTTTATTAATTGTACGCATATATATACAACACCCTATAGCACTTAATGAGGCATCACAATATCCAACTAATTCAACTAAATCTAACTCTCCACTTGCGACAACCCTTGGGGCTTGAATGGTTTTCATTACATTTAATTCTTTCATAAAACGATTCCAAAAAACTGTTTGTTTTTGTGGTATTGTAGAATCCCAATCTACATTTAATTTCCATTTCTCTTGCATAAACAACTTTGCTTTAACTACTATGGGACCAATCAAGCCTAAAGGATCAAACATCCTTCCAATAAAACTTAATATTTGCCTTTTAGTTTTAAGCGTTTCCTCAACTATGATAGGGCAAGAGAATATAAATGAATCAGTTAGTATACTATATTTTAAACCTAATGTTTTAATTAAATTGTCTTTATTTAAATCTATTTGATCAAAATATTTTTTATTTTCGGGGATATCATTCAACACCTCATGAGAGTTCGAACACCATTTATGCAAGTTAAAACTGCCTAATTTCATTAACTCTATGAGTTCTTTTTTCAGGGTGTGCAGTTGGTTAAGATTATCACTACTACAAATTACATCATCAACGTAGGTATTTAACATAATTGCCCTTGCAGCCATTGGATATTTATCCTCATATAAGCGGGCTAGCTCTAAAAGGCACCTGGTACTTAAAAAAGTTGATGCCTTAAGGCCATATGTAACTGTCTGAAGTTGCAAGCATTTAATAGGGCTATGTATATTATCCCTCCATAATATATTCTGTAGTGGTCTAAATTTCTCATTAATAAAACAACATCGGAACATCTCAATATCACACATAAGTGTGTATCGATATGTACGGAAAAGAATAAGAATATTGAATAATTCATTTTGTACCATTGGGCCATTCAACATAAAGTCATTAATAGAATAGCCATTTTTGGATTTCATATTACCTGTGAAAACAACACGTAACTTAGTAGTCTTACTACTCTCATTAAGCACAGCGTGATGAGACAAAAAATAAACAGGTTCATGGTATACATCATATTGACATATATCAACAACTTTGGCATGCCCTAACTTGATGTACTCATCAATAAAGTTTTTATACTTACAAAAGAGGTCTGGATTCAATTTAAATTTTCGTTCCAAGTTATAAAAGCGCTGTAAAGCGATTGAAAAGGAATCACCAATATTTAAATCATCTAATGAACATTTCATAGGTATCTCCACTGAAAAATGATTATTTTGTAATATAACTGAATTTTTGAAGCAATTTTCAGCTCGTTCAAGTTCTATACTGTTATTCAATTTTAACTCAGGCAATTTTTCTGATAACCAAAACCTTTGCATAATATTTTTTAAAGAGTTACATTTGTCTTCTACAACAAGCTTATTAGTAACTAAATTGACACTAGAAAAATTAGTCAACCTTGGACTACACTGAATTGAGCCACCTACAACATAGCCAAACAATGTATTTTGTAATGTGACTCCAGAATTAAGTTGAATATTACCATCTAATAAAATTTTAAAATACAAATCTGCTCCTAACAGTATTGATATATCTGATGGGATATTAAAATCGAAATCAGCTAGTTTTATGTCAAAGGGAATTTTTAAGCTTTTCTTATCTATGAAGCACTGAGGTAAATAATTTGTTATTGAGTCTACAATATGACATTTGACCTTAAATTGAGCATTATATATTAAAGAGTTAATTGTTACATTAACAGTTTCACTTAAACTATTCACATTATTTCCTACTCCTATTATGTTAGTGTGCTGACTATATCGAACTAAGTTTAACTGATTTACTAAGGAACTTTTAATCAGAGAAGCTTGGCTACCGCTATCGAGAAGAGCCTTAACATATACTTCCTGACCATACCTGTCAAACAACTTCAACTTAATAGTTGGTAACAAAACATTTGTTATGGAACAATTTTTGTTGTGCAAAGTAATTACCTCTTGCTCATCAGGATGCAACAGGGAATTATGATCATTTTTACAAACTTTACATTTAAAACTAAATTTACATTTATCTGTATGAGATCTTAAACATTTATTACACAATTTGTTTTCCTTAACAAATTGTATTCGATCATGTACTGAAACTGTCTTAAACTTTGGACACATAAATATATAATGACTATTATTTTTACAATATATACAAAAGCAATTTTGATTTTTAATTGGTTTCTGAACAATATTAGACACTCTATATACATTATTTTTATGTTTTGAGGTACCTTCATAGCAGGTATTTTTTAAAGGGTAACTATCCTCTAATGCAATAGCCCTTTTTTCTAGAAATGAGAGGAATTCCTCAATAGTAGGTAAATTATTAGGATTATTTCTATCCAAATGGTAAGCTCTAGATGTAAAAGGGTCTAGTTTGCGAGATAGAATGGATATTAACAGCATATCCCACTTGTCAACTGGCTGTTCTAAATTTTGTAAAGCATGCAGCTGTTGCTGCACATTAGAAATAAATGTTCTAATTGCAGATGCAGTGCCCTTTTGTATTTGGGGTAAGTCTAAGAGAATGTGAATATGGTTAGAAATGATTCTAGTAGGGTTATCATATCTCCTATTTAGCAATTCTATGGCATGAAGATATGAATCATTCAATAGAGGTAAGTTAATAATTACAGACAATGCATCTTCACTTAAATACTTTCTTAGGTAAAACAACTTTTGAACATTAGATAAAGACTTATTGTTATCTATCAGTGCAATAAATAAATAAATCCATGAATGGCTTAAACTTTGTAACATCTTTACCATCAAATGAGTCTATCTCTAAGCTTGGAAGCTTAGAACTGGTAGAAACACTAGACATATTATTCTCTGAACTATCTACAGCCTTCATGGATTGCTTTAACTTGGATAAAATACTATAATATTTACACTCGACTAAAGTAACATCCTCACTATCTGTTTCATCTATAGCTATAATGTCTAGATTCACCTCTTCGTATTGTTTAAGAGTACTTACAAGTTTATCAAGCCGGGCTTGGAGCATAATCGAATCGGCTAACTCCAAAGCAGTTTGGTCATTGGTAAAACTTTCCAACCTGGTGATTGTCGCTTTTAACTGACCGCGTTTCAAACGCAAGCGTTTAAGGTCCGGCTCCATTTTTAGTATTAATATCACGAAAAATAACTAAAAACACTAACACTATTTAATTACACAACCACAATAACAAAAACAAACTTTTGTTTTCAACTTTTGGATTCCGTTCAGATTCCGATTGACAATTGTCAAAGTGCTATTTAGCCGTCGCTGTCAGTGCTGCCAACCTTGCGGCAGCGGAAACAAATGAAGTGCGTTGAACTCTATGACGAAGACATACCTTTTCTCATTGGTTGAAAAGCGTATTGCCGCCAAAATGGCTGCTCGCGCCAAATGATGAAAACTTTTAGCTGATAGTAAAAATTTTTCACCGAATTTCACCCGACTAGCACAAAATATGGATCTTGACTCCGGGTTTTCTTCACGAATGTTGCATACTACCTTTGCGTAGCCATAACCCGTTCATAGCACGGATTAGGTCACAATTTAATATGCTTCAGGTTTGCCGCCCGCCAAGTCTAATACGACATGTAATAGCGAAAATATCGACGAACACTCGCGAAATAATATTTAAACTGGTTAATTACTTCGAAGGACCACAAAGCCTATGTTTAATAAATAATAGGCTTGTAAATTTTAAATTGAAATGTATAATTAGTGCTGCCCATAGCAGCAGCACAACAGAGAGAGAAAGAAGATTTTCAAAAGTACAAACTTGCCAGAAGGCAAAAATATGGCAATTGTTGCCATTAATGGAAACAAATAATATTAATATTAATAATATTAATTATTAAACTATTATGTTCATGTATTGAACAATATTGCAGGTGCGTTGTCATCCTGGGGCCTAAGGTGAAATGCCGTCCATGCCCAGTAATTACACTGGCTACCTTACTACTTTCCCTTCAATCCGAAACACAGCGAACTGTTTCACGGCTGAAATAAGAAAGGCGGTGGTACCTACCCAGGCGACCCTACATATGGGTCTACCAACTGCAGCTGCGCCTGCGCCTATGTTGTGAATTTATTATTGGAAACCACTATTTTATAGGCATGAGGGAGGCCAATATGACGATGATCGTTTTCGAATTCGAATCGTAACGAAACTGTAGGCTGTTGACAAAAACAAAGTTTTGTGCACGTTTGAATTCGAACCGGAAACAAAAAAGTGGTAAACAAACCTTTTTGTAGCGATGCAGTGCGAAAAAAATGGTAGATTTTTCAGGCTGCAGAGTTGAATTCGCACGATCAATCTTGATCGTTGCCACGCGGGACCGAGCTTTTTGCAATACTTTTTGTAGTTGGACTAATCTGTCTTGACCGTTGCATTCGGCATGAATAGCACCTGTGGATTTATTGTAGTTAACCTGAAGTCATTTTCAACCTGATCACCAGTACTATAAGGTTGTGTTTAGTAGAGCAAAGTAAAGCGTATTTTCATTTAAAACAAATCATATGTCTAAAAGGAGTCATTCCTATTTATCTTCGTAAATCGCATTTAGCTCTACTTTATTTGATGGTAAAAGATGTTTCATTTTGTATACTACGCTACATAGATAACTTCAAAATCTGACCCATTTATAGATCACATTCATTGATAAAAATGATAAATAATGTTCAGAAAAAAACCTTATCGTCAGCCAAAAATGGCGTACTGAACGATAATTCAAAATTTTATCAGCAACTACCCCCAGTTCTGAAAGTTATTGCATTTAAATTGTTATGAATGCTCACGACTGGCTATGTTAAGCTCTTTCAGTAATTAAACTGTGATTCATTGTTAAACAGTGCCCACAAACGTCATTAATTATGTTTTATTGTTAATCAGTGTTTGTACGAGTGTGAGATTGGTTTATTGGCAATGGAATTTTTATTATAATAAGTATGTACATACCTAGTTATGTACCTTTCGATCGTTATTGAATTATAATAAAACATGCATGATTCGACCATTGAATACGACACGCCTGATGGTAAGCCACACCAGTGATCGTCAGTCCACCTTGTTGGAAGCCTGCCCACGCGCTGCGTCTTCAGGTCCGTATGATCGCCACTATTCGCCAAAAGAACCATCCTTTTTTTCGTATAATCGATCAATCTTGGCTCTTGGATCAGCCATAACAGGTGCCTGTGTTGTTGACATGTAGATCCGTAGAATTTCTTTACCTCTTTCAGAAGCTCGGGCTTCGATAACACGATTCTACCGTCCCCACCAGTCTACAAGCTTCTCAGCTGACTTTGCCCCACAGAGAACTTTCTTAAAACCGGCAAGTGAGAGTCGGAGTCGCGCACGAAGGGTTCCGTACCATTATCTGTAAACAAGCGTCTACCTGTTGCCGTTATCAATATCGAGCAAAAACAAGCAAAAAAATCACGTTTGTTGTATGGGAGCCCCGTTAAATATTTATTTTATTCTGTTTATTAGTATTTGTTATTATAGCGGCAACAGAAATACATCATTTGTGAAAATTTCAACTGTCCAACTATCACGGTTCATGAGATACAGCCTGGTGAGAGACGTACAGAGGAGTTTTAGTAATATGGTCCTGTTTTACCCTTTGGGTACGGAACTCTAAAAACTACAAAAACAAAAGCATCATATTGACCCTAGCTTAATAATTTGTGTAGGTACTACCAGTAGGTAACTGTGTGCCTGCCAGACAGAGTAAATCTCTCCTCACCAACGGCGTCGGCAATTTGATATTATAGAGTTTTTTTATACAACTAGTTGATAAACAAGCTGATGGCGCACCCGGTGTTAAGTGGTTACCATCACCTATATACACCTGCACCAAAAGAAACAAAATGAGAAAAAGAAAGACCAAAGCAAAAGGAGAAAAATATGACCTAAGCGACCATCAACAATACGACATTCGAAACAGTCACTCTATGAGTAATCTTCTAATATACTTCACACACCATTGGGCCCTTTGCAATGTAAGTCAAGGCTATTAGTCTAGATGTAGCAAAGGCGCAGAGAACTTCTTTAGAGGTTACCAACTTACGAGCTGTCTGACGGCTTGTGCAAGTGGGTCGCTAGCTTTTTTGTGTAGCAGATGTTATAAGAGCCGTTGAGGGCAGTTGCTCGGCTAGCGTGGACATTAAATTAATGCTGGCCTGTGGCCTCCCGCAAGGCTCTGTGGTGTCTTCAACAGTTTCCGATATATGTATCGGAAACTGAAATCAATAGAAAACAAAACCGAATCCTGTCAAACCTGAATCTGTCAATAGAAAACTTATCATTAATATGTCAATGATAAGTTTTCTATTGACAGACTGTATTGTTATGCGGATGAAAGTACTAGAGACACCTAGTATGCGGCTCGTGCCATGCCAATATCCCTAATAAGAAATTTGCCCCATTAACTGTGGCTCCACATTTTCTTAGCTCACCCTTTACATGTCTAAGAGTATCGGGATTTTGGGATATCTCTAGTGACTTTCAGTTCAGTAGTCATTTAGAGGATAAAGTCAAGCTGGCATCCAAGAAGCTTGGTGTGGTATAAATCTTAAGTTAAACCCCATATGAAATAGGAGACTGCAGAGCTGGTTAGAGAGGGGTCGCCCTTAGCCCGATCAGTCGCAGACGGCCACGGGAAAGAAGAAGGCGTTACGTCCACTTGCTTCTCCCGTTGTAATGGTGCCTTAGGTGGAAGGTCGGGGGGCCTCACCGCCGAATAACACAGCCCGTCAAATATGAATAGAGTGGAGCTGGAAGAAGCTCGCAGTTGTGCGGGCTGACCGTCGGAGTGGCAGGGTTGTCTGCTTGTTCGTTCCCATAAGTATCTCCCAATAATGACAGAAGAGGGTTTCAGCGATGGATTTTAGTGAGTAGGACGGACTTTTAGTCCGAGAGGCCCACTAAATCGTCAAGGTACCCTCGGGCTCAGTGGCCTGAACCTGTAACCACCTCCCCCTCGCGTTAAAAAAAGCCCTATATGAAATACTGCTGCCATCTATGGGCGGGAGCACCTAGATACTCACTAGGACCATTTATCGTGGTTCAAAGACGCGTTATGAGAATAGGGTAGTTGATTTTTTTTATTTATTTATAAATAAGAAGTTTATAACTCATGAAGAAATATTGCAGAAAAAATAGTATGTTAAAGATCAATAGTTTCAGAGTTAAAGTGGTATGTTTGATGCGTAGCGGCGCAACGTCCAAAAACGCCCCATAGAAAATCTACGGAACATGTGACGTCACATGTTCCTTTTTATTACTACAAAATGTATGGGCATATTGACAAAATCAATAATAACTATGTAATATGTATGTTTTTTTTCAATGTGGTCATAATAATAGTTGTTTTAATTGATGTGAGCAATTAAATACCATCACCATTTTTGATAAATTTTGAAAAAAAAAAACAAATTTTATAAATTTTCTAAACAGTACAACTTCAACAATACCTACCTATTACATAATATTTTTTAAGTTTGAATTGTTTTTATGGGTAACAGAAGCGTATTTTTTCCTAATTTGTGAAAAATAGCGCCATATTCAAACTTAGGCAACATCCCAATTCGCGCTCACGAGAAATATTGGACCCATAAGTCTAAGGAGAAATTTTGCCTCCTTAGGTGCATTCTATTCTATTCTACGTTTGTATAACGAGTTGTTTCCTAAGGAATTATTCGATATAATGCCCACTGCCCACCACGCCCTTTTTCTGTCGTCGCAGCGCTCGCCATTGGACCATTGGCAGGGAATTTCATCCTAGCACGCACGCCTGAACCAAAGTGGTCGCGAACTGTACGGCTTCAGAGAAACTTTCTCCCGCGTACGCTCAGGTTTTGGAATGACCTCCCTGCAGAGGTTTTCTCGAACGAGTACAGCATGGGGTTTTTTTTTTTTTTTTTTATACTTAGCACGACAAATGACTCAACACCACCTGATGTGAAGCAGTAAGAAGAGTCCATATGCGAAGACAGCTAGTGCAGTTCAGACACTGCTCTAGCTGCCTCCACCTTGCCGGCCCGAAAGGTGCTTTTTCACGCCTCTTTTGAAGGAACCCATGTTATAGGAAGGAGGGAACACATGTGCTGGCAAAGAATTCCAAGTTCTGGAAGTTCGACAAAGAAAAGAGCTACTAAATTTCTTTGTACGTGATGTTGAGGTGGAGACAGTGAATTGATGACTCCGAAGACCGGCACGCGTGCTCCTGAGTAGGAAGGGGGAAGGTGGGATAAGGTCAAATAGCTCTTCAGAACACTCTCCGTGATATAGCCGATAGAAGGCGCTAAGCGACGCAATGTCTCGACGCAATGTCTCGACGCAATTGCAGAGGCTCAAGGTTGTTGGTGACCTCTACATCGCCAACGATACGGACAGCACGACGCTGCAATCTGTCCAGGGCATCGAGTAGGTACTTGGCGGAGCCATCCCACAAGTGCGAGCAATATTCCACGCAAGACCGGACCTGAGTTTTATACAGCAGGCATAATTGGTCAGGCGTGAAGAATCGACGCACCTTGTTCAGGACACCGAGCTTCCGTGGGGCTGTTTTTATCACGGTTTCGATGTAGTTCCTGGAATTCAGATCGCAACATATCTCCATACCTAGCAAGTTGAGGGAGCCCTGTGCCGAAAGAGTCGTGCCCTGAAGAGACGGAAGGGGAAGGAACGGCGACATTTTGGCTGTAAACGCGCACACCTGTGTTTTCTTAGCATTGAACTCAACAAGATTGTTAGATCCCCATTCAGATACGAGGTTCAACACCCTGTCGAGCTCAATGGTAAGATTCTCTCTCTCCCTCTCGGTTTCAGCGCGCCCAGCCCCTGGGCGATCGTAATATCCCCCATGCACTGTACTGTCATCTGCATAGCAATGAATGTTTCCTAACGGAATCATGTCATTGATATGAAGAAGAAAGAGTGTGGGGGATAGAACAGAGCCTTGTGGTACACCAGCATTCACTGACATGAACCGCGAAGCGCATCCATCTGCGAGGACACGGATTCTTCGCTCATGCAGGAAGCCGGCAATCCAGTTACAGAGCTGAGCGGGCAGACCGTATGCCGGGAGCTTGGAGAGAAAAGCCCTGTGCCAGACCCGATCGAACGCTTTGGCAATGTCAAGGCTAACTGCTAGTGACTCACCACGTTTGTCAATAGCTTCACCCCAGACATGCATTAAGTACGCTAGAAGATCACCCGTTGACCGGTTCGGCCGAAACCCGTACTGTCGATCATTAATTAATGAGTGATCTTCTAGGTATCGGATCAGCTGGTGGTTTAAGATCCGTTCCATGACCTTGCAAAGAACTGAGGTGACAGCTATCGGGCGGTAGTTAGCTGGGTCTGATCGGTCTCCCTTTTTAGGGACCGGTTGCACATTGGCCTCTCTCCAAGATTCCGACACACACCCAGAAGAGAGAGAAAGACGGTATAGCCGCGTTAAGACAGGAGACAACTCCGCTGCGCAGTTTTTCAGTACTATCGCTGGAATGCCATCAGGCCCACTAGCTTTCCGGACGTCGATTGACTGAAGCTCCGCACGTACATCACATTGCCTAATACGTATATCGGGCATTGTGTGGCCACAGTGGGAGAGTTTTGGTGGCTGTAAGTTGCAGTCATCGATTCGGGAGTGAGCAGCAAAGAGTTTTACCAAGAGATCGGCTTTCTCTTGCGGCTTGTGAGCTAGCGAGCCGTCAGAACATCTCAACGGGGGCAGCGAGGGTTGACAAAAGTTGGATTGCACGGCTTTGGCCAGACGCCAGTAGCTACGGCTTCCCGTAGGATGCGTAAGAAGTTCTTGGCCAACTCGTGCAACGCGCTGTGCATCCGCTCTGATGAAGGCCCTTTTGCAGGACTTGGTGGCGTTGTTATATACTGCTTTCAGTGAGTCAATGTTGGGATCCCCGCAAGCTCGGCCCCTGATCCAAGCGCGGTATGCCGACTGTCTGTTTTCAACAGCTAAGGCACAATCGCGGTTGAACCAGAGGTTACGCCTACCCCTACTGATGAAATCGGAGTGAGGGATATAGTACTCCATCCCTAACATGATCTCATCAGCAACAGCAGTAGCGCTAGCGTTCGGGTCCAGCTCACTGAAACAGCGCTGCCTCCAAGGGATAGATGCGAAGTAATCCCGCATACCGTCCCAATCTGCCGACGCATAGTGCCAGATGCGGCGTTTGGCAACCATAGGTACCGGTGGCGACGCCGTGGCACCCCAGCGGATACCAGGCAGTGCTCTGATGTTCCCAAAGGAGCACGAACCTCTAGCCGATATCCATCCGGGCGAGTCGTCAGCAGAAGGTCCAACAATGAGGGCGTGTGACCGACAATGTCTGGAATCCTGGTGGGCTGGTTTACCAGTTGGGTCAGGTCGTGCGTGAGAGTGAAAGCGTGGGCAGTTCTACCAGCATGGTCAGTTTTAGAGGAACTTAACCACGACTCGTGGTAAGCATTGAAGTCCCCTAAAAACACCAATTCCGCGGTTGGAAACTGCTCCTGCGCAACATCTGCCACCCGACTAAGATGTTCGAAAAGTCGAGTTGTCTCCATGTCACCGCTGTGGGATCTATAGAGGCACACGTAGATTCGGCAATGTGTGCCCAGGTCCACATGCACCCCAAGAATAGAGAAGGAAGGGTCCTCCAGACAGCGCAGACGGCGACAGCAAACATCCGCACGGACAAACAAGCATACCCCGGCCTTCGCTTTGAAGGACTCTTCAAGAGCGTAGCCGGGGTAATCCAAGTAGCTAGTGTCTGCCGGGCGGAGTATTTGCTTCTCCGTCAAAAACAGCATTTCGGGTCGAGCCGTCTCGAGATGTTGGTGGACGGCATTGAGGTTAGCATGGAGCCCACGGATGTTAGTGAGCCCGACCTCAAACAGCGTGGTTGTGGTGGGGGTGTGCACCGCTGAACGACCGGAACTGTTTTTGAGCGCTGCCATAGTTAATATATAAGGAGGAGAGGCGTGAATTGGGGGGACGTTGCCGTTGTCTTCAAAAAGGGTTTGAAAAAGTTTTTACAGGGTCGGCAACGCGCAAGTGATACCCCTGGTGTTGCAAGCGTCCATAGGCTACGGTAACCGCTTACCATCAGGTGGGCCGTATGCTTGATTGCCACCTTAGTGGTATAAAAAAATATATATAAATATCTAACAAAAAAATTTACGACAGTTAAACACATAAGTTTCGGGGTTTTGCCCTTAAATTCCTCGACCACATTATTATGAAATTCTTGTGAAAATGTTACTAGGTACATACTTAGCAAATACCTTGGAGTTTTGATTGGGGGGGCCTAGAGATCCAAAATCGAAAAATGCTTCCCCCCCCCCCTTCTGCCCCCCTTGGCGACGCCCATGCTCCTCACACTGACCCGTTCCGCCCGCCTGACGCCTCTTACATCGCTGAAGACGTAAAACTCGTGAAAGCTTCCAGGCAATCCGCGTCGCAAGATTTTCTTGCAAGTTTTTGTTGACGCAAATTGATAGGAATAAGTTCACGCTTACCCACCTACTTGCATAATCATAGTATTTTTAACAATGACAAATAATATATTATGCTTAGAAAAATTATTATATTATTCTTAGATATTAGTGTAAGTAAAAAATATGCTAGGTACGTACAAAATTTTTCTTGCAAAAAATACTTTAAAATATCTAGTACCTAGTTACCTTTTTTTTCGGAGTGGAATCCGCTTACAGACGATACCCTAAACCGCTGGTTGTGGACCAACGGACTGGGGGCCTGTGCAGGGGTCGCCCAGCGCCTGATCATAGCGGCACTGGGAATATCTGCTAAACCACTCCAGTTTCCCTATGCCCATGATGGAGACGACCCAGGGTTTGCCGAAAAATTTTACCGAGCCGCCTCCGGGCAGCCCGACCCTAGAACCGACCAGAGCCAGTCCTAGTCCTATTTAGTGTTTGTGCTTATACCAAATCTTGCTTTGTACTGCCATCTTACGACAATATTCCAAACTAAGTTGTATGACAAACAAATTCAAAAGTAATACCCTTCTCAGAGTCTTGTAAATAAGTATTAAATAAAATTAGCTTATAAAAGGCGTTACTCGTGAATTATTAATTGTATTTAGTAATTATATACTATTTTGATATTTATTTTTCCTTTCTAATTTTGTAGGCTGACATCTAGTGAATTAGTCACACACTTCAATGAAGTGATCAAGTGACAAATTATTACATATTTCCCATAGATGGCACTTCGTTAAAGAAACAAAATCATAAAAATTAAAAAGTGCTCTACTAAATTCCTGGCAATTTCGTATCTAACTATTATCAATCACCAATATAAATCCTTATTTTATTTTTTGAGTTCGTAACTCGGATTTCAAATATTTTATAAACATTAAAATAAAAACCGCATGCACAAATAGCCTGTGCGTATCTTTACAAAAAAAAGTTAAACACAAACAACATGGTGGATCAGCTGTTTTCATTTTTCTCAGACCAAAAGTTGTTTTCATAAAACGGCGTATTGTTATGGTTTCATAGCCATGTGTGAATTAAAATGGGCTCTATCGCATCGGTGCTGCAATGGCATTGTCAGACATGCGGCCAAATTAATCCAACGGAGAGTGTTAAGTGTTTAAAATGTGGAACAAAAAGGTTGTCCGGTCATGACAGTGAGCAATCAAAAGCGTTTAGCAGAGGAGATTCATCGCCGGAATATACTTCTCGTACTGGAAAAAGCGAAGGAACAACCCCAGGCTCTGAGCCTATTGTCATACCCACGGAGAACAATTTCAATAGGTGAGTTTTTGTATTGGCAGGTATCAATCCATTGTTGCTTCTGTCATTCAAGATATCGATTTTTCCTGACCTCTATTTAGGTTATATTTCTATTGTATTATAACGTTGCGTGAAAGCTAAACGAAGTTCATTAACGAAATTATCGTTTGACACGGTTCTTTTCGGCCGTGTAAGTCAGTAATTTGATGAAATGTAACTTTTGTTAGATATGAAGTCAGGTATGTTAGTGTATTGTTGTATTTGTATTAATCTAAGCACTATACGTAATTAGGCTACGTTATTATTACCAATTTAGAACATAAGTTCATAGTGGAAAAACTTGTAAGCAATTTTGAATGCTAAAGTCATTACTTAGTGTGTATTTAGCTTCAAAAGTGAATGGAACCTCTGGTTGATCTTTTCAAAGAAAATAGTTTGATACCTGTGTAATACCTCCTTCTTTTTGGTTGATTGTTTTATTAAATCACTGATCCAATTAACTAAGATAGTTCCACTTCAATAATGTAAGTATGGTACCATAATAGAATTAAGGGTTATATCATCCTGCCTGACTGCTAAAAAATAGTTAAGCTTATACAAAGGAAAGTTTATTCTTACACTAAGATAACCGCCTAAGACGCCTTTCTTATTTCAGCCGTGAAACAGTTCGCTGTGTTTCGGATTGAAGGGAAAGGTAGCCAGTGTAACTTCTGGGCATGGACGGCATTTCATCTTAGGCGTCAGGATGACAACGCACCTGCAATATCAAGTGCTTTTCCTTGTTATTGCAGGTGTCTATAGTCGGCGGTAACCGCTTACCACCAGGTGGGCCGTCAGCTTGTTTGTCATCTAGTTGTATAAAAAAAAAAAAAACCTATTATTCACTTTAAATTAAAAATTATAATGACATTTATTTATTCTAAAAATATTATAATTAGTAAAATGTATCTTTTTTTATGAGGACCTCAGTGGTGTAGTGGCTAGCGCACTCTGGCTTCGATTACGAAAGCCATGAAAGAATATTGAACCATGAAAGTAGCTCCTCATAGGTTTCTCCCATGTGGGAAGGCCCGTGTCTAGCTGTGGGGCATATACAAACAGGCTGGTGATGATGATGATGATGATCTTTTTTATATTGGCTTCTGCCAAGCATGGAGTATCTAGTTTTTATAATTCATAACATTTCATAATCATTGAGTAGTTAACTTCTAATGTTGAATCTTTAGCTCTTTTTAACCTGTCAAGCAATAGTTAATGCGGGTTGCAGAAACCTATGTTTTGTAACAATACTGCATTTTCCTAATATTCTTAACAGCTGAGTATTCATAAATTACTTAAATTGTAAGTTCTGGTTAAACTTTAAGGAGTGCTCAATTTGTTATTTGCCAATTAAAATTTTTGACTTTGATAGTACTTAAATATTTAAGTGGGCGTCAAATCCAAGAACTGTTTCATTATGTAGCCGTTGGTTGGTTTGGCCATTTGTATTTGTATTTGTACCAATTTGTCACCATAAAGTACATAGTTCAAAATTGGTCTAATTTTGATAATTGATGTCAGCAATCTAATATCAATAACATTCTAGTTTCATTTTTAGTTGAGATACATTTTAGATAAATTTTTAAATTTTCAAAACAGTAAAACTTTAA
Organism: Nymphula nitidulata; assembly: GCA_947347705.1. Classification (NCBI taxonomy): domain Eukaryota; kingdom Metazoa; phylum Arthropoda; class Insecta; order Lepidoptera; family Crambidae; genus Nymphula; species Nymphula nitidulata. The sequence continues at coordinate 15,917,100 of OX374636.1, forward strand.
CAATATTCCATATCCTTAATTTTTGATTTTAACATTATTATAAATGTTTGAAAAATTACTTAGTAATTAAAATATAATCAAATCAATCAAATCAAATCAAATCAAATTTATTGCATGTCACATTACAATCAATCAATCATGTTAGCTCATAAACAATAAATAAATAGACTAGAAGAATTTCACAGGGATATCCCAAGTCCTGGGTGGCTCAGTGGTCAGAGCAGTCGCCCGGATTGCGAAAGGTCGCGGGTTCGATTCCTGCCTCAGGACGTGAAATTTTTCTAGTTTGATTATATTTTAATTACTAAATATTCCATATCTTTTAAGTTTGAATTCTGTTTATGAGTAACAGTAGCGTATATTTTCATGATGTGTGAAAAATAGCGCCATATTCAGACTTAGGCTACATCCCAATTATGATAAAGATTATAAATGATCTAGCCCAAACTAGGCATACATCAGTAACAGCTTGCACTTTGGATAGCAGATAAGATGTTTTCGGTCAAAAGCTTTTTCTACTGAGACTCCTAAGTGTTCCATTGAAGTTAGAATTCGGTTCTTACCACATTGGTTCAATCTCTAATTTTAATGTATCCATCCATCTGCTGTCTGTCATGAGCTTCATGCATTAGTTAGGTTTTCGTTAAAATAATGATGATATGTATTTATTCAATTTGAACTTCCCAGCGGATGGTCTTGCGTGGGTTCGGCGCCAGACGCGAGTCGCGCGTGGCGCTGTGGCTGTGGCCTTCGGAACGTGTCGGCTGCGTGGCGTTGTGCCGCCTGTGACGCGCTCGCACCACACGCACCTGTCTACAGGTACTTTACCAATCTGTAATTGTAGCTACAGTAGAACCTTAGAATATTAATGCATATTTTAAACCGACGCACTGCTATTATGAAGAAGTTCGGATCAGTGAGTTCTCACAGTAAAATTTCATCATTAGACAAATGAGCATAGTTTAAAACGGCACAGGAGCAAACCTTATTTATTGTATAAGGTACTGCTTGTAAAAGGCAAAATGTCGTTTTTACAACAATCACAAATATAGTCATGAGAGGTAAACATTCGCAATTTAAAAATTACTCTTCACATTATTTGAATGTACCTAAATGACCGGCGAAAAAACAAATTTTTTGTAATACCGCATTTACTAAAAATATAAAATAAAATTACTTATTTATTTTATATTCTACTACGGCTTCCAAAAAGGTTTTAATGTACTATAACTACTAATGTTGAACAACATATAGAATTAGTGTACAAACCTAAAAAAAATTACTTGGATCAAGACTGATAAGTATCGATTAAAACATGCATTATGAATGTTTTGCTTTCATGACAATTTACTATAACTTGCTCTCGGGAATTTTTTTAAGGGCATTTTGCTCAAAGAACCGCCTGCTCCGAATTGATATAAAGTCAGTAAATCAGTTCAACTGACCCAAAAGAAGAAGTTCTTAGTGGTATTTATAGCTAGAAATGTGTTTGCTTACTGTTCTGTTAACATAACACTTCCACTTGAATTACAATAGGCAGCATATGATTAGTGCCCAAGGTGCTACGAGCGCTATTGGCTTTGGTAACCAGAGTGAATTATGAGTCAGTTTTCTGGTTTCACTATGCACTCATTCTTGTCATTATTATTATTGAAATATAACATTTATTTTTTAAAATGTAATCAACAAAAGTTTACCTGTTGAAGAGTCATCATCAGATTAGTACAAGAAATTACAATAAACCAAATGAAAAATTGATTGAGAGACACCATAATAGAGGAGAGACCCTGCCTGTTACGTAACATAAAACCTGTATCTGATATTATAATAGCTAACTTGAGAAAAATTAAGATTGTGACATTTGCTTTGAAAACTGTTACTTTAAAACAGACCTGATGCAGGTGAAATGACATTGTTAGCAATTAAATCAAATGATACAGACATGATTTTATGTTTAATTCATTGATCAAGGGCATCCAGTATTATATTAACAAAGACAGATCTTTGCTGAAATATAATACTGGTTGTCCTACAATAAAACCAAATAGGTAGACCATATTTAATGTCTGCATTAAATATGGTCTACCTATTTGTTTTTGTTTATGTTTGTTCCCTAACAAAATTTAACTTTTCAGGCTGTCCGATGATGAGGATCAAGCTTCAGGGATGACGGACAAAGATAAGTCTGCCCAAGGTAATGAAATATTTTTTTCATGAATATTATTTAATTTTTACTTTACACTATTAAGTATATTATTTATTAGCTATACATATTTATTCCACACAGAGTTTGATTATGATTTTTAATCTAAAAAAAATGATATATTATCTGTATGTGCCAGAAGTCTGAACCAATCTAGGTGGTAGCCTGTATGTAGGGTCGTCTGGGTAGGTACCATGGCCTTTTATTATTTCAACCGTGAAACAGCTCGCTCTGTTTCGGAATGAAGGGAAAGGTAGCTAGTGAAATTACTGGGCATGGAAGGCATTTCATCTTAGGCTGGGGTCATCCTGGGGGATGACAACGCACCTGCAATACCAAGTGATTTTTTCCTTGTTATTGCAGGTGTCTATAGACGGCGGTTACCACTTACTAGGTAGGACTAATGAAATCCAATCGCATTTTGTAATAAATAAGTTTGTAACACATTTTATACGAGGCTGGAATCAATTATGTACATGAATCTAAAGTCGAAACTGTTTCCATTTCAGACAACACTATGATAAGGTCCAACACCCTGGCTGTCCCATCGTATAAACCCGCCTCGAGCTTCTCCGACGGTCGCCGCTTGAATCTTGATCTGCAGTCACTACGGTTGTCTCCTACGCAGCTAACAGACCACGCTCACGGTGTTACCAGATCCCTCTCACACGGATCCGTGATAAACTCCCAGCACAAATGGTGGAAAGTCGACGAAACTAGAGGTACCATCAACAGGCCTACCAGTTTGATGGTCTCTGAGCGATATGGGTATGGTACACAGCATAATCCGAGAGAGTCTTTTCTAAGGAGCCTTCATACAGTGACCAGAAGACCCAAGAAGTGCAGCGAGAGTAAATCTAATTGGGAGTTGAACTATGTTAAGGAGTATCAGAGGGAACAAAGCAAAGCGCTGCATTTAAAGAAATGGGCGTGTAGCAAGTGTACGCTCGAGAACTCTGGCATCAGAACACACTGCGAAGCTTGCCTTTCGCCAAGAGTATCGCCGCTGGCGAGGATTCCTAATTCCCGAGGCCTAAGTGTGACTACTTTAGGTAGACACGAGACACTTTCCGGCCGAGATGGCGCCACGTCTCTACCTTCAACTGGTGGAGTTATGATAACAGTTCCCGATTGGCCTCAAACTGGCAGCACTACATTAGGGGGCTCATTCCGAAGGTCTATCAGTGCTCAGAACTCCCCCGAGATCCGACCTACTTATAGGCGATCTTTTTCAGAGCAAACCAACGCTGAGAGACCGTTAGGAAAGGTGATATCAAGTAGACGTAGTCTGAACGAGTACCAGAGATCTTTAGCTAGTTACTGTGGGAGTTTAAGTCGTACGGAGGAGAAGAAGGACGCGCTAGACAAGAAAATAGAAGAGAATTGCGTGGAGATTGATAAAGAGTGTAGTTGGGACACGAATGCGGAAGGAGTGATATACGCTTTGCCAAACAAAGGGAAATACAAGGACTTAAATCTGCAGCTGCAAGTGAATAACAACGGGACACGTTATTCGTACGTTTCTGTGCAGGATACCAAGAACGTGATGAGTAATTCGCAAAACGAGGCGTTGTACTCCAACGATATTGGAGAGGGCGATTACGCGCGGATAGATGAGCTGTTAGGTGCTGAGAACTGTATATCGCCAGTGAGTGAGACAGTGAGCAACCTGCGCACGTCGCACATCGGCGCGAAGGAGCCCAGCCCTAAAGTGTACAATATGCTACCGTCTGTGGGGAAAGTGTCGCATGCGCGGGAGCCGACTAAAGTGCCTTCATCACAGCAACCGTCCTCGTAAGTTTCTATCTAATAAGTCGAATTTTGATCCATATGGCACATTTTACTAGGTGGTAGGCCCGTAAGTAGGGTCGTCTGGGTAGGTACCATCGCCTTTCTTATTACAGCCGTGAAACAGTTCGCTGTGTTTCGGATTGAAGGGAATGGTAGCCAGTGTAATTACTGGGCATGGACGGCATTTCATCTTAGGCCTCAGGATGACAACACACCTGCAATATCAAGTGATTTTTCCTTGTTATTGCAGGTGTCTATAGGCGACGGTAACCGCTTACCATCAGGTGGGCCGTCAGCTTGTTTGTCGTCTAGTTGTATAAAAAAACAATTTGCAAATACTGTCACATTTGAAAGAAATATTTTATTCAGGAGGAGCAATTGAATATTTTATAAACTGTTACATAATTCCAAACTAAATTCAATTGGTGTGGTTACAACTGTGACTAAGCATCTTAGCTATCAATGACTTGGGATGAACCTATGTAGTTGTTGTAGTCTATGAGGTGGTTGAGTCACCCGGACTGTAAAAGATCGTGGGTTGGGTTCCCGCTCTAGGTCATGATTTTTTTTCTAGGTTAGATACTTTTCTATCCACACCTCCCTTTGTTGCTCATCAAGGAAAGTCACTGAATTCTATCACAATCTGCTGTTTTAAGTTATTTATTTATTGTTAATTGCACAAAAATGGTACAAATGACGTACTTAATGCTATACCTACAGCATTCTCCCGGTCGACCAGTAAGAAAGTGAACAATGGTAACACTTGCTTGTTTCTAGCCGCGAGAACCGTATGTGGCAATGCAACGAATGCTGGTTCGCGTACAACGCGTGGTGGGCTCGGGCCTGTGACGTATGTCGTAGTGGCAGGCCGCCACACGCCCCGGTGACGCTGGCCGCGAGAGATACGCCGGCGTCCACGCATGGACCGCTGTCGCATACTCCCGCGCACAATAGGTATGTTTTTATAGTATTGTCCTGTCTTATACTTTAGTTTCAATCGTTTTTTTTTAAATTGATTTGTGTCGTAGAACAATATTATCATCAGAAATGAGGGCATTCGTAAGAAAAACAAAGTCACTGAAATAGTTCATAGGATGAGCAATTTGAAGTGCTCATCCTGTAGGACGGCGTCCCAATAGATGGACAGACGATCTCGTCAGGGTCGCGGGGAGCCGTTTGATGCAGACTGCGCTGAACCGATCCGTTTGGAAAAGGAAATGGAATCGACCTTTTTTTATACTACTCTGTCAGGAAAGTACCGGGAAAAGATCAATAATACACAAAATGTTAGCTATTCATCTTAATTTATTTATCACCTTCAAAGTATGCTCCTTTAGAAACGATACACTTACGCCGCGGTATAATCCAATCATCAAAACTTTTTTTAAACGCTGTTTCCGGAAAATTGACTTGGAAGGCCTTTTGTTCATCAGTCGACTTCATAAGCAGATGAGACAATTTTAGGTTAGTAGGTAACAGGTAGGTTGTAGGTAGGTAGGCTGGTGAGAAAGAAGCACCCTTATTGAAACTAACTGAAATGTTGAAAATTAGTGGAATATCGGAGATGGGATCTTAATAGACTAGCGGCGATACTTCTGCGCATATGTTTTCGCACGGTGATTTGAGTCGTAACAAGAGACAATGGGAACATGAGATAGTGGAATTGGTAGGACCTATCCTAGACTGTACCAGATAAGATTTGAGAAGAATGTCTGTTAAAATCATCTAGTTATGAAATAATTAAGAATACCACTATTAAATTTTTAATTGTGATTAGAGACCAAAGATGTTGAGTTTATAACAGTATATTTTTTGTTAATTTGTTTAATAGTTAAGTACCTACAATTTTAAACTTGTTTGTGGGGAAAAAATAAGAAATAGCGGAGAACTGGGAGCGGTCTTTGCCCGTAGAACACATAATTAAGAAACAGATTGCGCTTAAAAATTTAATACGCTTAGAAAAAAAATAACGTCTGTACCGCTTGGGATTTCTTTCAGTTTATCGGTATTTTGCGATATACTAACGACTACCCTTATATTCGCAATGACGTAATATTCTATTTCAACACCCACGCAGCTAACTCGTAATTTTAACCACAAATTACCATTCTGATCTTCTTAACAGTTCCAGAGTAAATGCCTCGTCTGAAGCCAGCAGCAGCAAAAGCTCGGAGCTGAACCGGAACGAGCCCAAGAAGCTGACAGTGCCTATAGCTTCACTGGACCACGACCTCAATAGCGACGAACTACTGTTTGCTGTTGGTAAGTCATCATCAACACTAGCCTATATACGTCCCACTGCTGGGCACAGGCCTTCCTACACGGGAGAAACATTAGAAGTTTGGGCCATTAACACTACCACGCAAATTTCAAATTTTATTTTATAGAAAGTTCAGATGAAATTTGAAATTTCTTTATTTGTGGTATTTGACCAACAATGTTATAAAAACTACAATATTAGATAAAAATTAGATATCTATATCCCATCCTAAGTAATCCAAACACTAGTTGTGTCCAAATACTATGTTTCAAAATACTATAGGTAGAAACGACCGCTGGTTGGTCTCGTGGCGCGTTCTTATTTCCGATCGCTAATCGACCATCGCAGAGCAAGTATCGCTGAACAAATATTATCTTTGTTAGCTCTCGCTGCGACAAACTAATGGTGAGAGAGTTCTCGCCGGCATCGGCAGCGTGAACAGCCAGCGATTGACTAATATACTGGTCTCTTTTGACACGTGCCTTAGTCCATAATACGCAAACATTGCCAACGTTACGAACAGTGCAAACGCCTTGGGCCGAATTGAATACGGTGCTATATGCACTGTTTGCGTGCAATCATTCGGACCCCGCTTTCGTGCATTCGTGTGTTCTCCTGTCAATTCTCCTATAACAAAAACGTTCTAAGACTTTGCGTTTTAATCAAAAAGTTAATGCAGAAAGTATTTGTAGCAAATAAATTACGATAAGTTTTTATTAATTCGAAAAATTCACAAACTCTAAGTCATGACGTCAAATTTGACATTTGCGCGCCCACAGCACTACCTGTTTTTTGTGAGCAGCGCTATCAAGGCACTCATGACGTCACATCACTCTCATTGGCACGAATACGTTCAATCCGTTTCGTTTGTGCTTACAAACGCTATGTGCGCAATCTGTTCATTGCGGATCTATACCTTTTGTCCGTTTCTCCAGCGAGAAAATAGTCGATAGCTAATAGCTTCCTCGTCGCCGTATGGGAAGTGCCTTACTGACTATTCCCGTGAACCTATAGGACTTTATGTGTTGCACCCATTTGTACATTTTCCACCCCAGAACCGAACCCCGGTCCTCCGGCGCAGGCGAGCGCCGCTACGTGGTCGTGCGCTCGGTGCACCCTCGTGAACGACGTGGACGCCGCCGCGTGCGCCGCCTGCGCAGGCTCTAGGCCGCAGTCGCAGAATTACTGGTCAGTAGTAATATATTATGATCCTAGTATGTCCCACTCGAATTTTGGGTCGAAAAGTCGGCAATAATTACTTTTTTTTATTCATTCTCCCTGCAATGGGAAGGCAAAGGGTACTAATGCCCATACAGCCATGCCTTCAGTATTTGTTATTTCTTCATTTATTGCATTTAAATAACGTTACACACTTTAATGAATCTTCGGAGTATTTGACGCAAAATATATGATGACAGTCTCCATAAGATGCTACTTGATGAGGTGGATAACCACAAAAAAATCTCATCGTATTTCACACCATAATCACTTTTATTCTAATAATCTTTTAGCTGCACGTCAACACAAACACATGATTTATAAGACTACACCAATTTTATAACACATAGTTCGCTCCGACACAATTTTTAATTATTGTAATAAAAATCTTGACTGACACCGCAAAATACCGCAAAACACTTCTAATTACTTTTTTTATTAGACTTCGAGAAGGTTCTGATAACTTTCGAGACTAGCCTTACTTGCTTATGCATGGCATATCTTGTTACAATCGGTTAGAATAGGTTGTATGAAAAGGCGTGCAACTATAACACTCTTAAGTTGTGACCAGATGTTCTAGCCAGCGGGGCCACCAATTTTATTGGTATAAACATTGGTGTGGTTTATGACGTCACATTGTCATATTGAATTTAATTATGGCATTCACTGACGTTTGAATGTCATATTTGCTATCAAATAAGGGTCAATTTATACAGGGAGAGAATTCGCGCGCATTTTAAAACTAAACATAACAAATTTCAACTGTATCTAATCTACACAGCATAATGCACAAATTACTTTGAAATTTATAGGGCGCGTTGGCCGTGCGCATACGCGCGTATGCGCAAACGTTTATAAATATCAGAAGTAATTTGTGTATTATGCTATGAAGATAAGGTTGAAATCTGTTATGTTAAGTTTTAAAATGCGCGCGAATTCGCGCCCCGTATAAATTGACCCTAATACATTCACTTCCGTGTGTATGTCATAATGCCCTGTCGCGGTCGACCCCTAGGGCGGGCTTAAAAACAGGGCTAATCTGATATTTGCATACCTCGACATATAAGTAAAAATAGGAAAGAAATGCGTTATCAAGAAAGAAAGAAAGAAAAATATTTTTATTTGACATGCACATAACATACATACAACGTGAAGCTTAAACTAAAACAAAAAAAAACAAAAAACTGACAAATACAAACAGTTCAGACTTAACAATAAAGGCTTTGCCAGACAGAGCGCGTAATTAATGCGCGTCAGGGCGTTAGTCTAACGCCGCGTTATAGCGTCAAATTGTGTTGTACTATGAACGGTACTACCGGTCAACCAGAGCACCGGCGCTAGCAGTACGCAACGCTCTGTCGCGGCGCTAGGACGCTTTGACGCCGGGCGTTGTATTTTGCCGACTGCGCGTTTGCTAAAATATTGCAATTATGACTGAAAAACTAATAGAATTGGTTCGGAAACACCTATGTTTATATAATACGAAGGATAATACTTATAAAAATGTAACAATAAAGGCAAAATCTTGCAAATAAACATTCTATTCTATAAATCGGAAAAGCAATCAATACGAAAGTATGTAAAAAAACGATCTTCATGTGATGAAAGTTCGCGACCCAAACGATGATATTCTCCTAATTCCTTTCTCTTTTTATTAATAAAGTGAACATATACTGTTTCTTTTCGTGTTAAAGCATATTAAAGTATAATTCTTCCAAGTGTGAATCACTCCACATCTCAATAGCACACAGACTTTCCAAAGACTGGTAGTGATCTGCACTGCGCTCTGTTGAATGGTACGCTGCGTTGGAGCGTTCCGCTAACTAATCAATCTAGTGTGTGTGACATGAAAGAACGCGACGTTAAAACGCAACGCTATTGACGCTCTGACGCGGCGGTAAGTACGCGTTCTGTCTGGCAAAGCCTTAAGTGCAGTCAACAAGGCCCTATCTCAGCATAAAACTTTTGCGACATTATAAAAAACGTCGCAGAAGCGCTGTTATTATAAGATAGTTATTATCAGTAAAGGTGTACTCTGAAAAGAACATAACTGACATCATTGTCCATTATAATACTTATTTTAATATACGAGCTATGATATAAAAATAAAATGGCTGTGTTTCTGATTCTCAGGTGTTGCAGCTCGTGTACTCTACGGAACCCTCTGTCAGCTAATCTGTGCCTTGCGTGTAAAACACCGCCGGTGCCCAAGCATGGGGTCCCTAGTTCGTCTGTAGAAAATCATGCGCCTAAAGGTAAGGTTTTTGATGAATAATTTGGAGAATTAAGTTAAAACATATTTTTTTCATACCACAAGAAAGACATGTTGTGGGATGGGACGGGAACTTACCCTCTACCACTTGAAGAGATGGGTTCGTATCATATATCTTTTTACATTTATTACTTTCATTGTAAGGTTTACAATTCTTATTTAAAAATACTTGTTTCGGTGTTATTATCAATTTTGTCAGTTTGCCCATACATTTCTTAGTAAAAAAGTCTACGGAACAGTAGGTGACGTCACATGTTCCTAATGTGACGTCACCTGTTACGTAGATTTTCCACGGAGCGTTTTTGGGCGATTCGCCTCAACACATCAAGCGTACCACTATTACGGGCGCTTTTATAATTTGTAACGCGACGATATTATCGTGGACGTCCGCGGTACAAGGATAACAAAGGGAAGTAAATTGTATGGAAATATATGAAGACGCTTTTAAATTTAGTAACGTTTTATAGTGCACGTCCACGTCATAACGTTACGATAACGTGGTACACCAAACTTCCCTCTGAAACCGTCGCGATATTTCTGCCATGTAGTGCGTAACTACAAGGATTAATTGATGTGTGAGTGAGTGAATGTTGCTGTTAACTGATGAGTGAAATGAGAGAGTATATACTCAAAAGTTTGTATAGATAAACGAAAATAATTGAAAAACTTGACTGGGTTATCTTTTAATTTGTCAAAGAATAAATAAAACGTTCCTTCCAAATATTTTACTTTTAGTAGCGGGTGCTGCCAATATCTTTGTTATCTTCATTTTTTGTCTTTTTAACCCCCGACGAAAAAAAGGGTGTAATAAGTTTGACGTGTCTGTCTGTGTATCTGTGTGCCTGTCTGTGGCATCGTAGCGCCTAAACGAATGGACCGATTTTGATTCGGTTTTTTTTGTTTGAAAGCTGATGTGACTACGATGGTTCTTAGCTATAAATCATGAAGATCAGTTCAGGCGTTTGGTAACTATCAGCTCATTTTCTACATTATAATAGGGTTTTACTAACTTTTACAGATCCGAATGATTTGAAATTTGGTGTACTGTCACTTCGGTGACATTCCCATGACATACTATCCTTGAGCTGATCCTTTACCATCAAAAAGTCTGTAAAATGCTTAATTCTTTAGAAACTTACAGCAGATATAGCGTGTTTGGCCTCTTATGAATAGTCTTAATGAGATGGTGTTAGACACATGATTATTAACGCCGTGGGTTACTTAAAATTTATAATTTTGTATTTTTGTACGTCTTAAATACAATAGGTATAATAGCCGTACTCTAGAGACCATGGCGTCCGCACTCTTCTGAAATTTGCACAAATGGCGTCTAACGTCCATGGTATGTAAATTTTATAAAAACCCATATAACGTTGGACGTTGACGTTATCGGAAAATCGTGGACGACGACGTCCGCGATAACGTGACGTGCTGAATTATAAAAGCGGCCAATGTGAAACTATTGAACATACTATTTCTTTTGCAATATTTATTTATGTGTTATACTATACACCGTGTTCCTAAAGGTTATACATTAACTTAGGCATGTCATTCAGACTATCAAATTGATAATTTTTTACTATGGACACTTTTATGAATTCCAATTTATTTAACATTTTTTATTTTCATACAAACTAAATGCTTAGATGTAATTTATGATGAATTACTTTATGATGAATTACTCTTTACCTGAGCTGGCAACGTCGCATTTGAAACTTTGGTCCACATGTCCGCATAAGCTTTTCGAAACTTTTCTTGACGTTAACAATGTTTTTTAAAATTTTGACTTTTGAAACTATGACATAAAGTTGGATAGTTTTGGTTGCACAAAGTGGCAACATCTCACAGATAAATACTCTTTCTCACTGCACAACACGATTAAATTGGTTAAACTTAAATTACCAATAACTTAAAAATTATGCTATTTAAACTACTTCTTCCTTCTTCCTTTGTACGATATGTTTAACAAGAGCTATAAAAGTATTATTCAAAGTTAATGTATATCCTCAGGAACACGGTGTATACTTCTTGATTATGATTTAAAAAAAAGTTGTCAACTACCCAATTGTGAAAGGACACGATAATTTTCTATTTTTAATATTTTTAAAAGTACATATATTTTATCAATCATTTAAAAATAAAAATGAAATTAATAGTATTAAAAGTGACTATTAACTGTAATTGCAGGTCGTAGTCCATCCCCAAGGCGGGCTTCAAGGCAGACGCCAGCATTGCCTCGACGCGCGAAGCATAAGACTCCGCCCCCTGAGCCCAAGTAAGGGTTTTATTTTATAATGGTTGATAACGTCCAAAATGGACTTCATTTTCGCCCGTGAAACAATTCGATGTATTTCGGATTGGAGGGAAAGGTAGCCAGTGTAATTACTGGGCATGGAAGACTTTTCATCTTAGGCTTTGGGATACAATGTACCTACAATACCAAGTGATTTTTTCCTTGTGTGGTGTTTATAGGCGGCGGTACTCACTTACCCCTAAGTGTCCCAAAAGCACCCTGGTTTTGATTACGAAAACAAAGCAACTTTCGCCATGGTCGATATGGGTCTATTAAAATTTGTAATCTCGAACTCCCCCGTGCTTCGGAAGGCATGTTAATCCGTCGTTCCCGGTTGTTACTGCAACCGCTTTAGCCCACCAACCCGCACTGGGCAAGCGTGGTAGTGTTGTCATAAACTTCTCAATGTTCCTCTCGTGTAGGAAGGCCTGTGTCCAGCAGTGGGACGTTTAGATGAACTGTTTGATGAACTTGCTGTTCCAGAAATGAACTTGCCGTTTTGTAACTACAAACATACACGAGTTTGTTGCCGGAATCTTCTCGGTAGTTCAACTTTTGGAACCGGTGTAAATTCAGACACGACAGACAGACAGACAGCCATTATGACATTGTTAACGTAAATTCCGACATGACAGAGAGACAGACACTATGACATTGTTAGCTAATATATTTTTGGTGATAGTTTATTTATTTATTTATTATTTATTTATTTATAAAAATGTTTTAAAAAAATAAAAAGTTAGTTAGTTATAAAAATGATTTTCAAAATCAAATACAAATAAAGAAAGCAAGCGATGAAAACATTATATGTTACTAGCGGGAATCGAATCCGCGTCTCATGGGGTCCGGCCAGACGCGATCACCACTACGCCACCGGAGCACTAATATGGCATATTTGAATCGATTTTTTTTAATCTTTTGAATACTTACTCCTTGTTTCCAGACAAGAATCACCAGAATGGGCGTGTTCAGAGTGCACATTCATGAACTCAAGCACTGCTCCATCTTGTGAGATGTGCCAATCTCCAAAGACTAGACTCCTGCCTGCTGCGCCTGATCAACCCAGTCTGGATGACGATGATTCCCGTGAGTACTTCAGTAATTTTAAAAGAGATATTGCAAAAATGTTTGGAGTCCCGACGAGGTCTATGTACAGTATACTAAATAAAATAAAAAATGGTAAAAATTTTTTAGAAAAAAATTGCAACACAGCCAAATACTGGTGGTGCTATTTGTCCACCCCCAATATGCTGCCACTGAAAACCAGCGTCATGCCTCCTTATTGGTGCCGTGACATTAAGTTGAGTGCTTACCATTTTAGTTGCAGATGTCTTATCTCATTGCTGATTTATTTATCTTGTCACATTTGCACTAAATAAACATGTTTTCTTTCTTCCAAAATATACATCGTGGCGCTTATGTCACTTTAGTGACGTTTAGTTGACTTTTATGTCGCCCGCCATATTGCCATAGTGAATAACGGTGAAATCGACGAAAAATTTCAAGTTTTGTACAAACAAACTATGCATGAAAAAAATTATAAGTATTTTTCGCGGATTTAGGAGATATGAAACATATCCTTTAGCTATAGTACAGTATATGTCTGTGGCCTCCGAGGGAATAATTTTTGAACGAAGCTTGAGTGAAAGTTATGTCTGAACTAAGTTTCAATTCAATTCTTTATTGCAAAAAATATGGTACAGGAGGTGTTATGATACTAAGATTGTATTACATATTTTGACTGTCATACAGCATGCAATTTTGCAGTTATTTCGGTGTATAAATATAGTATGAAATAGTACAAAGCTATTTTAGTCATTATAAATTATTATAGTTACATACATCACACATATCACAAGCATTCAATTCAATATAAAGCTAAGTACATATACGTTTTATTACTAAAGTCATTTAATACCTAATTACAAAATTGGAATAAAGATAAATGTCAATTTTCAATTAAATTCAAGTTGATATATGTCTGAGTTACATTTGCTAAATCATAATTTGTCATTTAGGAAGTCACTAATACTATAATAGCACTTAAGCAATAAAAGAGATTGAAGTCTCTTTTTGAATAAACTAATATTAAGATTTCTAATTGTAACTGGTATTTTATTAGATATTTTAGGCGTCATACCAAGTATACCTACTAGTGAACTTCGTTCAGACATTCATATCATGTTTGACTGTTCAACAGCGGAAGGATCGGACGGTGAACGTCAAGAGAGCACTCCAATGGAGATTCTTCGTCTGCGTGAAGAGAGTCACGCGTGGACACAGTGGCAAGAAGTTTTAGCGCAATGCGCGGCGGTGAGTTTTATAAAATTTTAGAGTAGTAGAATGACAGGACTTATTATTGGCGTCCCGATGTCATCATAATTATCAACAGCCTAACAGCCTTGGTTGGTTTGGAAAATATAAACCTGTATAGGCTGTTGAACGAAACATTAATAACCCAAGGATTGTATTCATCACCAGCCTATATACGTCCCACTGCTAGGCACAGGCCTTCCTACACAGCAGAAACACATTAGGCCAGCGTGGTGGTGTTATGGCCCAAACTCCTGCGGGTTTGTGGGTTAAAGCGGTTGCAGGAACAACCGGGACCAATGGCTTAACGTGCCTTCCGAAGCACGGAGGAGCTCGAGATAATTCGATTGACCCATCCCAGGACCGAACATGGCGAATGTTGCTTTGTTTTTCGTATCGAAACCAGAGTGCTCAAACCACTGCGCCACCGAGCTCCCCTTTATATTACTAGCATCATAAACATGAACTTTCTATATGCATATGGATATTTGTCCAAAAATACCTGAGATAGAGGAATTGGAATTTGAAGGCTGTCTCTTTCTCAAACAACTTTTTATTTGCGCAATGTATGGCGGGCGTGTACTGTGATGTCAAACTTTACATCGGATCTCCTTGTCTAACACGCAACTTCAAGTATTTATCAATTCTAGTGGTCGCCCTGTGCTCGAAAGTCGACCATAATTAATTTAAATTATAAGGTTCTATTGTCAAAGACTTCTAACTTCTGACTTTCTGACTTCTATAATCACAGTTTTTTTATTGTTTTTTTTTATCGTCAATTTGACATATTATATGCGTGTGTGTGAAATACATGGTAGTGTTTGTAATGTTTTTATTATTGACTTTTTTATGCATATTTAAAATAAATAAATTAGCATATATAAACTATAAGTGCGCGAAATTTCATACTCCTCCGTCCGCGCAATATTCGTAAAAGGGGTACACACTAGTTTGAAACTTTGAAAAACTTATGCCTGTTCCCTATTGTCCTACTAAATTGAAGACCTTGTTTTTCATGTATGACATGGAAATTTTCATTTCAGAGTGGCGAACCCTACATGGATGACTCGTTCCCGGCGTCGTCCCGTTCTCTGTACTACAATGGCTCTGGGGAGAGTGGAGCCGCGGCGAGGTGGCTGAGACCGAGCCAGATACACGTGGACGCGGATCACAGACTACCCTGGGTCGTGTTCAGGGACCCTAGACCCTCGGATATATCACAAGGTTGGTAGTGTAACGTGGTACTATAACATTGCGATGTTATAGCAGCTCGTTTCCCCTTTCAAATTTCCTGGTAATATTTAAAGCAACATAAATTCAAATTCATACTTTGGCGTTTGATTCGGTTTTATCTTTCAAATCATTATTTTTCTGAATGAGAGGAGACGTTCCTCCATTGCTATCAGTGTCTCGCTCTCGACGTCTGCTAATAAGGCTTAGGCGATTCAATATTATCACATTAACATCTTAACAGTTCGCATATTAAGTTTATTGATTTGTCAAGTCTCAATATCAAGGCACTTTTGTAAGTACCTTAGTTTTATAATCATTTCAGTGTATTGTGTTTTAAGTGTTCAGTTTTAAATTTAGTTATCTTGTGTGTTTGTTACAGTGTGCCTTTACTTTGCAATTTTAAATATACCAAAAGTGACGTATTCCTGGTGCCTTATTTATGGGACCCCTACCTCCAAACGTTACGTTAGTAGTCAGTGTAATTACTGGGCATGGACGGTATCTCATCTTAGGCCTCGGGATGACAACGCAGGTGTCTATAGGTGGCGGTAACCGCTTACCGTCAGGTGGGCCGTCAGCTTGTTTGTCATCTAGTTGTGTAAAAAAAACTGGCCGAGTGCTAGTCGGACTCTACGGACTGATCTATAAACAAGCGTCTACCTGTTGCCGCTATCGAGCAAAAACAAGCAAAAAAATCACGTTTGTTGTATGGGAGCCCCCTAAATATTTATATTGATTTGTTGTTATAGCGGCAACAGAAATACATCATCTGTGAAAATTTCAACTGTCTAATTATCACGGTTCACGAGATACAGCCTGGTGACAGACGGACTGACGGACTCACAGCGAAGTCTTAGTAATAGGGTCCCGTTTTACCCTCTGGTTACGGAACCCTAAAAACTATTGCTATTGCAATATCACTATTTGAGCAAAATAAAAAAGTTGTCAAATACCCAATAGGGTAGTTGACAACTTTTTTTATATTTCATAAATAAGAAGTTTTACAGATATAGTGGTATGTATGATGTGTTGCGGCGCATCGTCCAAAAACGCTCCATAGAAAATCTATGGAACAGGTGACGTCACATGTTCCCATATTACTAAGAAATGTATGGGTATACTGACAAAATTGATAATAACTATGTATTAAGTATGTTTTTATTAATAGTTGTAATAAAAATAGTTGTTTTAATTTATGTCAGCAATCTAATACCACTAACATTTTTGATAATTTCTTTTTAAAAAATATGACCATTTTTTCAATTTTCAAAACAGTACAACTTCAACAATATTCCATATCTTTTAAGTTTGAATTGTTTTTATAGGTAACAGTAGCGTATATTTCCGATTTTGTGAAAAATAGTGCCAGATTCAAACTTAGGCAACATCCCAATTGGTGTACACCAGTCTGACTCCGATTTTAACGCCTTTCTCAGGAGTACTCGGTAACTGCTGGCTTCTATCGGCTCTGGCGGTGTTGGCTGAACGATCATCCCTCGTCCGAGGCGTCGTAGTGCGAGGCGAGCCCAGCGTTGGGGCTTACCAGCTAAGGCTCTGCAAAGATGGCCGCTGGCTCACTGTCACAGTCGATGACTTACTACCCGCCAATAAGAAGGGACACTTAGTGTATTCACAAGTAAGTTAAAATAAACTTTAAATTAAGGTATTGTCCGCGGTTACACGGAGTTTCTACAAATAAAATAACTAAAGCCCTTATAATGAAATATAAGATAAATAGATTTAATAAATACCTTGGTGTAGATCACTACTTAGCACAATTCACTCGGGGCGCCCCGATTCTTCATGTAGGCACACACTTTTTCTTTGTTGGTATTATGTATTAATGATACAATACATATATGTATATATAGAATAACACTATATTTCCGGTAGATACTCAAAATACGAAGTTATAAATCTAGCACCGAATTGAACCGAGAGCTAACATACACCGACTGGACTGTTTCACATTGACATCTCAAATGCCGAGAGCTAATCCTACCTTCAATAAATTAATAAAAATCTGATAAAGATTAAGTATCCATTCCGAAACAGGTATTTACAGTTCACTGTCGTTTGAAGCGAACTCGTGTATTGGATTTGCGACTACATACGATCCTTTGTGCCGAATGAGGTTTTAAGTTGAAGGAATAAAGTTGATAATAATACAAACTTGGGACTTTCCATTCAGATTGTATAACATATGCCACAAGGATTCGTTGTTTCTGTCTGTTATGAAATTAGCTCTAGTCATGTCCGGAATATATTTTGTGGGTATATTAATTAATAATGATAATAACTACTAATGGTTACGTACACATGGACAGGTCCAAGCGGAAACAGAAGGGTAGGAAAACCTAAAGACCGCTGGATCGACGAGATACATAAAACTGCCGGTACAGACTGGACTCAGAAGGCAAAAAATAGGAAAAGATGGAGACAGTTGGAGGAGGCCTATACCCGAGAAGGGGCCACGTCTTTAATAGTATAAGCATTTTTTTATTTATTTTGTTATTTTTGCATACAAGAAAGGCATGTAAATAAAGGCTATAATAATAACAATAATAATGGTTACGTAAAATATGAAAAATATATTCTTTAATTTTGATTTTAACATTATTATAAATGTTTGAAAAATTATTTACTAATAAAAATCTAAACTAGAAAAATTTCACGTTTTTTATAAGTGAATTTTTTCTACTTTAGATTTTCATTAGTATGAAAAATATATCAAATATTTATATCAATCTAAAAAACCTACAATTGAATAAATTTTATAGGGTATTTTTATTGTTACCAAATACCACATAAGTTGCGATCAATGTTATCTTTTTCAAATTGTATAGTTGATCTAGCATAAATATTCTGAATTTACATCTTAATATTCATAACCAAGAGATTCCTACATTCCAACAAGATAGTCTTTGATTTGAAGTTCACATTTACTGCTAATTACTTAAAATATGTTGTATTATTTACAGGCGAAAAGAAAACAACTTTGGGTGCCTTTGATAGAAAAAGCGGTTGCTAAGCTACACGGATGCTACGAAGCGCTAGTCTCTGGAAGAGCTATCGAAGGTAATAAATAATCCTAAACAAAAAAAATGTTCAACAATATCAACTACTATGTAAAGTGCAAATCGATTATTGATTTAGCGATCTAAATTAATGATTTTTGTATTACCCAGTAGATTTTACTGTCAGCAAAATCCTTAAACGTCAATTAAAAATTTTAGTTTCGTTCAAATCACATTCATCAATGACTGGCTGAAAGGGTATTGAAACCATAACTGTAATACAAATTATTAAAAAAAGAAAACTTAAAATTTACTAGGTAGTAGACCCATATGTAGGGTCGCCTGGGTAGGTACCACCGCCTTTCTTATTTCAGCCGTGAAACAGTTCGCTGTGTTTCGGATTGAAGGGAAAGGTAGCCAGTGTAATTACTGGGCATGGACGGCATTTCATCTTAGGCCTCAGGATGAGCACCTGCAGTATCAAGATTTTTTCCTTGTTATTGCAGGTGTCTATAGGCGTCGGTAACTGCTTACCATCAGGTGGGCTGTCAGCTTATTGGTCATCTAGTTGTATAAAAAAATATATAAAAAACTACTACTACTACAATAAAGTTATATTTGACGTTCGGTTGGTCGGTGGTTTGTTACTACTTGCTATAAAGGCTATGACGAATCCCGGCAGAAGCAAATTGTTGCGTGATGAGTGAGTACGACCTTTTGTTACGAGTCATGGATGTTTATTTAGTATATTTTCTAATATTTATAGACATGCTTATTAATAGTTCTCCGTAATCTAGTATCCACAACACAAGCTCTGAATGATGCTTACTTTGCGCTGGATAGTAGGTGTGAGTGTATGAATATTGAGAGGAGCTCGGTGGCGTATTGGTTTGAGCGCTCTGGTTTCGATACTAAAAACAAAGCAACTTTCGCCATGGTCGATCCTGGGATGGGTCAATCAAAGTTTGTTATCTCGAGCTCCTCCGTGCTTCGGAAGGCACGTTAAGCCGTTGGTCCCGGTTGTTCCTGCGACCGCTTTAACCCACCAACCCGCATTGGGCCAGCGTGGTGGTGTTATGGCCCAATCTCCTCATGTGTTTCTCCCATGTAGGAAGGCCTGTGCCCAGCAGTGGGACGTATATAGACTGGTGAAGATGATGAAATTTTATATATATTATTGTTATTGTTATTTATTGATCCCAGGGCTCTGCACCCTAACAGGGGCGCCTTGCGAGTCTGTATCCTTAGAAGCGGGCGGGGCGGGCGGCGGCGCACCACTAGAGCATTTATAGACATTTTTATTAATAGTTCTCCGTTATCTAGTATCCATAGCACAAGCTCTGAATGATGCTTACTATTCGTTGGATAATGGGTGTGAGTGTATGAATATATTGTTATTTATTGATCCCAGGCCTCTGCACCCTGACGGGGGCGCCTTGCGAGTCGGTCTCCCTCCAAGCGGGCGGGGCGGGCGGCGGGGCGGGGGGCGGGGCACCTTTGGAACAGCTGGACCGGGACCTGGTGTGGGCTCAGCTGCTGTCGTCCCGGCAGGCCTGCTTCCTGATGGGGGCTAGCTGCGGCGGCGGGAACATGAAGGTCAGTGCCACTTGCGACGAACAGACACGCCGCTACGTTAAATCTATACTAGTACTGTCGTGATTTAATTAATTAACTGCCTAATTGTTTTGTATACTAGGTGGTAGGCCCGTATGTAGGGTCGTCTGGGTAGGTACCGCCGCCTTCTTATTTCAGCCGTGAAACAGTTCGCTGTGTTTCGGATTGAAGGGAAAGGTAGCCAGTGTAATTACTGGGCATGGACGGCATTTCATCTTAGGCCTCAGGATGACAACGCACCTACAATATCAAGTGATTTTTCCTTGTTATTGCAGGTGTCTATAGGCGGCGGTAACCACTTACCATCAGGTGGGCCGTCAGCTTGTTTGTCATCTAGTTGTATAAAATAAAATCCTTTTGAAAGTATAATAGAAAAATAAGATAATAATGATAACATTGAATAATATTATTTCACATGGCAACACTGGCTGTCAATTTCGCAGGTGACTTGTGGCGTATTGGGTAGAGTAGTGGGGATAAACTCGGGGAGGGAGTTTAGTTAAAGGTGGACGGGCCGCTCGAAGCGGCAGTGTGACTTGTGCTCCCGAAGAGGTTGTATAGTTTGTTAAGTTTATTTAGGACGACAGTGCTGTAACTGTGAGGTTACAGAATAGAGAAGTGTCAACTGGATACCTGACTATGGTTTACGCGACAATACTAGCTGACCTAGCGAACTTCCTACCGCGTGTCCAATATTTATACGATACTAACGTCACTCAATTGTTTCGCCTTCCCGGAACCCCTCCACTAACACTTAAACTTTATGGCATGGTATTAAAGTTCAAATTCACTTTTAAGTATTATTACCAATCTTTTGTATGGGGGTAATGAAGAGTGTTGTTTTTAGACTTTTTCAGGCAATTTTTTAAATTTTTCACTCCGTAAGAACCATACTCGTACTTCAAGGAATATTATAAAAAAAAATTAGCGAATCGGTTCAGCTGCTCTCGAGATTTTAGCAATACATTGAGTTATAGATTATAATGCTGAAGAGTTTGTTTGTTTGGTTGAACGCGCTAATCTCAGGAACTACTGATTCAAATTGAAAAAATCTTTTTGTGTTGGATAGTCCATTTATCGAGATATTATATAGGCTACTAGCTGACCCCGAAAACGTTGTTTTGCCATAAAAAATATATAAAAAAAACCGATTCTCAGACCTACTGAATATACATATAAAATTTCATAAAAATCGGTCAAACCCTTTCGGAGGAGTATGGAAACTAAATTTGTGACACGAGAATTTTATATATTAGATGTAAACCAGTCCAGTAAGACTAATACCAGATGAGCATCAATGAAAAATGTTGCAAAAACGAGGGGAAAAAATATTCATTTTGGTTAAAGTTACGCAAAAATTATGTACGTAAGAATTGCGCTCCTCTAAAAGTTCTAAAAAAAAGTCCACGACAGCATTATGTCTATCTTTTGAAATTAAAGTTAGCCGTTGGTTGTTACTGCAACCGCTTTAACCCACCAACCCGCACTGGGCCAGCGTGGTGGTGTTATGCATGGTCATTTCACTCCGTATATTTCTAGGAGTAATGTTAGTTTTTAACCGACTTCAAAAACGAGAAGGTTCTCAATTCGGCCGGTATGTTTTTTTTTATCTTTACTAACTAGAAGGCGCTGCACGGTTTTGCATTGCGTTGATGAGTTTTACCAAGCATATTTCTTAGTATAACATATTTAGTATTATTTATATTTAATATCTAATAACTTATGGGATGTTCTTAAACAATAATGTTTAATGATTTACTGACCAGCCAGGGGCGCTTTCGTAGCTAACTCAACTTAGTTTATTTATGGTGCTATAGCCCAAACTTCCATGTTTCCCCCATGTAGGAAGTGTGCCCAGCAGCGGGACGTATATAGGATGGTGATGATGATTCACTGACAGCTCGTTGACTTTTCTTCAGGTGGACGAAGAGGAATACCAGAGGCTGGGTTTGAGGCCCCGTCACGCGTACTCCGTGCTGGACGTTGTGGAGGTAATTAATAGTTAACCTTATTGAGCGTGCAATAATAAAGAGTAAAGATAAGATAATATAAGATAAGATTTTTATTTGTAAAACACGAGTAAACATCATTTTTACACAATTTTATGTTACATGTAAAACATTTAATTTCTCAAAATTCCACTATAATTTTAATGTCACAATATTTCTGGACACAGTAAACGCAGGGGAGGCACAAAACATCCCATTGGGTCGAAGTGCATTGTGACTTAGCTATAGCCCCACAGTAAGATAAGATAAGATAAGAATGTCACAATAACATATTCATGTTCTTATTAAACTTTATTAAACGCACACACTACAACTCGAGCGTGCTAAGAGAGCACTCCTCAAAATAATGCTGTATCTACCGAGACGCTATCCGACCGAATTACTGTACGCAAATGCTAAAGTGCTCACAGTACGTGGGCTTTTTATCTACAATTGTACCAGAAGATAGCATCGTACAACCGCTTCACTATTGCTGGTAAATAAACGCAGACCTCGCTGTCCAATTCCGGTAACCAAAAGTACCTATGTTCAACGCTTCTTCAATTTCTTGGCACCAAAAATGTACAATTCCCTAAATGACAAAATTAATATTTTAAACTGTACTAATCACCAGCTTAAGACAAAATTATCCAAATTCATACAAAGTTTGGGATTTGAGGGAATTGAAAGCTACCTTAAACCGATAAGCTAATGCAACACTTCACATCACACACACACACACACATACACACACACACACATACACACACACACACACACACACACACACACACATACACACACCCAATCACACACACACCCAATCACACACACACACACACACACACACAAATATTTTTTTATATTTTGTTGTCAAAAAGTGTAATTAATATTTAAAATCCTCTTGCTGTACATAAGAATTATAATATTGTGAACTTTATTGGGAAGGAACTGGCTCCTGAAATACAGATTATACTAGCTTAGGAGTCAGGGCTACAATTTACTGTTGTGGCTTGTTCTTGGTACAATAAAGATTTATTATTATTATTATTATTATTATTGTGGTTTAAAACCCGTCAAGCATTCCAGACACAATTGATTTTTCAATTGTCATAGCCCTCCGGTGGGATAACGCCGCTTGAGGGATTAAATATACATTAATTTCATAAAATACATTACATTATGAGCCACTTTTTAAGAGTTTCTTAATTTATAACTAGGAAGATCTTTTAATAGCACAGCTGTACAGGCAAATTATTGTACATCCTTATAGCAGACCGTACATGCCGTCTAAAATTGTCTATGGTTTCTTTGAAATCTATCTAAATTTAAGTGACAGCTCTAAACAGATTCTTGCTATCTTTTTCCCATTACATATTGCGAGAAAGAGATATACTGTACTTAAATTTAGAATTAAAGTGTGTCTCCAGAGTTAGGCCCATTAACCCGTCAAGCATTAGATTCCAGACACATTTGATTTTTCCATTGTCATCGCCCCCCGGTGGTATAACGCCGCTTGACAGATTAATGTCCGACTGTTAGGTGGCGGGGCCGACGCGGCTGCTGCGCCTGCGCAACCCGTGGGGGCACTACACGTGGCGCGGCGCCTGGGCCCACGGCTGCCCGCGCTGGACCGATGACGTCAGGCGGGCGCTGCGGGCCCACGCCGGCGACGACCGCGACCACGGACTCTTCTGGATCAGCTTTGACGACGTGCTCAGGTGAGGGCGACACCGCCACCACGGACTCTTCTGGATCAGCTTTGACGACGTGCTCAGGTGAGGGCGACACCGCCACCACGGACTCTTCTGGATCAGCTTTGACGACGTGCTCAGGTGAGGGCGACACCGCCACCACGGACTCTTCTGGATCAGCTTTGACGACGTGCTCAGGTGAGGGCGACACCGCCACCACGGACTCTTCTGGATCAGCTTTGACGACGTGCTCAGGTGAGGGCGACACCGCCACCACGGACTCTTCTGGATCAGCTTTGACGACGTGCTCAGGTGAGGGCGACACCGCCACCACGGACTCTTCTGGATCAGCTTTGACGACGTGCTCAGGTGAGGGCGACACCGCCACCACGGACTCTTCTGGATCAGCTTTGACGACGTGCTCAGGTGAGGGCGACACCGCCACCACGGACTCTTCTGGATCAGCTTTGACGACGTGCTCAGGTGAGGGCGACACCGCCACCACGGACTCTTCTGGATCAGCTTTGACGACGTGCTCAGGTGAGTCTATTGGATCAGCTTTCATGACATCCTCGGGTGAGCGGGACGTCAAATTTCACCCCCATATCGGATCTCCTTGTCTAACACGCAAGTTTATGTGGTTGTGAGTCAGGTATTCATGAATATTTTTCTAAAATTCTTTCAGTTTCGTAATTGTAATAGTGTAAAATTAACTATAGAACCTAAAAAAAGGTTTATATTCCCCATTGAGAACTAAGCCAAAAGGTGAATGAAGAAATCACGTAAAACTTCTATCATTAGTGACCATCACTGACAAAATCTTGACTCAACTGCACTTCGATCGCCATACACAGTCCAATCGACATGATCCAATAGGCTTCATCGAGCCAAAAGAATTCAATATAAATTGTTCTGTGTATTCAGGCGAGTGTGAAGCTATGGGCCCACGGGTGTCCGCGCTGGATTTACGACGCGAGGAGAAATTCATAGGGCTATCCCAATTCCTCGCTAGCTCATTGGTTAGAGCAGTCACCCGGATCGCTCCACAGTCACGGGCTCAATTCCATCCACGACAATATTTAGTTAAATTTAAAAACAGTAATAAAAGACTCCCACGTATGTTTTTATAATCTTGGGAATTCGAAGCATACCTGGGATGACTTAACATGATGGTAAACAATTTTAACTTTGACTAAATAAGTTGTACTACGTTCGCCATATATATGTAGGATGACAACTTCGGTCTATAGTGCGAGCGAGAGACATATATGTGTGAAAGAAAAAAGAGGTACTATGAGGCGGAATGAGGTAAGACGATTAAGTGCTCGAGGTTGTAAAATTAGAAATAAACTGTTTGAAGTGTGATTCTGCCTTTCTCTCACGGCCCCAATCCCACATAAATTTTTCTCTTAATACACTTACTGACAAAAATATTGTCTTTTTCTCAGGTACTTCGACTGCATAGATATATGCAAGGTGCGAGTAGGATGGCACGAAGTCAGACTTGCCGGTATCTTGCCACCAATGTCT
Organism: Nymphula nitidulata; assembly: GCA_947347705.1. NCBI lineage: Eukaryota > Metazoa > Arthropoda > Insecta > Lepidoptera > Crambidae > Nymphula > Nymphula nitidulata. The sequence continues at coordinate 15,942,526 of OX374636.1, forward strand.
TCGACGAGGCATCTCACTTGTCTGTTGTTGACTGCCACTCAACCCACTGAGGTGGATTTCACGTTGTTTCAAGAAGGACAGAGGTGAGACTTGGAATAACGGTCATTTAAGCTTTATTCTTATTTCAGTATCAAAATAAATGAGACAAAATACGTAAATTATATAGAGTATTTTTAATTTTTTTTTTTAATGTCAAACATAAGTATAGATTCATGATATTTATTTCAGAAATTCAGAAAAGAGCCAACGCTCTCAACTAGATCTTTGCGTAGTTGTGTTCAGAACTAAGTCAGGGCCCAACGCGCAAGTCGGCAAGTTGGTGGCGCACAGCAAAAGACAGGTATATTTTTGGTTAATATTCCCTGTGTAGGTCCGGCAAAGGGTTCAAGCCCATAAGCCATGCCTTAAGTATTTTCTTTAATTCGGCAAATATTACATCAAAATGTTGGTGTAACACTTTTCAATAACCACGATAAAATTCTAACGTTTTTTACATCAAATTCTTAAAATGATTTTTCAATTGCACGTCAACACAAACACTTGCTCCTCAAAACTACCCCAATTTTATAACACAACGTTCATCATCATCATCATCATTTCAGCCGAGAGACGCCCACTGCTGGGCATAGGCCTCTCCCAAAGATCTCCATACCGATCGGTTCTCACAACGTTCGCTCAGACGCAATTTTAATTATTGTAAGAAAAATTTTGACTGACACCATCAAATCGCGTCAAAAACTCCACAGGTATTTTTTCAGTTCTTTCTATAAAAAGGAAGGCAAATGGTCAAACCCATAGAGCCATGTCATTTGCAAATTTGCAATTCTGAAGTCGTATTGCAATGCGGGTATAACCACATTTCAATGTATCTAACGAGAGTTTAGCGCCAAATATATGGTATCAGTCTTCTTGATGTTACTTTTATTAGGTCTATATCCACGATAAAACTGTCAACGTTTTTTAAGTTTTTCAAAATGATTCTCCATATTGCTCATCACTTATTTCACAAAACTACACCTAAAACTACACCTATTGTCTATGCGCTCAGACAGAATTGTTTTAATCATTGTAATATAGATCGGTGACACACACTCGGTAATTTTTTCCCACTCTCTTTTAAAGGGGAAAAAGAAGGAAAAGGGAAAGGGAATGAAAATATATTTTCTCTTTACTGCTTTATAAAATACTAGCTTTTACCTGCGGCTACGGCTGCGTGGTTGTCGGTTATCGCTCCAAAAAGTAGTTCAGTGGTTTAGGCGTGAAAGCGCAACCAACAATGAAACTCACTTTCGCATTTAAAATATTATTTAGGATGTTTTTTAACCGTTAAATATCTTTTTATATGAAATTTAAATTGCCTTTGCTTAATTTTTAACATGCTGTAGTATTTCATATTATTCGCCAATGTTGCGTGTACAATAATATAGATCTAACTATACCTCAGGTCCGTGGCTTCGTCGGCTGTCATAAGATGCTGGAAAAAGGCTTCTACCTCGTAGTCTGTCTGGCCTTCAACCACTGGCACACCGGCCTCGAACTCGCTGACAGCTCAGCGTGGCCTCGACACGTTCTCGCGGCGCATTCATCTAAGCCTCTAGCTGTTGAAAGGCCTTCTTTACATCCCCATATACTGGCGGATGCGATAATAGGCCTCACGCTTGCAAGAGGCCAGCGCCACGAAGGCCGGCAGGGGATGACGGCGTATTATTTAACTAAGGTACGTTTTTTGCTATTTTTTTATTTCATTTTATAGGTCGATGTGAGCTATGAATGTTATGTTAATGGTTGATATTACAATCAGAGTTTGACAAAATTATATAATAATCACAGATAATAAAATAGAAGCATTTTCTAAGAATACATTATTTAATATATATTTTATAGCAATTGTTTATTTATTCAAACTTTAATTGCACTAAATAAGTTACAATTTGGCGGACTTAATGCCATTAGGCATTCCCTACCAGTCAACCGAGAAGTTGAGTCCAAAAAGATTAAATAGGCAGTGCAAAAACAAATGTTTTAAATATCAAAATATACAACACAATTACATGTGAATATAAATATACACAATAAAACAAATAAATATTGTTAAGATGTATTATTTATTATGGATGAATACACAATTAGTAAATACATATTAATTTAATACAGAAATAATAAGGATAGGTATATCAATTGGATAAAGGTGGAGACTCCAAAAAAAATTGCGAATTGACCGCTTAAAAACCAGTTTGTTTTTGGCCTCCTGAATTTTCAGAGTTAATAGTATTACCAAAAAAGTACTATTGTTAACGTTTTATAAAAGACTAGATACACCCGGCATGGTTTGCCTGTAAAGAGAAAACTGTTAGTTTTTGTAATAGAAATAAAAAAGTTTATGACATCCAGGAACCTTCTGGGGGTTCCAGGAACACCCGACCAAACTGATCAATGGTTTCGGAACGCTGGGTCAAAAACGTTGATATTTATTTATATAGGTAGATATTTCAATGGATATTGAATATTATATTTCAATCTTACATTACATGTTTAATAACGAAAGCGAAGGAAAACAAAGGCTTTCTTACTTCACTTACCAAAGAAAACTAAGAATGAGCTATAATTATGTCGGTGTTTCATATTCGAGGAAAAAAAACACACGTTTTCTCATAATGTATTCATATTAGCAATTAAATAAATTTATGTAAATAGGTAAATTACTATAACATCAATATAGATTTTAATTCGTCACGATAAATATATCAATTAATATTATCCATCTCTATTGCCAATAGATAACTACATAATTATCAATTTTAATATGATACGAAAATATGAATCACCAATAATCATGACTATATTGATACGTATTTTCATCGCTCAATACAACGACTCCGTGGCGCAACGGTAGCGCGTCTGACTCCAGATCAGAAGGTTGCGTGTTCAAATCACGTCGGGGTCAAAATTTATTTTTTATTTTTGTTTAGTTTAAAGCATCGTTTCCGATTTGTATTATTTCCGGTGATATGCCTTATTTTATGACGTTTTTTTTTAAATCTAGATTTTTAGTTCTAAAAAAAATAAACTTATACGAGGTCAAGTAATTTTCTTTTCTTGTTATTCGTTTAGAGTAGGACAGAAAATGTTTTTATATTGTATTACGAGAAGTAAACCGTTTTTTAACTAATAAAACTGTATGTAGGTGTCCAGTTTAGTAAATTACCAGCGGTTTGTTAGTCTAATAGATTCTAATTACATCAGATTTTTTGTGAAATGGAAATAGCAAATAAAGCTTTATAATAATTAGGAAAAAGAACTGGACTAGAAATAAATTCATGAAAAAAATGTCCTGCTACCTGAACCGAACCTAAACCCTTTCACTATACGGGTTACTGCTCTCACCACTGAGCTACCAAGGACTTTAGATGATTCCATGAATATCTTCTAGTCTGTCTGTATTTGCGTTATAAGCTAATTCACAACCTCGAAATTATTCATTATTTTAAAATATATTGCTGTAACGGTACCTGATAAAACTGTTTCGACCAGATTTTGTTTTCGATATCAAATAATCCGTCATTTAAGGGATAAAATATTTTAAAGGGTTGCCGTATTTTAAATTTAACTTAACACTAGGTGGTAGACCCATATGTAGGGTCGCCTGGGTAGGTACCACCGCCTTTCTTATTTCAGCCGTGAAACAGTTCGCTGTGTTTCGGATTGAAGGGAAAGGTAGCCAGTGTAATTACTGGGCATGGACGGCATTTCATCTTAGGCCTCAGGATGACAACGCACCTGCAATATCAAGTGCTTTTCCTTGTTATTGCAGGTGTCTTTAGGCGGCGGTAACCGCTTACCACCATGTGGGCCGTCAGCTTGTTTGTCATCTAGTTGTATAAAAAAAAAAAAAAAAACTTGCCAGTTTGTGCGATCGGTTTCCGATTAAGTACAGATTCCCTTTTTTTTCGAGGAGAAATCCGACTACAGCGTGTGTGGGGCAGCTCAAAAGTAACAGTTACACGTAAAAAGTAAGATTAGTATGAAAATTGGTAATTTATTTTATGTAGAAAACGACTCTTTTACTGTAATATGACAGTTTATTACACAACAAATAAAAGAAAGTCTTCTTTTTCATTCTTGAAATCTCACTCAAGAATAATTACAATTTATTTTAAAATTGTGATAAAAATTATGAAATTAGTAGGTACATGTATACCTTCACCACTCTGGTTAATATTAATTTTACTATGCCATAAAACAGCCAGCGCTTACAAGGCATTGGGAATATACTAAAACTCCCCGGTAACTCCACTGCCCTTCGCGGGGGTAGCCTGGGCTCTGCCGAAAGCAATTTCACCATCCCGAGTACAGATACCCTAATCTTTAAGGTACCTGTTAGGAGTGTTGACAGATACCGTTAAATAATATCGGTGGCACAGTTAGCGAAAGTCACTGTGCCACCTTTTCCTTCACAGCTAAACCACTGAACTGATTTAGATGAAATTTTGGCATAGATATAGATTACATCCCGAGAAAGGACATAGGTTATCTTTTCACGCGATACCCGACATCCACGCGGGCGCACACTAGTTTATTATAATTTGAATGTATATATTTACATTTAAATTCAGCTCAAGTAAATATAGCTAATAGTGAAAACAGAATTGATTTTAGTTTAAAAATAGTCGAGATATTTGTCTCTTTCTAAAACAATTTTTTGTATGATAAATGTATGGCGGTGTGTACCTACTGTGACGCTAGACTCCTTGTCTAACGCGTCAGCTTAGGCGGTTTTAAAAGCATCAGAATCCATACACACAATTGCTATAGACCTCCAGAGGTATAACGCCGCTTGACAGATTAAGTGGGGTATCTATTAGTATTTTTCTAAAATGATTTCAGTTTTGAAAATCGTTGCTGTGTAGTAATAATTTTTTCATCCCCCCATCTCGGAAAGTATTTTTTTGCTCTTCGATATCTGAGTGCAAAAGCCGTTTTTATCCGCTAGAGGATAAAGTAAAATTGAATTTAGAACATCGTGTGTACTAAGTTTGTGAATTCAAAACATCATTAAACCTCTTTACTTCTACCTCCATGGTGCCGAATTTATTATACAACCTTTTTTAACTTGTTAAAAACTCAGACTCGGCTCCTTCTTCGTGTACGCTTTGCGCGCGCCATATTATTTCCACGACATATTTATTAAAACCATAGGTTTATTATAACTAAAAACTTGAAAACAAGTAAAAAACCTATATGAGTAATTGTATTCTTAATTTTTGATTTTAACATTATTATAAAAGTTTGAAAAATTACTGTCCCGCGACCTGTCGCCGGATTGCGAAAGGTCGCGGGTTCGATTCCCGCCTCAGGACGTGAAATTTTTCTAGTTTTACATTTTAATTACTGAGTAATTCTAGCGTCGAAGAAGTTTATTTGACGCCAACAGAATTGACTGAAACTGCTAATAATGCACAAATGTTTTTTTTGCATTGAGCCATTTCCTCGTTGAGGTGGGATGAAAAGTTACGTGTTGTACTCTTGTATAACAAATAACTATTTCATCCCCCCATCTCGGAAAGAGTATTTTTGCTCTTCGATATCTGAGTGCAAAAGCCGTTTTTATCCGCTAGCGGATAAAGTAAAATTGAATTTAGAACATCGTGTGCAATAAGTTTGTGAATTCAAAACATCATTAAACCTCTTTACTTCTACCTCCATGGTGCCGAATTTATCATACAACCTTTTTTAACTTGTTAAAAACTCAGACTCGGCTCGTTCCTTGTGTACTTTTTGTTTAATTTGTTTTGCGCGCGCCATTTTTTTCACGACATTTTTGTTAAAACCATAGGTTTAAAACAAAAAACTTGAAAACAAGTAAAAAACCTAAAATGAGTGATTCTAGCGTCGAAGAAGTTTATTTGACGCCAACAGAATTGACTGAAACTGTTAATAATGCGCAAATGTTTTTTTTGCATTGAGTCAAAGGTTCCTTACGGTCCATATTCCGCAAACATTACCAATGATAAGAACAGTGAAAACGCCTTGACCGAATTGAATACGGCGCTATAAATATATAATATGCACCATTTATGTGCAATCATAACACCTGGTGGTAAGCGGTTACCGCCGCCTATAGACCAGTAATAACGAGGAAAAATCACTTGATATAGTAAGTGCGTTGTCATTCTGAAGCCTAAAACAGTTACAAAACCTCCCTTCGAGCCGAAACACAGCGAACTGTTTCACGGCTGAAATAAGAAAAGCGGTGGTACCTACCCATACGACCCTACATACGGGCCTACCACCTAGTATCACTTACCATAATGGTATTCCCTATTTAATATGGTATTTTATTAATTTTGTTTTAAAATAATCTATAGTGATTATTACTTTTGTCCAGGGTTGGGCAGGCTTGGTGGTGATGGTGGAGAACCGCCACACGGACAAGTGGATCCACGTGAAGTGCGACTGCCAGGAGAGCTACAATGTAGTCTCCACCAGGGGAGAGCTGAAGACTATTGATTCTGTACCCCCTTTACATAGGTATGTAAACAATCGAAATTTATTTTTTCAATGTGTTAAAGTTTTTAAAAACGTATTGGCCCTATTTCTGGAGAACACATGCTTAGTTTAAATTTAAGTTCAGTGTATCTCTTTCTCTCAAATTGAATACGAAAAGGATGGCTGTCATATAATTTGACATTTAGAAACGTGCGTTAAATTTTTGGCCTTATTGAACGTTATAAAATGCAGTGGTTAGAAAGCACCTCCTTATATGCCGTCTAAAATTGTTTATGGTTTTTTTGAAATGTATCTAAATTTAAGTGACAGCTCTAAACAGATTCTTGCTATCTTTTCCTATGACTTATTTTGAGAAAGAGATATACTTTACTTACATTTAGAATTGAAGTGTGTTCCCAGAATTAGGCCCATTGAACTATTATCGTGGAACACGGTAGTGTAGTGGACTAAGCGCTATGGTTAAAAAAACCATTTAAGTTTCGATTAAAGAAAATGTATCGGATTATTTTATTTTGTTGCAATCTTAATGAGTGTGAAAAACACGGCGCTAAAACCCATCACAACTCGTTTCATTTACTCCGTCGCTAAACCTCGTGTACAATAGGTAGTTTAGCGTACTGTGGGTTAAGTCTGCTATTTATTTTCCTAAACGGATAGGCTGCGGTTCGGTATCGTTACCAATGCGGTTGTAATACAAAGAGGTGTTCCACTAATTTTGCTTATAAAGCCGGAACGCTAATTTTGGACAGTTCGAACAAATAACTATCGGTGGGTTTCGGCTGCCACAAATGTTAAATAATTAGCAGAATACGAAACATTGATTGAAACATTGGTTCGCGTTACGTTTTTTTAGTAGAATACCAAACTGATGTGTTTTGGTTTATTAAGTATGTTTTTAGTAATAGTTGTCATAATGAATAGTTGTTTTAATTGATGTCAGCAATCTAATATCATAAACAGTTTAGATAATTTTGAAAAAAAATTGACTATTTTTTAAAATTTCTTATACAGTACAACTTCAACAATATTCCATATATTTTAAGTTTAAATTGTTTTTATAAGTAACATTTGCGTATATTTTTCGAATTTGTGAAAAATAGCGCCATATTCAAACTTGGCAACATCCCAATTGGGGGGCTGTAATGTATATGTTTTTCTTGGCAGACAAGTAATAATAGTGCTGACCCAGCTGGAAGGCAGCGGGGGGTTCTCGATCGCCCACCGGCTGACGCACCGTCTGGCCGGAGGCGCCAGGCTGCAGGACTGGGCGCCCCACGCCGACGGCGAGCCCCGCCACCGGCCGCCGCTGGCCCGCCGTCTGTACGGGCTCCACGCGCCCAGGCTCATCACCTAGCCCGGTACACCGTCCACTACTACGAGCCCGCCACCGGCCGCCGCTGGCCCGCCGTCTGTACGGGCTCCACGCGCCCAGGCTCATCACCTAGCCCGGTACACCGTCCACTACTACGAGCCCGCCACCGGCCGCCGCTGGCCCGCCGCCTGTACGGACTCCACGCGCCCAGGCTCATCACCTAGCCCGGTACACCGTCCACTACTACGAGCCCGCCACCGGCCGCCGCTGGCCCGCCGTCTGTACGGGCTCCACGCGCCCAGGCTCATCACCTAGCCCGGTACACCGTCCACTACTACGAGCCCGCCACCGGCCGCCGCTGGCCCGCCGCCTGTACGGACTCCACGCGCCCAGGCTCATCACCTAGCCCGGTACACCGTCCACTACTACGAGCCCGCCACCGGCCGCCGCTGGCCCGCCGTCTGTACGGGCTCCACGCGCCCAGGCTCATCACCTAGCCCGGTACACCGTCCACTACTACGAGCCCGCCACCGGCCGCCGCTGGCCCGCCGCCTGTACGGACTCCACGCGCCCAGGCTCATCACCTAGCCCGGTACACCGTCCACTACTACGAGCCCGCCACCGGCCGCCGCTGGCCCGCCGTCTGTACGGGCTCCACGCGCCCAGGCTCATCACCTAGCCCGGTACACCGTCCACTACTACGAGCCCGCCACCGGCCGCCGCTGGCCCGCCGCCTGTACGGACTCCACGCGCCCAGGCTCATCACCTAGCCCGGTACACCGTCCACTACTACGAGCCCGCCACCGGCCGCCGCTGGCCCGCCGTCTGTACGGGCTCCACGCGCCCAGGCTCATCACCTAGCCCGGTACACCGTCCACTACTACGAGCCCGCCACCGGCCGCCGCTGGCCCGCCGCCTGTACGGACTCCACGCGCCCAGGCTCATCACCTAGCCCGGTACACCGTCCACTACTACGAGCCCGCCACCGGCCGCCGCTGGCCCGCCGCCTGTACGGACTCCACGCGCCCAGGCTCATCACCTAGCCCGGTACACCGTCCACTACTACGAGCCCGCCACCGGCCGCCGCTGGCCCGCCGTCTGTACGGACTCCACGCGCCCAGGCTCATCACCTAGCCCGGTACACCGTCCACTACTACGAGCCCGCCACCGGCCGCCGCTGGCCCGCCGCCTGTACGGACTCCACGCGCCCAGGCTCATCACCTAGCCCGGTACACCGTCCACTACTACGAGCCCGCCACCGGCCGCCGCTGGCCCGCCGCCTGTACGGGCTCCACGCGCCCAGGCTCATCACCTAGCCAGGTCAGAGCATCTATTACATAGCCACGTCAGAGCATCTACTACGAAGCCAGGTCACAGCATCTATTACCAGTAACCAGTGGGGCAGCTGCCAAAATCCATTTGAATCTACATTTTGATCGCTTAAGACGGTAACGTTGTCATTTTGAAAGCGTTATAGCATTTACTATGTGTATAAAGTCACGAAGTCGACAATGAATGAGTAAATTGTAAAATGCCTGGCTACCTAAGTATTGTAACCTGGCTACGCAATAGATCCTTTGACCTACGGAGGTCAGAGCATCTGCTACGAAGCCAGGTCAGAGCATCTGCTACGAAGCCAGGTCAGAGCATCTATTACATAGCAAGGTCAGAGCATCTATTACATAGCAAGGTCAGAGCATCTATTACATAGCAAGGTCAGAGCATCTACTACGAAGACAGATCAGAGCATCTACTACGGAGACAGATCAGAGCATCTATTAAATAGCCAGGTCAGAGCATCTACTACGTAACCAGGTCAGAGCATCTATTACTTAACCAAGTCAGAGCATCTACTACATAGCCAGCGGGGCGGCCGCATTTATCCATTTAAATCTACATTTTTATCGTTTATGACGTTACGTTGCCATTTTGACAGCGATATAGCATCCACTATATGTATAAAGTCACGAAGTCGATAATGAATGACTAAATTGTAAAAAGCAGACTGTTTTTGTCCAATGCATTTAAGCGGTCACCCCGAACGTCTATTAAGTAGCGAGGTCAGTCCGTCTATTACGTAGCCAGCGGGGCGGCCGGCCAGTTGAATCTTATTTTTTTTCATAATGACGTCACTTTGTTATTGTGACAGCGATATAGGAATCACCATACGTATAAAGTCACGATATCGATAATAAATAAGAAAATGGTAAAAAACAGACTGTTTTTCTGGAAATTGTGTCAAATGATACCATGTCGATACCAATGCATTTAGGCGGTAACCCCGTAGGTCAGAGCATCTATTGCGTAGCGAGGTCAGAGCATTTATTATGTAGCCAGGTCAGAGCATCTATTATTTAATAAGTAGCCAGATCAGAACATCTTTTAAGTAGTTAGAGCAGTGCGGATCACCCGCGATTTTTACAGCGTGTAATAGGAAAAAATATTAAAATCAATCACCGATTACAGTATCGGAATTCTTGGGAAATGGGCTACATTTTCCGGTACTGAATATAACAAAAATCCCATGATTTACCAGGAATTTCAATGCCGGGAATTCCCGGGAATAATGAAAAAAGTAATAAGAAACAATTATATAAAAGCCTGATGACGTACGACGTCGCTATTTGGCTTAATTTCATCGTTTAAAAAAAGTTATACTCATAACTGCAGTACTCATTCTTTTTTTTTTAATTCCAGGTCCTATATCTACTGTTACTTTTGACCTTGATCTGCATCTCAACACAGCCTTAAAACTTCGGCGGTAAGGACGACAATAGCTTGGCATGTAGAATTACTGACGATTCGGAAACTTGTAATCTTTATACAATAATAATATTGTTTAGATAATCCACTTAGAAGCAAAGAATTTTCTACTTTATTACAGAATCAATTAGGTTTATAATACGGCCCGTAATCTGTACGGACTTGTGATGGAACAGTAACAACTCCAGGATTTTAAAAGATCATAATTTTTAAAGAGTGTAATGTAAGAATATCCAAGAAAAAGAAAAGCAACCGTATTTCTATAGAATTAGAATCGTTTTTCACTTGTCAAAGACACATTATTTTTTAACTTTGAATTGGATAACATTAAAGTACTCGACTGTACAACTTGCGCTGAATTTCTAGTTCGCTCTGAACACAAATCGATTCACTGCGCACTATTACAATAACAAACGGCGGAACAATGCGGTATGGACGGTAGCTCCGGGCAGCTACGCAAGACTGCGTGATGCAACTTCATAGCGAACTGGATGTTTACGAGCTCTACCCTGACTATGCATATCTGTTTATATGATTTTATAATTAATATTAAAGAGTAATAATATAAAAAACTGAAACTATTTATGAAAAATATTGATAAATACCCAACTTATAACCACTTTAAGTTTGTTTTTTATACAACTAGATGACAAACAAGCTGACGGCCCACCTGATGGTAAGCGGTTACCGTCGCCTATAGACACCTGCAATAACATGGAAAAATTACTTGATATTGCAGGTGCGTTGTCATCCTGAGGCCTAAGATGAAATGCCGTCCATGCCCAGTAATTACACTGGCTACCTTTCCCTTCAATCCGAAACACAGCGAATAGTTTCACGGCTGAAATAAGAAAATGAATTCTGTTTTCCCTCCTAACAGTTTAACATGACGTATTTTTTTTAAATTAAATTTATTAATAAAATGTTTCTTTTTCATGCATATTCTCTATTGTCATTATTGGAATCGTACTCGACATAAAAAATTTTGTTACCGATCGAGAGTTGTTACTGTACATCGCGTTCTAGCCCAACTATAATATACCTAATAGTATAACACGGAATGGTAAAGCCTAGTTTATGTATTAAAAATAATAATTGAGAGAAAACGAGATGATTCAAGACACAATATTTTTTTCAATTATCATAGACCTCTAGAGTATAACGCCGCTTGACAGATTATAGTAAAACAAGGGCAATACCAGCTCATAGAAGTGTTTTGCAACTATTAAATGAATCTTATTCATTTGATAATATAAAAACATTTCTATGAATGTATGCAGACAACGTTCTGTATATTTGATAGATGCGAATTGACTGGCATCTATCGATTATACAGAATGATGGATATTAGTGCATAGAAATGGTTTGCCACTTTTAAAAAAAGGCTTATTCATTTTATGATTTCAGGACATGTTTATAAAATAATATAACATTGGCTGCATTATTCCATAGAAATGTCGCGAAATTATTAAATGAATAAGGTGTTTTTGAAAGTTGCAAACCATTTCTTTGAACTAATATAGCCCATGTTTTAATTAATTGTCGTAGTGATGGCACCACCCTGTATAACTGCATAGCTTAACATGGACTGGGTTCATTTAACATATTTCAGAAGGCAAATTGTTCATCTGCAAATATGTATTTTGTTTAACTCGATGAATCGGTATTGTGTGTCTTATGTCAAAGCACGTATATACCATTGCTGGCGTAGTTATATAATAAGGGAAAGGATTTGTGGTCAATTTGGTGGAACCTTTATGTTTGCTAAGAAAAGCCAAACGTTTTATGTAACATGTTTTAGTCATAAACTAGACTTTACAGGAGAACTTTTAGTTGCTTGAAATAGCACCTAAAAGAAAAATTTGTGTATAATGTTATTGGATACTGATACAAAGAGATTGGCCTAAATTACTGAAATACTCAACTGTTGTTTATCAGACTACTAAAATACCACTGTAAAGCAAAGCTTCGTCCAATTAAATTGAGGTTTTTCGCGGTAAACTCATAAGTCTGTGTCTCTAATATTGAATTGCACTACAGGTCTGGGACAATTAACTATTGAAGTATTTATAGTAATTCAGGCCCAAAAAGATATACAAGTTTAATCAGATATTGCCATTGGTTCTGAATTAAACCTTTAAATTTGATACACTAATATAGTGCCATCCTTTCCCACTCAATGTGTAAAAAAAGACAGATACATTTTAAAGTTGTCAAATTTGTGGGTTGCATACAGAATTGAGGTCATTGTCATTAAGTACGTTAGTTTAATAAGTTTTGATACTGCACAAGAGACCCATTGTTGATTGTACAGCCCATTTCATAACAGTGTTAAATAGTAATATCGTACTTATTATAAGGTGATACAGTTCAAAAATGCATGCCCTTCGATTCCACGCGAGTGCGAGTGATTCTAGTGATTAAGGACGTTCTATTGTTTTATACCAATCAAAATCTGTAGTTAACCTGTGCTATGTATGAATAATGATTAATGACGTATTTAAATTTAGAATTAGAGAAGAAACACAGCTGTTAATATTTTTTCTACTTCGCATACAATACGCGTTCCGACGGACAAATGTATCTGCACTTCTCAAATTATATCACATTTTTGTTCGAAAAATTAATGTGACGCCTTTAAAGTGTGCGTCAGTTTGCCATAGCCATTGAAAAATACTACTGTAGTCTCTCAGACGTCTATTTAGTTTTTTGAAAAGCGTTAGAAATTGCATTTATTTATACCAAAGATCCATTTGTCCGTTCGTTCGTTATATCGCTATCGTAACTGGGATTGCTATAGGACGCACTGAATGTTATTTTTGACAGAGATATTGTTAATCTCGTTACTACGGTATCTCTATATCAGTAGATATTATTCAACCTCATTGTTGTATCATAAGTGTAAAGAAGCGTTTCTGCAGGCGAATCTACTCCGTGCCAGTGTTTGTTAATATTGGCTTATGGATACTTCAATAAAATGTGGTTTCAATTGTAAATTATTACGGTAGGCGGTGAGAGAATCGCCTGTGAGAACGACGTCTGACGGATATTGTATTAGGAATAGCGTACTTTTCGGTCAAATGAAGAATGCTGTTGAAATTTTGATATGTATCTTCTATGCCTCTAGCCTTTCGAGTTTTCAACATCGTTCTTTATCTTAACGGTTTGTACATTAATTGTTATGTATATAATTTAGTGTTGTATCACGTTTTGGGCTTGGTTTTCTGGTTCAATAAATTACATTGATTATTCTTATATGGAGTGTTGACAACAAATCCACAATAAATTAAAACATGGGCTATATTAGTTCATAGTTATGTTTTTCAACTTTCAAATATCTTATCCATTTAATAAGTTCATGACATTTCTTTGAAATAATATAACATTGGCTGCATTGTTTTGGAAAGACGCATAATATACAGCCTTGCTGTATACTGACAGCCTTGTTACGTGAGGCGTGAAGTTTAATGAATATTCTTCAAATGTCTTATTAAAAATACTGCAATGAATTTTTAGGTTTGGCATGATGTCACTTGTTGAAATTCCGCCCTACTTTCGCACAATTTAATAATGTGTTTATATTGAATTTTTAATGAAATTTTTAAGCATATTTCATACTTGATTCTGTTAACATTTATTTTAATTTTATTGTATTGGACGTGATGATTTTAATTTTAATAGAACTAAGTATGAAATCAGCGATCCTATGAAAGTGATACAGTACTAAAATGTCTACATACAATATAAATAAGTTCCACTGTACATTATATGTAGTTGCTGTATTTATACATAATAGTTTCTAGGTATCATTGGAGCGAATCACTTAGTGATGGCGAAAAGTATCATTTTAATAGGTTGTACTGAAAAAGACAAAATTTTATTGACATTGAAAATGTTTGTAAACATTTTATGTAGTTTAGCGGCTTTTATTCTAATGACTTAAGTTATAAACCAGTAATTAATTTTTTGATTTACATAATTTTTTTTTTAATAAAAGCAATTTCAACCCTTCACTGCGTACTATGGTCATATGGTGTCTAAAAGCATAACTGAAAATCAATAATTCTATTGGAAAACCCGAAGTCATGTTAGTGTGTAAGTATACTTGGTCTCACTTGCTAAGAAGAACACTGATAGTATCTTAACCTTAGCCATGTACTCACTGATGGGCACTGTACACAGTAAGTCAGGGATATACGAAAGTAATAAACAGTAAAAATTTTCAAACCAATGAATTTAGACGGCTGCCCAGCAGTTTGATTGTTCATGTTCTTATGATTTTTCCATATGGTTCTCGCACTATATGAGTGAAAAGAACAAAATCATAGACACCAACACAGTCATAGTCACAATACAGTTTTTCATAAGAAGGGTTAACTCAAAAAACTTATTTTTTTTATGTATTTTATTGAAAAGGTTGTTAAATTGTAAATAAAAAACATTAAGCGCTTTACGCTACAGCTGTAGACTATTTTATTTAAAAGACATTGGCGGGTATTATTTTTACTACTTAAATTATTTTTTTAATGTTATAATGGCAAGAAATTGTGCATCTAACAAAACACATACTTATATTTTTTATTTAATCATATAAGAAATCTAAAAGTATTATGCAATATTTTTTACGTAAGTAATTTAAATAGTATAACCTGACGAAATCCATTGATTTCAGTTGTTTTTTTTTATATAATTCATCGAAAGCATAAAATTGTCCACTAACACGCATTATGCCAGTGCAGTGGTTGTATCTCTGCTTAGTATATTTTTACGGGTCACTGAATGTTATGTTTCGTAATTATGACGTCACCATGATTTGAACGAGCCTTTTTTTTCGAGCTATGTAAGGTGTTTCTCTGCGAGATAGAATCAGAAATGGGGCCATCCGTAAGAGAACCAAAGTCACTGACATAGCCACATACAATAGGATTAGCAAGTCGAAGTGGCAGTGGGCGGGGCACATAGCGCGCAGAACGGCCGGTGGGGCGTTAAAGTTCTAGAATGGCGACCACGTACTGAAAACCGATAGAAGGCCTCCCACTAGATGGACAGACGACCTGGTCATGGTCGCGGGGAGCCGTTGGATGCAGGCTTTGCAGAACCGTTTCATTTGGTAATCGATGGGGGAGGTCTTCGTTCAGTGGACATCGTAGGCTAATGAGACAAAAAAAAATCCAAATCACGTGAATTATTCAGTAGGCGTAAAGCCAAAATGGATTTCTCAGGTTAATACTGAAAACATTTTATTTATTCATTAATTTATTTATTATTGATAATACTCATTGTTATTTAAGCGTTAAAAAGTATTATTTAATAATTGAACTCTTCTTGCCATTAATTTGCTTTACAACGATGTTTTACGCTAAATAAGTTAAGTATTTGTGGCCTACAGTGTACGTGCAATATTTTACAAGTAAATTCAGTTGATTTTAATAATTAAGTGAATATTTTTGTCGATATCGGCACGAAACACCACATTACTATTATAAATAATAAAACATAAGTTAATCATTGTAGCTGTTGTATAGACGAAGTAAATAGAGGAATTTTGTACATAGTGCGTCACCAAATGTTCTCGTAATAATTTGTTGTATACATTTTTTTTATAACTGTCAAAGGTTGACACACAGATTGAATTTTACAAGATTTTATTAAAATCACCTTTTAGTTATGAAGAAGCGAAAAACACTCAAAGTAGATCCTTAATAAAAACCAAGACTGCAGCCTTCGATTTCGATCCATTTTCTTTGTTGATTTTGTCAAAAAAAACACTATTTTTGTACCGATAGTGTCTTTAAAAAAATCAAAATTATGTTTTTATGGCAAACTAAATACACTTTAAAAATAGGTGTTTCTTTGATTATTTAAAAATCAACATTGCCCAGAATTCGTAATTCCTTTAATGTCGCTATAACCGATTTTAATTACACACATATTTTTACTGACTTAGAAAATATTATGTTTATGTATGACGGTCGACTTTCATATTAGTGTAGACTGAATCGAACAGCGGATCTCTGCATCAATTAGTCAGGAGTCATTCTAATTTAAGTCTTAAGGGCCCCATATACGGTGCAATTCGTCGTAACAATCCGTTGTTTTTGACCGAACGACGAACGAAACGACGAATCGACAGTGTATGTGTTACTTGATCGAAGATAATATCGGACGTCGCAACAAAAACCCATGCAATCATGCATATCATAACGACATATTGCGATCTACGATTCGATTTGTCTCAGTCTGTGCACAGAGTACATTTTTTATACGGGTACAGAGACATCACTAGAATGAATTGGAGATCTAAACCGGTAAACTACAGGTAATCCATTCCAATAATCGAAACATTTATTTTTTCTTGCAAAGAAAATGTAAATAAAACAGCAGTTTCATAAAAAAGTTTATTTATTTTTATTTTCAAAGCAAAAAAAATTCACGCCAGGTTTTAAACCCGTATTGATGTTCATAGTAATTAATAATTTACCGCCACACAGGTAATGAAAAGAAGTTCGTTTTCCATTTTTACAATATCTCTGTCCGCATTGGCACGTCTTTGTTTAAATCAAAACGATCCGTCTGCAATCGATCGCCTGACGCGTAGCGATCGATTGCAACGATCCATCGCAACGACAGATCGCACCGTATATGGGGACCTTTAAATGAGTTTAAAGCATAACTATATCAAACCCACCTTATTTTCATGGTAAATAAGTGCCATAATATATTTTTATTCGCTATTTTAAAAAGGCTTACAATAAATATCGCTTTTAACGTTTGTTCAGAGCTCTGTATTCGGATTAGAAACGGTCAACTTGATGTTTCTAACTTGCTTATATTTTTCTTTGCAAACTAATTATTAAAATCCTATAGTCATTTTTTCTCTCTTGTCTTCCTTACACATTTACATAATATGAGGATAGACAAACACAAAAGTATATTTTGGTTTCCAACATATTTTTATAAATAACAGAAAAATATTTGTGTCGCACTTAAAACTTAAATACAAAATTCACCCAACATTGATACTTATCTCGAAGCCTTAGAGTCCATAATCTCACGTATCATTACGACATAATGCAACAATTTGTACACTATAGCGTAAGCTTTTTTAAGGTGTAATGTTGAAAAATTTGGGAAGATTTTTTCTCGTATTATTAGTGTTAAGAATCTCGTTTCGCTCTGCATTGTGCCATAATGTGCTCTGTTCCATGTTTTTGGTAAATTTTCAGGAGACGAATAATAAAAACTGTTTTTGTGTAATTTTTAAACTTTTTGTTAAAATTTTGAAATCTAAATTGTAAAAAATTTTCAGTTACAACTTTTTTGTTTAGACCTGTTTTTCTTACTACGCCAGGAATCGTTTCTTTCCAAATGGAAAGAACTTTTATTTACATATTATATGTTCACACAGATTTTTTCACTTTAAAAGTAAAGAAGTTTTTTCTAAAGTTTAATTTTGTTTACTATCAAATAGCCATCATAAATTATTACTATAATTCAAGATTTAGCTTTAAGGTTTTGAATAAAAAAGGTTGTAACTGACAAATTTTAGAAAAAAAGTCATATTTTAAAAATTTTGATGCTTTTTTTATAAAATATATATCATGACGTTTAGGAACAGAGTAAAGGCCTATTTTACACGATACCAGTTTGTTGCTTGTACCATACAATTAAATTAAACCAAAAATAACTTCCGTAGTCTAATGTGTTGTTTAGACTATGCAAGTCATTTCTTGCTTGACATTACTTGTATGCTACAAGCAAGAAACTTTCACAGTGTAAATGGGCCTTAAATATAATTGTAAAGTTTTGATATCACACTTTTTTTATTTATAAAAAAAATGTTGTGTTTTTAGCAAATGGACGCTTATTTTTCGTGTTAGTTAACGTGGATGCATGTTATGAGTATTTATAATAAGAATAAGGAATAAAAATATTTAATTTGAAGTTTTGGTACTTATTATTTACAATTTTATTATAATAATCGTTACATAAAACCACATGGCTTGCTAGGGTGGTAGCGCTAACCGTCGCTTTAGAGTTAAGAGCCTATTCTCGCCTACATCTCACCTGATGATAAGTGATGGTAAGGCTAAAGATGCTATCGAGATACACCAGGATTTTTCAACCACAGACTGGCTATCTTAGCTCCAACTGCCGGAACATAACAATGCTGTTAACATTAGATACGGCAGCAGACTTAGGTAATGGCGGTAGCTAGCCAGGCGTACTTAGAAAAGCCGTACCATCAACCAAACCGAGCAGAAAAACTCTACCCCTACGGGAATCGAACCCTGGACCTCGATCTGAGGTAGTCACATCCACTTGACTACAGAAGTGTTTAGTCTCAGTTAAAGAGTTATTGAAATTGAATTTAAACGCAATTCATTTCCTACCGCTAAGCGGAATTTAACGTTTTTATTCGCTAACGCTTAGAGGAATATGTAAAGCAAGCCATTCACGCTACGGCATACCTGACCAATTTGTCTGTACAGTTTAACTGTAAACCTGATCGTGTACGGGCTTGGAAACCTGCAGAGTAATTGTGCGTCATGCACACATCAGGTACACACGTCAGGTACAGTCGATTACAGAAGTAGCTGGACACTTAAGTACCATGTCACACAGATCTTGTGCACGTACTTTATAGTAGCTACCGTACTATGTTAACGCTAGAGTCGTTGTGACATGGTACTAAAGTGTTTAGCTACTTCTGTGGTCAACCGTACATACACCGTAGCGTTTATCGTCTGCTTTAACGTCATTTATTCGCTATCGCTGAGCGGTATATACAGGATGGTGCGGTCAATACGACAATAAATTGAACGATGGGCTATATTAGTTCTTAGAAATGTCAGCTTGTTTGTCAACAGGTTGTATAAAAAAAAAGTTTTTGACAATGTAACTAATTTTCAAGTCATGATTCATGCATCTAAAAGACACACACAAAACAACAATCTGTCTTATATCGTATCCTGTGATACTACGATACTTGCTAGACTGACATTCACTTGGCATCGATGCGCGCATCGGATGCGATTTATCTGATATCGATGCGCATCGATATCACCAAAATCTCAAAACGCCCATCTCTATAACGAAGAGTGCTCTGAAGAGCTTTTCGACCTTATCCCACTTTCCCCCTTCCTACTCAGGAGCACGCGTGCCGGCCTTCGGAGTCATCAATTCACTGTCTCTACCTCAAAATCACGCACAAAGAAATTTAGTGCCTCGTTTCTTTGTCGTAATTCCAGAACTTGGAATTCTTTGCCGGCACATGTGTTCCCTCCTTTCTATGTATAACATTGGGTCTTACATTCAAGAGAGGCGTGAAAAAGCACCTTTTGGGCCGGCAAGGTGGAGGCGGCTACAGCAGTGTCTATTCTGCACTAGCTTTCTTCGCATATGGACTCTCCTTACCGCTTCACATCAGGTGGTGTTGGGTCCAATGCCCTGCTTTGTATAAAAAAAAAGAATAAATGCCTATTCAACCTTTCTTCCTCATCACTCATACAAAAACGGGTTTGTTTACATTTATAGGTACTAAGTTGATTGAAGTACAGTAATAGTGTAACTACCTACTTAATTCTTTTTTGTAGCCATCGCCGCATTGGCGTAAAATGTTATAAAGCGTAATTAAGTAAAAATGCATCTTAATCCGACACGGGTGCAGAGCCGGAAGTGAGCCAAGATGGCGGCGTCATCAGCGTGTCATTTCCGGAGACGTGCTCCTTTGTTGGGAGACCTTGAATATGGTGGATGAAGAGATCAGCATTGTTGCTAGAAATGCTATAATTTTTAGTTCTCTTAAAATAAATTGTAATTCAGCGCCTATAACCATTTTTAGAAATGGCAACTGTCATGTGACAACTCTCTTTTTTCGATCCATATTGATAGAAAGGGATGTAGGTACTGTGCCCAGTATAGTCGTGAATCAGACCCGTTAAAAAGATTAACAATGAATGAGGCACTTAACTTTCTTCTTCAGCATGATTTTAAGAATTTTCTTCGAAACTAAGCTACATTTTTGAGACAAGCATGACATATAGTTTTGCGTATTTTGACCCACGTGACAGAAAAACGGAGGAGACCGACTATCTTGATCTGTTCTCTTTTTTATTAATTTATTTAGACGACCGGCTAGTCGAGTGGTCTGTACCCCTTGCTATACGGGCTGCTCGGTCAAGAGGTCCCGGGTTCGAATCCCGGTAGGGGCAAGTGTTTGTATGATGAATACGAGCATTTGTTCACGAGTCATGGATGTTTATATGTTTATTTAGTAATTTCTAATATTTATATAGGTATCTAGGTACATATTATTATCAATATTTATCCGTTATCTAGAATCCATAACACAAGCTCTTAATGATGCTTACTTTGGGCTATATAATAGGTGTGAGTGTATGAATATTATTATTATTATTTATACGACTAGATTACAAACAAGGTGACGGCCCACAAGTGGTTATCGCCGCTATAGACACCTGCAATAACGAAGAAAAATTCACTTAGTATTGCAGGTGCGTTGTCATCCTGAGGCCTAAGATGAAATGCCCTCCATGCCCAGTAATTATACTGGCTAACCTTCCCTTCAAGCCGAAACACAGCGAGCTGTTTCACAGTTGAAATAAGATAGGTGATGGTACCTACCCAGACGACCTACCACCTACGGGCCTACATCCTAGTTTTCTGTGTTTTTTCATTTAGACAGATAAACACAGAAAACTGTTATTATAATAAAATGGGAAACAGCGGCTCTACCGCCTACTAGCATTGCTTTTAAAATTGCTATGATATATGACGTCATATTGTCATTTCGTAACGCCTACGAGCTCGGTGGCGTATTGGTTTGAGCGCACTGGTTTCGATACGAAAAGCAAATCAACTTTCGCCATGGTCGATCCTAGGATGGGTCAATCAAAGTTTGTTATCTCGAGCTCCTCCGTGCTTCGGAAGGCGCGTTAAGCCGTTGGTCCCGGTTGTTCCTGCAACCGCTTTCTTTAACCCACCAACCCGCATTGGGCCAGCGTGGTGGTGTTATGACCCAAGCTCCTTATGTGTTTCTCCCAAGTAGGAAGGCCTGTGCCCAGCAGTGGGATGTATATAGGCTGGTGATGATGATGATCGCCTACGAAAGTAATACCTATCGCTTTTGCAACTTTTGCAAGTGCTTACTGTTAAATATATGGTATACCTTAAATATTATTTTATGTATGACAACACTTCTGACTCATGTCATCTTCATTTTTACGTTTTGCTCGTCCCTTCCTTTGGAATCATTATCATGGCCGGACGCTATTTTATAAGTAAAATGAATATTTAATTTATAACCGTTTTGTAGGAGTTTATTTTGTGCAATAAACGTTCTTACAAACTATTGAAGTGTTTTGCTGTTGGTTGTGCTCACCTCCGCTCACTCCACTACTTCATCAAATATTAATAGGTACTTACTTTATGGGCGACGCCAATTTGCAGTTCAACGAACGAAAGCGATGACAAAGATGTCATACCTAAACTGAAATGGGCAGCAATGATGAATGAGTGTATTTTTGTCTCTGTTAAATACCTAGTCTCTTCCAGTACAGCTTATGCTATGTCCCATCATGGTGAAAAAGGAATTCCATCTCCTATGGGAAATTGCACTATCCAGCGTTTTAGATATCCCTACATCCCCAGTGACTAAAATTCATAAGTAATTACCAGCGGAAACTTTTCTAATTACACTGGGTTTCAAAACTTAGTTTACTATACTTTTAAAATTGAAATTACTCTTATATTTTATAAGACGAACCGCCGTCCCCGGAGAATAAAATGATAATTACAAAAATGATACTTTTCAGGAAAAATAAAAAACGTGTTAGGTATTGTCTTTTGCTCCTTACGCAGGATTATGATTGATAGCTTTAAATGAAGGTTATTTTTGTATATTCAAATGATTTACTGAAACATGCCTCATTATTAAAATACAGATAGCATTTAGCAAATACAGAAAGTCATTGTTTTTGCTCTATAATATCCATTATTATTTTATTCTTCAAACAGCATGACCCGAGTCAAATATTGCACTCGTTACTTGTCATTTTTACCGACTTCAAAAAAGGAGGAGGCTATCAATTCGTCTGTATGTTTTTTATTCTACAGTATTTATCATTGTTTAGTGGGAATATTTTTATGAGAACATAATTGTATGACTGTTTGTCATACTAATAAGTAAGAATACATTTCTTTAATCTATAATTTATAAATGAATCGCTGAATGTGTTGCTAAGCGCAAATCTCGAGAGTAGCTGAACCGATTTCGATAATTCTTTTTTTATGATATTCCTTGAAGTATGAGGATGTAATGTGTAAGTACTTTAGCTAGGGTTAGCTGAAAGACATCTCTTGATTAAAAGATAAACTCGCTCTTATACGTGTCTTTTCGTGATTTTTGTCTAGTATGCTTTTTTGAGGTGTGTGCAAGGGTATATTCGTAGAACTGTGTTATCACAATATCAGACTGAGATGTCCAGGGTAGCGTTTTACGGGTCGACTTGAGACGGCGATGTAACTAGACACTAAACCGATAAGGGGAAGCTACATTCCAGGAGCGCTGTATGCATAGATGAAGAATATAAAAGAAGCACTTTCAAGTTCAAATCGTCAAAAAACACCTTTTTATAACAATCACAAAAATATATTAACTAACAACGAAATAGTGTCGGTGTGTGTCGGTGTAATATACAAGACAAGCTGAGATTCGTGAATTATTTTTTGTTTAGTAGGTAGCTTAAAAACCCGTTTCCTCTAGGTCTTACTATGTTCTCCTACTGTTAAGCGTGGACATATTCATTATCACCAACCTATATACGTCCCAGTGCTAGGCACAGGCCTTCCTACATGGGAGAAACACATGAGGAGTTTGGGCCATAACACCACCACGCTGGCACAATACCGGTTGATGGGTTAAAGCGGTTGCAGTAACAACCAGTACCAATGGCTTAAAGAATGGCAAAATTAGAAATTTTGGTTAACCCATCCCGGGATCGACCATGGCGAAAGTTGCTTTGTTTTCGTAATCGAAACCAGAGCGCTCAAATACGCCACCGAGCTCCTAATAGAATGCAACATAGTATAGTGCAATAAGTTTACCAGCTGTCTGCTGCCGTTGGTCCCGGTTGTTCAACCGGTACCAACGGCTTATCGTGCCTTCCGAAGCATGGAGGAGCTCGAGATAACAAACTTTAATTGACCTATTCTAGGATCGACCCTGGCGAAAGTAGCTTTGTTGTTCGTATCGAAACCAGAGCACTCAAACCGATGCGCCACCGAGCTCCTCTCATATACATAGTCACATTTAATCCAACTTTTTCATAATTTCTATATGTTGCAATAATAAAGGCTGCCATGATAGACAATTTATATGTTTATACTTATGTTTTTTATTTTGAACCTTTCAATTGGTCCAAATGAAAGGTTCAAAATGAAAAAGTCTACGAGTTATTAAGGCAAAGTAGGAGAGGTAACGGAGAGTTTAGTTTAAGAACGAGGCAGTTTACAGTATAATCATAGATCCTTGGTATAATGAACACGAATTATATAAAAATATAAAGAGCCATGCTTAGTGCTGGCACTGAACCTGGGTCTTCATCTCAACCAGCAAAAAGACATTATCTTTTATCTTTTTATCTATAATAAAGTATACAGCCTTATTCAAAATTTCGTACTTCCCCAGAATTCGCTGGCTAAGCGACGGACGGGGGGGGGGGGGGGTTGCCCAGCGCTTATAGCCTTAAGCCTGATTCTTTAAAACGATTTATTTCAGAAATCACCAATGGGGATAGTATAATATAATATTAAAAAATAAATTAAAATCCTTGGCAACATTCAACTGCACGCGGTCCTTTAAACAAGGAAGAAACACGAGTATTATTTCAATTCTTTATGCGCTGAGAAGTTTTCTTCTTGGTGTAGGTTTATTTTTTATTACTTTCGCTTAAGTTAATTTATACGTATAATAGATAAAATATGGTGTACAGAATAGCGAAATATTAATGTTTGCATAAGTTAGCTAACTAAAAAAAATTTGGTAGACTGTTTATAGATTACAACCTACCTAAGTATTACGGTTACTAAAATAGAAAGACCAGCAATTTTAGACACACATTTATTCTACTATTTTTTACAAAAAAGGAGGGAAAATGCTTAGGATTACTAAATTAAATTAAGTAATAGGAGATAATAATTCTTCTATAAAGTAACATCTTCTAATAATGTGATGACCTAATTACTGATGAGGAAAATAAAGCGATGTGTGAGAGTAGGTATATGATGACGGCTAAAGTTGTGTAGCAAATTGTGGAGTCAATAAGTAGGTACTTATACATAATATAAAAAAGGGATTTGTCAAAGCTAATGTGAATTTCAACCTACATTTGCTTTGACAAATCATGAAAGTGCAAAAAAGAACTAAGAATTTATAACATTTTTCAAATACAGGGTGGTGAGGTCAATAGGTACGACAATAAATTAAAACGGGCTATATTAGTTCATACAAATGTTTTGCAATTTTCAAATACATATATCTTATTCGTTTTATAAATTCATAACATTGCTATTAAATAATGCAGCCAATGTTATATTATTTCATAGAAATGTCATGAAGTTATCAATATCAATTGAATAACGGTCTGGCCACGGGAACGGGCGACGGCGGCGGCGGCGACTCGGCAACCACTGCGCGGTCACGACGACGCGCTGCGACCGACGCCGACATTGAGACAGCGCGGAGTGGTTGCCGAGACGCGAGACATAGACGCGAGACGCAGGACGCGAGACGCAGGACGCGAGACGCAGGACGCGCGTGCGGCGAGTTCGTGGCCAGGCCGTAAGATGTTTCTGAAAGTTGCAAAACATTTCTATGAAGTAACTTTTTACACCTTTTTTTTACAGAAAGGAGGGTATAGGAACACTCTTCTTGCTAAAGAATTCCAGGTTTTGGAAGAACGAAAAGAGTTAAGTAAAAAATCTCTTTGTGAGAGATGATGAAGGAGCGACGGTAAATTGATGACTCCAAAGACGTGCTCTGAAAGGTGGGTTAAGGTCGTAAAACTCTCCAGAGTAATATCTAGGTTAAAGATTTTACTAAGCGCGGTAAATGACCCAACACCACATGTGAAGCTGTAAGAAAGTCCATAAGCGAATATAGCTATGCTTGAAACACCACCACTTGATGTGAAGCTGTAATATAATAATAATAATAATAATAATAATCTTTATTTTTCATTTTGGTTACATAATTAGGACTGTGGCTGGAGCCTCCTTTTAAGCATGGTATTGCTTGTATCAGGAAGCACCGCTCTTCTATAACTGAATATACATAAGTAATACCTATAATGCTCATAACAGAAACGAGCGAACATGTGTTCCAAAGATATTTCTTTAGATAAAAGTTTTAAATTCAATTGATATAAAATAAAAAAAAAATCTTAAATTTTAATAGCGCGTGTATGAATGTGTGTGTGTGTGTGTGTGTGTGTGTTTGTGTGTGTGTGTGTGTTTGTGTGTGTGTGTGTGTGTGCGTGTGTGTGCGAGTGACTGGGTGCGTGTGTGTATGTGAGCATGTGTGTGTGTTCGTGTTTGAGTATTTAAGTATGTGTGCGTATGAAGTATTAAGATAATCTTTCTAGTAGTTTCTCCGTCTCTTCATAAGTTGTAAGAAAGTCCATAAGCGAATATAGCTATTAGCTAGTGCAGCTTGAAACACAATGTTCTAGCCGCCTCCACCTTGCCTGCCTGAAAGATGCCTTTGAACCCCAATTTTGTTATTATGTATCTAATGAGGAGCTCGGTGGCGTAGTCGATTGAGCGCTCTGGTTTCGATCACGAAAACAAAGCAACTTTCGCCATGGTCGGACCCGCATTGGGCCAGCGTGGTGGTGTTATGGCCCAAACTCCTCATGTGTTTCTGCCATGTAGGGCGGCCTGTGCCCAGCAGTGGGACGTATATAGGCTGGTGATGATGATGATGATGTATCTACTGATTTTTACATTATATGGTTTTTATGCAACTAGATGACAAACAAGCTGACGGCCCACCTGGAGGTAAGAGGTAACCGCAGCCTATAGACACCTGCAATAATAAGGAAATAATCACTTGGTAAGTATTGCAGGTGCGTTGTCATCCTGAGGCCAAAGATAAAATGCCTTGCATGCTCCGTAATTTCACTGGCCACATTTCCCTTCGATCCGAAAAAACATCATTCATAGTCAGCTTTAAAGTTAAACTAATAAACGATTACAATGTTATAAAACTAGACTTGTGTATATCAGATAAAGTTTATCAGTTACATGTAACAATCGCGGGGGCTTGGCTGTGTGAACTAAACACGGAGCTTTAATAAACGTGATTTTTGTTATATACAAGATAGTATCAATTATCGCAATGATATTATTATCAAAATACCCATACTCATACATCATATAAGATACAAAGAGATAGGACATTTTTTTCCCGATATGTGATGACGTGTCGGAGCCTTTTTGTATGTGGTTGTTTTTATTTACTTTTATACTAGTTCTCACACATAATATGCCTCTCGCACTTTTATTCCTCATACTAGATCTTTCTGGCATTCATCTCGCTACTAATAATTTGGGATACAAGAGAATGTTTTCGTATTTATTTTTAAATATTTGTCAGGCTTCAATTTCTTTTACAATCAGTTTTATATCTTACTGCTACAACTTTTTTAATTTGCAATGTTCTCGTAATTTAATTATGTAAAATTCAATGTTTATCTTACATTTACAATACTTTTACATACTCAGATTAGTGATGACAATACAATATTATTTTAGTTAAAAAACACATTACAATAAGTACAACATAGTACAATTATTAACAATAATATCTTAACTAGAAAATATTCACGTCCTGAGATTGGGATCGAACCCGCGACCTTTCACAATCCGGGCGACTGCTCTAACCATCTGAGCTACCCAGGACTGCGTTATATGCTAACTTCTCCGGTTAAGTTAAAGTTCGGTTAAGTCGGGGCATTGCTTTCAAATATATTCTTTAATTTTATTTTAAATTATTATAAATATTTCAAATAAAACCAATTTACCGGATTTAGCTCGCTCACTCATTGTAAATATTTACAAAATATATTTAGGTACCTAGGTACTTATGAAAATATCTAAACTAGAAAAATCTTTTTTTTACTTTAATCTTCTTTAATTTTTTTTCTACTTGAGATATTTTATAAGTAAATATATTTTTCAAGCATTTATGATAATGTTGAAATAAAATTAAAGAATAATTATTATGCTTATAAAAAAAAACTAGAAAAATTTTACGTCCTGAGGCGGGGATCAAAGCCGCGACCTTTCACAAACCGGGCGACTGCTCTAACCATCTGAGCTACCCAGGACTTGGGATAACCCTGTGAAATCCTTCTAGTCTATCTGTATTGGCGTTATAAGCTAACATCTACCCTACAATGTCGAAATGTTCTCTATTTCAACATGCGAAACGAGTATTTTTACAAATACCTAAGATTCGGTTAAGTTGGGGCATTGGTTTCAAATATTCTTAATTTTTATTTTAACAATATTATAAATGTTTTGAAAAATGATACCTAATGTTAAAATGAAAATAATTGCAAAATTAAAAATTTTAAGTAACCCCCGGCGTCATTAATCATCTATCTAACACCATCTCATTGATGAGACTATTCATAAGAGCCCAAACACGCTATATCTGCTGTAAGTTTCTGAAGAATTAAGCATTTCGCAGACTTTTTGTTGGTATAGGATCAGCTCAAGGATAGTATGTCATGGAAATGTCATCGAAGTGACAGTACACGAAATTTGAAATCAATCGGATCTGTAAAAGTTAGTAAAATCCTAATATCATGTAGAAAATGAGCTGATAGTCATCAAACGCCTGAACTGATCTTCATGATTTATAGCTAAGAACCATCGTAGTCACATCAGCTTTCAAACAAAAAAAAACCGAATCAAAATCGTTCCATTCGTTTAGGCGCTACGATGCCACAGACAGACACACAGATACACAGACAGACACGTCAAACTTATAACACCCCTCTTTTTTCGTCGGGGGTTAATTAAGAATCATTATTATGCTCTTAGATGAACATGCCTAAACAGCAGTCAATAAGCGAGAAAAACCATAGTGCAGCGTCACTATTATTAATAATTTATTTATTTATCTACTCGCGTAGATGTTGGTTATCGCGCCAAAAAGTACCCTATTTCCTTTTCAGGAGATGTAGGAATCTTAGTGCCGAAATTTATGTTATGCGCTACAGTAAATTGAGGACTCGGCATAGGTACCAGCACGTGTGAGTCTAAATAAAAATGGGAAGATGGTATAAGGTCGAAAGTTTTTCGCTCTCTATGATAAATATAATATAATATGATACGCCTGCCGTGTGACGCCAGCAGAGTAGAATAGCATCACCCCATAACCTCCAATAGGTGTTGTAGAAGGCGACTAATGGATCAGCAAAGGGGTATTGATCACCTTATACTCCATCCACCAATATGCATTGGGCAAGCGTGGTGGACTACTCCCTAAACCTCCTTCGATGAGAAGGAGAGGCCTTGTGTCCCAGCAGTGGGTCGATTATAAAGGCTGTTATGATGATAATGATGATGATAAATATGTGTTTATGCTATAATCAATAAGTATTGATGTTCATAAAAACCACGCTCAGCCAAGTGTTGGATGTACGACAACGAAACGGCTACAAATAAGGAAAATTACTCCGAAGTCTAAGCGAGAAGGTTTTTTTAGAAATTTTGTTTTCGTAACAATTTTTGGTTTATTTATAGGTTTACACTCACTTTGATATGGACCTCCCGCAGATTTCCACTGCTTTTTATTCGGAAAAGCCGCAATTTCAATACGCTGTACCTTTGCTAGTTTTGAAAAGGATTTGAATTTCATATGGTGGTCACGTATTAGACAGATTCTACATCCACTGAGGACCGACATAATACGTCTTGGACTATCTGAACATTTCGGGATGCTACGTGACCGAGAGATTATTGGAAAGGGTGGATTTTATTCTTTGATTATTGTTTATTGATATCACATTTGATTTACTTACATTACACTATTTGGAACACATACAGGTACAATAGAAGAGATATAAGCACAAGAAGACAGGTACAAGAGAGGAGAGAAGACAAATAAAACATGTATAGGTATACATGCAAAAAGACTACACGCGAAAGACACGTGTAGCACATGCAAAAATCGCCTCTATCATTATAACATAAAGGTGCTACGCCTAATATGCTGTATTTCAAAGGAGATGTCCCAAAAATGTATGGAGACCCGGCTAGGTCTATGTACACTATAAGTACTAAGAGTAGGAAAAAATATGCAAAACCATTTTTCAGTTGTCCGTTATCTTTTTATTTGTTTTGTTTCGTGGTACACAACAAGATTTTTTTTGGAAAAATCTGCAACTGCTTATACAGAGTGTAACAGAAGTTGGAAATAAAATTTAAAGGACTGGTTGTGTTCCATGTCAAGGGTTATCGCTGAAAGTTGTACACTTTTCAGACCCCTTTTATTTTCCGATTAAATAAAAATATTGTCACACCGCGAGACAACTCCTAATGCTTGTACTTCACGCTCGCCGAGTGGAGGCGAGTGGTGGCGATCGCGAGAGTGAAGAGGCCACGCTCGTGTAGGGTTGCCAGATGGCATCGAAAAGGAGGACATGTCCTCCTTTTCATTGTTTTGTCCTCCCGTCCTCCCTTACCTACTGTAAGTCCTCCTTTTTGCTAAACAGCAAAAAGAAGCATATTATGATTTGAAGTCTACTTCATAAGTATTAAAAACATTGAATATTTCACAGAACTGCTCAAAATCTGCACGTTTTATTATTGTATAAGTGCACATAATGCAAATGTGGAAAAAGTTTTTTCACTGATTAATACTCAGTGGAGCAAAGAGAGGAATAGACTAAGTGTGCAGTCAGTTAAATATTTAATTCTTACTCAATACAACTTCAAAAACATGACATGTGAAGATTTTCATAATTATTTGTTAAAAGAACCAAGAACTTCTTTCCAAAGTTAGCAGCTCAGCTAAATATGATTAAAATAAAGTAAAATATTATTAAACAATCGTTTAATTACTGAATGTCCTCCTTTTTTACAGAAAATCCTCCTTTTTAGACCAATCTGCCCTCCTTTAACAAATTATCATTTGGCAACCCTACGCTCGTCTCGACTTCCTCGCCTCACCTCGTCGCCACTCGCTATTTTGGCGTTGAATCAAAGCGGCGAGTGGCGAGCGCGAGCGGAGCCTCTACACGCTCGCGTGGTTCAGTTCAGTGTTCGGAGTGAAATTACAGTGTGCGGACGTGCGAAAAAATAGCGAGAATGGGAGACGCATGGTCGAATGAGACAACTTTGTACTTTTTAGAGTATTACCAAAGAGAGCCGGTTATTTAGGACCCTAAACACCCGGCTCACAAAGATAAAAAACAAACGTCGCTTGGGGACGCATCAGCCGTCACTAAGCCGTTGCCGCAGCGACTTTTTCAACCTCCATCTTGATGAACAGTGCGGCGGCAGCTGAGCTAACCGAGCGTGAAGAGGGGTACCACTCGCCGAGTACCTCGTCCGAGCGCCTCGTGCGAGCGTGAAGTGTTGCCATAAAAGTGAGTACTATCGCGTATCGTACGGCGCTCTACAGATAAACCACACACACACAACCCGCGCAGATACTACGATATCGTCCCCCGCAACCCCAGAATCCCAAATTTTAAACAAATTATGTCACTTTCGAGACGTTTAGCTGAGTACTATGTCGCCCGCTATATTGTCATATTGAATAATGATGAAAGTAACATGAAAACGAATTATTAGCATTTATCCCGGATACAGTATTTCTCCTAATTTTTTGAGATAGTGTACATACAGGGTGGTGCCGTGAATACGACAATAAATTAAAACATGGGCTATATTAGTTCATAGAAATGGTTTGCCACTTTAAAATCATCTTATTCATTTGATAATGTCATGTCACATTTATATGAAATAAATTACATTGGCTGCATTATTTCATACAAATGAAGATGTTTTTGAAAGTGGCAAACCATTTCTATGAACTAATAATATAGCCCATGTTTTAATTTATTGTTGTATCGAGGGAACCAACCTGTGTACATAACACACGACAGCACGTCTAGTGTAACAGTTGCATTACGAAAGCCGCCTTTATTACTAACGCAGTAAGGGCGGTCTCAAGGTCAAACTGTTACGGTTGATGTGCTGTCGACTGTACCTGACCGGATATGAAACAACTCCTTTGTAACTGAAACTTTGTATTCAATTGAATGATGAATTCACGTTTTAATCCTATACATATAATTTTACCCTCGAGTTTGCTTGCGTTCACATGTTGCAGGAATGTGCGGTAATATTCTACAGAAATTATCAAAATCAAAATATTTTTATTTCATCAACCAGTAATACAATTATGAATTTATGATATTGGTGGTTGGGATCTCTTAGTAGGCAAAAATGTATATCTGTGTCAGGAGGTCCCGCTCTTCCATAACTTTTACTAAGGCAGCTAGTTACATATTGATGGTTTCGAAATAATGCGGAATAATCGATTTATTTATTTACACTCGAAGGTGATTCTGAGATTAAAGTACTTCCTGACGAGTTCTATGGTTTATCATTTTTTTTAGTGTTTGTGATTATTATATTAGGTTGGGGAAAAAGTCTTTTCGCATTATAGTATGTATGAACTTGTAATAAAATCTCTTTAGCTGTACTATTTGTATTATAAATAGCTAAGTGAGAAAGATAAATACATTTTCAGCAACCGATGAATAAGCACTGCTCCTTACAACCAACACTAGGTAGGTATCTACGTTGTGCTTAAAGGTGAGTAGGGTTGCCAGAATTCATTATGGAACCGTTGTATCTGCAGTCTGGAGATAAGTCTCCACTGGTTTCTATGCTGTGAAAACTATTGCTACCTCTTGTTTTTCATAGGGTTACCTCTTGATCTTCGCCCAACGTTGGGCGCCAGTGTGACGTAGTGGTAGGGTTGCCAACTTTATTTGACAAAAAATAGTTTAAAATGGTTTGAATAGGAAAAAAATAAAGTATTGGAAAGAAAAAAAAGTATTTTTCAATTTTTTTTTATTGGCTTGAAAAACATATGTTTCATGCTGACCATTTTTTGCTATCTTTAAATATTTCAAAGCTTGTTTGACAATCAAAATTTAAAATTAAATAAATAAACAATTCGTTTTTCATTAAATTTATTGACGCTCGATTTCTCTCTTCTTGCCACTTTAGATTCATTACTGAAAAAATATTTCAGTGAAAGCTTAAGTGGCGGAGAGTAAATAAGAAATATATCTTTTTAAGATTTGGTATGCTATAAGATGCATTTTTAAGTATATGTACTTTTCTCTGAAAATTCTTTATCATCATTTATTATGTTTACCATTGAATAGTTATGATAATGCTACCCATAATGCTATAATGAGTATTTTGTTTTACGCATCACAGTAAAGGTTGGAAATAAAGAATTTTATATACTTTATTTGCATGAAAAAGTATAAAGTATATTTACCAAAAATAAAGTAGAATACGTTATTATTAAAGTATGGTTGGCAACCCTACGTAGTGATGAGATTGGAGGGTTCAATAAATAAGACACCGGAATCTGTTCCTTTAAAGGTTTAATTAATGTTGTAAAATAAAGGCACTAATAAAAGTGCCGTGAGATTGAGACTAGACAAATATTAAATTCAATATCCAATCCGGAATGTTATAAGTGAAAAGTTAAACCGAATCAAGTGCCAAAGTATAAATTTGAATTTTGAATTTATATTGCTTTAAACATTGGCAGTAAATTTGGAAAAAGAAACGAGATGCTATAATATCGAAATGTGATAGTACCACGTTACAGAGCGTTGTGGGGTGTGAAACACAGAATTACTAGACCAACATCCAACTTTGCTTGGTCATAAAAATAACAAAGAACCCAGAGATTGTAGCGTTGAAAATGGCGAAAGATGCATTTTGTTTCTTTAGAAACTTTAACGTGAATAGTCTGTACGGGATGACCAGTGAATTGTGCTATCGTGTAGTGACCAAAGTGACAGTGACACACGTACCTATATACTTTTATTAATAAGAATGTTATATTTTAGTTGAGATACATGTTTATAGTAAGTAGGTACCCCTTTTATAGTTGTAAGTCGTATTATTGTTCTCTTAAATCAGTTTTATGTGATCATAGTTATGTGTTATGTTAAAATTAATTTGTTGATAATTGTAATAACTGTAAGTTGTAATAAGCCTTATCGTTGTTTTCTACGGCATTAAATAAATAAAGTTACGGCCTTTCATTTGATACCCATATTGTAATAGTGACTAATTGATAGGTA
Organism: Nymphula nitidulata; assembly: GCA_947347705.1. Classification (NCBI taxonomy): domain Eukaryota; kingdom Metazoa; phylum Arthropoda; class Insecta; order Lepidoptera; family Crambidae; genus Nymphula; species Nymphula nitidulata. Next base: position 15,976,549 of record OX374636.1, read on the forward strand.
CTAATTAAAGATGTATATAGTGATTAGGCATAATGAAAATTGATAATAAAAATAGGCAAAAAAAGGGTCGAGTAAGCGGCTCACTTTACGGTATAGCCCTCGGGTATAAATAGAAAATCCGTCCTAGACAGGCAACTTAGTACGCTCGAATGAATAATAGGGCAAACAACCTCTCTCTCCGCTACTCGGCCACGACACGCCTGGAACTGAACAATACTGGCATTTTCATTCGACTCTTCTCCTACGTGCTATTTTCTTCCAATCCCAGCAATAGAAATGTTTCGCGGACGCATCCCGAACAAGTCAATTCAATTTAATTCAATCATTTATTGCTCTCATGTTGTATACAATGATGGTAAAAGTGAATAGTGTCAAACATGAACCCTATAAGGGTACCGCAATAATCTTAAAATCTTAAAAATAAATAAGAATAAAAACAACAATTGAAATAATCTACTACAACATGTCAATATAATAAGTACAATAGTATTTGTTTAGTCAAATATACAGAGAAATTTGAATATATGTCACTAGTGAGTTAAAATGTCAGTTCAAATTGTCAATTAATTTATCGCCGATCAGTAAATAAGTAGGTATTTAATTTATTTTATGCATGGCTTACATTTTTTTTTCGTTAAAAAACTCGTCAATATTGTAATAACATTTATTCAGTAATGGTATTTTTAATTGATTAAAGAAAATTCTGTCTTGCTTTTCTGATTTTAATTTGTCAGGTAATTTATTATAGATTTTAACTGCCATTACATTTGGGCTTGAGTTGAGCTGTGTATTTTTAATTTAGAAGTCGGTAATAAGAGGTTATGTTCAGTTCTAGTTGTAAAACGTCGTAATTGGTCTGATTTATTTGGAAAAAACTTAGACTGTTGTCTTACAAATTTCAAAAAAAGTCAAAAAAGTCCTAAGGCGATACTCATAATCTACGCCTAACACAGAGATATTTGTTACCACCTCACACAGTCATATACCTACCTACTTTTATTTCCGTGTTATTCTTGTAATAGGTCTGTTTCTTCACCAGCCTATATACGTCCCACTGCAGTGCTGGTCACAGGCCTCCCTAGATGGAAGAAGCACATTAGGAGGTTAGGCCATAACACCACCACGCTGCGCTGGCCCAATGCGGGTTGGTATCCACCAACTCGCATTGGGCCAGGACCAACGGCTTTTTCTGCGTTTATCCGCAGTTCAAAGGCTTTAGTCATACCAAAAAACCTCTTCAGCCACTTTATAAAATGTCCGGTTTCGGTAACTACCTGCAGCAGCACAGTACAAGCCGTCCGTCCCTTAGGAAATTAGCCAGACACTCGGAATATATTACATACTAATATTATCTACACGTTAGATACTTGTCTTGTATTCTGGGTGTGCATATATAAAAATATTGACTTCCAAACGATATCAATAAATTACTCTGGCACTTTCGTATTGTCTAGGGGAGAGTGGGGTAGGTCCGAACATGAACCAAGCTGTGTGATGTATTGTAGAAAATGCTGTTAAAAACCTTTTTTGTAACAATTACAGGTAATAATAAAAATATTATGATGTTCCAAAATACTGACTCTAAAAATATGTATATGAATTTAAGAAATAGAAACAAACTAGTATTGCCTCAAACTACCTTATCTTTATTTGGATCTGGACCATACTCAATGTCTAATTATATAATGCGTTGCCTAGACAGTTACGAGACATAGACGATAATAAAAAATTTGTAGTAAATTTGAAAATTTATTTAAATGATAATTGTTACTATAGTTTAAGTGAATATTATGTATTTATATTTTATCACCGCTGCCCTTCAAGACCATCACCAACAGCTCCGCTATCAACAACCACAACTCTCACATATTAAAATAGAACCGTTAATAGCAATATACAGCATTTTAGTTAGTATGATTAGTATTATGTTGTTTCAGCATGTATTCGAGTGTGCATATAAAGTAGTGTAGGATAATTGTGTAATGGAAAATTAAAACATTTTAGTTATATACCTAGTAGCATAGTATGAAATTAATGTAGCATAAGTATAATGTTGTTATACCCTTGCAGGGTTCATGTGTTGGAATATAATTTTCATTTGTAACAACTACAATGTAAACCACATGTTTAAGCAATAAACTATTTGATTTGATTTGATTTCAGGTAAAGAAAAAAAAACGATGAAAAACTATATGCTCCAGGCGGAAATCGAAATCGGAAATCGAATCGGAAATCGCTGGTTCGATTCCCGTCTGGAGCATATATTTTTTCATCGTTTTCTATCTATATTTGTAATTGTTACAATAAAGAAGTAGTTAAACGCATCAAAAAAAAAAAAAACAGGATCTAAATCATTACAATGTGGGTAAAAAACTTATTAACGATAACCGATTCTGATAAGACTTTATTTATTTAAACTTTAATTGCACAAAATGAGTTACAATTTGGCGGACTTAATGCCATTAGGCATTCTCTACCAGTCAACCGGAAAGTTGAGTCCGAAATGATTAAATAGGTAGTGCACAAACAACTGTTTTAAAAATTAAAATATACAATAACAGCGAATACACTGCATAACAATAAAAATAAAAATTGTAAGATGAATAATTACTTTACATGCTTAGGTAGATCAGGCTAGTCTCAATAGTATCACAGGATTTACCAAAGGACAGTCTTATTGTTAGAGCATATTTTAGGTATTTAAACAAAACAAAAATCGCCAATAATTTCTTTGTTATTAGACTTTTTGAAAAATCATGTGATAACTTTTTTATGCATGGCTTTTATTAGAATTTGTTTGTTCGTTTCCAATACTTCCGACTTTAAAGTTTGTATGAAAAACTGTGCGGCGTAACCGTTCTTAATAATTTAAAAGATTTTTATACAAAGCACGGATTGCTCAAGGAAGGTAGTCAGCAGAAAAAGATTCAAACACTTTCTCTTTTTTACTTTCCATTTCCTACCTCGTTCGGTTCTACCACGTGATCAGAAATACCCCACTCTCCCCAGCACAATTACAAACAAGTTGTAATATGGAAATTTTTGGAAGAAGTATGAGTAATTCTCAGAGAAGTTTGGGTAAATATTATTCCCCTCGGATATGACTAAAGAACGTAAAATGATACCGTTATCAATTATTGATCTAATTAAGTTTGGTTTTAGCGGTCTTGGTTATATCATCACAATGAATATAGCAATAAACATTTATTACACAATTTCCGTTATCAATAATCTTTATTATACTTATTTGCAAAACACAGAATTGGTTGATTGATTAATGGTAAGTAATACAATTACGCTACGCTGCAATTAAAGCAATTTTGGGCGAAGGAAAGTACCTACTTTTTTATTTTATTTTTATACAACTAGATGTGTGCATGCGGATTGAGTGATCCTATCTTCAATCTTTACAATAATCGACGAGGATTTAGTAAATAATTGTTAAATTCGTCACAGTGAAGTAAAAAAATTGTAAAACCTGAGATAAAACAGATATAGTCAATAAAGTGGATCACTCATACCGCATGCATTATAAAAATGTCATAATGTATATCTCATAATATATAACAGTTCTGCTTCTTATTTATACATCAAAAAATTGTAAAAAATTGTTAAATACCATTACCAAATTATGGATTAGTTTGCATGTCCCGTTTAAAAATTATAACGATTTATTTGGATCACTCACACCGCATGGTGGCCGTATGAGTGCTCTTTAAAAATATCACCTTATACTGAATTTATACATATTATTTTTTTGTATATTATAGCTAAACGTGAGGTTGAATTTGTTAAACAGTGATCTTGACAAAAACTTATAATAGATGGAAGAAATTCAAGTTTTCCGTTTCCTTCAGCATGCCGTCTGAGTGATCCACATTTCGACCTCTATTTACTTTTGTATACCACCTACATAAACTGAAGATATACCCAAAATTGTTAAATTTTATTTACTAAAATTTGGCATATTTTCTGTTAATGTACGTGCGATACTTTAGGAAATATCTCGTTTCGTAAGTTCCTGAAGAAAATGACTGAGTAGGGTGTCTTTGATTTTTCATTGTGTGAGACTATGTGATATATCCTTACTGGGACAGATGAAACTAAATAAAAGCTTGTAAAAAACAGAATCGCCCTTTATTTTCGCTAGCACTATACATTTGATTAATCAAAAATAAAAACCAACTTCAAAACACGCCAATTTATTAATTTAAAATACCACACGACATGATTTACCTTTTACTCTTCATTCCAGATAAGTAGTCTGTAGTTGATGAAGCGAATACGCTGTTGTTGGTTGGCTCATTCTAAAATCAACATTTTTAATATAATCAAATAGAATTTCTCTTTGATGAAAAAAATGCCATTTAAACCAATGACACGTAAGAACCTAACGTCCTGTCGTGAATTCGTGATCGAATAACATACATACAAAACACTAAAAAGGAAAAATAATTAAATTTAATCCTCAAAATGTATTTTTTGGAGTTGGTGCTTCATTTTCTATTGTTTCAGGTAACAGCTTAGCACCAACTCCAAAAAATCCATTTGTAGGAGATATCTTTCCTGTGCGTCTCTGTAGTGTCACGAGGGGTACCCAGTGGTGCCGTTATTGATCCTGGGCCTTAGCTTGAGCAACGGATTTCCCTGATCCAGTACACAAAAGCCCACTCAAGGGGGGCGATCCCCTATCCACAACCCTGGGGACGGTTCCGATGGCAGACTGGAAAACCGCACACGGAACACAATGCTTCCCTCACTTAACCGTACTAGTGATTGTATCATATTTGAAACATACAAGCGTGCGACAGTGTTGGCTTTTTTTTCTTCTACATAATTTCTACAAAGCGGATTATAATCATAATACTTTTTCTAGCGCAATGCTGGTAATAAATTTTAACAAAGAATTATTTATGAAAAATTGAAAATGAAAACTATGCCTAATGTCAACTTGTCAAATTGTAAAATATGGGAAAAAATATTTCTGCTCCTCCTAGCAATCGGAGTACCGATCTTAGGACATGGCCTGTATAATGGGCTTGACTGTACTTTTGGTTAAGTTGAATAAGTGATAAAAACAAAAACATTCAATCGGAGGAATGGGAAAAAAGATTCCCGCTCCTCCTACCAATCGGAGTTCCGATCTGAGGACAGGGAAAGACCCATATTGAGAGTATCTTCATTGACGTAAATAATTTATAGATAAATTGTACCGTCAATAAACTTTATGATATAGGATTTTTTAATTAAAATATATGTTTTCTAGAACATGTGGTTTTTCATTTACAGAGCATGTATAACTTTCATTATAACATAAGTAGGTAAATAAAATATAAAAAGATTAATAGAAATAAATGCACCAGAATACTAATCATCGGTCTCAATCAACAGCCCTGTAAATTTTAGGCATCCAGAATGCTCGGAGCACAAGGTAATCTTTTCCATAAAATATTAAATAATATGAACAAATATAATAAAAACGCCTGGTCCTGTCCCAGTAAGGATATATCACATAGTCTCACACAATGAAAAATCAAAGACACCCTACTCAGTCATTTTCTTCAGGAACTTACGAAACGAGATATTTCCTAAAGTATCGCACGTACATTAACAGAAAATATGCCAAATTTTAGTAAATAAAATTTAACAATTTTGCATATATCTTCAGTTTATGTAGGTGGTATACAAAAGTAAATAGAGGCCGAAATGTGGATCACTCAGACGGCATGCTAAAGGAAACGGAAAACTTGAATTTCTTCCATCTATTATAAGTTTTTGTCAAGATCACTGTTTAACAAATTCAACCTCACGTTTAGCTATAATATACAAAAAAATAATATGTATATATTCAGTATAAGGTGATATTTTTAAAGAGCACTCATTCGGCCACCATGCGGTGTGAGTGATCCAAAGAAATCGTTATAATTTTTAAACGGGACATGCAAACTAATCCATAATTTGGTAATGGTATTTAACAATTTTTTACAATTTTTTGATGTATAAATAAGAAGCAGAACTGTTATATATTATGAGATATACATTATGACACTTTTATAATGCATGCGGTATGAGTGATCCACTTTATTGACTATATCTGTTTTATCTCAGGTTTTACAATTTTTTTACTTCACTGTGACGAATTTAACAATTATTTACTAAATCCTCGTCGATTATTGTAAAGATTGAAGATAGGATCACTCAATCCGCATGCACACCAACTAGATGACAAACAAGCTAACCTGCAATAACAAGGAAATAATCTAAGGAAGAAATGCGCGGAAATTAAAACTAAGTAGTGCCTAGGCAGAACTTTTTATTTAATGAATATACAATTTTAAAAAAAGCATTGTATTTTTTTTCAATAAACAGCTTTCTATTTGCAAACCAGTTCGAAATTTAAATAAAACCTTTGATTAATTACCTCCTTGGTTTCCATGTTTCGGAGTAAAAGATCGTTCCATTTGTAAATTACACAGCAGATATGAGTTTACAGAGTAATTTATTTGGCCGCTAAAACACGACAGATAATGGATTGTCATACAACTTTGCCGGCCGCTGCTCCCATGTATTTGGCCAATACAGCAGTTTCGATTTATCTCGAAGAAGGTTGTCAAAATAATGCTCAAACCAAGCATGTTTGAGAAAGTATATATTACTGATACTCTTTTATTATTTAAAATAAATTAGGGCATAATTTCTGTTTCTGTTGTGTTATTTGTTCTGTTTGTTAATTGGTTGTTGCTTCCGATTGTCGGCAACAATTGATATTGTTCCTTTGTAGCCGGGTTTCCGGGGTAAGATAAGGATCGTTCGCTCATCATATCAAATGCGTTTATTATTTTGATTGTTGATGGATCTAATGTCTGCTGTTTCCTTGGCTGCGAATCATTTTGTGGGGAGGTAGATATCTTCCTTTTCCTTTTATCCTTAATATTAGTATTTTCCCTGACGATTAGTTAATCATATTTTATATGTATTTTTTTATTTTTAACGAGGTACCTCATGGCCTGCATCTCATTTGATAATAAGTGATGATAAGGCCGAAGATGGAAGCAATCTACATACCGGTGGACGTAGAAAAGCCCTACCACCAACCAAAATCAGCAGAATAATTTCAGCACCCCACGGGAATTGAACCCCGGACAAGTAGGTGGTTTCAACCACTAGACCACAGAGGCGATTTAAATTTCCTTTTCTTTCTACCATAAGCTTTGGTTGTAGGGCCTACCTCTTTTCTGTAGTTTATTTTAAGAATTTTTCTGTTACAAAGGGTGGTGACATCAGTTCGACATGAAATTGACACATTGGATATATTAGTTCATTTAAATGTTTTGCAACTTTTAAAAACATCTTATTAATTAGAAATGTTGTGAAATTATTTAATGAATAAGATGCATTTGAAAGTTGCAAAATATTTTTATGAACTAATATAGCCCCCGTTTCAATTTATTGTCGTAACCATCCTATATATCCAGAGGCCTAAGATGGCCTTCCATGCCTTACTGGGCTCTAGCTGTTATACTGGCTACCTTTTCCTTCAATCCGAAACACAACTAACTACTTGACGGGTGGTCAAAAAGTTGTACAAGGCACTCTCCATGATTTAACCGCCTCTGTGGTCTAGTGGTTGAGACCACCTACCTCAAATCAAGAGGTCCGTGGTTCAATTTCCTTGGAGGCAGAAATTTTCTGCTCGGTTTGGTTGGTGGTAGGGCTTTTCTAAGTCCGCCTGGCTAGTTACCACCATCTTACCTAAGTCTGCCGCCGTGACAATAATGTTAATAGCATTGTTAGGTTCCGGCAGTTAGAGGTAAGATAGCCAGTTCCTCTGTGGTTGAGGAATAAGGCTGTAACTCGCTTACATCGTCAGCCTTATCTTCACTTACCATCAGGTGAGATGAAGGCGAAGAGTTACCCGGTTAAGGTTAAAAAAAATACAGCCGATAGAAGGAACTAAGCAACAATGCAAACAATGTTACTACTAAATGGCAGATGCTCAAAGCTATCTGTCGTCTGAAGCGTCAATCAAATCAATACTTAACGCAGTCATCCCTCAAGCGCGAGAAATATGTTACTCAAAGTTCGTGTTTTGTACAGAAAGCGTAATTACTTTGGCCTGGAAACCGTGATCAAAATCATAGTTAAGATGTAGTTTGTGGGATTCAGATCGCAGCACATCTCCAGCACGAGGAAGTTCATAGCGCCCCGTGAGCACAGAGTGCTGAACCACTCACAGTTGTATGCGGTTCAACTGTTGAAACAGCCAAGAAAGGCATGGGGAATGAACGGTGTCATTTTGGCTGTACGCGCGAACTTACCTACATCTGTGTTTTCGTAGCAATAAAATCAACCTTCTTCAGATATAAGGTTTAACTCCTCGTTGACCTCAATGGTAAGTAATATCCCCATGTACTGTCGTGCGCATAGCAAAGAATGTTTCCTATGGAAGCATGTCATTGCTGTCTCCAAGATTCCGACACACACCCAGCCCTATCTAGGCGGACAGGCGCTAGGCGCCCTACTTAGAAAGACGGTATGGCTTAAACGTTACAGTCGGTAAATTATTTAATATTTAAAGGAGGCGCTCCTGGCTCGCTTTAACATAACATGAGCCTGCGCTCATGTTATGTTAAAGCGAGCCGAGAGGGTTGTGAAAGTGCTCAGCGTGAGCGCCCCCATAGACTTTCGCGCTTTAAGCCCTGCACCATAGGTAAAGCCGGCACTGTACCTATGAAGATTTATGGCAGTAGGCTTGCGCCGCCTCAACTCTGCGCCTGGGTGCAGCGCACCCCTTGCACCTTCGGGCAAATACGGCCTTGTCAGGGATGGCCAAAAGTTAAAGTCGACAAATGGAATGTTGGGGAGATGACGAAGACTCAAAAGATTGCTGGTTCAGAATGGATCAGAATTGCATGAGACAGAGTTGGGTGGAAGTGTTCGGAGGAGGCCTTTGTCGAAGGACAAGCTGTTGCAGGAAAATCCGATCATCAATAATAAATGTAATTTCATCAACTAATGTGAAACAGCAATAGAGGCGTATTTTATTATTTATTTTATTTAGAAGAGATAATTTATTATAACATTAAAATAAATTAAGATCTTAAACTAAAAATGAGTCATCAATGATAATGTCTGGGGTGAAACCGCAATCAGATCTCCAGGTGTCCTCGTCTTTGGCGTACGGACTGGTAATGTTCACGAACTGCATCAGACTACAGGGTTGCCCACAGCCAGACACTTGAAGATATACCGGGTCTTCACCGGGGCTCGGGATGTAGACTGGCTGTGGATAAACGACAGGTGAGTTGTGTAAAAAAAGTTTGTATAAAGATTCTTGAAAAATTATGGTTTACCAGTTAAAATGGTCATAGGATTAGCAAATTGAAGTGGCAGTTGGCGGGGCACATAGCACGCAGAATTGAAGGCCGGTGGGGCGTTTCTAGAATGGCGACCACGTACCGGAAAGCGCAAAGTAGAACGGCCTCCCACTAGATGGACAGACGACCTGGTCAGGGTCGCGGGGAGCCGTTGGATGCAGGTTGCGCAGGACCGTTTTATTTGGAGAGCGATGGGGGTTGCCTTTGTTCAGCAGTGGACAACAAAGGCTACTATGATGATGATGATGATGAAGTTAAAATGAAAAAGGTTAAGTAAATGGTAAATGTTCTTTGTATGAATAATTACAATAACTAATTTCCAACACATCCTATCGTAACAATTTTTGACATACATGATTATAAATCTTACATTATAGCTAGTGATGGTATTCGGCTGTGAAACGTACTACGGGATTTCTGTGCAAGTTGTTGTCACTCAACGAGCTATGGAACTTGCTACAAGTAAGCATGCGTTTAATAAATGATAATTGTATAATTAGCGATATAGGTATTGGTGTAACTTACAATAACAACAAACTCTCCAGTAGATGTAACACGTCTCAATTCGAGTGAATAAATTGTCGAGTATTTCGGCACTCCTTGTCTGTTGGCTATTTGTGTGATAGCTTCAAAGGAGTACACGGTGATATCATGAGCTGAATAGATCCTGATTCTTTGGGTGTGTTCGCCGTCTACCACAGCCTTCGCGTTTGTTAGAAATTCATTGAGGAGAACACCTGTAAGAGTGAGATTGACGATGAGTATGTTTACGAGTATAAGGAGCAAGAAGACTATTCTTAAAATATTCTTTACACTATTATGCTGATTCATGCGATGGGAACAAAGTCCTGAGATAACCAATGTTATTCAATCTATCTCCGTGCCAAATTTTATCCAGATCCATTCGAAAATATCCAAAGATGTTCCTTCTCAATCCATTTTTCCATTTTATAAGCAAGGGTTCAAAAGTTTAAAACCCAAAATTTTATTTTTGGGAATATTCCCAAAAAATTTTTCGTATTGGAGTGGTAGTGAAAACAAGGAAAAATCACTAGGTATTGAGATGCGTTGTCATCCTAAGGCCTAAAATGAAATGCAGTCCATGCCCAGTAATTTCACTGGCTACCTTTCCCGTCAATCAGAAACTCAGCAAACTGTTTCACGTTTGTAATAAAAAAGAATGCCGCGTTCGTTGGCTGTCTACCGTTACATACTAAAGTAAGGTACCTTACCAGTCCCTAATGGGGTGTACGCATTATTTCCCAGAACATCAATTGCCAATTCAGCTACTTTTTGTATCTCTGGAAAAATTTCTTGTATTTCTGGATCCAACGGTAATCCGAGACTAAGCTGAAATATTATATTTTCATTTCGATTTGTGAAGACTTAACTGTAAAGAATTAAACTTTCTCTTAAAAATATTGGTGTAATAAAAGTGTGAATTCAGACACGACAGATAGACTGCCATTATGACATTGTTAGTTAACGTTTTGACGATTTGAAAGTTCTTCTTTGTCGCCTATTTAAATAAAAATATTTTGAATTTTTATTTTTAATGTTATTATTTCTGGTGATAACGTAAACAGCCCTATTACAGCGGTAGTCAAAACCTACGCTTATCGCGGAGGTATTTTTATCAGGTATTTTTATTTTCGTGTCCATTCTTGTTTGTTTATCCCATTAAGAATAAAACACGAAGCAAAAATACCTTTGTAATTGTTTACATCATATGCAAGCGATATGAGATTCGGGGCATATGGTATTTGCTACCATATTTAGTACTAGCAAAGTATTAGTTACGGAAAATTGTAGCTAAATAACATTACTTGGGAGTATTTTTTATCCGGCGCCAAGACGACTGACGATTATATCGTGAGCGGAGAGATTCGTTTCCGATGCTATCAAAATAAAACTTTCTCATACAAACATCTGATCCAAACCTGGGACTTCTGCTCACGTAGCATGGAAAACTAACTCGCTGGGGTGTGGACAAAAGTTTGTCCCTTTCTTCCTCCAATAGAAAGAGAGAGTCACAATTCATGTTGTCCCCTAATAAATGGGCATAAGTGGTGGAGCGAGATTTTGTCCACGGCCCGTGCCAGGAGCCGGTACAAAGCACACAATCAAGCGGCAGTGAACATAAGCCTTTCTGGATCATGCGTACAGCAGATTGTTTCATTCATAGGCGGGCCCTAGACATTCAGTTTATAATGTGGTTCATCATCATCAGCCTATATCGTCCCACTGCTGGGCACAGGCCTTTCTACATGGGAGAAATGGTTCATCAGTATTTACAAAATATATTGGTATAAACTGACCGTGTAAGTCAGTATTTATCACAGATTTCTAAATTTCTGAATTCCGGAATGACAATTTGTGTTAAATACTGACATCTGTCAGTATACTACACTAGACGATCATTAAATACCACGGTGTGTCAGTACGCTTCGTGACAGGAATGGAGGAAGATAGGTTTGCTGAGATTGCTGTGGGCACGTCGCCGCCGTCGGATCAGGTGCCGAGCTCGTCGCAGCCCATTACGAACGATCAGATTATTTTTAAAATAATTATTAATTAATTTTAAATGAGTATATTTTTCTCTCTGTTGTAGCCAATATTTTGTTCATCGTTTTCTTTTGATTCTTTTTTTTAAAACAAATGGCTAATATAATAGCCACACAAGCTTTCTCTGTATACATTTCACGTCTGAACTGCTCCAAAACACGAAAATACTGACCTGATAAATACTGAACGTCTAGCATTGCCAAAAAATTCCGTCGACGGAATGTGAATCAGCAGTATTATCACACTGATGAACCACATTATAAACTGAATGTCTACGGTCCGCCATAGAAGGCAGACGTGCCTGAACAGCACTCTAGGTGCCACATGCTTAAGGGATACGGTAATAGCTTGCCATCAGGCGGGCCATATGCTTGTTTGCCACTGTATTGTATTTAACTTCTCCCCTAAATAAAACTGACAAAGAGGTCTCCTCTCTGTTAGTTTTATTTTTCAATTGGAAATCACCGCCTCTGTGGTCTAGTGGTTGAGACCACCTGCCTCAGATCTACATTCCCGTGGGGGCAGAAATTTTATGCTCGGTTTGGTACCTAAGTCTGCCGCCATAGCAATAATAATGTTAACGGCATTGTTGTGCTTCGGCAGTTGAAGGTACGATAGCCAGTTCCTCTGTGGTTGAGAAATCCGGGTACACCCGGTCTCCCGGCTCGCTTCCATCGTCGGCTCTATCTACACTTACCATCAGGTGAGATGAAGGTCAAGAGTTACCCCGTAAAGATAAAAAAAAAACAAACCTGACTAATATAAAGATCATATGCCAAATATGTTCTTATAGGATACGTGGTGAAGTCGAAGCCGATCTTTCTAGAAAGCAATTCCAAGACCTCGCTGTACGGTTCAAAAGCAGGAGAACTCTTCACGGACAAAGCTGTTATGAAGTTCATCAGTTTGGGGCAGTTGATGTTGGCGAGGTTCTGCAAGATATTAATGTAAACTTTACAATAAAATATTAAAACTAGAAAAAAAAAAAATTCTGGCACGGGAACCCCAAACAACCGACCATTTAACAAACAAAAAACAACATGAAATCAAATAACCATAACATTCACAAAACAAAACGAAACATTTGATTTATAAGGTTAAATAAAATTAAAAAAATCATCAACATCGCCAGCCTTCCTACGTGGGAGAAACGCATAAGGAGTAAGGGTTTCACCATCATGCTTTCGCTGTTGGTGGGTTTAAGCGGTTGCAGTAACAAGTAACAACCGGGTTGGTTCCGGTTGTTACTGTACTGCAACTGCCGGCCGCGCCTTCCGAAGCACGGAGATCACTTTAGTAGTTGGTGTCATGGTACTAATGAACAAACCGATTGTAACAAGACTTTATTATGCTTATAAAAGTCGGGCTAGTCTAGCAGGTTATAGAGGATTTTTCAAAAATCAGTTGTTGTTGTTGAGTAAGAACAACAAAGATGTTCAAATTTTCATACAAACCAAAAATGGCCAATATCTATTTTCTTATTAGCCAAATTTGCTTGTACATGGCAATCTTTGTTAAATTGATTTATTCGTTCCTAAAATTTTTGACTTGAAATGTTGTACGAAAGCCCTGGTCGCTATACTTCTGACCTAGGCCGTACAGCGGTATCTGCATCCGCAATACGCTATCACGCAGGACGTTAGATACTCACAAAGTCGTATTTCGCTGGCACAGTAGTATAAGGCACCGGTTGCCATTTAAGCTGAGGGTTCCATGGTTGGCTTCCGGGTGGGTAGATTGCAGCCAAAGCCGCCAGGATTGTCATCTTCGCTCGCGTAGAGTCAGTGGACCTGATGTAGACTTCGGAGGAATTGTAACGTGGTCCTAAGAGGCTGTCGTAGCGGTTTCGGATTTCTTCGCCCATGTCGAACGAACGTTGTATGCCGACCTATTAGAAATGAAAGATCAACATAGATCACCACGATAATTGAGTTCTAATCTTTATGCTTGAACTTTCTTTTTGCCTATTACGTTTCCCACATGGATGTTCCTATCTGGTCGGCTTGTCTGAAGTACTAACTGTTACTGTTACATTCTACTACAAATGCGCTTGCGTACGCAAATAATTACGGATTGTAAGAATGTGCTGTCTTGAATAACGGTTAGAAGCATCCTTTATATGATTTTTAATAACTACAATTGATGTTTTTAATTGTATTAAAAATATTACTTATCTAAAGTTTGATAAATGAATGTGCTGTGTGAGCTATAGCTTGTTAAAAATGATTATGTATATGTACAACATTTTTACTAAATTCTTTATTTTTAATCTTTGTTCTTCAGCTCTACTACAAAATTCCAGTGTTTCAATGTGACCTTATAAGCCTCGAACCAAAAAGTATTATCTACAATTCTTCAGGATTGGAATAGCGTGAGTCTTGTATTGGGTCTTGGGTCTGGTGCATGGTAGTTATTCACCACAACGAAAAAAGAGCCAGTCTCCATCTTATGGAAGACTGGCACTTTAGTGAACTTACATTAGTAAGCTGTCCCCATCCATAAGGTTCAGAGAGTTGCATCAGAGCAGCTGGGTTATTACTGAACACGAGCGAGTCTTCAATTGGTGTTCTGTCTCCATGCCGATGAATCTAAAATACAATAAGTAAGGGGAATGATTTCATGCATGCAAAGCCTTTTTGCTCTTGGTAATTCTTCTTATGTATTATTTCCAAGAAATATTTAGTTAGGTTGGTCACATTTGTCATATAAAAATATTGACAATTTATTACTAGCTTGTTGGCGACTCTTCAACAAATAAATAAAATCGTTTCTGGCCGCGGCTCTGCCCGCGCTGACCAGTATTTGAAATGATTATTGTGAGTCAACCTTAGGAGATTACGCATGCTATGCGCAGATTCTTGTACTTAGACTTTTTTAGACCTAAAATTTCTACAATCTCTTAAGGTTTAGACAGCGTAAGCCTTGGAAACACTTGATAATATTTGAGAATACGGTTCGTTCACTAAAACTCTCATAATTCCAGTATCTTTGGTCATAGCGTAATGATATGCATTAACTGAAGAAACTCCTTATTAGCTTATAGCAAAACCCACATTAAAATCAATTAAGTGGTTTTCAAGTTATGAGTGTACAGAGATAAAGAATCGACATTGCAATTGCAATAGTTAAGATAACTGACACGGATGAGCTAGTTGCTCAACCAATTCTTCCTATAACTTATTTAATTTCTCAAATCACTGGGAACTACAATAACAATCAGTTTCTAAGAAAGAATTGCTTAGTACATATTAAAATTATAATCACTCACCATAAAAGCCAATTCCAATACTGTATCGTCCAAAATAGCATAGAAGTCCTCATGAGGATCTGCTGACACCATCAACGCCAAGAAGACGACCAACCGTAAGCTAAACATCTTTCCGATTAGCAGGTGTTTCATTTTCATGACAGTTTTTTGTTTTTCAACGAATACTTACGTGTAGTTAAATGTTTTATGATACCGATAAGATTTAACGATAGCGACGAACGGCGGAGACGACCTTCTGGCCTTGGTCATCGTTCCAAGATACAGGGTTCGGTAAGAGATCCCAGGTCAAAGGGTTGAGTCCCTGACGGAGCATATGTTTGTGTGAACACGAAGAAATCTGTTCTCCACTGTTTTTTATCTTTTTATGTATATTTGTAATAGTGTAATATTGAAAAATTTAGATTTAAGACAAAATTCTATTTTCCTTGCTATAGTATCCGTAGCACAATACTCCAAAATGCTCTCAATGATGCCTCCTTTGAGCTAGATAATAGGTGTGAGTGTATGAATTACACTTATAATTTAAGCCCAAAAAAAGATAAGGATTAGATTGGTAGCATATCTTTAGTGTTGTTAAATGTATTTAATGATTAATAAGTTTCATGATCTTATTCGAGTCAAATCAACGCATGCCATACATGTCCGCCGTCAATTTTTTTTGACTGACTATTGCTGTTGGCCTCAGATGCCCTTTACAGCGTAACCAGGGTTTTAAGGAGGCGAGAACCTTGGTGAGTCCTCAAGCCTTATAGGCAAATCGCCTCTGGAGGATTTCTAATCGATAGGCATCACCTCCCGGGAGACCGCTATCACTTAGCCTCCGGTGCTCGAGCCACGAGAATCCACCGTCCACCTTTCTATCAGATCTTTAATACGCGCAGTATGAGGGGCAACCGCGAAAAGTGTTTGCAGTACAATATAACAATCGTTGAGGGTTTTTGTAGCACGTCGACTATGTTCGCGCAAACGCATATTAATAAAGACTATTTTGGAGGGCCGCTCTAAGCCACGAATCATCCAAAATCACTAATCCTTTTCGTCGCAGAATATTCCTTTTATAAATAAGCAAAAGGTTACCATAGTCACCTCATAGAGCGCGGGGAAGCGCCAACGTATTCCTTCAATGCCCGGACGGCAATTTAAGTTGCCATAACAATTAAAATTTAATTGTGTCTGGTTTATCGGGCTTCAAAGGGATGGAGGTCTTTTGAAAAACTTGATTATCGCATCTCGAGGTAATACGTAGTCACGCCCTTGTACTCTGCAGTTTGACGACTGGCTCGTCGAGTAGTCGTACCCCTTACGATACAGGCTACTCGGTCAGGAGTCCCGGGTTTGAATCCCGGTAGGGTGAGATTTGTATGATGAATACGAGCATTTGTTCACAGGTCATGGATGTTGGCATGTTTATTTAGTACACTTCTCATATTAATATAATTATCAATATTTCTCCGTATCTCGTATCCTTAACACAAGCTGATGCTTACTTTGGGCTAGACGAAAGGTGTGAGTATATGAACACGGTGGGCAACGCGTGAGAAGTGCCCAGGGTGCTGCAAACGTTTATAGGATGCGGTAACGACTTACCATCAAGTGGGCTGTACCGTACAGTCCACCTGATGTTCACTTTACAAAAGATCGAAGCTCGAAGCACAAAGATTTCTCAATAAATCTTATGCTGTGAACATAAAGTTATCTCGAATATTGATTTATAGGCAATGCGTAATTAGTGCCCAAGATGTGTAAGGAATCAAAAGAAAATTATGTTGGGAATTTGAAATATGAGAAATTTATTAACAATAATTAATATTATTGTAAAAAATAGTCATATAATGAGTCTAATTCCAAAGACACACTCTGGATTTACTAAATTTAAGAACATTATTTCTCTTTCTCGCAATATGTAATAGGATAGGATAGGATAAAGGATAGCAAGATATTGTTTAGAGCTGTCAACTAAATTAAGATTGATTTATTAAAATCTATCTTAATTTAGTTGAAACCATAGACAATTTTAGACGGCATGTATAGTGGCGCCTACTAAACACTGCATTTTATCACGTTCAATAAGTGCGAAAATTGAAGACACGTTGCTAAATGTCAAATTATATGACAGCCATCCTTTTCGTTTTCCTAAAGAGCGAACATAGATTTAGATTAAGCATGTGTTCTCCAGAATTAGGGCCAATATCTGTAAGTTTAAGCAACAATTGACTCGTCAATGACCATGTCTGAGGTGAAGCCGCACTCAGTTCTCCAGGTGTCCTCATCTCGGGCGTATGGACTGGTAATGTCCACAAACTGCTTAAGAGTGCAGAACGTATTGCAGCCAGACACTTGAAGATATACTGGGTCATCACCGGGGCTTGGGATGTAGACCGGCTGTGGAGAAACAAGATTTTGTGATGTACTGTGCAAACTTAGTGTTCGTGTGCGTAATTATTTTATAGGCAGATAAATTGACTGGACTGTATAAATAGGTTTAATAGTAACATAAATTACATAGGAATTGGATGAATCTTAAGAATACAAATGACGCGGGTATTCCGGACGGCTGTGCGTAAGATGCTACTAGACGAAACGGCGCCGGCGGCGCTTGAGCCTGTTTCCTCAGCCCCCGCACCTCGAGACGTGCGCGCGGACACTTAGTGAAAAGTCTATATAAATATTTGACCGCCTCTGTGGTATAGTGGTTGATACCGCCTTCTTCAGATATAGAGGTCCAGGGTTCAATTCCCATGGGGGCAGAAATGTTCTTAGAGTTTGGTGAGTAACTACCACCATCTTATCCAAGTTTGCTGCTATAACTGTAATGTTAACTGCATTGTTGTGTTCCGGCAGTTTGAGGTAAGATAGTTCCTCTGTGGTTAAAGTATCCGGGTGTGGTTCGCTTCCATCGTCAGCCTTATCATCAATGAAGGTCCAGAGTCTACTCCTTTAAGAATTCAAAAAGATTCGTAGAAGTTAAATGGTAAAGCGACGCGACTTTCTGGGTATTTTGGGCGTTGACTAAGTTTTATGAGATGTTTGTAAATCAAAATATCGATTTTAATAAATAAATTGGAATATTCTCACTAGGGGTATATTGCCATCTTAGTACAATCGTTACTTTACATTTTACAGTTCGCAATTGCAATCCAAATTGAAAGGTCGTTTTTAAAGGATTGCAATCGGGATAGAATAATAGGAGTAGATCTAATAAGCTCCTCACTTTCAATTGATGGCTGATTGTTACTAAATGCAACAGAATGTAAACTGGATGCCAGCAAATCGACAAGAGTGTAAATCCGCACTGCGATGTAGAGGGACGTAATATTATACCTTTGATACATCGAATCAAATATCTTTTATTTTTATAAAATAGCAACACTCTTCCATTGCTAGGTTTTTGTATTCTTAATTAAACCACTTCTTCTAACCTTGTACGGAAAGCGAGTAGCTCTGGGGGAGTGTACGTACGTTTATTCTAACAAAATTAAACGTCTGCCATGTCTAGCAACTTAGAATATTTGGCTCATTTGGCTTTGGCTTTTTTTTTGGCGTCTATGCAATATGCAATTAGGATCAATTCAATCGATAATAATTAGTGTGACTTACAACAACAACGTATTCTCCCGTAGCTTTAACACGTCTCAATTCGAGTGAATATATTGACGAATACTTGGGCACTCCTTGTCTGTTGGCTATTTGTGTGATAGCTTCGAAGGAGTACACCGTGACGTCATGAGCTGAATAGATCCTGATCCTTTGGGTGTTGTCACCGTCGACCACAGCGTTAGCGTATCTTAGAAATTCATTTAGGAGAACACCTGCAATAACGGGAGGGATGTTAGTTTTATTTTTGATGAATAAATATTTGGGTATTACGAGTATGTTGAGCTTGAGTTACCAAAAGATTATTCTTTAAAAATTTCGATCCTAAAACCAGACTTTGCAAAACTGTACTGATATTCTTTCGTGCTATGTGAAATATACGTTTTTGCTTTCTACCATCAGAATTATGCTTGACAAAAGTATCTTACCAGCCCCATATGGGGTATATGCATTATTTCCCATAAGAATATCCAATGCCAATCCAGCTGCTTTTTGTATCTTTGGAAACATTGCTTGTATTTCTGGATCCAATGGTAATCCAAGGCTAGCCTGAAATTTTTATCTTCATATATTTTCAAAGGACCCTGGATTTGAGGTCTGAAACAAATTTTATGTAGTAATACTTTATCAGGATAAGTAATACTTTATTTATTTACAGGATATGGTGATATGTCGAAGTCACAAGAGCTCATCGAGGAAGCGTTATTTTGCGTCAGTCAGTGTTGGGAGCTGGGTCAACCTATGTTGTCAACTAATGTTTCCTCGTTGCTTTTTATGGATAAATAGCGCGTAACCACTTATCATCATGGGATCCGCATGCTTGCTGCCACAAGACCTGAGACCTAATTATGACATATTTATATGGTATTTTACAATATAAAATTTACCAAACCTGGCTAGCGTATAGATCATATGCCGAGTATGTTGCAACAGGGTACATGGTGAAGTCCAAGCCGATTTTTCTAGAAAGCAATTCCAAGACTTCGTGGTACTGATCAAAACCAGTTGCACGCGACGCGTACAAACGTAGTACAGCATTAATCATATTAGGGCAGTTGATGCTGGCAAGATTCTGAAAAATTCAAAATAAATTTTACAACATTTTCAACTTGTCGTTTGATAGTCACTACAATCGTTTCACTCACAAATCTGTTGTAGCCCTTACTTCTAATTGTATTTCTGGGTAGGAGGAAAGTTGTGTCCAGTACCTAATGAGTTGTTTACGATCGCTTGATTAAGATAACGAATTATATTTTTGCCCTGATATGATTAGCTTCGAGGAGTTCAATGGCGTAGTGGCTTAAGCGCTATGGATTCGATTACGGCACGCTAAGCCGTTGGTCCCGGTTGTTGCTGCAACCGGGTTATTCCATCAATCCTCATTGGGCCAGCGTGGTGGTGTTATGGCCCAAGCTCCTCATGTGTTTCTCTTATGCCTGTGCCCAGCAGTGATGATGAGAAAAGACAAACTTTTGAGGCAAATGTCTCAGAAGGTTCAATACAGTATATAAAGGTTTTCAGCGGCATATGATGGAAATAGATGGAAAACAAAGGAAACTACTTATGTCCTTCTGGTATTACTGCAGCTGCAGATTTACGAATGCGGCAAAGTCTGTGCACAAAATTTTATGAAAATGTGTAGTTCTATAATTAATGACCACATCAAGGGCACAGTCATGATCCGCTAGTGGCACTCAGACTCAACAAGCATCCGAAAACATAGCGACCTTCTCGCTACACCGTATTTTGTGGCTTCCATCTGGTGACATTCTTGTAGCTTTGGTTTAGTTGTGGTGGCACATAATAAACATAAATATGTTCTAATATTTCTGGCATTCAATTATATTGCATGCTAAAATTAAATCTTTAGCTTGGTAACACTAGTTTTTGTTAGCTGTCGTAAATGATGTTATTAAACATCCTAAGCTTTAACTCGAGACGTTAGATACTTACAAAGTCATATTTCGCTGGAACAGTGGTATAAGGCACCGGTTGCCATTTAAGCTGCTTATTCCATAGTTGGTTTCCTGGTGGGTAGATTGCAGCCAAAGCCGTTAGGATTGTCATCTTCGCTCGCGTAGAGTCAGTGGACCTGATGTAGACGTCGGAGAAGTTGTAACGTGGTCCTAGAAGGCTGTCATAGCGGTTTCGTATTACTTTTCCCATGGCATACGAACGTTGTTTACCGACCTAATAAAAATACACGAAGATTAATATACCCCCACAATATATACAACTTCGGGTCTAATCAGTTTCTTTTTTTTCTTCTTCAAGAGTAGAAGAACTTTACTCACATTAGTAAGCTGTCCCCAACCATACGGTTCAGCGAGTTTCGTCAGAGCAGCCGGGTTATTACTGAACGTCAGCGAGTCTTTGATTGGCGTTCTGTCTCCATGTCGATGAATCTGCAAGCAAAGTACTATTGGTAATTATAAATATAATGTAATTATGTATCTTATGATATAACGGATATTTAGAGTTTGATCGTTAATATGTAAAACTTTAACGAGAATTTCAATAAACTAAGTCTTAAAAATTTAATTGATTTTAGAAATTTTAAGATGGCTTTATTCATAGAAATGCAATGACATAGCTAAATAAAACATGGGCTCATAGAACAACTACGAGAACTGAAACCAAACTTCTCAATACCTAAATATGTTTATGTAGGGAGCGTAGACCCGGAGCTTACGACAAGCGGATAGTAGGGAGATGCCTTGATGAATTCGAGATGTGAAGCTGGAGACAAATAGTTGTAATTCCATGAACTGTCAAAATGAACCCAGATAATATGGAGAATATCATTGCTACGGGAAGAATTTATGGAAAAAAGGCAAGGGAAAGGGAAAGACGCAAGGCGGAATTTTTTTTATGAAATCATTTCTCTCTAACTTAAAACTTCATGTGAATTTGGAAAGGATTTCGTAAAACCTGATGCAAACTTTCGAATAAAGAGAATGGTACTCACTATTAGTGCAATCGTAAATAAAACGGAAAATGTGCTTAGTACACTTTGTGTCAACGACTGTCGTGTCCTTCAGGTTTAGATAGTGATTTCAATTCAAAAAGTGATACCTGATAAACGAACTTGTTCTCTTTGCTGTTGTTTTTTTGGGTTAAATTTATTAGAATTTAATTTCTTATATCTAGTGATTGGGTCTACGGGGAAACAAATTAGAGGAATGACCCGTGGGCCCACACAAACTCCCCGTTTGAAAAGGATAAATAAAAACTAACGCAGTGGGTCTACGGGAAAAAAGAAATAACCGTAGACCCACAGTGGGTCAACAGCTGTGGGACCACGGTTCAAAAGGGCTTCTTCACTTTGAATAGGAGCTGTGTTAGCAACGTCTAAAGCTTATTAGGAATGGTCTAGTAAGTAGTCATTAAATTTACTTACCATAAAAGCGAATTCTAATTCTGTGTCCTCCAAAAGAGGATTATAGCTTTCATGAGGAGCTGCTGACACCATCAGCGCCAAGGAGACAACCAACCCCAGACTGAACATCTTGTCAACTGGCAGATGTTTGATTTCGTGATATAGCTTTCAATAAATACTTTTATGTAATCAAAATGTTTTACGATATCGATTAGGCAGAATTCTAGATTAGTATTATTTATCTTTGGTGTTGTAAAATTTATTTAATGGCTGTAGGTCTAGGGCATTACCAAATATTTCATATCACAGAATGTCATACAAACAGATGGTAGAGATGGTAACTGATGACTTTCGCCTGTAGAAATCTACAATATCTACACTATATTGCATATACATTGAGATTCTGGAGATTCTCTGCCCATGCCCTATATGTACTGTTTTTCGGTGCAAGGCTTCCAGCTACTTTCACCCCTAATACACAGATACATATTCATTAAACCTAAAAAAGATAAGGATTACATTGGTAGCATATCTTTAGTGTTGTTAAATGTATTTAATGATTAATTAGTTTCATGATCTTATTCGAGTCAAATCAACGCATGCCATACATGTCCGCCGTCCATTTTTTTTGGACTGACTATTGCTGTTGGCCTCAGATGCCCTTTACAGCGTAACCGAGGTTTTAAGGAGGCGAGAACCTTAGTGAGTCCTCAAGCCTTAGGGGCAAATCGCCTCTGGAGGATTTCAAATCGATAGGCATCACCTCCCGGGAGATTTACCGCTATCACTTAGCCTTCGGTGCTCGAGCCATGAGAATCCACGGTCCACCTTTCTATCAGATCTTTAATACGTGCAGTTTGAGGGGCAACTGCGAAAAGAGCTTACTGTACAATATACAAATGCCTTGAGGATTTTTGTAGCACGTCGACCATGTTAGAGCAAACGCATATTAAAGACTATTTTGGAGGGCCGCACTAAGCCACGAATCATCCAAAATCCCGAATCGATTTCGTCTTTCAATATTCCTTTTAAATTCGCAAAATGTTCCCGTTGTCAATATTCATAGAGTGCGGAGAAGCGCCAACGGTATCATGGAGGTCTTTTGAAAATAAACTAGATCATCGCATCTCGAGGTAGTCACGCCCTTGTACTCTGCAGTTTGACGACTGGCTGGTCGAGTAGTCGTACGCCTTATGATACAGGTTTTTCGGTCAGGGGTCCCGCGCTCGAATCCCGGCAGGGTGACAAGTTTGTCATCATGAGTACGAGCATTTGTTCACGAGTCATGGATGTTTGCATGTTTATTTAGTATACTTCTCATATTAATACAGTTATCAATATTTCTCCGTATCTCGTATCCTAAACACAAGCTGATGCTTACTTTGGGCTAGACGAAAGGTGTGAGTATATGAACACGGTGGGCAACGCGTGAGAAGTGCTAAGGGTGCTGCAAACGTTTATAGGATGCGGTAACGACTTACCATCAAGAGGGCTGTTCCGTACAGTACCCCTAGCACGAAAACTTTTAAATTTCGAACTGCCATCGTATCGAGTAGTTACATCAGCTCTTGTCTGGCTTTTGTTTAAAAGCTTTAGCTTAAGCTTAAGCGTGCCTGAACGATACGATTACGATTTGAAATTTAAATGTTCACTTTACAAAAGATCGAAGCTCGAAGCACAAAGATTTCTCAATAAATATTATGCTTTCAACATAAAATTATCTCGAATATTAATTTATAGGCAATGCGTAATTAGTGCTCAAGATGTGGAAGGAATCAAAAGAAAATTATGTTAGGAATTTAAAAAATAAAAAATTAATTCACAATAATTAATTTTATTGTAAATAATACTCATATAATGAGCCTAATTCCAAAGACACACTCTGGATTTACTAAATTTAAGAACATTATTTCTCTTTCTCGCAATATGTAATAGGATAGGATAGGATAAAGGATAGCAAGATATTGTTTAGAGCTGTCAACTAAATTAAGATTGATTTATTAAAATCTATCTTAATTTAGTTGAAACCATAGACAATTTTAGACGGCATATAGTGGCGCCTACTAAACACTGCATTTTATCACGTTCAATAAGGGCGAAAATTGAACACAAGTTGCTAAATGTCAAATTATATGACAGCCATCCTTTTCGTTTTCCTAAAGAGCGAAAATAGATTTATATTAAGCATGTGTTCTCGAGAATTAGGGCCAATATCTGTGTTTAAGCAACCATTGACTCGTCAATGACCATGTCTGAGGTGAAGCCGCACTCAGTTCTCCAGGTGTCCTCATCTCGGGCGTATGGACTGGTAATGTCCACAAACTGCTTAAGAGTGCAGAACCTATTGCAGCCAGACACTTGAAGATATACTGGGTCATCACCGGGGCTTGGGATGTAGACCGGCTGTGGAGAAACAAGATTTTGTGATTTACTGTGCAAACTTAGTGGTAGTCGATATAAATATTTGACCGCTTTTAAGGTATAGTGGTTGATACCGCCTTCTTCAGATATAGAGGTCCAGGTTTCAATTCCGACGGGGGCAGAAATGTTCATACAGTTTGGTTGGTGGTAAGGCTTTTCTTAGTAACTACCACCATCTTATCCAAGTTTGCCGCCATAACTGTAATGTTAACTGCATTGTTGTGTTTCGGCAGTTGGAGGTAAGATAGTTCCTCTGTGGTTAAAGAATCTGGGTGTGGTTCGCTTCCATCGTCAGCCTTATCATCAATGAAGGTCCAGAGTCTACTCCCTTAAGAATTAAAAAAGATTCATAAAAGTTAATAAGTAAAGCGACGCGACTTTCGGGGTATTTTGGGCTTGGCGAACTAAGTTTTATGAGATGTTTGTAAATCAAAATATCGATTTTAATAAATAAATTAGAATATTCTCACTAGGGGTATATTGCCATCTTGGTACAATAGTACTTTACATTTTACAGTTCGCAATTGAAATCCTATTTGAAAGGTCGTTTTGAAAAGAATTGCAATCGGGATAGTAGATAGAATAATAGGGTTAGATCTAATTGATGGTTGATTGTTACTGAATGCAACAGAATGTAAACTGGATGCCAGCAAATCGACAAGAGTGTAAATCCACACTGCGATGCAGAGGGACGTAGTATTGTGCGTTTGATACATCGAATTGAATAACTTTTTATTTTTATAAAATAGTTTTTTCAGCAACACTTTTCCATCGCTAGGTTTTTGTATTTGTAATTAAACCACTTCTTCTAACCTTGTACGGAAAGCGACTAGCTCTGGGGGAGTGTACGTTTATTCTAACAAATTTAACCGTCTGCCACGTCTAGCAACTTAGAAGATTTAGCTCGTTTATGCAATCAAATCGATAATAATTTGTTTGACTTACAACAACAATATATTCTCCCGTAGCTTTAACACGTCTCAATTCGAGTGAATAAATTGACGAAAACTTGGGCACTCCTTGTCTGTTGGCTATTTGTGTAATAGCTTCGAAGGAGTACACCGTGACGTCATGAGCTGAATAGATCCTGATCCTTTGGGTGTTGTCACCGTCTACCACAGCTTTAGCGTATCTCAGAAATTCATTTAGGAGAACACCTGCAATAACGGGATGGATGTTAGTTTTATTTTTCATGAATAAATATTTGGGTATGTTTACGAGAATGTTGAGCTTGAGTTACCAAAAGATTATTCTTTAAAAATTTCGATCCCATAACCAGACTTTGTAAAACTGTACTGATATTCTTTCGTGCCATGTGAAATATACGTTATTGCTTTCTACCATCAGAATTATGCTTGACAAAAGTATCTTACCAGCCCCATATGGGGTATATGCATTATTTCCCATAAGAATATCAATTGCCAATCCAGCAGCTTTTTCTATCTCTGGAAACATTGCTTGTATTTCTGGATCCAATGGTAATCCAAGGCTAGCCTGAAATTTTTATCTTCATATATTTTCAAAGGACCCTGGATTTGAGGTCTCAAACAAATTTTATGTAGTAATACTTTATCAGGATAAGTAATACTTTATTTATTTACAGGATATGGTGATATGTCGAAGTCACAAGAGCTCATTGAGGAATTGTTATTTTGCGTCAGTCAGCGTTGGGAGCTGGGTCAACCTATGTTGTAAACTAATGTTTCTTCTTTGTTTTTTATGGATAAATAACGCGTAACCACTTATCATCAAAGGGTCCGCATGCTTGCTGCCACAAGACCTAAGACCTAATTGAGACATATTTTTGTGTTATTTTACAATATAAAATTTACCAAACCTGGCTAGTGTATAGATCATATGCGCCGTATGTTGCAACAGGGTACATGGTGAAGTCGGAGCCTATTTTTCTAGAAAGCAATTCCAAGGCTTCGTGGTACTGATCAAAACCAGTCGCACGCGACGCGTACAAACCAAGTACGGCTTTCATCATGTTAGGGCAGTTGATGCAGGCAAGATTCTGAAAAGTTCAACAAAATTTTACAACATTTACAACTTGTCATTTGATAGTCACTACAATCGTTTCACTCACAAATCTGTTGTAGCTCTTACTCCTAATTGTATTTCTGGCTAGCAGGAAAGTTGTGTCCAGTAATGAGTTGTTTACACTCTCTTGATTAAGATAATGAATTCTATGTTTGCCCTTATATGAAATAAGCTTTGAGGAGCTCGGTGGCGTAGTGGTTGAAACGCTATGGTTTCGATTACGAAAACAAAGGAACTTTCGCCATGGTCCATCACGGGATGAGTCAATCAAAATTTATAATCTCGATCTCCTCCATGCTTCTGAAGGCACGCTAAGCGGTTGGTCCCGGTTGTTGCTACAACCGGTTTATCCCATCAATCCTCATTGGGCCAGCGTGGTGGTGTTATGGCCCAAGCACCTCATGTGCTTCTCTTTGCCTGTGCCCAGCAGTGATGATGAGAAAATAAAAACTTTTAAGGCAAATGTCTCAGAAAGTGCATATGATAAAAACAGATGGAAAACAAATTGTGTTTCCGAACAACATACATACAGCTTAGGATGTAACACATATGTTGTGTTACATCCTCGATAACTCGAGCAGTTACATACTTACAAAGTCATATTTTGCTGGGACAGTGGTATAAGGCACCGGTTGCCATTTAAGCTGGTTATTCCATGGTTGGTTTCCTGGTGGGTAGATTGCAGCCAAAGCCGTTAGGATTGTCATCTTCGCTCGCGTAGAGTCTGTGGACCTGATGTAGACGTCGGAGAAGTTGTAACGTGGTCCTAGAAGGCTGTCGTAGCGGTTTCGTATTACTTTGCCCATGGCATACGAACGTTGTTTACCGACCTAAAATACAGGAAGATTAATATACCCCCACAATATGGTACAACTTGGGGTCTAATCAGTTTCTTTTTTTTCTTCTTCTTCAAGAGTAGAACTTTACTCACATTAGTAAGCTGTCCCCAGCCATACGGTTCAGCGAGTTTCGTCAGAGTAGCCGGGCTACTGAACATGAGCGAGTCTTTGATTGGCGTTCTGTCTCCATGTCGATGAATCTGCAAGCATAATTAAGTACTATTGGTTATTATGAATATAATGTAATTATGTATCTTATAATATAACGGATATTTAGAGTTTGATCGTTAATATGTAAAACTTTAACGAGAATTTCAATAAACTAAATCTTAAAAATTAAATTGATTTTAGAAATTTCAAGATGGATTTATTCATATAAATATGTGAAGCTATTCCGCTTCATGACCAAGTCCGCAATAACATAGCTAAATAAAACATGGGTTTATGGAACAACTACGAGAACTGAAACCAAACTGCTCAATACCTAAATATGTTTATGTATTGAGCGTAGACCCGGAGAATACGACAAGCGGATAGTAGGGAGATGCCTTGATGAATTCGAGATGTGAATCTGGAGACGAATAGTTTTAATTCAATGAACTGTCAAAATAAGCCCAGATAATATGGACAATATCATTGCTTCAGGAAGAATTTATGGAAAAAATGCACATCTCCTGCTTTGACAACATCCGGCAAGGGAAATTACGCAAGGCGGAATTCGTTTTATGAAATAATTTCACTTTAACATAAAACTTTATGTGAATTGAAAGGATCTCGTAAAACCTGATGCAAACTTTCGAATAAAGAGAATGGCATCATCAGATGGTACTCATCACTATTAGTACAATGGTAAATAAAACGCAAAATGTGCTAAATAGCACTAGTTCTAACTTCTAGTGCTATTTAGTACATTTTGTGTCAACGACTCGTCTCGTTCGGGTTTAGATAGTGATTTCAATTCAATAACTGATACCTGATAAACGAACTTGCTCTATTTGCTGTTGTTTATTTTGGGTTAAATTTATTTTAATTCAATTTCTAATATCTAGTGATTGGGTCTACGAGGAAACAAATCAGAGAAATGACCCGTGGGCCCACAGAAACTGCCCGTTTGAAAAGGATAAATAGAGCAGTGGGTCTACGGGAAAAAAGAAATAACCGTGGACCCACAGTGGGTCACCAGCTGTGACCATGGACCACGGTTAAAAGGGGCTTTTTCACTTGGGATAGGAGCTGTATTGGCAACGTCTAAAGCTTATTAGGAATGGTCTAGTAAGTAGACATTAAATTTACCTACCAAAAAAGCGAATTCTAATTCTGTGTCCTCCAAAAGAGGATTATCGCTTTCATGAGGAGCTGCTGACACCATCAGCGCCAAGGAGACAACCAACCCCAGACTGAACATCTTGTCGACTAGCAGATGCTTGATTTCGAGATATAGGTAACATTTCTATAAATACTTTAATGTAATCGAAATGTTAATACGATATCGATTAGGGCCAAACCACATGGTGCGGTGCGGCGCCTGAGCGGTACCGCAGCGGTTATCTACATACACAAATGTATGTATGTCACACGGCGCCGTGCGGTGCGCTCCGGCGCCACACCGCACCCCCTCCCGCACCGCACGCGAAATGAATCGAGATGAGGCGGGGAGGGGTGAGCGGCACCGCTCAGGTTGTTTGTTTACGCAGCATTGGGAACTATATAAGTGATCTGTGATTCAGTCTAAGCATAAGTGATCTGTGATTGGGAAGGATTTATGCTTGATTAGGTTGCGACGTCGCACTGCCCGTGTGGTCACCAATGCGGCGAAATGGCTGGGTTGGCCCTAGGCAGAATAATAAAGATTCTAGATTAGTATCATTTATCTTTAGTTTTGCCTAGAGCATTACCAAATATTTCGTATCACAGAAGGTCATACAAACAGATGGTACAAATGGTAACTCATGACTTTCGCCAGTAGAAATGTACAATATCTACACGATATTGCTTATACATTGAGATTCTGGAGATTCTCTGCCCATGCCCTATATGTACCTACTGTTTTTCGGTGCAAGGTTACCAGCTACTTTTACCCCAACACAGATACATATTCATTAAAGTGGTCGGGCAACAAAAGAGGTCAATTTTAAAGAACTAAGTTCATAGTAATTAAAATAAAATAATGTTAAAATCAAAAATTAAGAACTAAGTTCATGAATACTCAGTTCTTTAAAATTGACTACATTTTTAATGATTTTGGTGGTAGGTACTAAAACAGTGATGTTCTGCTTACTTTTTCTATTTCTTACATCTTTTGTATTTGTTGACATATGATCTTCTCGTTAAAATATGAACTGGAAAGAAACGTCTTCATATCTAATATTATCAGCGACGCACCCCATTCATTCTCAAGAAGTACACGTGCAATTTCAGCGCGGTTATGTGTTCCACTGTTTGTATTTTTTTTTGTATGTATGTTCATCGATTTCTCAGTCAATTGTGAATCGATTTTCAAAACTCTTTTTTTATTTGATAAAGTATGCTCCTGAGGTGTTCCCATTGACACCAGGTCAGGATCTGATGATGGGATCCCAGGGAAATCGAGGGCAAACCTGAAATTTTATAGGCACGAATGAAATTTTCCGTGGTTGTGGAATGTGCAAATAAAAGATTACCACTTCAAAAACATTAAAGACCTATTAAAGTTAATAGTTCATTAAATTACTTGAGCATTTGTTCACGAGTCATGGAGGTTTGTATGTTTATTTAGTATATTTCTAATATTTATATTCTTATTATTATCAATATTTCACCATTATCTAGTATCCATAACATAAGCCCATAATGATGCTTACTTTGGTTTAGATCAAAGGTGTGAGTGTATGAATATTATTATTATTTTACAGACATTGTATGAAAATTAAATAAATCAGGGTATTTTCTTAATTTATCTCAATTGGTGTAGAATTGGCATTCTTGTAGCCTGTATACGTTGTACGTTCATCTTTCTATACTCTATAATATACTAATAATATAAAGCTGAAGAGTTTGTTTGTTTGTTTGGTTGAACGTGCTAATCTCAAGAACTACTAATTCAAATTGAAAAATTCTTTTTGTGTTGGATAGTTCATTTATCGAGGTATTGTATAGGCTACATAATATCACGCTACCACCAATAGGAGCTGAGCATTAACTTTTGGAACCGGTGTAAATTCATATAGTTAATATATTTTTTGTGATAGTTGTAAAAATGTATTTTTTGACGAATTAAAAGTGCTTCTTTGTGGCCTATTTAAATAAAATATTTTTTCTTTCTTTATTTCTTTCTTTCTTTCATTAATCATTTATGTTGCAAAAATGGGGGAAAAATATTCCTTTTCAGGGCTATCGTTGCGTGCGCTGCGTGAACGGTTAAAGTTATATATAAATTATGTATGCAGGAATTGTTCTCCTTTACAAGTTCTAAAAAAAGTCCGCGACAGCATATGTCTATTCTTTAAAAGGAGAATGCCCAATCCTGTACCACCTATAACGATGTTGTATGGACTTCTAACAAAATCGATAATTCATGCAACATTTTTTAAATATATTTACATGTATCACACTCAAAATCGTATGTGGGGTTTTAATTCTTAATTTGATAAGTACCTAATGCATTTTGTACATCTTACCCCTCGCAAGTTCCCGCATCTTCCTCAATAGTTGTGATGGCTTCTGTTCCCCCAGATCCATTTCGCTTAACAGATTTTGTAGTTGTCTTGTTGCGGATTCTTCGTAAATGGATAGTAATCTTTCCTTCACTGCCTCGAATTTTGCCGTTGATGGTGGTTTAATAAGCAAATCAGTTATCTGCCCTATTGTCTCTTTGCTCAGAGGACATTGTGTGTCCCTACACTGCCATGAGCCGATGATGCATGATGCCGAGGCCTGTGCCCAGCAGTGGGACGTATATAGGCTGGTGATAATGAACTATCGGACAAGGGGCCGTCCATTAATCATGTGATGCTTTTTTTAGTATTTTTGACCCCCTCCCCCCCTTTGGTGATACGTGGTGAGGTTTAAGACTACTTCCCCTCCCCCCCGCAACATCACGTGTATTTTTAGTACCTACCTACAAAATATCTTAATTTTTTTAAATATTATCTGTAAATACAGTTATAAAAGTATATCTAATTTTATTCTTCGAAAATTAAGGTTGTTTTTTACTGGCATAAAAAGATTGAAGGAATGGTGTAATCAAGCGAAAAACATATGCGTAACATAACTAACATACATGAATATATTTAATGCACATTGTTCTCGGACCACGGATTAGCAAGACTTTCTTCGACACTAACAACTGGATAAGCATCTTGTAAGTCAGTTGTTGGTACTGTGCTTTGTTGAAGATCAACGTCGGTTTCATCACGTCACTCGGCGTCAATTGCGTTCGTTGTCTGTCAACGGCGAGTAAAGGTCACACTACTCGACGCTTTTCGGTGTAAAAATCGCGCGTTTGACGAATAAATAAATACACGTGATATCTTACTACACCCCCCCTCCCCCCTTGTGATATTTCGTGATTTTTCCCGAACCCCTCCCCCCCTATCGGAGCCTCACGTAATTAATGGACGACCCCCAACACATATTTCGGTAATCGATCTTTTTAAGAAATGTCACCCAGGAAACGTGTTTCTTTGAATAGTGTTCCGATATGGCGTTGACACTGATACAGAATATAGTTATTTAGACTTACTGAAAATCGCATTTATCGCAGCTAAATGCGATTTTCAGTAAGGTCGGTGACGTAGTAGAACGGACTCTAGTTTCGTTTACGAAAACTAAGCAGCTTTCTCGCCATAGTCAATATCTACCGGATGGGTCAATTACAAATTTTTTGTATGACTCGAGCTAAGCTGTGCTTCGGAAGGCTCGCCAAGCCGTTGGTACAGTCGACCACAGAAGTAGCTGAACACTTTAGTACCATATCACACCGATATTGTGCACGTACTTTATAGTTGCTACCGTACTATATTGACGCTAGAGTCGTTGTGACATGGTACTAAAGTGTTCAGCTACTTCTGTGGTCGACCGTGCCAGTTGATACCAACAGCTTTAACCCACCACCCTGCATTGGGCCAGCATGCTGGTGCTATGGCCAAGAACTCCTCAACCTATAACAAGACCCTATCTGCCAGCAAACTATGTGATTTTATCATTTTTGAACTGGATCCCTTTCAGTAACTGTGCGAGTCTCATATCAAACGTTAGACTGCACAAGGTATCTCCGACAGTCGTTTCGCCGTTTGACCCTTCGCCGACAAAACGTTTCGTCATCGGGCAGTTCACCGACAGAATCTTTCACCGAATAACGATTAGCCGACAGAACGTTTCGCCATCGGGCGGGTATTAAAAGAGATCAGAGCTGTCCGCGGAAGCCCGACAAGGCCGTGGTAGGTTAGAAATGTAAGTCATACGCCCGTATTCACAAACGACACTATGAGGTCTCACAGTGCCCGCGGACGCACAGGGTGCCAAATTCCTATTCATAAACAATACTTGAGTGACAATCGGCACTATGCGTTTGTCATAATGAACACTTAGCTAAGGGAGCCTGATAGCTATATTAATCAACGTATAGTGTCGAGCTCACCAAAGAGCATTTTATCACTACGGAGCTTACAATAAAAAGCAAATAAACAATAAAATTGAAATGTCAGTCAATGAAGTGAACTACGTAACACTAATCAACCATTCACAAAACTATATTCAACGCTATGCGTCCTCATAGTAAAGATTCGTTTGAGTATTGTTTGTGAATTGAAAGGCTTGACATAGTGAACCCACTGAGAAATGCCTTACTTCGCATAGTATTGCTTCTTCACTTACATAAGTATCGTTTGTGAATACGGGTGTTACATTTTACATTTACTCCCGCCTACGTACTACTATCGGCAAATAACGTTCTGTCGGCGAATCGTTATTCGGTGAAAGATTCTTTCGGTGAACTGCCCGATGACGAAACGTTTTGTCGGCGAAGGGTGAAACGGCGAAATGACTGGCGGAGATACGTTGTAGATTCCAAACGTTACTATGACGTTTGATATGAAACTCACATAGCCGCCGAGTTTTAGTCATGTTCCTAATCTTTAAACGACAAGGTCGTGTCCCGCATGAAAACAACATGGACACGTGTTCGCCTTCTATAGTTTTTATGGCAACCTATAAAAAATATCGTGCACAACAATGACTGTCATAATGAGTTCGAACGTCATGTACATATCTGGGAACTAAAATATTGTAAAATGTATTTATAGTTTTCTATTAGTATGTAGTTTATATGACACTTGACATTGACAGCGCGTAATTAGCTAAAATTAAAAAAATGAACTACCGACTGCAATGAGCACTGTAAGTTATTAAAAAAACACTTCTCGAAAACACACTGAGTTATTGTTACGAAAGCGAAAATACAAAGTTTTAATTCTAAAAATCACATTTAAATTTTAATAAAGCAACAATTTGAATTTACATGACATGAATCGCCACAGTCACCGAAAACCCAACGAGACTTCATCTGTCGCGCGCAGGCGCGAACCAAGTTGTCCTCCTTTTCTCAACAGGTGGCGCACAAAACATCAGGTGAAAGCCAACTCCATAAAGGTTCTATTATCAAGATAAGTAAGGTAAGTATTTAATGACTTCTATTAATCATTTCTGATGTACTATTTATTCCCTACATTTTCCCAGGTCCAGAAACCTACAAGAAGCGCGTCCTCTACAAGCACTGAATGGCATATTAACCTTAGAAGCCTTTTGAGAGGGTTTCACACACAACAGACACCAAAAATAAAAGCAGTGATAACAGGCCAATGCCACCAGCTAATTACCCAGGTGTACCATGTCTCCTCTCCTTTGTTTCTCACGACCACAACCATACGGCAGTGCCCTTAGCTTAAGTTTTAATCGATATGGAAGTAAAGTTTTATACAAGGTGTTTGGTACATAGTTGACAGGCGGGCTATTACCCATGTTAATAATCGGTGTTAATAGGCATGTTAATATAGTTATAAAATACTATGGTGTTATTTAAAATTCAAAATTTTAAAATTAAATTTGTAATTTCCCATACATTTTGTTTTACTGACCTAACTATTCTGGTCTGAAGAAATTTAAACTTTATTTTACTCTATCAAATAGTGTGCGGGATGCTCATTTCTTCAGAAACTTACAGCAGATATAGTGAGCTTATTACAATACACTCAATTAGATGGTGTTAGATAGATGATTAATGAGGCCGAGGGTTATTTATTCACTCAAGCGGCGTTATTGCACCAGACAATTTAACACTAAAAAGGAAAATAATAATTAAATTTCAGTACCATGTACTTACCTCGTAAAATGTATTTTTTGGAGTTGGTGCTTCACTTTCTATTGTCTGTGGAAACAGCTTAGCACCAGCATCAAAAAATACATTTTAGGTGATAAGTACTAAAATTTAATTTTAGTGTTCTGAAGTCGGTTTTATTTTTAGTAAAAATATTTTTTTTCATTTTTAAGTGATTTCTAAGGTCAAAGCTACATGGGTGACCGTCAGCACTATCGACTTGCCTGTCTCTCAGTCTTTGGTTGAAATACCTACATAATATTGTTTCATAATATCGTATCGATAAAGTATTATCTAACTCCACACACCGTTACGGTAATCGTTACCTTCCATCATCAGTTCACCCGAATAACCCGATATACAACTGTTTGTTAATACGTTAATACGTACGTACCTATAATAGTGAAAGAATTATCTTCCAACTCTTAACCGTTAAGAAGTTGTACCTTCCATCACCAGCTCATCAACATGAGATGATGACTAACAGAAGCAAATAGGGGAAGGTAGTACGAGATGATCCCCTTAAGCGGGAATCGCTCTTAAATACATATTATTCAAGGTGAACCAAAAATAAAGGCGATTACTACTAGTATATCTATCCACCCAACTTACCTAATACTCAAAACCAGAAATAATTTGAGGTATCATTAAAATATTTCGTTTTTTCTAAAACCTTACAAAGTAATCATCTTGTACACCCCTATGGGTAAGATGATCCCTAAAGGTAGGGTAAGATGATCATAGGGATCATCTTACCCCCATTCCGAGTAAACAAATATTTTTCAGAAGAAAAAGGTTATAAAAAACAAAAATACGCAATAATGAAACATATTATTTATTTAAAATAGTCATACAATATATTCAGATTAAGTTTTTAGTTATGTGAGTTAATAAAATTAACAAAATCGCAAATATTAAAAACGAAAATAAAACAGTCTTTCTTCTAAGCTAGTTATTAAATTGTACCAGTTTTTTATACTACTAGATGACAAACAAGCTGACGGCCCACCTGATGGTAAGCGGTTACCGCCGCCTATAGAAACCTGCAATAACAAGGGGAAATCCCTTGATATTGCAGGTGCGTTGTCATCCTGCGGCCTAAGATGAAATGCCGTCCATGCTCAGTAATTACACTGGCTACCTTTCCCTTCAATCCGAAACACAGCGAACTGTTTCACGGCTGAAATAAGAAAGGCGGTGCCTACCCAGACGACCCTACATACGGGCCTACCACCTAGTAAATGACCAACAGACCACCTGATGACTAACAGAAGCAAATACTTAAATAGCTTTGGAAAAAAGTAAAACATGCCAAACGTGCCAACAAAATTTGAGGTTTGCCCTCGATTTCCCTGGGATCCCATCATCAGATCCTGACTCGGTGACAATGGGACCTATTCAAGAGTATACTCTATCAAATAAAATAAAAAAAAAACTGAAAATCGGTTCACAATTGACAGAGAAATCGGTGAACATACATATAAAAAAATACACACAGTGGAACAAAGAACTTCCTTCTTTTTTGAAGTCGGTAAAAATCAACTGTGTCTGGAATCTGATGCTTGACGGGTTAAATTTTCCAATTTTATATTATATATTGTAGGATAGCTTTTTAACCGACTTCAAAAAAAGGAGGAGGTTATACACCTTCACAATATCACAAGTATGTATTTTTGCAAAGGAGTGAAGCAAGTTCTTATCGTCTCTTAACTTTTTCCCTATAGCAAAAAAGTAACTATGGCAGTAAATAAATTGTCATAAAGCAATAACATAAAACAATGAAGTTTCGTAGTCATGCTTATCATGGAAACAGATCTAATGTCGGTCAATAAAACGCCTTCAGTGCTGATAAATTATTACTTAGTTTATAGTATCTATTAACATAAAAAATGATAAAAGATAAAATTATCCTAACACTTCTAACGATTTACATAGAAAATTAACGAAATATTTTGATAATAGAATATTAGAAATTATTATTGTTAATAAGTACCATACCATGGAAACTAAAGGAGACATAATACGTATACCGCTAAAACTAGATGGCAATAAAAATATTCACATAAAAGTAAGCGCATACCAAGAGTGAAACCAGTTAGCTGCACTACACACAAAATAAGCTTACGCAATATCAGAGCTATAGCTACTTATGATCTCACAAACAGATGCACTCACACAGACAAGAACCGCTACACGAGATACAAGCGAACCTCGCAGTACCCAAGGGCAAGTTGCATTCCTTTAGTCCATAATACCAAAATAATATGCATGCGTTGTAGATATACAATTTTAAACTTGTTACATAGGCATAGTAAGGTTATGGCGTTAAGGGTATTATTTTTGATTGATGTCGTCACACGCCGTATAACATTAATAATGAGGGTGTAACTTATTCTATGACAGCATGTGAGACATAGTTATATATAATGTTCTCTGGACAGAACAACTACTCTTGGAGAGCTGCACGTATGTGGACAACACTTAGGAACATTGTTCCCAGTTACTCTCCGTCGCTCCCAGGTGAAGACTACGAAATTGCCTTCGTAGTCCTCTAGAAAGCCACACGCATGTAATACATTCTAATGGACATTGGCTCGGGACCGCAGTCCCTGTGTTGGACCTCCACCTCCCCTACAGTCCTACCCTGGCCTTCCGTTACTACTACAATGTCCATCCTTGGGGGAGCGACCTCAACTAATAACTCATGTAGCTATCTCATAAGATGCTATGCCCACAGAACACTACACTGACTTTATGCATGCGTGATAATAAAACACAACTCACCAGGTTTGCGTTAGCTATATTACCACTAAACGTCGTCCTCTCGTTTCTCGCCATCGTTCCTCAGTAGAACTGATAGCACCGCTTCGCACCTCGGCTCGTTGGCATCTGAAAACCCGCCTTTTCTACCCCGCGGTACACAACCAAAAAGTGTCCGTCACGCAATGCCGCCAACGGTCAACCACATACGCAACCATAGGTACAAGGCATAGACACAAACTTACTTATCGATTGCTAAATTCGTAGCGATAACAATATCCAGTTATTTACATTACGAATTTTAATACTTACGATTGGCACTTAATGAACTGAACTCGCGAACTTCGCGACAATTGATGTCCATCCTAAGATATTATTTTATGTGTGTTTAGGTTGGGGGTAGGACTTTTTATAGTCTGCCTGGCTAGCCACCATCTTTTACCCAAGTCTGCCGCCATGACAATAATGTTAACAGCATTGTTTGTTTGTCGGCCTTATCTTCACTTACCATCAGGTGAGATGAAGGTCAAGAGTTACCCCGTTAAGATAAAAAAAAAGTTGGCGCAGCCATCAGGTAGACCTACATTGTCCAAATTACGCCATAAGATGTCATATGGGACTATGAGACGAGATCGAGAGCTTTACTGAGATCCAGGAAACACGGATAGGCGTACACTGGTGTGTCCTAAAAGTGATGAAAGCATGAACTGATCCCTAAACAGGTTGGCAATTTGTTTTACATCACTCACTCCGGCTACAGCTTCAGTTAGAATAGGTCCAGCATTAAGCCAATTAATGGACTTCCAGAACTTTATAAAGTCATGTTTTGCGTGGTGGGTTGCCAAAATATCCTTTTTCATTTGATTATGGTGATTTTGGCACCACTTCAGTCTACTTTTAAAAACTCGCCGACTGTTAACCATCTTATCATAAACAGCACCCTGCTTCGGTCGCCCATACCATAACCACATCAAAAATTTCGATCTAGCCGCTTTGTGCGCTGCATTGACATGCTTATTCCACCCTATTAAGTCGAAATCATTTTTTTGATAAGTTTTGGCTGCTGCCGATGATAAAGACATACACTATATTTACATAAAAACAGAC
Organism: Nymphula nitidulata; assembly: GCA_947347705.1. Classification (NCBI taxonomy): domain Eukaryota; kingdom Metazoa; phylum Arthropoda; class Insecta; order Lepidoptera; family Crambidae; genus Nymphula; species Nymphula nitidulata. The sequence continues at coordinate 16,015,253 of OX374636.1, forward strand.
ACTATATTTTTACCTATAAAAGTTATCAATGACATTTCAATGACAGATGACGCGACGTTACAGAAACTGTGACTGCATTTTATAAAATTAATGTCTCAGTGTTCATCCTGCCGGGCCGCGGTGGCGCCTAACTCAAGGTGGTTTTCCACCAGAGAGGCGAGACGAGATTTAAAATTTGTATGGCATTTTTTCAATCCTCGCCTCGCGTATCTTTGGTGGAAATAGTCAGGATTGACGAGGATGTGCGAGGCGTGAATGGAAATATTTGTTTGTGTAAAAATGAACCATATTGCTTCAGATATAGAGTATAAATTTTAATGTGAAATTTGATATGATTTCGAACCCTAGGCGATTTTCCACCAGAGAGGCGAGGCGAGACGATAATTGAAATTTGTATGGCAAGCTCGCGTGGGCAATTTTTAGTGGAATTTCAATCAGTGCGATTTCAATTCTCGTCTCGCCTCGCCTCGTCTCGCCCCTCTGGTGGAAAACCACATTAAGACGAGGAAATAATTTCCTTTTCTTGTATTTTTTTATCCACTGTCGTGTATCCAGTAGGTACGTAAATAACGTATATAATCAATTGCTATTTAGTCAACTTAATATTTTAAAACCATCTTTTCTATACTTACAGATGATTGAGTAAATCTAAGAAAATATCAAGGTGAGTGAATTATTTTGTTGAACTTATGTGTACTTTATTTTTGTCTTACTTTAACTAAATTGTTTTACTTATCTTGATATCTTATTTTATACTGCTGCGTAAGACCCCCAGAAGCAGAAGCTTAAGACAATTTAAAAAAGAAATGTGTATTTTTTAAAATAGGGTTTTAAAATTACTAACTACACAGAACAATTAAAGCAGGAGTAACACCAGTGCCATAATTAGAGCTTTGACAGGCCACTGCAAACTGAACAGACACTTATTTAACCTAAAACTAAAAAATATAAAATTAAAAATTTTTAGTAACCCCCGCCTTATTAAACATCTATCTACATATCACCATCTCATTGTGACTAATATCTGCTGTAAGTTTCTGAAGAATCAAGCATTCCGCAGAGTTTTTGATGGTATAGGATCAACTCAAGGTTAGTATGTCGTGGAAATATCACCGAAAATGAACTGATAGTAATCAAACGCCTGAACTGATCTTCTGAAATTATAGCTAAGAACCATCCAGACCACGTCAGCTTTCAAACAAAAAAAAAACAAATCAAAATCGATCCATTCGTTTAGGAGTTACGATGCCACAGACAGATACACAGACAGACACGGCAAACTTATAACACCCCTCTTTTTTCGTCGGGGGTTAATGATTCGGATTTTTGCAGATTCTGTGCAAAGGAGCGTTAAACACCAATGCAGGTCCTTTGCAACTGTCCACAAACGAAGCCTTCATTTGGGGAGACACATTATCGACCCAAATGATATCAAGACCCTTGAGGTTAGGAAAATCCTAAAATTCATGGATAGTGCCCAATTCAAGGCTTTACTTTAAACTATTGGCGGCAAGTCTCAATAAATCTGTCAGGTCGCAGTGACAGATCAGTTTAAATAGGACCGGAAGGCCCTAAAAACAAATAATAATGTTAAAAATCAATTTACAAAACTGAGAGAATTGATGACAAAAATACTGACAAATAGGTACTGACTTACATACTTTGCAACCATAAATTGTTGCGTGCTAGACAACGAGATCCATGTAGACTTTGACGTCATATTAAACGCTGCCATACATTTTTATATAAAAAGTTGTTTTGGAATGAGGCTGGTATAGGTAATTTCCAATTCAAATAACTCGGGTATGTTTTGGCTAAAATCAATTCTGTGGTCACTATTAGCAGTGACTTATAACTATAGCAGTTGCTTATAACTATCTAACAGGTTTTTTTTCCTTTTTCAACGTTGTAAGCATAATAATATAAATCTTTGTTAAAATAGAATAAAACTAGAAAAATTGGGTTGTAGGGTGGACGTTATTGTAGGGTGACATTGTAGGGTGGACGTTAGCTCATAAACGCAAATACAGATAGACTAGAAGAATTTCACAGGGATATCCCAAGTCCTGGGTGGCTCAGTGGTCAGAGCAGTCGCCCGGATTGCGAAAGGTCGCGGGTTCGATTCCTGCCTCAGGACGTAAAATTTTTCTAGTTTTATTCTATTTTAATTACTAAGTAATTTTTCAAACATTTATAATAATGTTAAAATCAAAAATTAAGAATAAATCTTTGTATTTATCACACCTTTAACCATGTCATGACGATTATCTTTAAGTGTATCTATCTAAAATTACAAAATTTCTCTATTTTTTAATAAATGTATTTTAGGCAGTATCTGTTTTATCCATATTCGCTATTGGAACGGGTTGGTATCTTACACAGCTGGTACTGCAAGCATTCGCTATGAAACTTAAGTATAGTTAGTAATTAAAATATAATAAAACTAGAAAAATTTCACCTCCTGAGGCAGGAATTGAAATAGAATATATGTAATCAACATGTTATTATAAATGTTTGAAAAATATATTTACTTATAAAAATATCGAAACTAGAAAAATTTCACGCTCTGAGGATGACTCAACCGAATCTTAGGTATTTGTAAAAATACTCGTTTCGGATGTTGAAATAGAATATAGACATTTTAGGGTAGACATTAGCTTGCAACGCAAATACAGATAGACTAATAGAACGATTATGTTCTGAGGACCCATCCCAGCGACCATGAAGTCCATGACTCTTCCTTTAGATTCTTACGAGGTGGGCTTAGGTAATTCATAAAGATTATACGTGTGGAAAACAACAAAAACATTGTTATAAATTAATAAAAAAATGTATTTAAAAATATATTTACAACACACCCATGTATTTACAATACACTATTTACAAGTCACACACTTACTAACGAGATAAAAAAGTAAAAAAATAAGATACGTTTTCATAATTATTTTTAACTTATAAACTTCTTAAAATAGGTTAATGTAATGGCTTTAGCATTTATAAATAACGTATTCGATTAATTATAAGTGTACGTAACAAAATAAACTTTAAATACGGGCGAGATAAGTAACTTGCCAATTTCACAAATAATCATTTATTTTGAACAATATATCTTTGATATGAAAATAAACTCAACAGCTTGTTACAATACAAAACAAGACTCGTATGACTCTGGAATTTCAACAGTCATAAGAAGAGTTAAATTTGCAATGAACGAGTCAAGATTGATGAACTGTCGAAATGTTGTTTAACAGGCATTAGATATTTTTTTAGTTGTTCATCGCTATTACATTTTGTTAGCCATAATACTGAGGGCCATGGTACAGTTGATCAGATCTACGGTCAATTACGACAAGGTTAGCAGTCTTCGCTGGATATCCATGATGGTAGATCCATTTTTTTCCACCTGCCTTATCTTCTTTGTTGTATTTCCCGTGGCTGTGCTTCCCGTGACTTTCGTGACCTCCCGCCGAGGAATGGCCCTGGTGGGAAAGAGAGTTATATTAATATTGATTGCTATATTATTACCTACAGTTAATTCGATGAGAGATATTCTCATCATCAACAACATCCTATAGGTACTTATTTGTCACACAGCTGGCTTCATGCCTTCCTACGTGAGACACATGAGGAGTAAGTGAGGTAGCGCCACTATGATCTGGATCAATGGGCATCTAATGCCAAATGGCAAACGAATCCAAACCACATAATGCGCGGCGTTGCGAGGACTCTTACTTATCTTTAAGTAGATCCTAAGTTGGGAACCTGAAGTAAAAATCCAAAAAAATAAACTTAAGATGTTAACAGATTGACACTTGATCTAAAGTAGCCTTCTTGGCAGGCGAAAAAATGCCACAAGTTACCTACAACTTAGTCCGATTTCAAATAAACAAACATCTTTTGGGAATGCAATCTCAAAAGATGTTTGTTTATTTGAAATCGGGATACTCTCTGGATACTCTCTGTCTATGTTGTTTTATTCTGAGTGTTTAAACTGCCGTCTAGTATTAGTTTGTAAATGTATCATCTAGAATTTCCAATAATATTGTTACTATAGAGGAGCTCGGTGGCGTTCGACAGCTCTGATATCAATACGAAACAGCAACTTTCGCCATGGTCGATCCCGGGATGCGTCAAGCAATGCTTGTAATCTCGAGCTCCTCCGTACTTCGGAAGGCACGTTAAGCCGTTGGTCCCGGTTGTTACTGCAATTGCTTTAACCCACCAACCCGCATTGGGCCAGCGTGGTGGTGTTACGGGCCGAACTCCTCATGTGTTTCTCCCATATAGGCCTGTACCTAGCAGTGGGGCGTATATAGGCTGGTAATGATTGTTATTATATCTATTTCGTCTCTGCTATGATCAAGTGGCTCGTACTAACATTTTTGTTAGATAAATTTATAGTTGTAGGTATGTACAAGTGGCATTCAATTACATTCATGAGCGGTACACTAAAATCCGATAAGCTCCGAGAAGCTCACCCTCCTTTATTTGATATATTTATTTACAAACAAAACGTCATCATGAAGCGAAGTAACGTTTGCAAAGCAAAGTTCTTTATTATTTTAAGCGAAGTTGTATTTCACGGAAATGACAGAGAACATGCAATTAAATATTTTATAGACTGCAAAGTAAGATTCTATTCTTGAAGAGAATACATTTCAGATCTTCAAGATTTACTAGTTTTGCTAGATCGGAATAATGGCAGGTTAAACATAAATGGATTCTATTTTAACGAGACAATAACATTTGTTATAGAATTTCATATTTTGTTCCACTGTTTTTTTTGCAATAAATAGATCTGCTTTCAAAGTATTTTAGTCTTGTCTTATCGCAGATTGACTACAAGCCAGCAGTCTATGGATTAGTTAAATATCAACTATCTTGACGTGTATGTGAAAAGGGAGGCAGATACCTAAATCAAATTTTGTTTTGGAGAAAGGCAACAGAATCATTAATGTGTTGTAAAATTGATGTCTTTTGTGTATACCTATACCCATCGTTAAAATTAGTACATAATTGTTGAAACCATCTGGTTGAATTCGCTAGTTTATTAGACGCCTCAATAAACGCCGGCATTCAATTACATGGCTGAGGGATAAATAGCCAAGTCGCTAGGCGCAACGTTTAACATGATGACTGAACATCATATCAGCCATCTGGTTAAATTAGCCAGTTAATTGGACGCCTAGGTAGATCATCATTACGAAGAGTTTTTGTGTGACTGTTTGTTTGATTGGTAGGTTCAAGGTTCTTTTTGATAACCACTTACAACTAAAATCATTTTGGTTACAAGTGGTCATAAAAAATAACTTTGAAACTAACAATTACACCAAAACCAGATCCGCCTAGGCGTCCAATTAAGCTGACCTTTAATACGGCAATTTGCTAAACTTTGAGTAATTCTACTTCAATAGCCTAAGTACTAATTTGGATGCGGGCGTTTTATGAACGGCCTAGACATCCAATTAACTGGCCAGTTTAACAAGGTGCCTGCGACGTATATACTGATTTGCCTTCGAATCTTTGAAAGCGTGATTCAGGCATTTACGTGCAGTGACGTTTCTGTGTTGGGTCCCGGCTCCATATATCTATAACATTTAGCTCTAGATAGGGGTGAATATAATAGAGTAGTACCTATCAACTTTTCTTATTTCATAAATAAGATGTATATAACTCACAAAGAAATATTTCAAAAGAAAAAGTATGTCTTAGATAGATCATTAGATGTGAAACTAATAATAATAATAATTATATAAAAAATAATATTTATACACTCACACCTATTATCTAGCCCAAAGTAAGCATCATTAAGAGCTTGTAGTATGGATACTAGATAACGGATAAATAATGATAATAATATGTATATAAATATGAGAAATATACTAAATAAACATATAAACATCCATGACTCGTAAACAAATGCTCGTACTCAACATACAAACATTTGTTCCTACCGGGATTCGAACCCGGGACCTCTTGACCGAGTAGCCTGGGGTACAGACCACTCGACCAGCCGGTCGTTATAATGTTCTTAGACATACTTTTGGTATGTTTGATGTGTTGCGGGCTGCGGCGCATCGTCCAAAAACGCTCCATAGAAAATCTACGGAACAGGTGACGTCACATGTTCCTAAATTACTAAGAAATGTATGAGCATACTCACAAAAATAATGATAGCTATGTATTATTTATGTTTTAATCATAGTTGTCCTACTAATAGTTGTTCAATCTAATATCATTATATTTTTGAAAAATAAAAAAAAATTGACGATATTTATGAATTTTCTAAACAGTAGGTGCAACTTCAATATTATTCTATATCTTATAGTACGAGAGCCTACGACCAAAACCATGTCTCATAGCAATACGGCAAAAACCCTATAAAATCGTTAGATTGTATGATTCTGAACCCGACTAGGTGTGTAGTAACGGTCGAAAGTGTAGCAACTGCGTGGGAGGCCATTTCTGCTGTGTCAAAAAAAACGACAGTCGGTATTATAGCAATACGTCTGATAGTGAAAATGTACATAGATTTTATAATTGTATTACGAAAAAGTTTGTTTTCAGACATTTTGCGCGTAGCATATAGCCTGAGCGCATTTTTGAAAATGTCAACAAATTTAGCCAACCTGTATCATAGCAATACGGATATTTTTTTTTTTCAACTTTTCGTATTGCTGCCATGATTACCAAAAACCTGTTTTCAGACACTTTAAGTGTAGCATATACTCCCAAAAACGAAAATAACGTTTCGGAGTCGCCTGGCCGACGCCTCTGTTAAATGTTTTTTTAAATTTACAGCCTTCATAGATATTCAAGAATCTCCCTTGTCTATTATATGTACTTTGACAGATGACAGATGTCGATGTCGATTTTGCGATTTATTTCAGTCCTTCAACTTCAATGGTACGGTTTCGGGTAAATTCTTTGTTAATTATCATCTAATAAATTCAGGGTCGCAACGTATTCATTGGTTTGTAACAGAAAATTTAAGATGCCTCAATACGATTTTTAATTGATATCTGAGTATCGAAAAGTTGTCTGATAGAGAAGGTGCTACACTTAATTTGTCTGATATAAATTTTTTGCACATGTGGACAACTTATTTTATCATGTCCAACAATTTTCAGACATATTGCTATGATACCGATCGGTAAAATTTGTTAACATTTTCAAAACGGTCTCAAAATTTAATGCGTTCACATTTCCGTCTGAAAATTGTTTTGTTCGCATCAAATAACCAAAATTTACTAATAAAAAAGATTTTCAGACGTATTGCTATGAGACATTTTTTTGTCTCATTTTTATTTTTTTTAAGTGATTTTACGGGTTTGCGCTACACCACTAACGTCTGAAAAATATGTTTCCGGTATCTCAGAACTATCATTCAACTACAGTCTGCAAATCAGACATATTGCTATGATGCAGTTCGGTAAAATTCTTTGACAATTTTGAAAATTCGGTCAGATCAAACGCTACGCGGAAAATGTCTGATATTGGTATTTTCGAGTTCAGGATAATCGTATCTATCGATTTGATGCGGTTTTGGCCGTATTGCTATGAGACAAAAATTTTGGTCGTGGGCTCTCGTACTATTATATGTGTATTGTTTTTATTGGTAACAGTAGCGTATATTTTCCGAATTTGTAAATAATGGCGCCATATTCAAACTTAGGCAACCTCCTGATTAAAAATATGTACATATACTTAGTTTAAGATTTTACCTTGTGTCCGAGACCATGTCCAGCTTTGTGGAAATGCCCAGAGTCGCCTTTCTGGTGGTGGTGATGGGCCGCGTCGAAGTTACCCTTCTTGTACAGCCCACCCTGGAACAAATAAAACTATCATGTTAAAAGTATATTCATCATCAAGACTCCTCTGTGCTCTTCCGTGCTTGGGAAGGGACGTTAAGCCGTTGGTTCCGGTTGTTGCACCAACCCGCATTGGACCAGCGTGGTGGTGTTATGGCCTAAACTCCTCATGTGCTTCTCCCATGTACGAAGGCCTGTGCCCAGCAGTGGGACGTATATAGGCTGGTGATGATGATGATACTACTTTAAATATTGGTTTAGGGTACGGGAGCCTAAAGTGGACTTTGGAGCAAAAGTCATTTTTTTTATTGTACCTACTTAATATTTGTAACACACTTATCAAACATCAGTTCTTAGCCATCTGTAAGTAAATGTACCGTGAGATCTTATTTTTAAGAAGAACGCGGAAGATAGAAAACATAGAAAAATCCAGAAATGGTTTTCCTCCCTCTACATGCTAAAAATCGTTGTTCGGAAGAACAAATTCACAAAGTCGGTAAACAAAAGATTTTTAATAAAATTAATAATGGCGATTTGAAATCTTCCGGTGTGAAACATTTTTCGTCGACAAACGTTTCCCGACGGATTTAAACTCCATTCCTAAAATACCACTTGAAATAATTCAATAGAAATAACCAAGCACAGTTGGATATTTTGTCTGGTATTTAAGAAAATTGCTTCGGATTTATCTGCGAATTGTTTCACACCCTAAATCTTTCATCACAATGATGTAACCTCTTATAATATACACAATAATCGTGCATGTTTATATATCTGAATAGACTCGTAAGTAAACCTATACAACATTTTGTAATTGAAATGTCCCCACGAATTCTTATCAACTCAATATTCTAGAACCCTAGTAGCCTTTTTCATTAAAGTTTGCTTTACCCATGTTACAGGAAACATGTGCTGGCGAAGAATCCCAAGTTTTGGAAGTTCAAGATTTAATTTAGGCTAAACTATAGTAAGAATAAAGATTGCCAGAGCGTATTTTTTGTTGCACAGGAAAACGAGGATATTTGCGGGCTTTGTTGCATAAAAAAATGTAAGATAAAATCCACAGTGCTTTCTTCAAACAAAATTGCACCATTAATATCAAACAATAAGAAGTTATGTTTAATCTAGACATAACCTCAGTTTGCTAAGATAATTCCATTAAGGAACAAGAATGAAAAACTATAACTCGGTAATTAGGTTTATACGCAGATAACATAAGTCAACTAACTTACTCCCACAGACTCTTGGAAACTGAACTGGTGGAGTCTAGATAGGAGACTTGCTTAGTTTGTTTTACGTCAAGACAAGAAGTTATTCAGAGAAAACCGTTTTATGTAGTTGTCTTTTACTAGAATCCGAACTATTGCATGCAATCGATGATTCGACCGTACTTTTGAATGTCAAATGATTTAGATTCGGTCCTTTTTGTATTCATAATGAAAGAATGCAGCGTACGTTAAGGCCATAAGTGCAGTACGCCAAGTCTCGGGCGCAACAAGTTTTCGATAGATCTATCGACTGACTCAGCGGGAGGAAAAATGACAAAATACTTAGCGATCGCACGTGTAAGCGAAAATACATAAATTATTTTATTAAAAAATAACTATAAAGATTACAAAAAACGCTCCTACACGATTGTGATAATAATGGTAAAATAAAATAATGATATATTAAAAGTGATTTCGTAATGAATACAAATTATCGTTTATCAATGATCATAAAGTGAGGTCTTTTCGTAAATAAAATGTATCGAGGCAAAATCCTGTAATCGTGTTTTCGTTCTACAAGTGTATATATAAAGATATAAAGAAATGTATATCTGATTTTCAGTACCGTAAGATCTTTCAGCGACCGATAAAATTACTTTTAAAGTGCGTTTTTTTCAATGTGTCACCTTAAATTCAGTTTTAGCGAGTATACTCCAAAATCAGGCTGTTTTATTGAAAACCTTGTTCATTGTCCTGAATTATATTTTAATCGATAAACCTCGTGTCTAATGTCTACTGATTACGCCAGAGGGTTCAAGGTTGTATGCGTTATCAAATCAATCAACACTTATTACAAATAAAAGGCTGAATAACTGAAATTCGTAGAAAAAATGTAGGTAAAGTTTTAAAAAAGCATTCAGGTATTTTATACTGCATTTGGCGACCCTGTAACAGTTGAGTTTACAGATACAGTCGGCAAAGAAAATATAAATGATAGGGGCAACGTGTAAAAGGTTACTTCATCATCATCAGCCTATATACGTCCCAATGCTGGGCATGACAAGACAGGCCTTCCTACATGGGAAAAACACATGAGGAGCTTGGGCCATAACACCACCACGCTGGCCCAATGCGGGTTGGTGGGTTTAAGCGGTTGCAGTAACAACCGGAACCAACGAATTAACGTGCTTTCCGAAGCACGGAGAAGCTCGAGAATATAAATTTGATTGACCCATCCCGGAACCGACCATGGCGAAAGTTGCTTTGTTTTCGTTATCGAAACCAGAGCGCTCTAACCACTACGCCACTGAGCTCCTCCTTCTTGGCGTTACAAAAGTACGCTGGTAGACTTTTACTCTCTCTCCCTCTCTTCAGGCGCCTCTTCATTATTCAAGGTCGCTAGCGCAACCTTTGCAAACCCTTCTCTGTCCATCGCGACACGAAACAACAAAATGTCTAGTTGCTCTTGCTCAGAAAGTTTCTTGGAGAGTCTGGAAAACATACCAAACATCACAGAGACGTAAACTATAATAGATTCGTTTGCGCCTTGTGTAAGTGTTTTAAATCCTCATTTTATTGAGGGATTTTTATCATTAACAGGCATGTCAGCCCCATCGTAACCTATTTGTTATAATATTGCCGCACAGCGTAACGTAACTAGTCGTAACAGATTCTACAATTTCCAACTAGTAGTATAACGTCGCTGCGGTGGTTTAATGGGAGAAATGGGGCTATTTAATCGAACCGCGGACTGCTGAAACTTATGTCTATTAGCTATATTAGGTTACCACTACTAAAATTATAAACCTGATTTACTTGCGCGACTTGAATTTTCTTTACACGACAAGGAATGCAAACAAGCAAACGGTCCGAAACTGTAATCTCCACGTTGCCTTTGCCTACGAAAAAAGTCGAGAGAAAGTGTCGCGTTGCTATGGCCACCTTACTCAACTTACTATTTTTGACATAATGCCCACAGCCTCTTTCTATCATCGCACCGCTCGCCGAAGGCAGGGAGTTCATCCTCACAAATTGGAACCAAAGTGATCGAGTACTGTATGGTTTCAGAGAAACTTTCTCTCACGTACGCTCAGGCTGTGGAATTAGTTACCTGCAGAGGTTTTCTCGAACGATGTACTTGTTTTTCAAAGGCGTGCAAAGGTTTTTACAGGGTCGGCAACGCGTAAGTGATAGCCCTGGTGTTGCAAGCGTCCATAGGCTACGGTAATCTTAATTTAAGCTTACCATCAGGTGGGCCGTATGCTTGATGTCACCTCAGTGGTATAAAAAAAGAAGCACAACACTACATAAGAATTAAAAACGTTTATCATGAATAAATAAATAATTTCTCGGTGTTAAATCAATTATATGGATTACAAAACAGTTCAGGCACCACAAATACCTTTTTTGTAAACTTTTAACGTTCTATCAATTATTGCCGAGAGGCCTTCACCTCGTATTACACTCGATTTAAATCGATTCAGCAGGGATCGATTCTAGCGAGCGAAACCAATCAGTGTTACAAAAAAGCGATGTTTGAAAACGGTCTTCATGAGTTAGAATTGATTTGTGTTCGATTTCGTGATGTTAATCGATTGATTACGTTTGGCAAATGTTTACTTCATCACTGAAAATATATATTTGAAATATTATATGAAAAAATATCCGTGTCGTACCCACTCCTGTCGAGGTTGGAAGCTTTACACTGGAAGTTGTTATATAATATATTTACCTCGGGTAAATAGTTCAACTTGGTATATCCAACTTCCAGAAAGAGGTCAATCGACGGATTCAAAACGGCTGGGCAACGTTTGGAAAGCTTTTCGTCATATTCTCGGCCCAACTTCCGCCGTGTCTCAAGAAGAAAGTGTTTAATTCATGTGGTATCAAATCATATACGGGACCGAGACGTGGGCGCTTATAATAGGCCTCATAAGAAGGCTTATAGTCACCCAAAGGGCAACGGGGGGAGGAGGGGGGTTTCCCTGCGTGATCGAATCAGAAATGATGAGATCCGCAGGAGAACTAAGGTCCCCGACAAAGCCCATTAAAATTACGAGCCTCAAGTGGCAGTGGGCAGGCCACATTGCAAGGAGGATTGATGGCCGTTGGGGCGTGAAGGTCCTTGAGTGGCAGCCGCGTACCGGGAGAAGCAGCGTAAGTAGGACCCCCACAAGGTAGACCGACGATCTGGTGAGTGTCACGGGAAGCCGATGGATGCGGGCAGCACAGGACCGACCGGTTTGAGATAATTGGGGGAGGCCTATGTCCTGCAGTGCGCGTCTTTCGGCTGATATGATTATATGAAATAAGTCCTGTTCTACGATCGTGATCATGATCTCTCAAACCACAACAAATCAAATCAACCCACAACAGACCAGAGCGTAGTGGTGATTGACGTGCGTTTGAGCACAGGGTATGACTGCTGAGGCAGTCTTAATTAACACAGGATAAGTAGATTCATCAGACTGCTCATCGTCACAACGCAGGTAAATCCTTCAATGCCCAGACGGCAACTTAAGTTGCCATAACAATTAAAATTTATTTGTGTCTGGTTTATCGGGCTTTGATGAAGCTTTGATTTAAATTACTACACAAAATCCCAATCGTTATATCTTTTCGTGTCTGCTTATTGGCTTTGGCCGCAGATGGTGCACATCACCGCTATCGGGATTTCAAGGTGACGAGAACATAACTTAAAATGCACCTAAACTACAACAACAAAAATCTCTCATATAAAATCCTTGGAAAATAGGGTAATTGACAACTTTTTAAATTATTAAATAAGAAGTTTAGTATTAATAATGAAAGTGCAAAAGAAATTGTATGTTTAAAATCAATAGTTTCACAGATACATCGGTATGTTTGATATTGACAAATCTAAAAATCCTTACAAATATTTAGAGAATTACATAAACTAAAATCTGCTTAATTTTAAAAATTGCATAAATATTGAAAGCGTTGCTCTCTTCTTCAGCTTTAAGATTTGGAAGCAAAAACTTAAAATAATGAATGACCTTCCTACTTGCGACATAATAATTGATACTTGCCTTGTTTCTTTTGTGAAACGGCAGAGCTAAGTAAATATTAAGCAACAAATGTATTTGTCTTGTTAATCTGCGATGCTAATCGATTTGATTTGGTCAATTTTTTTTCATTGTAAGCTATTTCTCTAGATCAATTTCTCTGAATCTGACTTGAGAATTTATTTAATTTTCCTAATTAATCTGATACTTGGGTATTTCACAAATAAATGTTAACTTCATACTTGGTTATGTATATTTGGCCTTCATACACACATACCTATTCGTATTCATACGTATACCGTTTCACATACACATGATATATGACAGATAATAAATGCCAACTTAAAATTTTGGGAGTATTGAATCGTTTGTCATTTTAAAGCCCGAAAACTATTTCTAAATTTTACCTTTTTGTGTTGTTTTTCGTCGTGGAAGCCGCCGTGTTTTTCTTCTTCTGCGGAGTCACCGTCTTCTTCGAAGAATTCGACTTTTTTTTCATATTCTTCTTTTTTGTGGATGTCGTGGCTGCCTTTAGTGCTGTGGCCTTTGGAGTGTTTGCCCGATTCTTCATACTGAAAGCAGAGAGGTTAAACACACAATATTTATGATTAGATGTAGTTTATCATTGTGCATTTCAAATCAAAATAACTATAAGTTGAAATATTTTATTCTTTGTGCTATTTCCTTTTTTAAAAGAAGATAGTTCGTATTTGGAAATCTGTGAGATCAGAATCATGAAATTCATCAATTTTCTCTGCCAAAAATGCATCCATATTATTGCTGTCCTTACAAAACTGCACAGTTGATGCTGAAGCCCTATTTCCCTTCAGAAAATTGGTCAGTTACGTAAAATTATTAACATAAATATGATAAAAATCATCTAGTATATAATTGTGCATAATTTTAAGTCAGTGCAGTCAAAACCCAGTCGGTTACCATTAAATCTTCAATGTATTCGTACTTTACCGTAATTAAAAAACCACTACAGCAGCTACGCAAGTATCTGTTTATACTTCAATAGCTTTACTGATGCTTACCTGTCAATTGTCATGTAGTCAGTAAAAACTGTAGGGCCATCTGATCTTTCAGTCCGTTTGTCTAGAAAAGTCTGCATGAAAGTCAATAATGTAGTTTTGTCTTACCGTGTAAAAGGAAAAGTCATTTTCTTAGTCGGATGTCATAACTGTCTTCTGTAATGTGTCTGTTTAATAATTTATTATTCTATTATTTCCACGTTATCGTCAGTCTTATGTGTCCTTACATCTTCCTATTAAACTTACCCAGGTTATTGTACAATTTATTTCTTAACTAAAAATTTGAGCACCTGGATTAATGAGCAGCAACGTTTAATTACATTTCTTAACTGAGAAAACATGCCTGCAATGTTCTACTAGAAAACAGGTTATGAAATATAAGTAGTTACGTAAAATACTTCATGATTACTCATCCACCATCACTTTAACATTATCTGGTATCAGATGCAAACCAGCATTACAATTTCACTTTTAGGATGATGTAATTCAAAATTTCCCGTACCTATAGAAAATTGAGATGGATAGATTGCCAGATGGACGAATTAATAAAAATAATTTCGAAGACCTTACTTAACTAAGGGATGTTAAGCGATTGGTCTTGGTTCAGTCTGGTATTGACACGATGGCATTCTTTAACCAGGTTACGAGGTTAACATTCCTAACGATATTTGTTGATATCTTTGGACCTCAATCAAAGCCACTACGCCAAGAAGCCGGCATCGGTGATATTAGCTACATAGACGTGAAGTATTTGTGTCATATCGTGAGGTATATCTAAAAAGATGTATTTCACTTGACACATCGTCTTCAGACAAAATTACGGGAGAGCGGGGTGATTCTGAACGCTAGATAACTCCGTATGAAGAGGCCGTTTACATCATAATAAAGATGGAAGATGGGCTTATGCTCAATGCCATGCAAGCAAGACCTATTTATACTTTTCTATCATGATTTAAGCGACCCATTTCGGAATCCCACTACCCCGCGTTTGGAGTAGATGCGAGATTCATGTACAACTTTAAAAGAGTATTTCGATCCCGTCTGTCTTGGGTTCCAGAATGATAAAACAATGTATGATACAAAATGATACGGAGTAGATGACGACTTATACGATAACCCTACTCAGTACCTTTGCTTGTTTTTTGCCATGTTCTTCGTGCTTGTGGTCGCCGTAGTGGCCAGATTCGTGGTGGTGGTGTTTGTCGTGGCCACCTTCGTCGGAGTATTTCCCATGGTGGCTTTCTTTGTCATGATGCCCCTTATCGGTTTTTGAATTTTCATGTTCGCCCTGTAATGGAAAAACAATAATATCATCTGTATGTCAGTCATAATATTTTTCATAACACTTAATGTTTACACAAAAATTGAATTAGGTATGCTACCTAGTAGAATATATTTGGTGGTTTATCTGTCATGCAGAGTTATACCTCTGGAGGTCTATGACAATTTAAAAATCAATTGTGTCTGCAATCTGATGCTTGACGCGTTAAGTATGAAAGGAGGATGACAAATTTTGCCCCACACCAAGTTTAATGTCCAACAAAACAATATTTCTAATAATACTTCATAAATAGAAATATAATTTTTGAAAATAATTTGAGTTAATATAAAGCTAAGGTTTTGTCGACAACTTAAATAAAATCTTTAAAATCTTTCATTCCGAAAATTATAATATTTTGTCAATGGAGACCATTGACCAGTGCGTTTTGTTTCATAGAAAATAAATACTTTTATATGTTTTGAAAAGCATAAAATACGACCGGCTGGTCGAGTGTTCGGCACCCCTTGCTATACGGGCTGCTCGATCAAGAGGTCCCGGGTTCGAATCCCGGTAGGGGCAAATGTTTGTATGATGAATACGAGCATTTTTTCACGAGTCATGGATGTTTATATGTTTATTTAGTATATTTCTAATATTTATATACATATTATTATCAATATTTATCCGTTATCTAGTATCCATAACACAAGCTCTTAATGATGCTTACTTTGGGCTAGATAATAGGTGTGAGTGTATGAATATTTTTATTATTATATCGTTACAATTGATTGGACAAGCTTTTTTTATCTAGGAAGAAAATAACAAAACGCACTTTTACAAATGAAAAACATTGCTAGTGTTAATTGTTATTACAATCTCAGAAATCGCATCTTTAATCAAAAATGTATTGGTATCTAAAAATAATTTGTCTTAATAGTATCTAATTGCGCCCTGAGTCACTTTTAGACGGGTCAGTTTTTAGATGGGGCAAGGATTCATAGTAAGATTGGCATCCTCCTTTCCGTTTTGCATGAAGTAGTTTGTGCAATTTGGAATTACCATACTAGGTTTTTGTATTTAATTTGAAATTGATAAAACTTTAACAAAAACATAACAAAAAAAAAATGGTCAACCTTTTTTAAAATTTTGTCGATAATTTAAGACATTCGTTGTTATGTAAATGTAGGGAAAGAAACATTTTTTTATTAACAAAATACAAATTACAACAAAATATGTAAACATTGAAAACGGCTACATTTTCTACAAGCTCTAATTGACAATCATTTTCAACTAATTAATTTTAACAAAAAATAGGTAATAATTCCAATTGTAAAATCTAGCGTGTACACTTATATATCTTAAAAAGACGTTCATTTAAAATTTGAAAAAAAAAACGGCATTGCTAAAATGGCAATCTCAAATTTTAAGACCTATTATTATTATAGACGGTTCGCGGATTCTTATAACCAATTTTAAAAAGAAGGTGGTTATTAATTCGGTTGGTTTATTTTTATAAGTATATCCACCGATTACGCTAAGATTTGGGATCCGATTTAAGGAATTCTTTTTTGTTTTTGATGCTGAATAGTTGTCATTTGGTTTCTTGAAAATAATAATATATTTAAAATCGATTGGGTACTTTAGTTCTTACATCAAAATAACTGGAATAATTAAGTGGTATATGAATGCTAACTTGCGGATTTTTGCTTTCCTATGACTTCTAAGTGAAACGATACGATAGTAGGAAACAATATATGCTGACTCTGCTGTCGGTCCTCCATCTAGCTTTGACTTTAGGAAGTTATCACTACAAATTGTGAAAATTTTTTTTTAACAAAAATAAAAACCGACTTAATACACTAAAAAGTAAAGCACCGACTCCAAAATATGTGTTTCTAGGGGATAAATACCTACTTAAATTTAATTATTTTATTATTTTTAGTGTTTTGAAGTTGGTTTTATTTTTTTTAATATACAATCACGGCAAATGACGTGGCGAGGACCGGTAAGAAAAGTCCATATGCGAATACAACACTCTCCATTCAATAGACCTACGCAATGTGTGAGAGTTTTTAACAGGATTCCAAATGAATTCAAATCACTAAAGTTTGGATTATTCAAAAAAAAGTTGTACGATTGGCTTTGTTCCAAAAATTTCTATAGCATTAATGAGTTTTTTGACCATTGGGCTAGGAATCATTGACAGTTTTTATTTTATCCTTATCATTGTAAGTACCTATATCACTGTAGTAAACATTTCGTAGATGTACCACTACCTAAACATACTATCTAAGATTTGCATGCTATCGAAAGTGGCTAAACATGAGATCATTGTACTAAATATTAACACCATTTATTATTCTAATGGGTTTTCTTAATTTATTTTGATATTATCCGTATCAAATACCACTTGCGTAGAGAAACTATGCTGAAATTCGATGGACAGTTATTCCTCCATTTTAATTAATTTAAATTATTCTATTTAAATTTAAATCGGTGTACATTATTATCACTGCTGTCAGTCTGTAATTCCACCGGAGCTGGTTTATTTTAATTAAAATTAGCTCAGAACCTCCTTAGAACTGTGAAATCGTAAAGATGTAATTGACTTGTGAAGTTTTTAACTTTCGTTTCTCGTATTAATTGTTCTCGATTGAATAAATTTCATGATTTAAGATTATGAGGTCTTTATTACTATTTTTAACCTATTTTAGTACCTTTAATGACGAGTTTGTCCCTCTCTTTCTCTCGTGTGTTTAGATATGTTCTGCAATGTAACATAGTTTATAAAATAAAAAAGTTACAGTACATTTCCACCTAGTAGTGAGAGAACTGGTGCCTGAAATAGGTTTATGAGATAAACCTGTGATGATATGTTTGTTTATATACTTATGTGTATGTATCTGCCCTTTTATTTAGATTACGATGGTCGATTTCGTTGACGTTTGGTGCGATCCATCCCTGATATCAGACTGATTCCCACTGTTTAAGTATACGAACTTTTAACTAGGTGGTAGGCCCGTATGTAGGGTCATCTGGGTAGGTACCACCGCCTTTCTTATTTCAGCCGTGCAACAGTTCGCTGTGTTTCGGATTGAAGGGAAAGATAGCCAGTGTTATTTACTGGGCATGGACGGCATTTCAACTTAGGCCCCAGGTATCAGAATCAGAATCTTTATTCGCAAAGAACATGGTTTAACAATGTTGGTAGAATTACTATATTGGCGCTACATATTCTGTCATATCAGACATGCAAATTTACAATTTCACTAATTAAAATCGGTATTCTTATTCTCACAGTCATTTCATTTTAAAATTTTATAAGGATGACAACGCAGCTGCAATATCAAGAGATTTTTCCTTGTTATTGCATGTGTCTATAGGCGGCGGTAGCCACTTAGCATCAGGTGGGCCGTCAGCTTGTTTGTCATCTAGTTGTATAAAAAAAAACATTTCGACATTGTAGAGTAGACGTTAGCTCTTAAACGCAAATACAAATGCACTAGAAGAATTTCACAGGGATATCCCAAGTCCTGGGTGGCTCAGTTGATTAGAGCAGTCGCCCGGATTGCGAAAGGTCGCGGGTTCGATTCCCGCCTCAGGACGTGAAATTTTCCAGTTTTATATTTTAATTACTAAAGACATACTACTTGGTAATTTGACTGAAAATTAAAAAAAAATACGGAATTATTTCAGGGCTCACACCTTTTTCTGACTAAGGCACATAGTAGGGGCAAACAAGGTTGAACTCGCAAAATTAATTTATACAGATTGGAGTAAAACTCTTTGGCGGCAAAAAGATGATAATAGAATTTGTCTGATCCAGTCCCGTGCTGTGAATTTAAAAAATTGGCCAAGTGTGTGTTGAAAGCTTACCGAGTTGATTCCGTAGTCATAACGCGTTTTAGGTAGCACTAACTGAATGGCTATTGAGACGTAGCCGGACTTGCTGTGGTGAAGTAGCGAATAATTTCAGTGAGTCATCATCATCATCATCAGCCTATATGCGCCCCACTACTGGGCACATGCCTTCCTACATGGAGAAACACATAAGGAGTTTGGGCCATGACAGCATCACGCTGGCCCAATGTGGGTTGGTGGGTTAAATAAAGCGGTTGCAGTAACAACCGCGACTAACGGCTTAACGCGCCTTCCGAATCACGGAGGAGCTCGATATTAGAAATTATGGTTGACCCATCCTGGGATCGACCACGGCGATAGTTGCTGTTTTTCGTAATCGAAACCAGATTGCTCAAAAAATTTCGCTACCTACATGTATCCATTTTTGATAAGCAACAAAATAGCACGTAGAGGCGAGTGAGGTGATTCCGCGAGGGGTAATTTAGATCAAGGCAGTGTATGTACATCATAGTAGGAAACAATAGTTGATAATCGCTCTCTGCTAGCTGGCAGGGAGACCCATACTTATTTAATGCTAGGCACCAAACATGGGCTCTTTATGCTTTTATTCCATGATATTTACGGCTTTGTAATAACACTCTCCCCTACCCAAATAGGTGGTGAGGCGGGATTCCCAATAGCCGCGGGAATCCCTTTATTCACACTTTTGACAGTTGATGGTTCTAATGGATTGTAGAGTAGGTAGTGGGCATATCATACAGTTAGGCAAGCATTCGAAAGAAGAAAGCACTGCTCGGTGGCATTTCTTGACGTCCAACAAGCATTCGATCGTGGTTGGCACAAAGTACTGCTGGTAAAAGTAAAGACTCTGACTAACTATAAAACTGCCTGAGTGGGCGTCAAATCTTATCTCGAGCAAAAAAATCAGCAAATAAAGATCCAGGGTTCGTCCTTATCACTTCGACGATACTGAAGAACTTATCTAAAAAAATGCATAGCTCTCTTGACGTGTTTGTTTAACGGTATCTTCAGAACATCTTCCTTTCCGGAGCTATGGAAGATCTCTCAAATTGTTAAGATACCCAAACCCGGTAAGCCTCAATATGAAGTCTCTTCATATCAACAGATTAGGCACGCTATCAAAGTAATGTTTATATGTTTAGGTACGCTATCAAAGTTATGGGAAATATTTCTCCTCTAAAGGCTGAAACTGTTTCTCGAAGTATTTTCTGTGATCTCACTTCAGTTTGGGTTCCGTAAATCACACTAACCATTGATCGGGTGCACCGGGTGTATCATACAGTAAAGCAAGCATTCGAAAGAAGAAAGTACTGCTTGGCGGTATTTCTTGACGTCCAACAAGCATACGACCGTGTTTCGCACAAGGGACTACTGGTAAAAGTAAAGAAATGGCTACTCCATTCAATTTATCATATTATTGAATCTTATCTGTCTAACTGGTTATTTAAAGTAAAACACACTGAAGCGAGATCCAGACTCGTTAAAGTGGAGGCTGGAGTACCACAGGGCTCTGTCCCTGGTCCCGTATTCTACAAAATTTCACATCTGACCTGCCCATCACTGAAAACATCACTATCGCAATCTACACTGACGATGTGGTCTACCTATCTGTAAATGACGATGTAAATGCAGCAAGCAACGAACTCCTGAAGCAACTTGATAAAACAAACAAGAGGCTTTTATAGTAGCGAATCCAAACAAGAGCTGCCAAATTAAACCACATCATATTTGCTCTAAGGCACGAAGACTGTCCCCCGTGAAGCTTCGTGATGATACCCTACCACATAGTGATTGTGTGGAATGAAGGAAATACCCATCAAAGAGAAAGGAGACGAAGTTACCTACAAACATTGGCTCATGGGTAGGATTTCGCCCCTGTCAGTGGACAAGTTGTTTATCTACTACTTCACCTAAAACCAACCTGAACATATGGAATACAGTTGTGAGGTGTTGCACGCAAAACAATAGAATTTCTGGACATGGAGGGCATTTCATCTTACGCCTCAGGATATTAACGCAGCTGCAATATCAAGTGATTTTTTCCTTGATAATGCAGGTGTCTATAGGCGGCGGTAACCGCTACCACCAGGTTAGCCGTCAGCTTGTTTGTCATCTAGTTGTTTGAATAAAAAAAATATTCTGTGTTTGCAGCGCATGCAAAACGTTATCCTGAGACAGATAGTAAACGCACCCTGGTTTACAAGAAACGATCAAATCCATAATTACCTGGAAATTCCAACAGTTCGAGTTCAAACTGAAATCGAACGCCACCAAGCAAAACGCAAAGAACGCTTAGACGTATGTGTATGTTATAGCACGTCGTTTCTCTTTCCAAATTTACTGGCAATATTTAAAGCCATGTAAATTCTAAATTCAAACAAATTCTTTGGAGCTTGATTAGGTTTTAACTTTTAAAAATCATTCTATTGCTGACCGTCAGTGGAGATGTTTGTCTATACCAGCTGCGTCTCCACGCCGTCCATACTATTGGGCAATATGTTACTATTAAAATAATTACAATAGCGATTATCCATAAGCCAGGACATAATGGAAATATATAATTGCAATATGAAGGCACTTATTGTAAGTACATTATCATAAATATAATTTGTATTTCGGTGTTTAATTAGTGTTTAAATGTTCAGTTTTATATGTATTGTTTCAGAGTGCCTTATTTTCCTACTTTATTTCACAACATAAATATACCCTTTAAGCGACGTATTTCGGTGCTTTATATATTGGACCCTCCAGATCACCATTACGTCACATGTCCACCCAATCCCGCTGATTGCCGAGTTGATAGATCCAAAGAGGCTAGATATGAAAAAGGAAGCATCTACTCTAATTAGGTGGGAGGTGTAGCACTGGCCACACCACACAAATCCAATCTTATTTATTTCCACACATTCGCTCATGCTCTGGCGACCGTTCGCAAAGAGTACGAGAAAAAAATTCAAACTCGATTTTGCTCCAAATTCAAAACTCATTACTGCCCGCTCCAAAAGTATCATAAATAGCGAACCAATCAGCGCTTTTCGAATGACAAAAACCAAAAACCACCAAACAAACCACGAAAACCAAAAACAAATGACAAAAACCCTTCAGTCTTACTGTTTACTAGACCGGTAGTAAGTAGGGAAGATTTTATTGTCCATGTTATACTACTGGTAGTATCTGATACGGGATTTATTTTCTAGCTGAATCAGAAATTTGTTTCAAATAATGAATATTTAATCATTTATAAAATAAACACAATTATGTATCCTTTAGTGCTTACCACAGTTTAGTAACAACCTGCAAGAACAAGAAAGTATAGTCAAAACAATATTCTTTAAGCAGATTTATTTGTTTTTAGTCTGCGAATCTTTTAATACATTGTCGCTCTTTCGCTAATACAATCCACCATTGTTTTGGGAGTAGTCATTGTTTTATGTTCTAAAATTCATTGTTTTCATAACACACTAGTTGCTGTCATCCTACACACAATAAGTATTTATTTTAATTACTAAAATCATTAGCCGACGATTTAAACAACATGTAAAACTGAGAAGAGGTCAAAGTACTCAAATGAAGAAATGAACCCTGAAGAAATGAAGAAATTCAATTTCAATTTTTATTGCAAACCACAATGTACGATGGTGAATACAATTATAAGGATCATTGTGGACCCTGTCGGGCACCGCAATATTAGAAGAGAGGAGGAAACACTCTTATCATTATATTGTTGACTCAATAAATCAAATTAGGTATTAAAAATGCAAAAGAATCACCCATCATTTACGCTTACATTACAATTTATAGTACCTACATAATTTCAATTAATAAAAAATATTGCTTAACTTTCTGTCTATAGGCATTCAATATTATTATCAAATATTTAATTTATAGGTATTATCTGATCATTTGTCCAGTATAAGAATAACATTATTGTATATTATTATTTATTTCAATAAACTACTTACTATCTTTATTGATTATTAAATTATATTAATTATTGTATCCAATTGTCAAGCGGGCACTTTATGTATTATCCGAAAAGGGGCTGTACTACTGAATTTAGAAACTCGAAATATCGAATTAATGTATTCATAAAGTTCATAAGTACGATCTACGTAGGCTATAAAGTATGCAATTACGAATTAACTTATCGCGAATGTTTATCATACCGATGTACGGAATCTCGAAAATTTGCTATGCCGAATTACTTTAGACCCATTGCTGTTTGCGATCGCGATGTACGTCGATCAGAAAACTGACATGTGTACAGTCTTAAAAACTCTTTTAAATATGTTATAAATTTCTTATCATCTTTTTCATTTGTTAATCTGTTCGGTAGCTTATTATATATTTTTATAGACATATTATATGGGCTTGAAGAACTAATTTTCAGACGAGTAGTAGGTAAAATCAACCTGCTTTTATGCCGTAATAAATTTTTGTCGGTTTATCTTTACGTTTTTTATAAAATTCACTATAATTACGGACAAACTTACACAGCTCCAAAATGTAAACACATGACAATGGGAGTACTTTAAGCTCTTGAAAGTACGGTTTGCAGCTTACTGTTTGCTGTATGTTTACTATTATGCGAATAAGTTTTTTTTTGGAGAGTGAACAAAACAGGAGCATCAGTACTGTTCCCCCACAGAATTATGCCATAACCGAGCCAAGCATTCGCGTACGCATAAGTGATTAATGCGGTTTTTGTATTAGTCGTTTTTTTGACCTCACGGAGTGCATACGCGAAACTGGATAACTTAGTTTTAATTTTTTGTATGTATTTTACCTACATATCTAATTTTTAGTGCAGTAGGTATTTAAGTTTCTATGAAACTGCTGATTATTTTCATGTTTTGAGGGTTAGTCCCATAATATTACTAGGTGGTAGGTCCGTATCTATGGTTTGGGTAGGTACCACCGCCTTCTTATTTGAACTGTGATAAAGAAGTTTGCTGTGTTTCGGATTGAAGGGAAAGGTAGCCAGTGTCCCTAATTACGCACCTGCAATACGAAATGATTTTTTCCTTGTTATTGCAGGTGTCTGTAGGCGGTGGTCCGTCAGTTGGTTTGTCATCTAGTTGTATAAAAAAAGGTAAAAGTTGTCTAGAATGATGACTACTTTCACTCTTTTAGGGATATGCGTTAATTATGTTAGACGTTGTATTATTGATTGCAATTTTTGACAGAAAAATAATATGTTATATTCTCTGTAAAACATCACAGTAAGGAAAAGTCGCGGAACTAAAAGTAGACTCCATTGAGTACTTTTCGCTATTCCTCATAGTTACGGATTTGGCTATGCCCGTCCTGTATAGGTTGGTGATGATGATGAGTAATTCAATGCGACTTATTATATTACAAACTGTTACTAATTAGCACAGGCTTAGTGATTATAATCATTCGATATTTTAACCATTCAATTAGGGTGGCTACTCCACCTTACAGAAGATAGCAGTTAAATAGTGAGTAGGGTCGCCATCGCTCATTGAGTAAGCTTTATATTAGGAGGGGGACTGGTCTCTTAAGCTGTCAACATAAAACTTTCTCTTGATTTTACTAGGGTAAGTACTGTGAGTATATACTACGAGCGTCTATAGGATACAGTAACAACACATGAGTAGTGCCTAAGGTGCTACGAGCGTCTATAGGCTACAATAACAACGCGTAAATAGTGTCCAAGGTGCTAGGATCTTCTATAGGCTACAATAACAATGCATGAGTAGTGCCTAAGGTGCACGAGCGTCTATAGGCTACAGTAACAACGGGTGAGTAGTGTCCAAGGTGCTACGAGCGTCTATAGGCCACAATAACAACGCGTAAATAGTATCCAAGGTGCTACGAGCTTCTATAGGCTACAATAACAATGCATGAGTAGTGCCTAAGGTGCTACGAGCGTCTATAGGCTACAGTAACAACGGATGAGTAGTGTCCAAGGTGCTACGAGCGTCTATAGGCTACAGCAACAATGCGCGAGTAGTGCTTAAGGTGCTACAAGCGTCTATAGGCTACGGTAACCGCTTACCATTAGGCAGGCCGTACGCTTGTGTTGTGGCAAACAAGTTATTTGTCTTATTGAAACAAAAAAATGTATCAGTAACAAATCAACTTGTTTATTTATTTATTTCATCTTAGCATAATTCCATCCTTACAGTTTACACCAATACGATAGAAAAGCATAACATAGGTATCTACATACTTAATATTAATAACATAAAATTAACAATGTTATCGTTGTAAATTCGTTCAACGAACAGGAAAAAATATCTACTCTCTGAGCTATTCGGTTGAAGGTGCGCAGCGCACGCGTCATTGGAGCGTTTTGTTGTAGTTTGGTGCGAGCGTCGGGCATGCATAGCAACGGCGTCCGTCGACGGCGCCCCACATATCCGTCAGGAGCATTTAGCCTTATCAAAATAAGTAACGCCGGGTTGTGAGCTTTTCCACGAATGAGCTTAAAAATATATCCCACCATGCCAGCAACAAATAAGGTAGGATACATTAGAGGGTAATAAGGATAGACACCATAGAGCCTCATATATAAATATCTCATAAATTTATTCTGAATACACTCCAGCATGAGACTATATTTAATTTCACGAGGAGCCCAAATGAGTTACATTCCAGGTGACTTCTGACTAAGGCGTTATATAATGATGCAACAGCTTTAATATTTTTGAAGCCATGTGCCCTACGGAGAATAAACCCCAAGTTTCTAAAAGCCTTTTTAACGATGCCAATGATGTGACTTCTAAATGACAGTTCGGCTGTAAAGTTAATACCTAAATCTTTCACCTCTGTCACTTTCCGCATACACACGTCCTCTACCCTATAGTCGAATTCAATAGGCTTACGACTTTTTGTAAATGTTGATCACATTGTGACACATTTGAACATGTTAAACCCTAGTCTATTATCTTGGGCCCAAGACACTACTCTGTCTATATCCCCCTGGATTCGCCCACAATCTACTGCCGTCCTGATACTAAGGGACAACTTTAGGTCGTCCGCAAACAGTAGGCAGTCGCTGTGTTAGATGACTCCGAAACTCATCCAACACAGCGACTGCCTACTGTTAATCATTAATCATAATGAGGAAATCGAGTGGCCCGACGTTACTCCCCTAACTCACCCCAGATCTTACAAAGTATGGCACAGACTGATATCCCGCATACTCCACATACTGCTGTCTGTTCCGCATGTAACTGGCTAAAAATTTTAACAAGTGGGGGACACATCCGGCCGCAGCCAATTTCCTCAAAAGCACATCGTTGTCCACGACATCGAACGCTTTTCGAAAATCCAAATACGCTACGTCTACCTGTCCGCCCTCGTCCACAGTCGGTACAACGCGAGCCATGTGATTCAGCAAGTTACTTGTTGTGCTGCGGCCCGGCCTAAGCCCGTGCTCTCATTGCCGTGCGGCAGAATGTAAACAACACAACATAAGCATAGATATCTACCGCGTAAGTATACCTGCGCGCAAGCGATCTCAAATGAATGCTCATTGATATTTACGCTGTCCGGTATCGGAACGCTTCCTATATTACACCCAGTATCAGTTATTGTAATTAAATCTGCATTTGAAGACGCTATCCCTGCATAGACTTTATCCAACTTGGTTCGAAGACCCCTTACATTTTGGTAGTAGATGTCAATGATTTTACGTGAATTTTCGGGAGGTGTTGTGTAGTCTACGAAAAAATATCCACTCGTTATATTCTACATTTATTGGCCAGACGTCCGGGAGACAGAGTCGTTCACAAAAACTGTTCTGGTATTCCAATCTTAAACGAAGCGTAGTTTCTATCAGTTTTAGGAGTAATTTTCTCAACATAGACTGATATATCCTGATTACAAATCTTCTTCACATACCTTTCCATACTTTCTTTTGTTGTTTCTTTTTTTAAACGCCACACGTACAAATATTTTTTCTTCTCTGTTTCCTGTATGTCCAACACCATCGAACTTTCTCCTCTTTTATCGTTAGTATTAAGATATTTGCGCTTTCTATTTGTCACTTGTTTCCAGTCATCTTGTTTTTGTCGTGATTTACTCTCGTCGTCCGGTTTTTCTGGCTCCTTATTTTTAAACCGTGGGTGCTTGCTTCACTTGAATATTGAATTCCGTTGATCGCGTTTCATTCGGTGGTTTAGTTGCCACACTCGTACTTTCATCAGCATCAACTACCCTCGCTTCAGCTTGTGACATTAACTTCGTAAATGATTTTGACTGTTTTTTCTTACTTAAAGACCTATCCTCTTCTCTCTGTTTTTCAGCTAGACAACCTTCTATATAATTATTTCTGTCCTGTAGAGATTTTACAAGATTTTCAAGTAGCTCGACTTTGCAACCTTTTTCTTCTACTACCGTCTGATGTTTCCGCATTTCTTGCAATTCTGTCTGGGACTGGAGGAAACGATCTTGAAGTTGTGTGTAAAGGTTCACCTGAACATCAAATCGCGAGTTCATCTCGTTTCTAAGTTCGCGTAATTCGTTCAGTACCTTATTCTCATTGGATTCCATCGACATATCGACTGACTTTAGGCGACTCCCACGTTCGATGTTTACATAATTCGGCGTAAAAGTTTTATTCAACATATTAACGTTGCTTCTAATGGGAGAATCCGAGTTATTGCGCTTCGGGATACTACTGACACACTCCGGACAAATCCAGATAGTCTTATATTCCTGGTTAAGTACCTCAAACGCCTCCAATTTTATTCCCAAACACTTAAGATGGTAAAGCTTCATACGTTTTTCGTTACTGCATTCCATGTAGGAAATATCCTGTATTAATGTGTCACAGCCACTATATTTAGTTCCCATTTCAGTAATTATAAGAAATTAATTCCGGTTCACAACACACAGCGTCCTTCGCTCACTTCGCGCGCGCGTGATCTCGATGTCTATATTTATTATGTATATTTTGTTGTCTATATTTATCTATAATCATTATAGGCTTTACAGGGCTTATTACATGGAGGACACTTGAGGAGTTTGGGCTATAGCACCACCATGCTGGCCCGATGCAGGTTGGTGGGTAAGTCGGTTTCATTAACAACCGGGAGCTGGAGATTACTTGATTGACTTATCCTGGGATCGACCATGGTGAAAGTTGCTTTTAACTGTTATTTGAAGCTAGAACGCTAAACCACTATATTTCCTTTTAATTTTGATAAAGTTAATTTTAATAAGTAACAATTTTGTTAGTAAAATAATTTATTATTCTGGAATGCCTAATAAACTGATTCCAATTAAGAAAACGCCTACAAATATTTTGAAGTTAGAGCGTAATAATTTAATCAAATCTTAAGAAATTTGCTTTAAATTATTTAAACAAACAATTTTAATTGTAAACTCAATAAAATAAATGGGAAATAATCACAAACGGCTAAGTTAGTTGGTCAAGTAATTAACGACAGTTCTACCTTAAAATTAACAGACATTACAGAACAATTATTATTTTAAACTACGGCTTCGCTCACCTATATTAATAAGAAAACTTTATTTGCGGTGGCTTTAATAAATATTCCAGTGTTTTGTCAAAATATTGAAGATCTCCCCATTGTCTTCTGTCTCCCTTATTCTCTCACTTTTCATAGTATCAGATTTAAATTCAATCAGATTAAAAATCGTACGACATTTTAAGGTTTTCTTATACAGGGTGGTGACGACAGCACGACATTATATTAGCACATTGGCTGCATTCATCATCACCAGCCTATATACGTCCCACTGCTGGGCACAGGCCTCCCTACATGGGAGAAACACATGAAGAGGTTGGGCCGTAACTCCACCACGCTGGCCCAATGCGGGTTGTTGGGTTAAAGCGGTTGCAGTAACAACCGAGACCAACAGCTTAGCGAGCCTTCCGAAGCACGCAGGAGCTCGAGATTATAAATTCTTATTGACCTATCCCGCGATCGACCATGGCGAAAGTTGCTTTGTTTTCGTAATCGAAACCAGATCGCTACCGAGTTCCTCAGCTCTAGGCTGCTTATTTTATAGAAATGAGTAAAATAATATCAAATGAAAAATATGTATTTGGAAGTTGTAAAACATTTCTTTGAACTAATAGTTTCCTTTGTACAAACCTTGTACTGACAATAGCAAACACGAAAAAAAAAGAATTATCCAAATTAGTGCAGTCGTTCGAAGTTATACGATTTTATAGACAGATTTAATGTAAGTACGTGCTTAAAACCTTTTTTACAGAAAAATAAGAATTACTGCATAATAATTAAAATAAGATATTAACCCTTCGGCTACGGAACCCTAAAAAAGTAAACGCAACTTGGCTGTAATCTTCTGTAAGTTGGAAGCGTTTCCTCAGTATAATTAATATTTTTAGTAAATTTCTAAAAATTACTAAAATGTAGATTTCTAAAAATCTACATTTATTCTTCAGTAAATACTTACGTGCTTTTATTGACATATATTATTTCACGACAACAAGACACAAAATGATTTATTTAATCACGGATTTTAGTAAAAATAAAGAATGGGATTACAAATGGTATTTCTTGTTAAAATCTAGTACTTACAGTTACGACTAAAAAGATGTTGAACCCGCGACAATAACGTGATCTTAATTTTGATTTTTAACATTATTATAAATGTTTGAAAAATTATTTACTAATAAAAATGAATCTGAACTAGAAAAAATTCACGTCTCAGGACGCCCCCGCCTCAGGACGTGAAATTTTCCTAATTCAGATTATTTCAGATTCATTTTTATTAGTAAACAACGTGATCTTTAAACATCGACAAAACCAATCGATTTTCAATGCTGTCAGTACCTACTTTAGTGAAACCAGTTCCAAACTACTTTTTTATTTAAATATGACATTGTTAATGTGTTGTTAAACTTGTCACACACGCACACAGGCACATAACTTACGTGTACAGTATAATGATAGTACCAGGGTTTGCTCTTTGATAGTTTCGACTTCATAATTTGCTGTCTACCCTTGCGGAGTGACGTCATCATTTTCTGTGATACAGTTGAATTTAAAATAGAATCTATTTTGACTAACGCAAGGCGAGTAAACATTGTCCTACAGTCCCATAGAAGCCGTTGGGACGGAAAACTGATTTCCAATTATTTCTTTTGTTTAGCTATACGCGTTTCTCGAACTGATTCCATTTTCAAATCATTCAGCCGTCTAAAAGCCTGTCAGGTTGCTTGAAATTTGAAAATAGAATAATATCAATAAGCGTTGCCAGTACGAAACAAGAATAATATTGTCTTTTGTTTTTTGCATGTTTTCCATTTTGAATTTCACATAGTACGCTATCAATTAAACTAGCAATACGACTGGTCATAGACCTAATTTCACGTGATTGACGACTAACTTCACGATATTATTCATTAAATTTAAAGAAATTCTAACGTGTTTTTTTCGGTATATCCTCAAAAACATAGTATATTTTTCCATGTTATTTAAAAGTTTGTAAATGTAAATATATTGGCGGTGTTCGAAAATGTTTAAATAATTGTATAAAACGGTTGAGCGACATTGAAAGTAACTTTGTAGATTTCGCGTTATTTTTGTACAGAAAACAGCATATCAAGTGTAACATTTGCACTACGAAAGTCGCCTCTATTACGCACATAATAAGTGCTGTACCTAAAATAAAAAATGTACTTAGGTGTTTGTTTATGAAGAATAAATTGGGTTTAATTTTGACGTATTGACGAGAAGGGAGCCCAAAGAATACGAAAGGTACGGCATAATGGTATACAGATTGTTTGGTATACATTTTACACGCGTGAGTAACCGGGAGTCACTAGGTGGTAGGCTCGTAATATATGTAGGGTCGTCTGGGTAGGTACCACCGCCTTTCTTATTTCAGCCGTGAAACAGTTCGCTGTGTTTCGGATTGAAGGGAAAGGTAGCCAGTGCAATTACTGGGCATGGACGGCACTTCATCTTAGGCCTCAGGATGACAACGCACCTGCAATATCAAGTGATTTTACCTTGTTATTGCAGGTGTCTATAGGCGGCGGTAATCTTTGTCAATAAAAATATGACGGATTAAATTTAGTGGGATGTTTCTATTTAGCGTCTACTGCAGCTTCCTTTTTTGGGCTCCCTTTCCTTAAAGCAATCCCAATGCTTTATATGACTTAAGTGAATTTCAAACACCCCGTCACGTACTGTTCCAGTCCTATTCACATTTTATTTGCGCAGTAGATAAGCATTTACTTTTTCTAAATTCGAAGGTGCTCGATTCCAAATTTAAAACGAAAATATTTATTTTATCCACGCCTGCTTTTGGCTTAGAAAATATACTTTTGGACTTTGTCACATTATCTCAATATCTTACTTGTCAAATACCGTAATTTTTTAAACGGAATTTTTAAAGTAATTAGATAGGCTGCAAAATGACAAGGTTCTTACCTGATACGCCTTCTTGCCATGTTCCTCGTGTTCTTCTGAATGTTTTGCATGGAATTCCCGACCACCACCTGTGAACAAGAATTTATTATTATATTATTATTAGAAATAATGCTTACCAAAATAATTTAGACGATCATTTGATCTGACATCTCGGGTGAAAATATCTACAACGCCATAATCAAAAGAGTTCATGTTTGCATTGAGTGTCTTAACTTTTCATATGAGATAATAGGTAATAGGTGCGAATGTGGGAATATTTTTTTTTTGTTGCAAGTGAAATTTATGTTATGGCGCAGAATAAATAATAGTCTAAGCTAAGCTATGATTTAAAATACACTGAAACAGGTCTCAATTTTCATTGAACTACAAAATTTTATTAATTTAGTATTTTTATAAGCATACACTATGATCAACATGGTAAACACTGACAATTTCATAAACCATTGCATTTCTTACAAAAAGTAAAAAATACCGTATCATGGTACAATATACAAACATAAAATAATTTTCACGTTTGACATTTCTGCATCTTTATTACCTTTATAACCTTTATAATAAGAGTCATGAACTATCAAAAGAAGGTACTATAATTATTGCTCGTGCCTGTACACGAAAAGTGCGTCGCTCGAATTAAGACATTCGATTTTACTGGAGTTTGACTAACGCCGTTGAAATATTTGTACAGTAATGTCAAAAACCAACCTTAGCACGAACAAATTAGTTACATATTTGAACTGCGATTCGTTAATCGTAATCCGAAATGAACGTCGTAATGTTTCTTGCTAGAGAAACAGAAAAGAATTTTCTCGCGAAAAATCTCCAAAGGACTAAAACACACTTAGTGCTCGCATTTTAACGTTAATCAAACAGTCGTTCATTAGTGTTATTTTATTAGGTTCCCGTGACGTCACAGGCTGTATTCCGAGTAATCCAATCCAATCGGTAGATGGTTGCCGGATGAATTGAAAATGCTTTGTCCAATACACAATAGTTTGTGACTCAATCGAGTTGAGCTCGATATGCCTTTGAAATAGGAACTATTTTTATTTTTCTTCTAAGAATATAAATACGGAGGGTAGGTATGTTTATGTTTGCCTAGTGGACTGGTATTTATATTAGGTATGAAATTCTCGTATTGCTTGTGCATACTGGCATTATCATACTATGTTTTTGTATACAGGGTGGTGTTGACAATGCGACAATAGATTAAAACATGGGATATATTAGGCTGCGGTCCGGAAACCGCTAAAAGTAACTATCAGCGCTATTAGCGCGCTTATTAGCGTTTCGGGACGGATTTGAGCCCGCTAATAGCGCCAGCTTTGCCAGAATATTTGTACTTTTGAAATATTTTATGTTACTTTTCACTCTCCCATGTTATGTTCATGTTACACGAATTAAAATGTTACTTTTATGTTACTTTTAGGATTTACTAAAAAGTGGCCAAAAATCATACCGTGTATGCTATTAAAAAATAATTATGGACCAGTGGTATAGATATGTACTAATTTCATAATTTTATATCACCATCGCAAATAATTGTTACCATTCAAGAGTAGAATGTTACTTTTGAGCTGTCCCGTGCTACTTTTCACTATCTGCCACTGGCAACACTGAATAGCGCTGATAGTTACTTTTAGCGGTTTTCGGACCGCAGCCTTAGTTCATAGAAATGGGTTGCCACTTTCAAATACATCTTATTCATCATCATCATATTATTTGTCATCATCACCAGCCTACATACGTCCCACTGCTGGGTACATACCTTGCTACATGGGAAAACACATGAGGAGCTTGGACCATAAGACAGCCACGCTGGCCCAATGCGGATTGGTGGGTTAAAGGGTTGCGGTAACAACCGGGACCAAACGGCTTAACGTGCCTTCCGAAGCCAGAGGAGCTCGAGATAACAATTTTGAGTAACCCATCCCGGGATCGACCACGGTGAAAGTTGCTTTGTTTTCGTTATCGAAAACAGGGCGCAAACCACTGCGCCACCGAGCTCCTCAACCGAAGTCACGAAGCTGAACCTTATGATTGTGTTCTATTGTGTAGTACCTATGTTTAATTTATGTCAGAGTATCGCTCCGTGTGTAACCGCCCTAAGGATGCGGATTATTTGTTTAAAAAAAGGTCAATGACCTCCACCGATCCAGTCGTTATTTCTTGAAGGATAGCTCCAAATAATTAGGTACCTTTCATGTCTATTTAGCGTAAAAAAACTTTCCACTATTTTTCACACTTTCGTTGGATCATTTTTAACCGATTCGGTCCGTAGTTACGAGATCATTCCGAAATCGATCATAGCTGGAAATTGAACCTTAGGATTTAGATAATTGTGTTAAAACTCGAATAATGCGATGACCTTTAGCTTTTACCGCCATTTTGATGGGCGTAGTAAACAATTTATCGTAGTAACCTAAAAATTAAACACTGATATAATACCGTGAAATATTATTCAAATTTTATGATGATATGGTTAGGCAGTGCCTGTGTAATATAAAAAAAGGAGAGGACCAAAAAATGTATGAAGCCTGAACTCAAAATAATATTAATTTTGAATAGCAATCCTAACTATAATCAAGGATGGTACTATCCTGGACTAGGGAGTCCAGGATAGTACCATCCTAGTCACATTTATAAATATCAAACCAAGCCAATACAGGTAATTTTAAAATTAACGTGAAAAATGCCATGCAATGTTTTTAGAGCAAGTCGCCCCTTGAAATATGCACAAAAGAAAGCCGAGGACAGTTCATGAATAATATTTAAAATTACTTATATTTTATTATTTTTTAATTTTAACATTATTATAAATGTTTGAAAAATTACGTAGTAATTAAAATATAATAAAACTAGAAAAATTTCACGTCCTGAGGCAGGAATCGATTCCGCGACCTTTCGCAATCCGGGCGACTGCTTTGACCACTGAGTCTATCTGTATTTGCGTTTATGAGCTAACGTCCACCCTACAATGTCGAAATATTCTATTTCAACATCCGAAACGAGTATTTTTACAAATACCTACGATTCGGTTAATTGATTCCTGCCTCAGGACGTGAAATTTTTCTAGTTTTATTATATTTTAATTACTAATTACTTATATTTATTTTTACCTACTACACTGTCAAGAAAGTACCAGGAAAAGATTAATAATACACAAAATGTTAGTTATTCATCCAATTTTTTTATCACCTTCAAAGTATGCTCCTTCAGAAACGATACACTTACGCCAACGAATAATACAATCATCGATCGAATCAATTGTTACTATAAAGTTGGCGTTTAAACGCATCAAAAACATAAAAATGTGAAACACTATTCCATTATAACTTTTTCCAATACACAAATCAGTAATCGAGTGGTTGGTTTTCTAACCACCTGCTGCTGGACACGATCCAGTGATTTCCGTTAATCGATTTACTGTGGAACCGCAGAATTTGTTTTGAGGAAATTGAATGTTTCGCATGATTTTGTTCCGGTATTGACTGTGGAAGAGATATTTTATTTGCTGTTTTCTAACGTGTTTTCTCATGGCATAAAAGTTAAGATTTTTTTTTTATACAAAAGAAATGATTGTTTACTCAAGTACGCCCGCTGTTGGTTTGGCTAAACATCTCAAACGCTTAACACATAATATGGTAGTTTACAACTTTTTTTATTACATAAATAAGAAGTTCATAACCATGAAGAAATATTGCAGAAGAAATAGTATGCTTAAGATCAATAGCTTCAGAGATACAGTGGTATGTTTGATGTGTTGCGGCGCATCATCCAAAAAGATCTCCATAGAAAATCTACGGAACAGGTGACGTCACATGTTCCTTTAAACTACAAAATGTATAGGCATATTGACAAATCAATAATAACTATGTAATATGTATGTTTTTATTCAAAGTGGTCATAATAATAGTTGTTTTAATTGATGTGAGCAATCTTATACCATCAACATTTTTAATAAATTTTGGAAAAAAATAGACCAATTTAAAATTTTTCTAAACAGTATAACTTCAATAATATCCCATTTCTTATAAGTTTGAATTGTTTTTATGGGTTACAGGAGCGTATATGTTCCGATTTTGCGAAAAATATTAGGCAACATCTCAGTTCTTACTTACACAACTTCTGTCCGTCCCTCCTGCCTATCTGTCAAAGAACCTCTCACCGTTGAGGTTATCGCCTCTCGTACCGCTAAGCGCTATAGTCCGCAGAAAACCAAATAATCTCTCCCGCGTGTACTACGAAAAGCTCAAGTGAGTGAAGATAGCCTCAAAAGAACGACGTGAAGAGACAGAGAACCAGTAGCATGTCAGCATATTTCCTATCAAAATTACATACCAGCAGTAATAACCTAAATTTGATAGAAAGAAAGAAAGAAAGAAAAATATTTTTATTTGACATGCACATAACATACAACAACATGAAGCTTAAACAATAAAACAAAAATAAATAAATAAAAAGAAATAGACAAATACAAGCAGTATAAACTTAACAATAAGTGCAGTCAACAAGGCCCTATCTCAGCATAAAACTTTTGCGACATTATAAAAAACGTCGCAGAAGCGCTGTTATTATGATAGGGCCTTGGGTGTGACTTTGGATTTAAACTTTAAATATATGGAAATAAAATAAAATAAATATATTAAATCAAAATACATATACTTACACATATACATATAGATAAGTGACATAAACTCAATCACATCAGACATGGCTGTATGGGCATTAGTTCCTTTTGGCTTCCCATTGCAGGGAGATTTAACAAAAAAAAAAAAATATTGGTGATCTGGGAGCGGCGAACGTAGAGAGCCTAGAAGCATAACTTCATACAAAACTCGTCGCAAAATGGGTACCCTCGGCGGCTAGAAGAGCACGTCGGATCGGAATCGGCTAATATCGAAATTGTATAGCGCCCTCTCGGTCTTCTGATTTACACGTGCCGGACGGGTCATATATGCAGGATGTAACCATGCAATTTTTTTTAACGACTTTTATAATTATATATCGTTATTTTTAATAAACATAGTAACGTTGTAAAACGGTAAACTTATTCAATTTTAGAGTTGAGATCAGAAATCAGAAATGAAATGGGTTCGCTTTATTCATTTAAATAAAAATATCTAAATATCTGTCATGATATTATTTATTTGTATTAGGAACATAAGAAAAAAATTAAATTGTCATCAAGTGGTTTTATTTCTTGAAATAAAACCACTTTACCGGATTTAACTTGCGTTTAATTAGATGTCACATTATGATTTTTTATACCCAATGTTTCGATTACTTTATAGCGATCATGGTCACGGGAAGACTGAAGTAAAGATGTCAGTTGTCTTTGATAAGTTTAATATTAAATACCGTCATATTTTTTATAGTTATATTTTGAGTTTCCGATTCACGCCATGGAGCTTACAGTGTCCGAAGGTCGGGAAGAGTAAATACGGGCTTGAGACTTTGTAATTCACATGATAAGATCCCATGCTGGTGTGGTCCAACTATCTTCTCTAGTGAAATTATGATGTTGTTTTATTTCAATAACCTCACGAAACTATCTTTACAACTTTACTTACTACGACTTATCCTTAACAGTTTAAAATAGATACCTATACTATTTCCAGATTATTTTGTAAATAAGAAATTATTAAAATAATAAATAATAATAATAATAATAATAATATAATATTTAATATTATAATAATAATTAAACATACACATGTTAAAATAATAATGCTTAAATTTATTGAGAAATGTGTTGAAAGTGGCATCATATTGTAAGGAACTGTGGCAAAATATCCATAAATTGGAGGTTTGTTTATCATTCTTACACAAATCATATAAGGCAACGCTGTATTAAGCCATAATTGCTTATTAGTAGGTAAATTAACTATTAAACGTACACAATAACAATAAGTCGTCATAAAAATTTGCAGAGTTAAAAGTTGAGTTGAAAATAAATAAATACTGTCACACACATGACTGCATAACACCATCCACGCGTGTATTTGTTCAAATTGTCCACAAATATTGGGCCAACATGGCGGCCAATATTATTGTTTATATTTGACTCGATTATAAAGGTTTAGGAGAGACTTACATGTAAAATTTGCTTCCAGTGCTCTTATTATGTTCACCTACGCGGCTGACACACCATTTTACTTCACTTTTGGACATATTTACTGAGATTTTATTGTTTTTTTACGAGTACATCACCGTGACGCAGTCAATGACAAACTAAATCATGGCGCGGAGTCCGATTTAAGCCCCGCCCACTTTGGAGTCTCTTTCAAAGTGTCATTTTGGATGGGCTAGTTACTCGTCTATGTTATTATCGGTCGCCGTCTGGGAGACATTACACTTTGTAGTCTACTAGTATGTACCAATGTGTGATCTAAGCACCATATTTTTAAACTGTGATGTTAGCTACAACTAAGACGAAGATTCCTCATTGGCTACAAATTAACAAAACTATCTCCGAATTACTAAACCTAAATCCATTCTCACAATCAATCCCTCCTCCATCCAAAACAACAATTTACTAATGATTTATATCTTTTGATACATACTTAGTGGCAGATATGACCTTGAAGGTGCATACAAGTTGCGATGTTTTTTATTCCCATACACATTAATAACCTTACTTTTGAATGAAGTGGATTACTAAGGTTGGAAAACATTACTTTCAATTACTTTGGTAATCTGTAAAATCTTCCTCGAATTCACAACATTTGCTTAAATGCATCTACGCTTGTACAAGTTTATACCGTCTGGAAGTAAGTGACAGAGATGTATGGAATTAATTTTTAGTATATATGATAAATATGTCAATAAATTCCATGATATAACTAATAAGTATCAATAATTATCATAGTAAGATAAAATGTTCATGGAACTATTCAGTACCTAGCATGTGTAAGCATGTAATGTTATTATCTTTGTGCACAAAACTTCATTTCATTTATAAATAAAAATTTAAAAGAGATGAAATAAATATATGGAGACACAGCCAGGGCTATGTTCATTATACTGAAAAATAGGTAAAAATATGCGGAACAATGTTCAAATATTGTGCATTTTCTTTTTATTTGTTTTATTCCGTGGTACAAAACAAGAATTTTCATAGAAAAAACTACAACACGGCCAAATATTCATCATGGCGCGTATGTCACTTCTATGTCGCCCGCCATGTGCTTAAAACGATTTATTAGTATTTTTTCACGGAGTCAGGATATTTTTCATTATTTTTTGAGATACTGCACACATACCTGGCTGGAATATCTCTTTTTTTATTATGTAGGCAAAAAAATAATAATAATATAAAAACTACAATACCTATTAGGAAAAATTTCGATATCTCAAATCTTTTGTATCCCAAGTAATCCCAACCCTAGTTGAGTCAAAATACTATGTCGTTTGTCATCTAGTTGTATAAAATAAATAAAATAAATAAATACAAAAAATAAAACCGACTCCAAAAAACTGAAAAGGATAAAATAATTAAATTTTAGTAAGGAGGCACTCTTACTAAAATTCTCTGCGTGCTTCACTATCTATGGTTTCTGGAAACAACTTAGCACCAACTCCAAAAATATGTTCCTAGGGGATGAGTGCCTACTTACTAAAATTTAATTATTTTATCCTTTTCAGTTTTTTGGAGTCGGTTTTATTTTTTGTTAAAATTTTTTTTTACAATTTTTATTGATAACTTTTGAAGGTCAAAGCTAGATGGGTGATCGTGAGCTTATATTGTTTTCTACTATCGTATCATTTCACTAAAGATTTATAGGAAAGCAAATATCCGCAACTTCGCATATGTAGACGACTTAATTTTTCCAGTTTTTTTGATTTAAAAACCAAACTACCCAATGGATTCCCAAAATTTTTTTATGGGACCAAATGGGAACTATTCTGCATCGAACAAAAAAAGAATCATCAATATCGGTTCACCCAGTCGAAAGTTCTGAGGTAACAAACATAAAAAAAAACATACAGACGAATTGATAACCTCCTCCTTTTTTTGAAGTCGGTTAAAAATAATAATGTACGTTATTATTTACGGACTTATCACAAAAAACATAGGTAGACACGACAGCACTGTTTGAGGTCGAATCAATATTGCCTTTTAGTTCTCATATAAATACAATCCCGTTGTTCTTGTAATTATTAGAAGTCTTATTAATGTTTGAATTAGTTTTTTCCCCAACACTGAATAAGATTGGTCTACGCATTTAAGTTGGTAGACAAAACATTGGTTCTAGGATTACTATCTCTTGGGAGTATGGATTAATTTAGTGAAGACAGAAAACAACTAACTAGTAATATTAAAATTGTATTTGGCTAAGGCGATCTATCTAAACGTTGTTTTGGCCGAGACAGATAGATTGAGATATTATATGACTGACTCAGCGGGAGAAAAAAAGACAAAATAGCAATCAAGCGTGACAAATAATTTTAATAAAAAATTTGAATTAAAAATAAACGCTTCTACGCGATTGTGAATATTAATTACATCTATTAATTTAAAAATAATTTCCTATTGAATACAAACTATCGTTTACCAATAATATTAAGTGTTCTTATTTTTAAGAGGTCTATTCGGAAAAAGAATCGAGCAAAACCCTTCAACCGCGTTTTGGTTCTGCTCGTGTCTAGATAAAGATATGAAGAACTGTTTATCTGATTTTCAGACCCGTAAGATCTTTCAGCGACAGCATCACATATAAAAGTGCGTTTTTTTTCAATGTTTCGCCTCAACAAACAACTATACTTACAGTTGTCAGCACATGTTCCAACTTTGACCTTTTTAACTCTGTTCGTAATAAAGGTGGATTTTGCAGTGCACGTTACATTTGATGTGCCGTCATCTGTACTATGCGATTGATGTTAGCGCAGCCTGCTTGAAATATAGTATAGTTTTATTTATACTAGTAAGTTTGGCAATCAAGCATACGGCCCACCAGCACCCGTACTACTATCTTTTATCGCGATCCAGTTTAGGACCTAAACTGAGTAGAATCGTTAATTCGTACTACGACGCTATCTACGACTGTGACAGCGATGCAGTTTAGGAACCAATACTGAACCGAGCGGAATATGAATCGCTTTTATAAAGATGGTGGTAAGGCCCCTGTCACCATCATCAGCTTATACAGGGTGTAAGGGGGATGCTCTCGGAAACGAAGGCAGGTGGCAGTGTTCGTCACCTTAAACATGATTTGTTGAAAAATAAGTTTGAAATCACCAAAAAAAAACAGCTGTTCCATACAAACAGGCTGTGTAGATATTACAATTTGTATGAAACAGGAGCTATTTTGGCGATTTCAAATGAATTTTTTAGCAAGTTTTAGGGTGACCAACAATGCCATCTGCCTTCGTATTCGAGAGTCCCCTAACACTCTTTCCTCCAGGCACAGGCTTTCCTTCACGTGCGAAACACACGAGGAGTTTGAGCCATAACATCACCATGCTGGCAATGCGGCGGTTGAAGTGATTTCAGTAACAGCCGAGAACAAAAGCCTTCAACGACAACGATTGACCGTTCCCGGAATTAACCATAGCAAAAGTTGCTTTGTTTTCGTTATCGAAACCAGAGCGCTTAACTACGCCACCGAACTCTGACACATAACAATAAACCTTACAAATGCCAGTTGACGAACGAACCGACACTCGGGTCATAAATATAAGCTACAAATTTTACTTAAATGAAACATTATACTCCTAAGATACCTGTTCTTCTTATTCTTCAATAAAATACTGCTCCCTAGGGACAAAGCGAGTTTTCAATAGAAAAATTTTGTTATACAGCGGAGTTTTCTATGAAAATTGATGTATTTCTTTTTATATATTATTGTCTAATGCAAAAATAAAATAGATATAATTTTTTAAAATGTTTCTCTTTATTTGGTTTATAATATTCAATCGATTTATAATAACCATGATGGTTATTATAAATCAACGAATTATGTGGTATATTCAAGTGATGATAATGTATTTTGTTCCTTTATAAAAAGTATTCAAAATATTCGTAATATTCGAATAATATTTTTAAGACTATTCAAAATATTCGAATAGTAAATATGGACGAATATCACAAGCCCTAGTTATATGGCTCTGAAGATGGTTCGGTAAACAATATTTTTCCTTAGACAAATTATATGGTGTT
Organism: Nymphula nitidulata; assembly: GCA_947347705.1. NCBI lineage: Eukaryota > Metazoa > Arthropoda > Insecta > Lepidoptera > Crambidae > Nymphula > Nymphula nitidulata. Next base: position 16,057,037 of record OX374636.1, read on the forward strand.
GTGTGATAGGAATAACATCGCGTTGGTTGTCCAAGAATACGTCAACCTCGGGCAAGTATTGCTATTAGGCAAAGACAACTTCGAGCGAGAAATCGCTAGTAAAGTACAGCTATGCGATTCTCTAAAGTCAGCAGCCATGAATTCGTGGCTGTCGGCAGCGCCGTCATACTTTTGGCGTTTGTTTGACAACCGTTGGCGACACCAGCGTTCCGACGTCGAGCACGGCGTGAACCGGAACTAAAAAGTGGTTGATTTTTATATCTTTATGTAAAAAATCTATCAAATATAAAATGAAGTCATTGCGATACAATTTTAACACAACAAAAAAGAAATAAAAAAATATCGATTGTACTTCATGTCGTATAACCAAAACAGAGACAATCGTACACAGCCAAGAGACCGACGTAGAGATTAGTGAATACGGATTCACGCAGCGCAGTGCGCAAATGTCAAAACCAATGGCAGCTCGTCGTCTTTGTCAGACGTCAAGCTCGATGTCGAATATCTTTGTTGAATCACACTGCAGGTCCAGTTGGGCTAAGCAGCATTTGGGAAGCTGCGTCACATCTTATCGTGATCACTACCGCAATGCCTGAAGAGCAGGGTTTACAGCTAATGTGTCCTCTCATTATGACGTACGGAGCCGAGGTGTGGAACATGCCGGTGAAACTGGCCCACCGACTTCGGTTCAGCGAGCGATGGATAGACAAAATCCGGAACGAAGTGATCAGTGAGCAGAGGAGCAGTGGTTGACAATCCACAAGTGTAGAAAGCTGAAGTGGTAGTGGGCTGATCACATCTGTCGCAGTAGAAAGAAAGAGAGAAAAGACGTTTATTTGGTCACAATTTTAGGAAATTACATACTTAACGGTAAGGAAATTAATACTCTAAGAACTAATGTAACCAAAAGGGTGACTAGCTCATGCCATGGCTACGCAGAGCCACAACGCTTGATTTTCTGCTGGGCCCGTGCGATTGGTTGATGGCTAATAGATATAAAAAATTGACACTGACAAGAATATATAATAACTGGTAAATATAAAAAACCTAACTGTGCATAAGAAATATAGGTAAATACTTAAATAAACTATGAGAATAATATTATAGGCTGCTGAGAACAAATTAATATGATACAACACATTTTATCAAACAACATTTAAAAATGTTTATCATACTGTTATAATATTTATATTTTATGTATCAGTATTCTACAGTAAATGTTCAATTATGCCGTCCAATTCTCGAGCTAAACTATATTCCTTGACTCTCCTACGAAATACTGTGACTGAATCTAGGAGTAGCATCTCATTATTCCAAATTCAATTTTCAATAAATACCAAACCAAATATATCTTCATTATATACCACATGCGTCATACTTGTGAACAGGTGCTACTAGTGGAAACGGTCATCTCTAAGCTTATTTATAATCATTTACTTACTTATTGACCAATAGTATCGTTTAGGGATGTAGGTCTAAGGCATTACAGGAATTATATAAAACAATACAATTATTATTTTAATGACGTGGTCAGATAAGTGTTTAAAATTTCTTACCTGTTACTAAATTCTATATCCGAAAACTTATTTAATATCACCTTTGTTTTATCAAAAATATCATATTGTTCACTAATTAACGAAATCATTTCAATTTCGGAGTTTGTAAACTTGTAACTGTCGATTTTAAATTTTGTAATAAAAGGTGTTTGGCTTTATCAGGCCTTTGTATATTAACTGTTGACCTAAGTGTATTATAATACCTATATTGTGATGGTGCCTTTGAAGCCTTTGAATAAAGTAAATGATCTTGTTATTATGTGCTTTCTTGGTATGTTAATATACCTATTGTTTATACTCCGTGCGACATTGCACTGCCAAATACTATTACTATGTAACTGTAAATATTGTAAATTAATAATTGAAAAGAGTGACTACACGAGTTTGTTGCCGGAATCTTCTCGATAGTTCAACTTTTGGAACCGGTGTAAATTCAGACATTCATGATAGACAGACAGACACAGACTGTCAGACAAACAGACGGACCGACAGACAGACCGATAGACAGATGACATTAAACAATGTTAGTTTAAGTAAATCCAGACAAGGCAGAGAGACAAACATTATGACATTGTTAGTTAATATTATTTTATGACAGAAGAGTTTTTTGACGAATCGAAAGTGCTTTTGGGGGGCCTAATTGAATATCATTTCGTCATTATTTACTGATAGATAACCTTGGCTTATGCAAAGTCTGTAAATCGTGTAAGCACTTTCGTAACCTGAAAACTAATTTCAATTCAATTTATCAGCTATTTACAACATAATATTTTGTACCAAACGAATTAATCCATTTATATTCTTTACCAACCACAATCTTAGCCCGATTTACACGGGGATCCGTTCCAAGCAGGTTTAATACAAATATTCTATACAATAGAGCAGGGCTGTCCAAAGCATGGCCCGTGCCTTAAATTTATTTCTTAGACACGTTTAGCGTCGTTTTATTTTGATCTCATCCTAAATAAGTCATCACACTTATACTCTATAGGAAATTGCAGGAGTTAGGGATACATGGTAACCTATTAAGGTGTATGGAATGTTACCTAAGACATAGGAGCCAGGCTGTAGTTGTGGGTGGTTATAAATCGGATTACTGGAGTCCCACAGGGATCAATACTGGGTGCTCTGCTGTATGTGGCATATTTATACGATGTGGGTAGCTATTTTAAGTATTCTAAATATTTAATGTACGCGGATGATACAAAAATCTATAAACCTATTAAAAATATATCCGACTGCACAAAGCTACAGGAGGATCTCGATCGGTTACATGATTACTATATTGATAATCGTATATCAGTTAAAGTTGCCAAATGTAGAGTTGTAATAGAGTTTCCATAAACCATATTCAATAATCCGCTTGCTAGGTCCTCGTTAGTAAAGGACTTAGGTTTACTTCTTGACTTTAAATTATTATTCGCTGAACACATCAACCTATATGTATAGTAAACATTAGCTTATAAGAGTTTGGGTTTCGTAGTTTGCGTAGTAGCACGGTAGTTACCCCCCCCCCCCCCCCCCCCTCCCACACACACATACACACACAGTAATAATATTTTATAGATCTACCTTTTGTATAATATTAATAAGTATAACAAAATGCTGTGGTTTTTTGTAAACAAATAAATAAAATAAAATAAATAAGTGAATGATATTATTCATCATCATCATCACCAGCCTATCTATGTCCCACTGCTGGGCAAGAGCAGTCTTACATGGGAGAAACGTACGAGGAGTTTGAGCCATAGCACCACCACGCTGGCCCAATGTTGAGTGACCAATGGTGGGCTTGGACAGCCCTGCAGAAAGGTTTCGTCACGCATCACCGGGCAAGCCGTTAGACACAGCTGTTGTAATGTACAGGTCATCACAACACAAATCAAAATTATTAAAATTACACTGCAAAGCTAGAGCTCGTATTACCACCAGATAAAGTCGCTTTTGGGTCGAAGGCGTTTCGCTTCGTGTGCTTTGAAAATACCTGATATTAACTCACCTTAGATTTGTTGTTGAGTATAAAACAAAGTCGCTATCCGCCGTCTGTCTGTCCCTATGTATGCTTAGATCTTTAATACTACGCAACGGATTTTGATGCGGTTTTTTTTAATAGATAGAGTGATTCTTAAGGAAGGTTTATAAGCATTGCACCCGTGCAAAGCCAGGGCGGGTCGCTAGTAAAATTGTAAAATAGAGAAGGTATTTTATAACTGCTAAAGAAGTGATTTAATCCCTTAAGCAGCACTATCTCACCGGAGGTCTATGACAATTGAAAAATTAAATATGTCTGGAATCTGATGCTTGACGAATAATATAACATTGGCTGCATTATTTCATAGAAATGTTACAAAATTATCAAATGAATAAGATGTATTTGTAAACTAATAAAGTTTTAATTTACTATATTGTCTTCGTCACACCACCGTGTTTGAAGTTGTTTAATAGTGAAGATACCTTAGGCACTACTCCCTGGTCACTAGTCCCCCCGAGTACAATCAGTGTCAAAAAACCGCACCTTTTAAAAATCTTCGAAAATTCTTAAACCTTATTTAGAGGATAGCGTTGGGTTTCATTAGAAAGGTGACAAAAAGGAGTATCAAAAAACAATTAAATTTAATATTTTGTTTAATTGTAATTACACAACATTATAATAAAATAAAAATATAAAAATCCTTAATTAAGTTCCAAATAACAACAGATAAAATTTACAAAAAAAATGGAAAAAGAAATGGCATAAAATTAACTTAAAATCTAGTGTTGCCCTGATGACCGCTTCCATACGGCCCCCTTTTGGACCTCACTAATTTGAGGAGCTGTTCTTGAGGGATAAGCTCCCATTCTTCAATCACCGTGTCTTGGAGCTCCTGAAGTATCGAAGGAGCGCGATCCCGAAATCGGAACTTCCGTTTTAGATGGTTCCAGAGGTGTTCTATCGGATTCAGGTCCGGACTTATCATAGGAGATCTAGATGCACCCAATATTAGGCTTTAAAAATGAGCTGATTGCTGTCAACATATTTCTCTTGTTTTTACAGGGCAGCGCGTGAGTAGTGCCCAAGGTGCTACGAGCGTCTGTAGGCTACGGTAACAACATGTGAGTAGTGCCCAAGGTGCTACGAGCGTCTATATACTACGGTGACAACTTACTATCAGGCGGGCCGTATCTACGCTTGTTTGTCTCTGCTGTCGAAAATAAAAATAAAAAATGCCCATTCCCCTCAAAACAAGGTCTTGTTTGTACTGCCTAATAATTAACGTTCAATAATAACTTTAAAAAGAAGGTACTTAAGTTCAATAACAATATTTGTTTGGCTTTAACTTCAGATCATCATAATATTTATTATTCCTAAAGTTTGGTTTCAGAAACACCAATTAAACATAACAGCAATTGGACACCAGCCGTCAATAAAACTGGGCTTGAATTAAAAAGTTTTTCACTGCTTTCCACTTTCCTATATAACTATTTACGAGTATGAGAAACGAAACAAATTGGAGGTAAAACTCCGATAAATCATCACAACTGTAGCGTGCTGATAAATGGTCGATAGATGCCATCGGATATTGAATTTTAGGCATAACGGATAAGTTTTCAAAGTTGTTTGAACCTTGAGTGATCCTTGATACATTCTTTCAACTTATATGTATATGAAAGTGATTCAGAGACAACACAGTACTTTAATAAGCCTTTAATATGTATAATATTAGTTTGACTACACGAGTTTGTTGCCGGAATCTTCTCAGAATTCAAACATTATGTCATTGTTAGTTAACATACATATTAATGGGATTTTTGGGGATTCCAAAGACCTTCTTGGGGGTCTAACTGAATGAAGACATTTTAGATTTTGATATTTAGTAGGTATGTACGTACTGTGTTGTTATCTTATTATCGTGTGGTATTTTAACAAAGGGTACTACAATTTGACTTATGCCTTACCCGTATGTTTACCGTACATGAATCGAAACGAAACACTCGTGTTCACCTCTCAAATTATTTCTATAATAGTTTACAGTTTCGCGGAGGCAGTTTAGTGTCTGCGAAGCAAATTCACCAGACCACCCCCAGGCAACTCGGCCTTACGGCCCGGCGCCGAAGGAGATTGCCCAGAGTTACCATTGGCAATCGCAGACGTGGAGGCCTTTGTATTGCACGCGTGGAAGCCACCCGACGCGGGACCCTGGGAAACCCATAGGATACTTTTTGGAGCGATAACCTACAAACACGCGAGTGGAACCGCGGGCACTAGTATAAGCATAATTTCTCAAATCACTTAAATTTGCTTACGAAGTCCAAATCAGAATTTTAATTCGACATTTCGGGAAAACCCCTCAAGAAAATAAAGTCATAGGGAAAACGAGACATAAAAAGCAGAAACTCATTAAAATTCCGGGCGACATTCGTAGGGCTTGTTAAGTCACGATTCATCCAAACTTTCTCCTGTGCATTCGAGACTAGAAACCAGATAAAGACAATTTTTCCTTCGGTAGCCCAATTGAAAAATTGGGAAGTGGGCTTGCGGCCTAATTTCAATTATCCTGACAAAAGAGCTATCTAAAATACATGTTTTTTTCAGATAGCCTGCTAAATTCTAAAAAAACGAGTGTCCTGCGTAATTCAGAATACCTGCAACGTAAGTAGTTCGAAAACTATTTCATCTAGCGAGATGAAATAGTTTTCGAACTACTTACTATTTACTTACTAATTAGTTCAAAAACTCAATGTCAAGACATCTGAAGCACGAAGTGGAAAGGTAAATCGACAAGATGAAATTTACAAATTTCACTGTGTTTTTATATACAGTGTGATGCCGTCAATACGACAATAAATTTAAACATGGTCTATATTAGTTCATAGAAATGGTTTGCCACTTTTAAAAACATCTTTATCATTTTGATAATTTCATGACATTTGTATGAAATAATGCAGCCAATGTTATAATATTTCATTCAAATGTAATGAAATTATCAAATGAATAAGATGTTTTTGAAAGTGGCAAACCATTTCTATGGACTATTATAGCCCATGTTTAAATTTATTGTCGCATTGACGGCACCACCCTGTATGTATAACTCCACTTAGATAATTATAATTATCAATAACTTTATTTTTTTTAAGGAGCTCCGTGGCGTAGTGGTTTGAGCGCCTGGTTTCGATTACAGAAATAAATCAACTTTCGCCGTGGTTGATCCTGGGATGGGTCAATCAAAATTTGTTACAAAATTTGTGACACCCGCATTGGGCCAGCGCGTGGTGGGGTTATGGCCAAGCTCCTCATGTGTTTCTCACATGTAGGAAGGCCTATGCCCAGCAGTGGGACGTATATAGGCTGATGATGATGATAGTGATAATTGTATTTAAGAATACACATAGAGGCCATAGATTCCCAAAAAGCTCGGAATTTCAATTTAGTGCTTTCAAAATAGTTTTAAGATACTCTGTATACTAATTTTTGAACAAAATAAATAATAATAATAATAAAAAATGGTGTCCTTTGAGTAATCCCGTCAAAGCTATGCCAGTGACATTGGTTCTCTAATGGATGTTCTCATTTATGATTCAATCTCGTAGGGAGACACCTTACATAGCTCGTTGAGGATCTTGAATAATATATATTAACAAGGCGGTAGGCCAGTATATGTATATGGTCGTCTGCCCCTAAAATTCTGCTATTTATTTACCTTAACGGATCGGCAGTGATTCGGTAGCGTTACTATTGGGGCTGTGATAAAAAAGGTATTCCACTAACACTGCTTTTAAAACCGGAATGCTAACGAACCGCTCTCGGTTGGTTTGACTATTTGACAACAAAACGTTTGTGACTGAATCTTTTTATACAACTACTTAGATGATAAACCAGCTGACGACTAGTGGTAAGCGATTACCGCTGCCCCTATACACCTGCAATAACAATACAATATCACTTGATATTGCCGTCCATGCTCAGTAATTACACTTTCAAAAGATAAAAATTCGGAATGCATTTCATCTTAGGCCTCTGGATGACAACGCACCTGCAATATCAAGTGATTTTCCCTTGTTATTGCAGGTGTCTATAGGCGGCGGTAACCGCTTACCATCAGGTGGGCCGTCAGCTTGTTTGTCATCTAGTTGTATAAAAAAAAATAACGTACTACATATTTCGTGTTTTAGTAGTCTTTGTTGATTATATTGATATAAAAAATCTAACAACTAGTTTGGAATTAAATACTTAGTGATTATATTATACCTACAACTAGATAATGTAAAAAAAAATATTTTCAATAATATTGTCAAAAATCTTTTTGTGAGTGAGTGAGAGTGTTTTTTTAACCAACAAAATTGATCGCCAAACAGTTGCAACTCTTCGAGGCTCGGAACGAGGTAGTTGTGACAACCGAACGTCATGCCGAAAGGCACAGAACGGCCATAAAGTAAAAAGTTGTAGGCTCGGAACCCGTTGTAAAACCGTAACTTTTGACAGTTCATCCAAAGAACCGAAGAGTAATGTAATACCTGCGGCAAATGCCAAAAATTTTGCAGAATACAAAACAAACATTGAACTGAACGGTTTGCGTTACGTGTTTGTTAGTAGAATACGAAACTGATGCGTTTCTACTACGTTTCGATTGCATTGAGTTACCAGAATAAAAAAACGTTGTAACTGAAGCGTTTCCGGTTTCAGATAAAAATATAACAGCAGAATTAGCACGCTGAGGTATCACTCACTATCGCTAAATTAAAAATGTATGGGATTTGACATTTGCGCCTGGAAGTCAATCGAGGGCTTACGTCAAATCCCATACATTTACTGCTTAGCAATGGTGATAGCGATAATCCCAATGCATCTTGTATAAGTCTGGGTAAGTAACACTGCCTTTCCTATTTCAGCCGTAAAACAGTTCGCTATGTTTCGGATTGAAGGGAAAGGTAGCCAGTGTTATTACTGAGCATGGACGGCATTTTAAGTTAGGCCTATAGATGACCCCCCGACGACACCGCCGAGCACACTCTATTGGAGTGCCCGGCCTGGCGACTCGAGCGGCGCGAATTGCATGCGGCGACTGGCAGCGGTCCCCTCTCATTGTCAACTATGGTACAAGCCATGGTTGACAGTGAGAGGGTATGGGAGGGTGTCGCCTCCTTCTGCGAGAGTGTTCTCACGCAAAAGGAGGCATCGGAGAGGGAACGGGAGGAGGATCCTCTAGCTGCCCCTCTCCGGCGTAGACAGGTGGGCGCGAGAAGGAGGGCGGCGATCGCCCGTCTGCCTGCGCCCTAGGTGCGGCCGCGCGCTTCGTGCGGCTTCCACGCGCGCAATACAAAGGCCGCCACGTCTGAGATTGCTCATGGTAACTCTGAGCAATCTCCATCGGCGCGAAACCGGGCCGAAAGGTCTGGTCGCCTGGGGGTGGTCTGGTGAATTTGCTTTGCCGACCCCAGACCACTTCCGCAAAAGGCACGGAAGTTATCCAGGAGGCCTAAGGATGCCAACGCACCTGCAATACCAAGTGTTTTTTTTCCTTGTTATTGCCGGGGTCTACAGGTGTCACTTGCTTCCAGGTGGGCCGTTATCTAGCTTGTCATGTAGTTGTATAAAAAAAATTATTGGATGTAAAAATATTTAATCACACGACTTGTGGTCGTAAACAGAATGGATATGATTGTTAAATTAAAGTATCAATAGAGGTTTTTAAAAAATAAATTCTTAACTGCTTGGTGACATTAAATTACAAAATATATAAACCCTATTCAACTTCACCACAGATATTCCTACTATTATTATTAACTAAGTAAGTAAATTAATCACATTTTAATGGCTTTAATGCGTTAAAGCGGCTATTTTCTAGTAAATATTACAAATAAAGAAAGAAAACTATGAAAATATATATGCCCCAGGCGGGAATCGTACCTACATCTCCTGATGTCCGCTAATTTCTTCACCGCTTTCTATACGTCTTCTGAATGTTTTTATAGCAACGTTAATCTCACTACTCATTGAAGTTAATACCTCTAGTGATCCGAAAGATGTATGTAATTAAAATTTGATTAAAATAGCTTTTCTCATTGCACCATAACTGGAAGTTTAAAAATGCTTGTAAATGTATCTTTCGGATCGCAGGAGGTGTTAACTTCGATGAATTGTGAGATAAACATAGTCTATGTCCTTTTCCAGACTATAATCTATCTCTGTACCAAACTTTATCTAGATCTGTTCAGCCGTCATGGTGTTATTGAGTAACAAATATACATTTAGACTTTCACATTTAAGTACAAGTATAATATAAATAGAAAGAATTAGTAATATTATAAAGATAAGCAGAAAGTACCGCAAAGGGCCAGAGTGGTGGTGTTACGGTCCAAACTCCCTATATATTTCTCCCATGTTAGAAGGCCTATGCCCAGCAGTGGGACGTACATAGACTGGTGATGATGATGGCCGTGGTGATATAAAAAAATGAAACCCCTTTTCCTTTGATAACTCGAGAACGACTTTGTCGATTTCATTTATCTCTTTTTGTTTTCTAATACTTTGCAGAAGGTTCTTACGGAAAGAAAAATTAAGAAGGGCCCTAATTCTGGCAAACACATGCTAAGATTAAATTTAAGTTCAGTCTACCTCTTTCTCTCAATATGAATACGAAAAGGATCGCTGTCATAAAATTTGACGTTTAGAAACATGCATTCAATTTTCGACCTTATTGAAAGTGATAAAATGCAGTGTTTAGGAGGCACCTCCGTACATGCCGTCTAAAATTGTCTATGGTTCGTATGAAATCTGTCTAAATTTAGATGACAGCTCTAAACAAATTTTTGCTATCTCATTCTTATTACATATTGTGAGAAAGAGGTAAACTGTACTTAAATTTAAACTTAGAGTGTGCATCCAGAATTAGGCCCAAGATTGCGCAGAATACTATTTTAACTTTTCAACAGTTCGCGCTTTTGAGGTATGTGAAATAGGCAGCTATTTTTTTTGTCACAAAAGAATTGTTTAAGAATTTTAAAGCTAATACAAGATTACGTATGTCGGGTCAGCTACTAGGTATGTAGTTATTTAGTTTAAAAAATAAGTAATGACTATTGTGGTTTGAAAAAAGGGTTTCATTCGTTTATTCAATTTAATTTTAACAAATCTAGCTTACGACACGATAGCCTGCAATGTACCTATCTGTTTTACCACAATAACTAAAGATTTTCTTTACAACAAAGCAGGCTTCATTCAAAACTTATCGAATGCAATAGTTTACATAATATCTTTAATAAAATTAGACACGATCAACTGATACTACAACAATAGGAATCAGTTTGTGATTGCTAATAAAAAACAAAAAAAATACGAATGAAGAATAATTGGTCTCTTTCACCATGCTTAGCTGTCACTTGTCACGTAATGTCATTTGTAACTTGTTAGAGCATTTCACCACGTTCAAGAATCACTAACGAAGCCTTTACTAAGTCAAACGATACTTATAGAAAATCAGTAATCCATGAAATATGTTCCATTATTATACCATATTGTAAAATATTCGAAAACAAAGGCCGCCAGAAGGTACTGCCGTGCACTAATCGCTGGCAGGTTAGAATCCTAATAATTTTTTTTTAACAATTAATGGACAATCGGATTCTAAAAATGTTTGGTCTTAATCTGAATCGCAGTGTTAATGATATAATTTGATTACAAATGGGGCATAGATTTTTCATATACGATAATTGATCGCATTATGAAGGTTTACTAGGACGTAGAAAACCTTTTTTGTCAAAAAAAATCTAAATAATAACTGATGGAAACGAGACAAAAATCTACGGACAATTAACATCCTATTTTGTTTAGTATTTCAACCTTATTTTTGTCTAATCATTTTAAAATCAATTTTTAAATTACAAAATGAGTTTGATCATCAAAATGTCATTAACCCGTTAAGCATGAGATTCTAGACACAATTGATTTTTCAATTGTCCCCCCGGTGGTATATCGCGGCTTGACAGATTAATACTCTTTTAGTGAATTGGTGCTTCACAAATATTAAAAAGTAATAAGTATCTAGCCGTAGCATTTTAGCCTTTACTGCACACAGAGTAACAGAGAATCTAATTTGAAAACTGATAAACATTTTTAGATACAAATTGTTAAATTCACAATAAAGTAATGGTAAAATTATGTTTGTATGATGAGTACAAAAATTTTTCGAAATATATGTATCGAACAAAACGAATCGCTTTGTTCGATACATATATTTGTGTCTTGAAAGTTAGTATTTACCCGTTAAATCTATCAAGCAGCGTCGTCCCTCCGGAGGGCTATGACTATTGAAAAATCAATTACGATGAAGCATCTGCAATGTCATAAAACTCGCTTAATTTTGGTCCGCAGCTTCGGAAAACTCATGGTAAGCCTACTGATTACTATAATACTTAAAAAAAGATTGTATTATTAATTTAATATGTTAGTGGAAAAAGTACAATAAATTTTCCGTGACTGCACTATTATTTTCATGCAAATAAGCGTTGATTGTGATTATTTACGCCCGAATTTTCAAACGTCACATACATATCGCTTTGAGGAGTACTCGATTTGACGTTTGCCATACAAATTTTTGACTTTGAAAAAGAGTACATACATCCATATGATATTTAAGAGGGCTGATGAAGCGTTTCGCTTATTAACTGTTATACATTTAATAGATTTTTTGAATCTTTCTTTTTTCTAAACAATTTATTATTACAAATAACTTAAAACAAATCCAAAGACCAATCCTAGATACGGCAAGCATAACCAAATTTCCAATATATTAATATTATTTCCTTTTTTGTTATGTAACATCAATTTATTAATGTTCAGCGGTGTTGAGAAAGAAATATAGTCAATAAGGTGTCGTAAAAAATTATTATGTGACCATTTCTTTTGGTTTTAATCTAGTTTGGTCACGGCTGTAACGTTTTGGTCTAATTTTCTTTAATTTAATAAAGGCCAACAATAAGCCTTAAGCATCAAGCGTGACAGTTTGACTTTGAAACCGCCCTTACTGCGTTCGTAATAGAAGTGACTTTCTTTGCAACTGTGACGCTTGAAGTGCTTTTGTATGTGAGTGGTTTCCGTATATTATAAAGCTTATAAGGCGATGGCTTGCGAACATTATCCAACATTTTTAATATGAACTTAATTTTTGTAAAATATGTTAGACTTAATGTGTAATTACTGGGCATGGACTATTGCAGGATGTAGTGCATGGGGTACATGGATTATTGCAGGTGTATATAGGCGGCAGTGACCGCTTACCACCATCATCTAGTTGTATATATAAAAAAAATATTATTATAGAAATCACATTAAGGTTATTAACGAATATAATCCGGAATGGAGACAGAAGATAAGCGATGTGCAGTATATTTACTGTCACAAGTTGTATATGAGCCTACGGATTTGTCTCTTCTTACTTTCTCAATGTTTTACTTTGACAAGGATCTAATCTGAGATCAGCTAGTATGAAGTACAAAACAGTGGGTAGAAGATAATGAAAAGATTTGTTTTTCGTTGCGACGCGACGAAAAGCCAGGCGAGTTGAGAGCAATTATGTCGCACTTTTATTGAAATGAATATTACAACAAAAACCTTCAAATGTAGTTTCCATATGATTTTCATGACCAAACAAAATGAAATTAGATATCCACGTGTTTTTTTTTCGTTGAGACTAAATTAGGAAAGGCAATCCTAATTTTATAAATGCGAAGGTAACTCAGTCTATCTAGTACTTTTCATTCCTAAGCCGTTGAACTTCTATAAACAGGGTGGTGCCGTCAATGCGACAATAAATTAATACCTGGGCTATAATAGTTCATAGAAATGGTTTGCCACTTTCAAAAACATCTTATCATTTGATAATTTCATAGCATTTCTATGAAATAATGCAGCCAATGTTATATTATTTCATACAAATTATCAAATGAATAAAATGTTTTGAAATTGGCAAACCATTTCTATGAAGTAACATAGCCCATGTTTCAATTTATTGTCGTATTGACGGCACCACCCTGTATATGTTTCCGCTTGCGGCCACTATCATATTAAAATAGATAATCTAATGCAGTTTTATTTTTTTCTGGATCTTATACAGAAAACTACACGTTGAATCAGGTCTTGCCATAATATAACAAAACACTTTATAATCGCACTGACAAATATATAATAATTATCCTTAAAGTGATTTCTATGCTTGGCTAGGTTAGTCCTGTAGGTAATCTTTGATAATATAATAATAAATACGACCAGGGCTAGAAACACGAGCCTTTTGAACATTACCAACATTTTATAAAGCTTTTGATTTTATAAATTTTATTTAATATTAGATATAATATTAATAAAAATACAAACAACAATGAGTTGTCAACAAATGTTCGTACTCATCATACAACATTATTTTAGCGGTGTATTAGAGCAATATCTGGTATAAAATTAACCAAGTCGTGTCAATATAATATTCTTTCAGTACCATGCTTGTATATTTTTGAAATATGTTTATTTGTATTCTTAATTTTGATTATAACATAATTATAAGTGTTTAAAAAAATATTTAGGTACTAATAAAAAAAAATGTATCTAAACTAGAAAAATTTCACGTCTTGAGTCGGGGACGGCGGGGGCATTGAAATAATCTCTTTCTAAACAGAAAACAAGTCAAATTGAGAAAAATGCGCTCTCAGTATGAATGGAAACTGTACAAACCTCCGGTAAAGCTGTCAGTTGCTGCACGAAATTCCTTTATAGCAAGAAAAAACTTTAAGAAATCTGGTCATTAGAGAAGTGTTTTTATAGTCTTAGAGAGTAATTAGAATGTAGAGAATAGTTAGTAAATTTTATGTAAGTATCAATATAAGAGTTATACCTATTATAAGATATTATTATGTGAATACACCTGAATAAGGTAGGATTTGGTAGAATTTGTTTAAAAGCAATTGTAACTGCTGTTTTATGAAATATTCAAAATTACTATTATTACTATATTAATTATTTAAAATACCCAAATTTATATTCACAATAAATACCCTACTGGGATTTGAACTTGAGACATCTAACTTAGTAGGCAGGGTACTGACTACTCGATCAGACGACTTCCAACTTCAAAACAATACATATTTTAATTATAGCAAAAAGGTAAACATGTTTTTGTTGGATATATTCCTACATTAAAAAACTCACTAATACTGCAAGACAATTCATCTTTGTGTTAAGGCAAAACCCAAATCAGTAAGCTTATAGCGGCAACAGAAAAAATGCCATAGAACTTCTCTTTTGAGATTCGTAGAAGGTTACGTCCCTATTTCATTTCTTAATGGCAAGATCTTATCGATGGCTTAGTTCATAAACGTACTAAGTACAAAATATTATTTTTCCACTTTTCTAGTCCCAGATACTTTCGTTTGCGCGTATCTAACTGCCGAAAATCCATCTCTACGATAAACCTAGAGTCACAGTTGTATAATTAAGTATCTATATGAGTGTCGATATACACTAATCACCTTTATTTTTATAAAACGAAACAAGAAACTTTATGACTATATATATGTTTTTTTATACAACTAGATGACAAACAAGCTGACGGCACACGACACCTGCAATAACAAGAGAAAAACCCTTGATATTGCAGGTGCGTTGTCATCCTGAGGCCTAAGATGAAATGCCGTCCATGCCTAGTAATTACACTACTTATGTTACTGAAAACCAGAAAAATTCAAGGCACAAACGTATTATATGCGTAATTATCTTCTCATGCTTTACCGTTAGCTATGCCAGTGAAATGTGTTGCCAGTGTAATAGGTGCCGTTTATACAAACAGATGGAGTTATTCTATCGGAATACGACCAATTTTATAACGATAAGCCGTCGACATTCAAAGGCTATTGTCATTAGCAACTGTAGTGACACTGAATCGTCTGGTGATTAGGAAGAAGACCTCATTATTGTTATATAATATTTTAATTTTTATCATTAACTAGTTCGTAATTGATTATGGTTTTATGGCTATCAAACTTTAATTTGTGGTGATTAAAAGAAAAACCAATTTAAAAAATAGTCACTATCTAAAGATTGAACTCTAATTTAATATACTTTTTACTATATTTTCTAAAAACTCGCTTCTTGATGTTGCAAGAAATCCCCTCCAACGGGCACATACCAAGACGATACGAATTGGAATACTATAGGCCTATTTTATTTATTAGTCTTATTTTATCTATACTCAGCAAGATCTACAAGTAAGATTGTAGACAAATGCTTGCCTATGCGTAGCAAAAATATAAAAAAGTAGGCTTTATTCCATTATAGCTTGAAAAATTATCAGTGTTTTATCGAAAAAATAACAAAATCATTATTAATCACTGGTCATTATTATATTTATTGCTGTAAAATATTTTTTGTTATTTTTCCACTACTGCCTGTTATTTTTATAAACCACGCTGCGCAAATGTATTAAATAGGGAGTTTTTTTCTTACCAATCTATTTTTGAAAAAAAAAAATGATTGTTAAAGTGGGGTTAAAAGACTAGTCTTATAAATATATGCAAAATTCAGGTTCATGCTTAAACTTTATAAAACATTAAAACAATCTCCTGTAAAATAACAATTCTGCAGTTAGTACAGTTGTGAACTAAGCCATCGTTATTTGAAAAGAGCAATTTTAGGTAGATACGAAGATTGTAGACGATCAAAATATAAAGGTTGAGTTACACGGTAACTTGAAAACTGTAAATTGTTTTTAGTTACTTTGACAGTTCAACAAGAACTTTGAACAGGTTAACTAATTAAGACGGTACTTAATTAGTTCCGATATCTGCCGAATTTCAAAACGTCAAATTTTGAGTCTCGATTAAATTTTAAGTAATGTTGGCAAATACAAATTGACTTTGACTGTCCATGAAATATTTAAGAGAGCCTAATTGAAGAACCATTTCAGTATTTAGAACCATTTTGGTTTTGCTATTGGAACTATGTCGCACTTATTTAAATCAGACTATCAGGGCTTAGCGCTGAAATAAGACACTTATATATAACTGAGCCCGAAACAAAGATATAACATAACATAACAGGAAAAAACATTGTCTACAACTTTCCCTAAGATATCGGCTAAATAAAAATTGGTAAAAATAAAATCTGTCACACAACCTAAGAAGAACCAAGATAATTTACATATCAGTTTAATAGTTTATAGATAAGAGGCTAAGATCGAGGACTATTGAATTTAAGACGAGCTCTTTAAAGACATAAGTAATAATATATATATCTTAACATATCACGCGCAAATGATACCCCAGCCCCCCTAGCATGACCACCGAAACGCGATATGATAAAGCTTATCGCTTCGAACCGTCAAAAATCATAGGATATAACCGCTATCTTGAAACTTTATCGAAACTGCGAACATGTATTATATACAAATTGGATTTGATTGAATTGGATAATTTGGATTTTATAGTGTCCGTCTGAGATATGTAAAGTGAACACTAATTCTGAACTCTGGAAGAAAGCCTTGGAAGCGATTGCAAGGTATACTTTTAATTAAAATAGAATAAAACTAGAAAAATTTCACGTCCTGAGGCAGGACAGGCAGGAGGCAGGTTTCCTGCCTCAGGACGTGAAATTTTTCTAGTTTTATTCTATTTTAATTACTAAGTAATTTTTCAAACATTTATAATAATGTTAAAATCAAAAATTAAGAATAGGTATACTTTTTATAAAATTCAATATGAAGACATGAACTGTGATATAAACATTTTTACACGATTTCAAAAAAGGAGGTAATCAATTCGACCCGTATGTATGTAATATTGTTAAAATTGCACAGTTCTTGTATTATAGTCTATGCTAGCTTCGGAACATGGGTGCCTGAACATGGCATATTTGTACGATTGTCGCTATGTTTTATGAGATAAGTCTGTCTACTTCATTTTAATTATTTGTTTTTTTTTGTGATTTGAATAGAGTAGAATAGACTAGAATAGTTACAAAATGTTAGTGTACAAAAGTAGAAGATTTTAATAAAACAGCTTACATAAAATCTAAATTTGTGTATAACGCCCCTAACGGAGTTGACATGTGGGTTGTATGAAAACGTTACCCTGGATACAATATGAGAAAAGGCTCAATGTGAAGCGTCTCTTTGTATGTTGATGTCATGATAACAAATAGAGGGAGAAACGCTTACATCCTTGTACGTATATGTGTAATACATATTTATTATTGATATTATTGAGTGTATAGATATCATGAAAATCTTCTGTTGTGTTAGAAAATTCTCGTTTGCATTAAAATATCTAGAATTAATAACTACTAAAATAGCATTGCCCTTTAAAGAGTTTTCCCAATTGGATTTAGTTAACTTGGTATTATTTAACTTTTAATAGCAAAAATTTAAAGACTGTTGTTTTATTGAAAAGCTTAGAGTGAGTTACAAATTAAATATAAAGCATGAGCTTTAAACTTTAAACCATAAGATGATAAAATACAATTATTTTGAAATTTCCTGATTCATAATTATAACTATCTTTGAGTTCACACGTTCAACCTTAATTTACATACTGTAGCTATATAGCCGTCAACATCATATTATTATAGTGATGCATGATAACATACTGACGCGATTATGCTCTTGTTTCCTCCAAGACTACCGCCAGATTAGCAGCTGTCTTAAACATTTAGTATAAATGACGGGGAGGCATAATTTATGTGATATTTACACAGAAATTTTAGATGCGCGCTAATTATGACAGCTGATACACTGTGTTTATAAGAAAGTAGAACTTAAAGATTCACTTTAAATTCGTACGTTTCCGGCCCCCCATCGCGCTAGTTTACAACGTTTTTACCCATGCAAAACCAAAAACGCGTATTTATTATAATAATAATCAAAGACTACGTATGTCCCGAATAAAAGCTAAGTAGTTACCCTTCAAATGTTTAGCGCAACATAAATTGTGCGTAACGTCTTTGTTTTTGATTTGGTAAATACGTTGAAAATAAGCGTAATTTACATTGTATTTACCAAAGCAAATGTGAAACGTTCCCTTGCGCACAATTTGTGTTGCGCGAAACTTATAAACGGCTACCAATTAGCTGGTTTTTCGAAGCATACATTGATTTCTTTGATTATAATTATATTACATACTCATTAAGTTCAAAGTACATAAATTAATACAGTAAAAACTTTCTAAATTTAGTAAATATATCGATCAGTTTTTGACAGCACCTAGATTACAAACACGTTACTATGGCAACCATCTATGGGAACGTATTTTCCGCTGTCCTACAAACATTTTTGACAAGTGGCTTAGGCCCTAACTTAATCAAAAACGTGCGACCGACACCGGAAAATACGTTCCTTTAGATGGTTGCCATAGTAACGTATTTGTATCTAGGTGCTGTCAAAAACCGATCGATATATTTACTAAATTTAGAAAGTTTTTACTGTATTAATTTATGTACTTTGAACTTAATGAGTATGTAATATAATTATAATCAAAAAAATCAATGTATGCTTCGAAAAACCAGCTAATTGGTAGCCGTTTATAAGTTTCGCGCAACACAAATTGTGCGCAAGGGAACGTTTCACATTTGCTTTGGTAAATACAATGTAAATTACGCTTATTTTCAACGTATTTACCAAATCAAAAACAAAGACGTTACGCACAATTTATGTTGCGCTAAACATTTGAAGGGTAACTACTAAAGGGGTAACTTTGAAGGGTAACTACTACGAATATTTTACCCAATTTAGAAAGTTTTTATTTTATTATTTGATGTTATTTGAACTTAATTAATATGTAATATAATTATAATCAAAGATATCAACGCATGTTCCGAAAAAAAACCTAATTGGTTGGTCTCGCGCAACACAAATTGTGCGCAAGGGAACGTTTCACATTTGCTTTGGTAAATACAATGTTAATTACCGCGATCGAGGCCCAGGTTGGTGTTCCTTTCTATCGTTACGGTTTTCATGGAAAATTTGCCATTGAATCTTATTCAGTGACACGTTACTCGATAAAACTGTTAAAAACATAAAACAGCGCTTGAATTTGATTTCTATGTTATTTTATGAGGATTTCAAAATAGTCAATTATTCGGATTCCCTTTTTGAAAAATCAGAAGTAATCAGAGTTACATAATTCCAGTCTAGCGAAAAATATTTTAAATCTGTTTTATTTTTTTTGTTTTTGTTGTGTTTTTTGTTTACGTTATTCGTAAACATTTATTAATAAAGAAAGATTTTACAAGTCAACATTTTATGCGAAAAAAATATCATTCAATACGTAGAATACGACCGACGGATTAATTAAATTGCTATCCAAAGCGTCACTTAAAAATCGAAAAATTCTTTTTAAACATCAAAATTCCCAAAGATAAATAAAGTAAGAGTTGTACCTTAGTTTAAAACTAATTCAGTTTTTCCATGTCGACGCCAGATAATGGTGACGATGAGTTGAAAAAATCTGAATAGGTATTAAAAATAGAGGTTTATTTCTTATTATTTTTAGCTTAATCGTGTTTAAAATACTATATAACACATAAAATAAAACAATCAATCTAAAACGACCTGTCATCCAGAAAAATCAATTTACTAACCTTTTTCGTTGTGGAAGTCTTCATGTTTCTTCTCTTTCTTATGGCCTTTATGGTCAGAGGAGGCTGGGACTGCATCAGTTACAGCATTGGTATTTGTTGGCAGCGTATCTATACTCGAAGGTCCTGAAGAACTCGTTGTACCCAAAGAAGTTACAGATTCCGCAGATCCCGACGGTCCTGAAATTTCCGCACTGGGAGCAGTTTCTCCACCTGAAGGTCCAGTCTCTAAAGCAGTCGTATCAGGACCCGTTACTGCGGTGGGGAAATCCCCAGCCGTTGTCAACCCTTTAGCCGTATCTTCAATCGTTTCGGCTACGTACGAATCTGGTGCTGGCGTAGTAGTTTTGTTTTTGCGTCTACGTTTATTTTTCCTTGTCTTCGGGAAGAATAAAGTTGGTTCTCCCTCTTTGCTGTCGGCGTTTTGAGGAACTAATGATATACGAACGTTTTCCTCTTCTTGTGGAGTCGCAGTTGTGGTAATCCGTGATGAGAATCGAAATGTAGATCTAACTGTAGGACTTTTAGTCGAGGTTGTTATTACTTCATCACTGTTGTAATCATCGTATACCTTATACAATTGTGGATGTTTGAAAACAGACAGTTTTCCTATTTCTTCGGTTTTTGGTCCATTTTTGCGTTTAGTCGTTTTCTTTGGTTGGCGAGTCGTTGAAGTCTTAATAGGATGTAATTTATATTTCTCATGAACCGAAGTTTCCCTTTCATCGTTATCATCATAAAATGAATCTTTTTTGATATTTCCACGTCTGTCATATTTATTAATGTCTCGATTAGGACCTAAATTATTTCGCTCAAATTCTTCTTTAAATATTTCCTCTTCTTTCGCCTTCTCAGAAATAGCTTTTTGTTCCTCTGCATGTCGTTGTTTGAGCTCGTCAACACTTCCCAAAATACGGGCTTTCTTAGCTTCATTTTCGATTTGTTCTTCTTCTGTTAATTGTGATTTCTTATTGTCTATATCAGATTCTTCGTATTCAACATCATCTTCATACTTTTTTTGTTGCTTTTCCTCAGTTTTCTTTATTTCATCACTCTGTTCATTATTTTCTGACTTTTCGTCTTTTTCTACTTTATCTTCCTTTACTTCCTCATCAGAAGTTTCTTTAGATGAATCAAGTTTTCGGGCTTTCTTAGCATCATTTTTAATTCGTTCTTCTTCTGTTAATTGTGGTTCTTTATTGTCTATATCAGATTCCTCGTATTCAACATCATCTTCATACTTTTTTTGTTGCTTTTCCTCATTTTTCTTTATTTCATCACTCTGTTCATTATTTTCTGATTTGTTGTCTTTTTTTACATTATCTTCTATTACTTCCTCATCAGAAATTTCTTTAGATGAATCACGTCTTTTATTGACTAGATTAGTACTATTTTGAATTGCACTTAAAATTATACTTGGTTTAGATTTAGTGATAATATCAACTACGCCATCAATATCGGATATGTGTGTATGGTTTATTACTTTGTTAGCGTCTACAGTATCTGCAGGTCGATTCAAATCAGACCATTCTTTCTTTTCGTAATAATCATCAGAATCACTCTCTCCTTGACCTTTTTCATAGTAATCATCTCCTTCAGGTTCGGCGACAGCTCTTAGAATAAAATTAACTGGTGGTGCTAATCTCTTTTTAGGCTTAGCTTTAGGAACAGAAATAAATTCTCCCAGTTCTTCTCCATGCTTGTTTTTAAAGGGCACCCAATCAGGATAGAAATCACCCGTATCACGTTTCGACACATTATTCTTATCACTCACTTTTTCTATACTTAACGCGCTTATAGAGACGAGGCACACAAAAATAACGGTAACCGCGGGTTGTTTCATGATGTCATAACTCGATTGATCGGTTCGATGTGAAGAGTGCGCCGGCGCGCGACAGACTGATCGCAGACGTACAATTACTATTATTTATATTGTTTGTAAACTATGGTCGTTTGTCACGGTGAAAGAATGAAGTGGATACGCCTGCCTCACTTTGATAAGTCATCTTTTAAATTTTAGGTGTGTCTAGGCTGAGGTGAATTTCTTCTCAATAGACATAGTGCAAGCTTATAATAATAGTTATATTTTTCGGTAGATATAGTTTCGAAACTAAGTATTAAGTAGTCAGTTTAGTTAATGATTTTGATTATGATTTTTCAATACCTTATAATTAAGTTGATATTGTACAGGGTGGTGCCATCAATACGACAATAAATTAAAATATGGGCTATAATAGTTCATATGCCACTTCCAAAAATATTGTATTGTTTTGATAATTTAATGACATTTCTATGAAATAATGCAGGCAATGTTATATTATTTCATACAAACGTTAAATTATCAAATGAATGAGATGTTTTTGAAAGTGGCAAACCATTTCTATGAACTAATATAGCCCATGTTTTAATTTATTGTCGAAATTGACGGCACCACTCTGTATATGCTTACTATCAGTAAGCTTGATTTAAGAAAAACATATGTCAGATTTTGTGAAGATTTAAGAAAACAAGTAAAGAAGACTGAAGACAAAGGTTTTTCAAATAAGATGTTTTCGTATTATTTTATATTCGTTTCATGCTTATTTTTAGCATAAAAAAACGATTTTATAAAAATAATGTTAACGAAATTATTAATCGAAAAAAATGGTTTAATGCCATTTTTTTGTAATCATATGTATTATGTCAATAAATGGTTTAAATTCTCTTCGTGTTGCCTACATTTCACTTTACTTAATCCAACTTAGATAATAGGTTTGTCTCTTTCAGTCGCTATCTTCCTTCTTCATCATTCATACAAAAAATATAGTGGTTTGTTTACATTTATTCCTTGTCTTAGTTTGCTGAAGTATAGTAAGTCTCACACATTTATTTGTTGGCTGGAGGATATCTCGTATAGAGGTAAGTCCACTCGTGCTTACAGTTATGTGCATTATATTTTTTAATTTTAAAACAGAATATTTAATTGAGTATATCTATACTAAGCTTACACAAGAATCCAGCGACGAGACAGTGGCGTGAAATAATCAATTTTCAGAACGAAATCGCCCATAAGATGGCGTCAGAACGCGGGAATCAATCGTGTTGTACTTCACATCCACTCTAGTCATCTTCGTAGTAATTATCTCCTATTACTTGTAAGTTTACATCAAGAGTAGATACATCTACTCCCAATGGTGGGGGATTGTTCTGCTGTGTGATTCACTAACAGAAATGTTCGACAGCGAGCTTGACGTCGAGCTGCCATTGATTTTGACGTTTGAGCACAGCGCTGCGCGTAAGCGTATTCACTACAACTCGACATCGATCTCTTGGCTGTGTATGTTTGTCGCTGTTTTAAAGATACGACATGAAGTACAATCGACATTTTTTTATTTATTTTTCCTTGTCTTCAAAATGTATCAGAATGACTTCATTCAATATTTGATTGACTTTTACTTAAAGATGTAAAAATGAATATTTTTTTAGTTCCCGCTCACGCCGTGTTCATTGTAGAAACCTAGCGTTTCTGTCGCCAACGGTTGTCAAATGGTTCTCAAACTAACGCCAAAAGGTATGACAGCGCTGCCACAACCACTAATTCAAGACTTTGGAGAATCGCATAGCTGTACCCCTTGCACGAACATTCAAAATTTTCGTATAGTTATCGTTTAGTCACTGGACACGATGACTGTAGAGAACAAATGATGGTCGCAATAATTTTTCGAATAGCTATCGAATCTTTCAAAGAAAAATAAAAATGACGTCATGCTATCGTTGTCATTTCTTGTTTCCCATACAAATGCTACCGTCACGCTTGATGACGAGACATAAGCTTTGAGAAATAGTTCTAGAACCGTTCGCCAGGTCAAAATTTCATACAAAAGCTATAACAATACAAAAATTTCAATACTCGTGATACAAATGGTGGACTCATCATTTTTCATTTTCGTATGACGTCACCGCCAATATGTGTCCTTTTTTATTGCACTTATAGCACTTAAGCGCTACAAAGTGCTCT
Organism: Nymphula nitidulata; assembly: GCA_947347705.1. Taxonomy (NCBI): domain Eukaryota; kingdom Metazoa; phylum Arthropoda; class Insecta; order Lepidoptera; family Crambidae; genus Nymphula; species Nymphula nitidulata. The sequence continues at coordinate 16,081,176 of OX374636.1, forward strand.
TGTATTCTGTACTCAATTCGTAAGTTATGATTAGTTTCAAAGCAGCGTTCCAACCGCATCTCTGTGGCTCAAGGCCGGCTGTTGAAACGCTCGTGTCTTCGGATGAGGGCAAGAGTTGCGACCAGTTACGAAACTGGTCGGGAAAACGCTAGACAATGACCTTTAGTGTTTTCTTTGATGAGCGTGACGGTTCGCTGGATTTATAGATCTGACTGTAATGAAATTGCACAAAGCGTCGTAATAAATGTTTATTTGCATATTTTTTTACAATGGTAAACATTAACGCCATGGTCCGCCCAGGGTTTTTGAGCTGAAGCCCAGGGTCCGATGGAAACAGAAGGCCTCCAATCCCAATTAAAAACAATGGATATTGAGAGTCTAAAATCTAAGACAAAAAATTTATGGTAGAGCCACTAATTTATTATACTACTTCTTTTATATACAGGTTCTTTAGGAGGACGCTTTCGAAAACGAAGGCAAGGGACAGTACTGGTAACCCTAAGCACGTCTTGTCAAAAAATAAATTTGAAATCTCGAAACGAAAAATCAGGTATTTCATACAATTTATTATATCTATACAGCCTGTTTCTTTTTTGTGATTTCTAATTAATTTTTCAACAAGTGTATTTAGGGTGTCGAGCACTGCCACCTGCTTTCGTTTTCGAGAGCGTCTCTCTAACACCCTGTGACAGTTGTTATATAAATATAGTAATATTTGACGTCAGTAAGAAATTACACTTAATTTAAAATTTGAAAATTTCAAAATTCCTATCATAAGGTTGGCAACCCTGAGGCCAATTTAACCGGGTGCGTATGTGTAAAAATATTATATGGTTCTCATTTTTTCCTAAACCTATTTTTTCCATTTTTTGACGAGTCGTAAGACCTACTTGAATAAAGATATTTTTGATTTTGAACTTAAGTAAAGTCCATTTTAATTAAAGTTATTTTGTATTTAATTTTATTTTAAGTTTTGATTTCCTGGAATAACGTTACCGTTTATATTATTTGTATTTGGGGCTTTTTGGTCCTTTTTTTATACTACTAGATGACAATAAATGATTGATTGATTGACAAACAAGCTGACGGCCCACCTGATGGTAAGCGGTTACCGCCGCCTATAGACACCTGCAATAACAAGGGAAAATCACTTGTTATTGCAAGTGCGTTGTCATCCTGGGGCCTAAGATGAAATGCCGTCCATGCCCAGGAATTACTGGTCCTGTTTAAACTGATCTATCACTGCGACCTGAAAGGTCTATTGTGACTTGCCGCCAATAGTTTAAAGTAAAGCCTTGATTTGGGCACTTTCCATAAACTTTAAGTTAATGTTGCACTAACAGCTGAAATAAAGCAGCTATGGCGTCCCTATCGTTATGTAGGCTGAAAACTTTTGATAGTAATATTAGGCTATGATTAAATAAGAGATCTGTTGCTATACTTCATTGTCAATTATTATAATTATAAATATTTATGAGACAAAGATAAAATTTGAATTATTTTCATTGGAAAATGTTAATTAAGTTTTCATTATCTCCGTTATAATTGTATACAAATTTAATAGAGTTTCTTACAAAATAATTAAATATTTTACTTAAAATCTGGTAAGGGAACATAAGCATATAAAACAATATTAATAAAAATTAACTGAAGTGTCTTAGTTTCCGTCCCTCGTCTTTTCGTCAAACCGTTATACAAGGGGCTGTGTCAGGTATTTTCAAAATGAAACATTTTTGTGTACAGCTACAGCACATAAAGCGTAACAGTTTGACCTTGAGACCGCCCTTACTGCGTTCCTAATAGAGGCGGCTTTCGTAGTGCAACTGTTATACTTGATGTGCTGTCGTGTGTACAAAATTGTGTGTGCGTAGACGTCACAAAAAATAAAATATTGTTCTGACATGTTCCTGCCAGAACAAATTATACAAAAGAATCAAATATGTACGTCTTTGTAATTAAAATATAAAACTAGAAAAATTTCACGTACTGAGGCGGGAATCGAACCCTATTGAAAGCACTGCCCCAACTTTACCGAATCGTAGGAATTTGTAAAAATACACGTTTCGGATGTTGAAATAGAACATTTCGACATTCTAGGGTGGACGTTAGCTCATAAACGCAAATACAGATAGACTAGAAGAATATCACGGGGATATCCCAAGTCCTGGGTGGCTCAGTGGTTAGAGCAGTCGCCCGGATTGTGGAAGATCGCGGGTACGATTCCCGCCTCAGGACGTGAAATTTTTCTAGTTTTATATTTTAATTACTAAGTAATTTTTCCAAAATTTTAATAATCGATATTTAACACGACAAGCCTAGTTTACAGACACAATACATTTTACAATTGTCATAGCCTTCCGGAGGTATAACGCCGCTTGACAGATTAATATTTTTTTACTGTCTCACAGAAACGCACTTTACACAACATCGCTGATAGGTAGGTGTAACAGTTCTTTTAGTGTTGAGTTCCTGAGTTAAGTAAGGTCGCTAAAGCTCTGCCCTGCGTGGGCCGGGCAGACCAGCGTCGTGCTTTGTGCGCCGGGTTTGGAAACGACTTGTCCCTTCCGACTGTCGTCAGTAAGATGGTCGAGGAAGGGGGTTCAAACCTTCAGCAAAAATGTAATGCAGCTGAAGGAGGAAGCAAAACATATGCGGGAAGTTACACATAATCTTCGAAATAAAAACAAACTTCAATTAATTACAAGGAGAAATTACAAGGAAACTGTTTTTTTTATACAACTAGATGACACACAAGCTGACGGCCCACCTGATGGTAAGCGGTTACCGCCGCCTATAGACACCTGCAATAACAAGGGAAAATCACTTGATATTGCAGGTGCGTTGTCATCCTGGGGCCTAAGATGAAATGCCGTCCATGCCCAGTAATTACACTGGCTACCTTTCCCTTCCATCCGAAACACAGCGAACTGTTTCACGGCTGAAATAAGAAAGGCGGTGGTACCTACCCAGACGACCCTACATACGGGCCTACCACCTAGTTTGGTAGCAGAGCGTGTTTGAGGGAGCACAGCTGTTTAATCGGTTATCCCAAGATGTAAAGAACTGTGAGAGTATTAATACATTTAAACATAAACTTATATTGCATATCGTAGAGAGTACCAGAGATTAAATATAAAATTATTATTGTATCTGTATCTCATTACAAGTGAAACGTAAATTTCTTATGAGAATTTAGTTCTTTAAACCTAAGTGGCCGCTACGTCTGCCTCCATCTGTCGTCGGAGGTTGGGACGCAGGAGAGCGGCTTACAGTCGCCTTCAACCTCCATAGTGCATGGCTTCGGGTGACGAATGGGGTTCGTCGCCCAAATTTCACAAGCCACTAAACAAGAGTAGATCGCGTCGCGGCCGCTTCGCAAGACAGCAAAAATGGAAGTAAAGCTCCAAAAGCACCCATATTTGCTGTCAGCCGCGAACCAGATGGTACACGGCAGGGGTTTTAGTGGGTGCGAGCCCCACACTCCCCCGTTTTCCTTACCCGGGAGGATGGGATAGCGCGTACAGGCATTTCCGCGGCCTTAAAACGAAAATAAATAAAAAAAGACCACGGTAACCTCATAAACGATTAGGGTGGGTCGTGTGCCACCCAGCCAAAAAAAAAACTCCAACTAATAATAAAAAACTGTTGCAGCTATTACACAGTAACGACACATTGCCTAACAATAAAATTGAAATTACAATATTAATAGTTTTATTCTTAAAAAAATGTAGATAACTAATAAAAAATACTTGGCAACTTTTGTGAAAGAACCTCTCAGACAGAATTAGTGACACTGTTTGTGGTTAACCTAATAAAGTCAATAAGTCGAAATCGCAATTCGTATCGATTATGTAACGATGTGTCAATTCAGATCGATTTGGCATCGCAATCGATCGGACCATGTATAAAACTCACGTTGTGGTGAATCGATTCGTTTGCTTTGAATAATATCTGTCAGCTACGCGAAGTTCATTTGCGTTCGCCTTTTATTTGTTTGTTACATAAAGGTTTCAGATTTTTATTTTTATCTTAATAATTTTTTGTCACCATTACGTCATATTATTATGTATGTTCCACTGGGCACAGGCTTTTCATGTGAGAATCATATGCGAAGTTTTGGACTAAGTTAAAACGGTTGCAGTAATAATCAGGAAGAACTGCTTAACATGCCACCCGAAGCACAGTGGTTCGACTACCTGGTTCACCCATCAAAGGATCGACCATGGTGAAAGATGCTTTGCTTTCGAAACCGAAGCCTATGCGCTTAAACCAGTACGCCAACGAGCTCCTCTTTTAGTGAAGATAGGTTTCTACCACAAACTCTAAGGCTTGTCTCCTTTAGGTGTGTTCCACCATTTGTACATTAACCTTACCATTGAACTCAACAGGGTGTTGAACCTCGTATCTGAATGGGGATCCAACAATCTTGTTGAGTTCAATGCTAAGAAAACACAGGTGAGCGCGTTCACAGCTAAAATGTCGCCGTTCCTTCCCCTTCCGTCTCTTCAGGGCACCACTCTTTCGGCACAGGGCTCCCTAAACTTGCTAGGCATGGAGATATGTTGCGATCTGAATTCCAGGAACTACATCGAAGCCGATCAAAACAGATCAAAACAGCCTCACGGAAGCTCGGTGTCCTGAACAAGGTGCGTCGATTTTTTACGCCTGACCAATTATGCCTGCTCTATAAAACTCAGGTCCGGTCTTGCGTGGAATTTTGCTCACACTTGTGGGATGGCTCCGCCAAGTAATTACTCGATGCCCTGGACAGATTGCAGCGTCGTGCTTTGTGTAAAAAAAAACAATAGGGTGTTTCTTGAGGAATTATTGGACATGATGCACAAAGCCACACGTTGGAACCTAAGTGGCCGCGTACTGTGTGCGTAAACTTTTTCCCGCGCTCATTGTTGAATGAGCTGAAGATTTTCTGAAACGCTTACAACATGGGGCTCTTGAAAGGGTGTAAAAGGGTACTTCCAGGGTCGGAAACGATTGGTATACAAAACTGTCTATTTGTTGCTTGAAGGTCCATGATCATCGTCCCACAGCTGGGCAGTCCTTACTAATGGAGAAACACATGAAGAGTTTTGTAACCACCACGCTTGCTCAATGATAGTTGGTGTATGAAAGCGGTAGCAGTTGATTTTGAAACTGGCGTCAACAGCTTAACGTGCCTTCCACAGAGGAGCTCGAGACTAAAAAATTTCGGTGTCAGATCGAAAAAGCTGCCATATTCCCCGGCAGCTAGTGTTAAGATCTCGCGTCTTTTGAGTCTTTGTACTAAAGCAATTTTGTATGCACCATGACTCCCGGAATTAGAAGACTTCTGGGCTTAGAGTCGTTATTTATGAAACAAATACTCGGGAGCTCTAACAGTCTAAAGGCCAAATACCTACTCAATTAGTTATTAAATTTGAAATTTTGTCAAAATCAAATATTATGTATATTTTAAATATTTTGTATCATTTGTATTTAAAAGAGCATTTAAATTAGAGTTATATTCGGGATATTTACCATGTAATTTCTTTGTTACGAGTTCCCGGTATTTAAAACTAGCTGTGCCCGCGACTTCGTCCGTGTGGATGTCGGAAAATACAACGGTGGGGTAAGTAGGCTAAGGATTTAAATCATGTTTATAAAACACCTTTGCAATAATTAATCCATTGATCGCCCCGCCCGCGCCCGCCCGCCTTGAAAATCTCAAATGCGTGCAGGATATTTTAAAACTATGATATCTCTTAAGATATTCATTGCAATCAAATGATGTCAAGAACAATTTTGCTCAAAATTAAATACTTGTGGTAAATAATGTATTTATTTCGATAAGGAATAATATCTTGTTTACCTTCGCAGATAGTAAATTATTTTAGAACATATTTGATTACCAAAAATGGTTCTAGAGATTCAATTTCAAAGAATAGACATATGCTGCCGCGGACTTTTTTGGAACTTTTAAAGGAGAACAATTCCGGCATACATGACACGTAACTTTAACCGATTACGCAGCGCACGCAACGAAAGCTCTGAAAAGGAATATTTTCCACCCGTTTTTGCAACACTTTTAATTAATGCTCAGCTCCTATTAGTGGTAGCGTGCTGGATGTTATAATAATATAGCCTATATAATACCTCGATAAATGGACTATCCAACACAAAAAGAATTTTTCAATTTGAAGAAGCAGTTTTTTTTTTTTTTTATGTGATGATAGGCAGAACGTTTGGCCACAATCTCACCTGATGTGAAGCGAAGATGAGGCCTAAGATGGTACACGCTCGCCTAGAAGATGCTTGTTCACTCTGGCCTTAAAGATATCCAGATTATATTGATCCGGGAAAACAGACCCTGGCAACGAGTTCCACTCCTTAGCTGTTCGCATAATGAAAGATGAAGCAAAGCGCTTCGTGCGGATGGGAGGTATATCCACAACGTAAGGGTGAAAGCCTTCGCCGCGTCTGGTCGTCCGGTGGTGGAAAGGGGCGGGGGGGATCAAATTATGAAGAACCTCCGCACACTCTCCGAAATGCAGCCGATAAAAGACCGAGAGGCAAGCTACACGCCTTCGGTGGTCAAGGCTCTGGAGATTAGCCTCAGCGAGTGTCTCACTGCCGATGAGTCGCCTCGCTCGGTGCTCCACCGAATCCAGTGCATCCAACTAATAACGTGCAGATCCGTCCCAAAGGTGACAACAGTACTCCATGCAGGAGCGTGCTTTGCAGTTCCTGAGATTAACGCGTTCAACCAAACAAACAAACAAACAAACTCTTCAGCTTTATAATATTAGTTTAGAAGTTTACATAAGGCAACACTTTAAAAATTTTCAAGTTACGAGAGTGAGTGTCAGTGTACGTATTCGGGCGTAAAGTGTGTATTTATTTAATACTAAACGCAAACGATGTTTTGCCATAAAAATGTCCAAAAAAAAATTGGTAGTAGCCGATTCTCAGACCTACTGAATATACATTTAATATCCTAGCTGTCCCGGAAAACATTGTTTTGCCTTAATGAGAAAAAAAATAGAACAAAAACTAACAAAAAAAATAGATACTAGCCGATTCTCAGACTTACTGAATATACATATAAAATTTCACGAAAATCGGTCAAGTCGTTTCGGAGGAGTATGTAACTAAATTTGTGATTCAAGAATTTTATAAATAGGAGATTATGTTTAGATCCCAGTGTGGATTATGGAATATTGAAAATATAATCATAACACAAAACAAAGGAACGGCAGGTCAATAGGGTAGTTGACAACTTTTTTTTTATTTTATAAATAAGAAGTTTATAACTCATAAAGAAATATTGCAAAAGAAATAGTATGTCTGAGATCAATAGTTTCACAGTATATTTGATGTGTTGCGGCGCTTCGTCCAAAAACGCTCCATAGAAAATCTACGGAACAGGTGACGTCACATGTTCCTATATTACTAAGAAATGTATGGGCATACTGACAAAATTAATAATAACTATGTATTAAGTATGTTTTTATTAATAGTTGTCACAATAATAGTTGTTTTAATTGATGTCAGCAATCTAATATCATTAACATTTTTAATAAATTTTGAATAAAAATATGTAATTTTTTTTAATTTTCAAAACAGTACAACTTCAACAATATTCAATATATTTAAATTTTGAATTGTTTTTATGGGTAACAGTAGCGTATATATTTACCGAATATGTGAAAAATAGCGCCAAGTTCAAAATTAGGCAACATCCCAATTATGGTTTTGTGATGTAATCCTAATTTGATGACAATATGATGTTGATGCCAAGTTGACATTGTTTTTAAACGGTATAATGGAAAATTGCTAAATCACATCAAGATCATATCCTGTGTTACATTTTTAGTATTTAATTTGGTGTCTTATAATTGCGATGTGGGTACCATCTACACATCCAATCACTCCACCAATATACCACATTCATTATAAAATCTAAAAGTAAATAAGTGGTATAGTTTATTATCTATATTCTGTACTAGTGGTCGCCCACGGCTTCGCTCGCGTTAATGTCGGTTATTATATACAGGTTGGTGCCGTCAATACGACAATAAATTGAAACATGGGCAATATCTATATTAGTAGGTACATAGAAATGGTTTCCCACTTTCAAAAACATCTTATTCATTTGATAATTTCATGACATTTCTATGAAATAGTGCAGCCAATGTTATATTATTTCATACAAATGTCATGAATATATCAAATGAATTAGATGTTTTGAAAATAGCAAATCATTTCTATAAACTAATATAGCCCGTTTCAATTTACTGTCGTATTGACAGTACCAACTTGTAAAGTCTATATAGCCTTCCTCTATATGGACTATCCAATACAAAAATAATTTTGCAATTTAATCAGATTTTTATTTTTATCTTAATAATTTTTTGTCACCATTACGTCATATTATTATGTATGTTCCACTGGGCACAGGCTTTTCATGTGAGAATCATATGAGAAGTTTTGGACTAAGTTAAAACGGTTGCAGTAATAATCAGGAAGAACTGCTTAACATGCCACCCGAAGCACAGTGGTTCGACTACCTGGTTCACCCATCAAAGGATCGACCATGGTGAAAGATGCTTTGCTTTCGAAACCGAAGCCTATGCGCTTAAACCAGTACGCCAACGAGCTCCTCTTTTAGTGAAGATAGGTTTCTACCACAAACTCTAAGGCTTGTCTCCTTTAGGTGTGTTCCACCATTTGTACATTAACCTTACCATTGAACTCAACAGGGTGTTGAACCTCGTATCTGAATGGGGACTAACAATCTTGTTGAGTTCAATGCTAAGAAAACACAGGTGTGCGCGTTCGCAGCTAAAATGTCGCCGTTCCTTCCCCTTCCGTCTCTTCAGGGCACCACTCTTTCGGCACAGGGCTCCCTAAACTTGCTAAGCATGGAGATATGTTGCGATCTGAATTCCAGGAACTACATCGAAGCCGATCAAAACAGATCAAAACAGCCTCACGGAAGCTCGGTGTCCTGAACAAGGTGCGTCGATTTTTTACGCCTGACCAATTATGCCTGCTCTATAAAACTCAGGTCCGGTCTTGCGTGGAAATTTGCTCACACTTGTGGGATGGCTTCGCCAAGTTCCGCCAAGTACCTACTCGATGCCCTGGACAGATTGCAGCGTCGTGCTTTGTGTAAAAAAAAACAATAGGGTGTTTCTTGAGGAATTATTGGACATGATGCACAAAGCCACACGTTGGAACCTAAGTGGTCGCGTACTGTGTGCGTAAACTTTTACCCGCGCTCATTGTTGAATGAGCTGAAGATTTTCTGAAACGCTTACAACATGGGGCTCTTGAAAGGGTGTAAAAGGGTACTTCCAGGGTCGGAAACGATTGGTATACAAAACTGTCTATTTGTTGCTTGAAGGTCCATGATCATCGTCCCACAGCTGGGCAGTTCTTACTAATGAAGGAACACATGAAGAGTTTTGTCCGTAACCACCACGCTTGCTCAATGATGGTTGGTGTATAAAAGCGGTAGCAGTTGATTTTGAAACCGGGGCCAACTGCTAAACGTGCCTACGTGCCGTGTCGTGAAGCACAAAGGAGCTCGAGACTAAAAAAATTCGGTTTCAGATCGAAAAAGCTGCCATATTCCCCGGCAGCTAATGTTAAGATCTCGCGTCTTTTGAGTCTTTGTACTAAAGCAATTTTGTATGCACCATGACTCCCGGAATTAGAAGACTTCTGGGCTTAGAGTCGTTATTTATGAAACAAATACTCGGGAGCTCTAACAGTCTAAAGGCCAAATACCTACTCAATTAGTTATTAAATTTGAAATTTTGTCAAAATCAAATATTATGTATATTTTAAATATTTTGTATCATTTGTATTTAAAAGAGCATTTAAATTAGAGTTATATTCGGGATATTTACCATGTAATTTCTTTGTTACGAGTTCCCGGTATTTAAAACTAGCTGTGCCCGCGACTTCGTCCGTGTGGATGTCGGAAAATACAACGGTGGGGTAAGTAGGCTAAGGATTTAAATCATGTTTATAAAACACCTTTGCAATAATTAATCCATTGATCGCCCCGCCCGCGCCCGCCCGCCTTGAAAATCTCAAATGCGTGCAGGATATTTTAAAACTATGATATCTCTTAAGATATTCATTGCAATCAAATGATGTCAAGAACAATTTTGCTCAAAATTAAATACTTGTGGTAAATAATGTATTTATTTCGATAAGGAATAATATCTTGTTTACCTTCGCAGATAGTAAATTATTTTAGAACATATTTGATTACCAAAAATGGTTCTAGAGATTCAATTTCAAAGAATAGACATATGCTGCCGCGGACTTTTTTGGAACTTTTAAAGGAGAACAATTCCGGCATACATGACACGTAACTTTAACCGATTACGCAGCGCACGCAACGAAAGCTCTGAAAAGGAATATTTTCCACCCGTTTTTGCAACACTTTTAATTAATGCTCAGCTCCTATTAGTGGTAGCGTGCTGGATGTTATAATAATATAGCCTATATAATACCTCGATAAATGGACTATCCAACACAAAAAGAATTTTTCAATTTGAAGAAGCAGTTTTTTTTTTTTATGTGATGATAGGCAGAACGTTTGGCCACAATCTCACCTGATGTGAAGCGAAGATGAGGCCTAAGATGGTACACGCTCGCCTAGAAGATGCTTGTTCACTCTGGCCTTAAAGATATCCAGATTATATTGATCCGGGAAAACAGACCCTGGCAACGAGTTCCACTCCTTAGCTGTTCGCATAATGAAAGATGAAGCAAAGCGCTTCGTGCGGATGGGAGGTATATCCACAACGTAAGGGTGAAAGCCTTCGCCGCGTCTGGTCGTCCGGTGGTGGAAAGGGGCGGGGGGGATCAAATTATGAAGAACCTCCGCACACTCTCCGAAATGCAGCCGATAAAAGACCGAGAGGCAAGCTACACGCCTTCGGTGGTCAAGGCTCTGGAGATTAGCCTCAGCGAGTGTCTCACTGCCGATGAGTCGCCTCGCTCGGTGCTCCACCGAATCCAGTGCATCCAACTAATAACGTGCAGATCCGTCCCAAAGGTGACAACAGTACTCCATGCAGGAGCGTGCTTTGCAGTTCCTGAGATTAACGCGTTCAACCAAACAAACAAACAAACAAACTCTTCAGCTTTATAATATTAGTTTAGAAGTTTACATAAGGCAACACTTTAAAAATTTTCAAGTTACGAGAGTGAGTGTCAGTGTACGTATTCGGGCGTAAAGTGTGTATTTATTTAATACTAAACGCAAACGATGTTTTGCCATAAAAATGTCCAAAAAAAAATTGGTAGTAGCCGATTCTCAGACCTACTGAATATACATTTAATATCCTAGCTGTCCCGGAAAACATTGTTTTGCCTTAATGAGAAAAAAAATAGAACAAAAACTAACAAAAAAAATAGATACTAGCCGATTCTCAGACTTACTGAATATACATATAAAATTTCACGAAAATCGGTCAAGTCGTTTCGGAGGAGTATGTAACTAAATTTGTGATTCAAGAATTTTATAAATAGGAGATTATGTTTAGATCCCAGTGTGGATTATGGAATATTGAAAATATAATCATAACACAAAACAAAGGAACGGCAGGTCAATAGGGTAGTTGACAACTTTTTTTTTATTTTATAAATAAGAAGTTAATAACTCATAAAGAAATATTGCAAAAGAAATAGTATGTCTGAGATCAATAGTTTCACAGTATATTTGATGTGTTGCGGCGCTTCGTCCAAAAACGCTCCATAGAAAATCTACGGAACAGGTGACGTCACATGTTCCTATATTACTAAGAAATGTATGGGCATACTGACAAAATTAATAATAACTATGTATTAAGTATGTTTTTATTAATAGTTGTCACAATAATAGTTGTTTTAATTGATGTCAGCAATCTAATATCATTAACATTTTTAATAAATTTTGAATAAAAATATGTAATTTTTTTTAATTTTCAAAACAGTACAACTTCAACAATATTCAATATATTTAAATTTTGAATTGTTTTTATGGGTAACAGTAGCGTATATATTTACCGAATATGTGAAAAATAGCGCCAAGTTCAAAATTAGGCAACATCCCAATTATGGTTTTGTGATGTAATCCTAATTTGATGACAATATGATGTTGATGCCAAGTTGACATTGTTTTTAAACGGTATAATGGAAAATTGCTAAATCACATCAAGATCATATCCTGTGTTACATTTTTAGTATTTAATTTGGTGTCTTATAATTGCGATGTGGGTACCATCTACACATCCAATCACTCCACCAATATACCACATTCATTATAAAATCTAAAAGTAAATAAGTGGTATAGTTTATTATCTATATTCTGTACTAGTGGTCGCCCACGGCTTCGCTCGCGTTAATGTCGGTTATTATATACAGGTTGGTGCCGTCAATACGACAATAAATTGAAACATGGGCAATATCTATATTAGTAGGTACATAGAAATGGTTTCCCACTTTCAAAAACATCTTATTCATTTGATAATTTCATGACATTTCTATGAAATAGTGCAGCCAATGTTATATTATTTCATACAAATGTCATGAATATATCAAATGAATTAGATGTTTTGAAAATAGCAAATCATTTCTATAAACTAATATAGCCCGTTTCAATTTACTGTCGTATTGACAGTACCAACTTGTAAAGTCTATATAGCCTTCCTCTATATGGACTATCCAATACAAAAATAATTTTGCAATTTAATCAGATTTTTATTTTTATCTTAATAATTTTTTGTCACCATTACGTCATATTATTATGTATGTTCCACTGGGCACAGGCTTTTCATGTGAGAATCATATGAGAAGTTTTGGACTAAGTTAAAACGGTTGCAGTAATAATCAGGAAGAACTGCTTAACATGCCACCCGAAGCACAGTGGTTCGACTACCTGGTTCACCCATCAAAGGATCGACCATGGTGAAAGATGCTTTGCTTTCGAAACCGAAGCCTATGCGCTTAAACCAGTACGCCAACGAGCTCCTCTTTTAGTGAAGATAGGTTTCTACCACAAACTCTAAGGCTTGTCTCCTTTAGGTGTGTTCCACCATTTGTACATTAACCTTACCATTGAACTCAACAGGGTGTTGAACCTCGTATCTGAATGGGGACTAACAATCTTGTTGAGTTCAATGCTAAGAAAACACAGGTGTGCGCGTTCGCAGCTAAAATGTCGCCGTTCCTTCCCCTTCCGTCTCTTCAGGGCACCACTCTTTCGGCACAGGGCTCCCTAAACTTGCTAAGCATGGAGATATGTTGCGATCTGAATTCCAGGAACTACATCGAAGCCGATCAAAACAGATCAAAACAGCCTCACGGAAGCTCGGTGTCCTGAACAAGGTGCGTCGATTTTTTACGCCTGACCAATTATGCCTGCTCTATAAAACTCAGGTCCGGTCTTGCGTGGAAATTTGCTCACACTTGTGGGATGGCTTCGCCAAGTTCCGCCAAGTACCTACTCGATGCCCTGGACAGATTGCAGCGTCGTGCTTTGTGTAAAAAAAAACAATAGGGTGTTTCTTGAGGAATTATTGGACATGATGCACAAAGCCACACGTTGGAACCTAAGTGGTCGCGTACTGTGTGCGTAAACTTTTACCCGCGCTCATTGTTGAATGAGCTGAAGATTTTCTGAAACGCTTACAACATGGGGCTCTTGAAAGGGTGTAAAAGGGTACTTCCAGGGTCGGAAACGATTGGTATACAAAACTGTCTATTTGTTGCTTGAAGGTCCATGATCATCGTCCCACAGCTGGGCAGTTCTTACTAATGAAGGAACACATGAAGAGTTTTGTCCGTAACCACCACGCTTGCTCAATGATGGTTGGTGTATAAAAGCGGTAGCAGTTGATTTTGAAACCGGGGCCAACTGCTAAACGTGCCTACGTGCCGTGTCGTGAAGCACAAAGGAGCTCGAGACTAAAAAAATTCGGTTTCAGATCGAAAAAGCTGCCATATTCCCCGGCAGCTAATGTTAAGATCTCGCGTCTTTTGAGTCTTTGTACTAAAGCAATTTTGTATGCACCATGACTCCCGGAATTAGAAGACTTCTGGGCTTAGAGTCGTTATTTATGAAACAAATACTCGGGAGCTCTAACAGTCTAAAGGCCAAATACCTACTCAATTAGTTATTAAATTTGAAATTTTGTCAAAATCAAATATTATGTATATTTTAAATATTTTGTATCATTTGTATTTAAAAGAGCATTTAAATTAGAGTTATATTCGGGATATTTACCATGTAATTTCTTTGTTACGAGTTCCCGGTATTTAAAACTAGCTGTGCCCGCGACTTCGTCCGTGTGGATGTCGGAAAATACAACGGTGGGGTAAGTAGGCTAAGGATTTAAATCATGTTTATAAAACACCTTTGCAATAATTAATCCATTGATCGCCCCGCCCGCGCCCGCCCGCCTTGAAAATCTCAAATGCGTGCAGGATATTTTAAAACTATGATATCTCTTAAGATATTCATTGCAATCAAATGATGTCAAGAACAATTTTGCTCAAAATTAAATACTTGTGGTAAATAATGTATTTATTTCGATAAGGAATAATATCTTGTTTACCTTCGCAGATAGTAAATTATTTTAGAACATATTTGATTACCAAAAATGGTTCTAGAGATTCAATTTCAAAGAATAGACATATGCTGCCGCGGACTTTTTTGGAACTTTTAAAGGAGAACAATTCCGGCATACATGACACGTAACTTTAACCGATTACGCAGCGCACGCAACGAAAGCTCTGAAAAGGAATATTTTCCACCCGTTTTTGCAACACTTTTAATTAATGCTCAGCTCCTATTAGTGGTAGCGTGCTGGATGTTATAATAATATAGCCTATATAATACCTCGATAAATGGACTATCCAACACAAAAAGAATTTTTCAATTTGAAGAAGCAGTTTTTTTTTTTTTATGTGATGATAGGCAGAACGTTTGGCCACAATCTCACCTGATGTGAAGCGAAGATGAGGCCTAAGATGGTACACGCTCGCCTAGAAGATGCTTGTTCACTCTGGCCTTAAAGATATCCAGATTATATTGATCCGGGAAAACAGACCCTGGCAACGAGTTCCACTCCTTAGCTGTTCGCATAATGAAAGATGAAGCAAAGCGCTTCGTGCGGATGGGAGGTATATCCACAACGTAAGGGTGAAAGCCTTCGCCGCGTCTGGTCGTCCGGTGGTGGAAAGGGGCGGGGGGGATCAAATTATGAAGAACCTCCGCACACTCTCCGAAATGCAGCCGATAAAAGACCGAGAGGCAAGCTACACGCCTTCGGTGGTCAAGGCTCTGGAGATTAGCCTCAGCGAGTGTCTCACTGCCGATGAGTCGCCTCGCTCGGTGCTCCACCGAATCCAGTGCATCCAACTAATAACGTGCAGATCCGTCCCAAAGGTGACAACAGTACTCCATGCAGGAGCGTGCTTTGCAGTTCCTGAGATTAACGCGTTCAACCAAACAAACAAACAAACAAACTCTTCAGCTTTATAATATTAGTTTAGAAGTTTACATAAGGCAACACTTTAAAAATTTTCAAGTTACGAGAGTGAGTGTCAGTGTACGTATTCGGGCGTAAAGTGTGTATTTATTTAATACTAAACGCAAACGATGTTTTGCCATAAAAATGTCCAAAAAAAAATTGGTAGTAGCCGATTCTCAGACCTACTGAATATACATTTAATATCCTAGCTGTCCCGGAAAACATTGTTTTGCCTTAATGAGAAAAAAAATAGAACAAAAACTAACAAAAAAAATAGATACTAGCCGATTCTCAGACTTACTGAATATACATATAAAATTTCACGAAAATCGGTCAAGTCGTTTCGGAGGAGTATGTAACTAAATTTGTGATTCAAGAATTTTATAAATAGGAGATTATGTTTAGATCCCAGTGTGGATTATGGAATATTGAAAATATAATCATAACACAAAACAAAGGAACGGCAGGTCAATAGGGTAGTTGACAACTTTTTTTTTATTTTATAAATAAGAAGTTTATAACTCATAAAGAAATATTGCAAAAGAAATAGTATGTCTGAGATCAATAGTTTCACAGTATATTTGATGTGTTGCGGCGCTTCGTCCAAAAACGCTCCATAGAAAATCTACGGAACAGGTGACGTCACATGTTCCTATATTACTAAGAAATGTATGGGCATACTGACAAAATTAATAATAACTATGTATTAAGTATGTTTTTATTAATAGTTGTCACAATAATAGTTGTTTTAATTGATGTCAGCAATCTAATATCATTAACATTTTTAATAAATTTTGAATAAAAATATGTAATTTTTTTTAATTTTCAAAACAGTACAACTTCAACAATATTCAATATATTTAAATTTTGAATTGTTTTTATGGGTAACAGTAGCGTATATATTTACCGAATATGTGAAAAATAGCGCCAAGTTCAAAATTAGGCAACATCCCAATTATGGTTTTGTGATGTAATCCTAATTTGATGACAATATGATGTTGATGCCAAGTTGACATTGTTTTTAAACGGTATAATGGAAAATTGCTAAATCACATCAAGATCATATCCTGTGTTACATTTTTAGTATTTAATTTGGTGTCTTATAATTGCGATGTGGGTACCATCTACACATCCAATCACTCCACCAATATACCACATTCATTATAAAATCTAAAAGTAAATAAGTGGTATAGTTTATTATCTATATTCTGTACTAGTGGTCGCCCACGGCTTCGCTCGCGTTAATGTCGGTTATTATATACAGGTTGGTGCCGTCAATACGACAATAAATTGAAACATGGGCAATATCTATATTAGTAGGTACATAGAAATGGTTTCCCACTTTCAAAAACATCTTATTCATTTGATAATTTCATGACATTTCTATGAAATAGTGCAGCCAATGTTATATTATTTCATACAAATGTCATGAATATATCAAATGAATTAGATGTTTTGAAAATAGCAAATCATTTCTATAAACTAATATAGCCCATGTTTCAATTTACTGTCGTATTGACAGTACCAACTTGTAAAGTCTATATAGCCTTCCTCTATATGGACTATCCAATACAAAAATAATTTTGCAATTTAATCAGTTCCTGAGATTTGCCCGTTTAACTAAACAAACAAACTTCAGCTTTATAATATTTGTACCTATAGATTAATATTAAATAGAGGAAATATATTTTTATTTGTTCCCAATAAACTCAATAACTAGTGAACTGATTTTAAAAAATTTTTCAAAATCTGTCCATAAATAAAATAATATTTACTTTGTAATGAAATACCCATGGGAACTGTAATAGTACATTATGATGATATAAGTGCGGAAGTTGAAAAATACGAGGCCATATTGTTAGCCCGAGCCGTAGGCGAGGGCTACAAGATAGCAGATCCTGTAATTATCAAAGCGCTCGAATGTCATACGATGTTTTATAACATATTTGCGAGGAAATAATAAAACTCGGACTTTAGAAACTTTTTTCGAACGAATAAATCTTTAATCACTTGTCAAAGCAGTTATAAAAATTTGAACAAATTGTAAAATTTATTAATTTTTTAGCATTGAATAGTAGCACCACAATGAGCTTGACTTATATTTTTGAGAAAGTTCCATGAAATAGGCTAAAACACACTTTCTGAAAATGAATTTGCATCATTGCTTGTTTTCCAAATTTTGATACATACTTACGCTTGTAAGTATGTATCGGCCGGTTTTTCGGGCAAGAGGCTTACTAAATAGAATAATAAATTGATCACTACTTGACGATATTTTCAAATAAAAATAATATAGCGAAAAGAAAAAGCGCGCGGAATAATTTTTACTTGTTAACAAATTAGCGATGCGCGCGCATCAGCGCTTTTTTTAGGCAAAGACACAAAAAACAGCCAGTATTACTAATAAAATAAAATAATATTTTTGTGCCTTTGTTACAGATAAATAGTTGTAATTTATTAATAAAATTAATGAAATTAAAGAATGTTTATTTATTATATTTTGTCTCCCAAAGATAATTTTATTTCTAAAATGTTGAGCACTTTCTGCCATAGAAACTCTTTGCTAAGATTTAAAAAAGTACCGTTCGTTTTTAGACGGAGCCACAGATTATTAACAGTGCATCTTGATAAACCGTGCGTTTTACATTACATTACCGCACAAGTGCGTAATGAGATACATTACGATATTGAAATTGGTGAAATAAGCGACCTTTTACGAGCAAATGTGTTATAAAACAATATTTAATTTTACGCGGGCAACATGTATGTAGGAATTTTATATGTTTTTGCAATATTTCAGGAGTGTTGAGAGCATTTGTCACTTCACGGATGATATTGGAAACTGTAGGTTGAGAAAGCGCACCTTCACCGACTATCCTCTGATAGGAACCGCTTGCGTAAAACGCCAACGCAGTGAGCACCTTCAACAAGTGGAACTGTATTTGCAGCATGAAAATTATTTTATTATATAAAAAGCGTTTGTCAGGTAGCTCTACATGCATTGAAGTATATCCAAAGACGTAAAAAACTTTAAGCATCTTAGAGTAGGTACACCTACTTATATAGCTTACATTGCCTTTGTCATTAGTGCATACATACCTTAGTCTCAGCGCTAATTGTGTCTCTTCTACGTGTCGATTTTAGGAAAGGCTGTAATTCTTTTATCAAACCCCATACAAGGCGTTTTGTGAGGCGATACCTATCTTCAAACGCCTTGTCGGGAAGGTCAAACGCATCACATATTTCTCGTAACATTTTACGTTTTCTCGTCAACCTACACAGGTCCTCGTCGTGATCACGCTCTAAGTAGTCCATTATCAACCCGAAGCAAGCCATAATTTTGTAAAAAAAATGGAATTTGATTTGGAAAAACCACCTGCTAACTTGATACCTGTGTATCACGTCTGTATCACATATTTGACGTTTATGCGATACTGTTATATGTCAAAAAGTTGAACATAATACGCATTTAGGTTGATATCAAATTGATATCATTTTGAAAAGTTGATCATAATATACAGAATTTGATGTCTAGTTGATGTCACTTTGATATCGCATTTTTCGGAGAGCATACGTAATGTGAAATTGACATTAAAACAACAGCAAAATTAGCAAGCATAATTGACCTGCTGCCCCCTTATTCGCTAACTCAAATGACAAGTTAAGTAGTTGTTTTTACGTAAATTTATGATTCACAATAAAACGTTATGTTTCATTTTTTTTTATAGAAGGACGACAAATGACACCACCACAAATGAAGCGATAAGAAGAGTCCATAAGCGAAGACAGCTAGTGCAGTTAAGACACTGCTCTAGCCGCCTCCACCTTGCCGGCTCGAAAGGTTTCTTTCTCACGCCACTTTTGAAGGAATCCATTTTATAGGAAGGAGGGAACACGTGCTGGCAAAGAATTCCAAGTTCTGGAAGTACGACAAACAAACGAGCTTCTAAATTTCTTTGTACGTGATGTTGAGGTGGAGACAGTGAATTGATGACTCCGAAGACCGGCACGCCTGCTCCTGAGTAGGAAGGGGGAAGGTGGGATAAGGTCAAATAATTTAATGTAACTAATTGTACATGGAATGTAATTTTATTAACCGTTTAATAGAAACAACACGGGTGTTGAGCAACGAATCCCTAGAAAACGAGCCGAAAGCCATGTAAAATCATTTGATTAGATTTGAGAAGGTATAGTTACTACTTATTGCAAATCATTTAAGAATTACAAAATGGAGTAAGTATCAAAATGTCAAGTTTATTCATTGATTTTGTTTTAATTATAAACCATTAAGGTAATTATTTCACGACCGCAAATTTGTGAATAAGTTACGGAAACGATTTAAACTGTTGAAGGGAAATGGCAAAGTAGTTAATTAAGTTTTGAAATGATACTGTTGGTTTTTAACACCCGAAGAATAATAAGGGTGTTATAAGTTTCACGTGTGTATCTATGTGTATCTGTGAGTCTGTCTCCACAGACATGCCACCATCGTATACTATACTAAACGAACCAACCGATTTTGATATGGTTTTTTGTTTGAAAGTTGACATGATCGAGATAATAAGAATAATATTATAATAATCATACACTCACACCTATTATCTAGCCCAAAGTAGGTAAGCATCATTAAGAGCTCGTGTTATGGATACTAGATAACAGATAAATATTGATAATAATATGTATATAAATATTGGAAATATACTAAATAAACATATAAACATCCATGACTCATGATCATACAAACATTTGCTCCTACCGGGATTTGAAGCCGGGACCTCTTGACCGAGTAGCCTGCATAGCAAGCGGTCGTCGCAGATAGTTCTTAATTATTATTTATGTATTCAGGAGTTCGATGACTATTAACTCATTTCGAACTTCATTAAGGGGTCCCACTAACTTTAGTAACTTTTACAGATCCAGTTCATTCGAAATTTGGTTTACCGTTACTTAGGTAGTATTTCCAAGACATGATATCCTTGAGTTGATCATATACCATCAAATAGTCTACGGTTTGCTCAATTCTTCGGAATCTTACAGAAGATATAGCGTGTTTTTTTTTTTTTTTATACAAAGCACGGGTATTGACCCAACACCACCTGATGTGAAGCGGTAAGGAGAGTCCATATGCGAAGACAGCTAGTGCAGAAACGGACAATGCACTAGCTGCCTCCACCTTGCCGGCCCAAAAGGTGCTTCTTCACGCCTCTCTTGAAGGACCCCATGTTATAGGAAGGAGGAAACACATGCGCTGGCAAAGAATTCCAAGTTCTGGAAGTACGACAAAGAAACGAAGAACTAAATTTCTTTGTGCGTGATGTTGAGGTGGAGACAGTAAATGGATGACTCCGAAGACCAGCACGCGTGCTCCTGAGCAGAAAGGGGGAAGGTGGGATAAGGTCGAAAAGCTCTTCAGAGCACTCTCCGTGATAAAGCCGATAAAAGGCGCTAAGCGACGCAATGTCCCGACGCAATTGTAGAGGCTCAAGTTTGTTCGTGATCTCTACATCGCCAATGATAAAAATGAAAATGAAAACTGACTCCGCTCATGTAGGAAGCCGGCGATCCAGTTGCAGAGCTGATCGGGCAGACCGTATGCCGGGAGCTTGGAGAGAAGAGCCTTGTGCCAGACCCGATCAAAAGCTTTGGCAATGTCAAGGCTAACAGCCAGTGACTCACCACGTTTATCAATAGCTTCACCCCAGACATGCATTAAGTACGCTAGAAGATCACCCGTTGACCGTTTCGGCCGAAACCCGTACTGTCGATCATTAATTAATGAGTGACCTTCTAGGTATCGGATCAGCTGGTTATTTATGATCCGCTCCATGACCTTGCAAAGAACTGAGGTGACAGCTATTAGGCGGTAGTTTGCTGGGTCTGATCGGTCTCCCTTTTTGGGGACCGGTTGCACATTGGCCTCTCTCCAAGACTCAGGCACACACCCAGAAGAGAGAGAAAGGCGATATAGCCGGGTTAAGATGGGAGACAACTCCGCTGCGCATTTATTTAGTACTATCGCTGAGATGCCATCAGGTCCACTAGCTTTCCGGACGTCGATTGACTGCAGCTCCGCACGTACATCACATTGCCTGATACGGATATCAGGCATTGTGTGGCCACAGTGGGAGAGTGTTGGTGGCTGTGAGTTGCAGTCATCGATTCGGGAATGAGCAGCAAAGAGTTTTACCAAAAGATCGGCTTTCTCTTGCGGCTTGTGAGCTAGCGAGCCGTCAGAACATCTCAACGGGGGCAGCGAGGGTTGACAGAAGTTGGACTGCACGGCTTTGGCCAGACGCCAGTAGCTACGGCTTCCCGTAGGATGCGTGAGTAGTTCTTGGCCAACTCGTGCAACGCGCTGTGCATCCGCTCTGATGAATGCCCTCTTGCAGGACTTGGTGGCGTTGTTATAAGCTGCTTTCAGCGAGTCAATGTTAGGATCTCCGCAAGCTCGACCCCTGATCCAAGCGCGGTATGCCGACTGTCTGTTCTCAACAGCTATGGCACACTCCCGGTTGAACCAGAGGTTACGCCTACCCCTACTGATGAGATCGGAGTGAGGGATATAGTACTCCATCCCTAACATGATCTCATCAGCAACAGCAGTAGCGCTAGCGCTCGGGTCCAGCTCACTGAAGCAGCGCTGCCTCCAAGGGACAGATGCGAAGTAATCCCGCATACCATCCCAATCTGCCGACGCATAGTGCCAGATGCGGCGTTTGGCAACCATAGGTACCGGTGGCGACGCCCGTGGCACCCCAGCGGATATCAGGCAGTGATCCGATGTTCCCAAAGGAGCACGAACCTCTAGCCGATATCCGTCCGGACGAGACGTCAGCAGAAGGTCCAACAATGAGGGCGCGTGACCGACAATGTCTGGAATCCTGGTGGGCTGGTTTACCAGTTGTGTCAGGTCGTGCGTGAGAGCGAAAGCATGGGCAGTTCTACCAGCATGGTCAGTTTTAGAGGAACTTAACCACGACTCGTGGTGAGCATTAAAGTCCCCTAAAAACACCAATTCCGCGGTTGGATACTGCTCCAGCGCAACATCTGCCACCCGACTAAGATGTTCGAAAAGTCGAGTTGTGTCCATGTCACCGCTGTGAGATCTATAGAGGCACACGTAGACACGGCTATGTGTGCCCAGGTCCACATGCACCCCAAGAATCGAGTAGGAAGGGTCCTCCAAGCAGCGCAGACGGCGACAGCAAACATCCGCCCGGACAAACAAGCATACCCCGGCCTTCGCTTTGAAGGACTCCTCAAGAGCGTAGCCGGGGTAATCCAAGTAGCTAGTGTCAGCCGGGCGAAGTATTTGCGTCTCCGTCAAAAACAGCATAGCCGGTCGAGCCGTCTCGAGATGTTGGTGGACGGCATTGAGGTTAGCATGGAGCCCACGGATGTTAGTGAGCCCGACCTCAAACAGCGTGGTTGTGGTGGGGGTGTGCACCGCTGATCGACCGTTCATGTTCTTGAGCGCTGCCATAGAAGATGATGTAAGGAGGAGAGGCGTGAATTGAGGGAACGTTGCCGCGATATAGACGGTCAAAGCGTGAGGCCTGTTTCCCCAGTTAACAGCCGACAGAAGAGAAGCGCTGACCCGCCGAACGGAAGGGCCCCCGAACCCCCTCGGGAATGGCCGCCGGGACCCCACCACCCGGTCACCAACCGGCACGACGGACCACCCCAAGATTATGCGTGGCATGATAGGGCAGCCTCACGAACTGGTTAGGTTCGCTTGGGCCCCTGTACTGTACCACGGGCGGCCAGCGGAACAGCCGTTTCTTCGGGTCTCCCTGGTCGGCGGGTCAACGCAGTCCACCTGGCTCTGGTTAGACGGAAGCCGTCACTGACCGAATCCATCGCCGCAACGTCTCCCCAAGCTCTGGTTGTACGCTGACTGATCCCGGAACGCGACCACAAGTGGTCACTTGGCGGGTTTTACGCCATGCGTACGGTGGTCACTAACCAGACGGGTGTTCAGACCCTACCACCAGTCGAGCAGTTGGTAGCTCGGTAATCCCTTAGTCGCCTCTTACGACACCCACGGGAAGAAATGGGGCGGTGAATTGTATTCTTAATCCGTCACCGCACGGTTTTGGAGATAGACGATTAATGAGGTCGAGGATAACTTAAAATTTTCAATTTTATGTTATTCAATGCGACAAGGGCAAATATATTAAAACACTACAAGGGCGGAAAACCAGCTTAAGGCCAACCTGATAGTAAGTGAGTAGAAGCAACTCGTCATGGTCAATCCCAGGTTGGGTCAATCATATATTTTCCGAATTTGTGAAAAATAGCACCATATTGACACTTAAGCAACATCCCAATTGTAGAGTCTCAAGGCATGAACTGAACATGTTTGTAACTCGGAGATGCCAATGACACGGA
The DNA here is from genome assembly GCA_947347705.1 of Nymphula nitidulata. Lineage (NCBI taxonomy): Eukaryota > Metazoa > Arthropoda > Insecta > Lepidoptera > Crambidae > Nymphula > Nymphula nitidulata. Next base: position 16,105,079 of record OX374636.1, read on the forward strand.
CAGCACGAAACTGCTATCTATCCTGCATTGAGCAGCTTACCGAATCTCATTGTCATCTCAAGAGAGTAATATCCCAAGCAGGTTTAACTGAGTATAGGGAAGAGTGGGGTGATCTCAGACGCGAGGTAACTCCAGAAAAGGCCAACATCGTCATGATAAATAGTCATACTCGATAATCATTTCTGCCTCGGTTAAGAGGTGGGTCAACCCCAAGAACCCATACTTAGTGTCTGCTATTGAGCATGCCTCTCATAATGTAAATTACCTTGTCCGGAGTTACCCTGTGACCGCAATTACCCTTTATTTAAGCGGGAATGATCCTTATACTACAAATTTTGCAGATCCAGTCTATTTATGTCTTGTTTTAATCTACTGCGATTCCTGTAACAGATAGAACCTACACCTACTTCCTAATCGAAATGGTCTTAAAAATATAGGTACAGACGACAGCATATCAAGCCTAACAGTTTGACCTTGAGGCCGCCCTTATTCCTTATGTCACAGAGGCGGCTTTCGCAGTGCAACAGTACACTTGATGTGCTGTCGTGTGTACATTAAGTCCTTAATGACATCACATTGGCTGCAGACTAAGCTGTTAAGACCAGATGAGAAAAAGACATTGATAAGTATTTTGAGAGGTTTAAATAGCTTTTGAGCTAGTTAGACGTTTTCTAGAAACTTATTTCAGAATAAAGGTAATGAAATAATGATAATATTTTTACTGATCATAATTTTATAGAACCAATATAAAAACAATTTTATAAGTTTAACTAACAAAAACAATTTGTGTTACAAAATGTGATTCAACTATAAAGTGCGTACTTACTATGTTTTACAATGAGCTAGAAATCTGGAAAAAACTGTCCTCGAAAATATAGTAAAAGTGACTCTTTGGCAAAAATTTGATTAGCAAAGTTAAAACAGCACTAATTAGCATCTCAATGATTAATAGATTATTTCTTTGTAGTGTTAAAATTGCGTTTCTGATTTAGTGAGGACATTTTTGGTCACCTCAGAGTGATTCATCACCACCAGACTATGTACGTCCCACTGCTGGGCAGAAGCAGACTATACACGGCCTACACAGCAGAAACATAATTATGAGGAGTCAGAGTGATCCGAATTCATCTCAACTCTTAAGAATTTCAGATTAATCTGTTGCTCTCTGTACCAGCGTATTGAGTTTTTAATAAGTTTAGAATAACACCAAAATCAATAAATCCCTAAGATAATCTTGTGAGGTGCGAATCCGGTTACAGGTTGGGAGGAATAATTGCCTCATGAAAACGTTTTAGTGGAATTTAGGGAATCAAAATAAAAACACCGAAATGCCAGTCATTGAGATGAAGATCACAGAAGAGAAGTCAATTTATTTTCAGTTAATCAGGCACCTATATTGTTAATAATAGTCAGGTTACTTTCAGGTACAGACGACGCTCCGTGGCGTAGTGGTTTGAACGCTCTGGTTTCGATTACGAAAGCTAAGCAATTTGCGCCATGGCCCATCCGGATAGGTCAAACAACAAACAACAAAATTTGTGATTTAGAGTGCTCACTAGAGATCTTCTGTGCTTCGGAAGGCACGTTAAGCCGTTGATCCCGGTTGTTATTACAACCGCTTTCACCCACCAACCCGCACTGGACGCAGCGTGGTGGTGAAATGGCCCAATCTTTTTTTTTTTTTGCTAAAAACGGTTATTACCGATAGCTCTTTTGGAGAGCGAAATTAGAAGGGATTTTTCATATAATAAAGCGAAAGCGTCCTTAGAGTAAATTGGTCAACTGACAACTGTTTATTTTAAATATAAGTATCAAAAATGACAATCAGTATAAAGAATATTAATAGCAAAAAGTATAGTTTGTTATGAAAACGTGGTCCAATGTGCCACATTCTCCCCTTTTTTTTAAGTGACGTTGAGGGGCACTAGTTTTCTGAGGGGCCTCTTTAGAACCCCTGCCGTAGTAGTCACATCAGCCACTCTATTGACTCCGTCCTTCCCGGGATATAGTCTAGAGACTCTTCCTCTCGGCCAGACTCCACGTGGTAAGTTGTTGTCGGCGATAACGACTATGTCTCCCACCTTCACTTCAGGACGTTGACCGCCTCCCCTTCTGGGAGCAAGTGTAGGCAAATACTCTGTCAGCCACCGTCGCCAAAAGAAATCCGCTAATCTGGCTGATTTTCTCCAACTGACTCTTCCTACCAAGTCCCTGTCACAAGTTTCAGACGGCCCGATACTTCCCGACGAAGACCCAATTAGGAAGTGTGAAGGCGTTAGAGCTTCTGGGTAGTCAGGGTCAGCTGACACATGTGTGAGAGGTCTGCTGTTGATTATGGCTTCTGCTTCAGCGAGTAGGGTGAGGAGTATTTCATCTGAAGGCGCCTTTTCTTTAACAGTTATTTTTAAGGCAGATTTTACACTCCTCACCAGGCGCTCCCAGGCTCCTCCCATAAATGGAGCCGCTGGAGGAATAAACTTCCACTCTATCATCTGATTTGCAGCAAATGTTGTCCTCTCCATGAAGTTTCTTTAGCTCGCGGTTCAACCCAACAAATGCAGTGCCATTGTCGGAATATATCTCACGCGGACAACCACGGCGCGCTATCAACCGCTTCAGGCTCATCATTGCGGCATCGCTCGATAGGCTGTGAACAACTTCCAGGTGAATGGCTCTTACCACCAGGCATGTATACAGCGCAACGTAGCGCTTTTCACGCCGGCGCCCCACGGTGACGAGAACTGGACCGAAATAATCTAGCCCCGTGTACGAAAAGGGTCTCTCGTGATGTGACAGTCTTGCAGGTGGTAGTTGACCCATTGGTGGATTAAAAGGAATAGCTTTTCGTATGCGACAAAGTACGCAATTGCTTGCAACTGATCGGACTGTGCTTCGTAAGTGGATAATCCAATAAGCTTGACGGAGTTCATTAACAACGGTCTCTGTATTTGCGTGAGCATATTTCTGGTGGTAGTAAAAAACCAAAAGACGGACAGCGGGATGTTTGCCATCAAGTATGATAGGGAACTTGGAGTTCTCGTGGATTCCTTCCGCTGCAGCGATACGTCCAGACAAGCGAATTAAATTATCGCTACCAACGATGGGAGATAAATTTTTAAGCTTGCTGTCCCGGTGAAGAGGAGAAGATGTCTCTAAGCATTGTCTCTCTATCGGGAAGGAATCAATCTGGCTTTTCCATAAAACGGCGATCTCAGCCTTTCGCAGCTCTATGGCTGTCAACCTAGAGGGAGTAAGATTGTTTGATGGTATGCCTCTATGGATATTAAGCAGCTTATTAATGAAAAGGTATGCTAATGCTGTCGCGCGAACTAATGACAACCACCTGCTGATGCGATGTGGGTCGGCTGATAATGGAACTAGAGTGTTACGTGAGTTGTGAACAATGGCGTGACAATCTATCCGGTGACGTGGTTTCAGCTCAACCTGATCAGACACAATTTTGGTGGTTGGTTCGGACGGCCAGTGATCCAAGGATAATAAAAATGTCGGGCCAGAAAACCAGCGCGACTCTATGGTTAGATTTTCTCCCTTCAAACGCGTGGCATCGTCAGCCACATTCAACTCTGATGGTATCCAATGCCACTCGTTGACATGGGATAATTCTAAGATTTCCCCCAACCTATTCGCCACAAAAGGCTTAAAATTGCGAGCATCATTTCGGAGCCATCCTAACACGTTCATAGAGTCGCACCAGAATACCCGACTACATGGCTTGACTTTATGAGCTCGACTAATTGTGTCAGCCAGGCGAGCTGCGATCAAGGCACCTTGCAGTTCAAGTCGCGGAATGGAGGCTGGACGTAGTGGAGCTACTCGGACTTTGCTACCTATCAGTGTAAGTTTGACTGTGCCGTCTGGATAATTTAGTCGCCAGTACGCGACGGCTGCATATGCTGACTCACTGGCGTCACAAAACGTATGAAGCTCTCTCTTCTCGGGCTCATACTCGCTCAGATTGTAGCAGCGTGGTATTTTGAAACTCGATATGAAATTAAGGCAAATTATGTGCCATTCTCGCCACGCAGCAACATCTTCCTGAGGAAGTTGTGAATCCCACTCAACCACTTTTCGCCAAACATTTTGAAACATTATTTTTCCTCTTACGGTGAGTGGCGCCAGTAGCCCCAAAGGGTCGTAAATGCGCATCATTAAAGAGAGAGCATCACGTTTAGTAAAATGATCAGCAATAGGGTTCTCAATAAGACCATTCAAATTAAAGGTAAAATGATCACTACTTGGCTGCCAAACTAAACCTAATGTTCTGACGGATTTAACTACTTTACCTAAATCTACATCAACAGTTCCTAGAGCTGGATCTAATAGCAGTTCCTTTGGTATAAGAGCTAGTGCTTTAGGGTTATTTGAAACCCAGGCTCTCATATCAAAGTTAGCATTTTTGTGAACAGTGACGATATCGGCAGCTAGTTGAGCTGCCTCAGCTGCTGACGATACCGAAACCAGGCAGTCATCCATATAATGACTGTTGAGGATAGCATCAACAGCCTGAGGATATAAATTTTGAAAATCTGTTGCGTTTTTATTTTTGATGTATTGTGCCGAGAAGGGACTTGACGCAGCACCGAAAATCATCGAAGTCATCCTAAAAATTTTGATAGGATCATTAGGAGAGTCTCGCCAAATAAAACGTTGAGCATCCCTGTCAGCCTCGCGTATTTTTATTTGGGGAAACATCTCTCTAATGTCCGCCGAGAGCGCGACTTTGCCTTCGCGAAAGCGGTAAAGAATATCTAAAATTGAGTTAAAAAGGTCAGGACCTGCAAGCAGCATTGAATTTAGGCTGACTCCGTTAGAAGTTGCCGCTGCGTCATGAACAATACGCAACTTTCCCGGTTTGTTGGGATTGGTAACGCCAAAATGTGGCAGATACCAAGTCCTTGGATTGTCAGTGTTCATATTCACCGGACCTTCAGCATAGTTTTTGTCAAAAACAGCGTGCATGTTGAGTTTATAGAGTTCGGCAAAGGCTGGTTCTTTACTCATCTTTTTTTCCAAACTTTTAAATCGTGACAAAGCTAAATTAAAACTATTAGGAACTATAAACTCGTCATCCTTCCACGGAAGACCGACTTCATATTTCCCATCCGGTAAGCGACGTGTGGTATCCTCAAGGATTTTTACAGCCCTAGAGTCATTTTGGCTAAGATGATTACGTTCAATTATACCTATAGAGTCTAATTTGTAATAATTTTGAACCAAATAATCTAAAGTAAAATCATCAGATCGAATGTGACGGATGAAATCTACAGGCTTAGTTTTACTACAGTGAAAACCGAATAGAACCCAACCAAGACTAGTGTTGATCGCTACTGGTTGCGATCTATTCCCTCTACGGGTTTCATTAGAAATCATGAGGTGCCAATTATCCATGCCTATTATTATTTTAGGCTCTCCGTTTTCATAACAGAGGACATCAACAATGTCAGTCAAGTATGAAAATTGCGCAACACTTTTAGGGTGTATAGTTTGTTTTGACAACCCTAAATTACTAATGGATCGCGCCCTGTAAATAGAATAAGATTCAGCGCAGTGACGACCTTTAATGTTAAAATCAACATACTGGATTTTCACTTGTTTTTGTAAGCCATTGACACAGTCTAGACGAACGAATGACTCCGGGCCAGTGACTCCAATTTGATTGCAGATTTCTGAATCAATGAAAGTGGGCGTGGAGCCGTCATCAAGCAAAGCAAAAGTGTCAATGCTTCCTAATGGGCCAGAAACAGTAACAGCTATGATTTTAAAGGCCTGTGGTTATAGCTTTTCATTTCAGTAGGCTCAGGCAAAGACGTGTGAGCGACAAGCTCAGTTGATGGCTTAGACGAATCGCAATTGCCATTATGTTCGGTTTCGATCGTGTGAGCCACCAAATTAATCGGATTGTGTAAAAGTTTGTGATGTCTCTGTTTGCACTCAGAGACATTACAAATCTCCTTTGTGTGTCTACAACGTTTGTATGTATGCGAACCTTTTTTTAAGCATCTATGGCAAATTTTATTATCTTTAATGAACTGCCACTTGTCATCAATTGGCATTGTTAAAAACTTGTCACATTTTGACAAATGATGTTTTTGTAAACAAAAAATGCATGGTTTGATATTTTCTTGTTTTGTTGTATTTGTGGTAATGGTGGTAACTATTTGATTATTAGACGTCGAGGCGCCTGTTACCGAAGACCCAGAACTATTGATTTCTGTAGAAGTGGCATAAATTTTATCTACCCGCTTTGGCAGTAATAAGGATTCTGGAAGTAGACCAAACTTGAGTTGCAGCTCAACTTCGTGGGATAAGAATTGGGCTAGTAACTCGAGCTTGGTTATCCTATCAGGAATATAGTGTGCCATGCCAAAGTCAGACCATCTGCTGCGAAGTAAAGGTGTTAGTTTACTCAATATACATTGAAATATTTCAGGAGACTCTAAATAACATTTTTGATTAAGAAGTTTTAAGACCTCGATGCAATTTAGAATCTTACAGGCATATTTATTTAGATCGCTGGAATCACTCGATAACTTAGGAAGTGATTTAATTGTAGCAATCTCTTGTAGGACAATAAGTTCATTTCTGCCAAACCTCATGTCCAGAGCACTGATGACTACAGCAGGATCCCTGGCTGACACGAGAAGCACCGCAACAGCGTCACGGGCAGCTCCTCGTAACGCCATGCTGATGCGAGCCAAGTTGTCCGATGGGGAATACGCTGACGCCGTGTCTTCGAAAACCCGCTTGAAAGTGAGCCAGTCAAACGGCTTTCCGTCGAATATAGGAAGGCGCCCATCGCTGAATTTAGGCTTATTCCCAGGATCGGATGACAGAGATTTAATGGCCTGTGCTAATGAATAAATATCTGAATGAAATTGGTTTTTAATTTGCGAATTATTAGTTTTATCAGTAGATAAAAAGTTTGGCATTGCTGTAGGAGGAATATTATCAGTTGGGAAGGGATTCGTATTACCTAAATTAACAATAGGAATGTTCGTTGTAGTGAAAGGTGGTAAAGGCCCTGATGGGTTTCTCTCACTACGGTTAAAATCTTGACGAGCACCTAAACCCTGCACAGCACATACATTAAGTATATTGTCCCCGAGATTTGTGGGCTGTAATGTAATGTCCTGATTAGGAACTACTGTTGGTAATACGGAATTATCTAACCACTGCTGTACTGAAGATCGGGAGCTTCTACGGCTCCTGCTTTCCTCAGCCTCTAATACCGCAATTTGTGCCTCTAGTTCTACCTCTGCTGCCTTCCGCTCAGCATTGGCTACTGCTGCTTCAGCCTCAGCAATTTTTAGAAAATGAGTAGCCTGAAGAGCAAGCTTTCGTGCACGAATAGTAGCCGACGAGCGAGAAGACCTAGAACTTTCAGAAATATTAGAAGGAACATTTAACGTAGGGTCAACCGATGGTACGGTAACTGTCAGCTCCTCCGCGTTGCCAGTATTACTATCTGGGATAGCCAGACCCGTAGGACACTTGCTTGATTCACCCTCTCGGCTTTTAGCCTGATTACGCGTCTCAACCATTTTGTGAATCTTAAAAATTTTGTGAACTTTTGGAAAATTTGTAGGTGTAGTTCAAAACTGAGGTAGAAGGACCAAAAATATTACCGATAGCTCTTTTGGAGAGCGAAATTAGAAGGGATTTTTCATATAATAAAGCGAAAGCGTCCTTAGGGTAAATTGGTCAACTGACAACTGTTTATTTTAAATATTAGTATCAAAAATGACAATCAGTATAAAGAATATTAATAGCAAAAAGTATAGTTTGTTATGAAAACGTGGTCCAATGCGCCACAACGGTACTGCACTTCGAAGACTACGACGAAGTTATGTCTCCTCTTATGTTTCTCCCATGTAAGAAGGCCTGTTTCCAGCAGTAGTCAAAAATCCCACGGCTGGAAACAAGCCTTCTTACTGATGGCACTCCTTACATAGGCTGGTGATGATGATGATGATGACAGACGACAGCACATCACGTGTAGCAGTTGCATTACGAAAGCCGACACTATTACGAACGCAGTAAGGGCGGTCTCAAGGTCAAACTGTTACGTTTGATATGCTTTCGACTACTATCTAAGTATACACCGCTTTTTTAAATTAGTACAATAAAAAATTTGGGGGTCTCAGTAGTCGTTACTGATCACCTAAACGTAGTCTAAAGTAATATAATCAAAATTTCAAAATTGCCCACAAAAATTACAATAATTGGTAAAATCATTATGGAATCAATGAGCAACACGTGCCCCCAGCTAGGCGATAGTACGCGCAGTATTCAGTAGTATATTTATAAATATTAAAATAATATTCTTACATATAATTGATAGCAAGGCCATTCCTAATTACCCTTTAAAGTTTTTGTACTAATTAAAAAGTAGTGGTGTGAATACTTACCCTAGGAGCACAGAAGACGCGCAGCGAACCGCAAACAGCTCGCACGTATAAAAAACGCGAATTGTTTGTTTATATAAAGGTCGAGTGAATAGACTCGTAAGTTTCCTTGGTTCCAATGAAACGCTTTCGCGATGAGCTTGGGTGACGTTACTCGCTACAGGGACAAAACATTTGCTATTTGACTGCGATCTTCTGTTAGGTAGTAGCTCATCCCTAGTCAGGCACTCTGGATTCGATGGGTGAACAGAAAGAAAGAAAAGAAATACATTTATTCAACGCCAAACAAAGTAGGTATACGCATTTATCTTAATTATATGTAACTAAATTACAATTATGTGAATTGAAAGAACCCCACTCAGCATAAAGTCGAGGCACTTGTTGGAGTCTCGACGCTGCCATTACCATTATGTCCTATCTCTCTTAATTAACTATATTCTTATACTGAGACTAATTAATAACTTCATTAAGTGTTCATCTACAGGTCTGACTATCACAATGCATTACTAGTCCAAAAATCTCACTCCATGACAGCTAGACAACCTCCGAAGCTATGCAGACATTCAGTAATTTACTTACGAAAAACAAACATGTCTTTAAAAGTATTCCCATGTTTATCGTCAGGGGAAAATGCTTACTGTCTCCTGTCTCCTACATTTACCAAGTGTCAAGTAACAGATGTATTTGAAGAGGTGGTGTCATATGCTAATGTCTGTTTTGTATGTTTAACTGCGACTAATGATCGTGTATTTAGCGTCTTTATAACCCTCAGAACAAGAACTAAAGCATAGAAACCTAGAAAAAAAGGCAACTGAAATCACTATATTTGCTATACTTAGACTTATAGAGCCTTTAATGAGTTAGAGAAGGACACATATACATAAATGTTCCGAAATTTTGTAAGTTGTCACTACTTTAAACAAATAAAATGTCAATGGATGTATTTTGGGTGTCTTATAATACCACCAAATTAAATATGTCTCGTAATAGTTTCAGTAACGTCCGTTGCGTGCAATTTAATCGCGTTATAATGAATGATACATGTTCTAAAACCTCTGAGTGAAATTTCGTGAATTTAGTGCAATTCCTCTTTGAATTCGGGAAAGCAAACTAAAACATTGTTTGTGAAGCTGTTTAAATATTATATGAAAATGTCTTGTGCTATTGAGGGCTGTGTATCGCACACAGGAAGGAAAGAAAATAACCACGAAACCATAACATTTCATCGGTTAATATTAATAGTTTTTAATTATAATAAGTTCTTGTCTGTGCACTAAAAGTGAGTGTAAATTTTAGTAGATGTTGTATAATCATCATCGGGTTGAATTCTACACCCTTTTCCCCTGTTTTATGTAGATTTTCTGCCGACTCATAGAGGTTATGTATTTCGTATAGTGATGTACTAAATCGTGTAATGGCACTTATTGTTCGACTGTGCACGCGAACGTATCGTTTCTTAGAATATTTATTATTTTGAAGGGTTATTTTGTAATAAAAGCAGAAAGTTTGTACTTCCTCTGTTTCTTATATTGCAGTCTTTTAGTACAAGTGAATGAAGTGCTTAACTCAGTGACTTTTGGACTTATTTTGAGTTTTGATTTGTTGTAATGACGTTTTAATTTTGGACTTTAATGAAGCAATAAGTGGTTGAAATTCGGTGGTTTTTGAAGACTTTATACGTTGCCTGTGTTTTATCAGCATAGAATTGTGATTTCAAGTGTTATTTCACGAACTAATAGACAATATTTAATTAGCCAATAGGCACGTTGCGCCATCTATTGGAGCTTGTTGGAACCTGTTTCTTCTGGTTTTCCTGCTAATAGATTACTTACATTATCCATTTTAGAGTTTTTATTTTTTTATTAAATATATAAAATTTTATTTTACTTAGTTTCAAAATGACTCCGAACTTGCAAAATGCTTCCAATGACTGTGCTGGGTGTAATAAACCACTGCCAAAAAGCGAATATATGCGTTGTGCAGTATGTAAAGCTGCCTATGACCTTGTGTGTATTAATATGAGCACCCAGCGGTTTTACTCATTTTATAGGCTAGAAAAGAAACGTGACACTTGGAAGTGCCCTGAATGCGTTAGCAAAAAGCCTAAAACCGGTAATCAAAACACTCCTGTCCGTCCTATTGTCTCTCCTGAACAGCACAGCAATGTGACTCTGCGCTCGATGCAGCCATCCAGAGACGTATGTGAGACTAGTTTGGCGAATCTTGATGATGTGGAGCATTTGGCGGGTGAAATGTCAATGGACTCCGTAAGTGAGCTTAAAATATTTCTGAAAGAAATGCGAGCTGTGCGTGAGGAGATGAGTATGTTTCGGGCCGCTATGTCTGAGTTGACGACCGCTTTAAATCTGCAAAACACTCGTCTTGATACCATTGAGGCCAGAGTAGAAAGTCTAGAGACCAGAATTCGTGAACCAGACGTCAGTGTAATCTCTAACTTAGAGGGAACAATTGCAGAACTCAAACTTACCATAGAGGAGCGAGACCAGGACTTGTTGGAGAATGACATCGAGATTGTTGGTTTTCCGGAGATGGGTAACGAAAATACTACCCACGTAGTTCTTACGGTCGCAAAGAAGCTAAGTGTGGTGCTCGACGAGCGCGATATCGTAAGTGCGCAGCGTGTGGGTGCGCCGCGGGCCTTAAATCGTGACAGCGGCGACGACGCAGACGTACTTGCGACGGCGCGGCCGCGGCCGATTGTCGTGCGACTGGCTCGCCGTGCACTAAGGTGCGAACTCCTGCAGGCGGCGCGTGTTCGCCGTCGCCTCTCCGCTGACGACGTGAACATCCCCGGATCTTCGCATGTGGGTCGTCCCATCTATCTAAACGAACGCCTCACTCGTCGCAACAGGCAGTTCTTCCAGAGAACACGTGACATTGCAAATAGACTTGGTTGGAAGTACGTATGGACGCGTGACGGCAAGATTTTCGCACGCCAGGAAAGCGGCAAGGCGCGTCATCGACTTCGCTCCGAGACTGATTTTTGTAGGGTTTTTGGATCTGACGCCGTTTGCGACGACAAAGTCAAGTCAAAGTGATGTCTTCATCTTGTTTTTTTCACTTGCTATATATATTTATATTATATTACGCTTACCCATTTTATGCTTTAGCTATTTTAACATAGTTATGGAAAAGATAAAAAATATTGCTATGTTTGTTTGTGTCGATCGCCCAAAATTTAATCATATTGAATCTATAATATTTATATCAAAAAGTCAAAAACTATACAGTCTTATTCGTTTAATCAAGTCTACTTACAAATTATTCCTTTTATTTTTTGTAATGATTAATACACTTTTATACTTAAGATGTGTGATGATTACGCATGGGTCATGCCACAGAACATTTTTTTTATTTCAACATGGGAGTACGGCTGTATCGCGCTGGCGACTTTTTTGTGTTATGGATATTGACGATAATTTCATACTTAATATTAAATTTATTGATGGACGGGTAAGTTGTGATTTGTTTGGATATACACATAGTATAGGGTTATTCCTTAATATTTTTTGTCGTGGCTATGTAAATAGGCGACATCTTTCTATCAGCAAAGTATATTTAAGCAACTCTAAATTCATACTACTGTCACATTTTTTTGTTATTGAATTTATTAAAAATAAGCACTTGACCCTTGGACTGCTAAATCCTTGTTCTCTTGGTACTCGACACGAAGAGTTTCTGGTTGCCCTGGAAGCACGGTCAATTGATATCTTGGCTATAAATGAGACATGGTTGAGGGAAGGTGAGGAAAAACGTGCTCCTATGCTTTCTGGCTACAGGCTTCGACATATTCCGCGACCGGCTACAGTTCGCACTCGGGGTGGGGGTGTGGGTTTTTACATTCGGAATAGTATATATGCGAGACTTCTTAAGCCTCCTTCTCCCTCCACGGTTGAGCAAATGTGGTTAAAAGTTTGCCTGAATGGAGTAAGGCTGGCTATCGGTACTGCATACCGCCCACCGTGGTTGTGTGTGGACACTTTTATTGATGCGCTTACGGAGTCTGTTATCTCCTTCTCTGCGTTTGATCAAATTTTACTTTTGGGTGATTTCAATATAAACATGCTTGCCTCAAATGATCCTAATACCAAGAAACTTAACTCTTTCTTACAGTATGTAAATCTTGTTCAATACGTTACTGCTCCAACTCATTTTACGAATCAATCGCAAAGTTTAATTGATGTAATCTGCAGCACAACTAACATTTTTAGTGTATCTGTTGACCATATTGCGGATCTGAGTAGCCATGCTCTCGTTACGTGCAAGCTACGAATTAATAAGCCCAAACCATCCCCTAAATGGATTTTTTATAGGCCACTTAAAGATATTCATTTTAATGATTTTAATACACTCGTTAATGCTATAGCATGGGAACGTCTTCTATGTGAGGATGTAGATGATACCGTGCAGGCTTTTAATGCTTACATTTTACATGTTTTTGATCTTCACGCTCCTATTATCCGATCTTATGTTAAGCGCCAAAGTTATCCATGGATAACTTCTACAATTAGAGATATGATGAATCTTAGAGATGATGCATATACGAGGAGTCGGTCGACCGGTTTAGATTCTGACATAAAATACTACAAGGAATTGAAGTCTTTGGTCAGTCGATCAATATCTGCGGAGAAATCTGCATATTTCCGCTACAACATTAGGCAAAAAGAGAAAAATTCGAAAGTCTTATGGAATTTTTTTAAGCAAAATATAGCTGATTTTGGCAACAAGCACGCCTGTCTTCCCATCGAAATTAGTGATCCAGATCTTGTGAACCTACATTTCCTTGACGTACCTGGTAGCAATTTCGTCTCAATTTCAGATTTAACGTTTTTTGAATATCATCGCTCTGATGCTAGATCCTTCCATATTAATACTGTTGACGAAATTACTATATTGAGGATTATAACGGGAATTGCGTCTAATGCTCAAGGTGTTGATGGTATTACTCGTGATATGATCCTTCTGACGTTACCTCGAACTCTTGCGGTTCTAACAGCAATAGTCAACAAGTCCATCAGAACTGGTGTCTTTCCAACTAAATGGAAGGAAGCTCTTGTCAAGCCGATACCCAAGAACAACCAACCTGCTGAATTGAAAGATCTAAGACCAATCAGTATACTTCCATTCCTATCAAAAGTTGTAGAGAAAGTAGTTTGTCAGCAGCTGACAGAATATTTGGAGGCAAACAATATCTTGCCACAAAGGCAGTCGGGATTCCGTACCGGTCGAAGCACTTCCACGGCATTGCTTAGTGTCGTTGACGATATCTTGGCGGCAGAGGATAATGGAGAGGGGTCAATATTAGTGCTACTTGATTTTTCGCGTGCTTTTGACTCCATAAATCATAATCTCCTATTGTCCAAGTTATCATTTTATGGGTTCGATAGTGGTGCTTTGCATTGGTTTTCAAGCTATCTTTGCGGTAGATCACAGTGTGTAGAGATGTGCAGTGAAATGGGGATTGCCTCATATTCAGAGAGTGCCTCGGTAAATCGTGGTGTGCCGCAGGGATCCATTTTGGGGCCGGTTCTTTTTAATGTGTACACTGCCGATTTGGTAAATTTTATAAAAAATTGTAGCTATCATATTTATGCTGATGATCTACAAATATACTTGTCTTTTAAGCCCGATGAAACTTTAACATCTGTGAGTGTAGTCAATGAAGACTTGGAGCGTATTTGTTGCTGGGCAAGGAAAAATTGTTTGATCATAAATCCATTGAAGTCAAAATTTATAATCTTTGGATCTGGCACCCAGAAGTGCAAAATTAATACTTTTGACCTTAGAATTGGTATAGGAGATTCTGATATCCAGCAGGTGACTGAATCCCGGAATCTTGGGGTCCTTATGGGTGATGACTTAAAATTTCATAATCACATCCTTGAGACTGTCCAAAGTTGTTATTATAGGCTTAAGGTACTATATCGTGTTCGGGACTTTCTGGAAACTAGTGTCAGGGTTAAACTATGTGAATCCTTGATTTTGTCCAAGTTGAATTATGCAGATACCGTTATAGGAGGGTGCTTATTCGGTTATACGAGGAAACTCATACAGCGTGTCCAGAATGCATGTGCTCGATTTTGTTTCCATATTCCGCGTAGATCCCATATAACACCGTATCTTAATAGAGAAAATCTTCTGAATATGGAATCCAGGCGTGCGCTGCATTTTGCGTGTTTTTTATTCAGTATAGTGAAGACACAATCACCTTCTTATTTGTTTGAAAAATTGACTTTTTCGGAAAGATCAGTCAGATTGGCATCGCGCATTTTATGTCCAAGGCACAGCACAGCTGCGTTTCGTGGTAGCTTTCGGTACGCTGCCTCGAAATGCTGGAACAATATACCACCGCCTATAAGAAATCGACAAACACTTTGGTCTTTTAAATATAACTATAGGAGTTACTTACTGAATTTGCAAAAAAGTCAAAACCCCTAAATTTGGCATGGCTGTCTGTGTGCATGTTGCTAAATATGGTCACAATTTCATTCAAATTTAGTTATCTAGTTCAATTTTTGTATTTAATTTACATTACATTTAAAAATTTTATTTCATTCCTTTTAAATATATTGTTCTGAATAAAGGTGCGACGCGGTGTACAGTCTTACTCCCACGTTTAAGGTGTCCACGGAAGACCAGCGTCGTGGCGTATTAGACGCCCGACATATGCTGAGTTGGGCTCCTGTTCAGTACCGCAATACAATTTATATAAGTTAAGCTTTTTTTTTTTTTGTTTGTATCGCACTTTGTAACATTGTATTCTTGTATCGTGTGTGCTGAATAAATTTTTATTCTATTCTATTCTATTCTATTCTATTGATAACACGTAGCAAATTATGAAATATTACCCGCAGCGGCAGATTTTCTTTTCTATTAAAAACAGAAGCGGACTTATAATGCCATCAAAAGTACACAGGGCAAACCTCAAATCAGAACTGCCCACTTTAATTACCAATTTTTTATATAGGTACTAGGTATGTCATTTGAAAATATAACTCTTTGGCCTTAAAATGAAGTTTGTTTTAACTATTTGAGTACTTGTTTGTACAATTTGGTGCAATTTAAGTATTGCGTGTTTAAAGTACCTACTGTTACGGCGATATAGCGTAGTAATCTCGCCCAACTTTGAAGTCGACTTCATCATCGTCTTTCACACCATAATCACTTTTATTCCAATATTCATTTAGTTGTACGCCAACACAAACACTTGGTTCATAAAACTCAAAGTTTGCTCCGACACAATTTTTAATTATTGGAATAAAAATCTTGACTGACACACCAAATCCCGCCAAACACCCCCTTCTTTTTTCTTTTAAATAATTACTTAATCTCCTTGTAAATAATTTGTAATTTATATTATTTTTTAAAATGAATTGTTACGTAGTGTTAAATTCTCTTTGGTTAGACCTCCAACCGTTTCTAATACTTTCCCTAAGCACAAGTGTCCGTTTCTGCTGCTAAAGAAATATTAATTCGTATTTATTTAGGACAAATTACTAAACAATCGGTATTGTTGACAAACTCCAATCTTTTCAAAGTTCCCGACAGCGGGAAGATAGATTTTTATTTAATTTAACAGGTTTTTGCGAATTTACAAAGTTTGAAAAATAGCACCTCTCATCTCCGTTCGAGTAAACTTTCTCAGTTGTAGCTTGCAAAGTGTAATTTGAGTTTTTAAAAAGTCACTAATTATTTATTTTATTACTTAGGTATATTGTTTATTGTTTTATTGGTATGTTATATTATTTTTTGTTAAAAGTTGTTTTGATAAAAAGGAGACTTGTCCTCTTTATTCGTTCAGTGCCCATCACTCCCACATGATCGGGCACCAAGATCAGTCTTACCCGGTTATGCCTATCAAGCCTCAGAAGGCTGATGAATTAGCAAGGAAGGGCTCAGAAAACACTTACGTGGGTCCCGAGCCCTTTCTAGCACCTTCACAAAGTTTCATAAACACAGCCATTAAAGAGCATGTCAAAAACAGACATGAATCTGAGTGGAATAAAATACCGTGTTTAATTAAAACACTTCAAATCCTTCCTAGGGGAGGAGTAAGAGGACGGAGTAAATACATTTATGCAAACGGTAGAACAAAAGCTCGCTTCTTGATTGGGGCGCTCACAGGGCATTTTGCTACTAACCACATGCTACATAAAATGCAAATGCAACTCTTCCCAACACAACTTTGTCGAGCATGTGGTGAATGCCAGGAATCAATGATGCATCTCTTGTGTCACTGTGATGCCCTGGCTAGAACCACAATGAGCCTTCTGGAAGTGGCATATCCAAAGCCAGAAGACCACAGGCTCTCTCTGCCTAATGATAATATAGTAAGGCTAATGGCATCTATATTCTGTACACAGGAAAAGTAAACGATCCCAATGGGTCGAGTCGAAGTGCACTCTGACTTAGTCATGGCCCCACAGTAAGATAAGATAAGATTCATTCAGTGCAGTAGGAAGTCTATGATTATTATGGCATGGAGGTTCTCATTCAATAATAAAAACAAATGTTTACGTCCGTACATATTCGGCGTCACTATTCAGCATCATTTTCCATGGAGCGTTTTTAAACCGCTTGTCAATAATAATACTTAGTTCTTTTAAAAACTGCTATACTTATTTAACAAACTATAATTTTTTTGCATGCATCGAACGCAGCAGTTTGTGGCAGACCCCGATCGTAATGGAGGCAGCTTCGCTATGCCATTACACTCTTTTTAAATAGCGCCGTGCGTATTTTTATGTGTTTTTTTTTACTACATAGTATAAAACAAAGTCGCTATCCGAAGTCTGTCCCTATGTATGTTTAGATTTTTAAAACTGCGCAACGGATTTTGATGCGGTTTTTTCAAATAGATATAGTGATTTTTAAGGAAGGTTTATATGTATAACACATGCATAATATTTACATAAGCATTGCACCCGTGCAAAGCCGGGGCGGGTCGCTAGTGAAATATTAGAATTCCACCAAGGAGTTTCATATTATGAGAATAAATAGGCTGAACGATCGAACCTCTTTGAAAGCGCTTTAGCTCAATACTATTGTCTCATTTTAATACTAATGAGAAAAAGATATGAAAGATGTCATTTTTATTAGGAACGTCAAAGATTGTGTAATTTCCGCAACAACTGTTTTCCCGCAAATCTGATGAAAAAGGTTGTACGACACACGTGCCGAAATTAATATTTGCAAACTGACTTAGAGCACTAGTGTCATAAATAACTATTTTGTTGCATTAGTATATTCTTTGTTTGATTGATGTAAGGAGCTATAATGTAGTTATCTGGCTGTTAACGAAATAATTGCACAAGCATGTTACAAACGAATTTGAACCTTAAATTTCAAAATTAACATCTATTTTTCACTGTTAGCGTAATATCACGTTCTTTGTTAAGTAGAACTTCGATCTCAGTGATCTTATTAGCTTCGCTCACATTTTAGATGGGCTTAGATTTTGGGTTCCATAGCCAAGGTGATCAACATGAAACCCTTTTTTGTTTAAGTTTGTCTTGGCCCACCTGGCAGATCCATCAGATTTGACGTCTGAGTTACTTAACACCTCCACCTATTTTATTTATACGACTAGATAGCAAACAAGCTGATGGCCCACCTGGTGGTAACTAGTAACCGCCGCCTATAGACACCTGCAATAGCAAGGAAAAATCAATTGGCACTGCAGGTGCGGTGTCATCCTGAGGCCTAATATGAAATGTCTTCCATGCGCAGTAATTACACTGGCTAGCTTTCCCTTTAATCTGAAACACAACGAACGGTTTGACTGCTGTAATAGGAAAGGCTGTGGTACCTGCACAGACGATCCTACATACGGGCCCGCTACTCAGTTTTATGTCTAATGATAGCATTGGAGCAGATAATCTATGTGGTGGTAAGTGGTAACTATTGCCTATTAAACACCTGTAATTCCGGACGAGCAGCTTTGTCGCGTGATGGTTTGAGCTTCTTGTTTTCAATTACGAACATTAAGCAACTTTCGACGTTTTAGATTCCAGGATGCGTCAATCAAAATTTGTAATTTCAAGCTCCTCCGGCTGAGGCACGTCAAGCCGTTGTTCCCGGTTGCTACTACTATAAGACACCAATTGGGCCAGCAGAGTGGTGGTGTTGCGACCAAATAGGAAATAATGGGTTTCTCCCATGTATGAAATGTAGATGAGCAACGAAACAAACAAACCATCACAGAGCCACAATACCCCTAGCCATACTCCTGGGGGTAGTGTGGGACTGGTTCAGTCCCACCCTACTCCCAGGGGTATGGCTACCACCGTAGTGCTGTGCACTATATGTTTACAGGTTTTGTTTTTCCAAATATTACGAACCTGGTGTTAGTAGCATAATTCTTTTTTTATTTTATAATTGTTTCTAATTAAACTAAACCGACAATGCGACAAAGAGAAAGTAATTTAGTCCGTTGATTCATTTGATCCGTTGACACCTAATAAATGTATATTTCCAATCTGAAGTACCAGGCTACCATAAGTATATCAGAGGTTATTTATTGTACCCCTACGATTATTATTTAAATTAAAATTAACAGTATGCTAAGCATCTCCTACATAGATATGGTAGCCTGGTACTTCAGGGGATGATCCAGCTACATATATACGATATTTCGATTGGGTTTAATCCTCATTTCTAAATATAATGACAATATTGACAATTTCTATTATCTATTTTTTTTTTCAATTTTCCATTAAATCCCAGCACCCAGCACTACTAACGGTGGTATGGTTCAGTCCCACCCTACCCCCAGGGGTAGGGCTAGGGGTATGGTGGGTCTGCCGCGAAACAACATCAACCACAATACATCCGGAACCCAGTTGTTATAACCAATATACTCTTGTCATTTTTTACCTAACGTCTAGTCTGCTTATTTTGTCAACACGTCTTCTTTTATAACTACTAATTGATTCGCCACGGTTCAGCTGCGGCGTTCTTTGCTTAACTGGTTTTCGTAGTTTTAATTTACTGGCTATTTCGAATTCGTCAGCCTAGTTTTCTGGTGCTGGTTTGTCGTAGGAAACATTCGAGAATGTGCTGGAATCATGTTAGCCGTCTTCTCAACTCTTTAGCTACTTGCAGTATAGAAAGATCCTGCTTCAGATATCTACACCTCACTTGATTGAACATTTTTCGTTATAAATAAAGAAAATAAATAAGCAAAATTATAGATTTTAAATGTATGTAATCTAATAGTGGCCACCCGCGGCTCTGCCCGCGTAGGAGTTGATTATCGCTCTTGATATTGTTATATTTTTTATACATTGGTTTAGCGGCTTGGTTTTAGGCAGACAGAGTTAGTTTCGGATTTAAAACATTAGTAGGCATGGGCCAATTAATGTTGGCTTCAGAATTACAAAGAACTCTAAATATAAAAATCAATGTTTGTTTTTTTGTCTCCTATTGCATCAATTGACAAAATCCATTATTTTGTAACATCTAATTGTACACAGAATGACAATAAAAAGTATCTTATCCTATTATTAAATTTTAAAATTGAATTTAAATAAAATTTTTAAACTTAACAGTTATCTCTTTATGGGCATCACAAAGGGTATCTAAACTTAAAACACCACTAATTGCTAACTACAATAATTCACAACACTAATTGGACCATATTAAGCTTAAATGTTATCGTGTTTCCTATCGTTATTTCCTTAGAAGGATAGAGAGAGAAATTATTTTGTGACTTAAACAAGAATCGCAATCATTGTAAATTTAAATAAAAATTTGATTAGCGCTACAGAAGACGTGAATTAATTATAAAATTACGACAAGGGCTTACAGCGTCTGCCAATGAAGATTATGTTTTGAAATAATTCGAATGTTACACGATATTACGTCGTTTCTGTAAATGCTTCGCTGCTACTGACATAAATTACGAGCTTATCTTTTATAGTTCGACACTTCAACCATTTATGGAATACCTTTCAGAACCAAATCGTCGGTGGGCGTGCAAGACCGCGTAAGAGCAGTTTGCAATACCGCGTATTTCAAAAGTCGCAAAATTGAAATATCGCACCAGCGGGAGGTCAGCGGTGATTCGCTTACACCAGATTCTCATTATACAACACCCAGAGAAATCCCAAACAAGTTCAGTCAAAGAAATGAGTAGAAATATCTAAGATATTATCTTTTTTCTTCCATTCTGTGAAATAAACAAAAAACTCATACGCGGTATTGCAAACTGCTCTTACGCGGTCTTGCACGCCCACCGACGAAATATTGACCATGAATAAATAAGGTGTTTAGCCTGTCAAGCTACAGACTCCAGATGCAGTAGGCTTTAACTGGCATAAGTGCTCCGGAGGTTTTACGCTTGACAAATAGACGAACCGTAATTGGTGAGCTACAGTATGACTAGCGGGAGTCCATGACAATCACAAATCCATAGTGTCAGGAATGTGTGGATTTAAATAAAAATATTTGTTCTTTTTGTATTTTACTTCGATCTAGCTTTGTAAAACGAACTTGATTGCATTTACAATCCGTCGCTGCAAAATGTAATTCCCCTTTAAAGTGGATCAACGTGGAGCTAAATGCTATTGTTTCAATGATCTCAAAGTTAGTTGAACTGTAGTTAAAGGGTAGCAATAATATATCTGATTCAGCTATGTATTTCTCTTAACAGAAATATTCGACATCTAGCTTGACGACTGACAAGACGACGAGCCGCCATTGATTTATTTTGATGTTTGAGTACAGCGTAAGCGTATTCACTAATCTTTGCGTGGATATCTTGGCTGGATATGTTTGTCACTGTTTTGGATACACAACATGAAGTATAGTCAATATTTTTTGATTACGACAAGAAGTACAAATATCGATTGTACTTCATGTCGTGTCTGTAAACCAACCGAATTATAGACACCCACTAATCATATAAAATATAGTGAATTTTGATGTTATAATCGTGTACCAAATGTAGGCACAGTAGAGAAGAGGCGTATAGACACATACCTAACACTGGGTTGTAATTGTAGGCTCACAGAGAGAAAGATGGGGCTGGGAGAACCATGAGATATAGAGAGAGAGCGAAGGAGAAAGACTAAACAAAAAAACAATGTAACATACACTATTTATGTCAATTAAAGAATTTGATTAATTGATTGATTTCTTTCTTTTCTATAACAGCCAGGACCAACTGCGGCCGTTTCACATAGGCTCAGCGTGAAAGTTGTTTTGTTTTCATAATTGAAACTGAAGCGCTTAAATGACTTCGCATCGAGGCCCCACTTCCTTCTGTAAGAATCTATCCTCTGCTCTCTCAGTCAGTTACAAGTAGCAATAAAAGCGACCGTACAATAACAACAAAATATTGACGCGTATTGTGTTACGCTTCGTAAAACAAACATATCTTGTGTGGGTTTATTTCCACTTGAAGCCGATAATAAGTGTGTATGGCTAGCAGAATAGATTCGTTTTATTTTTTTCTGCTTTTTGTTCTTTTTTATATTCCACAAATCAACCTTTCAAGCCATACGAATAGGTTTTATTTTCATAAAGCTTCCGGGAGTGTTACGCGGCTTAAAAAATACAAATGATAAAGAAACATTGCACCTGATAGCAGTATAGAGTAACCTCCCGGTAGTAACTACCAAAAAAATGGGAACTATGGCAAAATTAGTCACCACAGCAAAAAGGATAATAATAAATTGGGAAATTAAAAAATACCGAGTGGGCGACAAAAATCGTTAAGGGGCTACCTCGTGCACACTAGCGACACCAATTGATTGTTATTAATCATGGTGAATTTAGAACATAATAAACAAAAACGCTTTAGAGAATTGCTAAAGAACGGTATTTGTAATTTTTAAAGATGCATCTTGTATAAAGTGTCTACCTTTAAAGTAACATTTTTTATTATTATTGTTAAAAGTGGCCACTTTCGGCAATAATGAAAAAATAGGTTACATGAAGAGGAATATCTTATACCGAGCACATCTCAAAAAATTACAAATACCATTCTTTAGTCATTCACTAAAGCGTTTTTGTTTATTATGTTCTATATTCACCACAATTAATATAAATCAAGTGGTGTCGCTAGTTCCGACGAGGTATCGCCTTAAGTGGCATCTTATCCTTGAATAGATGTCCGAATCAGATTTTTCAGATGCCCCCTTAGTATCTTCATTGGTTAGGTTAAGTTAGTGTGATGAAATAGAAGCCCAGCAAATAGCTAGCCAGTTTCTAAAAAGTCTATGTACCTTCTTACCACCTCTTAATTGAAATTCTGTTGATCACCAAGTCGTTTTAAAGGGCTGCAATTTCCTGTTAAACGTGGAAACGCTTCAATATTCGAGCATCGTCGTAAATAGGGCCGAAAAGTACAATTTTATACTGCATTATTTAGCAGGAAAGTAGTCGAAACAGTTTTGCGATCGTAGACATATTTTCGTCTTTTTCAATGTTTTCAGACTTTAATAATTGTTTTTGCTGTCCGTGCAATACTGTGGACAGTGTGCATCAGTGCAAGCGTTGCTTTATTGTTTTGTACACACACACTGAATAAAAGTTTATTCAGCATGAAAAGTTAATTAATACTTACCTAATAGGAAAACCGATGTATACCTACTGATATAATAGGTGTTGCTGATAATCTATTCTAATCAGCCTTTTTGTAATGGTTTTATATTTTTGTACTTAGTTATATTTGTCAGTTTCTTGTTTTTCTATAGCTGTTGTCAATATACTGGTGTAGAGTGAAGACGTGGTTTTCTTAGTTTCCACTTCTTTCTACCTTAAAATACAGTCCACGCGCTCCAGCCTACCGTTAACAGTGGTCCCGAGGGCGAATTTCTGTAGTTCACCCTGGAAGGGATGGTGTCATTCGCGTCACAACCCGTGATGACATTCTGCGGCGACCAGTAACCAAGCTGGTTAAGCTGCCAGTAAGTTGCCCTCCCCCTGACTAAGTCGGCTCCGCCAGGGGGGTGGAGGATGTTGCTGTTAGCTAATCAGCAGTTATATTTGACAGTTTCTTGTTTTTCTATATGTCTGTTTTTGATAGTTGTTGTCAATATACTGGTTTATACTGAAGACGTGGTTTCTTGGTTCCCACATCTTTCTACCATATATTACAGTCCACGGGCTCCAGGCTACCGTTAACGATAGGAGTATACAATTAGGATAGATGTAATGTAATTTTTAATCAACTTCTAAAAGGAGGAGGTTCTTATGGGGGAGGCTTTATCATGGAGAGTGTTCTGAGGAGCTTTTCGACCTTGTCCCGCCTTCCCCCTTCCTACTCAGGAGCACGCGTGCCGGTCTTCGGAGTCATCAATTTACTGTCTCCACCTCAACATCACGCACAACGAAGTTTAGTAACTCGTTTCTGTGTCGAAATTTCAAAACTTGGAATTCTACGCCAGC
The DNA here is from genome assembly GCA_947347705.1 of Nymphula nitidulata. Taxonomy (NCBI): domain Eukaryota; kingdom Metazoa; phylum Arthropoda; class Insecta; order Lepidoptera; family Crambidae; genus Nymphula; species Nymphula nitidulata. Next base: position 16,128,919 of record OX374636.1, read on the forward strand.
ACATTTGTTCCCTCCTTCCTATTACATGGGTTCCTTCAAAAGCCGGCAAGGGCCGGCAAGGTGGAGGCAGCTAGAACAGTGTGTTTCAAGCTGCACTAGCTGTCTCCGCATATGGTCTCTTCTTACTGCTTCACATCAGGTGGTGTTGAGTCATTTGCTGAGCTTTGTATAAAAAAAGGTTCTCGATTCGGGTGGTATTTTTTTATTTTTATTGTTTGAACGCTCTGGTTTCGATAACGAAAACAAAGCAACTTTCGCCAAGGTCGATCCCGGTACGGACTATCAAAATTTTTGGGCAAGTGCAAACTCATCACGTGTTACTCCCATGGAAGGCAGGCCTGTGCTCAGCAGCAAGACGTTTATAAGCTGATGATGGTGATGATGATGATGAAGACAAATACAACTGTTATTTTGTATCTTGTACGTCACATAATGGTCCTTCGAACCGGATTTGAACTAAAATCATAAATTGTTTCTAAGGTTATAATGGTTATAGTAGATATTTTCACATTTATCATAACCCTAGTAGAAGCCTTCCCCCTCCCGCGTAGATGTCGGTTTTTGTGCCACAAGGTACCCTTTTTCCTTTTTGGGGATTTAGCTCCATCATCATCAATTCGGCGGCTATGGACCAAAAACTCAGCAGACAGTCAGACACAAAGTTACTTTCGCATTTATAATGACGACCGGCTGGCAGAGAGTGGTCTATACCCGCTACTATACAGGCTACTCCGTCAGGGATCTCGGGTTCGAATCCCAGTAGGGGCAGATGGTTGTTTGATGAGTACGAGCATTTTGTATATTCCTATAATATTTATATACATACTAGATGACCCGGCAAACGTTGTTTTGCCATATAAATTATTTATAGGAAAATGACTATTAAAAAATAGGTGTTAGTGATAGAGGAGTGAAAATTTTGTATTGTATGTATTTTTTAATGCCACATTATAAAAAAATTAAAAAATTGTTAGGGGTGGACAACCCTTATTACTTAGGGGTATGAAAAATAGATAGTAGCTGATTCTCCTGATTCGCTAGATAGTAGATGTTTGCTTTCCTACGATGTTTTTTGTGAAATCATACGATAGTAGAAAACAATATAAGCTGACGGTCACCTATCTAGCTTTGACCTTAGGAAGTTATCACTATAAATTGTGAAAAAAAATTTAAACAAAATTTAAAACCGACTCCAAAAAAAACTAAAAAGGATGAAATAATTATACTCATCCCCTAGAAACATATTTTTTGGAGTCGGTGCTTCACTGTCAAAGCTAGATGGGTGACTGTCAGCTTATATTGTTTTCTACTTAGAAGGGTTAGCTTTTATAACTGTTCCTTTTCCTCTCGGTCTGTGTGTAACCTTTTCAGTCGCATCGAGGAGCTCATTATTGTTTTACGTACGTCCAAATCTGACATAATAACTTTTCTAAGCCTCGTTATCTCACTTGTAAACATGTTTTGTTCACGGACTTGTGAATACAAGCAAATTTTTTATACAATTGCCTGTCAGCCTTTATTTTGGTGACGGGTGATGTAAGACCTGAATCTATTGAAATCTTAACTAAAATAACTTACCACGTATTATTTATTTCAGACTTAATGTATTTTTACTGTTTCAAGCTGATTTTTTTTAAATAAGAACCTACTTTATACTTTTAGGTCACAAAAAATTGCTTAAGGTAGGTAAGAACTGTGTCTGGCCTCTAAAGCTCGCAGGTCACATTTGATCAGGTTTGTGGTGGCAAGTCGCCTCCGGCGCTATGTGTCTCTTTATTGTTGGCCCCTTCTTAGGGGCTGCGGACCTTCTGGGGTCGGTAGACAGCTGGCCTCCAAGACAATCTGGTCACCAAATGTGGCCGTATAAGGCACGCCGGTTTGTTCAGTTAGAGTGGGCCCCAAGCCTCACTAAGTCTGCTGTAAGAACTGCGTCTAACACGCCGCAGTCCTAGCATAGGACCAGACCCTCCTTTAAGGAGGAGGTTCGTGGAATGACAGGCCTCTTAAGCTTAGAGGAGAACTGTGTGGGATGGGAGCCTTGCTGCCTTGTCTGTCCCCTTGTAAGCGAAGGCGCTTCAGGCCAGTACTGCATTCCTCCGGGGAGTAGTTATCCAGAATTAGTCGAGCTGCCGGGCAACTGCTAAGCACCCTGGATCTGGTCCTCGTATGCAACCGCTTTAGAAGGACGGTTTTCAGTGGTATTTAGCGACATAACCTTGGAGCCGCCCACAGACACCGGGGTATGAATAAAGCAGTTTTGGTCCAGACAAGTTACAACATGTTTTAAAAATGAAAATTTTTATGAAATCTAACTGCACCAAACAGAAAGCATAGTTTTTTCAATAAAAACAAATCCAAATCGGTTTATTAATGCTAACAAACGTAAAAAAAAATACACAGCCAAATTGATAGCACACACATCGGACGAGATGTCAAGTTTGTAGCGTAGTACTTAGAATGACATAATAAAGTATACTTGTATTATGTTTATTTATGACCATTTAGTTGGAAATTATGCTGGCCTATCTACCGTTATCTCGATATTATGTGATATGCGCTATAAATAACTTGCTGTCCTGGCTTAGTCGCCATATATTAATGAAATTGCTGTTTTGTATGAAGTATTTTGTACAGTTAAAAATCATAAGTGTCACCCTTATGTTATGTTGTCACTTTTTTGTGCTACAAGTAGATGAAAGTTCAGTTGACATATTTTTCAGTGTATGTTTTTGTATTCAATTTGAACCAATTTCTTAGTTGTATAAAAAAAACCAGTCGAATTTTACGTCTGAGTTACTTAGTTTTATTACAGGAATAGATGACCAACAAGCTGACGGCCCACCTGGTGGTAAGTGGTAACCACCGCCTATAGACACCTGCAATTACAAGAAAAAATCACTTGGTATTGCTGGTGCGTTTTCATCCTGAGGCCTAAGATGAAATGCCTTCCATGCCGAGTAATTATACTGGCTACCTTTTCCTTCAATCCGAAACACAGCGAACTGTTTCACGCTTGAAATAAGAAAAGCGGTGGTACCTACCCAGACGACCCTACATACGGGCCTACCACCTAGTGAATTAATAATATTCAGAACAAAGTCTTTTTCGTGTACAAGCCCACCGGCATCTCTTAAGCAATAGAAAGCTTAAATAAATGTCTGCCTAAAATATAACGGCTTATATTCAAAGTGCAGTAGACAAGCAAGATTTTATCAATGGAATTATATTTTTTTATTAAAAGGACATGGCTAATTTCTGCCTAGGTAACTTTCCAGCATTTACAAGAACACCACTAATGTACGGTCTTGGACGTGTCTAATAATAAAACCACTGACTGAAAGTAATATCTTCGATTTATTTTCCCATCAGCAGTCCAGCTATTTGCGTGTCAGTTGTCAATTGTCCTATCCCAATCATGGTCTGTCAGTCACATCAAGTTTAACTTATGTCTTTGTCTTGCAAGGAGGCTGGACGCCGCGACAACTAAGGTATCAAAATAAAATAAGGAATTATCGTATATTTATTAATACTGTAGAACTTCACAGTTTTTCAACTTAAATTAATAGTCCTTAGTGCAAACTTTTTTGTGCAAAAAATTGCACGTGCGTTGTCATCCTGAGGCCTAAGATGAAATGCCTTCCATTCGTTCAGATGGTCCTTACTCACCACGAGAATACATCACTACATAGTAGCAACATAACTGAATACCTGCGGTGGGTAAGGTCGCCAAAGCTCCTTGAGAAAGCGTTATGTCGGGAGCAGGGGGACTGGTCTCCTATGTTGTCAACATACAACGGTTCCTCTTGATTTACTTCGCTGTACACGTGCGACGTATTTATCAAAGCGGAACCGAAAACGTTCCGTTGAGCACAATTTTTACCGCTCTTTTTGACAGTATTTAGATCCAAAGACCTTACTTAGCGCAACTCAGATTGTGCGAATCGTAACGTTTTTGGTTCTGCTTTGATGATAACGTTGGAAATTAGCGCGATCGAGACCCTAAGTAAACATATCCCCTGTTGAGCTGGATATGTTGACAGTCGCTTTATAATAAAATTGATAAAATAATAGTTATTGTATATTAAATATATGTAATTCTAAAAAGTTTTTGATTTCTTAACTCATCCTTGTTTGTTTCGATATAAATTATCTAATTTATATTTTATTTCACTTCATTTTAATGTGTTAATGTATTAAATTAACAAATTAGGCAAATTAATGCAGCCAATGTAAAAACATTGGCTGCATTATTTCATAGAAATGTCATGAAATTATTAAATGAATAAGATGTTTCTGAAAGATGCAATACATTTCTATGAACAAATATAGCCCATGTTTTTTTTTGTTTTTTGTCTTAATGTCAGCACCACCCTGTATAAATAAATGCAATGAAATTTAAATTGTTACAGTAACCGGGCCGTACGCTTATTTGCCACCCTTGTAGTGTATAAAAAAAAAGTAAGATCAACAAAGAACGTAATATATCCGATATCGCACAGACAGACAGACAAAGTTACATTCGAATTTATTCCTACGTTCCTAATGTTTGATAATCCGACGTTTTTGTCTTAAAATCAGTATTTTATCTCTTATCTTACTGTGAGGACATAACTAAATCATAGTTCACTTCGACCCATTGGGATCTGTTGTGCCTCCCCTGCGTTTATATTTCCTGTGTCCAGAATATAGATGCCATTAGCCTTACTATATCTTTAGGCAGAAAGAGCCTGTAGTCTTCTGGCTTTGGATATGCCACTTCCAGAGGACTCATTCTGGTTCTAGCCAGGGCATCACATTGACACAAGAGATGCATTATTGATTCTTGGCATTCACCACATGCTCGACAAAGTTGTGTTGGGGAGAGTTGCATTTTATGTAGCATGTGGTTAGTAGCAAAATGCCCTGTGAGCGCCCCAATCAAGAAGCGAGCTTTTGTTCTACCGTTTGCATAGATTGGTATTTACTCCATCCTCCTACCTTCTCTCCTAGTAAGGACTTGGAGTGTTTTAATCCCGGCATTTTATTCCACTCCGATTTTTGTCTGTTTTTGACATTAAATCAGAAGCGAGAGTCTTTTAGAAGAGCTAGGGAACCTCTCTAAGGAGCGTTACGCCGTACCACAGAATAAATAAAACAGCATAAGTACTTGAGTACATTCTTTCAGAAGAACATATTGGAAACAACAAACTGATATATCAAAACTTGCCAGGCATAAGCAAGCCGGGCTCGGTCTTTCGTTATCAGATTATTATCCGAAATATGTGATAATAAAAAAAAATTGGCGATTTTTGGCTTGTATGAAAAGCTAACTATTTAGACTTGTCCGAATCCGGAATCGAACCCTCGTCTTCTGGGGTCCGGCCAGACGCGATAACTGCTACGGACCGGAGCTGCTAGTACCGGAGCACTAGGTGTTACCTACCATTTTCTTAGCTGTTATTTTCTTAGCGTTACTTTGTAACGTTTTTTTAGCAATTTTTATCTCACTACTCATTGAAATTTAAGATCGGTCGAATCGGTTAGTTCTATTCCAATATTATCGACGTGAAAAGACACGGACTTTTCTGGGCTTTCATTCCGAAAAATTTTGAACAGTAATGTGATACACCTCCTAACAAAGCTAATTAAATAAGATAATCGATTTTATACCAATCCGAAATTTCGTGCTGCCCGTTTGTTTAAAAATTAAAAAAATGTTTCAGCAGAAACTAAGTGCAATTTGCATTTCTTCCTCGTTTTTGAAGATGTAAAATGTGTCAAATGAACATATTATTGCATTGTCTATAAAATATTTGTAGTTTTTACTAAACCTTTAGCTACGGCTCCAGTTTTCAAAAGTAAAAAATAATGGTAGTTTCATTAAAATAAACCCTGGGCTATAAACTTATACCTTATAACCCCTTATAGATAGGATTGCTGTTTTTTAAATGCAAAATTAATTTTTTTAAACCCAGGCTTCATACATTTGTGGTCCTCTCCTTTGCATGAAAACCGTACGGAAACGTAACTAAATTCTTTTTAATAAGTTCTGTGACAGGAATGATACTAGCCTACTTTCTACGAATGATACTCACGGAAACATTTCAAGTGTCTTTCCGAGATTACGCTACCTTCAGCGAAACTAAAAGCACAAATTAGCTTTAATTATAATTTAATTAAATGCCTATTGTGAAGTAATATTCTGAAGCACGATTGTAATATAGGGCCTTTGGATTATGTAACTCTTGCTAGTAATTAAACTTACTTAATTAAAGTCACTTAATCATGCTTTGCGCAGATGCTTTTAATCAGCGACTAGGATTCTCGTGAGATGTAAACTGAGTCCGATTTTCCAACAACTCAACGAACGTATGGACTTTTTTTTTATAAAATAGAAGCTGACGGCCTACCTGGTGGTAAGTAGCTACCGTCGCCTACAGACACCTGCAACAACTAAGAAAAACCGGCCAAGTGCGAGTCGGACTCGCGCACAAAGGGTTCCGTACCATTATATCTATAAACGAGCGTCTACCTGTTGCCGTTATCAATATCGAGCAAAAACAAGCATCACCTTTGTTGTATGGGAGCACCCTTAAATATTTATTTTATTCTGTTTATTAGTTTTGTATTATTTGCTGTTATAGCGGCAACAGAACTACATCATCTGTGAAAATTTCAACTTTCTAACTACCACGGTTCATGAGATACAGCCTGGTGACAGACGGACGGACAGCGGAGTCTTAGTAATAGGGTCCCGTTTTACCCTTTCCGGGTACGGAACTCATAACATCACTAGGTATTGCGGGGGCGTTGTCATCTTAAGGCCTAAGATGAAATGCCTTCCATGCCCAGTAATTGCACTGGCTACGTTTCCCTTCCATTCGAAACACAGAAAAGAATAGAAATACATTTATTCAACGCCACACAAAGTAGGTAAACACATTAACCATATTTAAAAATAAGTAAATTACATTAAGTGACATTGAAAGGACCCCACTCAGCATAGCGAACAGTTTTAAGGCAGAAATAAGAAAAGCGGTTGGTGTTGAGTATATTCAACATACGCACGGGAGGAGACGAACGGGCTCCGGGGGCTTGTGACGTCGTCGCTACGATTGGGAGCTGGGCCCAGCGGTATAAAAGCTGCGGCCGGCCGCGAGCTCACTCTTGACTAGACATTACCGGCATTGTGCATTATTAGTTATTTTTTATGTACCAAATATCTGTTCAATCTAGACGGAAAGTAAATTATTACCAGCAGAAATACAGTCCATTTATACGTCCCAATAGGACTCTAACAATGGTCATTCGAGCCGGATACCTACCCAGACAACCCTACATGCAACTGGCCTACCACCTAGTATGATGTAAGCGCAAAGATTACAAAAAGATACACAGAATAATAGACATACGAATAAAGGCAACTACTTATCTTACTTTTACTTTAAATTTTCTCCCACTTACGCTGAAGTTGTGGAATGAGCTCCCTGCAGAGCTTTTCTCGAACGAGCACAGCGTGGGGTTCTTCAAAAGACGCGTGAAAAGGTTTTTACAGGATCGGCAACTCGCAAGTGATGCCCCTGGTGTTGCAAGCGTCCATAGGCTACGGTAACCGCTTACCATCAGTTGGGCCGTATGCTTGATTGCCACCATAGTGATGTAAAGAATAATATACAAGAACCAAACTCACACCCGTATTCACAAACGACACTATGAGGTCTCACAGTGCCCGCGGACGCACAGGGTGACAAATTCCTATTCATAAACAATACTTGAGTGACAATCGGCACTATGCGTTTGTCATAATGAACACTTAGCTAAGGGAGCCATATTAATCAACGCATAGTGTCGAGCTCACTAAAGAGAATGTAATCACTACGGAGATTACGATAAAAAGCAAACAAACAATAAAATTGAAATGTCAGTCAGTGAAGTGAACTACGTAACACTAATCAACCAATCACAGAGCTATATTCAACGCTATGCGTCCGCATAGTAAATATTCGTTTGAGTATTGTTTGTGAATTGAAAGGCTTGTCAAAGTGAACGCACTGAGAAATGCCTCACTTACTTCGCTTAGTATTGCTCCTTTACTTACATAAGTATCGTTTGTGAATACGGGTGTCAAACATACTCGCATATGATTTGTCTTGCTATCCACAGAGTGTTGATAATACGACAGTAAATCAAAACGGGCTATATTAGTTTTTAGAAATGTTTTTCATCTTTCAAATACTTACATGTTATTTGTTTAATAATTTTATAAAACTTCTATGAAATAATGCAGCCAATGTTATATTATTTCATCGAAATACCATGAAATTATCAAATGCGTAAGATGTATTTTGAAAGTTGCAAAACATTTCTATGATATTGTAGATGGAACATTTCACTGAAAGAAGACATTATTTTAATTTAAACTGCATTCATGGATGATTAAATAATTACATGGTTGAACCGGGAATCGAACCCGCTACACGAGAAAAAGCCTTGTAGCTTTATCATACCGATTGAAAGGCATTATCATAAGGATTATTTTTTGCTAAATAACATAGTGTCAGAAATATAAGAAAGACCATGAATTTTAACATTTTTAATACAAAATTAATCAATTTACGCATCTTTCGGCTCAGGATACGGCTCGGTTTTTTACATACAACCAGGCCAACCAGGTACCTACCTACTAATTTCATATCTCTTTATTATTTTATCATGCACTTAAATTATAATAGGAAAATGATGAGTACTTCTCAAGTAGGTACATTTATTAGTAATAGGTACTTATGATGATGTCAGTAGTATGTCTTTACAGCAATGTCAGCTTTTCATTTTTCTGAACAAAATTTCACATCAAATGGTAAAATTCATGGTCTACCTTTCATTTCTGACACTAAGTTATTTAGCAAAAAATAATCCCTATGATGAAGCCTTTCGATCGGTATGATAAAAGTACAGGGTAATTTTTTTTCTCGTGCAGCGGGTTCGATTATCGTTTCAACCATGTAATTATTTAAAAATCTATAATTGCAGATTAATTTTTTTTTAAATTAAATTAATGTCTTCTTTTAGTAAAATGTTCTATCTACAATATTCAAGGTACTTTCCCACCATGTGTCATGGCCGTGGGACGCCCTGCATAACCTTCCGGTCTGGTTTATTTCTATACCTATTAGCGTGGGCAGCGACCCCACGCAATCTGTCTCGCCTCCTATTGGTTGATACTATCTTCTAGTACTCCTCAAGTGTCAATGACGTCGTACTAATATTGTCGTTGTCGGCAAAAATCTCCACGAACTTTTGAAACTAAGAGGTTCTATCAATGATCTAAGGAGATATAAGTTGAAAATGTCCAATGTTTAAATAGGCTGTACAACGTCGCCGTCATGACACTGAACACTAAATAAATATATGATGACCGGCTGGCCGAGTGGTCTGTACCCCAGGCTACTCGGTCAAGAGGTCCCGGGTTCGAATCCCGGTAGGAACAAATGTTTGTATGATGAGTGTTGAGAATCAACCTTTTTAGTTATTTATTACCTACTGTGCTCTATGTTTTTCTATTCAAAATATTGTTACATTGATTTATGTCATATCTTTTACAAAAATTATAAATGGTGTGAGGAAAAATATATTCTATTTTAAAAGAACCTGCAACCTTTGATTCCTTACATTATCTGGCGACCGTGACAGGACCCGAACCTGCAATCTTCGGATTCCTTACATTATCTGGCGACCGTGTAAAATAATAATGGAAAGCCTTAGAAAACAACGTTCGATCTCACGCAGATTTTACACTCTTGCGGAACGAGACTTGGAGGACGCTTTCGAGGAAGATTCCGGTAAAAATGTTCATGCTATGTACAAAATTGCCAAACAGAAGGCCGAGGAGCTATTTCGCGTGGACGACCAGATTAAAGAGCTGTGGTTTAGAGACACAGAAGCGAATGAGGAAACTATATTTGCTGACCTCCAAACCGCAGAATCATACAATTCCAGGTGGACAATTGTGAGTACTAAATATTGTCGTAATTATGCCGTTGATGCTGACGCGATGCCCTACGATGCAGTCACAGTAAGGTCGCAATCTCATAAGAGTAACGCTGGTTCTGTAAAGTCGCTACAAAGACGTTTCGTATTGCCAAAAATAGAATTACGTAAGTTTGACGGCGATATTAATAATTGGATAGCGTTCTGGGGGCAATTTTCAAAGATTCATAATGACCCTGATATTGATGACGGCGACAAGTTCCAATATTTAGTGCAAGCGACTGAGCCCGGATCGAAAGCAAGGGAGCTTGTTGAAAGTTTTCCCCCATATGCCAAAAATTATAAAAAGGCTATCGAGCAATTGAGAGACAGATTTGCAAGAGAAGGCCTACTGATAGAGAATTATATTCGAGGGCTTCTGCAGCTAATTATGGCTCGTGATAAAACCATGTCTCTATGTAGTTTATATGACAAACTGTCTACCCACATCGAAGCTCTTGACTCTTTAGATGTGACATGTGACAAGTACGCCTTCATGCTTTTACCGATGGTAGAGTCTGCTATCCCGATTGAGACCCTACGAGCTTGGGAGAGAACAAGAAGCAGAAAAGAGGATAACCAGCTCACAGCATTTATGGAGTTCTTGAAAAGAGAAGTAGAAGGGGAAGAACGCATTGCTATGTCGCGTGAATTTGCCGAGAGTAATTCGAGTACCTCGCGTAGAGAACCCACAGCGGCATGCATAGTAGCAAGCGAAAATAAGAAAGACGATAAAGAACGAAAGGACAGGAACTGCGTCTGGTGTGACAAGTCCTCGCATAGTGCATTAGAGTGTTTTAGACTTTCTAAGCTTAGTTTGGATGAAAAGAAAGAGCACTTGAAGAAGAAGAATGCATGCACTATATGTTTAAGAGTCGGTCACTATGCCAAAAAATGCAGGAGTTTCCCAAAATGCCTAGTTTGTTCGAGAAGACATACAGTACCGATGTGTCCCAGCATCCATAACATGAGCAGTAGTGAACGGGAAGAACCAAGTTGTAGTAGTAGTTCTAGTACTAATGCCCCTCAAGTAACCCTATGCCAGAAAAATAGTACTACTTTATTGCCAACTATAGCTTTGTATATAAGTTATAATGGTAGGAAAATTTTAACTAGGGCTCTGTTTGACAGCGGCGCACAAAAGTCCTACATTAAATTAAACTTGGTACAATCTCTAGGTATGTGCAGCACTGACAAAGAAGAAGTCAGCCATTGTTTGTTTGGAGGAACACAAATAAAGAAGGGTACGTATTGTATATATAATTTTGATATCTGTAGTGTATATAATAATTTTGTTTTTCCTATGTCAGCTTTAGGTTTAAAGCAGGTTACAGGGCCATTGCCCAAACTACACTGTCCAAATACTGTTAATAAACTTCGTAGTCTTAATATTTACATTTCTGACATCGGTAGCGACGTGACTGATGTTGGATTGTTAATCGGAGCGGACGTATATGGATATCTACTATCAGGGCAAGTTACACAAGTTGACAGTGGTCTATTCGCAATTGAGACTAAACTGGGGTGGTGTCTACAAGGCCCTACGTCGTCCAGTGTTTCATGTAGCATTTCAAACAACATATCGGTCAATTTCAATATTTCAGATTTTTGGGAACTTGAAACGTTAGGTATTAGAGCGCCTCGGGATAATTATGCAGAGGAAAATTTTACTAATACCTTACAGTTTTTCAGAGAAACTATCACTACCAATAGCGAAGGCCGTTATGAAATATCGCTACCATGGAAAGAAGGATTTCCGGAGGACTTCGGGGACAATAATAGAATGCGATCACTGAAACGGTTATGGTCTGCAACAAAAAGGTTAGATAGTTTGAATTATTTAACTAAATATGACCAAGTTTTCAAAGACTGGATGACAGAAGGGATTATAGAAGAAGTAGATGGAAATGAAAGTGGATTGTACTTACCACACCACGCAGTCATAAAAGAGTCCAGCACCACTACTCCGGTCCGACCTGTTTTTGATGCTTCCGCGAAAGATAGCATGGGCAATTCCTTAAACTCGGGTCTTGAAAAAGGTATAAATATGTTAGAATTAATTCCTAAATTATTGATTGATTTTAGACTTCATGAGATAGGTATTACAGCAGATATTCGGAAAGCATTCTTACAGATATCTATTAAGGCAGAGGATAGGGATTATTTGCAATTCCTGTGGTGGCGAGACATAAATAACCGTAAGGATTTAGTTACTTACCGTCATAAGCGCGTTGTGTTTGGTGTCACTTGTTCACCGTTTTTATTAGCGGCAACTATAAATTATCATTTAGATAAAATAGATGATGACCGAAAGCCTGTCGCACATAAACTAAAATCTTCATTTTATGTAGATAACTGTGTGACTAGCGCGGGCTCAGTAGAAGAATGTAAAATATTTATAAATACTGCGAAAGAGTTAATGGACGAAGGCAAATTTGATCTCCGTTGCTGGGTTACGGGGCCTAACGAGGACAGTAAGGTCTTATCTGTCTTAGGTTTAATTTGGGAGACAAAAGAAGATTGTCTTCGGACTAATGTAAAGCTTAAAGTAGTCAAGGAGAATTTAACAAAACGACTACTTCTTTCTTACGCTAATAGTATTTTCGACCCAATAGGCTATACAAGTCCAGTGTCTTTATTACCTAAACTATTACTACAGAGGAGCTGGGTATTGAATTTAAATTGGGAAGATCAGCTACCCGTAAACATAAAGAATGAGTTTGTTCAGTGGCTTGAGAAAATTGAACACTTAAATAAAATTAACTTACCTCGCCGATTAACTGTACATAATGTAAATAGTTGTAATAATACACTTCATATTTTTTGTGACGCTAGCAAAAATGCTTATGCAACCTGTATATATCTAAGAAGCGGATTTGAAGACGATGCATGTGTACAGTTAGTGTTAGCGAAGTCGCGGGTAGCACCTGTAAAAGAGTTGTCGTTACCTCGCCTGGAGTTGATGGCGGCTGTCATTGGGGTACGGCTATACCAGCAGGTCAAACAGAGTTTCGAAACGCAAAATATACAAGTAGAGGCAGTCTTCTGGTCTGATTCATCAGTGGTGTTAACATGGATCAAAACCGAAGGTTGTTGGCCAGTCTTCGTGAAAAATAGAGTAAAGGAGATTAGGCAAGTGAGCGTGTCAAGTCAATGGCGTCATGTTCCAGGCACCTTGAATCCAGCGGACTTACCTTCACGAGGTTGCGATGCGATGCAGCTGCGTTATAGTCGTTGGTGGGAAGGGCCACAGTGGCTGAAGGAGGATCCCTCAAGTTGGCCAACCACGTCATTTGACATTATTGATGCACAGTCGCTTAGTATAACTCCTGTCGCTACGAGTGTAGCTTGTGAATATTTTTCGAGTGCCTTTAATTACTTTTCTAAGTATCCAAAAATTATAAGAACTTGCGCTTGGATATTTAGATTTGCTAATAATTGCAAGAGTAAAGATGGTAGAAGAACTGGCGACATACATTTTGTAGAGTACACTGCCGCAGAGAAAGTAATATTTATAATCCTGCAGCGAGAGTATTGCTCTGATATTAAATGTAAATACAACCTTAAACTTTTTAGGGATCAGGATGGGCTCCTTAGAGTACAAACACGTTTGGTTCTAAATAGGACAGAATCGGAGAATTTCAAGTATCCCGTTTTGTTACCTGGAGAATCAAAAGTTGTACATAAATTAATAAACCATAAGCACGTTTCTCTACAACACGCTGGGACAGCAACTCTACTGTGCAACCTTAGAGAAAGTTATTGGGTTAGAAGGTGGGTAAAGAAAATTGTTCACGACTGTACTCTTTGTCGAAGGTTTAAGTGTAAAGCTGCAACTGCACCAATGGCTCCACTCCCAGAGAACCGAATCAAAAATTCGAAGGCCTTTCAGGTGACAGGCATAGATCTCTGTGGACCTTTGATCTTGAAATCCTGTAAGAAGGTATGGATAGTATTATTTACGTGTGCGGTTTACCGCGGAGTACACTTAGAACTTGTGGAATCATTGTCCACTGAAGCTTTTATGATGAGTCTACGCCGTTTTATAGCTAGAAGAGGCAGAGTCAATGTGATTTACACCGATAACGGTACAAACTTTGTCGGGACTAATAATTTGTTAAGAGCAGTAGACTGGGGTAAAATTCAAAATTTCTCTACAGTTAAGGGGATCGAGTGGAAATTTAATGCGCCTAGCAGTCCTTGGTGGGGAGGCTTTTGGGAAAGGCTTGTGCGCACCGTCAAGGAGATACTTCGTCGCATGTTAGGTAAGTCATCTCTTAACCACGTAGAGCTAGAAACGCTGTTGTGTGATTGCGAGGCCACTATAAATTCTAGGCCATTAACGTTTATAGCAGATGACACGGAATGTCTACAACCGCTAACTCCTAACAGCTTTATGCAAGATGTTTCAGAAACAGACGTGCCTGACTTAGACCAGGTGGACGCGGCCGACCTGAATACAAGACATCGCTACTTACAGAAGTTGAGAGCTGATTTTAGATCTCGATTTCGTAGCGAATATTTAGGTAGCCTCTTGCAGAAACCGCAAAAAATTTTTGCTAACAGCTTAAATCAGGGCGATGTTGTATTGTTGAATACCGACAATAGACGTCATCTTTGGCCATTGGCTATAGTTCTAGAATGTTTAAAAGGTAGGGATGGCAATGTGCGTTCTGTCAAACTAAGAACAGTCAGAGGTTCGATTTTAGTACGGCCCATACAAAAGTTATACCCCCTTGAAGTACAGGGTGGTTTACAATTGCTATAGTAGGTATTAATGTTTATTCCTAATGAGTATTATTTTTCTGGCCGGGAGGATGTTGAGAATCAACCTTTTTAGTTATTTATTACCTACTGTGCTCTATGTTTTTCTATTCAAAATATTGTTACATTGATTTATGTCATATCTTTTACAAAAATTATAAATGGTGTGAGGAAAAATATATTCTATTTTAAAAGAACCTGCAACCTTTGATTCCTTACAATGAGTACGGGCATTTGTTTACGAGTCATGGATGTTTATATGTTTATTTAGTATATTTCTAATATTTATATACATATTATTATCATAATTTATCCGTTATCTAGTATCCATAACACAAGCTCTTAATGATGCTTACTTTGGGCTAGGTAATAGGTGTGAGTGTATAATTATTATTATTATTATGTTGCAGCCATTGAACGCCGGCATCCAATCAAACGGCTGAAAGACAACTAGGCAAGTCATTGAGCGCAACGTTTAAGCAGATGGCTGGACGTCATGTCAGCCGTCTGGTTAAATTAGTAATTCAATTGGACGCCTAGGCAGGTCGTTTAAATCGAAGAGCTTTTGTGTAACTGATTAAGTGATTGGTAGGTTTAAGGTTATGTTTAGCGACCACAGATGAAAAAATAACCTTGAACCCACCAATCAAACCAAAACTCTTCGGTACAAGACGATCCTTTCAATACGCCAAGTCGTTAAACGTTATGTGAGTCTAATTCAATTAACTATCGGGCTAGACATTTGATTGAATGCCGGCGTTTAATCAACGGGCTAGGCATACAACTAAACGGTGAATTAAACCAGATGGCAGTGACATATACTTACTCGTACCTACATACTTTTAATTAACATTGAGTGACTCAAAATGTAAATATTTTTACACATAAACATATACATTGACACATAGATAGACACATTAGGCGACCGGCTGGCCGAGTGGTGTGTACCCCTTACTTACAGTCTACTCGGTCAGGGATCCCGGGTTCGAATCCCGGTAGGAGCAAATGTTGTATGGTGAGTACGAGCATTTGTTCACGAGTCATGGATGTTTATATGTTTATTTAGTATACTTCTAATATTTATATACATATTAGTATCAATATGTATCAACAAAAGCTCTGATAAAGATGCTTACTTTAGGCTTGATAATAGGTGTGAGTGTAATGATTATTATTACTATTATTATTATTGGAACTTTGTCTAGTAAAGTGTAATAATTTCAAAGTCCAATTAAGATACTGTCTCAAAACTTAACAATAATGCACAGCATAGGTAATATACACATTAAACTACATTAATTGTGTGCGTTGTAGAAGTCCAAAATACGACAGTAAATTAAAACATGGGCTATATTAGTTCATAGAAATGATTTGCCACTTTTAATAGTGTAAACGTGCAAGATCTGTTTATATACCAAAATAAATGTATACGCATCCTATATAATATAAAGCAGACCGATAGCTTGCGACCATATTTTAAGGGTAATAAAATCATGACATTAACCTCAATTTATATAATGGAAATATGCAAATTTGTAAGACAACAATCTAAGTTTTTCCAAAAAAATCAGACCAAATACGACGTTTTCTAACTAGAACTGAACATAACCTCTTATTACCGACTTCTAAATTAAAAATACACAGCTCAAGCCCAAATGTAATGGCAGTTAAAATCTATAATAAATTACCTGACAAATTAAAACCAGAAAAGCAAGACAGAATTTTCTTTAATCAATTAAAAATACAATTACTGAATAAATGTTATTATAATATTGACGAGTTTTTTAACGATAAAAAAATGTAAGCCATGCATAAAATAAATTAAATACCTGCTTATTTACTGATCGGCGATAAATTAATTGACATTATGAATTGACAATTTGAACTGACATTTTTAATTGACATTTTAACTCACTAGTGATATATATTCAAATTTCTCTGTATATTTGACTAAACAAATATTATTCTACTTATTATATTGACATGTTGTAGTAGATTATTTCAATTATTGTTTTTATTCTTATTAATTTTCAAGACTTGAAATTTAATATGAAATTAGGAATGAATATTGCGGTAACCTTAAAGGATTCATGTTTGACACTATTCACTTTTACCATCATTGTATACAACATGAGAGCAATAAATAATTGAATTGAATTGAATTGATAAACCTCATATTAATTTGATAATTTCATGACATTTGTATAAAATAATACAGCCAATGTTAGGTATATTATTCTATACAAATACCATGAAATAATCAAATGAATAAGATGTAATTAAAATATTATATCTAAACTAGAAAAAAATCACGTCCTGAGGCGGGAATCGAACCCGCGACCTTTCGCAATCCGGGCGACTGCTCTAACCAACTGAGCCACCCAGGACTTGGAATCCCTGTGAAATTCCTCTGCGTTATGAGCTAACGTCCACCCTACAATGTCGTTCTATTTCAACATCCGAAACGAGTATTTTTACAAATTGGGGCAGTGCTTTCAAATATTCTTAATTGATTCACTCGTTTCGGATGTTGAAATAGAACATTTCGACATTGTATTGTCACCATTTGTGTGTCTCAAAATCAATTATTTTTCTTTCTTACCGAAAACTTTACTTAAAAATATGTTCAGAGTACAATCTCAGTATATTCTTCATTCGTAGATGTAAGATTAATGTTTCAGTGACGTCAACGTTATACTAGACTACTATTAGACTTCGCGGAAATTTAAAAGGGTCGACTGAACGACTTCTCCTCGTCTACTTGAGGAAGATATCTTTAGATGACAGTCGAGTGTGCGCTTGAAATCGACAAGAGTAAATTACAAAGTGATGATAAAGAAAGAACACATCTAAATGAGTTCCGGAATCGCTTAGCGTCACGCTCGCGTATGGTGCGTACTACATAATACATTCCCATTTTCATTTAATGAAAGTAAGGTATATCCAAATGAGTGGATACACCTGATGAGAGGCGGCAAGAAGAGTCCTTATACGAAGACAGCTAGTGCAGCAAAAACATACTACTTAACACGCTTAACCGCCTCTGTGGTGGTGGTAGTGGTTGAGACCACCTGCGTCAGATCTAGAGGTCCGGGGTTCGATTCCCGTGGGGGCAGAAATTTTCTGCTCGGTTTGGTTGGTGGTAGGGCTTTTCTAAGTCCGCCTAGCTACTACCATCTTACCTAAGTCTGCCACCATAACAATAATGTTTGCATTGTTGTGTTTCGGCTCCTATCTTACCTCCAACTGGAGGTAAGATAGCCAGTTCCTCTGTAGTTGAGGAATCCGGGTGTAGCTCGCTTCCATCGTCGGCCTTATCTTTATTAACTATCAGGTGAGATGAAGGCCAAGAGTTACCCCGTTAAGGTTAAAAAAAAACGTTACGGGACCCAACGTCAAAAGACGGCCCTAATAATTAAATAACGGATGGCACAACGCCCATCGACGATTGACTTTGAGCTTTCGTGTATGCTGCAACGTCAACGAACGGATCACGCCAATACAATATATGCTAGAGTGACGTATTAGTGCCGTATTGCCATATATTACAGATGTATAGCGTCATATTATAAAATACAAAGTCGACACCTTCTAAGCTTTAATGAAAAGAATGCTTGATTCCTTTAAGAACAGACTATATTATAGTGACAACGCGTTAATTGAAAAAGTGTATAATGACGTCTACCTAAAAAGTAATGATTTTATCATGAGCTATGGCTTGTGACTACGCAGAATGTGTATTGTTATGATTCTATTGATTGACGATTGTATATTACATAAAAATAATTTGACATAATTTTATTTTAATTGTGTTTTATGGGTCTAGTTTTGTGATTCACTTAAACAGTGCCTGAAATAAAAGATATTTCATTTTTTTTATTTATATAAAATGTTTTGAGTTGCTAGGAAGAACCACACACACATGTAAAAGTGTTCCACACTGTGACAAAGCCGCAGGGAGGGTGTTTGTGTACGAGTCCCCCCGCTTTAGTCAGTACGTGAGTGCTGGTAGGCCACGTCGCGTAGTATCCTAGATATAATTGGGATGTTGCCTAAGTTTGAATATGGCGCTATTTTTCACAAATTGGGAAAATATACGCTACTGTTACCCATAAAATCAATTCAGATTTAAAAGTTATAGAATATTCTTGAAGTTTACTTTTTAGAAAATTTATAATATTGGTATTTTTTTTCCAAAATTTATTAAAAATGTTGATGGTATTACATAGCTAACATCAATTAAAACAACTATTACTACATCCACTTTGAATAAAAACATACATATTACATAGTTATTATTGATTTTGTCAATATATTGCCAATCCATACATTTTGTAGTAATAAAGGAACATGTGACGTCACCTGTTCCGTAGATTTTCTATGGAGCGTTTTTGGACGATACGCCCCTACACATCAAACATACCACTGTATCTCTGAACAATTGATCATAAGCATACTATTTCCTCTGCAATATTTCTTCATCAGTTATAAACTTATTATTTATGAAATAAATAAAAAAATGTCAACTACCCCATTATATATTACTACGTCATAACGTTCACAAGCGGTCACACATCATCGCTAAACGGTCTTCATAAATGTATGGGATGATCATGTCCGTTTATGGACGTCGTGTCCCGAAACGTGCTAAGCCGCCTAAGGTGCCTTTTCACGCATTAGAAGGAACCCATGTTAAAGAAGGAAGTTATATGTGCTGGCAAAGAATTCCATGTTTTGCTGGTACTACAAAGAATCGAAAAACTAAATTCCTTCGTGCGTGATGTTTTAATTTGGGAATCCGCAAAGGCCCCCGGGAGTATATGACCACCATGGCCTCTCTTGTGCAAGAAGTGCAGGTCGATTTTCACGGCATGCTGAAATCAATGATATCATTCGTCGGGCTCTCGCTACTTTCGGGACCCCTGCTGCTCTGGAGCCTAACGGCTTAGCGCGCGATGATGGGAAGAGGCCTGACGGCATGACTCCTGTGCCTTGGAAGATGGGTAGGTCTTTGGTGTGGGCCGCTACTTGTGTCGACACCTTAGCCATGTCCCATCTTCCAAGTACCTCGTCGACACCAGGATCGGCTGCTGCTTCCGCTGAAGCTCTTAAACAGCGCAAATATGCTGGCTTATCTAGAGAATACATATTTGAGCCATTTGGAGTTGAGACATTGGGACCTTGGGGTCCAGGTGCTCACCGACTGTTTAGGGACTTGCAGATCGTTTGTGTGAAACTTTAAGTGACAAAGCACGCACTAAACACTCTGCAGGGTTCCTCCTGGACAGTATTCGCATGGAATAAAGATTCTTTGGGAGTCTTCATTTGCCAGCAGTCTCATCGAAACCTTAGAGCGCTGTCTCTAAAAGCACTGCGGGGCAACACGCTCGCGACATCTCAAGACAGTGGGGTAACCAGCGGATACCCCAGTCCCACTGCCACGGCTTATTAGGGACGAATGAGGCGGTGACCCTGGTGAGTTCTGGGATATTGGTAATATTTACAATAATATAACCAGAACTAACATTTATGTGGTAACCACAATGAGAAATTATCGTCAGATATTACTTGTGTAGTTCCTGAAACTCAGTAACCAAACACTTTTGAGCTACTCATAATTAATGTTATGGGTACTTAACAATAATTTGAGACAATTATATTATTATCACCGATTTAATAGCCTGATTCGGCGACTTTTCGTTATTTATTTGTCAGAAATTCTCTCGTAAAAAGGAGACGGACTTTTTTAGACTTATTTTGAACAGCAATGTGATATACCTCTTTACAAAGCGAATGAAAGAAGCTACTCGATATTAAAGCAATCGGATTTTTCGAGCTGCACGTTTGTCTAATAATATGAAAAATGTTCCAGCAGAAAATAAGCGCTGATCCCTTTTTTCCCTCGTTTTTCAAATCGTAAAACATGTTAAATCCACCTATTGTTACATTGTCTATTAAATATTTAAAGTTTTTACTATAATTTGCGAGGAGCTCGGTGGCGTTGTGGTTTGAGCGCTCTGGTTTCGATTACGAAAACAAAGCAACTTTCACCATGGTTGATCACGTGATGGGTCAATCAAAATTTCTCATCCGTGCTTCGGAAGGCACTTTAAGCCGTTAGTCCAGGTTGTTAATGCAACCACTCTAACCCACCAACCCGCATTGTAAACTTCTCAATGTTTCTCCCATATAGAAAGGCGTATGCCCAGCAGTGGGACGTATATAGGCTGGTGATGATAACTATAATTTTAGCTGCAGCTTCATAATTTAAAAGTGAAATGTAATCGTTGTCATATTAATGGAATAACTCACTAGGTGGTATACCCGTATGTAGGGTCGTCTGGGTAGGTACCACCGCCTTTCTTATTTCAGCCGTGAAACAGTTCGCTGTGTTTCGGATTGAAGGGAGGGGTAGCCACTGGGCATGGACGGCATTTCATCTTAGGCCCCAGGATGACAACGCACCTGCAATATCAAGTGATTTTTCCTTGTTATTGCAGGTGTCTATAGGCGGCGGTAACCGCTTACCATCAGGTGGGCCGTCAGCTTGTTTGTCATTTAGTTGTATAAAATAATAATAATAATAACACAACTATAGTATGGCATTTTTCAGGTTCGTCTCAAAAATAAACGGAGGCCTTTTTTTTTATATGCACAAAAATATAAATAATTATACCTTTTTAAACACTCTTAATTTTCATTTTAACATTATGATAAATATTTGAAAAATTATTTACACATAAAAATATCTGAACGAGAAAAAATTCACGTCCTGAGGCGGGGATCGAAGCCGCGACCTTTCTCAATCCGGGCAACTGCTCTAACCATCTGAGCTACCCAGGACCCAAGTCCTAGCCCTGTGAAATTTTTCTAGTCTATCTGTATTTGCGTTATGCTAACCGTCTACCCTACAAAGTCGAAATGTTCTATTTCAACGGTTATACGGTCATTTTGGTTAAGTTGGGCATTGCTTTCAAATATTCTTAATTTCCCTTCCTTTTCGGGGTTCGATCCCTGCCTCAGGACGTGAAATTTTTTTAGATTAGATATTTTTATATTTGTCTTTTCATACTTTATAGGTAGGACTGCTGTTAAAAATTAAAATTATTTTAAGCCCAAGCTTAATACATATTGTGGTCCTCTCCTTTCAGTTGAAAATATTACTTATTACCAGAGGTCGGAATTAGGTAGAGCTATTTATGTACTTGCATCGAAATGTTGATATTAATATGGTTCTTCCTGGGATTTCAAATTTTGCAACTTCGGACATCCGATGTTGTTGTTGTAATTTAGGCAATTTTGGCGTGCAGTAGTTCAAATGATGTAAAAGTATAAAACTTTTTTATTTAATAAATCACGGTATTTTTCCGCTCTTTAATTTTTTTTTAGGGATTTGAGGCACATCCACTTTCATCTTTCGCTGTATGAAATCAGTGTAAGTACATAAAAAACTCTACCTAATTCCGACCTATGCTTATCACTATTATCCCGCTGGTTTTGTTTACATATTCCGTTATCACTATAGTCACCGAAAAGATATTGTTCATCTTGCACAGGTGTGTGATCCGTGGAGCCGTGTTTTTGTTACAATTTATTTTCATGTTTTTGCCTTCCTTATTACCATTTTGATTAATTTACCTTAAGAAGCATTAGGAAGGAATTTGGGGACGTTTGTTTAAATTGTTACTGTAAATACCTACTTAATATTATTATTTTCACTCATCTCCCTCTGCGCTTTAAATTATTTATTATATCCGTAATATGAAACCAGAAGTTAAGCGCAATATTTACTCGGTTCTTTTGATATTACATAACGTTCATTAAATACTTAATTTTAAGTTTATTTTTAATGAAGATTTATTTTGTTTCTGTTTAATTTCTTGTTAATTTGTCAAACCTCGTGTAACCCTGGAGAACTTATGACAATATTTATATACATAATGTTAAGAAAATTAAGAATAATGAAAAACCAATTTTGTCTCGAATCTGTTGCATAACAACAGGTTAGAGATGTAGATTTACGTTGCTTTCTTATCATCAATCATACTTGAAGTGACCGTTTAGTCAGACGTCATTGATCCTATTCATAAAATGTCTGAGTTTGAGTCCCGGTAGGTGCAAAAGTTTGTTCAAAAAATTTTCAAATTTTGTTAAGGAGTCATAGTCGCGAGTGTGTTCATTATTTATTAGAAAACTATCTAAGCTATAAGTTGACATTCTTTAAGCACTGAGCCACCGCGGAATCCAGAATTAAATTTATTCATAATTCATTGATCTATAGACCTATAGTATATAAGCCGACGACCGCTTGGCCGAGTGGTCTGTAACCCAGGCTACTCGGTCAAAAGGTCCCGGGTTCGAATCCCGGTAGGAACAAATGTTTGTATGATGAGTACGAACATTTGTTTACGAGACATGGATGTTTATATGTTTATTTAGTATATTTCTAATATTTATATACATATTATTATCATTATTTCTCCGTTATCTAGTATCCATAACACAAGCTCTTAATGATGCTTACTTTGGGCTAGATAATAGGTGTGAGTGTATAAATATTATTATATTATATTATATTATTAGATCATATATAAGCTTTTTATTTTTTATTTTAACGTCTGCCTTCGAAATGTAAAAGCGGTAGTGTCTTTTAGGCCTGAGGTGTCAAAAGACGGCGAAATGTTTCATGGAGACTTATTTACCACCAACAGTTTTTTTCGAACATACATACACACACGAAAAAGTACAACCATGTTCTACTTCTAGCTTTTTTGTCAAGAAAAGCTCCAACTCATCGTTGTTGACGTTCAAAAAATATTGTGGGATAGAAATAAACATGTTAACATGAAATTAATCAAATTATCAAGTACGCATCATCATACCCGCCTGATGTCCACTGCTGAACAAAGGCCTCCCCCATCGATCTCCAAATGGAACGGTTCTGCGCAGCCTGCAACCAACGGCTCCCCGCGACCCTGACCTGTATCCCTAGCACAAACATTTTTATATTTCGAATCGTAATCGTAACGTTCACGCACGCTTAAAACTTCAAACATCAGCCAGGCAAAAGCTAACGTAACTACTCGATACGATGGTGATTCGACATTTAAGAGCCACCGCACATATACAATTTCAGGTTGGCCAACTATCGAACAACTAAATTGCGTGCTTTCATATGCCGCACACTTCGTCGACTAAGTTGGTGGACAGTGTTGCTAGCGCGGTGAAGTCTGCGATAAAATGCGGAAAAACAACGCACTTCTTAACATAATAAAAAGAAGACGAAAACAGAACAAAACATTTAGGGTGCATCCGATATTAAGTGACAGATTAGAGCGTGGGAAACATCATACCTTACATTTTAAACTGAGATGTTAGCCAGATAAGTTTTTTAAGGGCTTGCCTTTTTTGGACTTCGTCGATCAGCAGTTCAATTTTTCATTTGTTACAAGAAGAGAATGCAGAGATCATCTGGCTGCGGCGGCTGCGTGCCTGTCGGCAAAAATCCAAGCGTGGGGAAATCACGCGCACGGGTCTGGTCACACTGCATCTTACCGTGCGACTGACCAACTAAGTTGTTATAGTGTGCGGGCGGCTATCGGCCGATAGTTCGCCAACTATTTAGTTGAACGACTTAGTTGATATTATAATGTGCGGGCTATCATAAGATTCTATGCATATTAGACATTCTGCGATTTAGTTGGCCAACTTGAAACTGTATACGTGCGGTGGCTCTAAAAGTGTTCATGCTAGAGGTACAGGTCGTCTGAACTAATTACTCATAAAACCTGTTAATTAATAAACCTTTGTCTGAGGTAGATTATTGATGTTACAATACAATAATAAAATTGACAATATAATTATTTCTGTTACGAAGATACGTAGCTTCTTTCCATAAAAGTCTATAAAGTAATCTAAGAACTGTAAACCTATAACGCAGCGTTTTAACGTTTTAACGCGCGTTTTAATGCGTTGTAGGTTTACACTCCTTGGAGGATTAAGTGGTAATCGAATCGATAAATACTATAAAATTATAATTGAAAGAATACCGCGGATAAATAATAATTATATAATTATTATTTATCCGCGGTGATAAATCTAAGATAAATAATAATTATATAATTATTATTTATCCGCGGTGACGCAAGGTTACACCATAATTTAACACTGGTAAGCTTTGTAATAGCGGTCGAAGGTCAAACAGCTCACCTACACAAATACAAACACAAATATGTATTGATATCAATACATTGTAATTTTGATTAGTAAATATACTGGCCTTATTCAATTAAGTTTCTGTAAACTGGTCCGAGGGCTAGGTGATATGTTTAAGTCTAACGAATTTCTACTATCCTCATATTTCACCACATACAAGTAGATCATAGTAGTGAATTAATTTAATCGAATTAAAAAAAACCATCTCCAAAAAATACACCACACTAAACGAACGTTCAAATGAGTTTTTTCCGTATCTGGTCTCAAAGCCGTGCTCTGTAGATATACTTTGCAAAGACAAGTCCGCCTTGTCGTTTGCTGTTTTGTCATTGTGGAATGTATCTACGGGAAAATAACTTTAAGGTCGTTTACGTCGCACGATTTTTCATAGAATCTTTCAAATTGAAAATTGAAATAATCTTTATTTCATGTAAAAGCCAAAAGCCATTTTCATTTATACACCTTGTTCGATGCCTTTTTTTAGGTAAATAAATACCTGTATCAGGAAGTATCGCTCTTCTATAACTAGCTTAAACATATTTATTATTACTTACATGAAATATACTAAAAACACAACATTATTCAATAATACTATACCGAATACTGTACCATATAATATAATGTTTAAGTCAACAAAGTTAACAAAAATAATAATTAGCACAAAAGTTATGCGGGTAGACTCAACATATTTTAGTAATGCGTGAGTAACAAAACAATCTCCTGTTAAATTATGGTACAAAGTTAGTTTCGCGTGGTCCAAGACATAAGTTTTTGACATGTTACAAAATACACTATTTTTAAACACTATTTATGTTATTTCGTGCGGTGAGTGTGTGTTTCTCTCTCTCTCTCTCTCTGTGTGTGTGTGTGTGTGTGTGTGTGTGTGTGTGTGTGTGTGTGTGTGTGTGTGTGTGTGTGTGTGTATTCTGTTTCTTCATAACTGATTGTTTTTAGCCACTCAGTTACTCTCACTTTGCAATCATAGTATTGATGTGAATAAATATTTAGTATTTTATTTATACTATTATATAAATGCGCAGATTGGTTGGAAAATTGGTTTGCTGAGAAAGATGTCCTACATTTACCTACTATGACGACTTTATTATTCCGTCTTCTATTTAAAATTCTTTTGTCATACTTAACACTTTTTTGAAGTTTTAAAATAGTATGTAGAATATACAATTTCCGTACAGATAATAGCTGAGTAATATAAAACTAGAAAAATTTCACGTCCTGAGGCAGGAATCGAACCCGCGATCTTTCGCAATCCGGGCGACTGCGCTGGCCACTAAGCCACCCAGGACTTGGGACATTCCTGTGAAATTCCTCTAGTCTATCTGTATTTGCGTTATGAGCTAACGTCCACCATACAATGTCGAAATATTCTATTTCAACATCCGAAACGAGTATTTTTACAAATACCTACGATTCGGTTAAGTTGGGGCAGTGCTTTTAAATATTCTTCATTTTTGATTTAAACATTATTATAAATGTTTGAAAAATTACTTAGTAATTAAAATATAATAAAACTAGAAAAATTTCACGTCCTGAGGCAGGAATCGAACCCGCGACCTTTCGCATTTCGGGCGACTGCTCTGACCACTGAGCCACGCAGGACTTGGGATATCCCTGTGAAATTCTTCTAGTCTATCTGTATTTGCGTTTGCACTGCCCCGAATCGTAGGTATTTGTAAAAATACTCGTTTCGGATGTTGAAATAGAATATTTCGACATTGTAGGGTGGACGTTAGCTCATAAACGCGACTGCTCTGACCACTGAGCCACTTCTGACCAGTTTTATTTTATTTTAATTACTAAGTAATTTTTCAAACATTTATAATAATGTTAAAATAAAAAATTAAGAATAATAGCTGAGTACTTAAGTAAAGCATCTGCGTAGAGTATCTGTATGGTTTAAAGTACATAACCTTAAGTAACGACCTCTGTGCTCGCTCAACCTCTAAAAACTTCGCCTTTCCAGCACCTCCCCATATCGAATTACAATACCCAACAACAGGAAAACAGATTGGGTTAATGTTATGTAGGTCTTGTTTAATAATTCTTTGTTGGCAATGTATCTTAATGTTTTAAATACCCAAATTAATTTTCTAATCCTTATACTGATTGATTCAATTTGCGAGTGCCAAGACAACCTTTGATCTAAATGGATACCGAGATATTTAGTTGTATTTACTTAATTAATTAAAAGGCAGTTACAGCTATTTTTACATATAGAGTTTTTTTTTATTTAGGTGCAATACAATAATCAGTTCCTGGCTGGGTTCTATTGTTTGTAGAATAGCACATGAAATTAGTTTTTGATGTGTTAAGTGTAAGCAAATTAGCTCTCAGCCATTCGGCCACTTTCAAAAGACTCGATTCTGTTTTAGTTTTTACTTTCTCCCATGTAGTATTAGAAAACACTATTGCAGTGTCTTCTGCGTATGTAAAGACTTTGGCATCATCCATTCTTAGATTACATAAATTATTAATATAAATTGAAAACAATGTAGGTCCCAAGATACTTCCCTGGGGTACTCCAAAGTCGATGAATCTTTGCTCACATTACATCCTATTTTTAAGCGACTTCAAAAAAAGGAAGAGGTTATCAATTCGTCTGTATGTTTTTTTATTTTATTTTTTATGTTTGTTACCTCAGAACTGACTGGGTGAACCGATATTGATGATTCATTTTTTGTTCGATGCAGTTCCTATTTGGTCCCATAAAAAATTTTTGAAAATCCATTGGGTAGTTTAGTTTTTAAATCAAAAAAACTGGAAAAATTAAGTCGTCTACATAAGCGAAATTGCGGATTTTTGCTTTCCTATGAATTTTTAGTGAAATGATACGACGGTAGAAATCAATATAAGCTCACGGTCACCCATCTAGCTTTGACCTTCAAAAGTTATCACTAAAAATTGTGAAAAAAAAATTATTTAAACAAAAATTAAAACCGACTCCAAAAAACTGAAAGAATAAAATTATTAAATTTTAATAGGTACTCATCCCCTAGGAACATATTTTTGGAGTTGGTGCTAAGTTGTTTCCAGAAACCATAGATAGTGAGGCTTTTGGCTTTTACATGAAATAAAGATTACTTCAATTTTCAACTTAAAAGATTCTATTAGAAATAGTGCGACGTAAACGACCTTAAAGTTATTTTCCCGTAGATACATTCCACAATGACAAAACAGCCAACGACAAGGCGGACTTGTCTTTGCAAAGTATATCTACAGAGCACGGCTTTGAGACCAGATACGGAAAAAACTCATTTGAACGTTCGTTTAGTGTGGTGTATTTTTTGGAGACGGTTTTTTTTTAATTCGATTAAATTAATTCACTACTATGATCTACTTGTATGAGGTGAAATATGAGGATAGTAGAAATTTGTTAGACTTAAACATATCACCTAGGCCTCGGACCAGTTTACAGAGACTTAATTGAATAAGGCCAGTATATTTACTGATCAAAATTATAATGTATTGATATCAATACATATTTGTGTTTGTATTTGTGTAGGTGAGCTGTTTGACCTTCGACCGCTATTACAAAGCTTACCAGTGTTAAATTATGGTGTAACCTTGCGTCACCGCGGATAAATAATAATTATATCTATTCTTTCAATTATAATTTTATAGTATTTATCGATTCGATTACCACTTAATCCTCCAAGGAGTGTAAACCTACAACGCATTAAAACGCGCGTTAAAACGTTAAAACGCTGCGTTATAGGTTTACAGTTCTTAGATTACTTTATAGACTCTTATGAAAGGAAGCTACGTATCTTCGTAACAGAAATAATTATATTGTCAATTTTATTATTGTATTGTAACATCAATAATCTACCTCAGACAAAGACATAAAAATTAACAGGTTTTATGAGTAATTAGTTCAGACGACCTGTACCTCTAGCATGAACACTTTTAGAGCCACCGCACATATACAATTTCAAGTTGGCCAACTAAATCGCAGAATGTCTAATAGGCATAGAATCTTATGATAGCCCGCACATTATATCAACTAAGTCGTTCAACTAAAGAGTTGGCCAACTATCGGCCGATAGCCCGCACACTATAACAACTTAGTTGGTCAGTCGCACGGTAAGATGCAGTGTGACTAGACCCGTGCGCGTGATTTCCCCACGCTTGGATTTTTGCCGACGGGCACGCAGCCGCCGCAGCCAGACGATCTCTGCATTCTCTTCTTGTAACAAATGAAAAAGTAGAACTGCTGATCGACGAAGTCCAAAAAAGGCAAGCCCTTAAAAAACTTATCTGGGTTACATCTCAGTTTAAAATGTAAGGTATGATGTTTCCCACGCTCTAATCTGTCACTTAATATCGGATGCACCCTAAATGTGCGCGCGTGTATTAAGTGCGTTGTTTTTCCGCATTTTATCGCAGACTTCACCGCGCTAGCAACACTGTCCACCAACTAAGTCGACGAAGTGTGCGGCCTATGAAAGCACGCAATTTAGTTGTTCGATAGTTGGCCAACTTAAAATTGTATATGTGCGGTGTCTCTTAACGGGCTACCTCGTGCACACTAGCGACACCAATTGATTGTTATTAATTATGATATATTTAGAACATAATAAACAAAAACGCTTTAGAGAATTGCTAAAGAACGGTATTTGTAATTTTTAAAGATGTATCTTGTATAAAGTGTCTACCTATACCCCTAGGAACATATTTTTGGAATCGGTGCTTCACTATCTATGGTTTCTGGAAACAACTTAGCACCAACTCCAAAAATATGTTCCTAGGGGATGAGTACCTACTAAAATTTAATTATTTTATTCTTTCAGTTTTTTGGAGTCGGTTTTAATTTTTGTTTAAATAATTTTAACTCGCTGTGTTCGACCAGTCAGATAATACTCAAATAATTTTAAAGAGGTGCCCCTAACACCTATAATATCTGAAGATAAGACTCGATGGAAGCGAGTTACACCCGGATTCCTTAACCACAGAGGAACTGGCTATCTTACCTCTAACTGCCGGAACACAACAATGCTTTAACATTATTGTTATGGCGGCAGAGTTAGGTAAGATGGTGGTAGCTAGCCAGGCGGACTTAGAAAAGCCCTACCACCAACCAAACCGAACAGAAAATTTCTGCCCCCACGGAAATTGAACCCCGGCTTCTAGATCTGAGGCAGGTGGTCTCAGCCACTAGACCACAGAGGTGGTTAAAATACATGAAAATTAAAAATACACATTGAATTTAAATTTAATTGAATTTCACATGGATGCACACAAAACACACTACTCAAAGGACACACACATACACACAACATCAAGCGACACACAAAATTATTATTATTCATTATTAATCTGATATTATAATTCAATCGTTCCCATTGTAATAATCTATTTATATAACCCACTTAATCAAGTAACATAATGAGTGTCTGTAATTGACTTTTGTACTGTTTAATCATAATTGTATTATATAATATTTGTATGCTGTAGGAACTTTGTTGAAAAAAAAATAGATAGTAAAGGTATCTATTTATTAACGATGGAGCTTTATTGTTACCAACAGCTAAAATATTGTTACGTAGCTGCCAGGTACTGGTCATCACACCAATCTCATCAATCCAGTGCATTGGTCAGACTGAAATAAAAATAAAATTTACTGTTAAAGCAACCCTATTTTGGCAGTGAAAACTCCTTATTCGATGTCCTCTCTTCTAGACAAAGAAGAGAGGGGGACTCGCAACCATTAAAACCTCTGTCATACAACTTTACCAGCTGATGGTGTTACGGCAAGCAACTGATGCCGGTCTCATCTCTAGGAGGCTGTAATGCCCTACCCCTTCCGAGTTGGCTAGAACGCACTCAGGTGGTGAAGGAACCTGAATGTATACAGGGCGGTGCCGTGAATACGACAATAAATTAAAACGTGGGCTATATTAGTTCATAGAAATGGTTTGTCACTTTCAAAAACCTCTTACTCTTTTGATAATTTCGTGACATTTGTATGAAATAACATAACATTGGCTGCATTATTTTATAGAAATGTCATAAAATTATCAAACGAATAAGGTGGTTTTGAAAGTGGCAAACCATTTCTTGAACTAATATAGCTCATGTTTTTATTTATTGTCGTATTACTTAAAGTATAACAAGATAGTGAGTATAGCAAGATTGCTATTCTAATCATGATTTTAAGAATGAGGACAGCAGTTTGAGAAGAATTCTTAATTGGAACTATTAAAATAATATATTTTTATTATTATGATCTAACAATATCTCTCATTGAAATAAATTGTTTTAGTTAACTACCTAGTTAATTCAGTCAATCCTGATTATTGTCTTACATAAAACTTTGTAACACTTAACCCTATTCTTCGCAAATAATCGTCCTAATAGCAAAAAATAAATTTGTTACTTAGACATATTTTTAAACCATTTAAATCCCTGCTAAACAGAAAAGAGGTTTTAATACTTGCAAAACTAAAGAGTTTGCGTAATTAGAAAAATGTCGCGATAGGTAGCCCCGCCCGCCCAACGCCTATGGGCGGTACGTTATATATAAGGGGCTGAGTTTCCATTCCAACACAGTGCGTGGCGCGCGATCTAACCCGTGGCATGCCCTGGGTAGTGAGAGAGTCTTATCCAGCACCGCCGTGATCAGGTAAGTCCGAGGAACTTTTCTATAAGTTGTGAAACTCTTTACCGATATGAAAAGTTTTTGGCGGCAACATTTAACCACTTTTTCCACCTTACATAAAACTTTTCGGAGCTTTTTTAAAAAACTTTGTGGGAGTGAATTTTTAAAACATATTCGTGTATTATTATTTTTAATTTAGAAAATGTTCTTTAAGAAAAAGTTATCAAGACTATTGATATGAATACGGAAATACTTTCTGACCACGCTTAAATATGTTACAATAATTATGACCAACTTATTAGTTTTACTGTTAAAATAAATAGCGCTTAGGCTCCAAGTTGTTTATTTCATCGGTATTTCGTTGAAAATAGTTTTATCTACAACAACATAGCGGTAAAAAAGTGAAGGGTATAATTACGTAGGTGAACATTTATTTCGACAGCATATAGTATCCACAAACGTTTTTGAATGTGTATAGTATATCGAATTGAAGTGTGTATGAACCTGCGTGCAAATTTACCGGTTTCAAACAGTTAAAATGTTTGTTGCGAACTGTGTAGCCAGTGTGATTTATGTAAAAATTTAAAATTTAAAACTAATTAATAACTCTTCCATTATCTACACTCATTCTAGGTAGTAAAATTTTAATATCTTTACACCTCATAGAAACTATGAAAAGTGCATAAAGCAAACTAAATGTGAGTACCTAGGACATATTTAGGAATATCTACGCCAAAAGAATTAGAACTATGACTCTGATTTTCAAGTCATTTATTATCACGATTAATATTTTGTTATTTAATAAAACACAGATATTTGGTAAACGCCAATACCATAAGCACAGAATAAAGAGATGATGGGCGGTTTTTATACCTACGTAAGTGTTTTATTGAACGAAGACAAACAGAACTTATAGTTCTGTTTACTAGCACAGTTTATTACCAAATATAAATAGAAAAACCGCGAAGTTACACCAATATTTTTGTTATTTGTTTTAGACTGCAGAATTTAAAACTGAAATAAAAAGTGACGGAAATAATTTCGCAACTCAAAATTTGACTTGAAAAAGCTTAACGGAAAAAAATATTATTAATTTTATAAAATGTAGTTATGTAGATATGAATTCTTTTCTATTTACATACAATTAAAAGAGAATAAGTAATAAAAGTGGAATTTTAATCTCAGAAAATTATTAATCTCGTCACTCATTTTGTTACCGACTATTCCTGATGATTTGTAGTGTAACACTTCTGTAACACTGTGTAACACTACTACAGCTCATCAGGACAGGCCACTGCATACTGAACAAACCCTTATTCAACCTAAAACTAAATGATTTGGATATTTGTAGTTTCTGTGTCGGTACAGGAACGTGAAACCAAACCAAAACAAAGGTCTGCAGTTACACTTCATGCAACTGCAGACCTTTTATACACAAACGAAGTTTTCACCTCAAAAGACACGTAATCGACTCAATTAATATTAAGAATAAGACCCTTGAGGCTGGGAAATTCCTAAAAAATATTTAAAGTGCCCAAATCTAGGCTCTATTTTAAACTATTGGCAAAAAGTCACATTCAATCTTTCAGGTCGCAATAAAAATCATTCTAAGCAAGTCTGAAGACCCAAAAATAAATAATAACAATAAAACTGCTACCGCGTAGTGAATTTTTAAAATTATTATCATTTCCACCGACAAATTTTATTTGAAAACAATTTTTTTTTTCGGAAAAATCACGCAACGCAAGTGGTTAATTTAAAAGCTCATAACATACGCTGTTTTGTTTTGAAAGAAAGAGTTTTCCTTTCAGTGCTTTTCTGAATAGCCCCAAACATAAAGAGGCAGGCTTGTTCTTTTGTCAACAGCACACAATGATTAGAGTGAAAATAAATTAGTTTTCAACATATGAAACATGTGTAGTTGTATTAAAATATTAAAACTTTTAATCTGTCAACCGATACATTCTAGACACAAGTGATTGTTGTAGGGTTGTAACGAAAAGATCAGCATCTTTACTCTCTATTATACTATATCATCGACAAAAATACTAATCAATCAAGCAACTAATTGTTCAATAGTACGAAACAAATTTTGAGTCACTGACTAAGTATTTTTTATTTGTCCATTTTGTTTTATTCTAAAATATAAACACTTTAATAAATACGAGAATATACTTAAATTATTTAAAATAGAATTTAAACTAATGTTAGTTTTTAACAAATAAACACAACAGCTTTATTCCAAAAGCAGCCGACTATCTATCCTTATTTTAAAAAGCATATGGTGTTTGTTTGACAACCATTTAACACCCGTCGGCAAAACCGTGAGCCGTGAGCCGGTGTGAGCTGAAACTAAAAAGGTAATTAATTTTTTTTTCTGTATGTAACAGTCAATCAAATATTAAGCTTTTCAGCTTGTTTGTCATCTAGTTGTTTTAAAAAAATGTAAGTATTCAAAAACAACCATCTGTCATGTGACGATAACATCCTCGACACTCGACCGTAACAAAAATTGTCGCTTGAATGCTTGATGTTTTGCAGACTGGTTTCTGATTCATAAACGGTGGTTTTACATAATGCCAATACCATACTATTCACACTACATTATGTAATAGAGGAGAAAAAACTTTTTATGCTGACTTCTTTTAGAATAACGGAACTGTGTTGTGGTTTCATGTCGGCTTTATTTTCAATTCAACGGTATAACGAAAACGCATATTTTCTAAGGTTTGGTCGATGTTTGCCTCGAACGCATTTTTCATCGGTAGGATTTTTTGTGCTTTATGCTTTATGTATAATCGATTTTTACCTTAGTCTCCCATTTCATAATCTCAGATTTTTCTAGCCGCATTTAGTCATAAACGCATATTCAAGAGAATAAGTGTGTGTCAATGTATTTGAGGTCTGTTGTTTGTCGTAAGCAAACGAAATAGTACCATCCCTACAAATGTACTCGTTAAGACATGGGACTTAAACCTTTTCATGATAAAGTTAACCAGATTTATCAAATAAATTTGGACGTATACAAAACCTAGACTGAATGGAAACCCTATGTAAGCATGTGATTGTGACACGTACATAATATACATTAGAGATAAGGTAAGATTGAGGTAAAATATTTGCTACAACACTTAAAAAAAAATAATGAATGTATTAAGTTTATATTACAACAAGGTGTTACCGACATCAATAAAAATAATATTTGACATAGAACTAAACAATTATTGTAATGAAGAAGTTATACTTAGGGTTGCTCTGCGTGATCGAATCAGGAATATTGAGATCTGCCGAAGAACTATGTCACTGACATAGACCTAAGAATTGTGAGCCATAAGTGGCAGTAGGTAGGCCACATTGCAAGGAGGACTAAAGCCCGTTAGAACAGAAAATTACCCGTGAACTGCCCCCTTATTCTCAATTGTCGGATCACGGATTCGCTTCGAAAAGTCACATGCCATCTCGCTTTGACGCACCGCGATAAAAAGTGACAGGTATAGGTAGACTTTCCGAAATTCGAATATTTTCCGACAGTTGAGAATAAGGGGGCTGGGCGTTGGTAGGTCTATCTGGTAAGGGTCGCGGGAAGCCGATGGTTGCAACAGTGCAAGACCGATCGGCTCGAAGATCCTTGGATAACTCTTCTGCCCAGCAGTGGGCGTTTGTCGGTTGATATGATAAACACAATCAATACAATTTTTTTTCTAGTAGGTAAGTAGATGTTAACTAAAAATTTAAATATACTTGTTTACTTATATTAATACCATGATTGAACTTAATACTCCATTTTGCTTTTTATTTATAACGTAATTTTATGATAATATTTCTATAAAGATGATAATTATGGTATATTTTTTTAATACATGGTGGCGACAAGAATAGGGCAATAATTAAAACATGGGCTATATTAGTTCATAGAAATGTTTTACCACTTTCAAATACATCATAATCGTTTGATAACTTCATGACATTTGCAGAAAAACATTGGCTGCATTATTTCATAGAAATGTTATGAAATTATCAAAGGAATTAGATATATTTGAAAGTTGCAAAACATTTCTATGAACTAATATAGCCCATGTTTTAATTTATTATCATATTGTCATCACCAGCTTGTTAAGTGTTGTAATAATAGTATGATTTTGAACACATAATTTGCAATATTATTATTTTTCGCAAAAATTATTTACTGTAGCGAAAAACAGCGTCGTCTATATTTAGGGACTTATGTGGGAAAAGAAATACACTGATACCTAACTATTTTTATCATAGAACACATGCGTGCGGGGTGACACGCGCGTATTAAAGTTCATGTATAACAACAAATTAATTTTAGCTACATTTCCCCTGACGGCTCCCTATAATCTGGTCGATTAAAGTCAATTTTATTCTTGGAAATATATTAGTACAGGGTAACAATTGCACTACTAAAGCCACCTCTATTACAACCGAGTAAGGTCGGTGTTAAGGTTAAGCTGTTACGCTTGATGTGCAGTAGTCTGTACATCAATATTTAATGATCTCTGCTTGAGCATCAAGTCGTCGAAAAATATTTATCACTACTTAGTATTGTTCTTATTTCAAGCAAGTTGTGATTATTCAACGTTTTGTAATATTTTTTTATGAATATATTAAAACGAAAATCAGATTGTGTTTTTTGTATTTTCGTCAATATTTTTATTTTAGATACTTTACTGTTTGTTCTATTTAAACCTAAGGTCGCATTTATTTTAAATTTAATTTATTTCATTTCAATACGGTAGTTGACAACTTTTTTTTTATTTCATAAATAAGAAGTTTATAACTCATAAAGAAATATTGCAAAAGAAATAGTATGTCTAAGATCAATAGTTTCACAGATATAGTGATATGTTTGATGTGTTGCGGCACATCGTCCAGAAACGCTCCGTAGAAAATCTACGGAACAGGTGACGTCACATGTTCCCATATTACTAAGAAATGTATGGGCATACTGACAAAATTGATAATAACTATGTATGAAGTATGTTTTATGAATAGTTGTCATAATAAAAGTTGTTCTAATTGATGTCAGCAATCTAATATCTTTAACATTTTTGATAAATTTTGAAAAAAAAATATGTGCATTTTTTTATTTTCAAAGCAGTACAACTTCCACAATATTCCATATCTTTTAAGTCTGAATTGTTTTTATGGGTAACAGTAGCGTAAAAATTCCGAATTTGTGAAAAATAGCGCTAAATTCAAACTTAGGCAACATGCCAATTCAAAGCTCCAAAGCTCCAAATCTCTTGTAAATATGACTGTATTTTCTCCTCATATATTATTATTCACTATTATTATTATTAAATTTATACATTAAATCACACTGACTGGTAGATGCTTAACATTTTATTGCCAATAAATTCCATAATACTATGATAACCCTTATTCAATAAATCTTTGAATTTAAGTCAAAATATTTTTTTTGTTTTGCTTTATTTAATTATTTCTACAAAATGTATTTAAATTGGATTTCATTGATAAAAATCAAATGTATTTCATTAGACAGGGTCGGATTGTATTCTTTTACCCTTTTAACGCGAATCAACTGTTACGATAGACTGCTACGAAGAATAACAGGCTACGAAGTCTGACGTGACTCATGACTACGCGCTACGAAATTTAGCGGAAAACGGATTTTTCCGTACACCACTTAAAATACACATTTATAAATAAATAAATAATATTCATACACTCACACCTATTATCTAGCCCAAAGTAAGCATCATTAAGAGCTTGTGTTATGGTTACTAGATAACGGATAAATATTGATAATAATATGTATATAAATATTAGAAATATACTAAATAAACATATACACATCCATGACTCGTAAACAAATGCTAGTACTCATCGTATAAACATTTGCTTCTACCGGGATTCGAACCCGGGACCTCTTGACCGAGTAGCCTGCATAGCAAGAGGTACAGACCGCTCGACCAGCCGGTCGTCATTTATATTTATTAAAGTTCTTTAAATGTCTAGTAGCTGGTGGTATTTTGCTATGGAATTTATGGGCCATACAAATCTCACTATTTTTTTTCATAAGCCATGTCTTGCTAGGCGGAAGACAAAGATAATTATAATTAAAATAATGTAAAACATTGTAATTACAATAATGTAAAACTAGAAAAATTTCACGTCCTGAGGCGGGAATCGAACCCACGACCTTTCGCAATCCGGGCGACTGCTCTGACCACTGAGCCACACACACACACACATTGTAGGGTGGACGTTAGCTCATAAACGCAAATACAGATAAACTAGAAGAATTTCACAGGGATATCCCAAGTCCTGGGTGGCTCAGTGGTCAGAGCAGTCGCCCGGATTGCGAAAGGTCGTGGGTTCGATTCCCGCCTCAGGACGTAAAATTTTTCTAGTTTTATATTATTTTAATTACAAAGTAATTTTTCAAACATTTATAATAATGTTAAAATCAAAAATTAAGATTATTACATTGTTTAATTGTGCTAATCTAAAATTGAGAAGTGTTTAAGTATACCATTATACCGTAACACATTATATTTTATTTCTGAGGGGATTAGCCAAGAATACAACAAATATCAGGTGGCGTATTTTTTTATACAACTAGATTACTTACAAGCTGACGGCCCACCTGATGGTAAGCGGTTACCGCCGCCCATAGACGCCTGCAATAGCAAGCAATATCATCCTGAGGCCTAAGATGAAATGCCGTCTGTGTTCAGTAATTACACCTTTCCCTTCAATCCGAAACACAGCGAACTGTTTCACGGCTGAAATAAGAAAGGCAGTGGTACCTACCCAGACGACCCTACATACGGGCCTACCACCTTGTGGGGTATCATATTATTATTCTTAAAGCACCAGCCGGTCAATAGCGGTCTTACATTTTCAATTCCACAAAATTAAAATCCAAAACACGCAGTAAATATTGGAGCGAATTAAAAAGCCAAACTTAAATATAACCCCTACATTTTTACAATCTCCGATAAGAAATCAACTTTTGAAATAGAAAAAGTTTACTGAAAAGCTCACACGCAGTCTTCGAAAGTTTAATCGAATTTGCAAAGCACACCCTTGACTTTTACTGAAATGTACCTTATCTACATCTTAGAAGGCTCCTTCCCTTATAGCATACGAATATTTAATATTGATAAATGTCCACAGAGCGAATATTTATTTACGTAATTCAAATTATTAAAAACAGAATAAGTTGTTTAACATTAACGGCATTAGATAAAGAGCTACAACGAGGTACGATATTTTAAAATCCAGGTCATTGGTCTAATCACTGACCTACCGAGGAATTTGGGGAATCCTATTAATTTCTTCTAAGGGTCTTAGTATTATGTGTGCCGTCCTTCCTATAACATAGGTTCCATCAAAAGAGGTGTGAAACCATAAGGTTTTAAGGAAAGGTGGAGACGGCCTGATAGCGGGTTTGTATCTGCACTAACTGTCTTCGCATATGGACTCTTCTTACCGCCTTACATCGAATGAAGTGGTCGGTGGTGCGAGTCACTTCCCGAACTTTGTACTATAAAAAACATCCTACAGGATTTTTTCCTAGTTTAGAAATATTAAATTTAAACCTAATTACTAGGTAGTAGGCCCGGATGTACGGTCGTCTGGGTAGGTACCACCGCCTTTCTTATTTCAGCCGTGAAACAGTTCGCTGTGTTTCGGATTGAAGGGAAAGGTAGCCAGTGTAATTACTGGGCATGAACGGCATTTCATCTTAAGCCTCAAGATGACAACGCACCTGCAATATCAAGTGATTTTCCCTTGTTATTGCAGGTGTCTATAGGCGGCGGTAACCGCTTACCATCAGGTGGGCCGTCAGCTTGTTTGTCATCTAGTTGTATAAAAAAATAATTAGGTACCTACTTATTTTAAATTATACATATCATCATTAATATCACCAGCCTTTATACGTCCCACCGCTGGGTACAGGTCTGCCTACGTGGGAGAATATATGAGGAGTTTGGGCCGTAATACGACCACGCTGGCTCAAGATATAAAATTTGATTGACCCATCCAAGATCGACCATGGCAAAAGTTGCTTTGTTTTTGCTATCGAAATAGAGCGCTCTAACTACAAAACCGCCGAGCTTTGCCTTCTAAAATAAATAAAATATTATTCATCTAACTTTTTTCGTGAATAAATGTTATAATCATGAACAAACACATACTACATCTGCCCCTATCGCGATTCTTACCCAGGACAAGAGCGACAGGGTTACTCAACCAACCATAATCATACATTGAATAATTGCAATGGTTATAGTCTTATAAGATCGTCGTCGTAATAATTCAGTCGTCAAGTAGAATCGTCAAAGGTCTAAATAGTTGGAATTTTTTTAGTTATTTATTCAAAAGATACATAGTTTTCATATAAATGTATCTGCAAAACTGCAAATTTATTTACTTAAAATAATCCCTAATGATATTTGTGATCAACTTCATTTCGTACGAACTTTTTTTATATACACAACTGGATGACAAACAAGCTGACGGCCCACCTTATGGTAAGCCACCTATAAACATCTGCAATAACAAGGAAAAATCACTTGATATTCTAGGTGCGTTGTCATACTAAGGCCTAAGATGAAATGCCGTCCATGCTCAGTAATTACAATGGCAACCTTTCCCTTCATCCAAAACACAGCGAACTGTTTTACGGCTGAAATAAGAAAGACGGTAGTACCTACCCAGACGACCCTACATACGGGTCTACCACCTAGTAAACTTACTTAGTGACAAGTAGTGTTTTTTTTTAAATATTTTTAAGTCTAAAATCTGACGTACAGTACGAGCAATAACATGTACCCACTTCTCGCTCTTCGTGACTCTTATTGTAAATGGAATAAGAGTCACGAACAGCGAGAAGTAGATATATTTTATTGTTTGTTAATTATAATAGGTGGGGGAAAAAGTTTCTTCGCATTTTATAAGAAAATTCAAAACATTTTTTAATATAGTTTATTTACATTTAACTAAAGTATGTAGATACCATTTTGTTCGATAACTTTTTTCCATCTTGTAGGTAGGGACATGATCCCATTGCAATAGAAATTTTGGGTCTTCTGATCAAAATACCGCGACAAGTGGTTTTGGCAGTCCTCTCGTGATGTTTACCTGACACTGCCTAGAGATTTCTGAAGAGAGCGAAACAGGTGGAAATCTGAAGGTGCAAGGTCAGGACTATACGGCGGATGCATTAACACCTCCCAGACAAACTCTCTTAATTTTTGCTGAGTGGCTAAAGATGTGTGAGGTCTAGCGTTATCATGATGATAAACCACACCCCTTCTGTTGATTAATTCCGGCCGCTTTCTCTCAACTTCTTGCTTTAATCTCATCAGTTGTTCGCAGTAGAGTTTAGAATCGATGGTCCTGCCTGGTGGTAGCAGCTCATAATGAATAATGCCCTTCCAATCCCACCACACACACAGCATCACCTTGTTGCGAGTTAACCCGGGTTTCGCCACAGTCTGTGAAGCCTGACCGGCCTTTGACCACGACCTTTTTCGCACGTTCTTGTCGTACGTGATCCACTTTTCATTCACCAATTATCAGCTTCTTCAAAAATGGTTTGGTTTCATTACGTCGTAATAAAGAATCACAAATGAGTACACGGTTCATTAGGTTTCTTTCAGTGAGCTCGTGGGGTACCCAAATATCGAGCTGTTTTGTGTACCCATTTTTTTTAAATGCGCCAAAACTGTTTTGTGGTCAATTCCCTGTTCTTCAGCTACGTCGTAACTACTGATATGTCGATCTTGCTCCAGTTTTTCAAAAATGGCATCAATTTTATCCGTAATAGGGCGACCAGAGCGACGTGCATCTTTGACATTAAAATTTCCGGATTGAAAACGCTTAAACCAAATTTGTGCTATTCTCACAGACACTGCCATAGGTCCATAAACATCGCAAAATTTTTTCGCGGCTTTTGGTTCATTTTTACC
This sequence comes from Nymphula nitidulata, assembly GCA_947347705.1. NCBI lineage: Eukaryota > Metazoa > Arthropoda > Insecta > Lepidoptera > Crambidae > Nymphula > Nymphula nitidulata. The sequence continues at coordinate 16,170,487 of OX374636.1, forward strand.
TTTTTTGTAGTAAAATTTTAAAATGTATCGAATTTCTTCATAAGATTCACTCATCTTGACAGTACGAAAAACAATGAAAAACCCACATTTTCCTAATTTGAATTTAGAATTATCTTTTTTAAAATCAAAACTTTAAATGATACCAAAACCAGCCAGTTACAAATAGTACAGCCAAAGAGATTTTATTACAAGTTCATACATACTATAATGCGAAAAGACTTTTTCCCCAACCTAATACAATTAAAGTATCTACTCTTTAGGTTTGGATAGTAATAAATTGAGCAACTAAAAATACCAATAACTTAACCGAATCGTAGGTATTTGTAATTATACTCGTTTCGGATGTTGAAATAAAACATTTCGACATTGTAGGGTGGACGTTAGCTCATAACGCAAATACAGATAGACTAGAAGAATTTCACCGGGATATCCCAAGTCCTGGGTGGCTCAGTTGGTTAGAGCAGTCGCCCGGATTGCGAAAGGTCGCGGGTTCGATTCTAGTTTAGATATATTTTAATTACTTAGTAATTTTTCAAACATTTATAATAATGTTAAAATCAAAAATTAAGAATACCAAGTGGGTGACAAATATCGTAAAGTGGTATCTATTTGATGAATAGATGCCCGAATCGGATTTTTAGATGATGCTCAGTTAAATACAAGCCTTTAGGTTTTCCTGTTTCTTTCTTCTTTTATCAAGTCAGAAGTCGGTTTTTTATTTAGATGTTTATTTGTATGGATGTGTATTAGAATTATAAAGTGCTAGATGTGTATTGCTCGCGAAAATATAAGACAACTACTTCAGTGTTATGTTTATCATGTTGTCAATAGTACACGGTCCTTAAATCTTCATATCCATAATTAATCTTGACAAACTTAACCAAGTTGAAACTAATATCATAAATCAGACTCTTCGTTTCTGTCTTTATATCAAAACGGCGACCAAGGGGAATTTGTTCTAAATTGTTTGGTTACGTAAGAATATAGGATATATATATTGATATATTGATTTAACAATGAGATATATATATATCTCTCTCATTGTTATCTATCTCATTGTTAAATCAAATCTAAATCGATTCAGTAGTTTATTAGTAACAACGTAGCAGAATAGTACAAAAGCGTAAGTCCATCTTGCAGAAGTTTTCTGTTTTTTTTTTTTTATCTTAAATAACTACAGTTTGCTTCAGAAAGATTGAATACAATCTATAGCCTTATAAGATATTAGTTTATTTTACTTCTGTCATAACATAGTTCAATCATAAATCCATATGTGTGGTTCTGGGTCCAGAACCAGATCAGTATTAATCGATAAAATATAGAAAACACATTTATTACGGGGTATTACGGAACCCAAGAATTCCAAATTAAATTTAGAAATCGTAGTAAGTGCGCGACGGTTTTGTGTGTTTGTGTGGTATAACTGTAGCAAAGAATATAGGTATATATGTAACGGTAAATGTGATTACTATGGTTATTATTAATAATAACCAGTAATTATTAATACCTCGTGATTTAGTAAATGTGATGAAAACTGTGAAACTCATCACTTTTACTGGTTTTTACTAACACTATGTGGTGTGGTAAAAGTAATAAAACAAACAAGAAATAATCTGTGTTGGTCAATATTTATTAGCAATTAAAGTAATGAAATTATGTACCTAGGTATTATATGAGACCAGACAGAGCTGTCCACGGAAGCCCGACAAGACACGGTTAGAAATAAAATAAAATAAAAAGTTTTTTTTTCTTTTTTGGTCCAACGCGACGTGCTAAATAATTCATTACTTTTGCCTTCAATTTTAGTAATTATTAATAATTTTCAATTAATCACACTTATCGTAACATATATACTAATGCGAAAAGAAACCCACGGCTACGTGTGGGTATCGGGAAGTTTTATTTTCTACACAGTAGTTACCTACAACTATAACAATACTCCATATCTTTTAAGCTTGAATTGGTTATAGAGTAAGCTTGCTGCTTAAACGAAGGACACGACTATGAGCATCACCCAGGTACTGAAATAGATATAATTCACTAGGTGGTAGACCCATATGTAGGGTCGCCTGGGTAGGTACCACCACCTTTCTTATTTCAGCCCTGAAACAGTTCGCTGTGTTTCGGATTGAAGGGAAAGGTAGCCATTACTGGGCATGGACGGCATTTCATCTTAGGCCCCAGGATGACAACGCACCTGCAATATCAAGTGCTTTTCCTTGTTATTGCAGGTGTCTATAGGCGGCGGTAACCGCTTACCACCAGGTGGGTGTTGTAAATAAAAATAAAGTAAAATGCGTGTGTACAAAGATATATTGGTAACCAAGTAACAAGCTGTCAAGAAGTGACTTAGAATTAAATAATTTAAATAACAATCTAGATTATAAAACTAGCCAGTATACAACATACGCCCCCTTAATCTAAATTAGTTATAAAATTTTAAAATAGAGCACAGACAGCTACTAAAAATCAAACTAAATTCTATCCTATATAAACAACATAACTAAAAACACAAAAACTTAAGTAATGCCCATTCTATCTAGACATACTTTATGTTTTATCCGCCCTAAGGGTTTGGTCAATATATCGGCAGGTAACTTATCTGTCGATAGAAAGTTTAATTTGACAGTTTCATCATTGACCTTCTCGCGAATAAAATGAAACTTAACATCTATGTGTTTAGTTCGATTGTGATGGATAGGGTTGGAAGCTAACGCAAGTGCACTTTGACTGTCAGAATATAAAACAACTTTGTGGTGTTCACCTGAAAGTTCTGCGTATAGTCGTCTGAGAAAACAGGCCTCCTTGACAGCGCTAGAAAGAGCCATGTATTCAGCCTCAGTAGACGAAAGAGCTACGGTTGGCTGCTTACGCGCTTCCCACGTAACAGGACCTCCAGCTATACTAAAGTAGTATCCTGTATATGAGCGTCTATCTTCGGTACAGTTTGCCCAGTCTGCATCGGAATAGCCGCAAAGTCCTGTATCTTTTGTCTTTCTGTAAGTGATACCCAAATCTTTAGTTGCTAATAAGTATTTCAAGCCCTGTTTAGCACATTTCCAATGACTTTCGTCATATTTGGTGTTAAACTGACTTAAGTAACTTACCGTAAACGCAATATCTGGCCTAGTGGTCACAGTAAGAAACATTAGACATCCTATAAGCTCTCGATATGGGCAATCATAAGAACTTTCTTCCTTAGATTTCTCTAACCTCTTACAAAGCGGCACAGAAACACTTTTGGCATCACTCATATTGAATCGCTTCGCTATTTTCGCAATATAAGTCTTTTGATAAATTTTAAGACTATTATTTTAATATTTCAAATTCATTCCCAAACAAAATTCTATTTCTCCCAAGTCTTTTGTTGAAAAACATTTTTGTATGTCACTTTTGAAATTGTCAAAAGTCAAATTGTTTTTAAAAATGCAAACTAGGTCATCAACGTAGACAGCTAAGAAAAGAGTTTCATTGTCACTAATTTTCTTTGAGAAAATGCAAGTCTCAGAAGGTGACTGTTTGAAACCAATGTTTGACAATGTTTGCTTCAATTTAATGTTCCAAAACCTCGGTGCCTGCTTAAGACCGTAAAGAGAATGTTTTAATAAGCAAACTTTGTCTTTCTGTGTTTCATCTGTGAAACCTTCTGGCTGCAACATGTAGACTTCTTCGTCCAAGTCTCCATTTAGAAAAGCCGTATCCACGTCCATATGACGGATTTTGTAACCTTCTTGGACAGCAAAAGCTAACAAAGTCCGTAAAGAAGAGTTACGCACAACTGGTGCATATGTTTCAAAATAATCTACGCCATATACCTGCGTAAATCCTTTTGCAACCAAACGCGCCTTATATTTTAAAATATTCCCGACAGAGTCTCGTTTGACTTTGTACACCCACTTGCACTGGATACACGGTTTGTTTTTAGGTTTATCAACCAAAATCCATGTGCCTTTGTTTATCAACGCGTTATACTCGTCCCACATAGCAGAGACCCAATGAAGTTTGTCTTCACTCCTTATCGCATCAGTATAACATTTTGGCTCGTCGTCTAAATTAGAAACCAAAGTATTATAAGAAAAGAAATCAGGAGGTTTACGATCTCTTTTCGGGTAACGACTCACAGCGTTATCACAATTTTCATGTGATGGTTCAGTTGAAGAAACAACATCTTCATGACTGCTTTCACTGGTGCCTTCTGTCAAAGAATTTTCACTGCTATCAGTTACTACGGCACCTGATGACTGCATTAGAATATTATTATTTAAAAGAGAAATACATTGTTCTAAAATGAGAGGTTCTGACAATGTATTTACACATTGTTTTTCAGCCTTCAAACCAGTAAAAACATTTTCAAAAAATACAGCGTCTCTCTCTTTAGTTAATTTTCTAGGGTACTGTGCATGCCTGAAAAAATAGCTCCTTGGATCGTCAGAGTAGCCGACAAAGATAAATTCTTCGGCCTTCACGTCCAACTTGGTACGATGACATGTTGGGACATGCACAAGAGCCCTACATCCGAATACTTTTAAGTGAGAAATATTCGGTTTCTCGTTATACCATTTTTGGTATGGAGTTACACACACCAAAGCACGATGTAGAGACCTATTTTTAATGTATACAGCGGTTTCCACAGCGTCCTGCCAGTATGCTTTAGGGAGGTTGCTTTGAGCTAACATAGTTCGAGCCTTTTCAACAATACACCTTATACTTCGCTCGCTAATTCCATTTTGTTGCGGGCTATAAGGAACTGTTGTCTCATGTTTAATGCCGAAACTATTAAGATAATTGGACAGTTGTTTATTAACAAACTCAGTCCCATTATCTGTTCGCAAACATTTCATTTTCATGTTTAATTGTCGTTCGACAAAAGAATGAAAAGTTTTAAAAATCTCAAAAACCTCAGATTTTTAAGAAAAACAATAAACAAACATCATACGTGTAAAATCGTCAATAAATATAATAAAGTAACTATTTCCCTTAAAAGATGTAGTAGAAAACGGACCGCAAACATCGGCGTGAATCAATTCTAAAGGACAACACGCACGTTTGTATTTAATTTTCAAGAAAGGTTTTCTGGCTTGCTTACCTTCTATACATGGTATACAGGGATCTTTATCGATAGCAGAATACGTCATACCGTTTGCTTGGCCTCTTTTAAGTTTGTCCATACCGATACGACACAGATGACCCAGACGCCTATGCCACAGTTGATACTCAGACAAATCAAAGTGCACCGTACGTTCTGTATTGTCAACATCTAAAGCTGCATACTTATATGGTTTACTTGGATTTAAATTTAAATTATATAAACCACCACTATAAGAACCCTGTAAAATAGAATTGCCAGTTAAAGTTACATCAATATCATTATAAAAATTACAACCATGTTTATCAAAAATTACAGTGAATCCTTTATCAACAGCTTTCTTAACGGAAATTAAATTACAATGTAAATTAGGTACAAAAACAACGTCTTTTATTTTACAAATATTTGGATTATCACTAATAGCTATATCACCTGTTCCTACAGCTGGTAATTTGTCTCCATTCGCAATGGTGACAGAACGACCATTACTGATCAAGGGCTTATAGTTCTCAAAATATTCCAAACAAGGACTCATATGACTTGTTGCTCCAGAGTCAATATACCATTTTTGACATTTATTTTCATTACCATCAGCCACACATGCAGTAAGTAGTATTGAATCTTGAGCACACAAGGAACCTTTAGTCTCCAAAGAACCAATATTGGCTTTCTTCTTGCCTTGCTTATATGGGCATTGAGGACTTTTATGTCCTGGCTCGTGACACTTATAACATATAATGGGCTTTTTATTTTTATTTGACTTTCTCGAACTCAATGCTAATATGTCATTTTGAGTAACATCTTTAGCCATTTCGTTTAACAATTTACTTTTCACTAAAGCACTTGTCACCTTAACATTGGAGTTTTCCAGTGCCATTATGAGAGGCTCATATTTGACTGACAATCCTCCCAACAAAATAGCAGCTACAGATTCGTCATCTATGACTTTTCCAATGTCGGACAAATCTTGTACCGTACACAAAACAGCATTTATATATGATTCAATTGTGGTAAAATCATTTAAGGCATACCTGTATAGTCGACGTTCTAATGACAACCGGCGACCCATACCTTTGTCTTCATAAGCATTTGCCAATGCATCCCATGCTTCTTTTGCTGATTTAGCAGACCTAACGTGAGTAATGGCTGAACCATCCAGCGTGAGGGAAATCTTAGACAAGGCCTTCTGATCCTTTCTAATCCTCACATCCTCAGAGGTCATATCACCGGGAGCATAGCCTGCAATAGACTGCCACAACTCTTCGTGGATAAGCAGTGCTCGAACTTTAAATTTCCAGATGCTATATCCATCACGACTAGTTAATAATTTAATACCACTAAACTGATCACTCATTTTACTAGAGCTTCGTGCTGATAACGAATGTTGTAAATAAAAATAAAGTAAAATGCGTGTGTACAAAGATATATTGATAACCAAGTAACAAGCTGTCAAGAAGTAACTTAGAATTAAATAATTTAAATAACAATCTAGATTATAAAACTAGCCAGTATACAACAGTGGGTCATCAGCTTGTTTGTCATCTAGTTGTATAAAAAAAAACATTTCAGATATTCGGGAGCATCTGGATCATTTAATATAGAGAATAATCGCCCGCCGCGAATTTCACGCTATCGCCAGTCGCGTCGCCGTGGCCCTTCCCGTGGCCGCTTGATGTGCTGTCGATTGTACAATACGAATATGTTTATGAACCAGTAAATAGAATTTGAATTGAACTAGCTTAGTGGTGATTTCTGTTATTGATATTGATTTAACGGGGGCCTTTACCGCACCCGCAATGAAATAGACTTATTTCTAAACAACATCGAACGGCGTTTACATTGTTTTCGTTTCTTGGTTAAATAATATTATTATAAAAAGTTTAGGTATTAGCGGCATGTCAGGTTCGATTTTCCTTCAATCTATTACTAACACGAGAAACCCAAGCGTTTTGTTTTTAACACCGTAAATTCTTCCTTTTGTACTGTTGTCTTCTATATAATATTGTGTGTATTGACTAGCAGTGATAGGAACTGTTATTACCGCGCTACAAAATTCGCCTTTATGAACATAGTAAGGGCAGTCTCAAGGTCAAAATGCACTTGACGTGCTGTACTAAGCTATAGTTTCCTGAATAAAGAAATAAAAAACAACAAACGAAACCAATTTATCAGATTTAACTTGCGTTTTAGGATGTTACAATATTATCTATTTATCTGACGAATCAAAGTGACGGTACTTAACTTGTAAACTTATTAAAGACCACTCACAACTTGAGTCTTCCCGTGACCACGATAGCTGTAAAGTAATTGAAACGTCGAATAAATTATAATGTAACATCTAATTAAACGCGAGCTTCGATTACTTTACGCGATCGTCTATTTGAAAAACATATATTCCTTCAAGATTTAAGAGACGTGAAAAATCACCTTATACGGCGGTGGTAGGTCTTTTTAAAAGGACAGAGAGTCTTCTTACCATTAACACCAGAAAGTATGGAATAATTCACATGAACTAAAATAACAAAAACAACATTTGTTTTTGTCACACGGTTGCCAATTTTATTACCGAGGTTACGAGGTTATGTTTTGCCTCAATTCTCTGTCTTGCTAGGTCTCTGTCGTACCCTATTTATGTAAAACTCATGAATTTCTGCCTGCCTTTTCCTACCCTCTCTTTCCAACTATTTTGTTTTCAAATATTATCCCAAACAGGTGAAGAAGTCACCTGTTTGGGATAGATTCTTTATTTAATGGCATTCTTCTTCTTTATTTAATGGCGTTATTACGAATTTTGCCAATGTCAAGTAAAATTAATCTGCAAATAACTTGCGGCAACGTTGTACGGTGATTGGGCAAGACGAATTCGTTTTCTGAAGAAAACGTGGTCGCCGGCCCGATAAAACAAAATGGATGCTGTCAGATGGCTGTAGATGCGCACAACCCGTCGATTTGACAGTCAGCCGACAACAACCGGAATATTCTATTGGTGACCAGCGGGCAGCGGCCATTACGTTAAGGTCGTTGACGGAGTCGACAGTTGTGCATCGGGTCAGATTGGTCGACTACGCTAAGTCCCAACTGCTGTTAATACTGAGCTCTCGGTCCTCGCGATCCTACTGTAACTAAGGAAAATCACCAAAATATAAACCGAACTGCAAGGTAGAATTCCGCGGCCACCAACATCCAGCCTGCACGACGGCACCACCATAGAACCAGCTCAAGGCACCTGTTTCCACCCTTTCTTTCCAGGTTTCATATTTTTCAGTCTCTGTCGTACTATTTTTTAGACTGAATTGTTGTTGGCCGTAGATGGCGTTTACAGCGTAACGAGGGCTTTAGGAGGCTAGAACCTTGGCGAGTCCTCAAGCCTTAAAAACGAATCAGCTTTGGAGGATTTCACAATGTCGCTTAGAGTCTCCAAGCCACTCGAGCCATTTGAGGATATGTCAAACGAGCCATGAAGAAGCACCCAAAGGGCAGACAGGGTGAAGACGTCTATGGCAGTATGATCCATACTGCATTAGCTATTTCCGCACTTGCAATCCACTTAATATCGGATGGAGATTAGTCACTTGTCGTGCCTTGTATCAAAATGTACCACTTCACCGCTTTGCCAATAATTCGTCAATGACAGATGCAATTTCAATATGTAAAATCAGCAAAAGTTAATTACTATATGTAAATCTGGAACCCACTTGTGTAATAAATTATTTTTCCACAAATAAATATTTCACATCTGTGACGATACTACTTGGAAAAACGTTCGTTCGTTCATTGTAAGCTTAATATGGGCCGGCCATATTCTCTATAGAACTAATGACCGCTTGAGGAGCGTCGAGGCTTTGCGTTGCTTAGCGCCTTTTATCGGCTTTATCACGGAGAGTGCTCTGAAGAGGTTTTCGACCTTATCCCACCTTCCCCTTTCCTGTTCAGGAGCACGCGTGCCGGTCTTCAAAGTCATCAATTCACTGTCTCCACCTCAACATCACGCACAAAGAAATTTAGTACCTCGTTTCTTTGTCGTACTTCCAGAACTTGGAATTCTTTGCCAGCACATGTGTTCCCTCCTTCCCTCAACATGTTGTCCTTCAAGAGAGGCGTGAAAAAGCACCTTCTGGGGCCGGCAAGGTGGAGGCGGCTAGAGCAGTGTCTATTCTGCACTAGCTGTCTTCGCATATTTACTCTCCTTACCGCTTCACATCAGGTGGTGTTGGCTCAATTGCCGTGCTTTGCATATAAAAAAAAATATGCGGGTACTTTAGAGGAGACCCATATTCCCATCAGCCCTCTTAGAGCTCCCCACCAAAGTTACTGGCACCTCAGACCTATAGTAAAATGTTGATTTATAAATGAAATGTAACATAAGAAATGCCTTTATACATATATAGAAATAATGAATAATAAATCCTCCTCCACCCTTTTCGTATATAAAAATGCTCAAGAGACCGTTGACTTAGTAGACTATGCCATCTGCGGACATTAGTAAGAAGATTATAGCCATGGCGGAACACTCTGTATACTCGGACTGTGTAAAAAAATTAAACGCTGTATGAAAAAATATATTTCTAATTGATTCCCTATTTATTAATACATGGCACGTTAAAGCAATTTTATTTATTTTTCTGCTTTCGCGTCCGTTTCAGCCCTCATTGATGGGTCACAAACGGATTTACAAATTACTCAATTATCGGACACGTAGGGCTGTCAATTTGTCCAAGTCGAGGTACGATTAAAAGGAATTTTAATTCGCAAAGGTAACGTGGCGGGCGGCTCGGCACCGTTCTCTCGGAGGAACAAATTTCGGACGTTATTCCCTTAATTTGCAATTTTTCGACCTACGCATAGAATAAAGATTATGTTTTACGTAAATATTGTTTAATTTTACATTTTTTCGCAAGAAACATTCTAAGAGCGCTGTAAGAAAAACCGGCCAAGTGCGAGTCGGGCTCGCGTACGAAGGGTCCGTACTGGTTCTCTGCTTTTTCGCAGAAAATTGTTTGGCCGATTATCAATTGCCTACTAACGTTTCACATTACTATTATCTACCGTACTATTATCTCTTACCGTTATACTCTTGCCGTACTATTATCTATAAATAAGCATCTACTTGTTGCCGTTATCAATATCGCGGGCAAATCATGGAAAAAAATCACGTTCATTGTATGGGAGCCCCCTTAAATATTTATTTTATTCTGTTTGTTAGTATTTGTTGTTATAGCGGCAACAGAAATACATCATCTCTGAATATTTTAACTGTCTAACTATCACGGTTCATGATATACAGTCTGGTAACAGACGGATGGACGGACAGTGGAGTCTTAGTAATAGGGTCCCGTTTTACCCTTAGGGAACCCTAAAAACATAAAAAATCTTATGTGAATCAACTAATACTTTTTCCAAGAATAACACAAAACAATTATATACTTACGTCTGCTGAAAGGAATATTCTAAAACTTTCAAAAAGTTCTGGTTTTAGTCCTAGACAAACTTTTGATCATTCTCTTGTAGAAGATATTTTTGCTTAAGTAGGTAATTTTTTTATATGAAATTGAAAATTAGGTGTAATAAACTTTAAGCCCATATTCACAAACGGTCAATAAACCTATTTTAGATAAAACACTGCTACATTATGTTTTATTTTTTTTCTTTCTTATATGAGTGAGAGAAAGAAAACACTTTATTTTATAACTCTACTTGTTTTTATGAATACGTGGGTAAATAATTATACAGGCTGGTGACGACAATATGACATGGGCTATAATATTAGTTCATAGATATTTTGCAACTTTTTAATACATCTTATTCATTTGATAATTTCATGATTTTTATTTCATTTCTATGAAATAATGCAGCTAATGTTATATTATTAGATACATAGAAATGTAAAGCCAAGTTTGTTTGTTATTTGAAGTTTGTCAATTCTAATAAATTTCAATCAGCTGACAGATAAATAAGCTTAGACCTTGGATATTTATCTCAAAAGTTCTGGTGAATTTTTTTTTAAACCAAAATGTAATCCAACCTCAAAAAGGCAAAAAGTAATTTATGAAGTACACATTGAATGTCAGTTACCTGCTTTATCATTATAATAACATACTGCGTACTACATGGAAATCTTTGCCAGCACAATTGTGGCACTCCTTCCTAAGTATAACAGCCCCGTAAAGTGGAGGTGGCTAGAACAGTGCGAGCTGCAGAAGCTGCCTTCAGATATGCCTTCATCTTACCGCTTCTCATCAGGAGATTTTTGATCATACAAATCACCGCAAATGACGCAACACCAGCCCCCCAAATCGGCTGTTTATTTTCCAAAACGGATCGGCAGCGTTTCGGTATCGTTATTAATGCGGTTGTAATACAAAAAGGTATTCCACTAACATTGCTTATAAAGACGGAACGCTAACGAAACGCTCTCGGTAAGTTCAACTTCAGCTGGATGTTTGTTAGCCATATTGCAAGAAACAAATATATTTTGGCTTAGTTACTTGACAGTTGTTAACTTTTGACAATTCGAACAAAGAACTATCGTTTCGTTTCGGCTGCCACAAATGTTAAATATTTAGCAGAATACGAAACAATGATTGATCCAAACGGTTCGCGTTACGTGTTTGTTAGTAGAATACCAACCTGATGCGTTTCTGTTACGTTTCGATTGCGTTGTGTTAGCGGAATACAAAAACGTTGTAACTAAAGGGTTCAGATCAAAATACAATAGCAGAATTGGGGGGCAGCTATTTACCATACTTTGCGTAAATTACTCATTTGTACTAAAATTTTTTTAATCCCTACATATCCTTAAACTTAGGTGAAGTAAACTTAAGTTGAATTTAGAACAAGAACAAATTGCAACTTATTCTATTACCTGAAACTTATGTCATGCGATATTGCTCAGAGCCGGTTCATAATCTAAGTTATAAGTTTTGCAAGATATACTTCCAGCACACATCTTGTCATTATTAACTTTAAAGTTGCAGTACCTACTTTATGAACATTGCAACAAGAAACTAGTAACTTAGAAGTGAAAGATTTTTCTTGTCAAGAAATGGGTTGTAATAATTCTATTTGTTTGTTACGTCACAAGTTCACAACTTACTATCGTGAAACTGAACTGAACATAGAAAGACAATATTTAACTGTTGGCACTTAAGTATAGTTAAAAGAACGTCTAATTAGTCTTAAATTCTAGTTAGATTCAAGAAATAAACTTTTCAGTTCCACGTGTTAGTCGTCGTGTAAAAAATAGAAAAACTTTTACCCTTCCCCTTTGCAGAACTCGTCATGGTCAAAAATAAAAGAAAATAGAAAATAATATCATATGGACATATATAATAATAATAATAATATTTAAACACTCACACCTATTATCTAGCCCAAATTAAGCATCATTAAGAGCTTGTGTTATGGATACTAGATAACGGAGAAATAATGATAATAATATGTATATAAATATTAGAAATATTACTAAATAAATATATAAACATCCATGACTCGTAAACAAATGCTCGTACTCATCATACAAACATTTGTTCCTACCGGGATTCGAACCCGGGACCTCTTGACCGAGTAGCCTGGGGTACAGACCACTCGGCCAGCCGGTCGTATGTTAATAATGGTCATATGTTCTATGGTCATATAAAATGTGTTCTTCATACAATTCCGTGAGTTTTGAGTTCGATATCTTCAACGGTTCTCTGGCCTCAGCTAAACAAAGTTTGAATTTGGCCCTAAATATAGCGTAATATAATCCGTTAATCAAATAATAAATAAGTACAAAAGTAATTGTATTATCATACCTAATTAATTATTCCTTAACATAACATACAGATACTCCTTTATGTTGCATGTCGTGCTTGTATCAAGTAGGGTTCAATCAAGCAAGACTATGATTTATCGAAGATTGTAACCATTTTTGTGAGCCAAATAAAAAAAAATAAGAACAAAGAAATAAGAAAGAAAACTTAAGTGTTACAATGTAGTTAAAGCTACTTTTTATTTTTATTTATTTACAAATAGTTTACGCTCACGTGGGTGTTAGCCTACGAAGTTTCTTAGGTAGTAATGTATCCTTAATTTTTGATTTTAATATTATTATTAATGTTTGAAAAATTACTTAGTAATTAAATTTTTTTATACAACTAGATGACAAACAAGCTGACGGCCCACCTGGTGGTAAGCGGTTACCGCCGCCTATAGACACCTGCAATAACAAGGAAAAGCACTTGATATTGTAGGTGCGTTGTCATCCTGAGGCCTAAGATGAAATGCCGCCCATGCCCAGTAATTACACTGGCTACCTTTCCCTTCAATCCGAAACACAGCGAACTGTTTCACGGCTGAAATAAGAAAGGCGGTGGTACCTACCCAGGCGACCCTACATATGAGTCTACCACCTAGTAAAATATATCTAAACTAGAAAATTTTCACGCTTGGTCGTTCTCAACTAGAGACTATTTAACGTCCTATTGCGTTTTCGATAAGCCCGCTTTCGAAACATAAAAAATATGTTGCGCTTGCTTTTGGTGCATTGGTCTAATGTCTTTTTTCGATGAAAACAATATTTTCATAAATAAACCATCTAACTTCAAGATTGAACTGATCGGTTGCGATTCGTTATTCCAAGAGAAATACACAATTTGAAAATCACATTTGTAACCAATCTATCTGTAGATATCGACGTTCCCATTCTGTTGAATAGATGAAAGATACAAAATTTCATATGAATGATACTAACCATTGTCTTACCAGCTCGCCGGCCGGCGGTTCACACAATAGTGAATCTATTGTTTACATAATACAGATGACATTTCTTAGTTACGTTGCATTCCCTGTGGTAAGTGAGGTCGCCAGAGCTCATGAGGAAGCATTAAGTAATAGGGTATTTGATAACTTATTTTTTATTTCATAATCAAGAAGTTTAGAACTCATGAAGAAATATTGCAAAAGAAAAGGTATGTTTAAGGTCAGTTGATTCACAGATACAGTGATATGCTTGATGTGTAGCGGCACTTCGTCCAAAACGCGCCAAAGAACATCCACGCAACAGGTGACGTCACATGTACCCATATTTTTTTTTCTTTGTTATGAAAATATATGTTGTTTTTATCCGTAAACGAAAATTTATAAAAAATGTTTTATTTCCAAAATTTATCAAATATGTTATTTAATCAATTAAAACCATTACTATGACATCTTTGAAGAAAAACATACACATTACATAGCTATTATATTAATAATTTTGTCAGTATGCCCATACATTTTATTACTTTTACAGTGTGTTAGTTTAATACATAAATATAAAACAATTTAAAATATAAAAAGCTTATTCGAAGTGGTCTCCATTGGCTGCGATACAGTCCTTTAAACGTTGAGGCCAGTTATCAATAGAAGCACGCACTCTTTCCATAAGAAAATTCTTCACTGCCAATCGTACGGATTGTTTTAGAGACTCCAAATTATCATGGCGTTTAGAACAAGCCGTACTCTCTAAAACTGACCATAAATCATAATCCAACAGATTAAGATCGGGACTAGACGACGGCCAGTCTTCAGCTCTGATGAAGTCCGAAACGTTCGTTTCCAACCAAGACCAGCTCGGTCTACGCACCGAGCTTTATGACCCGGCGCCGAGTCTTGCTGGAAGGACCATTAATAATAATAATAATAATAATAATATTTATTTGAGCACCATTAAAATGACATAAACATAAAAAATGTGAACGATAAAAACTGTATTAGTCAAATGACTGTGTCGCAGTTGTTAACGCCCACCTCCAAAACTAAGGAGGCTTCGGAACACAAGAGCATAATTAATTACTAAAATAAAATTACAATTAGAAAAAGTGATGTCACATAAATGCAATCACAGCTGTTTTACGAACATGATCAGATTGAATAAAGTAATTAAGCGCGCGTGCGTGTGTGTGTGTTTGTGTGTGTGAGTGTGAGTGTGTGTGTGTGTGTGTGTGCATGTGTGTGTGTGTGTGTGTGTGTGTGTGTGTGTGTGAGTGAGTAAGATAATAATATTTATATACATATATATACATACATACACATACATACATATATATACACATATATACACACACACATACACATACATATACATATATATATATAGCAATAGTAATTTTTCTGTTTCATCATAGGACAATTTGAGGGTCCATTTTAAGACCGTGGCTTTACATTCTCTGTAGGTTAACGGGTAGATATTAAGACTTTTATTGACATTCTTGGTTATTGAACATAGTGTTGTTAAGGGGCTTCACTACCATCTCAAGAATAGTATCTTGATACATTTATGCTGATGTTTTAATACCTTTTTCACAAAAGTATCGCTCAGTCACTCCTTCATAACTAATACCCCACCAAACCATCACTGAAGTCAAATAGTGGCCACGTTGCACTCTGCCGACTAACTGGGAAGCTTCCTTAGAGCCTTGACCATAAATACGGTAATTTTGTTTGTTAAAATTTTGCTCAATTGTAAAAAAATTCTCATTAGTAAACAAAATTTTTCTGTGACCTCCGTTTGCGTACCGCTTCAGTACCTAGTTGTTTCGATTTTACCACCCAATTCTTTTTTAAATTATCAGTTAAGAAATGACCAGTACGTCTGTTATAGGCTGCAAGTCCTAAGTCATATTTTAAAATACGCGACATGGTTCTAGGTGCTATCTTCATCTCCCGAGATAAAATCTTTTGGTTTCGGACAGGATTTCTTCGAATTCTTTCCCTTACTGCTTTGACCACCGTTTTCGTACGAACACTATGTGGACGGCCAGATCTTTTCTGTCACAAGCAGAGGAGGACTCATTGTACTTATTAATAGCCCGGAACACAAACATTTACTAATACCAAGCGTAACGAGAGTTTTATAAATTGCATTTGGCTCCATACCTACTTTGTGTAATGCAATCACAGCGATTCGGTTCTCTTTATAACCCCACTTCATTTCACTATCGCAAAATATTGTACAATGTATTGGCGCCAAAATAAGAAAAGTCAATGAACAATCATATAAAAATGACAGATTCCAACTTCAAATGTAGGTAATATTCAGTTTATTTTTAATTGTAACAGTATTTATGGCCAGGTTAAGTATATAATTAAATATTTTTACCTCATACAAAGTTAGATACAACTTAAAATGTTACAAATTAAATAAACACAAATTGTTCAACGGGTAACATAATATATGTAAGATTTTAATTGTAATAAAAAGATGATCTGTTCCATGCTAAATACTATATGTTCTTTAATGTGACTACGGAATGAGTTCAATAAGGGAATTCCTCAGAGAATATACTGGTTTGCTCATTTCTCATCACTCGTTTGAGTTAAATCCCAAACAATCGTACCTAGTAATTAAATAATTATATGCCAAAACCATCTACCATTTATCCGCCTCCTAAATATTTAAGCTGGGACTGTATTTACTGCGATTTCGGCCAACCGCAGCTAGATTTAACGCGGTACTAACGTTATGAGTTAGAGGCTAGAAATTGCACTATGACATAATCCGATTGGCTATTTCGGCGACAAATCTATATTGTACAACTGCATCCAAAGTCGTATACAGGGTGGTGACGGCAATCACGACAATAAATTCAAACATGGGCTGTATTAGCGCATTTTGTTAATTTAATAATTTTATAAGTAACATTCTTATGAAATAATGCAGCCAATGCCATTTTGTTGGCGTAATTGTCGTCACTACCTCTTTAAAATCTGTCATCTTCTTAATTTTGATTTTAACATTATTATAAATGATTGCAAAATTAAAAATTTTAAGTAACCCCCGGCGTCATTAAGCATCTATCTAACACCATCTCATTGTGACTATTCATAAGAGCCCAAACACGCTATACCTGCTGTAAGTTTTTGAAGAATTAACCATTTCGCAGACTTTTTGATGGTATAGGATCAGCTCAAGGATAGTATGTCATGGGAATGTCACCGAAGTGACAGTACACGAAATTTCAAATCAATCGGATGTGTAAAAGTTAGTAAAACCCTATTATCATGTACAAAATGAGCTGATAGCCATCAAACGCCTGAACTGATCTTCATAAATTATAGCTAAGAACCATCGTAGGCACATCAGCTTTCAAACAAAAAAAACCGAATCAAAATCGGTCCATTCGTTTAGGTGCTACGATGCCACAGACAGACACACAGATACACAGACAGACACGTCAAACTTATAACACCCCTCTTTTTTAGTCGGGGGTTAATGAAAATTTGAAAAAGATGAATTATTAAATAAAATAATAATAATAATAGTAAAAAAAAAGATAAATATAAATGATTAGTAATTAAAATAGAAAAATGAAATAAAAATAAATGATAATAATAAATGATTTTTTGAATTTTAGTCTTTTTAAAATTTTTCTAGTTTAGATATATTATTATTATAATTAGTAAATATTTTTTTATCAGTCATCTTATAGTGAAACTTAGGTAGGTTTAGTCAAATATTAAACTAGGTTTAAAAGCTTCTTTTTATGCAATATTAAGAAAGAGTTTATTTTTAGTAACTGTTTGCCTGCGTGGTCTTTTTTGTCTCTGTTGGTCCTGATTTTGGAATCATGTCTCATTAAAGATTCATCATCATCATCAGCCTATATACGTCCCACTCCTGGGCACAGACTTTCCTGGTGGGTTTGACCGAAGCACCGAGGAGCTCGAGATTATAAATTTTGGTTGACCCATCCCTAGATCAACCATGGCGAAAGAGGCTTCGTTTTCGTAATCGAAACCAGATCGCTTAAACCACTATGCCACCGAGCTACCTCGTTGAAGATTACTAGAACCAATTTTATACTCAATCAACTCGGAGAGTAATTTTCTAAGTGCAATTCACACTGAGTCAGTTTGGTGCCTTTTATTAATTTCGGACTGTAAAAAAATAACGCCAAGCTTTTAAGCCGTGCGACAATGTTAATAAACAGATTGTAGGTAAGCCTTTCATTTTAAGAAGATTATTCTGTTCAGGTAAATAATTTAAGCAATTAATCATTAGTAAATTTTAAAAGTATTTTTCATTATAATTCACGTTCTTTTGTTGAGCTGAATATATACGGGATTGTCTCATTTGATTTGGAGTCATGGCCACATTGATACTAATATTTATAATTCTTAAAAAGAAGATGGTTTTTGCTTTTATTTATTTAATAGGTACATAGAACAGCTTACAGTCATTATTATATTAGATTACTCGATTACATAGTTTTATAACTAGATAATAAGCCAAAATATGTGCACACAGCAATACCAGGTAAGAAAAATTTAAATACATTAGTTGTTTGTTACACTCAACTCTAAACTCAAGCTTCAAAGCTAAATGTTTAAAAGATATTATGAGCGTAACTACGTACATATACATATATCACCAATATATTAAAAAACTGGATGGAGGGCAGACCTAACGCATCGCTTGAAACAAGTGAGATTAAGATTAAAAATGTCAATGTTGCCACTAATGATATGTCATTGTTTAGTCGACACATTCTTGATAGTGGGTTATAATATGAAGTGTTAGTTTATTACTATTTACCAGATTATTCTGTCCTGCACCGACTTAAACTAAATTTAAGCTAGTATTTTCTACAAAACTTAGGTCCGGTCTTGAGTAGAATATTGCTCGCTGGAATAGCTCCGCCAAGTATCTCCTCCGTGCCCTGGACAGATTGCATCGTCGTGCTGCCCGTATCATTGGCAATGTAGGGGTCACGAACAACCTTGAGCCTCTGCAATTGCGTCGAGACATTGCGTCGCTTAGCGCTTTCTATCAGCTATATCACAGAGAGTGCTCTGAAGAGTTTTTGACTAAGGTCAAAAATAATATAATAATATAGTGGGATAAGTCCCACCTTCCCCATTACTCAGGAGCACGCGTGCCGGTCTTCGGAGTCATCAGTTCACTGTCTCCACCTCAACATCGCGCACAAAGAAATTCAGTACCTCATTTCTTTGTCGTACTTCGAGAACTTGTTATTTTTTACCAGAATACCTGTTCACTCCTTCCTGTAACATAGGTTCCTTCAAAAGAGGCGTGAAAATACACCTTTCGGGACGGCAAGGTGGAGGCGGCTAGAGCGGTGTCTGAACTGCACTAGCTGTCTTCGCATATGGACTCTTCTTAACACCTCATTTGTCGTGCTTGATCTTTAGACGCGTGTGTACACACGGTGGCAGGTGAAGTGTATAACCCTTGATTTTATTTATAACATGATTAATAAATCAAAAATATATAAACTCCGAAGCCGTATTTTGATCACGTTTGGCCGCGGCGTCAACAGAAAAATAATGTCCAGGGGTGGGCACCGAATGCGCGACCTGTCTCAGTCGGGGTTACCTTCTGAGCTACTTAGGACTTTGGATAACTCTTCTAGTCTTTCTGTATTTGTGTCTCTAACTGACTAATTCTAGTTTTTCACTGCATCTTGTCTGGATAATTTATTGAAAATCATTTTAGCCTGCCATATGCCTGTAGGTATAGTTTTTAGAGCTCTTAGCTAGTGAATTCATCGGAGTGGAAGATGATTTCCACGAAAAACGTTTCTCTAGGGAATACTAGGAACTACAACGGGTCTGTGTACGGACGACACCACATCAAGTGTAACAGTTGCACTACGAAAGCCGCCTCTATTACGAACGCAATAAGAGCGGCCTCAAGGTCAAACTGTTCCGCTTGATGTTCTGTCGACAGTACCTGAAGCTGCCTTTAGACCGAGGCGATTCACTCGCGCCGGTTGTAGCAAGTCATTTATATGAACGTGTTAAATAAAATTGTCCGCCTGAGTTGCAATTTTAGAAGCACACTCATCATTTTTGTTCTTACAAAATTTACAAGTCAAAAATTATGTTAGCAAACGTCACTGAATTAAACGCGCTAAAATTAAGATTGGATAATACAATTTCTTCGAAAATACTGTAGATATTTAGGAGGGGCGTAAATTTCAGAAGCATTTTAGTACATATTTGTCTATATAATATAAATATTCTAGATAGTAATAGAAAGAAAGAAAGATAATAATGTGTTGTCTTATATTTTCGGGAGCACTACACATTTGAAATAAAACTAATTTACCGGATTTAACTCGCGTTAAATTAGGTGACAACAATCAACAACAATTTGACATCAACAACAACAATCGACAACTGACATCTTCAAACATTCCTTGACCACGATCGATTAGTGCAGTCAACAAAACCAACCACAAAGCACTATAAACACAACAGAAGCGCTGATATTATAACAGGGCTTTTTAATGTATCTATTTAATAGAATTTTATTTACACATATAAAATGAATTAATTCATGGCTGTTTGATTTTTTTTTTACATACAAAGCACGACAAATGACTCAACACCACCTGATGTGAAGCGGTAAGAAGAGTCCATATGCGAAGACAGCTAGTGCAGTTCAGACACTGCTCTAGCCGCCTCCACCTTGCCGGCCCGAAAGGTGCTTTTTCACGCCTCTTTTGAAGGTTATAGGAAGGAGGGAACACATGTGCTGGCAAAGAATTCCAAGTTCTGGAAGTTCGACAAAGAAAAGATAGATAATACAAATATATAATACATAAAGGAAATAGAAAAATAGATAATACATAAAGAAAAGACAAAGAAAGGATATGTTTTTTTTTTTTTTTTTTTTTTTTTTTTTTTTTTTTTTTTTTTGACCACTTTTCCATCTGCGATCAGCCTCGTAGCTTTTATCAGATATGATGTTTCAATGACAGTAAATTTTGGAGACAGCACATCCTGTGATGTGACCCTCTCATATTATTATTTTATTTTAGATTGTGGCTAGTGGTTTTCTTCTTAGCCTAGATACACATTCATCGGTATCCAGTAGCGAGGTAGCCAGTCGGTTCTTATGACTTTCCAGTCGTTGTTTGTAGGCTTCACAAAACCTTTCTATGTCTTCCTTGATATTAGGGATTTCTAGGTATTCATGAACTTCTGTGTTTTTTGTAAACCATGGTGCACAGCTCAATGTTTTTAGAGCTTTGTTCTGGAATCGCTGAAGTATTTCTATGTTTGAGTGACTTGCAGATCCCCACAGCTCTATTCCGTATGTCCATATCGGTTTTATTATGCACTTGTAGATTGTGAGTTTATTCTCTAGACTTACTGCAGATTGTCTGCCCAGCAGCCAAAGCATGTCCTTGAGTTTTTTATTTGCATGATCCCTTTTCGCCTTTATATGTTCCCGCCAAGTAAGCCTTCTGTCAAGATGCATTCCCAGATATTTCACTGTTGCTTGTTGCGGCAGAGTTACCTCATCGAGTGTCACCGATGGGCATTCCCCTCGTTTCAGTGTAAATGTGATATGGATAGATTTAGTGGGGCTAGCTTTCATTCGCCATTGTCTTAACCAAGCTCCAATTTTATTCAAATGCATCTGCAGTCTACTAGAAGCTACAATAGGATCTCTATTACAAGATAACAGAGCAGTATCATCTGCATGGATATGTAATAATGTTGTTAATTTTGTGCCACTTAATGTTCAATCGATACTTGGATTTTGACGTAAGCGAGCAAACAGCAGAGTTCCGCATTTCGCGCGGTATTCGCCTCAGTTTGAATGCGCCTTATTGTTGTGCGGAGGGTAGAAAGCCATTTTGTTAATTGGTTGGCATATCATATCCCAACCCAAGCTGTAGTTTCAGTGACCTTGACATAGATTTGATAATATACAGGATGTTTTATTATCACATCAGCCTAAGAAGTCCACTGATTTCCAAATGGAACGGTTTTGCGCAACCTGCATCCAACAGTCTCCCGTGACCCTGACAAGGTCATCTGTCCATCTAGTGGGTATATAGAATGTCATATTAATAGTAACGTGTTATTAAAATTGTAAAATTAAATTAAATTTTTCTTCATACAAAAGTTCATAGTTCGGTCAGTGAACCAAAATGTATGGGAAATTTCAAAATTAATTTTTCCATTTTGAATTTTTAACAATCCTCTATTTATTTATTTGTTATGCCCACTTGTTATACTAGAAATACCAAACACCCTGTAGATGTCGATCCTTAATTTTACTAACCGACTGTAAAAAGGAGGAGGCTATCGATTCGTTTGATATTATTATGTGTTTTTTTATGTAGGTATTACACCGATACGTACGTACGAACGTACACCGATTACGTTGTTTGATGCGCAGTAGTTGCCATTTGGTCCTATAAAAAATTATTTAAAATCTATATAACAGTTTTTTTTTAAATCAAAATAGCTGGAATAATTAAGTCGTCTTTGTATGCAAAATTAAACGATCATCATCATCATCATTTCAGCCGAGAGACGCCCATTGCTGGGCATAGCCCAAAGTTCTCTATACCGATTGGTCCTGCGCTGTCCGCATCCATCGGCTTCCCGCGACCCTCACCAGATGGTCGGTCCCCCTTGTGGGAGGCCTACCAACGCTGCGTCTCCCGGTACGCGGCCGCCACTCGAGGACCTTTCCGCCCCAACGGTCGTCAGTCCTCCTTGCAATATTTCCTGCCCACTGCCACTTGAGGCTCGCAATTCTTCGGGATATGTCGGTGACCTTATTTCTCCTGCGGATCTCATCATTTCTGATTCGATCACGCAGAGCAAATTAAACGATACGATAGTAATAATTATGCTGACAGTCACCTATCTACTTATTTTATACCTTAGAAAATTATCACTAAAAAATGTAAAAAAAACTGAAGAAAATAAAATCGACTTCAAAATACAAACGGATAAAATAATTAAATTGTTGGTACTAATAATATATGTTTCCGTAAACAATGGCAAGTGAAGCAACATCTTGATACTGCACACAAATTCTGTGAGCCAACTTGCGAAGCTTGTGAGGTTTTCGGACAAATTATTTTATCATTCCATCTTACAGGTCTGATTTCAAGACCTTTTAAGCCAGTCATAAAATATGTAATGTGGTCGTCTAATGTATTTCTGCAGTCAAAGCATTGGCATGTGAGTGATTTTATTAATTCTTGGAAGAGATTGGTGCCAAAAATATGATGACAGTCTGTTATTATGATTTATGATGCTACTTCGACAAGGAAGCACAATAAAATTCGCAATGTCTTCACACCAATTTTACGTTTGATATAACTCGTCGATAACAATAATGATGACAATATTATCTCTTCCTTCACAAAACTACACCAATTTTTATAACACAATATTAACTCAGAATATTAAAATTATTTTAATAAAAATTTTCGTCGCAATTAAAAGACCGCAAAAACTCCCTCATGGCTAAATAGCACTACTGTGATGTTGCTATTATGGAGCGCGTTAGTATCCAAGGTGCTACGGGCGTCTATAGGCTACAGTAACATCGCGTGAGTAGCGCCTAAGGTGCTACGACCATCTATTATAGGCTACGGTAATAACGCGTGAAAAGTGCCCAAGATGCTACGACCGTTAATTGGCTACGGTGACAACGCGTGAGTAGTGTCCAAGGTGCTACGAGTACCTATAGGCTACGGTGACAAACCGTGAGTAGTGTCCAAGGTGCTACGAGTACCTATAGGCTACGGTGACAAAGCGTGAGTAGTGTCCAAGGTGCTACGAGTACCTATAGGCTACGGTGACATCGCGTGAGTAGTATCCAAGGTGCTATGAGTACCTATAGGCTACGGTGACAACGCGTGAGTAGTGTCCAAGGTGCTACGAGTACCTTTAGGCTACGGTGACAACGCGTGAGTAGTGTCCAAGGTGCTACGAGTACCTTTAGGCTACGGTGACAACGCGTGAGTAATGTCCAAGGTGCTACGAGTACCTATAGGCTACGGTGACAACGCGTGAGTAGTGTCCAAGGTGCTACGAGTGTCTATAGGCTAAGATATCAGCATATTATCAGGCGGACCACTATGCTTGTTCGCCTGTTTATACAACCATTCATAATCTTTCAACAAAATTGTAAGTTGGCCGACTCGAAACTGAATTGTGATTTAACTGAAAATTTGCGTTCACAAAAATTACATTTTGACCAACAAGATTTTGAAAATGTATTATCAGTCTCAATTTTCACGTAGATATTAATAACATCGAGAATACTTACCGGTTTTAGCACTTTTACAAAGTCTATACACAGTTAAAATACGAAATTCTTATAAATTTTCGACGCACACACTGCAGTTTGCCAGATTCCCTAGCATCGCATAACTTAGTCATTTATTTATCAACACGCTAATTATATTAACTTTCGAGCCCAGTGCTAC
This sequence comes from Nymphula nitidulata, assembly GCA_947347705.1. Classification (NCBI taxonomy): domain Eukaryota; kingdom Metazoa; phylum Arthropoda; class Insecta; order Lepidoptera; family Crambidae; genus Nymphula; species Nymphula nitidulata. Next base: position 16,194,805 of record OX374636.1, read on the forward strand.
TCTTATAAACGGTCTAAGTCCTGGGACATAGTAAGCTCTATACAATTATTGAAATGGTACTGCCAAAAACCAGCTAGATTCTTCAGACTCCATGGCAAACCATGCCAGGAGACTCATTGGGGATCCAAAACTTGTCCAGGACTATCGCAGCTCATCTGTCGGTTTTTTATTAGGTTACATTTTGGTGATTGTGCAAAAGAGCTAGCTTCTCGATTTTATTCTACCTTTCCCTTTCGTCGATCGTGGATCCAGGCGTAGATTGGCCTATCACCTTACATTGTAGATGTTGCACTCATCCGCACAAAACACTTTCATAATGCATACAGCAAAGAAGTGAAATTCCCTGCCTCCTCATGTTTTATCGAGCGATACAACTTGGAGCTCTTCAAGGCTAGAGTGGAATGCCTTATACCTCCATAAAAAATCATTTCACATTACACATCACCAGCCTATAAGTATATACGTCTCACTGCTGGGCCCAGGCTTTCCGACATGGACCTACCTACTACACATGAGGAGTTTGGACCATAACACGCTTGCCCAATGCGGGTAGGTGGGTTAAAGCGGTTGCTGTAGCACGGGATTATAAATTTTGACCCATCCCGGGGTCGACCACGGCGAAAGTTGTTTTTTTTCAAATTCGAAACCAGAGCGGTCAAACCGATACGCCACTGAGCTTCTCAAAAAAAAATTATTTGTCTTCAATAAATGATTTGATACGGTCATACCTATATTATTTATTAAAATGTGTAATACAAAAAAACAATTTTTATTTCAAGTATATGATTTAGATATAGTGATTTAACGGATTTCATCCAAGCCACGGTGTTTCAACCTCTGCAATAGTCGTATTCACCGCTCGACTTTTGAGAAGAAGCTCTGTTTTAGATTTCAAATCAGCTCGGACAACCTTACTCCCCTCAGAAACACAATAGTACGAAGCATTATTTGGTGACAATCTTCTATACCTGCCTGCCTTTCAATATTGCCTTCTGAATGCTAACGAATCTGTACTCTTTGACGCTGCATTGTTTGGTCTTTACATTGTCAAACTGCAGGCAAAATATCGAACATTTTGTAACTCGGCTATTTTCCCGCCGGTATAGAAGCTTCCAGATTTTCCTTTAAAGCCTCTCAAACAGCTTGTGAATGCCGCCTTATTAACACCTATCTGACTAGCGCAGCGATGTAGCGGTTAGCTCAGCTTTGGTACAAAAGACCCTCAACTTGTTAACCGAAGTTCAACCTTTACAGTCTTCGTATAGAGTTTAAATTGCCATGTGTAGAAATCTTGGTTTTAACGTTTGCCGTCAGATTAGTAATGTGCAACTATTTTTATGACCAAAAGGTCCATATTTAGTGTATATAATTTTATTTACTTAAATACACTGTCTTTATTGCACAAAACGTAATGTACGAATAACTGCGAGTGACATTCTCTAATCAACCATTAGATATGCAACTGTCTTAAATATTATAAATGTCAAAAAAGTTTTATACATATATATTATTTAACTTCGTGAGCGTCTCCATAAAACACCCTACCAAATTTTCATCACAATCTGATTAATGGCAGGCAATGGAAGGCACTAACTGTTTTCTGAAGAATGGTGGCCACCCCATGGCCGCAAGTAGACATATTTGTACACCAGTCTTAGATTTTCGACAAACCTCATGAAATGTCAAGGCAGTATCTAGCTATAATTGGTAATTTATCGATTATCATGACCTTTTAGTAAATGATCATTACGATTATCGTAATTTTCTTCACTTTAATTTACTAGGTGGTGGATTGAAGAGAAAGGTAGCCAGTGTAATTCCTGGGAATGGAAGGCTTATCATCTTAGGCCTCAGGATAACAACGCACCTACAATATCAAGTGATTTTACCTTGTTATTGTAGTTGTCTAGGTGGCGGTAACCGCTTACCACCGTGGGCCGTCAGCTTGTTTGTCATCTAGTTGTTTAAAAAAAACCATTTTTCTTCTTTCTTATTAACTTAGATGACGTGGAGAGAAAGCTGGCACCATTCATCGTCATAGCTAAAAATATTGAAAATATTACCCATTCAGTAAAGAGTTGTTAAGTCAAAAGGAAAATTAGCAGAACCATAAGAAGGGTCAAAAGAAAAAGTGAAAAGCTAATTAACTAATAGAATAAAGGAATAAACCAATTAACGCCGTTCATAGAAATTCTGTGAAAATTTATTTTGTTCTGTTTATTTCTTAAAAATTACTGATTTTAATTTGAAATTGAAAATTGAGGGTAAGAATTTTAACGCCTTCAGACTTAATGGAATAGAATAGAATAGAATAGAATTTTTATTATGCTAGAATGCGGTTCACATAAAAGTTGATAATCTTAATATTAAATTGTACAAGACACATTCACCCAATTAGGGCATGCAAATATATAATAGTAATAAATCAATAATTAAATTAAATACAATTAATATCATTAAAGTCAAATTCAATAGCAGGTCAAGTTTTATGGTCAAAATATTCGTTTAAACTATAAAAACAATTTTGAATTAGCCATGTCTTGAGCTTTTTCCGCAATTTACTTAATGTTAGATTTTTCATGTCACTTGGTAATTTATTATAAATTCTTACAGCCATTGGGTAAGAATTTCTAGAACGCACGGTAGTTCACATTATTGGCAATATTAATTTATTTTGATGTCTATTGCTGTGCTTGCGAGGAACATCAAACGAATAAGTAAACAATTCGGGATGAAACACACATTTCATATATGTATAAGCAAGGGACCGTCAAGATATTCAACTCTTTAAACAAGGGTCTACACGAAACTAGATTATCAATATCGTATATCACACGAATACATGATTTCTGAGCAACCAAGACTTTATTTATATGACACGAATTACCCCATAAGACTATGCCATATCTTATAATCGATCAAACATGACCGTAATATGCCTGTATTGCTGTTTCTCTATTGGCTGTTTTACTGAGTTTCCAGAGAGCATAAGCGTATGAGTTTATTTTACTGCACAATTTGGTTGTATGCTGTCCCATGTGCATTTATCATCAAGTGTTATACCTAGAAACTGAACGTCATTTACTTCTTTTATTACTTCACTTTTATGACTTACTGTAAGGTTTTATTTCCGTTTATGTTAGTAAATTGTATATACTTTGTTTTATGCGGGTTTACTTTAAGATTGTTTTGTTTTAGCCAGAAAATTACAGATCTCAAAATATTGTTTAATTCTGTGTTATAATCAGTTAATTTAATGCATGGTGCCAATACAGATATATCATTTGCGAACAAAACACAGGGGGAATTCATATTTTCAGGAAAATCGTTAATATAGATCAGAAAGAGTAAAGGACCGAGGATACTCTCCTGTAGCACACCAAAGTTATTATTTTTTATGTCAGATTAATGAGTCCCAGCTATTTTTTGGTTAACTAAGCTTAATATTTCAACATATTTCTATATATTTCAACCATGGTAGCTTTTTCCCTTCACTCTTATATTTTATTTCGACCACAGGAAAACATAGCTCATAAAATAATTTAAATATACCATGAATGATACCTCTCATGAGCCAGACAATGAAATATCATCATCATTATCATCACCAGCCTATTTACGACCCGCTTCAGGCTTCAGACCTTCGTACATGGGAGAAACACATGAGGAGTTTAAGCCATAACACCACCACGCTGGCCCAATGCGGGTTGGTGGGTTAAAGCGGTTGCAATAATATCCGGCACCAACGGCTTAACGTGCCTTGCAAAGCACGGAGGAGCTCGAGTTTGGAAATTCAGATTGGCCCATCTCGGGATCGACAATGGCGAAAGCTTGTTTTTCGTAATCGAAACCAAAGCGCTCCAACCACTAAGCCACCGATCCACAGATTAAATAATCCTCAATTAAATATATTCTCCGTTATCTGGTATCCTATCAAGCTCTCAATGATGCTTACTTTTGGCTAGATAATAGGTGTGAGTGTATAATTACGATTAAGTATTATCATGGAAAAAAAAATTCCCGGTCCCTCGACAAATTGAGGGAGAGCCCACCCCCCGGCAGAGGAGACCAGACGGTCGAGGCTTAGGGCGACAAAGAGAGAAATCGGAGGACAATCCTGGAGTTATCGAGCAAGACTGCCCGCTGAAGCCCTGCCATTACTGGTCCGTCACGCAGTCCCAGTCTCCTCAGATCATCACAAAGAGAGCTTGGGACGAGGTGACTTATTATTATTACACTGTGGTTGTATACAACCATTTGGCTACCAAAACTAAACTGAAAAATATGACAACAGAACTTTTACTAAAAAGTGACTACATAACTTAGGGAATAAAGACGCACCGTTTTGTTAAATCGAATAAACTGTAATTACATCTCGCTAAATATTGGTTATAATAACTAATGTGACTGACATGGCTTCGCTAAATATTTCTTTCAGTGTAGGTAAATACTGATTAAACTTTATACTTACCATGTAAAACTGTAATACAAAATCAAGCAAATAAAATAATTCCACTTAATTTTGCATTCACATATTAATTTAAAAAAAAAAACTATTTTATGTAAACTCAGCCTTAATTCGTATATTATTATCATAAGGTAGCCTTAGCATCAAACAAGCTATTGAACTGAAACAGATAGCGTCTATATTCGAACAAAAATAGTTACAAACTCTAGTTCAATAGGAAATAAAGTCGCGTGAGGAAATCACCGGCTGCACTGCCGGATGCGGGGGCTTCCCGGGAATTTCAACCTCCAGTTGTTTCAATGTCGCCGATGCGAACATAAATTTAAAAGTACTTTATCTACTTGTTGCTTATCTTGTTTTGTGTGTAAGTAATTATTTATTTTATGTGCCCATGTAACCATTTCTAGCCATGTTTTTTTGTCTATACAACATCGAGAAAGTGTAATGGAGTAAGAGTAGGAAATTTAAAACATTGAGTTATAATGAAGATACAGATAAGAAAACCTACATAAAAAAACAATAAAACTTGACAGGTAGGTGAATTAGCGCGTGTTAAAAATACATTAATAGAAAAAATGTTTACACACCTACTTATACAGCCCCCTTATTCTCAACTGTCGGAAAATATTAGAATTTCGGAAACTCTATACCTGTCACTTTTTATCGCTGTACGTTAAAGCGAGACGGCATGTGACTTTTCGAATCGAATCCGTGATTCGACAATTGAGAATCAGGGGGCAGTTTGACACATTTAGATCGGTCAGAATGGGAAAGTCTGAAACTATAAGACATACGAAAATCTCTTCTTAGGAACCATGTCATCGATTTTAGTAATAAGAAAAACTGCATTCATACATTTAAAAAAAAACATGTACTCAGCTCGGGAATACAACCCGGACGTTTTGAAACATAAAACTAACACTATTTCTATTTAAATATCGATTGTGTAGGTCATAAGCAGTAATCGTTACTATGAAACATAATCTCTAAAATGAATAAAATGCATTGTTTTCATATACTTTAATTTATTTTAGTAAGTGTTCGAAATTACCACCATTTTTTCAATACAACTTTTTCTTTAAGGAAAACCCCGTTTAATAAAAGGTGATCTTCAGTTTTATGATCACGTTTATTGCAGTCGTTTTTATCAATTACTAGCTGCACCATGCACACTTTGCAATGTCCGTAAAGAGAAAACTGTTAAGTTATACAATTAAACAGAAACGGAAAAAAAATATATAATCCAGGAACCTCTTCGGGCGTCCCTAGATCACCCTACCAAAATTTCATCACAAACTGATCATTGTTTTCGGAGTGCATAAGCGACAAACATAAAAACTTTGATTTTAATATACATAGATGATAAAAGTACGAAATCCGCAGGTTTTGTTTATTTAACAATCAATGTACCGAACATTAGAATAATGGAAATTACATTTTAGGAAAAATTGTGCAAATTTACTGCTTATTTATCTTTACTGCTTATTTATCCTTATAAATCTCTTCCAGCAGTCCTACCACAGACAAATGACAATGAAAAGGTAGATCGGTGTGTGCAAATGAACTTAAATTAAAAATACAAAAAATAATCTAAGTATATGAAACACATAATATACTACATAAATATAATATAATTATAATATGAAATTGAAAAATATAATAAAAAACCGCTATTATTTGGGAAGATAAATTATTTCTTGTTTGAGTTGCGTAAATCCACTTTGCTTAGTCCTTGGAGGTTCAAAAAAAGATTTGTTCATATTATCTCACTTTGTAAGACCAATGAAAGAAGATTAATTGATTCTTCCGAAAGTGTTTGTTACTGTTTTTTGTAGTTTGGACCTAATAAATGAGTTGCGGTCGGCAATTGCTTTTGATGAGTGATTGATGTCTTTCGATTGGAAAAAGAGATGTTCGCTTTGGTTAAATTTGGATGGGTGACCACTATGTACTAGTTTTCACGTTTTTATTTAGCTTTTTTTTATTATATCATTTAATATAGTTATTTCATATTAATATATTTATCTATTGTATGAGTGTCGATGAAAAACTATACAATGTATCAGACAACCACAACATCACTTTAAAGTTGGTCTAACACCTTAAAGACTTTGGAGAGACATAGGATCTGTTATTGTAATATCTCAGGACATATACAGGCGCCTGATAATTCGTACCTTGCTATACAGGTCCGAATTAACATAATATTTTACATAATCAATAACATACTAAGCAAACTTACAACACCACAGATACCTAATATCCTATCCAATAGCAAAGGCTGTCAAAATAACAATTGAAGATAATAACGAGTCATTAAAGAAAAATAATCATTTTTAACGTGAATATAACAAACGAAAAGTAAAGTCAACTTGACTAAAGATAAAAACAAAAACGAGGATGGTTTTACTGGTACTTTCAATTGTTTTATACAACCGTCAGATAGGTCGTACCAAAATATTGGGGGTGTGTAATATAATAACCATTTTTCGATTTAGCGATCGGTCGGCAAAATAGTGAGCTTAAAATTGCTGATTTATTATAAGTTCGAAACAGTTCGCTGTGTTTCGGATTGAAGGGAAAGGTAGCCAGTGTAATTACTGGGCATGGACGGCATTTCATCTTAGGCCTCAGGATGACAACGCACCTGCAATGTCAAGTGATTTTGCCTTGTTATTGCAGGTGTCTATAGGCGGCGGTAACCGCTTACCATCATGTGAGTCGTCGGCTTGTTTGTCATCAAGTTGTATAAAAAAAAGTCCAAATATAAGAAAAAAAGATACGTCCATTATTACTGGTAACTAGTGAGTATGGTCCTTTTCCAATAAGTAACATGGTACACGAATAACACTCCTACGAATAAAGTACAAACACTATACAGGGTGGCACATTTAGATCGGTCAGTATGGTAAAGTCTGAAATTATAAGACATACGAAAATTTTACGACGAAAGACAATTTTACGCACCTAAACGAGATGAATGTTGTGTTGAAAAAATGGTGATAATTTCGAACACTTACCTACTAAAATAAATTAAAGGATATGAAAACAATGCATTTTATTCATTTTAGACATCATGTTCCATAGTAACGTTTACTGCTAGACCTACACAATCGATATCTAAACAGAAATAGTGTTAGTTAAATTTTTCAAAATAGTCCGGGTTCGATTCCCGAGCTGAGTACACAATATTTTTAAATATATGAATGAAGTTTTTATTATTACTAAAATCGATGACATGGTTCCTAAGAAGAGATTTTTGTATGTCTTATAGTTTCTGACTTTCCCATACTGACCGATCTAAATGTGCCACCCTAATAGTCACCCTATAGTCACGAACGTACTATAGATGATGAAATAAAGCCTCTTGGGGTACTTTTTCTCTTTTTTTAAGGATTCCTAAAACCAAAATATCGAGGCCATTTTGATTCTGGCTGGTTCATATACCAATTCGCTACGGTCCTTTATACCTAAGTTTTCATGGCATACTATAAAGAAACTACAATAAACCACAATATCACTATTTGTTTCCTTTTAACTGACTTCGCAAAAGGAGAAAGTTATTATAATAATGTGAGTAGAATAACAATATACGCACAACTAGATGTGATCCTCACTGTTAGAAGCTTTAAAGGATTAAGTCGATTAACAGAATTTCACATAGTTCAGTAAAACCGCACGTGCTCCCACCTCTCGCCACTTTTACAATACGGTACGGTGTCGCCAACTGTTTGCACAAAATATTACGAAACACTAAAAACGAGAACCACATTAGACATTTGTATAGACAATTATTTTAAATTTTTAAAAGAACTTTTTTTCTGTTGTTGTCGGCTGACTGTGAAATCGACTGGTTGTGCGCTTCTACAGCCATCTGACAGCATCCATTTTGTTTTATCGGGCCGGCGACCACGTTTTCTTCGAAAAACGAATTCGTCTTGCCCAATCACCGAACAACGTTGCCGCAAGTTATTTGCAGATTAATTTTACTTGACATTGCCAAAATTCGTAATAACGAGAAGTCATTAAATAAAGAAGAAGAAGAAGAACTTATTTTCTTTGCTTTTTTGTTTCTAATTAAATTCTTCTTTTATAAAAATAGGATCATGACACTATAGTTTGCTACAGATGCGTGATTTGTGTACACAATTTTCGTGGTAGCGCGGTTTCGTAAAGTTTTTCGTGTTGCATGTTTCGTGATGGAGTATCCAACGTGATCCAACACGTAACTGGCGGTGTTCTCGTAACGCGAGTGACACCCCTGCCCCCCCTTATTTAGAAACTGTCGGATTGCGGATTCGATTCATAAAGTCACACGCCGTCTCACTTTGACGTCCCGTGATGAAAAGTGACAGGTATAGAGACGGAATCTCTATACCATTCGAATATTTTCCGACAGTTGTGAATAAGGGGGCTGGTGTTGCAAGCTTTCATAGGCTACGGGTGATCACTTAACAACAGGTGACTTGTTTGCCACTTTTGTAGTAGAAATAAAAACACTGGCCCTAATTCTGGAGAACACATGCTAAGTCTAAATTTAAGTTCAGTGCATCTTTTTCTCTCAAAATGAATACGATACGGCTTTCATTTAATTTGACATTTAGAAAAGTGCGTTCAATTTTCGACCTTATTGAACGTGATAAAATGCAGTGTTTAGAAAGCACCTCCGTACATGCCGTGTAAAATTGTCTATGGTTTCAGTGAAATCTATCTAAATTTAAGTGACAGCTCTAAACAGATTCTTGCTATTCTTTTTCTATGACTTATTGCGAGAAAGAGATATACTGTACTTTTTAGAATTAAAGTGTGTTCCCAGAATTAGGCCCGTTATATCAAATCCCAGTAATGACACCTTAATGATGGCACATTAAAAGTTACTTCATGAGACTAAAGTGACAAAGTTCGTAGTACGACCGTACCTACAAAATTTATTTTCAAATAGTACTAGTTTAACTTTTGTTTTCCTGTAAAGTGAAATGACAATTGTTATCCAAATTGCTTAACACCATTATGGACTTAACAAATCGTGTTTATTTCAGGAGTATATAAAATTATTTACTCACCATCGAAAGTACGTCCAGCGTAATATTATGACCTTAAGATCGCCGCTATTCCGAACGTAATAGAGGTGGCTTTCGCAGTGCAACTATTACAATTACTATGCTGTACTCTGTAGTTTATAAGTTAGGGCAGCCCCCTTATTCTCAACTGTCGGAAAGAATTCGAATTTCGGAAACTCTATACCTGTCACTTTTTATCGCGCTGCGTCAAAGCGAGACGGCATGTAACTTTTCGAATCGAATCCGTGATCCGACAGTTGAGAATAAGGGGGCTGAACCCCAGTACTGTTATTACCAAAAAGTTAGGTGTTCGTTCGCACAGAACTGAAACAGTATTTAGATACTCTGTCTTATTTACTTATTCTATTATTTCGAAAAGCATCCGCCAAAATATAACACTGAAAACCAGTTGCAGTAAGTTTTTTCATTCATCCATCCAACGCATAGTACTAAGAATATTTGCTTTTTAGAAAACTGTATCAACTAGAAAGAAACCACTAAATAAGATGTTTTTTGGAGGGGACAAACCATTTCTATGAACTAATATAGCCCATGTTTTAATATATTGTCGTATTGTTGGCACCACCCTGTATATCTCTAAAATCTTGGATAGGTACTTGTTTGTTTGGCGGATCTCATTTTATTTTAATATTAATGATTATAATATATTCAGAAAAAAATAACTGATTTTTATTACATGTAAGTACAGAGTTAAATACTGTATAAGTAAAAAAAAATCAGTTATTTTCTTCTGAATATATTATAATCATTTTTAAAAAAGTGAATAATAATGTACCTAGATAACGTACTACTATCTAAATAATAATTACATACATTAGTCCCAGTCATCACACCACTCTGTTCATCAATGTACAGACGACAGCACGTCAAGTGTAACAGTTGCACTACGAAAGCGGCCTCTATTACGAACGCTGTAAGGGCGGTCTCAAGGTCAAACTGTTACGCTTGATGTGCTGTCGACTGTACTTAGGCCATCGATTGCGCTTATAACTGAAATCGGGGCGTCATAACCTGAGTAAACATTCTTAATTTTTGATTTTAACATTATTATAAATGTTAGAAAAATTACTTAGTAAACATGTAAATAGCATTTCTATATATACTAGCTTTTGCTTGCGGCTCCGCCCGGTCGAATGTCGATATGTATAGCAAAAGGCATTATCCGTTATCCTTTCTTAGGATGTAATCTATCTTCTTGATAGAGCAGAAGTTTCTTTTTCGGCTTTGAACATGTACAGTACATTATAATATATTAGATCATAGAAATGGTTTGCCACTTTCAAAAACATCTTATTTGTTTGATAATTTCATAATATTTGTATGATTCGCTGCATTATTCCATAGAAATGTCATGAAACTTTGTCTTTGCGGCGAAACTCCCATAACGGCAAACGTAGTGACCCATTTCCAGCGACCGCATTAAAAATTATTACACAGAATTGACTGTTTGACATGATAGTTTCAAATGGTTGAAACATTCTGTGCTGTTACAATTTAGTTCGACTTTGTGTTATAAGCTTACTTAGTCATAATGCTACGTAAAATGATGCCTACTAATGACAATAGGTTTGTTTTGTTTGCGAGTAAATTCAAACGAAAGCAATAGACGCCTAATTTGATTGATCGCTGGGATGCTTTCTTGCATTGTTTGTATTCTTTACTTACACTCATCTTTTTTTGTAACAATTTCAAATAAAGAAAGAAACTTTTTTACTAGGTGGTAGACCCATATGTAGGTACCACCGCTTTTCTTATTTCAGCCGTGAAAAAGTTTGCTGTATTTCGAATTGAAGGGAAGGTAGACAGTGTAATTACTGGGCATGGACGGCATTTCATCTTAGGCCTCAGGATGACAACGCACCTGCAATATCAAGTGCTTTTCCTTTTTATTGCAGGTGTCTATAGGCGGCGGTAACCGCTTACCACCAGGTGGGCCGTCAGCTTGTTTGTCATCTAGTTGTATAAAAAAAAAAGAAAACAATGAAAAAATTATATGCTCCAAACTAGAATCGAACCCGCGTCTTCTGATGTCCGGCCAGACGCGATTACAACTACGCCACCGGAGCACTAGATGTAACCTACTAATTTCTTCACCGCTACACATTTTTAACGTTTTTATACTTTTTAAACTTTTTTATGCATTTTATGCATTTTTAAACTTCCAGTAAAGGTGAGAAAAGCTATTTGATTCTCATTTTAATGTTTTTGATGCGTTCAAACGCCTGCTGTATTCTAATGATTCTAGCCGGACCTCGGGAGATGCGGGTTCGATTCCCGCCTGGGGCATATACCTTTTTCATCGTTTACTTTCTTTAGTCTGTCGTCTGTACTTAACTGTTGACTACAAGCCACAAGCATAGGGCAAATTGTTTGTTTTGTAGTCGTTTATGATGTTTGAAAATATGTGTAATACACCTTTAATGACCAGCTGGCCGAGGGTCTGCACCACTTGCTATACAGGCTACTCGGTTAGGGATGCCGGGTTCGAATCCCGGTTGGAGCAAAAGTTTGTATGATGAGTGCGAGCATCACAAGTCTGGGATGTTTATATATTTATATGTTTATTTAGTAGTTATATTCCTAATATTTATATTATACATATTATTATAAATATTTCTCCTTTCTCCCACAAGCTTAGTTTGGGCTAGATAATAGGTGGATATGGATATTATTATTAGTATATTTTTTTAGCTTTTATTTTTAGTAACCAACATTTCTTAATATAAATATTTAATGCGGTTATTACAGTACCTTATTTAGACGCCGCTAAATCCCTTACAGCTTTTGTTAACAAAGTAACACTAAGTAACGACAAGGTATAATATTTAGAAAATATTTGGTTTGGCGAAATTTGATCGCTTAATATTTGGGTCTAAGAGAAAATATAAGCCGAGCACAAAGGTGCGTGCTTGTATATCAACAAAAATATACGTTTTACGCCCAAAGTTAAATTAAAATATATATATTGAGTTCAATAACAAAATTGAATTAGAAACAAAGTAGGAGAAAGGAAGTACAGTGTGGAAAATAGCAAGAAATCTTCGAAATAATTACTTGTTTTGCATGAAATGAAATATGTTTAAATCATATAATTTTCACATACACAACATAAAAAACATTTGAAATCATTACAGAAATAAAAATAAAAATAAACTTATGCCTATAAATGAAATGAAATAATGAAATTATATATTGAGATATATTATATGTTAAAGAAGCCGCCCGCGTGGATGTCGGTTATCGCACCAAAAAGTTTATATGTCCTTTCCAGCCCGCTTAGCATGACCACCGAAACGCGATATGATAAAGCCATTTATCGCTTTAAACTGTCAAAAATCATTGGATATAACCGCCATCTTGAAATTTTAACGAAACCACGAACATGTATTGTATTTGGACATGTTCACAGTTTCGATAAAATTCCAAATTGGGGTATATATCTGATGATTTTTGACAGTTCAAAGCGATAAATGGCTTTATCATATCGCGTTTCGGTGGTCATGCTAGGCGGGCAGGGTCTTAAACTGTCTTCATGACAAAGGAACGAACCCAAACTGAATGAAGCCTGGACTTAAAATAATTTTAATTTTGAACAGCAATACTACTTAATTATGGTGAAATGGTATAATTATTTATATTTTTTAGTGCAATTAAAGATATTAAATAGCACCCCATTTATTTTTAAGACGGCCATTAAAATGCTATACTATAGTTGCTTTTTGCGGTTTTGTTATTGCATTAATATAGCAACCATTACTTTATCGTTTTTTAAAAAATAGAGCTGGAGCTGAACCTTTAGTAAAAACTTTAAATATTTACAACAATAAGGTCATCTGACATGTTTCACGACTTGAAAAATGACGGAAATAAGCAAATCTGCGTTTGGTTTCTGCTGTAACATTTTTAAACAAACAGGCAGCTCGAAAAATCTGCTTGATTTAAAATCAAGTAGCTTATTCAAGTATCTAAATCAGTTCAGCGGTTATAGATTCCCCGTACAAGCTCCTCCTCCCCCTCTTCTTCCCCTTAAGGGATGATACCTGGGATAAAAATTATCCTATGCCCTTTCCCAGGACTCAAAGGATATCTATGCCGAACTTCATCTAAAACGATTCAGCGGTTCAAGCGTGAAGAGGTAACAGATACACTCTTGCATTTATAATATTAGTATGGAAGTTAATCCATTAAATACTTGCATACATATACTTATGCTATCGCTACATATACTTACCTCCTTAGTTATTCGTTTTACAGAATCGCAGCTAAATAAGTAGGCTAAATAGTAATAGTACCTAAGGTTGCTAGAGGTCTTTTGGCGGGATTTGGTGGTGTCAGTCAAGGTTTTTATTAAAAATTGTGTCGGAGCAAACTTTGTGTTATAAAATTGGTGTAGTTTTATAAACCAAGTGTTTGTGTTGACTTACAACTAAAAGATTATCAGAATAAAAGTGATTATGGTGTGAAAACAATGAGAACTTTTTGTGGTTATCCACCTCATCAAATAGCATCATATGGAGATTTTCATCATATATTTCGCGTCGAATTCTCCCAACATGCATTGAAATGTGTAACAATATGCAATAAATGATGAAATAAAGAAGTACTTAGGACCTGGCTGTATGGCCATTTGTTCCCTTTGCCTTCTCATTCGCAGTTCATATTGAAAGTTTTAAATTGAAAACTGTGTGAGCAGAGGGACATGTCTCCTATGCAGCCAACGAAACGCTGTCTCTTGATTTTTACAGGGTAGGCCACACGTGAGCTGAGCAGTGTCCATGGCACTTATCTATCAAGTGTTACACATAAAAGTGTTAAGTTTGACACCTTTCACACCACTTTCATTTTCCGAACATATAATTTTTCAAACATTTATATTATTGTAGAAATGAAAATTAACAATTATTTCGGGATTATATAACACCCGGCCTAACTGTAAATAAATATTATTTTGCATAGGTCGGTCAAGCGTAAGTAAGACGTGCCTCCAGAAGCATTGGTCTATGGTAATGCTAAAAGAAACCAATATTTTTTCCGGCTCTGCTTCCATTCTGTTGGAAATTCAACACGGGTTTTCAAAGGAGAATTTAATGAACAAATAACAACACATCAAGTGTAACAATGGCACGAAAAAACCGCCTCTATTACAAATGTAGTGAAGGCGATCTCGAAGTCGAACTTTTATGCATAATTTCTTAAACTGGGTACTTTTATCAAGCACATGCATTTAAGTACATATGTCTTCTCTTCTTCCTATAACATGGATTCCTGCAAAATAAGCGTCAAAAGGCAAGGCGCAGGCTGCTGGAACAATATGTTTAAGCAGCAATATCTGTCATCGCATATGGACTCTTCTTACTGCTTCACATCAGGTGGTATTGAGTCATTGCCGTGCTTTGTTTATAAATACTAACCTTTTTATTACAAACTTAAGACATGCCCGACATCTATGGACAATGTAAAGACGCAAAGTAAAGTACCTATTACCTAATTCAAAAGATTTCATACATTTTCTCGCAGAACGGAGTTATGATGTGTCACGACTTAAAAGCAACTTGTTGAACAGCCAAATGTTAATACAATAGCTCACCCGCATTGGCCGTTAAGTCGGTAATCTATTAGTCCTTTCAAACTTCGGCGCAAGTTCCCAGCTAGTTTCTGAGAAATTATTCGACGAAATTTCTAGTACTTATAAGGTATCAGATTCTTGCGCAGAGTACGTTAATGAACGCTTAATATATCTACTTTAGAACCTTTGTAATAGTAAAAAGACAAAAACAAGTCATCTTCATTCAAACGCACCGAGCGCGGCTCAGATTTCTGCGTGTCAGTCTGCGTGTCAGTGCATGCACGCACAAAGTGACAAAACTTAGCGTTCGTTTTCAAGTAGCAAAACTAATAACTTGACACGATTGAAAAAATAACTAATGTCGTATTATGAATCCCCGATACTCTGCCGACCCTGCAGAGAAAATAGGCCTAAGTTTACGTACAGAGATCTGCCCTAAATTTGCCACGATTGAGTGAACTAAAAGCGCCAACCCTACATGAGTAGGCTATTACTACCCGCTTATGGTCCGAGTTGGCGTAATATTCTTTTTTTTAATGCCTTTTATGGATGGATCATATCACTACAGAGAAATGACAAAGAAAATCAATTTATCAAATTCTGATGATATTGTAATCGTTTTTATTGTAGGTGCCATGTTAATAATTTATAGCACCCTGGCAGTGTATATTATTTTTGAACGTCTATTTTATATGTTATTATGACTAATATTCTTTTGTTTTTTCTACCCCTTATGTCAGTTCAGTAATATAATTTAAGTGAATGATAGATATTTTTCATTTCTCCAACAGGTTACAGGCCCAGAGGTCGCACACTATTAGCAGATTCTTCATAGTGAAGCTCCACGAAGTCTAGTTACTTGCTCCCTGCAGTTTTTCGATCTGTGTAGGTGACATCGATGTAGATGACGATGGAGTGGAGTTTGTGTCTCCCTTATCTCTATCACTGATCAAAAAACACAAAATACTACTGATATACACTGATTTTAAAAAGTTTTAGAAGCCTGGGCCTACATAGTAAGTTGCAAAGAGGGCAGTTATGTACCTTAAAGCTACCAAAGACCTTAAGTTGACCCACTCCAAAAAGGGTCAATCTTATCCTGTAGGTTTTGCTGATGCAGACTACGGCAGCAACCTAGTTAACAGACAGACAGGGTACACATTCATGATCAGTGGTGCTTCTATTTCTTGGGAAGCACGAAAACAACGCACCGTTGCTTTGTCCACCACAGAAGCAAAATATATGTCACTAGGGGAAGCTTGCAAAGAAGCAATATACCTCATATCACTCATTCAGGAGATGTTTGATGTAGATAGGCCCATTGTCATTCATTCAGACAGTCAAAGCTCACCCAGGACGACACATATCATGCTCGCACCAAACACATAGACATTCGACACCATTTCGTTCGCGAGTCATTAGTTAATAACGAAATTGCCATCAAGTACATTGACACTAATCATATGACAACAGACATCGTTAAATAAAATAAATCACTGTAAATTTTCTACAGCATTAGGATTATTGCCTCAGTTAAGTTTGTAGTCTTTGTTATATTTTAGGTTAATTTGTTCAAGCTACGGGGTGTTCAAATTACATGGAGGTATTGTACCATGTTAATAATTTATCGCACCCTGGCAGTCTACACTCTTTTTGTACGTCTATTTTATATGTTATTATAACTAATATTCTTTTGTTTTTTCTACCCTTCATGTCAGTTCACCAATATTAACTGAATGTTAGATATTTTTCATTTATCCAGCAGTTTTTTTATGAACGGGGATTAGAATAACATAGTTAAAAGCAAATATGTACAAACGGAAATTAATTGAAAAAAAAAATTAATGAAAAAAAAAATTCATAAGGTATTTCAGGATTTATAGAACACAAAAAGCTACTTTACAATGTTTACGTTATGTTTTTTTTTTCTTATTGATTACCACTATTGTCTAACTTCTTCGTTAGACCTCATAGCCCTGGTTTCAGAGCCCAATATTTAACAACCGTTACCCGTTTAATTCTATTAGTGAAAACTGTCGAAATTCACTGATAACGCCAAATTCTTTGTCCAATTGTATTCGTGTAGAATAAAAGCGGCACTGGCCATGAAAATCGATATTTTAGCTAATCCATTAGCTAATTATAATACCTACATAACCATATCCTGACATTGCAACGGCATAATAGCTTTGAGAATACATTGCTCGTCTGTCAATCGCAGTTTCGAATTGTTTGTGGTATTAACGTTTTGGCTTTGAATTGTTGCAATTAATTTTCGGATGGAAATTAGGTTTTGAAACCATAATTTCCATGTTAACTTTAGTACATTTTCTACCACAACGTTATAATGTCCGCGACAGCTAACTGATACTTTTATTTTCAAAACGACTTTAGAATGGGATTTTAAAGGTCTAGAAAAAAATATTGAAAGTGCATATTGTTACATCTCCAACTTACTCTTTGCCTGGAAGAGATCTTTTTCAGCGATAAGGCCGCCTTTTGTCCGTTGTCTACAATACTATGTAGGTTATATGTATATACTCTGGTACAGGTACTATGTATACTCTGTCTATGTTTATGTGGTCGATGTTTTTAATTAATTAGCGTGGTCATAAAAAAAAATAATTGTTAATTTGTCCGTATATTAATGACTATTATGATCATTATTTTGGTCGTCTGGGTTTCATCGTGCCTTTGCACGGCTACGGGTCTCGAGCTTAGGCTCATTGCCCGGGCATCTTCTCATCATCGGGCATCGCCCTAGTGGCGATGGCCCCCTCTTCGCCCTTATGCTGCGACCCGGCTTGGGAGGCGCGGCCCTGAGCGCTGTCTGCCCCACCGAGATGACGTTCGTCATTATTTTGGAGATCAATTGAATTTTAAGGTTGGTGAGGTTAGGTAATTATCTTGATCTGGGGTGGGCTGGTGAAATTGCTTCGTCAGATCCTAGGCTACCCCCGTGAAGGGCAGTGGAGCTACCGGGGAACTTTAGTGGGGATCCCCAGTGCCGATGCCGTCACGATCGTGTGCCTAGCGACGGGTAGGTCCGTAAGCGGATTCCTCCCCGAAAAAAAGGTTGGGTTAGTATAGTAATCAGTAAAATACAAGCCTTTTAGAACGGCTGACTGGGGTACCACCACCTTTTACGTCGCAGCCAAAACATAGCTTTATTTGGTGAGTGAGATCTCAATAGCTCATCGAGGAAGCCTCGCGCTGGGAGAGTGGGACCTTGTATCTTATGCTGGCAATGTAACGCTTACCCATGTTGATATTTAGTGGTCAACATGAGACTGTGTTGCCAGTCGTCTATAGACTAATTAACAGCTACCAATTTACCACTCATTTTGTAAACCGACTTCAAAAAAGGAGGAAGTTCTATGTATAACACAACATTTTATGTTAAACACAAGTCACAAACAAACGTATGGTGCAGACACATTACCATTATAAATTATCTAATTTGTTTCTAAGTCTGACGTACAGACGACAGCACACCAAGTGTAAATGTTGCACTACGAAAACCGCCTCTATTACAACGCAGTAAGGACGGTCTCGACTGTACAATAAATATAATACCTGTTTGTTTTTTAGCAATTTTCATGGTGGGCCTGAATAAATTATATCGTGCAAATACCCAAAATATAAAATCCTTATTGTGAAGACAATGCAAGAAAGAGAGAGGAAGTACAAATAAGCGATGACTTTATTTTATTAAAGGCACACGGTAGGGTGCACACGGGGAGCTCATTACAACAAATTTAATATTGAAAATTACATAAAAAAATGTTTCTCAGCTTAGTATTTAAAACCTTATTCCCTCATACAAATAAAGTTTAATTTACGACCCGTTAGTATAAGTAGGTATATAGGTAGGTAATATGATTTTGTATCAGAACGAACAAACAAGTGAAACTGTCAGATTCAGTTCAAAACCGTGTGAAGGTCGTATTTTGGACACAATAATAATAGTATAATATTCATACACTCACACCTATTATCTAGCCAAAAGTAAGCATCATTAAGAGCTTGTGTTATATATACTAGATAACGGATAAATATTGATAATAATATGTACATAAATATTAGAAATATACTAACTAAACATATAAACATCCATGACTCGTAAATAAATGCTCTTACTCATCATACAAACATTTGTTCCTACCGGGTTTCGAACCCGGGACCTCTTGACCGAGTAGCCTGGGGTACAGACCACTCGGCCAGCCGGTCGTCAAACAATATACAATATTTAATGCTTAAGGAAAAAACTCTGACATCTATATACAGTACAAAAATTGAAGGCCGGATGGGAGCTACATCCAGACAACTCAACCACAGAGGAACTGGCTATATTGCCTCCAGCCACCGGAACACAACAATCAAATGCTGTTAACATTATTGTTACACAATGTCACAATTTAGAATTTTTCATAACTCTTTAGTATTGATATGATTATGTAATTGTCAAGTACCAAATAGCCTGTATAGATCTTAGTGCACTGGTCTGCTCATGAAATTGCTCTTCAGGTTTTGCAATTGTCCCTTTTTAGTACAGCCGACAGCACATCAAGCGTAACAGTTTGACCTAGATACCGCCCTTACTACGTTCGTAATAGAGGCGACTTTCGTAGTACAACTGTTACACTTGATGTGCAGTCGTATGTATGTGTGTACATGTCTATATAATAGAGACATTTTTCCAATAGTTGATTGACTTCATGGCAAAATAGAGAACTAAAAGAGAAATCAATATGTTATCGAAGAGCTCCCTATTCAATAACCATTTAATAAGAGTTCTGCTAATTCCCCTTCAGTAGCCACGAAGTCGATAGGATTTTCTTCTGTGCAAGCACTAGATAGCGATCTAATAATTTCTCCGACTTTTCCGATTAAATTTCCAGCCGGTATTGACGCAGACGTCGATCATGGGTAGTGAAATTGAAAATTCAGTTTTGCACTTACAGACAGACAATTCGTTTTTTTTTAGTTTGAATGGGAATTGCCAACAAAGATCGGCTTGGAACGATTCGGTTTGGAGATCCTTGGCGAGGACTATGCCCAGCAGTGGGCGTCTCTTCTCGGGTGATATGATGATGATGATGATGCCAAAGAAAACTTTAATTCCAACAATTATGTTGAAAATGGTAGAATTTGCATTATTTGACAAGGAACAATATTTAGTTAATCAATTAGATGTCCATAAAAGTATACATATAACTTATAAATTTAAAAAGCTGTTTATGTCACACATTTGGTCGTTTGGTGTGCAAAAAAAAGTGTCGCTATCAATCAAGTAAGTAGTGTAGTGTCAATAAATAAATGAATGGAAAAATCTGTAATAGTTGATACCATTGACGAAGAATATACCGTTTGTTATATATTTGAATTCCTAAATAAAATTGTAGTACTGAGGTTGTAGGGGTCGATATAGTCGTAGTATGTGCGCGGGTTGTGTGTGTGTGTGTGTGAGTGTGGTATCTGTAGTGTGTCATACGATACGCACGCATTCTTAGGGTTGTCACGAGCGGGTGTGACAATGTGTTTATTAATTTAATCAGAAAAAATAAAAATGGTCTGCAAGTTGTCAAACTTTCAGAGGTAATTCGTGACAAAGAACACGACCACCCCCTCATTTTATTTCGGACTTTTGTAACATACTGTATATGTCGCAGCCGTCTGGTTAAATTAACCATTTAACAGGTCGTTTAAGTCGAAGAGGTTTTGTGTGATTTTTTATGTGATTGGTAGGTTGAAGGTTATTTTTTATGACCACTTACAATAACCTAAATCGTTTTGGTTCCAATCGCAAAATCAGGAAAAAAGCACTAAAAGTTCAAGATTTTTCGTAGCATGAATAAAATTGCAACAGTGTGTTGCACGCGACAAATACAATCAAAAGTACTGTCGACAGCACATCAAGCGTAATAACTTGACCTTGACTATTACCCTTGATGTGATGTCGACTGTAGGTGGATAGCTTTTTTTTATACAACTAGATGACAAACAAACTGACGGCAGACGGCGTCAGCGTTTTACCGCCGCCTATAGACACCTGCAATAACAAGGAAAAATTGATATTTACTTGATATTGCAGGTGCGTTGTCATCCTGAGGCCTAAGATGAAATGCCGTCCATGCCCAGTAATTACACTGGCTACCATTCCCTTCAATCCGAAACACAGCAAACTATTTCACGGCTGAAATAAGAAAGACGGTGTTATCTACCCAGACGGCCCTATACGGGCTTACCACCTAGTGGCTGGAGGTGGATTTAGTTAAACCTTTTTTTGAACTTAATAGCAATCGATGTTTGCTCTCACATTTATTATTGAACAAATCTAGTTGATCTACCTAAATTGAGTGTTCTAATTACATTTACAAAGTCACACTGTCGAAATTTGCTAGAAGCTAATAATCAATAGAGTGCGTCACAAACTAAAGAAAGTACAGATGGTCCACTTTTCAACATCATAATCAACGTAACAGTTTAACATTGTAAACGTCCTTACTCCGTTCGTAATAGAGTCGGTCCTCGTAGTTCAATTTATAGTCTGTCGACTATTATATGAATGAGTGTAAACGATGCCTTACCAAATTTCTTACTGACAAAGCTTATTACTCCATTGACGAATACCTAAGTGACAAACTAATATAATGTATAGTACCTATTACCTAATCATAATAGAAGCATGTTTAAATTTTATAATATTATTATGTTAAACTTGAGCGTTTCTTTTATTTCATTGAAGTTAGAATTTGAATTTATTATGTTTTAATTTGAAATTTTATTTTATTGGAGTTATTTTTGCCTTTTTTTATTTAATTAATTGACATTTTAATTTTGACCATAAATTGGAGGAAATGTTTTGGTATGTTTGTAATATTTTGTATGCCCATTGGCGGTGCATAGAGAACTTACTATATTTTACTGTATCAACTTATTATACCTATGTACACAGAATAAATAAATGAATGAAATGAATATTAATTAAATTTAAAAAGATAATTAAAATTTCAAAATAATTAGTTCTATATCTTCGAAGTTCCATTTTGGTGTTCTTATAGGTTGCTATTCAAAATATAATGCACTACATACGACATCGTAAGTATTTTGTGTTTGTTTTAAATAATTTATTAACAATAACTTGGTAATTAATCTATGGTTTACAAAGTTTCCATTTTTTATTGTGTCGGCAATTCGTTTAATTATCAATTTGACGTCAAAATTAATACACATGTTGTGACTACCATAAACACTAACAGGTACTTTAAATTACTGTTTTGTTTTTTAAATTGTAAGTTTATTTTTTTTAAGTTACACTGTAACTACCCCTTGCAGCCCGTATAAATAATAATATTCATACACTACACTCACACCATTATGTATCTAGCCCAAAGTAAGCATCATTAAGAGCTTGTGTTATAGATACTAGATAATGGAGAAAATATTGATAGTAATATGTATATAAATGTAATAAATATACATTCAAACATCCATGGCTTGTAAGAAAAAAATTCGCAAGTTTGAGTACAAAAATTTTGTTCGTACTCATAACTTCTTCCCCTACCGGGATTCGAACCCGGGACCTCTGACCGAGTAGCCTGTAGACCTACTGACCACTTGGCTAGCCGGTCGACTAATAATAAATAAATATAAAGTAATATGTGCACTAGCAGCACTATTCTTTTGAAGGATAACATCATCTAAATGATGATGTTTGAACCTTCAAAAGAATAATGCCAAATTTTCATAATTATGATATCGCCCATGAACATAAAATGGCACTTCGTAAGAGCGTAAATTGAGTTTAATTTTAAAAAGGTTGTCAATTTTTTTTTTTTCAGGATAATAGAAAAAAAAATCACTTTGATTTGATCTTAAGGCGATACCTCGTCGACACTAGCGACACCACTTGATTTATATTAATTGTGGTGAATATAGAACATAATAATCAAAAACGCTTTAGTGAATGACTAAAGAATGGTATTTGTAATTTTTTGAGATATGCTCGGTATAAGATATTCCTCTACATGTAGCCTATTTTTTCATTATTGCCGAAAGTGGCCACTATTAACAATAATAAAAAATTATAGGTTACGTATAGGTAGACAGTTTATACAAGATACATCTTTAAAAATTACAAATACCGTTCTTTAGCAATTCTCTAAAGCGTTTTTGTTTATTATGTTCTAAATTCACCATAATCAATAACAATCAATTGGTGTCGCTAGTGTGCACGAGGTAGCCCCTTAATGCGAACATTTAGATCTCTACCCCCCTTACATCTTTGTCCATATTTGTTCGAATGTTCGCGTGCTACTGTTTAGCATGCTGAGTACGAAGCGAACTTTCTGCACTTTCCTATGTAGTGTGGTCACGGGGTTTGCCATTACTTACTTGTGCCAAATTTATTATACCATGCTAGGGGTTAATGACATTACCATGACCGTACCAACACAGTATGTGAAGCGATTATAATAATGAAACAATAAATTCGATGGAGGTGGATTTCATTAAACCTTAATCTTAATAAGTGACTGTCGCCTAATATTTAGGATATTGAAGCAATGGGTTCTTCCTTCAAACTAGTTCAAACGTCGCGTGAGGCGCCTTGTGTATGTAACGGTAGGAGGAGGCGTCCTAAAGTCTCAAGTTAGTAGTTTATGTGCTTAGAGATTTGATCGGTCTGGTTTCAGTTACGAAATTATGGTAACAATTAATCAATTTTTTAACACGTGCGGTGACTCATCTTCCACAAACAGGAGTCATGAATTCCATTAAATTGACCCCTTCAAGGTCAAGTGATCCCACATAAAAATCATCCCGCGGGCTGAATGACCCCTTTCGGTTGTTTGCGTGGGTGAGTCGTTCCACCTGTCACCTCTCCGGCCAACTTAGCCCACGGGTTCAGTTGACCACACTCTACCGCTAAAGGGTTTACAGAGCCCACGAACTCAGTCGACCACTCTCCGTCGATTCCGAACCCTGATTATGACTCTATGTTTATTACCGCTTGATATTACGTAATTTAATTACAGTGCAAGAAAGAAAGAAAGAAAGTAAGAAAAAATATTTTATTTAAATAGGCCACAAAGAAGCACTTTTAAATCGTCAAAAAACACATTTTTACAACTATCACAAATAAATATTTACTAACAACGTCATAGTCTCTGTCTGTCTGTCATGTCTGAATTTACACCGGTTCTAAAAGTTGAACTACCGAGAAGATTCCGGCAACAAACTCGCTTTCTTTTCAAATATTATATTGCAATGTGTAAAATTTATGTGGTATATTTTATATTTATATATTTAGTTTATTTGATATATATGTATAGCTATTTTAACTTGTTTACTTTAGTTTTTTCAAAATATTTTTATTTTTTATTGCTTTGTACCGCTTTTTGAGTTTTCTACTTAGCCCCTGGTTGACTGGTAGAGAATGCCATTAGGCGTTAAGTCCGCCATTTGTACATTTTTTTTTATTGTGCAATAAAGTTTTAAATAAATAAATAAATGTTTGCAGTTAAAAAAATATAACTCTTAGCAGTGCAAAGTTTGGTTTTCATATGAAATACAGTATAGCAAAAGCTGATAAATCTAGAAATAGGTTGCATAATTCCTAGTTACTGGCTCGCATTAAAGATGTTAACAAAATAAGAACAAATGAGCGTTCTATAAGAAATCCCGAAGCCAATGAAATATTATACAATCAATGAAATATTATTGAACTCGGAAAACCGAAAAATAAATCTAGAGTTGTGCGTTGAACAGTTAAGGATGTAGGTATGTGAGGCTTTTCTTAATTACACAGTGATCATATTTTAATTTACAAGAAGAGATTTTTTTAATGCAATGAATTTGCAATAACCTTGTAAATTAAATTTCACGTCCTGAGGCAGGAATCGAACCCGCGACCTTTCGCAATCCGGGCTGCTCTGACCACTGAGCCACCCAGGACTTGGAATATCCCTGTGAAATTCTTCTAGTCTATCTGTATTTGCGTTTATGAGCTAACGTCCACCCTACAATGTCGAAATATAAGCACTTACCACGACCACTGCCCCAACTTAACCGAATCGTCGGTATTTGTAAAAATACTCGTTTCGGATGTTGAAATAGAATATTTCGACATTGTAGGGTGGACGTTAGCTCATAAACGCAAATACAGATAGACTAGAAGAATTTCACAGGGATATCCTAAGTCCTGGGTGGCTCAGTGGTCAGAGCAGTCGCCCTGATTGCAAAAGGTCGCGGGTTCGATTCCTGCCTCAGGACGTGAAATTTTTCTAGTTTTATTATATTTTAATTACTAAGTAATTTTTCAAACATTTATAATAATGTTAAAATCAAAAATTAAGAATACTTGTACGTTAATTTTACTACAGTTAGGCGGACCCTAGACGTTCAGTTTATACTTAATGTGGTTCATCACTGTGATAAATACTGATGATTCACATTCCGGCGACGGAATTGTTTGGCAATGCTAGACGTTCAGTATTTATCAGGTCAGTATTATCGTGTTTTGGAGCAGTTCAGACGTGAAATGGATACAGAGAAAGCTTGTGTGGCTATTATATTAGCCATTGGTTTAAAAAAAAAAAAAAAAAAGAAAACGATGGACAAAATATTGGCTACAACAGAGAAAAAAATATACTCATTTAAAATTAATTATTTTAAAATAATCTGATCGTTCGTAATGGGCTGCGACGAGCTCGGCACCTGATCTGACGGCGGCGACGTGCCCACAGGAATCTCAGCAAACCTATCTTCCTCCATTCCTGTCACGAAGCGTACTGACACACCGTGGTATTTAATGATCGTCTAGTGTAGTATACTAACAGATGTCAGTATTGAACACAAAGTGTCTGTCCGGAATTCAGAAATTTAGAAATCCGTAATTTATACTGACATTCATCAGTACACTAGCTTACACGGTCAGTAAATACCACAGTATTTGGTAAATACTGATGAACCACATTGTAAACTGAATGTCTAGGGTCCGCCTTACTGTTACACTTAATCAGCCATCTGCTTATTTGTTACCTTTATTGTCCAAAAACAATGACCATCGTTAGATAGGGTAAGCAATATAATGTTAATTTAAGCCCGTGGGCTGAGTAGACCCTTTAGCTGAATAAAATAGTAGTCGTCTGAGTCGGGTTGAGTCAAGGCCACTCACCCATACAAGAAACCAAAAGGGGTCATTCAGCCCGCGGGATGATTGTTGACCATGAAGATCGTGTAGCGACGATGTGCCGAAGTAATGCACTTTTTATATATTGATATGCAAAACTTCGTTTCTCGACGTGACACACACACAGTCCTGCCCCCCAATTCTGATATTGTATTTTTAACCGACTTCAGAAAAGGAGGAGGGTATCAATTCGTCTGTATGTTTTTTTTATTTTTTATTTTTTATGTTTGTTACCTCAGAACTTTTGACTGGGTGACCCGATATTAATGATTCTTTTTTTGTTCGATGCGAAATAGTTCCCATTTGGTTCCATAAAAAATTTTTGGAAATCCATTGGGTAGTTTGGTTTTTAAATCAAAAAAACTGGAAAAATTAAGTCGTCTACATATGCGAAGTTGCGGATATTTGCTTTCCTATGAATTTTTAGTGAAATGATACGATATTAGAGAACAATATAAGCTCACGGTCACCCATCTAGCTTTGACCTTCAAAAGTTATCACTAAAAAATGTGAAAAAAAAAAATTTAACAAAAAATAAAACCGACTCCAAAAATCTGAAAAGGATAAAATAATTAAATTTTAGTAAGTAGGCACTCATCCCCTAGGAACATATTTTTGGAGTTGGTGCTAAGCTGTTTTCAGAAACCATAGATAGTGAAGCACCGACTCCAAAAATATGTTCCTAGGGGATGAGTGCCTACTTACTAAAATTTAATTATTTTATCCTTTTCAGTTTTTTGGAGTCGGTTTTATTTTTTGTTTAAATTTATGATCTGAAACGAATCGGAATCGCTTAAGTTACAACGTTTTCGTATTCTGCTAACTCAAAGCAATCCAAACGTAACCGAAACGCATCAGTTTGGTATTCTACTAACAAACACGTAACGCGAACCGTTCGGTTCAATCATTGTTTCGTATTCTGCTAAATATTTAACATTTGTGGCAGCCGAAACGCATCGATAGTTCTTTGTTCGAACTGTCCAAAATTGACAACTGTCTAGTCACTAAGCCAAAATATATTTGTTTCTTGCAATATTACTAACAATAATCGAGCCGAAGTTGAACCAACCGAGAGCGTTTCGTTAGCGTTCCGGCTATATAAAAAGTGTTAGTGGAATACCTTTTTGTATTACAATCGCATTGGTAACGATACTAAACCGCAGCCGATCCGTTTAGGAAAATAAATAGCAGAATTGACCCACTGTTTAAGGGGGACACGTACACAAAAACCCGCTCGCTCCGGTTTGTCACAGTGTGGAACACTTTTACATGTGTGTGGTTCTTCTTAGCAACCCATAATATTTTACAATATACATCTGTAATATATGGCAATACGGCACTAATACGTCACTCTAGCATATATTGTATTGGCATGATCCGTTCGTTGACGTTGCACCATACATGAAAGGAATGTGTTAAACAATTAGATGACAAGCAAGCTGACGGTCCCTGGTGGTAAGTGGCTGCCGTCGCCTACAGACACCTGCAATATCAAGGAATAAATCACTTGGTGTTGCAGGTGGGTTGTCTTTTGAGGTACATGTCCATTAGTTACACCCACTTTGTGTACGAGTATGTGGCCCAGGGTGCCATGAGGCCTACGGTAGCCGCTTGCCATTAGGCGGGCCGTACGCTTGGTTTTTTACCCTTGTCAAATCAAAAAACTAAAAAATAATTCTTGCCTTGATGTGATTTTATCTACAGATACAACTCGTTTTAACTCTTTAGATATACTTAGACAACGCTTCAAATATACTATGACTAATTTTGTACCTTTAGCACGAACAGTTTTAAATTTCGAATTGGGATGTTGTCAAAGTTTGAATATTTTTTTTTTTTTTTTTATACAACTAGATGACAAACAAGCTGACGGCCCACCTGATGGTGAATATGGCGCTATTTTTTACAAATTTGGAAAATATACGCTCCTGTTACCCATAAAACAATTCAAACTTAAATGATATGGAATATGGTTGATGTTGTGTTGTTTAAAAAATTCATAAGGTAATTTTTCTTAAAAAATTATCAAATCATCATTTTTTAATAAAAAATACTATATTTGATTGCTGACATCAATTAAAACAACTATTATTATGACTACTATGAATAAAAACCTTTTTTTTCAGTATGCCTATACATTTCTTAGTAATAGCAGAGGAATATACCCCCGCATAATAGCAGAGGAATTTAATGACTATTTCATTGGTTTAGCGAACGCATCACTTGTAGAGTGTACCATAGGGGTCGATGGAACTAGACTCGGAGTGGCTAACCATAACACAATTTTTTTAAAACCATGCACTGAAGAGGAGGTTTCGGGAATCATAGGATCTTTAAATAACACAAAAGCAGTGGGAGCTGACCATCTGTCAACTTATATCCTGAAGTTATGTAACTTATATCTAACACCGGTACTTGTACATTTGATTAATCTGTCCTTCACACAAGGTCTATTTCCTGAACCACTTAAGCCCTCTACCATTAAACCATTATATAAGAATAAAGGCTCTAAACAGGACTTAAATAATTATCGCCCTATAGCACTACTTCCTATACTATCAAAAATTTTTGAACGGGCTCTGAAGTCCAGACTGCTTAGCTATTTGGAGAAGTATAATATTATAGCTACAGAACAGAATGGATTCCAGAAACGCAAGTCTACCACATTGGCTGCATACAAATTAATGCGCAACATTACAAGTAATATAGATCAAGGCGTGCCGGTTACTGTGATGTTTTTTGACTTGAGTAGGGCATTTGATTTCGTGGATCATAGTATCTTGCTTGGTAAATGTGAAGGTTATGGCATTAGGGGGCCTGCACTTGACTGGATCAAAAGTTATCTTTCTAACAGAACTCAATGTGTACAAGTATCAAAAATTGACAAAAATAAAAAGCTTGTTGACTATCGATCCAGTTTTAGGCACAATAGGTGTGGGGTTCCCCAAGGAAGCGTTTTGGGGCCATTGCTTTTTATTTTGTATATTAATGATTTGCCTAAAGTCACTAGTTTTGATACAGTACTTTTTGCTGATGACATTTCACTGATCGTGCCTTACCACGATAAGGCGATACCTTATGAAGTTATAATAAATAATACTATAAAAAGCATTACAGACTGGATGCGGAGTAATAATCTTCTGATTAATTCCTCCAAGACTAACTACATTCAATTTTCAAATTATAAAACTAAGAAAAAGGATTTGACTATACAATGTGACGGTCAGACTATTCAGGAAGTTAATGATACTAAGTTTTTGGGTGTTATAGTGGACCGTCACTGTAACTGGAAGAATCATGTGTTGAACATCTGTTCTAGATTGAGTCGTTTCGTTTTTGCCCTTTATCGCCTGAGGTACACAGCCAGTGTTGATACTGCCCTTCTTGCATATCATGGATACGTAGCATCTGTGTTGAGATATGGAATCGTTTTGTGGGCTAACTCCACGGATGTAGGGAAAGTGTTTGTGATACAGAAAAAATGCATACGAGCAATATTTGGTATAGGACCTCGCGATAGCTGTCGCCCGATATTCAAAAAATATAAATTACTGACATTGACGTCGCTGTATGTTCTGGAAATAAGCACATTTGTAAAAAATAATATGTATTTCTTCAACACTCAAGAACATGAGCAAAGACTGCGCCCAAGAGACCCATGTGAGTTGACTGTCCCTCAATCTAAGAGTACTTTACATAAAAACAACTGCTTTATAATGTCACTGCGTGTGTACAATAGAATCCCAATAGAAATTAGACAACTGCCTACAGCATTGTTCATACGCAAACTGAGGACATGGCTTACCGATGAATGTTTTTATGACCTAAAGGAATATTTTGGAATACATTAGAATTAAGGCGAAAACAATTTATGAAATTAAACTAGTGTTTTTATATAATGTTACTGACAATTTTGTTATTGTAATAGTTTATTCAAGACAATTATTTTCAAATAATAGAAGTGGAATAATATTTCTCAAATGTAATTTTTTTTATAATTTTTTATCTTTATAAAGCTTTTGCACGCCTATGATTAGGCAGAACACGCTGGTCTATTTTGTATATTTTTATGATCTATCGAACCGTGTCTCTTATGCAAATAAATATATTTCATTTCATTTCATTTCATTTCATTTCATTTCATAATATTGTAACCACATGTAATAATATACATGTGACGTCACCTGTTCGGTTGATTTTCTATGGGACGTTTTCGGACGATGCGACACATCAAACATACCACTATATTTGTGAAACTAATGATCTTAGACATACTGTTTCTTTTGCAATATTTCTTCATGAGTTATATGCTTCATATTTATGAAATAAAAAAGTTGTCAACTACCCTATCAAACGCTTGAGATATACTAAGACTAATTCTGTAACAGTTATTGAAAAATACGAAAGGGTCTCAGCTGTAGATCGACTCAAACGTTGGCATTAGCAAAATAGATTCTATTTACAGATCACTACTAAAATTTATGTTACGCTGCAACTCCCCAAGCTATTTTAAGAACATCTGTGATCTGTGACGCAAAGGCTTCTGACCACTACATTGTGTTATCCATACTATTAGAACGTATTAAGAGTGCATTTCTACTACTCTCTAGGAATTTGTTTTTCGATGATCGTTGTTCATTCTGAAGCAGAAATTGTATTTAAAAAAAATATGATAATTTAAAAAAAGTGTTACAAAGATTTGTAAACTTATTTTCCTATGTTAATGTTATTACTTTTTTATGCAAAGCTGAGCAAATGACTCAACACCACCTGATGTGAAGCAGTAAGAAGAGTCCATATGCGGAGACAGCTAGTGCAGCTTGAAGCAACACTGTTCTAGCCGCCTCCACCTTGCCGGCCAAAGACTATATAACCAATTGACTGCGCTTGCGGGGGCAATCTTCTCACTAAGCATATGCTAAAACGAGTTTATGTGCCGATTTCGGCTTCAGAGTGCTTCTAGCTGCCGCGGGTATCACACAGTGACGTAAAATATTATTTAAAGAGTCAAAATGCGGTAAAAATGCCCAGTTGTGCTATTAAATGGTGTGGGATGTCGAGTTCTACTTCAAATTACAAAAAAGATGGAATAACCTTTCACAGGTAAGTATTATTTAGATGAAATTCGTACAAAATAATTTTCACAAAAATAAATTCTTTTTAATAAATATAAAATTGGCACGCGTTGATGTCTTCCTACCCCTCTCTCTCTTTCCTAGGTTTAATGTACTATGCTTTATCTCTTTCTTTTAAAGATAGTGCTGTTACGTGCACTTTCTTCTTGGTATCGATAATAAAATCATTTTGTAAGATTTAATTATATTGTTTTCGTATTATTCAAATCTAAATTCTAATTTGATTAATATAATTTTTATTTCTATTTACAGACTCAAGCCATGTGATTCACTAAGGGATTTATTTAAACAAATGAATATTTTGACCGTTGCTTCTCAATATCTAAAACTTGGAACAGCAAGTTTATTTTTATATCTAGTGTTTAAGTTATGAATATCACTATGTTTTGAAAAGGTATGTTTATATTTGTGAACATAAATTATGTTCTCATATATACAGGGTAGAAAAAATCTATGGGCCCTGGAAGGGAACTACTTTAAATTCTTTAGTTAGCTCACTTTACTGAAAGGAAACATTCCTTTATTTTTGAAAAGAAACAAAACTGCATTTAAAGATCTTCTAAAAGTCGCTTGTCTCACCCATTATCGCTATTTTTTTTATACGAATCGGTAGGATTAATGATCAGGATAAAATTTGTTTAATAAACATTTGGTATTTGGAATAAAAAAAGTAAAAAGTAACATCAATTATTTACGATCGAATACATTCAACATTTTTAACGATTTTAAAAATGTTGAAAGTTGTTCTAATTTCAAATTGCCCCGCGTTGCATTAAAAAATGCGTTCCATTTTTAACTTTTCCTCAGATTGCCTAGTTTAAGAACGAATTGTGCACAAATTTATTATTACAATTTAATGATTTTCTTATCGAAGTCTTCAATAAGGTACTAAGACATAAATAACATTAGCAAACCTGTATTTCATACAATATCTTTGGATGTAAGAGAGATAATAAAATTAACGTATGGTTTACTTGTTACAAATGAACATTACAGTACTAGGTAGTTAATAAAAAACTTGTAATAAATATTCAATTTCATAGGTATCACGTACAACATATTAGTGTGTTTGCTAGACAAATTTTATCCTGCACAATAATCCTACCGATTCGTATTAAAAAATAGCGAGGGTTTACTGTTTTAATTTTTAGTTGGTTCGATTCCCAGGTGAGACTAGCAAGTTTTAAAAGATCTTTGAATGCAGTTTTGTGTCTTTTCAAAAATAAAGGAATGTTTCCTTTCAGTAAAATGAGATAACTAAAGGATTTAAAGTAGTTCCCCTCCAGGGCCCATAGATTTTTTACATTCTGTATATATGAGAACATAATTTATGTTCACAAATATAAACATACCTTTTCAAAACATAGTGATATTCATAACTTAAACACTAGATATAAAAATAAACTTGCTGTTCCAAGTTTTAGACTTCACAAGACAAGTCGCTCATTCATGGGGAAATGTATACACATTTACAACAATGTCGCACCAAATGTAACTGAACTGCCTTTTCACAAACTTAAGTTATATGTCAAACAAACTTTAATGAAAAAAGGCTACTATAAGGTCCAAGAATATTTAGATGATAAGAATGCGTGGACACATTAAAATTCCAAAATGTTTTATATGTTTATTTACGAGTATTATGACTATTAACCACTGTATACCTATATTGTGATTGTGCATTGTCAGATAGCTTGAAAATGACGATAATACTTTTGACATTGGGTACCTACTTTGTTGGTACGTTGATATACATTCTCTTCTAATATTATTTTTTTTTTCGCTGGGCGGCGGCACTGCGCTGCTAAAAGTTATATTTAAAAAAAACATTGTAATTTATTATTTGAAAAGAGTGACTACATGAGTTTGTTGCCGGAATCTTCTCGGTAGTTCAACTTTTGGAACCGGTGTAAATTCAGACATGATAGACAGACAGAGACTATGACGTTGTTAGTTAGTATATTTTTTGTGATAGTTGTAACAATGTGTTTTTTTGACGATTTAAAAGTGTTTCTTTGTGGCCTATTTAAATAAAATATTTTTTCTTTCTTTCTTATGTTCATTCATTAATAACGTACTAAGTTATTATGTTGTTTAATTACACTAGAAATTCCCTCGCACCAAAGTTGACTTATAGTTTTTATCGATAGTCGATAATATTTTTGGTCTCCCTGCTCCCTACAAAAACACGTGTAATTGAACTGACCAATCAGCGAAGCCAATGCCTCGTCGCCCCCGCACCGCAAAGCAGTGACCTGTGTTTCTAAGGAGGAATGCATCTATGCGCTCTCCACTGGTTAAGTACTCCGTGTTGCCGGCCCATAAGGTGCCTTTTCACGCCTCTTTTGAAGGAACCCATGTTGTAGGAAGGAGGGAACACATGTGCTGGCAAAGGATTCCAAGTTTTGGAAGTCTGACAAAGCAACGAGTTGCTTAACTTCTTTCTGCGCAATATTGAGGTAGAGACAGTAAATTGATGACTCCGAAGACCGGCACGCGTGCTCCTGAGTAGGAAAGGGGAAGGTGGGATAAGGTCGAAAAGCTTCTCCGAACACTCTCCATGATAAAACCGATAGAAGTACTTTTCCTATTTATATAATATTTAAGTAATTAATCATCTGATATAACGGTATTTTTGAAGTCGGTACTTCGCTTTTAAATACATCAAACTAATAAAATTTTGCTTTTTAAATTTTTAATCCGAGGAGCTCGGTGGCGTATTGGTTTGAGCGCTCTGGTTTCGAATACGAAAACAAAGCAACTTTCGCCATGGTCGACCCTGGGATGGGTCAACCAAAATTTATAATCTCGAGTTCCTCCGTGCTTCGGAAGGCACGTTAAGCCGTTGGTCCCGGTTGTTACTACAACCGCTTTAACCCACCAACCCGCATTGGGCCAGCGTGGTGGTGTTATGGCCCAAACTCCTCATGTGTTTCTTCCATGTAGGAAGGCCTGTGCCCAGCAGTGGGACGTATATAGGCTGGTGATGAATTTTTAATCGTTTTTAAGTTTTGTTTTCATTTTCGAAGTCAAAGCTACATCGCTGGTTAAAATACACAAATAAATATGTTTTTGTTAACATCGCTTGCCTGTTATTTCTATTTCTGAATATCTATGTATTTATCGCTCCACCTCCTTTTATTGAAGCCGGCTAAAATCAATACTAAAAAACGCGCTTGAATTAGTATCATTATTAAAATGGTCCCAAATAGTTCGTTTAACTTTTTTTTATGGCAATCTTGAGCAAGTTTTGACTTTTTATTATATTTTTGTGTTAACATGCACCAATATTTCCAGATTATACACAAATAAAAAGTTTCATCTTACGAGCTAAAACAAGTGCCATTGGCAATTTGAAATTACTCCTAAAGGCATTACTGACATAATATACTGAGTCGTATACTTTTTTTTATCTAAGAAGCTTATGGTAACATTAACGTTACACATGAGGACATACTACCTACTCTGTCAAAAAGTACCGGGAAAAGATCAATAATACACAAAATGTTAGTTATTCATCCAAATTTATTTTATAACCTTCAAAGTATGCTCTTTCAGAAACGATACACTTACGCCAACGAATAATCTAATCATCAAAACATTTTTAAACGCTGTTTCTGGAATTGAGTTCAGTTCTCGCCGCGAATTCTCCTTCATATCTTCTACCGACTGAAAACGGGTGCCACCAAGTGGTAATTTGAGTTTGGAAAAAGAAAGAGGTCGGCTGGAGCTATATCGAGTGATTGCTCGATTGGTGGTTGCTCGATGGTATTTGTCGAGCGTTTGGTCAAAAATTCGTTCACAATGATGGCCTTGTGCGAAGGCGTATCGTCGTGGTGCAAAATCAAAGAATTTTCTTTCCATAAATCTGAACTTTTTCGTCGAATTTGCTCTCTTAAACGCCGCATAACGCTCAAATAATATTTTTTATTCACCATTTGACCTTCCGGCAATAATTCCGAGCACGCAACACCGCGAGAGTCAAAGAAAACAGTCAACATGACTTTGACTTTTGATCGACTTTGGCGTGGTTTTTTCGGTTTCGGTTCAGTTGGAAGGCGCCACCCCGAAGCTTGTTGACTAGTTTGCATGTCAAACTCGTAAACCCACGTCTCGTCACCAGTAACAATGCGTTTCATGAATGTTGGGTCGGAATTAACTCGTTCTGGCATGTCCTCTCATGCGATTGAGTTTTTGGAGAAAATTCAGGTCTTTTAGGACTAGCCGAGCGGCAACGGTGTTTCATAACCAAGTGATTATTTAAAACGGTACGGATCGACTCGTAAGATATAGAAAGTTCGCCGGCTATCTCTCTTATAGTTGAATGAGGTTTTTCAGTCACTATTTCCCTCACTTTTGCGATGTTATCTTCAGTTGCAGACGTTGATGACCTACCAGAGCGAGGTAAATCTTCCATCACATCTCGACCGCTTTTGAGCGCTTTGTACCACTCTTATTGGATCGTTGCGATCAAACGCAACGCTCCAAGCGATCGGTCGCTTGCGATCGCATTATGAGGATGGTATTGGGAGTTAGAAATGATACACTCCAATCATAAGTAAATACTGCTTTTATTAATGGTATAGTCTTCTTTAAATACTAGTAGTATACATAGCTATACAGAATGTATATTTATACCGTACAACATACGTTTCCTAGCGATTTATGTACATAATTCTTAAGTATTAGTAATTATTGACTAATTATTCACACAAGAGATTACTTTATTTATTTATTTTAATATCGGGCGCCTTTATATCAAACTGTCTATATGTATATGCTTCATTCTTTTTGACAAAAAATAAGTCAATGAAGATTGAATGTCTGATCAGAGTGGGCGCAGAGCTAAGGTCTTCTGACCTTGTCAACGCATCTAAAGACGTGGATACCACGTTTAAAATATCATCTTAACTTATTATGGGGATAAAATATCATCTTAACATGACCACGTTACGACCTGACCACGGGAAACTCCCCGCGGCGAATATCCGCACTTCTATTCGCCCGAATGAAAATAAATGTATGGCAATATACTAAGCACGTCACGCGTAGCGGCGACCGGCGACCTCACCAGTCGCGCCACTGCCGCCGCCGCCTGTTCCCGCAGCCAGGCCGTACAGTGCACCCTTTTTGTACTTTTCCTCCCTTGTACCATGCAATATCTTTGGACAGAAAGAACTTGTGGTCTTGTGGCATTGTATGAGTCGTTATTGCGGCGTATCGGCAATTAAAGTGTGATTCCTTCCAAAGGGATATTTTGAGGGTATTGCAGGACCAATCTAAAGTAATCTTCAGCTCCTCCAGAAGGCACATTTAGCCATTGCTTTAGGCTTTTCTCAGCCACCAGCCAAAATTTGAGCGGGCGCAGTGTTAGGTATGGGCCACAATCTTTATGCGTTTTTTATGTAGGAAGGCCTATCTATGGCCAGCAGTCGGACCTTTATAGGTTAACAATTATAATGTAAGAATACCATTTACGCCTGCTCTCCCTATTTCGCTCATCCAACACTGGGAATCTCAAGGTTCGTTCAAAAAGGCGTAGGTAAAT
The DNA here is from genome assembly GCA_947347705.1 of Nymphula nitidulata. NCBI lineage: Eukaryota > Metazoa > Arthropoda > Insecta > Lepidoptera > Crambidae > Nymphula > Nymphula nitidulata. The sequence goes on from OX374636.1 coordinate 16,231,797, forward strand.
TTATGTCAAACTTTAGAAAAAGGATTTTGTCAATAAAATATTATCTTGTAACCTTTTGAAAGGTTTAACTTATATTTAACTTAACTTTTAAGTTTTCTTTTTTAAGAAAAAAGGATTTTGTCACGAAAATATGACATCGAACCCTTTTAAAACCTGTAACTTATACATCTAACTTAACTTTTGTTAGTCCCAACGGCCGTCGATATGAGGTAATAAAAAGATAGTGCACAACTTTGTGACGTGAACTAATAGTACCTACCTTCTTTTTTCAGGTAACTTCAAGTATTTCTTCAGGAGTTATGGTAAATATGCTATTCTTTGTCAAAGAACGTTATACCTGTGAGTGAAATTTCCACCTCCACCTGATGATATCTACATAAATTGTCATCGCCGCAAGTGCAAGAACAGGCGTTCCTCACTCCATGGGAGATAATAACATTACCCCAAATCAGCATATACCGCGTATCTTGGAAACCACGAGGCTGGTCTTGCGTAGAAGTAAGTACCTATAGATTAGTTAGGTACAAAAGATTACTGTCATATTCAGCCATTCGCTTACTCAATAAATTGAATGTAGATTTCGCGCCATTGTCATGTCTGTCAAAACAATATAATTTTTTGCAAATGTCTGATGCTAGTAGTGACTTATTTGACTGGGGGTGGGCTGGTGAAATTGCTTTGGCAGAGCCCAGGCTACCCCCGCGAAGGGCTGTGGAGTTACCGGGGAGTTTAAGTAGGTATTTCCAGTGCTGGACGATCCCCACACACGCCTGTCGCTTAGCCAGCGGCGGGTAGGTCTGTAATCGGATTTCCCCCCTAAAAAAGTGATTTAGTTAAATGTTCGAGTGTAGATAAAGTACTTAGTGTATGTATGCGCGATTCTATTAAAAATCGTGTTTTAAACCCACTTTTACGTGACAGTTACTGATAATAATATTGAGGCCTAATGTAAACAAGATACATTATATTTTTTGTCTAGGGTAATATAAAAGACAAAGCATTTGACATTTTCTTTTAAGCGAAGCTTTTTTATTCCAGCATTTCGTGGCAGCGGCGACTTATAAAGTCAACAGACTTATAAGTCGGACTAACATCAAAAGACGTTATATTATAGATAATATTAATATCTTTCATGAAACCACTTATGATGTAATACAAACCTGAGTCCTTAGAATGTAGATACAAATCAATTTCAACAAACATCGGCTTAGATTGTTTGTATTATTGGTATAAATAGAAGTATTTATGTTAAACTGGCGTTCGAATATTTCACGTCGTTTGAATGAATAATGAATTGAGTTTTAGTAAAATAGAATTATCAATACCTACTCAGTGAAAACAAATAAGGAAATTTTGTTAGAACAGGAGCACAAATTAATGCCAAGGGGGCATCTCGTCATCATCATTATTACAGGCGAAAGACGTCCACTGCTGGGCATAGGCCTCCCCTAACTAATGCTACGGCCACACTATCTTTACCGTCTACCGCCTGTTACCAAAATTATTGGAGTGTTGTCTAAACTTGGAAAGTATACACATTTGTTATAAACAATGATATTATGGAATATTGCTGAATTTGTACTGTTTTGATGAAATTTATAAAAACGGTGAGATATTTAAAAAAAAAAAAAATATATTAGTGATTTAAGATTGCTGACATCAATTAAAACAACTATTATTATTCTAGCTATGAATAAAAACATACATATTACATAGTTATCATTAATTTTGTTAGTATGCCCAAACATTTCTTACTAGTATAGGAACATATGACGTCACCTGTTCAGTAGAGTTTCTATGTAGCGTTTTTGGACGATGCCCCGCAAACACATCAAACAAACCACTATATCTGTGAAACTATTGATTTTAGACATACTATTTCTTTTACAATATTTCTTTATGCGAAATTAGAATAGAACAAGTTCATATAATTGGTTTGCAACTTTCAAAACATTTTATTCATTTGATAATTTCATGACATTTGTATGAAATAATAGGTATAACATTGGCTGCATTATTTAATGGAAATGTCATGAAATTATGAAATGAACAAGAGTTTTTTGACAGTTGCAAACCATTTCTATGAACTTATAAGGGAGCTAACTATTCTGTTAGTCAGTCTGTTAATTTTTACAACGGGCCATGGGGCATGGTTAACTACTGGAGCATGTATAATTATGTTATTATGCCCTGCCTCTGAAAGGGACAGGATCGTGCTCCGTAACACGATTTGTTAAATTTTACTCGATCGAGAAAAATCGCAAATAAGGCGAAGCGAGGCAGGCGAGTTTGATGCGAGCATTATCGTATATTGTCCGTAACTACACTAACTGCTTTTCTATGATCTGAGGTAAAGAATGAATTCCTTTATATTTTTTATCATTTCTATCTCGCACTTTCTCTATTTTTACACTTTAATATAATAAAACTAAATATACATATGAAATTCCTAGCTGACCCGGAAACGTAGTTTTGCCATAAAAAAAATTGACAAGAAAAATAGATACTAGCCGATTCTCAGACCTACTGAATATATATATAAAATTTCAAGAAAATCGGTCAAGTCGTTTCGGAGAAGTATGTAACAAAATTTGTGAGTCGAGAATTTTGTATATAAGAAGATTCACATACTCACACCTATTATTAAGCCCAAAGTAAGCATCATTAAGAACTTGTTTTATGGATACTACATAATGGATAAATATATATATTTGAAATATGAATAAATATATATGTACCATCAATGACTCGTGAACAAATACTCGTATTCATCATACAAACATTTGCCCCAACCGGGATTGGAACCCGCCCCCCAATTCTGCTATTGTATTTTGATCTGAAACGAATCGAAAACGCTTAAGTTACAACGTTTTTGTATTCTGCTAATAACACAACGCAATCGAAACGTAGCTGAAACACATCAGTTTGGTATTCTACTAACAAACACGTAACGCGAACCGTTCGGTTCAATGATTGTTTTATATTCTGCAAATTATTTGACACTTCTCGCAGCCGAAACGCATCGGTAGTTCTTTGGTTGAACTGTCGAAAGTTACGGTTTTACAACGGCATTAATTGTAAAACACTTAATTTCGGAAAATAGAATAAAAAGTACTCTATAACTTAGTTCGCGTGCTTAAAGGATTGCTAGTATAATTATAGTTGATGAAGTATAATTTGGATAAAAAACCTTGGGCGAGTCATCATAATTATCATGAATGTATGATTTTTTTCCGATATTTTTGGAAAATAAAATATTTTCACATTTACTTATATGTAATAATTATGATTACCATTTAATTTATTTTAAAACTACTTTAAGTATTTTTTTAAACAAATATAACTAGCAAAAACACTATTTAGGTATATACCGATTTTTTCAACTTTTGACAGTTTCTGTCACCAACGTTTCAGTTAAACCAACCGACAGCGTATCGTTAGCGTTCGGGCTTGTTAGTGGAATACCTATTTTATAACACAACCGCACGCCGAGTCGCTGCCGATTCGTTTAGGTAAACAAATAGCAGAATTAACCCTCTAATTTTATTTGAAATAAATATGATTTACAAAGACTTCCAAAAACACGAAATAAATACCGAATTTCACAACTTTTATATGTTTCTGTCACCAACGTTTCAGTTGTCAAATAGTTTAACCAACCGAGAGCGTTTCGTTAGCGTTCCGGTTTGATAAGCGATGTTAGTGAAATACCTTTTTTTATCATTAGTGCAATAGTAACGATACCGAAACGCTGCCGATCCGTTTAGGTAAATAAATAGCAAATTGAGGGGGAACCCTCAATCAGGGGTTCCCCCTCAATTTCAGCCCGTAAAGCAAGAATAACATCTATATATATAAAAATGTTATGTTGGTTTGTGTACGCTTCAAAAACTCAAAAAGTTCTGCACCAATTGAGTCAAAATTTTAACATGATATAAAATCCGCATCAAGGATTGTTTTTATCTATTTTTTGCATCAGTCACATATCTGCGACCGCGAGAAAACAGTTTTTTTAACGATGCGCCACTGCGAAGCGTGGCAGCTAGTAAATTAATAAAATACAAACTTTCTAATGAGTAAATATATCAATCGGTTTTTGACAGCACCTAGATACAAAGACGTTACTATGGCAACCATCTAAGGAAACGTATTTTCCGCTGTCGGACGCACGTTTTTGATTTAGTTAGTGCCTAAGCAACTTTTCATAAAACGTCAAAAATGTTTGTTGGACAGCGGAAAATACGTTCTCATAGTTAGTTGCCATAGTAACGTCTTTGTATCTAGGTGCTGTCAAAAACCGATCGATATACTTACTCAATTTAGAAAGTTTTTATTCCATTAATTTAATTTGAACTTAATAAATATTTAATATAATTATAATCAAACAAATCAACGTATGCTTCAAAAAAACAGCTAATTGGTGGCCGTTTAAATGTTTCGCGCAGCACTAATTGTGCGAAACAGAACCTTTTGGTTTAGCTTTCGTAAATACTTGTAAATTAGCGCGATCGGGGCCATGAGCTTAAATTTATGTCCATGCTTCGGAAGGCACGTTAAACCATTGGTCCCGGTTAACCCATCAACCCGTATTGGGCCAGCAGGTAACAAAATTGAAGTGCAGTGTTAGTTTCCGTAGTTGCTCGTCGCACTAGCTTTTTGTTTGATACGAACTATGAACATACTAATTAATAGTTCAACGGCTAAAGGTTAATATTTTGCTATCTCTTTATTTATGTTCAATTTCTACAAACGGATGCGTTGATCGAAAAATTTGCGAATTACAGCCCCAATATTTTTGAATGGCTTACCCAACGATGAGTCCATCCCAGACCATGGAACAGATAAAAAAAACATCAACCCCGCTTGATGTCTAAGTGATGTATGTAAGTAGGAAAAAAAACTTTTAGCGCGTGCTTTCTCTATCAAGATTGACTCCATCGAATTCTTGACAGTTTTCGACATAAATTTATTTTAAAAAACTGTCAAATTACGATGCTTTGTTTTGTTTTTTGGCGATGTTCCCCGAAATTGGGATTTAAGCTTGATAGCAATGATCATGGCCGAATTTCGTCTACGTTTTTTTTTATTGTTTAAAATTCTTAAGTTCTTTTCTATTAAAAATTTGATAGCATAAACGGACGCTTCATTCAACGGTATATCTACATAAAAGCCAGTTTACGAAGGCGGGAAAATTATTTGCATACTAATAGAAATGTCATGTCAGTAGTATTTAATTACAGCATAAAAGACGCTATTTTTAAACGGACAATCAAGCGCATTGTTGTTCACAAAACGCTAATTAATTTTGCGTCGGAAACGAAACGGCTTTGCGATTGTTATTATTATAAATTAAAGTGCTAATACTACTTAGTTACTACCTTTATTGTTTTATTATAATAAAAACTGTTATTCTCAGGCCCGAACACTAGAATTTTAAAAAAATGTATCTCTTCACTAATGACAACCCCTTTCAAGGTACTGATAGACATGCTACGAATAAACATGCTTAAAACGAGCTTGCTCCTTTGATTTTCACTCGTTTTGCTCGCATACTACTGATTGAAACTAGGCAAACCTGTTTAGACGCGCTCAAAGCACGACTTTTACCACCCTCACCTCGGCCACAGATTAGACTACATTAGATCGTTAATATTAATCGTTTTACAGATTAGATCGTCAGCTACATGCATCTGTGTCAAAGTAAAACGTTTGTGCTATGTACAGCGAAAGAGCATGATCGTTTTAAGCATGCTTAAAAGTGGCATGTCTATCTTTACCTTTATATTTCCACTACTCGTAATTTGTCCTACTAGTAGGACCACGAGGTAGTCTAATTCCTGGAGGCCTATCATTATTTATTAATCTCCTACCTGATAGACCTATATGTACGGATGGTTGGTTAATAGTTTCATTACTTGTTAAAGATAGGCTTTGTAATGAAAATTTTAGTATTGATTTAAAGTACCTACATTATAAATTTGATTGACCCATCCCAGGATGAGGATGATAGTATAGTGCATGGGGGATATTATGGTTACCCAGGGGCTGGACGCGCTGAAACCGAGAAAGAAAGAGAGAATCTTACCATTGACATGGTGTGGAACGCTATATCTAAATGGGGCTCAAAAATATTGTTGCGCGTTTGAATATTAAAATTGAAAGTGACGATTCGGAAACAGTGTCCCAACATTTTGTGTCCGAAACGTCAGTAACTCAGATTTCAAAGGTGCCTCCTAAACACTGCATTTTATCACGTTCAATAAGGTCGAAAATTGAATGCATGTTTTTAAATGTCAAATTATATGACAGCGATCCTTTTCTCATTCATATTGAGAGAAAGAGATAGACTGAACTTAATATTAAACTTATCATATGTTCTCCAGAATTAGGGCTAGCAAGCAGCGCTGTAATTATGCGCCTAAGGCTGCGTTGTATTACAACAAAATTCTCACCTATTGCCAACCCCATTATGCCTTTCCGCCCATTTTAAGGCTCTCGTGTTTCCGGCACATATTGTTTAAGTGCCAGATAAAATTTCAACAAACACTAATAGAGAGTTTGATGCTGTAATGGCTTGGGCATGCTGTATTAGGAATATGAGTTCTAAGACTTAAGCAACTATGGCGTAAATCCAGTGAATTTAATTATGATACCGGATTTTCCGAACGATTTGACAAGTAGAGCCCACAAGTATGATAATGATAAACTTAAATGAAGACAGTAGTTTTAATTTTGAAATAACTACTTTATAAGAAAAGTAGGCTAAGTCTGCCGCCATAACAATAATGTTAACCGCATTGTTGTGTTCCGGCAGTTGGGGGTAAGATAGCCAGTTCCTCTGTGGTAGAGGAATCTGGGTGCAGCTTGTTTCCATCTTCAGCCTGACCATCACTTACCATCAGTTATTTTCATACAAAGCACGACAAATGTCTCAACACCACCTGATGTTAAGCAGTAAGAAGAGTCCATTCGCGAAGACAGCTAGTGCATTTCAGACACAGCTCTAGCCGCCTCCACCTTGCCGGCTCAAAAGGTACTTTTTCATGCCTCTTTTGAAGGAACCCATGAAGATTAGATGGTGAGATGAAGGTCAAGAGTTTCCAAGAATAAAAAGTCTGTATCCAAGAGGAGGCTTGAGCGTGCCCAAGATTTTTCCGTTCGATCTAAATTGAACGATGAAAAATTATATGCTCCAGCCCCCTTATTCTCAACTGTCGGAAAGAATTCGAATTTCGGAAACTCTATACCTGTCACTTTTTATCGCACTGCGTTAAAGCGAGACGGCATGTGACTTTTCGAATCGAATCCGTGATCCGACAGTTGAGAATAAGGGGGCAGGCGGGAATCGAGCTCCGTCTCCTGATGTCCGGCCAGACGCGATGAAAAAAGCTTTTCTTCCCTTATTTGTAGTTGTTACAACAAAGTAAGCTTATAAACGCATCAAAAACAGTAAAATTTGATTAGAATAGCTTTTTCACCTTAACTAGAAGTTTAAAAATGCTTGTAAAATTATTCTTTCGGATCACTAGAGGTGTTAACTTCAATGAGTGGTGAGATTAACGGTGCTATATAACAATAGAAAAAATAGAATGCGGTGAACAATTTGGTAGGCTTCAGCGTAAATGTGAAGCCTTAGCCAAAAACCCCATCAATTTCAATTGTAAGTCTATTGGGTTGAAAAAACTCCCAGTAAAACAAGAGTGGTCAATCGATTTGGTAACACTGAATAGAATCAGCAATCAGCACCATAGTCTTTTTTCCAGTTTAGACACATTTCGAGTTTATCATACTTTTACCAATAAAGATGAACCGAAATTTCAGAATGACATACGCGGGGCTCGAACCCGTGAACTTTGATTAAACCTAAACTACCTATATTCGCATATGTTTATTCGAATTCCGCTGACCGTGTCGACTTATAAACAGTGTGTCTGTAAACGGGAACAATAAGAATGTTATCTGTATTCAAATAAAGTATAATATCAGTGTGTTTTACAAACATAGGGATGTTGACTCTATTTAAAAATATAATTGTAACATAATTTTGACGCGTAGTGGTTGCTTTTAGAATAGAAACCCTGAAAAGACTATAGTTATTATATATCACTCTCAGGTCACGTGAGAACGAACAAACTAGTAGGTATCAGTGTAAGAAGTCACTTGTTGTTAGCATCAGGTGCTGTCAAAAGGAAAACCATCAAAATCACGATATAGCAACTTAGCAATATTTGGTAACAGGTGACAGACATCACAGTTGCAGTCACGTGATATTTATATAGTTTTCATTAATTAAATAACACATTGTTACGTACCGCAGAATTTTTTTTGACAGCGGCAACACAAGTATGGCCGACACTGTTGACAGCTCGCGCTCCCTCGACTGACGAGAATGAGTGAGTGCGATGTTAGAGCGAATGAATGCGATCGACGATCGTCGTTTGTTGAGACTTTCAATTGTAGGTTTTCGAGAATTGATACTAGCCCATATTAAAGCACTAGCCTACATTTAGTTACTCTCCTCTAGTCGTTTGACAATAATTATGAAAACTATATCTAGCTATAATAAGTAGTTATACTTTCATGACGTGAAACACTTTCCCTAAATTTATCTAGATCCCTATTCTTAAGGGTTTTTCTGACGCGTTAACCGATTTTCCAATCAAATTTCTACCCACAATGTCGATGTTACGAGTAATCGACACCCTTCACTGTAGAGTGTTCTGCCTTATCTACATCTAGAGTCATTCCGTTTAAAATGAAATCTGTATCGACAAAATGCTTACCTGTGGACTAACCCTGCGAGATCTTTCGTGTTTTCTCCTGCGATTAGGATAAAACTGCAACGCACAAGGGAGTGAGATTGAGATGCGATTGAAAGCGCTGCTTAAGTACCAACGATTGTATGACAAAACGCATTATGATTGACACACTTACAACAAGGGTATAACAATCGCAGGATGTGTATGTCTCACGACTCACGACACATTTGCAATTTTTTATTACATGAACCATTTATCTTTCTTTGATTAATTTAAAGACTTATCTGTCATAATTATGACCTAACTTAGCTTTTCTAATAATACTGTATTAATTCTTTTTTAACCGACTTCAAAAAGGACTCAAGGAAGTTCTCAATTCGTTTGGTTTTTTATGTATGTACACAGATTAACCCGATTTAAGTGATTCTTTTTTTGTTCGATGCGGAATAGTTGTCTTTTGGTCTTCTAAAAATTAAATAAAAAACCGACTTCAAAACTCCAAAAATTATAAATTAAATCTAAGTAGGTACTTAACATATACGTTAGTCCATCAAAGCCTAGTCGTGGCCTAGGCTTGTATAGTACTTTTCTCAAATAATGCGCGGATATTGAAACTAAGTAGTACATAGGCAGAACTTTTCCAGTGTTTTAGAGACGGTTTTTATTTTAGTTTTTTTTAAGCTGCTGCTCTTTAGTATTTGTTAGACACTACTTCAAAGTGGGCTTCAAGAGCTAAGAACATAAGAGTAGATGTAGAATGTAGATTAAAGTTTTGGAATGTGATTGTCATTTACGTAGTTAGTTTGACGTTGGACGCCCAATTACAAAAGCAAAGAAAATTGCAGCGTAATAGTAGTAGTAAGTGGTTCAATGATTTGCCGTGTCTTAAAATAGGAAAAATGGTTTTCAAGTAAAGTTTACTCGTGTGAAGACTTTAAAAAATTTTTTAACAAAAATCAAACCGACTTCAAAGAACTGAAAAGGATAAAATAATTAAATTTAAGTAGGTATTCATCCCCTAGAAACATATTTTTGGAGTCGGTGCTTTACTTTCTATTGTTTTTTGAAACCACTTAGCACCAACTCCAAAAATATGTTTCTAGGGGATGAATACCTACTTAAATTTAATTATTTTATCCTTTTCAGTTTTTAGAAGTCGGTTTTAATTTTTGTTTAAAATTTTTTTTTCACAATTTTTGGTGATAACTTTCTACGGTCGAAGCTAGATGGGTGACCGTCAACATATATTGTTTCCTACTATCGTATCGTTTCACTAAAAAGTCATTGGAAAAGCAAAAATTCGCAATTTCGCTTATGTAGACGATTTCATAATTTCAGTTTTTTTTAATTTAAAACTAAAGTACCCAACTGTTTTTGAAAAAATTTTTATGGGACCAAATGGCAGCTATTCCGCATCGAACAAAAAAAGAATCACGTAAATCGGATCAGTAATCTGGGCGTAATCGGTGTACATACATAGAGAGAAAAAAAAAACATACCGGCCGAATTGAGAACCTCCTCGTTTTTGAAGTCGGTTAAAAATTCAACATGGCCCGACACTTTAGTTATTCTTCAATATAATATGGCGGGTGATATAGAACTCAACTAAACGTCACCGAAGTGATCTGTGTTGCAGTTTCTTTTAATGTTAATACGACTTGTTTCAAATGACGAAATAAAGGAAATAAAAAGAAAATTTACAATTGAAAACTGTTCCGAATATTTATGCCTTTTTTTAGGTTAGTGTACGTATTAGACCTCGCCGGGTCTCTATACTTTTTTATGATAGCTCCTTGCAACGGGAAAGCTACAATTAAATCATGTTTAAAAACAAGGTGTGTAAAATGTTACGTAGTTCTCAATATACGACGTCAGAATTGGAGCGTCGTCTTCAAATGTTAATAACTTATTTCGGGAGATAGTATAAAACTTTACCTTTAAGTAAAAAAAATCCTGGGAAATGTACTAAGTCTCTTTTTGACCCATTATTATTTTATCTTATAAAACGGCGCGTCGATCATAAACTGGTAAATTTCCTTTTATAATTGTGTGCGCGTGCCGTACGACGGTATATTAGAGTTTCCTCTCTGGATATATAAATCCGCTGTACCATAACGTACGCTTAGTGCTGCTTGTCAGCGCTAGGTACTCCCAGAGGTAGTTTCCTAAATCATAGACGGGAAGTGGCACTTTACAACCACGGTTTGTACAATAACAAATAGTGCGAAACAATCTTATTTCTTTTGAGAGGTGGTCATGTTCTTGAAACTTATCGATAAATTATCTCCATTAATTTGTCGTAATTAAAGTTCATATAAAGAAGAAATGCAGAAAAAATATTATTTAAAAAAAAAATGATATAACAAAAAGGAGATTGCCCATTTTCTAAGACCACAACATCTCACTGTAAATATTTTTGTGCCTTAATTTGTGCATTTAATTGATTTTAGTAGCTGAAAGATTCCTTAATTAAAATCTATAATTAGTTTTTGATATCTTACCCTAGTATTATTATTATTATTACAAGTTTTCTATAACCTTTTTAGGTTATGTTTTTGTACTTAAACAGAGTAGCTCAACTTGTTAACTTGTCACAAAAGAATACTACGTGTCCAGTTCACTCTCACAAAACAAAAATGACCAAGGAACTCTAAAACTCAACTCGGAAATTGCACAGAAAACAAACGAAAACTTATCAAATACGTTGACGTACGACAACAACATAAGCCAAAGCCATCTTGCTTGACAAGTCGATATCAGTTTTCTTTCGTCAATCTAACTGTAATGTTGCCATTGTAATAAAATCGATTATGTAATCGATTATTAGGCTTTGTTTTATTTTATTTTTCTTAAGAAGTTTCTGCGTGGAAAGCATTCAAATACACTTATATAAAGCATAAAGCTAATTCCATAACATAACTATGTAACTATTGTCACATAGTCAACCATCAACAAAAGGAATCGGATTCGGTATACTCAGAAATCGGTTCTTATTTTAGATCTGAACTTTTATTGTGTGGCAACATTTTCAATAAAGCCAAGACAAGATAGTTTGTTGAAAGTTCTTAATCACATAACTACAAATACAAACTGTCTTCAGTCCCAGGCTTAGACTAATAGTTTTGTAAACATTGTTGGGAATAAAAAAAAGCTATTTTTATGGTTTTTATTTTGTAAGGGCTTAAAAGCCCAAAAGGCGAGTTTTGGGCATTCTCCTTTTATAGTTAAACGGGTTCATTGAAGAAAAAGATGATATTAATGTGGATAATGAACTAAAAGCTATAAAATAATTCAATATGTCCTAGGTACTAGTTATCACACCACTCACCTCATAAATCTAGCGCATTGATCGGACTAAAAATAAAATAAAATAAAATCAAAAGGTGTCTGAAAACGTCTATATGGTACGGTAACTTACCATTACAATGAATTATTGTTTCAATCATTACCTAAACCTTTTTTACATAAAATATAGATAAGCTAGTTTATCCTTTTCATTTGTCATATAAGTGACTTTTAAGCCAAGATATAATACTATGCACTCATTAATCACGTAGGCATAGAACTTATTTAATCGGTCAGGCATCAGATTCCTGACACAATTGATTTTTCAATTGTCATAGCTTAACGTCGCTTGAGAGATTACAATCGTGTAATTTAAAAAGTTAATTATCTTTGAATTCACAAGAAATACTCTGTCAAAACACACGCGTGCACCTTTGATACACTTCAAAGATGACAAATCAGCGTATTTTTTTTTTCATAAAATTGTGTTACTTGGGTTCTTGGTTTCCAGTGCTATCACAAAATAATACCACAAACAGTTTTTAATATTTTGAAGTTTAAGCTTGGTAACATACAAAAGAGTAACATATAAGTGAAATTTTGGAGACAATATTTGAAATGTGAATAAATCAATTAGAAACGCGCTTATCAGGACATGAAAACCACTATTAAACAGCCTAACGTTGAGATATTTCAAATATTCAAAATTAATAATTATATTAATTAATTCATATGAGAAAAAGTTAATGGTCTCAATTGATTAGCCGAACCAAAATAAGTGTGTAATTCGTTAAATTTAGGGGCGCTGTACAATTAAATTTATTTTATAGCTAAATAGTTTATTAAACACATAGTCTTATTAAGATAATGTCGTGATAATTTACCAAGTACTCCATTTTCGCACTAAATAAAAATTAGCGACATTTATTTTTTTCAAAAAGAGGGCAAAATCTACGGCCCTACTTGTTGTTCCTCATGTATAAAAAGGCCATACATATTAAAGATCCTATCCTAATAATTAAACACAACAAACTATGTGAAAAAACCATAAAGCTATGTGTTAATAAATAAAAAAAACAACATTATGTATATTTCAGTAATTCAAAGTTAAATAATAATGGAAATTAAAAAAGTACCTAAATGCTACCTCGCATGTTATCCACTGTGAGCAGTCCGAAAATTTTATCAAATTATTATTTAGGCGTATATAATGAAATTTCGTAATATGGGTCAACCGAATTTGAAGGGTGAACGAGGTGGAAAACGATGAGATAGATATATTGATGAGTTGCGGGGATCAAAACTGACGCCACAGAAAATATTCATAAATAGTAACTACACAATTAATAATCTACTAGCTGACCCCGTTGTTTTACTACAAAAAAATGTTCAAAAATAAAAATAAAATAGATAGTAGCCGATTCTCAGACCTCCTGAATATACATATAAAATTTCATGAAAATCGTTCAAGCCGTTTCGGAGGAGTATGGTCACTAAATTTGTGGCACGAGAATTTTATATATTAGATAAGCCTTAGAATGAATTTTATTTACCTTAGGGATAGGTATTAGGTCTTATAAAATCTTTAATCTTATAAAGATAATCATAAAGTATATTATTAATATAAGATAATCATATTTCAGATGGCGTTAAAGATAATCAAACGTCTTAAAGACATATGCACTGGTTATTAGGGTTTATTTGTAAAGAAAAATACTTTTTAATAATTCTTAAGACATTGAAGTTTAGTTTAGTTATTATTTAATGGAAGAAAACACATGTCATATTTTATTTTGTGATTATATTTATTACTACATACATATTACTGCAAACGTGCTGTTTACAACAGCTGACACTTAAAATAATAATTAATTACTCATTCATTCATCATCCATTACATTCTTTTTTTTTCTTTTCATTTTGCTGTGTTTCGGAATGGAGGGAAAGGTATACAGTGTAATAACTGGGCATGGAAGGCACTTCATCTTGGGTCTCAGGATGACAACGCACCCGCAATACCAAGTGATTTTTTCCGTGTTGTACCGCTTACCACCAGGTGGGGCGTCAGCTTGCTTGTCATCTAGTTGTTGTTTAGCAAAAAAAATTAACCCCGTTAGAGCGCAGCAATGTAATTAATATTTTAGAAAAATAAACAAATAAAATTGAATGATTATAATTTAAATACTTAATACATAATAATAAGAATCCCAAACATAAAAATTTTTTTTCAGTAAATTATAGCAATTAACAACTCAATAATACTACAGTAAAAACTTAAAAAATTATAAGTCTATTGAAGTTAAATTAAAATTCCTACTTTTAAAAAAAAAATCTTATTCTTACACATAAATAGCCTTGAAAGCACTGCCCCAACTTTAACCGAATCGTAGGTATTTGTAAAAATACTCGTTTCGGATGTTGAAATAGAATATTTCGACATTGTAGGGTGGACGTTAGCTCATAAACGCAAATACAGATAGACTAGAAGAATTTCACAGGGATATCCCAAGTCCTGGGTGGCTCAGTGGTCAGAGCAGTCGCCCGGATTACGAAAGGTCGCGGGTTCGATTCCTGCCTCAGGACTTGAAATTTTTCTAGTTTTATTATATTTTAATCACTAAGTAATTTTTCAAACATTTAAAATAATGTTAAAATCAAAAATTAAGAATAAAAGTAGCAGTCTGCAATTACCATTACAGAGAATGCCATAAATCATTAGGCTGTGTCCTCATTAGAGGAACAGTGAGCATCTATCTCATTAGTTCGCTTTCAGTTCGCCTACCTATGTGCATACACCGCGTATTTTTTTGTGATTGTTTTGGCTGATTCGCAGTAAAATTGCGTGCGCCATTGGGCCTAATTCTGGGAACACACTTTAATTCTAAATTTAAGTACAGTATATCTCTTTCTCGCAATAAGTCATAAGAAAAAGATAGCAAGAATCTGTTTAGAGCTGTCACTTAAATTTAGATAGATTTCAAAGAAACCATAGACAATTTTAGACGGCATGTACTGAGGTGCTTCCTAAACACTGCATTTTATCACGTTCAATAAGGTCGAAAATTGAACGCACGTTTCTAAATGTCAAATTCTAAGACAGCCATCCTTGTCGTATTCATTTTGATAGAAAGAAATGCACTGAACTTAAATTTAGACTTAGCATGTGTTCTCCAGAATTAGGGCTATTTTCTCTGGTCGGTGGCGAAGTCCGCTCACTACGTCGCCCGACGCAACAGAAAGATTTTTGTCATGTTGTGAATAAGGTTACTGGTCTGGTAGTGGTGTCCTGTGTCCAATAAACCAGATGTCCCAGGTACGAACCCCGATACTCATTAATTTACATACTAATACTGTCTCCACCTCAACATGGCGCACAAAGAAGTTTAGTAACTCGTTTCTTTGTCGGACTTCCAAAACTTGGAATTCTTTGCCAGCACATGTGTTCCCTCCTTCCTATAACATGAGTTCCTTCAATAGAGGCGTGAAAAGGCACCTTAAGGGCCGGCAAGGTGGAGGCGGCTAGAACAGTGTTGCTTCAAGCTGCACTAGCTGTCTCCGCATATGGACTCTTCTTACTGCTTCACATCAGGTGGTGTTGAGGCATTTGCTAAGCTTTGCATGAAAAAAAAATTTAGGTTAAATTGTTCACGAGTCATGAAAAGCCATTAAAAATGTATTACCCTAGCCTAACAAATCTTTTTAAAAATATCTCATCACCAGCCTATAAACGTCCCATTGCTGGGCACAGACAGGCCTTCCTCCATGGGATAAACTTTGAATTGAATTCGAAACCACAGCGCTCAAGCCACTACTCCACCGAGCTACTCTTTTTTAAATCTAAAGTTAATATTATTCACAAAAAATATTCATTTAAAAGTTAGTTTGTGCCATTTCCGTTTTGAAGGCGTCACTTTTTTGGGACCATCTATTACATGGTGTATTCTCTATTTCCAATGAATTATAACACAAAACATTAATCACTTTGCACGTGTTCGTCTTGAATAGAAATAAATTAAGCAAAATACTAACTGTAATTATCATGGTAACATATATTCCTCGAAGTTCTTCGTTATAAAAACATCGCCCTCACAATAAGCGCGGAGTGCGGCGACCGTAATTCAATTCTACTTTGAAAACCGTTTCGCTACTACCCACTGTTTTTATTTCTCGTTCTGTCTGCTGTTTTACACAACAAGCGATGTCTAAATAGGGCTGTGTTAGTTCTTTATTTTTTTAATTTAAGCTGCTTCACAAGTTAAGCTTAGGAGTGTTTACGTCACACACAAATTGTCAAGTCGAAAAATAACAGTTGCACTACGAAAGCTGCCTCTATTACTAACGCAATAAGGGCGGTCTCAAGGTCAAACTGTTACGCTTGATGTGCTGTTGACTGTACAAAGCAGTTCTTATAAGACTTTACGTGCATAAACAAGTCGGGCTAGTCTAAATAGACAGGGGATTTTTAGAAAAGCCGTTTTATAGTTGACAAAAGTAAAATTTTGCAATAGGCAACTTTTAGCTTTTCATTTAAACCAAAAAAAAGAAAAGAAGACAAGACAGTAAGGAAATAAATACTATGAGAAATAATGTTACCAAAATATAAAATTGAAAATTTTAAGTAACCCCCGGCCTCCTTTATCTAACACCATCTCATTGAGACTATTTTGCTGTAAATTTCTAAAGAATTAAGCATATCGCAGACTTTTTGACGGTATAGGATCGGCTCAAAGTTAGTATGTCATGGGAATGTCCCCTCAGGCCCCGCCGGGGGTCGGGTGTTTTCCGCCCCAGGACGTGAATTTTTTCTAGTTTTATATTTTAATTACTAAGTTATTTTTTAAGCATTTATAATAATGTTAAAATTAAAAATAAGAATATTTTTAAGTCGTTAGGAAAAACGATCGTTTTTAGTCTATTAAAATTTGGACTGAGTAGTCTGTTAGACAGATCAATAAAGTATTTTGCTTTCTTTTTATATTATGAGTGGTATAATTATAGAAGTTTGGCGTTATGAAGAGAAAGGTAGCCATTACTGGGCATGGAAGGCATTTCATCTTAGGCCTCAGGATGACAACGCACCTGCAATATCAAGTGATTTCCCCTTGTTCTTGCAGGTGTCTATAGGCGGCGGTAAGCGCTTACAACCAGATGGGCCGTCAGCTTGTTTGTCATCTAGTTGTATTAAAAAAAAAGTGTTGCCATTATACTGATAATTATATAACTGTCACTTATCATCAGAAAGTATTCTTGTACGGAAAAACAACATAATGAAAATGAATTGAAAAATAATGTTTTATTTCCATTTCCCTAACTTAAAAACGACCCCCCACGGATGGTAGGCCCCCCACAAGGTGGACCGATGATCTGGTAAGGGTCGCGGGAAGCTGTTGGATGAGGGCAGCGCAGAACCGATCGGTTTGGAGATCCTTGGGTGGGGGGGGGGGCTATGTCAGCCGAGAGACGCCCAGCAGTGGGCGTCTCTCGGCTGATATGATGATGATGATGATGTACTTAAAAACCACTGTACATACTCATAGCCGGGACTCCATATAAACCTAAAACATCTCCTTTGTAAAGAGAAACGAGGTGCTATAAAAATGCATTGTTATAGTACCACGTTACAAACTATTGCTCTTGTTTTGAAATAGGTGACTAATCAATAAAGAACGAACATGTTACTCGCTAAAGCGTAACTGACTTGCCCATTCGTAATATTTAGTTGATTGGACACCTTTATTTTATACAGTCCACCCGCCATGAATTAACCCTTCAACAATGCCGGATTAGGTTATAATAAAATTAAGCAATTGCTTAGGGTATCATGTCAATTTATGTCTCAGGGGCACTATAAACGGCACCAATAAAAATTGCTGGACTCCATTAACATGGTAACACACTTTCGTTTTTAAATCCGCTTTAAAAAAAAAATTTGTGGATGATTTCAATTAATTAATTATATTATGCTTTTTTTCGAACTTAACACTTCGGCTCCAAAACCATAGTCAGGTTTTCACATATTTAGAATAGAATAGAATGGAAATAGTTTATTTAGTGTCACAAATAGAAATAACACATATTTCATATTCAAAAATAAAATTATACATAGACATAATTTTATTTTTTAAATATTGTCAATAAAACTGATAAAAACTTTTAATAACGAGCTTGGTGCCAACCCTACACAAAACCTTTTTACGTAAATATCTAGTCAATATGATATTTCTTTGTTTTTTACTACGACGGCAATATCCACACAAAGTTTATATCTATAAAATAAAATAGCCCCTGCATATGATTCCAACAAATGTGGACAAAAGCATTGCATTTATAAAAACTAATTTTTATTCATAAAAGTTATTTCATTCAGAATATTATCAACTGAACAATGCTGTTTTTATATACACATATTAAACAATAGAACACCTGTTCTATTGTTTAATCTGTGTTAATATAAAAAAGGGGAAAGTCTTAATTCTCTTTTGTACCTACAAAAGAGAAAACTGTCATAAAATCCAGCGACAATAGTCCTGAACGTTGCTACGAGTACTTGAAGCACTATTCAAAACGCACGTCCCGCTAGCGGAAATTCTCTAGCACTGTAAATTGTCTCGAAGTAGAGATTGAATTCGAATCAGAACTATAATCGAGTAAAACCTCCGTAAAAATAATCAATCGGAGAAGCTCGGTGGCGTAGTGGATTGACCGCTCTGGCTTCGATTTCGAAAACAAAGCAACTTTCGCTATGGTTGATCCCGGGATGGGGCAATCAGAATTTCTTATCTCGAGCTCTTATGTGCTTCGGAAGGCACGTTAAGCCGTTGGTTTTGGTTGTTACTACAACCGCTTTAAGCCACCCTTTGGTCCTGCGCTTCCCTCATCTATCGGCTTCCCGCGACCCTCACCAGACCGAGAGGTGGACCGACCACCTTGTGGGGGCCACTCGAGGACCTTTCCGCCCCACGGCCGTCAGTACTCCTTGCAATGTGGCCTGCCCACTGCCACTTGAAGCTCGCAATTCTTAGGGCTACGTCTGCGAATTTATTCTCCTGCGGAT
Organism: Nymphula nitidulata; assembly: GCA_947347705.1. Taxonomy (NCBI): domain Eukaryota; kingdom Metazoa; phylum Arthropoda; class Insecta; order Lepidoptera; family Crambidae; genus Nymphula; species Nymphula nitidulata. The sequence continues at coordinate 16,250,895 of OX374636.1, forward strand.
CTCATCATTTCTGATTCGATCACGCAGAGAAATGCCAAGCATAGCCCTCTCCATTGCCCTTTGGATTTCACCCATCGCCATCATGTCAGAAAATGTCCACTGCTGAACAAAGGCCTCTCCCAAGGCTCTCCGCGACCCTGACCAGGTCATCTGACCATCTGGATTTTACGCATACTGGTAACAAATCATAGCAGTGTGTTCTGAGTTATCTATTCTGATAACTATTAACAATGATGTAAGTATTCAACAACACTATCAAAATCGAAACATTTAATTAAAGGTAACATTCATCAATTTACTAATTTCCAAGTTTGCTTTCTCTACAACATTATTGTGGCTGTTTCTCATAGCACACTAACTCCAACAATAGTTAGTAAACTAGTTACTGTAAACGTAACAAACAATACAATTGCTTCGTACATTTTGTATTGGCGCATAACGAAATGTTTATCTATTGTACAACAATGTGACTCACCCGCTCGTTGTAATATTAAAAACTCCTACCTCTTCGTTGAAAATTGCGAGTAGTGATGGGCAAGTTTGAGATTTGATTTAGTCGCCACCACAAAATGGCAAATTACATATATCTTTTCAATTCCCGCAATACTCATTATCAAATGAAAGGACTTGACTAGTTCCTAGAATACGATACACCATGAAAACATTTACATTAGGAAATACTTTATACACACACCAGTGAGATTGGCACACCATACGCATATACCCACCTACATAATATACTCTCGTTTATGTCTGAAACATTTGTCATGGTTGAGGTGGGCGCTAATAACTAACACAGTCTCTAACTACAGCAGTAATTAAGCTACCGTCGTTTTTGTGACAGCTGTTTCTGTTTCCAATTGATAAATTAAAAATTAAGAAACACTCAACATATGTATTAAACAGAACACGGTACAATTTAGAAAAGAAATCCTTATCCAAAGTGACACCTAAAACAAAATGGCGGATTGAAAATGACGGCGGTAGCATTTTGTAGAAAATTACTTATCTAAATGCTTGAAAATTAAATAACTAAGTTTTTATTGATCAACAAAAAGCAGCTGATAATGTACTACTAACTTAAAGCTATAAAGATAGCACCATGTAGTCAGTATACCACTCCTCATCAACTTAGAGAATTCATCACCAGCCAACACACGTCCTACTGCTGGGCACAGGCCAACCTACATGGAAAAAACACAAGAGGCGATTGGGCCATAACACAACCACGCTAGCCCAATTGGTGGAAAGGAACAACCGGGAGCAACGACTTATTAATATTATTTTGAACATTGCTCAGACTATAATAAAACGTACAACTAATAAACCGGATGAAACCTGCAATGTGCTTGTAATAGGATATTTTAATTAAAATACCTTCATATTATAATTAACCGTTGCTTTCTTATTAACGAAAATGAAATTAAAAAATTGGGAACAATAAGGCGTGTGCGTGCCTAACATTGATTGTCCATGTTCATCAGTCCTTATTCAAAGCAACTAAACCTCTTCGTTATAAAGTAAGTGCCTAATTATTAAATAAATAATACACTTTTATTATATATATTTTTGTCTTTATGAAATCAGAAGTCATTCTTGGTTATGAGATGAGAGGAGATTAAAATTGATTTTTTAACCCCCGACGAAAAAAGAGGAGGGTTATAAGCTTGACGTGTCTGTCTGTGTATCTGTGTGTCTGCATTTTTTTTGTTTGAAAGCTGACGTGACCAGGATGGTTCTTAGCTATAGTTTATGAAGACCAGTTCAAGATAAAAGGGTTTTACTAACTTTCACAGATCCCATTGATTTGAAATTTGGTGTACTGTTACTTCGGTGACTTTCCCGTCACTTACCAACCTTGAGCTGATCCTATACCATCAAAAAGTCTACGGGATCCCTAATTCTCCAAAACTTCCAGCAGATATAGCGTGTTGGGGCTTTTAGGAATAGGCTCAATGTGATGGTGTTAGATAGATGATTAATAAGGCGGGGCCACCGATTAATACGGGGGGTTAAAGTTATCAATTTTATATATTTTTTTTGTTTATACTTAAATACACGTAGATTTGTGGTAATTTTGGTTTTTAATATACATTTAATATTATCTATATATGACTCTGTACTCTTGCACCCGTTCCGTTGTCTTTTTCATTTATTACTTTTACCCAAGGTTGGCTGGAAGAGATCGCTTGCTAGCAATAATATAGCCTTTTGTATTATTTATTTATTTATTTATCGGATCACCAACATAAGAAACAGCTTTAAACATGTGTACTCAGACTAAACAATATTGACATAAACTAACTGCTGTTACAATTATAGGTAACCACATCATCTGTTGATAGATTATAGTTATAGAAATAAAATTACCCTGCTAATTTGATCAATAATTGCATATAAGTATATTATTCCTATTTTTTATATTAATAAATACTTAGGTATGTGTGTGTATATAAAAGTAACTAACTAACTAACTAGGTAAGCATTTATAGGCATTAGGTAGTTCCTTTTATAATATACCATACCATATTATAGGGAACGGAGCGGGTCGCTCCGTTCCCTATAATATGGTTGAGCGGAGCGATGGCTGGCACATGCGTCATACTTGTGAACAGGTGCCACTAGTGGAAATGGTCATCTCTAAGCTTCCTTGATTTTGTAATAATTTACCTACATATTCATCAATAGTATACTTTTTTGAGGTATATGGCATTATAGGATATTATATATAAAACAATACAATTATTATTGTAATGACGTGGTCTGACAAGTGTTTAAAATTAATAAAAGAAGTTTAGCTTTATTAGGTCTTTGTATATTAATTGTTGAACTTTGTGTATTGTAATACCTATATTGTGATGGTGCATTGTCGGACAGCCTTTAAATACAGTAAATATTCTTGTCATTAGGTACTTATTGGTAAATACTATTACTGTGTAATTAAACATTGTAACTCAATAATTGAAAAGAGTGACTACACGAGTTTGTTGCCGGAATCTTCTCGGTAGTTCAACTTTTGGAACCGGTGTAAATTCAGACAGACTGACAGACAGACTGACTGACGGACAGACAGACAGACTGACTGACGGACAGACTGACCGATAGACAGACCGATAAACAGACTGACATTATAACATTCTTAGCTTACGTAGATCCAGATAAGACAGAGATGCAAACATTATGGAATTGTTAGTAAGTTAATATTATTTTTATGTGATAGACATAAGGGTTTTTTTGTTGACGATGCGAAAGTGCTTCTTGGGGGGCCTAATTGAATAAAGATATTTTCATTTTCAATACCCAAAAAAAATTGCAAGGCTTTGACAACAAATATCCAGCTCAGGCAGTTTTCTAGATAAATCGTATTATTTGCTTTCTTCTCTGTTTTGTTTTATGTTTTTTTTCTTGTGTGCAACAATGTATAAAGTAGTAATGTACAGTATTATGATGTTAATCCCTATACTTATATTACCGACGTCTGGCTGGTCGAGTGGTCTGTACCCCTTACTATACAGACTACTCGGGCAGGACACGGGTTTGAATCCCGGTAGGAGCAAATGTTTATATGATGAGTACCTGAATTCGTTCACGAGTCATGGACTTAAATGTTTATTTAGTATATTTCTAGTTTTCGTATTTGTATTATTAATATTTCTCCGTTATCCATAACACAAGCTCTTAATGATGCTTACTGTAATAATAAGTGTGAATGTATGAATATTATATAAATGCTAATGCTCTCCGTCATAAAAAAATGAACAGTGAGCTATATACAAAACAAGAAACAATGTAGACATAAAACATAAATCAATGTAGGATTGGTATACAATAAAAATACAATAAAATGAAAACCGTGAAAAGGCCGCGGGTTCGATTCCTGCCTCAGGACGTGAAATTTGTATAGTTTTATTATATTTTAATTACTAAGTAATTTTTCAAACATTTATAATAATGTTAAAATCTAAATTAAGAATACAATGAAATGAATATTATTAGTAACATCTACACATTTGTGAATAGAAGCCTGCTGATTGACTCTTTCGCCTATTGGTTATTTGTATTAAATATGTCAAGATCTAGAATTTGAAACAGTTTATTAAATTGCTTACTCACTCGATTTAATGTCTGATAACACCATACAAACAAACGCAAATTTCCTATGAAAACAAGTGCTTCGTGAGCCGTAATCGGAATATGTTTGTAGTAAATTTATGTACACACACGAGCAAGGAATTAAAAGCGACTACTAAACTAGTATTCCAATATACACAAGAAAAGGGGATAGCGTCTGCCTACAAACCGAGCGATTGAATTCTAAATGAAGCATGCATTCCTTTTGAAAGAAGCACTAGATTTACAAGAGCTAAACCGTAACCAGTTTGAACTTTATAGTTGTCGTAATAAGAGCTACTGGGAAGAGCAGGCTTCAATGCTCTTGTCACTTATGCTGTAGCAATATGCACAAGTACTTCAACATGCAATAAAGCCGGAACGCGGGAAGCAAAATGGTATGGATGCCATTTCTATACATATAATTGATTTTTATTTCTGTAAAAGGCATTGGAAATCTAGTGTCTATTCTAGAGCATTACCCAGACTCTACATTACAAAAATCTCACCAACAAAACTTTTTGGAGAAATTAGTAAATAACATGATCATTTTCAATTTTATTTCGTGCTACGTATGTATGTGTGTGTGTGTGTGTGTGTGTGTGTCTGGCGGGGCTATTAATAAGTATACAACTAAAATTGAATACTGAATTTATTTAATATCTATTGAAACTTTTGGTAAAACTGTGTAAAATACAGAGGATAATTTAAGAACTTAAGCCGCTTTTTTATTTCTATAAGGTAGGCAGCGCGTGTGTAGTGCCTATTTCATATTTCATATTCATTTATTCGCCATATAAATTTGCAATAATATTGTACAATGATATAGTAGGTGTCTAGGTCTTAAAAATGTTACAAATCAACCTTGTAAGGGTATTGCGAAATTTTATACAATTTATTATTATTATTTATTTAGATATCTCAATTGGACACGTTTATCAATTCGATATCACAAAACCTAAACTATTTTATCACACTCACTTGAATACAAATAAAATAAAATAAAAAATATCCCTAAGTCAATTTCCAATGTCATAATTCCCAATTTCTATAATCAATTGAATTAAGTAAGTCACTTAAATAGAATTAAGCCACAATACATTATACTAATTAACAATAATTAATAATATTGTCATGTCCTCTTAAATACCATTGAAATGATTTACTGTTTAAAATTTGTGTATAAAATATTCGTTTAAATAATAAAAACATTTCTTAGTACTAGTTACAGGTTTTTTTCGAAAAGATTCTCAAATTCTTCGTTTTATTAATTTCGGCAATTTATTATATATAACGGATATAACGTAAGGCCCCTCACTGCGTCGCTGCGCCTAAGGTGCGTCGAGCTTCTATAGGCTACGGTAACCGCTTACCATCAGAAGGACTCTAGGATTCTTTGCCACACTTCTCGTAAAAAAACCTCTGTAAGACTGTCACTAGATATTTCTGTAAATGTATTTCTTCCCGCTCATTGGTAACTTTACGATAGTACCTTGAGGTGCCTTTTTGATGAAAGCTAGAGATTTTGTCCCCAAAGTTGACGGCTTAACTCGTCCTAATCTGTACATAAATACTTGATACCTACAAACATAAAAAGCACACGTGTTTGGGGACCGCTTAGCATTAAACATTCGTACTATCAATGTTTCTCATCAATGTTTCTTGTACAAAATAGTTTATTTAAACATTATTACAATTTGTCTTGCCAGTTTAAAACTAAATAAATCAAAACTTATGAATCTATCTTTGGCTGTTCAGAACTAAACCCTTGGTCCATAGCATCCGTCTTTACCGATAACCGGTATTCACCAAACAAAAGCAGTTTGATTGAACTGATCCATAACTTCATGCAAGATAACTTTTGTTTGAATTGGTTTGCACTATGAACAGCTACGGCTATAGTGCTACGGCTATAGTGCTACGACTCTACGGTGCTACGAGCTACGAACTACTGCTTATTGAAATCTTTGAATGAAAATTGTTTGCTAACAAGTTACCCTTCCTGGATGTATTTATGGAAAATCTTGTTGTACTATTATATCGTACCTTTATGTCCCATTGCTGCAGAGAGGCCTCACCTTCTTTCAGCATCCCACGATTCATTCCTTTTGTTCTGTCAATCTCGCGTAACGCAAGCATTTTCGGGTTCAGAACCCCTGTCGAAAAATGAATAGGTAAGAAAGGCCGACTCTACACCACGAATAACAATATTTCATAGGTTTTTGCACTGCTGTTACACTTTGCTTTCCTTATTTTATTTAAATATTTTGTTTTACTTATTTACTACCCCGAGAATATTTAAGATTTTCAAAAATTAATATTTTATTATTCTTTGTAGTAAGAATAGATACTTTTTTACAAAACCGAAAACATGAATCAACACACTTTTGTGGATAGAAAGAATAACGATATGATCCTTCTCATTAAATATGAGTAAAATGGAACCCTATCACTAAGACTCCGCTGTCCGTCCGTCCGTCGATCTGTCACCAGGCTGTCTCTCATAGTTAGACAGTTGAAATTTTCACAGATGATGTATTTTTGTTGCCACTATAACAACAAATACAAATAAACAGAATAAAAGAAATATTTAAGGGGCTCCCATACAACAAACGTTATTTTTTTGCTTATTTTTGCTCGATATTGATAACGGCAACAGGTAGACGCTTGTTTATAGATAGTGGTACGGAACCCTTAGTGCCCGAGTCCGACTCGCACTTGGCCGGTTTTTTTGGTTTTATTAGCATTCGGGTGAATATTTAAAAACTAAACTTAGTTTAAATATAATTATCGGCGCTGCAGACAACGCCATCTACACGGCACCTGGGGAGTTGGAGGTGAAAGAAGCCTGTGAAAGAAGCCGAGGACGAGGATTCGATTCAAATACCACTACTATACGCATAATATTTTCAAAATAAATGTGGTTATTCGAAATGAATATTTAAATGTTTAAAATAAACGCCTTCATTGGTTAGGAAAGAACCTGCCCCTATATAATAATATTGAAATAGAAAAAAAAATTTAAACAGACGGTTTTTATTTTGGCACAAATTGACTCCGAAATACATTTTAATTAGGCATATTGTAAAGGCACATCGACAGTGTATGACTCTTTGCGATCTACTATACGATTTTTGTCTCAGCCTCTGTGCACAGAGTACATTTTTTTATACAGGTACTGGGTACAACATAGACATCACTCAAATTTATTGGTGATCTAAACCGGTTAACTCCAGGTAATTCTTTCCAAAAATAAAACTTTTATTTTTTCTTGAAAAGAAAATTTACTTTAATAAAACAGCAGTTGCATAAAAGAGCTTATTTATTTATTTTTATTTTCAAATCAAATTTTTTCTCGCCAGGTTTTGAACCCGTATCGATTCTCTTAGTAATTAATAACTTACCGCCACACAGGTAATGAAAGGAAGTTCGTTTAACATCTTAACAATACTGAATTATTAGGGCCTCTGTCCGAGATGGCACGTCTGTGTTTAAATCGAAGCGATCCGTTGTTGCGATCGATCGCATCCATCGCAATGACGGATCGCACCGTATATGGGGACCTTAAGATGCCTTCTATGCCCAGTAATTACACTGGCTTCCTTTCCCTTCAATACGAAACACAACGAACTGCTTGACGGCTGAAATAAGTTTCTTATTGCGACGGAATAAGGTATTTCTAAGGAGTGACCCTCCACTCATTATAAATGCAATGTGAGGTCCTAACATTTTGACAGTGCGGGATCATTAACACCAAAATGATTAATTTCTCTCCTTGTTTAATGAAGGGCACTATTAATATGCAAAATGGTGAGACAGGTAGGGAAATATGGTATTTTCCAATTCTAAACACTGAAATGTGGACGTCCACCTCACAGAAGATCACAGCTAATTGGCAGTACTTTAAATTGTCGTGTTGCGGTGAGCACAGCTTATATTGAGGTTGTAACTCACTGTTTGAGTGGAGTAGTGAGAAACAAGGCACCAAAGTACGTCACTATAATATTTATTGCGGCAAAATAAAGGCATACTGTAACAAAACACACAACTGTCTAACTGAACACTTATAGATACTAAATATAAAATAGGCGTAGGAGACGGTACTTATAAAAGTTACGACTAACTCATCGAGATATTAAATGAAGTCGCGCAAGTATAATGGCGTTGAGATGCCGGTAAAAATAAACAGGTGCGAGATACGCCTACATGACGGCCAACAATAAAATGACTAGCTTGAAAGGAAAACTCGAAACCAACGCCAAAACTTGTCAATATTTATTTAAGAAACATTTATTATTTTAATTTAAGCTTGCAAGTAAAATTTAAAAATCGAATAAAGGTGGTCTAAGTTTAATTTTATAGCACCAAGTTTCAAGGTGGCACTCATGACTCTGTGTTCAAATCAAATAAAATAAAATCAAATCAAATGTGTTTATTGCATTCATGTGGTTTAACAGGTATTTATAAACATAGACGGAGCCAAACATGAACTTATATAATAATAAATTTTGCATAGTATCTGCTTAGATTGAAAACAATAACATAAAATATAGACATAAAATAATGACTTAGCAATTATTTTTGCAACATTAGCTATAACTAATTATAGGTATAATTTAAATTTACATTGAGAACACGAATACTTGTTTGTAATTGGGTAAACTCTTAACTACGAATAAAGCCATGAAATTGAGATTCTATTTATAAGCAAAAAGCTTTTGCAATGAATAGAAAAATTTTTGAAGCAAAAATGACTTTAGGTATCTTTGATCTTGATCTATGATCTTATGTTTAGTTCGGTTTGAATGGTTACACATTTAAAGACAACCTATAATTAAGGCATCACTTTGAAATTTGAAACATATCCTTTGTTCATTGTCCTTAAATAAATCTTCTCCTCCTTTTCTATCAATATATTGCTTTGGCGACTAATTTTAGTATCACATAAGTACTATTATTATGTAGCAATTCAATTAGTGACACCTTTTTTTTTTTTGACGGGGATAAATCTGTTTACAGACCTACCCGTCGCTAGCGAGGCGACGGGCGTGTGTCCCCACACACGCCCGTCGCCTCGCTAGCGACGGGCGTGTACCCCAAGGCACACAGTGGGCAGTGGGCATGTCCCCCAGCGCCAAATGACACTGGGAATATCCACTAAAACTCCCCGGTAACTCACTAGACCACCCCCAGGCAACCCAGCCTTGCGGCCAGGTTTCGCGCCGATGGAGATTACCCAGAGTCAATTAGTGACACCTATGGAATTATGTCAATCTCTATGTCTTCCTCTACATTTTTAACCCCCGACGAAAAAAGAGGGTATTATAAGTTTGACGTGACCGATTTTGATATGTTTTTTTGTTTGAAAGCTGACGTGATTAGGATGGGTCCTAGCTATAATTTATGAAGATCAGTTCAGGCGTTTGATGACTATCAGCTCTTTTCTACGTGATAAAATGGTTTTACAAACTTTTACAGATCGATTTGAAATTTGGTGTACTATCACTTCGGTGACATTCCATGACATACTAACCTTATGCTGATCCTATACCAGCAAAAAGTCTGCAGGACGCTTAATTCTTCAGAAACTTACATCAGATATAGCGTGTTTGGACTCATAAGAATAGTCTCAAAGAGATGGTGTTAGATTGATGATTAATGAGGCCGGAGGTTACTTAAAATTTTCAATTTTTATTATTATGAGTAATGCTCCGAGCTGCTTGCTTCGTGCTTCGAGCATCTGTAGTCTACCGTCCACTTCTGTCACTTAAAAAATAACGCTCTTGTAACTTTATGATAAATATTTTTCACGCTACGTAAATTGCTTATAGGTTTAATTCTCAATTTTACTAAAGAACATGTTGTGGCTTACTGTGGCTACTTTTGGTTGAAGATACGTTTTTTATTTTTTTTGTAAGTCATCAAAGTGTGCTGAATATTAAAATGAATTAAATCATTTCATAAAATAGGCCTTTAAAAGCGTCTATAATCACGAACAATAAATCTGGCAAATTCGCTCTCGTTTTCTCAATTATTTTCTTTCTTTTTATTTTGCCAACAAACAGCCATGTGTACAAAAAGTACATAGAAGTTAAAACAATGTAAAAATACAATAGACATAGAGTGCCTAGAAATAATCAAGTTATTATTATCATAAATAGCCAAGTGACATGGTTGGACATTAGTTAGTTTTTAATTATTCTCAGAGTTAATTTAACATTGGTTACAGCTAAAATTAGAAATAATTTTACTTTATTTTTTCTTTCAATCGCTGTTTAAATTAGTACAGTGAAATATTGAACAGGTGAATACGCTCAATGTTGGTGGAACAAAGGCTAAAAGTGTTTTGTGTATACTATGTTGTAATCGAGGGGGAACAAATAGTGAGATCGAAAAAGTGTGGGAGAATCCGTCTATTCCAGAGTGATATTAATTTACATGAATGTAATGAACCTCCGTATTACTAGCGCGATTTTTACGATAGTTTAAAGTTTTCAGGAACATTTTTGTACCTTTTCAATACAGTTAGTATGCAAGTGATAGCAAGGATTCCAAACTGTACTACAAAAATCAAGATTAGATCTTACAAAAGCAAAGAATTTTCAGTGTAACTGTATGATTGAAGGGCTTACTTATCCTGAGAATAAAATCTAGGCTACGGAATGAAGAACCTAGTATATGGTCACTGTGTTTATTAAATGATAACTTGAGGGTCCATATTTTTTTTACATACACTAACACCTATTAACTAGCCCAAAGTAAGCATCATTAACAGCTTGTGTAATGGATATATATTGATGATAATATGTATGTAAATATTTGAAATATACTAAATAAACATATAAACATCCATGACTTGTGAACAAATGCTCGTATTCATCATACAAACATTTGCCCCTACCGGGATTTGAACCCAGGACCCCTGACCGAACAGTCCGTATAGCAAGGGGTAAAACCACTCGTCCAGCCGGTCGTCAAATTATACCCAAATCTCTGATACTTGTGACCCTTTTCTGAGTCAAGTCACTTAATGTGTAATCGAAGTGAATACTCCTTTTTTGGTGTGGAGGAAATGGAATACCATTTATCACTGTACAGATACAACCGATTGTTTGCACATTAATTTTCTATGGCAAACAAATCTTCCTGTAACCGGAAACACTCATTAACCGAGCCAACTCCTGTGAATAATTTTGTGTAGTCAGCATATTGCCAAAAAATTACAGTTCTTCAACATGATCCCTATGTCATATCAGTCATTTATGTAAATAGATTTTTTTTGAATAGAATATGTATTTATTTTCTCTCACATAACATAAGTTACAATTTTTCAATATAGTGTAAGTAGGTACATTGATTTTAGTGTATGAACCATTGTGTGAGAGACTGGAGCCTGAGATAGGTTTCTAAAAGAAACCCGTAGTACAGGTAACACCAACAGGTACAGGTAACAGGTAATATGTCTATAAGTACGAAATTACTATTTTGTAATAAGTATTTTCTGGTAACTGGAATAACCATACTATGTTCTTTTTGTATTTAATTCAAAATTGGCTGGACAGATTTATTTGAATTTTTGTGGATAATTTAAAACATTCATTGTTATGTAAATGCAGTGAAAAAAAAACAATTTTTAAATAATATAAAATAATTACCACAAATCTAAACACGAAATCGGCTACATATTTAACAAGCTCATTTTCAACTAATAAGTTTTACAAAAAATAGTAATTCCATTCGTAAAATCTTACTTGTATTCTGCACTTTGAATATCAAATGTTGTATTTTATGTAGCCATTCATTTAAAATGTTTTGCTGCAAAATCGTCATTAGAAAAAAAAAGGCAATTTCATATTTAAAGATCTGTGCTATGCTCTTACCTGTCAAATAACAACCATTATCATTTTATTTCAACTTAGGAAATATCAATAACATACCAAGATAGCCTCTAATATATTTGTACATCACAAGTAGTCGTAACTCACGCACGATAAACTACCAATATAATCGATAAACAACCAATATATCGTTACTAGTTTAATGATATCGAATCGCCGTTAATCTTTATAACATATACTTCAATTTATTAGAAAAAATATCTTTATAAGCCTTCGAAAGGTGTTAATGGAGTTTTATTTTCAATTTATTTATGGGAGATACCCGGTGACATTAATCCAGCCATATATAAACACGGGTAATGTCGTATTTCATCGTTATGTTTTATAATATTAAACGTAAAACCGGTGTTTCGGTGCTATCTTACCTTATCTTATCACGGGCCATGACGTCACAGTGCACTTCGACCCTTGGGGATCTGCCTTCCCTGCTCTTACACTTCCCATGTCCAGAACTGTCTCCGGGTAGAATGAGTAGTATATAGTCTTCTGGCTTTGGATATCATCATTATCGCCAGCACATACACGTTCCACTGCTGAGCTCAGGCCTTTGCACACGAGGAGCTTGGGCCAGTACACCACCACCCTGGCCCAATGCGGGTTGGTGGGTTAACACCACGTTAAGCTGTTCCCCGGTTATTACTGCAACAGCTTTGTATATGCCAATCCAAATGACTGCTTCTCTAGCTAGAACATCACACCGGCGTAAAAGATATTCCATTGATTCCTAGCTCCCGTAAAGCTTTCGTCATGAGCTCTGGCGACCTCACTCACCGAATACTACAAGAAAGAAAGAAAAAAAATTTTTTTTTATACGCCACAAAGAAGCACTTTTAAATCGTCAAAAACACATTTTATAACTATCACAAAAAAAAATTACTAGCAACGTCATAGTCTCTGTCTGTCTGAATTTACACCGGTCTCAAAAGTTGAACTACCGAGAAGATTGCGGCAACAAACTCGTGTATTCTTTTCAAATATTAAATTACAATATTTGTAGTTGAAAAATTATAACTTTTAGCAGTGCAGTGCCGCCCAGCGAAAAACATAAAAAAAATTAGAAGTACTCTTCTAATTCAACGTACCAACAAAGTAGGTACCCAATGTCAAAAGTATTATCGTTATTTTCAAGCTATCTGACAATGCACAATCACAATATAGGTATAAAGAGGTTTATAGTCATAACTTGTAAATACAAACATTGTTATTTAGCAGCATTTTCCTGCGAGGTCCTTACTTAACTGTGCCTATTTTGTACAATGAGTTATTAAACGTTATAATAATGAAATCGCTCACTTACGAATGTAACCTAAGCTCAGCGTCATAATCATTCCACTCACAATTTGACAAGGTTCTAACATACTTAACATTTTCATTAGCGCTCTTTGCTAAACATGTGTGTGTGTGTGTGTGTGTTTAAATTACGCAGGAACTTAATTAATCTAACCAAAAGTCACTTTAATATTAAAGCGATACGTCATATTAATTTTATACCTGTTGGTTTATTTTGCGACACTGTTAAAGTAGGTACTCTGTGAAGTTAGTAAGCAACAATAGATATTCTATTGTAGATTGGACGCTAGCAGGTCAGTAAGGGTAAATAATATTAAGTTTTGACGTTCAAATCGCTACTAATTTTGAAATATCAAACTTTTTTTATACAACTACATAGATGAAAAACAAGCTGACGGCCCAGGTAAGCAGTTACCGCCGCCTATGGGCACCTGCAATAACAAGGAAAAATCACTTGATATTGCAGGTGCGTTGTCATTCTGAGGCCTAAGATGAAATGCCATCCATGCCCAGTAATTACACTGGCTACCTTTCCCTTCAATTCGAAACACAGCGAACTGTTTCACGGCTGAAATAAGAAAGGCAGTGGTACTTACCCAGACTACCCTGTCGGGTAAAACACATACATAATACCAATTTAGCCATTTCGTAAGGTTTTTGTCAGAGCAATTAGGAGCTCGGTGGCGTAATGGTTTTGGCGCTCAACCCCCTTATTCACAACTGTCGGAAAAGAATCGAATTTCGGAATCTCTATACTTGTCACTTTTTATCACGGTGCGTCAAAGCGAGACGGCATGTGACTTTTCGAATCGAATCCGTGATCCGACAGTTTCTGAATAAGGGGGCTGGTTTCGATTACGGAAACAAAGCAACTATCGCCATGGTTGACCCGGGATTATGTGTGCCAGCATGGTGGTGTTACGGCCCAAGCTCCTCATGTGATTCTCTCAAGTAAAAAGACCTGTTCCCAGCAGTGGGGCTTATAGGCTGGTGATGAAACATAATACAAGCCTTTTCGTGAGGTTATTGTAAGAGCAATGAAGAACGGAAAATTTTCAAAATAGGAATTGTAGAATTGGAATGCCTCTTAATTTTAATATGGCGGGCAGCCCTTGAGTATACTTAAGCTACGAGCATCTATAAAACAGTCTGGGAATTCAATTATTATAAACTCTTTATTGCACCAAATATAAAATAAAATAAATGTATACAGTAGTATGCCAGGGAGGACTTATCTCTATAAGAGATCTCTTCAAGTAAACCCGTCATGGGTGTGTGAGTTGTAAAGTCCAATCAGAAGTGACACCAGAACATTTAATTATTAATTTACATATATCCTTCAATATCAAAATACAATAATTCTACCTACATAACCTACCTATATATATATATATATATATATATATATATATATATATGTATTTAATATAAACTTACTACAATATTACTATACACAACCGGTGGTTGAATCAATAAATACTAATTAGAAGTACCTAGAGAAACCAGTCACAATGTAAGTGCTAGAAAGTGTTTTTTAAAATTAAATTTAAAGGAGGAAACACAAGGGCTAACCTGTAGTGGAAAAAAATGGTATTGCTTTTCGGCAGCTCAAGCATCTTTGTAAAGCAGGAACGCCTGGGACGCTTGCCTATTTAGCAAGATGAAGATTTTTTTATTTTATTATATTAAAATGACAAATGAGAAGACAGTTATTCTTTTGCCTTTCTTCATAATAGTTCTTGTGTCGCTATTATACGGCTAAATGCAAATATTCGTCAACCTGATAAACGTTTAAATTGCTCGACAGTACAAATAGATATGTAGAGACTGTAAGTAATATAACATAATCACATCATATTTATTTAATGAACTTTCAGTTACAGGAAGCTTTTCAACAACGATGCGGAATAATAAATTTATCTGATATAAAAAATGGACGCCATATTCCCTAATATGTGACAGCAGTGACTTTGATTTTAATTACGCTAAAACATAAACATACAGTCGACACCACATGAGGCGTGACAGTATAACCTTGAGATCGCTCTTATTCCGTGCGTAATAGAGGTGGCATTAGTAGTGAAATTGTTGATGTACTGTCGTTTGTACATATGCGTTGAAAATTTCGACAGATTGCGTAGGTGATTTTGTTTTATTACAAGATATATTGGATATTTTTTGTAATGTGCTAAAAAATTTTATATTGTCTTATTTATCATTGTGTGTGCATGGTTTATGGTTGAATTATATAGATTTGAACTAATTAAATGAATATTGCTAGTAATTAAACTACTAGCAATAAAAGACAAAAAATGCTCCGTTATTACTGGGTATTTAATGCATTTCAAAAGGTTTAAGGTGGCAAGTATTGAACATATTGGAAATCTGTTGATTTTGACTAAAATAATATAAAATAAAATAAACACAAAAGGAATGTGGTAGGTTGTGGAATGAGTTCCCTGCAGAGGTTTTCTTGAATGCGTACAGCATGAGGTTCTTCAAAAAAGGCGTGAAAAGGTTTTTAAAGGGTCGGCAACGCGCAAGTGATACCCCTGGTGTTGCAAGCGTCCATAAGCTACGCTAACCGCTTACCATCAGGTTGGCTGTATGCTTGACTGTTACCTTAGTGGTATAAAAATAAATACATTAATCCCGGCTGCTACTGCAACCGCTAAAACCACCAACCCGCAATGGGCCAGCGTGGTGGCGCTACTGCCCAAAACTCTTTGTGTGTATCCCATGTAGGAAGGCCGTGAAACAGTTCGCTGTGTTTCGGATTGAAGGGAAAGGCAGCCAGTGTAATTACTGGGCATGGACGGCATTTCATCTTAGTCCCCAGGATGACAACGCACCTGCAATATGAAGTGATTTCCCCTTGTTATTGCAGGAGTCTATAGGCGGCGGTAACCGCTTACCATCAGGTGGGTCATCCGTCAGCTTGTTTGTCATCTAGTTGTATAAAAAAAGGCCTGTGCCCAGCAGTGGTACGTGTATAGATTGGTGATGACGATAATGACTTTACCTGCTTTTGTATGCTATAGCACATTTTAATTTTCTTACCCATTTCTACGTTATTTAAAACACCTGATTAAAAAGTAAACCTTGCTTGGCGGCGTTAAATTCATTATTTTATTAGGGGTTCGAAGTTAAAACAACTCTGGAAGGAATTTAGTATTCAAAACTGATTATGTATGTCGACTTTAATAAATATTTTATCTGCTCATTCAAAACTCCAGTCACCAGAGAGGCTAGTTTTTATTAATTTTATAAGGCAGCTAAAAGTTCTAGTCAAACTTTCAACACTCACAGGGACCACGATTCAACACTTGTTCGATGATTAAAAGAAATTTCTTTTGTGAAATTTAAACGACTTGAGGTTAGGCGGGGATCGAGGGAATATAAAATTTAAAAATTTAAATTTTTGTTAAATGTTTCTTGAAAAAAAAAACGCAAAGGACCATTGACATTTCATGTTATTATACTTACAAGAGGAGTTGAATGAGTGAAAGAATCTATGCTAATATTATAAAGCAAAAGAGTTTGTTTGTTTGGTTGGTTGAACGCGTTAATCTCAGGAACTACTGATTCAAATGTATTTTTTGGTGTTAAATCGAGGTATTATATCATTTAGCATCAATGAAAAAGTTGCAAAAAACGGAACAAAAATTTCCCCTTTTCAGAGCTTTTGTTGCGTGCGCTGCGTGAACGGTTAAAGTTACGCAAAATTCGTTCATTCCGAAATTTTTCTCCTTTAATAGTTCTAAAAGAAATCCTCGACAGCATTATGTCTATCTTTTAAGGTAGACTCACTATGAACCTTTTTTTGGTAATCAAATTTGTTCTTTAACAATGCATTGTCTGTAGAGATTTTTTGTTAAATTGATACTTATTGTGCCTCATAAAAATAAATATAATATTCATTTATGTATTTAATTTTGAACAAAATATTTCTTGACATTATTTGATTTCAATGAGTATCTTATGAGATATCCTCATAGTTTCAAAATAACTCCGCAATGAAATAATGATCAAGATTTGCGAACGACGAAGACAACAATGTTTATTAAATAATAATAACGAATATAAAAAGACGACACAATCTTATTCAATATAAAGACATAACCTAAAGCTTTCAAGTTAATACCGAATAGAACATTTATTTTCTTGCATCTTTATGTTATTCTTTATTCACCGCGAATGTTGACTTAATGTTATAAAAGGAACAATAAAATACGTACCTTTGACTTGTAACCCTTTTAAATTCAACTTAGCTAAAATAATTCCTCCGTGTACGCAGTGAATTGCAAATATTCACTGCGTACATGAAAAGATTTTATTTTGGGATCAGATCCAATCCGCTTATTGTGATATTATGCCTTAGAACCAAAAAAGCCAAAAAATGTGTGACGAATAAATAAATAAACTCAATAGGGTAGTCGACAACTTTTTTTGAAGATACACACTTGTAATGACAATTACAAATAAAGAAAGAAAACGATGCAAAAATTGTATGTAATTTACCAATTTCTTCACCGCTTTCTACTTTTTTAACGTTTTTATAGCAACGTTTATCTTCCTACTCATTAAAGTTACCACCTGTAGTGATCCAAAAGAACACTTTTACAAGAATTTTCAAACTTTCAGAAAAGATGAGTAAATCATTCTAACTACATTTAAAATGACTTTGTGCGTTTATAACGCCTACTTTATTGTAATAACAATTACAAATAAAGAAAGAAAACGATGAAAAATAGCATGCTCCAGGCGGGTTTCTTTCTTTATTTTCTTTCTTTACGCCTACTTTATTACAAGTAGGCGTTAGGCCTTATAAAAATATTTATCACAATAAAATAGGTGGTATAGGTGTTGTAAAATAAAGAAAGAAACCCGCTTACTTTATTACAATAAAGTAGGCGTTATAAACGCACACAATCGAACATTTAAATGTGAATAAACACTTGGTATTAATGCAAGTTCGTTGTCATCCTGAGCCAATTAATTACACTGGTAGCCTTTTCCTTCAATCTGAAACACAGCGAACTGCTTTACGGCCACTATAGAAACATCTACGCGGACAGGGGTCCCAGACAGGGTCCGCAATGCAAAGTAAGGTAATGAAAGGTATTTTTGGAGCCGGTTCTTCACTTATTTTTTTTTCTGAAATCAACATGGCACTAACTTCAAAACTACATTTACTTTTATTAGATAGTTAGTGAATTCTAGAAATTTAAAAAAGACCTAAAGAAATCATTCGCTTTAGTGGTAGATTTCTGAAGACGTTCATAATTAAAATATCCAAAACTTTGAAGAGCAAATTAGAATATTAGATTTCAGTAGAAAATCTGGATTCGTCTTAAATAAAAATAGGCAGTAATATATACGGCTTTGACGGTGTTATTTTTGTTGTTATTGATAACTTCAGAAAATAGGTCGCAAATATTATCTTCGAAATTTCAATCCTTTCTTATTAATAGTTTGTAATCAAAGTACTTATTTTGGATGAATTTAACCACACTCACACAACGCACACAAAGAAACACACACACACACACACACACACACACACTTTAAATAGGTACTAGCAAATTCAAAAAGATCATTAAATTCTGCACATGAATAATGATCATTTTAATGGTGATTTATAAATCACCATTGCTTCGACGAAGAAACTCGTCCAGCTACTAAATGTTTGTAATGACATCAATTATAAGAATTATCAAAAAAAGAACATGAGAAACGTATGGCACACTTCGCACACCCAAACAGCGTAGGTACCCATTGGAAAGTATCAAACAACATAAGAAAATGAAACAAAAAAAAGGAAAATTAATTTTTACAAATTAAACCTAAATAGTAATACAGATTAACATAAAGATAAAAGTAAGAGTTTTCACAGAACTGTTTTTAACCTCTTCGTCTTACAAATATATAATTGCAAAATTGAAAATTTTAAGTAACCCCCGGCGTCATTAATCATCTATCTAACACCATCTCGTTAAGACTATTCATAAGAGCCCAAACACGCTATATCTGCTGTAAGTTTCTGAAGAATTAAACATCTCGCAGCCTTTTTGATGGTATAGGATCAGTTCAAAGTTAGTAAGTCATGGGAATGTCATCGAAGTGACAGTATACGAAATTTGAAATCAATCGGATCTGTAAAAGTTAGTAAAATCCTAATATCATGTAGAAAATGAGCTGATAGTCATCAAAGGCCTGAACTGATCTTCATAAATTATAGCTGAGAACCATCGTAGTCACATCAGCTTTCAAACAAAAAAAGCCGAATCAAAATCGGTCCATTGGTTTAGGCGCTACGATGCCACAGACAGACACACAGATACACAGATACACAGACAGACACGTCAAACTTATAACACCCCTCTTTTTTCGTCGGGGGTTATTAAATATAACTCTGAATGTGTTGCTAACCTCAAATCTCGTGAGCAGCTGAACCAATTTCGCTAATTATTTTTTTATAATAATCCCTAAAGTACGAGGATGGTTCTTATGGAGATAAAAATTTAAAAAAATGCCTGAAAAAGTATTAAAACAACACTTTTCTATACTCCCATACAAATAGATTCGTTAAAAGTCAATTTGAACTTTAATACCATACCATAAAGCTTAAGTGTTAGTGGAGGGGTTCCGGGAAGGCAAAACAATTGAGTGATGTTCTGTTAGGCGGTGCAAAGTTCACCGGGTCAGCTAGTACTATATTAAAATAAAATTAGAAACTAAAGCTCACATCCCCGAAATTTTATAAATCTAAAAGATATTCTATACTGTGTTAAAAACAAAGACGGCAAAACGAATGAAAAGAAGGCAGCAAAGGCAATGTATTTAATGCAAAAAACTTAGTACGAAATTTTAATAACATAAATATATCCAAAAAAATTACTAGTATGAGATATATACACTGAAGACTTGAGAGAACCTGAATTTCTTTCAGCCTTTTAGTTTTAATAGAATATTCTTACTTTACAATAAACGGCAAATTTCTATTTTCTTTTTGGGATTTCATATGCAAGTAACACAAAAAGAAGCAGAAAAATCGTGGCGACATATTGATAAAATCTGTATTTATTTAAATTTAAAAAAGATTATCTAAAATCTAGAAAGCAGGTGCCTCTGAAGGAATCCACACGAATATTATTAAATATCTCTGTATTTTTATTCTTTAAAAGATATACAAATATCGAGAATTGGAAAACACACTGCCCTTCGCAAATATGGTTATTACTTTTTCAGCTGCGACAGATCGGAGGGATTTTGATGGCCGTACCCTGTCAGTGCTCCTGTCCCATCAGGAGTAGTTTACCAGATTCCAAATTACTAGGTGGTAGGCCCGTATGTAGGGTCGTCTGGGTAGGTACCACCGCCTTTCTTATTTCAGCCGTGAAACAGTTCGCTGTGTTTCGGATTGAAGGGAAAGGTAGCCAGTGCAATTACTGGGCATGGACAGCATTTCATCTTAGGCCCCAGGATGACAACGCACCTGCAATATCTCAATACTCAATACTCAATCGTTTATTGCATTCCATAGGTATTTACAATAGATGTTTCATTACACAGTAGGAATCACTATGGACCCTGTCGGGCACAACAATAATGGAGAGGAGGAATACTTGTCATTATTATTAGTTATATATATGTACCTTATATTGTCATTGTTAGTTTTATTATTTTGATTAGTATTTTATCTTAAAAATCTATAATTAATTAGTATTCATTGTTATTATTATGTTATTGTTATAAGGCTTAAAGCTAAACATGGTTCATCATGGACCCTGTCGGGCACAGCAAATGCAGCAAAAAGAGAGGAGAGGATATACAGTACTATTCCTACTATACAATAATTTAAGAAGTGTAAATGTAATTAAAAAAAAAAAAAAAAATAATAAGTATAAAAATAATTGCAAATAATAATAATAATGATAAAAAAAAAAAATACAAGTACAAATTTCAAAATGTCAAATAATACAATAATAATGTCAGGTTTTATAAATATAAATATTATTATGTCAATAAGTTAAATAATAATTATAATGTCACAAACTAAATCTAGGCTTAAAGCTACGGATAACATCTGTATGTTTAATTCATTTTGTAGTAAATAATAAATGTCTAATTAGTCAGATTTAATATGGTTTTAAAATGTCAAGTTGATTATTAGGACGTCAAAAGTAATAAAATAAAATAATTTCTGGTTTTACTTATTATTATGTCAAGTTTTAGTCTATTTTTATTTTAATGTCATAATTTTAATAAGTCAGTGAGTATTTTTGCGTTGATAAGTGTTAGTTGTGTGTCATAATTTTAGTTAAGTATTTAAGTAGTTTTTTTATTTTATTTTTTAAAAATTGTCGTTCAAATATTCATCTAAATTATAATAAGCTTTCTCAGTCAAAGCAGTTTTCAATTTTTTTGTGAATTTTAGAAAATCTGTGACATTTTTCAAACTATTTGGAAGTTTGTTGTAAATTTTGATGGCCATAACATATGAACCCGTGCTATGTAATTTTAATTTTGATTGCGGCAGCATTAATTTATTTAAGTGTCTGGAGGGGTATCTTCTTGGTACGTCACTTTTTTTGGTGAAGAAGTTTTGATATTTTTTGACAAATTTACATAATTCTAATATATACAGCGAGGTCAAAGTTAAAATTTTGTACATAATGAAATATGGCTTACAGCTACATGTTACGGCTATATTTGCTAGGATTCGTATGCATTTTTTCTGTTTTATGAAAATGGTCTCAATATCTGTGCTGTTTCCCCAAAGTATAATGCCATACGATAGCCACGAGTGCGCGTAAGCATAGTATGCAGCCATAGCACAATTAAGGTTTGTACTTTTCTTTAGTTCTCTTAAAGCATATGTAAAAGAAGATAATTTTGTACTTAACTTTTGTATATGACTTTTCCAATTTATATTGCTATCTATGTTTAACCCAAGCAGTGAGAAGGTTGTCACACATTCCATTGGAGTATTTTTATACCAAAAGTTTATATTCAGCGGTAATTTTTGATGCGGTCTAAACTGTATTATCTTTGTTTTTGAAAAATTTATTTTTAAGTTATGATCGACCATCCAATTCGTAACATTATTAAATATTGCTGTGAGCTGTTGGTTAAGATTTTTATCGTCCGTACATGAAGTCAAAATAGACACATCATCGGCAAACAAGACACAAGACTCAGTACTAAAAATTTTTGGAAGGTCATTTATGTAAATAAGGAACAATATGCACCCCAAAACACTGCCCTGCGGTATGGAATGGCTTACACTCTGTACCTCCGAGCGTACATTTCGTATTTCTCCAGTTTTTCTATCGCAGTGTTCAATTTCAACATACTGTTGTCGGTTCTCTAAGTATGACGCAAACCATTTATGGGTTATACCCCTTATACCGATGTCATAAAGCTTATCGAGCAGAATCCCAAACAAAACCTGATCGTATGCCTTGGTCATATCTAATAACACCCCTATAGCATATTTTTTTGAGTCTAATATATCCAATGTGTCCTGTATGTATTTGTATACAGCTAAAGTAGTGGATCGATTTTTCCTGAATCCGTTTTGACAATTATCAAAGATGTTATATTTTTCGCAGAAGGAATACAAGCGATCACACATTGCCTTTTCAAATACCTTTGCAGACGTCGGTAGCAACGATATCGGACGGTAGTTGTGTTTATCCTCCTTGTCACCTTTTTTATAAATTGGTTTAACTACGGATGTCTTTAGGAAATCCGGAAAAATACCACACGCAAAAGATTGATTGACAAGGAATTGGAATGGCAAAGCCAGTTCTTCATAACATTGTCTAATTAAGGACGGCGGCAATTCATCGATGCCATAACTATGTTTGCATTTTAGATTTTTTAGTATCAACGAGATTTCACGTAGTTCTACCGGCCGCAGAAACATGGTATTGAGAACAGGCCGCACGACCGGCCGGCCGCGCGGCGACTGGCCCCCACCACCGTCCACGCGCCCCACCGACACGAAGTACTCGTTGAACGCATTTACTATTTGTTGTGGGTCTGACGAAAGTTTATCGTGGATACGTAACGTAGTATTTATTTTTGTTTTTTTTACATTTTTGTTGGTGCGTTCTTTAATTATTTTCCACATAGATTTAGTTATATTATCGGATTTTTCTATTTCTCGTATATATTGTAGTTTTTTTGATTTATTAACACATAGCTTTAAGGTTTTTTCATACAGTTTATAATATTTTATAAGGATAGGATCTTTAGTATATGTGATAATTTGCTTTAGTAACCGTTTGTTTTTACACGATAGCCTTATTCCCTTTGTCAACCATTTCTTTCTTTTATTATTTTTTATTTTTATTTGCTGTTTAGGTAAGCAATGATTAAGACAATCCCGCAAGGTTTCATTAAATAATATGTAATTTTCATTGACCGTTTTATTTTCGTCTAAAATGTTAGACCATATAATAGTACTTAGGTGTTTTTTGAAGTTGTCAACGTTTTGTTTCGTGTATAACCGTTTTTTTATGTTCCATGTAATGTTTTCATTTGTAAATACTTTTCGTTCTATATTCAAAACGATCCCTCTATGATCAGAGAAGCCAAATTCCCTTACCGATGTATTAAAAATGCTTTTTGATGTGTTAGTAAATAGCAAATCCAAGCAAGTTCCACTAGTTTTAGTAACCATCAAGTGTCTTTTCCTTGTTATTGCAGGTGTCTATAGGCGGCGGCAGCCGCTTACCATCAGGTGGGCCGTCAGCTTGTTTGTCATCTAGTTGTATAAAAAAAAAATTCGCCAGATTCTCGATTTGCAACTTACCAGATTTTGTCCTATCTAACAGGAAATTCTTATTACTATGATAGTAACACTATGCACCAAGGGGGCTGTGGTCCTACCGATTTCAGCTACTGGAATGACTACGGTATACCATCACCTCTACCCTTGGTCCTACTAAACTAGGGGCGATTAATACTAACCGACAACGACAATCACGTGGTCACAAAAACCTCATAAAGATATGTCAAAGTTAAAGTATGAGAACCCACATGATGGGTCTGCGATCCATATAGTATAACAGATATCGCTTTCATCACGTGGTCATACTTATAGACGCAATGAAACTATAATTACCCATTATTACCATATTACCATATCCACCGCACGATTTCCCCGTCTAGACGGCTTCGTCGGATCTCTGTACTATTCTTTCCTCTATGCTAATACCATGTTATACCAAAAATACATTTAATGTTCCAGAATGCTGTCCACATCACTCCCCGTCTGCTTCCTCGTCTTGGGCGTCGCTCTCTGCGCTCCAGAACGTGTGCAGAACGAAGACACCCAGGACCCGCACGAAGCACAGTTCCATGAGCACCATGGCCCATACGATCTACACGATCTCCACGACGTGCAAGAGTCCCATTACGCACTGAATTCGCACATCGCACCGCTAGAAAAACGATCCCCGCATTATGACTTCGGCCTAGGAAAAAGGGCTTATAGCTACGTGTCGGAGTACAAAAGACTGCCAGTGTACAACTTTGGGCTGGGGAAAAGGTATAATATCGCATGATTTATATACTATATAATCAATACTCAGAGATTTTGGACACTCGTTTTTTTATCGTTCTTGCAATACTGGGAATTCTGTACCAGAACATGTGTTCACTCGTTACCTTAAATATGGGTTCCTTTTAAAAAAATCAGTGACTCTTACTACCTCATAGAAAAATGACAATGACGGTAACGATAATTATGCTATAGTTTTTAACTGTCACATACTCCAGGAAGTCTTACGCGGCATAACCAATTAATTATCTATGGTTTTTAATGATGAGATTTCAATGCAATAACTGCAGAAATGATAAAATTACAACAGATATATTATTATGGTTGGTCTTTTTACTGGATATAATCTCTGTAAAGTACACAATCAGACATGATAAATTTTCTAGAGAATAGGTTAATTTTCAATTTTGTTGCTTCACCAGAATCAGACCCATAACTTTTGAAGTCACTCCCAATAAGTTATTGAAGACGACTTTTTAACGGCCATTGTGGAAAGCTAATAATTCCTCAAGTTTCCAAACTTTTACAACTGTAGTTTGTCATGCATGACAAAGACATATAAGAAAATCATCGTTCTGGTCACCTAAGCTGTATATCTTTATTAAAGTCTACGAATATTAAGAATACCAGATTTATAACCCGGAGCTCGGTGGCGTATTGGTTTGAGCGCTATATGGTTTCGATACGAAAAACAAAGCAACTTTGGCAAAGGTGAATCCTGGGATGGGTCAATCAAAGTTTGTTATCTCGAGCTCCTCCGTGCTTCAGAAAGCACTTTAAGCCGTCGGTCCCGGTTGTTCCTGCAATCGCTTTAGCCCACCAACCCGAACTGAGCCAGCGTGGTGGTGTTATGGCCCAAACTCCTCATGTGTTATGTCGTTTTTATCTATAAAACAAATAGGGGCCTCATCAGTGGATAGAAAAATCGTAACAATACAATGCACTCACCTACAGACGACAGCACATCAAGTGTAACAATTGCACTACGAAACTCATCTCAATTACGAACGGAGTAAGGGCGGGGTCAACGTCAAACTGTTAGGCTTGATGTGATGTCGACTGTACAGTCGTTTCTCACTGCATGCGAAGATTTTCCTCCTTCAGTTCTTAACCAGTAGGCTAGATTGCACTTAGTTGGCACAGACACAGGGAATTCATGAGAATATTTGAGGAGTGAAACTTAGACACGTATACTTCTACAATGGCGGTTATGATATGTGGATATTCAATGTTTTATGTGGATTACTCTCGTCTTTCAAGCAGAAATAAAATTCTAATACGGGATGCATAACTGACGACGTTGACGACTGACGTTGTTAAAAATATAATTTTAAATTGAATTATGCTAAAGCAATCCACGGTACTAAAAGTTTTATGGTACGTTTCTTTACAGATCTCGTCCCTATTCCTTTGGACTTGGCAAACGATCCATCGATGATGACTCCACTGAGGAGTACGGTAGTGATGACCAGCAAGCTTTGACTGAACTCTTCGACCAATATGAAGATGCTCCAGGTGAGTCTAATTGTCAACATCATCAACCGTGGACATTACATGGAGTTTTTCAAATATCATTACCGCCCAATGTTGGCAGTTGGGGGAAACGTTGGGGCTAGAAAGAATAGTCCGTAAAGCGCAAACATCAAAACTTAAATATCTCAGTGGTCAGAGTTTTTTTTTAATAGCCTACACGCCTAGATAGTGTTGTGCCTCTCCGATGAGTTCAGAAGTTCCTGTTACTCGTCAAAAGTCGTATTCTATGAAGCACTCTCATATTATAATCAGATGATAAGCTTTTTACTGTGATGAACGTCCTATTTCTTATCTACATTAATGACCTGCGTAAGATAATTAAAAACAGTATAACCTTACCAGTATTGTTTGCGGATGACATACCAGTTTTAATAAAATGTAATAACTCAAATAGTGCTAAAAATATATTGAATGAAACAATACAAACAATAAGCCGTTGGCTGCAACACCACCACCTTGATATAAACTACTCGAAAACAAAAAATATACAATTCAGACCTCACAATAAGGCTTCTAGTTTTTTGTTATCAAAATTTATATTAAAGTCTAACTTTAATATAAATTTTGATAACAAAAAACTAGAATCAGTAGATACTTTTAACCTCCTCGGCATAGTAATAGATTCACACCTAAACTGGAAAAGCCATATATACAACATATTAAATCTAAACTATCTAAATTCACATATGCCCTCTTTGAATTGGTTCACAGCACAAATATTGACGCCGCATTATCAGCTTACTATGCATATGCATAATCTTAAAATAAATATGGATTAATGCTTTGGGGAAAAAGCACTGACATGAACGAACTTTTCATAATGCAAAAAAAAATGTGTGAGAATAATAGCCCAGATAGATAACACTCAATAATGCAGACCTTATTACATAAAATTTAATCTACTTACACTACCGTCATTATACATTTATGACATATGCATATTCACCTTCAAGAACTTTCAAAACTTTACCAAAGTAAAAGATATTCATAATGTTAATACTAGATATAAGGACGGGCTTACGGGACGGGTTAGTATATAACCGCAGTCTAGAATAACACCCGTATTCACAAACGACACTTATGTAAGTAAAAGAGCAATACATAGCGAAGTGAGGCATTTGACAAGCCTTTCAATTCACAAACAATACTCAAACGAATCTTTACTATGCGGACGCATAGCGTTGAATATAGCTCTGTGATTGGTTGATTAGTGTTACGTAGTTCACTTCACTGACTGACATTTCAATTTTATTGTTAGGTTGCTTTTTATCGTAAACTCCGTAGTGATTACATTCTCTTTGGTGAGCTCGACAGTATGCGTTGTTTTTTTTTAAAAAAATATTTGACCAAATAATAAAACTTACAATTTTCACATGCTGCCAAACTGCATAACAGTTTGTCGGCAGAGTAGTTCTCGAGGAATTTTTAAACTTAACTTACTTAAAGTTATCCCAGAAAATCTTATTTCATAACTATCACTTACAACTATGTTGTTTAAAAATAAGCTTAAGCTAGACTCCATGAGATACCTAACAATGGAAAATTTATGCAACAATAATGCAGACAAATTCTTATCCCACACATAAAGAAAAATCAAAAACATCAAAAACTCATTTTTGTAACTCTGTCTGTCTGTCATGAGTCATATCTGAATTAACGTTAACTAACAATGTCATACTTTTTGTCTGTCTGTCGTGTCTGAATTTGATTAATATAGCTATCAGGCTCCCTTAGCTAAGTGTTCATTATGACAAACGCATGGTGCCGATTGTCACTCAAGTATTGTTTATGAATAGGAATTTGGCACCCTGTGCGTCCGCGGGCACTGTGAGACCTCATAGTGTCGTTTGTGAATACAGGTTTAAATGTTAAATACCAGCCCCTATTATATGTCTGTTAAAATATTCAATAAATTACCGGCACACATTAAAAACTAACTAAATTTAAAAATATTTTCTAGAACACTAAAGTCTTACTTGACATTCAAATGCTATAAATGAGATTTTCTGAAAATTATTCTATAAATGAGTTTTTAATGACGTTATTTGTTCCTACTTGTATACCTACACTGCAAAGTAATTGAATACAATAATAAATTTAATTTAATTTGTTATATTAGTTAAATTAAATTGTAAAATTAAAATTCATTAGCTGGGATAAATTGTTGTTATTTTGATTACTGTTCATAGCTTAAAATATGATTTTTTTTCTAAATTGTTAGAAAATGTAAATTAGATGTTAGTGAGTAATTTATACCTAGCACTGTATTAATTGCCATGCCCTTGCAGGGTGTCACATGTATACCTTTTTAAATGTACCATCTCATATTTTTCTAGTATGACATGCAATAAATTTGATTTGATTTGAACTCATCCGGCGCGGTGTGCTGCTATTTGGGACTTCCCCTGTTTACAAAGTTTTATATTTACTTCTTTTAAAGTTTCAAGCTTATATTATTTGTGTTATAAAATACAAGGGTGACAAACTACTTGGCACTATTTACACGTTATCGCCGTAGCCTATAGACGCTCGTAGCACCTTGAGCACTACCCACGCGTTGTCACCGTAGCCTATAGACGCTCGTAGCACCATCGACACTACTCACGCGTTGTCACCGTAGCCTATAGGCGCTCGTAGCACCATAGGCAATACTCCTGCATTGTCACCGTAGCCTATAGACGCTCGTAGCACCTTGAGCACTACCCACCCGTTGTCACCGTAGCCTATAGACGCTCGTAGCACCTTGAGCAGTACTCACGCGTTGTCGCCATAGCCTATAGACGCTCGTAGCACCTTAGGCACTACTCACGCGGTGTTACCGTAGCCTATAGACGCTCGTTGCACCTTAGGCACTACTCACGCGTTGTTACCGTAGCCTTTAGACGCTCGTAGCAACTTGAGCACTACCCACGCGTTGCGTACATGCAAAAATCATCAAAAAGCGTTATTGACAGTATAGGTGTAAGTCTTCCCATAGCGCGTTATCAATGATCTCAAGCGAAAATAAAATAAAGTGGTATTTCGTTGTCTGATGGCCGGCTGGTCGAGAGGTCTGTGCCCCTTACTGTGCAGGCTACTCGGTCAAGAGGTCCCGGGTTCAAATCATGGTAGGAGCAAATATTTGTATGATGAATACGAGCATTTGTTTACGAGTCATGGATGTTTATATGTTTATTTAGTATATATCTAATATTTATATACATATTATTATCATTAATTATTCGTTATCTAGTATCCATAACACAAGCTCTTAATGATGCTTACTTTGGGATAGATAATAGGTGTGAGTGTATGAATATTAAATGAAATTACTTAAATTAAATTTATTTTACGTACTATTTAAAAAAATATATTCAAATAGAAAATACCTTCATGCCGAAACTCTCCTTATTACAATAGCTTTCGCCCACGGCTTCGTCAGCGTGGATATCGGTTATCGCTCCAAAAAGTATTTTATGTCCTTTGCAGGGTCTCAAACTATCTCCATTCCAAATTTCATCTATATCGATTCAGTGGTTTAGGCGTGAAAGCGAAACAAATACGGTTTCGCATTTATAAATATCCATGACGAATTTCTTTTAAATCTCTGTAGCCGCTTATGAATAAAAACATAACAGACAGACAGAATTACTTTCGAATTTATATATAAGTATGGATTGATAATTCAATTACCTACATTAAATGACACTACTTAACTCTAGCTGAGAGTAATAATTTATAGTTAACCTAACCAACAGCTTCCGTCGTGTGCGGCTTAGAATTTCGTATGTCACGCCATTGTCCTGAGGGATAAGCTTATAAATACATTATGAATATCATCCTAAACTCACAGCATATTATGATACCTGACCTATTTTATCATCCTTTGACTGCTGAGAACTTCGTGATAATCAAGACCTTTTTTTAAAGCTATGGTCTTTGGCTTTAACTGTCATTAAAGGGTTTTGGAGGAATTTTACTGCAGCTGAAGTGATTTTTATTTACAATAATTTTCAAATAGTATCAGAAGCAAGTATGTGTTGACGGACAAAATGGATCATTGGGATTTTAAGCATTTTTTTAAGTGAAAGACGTTGAAAAGTATCACGCGAACCGTAATTTAATCCTACAAAACGCATTCCAATGTGTTACACATTGATATAACAACTACCAAAACACCAAACTAGCCATGACTGAATGGACATGACCTTTGTCTTCTCTTTTGTAGGCAGAATGCAAACAAAATATTGTTTCTTTTTTTACTTGCTCTCTACCATAATTATATTGAATCTTCTTGACCCTTCTCAACCCACCGGAAAGCGTCCACTCAACAATAAGATATCTATTGTGGCTGTTCTGAGGGCTTTAGAGAAAAAGATTACCTACACTATAAATATAGGCACGTGTTAGTATCATTATATCAATAACATCGTATTTCAAAAAAGGTAGGGGTTTTATTTTAAAATACGTAGCGATATTTATTTCAAAAAGGTTAAAAAGGCTCTTACTGTTATTTTAATTACTTACTAATGTCCGCCCGCGGCTTCGCCCGCATGAGTGTCGGCTATTTCACCAAAAGGTAGCCTTTGTCAAATAGGATGCTGGATCAGGATGCCAAATTACATCTAAATCTGTTCCGCGGCTTCGGAAACAAAACGTAACAGACAGACAGAAAAAAATACTTCCGCTTTTCAATTATTAGTATGCATATGTAGATTGACATAGTAAAACCTGTCAATGAAGCAACATTCCAGGTATAATTGATTATTAATGTCAAATTACGCGTCTCAACAAATAAATTTGCGTACCATTGAAAGTGATGAAACTTATTTTATCGGTAAGACAGTAAATATAAACTTGAGTTAAAATTATGATTGATCAACAGTCTTATAATCTTATAGCAATCTTATTTTTAGGCTACGTATGACTTACGTTGCTTATCTTTTATTTATTGTAATTGTTATAATGGGAATATGGCATTACATAAATGTCTGTTATTATAGAACATAACTAGCTATCAAATAACACGCGTAATGGCTTAATTAAGTCATTAGACACTTATCACGTTACATAAATCTAATTAGTAATTAGTAAATATGTCAATATAAACATATTTTGTCAAATTGGAACTAAAATTGTAATATGATTGACATAACTGTCAACATATTATTAGTAATTAAAATATAATAAAACTAGAAAAATTTCACGTCCTGAGGCAGGAAACGAACCCGCGACCTTTCGCAATCCGAGCGACTGCTCTGACCACTGAGCCACCCAGGACTTGGGATATCCCTGTGAAATTCTTCTAGTCTATTTTTATTTGCGTTTATGAGCTAACGTCCACCCTACAATGTCGAAATATTCTATTTCAACATCCGAAACGAGTATTTTTACAAATACCTACGATTCGGTTAAGTTGGGGCAGTGCTTTCAAATATTCTTAATTTTTGATTTTAACATTATTATAAATGTTTAAAAAATTACTAAGTAATTAAAATATAATAAAACTAGAAAAATTTCACGTCCTGAGGCAGGAAAGACGTGAATTTTTAAAATATTATTAGTAAATTGGGATTTTGCCCAAGTTTGAATATGGCGCTTTTTTTCACAAATTCGGAAAATATACGCTACTGTTACCCATAAAAAACATTTAAAGTTAAAAGATATGAAATATTGTTGAAGTGATATTGTTTAGAAATTTCATAAAAAATACATTTTTTTCCATAATTTATCAAAAATGATAAAGGTATTAGATTGCTTTAATCAATTAAAATCACTATTATTATGACAGCTTTAAATAAAAACATACACAGTACATAGTTTTTATTGATTTTTAACCGACTTCAAAAAAGGAGGAGGTTATCAATTCGTCTGTATGTTTTTTTTTTATGTTTGTTACCTCAGAACTTTTGACTGGGTGAACCGATATAAATGATTCTTTTTTTGTTCGATGCGGAATAGTTTCCATTTGGTCCCATAAAAATTTCTTGAAAATCCATTTGGTAGTTTGGTTTTTAAATAAAAAAAACGGGAAAAATTAAGTCGTCTACATATGCGAAATTGCGGATTTTTGCTTTCCTATGAATTTTTAGTGAAATGATACGATAGTAGAAATCAATTTAAGCTCACGGTCACCCATCTAGCTTTGACCTTCAAAGTTATCACTAAAAATTGTGAAAAAAAAATATTTAAACAAAAATTAAAACCGACTCCCAAAAACTGAAAAGGATAAAATAATAATTTTTTAAATTTTAATAAATTAAATTTATAATTAAAATATATATTAAAATATATATATATATATATAAATAAAAATTTATAAATAAAATAATTAAATAATAAATTAAATTTTAGTAGGTACTCATTCCCTAGGAACATATTTTTGGAGTTGGTGCTAAGTTGTTTTCAGAAACCATAGATAGTGAAGCACCGACTCCAAAAATGTGTCAGTATGCCCATACATTTCTTAGTATTAGAGAAACATGTGACGTCACATGTTCCGTAGATTTTCTATGGAGAGTTTTTGGACGATGCGCCGCAACACATCAAACATACCATTATATCTGTGAAACTATTGATCATAAACATATTATTCCTTTTGCAATGTCTTTATGAGTAGTATACTACTTATTTATGAAATAAAAAAGCAGTTGTCAATTTAACACACAGGAGAACCAAGAAGGGATAGGTAGCCATTAACCTGGGCATGTAGGTAAGGCATTTCATCTAAGTCCTCAAGGTGACAACGCACTTGCAACACCTACACATTAGCCACTTACCACTAGGTGGGCCGTCAGCTTGCCGGTCATCTAGTTGTATAAAAAGATATCTTCCAGATTCCAGTTATTTATTTTGCATAGTGAACCAACAGGAGTCCCCCAAGGAAGTATTTTAGGTCCTACCTTATTTCTGATATATATAAATGACCTTTGTAACCTTAAGCTCAATCATGGCCTAATCATATCATACGCGGATGACACTGTACTCCTTTTTTCAGCCACTTCAGAAGAGGAGGTCTATAAGCATGCACAACACGGGTTCAATATTGTTAATAAATGGCTTAAGCACAATTTACTAACACTGAATTCAGATAAGACAAACTTTATTAAGTTCTCCATGCGCAAACTAATGTCAAAAGAAGCTAATCCAATGTTGTATGCTCACAAATGTATAACTCCCACTAACCAATGCGGATGCCCTAGTATTAAAATTACAAATAATATAAAATACCTGGGTATTATAATAGATGAAACCCTCTCATTCAAACAGCATATCGAAGCTTTGACTAATAGAATTCGTAAGATGATATTTGCCTTCAAAAAATTACGGTACATTGCAGATCAAAAAATAATTAGACGGGTTTACTTTTCTTTATGTCAATCGATACTCAGCTACTGTATAACCACATGGGGTGGAGCAGGTAAAACATTGTTACTGCCGATTGAGAGAGCTCAACGAGCAATACTAAAGGTGTCTACCTTTCGCCCTTTCCTTTTTCCCACTGACCTTCTGTACAAATCATGTGAAGTACTCACTGTTCGACAGTTATTTATAATGAGCATAGTATTAAAACAGCACCTAGCCCTTCCCTACAGCACTGAAATTATTAATAAGAGGAGGAAAGATATAGTATGCTCTCAAAAAGGCACAAAACACGCTTTCACATCGAAATTCTACATGTACTTGGGTTCATTTCTCTACAATAGATTAAACGCAAAAGCAAACATCTATCCCCTTAATTACAATAATTGTAAAAAGGTTCTCAAAGATGCTCTTCAAACTTTATCCTACGAAGATACAGAGAAACTGATAACTGTATTGAAATAATTAAATATAATTTACTGTGTTTTATTCCTTAAGGACATTTTATTTTGTGTTTTTATTAAATGTAGGTAGTCTTAATTTTAATTGTATTGTTTACCTGTAACTACGCTTACATTAATTATTATGTATACTGCCTTTACTTTTATATATTATTTAGTGATTATTTTTAATTGTATTAGGGTCTTTTAGCCTGAAACACAGGATTTCCTAGTTCAGGCACATTGTTGTTTATAATACCTAAGTAACATTGTAACTATTTTAATCTATTTTGTTATGAAATTTTCTTTCTGAATAAATTATTATTATTATTATTATTAGTAGTAATGCGAACATGAATCTTGTTGAAAAGAAAGATTAAGAAAAAAAGAACAGCAATACAGTACCCTATCACAAAACTTTTTCGAATCGAAATCGTATCGTTTAAAATTTCAAACAAAAGCCAGACAAAAGCTAACGCAACTACTCGATACGAAGGCGATTCGAAATTTTAAAGTGTTTCTGCTAGGGGTAGAATGGTGACAATAAATTTAAACATGGGTTATACATATTAGTTTATAGAAGCGGTTGAAGAACTAGTTCTAACTGATATTCGATTTGAGCATTAGTTCATTCTAGTATTAACAAAGGTATGCATTAAAAACTAGTTCTAGCTAAGAATAACGCGTTCTATCTAAAAACTAGTTTTAACTGTAATATATACATTGATAATGGGTTACAGTTTATACAAAAAAAAAATAACTGGGCTAATAAAAACAATTCCTTATTTGCAGTGTACGAAGAGAAACGCGCTCGGCCTTACAGCTTCGGCCTTGGCAAGCGTTTCGTAGACGACGAACCGGAAGAGAAAAGGGCCAGGATGTACGACTTTGGCCTTGGCAAACGTCTGCCTCTCTACAATTTCGGCCTCGGAAAACGAGCAAGAAGCTACAACTTCGGCCTCGGCAAACGACTAAGCAGCAAGTTCAACTTTGGCCTTGGAAAGAGGCAGAGGGACTTGCACCGATTTAACTTTGGCCTTGGAAAAAGGTCCACAGAAGAGGCCTCTATTGACGACAGTGACAATTATATTGAAGGTTGATTTCTTAAGTCTTTATTTTAATGTGTTCATTTACATGGGATTCAAAATACACCTTTATTTGTAGAGTCAGCAACGAAATACTATAATTTACATGACTCCATAATCCGTAAATTATAAAGTTTAAAAAGGGTTAAGTTAAAGTCTATTAAGCCTTTATGTAACTACTATTTCAAACGGGTAACCGTATTGACCGAGTTTGTTTTAAATCAGCTGACATTTTGATAAGTGAAAACTGATTATGTATTTTCTTGTGAAATACCCAGCCAATTTTCACAAGTAAATGCAGAATAGATTCGTATTAAATAATGCATTCATCCTCATCATCACCAGCCTATATACGTCCCACTGCTGGGCACAGGCCTTCCTACATGGGAGAAACTCATGAGGAGTTTGAGCCATAACACCACCACGCTGGCCCAATGCGGGTTGGTGGGTACTATAAATAATGCATTGGCAGTGTTTGAATCCCGCGTAAATTTTCACCTTCTGCATTTAATGTAATTTGTTTAACAAATTAAGATCGTCGACTGGAAAGTTTTTAAGTTTTCTATTTAAATGAAAAAAACTGATCTCTAATTTGTGAAATAAAAAAAATGTTAGAGCGAAACATATTTTTATGATATATTTAATTAACTACTTGATAAAATAAATGTTTACGCAATATTGAGTTAATGAAAACTTAGCCAATTAAAATAACAATTACTTATAAAGTATTAATGGTGTGTAATAAGGAGTCGGGTTTATTTTAATTTTGTAAATTAATTGTTGATCGATTGTAGTTATTTATGAAATAGCTAGTTAACTTTAAAGTATAACGTTCGCGGACGAGTTACGATATTTTTTTATAATCAAAAAATAGTAACTTCTTTTTTTAATTGACAAAATAAAGCATTACTTTTATCATTTTATCTAGTCAGAGGTCTCATAAAAGTAATTAATTTCATAGTTTCGTAACTCGTTATTAATTATAAACGATATTACTTATAAGCGCTAAGTAGGTACACCTATTTTAGTTACAACACTGATAAAACATGGTTTATTTGTCTCACTCGTACCTACGCCAAATGAAAAAGACTAAACATATTAACAGTGTCATAACTAAAGTAGGTTTAGTTAGCGAGTGTTTATGAGTAAGATCTGAAGTATTTAAGCGTGTAAGATAAGTTTCTTTAAGACTTGAAATGTGTTGTTTTGAATATAATCATTGAATTATACAAATCAAATTAAATATACAGTACATAGAGATATTGCATCATTGAATGTTATTATTTGTTTATTTTTACAACCCATTGATGTATGGTCGACAGCACATCAAACGTAATAGTTTGCCCTCCCCATCACCTTTAATTCTTTTGTATTAGAAGCGTCTTTCGTAGTGCAACTTTTACGCTTGATTTTCTGTCGTCTGTACTATCCTGCTATGCGATCCTCTCAAGTCAGCAGCCTAGAGTTCCTGGCTGTGGGCAGTTCTGTGATGCTTTTGGCGTTTGTTTGACACACATGGGCGACACTAGCGTTCCGACGACGAGCACTAAAAAGGAACTAAAAAGGTGTTATGTTTTTATCTTTGTATAAAAGTCAATCAAATATTGAAATAAGTCATACATTTTAAACACAAGAAAAATATCGATTGTACTTTATATCCTAACTATAGAACAGAGACGAGCATACACAGCCGATAGATATTAGATATTAGTGAATACACTCATGCGCAGCGCTATGCTCAAACGCTAAAATCAAAAGGGCTCTTCGTCAAGCTTTTTTCTTTTCTTTTTTTATAGAAACCACGACAAATGAATGAACACCACCTGATGTGAAGCGGTAAGAAGAGCCCATATGCGAAGACAGCTAGTGCAGTTTAGACACTGCTCTAGCCGCCTCCACCTCGCTGGCCCAAAAGGTGCTTTTTCACGCCTCTTTTGAAGGAACCCATGTTATAGAAAGCAGGGAACACGTGTGCTGGCAAATAATTCCAAGATCAGGAAGTACGACAAATAAACGAGTTACTAAATTTCTGAAGACCGGCACACGTGCTCCCGAGTAGGTAGGAGTAAGGTGGGGTAGGGTTAAAAAGCTCTTCGCAATTGCAGAGGCTCAAGGTTGTTCCTGACCTACATCACCAACGATACGGACAGTACGACGCTGCAATCTGTCCAGTGCATCGAGGAGGCCCTTGGCGGAGCCATCCAACAAGTGCAAGCAAATATTAATATTCAACGCAAGACCGTACCTGAATTTTGTAAAGCAGGCATAGTTGGTCAGGCGTAAAAAATCGACGCACCTTGTTCAGGACACCGAGCTTCCGCGAGGCTGTTTTGATCACGGTTTCGATGTACTTAGTTCCTGGTCTTCAGATGGAGGCGAATAGTGAACTTCACTACAGTGTGCAAGAAATCTGCTCCTGATATAATTGACGGTTGATCGTAAGTATCTACAGCTTCCTAACCCTTTGAAGCTCGATAAACCAGATACAATTGAATTCCAATTGTCATGTTAACTTAAGTTGCCGTCTGGGCATTAAAGGATTTAATCAATATGGGAGTCGTCGGTTGGCGATGATCTATCTATAATATAGAAATGAATCGCTGAATGTGTTGCTAAGCGCAAATCTCGAGAGCAGCTGAACCGATTTCGCTAATTCTTTTTTAATAATATTCCTTGAAGTACGAGGGCGAGTTAGGGAGAGAAAAATTTTAAAAATTGTCTGAAAAAGTCTAAAAACAACACCTTTCTATACTCCTATACAAAAGATTCGTAATAATACTTAAAAGTCAATTTGAACTTTAATACCATACCATAAAGTTTAAGTGTTAGTGGAGGGGTTCCAGGAAGGCAAAACAATTGAGTGACGTTAGTATCGTATAAATATTAATGTCAATAAGCTCACTCTTATAGGTAAGTATTTCATCTTATAGGTATATATATATTTTATGTGTTAAATAAACATTAATGGAAATGATGTTCGTCAGGCTAGAGCCCAACCACATGGCTTTAAAAGGCGACGTTTGAAACAATCATAATAATATTGTATGTACCGACTTCATTTTCAAAGTAATGCTATTTGACCCAAGTTTGAAGTATTGCGGTGACCGGGCCAGCCTGAAATTTTCAGCCCGTTCCCTTCCAGATTACCTACAACTACTTACTACAAGTAGTGACAATGTCATAATCATCATCATCAGCCTATATACGTCCCACTGCTGGGCACAAGCCCTCCTACGTGGGAAAAACACATGAGGAGCTTGAGGCATAACACCACCACGCTTGCCCAATGCTGGTTGGTGGGTTAAAGCGGTTGCAGTAACAACCGGGACGGCTTAACGTGCCTTCCAAAGCACGGAGGAGCTTGAGATTATAAATTTGATTGACCCATCCCGGCTTGGGTGCAAGGGATTTTGTCACCCATGCTGATCAGATAACGCTTCCTCTAGATTCTTACAGGGAAGGCAAGACGTGGGTTTTTATTTTATGGCAAAAAAATTGCGAAATAAAGTAATTATTGGTAATATAAAACACATAAAAAGTGCATAGTTCATAGCTACAATAACGCTGTTAAAAATTTAACTTTACTATCATATTTAAAAAAAAATACATTTATTAAAATTGTCGTGCCGTATTTTCAACCGTGAATATTTTGGATGCGCTTGAAGTGATTTCGCTGTTTTTTGAAATTGTTTGACCCTGTCTATGACGAAATGGAATAAATCATAAAATCCTATAGAACAAAATTGTATAATGACAATGACATTTTGTTTTCTTCAAAATGGCGACCTCTATGATGATTTTCAGCAAAATAAAAATATTTTTTTGCTGCGTCTATCAGTCAAGATTTAGGAAAGTCATGTGTATAATGGATTCATACAAAAATAACTAACTAGTTCCCATAGAAAATTTTACTATCTCCTTTGTAATTTTCTGCTCCGCCGTGCTTCGGAAGGTTCAAAGACGGTTTACCCCGCGCGCCTTTTCATACAAAATTTTAAGTAGGAAATATGGAAAACGAACAAGCCGAATCTAACAAGACTTTACATGCATAAAGTCCGGCTAGTTTTATTATTAAAGGGAAAAGGATAAGAGAATTTTTCTAAAAGTCTAATAATAAAATTGATTAAG
Source organism: Nymphula nitidulata (assembly GCA_947347705.1). Taxonomy (NCBI): domain Eukaryota; kingdom Metazoa; phylum Arthropoda; class Insecta; order Lepidoptera; family Crambidae; genus Nymphula; species Nymphula nitidulata. The sequence goes on from OX374636.1 coordinate 16,290,295, forward strand.
AGCAACATTGGAAATAAAACCAATTTACCGGATTTAACTCGCGTTTGGTTAGATGTTGAATTATTATTATACACCCGACGCTTCGATTACTTTACAGTGATCGTGGTCACGGGAAGACTGAAGATGTCAGTTGTCTTTGATAAGTTTTAAGTTAACTACCGTCATTATATGCTATATTTTGAGCGGTCCGAATTACGCATACGGAGCTCACGGTGTCAGTTTTTTGGGCAGTGTGAGGACGGGCTTGGGACTTTATTATTCGCATGATGGGATCCCAAGCTGGTGGTATACTCCAACCATCTTCTCTATTGAAATTAGGATGTTTTTGATTTCAATAGCCTCACGTAACATTCTAGGAATGAAACGGTGTTCTTTGGCGAGGATCTGGGGCTTATCAAATCTAATATAGTGATTGGGTCCGTCAAGAGCGTGTTCACACACTGCCGACTTCGTTTCGCGCCTGTGTTTTACGTCAGCTATATGTTCTTTTACCCGGGTGCCTATGCTTCTCTTTGTTTGACCTATGTATGAGAGGCCGCAGTCACAACCTAACAACCTATATAATGTGTAGTGCTTGCGAAAATGTAAGAAAATACTATGATTAAGAGCAAATTTCAGGTTTTCATACGTACTAAAAATCGCCAATATCTTCTTTGTTATTAGACTTTCCGGCTGCATTAGGCCAGCTTGATGGTGTTAAGGTCGAATGTATTTCTTCCATATAGGAACTCCTGAGCCTAGCAGTGTATATATCTTTTTATATACTACTAGATGACAAACAAGCTGACGGCCCACCTGATGGTAAGCGGTTACCGCTGCCTATAGACACCTGCAATATCAAGGAAAAATTACTTGATATTGCAGGTGCGTTGTCATCCTGAGGCCTAAAATGAAATGCCGTTTATGCCCAGTAATTACACTGGCTACCTTTCCCTTCAATCCGAAACGCAGCGAACTGTTTCACGCCTGAAATAAGAAAAGCGGCGGTACCTACCCAGACGACCCTTCATACGGGCCTACCACCTAGTAAAACCTAGTATACAGGTATAGGCTGGTGATAACATAACAAAACAGAAAAGTAACAAATTACAAAATTGACAATATCAATATCATTTAGCCACGTCAGGGGTATAACATAAATTCAATGCAGCTGAAGCGATTTGTTTGTGTCTTTCGGACTCTTCTATAAATCTTCATTCGGAAGCTGACCAACTCCCTCTTCGTTACATGAAGGGTGATATATAGGCAGAGATTAGTTCTGATGGACTTCGATTACTTCTGTACTTGCTTTTGCCTATGCGTTAATTTTGTATGAAGAGTTTCTTCCGCTGAAAGCATTTATTCAGCACTAAAAGGATATTTAGTTTCATAGTATTGTCTTACATTTTCGCGAGCACTACTCATTTGAAATAAAACCAATTTACTGTATAATAATAATGTAACATCTAATTAAACCGGTAAATTGGTTTTATTTCATATTTTTAGTGACGTTCAGTAATTACTCCTTACAAACTTTCCAAGGTAGTTTGGTGGGTGATCATCAGTATTATTGACTAGTCAGTCTCTCCTTCTCAGACAGAAATTTAAAGTAGGTAATGTTTTTAATAATTATGGTTTCTCTTGCAATTTAATTTGACTGTTATTTGTTTAGGGGTTCCGTTCACTATCTCCGAGGATTTTCATCAGTTCCTGGTGAAATTTAGGACCAAGATGGTAAACATTTATATACAGGGTGGTGCCGTCAATACGACAGTAAATTAAAATATGGGCTATATTAATTCATAGAAATGGTTTGCCACTTTCAAAAACCTATTCGTGTGATAATCTTATGACATTTCTATGAAATAATGATGCAGCCAATGAAAGCCCAAGTTTCAATTTATTGTCGCATTGACGGCACTACCCTGCATATAGAAAATAATCATCAAAATAGACATACTTAAATTTGACGATATCCCACTCCTTATTTTTAAGTCGGTTAAAAGTCATCACTTTTAACCGACTTTGACGAAAAAAATGCAATGAACGCAACGCGGAGCCCAACAAATGTAATAATCAAAAAAACAACTATAAAATTATCTAAACACAAAAAAGTACGGAACAAGAGTCTGTAGAACTGTAAATTATGTTAATAAAAAACCGACTTCAAAATAAGGAGATGATAAGTTATGAAAATGAACAAAAAGAAGTCTCGGAAAATTATACGTAATCTGTCAAGCGGTGTTATACCACTGCAGATCTATGACAGTTGAAAAATCGAACTAATCATGTCTGGAATCTAATGCTTGACGGGTTAATATTATAAATGTGAATTTAACTCTGTCTGTCGGTTATGTTTTCACAACTTAAGCGCTGTACAGATTTAGATTAAATTTGGCATAGAAAGAGATTACATTTTGAGAAAGCACATGGCTACCACGAACAGTCGCACGGCGAAACGTCTTTCGGGGGAACCGCTGCAAGAAAGAAAGAAAGAAAAAAAAATAATTTAAATAGGCCACAAAGAAGCACTTTTAAATCGTCAAAAAAAACACATTCTAACGTCATAGTCTCTGTCTGTCTGTCATGTCTGATTTTACACCGGTTCCAAAAGTTGCAGACTCCTTTACCTAGTTATTGTTTCGTTTTAGCGACGGAACCCTAAAATAAATGTCTAGCGTGGCTTTTACCACTCTCAGTCCCATAAAAAGCTGTCAGCTTGATCCATTATGATATTTCATTAATATCACACATAATAAGCGGTGTAGGTAAATCATAAAATATTCAATGCTGCCTGTCCATCACAGATATGGTTTATAACAGTCATTCAGAAGGTCTTCACGTCCACATAAAAATGCAATTTATCTTTATTTCATGGGACACAGGACAAAGACTTCAGTTCGTTTTTAAGAGGCAAGAAAATCTAATTGGTGATTAGTTTATTTATTTACGTACGTACACCAATTGTTTACTTGACTATTTCATTATCCCCCGACGAAAAAAGAGGGGTATTACTAGTTTGACGTGTCTGTGTGTAGCGTAGTAACTCCTAAACGAATGGACCGATTTTGATTTGGTATTTTTTGTTTGAAAGCTGACGTGATCAGAATGGTGCCTAGCTATAATTTATGAAGATCAGTTCAGGCGTTTAATGACTATCAGCTCATTTCTTACCTGAGAAATGGGTTTTACTAACTTTCACAGATCCGATTGATTTGAAATTTGGTTTAATGTAACTTTGTGGGTATTCCCAAGACATGCTTACCTTGAGCTGGCTTTGTATCAGTAAATAGCCTGCGGGGTGCTCAATTCTTCAGAAACTTACAGCACATTTAGTTTTAAAACGTTGCGTTTAGCTTAGCATGTCAGACTGCATTAACAACAGAGATAAAAACCGGCAGAAGTTAGCAATGTTGCCAATTATACAGAGTGATGACGACATAAACAATTATATTACTTTTATTTTTTTATTTTTTATTTATTTATTGGTCTGCCAACAATTGTACAATATTACATGGTAATATCAGTTAATTAAGATTACTTGCTAATTATACAATATTTTAAAATTATTATTACTTAATTATTATTTTTAAAATTATTATTACTTCATAGAAATGTTTCGCAAAATTCAAATACATCTATTCATTTAATAATTTCATGACATTTCTATGAACTAATTTAACATTGGCTGCATTAGTTCATAGAAATGTCATAAAATTGCCAAATTAATAAATGTATGTGAAAGTTGCAAAGCCTTTCTATGAACTTATAATATAGACAATGTTTGACGTATTGTCATCACCATTCTGTAAAAAAATACCATATCGATAAATTTTAATGTTGCCAGAAACAAATACTACTATCTTGTACTGATATCTTTTTACTTAAATTAACTCACGTAATATATTTTAAAGACTGGACTAATATTTATATAAATAGTACTAATAACGAAAACTTGAGATGACGAACAAAGCCTTGACAACGCAACTTAATAAAAATTATGATTTAAGAAATACAATTGAAGAAAACGATGAAAAAAATCGTATGCTCCAGGCGGGAATCGATCCCGCGTCTTGTGGGGTCAATCCGCCTGCAGTATACAATGTTTTCATTGTTGTCTTTTGTTTTTCTTACAAATGAAAGGTAAGGTAAGATGTAATGTAAGCATTGATTTAATTTGTCTTTATTTAAAATATTTAAATTAGTATTTGTTGTAAAAGCAGTGTTTTTTATTAGTTGACCGAAAAACAGCTTTTACAACAAATACTAATTTAAATATTTTAAATAAATTCAAATTAATTCAATGCTCACATTACATCTTATGTTACTTAGCAATTAAAATATATCTTAACTAGAAAAATTTCACGTCCTGAGGCGGGGATCGAACCCGCGACCTTTCGCAATCCGCGACTGCTCTAACCAACTGAGCCACCCAAGACTTGGGATATTCCTGTGAAATTCTTCTACATAGTACATCTGTTTTTGCGTTAAGAGCTAGTTTTTTCTAGTTTAGATATATTTAAATTACTAAGTAATTTTTCAAACATTTATAATGTTATGTTGAAATAAAAAATTAAGATCTTATGTTACCTTTCAATCAAAGTAGGCGTTAAATGCATAACATCAAACATTTAAATAAGGTTGATTTAAGTTTATAATCAGGTTTTGTAGTAATTTGTAGAGGAAACGAGCGATATTACAATTACCTACCTTTAGCTTAAACATTTATTAGAAAACACCGAGAACCCAACGCTTCAATTAGTGAACTGACATTACAAAGATGGAGGATTAGTACAGCCAAATTGCTGTTTCAGCTCTCGAAAGCAAATCGCTTTACGAAAACATGTGTTTCTGTTATTGGAAAAGGACGATTTCCAGACAGCAGATCCGGAGGCGGTGACAGGTTGATAACATTTTCAGAATGCTAAATATATCATTCTAAGTATATCATCAACTAATATCGATGAATAGAAGAAAACTTTTAAACAAAAATAAAAACTAATTTTAAAACATTCGAAAATAAAAAAAAGGAAAGAAGTAGGTACTTGAGGAGCTCGGTGGCATAGTGCTTTGAGCGCTCTGATGTCGATCACGAAAACAAAGCAACTTTCGGCATGGTAAATCCTGAGATGGGTCGATCAAAATTTCAATCAATCAATCATATTTATTTGCGAATATATATAGGTCTATACAATGGTGTTACATATTATTTAAGAACAAAGAAACAAAAAATGCCACGTGGCATACAAATATTGTACCCAAGGTCGTAGCTAGGAATTTGTTTAGGGGGGGGGGGGGGTAGACAAACCAAGTATTATAAATGTAAATGCTGCATGAACTATGGAACAAGTTACGGTTTGTGAGCATTCCTGCATCTTCTATTATTTATATTCATGGTTTTTTATTTCGATAATAATGAGAAATGGTCATGGTCATAATTAAAACTAGGTACTCCAAATTGTTCTATTTTTATAAATAGCCATTATTAATATTACAATTCATCATCATTATCATCATCACCAGCCTATATACGTCCCACTGCTGGGCACAGGCCTTCATACATGGGAGAAACACATGAGGAGCTTGGGCCATAACATCACCAAGCTGACCCAATGCGGTTGGTTGGTTAAAGCGGTTGCAGTAACAACCGGGACCAACGGCTTAACGTGCCTTCCGAAGCACGGAGGAGCTCGATATTATAAATTTGATTGACCCATCCCAGACCGACCATTCAAAAGTTGCTTTGCGTTACCGAGCTTCTATAATATAATTATTATATTAGTTGACTATGACTATTGTTGCACAATTATGTACCTATTCATTTTCATCTCCTGCAAACCGCATTCGTATACGGCGTCCTTCCGGGGAGGCGACCGCCAGGATACGGATATCGCAAACGAAACATCTCTTTGTATCCATCAAGCTGTCACGACGTAATCTGTGATATCGGTAAAAGTTAAATGCAATAGGTAGGTTATATAAAGGTCTGAGATGAAAATAAGTATTTATGGTTTAATATCTACAATACTCGTATACAGAATGGTGCCTTCAATACGACAATAAATTAATACATGGGCTATATTAGTTCACAACATCAAATACATCTCATTAATTTGACAATTTTATAACATTCTATGAAATAATGCTACGAAATGTCAACTAATATCAAATGAATAAGGTGTAAGTATTCGAAAGTTGCAAACGACTTCTGAATCATACAATATTTGATCTTTGGTATAATATTCTATGGTTGATGATATATTTTGATCTTTAGTAATCTTTTGAAAACTTTTCAATTATTGTCATGTTTTGTTTCATCATCATCATCAGACTATATACGTCCCACTGCTGGGAAGTAGCTGGGCTACCTACATGGAAGAAACACATGAGGAGTTTGGGCCGTAACACCACCACGCTAGCCCAATGCGGGTTGGTGGGTTAAAGCGGTTGCAGTAACAACCGGGACCAACGGCAACGGGTGAACGTGCCTTCCGAAGCATGGAGGAGCCCTAGATAAATAACAGATTTTGATTCACCCATCCCGGGATCGACCACGGTGAAAGTTGCTTTGTTTCCGTAATCGAAACCAGAGCGCTAAACTACGCCACAGAGTTCGTCCATGTTTTGTTTATATTATGTAATTATGTTGCATGTTTAAATACTCATCTAAGAATAGAATAGTAACCACTTCGAATGAAAAAATGTTTTCAACCCTCCATACACAATTGATTTTTCAATTGTCATAGACCTCTAGAGGTTTAACGCCGCTCGACAGATTAAGTATATGAGTAGTATAGGTTGATAATATTGCCTAGGTTATCTCTACACACCATTTAGGTACGGGCACTTTGTTTAACCGGCCCGTGTATAAATTATATTCAGAATTATAGATGCTGCGCCCTTCTAGCAGCTTAGAGAAGGGTTTTATTATGGAATGAGAATAAAATATGATAGCTGTAATAAAATCTTCCAATTTGTAGAGTAGGTGTAGGTAAGAGTAATATTTATGAATTTTCTGACCACTATTAGGCGACCGGCTGGCCGAGTGGTCTGTTACCCCTTGCCAGGGCACGGGTCCCGGGTTAGAATCTTGGTCGGGGCAGATGTTTAATGATGGGTACGATTATTAAGCTTGTTTACAAGTCATAGATGTTTGTATGTATATTTAATATATTTTTGATTACATATTACTCTCAATATTTCTCCGTTATCTAGTTGTATCTAAAATCCAAGCACAGATTAGTTTAAATATATCTCAGCTTTTAGCAGCTGGTCTAAACGGCACTTATGGGTTTTTGCCAACTAAGAGCAGTGTGTGATGTGTAATGGACTTATGGCTGATATGATATGATTTGTGGAGCTGGGATTGTTTTCGGACGATTCTGCGTGTGTTTTAATAGCGGCTTTTTGTACGGTAATGATCACTACGGTGGTTCTTATTACCTATTATTCAACTTTGTATTATTCATACTAGGTGGTAGGCCCGTATGCAGGGTCGTCTGGGTAGGTACCACCGCCTTTCTTATTTTAGCCGTGAAACAGTTCGCTGTGTTTCGGATTGAAGGGAAAGGTAGCCAGTGTAATTACTGGGCATGGACGGCATTTCATCTTAGGCCCCAGGATGACAACGCACCTGCAATATCAAGTGATTTTTCCTTGTTATTGCAGGTGTCTATAGGCGGCGGTTACCGCTTTCCATCAGGTGGGCCGTCAGCTTATTTGTCATCCAATTGTATAAAAAAAAACATAGACAAGCATAAGGCACGCCTTTACCATCAGGATGGTACCTAAGTCCTGATATTAATCTGTGCCTAAGTAGTTATTTATTTATTTACATAAAGGTACAACTACAGAATACAAAGTCAAAGTCAAAATATATTTATTTAAAAAGACAATAAAGAAGCACTTTCAAATCGTCAAAAAACACATTTTTATAACTATCACAAAAAATATATTAACTAACGTCATAGTGTCTGTCTGTCTCTCATGTCTGAATTTACACCGGTTCAAAAAGTTTGACTACCATATGACCTACACATTCAAAAAAGTGGACTTAATTAGGTATATGTGACGTTGTCATTGTAAAAAGGCAGGGAGAACTGCTTAAATTTTCGATTACTACCGCTAGTGTTAAACGACAGATTTTAACAGACTAGAGCCTATATATAGCGCTTGTAACATCAAAGCTATTAAACACATGTTGCAAAGAATAGGCGACAAGTCCCCCTGTTTTATATATAACGCTTTCTCGATCAACCTTCCTCATCGGAGAACACTACACACGAGGCAAGTGTTCTATAGTTGCGACCTTAGACAAAGATTTTATTTTTTCTGTAAGATGGAGGTGAAAATTACATACAACTTAGGTAAACCAAGCGAACAAAATGTTGAATATTATATCCTTTTAAGTGTGGATTCCGGGAAATCCCGGGACTATCATATCGAGCCATTACCCCTCGTTTTTGTAGCGTAAGAAAAAGTAGCCAAAAACGTTTTAGCCAAGCGTTGAGGGTTCCGTCTGTAGCAGTTTTGGTTGATAACAGTTGCATTAACAACAGTTTATGGCGATACCTTTAGGATACTTTTTATTTATTCTGGGGAATCCCGCGTATAATTATAGATTACAAATCTTTATTATCACAAACTTACAAATCTTCATTAGTTGTTTTTGCACTACCCAATTAATCATTTTGTACTCGACTTTCCGGTTGACTGGTAGAGAATGCCGAATGGCATTAAATTGTAACTTATTTTGTAGAATTAAAGCTTAGATAAATGAATAAATTATTATTATTATTATTTAACTAAAACCTAACAGTTTTCTCTTAACAGACATTGCAAAATATGCCGGGTGCAGCTAGATATAAAAAAATCTAAGATGCTTTACTAGGCATAAGTTTTATCTTTTAAAACTAAGTAATTTACCCTTACATGTATCCACAGAAGAAAAGCAATATTTTTACTAGGCCACTGCCCAGTAAAATTATTATTTATTTCTCGACTTTGGACTTCTTTGGCAGATGGCATGGCATCCTCCAAAGTCAGCAGACTTGATTTCATTGTTGTGTCAGCGTGTCATACATTTTTGGCGTTTGTTTACAACTAAGATTTGACAACCGTTGGCGACAATGGGCCTAATTCTGGGAACACACTTTAATACTAAATTTAAGTACAGTATATCTCTTTCTCGCAATAAGTAATAGGAAAAAGATAGCAAGTATCTGTTTAGAGCTGTCACTTAAGTTTAGATAGATTTCTAAGAAACCATAGACAATTTTAGACGGCATCTACGGAGGTGCCTCCTAAACACTGCATTTTATCACGTTCAATAAGGTCGAAAATTGAACGCACGTTTCTAAATGTCAAATTATATGACAGCCATCCTTTTCGTATTCCTTTTGATAGAATGAAATGCACTGAACTTAAATTTAAACTTAGCATGTGTTTACCAGAATTAGGGCCAATAGCGTTTTAACGACGAGCCTTGGTAGGTTAGTGGTTAGAGCAATCACCCAAATTGTGAAAACGCAGGGTCGACACATGATTTATTTTCTAAGAAATAACAAAGTGAAACAAGCCCCAAAGGTTCCGTATTTGCCGTAGTCGCTACAGATCCCTAAAAATGTAGAAGCATGCAAGTGACAGACGTCGTCGTCCATCAGTGACAACGAACAGAATCATGAATATGTGTACGATTATTTTCAACGCACTCACAGGAAATGTTGCCATAAAAATAAGTCTGGTAAATTAGGGTTATATTTGCGGTTATGGCTAAAATAAATCTAACGAGAGTTTAACTTATGATAGAAAATGACAATAAAAAGCTGGGGGTGGCTAGGTAAATTATTAATAATAGATAACCACTCAATATAAACATTTCTTTAATAATAGTACCTAATAACAATACCTACATATTCTCTATTGCATACAAGAGCACAATTAAAAAATCATCACCAGCCTATATACGTCCCACTGCTGGGCACAGGCCTTCCTACATGGCAGAAACACATGAGGAGTTTGGGCCATAACACCACCACGCTGGCCCAGTGCGGGTTGGTGGGTTAAAGCGGTTGCAGTAACAACCGGGACCAACGGCTTAACGTGCCTTCCGAAGCACGGATGAGTTCAAGATTATAAATTTGATTGACCCATCCAGGGACCAACCATGGCGAAAGTTGCTTTGTTTTCGTGATCGAAACCAGAGCGCACAAACCACTACGCCACCGAGCTCCTCCCTCCGAGCGAGAATTAAAAAATACAAGGCTATAAATACTAAACCAGGACAATTGAGCGGTTTTATTGCTCAAAAGCAATTTCTTTCAGGCAACCCAAAGTGATATAAATATCGCCGCCATCTGGTTAAATTCGCCGCTTCGTTGGATGCCTAGTTGATTAAATGCCGGCATCCAATCGAACGCCTAGGCCGATAGTTAATTGCAGTAGACTCGATTAACGTTGAACGACTTGAAGTATTGCAAGGATCGTCTTGTACCGAAGAGTTTGGTTTGATTGTTCGGTTTAAGGTATTTTTAATACTTATGATTATAAAAAAACCTTATACCTACCAATCACAAAAGCTCTTCGATTTAAACGACCTGCCAAAGCGACCAATTGAATGGCTAATTTAATCATACGGCTGAACGTCATGTAAGCCATCTAGGGCCTTACCGCCATCTTTACAAAGCGATTCATATTCCGCTCGGTTCAGTATTGGTTCCTAAACTGCATCGCTGTCATAGTCGTAGATAGCGTCGTAGTACGAATTAACGATTCTACTCAGTTTAGGTCCTAAACTGGATCGCGATAAAAGATGGTGGTACGGGTGCTGGTTAAACATTGCGCTCAATGACTTGGCTAGTTGTCCTTTAGCCGTTTAATTGGATGCCGGCGTTAAATTAACGGGCTAGGCGTCCAGTTAAGCGGCTAATATAACCAGACGGCTACGACACAAATATGACAAAGAAGGCGAATGCAGAAATGTTGCAAGAATTTGAAGGAAAAATAAAAAAATATTATCTTCTATGCATTTAAGTAATCTGTCAAGCCACGCATGCATTTCAGAAATAAATGGATTTCATTGTCATTTAGAGACAACCCGCTGGTCGAGTGGTTGGTTTCCTTAACTATAACTACAGGCTACTGGGTCAGGGGTCCCGGGTTCGGACCTCGGTAGGGGCAGACATTTGTATGATGAGTACGAGCATTCGTTCACAAGTCATGGATGTTTGTATGTTTATTCAAGTATATTTCTAGTATTTACATACATATTATTATCAAAATTTCGCCGTTTTCTAGTATCCATAACACAAGCTCTTAATGATACGTGTTTTGGGATAGATAATAGGTGTGAGTGTATAAACATTATTATTATTATTAGTTTATGCTCCCGGAAGTCTTTACGCTGCTTAACAAACTAAAAGAAGGAAGGACTTGACTCAATTATCAAAATAAACTTTTCCTCAAATATCTAAATATTTAAAAGTTCATAAATTAGGGTCTGCAATCCCTGTGAATTAATTTACTTCCACGAAAATTCCATATCCCGCACCAACTTATTTTCTGATACGCGGCCCTGACGTGTCCTAAGCAAATCCGTTTGATGCTTATTACAAAAAAGAAATATCTTTGTTACGTTGAAAGCTCACATAAGTATAGTGTACTTACGATATCTATGAAGAGAGCAAAAATTGGTTAACAATAATTGCTTGTTATTTGCTTACGACGTACTGACAAGGGTTATTTTCGTTGGTAAAATAAATATGACAAGATCACTCCGATTTTCAACATTACATACTATAAAGGTGCTGCCACACTGCTGTTTGAAAACGTTGACAAACATTTTCTAACACTAATACATTTACTAACGAATGTTAGGAATTGTTACATTCTGTTAGGAATTGTTAAATGTTTTAAGTGCTCCTACACTCATGGAAAATGTTTACAAACATTTATAACATTTAAAAAATCGGCTCGCTCGCAGTTTGGATTTACGTTCCGAGGCGTCTACGCGAAAATGGAAGAAGATTTGCTCATTGGATTAGCTTTTATTTTTTGTTTAATAAAAAGAAAAAGCGCAATAACTAGATGCGCCAAACACTAAGAGCTAGACAAAAGTATAGTGCCAAAGATAGAAACAATTGACAATTGTCAATTTGTTAACTAGTTAGTTTAGAAATGTTCTAATTATACATTTTATCAATTTACTAATTTACTGTAAAGAGAGAATTAACCTAAGTATTTTATTTATTTTATATAATAAGAATGAAATAAAATTGAAATTTATTTTACTAATTTATAACACTAGCCTAATATTTACAAAGCGTGACATAAAAATAATAAACAACACCTTAACTTTGCGAAACAGGAAGTGCACATTGGTACAGGCTATTAGGCTGGTCGCATTACCTCGGTGAATTGCGAGGCTTAATATTTGTGCGAAATATATACCAGCCTAATTGTCACCGAAATGTTTACTAACATTATCACGTGATCGTATGTTTCTTAACAAATGTTTACTAACGTTTGTAAACATTTTTAAACAGTAGTGTGGTAGCACCTTCACAAACCATTTTTCCTTATGAAAATGCTCAATAGTACCTATCTCTTTATTCTGTGATACTATAAGTTATACAAAATATTATAATACAAATGTTCAAATCAGAAAAAGAAAAGAGAAATGAATTATTAACAACATTCGATGAACGGTTTTATATTGTATGTATCTTTCGAATAGTGTGACTCCATAAGGATACGACATTACCTACGCCACCACAGATATAGTAAGTATTCAGGAATCACGCATCCACGAATGCTGTCTAGACAGATTGACTCGTACTTTCAAGGTATTTTTTCAACTTACAACCGAAATGATTTCGGGGTTTAAGTGGTTATGAAAAACCCTTCAATCACACAAAAGCTCATCGTACTAAATGATTTGCCTAGCCGTCCAATAAACTGGTTAATTCAATCAGATAGCTGGCACGGCGTTCATCTGGTTAAACGTTGAAGGTAAAAAAGTTTTTTTTAACCGACTTCAAAAAAGGAGGAGGTTATCAATTCGGCTATACTTTTTTTGTACGTTTGTTACGTCAGAACTCCGTTATTTTTATATCGATTTGGGAAAGTATTTTTTTTATTGAAATAAAAAAGTATAAACATATAATATGTTGTACGCAACACGCGAATGATACCCCTAGTGTTGCACGCGTCAATAGGCTACGGTAACCGCTTACCATCAGGTGGGCCTCCTTAGTGGTATAAAAAATTTGTATTTTGTGCCCAAGCGTACCCTTTAAGAGTACTATCATCTACAAATTTTGATGGTAGAGCACATTACTTAAATTTATTACATGACTACTTGATATTTTTATCCATTAATTATTTATATAACTGTAGATCTAAATTAATTGCACATATTTTAGTAATACAATTTGTCAGACTGAATGCCATTAGACATTAGACATTTTCAATCAAACAGAAAGCAGCGTCTTAAAGAAAGATTAGATAGTTACAAAAATAAGTGTCTTAATCAGTTTAAAATGTAATTTCTATAACCATTAGCGTGAATGCAGGCGCTCTCATAATCCTTTATTTGTGAACCGTATGTTTAGCAAAACCTAGGTACATACCTAAAGAAAGGTATAATTAAATTAAAATTGTACTAAGAGCTAAAATTAACATTCATTTAATTATTTTCACTTTGACAAAGGTAAAAACCAAAAAGCTCGCACGCGAACTATTGAGTGTTTATTTTGTTAAGGTGTTCCCAAGGGTTGGAGGTGTGAAGTTTGCATGTGTTCACCTTCATGACCCAGTGGAGGTAACACGTCGCTTTTAAAACGCACAATAAACTTTAGACGAGTAATTTAATCACACTATTGACATAGTTTGACGACTGGCTGGCCGAGTGGCCTGTGCCCCTTGCTATACAGGCTACTCGGTCTGGGGTCCCGGGTTCGAATGCCGGTGGGAGCAAAAGCTTGTATGATGAGTACGAGCATTTGTTCACGAGTCATGGATGTTTAAAGTTTGAAAATGGGTACAGCAAGGGCAACACTGATTTTCAGCCTTAAACTACTTTTTTTGGAAAGTAAGTAGCTGCGAGCCTAACCACTAAATACGAACGGCTCATAATCCGTCAAGCATAAGATTCCAGACACAATTGATTTTTCAATTGTCATAGCTCTCCGGAGGGAAAACGCCGTTTGACAGATTGATGCTTAATTTGAAAATGAAAATGAAAATATCTTTATTCAATTAGGCCCCCAAGAAGCACTTTCGAATAGTCAACAAAAAAACCCTTATGTCTATCACATAAAAATAATATTAATAAACTAACAATGCCATAATGTTTGTCTCTCTGTTTTTGGTTCCGGTAGATACTCGTTGTAGCCTATAGGGCTGGTTTGGATGAGGAATAAGAACAACTTTTTCACTGTAAAAGCTTTGAGCGTGCGATGGTGCAATGCATAACATTGGACGGTTGGACGACGACTGACTCGCGCAACGAAACCAAGTGTGGGAACTAGCATAGTCCAAGCTTTTCTCAGATCTCGGACTATGCTGTTACAACCAATGCATCATCGTCACCTCAAAAACCTATTTTATTTAAAAAACAAGGACAACTTTTACATATTTAATACATAAACGGTAAGTATTTCTATTTCTAAATATAATTTATAACTTAACTATTGTTAAAACTAAGTAATTAAAATAACCGTTTTTTTTGTACAGGTTAGGGAGCCGTTGCACAATATTAGGGAGCCGTTACACCGTCAACACTCGTAATAGGTCTGACTGTAAAAACATTAGTTACAATTTATTTTAAGTTTGTATATATTTGCAAATACAAACGAACTATCGTGCCTGATTACATTTAAATAACAATTAAAAAAACTACAGATCTCTAGCGCAGAACATTATAAGTGTTATCTAGATCTTAATGAACGTTCCACTTGTAAGAGCATTTTTAATTAAATGATGTGCGTCTTATAAAATACTCATTTCTTTTAGAAAACTCTTCTGGAGACACTCGCTTTGATAACATGTAGTACCTAATGTTTATAAAATGTATTGGTGTGTTTATAAAATGTATTGAAAATTTTAAGATTGTAAAATTGTAATTGGTAAAGTATCTTATTAGGGCGAAGACAAAAGTATCGATAATTTATCAATTAAAATACTCTATTCGCTTTCGATATTTACAACCTAAATAGAAAAATATGGATTATTAGATGATCCTCGGAATAGCTGGCTCGAACGTGGCTAAGGTAATAAGGCAAATTTTAGCGATGCGAAAGATGCAGCAGTTGGGGCTGCCTGCACAGTAGCATCTGACGTTTCGTCACTAGATTTGTAATTTGTTTACGTATTACGTACAGGTTATTTGTTTTTTCAAGCTCAAAGATGGCCATATATCAAAAAGGAAATATTGTAGTGTTATTAAGTTGCGGATAAGTGGATATAAATTTTACTCTAGCCTCAATAAACAAGGCCTTTCATACGTCATAGTCCCATTTAAATATTATTTCTGTATCAAGTTAGTGATCTTTTATATAAAACCCTACGTAATTTAATAATTACATTCTTTGATTATACCTATTTAGATATGATCTCAGATCACGACTGAGGAGCTCGCTGTCGTATTGGTTTGAGTGCTCCGGTTTCGATACGAAAAACAAAGCCATGGCGAATGTTGCTTTGTTTTTGAATAATTAAATATTTTTAATTATTTTTTGATTAATTACTTTACTTTAATCAAAGTTGAGCTCCTCCGTGCTTCGGAAGGCACAAGCCGTTGGTCCCGGTTATTCATTCAACCGCTTTAACCCACCAACCCGCATTGGGCCAGCGTGGTGGCGTTATGGCCCAAACTCCTCATATTATGTTTCTCCCATGTAGAAAGGCTTGTGCCCGAGCAGTGGGACGTACTTACATAGGCTGGTAATGGAAGACATGATCTACCCAAATTGCGATACTAATAACACGACTTTAATTGAAAAAATAATTGTAATCTGCTCCCGATGTACATCAATTACTTATTTTTTACAGAGAACATAAATAAAATAAACTTTGTACTCTCCCGGATACTCTGTCAACACTGCAAAATTGAATATACACAGACTAGCCCTACATTTGCGAAGATTAAATAAACTAAAAGTGAGAACCTTATATGAGGAGGCTATTATCTATTATTACTCCTGTTTTATTTGAGAAAATTGTAATAAAATTATCTAATATTTTAAGACATTTTATTAAAATTTTCTCAAATAAAACCGGATTCATTTAGATGAACTCGTAAATAACGACAGTTTACAATTAAATATTCTCATTTAGCTAATAATATATTCATGTTCCCTACCCTCAAATGGTACCTAAGCGTAACAGTTTGCCCTTGAGACCTTACTCAAATGGTAATACAGGCGGCTTTCGTAGTAGAACTGTTACACTAGTGGTGCTGTCGCCTGTACCCTACCCTCAAAGATTAGGCGTATTTATGCTCATCGTGTACTAATAAATCGGACCCCGATGAAGGGAAACAGTTTTAAAAGAGTTTATGGCAACACATTAAATTAATTGCCGTATTTATACGGCCGCTTGATTTCAAATTGATTTACTGTTCTTGACTTTGAAAATAAAAAAAACAACTTGTTTATTTGGTAACTCAGGACTATTTTACTTCAAATACTGATTGGCTTCTTCTCAGCAAGTGTAAAAAAATCGGCGGGCAATGTACTGAACACTGAACCATAGAAAAAGAAAACAAAAGTTGGTGCGCTGACTCGGGTCCAGCACGGACGATATTACTAGGTGGTAGGCTCGTATTGTAGGGTCGTCTGGGTAAGTACCACCGCCTTTCTTATTTCAGCCGTGAAACAGTTCGCTGTGTTTCGGGTTCAAGGGAAAGGTAGCCAGTGTAATTATTGGGCATGGACGGCATCTCATCTTAGGCCTCAGGATGACAACGCACCTGGAGTATCAAGTGATTTTCCTTTGTTATTGCAGGTGTCTATAGGTGGCGGTAACCGCTTACCATCAGGTGGCCCGTCAGCTTGTTTGTCATCTAGTTGTATAAAAAAAAAATTAAAATAGCCTCCTCGTGTAGGGTTGTCATTTTTAGTTTATTTAATCATCGCAAATGTAGGGCTAGTCTGTGTATATTAAATTATGCAGTGTTGGCAGAGTATCCGGGAGAGTACAAAGTTTATTGTTTATATGTTCTCTGTAAAAAATAATTGATGTACATCGGGAGCAGATAACAATTATTTTTTCAATTCAAGTCATGTTATTAGTATCGCAATTTGGTTAGATCATGTCTAAATGTATATAAATCAATTCTTGATTATATGATAATCTTATGATTAAATTACGTAGGTTTTTATATAAAATTTCACAAACTTGATACAGAAATAATATTTAAATGCGACTAGTACGAAAGGCCTTGTTTAATGAGGCTAAAGTAAAATTTATATCCACTTATCCGCAACTAAATACACTACGATATTTCCTTTTTGATGTATGGCCATCTTTGAGCTTGAAAAAACTAATAATCTGTACGTAATACGTAAACAAATTACAAATCTAGTGACGAAACGTGAGATGCTACTGTGCAGGCAGCCACAACTGCTGCATCTTTCGCATCGCTAAAATTTGCCTTATAATAAGCCACGTTCTAGCCAGCTATTCCGTAGATTATCCAATAATTCTTCTCTTTTTATAAGGTTGTAAATATCGAAAGCGAATAGAGTATTTAATTGATAAATTATCGATAAGTTTGTCTTCGCCCTAATAAGCTACTTTTACAATTACAATATTAAAATTTTCAATACATTTTATAAACACACCAATAGGTACTTTTTTAAACGCTACTACGTGTTATCAAAGCGAGTGTCTCCAAAAGAGTTTTCTAAATGAATGAGTATTTTATAATTTACTGCGCTAGAGATCTCCATCTTTGTAATCAGGCACGAGAGTTCGTTTTTATTTGCAAATATTTACTAACTTAAAAAAGTTTGTAACTATAACATTCTTACAATCAGATATATTACGAGTATACCTGAACCAAATTATACATCAATCTGTCGAGCGGCGTTATACCTCTGGAGAGATATGAAAATTGAAAAATCAGTTATATGTGGAATCTTAAGTTTAACGGGTTCAGTGGGTAGGTAGGTATTAGTGGTTAATATCGCAGCTACTTTGCAAAAAAAAATAGTTTAAGGCTGAAAATCAGTGTTTCCCTTGCTGGGACTCCGGCACTGAGCTGTACCCTTTTTCAAACTGTAATATTATATGTAATATTGGTCTTAGAAATAGTACTTAAAGTGCTTACAACTTATCACTCATTTCAAGTATAGCAAATATCAGAGGGCATTTTTATTATTTTATACATTAGAAAATAATATGATAAGTAATATCGTTTAAAATGACCTTTTCCGAGCAGTAGCTAGCAACAAGTGGCCGCGTAAGTTACGTCTTGGTTCTAAACGGGAGTGACTGCAAATTCGTTTAGTCGGAAACGCGACAGTGTCAGGACAGTGAGACTTAACCCTGTTAACATTAACTGGGACTACTTCAAGCTCTAAATTGGTACACCATGCTCTGTGCACCAAGTGCAGCGTATTTATTATAAAGGTTTTTCCAACGCTGTACCACGTGGATGAAAACTCTTACAATCAATAGCGACGTAATTTTATTTCTGAAAAGTAAAGCTTGGGTGAACTACTTCAGTGGTCAGCACCGACCCCTGTTTAATAAGCCTGATGTTCTGGGTTTCCGGTAGAGGCAGTAGCTTTATGTGGATATAAATAAATAACAATGAGGTTTGACAGCTCAGTTTTAATTAGGAGAGCAAAATAATTAGGGAATTGTGCCAATAGTCTGTTCAACTAGGTACCACCGCCTTTCTTATTTCAGCCGGGAAACAGTTCGCTGTGTTTCGGATTGAAGGGAAAGGGTAGCCAGTGTAATTACTGAGCATGGACGGCATCTCATCTTAGGCCACAGGATGACGACGTACCTGCAATATCAAGTAATATTTCCTTGTTAGTGCAGGTGTATAGGCGAAAATTACCCGCCCACCAGGTGGGTCGTCAGCTTGTTTATAATCTGGTTGTATAAAGAAAATTAGCGTATTATGAGCTATTACGTCGCACGGTTTGTCATATAAATTTTGGAGTCAAAAATATTGGAAACGAACAAACCGATTTCAACAACTTGCTATGCAGAAGCAAGCCAGCCCGCCTAGCATGACCACCGAAACGCGATAAGATAAAGCCATTTATCGCTTTGAACTGTCAAAAATCATTGGATATAACCGCCATCTTGAAATTTTATTGAAACTGCGAACATGTCAAATACATGTTCGCAGTTTCGATAAAATTTTAAGATTTTTGTCAGTTCAAAGCGATAAATGGCTTTATCATGCTTCGTCGCTGCCGTCCATTATCATGCTTGGCGAGCAGGCTAGTTTAGCAGTTATCAGAGGTTTTTCAAAAATTTCAATACTAAAGAAATTATTGGCCATTTTTGGTCAGTATGAAACGCTAAAATAATTGCACTTACACAACAATATGACTGTTTTTCGAAAAATCCTCTATTAAATATGGGCACTAGCCTGACTTGCTTAGAATGTAGTCTTATTAACATCGGTTTGTTCGTTTCCAATTTATACTTGAAAGGAGACGTTTCATATCGGGTCAGGTATATTTACAGTAGGAATCTTAAAAATTAAGAAAATTTCCTGAATCCCTGAACATAACTAATAATTCGTTTTGATGCATCGTTTGTTTCTACAAGAGTTGAAATTTTTCGTCGATTCACCGTTAATCACTATGGCAATATGGCGGGCGACATAGATGTCAAATAAACGCCACGAAAGGGTATAATAATAATAATAATAATAATAAAACTTTATTTCAAATCATGACAACTTTACAAATACATTTTTGCGTTAACAACTGTAGAAGTCATATATAATGTAGGTATACAGGGTGGTGCCGTCAATGCGACAATAAATTTAAACATGGGCTATATTAGTCCATAGAAACGGTTTGCCACTTTCAAAAATATCGTATTCACTTGATAATTTCATTACATTTGTATGGAATAGTGTAACGTTGGCAGCATTATTTCATACAAATGTCATGAAATTATCGAATGAATACGATATTTTTGAAAGTGGCAAACCATTTCTATGGACTTATATAGCCCATGTTTAAATTTATTGTCGCATTGACGGCACCACCCTGTATAATGTAAATCTCCAGTACATAAACAGACAACATAGTAGTACTACGGGCATAAAATAATCACCTTGGTACTACCTGTTGTACCACCGCACCGGTAGTACCACGGGTAAGAAGGGTTTTTGGAGTCGGTGCTTTACTTTCTATTGTTTCTGGAAGCAACTAGCACCAACTCCAATTAATTTTGCAGATTCCAGATGAAATTCATACAAATTTCATACGGTTCTAATGAACATTAAAAGAATTATCAAAATCGATCTACTGACGGATTGAGATAACATACAAACACAAGACTCGTTAATTTGATAACTTCCGACGGTTATAAATAAAATGAATAATGTAAGTTACTAAAACTATTTCATTGAATTTGAAAAAGCGAAGGAAATTGACGAAAATACCATATAGGTAGATACTTTTAAAAACACTCAAACGAAAATTACGGTCTTGCTCACAGTAGGTAATTAAATTCATAATTGATGTTTGTAATTCTGTGAGTTGTTTGATGTCTCATGAGACTAAGTATAGTCGTGTCCGAGTGAAAAGTTTACTTTTGTTAAATAGTTCACCGAGTGCGAATAAAGGCTAAAGTTGGTATGCATATTTTGGTAAGGGATTAATGATGGTAATTAATTAGATGATTTAAAATTATTTCAGTCAATTTAAACACTGTGTGTGTTATGTATACCTACGTTAGATATTTGAAGATATATTTAGAAACATTATTTGGCTTCTGTAATCATAATTATGTGTTATTGAATAATTTATTTCATTTCATTTTAAACACATTATACAGATTGTAAGAGGGGCGGAAGCTCTCGAAAACGAAGACAAGTGACAGTGTTGGTCATCTTAAACACGACGTAAAAATAACTACAGACATGAAGTATTTGTATGAAACACTGGTGTTTCTTCCCAGTTCCATATTTTTTATAAAAAAAAATATGATATTGCGAAAAAACATCAGTGCGTTTATGACCGAGCATTTGAAAGATTCCTTTGAATTTATTTAGTTTTAAGTCCTCGGTAGCACAGTCACATGTATAGTGGTAATTTTGAATTCAGATAAGACTATTATTATTTAAAAGCCTGTAGGGCTGTAGGTTAAGTCTTAGTGTAGTAAGAAAACCCGTAATTTGGAGAATTTATAAATAAAAAAATCGATGCTATTTTTCTGCTTGAACACAAATCGTAGTTTTAAAACTACTAATACTCCAATATCTATAACTCTTGCCTCCCCCTCTTACGGATTAAATTCGATCCACAGGCAAAATAGCTCCTAAAACTAGTGAATACTTACCACACGACATCCTCCCTGAACTACCTTCTAAGCCAATGGCTAGCTGATCAGAAAGAAAACCAATTTATTATATTACACGAAACAGCATTTTTAAAGTTTTTTTTACAAGTTGTGTCATATCTTGATATAATTATTACACTAGCATAGATACTATGTATGATTCGGCATAATTCATACATAACACTAAGTTTTTTTTTACAATATTCGTAGATTTAAATTCTAATTATTATTTTGACATGTCAATGGATCCCTTCATTAAACGAAATTAAGAAATCCTGATGTTTCCCGGAGGGGAACGGAGGGAGCCTTTCTTAGAAAAGGACCTTACAATTCACGTTCAATATAACTTTAATTCGGACTGATTTTTGTATAAACTATTATTATAATATTGAGTTGTGGATTTGTAATGTGTCTGGGCAATGTTTTAAAATAATGATTATTATTCCCTTACACTCCACACACTTCCTCCACATTACCTACAAGGTAATGAAATTTACGAACACATACATAGATTGCAATCTAAAAATAATAAAACAAGTAGATTTTATAAATTATAACTTTTAATTAATAAACTATTCTATGGTACATAAAATAAATTGTAATCAAACATTTAAATAAAACATTTCTCACATAATTATTGAAGGGTCTATAGTTGGCAACTTAACTATGTTCAGGTTAACCTTGATGGATGATACCATATAACTTTATTAAAAATAAAACTAATTCATAATTGAAATCATAAAGCAGCGTCAATCCTGTTGTAATCCAGTGAGCTAATGGCTTATTTCAGTGAAATCAATAGTTTTCCGTGGAGAACGGAGGACATTAAAAAAACGATATAATAGTGTTTTTAATGTACAAAAAGACCCCTGTTCGACCCAAAAACCCAGTACTCTGAATTGAAAATCAATTACTTTTTTGTGGAAATAATTTGAAAATTAACACCGATACTTTAGAAATAAAATAAGGTGATTCTCCCGTCTGGGTATGTTCTCCCAAATATGGAGAGTTTTAGAGAAGAGTGGTGCCTTTTGCCCTATGTTTAAAAATGAATTACTTCGGATTTATTGTTAATAACAAATCAAAAACTCGGTTTTTGTGACACTTTTGAAACCACAGATAAGTCTGGAATGGGATTTTTCACACACTATATCAAAAATATATTTAAAAAATTTAATCCGGCATCGCACTAAAAATCCAAAAGTTTTCTTTGTTTAATATGACATGTTGTGTTATTTTTAAGAAGACCAAGACCACCAAAGCAACGGCATAAAAGCCAATCTTGTTTTAAGCAGTGCGGTATAAATAACCAAAAATATTACCATTGAATAGTTGTGAAATCAAAGCCGGGGTTACTTAAAAAAATTATGGTAACCTAAAAATCATAACGACCCAAAATAATTGTATCTTGAGCTCAAACTACCAGAGTACCATATATGGTCATTGTCCGTTCTTGTTACGTTCAATTGATATTAATGAACGCGGTGAACTGTTTTATTAATAGTCTAAAGCACAAAACAGCGCCACTCCCCTCTTAATCCAGTGCGCTTGCGGCTTGTGCGTGGCCAACTCTATAGTCATCACGTAGTTGGTGGAGTGGCCCGTGGTGGACAACGTGCCGGCTCGAAGCAACGTCTTATACGTGGGACACTCGTACAAGGCTTGCAGTAGTTTGTGGTTCTGCTCCGGCTTCATGTATATTATCGCCATTTCTTTAAAGATGGCAATGATGTATCAATCAATAAATCAATCAATCAATTTTTATTGTGGAACACAGGTAACAAACAAAGTTGATATAAACATAAAATACAATTCCAGCTGTGACCTACCATTTCGGCATACAATTATAATGAAATCAGCGCTAAGTAATAAAACACAATACAATTCAGAAAAAATCATAAAATATCTGCATCTGCCTAGAAACAAATCGGACCAGCACTGAAAAACTACTTACAGTGCTGGTCCGATTTATCATGTAATAATAATCACTTTACCAACTTAGACAGAGTGGCGCCGTCATCACGACAATAAATGGAGATGTGGTCGTTATTAGTTCATAGAAATGGTTTGCCATTTTCAAAAACATCTTATTTATTTGATAATTTCATGACATTTGTATAAAATAATATACTTAACATTGGCTGTTTTATTTCAACGAAATGTCATTAAATTATCAAATAAATGATATGTTTTTGAAAGTGGGAAACCCTTTAAATGGACGAATATAACCCACGTTTTATTTATTGTCGTAATGACGGCACCTCCCTGTATATGTCTCACCATAGCACCACCACGCTGGCCCAATACGGGTTATAGCGGTTGCAGTAACAACCGGGACCAACAGCTAAACGTGAAACAACACCACGAAACTCGGAAAAGAGAGAGAGAGAGAGATTACAAGTTTTGACTGACCCAGAATCCCTCCAGGCTCAGTATATGCAAGCAGCTACACACAGGTCAGCCACTGACCTGTGTGTAGCTGCTTGGGGCGGCTGTGGGTACAGTATACAGCCACTGACCTGTGTGTAGCTGCTTGGGGCGGCTGTGGGTACAGTATACAGCCACTGACCTGTGTGTAGCTGCTTGGGGCGGCTGTGGGTACAGTATACAGCCACTGACCTGTGTGTAGCTGCTTGGGGCGGCTGTGGGTACAGTATACAGCCACTGACCTGTGTGTAGCTGCTTGGGGCGGCTGTGGGTACAGTATACAGCCACTGACCTGTGTGTAGCTGCTTGGGGCGGCTGTGGGTACAGTATACAGCCACTGACCTGTGTGTAGCTGCTTGGGGCGGCTGTGGGTACAGTATACAGCCACTGACCTGTGTGTAGCTGCTTGGGGCGGCTGTGGGTACAGTATACAGCCACTGACCTGTGTGTAGCTGCTTGGGGCGGCTGTGGGTACAGTATACAGCCACTGACCTGTGTGTAGCTGCTTGGGGCGGCTGTGGGTACAGTATACAGCCACTGACCTGTGTGTAGCTGCTTGGGGCGGCTGTGGGTACAGTATACAGCCACTGACCTGTGTGTAGCTGCTTGGGGCGGCTGTGGGTACAGTATATAGCCACTGACATGTGTGTAGCTGCTTGGGGCGGCTGTGGGTACAGTATACAGCCACTGACCTGTGTGTAGCTGCTTGGGGCGGCTGTGGGTACAGTATACAGCCACTGACCTGTGTGTAGCTGCTTGGGGCGGCTGTGGGTACAGTATACAGCCACTGACCTGTGTGTAGCTGCTTGGGGCGGCTGTGGGTACAGTATACAGCCACTGACCTGTGTGTAGCTGCTTGGGGCGGCTGTGGGTACAGTATACAGCCACTGACCTGTGTGTAGCTGTTTGGGGCGGCTGTGGGTACAGTATATAGCCACTGACATGTGTGTAGCTGCTTGGGGCGGCTGTGGGTACAGTATACAGCCACTGACCTGTGTGTAGCTGCTTGGGGCGGCTGTGGGTACAGTATACAGCCACTGACCTGTGTGTAGCTGCTTGGGGCGGCTGTGGGTACAGTATACAGCCACTGACCTGTGTGTAGCTGCTTGGGGCGGCTGTGGGTACAGTATACAGCCACTGACCTGTGTGTAGCTGCTTGGGGCGGCTGTGGGTACAGTATACAGCCACTGACCTGTGTGTAGCTGCTTGGGGCGGCTGTGGGTACAGTATACAGCCACTGACCTGTGTGTAGCTGCTTGGGGCGGCTGTGGGTACAGTATACAGCCACTGACCTGTGTGTAGCTGCTTGGGGCGGCTGTGGGTACAGTATACAGCCACTGACCTGTGTGTAGCTGCTTGGGGCGGCTGTGGGTACAGTATATAGCCACTGACATGTGTGTAGCTGCTTGGGGCGGCTGTGGGTACAGTATACAGCCACTGACCTGTGTGTAGCTGCTTGGGGCGGCTGTGGGTACAGTATACAGCCACTGACCTGTGTGTAGCTGCTTGGGGCGGCTGTGGGTACAGTATACAGCCACTGACCTGTGTGTAGCTGCTTGGGGCGGCTGTGGGTACAGTATACAGCCACTGACCTGTGTGTAGCTGCTTGGGGCGGCTGTGGGTACAGTATACAGCCACTGACCTGTGTGTAGCTGCTTGGGGCGGCTGTGGGTACAGTATACAGCCACTGACCTGTGTGTAGCTGTTTGGGGCGGCTGTGGGTACAGTATATAGCCACTGACATGTGTGTAGCTGCTTGGGGCGGCTGTGGGTACAGTATACAGCCACTGACCTGTGTGTAGCTGCTTGGGGCGGCTGTGGGTACAGTATACAGCCACTGACCTGTGTGTAGCTGCTTGGGGCGGCTGTGGGTACAGTATACAGCCACTGACCTGTGTGTAGCTGCTTGGGGCGGCTGTGGGTACAGTATACAGCCACTGACCTGTGTGTAGCTGCTTGGGGCGGCTGTGGGTACAGTATACAGCCACTGACCTGTGTGTAGCTGCTTGGGGCGGCTGTGGGTACAGTATACAGCCACTGACCTGTGTGTAGCTGCTTGGGGCGGCTGTGGGTACAGTATACAGCCACTGACCTGTGTGTAGCTGCTTGGGGCGGCTGTGGGTACAGTATACAGCCACTGACCTGTGTGTAGCTGCTTGGGGCGGCTGTGGGTACAGTATACAGCCACTGACCTGTGTGTAGCTGCTTGGGGCGGCTGTGGGTACAGTATACAGCCACTGACCTGTGTGTAGCTGCTTGGGGCGGCTGTGGGTACAGTATACAGCCACTGACCTGTGTGTAGCTGCTTGGGGCGGCTGTGGGTACAGTATACAGCCACTGACCTGTGTGTAGCTGCTTGGGGCGGCTGTGGGTACAGTATACAGCCACTGACCTGTGTGTAGCTGCTTGGGGCGGCTGTGGGTACAGTATACAGCCACTGACCTGTGTGTAGCTGCTTGGGGCGGCTGTGGGTACAGTATACAGCCACTGACCTGTGTGTAGCTGCTTGGGGCGGCTGTGGGTACAGTATACAGCCACTGACCTGTGTGTAGCTGCTTGGGGCGGCTGTGGGTACAGTATACAGCCACTGACCTGTGTGTAGCTGCTTGGGGCGGCTGTGGGTACAGTATACAGCCACTGACCTGTGTGTAGCTGCTTGGGGCGGCTGTGGGTACAGTATACAGCCACTGACCTGTGTGTAGCTGCTTGGGGCGGCTGTGGGTACAGTATACAGCCACTGACCTGTGTGTAGCTGCTTGGGGCGGCTGTGGGTACAGTATACAGCCACTGACCTGTGTGTAGCTGCTTGGGGCGGCTGTGGGTACAGTATACAGCCACTGACCTGTGTGTAGCTGCTTGGGGCGGCTGTGGGTACAGTATACAGCCACTGACCTGTGTGTAGCTGCTTGGGGCGGCTGTGGGTACAGTATACAGCCACTGACCTGTGTGTAGCTGCTTGGGGCGGCTGTGGGTACAGTATACAGCCACTGACCTGTGTGTAGCTGCTTGGGGCGGCTGTGGGTACAGTATACAGCCACTGACCTGTGTGTAGCTGCTTGGGGCGGCTGTGGGTACAGTATACAGCCACTGACCTGTGTGTAGCTGCTTGGGGCGGCTGTGGGTACAGTATACAGCCACTGACCTGTGTGTAGCTGCTTGGGGCGGCTGTGGGTACAGTATACAGCCACTGACCTGTGTGTAGCTGCTTGGGGCGGCTGTGGGTACAGTATACAGCCACTGACCTGTGTGTAGCTCCTTGGGGCGGCTCTCCTCCAGGGTCATGTCCCCTAGGTTCCATCGCGCACCCTCTAGGTACAGTCCTCGCACACAGCAGCCATCCTCCGGTCGCTTGGCGGGCGCCGCCGCTAGTGCCTAAACACAAACACAGGTAAAACATAAGCATCTCGTGGGACAAGTCCACAAAACGGGCACTGCGCGCTATCAAGGATATACTTGACCAGCACAATGTAAGTGACCTATTCGACTATTCTGAGAGTCGTATTATATTAAACGACGTTTCATTTTCAATTTCATTTAATTCTATTTGGTTTTTTGTATGGTTGTTATACAGGGTGGTGCCATCAATACGACAATAAATTAAAATATGGGCTATATTAGTTCACAGAAGTGGTTTCCCACTTTCAACACCATCTTATTCATTAGATAATGATTTCAGGACATTTCTATGAAATAATGCAGCCAATGTTATATTTTTCCATAAAAGTGTGACGAAATTATCAAATGAATAAGATGTTTTGGAAAGTGGCAAACCATTTCTATCACTTAATATAGCCCATGTTTTAATTTATTGTCGTATTGACAGCACTGCACCACACTGTATGTATAGACAAAGAAAATTTTTATTGATTTTTTCACTGTATAATTTTGAATAATCCGACATTTTAAATCATAAATTTTGACATCATATTTCATAACAGTAAGTATCTTGAATTAAATAGAAATTGCGAATATAGACTTATGAGCAGTTTGGAGGGAGATATCTGTTAGCTATTATGTCCTATGATAATAAAAAAATGTGTCCATAATCTGTTCATTAAAATAAGGGACACTAATTGTAAAACTTACCTCAAAAGCATACGCTATAGTATCAATAGCGATGACGTGTTTCCTCGCGTAGTTTTGGAGTGCTCCGGTAAGGAACGCCTGCGGGAAGAAGAAGCCAGATATCCAGAACACTTTCGGGATGCCCCCGTCTACCCACTGCTGCATGAACTGGACGCGAAGGCACAGATCTTTGACCCATGCCGCTGGAATAAAGAAAAACTGCAATGAGACTGAACTAATAGACGGACAATCTAAATTTAAGAACGGCATATCTAGTTCTCTCGGTATGTATAGTAAAAGGCTAGCAAAAATTGCTATTAAAGAAAACATAGACAATGTTAGTACTTCTATGCTATTTACGCTTTAGAATGGAGCGGGTGACAGATGCCAGTATCACATGACCAAGCAAGTGGCATTATGTAGTAAAATTTTATCGATAACGATTCACAGCATAAATCTAGGTCTCTTTATTATTATTCATGGGAAATTATAAAATATATTTATTACAAAGCATAACAATTTTTAACCCCCGACGACAAAAAGGGGTGTCATAAGTTTGACGTGTTTGTCTTCGTATCTGTGTGTCTGTCCGTGATTTTGATTTTCAGTTTTTTTGTTTGTAAGCTGTCGTGATTAGCTATAATTTATGAACAGTTCAGGCGTTTGATGACTATCAACTCATTTTTTTACATGATAACGGGGTTTAACTAACACTCACAGATCCGATTGAGAAAACCCATATTTATATGGGTTTTCCAAAACACTGAAAATCAATGAAGGTGATAAATCACCCTCATTGTTGTCTAAATTTTACCACACAGTTCTGATTATGTTGAAATCTAAATAAGCTATGTTACCCAGCGGCTTGAGCGATGGATACGCCTTGGAGCTCCACATAGTGGGCACGTCGTTCCGCGCGAGACTACCCGCCATACTCTCCAATGCCTCAGACATTACTACTAGTCCTTTGAGGGCTTTAAGCAGATCCCTGTAAACAAATATACGATTTTTTTCTATACAACTTGATGAGAAACAAGCTGATGGCACACCTGGTGGTAAGCGGTTACCGCCGCCTATAGACACCTGCAATAACAAGGAGAATACACTTGATACTACTGGTAATCCTTAGGCCTTACATAAAATGCTGTGCATGTCCAGTCATTACGCTGGCTACCTTTCACTTCAACCCGAAACACAGCGAACAATTTTACAGCTGAAATAAGAAAGGCGGCGGTCCTACCCAGACCTACCACCTAGCAATAGATGATACAGAAAATCATACTTATAATATTCCTACAGCAAGTGTAGCAAGCATCGCTTGGCGCTTTCTATTAGCTGTCACGGAAAGTGCTCTGAAGAGCTTTTTGACCTATCCCTCCTTCCACTTTCTAATCAGACGGCCTAGAAAAGATGCCTTACGATAGTCGCAGATAATTTTGTTCACTCTAAAAGCTCAGGTAATTCTGATGCTTACTGTATAAATATGTAGAATAAATAAACGCAAACAAGACATTTTTGTATGAGTGATGAGAAAGAAAGGTAGCGATTGAAAGGGACAAACTCATACCAAATGACTGTTTGTTTACATTTATTAAAGAAAAAAACAATATATCATACAATGTGGGTAGGTCACACTAATGAACTTGTACTTTAGTGTGACCTACCCGCATTGTATGTTATAGTGTTTTCTTTTTCTTTATAAAAACATTGTAAATTTTTTGAACATGGTGAGTGAATAAACGTTATTGTTATTATTATAATATTATAATAATATTTATACACTTACACCTATTATCTAGCCCAAAGTAAGCATCATTAAGAGCTTGTGTTATGGATACTAGATAACGGAGAAATAATGATAATAATATGTATATAAATATTAGAAATATACTAAATAAACATATAAACATCCATGACTCGTAAACAAATGTTCGTACTCATCATACAAACATTTGTTCCTACCGGGATTCGAGCCCGGGACCTCTTGACCGAGTAGCCTGGGGTACAGACCACTCGGCCAGGCGGTCATTATTATTATTGTTGTTCGAATTAAGCTAAGTAAAGATGGTGATGGTGATGTATTAACAAATAATTTGATTATCTGCGCTAACATAATAAATAGCTATTATCTGTGACTCGCTTCAGCATATCAACACTGAAATTGCAAAAAAAAAATAGCTGTTTTATATTAGGTTTCTAAGTATGAAATTGCCGTTTTGTATGTAGTATTTTGTAAAAACTGGAATTACCACACGATATTTTTTGTTAAAATTTATAAATTGAAAAAGAATTGAGCTTATAGAATATGTAGCCGATTTCAACGTTTAGATTTGTTGTAATTATTTAATTTTTTTTTGATCGCATTTACTTAACAATGAATATCACAAATTATCCACAAAACGGAAAAAATAATGGTTAAGCTTTTTTAAATTAAAATCCATAAACGGACTACAATTTCATATTTCAAGAATTACTACTAAATTGTAATGATTTGTTTGTATGAAACGTCAGCTATTTTTCATCACAATTTAATTTAATTTTAACAAGAGCAGCACAGCCATCTTCCTTCATTTACGAGAGCTCCCTTACACCCGGCATAACATAAAAACAAGAATATACTTTTAATGTAGTAATATCCACTAGTTGTAACATACCTGAGTGAACTGCTGATTACTCCCAACAGCCTGTTGTACCGGATAGCTTCCTGTACCAGCACCGTGTTCAGGGACTCTTTGTATGATACTGGATACCTATATTATTCAAGCTATTAGATAAAACAACTTAGCACCAACTCCGAAAAATTGGGGATGAGTACCTACTTAAATTAAATTATTATAAGAATCTATGTTTGTATGTTTGTTTGTCTTTTTGTATACACCCTGTTGAAACATGGGCTGTATTAGTAAATAGTAAAAGGTTTGCCACTTTAAAAATTTCTTATTCGTTAGACATTTTCATGACATGTATGAAATAATATAACATTGGCTGCATTACTTCATAGAAATGTCGAAATGATCAAATGAATAAGATGTTTTTGAAAGTGTCAAAACATTTCTATTAACTAATATAGCCCATGTTTTAATTTATTGTCGTATTGACGGCACTGCCGGCTGATCCATAAACTTTTTTAATATCTAAGATATAAGCTACAATTTTCCCTAATCACGTTGTTCTTTCATTACAAACTCACGTAGCAGCGATATGTGCCTGATCCAATAAACGGGGCAGCACTTCTAGTATATCTATTGCTGCTCGTTCTGTCACCTCCTCGGCTGACAATCCTCCACCGCCACCCACTTCCTTGGGCTGAAGATCACGAAGAATATCTAGCAAAATTTTATGAAACATGACGTTAATTATCTGATACAATGAAGTGTTTCAGCTAAAACTGGAGTTTGATTATTTGTTGTAAAAGACAAACTGTATTCAGTAAAACACCAGGTGATGGCGAGGCTCGCATAAACAATAAAGTTCGAAAGAGCCTTAAATATATTAAGAATATGAAATTAAATTAAAAAAAATTAAAAAATTATGTAAGCATCATGAAGGATATTCTTTTTTTATATAACTAGATGACAAACAAGCTAACGGGCGACCGTGGTAAGCGGTAACCGCCGCCTATAGACACCTGCAATAACAAGGCAAAATCACTTGATATTGCAGGTGCGTTGTCATCCTGAGGCCTAAGATGAAATGCCGTCCATGCACAGTAATTACACTGGCTACCTTCCCCTTCAATCCGAAACACAGCGAACTGTTTTACGGCTGAAATAGGGAAGGCGGTGGTACCTACCCAGACGACCCTACATATGGGACAACCACCTAGTGAGATTAATTGATTATTAATTTAGTAACAAAAATCTTACTACATTGGGCAAGTAAGCGATGATTAGTCGCACAACATTTTGTCAGTTATTTGCGATTGGAGTCAGTTCAGACCAAACGGAAAGTTTTCTATAATCTTTTTCACATAATACGGCTGAAATATGGACGATGATTGATCATGATTTGAGCAATAGCCCTATTTCTGGAGAACACATACTTAAGTTTAAATTTAAGTTCAGTGCATCTCTTTTTCTCAATATGAATACAAAAAGGATGGCTGTCATAATATTTGACATTTAGAAACATTGCGCCAATTTTCGACCTTATTTAACATGATAAAATGCAGTGTTTAGGAGGCACCTCCGTACATGCCGACTAAAATTGTCTATGGTTCCTTTAAAATCTGCCTAAATTTAGTTGACAGCTCTAAACGAATTATTGCTACCTTTTCCTGTAACATATTGCGAGAAAGAGATATACAGTACTTAAATTAAAACTTAGAGTGTGTCTCCAGAATTAGGCCCAATATCGTGGAAAATTATATCCTCAATACTTGACAAAGTTGCATGCATAAATTTAAAGTTCACAATAAGATAACACACACACACACGCACGCACGCACGCACGCACGCACGCACGCACGCACGCACGCACGCACGCACGCACGCACGCACGCACGCACGCACGCACGCACGCACGCACGCACGCACGCACGCACGCACGCACACACACACACACACACACACACACACACACACACACACACACACACACACACACACACACGCACACACGCACTGGTAATATTAAGCTTAAAATCTACTAATGTTTCAAAATTTTAAATTGTTATTAAGCTTAAGTCTTCTAATGTTACCCTGTTATGGAAGAGCGGTGCTTGCTAGCACAAGCAAATTTCTTGCTTAAAAGGAAGCTCCAGTCACTATAAACTGTATTAGGCTATAAGTTACGAAATAAATATTTTTGTATTTTGTATAATATATATTATTATTTAACATGATTATGCGTGAACGCCCTTGGTCTGGTAAGAGAAGATAGGTGAATTACTTACTGATGCAAGTATTGGTCTCGGACATAGCGTAGCTGATGTTGGCGTTGCTGTGGAGCCCGAACAATGAGGGGTCGTCGTTGAGCGGCAGCGTGCGGATATACTTGGTGTATTCTTCGATATTGCTGATTGGATTTTGCTGGAAATATTATTTTTTAATTAGAGCCTTAGCAGACATACTCTTTTAATATCAGCATACGACAGTTAGAGGATTAGTAAGTTGAAGTGGCAGTGGGCAGGGCACATAGCACGCAGAGCAGACGGCCGGTGGGGCGTTAAAGTTCTAGAATGGCGACCACGTACGGGAAAGCGGAAAGTAGGACGTCCTCCCACTAGATGGACAGACGACCTGGTCAGGGTCGCGGGGAGCCGTTGGATGCAGGCGGAGCAGAACCGTTCCATTTGTAAATCGATGCGGGAAGCCTTTGTTCAGCAGTGGACATCATAGGCTGATATGAGGATGATGATACGACAGCTTAGCTGTTTTTTGAAAAGTACTTCACAGTAGGTGCATGTCGTCATCGCGGCAATCGAATTGCTCCACAAAGCGACTACACTCTGCTCAAATACCAGAACCAATCGCAGCAACTTAGCCAGCTGTATCTTCTACAGCACGTGACTTTGTCTTTCACGAAACTACACCAATTACCACGGATTCTGATGACGCCGCACTCCTCAAATTATTTTTAAAGAAGTAAAGCTTCATATCGCATAAGCGCGATAAAGCGTCGATGAAATCCCAAAGCGCTATTAACCAATGCTAAACCTAGCATGTCTATGCCACTTCAGTTTGCCATATTTCTGGGTGATGTCAACCACTTTAGTCTTTCACCTTCCTTCCGGATACCCGCCGTGAATAGCTACATGTATTTTAACCATAATTGAAATATAATAATAACATATTTATAAAACACCGACATATGTTTAATTACTAGATTCTAGATACATTATATTATATGGTCCTTCGAGCCGGATTTTAAAGCAACAGCTTTAAAATCCGGCTCGAAACATTAACAAATGTTTTAGTTCCGGTGATATTGTTTGTCATTTTACCTGTTTGAAGGCGCTGCTATCGTCAAATATTACAATAATGGCAATCCTATATTTTTAGTACAGCATATGTTTAATTACTAACTTCTATTATGGTCCTTCGAGCCAGATTTTAGAGTGTAAGTGTTTTAATACCGAAAGTTTGTCTGTTTACCTATAAGTAGGTTCAAATATCATCATCATGATATTAATAATCCTATATTTTTTGAATAGCAAATTAAATTACTAGCCTCTAGTCTAGATGGATCCGCAATATGGTCCTTTATGCTGTCATTGTTTTAGTACCGTTGATTTGTTTGTCTATTTACCTGTTTGTAGGCGCCGCTTTCGTCAAATATGTACTTGTCGGTGAGCACAGTGGTGCAGTAGTAATCGGCCAGGAGACATAGTAGGCAGCGCCGGTCCCAGTCGTCGGTCACCCGCCCGCCGTAGTTTATATGGCCAGCCGTATATGTTAGCATCTGATTAGAAAATTACAATATTATATTAAAAGTGTTTCATGTCGCGTATAAATACCTACCTATTAATTGTTATCATATAGTATTGTCGTATATTTTCGCGAGCACTACACATTTGAAATAAAACCAATTTACCGGATTCAACCCACGTTTAAATAGATGTGACATTTCGATTAGTTAACACCGATCGTGGTCACGGGTAGAATGAAGATGTCAATTGTCTTTGATAAGTTTTAAGTTGACTACAGTCACTTTGTGTTATATTTTGAGCGGTCCGATTCACGCATACGGAGCTCACGGTGTCAGTTTGTCGGACAGTGTGAGGACGGGCTTGGGACTTTATTATTCGCATGATGGGATCCCAAGCTGGTGGTACACTCCAACCATCATCTCTATTGAAATCAGGATGTTTTCGATTTCAACAACCTCACGTAACATAGTAGGAATGAAGCGGTGTTCTTTGGCGAGGATTTGGGGCTTAATATATCTGATATAGTGATCCGTCAAGAGCGTGTTCACACACCGCCGAATTCGTTTCGCGCCAGTGTTTTACGTCAGCTATATGTTCTTTAGCCTGGGTGCCTACCTAGGCACCCAGGCTAAAGAACATTTTGTTTGACCTATGTAGAAGAGCCAGCAGTCACAATCTAACTTGTAGTTAGTTCTCTTAATTATTTTAGTACGACTCTAATGTTTTAAAAATCATGTATCTTGAACTCCATTTCAAATTTCGCTCCAAAACGCCAATACGTGTCACGTTACCGCTGTGACATCATCTGTTACCAAACACTGATAGGTTGCTGTGGTGATTTTGATAGCGTCTAGTGCTAACAACAAGTGACGTCATACACTGAGATTGGTGTTCGTTGTCACGTGACTTGAGAGTAGGGCATGCACCCGGTTCTACCCGGTTCCGAAAAGACCCGGTTCTACCCGGTTCTTTCAGCTCTCAAAGAACCGGTTCTTAAATATATATTACCCGGGTTTTTCGGTTCTTTCGGTTCCTATGAATGTCATCAAAGAAATCAAATATTTAACGATATTGTTTGCGAAAATCGAACTTTGAATATGTAAGGCGTGGCATGGCTACACTAGTAAGGGTATGGGGCAGCATAGCAGTTCACAGCATTCATTCACCACCATTTTGTCTTGCTCAGTCAGTGCATCGTTAATTATCAAAGTGTACTGGTGTGTTAATTTAAACAAAAGTAATAATCGTTATTATTATTGTAAGTTTGGACATGTAAGTATAGATACCATATTTTGCAATGAAATGAAATAATTTATTCAGAAACACACAATTATGACTACAGACGCCAAATACAACACATTTGAACAAATAACAATATAAATATGTCACTAAAAAGGAATCCACTCAGCATAAGCTGAAGCATCCTTGGACACTACGACGCTGGTCTTCCGTGGATACTTTTTTGTTACATTCTTTTGTTTTCACTTAATACACATCACAAAGTTAGCTAAATGCAGATTAATAAAGTATTTAATAGGTACTTTTTTCATTTTACCGTACTTATATACTCTTTCTTTGGTCGCTCAGGTCGCCGGTCACTTGACGCATTTTTGTGCGTGGAAAAAATATTAGACCGTTTTATTAAGAAAAGATTATAATTTTGTTTTTACTCACAGTGGATGAGTGTGATGAGTCATCAGATCACTGATGACAGTGAAAAGGGAGACCGATAGACCCAGCTAACTACCGCCCAATAGCTGTCACCACAGATCTTTGCAAGGTTATGGAACGGATTTCAAAAATAACCAGCTGGTCCGTAACTTAGAAGATAGCTCATTAATTATTGATAGTCAGTATTGGTTTCGCCTGAAACGGTCAACGGGTGATCTTCGAGCGTATTTATTGCATGTCTGGGGTGAAGCTATAGATAAACGTGGTGAGTCAGTGGCTGTTAGACATTGCTAAAGCTGTTCATCGGGTCTGGCACAGGGCTCTACTCACTCAGCTGAGTGGGCAGACCGTATACGGTGATCCAGTTGCAGAGCTCAGCAACTGGATCGCCGGCTTCCTGCATAAGCAGAGAATCCGTGTTTGGGGTTCATGCCAGTGAACGCTGGTGTACTTCAAGACTCTGTTCTATCCCCTACTCTCTTTTTTCTTCTTAATATCAATGACATGCTTCTATTAGGAAACATTCATTGCTATGCGGATGACAGTACAGTGCATGGTGGATATTACGGTCGCCCAGGTCGCCAGATGGAGAGAATGAATCTTACCATTGAGCTCGACAGGGTGTTGAACCTCATACCTGAATCTGGATCTAACAATCTTAATGAGTTCAATGCTAAGAAAACACAGGAGTGCGAGTTTACAGCCAAAATGTCGCCGTTCCTTCCCCTTCCCTCTCTTTAGGGCACTACTCTTTCGGCACAGGGTTCCATCAACTTGCTCAGTATGGAAATATGCTGCGATTTGAATCAGAGGAATTATATCGAAACTTTTATCAAAACAGTCTCCCAGAAGCTCGGTGTACTGAACAAGGTGCGTCGATTTTTCACGCTAGAACAATTATGCCTTCTGTACAATACTCAGGTCCGGTATTGCGTTGAATATTGCTCGCAGCTGTGGGATGCCTCCCCCAAGTACCTCCTCGATCTTATCCCACCTTCCCCTCAGGAGCACGCGTGCCGGTCTTCGAAGTCATCAATTTACTGTTTCCACTTCAACATCTCGCACAAAGAAGTTAAGTTACTCGTTTCTTTGTCGGACTTCCAAAACTTGGAATTTATTGCCGGCACTCTTCGAGCCTCTGCAATTGCGGCGAGACATTTCCTCAATTATTGCATAGCTTTTTGAACTTATCCCACCTTCCTCCTTCCTCTTTCCCTCGTGCGTGGCGGTCTTCGGAGTCATCAATTCACTGTGTCCACCTCAAAATCGCGCACAAAGAAGTTTAGTAACTCGATTCTTTGTCTTTAAAATCTTGGAATTCTTCGCCAGTACACGTGTTTCCTCCTTCCTTTAAAATGGGTTCCTTCAAATGAGGCGTTAAAAGTGACCTTATGGGCTGGCAAGGTGGAGGCGGCTAGAACAGTGTGTTTCAAGCTTCACTAGCTGTCTCCGCATATGGACTTTTCTTACCGCTTCACATATTGATATACATGACATATTGATTATTTAAAAACTTTGTTTAGCAATTTCCCATATTATTTATTTTCTTAACTGTGATTAATAGAGTTCCTAAACAAAACCAAAACAAATTAAATAGAATTTAATTTCACGACCCGAAAGAACCGAAAAAACCCGGGTACCCGGTTCTTCGGTAAAACGGAACCGAAAAACCCGGTTCCTAAATAAGGTCCGGTTCTGCATCCCCTACTTGAGAGTAATTTAAATATAATTTAAATTCCGTAATAATAAAATAAGCTATTGTGTTTTTAGGATTTCTATTCTAAAAACTGCTACTACGCGTCAAAATTATACAGGGTTACTTGTAGACACGAAAAATTAGTATCGTTAATAACATTTTTAATTTTTAATTTTTTTGTTTTTTTATTCTTTCATTTTATCGACTAAAAAATTCAGGTAACGTCATCAATCTACGCTTGGTAGTGAAAGGGATAGGTCAGAAGAAGCGCGGATGATACAAACGCGGCGCGGCGCAGGTTAGTGACATTGAATCAATCAGCGCCATCATAGAGTAGATTGAATATGCTGTGATAAAGTTATCAGTCAACAGTTTGTGAATGAAGCGACATCTGTTACCGTATTTGCAAAACTATTCCCTCGTTAACAAAAATTTTCTTATTAACAGTTGATAACCGAAAAAAGAGGAGCTCGGTGGCGTAGTGGTTTGAGCGCTCTGGTTTCGATTACGAAAACAAAGCAACTTTCGCCATGGTCGGTCACGGGATGGGTCAATCAAATTTATAATCTCGAGCTCCTCCGTGCTTCGGAAGGCACGTTAAGCCGTTGGTCCCGGTTGTTTCTGCAACCGCTTTAACCCACCAACCCGCATTGGGCCAGCGTGATGGTGTTATGGCCCAATCTCCTCATGATGTGTTTCTCCCATGTAGGAAGGCCTGTGCCAAACAGTGGGACGTATATAGGCTGATGATGATGATAATGAACCGACAATGGTCCTCATTTTATTGCTAATTTAGGAAAATCGTAGAAATTTTAATCAGAATTATAACAATTTGTCATTTAGCTTGATTGGCCCGCACCTCAGATGTGATTGTAAGAACCTACATTCACGAGTCAGGAATGTTTATTTTGAATATTCCTAATATATCTTTCTGTTTGTTGCTATACTCACCCTTAGCGGTACTTCGTTGTACTCGGTGAGGAACATGTGTAGCTGCGAGATGCAGATCCTGAGGTCGCCGTCAGTGAACTCGTATGGGATGTTGAACCCCAACGGTCCGAACTTTCGCCGCTCGAGCACTACGCCATGGAAGAGACATAGGGAGAACAGGAGCCACTGCCAGTACAAAACACGAATCAGGAAAGAAAGACAAACGCATTAAGTAGATGTTAAATGAACAACAGACAGGACAAAAACGCAGCACAATGCTCAAATGGTGCACTTCGCAGAATGTGCACTTCTCAAAACGAGTACTTTTTTTAATATGTGCGGAGATTTGGAAAAGAAGTGGCAAAATGAAAAAATCTTTGGTTTTGCATAGGTCATTAACACAGAAGCTGAACAGACGATGTTAGATTATTTTATTATTTACCTAAGTACTTATTAATAATTTTAATGCAATTTTGTAAATTAAAAGTTTTTTCAACTTTTCCATTTCGCTGGGCTTTCAAAGGGTTCGAACGGTCCGGACCCACTTATTGGAATCTGATTTTTTTTTAATGTATTCAATTTGCTGTTTGATGAAATTCTCACGTGAATATTTTATAACATAAAGTACTAAAGACCCTACTTTTTACTTTGCTCTTTGTTCAGTTACAACTAAGTAAAGTATATAGGAATAAAAAGGTTCAGCGTCTAATCCAGGCTGATCACGCTATATTAACACTACTTAATAATCACCAGCCTATATACGTCCCACTGCTGGGCACAGGCCTTCCTACATGGCAGAAGCACATGAGGAGTTTGGGCCATAACACCACCACGCTGGCCCAATGCGGGTTGGTGGGTTAAACTACTAACACTACTTATTAAAGGGTTTTTAACTCGAAAAATTGCATACCTAGGTAGAGTAGAGCTCAAATCATGATTTTAGTATACACGTCGTACACACGAACCATTGCTACAATATAGAAACTCTTGTTATCTACTTTAGTCTGATTTTTATTCCAAAAATGTCAACAATGCTGCCGCGAATGAAAAATGTTTTGTAATTACTAGGTTTCTTACATAAGAGAAGTTCGCCTCTTATAGTCACTCTCCATTAATTTAGACTATGAAAATAATTTCTCTTTTTCGCTAAATACTTTCGGAAGACATATCATATTTAAGAAACTTTCGTTTTATTTTAATTACTGACAACACTTCAGGGCTGCTCAATATCAGGTCAGAAGTAAATTAATAAAATTTATCAGTATAATTGTTAAAAATTGATATTTACATCATTTTTTTTAATATGTATGTAGCAATGAACAATCGCAAAAGGCTCTTTTATTATTCCATTTTCGCTAGTAAAAATTCTTGTACTTTTATTCTTACATAGCTAGCATTACGACCTACGATGCTATGTTCAAGAATTGATACAAAAAAATAAAGAAAATTGACTAAAAATACATATTTCTAAACTAAGAAAAATTTTAGGATATTTTCTGCAGACCTTTATTTTGGGAAACCCCGAAATGTCATATTGACGGTGTAATGACATTTAACTTTGTCTATAACTTTACTGTGAGAATAAAAATCTGACTTTATCAAACTAATTAGTGATAGAAATATGATGAACTTTACCGACAACAATTTTACTGCTCAATGTAAACTAACTTACGGTCAACTACGATTGTAAAGAATTATTGTCTAAAACCTTGAAGTTAGGCACTTTGCTGTCCGTAGAGTTGAAATAGTCCACAAAGTCAGGCACTTGGTTCATGTACGCCTTAAGCAAGTTCGCTTTGATACCTCTAGGGGGCTCCACGGTCATTTTATACCCTAAATAGTTCAATAAAACATGTTTAGTAACGTTTATTCATACATTAATATTGCTAGCCGTTCAATTTGTTTTATAACGTAGGGATAGGAACTGAATTTATATTTGTCAAATTCATAATGTTATTAAGTATCGATTTAGTACATGTTTAAATAAAATGACAGAAAGCAACATTGTACCGAAAATTTCATTTGTGAATACTTGCTATCAATTTTGTTTTTAAAGATATAGATAAGGGTAATTATGGCTTCATTTCTTGTGGTATGGCAATTACACTTCAAGCAGACGATCTGTATTGATATATCTGTACGATATACGTAGGTACATGATTTTATTATTAAATATTCTAATAGATTTAACTGTCGAATGCAAGTGTAGTTGTTTTGTACTTTGGACCTACATTATACAGTGCATTGATATAATAAGCCGTCGCTAACCGCATATTTATAATTAGTTTAATTTTTAGTAAGAATTGAGATGAAATTTCGTAAGGGGATATTTTTTTTTTATACCTACAACTAGATGACAAACAAGCTGACGGCCCACCTGATGGTAAGCGGTTACCGCCGCCTATAGATACCTGCATTAACAAGTAAATATCACTTGATATTGCAAGTTTAAGACCCTGCGAAGAACTTAGGATTTTTGTAGCGATAATCGACATCTACCTGGCTGAGCCACGGGCAACAGCTAGTATAAATATAAATCTGATACCGTTCTGCAGCAAGGCGACGGGGAAGAACGGCGAGGGCGTGGAGGTGAGCCACAGCCGGAAGTCCTTGTGCACCAGCTCGGGCTGGATGTGCTCCACGATCAGCTCGAGCACCGGCATCCACGACGGGGACAGGTGGCAGTTCTGTCACAACACAAGTCTATATTACAAACAATACAAATATTATTTTCATCTCCCCATCTCGGAAAGAGTATTTTTGCTCTTCGATATCTGAGTGCAAAAGCCGTTTTTATCCGATACCTAGAGGATAAAGTAAAATTGAATTTAGAACTTTGTGTGCACTAAGTTTGTGAATTCAAAACATCATCAAACCTATTTACTTCTAGCTCCATGGTGCCGTATTTATCATACAACCTTTTTTAAATTGTTTAAAACTCAGACTCTACACTTCTTGGTGTACTTTTTTGTTAATTTGCTTTGCGCGCGCCATTTTCTTTTCACGACATATTGTTAAGAAAGTTACACACAGGAAAGTACAATAGGCGGCCTTATTGCCAAGCAGTAATCTCTTCCAGGCAGCCTGCAGTAGAAGAAAATATAGTGTGATATATCTATAGTAATAATATAAAGCTGAAGAGTTTGTTTGGTTGAGCGCGCTAATCTCAGGAACTACTGATTCAAATTAAAAAAAATTGTGTTGGATAGTCCATTTATCGAGATATTATACAGGGCGTTCCACGGCTACGCCACATGGAGGGAAAG
Organism: Nymphula nitidulata; assembly: GCA_947347705.1. Taxonomy (NCBI): domain Eukaryota; kingdom Metazoa; phylum Arthropoda; class Insecta; order Lepidoptera; family Crambidae; genus Nymphula; species Nymphula nitidulata. Next base: position 16,332,242 of record OX374636.1, read on the forward strand.
TACCTTGAATATTGTAGATGGAACATTTCACTAAAAAAAAAATATTTAAATTTTAAAAACAATTTAAACTGCATTCATACATTTTTAAATAATTACATGGTTCAACCGGGAATCAAACCCGCTACACGAGAAAAAAAATACCCTGTAGCTTTATCATACCGATCGAAAGGCTTCATCGTAAGGATTATTTTTTGCTAAATAACATAGTGTCAGAAATAAAAGGAACTTTGTGTTCTAATGGTGTTACAAATTCAAATTAAATCTATCCCTAAGGATAATATGAAACTAAGCACAAAATTCTCTCCCTGTCTTGCAAAGGCTTAGAATGATTTTCCTACTTTATGTTAAGTTTACTTGACAATGAATACGTCATTTTTGAGCTACCTTCCACTAGGTGGTAGGCCCGTATGTAGGGTCGTCTGGGTAGGTACCACCGCCTTTCTTATTTCAGCCGTGAAACAGTTCGCTGTGTTTCGGATTAAAGGGAAAGATAGCCAGTGTAATTACTGGGCATGGACGGCATTTCATCTTAGGCCTCAGGATGACAACGCACCTGCAATATCAAGTTACTTTCCCTTGTTATTCCAGGTGTCTATAGGCGGCGTTCATCCGCAAAACTCATCCGAAATCGAATTATTTTACCTTCCCACTCAATCGCGGCTATATGCCTTACGCTTCCGAAAACTATAAAATTAAATAAATACCCATTCATCCGATAGATAATTCTCTATTCATCCGGCATAAACTCAACAAGAAAAGATACAGAAAGCACAAAAATACTGTATTTTGCTTTATTGGACTAATCAGGGCACAGGCAGAGCCGGCTTTGATATTTTAAAAGATTGTAGTTTCCAATATTCCCGACTAATTTAGTACCTACTTTTTGTTTTCGTCTATTAATGTCCATTTTAGTCCATTTAATTTGTAATTTATACCTCTAATTAATTTTTTGATTTTTGTGTAGGTGGTAAGCAGTAGATATGTTGCAGCTGTCTGGTTAAATTAGCCGCTTAACTAATCATCGGCCGAGGCGTCCGGGCCGTTAATTAAACGCCGGCATCCAATTAAACGGCTGAAGTACAACTAGCCAAGTCATTGAGTGCAACGTTTAACCAGATGGCTGATCGTCATTCCAGCCGTCTGGTAAAGTTAGCTATTCAATAGGACGCCTAATATCATCATCATCATCACCAGCCTATATACATCCCACTGCTGGGCACAGGCCTTCCTACATGGGAGAAACACATGAGGAGATTGGGCCATAACACCACCACGCTGGCCCAACGCGGGTTGGTGGGTTAAAGCGGTTGCAGGAACAACCGGGACCAACGGCTTAACGTGCCTTCCGAAGCACGGAGGAGCTCGAGATAGCTTTGATCGACCCATCCCAGGATCGACCATGGCGAAAGTTGCTTTGTTTTTCGTTTCGAAACCAGAGCGCTCAAACCAATACGCCACCGATCTCCTAATATCATAGTTATTGACAATCCTGGTGGTATACCTGGAAGAACACCCAGTTGCCAAAGTCGCAGCCGATCTTCATCATGGCTTCAGCCAGCGGGCCCTGACCCTGCCCGAGAGATATGCTCTCAAACCGCTTGCCCATTTTCATTTTATCGGCAAACTTCATTAAATCTGTGAACATTGACATTAATTTGTCAAGCGCCGTTATACTTCTGGAGGTCTTTGACAATTGAAAAATCAATTGTGTCTGAAATGATGCTTGACGGATTAAATCATAGGTATGGTAGTTGCCCGCTCGGCTTCGCACGGCCCCCTTATTCTCAACTGTTGGAAAATATTCGAATTTCGGAAACTCTATACCTGTTTCTTTTTATCGTTATGCGTCAAAGCGAGACGGCATGTGACTTTTCGAATCGAATCCGTGATCCGACAGTTGAGAATAAGGGGGCGGGTGCTGTACCTAATGAAAAAATGTGATAAAAGAGATGGTAAAGATTAGGTCCACCTCATGAGCATGGTGCAGATTGTAGAAAATAATGTACTGAATAACATGGTTTCCAATTAATACAAAACTATTTAATTGTATTCCAAAAAAATAATGAAATAAAATAAGTATTGTATGAAATGGCAAAAAAAGTCATAAAAGTGGCCAAAAGTGCATAGTCCATAGCCACAATAACGCTGTCAAAAAAAGTCAAATTGACATTTATTAAAATTAATATTCCATATTTTGAACCGTGAATGTTTTTGGTTGTGCTTAAAGTGTTTTTGTTGTTTTTAAAAAAATTTGACCCTGGCTTTGAATAAATATTTTAAAATTCCCGCTGTTTGGTTTTTACGTTTTATTTTTTACCAATAAATGTTTTTCATTTTCATTTTTCAATTTCAAATAAAACGATAATATTCAACGTAAAGTCGCAAAAAACTAAATTGTATTACGACATTGACTTATTCTTTTCTTAAAAATGGCGACTTCTGACCTGGCTTATTTTGCAGTTGAGCCAGCTTGAGGTAACAAAAAAGGTGTTGATATTAAATAAAAGAGACAGAATTTGTAACTGAAATGTAGTTTTATTTATGACTTTTCTCACAACCAACACAACACAAAAAGAACGACAAGGCGCCAAGAAGTGACATTTTCCTTTTTAAATACTTTACAGTAGTGGTATTACCAATCATAGATAAATGATATGGGTATGAAAGAAAGAAAGAAAAATTATTTTATTTAAATAGGCCACAAAGAAGCACTTTTAAATCGTCAAAAAACACATTCCTACAACTATCACAAAAAAAAACTAACAACGTCATAGTCTCTGTCTGTCTGTCATGTTTGAATTTACACCGGTTCGAAAAGTTGAACTACCGAGAAGATTCATTATGTTATGTATCTGCGATATTAGTAATATTGAGATGTAATTGCATTGCATTTTCAATGTACAAAATTCAAAATTAAAATTTTTCATCTATCTCAGACCATCTCATTAAGACAATTCATAAGAGCCCAAACACGCTATATCTGCTGTAAGTTTCTGGAGAATTAAGCATTTCGCAGACTTTTTGATGGTATAGGATCAGCTCAATGATAGTATGTCATGGGAATGTCACCGAAGTGACAGTACACCAAATTTCCAATCAAACGGATCTGTAAAAGTTAGTAAAATCCTAATATCATGTAGAAAATGAGCTGATAGTTATCAAACGCCTGAACTGATCTTCATAAATTAAAGCTAAGAACCATCGTAGTCACATCAGTTTTCAAACAAGAAAAACTAAAAATCGGTCCATTCGTTTAGACGCTACGATGCCACAGACTGACACACAGATACACAGACAGACACGTCAAACTTATAACAGCCCTCTTTTTTCGACGGGGGTTAAAAATAAAGGTAGGGGCGACGAATGGGCTCAACGTTGGAGCATGTCTTACCGGCCGCTGGGTCCGTGCCGGTGGAGAGGACGAAGATGATGGGCGCGAGGGGGTCGGACTCCGCGTACAGGGCCGCCAGGTCCGCGGGCTGCGGCTCCACGAACCTGGCCCCCATGCCTGTCACCACGTAGTCCTGGACAGGCGACAACAGAGGTCGGAATCAGGTTATTTTCATGTCAGACCCACCACACCCCTATCCATACCCCTGGGGGTAGGGTGGGACTGAACCATACCACCGCAATAAAATGCAGTGTTTATGAGCCACTAATCAAATTCTTGCTACCTTTTTCTTTAACATATTGCGAGAAAGAGATATACTGAACTTAAATTTAGAACTAAAGTGTGTCTTCAGGATTAAGGCTAGTGTTTACAGTGTTTGAAGGGATTTGGTGGTGTCAGTCAACATTTTTATTCATTTATTTTTATCCTTTATTGTACAACAAACAACTTAAAACAAAATTTACAAAATAAAACACGATGTACACAGTCGAGCTTAACACAAAACTGTGTTTTCTGCCAGCAAACCTTTTAGTTTAGATAGTGATTGTTTGTTTAGTGTTTGTTTTTGTTGTTGAGTATGATTATGGTTTGAAAGACTTTGAGACTTTAATTTGATCATTCTGCTGTCTCCAATTTGTTTTTGTTCGTTTTAGTGATTAATTGATTATAGATATTCAGAAATTTTAGGACCCTACTTTCGTTAAAAACCTTTGTCATACATTTCATTTATTTTCCATAAATAGGAAAACCATACCTGAAGTCCCGGTACCATTTTGTCAGGGCGAAGACACTTCAGCACGAGTAATTTCTGGAACGGGTCGAGCTGGCTATCCAGAGGCTTAGGATACGGGAGCCTGAAAATAAGTTAAAAAATTAAACTAAACATTTCGAAACCATCAATGAATGAAAAATCTAATAATTTGACATCTAGAAGGGTGACTTGCTTACATAGATTTTAAATTACCGTTAATTTCTTGAAAAGCTTTATATGTCAAGTGTGGTGATTGAAGGAATTAAAGTGATTTTATCAATCGCGATCGACTCAGGTCTACTTCAAATGTCAACATAATTTGGCAGTATTTTTTTTTATACTACTAGATGACTACCAAGCTTATGGCCCACCTGATAGTAAGCGGTTACCGCCTCCTATAGAAACCTGCAATAACAAGGGAAAATCACTTGAATATTGCAGGTGCGTTGTCATCCTGGGTAATAAGATGAAATGCCGTCCATACCCAGTAATTACACTGGCTACCTTTCCCTTCAATCCGAAACACAGCGAACTGTTTGACGGCTGAAATAAGGAAGGCGGTGGTACCTACCCAGACGACCCTACATACGGGCCTACCACCTAGTGAAGTAATAAACTAGCTACGGGGCAACAAGCTTGCATTATTGTGTAGGTATTGATATACTAGTCCTACATGGAACGGTGAAATCACGCTCTATTGCTATTCTTACTTGTGCGGGTTCCAAGCGTCATAATAGGTCTTGAAGAACTTGATCTGGTTATGGAAGTCTTCAAGGACGAACTGGCTCATGGTCGGCAGCGACGCTAGCTGCATCATATCCAGCCACATGCGCTGGGATATCCACTTTGGCTCGGGGTTTTCTAGCTCCTAAAACGGTGTCTGAATTATTGATGGCACATTTGTACGAGGAATTAAGAGCTTAGAAATTACCATAAAGCATGGAGAACCTTAGAAGATAATATAAAGTTGAAATTTTTGTTCAACTTTGGAACAGAGATAGGAAGAATCTGCACTTTGTCGTTAATATACAGTGATCACTAGAGGTCGAAACTAGGTACAGTTATTTATGTACTTACACTGATTTTATACAGCGAAAGATGAAAGTGGATATGCCTCAAATCCCTAAATTAATTTTAAAGAGCGGAAAAATACCGTGATTTATTCAATAAAAAACTTATTTACTTGTACATGATTTGAACCACTGCACGCCAAAATTGCCTAAATTACATCAACAACATCGGATGTCCGACATTACAAAATTTGAAATCCCGGGAAGAGCCATATTAATATCAACATTTCGATGCAAGTACATAAATAGCTCTACCTAATTCCGACCTCTGGTGATCACATACCGCCTTATTAGGTCTAGGTTGGTCTAGGTTATTTCTGCAGCCTCTTTAACTTTAGCCACTTTAACTCTTGTGATTCTCCCATGTAGGAAGGTCTGTGCCCAGCAGTGGGACGTATATAGGCTGGTGATGATGATGATGATGTCTTACCTCTTCAATCTTAGCTCCGTTAAGCAGGAAATCAAATTCCTGCTGTCTTATAGTCCCCTTGTCGAGCAGTATTCGCGCACAAAGCAGGAAAGCAAACAGCAGTTTGTGTCGCTCAAACAGGGACCGACAAACGTTAGTGTATAGCAGGAACGTGAAGTGCTCGACTATAATATCGACGCGTTCCATGATGTCCTCTGTAAAGAAGGGTTTTAATATGTTGCTTAAAACACTGAACAGATAAGTAGTTGAAATAATAAGTTGATACCGACTAGAGTCCAAGCCTTAACGACTTTTTTGTATTAATTAATTTAGCTATTTAACTATCTACAAACTTTAGAATTAATATCAAAACAAAATCTAAATTAAAGTCAGTTATATGTGCGGTACCAGACATTTTAATACAACTATATGACAAGCAAGGTAACGGCCCACCTGATGGTAAGCGGTTACCGCCGCCTATATACACCTGCAATTACAAGGAAAAATCACTTGATATTGCAGGTGCGTTGTCATCCTGAGGCCTAAGAGGAAATGCCGTCCATGCCCAGTAATTACACTGGCTACCTTTCCCTTCAATCCGTAACACAGCGAACTATTTCACGGCTGAAGTAAGAAAGGCAGTGACCTACCCAGACGACCCTACATACGGGCCTACCACCTAGTATATGTGCGGTAACAGACATTATTTTAATTTATTCTTTGTCACATTTACTGTTTTGGATGCGTTTAAACGCGTACTTGTAACAATTACAAATAAAGAAAGAAAACGATGAGAAAACATATGCTTTAGGCGGGCATCGAACCCGCTTCTCCTGATTTCCGGCCAGACGCGATCACCAATACATCACCAGAGCACTAGGTATAATCTGCTAATTTCTTCACCGCTTTCTTAAAAAAAATTTAAGGTTTTTATAGCAACAATGATCTCGCCACTCATTGAAGTTAACATTTGAAGACGCAGGTTCGATTCCCACCTGGAGCATATACTTTTTCATCGTTTTCTTTCTTTATTTGTAATTGTTATTTCTTTGTGCATGATAATTAAATTAATAGCCAATCCTCAAACCCTTTTTTTAAATAGAAACTAAGGTCCTCTGGCACATCAAAAGTTTATGAAACTTTTGTGATATTAAATAATATCAAGTCTTGTACACTGACAATTTTATCGTAATGTTTTAATTTTTTCCTACATGCAACCTAAAATAAACTAAAAGAATACTTCTACAAATTCCAAAGTAAATTCCTTAAATGTAAATAATAAGAACAGCGCCACCTATGAAATACAGAGAGAACTATCTCCTCACCATTAGGTTCCGTCTCCGCCATGCTCCTAATGAACAGCTTCACGAACCATTCCAGTGAGTACTGGTACATTGGGTCCACGTTGGCCATGCCGGACAAGCAGAAGAACAATATCTGTCCGCGGTTCGCTACCGGCACGTAGTCTTCGCGAGCTATCTCGATTTCAGTGGTCGTCTTCTCGATATCTTCCACTTTTATCTGTTAGTTTTAAATAACATAATCTTATTTTCAAGTAATCATTTATTTTAAAAGCACTGTGTCCCAAATTAGAGTACTTGACTGTATCGAGTACCGACTAAAAGGGACCCACTCAAGGTAAAATATTTCAGTGCAATTTTTATTTGAAAAGCCAAATAAAAAAATTAATTTTGATTATGCCAATGCTGTGTTCAGCTGTGATCGGAGTGCAAATTTAACTGTTTATTTTATTATCAAGTATCGGAAATTTACGTGTGCTATAGTTTGTATTCTGTTGCTGTACCTAGATAAATAAATAAATAAAAAACATAAGAAGTGCTATTTCTTTACATTTAAAGAATATTTAAAAAAAGGCATAAAATAAATTTAAAAATAGTATAGAGAGCCATAGTTGACAATTAGACGTCTCGCAAACCTATTTTCTGATCATAACCTTCATAACTGCCATACTTGCCACCTAGTTACATCTTTAAAATCAGCGTCTTTGTTAGGATGTATCCAGAATATTATGTGTCAAAAAAAGATATTTGTAATTTCAGTACTAGATTCCCAAATAAATTATGTTTGCCAAATTCGAAAACTGAAATTTGTAAAAGAAGTTTATTTGAGCATGTCTGTAATTTTTTTAAGTAACCTACCTAGTGTACTAAGAATGCTGCCAGTAAATTTATTTAAATGTCAATTACAAAAGTGGTTAATTGAAAAATGCTTTTACTCAATAAAATATTTTTAATCATGTAAACATGCATAATGAAAAATGGGGAATAAAAAATTGTATCGTGTAATGTGTAATATTTCACTGGATTATTTGAAATTCTTTATTTTCTGTCAAATTAAATTATTTCATTTAATATATTGGACACTGTCTTCACAGTTAAGTATGAGCAGCTCTTCCTGTATTAACACCATAATGTACCTAAAGAGATGTTCTAAAAATGTATGGAGACCCGGCCAGGTCTATGTACACTATACTAAAAAATAGGTTAAAATATCCAGCACAGTGTTCAATTGTCCATTTTCTTTTAATTTGCTTTGTTGCGTGGTACAAAACAAGAATTTTTATAGATAAAACTGCAATAGCCAAATATTCATCATGGATATGTCATTTTGGTGACGTTTAGTTGACTTCTATGTCCCCCGCCATATTGCCATACTAAATAACTGTGAAATAAATTTCAACTTTTGTACAAACAAACTATGCATGAAAACGAATTATTAGTATTTTTTCCGGATTCAGGAGATTTTTCCTGATGTTTTGAGGTAGTGTACATATAGTTGGTCGGATATGAAACATCCCCTTAAAATACAACAAATTATTTGAATTTGACTTTAACCCACTTACAGTAATTTCAGCACTCTTCACTTTGATAGCTTCTAGCGTCAATATCAAAGGCACATCATCAACGGGCGACCCTTCGCTATTTGACAATCCATATAAAATATCGGCTTGCATCTCAGCCAGTTGCGAAGACATCTGAGCACGAGACACGATCAGTTGTCCGCGGAGTTCTTCTAAATCTGGTCGTTCCTGGGCTACCACTATTGATAGGAGCTGTTCTGATAGACCACTGGAAAAAAGAAACCAGTATTTTGATATTTTGTTATGAAGTCTTGTATTTAACTGATCATCAAAAATTATAATTGGTCATCCAAATACCGAAAAATTAACAATTTGTAGACCAGTTATTATTTTTAATGACCACGCTAATGTTTTTTTTTAGACCCTTTAAATTTTTCCCTATTAAATAGCAAATACAGATAGACTATAATAATAATAGAGTTGTGCCAAGTCCTGAGCAGCTTATTGGTCAAAGCTGTTACCCGAATTGGGAAAGCTCCCGGGTACAATTCCGGCCCTAGGACGTGGTTTTCTTCTGGTTTCGGTGTCTCTTAAACATTTTTACACTTTTTGTAATATACATGTCTTCCTGTTCTCGACGACACGCGTCCTTGATGAGCTTATTTATCCAAAGAAAAAGTTTGACAGTATATCATCATCATCAATACCAGCCTATATACGACCCACGGCTGGGCACAGGCCTTCCTACATGGGAGATACACATGAGGAGTTTGGGCCATAACCCCACCACGCTGCCTCAATGCGGGTTGGTGGGTTATCGTGCCTTCTGAAGTACGGAGGAGCTCGAAATAACAAACTTTGAGTGACCCATCCCAGGATCGACCATGGCGATGGTTAGTATAAAAAATATACCAAAACGACTGAATCCTACAGTAGATTAATATTAGTATTGTCTTACATTTTCGCGAGCACTACACATTTGAAATAAAACCAATTTACCGGATTTAACTCGCGTTTAATTAGATGTTACATTATTATTTTTCACCCGACGTTTCGATTACTTTACAGCGATCGTGGTCACGGGAAGACTGAAGATGTCAGTTGTCTTTGATAAGTTTTAAGTTAACTACCGTCACTTTGTGTTATATTTTGAGCGGTCCGAATTACGCATACGGAGCTCACGGTGTCAGTTTTTTGGGCAGTGTGAGGACGGGCTTGGGACTTTATTATCCGAATGATGGGATCCCAAGCTGGTGGTACACTCCAACCATCTTCTCTATTGAAATTAGGATGTTTTTTGATTTCAATAGCCTCACGTAACATTCTAGGAATGAAACGGTGTTCTTTGGCGAGGATCTGGGGCTTATCAAATCTGATATAGTGATTGGGTCCGTCAAGAGCGTGTTCACACACTGCCGACATCGTTTCGCGCCTGTGTTTTACGTCAGCTATATGTTCTTTTACCCGGGTGCCTATGCTTCTCTTTGTTTGACCTATGTATGAGAGGCCGCAGTCACAATCTAACTTGTATATGCCTGCATCTTGTAAGGGGATATTGCACTTGACAGGTGGTAGGAATTGGTTAATCTTCTTCGGCGGCTTGAAATAAGTTTTAATTGAAGCACGCTTCAAGATGTTGCCAATCTTGTCAGTGACACCTTTCATATATGGTAGTACAGCAGGTTGACGTTCGACTGTGACAAGTTTCGCTCGGCTTCTATGACTTTGGCGTGGTATTTGCAGTTTGTTGTCCCGCAATACATGCTTGACATGCTGTAGCTCAGCTGTCAGGTGTTGGTTGGTGTTGGGTGTTGGTTGTTGGTTGAAAAACTGACACCGTGAGCTCCGTATGCGTAATTCGGACCGCTCAAAATATAACACAAAGTGACGGTAGTTAACTTAAAACTTATCCAAGACAACTGACATCTTCAGTCTTCCCGTGACCACGATCGCTGTAAAGTAATCGAAACGTCGGGTGAATAATAATAATGTAACATCTAATTAAACGCGAGTTAAATCCGGTAAATTGGTTTTATTTCAGATTAATATTAATCAATTGGGAAGTGGCTAGAACAGTGTGTTTCAGTCTGCATTAGCTGTCTTCGCTTATTAGCTCTTCTTACCTTGAGTCATTAGCCGTGCTATCTATAAAAAATACTGAGGACCGAAAAATCAGCATCAACCTTGATAGGTTGAGGCCGTGATGTCTTGATAGACATCAGTTAAACCTGGTTTAAAACTAATGCTGACACTTTTATATGTTAAAAGAAAGACGGAGACAGCGTCAGGTAAACGCAAAAGATATGGGTTTTTAATTGTCATATGCTTCCGGTAGTCTTACGCCGCTTAAAAATAATAATATTTCCTTACCTCGGCACTAGAGCGAAGTTGACAATCTGGACTTTGACGGAAGTCTCCGGGGTATACCTCGGATTCGGTAGCTTAGTGGTAATGTAGAGCTTGAAGCCGGGCATGTATGGGATCAGGGAGTCCCCTAATTTGAGGACCATTTGGCCAGCTTGGCGGAAGTATTGGCGCTAGGAGAAAAGGAGAAACATTTTAATAATCAATTGCACTTAAAATTTAACTCGCGTTTAGTCGGCTGTTAAGACCGCTCTTACCAGTGGCTGGTGTGCGAATGAAATGAAATTAAAAACGTTTAGTTTAGTCAAGTTAGTATAATCAACTACTTTAATTTGTGACCCACTAAGGTAAAATATAACCGAAAGTAATATAACTCAAAGATCAAAATATTTCAACTCTGTTGCATTTTGTATTTTGATATAACATTTTAAGGAACTGGGTAAAATAGCTTAAAAGCTTAACAAATCTGCAACCAAAATGGTAACCACTCAGCTTAATGTGACCGCAGTGGCAAGGAGCCATGGCGCTGATTTTCAGTGGCACCTTAATGGCGGTGGACCATTAGCATCACCATCCCACAAAACTACATATTTTTTGTAATCACTTGACACATTATAATTATTATTCGCAACGAAGGATCGTGGTCGAAAGATAGGTCGCGGTGTTCCATAGGGATCAGTTTTGGGGCCATTCCTATGTAAAATCGGTTATAACTGAGCCCCTTTGCTAATTGGCTATCCGATACTTGTGATATAATAAATTATAATTTAACAACTACTTTCATTTGTTATTCTTTATTTACACAAACATTACCAAATACTTGTGAAGTAGTATATTCTATAAGAGCTACCTTCAAAACAGGATCTAGAGCCGGGTCCAACTCTTGGCCAACATTCTCCAGTAGTATCGGCTTCCCAAACCGTAGCGCTGACTCGAAGCTCCTCAACAGATCACGATCGTTCGGTTTGCACACCACAAGTCCTTCAATCTTACCCTGTGATACAGAAAAATATATTTTATTATGCACTAAACCTGGTATTGCGTTTCTATGGCGCAGTCATGTAAATAAAAACAGACACAGAAGACACACAACAGACAGAGACAGAAGATCGCAGCCATGTAAAACAATTTTCAAAGTCATGCATTATTGTGCTCTCTCTCCGAGGAGCTACATGAAGGGGTGGAAATGGTGGCATTGGATAAATCGGATCGGATAAAGTTACGCAAGGGGGGAGCGTGGGACCCCATGCTAGGTACACCACCGTAACAATATATTTATCAAATAGAAAATAAAGGCATTTTTTGAAGTTAGCCCTTAGGGAAGCCCTTTCTATTGTTACTGTGCCAACGCTAGATGGGTGACCGTCGCATTCTCAACTTGCCTGTCTCCTAACACCTGGTTAAAATAGCTTTTTACTCTATTTTACTGTTTCTTATTGAGTATAGATGTGAGGTTACTGACGAGTAGCGAGTTTTCAAGGCAAAGTTCACTAATTTTTATTTAATTTTATGTGAGGTTACCATGCGAGGTGCTGTATTGGTTTGAGCGTTCTGGTTGCGATACGAAAACAAAGCAACTTTCGCCATGGTCGATGCTGGAATGGGTCAATCAGTTTGTTATCTCGAGCTTTAGCCCACCAACCCGCATTGTCAGCGTGGTTGTGTTACGGCCCAAGCTCCTCGTGTGTTTCCCCCATGTAGGAAGGCCTGTGCCCAGCAGTGGGACGTATATAGGCTGGTGATGAGGTTACCATCGCTCGTATCCACTTGTTGGCCTGCGTCTGAGGGTCGATGACGAGAGGCCAGCGACGGGAGTTGGACATCAGCACGGCAGACTCCACGGACAGGGGATCGCGGGGTAAGCCGTACATCTGCCATGTCCTAAATACAAAGATAACAATGAATTTATTTATTTATAATATAATGCACGTAAATAAACTCATTCACAAGAACGCGCCCTTAATTATGCGTTCTTTTTTCATACAACTAGATGACAAACAAGCTGAAGGCCCATCCGATGGTAGTTACCGCCGCCTATAGACACCTGCAATAACAAGGAAAAATTACTTGATATGGCAGGTGCGTTGTCATCCTGACGCCTAAGATGTAATGCCGTCCATGCCCAGTAATTACACTGGCTACCTTTCCCTTCAATCCGAAACACAGCGAACTGTTTCACGGCTGAAATATGAAAAGTGGTGGTACCTACCCAGACGACCCTACATATGGGTCTACCACCTAACGTGCACACATTGCAATTACAAGAGGTTTTATAATTATGTTTATTAGGAGTCTCATAAGATTCCTAAACATAATAATGATAATAATATTCATACACTCACACCTAATATCTAGCCCAAAGTAAACATCATTTCGAGGTTGTGTTATGGATACTAGATAACGGAAAAATAATGATAATAATATGTATATAAATATTAGGAATATACTAAATTAACATATAAACCTCTATGACTCGTAAACAAATGCTCGTACTCATCAGACAAACATTTGCTCCTACCGGGATTTGACCCCGGGACCTCTTGACCAAGTAGCCTGTATAGTAAGGGGTACAGACCACTCACATACATACATGCACGATGTTATTGCAATACTATTATAACAGTATTTCTAGTGGAAACTAAACTTATTAAAGAAGATGGTATGTTGGTATACCTGATCAACACGGGATCCCCAAGTATAGACAACGGAGTAGCGCCTTTCGTATGAGGTACTGCCACTTCCTATAAATTATAATATTAAGTTGGAATTCTTCAATTCAATAGACATCTACCCTCACAATGTCGAGACTATTCTTTTTCAATAATATCAATTTCAATTTTTATTTTAACACCATAATATTTATACGTGAAGCAAAAACTTTGTACTCCTTTTACGAAAATTAAGCGGACGGAGGAGTATGAAATTTCGCACACTTATAGTTTGAATAGAAAAGGAGTGAAGAATGCTAATATTTTTTTTTAATTATGCATAAAAATACATAAAGTCAAAAGTTAAAACATTAAATACATAAAATCAATAGTAAAAACATTAAAAACATGTCAAATTGAGAATAGATTAATGCTGTTTGTTATTGGTCTTCAATATGTTAAAATTACAATTTTGGAGTGTCTATGTACATTCGACCAAATTGAATCATGACCCACCTTAAGATCATTTTCCTAGTCACTCTATACAAAGTAGGTTGAAATTCGCTTGAACATACATTTTTTAAGTAACGAACCTGTTATCAATTTATTAGACACTGACAGTCACTGACAAGGCTATAATCGCTATGAAAAATAGATCGAAGTATTTGATTGATAAAAAGTTGGCCATTATAGGATTTGTTTATAATATTGTCTTAGATTTTTATATTATTCAATTCAATTTTGTTTTATGGCTTTTTTAAATTTTTTCAGACTACTACTTGACATATGACACATATAACGTCATTTTATTTTTAAAATTATAATAGTTTTTCTCAGTAGTGAAAAGAGTTTAGATTATGAACGACATCTTATTTAAAATTCCAATTGAGACTTTAGTGCAGTGATAACAAAGATTAAAATTGCATAGATCAAGTGGGTCATGATTCAATTTGGTCGACTGTACTTAGTTATTTAAGTTTGTACCCATCAAAAGTAGACCACCACCTTGCCGGCTATGTTATAGAGAGGAGGGAACAGATGCGCCGAGAAAAAAATCCAAGCTTTTGGAATTACATGTTGTACACGTGAAAGGAGATATTTCATATCCGGCCAAGTATATTACAGTATTTTAAAATATCAGAAAAAATCTCCCGAATCCGGGGAAAAAACCTAATAATTCATTTTCATGCATAGTGTGTTTGTATAAAAGTTGAAACTTTGCGTCGATTTCACCATTATTCACTATGGCAATATTGCGGGCGACATAGAAGTCAACTAAATATCATCATAGTGACATGATGAATATTTGTCTGTGTTGCAGTTTCTTTCTATAAAAATTCCTGTTTAGTACCACGCAACAAAGCGAATAAAAATAAAATGGACAATTGAACACTGTCCTGCATATTTTAACCTATTTTTCAGTATAGTGTACATAGACCTGGCCGGGTCTCCATACATTTTTGAAACATTTTTTTTTTAGCTGACTCACCCACTCCTCACTGGCTCACTGACCTCCATATGGTTCATCCACTCTGTGAGCAGTTCTCGTCGAAACTCGTCCGTAAACGGGGTTATATAGCCTACGGCACCTGAAACAAGCATGTTGGAGTTTTTTTAAAATAAAATAATGAAAATTTCAACATAATTTAACAAAGAAGCATTAGATTAAGTTTCTTAATGTTTATTACGTCTTCCTTCTTACATAAAGTCAGTATCGTGCTATGACAAAATAATAAAATTCCTAGTCCTACACTGACACCAATTACCGAGCCCAAATTAAGCATCTTGTGTTATGGATACTAGATAACGGAAAACATATTGAATATTCACATTTTAAATGTTTGATTTTGTGCCTTTATAACGCCTACTTCATTGTAAGAAATACAAAGAAAGAAAGAACACCATGAAAAAATTTACCCTCCAGGCGGAAATCGAACCCGCGTCTCCAGGGGTCCGGCCAAAAGCAAAAACCGCTACGCCACCGGAGCAGTAAGTGTAACCTACCAATTTCTTCACCGCATTCTACATTTTTTATAGTGCACAAAGCGGTGAATAGATTGGTAGGTTACACCTATTGCTCCGGTGGTTTAGCGGTTATTGCGTCTGGCCGGACGCCAGCAGACGAGGGTTCGATTTCCGCCTGAAGTATACAATTTTTTTATCGTTTTCTTACTTTCATTGGATTTCTTACAGGTTAGTTAGTATACCCTCATGATCACCAGCCTATATACTACAGGTTAGCTAGTTTAGTTTTTTACTGACAGGCGCTGATAAGTATGTCTCCAATCAGGTTGACAATATCCACATCCAACTTCTTGATAGTGCTAATCCAACGTACTCGCTCACTTGACAGTCCGTTCAGTAGTCTGGAATATTAAACGATTAAGTGGTTTAAGCGAGTTGGTTACGTGCCCAAAAGATTTTGTATTTGGAAAATTCTATTCTTGCTATACAAAGTATTTTGATTCATATGAAACCTTATAGCCCACATCATTAAGAGCTTATTGTGTAATGGATACTAGATAACGAAGAAATATCAAAAATATATGTATTTAAATAATATAAACATATAATGCATCCATGACTCTAAAACGAAAGCTTGTACACATCATACAAACATGGCAGATGTTTAGAAATACCTACTAGGATTCGAATCCCGTCGAGTACCTAGAGCCCTATAGGCCTAAAGCACATTCCAAAACCCTTACTTAAAAATCTAGTTAGTAGGTAGACCTTGTCACTTTGATTCACCAGATTTAACACTTTATAAGTAAATAATTTTCACTGTTTAATCATATATCTGTCGCAGCTGTCTGGTTAACTCAGCCACCCAATTGGACGGCTAGCCCGTTGATTGAACGCCGGCATCCAATCTAACGGCTGAAGTACAACTAGCCAAGTCATTGAGCGCAACGTTTAGCCAGATGGTTGAACGTCATGTCAGCCGTCTGCTTTAAATTAGCCATCCAATTGGACGCCTAGGCGGGTCGTTTAAATCGAAGAGCTTTTTTGTGACTGTTTGAGTGATTGGTAGGTTCAGGGTTATTTATTATGACCACTTAGAACCAAAGTGATGTCGGTTATAAATGGTCATAAAAAAATAACCTTGAACCTACCAATTAAACCAAAACTTTTCAGAACAACACGATCCATTCAATACGCCAAGTCTTGATTTCAAATTTAATTAGACGGCTGCGACATACACATACTTAATCCTGTTTAAAGAAACTATACAGACCTGTTAGCACGATCCATGCGCTCGAGACATTGGTTAATATCATCTTCCATCTTTTTCTTCTCTTCTTCCTTCTCTTGCAAATACGCGTTCAGTTTAGCGATGCCTTCAAGGAGCGCTTGCATCTTCGCTTTGGCATTTGCTAGCATGGCTGATGACAGAGGAATTCGCTTTAAATTTATTATCAAACATTGATAGGATGGGTATTCGTCTGGCCTATTTTTCCAAGCTCTACAAATATAGATTGAATGTCTTTATTTCGCCCGGCATTTGACCAAACACCACCTGATGTGAAGCGGTAAGAAGAGTCCATATGCGAAGACAGCTAGTGCAGTTTAGACACTGCTCTAGCCGCCTCTACCTTGCCGGCCCTAAAGGTGCTTTTTCACGCCTCTATGAAGGACCCCATGTTTTAGGAAGGAGGAAACACATGCGCTGGCAAAGAATTCCAAGTTCTGGAAGTACGACAAAGAAACGAGGCACTAAACTTCTTTGTGCGTGATGTTGAGGTGGAGACAGTGAATTGATGACAAAGAAGACCGGCACGCGTGCTCCTGAGCAGGAAGGGGGAAAGTGGGATAAGCTCGAAAAGCTCTTCAGAGCACTCTCCGTGTTTTTTTTTTCATACAAAGCACGGTAACTCATACAAAACAGAGATAAAACACATGCAATATAACAAAATGCGGTCTTATCGCTAGAAGGCACCTTTTGTTTTCCCATTGGCCGTGTATAGAACCCTACTTTCAGTACTGTTTCCGATCGAGTCTAAAGAAAATAAATACTAATATTACCTTTATAGCTAAATTCAGTGCAAGCCAAGAGAAATGTGCCCTTTATTTGCAGATAGTTTTAATGACGAATAATAGTAATTCTTTCGCTCTTTTCTTTGTCGAACTTCCAGAACTTGGAATTCTTTGCCAGCACATGTGTTCCCTCCTTCCTATGACATGGGTTTCTTTAAAAGAGGCGTGAAAAAGCACCTTTCGGGCCGGCAAGGTGGAGGCGGCTAGAGCAGTATCTGAACTGCTCTAGCTGCCTTCGCATATGGACTCTTCTTACCGCTTCACATCAGGTGGTGTGGAGTCATTTGTCGTGCTTTTTATAAAAAAAAAATGCATATTTTTATATGGTTTAAAAATTTTATATCTTTATCTTTACAAAACTGAAAGAAATTTAGTAAATATTGATATTGGGTTCAATCAAAATTGTAATCTCGAGCTCCTCCGTGCTCCGTGGTGCACGTTAAGCCATTGATCCGGTTATTACAGCATCCGCATTAACCCACCAACCCACACGGGGCCAGCGTGCTGGTGATATGGCCCAAACTCCTCATGCGTTCACCTATGTAGAAACGCCTGTGCTCAGCAGAGGGCGTATATAGACTGGTGATCATGAAGGTATAGTTTAGCTTATAACGGACATACAACTTTACTAGGTGGTAGACCCATATGTAGGGTCGCCTGGGTAGGTACCACCGCCTTTCTTATTTCAGCCGTAAAACAGTTCGCTGTGTTTCGGATTGAAGGGAAAGGTAGCCAGTGTAATTACTGGGCATGGACGGCATTTTATCTTAGGCCTCAGGATGACAACGCACCTGCAATATCAAGTGCTTTTCCTTGTTATTGCGGGTGTCTATAGGCGTACGGTAACCGCTTACCACCAGGTGGGCCGTCAGCTTGTTTGTCATCTAGTTGTATATCAAAAAAAACATATAGACTAGAAGAAATTCACAGGTTATTCCAAGTCCCCAGTAGCTGGTCAGAGCAGTTGTGAAAGATCGCGGTATCGACCAGCCCAAGGACAATTTCAATATTTTTCTAAATACAAGTTTCTGGTAATGACTTATATTTGACATACCCTCGACGGCAGCCAGGTCTTTAGTGGCTCGATCCAGGGCCTCCTTCTTGGGAGCAACCGCCTTATTCACGTGGTAGAACTTGTACATGGCGTGCACCCACATACACAGAGACATGCACGCTTTAGATACCTGTAACACGAATGTTTACGTCAACAATGGTAGTTTTGGACTTTAACGATTATCGTCATTGTCTTTTTTTATACCAATAAAGTGGCAATCAAGCTATTGGCCACCTGATTGGTAAGCGGTAACCGTTGCCTATTCACGCTTGAAACACCAGGGGTGTCACTGGCGCGTTGCCATCCGTGTAAAAACCTTTTCAATCCCTTTTTTAAGAACCCCATGCTGTACTAGTTCGAGAAAACCTCTGCAGGTAGCTCATTCCACAACCTGAGCGTACGCGGGAGAAAGTTTCTCTGAAACCGCACAGTACGAGCCAATTTTGGTTCCAACGTGTGAGGATGAATTCCATGCCGATGGCGAGCAGTGCAATGGTAGAAAGAGGCCGCGGGCATCATGTCAAATAATTCCTCAGAACACACCCTGTTATACAAAGTCAAGCCAAGTCTTGTTTCCTTTACTCAAAAAGTTTTACTATATGCAGATGATCACAAAACCATTTAAACTATAGACAAAAGCTTAGCCTTTCAACGGGAAATGAACAGACTAACAACGTTTTGCATTAATAATAGATTTTACCAAAAGAAACTTACCTATTGTTATTTTTTTACAAACTCTATTTTGATGTCAGCTGAGTGACAAAAGTAAAAACTTAGAAAAAAATGTAAATAACATCAAGTGGACCTGTAAACCGGTCGGTGTCGGACTAGCGCACGAAGGGTCTCGTCAATCCTCACTATTTCCACCAAAGATTCGCGAGGCGAGAATTAAAAATTTGCCATACAAATTTCAATTATCGTCTCGCGTCTCGTCTCGCCCCTCTAATGGAAAATCGCCTAGGGTTCGAAATCATATCAAATTTCACATTAAAATTTATACTCTATATCGGAAGCAATACGGTTAATTTTTACACAAACAAATATTTCAATTCACGCCTCGCATATTCTCGTCAATCCACACTGTTTCCAGCAAAGATGCGCTCGGAGAGAATTTAAAATTTGCCATACAAATTTTAAATCTCGTCTCGCCTCGTCTCGTCTCGCTCCTCTGGTGGAAAACCACCTTGATACCCTGTATACAGTGAAACATAATAGCCAATTTAAAAAACATATCACCTTCAAAATCTTCATGGGCTCATAGTCCGGATTCTGTATGAACCGCTTCAGTTTCTTGATCATGTCTTCGGTGATGGATTCCTTGTCATACTTCATGAGGGACTCTAAGAACGCTGTAGGATCAGCCAACATTTGGGAGCCGGGCTTCCAGTAGTTCAGTACTTTTTCGCCATAAGATGCGCCGGGTTCCTGCAATTATGATCCTTATTAAAATAAGACTAAAATGTTGAATTGATTGTCAAATAAAATCTAGTTCCTTGTAGTAATAACATTATTACTGTAGGTCCAAAACGTTGCGCACCAGCTTTTTAATATTTTCAAATGAAAAAAAAATTAACTGTGGATATTACAAGCTAAAAACAAAAAGCTATTTAAATCATCATTAACATTAACGTTAACTTTACAACCCAGTCTGAAGAATACTTTAGCACTAGAGTTAATGAAAAAAAATTATCCCGTCATTTTGAGAACTGACCAGAGCAGCGAGCATGAATCTTAATCAACTAAATTTGACATTAAAAAGTCGGTATAATGGTTTCTTTCGTACAAATTTTGACAGTAAACTGTTTTTGTCGAGATTCGTCAAATTTCGGTATCAAAAGATTCATGTATCGATAAATATAATACAATTAGATTCAAGTAAGGTGACAGCGGTCCGTCTATGTAGCAAGTCCGCAGAGAAAGCCAAAATGCACTGAGATGCATCTATTATTATTTCGTGACTCATTTCATTATCATAATGAGATGCTGTATATTTTTTATACACCTAGATCACAAAGAAGCGGACTTTCCACTTGGTGGTAAGCGGTTACCGCCGCCTATAGACAGCTGCAATAACATGGAAAAATCACTCGATATTGCAGGTGCGTTGTCATCCTGAGGCCTAAAATGAAATGCTGTCTATGCCCAGTAGTTACACTGGCTTCAATCAGAAACACAGCGAACTTTTTCACGGCTAAAATAAAAAAGGCGGTAGTACCCACCCAGTCGACCCTAAATACGGGCCTACCACCGAATTTTCTAAAAATCAAGTATCTTAAATTCTGTTTCAATTTTTGCCCTAAAACGCCAATCCATGCACGTGGACACTGTGACGTAACCAAGCACTGATAGGCTGCCATGATGGTTTAGTTTAAATCGTTTTCCTTTTGACAGCGTCTGATGTTAACAACAAGTGACGTCATAGACGTTTGTCGTTTCACGCGACCCGAGAGTGACTCAATAGATTTTTTAAAAATTATATATTATTTGAATGCCGTAATAATAATACAAACTATTGTGTTTATAGGATTTTTATCCTAAAACTACCACTACGCGAACTAAGTCCGAAACCGCATCTGTTGCACTTCGCAGCAGATGCATTATTAATATAATAATGGGATAGAGCAAGTTAGCAATAAGTTTCGTTACTTATTATATTTTTTAGTAATTTAGTCTTGTAGCAACAATCAAATAATAAGCTAGGTTTTTTTTATACAACTAGATGACAAACAAGCTGACGGCCCACCTGGTGGTAAGGGATTACCGCAAACTATAGACACCTGCAATCAGAAGGAAAAAAATACTTGTTATTGCAGGTGCGTTCTCATCCTAAGGCATATGTAAGATGAAATGCCGTCCATGCCCCGGAACTACACTGGCTATCTTTCCCTTCAATCCGAAACACAGCGAACTATTTCACGGCTGAAATAAGAAAGGCGGTGGCCTACCCAGAGGACCCTACATACGGGCCTACCACCCAGTTAATTAAAATTAAAATAATAAGTTATTATTTTTTCATTAGTAATCTCGCCCGCCATAACATAATTCGCGTCAGAATTATATTTTAATTTCAATAGTCAAAATCGCTATTAATTACGCAGTAAAACGTGGTAAAACTAGTAGGTTCGCTATTATGTACGCAGTAAAACGTGGTAAAACTAGTAGGTTCGCTATTATGTACGCAGTAAAAGGTGGTAAAACTAGTAGGTTCGCTATTATGTACGCAGTAAAACGTGGTAAAACTAGTAGGTTCGCTATTATGTACGTAGTAGAACGTGGTAAAACTAGTAGGTACACTATAAAATACCTTAATTGGTTTAATGTCAAACACAACGCATAGCGACTCTATAACCAGCACCACTCCCGCGGGCGGTTTCTTCATAGCTTTCACTTCAACGACATCGTTTCGGTTCAGCTCTTGCAGCGCTTTTTCGGCCGCAAGCAGCGCTGGCAGCGCTTCGTCTGTTACAATGAATATTATAATATTAGAAGCAGGAATAAGTAGTTGAAACTTAAGCATCTCAAAGGTCGTATCTATAAGCGGATGTGTGGTACCTACGTAAAGTACAGGCTGGTTGGTTGCTTAGTCGCTATTAAATTTAATAAATTGCATGACATCAATTTGGATATATTTCATAACAGTATTTATAGCATAAAAAGAGTACCTACTTACTGTTAAAAATGATGACATCATTACGATCGCAACTCGCAAGGTTATATGTCTTCTACACAACAAGGTTACAATGTTTACTAATTGTGAAAGCTTGTATTTGGTTTGTCGTTACTATTGTTGCTTTAAAAATTTATTAGCTGTAAGCTCACATACTAAAGCCATATAATTCAAATATCGAAAATCATACCTACAATGAAAGGGTCGCAGTGATTCGCGACGATATCATTCACTCAACCTGTGAGATAGGTCTCCTATTATGATGCTCTGACACACACATGCAGTGTTACACACAACTCTTCATCCGTGTATAGTATATTTCTTTCGTTTTGGCCCAAGATGTAAACAAACACCAAACTTATAAAAATTTCGTAAACTTTTAACAATCCACTAGTTCAGCATAACACACATTGCACTTATTGAAAGCTGCTTTGCTACAACATGCACGAAATAATAAAATATTCACAAAAACATTAAATGCACCCAATACTTAAATAGAGCATTGAAAAAATGTGACCTTGGATGTCAAGCTTTTTTTTAATTTGATCATAACAACAGTATAGAGTGGTTTTTTAGTTTAAATGATCAAATAAACTGTTTTGGTTATTTGCGTCTTTAAACAGTTATAGGTATTTATTTATTCTTTGTATCACAAAAATGGATTTAAATGGCGGATTTATTGCTAGATGCTTACGTTATTATTTCAGTTATATTTGTTCAAAATAACTATTCCAGACATTTCCGAACTAAGGATTTTCCCATCACTAGCTGTGTCCTAAACGTCAGAGTCGCCATATTTGTTGACATCTTGGGCCCAAAGGGAAAAAATAGGATAAAATGTGTCTGTGCCAGTTGAAGAATTTGGATGCAGCGGTGGAGGTTCGCTTGTCTGTGATAAAACACATGTCGAGTTTAGTGGTCCACGATTATGACAGATGGCCATGTTTAGGTCATCTGCCTTCGTTTTCATTAACGTTCCGCTTACACCGTGTATAAATAGTTAAATACCCAAGTCCCTCTGCGCGTCTTCCGCCATAGCGGTGGTTTCTTTAGCCATAGCCTCCGCTATACACTGCTCCCTTTCCACTTTGATCCGGGCTTCTTCTGCTATAGCCTGGAAATTAAAAATAATTAATACAATTCAGGCAATGACCACCAGCGCTCACGTGGGCATTGACCATAGATTATTTCATACAGACGCTATCCAGAGGCGCTTTAAAACTCCACTTCTTTCCGTTTTAAAAGAACAATAAATTCCAGCTACCTAGTCAAAAACTGCTTTACAGTCAATCTATTAATAAATTTCTGCCCGGCAACAAATAATCATATTTATGTTAACTTCGAGTTGGCATACAAAATATTTCGGTGTATATCTATCCTATCGAATATAAAAATAATCGTCTAAAGCAGATCACTCAGTAAAAAGTTTTGAGTCGACTTGATAAGCTCTTCCTATTTCATTTCGTCGAGAAAAATGCCATTTCTTTGTCAATGGTCAACACTAACCGTATCAACAGCGATCTGATCTATCACCATCCTCGTCTCTTCGGCCGCCTTCTCCATCATCGGCTTCAATTCAGCCAGCTCTATTTGCAGCTGTTTTACTTCTACTTCTGTTTGGTTTAGTTTATTTAGACCTGCATTAAGACTATGAAATCTATACTTTGAAACAAATAGAGAGATTTGTGTTAAAAATTTTGTGAAATAAGGTACCTAATTAATTAATAAATAATTAATTGATTGAATAAATAAGATTACTGTCACACTAAGAATTGGTTATAACACTTATTATTAATATTTTTTTAAATACTATGATATACTTATATGTGTTTAAAAATGAGTATTGTAAAAGTTGTTACAAGCATGTAATTCCTAGTTAAGATGAATGAAGAGCGCATTATCCTAGAACTAGTTTGATTTAACTTAATAGTTTGATTTAACCTAATTAATAAACATGTTTTACTTATTCAACTTGATGACAAACAAGCTGACGGCCCACCAGGTGGTAAGTGATTACCATCAAGGAAAAAATTAGTTGGTATTTCAGGTATATTGTCATCCTTAGGCTGAGGCCTAAGATGAAATGAATGCCCAATAATTACACTGACTTACTTTACCCTTCAATCCGAAACACAGTAAACTATTTCACGGTTTAAACAACAAAGGTGATGGTAGTTAACCATACGACCCTACATGCAGGTATGTATTGTTGTTTGTTACTAATACAGAATTGTATTGGTATCATTGCGCTATAAAATGAATGAACGACAACTCACCAGTCTTGAGCGCGTTGGACTCCTTTACAATCGCGGATCGTTTCTTGCGGAACATTTCGGCGTAAGCGCCCAGCATCTCCATATAGGACATAGGCGTGACGTAGTTGAGCCGGTTGAGCCGCGCTAGGAAGCGCGCGCTCGCGTCCACTACCGATTGGTGGGCGAAGCAGCATACTGACTGTACGTCAAATAATAGTGTACTGTAGTCAGCTTCTATACAGGCTGGTGCCGTCAATACGACAATAAATTAAAACATGGATCATATTAGTTTACAGAAATGTTTTCCCCCTTTCAAAAACATCTTATTCAATTGATAATTTCATAACATTTCTATGAAATAATGCAGCCTATGTTATACTATCTCATACAAATGTCATGCAATTATCAAATGAATAAGATGTTTTTGAAAGTGACAAATTATTTCTATGAACTAATATAGCCCCTGTGTCAATTTATTGTCGTATTGACGGCACCACTCTGTATAAATAAAAAGGAATGTTTGCAAATATACAAGCCCTTTGTTGATTACTTTCTTACAAATATATTGTGATTTAAAAAAAACGAGCATACGTCCACAAACTATAAAGATACATACGGCTTCCCTAAAGGTAAACGGTAGATATGGACGCTAAGACTTTAGGTTAGTTGGCTGAAAGTATACGTATTACGTAGACTATCTCAAAAAATTAAGAAAACTCATGGTAACTACTCGCAGAGCTACCGTCGTCGGCCGGCTAGCGCCCTCCGCCCCGTCTCGTCTGCGCCCGCCACGATACTAGAACTTTGAACTACGATATCTTTTAAGATATTCATTGAAATCAAACGATGTGAAGAACAATTTTGTTCAAAATTAAATACTTGTAATGAATAATGTATTTAGTTTGATAAGGAATAATAGCGTGTTTACAAAAATACTTTCGCAGATAATGCATTACTTATTTTACAACAAATTTGATTACCAAAAAAAAGCTATAGTGAGTCAGCCTCACAAGATAGACATAGGCTGTGACATACTTTTATAGAACTTTTAAATTAGAACAATTACGTTACACATGATTTTGGCGTAACTTTTACCGTTTACGCAGCGCACGCAATGAAAGCTCTATGAAGACCGTTTTATATTTTTCATTGATGCGCCGTCCTATTGGTCACACATATACACACACGCACACGCACACACACACGGCTCCTCCGATCTACGACCATCTATACACGGTAAACTAAGTTAGTAACTCACCACCATAGCTTCTATGACTCGATCCGTGGTCTGAAGTTCCCCCATATAGTCGAAGAAGTGACTAGCGACCGACTCGAGGGCGGACTTAGGCCACTCGCTGAACCAGTCGATGGTGCAACAGGTGACTAGCGACGGGAACTGACGGAGGCGGGCGCGGAATATCTGTTGAAAGAACATACAATTTGCTTTTAAAATGAAATTGAAAATATCTTTATTCAACTAGGCCGCCTAAGAAGCAGTTTATGCTGTACTCGTTCGAGAAAACCTCCACGGGGAGCTTATTTCACGACCTGAGACTACGCAGGAGAAAGTTTATCTGAAACCGTACAGTACGCGACCACTTTAGTTCCAACGTGTGAGGATGAACTCCCTGCCGATGCGCGATGATAGAAAGAGGCCGTGGATATCAGATAGAATATTCCGTCAAAACATACCCCGTTATGTAAACAGTTGAACACACACAAAATCTCTGCTTAAGCACTAAGGGTTCAATACCGATTGTGAGCTCGGGATCATCGACAATTCTCATAATGTGTTCTTAAACCACGACAAATGGCCCAAGCTGGTATCTAGGTGATATCAGTCAATATTGAGGAAGGTGTTATTTGATGTTAGACACTAAAAAGTCTCTATAAAAAAATATCCATTCTAGAAATTTTCATGTCTTGGAGCGAGGATCAAAACCCATGGAGGGGGATTTTAATAATTTTTATCTCGCAAGCTATTTTTTATTCTTAACGAGGTAGCCCGTTGACATTATTTCTGTGGTGGCAGGCTTAGGTAAAATGGTGGTAGATGGACAGGCAGAATTTTAAAAAAGCTGTGTTTCTACTAAACAAAATTTTTGCCCGTAGGGGGACCTCTATATGTATGTCTGCGGGTGGTCTCAGCCGCAAGAGAATAGAGGCGGTAAGATTATAATTTATAAATAAAATTAAGGTTAAAGATACTATGGTAAAGTACCCACCTCCCCAACAGGACTCATAACGACCACAATGTGCAGATTGCTGCGCACGCGGCGTTGATAGCAAGCGAACAGGTTCGTCTTAGTGGCGGGAAGGTTCATCTCCATCACAGCGTGACGGACAGACATGTAGATTTTGTCTAAATCCTCCGCTTCGTAGATGTTGGGGACGTCGCCGGAGCTTAGGATGTTGTTGAGGTCTTCGAGGAAGGATTCCATTTTGATCTGTGAGATAGTGAATATTAAATGAATAACATCACATTTTATTAGACCCTGACACATAAAATTAACTAAATATAATAATAATAATAATATTCATAAACTCACACCTATTATCTAGCCCAAAGAAAGCATCATTAAGAGCTTGTGTTATGAATACTAGAAAACGGAGAAATAATGATAATAATATGTATATAAATACTAGAAATATACTAAATAAACACATAATCCATGACTTGTACACAACTGCTCGTACTCATCATACAAACATTTTTTTTTTATACAAAGCACGATAAATGACTCAACACCACCTGATGTGAAGCAGTAAGAAGAGTCCGTCCATTTGCTCTTACCGGGATTCGGACCCGGGACCTCTTGACCGAGTAGTCTGTATAGCAAGATGTACAGACAACACAACGCAAAAACCAACCACAGCAGTCACAAGTCACAACTACACAACCAATTTACGATTTACAGTTACACAAAACACGTACGCTAGTGATGTGACAATGACAGTGGATACGATTATCAACAACATATCCGGATAACGTGGCAACAACAGCATATATTATACAATTTCAGAACAATAAGAACTTTTATAAAAGAATATGCTAACCCCTACGGGTAATATAATACCTACTTTTGTGTTTAAAAGGAGGCCCCAACCACTGTAATTTATTGTTAATATTTTAATGAATAAAGCACTTATTATTATTATTATTACCTATGTACTAACGAAACTACTATTAAACATAAAACTATTATTTTTCGTAATTGTTTAATACGTATTGTAGAGTCGACCACAGAAGTAGCTGAACACTTTAGTACCATGTCACACCGATCTTGACGTAATTTATAGTTGCTACCGTACTATATTGATGCTAGAGTCGTTGTCACATGGTACTAAAGTGTTCAGCTACTTCTGTGGTCGACCGTACTATTTTATTTTATTGGAAAAATGTAAAACCAGTTTTCTGTCCTATTTCAAAGGAAGACGGAATAAAGAATAAAGACGATTTTTCGTAGTCTAATAAAAAAGTAACTATTGGCAATTTTTAGTTACAATATAAAAATTAAATAATACTCACTCAACTATAATACTGTTTTTGGAAAATCCTCTAAATACTTTTTAGGCTAGCATGACTTGCATGGTTGTCCCATTAGAATCGATTTGTTTGTTTCCGATATTATAGACTTGAGAGTTTATATGAAAAGCAGTGCGACGTTATAGGACTGAATCTACAGTGCGCGATGCGAGAGCGGTGCGGGGCGGGATGATTTTTAAATGTTAGAAATAGTTATAATTCTTATAACTATTTCTAACATTTAAAAAAAAAGTTGTGTCTTATGTAACCGGTGGTTCTCTATTTTGTTTCATTAATTTTTTATTCAAAATCTTACCTTAATCATCAGATGATAACTTGCCAAGCAAGCTTTGCTTGCAATTCAAGGAGAAGAAATGGGAGTAGCGTTGCGGGGTCGGATAACCGTTAAGTGGTCCTTTTTAATTGCACCGTTACATTTTGTTATACAACTTGATGATAAGCAAGCTGACGCCGCCGCAGTGGGCAAAAGAGGCGCCAGTTTGCACGACAGGTACCTCTTCGGTACATCCATGACTTACACATAGCACGGTCCAGCAGACGACATAACTTGTTATCCCCCCCTCAGATAACCAGCATGCGTAGGCATTTCACAGGCCAAAAAAATGTTAGGTTCGGAGTGCAGGTTGGGGAGCCTCCTATTGGCTGCATGGAGCAGTGGATGCATTGTCGGGATCGCTTGTTGCATTCCTTGCATTGCATTGCGTCCTGGGCGACTACGAACTCATCATCCGCTCTTATAGTACTTTTATCTCACGAAGCGACGTGCAGTGACAAGCGCTTTACTTGTGGTAACCAAGTGTCAAACACGCTGCGAATGTGTACGTGAATACGAGTAATAATTTTACTTTTATCAAATGTGAATTTGAATCTGAATTTGAATTACTTTTTTTTTTAAGTTTAGTACCTTAATAATACATAAAATAAATAGATAAGTAAATAAAAAACAAATCAAGATATTTTGTAGATTCTTAAACATTAAGAACAGAATAAAATATGACCGTGTCACTTGTGAATATTTATTAAATATCATCAATCAGAATCACTCGAAAAATTATCAGTAATTTTATCCTTTTCTTCCTGCACTTTGAAAAGTTTTACTCAGCAACGTCTCGCCTTGAATATTTTATTTCCTTTTTTGTTTATAAAATAAAATAAATAAAATAAAATAAAAAAATTTAAAACTTTTTTTAAAAATTAATGCCTTTATCTTAGGTAACTAACCATATAAAATAAACATAAAAAAAAACAATTCAAAAATACTAAATTAACCTCACTATGACAATGGATGCTACCTGAAGCGACGCTTGAACAAAGATCCCCTAATACATGTCTTGCTTCTCCAACACTACATATTATATGTAGGAAATTTGTACCAACATTTAAAGCTTAAAAGTATGCCGCCATATTAAAATGACTGCTAAATGTTTGCGTTATATTGGTCAACCTGTTTCCGGCCCGCCATTATTAATTTGTTCATATTGTTGTTGTGATTATTTTTTATGAATACTTTATTGATATTTTGTGGTATTTAACTTCTAATATTGGTAGTAAAATAGTAAGAAAATGTGAAATATGTGGCATTAGGCAAGTAAGCAGCAGACATTCTGATGTATTTTTGGCAAGATTACCACTTGACCCGGAGAGGTAAACTTTTGTCCAAAGTTTTTATATTACGAGTTAGGAAGTAGCATAATTAATTTAATTTAATGTAATTTAAATGAAAATAATAATATATTGTTTGTGTAATATCGCAATATTATGCATGATAAATATTAGCTAAAAATCAAAATTCAATAGTGATGTTCCTAACTTATCGATAACCAAATTTTCTCTAGATGTCGATTAAGGGTCAAGTCAGCTGGAAATGAAGACTTAGCGTACCTGCCCCTACAAAAGTTGAATGACATATATTGAATGATTGAATGTTTATTTGTGGCAACCATTTCTCACGAACTGCTTATAATACAAAAGGCAACTGATTAAAAAGAAATGCTATTCCAACGCAAAATCTCAATATGCCGCTATCTGATCAAATTCTTTCATCGTTCCCTATGTCTATTCAAGCAAATAAAAAAGATGAAGGTATTTATTTATATGAAAGCAAAAAATGAAGCATCGTTCGGATTTTTAACTCTCTCAAATCAGTTAATAAATATTTTATCTGATACTTTTATAGAAATTTCTGCTGCGTGTACAACAAAAAATACCGAGAATTCGATCATTAATCTCACAGGAAACCTCAACTCGGTTACACAAATATCGATGCAAAAACAAGTTGAAGTAAAACCTTGTTTAGAAGTAAAAACGAAAATACGAAGGTAAAATGTATGAAACCCCCAAAAATAAAAAACAAGTGGAAGTAAAACCTTGTTGCAAATTTTTTTCGCGGCTTGCGTTGCATTTTTACCTTTTTTGTAGTAAAATTTAAAAATGTATCGAATTTCTTTATTATATTCACTCATCTTGACAGTACGAAAAACAAATGAAAAACACACATTTTCCCTAATTTGAATTTGGAATTATCTTTTTTAAAATCTAAACTTTTAATGATACCAAAACCAGCCAGATACAAATAGTACAGCCAAAGAGCCAAGGGATCCGTCGAAGGTATAAGCAACCTTTAGCCTTTTATTTTGTTCAAGGCACTATTTCATCTCAAAATCTATCAAGCATAATAAAGGAACTCATCAATGCTGTTAGTAATATAGGAATGACGGATCTCACTACAGTATGTGCTCAAGGTTTAACTAATTGCGGAGCACTAACATTGCTTAAAAAAATTTCGCACTTGGCACCATCCGCCAATCATTTTTTAATAAATGGGACAAAAGTTTTACTGTTTATGGCGTTCGTCATTTGTTCAAATCAATTAGAAACAACTTTTATGAAGCTGGAACTATGAAATTTAATAATAAAATAGCTAAGTGGCAACATTTACTCGATGCAGGAACAATAAATACTAGATTTCTATACTTTCATAAAATTTCGTGCACATTGTTATATCCGAAGCTAAGACAAAAAATGAAAGTCAAATATGCGGATCAAACACGGAGTAATACATTTTCAGCCATTTTAAAAATGATTTCAGTAAAACACAATAATACCGAGTAACTACGGTACAGAAGTTGGAAATTCATCTGACGTAATAAGGGATTTGAATAACTTAATGGACGTGACCAATGGCCCAGCTTATTCCAGAGATATCATTAAAGGACGTCGAGAAAAAGTATCTGACAAGTCCAATCATTTAGAACTATGGAATAATTTCCTTCAAAAACTGGAGTCAACGGAATTCATAAAGTCTGACAGCAGATTAACAAATGTTAGGGGTCTTATCATGACCATAAATTCTCTGAAAGATATTTATCATTTTTGTGAAAGTCAAGGATTTAGGTATTTGATTTTGCGTTCACTTAATCAAGATGCGCTTGAAAATCTATTCGGCCTGATAAGACAGAGTAGCCCTACAAATCAAAACCCAACCTGCTCACATTTTATTAGTGCACTGAAATCCATCTATATTTCCGGTACAAAAGCACTCCATAACCAAAGATCTAATTGTGAAAACGATTTGAACAAGTTATTGTTTGTAAATTTCATTAAAGATTCGGTTTCTTTTAAAGAAAAATTAATACCAAACATTACAGAAAATGCTAGTGAATACTGTTGTTGTAACTTAACATTGGCCACTAAGGTTTATGAATGTCTTTTGAATTCATGTGAAGGAGAACGTCAAGTTTGATCTTGTCATGAAAATATTCTAACTCTGTTTTGTCTGTCTGTTTTTATGAATAGATTATTATATGGTTTTAGAATACCAGATATCGAGAACCATACGAGCTCTTTACTGGACCTTCTGCTGACTACGCGTCCGGACGGATATACCATCTCAGTGGATGCGCCTTTAGGCTCATCGGATCACTGCCTCGTCCGGACCCAAGTGCGCAACGCGCGGCCCGATGCACCCCGGCCCGCTAGGTGGCGTCGCGTGGCATTACAAGTCAGCAGACTGGGATGGGTTGCGTGAATTTTACGCATCGTACCCGTGGAAGCAGCTCTGCTTCGCGTCAGATAATCCTGATACCTGTGCAGCAGCAGCCATTGAGACTATACTGGCGGGTATGGAATGTTACATTCCTAACACGCTAGTGGCCGCAGGGGTTAAGAGGCGGCCGTGGTTTAATCGGCCATGCAGGGAAGCTCGCATTAGCAAGCAAGCTGCGTTTCAGGCTTGGACCACGGCTCGAGTCAATCAGGATCCAAACATCTCTGACGTGAAGCGGAAGTTAAATGCTGCTTCGAGGTTCTGTAAAAGAGTGATTGCCAGAGCGAAATTAGATTTTGTCGGCAGAATTGGCAATCGGCTTGCAAGATACCCTTCTGGGAGTCGTGCTTTCTGGTTACTCGCCAAAGCTACCGAAGGAAACTTTTGTGGGTCGTCCTTGCCACCACTCCGTAAGCCTGACGGAAACTTGGCCCACAGCGCTAAGGAGAAAGCCGATTTACTGGGTGTTCTCTTTGCCTTGAACTCGACTTTGAATGAAGGAGGTGCTGTACTACCTACCATACCCTGGTGCGGCAACTCTATGCCTGAGATCTCCATTACGCAACGGGAGGTACGGCGTAAGTTGTTATCTCTGGATATTCATAGGTCGAGCGGGCCAGACGGTATACCGGCAGTGGTACTGAAGCAGTGGTCTCCTGAGTTGTGTCCTATTCTGACGCGCCTTTTCGCGCTTTCGTACTCCACCAGGCAAATTCCGTCTTCGTGGAAGACTGCCCATGTGCATCCTGTGCCCAAGAAGGGCGACAGATAAGATCCATCGAATTACAGGCCAATCGCTATAACCTCCCTTCTTCCAAAGGTGATGGAGCGCGTCATAAATACGCAACTCCTCAGGTACCTAGAAGATCACGACCTAATCAGCGACCGCCAATACGGCTTTAGACATAATCTCTCGACGGGTGATCTTCAACTGTACCTAACACACCGCTGGGCTCTTGCCATTGAGAGTCAAGATGAGGCATTGGCTGTTAGCCTAGATGTAGCGAAGGCGTTCGATCGGGTCTAGCACAGGGGTCTTCTTTCGAAGTTATCAACTTACGGGCTACCTGAGGGGCTCTGCAAATGGGTCACTAGCTTTTTGTCCGGCAGATGCAAAAGAGCCGTCGTTGATGGCAGTTGCTCGGATAGCATAGACATTAACGCTGGCGTCCCGCAAGGCTCGGTGAACGGTGTTCTTGCTGCATATCAAAGATATGCTGTCTATTGACGGACTACATTGTTATGCAGATGACAGTACTGGTGACGCTTACTATACGAGTCGTGCTAATACCCCTCGGTCTACTGTGGAGAAAAGTCGCGGTCGACTTGTGTCTGAAATCGAGAGTTCTCTAGTCAGAGTCTCCGATTGGGGACGACTAAACTTAGTCCAATTTAACCCGACGAAGACACAAGTCTGCGCGTTTACCGCTAAAAAAACTCCATTCGCTGTGTCTCCACGATTTCTTGACACACACCAGAAAGCTGAAAGCGATTTAGCGTACCTAGAAAACCAACCGACAGTATATCTTAGTGGCTATGTTGCCTATAGACTGTCAAAAAACAAAAGTTGTAAAATATGTCACGATTTATTAAAACTTAAATATAATGTTGATCATCCAATATATAAATATATAAGCCTGCGGGAGTGGTGGCCTGAAAAAAAATCTTTAACGTACCCAACTATTCAATTATATCACACCATCGAGGAAGCAGTAAACTGTTTTCAAAAAAACATTCAAACAATACACCAAGAAAACGTCGGAAAATTTTAATTAGGAGGCAGTGTCAAATTTAAAATGAGGAAACAATAAAAACTGAAGAACATGCTGCCAATGCCTTTAAAATTGCTCAACTACGAAGCGCGGCAAAGTAGCGTTGTGATTCCTTTTTATTGTGTATGTAATTTCCATATTTTCTTTATTAATATATTTCAAAGTACCTATTTTTACTTTTCAGTTATTATGGTAAATGAAATTCAGTCTACTTTCAACAAAAAATAAGAATTGTCACCTGAATAAACCTAACATAGTTTTGTCATCCTCAATACGGATTAGGTACCTATAAAATAAATTCTTTGTGGTTGTATTTGTTTTAATTTAATTAGTGATATACAGCCAATCTTAATCTCCAATTTATCGATATCGATAAAAAACATGATTCGGGTGCGTCAAGCCCTATTATATTATCTCATCCATAGACATTAACATATCTGTGCCAAAGACTAAAGTCAAAACCTAGCTATTATTTATTATGTTGGCACCGTTAAATATTCTTGGTACAAACCCCCTACATAGTTTGGTTCAGGGCCAGTAGGAAAGTGCCGACTCTTATAACGTAGTGTTAATATCCTCTTTGTTAGACGGCACTGAGAGCTCCTGTGCTTACCTACACATTCGCAGCGTGGTTGTATACTAGGTTACCACAAGTAAAGCGCGCGTCGCTTCGTGAGATAAAAGTAGTAAAGGGTAATGGGTTCGGAGCCGGCTAATCTCCAGCATAGTGCGTCTGCATCGGGCATTGTACGGCCGCACAAACCCGTAGCCCTGCTTTTGTGGAGTCGGGGGCTCGGCGCATTGCACATTCTGCGCTGGGCTGCGACCTGCGAGGAAGAAAATCTCTATAAAAATTACCCCTGAAGAGACCCAGTTGGGGTCAGCGGACCTTTGGTTCATCGGAAATGTCGAGCTCTGCTCCCGCGGGGGACACTCTGGTTTCCGAGTGTTGTGGGTCGCTCTCGGAACTCCTCTGTTCATCAGATGAGGCAGGAGACGCGGTGTTTTGACAAGAGGAGAACGGGCTGCTTGTCGGCTCGTGCGAAGTTTTGCCTTGTCTGGCAGTTCTATCTCCCACGAGAAGTCTATCTCTCGTAGATGGTCTTTTTAGG
The DNA here is from genome assembly GCA_947347705.1 of Nymphula nitidulata. Taxonomy (NCBI): domain Eukaryota; kingdom Metazoa; phylum Arthropoda; class Insecta; order Lepidoptera; family Crambidae; genus Nymphula; species Nymphula nitidulata. The sequence goes on from OX374636.1 coordinate 16,367,186, forward strand.
CGGTCACGCGCGGCGGGGATCCCTGTATGACAGGCCCTCGTCGGGCAACGTATTACCCTCTCTGAGAGGGCCAAGGAACTAAGCCACTGAGGTCTAGGCGGAGAAGAGCTCACCATATAAAAAGCCCCAAGCCTAATCTCGAAGTGTAGTGATAGGCTGAATGGCCACAGGTAGTCTGGTCATTAGGAGTGAAAGGGAGAAGAGCGAGAACCAAAAGCGAGAACCCTATACTATATAAGTCCGGCTATTTAGAGGAGAAAAAGGAGGTAGCTAGACTTTGGAGCAAGGGACAGTCTGAGATGGAAATCGAGTCAGATGGGTCAGGATACGGGACCCCTTGTGCCGCACGGCAAGCAGCTTCAACCACTAAGTTTCTAAAGGAGGGAAACGAGTCGGATAACCCTATGCCGGCTAGGAACACACGCAGTCGATCTACTTTCGGTAAAAGAAAGAGGAAAGAGACAAGCAATGGCAAAGCCGTAGTGACTCATCATCCACCGAGTCGGTGATCTTTAGGCCAACATCTGCTGCGCCAGATGTACTGCCAAAAGAGGACATGGACAAGCACCAAAACAGGAAGAGAGGGAGAGTAAAAGGGTAGATATTGCGGAGGATATTACAGCTAAGGAAATTGCCGATTTATTTAGAGAACTTACCGGGGGAAAAGGGAAGAAAAATCCCCGACAAATTGGACCAAGACATTGACGACCCATCAGCCAATATTGAGATGGGCAGACAAGCTGTCAAGGTATTTGAGACCATGCTTGAAAAGTTCCAGAGACTGAAAGGCAGCGTAAAAGGCGAAATGAAGCGAGCCTGTGTTCTAATGGGTGAAGTCATGGACAGGATAGGAGCACCGACTATTAGGGAATAGACCATAATGCTCAACCGGGAGAACGACCACATCAAGAACGAAATGAGGATGATGAGGGAGAGGACGGAACGTATAGAGAAAGACCTGGAAGAATGCAGGTATCAATTCATGTGTAATAAAGCTGCGGCAGATAAGCCTCCAGTGGCTCCTCTGGACCCATGCCTTCAGGACAAGCAGTAAGAGAAGGACTAAGACAGGCTACGGGCGAAAATTCTTGCGTCCGTCCGAAATATGATGGATGCCAACACAGAGTCCACCCTGAGAATACTTCCGCCACTTACGGCCGAACCCAACCTCAGATCGCCTCTTGCAGCAGACGGTAGACGCCAAGCTGTGACTAAAGTGGCTCACATAGAACCTACTGAGAAGGACAAACCCGAGAAAGGGAAAGAAAATGTAAGGAAAAAGAGAAGTAAAAAGAATGAGGAGAGAGAGGTCCGACCAAGGACTGAAAATATCCCTCTCACGAGTACCCTGCCGATTCAACCATCGACCTCTGCTGCAGCACAGGATAAAGAGGAGAAAGAAGGGTGGAATACGGTAGTGGGAAGGAACACCATAAGAAAAAAAAACGAAAAAGCAGGCTAGGAATCTACAGGAGGAGGCACACAGCAAGATCAACGGGAAATTCAAAGGTAGCCCCGAAGTACCCAAAAAGAGATCACGGCAGCCTTTGCGAAAGGAAGACTGCAGCAGTGGTAGTCGACATTTTGCAGTCCGAAAAAGAAAAGAGCCTGACATACGCCGATGTCATGAAAACAGGCAATAGAGAAGGTCAAACTGGGGCTCACCGTCATCAACTTCAGGAGGTCGGTCGCGGTGGCACTTGTTCTTGATCTCCCCAAGGAGGCCGGTGTTGTTGAGGCACAGAGGTTTAAACAGACTTACAAGGAAAGGCTCCCCATATCAGTCCGTGTTACGCGTCCTATTAAAAAGGCGGAAATCAGTGGGCTGGGGAGGGACGATTCAGTTTCCTGTGAGGAGGAGTGTTGCCGTGCCCGCTGCTACAGCAACAGGCCTACTGGCGGAGGACTTTGCCATTGGGGATCTGAGGGTAGACTAATACGGCATGCTGGCCACACTGATCCAATGCCCTGTGGCAGCTGCTAAGCAGTTATTGGAGCAGAAGCGCCTGCTGGTCGGCTGAAGCTCGGCAAGACTTGTCGCAGAACAGCGTATCTACAGGGGAATCTAAACCATGCCAGACATGCATAAGACCTCCTGGTGCAAGTCATGGCGGAAGACGATATCGACTAGGCCGTCATGGCGGAACCGTACCTGGCCCCAAACCAACCTCGATGGGCTGATCACCAGGACGGCTCAGTCATGATAGCCGACGGCGTGACGCCTTTGGATCTGTGTCGGACGCGTCAATGCCTCGCATGCATCTTCCTCCTTCGAAGAAAGATGTCTACTGGTGGTTCCAGGAATTGCCCAATCTTCGTGCGGTGTGCATTAGTGCCCGGAGATCCTACACCAGGAGCAGAAGGAGCAGGTTGCGCGATATGGCCAGAAAAGCTATTCACTGGCCAGCCCATCGCACGCAAAGGACGCATTCAAAAAGACCATAGCAAAGGCCAAAGATAGAGCATGGCAGGAACTTCTGGACGGCATAGATGCGGATCCTGGGGTCGCCCGTACCAAAGGGCTGGTGACAAACTGCGCTCCGAGGGTCCACCTGCAGTTAAAACAATGCAGCCTGATCTTCTCAACAACATTGTGGGAGGTGATGTAGGCGGGTCGTAGTGGTGTCCTTTAGAGACGGCGTATGTTGTGCGGTATTCCATTGGGGTCGGTATTGGGGCCACTCTTGTGGAACATCGGATACGATTGGGCCCTCAGGGGATTCCCTCTGCCCGGGATAGGGTGATTTGCTACGCAGAAGACACTCTCATTACGGAAAGAGGTAAGGAGGGACCCACAAAGGGCTGATGCGTTGGCAACGGGTGCTCTATAGTAGATCGAATAAAGAGACTGGGACTTTAAGAAGCCGCTTACAAAACGAAGTCAATTCTTATTAGACCTCCCCGGACTAGGCGCAACACGGGACTGACGATCGAGGTGGAGCGAGCTCGAATCGAGGCTGGCCACACTTTAAAGTATTTAGGGCTGGTTTTAGACGACACCCGGAATTTTTAAGAACAGCTTCTGCCAGTTAAAGAAGAAATTGATCGGTACTGCTGAAGCCCTTGCAAGGCTTTTGCCCAACATCGGAGGCCCCAGTGGAACTTGTCGCGGGCTATGCGCTGATGTGTTGCGCTCTATGGCGCTGTACGGTAGCTCCGTATGGGTCGAAGCCCTATCGGATCGCAATCGTGCCCAATTACGCCAAGCACAGCGAATCGCAGCCAACAGAGTTGTAAGGGGCTACTGTACAATCGGTTTTGACGCTGCTTGCCCTTGCTGCGACCCTGCCATGGGAGATGGAGGCGGAGGTTCTATCCAAGATATACAGGCTAAGGGTAGATACGGCGACACCAATTGACATTTAACGCATCCGACGACAAGCAAAAAAGGAACTCGTTGCCGAGTGGGCGGAGAAGTTCTCGATTGCCACATATGGAGTGAGGACAATAGAGGCACTCCGTCCTGCTCTATACAAATGGGTGCGGAGAAAACATGGCTCGCTTACCTTCCATATGGTACAGCTGCTGTTAAATCATGGATGTTTTGGGATCAACTTACAACGAATTGGCAGAAAAGTAAACGGCGCGTGTGCTCAGTGTGGGCATGCGGACTATTCGTTCTTTGGGCTACAACGTGTGGAATTGGTACGCATCATAGCTACTGACCTCTCGCTGCCTGTCGTGAATCTGTATATTAAGCAGCGAAAGGTCATGGGACGCAGTGGCAGCCTTCTCTGAGGCTGTTATGATTAAAGAAGATCAAGATAAAATAAGATCCTGATTCAAATACAGTTTATAATTTACTTCCATTAACGTCTAATACCAAAACCACCTATCAAACTCGAGCAGAAGTTCAGCAAGTCCAACGACAAATTTTGATGTCGCCTGTGCGACATAAGACACCTGAACGCGCAACACCTTTCAGTGAAATATAACCAACTCCTGAAAAGAAACACATTCAAAAAGGGAAAGGTCAAGGTAAAAGGATTAAACAACAATCAAAATTACTTACTTCGACTCCTATGAAATCTGTTATAGAAGAAATTGAAGAAAAATGAGTTGCAAAAAAAAGAAACTAGAAAAAAACAAAAAATAAATAAAAAAAAGTTTAAAGAAACAAATAGAAAAGGTGAATTCATCATCTTCTGATGAAGAACAACAACATGTTTTATGTGATGATGAAGAAGAGTTAGATGAATGATTTTGTTGAAGGAAACTGAGGTAAGAAAGGTGTCAAGGAACTATGCGTCATTTGTGGTGGTTTTAGCAAGTATAGAGAATTATGTTACAGGTGTGTAAGGCCTCTGCCTCGAATCTTGCGGGCAGCGGGGCGGCGGCGGCGGCGGCGCGGGAGCGGCAGGATCTTATGCGTAAAATCAAATGTACCGGCCCTTGAAAACAGCGGCGTGACAGCGGCGCGGGCGCGGGCAACGAGCGGTGCACTCCGGTCGAGCGGTGACCGCCCGCGCGTCTGCATTGTAGTGTTGTGCAATTTATTTTTGTGACGTGTCATAATGTCTTCGGAAGTGCTAGAGCAAATAATTATTTCAGCAATTTTTAAGAGGACACCCGATATTGAACAGCAAAGATGTAAACCATCTTCTTCATAATTTCGATAAAACTCCATTTATTTTCCTTGCCCTGTAGTAGGGATTCACTTCTTTTCCCCCACTAAATCGAGCGTTAGGAATAAATTTGAATCAAAATGATGTTGTCGCCGTTGTTCAGACATTTCGTTCGCGAAACAAACAAATGACCATATTATTTAGACCATATTTTAATTGGATATACATATTTTGTGATTTTTGAAGCTTTGAAAGAGCTTCTTAGGAGCCTACTTGAATAAACACATTTTTGATTTTTGATTTTTTTTAAATGTCTCGATGACACAACCACAAACACAACACCACGCTGCTATAGTGCCGCGCGACCTACCCGCTTGTTTAGAGAACGGGTCTGCGTTGCCCGCGCCGCTCCCGCGCCGCCGACGCCGCCGCCCCGCTGCCCGCATGATTCGAGGCAGAGGCCTAAGAAGTGGGAGCTGGGTGCATGCTTTGTGTTCGGGTTACGATTCTGCTGATTTGTGCATTTTGTACACTAAGGCCTAGTGGATTTATGATTAGGGTCACAACTTTGTTACCGCTTATCCTAACTTAAAATATTTGTTAAAATTGATATTTTGAGTGTTTTTTTATGCTAATCAATCTATAAAACGGTTGTATATGTTTTACGAAATTAGCCGAATACGCGTACGGAGTAACCCACTTGATTCGGTTAAGTCCGTACATAATATGTTTTTAATTAAAGTATTTTGTCTGATACAATTGTGGTTTTTCTTTTCTGTCTTTAACCATATCTAAAGTATACTTAAAATGAGAGTAAATTAAAATTATAGATTTAATTTTTGATAAATACTTTTGTAATAACGACATTTTAAAGTTATGTGTACGGCAATACCCTCCGTTCCCCTATTGGCGAAAAGTTTTGGGTTAGCTCATGGCCACCATTTCAGATTGTTGACAGTAATGTACTGACTAACATGGTTTTCCATTTAATAATACAAAACTCTTTTATTATATTGCAAAAAAATAACAAAATAAAATAAGTATTGCATAAAATGGCAACATAGATGTTCTAAAAGTGCCAAAATGTGCATAGTCCATAATCACAATAAGTTGACATTTATCAAAATTGTCATTCTTTATTTTCAACCGAGAAGGTTTTGGGTGCGCTTGAAGTGTTTTGTTGTTTTTCGAAATTGTATGACCCTGGCAATGAAGACATAAAACGACAATATTCAAAAGTCGTAAAAAACAAAATTGTATTAACATTAACATTTTGTTATCTTTAAAATGGCGACTCAGGTGCAGTTTTTTTAGAAAATTAAGATTATTTTTTTGCCGCTTCTATCAGTCAAGATTTATGGAAATGATAAGGCAAGATAAAATAATACAGAAGATTTGCGTGAGCGCGGCTAAGTAACAACTAACACCCCGTCAGAGACCGATATTTCGGTTTGGGCATGTCGGAAACTCAAGCGCAACGCCCCCGTAACATATCTCCTTCTTTCTATTGATCTGAGGGCTAGACAATATGTGTGAGTGTGGGATTATTATAATTTTACGATCATTGATGTGGGAATGATTTTAATAAAATTATCATTAGCTATACAGGGTGGTGCCGTCAATGCGACAATAAATTTAAACATGGGGATTTCATGACATTTGTATGGAATAGTGTAACATTGGCAGCATTATTTCATAAAAATGTCATGAAATTATCAAATGAATACGATATTTTTGAAAGTGGCAAACCATTTCTATGGACTAATATAGCCCATGTTTAAATTTATTGTCGCATTGACGGCACCACCCTGTATATCGCACCTGTGCGTCAGAGAACAAGAACACAATGCCGCGGTTATCAGCCCCCGCCTTCAGCATAGTCTGCCTCAAGTCGTCGCGCCACTCCGTTTGTCCATACGCCTTGGTTATTTCAATCTGTATACAAGACAGCTCCGCCATGTTCGCTGCCAATCGTGATAGGGACTGTCGTCCTGTATTTGCAAGGATAACCAATTATCGCACCTTACGTTTTAATTTCACTTGTTTGTTCTTTGTTTTATATATATTTTTATATTACTTTGCGTCATCGGCTGGGCCATGTCATAATATCAGCGCTTCTGCGGCATTCTGCGAATGTCGCAGAAGCTAAGTGCTGAGATAGGAGCCTATTGGTTGCACTTATGTAATTTTTATTATGATTATTTTATTGTTAATGTGTAATGTGCAAGTCAATAAAAATATTTCTTTCTTTCTTTCTTTCTAATTTAACACGTTCGCGTGATCTACGTCGCACGACGTCGAGTATAGATATGCTTATGATACGGCGCAACTTCTTATGACGTCCTAAAGATTATGATATGTATTTCGGCGGAACGTCGCCCGCTCCTTTGCGCCGAAATACATCCCATTTTTGTAGTTTGTAACGCCGCCTGACATTGAAAATCTCATTTCTCTATGATCATGCCCTCGCATACCGAACGGTCCCCCTCTCCCGGCGCAACGCCATACGCCGCCCTCCCCGCCATACAACGAACTTCACGCCAGTTGACCTGCGCGGTGTCAGGAGACTTATTGTGCGCGCTGTGAGTGCTTCGTGCCTATAGTTTGGATTACGTGATATTTTGTTATGAAAAGTATGTACATTTTATGAATTCTATTAGTAATCTTACTAGAGATAATCACTGTTATGATAACAAGGTAACTAGTAATAAGCTGTTTGAGAACGGAGAATGATATCCTACCGTAGCACAGTAAAATATTACTAAAACGGAGGGTAGATGATCCAAACTCACAAGTTTTCTGTTACAATAATATGCTTTATAAATTAGTGTTTAGTTTAGTACGCATTACCTACTAGATATAAAATTGAATTTTTTTTCTATGTCAAATATCGTAATTAACGTCAACAAGTACATAATATGCTTTTTGAACACGCTATATTCTTAAAATGTGATACATGCATTACTGTGTTTCTATATCAAGTGGCCGATTGTGTGAATAGTGAGGGAAAAAAACGCTGACACTAAAATACAAAATTAACAAGGCAAGTGAGTAATTGTGCTTTAATCCATAAAAAAAACAAGCAACTAACATTATTTTAAATTTTAATGGCATGAAATTGATTTAATTTTGAAATATATTTTGTAACGGTTTTTTATCTACATTTTTGTCTCCTTATATTGAATGGATAAAATAGGCACAAAAGAATAAAAATATGATAATGATTTCTTTGTTTTGCTATATACTAAGTACATGGTAATATAACCATTTACAAATAATATTTATATTGAGCTTCTACGTGTAAAATAATAGTTGTTATTGTACGAAAATAAAAGCTTGTTTTTGGTTCATTATATAAAATAATAATTGTATTGCTTTTGGGTTTTATTGGTATTGTAATAATGTAATGCTTCTTTTTCGCAGATGGATAGGGAGGAAGAACGAATTATGCGACTATTTGACGAAGCATCGTCGGGCTCCTCCACAGCGTATCCATTTAGAGTCGATGGGCAGTTCGGGTCTGATAAAGATTATGATCCTTGTCATGACGAGGTCAGTAATGATAGCAGTTCGACTTCTAAAAACAACAAAAATAGAAGTAGGGCATGTAAAAGGACTTCTAACAAATCCCAATCTATTAATAAAGCTCCACTGCGTGACATCATTTTTTTCTCTAATTCGAGGTCATCCTTATCTAATGTGGATTCAAACGACAGCTGGGATTCTCAACAGACTGTGACCGAAGAAACACAGCAAACACCGCATAGCTCGCACCCAATTCATAATGCTACACGAAGTCATGATGAGTCTAGAACGTCTTGTGAATCCGCTCAGTCCAAATCTTTACTCCTCTTGAACACTACTGAAAAGATCGAGAACAGCAGCTTAAAATCAATTTAGATAGACCAGATCAAGATGCTGGTCCATCAAAGACATCGCGACCACAAAAAAGGGCTGTAACGCCACCTGCATCTGTAGATTCGGAGCAAACAACATCAAATATCCCAGAATTCAACTTTGATTCTCCGTCAACAGGAGTCCAATTCCATATAGATGAAAATACTTCGGTTTTAGAGGTTTTCAAATGCTTATTTCCATCTGATACTGTACGTCAACTTGTTCAATACACAAATAATTATGGCAGGACTTCATGCAACTAAAATAGGCCCATGACTAGAAACTGCTGGAGATATAATTTCAAAGAAATTGGCGAAGAGGAAATGCTTAAATTTCTAGGACTGTGTTTATTACAAGGACAAATATCTATACCCAAGAAACGGAAACTTTTTACCCATCTAGACATACTTTATTATAATCCAATTTTTCCATATGTCATGTCACACAAAAGATTTGAACAAATTTTAAGATGTATGTGCGCTTCGGATTTGAATGCTAAGGGCTGTGATAAGATCAATAATTTCATAAACACAGTGTGCAAAATATTTCAAAATTGTTACCGGCCTGAAAAAGAGCTATCATTAGATGAGTCTTTGCTTTAATTTAAAGGAAGACTAAACTTTCGGCAGTACATGAAGAACAAGAAAGCACGATATGGTATAAAATTTTATGAATTGGCGACTGCAGACGGCTATATTCTTAATTTGTTCATGTAGCCTACAGAGAGAGGAAAGAAAACGGAGAAAATAGTTCTTCGGCTTCTGAGACCCTTTGAAAGGCCACCATGTGTTTATGGACAATTACTATAACTCTGTGTCTCTGTTACAAAAACTATTGGACTTAAACGGAATACACAGCAACGGAACTCTAAGGTCCAAGAGGAATGAAAATCCTTAAGGAATCGTGGCAAAAAAAAATAAGAAAGGACAGTATATCTGGGCAAGAAAAAATTAGATTTACGACGTATCAAAACGGGTCGACAAAAGGCCAGTTCTTATGATCACAACTATAAATCATCCCGAGAAGGTTACTGACACAAATAGACACGGACAATCTAAGTCCAAGCCATTGGAAGTCGCAACTTATAATAAATTCTTGTCAGGGATTGACCGTTGTGACCAAATGCTGTCGTATTATTCCTCGCCCAGTAAGACAGTGACATGGTACAAAAAGGTGATTTTTCATATACTGGACCTCGCGGTATGGAACAGCTTTTACATTAATAAAAAGTATGTGAAACTTAATTCTAAAAGCTATGGATTTGTCAACTTTCGTGAGGAATTAATACATAAACTGCTTAAATTGGAGCCTGGACTAAAACCAGAACAATTGATAAAACATCATAAATTCGATAACAGAAAAATGGACAGAAAGGTACCTGCACCATCTTCAAAGCAGAATGAATCTTCAATTGGTCACTGGCCTGAAAAAATACCTAAGAAAGACCGAAGAAGAAGAGTGTTTTTTGAAGTGAAAGATGTGTACTAAAAACAAGATACGAAGAGAAACTAGCTTCAGATGCAAAGGGTGTCCAGACAAGCCAGCTCTATGTCCGTGTTGTTTTGAAAACTGGCATCGCCAAATAGTTTTATAATGTTATTAAATTTAATAACCTTTTGTTGATTTGATATAAACAATTGATACCAATTGTTTTAATTAAGACTGAATAAGTGTTATTATTATGTTTGATTGAACTTCCGTAATGAAGGCTATGTAAGTTTTTCCTGACATTATGTTTAATTTTGTTATAAATTATGTGAATTATGTTTTTTTTTTATTTTTCTACAGAATTTTATAGTGAAAACATTTAAAAATTAGGTATGTCTTGCTAAGACTGATAAGCCAAAAAGATTTTTTTTATTAAATAATATACTAAGTAAGACCTAACGTTGAGATTTAATAGCTGCTGCGAAGAAAAAGAATGAATAGCTGCTAATGAATATTTTAGTTTTGTGTTACAACTTTTATTTTATTAAACAAGAAAGTTCCTAGATAAGATTAAACTGTTGATACTAGCCAGTTGTTTTATTTCATTTACATAATAAAAGTTAACATCTATAGACGGTCTGCCGCTTAGCATACTTAGGCTTGTGTGGCGGCGGGGACGTGTATAACCGTCGGACGTAATAAGACGTTGCGTCTGCGCACGTTGCTTTATTTTGGAAAAAAGTTGCGCTATTATGCAACATTTTGGACATGTGGTTGCTCATGCGAACGTGTAACACAAATACTTAGGTCATTATGTGTAATATGCTACTTTTAAGTACTTAATTTTTGTATCTTGCCATAATCTTATGGCTACGCTATTGCATTAGGAAATATCCTGCAATAATATACCTACCTACCTATACAATAGCAACGTAAGTTTTTGTGAACAAACAAATCTTGTGAATAATTCTTAATGACCTTTTCCATTCGATAAGGTAGGAAAATGTTTTCAATATTCCTGTTATAGGAGATAGTAAAATCAACATGTCAACAGCATTATTTTGTTCCGGCAGTTGGAGGTAAGATAGCCAGTTCCTCTGTGGTCGAGGAATCCGGGTGTAGCTCGCTTATCATCACTAACTATTAGGTGAGGTACCCAGTTAAGAAAAAATAATATTTTGCAATTGGTTGTCTCTAGGTTTGTGCTAATTGGTCTCATAACCATACTAAAGTTTTTGAGGGTCTGAATAATATTTTGAAAGCGGCGCAATATTCTGCATTGTGCACTGTGGAGCACAGTTATATAGATAAAACTAGTGAGAGAAGCCTTGACCGAAATAATCTGGCCTGATGGGGTTTCTAAGACTATGGTTGCAGTAATAAACCTGTACCAATAGCTTAAATTTCTCTCAACTTTTATTTCATATAAAATGTCCGCTGCTGAACAACGGCCTTCCGTATCAATTTCTAAACGGAACAGTCTTGCTTCTTCTGCATCCATCGGCTCCTCGCTACCCAGATCAGGTCCACTATCCGTCTAGTCGTCTGAGCTGCGTGCTATTAGTAGCTAATATTAAAAAATCATATAAGATCCATGCACCAACCTGATCCACCCATTCCGAGCAACAAAGCATTTGCCATTGGCTGCCTCATGATTCGGGCAAGTCGACACAGATGAGCTATGGCGTCTTCAAACAGCACTAGATCGAGAGGCACCATAGTTGCCAAATTGTATTCCGCCAGGTAGTGTGCTAGCACCTCACCTAGCTATAATGAGACAGTTTTATAATACACCAGCCGCTTTTTAAGGTACTTTGACTTGGGACTTCTTTCTAAACGAGCCAGGTCACCTAATTGTAATCATCAACGCCCATGATCAACTACAACACCATAGGAATATATTCGGGAAGACCGCTGGTTCTACACGGTGGTGGTTAAATAAAAAAAGCTTTCGAATTCGAATCTCTAAAAGGTGTCATAAAAAACTGTCCAAGAACAGTACCTTGTACGACAAAAATATAGGTACCATCCACAGAGATAGATATGCCACAGCTTAATTACCAAGAAACCTGTTATTTTTAATTAAATAATAAAAATTGCTAGGCAACAATAGTGAACAGATCTCTCTCTCTGTAGTGTGTAGGTAGTATGTTTGAACCGGCCGTGAGATACAAAGTACTCGTTAAAAATTACCATCAATTTTTTACGGGAAGGAGATTTGTATATCGTATGTATTACTTTCAGCATCATACTATGTGCGAGTTGCGGACAAAATTATTGAAAAAAAAAACAAAGTGCGTTCTCATGCCAGCCTAGACATCTCTTTTCTAGCCTAGATTTTTTTCTAAGTACATCCAAATACTCGCAATACCATTTTTATACAAAAATCTCTCATTTACTAGAAAGAGACTCAAGCTCAAGTGAGATAGCATTAGTTGATTTTTGTTTCAAAACTGTATTGAGTTTAAGAGTGTCCTCATGATTTTTATACCAGCTTACTGTAACTCCATTGTTTCCCTACCTCTTCTTTGTCCGTGATTTCGACGTATTTGCGGTCATCAGAGCCAATGTCCATGAAGTCTCCGAATAGCATTAGTCTTCCGCCTACCACGTCTGTCGGCTTTTTGCCGAAGTCTGTGCGAATCTTCTTGTGGAGGAGGCTGAGTGTGAGGGAATGGAATAATATTTCTAGTATCTCTATATTTCAGTATACTTTTCAATAAAGTATACTGATAAAAATAGTAGGATAACATCTAAGCAAGGTATCAGATAGATACCTTGCTTAGATGTTATCCTACTATTTTTCTACTTGACCCTCTAATCTAGGCGAATGAGAGTGCCCCACTTATAGGACATTGTGATGTTAGCCATAGCGTCCATGCACTTTAAGTAGGACACTACTTAGTTCAAACTTAATGTGATTTCTTGAATTCGACGCAGGAGCAACACTATTTGATATGGACATTCGTATTAGGAGTTGTTAAAAACCGCTTAATTATATTTTTTTGTTATTTACCTTATCTTTATCTAATTAATCTAAGCAAAAAAGTGGAGGCAGACTATCACTTGACCAAATGTACTTGGATAGCTAACGTGCTAATGGTTAATTGTTCAGGTTCACCGTTACAGTATGACACTACCATATGCCTAGATTTTTCTAAAAGACGTGAATATAGAATTCTTATACAATATATGTCGGAAAAGTGTCACTTTCCTCTTCGAGAGACATCGGTGAACAAATGTGTATTTCCCATGTAGAAAGGTACAGGGATGTATTCCCGAATAAGCCCATAATAACTAATCCCTACTACATGACACAATTTGGTAACTTTACTTGACAAACCACTGGCGGTCCTCTGCGTTGACGAGGCGATCTTGATACACTCGTTGGTGCTCATGATACCATAGCCTGATCACGTCTTCTTCTTCCTGATCAAGGAAATGGAATGGCAAATATGATAGCTGATTGCTTTTAGACGTGTTCATTTCTACTAGACACTAAGAACAGTTTAGGAACCATAACCGATCGATGTATCATTGATTTCTAGGAGTAGTTTTAATTTTGAAAAGTATCAAACTAGAAAACATTAATACCCTTGCAGCCCCGGGTTGAAAAGTTGGTTAAAAGCCGCTTTGTATATAAAAAAAGTATAAAGTCTAGCATCACAATGTCGAAATATTTTATTTTAAAACCAAAAAGCAATGCCTAACTTACCCGAATCGTACGTATTAAAAAAAACTAACAAGTATTGTTTGTGTGAAAACGTAGCGAATGAGAAAGGCCTCCAAATTAATACATACCTTAGATTATTTCGGTATCTTTTACTATCTACTTACCAACCTACTTGTTAATGTTTACCTAACATATTTTTTTTTCTTAAAGGTTCTAAAGCATCTTTAAAATATTTATATTTAAAGATAAATTAGTCACCTTGACAGAATTGGGATCCATCATCAATATTCCCTGGAACACCTTGCTCAGGTCTCTCATATTGAAGGTGTAGTGCGACTTGGTTGGAGTCGGGAGAAGTTCTTCGACCAACGCATTGAATATATCAATGGAAGCCTTGAGGAACGGGTCTTCACGTACTTTGACGGTGGTATCTATGTTGCGGGTCCAGGAGCTTAATATCACGTTAAATATTCCATACTGAAATTGATGACGGCACTGTTATTTTCATTCTTATACAAAAGTTAATAAAACATTGTTTTTAAAAGAAAATGAAAAAATACAAGAAATTGAGTTTTTGTTCCAAATATATTCAAATCAATTTTAGTAACTAACTGTTATACAGAAAACTGAGCATCAATATAGATATAAATGCTTTTACTGTGGCCACGGCTCTGATAGATGACGTCGATAGTATATTGGCGGCTTATGATGTAGGTTAGGGCTATATTGGTTTCGCTAGTTTTCTCTCGAGCTTTTGATAGTATTAACATTACGCTCATCTTGTTTACGCTCATATATTTAATGGTTTGACAAAAATACTTTGAAATGGTTCGCTTAATATTTTACAAGTTATTTAGGCAAAAACTATTTGTACTCGCGTATTTCATTATATTTCAATGAACTAGTGTAGCAATTGTTTTAGTTCACTGTGGTACTGTCGTCACCACCTTGAATCAATTAGACGACGATTAATAAAATAACAAGTCATACTTACCTTACTGGCGTATTCCATCTCAGTAAAGGAGATGTAATGGAAGTGCCGCATAAGCCGCATAGTAACAGGGTTCCGACCTCCGCCAGGGGGCCCCATAGCGGCCACAATACCAACGTCGACCAGAGTGCGGAAGTCACCAATGTTTTGACGGTCGTACCAACCTGACGGTGTTATTATTTTCACTACCGAAGCTGAGCGCGCAGTAGGATTAGCAACTATAATAAGAGCTAGATACAATAAAGCCAACTTCATGTAAAACCGACTCCACGCAGTCTTGTCTGCCTTACCCCTAGAGTGAAGGTAATTAAGAGTGGCGTAGGCGCGGAGGGGCGAGGCGTATACTCTTTTTTTTTATACAGTGGGAGACCGTATGAATTTCTGGTAGTGTTTCTGTTTTACAATATATCTAAGCTTACATCTTCAAAATGTAAACTATTGGAAATTTTTGTAATGTTGCATCTTTTACAATATCCGTAATATTTTATCTTATTAATTCATTTTATACACAAAATAGTCAGTAATACCAATCAATACAAACAAGTAGCATATACCATCATTCAATTTAAATCTAGATAATAACTAACCACCTAGACTGGAGGTGGTAGACTTACGTCGAACTCAAACTTAAGTACAACCAGCAGCAAACGATGTCTTCATGGGACCTCTTAGATCAATGTGATATGGATCAATATCGTTTATTTTTTTGTATGCTGACTGTACGTAATATTGATAGTAAAATTAAGATTATTTTCGATTTAAATGATGTTGATATAATAATAAAGATACAGCTGCTGGTAACACTAACCAGAGAAGTCCATGAACTGCCTGAGGAGCTCGA
Source organism: Nymphula nitidulata (assembly GCA_947347705.1). NCBI lineage: Eukaryota > Metazoa > Arthropoda > Insecta > Lepidoptera > Crambidae > Nymphula > Nymphula nitidulata. Next base: position 16,382,581 of record OX374636.1, read on the forward strand.
TCGGCGGCTGCGCACCAAAAACTTCCAGGGCGGGCATGTTGAGGTCGTCTATGAAGAACACCTGCCTCTTAGTGGGCGGCGGCCCGAACACGCCGCGCCGGCGACGCTCTAGCTTGCTGTCGATTACGTCCTACAACGAAATATCCTAGTCTCGAGTGAGATGTAGGCAATGAGAGTCAGTAGGCAATGGTGGTCACCCCAAAATACCACAAACCAAACGCAATAAACTGGTAGCGACTACCGCCCCGATCGCGCTAATTTACAATGTATTTACCAAAGCTAAACCAAAACGTTTCGCACAATTTGTGTTGCGCGAAACATTTAAACGGCCACCAATTAGCTGTTGGGGAAGGTAGTACGAAATGATCCCCTTAAGCGGAGATCGCTGTAAAATACATATTATTCAAGGTTAACCAAAATAAAGGCAACTACTACTAGTATATATATCTACCCAACTTTCTTAATACTCAAAACCAGAAATTAATTGAGGTATTATTAAAATATTTATTTTTAAAAAAACCTTACAAAGTAAATCATCTTGTACACCCCTATGGGTAAGATGATCCCCAAAGGTGGGTAAGATGATAATAGTGATCATCTTACCACCATTCCGAGTAAACAAATATTGTTAAGAAGAAAAAGGTTATAAAAAAACAGAAATACGCAATAATTAAACATATTTATTGATTTAAAATAGCCACACACCTTATTCATGTTAAGATTTTAGTTATGTAAGTAGCTCATGTTACACATAATTATTGACATAAATAATAGACTACAATCACCCTGAAGACAGACGAAAGCACAGCAAAGGGCAATAAATAAATAAAAAAAACAAAAGCACAGACAGACTGACAGATTGAAGCGGGCAGCGACTATTGTTTACAATATGCGATTGTAAATGTAATTAACATTGTAATTGTGTACCTAAGTAAGTTATATACAATCTTTGCATAATAAATATACCTACTTATTTTAAAATCTTACTTTTTAGGTTCAACATGCCGTTCAAGATTATAGAGACACTTGAAAAAGGAAAATCTCAACTATACGTTGTACCGAGTCGCTGGGAGAAAAAGGGCCTCCTTCGATGGCCTCCAAAAAAATGTACAGTCGGCAGCACATCAAGCGTAACAGTATATATAACCCTAGTAAACGCTATGTATAGCTATTAGAAAGAAAGCACACCTTCTTCGCTATTGGTTCAACTTCAACCATCTTTTAGAACTTGACCAATAGCAGAGCTTGTCAGAATGCTTCGAACGTTTATTGGTTAAAATTGGTCGAATTGTTTGAGCTAACGCTATTTGTACGCGCAGTTTAGTCTAATTTCTATGACATCGCATTTTTTAAGTATGAAGTTGGGGCTCAAGTTTTGAAGATTTTTTTTTGTATCTGTGGTATTAAAAGTTGAGTATAGAAATAGGATGTCCATTTTGTATTGAGACCTGAATTGTATGGGGCGACCTGATAATAAGAGTTCAAACTATTGAATACAAAATAACAAAATTAACATTGACTTTTCTTGTAATAATTTATTTGTAGATAAATGTTAGTTTGATAAATGAAAATAAAATAGTAGCACTACACAAATGGGTAGATAATTATATGAAAATCCGACCGAATATCGGTAAGTTAGAATTTTGTTCTACTGTTTTTATGAGAACAGGACACACCAACCTATATTTTAAATAAACTGCACTTTTCTTCGTGTTTTTGAAATGACCGCCATGTGTATAAAAGTATTTTGCTTCATTTATTTTTTACCTATACGAAACAGGTTTTGGTCAATGTCATTTGATTTTCTTCAACTTCTAACAAAATGAAAAGTATTTGGAGTATTTGGAGACTTCCTTGCTAAACTAATTAACTTATAACCTTGCATAACCTTGATAAGTTAATTAGTTTCATTATTTGGTCTAAATATACCAACTAATCATATTTGTAAAATGATTCCACCTACTCTAATGTTTTGTAAAAACATCTTTAATTAAGTAGCTGATATTCTGAAAGACTCAATCCAGTTTATTTATGAACAGGTTCACGTAATAAAACAAATACTACTTTGCAGGTGGCGGACCATATATTTTTGGTTTTTAAATGTGAGATGAAGATCCAGGCTGTAGAGGCTACAAGATAGTGTGTTGATGTGTGGTGTATTTGTTCACATAATTCTTGATAATAGTGAATTCCATACCTATGTCAGTGAAATAAATAAGTAACCACAAACCAGACGAAGAGATATTCTATTGTTGAGTGGATGCCAGTGTCAAAATATCTAGACATAAATAATATTTTTACAAAAAGTATATATATGACCACCACATAGAGGTTAGGGTAAGTTTCAGTTTATAATTACGTGCATATGGCAAATGGCAACACTAGCCTTAATGCCATTCACAAAGAAGAAGAAGAATTTAATGACTGACTTCAAAAAAAATGAAAGGTTATTGAAGATATTTTTTTAAGATACTTAGTTCAACATTTTGGCTTAGCAATAGTGAGCACTTTAAATCAATACATAAGCAACCAGAGACATAATTACATTAGTTTTTGTTTCCTGGGGTGATAAGATCAACAGGGCCTGGTATAAGTACTTATAACACCACCACATTACAAAGTAGGTTAGGAAGAGTTGTCCCTATAGGTACCTATACCTAGCTCTGCCTGGACAACTGTAATATTCACATGTGCATAATTGTTCAGCAACAGCAGTGTTCCAAGTTCCTACATGTTATTAGTGTAACTTTCATGACCTGTAAATTCAAATGCGTACCAGTAATAGTAAGGCTATCCAATTATCTATGTGATTTTTATGATAAGAGATTGATATAATTTCAAAGAGCAATGGTGGTAATTCACCCAGAACATTATTTTCTTAGCCCAAATTATAATAAAATATAGTTACTTTTCTAAACCTAATAGTCTTCTAACATATTGTCTCCTATTACTTTTGTTGTTTAATATTATTAAAATTCACTTACTTCTCATTGCAATGGTTATTTGATTTAGAATGGTGTTCAAAATTTAATTTAAGCAATTTTATAGGTTAAGTAGTAATATTTCTCACATCATAGGAATGGTTTTTAAATACCTGTCAAGTATCAGATTCCAGAGTTTCCAGACACAACTGATTTTTCAATTGTCTTAACACTCCAGAGGGATAATGCCGCTTGACAGATTAATAAATTACTAGCATGAAACAAAAATTTGCATAACTCTTCAATTAAAAGAGATTTCTGAAAGTTGTGATGTTCTACATATAATTTTGGATTTCATTAAATAGAAAAGAATAAGGGAGGTAAAATGGTGCTAAAAATATTAATATCTACCTACCTACTTAACTGCATATTGTTAGCACCTAAGTTATTCATAAAATTACCCTTTTTAGTTTTTATAACCCCCGACCCTAAAAGAGGGGCATTTTATGTTTGATGTGTCTGTCTTTGTATCTGTAAGTTTGTCTGTGCCATCGTAGCTAGCACTGACAGATTTTGATGCATTTTTTTTTGTTAGAAAGTTAATGTGGTCAAGATGGTTCTTAGCTTTGAATTATGAAGATCTGTTCAGGCGTTTGATGATAATCTTTCACAGATCTGATTTTTTTCACATTTGGTGCACTCTTACTTTAGTAATATTTCATTATGATGAGGCTGAGAGTTCATTAAAATTTTATTTTAATATTGTTAACTTTTCAATAAACATGTTAAATCAATTTTGACTCTGTTTCTTATTTCTTACACATTCCCAATTAGACCTGATTGCTCTCAAATAAAGAATTTCTTATTTCTGTCAAGCCATGGATTGCAGAAACAATTGGTTTTTAGTTTTTTCCAAAAAAAAAATGTATTCTTAAGTAATTTTACTGTCATCATCAATATCAGTTTATCTCAGAGAAGTAGATCCAAGTAGCAGTTTCAGAATGTCAATGAAGTATTTGGCTAAATCATAATGCAATTTGAATTGCAACTTATGACTTATAAAACGACGACCGGCTGGCCGAGTGGTCTGTACCCCAGGCTACTCGGTCAAGAGGTCCCGGGTTCGAATCCCGGTAGGAACAAATGTTTGTATGATGAGTACGAGCATTTGTTTACGAGTCATGGATGTTTATATGTTTATTTAGTATATTTCTAATATTTATATACATATTATTATCATTATTTCTCCGTTATCTAGTATCCATAACACAAGCTCTTAATGATGCTTACTTTGGGCTAGATAATAGGTGTGAGTGTATAAATATTATTATTATTATTATTATTTTATAATTACTAATCCAAATGTTTTTACATTCAAGAGACAGCACTTCACCATTTCACCTGTAAGTAATTTCCGTTTTATAATGCTACTTTTAGTTATTTATCACTATAATTTGAGATCAGTGTCATAGAAGAACTAGTAGCGACCAGTGTCTAGGAATTATTGTTGAGTCTCTTTGATTAGATACTCATTGAACAAAGCTGTTAGCTTCTTAAGCTAGTCATATTAACAACCTATAAAACTATATACAGTTTTGGAATTTGTTATTATCACCTTGAATATCATAGCATGGCAGAATATTTTAAAACTAAGTGTTTCTGCTCCAGCGAACAGAGCCAGAGCTCTTGGAGATACTAATAGTACTGATCCAGTGCTCATGGGGTGTAGCATCAGTCCGATCAGTCTACCTGTCTGTCTGTGTGTGTCTACTTAATAGCTTCTTTGCACCATCATCATCATCATCATCATCACCAGCCTATAAACGTCCCACTGCTGGGCACAGGTCTTCTTACATGGGAGAAACACATGAGGAGTTTGGGCCATAACACTACCACGCTAGGCCAATGCGGGTTGGTGGGTTAAAGCGGTTGCAGGAGCAACCGAGACCAATGGCTTAACATGCCTCCCGAAGCATGGAGGAGCTCGAGATAACAAACTTTGATTTACCCATCCTAGGATCGACCATGGTGAAAGTGGCTTTGTTTTTCGTATCGAAACCGAGCGCTCAAACCAATACGCCACCGAGCTCCTCCTCCTTAGCTTAAAAAAATTGTATTAAAATTTGAATCCACTACACTATTAATTCCCTACTATTATTTTATTTTAATTATTAATTTTAAAAACCCTACACATTATAATCATCACGTCAGTTAAGACATACCCACTGCAGAGCATAAGCAATTGGGCAAGGACCTCCAAACCGATCGGTCCTGCACTGCCTATTGCCTAGACATGAGAATAATTTTCAATCTTTAAATTATAAATCGATCATAAGTAGGTAAGTATGATTATCCTGAAAAAGACAACATAAAATTGTGTGAAAAATATTTCAACTAGAAAAAATGTCTGCCCCCCGCGCTCATAGCATGGCAAACTCCCGGGGAAACAATAAGATGGTCTCTCTCTCTTCGTCAGAGAGAAATAAAGAAATAAAACAATAAAACACATTAATTTGTCTCTTAGTATGTGGACATAGGTGGTGGAACAAGATTTTGTCCACGGTCCGTTCTACCTTCTACGGGTGCTCGGCGGTCCGAACCCGTGACCTTTCACAATTCGAATGACTGCCCTAACCACTAAGCTATAGAGGATTTAACTGAATCCTATAAAGTTATTAAAGATATTCCTTAGATTTATACAATTAATGTAAGTGATAACTAAGCAAATCAAAAAGTAATGTAATGTCACAGGCGAATTTGATACTCTACCTATTGATATAAATATCATGAGCCATACCTTGATAATTAATAATCGACCTAAGGTATTTGATATAAGGTCGAGATTCCATTGAAGACGTAACCGCATTGCACCATATATTATTATGTCGTATGGTAATTAACCTAAATAGAAAAGGGTAGCTCAAATTAAAATTGGTCTTCTTTACTAAGGATTTAGAACCTACTTAGGTAAGTATATTTGAAAAAAACAAATCACAAAGACCTATCTATCATACCTATGATACCTACTTCACATAATTGAAAATTATTCAAGTATTAGTAGTTGATAGTTAGTGATTTACACCAACAAATCATTACAATTTTATACATTTACTAGTATACACAGACACAGCCATCACAACTCACATCCGAAATATAAAATGTAGCTACCATAATATGCGAATATTATCATTATAATTTCAACTTTAGCCTCATATAATTAAGCTTCAAAATTGCTTGCTTCACACATCACTGTGTCTTGTAAAATACAATAAATAAATTCGAAATAAAATTACCAACATCCCTGGTTGATTGCGTTACATACTCGTCTTCATTCTTGGGGAACGCAGTTCAAATCTCATATATTATATTTTCTTGTTAATTCATTTTTAACACTAAAATTCAATAAGATTTTGTGTGTTGTAGTTGTCTAATATTACTTTTCTTCAAAATTGTTATTTCCAATTCACATTTGAAGAGTAGAATGTTAGATCTTTAAAATATTGTGAATGAGTAGTAGTTACAGGTATGATAATAGGAGTTGAACGTTATAAATGTTTTGTTTTTGTTTTTTAACATTAAATAAATGTAGAAAAACAAACCTAAGTAAATGTTTATTTTCATTTCTCTCCATAGCAATGGACTATAATAATGACCCGACAATAGAAATATTTTTTTAGTTAATAACAATGAATAAATAATGAAGCCTGTATTTTAATAGGTATAATATTAGTTGATTGAAATAACTAGGTACGCTTAGCATCATTGGTAAATAGGTAGCGTAAATAAAATATCATAAATAGCCATTATAATTATGTAGAAAACTTTTTGTTTTAAATTAAAGCAATGGTCTCAGCCGTACTTTAATTTTAAATCAAGTTGAAACAACGAAGCGAAGAGAGTAGACCGCGTACGTAGCAAGCTGTAGCTATAGCTACCTATAAACCTACACGTCATATTTAGTCGGAGGCTATATCGAAGAAATACAAATTTTAATAGTCGTCGCGCTCGCGTTCAAGGCCAACTGCGAGTATTGTAGGTACAGAGTACTTGAGAGAGAGACGTTAGAAAGAGGCGCTGAGAGACATATGTTTATCCTTTGCTCACAAATTTTCTGTGCGTTGCGCTCTAGGTTCAAGGACAAACTGTTACGCTTGACGTGCTGCCGACTGTACCACGAATAATAAATAATAATAATAATATTTATACACTCACACCTATTATCTAGCCCAAAGTAAGCATCATTAAGAGCTTGTGTTATGGATACTAGATAACGGAGAAATAATGATAATAATATGTATATAAATATTAGAAATATACTAAATAAACATATAAACATCCATGACTCGTAAACAAATGTTCGTACTCATCATACAAACATTTGTTCCTACCGGGATTCGAACCCGGGACCTTTTGACCGAGTAGCCTGGGGTACAGACCACTCGGCCAAGCGGTCGTCAAAATAGTAAACTAGAATAGTAAACTTGTAAGGGACGAAAATTCAATGCCGCTTTCAAATTGGTTAACCATAAAGTGTACTGTAAAACAGACTTTGATACCTTCATACAGTAGAGCAGAGGAAGAAATTAATAATAGGTTGGGGAAAAAGTTTCTTCGCATTTTTTAAGATAATTCAAAACATTTTTTAATATAGTTTATTTACATTTAACTAAAGTATGTAGGTACCATTTTGTTCGATAACTTTTTGCCATCTTGTAGGTAGGGACATGATCCCATTGCTATAGAAATTTTGGGGCTTCTGATCAAAATACCGCGACAAGTGGTTTTAGCAGTGGACATCAAAATTTCCGGATTGAAAACGCTTAAACCAAATTTGTGCTACTGTCACAGACACTGCACTAGGTCCATAAACATCGCAAATTTTTTTCGCGGCTTGCGTTGCATTTTTATCTTTTTTGTAGTAAAATTTTAAAATGTATCGAATTTCTTCATTAGATTCACTCATCTTGACAGTACGAAAAACAAATGAAAACACACATTTTCCTAATTTGAATTTGGAATTATCTTTTTTAAAATCTAAACCTTTAATGATACCAAAACCAGCCAGATACAAATAGTACAGCCAAAGTGATTTTATTACAAGTTCATACATACTATAATGCGAAAAGACTTTTTCCCCAACCTAATATGATGACGCAAAATAGTGACATTGACGTCACCGATATTGAGATGAGAAATATTGATGAAACCATTAACTACAAAGATATGGCTACAAATTTGGTGAGTAAACTATTATTTTTTCTATTAATAGGTATATTATTTTGCTTACAATTTTAAGCTTAAATTTACAAGGGTATGTGGGTCGATATGTGGACTATTTCAACCGCAACCGTAGACATGACACAAAAATCTGCTTAGGTGGTCTAGTGTTTAGAGCGTTAGTCTCGCGATCCAGAGGTTGTGGGTTCGATTTCAAAAAGTCTAGACAGGGTGTAGAGACGGTGTCCATTATTGAGGGCAACTCTCCAAACCAGACCACCATTCTGAGCAATTGGCCAAACCGTCGAAAAATTTTTTATGTTGCTCAGAATGATCATCTGAGTCCATGGTTTCCGCTTTTGGTACACCGTCCCTACACCATTGCATAGCGTAATGTCAAAAAATCTAATTCCTTATGCGGCGTGCGGTGCCGCGACGCACGCCGCGTCCGGTTGTGTTTGACTCCCCATACAAAATTGGGTGCTCGACGCAACGGTGACATTGTGGGCAAAGCCCAAGCTGGTTTTAGAGTCACGCTGACCGTCGGCGCTGACAGCTCAGCGCGTAGCTCGGCAACGCGTAGCTGTCGTGAAAACTCGTTTTAGAGTTATGCTGACCGCTGCGAAGTACAGACATGGCCAAAAGTTGCTGCCGTGTATTTGTTATGTAAAAAGAAAAGCCTCCAACAATAACGAAGGAAAAAACTTCAAGTTCATCCACTTATTGCTCAAAGATTACTAGTGGGTGCTTATGTGACATTATTTAACCAGTTAAAGGATGACGAAACCAAGTTCTTTAACCACTTTCGCATGTCATCAAGAAGTTTCGACGAGTTACTGGCGAAGTAACAGGATAAGTTATTAAGTTGCAGTTACAGGCGTTTACCCGATAACTTCTTCAGTGTGGGTTGATAAAATATAGCCCACTGCTCTTCGGACAAATTTATTTTCATGTTTGTTCATTTCAGGCACCTCATTCAAATAATGAAACACAAGCATCAACTTCAACCATTCCAATATCTGTCTCCGGTCAGACTTCTAAAGATATTATACAGATAATCAATGATGAAGGTAAAATAATAGCAACAGCTGATAATTCAGAGCAGAAATTAGATGTTGACAAGTTATTTTAAAACCAAAAACAAATTCTAGATAACCAGGTTACTATTATGCAGAATCAATCGCTATAACATGAAACGCAGAAATCCAAAGTAGAACAAGAGAAGTAAAACTTTCACCAACTGCAGAATCTATCTGTTCAGCTACAATATTATTTTGAGCGCTGCAATCCTCAAAGTTCAAATGTTGTCTCACTCAGTGAAGTCAACCCACTGGAGAATACTAGTTTTATTTTGAAACCTATGCATGATATTATGGGATTACAAGATTTAGAAGACAAATTAGCTAACAAGTTACAAAATAAAACAAGCTAAAACAACTATATTACTTTTATGCCCTAAACGTGAAGCAAGTGGTACTAAATGTTCATACAAGTTATTTGATATACTTTTTGCCAAAGTATTTCTTTGTCAGTTCTCGTAGCGGCAGCAGAAATACAAATGTTGTGAAAATTGCACTAAAAGGATACAAGAGATTCTTATGATTTTTTTTAAAATCAAAATTATTAATTATTTCATCCAAACAGATGTGGAAGAATTCTTCAAGACCGTTTTGAAAAACTCAGTAAAGCGACTACAAACTAAAAATCTTCGAAAAACAAAACGCAACCGTCAAAAAAAAAATCACTAATAAAAAATCGAAAGAAACTATGGGAAGTGATAACGTAAATGAAGATGTATCATGTGTAGATAGTAAAATTGAAGAGGTCTCCAACGAACCAAGCGTAATAAATAATCAAGAAAAGGTTGAAAATTCTGGTCGAGGTTTAGATTTTTGTGTCAAAGAAGTAGAAACAGATACAAGTCATAAAGAATCCGAAAAAGACATTTCGACCGATCCCAAAGTTACCAAAAAAGTAATAGAAAATACGAACAAAGAGAATGAAAATACAGAAAATACTATTGATCATAATGAAGTGGAAACAACTATTAGAATCTACAAAGAAACACCCGTTTAAATGTCAGTCTGTTATTGATTTAATAATCCGAGGAAATAATAAACGAAATAATTATCTAATTTCAAACTTACATACACATGCGCAAACACACCCATATACACAATCGATTTTTATAATGCGGTTTTCCTTTGTCTATTTTGCTATTTTTTTTATATAATTTCTAAATAGTGTTATGTTACCTATTCATTTGTATACGTTTGTTATAATTATACTAAATGTGGAAGAGCGGAGCCTCCTAGCACAGGTTCAATTTTGAGCTTCAAAGGAGACTCCAACCTTTATTCAGTTATTTTGTAATTTATCTATTATCATATAGGTGCACGTCTGGGCTTTGGGGTCACGACGACTATACTGGGTAGGACTCGGCTAGCAATTATATATGCGACATGTGTTGATCACCACTGTCCAGTTGCTGTTTACCAACCGATATTGCCAACCGATTTTGACGATGGCAAGTTATTAATTAAAGCTCGAACAAACTCTAAAGAAGCGCCTTGATAAAAAGAAAAAATAATTAAGAATATATACTCCATTACAGACTGTTGTACTGTCCGTCTGCCCCTTTATTAAACCCAGAGATAAAAGCAGCATTATCTACTCTAGCTATAAAAAGATACCAATACTTGTGTGAGAAACAAAATCAGGTTGCCTACTTAATGCTTTATCTGGATTAAGCAAGATTTTACAAAAATAATAGGTTGGGGAAAAAGTTTCTTTAATTTTTTAAGAAACTTCAAAACATTTTTTAATATAGTTTATATACATTTAACTAAAGTATGTAGGAACCATTTTGTTCGATAACTTTTTGCCATCTTGTAGGTAGGGACATGATCCCATTGCTATAGAAATTTTGGGGCTTCTGATCAAAATACCGCGACCACTGGTTTTGGCAGTCCTCTCGTGTTGTTAACCTGACACTGCCTAGAGAATTCTGAAGAGAGCGAAACAGGTGGAAATCTGAAGGTGCAAGGTCAGGACTATACGGCGGATGCATTAACACCTCCCAGCCAAACTATCTTAATTTGTGCTGAGTGGCTAAAGATGTGTGAGGTCTAGCGTTATCATGATGAAAAACCACACCCCGTCTATTGATTAATTCCGTCCGCTTTCTCTCAACTTCTTGCTTTAATCTCATCAGTTGTTCGCAGTAGAGTTCAAAATCGATGGTCCTGCCTGGTGGTAACAGCTCATAACGAATTTCCCTTCCAATTCCACCACACACACAGCGAGCCTGTGCCACAGCCACACACACCTTGTTGCGAGTTAACCCGGGTAACGCCACAGTCTGTGAAGCCTGACCGGCCTTTGACCACGACCTTTTTCGCACGTTCTTGTCATACGTGATCCACTTTTCATCACCAGTTATTAGCTTCTTCAAAAATGGTTCGGTTTCATTACGTCGTAATAAAGAATCACAAATGAGTACACGGTTCATTAGGTTTCTTTCAGTGAGCTCGTGGGGTACCCAAATATCGAGCTTTTTTGTGTACCCATTTTTTTAAAATGCGCCTTAAAAAATTAAAACTGTTTTGTGGTCCCAGTTCTTCAGCTACGTCGTAACTACTGATATGCCGAACTTGCTCCAGTTTTTCAAAAATGGCATCAATTTTATCCGCAGTAGGGCGAAAAGAGCGACGTGCATATTTGACATCAAAATTTCCATTTTCAATTTTCCAAAAACGCTTAAACCAAATTTGTGCTACTGTCACAGACACTGCACTAGGTCCATAAACATCGCAAATTTTTTTCGCGGCTTGCGTTGCATTCTTACCTTTTTTGTAGTAAAATTTTAAAATGTACCGAATTTCTTCATTAGATTCACTCATCTTGACAGTACGAAAAACAAATGAAAAACACACATTTTCCTAATTTGAATTTGGAATTATCTTTTTTAAAATCTAAACTTTTAATGATACCAAAACCAGCCAGATACAAATAGTACAGCCAAAGAGATTTTATTACAAGTTCATAGATACTATAATGCGAAGACTTTTTCCCCAACCTAATATATAGATGGGGGATAACCAGAATAATGATTCTACTATACTATTGTAGAACTGCTAAATTGTATCCGCTTATTGTGTGACGTACTTTTTTTTTGTTCATTCTCCCTATAAACGAAAGACAAAGGGAACTAATGCCCATACAGCCATGTGTACAGTATTTCTTTATTTATTGCATTGAAATGCTGGTGTTACACATTTCAATGCTCCTTGGGAGTATTTGACGCGAAATATATGATGACAGTCTCCATATGTTGCTACTTGTTGAGGTGGATAACAAAAAAAAAGTTCTCATCGTTTTTCACACCATAATCACTTTTATTCTAATAATCTTTTAGTTGTACGTCAACACAAACACTTGGTTTTATAAAACTACACCACTTTTATAACACAAAGTTCACTCCGACACAATTTTTAAATATTGTAATAAAAATCTTGACTGTGTGTGACGTACTATTCATGGAGTCACAGACAATGCGTGTCATTATGAAGAAATGGCTTGAAAAAAAAAATTACAGCTGGGTTTATTTTTTTCAAAATCACCCGGTTTCGATTTTTCAAATTTTCAATGAAGCAGTTTTAGTTTCCATCAAAATCGGGCCCAAGACTTCTTTGAGTACTTACTTTTCGCTATTCCTCGAGGTTTTGGATTTGGTCATCCAAACCGATTTGAAACATTCAACCTATCTGGTCGGGATTCTAGCCTTCCAAAAGCAACGTGATTGCTCTAACCACTAAGATAAGAACTAGAGAAATTAATAGGCTTCTCCCAAGACCTCTGACCTCCCAGGGCGAGTCTTTTTATGTCTAGACATTGTTCCAAATTACTATTGTTTATTGACATAGGTTAATAAACGATGCTCGAGACCAACTTGCACACTGCTAAGGATAGATCGGGATGGCGCAAAATCATCGCTGAAAAGATGAAACCAAAGGGAGGTCACGACCCTCATCAATGAGAAATGCGACGCGAGGAGGAGGAGGATTGACATAGGTACTTATCCATATGACGCTCGTATTTAACTGTTCACTGACTCACTGTCATAACGAAGAAACTGATTAGCAGCAAAAATAGCTTCTTGATCACCAAAACATTGATTTATAAAAGCTATTGTTGTCGTTTTATTATTTTGATGAGTATTTAGTGGTGGTGGTGGTATGGTGATATATCTTATTTATATCTATACTGAATAAAGATTATTAGAAAAATTCAAATGTTAGGTTTTTACCTATTTGAGTTCAATCTGTTGTAGTACATCATAGTATGTGCGCTATCTAGTAATTTAAAATCCTGTATACTATGTATATATTTACTTTATCATCGGGAAGAACAAAAAAATATTCAAACCTGTGTCTGATTGGCGGAAGTCCTAGCAGAGAAGACAATGAACTCGCATATGAATTTCTTGTGCAACCCCCGGGACAGCTTCGAGGTAATGGTGACAGTTTTCCCAGTCCCGGTAGGACCAACGCAGACCACGTGGTTGTAGTTAGCAATTTTGTAGCCAAGCAACGCCGCGCTTCGGACGTTGTCTAGCGTCGGCACCTCGATGTCTGTTACAATAATTTATCTAAATATTATGCTGAAATGACATAAAAAGAAATATTTAAAACGTTCCCCCGGCAATTAATAATAATAACTAGGCCATCCAAAATGAGACCCCGAAAGAGATTCCGAAGTGGGCGGGCCTTAAATCGCACTCCGCTGATGGGTTCGTAGAAGAACAACAAAATCAATGTTTTGTATGAAAGTATTATTTATTTGCAAGACACCTAAAAGTAAATTAATAAATGTATGTCATCGCTCTGAGTCTATGATAATACATATTGTTACGGCGGTGTACCTAGCGTTATGGCCTTTTTCGGACTTAGAGACGTTTTCAGTCCGATCTAGAGAGAGCTCTATCTCATACCAAACAATAAAAATTTTGACCTAATTATCACCGTTTTCAAGCTTAAAGCCACCTAATCCGATGCCACTATTTCCAGAAAACACTTTTTCAGGTGTTTTCAGGACCCCTTAAAACAACAGTTCACGCCCTTGTGTAAAATTCCATAAGAGTGAGTAAGATAGAGCTAATGCTAAACAAGGACAGAAGAAACACCTTCTGGAACGGTCGCGGAAAGACAGCGCGATATGCTAGACAAGGACAGAAAAAGAACCTTCTGGAACGGAATTTTGGAATTTTAGACACTTGTCTGACCACGTCATTATGATAATTGTTGTATTGTTTTATATAATTCCTATATTGCCATATACCTACATACCTAAAAAACGATACTATTGGTGAATAGATAAGTAAATTATTATAAATCATGGAAGCTTAGAGATGACCATTTCCACTAGTGGCACCTTTTCACAGGTATGATGTATGTGCCAGCCATCGCTCCGCTCGACTGTAAACAAGGGACCCTTGTTACCACATGTTGCAATATGTCAGCATCTGAATCAACAGCATCTACGAAAACCGTGAAAGTCATTAAGCACTAGGGGCTTGATATGTCGCAAAAGATTAAGGAGTCACACTACTCACTATTCCACCCCATACTAGCCACAAACTCCAACCTAAAGGCTTTGCCAGACAGAACGCGAACTTACCGCCGCGTTAGAGCGTCAATAGCGTTGCGTTTTAACGTCGCGTTCTTTCATGTCACACACACTAGATTGATTAGTTAGCGGAACGCTCCAACGCAGCGTACCATTCAACAGAGCGCAGTGCAGATCACTACCAGTCTTTTTCGATTTATACTCACAATTTTGCCTTTATTGTTACATTTTTATAAGTATTATCCTTCGTATTATATAAACATAGGTGTTTCCGAACCAATTCTATTAGTTTTTCAGTTATAATTGCAATATTTTAGAAAACGAGCAGTCGGGCGTTAAACACAATCTGTAAAAAAAAACAAAAAAATACGACAGAGCGTTGCGTACTGCTAACGCCGGTGCTGTTTGACGGCTAGTACCGTTCATAGTACAACACAATTTGACGCTATAACGCGGCGTCAGACTAACGACTAACGCCCTGACGCGCGTTAATTACGCACTCTGTCTGGCAAAGCCTTTAGATGTATCAGTATTTAGCCCACTGCAAACATATTACAGTGCAGTTGCAGATTAATGAATGGTGCGGAATCCTGGGATTCCAATTTATATTTATAATACAGAGGAAATTTTAGGACTAGCATTTGAGAAAGATATGACGCCTGCAAATGTGAAAACAGCATTCTTAAAAATAGGAATATTTCCGTACGATAGAAATACATTTTCTGATGATGATTACATGCCGAGTGATGTAAGTAATCGTCCTATTCAAGCAGAACCTTCAAAAAGTGCAAATACTGCAAATAGTAATCCAATATCGAACGCTGAACTTGGCCCGGGCAATTCTAAATGACAAGAAGACACGAGGTCGATGGTGCAAAATATATTGAAAAGTCCAATCGAATGCCGTGATTATCCATAGGCTAAGCCTTGAGCTAATTCAACATTAGATAGAAAAAGAGGAAATACAATTATTGCGACAGATACTCCAGTTATACAGGAAATTGAGCAACAAGCAAAATTAAAGGAGAACCAGAAATATAGAGTTGAAGTTGTCTAGAAAACTGTAGAAAATATAGAAAAGTGTCAAAAATGCTTTCTATGGAAATCTATGGAATCTTCCGATGATTCTGAAGATTCAGATGCCACAAACTGTTCTACAGCTTCGTCAACTAGCTCCACTAGCACTCCAAAACAAAGTGATTTTGTTGTAATCAGTTTTAACACAGATAAACCAGTATAATACTTTATAGGCAAGATATTAAGTTATCTTGATAATGAAACAAATGAGTACGAAATAAGTTACCTCCGTTAGGGTATCAAATCGGATGGTATTTGTTTTCCTCTGGAGCCAGATATGGCAGTTGTTGCAAAAAATTACATCGAAATTACTTTATAACCCCATATAGCTCCATACAAAAACTAGGGAATGCAAACCGGCTTAACCGAAAACCGAAAAACCTATTAACCTCTGTATACCTATTTTGTGATTGTGCATTGTCAGATAGCTTGAAAATAACGATAATACTTTTGACATTGGGTACCTACTTTGTTGGTACGTTGATATAGATTCTCTTTTGAAATAAAACCAATTTACCGGATTTAACTCGCGTTTAATTAGATGTTACATTATTATTATTTACCCGACGTTTCGATTACTTTACAGCGATCGTGGTCACGGGAAGACTGAAGATGTCAGTTGTCTTTGATAAGTTTTAAGTTAACTACCGTCACTTTGTGTTATATTTTGAGCGGTCCGAATTACGCATACGGAGCTCACGGTGTCAGTTTTTTGGGCAGTGTGAGGACGGGCTTGGGACTAAGACAGATTGTGCTGCTTGAAAAACACACTCCTAGCCGACTGCGCCTGGCCAGCCCAAATGGTGCCATGGTATTTGATATTAAAGTAGAAATATAATTACCAGCGTACTGCCACTCAGGATCCACTTCATATTCCTCTAGGTTCGCCATCCAGTTGTACCAGTAGGGGCTGGCTGGCTCGCCATCTTCAGTCGGATCAGTGAAACCACCGTCGTGTAAGCTGATAACATTATTTTAGGGGTTACTGACACTGGTATGATTTGATATGAATCAAAAGATGTTTAAGATGAACTAGACTCTACGATGAGGCTCTATCCTATCATTACATACAAAATATTTTACACTTCAATAATTTGAGTACGTATTTTGATATTTTTTCCCGCGCTTTGTCTTTGCCGCCGTTGATTCGCCAACGGATGGGCGAGCGTGGAGCGCAAGACCGTCAGTCGTCGCGGAGGGGTGCGGCGCGGTGTCTTTGCGGGGGGTACACGCTCGCTCGCGCCGGCCATGCCACCAGCTGCCCACGTCTTCAGTGTTTTGTTTTTATGTGGAGTGAATGGACGTCAACTGCGCGCCTAATACGTTTGCCTAGCTACGCTACGAGTTTGCACGTGGTTTTTTTACAATGGGACCGAAAAAAAGAAAGATGGAATTTTAAAATAGACAGTTTTTGCCAGAATGGACCGATTTGTATTATTTCACGCTGCCAAATCGGGCTGGAGCAGTACCGATGTGCTTGATTTGTCAACAAACAGTTGCGTTAATTAAAAGCTCTAATATAAAGAGACATCTTGAGACCAAACACAAATCATTTGCCAACAATTTTCCACTTGGCAGTTACCTGCGTAAATCTAAAAATGAAACTTTACTATCAAGCTACGCGTCTTCGACTCAAATCATGAGTCGTTCAATAACTGAGCAGGAGAAATGTGGTGAGGCTTCTTTACGTATTTCTTAGACTTTTGCTAAGCATATGAAACCATTTACCGATGCTGACATAGTTAAGGAATGCATGCTCGAGGCAGGCAATGTTTTGTTTGAGAACAGAAAAGATGTTGAAACGATTCGACGGATTCCGTTATCTGCGAGTACTAACTCAAGAAACCACACGTTTTGGCAGAAGAAAATCACTGCGATGTGAAACGGCAGTTAAATAATTCTACTATTATGATTTAGCTCTGGACAATCATATGACATTCCTGATAAAGCACAATTGGTTATTTTTGTAAGTTTCTTGGACAAAATAAAAGAAACTTTTGTTGAGGAGCTATTTGTTATTTTGCCGTTAATAGGAAGAAACCGAGGAGCAGACATGATCGACGCGGTGATGAATTATTTCGTTAAAAATGAGTCAGACTTAAAAAACTTTTATCAGTAACTACCGACGTTGCACCAGCAAAGGTTGGGGACTAGTTTACCTTTTGAGAACCAATGCCAAATGTAATGAGAATTTAATTTCCTACCACTGTATTATACACCAAACTGTACTTTGGTGTAAACTGAATACTAAGTTTGAGAAAATAATGCAAGATGTTAGAAAAATAATTAAATTTCTTCGTTCAAAATCAGCCCTGAAACACCGAGAATTGATAACGTTTCTCGACGAAGTTGATGCTCAATATGAAGATCTGCTGTTCCATAATCATTTGAGATAGTTAAAGCTGCGTTTTACTACGATTCTTCACCGTTTTAGAAGACTTGAAGACTTTTCTTTTCAACATTGATCAGACATCAGCAAACGCCTACTTATGTTTTCTTAGCGATAAAGAAAATGTTACTTCCATTGCTTTCTTATCAGGCATTTTTAAACATATCAATGATCTGAATCTTAAACTTCAAGGCAAAGGAAAGCTTGTCTTGACAGAAATAAAAAGCTTTTTGCGAAAACTCGATCTTTTCAACGTCGATCTTGATAATGAACGCCTGCACTTCCCTAATTTAAAAAACCAAGCTGTGACACAGAGCTAGACGTCGGCCGATACAAGACTTTCATTATGGAACTTAAATCGGAATTTGAAAACAGATTTACAGATTTTAAGAAAATTGAGAATGTCGTCGATATTCTCAGTAACATTTACTATCTGCATTCTGGTGATGAATGGAGCAATAAAGCTACAAATATTTTCGGGAGTAATAAAGCTGCTCTCCAGATGGAAATGATTGCTTTCCAAAAAAATACAGTTTTAAAACAACAAAAACAGGAAGTTTCATGTCAAGAGTTTTGGATAAAATTTGTTGGTAGTAACAAATACCCAGAATTAAGAAAACTAGCCATGATACTTTTCACTTTGTTTGGGTCAACATATATTTGTGAAGCAGCATTTTCCAAAATGAACTTCATTCAAAATAAATTCCGGAGCAGACTTACCGATGAACATCTCCAAGATTTAATGACAATTGGCAGCACAAACTTTATCCCAAGCTTTGGACGGATAGTTCAAGGCAAAGAATGTAATTTTTCTCATTGATAATTGTTTATTTACTATGTAATAAAATAATGTTCCGGAAACCCATCCGTTTTATTGTTTATTGATATTGTATCTACACACATTTATGATTTAGTAAAGGGGGGGCTTTAGGTTTTTACACCTTCTGGACCTCGACGGTCATTTTGTCAGCCCGCAGCATCAGTTATGGAACAGGCAATTAAAAGTTGGTTCGCTGAACTACGTAAGTTTTTAGAAGATGAAAATGCATTGGATATAAAAGACGACCTCAAAATCACGTACAAAGAAATTTAGTGCCTCGTTTCTCTGTCGTACTTCCAGAACTTGGTATTCTTAGCCAGCACATGACCTCTTGCCTATAACGGGGTCCTTCAAGAGAGGCGTGAAAAAGCACCTTTTGGGCCGGCAAGGTGGAGGCGTGTTGGGTCGATTGCCGTGCTTTGTATAAAAAAACGACCAACGCAATTTTAATACTGACGAAACTGGAGTTATGACCAAAAAGAGGTCGGATACTGGGACCTAAAAATTACAAAAATTCTTACGAAATAGGAAGTGGAAAAGAAAAAGAGTCAATCAAAGTTCTGTGTACATGTTTTGCTGACGGAAAAGACGTTCCACCGTTTATACTATATTCTTATAAACGGATGCCACCAGCTGTAGTAATTTTCCTGAAACGTGGTTCATTGATCGTTCTGATAATAGTTGGATGGTATCCGCTGCTTGTTTTACCTATATAAAGTTGTTCTATGAATGGTTGATGACATTGACATGGGCAGTGGTTCAAGCGATGGATATGTGACTCGGGAAACGCCTTCCGCATTATTTGGCGGCGGCGGTGCTGGCACCTTTTAAAAACTGGATGGTGTGGCCAACTGGTATTCGTGGAAGTTTGCCATGAAAATGTCTTTAAAGTTGGATGGGCTTTGGGCGTGCGTCGAGGGGACTGATTCTGATGGTGTGCGCGACCAACGTGCTTTGGCGCGTATATGCCTGTGCTTAAAATCTCACTGTTATCAGTACGTGAATACAGCGATGACGGCGAAGACCGCATGGGATAACCTCACAAAAATTTTTGAGGACAAAAGTTTATACCGGCGTGTCGTATTGCTTCGACAGCTACATAAAGCTGAATATAGTCAATTTAATTCAATGACTGATTATATACAGTCAGTAATGACAATGGTACAACAATTGGCTAACATTGGTAGAAATATTGATGACAGTGAGGTGGCAGAATTGTTGCTCAGTGGTCTACCTGTGGAGTACGTGCTTGTGTCTAATTTGAAACAGCAAACATTACTGGCAGTCTGTCGAGTGAGATGGTTCGCACTCGGCTTTTGCAGGAAGAATTTCGCAAGCAATCCAGTGACAGTGGCAGTGCTTATTTATCTAAACGTGCTAAATCTGTGATAGTGTGTCATTATTGCAAAAAACGGGGACATGTAAAGTCCAAGTGTTACAAGTTGAAGAATGACAAGAGAAACTTAAATAAGAACATTAGTGATAACCAACCCTTCTTGTTACTGCTTTTATAGCACAAAATAAATGTAATGCTTGGATAATTGATTCAGGTTGTACGTCACATATGACAAATTGTAAGAATATTTTGAATAATAATAAAAATAATAGCACTTTTATCTCTATTGCCAATGGTGACAGACTGACTAGTGAGGGCATAGGAAATGTTCAGATTGCCCTAAATAAAAATAAGATAATGTTATGTGATGTATTGTTTGTGCCCAAGCTTTCCACCAATTTACTTTCAGTTTCAAAGTTATCTGAGAAAGGTTTTTAAGTTGTTTTCAATATTTTAGAAAATGGCAAAGTTATTTGTACAGCTTTTAAAAATAATGGGGTTTATGTGTTTGGTATAGGACTGTAGGATCGGTGTCCTAGCATATGATGTTAAGATGTAAGTTATAATACGTTAAATGTTGAAAGAATGTAAAAATGATGTTTGTTGGTTGAGAGATTGAATGACACAAGTGTTGCGCTAGAGCGTTTAATGGTCACTAAAAATAATACATAATTAATTAATTAAAATACAATGTACAAAGTCAGCGAAATGTTAGTAATGTAGGAGCTCGCTCGTACATACTGCCGAATTTAAGAAAACATCTCAAAAATTAAAATAATATTTGTTACACATTTTGAGCTATAACCACTACGCCATCAAGGCGAAGTTTGTCTATTAACTCGTCTTGTTGATTGCTGGTCGAACGCGCGCAGAGCACCTTGCGGTTGTGGCTCGTCGTTTGGCGAGTTGCAGCGGACGCTCTGCAGCTCCAGGTCCGGCGTAACGACGTGTCTCTCTCTGTTTTCAGCTCTTTTCTTTATTGTACGGTACGCACAAATGCCAGTGATGATAATGCCAACCAGACCTATAACGGTATAGGTAGTGTAGTGATGAGTATCATGGGAGATGTTCAGTGTGTTTAATTCATTTTGTGATGCCTTCACTGTGTTTATCTGACTCTGAAGTACTTTGAACTGTTTTTCATGTGTCTCAGGAATGTAGGTGAAGTTTAGTCCTTTTAGAATGTTATTTACTCCAGACTCTGGCATATAAATTTCGTCATCGTTGATGGTCAATTCCGTGCGATATGTCTTCGGGGAATGTATGACGAAGTTTTCTCCTTTCAGCATGCAGCTGGGTCTTAGCTTCATAATTCCAGTGTCCTTGAGTGTTTCTGTAGCAACAGTAGTGTCGGGGCAGAAAATGCGCACAGTGCATTCCTGGCAACAAGTAAACAACCATTCGGCGCGGCTGTGTAACATGATCCAGTCACTGCGGCAACGTGTTGTAATAGTATTACAACTTGATAATTGTTTATTGTTAATTACTTGTGCTTCACACAATATAGATGATTCCCTTGTAGTTGTATGTATAGGTAAATTTAGTCTGCAAATCAGTTTGTTCTCTTTGAATGATATGCATCCTGTTTGAATGTCTTCTTCCGTAATAGGTATGATCATGTCCTTCTTGAGATTCAGGCCAGAATACTTAGTTGTAGGTTGTATATATGTTGACGTATGCTGATTAATTTGAGGAATAGATATGATTCGATTCAATTCAAAGTGTTCGCTGCTGATGAGGGGCAATTTGATTTCAAATATTAAGTTTTCAGTTAATCTGACATGCACCCTCGAAAGCTTGTACATTTCTCGTCGGAGGGAATTTGAGCCGTGATAATGTTGAGCTGGTTTTCAAATTCCTCTGGTTTTAACAGATGTGTGTCCATTCTTCCACTACGTACGTCCGTCACAAGGTCAAGTAGCTGTTGTTGCAGTCGACGTAAGTTATTAATAATAAGGTTAGCCGTGAGCACCGCCGCAGTAATGTACACCGTTTTGTTATGTTCATTTATTATCAGGTTGTTCAGTTTTGACATTTGTCGACTGATGCTGGTGAATTGTTTGACCATTATCTCTTCATTCCGTTTCAGTAAGTTGTGTTCACCTTCTATTATAGAGATTTGCTGCTTGTAAAGGCTATTTAGATGGTTTTCGTTATCCTGTATAGTTTTTATATCTTCATCATATTTCGCTGCAAATCGTTCGTCGAGTACTCC
This sequence comes from Nymphula nitidulata, assembly GCA_947347705.1. Lineage (NCBI taxonomy): Eukaryota > Metazoa > Arthropoda > Insecta > Lepidoptera > Crambidae > Nymphula > Nymphula nitidulata. The sequence goes on from OX374636.1 coordinate 16,405,183, forward strand.
AAACAGTGAATTGGCTACGTAGCCGATTCCATTGATCAGGCCCCGTTTGTAGCGTCTGCCGTGTTCAGTTTTCAGGATCACGTTGTTGTGTCGAAGTTCCGCTATTTCGTGTTGTAGCTGTGTCGTGAGAATACTGAAAGCAGGGTCCTCCTTACTTAGATCTCCGAGTAGTCCGATGTGATAATCGATGTTTGCTAAACTATGCCAATATGTCGTAAGGTTATAATACACGATCATCTTCCACTCGTCCTGTACTATACGCATATCTGCGACCTTATCAAAGTATAGCGGTAGATTTTCATGTAGGGTTGTCACTTCGGCTTGTCTTGTTTGTTCTCCAAATACAGTTGTACACATTAATGTGAGTATTAGAAATACGAAGTTTATTAATTTGTTACTTGATGTTCTTGTTTTCTTACATTTGTTTTCTTTTAGTTTGCTACTTATGTTGATATTTGATGTTTCAGGTTGCTGTTCAGGTGATGACTGCGGAGGTGAAGCTTGTTCTGATTCAATAGGTAATCGTATTAACTTACTAATGGGCCTTTTAACGCCATTACTATTTTTTGTTCGCAGGGTCACCACGCGTACGTGCCCGTCATTTCCAGGATGAGTCAGTATGACCCTTCCCAATAGCCAACGAGCAGGAGGAATATGATCTTCTTGTATGATCACCATATCCCCAACTTTGATGTCCTTTCCGGCGTAATGCCATTTACTACGAGTTTGTAGTGTTTGAAGGTACTCTGTTGACCACTTTCGCCAAAAGTCCTTGTGCATCTTTTCCATCAACTTCCAACGGGTGCCAAGACTGATGTTTTCAACTTCTAGTGGGGAAGGGGGAGCTAGAGTTTGGTCTCCGACAAGGAAGTGACCTGGCGTGAGGCATTCCAGATCTTCGATGCTATTTGATAACGCCACCAAAGGTCTTGAATTTAGGCATGATTCAATTTGTACCAGTAGAGTAGTAAACTCTTCGTATGTAATTTTTTGTTCACCCAGTACTCTTTTCAGGTGATACTTCATCCGCTTCACAGCTGCTTCCCACAGTCCTCCAGCAGTGGGCCAGGATGGAGCATTGAAGTGCCATTCTACGTTACAGCTTGTTAAGTAATTCATAGTTTCTGATGCTGCCAGGTACTGCTCCAGGGCCTTGTCATGTTCTTGTTTTAGGCTGTTGGCGGTCCCTACAAAGTTGGTACCGCAGTCACTGTACATATGCTTCGGAGTTCCACGGCGTCCACAGAGGCGTTTAAATGCAGCTAGAAATGTTATTGAGCTGAGGTCAGATACTAACTCCAGGTGGATTGCTTTAGTTGACAAGCATATAAATATGGCAATATAGCCCTTAGTTGTTGCAATTCCTCTTCCTTTGTTAGATTTTACGTGTACAGGTCCAGCCATATCTACCCCAGTGTGTGTGAACGGCCTTGATGGCGTAACTCTCGACTTAGGCAGGTCAGCCATAATCTGGTTCTTATTGGACGTTTTAAAGCGTAAACATTTGACGCATTTCTGCAATTCTCGTTTTACAGCGGTCATGCCGCCTATTATCCAGTACTTAGTTCGTAGGAAGGTTAGTCCACCATGCAATGTAATGTTATGTGCCCAGCTTATTAAGAGAATACTCAGTCTGTCATTGCTGGGTAATACGAGTATAACGGGATGTTTATGTTGACTAGTCAAGTTGGAATGTTCAAGTCTGCCCCCCACTCTAAGGATTCCGTCATCATCAATCCAGGGGTTCAAACTTAAAAGTTGACTTTTTCTTTGCAACTTGTTTTTATTCAAAAGTTGTTCAATGTCTTGTTTGTAATATTTTTGTTGCACAGCCCTGATTATCGAGTTATGTGCCTTTATTATTTCATTTGTTTTCAAGTTCAATGTTAACCTGTTATCTTTGCTCCGTAAGTTGTAAATGAAACGTGATATCCACGCTACTATGCGCGTAACTCGTTCCATAGAGCTGTGTTGTATAAGAAGTGTTTCTATAATTGATGTTTCAGTGTGACTTGTGACACATATTTTCAGCTTCTTCTCCTCATCTGGGACTAGGATGCTGGGAGTTTCAGATTGTTGCGGCGTGATGTTATTTTTCAGCCATTTTGGGCCCTCCCACCACAAGGAATGAGTGAGTAGTTGCGTTGGTAATAGTCCTCGACTAGCACAGTCTGCGGCATTGTCTTCGGACTTCACGTGCTTCCAACAAGATGATGGCATATTTTCTAAAATGCTTGTTACGCGGTTTGCCACAAACGTCTTCCAGCGTCCGATGTCACCTTGCAACCAACCCAAAACGACCATTGAGTCAGTCCAACCATTAATAGTGACTGTTCTTGTCTGAATGTTTGTTGTGTCTATGACTTTCTTCATTAGTTTAGACAGTAGTAATGCACCACACAGTTCAAGCCGGGGCAGTGACACGACCTTACTGAGTGGTGCAAGTTTTGTTTTGCCTGCTACAAGCTTTATGACAGGTTGTTGGTTATTGTTCAAGGACTTGCAGTAGATTACGCAGCCATATGCTCTCTCTGACGCGTCGCAGAACCCATGAAGCTCGATAGGTTTTTCAGTGTTGCCGATCCATCTCGAAATTTTTATTTCTGCTATGTTGTGAAGGTCGCTTTCTAATTCCAGCCACTCTTGTTGCAAGTTTTGAGGAAGTTTGTCATCCCAATTTAAATTCATGGCCCACACCTTTTGGAAAAGTAACTTGCCTTTTATTGTAACCGGAGATAACCATCCGAGCGGGTCGAAAATCTTTGAGATATTGGACAATAATGTTCGTTTTGTTATGGCTGATAAATGTGTAGTATCAGCTGTTTGAGTGGCGTTCAGGAACGAAAAATTATCATTACAGGGATTCCATGACAAGCCAAGTGTTTTGTTTGTCTCAGCGTGTTTAAAGTCGAACATATTTTGACTGATTAAATCACTTGATAATTCTTCAAGCAGCCTTGTATCGTTGCTAGCCCACTTTCGTAATTTGAAGCCACCGCCATTTAATATATTTATTATTTGGTGTTGCACCTCCTTGGCTTCTTTAATGTTGTTGTGACCCCCAAGAAGGTCATCGACATATAGTTGGTTGTTAAGGATGTTAACCGCGAGAGGATACTTGTGGCCATCGTCTTGGATTAGTTGTTTTATTGTTCGCATAGCAAGATAGGGCGCGGCCTTAGTGCCATAGGTTACTGTGCACAGCAGGTAGTCGTTAATAGTATGCTGAGGCGAGTCGCGCCACACTATCTTTTGGAGATGTTGATCTTCGTCCTTGATAAGTATTTGACGATAAAATTTTTCAATATCAGCTGTGTAGACGAATTGAAAAGTCCTCCACAATAATATCAAGCCTTGCAGATCCTGTTGCAAGTTTGGGCCGCACTCCATTAAATCATTTAGTGTGTAGCCTGTTTTTAGTTTACTGGACGCGTTGAATACAGTTCTTAATTTCGTGGTAAGTGAATCCAATCGGATGACCCCGTGGTGTGGAAGAAAACAGCTTGGTTCTCGCGGGACACTGCACAGCTTCATGTGCCCCAGCTGTAGGTATTCGTTAATAAACTTTTTATAGTTTTCTGCTAGCATCGCATCCTTGTTGAATTTTTTCTCTAGCTGTTTAAACTGGGCTATAGCTTGTCCCTTAGATGGTGCCAAATGTTTTTCAAAATTTTGTTTCATTGGCAGTTTGACGACGTAGCGGCCATCAGACTGTCTTGTTGTGGTTTTTTGGTAAAGAGTTTCACAATATTCCTGGACCGGTGTCATGTTGCTGCTATGTTCTGTTATTTCTTCCAGCTCCCAATAGTGTGAAATCTCTTCCAAGTTGTTTAAAACAGCATGGCAGTTAAATGTTTTGACATTTCCGACCAATATCCAGCCTAATTTAGTTTGCTGGGCTATCGGCGCGTTGGTGGGCCCTCGTAGTATTCCATCCATCAGGATCTCCGCGTAGACCTTTGCGTCCAAAAGAATGTCTACTTTTCTTGAGATGTTATATTCTGGGTCGGCTAGGTTTATGTTGTGTAAATGCGGCCATGGTTGTTTCTCGAATGTAAAGTTTGGTAAATGACCGACCACTTTTGGCATTACCAAAGCGTCTGTCACGAATGCGTAGTTATTAAAGCGAGATTCGCATATCAATTTGACTGCTCCTCTACTATGTGCGGCGGTCGTTCCGACCCCAAAAACTGAAGCGTTTTGATTACATCTTTGGAGGTCTAATCGCTGGGCAGCCGCTTCTGTTATTAAATTAATTTGAGACCCCTGATCCAGAAGACATCTCATGGTCATGAATGTGCCATCTCTAGCTCGTATTTTGAGTTCTACAGTAGAGAGTAACACCTCGTCATATCTGCCGGCCACGTGGTTTGATTTACGCGGTGTGTAAGTTGCAATTTTCGATGTTGAAGGCTGCGGCTCACTATTCGATGATGTTTTCTCGCTTAAAATCTCATGTAGGATTGTATGATGAGCGTTGTTACATATCTTGCATTTCTTACTTGAAGTGCATTTAATTTTATGGTAAAACAAACAGTTTTCACACACCGGTAATGAGTGTATTGAATTCACCTTAGCTTCGGGTGTCATGTTCAAAAACCTTTTGCATGTAATTAGAACATGATCGTTAGTATTGCACAATGGACAAACGCGCTCCATGTGGCTTTTAAATGTTTTAGGAAATCTGTGTTTGAAGTCCATAACATTTTCCTTATGTTTAGGTTCACTTTCCTTTGCAGGAGGACTTTGTTTGTTCTGTTTGCCTTTTTTGTTCAGAGGCTCTAATGCGGTAAATTTTTCTTCGAGAATATTAATTAATTCTTCGAATGAAGGAAGGTCACGCTTGTTTTTTCGGGTGTCCATATAGGCAGTATATGTTTCAGGGTCCATCTTCTCAGTCATGATATGCACTAGGATCGGATCCCAAGTTGAGGTGTCCACCCCAAGGTTATGTATTGCGTGAACGGTTTCTACACTTACATCGTGAAGTCGTTTGATCTCATAAGATGAATGTTTTTGCATCGTAGGTTGGTTCATGAAGGTTTGCATTTGTTTCGTGAATAGAAGTTGAATGTTGTTGTACCTGCGGTTCAGTATTTCCCAACAGGTGTTATAGTTTTCTGCCGAGATGGTTAGATGCTGCACGAGGCGTTCAGCTTCACCCTTAAGCTTCCCTTTAAGGTGCTGCATCTTTTGGGTCTTACTCAGCGTAGAGTTGTTATGGATTGCCTCACAATAAAGGTCTGAAAAAGCTGGCCAGTTCATATAATTTCCAGAGAAAGTCGGCAACTCAATTTTTGGTGTATTTTCTTGTTGGTGTTTAACAGAGTTCAACTTTCGGCACAGTTTTGTTTTTATTTGTTCATAGGTTTCTTCGTACTGACAAAAATCTTCTTCGTAGCTGTCGTCCGTTCCCTCCAACAAATTGTCAATCTGCCAGTGTAATTCGTCGACAGCATTCCAGCGGGTCTGAAGAGTTTTTAGTTTATCTTCAATTTCCCACTTTTCAGATAAAATATCTATGTTAATGTTTTTAACAGCTCTGTTTAATGCTCGAAAATTCGTTTTCTGTTGGCACAGCAGCTCGTCGCTCTTCGATGAAGATCCTGTTGTTTCTTTATTTTTAGAAAGTGCTTTGCTCTCTCCCTGAGAGATCTCAGTGCTCGCACTGTCCTTTGTTGTTTTAGTGTACGGCTTTGTGTTTGAAATGAGCTGAAGGCCATCTGAATAGATCTGTTTTAGATGTTGAAATTCGTTCTTGGTGAAGTATTCATCTGACTTGTCCTCTTCTAGTTGCAGAAGAGTGTTATTGGAGACGTACTCACCCCACAGGTTGTTTAAAGTATCCACTCTTGTTTTGAGATACTCAGATGTTTTCCGACTTGCAGCATCTTTCTTGAAGTTTCCGATTATCCTCTCGATACTGGTTGCAATTTCTATTTGCCTGTTCAAAATTGTCTCCATTTTAAAGATAATAGTTTAGCTTCTAGAATGTTCTAGTTGATGTTCACAATAATAGCTCTACGGCGCGCCTATGGATGTAAATAAGCGCCAGGTCAAAGTAAAACTCACGTGTATGTACTTTATCGGCTTCTGAAGTGCGCTGTCTCAATTCAACAGGTGAGACCCGCTTGTGGGAGGCCTGCTAAACCGATCGCATAAATCACAGTTAAAGCACAAAACACAAGAACTTCACTTAATAACTCGAAGGACTAATATGTAGGATCGGTGTCCTAGCATATGATGTTAAGACGTAAGTTATAATACGTTAAATGTTGAAAGAATGTAAAAATGATGTTTGTTGGTTGAGAGATTGAATGACACAAGTGTTGCGCTAGAGCGTTTAATGGTCACTAAAAATAATACATAATTAATTAATTAAAATACAATGTACAAAGTCAGCGAAATGTTAGTAATGTAGGAGCTCGCTCGTACAAGGACTATAGGTGTTAATCGGTGTTTTTCACAGGTGCATTCTTCCAGGGTCCTGCTGGGTGTGCAGGGAGCACATTGTGTTGATACTGCTTTAAGTGTGTCGACGGATGTCTGGGACAAGCGACTTGGACATTTGAGTTTTGGAGGTATGTGTGCTCTGAGGAATGGTTTGGTTTCTGGTGTATTGTTTCAGAACAATGATGATGGACATGCACTGCAGAACTGCATAGCTTGCCTTGAGGGGAAGATGAAAGCCAAGTTTTACCCAAAAGGAGAGGCTAAAAGAGCCGATAAGCCTCTAGAGCTCATACACTCTGATGTGTTTGGTCCGGTCTCTGTATGCAGTTGGGGAGGTGCAAGGTACCTTGTGACATTCACTGATGACTACACCAGGAAGACATTCGGATATCTAATACGATGTAAGTCTGATGTTATGTCTTGTTTTCTAGTTTTTAAAGCCCTAGTTGAGAAGAAAGCTGGTTTGCCGATTAAGTGTCTGCGTTCAGACGGAGGTGGTGAATACTGCAATGCACGCTACTTATTTAAAGAAAGAGGGTATCATACAGCAAGTGACAGTACCTTATTGTCCTGATCAGAATGGGGTAAGTGAACGTCTTAACAGGACATTGATGGCGAAGGCTAGGTGCATGCTGCAGGAAAGTGGTCTCTGTAAGCGCTATTGGGGAGAGGCGGTAATGACTGCAATATATTTAAAGAATAGGAGCCTCACTGCTGCCTTGTCAGGATCGATTCCTGAGGAGGTCTGGACTAGATCTAAAATAGATCTTGGTCACCTCCGCGTATTTGGCTGCATAGCCTATTCTCTAGTCCCCGAGCAAAAGCGTACTAAGTTGGATCCCAAAAGTACATTGTACATTTTTGTTGGATATGGAGAAGATACTAAAGTTTATAGATTGGTTAAGCCCTCTAATCCTAAAAAGGTAGTTTTTTTCTAGAAATGTAGCTTTTATTGAGCACAAGTTTTATCATGATTTTAAAAATGCAATGACCATGGATAAAAATGATAATAATTTTTGTAAATGACTATTTAATTCCTAATATTTCACAGCAGAATATTACTTCTGGCTGTATTTTAGAATCGAATAAAAATAATGAATTTATAAATAAGGAATTAATGAATAATGAGTTGTTGAATAATGAATTGCAATTGATAACAAATTTTAATTCTGAACTAAGTTCTAGTGGAGATTCTAGTCAATCTAAGGTTAACCCTTTGTCTGTGATTTCAGAGTCCATTGTTGAGGAGAATTGTAGTGATGATGGGTCCGATTTCCAGTCTCCCATCAGTACCAACGGTGACTCCGACTTCCGGTCTCCAATCATGGAGATTGGCAGCTCATCATCATCATCAAAGGATGATTTTTGGCTGCAGGAAGCAGTGATGAGTCCAGAGGTACCCATGTCTGTTCCTGACCGACCTGTGCGTAGTACACGTATGGTAACACCAAAAAGGTATTGTTATTGTGACCTTTCTATGCTTGTACAAAATTATAGTATTTTTAATGAGCCCCAGTCTAATGAAGAAGCTATTTCATCTCCTAATAGCCAAGATTGATTAATATATATATTTTTATAGAAATTATACGTCCTCCTCTCCTCTTTCAATTTGCGATACCCGACAGGGTCCATAATTGTACTTTTTATATGTATTAACACCTTTTGTAAACATTATGGTTGCAATAAAGTATTGAGTATTGGAAAGCTGCTATGCAACACGAATATAATTCGCTTGTTACTAATAATGTTTGGAGAATTGTGGATCGACCTCGATCTTGTAATAATGTAATAAAATGTAAATGGGTCTATAAGACCAAACATGATGCTTTGGGAAATTTTGATAAGTACAAAGCTAGGTTAGTTGCCCAAGCCTTCACCCAAATTCAGGGGGTGGATTATCATTATTATTATTTTTTATTTTTTATTTGTAACACAACAATATAATAGAAATACTAATTCTTTGTCGTTAATTATTGCTTTAGGAAACTAATAATGATGACAACATATGAATAATTATAAATTGTAAATAGTAAACAACACATTAAGTAAGTGTACATATGCGCACGCATGTATGCAAATGTGTATGAACATTGTATAAGTGGATATATACAGGGTGACACATTTAGATCGGTCAGTATGGGAAAGTCTGAAACTATAAGACATACGAAAATCTCTTCTTAGGAACTATGCCATCGATTTTAGTAATAATAGAAACTGCATTGATACATTGAAAAAAAAACGTGTACTCAGCTCGGGAATCAATCCTGGACTTTTTGAAAAATAAAAATAACACTATTTCTGTTTAGATATCGATTGTGTAGGTTTTAAGCAGTAAACGTAACTATGTAACATGATGTCTAAAATGAATAAAATGCATTGTTTTCATATCCTTAAATTTAGTTTAGTATAAGTGTTCGAAATTACCACCATTACCATTTACCACCATAGGAGGTTTATCACGTCTCTGTTCAAACCAAGACGTTCCATTTTCAAATGTCAGGTTTAGGTATTATCATTTATACCACTACAATGTTTACCACGTCTTTGTATTAATAGGAGTAAGCAATTACAATCACAGATAGATAATATTATCGCAGATAACAATATGTAAAGCAGTTGTAACAAGTTGCGCCACCAGCAAAGAGCTACAAACAACCATAGAGACAATTTTACGCACCTAAACGAGTTGAATGTTGTGTTGAAAAAATGGTGGTAATTTTGAACACTCACATTTTATTCATTTTAGACATCATGTTTCATAGTAACGTTTACACCATCGATATCTAAACAGAAATAGTGTTAGTTTAATTTTACAAAAAGTCCGGGTTCGATTCCCGAGTTAGGGACACGTTGTTTTTATAAAATGTATGAATGCAGTTTTTACTATTACTAAAATCGATGACATGGTTCCTAAGAAGAGATTTTCGTATATCTTATAGTTTCAGACTTTACCATACTGACCGATTTAAATGTGCCACAATACTCATAAGAAACATATTTATCATTAAAACAAAAAAGAAAATAAATACGGAAATCGCCCGATATGCCAGCAGCATATGATTGTATTTTAAGACCTAATTATCTTTAAATTATGCTGTATGTATAGGGTAGTTGAACCAATACATAACGACTGCATTTAGGATAGGACATAGGACGCATTCATTCATTGGATATTTAATTGATAAATAAATAAAATAAATAAATTGGATGCGTCCGCGGTGGGGTTCGGGTTCGCGTCCGCGCTCGCGCTTGGCGATTGCGCGGATCCGCGATTACACCGTGGGCGCGGACGCGGATGCGATCACACTTGGTGGTGGTGGATATGCGGGTCCGCGGTTGCACTGCGGATGCGGACTGTGGACTGCGCCGTGGACGTGGACGCGGGCGCGGATGGGTACATCTGTCCGCGAGAGTGCTAAGGGTGAGCACTGTGGATGGTGCTGCGGACGTTTGCGGGCGGGTGCGTCCGTCTGCGAAAGGGCCGATGCGGGCGCGGAATTATATGAATAATTAGGGATGTGAAAAAATAATCGATTATGAAAAAAATCGATTAATAATCGATTTTTTTAAAGTAAAAATCGATTTATATACATGATTTTATTTTGATAAATAATCGATTAATAATCGATTTTTTTATAATCATTCAATCAATATTATTACTGATTTTTCATCTGTAGCCCCCCGACAAAGTTTGGTCTTTTGGCCCGAAGCCCGGAACGCGAACTGACTGTCAAAGAATACTATCTCCTTTGTTTAATATTTTGTATTCCTTTATATGTCTAAATAATATTAAAATTTAATATTTTATGTAACATATCTTAACATTATATTATTAGTATCTATTAATTATATTCCGTTATAAACATTATATGTAGTCCTTAGCAAATATCTATTATTCCAAACCTGGAACTCTTCTGTACTGTTATAGTCATTCCGTCATCCATTCCATATAAATATAGTTTCCCTACCTTCAACACTAACATTGGCAGAAAGTAAAAAGCTGTTGCCATACAATATATATAAAAAAAAAACATTATACCGAACTTATCTGAACCTTTTATAATTTGATTGTTCTAAAACTTTAATTTGTGTTGATTATTTTGTATAAAACTTACTATTTCTCCTGTTTATTTTTAATTAAAATATCTATTGATATACATTTTAATTAATAAATATATTTACGGTGTATATTTTGAAATTAATGGACAAATTAGAAAAAAATCGATTATTATAAAAAAATCGATTATTTTCTTCAGAAAAATCGATTTTTTATTAATCGATTTTACATCCTGCAATAAAAGTCGATTAATTAAAAATCGATTTTTTATGTACAATGTCACATCCCTATGAATAATCATTGTTGTTTGTTGTTGTTAACCCATTTGGACCGATAATTATTTTTATAAAAAAATTGTAATTCTTTAAGAAAAACTTTTCAATGGAGTCCTAAAAAATAAGGAAAAAATATTAATAAACGAGGGGGGCTCTGGGGGGGGCCGTACCATATAGGGTACAGTAGGATAATATGCATGCTAAAAATACAAGGTTTTCAAGTATTATTTTACTAACTTTTTCGTGTGATACATAATTAAACTTTCCACATGGACACCAACGTTACACTAAATACATCAATTACTTGTGAAACTCTATACCTTTTCACTGTTTAATGATGTAGTGATCTTTGGCATCTTATTGAAAGTCAAGAGATATAGATGATGACCTACTAGGACCTGGCTTTCATGTATTTTATAGGCGTCAAAAGTTGAATTAGCAAGACCACTCCGAAAATTTAGTAAGTCCATATTCCCACCATTATGTCTATAGAGCAACCAAGTATTTTGTGCAGACATGTCAATGCAATGGAGAATCAGAGGCATGTACCACTTTTTCGTTCAACACAAGTTCGTAGTGTATACTTGGGTTTCATAAATCGAATCCACCCATATTTTTATTCTATTGTGGAATAATATGGTACAGACAGTGATTCAGATATTGACTTGACTTTGAAAATTAGTTGAAGATGTGGACTTTAGAAAGTTTATAAGCATGCTGTGCCCTGGGTATTCTCTTCCAACTAGGAAAACTTTAAGTGACAGTTTACTGTCTAAATTATATGCCAAAATTTTGGGCATAGCAAAAATCAAAATAGGGTGTGCTGCTGCGGTATGCCTAACTACTGATGGTTGGACTTCGATAAATAACAATAGTTTTATTGCAGTGACGGCGCATTTTTAATGTCTTCACAGGACGATTTAAAAATGGAGACAATTTTATTAGGCTGCATTGAGTACAACGACCGCCATACAAGTACGAACCTACACAACTTCCTGCGGAACTTGACACTGCAGTGGAAAATTGAGTTAAAAATTACAGCTGTTACAACTGACAACGCAGCTAATATTACGGTAGCAGTAAGGGAAAGTGATTGGCGGCCAATATTTTATTACGCCTACCGAGAGCGGGCCAGCCTCCTCCCAACGCCTCGCGGACGCACCCGCGGCAGACGGCAAGAGTCCAACCGGCCCCCCGCGCTGGCGCTCGCCGGGCCTTGGTCAACACCAAATCACCCGGGGAAGCTGACCGCGCGGAGGTGTCGCCGTACCTGCGGCTCAGACTGGCAACCAAGGGGGGGGGGGGGGGGGGGTCCGTCGCCCAGTGACGTCCCGAACACCAGAGTTTAGAAAACCCTCCGAGAACCTCCTCGGGTAATAAGCCATTGCTCGAGGCCCGTAACCGCAGAATAGGCCGATGAAACCCAGAGTCAGAGCCAAGTCAATTAATAAATTAAACCTATTTTATACAGTTCTTTTATTAACATAAATACAAACATTACATGGCGCAGTCGTGAATTAAGAAAATTATTGTTCACATTTCATAAATAGTTCGGCAAAATGGAAATGCTGAAATAGCTTCCGCCGCTGTCGCGGGAGCAAATGTAAAATTAAATAATGAAGATGCAAAAATTGCGCTCTTCCTCCACTGTATAGGAGAAGAATGCATGGAGATATTGAACAATTTTGAATTTACTGAAGACAAACCAAAAACTTATCTAAACGTTGTAGAAAAGTTCTATTTTTTCCAGAACTTTTTTTTTCGAACATTTGTCGACTAAGCTAATGAGACAATATATTTGTCAAATTATAAACGTGTTGAAAACACGTCCGGGCATTGTGTTTTTAACACTTGTACAAATATTGCTGGACATTTGGTACCTACATTTATGAAGGTAATACTTTTAAAAGAGCATAATTTATATATACCACGAAGTGTCCGAGTTTGCGAAGAACATTTATTTAGTGATATGTGGCAAACACTACTAGCAATGAATACGACAATGTCTGTATTTAGTGAAAATCAAGTTGAAGACATGTTAAATATTGCAAAAAAAAAAGAAATTACTTTTGACTTTGAAAATGTGCATGAGATGCCTTCTCATATTTGTCATTATTGGACAGGTTTAAATGTAACTGAGTTTCTCGCATTATTTAATGAATTGTCTTTAAATAATTGTGTTAAAGAACCAAAAACTTTTCTGGCATTATATTTAATAAAATTTAGAACCGGAGATAGTAATATGTGGTTATCCTCACTATTTCAAATGAGACGATCAACATTAGAATTCCGTATCAAATGGGTACGAGAACACATGACAAATCATTTTGTACCATTACATACTGGCTCACAACATTTGTCTCCACAAAATATAGCTACTAGAAATCTTGCAATACCAAATGCGCTATTTGGTAGTGCTGATGGAAAAGAGAGGCCTGCAATAACCATTTGCGATGGAACTTACATTTATATTGAAAAGAGTTCTTATTATTTGTACCAAAAAAGGACATTTTAGAAGACAAAGACAATTTAGTAAAACTATTTCTTTTAGTATGCTGTGATGGGCATATTATTCATGCGCTGCGGTGTCTATAATGCCAATATTCAACGATAAAACAACTTTCTCTAAATGGAAGTTACGTTTTAAACTTATTTTAGAAGAGAAAGAAGTGGCATACGTACTAATAAATACAGAGCAGGACAAAAACAATTCAAAATTTATGACGCTAAAGCAAAATCAATCTAAACATTCAGTCAAAAAAGTATCGGGAATGGATGATTTGTTTATGGTTCCAAATTCAATTTTTTGTTTTTTTTTGTTGTTTTCGATTAGCACAACTGTTTTTTATTTTGGCGTGGAGTTTGAGCTGCATCTGTTATTTATATTAAATACAGTGCTATTTTTAGTTATATCATATCAAGTGTGTATTGCGAATTTCATAATGGACAAAAACATCGAACAAAGAGTTTGTCTTAAATTTTGCATCGCCAATGGAATTTCGAGTTCGGAGTCACTGAAAATGTTACAGAAGGCTTACGGTGAATCGACTTTATCCAAAACACGTGCTTATGAGTGGTACCTACAAAGCGTTCAAAAGCGATCGAGATGTGATGGAAGATTTGCCTCGCTCTGGTAAGCCATCAACGTCTGCACCTGAAGTTAACATCGCAAAAGTGAGGGAAATAGTTACTCAAAATCCTTATTCAACTTTGAGAGAGATAGCCGGCGAACATTCTGTATCTCGCGAGTCGATCCGTACCATTTTAAATAATCACTTGGGTATGAAACATGTTGCTGCTCGGCTAGTCCCAAAAGACCTGATTTTTCTCCAAAAACTCAATCGCATGAGAGTCGCTGAGAACATGCTAGAACGAGTCAATTCTGACCCAACATTCATGAAACGCATTGTTACTGGTGACGAGACGTGGGTTTACTAGTTTGACATGCAAACTAGTCAACAAGCTTTGGAGTGGCGCCTTCCAACTGAACCGAAACCGAAAACCACGCCAAAGTTGCTCAAAAGTCAAAGACATGTTGACTGTTTTCTTTGACTCTCGCGGTGTTGGCACTCGGAATTATTGCCCGAAGATCACCGTTTGATCTTCGGGCAATAATTCCGAGTGCCAACAACAATAAAGAATATTATTTCAGCGCTATGCGGCGTTTAAGAGAGCAAATTCGACGAAAAAGACCAGATTTGTGGAAAGAAAATTGGATTTTGCACTACGATAATGCGCCTTCGCACAGGGCCATCATTGTGAACGAATTTTTAACGAACACAGACACACAGATACACCGATACATAGACAGACACGTCAAACTTATAACACCCCTCTTTTTTCGTCGGGGGTTAAAAAGCAATTAGTTGATTCCGAGCAACAGGCATTTGGCCCTTCAATTCAAACGGTTTAAGCCAATTGATACAAGAAGATGATGAAAACCCTCCTGACAGGATTTCTGCTGAACAAGCTGTTGAAAATATAAGACCGGAGCCAGGAAATTTATGTGCATCCGCATTACAAGACATTCCGATGAATCTTAATGAGATGTCGTCTTTGGTACCTGCGAATACAGAATCAAATAGATCTATTGATGACATACGTCCGTCAACATCAGGAATCCAAAATTCTTTACCTACTGAAAATCCAGAACTAGATATAGCTTATGATGGACGATCATCAATACCAGGAAGCTAAAATTCTCTACTTTGTGAAGATCCTGGGGCCCAAGTCTGCTATTGTAATTGCGTCAAAATGGTCAATCATTGACCCCTTAATTGTAAGATTTGACAGTTTTGCTGATCTACGAAATCAATGGTTTTCCGATGGCAGACCATTGAAGTACAACTGACACTCCATTGGAAGAGTTTTCGTATTTGATAATCTCGTTCATACTGACAAGTCAATGACCTGTCATTAGCATGACTGTCCGGTAATCTACTAATTATTTTGACAATTCTTTGGACCAGTGACACGCCATTGTACAGTCATAACTTTATTGTTCAGTATTTTAGATAATTGCTAGTTATAATGTTTTCATTGAGGTGGAATATATTGCAATTTGAGGACGCAGTAGATTCTAGACGACACCGACTTGCTGTGCGGGCAAGTCGCCGTCGTGCCCGTCTTTAGTTAAGACGCAGTACAGATCCTTTTCAGGATATTTCCGAGAATGAATTTATTAAAACGTTTCGACTTGGGAAAGAGGCTGTACGGGGGCTAGTGCAAGAGCTCACTCCCCATATACCTAAACCACGTTGAAACGACGGTGTATCGCTACAGATGAAGGTATACCATTTTTTTAACTAGGTATGTACACCCAAATCCGAATTATAAAGATTGGTTTGAACTTAAAATAGGTATTGGATTCGTAACAACTGGAACTTTCTCAGCAAAAATTATATAGTTTATGTCTAAAGATTTCTAGGTCTTGTAATCAAATGAGAGTACTATTGTTCTGTGGGCAAATGTCAACAAGACTAATTTTGACTTTTTCTATTTGCACGTCTTCACACTTATATAGTGTTTTTGGCTTTTTACGAGCTTTTTATCACCGCAGATACTTCTTAATGCAAATAAACAAATCTAAAAATTATTAAATAAACAATACTTTGCATAAAATAAATGTAGAAAATAAAATAACGTTCTAAATTAGTTTTTTTAAAGTAGTAGTTTTTCAACTATTTGGAAACACTATTCCTTCTACTATTCCATCACCATCCAATCATAACACAATTGACATGCCATTGTGAATTAGTAGATTACCAACTTTTGCGACAGTGGTAATGGAATTGTAATTGTATTGTTGTCATTATGAAAAATTACGTTAAATAGCAAACTTGGGGCCCTGATTCAAATAAAGTTTAACTCGAGCAGCAGTTCAGCAAGTCCAACTACAAATTTTGATGTCGCCTGTGCGACATAAGACATCTAAACGCGCAACACCTTTCAGTGAAATATCACCAGCTCCTGAAAAGAAACATATTCAAAAAGGGATAGGTCAAGCTAATCTAAACAACAATCAAAATTACTTACTTCGAAATTACTTCTATGAAATCTGTATTAGAAGAAATTACAGAAGAGCGAATTGCCAAAAAAAGAAACTAGAAAAATCACTGAGACTATTACAAAAAATGTTAAAAAGAGACAAAATAAAAATAGTAATAATTAAAAAAAAGTTTAAAGAAAAATACGTGAACGTGATGATGAAGAAGAGTTAGAAGACGATTATGTTGAAGGAAACCGAGGTGAGACAGGTGTTGAATTATGCGTCATTTGTGGTGATTTTGGCAAGGATAGAGAATTATGGTACAGGTGTGTAAGATGTGGGAGCTGGGTGCATGCTTTGTGTTCGGGCTATGATTCTGCTGATAACTATATTTGTAGATTTTGTACCTTAGGCATAGTAAAGATTTATGATTTACACACAACTTTGTTACCGCTTATAACTTAATTGGGATGTTGCCTAAGTTTGAATATGGAGCTTTTTTTGACAAATTCTGAAAATATACGCTACTGCTACCGATAAAAACAATTCAAACTTAAAATATATGGAATATTGTTGAAGTTGTATTGATGTGAAAATTTAAAAAATGGTCATAATATTTTTTCATAATTTATCAAAAATGTTAATGATATTAGATTGCTGACATCAATCAACTATTATTACGACAACTATTGATAAAAATATACTTAACACATAGTTATTATCAATTTTGTCAGTATGCCCATACATTTTTTAGTAATATGGGAACATGTGACGTCACCTGTTCCGTAGATTTTCTATGGAGCGTTTTTGGACGTTGCGCCGCAACATATCAAACCACCACTACCACTATATCTGTGAAACTATTGATCTTAGACATACTATTACTTTTGCAATATTTCTTTATGAGTTATAAACTTCTTATTTATGAAATAAAAAAAAAATTGTCAACTACCCTATTGTTTAAAATTGATATTTTCAGTGTTTTTTATGCCAATCAATCAATAAAACGGTTATATATTCGGTTGTGTTTAATTAAAGTATTTTATCAGATACAATTGTGGTTTTTATTTTCTGTCTTTAACCATATCTAAAGAATACCTAAATTGAGAGTAAATTAAAATTATAGATTTAATTTTTGATGAATACTTTTGTAATAACGACTATTTAAAGTTATGTGTACGGCAATACCCTCCGCTCCCCTACAAAATTATAATGTTTGTCTTCTTATGTTGAGCTGTTCAGTTCTTTCATGTATTACTTTTTTATAATATTGATTTTAGAGCCACTATATACATATTAATAGATAATAAGCCCACATAGACGAGACTAAGCCATCCCAAAAGCTACTTACGTATAGTCATAGACGCGCCCCTCCTTGGGAAACAGCGGCTTGAGACCGTTCTCCTCGGTGAGCGAGCGCATAAAGTCCGAGAACACGGCGCGCCCGTTGTGGTCGCACGTGGCGCCCACCGACCACGTCACGGCCCACACCACCCAGCACGGGGCCAGCCGGGCTGCAACATTGACACTAACATGAGTAGGTACCTCTAGTGTGAATTTCAATCGAAACTTTTGAGCTTTCAAATGTACATATTAAAAATATACATATTTTTGGAGTCGGTGCTTCACTATCTATGGTTTCTGGAAACAACTTAGCACCAACTCCAAAAATATGTTCCTAGGGGATGAGTACCTACTAAAATTTAATTATTTTATCCTTTTCAGTTTTTTGGAGTCGGTTTTAATTTTTGTTTAAATATTTTTTTTTCACAATTTTTAGTGATAACTTTTGAAGGTCAAAGCTAGATGGGTGACCGTGAGCTTAAATTGATTTTTACTATCGTATCATTTCACTAAAAAATCATAGGAAAGCAAAAATCCGCAATTCCGCATATGTAGACGACTTCATTTTTCCAGTTTTTTGATTTAAAAACCAAACTACCCAATGGATTTTCAAAAAAATTTTATGGGACCAAATGGGAACTATTTCGCATCGAACAAAAAAAGAATCATCAATATCGGTTCACCCAGTCAAAAGTTCTGAGGTACCAAATATAAAAAAAACACAGAGGAATTGATAACCTCCTCCTTTTTTGAAGTCGTGAGCGGAGGCGTTGCTGTCGGTTTCATACAATTCTACCTTAAATGCAAATAAACTTTTTTATCTGTCTATCTATTCAATACGAGTACTTTAATAACTTGAATTCATAGTTAACAACCGTAATCATGTTTTTTTTAAAAAAAATAATTTGTGACCAGTCTCGTTACGTTACACGCACGCACGCTGTCTTTATTCCTCACGCTGAAAAGTCATGTTGCTATCCCTGTCTCGTCTCAAACAACGTTCACAAAGTAACGCCTATTGACACACAAACTACACAGATATTTGATACTCACGTAGCAAAGCTAGAAAAGGCCCCGCAGGCGGAGGCCTATCGTCCTTGCCCGTTAGCGGCCTCAGCCTATAATCCAGAAGTTCTAGAAACTTCAGCACCAATGCCGAATCGATTGAAATCACGATCTCGGTGAGCTTTAGTCGGAGGAGATTCAAGGCCGGGTACAGGTAAGTTGTGATGAGGTTTGGTAAGTATTTGCGAAGGACTTCGCCTATCTGTAAGAGGTATTAATGAATAT
This sequence comes from Nymphula nitidulata, assembly GCA_947347705.1. NCBI lineage: Eukaryota > Metazoa > Arthropoda > Insecta > Lepidoptera > Crambidae > Nymphula > Nymphula nitidulata. Next base: position 16,424,090 of record OX374636.1, read on the forward strand.
CAGAATGTATTTTTTGTACCTTTATTAAGGCAACAGGAGCATTATTCCCACATTGAATTTCATATTTTAAACGGTCAATTGGACATAACTTTCCATGAGCTGTCACTGTCATTTGGTAGTTGAATATATTATCTATGGTTTATAGGCATGTGATCGTGTTTTCGAACGAAAGAAAAAACAAAAAAGAGATGTCAATGTCGTTGTCACAATAATCATTCAAAAGTTATGGCATTTTTGTGCAGTTTATTTATTGAATTAGTTATTATGGTTGTTCATTTTTGGTTAATTTCCAGATGTAATTAATCGTAATGGACGTTTGGATGAGATTCAAGGTATTTCTGTCGAAGAATTACATTCTTTATTGGTGGGAGAATCAGATTTGTCTCTTATCCAAGATGAAACTTTTTTGAATCGACCAGTTCAACAGGTTTCTAAGCCAATTCTTCCTCAAGTAGCTTTAACTTCACAAAATGCAATCGCTGAAGTCCATGCAGGCCCTTCTCATGTGATTTCGGAAGTTCCTACGCTACATGATCAAAGTCCTGCTGAAACCACCTCACTTGTTGCTATAGCTGGTATCCAGACAGACCATTCTTCCCCAGTACCAGTATTGGCAGAGCCTGATGAATGCTCTAATGCAGAACCAACATCTTCTTTCCTAGGGATAAATTATTTCAATTGGGTACAAAATAAATCAAGATATTGGTCTTTTATAACTGATAATATTACTTGGCCTATTTCCGAGAAGCAAATGCTGGTAAAAAAGTTACACGAACAGAAGTCAACAACTGGATTATTTTCTTGACTTTTTTCCTGATGAGTTACTGAATATTATTGTTGAAAATACATATATTTATGAAAGACACACACTTTCAAAAGCTTGGACAGAAGCTTAGAAGTTACAAAATAAGAAATAAAAGCGTAAATACTAATGAGCATAAATCCAATAGCAGATATAAATACTTATTGGTCAACTGATGAGTTTTTCAGAAATTCTATTATTTGCAAAGTACTGCCCTTAAAAAGATTTTAAAAAATTACGCAAAATCTCCATATATCAAATATTTCAACAGAAGCTCCACGAAACTCACCAGATTACGATAAATTGGGTAAAATTAGACTTGCCATTTCAATCCTAAACAAAGATTTTCAAGACAATGTTCAAGTGTCAGAATTTATTTCAATAGACGAAAATAGGGTAGATGATCAGGTTCAAGGGTCGTAGTCACATGAAGGAGAATATGCCCAAAAAATCTATAAAAAAAAATAACGAATTTAGATATAGAGGTACAGCAAAGAAAAGTTTAGAAAGGTACAAGCCAATTTTTAAAACAGGGCAAGATGAGTTAGCGAGCAAGGGCGTCTTTTTGGTTTGAATGACAAGGAACTTCGCATTGTGGCATTTGTTATTAAAATAGTTATATAGATAGCAATAATATTCCGAAACCATTTAATGTAGACAAGGAGGTAGCCTGTCAAGATTGGCTTGATGACGAATAAGCGTGGCAATTACGCGCTGATCAGCGATCAACAAAGAAAAAGGTACAGACAGACAAGGGTTTTTATGCAAAGAAAATATCACCAGGAATTTGAGAACGCCAGCGAACTCAGGAATAAGGTACAAAATTATCAAATACCTGCAAACTTAATTCTCGTAAAGGAGCAATTGACTGAAAACAAGCTTTGTTATCAGTCATTCGTTAATCGCAGTATTTTTTTGCTGCTCACAGACGTTATTGGCTGGCCTCGATTGCTATAAGACAGTGTCTACGCATCCCAGCGTCGTGATTGGCTGGCTGTACGAAGTAATTCTCTCAGCACCAACGTCACGTGTCACGCTTCGTCACTTATTATTCCATTCGCCCGCTGTCATTTGTGTTGCTTCTACTAAACGTAACGTTGCGTGGCTTGTGGCATGTTACTAGTGAGATTTTATTTATTGTGTCATATTTTTGTCGTAGTGCTCATAGTTTCGATTTTTAAGTCTACCATACTTTGTGGTTTAATTTAAAAGTAGCTAATTAGCATTTACGATGTCTAAAAAATCAATGGAACTTATAGCTTTGCGGACTATTCGTTCATAAAGGGGATTCTATGTAGAGGATGAAAAGGCATCCTTATCAGAACAGTAAAATTTTGTTAAAACATATAAAACATGTTTTAGACCAAGCGCCTGATGCAATCCTTCAAATATTATGAAAAATTGTCGATGGAGGTGTGGTGTGCTTGTTGTTTTGTGGTAGTGATGTCTTCGACAGCCAGGACCCCGAAGGTAGAGGAGGTGAGCCGTCACCTTGTTTGTCATCTAGTTGTATAAAAATATCTTGCTTATAATCAAAGCAACCTCAGACATCTAGTGTGCAACTTAACACAATGAAATTACTCAATATTGGAATTCCATTATTTACAGGTAACACACGGATTATGTAATGTTTACATAAATTTTCAGACAAAATGGGAAAAAGGCTGTTCGAAACTATTGTTCAAAATTAATGACAGAAGGTCACTTAGTTTTGTAATTAACAGTTTTTAAGTTCAAGTTTCTCGTTTTTCTCCAGCATATGCTAAATAATAGTACGTTATGATATAAGTGCGGTAAGTTGAAAATTACAACCGAGGCGATATCTATTGCGAGGAAATAAATAAAACTCGGACTTTTTGTTAAAGCAGTTATAAAAAGTTTTTAAGAATATATTTTTGACAGAATTTAACCTATCTCTCCATATCCCACGGAAAGACAAATGTAAGAAATGTATTAAATACGAAAATAGTCCTGAAGAATACCAGCAGGAAGAGGAGATACACATGACAGATAAAGAAGAAACATATTCGAGATTCAAAATTCACCAAACACTTCGCGAACACAATAATGACGTACTTTGTACGACGTTCAATCTCCAAAAAGTATTAAATACACCTTATAGACAAAGCATGCTCCTTTCTTACAGCAGAAAGATCGCAACATATAATTTGACATTTTACGAGTCCAACAAAAGAGATGGTTTTTGTTTCATATGGAACGAAGTCGAAGAGAAGCGTGGGGCGAACGAAGTTTGTACTATTCTTACTAAATATACTCAGAAAGTGGACGAACGCGACATATTTATACTTGTATTACTTATTAAAATGAGGAAAGATTTCTATGTTTATAACGAATAAATTAAAAAACTACTAGACGACTACAAGTGACGATATGTATTTCGGGATAGTTTATCTTACGCCAAATAAATAAACCATATTGTACCGGAGGTATGTTACTCTTGAGCCAAGCGTCAACAAGCGGCGGCAGCCCGACCACTTGCGTGTCCAAGTACACCATACCGCAGCGAGACACGGTGGCTGGCGATGCGACGGCTAAGTCCGCCACTTCGAAGATCATGCGCTGCCTGTCTGTTAGCTTCATGATTTCTCCGCTAGATAGGCACAATTTCTTGTTGTCGTCCAGCACCTATAGTAACCATCATTATTAAATGTTGGCGCACACTTTACAGATCACGAATCTCTGTGTAGTTTAATTCCATAGATATCTATGGAATGGCACGATAAAAAAGTTTAATTATCACTGATACTCTGTCTATCACTAGAAGGGCAGATTGAGTTATGCAAAAATGGCGGAGAATGCACTAAAAAAATAAAATTAAACATTTCAAATAACCCCCGACAAAAAAAATACACTAAAAAGTAAAAAAAAAAAAATTCTCCCAAGGGCTTTTAACTTCATTAAAAGAACCTATTAATAATTTTAATTCGGATGGACAGAGTTCGGGAAATTGCGTAAGATCTTCTCGTCGTCGTAAATTCCTTAGTGGTTGAAGTCCACTATTGTTATTAGGCACAAAAGATCCCAATGGGTCGAAGTGCCCTGTGACTTAGTCATGGCACCATAGTAAGATATTGTTATTACCTCATCAGTTTTACGTGTTATAGATGAACCTATTGCTGTATTAAGCACTGTCATCGAAAACGACAACTGTGATCAGCTGCCAGTTCATCAACTGCGTAGAAAAACTGAATTACCTATACAAATGTTGAGGAAAAGAAGAGCAGAGGAAATAGGACTATGTTACACTTGTTTCCTAAGGGCAGAAATGGCTTAGATTACTGTCAAGCCAGGATAATAGGTACCGATACACGTTATCAAAGACACGGCTATCTTTTTTATGCATTGTCAGATATGGAGTTGTATAGAGCTAAGCAAAATGTTGGTGTGGTTTTAAGAATGCGTCAAGAAATTAAATCGACCAGAAAAATTTGTTGAAAATATTCACTTTAACATGCGGAACACGCGAGAATCAAATGCATACTGATAGAGTGCATGTTCAAATCTTAAATTGCCACGATTAAGAATCTGGGACTTTCTACGTGGTTCCTTACATTGAGTTGCAATGAATTGTATTGGGACAATGTACTGAAAGCACTTCTTATTGCCGCAGAAAGCCGTCAATTTATACGAGTAAATGCTTTAATGAGGTTTATAAGGATCAATGTTGAAGTTATAGGAGAAAGACTTACAGATTACTGGTGGAGGATTGAATTACAAAATCATGGCAGTCCTCACTTACATATGTTATGCCGGATTGAAAATGCACCAAACTTTGACACTGTTTTGAAGGCAGAAATTTGATCAATGAGATTGTATCGTGTTCTTTCCACAGTGAAGATAACGAATTAAATGAAATAGTTTAAGGGGATCAAATACACTCCCATTCATCAACTGCTACAAGAGCAGTAGTAATCATGACTGTCGATTTAATTTTCCAAGACCAGCTAGCGACCAAATAAATTTACTAGGGCGTCAGGCCCTACTTTACGCAATAATTGTAGATTATGTATTTTAAACAGAAATCCTAAAGAGAAATATGTAAATAATTACAATCCACAAATACTCAAGCTCTGGAAAGATAATATGGACATTCAGCCCTGTGGTAATTTGACAGCTGCGTCATATTACATCGCCAAATATATTCCCAAGCACGAGCCTCAAGATGTCGGTCAAACGATGCAAGGTCTGTTAGCAGAGTGTGTATATTGGTAGGCAATTTTTACTATATCTACGGCAATTTTGAGTCATCGAAGAGTATCGGCATGTGAATGTGCATACAGATTAAGCCATTTGAAATTAAGAGACAGTTTGAGAAAAGTAGTGTTTGTCAACATTTCAACCCCATGAAAGATACCGGATTCTGCGGTATGATAGTGATCAAACTCAAACTTATCAAAATATATTTGACAGGGACCTCAGTTTGGCAGAATTTGCCGTAAATTATGAACACACAACTACATCAATTTACGACGAAGAAGATGGTGCTGTGGAAGCTTATGATGAACATGAAGAGAGCAGCGATACCGGACAATTTTTCATGATATTACTTTTTATCATCATGAAAAAGCATGGATACCCTGCAATTTTGAGAACTTGTTACTATGCGCAAATGGAAGATAGAGAAAGCTATTGTACTATCATGGAGGAGCTGCGATGCCTCAGACAGACACACAGATACACGTCAAACTTATAACACCCCTCTTTTATCGTCGAGGGTCACAAATAGTACTGTAGATGTAAATGTACCCACCCGCTTGAACAAAATACGTTATAGCGGTATAAGTCCCTGATGGCTTAAATATGACATTGTGTAAGATCATGAAGTTTTGTCCGTCTAGTATAGTAAACAGTGGCCGAAGAGTGCGCTTCACGATCTCTCACAAGTGATTCTTTGGCATCCAGTGCAGCGTAGATAGTTAATGTGACCTTAGACCTTAGTTTATTATATTGGGCGCCAGAGGCTGACGCGTTAGAGGTAGTAGGAGCACCTAGAAGTTGTGAGTTGTGTGTGTGTGGTTGCGAGGCTTGGACAGACTATACTGGTCGTTGGAGATCTGATGGGGGGCTTAACTACCCAGTTGTTTATACTACGGCTACTCTCACGCCCTTCAAACGGGAGGAAAGGGTGTAATTTCCCCTAGATTTATCTACGTTACCCGTCAGACTGATATCATCCCGCTGCAAATGTATCAAGTAAAACGCCATGAAAGGCTGCTTAAATTTATCAACTTGGCAACTGGCTTTATAGACAAACTTAAGGAAGATTTAGCACGATAGAAGGACTTGGCCGAGATATGAAATAAATTGAAATTTGCTTTAAGTGCCTGTCGAAAAGGAATGTACCTATTAGAAACTCCAAATATTTTAAAGAAGAAGACCGCGCAGATCAGGAGCAGTACATTCATGACGAAATACGTGCCAAAGAACTAGGACTTGGCCGAGATATGAAATAAATTGAAATTTGCTTTAAGTGCCTGTCGAGAAGGAATGTACCTATTAGAAACTCCAAATATTTTAAAGAAGAAGACCGCGCAGATCAGGAGCAGTACATTCATGACGAAATACGTGCCAAAGAACTACTGCCCTCTTATTCAGAAACTGTCGGATCACGGATTCGATTCGAAAAGTCACATGCCGTCTCGCTTTGACGCACCGTGATAAAAAGTGACAGGTATGGAGATTCCGAAATTCGCTTCTTTTACGACAGTTGTGAATAAGGGTGCTGGTCGACTTTCAGTTATAATAGTAGAAGATTATAAGCGCCATGTCAGGTTATTGCCTTAGTTAGAGACTTAGAGGTCCTCCGATAAATAATAGCGACATTGGAGACTCTAAGGAGGCGCTTCGGTAACTAGGACTTTGTTGTTGATGCACACTATGCTGCATTGAACAACTCGGGTGGCTACAGCGGAGGGCTACGATTTCAAAAATATCTTTATTAATCAATTCTTTAGGCTATTCAAAAGCGTATCGTATACTTTAGGCAAATATACGATGGGAAATTCTTTTAAGACTTTAATATGTGATAATTTTTTTTAGGTCATTGTATATGAATTGAGCCTTTTGTTGCCATAGGAAAGAAACTTAGAGTACAATTTTGGAGATCTTTGAACTTCCTTGAAAAGTATACAACCACCAACATCGACAATAGAAGCTCTAAATGTTAGGACTGTTATTCGAAAGCCAGTGAAAAAGAGATACCTTGAAAGGAAGGAAATAAAAAGAGCTTGAGCTAGAGAAGGAAGAGGTTGTGTGTATTCTGTGAAGGATTAAGATGACCAGTGTCATCAATACCAAACGCTGTCTCTTAGACGCAAGACACCTACTAAGTGTTTTATGAAAAGTCATAAGATAGGTAGGGAGGAGCTCGGTGGCTTATTGGTTTCAGCGCTCTGGTTTCGATACGAAAAACAAAGCAACTTTCGCCATGGTCAAGCCCGGAATAGGTCACGTTAAGACGTCGGTCCCGGTTGTTCCTGCAACCGCTTTAGCCCACCAACCGACCACAGTAGTGGTGTTATGCCCCAAACTCCTGATGGGTTCTACCCATGTAGGAAGGCCTGTGCCCAGCAGTGGGACGTATATAGGCTGATGATTAGACCAGTTTACCTGCTTCTATTGTAAACGCAACCATTATCAAGGTCTCAGTAACAAGAGACATCGCACAATAGTTGGAAAAGGGAAAGACAACAAATTAAGAGCTTTCAAAACTCACCACACAGCAACGGCAACACTACATTACAACAAAAAGAGCTAAAGATTTAAATATTATCCCTGATAAATAAGATCAACGTTTGATTAATACATCTAAAACCCCCCAAGAGCAAACAAGTCCATAAACTAAGGTGACCTTGATAACAAAGAAAGGAGTGGAGAAAACACTGTAGGTCAATTGTGCCTCATATAACAGATAAGGTCAGAATTTACAATCTCACCACTGACGGTGAGATAGATGTCTCGGCTGATGATGATAACTTATGTAAACGGATTGACTTTTCAGTAAGTAACAATTATTTTCTCTCTTTCATGGATCTCTCATTTGAGAAATATTGGAGTTTCGACAAACTACTTTTTAAATTGTAGTAAATCATACTGCGAAATCTTTCACGAGTTAAATCGGTTTAGTCGACAAATGTCAGATTCTGGTAATGTCAGACGAGTATAAAACGCCAGATTCTATGAATGCCATTTTCTACAAACCGCAAATTCTACAAATGACAGAGTCTAGAAAAGTCAGATTCTGATAATGCCAAATTCTATAAATGCCAGATTCTACTAATGTCAGATTTCATATCCATAGCAAAATCAAAATTTGTCGACTAAACCGTTAAATCTATGGTACCGTACAGGCAATATTTAAAATGGCGCCAAAATGTTAAAACTAGTGACAAATAGATGAAACAAACTGCTCAATGTAAGTGGCGGTTCCAATATTTTTAGATCGCCCTATGTAATACTATTCTATAGCGCATTAACATAATTCATACGCGTCTTTAACATGAAATAAAATGATACAAATCTAATACTAACTGTGTTCATGTTCTCAATCCAGACAGCGTCGACAGGGCCGTCGAACACGTACCAGCGTTTATCAAAATCTTCCACCGCAATACCTGCTCGCACCAGGCTCGACAAGATACCGTCAGTCCTGTTATATCGAAAAATTCTTAATTTTATTCAAGCTCAGTGTGCTAACATTCTTTTTTAGAAAGATATCATCCATTTATGAATTCTCTCCTGGCTACCATATAAATAATATCACTATTTGCCATTTAATTTTTTATTGAATTAACGGGACAGGAATATCTATATAGAATTCATTATAAAGAAAACTCACCACTCATGAGTCTGCAAATCAAACTCCCCATAGAGCTGCCCCATGGTAATAGACTTGGGGTTGACCACATACGAATGGACGGGAGTAAACGGGAACCCGTCTGGTGCTAACTTCCCTTTGATAGCGGTTAGCGCGTCTCGAAGGATTTCGTAGCACTGTATAGAAAGAGAAAATCTAATACAAACCTATTTTCGAAAATTCGAAGTAAGAATTGAAAAATATGATTTGTTAGATGTATTTTCTGATATTTTTATTTTATTGTATTAAAACTTCCGATCGCCTTCTTTCCCAATCGACAAATTTCCGAACAACTTCTTTCCCTAAGACATCTTTTCTGATATATTTATTTTCTTGTATAAAAATTGCCGAATGCGTTCTTTCCCTGTAGTTTTATAAACAAACGTTAAATTTCGTAGTCGTTCATTCTACTAAGGACAAAACTTCTTTATCGCTTGTGAGCCTGTTTGCAATTTTGATTAAATTTTACCAATGTACGAGCAATACGAGCATACGAGTGAAATGTTGTACTTAGTCAGCTTTCCACTTGACAGAAGTACGCCTATTAATCTTCTATATAGTTTATCCGTGTAGATAACGTTCTGTCTCTTTGGTTTATGATGTGTTGTCTTTAATTTGAAATTGTCATTCATCATCTTCGCCTTGACTTTGATGTTGTAAGTACAAACAAACTTTATTTCGAAAATGGAGCCTGCTGGCCCCAGTGAAGTAAATGTTCAGTTAAAGTTTATTGAGAGTAGTCACGGTGGCAAAATTTCATTCGTGGTGGCTAAAGGCACCATCATAAAAGGCGTAACAAAAATGGTACATCGGTCTGAACGTGTGCTAGAAGTGTGTGTGAAGGTTCGATGGTATTGGATCGTTCAAAAATAATACTAGAAACCCACCATATTTGCGCACCCGACTTCGAAAGCATCGATATTGAAGGAATTTACATAGAGACAGTCTTTCATAACACCGGCATGTTCACTTGGCCAAAGTTAATTTACAATCTTGTGACGACGTACAGCTACGAGAAGAGTTAGCCAATGACTTTTTATGCACAAACAAAGGCGGCATTCTGATTTTTATAACACTTGACTCCCAAAAATTTAAGAAAAATATAGAAAATTTCTTCATGGACGGGACGTTCAAACTTGCCCCAAAACCGTAAATTCAATTATACACTGTTCACGGAGACATCGAAAGCGACTTGGAGTTTACAAAAATAGTACCATTTATTTACGTATTACTGCCTGATAAAAAAACAGCGAACATATGAAATGATGGTTCAGTCAATTAAAGAACTTGTGCCTAACTTCAATCCAAAAAATGTTATAGTAGACATCGAATTAGCTGTCAAGAATGCCCTGCAAAGTGCATTTCCTTAAGCAAAAATAAGTGGCTGCTATTTCCATTTCTCACAGGCACTATGGAAAAATGCAGACAAATTCGGAATTTGCAACAGTCGTGACGGCTTTCGCGTTTTTTTAGGAGACTGGCGTAAGGGGGAAAGAGTTTGGTTTTTCAGCAGCAAATAATTCGTGAATATACCAACGCGCCACAATAAGAATCGCTAGTATCATATCTATAAATCACAAGAGATCTCAATCTCAATCTCTTCTTGAGTTAATAAGGGATACCAAAGTAGAAAAAATGAAGTTGAATATCACAAGAAAATACATTGTTCAATACGTCAATAAACTAAAAGAGAAAGTCCATCATGCCCTATCACGAATTTATAACCCATGTGCTTTGGTTGTGTCAACTGATTTCGTCAATGAAAATTATATTACAGAAGATTTGTCTACTGAAAATCAAATGGGAGGGAGATATGGAACGATATGCAAAGATTTGCACAGATTACTGTATAGAACTAAAATAGAATTGGCGTCTGAATGACGTTGAAAAATACGTAAGTAATTTTATCCTCACCTAGGTACTAGGGGATTCTTGACAATTCAAAAGAGCTTCTTGGGGCCTATTTGAAAAAAGTAATAGCTTTTTGCCTAATCAATAAAACATGATGTAAAGTTAGTTTAGCCTTTAACGTCACACTATGGCGCAGACTGGATTCTATTCTTATTTTGATAGCATAGCAGCTGTCAATTTATATGCCAGTCCAAATGAGACGTCATCAATTCCAAGTTTACCTTAGTTTTCCCCGATCCGGCTGGCCCTACTAGCATCAAGCCGTGGCGCACTACAGTTGTCTCATACAGCTGGATAATTTTGAATATGAAAGCTGGAAAATAAAAAGATTTATATTTATAATTATTTATTGATTTTGATTTTTTTGATTTGATTTTGATTTATTGTAGCCTAATAAAGCATTATGAAATTGCTGAGGACCTAGCACTTAGACAAACCTCTGCGAGGTTTATTAGTGCTAGTCACGAAATTGTTGTATGTTTCTTATAATAAAAAAAATTGAAAAAATAAAAAAAATCAAATACAGTTATTTAACTTTTCCTTGCGTAATATGTAGTATGTAGCTGAGAGAAGTAGGACTGTGCTATATAATTACTCAAATTAAAGCACCCAATTGTGAGCAACCTAACAAAGTTCGCCAAATAACAGTTTGTAGAAATATGTAAACTAGAAAATTTTTCACGTCCTGACGCGGGAATCGAACCCGCGACCTTTAACAATCCCGTTATCTGCTCTAACCATCTGAGCTACCCAGGACTTGGAATAACCCAGTGAAATTCTTCTAGTCTAGTATTTGCATTATAATTATAAGCTAACGTCTACCGTACAATGTCGAAACATTCGATTGCAACATCTGAGACGAGTATTTTTACCTAAGATTTGGCTAAGTTGGGGCATTGCTTTCAAATATTCTTAATTTTTATTTTAACATTATTAAAATGCTTGATTTTTTTCTAGTTTAGACATTTTATAAGTAAATATTATATATTTATCAAACTTTTATAATAATGTTGAAATAAAAATTTAGAACACTTTCTAGGTTGCCTTCCTTCGGTAAGGTGAATAACCTTATGCGTTATGTTGGAGGCTGGGGAATTCTGCACTGTCAATATAACGATTTCTCTTGATTCTATCGCGTGATCAGTGTGCTCCGGTCGGGCGGACCGTTCTCTTGTTTGCTACCCTTGTTATTACAAAAAATATATAAATTAAACACATACTATAGAGGTCGTCGTATCCTCGCTTGACGAGCATGTTTCTGATGGACTGTTCCATGATCCCGTAGTCGACTATCGGGATCTCCACTCGCGGAAACAAGTCTGATATTATACCTGAAATACACTAGATATATTACAATGGAGAAAAAATAATAATCACACGAGTGACTGTCATATACAGCACTGTGTCAGATTATAATCGAATACTAACTTCCTGTTCTTTCTCCATGTAAGTTTTTTCACAAATGCTTCTCAAATTGAAGTCCCTTTTAAATATTTTAAAAATACACATAGATTTGCCGCTAATAAGCATGCTTAAAATGAGCATGCTCTTTCGCTATATTAATAAGCATGCTAATTTCTTGCAAAGCACATACGCACACTACTAGGTAGCAGTTTCTCAATAGTGGCATGCTTTTGTGCTAGTAATGAGCATTATGTCTATCTGTACCTTAAGTATTGTCGATGTGATTGTCATATACAGGACTGTGTCAGATTATAATCCAATACTAACTTCCTGTTACGTTTCTTTATCTATGTTGGTTTCTTCTCAAATGCTTCTTAAATTTGAGTCCTTCTTAAAAATTTGAAAAGTTCAATAGAGAGACTTGCCATTAATAAGCATGCTTATTAGCATGCCTAAAATGAGCATGCTCTTTCGCTATAATATTAAGCATGCTATTTTATAGCAAAGCACATACGCACACGCTACTAGATAGCAATTTCTCAATAGTGGCATGCTTTCGTGCTTGTTATGAGCATTAGGTCTATTTGCACCCAAAAAAAATATTTGTAAACGTCACATTGATCAATTCTTGAAATTCATACCGGGCATAAAATTTAGGTAATGGCCAACAATGGCTTAAAAGCTAACCATTAAACAATATGAGATCATCGGCAAGGAACTTGGGCACGTTCACGTCCCGTAGAGCTCGTAATACTATTTGACGTTCATCTCCGTCAGGCATTTGTCGGATCAGATTGCCGGCTACCAGTATTACTGTCTTCACGGCACGCATGCCGAAGTCATAATGGTCCTGAAAGAAAAATGAGTTAAGCTTACTTGACACTTAAAAGAATTTAAAAAAAAAAACATTATTTATGGTAGGTAACAATAGATATTCTCTTGTTTAGGAGACTGGCGTACTGGTAAGGGATATAAGATTAATATAGGTTAAGGGACATAAGGTTAAGGGGCTTTTTTGAAAGATAGAAACAAATAAAGAATTATTGATAACAAATCGTCGTCTGGGTAGGTGCCACCGCCTTTCTTCGTTCAGCCGTGAAACAATTCGCTGTGTTTCAGATTAAGGGCATTTCATTTACTGGGCAAGGAGGGCACTTCGTCTTAGGCCTCAGGATGACCGTGGGGGTGGGTTGGTGAAAATGCTTCGGCAGAGCCCAGGATACGCCTTCGAAATCAAAATGGCCCTAGGATGACAATGCACCTGCGATATCAAGTGATTTTTCTTTGTTATTGCAGGTGTCTATGGGCGGCGGTAACCGCTTACCACCAGGTAGGCCGTCAGCCCTGTTTGTCAACTAGTTGTATAAAAACAATATATCCTAAACTTTTAAGTGTCTACCTAGTGTCGTCTTACCTGTGAAGACAGCTGCTCAGAGCTCAACCTAAACGTGGTGGTGATCTTCCCAGCCAAGATCTTGCCCTCATAAAACCCGTACGAGAACAGAGATATCTCCGCGATGAGCGCGTAGTTGGGCACCATCATGGCGATCGGACGGAACAGGGCTTTTAAATTGTCTGGCAGCTCTGTGCGACCTGGGGGGCACACCATTTGTATCATTTTGAATGAATATTTATTTTAAAATTGTCATTATTCGTAATTGTTTAAAAAAAAGGTTTTGTAATCTAGGGTCTTTTGCGGGCAACCCAGAACACACTTTGGTTTTAGAGCGCATAAGAGACAAAAAAATATTTTTATTAACATACGTTAAAAAATAAAATAAAATAAATATTCTTACACTCACACCTATTATCTAGCCCAAAGTAGGCATAATTAAGAGCTTGTCTTATGAACAATAGATAACGAAAAATATATTTAATTAATTCTTATTATTGCCACTTAAAATGCTTGTAAATGAAGACAAAGGGTAAGCTTTGTCCTTGCTCGACATAATGTATCTCCATGCCACATCAGTTCAGGCAGTTACATGACATTTATAATAGCGGTAGGTGTCATATAGCCATTAAGCCAGTGCGATAAAAATAAAATTAAAAAGTAATTAAAAATAATATTCTATGTTAAAGAATATCTATGGTCTTCTTCTCTGTGGTTAGCTTAACAATACGATTGTGTTAATTCTAATTAATTTCTATTGTGGAAAGAAATAAAGTAAATAGTGCATTATCAAAGTATTATTTTATTGTATGATCCACCTACAGCCAAACTCGGACATAACAGTAGGTATGGATAAACGTGTCTTAAAATAGTCGAATGTATAAATAGTGTCGTACCAGCATATCCTGGGTTCATAGTGATGAACACCGAGCAAGACGCTTTCAGGGGCAACTCGCAGCCTTCAAACATGAACTTTTCTAAGCGGAGCACCTGTGCCTTCTGTATTGTCACCACCTGAACATGAGATAATTTTAAAAAAATATTGATTTAAAAGCTCAAAGAAATGGAATTTTCTAATTAATTAAATATTAAACATTTATTGTTAAAATTACAAAACTCCAAAAAACATAAATAGAGATCATTCAAAATATTTTAAGTGATAAAAGTAATTTGTAAGAAATGTTATTTTATCCGACTTCAAAAAGGAGATTCTCAATTCGGTTGGTATGCTTGTTTTCACTACTCACTCAACATCAGCCTTCGTTTTGCGACAGGTTTTTGTATGTTAGAAAAACTCACAAGAATTCCGAACTCATTTTCAAAAATGGCTGTATTTCTAAGATCAAAAAATCTAATTTACGTACTAATATCGAAAGATTGGGTAAATAAAATGTAGAAAAAACATAAACTGACCTGTTGTGCAACCACTGAGAGTACTTCAATGTCAATTCTATTGAATTCATCAAAGCATGCCCATGCGCCGGATCTGAATCAACAATAACCGAGTTCAAGAATCGACCATAAAAACCAAAATAGTGATGTTAATTAATCAAATTATGGCGTAATTTTGCTCATAACTCTTTTAGAAATACTCCATCTAAATCTATTTAAGGTGATTATAGTAATTTGCAAGAAATTGTATTTTTCTCTATACTCACGCAGCCAATCCTTTGAAAAACTTGCCCATCGCCATGAAATCGAGTTGATCTGAACAGTTGAACACAACGCACTGCACCGCGAGGGCTTTCGCCAAATCCTAGCGAACATATATTTAAATAATACTGGACACAAAGATCGTTACAAAAGGCATAGTGAGAAAGAAAATGTAGTGTTTTTTGCCACTCAACGCAATGCTCCAACATATACTTAGTAGATAGCAACAAAATAACCGACTCTTAAAGCAAAGGTAATAAGGATGCTCAAATATTGGAACATCAAAAACTAAATAACTACAGACAAAATGTCACTGTGCAAAACATCGTAAATTTTTTCGCCATAAGACGTTAATAAAAGAAAAAGTGTAAGAGGTAGAGAAAGGGGTATCTATTCCTTATAGAATACACAACTATACAGGCTCTCTCTCTCTAATGAACTTGCATAAAATTAAGTAATTACCTTAGTAGTTTCAGTTTTCCCCGTGCCCGCCGGTCCAGCGGGAGCTCCGCCGAACTTGAGATGCATAGCACACATCAGGGTGAGGTAGCACCGGTCAGTTAGCGGGGTTATCACTAGGCGACCGCTGCGTCGGGGAAGGCGTTAAAATTATATAAATTTGTGGTAAACACAGTAAGCAAACTAAGCATTTTTTATGAATAAAAATGGTTACTTGCACAAATTCTTAAGAGTTGGTCATATCACATCACGGATCAGATGACAACATGATATTGACATTTACATAACGAACATTGACAACATCCCTGAACAATATGTAATAATATTGTTTAGATATTAAAGTATCTATTAAACGTTTATCCATGAAATGTAAATGTTCTTGTAACTTTCAATAAATTTTTAAACTCCGACGCTAAAAGACGGGTGCTATAAGTTTCATCAAACTTATAGCACCCGTCCTTTAGGGTCTTTTTGAGTTTGTTGGTGTATGTGTGTGTATGTCTGTGACATCAGGAGCAGGATTATCTTAACAAAAAATAACCGTATACTTCGATATAATTTATAGTATTTTTTTTAAATGTACTTTGTAACGCTAGTCATGAAGAGGACAAATTTTTTTGTTTGGACTAAATCCGGTTTCGGTCTGAAAATAGAAATGAATTTACTAAATACTTGTAATAAGGTACATAAAAGTATACGATTTCTCAGAAAATTACAGTTGCAAATTGCATCGCCAAATACAGGCTGTCCACTTCGGTTCGCAAAACCAAATTTCGTTGCACACAAGTGTGATGTATATTCAGGGTTCGAAACCTCAATCATACTGCACCCTATCTGATTCAACGGATCAGCAGCAATATGGGCCCACCTAAAACCAATTCTTATAGATATCAAAACAAAACATGCAGAAATTGATAGTGTTCACGTATTTACAGATCGGCCTGCCACCCAATACAGGCAAAAAAGAACTTGTATTTGTTTAAATTATATCTTGAAGATTGGACCTCAAAAAGGGAACTTGGAACTTTTCAGAGGCATATCATGGAGAGGGGGCTGCTGATGGAATCGGAGGAGTAATCAAGCGTCTTACAGATGCTAAGGTGTCGCACGGAATTGATTTTTTAAACACCTCAGTAACCTAAGCTGCTCTGAAAGAAGACACAAATGTGAATCTTTTCTGCGTTAATGAATCTGATATCGACGAGATAAAAAGCAGAAATCAAACAGCACTCGAAACTTTAGTGCCAATACCTGATACCACGTAGATTCACCAGATACAAGCCGAGTCAGAAAACTGCTCAAATGAAGTAAAGTATCGAGTTTTGAGCTGCTTTTGTAATAGCTCAAGCTTGAGAGGGTTTTGGGACTGTTTCGACACTAGAAAACACCTTCTGATAAAGCCACGTCCCAAAAATCGGATTAGGCTAAGTTTCTCATCCGATTCACAAGGTTGCCAGCCTTTAGTATTAAAAAAACGAAAAGATAATCTCACCCCTTTTACAGCCGAACGAGAACTGATTGATACATCTACTGCCATTCAGAAATCTAAGTACAAAATACCTGATTTCTCTAGCAATAAGTCAAAAATCATTCCAACTTCTTACATTATGCTTCTTAGTCTTTTTCACATTTCAGGCATGCTGCTTCATAGGAATTTGTCATTTAGGGTCAAAATAGCTTTTTAGGCAAATCCCATGTTTAGGTATAACGCCTTCATTGGCATCATGCGTTTAAGGTAACTCGATCAAAAGGGGGTTTTCACCCTCAACACAAATGGGTGAAAACCAGAATGCCGAATGCTTCATTCCCTACAAATTTACAGCAGATATGGCGTGTTTGAGCTTGTCAGATGTTGATCATTTTTAGTTGTTTAAATAATATTGAGATTTACTTATTTATTGGCATTATTTTTTATTGGTAGTAAGTATTTCAATCATGATTATTCTTTGTTAAAACAAGACGTAAACAATTTAATTGTTAAAATGTTTAATCTTATAAGATATTACGATTTTAGGATACATTTTCATGTCTTAATCATAATCATAATGCATTTATTTGTCAAAAAATGAGTATACATTAAAATGCAGCGGTCACAATATTAACAGATTTCGTCCTACATGTTTTTGCCATAATACGGCGTACAAATTGTTCAGTATTTAATAAAAACAATAATGATGATAATAACGATAGTAAGTGAAAATAAAATGTCAATTTAAAAACAGTCAAATTGTATACCATGTCTCTCTATAATCAAAAAATTGTTCTATCATTTAAAAAGTCATTCACATGATAATAACACTTATTAGTTAAAAAATCTTTCAGTCTCTTTTTAAAAACAGTGAGATTGAGTTCTTTTATAGCCTTTGGTATCCGATTGTATATTACTGGGCCCATCACAAATACACTCTTTCGCAATAAAGTAGTATTAACTTTCGGTACGACTACTTTTGTATTATCTCGTCTGTTACGATTACTGACTGATGAAACATTTTGAAATAAATTTGGGTTAGATTTAAAGAAAACAGCTACCTCAAAAATATATAGCGAAGGGAGGGTTAATAATGCGTATGTCTTGAAGTACGGTTGGCAGCTCTCTATAGGTTTTAGTCCAAACATTGCTCTAATACATCGTTTTTGGCTTTTGAAAGCTATCTCCTTATCGACAGTTTCCCCAAAAAATTATTCCGTATCTGAGTATCAAAACTGCCATACCGTGATATGCGGTAATAAGAGCATCGGTATTTAGTACTGAAGCTAATTTGTAAAGGGCATATGCGGCCGAGCTAACTTTCTTTGTCATATTTTCAATATGGGATTTCCAATTTAATTTTTTGTCAATAGTTAAACCCAAAAAAATATTTGTGTCAGTTTCGGTTATAATTTTATTATTATAATGAATATTCATGTTGTTGAACTTTGGTAGTCTTTGACAAAAATTCATTAACTTTGTTTTGTCCAAATTTATTTTTAAGTTATTCCTATTTAACCAATTTATTATTGCATGTATCGTCTTATTTATGTCCTTAAATTATTTGAATTAAGAAAAGAGTTGTTTCGTTTTTGTACACGTGGTCTGTGATCGTTCGATGACGTTACTTGTTTGTCACTGGTTATAAAAGCGTGAGCTCCGGCTTAGTCGGGACATTCCAGGGGGTGGCCGCTTAGAGCAAAGTTGTCATATGGTTGTCATTTTACATTTATTTTGAAAAAAGAGACATCTACAAATGCACTCCTATTTTAAGATAAACTAAATTACTATTTAGTTTATCGTAAACTGTCCAGATGGCGTAACAAACAATAATATTTTTAATATTTGGTTTTATTGCGCTAGCAACATTGACCATCGACTTATTATCGTAGATGGCAATGGAAAATTCAAAATTTCAAAACCAAAACTTCAAGTTAAATGTCTAACGAAAATTTTACGTGCTGTCGTGTGTCCTTTTTCTTTTCGTTAAATCATTTGTATTTTCGTAAAATTGTTCTGCCGATCTGCGTTGAGTTGAATTTTTATTCCTCCGCCGTGAAGTAAACTAATTTTCCGAAGCGTTGCGTGTGTTGAGTTTTCCTCCGCCGTCTAAAAGTGATTTTGTATTCTTGCGACTGAACGCTTAAAAGTTTGTGTTGTGATTTTATTTGCGATAAAGGACGCTTATTGTGTTGTTTCATCATGCCTAAACGTTGTGCATTAGGATGTCCAATTGACTCCAGTAAGTACATATGGAGACATACAGAGGGATATGGCCGCTTGACAGATTACAGGGATTCTATATCCGCGTTAGAAATGATTTTGATCAATATTTATAATCCATGTAGTATAACTAAAGGACGAAAAACATTTTTCATTGTGTGCTAGCGTCAGCAGACTGGTATCTTGGGCCAGTCATTAATTCTATATCCAAAATAATCATAGTCTAAATTGAAAACTGTTCTGAACACTAACATTTAAAGTGTTTTTTTTTTAGGAATTTCATACCACCAGTTTCCGAATCCAAAGAAGAATCCTGATGGATTCAAGGCCTGGGTCCATATAGTTGGAGGAAAGTTGGAGTGTGTTGCTGATTATGAATTTTACAGAAAAAAGGTCATATGTGATGTTCACTTCACTATCCAACATTGGAACCGTAATAATCGATTAAATTTTCGAGCTGTACCATCTCTACATCTTGGTGAAGGTAAAAGTTTAATGAGTTTTATGGATGAGTCTAGGTGTCAAGTATATTTAAATATCAATAACACCAAAAAAAAATTAATAACACAGAAATATTCCTAATAAATTATATGTGGAAATATATAAATATTAGAAATGAACTTATCTATTAAAATTAAAAAATTTAAATAACTGCGAAACAAAATAATTATCAAGTATTAGTATTATCAATAACTTATTACCACGTACGGATTGCCAATCGTACGGATTGTTTTAGGGACTCCAAATTATCATGGCGTTTAGAGCTCTTAATGTTTATAGTTGTATAATTATTATTGTAGTGCCCTTACAGGGTTCATGTGCGATCAAATGTAAATTGTATAACATCATAATTACCACATGAAACAATAAACAATTTTGATTTGATTTGATTTGAACTTCATCACGAAAATATCAACGTCAATATTTAACAAAAAAAAAACTAAATAAATAACATATTAGTCCAGGCACGGGAGAACCGTACTAAGACCCTACTATAATAAGTATATTTTATAATACAAATGTATTTATTATTTTTGCAGAAACAACACGGCAGCTACCGGTATCGTCGCTTTTGCTACAACAATTGCATACCTCAAGAAGGCGGATAAAGATATTGCAAGCTGAAATCAGCAGATCACGCAGGAGATTTGATACCTTCAAATCAAGATTTACCAAGGCTGCAAAAATGAGCACTAATTTATTGTTTAACAAAATTACGCAAAATATGACAGTAGCTGCTAAAATATTTACAAAAATGCAGTATACACAAACTCATAAAAAGCCTCCTGGACGCAGATTTACATTTGAAGAAAAAATTATGTCCTTATCAATTTATAAAAGAAGTCCAAAGAGTTATACTCTTCTGGCAAGATATTTTACTTTACCATCGGCTAAATCATTGAAAAGGCTTTTGGCAGAAGTAAAAGTGGAAGCCGGACTGAATAAAACTATATTTTTGAAAATTACAGAAACAGTCAAGGAATTGAGCACAGAAGATCGTCTGTATAGTCTGATATTTGATGAAATGTCTATTACGCCCCATATCTATTATGAATGTGCTAAAGACAAATTAGAAGGCTTTTCTACAGATTTAAATAAAATTTCCGACCACGTTTTGGTTTTTATGGGTAAAGGTATAAGGAGGAAATACAAGCAGCCAGTGGCATATTATTTCACCAATTCGATCAAAACTATACAGTTGAAAAAAAATATCAAAGAGGTCATAAAATATGTGCTAAATACAGGATTAATTATCCTCTGTACTGTGTGTGCAAAAAGGAAAGGCAAATATTATTCCTTTATTTGACGTACCACATCTGCTAAAGGGCATTAGAAACAATTTATTGACTAAGGACTTATTATATACCGACTATGAGGAAAAAGTTGAAAAAAAATTAAATGGGAATATTATCAACAAATATATGTAGCTGACAAAACCTACGGAGAGTTAAAATTACTACAAAAACTTACTAATGAGCATATTATATAACCAAAATTAATAAAATGAAGGTTAAAACAGCGGCCCAAGTATTCAGCCATAGCGTAGCTGTAGCAGCTGAACATCTCACGGCTCGAGGCGATCTACCTGAAGAATGCCGAAATGTTATAAAATTCACGAAACTAATAGACAACCTATTTGACTCGTTGAATTCAAATACATTTCATATTCCTCACGGGAAAATATATAAAGGATGTGTAAGAAGGACGTCTTCTCACCACACGTTATTGGCACATGCCTTACAAGTATTAAACTCGATTAAATTCATAAAAAAAGTAACAGACGCTAGCAATAAAATTCGATTAGTTGAAACAAAGGCCATACCATCTGTAAAAAATTTAATAAGAACTATCAAAGGCTTTCAACATTTGTGGATTTGCCTATTTCAAAAATATGGGTTTGATGCCATGTTCACTAGATACATAAACCAGGACCCATTGGAAAATTTCTTTGGAAATATAAGAAGTTATGGGGCGAGAAATACGGCACCTAATGCAATTTCATTTGAAGGTGCCTATAAATCTTTGTTACTTAACAATTTTAAACTCGCCTCATTCTATTCACGCAAATTGTGAAGGTGACGAAAATAGCTGTCTTCAAAACCTAGATTTTTTTATAAAAAAAAACACAGTGACCCTTATGTTCTCACTGACAATGATGCATCACAAACTCCACTTGATACAAACACAGAGGAAATTGTGGTGCCCTTTCTTAATTTAAATACTGATGCGGTCGATGCAGGTCAAGGTAATTATGTTTGTTGGTGGGTCCTGGCTAAATGTTTAAAGAAGGTATGTAAATCATGTCAAAAATGTAAAGAAGAATTACATGGTGACCCTGAAGGCAAATCAAATAGCGTCATAAAGGCTAAGGAATATAAAAAAAAATGTAAAAATAAAATTATACCCCTCGGAAAACTTACAAAAATGTTTTATACAAACAAAATATTGTGTGTGAAATTTTAAAAAAAGATGTACCCAAAACTAATTTAAGAAAAAATATTAAAATGTTTACTGACATATTTGTTGATTTCCCTTTTAGTTGTGAAATACACAAACACGAACTAAAAAACTATTTTGAAAAGATTATTAAATAAATATACTACAGTTGGTGTTGATCAATTAATCGAATTTTATCAGGTAAAATTACGTATATTGGTGATGATGAAATTAAAATTGCATGTCAAGTGTATAGAAATAAACATAGACATAATAAGTATATTTGATTTTTATTTGATTAATAGTATACTCATGATGTACTTCTAATCTTACCTATTATATGATATACAAGGTCTAAGTTTAATAGTTTCCGATATATATTTTAATAAGGATTCCATATGTAAAATGGTAATTTAAAATTTACCTATTCCTGTAAATATCGGTAACTAAAACTTAGATCTTGTATAAAAAATGCAGTATTATTTTAAAACTGTGCCTATGTGAGTGTGCGGTTATACGTTACGCACACATGCACATTTAAACTAGGATGGCAATAACAGATGTCGCCAGCATAATATGAACTGACATTAGCGGTTGACAAAAAAATGTGAGGGGCGGCTCTCTATTCCCGGTGTATTATATTCCTCTATGGGACATTCTTTGTCGATCCCTCGGACCGAGCACAGCGCCAGTTAAGTACTACCTGTATTTTGTCTAAAATGTGAATTTGTGACAGTAAAAATATAAATTATATTTTTTCCTTTCTATAAAGCTTAGTAAAGTAAAAATGGTGTTTATTCTGTGGTATTGCTAAATATCTGATAATTTCCGTTTAAGTTATTATTGAATAACATAAAAATACATTTATGATTTATTAAATAGTGATCAACTGATCACTGTCAAATAAATGAGTTTTCTTTTATACTTCGATTTTATTTCTTTCACGTACTGAAATAACTACTGCTATAGATCTATATATACCTCCCCATAAATTATGACAAGCTCATTCATTAGAATAATCTCAATGAGAAGGTGATAGATAGTTAATGATCAGGGACCTAGTCAGGGAGTCTTACAATGTTAATTTTATATTTTAATGCAATCTACTGTATCTTTCTTTTTCTTGTCAAATTGGAATAAAAGAGAAGTACAAGTTTATTTTGAGTGTAGGTATGTTTTACGCGATCTAAAAAATGAAAAAATACATAATGGACAGATCTATATGATATCTCACCTGTTTCCCAAGTATTCGTTCTGGTAAGTAAATATAGAGTTGAGCGCTCGCACATCGCAATGGTTTTGGCTGTACTGTCGGTAGTAGGCCGACGTGTCGAGCCGGTTCTCATCCTGGTATATCTCTGGAGACTCACCCTCATCTAATGGATACATTTCTTTGACCGCTTGGTAGTATCTGGAAAAACATAATGCACGGCAATCGACTCAATATCACCTCATGAAACAGAGTCCATGTGCAAAGTAAGCTAGTGCAGCCGGAAGCCATGAACACTCTAGCTGCCTCCGCTTTGTCCGCGACTGAGATTCCTTTTCTTGCCTCTTTTAAAGGCAACTTTTTGGTCTTTTGAAGGCTTTCATGTTTATAGGGACGAGTAAACACCATGTCCAGGACATTGTGTTTTGACGACACCGCGAACATGACATTGCGCGACGCGCGTAAACAAAACACAATGTCGCCTCCGCCGCCGCCCGCTGATTCGGATAGGGGAGGGTAGGGGAATCACGGACGGCGGGTAGTGATGGACGCATAGGTTTAATTATTTTAGAAAGGTATAGGAGATATTTTGAATGACGCGGTCTCAAGTCGACCTTGAACCTAGTGCCAAACACACGCCAGTGTGTACGGAAGTGAGGACGCACTTGTGATTCAAATTAAGTTAATTTAACCAATTGGTAATAATTTTATCTTATTTTTGTATAAAATTGTATGTGTCGCGGGTAACTACCGGGCGAACTACCTGGGCAACCCGGGTAGCCTTCGGGAGGTGCTCGGCAACGTTAAGGCGCTGGGTGACTTCCTGGAGGAGCTGGGATGGCTCGAGTAACCCAGCTAACCATCCTCCGCGCAAAACAGGCGCAACTGACGTTGATTTGCGGAAGCCGCCCGTACGACGAAGAAGAAGAATTAGGTCAATTACAGTTATCCACTGAGGATGCCATGTTAAAAAACAGCACAAATAATTTGTTGTGCTTTTAACTAATATTATTTGTTTATAATGAAGTATAAAACTAAAGCGGCAAACATGCCCGCAAAAATTATTTACTGCATGTTTATTATTTGCATAAAATAAATAAAAGGGTAAAGAACTCCAAGAAATCTGTAATGTTATTAGAAGCTGAAATTAAATGTAATTGTTGAGTTGAACTATCATCTGTTAATGTCTGTCAGTTTGGCGCGCCAAGGGAATTCTTTGTCTCTCTCATCATGGCTACCTACTTTTATATCAGGTATTTGGCCTTTAATTCGATTTCCTCAAACTAAATAAATCATAACTTTACATGGTAGCAGCGGTGTTCGTACCAAATCGATAAAAAATGTATCAAGAAAGATTGAGCTCTATTAATTAACTGCCGGTAGCACAATTATCTACACGCCAAACTCTTTCAATAAATCCGCCTAAGGAATTTGATTTTTTACTCATGGCCAAGATGGTTACAAAGATTCGAGCAATATTTAATGTTAACGGGTACAAAAACTGACAAGGAAAAGTGCAATTTGATTTATTACTGCATGGGTGAAGAAAGCTTAGAAATCCTCAATCAAGTTGGTAAGACGGAAAATTATGAAATATTAATCAAAAAGTTCAATGAGTACTTTAATCCTAGAAAGAATATAATATTTGTGAGAACCAAATTTAACAGAAGAATTCAATTACATGAAAAATCAGCAGATGAATTTATCAAGAACATTTATAAGTTGTCATTAAATTGTGATTTTGAAAACATTACAAGGGTGAAATAATCAGAGATAAATTAGTGGCTGGAATATTAGATCAAACTCAATCTGAAAAATTACAAATAAAAAGTAACCTCACTTTAGAGCAAGCAGTACAAATGATAAGAGAATAGGATATAAAAAAAGTTCAAACAAAGGAACTTTATCATGGAGGAGAGGTCAATTTAGTAAAGAACACAAAAAAATAAGAAAATGACAAAAAATAACTGTGTAAACTGTGGGGTTAATTATCATCCAAGGTTAACATGTCCAGCCCGAAATGCTGAATGTTTTTATTGCAAGGTCAAAGGACACTTCTCAAAAATTTGTAAGAAACCTACTATGAAGCTAAGATGTTTAGAAGAAACAGAGGAAACAGGTAATATTGACAATAAATTTTTATGGACAGTAAGTGAAGATAGGGATAGAGCTTGGTTTTGTGATGTATATGTAAATGAATTTAATAAAAAAGGTAAATTTTAAGTTGAGGCAGGTGCAGACTGCATGGCCATGCCTGGCAAAGTGGGTGGATCGGGGGCACGGCTCCCTGTCTTTCAGACTTGTGCAGATAATGTCAGGGCACGGATGCTTTGGCCATTATCTGCACAGAA
The DNA here is from genome assembly GCA_947347705.1 of Nymphula nitidulata. Lineage (NCBI taxonomy): Eukaryota > Metazoa > Arthropoda > Insecta > Lepidoptera > Crambidae > Nymphula > Nymphula nitidulata. The sequence goes on from OX374636.1 coordinate 16,449,777, forward strand.
TCAGACGGGAGCCGAGTTCCCAATGCCACGAATGTGGTGGCGACGACGACACGGCGCAACATACTCTCGAGCTCTGCCCGGCATGGGCTGTTGAGCGTCCTGACCTGGTCGCGACAGTGGGTGCAGACCTTGCATTGTCGACATTGATTAAGTCGATAGTCGGCAGTGCGACGTCCTGGGAGGCAGTTGCCTCCTTCTGCGAGCAAGTTATGCTCCAAAAGGAGGCTGCGGAGCGGGCTAGAGAGGACGACCCTCTCGCGGCCCCGTCCCGCAGGAGGCGCATGGGCCGTAGGAGGCGGCTTTTCGCCACGCTCCAACCGCCGTAGCCGGGAGTGTGGGCGATGGAATAGGGCTCCATCGTCTGCATCGTCATCCCGTGTGGTTGGGATATCTGATGTTCTTCCGGCATATCTCTAACTGTTTGTGGTGGCCTGATGAGGCCAGCTGCTAGCGGCCACGCGGACGACTACCTAGTTCCCCGTGTGGTTGCGTCGCTAGGCAGCGAGGGAGGAAGAACTGATGGTTTTTAGTGAGTATGCCAGTCGGAGAGTCTCACATAACCCAACTGTGGCCCTTTATCACAGCTGGGTAGCTATAAAAGCTTTTCCATCAAAAAAAAAAAAAAAAAAAAAGTGCAGACTGCATGTCTTTCTTTATCATTTATACCAAAAAAAATATTTGTAAATTGAAAACCCCCAGATTTATCTGTGAAAGTAGAAAAGCTAGTATCAACCTTAACATATTGTGAGTTAATTTAGACCAATTAAAAAGTGAGCAATGCAGTAGTGTAAATATAAATAAAGAATTTCGATCACTTTTACAGGAGTTGGGTCACTTTAAAGACATTATTTCAATCAAGTTGAAGCCTAATGTCCAGCCTTTTGTGCAATCTACACCTAGAGTAGTCCCTATTCCTCTATTACAGAAATTAGAAATTGAACTCAAGCGTTTACAGGATTTAAACATTATAGAACCTGTGGTTCAGGTAACAGAATGGGTATACCCTATAGTAGTTGTACAAAAAAATTAAAAAGAAATAAGATTATGCTGCGTCTATACTCAAACAAAAGTGTAATGCGGCCTTGTTTTCCTGTACCAAAGATAGAATATATTCTTGCTAAAGTAAAGGGTGCTAAGTATTTTTCAAAAAATGATATTAGCAAATGCTTTCACCAGTTAATTTTAGATGAAAAAAGCCAGTTATTAACAACATTTATATGCCCCTTTGGCAGATACAAATATAAGAGACTACCTTTTGGATTAAATTGTTGAACTGAATATTTTGTTACTAAATTTGCTAAAATCCTTCAAGGACTAAATGCAGTTTTTCATGTTGATGATATCCTTATATATAGTAAAACTATTGGGGGGCATGATCAATATTTGAGAGAAGACTTAAATCGCTTATCTGAGGAAGGTTTAACCACTAATGAAAAAAAAGTGTTTAATTAGTGTTCAAGAAATTAAGTTTCTTGGATTTGTTTTATCTGCCAGTTTTATTTCTGTTGACCCTGATAGAATAAACGCAATAATAGATTTTCCTAAACCATAAAATAAAACAGAGCTTCAAAGATTCTTAGGTATGGTCAATTTTGCATCAAGACATAACAGAGAAAGCTAATTGTTTAGAACCTTTAAATAATTTACTTAGGAAAGAAATACAATACCTTTGGGGACCTGACCAGGAACAGGCCTTCATATCAATTAAGCAATCTTTGTGTAACACACCAATATTAGCTTACTTTGATCCGAATAAACAAGTGATTGTCAGTGCAGATGCTAGTTCATATGGCTTAGGAGGTTGCCTTATGCAAGTAGGGAAAGATAGCAGTGGGGAAATTGTAGCATACTTATCTAGAACCATGAATGAGACCGAAAGAAGGTACTCACAAATTGAATAAGAGGCTTTAGCATTGACATGGGCTGCAGAAAAATTCTATGAATATATCACAGGTTTAAAAATAGTATTTGAGACGGACCATAAACCACTAAAACAAATATTGCAAACAAAGAGCTTAGATGATTTAACGGCACGTTTACAGAGACTTAGAATATGATTTATGAGATTTAGCTATGAAATAAACTATATCCCAGGTAAAGATCTTGTTTTACCAGACTCATTATCTAGAGCACGATTGTCTGACACTGAAACTTCTGACCAATTACCTATTGATTGTGAATCTTATGTTAATTTCGTTTACCGATGTAGACTTACAGAAAATTAGGAAGGAACAAGAGAAGAAGCACATTTGTATAAATTAAAAAAAAAATTGTTTGGAGGGCTGGCCTGAGAAATGTAAAATAAGTTCAGAGTTACTTCCTTATTTTCAATATAGGTTTAATATAAGTATATGTGATGATTTAATATTAAAAGGGTCAAGGATGGTGATACCTGCTATTATGCAAAAGGAAGTATTAGAACATATTCATTTAGCACACCAAGGAATTCTAAAATGTAGGCGTAGAGCACAAATGGCTGTCTGGTGGTTGGGACTTAGTACACAGATAGACACTTTGATTAGAAATTGCCCAGAATGTGTAGAACATAGAACAAATCCAATGAATACTTTTTGTGAAGAAAAGTCCCCAGCCACAAGGCCTTGGCAAATCTGCTGATTATTTTTTTTATGAAAAATGGTACCTTATTGTGACAGACAACTACTCTAGATTTTTTGAAATTTTTGAATTGAAGTCATTGACAGAAACTGTTATCATAAATAAAATTAAAGAATTGTTTTCTAGATATGGCATTTGTGAAACATTTAGATCAGATAATGAGCCACAATTTAGCTTTGGGCTTTAAAAAACTTTCACATGATTATAATTTTACTCATATCACAAGCTCCATATTATTCTCAATCTAATGATTTAGCTGAGAATGCAGTAAAAATTGCAAAATCTTTAATAAAAAAGAACATTGGTCAAATATATTAAGATAAGGCTTAACTGGCTTATAGGACTACTCCTTTAGAAAATGGTTTCTCTCCAGCTGAGCTATTAATGGGCAGAAAATTAAGATCACATTTACCGATTCTCACATCAAAATTAGAAACCAAAGAATCTGAGAAAGTTTTTGTTAAACATACTTAGTTAAAATCTAAACAAGCTTATTACTATAATAAACACCATAGAACGAAACATCTATCTGCTTTAAATGTGGGGGATAGGATATGGATTATTGATTTAAGGACTTATGGAAATATAGTGAAACAACTGCCATACAGATCTTATTTATTAAAAACTAAAAGGGGAGTATATAGACGAAATAGGGCACATTTAATTCCTGCTCCTTATGCTAGGGAGAATCATGATATTAGAAGATGTAATAGTTTTTCCAGCTTATGTTCTAATAATAATAATCGAACTCACAATCAACAAGTTATAAGTGGTGAAAATGGGCACTCAAATGGTATGTCAACTAATAATAATACGAATGTTGACCATTCAGTTAATGTAAGCCTTCCAGAATATAATGTAAGCTCTCGTCCTGTGAGACAGAAGAACAAACCTATTTGGTTACAAGATTATATTAGTTAAGGGTTTTGTCATTATTTTTCATGAAATCAAAATTATGTATGGTAAGCATCTTGAGAGAAGGGGTTTAATGTTATTAGAAGCTGAAATGAAACGTAATTATTGGGTTGAACTGTCATCTGTCAATGTCTGTCAGTTTTGCGCGCCAAGGGAATTCTATTGTCTCTCTCATCATGGCTACCTACTTTTATATCAGGTATTTGGCCTTTAATTCGATTTCCTCAAACTAAATAAATCATAACTTTACAAAATCCAATCATTATTCCAATCCATATTTAACACGAATCAGAATATGAAACACATTCAAACCGCTCGGCGTCTCGCAGTCAACTAAGCGGTCGCAGTATCATAGGCTATCTCTAGTTAATGGGTCGAAGTATATTCAACCGCACAAACTTTGTCGCGATAAAATCCTTTCATATAAGGCAATTCACCTAAAGCCGCGCTAAAGTGACTATGTTGCCATTTTTACTATGATATTTTTTTTGCAATAAAACAAAAGAGCTTTATGTTAGTTAAAAGAAACCATGTTACTCAGCAAATTTTTGGCTATAATCTCAAGTAGTGCTTATGAGTTAGCCAAAACCTTTACTATCATCTCCTTTGTTACTGGCAATGTACCTGAGTTGGCATATCCACTGGAAGTCGGTGACATTCTTGACGTTCTCGTCGACGAGCGTGCCGGTGACGTCACGGGCGTGGACCTCGATCACGATGAGTGCACAGACGACCTCGCGCTGGAAGAACGTCAGCTCGCCCTTCACCAGGCTGCGGAGGCTGTCCAGCTAGTACACGGAATAAATTCTTAGGCTAGACCTCTTCATGACGCTAAAGAGACGACGTATACGTACATCTTCCTATACTATTGTGCTGTTTTATATAGACAGACCATAGATCACCCTCGCCCTGTGTGTCTTGACCCTTTCGAGACCTAATTCTGAAGACACACTCTAAATCTAAATTTTATTACGTAGTATGCAGCACTTTCTTTCAATATGTTGACGTAACAGAAAGCAAGAACTAGAGCTAACAAAATAATTAAATTTAGATAGCTTTAAAGAAACTATATGTTCGATCTTGCTTAAAGTGTGTATACTAAACATTTTGCTTCACCTACTTGACCTCTGTGGACACTTCGGTGTGTGGACTTGTTGGCGCGCCTAAGCTACAACGATTGAGCTCTCAAAAAGCGAGAAGTTCAGGTGGACGTACCATCAACCAACTATTGTGACTATTGTGTGTTGTTTGCTACAATTAATAAATAACAGTGTACAAACATTATCTGCGTAGCTAAAGGCTGGTGCGCCGTGCGTTTCCTAACAGCTGCCGTCCATGCCAAGTTATACGTGGATCAAAGGTCTATAGGTGGCGCAAGATCTAATGTACAAAATCAATTTTTAATACAGTCCATTAGAATTTACAGTGCGACGTTCGCACATAATAAACTAATTTACAAGGCCTGTAGGAAGGCGCTACGTAAAACTGCATTTTATCCTATCACGTTCACGAAGGTTGTGAATTGAACACACCTTTAAAAATGTCATATTTTTAAGACAGCCGTCTTTTTTGTATTCATATTAAAATATACACTTAACTTACATTTAGATTTAGAGTAAGAAGAAGGTCGTCAACCTTACCCAGAGAACCCTTAACTTCTTACTCAAAATTTTAAACCAAGCATACATGCAAGGTTCGTTTACGATAATTTACTTGCTATATGGTTTTTTTTTTATACAACTAGATGACAAACAAGCTGACGGCCCACCTGGTGGTAAGTGGGTACCGCCGCCTATAGACACCTGCAATAACAAGGAAAAGCACTTGATATTGCAGGTGCGTTGATTAGCATGAATTCGCGAAAACTCCACAAATGCCACAAATCAGCTACAGCTGCGAAATGTTTTGTTGAATACCGGTCAATGTCCAGCTAATTTCTGCACACAAAAAAGAAATATAAATCGTCAAAAAATCCTAGCATCTAGACCGTGATATTCTATATACCATCAAGAACTACCCCTTCGAGTTCAAAAGGGTACAGTTTCCCCTCAGTCTGCTTTTCCATGACCATAAATAAATCTCAAGGCCAAACCCTCAATTTAGCCTTAGGGGCCTTAGGGGTAGACTTAAGGTAGAACTGCTTTTAACACGGTCCGTGGTACGTAGCCTGCTCACGCGGTGATTTTAGCAGCTGAAGTAAAAACAAAAAATATTGTTTACAAAAAAAACTGCGGTTGGTATAGTATTTCGTTGTAAACAATATTAATTAATTATTATTCATTTCTGATTGTCCACTAATTAAATCTTTTCATACACGCTCTGAGATCAGTTAAAACCATGCTGCTCTTATCCCAGAGTCTAGTTTAGTTTTATGAAGAACTTTATCCTTATTGCTTTGTTTGGGATATGTGCGTTTGTAGTTTCAACTGGGAGTGCGTAGCGCTTATGATATTTCTTTTTGTATAAACAAAAATGTCATTTGGCCTGCAGGCCACGCGGGAGAAGCCACGGGCAAAAGTTATTTACGAATATATTTTAGTATTTCAATTTCGATTACTGAATTGCCCTGTTTGTTTTTTGTTTTGAGTCATCAAACAAAAAACAAACAGGGCAAGCTACAAAACCGTTTAATAAACAGCAATTGAAATTCCTATTACAACAAGTTTTCTTGTTCCTTTATAATGCTGGATATGCCTATGTGTAGGTAGTACTACCACCGTTTCTATTTCGGATGAAAAATGGTTCGCTGTATTTCGAATTGAAAGGAAAAATTGGGCATGGACACTGAAAATGGAAGGAATTTTTCTAGAATATCCAATGTTACCTGCTGTAGGTTCTCTTCGTAGAACTGGTCCATCCTATAGTCCTGTATGGCTTGTTCCACGCCGGCCGTCCAGGCCGTCTGCGAGCCGGCGATGACCACCTGTCCTGGCCATCTTAGCACCCACTCGGAACGCGGCATTGTCCATAGCTCTTCTAGACCCGCTATAAGGGTCAGGCGGACTGGAATTTTATTAATAGTTTTCAATACACATTACCCAAAATAAAGATATGACTAAACTGACGGTCAACTGATCGAGCGTTTTGCAGCTCTGTCTAGCCCTGAAGTCCCCGGTTGTGATGACGGTAATATTTTTGAAAAATATTTATAATAAAAAATATTACCCACATCTACAACCATCCCAATGCTGGCACAGGCCTTCCTATTTAATTATACTACCATACTGTACCAATGCGGACCGAAAAAAAAAGAGAAGCTCGAATTCAGAATTCAAAAGACCGGTTAAAACCGATCACGGCCAACATTGCATTTGTTCTTGTAATCGAAACCATACGCCGACTAAACCATTGAGTTTTCATTTTTTGGGACTATTGCTGTTTAACGCAGATGACTTTTACAGCGCAAGCGTGATGAGTCCATAAGCCTTAGGAGCGAATCGTCTCTAAATATTTCTAATTGTCAGGCATCACCTCCTGGGGCGTAGTCTCTTAGTCTAGAGCTAGGAGCTTCTCGTAATAATGCTATACACGAGAAAACTTTTCCTTTTCTAACCTCTTAATGTAAAAAAGAAAAGAAAAAAGTTGTTATTACCATGATGCCTAAAATCAATGCACAATGACACGTTTCAAAATGATATACAAAGGTTGAATAGTGAAGTTTTATGAACAAACGAAAGTAGATGTTTTTTATTAATATGAGTTCCTTACTGGAATGCCTCATGGTATCTTCTAGCAGCAGCAACCACTGTTCAACATTAGAGGATGGGTAAAACTTATACTTGAGCTCCACTATCTCACCCTCGGACGAGTGCATGTGAGTGATCTTGAGGTCTGGCTCGAAGGTCACCTGGAGAGAAAATTGACTTATTTATTTGTACATTAAAAGTTTTACTCTCTGTAATAATCTAGTGGGCGTACATCCACTAGATTATTACAGAGAGTAAAACTTTATGTACTACGGCATGTACGTATGTGTGCGTGAATACACTTAATACGCGCTCCAAGAGGCTGCTCGGACACGAATGACATCCACGTTGAACGGTCATCGAACACTAGAACAAATTCCACGCGCGCCAGGTGCGCTTAGTTGATATACTTCAAAATCTTGGAACGCGTTCCGCGGAACGCACTCTCGTACAGGTCATTCATGGCGCCCGCGCCAGGAGCGCGTTAATCGATACGCAGCTTTAGCATACGTGCGTGACCTAGCCAGTGTAGCCAACCCTAGTTTCAGCTGTAGTTTTTTATAGAAAGCACGACAAATGACTCAACACCACTTGATGTGAAGCGGTAAGAAGAGTCCATATGCGAAGACAGCTGGTGTAGTTTAGACAATGCTCTAGCCGCCTCCACCCTGCAGGCCCAAAAGGTGCTTTTGCATGCCTCTTTTGAAGGAACCGATGGATTTACAGTTTTATGAAAATCCTCTCGGTTTTTAGTTTAGATCACACTAAAAACCTACAGCTTTTTAATTACGACGTGCTATCTTTTCTATTTTCTGCGTAGTCTGTTGACTAAACCGATTTCAAAGAAACCTTCCAAACTACGTAATTGTCAAACGATTTAACCCTTGTTGTAGTTCCTGAACGCTACGTTGGTTTGACTTCTGTCAAAGCAACGTAGCGACCCCAGGCTACTCGTTCAAGAGGTCCCGGGTTCGAATCCCGGTAGGAACAAATGTTTGTGTGATGAGTACGAGCATTTGTTTACGAGTCATGGATGTTTAATGTTTATTTAGTGTATTTCTAATATTTATATACATATTATTATCATTATTTATCCGTTATCTAGTATCCATACTACAAGCTCTTAATGATGCTTACTTTGGGCTAGATAATAGGTGTGTGTAAAAAAAAAAAAAAACTATGCTGTGATAAAACAAAAACCTCGACGTAAAGCAATCTGTGACAGTTGTACATTACCTGTGGTCACAAAAATGTATATTCACTTTATGGACCACAGTCATGGACGCTCTCTGTCTATTGCCCATGCCAAGTAAATTAATAGAACTAAATCCATTTTAAACAGTTATTTTATTACAATAAACACCATCATTAAATGGCGCAGTCGAGGATTAAGAATATTTTTGTTCAAATTTCATAAATATTTCGCAAAAATGGAAATGCTGAAACCGCCTCCGCCATTGTCGCTTCACGGGGACGCAGGCGAAAACTATAAAAAATGGATAATAAGGTATGACCTTTATTATTTAGCCAGTGGAGCTAATGTAAAATTAAATGAAGATGCAAAAATTGCACTATTCCTCCACTGTATAGGAGAAAATAATTTTGAATTCACTGATGAAAAGCCAAAAACTTATTTAAACATTGTAGACAAGTTCAATTTATATTTTATGCCCCTAACAAATGAAAGCGTGAATAGAAATATGTTTTTTAGTAGAAAAATGAAAGAAAATGAAACATTTGATGAGTATGTTTGTACATTACGTACAATGAGTACAAACGGCAATTTTGGAAGTTTGAGGGATAGCCTAATTAAAGACCAAATTATAAGAGGTCTAAAATAGAAAAACATAGTTGAGAGATTGTTTTTGAGATTGTTTGAACTAGACCTTAGTAAGTGCAATAACATTGTAAAATCATTTCAACTAACTGAAAAATAGCTAAAAGAATTCGATGTAGAAGAGAGATGTGTTAATAAAGTAATACAAAAGAAAAAAATAACAAAATAACTACAAGCAAAAATAAAAAATAAAATGTTATAGGTGTGGCTATCAGCATGGTTTCAAGTGTCTTGCATTTAATCAGAAATGTAAAAAGTGTGATAAATTTGGTCATTATGCTAAAATGTGAAAGAACCGTATAAATTTTGTGCAGCAGCCAAGTGATAATAGTGATGATAACAGTGATGAAATTGTATTAGGTATGATAAACATAAATAGCATAAATAAAGAATTGTGTGAAAGTGTACAAATAAAAGAAAAAAATATTGATTTCAGATTAGACACAGGATCAGACTGCACAGTATTTTATTTCACCTCAAAATTACAACCCCCTTGATTATAGCCGATTCAGCTAAAGCTCTTTATTAATAACACGAGACAAAAACTCCCACGAATGTAAATATAATAGTTTTGAATAAATCCTCTATTACATTTTTTGTCCCGTTTTGGAAAAAAAAAATTGTATCTCAAGTATTGAAGTAGTTTTATTTTATGTATTGCCTTTTAAAAGGTCTTATTGTTATCCATATTATGAGTCCTCTATGGCTGCGCTAAAGCTCCTGGAAACCAAGAAAATTGCCATTTTGTGATTATCGTTTTAACTTTTTTGTGCTTACATATTAAAGCGTCTAATTTGCTTTAAAATCTAGTTGATAATGTTGACTACCAACACAAAAAATTACAAGCTTTAGTTCCGTGGAATCTCGAATATATTATAAATTTAAATTTGGGGGACAATTTGTCCCGCAATTTTTTAAGACTTTATTTTGCTGGAAGGAATAATTATAAAGATAAAACCATTCTATCATTCCGACCGATAGCCGGCTGGTCGAGACGTCTGTACCCCTTACTATACAGGCTACTCCGTCAAGAGGTCCCGGGTTCAAATCCCGATAGGAGCAAATGTTTGTATGATGAGTACGAGATTTGTTTACTAGTCATGGATGTTTATATGTTTATTTAGTATATTCTTAATATTTATATACATATAATTATCATTCTTTCTCCGTTATCTTAGTATCCATAACACAAGCTTTTAATGATGCTTACTTTGGGCTGGATAATAGGTGTGAGTGTATGAATATTATTTATTTATTTATTTTATTCCGCTACAATTCTGATGAAGGTGTATGTGTGGCGTGGGAAGAGGTCCACCCTCGTTAGGCTTTTGCTGAAACCCCACGCCAACACACATACCCTGGAGGAACGGGGGTGAGGCACCATGGAGCCGCTACAGACCCATGGCGCCACTTATCCTCAGCAGGGGCTTACCCAACCTTCTGGATTCTGGATTCAACCAACGGATGTCCATCCAGACCCCGACCGGAGGACTTAATGCTAGGGGGGCATGAGGGCGCCAACCCTCAAGCTGGTAGACGAGTGGCGAATGAAGCTACGGATTGCGCCGTAGCCGGTCCTTCACATGCTCCGGAAGTGACCGCAAATACGCAAGGAGTACCAGACCCAGAACCTCCGTTTACTAGGTTGCAGGCTTTTGACATTTTTATTGAAGGGAGTAAAAAAAACATGGACGATCGGGCAGGCCAACGGATCTAACTAAGCCCGAAAGGGTATGCTTAATGCTAACAGCCCTTGCAAAACAATTGCATTCTCCACTTTCCAATTCTCAAGAGGAAAAATTTGCTACTGCTAGGATAGGATAGGATTATTATTTGCAAAGCTGAACAAAAATTTAAGGCATCTAGAAACGATTTCTCCCATTTGTGAAGAAGAACAAAGACTGGCTGAACAAAGCATTAATAGAGGAATATTTTACTCAGAGCGTATTTCATCTTGAGGAAGAACAGCAAACAACACCCAGAGCGAGCCTTGAGGAGCAATTCGTACAAACACCATCAACTACACTCAATCTAGATGCACCAGATAGCAGCAATAATGGATACGAAGATTTAAATCCACGGCAAAACAAAGAGCTGTAAAAAGGCTTCAAGCAAAATTGAATGAGGAACCACCTGAAAAGTTGACAAAATCGTTTACCAAAACAATAACTGTTGGAACCGAAAAATTAAGTAATAAGAGTGCACGTGATTTAGAGACAATTATTAATAAGTGTATTGAAACTCCAGACAAACCAACTAAAATACTTACTATGTTAAATCAAGAAACTAATCCTTATACTCCAGAAGAAGCTCTTGGAATACTGATCGACAGAAGATTGAGCGTAGAAACTTATAAATTTTTACAACAGGATTCTAAGAAACGAGGATTTTCTTTATATTCACCTTATTATCAAGTAGCACAAGCAGATTATTAGGTATGATTACATATGTTGCATAATTGTTAAATATAAACCGGGTGAAGATTTGTTAATAGCTGACACATTGTCTAGAAATTATATACAACATGATAATTCTTGTCAAAAGTTAGAGCACCAAAAAAAAGATAGTGATTTACAGTTATTAAAACAATATATTTTGAATGGATGGCCTAAGGTGGCACAAATGCCTAGTAGTATTAAGCCTTACTTTACATTTAAGGAAGAATTATATACATTTGAAGATTTGATTTTTAAAAAACTTTGTATTGTTGTACCTAATTCATTAAGGGCTGAAATGTTAAACAGAGTCCATTATAATCACATGGGAGTGGATAAAAGTAAAGCTAGAGCTAGAGGTTGTATGTTTTGGCCACATATGTCAAAAGAAATTGAAGAAAAGGTATTGAATTATAGTACATGTGATAAGTATGGGAAAAATAATTGTAGACAGCCAATGGTTATTAGAGAAATGCCAAACAAACCATGGGATCATTTAGGCTGTGATATATTTCATTACAAAGATAAAAACTATCTGCTTTTTGTAGATTATTTTAGTAAATATTTTGAAGCTGCAACATTAAAAGATTTGAGACCAGAAAGTGCTATGGTATAGCACTATTAAAATCATTTTTTAGTTTTTGGAATTCCACAAATACTGTATACAGATAATGCTACTAATTTTACTAGCTATAAGTTTAGGGATTTTGTAAGTAAATGGGAATTTATCCATAAAACTAGTAGTCCAAACTACGCTCAGTCAAATGGACTGGCTGAAAAGTTTGTTCAGACTGTAAAAATTTTGTTTAGAAAAGCTGATTATGAAAATAAAGACAGATACTTAGTTTTATTAGAATATAGAAATACACCTATCTCAAAAGAATTTGATTATAAATGTCCTTCCGAATTACTAATGGGTAGGAAAACAAGAGGATTGTTACCAATAATAGATACAAGTAAAATAGATAACTAATAGTTCAGAATTCATTGTATAATAATGCATTTAAACAGAAATATTATTATGATAGAAATACAAGAAATTTAAGTGATTTAAAATTAGGGCAAAAAGTTGTATTGTTACATAATAATAATAGAAAACCTAATTGTTATGCTGAAGTAAAGTCAAATGATTTCAGACCTAATTCTTATAAAATTGTAACTGATCATGGACAAATATTAGATAGAAATAGAAAGTATTTAATAAAGTGTAAAAACCAAGAAAAAATGCAAGCTGTACCATTATATGATAATGATATCACAAATACTGACTCAACTGAGATTAATAGTAATGACAGTCAGGAAAGGGTAGAAAATCCTAATAATTTTATAGAAAGAGATGAGATCAGAAACTTATATACTAGGTCTGGTAGATTTGTAAGGAAACCGGCTTATCTAAAGGACTATGTGTAATGTCATAATTTAAGATTGTTAAAAATGTAATTAAAACATTGTTGGTTTGGAAAGAAGGGAGATACATTACCAGTTGTACATTACCTGTGGTTACAAAAATGTATATTCACTCTATGGACCACCGTCATGGACGCTCTCTGTCACGTAAATTGCCCATGCCAAGTAAATTAATAAAACTAAATCCATTTTAAACATTTCTTTTATTACAATAAACACCATCATTACACAATCAACTATGAATCCCGAACAACATATATTACAAAGGATAGGATATATTTACAAAGGATATACAAAAGATATATTAAAAAGGATATATTTACAGATAAAAAAAATAAAAAAGAACAACGCCAAAGGAAACCAACAGTATCTACGAGTGGAATTAAGAAGAAACAACGGAATAAGAAGGTGCCAAAACAAAAGAAAACATAACACTGTAGATGCCGAAGAGAAATGGTACTGCTACGCATGTAATGAAGAGCGTTTTGCAGACATGAGAAAATACCCTTCGTGTAAAAGATAGTTTCATGACGAATGTTTGGGCTTAGCGAAAGAAGATTTAGATTTTGATTGTCCAATGTGCAATTAGAGAATCAAACACAAATTGATGATAAAAATGCAATATAAGTCGATAGTTTTTTTTTTGTTCCTACTTGAAGACTGATTAACATTTAAAGATCATTGGGCATTTTTGACCCGGTACCTCGAAGTTCGCGACTATTATTGAAATGGGGGTTTTTTTTAAGGTTTAGTATTAACATTTCACGGAATGTTTTTATTTTGATCCAAATTTATGGGGGAAGAAAGTTATGTGTTTAAACGCAACATGTATATTTTCTCTAATTTAGATTTCATTATGTTTGTAATACGTTCTCTGGCGCTCGTAAGGCACAATCCGCATTACAATACAGAGTTTAGGGGCCCTCTCTTTCTCGCAATAAACTTAAAACCGGTTTCAATATACGCTGGCTCGCCACGGTCGACCATTGGGGAACGCTTACCCGCGCCCACGCAGTCGTTCGTCATTCGTCGTTTCGATCTGTGCTGTTGTTCTCTCTCTCTGTGTTCGCTTATTTTTATTGACATTTTATGCGCGTTTTATGGACTTGGATTTTGCTTAACGATTTGGTGTTAAAATGGAAAACGAAAATAGTTGTGTGTTATGTGGCCTATCTGTGCTACGTTGCGTCGCCGAAAACATATACTTACACAACTCCTCCTCGAACGTTACAGAGATAATGTTGTTACAAGAAATCATACCACGTGAGGTAAGTACAAGTGACATTTTATGAGTTAATTATAAACTTGTCTTCTAGAAGGTTGAAAAACTGACCGATATTTAAAAATAGTACCTACCCCTGCCTTGAAATAATCAGTCACACAATAAAAGCTCTGGCGTATTCTGTCTACCTGGAATGCTCTTTTGTTTAAAAATCCTTTCTGGGAAGTTCCATTAATTTGTGAGTTTGCTAGCTAGTATACACGGCGGCACATCAGACTTTACATGTTGACCTTGAGACCGCTTCTATGTCCTACGTAATTAAAGCTGTTATCTCAGTTCAACTGTTTAACTTGATGTGCTGTCGAGTGTACATAACGGTATCTGATGGCATCTGTAAAACAACATTAGGTAAGTGTAATACAGAGGAATAATGGATGAAAGTTTGTTTTTTGTTTTAGATACCATTTAATGGCACGAGGTCCGTATGTCATCTATGTTGGTTGAGGTTAAGTGGTCATGTGAGAAGTCAACATACACCAAATCAGCCTGTACCGGATCAGCCACCTCAACAAGTTGAAGCAGAACCTGATCATGAAATCGGTGTTGTAGAACCTCCAATGGATACAAGCTTTCTTGCGCCTAATGGATATAAGCGTGCATCTAATACCGCAAGGCGTTGTATATTTCGAAACTGCAGAATGAGGGTGGCACATAATGTTCCGTTATATGCCTGGATCTATATGCTGCACGGTCATAATTTTTAACATACCTCTGCTAGCCCGGGTATGCAATACTCATTTCACAAGTAATGAATGGAAAGACTTACTAGATGACGAAACAACCCATGAAAACTTTGACGCCGACCATGTACTCGATTTAATAAACATTTATAAATGGGGCTACGAAAACAAAAAACAATTGGATTTCGAAAACATTAATGAGATAGATGATAATGAATTGCACTTTTGGACAGGTGTGCCGAAAAACGAGTTCAATATGATCTTGAAGGAGACGCTTTCACTACAATTGTGTAGTCAAACCGTCCTGCCACGGTTGTTGGTATGTACTTAATCAAACTAAGAACCGGCGAGTCTGATGAGCACTTAGAAACAAAGTTCAATGTATCCAGAAGAACATTAGAAAGTGACTTCAAAACAGTTCGGGAATGCTTACCGGAGGAATTTATGCCACAGGATTTGGGAATAAATCATGTATCAAGAGAAGAGGTCGTAGCTAGAAACTTGCTAATACCGAGCCATTTTTTCAGTGGTAACGACCATCAAGCAGCGATTCTCGTTTGTGATGGAACGTACATTTATGCTCAAAAAAGTTCAAATTTCCTGTTCCAAAAAGAATCCTACAGTTTGCATAAATACAGGAACCTTACAAAACCTTTTTTGATAGTGTGTACCGATGGTTACATACTCGACGTGTACGGACCGTACAAAGCTACGACGTCGGATGCCACAATGAATGAATTAATGCGTGATAAATCTCCACTGCATGGTTTTTTACTACCTGACGCCGTGTTCATATTAGATCGTGGGTTTCGAGATGCAATCCAAGTTATCGAAGAATGCGGTTATAATCCACATATGCCACCAACAAGACAAAGACGAGAACAATTGACAACAATCGATGCCAATAAATCGAAATTAATCACAATGGTCCGATGGGTGATCGAGACTATAAATGGCAGATTTAAAAAGGATTTTAAAATATTTCGCCACGTTTATTTTAACGTTGCCGCGAGTCACATGATGGCAGACTTCAAAATAACTGCAGCAATTATAAAGGCTACTCGTCGACCATATGAAAATCATGTTTATGCTGAACAGTTTGTAGCGATTATCAATGAAAAAATGCAACAAAACAATGAACTCGCAGAATATGTTCTATCAAACAATTTAAACAGGCAAAGAGTAGCATTCGTGTCACTTGACGTCACTGACCAAACTGGTCATTTAATAATTTCAGGACATTTGTATGAAATAATGCTGCCAACGTTACACTGGAATAGTGTATTATAACGCCTAGTACTTAATTGTAAGAAATACAAAGAAAACTATCTAGCCGGACCCCAGAAGACGCGGGTTCGATTCCCGCCTGGAGCATACGAACGCTTTCTTTATTTTTATTTATTACAATAAAGTTTTACTTATTATGAAACTACAAAATGTAATTAGTAAATGTATGTGTGTGTGTGATGTAATGAGTTGTTATCATTATTGTATCAGCATGCCGTTCAAAGTGGTTCAAACCTTGGAGGGAAAGAAATTTAAGTTACTTACTGTTCACTCGGGTTGGGAAAACAACAATATTCTTAGGTATCCAAATAAATAATAGGTCCGGGAAAATGTTTCTTCGCATTTTTTAAGAAAATTCAAAACATTTTTTTCCAAGCGAGGCAACGTTCGTACCCTCTCTCTTACGTATCAAATATTAGTTACTACTTACAAATTATCTTTTTTTATAATTTCTTTAATAAACGTACAAAGTTGTGACAATGACTAAGAGAAAAAGAAGAACGAATACAATTTATCGAGGAAAAAATCAGAAGATTGAAAAATAAGCCGCTGCCAAAACGTCATCGAGTTATTGTTTACTCAGATACCTCTGACGCTGAAACACGAGTTACCTAACGTGTCATTTTTTTCCTACGACTTCAACTAAGGGTTTAATCGAAACAATAAGACCTCGAAAGTTGGCCGTGAGTCAAATTTGAGGCTCAACCGAGAGTCGAATGCTATCAACTTAATATGGCATTTCTTATTTTTCGTACGGTTTGACCAGACCACAAAACAATAAAACCTCGAAACCGCCCAAAGCCACCGTGGACGTCGATACCCCGGGTTCGACGAAACTGCCGATTTGACTGAGGCCGACCACCGGGGGGACGCTGCGCCCGACCTGAGTCCGGAGTACCTCCAAGCTCTCGGAGACGCAGCTGAGACTCCGCAGTATGGTCCTAATATTCATCTCGATTTGGCTTCAAGATGGCTGTCGCTATTAACCAACGGTATGTGCAAAGAGTATAATGAAAAAATATTTAAACAATACCTGACGTCAGATAACTGTAGGTTGCTAAAAGCACCATCTTTAAACCCAGAAAATTTAGCCGCAGTCCCCGATGCCAGTAGACAACGGGACAGAAAGATAAAATTAGCGCAGCAGCAGGTGGGCGCGGGAATCACCGCATTAAATAGAGCCATAACTTTATTACTCACCTACGAGGATAAGGTTCAAGTTACAAAAATGTTATCTGCCGCGTCACGTATTCTCCAAATTTGGACCTCTCATTTTTATCCGTAATAGAAAACGGAAGCAGAGACGAAACACTCTTTGGCGACGAACTCGGAAGAAAAAATAAAAATAGCGAAAGCTATCAAGAGACAAGGTATAGCCATAAAGAAAAACAAAAATGCAACAAAAACTGCATTGTCTGTCCCCGTGTATCAGTCCCGCCATACGACCACGTCGCCCAACTAACATTAGGCGCTAATATAAGAGTTAGAACAGATATATAAAAGAGCTAAACAGATCCTAAGGTCATAAATAAGTGCTATCACATGGGAGTTATAGCTCGCTATAAATCTACAATACCCCTGGATTGGGCACAAATTCTTATAGCCTTAGGTTCCACTATGGCTATGTAGTGGAGTTAAAGAATGAATTTAAGAGATATAGTAGAGCAAATGTGGGGGTACAGTAGCGCCAACTGAGCCTTGTAGCGCTGTAAGAGTAGTATTTAAGTGACTAGTGACTCCTCAAGCGGTATGGCAGAGCTACATGCTGCTTACTGACACTTTGAGCGCTATAAAGGCAGCAAATGTATGAATATAAACTCTACAAGGGGTATAGTAGATCTATGATGTATCTTACTTACTGTTTGAGCGGTTAGAGGGTGGCAATAAGGTAAATTATACCACCTTGAGGTGCAGTATAGATCTACAATAGGAAATTTTAGCGTCCAAATATATCATTTTTACTTTTTTTCATAGCCGGCTATGTGTTTTTTCATAACGTTGTTAAATGAGATAATAAAACATACACTGTGTTTACGAAAATAAATGGCGGAGTTCAGTGCTAAAATTTTAACGTTTGTTAGTGGAAGCTAAAGCGGAATTTTCTTGCGAAGGTGAGTAAACTGTGAATATGTGTATGTATTATGAGCAAATAATTGAAGGGCCCAGGGTCTTTGCTGTCTATTTATCTAAAAAAATGTTTTACTTCACATGTAGCAGAACATTTTTTTACTAAATATGTTACAAAACTTTGCCTATGAGTTAAGTGTCGTGACCCTGGGTATTAGAACGCTAGAAAAATAAATAGTACCGTCACTGTGTTATGTTTTCATTTCATACGTTTTACTGTTTTTAGTTAACTTCATAGTCTTAAAATGGTGGACGTATGAATTTGGGGATCCGTAGTCATTTCCCAAAACCATTACCTAGCATTACACGTATCTCTAGAATACCTACACGTCCCTGTCTGTCTACATATTTTAATACTGTAAATTACTTGATGAGGTGGATAACCACAAAAAAGTTCTCATCGTATTTCACACCATAATCACTTTTATTCTAATAACGTTTTAGTTGTACGTCAACACAAACATTTTGTACATAAAACGACACCACTTTGATAACACAAAGTTCGCTCCGATACAATTTTTAATTATTAAAATAAAAATCTTGACCGACGCTATTAAAACGCGCCAAACACTCCAGTCACAACAAACAAACGTCAACGTGCAACTAAAAAGTTATTAGAATAAAAGTGTTTATGGCGTGAAATAAGATGAGAACTTTTTTGTGGTTATCCACCTCAGCAAGTAGCACATAAAGTGACTGTCATCATATATTTCGTGTCAAATACTCCCAAGAAGCATTGAAATGTGTTACATCAGCATTTTAATGCAATAAATGAAGAAATAAGAAATACTGAAGACATGGCTGTATGGGCATTAGTTCCCTTTTCCGTCCCTTTATAGGGAGAATTAATTAACAACAACAACAAACAAACGTCAATAACAAATAGTTACATGAAAAAGCGCGGGAAACGTTAAACTTGGCAGTTCATTTTTTTGGTTTCAAATTAATAATATAAATGTAATTGGATCAGTTAAGTATTGGACAGTACCTATCTTTAATTTTCTTTTTGTCTTAATTATATATTTCTTCAATTTATTGGTAAGTTCTTTATTAATATATATATTCTGGTATGTTTGACCCTGACGACCCTGGGGGCTCAGGCCCCCAGGTGTCGAACATTGTTACTATAGATTATAATTACTCGGGAATGGAGACAGAGGGTTCCCTTCTTGATACTACTGATTGCTCAGATTCAAACAAAACAAGTAGTAAACGCAGGAGAACCTCTACAAAGATCTGTAAAAGTTGCAACAAAAAAAAGAGGAGGCATCATAAGTCTTCTACTAATTGTGATCTGGATTGCAAATGTGTACTTGTTTCTAATGCTTGTACCATTAATAATAAAAATATTAAAATTCAAACTGAGGTCCCCTCTACATCAGCATCCAATAACATACAAAGTGTAACTAACACTAATTCCACCGTACATGTACCAATCGGCAGATTACTTTATCATGCATCAAATGCTACCCCATACACAGTTCATGTACAAAGGATACAGTTAAACCCTAATGACAACTCCTTCATTCATCCAATTTCATTCGGGTACTTCCTAAAGAAACATTATATCAAAAATATTTTGAATGGCAGTTTGAAACGAGTTGGTAGAAACAGAATTATGCTTTCTTTTACCCATTTTGAAGATGCCAATGCTTTTATAAATAATTCTGCATTAAAAACAAATAATTATAAGGCATTCATCCCCGTAAATAATGTTACTCGTATGGGTGTAGTGAGAGGGGTACCAGTTGATTGGTCTGAAGAAGAAATTTTAGGAAATATCTCTGTTCCTATGGGGTGTGGTTCCATTTTAAAAATTAGAAGGTTAAATAAAAAACAAGTTGTTGATGGTAAATCTAGTTTTATTCCTATAGAAACAGTGGTATTGACATTTGATGGGCAAGTTCTGCCAAAAAGGGTGTTCATGTGCTACAACTCCTTACCTGTAGATCTTTACATTTTCCCTACCATACAATGTTTTCAGTGCTGCAGATATGGTCATATAAAATCTCAATGTAGATCTTCCCCTCGTTGTTTTAAGTGTGGCAATGGCCATTCTGGTGATAGTTGTACTATTGATGATGAAGATGTTACATGTTGCCTTTGTTCTGGCTCACACTATGCTACCAATCGTAAATGTCCTGAATTTCTTAGGCAGAAATGCATAAAGGAGTCCATGGCAAAAAATTGTATAACTTATTCTGAAGCCCTTAAATTACATCCTTCTATCTCCAAATCCTATGCTGATGTTTTATCAACACCTAAATCTGTCCATCCTTCTCAGTTTAGCTATAATAGTAATACAAATGATGACAATTTTATAAAATCTTATAAAAAAACTGTTTTTGCTAAACCAAAGTCTCCTGTGAAGCTTAGTGAGGGATATGATAAGTAGCTCATGCTAAGTTGACTAAAGAATATGATATTCCTTTACCATCCGTTGGGGGTGGTTATGATCACAACGCTCTTGAAAATTTGACGACTCGCGATCTAATAATATTTCTTATTAATTCTCTTTCTCAATCACCTCAGATATTGTCTTTACCGTCCAACGCTGCTTTCAAAGGTTCTTTATTAAATTCAGTTAGTGGGCAGTCAGTCTCTGATAAATAACCCAGAGGAATTATCAAAGCATTAAAATTAATAATTTTCTAATAAGCATTATTTTTGGAAAATATTTAGACTTGTAAACAATTAATTAAATTTTACTACCACAGATTACTTTAACACATATTAACCTGTGCTATTTTTTTACAACGATATACTTTTTTTTTCCATTAACTGTTGTGTTGCTGATGTAGTGGTGTTTTTTTTCGTTTTCATTTTGTTTTGATTACAGATTTTTGTTGCCTACGTCTACTAAGAATACATATGTATTCCTCTTCCGACTTCCATAATATTTTATTATATTCTATCTATGAATACATATATTTTTTATATATTACCTACTTTCCTGTTACTTGTATTACTTTCCTGATCCGATTTTTTGTTAATTACGTCCCATATCACACCTCTCATATTTCCTACCCGTTTCCCTACCTTTATAACCCTTGTTGTGGCAGATGCACAAACCGTGCGAGCCAAATTAGAAAAAAAAATAGTTACACAGATTATAAATCTGAAGTAGTACGTCAAAATGCGTATTTAGATTGCGCTGTTTTAAAAGTTTCACTAAGTAGATATTAGCATTATTTCATATATTGAAAAATGTGAATATAGGGTTGTTAAAATAAATAGAAGTGTAAGACAACTTAGCGGCTACTGTATTATTTTTTATTCTTGTGTTAACTAAATAATTACCTATATTTCAATTTCAGAATACCATTTAAAATAGTTAAAACATTAGAGAAAGGAAAACACAGCCATTGGATTGTTCCTTCAACATGGGAATGTAATAACATTGTGCAATGGCCTAAAAAAAACATTACAAAACTTGTTAAATACGAAGATTACTTACCAGACCCGGATTGGCGACAACTAAAATGCCAAGTAAAACGGAACAATATTCCAACTTATAAGGACGCTGAACGGGAACTCGATACTTTAATGTGTCTAACAGACACTGATGAAGATCAAGTAAATGACAAAATGTCAAAGTCCAACCAACAAGAAGTAAATTTGAATGTACAGTCGAAGACATAAGTTGATGAACAGATCCAAATTTTCAAAACACCTGCACAATGTAAAGTTTCATATGTCGCTGAACAAATTGTTGATCAAATCTCTGTGTACATTGAAGAATGTCAAAAGTTAGTAAACAATATTTTATCAAAAGTTGCTGGACTTACCAAATTTTCAAAACACCTGCATAATATAAAGTTCCATATGTCGCTGAACAAATTGTTGATCCAATCTATTGTACAGTCGACAGCACATCAAGCGTAACAGTTTGACCTTAAGCCCGCCCTTACTGTGTTCGTAATAGAGGCGGGCGGCTTTCGTAGTGCAACTGTAACACTTGATGTGCTTAGTAATTAAAATATAATAAAACTAGAAAAATTTCACGTCGTGAGGCAGGAAACGAACCCGCGACCTTTCGCAATCCGGGCGACTGCTCTGACCACTGAGCCACCCAGGACTTGGGATATCCCTGTGAAATTCTTCTAGTCTATCTGTATTTGCGTTTATGAGCTAACGTCCACCCTACAATGTCGAAACATTCCATTTGCCTGCCATCCTGCCTCAGGACGTGAAATTTTTCTAGTTTTATTATATTTTAATTACTGAGTAATTTTTCAAACATTTATAATAATGTTAAAATCAAAAATTAAGAATACTTGATGTGCTGTCGTGTGTACATTGTAGAATATCAAAAGTTAGTAAACAATATTTTATCAAAAGTTGCTGGATTTCATAAATCTACATAATTTATTATTGATGGCAACGAAAGTCCATAAACACATACTTACAAAACACCTGCACACTATAAAGTTCCTATTGTTGCTGAACAGACAGTGCCGAGTTGAGTCATTTTTGAATTTTGAACAAAGACAATCACTGAAAAGAGTGTCCATGTTTCGCTCTTTCGTTTTGGGAATGATGTCATTGTAGTGCCATTTTTTTTATCTTATTCGCATAAGATTGACAAAAAAAAATTAAATAGAGTTTTAATTTAATTAGGTCGGAATAGCTATGTTAAATATACAGTGACCGGTAGGCTGACACCGACTCTTTTTCAACTTGGCTAATGCTCTCACGTCTGTTTTGATATCATTGTACTCGTTATCACATTACTTGATATATCACATTTTTTTAAAAATTAAACTCTAGTTAGTAGGAATAGTACTTGACTAAAGCGTTGATTCTCTACTTGTATATAATTATATTTTATAATATAATATATTATACTATAATAATTATCATAATATATTATATAAATTATAATTATATATGCGGAGTTTATTCTATGTCTGATGCAGGCGTAGTAGGCTTTACTCCTTGACTCTTTTCCTCTGCGATAAACGGCCTTTATTTTCTTAAATAATTGATTCTTAATTTAAATTTTACATGTCATAAAATTTGTCAGCAGGCTTTATGAAAGATAAAGTCATTGTGGTATGAACAAAACGTAACTTATATTAGAGACAGACATTCATATACACATATTTATGATAAATACAGCCTTGCCCAAAAGTATTAAGCACCCCACTTTTTCCTTTCTAACTTCAAAATAAATTATCATTTTTAACCGACTTCAAAAACGAGGAGGTTCTCAATTCGGCCGGTATGTTTTTTTTTTCTATGTATGTACACCGATAACGCCGAGATCACTGATCCGATTTACGTGATTCTTTTTTTGTTAGATGCGGAATAGCTGCCATTTTTAGGTATTCATCCGCTAGAAACATATTTTTGGAGTTGGTGCTAAGTGGTTTCCAAAAACAATATAAAGTGAAGCACCGACTCCAAAAATATGTTTATAGGGGATGAATACCTACTTAAATTTAATTATTTTATCCTTTTCAGTTTTTTGAAGTCGGTTTTAATTTTTTTCAAATTAAAAAATAATCAAAGACGTAAAATATTTAGTGTTTGAACATGTGCAAATCATTTAGTAGATAGGTATGTATCATTGCGAAGTAGCTACTTTTTTTTTCGAGTGTGTATGACCCATATAGGTATAAATCATGTGCTTATTAGTAAATTGATTTAATGCAATGCATTTGTAAATAAAATAGGAAACATAATATTAATTATCAAAGTGTCGAAATAGTGTCCAGCTAATTTTGGACTTCTTCGTGGAACTTGAGCATACAGTGACTTTTGGTTTATTTCATCTAGTTTAAGTGTCCAGCTACTTTTGCACTTCTTTGTAGAATTTTAGCGTACGGTGACTTTTGGATTATTTCATCGAGTTTTAGTGTCCAGCGACTTTTGATGTTAATAACTGATGGTTGTGTTTAGTGACTTTTGAAATTTTATGACGAACAAGGAGTTTTGAACATACCTTTGTATATTAACATAGGGAAAGTTCTTGTGTACAGTTAATTTTGTAGCTTTATTTTGTTTTGCGACTTATGTCTTTGACTGTACTTGTGGAACAATTGGTATGTATTTCTATACGTTTTCAATTCAGGCTCCTATAATTCAAAAAAGAGTTTGTTATAAGACTAGCTTTAGCATGCGGATTTACTCGATTTAGATGTGGTGTTTTTGTTTGTGATATTTAGTTTTTGTTTAAAAACTTGAGGCGGTAAACCAATTGTAGAGCGTACAAATGATCTACCTAGAGGTTAGTGGAAGCATTATGTGAGTGTAGATATTTTATGTGCGTAAGTACATAATAATAATAATAATCATAGACTCACACCTATTACCTTAGCACCTTAACAAAAATATGTTCCTAGGGGATGAGTAAGTACCTATTAAAATTTAATTATTTTATCCTTTTCAGTTTTTTGAAGTCGGTTTTATTTTATTTTTTTACAATTTTTAGTGATAACTTTTTAAGGTCAAAGCTAGATGGGTGACCGTGACCTTATATTGTTTTCTTCTACTATCGTATCATTTTACTAAGAATTCATAAGAAAGCAAAAATCCGCAATTTCGCATACATAGACGACTTAATTTTTCTAGTTTTTTTGATTTAAAAACCAAACTACCAAATGGATTATCAAAAAAAAATTATAGGACCAGAAAGAAACTATTCCGCATCGAACAAAAAAGAATTATCAATATCGGTTCACCCAGTCAAAAGTTCTGAGCTAACAAACATAAAAAAACATACCGACGAATTGATAACTTCCTCCTTTTTTGAAGTCGGTTAAAAAGTGACCGATTTGAATAAAAAATATAACGAACTGTTATAACCCTACTCACTATGAATCAAATTGCAATAGTAAACAATATTAATTAATATAAAAGTAAATGCGCCATGTGCCGACAGCCAGTTGCTATACTTCATCCTAACCGCGTCCGCGTAAACAAAGTAAAAGTGAGGTCCCCAAAAAGTTGAATTTTGTGACGTTTATCTCAATAAATTTAGGTAGTGAACATTGTGTTTTTTTTTTAAAAAGACTACCGCGCCTGACCCCATAACATTGGTGTCAGAAGTGGGATCTCATAAGTGGCTTCCGTGTAAGTCCAGAGATCCAAACCCGTGGTCACCGCGCCGTAGCCAACCTTGATCGACGGTCAGTCTCCGCCCCACGAGCAGAGCCCGCATCAGCACAGGTTCACCTACAACTAGATCGACGGTCAGCCTCTGCCCCACGAGCAGAGCCCGCATCAGGAGACCTTCACTAACGCAGGTCGACAGTAAGCCTCCGCCTATCGCGCTGAGCCTGCACCAGCGTCACTTCACAAACAGCACCGGACCGGACAGCAACTCACCATCAGGCCATAACTACCATCAGGTCTTGTTCACCATCAGGCCTCCACTACCATCAGGCTTGAAAACAACACGTGGTTCTACAGTACAACACGTGGTCATATTCGCCGCATCGCAACAACTTCACCTCGAGCGCGCACACGTGTCAAGTTCCGCCACACAACCGAACTTTGAACTATTATTTCGTTTATTTCGTTTAGTGCAAGTACCAAATAATGTTCCTGATATTAATGTAAGTAGATCTAAATCTTGTATCGCATCTAACACTATTTGCATATTTTTCTATTTCTATTGTTATTGTCGAAATTTGTGTATTCCAATTCCAAAATGTCCGTCAAGAGCGAGAGCACTGAAAAAGTTACTCTTAATGTATTAACTAAATTTATTAAATCATATAACGGAGATCGGGAAACTCTCCCGGCTTTCTTAACTAATTGTGATAATGCTGTGTCCTTGGCAGCCCCGGAACAGCAACTTATTTTATGTAAATATATTCTCTCACAGTTAGAAGGTAAAGCGCAATTAGCGTGTAGCCTTAAAACTTTTAATAAGTGGCAAGAACTAAAACTGTTTTTGAAAACCACATTTGGAGAGAAGAAACATTCTTCTCACCTGCTCGTAGATTTGCAAAACTGTAAACAGTTTCCTTCTGAAACTGTTACACAATTTTCTCTCAGATTAGAGTCATGCTTAACGAGATTACAGGCCGACATACACTATTCATGCACAGATGAGAAACAACTCGAAGGTCGAATAGCTGCTATGGAGGACCTCGCGTTAAATACTTTTATTATGGGTCTTAGTAATTCCAATATTGCCACAATTTTAAGATGTCGAAATCCCCAAGATTTAAATGAAGCTACCTCTCACGCGGTAGAAGAAGAAAAAATACAGAATCTTAGTCGCATCTCTCAACGAATAGTTAAATCTTGCTCTATCTGCCATAAACAAGGTCACAATTCATCTGAATGTTATAGGAACAGGTCTCGCTCTGACAAACCTCAAATTCATAAATCCTATCATATGTCCAATACTTCATCCTCGTCATTTCCAGTTCAAGGCGATGGTCGACATATTTCTAATTTTAAAAATAATTATTATAACTCTAACAATAATTTCCATAAATTCTGTAGTTATTGTAAGAATAGAGGTCACACGATAGTCGAATGTCGTAAACGTCAGTACTTCGAAGCTCGCCGCGCAAATTCCAGTAGCTCGCAATCCGACTCCGCGGCAAAGTCAAATGGCGACACCACCAGTGCAAATACGCTGAATAGTACAAAGCGTATACATTGTTGCATGGAAAATTATCATGATAATTCTAATTCTAATGACGATTCTAATAACTATCATTTAAACGAAAATTGATTTCGGATCCGTGCCTGCCGAAATCTATAGATTACAACGGCACAAATAGAAAGTTCTTATCTTATAATATAAATGCATCTCATTGTTTATCTCCCGATCAAGAGAAAACTATGAGTCTTACTAAATCTTATTCATCTCGGACATGCATTAGCAAACAACCGAGTCTTAATGTATCATCTCGGCTGTGTCATTACCGCCCGAGTCATTTAAATTCTTATACAACTCAGCCAATGATGCTGAGTCCTACTAAATCTTATAATGATAAGCTAATTACTAAATCTTATACTAACTGTTATCCTAAGTCTTATTCTAATGTTTGTTCATCTCAGAATAACCTGAGTCTTTCCAATCAAACTTTTAACAATGCATCTCAGTCCAAGTCGCTGAGTCTTAGTAAATGTTATAATAATGCATCTCAGTCTAAGTCGCTGAGTCAAATTAAATCTTATAATCCTATATCTTATGCATCTCCATCTCTCGAGAAGAAAGATGAGAGTCTAATTCATTCATCTCGGAATGACCCGAGTCTTATAACTAATAAATCTACATTTAATTTTAATCCTAATTCTCATTTATCTCATAGTAATACTAGAAACTTAGATATATCACATGCTCAAAATATTTGTAAGGATAAAAGTCAAATGCCTATATTTGAAACAAGTGTTTACAAATACAAAGTCTCATTACCGTTTACTAATCTGGTGACTGAGTACTCTTCTAAACCGCTGAGTATGTTAATTGATACAGGAGCAAGTGTCAGTGTAGTAAAATTATCTTGTCTTGTAAACAAACCTGACCTTTCTCAAGAAATAATAAAACTAAAAGGCATTAATGACTCAGAGTCTTATTGTGAAACCCTAGGATCATTTAGTCTTAAATTTAAATTGTGTAAAGATACATATGAGCATAATTTTCACGTCATCAATGACGAAATCAATCTTAAGTATGACGGCATTATCGGAACCGATTTTCTCAGAATTTATAGCGTTAATATAGATTACGATTCTAAATACATGTCACTATGTGGTCATAGGTTACCTATTTTATTTAATACACCAACATATGTTATACCGGCCCGAGCAGAGGCCATAATAGAGTGCATGGTGTCAAACGATAAGTCTGAATTGCATAACTTACGCGAAGCGCTTGTTTTGGATCAAGTCATAAGCGATGGCGTTTATTTAGCAAATTGCATAGTGTCTTTAAAACCTAATAATAGAGTAAATATTTCAGTGTTAAATACTACGGAATCTGATGTGCATATTCGCGACTTTCAAGTTCACTTAACTGAGGTAGACTCGTCAATCATCTCTGAATCATCTCAAGCTCACGAAATCATCAGCACTGTGTCTTCCTCACCCTCAGATCGCATTAATCGCGTTCTAAATCTAATCAGACATGAACATCTTAACTCAGAGGAAAAGAAGTTTTTACTAGATTGTTGCTCAGCTTATAATGATATATTTTATTTAGATGGCGATCCTTTAACTTGCACCAACGCCATTCAGCATTCAATTAATACTAAAGATGCCTCACCTATTCATGTAAAGTCATACCGTTTTCCTGAATGCCATAAACAGGAAGTAGATAAGCAAATTAAGAAGATGTTGGATCAAAACATCATCAAACCTTCTAACTCACCTTGGAGTGCCCCCGTCTGGGTGGTTCCGAAAAAAATCGATGCATCTGGCCAAAAGAAATGGCGTATCGTTATCGATTACAGACGCCTCAATGACGTCACTATAAATGAGAGTTTTCCAATTCCTTTAATTTCAGATACATTAGACCAATTAGGTCATTCCAAATACTTCACAACTCTCGATCTCGTATCAGGTTTTCATCAAATCTCTCTCAATCCTGCTGACTCTGAAAAAACTGGATTTACAGTTATAAACACTAATGGCACCTCAGGACACTTTGAATTTAATAGGATGCCATTTGGACTAAAAAATGCTCCATCCACTTTCCAACGTCTCATGAATACTGTTCTATCTGGACTGCAAGGACTCCACTGTTTTGTCTATTTGGACGATTGTATCATATATAGTCACGATCTTCAAAGTCACATGGAAAAATTAAGACTTGTATTCGAAAGATTCCGCAATTTCAATTTAAAATTACAGCCAGACAAATGTGAGTTTCACCGACGCGAAGTAACTTACCTTGGTCATATCATCACCGACAAAGGTGTCTCTCCCAACCCTGACAAGGTCAAGGCTGTCTCCGAATTTCCAATTCCCAAAAACGCCAAGGATATAAAATCATTTCTTGGTCTTACTGGTTACTATCGTAGATTTATTGATAACTTCTCTAAATTAACTAAGCCACTTACCTGTCTATTGAAGAAAGATGCTGCATTTCACTGGAATCTCGAACAACAAAATTCATTTGATCTCCTGAAAGATAAATTGATTAGTGCTCCTCTACTACAGTATCCTGATTTTTCTCAGCCATTTGTAGTAACAACAGACGCAAGTAACTACGCCGTAGGCGCAGTACTATCTCAAGGCCTGGTCGGCAAAGATAAACCGATCGCGTATGCCTCCCGCACACTAAATAAAGCGGAAGGAAATTACTCTACCACGGAGAAAGAACTCCTAGCTATTCTATTCGCCATAAAAACTTTCCGTCCTTATCTCTATGGCAATAAATTCAAGATCGTTACCGATCATAGGCCACTCGTATGGCTCTTTAACGTCAAAGATCCAGGAAGTCGCCTTATCCGTTGGCGCTTAAAACTAGAGGAATATGATTATGAAATTGTATATAAACATGGAAAATTGAACTCTAACGCCGATGCTTTGTCACGCTATCCCATTCACGCAATCACTCATACTAATATAAATAAAGAATCTTACGAGAAATATTTTAAATTACAATTTACTAACTCTATAACTACTAACACAGTAATTGAAGAACATTCTCAAGCCTTACATCTCACAAAACTTAAACTTATCGCATGTCCTACATCCCTAGATTTTGACAACTCAATGCCTTATTGTGAAGAAATCCTATCTCAATTAGAAAACTCTACAGAGATCTTGGAATCTGAACGTCAAGCTAACTCTATCTTAACTAAATCTTATAATAACATAAATTACTATTTTCTATTCACTAAGATACATCATTATGACGAAGTTAATTATAAAACTATTTATGATCTATTAATTAAGTTACGCGACTGCATCATCGAACAGAATCCCGATGACTCAGAGCTTGCAATATCTGATTTCTCTGAACCTTTCTCGAAATTATCATATAATAAAATATACAATATGTTAGCCTTCATATTTCACAATACTAATATTAAAATACATATATATAAAAATCAATTAATATACCCAACACCTGTTGAAGTTCCTAAAATTCTTAAGGAAAATCACGATTCAGCAATTGCTGGACATCCAGGTGTCAAGAGAATGCTTAGTAGAATTCAAGCGTCATATTACTGGAAATCAATGCGCTCTGATATCGAAAATTACGTCAAAAGTTGTAAATTATGTCAAGTAAATAAGCCGCTTAGAAAATCTAATAAAGCTCCTATGGAGATAACGTCAACATCTACCAAACCTTTCGAAAGATTAGCTCTCGATATAGTTGGTCCACTACCGGAAGCTGGATTCCAAAATTTTAAATTTATCTTAACACTACAAGATGACTTAACTAAGTTTACTAGCGCTTATCCCATGGTATCATCCACTACTGAAGAGATTGCCAGAAATCTTGTTCATTTTATGTCTCTTTTTGGCTTTCCTAAAACCATACTAACAGATTTAGGCACATGTTTCACCTCATCTCTTTTCAAACAACTAATGGAAATCCTCAAGGTTAAATCTCTTTTTACTACACCATATCATCCGCAAACTAACGGAGCTCTTGAACGCTCACATGCCACTTTAAAAGAATATCTCAAGTCATTCGTTAACGAAAATCAAAACGATTGGCATTGTTATTTATTCACCGCTATACTATCATATAATACTACACCTCATTGCACAACTAACTTCACTCCATTCGAATTATTATACGGATATAAGCCTACTATTCCAAATTCTCTCTATGAAACTACTAATAATAATACTTACGACGAATATATTCGCGCTTTACAATATCGGATGAGATTCAGTAGAGAAAAGGCTCTACAAAATATTATTAATAGTAAAGAAAAATCTAAGGCATATTATGATATAAGCACACGTGACGTTTCTTATAAATCTGGTGACATGGTGTACTTGAAACACCATCATAGGTTAAGAAAAGCCTTGTCTCCCATTTGGAAGGGTCCCTATAAAATAATTAAAGTTCACAACAAACATAACGTCACTCTTCAAGTAGGTCGTAAGCACATTAAATATCACGTCAATGAAATTAAGCCTGCTCATTTATCTTAATCTTCTCGTTACAGAATCCTATGGCATTCCTGCTTCGCAGACCCATCAATAACACCCATAGTGCATAGCCCAGGGATATATTATGACCCTGTTAATAGTATTTATTTTTATAATGATTATTGGAAAATTATAACTCATATAGATATAGTAACGATAGAGCCTCAACTTAATAATATTGAAAACTTAATAAAACAATCCTTAGACTTGTGTATTAAATCGCAACGAAATGAATTCATTCACTGTAAAGATATATTTAGTCCAATTGAAGTGCTCTTACAGTCAAATTTTATAAAACTAGATTCTTTATCTCACATTATATCAAGCGATTCGCCGCATAGATATAAGAGATCTATAGAAGTCGGTGGAGAAATTTTGAAATTTGTTTTTGGCACTTTAGATGCAGATGATGCACGAAAATATGATGCTGCGATAGACGCATGCCAGTCAAATGAAAAAGAATTATTTAATCTCATGAAAGAGAATATTCATATCATAAAGTCAACTATATCATCATTTAATTCTACCATGTCTAAGTTACATAAGAATGAGAATCAGTTAAATGTACAGATTGAACATCTCAATAATATTATCTCGCAAACTACCCAAAATAATAATAACTTGCTTTATATCTCGAAAATAAATAATTTAGTTAACATAATCGAAGCATCATTATTAACTGTTTCTAACTCACTAGAAACAATTCTTAATTCTATATTATTCGCGAAGGCAAACGTCCTTCACCCATCGGTGATCACACCAACTAACTTACTTAATGAGCTTATAAAGCACAATAACATAGTTAATAAAAGATTAGATTTTCCATTACCACTTAACATTGAGACTATCCATACTCTAATAGATATATCTACTTTAACTGTTTACTATTATAATAAAAGAATTGTCTTTATCATGCAAATTCCTTTAATATCTCCTATAAAATATATTGTTTACAAACTTATTCCTTTGCCTACTCCACATGATAGTAGTAATCCGTCGACATTCGCCCTTGTCCATCCAGCAAAACCTTATCTCGCAATTACCGAGGATAGATTAAATTATGCTGTACTAGATAATATTAACCAGTGTCTTAAAATAACTAATGATTATTCTATATGTACGAGTACATTAACGTCAATTCAATCAACTACTTCAAATCCTTGTTGTGAAACAAAATTGCTGACGGAAGTTGTCTTATCTCTTCCTAGCGAATGTGATAAAAGATTATCATATGGTCAAATAGATATTTGGCAAAGAATCAATAATAACAAATGGATCTATGTACAATCTAATACTAATAAGATAACTGTAAAATGTGGAGAGGATATCAAAGACTATCCCATAATTGGTACAGGATTATTAAAATTATCACCTGACTGTATCGGTTATTCAAAAACATTGCAATTTATACCGTCAACAACTACTACATTTACTTATAAAAACCAATTTATAATAGATTTTGATATCACTCAAGACGATTGCTGTAGAAAAGAAATTATAAACAAAACGATTCCTTTACTTTCTCCCTTGTCACTAAGTAACATAGACTTAGATTCTCTGAAACATACATCTAATCAATTAGATCATCTTGAAAAAGAAATGAATAACTTTCAAGAACAATCGCATTTTGTTAAGTATGCTCATTACTATTCTGGATTTACCTATTTCTTAATTTTTCTAATTATCTTAGCTATTATGTATAAGTTATATAATTGTTTCTGTCAAAATAAGCATCCTAATAATGGTTCATGTTGTGTGCAAATATTTAATCAATGTAATACTAAAAGAATTGCAAGACGTGAAACTAAAATAAATAATTCTATTGAGATGACAGAAATATCTACATCAGATGTATCGGATGATGGAAGTTATGTATCTAATAGAAACTTAAGTAACAACTAGAGTTAATCTTATAATCTAATGTCTTAAAACTAATTCTAATCTTAAATGATCTTATGTCTTATCTTAAATATACTTGCACGTAATTTTACTTATAATTAATTGACTTAAATGATATCTTAAAATAATGTCAAGTACTTACTACTTGCTATCCAAAAGTTAACTTAACCAACTCTAACAAAAGAGTATAAGTTTTATTATAAGAGATAAATCTTTCTTAATATATTTTATTCTAATGTTTTCTTACTCTAAATATACTTAGTAACTATGTGTCAATTTAGACTTGTTTGTAAAATCAAATATTTCTTAAACTTGAATTCATAACTTAAACTATTCTCTAAAATAAAGATGTAATCATATCAGGATAATATTGAAGTGTTAAATAATAATATTTAATGGTAAATGTTTATCTTAATTTTTTTGTTTTCTTCTTACAAGATACATAATATTGTACTTATAATTTTATTTTTCTCAAATTATGTAGACCTCATTTTTCTTTGTCTCGTTTCGTCTTATTTTGATCTCGCTTCATTTTAGATAAATAAAGCTCAATCTTAAGGGGGGAGGTGTTATAACCCTACTCACTATGAATCAAATTGCAATAGTAAACAATATTAATTAATATAAAAGTAAATGCGCCATGTGCCGACAGCCAGTTGCTATACTTCATCCTAACCGCGTCCGCGTAAAGAAAGTAAAAGTAAGGTCCCCAAAAAGTTGAATTTTGTGACGTTTATCTCAATAAATTTAGGTAGTGAACATTGTGTTTTTTTTTTAAAAAGACTACCGCGCCTGACCCCATAACAGAACGAACGTTACCTCATAAACGCAAATACAGATAGACTAGAAGAATTTCACAGGGATATCCCAAGTCCTGGGTGGCTCAGTGGTCAGAGCAGTCGCCCGGATTGCGAAAGGTCGCGGCTTCGATTCCTGCCTCAGGACGTGAAATTTTTCTAGTTTTATTATATTTTAATTACGAAGAATTTCATTATTTAAGTGCTGAATATACAGTAGGTAAGTACATAATAATTGAATCTTTGAAATTATCTTAGCTAATACAACTTAGGAGCTCGGTGGCGTAGTGGTTTGAGCGCTCTGGTTTCGATCACGAAAACAAAGCAACTTTCGCCATGGTCGGTCCTGGGATGGGTAAAACAAATTTATAATCTTGAGCTCCTCCGTGCTTCGGAAGCCACGTTAAGCCGTTGGTCCCGGTTGTTACTGCAACCGCTTTAACCCACCAACCCGCATTGATTGGGCCAGCGTGGTGGTGTTATGGCCCAAACTCCTCATGTGTTTCTACCATGTAGGATGGCCTGTGCCCAGCAGTGGGACGTATATAGGCTGGGGATGATGAATACAACTTAGGACGAGGATTCATTGGGGATCATACACCTTTAAAGATAGAAGACATTGTCGAAAGAACTGAAACGGAGAGTTATGACGAAGAAGATTCAGAAGTTGGAGATCATAGTTATATGTCCGATGACTCGGAACCTGAATAATTTAAAAAAATGTATTTATAATTTTTACAATAAACAGAAGTATTTTTTTAATTGTTGTTTTTTATTTTGTCTTCTTATAATAAAGATAAAATTTGCAAGATTAGTATTATATATGTATTACTATAACTTTCTTTTTTTCTAAAGATGTATAATCCTTTTCATTTTTAGCCGACTACAAAAAAAGGAGGAGGTTATCAATTCGAGTGTATGTTTACCGGGTAAAACGTTGCAAACCTACCAAAATATACACTAAATCACTATACACATCACTATGTGATTGTGATTAACCGTACCTCATAACTAATTAATTATCAATAGTTTTTTAATGTACCTATTGCATTTTGCAACTATTTTTCAATTAATATTTATCTACTGATTGTGTAATCCAATTCCTTTTTAATCGACTTCAAAAACGAGGAGGTTCTCAATTCGGCCGGTATGTTTTTTTTTTTTTTTTTTTGGTGCTAAGTGGTTTCCAAAAACAATATAAGTGAAGCACCGACTCCAAAAATATGTTTCTAGGGGATGAATACCTACTTAAATTTAATTATTTTATCCTTTTCAGTTTTTTGAAGTCGGTTTTAATTTTTGTTTAATTTTTTTTTCTTATAAGCATTTAATTTTGTAAAAATCAAACGCAATGTAATAAATCGCGTTAAATTTATTTATTATTATGTATTCCATTCGTTTAAAAAAAGGGGGAACATTGTGGTGTCAGGTTGCACCTGTTCTAAGGTATATGGTAATTGTATTTAGTGTTTACCGCACAGTGACATGATTCGATCGTGGAATAAACGGATAGTCATTTCAACATCGAGTTTTTCATTCATTCCCTTAAAGTTACGGACGCCAATGTACCTATACTAACCGTAACAAGAGAAACGAAGTACCCAGAATCGATAAGAAATTCTTCAAAAAGTAGTCTTTCTTTAAATTATTTATTTGTAACAGTTTGACCTTGAAACCGCCCTTACTGCGTTCGTAATAGAAGCAACTTTCGTAGTTATTGTCACACTTGATATGCTATCGTCTGTACATAGATTTTTTTAAAGAGGTTCCATAAAACACAGTTGAGTATAAAGGCGCTGTGCGTGTGTGCGTGCCCCAGTGTGAAAACAGTTCCCATACAAAAATAGCATCGAGTACCTAATGTTTCGCCATTTATCCGCTAAAACGCCTATCGCGATCATAGTTTCCGGCCCTTATTATCTATTAATAGAAAAGTATTTAGTAACGTTTCTTCATTTATAAATAAGAAATTAGAATCACCCCTACATTTAATATAGAAGTCGAAAAAAATTATTACCTTAGCAATATTTTCGAAGCACTTTCTCAAGTGCGGTTGCACAGCTCTCGGGTTACGTGACTGCGCGAGGATCTCCAAAAGTTCATCGTCACTTAAGAAGAAGAAGCGAGGGAACCGCAGCCTCTTCAGCTCCATGTACTCGTTGAGACCCCGGGACACTACGGCCAGTAAGTGGCGAGCTTCTACCAGGCTGTCTAGGAGACGGCTATCTGGACAGATGAGCATGATCTAAAACAGGAGGGGAACATTAATTGCAATATTTTCCCATTTTAATTCTTCCTTTGGCGACCGGCTGGCCGAGTGGTCTGTACCCCTTGCTATACAGGCTACTCGGTCAAGAGGTCCCGGGTTCGAATCCCGGTAGGAGCAAATGTTTGTATGATGAGTACGAGCATTTGTTTACGAGTCATGGATGTTTATATGTTTATTTAGTATATTTCTAATATTTATATACATATTATTATCATTATTTCTTCGTTATCTAGTATTTATAACACAAGCTCTTAATGATGCTTACTTTGGGCTAGATAATAGGTGTAAGTGTATGAATATTATTACTTAAAACATGAACAATGTGTGGTTCGACTAATGGTTTTGAAATGGCAGCTAAGTTTTCTAAATATTCCGCTCAAAAACATTTTGTTTAAATTATCTGTATTAAATATTGAATAGGTAGTCCTGTATGAACTTTATCACTGCATAATCATACCTTTGGACAAGCGGCGGCTGAAGACATGATCCTCCTCCATATTCTCTCCATGGTGCCGTATTTCTTGGCTTCCAGCGGCAGTTGCCGGGAGATATCTTCCGATGTGAATATGGGTTCCAAGTACATCCATTCCCTAGCAATAATAAAAATTATCAATTCGTGCTCCACCGAAAAACTGCCCACTTGGAAGATTGATTCAAGGTCATGTGCACCGACAATGACAGTGAATGAGTTGAGGTCCAAATTCGTATAGATATTCGCGCATCATGACACCAATAACCAATTTTACGATTAACGAGCTGAAATAACAAGAGGTAATATCCGAGAAATCGTGTCGGGTGAATTTTTCGTTTTTAATTTCCAGTGGTAACTGGAAATTTTCGTTTTACGGGAAATAGCGGTCATGCCATATTGTTTGAATTTTAACGAACAAAGATTGTCGAGCCAAGCATATATCACAGTCCGTAATGTTAATAATGCATATTTATTTGGACTCGAGTAACGCATAATGTTCAACAACGTCGAAAACCATCCACGCCCCCAAAGTATTTGGGACGAACTTCATTATTTGATCATTCGTATAAAAGGATAGGATATTTAAAGATAATAAAACCAGATCAATATTTCCTTACAAATACAGGTTACAACGACGTTTTATGGTATTCATTAACATCTGCGACGTTCGACTCAGTCTAATAATTAATCAATAATGCTAAGGCCATAAGCAAAATACTCCGGATTAATGAATTATTGCTGCTAATTATTATTAGCATATTGTATAACCTTTACTTTATTTGTAACCTTGTGTTCTACCCCTCTCGATGTCATATGGTATTATTACAGATACAGTTATTATCGGCGCAGTACATAATCAAAATCAAAATAAAGAAAGAATAGAAAAATGGACGCTAGACTCATACTTGTTTTTGAAAGACTTGAAGAAGTTTTGAGAGACTCGTTAAACATGCCAAATTGCTGAAACAGAACCAATACTACTGCAAGAATTAGTGAAAGCAAAATCCTTGTTAAAACAATCTTTAGATAGAGTTACTTCAGATATTCATACATTTATAAATCAGTGCTTACAAGACCTGATAACAAGGGGAACCATAGACGCAACCATAGAAGCTGTGGTGGCCGTGTCTCAAAGTCAATATATCGTATTAAGTCTAACAACTGTAAATTACCTAAGATGGAACTTCCAAAGTTTCCCGGAGATCTTCTCAAGTTGGGATCAGTTGACCATGAAGGGAGAAAAACATTAGTGACACAGACAAACTCTCTTAACTTATAGGATGTTTGGAAGGCCTAGCACTGGATTCCGTGGAAGGTTTAGCGACAACAAATTCAAATAATGCTATCGCCTTAAGTACTCTTCAAAGAGGATACGGTAAACCCGATATTCTTATTGATGCCACTACAAGGCACTGTATAATTTACCTAAAAGTTAAAAGAAATAATATTTTCAGAATCAACGAAAAGAAGGCCAAACACTATTTTGAAATATACATGGATATTAATCATGTATCAGGGCGAAATGGCTGTAGTGTAGATTACTGCGTTGAAATAAGCACAAGCATTTTTAAGATGGCTTATTTAAAACTGAACGGTGGTGGGTTAAATTGTTTCATAGGTATGTTTGATTTATTTTTATGCAATAGAAGTGTATGGTTTTATGATATAAAGTTCCTAATTGTTGTTGG
This sequence comes from Nymphula nitidulata, assembly GCA_947347705.1. Lineage (NCBI taxonomy): Eukaryota > Metazoa > Arthropoda > Insecta > Lepidoptera > Crambidae > Nymphula > Nymphula nitidulata. The sequence continues at coordinate 16,488,260 of OX374636.1, forward strand.
TCTAACAATGATACCTAGTTAAGATATAAAAACACAAATCTAGTTCAATTCACAGTTAATGGTAAATGACTTCTTTTGTTAAGGACCAGTTCTAAAAAGTATCGATCAGAACTAGTTCCATACATATAAATAAAAAGTATCAACCGAAACCAGTTTAGAGACTATAGTTCAGTAGGAACACGGGGAAATTAGGTTTTTAATATCCTATGATAAAGGATTATGAAATTTGATCATGTAGAAGATCCACCAAAAACTCTTCTTTTCGCTTGGATACCCGCGGATAAGGATACAGATATACGGCACATCGCTAGTTTTAAATTCTAGAAATTATTATTTGCACAAACAAATTTTAACATCATTGCCTGTACTAATGAATATCTATGTTTGTCTATTATAGGCCTACCAGAACAGTACATGGTATAAAACAAAAGAAGGTTAAGCTGTTATGGCAATGTTGTTTGTAATATGTCATGTCAAATTTGAAATGTCATAACAATTCAAGTTTTTGTTTCGTTTCCTAAAAAAATATTTATTTTCGATATCAAGTCGAAAAGCCACTGAGATCACAAGCGAGAAATATTGTTTTCATCATCATCGTTCGTTGTCATCGTCATAGTAAATTTGTGAAGATGAAAGTGCAATCGAACGAGAATCTGCGATTTAACATCGCGTTCATGTAAGTATGACCATTTAGTTTGATACTTTATTTCTCGATTTATTCCATTAATCCCCACCGTCAAATACCCATCAGTGGGGATTGTTATTTTTTTTCCAGAAATCCCCACTAGTTAAATAAACACATGCTTGTGAGGATTTTAGAAAAAATAAGTAACAATCCCCACCAGATTTTATTGTTTCTAAATTATTAAACTAATTTTAATAATTTAGAAACAAGTTTCTAAATTAATTAATATACGAGTGTAACTAATTTTAATATAAAAATAGTAACTATCAAGCAGTTTTAATCCAAGTTCCCTGGTGTTTCTTACTACGAATTTTTACACCCCTATTTGCCATTAGTTCCTGGTAGGCCTCTACAATTTATGTCGGCAAAAGTATCGTACCGTACCTATATATGTAATAAATATATATGTATAATACCTATATTATAAGTATTATATCTTTATAAGACATTGCCACTCACTTCTGGCACTCGATCCACTCGTCTACGACTTTCTGGGTGAGCCTCAGCTTATCATCCCACTCTTGGATGCGCAGCTCGAATGCCGCCTTGAACGGACTGAACCCGAGTTGTTGAGTCGTAAGCAAATGCTCGTCCAATAACTGTAGAGTTTCGTCTGCTATTTTCATTATAAATGTACCTGTTAAAAAGTGACGTTACTAGTGTAAAATACTGACAATATCGATATTCTAAACATCTAAATATCTAGTATATTTAACACAAGCACGCTCCGTACATACGTTCACTACGACGGTTGACAGCTGACTACGTCACCACAGATCTCTGTGTCATACCTGAATACTACAACTAGCTTAGCAAGTATCTTATTAATTTACGTTTGAGAAAACGTATAATATAAAGAATTTCAACAGAGTTTTAGAGCAAGTTAGCAAAAAAGCAGTCCTCATATTTGTTATGTATCCAAGCGCGGTTACTGTGCTTGGGCAAAATGGAACGTGTAGGAGCGGTGCCAGAAAAAAAAAGTGGCTTTGTTACTACACAACATCGGTGATGAAGGCCTTGAAATATTCAATTCTTTTAATATTCCACCAAACAAACAAACATTAGAAGTGGTAATTACTATGTTTCAGGCACATTTTATTCCAACGAAAAATCTTACAATGGAGCGGCACAAATTCTTCACTACTACACAAGGCAAAGAAGAATCTTTTGACAATTTCATAGCACAATTACAAAACAGAAGTTTAAGTTGTGAGTTTGGCGAACTTAAAAATGGACTAATAAAAGACATTATAATTATTGGAATCCGTGATTTAGATATAAAAGAAAGATTATTAAGGACTGAGAATTTAGACTTGGAAGAAACTGTTAAAATATGTAAAGCAGCGGAACTAGCTCAGAAACAATTATCAGAAATCAGTGGTGTTGTAAAGGAAACTGATAATATATTAGCAGTTAATAAAGAAAAATATGAAAAATCTTGTTTTAGATGTGGATATAAAAAATGGGATAGATTTCATAAATGTCCAGCCATTGGTGTCAGTTACTCAAAATGTAACAAACCAAATCACTATGCCAAAGTATGTCGGCACAACTCTGATGTTCCCCATAAAGAAGTGGCTAACGTGGAAGAAACATTTTTTATAGGAAGTCTCCAGAAAAAGGATGATGAATGTGAGTGGCTTGAAAAGTTTCTTGTAAATGGTAATGAATTGACTGTAAAATTAGACACAGGTGCTCAAGTTAATTGTATGTCATACAATACAATATACAATAGGATTACATCCTAAATTTATCAGAAAAAGAAAAATAAAATTAGTTACATTAGATAATAAAATAATAGAAAATAAAGGAATTTGCATAATAAAATGTTATCTTAAAAATAAAAAACCAAATAATATTGAGTTTGTAATAGTGAATTCGAATTCCACTACTATTCTTGGCTTAAAATCATGTATTGATATGAAACTTATAAAAAGAATAAATACCATTAATTCTTATGATTTAAATGATATTAATAGAATAATTCATAGTTATTCTGATATATTTGATGGTATAGGATGCTTCAAAAAATTTTATAAAATAAATTTACAGGAAAATGCCATCCCTAGGGCTGATCCACCCCGTCGGATCCCAATAGCACTTCAGGAGCCTTTAAAAGTTGAGTTGAAAAATATGGAACAACACGGCATCATTGAAAAGGTATATGATCCAACGGAGTGGGTCAATTCTGTTGTTGTCACTGAGAAAACAAACAACAAAATTAGGGTATGTATTGATCCAAGATATTTAAACAAATTTTTAATTAGACAGCATAAGCAATTACCAACTGTTGAAGATATCTTAGACAAACTGGCTGGAGATATTTATTTTACGAAATTAGACTGTAACAGTGGATTTTGGACTGTACAGCTTGACTCAGAAAGTTCCAAGTTGTGCACCTTTGCAACTCCTTTTGGGAATTATAGATACAAAAGGTTACCTTTTGGACATTCTGTTTCGACTGAAGCATTCCAAGAACGCATGGATGGAATCATTTAGCAACATAGGTGTAGAATTTTACTGTGATGATCTGATTATTCATGCAAATACTATTAAAAAACATAATGAAACTCTGTTGAAAGTATTAAAACTAGCAAAGGAGAATAACATTAAATTTAATAATGAAAAATCAGTATTTCTCCAAAAAGAGATTAAATTTTTAGGTATGATTGTAAATGGCAAAGGAATAACACCAGATCCTGATAAAATAAAAGCAATAACTGAATTAAAATGTATACAACCGACAAAAAGGAATTAGAACGATTTCTCGGTATGACAAATTATTTATCTCGTCCGTGCGGTGACGGATTAAGAATACAATTCACCGCCCCATTTCTTCCCGTGGGTGTCGTAAGAGGCGACTAAGGGATTACCGAGCTACCAACTGCTCGACTGGTGGTAGGGTCTGAACACCCGTCTGGTTAGTGACCACCGTGCGCATGGCGTAAAACCCGCCAAGTGACCACTTGTGGTCGCGTTCCGGGATCAGTCAGCGTACAACCAGAGCTTGGGGAGACGTTGCGGCGATGGATTCGGTCAGTGACGGCTTCCGTCTAACCAGAGCCAGGTGGACTGCGTTGACCCGCCGACCAGGGAGACCCGAAGAAACGGCTGTTCCGCTGGCCGCCCGTGGTACAGTACAGGGGCCCAAGCGAACCTAACCAGTTCGTGAGGCTGCCCTATCATGCCACGCATAATCTTGGGGTGGTCCGTCGTGCCGGTTGGTGACCGGGTGGTGGGGTCCCGGCGGCCATTCCCGGGGGGGTTCGGGGGCCCTTCCGTTCGGCGGGTCAGCGCTTCTCTTCTGTCGGCTGTTAACTGGGGAAACAGGCCTCACGCTTTGACCGTCTATATCGCGGCAACGTTCCCTCAATTCACGCCTCTCCTCCTTACATCACCTTCTATGGCAGCGCTCAAGAACATGAACGGTCGATCAGCGGTGCACACCCCCACCACAACCACGCTGTTTGAGGTCGGGCTCACTAACATCCGTGGGCTCCATGCTAACCTCAATGCCGTCCACCAACATCTCGAGACGGCTCGACCGGCTATGCTGTTTTTGACGGAGACGCAAATTCTTCGCCCGGCTGACACTAGCTACTTGGATTACCCCGGCTACGCTCTTGAGGAGTCCTTCAAAGCGAAGGCCGGGGTATGCTTGTTTGTCCGGGCGGATGTTTGCTGTCGCCGTCTGCGCTGCTTGGAGGACCCTTCCTACTCGATTCTTGGGGTGCATGTGGACCTGGGCACATATAGCCGTGTCTACGTGTGCCTCTATAGATCTCACAGTGGTGACATGGAGACAACTCGACTTTTCGAACATCTTAGTCGGGTGGCAGATGTTGCGCTGGAGCAGTATCCAACCGCGGAATTGGTGTTTTTAGGGGACTTCAATGCTCACCACGAGTCGTGGTTAAGTTCCTCTAAAACTGACCATGCTGGTAGAACTGCCCACGCTTTCGCTCTCACGCACGACCTGACACAACTGGTAAACCAGCCCACCAGGATTCCAGACATTGTCGGTCACGCGCCCTCATTGTTGGACCTTCTGCTGACGTCTCGTCCGGACGGATATCGGCTAGAGGTTCGTGCTCCTTTGGGAACATCGGATCACTGCCTGATATCCGCTGGGGTGCCACGGGCGTCGCTACCGGTACCTATGGTTGCCAAACGCCGCATCTGGCACTATGCGTCGGCAGATTGGGATGGTATGCGGGATTACTTCGCATCTGTCCCTTGGAGGCAGCGCTGCTTCAGTGAGCTGGACCCGAGCGCTAGCGCTACTGCTGTTGCTGATGAGATCATGTTAGGGATGGAGTACTATATCCCTCACTCCGATCTCATCAGTAGGGGTAGGCGTAACCTCTGGTTCAACCGGGAGTGTGCCATAGCTGTTGAGAACAGACAGTCGGCATACCGCGCTTGGATCAGGGGTCGAGCTTGCGGAGATCCTAACATTGACTCGCTGAAAGCAGCTTATAACAACGCCACCAAGTCCTGCAAGAGGGCATTCATTAGAGCGGATGCACAGCGCGTTGCACGAGTTGGCCAAGAATTACTCACGCATCCTACGGGAAGCCGTAGCTATTGGCGTCTGGCCAAAGCCGTGCAGTCCAACTTCTGTCAACCCTCGCTGCCCCCGTTGAGATGTTCTGACGGCTCGCTAGCTCACAAGCCGCAAGAGAAAGCCGATCTTTTGGTAAAACTCTTTGCTGCTCATTCCCGAATCGATGACTGCAACTCACAGCCACCAACACTCTCCCACTGTGGCCACACAATGCCTGATATCCGTATCAGGCAATGTGATGTACGTGCGGAGCTGCAGTCAATCGACGTCCGGAAAGCTAGTGGACCTGATGGCATCCCAGCGATAGTACTAAATAAATGCGCAGCGGAGTTGTCTCCCATCTTAACCCGGCTATACCGCCTTTCTCTCTCTTCTGGGTGTGTGCCTGAATCTTGGAGAGAGGCCAATGTGCAACCGGTCCCCAAAAAGGGAGACCGATCAGACCCAGTAAACTATCGCCCAATAGCTGTCACCTCAGTTCTTTGCAAGGTCATGGAGCGGATCATAAATAACCAGCTGATCCGATACCTAGAAGGTCACTCATTAATTAATGATCGACAGTACGGGTTTCGGCCGAAACGGTCAACGGGTGATCTTCTAGCGTACTTGATGCATGTCTGGGGTGAAGCTATTGATAAACGTGGTGAGTCACTGGCTGTTAGCCTTGACATTGCCAAAGCTTTTGATCGGGTCTGGCACAAGGCTCTTCTCTCCAAGCTCCCGGCATACGGTCTGCCCGATCAGCTCTGCAACTGGATCGCCGGCTTCCTACATGAGCGGAGAATACGCGTCCTCGCAGATGGATGCGCTTCGCGGTTCATGTCTGTGAATGCTGGTGTACCACAAGGCTCTGTTTTATCCCCCACACTCTTTCTTCTTCATATCAATGATATGCTTCCATTAGGAAGCATTCATTGTTATGCGGATGACAGTACAGTGCATGGGGGATATTACGGTCGCCCAGGGGCTGGGCGCGCTGAAACCGAGAAAGAGAGGGAGAATCTTGCTATTGAGCTCAACAGGGTGTTGAACCTCGTATCTGAATGGGGATCTAACAATCTTGTTGAGTTCAATGCTAAGAAAACACAGGTGTGTGCGTTTACAGCCAAAATGTCGCCGTTCCTTCCCCTTCCCTCTCTTCAGGGCACTACTCTTTCGGCACAGGCCTCCTTGAACTTGCTCGGTATGGAGATATGCTGCGATCTCAATTCTAGAAACTACATCGAAACCGTGATAAAAACAGCCTCACGGAAGCTCGGTGTCCTGAACAAGGTGCGTCGATTTTTCACGCCTGACCAGCTATGCCTGCTGTACAAAACTCAGGTCCGGTCTTGCGTGGAATATTGCTCGCACTTATGGGATGGCTCCGCCAAGTACCTCCTCGATGCACTGGACAGATTGCAGCGTCGTGCTGTCCGTATCATTGGCGATGTAGAGGTCACGAACAAACTTGAGCCTCTACAATTGCGTCGAGACATTGCGTCGCTTAGCGCCTTTTATCGGCTTTATCACGGAGAGTGCTCTGAAGAGCTTTTCGACCTGATCCCACCTTCCCCCTTTCTGCTCAGGAGCACGCGTGCTGGTCTTCGGAGTCATCCATTTACTGTCTCCACCTCAACATCACGCACAAAGAAATTTAGTTCTTCGTTTCTTTGTCGTACTTCCAGAACTTGGAATTCTTTGCCAGCGCATGTGTTTCCTCCTTCCTATAACATGGGGTCCTTCAAGAGAGGCGTGAAAAAGCACCTTTTGGGCCGGCAAGGTGGAGGCAGCTAGTGCATTGTCCGTTTCTGCACTAGCTGTCTTCGCATATGGACTCTCCTTACCGCTTCACATCAGGTGGTGTTGGGTCAATTGCCGTGCTTTGTATAAAAAAAAAAAAAAAAAAAAAAAAATTCCGATATGATTTAAATACTTACAATAACATTATATTAAAAAACAATGTTGTTGTTATTCCTTTGGCATTACAAAAAACTATGTTACAATTGGTTCATGAAGGGCACCCTGGTGTTAATACTTGTTTAAAAAGAGCTAAATCTGAGATGTTTTGGCCTAATATGTCATCACAAATAAAAGATATTTGCATGAACTGTCAAATATGTGCAACTTACCGAATTAATAATGCCAAAGAACCTATTCAATTTCATTAGATACCAGACTTGCCATGGTTAAAACTCGGATCAGATCTCTTTGAATTCAATAAAAAATATTACTTGTTAGTTATAGATTACTATAGTAAGTATATAGAAATTATGCAATCAAATACATTGTCATCAGGTAGTGTAATAACTAATATGAAATCCATCATGGCAAGACACGGTATACCTTTGGAATTATGTACAGACAGTGGACCTCAATATAGCAGTAAAGAATTGTCTGATTTTGCCAGGGAATATGGTTTTACACATACTACTTCTTCTCCAAATTACCCTAGATCTAATGGACTAGCAGAAGCTGGAGTTAAAATAATTAAGACGTTACTTAGAAAATGTTTAGATGCGAAGGAAGATCCATACATAGCACTTTTAAATTTAAGGAATCATTGTAAGGAGGACTGCCCCTCACCAGCAAATTTATTATTTAATAGGAGTCTTAATTGTAAATATCCAGTATCAAAATCGTATCTACAGCCTAGATTGTTTCAATATAATCATAATCATGAGGAAAATAAACAAGAAAAAATACGAAAATATTATAATAAAAACTCGAAAACTTTAAAGGAATGTTATGAAGGAGACAGAGTTAGATTCAAAAAAAGAGCTGAAGATAGGATATGGATACCAGGTAAAATTATATCTAAATTACCACAACCACGTTCTTATTTGATTAAGGATGATGATGGTATTATATTTAGAAGAAATAGACAACATATTGTTAAGAACAATTATAATACAGGTGAAGAAAATGATGTTGTTGGTAACAGTATAGAAAAAACATTAATTGATAAAGATATTTTAGATTCTAATGAAAGTAATAAAGGCATATGCAATGAAAAACATGTATCAAACAATGGTAATTATAATTTAGATTTAAATGATAAGAATAATGATGTGATTGATAATAATAAATATATTACTAGATCAGGCAGAATGATAAAGCCTCCAGTTAAATATATGTTTGATGATTGAGGAGAGGAATGTTATGTATTCAAGCGCGGTTACTGTGCTTGGGTAAAATGGAACGTGTAGGAGCGGTGGGTTTTATCTGTATTCTTTAATGGCTAAGCATTATATCCGCTGGTTCTAAATAAATTACATACTTTATTACTACAAGACTTTTATTAAACGAAACAATATTTATTTTATGAAACACGGAAAATGTGTCAACGCAATCTGATGTGAAGCGGTAAAATAAAAAGCCTGTTAGACTAGCCGCCTCCACCTTGCCCGTCCAAAAGGTACCTACCTTTTCACGCCTGTTTTGAAGGACCCTGTGTTATAGGAGTGAAGTAACACATGTGCTGGAAAAGTTTTGGAAGTCTGACCAAGTTTCATAAAAAGCAAAGTACCTGAGTCCATGCAACAGAAATAATCGACAACGTGCTACAGAAATAATCAACAACGTACTGCAGAATTGGAAAACTATCTCAAGTTACAAAATTAGGAGATTATTAAAGATGCAGAGTTATTGTGGATAGAAGTCGGTGCAGCTAAAGATGGTGCCGATGAATGCCCTTAGAAATTTTATCCACGGACAGAATTGCAACAAATTAACTTTGAATCCTAACTATGAACTTCTAAAAAGGAGCGTGCCCTGTTGTCTTTTGTAATCTGAGGCGAAGTCTGAGGTCTTAACTAGCTTTCTGATTAATTGTGTTTCAAACGGTCGTGCTATTATTTATATTATTGTTACGGCGACCGGTGACCTTGCGCAACTTTAAAGTCAATTATCGCCGACATATTTTCAGAAGGCTAAAATTCGTTTTCAAGCCATTTCAAGAGCCAACTAATTAAATTTTTCCACCATTTCCACGTCTTTTCAGGCGCTTTCAGGACACCTTTATATTTGAGGCCTATATTTAAAATTCCATAAGAGTGAGTGAGATAGATATAATGCTGGACAAGGACAGAAGATGAAACTTTTGGAATGCTCACTTAAAGACAGCGCGCTATACTACACAAGAACAGACAAAGAAACTTCGAGAAAGTAGCTAGGGACCATTTTATTCCATTTAAGGTACATTCTAGCATTGTCTAGTAGTATTCGGCGGCTACATAAGCACTTGTGTCGCAGCACTTTATTCTATATATGGAACATTCTAGATTAAAGGAAGTAATATATATATTTTTTAATCACACTTATTATCTAGCCCAAAGTAAGCATCATAAGGAGCTTGTGTTATGGATACTAAATAACGGATAAATAATGATAATAATATGTATATAAATATTAGAAATATACTAAATAAACTTCTAAACATCCATGACTCGTAAACAAATAAAACAAAACTCATCATACAAACATTTGTTCCTACTGGGATTCGAACCCGGGACCTCTTGACCGAGTAGCCTGGGGTACAGACTACTCGGCCAGCTGGTCGTCGATAATATAAACGGTAATATAACGAAGTAATAATAATATCTCACGAGCATCAATACAGAAACACGATATTGGCGACGAGTATGGCGACCGCATCTACGTGACAAGAAACAAACCTTGGGCCAAGAAGAACCTTTCGATGAAAACTTCCAAAGCTTGAGTAGTTTGATAATTTTTGCGATACTTTGTTTCTCTAAAACATTTTTCATGCTAATACTATAATTGCAACCGCTATTATAATTTTTTGCGTGAAAAATATTTGCCGGAAAAACCGAAAGTAAAAAACATTGCAGAGTTAACAAAGTTACTTAAAAAAAGGTATGAGCACGCGAGTCTTGACTCTACATATAAATATTTGTTTCATAGTTTAAAACAAAACAGTGAGTCTATGTCTATGTTCGTAAAGGCGGTTAAATTGGCGGCTGCAAAATCAAGTTCATCAGGTCATGAACACACGCTTGATCCATAGGTTGAAAAACAAATAACTTCAGAGGTGGTTACTTATGTTAGAGAATAGTTTTCTCTCGATGACAATACAGTGCATGGGGGATATTACGGGGAAAGAGGTAATCTTGCCATTGAGCTCAACAGGGTGTTGAACCTTATATCTACACGGGGGTCTAACAATCTTGTTGAGTTTGATGCTATAAAAACACAGGTGTGCGCGTTTAAATCCAAAATGTCGTATTGCCGTGCTTAGCGTAAAAAAAACCAGTAATGCTATTCCAAAAGAAGCGAACTTTCTGATTCTGCCTAGGACAAAGATGTTAATGTAATATGCTACATGTAATTTGATTTGAAAACCTACCTGTATTTTTATATGGTGCAATCTCCATGACCTTATTGGACCAGTCAGCCAGCATTTTGTCCAAGGCTTGCTCAATAACGTACTCCTTGCTGGCTAGTTCTCCGATCTCTGCGATCAGCTCTCCATGAATAGCCATGCCTTGTTTAAGGCACATTTGGAAGGTCTGCTTCTCGTTCATAGTTACAGTTATACCTGGGTATACACACTGAGATTTAAACATTTTAAAACGGGATGGAAGATCAGAAGTGATTATAGAGAGAACGTTGAATTTACCAGCTTTCTCCATAAATTCGTTCCAGTGTCGTTCCTTCATTCCTGGATTCCTGACTGCTTGAATGATTGGAATAAGAGGCCTGAACTCGTCGATATCATCCTGCAAATGTATAACAAAACAATTGAAGCCTGGTTAACATGGCTTATATTTTGCTACAACACATATAAAGTTTTAATTTTGGCGCATTATTTTTATAAAAGAAATGTAATCACTGTATTAAGAAAAAATGTTTCGGAAAAACTATTTTTTTTTAGCCTTTTTACCCGTTGTTTACAATACATACACTATAGCACGCATCCCTGCCGTTCGCGCCACTCCGCGACCTTCAACCACACAGCCGTGTCGTAGGTCGGAACGTATAGCGGCGCGAGAGCATTAGACATAAAGCGACCACCTTACGGGGAAAATCTTATAATTTGATACGCTTTCACTGCGATATTTGTGATCATAGAAATACTAAATAAAGAAAATTAAGTGAAGCGCAGACAGACATGGCTGATCACATTGAATTACTAAAATTAAGTGAAAAATGTAATTTCGGAAACTGGAAATTCAAACTAAAATTAGTACTAGAAGAAAAAGGCATGTTACATGTATTCGGAGAAAAGTTTGAGAAAAAGAGTGAAGATGCAAAAGCGAGAGCATTAATTGTACAGTGTTTAAATGACAAACACTTAGATATCGTAAAGGGGTGCAGTACTGCCGCACAAATGCTTGTCGAATTGGAGGACATCTTTAAACGAAAAATCATGACAAAGCATTCAACAAATGACGCCTGAAAAGGCAATTAATAATGCTGAAATAAACAAGTGAAGAAAAATTGCAGGATTATTTCATTAGATTTGACTAACGGCTGTTGGTTCAAACATAGAAGAAGAAAATCAAATATGTTCTACTGTCATCGTTGCCGCCAATCTATGATAACGAATTAACCGCATGATTCCTGTTTATATCATAAAGGAAGAACTTTGCTTTTACTCTATGTCGACGACATCTTATTACTTGGAAGTGACAGTCAGATATTACATAATTTAGAAAATGAATTTAACCCTCTGTAACATACTGTAGACTACTGGCAACATACCGTTGGATCGTCTTTCAATTACATACAATAGGTTCTACAACGTAATTACGCACTGTATCCTGTCATATACACTCCCAGTTAGAGAAATTAGTATCAAGCAACGCAACTAGATGGCGCCGTAAGTCGCAAGTTGAAGTTCTTTACTTGACAGTAGTTACTAACGACAAGTGTGGACCTGCTCTGAATTGCAAAAATAAAAAAAAATAGTTTTACTTGTGTTTTGTGTCTTTTATTGGTAAAATGGAAATGTAAGTGTTTCAAATTTGTCATATAATATTGTAATTTACCCAAACTTATGTATTTTTTAGATTTTCTTGATAATGGGTGTTTGTTGCCTGTAGGCTACAATTGGCGAAAGCAGTGAGGATGGTTTGATTTTGATGACGATAGCCTAGCAGACCCTGATTTCATACCGGAATTAGAGACCCCTGAAGATGAGACCGCAGAGATAGACATTTATGTTGATTCCTTAACAGGACACCCTAGAAGACAGTCAAGAAAACCCTTCATCTAACACTGCTCCTGTCCCAGAAAACGAATTCATTACTCAACCATCAACGAGTCAAAATAATCCTACTAGTAAAAATCAACCAAAAACAAAGTATGCTAAACTAAATTAACGTTGGAAAAGAAAGAATCTTGGATTAAATGCAGAGCAGCTTATGTTGACAGGAAACGGATCTGTGGGTTCTGATCTTTTAGAGCTCGATACACCCATACAGTTCTTTTTTTGTTTATTCCCACAAGAACTGATCAAGAAAATTTCTAAGGAGACCAATCTGTATCAAGTGCAAAAAGACCTGCAGCAGTTTTCGAGTATCTGAAATGGATGTCAGGCAATTCATAGATGCAGTATATGCAATGTCTGTTATCCAATTACCAAGAGTTACTTAATCTTACAGCAGAAACAATCGAAGAAGTGAATTTCAATACGTGAAAATCCGTCGCTATCAATTCGCAAACGAGGACAAGAACTAAACATCAAAAAATCTTTACTGCAGGTCATTTTGAAGAAAGATTTGTATCTCACAGCCTACAAAATCCAGTTAGTTCAAGAACTGAAGGATTCCGGATTATGAAAGTCGGTTGAATTTTGCTACTGAAATGCTAGAGCGATTCAACAGCTTTGACAAAATTTTGTCAAAAAGGCAATGATACTGTGTGGCAAAATAGAGTGCATTTTAGAGTAAAAGATCTCTTAACCTGTATACTATTTGAAGATAAATATGTACCTACTTACTATTATGTTTTTAAGAGGTGGTATTGATAGTCGGTATAAGCGGCGCGTGCAGATGCTGTGAGCTCACAAATCTAACAATTAACGACATCGAAGATCAAGGCCAGTTGTTACTCGTAAAATTGACTAAAACAAAAACAAATATTGAGCGAACATTTGTAGTCCGAGAAGAGTTTACACAAATAATAAAGAAATATCAAAAAATCAGACTTAATGACATAAAAACAGATCGCTTTTTTTTAATTACCAAAAGGGAAAATGCATAAACAAGTGATCGGTAAAAATAAAATCTCAGGTATGCCGAAGTAGATAACAACATATTTTAATTTACCTAATTGTGAGCATGTATACCGGGCATTGTTATAGAAGAACGTCAGCAACACTGTTAGCGGATTCCGGAGCAAACTTGACAATGTTAAAAAGACTTGGAAGATGGAAATCCAGTACAGTCGTAGAAAGCTACATTGAAGATTTTGTACAAAATAAAACAAAAATTTCTAAGAAATTAACTGAAAATATAAATATACGCCCCAATTCTCTTCAACCAGGTACATCAAGGGAGACTCTACCATGGATTTCACCTTCTTTTCAACCACCAGGGTCTCCTACTTTTACAGAAAACCAGCAAAGCCAAATTTCTAGTTCAATATGTAACAACCTAAACATTCCACACAAAAATTTAAATATCTAGTTCTCAAATTGTACTAACGTTACAATTAATTTTAAATAGGTTCTACTCATGTTAGGAGTATTTTATTAATAAATTCTATTCGAAAACTATTTTTTTTGTCCTTGCATTTGAAATGAAATGTAGAGTCCTACACACAGGTAAAAGGAATCAAACCTCACTCGTAGGGATTGATTCCTTTCCACCCTTATAAAGCAATCTACTATTGTATCATTAAACTGTTAGGATTGCTTTTCTGAAACAGTGCAGATACTTTTGATCTCTCTCTCTTAGTTTAGATGTTTCTGATGCTGACTGTACTAACAAGCACACAGTGAGTTAAAAGACGAAATGTTACGGCTGCGGCGCAATTTAGGTTTGACTTTACAAAATTAAAAATGACTTGTATGCAATAACTTCTTTATCTTATCTCAGTGGTGCAGGTAAAGGTGCATAGTTTGTCAACATACTCGTATGGTAACAGCGACTTGCTGCACTTTAGGCATATCCGCGAAGGTGCGCACGCACTTGAATATAGTCTTGTAGTACTCGTTGATCAGCGGCTCTATAGTATCAGCGTCTACGTACATCAGCGGGTTGTCGAACCACACCTCGCGAGCTTTCAGGAAGTCTGGTGGCAGAAAAGGAACGTTAGGTCCTATACATAATTAAAGATATAAAGATATTTAACACAAAATAAAAAAAACTAATATTATAAGCGGCGGACACACGCACGCACGCGCGCACGCCTACGCACAGACTGTCAGACCTACACAAATAAGTTAAATTAATCATTGTTTTCTATTATTAATGAAAAAAAATAAGACGAGGATGTATTCATGTATTAAAGTTATTTTTCGCTATCGAACTTCTGGAATCATAGTGACGTTCCTAAAACAGTGATAGATAGTGATATAGGTAACACCAAAATTATATAAGCTAGTATTGCTGAAAGTGCGGTGGTCGATAGCATAGTGGTTTGAGCGCTCCCGATTACGAAAACAAAGCAATTTTCGACATGGCTAATCCCATTAAAGGGTTAACCCGTCAAACATGAGATTCCAGACACAATTGATTTTGCAAATGTCATAGCCTCCCGGTGGTATAACGCCGCTTGACAAATTAATTAAAATTTTGATGATCTCGAACTCGAACTTCTCCGTGCTTCATCGTGCACGTTAAGCCGTTGGCCCCCGTTGTTACTGCAACCGTTTTAACCCATCAGTCCGCATTGGCACAGCGTGGTGAGATATCCCAAAACTCCAAAGGTGTTTCTCTCAAGTAGGAAGGCCTGTCTGTGCCCATCTGTTGGGCGAGTATGGGCTAGTGTTGTGATGTGTCGAAAATAAATATCATTTTTCCAATTTTTTTTTTTATATATAATTTATAGGCAAACATTTGACCACAATCACACCTGATGTTAAGTAGTGACATGGCCTACGATGATACATGCTTACCCAGAAGGTGCCTATTCACTCTAGCCTTAAAGACGTACAAATTGTAGGTTTCGGGAAACAGATTGGCAGGCAGAGAGTTCCACTCCTTGGCAGTTCGTATTAGAAAGGACTTGGCGAAATGCTTCAATATAGTTTTGATCACTACATACCTGACGCAGTGACCCATAAGTTCCTGTAGGGCTCGAACTCTTTAACAAGTCGGTTCAGATCTATAAACGGGATGACGGGCTGGCCAAACAGCTTCTGCCGCTGGTTGAGGATGCGGCCCCAGTCTTGCGCATCCTTCATGCCTTTCCATGCTTTCTTTATGTCGTTTGCTATCTCATGGACCTGTCATAGAAAAATGGGAAATAACTTTACAACGCGCTTTACTAGGTAGTAGGCCCGTATGTATGGTCGTCTAGGTAGGTACCACAGCCTTTCTTATTGCAGCCGTAAAACAGTTCGCTGTGTTTCGGATTTAAGGGGAAAGCAGCCAGTGTAATTACTGGGCACGGACGGCATTTCATCTTAGGCCTCAGGATGACAACGCACCTGCAATATCAAGTGATTTTTCCTTGTTATTGAAGGTGTTTATAGGCGGCGGTAACCGCTTACCATTAGGTGGGCCGTCAACTTGTTTGTCTAGTTGTATAAAAAAAGTATTTTCTTTATTATTTACTCGGAGAACCTCCTTGGTTTTGTACACGGAATAACGATTTCCTTGAGCAAAACCAAGTAATGTAGGAGGAATATTTACATGCTCGTACAAAACTGGAAATGTAATCGGTAATGTGCAAAGAAAAAATATTTCTTTCCCTTTGAAGCCCCATAAACCAGACACAATTGAATTTTAATTGTCATGTAAACTTACCGTCTGGGCATTAAAGGATTTAATACATTACCCGGTTTTGTGCGAATAATATTGTTTCCTTGTACATTGCTGGTATTGTAACTCGGTAATGTACGAGTAACATGGGGATTAACTATTTTGAAGAATACAAAATTATTGCCATACTACGCCAGACCATTATTCCCTTACCCTGCTAAAGTCATTTTGCAACGTAAGAGCCATGCACTGGGCGCTGAACATATCGATCTTGTCGAACAACGTCAGTTCGTCTTGCTGGTGGAGCTTCCAGAACTTCTCCTGCTCCTCCTCCAGGAATTCCGTAGTAGCGTCCACCTGGACATTATTTAGCAGAGGAAATAAATATCGTCTTCAATCTATATTACTCATTTCGTAAATACTTATTGTACAGCACAAACGTAACAGTTTGACGTTGAGACCGCCCTTATTCCGTTCATGATAGAGGCAGCTTTCGTAATTAACTGTTACACTTGATGTGCTGTCGTCTTTACAAAGTAAACAATCCTATCTCGGCGGTAGTCAAAATCAACAGCTATTAAAAAATACTGTGTTATCGTTATTTGTGAATGTGTTTTTAATAAATTGACCTCTCGAAGGCATTTTAGTCACACCTAGCCCGTAACAATAGGGTGAAACCGGGATAGATGCCGCAGTAAATAATTGTTTTTTCATTTTAATTTAATTTATTTAAAAACTACTTGGGCATCTATCCCTATCAAAAAGGATAGTTGCCCTGATTTTTGAGGGATAAATACTCCTAAGGGCATGCACTATTTATGATGTCAGTGTATATTTTTAAATTATTTTTAGTGTTTTGTTATATTTTTTATGTATTATATTATATTGTATATGTAATTATATAATTATGGTCTCTTTACTGATTTTTGCAGAACCATGCCACGAAAATATAAAAGAAAAGAACGAGTGCGTACGAGAGTATGTACAGTCAAAGACATAAGTCGCAAAACAAAATAAAGCTACAAAATTAACTGTACACAAGAACTTTCCCTATGTTAATATACAAAGGTATGTTCAAAACTCCTTGTTCGTCATAAAATTTCAAAAGTCACTAAACACAACCATCACTTATTAACATCAAAAGTCGCTGGACACTAAAATTCGATGAAATAATCCAAAAGTCACCGTACGCTAAAATTCCACAAAGAAGTGCAAAAGTAGCTGGACACTTAAACTAGATGAAATAAACCAAAAGTCATTGTACGCTCAAATTCCACGAAGAAGTCCAAAATTAGCTGGACACTATTTCGACACTTTAATAATTAATATTATGTTTCCTATTTTATTTACAAATGCATTGCATTAAATCAATTGACATGATTTATACCTATATGGGTATAAATCATGTGCTTATTAGACAATTCGAACACACACTCGAAAAAAAAAAGTAGCTACTTCGCAATGATACATATCTACTAATGATTTGCACATGTTTGAACACTAAATATTTTACGTCTTTGATTATTTTTTTAATTGAAAAATGATACTTTATTTTGAAGTTTGAAAGGAAAAAGTGGGGTGCTTAATACTTTTGGGCAAGGCTGTATTTATCATAAATATGTGTTTAGGAATGTCTGTCTCTAATATAAGTTACGTTTTGTTCATACCACAATGACTTTATCTTTCATAAAGCCTGCTGACAAATTTTATGACATGTAAAATTTAAATTAAGAATCAATTATTTAAGAAAATAAAGGCCGTTTATCGCAGAGGAAAAGTGGCAAGGAGTATAGACTACGCCTGCATCAGACATAGAATAAACTCCGCATATATAATTATAATTTATATAATATATTATGATAATTATTATAGTATAATATATTATATTATAATATATAATTATAATATATATAATTATATACAAGTAGAGAATCAACGCTTTAGTCAAGTACTATTCCTACTAACTAGAGTTTAATTTGAAAAAAAAATGTGATAGATCAAGTAATGTGATAACGATAACAATGATATTAAAACAGACGGGAGAGCATCAGCCAAGTTGAAAAAGAGTCGGTGTCAGCCTATCGGTCATTGTATATTCCGCTATTCCGACCTAATTAAATTAAATCTCTATTTAATTTTTTTTTGTCAATCTTATGCGAATAAGATAAAAAAAATGGCACTACAATGACATCATTCCCAAACGAAAGAGCGAAACATGGGCACTCTTTTCAGTGATTGTCTTTGTTCAAAATTCAAAAATGACTCAAGTCGGCACTGTCTGTTCAGCAACAATAGGAACTTTATAGTGTGCAGGTGTTTTGTAAGTATGTGTTTATGGACTTTCGTTGCCATCAATAACAAATTATGTAGATTTATGAAATCCAGCAACTTTTGATAAAATATTGTTCACTAACTTTTGATATTCTTCAATGTACACACGACAGCACATCAAGTGTTACAGTTGCACTACGAAACCCACCTCTATTACGAACGCAGTAAGGGCGGGCTCAAGGTCAAACTGTTACGCTTGATGTGCTGTCGACTGTACAAAAGATTGGATCAACAATTTGTTCAGCGACATATGGAACTTTATATTATGCTGGTGTTTTGAAAATTTGGTAAGTCCAGCAACTTTTGATAAAATATTGTTTACTAACTTTTGACATTCTTCAATGTACACAGAGATTTGATCAACAATTTGTTCAGCGACATATGAAACTTTACATTGTGCAGGTGTTTTGAAAATTTGGATCTGTTCATCAACTTATGTCTTCGACTGTACTTGGACCGAAGACCAACAAGAAGCAGAAGTCTAAATCCGATTGGATTCAATGTGTAATGTGTCAGAACTGGCTACATGAAATATGTACACTTTTCAGAAATTATTGTTGAAGTTTTTTTTTCATACAATTAGATGACAAACAAGCTGACGGCCCACCTGGTGGTAAGCGGTTACCGCTGCCTATAGACACCTGCAATAACAAGGAAAAGCACTTAATATTGCAGGTGCGTTGTCATCCAGAGGCCTGAAGATGTAGAAAACTGAAAACACTATCCGAATGATGTCTTTATTGTGTTTTTTTATAGTATGATTATTATGCATGTTGAGACTTAATATATTTTTTTAATTAAGACAATATTATTGTTGAATATATATCTTCTAATTTTTTAAAAAAATAAATTAAGTAAAGTTTTTCTTATAAATGTTTAAAATTTAATTTTAAAAAGTATGATAAAGTATGCCTGTTGAGACTTTATAATTAATATTTTATAATAACAATTAAGAATGTTTGTCAAACAAAGGTTTATATAATTTAATTATGATTATTTCTAAAAAAAAGATTAAACAATTAAAATATTTAAAAAAATGAAAAATGATTTTTGTAATTGGAACCATATTTCTCGGAGACAATTAATGTTTCAAGAGTAGAACGACCACATAAAATTTAATTGGGTTTGTTCGTTTACACAGTATGAAGGGCATCTATCCCATACTGCAGGCATCTATCCTTCTTAGTATTTTCATAGTGGGGCAACTATCCATACAGGTAGGCATCTATCCTCAAAAAAAAGGTTCCACAAAAAACTGACTTTTGCAAAATCTGTGATGTGTGTTTCCTAATGAAACCATAGAAGTCTTGACCAAATATTAATGCGTTGAGTATTTGTTCCTCCAGCCTTTCGGTAGGTCTTTTTTGCATCGACTTTGTCGACCGTGAAACAAATCTTAGCTACGGGTGTACACTTTCTAGTATCCATATTGAATTTACAACACGCTGATATTGCGAAGTTACAACGGCTTTCAGCTAATGGGTTTCAAAAATAGTTTATCATCAGGCAAGCCATTACGCGTGCATTTAAAAAAATATAAGTATATTTTAATCTGTCACCTGATAGTGTGTAATGTATTGCAATATGATGGAAAGACGATCAACTGCAATAAGCTGTTTGGCGCGTAAGTGGCGTAAGGTTGTAAGGATTATATTTTATAACTGAATTTGTTAGATTGTATTGAACATGAGAAATAAAATAAATAAATAAAAAGTCCGTAAATAAGCTAGGTTAAAACAGTGTTACGTGTTTTACGACTTAACTATTTAATGAGTGTATTATAATTATTGTACCGCAATAAACACTATATAAAAACCAACCTGCTTTGTTATAGTCAGCGGCCAACCGACGGCTTCCCAGAGCGCTTTGAAGTCATCATTTTCCAAAGGCATAAAAAACACGTCCAAGACCTCGTAGTCCTGAAAAATACTATAAATATCAATAATTTTTTTTGACGACCGGTTAGCCGAGTAGTCTGTACCTCTTGCTATACAGCTACTCTGTCTGGGTACCCGGGTTTGAATCGCGGTAAGAGCAAATGTTTGTATGATGAGTACGAGCATTTGTTCACGATTCCTAATTGTGTATTTCTTTATTTAGTAAATTTCTAAAATTTATATACCTACATATTATTATCAGTATTAGTAAGTGTATGAATATTATTATTTTGTCCTGGAGAGAAAAGTGCAAAAAAATATTTTTTTGTACCACTTGCTCAAAAAAGTGACATTCTATGCCACAAAAAGCGAACATAACAATAGTCATTTTTAATCTGTTCAAAACAGGGAAAGAAAATTGTACTGAATTTCATTCATCCTCTAGGGGGAGAATGTGATTTAAATTTGGAATACTTACCGAAATTTATACTGAACTACATCTGTGTTTACACCATTGAGTTTGTATATAAAGCATTATACATCTTTTTGAAAAAGGAATACGCACAAAAATGTAACTCTCTCTATCAATAATTGGACCAATGTTTCTAATGTTAACTTTAACTTTTAACTGTCATTATTTTTAATAAATGCTTATCTCATATTATTACTGTGTTAATTTTTTCGCAAATGTTACGAAAAGTAGAGTATTTTCCTCGGTGATAAAGCTGTCTTAGTCTTGGGTGAACTTAAATCCCTCGCTACACTCAGGACTCGGCTTAAATCCCTCGCTTCGCTCGTGATTTAAGTTTTTAACACCCTCGCTACGCTCGGGAGTAAACCTCGAGTCCTTCGTTACGCTCACGATTTAAATCGTCACCCGCGACAGAAGACACTGCTTTATCCCCTTGGTTAATAATCTAGTATTAGATTAGAATTGTCATACCGCCACTAGATTTTGGCAGCACGGTAAAAACGATTGTCAGATTTTTCTACATTACCTATGAGTACGTGAGAGCTCGTTTAAGCTAGGTATTATACATATTTTTATATTGATACTGGAAATGTTTTTTTACGCCCAAACAAGCACCTGGTGAACGACTGGAAGATTATTTTACAAAAATAAAAAACCTGGCTTTTGCATGTAAGCTAGGAAACTTGTGTGAAAAATTGACAGCAAATAAAATTATTGTGGGCTTAGACTCAAAATACAGTGATTTTGAAAGGCAATTCATAAGGCAAAATGATGAAAAATTAACATTAGAATATGTAACCCTTTCGCACCTGAATGACACGATAGTGTGTACGTTTTTTAAAAAAAATATTCGACTGTGTTTTATCTATTTCGTCGCGCAAGCGCAAGTTCGTCTAGCAAAAGATCAAAACCAATATTTCGCGGCTCGGAAGTTCAGTTGGCGTGTGCGCACTGGCAAGATGGCGGCGTTCATTGATCCCGTGACGCGCCGGCGCGGCGTAAGTATTTGCCTTTTTTTTTCTATTTTATGCATTTTATTAACAAACAAACGTCATATTTCATTGTCCATTGTGTGCAAATATAACATACATTTTGATTTAAATATCACGGATTGCCCAGTAATTTTAGATTAAAGTTGCGCGCACGGACGTGCTATCCAGGTTGCAGTTACACCAACTCACGTGCGCAACTCAAAGTGCTTATTATCACACTCTTTGCTTTTATTGTAAATTATTGTGCTTTTTGTTTTCTTTAAGGCATGCCCTTAGACGACAACTTCGTCCTTGATTTGCTGATGGATGGCAATTGTTCAGATATCGATTTTGACGACCCAGGCGAAGAATTTATTCCACCCCAGCCGTTGATTGAAGATAAACTGCCAATTCCGAACGACGAGTAGCCTTGTTCATCTCACTTGCCGCCACCACTTCCTCAAACTGATCAAAATAGTACGTCCAATAAAAATTCTGAAAATTACGACCCTGCTTCGAAGAAAACTAATAAAAAAGACTATAAAAGTCAAACCACCTCCACGTAGACAATTGTGGAAAAAAGTTCCTTACATCGATGAACTTCACGACTTCGCTGGACATCCAACTCCTACAGTAATTTGTTCACCTATGCAGTATTTCGACGATTATTACAATGAAGATTTCTTCAAACAGATGGCACTGTGTACAAATCTGTACTACTTAAGAAAAACTCGCCGTGTATTAGGGACAACCAAACAAGAAATAAAAAAAATATACGGTATTCATCTAATGATGGGAATACTGTCCTATCCCAGAATTGCCATGAATTGGCGAAGAAACATTAGTATTAACATGACAACATCAGCAATGACTAGAGACAGACTAACAGCTTTACGAAATAGTTTGCACATAGTAGACTCGGACCACCCATCAATGAAGGATGCAAACAATCCACTCTGGAAAGTGCAGCCTGTTGTAGACGCGGTTAGAGCAGGCTGCAAGTTGAAAGATCTCCAGGCAGATACTCGATAGACGAGCGGATGATACCATTCACTGGAAAATGTCACATGAGGCAGCTTGTAAAGAACAAGCCTCGGCCAGTTGGCCTAAAAATATTGTGGGCACAACGAGTGAAGGCCTGATGATGGATTTCGAAATTTATTATGGAAACAACCCTGCACTCTCACACCCTCTTGGCCTCGGACCAGCTGTGGTTCTTCGTTTAGTTCAACGCATTCCCCGTGGGAGTTGTGTATTTTTTTATCGATATTTTACCACCGTCCCTTTGCTAGAGACATTGAGACAACTCGGATACCACGGGACAGGAACAATCATGGATAACCCCGCATTCCAGACCGCCAGCAGTTGAATTACAAAAACGACAAAGCAATGTGTCGAGGCGATATTGATCAGAGGGTGTCGGGTAGAACTGTATTGGTAAAATGGAAGGATAGTAAAGCAGTTTTTACTTCTTCCAACTGCACTGGTGGCACTCAAAAATGCTATGTTGATGTTGATGCGCCGTAGATTGTGTCATCGTACAATTCTTTTATGGGTGGTGTTCACGTCTTAGACCAGTCCATGGAATAATACCGAACATTTATAAAAACTCGAAAATGGACACTCAAAGTAATTCTTCATTTCATGGACTTGACTGTAGTCAATTCGTGGCGCTTGTATCGATGTGATTCATTGACAACAGGTGTTACAAAAAACTGTATTAAAGACCTGCTTTCTTTCCGATTTGACATTGCCGAGTCCCTAATAAGTACACCTGATAGGGATAGATGACTATCATCTCCACCGGTTGAACATATAATTACTGGAGGCAGGTATAAGCCAGCCAACGATCCGTCATCTGGAAAAAGATATGACGGGTATTAGCATTTTCCTATCTTCGATGGCATAAAAGCTCCTCGTTCATGTTGATTGCAAGGCTGTTCATCTCGCACAAAACTGAGATGTCGTAAATGTGATGTATATTTGTGTATAAGCCGCGATAAAGACTGTTTCTATAATTATCATAAAATATAACTCATTGATACCAGTATAAGACTGAAAGAGTTTAATTTCTTCTTATACCAAAGACGTTTATATTTCGTTTCTTTATTATTACTAAAGTGTATTGTTTACGTTAAATACCTGAAAATGTAGAGGTGTGTGTATAGCTATAGTTTAAAACTAAATTCCTATAATTGTAGAAATAATAGGTAAGAATTATTATAATTGTTGGCTGTGTTAATTAAACTAAGTACAAATAAAGAGTTGATTATTTACGATGCAACTGAATTTCATTTACTTATCTCGTCAACAATCATTTTTTCCCATGAACTACTTAGCATACATATTATAGAAAAGAAAAAGATTTGGAAGGAGAAAAATCTCAGGTGCAAAAGGGGTAACAAAATATTTAAAAGCCGCAAAGGCAACAATTATGTGGGAGGAACGACAGAAGAGGTTGAGAAGTTCTATATTCTCTTAATAAGACATTCATACATAACAGTGTTTGAAGTGTGGTTTGCATGATATAAATAAATGTCCAGCTTATGGAAAAACCTGTTACGTATCTAAGAAAATTTATCACTTTTATAATTTAATAAAATGTGTTAGAACAAAAGGAAAGTACACATTATTGACGAATATAAAGAAGAAGGTGATAATTTTTTTGTTGGTATGGCACAGGAGGCTTCTTGAGGATAAGCAAAAATATATAAATTTTACTATTCGAGGCTAAGCTATTCCGTCAAAATGAAAACTGGGGCCGAGTGTAATGTGATTAATATGCAGGTATGTAATAGAAAACCTGCATCTGCAACATGTTATTTGTTTTACATTTTAATCTGTAATCTGAAAAAGATTGAATCTGCATATTAAAAAAATATACGAGCTTATAAATTGTTAACTTACCGTGTTGACTTTCTTCATTAGGTCTTCTTGTGTCTTCAAGGCGAACGGAATGGATTCCATCCATTCCCTTATTTCGAAAACATGCTCTATAGTGTTCGGTTTCTCACCCAACTTGCGCATTATGGTTTTGTATGCCTACGTTAATAAAAAAAGATGTAATTGATTTAATCTATATAGTAAATTAAACCTACAAAATGTCATCAATGTTGATCAATCAATCGCAGTGAACACTTCGTTGCATACATTAGGATTGGTGTGATAATAGAATTTTAAAAGGCAAAGTACCTAGTCCTTAAATATTGAGTATCAGTCAGGTTACTGACTAATAAAGAGATAAGTATGTAAATAAGGAGGAGGGTTTGTAGACTGCTTTTATTTAGACAATATATGTTATAATCATAATGGTCTTACACTGCAGATTATTTGATAAAATAGACCGGTTTTGTGCTAATTTTGTCTCGAATCCGTCTTAGTCTCTGATGTAAGTATTATATTTATAATAAAATAGTCAGGGATTGCGATTAAGTTATTTAAATAATATTTTAGGCGAAAAGCATTACCTGAATCACATCATCTACCACTAAACGGACTTCTTCTGCCCACATGGTCAGCAAGGCTTTGATAATATCTGACTGCTTGGTTACTAGCAGTTGCTACAAGAGAAAAAGAAAGTAATCTAAGTACATATCGAATTATTTAGTTATCTAAAGTAATCATAACACACAAGCTTATGGGCTTAAAAGTCCCAAGTCAAACAACACTTGTGACGCATTCCATTATTAAACCTTCCGTTGGTGAAACTACCTCGTATTCTTTGTTCTGAGGATTCCTCCAAAAGGTTGACATTCTCGTTACATGTCAACAGTGATAGTGTAGTGTAAAACAGGTAAAACATGAAAATGTAAAAGGACAAAATATTTTCTTCAATTATATTCAATATGACATACATCTATAATAAAGGCACCATAGTCCAATACTGTTAACACCTCATATTAACTTACCTCAAAACAAAAATACACATACATAAAAACTAGATGACCCTAATAAGCTGGGTTGGTACTACCACCTTTCTTATCAACTGGTGGTAGGCCCGCATGTTGGGTCGTCTAGGTACGTACCACCGCCTTTCTTATTTCAGCCGTGAAACAGTTCGCTGTTTTGGATTGAAGGGAAAGTTAAGCAGTGTTATTACTGGGCATTGGGGGGATTCATTTTAGGCCTCAGGATGACAACGCACCTGCAATATAAAGGGATTTTTCCTTGTTATTGCAGGTGTCTATAGACGGCAGTAACTGCTACACTTTTTTCACCTTACAAAATCGATTTCTGGCGTCGACTAATGGATATTAATTGGTTTTATGAACTTTATTTAAATCACAAGTGAAAGCATAATCATATTTTATAACTTATTACATTTTATTTCCTTTGTTACATTAATTTGTTGTAACCACTTGTTATTGGCATACCAATATTTCCATAGGCAATAGGAATAGCTTTACGTGTTTCGTGTTTTTCATGAAATCGATAATTAACACCAACCTTAAGAGTGTCGATATTAACAGCAAAGGGTCCAATGTTGATGTACTGCGGCAAACGCCATATCATCTCCTCTCTGGCGTCATAGTGCATCTGCACCCTATCACGTGTCTCAGAAGCGGAATGTTTCTCTAATCTGAAGTTTCTAGAACAGAAGATTGAACCATCATAGTCCTTCAACACGCAGAGATTGTACTTTACCACGTATTAGATTTATTGTAGATACATAGCGGAGCCCCGCACCATTCCTTTGTTTAATAAAAAGCTGAGCCATGCCCATGTTACAGACATAAAACGTAACAAAGTTTTTCATAACTTTTCTACCGAAACCAGGGACCATTATTTATCTAGAAACCACTGTTATTTTCTTTATATCTTACACAGGGACTCGCGCTTGTTTAGGGGTTAACACCTCCTCTATATACGTACATTAGTACTTACTCTTACTTTGCTTTGCTTTTGAGCAAAGTAAGGTCACCAATGCTATTAAATAAATAGCAAACTTGAAATGGCAGTGGGCCGGACACATAGCCCGTAAGCATGGCTCGTGGGGAAAGACGGTCTTGGAATGGAGGCCATGGGGCGAGAAACGACCTAGAGGAAGACCACAGATGCGATGGAAGGATGACGTCAAGAGAACTGCAGGGATGAATTGGATGGAAGTAGCGCAAGATCAATCTAGATGGCGTAATTTGAAGGAGGCCTACACCAAAATGGTTGCGAACGGCTGAGAAGAAGAAGAAAACGTACTTACTCTACATATTCTTCAATGTCCAGCATGTATATTTCCTTGTAGAATTCGTACTCGCGCATGTAAGCCAACAGTGGTATTATAGCTTTGCGATAAGCTTTTAGCAACCTCTCTCTGTAATCTACCACATTCGGCTCCATTAGACCTAAGGTAAAGAAGATAATATTTCTTGAATAAAAATCAAATTACGAATTTATTAACTTATTAATGTGACTTGTGCGTTGAAAAGCAAAGTAAATTTCGTCACTTCGGAATTCGGATACGTAGTAGGTACATGTTAGCCAGGCTTTAGAAATAGTACCTGATTGCGTGACCGAATTGTGTGACACAGATATTTATGTTAATTTGTCCTCAAATTTGTTCCTTTTATAGGAACAAAATATTTCAAACTACCCTCAAGATCCTATCAGTAGTTTGAAAATTTGAGGGGGGGGGGGGGGGGGGAGCTCGGTGGCGTGGTGAGAAGAACTAAGCCATCCTTAGCCACTGAGCGCTCTGGTTTCAATTACGAAAACAAAGCAACTTTCGCCAGATCCCGGGATGGGTCAAACAAAATTTGTTATCCTGAGCTCATCCTTGTTTGTGCCTCGGCAGGCAGGCTCTTACTGCAACCACTTTAACTCACTAACCCGCATTGGGACAGCGTGGTAGAGCTCAAACTCCTCATGTGTCTTTCCCATGTAGGAAGGCCTGTGCCCAACAGTAGTGACAGAAGGCAATGATGATGATGATGTTTAGGGGTTTTTTTTTTATACACCTCCTCCGCCTCCACCTTGCCGGCCCGAAAGGTGCTTTTTCACGCCTCTTTTGAAGGAACCCATGCACACACATGCATGCATCCATGCATGCATCAATGCATTTACAGCATCAATAAAGAAATTCATTTTTAAATAAGTTGCTAAGAGTCAATAACAGAGTGCTTATGGAATTCTAACCAATGGACGTGAGGAACAGCTCCTTATCAAAGACCAGGCCAGTCATGATCATAGGGTGCACTTGTGGAATGAAATGGCAGCGATACAGCATCTCCCGGAACAAGCGTTGTATTACAATCTTTAATAAAATTAATCTGGTTGAATAGTAAAATGAAATTAAATACCTATTAAATAATTATTAAATGCTTTCTATGCACTTGTGCGATAATGATAAAATATTGAGGAAAATATACCTGCGACCTTTTACAATCGGGTGACTGGTCTGACCACTGCCTCCGAGGACCTGGGATTTCGCCATGAATTTCTTCTAGACTTACCGCATTTACGTTATTTGGCAACGTAGGCATACGTTGCGGAGTATTTTTACAAATACTGAAGATTTGTTTTTGTTCGCCATTGCTTCTATGACTAGATATTTTTTTAAATCTTTTAACATTTACTTAGTCTGGCCATAAATAATGTTACAATTAAAAATTAACAAAATATTAGATTTGAATTTGGAATCTGTCAATGCGACAATAAATTAAAACATGGGCTATATTACTTCATAGAAATGGTTTGCTACTTTCAAAAACATCTTATTCATTTGATAATTTCTCGACATTTCTCCGCACAAGGACGCCACAAATTGAATAAAATTGACTCGGCAGTTTGATTACTGTGGACTACACAAGTATCAAACATGCCAATATTTGCATGCAAGTAATTAGGCTGCATACCTCAAACTGCGCCGGGTTTGTAGTATAATAAGGTCCTTCGGCAGACATCATTAGGTGGAAGTAGAACAGCGTGGGCGTAGGAGACCTGAAGGGCGAGTAGATCAGATCCCCTTGATCCCACTCCCAGTCTTCTTCACACGAATACGTGCACAGGCAAGGCGTTTCGCATAGGGTCACGAATATCTCCATGGATTGCTCGATGCAGTAACGGAGCGCATACTATAAATAATAACTAAGGCTTCAAAGCTATACTGGGAAGTTTAAAGGACGAGCTAAAGGCATACCCAAAATAAATAAAGGCAGGCTTAATTGGCGATGCAATGGCTGTACCAGGGCAAGTGAGCATGAATGGCAGCTAGGATCGAATATGGCAATCTACAATATACATAGTATTGGATTAATGAGTCAAACTCAAAAGGTTCATTTGCATTAACACAATGGTTGAACGGTGTATGTTAATCTACGTTGGGATCGTTAAATCTCGGCATCAGGCATCGTAACGTTGCCCGTTGGCGTTGATTAAAGAGAATACCAGAAACATTAACTAGTTTTTTGGAAATTGCTTTAACAATTGGTCATTCAGAATACAAAGCATCAACTGAAAATGATTGTTTGGAAGCAATATTGTCAGAAAGTTTTAGTAATATAGACGCTAATAAAACATAAGCAATAATGATTTCAGCGGTAGCTGATAGCCATCTAGAATATGTAAAATTAAAAACTGCATACTACTTAATGTCTTAAAATTTAGAAGATAACTTCAAGGAAGAATGTACAAGATCAAATTTGTTTTTGCGAATACAATTAAGTGATATGCAGTATAATGAAAATAGACCCCTTAAAGAACACATTTGAGCCTAAATGCATTTAATTGCTACCAGTGTGGAAATCGAGGTCACAAGAAATATCAATGTAAACAACTTAATACAAATTATTTAAAAGGAATTACAGGATATACATATAACAGAGGACGAGGATGTATACACGGATGAGGATTTAGATCGGTCAGTATGGGAAAGTCTGAAACCATAAGAGATGCGAAAGTCTCTTCTTAGGCACCATGTCATCGATTTTAGTAATAAGAAAAACTGCATTCATACATTTAAAAGAAACGTGAACTCAGCTCGAGAATCGAACCCGAACGTTTTGAAAAATAATTACTTTATAACATTTACAGATGATTATACACACTTTTCAGTGGTATTTTTAATTAAAAACAAAAGTGAAATTTTCAAAAGGATGGAAAATTATTCCAACTTAGTAACAAAACCATTTTTACTCAAAATTCTCAATAATAATCGCGAGATTATTATTGAGAATTTTGGGCTTTTGTGCCCTTACAAAACAAAAACCATAAAAATACGGGATTTCCGATAGCAGATTAGGATGTAAATTTCGAACAGTAAAAAAAAATATAAAGTCTATTGACTGCTGTAATTAAAACTGGGCTTCTTGCGATAGCTTTAGTCAGTGATCAAGTAACATCGTTTCAATCAGCACTGAAGATGCTCCAAGAGAAGGCCAAACGAGAACAAATCCGTGCGGGAGAAGTAATTGGTGTCTCTTTCTTGTTATCTATGTAAAGTAATGTCATGTCGTGCATCAAAATTATTATAGTGTGTGACAAATTTCAAAATTACAGTTTTATATTATCTTTTCAGATGATGTAATTAATATCAGTTCGCACGCACTGTTATTTATGATCCACCACATCTTTTGAAAGAGTTGAGGAACAATTTTCTAAATAAAAATATTAAATATAAAGGAAAATTATCAAAATGGTCTGACATTGTAGAAGTGTACAAAACAGACTATGAGAATGCACAAATGCGCCTGTTACACAAACTAAACGATGAACATTATACAAGAAAAAATAAAAAAATGAAGGTGCTTAATATTTTTATACCCAATACTTTGCATTTACCACAGAATTTAAAGGAGCTGATACCTCATAATTTTGATTTGATCTATTTTCTAACTAATATATAATAATATTTCTTTCTGTTTTAGGTAAAAATTGCACTCGAGTATTTAGTAAAACCATGGCTGCTAGCATAACTTAGAACCGGTGATAACAATCAAAGGCTGGCAAGCCTCTTTAATTAGCACAGATCCACTTAAGAGAGACTAATGAACAAAGCTAGATTTTTTAAATTGAAGAGCTTGTTCCAAATTATTTGGAAACAAATAATTTCTCCATCCAAGATGTTGCATCGCGTAACAGAATTATCCCAGAGGGTAAGTACGGTAATACTGACATGCCACTAAGTACTAAACCAGCGATTGTCATGTGATGAAACATATGTCCAAAGATGTAGCAATTATTTATACCAAAAAAAGACTTATAGCCTCCATAAGTTTGCAAATCTAGTGAAGCCATTTTTGATCGTGTGCTGCGACGGGTATAGTTTAGACTGCTTTGGACCATATGAAGCCACACAGAATGACTCTTCTATAATGAGTGGTCTTTTTAGGGCGGAACAAGGTATAATGAGGAAATTTTTAGGAGATGTCTTCATTTTGGATAGAGGGTTTAGAGATGTAGTTGGGGAATTACAGGGCTATGGACTATGGTTATAGAACTCACATGCCGAATCATTATCAGAAAATGAACATCAACTTACAACCGAGCAATCTAATAGATCTAGATGTGTGATCATGTGTCGATGGGTATTGGAGGTTGTGAATGGGCTAATAAAACGAGATTATAAGCTTTTCCGGCAAGAATATTTTAATAGGGCCTCATCTCACTTTATGAGTGATTTAAAAATAAATGTGCACTTTTAAACAAATTTCATGAACCCATTCTAAACAGTCCTAATGCTGTGGAGTATCTATCTATCGCTCAAGCAAGGTTAAACACAGTTAATCATTTGTCTACATTTGTTAAAAGAGAAAATATTAATCGAAGACGTACAATTTTCCAAAGTATAGATAGTAATGCTCCACATTTAAATGAATTTCCGAGATTCACTCTTGATGATTTACAAAGATTTTCCCTAGGATCCTATCCATTAAAACAGCAAGGTCATACTATGGGGAGCATGTCCGTAGCAATGGTACATAAAGCATGGAAATAAGTAAAGATATCAAGGAATTTTGTCCCTTAATTTTAGGCCAAAATAATTATTTAATAAGGGCTCGATTAAAGTCCAGACGTGTTAGCAGTAGAACTAGGGCTGCATCCGATACCGATGCCGATATATCGGCGATATTTTGGGTTTTCCGATATATCGGCATCGACGATATTTTTATTGTCGATACAACGACTCATTTCGCGCTTTAAAAAGTAATGTAAACGCGCATATTGTTTGATCTAGTTCGTTGCAAACGAGGCACGGACTATCTATGCTCGGGGGAACCCCCGCGTTTTATTCAGTGTGTTGTCTCTCTCACCCGCTTTGTCCCCGCGTATCCCATTTCGCTATTGTTGGCTTTTAACGGCTATCGCGCGTAATATTTTCTCGATACTAAATAAAATACAGAATTTAACATCGTAATTAATAAGTTTGTGTGTGTTTATCGTTTATTTTATAACTCGTTGGTTGAATTAAATAAACAGCAAGATCATGTCAACTTCAAAACACAAAAGTGCTATATGGAATCATTTTAAAATTTCCACACTTGATAATTCCAAAGCAATATGTTTGTATTGTAAATAAAATTATAAAACATCAAACTTGTGGATTCACGTGCGAATTGGACACCGCTTTAGCGTCAAGAAAAACTATCTAAAAAATAAAGTGTGATGACGACGATGGTCCACAACCTAAGCGACAAGCAACTCTGACGGAGATAATTGATAAGAAAACATTTTACAGCAACGACGATATTCGGGCAAAAGATATAACTCGCACTATTGCTGAGAAAATATGTGTTGACATGGAGCCGATTGATTTGGTTAACAAAATAGGTTTCCAAAGATTACTAAAAAAGCAATGCCCAAATTATATAAAATTGTTTCGCGGTTCCAAAAGTTATACCAGACACATTACTGAAAAAGTTTTACCAGAAATTTATCAGCGAGTGAGAGCTAAAGTACTAGAGCTGTTAAAAGAGCTGCCGCATATTGTGATGACCACAGACATATAGACAAGTGACTCTTCTTCGCAATCCAATGATTTCATTAGTTCGACAGCTCATGGGATCAATGCAAATTTTGAATACAAAATTACTGCCTTGAGGTTATGCCATTCGATGGACCTCAGCATTCAGCTATCAACATAGCAAGTAATCTAAACAAGGCTTTTTAAGATTGGAGTATACAAGACAGAGTTCGAGCAGTAGTTACTGACACCGCTCCAAACATGGGTGTAGCTATTAGAGAGTTCCAAGAAACATACGATATTGTACCTGTCAAATTTTTGGCTCACTCATTGCAACTGGTAATCAAAAACAGACTTTTTAAAGAAGAAAAAAGTGAAAGAAATGATAACTAAAGCATGTCTATTATTGGGCATTTTAGTCATTCCACCAGCAGCAATAAAATATTAAAAAAATGCAAGATGCTCACAATATTCCCAATATATCATGTTCTTATACAGGTGTATCTACACGCTGGGACTCGACACTACAGGAATTAAGGCGTTTGCTAGAACAACGAGTTGCAGTACAAGCTTGTCTGCCTCGTTTAAACTGCAAAGTACATCTTACAACCGAAGATTGGATAATGATGGAGAAGGTGTGAACATTTTGCGTTACTTCGAAGAGGCTACAAAGTCAATTAGCAAAGCCACTGCTACATTATGTGACGCCATTCCGTTAATTAACAGTCTTCGAAAATTGTTAGAAAACATGAGAAATCGTTCAACAGAAAGGGAGAATGCATCGCAACCGCAAATATTAGCTGCTGACTTGGTATTGGCTCTGAATGAAAGATTTGATACTTTGGAAAATGAAGAAATATATTGCTTAGCCACAACGCTTAAACCTCGTTACAAAGCACGAACATTTCAATTACAGTCTACTACTTTAACGGTAAAAAAGCGTTTTGCCGAGTTATTTAATAACCTTAACGAAGCTCTGCATTCCGAAACTATTTCAGGCACGGTCACACCTACACCTAGTACCAGTTCTGAGAAGCCTACTAGTAGTGGGCTTTGGAGCGTTTGTGAAAATATTATTAGAGAGGCCGAGGAGAATGAGCCCTTGTCAACTCTGAGCTGTTATTCTCTCAAAGAGGAAGTCGAGAGATACCTAAGATCTAATATATCGCGAGTCGCAGATTCGTTTGTTTTCTAGCGCAACGTATTATACCCATACTTAAAAAAAATGGCGCAGGAGTACTTCAATTTCAAAATGAGTTCTGTCGCATCTGAGAGATAATTTTCCACCGCAGATCTTTTACAGACAGACTTGCAAAATCGGCTTTCTCTGCAAAACTTGAGAATGCTCTGTTTTTTAAACAAAAGTGGCAATCGTGAAGGAGTCCTTAGAACAGACCCGGATCGCAAGGAAGTGGTTCTGGAAGGAGTTCAGCGAGATCGGTCTACGAGTACGAGCTATGGCTCGTGATGAAACATACCCCAACAGATGAATAGGCCGCAGTTGACCAATTCCATGGCCTCCACTCTCACCTGACCTCAAATACCCATAGATATTTTCATTTGGGGCTATTACAAAGAAATAGCATACGCCCGAGAATGTTTGAGTGAACAAGAGCTGAGGCAGAAGATTGCAGAAGCCCAACGTGTTGTCAGTGAGAACAGAGAAGCTTTTAGACAATTGACCAATTGAGACATCATTTTTATGTAGGTGTAGAATGTGTATTAATACTGGAGGTGGCCACTTTAAAAACCTATTGTAAATTTTTAAAAACAAACTTTTTTTTCATCTTAATTTTAACACTTTCCTTATTCAACCTAGATCTCAAGCATTCTATAATCATTAATTAGCTTTAAGAGTGCTAATCATGGCAATACAAATTGTATGATGACTAATTTAAAGATTTTTGTACCCTGCTGTCTTTGAAGACCGATTTTAGCCAAATTAAGTAATAGCTACTTTTGTTTTATGATTATAAAAGCTGAGAGTCTGGTGCATTTTTTAAGCTGCCTATGAAATCATAAGGTCACCTGTTAAGATTTTTTATTTAAAGTTGTAAATTTAAGTCTTAATTCACGGAACGTAGAAATTTATTTAAGTTACGAAGCTGATTATTTTATGCGTAAAAGTAAAACTCATGAAGATTCAGTTGCAAATAAAACAACTCTACAACTACTTTTTTTTAATTTTTTAGGCTGTTCATGTCGATGTTTCTCAAAAATCGGGAAAAAATCATAAATCAAAAACTATACAAAATCGCGGACCATACATAGGAGTGTTTCGGATACCCCACGACATCCCGGACCTGTTTTTTTTCTGTGACTTTAATTGACCGGCCACCCTGTATAGCGATCGTGGTTACGACAAGACTGAAGATGATACTTACATATGAAATAAAATAAAAGTTGTTAACCACACTATTGTACGATGCATAAAATAGTGTGGTTAAATACAGTAATAAAAGAATCAAATCACATAACCAAAACCAAATTTTTTACAAAGGAAGGCACAGGCCTTCCTACATGGAGGATGAAACACATGAGGAGTAGACACCCAGCAGTGGGAAGTATATAGGCTGGTGATGATTACAAATAAAGAAAGAAAACGATGAAAAAATAAATGGCCGGAAATCAGGAGACGCGGGTTCGAGTCCCGCCTGGAACATATATTTTTCAATCGTTTTCTTTCTTTATTTGTAATTTTTATAATAAAGTAGGCGTTTCAACGCATCAAAAACATTAAAATGTGATTGACATACAGTTCTT
This sequence comes from Nymphula nitidulata, assembly GCA_947347705.1. Taxonomy (NCBI): domain Eukaryota; kingdom Metazoa; phylum Arthropoda; class Insecta; order Lepidoptera; family Crambidae; genus Nymphula; species Nymphula nitidulata. The sequence continues at coordinate 16,523,694 of OX374636.1, forward strand.
AGAATACTGTACAACACCCCATGGTTTCAAATCCTTTTGTAATAGATTCCCATCATGTGTTTAAGTGTAAGTAATTATGTCAAGTTGCTTAACGGATGAAGGCTATCATCTATACAGATAAAGTCTTGTATGCAGCTATACATAAATACTTAGGTATTAAAAACACTCAGGTATTGCTATTAGCCCACATTCGTATTACATACTTCCCCTTTATTCCTGCTACGAGAGTTGTATATAATTATTACCGCATATACTGTACTTTTGGTAAGTACAAGTAAGTTAATCTGGAGTATCTTACCTGCATTCTAAATCTGACTAGCTGCATAAACCGGCACAATTTACTGACACCATAAAACTCCCACTTCTTCTCGTATATGTTGAACCACCTGAAATGGATCTGTACTTGAATTGAAATATACATTATCCACCTGAACATAATTTTGTAACCACATTGTGAAGACACATTCCCTAGGCGCGGGGAGCGAGCAACATTGCGGACATCCGGCGGATCGCCAACAGCTTGAACTGTTTCAGCGACACAGTGCTAACAGCAACGCAATTTTAATACGTTTATTCATTGTTAAAAATCTTGCCAATATTTAACATATGACAAGAAGTATTTACTTTATTTTTACCTCATTGAGAGCTGAACAAGAGGTTATTGTTATATTCTATTGTACATAGTACAAAGAGGAGAGAGGATAGATACAAGACGATCACCATCTCCTACTGCAGAGGTTTTAACTTTTCATATACTTTATGGTACAGACGACAGCCCATCAAGTGTAACAGTTGCACTACAAAAGCCGCCTCTATTAAGAACGCAGTAAAGGCGGCCTTAAGATCAAACTGTTACGCTTAATGTGCTGGACAACACACAAGTATTAGTGACGGTGACGGGCCATAATTCATTTTACAACGGTTTTGATCATGTGCGGTTTGATAGAGTTGCAGCGGTTAATATTTAAATAACTATAAATTATTTGATGCTAAAGATGCTTTTTAATAACATCGTATTATTATAAAAATATAAAAGAATGAACAACAGTAAACACTACTTAAATAATAAAATTCTCGTTGCTAGTGATGCTAAGATTTCTTTGATACACGACGATAAACGTTTGATTAATACTTACCCTTTTCCAACATCCCTGAAAGACATCCTGATAGCATGCGCCGTGGCATTCAACCAAGTGATGTTTAGATATTTTAACATCTGTCACAGAAAGTAGCATATTTTATTACAAATAATGGTGTTAACAGTATTGTTATGGCGGCAGACTTATGTAAAATTGTAGAGGCTTGGGTAGAATATAGGACATTGTGAAGTTTTGGGCCAACTCATGAGCACCAATTCAGATTGTAGAGAATAAGAAAAGAGTTTTGTGTTAACAAATATGCGAACAGGAATTTATAACTCCTAAACCTGCAGGATTAACGTTAAACGTTTGGGGACCCTGTCTACGAATATTTCACTGCATTACATTAACCTACGTATTCATTGCAATTCTTATTTCCACTGTATCTTTTGTAAATATACTTATTTCTCAACTAAGTACTTCTGAATCGCACCTTCTTATGCCCTAATGGTGTATTTCGAACGGCGACATCTAAGGCGCCTAGCGGGCGCGTTAGATGACGTATGACATTCATTCCTAACTTTTGGTTTTTATGATTTGGAGGTTTTATTTTTTTTGTTGAAAATTAAGTACTTCATGATTTTAGTTATCTTTTGTGGTTCCGTGTTTCGTATATACTATATTTTCCTGTCTAAACTGATGACTGAAGTGCGGCGATCTAGTGTAAATATTTTGGAGTTAAGTAAAATTACCTGCACGCCTACTTATCGCCTCATGAACGGATAAAAATTATTGATATTTACATACAAAGATATAATGACATTTCTGGTTTAACAGCAATCTACGGGTTTCCAAGAATCTCAGACAATCTCAACAACACTATTTAATATGTTAAATCATATTTTATTTGTATAGAAAATTAGAGACCATATTGTTTAATCTCTGAATATTCGTCTTCTTTTTTTTAAATTTACAAAATTTTTAAGTGTCACTTTTACTTTTGTTTCTAGTAAAAATGTAAATCAATCTCACCATAGAGGTACAATGTTGTTGTGCGGCATCAAACTCAGCTAAGCTCACGTTTCTACCATAGTTGGTTGTGAAGAACAACATTGACTCCACCTGAAAAATCAATCATTGTATGCCCTGGAGCATAAATTGTATGCTACAGGCGGGAATCGAACACGCGCCTCCTGAGGTCCAGCCAGAAGCGATAACCGCGACGCCACCGGAGCGCTAGGTGTAACCTACCAATTTCTTTACCGCTTTTTACTTTTTTTTTTACGTTTTTATAGCAACGTTTATGTCACAGCTCATTAAAGTTTTACAACCTCTAGTTAATCCGAAAATAATATTTTTACAAGCATTTTTAAACTTTGAGTAAAGATGTAAAAGCCATCTTTCCATGCCAAGGTGAGTCGATTTTTCACGCCAGACCAATTATGCCTGCTGTACAAAACTCAAGTCCGGCCTTGCTTTGAATATTGCTCGCACCTGTCGGATGGCTCCGCCAAGTACCTTCCCGATGCACTGGACAGATTGCAGCGTCGTGCCGTCCGTATCATTGACGACGTAGAGGTCACGAACAGCCTAGAGTCTAGAGCCTCTACAACTCCCTCGTAACATTGCATCGCTAAGCGCCTTTATCGGCTTTAACATGAGGAGTGTTCTGAGGAGCTTTTCGACCTTATCCCACCTTCCCCCTTCCTACTCAGGAGCACGCGTGCCGGTCTTCGGAGTCATGAATTTACTGTCTCCACGTCAACATCACGCACAAAGAAGTTTAGTAAATCGTTTTTTTGTCGGACTTTCAAAACTTGGAATTCTTTGCCAGCACATGTGTTCCCTCCCTCCTATAAGATGGGTTCCTTCAAAAGAGGAGTGAAAAGGCACCTTATGGACCGGCAAGGTGGAGGTGGCTTATCGCAAACCCGAAATCTAACTTTTCAACGTGCCATAGAAATCGCAGTTAGTATTTAGTGTTCCCAGGACAATGAAAATGAGTTGTCAATTATTAAAGTGGTAAATAAAAACATATACAAGGGTTACAACAAAAGCGAAGTTAATTGTTACAATAGGTGTAATGGACCTCACTATTATAAAACAAATATATCCACATAAACGGGATTACCTTTAGGCATTCGTCGACAACGAGATGTATACAAGAGACAGATTCCGAGAGCACGTATAGTGAGTACCACTGGTTATGCTCAAGGCGATCATTGAAGTCTTCCATCACGCATGGCAAACGACCTAAAAAAAAGAATTCATGAACGAGTCGAGCTCTAGCTATTTTTTTTATACAACTAGATGACAAACAAGCTGACGGCCCACCTGATGGTAAGCGGTTACCGCTGCCTATAGACACCTGCAATAACAAGGAAAAATCACTTGATATTGCAAGTTGCGTTGTCATCCTGCGGCCTAAGATGACATGCCGTCCATGCCCAGTAATTACACTGGCTACCTTTCCCTTCAATTCGAAGCATAGCACACGGCTGAAATAAGAAAGGCGGTGGTTCCCTTCCCAGACGATCCTACATACGGGGCCTACCACCTAGTAAAACCACCTAGTAGTTTTTGTACTAGAATCAAATGCAAGGGCTCACATCAAAGTCCAAGGGGGACAGTTAGAGAACAATTTATTCAAAGACAAAGATAAGTAAATATAATTGTGTACCTACTCTTCCAATATTTCTAGTCATAATCTTATTATTAGCAATGTTCGCTTTCATATTTAAGGTACGTTCTCAGAACAATAAAAAAAGCATAGAATCCTGGCTTAAATAGTTACGAGAGTCATATACCTATCCCCGATTAGCTTACGGCAATTCTAATACGTTTGGGTCAATTTATACTAGCGCAGAGTCGAAGTGCATCGAAGCGTCTATCCAAAACTAAACATAACAAATTCAACCTTAAGGTTGAACACACATTACTTCTGAGATTTTAAAAAGACGCGCGCATTCTTCGGAATTCGCTACATTCATTATAGTGACAAATATTCTAAAAATAATGCTTGGGAAAAAGTTAGCGGGGAAATGAAATTAACTGGTAAGTAAAACTAGTATTTATTATTACACAATATTTTCGCTGCCGTGCGATGTTGCCGTTGAGTTGCGGCGCGGGTTGGCGCCAAAAAAACAACTTTTTGACAATTATCTCTTGCTTAACATCGTGTTATCATTTTATTTTGCCATAGTACTGCCCAATGTTCAGAAATGAAATAAGTTTTGAAGTTCTCTCTGATATTCATCGCGTCCACGTTTTGATTACCGGTTATGACTTGGCTGTCAAATGAATAATTTTGTAAAATGTTGTTATTAGACAGGGCAGCACGTGCATGCAAGAATCTTCGTATCTAAAAACTTTGGTTGCATTCTTATGTTTAATACCTGACGTCCAGGATAAGGTCCCAACAAAAACACGAGGAACTGGTATTGTCGTACTTGGCAAGCATTTATTAGGCGGTATACCAAGCATATTATTTTCTAATAGTTGTCCAAATTTGGAACAGCTTAATATGCCGCTATCGTTGTTACGCCCAAATGCACCAATATCTACTACAATAAATTTATATTTAGCGGCAGTAATAGCTAACAAAACTTTTTATAATTGTAGTAGACTTCCGCTGTTCCAGGGTGCCCTTATATTGACATGTTTGCCGTCAATCGCTCCTATAAAATTAGGATAATTCCATAACCTTCTAAAAACATCCTCGATTTTAACCCATGACTCTGTCGTTGGTTTTGGCATAACAATGGGTCGTAAATATTTCCACATTGCGGCACAAATTTCGTGCACAATCATCCAAACTGTAGCATAGCCCATTTGTTTAGCCCTAATATTGTTTTGAATACTTTCAATGGTAGGTAAGTGTGCTGAGGATATATACCCTTTATAAACTTATTCATGTATATAATACAGCGAAACAATAACCTGGATAATATTCAAAAATAAAATTATTTGCGCCGTTATTAATCATAATCATAATAGTTTAATGTTTCTATTGTTTGTTAGGTGTCATCATTAAGAAAGTATATAATCATGGAACCCCGTTAGGGGACTACAATTTGTGGATTTAATTTTTTTTAATTATAATAGAATTAAATTGTACAATCCATTAATTGAGTAATTCCTGCTAACAATAACAACATCAAATTCAATAATTAATAATGTCAATTTCACATAACTAAACACAATAATTAAACACATTAGTAAAATTTTTAACCCCCCATGAAAAAAGAGGGGTGTTATAAGTTTGACGTGTCTGTCTGTGTATGTGTGTCTGTCTGTGGCATCGTAGCGCCTAAACGAATGGACCGATTTTGATTCGGTTTTTTATTCTGAAAGCTTATGTGACTACCTACGATGGTTCTTAGCTATAATTTATGAAGATCAGTTCAGGCGTTTGATGACTATCAGCTCATTTTCTACATGAAATAAGGATTTTACTAACTTTTACAGATCCGATTGATTTCAAATTTCGTGTACTGTACTGTCACTTCAATGACATTCCCATGACATACAAACTTTGAGCTGATCCTATAACATCAAGAAGTCTGCGAAATGCTTAATTCTTCAGAAACTTACAGCAGATATAGCGTGTTTGGGCTCTTATGAATAGTCTTAATGAGATGGTGTTAGACAGATGATTGATGACGACGACTACTCGCTCAAGAGGTTCCGGGTTTAAATCACGGTAGGAGCATATGTATATATTATGAGTACGAGCATTTGTTTACGAGTCATGGATGTTTAAATGTTTATTTAGTATATTTCTAACATTTATATACATACATATTGCAAATCTCCTCTTTGCTATTTTCATTTATACTATAACTGATCATCTTACTTCTTTCTACCACCTGTATGCAGATGACCTACAGATCTACTGCCAGGGTACCGTTGAGGAACTGCCGTTGACCATAGCTACATTGAACCGTACCTTAGCCTGCATCTCAACTTGGAGCAAGTCCTACGGATTATTTCATTCATTCATTCATTTCATTCATTAATGTGTCAATCCCTCTAAAACACAGACTATCATAATTAGTAGTCCTTACTATGTAACAAGGATTGTCTGGGGGTCATTGCCACAAGTCTTGTTTGATTGTGTTCACGTACCGAACAGTGTCACGGTTAAAAACCTAGGCGTTAATATTGATCGCACTTTATCGTGGACGTCTCATATAAATGAGGCAAGCAGGAGAATGTTTGCTGCCGTGGGTACAATTAGAAGATTGCGTAATTTTTTGCCCATTCCCACCAGGATTGCACTTGCACAAGCTCTCCTCTTTCCCATTCTCGATTATGCAGATTGATCTTACTGTGACCTCTCTGAACATCTTGACAAGCTGGAGCGACTTCAGAATTTGTGTATAAGATATACAACGTATTTGGTTCATGGTATAACAGCTCCGACTTGTGGACTGGAATTCTGTTATACAGGTTGGCCGGAACATTGACGTCAAAAAAAAATTTAGGTCCCTCTTTTCGTGGGGTTTCCGAATCAACCCCATGTTTGTTCCACGGCTTTTTATAGTTTTAGAGTTATGTTTTTTTTCTGAATTTTCGGGAATTAATGACCTGAGCAACTTAAAAAAATTCTAAAAAAAAAGTAGAAAATTTCGCATTTTTTTTTGCAACTGAATCTTCATAAGTTGTACTTTTATGCATAAAATAATTAGCTTTGTAACTTTGATGAAAGTTATGAAAATGTTGATTCAAAGTGAAAAAAATTACGATCGGTGAATTATGACTTAGATTTTCAACTTTAAATTAAAAATCAAAACCCTTAAGAATGCGCCATACACACATACATAAAAATTAGTACTTAAGTGGGCTCAAAATCGGGCTTCAAAGACAGCGAGGTGAAAAATTCTTGTTAATGTTGATTTAAAAAAATATTGGTAATTTTATCATTCTTAAGTTTAATTAGTTTGTTAACTAACCAAAAATGACTACAGGAAAGCTAAGATTTAAACATTTGGAGGTTTAGTTATATATAATATTAAAATATAAATATAGAAATATTTCACGTTAGCTCATAAACGCGAATACAGATAGACTAGAAGAATTTCACAGGGATATCCCAAGTCCTGGGTGGCTCAGTTGGTTAGAGCAGTCGCCCGGATTGCGAAAGGTCGCGGGTTAGATTCCCGCCTCAGGACTTGAAATTTTTCTAGTTTTATATTTAAATTACTATGTAATTTTTCAAACATTTATAATTATGTTAAAATCAAAAATTAAGAATATTTAGAGGTTTTTTTGTTTTTGTTTAATTAATTTTACGCGATCCGTTCTCGCGGATCATGGGATGTAAACGTGGGCGCAACTCTTTTACCTGCAATGGACCGACAGGATAAGAGACTGAATTATTGCCATCTCTTTCACTCTCAGTGGTGAGATGGGCAGCGCGCAACCGAAGCCAACGCAGAGCAAGTTATCCCAGTCGTTCTCACTTTGTGTTTACTGCTACTCGTGCCGCCATTTTGTCTTTACCATACTCGCTTTGCCCACAGACCCCGCTGCCTTCTTTTTTGACTACTTTGCTCGTTTATTGGACTGTGTTTCACATTTTGAATTTGACTTAGGCGGCGGTAACCGCTTACCACCAGGTGGGCCGTAAGCTTGTTTGTCATGTGTTGTTTAAAAAAAAACTTTGTTTACTTGGAAATGTAAGAGACGAGTTACACGTTAAGTGAATATGCAGAAAAGCATTATTATTATGGAGTTGCACGAGGAAACGGCCGTGAAGTAGCGCGATTGTATCGCGAACAACTTCAACATCGTGGTGGGTCGCAACCTGAGCGATATCCCTTTTATTAACACGCACAATACCATAATGGCAGACCGCATTCCTGGTCGACGCGGCAGTCGTGGAGCACGCGTTCCACATCCGACGAGTCCAAGCTTTACTTCCAACAGACCGCCAATTGCGCATTGGTTTTTGCCAAACAATGTAACAAAAAGAGCAAGAGGATCCTGCATTTTTCAATAAAGTGTTATGGTCAGATGAGTCACGATTTGAGCGATCTGAAATATTTAATATTCATAATTACCACACGTGGGCAATTGAAAATCCACAGGAAGTGAGAGCTTCAACGTTCCAACATCGTTTCAGCGTTAACTTGTGGTCTGGAGTCCTCAATATAGTGGCGCGCCCCGCGCTCGGTTCGGTTGTGTTTGTATAAGCTCTGTCATATTTTTTCGTTATCCCATGAAAATAGTGCAATTTTGACTTAAATTTTGGTTTAACATAAAATTCAACTGGTAATAAAACGACTTGTGTAAAAAAACTCTTATTGTGTACGCGTAACCTGCAAGGTATGATGATAAATATTTCAAAACAAATCGTTAAGTGAATGTGACTCGAGAGGTGACACCACAGCGATCAACTGTGACTCAGCTGATCACATGTTTGCGATAACGCCCGAGTGGTTCCGAAGCTAATAAACAACCATCTACACGTACAAGCTACTACTCAAATTCATCACTTTATAATACTGCCCGTTGGTGCGTTCGGCACAGGCTTCGACTAAACTTCAAGGGGTCGTGGTTCAAATCCAGAAAATTCAGACTTTTGTTTTTATATTGTTTTGATTATTTTAGTATTTTTGTTATATTTTGCTGCTGAATTTGATGAAATTATCATAATGAGTAACATAACTATTAGGAAAAAAATCTTAAGATATCTATATCTACCTATCTTCATTGATTGAAAGTGATCACAACATAATGAACTCAACACTGATGAATACCACTATACGGAGCATACAAAGCGATACAGTACTAAGTTTATCTCAGAATAATACTTTAATAGAAGAACTTATGAGTGAAATCCAGACACTAAAGGAAAAGTTAAACATTGCTGACTTAGAAATAGACAATCTAAATTATGAGAACAATAAACTGAAAGAAACCCTAAGAAATAAAGATAAGAGCATTAAAATATTTTTAAAAAAATACTCAAGACTATGGAACAAGCACATGCGTCAAAAGTACGAACTTATATCAAATTCTTGAAGCCTTAATGTCATTGGAAAAGGAAATCGATGACATTATAACGAGCATATAATTTATCAAATCGGGGGCAATCCATCCCTCTGTTATATCAAGTGTGCGCTTGTACAAAGAATTATTATCTTCTAGTTCCGTAAGATCAACAAAAATTTAGTCGCTCCAGTTGCAATGCCTAATATTCACAAAATTCTCGAATCTTCTGATAATATATGATCGATGAATAAGAACACTGGTTCTTATTCATCAAAATGATACTCTACCTTTGCGCTGGCCTACTGGTATTATTGAACAGATATTCCCGGGAAAGGACGGGATCGATCACTCGAGTCGCTCTAGTACGGACGTCAACGGGAACCTTTAAACGTCCAGTGGTAAAGTTACAGTAGTAAATGTATCTAATGCAGCTATACTTACATTATCTAGTTGTAAAATATTTATATATATATATATATATATATATATATATATATATATATATATATATCGTCACAATATATTATGAATACCTAATTCAAAGTCGATTTTATCTCTTTATATATTATTTTCTTCATCATTTATATGAATAGTTTGATTTTGTTTAAAAATCCTACGGATTGTTAAGATGGGGAGGATGTTTACGCCCTTTTTATAGTAGAAGTAATTATTATTATCATAAGATCATGTCAAACTTTGAAATTGTTGTGTGTGCCTGTCTGAGGTTTGCGTCTCTGTAACTTCTGATTGGCTTCCGAGTGCTGGCGCACCCCCCGCTCCTCTTGGACCCCCCGCTATATTTCTCAAGATCTGCGCGCGCCGCCTGGAAACTTAGTACTCTGCCTACAACCGCTGTGTTCGATTCATTTATCGTGATCTATACCAACCCGCTTCCGCGTCTTCCGGGATTCGTCGCCATCCCCTACCGCGTCTTCCGGGATTCGTCTTCTCAACCGCTCACCTGACCTGATTATCACCAGCTCTGCCCGTTCTCAAGAAGAGAAAAGTCGTGGACTGAAAGGTGGGTGCATAACTGCTTTTTACTTGTTTGACTGTGATCTTCTTTACCAAGTTAAATAATTAAATAGGTATAGTCATCCGCCTCTTAACAATATAATAATTTTTTGATAGGTACAATCATCCGCCCCGCATCACCACCACCAGTACTCCTCTACATCGGTACGTGATGATCTCCTCAACAAAGAAGTGCAAGAACTTCACATCAGACACCAGAGTCTGTAAAAATCTTCTGATTTACAACAACAATACAAGACCAATATGCGAAATCGCAATATTGACAAGTACAGAGAAGAAATTACCACCGCTATGTGAAACTACAACCTTCGCAGCTCACATCAATACCTTTCAACCTCTAAAGAACAATCAATGGATCTTCATACTGGAACGAAAAACATCATACGCATTACAATGTGGTCAAGAAACTACACATAATCAAATATATGGCACTGGCATCATAACCTTGGACCGTGGATGTAAACTCTATACTCCGTATGTTACGCTATCTACTGAAGAAGATTCAATAACAAATATCACTCATCCGGTTGTGACAGTAACAATAGAATAGGATTGCGATATAAAGAAAGTTTTATTAGAAGCTCCAGAATTATTTCCAATAAATTTTAATAATATACCTTTGGATACTCTCCATACATTAAAAGAAGAAATTAAAAGTTACTCCAAAAATCTGAAAGAAAATGAGAAAAGTTTAATACAAAAGCACGTTAGTAAATTCTCAATATTTAGCACCATAACAGGGACGCTTATGGTACTATTTTTAATATGGAAATGTTTTCTCTTTAAATATTTCTTTAGAAGAAACTTCAATCATGGCAATGGTTGCATTCAAATATTTAATAATTTCTTTGATCGATCCAGCCGTCGACAAAATATTGAAATACCTATGGCAACAATTGATACTACCACTTTCTGTATCTCAGAAGACGAAGAAGACAGCGGCAGCCACGATGTCAATACAAGATCAAGATCATCAAATCTACAAAGATTCGGCAAAACTGCCCAATCCTTGTTCTAAGGGGGGAAGTGTTATATAATATAACTTAGCCTAATGTTCTAGATCTAATCATATCCTAATATTGTCCTAATTTAGTTAATTACTTTATTTACATATAATTGTTAATCATTCCTCTATTTACATATGATTGTTAATATCTAAGTTAAATGACTCATTATACTGAACTGAATATATTTTTATAGAATCAAGTGAATGCCAGATACTTCAAACAGTACCTAAACCAAAGCCTAGTCACAACGTTTCTAGGAATAAAATTGTCTGACTCATTATCTGATATCAATCAAGCAATTTTTATTGTGGAACACAGGTAACAAACAAGGTTGATATAAACATAAAATACAATTCCAGCTGTGACCTACCATTTCGGCATACAATTATAATGAAATCTGCGCTAAGTAATAAAGACAATACAATTCAGAAAAAATCATAAAATATTTGCATCTGCCTAGAAACAAATCGGACCAGCACTGAAAAACTACTTACAGAGTCCTGTCATTCAAAAATTCTGCCAAAGTATAATAGCATTTGTCTAACAGAAAATCTCGCAGCTTGTGTTTGAAGAACATAAATCACTATTAATCCTTATTTTCTTAGGAATTTTGTTATAATTTCGGGGTGCAGCACACACACTTTTATTAAGTAAGGCAGTTTTGCTAGGGATCATACTAAGTTCATTTCTATGGCGGGCAGTGTTGTGAAAATCAAACAACTCTAAATTTTTTACCACAAAAATAGCTCACTCTTGTATATATAAACATGGAAATGTCAGTATACCTAATTTTGGAAAATATGGTTTGCACGAGTCAGTTTTTTTCAAATTGTACATTGCTCTGATACACCGCTTTTGTGCTTTAAAGACCATGTCTTTACCTGTCGCATTGCCCCAAAATATGATACCATATCTTAGTGTAGATGAGGCATAACCATGGTAGGCTGTAAGTAATGCTTCGGCATTCACTATTTTACTGATCTTGTAAAGAGCATACGAGTATTGGTTTAATTTTTTGCAAACGTGGTCAATAATATCTTAATAATATTTGTGTTTCCCATGTCCCAACTCCGTATATAAACCCAGATCCTTCCAATCCCAAGTCAGTTCCATTCTAACATCCAAACGTGTCTTATATTTTGTATTAGTTTTAATAATAAAAGTATTTTTTTAAAACTCAAGTTTGACTCACGCCACGTAACATATGTAAATAAGTTCCTATAATAATGTAAATAAATATTGTTGTGGTGTTATATGTATTAGTTATGTTATTACATTAAGTATTTTATTTATAATATTTTATGATAAATAAATAAATGTAAGTAATTAAACAAAATAAATTATAAATAATGTGGACATATGATAACAATGTAGGAAATGTTACCTACATAACCTTAAAAATGACAAAATGGCCAAAAAAATTGTTTAAATCATTTGTATACATGCCACCAAACAGCGAATGCAGTTTGGCATAATATATAAAAAAAAAGTTGTGTTGTGTGTACTTGTTTGAATAATTGAATAAATAATAAGAAAAGCATACATTTGTTTTTAACTTGCAGGTCGTGCGTTTTTACATGTATCATGTCACTTGCAAAACCATCACGACCAGGTCCAAGTCAAGAAAAACATGAAAATGTAAATCCACTTAATCAACATCTAATATGGAATCACTTTACCAAAGTGAACGATGGAAAAGGTGCAAAATATTCAATGTGCAATAATACATACAAAATAACAAATGGATCTTACAAAGGTGTTAAAACACATTTAGCATCAAAGCACAATATTACTTCTGGAGAAACTCAATTAAAACGTACTACAACGAATTTCATTCCCACGGCATCCACTTCTACATCAGAACCAGACAAAAATAAGACTTCAAAAAACAAAGAAAAATTGATTCTTTTTTCAAAAATGAAAGCTTTATTTATGTTTCAAGAATGGTTTCAAGAGGTGGTTACTCTCTTAACAGTTTTTGTGCTGACCCAAATATCGGGTTTTTATTTGCAAATGCCGGGTTTCAACTCCCCAATTCACCAAACACAATAAGATCTATAGTAAGGACATTTGAAAACACCGTCAAAGCTGACATGGTGATAGAATTTAATCATCTAAAGAGTTCAAGGCAAAAATTTTCTATTTCCTTTGATGAGTGGACTTCACAGCGTAACCACCGATAATTGAACATAAACTTACATGGTAAAGAAAACCACTACTATCTGGGATTAGTTAGAATTCATGGGTCATGTACTGCAGAGCACGCAATCGGTTTGGTGAAAGACCGCTTACAGTTTTGGTATTTTTTTCTTTTTTTTTCCAAAGCACGACAAATGACTCAACACCACCTGATGTGAAGCGGTAAGAAGGATCCATATGCGAAGACAGCTAGTGCAGCTCAGACACTGCTCTAGCCGCCTCCACCTTGCCGGCCCGAAAGGTGCTTTTTCACGCCTCTTTTGAAGGAACCCATGTTATAGGAAGGAGGGAACACATGTGGTATTAATTTAAAAACTGACGTTATTGCGATGACAACGGACGGTACCAGCGTTATGGTTAAAATTGTTAAGCTTGTGCCTTGCTTCCAACAATTATGTTTTGCGCATGGCATTCAGTTAGCCGTTGTCGATGTAATATACAAAAAATCGAAAGATCAAAACCGGGAGATTGAAATCGAAGACGTAGATTTATTCGAGTCCGATACCGACGATGCAGATGAAGACTGTGAGATTGAGACGGAGGTTAATACAGACTTAATAGTGACAGTAGATAGAAATGATCTTCCACGCGCTAAAGAAATGCCAGGATTCAGAGGACTTCTAGAAAAAGTTCGGAAGGTGGTCAAATTGTTTAGGAAGTCGCCCACAATATACGAGACTTACCTACAGAAATATGTTATCGAAGAGACAGGAAAGGAGCTGACCCTTCTTTTGGACTGTCGCACAAGGTGGAACAGCTTACTTAACATTTTGGAGCGCTTCTACAAACTTAAAAACTGCGTGGATAAAGCGCTAATCGATGTGAAATCTGAGATCAAGTTTTCCGACTTAGAGTGGTTGTCGATTAAAAACCTCGTAGAATGTTTGGAACCATTCAAATTAGCAGAAGAGGCTCTGTGTAGAAAGAAAGCTAGTCTTCTTACTGCCGAAACCACTTTGAAATTCATTTTAGAAAAACTAGTTACTAGACAAACTAAGTTCCGTATATAATATAAGTGAAGTCCCTGAAAATGAAATTGAGGCAGTACTTGATGTTGAAAATGATGGTCTAAATGCTGAAAACAATTCACTTCAATCACAATCATCATTGACTCTAAAAGAAGAATTGAAAAAGCAAATTCTAGAAGAAAAAGAAGAATTTTGTTAAAAAAATAAGTCCGGGACAAAGCAAAGACTTAGAAAAGATGATAAAAAAAGAGATAAGTCAGTATGAAGCCGAAGGAAGACATGTCAGTATTTAACTCTTATTTAAGATTATTACACGATGTTCATAAAACCAACCAGTGTTAAAGCGGAGAGGGCTTTTTCGGCGGCGGGGTATATCTGCAGTAAGTTGCGAACCAGGCTAGGTGATAAGACTATTAAGAATATTAATACATTTTGTTTTTTGAGATCATTCTTTTAGACTGATAAATATTTTTTTTTGCTTTATGCTAGCTAAAATATGCTTTTTGTTATATTATTTATTACTAAGCCTACATAAAATAACCAATTTTACATTACATTTTGATTGTTTACAGTTACAGTTACATTGCAGCCCAGCCAGTAGTTATAAGATTTTGCTATTTGCTCAATTATAGTTAAGTATATTAACACTCAATAGTTATAATACCTAAGCTATTGCTCTTAAGAATCTGTTTTGTTTTTACTAAAGCTACCAAAGTTTATCTATCTAAGTTGATAAGACGAGTTTAGTACATTAGGCTGCGTTATTAGTTTCTTATTCTGATACTATGTTTCAAATAGTTACATTAGTATTAGTAATATTATTAACTGAGGCAGTGACCTATTTGGCCCCTATTTATTTATTTATTTTGTTTGTTTATTTTATTTATTGGCCAATGAATGCTTTCTATCTTTCTTTCTTTAATAAACTTTAAGCAAACAGGTCTTTCTCTTTACTCTGTATAGTATTAGTAATTAAATTGCGGGCGACTTCTTAAATAATTTGACTACTTTCCAAACTTTTTCTCGAAGTCCTCTAAATCCAGGCATTTTATCAGCGCGTGGAAGATCATTTCTATCCTAAACTTAATTACTGAATACTAATGCTTGCTTAAACTTAATTAGTTACACTAATGTTACTATTCCGTTCATAAGTAAAACTAAATAAATTGGTGAATATTGAGACTGATTCTTGTTGTTTTGCTGGCCGTCCGGGTCGGGTGGGCCCGGCCGGGTTGAAAAACATACCGTGTTGCAATCTCTAACCTTGGATCGTACGCAGCTCAAGTTTTTTAAATATCATCTAGCATTACAGAAACTAAAAAGAAACGAAGTTACTTTAAATCATGTTCTCCGTCAAGAGAAAACCTCGAACATTTACTCGCTCATATACACTTCATATACCTGTTTGTCGAGACATGTTTTGTAGAACGCTGCAAATAACACCTCAAGAAGTTAATGTAAGTCTTCGAAAAAACCGCAATGACAGAGAAATAAAAGATAGAAGAGGAGAAAGGGCAGGCGGATGGAATAAAGCGCCACAACAACATATTGATCTTATTATTGATGTTATCAACAGATTGCCAAAATATGAGTCACACTATCGTAAGGAAAAGAACACCAATGTTTTATATTTGCAGCCAGGGATGACAGTACCAAAAATTTACGACTTGTTCAAAATTTAATTTGAAAAAGAATTTTGAATCATGAGATATTTTTAGAAAAGTTTTTGTACAAAATTCAATTTGAGGTGCAAGAGCCTTAAAGAAGACATGTAATAAATGTGATCTTTATCAAATGACATTGAAGAATTCTACTACCTCAACTGAAAGAGAAAATGCCCAAAGACAAATAGAAAAACACCAAAAAATTGCCGAATATTAAAGGAAGAAGATGAACGAAGATTTTGAACAGGCTAAAACTTGTAAGGAGACTGAATGTCTGACTTACGATTTGGAAAAGACATTATCATTACCCAGAATACCGACCGATATCGTATTCTATAAAAGGCAGTTATGGGTGTACAACTGCCGTATCCACTCAGATTTCAACGATGTTGGGAATTGTTATGTTTGGGCTGAAGGCTATGCAGATAGAGGGGCCCAAGAAGTGGGTTAATGTTTAAGAAAATACATTGAGTGCGTGCTAACCACTACTGTCAAAAATTTGATCTTGTGGAGCGACTGTTACGGAAGTCAAAATAGGAATATAAAATAGTTTTGATTACGAAGGCTTCATTGAATAGACACCCCACGCTACAGACAATCAGATCCGTTACCTAGGACTAGTAATCAGGACACACTTTCCTGCCCAATGACAAGGACTTCGCAAAAATTGAGACTGCTCAAGCATTATGAACGCATATACTCCTTGAGTGATTATATTAATATTATGAAACAATGTAAAAATAGAAACCCCTTACAGGTGTGTAAAATGGAAAGAAGTGATTTTGTAGGATCGCAAAATCTAGAAAAAAAAAGTAATAGAAAATTATTTGATGATAAAAACAAAGTTAAAACTAAGGAAAAATTAATCAATAAAAATACTCCACACTCTTTGTTCATGAGAACTACATTCAATGAGGATTTCAAAGAGCTCAACATTAAAAAATAATTAAAGTTGTTGTTTTGGATATCGTGGAAGAAGATTTAGAATTATTATGGCCGTCAGGAAAACTAATAATCAAAATTTTAAACAAAAATTAAAACCGACTTCAAAAAACTGAAAAGGATGAAATAATTAAATTTAAGTAGGTATTCATCCCCTAGAAACATATTTTTGGAGTCGGTGCTTTTTTTTCTATTGTATTGAATACCTACTTAAATTTAATTATTTCATCCTTTTCAGTTTTTTGAAGTCGGTTTTAATTTTTGTTTAAAATTTTTTTTCACAATTTTTAGTGATAACTTTCTACGGTCGAAGCTAGATGGGTGACCGTCAACTTATATTGTTTCCTACTATCGTATCGTTTCACTAAAAAGTCATTGGAAAAGCAAAAATTCACAATTTCACATATGTAGACGATTTCATAATTTCAGTTTTTTTTAATTTAAAACCAAAGTACCCAACTGTTTTTGAAAAAAATTTTATGGGACCAAATGGCAGCTATTCCGCATCGAACAAAAAAGAATCACGTAAATCGGATCAGTAATCTCGGCGTAATCGGTGTACATACAAAGAAAAAAAAAAAAACATACCGGCCGAATTGAGAACCTCCTCGTTTTTGAAGTCGGTTAAAAAAGAAGTTGGACGATTTAATTTTATACCCAGGGATTGCATCGATTTTTATAAAAAACTAAGAAGAACAGATGAAACAATCGATGATATTGACGATTTTTGTGCTGAACCTGATTTTGTTTTGGAAGAGGAGTAGGTTTTGTTTTTTCTTTTCAAATAAAGCAGAAAAATAAAATTAAGTATTGTTGTTTTACTTTGGAACATTTTTGCATTTTTCTTTATGCAGCCAACACAGCTCATTACATATAAAAAGTTGTTTTTTAATAATGATCCAGGCGCAAGTTTTCCCAAATATCTACTAAATAATTACAAATTCACTACATACATACATATAAATTAGTTCAGCACGCATAGAATTACATTAATTTAAAAACACATGTTGTGTTTTAAAAAGCCAGAGAAATACCAAATTAAACTTAAAAGTCAATTATCTCGGAATTATGTTTTTGTGGATTGGATCATTTTTGCATAAATTGGTACAATGATTATCTTTGAAATGTAGACTTTATGGGCAAATATTTGAAACACAGGATATGTTAAGCCAACTAGACGAGGAAAGTACCAAAGTAGGATAGACAATGAACATAACCAAGACTAAAGTAATGACAAATGGACCAAAAGCAGAAAATAAATTGAAAGACACAATAGTGGAATATGTTGATAAATATGAATATTTAGGCCAGACAATATCTCCCACAGATCAAATGGACAAAGAAATAAATAAAAGAGTTTGTAACTCTTGGAAACACTTTTGGTCATTAAAAGAAATTATGAGTAATAAGTCAATACCAACATCAGAGCAAATCAGCCAAATGTGGGCCCTTACAAACGACAATCTAAGAAAGTTATAAGTATGTCAAAATTCGATGCCGAGAAGTGTTTTGAATATAAAAAGAAAAGATAAAATAAGATTAGTGGACATAAGGCAACAAACAAAAGTAACACCAATAAACATAACCATAAAAAAACTTAAATGGAGATGGGCAGGTCACATCGCAAGAGACCCACCTAAATAGTCACAAAAGGTCAAACTCATTGGTACCCCAGAGGACACAAGCAAAATAGGGGAAGACAGATCCATAGATGGGAGGATGATATAAGGAAGGTCGCAGGGGGAAAATGGATAAGAAAAACAGGAAGTCCGTCTACATGGTGAGTATTAAAAAATATCATATAAATCTAAAGATTATTGCAGTTCATATTATTTTTAGACCAATATAAGTAAATAAATATATTACCTATAACTTCCGGGTACCGGCAGTATATAATGAGATGATTAGTAATTTAAGTGATGCTAGGATTAACTTATTTTAAGTTTACTATCTTTAAAAATATAAAGTCGACAATATATCAGTGAAAAATAAAGAAGCAAACGTTAATAAAATGAACTTTACTAATATTAATGAAGTAATGATACCAAGAAATTTCCAAGATTTTATTTTGGCTGATTATAATGATGATGTTCGCATCATAGTATGACAACACATAGATGAGTTATTTTGCAGTTCATCCAAGGAGTAAAATGTTAATCAATAAGGCCATATGATATAGAAAGGTTGTTAACTATGATTATTTTTTGAAAACAATGAAAATACTTGACAAATGGCTGGCAAAAGAGATGTGACAAACTTAGAAATCAAGAGGTTGCTCAATGATTCACTTGGAATGGAAATAATTATAAAAAAAATATAGCCAATAAACCTTGTCAAATCAGTTGAAGAACCACGAATCTTAAATAGATCTGAGAAATTAATAATAATAATAATATTTATACACTCACACCTATTATCTAGCCCAAAGTAAGCATAATTGATTGCACGGGCCGTAAAAAAGAGAATACAAATTACAAATTACTAACGTAGATTTGGTAAAAATTTTGAAATAAGCTCTCTAATTCAAAATTTTTGAATCAAAAAACATGATTAAAATAACCAATTTAAAAATTCTTTTCAATTCACTAAATCTTTTTCAGGGTAAGGGTTTTTATGAAATGAGCAGGAATTTCAAGCCGTACATTTCGGAGCGTCACGGCAAGAGATAATAACATAATTAACCTACAGTAGTGGTGATTTATAATATATTAATTTCACAACTTTTCAATTTTAGCGTAGCTACTTTGAATTGAGAAAACAATTTTTTTTTGTTAATTTTCCCTATAAAGGGACGGCAAAGGGAACTAACGCCCATACAGCCATGTGTTTAGTGTTTCTTTATTTCTTCTTTATTGCATTAAAATGCTGGCGTAACACATTTCAATGCTTCATGGGAGTATTATAAGCGAAATATATGATGACAGTCTCCTTATGTGCTACTTGATGAGGTGGATAACCACAAAAAAGTTCTCATCGTATTTCACACCATAATCACTTTTATTCTAATTACTTTTTAGTTGTATACGTCAACACAAACATTTTGTATATAAAACAACACCACTTTTATAACACAAAGTCGGACATTCACTTAAATTAAAAAAATCTTCCAATTGCACGTCAACACAAGCACTTGCTTCACAAAACTACACCAATTTTATGACACAACGTTGGCTCATTCATAATTTTATAACCACTGTAATAAAAATCTTGACTAACAGCATCAAATACCGTCGAAACAATATTTATTTTTAAAGCTCTATCACAGAGAAGGCAAGGGGAACTAATGTTCATACAGCCATGATTAGAGTATTTTCATAATTCTGAAAGAGATTGCATAAGATCCTTGTCGAAAATTGTAAAATATTGAATTGTAGTACAGAAAAGAAAAAATATCGCCAGTTTTATTGGTATAAATTATAATATACACACAGCATAAACGTTCGCTATTGCTTTGCAAACATTTTTTTTTGTTCGATTCTCCCTATAAAGGGAACGTAGAGGGTACTAATGCCCATACAGCCATGTCTTCAGTATTTGTTCTTTCCTCATATATTGCATTAAAATGACGGCGTAACAAAATGGCGGCATTTTAATGTATCTTGGGAGTATTTGACACAAAATATATGATGACAGTCTCCATATGATGCTAATTGATGAGGTGGATAACCACAAAAAAATCTCATCGTATTTCACACCATAATCACTTTTTTATAATAATCTTTTAGTTGCACGTCAACACAAACATTTATTTTATAAAACTACGCCACTTTTATAACAAAGTTCGCTCGACACAATTTTTAATTATTGTAATATAAATCTTGACTGATATCACAAAATCCCGCCAAAAACTCTTGGCACACAACTCAGGACATATTGTAAATCTGTAGTAACTTATTAGAGGTATTGTTAAAATCAGTAACTAATTAATTATTATAGGTATAATTAAAATGAAGATCGCATTAAAATTTAATAAGTATTGTATTATACACATATAACTTACCATAATCCGGTACCGGCGCTACGTAGTCCTTGGTAGGTACATCTATGAAGTTGTAAAGGTCTCTGTATTTCTGGATGGTGTAAATTATTTTCATTTTACCCTCCATCTTCTTATATAGGAGCTCCACCTACAAAATAAACGTTGGATTTTAATTCTATGAAAGCGTTAATAAATTTATTTCACTGACGAACACAGTAAAGAAACAAGGCTATCGTTGACCTTTATCTATTTATTTATTCTATTTTGTTTTATTTTATTTTATTTAATCGCCAGGGATCGTAACGGAAACCGATGAAACTGTTTTAAACAGAGTTTTTTTTTGGTGCACGGCCGTTATCTGCGCTTTTATATACCGAAATACCGATTATAACGGTATCTGATATTAATTGAAGGATTTGTCCTTCTTTCAGACAATACCATAATATAAAGTCTCCGTTATAACGGTACCTTAATTTTTAGGTCAGATGCACTTATTTTAAAAAGGTTTTACAAGTAGCGTTGCCAGCTTGTGCGATCAGTATCCGATTAAAGACGTTTTGTGCGGTATGTCTTCATATGGGGACAAAGCAGGGTGACAGATCGGATTATTATTAAGGTACCCTTAAAAATGGAATAATTCCGATCTGTCATGAGTTTTTTTTATATGCAATATCGGTAACGTGTAACCGATACCGTAAATTTTAGATTTAACTAGCTGTCCCGGCAAATGTTGTTTTGCCATAAATAAATTGACAAAAAAATAGATAGTAGCCGATTCTCAGACCTACTGAATATACATATAAAATTTCATGACAATCGGTCAAGCCTTTTCGGAAGAGTATGGTAACTAAATTTGTGACGCGAGAATTTTATATATACGAGAAGATTATGACTCACTGAATTTGGATAACTTTAATAAAGATACCCGAATTTTGTGTTACCGGTTAGTCAGGGGTTTTTTAGTACCAGCAAATGGTGGTCGAGATGAACTGAAATCAAATTAAGATTAACCACTGATGTAGATAACATTACCTCCTTCTTGAGCGCTCTGAGGTGCTCATCGTCGACTTGACGAACCTGCCGATGTATGCACACCATCTTGATGATGGATGGCATGTACTGTCGCGGCATCATCGGTAGGCCGTCGAGAAGCAAGCAGTCCAGGAATAAGTAGAACCTGTAATAATATGACGTGTTATTTTCGGTCTTACAGCCGAGTCTAAAAGAGATGTTTCAAAAATGTATGGAGACCCGGCTAGATCTATGTACACTATACTGAAAAATAGTTAAAAATATGAAGAACAGTGTTCAATTGTCCATTTTCTTTTTATTTGCTTTGTTGCGTGGTACGAACCAATATTTTTTTTTAGAAAAAACTGCAACACATTCAAATATTCATCATGTCGGATATCTTACTTTGGTGACGTTTACTTGACCTCTACGTCTTCCGCCATTACCTATAATATAACAATGGTTTGCCATTTGTCTTGGAAAAAGTTCGGGAGAAACGACCTCGCAGTACTTGGCGACGTCAGACGTAGATTTACTGGGTCACCCGCAGTATAATCTTGATTTAAATTTTTTGCCGAAAATGAAAGAAAAACTTCGAGGAAAACGTTTTATGGACCACGCCAAGGAAACAGTGGTTGCGTTGAAAAATTCCGCCGATGAGACAGCTAAGGACGAGTTGGCAAACTGCTTGTCTCAGTGGTTCCATCGGATGCAGCGATGTATTGATGTCAATGGAGTGTCCAGTTTGCTGAGTTTTTGATTGTCTAAGAACTTTCATGACCCTCGAACGTAAGGAACAAGATACCTACACGAGCTAAAAACAATTTCTGTCATAAGAGTCACTTTAGGCATTTTGGAAAGTTGTTTCTGTTCGACATATCCTGACTTGTCATAACAGAACCCATAATTAATGTCAAAAATACCTGAGATTGTTTTCCACTTCCCTCCGAAGGTCCACCGCAAACTTGACACGCTGCGCAAACGTCTCGGGGTCATCTGCTTTGAACATCAGCCGAATGCGAGGAATACTGCAATGAAATTGATATTGATAATTGATATGCTCAAATATCTGAGTATAACAACAAATGATTTTCGTGTGAACGAGAGACAATTATGTTACTATGCTTTCGGCCGGTCCCAATATACTGTCCACAGACATAGTTACCAGACAACCTCTGTAATTTTTGGAATAAGCAATAATAACAATTACTCTGCTGGCGACGGGAATTGCGAAAGGTCGCGGGTTCGATTCCCGACTCAGGACGTGAAATTTTTCTTGTTTTATATTTTAATTAGGTACTAAGTAATTTTTCAAACATTTATAATAATGTTAAAATCAAAAATTAAGAATCTCTCGTTCTCTTTCTGTGCATAATATATTGGGACCGGCAGGCTGATAGTTACATCTCTAAATATGACACACACACGAACGGACGCACGCACGCACGCGCACACACACACACACACACGCATACACGCGCGTTCTATGTTATATTGAGACGTTCTCAATATACGGGCTGGATTTTTGAAACGGCACAGTAAAGGTAACCTTAACCGTTATAGTTACAGGAAAACGGTTCTAGGAGGTAATTCATAACTTTTTAAGATATTCTGAACTACATTCACAGGTTTTGGAAAAAATGTACAGTGGGTAAAAAAAAACCAAAAAAAATATTTTTATGCCAATCGATCCTATTCTTTCATGTGGGGATTAATAGACTCTATTGGACCACTTAAGGTATGAAATGACAGAAATCGCCCAAAACTTTTTCTAAACATTTTGTACGGAAAAATGATAGATCAACTCAAAATATTCTTTGATTAATTTATTTTGAAGATAATCTATTTTTTCTTATGTGTTAGAATAAAATAGAATAGAACTTTATTGTGCATGGAAAAAGGTACAATTATTTGGTCTTAACTTTAAAACAAGAATCACTTTTTCCTACCTTTTCAGATGTATACACAAAACTTAATCAAAGAAATATTTACCTATTTATAATCTAAAAATTCTTGTATACTATAAAAACACTTTTTTGTTAGCCAATCTTTCACTATTTTTCTAAATTTTGGGAATGTTTGACTTTTAAAATCATCTGGTAGTTTATTAAAAATTTTTATACACATTATAAGTGTTTTTAGTTACAAGGGTCAATTTAGCTGAAGGCTTATATAGTTTGTTTTTATACATAGAGCGAAGATTTCGATTACTGACTTGACTATTTACTTGAAACAAATAGCTATGTTTGTACATAAATAAACAAATATCAAAAATATACAGACAAGGGAATGTACGCAACTCATATTTCCTAAAAAAAGGTCGACAAGAATCAATTTGTTTTAAACTAAAAATAGCTCTAATACATTTTTTTGTAAAATAAATGCCTTATCTTTATTAACAGAGTTTCCCCATATCATAACACCGTAACGTAGACTAGAATTAATGTAACCATTGTAAGCAATAATAGCAGCTTCCAATGACACAGTCTGGCTAATACGACTTAGTGCAAATACAAATTGGCTTAATTTTATACATATGCTGTCTATATGTTGTTTCCAATCACAAAAACTGTCTAAAGTAATGCCTAAAAATTTTGTACATGATGTTTCTTCAATTACATGTCCATTGAGGTTTATATTAAGTTTTTCTTTTTTTCTTTTATTACTACTTTGCCTAAACTTTGTATTTTCTATGTTTAGTTTTAAATGATTACTATTTAGCCATTCTACAGTCTTAGTTAAGGTATCATTTATGTCTTTTTTAATATTCACATATATTAACATTTTTGTCACCCTTAAATATTATTGTGGTATCGTCAGCGTTTAAAAATATACGTTTAAATGATTTAATTTAATTTATTTTTTAGTTCTAATGTTGTAGAAGATTATTCCTGCGTGTGAAGTCCGGTATTGTTACTTCCCGTACTTTCTAGACTCAAATTACAGTTGGGTGAGAAATAGGTTCGTTTGGCATTAAATATTATTTCGAGTAATCGAATACAAAATGTACGAGTAAAGACGATTTCTACAATTTCTAGTGTTCATACCTTAAAAGGCCAGACAACGTCTTTTGATCTCCACATGAAATGGGATCTATAAGCTTAATTCAACAGTCAACATAAAGACAGATAATAGATAACTATGGTAGATAATGACTCATACAACTTCGTAAGTTTCAACTGCAGGAACGTGAAACGCTCGGTGGAGGATATTAGGCAGTTGTGCCGGACATCGCACATCATAGCCCTGCAGGAACATTGGCTACTGCCGTATGACATTGACTTCCTAAGTTGCATTGATGACGAGTTTGCCTATACTGGTACGTCGGCGGTGGATATATCGTCGGGTATGCTGCGCGGGCGCCCCTATGGTGGCGTCGCGATACTGTGGAAGAAAAGTGTTTTCCAAAATGTATCGGTAGTACAGTGTGATAATACGAGATTGTGCGCTATTAGAATAACTTTAGGCCAAAAATCGATACTAGTGATTAGTGTTTACATGCCGACCGATAGTGCAAATAACCTATTGCAGTTTACGGAGTGTCTCGGTGCCCTTAGCGCTATTGTTGGAAATGAAGGTATTGAGTCTGTATACATGCTTGGTGACTTCAACGCGCAACCTGGTGAGCAATTTTATCATGAACTTAATAATTTTTGCAGTGACTTGGAATGGCAATGTGCAGATATTGTAAAAATGGGTTTATTGTCTGATACTTATACGTATGTGAGTGATATAAACGGCTGCATGAGCTGGCTTGACCACTGTGTGGTTACAAAGTCAGCATTTTTAACTATTAATAATGTATATGTTATGTATGGTCCCGTAGTATCTGACCACTTTCCGGTGGTAATTCAGTGTAATTTAAATGTTATTGTTCCGAAAATAATAACTAATGATTCTAATGTCAATTGTAATGTGCGGTGGGGTGTTCGAAAGCCCGACCAAGTTAAATTATATAATAAATTATGTATGGAATTATTGAGGCAAATTGATTTTCCGACTGAGTTTAGAACCTGTAGTAAGAACAATTGTTGTGACTTAGACCATAGACGCATTATAGACAAATTGTACGAAGATATTATAAATGCTTTAACCAGCGCGGCTTTTGGTAGTTTTGTTGTTGGTCAGTCTACGAAGAAAAAGCCCGTTAGCGGCTGGAATAAGCATGTCCGGGAGGCTCACGGGATAGCCAGGGGTAAATTTAAGGTGTGGGTATTGTGTGGTAAACCAAGGGGGGGCCGTGCGTGGGATGAGATGCGTGAGAGTCGAAGAGTGTTTAAGACTCGCCTAAAGCGGTGTCAGAACAACTGTGAACAATTAAAGATGGATGCTCTCGCATCTCAACATTCAGAGCATGACTTTCGCACATTTTGGAAGACCACTAGTAAGTTAACTAATAAACCGGGTTTGCCAGTGAGCGTCAATGGTCTGAGTGACCCAAAGTGTATAGCTAACATGTTTAAGGACCACTTTACTGTAAAATCGCTTTTGGGGCCGCCGCGGTCCATCGGTGGAGTCAGATATCATGGGCAGGGGATGAGTACAATGTTTACAGCAAAGGATGTTAGAACAGCTTTAAAGTCTATGTCGGGGGGCAAATCTCCTGGCCATGACGGTCTTAGTGTCGAACACTTAAGGTATGCTGGCGTACATCTGCCTAGGGTGCTAGCAATGTTCTATACGTTATGCGTTGGACACTCATACTTACCAGCTGACATGATGAAGACTGTGGTGGTGCCAATTGTAAAGAGCAAAACCGATGACATAAGTGACCTTAATAACTATAGACCGATTTCTTTGGCCACTGTGATGGCAAAGGTGCTAGACAGTTTGCTTAACACTCAACTTGATAAGTACCTAAGTATTCATGATAACCAGTTTGGTTTCAAAAGTGGACTTTCTACTGAGACAGCCATATTGTGTTTGAAGCAAACTGTCAAGTACTATACTGAAAGAAGCACACCAGTTTATGCATGTTTCTTGGACCTCTCTCGGGCCTTTGATCTGGTTTGCTATGATACCCTGTGGCAAAAACTAAGTGATATCTCTATGCCACGGGAACTAATACATATCTTTCAGTTTTGGTATCTAAATCAGGTCAATATGGTTCGGTGGTCAAATGCGTTGTCGGAACCGTATAGGTTGGAGTGCGGGGTGAGGCAGGGGGGGTTAACTTCCCCTAGGCTCTTTAACTTGTACGTGAATGCCCTTATTGGGGAGCTCAGCGGCACACGTGTCGGTTGCTATGTTGATGGAGTCTGTCTAAACAATATTAGTTATGCCGACGATATGGTGCTGCTGAGTGCCTCAGTATGTGGTTTGAGGAAGTTGTTGAGCATATGTGAAGGATATGCGCTTGGTCACGGTTTGCTCTATAACGCTAAAAAGAGTGAATGCATGGTCTTTCGAGCCAGGGGAAAGTGTCCAGATACCATACCACCCATTAGATTAAACGGTAATGTACTTAGTAGGGTTGAAAAGTTTAAGTATCTTGGGCATATGGTAACTTCTGACTTGAAGGATGATGCAGACATAGAGAGGGAGCGGAGGGCGTTGTCTGTTAGAGCCAATATGGTGGCCCGCAGGTTTGCTCGTTGCTCTAGAAACGTCAAGATTACCCTTTTTAGGGCGTTCTGTTCGTCCTTTTACACGAGCGCCTTATGGATTGCGTATACACAAAAGCAGTACAACGCCCTTCGCGTGCAATATAATAATGCGTTTAGGATGCTGCTGGGGCTGCCAAGGTATTGCAGTGCGTCGGGGATGTTCGCAGAAGCGTTAGTCGACTGTTTCTATACGACTATACGGAAGAGATGCACATCCTTGATGCGCAGAGTCCGAGCCAGCCCCAGCGCCATCCTGAGGGTATTTGCAAGTAGGTTCGATTGTCAGTACATAAACTATTGTGGTTTGGTTCATGTACTGACCAATGCTCAGTTAGTAAACGCCTCCTTTAATAGATAATTTAAGAAGCTATGTATTATCTTATTTATGATTTAAATTTTATCAATAATTAATTTCACTACTAACACTACTAACCTAGTTACGTAAGACAATATTGTTACTAAAATACTAATCAACTATGGACTTAAGTCTGAAATAAATGAATAAATAAAAAAAAAATAAAAAAATTAATTTTTTTTGGTATTTTAGCATTTTTTTTGCTAACTGTACGTTTTTCCCCAAAGTACCTGCCGTTACTGTCCTGTCTCAAAAATCCATCCGGTATAACGCTAACTCTTGATAGGAATAAAGGGCTCATGCGTCACATGAATTCTAATAATAGTCGAGTTATTTAAGTATAAAAAAAGGGTTAAACCTCGGAATGAGAGATAAGAAGCCGAAAACTAAAAAATCTCATTTTGGCGTTCTAAAAGTTTATCTCATGATACCTTCTGAAGACCTCCCCCATAGATTTCCTAATGTATCGTTCTGCACAATCTACATCCAAAGGCTCCCCGCCACCCTGACCAGGTCGTCTGTCCATGTAGTGGGAGGCCGTCTACCCTTTCCGGTACGTGGTCGTCATGCTAGAACTTTAACGCCCCATCGGCCCACTGCCATTTCAACTTGCTAATCCTATGAGCTTTGTGAGTGACTTTGGTTCCCTTACGGATGTCCTCATTTCTGATTATATTTCATAGGGAAATATCTAACATAGCGTTAAGTTAAGCGAAAGTTATTCTAGGTCAAATGTCAGTAAATCGGTTATTTACGATAAAAAAAACATAAATGAAAAGTGAGTGTTGTTTAATGAAATGAAAAGAAAATATCTATATTTAAATAGGCCCCCAAGAAGCACTTTCGAATCGTCAAAAACTTGTGTGACTTTTAAGTTTCTATAGCTCCAATGAAGTCAACATATATCTACAAGTTATAATAGGTACATGTTAGCATGTATGGGCTGACACCCTTAATAGCCGAGAAGTCGCTCTTCTGCGAAGACCCCAGAGAGCGATGGCGATAAGGGTTATACGGGGGTATCGAACGGTCTCCGGTGAAGCAGCAGTGGTTCGGGCGGGTTCTGTCCCCTGGGACCTAGAGGCGAGGGCCCTCGCGTCCGTATATTTCTGGCGCGAGGAAGCGCGATCCCTAGGACAGGATCCAGCGCCACGGGAGGTAGAGGGCCGACGGGCTGAGCTGCACGTAGAGGCGCTGGAGGTATGGATGCGTCAACTCGCGCGAGCCATCGCTGGAGTCCGCACGATTGGGGCAGTTGGTCCGATATTGAAGCAGTGGGTGGAGAGGCAGCACGGAGTCCTGACGTTCCGCGCGATGCAGGTGCTCACGGGGCATGGATGTTTCGGGGGATACCTGTGTGGGATTGCCGGAAGGGAACCGACTGCCAGGAGGAGTGCTCTGCGTGGGCAGAAGAGCGGCTGGTGCTGACCGCCGTGATCGGGGATGACCTCTCCCTCTCGACCGTCGTCTTAAAGATGGTCGAAAGCGAGAGGTCGTGGCAGGCGACTCTCGCATTCTGTGAGAGAGTGATGGATCGGAAAGAGGAAGCGGAACGTGAGCGGGAAGCTGCCGCCACAACCGTCATCCGGCGCCGACGCACTGGGCGCAGGAGGGCGCATTGTGGGCGCCTCCAGCTGCCCGCGCCATAGCATTACCTCTTTTCTTGGGCTCTGGGCGCGGTTGGGGGCCGTGCCTGGATTGCACAGCCCAGTCGACGGGTCAATGCACTGGCTCGCCGACTTTTAAAAACGTAGTCGGATTGAGGGGGGCTTTTCTCAGAGGCCTCCCCACAAGACGGGACCGTTTTAGGTCACACTGCTCTGTCGGCAAGCGGACGTAGTGTCTGCGGTCTATACCCGCACGGTCGACATTAAGCAGGAAAGGGGTGCATCGCTGAGGGGTTTAGTGGGTGAGAGCTCCACACACTCCTCCCTCTTCTCCCCAGGGAGAGGGCGGATAGGCTGGTAGAGCTTCCCCTCAGCGAGAAAAAAAAAAGGTACATGTTAGCATCATTGGAGTTATGGACTTGCACTTGCACTAGAGGTTTTATGAGACTCCAGAGACAGCATTTAGAACGCCAAAATGAAGGTGTATACGAGTTTTCTGGATAATAATAGAAAATTTCATAAAGCTCGGCCGTCATAAGCTAAAATAGGTAATTGTAATGAATCTCACTGAAATTTTCTCTTAGTTCCGTCCAGCGCCATGACTTCCCATTTATTTGATTGTTTATCGAAGCTAAAAGCTGCTACATTTGTCCACTAAAAAAATATATGTCATCAATTAATAAATAGTAAATATGTGAGTATATGAGAGTTAAATCATGTAAATTGGTTTTACTTAAAATGTGTAACGCTCGCGAAAATATGAGGCATTTTATCTTAGGCCTCAGGATGACAACACACCTGCAATATCAAGTGATTTTTCCTTGTTATTGCAGGTGTCTATAGGCGGCGGTAACCGCTTACCATCAGGTGGGCCGTCAGCTTGTTTGTCATCTAGTTGTAAAAAAAAAGTGTCTATAGGCGGCGGTAACCGGTTACCAGCAGGTGGGCCGTCAGCTTGTTTGTCGGGTGCATAATAATAATGTACATACTATAACATCTAATTAAACGCGAGTCAAATTATGTAAATTGGTTTTATTTCAAATGTGTGCTTTGATATATTTATTTACCTCATATAAATTGTTCAGCAACTGAATAGTGTCATCAGTGGTCTTAGATGCTTTCCCTTCTTCCTTGGGTATGAAAGCAAGCCCTGGACAGGGGTACTGCTCACCCTCAATCATTCCGAGTGACAGCCACTCTTCAGGGATGCTGTTGCGATCAAATCAATACCAGAACTAAGGTTTAAAGAACTGTTACGCTATTAAGTTAACTCTTTAAATATAATTGCAAAAAATAAGGTGGACATGAGGTTTCTGGTCGAAAATTCTCGAAGCAAAATTTCCCGGTCCCAAAAATTAGTCGCCAAATGCCTAATTCAAATGGTACTGTAATGGGTCATCATCACTATATCAGCCGAGAGAAGCTCACAGCTGGAATTTCTAAACCGATCGGTCCTGCGAAGACTGCGTCCATCAGCTTCCCGCGACCCTCGCAAGTTACTAAGCTTTTCGTGCGTAATGTTGAGGTGGAGTGAATTGATGACTCCGCAGACCGGCACGCGTGCTCTGGCGTAAGAAGGGAGAAGGTCGAATAAGGTCGAAAAGTCTTCAGAACAGTATGATTAAGCTGATAGAAGGCGTTAAGCGACGCAATGACACGACACTATTGTAGAGGCTCTGGGCTGTTTATTACTTCTACATCGCCAATGGCCATACAGCACGACGCAGCTATCTGTCCAGTGCATCGAGGAGGTATTTGGCGGAGCCATCCCACAGGTGCGACAATATTCCACGCAAAACCGGCCCTGAGTTTTAAATAAGTCTTTATGTGAGGATAAAGTATTGTTACGGCGGTGTACCTAGCGTTATGGCTTTGCGTAACTTTGAAGTCAATTTTCTGGGACTTAGAGACGTTTTCAACAGGCTGTAATGCGATTTCAGTCCGATGTAGAGGGAGCTCTATCAGAGGCTAAAAAATAAAAAAATGCCCTAGTTACCACCGTTTTCAGGCGCCTGAAAGATGTTTTCAGGTTGTTTCAGAAGCCAACTAATCCGGTGCCACTATTTCTAGAAAACCCTTTTTCAGGCGTTTTCAGGATTCCTTAAGGCTATTTCACGCCCTTATGTAAAATTCCATAAGAGTGAGTAAGATAGAGGTAATGCTAGACAAGGACAGAAGAAGAACCTTCTGGAACGATCGCGGAAAGACAGCGCAATATACTAGACAAGGACAGAAGAAGAACCTTCTGGAACAGTCGCGAAAAGACAGCGCGATATAACTACAAGTCCTACAACACAAGAACGGACAAAGAAACTTCCAGAATTGTGAAGTAGTATTCGCCGGCTATATAAGTACTTGTGTCACAGCATGTTAATCCATCCATTTAAGGAACATTCTAATATTCTCGATTAAACGAAGTATTGTTGTGGAATTTTCGATAACTATCTAGTAGTAATCAGTGGCTATCTATGCACTTGTCATGGCACCGGCATTCAGTTCTATTTGAAATTGCAAAGGGACTACTTTTTGTAAATAAAACCTTTTGGGAATATATTTTTTCGAGAATTATGCGTATAAGCTTTTTCGAGATTCGAGATCGAGCGCGCTCGAAGCTAGAAAAAACTTATAACACACAAAGCTAGTAATATCAAAGCTCGAGTAACCAGATATTTAATAAAAAAAAAACAGAATTTCAGCTCTCAGTGCAATGGCAAAAAGCACCAAATCTTGCTTATATCAATTTTTAATGACACCAACTGGAAAGGTGTTCCAGTTATCTGGAAACTTACACCCGTATTCACAAACGGCACTATGAGGTCTCACAGTGCCCGCGGACGCACAGGGTGCCAAATTCCTATTCATAAACAATACTTGAGTGACAATCGGCACTATGCGTTTGTCAAAATGAACACTTAGCTAAGGGAGCCTGATAGCTATATTAATCAACGCATAGTGTCGAGCTCACCAAAGAGAATGTAATCACTACGGAGTTTACGATTACAAGCAAATAAACAATAAAATTGAAATGTCAGTCAGTGAAGTGAACACAAATCCAATCACAGAGCTATATTCAACGCTATGCGTCCGCATAGTAAAGATTTGTTTGAGTATTGTTTGTGAATTGAAAGGCTTGACATAGTGAACCCACTGAGAAATGCCTTACTTCGCATAGTATTGCTTCTTTACTTACATAAGTGTCGTTTGTGAATACGGGCGTTAGTCATCAAGAGGTCCCGGGTTCGAATCCTGGTAGGAGCAAGTGTTTCTATGATGTACTCATCATAGAAACACTTGCTCCTACCAGGATGCCGAGCACTTGTTTACGAGTCATGGATGTTCATATGTTTATTTGGTATATTTTTAATATTTATATACATATTATTATCATAATTTCTCCGTTATCTAGTATACATAACACAAGCTCTTGATGATGCTTACTTTTGGCTAGATAATAGGTGTGAGTGTATGAATATTGATATTAATCAATAACAGGTACTGCTATTAATGCTCTATTATGTTTAACATTAGTATATACTTTTATATTTAGTATTGTTAAAAAAAAGTAAATACAATATTTTGACAGGCTCTGGAAGCACTCACCGGCAATCAAAGTCAGTGTTGTCGAAGACCTCAAGATCCATTTTTGGGAAAGGACTATACAACCCATAGTACTCTTGATCAGTCAATTGGAACTCTGATGGAGGGAGCAACCAATAAGGTTGAATGCCCAACTCTCTCAGCATTTTCTGAAATAATCATTTTTTATTTTCTATTACTCAAAATCTAAAAGAGTGCCCATTAACAATAATTAAAGGACACATCACATCCAACAACTGTTCAAGCAGGTTCAATGCATTCTTTTTCACTTCCGGAAATTTCAACCACCCATTCTTTGTATATGGCAATGTTTCAACTTTTGAATTTATTTTCTCAAAAGCATATATCTCAAGATATGAAATCAAATTTAAGAAAGATATCAAATATTCTTAATTTTTGATTTTAACATTATTATAAATGTTTGAAAAATTACTTAGTAATTAAAATATAATAAAACTAGAAAAATTTCACGTCCTGAGGCAGGAATCGAACCCGCGACGTGAAATTTTTGTGGTTTTATTATATTTTAATTACTAAGTAATTTGAAATATAAGAATATTTGAAAGCACTGCCCCAACTTAACCGAATTGTCGGTATTTGTAAAAATACTCGTTTCGGATGTTGAAATAGAATATTTCGACATTGTAGGGTGGACGTTGTAGCTCATAAACGCAAATACAGATAGACTAGAAGAATTTCACAGGGATATCCCAAGTCCTGGGTGGCTCAGTGGTCAAAGCAGTCGCCCGGATTGCGAAAGGTCGCGGGTTCGATTCCTGCCTCAGGACGTGAAATTTATTAATTACAAAGATATCAAATTTAAATATTTTAACACTTTGTGCTCCTATTGTAGAGTTTGATAACATTTATTAATTTTTAGGTGGTCATGACATGTGAATGTCACATCACATTGTATCTTCATGATGTACCTCACTGAGTTTGGTACTTGTCAAATGTAATCTTTTATCAAAGTAGATGTAACTTTAAAGATAATCCAAAAAGATATGGTATCCAATCATAATTCTCAAGCGCAAACTTTGTAAAAACATCCCCAACTTAGGTGTTGTCATTCTGTACCTCACAGAGTTTGGTACTTGTCAAATGTAATCTTTTATCAAAGTAGATGTAACTTTAAAGATAATCCAAAAAGATATGGTATCCAATCATAATTCTCAAGCGCAAACTTTGTAAAAACATCCCAACTTAGGTGTTGTCATTCTGTGTTGTGTATACATGTCTGTCATGTTGTTAGCCCATGAATTGTCATGCTCAGTAATTAAAGTGGTTACCTTTACCTTCAATCTAAAACACAGCAAACTTCTTTACAGCCGAAATAGGCGACATTCCATTGGTGATATAGTTTTTGACACTCGAATGAATTTTCATAACTAGTGGTGTGTTTCTGCATATTATTTCATTGGAACATATTAAGACATTACCACTCTTCAGGAAACACCAGGGGCATTTTAATAATTTATTTTATTTGTTCTTAATTTTTGATTTTAACATTATTATAAATGTTTGAAAAATTACTTAGTAATTTAAATAGATTAAACTAGAAAAATTTCACGTCCTGAGGCAGGAATCGAACCCGCGACCTTTCGCAATCCGGGCGACTGCTCTGACCACTGAGCCACCCAGGACTTGGGATATCCCATATCTAGATCTTGGGATATCTTGGGTTATTTTATTTGTATAAAAATAGCAAAATAGCCAAAAAGCTTATTTTGAAAAATCCTTAAGGTAGATTATTTCTTTACGTAATCTAAGTAGGTTACTAACTCAAATTTTCGGATATATAAAAGAACACTTTGTATAACATGCCAAGCCACAGATTTCATACACAATTGGTTTTAATTGTCATAATAACCCCCAGGGATCTTACTCGGCTTGACAAATATGTAACTAGATAAAATGTATCTAATAAAACTATTGAAGTAAATAAAACAAATTTTCTGACCTTAATATTTGCAGCTAGGAACTTCCTGCGCAAACGCTCAATTTTTACAAGTCTTGGTAATTCTTTGGGTAAGACTATACTGAGAAATTGTAGTTTTGGCACAAATGTTTCAAATGGGAAGAGCTGATGAATTAGAATAATAGACATTAGCACAATAATAGCTAAAACAGTGCGTGAACTAATACAAAATTTAGATGTGAAATAATTATTACATTAATTATTGTGACAAAATTATTATGCATGAATTTAACAAATTTAGTTTACATGTTAATAATATGATAGTCTGAGGTGAATACTTAGTAAACGCAATTTATTTCATAATATGTGTGAATGCTCCCAAGTTGGTAACGGGTGGGAGGTTGAATAACTCACAATGCTCTCATCTTCTCTGTAGGTAGTCCATCGTCCTGGGGGCAGCAAAACTTTAGCCCTTTGCGGTTTGGGGAGTGATATTAGAGAAGGTGCCAGACGGTCAGTTTTTGCCTTAAATCAACAAAACAATTTAATAAAATAATGGTATCCACCAGTAATTTATTAAATTGTTTATATCATTTCCACCGAAAGAAAAATCTGCCCTTCCCATAATCCTACTAATTCTTGCGACGGAATGGCAAAAGTTTTTCAAACTGTTGAACTTTTCAAAAGAATTAACATTTTTGAGATTAACAGACCCGCGCCAACCACAGATTATAAAGAGTAGTCAACTTGTTCTTGTGTTCATTTTCCCTATAAAGGGACGGCAAAGGGAACTAATGCCCATACAGCCATATCTTTAGTATTTCTTATTTCTTTATTCATTGCATTGAAATGCTCGTGTTACACATTTCAATGCATCTTGGAAGTATTTGACGCGAAATATATGATGACAGTCTCCATATGTGCTACTTGATGAGGTGGATAACCACAAAAAAGTTCTCATCGTATTTAGCACCATAATCACTTTTATTCTAATAATCTTTGAGTTCATCACAAACACTTTGTATTTAAAACAACACCACTTTTATAACACAAAGTTCGCTCCGACACAATTTTTAATTATCAAAATAAAAATCTTGAGCGACGCCATTAAAACCCGCCAAATACTCCTAGTAGCCAACAAACCCCGTCCCGTCATAGAACAATCCAATGCCAATAAATTATTATTTTTTTTAAATAGAACAAACCCAACAGATATTTTATAACTTTTTTTTTGTTCATTTTCCCTGTAATGGGAAGGCAAAGGAAACACAATATACAGAAACAAAATATTTTTTTACGTAATATTAAAATAGAAGTGATTATGGTGTGAAAGACGATGAGAAGTTTTTTGTGGTTATCCACTTCATCAAACCGCATCATATGGAGACTGTCATCATAATATATTTTTCGCGATTTCGAAATATATTACGATGACAGTCTCCATATGAAGGTGAATTAAAATATGTAATACCAGCATTTCAATGCAAGAAACAAGAAATAAAGAAAAACTTAAGATATAGCTGTATGGGTATTAGTTTACTTTGCCTTCCCATTACAGGGAAAATGAACCAAAAAAAAGTTATAAGAAATCTGTTGGGTTTGTTCTATTTTTTTTACATACAGTTGTTACGTAATACAAACAGTAGTCAACACAAACACTTGATTTTCATTCCCCCTGTAATGACAAGCCAAAGGTAACTAATGCCCATACAGCCATGTCTCAAGTATTTCTTTAATTTCTTATTTCTTAACCTAATGCATTGAAATTCTGGTGTTACATATTTCAATGCTGCTTGGGAGAATTTGTCGCGAAATATATGACAGTGTCCATACTCAATCAATCAATAAAATAATTTATTTGCGTGAATACAGTTCATACATGTTCATGTTGTTGTGCTCATGTTGTTGCGTGACAAATTAAGTTGACTAGATATGAAAATGTATATGATAAGAATATGAAATGTAAATGAATTGCTTACTTGTAATATTAATTTCATTCTTTTCTTTGCACATATACTTTTATTAGGATCATCTTTTGTCATATCTGAAACCAACTCTGAATAATAACCTCTCTTTGGTATCAAATCTCTTGTGGTATTATCATAAACCACATCATATTGTCTTAGTTTCTTTTTTTTACTGTACATGCTTTACTTTCCGTTATGTAACTAAGTGTATCACATTTACTTATTTAGTGCTTTAGATTTTTCCAAAGTACAAATTCGCATTTGTCAAAGTACTACAAGTGTGACAGTTCTTTTTACGAAACAACATGAAGTAGGTAATTGAAACCTCATTGAACATAAAACATACTATAAGGTTTTCTTAGTTTAACACTGAAGAGTCTCTATATCTGTTGCTTAAGCCGAGGCTCGACCGCGAAATGAACGACGTCATTAATGAGTCCTCCTTACTCGCAACGATAATTTTCATAGTTGAGGCTCGACTGCGAAAGAGGTTAGCGGAGAGTGTACCTATGAAAATTATCGAGTGAGGAGTTATGTGAGTTAGGAGGACTCATTAATGACCTCGTTCATTTCGCGGTCGAGCCCCGGCTTTAGGCGCACAATGGGGATTTCTCAAAATGGGGATTTTTTAAAATGGGGAGTTAGCAAAACGGGGATATAAATTATAATCGGCTCTAATAAAATTGTATATTTTTCCCGTTGAGTGACAGTGTAACTAAACAGAACGCTGTATTCTCGTTAAGTAACACCTTCTTGGGTAATATCATTGTTCAAATTCGTATGTATGTAGCTGGATCATCCCCTGAAGTACTAGGCTACCATAAGTATATGAGAGGTTATTTATTGTACCCCTAAGATTATTATAAAAATAAAATAAGAGTATGCAAAACATCTTAAGCCCAACCCACATTTGTACACCATTATATTGGTGAAATATATTCGATACACACAAAATATATTATTTAACTCCATCTTAAGTACCTTCACATTCATTTATTATATTTTAGCAAATAAAGAAATATTTATTCTATCGATACTTCAAGATCGAAAAGTCCGCACTATGTTATTGTGTGTGACAGCCAAGGAACTTAGTACTCAACAAGTAATATTTACCTCTCTTTTCAAATGCAACATTTGCTTGGTTAAAAAGAGACAACTTGACGTTTGACGTTTTTATGTCGATATGATAGATATGTATAGAACATTAGAGCATCTCCATAGAATCCTTCCTCATTGATTGCGGCCGTTAAGTAATCTGCGGAGCGACGTAAGCGACGTCTACGTCTACAAACATACTCTTTCTAATCTGTGGTCTACAATCTACATAGACATGTATTTAATTGTGTGTGTTCTGTTTGTTGTGTTGTTTTTTGCAAAGAGAATATAAAACGCTACGCTAGAAGAGACGGGACTTCAAGGAAAAAAAAAATTCTATAGAACGTGCACGCCAGACTCATACCAATATAATAAAAATTCAGCCATATATTTATAATATACAATATATCAAGCTTGACTACTATGACAACATGGTAGGTTGTTAGGTTGACGGTAGGCGTGTGAATCGTCCTGGATCGGCCATCAACACCGATTTGGATTCCGACTACACCAAAAATATGTCGCGATTTTGTTGTCGATTGGCACATACACCAAATCCTTGCCTGTCAATTGAACCCACTGTTTACATCTGCGAAAAAAATAAAGTGGTTTATATAATGGGCACGACATCGATAGGGAAATAAAATTGTACAGACAGCACTATTTTTTACTTAGGTCGGTAGGTAAATATTACTTTTATGTACTGAAATATGTACTAAAATCCCTATTTAAACAATAATAGCTTTAGAATAGAACTAATTAACAGTCATTGGTACTTACCGATCATCATTGAGAGGAAATTCAGACATAATATGTTCGTTTTACATTGGCCGCCGGCGTGTCTTTAAATTACATATTTCTTAACTTATTCGTTTACTCATATAGTTCACTTCACATCGCACACAATCCTTTTTGGGTCAAGCTTATTTCTTGAGGCAAAACACTCGTTTTTAATAATAATTTACATTAATTTGTGATTTTAGAAAATTCTC
The DNA here is from genome assembly GCA_947347705.1 of Nymphula nitidulata. Taxonomy (NCBI): domain Eukaryota; kingdom Metazoa; phylum Arthropoda; class Insecta; order Lepidoptera; family Crambidae; genus Nymphula; species Nymphula nitidulata. The sequence goes on from OX374636.1 coordinate 16,562,713, forward strand.
TAACACAACTAAATGAAATGTCAAACGTTTTGAAAACAGGACAACAGGCCAACAGCGACAGAGACAGATGACAGATATAAATCACTTGTTTATGAAGAGCGTCGACCACCATATTGATTGTATGGATAATGCCTTCTTTCGGATTGAGGCGGATTATACCGCCATTACTGAGCGTGCACGTTTCATACAATTATTTTTTCTTACGAACTTGCGCTAGACTCGTTTTTTGTATACCTTCTTGAAAAAAAAATCTTCTGTGGAATATTTATTGATCCACTTAATTTATTGTAGTATATTAAATAAGCATTAAGTAAGGAAGTGCTGTGCGTGCGTGCTATTTTGACATCTCGAAAATCACAGTCGAAATCAAGTCGAAAGTGTTTTTGTGTGGTATCTAAATAAAGACATTTTTAATTCAGTACTGAAGGTAAAATACGAAAATCTGATATCTGATGTGTTAGTAGTTAGTAATAATATCAAAGTCAATATTATTTGATGGCACATATCAGATAAACATTTCTTTTAAAAGAATGGCACGTTGATATGTAAAGGTTCGCCATCCCTGGCCTAGGCATTTAGTACTGAAGAGTTTTTGTATGATGATTAGTATATTCCAGGATAAAACCTTTTATTGATTGAAATCTACTTTACAGCAAATAGTCAAGTGACTAAATACTGCATAAATTATGGATATGTGTATATGTATGTATGTGTATGTGTGTAAGTGTAGAGTGATCTCCTTTACAAAACGTATAAATCCCATATTATACAATTATAGAATATCTGGATGCAAACTTGGTCGTGTTGACGTTATTAGAGATTTGGGAGTCTTTTATGATGAGGGCCTATCTTTTAGGTTTCGTTTTGATCATATATGTAATAAAGCCCATAAAATGTTATCATTTGTTATTCGTAATGCTAAACTGTTTAGGGATACAAAGTCATGGGTGTTAGGGTACTGAGTACTCTTGAAGACTGTTCTTCCATGTGGTCTCCTATCTACCGTACTCATACAGACAGAATAGAAGCTGTTCAAAGGAGATTCATCCGAGCACTTTGTGTGAAAAACAGAATAAGAAAGAAAATGAAGGACTATTCTGAATGCCTAACACATTTTAATATGCACTCATTGGAAAAGCGTAGAATTGTGAGTGATCTATGTACTCTCCGTCAGATTGCGGATTGCAGAATTGTGGATCTTATGATGGTAGCTTGCTGTTGAAGCTGCATTTCGCAGTGCCAACTCCGTCTGTGCATAATCCTAAATTGTTTTATATGCCATTGTCAAATAATAATGTATCAAAATATGATCCTATATGCAGAATGTGTGTGACTAATGAAATTTGTTCGGAACAAAAACAATCACAAGTTATAAAAAAATATTACAGCAGACAACCATAATATTGTATAGTTTAATTACAAAAATTATTTATGTTCAAAATTAAAACATTCTATGCAAAAATGAGGTTGGTTTCGGCATAGGCGGCAGTATGTAACTATTTGTTTTGTCTTTTTAGAAATCTCATGCTTCTGCCTCTTATTCCGAGTAAATGACACTTCTGGCTCGCAATTTTCTTTACCTGATTGTGTAAAATATTTACACAATATCTTTGTATAATCTACTATGCCTATTTTGGATTCAGTAGTTTCTTTATAGATTATGTAGGAATTGAGCAAAGTTGTATTCAATAGCAATTCCATAGCTACTTTTCTATGCCATTTGACGGTTTTGCGAAGCGGTGTCGAATAGGCAATCATTTGATCCGAAAGGTCTACAGCTGATTTGGCACTATTATAATCCACCATGATTTTAGGTTTTATGATCTCTTTGCCTCTTTTGACCCTTCTTAAAAAAGCAACACCGTGTTTTGTCGATAGCAAAAAAACGTCACGCTTATCTTTCCATTTCATACAAGTCATTCTGTCTTCATTTTCCTTTGCTCGAAATTGTCCCTTCTTCAGGCTTCCTGTTATAACATCTTTCGGCAATTTTTTTCTGTTTCTCCGTACCGTTCCTACAAGATGAGTATCTTCTTCTAAACGTTTTTTCCCCAAATCTACACTTGTGTACCAATTGTCAGTAAAAAGTGTATGTCCTTTTCTCAGATAGCCTTTCATAAGAGACATGACCACATTATTGGGCGTAGTATGTTCAGTCTCGTCCTTTTTTCCGCAATAAACTTGAAGTTTTACTGTGTATCCTGGATTGTAACATAATTTAAATAACTTGATGCCATATTTGTGTCTCTTCAACTTTATGTATTGGAAATATAGAAAATACAAGTACCTACAATAAAAATTAAATACAAAAATAACTTACTGTTTTATTCATAGTATTCGATTCACCAGAAGTGGTTGCACCACATAACAAAAATTCTAATGGCTCGTAATAAATCCATTAACATTTTTCTGTTGCGCCGCTGCCTGTAGTTTTTTTTTTAAATATACGTACTGCCTACTCAATTTACTAGAGAAAAAAAATGTCGGCAAAAAAACACACACATTGTTCACACATTGGTCACATTAGTTAATAAAAATATAGTGACACAATCAGTAAAATTTTAGAATGGATATTAAAAAAAAATTAAGCTAAATAATTTAAAAGTGGAAATAAGAAAGAAATAATTTGGAAATATCGGGTCTGTGTCGTCTTCACAACATCAAAATAGTTTTCTTTTATAATGATTATAATCGATGCTCGATCTACGTATGTAGCGACAAAACGCAGCTTAATTAGCTGTAGCTTATGAAAAAGTTGGAGGGTAGACACTTATCTAACCGCAGTCGTACGCGCATCGCATGTGTATCACAATCAAAAACCTTTCTATCATCGTGTAATCGATCCTATTGATATAAAAAAAACAGTTCTGTGCTAAACGGCGTTACACTCAGCTAGCTGGTGTAAAAGGAGGTGGAAGATTCATCGGCCAACAAGGTACGTGAGTGCATTGTATTTGTTGCATATATCGTTGCATCTAAGCATCGTTTTTTAATCCGAGTATCGTGGACTAACCCAGAGATAAGTCTGTCCCAAAAGTAACATCACACCTCAATTACGGTGAGTTTGCTACAGGGTCAATTACCTTGATTACCAACAGCGCAAATGCGCAGCACTGTTTATGTCTCGAAGTGATCTCTCAACGCCAATAGTTAATGCTGGCTAAATAAAAAAACTAACAAGAAACTGCCACATTAAAGTTGGTTTTTAGAGCTAGTTACCCCGTAAAATACAAAAAGTAGCCGGTGACAGCTTAGAAAAAATATTAAAAACCACATTTATTTGTAAAATTCTTACCCACATAGGTACATGAATCTTCCCGACGTTAGTGTCAGATGTAACTTAGGTGTTTACAGACAACATAAATGTTTGTGCTAGTCTAGTATAGCTAGCGAAATAGACGAATGTCAATGTGACATATCAGATGTATTCTCTTTTAGTATTTCGTTATTGTAATCACTTAGTCAACCATTACTTTTTACTCTAAAATTACGGAGCTGCAGCTAAAATGACACAAAACTTAAAATATTCATAGACAATGCAACATGCAATAGACATGTTTTACGAAATGAAAACCGGGGAGAAAAAGAAGTATGCGTTTAGTTTCCGCTGGAATATTTTTTAAATTTAGGTAAAAATCCGCGGCTCGAAAAATGCGATTGACATAAAATCGAGTAGCTTATTTAAATAGCTTTGTAATTAGGTATATCACATTGCTGTTAAAAATTATTAGGAATATGAGCGCAAAGAAGATTGTCTCCTTATATACAAGGTTTTTATCGGTTTAGGTACACATAGTATTGAGAATGCGGAAAACACGCGGAGCCGCCGATAAAACTCTATCTACTAATTATGAAAGCTGAACGATATAATAAAATGTTTTACTCAGAAAATAATAAATTTACAAGACAACCAAAACAAAATCGCACTGTCACACCTGACATAAAAAATATATAAGCACACAACTTCAAAGAGTTTTGTAACACATAGAATGTTTTAATTGATGCAAAACGGGAACGCACTTAATCGCCATAAAGAGAAATATTAACTACAGACAGTTTCTAAACTAGATAATTCACTCATAAACCAATAATGATTTTTATGACTTACCGGTGAGGTATACTTTGCTATAATTTGCGTGAATTTAAAATTGAAATTTGTTAAGTTTGGCAACGCAGCATACAAGTAGAGGTCATTAACCTGGTAGTGATAGTGTATTACAAGATACAGCACGTAGAAAATGTTTATAATGGAGAGGCAAATCCTGTGGCTAAATATATATCTAAATATTTTTTGTGTGGTGTTTATTAGCATTAATATACATTCGATGTTGAATTTAGTGTCGTATTGTCAACACCACCCTGTAAAATCAATATGGTTGTCATTTTCGTGGTCTTGGGTACCTAAATTATATTATACTCACATTGATTTTATATTCAAAAATCGCGTTTACCATTTTGGATTTCGAAATAGACGTTGCTTTCAGATTCGGGCCCCCGAAAACCACAAAAATGATACCTATTACGCATTTATATAAAAAGTCACGTCCGCCATCTTGGATCTCAAATAGATATTGTATTCGGAATCAGGACCCCTGACACCTACAAAAATGATTCCCATATCTAATTTATAATTAAAAGTCCGCTATCTTAAATTTTAAAATAATTAATTTTAAAATAACATATTGATTTTCTATTCAAAAGTTGTGTTCGCCATTTTAAAGCTCAAAATAGATGTTGTATTCGGAATCAGGACCCCCGAAAACCACGAAAATGATAACCTTATCGAAGTTTTAGTAACAAGTCACGCCCGCCATCTTGGATCTTGAACTAGCTATTGTATTCAGAATCGGGACCCCCAAAAATCACAAAAATTATAACCATATTGATTTATATTGAAAAAAGCGTCATATTTGCCATTTTGGAGCTAAAAATAGATGTTGTATTCAGAATCAGATCCCCTAAAACCTACGAAAAATATACAAAAAGTAAAAAAATAATAATTAAATAATTGATGTTGATGATGTTTTTTCCAAATTGATGTTGTACTCGGAATCAGGACCCCTGAAACCTACAAAAATGATACCCACATGGACTTTTTAGTAAAAAGTCGCGTCTGCCATTTTGGATTGCCTGTGCGCATATGCAACAATGGCTGAACATACAGGGTGGTGCTGTCAATACGACAATAAATTAAAACATCGGCTATATATTAGTTTATACCAGGGGTCGGCAAGTAGTTTTAACTAGGGTCCGGATATTGCTCGAAAATTTTTAAACGGTCCAGAAAAAAAAACAACTGATAATAATTAAGTACAGCTATTTATTACCTAAAATTAGTGTGAAAAATTGCATCGGCGGTCTTGAGCCAGGTTTTTAAAGTTTGGTTCTCGTGAAGAACAGCTAATTCGAAGAGTGTCTTCTAAGTGAGCGTCTGTTAATATCGAACGATATTTGTTTTTAAAAAAAATCATTTTTGAAAAAGATGTTTCGCATATGTATGTCGAGCCAAACATAGTGGCCAAATTGATAGCAAGTTTTTTGCAATTTTGATATTTTTCTGGGACATGTTTGACCCAAAATTCTTCAGTTGACACCTTTTTCTATATTTGCAAAGACACATCTTGCAGATCGATTATTTCCATTTGAAGTGATGGCTTTGGCAGATTAAATAACTTGGCAGCCACATCTGTCCATTCGGCTGCTGCATCAACTTCAAAGGGTGACTTAAGAAACAGAGATAGCTTGCCCATCTCTGCAAAGTCTTGGAATCTTGTGGCAAATTCGTTGCTAAGATCGGCCAAAAATTTTGTAAACACTGCAACGTCTTCTTCAGAGTTCTCCTTATTATATTCCAGAATTGTCGGAAAATGAACAAATTCTTGTCTTGCAATATCTTTTTCAAAGATATCCAGCTTACGACGAAAAGCAGACACGCTTTGTATCAGATCACATATTAATTTGCCATTTCCTTGTAACTCTGTGTTGAGCGCATTTAGATATTTCAAAATATCTTTTAGAAAAGCCACAACCAACATATTGTGCTTATTTGTTACGAACTTAAGGTGCTTCTTAGCTGCCTGCGTATCTAAGTTTTGCAAGAAGGAGGTTACTTGTTCTTTTATTGACCAAAAACGTTCAATAACTTGACCCTTACTTAGCCAACGAACATTGTTGTGTTGCAGTAAGTCAGAATACGCTGAATCACATTCAAAAAGAAACTCCTTGAAATGTCGGTGCTGAAGAGCGGAATGAGATCTTATAAAATTTATTAACTTCACCAAGCTGTCCATCACTTCTTTCAGTGTATCGCTAAGTTTTCCACAAAGGGCTGTCTGGTGGATTATGCACTGATATGATATTAGGCCTGAATTTTTATCCCTGATTCTCTTGACGACACCTTTTTCTTTGCCAATCATTGCTGGAGCCCCGTCAGTAGAAAGAGACACCATTTTGTCGTAACTGATGTTAGATTTAGTAATAAATTCATCAATTACCTTGAATAAATCTTCTCCTCGAGTGTTACCTTTTAACGGCAATATTGTTAGCAACTCTTCCCTAAAAGTTTTAGACTCAATGTCAAGAAATCTGACAAAAATTGACATTTGTTCATCATCAGTAATGTCACACGACTCATCAAGTGCTATGGCGTAGCAAGGTGCCTTTTGCAGAAGTTTGATAAGAGTCATCTTAATATCAGCAGCTAAAATTTCAGTCCTTCGTGTATTGCTTCTTGCTGATAATGGAATACTTTGAATTCCAGTGATAACATCTTTTTTTTCTTCAAAGTGTTGTGACTACTGCCAACATACATTCCTTCACTATCTCCGAATCCGAAAATGGTTTTTGATGTTTATTAAGCGTCCAGCACACACGTAACGCTGCTTCTGTGGATTTTTCTTGGTCGCTCATGCAACGAACTAGTAATTTTGTGCTTTTATTGTAAGAACTGAGATGTGCCTGAAGTTTTTCTTTACGAGCCTCACTGCCAGGAGGGAAGTTTTTGTGGAATTGCTGATGTGTTGTTTCATAGTGTCGCTTCAAATTTCCACTTTTAACAATAGCAACAGTTTTATTGCATATAAGGCACACTGGAACTGCTTGAGGTCTATCAGGCAGCGTAAAACAATATTGTTCAGTCCATTCTTCTAAAAACCTATTTTCACTGTCCACTTTTCGCTTTTTAGGATCCATATCACGCCTAGGTAAAAGAATATTTTTTATTAAACGAACTAAAACGCAAGAAATCACAAAACAAATGAACTGTTGCTCCACGATTTGCGCTGCGACTGACCGAGCGAGACCGACTGGCAGTCTGCTTTCCCCCGCCCTCGCGCCCGGACTCCCGATTTCGATACTTGCTCGCGTTTGTTACAAAATACAAAGTCGCAAGCGCGCCACAGTTCGCTAAGTACGCGAAATATGAAATGCTTTCCCACATATTACCATAAAAATGATACGCTCAATCTGCTGATGTTTCGTAGCGAATGGCTAAATCACATTTACATACAATAACTAATTCGCGTACGCTGTTGCTAGTGCATGCCGTCTCGCTCTCGCTCGCGTGTTAACAAAACCCGCTCGCTAGGCCGCGCTCCGCTCACGCTCAAGTTACAAGTGGTCGTCGGAGCTATAAGTACGTATGAACAGAGCGCGCGCGGCGACTCGGCGGCGCGATGTTTTTGATCGATGTCGATATTGTAAAACAGATTAATTAGATTAGGTATGTACTCAGTTAGATTGGTTCAAAAATATTACGTATTTGTTTATACTTGACATACCTACAATACCTACATTACAATATTTGGCGGTCCGAGGTTCAACCTTTCGCGGTCCGCAAACGGACCGCGGTCCGCCTGTTGCTGACCGTTGGTTTATACAAATGGTTTGCCACTTTCAAAAACATCTAATTCACTTAACACAACAACAACAACACACAAATAATTTCATGACATTTGTATGAAATAATATAACATCATCACCAGCCTATATACGTCCCACTGCTGGGCACAGGCCTTCCTACATGGAAGAAACACATGAGGAGTTTGGGCCATAACACCACCACGCTGGCCCAATGCGGGTTGGTGGGTTAAAGCGGTTGTAGTAACAACCGGGACCAACGGCTTAACGTGCCTTCCGAAGCACGGAGGAACTCGAGATTATAAATTTTGGTTGACCCATCCCAGGGTCGACCATGGCGAAAGTTGCTTTGTTTTCGTATTCGAAACCAGAGCGCTCAAACCAATACGCCACCGAGCTCCTCCTAAATATAACATGGGCTGCATTATTTATAGAAATTGTCAAATGAATTAGATGTTTTTAAAAGTGGGAAACCATTGATGTGCACTAATATAGCCCATGTTTTAATTTATTGTCGTATTGACGGCACCACCCTGTATGTATTTTGATTCGATTTTCACTGTTCAGTAGCTTCTGGTTCTATTCTACTTAAAATCTAATCATAATAATTAATTTTGCTTAAAAACATAGTAAATACAGATGTTGACATTAGATTCAATGAGCATACATGTTTCGCCATCGTGGCATGCAAAAATTTGATAGGTACCTATCGAAACATTCATTACATGACAATTATATTAAAATCAAACACAAAATTAAAATTGGTCAAATATTAGAAGAAAGAAATGTCAGATATATTAATAAGTCTTTTTTACACGTCATGTCAAGTCCATTTTCATAAATAATTACTTTTATTTAAATTTCATATTTAAATATTCCTTCCATCATAAAATACATGCTGTCGTAATAAGTTCCCTAATGTACATTTAAATATGTGTATTGAAAATAAGTCCTATATTTCCTTAGGTAATTTATCTAAGCCATGTTTCATCTCAATAGGGTGGGTAGAACCAGAAATACAGCTTGACCTCTCCACAGTACCAATCTTCATACATCGAGGAGGTCATTTAAAATGGCCCTCATGGGAACTAACAATTTTTTAGTGTCGACACGGAGCCGCATTCGAAATATGCTACACTGCGACGTTGCCATTCTTATCGGTATCCGATTAATAACAGATACTCCGAGAGGTACCCTTATCATTACGGTACCCGGTCCCTGTCAGACGGCTTCCAGCGTAGATGACTGGCATATCTTGTCAGAAGTTGTGTAATCTTTTGGTCGGCGTATCTGTTAGTCTCTGTCACTAGTAAGTCTATAAAATTATCGTCGAACATCCTGTAATACACCTCCGTCGGTCTAGTCGCGTTAGTCACTGCAAACGTGGGCCCTGGCGTTCCGGTGAACACCTCTCGTCGTCCGGTAAAAGTCAGTGGGTCGCTGCTCCAATCAAAGTCGAAATAGTCGGGGTCTGTCGCCAAAGTCCGTATGTGTGAGTCTGATGTCATCTCTTGGCGGACGCCGCAGAGAGTCAATTGTCGTCCGCGTGTTGTGTCAGTGCTGTCCGAGGTTGAGGGTAATTGACTAAAAGGTCTTCGGTGTTATGCATCGTTATGTTATCCTCTGTCATGTCATGGTCTTGGTCTTCGTCATCGTCGCTCTCAATTACGGTATTTACTAGCCAGTCCATCACCACCGTGGTGATCCACGGGTTCAAAATTCGGGTCCAACACAGCTGAAACCAAAAAAATATGCATATTAGACATGCTCATACTTAAAAAAAAAACACCACAATTCAAAAAAGTTGCGGTATATTAACAACCCACCACCTCCCATGCTCATGCCAACCTCGCGGTTATAATGGCCGAATCGTGAGAGATGCACGCGGAACCTGCGACTGAACGCTACCGCGCGCAATGCTTGACTCTCTACATATTCTTTTTGCTCTCTGCTCCATGTCCCTATGTTCCCTTTCAGGAGCTACGACACCACAGTTACGCCTCCGGCGACGAGCTCCCAGCTCCTCCTCCTTGTTGCGTCTCCTTCTCCAGCCTACTCCGCCTCCTGTGCCACTGGTACGTGAACTCCCTCAGCCTCCCGAAGTTCGCTTCAGAGCTTACCAGGTCCACGTAGTGAACAGGACCTTCCGATTCGCGGCTTATCCCATCCATCATGTTCACACGCAGGTCCTCATACAGCGGACATTGGCATTGACATTGTCCCTGGGCGTACTTGGTCCCGACGATTACGTTAGCGGGGGGCCTAAGCCTCCCACTAGCTACCCGGTAGGCATTGCCCCACGGATCGTCGTTCCCAACCTCAGCGACCCGCCTAAAGAACGCGAGCTGCGCCTCCTCTATCTTACGGTATCCCGCTCGGACAGCGTGGAAGGCGTCCCGCTCTATCGCTGCAAACCTTTGACGCGCGTGATGGCGTCAATCGTGGATCGACATTCGCGAAAGCCAAATTGGTTGTTTCCGAGATTAGGCCAGTCGTATTAAGGTGCCGGACGATGCGGGTGGAAATAATCCGTTCGAAAAGTTTACCCGCCTCGTCCAGCAACACTATTGGCCGATAGGCCGACGGGATGTTAGCCGGCTTACCCGGTTTTAGCAATAACACTAAGCGACCAGTTTTCCACTTAAGCGGGAATTGACCTGACGACAGACACAGATACTGGCGTCCCGCTCTATCTCTGCGAACCTGTCTCCCTTTCGCTTCGCCCTTTGCCAGCGTCGTCTGGCCGCACCATGTTCCTTTCTCGCATCATCTAGCTCCCTTGTCCACCATTCATAACCGGCTACCTTCCGCTTACCCTTGGCACGCAATGTGTCGCGGGCAGTGCGGACGATAATGCCGGTGAAGTCCTCGCACACTTGACCAGCAGGCTTCTGGACCTGAAGGTACCCCATTCGCTCGTGGATTCGCCCGCGAAAAAGGTCCCAGTTCACTCCTCGGTCCCGGTAACTCGTCGGCTCCCTCACTCGTGGCTCGGCGCATGTTAGTCGTCTTTGATGAATACAGAATGTAATAAGTCGGTGGTCACTTCTGCTTGCGTCTTCGTGGACGGTCCATTCGCTAACTTGCACTCCCCTCGTCGTTAGTGTAAGGTCCACTTTAGACTGGCCATTGCTGGTGCTGAATGTATGTGGCTGCCCCTCCGCGTTGTGTATAACGAGGTCCCGGCACAGGATAAGGCCCTCCACCTCCCTCCGTCGGTGTTCCACCTCCGGTCCGCGGCCGCTGTACTGTCTCTTGTCACAAAACCATAGGGGCGAATGTGCATTGGAGTTGACACCGATTAGTACGTTACTACCGCGCAGGGCGTCGCATACCACACTAATATGTTCGAGGTGGCCCCTGACGTCGTCCGAATATTTGAAGTAGGCGGACACGATGAACAAGTCTCCCACTTTGGCCACACAACAGAACCTGTTGCTTAGGTGCCGCAGAAACACTACCGGAGCACTAGTAAGCACCACGATGCCCGCCTTCGAGCCGACCTCCCACTCGAGGAGGGTGGGCCCGCTGCAGGCGGAGGACTCGGCCGTGGAGTATTGTTCTTGGACAAGAACAAGGTCCGGGCCGAGCTCCCCGGTGACGGCAGGCAACTCCCTCATCGCCAGCTCGCCACCGTCGACGTTCAGCTGTCCTACCTTCATGTTGATTAGTAGGCCGTCGATTGCACAACACTCGCTTCAGCACTCTGCCGCGCCGGGCAGTCGCGGCCAGCCGTACGGTGGTCCAAGTAGCCACCGCGTCGGAACCGCTTGCAGGTGGCGCAGCACGGCGCCGCAGCCTTGCAGCCGTCCCTCGTGTGGCTGAGTTCGCCACACTTGCCGCAGATCTCAGTTTTAGCCCTGCAGTACTTGGCCGGGTGTCCATACTGTTGGCATTTGTTGCAGCAGGTAACGTCTACGTAATCGGACGGCTCAATTACGTCCCAGCCGATGAACAGCCGGTCCCGTCCGACCAGGGCGTCCCGGCCGCTCGCCGAGCAGGAGAGCACCACTGTAGTCCGGCCGCTGCCCTTCCAGGATTTCTGGAAAGCCACCTTCACTTCCTCGCGTAGCAGCTCCTTAGTCCGCCGGCCTTCAAAGTTCTGTCCTGCCAGACCCTTAATCACCTCCTCGTAGGTCACGTCAGAGCCAAAGCCCCGCAGCGCAACCAACGGGCGCCGCTGCCTCGGGTCAGACACCCTGTATGTGGGCGGCACCGCCTTCCAGATGAGCTCCGCCGCGTCCGCCGTCGTGGTACGTATCAGGATGCCTTTCCCTACCTTCCTAACTGTCTGCACCTGGACCTGCATCGCCGTTGGGTCGACGAGCTTCTTAATGGCAGTCTTGATGGACTCTGCAGACGCGCCCTCCGTTGCCTCCGTGGGGTAGATTGTCAGCATTGAGCCGCTGGCCGTCGGGACGAACTGTTGCTGCTGTGACTGCTGAGCCCTCGGAATCCGCAGCATGGACGCATAGCTGCCGCCCTGAGAGCTTTGATCAGCTCCACCCCTCTGGATCACATTCGCAGCAGCTGGTCCGGCCGCCTCCAGCTCCGCAACCTTCTTATCCAGTACAGCAACCCGGGTTTCGGCGCGCCGAAGTAGGTGAGGATCTCCGAGCCGAACCCAGAGATTTTCCCCACGTCTCCTTTGTTCAATTTTGAGCCTTGGCCCGAAGCTACCCCCGAGATTCCAGCGACTGCCCCCCGGACCCTGCATTTCAAGCCGGGACATGGCAGCCAGGCGCGAATCACAGCAGCTCGCCTCCTCCGCTTCCTCCAACACCTGCTCGGGCCGCGCCCGCTCAGGCGCCGGCTCCGACGTCAGGATCGGTACCTTCGGACCGGTACATCACCAATGGGGAAGTCTTAGGATGGTTGTCTATAAGAAAAGAATTAAGATGAGAAATTAAGATTAGGAAAACTTAGTGTAACAGGAAAATACTATTATTAAACAACATAAACTTACAAGGCTACCCCAGGCTCCTCTTCCAGCATCGCAAACTCGACCTCACCAATGGGTAAGTCTTGGGATGGGTGCCTACAAGAAAGAATTAAGATGAGAAATAAAGATTAGGAAAACTTAGTGTAATGGGAAAATACTATTGTTAGACGATATCAACTTACAAGGCTACCCCAGACTCATACTCCTGCAGCTCTATCTCAAGGAAGTCGCAGGGCTGCCTCTCCGGGGAAGGACGCCTATAAATAAAATTCAATTAAAAAAACATGGAAGAGAAGAAATGATGGGGAAATAATATACACAGAGATATATTAACTCACTGAGCACGCCGTTTCCGGGGAGGAGCACCCTGTGCAGTTGCGCAGTCTCCCTCCTGGCGACATACTCCTCGCGCGCAGCGGCTGGAAGCGAGCTCAAGTGACGCTTAGTCACTTGCCGCTGCGCGCGAATATGTTGAAGCAGGCTTTCGGGCCTGAAACAAGAAAAATATATAAAGCTACACATATATATGTGTGTGTAGCTTCTATATATATATACAGCGAGAATACTTACGATGTTGGTACCGGCGCCACTTGGCCTCTGCCACGCCCCTGGCCACGACCAGCACCTCTCCCACTGCCTCTTCCACTCTCCTCTCCTATCTCAGGTCCACCACGACCACGACCTTGTCCACTAACCCGAACAGTTCCACGATTTCCACTAAAATAATAAAAGAGAAAAAAATAAAACTGACTTTAAAACACTAAAAAGGAAAAAATAATTTAATTTCAGTAAAATGTATTTTAGTGAAGCGAAAGTGAAGCACCAACTCCAAAAAATACATTTTAGCAGACTTGGGGCCATTTGGACACGTACACTTTTTTTTTCGTAGCCACACATGTTCTGTTTTCTTTAATTTTTTACCTGTTATTTGTTTTGGATTGTCATTTCTGTTAATTCTCAGTGTTCCGGTAGTATGAGTTTTTAAATCTAAGAGTTTTTGTGATAATGATACGGAATTATAGTAATTATCTATAAAAAGCCAATGCCCTTTTAGTAAATACGGTCTCATTAATCGCATTACAATTTGTTTAAGTAGCCTTTTTTGCCTCTGTAGTTTTCATCATGATCTTCTTTGCCTTACATTATTATAAATATTGATTGAGAACGTATCCATCACTTGAAGTTAATTAATAAAACTTTATTCCATAGCGTGTCTTATTGGATTTAAACAAAAGCAAAAGCATTGGTTCGTCTAAAGATAGTTGTTACTTAGTCTTGTAACATTCACGAAAATTTTTGGTTATAAGGTCAATAAAATTATTATTTTATTTTTTCCTTTAGACACTAGTTCAGACAAATATAAGCATCTCAGTAGCTGCTCAATCCTGCGGGCCGACATTGCGTATGAAAATATTGTATGATAGTACAGTGGGTGGCTATATGTAAAAAGTTTATATCTTTGTAGAATTTTACTTGTCGATGGCTTAATCTGCAAACAGGTCAACTCCGTTTTATACAATTTTACAGGAAGACAAAAAAAACTCGATAAAAATAATATGTTTGCAATATCCATATTCAAAAATTCGATTTGGTGCTTGTTTATTTTGCATACGTAATTAACTGAAAAATATGAAAAAATATATTGATTACATACATATATAAAAGATTTTTGGAGATGGCCTATTTAAAAATTAAAAATAAATGGGAGTTGTCCACTTTTCTGTAGATCCTATATTTTGTTAATGTAAAGTAATTTTAAGAGAAAAAAAACATTTTTTTGTCACAAAATATGTTTTAAAGCTTAATAAGTCTTCATTCATGTGGAACATTATCATAGAAGCCCCTGTAATTCACGGGTCCACAACTACATATCAGGTGTGATAAAGGAAACATTAAAAGAACTATGTAAATATCTAACACCTATACTATTCTGTCAAGAATGTACCGTTATTCATCCAAATTTATTTTATCACCTTCATAGTATGCTCCTTCAGAAACGATACACTTACGCCAACGAATAATCCAATCATCAAAACATTTTAAAACGCTGTTTCCGGAATTGAGTTCAGTTCTAGCCGCGAATTCTCCTTTATGTCTTTTACCGATTGAAACAGGTGCCACGAAGTGGTAATTTGAGTTTAAAAAAGAAAGAAGTCGGCTGGAGCCATATCTGGTGAATATGGTGGTTGCTCGATGGTATTTGTTGAGTGTTTGGTCAAAAAGTCGTTCACAATGATGGCCTTGTGCAAAGGCGCATTATCGTGGTGCAAAATCCAAGAATTTTCTTTCCACAATCTGGCCTTTTTCGTCGAATTTGCTCATTTAAACGCCTCATAACGCTCATATAATATTTACCGTTTGACCTTTCGGTAAGAATTCCGAATGCAAAACACCGCGAGAGTCAAAGAAAACAGTCAACATGACTTTGACTGTTGATCGACTTTGGCGTGGTTTTTTCGGTTTCGGTTCAGTTGGAATTCGCCACTCCGAAGTTTGTTGACTAGTTTGCATGTCAAACTCGTAAACCCACGTCTCATCACCAGTAACAATGAATTTCATGAATGTTGGGTTGGAATTGATTCGTTCTAGCATGTCCTCAGTTGTCGATGCGATTGAGTTTTTGGAGAAAATTCAGGCCTTTTGGGACTAGGCGAGCGGCAACATGTTTCATACATACCCAAGTGATCATTTAAAATGATACGGATCGACTCGTGAGCTCCAGAAAGTTCGCCGGCTATCTCTCTCAAAGTTGAATGAGGATTTTCAGTCACTATTTCCCTCACTTTTGCGATGTTAACTTCAGTTGCAGACGTTGATGGCCTGCCAGAGCGAGGCAAATCTTCCATCACCTTTCGACCGCTTTTAAACGCATTGTACCACTCATAAGCACGTGTTTTTGATAAATTCGATTCACCGTTAGCCTTTTGTAACATTTTCAGTGACTCCGAACACGAAATTCCATTGGCGACGCAAATTTTAAGACAACTCTTTGTTCGATGTTTTTGTCCTTTTATGAAATTCGGAATGCAATCAACTGAATGAAGAATCATTTCATTCAAGAAATCAAGAATCATCATTCAAGAATCATTTGTATTTACAGACCCCCTAATAATAAAAAACCAAGTTTTAATATTTTTATTACTCAGCTAGAAAGCATACTTGAAAAATATTCAACAAAGAAAAAAGTCATTTTATGTGGAGATTTTAACATAGACATTCTGAAATCAACAAAATACTCTGCGGAATTCAGTAACTTACTCTTAAGTTACAACATTAAGTTTCAATTTAGGGAACCAACAAGAATACTAAGCAAAACCTGTATTGATAACATTGCACATAATATAAGGGGAAGTAAAGGAGAAATAGCAGAACTTGCACTGTCAGATCATACAGCACAAATTGTCAAATTTCCAGTCAAAAAAAGTTGTTCATTAAAATTTTGGTTTATAAAGAAACGAGACTATTGTGCCGAAAACAGACTACTTTTTGTAAAATACATAAAACAACTTAGTTTTAGTGATGTGTTTGAAACAAACGATCCGAATCTTTCATTCGATAGGTTCTATGAGCTTTTTAGACTAATATATGACCTTTGTTTTCCTATAATAAAGACTAAAGTATATTTAAACATACGACCAAAATGGTTGAGTCGTGGCATTGGACTTTGTAATAAACGCAAAAAAGAACTATTGTGGAAATACAGAACTCATCCTACTACTCCTAATAAAAATATTTTAAAAATGTATTCTAAGCGTTATAAATCTATAATTAAAAAGACTCAAAGGGCACAAAATGACAATTACATTAATAACTCAGTAAATAAATGTAAAGCAACTTGGAATATTATAAATCGCACACAAAATAATTACCCCAAAGAAAGCATAGATAAGATTGCTGTAAATGGCAAAACAATCACCAACCCGAAAATAATTGTAAATGAATTTAACAATTATTTTACTGACGCAGTTAAGACTAAGACTTGCAATGACATTCCTTTAAAATATAAATTGAATTCCATTTTTATAAATCCGACAATTGCAAATGACATCCATAAAATAATAATATCATTAAAAAACACAAGCAGTGCAGGGTACGATGACATTGTTACTATGATCATTAAAGACGTTAGTATGAGTATTTCACCTATATTATCATTTATAGTAAACCTATGCATTGAGAGTGGTACTTTTCCGACGAGTCTAAAGAAAACAGTTATTATACCCATATATAAGAAAGAAGATAGGACTAATATGAAGTTTTACAGGCCGGTAGCTTTAATCCCTGTATTTTCTAAAGTATTTGAAAGGGTTATGTATGAAAGTATATACACATATATGGAAGCCAATAATGTGTTTGCAGAAGAGCAATATGGATTTAGAAGAAGTAAATCAATAAACACAGCAATATATAATTTTGTCTGCAGAGTAGTTAATAATATGGACAATAGAACACCAACTATAGCTTTATACATGGATATGACCAAAGCATTTGATTGCGTAGATCACAACATTTTGTTGAATAAATTATATGCATACGGAATAAGGGGTAATGCACACGAATATATCAAATCTTATTTAAATGTTAGACAACAAGCAACGCGGATCAACCGAATTGATTTCAAATATAAAACTGAAATATGCTATCAATCAGTTTTCAGAGAAGTGAAGCATGGAGTTCCACAGGGGAGCATTTTAGGTCCATTACTATTTCTTATTTATATTAACGACTTGCCTTCTGCAACGAAATACCACATGACTTTATTTGCCGATGACAGCACTATTCTCTTTACTAATAATAACTGGAAAAATTTAGAAAATGACTTAAACGAAAACTTGACAACTTTAATTCAATGGCTTAGTAATAATAATCTTGAAATCAATTTAAGTAAAACTAACATTATGTATTTCAAACAAAGAAAACCTGATCTCATAAATCTTAACGTAAATTACTTAGGTACGTTAATCAAAGTAACCGAGTCGACAAAATTTTTAGGTTTATATATTGATTCTGCATTAAATTGGAAATCACATGTTGACTATGTTTGTACAAAATTAAGTAAATTTTCATATGCACTGTACAATTTAAGAAATGTAGCAAGTGAATCATGTTTATTGTCTGCATACCATGGATATATAGCTTCGACTTTACGGTATGGTGTGATATTTTGGGGCAATTCTACAGATAGGGAACTCGCTTTTAGAGCTCAAAAACGATGCATCAGAGCAATGACAAATTTACAACAAACGGATTCATGTAAGCCGATATTTCAGAAACTAAACATCTTAACATTACCGTGCTTGTATATCCTTGAATGTGCCAATTTTGTGAAAACGAATTTACATTTATTTAAATTTAGATCGCGTGAACGACATAAACACAAACTGTGTATGGTCCAAGGTAAAACTACTTTAATGAGTAGGAGTATTACACATAATGTTAGAAAACGTAAGCAAGTCAGCGACTCTACTCAAAAATTTAAAAAGTGAATAACTTGAGAAATAATACAGATAGACCCCCCCCCCCCCCTTTTAAGGTTTTTTCTCGATAGAGCGTTTGTTCTGCCATAGTTGCAACCGGCGGGAGAGAGGGGGGGAGTGCTTCGACAGGAGAGAATTTACTAGCGCAATACGAAAATTTCGATGAGGGAGTGATGGTGAAGATGATAATGATTATGAAGAAGAATGAATTATGAATGAATTTATTACGGAAACATTTAAAAGTCTCCTGAAGAGTTTTTTGTACCACACCTTGGTGCGTTTACGCTCGATGGGGTACATGGCTAACATCTGGTCTTTCTTATCAACCCCACCCATTATAATATTGTTACCCAATATTAAGGTAGGTTTGATGGATCCTCCGCTAGAATGCACAGCGTTGCCATGACATGTAGAGATCATATAGACCCTATTGTCAGTTTACGACACACTGCGCACGCACGCCGAAGGCGTTGGCCACTCCGTACTGGGTACGGGCTGATACGGTGCGGCATGTCAGGGCGTCTATTTTGTGGAGTTGCAACCGGAAGGAGAGGGGGGGGGGGGGGGGAGTGCTTCGACAGGAGAGAATTTACTAGCGCAATACGGAAATTTCTATGAGTGAGTGGTGGTGGAGATGATCATGATTATGAAGAAGAATGAATTTAATATGGAAACATTTAAAAGTCTCTTAAAGAGTTTTTGTACCACACCTTGGTACGTTTACGCTCGATGGGTTACATAGCTAACATCTGGTCTTTCTTATTCACCCCACCTAACATCTAACTAATTACAATGTATTATATATTTTTACCGCGAATATGACCATTTAATATTTGCCATATGCCTATACCTAAATAAACCTTACTTTTATTTCTGAAATATTGACCGTAACTATAATATAACTACAACTATAACTATAACTATTATTTAATAATATAAAATTAATTGAAGAAAAAATGTTATTTTACGTTGGGCGCTATTGTTACGTCTTTAACATGGCACTAATTAAACTACTTTATAGAGCAAATCATTTATGTTAATGCTATGAATTACAACCATTACTTATTATAACTAAACTAAAAACTAATGTTGGACGCCAGGAGAGTTTTCTAATGGTGTTAATGAGGAACTCTGCCAATCCAAACCGCAGCCCCGGCTGCTCGTAATCGGTGTAATAGTGACTGATTAATTCAGATCTTGTTGGCCCTCAGTGATACGATAAGGGCGTTTCGCTAGGCTACAACAATGATGGAATGATTGTTTATAAATTGTTGTGCAAAGATGCACAGAGTTGACAAGTGATTATTCTAAAACTTACCCCACATAACTTCTGATGACACTGAGTATTATATATGTATTTATTCGCTTGATTTTTAATCCTGTTATTTCAACAATGGATAAAACGATTCTACTATGCATTTACTTAATTGCTTTAGCCACAAAACTCATCTATGCGTATACTAGGTAATAATTTCCAATGTCGGTAACTGACAAATTATTTGTACGAAAGTACGAACTCAACGACAGGTCTGACTTATAAACTTCCTTGACGCACAATGGCCCCGATATTTTATCTTATTCTACTTATATTTTACACTGTACTACCTACTTCAAGTAATTAATCATATTTAGGAAACTTTAAATAATTTTGATATGACCAAAAAGATACAAGGATGAGCTGGATTTGAACCGGAGATCTCTTGAGTAAAGAGCGATGTTCCAACCGTTCGACCAAAGAAGCGATGATATAAGTTACCAATTAGTGCTATTCAAGTGGGAATATTAACGCTCTGAGATTCAAAATAAGTCTTAAGTAGTTGTCATTAGGACTATTTTTGTATAAACACCTTACACCATCATAATATTGTAATCCAATATTAAGGTAGGTTTGAAAGATCCTCCGCTAGAATGCACAGCGTTGCCATGGCATGTCGAGATCATATAGACCCTATTGTTATATCGCCATACCATGACATCTACATCCCCCGAGGTAAGACCAGTTATTTGGCCGGGTCTCATATTCCCCTTGGTGCCTACACAGTCAAACCCTAACACCTTCAGGCGTCAAGCAAGACAAAGCGAATTATAAAAGTTTTCCATCCACAACGTATAACCCTTGTACTCGAGACTGCGTATGAGTCTTAAAACAGTGGCCGGAGCTGATGCGGTTAAAGGGTCTAGCAGCTGCTGCGGTGAGGATCGCGTATGAGCATAAATCTCAAATCGCCATAATTACCCTGTTTAAGACTCACAAATCTCATAGGTTTTGATACCTACCGTGGCAGCTTTGTTGGGAACTAATTGGTTAATCTCTTACCAACCTTTCCACTGGAGAAGAGACTCATCCAGGGCAATATTTTGACCCAGATTATACATAATCTCAAATTTTAAATTCAGGTGAGACAATATTGGCTTAATTTTAAAGTTTTTAAAAAGCCTCGGACTTTCGTAATTCTACCACGCATGTCCTCATTATCATCAAAATGTAAACAATGTATGTAATTTGCCCAGGAGCTTAAAACGGTTGATGGAAATGAGTGCACTATAACCAGGAGTACTGAATATACTAGCGGTGGTGTTCCAGTACTCTTCTAGGCGACTCTTCACGACAACGCCCATGGCAATAATAATTCCAAAGGAAACGTCTAGCCCATTTACACTTGTGGCGTGCCACCGAGCGATACTACTGTAAGGATAGAGATTTTCGGTCTGTAGTTGCTGGAATGCCACCTGCTGCGCATACCTGTTCGTCTCCGAGACCATGTGCTCCATAATTTGTTGATCCCATGTAGCAATGAAAATGCTATAGGCTACACATGCAGTAGTCGGTCCGACGTTGCTCGAGGAGATAGTTTCCCTCGGCGATAGAGCAGGAATTGGCGGAATTGGTAACACTCTCCAGTCAAATTCATTTAGATGATGTGGTCCATTTGTGTCGTGGAATAGCGCAAATAAGTCAGCGGGCGGGGCAAATAAGTCCGCGGGTGGGGCAAAAAGTTACTGGGCGGGGCAACATTACCGGGCGGGGCAATTAAGTTGGCGGCCGGAGCAACTGGAGCAGCCGGGGCATCCCTACAGCATCGAAAGGTGTATCCATGAAGCTGCTCTACACCCGTGGGATCATCGGAGACACCATCTGAATTGGTCCTCATCCTCGTCAGAGTCATCTTCTTCGCTTCAAAATAAAAAATATACGATCGTACGATCGTACGGACGTACACAATCTGGTGGGATCCAAAAAATCTAGCTCCACCCCAAGGTAAAATCAGTTACTTACTATAGTTTAGTGCGAAAGCTATCTGATCATCGCGAAGGCTCTGACGAGGATGGGGACGCTTTGGTGTAGTTGGGTTGGCCGACGCCGAAAAGCCAATTCCACAAATCTGAATCAAAATTTGTTGATTAGCTTGGAAGAAACTATCTTTTGTAGATAAAAAGTAAGATTTGTAAGTAACTTACGCTGATGGCGATGGGACCATCTCATCAGCCACTATTGCTGATGGTGGTGGTGGTGGTGGTGGTGGTGGGGTTGCCGGTGGTGGTGTTGCCGGTAGTAGTGCGGTTGCCGGTAGTGGTGTGGTTGCAGATCTGGATAGAAAAATGAAATTATCATTGGTTTGTATAAGTACAGTAATTATTTGTATAACCATAATAAGAATTACTTACGGTTGCCAGACGCGCCTCCGTTTCGGATGTAAGGTATTGTCTATCTCTAGCCTGGCCCCGTGGTAACTCACTCTCGTCTTGGATATTGAGTCTGAAGTTTAAAACAAATAAATTATATTCAAACTAATATAATAAATGCCAAGTTACTGTCTGTCTGTAAGTCCTGAACCGCTGAACCGATTGAGCTACAATACAGCATACCGATAGTCTACATCCAGAGTAAGGACATAAGCCACAAAATTTTGTTTATACTCCCGGTCCACTGAGCCGTTTTCAATGAAATTCGGCATTGAAGATAGG
Organism: Nymphula nitidulata; assembly: GCA_947347705.1. NCBI lineage: Eukaryota > Metazoa > Arthropoda > Insecta > Lepidoptera > Crambidae > Nymphula > Nymphula nitidulata. The sequence continues at coordinate 16,584,955 of OX374636.1, forward strand.
TCACCGAAATACCGATAGTCTACATCCAGAGGAAGGACATAGGCCGAGCCGAGCATCGAAAATAACAATAAATACAAAAATACCAGTACATTAAAAACACTAGTAAATGGAAAAAACTAACTCCTGAATGTAGCTGGGCCCTGGTCGCCTATTGGGTCCTAGGGCCCGTCGACCACGACCAACCTCGTCCGCGCTCAGCCACCACCAGTTCCTGCACGGCTTTTTCAGTCTCCACTTCCCGCACGGCTTCTTTAGTCGCCTATACTCCTCTACCCTATAAAAAATCCCGCATTCCCGAATTTTCCCAGCTGTGGAGCTGGGAAAATTCGTGTCTGCCACAGCGGACAATGCCAAAGACGTCACAATTGACGGGTTGATATGCATGTCCGCTGTAGCGGGCATTGCCAAATGGTAGATGAAATAAAAACCTCATTTTTTATGTTTTTTAATATGAAACACCACTAAAAGATGCTTATAAAATATTTTTGGCAAGAAAAAAAAATGTAAATGTTTAAAAGTAACAAAAATTATTTCGCGTGGAAGTCTAAAAAACAAATTCTTGAATTTTTCTCAGTGACGAAGCAAAGTCGAATTTGGCACTTATTTCAGAACACTAAGGTTTTCTTTCGGCAGTACCAGCACCGCCCTTCCTCCATAGTTGATGGGACGTGGCCCAAATTATCATATTTTACAGCGCTGGAAGGGCGTTTTGCATTTATTTTTCGTCCGTTTAGCACTGCGGTTTTCGGCCAATAGATTCTCATAGACAGCATATCTGAAGGCTTTGAGTGCCATCTTCTTTTTCTTATCGCCTTCATTCTGCTTTCGGTGGACAAGTTGCTACGAGTTGCGCAAAAATGCCCATGTAGCACGCACCGTCTCGATTTGAACGGCATTTTGTACAGCGCTACTAACATGTCCGCCAAATCCACGCCGCCCATGTCTTTGTTATATTGACGGACAATTTGTGGACACTGTACTTCTATCTTCTTTTTCTCATCCTTTGAGTACTTATCGCATTATTTTCTCGACAGGTTCACTGGCAACAAATGCACAATTTCATTAAAAGGAATTCAGAACGAATATGCTTGCAAGAAAACACCATACAAGATAATAATTATAATACCCGTGATTATAACGAGGGCCACGCATCATTTCTCCACTCCACATTTCTCCACAACATTGAAACTTATCAGATAGTGCTTTTGTAAAAATAATGAGAGATGAAATTGCTGAATACTGTCCTCAAGAAGCAGCGTGTGAGTGGCAAAACCAATATTCGTAGGTACTTACAATATAGAAATACCTTTTAAAAAAATACTCACCGAATCATCATCGGGACGTGGTTTATTCCTATCCAGCATTAGGTAATGCTGCCATCACAGCTTCAAAATCAACGGTTACTTTATTAAGTTGCCATTCTGGGATTTGTGACTTAATTAACTCGAATAAAATCAAATATGCCTCTTTTGTCTGATGCGACATAAATGCATATAGTAATGGAATTAAATTTTTTTGATTACCTACAGTTACTGCCAATACCGCCATGAATGCTAAATATTTGTGCAAATGGTAAAAAGCAATACTTAAGTGTCCCATCCATAAAAAAATGATTCACATTTTTCATAATTTTTCGGCAATCTTCTGAACAAAACACTAAAATTTTCAGGGGTTCATTGTGATAAATTTTGTTGCTTACTCAACAAAATTTCCTCTTTCGTAAGCACACAATAGTTCCGTTATTTAAAAAACGAAAACAGTAAATTGTTAATATTGTCATTATATTTAGAATATCTCACTCAATCGAAATATCGTATGTATGTAGCTGGATCATCCCCTGAAGTACCAGGCTGCCATATCTATGTAGGAGTTGTTTAGCATACTGTTAATTTTATTTATATAATAATCTTAGGGGTACAATAAATAACCTCTGATATACTTATGGTACTTCAGATTGTAAATATACATTTATTTGGTATCAACGGATTATATGACTGAATTACTTTCTCTTTGTTGCATTATTGGTTTAAGGTCGTTTTACTAACATAATAAACTGATAATTTCTACCATGTCCATTAGCGAACACTTACATAAATATAGGCCATTTAAAGAATAGGTCTTTTAGCGAATGAGTCCAAGGTATAACAAGGTATTTTACGAATAGGGTATTTTCAGAATGAGGTATTTCGCGAATAAGTCCTAATACGACTGCAGGTCATTTTACAAAAACGTCCAATATCTACTAAACCCTAAACTCATAAATTTTTTCAATATTTTCTTTGGTTACTTTGTAAAGAAATGTTTTATGTGTTTGACTATATTTGAGTTTCGTTAAAACCCTATTACTAGGCAAGTTCTTTAAGTAGAACTTCATGGAACTAAAGTTTCACTTGTTTTACTATTCAGGGACATATCATAACTTAGTACTTGTGAGAACAGAAACTCCCATTAGTTCTACCGTAAATAACAGGTAGAAGAAGTGGGAATAAAGAGTTCCTCTAGTTCTACTATTCAGTGACTTGTAAAATCGTAGGACTTATGAGAAAAAAAATCCCACTAGTTCTACCGTAGAACTACTCAGTAGAATATATGGGAACAAAGGGTTGGAACCAATTCTTTAGTTGAAGAGCTGTGAATGAAATCAGTTTTAGCTAATTCTTCTCTTCTTTCTGCTTCCACGTCCGTCTGTAGAACTGCAACAAACCACACAGTTTAGACTCTCCCGCTTTACATGAAACCTTACTCCATGACAGTAAGGTTCTTTCAGGTAATGCAGACTCTATCATTGGAAGTAAAATACACTCATATTAAAGTCATTAGGAATCATCAAAGACAAATATTTGTAAATTAGCAACAATAAGATCATAGAGAATGTCTAATGTTATCTGGTACTTGGAGCTCACTAACTTTAACAGTTCACGCATATATATTTATATCATGGTTTCATCTTAACTCCACATGGTGACACATGGCTCAATAGCGTCACCAGCTCAATTCCACTCAATTCAGCTGTCAAATAGTCTTGAAAAGCTATTAAGTTTGAGACCCTTACCAAACGTAATAGAGCCATACAACCAGTAGACCAAATACTTATTACCCTACGGTTCTACACAACAGGCAGCTATCAACGTGTAATCGGTGATATATTCCATGTTGAACAACCAACTGTTCATCGAATAGTGCACAAAGTGACAGCCAAAATAGCTGCTATGAAGTCACTTTATATAAATATGCATATTTCTGAGGAGTTTATTGATGTAGCAAATGGGTTTTATGCTATAGCAGCATTTCCAAGAGTTGTTGGGGCTGTGGACTGCACCCATATCAAAATAAATTCACCAGGTATTTACCAAATATTTATATTTGGCAGAAAATATATCTCTCTATTTAAGTACCATTGTCTTATTGAACATTATAATGTTTTTTTAGGAGGAGCTTAATCTGAAGTATACAGAAATCGTAAAGGATACTTGTCATTGAATGTCCAAATGGTATGCGATGCAAATCGACTCATCAGGAATGTTATAGCAAGGTGGCCAGGATCAGTTTATGATAGTACTATATTTAATAATTCGCCATTGTGTGCCCAATTAGAGCATGGGGATTTTGGGAATATGGTTATTTTTGGAGACAGTGGTTACCCATGTCGCCCTTATTTACTTACCCCAATATTAAACCCCCGATCTCCTGCTGAAGAAGCATACAATAGATCTCAAATAAGTACCAGAAATCCCGTTGAAAGGCCTTTTGGTGTTCTGAAAAGGAGATTACCATGTCTACAAAACGGGATGGGTCTTAAAATTGTGAATATCCCTCCCATTATTGTGGCTTGTGCAGCTATGCACAACATTGCACTTTTGAGGCAAGATGACCTTGGCCTACAAGACGCCGAAGACTCCATACCCTTTCTTGAGGAAGAGCACCTCCAGTTCAGCCCGGTCAAGCTAGTAATGAAAACTCCTTAGCATAAAATTATTGTTTTATTTTACCTTTTAGGGGCAAACTATTTTTGAATGGAGGTATGGCCAATTTCACTTGTCAGAAAACTAAAAAAATTTAGTTGTCTTACAAGTGAAATTGCCCATCCCTCAATAATAATTTTATTTTTATTTTATTTTATTGGTAGATCAACAGTTTTCTATTACAAAAATAAGACAAATAAGTAGAAAATAGTAAACCAGTTACAGATCCACACGAATACACATCGAAATACAGTAGATAAGTAATGTTGAGCAAACAGAGAAAATTTTAATATTAACTCGATAAGAAAAAATTGCACACACCCACCTAGTTTATAAAGCGGCACAATTATATCACTACAAACTAAGCCAGATAAAACCTTATTCAAGTAGAATCTATTGAATTGTTCTTCTACCAAATACTACTTTAAAAGGATATAGTAAAATATAGTATATGTATGTACTTAAAACTAAACACAATAAGGTTCAAGAAACATACCAATCATCAAACGCCTCACTGAATCAAACCCGGAGTTGAAAATGTCGAAGTCAAGCTTGTCGCATAGGTTGTTAAGACATCTGCCTGCACGCAGCAAGTATGTGTTTTGTCTAAAGTTGGTGTTTGAACGCGAAACACAAATAGATTTGAAATTGCGTACTGATCTAGTAGGGACATTCAATTTTAATAATGCCAAAAGCTCGGGAAAATCAACAGTGCTTCTTAATATTTTTTGTAGTAAAATAACATCTGAAATGAAACGTCGGTTTTCAAGTGTAACAAAATGATGTTTTATGCATAACTGAACATAGTTATCAGAACTATAACGCATTTTTGTACGATAGCATAGATATCGGATAAACTTTTTTTGTACATTCTCTAACTTATCAATATATGTAGCATATCTGGGATTCCAAATTTGAGAAGCATACTCCAAGTTACTACGGACTAAAGTACAATAAAGTATCTTAAGAGTCTTGGGGTCTGAAAAATCTCTTGAATTTCTTATAAGAAATCCTAGAGCTTTGGTAGCTTTTGATATTATGGTATTAATATGTTCATCGAATAACAACTTAGAATCGTGCAACACACCAAGGTCTCGCATAGAATATACTCGTTGAAGTGTTTGAAGCCCAAGAGTGTAATTATGAGTAATTAAATTATTTTTACGACTAAATGTCATAATTGTATATTTTATCGGATTAAGCTCAAGCCTATTCTGATAACAATACTCTTCAAGCCGCTTAAGATCATCCTGCAATAAATTTGCTTCACCATGAGAAGATACCTTGGCAAAAATCTTCATATCATCAGCAAAGCTTAAGAGTTTAGATGAATGACAGCATTTCTCTATATCATTCACAAAAATTATGAATAAAAGCGGACCAAGCAACGATCCTTGGGGCACACCGCTAGGAACGGGAACCCAACTTGACATATAGTTATTAACAACCACGGCCTGGCATCGGTTCTCAACATAGGAAATAAACCACCTAAGCTAATTCCCATGGATGCCGACTGACTGCAACTTGGTGATAAGAAGAGTATGCTGGATTCTGTCAAAGGCTTTACTGTAATCAGTATATATAACATCGACTTGGCAACCACCATCCATGGCTTCAGTTATATAACTATTCAGAAGGGTCAAATTCGAAACAGTTGAGCGACCCTTTAAGAATCCATGTTGAGAGGAAGTAAAACAATGGGACAAACTAGAATAAACCTGGCTGTAAATAACCTTCTCAAACACTTTAGCTATTAAGCATAATTTGGAAATAGGTCTATAATTACATATTTCAGATTTATGGCCTTTTTTGAAAACAGGTGAGATATAAGCACGCTTCCAAATAGCAGGCATGTAACACTCAGTTAGAGAGCGTTGAAAAAGACACTTGATTGGCTTTGCTAACGATACAGCACAATTAATAAGAAAGCGGGAAGGTAAGTCGTCCGGGCCAGCTGATTTAGCAGGATCCAATCCTTTTAATAAATTTAAAATTTCCGATTCGGTAACAGAAATATAAGAAATATCGGCGGTACTGTAATTTATAGATGTTGCTAGATTTAAGTTGCTGGGACCAGGGAGTCTGCCGTCATTTGAAAGAAAGGATGATTGAAAGAAGGTAGAAAAGGCATTGCAGATTGATTCACCGGTATTAAACTCTGCAGTTCCAAGCTTCATGTTGCAGGGCATTCGAGTTGAATTTGACTTAGACTTTAAATAGGGTTCTTCTTTATTGAATTTTCCACAGCCCGAATATAGTTTTTATAACAATATTCCTCTAAATATTTGAATCTGTCCCTTAGTACCTTATACGCCTCGAGATCAGCCCTGTTCCCATATACTCTGAATTTACGAGAGTACTTATGCTTTTCTTTAATCATTTTTAACAACGGCGCAGTGTACCATGCCGGGTATTTAGAGTTTGAAATAAACTTGGATGGCACATATTTATCTCTAATCGCATATAACGATCTATAGAAGAAATCAATTGATTCATCAAAACTACGCGACGATAACTCATTATCCCAATCAATATCACTAATCTCCTTATTAATAGAAATATAGTCTCCATGATTATATAAAAATTTCGTGCGTGATTCGCAGCTTAAAGGCTTAAAAATTAAATTGGGAATAGTAATAGTCAATGCACCATGATGCTTATCAATTGTTACTCGCGCCTCAGAACTACAGTCAGCCACACATAACTCCATACTAGATAGTACTAAGTCTAAAGTCCGGCCATAACTATTTAATGTACCGTTATACTGATGCAAATTTAATATATTAATTTCGTCAATGAATGTCGTCTCATCATATGAACAATAGTTACTCGGGTCGTATGATAAATTAGTGATATTACTTGGCGTCCAAATTATATTGCTTAGATTAAAGTCACCCACTATAATAAATTCATCATTAAGATTTGACATAATTACACTATTCAAAGAAGATAAAAAATTACTAAGTTGCTGCGAAAATGTGTGGCCTAGGTTTTCTTTGCATAAATACAGTACACATAGATGAACAAGGGAAGATTGCCCACTACACTTACCCGATGTAAAAGTAATCCAAAGATCCTCTGCCGTAGAATGATAATTTAACCTGGGAACGACACTGATATCCCGACGTATGGCGATTAATACTCCACCCCCCCCCTAGTTAAACCCGTAGCAGAATAATCACGATGACGCCGAAAAACTAAGTACCGCATGTCAAATAATTCGGAATCTAAAATATCACTTAATAACCATGTTTCAGTTATGATTATAATATCGAAAGAACTAGCACAAACATTACGATAGAATATATTTGTTTTTGAGCGAAGCCCACGAGCATTCTGGTAGTAAATATTTAATTTATTTTTTTCTCTCTCCGTAAGTCACACACAAAAACAGAATAAAACCTAAAACAGAATAAAATAGTAAATAATTATCGATATTTGAAGTCCATAAATAGATAATTGAACTAAAAACATTGCAATAAATAATTACCCAATGTTTCAATACGTACAAAAATAAAAACAGGTAGTTAACAATTAACATTACATTTGTGCGAGCAGCGAGGCATGCGTAACAACAACAAGCGCGAGCAAGAAACAAACAAACTCCATTCAATATATCCCTACTTGTTGGTACCGACACCGAACAAAAGAACTGGTCCGGGTGATTAGGCGTAAATGTGGTTCTCAAACTTTTAAAATAAATTCTTAAAGTTATGAAACATTCACAAATAACGTTATAAAATAATACAAATAAATTAGATACTATTCTTAATATGGAACTGGCTAGGATAATTTGTTTAAATCAGATTCCTTAGAAATCACATATACAGGCGACTTATCACTTTTACGAACATGAATCTTTGAATGCTTCACCCACACATAGAAAAAATTTTTGTCTTTCGCCACACTCTTAACCAAAGTTAGTAGCTTCTTATTATCAGCTGTTAGGTGATCGTTCACAAAAATCCTGGCCGAAGAATTTCCGTAACCGATATCCTCAGCTTTGATAGACTTTCTGGCACGTGCAGCGGCTATAAACTCATCCTTTATATATCTATTAATAAAGCTCACAATAATAAGTTTATTCTTTGGGTCTTTAGTAGGTACTCTCGCAATATAATTTATTTGAGTCTTAGGAAATGAATAGCTTATGTAATTGGACAGCCCTTGTACAATCGTGAATAGATTTTCATCCTTTTTCACAGGCACACTCTTGATTTCAATATTGTTGAGGCGTGCCCACTGTTCTCTAGAGGTGTTATCACGCTTCAGAGCCGTGATTTCTTTAATGGTTTCACTCAGATGTTCATGAAATTTATGCACTTCAGAGGTCCTCAGATCAACCGAGCATAGCCTCCCTTCCAGCTCCTCCAATTTCGCACTATTGAAATCGCAAGACGATCTAAAGTCAGAAACCTCTTTTTTTATGGACTTTACGTCCTCCACAATCAAAGGTATGCTGTTCAAATGCCTCTTCATGCCTTGCAGTCTTGGAATAAAAGTTCTAACGTTACCGGAGTAGAAGGAACATCACAGGGACCTGTCACAGCTGCACTCCCACCAGCAGCGTCATCACGGATGAAATCGGGAACATTCACGGGTATCCGAACTGGTGTGGACGGCCCGCTTTTAGAGCCTGCTATCTTGCATTGCGGGCATCTCCATGCTAACTGACGCTCACGGCCGAGTCTACGGTATCCAACCTCAGCAATATTAGCACAACTAAAATCCAGGTGTCTATTACACCCAACGCAGAAGGCTCCGTCATTAAACTCAACACCACAGGCTGAACACTTCATTTTAACCGTAGAATGAGTTTAAAAATGTAACAAAAATTATGAATTAAGAATAAAGTTTTGGGAAACACTGACTTATGCGACCAATTTGAGCGTCTGTAGTCTCAAGCTTACTCAACGTGACTCAAATAAAATAATAATAATAATAATCGTTTATTTGCATGAATACAATTGAGTTACATAGGGATCTTAATAATTATACTAGACATAGTATTCAGCCTGATAACAGGCGTGCAATTTTTGTCATTTTAACTTAACACTAATTTATTTATTAATTTGCTAATTTATTAAATAGTCAACATGATTATATAAATATCAAATCCAAAATCTAAAACATCATAAACGCAAATACAGATAGACTAGAAGAATTTCACAGGGATATCCCAAGTCCTGGGTGGCTCAGTGGTCAGAGCAGTCGCCCGGATTGCGAAAGGTCGCGGATTCGATTCCTGCCTCAGGACGTGAAATTTTTCTAGTTTTATTATATTTTAATTACTAAGTAATTTTTCAAACATTTATAATAATGTTAAAATCAAAAATTAAGAATATTTGAAAGCACCGCCCCAACTTAACCGAATCGTCGGTATTTGTAAAAATACTCGTTTCGGATGTTGAAATAGAATATTTCGACATTGTAGGGTGGACGTTAGCTCATAAACGCAAATACAGATAGACTAGAAGAATTTCACAGGGATATCCCAAGTCCTGGGTGGCTCAGTGGTCAGAGCAGTCGCCCGGATTGCGAAAGGTCGCGGATTCGATTCCTGCCTCAGGACGTGAAATTTTTCTAGTTTTATTATATTTTAATTACTAAGTAATTTTTCAAACATTTATAATAATGTTAAAATCAAAAATTAAGAATATTTGAAAGCACCGCCCCAACTTAACCGAATCGTCGGTATTTGTAAAAATACTCGTTTCGGATGTTGAAATAGAATATTTCGACATTGTAGGGTGGACGTTAGCTCATAAACGCAAATACAGATAGACTAGAAGAATTTCACAGGGATATCCCAAGTCCTGGGTGGCTCAGTGGTCAGTGCTTTCAAATATTCTTAATTTTTGATTTTAACATTATTATAAATGTTTGAAAAATTACTTAGTAATTAAAATATAATAAAACTAGAAAAAATTCACGTCCTGAGGCAGGAATCGAACCCGCGACCTTTCGCAATCCGGGCGACTGCTCTGCCTAAGCCGGAATCCCTGCATGACTATTGTTACCAACAGCTTTCATAACCAAATAAGATAGGCTCAACAGAATGACAATGGTATAAAAGCTATATGTGAAGTGCTACAGGTAGGTTCCTTCTTAGATTATTGGCTTGATAATGGACTTCTTTACAAAGGAGAACAAAAACTACTGGTCATACCTAAGTCTCTGGAAAAAGAAATCATAAAACAAGTACACAGTAAGGGACACTTTTCTATGAAAAAGATGAAAGAGTTATTAAAAGAAGACTATTACATACAAGACTTAGAGAAAAAGCTTCAGGATTTTGTAGTTACTTGTATACCATGTTTGTTGGCAACAAGGAAGGCCGGTAAGGCAGAGGGATATCTTAACCCAATAGAAAAAGAAGGTATTCCATTACATACACTCCACATAGACCATGTAGGACCCTTGACCGACACGAGAAAACAATACAATCACATACTAAGATTAGTGGATGGATTTACTAAGTTCACCTGGATATTCCCAACCAAGAGCACAACAAGCAAATAGACTATAGATAAGTTGAAAATACACCAACAGCACTTTGGGAATCAAGTAAGAATAATTAGTGACCGAGGAACGGCCTTCACTAGTGGATAATTCAGAGATTATTGCCAAGAAGAAAACATTCAACACATCACCATAACTACAGGAGTTCCAAGGGGTAACGGACAGGTAAAAAAGCTACATAGGACTATTTTGGCTATCTTAACAAAACTCTGTATAGAAAATCCATCAAACCTAATTTAAATAGTACCTACAAAAGAAGCATCAACACCACCCCTTTTCACCTTATGATTGGTAAAGAAATGAGATCGAAGGAAGACTTGCAGATCTTAGAACTATTAAGGCCGACCAATATTTAAGGTAGACCAATATGAAGAGAATAGAGAAGATATTAGAATTAAAGCCAAAGAACAATTACTCAAAGTACAAGAAGAAAATAAGATAAGATTTGATAAAAACAGAAAACAAAGTTCCAAGTACATGGAAGGAGATTTGGTGGCCATAAAGAGAACCCAATTTGGTCCAGGGCTTAAGCTAAAACCCAAGTACTTAGGTCCTTATCGTATTTCAAAAGTCAAGCGTAATGACCGCTATGACGTTGAGAAGGTAGAGGGCACAGCAGAAGGGCCTATCAAAACCTCCAGCTCTGCTGATCTGATGAAGCGATGGCCATGCCCAGAGGAAGAGTAAGAAAAAAAAATCTTTTCAAACAGGGTATTAAAATAGGTAAGTAGAATAATCAAATTAGAGATGAATGAAGATGAGGTATGTAAGATGATTCTTAAAACAACTGTAGCTTTTAAATTGTTTGTTTGTAGTAGCTTTTAAATGTATTGTATACTGTTGTTTATAGTGGTTGTAAACAACTATAGCCTTTACTAGATTGTATTTTTGTTTAAAGTGTACCTAAAGATAAACAGTTTTAACTTGTTTCAAAATTATCATGTTTTTGGCTAACCTTAATCTTAGGGTGTACAAGATGTAATGTCTGGGTAATTATAGGCATAGGTAGGTGTCTAAATGTAATTTAGTTTAACATAAGATGCACTCTTTCTTTACTTATGCTTAGAGTAATATTATGTTAAGTAGGTACATAATAACTCAATGAAATGTTGTTACAAAAATAGGATGTTAAAGCATTGTTTGTTTACTCAATGTCACGCCGCTTGAACGTCCCGAACGCCTGCGATAAAAATCAGGGTAGGGTCAACAGTCCGCCGGTTTCCGAGGTAATTCGGAAGTTACTTCCGCAGTTCCGGTGCAGCAAAAAAAAGCTTCTAACTCTCTAACCAAACAACGTAAAAATAAGCAAAAAATACTGTCGTCAAGCTAATTAAATAATGATTCCAATGATATAATAACATTATATACATATCTAATAGTTACATTCTTTAAATTGGATGTGAACTTTCGGAAGGCAGAAATTTTCCTCCAATTTCCATCTTAGTAGCTTATTCTACATCGTCGGTATGAATCCTTATCCTTTATTTTATATCTAATGTGTAGGTAATTTAACTAGCTTTCTACTAATACCACATTAGTGTATGCTTATATCTCCAGAAACACAACAAAAGGAAAAAAGAGCAACCGAATCGAACGGGATCGAACATCATCTCGCTTCGGCCGCGGCGGTCGAAATTCACAAGATGGCGGCCTCTAAGGGCGTCCGCTAACCATATCAAGTGGGTTATCAAATGAAACTCGAAACTAGTTTTCAACTGCAAATATATATATTTTAATAAAGTGAAATTGTTTTTTAAAATTTGTATTTTATTTAATTTTACGATGACTTACGATGATAAAACCTTTAATAACATGTAGTAAAACTCATGAAAAACAATAAAGGTAAATTACAAATAATTAGAAATCAAAATAGTGGTACAGTATCTAGTGTTACAGTAGGATAGTACAGTCGACAGCACATCAAGCGTAACAGTTTTGTAAGGAATTTTATCAAACATGCTTTTTATGGTAGTCCTAAGCTAGGTAATCATAATCATAATCATTTATGGCACTCCAAAAGGTAAAATATATCACGAAATGTATAATACACGAAAAGAGTTTAAGAACAAGTTAAAATGGTGTCAACGTAACGAAAATAAAATTAAGGCCGACATAATAGCTATGTATAAATCAAAAAAGGACTTTTGTAATTTTTGAAAAGAAACAAATAACTTAAAATCTAAATCTAGTGTCCCATTGTCAATTAAGGTATGTAGTAATCAAAGTAGTGATGACTGCAATATACGTGGTAGTATGCGTGATAGGCCTATGTAGGTTGGTGATGTAATATGATGACACCCACGGAGAGAAATAGGGCGGTCAATTGTATTCTTAATCCGTCATCGCAAAACTTTGCAGATGATGTTAAAGCAAAATGAGTCACTTATTGGTGACTGGTCGTGGTCGTGGTGGAAACAGGTTTGCAGATGATGTTAAAGCATACTGAGTCACTTATTGGTGACTGGTCTTGGTGGTGGTGGAAACAGCTTTGCAGATGATGTTAAATCAAAATGAGTCACTTATTGGTGACTGGTCGTGGTGGAAACAGGTTTGCAGATGATGTTAAAGCAAAATGAGTCACTTATTGGTGACTGGTCGTGGTGGAAACAGGTTTGCAGATGATGTTAAAGCATACCGAGTCACTTATTGGTGACTGGTCTTGGTGGTGGTGGAAACAGCTTTGCAGATGATGTAAAAGCAAAATGAGTCACTTATTGGTGTCTGGTCGTGGTCGTGGTGGAAACAGGTTTGCAGATGATGTTAAAGCATACTGAGTCACTTATTGGTGACTGGTCTTGGTGGTAGTGGAAACAACTTATAATGCAGAGGTCTATATTACGTTCAGCGCCCATTCATCCCAGCTCTTCGCGCGGCGTAGTAATCTTGCAGGTAGTGAAATAGTTCTCCTCGACATATAAGTAACTTCTTCAAATGATATAAATACAAGAATATAGGACTTAGGACTGGCTGCAGTAAAGAAGTCAGGGTTATGTATGTAGAAGGGAACTCCAAAAAACTTTGCACATTATGTTAAAGCAAAATGAGTCGTTTGTCGTGGCGGCAGAGAAGTCATGGTCATGTCATTTGTCGTGGCGGCAGAGAAGTCAGGGTCATGTCTGTAAAAGGGAACTCCAAAAAACTTTGCACATTATGTTAAAGCAAAATGAGTCGTTTACCAGTAGAAAGTAACTCTCAATTATCGCAAAACTTTGCAGATTATGTTAAAGCAAAATGAGTCGTTTGTCGTGGCGGCAGAGAAGTCATGGTCATGTCATTTGTCGTGGCGGCAGAGAAGTCAGGGTCATGTCTGTAAAAGGGAACTCCAAAAAACTTTGCACATTATGTTAAAGCAAAATGAGTCGTTTACCAGTAGAAAGTAACTCTCAATTATCGCAAAACTTTGCAGATTGTGTTAAAGCAAAATGAGTCGTTTACCAGTAGAAAGTAACTCTCAATTATCGCAAAACTTTGAAGATTGTGTTAAAGCAAAATGAGTCGTTTACCAGTAGAAAGTAACTCTCAATTATCGCAAAACTTTGCAGATTATGTTACAGCAAAATGAGTCGTTTACCAGTAGATAGTAACTCTCAATTATCGCAAAACTTTGCAGATTGTGTTGTATTCTTAATCCGTCATCGCACAGTCGTTTGTCGTGGCAGCAGAGAAGTCAGGGTCATGTCATTTGTCGTGGTAGCAGAGAAGTCAGGGTCATGTCTGTAGAAGGGAACTCGATTAACAAGGGAGTCGCTTGTGGTATGCCTTGAAGCATGTCAATATGCATAAAGCTACGTTGCACTCCTCGCATTTATAGACAGTCCTCGACGTCTTGCAGTGGACGCAACGCGCTCTTTTGTGATCTGCGGGGGCTGGGAAGTGATTCCGTTCCACATATCGTCGGCACATTTGTAAAGTCGTAGTAGAAGTAGTCGGGGTAGCCACGGTCGTCGTCGTAGTAGTAGTAGTCGAGGTGGTTGCAGGCGGTGGTCGTCTAAAAGTAAGTCGTGGTTCTGCTGTTAAGTCGATCTTTCTGTGAATTTTTAATAAGTCCTCTGCCAATGTTAGTCTGTATTGTCTGTGGCTTATCTTGTGGGAGTGGCTATAAATCACGTAACAGTTGAAAAGTGCCGCGTTAAACAACCTTCGGGACAGATTCTCATACCAGATCGAACGAATTCCCGAGACAGCCTAAGGGTACCGTAAACGTCAGTTTGACCGTCGCGTTTGAGGCATCGCGCTAATAATGGAGAATTATAAAAAATATCTATTATAAGCGTATGCCCCTTGTGAAGTAGTGGTTCTAAGAGAGAGTATACAATTTTGGAGGTTGCGTTTGTCGGTCTCATTTGTGTAGAGTCGCTGCCGTTGCCGTCGTTGTCAGTCGTTGGTATGTCGGTGGGTAAGTCGTCTATTGGCCTGCTGTCGCCGTCGTCGTCGTCGTCGTCGACGGTCGGTCTATTGTCAGTCGTTGTCCTGTCAGGTCCGCTCTTGCCCGTATACACTGTAAACCACCATAGATATCCGCTCTGCGACTCGCAGAGCTCATAGGTCTTGATACCGACCTGAGCTGCCTTCGTCGCTATCTTCTGGGAGAAGCCTAATTTGCCCTCCCATTGAAGTAGCGACTCGTCTATGGCTATATCGCGTTTGGGCATGTAAAGAGTCGAAAATTTGTCGTTCAGATAGTCAATAATCGGTCGTATTTTGTTTAGTTTGGTATTGTCAGTCGTCGATGTGTTGTCAGTAAAGTGTTGGAAAGTTTTAATTAAATAGTATCTGTTGTATGACATAATCCGCCCAAAATAAGGAGTCGTGCTATACCCGTCGTAGGAAAAGTAGGCCTCCTCCTTTACTTTGCGGTACAGACCTTGCAGAATGAGTATCGTCAAAAAAGTCGTCATTTCGTCTCTGTCAGTCGGCTTCCAACGTAGATGTCGGGCATGTCGAGTCGTACTTGTCTGTCTGAGTTGGGTTAGTTTTTGGTCGGCATATCTATTGGTCAGACATTTTATAGTAATCGTCCGTCGGTCTAGTGTCGTTGGTCACGGGAAAAGTGGACCCTGGCGTTCCGGTGAACACCTCTAGTCGTCCATGAAAAGTCATCGGGTCTCTGCTCCAATCAAAGTCTTAACCGGCTGAACGTCCCGACGGCCTGGCATGAAAAAAAATATAGGGTAGTAAGTCCGAGGCTTTTTGAAGACCTACCCCCTAGGTCCCGTGCAGTCGCCGCGGCGCGAAAAAAAAATTCTAACTCTCTAACCAGACATCGGAAAAATACGCAAAAATACTGTCGTCGAGCTAATTAAATAAAAATTCCAATGATATATTAAAATGTATACATAATAGTAGTATATATATACGTAAATTGGCCGACAACTTGCCGCAGGGGGTAAGTCGGTCGTCTCCCGTCCTACATAGTCCCTCTTTATACATAGTCGGTATGAATTTTTCTCCTTTATTTTATAGTTAATGTTTAGGTAATTTAACTAGCTTTCTGCCCGTATAATTTTTATTTTTACAAAATAAAAATTATACGGGCTTTATTATTAAATAAACAACGTTATTTCGTATAAATTTTATATATCTAGCAAATTTATAAGTAAAAATAACTCACCAAAACCGTCGTACATAGCCGCGTCAGCGGGTCGGAACTTCGCACATTTTTAGTGTTGACGACAAAACCTCCTTTTGTTAGTCAATAACTCTTTTTATATTAAATGTTTTCTCTATTAAGTCACGTCATTGCTGTCGGTGCTTTCATATCAATGTCACATCGTCCTATAATTATTTTAGAATAAATTTATTATTTTCAATTGGTAAGTGGCTATTTATTATTATTATCCTCCAACTCCAGCTCCTTAATATTTGGTCCTTCTCCCGTTGTATATAACCAGTGTTTCGTAACTTTTCAAAATTTATTAAAATTGTGCTTACTAGAAGTCAGACGGCAGCGGCCGCGGATACAACTGTAGCGGAAGCCGATCAAAATGTTTTGACGCTAAATATCCCGCCGCCACTTCCGTCTGCCTCCTTGGTACACTTGACGAGCTCGTTCCGCGCCCAGAGGTTGAGATTATTGGCGGACAATGCACGTCGGATTGCTGATCTCAGCAGAAGCCGACAGTGAGCGCTGGTTCGATTCAACTGGAGTTGGAGGCCAATTTAGCCGCACTAGACGACGATGTGGCATCTAAAAGCGATCAAGGGGAAGACAACCCAAATAGGAGAACTCGCGATTGGGTTTCTTCAAGTGCTTTCGGGTCGGCATCCCAAGATTGCAGGATTGCGTCACCAGTGGTCACACCTCCAATAGGTGCCCTTGCCGCGCCTCGTGACATTTATATGGCGGACAGTGTGGTTCCTCGTGCGTCCTCTGCGCGCTGGCACGCATCCTCCGAGGCGCCTTTGCCCGCCGCTCGAACGCCTTCTGGTGCGGTCAGGCACGCGTCCTCTGATGCGCCCTTTCTCGTCCTCGGAAAATATAGCAAGATTATGTAACGCGCTTCGAGGGAGCGCTCGTGAGGCTGTAATTTCACTCCTTGCCCTATCGCAGGATCCGGGTGAAATAATAGCGGCCCTTGAGGAGCAATTCGGTCAGCCAGAACTACTGATACGACACCTCGTCGCAGAAGTAAAGGCCTTGCCTAAATTGTCATCTTCTTCTGATACCTTTAAGGAGCTGCACCAACTTTCTAATGTATTACGTAATTGTGTTTCAAGTATTAAGATTTTGAATTTGGTAGAGTTCCTTGCCTCCCCAGAGATGCTTCAAAATGTAATTTTAAAACTCACACCGTTATTGCGTGAGAAGTGGGTCGACTACGCGTATGCTAATTGTACGGAACCTAAATCAAAGTTAGAGTTGCTATCTAATTTTTTAGCCCATCAATCCCGAATTCATTTACGTTTTGGCATTCTAGAGAAACCCATTGAGAAGGCGCGCACCCATAATACCTCAGACACTTGTTACATGTTGAAGCCCTCCCCTTCAAAAAAGATTACAACCAGGCCAAATAATAATGTATCAAAGGCAGCCTCATCTACTAATATATGCAAATACTGTCATGACACTCGTCATGACGTTGTCACGTGTGGAAAATTTAGTGCTCTGACATCATCTAATAGATATCACTGGGCTATTAAAACTAAAGTTTGTCGAAAATGTTTAAAAAGAGGTGGTCATTTGTATCGTATGTGCAAAACTGTTTGTAATGTCAATAATTGCGGTCGTAATCACCATTCACTTCTGCATATAGATGGAGGTGATGTTAACTACATAGAAACATCGAAGTCTGAACCTGAGCCTGAGTCGGAGGTGTTCGTCTCTCACGCAAGCAGCACCAGCCATGGAGCCGACGTAGCAGCGGCCCGTTCTAGAAGCCTACTGAAAGTCATTCCGGTAACTGTTTCCGGTCCAAAGGGTGAGATGAACATTTTCGCGTTGTTTGATGATGGTTCCACTATCTCGCTGGTCGATAGTAGTATTGCAAAGGCTATTGGGGCCGACGGTCCGAAGGGTCCCATTATGGTAAATTGTATTAGTGGCTTATCCAAAGAGACTGAAGCGTCTTATGTTAGTTTTCGAAGTAAAGGTCGCCGTAATTCTGAGTCGTTTACCCTTGACCAAGTTCGGGCGATCCCGAACCTTGGCATCGCTGGTCAATCGATACCTAGTACTGATTATTTGCGTTTTCCTCATCTGGCATGCTTGACCCAAGAGTTGTCTAATAATGCAGCTAAGCCTATGTTAATCATTGGGATCGACAACTGGCACCTGTCATTACCGCAAGCCGTTAAACGAGGACCGCGAAATCATCCTGTAGCGATTAAGACAGCTCTTGGATGGACTGTGTTTGGTAAATTACCGGGAAAACCATTAGAATCTGTTCATCATAGTTCGGTGACTGAGTTCGAATCCCTAATAAAGGATCACTTAACTTCAACTTCAGCAGATTTGTCAGTCCCGCGCCCTTACCGATCCAAGTCCTCTCAGAACGTAAAGTCTCAAATTCATGTTGCGTTTAATTTATGAATATGGGTTTGTCAAAGTGTACCTTATAGGCGGAAAAGCGCGTGTATCACCACTGAGGCTAAAGCTGCACGGTGCCCTTATGGCAGCTCGTTTTGCAAATTATGCCCTTAGGCCGCATCGGTTTATCGGTACCAATTCTCTGACCGTACTCAAATGGATCCGAAGCGACGCTCGTTCTTTTAAGCCATATGTAGCCCACCGAATCAGTGAGATTTTAGAAACCATGGAGGTAGCCTGCTGGCAGTATGTTTCTATAGCTTTGAACGTCGCCGACGATGCCACGCGCGGTCAAAAAACTCTAAATTCTACTTGTCGTTAGTTCTTCGGGCCCACTTTCCTGTTTTCACCTCAAGAAAATTGGCCCCAGGAACCTATAGCTCACGTTGCGCCAATTTTCGAGGAGTTCTAACAGATCAGTTGGAGACCTCGCTCTTACCCTCAACGGTAGTAGCTGACTGTGACCGTTTCAGTGAATGTTCCGTTTAGTAAGAGCAACGCCGGCGTACATTATGTGCTAAAATTTTTTTGGTTCCTATTAGAAAACGTCAAAATTCTAAATTATCTCGAATTATTCCTGCCTCCGCCCCCAAGCTCAAAAATTTTGATTCACTCTTGACTTCTCAAATACTGGAGGCGGAAAGGCAGCTCTTCGTTTAATCTCAAGTGGATTCTTTCAAGGAAGAGTTCATCAGATTATCGGCTCGTCTTCTTCCAATGAAACAAGTTAGACTGGAGAATTTCTCCTTATTTTTGGGAAAAGACGGGCTTATTTTTATGTGGCTTAGTGGTAAAATTGGTAAAATTGTTGAGGCTCCGACGCAGGAGGTTAACCCGCTTATCTTGGATGGTCGTCACCCTGTGGTTAGAATTGATAGGGTACTACCACAAAAATTTGGTCACGGGAACACGGAAACCTGCGTGGGCAGTTACATATTTTAAATTTGCGGCCCTCAGTTAAATCGGTAGCCAAACAATGTCGTATTTGTAGAGTCAGAAAAGCTTTGCCGCCTGTGCCCCAGTTTGGTGATTTACCGGAAGGCAGATTGGCTCATCATCGCCGCCCATTTTCTTTTGTCGGTCTCGACTATTTCGGACCGGTGGAAGTCACAGTGGGACGCAGACGGGAAAGGCGTTGGGTAGCCTTATTTACGTGCCTGACGACCCGGGCTGTCCACTTAGAGATTGTTGGCAACCTGTCCACTGATGCTGCGATTATGGCCCTGAGGAGGTTTATCTCTCGCCGTGGTACTCCCCTGAAGATCTTTACCGATAACGGCACGGCTTTTGTCGGAGCGAGCAGGAAGTTGGAAGAAGTGTTCGATTTCGCTGCAACAAGGAAAATCGAATGGGCATTTATCCCGCCTTCGGCACCCTTTATGGGAGGTTCCTGGGAACGACTGGTGCGTTCCATCAAGCAGGCACTATCAACAACTCTAATTGAGAGGGCCCCTAGAGAAGAAGTTTTGGCGACGCTGCTATCTGAGGCCGAAGCATTGGTCAATTCTCGGCCGCTTACTTACGTTCCGGTGGACCCCGAAACACTGCAAGCTCTTACGCCATTCAACTTCTTGCTGGGGACTACATCAGTGGAACCTTCACCCATGTCATGCACAGACCACGATCTCGTTCGAAGAGTGGACTTCAAGCGGCCCCTCCGACTCACAGAAATCTTTTGGAGTCGTTGGATGAAAAGTTATTTGCCCAGCCTCGTTCCCAGGCGTAGTCAGCAGAGCGACCGTGTCCTTCAAGTTGGGGAGCCTGTTCTTATTTGGGATGAGAACCTGCCTAGAGGAGTATGGCCACGAGGAAGAATAAGTAAAGTATTTCGGTTGTGATGGTAAAGTCCGGGTCGCCGAGGTTTTAACTTACAAGGGAATACTTAAGAGGCCAATAAGGAAATTAGTACCTCTCTTGCTGGAGGAGTATTTGTCGTCGCCTTCTTGAATTTGTGTCTTACACCGGGGGTGCCATGTTGACGACAAAACCTGCTTTTGTTAGTCAATAACTCTTTTAATATTAAATGTTTTCTCTATTAAGTCACGTCATTGCTGTCAGTTCCATATATCAGTATGTCACATCTTCCTTTTAATTATTTTAAAATAAATTTATTATTTTCAATTGGTAAGTGGCTAGTTATTATTATTATCCTCCAACTCCAGCTCCTTAATATTTAGAAAAAACACTATTTAAATGGTGTAAATAGTATGTTCTAATGATATAAAGCCTGTTTAATGACAAATATTTTGATGTAAAATCAAGATTATCCACAACACTTACATAAATAACACAATAAAAAACATTAACACACGGCACAGATGACGGCAACTTGTCACAGGTAAAAAATCTGAACTTTTTTGTTTCGTTTCGTTATTTCGTTGTGGTGCAACCATAAATACGGGACGGCAAAGGGACCGTTCCGTTATACAGCTATACCCTTAAGCTTGATATTAGCGTTTAGTTTTTGCTGATCCGATTTTTGTGGAATTTTTGAAAAATAAAAATGTGCGCGTGGTCGGCGTGGACTTTTCGCGCGTTTTTTCTTGGTTCCTCTAGTACCCATGGACTGTTGGGGTTTAGGACGTCGGGGTAGATCTGTCCTCCGAACGTCCTCTGTCGTCGCTTAAGTTCTTATATGTAAGTCTGAAGTAAGCTCTTCTTGGCGGACCATAACTGCGTCCGCCGCCGAAAGGCAATTGTCATCCGCATGCTGCGTCAGTGTTGTCCGAGGCTGAGGGTAATTAATAAAAAGGTCCTCGGTATTGTGGACCGTTACGTCCTGGTCCTGGTCATGATCATGGTCGTCTTCGTCACTGTCAATAACTGCCGTCATAATCCAATCCATCACGAAAGGTTCGAAATTCGGGTCCAACACCGCTGAAACCAAAAAACATGCATATCTAACATACCACCACCACCACCACTCAAGAAATTGTCCATGTATTCTTAATTTTTGATTTTAACATTATTATAAATGTTTGAAAAATTACTTAGTAATTAAAATATAATAAATTATTATATTTATAATTATCAAAAATTAAGAATATTTGAAAGCACTGCCCCAACTTAACCGAATCGTTGGTATTTGTAAAAATACTCGTTTCGGATGTTGAAATAGAATATTTCAACATTGTAGGGTGGACGTTAGCTCATAAACGCAAATACAGATAAGTAGACTAGAAGAATTTCACAGGGATATCCCAAGGCCTGGGTGGCTCAGTGGTCAGAGCAGTCGCCCGGATTGCGAAAGGTCGCGGGTTCGATTCCTGCCTCAGGACGTGAAATTATTCTAGTTTTATTCTATTTTAATTACTAAGTAATTTTTCAAACATTTATAATAATGTTAAAATCAAAAATTAAGGTTATTAGATAAGTTGCAAAAGGACTCGAACTATTATTATGGTCTCTATAAAAAAAAGGATACATCAGTAAGAAAAAAGAAGTCGCTAAATTAACGAACACTAGGATAATGACAATTTTAAAAGAATTAGTGAACCAAGAATTAAGCGTGGGACACTGCATAGAAAAACTATGTAATTTGTAAACTAATTTAATATGTTATTTAAACTAAACATACATAAATTATGAATACTTGTATTAGGGAATTGTAAAGATAAACTAGCTAATCACGTACTTATAAGTTTGTTATGATGGTTTCTTTACTCTGGTGTTTCTTTTTTGTTTAAATAATTGTTATCATTTGATGCTTAGATTTACAGGTATCTGATAATCTAAATTATTAATTTTTTGTAGAGATTGTGAAGAACTAGCTAATCACTAGCTACTTATAAGTTTTGTAATATGTATTCTTTACTCTGGTATTTTTTTTTTGTTAAAATAATTGTCATTCGATGCCTACATTTATTACAGTTATCAGATAATCAAAATTATTAGTGAATCACTAGCTAATCATGAGCTACTTATAAGTTTGTTAAGATGGTTACCCTGGCATCTCTTTTTTGTTAAAATAATTATCACTTGATGCTAAGATTTACAGGTTTAAGATATTTAATTACAAAATTATACGATTTGGCCGAAATATCCCTTAAGTTTTCAGTAGGAGACATTTGGCCCCATCTTCCAAACTGATTTTTGTAAATGATAAAATTTGATATATTACTTAGGTTATTTAATAAAGAAACGTTGTATAATAAAACCTTTAGACATTAGAAGATTCTTTTTATAATTGAAAGAAGGTTAACAGTCGCAACCGCTAGTAATCATACGAAAACTATTTATTAGTGGTAACCACTAGTTACAAAATATTGAACAATTAGTCTGACTATATCAAAATCCTTATTTTGACTTATTAAGGCATTTCACTGTAGTGATAAGTTTATAAAGAAATAAAAAAATCAGACTGATAATTGGACGCAGTTAAATAGAAAGGACTCAATCCACACTTTGGCCAATATTGAGATAGGTACGCCATCGCACTCCTGATAGTCAAATCTATAATGTAGTGAAAAATCTATTTTTAAAATATACCCAGAAACTAAGTTTTTTTACTACCCCGACTCAACCCACAATATGAAGAGCACACAAATTGTATTTGCTGAATGAATTCAGGCCACTTGAATTGTTTCTGATAAACGTATATATCTATGGGTGTGTGTCCATAAGACCAATAAACCAGAATAAACTCAAACAGTTTGGATCTTTTCTAAGAATTTGTTTTTATTTTAAATGTAATTTAATCAAATAACTAAAATGACAAACAGGTTAGGTCGTTTCTGAGTTATAAGTTTACTCTAACAAAATATTGCTTTTGTTTAACAGAAACGACTCAAAGCACTTGAGATATTATATTTCAGAAAGACAGCTTTAGATGAACTGCACATTTAATTATCAAATAACTAAATTAACCCAGGCAGGCTGAGTCGTTTGTTAGGATTCAATTAAATGATCTATACAAATACATTTAAATAAACTAAAACACCTTAGACTCTTAGAGCATTTGTGTTATTTTTTATTTAAAACGATGCAAAACGTAAGATCTGCGTAAAACTTAATTTCAAATAAATGATTAGTATTTTTATTATTGTTTTTTTATGTATCAAATATAGTAACATTATGTAAATAGATTTCAGGATATCAAGCGAAATTTGAGTCCTTACCATTAAACTTAAGTTTGTTAAGACAGGTATTTTTTGTAACTTTCTCGAAAAGGACTCAAAACTACCCTTTGATTGGAAAATAAGTTATAAAATAAAACAAAAGAAGTAAATTGGTTAAAAAGTTATTTATTTTTTATCTTTGACCACAAAGCAAGCGAAATCACGTCAATACGCACATTATTCATCTATAACATGAAAAAAACAGCGCCAAAATAAACGCTCATATCAATTTCTTTCATCCTCCTCCAAGTCAGTGAATAGTAGCCCCATATCCATCGATATCCTCGTTGATATTGTTATTTCCCTTAAGGTTATTATAAAATGCATGACAGTCTTCAGGTATTAAACTAAACATAGCTCTGAGATCCTCGAGCTTTGCTTGAGGAATAAATTTTCTCTGAGGCCAAAGAAGTTCAAAATCTTCTTCTGAAATCTTTATTAAAACTCCTTTAATTCTATTTGACAGATCCAACTTTTAAATATATCTCCACTCTTTGACGTCATAGTAATTATGTATTGTTCATCTTTATTTAATAAAATTTGTTTAGTTTTTAGCCAGTCTATCTTAACTTTATTTGTACATACCATTCTATTAGGTTGGGGAAAAAGTCTTTTCGCATTATAGTATGTATGAACTTGTAATAAAATCTCTTTGGCTGTACTACTTGTATCTGGCTGGTTTTGGTATTATTAATAGTTTAGATTTTAAAAAAGATAATTCCAAATTTAAATTAGGAAAATGTGTGTTTTTCATTTGTTTTTCGTACTGTCAAGATGAGTGACTCTAATGAAGAAATTAGATACATTTTAAAATTTTACTACAAAAAAGGTAAAATGCCACGCAAGCTGCGAAAAAAAATTGCGATGTTTATGGACCTAGTGCAGTGTCTGGGAGAGTAGCACAAATTTGGTTTAAGCGTTTTCAATCCGGCAATTTTGATGTCAAAGATGCACGTCGGTCTGGTCACCCTATTACGGATAAAATTGATGTCATTTTTGAAAAACTGGAGCAAGATCGGCATGTCAGTAGTTACGACGTAGCTGAAGAACTGGGAATTGACCACAAAACAGTTTTAGCGCATTTAAAAAAAATGGGTACACAAAAAAGCTCGATATTTGGGTACCCCACGAGCTAACTGAAAGAAACCTAATGAACCGTGTACTCATTTGTGATTCTTTATTACGACGTAATGAAACCGAACCATTTTTGAAGAAGCTGATAACTGTTGATGAAAAGTGGATCACGTACGACAAGAACGTGCGAAAACGGTCGTGGTCAAAAGCCGGTCAGGGTTTACAGACTGTGGCGAAACCCGGGTTAACTCGCAATAAAGTGATGCTGTGTGTGTGGTGGGATTGGAAGGGCATTATTCATTATGAGCTGTTACCACCAGGCAGGACCATCGATTCTAAACTCTACTGCGAACAACTGATAAGATTAAAGCATGAAGTTGAGAGAAAGCGGCCGTAATTAATCAACAGAAGGGGTGTGGTTTTTCATCATGATAACGCTAGACCTCACACATCTTTAGCCACTCAGCAAAAATTAAGAAAGTTTGGCTGGGAGGTGTTAATGCATGTGCCGTATAGTCCTGAACTTGCACCTTCAGATTTCCACCTGTTTCGCTCTCTTCAGAATTCTCTAGGCAGTGTCAGGTTAACATCACGAGAGGACTGCCAAAACCACTTGTCGCGGTATTTTGATCAGAAGCCCCAAAATTTCTATAGCAATGGGATCATGTCCCTACCTACAAGATAGCAAAAAGTTATCGAACAAAATGGTACCTACTTACTTTAGTTAAATGTAAATAAACTTTATTAAAAAATGTTTTGAATTTTCTTAAAAATGCGAAGAAACTTTTTCCCCAACCTATTATTAACATTTTTTAAAAAATTTTTGTACTTAAAAGTCTTCAGTTTTCATTCTAGTTACGTGAAGTGGGTTTTTTTAGCAATTTTCATTATTCTTAATTTTTGATTTCAACATTATTTTTTTAACAAAAAAAAAAACAAATATTAAGAATATTTGAAAGCAGTGCCCCAACTTAACCGAATGGTAGGTATTTGTAAAAATACTCGTTTCGGATGTTGAAATCAGGGACCGATTAATCCGCTATACGGCTGTAGCGGTATCCATACAAACCGTTTTTTTTAAACATCCGTATGCAGGATTTTCAACTATGCTCTTGTCTTAAGCGGTATTAAACCGTTTGATCCTGCTGCGATGATAACCGAAAGAGACAGGAAAATTAGTGGGAGGTGCCGGGATCAAAGCCGTGAGAAGCGATGTTTACTTTCATCAGTGAATTGTTATGGCTTGATTAGCGTCGTAGCATTACTGTGCAACATTAATTTTGTTTTTTAATCGTTATTTATAATAATTACAATGACAAGTCGTGATAATCGTATATCTACTGGTGCCAAACGCAAACATATCCCCGAAACTGAAACGGATACTGAAGAATTTTTCATACGACATACAAAATCTGCTCAGCGATATGAAACTTCTCAGCCATTTTTTGACTCAGGCGGTGATGAGGAATTGATAACCACATATTTTGCGGGCACGGTTACATCGAATGGTTAGTACCTACCTATTTCATATGTACCTGTCTAACGTGTTACGCTTTAATGCGTGTAGCGACACATCTCCACACATCTCCACACAAGTCCACCAAAAGGTGTACGTACAAAAGTACATTTTTATTTTTGTGCAATAAAGTTTAAATAAATTAAATCATATTTACAATAAGAATGTCAGCTTTGCATGTATTTACATTATACAGTATGTTTTTAGAATTTTTGCCTGTCTGTGTTTAGACATGCATCAAATTAAAATCAAAAGTACTGAATAGATTTGAGACTTTATTTTAAGCCACTCAAAAGTGACGTCACAATTGAGTATTCCCATACAAAATCTATGGAGACATCGCGTTTTGACAGTGCATAAAAAGTATGTCAATTGATTGGTGGTGTCATCTATAATGAGATATGAGTCATTGAAGTACCTAAATGCGCTGGTGGCGCTAGAACGCTTTGTGGTCGGGTTCTGCATTCTAAACTATTCTAACTTTTCAGAAAAATCCACAAGACCAAAAAATGAATCTACACCGACAACCTTAAACGAGCACGAGGCTGATATGAAATTAGAAAAAATCTTACTTGAAACTAATCAGCTTTTCGCTAAGATAATTGCTAATGAAATGTTAAGAATATCTCATAATTATAAATTTGATTGCATGCAAGAAATACGTCGAGTTATAAAAAAGTAAAGTGACAAATAATTAAAAACATTTAATCAGTCATAAATTACTCGTACAGATTATGATTATAAATAGTGTGTCGTACGATAAAGAAACACTCGTTTTGACATGAATTAATTGTATTTTCTTTAATTATTACATTGGCGAACATACCTCAAAGCAATCCAACCAGAGAGAGAGGGAGCATAGATAACACATATTTTATTAGCTTTTTAAATGACAGTAGCCACAGAATAAATTAGAAAGTAATACATCACAAATACTCCCCCCTATAGATCTAATTTCACAGGAGCTTTTACAACTCTATTAGAACGTCTAACACTTTCAACTTTTGGACTTTTAATAGTTGAACTAACATTTTCATTATAAAAATTATTATTCTTAACAACAGGTTTAGATTGAGGACTTATTGACTTATCCAAATTAGGTTTAGAAACAGTTACAGGTTCAGTAGAATAAGGTAACACATTGCTTTCACTCAGTAAAGGAATATCAACATGTTCAGAAAAGTTATCTTGACATACAGGTTCAAAAACAATGCTATCATCTTTCAGAACATTATTACTTAATGATTCTTGTACATTTTGAAATCCAGAGCTAAGTATTTGATCTAAATGTCTTTTCCAAATTAGATTTTCATCTAACACTTTACATAAATATGTTCTACGACCCAGTACTTCCTCAATTACAGATTTTACAAACTGTTTTTTGTTTGGATTTCTATAATCCCTACAGAACACAATATCTCCTTCCCTAAATGTTTCCTGTCTATTTCCACCTCTAACCTTTTCCTCTTTTTGCTTTCCTATTGCTAATAAATCTAATCTACATCTTAATTTCCTTTGAAACATTAACTGTGATGGACATACTCTTGTTGTTACATGAACAGAGTTTCTATAATGAAACAGATATCTATTCATTAATGTTTCAAATGAAAGATTTACATTCTTCTTATCTTTTATAGCTTTCATTAATCCTAACTTAAAACTTTTAACACAATTTTCAGCAAAACCATTTGTTGCTGGGTGAAACGGTGGAGATGTTTCATGTTTCACTCCATTTTTGTTGAGAAATTCAGAAAACTCTTTTGATAAAAATGTCATGGCATTATCAGTCACAACTACTTTTGGTAGTCCAAATCTAGCAAAGCATTCTCTAAATTTTTCAACAGTATGACTCGAATCTATACTTTTCATAATAAAAGCCTCTGGCCATTTTGAAAAAGTATCAACAATAACTAAAACATTTCTACCCTCTATCGGACCTAAAAAATCAGCATGTATTCTTTCATACGGTGCCTCAGTTTTTGGCCATGGTATAATTGTTGATTTTGTAGGTTCGGGGCGCATAGACATACAAACATTACAAGTTTTGACAAAGTGTTCAATCTCTTTATCAAGATTTGGCCACCAGAAATATGACCTTGCATTACTTTTCATTTTGACTATGCCTTCATGTGTGGCGTGTAGTTCATTTAACAATATATTTTGCAATTTTTTAGGAATAATTACCCTGTAACCCCACATGATTACCCCATTTTCTACATATAATTCATCTTTTCTTTGAACAAAAGGTTTAAGTGACTCATTAACACTATTTGTAAAACCGTATCGAATCATATTAAAAACCGCACTCAACAATGGGTCTTTTCTTGTCTCATATCTTACTTTATTTAAGTCTGTAACATTTTGATCTTCTACAAAATTAATGTAATCATAATTTTTAGTATTGATATTCTCCTCAGTTATAGGTAGTGGCAATCTAGATAAACAATCGGCAATTACATTATCTGTGCCTTTTATGTGTGTAAATTTATAATCAAAATCAGCTAAATATAAAGACCATCTTTGTAGTCTTCCGGCTGCCATTTGTGGTAAGCTTTTATATTCACCAAAAAGTGCTTGTAAAGGTTTATGGTCTGACAAAATCTCAAATTTTGTACCGACTAAATATTGGTATAACTTATTAACAGCCCAATAAATAGCTAATGCCTCTTTATGTATCATTGAATAGTTTTTCTCTGCCTTGGAATATACCCTTGATATAAAAGTGATGGGTTTCACAACCCCATCTGGCATAATATGACTTAACACAGCACCCACTCCATTGTTTGAAGCGTCACAGGCTAATCTCAAAGGTAACTTCCTATCATAATGGACTAAAATTTTATCAGAAACAATTTCTTTTTTAATGATTTTAAAACTATTTTTACACTCTTTTGACCAAATGAATTCTTTATTCTTCTGCAATAAATTATAAATTGGCTTTAATATAATAGATATATTAGGTATAAATTTTGCATAGTAATTCACCATACCTAACCATGACCTAGTTTCAGAAATATTTTTAGGCTCTGGTGCTTTTGTTATGCCATCTAACCTAGAAAAATCTTTTCTTAACCCCTCCTTGGAAATTAAGTGCCCTAAATATTTAATTTCGCTCTGAAAAAATACACACTTATCTTTATTCAATCTGATACCTACTTCTTTAAATCTTTTAAAAACCTCTTTTAAATTTTGCAAATGTTCTATGTCATTTTTCCCTGTTACCACCA
The DNA here is from genome assembly GCA_947347705.1 of Nymphula nitidulata. Classification (NCBI taxonomy): domain Eukaryota; kingdom Metazoa; phylum Arthropoda; class Insecta; order Lepidoptera; family Crambidae; genus Nymphula; species Nymphula nitidulata. The sequence continues at coordinate 16,614,399 of OX374636.1, forward strand.
CATCATCAATGAAATTTACTACTCCTTTGGCCCCTAACAATATTTTCTCTAGCTTTGCCTGAAAAATCGCACTGGCAGCCTTTGTGCCATAAGGAAGTCTATTTAATTTGAAAATTCCTTTTGGTGTAGACCAAGCAAGTAATTTACCTGTACTTTCACTTAAAACTAAGTGATTGAACGCGTTTCTCAAATCTAAACGACTAAACTTTTCACCTCCTTGTAAAGCAGAAAATATTTCATCAATTCTCGGTAATGGGTGATTCACATCTTTCAAAAATTTATTCACTGTAATCTTATAATTAGCACACAGTCTTAACTGGCCATTGTCTTTGATAACCGGAACCAAAGGTGTTCCCCAATCAGAATTTACAATATTTGAAATGACCCCTTCTTTTTCTAATTTGGTTAACTCCTTGTCAACCTTGTCTTTAAATGCATATGGAATCGGTCTAGGTTTAGCAAAAATAGGTTTACAATTTTCTTTCAATTCTAACTCTATTTCATCCCCTTTAATTATGCCTAATTCACTCTTGAAAACTTCAGAATACTCTTGTAAAATACTGTCTAAATTAGGAACATCTACCGAATTTAATGAAAAATTTTTCATCCTAATATCAAAAAGCTTTATCAGATCACGACCAAACAGATTTCTACAACCATTTTGAACAATTAATAATGAACAATTACACATTTTATTATTTAACTTTAACACAACTGAAATTTTTCCCAATGGTTTTAACAATTCACCACTATATGTTTTTAATTCTAAATCAGTTTGTTGCAACTCCACATTATGAAATTTTTCCTTATAAAATTTTCCAGGTATACAGGACACTGCTGCACCTGTATCCAGTTCCATAGTAACCGGTTTTGAATTAATATAACACTTCAGCATAAAAGGTGAAATATAATTGATGTCACTCTTTTGTGATATAGTAAAAATATCAATGGAATTTTCCTGAGTTTCTAAATTATGTGTTTGTTTGCTTTTGCATACTGATGCTAGATGCCCTATTTTATTGCAATTTTTACACTTATAAGTTTTGTACTTACATTTAGCGAATGAATGGTTTGATTTTCCACAATGAATACATTTTAATTGATCCTGAGTTCCCTTATCAGGCCCCTTACCTTTAAACTTGGTAACCTTATTTACTGGAATAAATTGTTGTCTCGCTGACTCTTTATGTAACGCAATCTTAAGCAATTCTTTTATGGTTTTCGTCACTGGTTCCTCGCATAACCTGTCTTGTAAAGGTCCTGGTTTTAAACCTGTCACGAACTTATCCTTAACCCGTTCATCTGCCCCTTGCTTGAAGTTACAATCAGCTGCTGCTTCTTTTGTTCTTGCATACCACTTTGATATGCTTTCACCATCGTGCTGTTTTAAATTGTCAAATAAAATGCGTTTTCTAAAATGCGATGTCCTTACTTGAAATCTTAATTTTAACGCCTCTTCTATTTCTTCGTATGATTTTTCTTTCGGTAGTTTTGGATAAACCATATTCTTCAAAATTTTGTAAACATTTTCATGCAAAGAAACTATTAATGTTGACGTCTGCCTCTCTTTAGGTATTTGATTCGCCAAAAAATATTGCTCCATCCTTTCGAGGAAGCAAGAGATATCATCTCCTTCTTGATATTTTAAATATGCCGTATTGGAAGTCACTGAAGCCATCTTGAATTACGGTAGGTAATACAAGCCGCGTAAATAATAAGTAATGTTCCGCCGTGGAAACTTATTTCTCCAATCCAACTTTTATCTTTTACCTCGTCGCCATTTAGTGTGTCGTACGATAAAGAAACACTCGTTTTGACATGAATTAATTGTATTTTCTTTAATTATTACATTGGCGAACATACCTCAAAGCAATCCAACCAGAGAGAGAGGGAGCATAGATAACACATATTTTATTAGCTTTTTAAATGACAGTAGCCACAGAATAAATTAGAAAGTAATACATCACAATAAACATTATAAAAACTGTTACTCTTGATTTTAATTAAACAAATCCTTGTTACTTCTAATAACCATTATGTCTTCCAGCACACTGGGACTTAAATTAGTTCTTGCTGGCGACAAAATAAATTTTAAAGAAGAAAACAGCCTTTCTACTGATGTCTGAGTAGCTGGCGCAGCTAAAACACATAATGCCAATTCAACCATTGCAGGGGAAGATAGCTTTGTGCTCCAAAATGTAATAATATTTTCCTTTGATGAAAGCCTGAGTAGAGTTCTGATTTCCTGTACCATACAATCAATAGCGGTAATGTTACGCTAGCGCTGTAGTCCTTTTTCTAGTTCAGTTTGTTTTAAAATTTCTTCAATTACACTGTCCATATCCTGTCCAGCAGAACTAGTACCTAGCTCTTGATTTGAGCCTGTTCCTGGTTGCTCATCATTTGTATTCGATTGGTCTATTAAGGAGGTTGATTCGTCGCCAACATCATCGTTATGTAAAGTTTTAATTTTATTTATTTGCTCGTTAGTTTGATGCAAGCAGTGGCGAACATTACTTGCCTCAGCATCTGTTAAGATAATATTCAATCTTGTGTCCAAATACAATGCCTCTAACATCAAAGGAGTTTGAAGCAAACTCACTTGCCTTGCCGACATCGACACAGATAAGCTTTTAGCAAACAGACTTCTGCATTGATTGACCTTAACTTTGCATGCCATCCATTCCACAAAAAAATCACCGAGGGTCAATTGTTCTTTTTGTAGCCTCTTAGTGGCATTATATAAAGGTTGCAAGCATGTAATCAAGTCATCAATAACTTGCCACGATTCTTCTTTTAAAATAGCACGAATGTCCTCATTTTCTGAACAAACCGATTTAAAGGATTGGAATCGTAATAACATATCATACGTTGAGGACCAGCGAGTCGGGCAATCAATGATAAGATATTTCATATTTGCCCTTTTCAAAAAACTTCTCAAAGTTGGTGTTCGCAGGATCCTTACAACGTGCCGTACGTGATTTAGTAAATCTTTGACGTAGTCGTTTGCCTGAATGGCGTCTTTTATCGATAGTTGCAGGGTATGTGCTGCACACAACATTGTCCGAGGTTTGAAGGAAAGCTCATCTGATTGTGTCAGTGCTTCTACAGCGCAAGGTCAATATCTCCTGTTCCTTCGTTTAGTTCGCCGCTTTCATATTCAACATCTGAATCGGTTTCATCTTCATCAATAGTGTCGTATGAACCGCCCAGCAGCTTAGCCATTTTTTTGAAATTCTTTCCGTTATCAGTGGTGATGCTATATATTTGTGAAATATCGATTCTATACATATTAAGCACTTCCTCAAGGGTCTGTTTTATATATTCTCCAGTTTGGCTATTAAAAACCTCCTTTGTTGCCAATGTCCTTACAGTAATTTTTCCGTTTTTGATAAATTGTAAATTTATTCCGACGAATGATCTAAACATATATGTCGCAGAATCCAATTTTAAGCTCACTAATTTACCTTTACTTCAGATGCAATTTTTGATCTAACTTCATATGCTTTGTCAGCGACCATGGGTTTAAAACTTTGAATATTTATAGATTTTTCCATTTTATTTAGTGATATGTTAAGAATATCTTGAAATGCTTCGTCCTCAAGATATTGAAAAGGTCGACCATGAATAGTTACAATTTTCAAACAGTTTAATTTAATTCTCTTTTCCGTTTTATCTATTTTAGACGTCATTGGTGAAATATTTTCCTTCTCATTATTTATATTTAGTACATCGTTATATTTATCTTTATGTTTAACTGCTAGGTGATTTTTTAAGTTTGTTGCGTGGTGACCCTGAAAAAAGAAATTGTATTTAATACTGTAAATCAGAATATTTGGTAAGTGAATGTGACTTTGAAAAAAGAGTGAAAACTGGCAACGTAATAATCGTCGGGTGAAAGGAAAACTTATTTAGATTAGATTACTAACCCATCTCTACTAACTCGCATTATGGAGTCTAGATAATGCATCAACATATTAATAAATAAATTGTACGTAACTTAATTAGCATTTCTTATACTTACTTTCGATACCCACTTTGAGAAGCTTATTGAAAAGGGCAAATTTTAAGTGAAGAATCGTGGCAAGTTATTGATGACTTGGTTACATGCTTGCAACCTTTACATAATGCCACTAAGTATTTTTCCGTACTGTCATAAAAAACGTGTTTCTTATATGGGATCCCCCCCCCCCCCTTTTCCCTGCTATCACAAAAACCATCTAGCCCCAAACTATGCAGAATACATTCAAAAATAAAAACATTTATGACTTAGGTACAAATGCTCGTGATGACGAGCACGAACATCTGCCCCATGCGGGATCCAAACCCGCAAGCCGCAACCGCCTGGCTTTGTAGTGCGGAGCGCGAACCACCAGACCATGGCAGTCATCATTATCAATGATTAACTTTATTTATATTATTTATTATTAAAACGGCTTAAGAAATACACACTCAACCTATTTATTAAATGCGGTTCATGAAATGCAGCCCGCTGAGGCGCTGACAAACATACGGACGGAAAGCAAAGGCATAATAATAGGGTTCCTTTGGCACCTTTTGGGTACGGAACCCTAAGCAGCAGCGGCTTTGGTCAAATGATTCATATTTTTAACCGACTTCAAAAACGAGGAGGTTCTCAATTCGGCCGGTATGTTTTTTTTTTTTTTTTTTCTATGTATGTACACCGATTACGCCGAGATTACTGATCCGATTTACGTGATTCTTTTTTTATTCGATTCGGAATAGCTACCATTTAGTCCCATAAAAATTTTTTCAAAAACAGTTGGGTACTTTGGTTTTAAATTTAAAAAAACTTAAATTATGAAGTCGTCTACATATGCGAAATTGCAAAGTTTTGCTTTTCAAATGACTTTTTAGTGAAACGATACTATAGTAGGAAACAATATAAGTTTACGGTCACCCATCTAGCTTCGACCGTAGAAAGTTACCACTAAAAATTGTGAAAAAAAAATTTAAACATAAATTAAAACCGACTTCAAAAAACTGAAAAGGATAAAATAATTAAATTTAAGTAGGTATTCATCCCCTAGAAACATATTTTTGGAGTTGGTGCTAAGTGGTTTCCAAAAACAATAGAAAGTGAAGCACCGACTCCAAAAATGTGTTTCTAGGGGATGAATACCTACTTAAATTTAATTATTTTATCCTTTTCAGTTTTTTGAAGTCGGTTTTAATTTTTGTTTAATTTTTTTTTACTATCGTATTTGACCGCCACTGGTGACTTGTTTTCGCTTTGCTTTAGAGATAGAATACCCTAATACTATCTTTTTTTTTACTTACGTACAACAAACACTAGAAAATAATAAAGAAAATATTATAATATAAAATACTTACTTTCAATTTTGAACTGCAATAGTTACACTGGCTGCTGTTGTTTTCTTCGCTATATTTAAAATGTCTGTGCACTGCATCTTTTTTACCTTTTGGCATGTTTTTTTTAATATAAGTCAATATTGGAAACTAAATTACAACAACCTTTTATGATGGGCATTCACTTTACGCTTCAATATCCAGGAAAGACTAACAACAATAACAATCAAATGGCGGAGAACTTGCATTACAAAACATTATCTTAAGTCTTACGCAGTTATGATCATTTTTGCATAAACCACCCAACGGTTGTCTACATCAATATCACCATTTCGTATGTGTATAGTTGCCGAATTCCCACCATCTTCAGTTGATCGTCTTCTATACCGAGCATATCCATCGTTACTGTGTCCACATGTTACTGTGTTGGCTGTGAATGCTCGAGGATATTGCTTAGAGCATTTCCCACCTACCATGCATGGTGAATTTGGATTTAGTGTACCACATGGTCCATGTATGTTTTATCATGTTTTTGATGATCACTGCATGCAAATCCTTATCGACGTCAGCCCGTGGAATCTCAGCGCATATCACATCATTGATTTCGTCTGAAGTTATTTTATTGTAGAGCCAGATTAGTATATGCGCATGTGGCAATCCTCTCTTTTGCCATTCCACTGAATACATCCAGCAGCGCACAGATCCAAATACTTCATGTTTCACAATGAAATCCATCAGCGATTTAAGCTTTTGTCGGAAAACACGTGCTATAATGCCATGCCTATCCACGTGTGATTGCCCAGGAAGTAACAGCTGCCGTATCTCGTCCCAAACTGAATTGCATGTGAAAGTGACAAATAAATCTGGACGCCTGTAATGACGAACATATGACATTGCATCTTGAGCATATTCTTGCATGTGACGTGGACTGCCAATGTATGAAGATGGCAAAATAGTTAGCTTTCCAACGTTGGTTGTATTACCGTCATTCACAACTGCATCTCGCAAATGAATATATTCTTCAGAGCGTAGTTTAGTCTGATTCAAACGGAGAAATAGCAAACGTTTCGTTTCAATTTTTGCATACATATCCACAATATACTGGTGAAATAACTGACGGCATATTAAAATATGATTGTCCTCGTTCCTCCGAATCATTAAGCGGTATGCGTAAAAGTTCATTGAGCTGCACTTTTTATTGATTTCTGCACCATTTACTGGATTTATCATTTTCACATTGAAATGATAACCATCGGTACCATCCCAAAAGATCACTGGATATTGTAAAGCATCGTAACAACGGTGAGTTTCTGCTACGTTTATTAATTGATTATTTCTTCGATGGAGAACAATATCTCTAGGTTGGAACTGATCTCCGACTATGACAACTGCTACTTCGTCTATAGTTAGAGCATTATATCTCCGGACAGGTTCTGCAGCGGGAGTTTTGTCTGCGTGAATAACAATTTTGTGGGTATCTGATGGCATCATAGCAATTGCTGTTTTGAACAAACGCACTAAATTGTTCCTTTCGTGAAGAAGCTCCTGCAGCTGCGATATAATGGATCTTCTTAGCGAGGTATGTATTCCACAACGTGCATCTACTTCATCTCTATCATCACCAATGAAGTACATTTTTAGGAATTTATGGTCACTATCTGAGAACGGGAGCAGGGAGCCAGCTTTGTGATATATTTGCCCTTTGATTTTAAAAGTTGGCATGAATTGAGCAGTCACGATTTCCGCACCAAATGACGTCATTTGGAAGCAAGAGTTATACAGGGTGGCGCAATAGAACGTGCATATTTAAAATATTGATTAAAAAAAAAATACAAAAGGTATAGTTAAAATAAGACTGAGGTATTATTAAACAATAACTGAAGTTTATTTTTTAAAAATAACATCGTCTAAATGATGACCCTCTCTACGACGACACTCCTCTAATCGCAAACGGAAGTTATTGAAAACTTTCTTCAGTAAAGCTGGTGTAATTGCTGCCATTTCACCACGGATATTCTCCTTGAGCTCATCGATGTTTTTCGGATTATTGCTGTAGACTTTGTTCTTGAGGTATCCCCACAAAAAAAAGTCAGGAGGCGTCACGTCTGGACTACGTGGGGGCCATGGGATATCACCTCTTTTCGAAATCAGTCTGCCAGGGAACATCTGTTTCACAACCGCCATGGAGTCATTTGATGTGTGACAGGTAGCTCCGTCTTGTTGAAACCAAGTCCTAGAATTCACTGTTCTTGAATTTTCAAGCTCTGGAGCCAAAAAACCTTCCAACATCGCAACATAGCGTTCGGTATTAACAGTGACGTTTTGCCCCCGCGCATTTTCAAAGAAAAACGGTCCAATTATTCCTCTACCAGAGATTGCTGCCCATACTGTCACTTTAGGACTATGCAGTGGTTTCTGGTGCTTGAGTTTGGGATTCTCACTGTTCCAGTAACGACAATTTTGACGGTTTACGAACCCATTGATATGGAAGTGGGCCTCATCTGAGAAAAGGATATTGTCAAAATTGGAAAATCGATTAAGCATTTCATTAGCAAATGCGAGCCTTGCTCCGAAGTCAGACTCTTTCAATTCTTGTGTTAACTGCAGCTTGTAAGGATGCAGTTTAAGATCCAATTTTAAAATTCGTTGCAAACTTCGTCGCGATAAGTGTAAGACAGACGATCTCTTGCGAGTAGACATTTGTGGATCTCCTCGTACAGACTGCATAACTCTCTCAATATTGTCGTCGGTCCTAGATGTTCTTGGACGACCTTTTGCTTGTGGTTTAAACGTTGAACCAGTCTCTTCAAAACGCTGTAACCATATTTTAATTACATTAGCACTCGGAGCTTCACTAATTTGCCGTAGTCCATATTCAGAACAATATAAACGCCTAGTAACGATGTATGAACGAGAGTTCTCGTAAAATGCGCGCACGCAAAATGCGCGACGCTTCCCGTCGAAGTGACTCATAGTGACTAAAACTCCATGAACCCGCCTACCCAACGATGCAGGCTCCCCCGCCCGCGCACTTTCTACCCCGCGAAAAAAGATGATGCAATATGCACGTTCTATTGCGCCACCCTGTATTTCCTGATGTTCGATAAGAAATGCTTCGTTTCAGCGGTAGATCCAGCAAGTAAAGTTTTCAATGGCTCTGGTGGTGCAGCAAGTTGAGGCAATTTGATATTTCCGCCAACGCAACACATCCCTTTCGTTTCATTGTTAAACTTTAGAGCCTGGCAGTAGCTACATACATGACTCATCTGACCAATGACAACATGCTGACTTGAACTATAATCAACAGCTGGATTGTACCGGAACGCAAAACGATTGTATTCCAGATGCAGATCAACTGTTCTTTCTGTTCGTGTTTCAGCTATCCTCACCCTTTCGCGTTCATTCCGTTCAGAACGAACCAAATTTGTTGCTGCAGAACGCGACTGACGTGCTCGCAATCGTGCATCCTCAAGCCTGGCTGCTCGTCTTTCTGCTGGGTCCACGTTACGTGTCTGGATGGTACTTAGCCTGTTCCTCTCTCGCACGGATGCACGCTCTTCCTCAGTCATATTCGAAAGCCGTCTTCTTGATCCTTCTGAGTGGCGAGTGCGACGGCCCAAATTTGACTTTCTGCGAGGCATTATTTCGGTTTTCACTGAAACAGAAGAAAGGAATGAGATTAAAACTTCTTATGGCTCTCACAGTTCTTATATTCTCCTATCTCTCGTGATTCTCATAGCTGCAGCTCGACAACAATGAGACACAGGATAGACAGCATTGAAAATTAATAATACTTAATTTATTAATAATAAAAAATATGTGTGTGTATTACTTTACACACGTAAGAACTGAAACTTCCTCATGACATTCCATTTTTCGAAAAATTACTTACTATTTACAACTTAACAGAAATTGGTCAGATAAAACTATGCGAGATAAAGTTTAAGCAAGAAAAAATTCATTTTTAACACGCTTTGATTAGCTTCATTGTACATCAACTTGTACAATAATTGCATCTGAAGATTCCTTGGAATTTTTGGATTCTGCCATTGTTGGATCTAAAAATTTATTAATGAATTTATAAAACTATACCAATGAAATTTTAGTATTCATATTTCATGTAATAACTTGATAAAGTTCAATAATTTTTTCAGCTGTACAAGTTTTGTGTAAAAAATAATTGAAATTATTTATTGAAAGTAATACAATTATTAAATGACTGCCAATTTAACAAACATGCATTAATTTTTTCGAATTCAAAATTAATGAATAAATTATTAAAAACGAAAAATATAAGAAAATTATTAAAAATAAATAATTTAAAAAAATGCACGTCTTTATGTTTTCATTTTCTAACTGTGAACTGTTTTACATTTAATTGTTATTTTATTTAATTTTATTATTGAAATTAATTGATGTTTACTATATTGACATTCGTATTAATTAAGAATTGCTAGTTTTAATGTAATTATATTTATATACATTAACTGATACCTATAAACAAAAAGTGAAGTTAATCCAAAATAAATACTATAATTACGTCCACGTGTTAGATGTAATAAAAAAGATATAACCACTCCCTTCTGTTAGAAATCCACTTGAATTATAATAAGTCCTTTTATTTTGCCTGTCAGCTTATTATTAAAATATTGTTATCTTTTACGTCACTATTGAATTATAGAAACAAACATTGCTATAAAATTTCTTTCATACGTCGATAGAAAAGATTCACTTCAATAATAAATATGTTTTGTTATTGATTAATTATTAAACTAATATTTTACTTATTTATTTAATTAATTAATATTAAATAAATAATAATTGCAAAAAATAATATATTTACTGTCCATCTTTGATATAAAATATAACCTCTACTTACGATTTGGTGAAAGGCGCAGTTCGATCACAACACTATCACACCAAAAATTCTTGATTTAAGTGAATATTTAATTCAGATTGTATAATAATCAGAATCAGATGCAAAGTTTTTTGTAAATAAACAATTTAATTGGGAACGAAATTGTTTCTCCAGTGACTGCGTCATTACTATTGCGGTTGTCAGCGAGTGTTTTCCTCGCTTCTGGCAGATGGCGCGGTCACTGGTACACCGCTGATCGTTAAAAAAACTGTTTTCTCGTGGTCGCAGATATGTGACTGATGCAAAAAATAGATAAAAACAATCCTTGATGCGGATTTTATATCATGTTAAAATTTCGACTCAATTGGTGCAGAACTTTTTGAGTTTTTGAAGCGTACACAAATCAACATAACATTTTTAAATATATAGATTACTAACCCGAATAACTTTTATAGCAAGTGTGGTCTCTCGCCTCTATGTTTTTAGTCTGTGCTAAAGCACAAATGCAGCAATATTTATTTTTGATGGCTAAGTATAATATTTTATTAGTTTTCTCTCCAATTATGGCAGCTGCAACGGACAGTGATGAATAATTCTTCTTGTATGATCTTTTCCCAGAGCATCCGTCAGCTATAACATCTATAATGGCCACACCATCTGAGTTCACTCTACTCTCTTTGATAGCCAAATTACGTTCTTCTGCGGCAGCTTCAGTCATTGACTTGAGTAACTCATTTTCCCATTTATTATTAATGGTTACCAATTTTAGTAATTAAAATATAATAAAACTAGAAAAATTTCACATCCTGAGGCAGGAATCGAACCCGCGACCTTTCCCAATCCGGGCGACTGCTCTGACCACTGAGCCACCCAGGACTTGGGATATCCCTGTGAAATTCTTCTAATCTATCTGTATTTGCGTTTATGAGCTAACGTCCACCCTACAATGTCGAAATATTCTATTTCAACATCCGAAAATTTTTTTGCTCATAGGAACAAGTCCAATAGCGGCAGATAATTCAGAGAGTTGACTGTGTCCACATCCAATAGCAACTGCTCCAGCAACTGCGCTAGTATTTAGATCCATTTCATTAATTGGATTATCATTGTGGATCAGAAAAGTCATATTGCACATTTTGCACTTTAATCTAAATAGAGAAGCTAAGCCAGTGCGAGTTTCAGATATTATTATTACTGATTCCAAACCACAATTTAGAGGCTTTTTCTTCCGAACTCGTTTTCTGTATCTCTGTCAAAAAAAAAGTTATAATGCCATTACTACCTTATTTCATTTTATTAAAGTATAAAATAACTTGTTCACTCATGTTGCTTACTTGTAAATTTAGACGGAATTATTTATCAATTTCCATCAACGTTGTTTTTGAATGATAATATTTTAAAAAACTTACCTATTGGGCTCTTCCGATAAAGTTTCACTGCATACCCATGATATGTCGGGTTCATCACTATTTTTAGAAGAAATACGATCAGAACTGAAAGGAAACATAAAATATAAGTAAAGGAAACATAAAATATAAGCCCAAAGATTCAAAAACTGTTATATCTATATCGAAATAATTGCCTTACAGACTGTAATTCTCTGTGTCCACACCAGCGTTACTCTGAGAAACAGGTTTCGTAACACTGAGGTCAGCAGATCCAGAGCATCGAGGCTGCCTAAAAATATTCCATTCACTATAAATAACAGTCTACATGACATATATGAGCTTATGCACTTTTGTTATACGATTCAGAACCAAGACACTACAAATTAATAATATACTTGAATGGATATCAACTATCAGAAACAGAACAAACCCAAATAGTCACCACACGAACCACCTTCCCTTTTATTCACAACTATCACAAAATATTCAAATATCGGATACTCTATATCTGTCACTTTTTACCGCATTTTTTTTTAACAAATAGATAACAAACAAGCTGATGAATGTGTCTGGGATGTACCAAGTTGGGTTAAATCTCTTGATGCAACCTGTAGGGCGCTGGTGTTTTATTATATTTATTAATTTGTGGACTGTATTTGGTTATAAGCGGTTCGATAGAAAATGGCTGACGATCTACATTAAAAAAAAGTGCAAACAGATATGTAAACGGGCACTTACCGGTAAGAAAACAGGTTTAGGCCTGGGATAGGACCAGGGCTAGCTCCAGCAGGGTAGGCAGCTGCGCGGTTAAGCTCTGCTTGAGCTTTCAAGCTTGTTAGTGAGGCACACATGCACACACACACACAAAACACAAACAGTTATTAAAGCGGCACACAAAACAGTTAATAGGTTAGTTAGGTAATTGTTATCACACAATGAGTAGGTACTCGTTCTTAAATGCGATGCGGGATATGCTCCGGAGACTAATATAGTGATGCGAGCGGCGCGTACGACGGCGGCGGAGCTTCGAGGACGACGACTGCGAGGACGCGCTGGACGCGCGCTAGGTGCTAGGCGGGCGCGGGGGGGGGGGGGGGGGGGTCCGGTAACCGACGCGGAGAGAGAAAGAGAAGGAAATAGGAGAAAGCGGAATGAAAAGAAGAGAGAGCGATATGAGACAGGATTACCTTATAAGGCCCGATATCCTGCACCAAATTATAACATAAACCGCCAAACCATTTCTCCCCCACCTTGAAAGGGGATGATTGAATCCACTTTCAATAAACCAACAATCCAAAATAACAAATATAAGCTTTTAAGAAATTTTGATATAAAATATTACAGCAAAATCTTTTCAAAAAAAATTCGAGCGGGGAGCGTGTAAACTAATAAAACGAGAGAGGTCAATTACCCCTAACATTTGATAGCGCGGGTACATCTAATGTGGTAAATGAAATTTTAATGCGTTTAAACAAAGAAGCGGAATTGCATTTTATTTTATTATTATTATTTTATTTTAACTTCAACAAAGTTAAGTGCAAGTTTTCACTAAAACCGGTATTTATCGTCGTTCGTTAGTTAAACTCTGTCCGTTGCCTAACCAATAATTAATCTACTATTATATAATTTTCTTAAAATCGTTCCTACTGAGAGGGTATCACCCTTTTTTAGCCATTTTTGTCTGCTTTGTAAAGTATTTAAATACTCAACTCTCCAGCGGTTCCAAAATGTTTGTACTAATTATATACTATATACTAGCTGATGTCTTTGAAGTAAAGATAAGCGGTCATTCGAATGATCAGTATGCGGTAGCGATCTTAATGGAGTCAGCGTAAGAAAATGCGCAGGCGTCAATGGTAGCGGATCGTTAGGGTCAGAGCTCAAAACCGAGAGAGGCCGCGAATTGAGAAGCGATTCTATTTGAGTGAGAACAGTCAAAATCTCTTCGTAGGTGAGTAACTGCTCTCCTACAATTTTATGTAGGTGTGTTTTGACACATTTAATATTACTTTCCCATATGCCACCGTGATGCGGAGCTTGGGGTGGATTTAATTTCCATTGGATGCGGTTCGCGGATAAAGCTGAAGCAAATTGTTCATTATACTCAGGTGAAGATATTACATCATAAACAGACTTTAAATGAGTCTTAGCGCCAACGAAATTAGTGCCACAATCCGAATACATGTAACTTACTGGACCACGTCGAGAAATAAAGCGATTGAAAGCATTTAAAAACACAGTAGTGGAAAGATCAGAAGAAAGTTCTATGTGAACTGCGTGTGTTACTAAACATACGAATAAGCTTATGTACGCCTTATAACTGCGTACTCCTCTGCGGCGATAAGGGATAATATGTAAAGGGCCTGCGTAATCTACGCCCGTATGCACGAAGGGCTTTGCTTCGCGGACGCGACAAGCGGGTAAATCACCCATAAATGGGAACTCTGGATGCGGATTAACTTTAAAACACAAATTACATTTACTAATACGTCTTCTAACAGCATTGCGAGCAGCAAATATCCAGTATCTTTGTCTTAATAATGAGAGTAAAAGTCCGGGTCCGGTGTGTAAATTTCTTTTATGTTCATCGTCGATAATCAAATCGACTACATGATCGTGAGCGGGTTGTAACCTTAAATTGTGGCACCTGTGGGGTCACGCCGCAAGTGCAGGTTACCACGTCAGTGTGACTAGCTAGAGGGAGAACATGAGGTGGCAGAGGTGTAGGTGTCGGGGCCCAGAGGATGGAGCAAGGTGGACGGATTCCCACCGGCAACTAAATTTATAAAAGTGGGCGCCTTGTTGTCAGCAGGTCCAAGGTTCACCTTCCTCCAACTCAAATCAAGTTTTGCCTGATAGTGATAACAAAGTTTAAAAATATATATGTTTATTTTCTTAAAATAAAGGCTTATTGGTTAAAACCAAGAGCGGGCAAATATACCCTAGTTTTGGTTACACATTTATCTTATTTTAAATTATTCTTCCAAAATATGGCACGGCTGAGGTTGAGCGAGGATTATCAATTTTATGTCCTATGAAGTTGTAGTGGTAGCAAATCACTACTATTCAAATTTACTACTTAGGTTACAAAAAAAATGGGATACCATACCAAATCAGTTATGTTGGGAAGGTAACATTAAGACTCGAGGAACACGGGGACTAGCACCATATGTCTAACATCTGTAGAACGATGGCCTCCGGGCTCCTACGAAGTAAGGTCAACTGGGCGACGATAACTAGCGCGGACCAATGTTGTCACTGCGGTCACATGACGCTCAGGAAAGCAGGTTTGTCCTCATCCACAACGATGGTAGGGCTCAAAGGTATTTTTGATAACCGGGTAATTTGTGTGAGAGATAAAAAAAAGGAGAACTAGAAACAAAGAAAAAAAAACCCTGGAACAAAATGTACCAGTTAGTATTTGTATTTAAGAAATACTTATGGAATGATCCTAACGTTAAATATAAAATTAGTAGCTTACCACTTTATCGGAGTGGGCTCCCGTTTATCTTTGAATGACTAATGCCACGGCCTGTGGTCATCATCAAGCACGAGGTCGACGCCACGTCGAGATTTAAATATTCTAGATATTGTTATTGAAAACTGAAACAAACGGACCCGTTGGTTAGACGCCTTCGGAATACACGTTACTTTAATGTTAAAATTAAACAATACAACTTACAACTTCTGTTCTAGGTATGTGTTACCGGCCGGCAGCCGGTTTCCATCCCATAAAAATTCATCTGCTTAAAAGCAGGTCGGAAACTGAAATTAATAATGGACACTATCAGCATCGAAATGTGTAGTTAAATGCTACTTTATCCCAAAGAAATACTCACAGTTGTAAAGTATAAAATTTACTTGACTTCGATCATGGTTGATCGGCAAAAGGAAGAGCAAATTCAGAACATCGATGATTACGCAGCACAAATGACGCAACGTTCAGAAGGCAGTCTTAATACTCTCTGGCAAAATGTGAAATCAACAAAATAATTTTGAAATATCCATGATATGGTAAAAATAACTTTAGAAACAATGTCAAATAAATAGATTTCCTACGAATTTAGTTGATTAATGATTGTTTATTGAAAATAAATGAATGTTTAGGACAACAATGAAAAGATTTACTTTCGAAACGAATAAAAATGTATGTCTTTAGAACGTACCCTTCACTACGTACCCTTCACTATGACATTGAGTTTGTCAAAAATTGAGTTTGACAAATCCCGACTGGGCTGCCAATGCAAAAATATAAGAATAATGGACTAAATTAATACCATTTATAAAACTGAAATGAGTGCACTATGCACTAACAAAAAAATGGTGTTACAGGGTAACAAAATAGGGTGTTTACTTTCGTAGTCGAGATTAGCGTTTGTAAGTCGACCACCTACGCGAAAGAGACCGTCGTCGTCAATGAACGCGTTGAGCTTGGCGAATGAACGCGGCAAAGTGACATTAGAGCGGGCGGATTGCAGTTCAGCGGCAAAGTGTACCGTTTGTACATCGCGTAAAATTGCTAATTCGACAATAGTCAAATGTTGTGGATGAAACTGGCGAGAAAGTTTCTTTATAAAACGAAAAATGTAAATAATGATGCGAAGTAGTTTAGACCATGATGAGATTCTAGTCGATAATTCATACAAAAGCGGAAGAGGACGCGGTGCGGTAATTGTAATAGTTAAAACTTTAGTTTTTAATTCAGGCGGGTTTTCTACTGTATGCGGATCAAATTCATGAATTGGCCATTCTGACACAGGTAAGTGGGCAAAGGGTGGTCCATTAAACCACAGCGGGTGATCTAATATTTGTGCGGGCGTTAATCCTCTGGATAGGCAATCTGCGGGATTATCAGTACCTTTTATGTGATGGAAATGTTGTGGGTCAACATTTTCATGAATGCGTGAGACGCGGTTGGCAACATAAGTTTGCCATTTTGTAGGGCAAGAGTGTATCCAAGCTAATGCGACAGTGCTGTCAGAAAATGCAACTATATTTTGAAGCTGACAACGTGAGTGGTAGGTATCTCTGACAGTATTAATTAATTGCGATAAAACGTAAGCGGCACATAATTCTAATCGAGCAAGCGTAACTTTAGTTTTGAATGGAACTACTTTGGATTTAGCGCACAATAAACTAGTCATACTTTTGCGTGTCTCAGGGCAATACACGTGCATGTATACTACTCCACCATAGGCGCGTTCACTAGCGTCCGCGCAGCCTAATATCGTAAGAATAGAATGTAATTGGACACCTAAAAATCGCGGTATTTTAATAGATTGTAAGTATGGAAGCTCGTCTACAAAGGCGTTCCATCGAGAAACTATGTTAGGGAGCGGGGCGTCATCCCAGTCTAACTTGATCTCCCACAAAGATTTTACCAGGAGTTTGGCTACTAGCGTAACAGGAGCTACTAAATTATTACGTCCCATAAACGTGCGATAAAGGAAAGAATATTGCGTTTAGTGCAATTGCGATCGTCATTAGTAACGCTAAAACAAAAACAATCTGACACTGATAACCATTGTAAACCAAGAATCTTCAAATGATTATCTGAACCAATATTTATTAAATCAGTAACGCGACATTCTGAGGGGATGTCAGAAAGAAATTCCGGGGAGTTACTAGCGAACTTAACTAACTCAAAACCACCGGCGGCAAATAGTTGTATTAATTGTTTCGATACGTCAACCGCCTCTTTATGCGACATAAAACACAGAGCGAGATCGTCCGTGTATAACGCGTCCTTTTTCAATATCGCTGCTGCTGCGGGAAAACGTTCGCGCTCGTCCTGTGCAAGTTGACGAAGTACGCGCATAGCGAGAAACGGACTACTAGTCATGCCGAATGTAACTCGATTAAACTCATATAACTGAAGCGGTTCATCGGAATTAAATCTATAAAAAATGCGTTGATACTTGCGATACCTTTCTTGTACAACTATTTGTAAGTACATCTGCCGAAGGTCAGCACTAACCGCTATAGCGAAAAGGCGAAAGTTTAAAATGATGCGAAACAAATCTGATTGTAAATTTGTACCAGTGTGTAATATATTATTTAGAGAAATACCCGTATCAGTATTCATACTAATAATAGCGTTTAATACCATTCTCACTTTCGTAGTTATTTTGTCGGTTCTAATGACTGCGTGATGAGGAATCACATATTGATGTTCAGTCTGAGATGTGTTATCAACAAGGGAAATATAATTTTTTGCAATATAATCTTGAATTATTTTATCGTACTCGACTTTAATATTAGAGTTAGCTATCAATCTGCGTTCTAAAGACATGAAGCGGCGTTCTGCTAGACGTCTAGATTCACCGAGAATGGTAGGATCACGTGAGAAAGGAAGAGCGACCGCGTAGCGACCTGTGACGTCACGCGTAGTAGTTTGTACAAAAATATCCTCGCATTCTTGCTCGGCGGGCGTCAAGAGCTTGTTTGTCGTAGGTACTTCCTCGACTTCAAAAAAGCGTGAAATACAATTTTCAAAAGTGCAAAATGAATGACATACCTCATTTTGTATGGGAACGGTAGGTACGTTACCTAAAACTAAATAACCGAAAGAGGTTTCTATTGCGATAGGCTCGTGAGGAGCGCGCGACAACTTTTTATGCATTAAAATGCGAGCGAAAATATCGCAGCCTAATATAAGGTCAATGACCCCTGGTTTGAAATAGCGATCGTCTGCTAGTGGCAAATTTTGTAAATACGAAAGTGTGGAGACATCTACAATAGAGGTGGGAAGTTCACTTGTGATACGATCTACAACATAAGGGTGTCTAATAAATTGAACCTTATTGTCTATGCGGGAAACAATGTTTAAACTTGTTATTCCTTGCGGTATGTTTATAAAGTCACCTAGTCCTGAAACTTGAGCATTTTGAGCGGAATACAAGGGCAAATTTAAGCGTTCACAACATTCACGTGTTATGATGTCTTTCATGGAACCAGAATCAATTAGTACGCGAATAGGTATAAATTCGTGCGTATTAATTTTTTGAGCGTAACAAATAGCGGTACCTAAAAGTATAGTATTCGATTGATTATTACATCTATTTAAAGCGGGAGTATTATTATTACAGTGCGGGTTAGTAACACAAAGCGAAATCGGGCGATCATGAGCTATCACAGCGGAGTTATCAAAATTAGTATTTTCTGAATAATATGTATTATAATTTATCCGTGCGGGATGCGGAGCGTGCAACTTGCGAATGCTGCTGAGAGTGCGGCGTTGGATGTGACGAGCGACTCGAGCGAGCGTAGCAACAGAGGTACCGTTGTCATACGTATGCCTAAAGTTGGCGGCTAAACTATTTTGCGAATGTTCATTGAAATGAACAGCAGGCGAGGAAAACAATACTTTAGGTTGATTAGTACCCGTAAAATGTATGAGTGAATGGTGACTACGATCACAAAAACGGCAGCGGTGAGAAGATTTGCACAAACTAATAGAATGTTTATTACTAAGGCAATTAAAACAACATCGATTATTTTTTATAAAGTAATAACGTTCTTTGGGTAACTTCGCGGTGAACTTTGCACAATGGTATATCTGATGAGACCCGTTGCAACAAATACAAGTGGTAACATAAGGTGCGGACACAACTTCGGGGGGCTTATTGTTAACATTAACGAATGTTTTATAAGTTTTGTTTTGCGTATTTTGTTGTAAATTATTACGAGGCGTTTGTAAAGAAAACTTAGACTGATAAATAAAGGGACGGGAAATTTTATTATTATCTAAATTTGTGCGGTTAAGAATTCTATATTGAAGCCTAATGAATTCAATTAAGTCATCAGATGTAGGAGAACCTTTATTACTGCGCATACTATACGTTTCAAATTCTTTGCCCGTTTCCGTATCTAATGTTTTTAGACCTAAATGAACGAGCATAAACTCGGAGAGATTTTCAATATCGAGATGTTTTAATGCGGATACTGTTGTGGCGTATTTGTCAATAAAACTTTCCAGTGCAGACGAACTAGCGGTCGTCACCGGCGTAATTCTAAGTAACTGATTAAAATATGAAACAGCAAGTGAGCGTTCGTCGTTGTATTTATCACAAAGCGCGAACCAAAGCGTCTGATAGTTATCACCAGTAGGCAATACACCTTTACAAATGTCTAATGCATGACCAGTCAATCTCCCTATTAAATATTGGATTCTTTCCGTGTCTGAAAGCGAATTATTATTATGGATAGCGTTGCGGAAAGTTTCGTAAAATATCGGCCATTTTTGAATGTCACCATCAAAACATGGCAATTCAAGGCGCGGTAATTTAATATTTGAATTCTTATTTTTCGATTCGTGTTGCGAGTTATCTTGCGAAGCGGTAAGGCGGGAATGTTCGAATTTAACCATATTAAATAAATCATCAAATGCAAAAAGCTGTTGGAAACACGGCATTGTGGTCGGTTCTATTTGTGAAACTAAGTGATTTTTTTCATTAATGGCGGCATTAAATGATGAACGAATATTGTCAATTGTAACACATTTAGCGATAAATTCTTGCGTTTTCCTAGTAATCGTAGTAACTATAGGTATGGAATCGTATATAGATTGCATCCTTTCAAAGTAAGCGGCGATTTTACACTCTACAATATTTAATTTGCGGTCGGACTCTTTGGCGTCCGCCATTTTGACTGCGGTGTTAAGTATCTACTGTAACAATTTAGACGCGAAAACTATAATAAAAACTATCCAGGCTCGATGGACCAGAAATGGGATGTACCAAGTTGGGTTAAATCTCTTGATGCAACCTGTAGGGCGCTGGTGTTTTATTATATTTATTAATTTGTGGACTGTATTTGGTTATAAGCGGTTCGATAGAAAATGGCTGACGATCTACATTAAAAAAAAGTGCAAACATATATGTAAACGGGCACTTACCGGTAAGAAAACAGGTTTAGGCCTGGGATAGGACCAGGGCTAGCTCCAGCAGGGTAGGCAGCTGCGCGGTTAAGCTCTGCTTGAGCTTTCAAGCTTGTTAGTGAGGCACACACGCACACACACACACACACAAAACACAAACAGTTATTAAAGCGGCACACAAAACAGTTAATAGGTTAGTTAGGTAATTGTTATCACACAATGAGTAGGTACTCGTTCTTAAATGCGATGCGGGATATGCTCCGGAGACTAATATAGTGATGCGAGCGGCGCGTACGACGGCGGCGGAGCTTCGAGGACGACGACTGCGAGGACGCGCTGGACGCGCGCTAGGTGCTAGGCGGGCGCGGGGGGGGGGGGGGGGGGGTCCGGTAACCGACGCGGAGAGAGAAAGAGAAGGAAATAGGAGAAAGCGGAATGAAAAGAAGAGAGAGCGATATGAGACAGGATTACCTTATAAGGCCCGATATCCTGCACCAAATTTTATTTATTTATTCTCAAAAACTGCTTATTCTAACAACTACAATATTTTACAGATACTATTACACTTTGTTTTATGTATATTATTACTATTTAGTCTAGAGTAGATGACAATCCTTAAGTCCGATATTAACAAATTTTGAAGAAATAAGATATTATTAACAAATAAACGGGTTAAGAGATACATTTTGCCTATATATTTAGTCTAAAATAGCTTATCTTAGTCTGCTCAATCAGTATGTAGTTGTTAACATTAAGTTTGGTTCATGGACCCCCGTATTAGTATTATTTTTACTGTGCTACGGAGGGATACCATTTCCCTTCCCCTTTAACAACATCGTACAATGTGGTGTGAAAAGAAAAACAAACCGCTAATGACTTGGCATGACAAATCCTATATACTAGTAATTAATGTAGGGTAAAAGCCGGATAGTTGCCCCACTTTACGAAAAAGCTTAATTTTTCATAAATATGAACTTGCTGAAAATTATTTAGCATGTATCTCAAAACATAGGCCTTTTATCTTCTATGATAGCCTATTTTTGTATTCATAATTTGTTAAAATACTAGCTGTTTATACTGCTCCAAACGAATGTTTTTGTAATCAAATTTTTTTTTGACATATTTATTTACCTTAGTTACTTTCTTCAATAAAATTTCCTGTCATCAGATGTGTCTTTTTGCTCTCCTAGAATATTTTTACAACAAAATCGTTATCAGCACGAAGAATTATGGCACATATGGATAATAGCGGTGATGCAGGTACGGCTGATCGTAATATTAATTGTATTAAAAGCTCGTCAGCATCGATACCGTCTATTATGCTTCGGGATAGGGAAAGTTACCCTTTGTGGAAGTTTCGTATGCGAAACTACCTTATCCATGAAGACTTGTGGGAGACTATAGAAGGTTACCCGACTGGTGATGCGACTCCCACAAATATCCGTGATAGGAATGACAGGAAGGCTCTTTCTAAAATTTGCTTGACCCTTGAGAGCTCTGCTATTGTTCATGCTAGGAATGCCAAGACGGCGTCTGAAGCGTGGGTGGCATTGCAGAATACCTTTGAAGATAAGGGTATGGGGCGCAGATTAGCTTTGGAAAGAAAGCTGTATCGTTTAAGTCTAATAGACTTTCGTTATGGGTGACATAGACATATCCAGTTCTGTAAATAGTAGCAGTAGTGTTGTAAATAAGTTAAAAGATGTTGTTTATGTCCCTAATTTAAAATCTAACCTTATATCTGTAAAGAAAGCTGTTGAGAAAGGTTTTAGCGTTCTTTTTGATAAAAGTGGCTGTAACTTTTATAAAACTGATACTTTTCAATTTACAGGTGATTCTGTTCTACATGGTTCGCCCTGTGATGGTCTGTACGCGTTGGACTGTACTGTAAATATACCTCAAACTGCGGCCTATGATGTGCACTCTGACTCAATTAGTAGATACGAGTTGTGGCATAAGCGATTAGGGCATTTGTGTCGCATTGGTATGAACCATTTAAGGAATAGTAAGGTTGGTGTAGATTTTAAGGATGTAGATAAGCAACAGTGTGTGTCGTGTGTAAAAGGCAAACAAGCACGGAAACCTTTTAAAACTATAGCGTATGCTAGGGCAACTTCTAAATTAGAATTGATCCACTCTGATCTTTGTGGACCAATGCCCGAAACGTCCCTTCAAGGTAGTAGGTATATTTTAGTATTTATCGATGACTATTCGAGAAGAGTTTTTGTATATTTCATATATTCGAAAACCGAAGTAAAAGAAAAATTTTGTGCTTTCCAAAAGTTAGTTGAAAGACAAAGCGGTGCTCAAATAAAAAAGATTAGGACTGACAATGGTACTGAGTTCGTAAATAAAGAGTTAACCGATTATTTCGTCTCTTTAGGAATCGAACATCAGACCACTGTGCCGTATAGTCCTCAACAAAACGGAGTAGCCGAACGTACTAATCGGTCATTAGTAGAGAAAGCTCGTTCAATGCTATCTGACAGTCAACTCTCAAACGCTTATTGGGAGGATGCTATTCAAGTTGCGGTGTACCTTAAGAATAGGTCCCCCCACCGTGCGCTAGACAGAGGTTGTACACCATTTGAAAAATGGCATGGCTTTAAACCGAATCTCAGCAACCTAAGAGTATTCGGTTGTAGGGCTCTTATCCAAGTTCCTTCATGCCAAAGGAAAAAGCTGGATAGTAAGGCAGAAGAAGTAATCTTTGTTGGGTATACAGAAGACCCAAATAGTTATTACTTCAGGGATCCTGTTTATCCTAGGCGACTGAAAAAATCTAGGGATGTTACTTTTTATGAAGATTGTTTTTCAAACATGAAAAATAAAATCTCTAATGTAAGTAATAATAATCCTGCTTCTGCTCCAGTATTACTTTTTTCTAATAATGATGAAGGAAGTTACATAAATGGCCAATGGCCAACTGAGAGTACTACAAATATTCACCCGAATTCAGAGATAAGTACTGTCGGTGGAGAAGTCAATGTTGAGACTGAAGAACAGGAGAGTTTGAATGCGGATACTGGTCCAGTCGATGAAGCCGTAGATTTAAATGCTGGTCCAGGCTTATCTTCGTCTGAGCGTAGATATCCAGTGAGAAACAGGAAGGCTCCTGACTTTCTTACTTACATAGCTTCAAATGAAGACTCCAATGAACCGAAGACTTATTCTGAAGCCAAAAGGTCTGTAGATTGGGTGAAGTGGAAAGAAGCAATGGACAGTGAATACAACTCACTTTCCAACTTAAAGACTTGGAATCTCGTGGATAGACCTAACAAAAGAATTGTTGCCTGCAAGTGGGTTTATAAGGTGAAAAGAGACTCCGAGGGAAACGTTGTGAAGTATAAGGCAAGGCTTGTAGCTAAAGGCTATAGTCAGGTATCTGGTGTCGACTACTATGAAACATTTGCTCCAGTAGTGCGACACTCGTCCTTACGAGTTTTATTTGCCTTAGCTGCGGAGATGAATCTAAAAATGCGGCATATGGACATTGACACAGCTTTTCTCAATGGAGAGCTTGAAGAAGATGTTTTTATGGAGCAACCTGAAGGTTTTGTCACAAAAGGACAAGAACATAAGGTTTGCTTGTTGCGAAAATCCCTATATGGATTAAAGCAAGCCCCAAGGGCTTGGAATACAAAATTAAATGAAACATTAGGAAAAATTGGTTTTGTTAGAACTCCTTCCGAACCTTGCGTGTATACAAAACTTTTTGATAATGAATTAGTTTTAATGGCTGTATTTGTCGATGATCTCATTGTATTCTATCAAAATGACAAGTCATTTGACATTGTCAAGGAAAGTTTACAAAAATATTTTTCACTAAAAGATTTAGGTTTTTTGAAATGTTATCTAGGTCTCAATATAATCAGAAACGAAAATGAGGTGACGGTGCATCAAAAACCATATATATTGAATCTTTTGAAAAACTTTGGTTTGGAAAACTGTAAGACGTGTAGTACACCTTTGTCTAACACTAAACTTGAGGTGAGTACTACGACAAATGATCAGGCTTATCCTTACCAGCAATTAATAGGTAGCTTAATGTATCTTGCGGTTAATACTCGCCCAGATATCGCATTCGCTACTAGCTATTTAAGTCAGTTCAACACCTGCTATGGTAAAACTCATTGGTTAGCAGCGAAGAGAGTGTTGCAGTACTTGAAAGGTAGTATTGACCTATGTATACGGTATTCAAGTACAAATGAACTCTTGAAAGGGTGTGCTGATGCTGACTGGGCGAACTGTAGTTTGGATAGACGTTCCTATACCGGTTATTGTTTCAAATTGGCAGGAGGTCCAGTGTCATGGGCGGCACGAAAGCAACCTACGGTTGCGTTATCCTCAGCAGAGGCAGAATATATGGCTCTAACTGATGCGGTAAAAGAAGCTTTGTATCTTAAGAGATTTTTATTCGAAGCCTGTAGTGTGTTAGGTAAGTCAAAATTTGTTCTAGAATCTGTAAATATATTTAGTGACAGTCAGAGTGCACAAAGTTTGGCGTTAAATCCAATACACCATAACAGGACGAAGCATATAGATACAAGGTATCACTTCATAAGAGAAAAGGTCTCGGACGGTACGATTGTACTTAAATTCTTAGAGTCCAGTCAAATGCCGGCTGATGTATTAACAAAAGCATTACAGCGTACAGCACACAGTCGTTGTGTCAAAGGCTTAGGTTTAGATTGTTAACTAATGTAATTTGTTAACTTCTTTTGTTTTGTTTGTAATGCTTAAATATGGTTAAATAAAGGTCAAATAATATTTTGATTAAGGGGCCGTGTTAAAATACTAGCTGTTTATACTGCTCCAAACGAATGTTTTTGTAATCAAATTTTTTTTTGACATATTTATTTACCTTAGTTACTTTCTTCAATAAAATTTCCTGTCATCAGATGTGTCTTTTTGCTCTCCTAGAATATTTTTACAACATAATTAACAATGGTTTTGAATAAATATCGTTTTATTTCACCTCCTAGAAAAGGGATAGTTGCCTACTGTGGCGGATAGTAGCCTAGCGTGGAAAATGCTTCGGGGGATACTTGCCTCGTGCGGGGATAGTAACCTCGGTATGATTTTATTTTAGATAGAATAAAATTTAAATCAATTTTTCAACAAAATCTTTATTATTTATTCAACAGTCTTTATTTTTTACTTTATAATTTACTGAGATCTTTCATTAAGTACTATATGTTAAATATTATTTAAACTTAAAGTTATGTAAGTTATTATAAAATATTAGCATTTATCATAAGAATACAACAATTTGATGATTAACTTTGGTAATAACATTAATTTTTGCCCGCAGCTAACATTTGTAATTTTCCACATCTTTTACAAAAATTCTTGAATGTTGTACATGTTTCATGCAACCACATATGACACGTCTCACATTGAATCCAATCTGATTTTGATTTAGTAAAATTGTAATTTTCATAACATTCTACGCAATAATTATCAACTGAAACTTTTTTAGTCGTATTTACTATTGAATTAAAATTTTTTACTTTTAATATCTTTTCAGTGCTTTTTATCGATTTTTCGTCCTTGCTTCTTTTGATTGGGAGTCCTTTGGTGGCTTTCCCTTTAAGCGTTTTTGGACTGAATATATTTTCTTCACTTCCACTACTGTCGGAACTGTCAGAACTGTAAATCTGTAATTTTCTCTACCTTAATATTTTTACTCCTTTCTGTTTCACAATATCTGAATCTGTGTCATCAGATTCAATTTCACTGCTAGTCATATCAATATATTTTTTAGTCTTTTTTTTCTTTTGCTGTAGCCCTGTTTTCTTCTTAATGCTTTTCTTCTCCCCAGCTGGTTTGTTTTTCTTTGTCTCAGTGGTAATTTTAGTTTTCGTAATTTTATTTGTTTTTTTTATTTTCTCCGCTTTATCTTTCTTCTGGTCAATTTTATCGTGGGAGTTTAAAATTTCTGCAGATTGTTTAGATCTTTTACTTATGCTTAGCGGTATTCTTGGTATAGGAGATGCTTGATGTAAAAATTTAGACGGTGTTTCTTTTTCTAGATTTTGGTTTTGGGATTCATTTAAAGATATCAGCGATGGTAATGACAACTCAGTATTATCAAAGATGTAATGTTCAATGTCGCAATCTTCTAAGGCTAAACAATCTTGAGACAAATTTAATAGGCTTGAAGGCGGTCTCGGTGGCGTGTGATTTTGGTTCTCGTTATTCTGTTCAGACTCATGTACAATAATTTCCAGATTATCAGTATTACTTGGAACTTGATATCCTGATGGAAACAGTTCGTTTCGATGATGTAGACCTTGATTAGACTCAGATTCCGGTACGGTACAAATACTTGGTACTTGTTTGCTTAAGGATGACACTTGGTCTCTTTCATTTAACGCGAAACTTTGCTCAGAATGTTGTGAGCACTTCTTTAACGCAGACACTCCAGAAACTCCTGGTACTTGATCTTCTAGAGAATTAGATTCTTGTTCCAGCGCAAGTTCCCCCAACGCTAGATCTTATATAGCAAATTCAGCACCTGATAGGGCATTTGGTTCCACTGGGTAGATTCCACTGCCACGAAAACCACTTATTGCATTGGCGGGAACAGCTGCTCGAATCCATGCCTTGGATATTAGCTGGCCCGAGTTGTACCGATTCAGTTTTTTTTGTGGATTGGTACGCATGAAATTGTTTGTCTCAGCATTATAATATTTTTTAAATGGTGCGAATACTGCTACATCTAACGGTTGCAAAGCTGAAGTAGTGTGACTAGGTAAACAAAGCAATATCACATCATTATCACGAGCAGTTTCTAGCATGTTGACAGCACTTGAGTGCGATGAATGACCATCCAAAATCAGTAACACCTTCCCTGATGGTTTTCGTGGGATAAAATGTTCAGTTAGCCATTTATAAAAAAGATCAGAGGTAATGTATGCCGATTTCTTTTGCATGTAAACTTGAGAACCAAGCGGAAGTCCCTCTTCGAATTCGGGTTTCTTCTTTACGCCTTTGATAATCAGAACTGGTGGGAGAAAATTTCCAATAGCATTGCAACAGGCAACAACAGTAATTGTTTCTCCTTTTTCACCGGAAGTGACTGATTTAACTGCTTTAGCGCCTTTCTTCGCTAATACTTTACCAATTTTATTATTTAGCTGGACACCGGTTTCATCCATATTAAATATTCTATCTGGCTTATCCAGTAAATTATTCTTAGTTAAAGTATCTATTAAGAGTGTGAAAAAATTTGCAACTTCTGTTCTGTTGAGACCCTTCGCTCTTTCAATTGATAAACCCTCAGCTTGTCTCAAAGCTATTTCAGGATTTCTTTCAAGAAAGCTTTTCAGCCATTGTGGTCCAGCCATTTCATTCTCATTGTTAAAGCTGTGTTTTAACTCCAATTTCTCGGCAAACTGATAAGCTAATTGGCGAATTACAAACGACGACCGCCTGGCCGAGTGGTCTGTACCCCAGGCTACTCGGTCAAGAGGTCCCGGGTTCGAATCCCGGTAGGAACAAATGTTTGTATGTGGCTTATAGCCGATCTTTCCTTAATGAAAAAGTTTCCGCATTAATTTCCCAGTTCCTAAGAATGTTTGATTTCACAGCATTACAAATGAACTTAAGATTGTGTTTTGTTCTGTTTTTGTTTTCTTAAAAAAATGCATCAATTGTAGCCGTTAGCCAGCGATGTACTTTTGTATTATGCCATATAGATATACAAAATTAATCTCGTCAATTAGTTCTACATGAGATAAAACTATATATGTTCTTTAAATTCATTGCCAAGATGACATAACTAATATATAAGTTCGAAAAGAAAAGTGTGCTCAGCGATTATTTCTTGAAGTTATAGGGTAGGCACTTTAGAGTTTAAAAAAAAAACTTTAATTTGAGGGTAGTGTTTAACTCGTAAAAAATATTGCGTCTCTTATTATAAATATGATTTATATATGAATATTCATATGAATTTTGTGAAATACAATGATTTTGAAAGCTAATGTTTCTCTTGTTATTTTCGATTATGAAGTTCAGAAATAGAATAGAATAGAATAAAACTTTATTCAGCATCACGGCATAAAAGACTTAATTCTAATACAAAATAAATTATAAATTATCATTGAGTGATTAAGCTGAAATGGTATCCACTCAATACATCGTTAAATACACCACTAAATACACCACTAAATACATCGTTGAGCACACTTTTCTTTTCGAACTTATATATTAGTTATGACATCTTCGCAATGAATTTGAAGAACATACCTATATAGTTTGATCTGATGTAGAACTAATTGACGAGATTAATTTTGTATATCTATATGGCGTAATACAAAAGTACATCGCTGGCTAACGGCTAAAATTGAAGCATTTTTTTAAAAAAAAACAAAAACAGAACAAAATACATACTGCTTCTATTTCGATAGAACAAATATAGAACTAATTATCTAGCGTATTCGTTAACCCACACGACATGGTCAATCGCTAGGTATAGACACTGGTTTGGCGGTTTATGTTATAATTGAACATGAACAAAATTTGCACGACACCATTATACTTACTTTGGGCCGTTATTATATAACAGAATCTCTCAGCATATTAACATAAGTAACCTCACGATGTATTCTTGTAAGAAGGTCGTAAATAATTACTTGTTGGAGCTAAACTATAATAGTACTGAAGATTTACTGAAGGAGAGAAAATAATAGACTGTTAAAGTTTGTTGTGTTATTGGGGAAGCATGTTTGTCATCTAGTTGTATAAAAATATAATTCATTAAGATATGAAATGTATTATGTAATATAGGATAGTATAATAACATAATAGTACCTACACACTACCTAAATTATACCTATTTCTAATAGGGTAAAAGCCGGATAGTTGCCTCGGACGGATACATGCCCCGGTTTTTAATACAGTATGTTAGGAATATAAGTAATGTTAGCTCTTTACTACAATTGTTTTTTTGCATGCATTAGAGCCTTAATAACATTGTTTATTATGTTTTATTGAAAAAAAAATATTATTTATTTAATAATTAAAAAGGGCAAGTATCCACATCAAAAAGGATAGTCGCCTTACTTACTTTCGCGGATAGTTGCCCCTAGAGAGACTTAACATTTTCTAACAAGTAAAGACGAATTCTATTTTTTTGTTGTTTTTTCGAATGTATTGCGACTCTAACTTATTGTAATTGAAATAAATATCTACTTAACTGTTTTATATATTTATTCTAGATAAGCAAAATGCCTCGTAAATATAAGCGAAAACCAGGCGTGGTGCCGCGCACCATCAACTGGACAGAAGATAGCCTAATACTTGCCTTGGAAGAATTGAGAGAGAAAAAAAAAGGTATTAATGAAATTTCTCGAACCTACGGAATATCCTCTCGAACCTTAACAAGACGTTACGAAACAAGTAACCAGCAACTACTTACTCAAGGTATATTTTTGATTTAAAGGTGTATACCCACCAGTATAAATACAAAATTCTATCTATATTTTTAAACTCTAAAGTGCCTACCCTATAACTTCAAGAAATAATCGCTGAGCACACTTTTCTTTTCGAACTTATATATTAGTTATGTCATCTTGGCAATGAATTTAAAGAACATATATAGTTTTATCTCATGTAGAACTAATTGACGAGATTAATTTTGTATATCTATATGGCATAATACAAAAGTACATCGCTGGCTAACGGCTACAATTGATGCATTTTTTTAAGAAAACAAAAACAGAACAAAACACAATCTTAAGTTCATTTGTAATGCTGTGAAATCAAACATTCTTAGGAACTGGGAAATTAATGCGGAAACTTTTTCATTAAGGAAAGATCGGCTATAAGCCACATATTTGGTCTTATTAAGCAAGTTAGGAAAGGACGTTTCAGAAAATGATTTTATATCCATTTAAGATGATTGTCGTTGGTGCCGTTGCGGTGGTTCACTGAGACCCTGATATCTGTCATAGAGGAAATCAAATTTATTTAAAAAATCTGATGACATCCAATTTTTTAAAACGTCTATCCAAGTCCGTGAAATTTCGACATCTATTTGTTTTGATTGAAGCAAACTGAATAAAATGGTTACCTATTGAAACGCATAACGTTTTTCGCCATAAACTGACAATTCATAATATTACTGGCCATAATAGTCAATTGCCATAAGCCATTATAGCATAACTTCATGACGCATAATACCATATGGCTGAAACCTGTAAGGCATAATCATAGAAAGGCATAATTTTGATAAGCATAAGTAATGAAAAGCATAATTTTTGTTGGCCATAATATTCAAAAGACATAATATTCAAAAAGCATATATATTTAATAAGAATAACCGGCAAAATCTCTAAACTCCTAAGGAATTACACTTATTTACCATAATTTCAAAAAGCATAAATCTATGCATGCATAAAAGATTTTTTTAGAATTGATTTAAATAAATAAAAAATTATCTAATATATTCCACATTATTTACATCCTAACAAAAAAGAGAAGACATTTAATATATTGTATAATTTAATAGTTTTTATATAGTTTAATTTTACAAATTGTATTGTTTTGTATTTGATATGTTTTTTTATAAGAACATGCAAGCATTCAAGCAGCATGTATGCATGCAAACAAGCGGCATGCATGTATGCAGCATGCATGCAAGCAAAAAAGCAAGCATGGATGCATGCATGCAAGCATAATACCTAAACTCTTATGCATGCATGCAAGCAGGCATGCAGCGTGCAATAGGTGCAGCACTTCTCCGGCGCTGCGAGAAGTGCAGCCCTTGCAGCTCGTGCAGGCTGCACTCCCTCCTTTTAAATTACACTCTAGTATTGGGCAGACTAGTGTCACGGCTAAGGACCACGGCCAGTCGGGTTTAATGTAATTAATTTCCTATTAATATCGATTTCTTTATTATTACTTCGAAATTTATACACAATTTTAGCATTAAAAAATACTTCATTGTGTCGAATAAAAAAAAATACGTAGGTTTATGTAAATATGCATAGTAAAAGTAAACAATAAATTAATGGATATTTATAGATATGTTTTTCCGACGTTTATAAAAGTATGACTTTACTGAGTTATGCTTTATAAAAGTATGTCAAACAAAATTATGAATATGGTAATTTATGCATAATTAAAATCTGCGTTTCAAAGTATGCTTTATAAAATTATGGCAAATGAAAATA
Source organism: Nymphula nitidulata (assembly GCA_947347705.1). Classification (NCBI taxonomy): domain Eukaryota; kingdom Metazoa; phylum Arthropoda; class Insecta; order Lepidoptera; family Crambidae; genus Nymphula; species Nymphula nitidulata. Next base: position 16,646,034 of record OX374636.1, read on the forward strand.
TAGTATATGGTTATGGATTTTATTATTATGTCTTTCAACAAATCTGCCTTAAAATGTTTATGCGTGATTATAACTTGCTAAAAACTATTATGCTTTTCAATTTGTATGCCATATGATGTATGTCAATTGATATTATGACAATAAACATTATGCGTTTCAAAGTGTCACCGAATAAAATATCTGTTTTTTAAAAAATGTCCGAGAAAACATAAAGCAAGAAGAAAATTTGTATATCACCTAACTTACTTAAAAATCTTTCTGACAGAGTGAGGGATTCACTATCCCAAGATTCTGGACTGTCTAATATTGACTGAAACGTTCTTTCAAATCGTAAAGAAACGTTCCTTCACGTATTTTCACGTACTTGAAGTAACGTTCTTTATTTTTTTTTAATCTGAAATATTCTCTAATGACCGATATAACACTAAGTTTAAAATATGAGCATAACATGGAATGAAAATTGCCATTGGGCATGCCTCGCGGATATTTGCTTGCACGCCGCCATGCTCGCCCGACATCACCGCTGCTCCATCGTAAGATTGCCCGACTAACTTATCTTTACAACGATACTCATTTAAAATTTTAAGAAGTTTCGACGATAAAATAAAAATGTCGATTTTTACTTTTACTCCAGACTCCGTGACATACCGGAGTATTACAGTTAATTGCTCTCTGTGACTAACATCTGGAGTTTCATCTATCATTGTAGAAACAAATCGAGCATTAATAATTTTTATTTGGTCTCGAATAACACCCGCAATGCAATGAATTAAATTTTGTATGTCACTAGATAGGCCTGAAAATACACCCCTACGGACCGTTTCGTATTCAGCTTTCGGAGCCAGCTACCTTATGGGAATTCAAAATCCCGTTCAGGAGCTGGCTCCGAAAGTTTAACTTCTTTTAACTTCCGACTGTCCAAACAATATCGGAGCTCTCCGTTCGCTTTCGGTGCCATAGTAATAGGATTATTCCAAGGGCTACTACTCTTCTCGACTACGTCCATAGCTAACATCTCGTCTAATTGACGATTTAAATCGGCCAGTTTCTCTGGAGACATCATATAATATCGCTGTTTAATTGGCGTATATATAGCGTATATATAGTATTCGTCCTAAACCTTTCCTTTTTGAAGAAATCTTTTCGAACAGCTGGTAAACTTCGTTCGCTTCGGTCTTCTGGTCTTCATTTAAGGACTCAAAAGGGTGCTGTAGAAAATACTATATTCACGAGATATTTTACGATTATAAAAATTAAACAAGATATATGTGCATTCGGTGGTGTATATTTTTCTTGACAAAGTCAAAACTTTATGAAACATCAAAATAAAACTGGTCCTTTGATGAGGTTTTAACATCCTCCACACGCAACTTAAAGCAACAGAAAAATGCAATTTACTAATAAACTAAAATACACAGAACACAAAATCCTTAGTTCACAAAATCCGGACAGCCTTTAAATAACAAAATCTTAAGAAGCACATGCCTACAAGTCGAGGCGCTCAGGGGTCCTGATTGTCCTACCTGCGCGGGTTACATAATGCTCAGGTGACCTTAACTCCAGAGGGTACAACCTCTGAACAGGTCTCGTGAGTGTCGTGTTATTCACCTTAATAACAGCAGTTCTTGAAACTTTATCAACGCCCTGAATTAATCTTATTATTACCCCTAGCGGCCAAAATTGCCGTTTTGTGTCTGTTTCTACTAGCACAACGTCACCTTCTTTCAAAATGGCCTCCTTTCTTACAGAAGTTCTACGTTGCACTAACATCCCTAAATATTCCTTCCTAAACCGCTCTCTTAAATTGTTTCTTAAGTTTTGTATATATCTGTTACGCAAATTTGAGCTCTTATTATCTATCTGATCAAGATCATGAACCACATTTGCAGGTAAATCGTGGATAAAATGCATTGGTGTGAGAGGGGTCAGGCAATCGTCGTCTGAAATATACGTGAGTGGCCTACTATTTAAGGTAGCCTCACAATCGACTAAAACTGTCTCTAGCTCAACATAACTGAGAGCTGCTTTACCTAATACCCTACGAAGTAACTCTTTTAAACATCTTATGAGCCGCTCCCGGAACCCTCCCCACCAGGGCGCACTCGGTATGTTGAATTTCCACTCGATTTTGTCAAGATTCAGCTGAGTTTGTAAATAGTCCCAGTCTAAGTCCCTGAACAAGTTGCTGGCACCCACGAAATTCGTCCCGTTATCCGAATATACCACGCGAACTCTACCTCTCCTACCTATGAAACGTCGGAAAGCCATCAAAAAACTTTCTGTTGACAGAGACAAAGTGAGCTCGGGATGGACTGCTCTAAAAACCGCACACGTAAATAAAACGATCCAGCACTTGTCACCAGACTTCAAATATAGTGGCCCTGCAATGGCTATACCGACTACTTCAAATACCTTACCGGTCCGAATTCTATTTTCCGGTAGTCGAGCTACGGGTGCTTGCGCCGCTCTACTGGTGAATCGCTTACATATGCTACAGTTAGAGATTACGTTTTTCACATTTCGGCGAGCTCTTGTCAACCAGTAATAGTCCCGAAGTTTATTTATCGCTATACTACTGTTACTCCTGCATGTTGTAATTTACAATGATTCTGATAAATGAGTCTATGTATAATGAAATGATTGCCGGGTACTAAAATGGGATATTTAAAAGTCTCTGGCTCATCTCCTAGCAATAAACGAGACCTAACATGAATGAGCCCGTCGTCTAATATAAGCGTATCTAAGCCTGACACCGGAGCCGCAGAAGTTACATCATAGCGCTCCAACTGGATCAGCTTCAAGAGAACTTTCTCAGAATATTGATACTCATCATAGGTCAAATTGGAGCGTCGAATATCATTACGGTATTTACAGTTATGAGCAAATCTTAGTATCCAACCCACGCACCTGACTATTTTGGAATATTTACTAAAGTATAATAATCTATCACTAAAGTATTCACTCTCAGTGTTAAGTACAACAATATCCCTAACTTCATCAGTAGCTACACCATCATCAAAAACTAAACTTGACTTGGGCTAGTGATCTGAACTGTTATATAACCACTCAGGTCCCATCCACCAATTTGAACATTTTAACTTTTCTGGCAAACAGCCCCGAGACTGTAAATCAGCAGGATTCATAGACCCTGCGACATGAAACCACTGACTCTTTTTTGTCACCTTATGTATTTCTTTGACGCGATTATGAACGAAAACCGACCAATTACTCTCACGTTTAATCCATGTTAATGCAACTGTCGAGTCAGTCCAAAAAACAGCTTGAACATTACTCAGATGTAAAGCACTAACTGCTTGTTGATAGTCTTACACCTACCACCGCCGATATTAGTTCCAATCGAGGGATAGTCATCAGTTTGACTGGAGCTACTCTAGCCTTTGAGACAATCAAGCGAACCTGAACCTTTCCATTGTACTCTGATCGCAGGAAAATACAGGCTCCGTATGCATATTTAGAAGCATCGCAAAATGTATGAATAGATAAATTACTATCCACCGGAAAATCTGACAGCCGACGTGGAATGCTTATGTACCGTATAATCTCAAGTTGACGGAACCAAACTAAAAATTCTTTGACTATATCGTCCGGTAACTTGTCGTCCCAATCCAACTTAAGCGTCCAACATCTTTGCAATAGCAACTTAGGGATTATAGTAGTAGGACTTGTATAGCCTATCGGATCGAAAATCCGCTGAGCAAATGAAAGTAAAATTAGCTTTGTTATAACCTCACCAATATCAATATACTCAGGAACAATGTGAAAACTATCTTGTTTATTGTTCCATATTAAGCCTAACACAGACTGTGTACTTTCTTCTTCACATGGTCCATAAACCCAACCCCGTAAATCAAACTGAGCCTCTCTCATCAGCTCCTTGGACACCCTTATAAATTCCTTGCATTCTACGCCCGTATCAACACTATGTACACAATTGTCCACGTAGAACGACGACTTTAATTGTTGAGCTATATGTTTCCTATCGTCTTTACAACTATCAAGATGGTGGTTGATGGTAGCCGCCAGTAAAAATGGACTACTAGTTACACCAAAGACAACTCTTTTATGGCGGTAGGTTACTAACGTTCTACACTCATTACTTTCGTTCCACCACAAAAATTTTAAGTAGTTCCTATCATTTTCCGCAATAGATATTTGAAGAAAGGCCTTGCGAATGTCAGCAATAATACCTATAGCATTTTTCCGGAAAACCATTAACAATTTAGGAATGACTTCCAGTAAGTTTGTCCCCTTTTCCAAACTAGAGTTAAGAGAATGACCTTGTAGTTTTGCAGAGGCGTCAAACACTGGTCTAACCGGAGTAGTTGCACTGGATTCTTTGACAACAGCATGATGATATAAATACAAACCGCTATTACTATTCCCGTCCTCTACTATCTCTATAATATCTTCGGTTAGCCAATCTTCAAATATTTTATTATACCTAGTTAAATTACCTGTGCTTTTCAACTTTTTTGTGGTAGAAATGAGTCTCTTATAGGCAAGTTCTTTATTATTCACCGGCAACATTTCAGGGAAACCTTCCTTCCAAGGTAAATGCACCACGTAACGACCCTTTACATCTCTTGAAACCGTGTCTCTGAAAAATTTAAGTGTTTCATATTCGCTTTTTTGTTTGGATGTTACTTCATAAGGATCCCTAATACCTATCAACTCTAGGTCCCATAAGTCGGACAGTGAACAATTCATAAAACATGATACTGCTACACTGGAACTATTCACGGCTACATTACAACTTTGGCCTTGCAGGGTCCAACCCAACTTTGTGTCTATCGCTACGAGACTGTCTTCGATATGGACTATATGCCCTAACAATAAAAGACCAGATATATCAGCTCCTATTAGAAGTCCTATTTCCGATATGTCAGCCCTTGAATCATTGATAGTAATATTTAAACTGCTTAACTTATCTATCAGTGTCTTATCTAACAGTCTTGGTAAGATACCACAAATTTTCTTTTGACATAAAGCCCTTATATTTAAACTGAATTGACCTTCTAAATTTTGTATTTTAAAATCATAAATGTGAAAGAAAGAAAGAAAGAAAAAATATTTTATTAAAATAGGCCACAAAGAAGCACTTTTAAATCGTCAAAAAAACACATTTTTACAACTATCACAAAAAAAATATTAAAAAATATTAACTAACAACGTCATAGTCTCTGTCTGTCTGTCATGTCTGAATTTACACCGGTTCCAAAAGTTGAACTACCGAGAAGATTCCGGCAACAAACTCGTGTAGTCACTCTTTTCAAAATAAATATTCAAATACAATGTTTGTAGTTAAAAAAAATATAACTTTTAGCAGTGCAGTGCCGCCCAGCGATAAAAAGAAGAGAATCTATATCATCGTACCGACAAAATAGGTACCCAATGTCAAAAGTATTATCGTTATTTTCAAGCTATCTGACAATGCACAATCACAAAATAGGTATACAGAGGTTAATAGGTCATAATACTTACACGTAAATAAACTTAAAAACATTTTGGAATTTTAATGTTTCCACGCATTCTTATCATCTAAATATTCTTGAACCTTATAGTAGCCTTTTTTCATTAAAGTTTGTTTGACATATAACTTAAGTTTGTGAAAAGGCAGTTCAGTTACATTTGGCGGGACTTTGTTATAAATGTGTATACATTTCCCCATGAATGAGCGACTTGTCTTGTGAAGTCTAAAACTTGGAACAGCAAGTTTATTTTTATATCTAGTGTTTAAGTTATGAATATCACTATGTTTTGAAAAGGTATGTTTATATTTGTGAACATAAATTATGTTCTCATATATATATTGAGAAGCAATGGTCAAAATATTAATTTCTTTAAATAAATCCCTTAGTGAATCACGTGGCTTGAGTCCGTAAATAGCACGCACAGCCCTTTTTTGTAAAATAAAAATGTCTTCAATGTCGGCTGCTGTGCCCCACAATAACTAGCCATATGACATAACACTGTGGAAGTAACCAAAGTAAACAAGTCTTGCTGTTTCAACATCACACAAAGACCTAATTTTTTTAACAGCATAAGCAGCTGAACTAAGTCTTTTAGATAGGGACGAGATATGAGGATACCATTGTAAACGAGAATCTAACTTAATTCCCAAAAATACTGTAGAGTCAACACATTCAATAGTTTCTTCATTGATTTCAACATGAGTACTAACCTGCCTTACATTTGGTAAAGTAAATTTAATACACTTTGTTTTCTTTGTATTTAACAATAAATTATTATTTTCAAACCAGGATAGCACTTTTGAAATGGCATTATTTACATCCTCAAGGTCAGTTTTAGTTCGGTCTATTTTAAAAATTAGTGAGGTGTCATCTGCAAACAATACCGTCTCACACAATTTTTTTGAAAAGTAAGGGAGGTCGTTGATATAAATTAAAAAAAGCAATGGCCCTAATATCGAACCCTGAGGCACGCCCATATGCACAGGCGCACCAGAAGACTCAGTTTTGTTTATAACAACTTTTTGAATTCTATTGGTCAAATAGGATTCAATAAGTTTTAATGAGTTTATTGATACACCATAATGCTTTAATTTACCCAATAATGTTTGATGATCAACACAGTCAAACGCCTTGGACAAGTCGCAGAAGATACCTAGAGCATCCTGCCGATTTTCCCAAGCATCAAATATGTGTTTTATAAGTGCAACTCCCGCGTCTGTAGTATTTTTTCCTTTAGTAAATCCGAACTGTCTGTTGTGAAGCAATTCATTTCTCGTAAAATGAGAAAGCAATTGGTTAAGAATATTTTTTTCAAAAATTTTGCTAAGAGTCGGCAAAATAGAAATGGGACGGAAATTTGTGGGGTCATTGCTATCTCCCGCCTTAAACAAAGGTATTATTTTACTTAATTTCATTTGATTGGGAAATACACCATCATCAATACATTTATTAAATATAAACGATAGTTGAGGAGATATAACATTTATTATAGAATTTATAACACTAACAGAAAAGCCCCATAAATCCTCAGTCTTTTTCATATTCAAAGACTTGAAAGCTTCTATGATCGTATTAACGTTAATTTCATGGAAATTGAAAGGAATATTGCACTTATGAACATTCGTCTCTATGAGAGCAAGTGCGCGCTTAGTACACGAATTCAATTCTTTTGTAATTTTAATAGGTATATTGGAAAAAAAAGTCTCGAAGGTATTTGCAACTCCATCATCTGTTTCTATAGTTTTTCCATTGACATTAATTTTAAAACACCTATTAGTAACTTTTGATTTACCACTTTCTTGATTTATAACTTTCCAAGTGGCTTTTATTTTATTATCAGATTTCTTAATTTTATTACTCAAAAAGTTCGCTTTGGCAGTATTACAAACCTTTTTAAAGATTTTGGAGTACTGTCTGACATAATCAATAAAAAATGGATGAGTGGAAGTCGACTTCTGATAGTATAGTTCAAATAATTTTCTTCTACTTATATAAATACCCGGAGTTGCCCAAGCTTTTTTGTTTAAAAATATTCTTGAATTCAATATTTAAATTATCAAATAAACTGCTATACAACTTATTGGGATCATCGGTTTCTTTTAGACAGTGAATTCTATTCATTACATTATTTTCAAATTTCCTCAAGCGACTATCTGTAATAGGCCTATAAGTTATTTTTTTTATTTGGTTAACATGATGGTGCTCAATAGCGATTTTCTGTCCACTATAATCTGAATTTATACAATATATAATTGATTGTTCAAGTACGTCACAGTTACAAAAAATATTATCCAAGCAGGTAGCTGATATTGGTGTAATTCTAGTAGGTTCAAAGAAAGTATGGAGAAGATTAAAACATCTGAATAAATTAAGGAACCTATCTGAGTACGAACATGATACCAAAATGTTTATATTGAAGTCACCACATACAACTATCTTCTTGTTATTGCCACTTATTATATTTAAAACGTTTTCCATTGAAGCCTCAAATAGATCATAGTTTCCAGAGGGAGGTCTGTATACACATACAACAATATGTTGCTCGAGTTCTATGCAGGAAATTTCAATAGTTCAATAGAGTGACGAACAACATCTGGTCGTTCTTTATATTTTATATTATTTAATAATAATATTAAAGATCCACCTCTAATAGTAGATTCTCTTGTAAAAGCACTTACAATATTATAGTTTTCAATACAGGTCAGAATTTCATATTTTTTTAACCAATGTTCTGTAAGACATAACACATGCACTTCCATGGTCTGCAAAAATAAACTAATTTCTAGATCTATGCTAGAAAAGCCCTGTACATTTTGGTGAACAATATTTAAATAATTAGACTTTTCTGTTGTTTTAACTTTGCCAGAGACTTTCTCTGTTGTCTTATTATCTAATTTAAATGAATTGGAATAGATTCCAAAACAGTATCATTAGTCAATCTAATTTGCTCAATAGAAGCATTGTCAGGAGTAAATTGCTCAATAGAAGCAAGGTCATTAATAAAAGTCTGCTCAATAGAAGCAGAGGTTTGAATAGCCAAATTTCTGGCTAAAGTTAAAAAATTATAGCTTAGCAATTCAGCTATTTGTCTTCTAAAATACTTAGATAGATTTATTCTATCTTTAGTCAAATAAAATTTATTTTTTAAGTTGGTCAATATATTGAAGTCAATAACTTGTATTTTCTTACTATAATATGCCATGTTGGACAGTACTAAATTTAATTTATACCTAATTTTATTTTCTTCCTGTGGCAAACTGTAACAGTAGGGTAATGTAAACATAACAATTTTTTTCACATTTAATCTATTTAAATAGTCAAGATAGTTTTGAAGCGATTTTTTGTTTACATTACCTCTGTTTCCAATTAAAATAATCAAATTATCACTTTTAGTCAAGTTATGCTTGGATATTTTATCCATAATATTATTGTAAGATGAGCCCGGACTACAGTAATTTGTTACACTTTGTCCCAATTTATTTTTTAACATAAGGCCCAAATCTTTTCCAATTTCATCACTAAACATTATATTATTGTTGTTTGTTTGTGTATAAGAACTGTTTTCATTACTGCTAAACATTTCAAATGTGGGTTGTTCAGAGAAAGATGGCTCACACATTGACATGGACCATTCTAACTGATCCAAGGTGACCAGGCCTGACACCAAGGAACATCGCCTAGCCAAGTGGTGATTTTCAGTTTTGGAAGTGCTTAATAGGTGATTAAGTGTCAATGTGTGTTCCCTCAAACTTTTTCTTGATGAACTATATTTATTAGAAATATCACTTAAACATGTCTGCAGATTACTAATTTTGTCATTTAAATATTTTACATTATTATCATACATCTCTTGATTTTCTTTGATTAATTTGGAATAAGAATCTAATTTGTTTAACAACACTGTGCGTTCTTTACTAAACTTCAAATTTTTGTTATAATACTTTTGCTTTTTAATCATAGTTTTTGTTTTCTTAATAAATTTATTTAATTTTAAATACTTTTTTATTTTGTTTCTGCTGCACTTAACCAATCCTTTAGTGTTGGGTGTATTAATAGTCTCATCATTAGAAGAAAAGTTCAATGACACTGCAGGATTTATATTATATGCAACAGAAACCATATGTGGGGCACTATCTATCAATTCATCAAATAGACTCTGATTCTGTGAGGCGGTCCAGTTCAATTTTTCAGATTCCAAAACATTAATATTATTGTAAGCCTCTTTTAAACATTTTTCCAATTCAGCGATGCGCCTGAGGGCCTGCTCATACTCATCACTGCACTGGTCAAATTGGTCTATAGTATATTGCAATTTGTCCTTTTCCTCAATTAACATTAAATTTTGAGTGTACAACTCACCCATTTCCTTTTTAAATTTACAGTTAATGTCTAGAGAATCTAACAGTTCTTTTTCATTGTCATCCCTTTCCCTACTCAATTGCTTAACCAACTCCTTGGAAGCCTTTAATTCCTGCAAAGCCAGTTGATATTCCTCCTGGCGAGCCAAGGCCTTACGGGTCATCATTTTATTATGATAGTAAACACAAATAAAATATAAAACAAAACCGTTATTTGTTCTCAAGAAGTTGTTCAATCAACTTAAAAGTGAGGTTACTTTACGGCAAAAAATACAAACACTATCGATGTAAATATGGAAATACTATTTAAACATCTCAGTTATCAATAAATACGGACTAAAACTGAATTTAAAACACAACTTACTTGAAAGGGATAGCAACGAAAACGTTTGACAACTCACTGTCTGACAACTCAATGTCATGAGACCCTTTTGTTTGAAAACCACCAAATAAACAGTGTGTTACCGTTTCCTTACCAGACGCCTTCATACCTAATTTATTCGCAATATCACCTGTGACATAAGACCTCTGAGCGCCGCTGTCAAATAAAGCTCTAGTAATTACAGTTTTACCATCATAAACAATTTTAACAAGAACAGTTTGTAAAAAAGTAATCTTAGGCTTACGTAAACACAGCAAAGCTTCGGCGTTACCCTGAGGTGTGCCTTCTTCTGATTTTTGCGATCGTATCTCTTCTAAGCGAGGACACATAACCACAAAATGTCGCCGGCTACAAATCATGCATTTGGGGAAACTTCGACATGTTTTTGCACCGTGACCAACTCTAAAACATATGAAACACGCCCTTTCCTTTCAGCAGCTCTCGCTTCTCATGAAGTGTCAATTTTGATAGCTTAGAGCACTCTACCGAAGGATGACCTTTCTGGCAAAATATGCACTCTAATTTGAAGCCCTTTTCCTCTCTTGTCTTTGGGTGTGCTACTATACAAGTGGCTGTTGGTTGCTTTGATGTACTGGCTTGTTGATCAAATCCTTGTCTGGCAACAGAAATGCGTTCCTCACTCTCAACTTCCGCTTTAATGTATGATAGTAACTGGTTGAGATCCGGTCTACTACTTTTATCTCGACTACGCTCCCATGCTTTGAGAATGTCTAACGGAATTACAGACTCAACCATCGGGAGTAACATTGCCGCATACTTATCGGTAGTAACGCCCAGCGATTCTAACGCATGAAGATGTGAAGAAAGTGTATCATATAACTCACTCAAGGAACTGTCATCTTTCTGACGAACGACTAGTTTCAAAAGATCTCTGATGTAAGTCTCTATAAGTAGATCATCTCGCGCAAACCTCTCCTTAAGTTCATTAAACGCACGGATGTTATTATCTCCACTGGGTGGGAAACTCTCGATGAACTGTCTAGCCTTTGAATACGGCTTTGTGGACTGAATTAAATATCTAAATTTATCGAAGTCATCTATCCGGTTGTCATCATGAATCCTTTTAAATTGTCCCCAGAAAGTAATCCAATTCATGGGTTGACCATCAAACTTCTTCAACTCTAGTACTGGTAATTTAAAAGTTCTTACGTTGTCGGTACGTTTGACTGTGCCACTGAGATTTTCAAAACTCTCACCATCTACCGACGGCAATGGAGGGTTACTTTCTGTACATAATTTTGCACGTACCTTAAGATAGCGACGTTTGTACTGCTCTGCTGATTCCAAGTCGGAAAAAATTTTGTCCTCATCCGCATCACTTTGGAAAAGCAGCTCCTTTATTTTCTGTTCAACATCAAACATATCTTCCGCCTTGTCCTCAAAATACTTAATCAAGGCAGGAAGTTCTATCTCTTTGTCACCGAACGCAACTAAGACATCTTTTTCGGCAATCGTAAAAAATCTTCGCGCCACGGTTCGTTTTTTTAATAATTCTTCCATTTCAACGGTCGCCAGTAAAATAGGACTACTATATTCACGAGATATTTTACGATTATAAAAAATTAAACAAGATATATGTGCATTCGGTGGTGTATATTTTCCATGACAACGTCAAAACTTTATGAAACATCAAAATAAAAACTGTTCCTCTGATGAGGTTTTAACAGGTGCAAAGAGTTAACAGTGGAGGTAACTGACTCAAATCGGCTTTCCTGTCCAGCGGTACAAAATGAAACAAGACTTTCCTTCTGTGGTAACGCCAACACATCAGGAGCAATGTTAAACGCTTTCCAAAAATTGATACCAAATATAAACTTGTTCGGGACTTCCGGAACATAATAAAACTTTATAACACGTGTTGTATTTTTAATAGTAACTGGTAAAAATATACAGCCTGCAACGGTGGAAGAAGACTCGTTTGCAGTAACTATACAATCTAAATTATGGGATGGCTGTAAAGAAGCTAAACCCAGTAAATAATTAATATTACTACCACCAACAATAGAAATTTCAGAACCGGAATCTAAAAGTCCTGTAAAAGGTAAGTCGTGAATTTTAATTTGAATATAGGGTCTCGCATCATTAGTTCGCACCAAAGAATGGAGAACTGTCGAAACAGGTGCCTTAAGAGAATGGAAAAATAATTTAACGGTATTACACCAATCTTTCCACTCATTCTCATTAAAATTTAGATGACAGCCCTCCTTTATTCGTTTTTTGGAAGTGGTTTAGGGTCTTGGTTCTTACGAGAACATTTTGGACACGTTTTAGTTGTCTTTCCTCTCTCACCACATCCGAAACATACGAGGCCCGGAGGTGCTGTACATTCACTGAGAGAATGATCGTTGAGGCGGCAACGTACGCAAAATTTTTTAATAGGAGCAGCAGACAAACATTACTTTCGCACACGCGATGGGGTCCTGCTGGCTAAGTCCGGGGCTACCAACTTATCTGAGGCATGAGGGGGTTCCACAAATCCTTCTGCTAGCAAACGCTTATGCTCAAGTTTTATACAACGGCTTTTCAACTCCGACCAAGTGTCAATCTCGTCGAGTTCAAGACGTTCCATGTAAAATGGGCGAATATTGAGTTTAACAATATCTAACTTTTCCGACTCCGTAAAAGGCTTCCGTAAACGTCTAAAATAATTCTGCATAACACTGAGATAAAGCACTATACCCTCATTAACAGCTTGCGTTCTTTCTACAATTTCCTTTCTAAGTCTACGGTCGAAATCTGGAGGTAGAAAATCTCTCAACAACAAATCCCTCAATTCAATCCAATTACTGACGTCACTGGCTATACCACTATACCACGATGAAGCTTCATCCGTAAACAGATCGTAAGCGGAGGTAAATAATTTCTGCTCCGTGATACCACGGGCACGACATAATTCGGTTAATTTTTCTAAAAATGTGACAACACACGTCTTCCCGTTGTATCTCAGATTCAGAGAATGAACTGAACTTCCATTCCTATCGCATGAAACAATAATTTCCGAGGGAACACTATTAGAATCTGAAGAAGCATTATAAATAGGTTCTTGGCTGTAAAGTGGTGGTTCATTAGCCTCCTGACTACTTTAAAATGCATGAAATAAACGATTTATTTTAATTGTAATATTATTTAAGTTACCCATAAGGGATTCCTTTATATATGCATCCTCAGGTTTAAATGTATTAACACGACCAAGTCGATGGTAAAGATGGTTACCTAAGGAATGAATTCTATTTAAAGCTTTAAGTTGTAAAGGCTTAGTGTCAACCAGAGTCTGTAATTCTTTAAGATTAATTGATATGATATTTAACTCCTGCGTTACATTACATCACCTTCAAAATCAGAAATATCATCAGTTGGGATTTCTTTTGACAAAGTACGGATTTGAGAACACATTCCCTCAACCGTAGAAGCAAGCTCTTCACCACGAATAGAAATTTCATAAGATAATTATTTTTTGTGTAATAAGTTAAAACGAATCGGCCTTTCTTCCATGGCGAAGAGTGTGTCAATGTGATATGGTAAGTGTAAAGTGACCAGAAAACGTTCACAAAGTTTAGAATGTAAATACAAAACAAACTTAAAATATAAGTAATGTTAAACCCAGAATTACAACATTAGTAACATAACCAGTACAATATTCACTAATAAAATTTTAATACAGTTTTAATAATAGAAAAAACACCACTCAAAAGCACAGGCCACACTCCTGACAAGCATATGACTGCCAAAAAAGCCTAAAAATCGTCAAGCCCCACGTTCTGGGTGCCAATTATGTAACCTGTTTTGTAAGGGAGGGAAGAAAACAATCTGAGATGCTTCAGAGTTTTATTGCTCTACAAAATTAACGATTTAAAACAAAAAAAACGGACCTTTTTACCTTAAATTAATGTCAAATTAGTCATTATTAGGTGAAGTTTTAAACAGAAATAAAAAATACTTAATATTCCTATATTGTTGTTAACAAAAAAAAGGATCTTGACGATTTCTGGTCAGTGCTTTGAGTGTAGTGTGTGAATCTAAGTAGACTTCTAATTAGAAAAATAGATTTTGTTAAACAGTGATCTCAATAAGGAGTTACAGAGAGACAACTTGCCACAGGCTTCATCCGGAACTCAGAGGTTGCTCGAAAGGGGTTAATTCCCTCCCAAAAAAAAAACTCCTGGGAACAAAACAGCCAATTACCTATCTAGCATTAACATTACTAAGATGGGAAGGTGCCTTGAACACAGTTTAATACACATTGTTAATTGTAAATTTTAATAAAAATTTAATACTTATTTTTATCAAAATTAAATTAAATTAAATTGTTTTAGTGGTAATTCCACTCTTGGTTCCTTAAGATAGCCTACTTTCATCTATTAACAACAAGAATCAGGCTTCATGAAGCTCACAGAATGACCTAGGACTCAAGTTATGTCCTATACTAACTTTTATATTTTCTAAGTAAATGATGGTATAAAATGCCATAAAAACTAGTTCACAACGTAGAATACTGCTCGATGAAACTAATACAGGCCCTGTCGAAGGCTAAAACATGACCTAGGACAAGTTAGGTAACAAGTTAGGTTTAAGAGTTATTATTCACTTTTTAAATAAAATTACCAACTAAAATCAAAAACTAACCTATGCATAACGTAGGGCATCACTTATAGGAGCTAGTTATAGGCTAAACTCGGTCCCAAACATCAAGTAGATGGACTTAGGTCATAAGTTAGGTCTAAACCTAACTGGTGACTTTTTAAGAAAAATACTGAAAATTGGTACATAATACTTACTGCACCACGTAGTACTAACTGAGACGAAGCTTTAAATAGCACTAATAAGTACCTAGACTCAATACAGGACGATCTAGGACACTTAGTATACCTAGGATACCTAACTGCATTTCCTTCATTAAATAACGGCAAAAACGCCGTTCTTTCGGCATAAATCTCTTTTACTTTAAGAATATAAACAGAACATACCAATTCAGGAGTTAAAAATAAACGGGAGACGTGCAGGGAACTCTGGGAAGGCTCCACGTGCTCGTGCCAATGTTGAACTGAAAATCATTAATAAATTAACGTGACGCTTCAAACAAACGACATATAACGTATTAACAGCTTCGTTACTGTAATTATACTTACAATTTTTAATAACTAATGCCCATTAAAATATATTTTGCCACCGACGCGTGCGCATAGGGGTCGCCAATAATCACCCTCTTATCTGGAAGTTACAAAATATACATTAGAATTTAATAATGAAGCACGAAACGATGCAATAATTGAAATGTTTTACTTACAGGAACAGTAACCTGATCCCTTTTAAATAAAAAAGTTTGTAAATTGAGACAAAGGTCCGCTAAAATCTGAAATGATAAAAAATCATTAATTATATACCAAAATTCTACTTTATTATGTTCATACAAAATTTTTGGAACGATTTAGTAGCAATTACTTACTTGTAAATGTAAAATATAAAAAAAGATTAATTAAATGCCGGCCGGCTGGAGCCTCCAACAGAATATGGATTTTTTCTTTTTCTTCTTAAAATCTTTACGGCTCGCCTTCACGTATGTACCGCGGCATTGGGATCGCGGGCTTTTGGCCACAATTCCAATTCTCATTCACATTGATTTTTTTAAGGGTTACAAATTCACGGTCGCAAAACTCATAAATCGCAATTACAGATCCAGCATTTTGAATTTATTGTTTACCATACATTACGCTACGGAACGCATCCAACGAATCGGGGATTCCCCGTCCAACGAGAATGAAGTCTACTACTTATCAACCGTGCGCCGGCTGCGTTCCGAATTACTCAACACAAATATTTTAAAAAAAATGATTCGTTGAAACTTTTTTTATGGTGCGTGCGCGGGGCCCCTAGGCAGTTGCTTAATCAGCCTTATGGATAATCCGGCCCTGGGGAAGCAAAACAAAACAGAAAGCCTGCGCAAATTTAATGAACTTTATAAAGAATATAAAAGTCTACACTCAGTGAATAAATCTCTAGAATCACCAAGAAATGAAAAGAAAGTATGATGAAGACGTAATAAGACTTTGAGAAACTGTATGCATGTGGAGGACATGCATACAGTTTCATCGACGTCATCTGGATCTAGATCTTATCTTTAAGGCGATACCTCGAGAAATTTGTTTTTAAATGGCCCCGCCCACTCACCCCCGCCACCCGCAATTTATACTCGTCGCTCGCTACGTAAAATTTAAAGTTCGCGCCGAACGCCCGTCATGGGGTCAGTAGGGTCAATGGAAACGAACAAACAAAGCAATGGAGTTGCATCACACTATCTTTTTTTAATTTTCAGTATGTAAATATTCGTCTGTATGATTGTATTAATAAAATAAATTTATTTATTTTAGTCGGTTTTATTTTTTGTTTATATTTATGTTTATATTATTAATTACAATCTTCGGAAACTTGAGTGTTATAAACATCGTCTGTATTATTACAAATTGTATGACTGAAAACTTTAGGAATAAAATTTTTAGGAAGAGTGATCATTCGGATTACAAATCGGTAGGAATAACAATTTCGTGTAAAAAACTGAGTGAGCCAATATGGATCAATACAAAACGTATCGGCTTTTCTATACTATAAATACCATAATATTTTCCTCTTGAATTACTGTCTATTACTGAAAAGTGAATTAAAATCCGTTGAGTAGTTTAAAAGATCTAAGTTAACAAACAGAGGGAGCGACATTGTGTTATCCTTTGTAAAGCAGATACATATTTAGTATTTAAAAAAATGATATTTACGTTACTAAGCTATAATATAAATTAATTTATTTCTCTTCTGCAATTTAATTTTCCTTGTTTTCTAAATTATTTTTATTATTTTTGCTGATACTGGTTTTTTTAATCACGTACTCTGGATTACGAATGGGCATATTTCTTGGATGCCGAGGGTCGATGAGCTCTGGCAATAGGCAATCAAAATAAAAAGACAACAGCTGTGATTTCATGTTTTCTGACCAAAAATCGTCATCTTTTTCAATTATTTCGGTTTTTATTTTATTATGTCCATACCACACAGCTAATAAACATTTTTCTTTTTTACAGATATGTAGTTGGCCTTGAATCTGAAAAAACCAGTCAGATTTTTTATTTATATAAATCATGCCTGTACTTTTATTTACCTTCCAGAAATGCATTTTGTTTTCTTTAATAGCAGCATCAACTCCAATTTTAAATGGCGCCAGGTGACATTTTATTTCTATAATCATGTTATCTGTAATCCCATCAGGAGTTGCCCCTAAAAATGGATGCTCATCGTCGATAAACAGGCCACATGGTAGAATATTTATATTTTGAAGCTTTGATAATTTATCCACAGCCATACTTTCATGTTTTTTACCATGATTTATAGAGGCAACATAACTGATATTTGGTTTGTAAAGCAAATTTTTAACAATGTTATCACATGCGTTACTTTTTTTTCTTTTGATTATCTTCCCGAAGTTAGATGCCGTCAGAAGATTTCTTCGCAATTCTAACCATTCTCCACTTTCACTTTGAAGAATGGTTCTTCGTTCTATCTCATGACGTTCGGCTTCCGTCTTCTTCAAACTCTCTAGAAATGTTGCTTTCGAAAGCTCGTACGTTTCTGGGGTCATGTCAGGTTTTCTTGCGTTTTCACCATAATCAAAGTTAATCTTTTTGGAAAACAATTTTCTATTTTTCTTTCGTTTTAGGGTTTGGTTGTATGCTCTCTTACTATCCACGTCGATTTCAAATTTCTTAATTTGCGAATGAGGGCTCTTATTATGTATTGTCTTATGGACTGTAGTGAAGATGCGTCCCGTATTAAACGATACAACTGCACCAGCACATCTAGATTGATATGCACGTTTTAGAGCATAATTTACCCTTTTCCCTCCCACAAATTTAGCAATCACCCCGTTAAATCGTTCTAATAGGTTACTATCTACATTTTCTATTAAACTTCTTGCTTGGGAAGCGCAATTTCTAACTAAATAAGAAATTTGTTGAAAGAGTTGCGTATTAAAATATTTTTTAACATCTGGTGTTTGCGTTAGCTCTTGGCAAATATTTTAATTGCACTTATCATGAAAACCATATGAATGACACATTGCATTATCAATGTCTTTATGCAAGTTTGCAACATTTATTGATTTGTGATTTTGCTGTGAGCCATGATATTTTATGGAATCACAAATAAATTTTCTACCACACAAAATTTTAGAATTAGTAAGCAACTGCCTATCTTTTATTGCATATTTTGTATCTGTTCTTAATTGCTGCAACTTAGAACAGAAATTTCTCAAAATATGATTTTTACAGCCTATCTTCTCAACTGTCACCGATGAGTAGGGCCTGGATTCTAAAACCTTTGAGTAGGTGCTACTATCACCGTCAGCTATAAATCTAGAATAAATTAAGCCATGCATTTCAATGGATTTTTTAAATCCTTCGGCAATTATTGTACTTTCCATGGCCGTGGAAGACCCATCAAAATTTTTGTAACATTCATGCTGCTTGACCTAAAACAATAAAAATATCAACATATTAACAAATTATACACCGTGTTCCTGAGGATATACATTAACTTTGAATAATACTTCTATAGCTCTTGTTAAACATATCGTACAAAGGAAGTAGTAGTTTAAATAGCATAGTTTTTAAGTTATTGGTAATTTAAGTTTAACCAATTTAATTGTGTTGTGCAGTGACAGTCTTTATCTGTGAGATGTTGCCACCTTGTGCATCCAGAACTATCAAACTGAATTTCATATCGCAATGTAAAGTACACTTGTGAACAAAATAACCTAAGTAAGAGGGATTTTGTGTTGTGATAAAAAGAGTTTGTACTCTAAGATGAATACTATTTTTTACTCATTGCCACTAAAAGAACAATTCCATGAAAATGCCCCTCGTATGATGGTCACCATTTTCATCCCTTGAGCCTTTATTCCTTTTGCTTTGAAAATCAGGAGATTTGTTGAAGGTAATGGTTTTTACACACTACCAGAAGGAAGGAGACATTGAAAATGAAATGAACTAAAGTGAAACCTCCCCAAATCGCCAAAATGTCATGTTTACCTTTTCTTTCAGTTTTTCAGCCCTTGCACAAATGCAACAGTATTTATTTTTGACGGCCATGAATAGAACTTGGCCAAATCGCCGACCCATAATAGCGGCAGCACCAGACAAAGCGGAATAATTGGTTTTGTATGATCGTTTACACCAACAGCCATCTAAAATAACATCAATAATTGGGACGCCGTTTTTATCTACTCTATGTTTTTTTAGAGCTGCTTCTCTCTCCCGTTCACCAGCTATTTTCATTGACTCCCATGCCGTGACCTCCCATTCGTCAAACACTTCGTCTTGACTTACTTTATAAGCGTGTTCTGACATTATTGGTAAATCTAATGATGCTGAAATTTGTTTTAACTGGGCGTGACCACAGCCTGCAGCTATCACTCCCGCCACAGCCAATTTATTTAAGTTGTGTTGTGAAGTTTGTATTTCAAATTCTTTATTGCACATGAGGCACTGTATTAAAAGTTTAGACAGAAAGTTATTCTTTTTTTCATACTTTATTTCCATTGTATGCAGGCTACACTGAAATAAGGATTCATGGCCTGAAATTTTAATCAGTTCTTTGAAAAAATGATCGACGTCTACAATGCGATGTCCGCTTAATTCCCTTTTATTTATTAGATCCTAAAACAAACAAAAGACATTATTATAAAACAAAAACGTTAAGCTCATTAAAAATCATGAAAACCTAGTGTTAATACTTACGCCTTCCGTACTACGTTGGTATGTTTCCTGCGATGGAGAAATATGAGATACTGCAGGACCAATGTTACTCCGATGAAAAAGTTTACTGAAAAAACATTAGTTTTAACACTTCAAAATACGAACCATTTTAAGAAACTTTATGTTTATTACATAGGTAGTTAGTTAGGTTTACAGTTTACCTATACCAGGTGTAACGGTGAAGACTAGTCATGTTTTGAGAGGTCTTTCGAAACCATAATACCAAATATTTTTCTCTATGGGAGCAAATCTCAAATAGCGAAAAAAACAGCTATTTAAATATAAATCTGAAAGTTTTTTCACGATTTCACACTTGCTCCTATAAAAAGTTGTTCATTTTGATAGTCTCAAATACCTCTTAAAATATGAATACTATTATACTCGTGCCTCGTCCTCGAGATTAGTATTTCCTAAATTATATTCAATAATTAATAAATAACACAATGTAGTATCGCGTAGTGATGCCACTTCTGCACAATGGTTTAAAAAGTAAAAAATAATAATCGGAGATAGGTAGTTTGAAATAATATCTCCGCCATCTTAAGGCATGCTCCGTTTGCCGGCCTCATTCGCAATTTAGTGCTCGACCACTTCGCACGCATACAAAATGCCTAAAAGACGTAGTGAAAGTACCGTCGTTATTTTACAATCTAATAAATTTACGTGAAGTTCAATCATAATTATACGAAGTGCCTCGTCCAAAGAGATTAGTATCTGTAACCCTCCCACCCTATGAGTTGTTTTACAGAAAACAACCCCTAAATATTACGAAAATATCATAGTCATCCTGCTTTAAACTAAATGAGGCCGGCAAACGGAGCATGCCTTAAGATGGCGGAGATATTATTTCAAACTACCTATCTCCGATTTTTATTTTTTACTTTTTAAACCATAGTGCAGAAGTGGCATCACTACGCGATACAACATTGTGTTATTTATTAATTATTGAATATAATTTAGGAAATACTAATCTCGAGGACGAGGCACTTCGTATAATTATGATTGAACTTTACGTACAGGTAAGTTCGTTTAATCATTAATTTCCCGATATACTATACTATGCAACGTGTTGATGTACAATTCCAGACTCAGCGGTTATGTTCTATAACTAAAAATAATAAATAAGGCTCATGTTCAGTCGACAGCACATCAAGCGTAACAGTTTGACCTTGGGACCGCCCTTACTGCGTTCGTAATGGAGGCGGCTTTCGTAGTGCAACTGTTACACTTGAAGTGCTGTCGTGTGTACATGTGTTATAAAATGAATAAATATTAGAGATGCAACGATTTGGCCATTACGATAACGATTACTATGTATCGTAAACTAGAACAACATAATAAATTTTATTTATTTAATTAAATATAATAAACAAATGACGACGGAAATCAGTTGTTTTATGTTAAATATTACGTATAAACATAACGGACACCTTTTGACACCAAATGTTTTTTACCTCCTTGGTCTGATTTTACAAGTAATAGGTAAACTATATAAGTATTAGGTATTACCTACATATTTAGGTGTACCAAACAAATACTAACTACAAAATGGTTAAAATATAGCTTATGTAGACTCGACAGCACATCAAGCGTAACAGTTTGACCTTGAAACCGTCCTTACTCCGTTTGTAATAGAGGCAGTTTTCGTAGTGCAACTGTTATACTTGATGTGCTGTCGTCTGTACTTGATACACATTGAAATGAGTGAATATTCGGGTGGTTCAGGTACTTATCAACTCGAGGTACCTATAGGGCATAGGATGTCAGGTGTCATCAGATTGTTTTGTTAAATTATTACCCACCTTTTATTTTTAATAATAGTTGGAGATCGCATGTCACATGAAGTCGAACTTATGGAGATAAGTTCAGTGAAGCTTGTTTCCTCGGATGTTTTTCTGTAAATTATAAGTTTTCGTTGATTGAAATAACAAAAATTTAAACATCTGATTTTAAGAATTAGAACCTACATGTAAAATATTTTATTATTTTTACTAAAACAAGAAAAAAAATGTTTTAAGAGTTGATATATACTGTTTATAATCGTCTTTTATGACAGCAATGTCCAAAAGTTGATATTTTATTCCAGCATTCTCGATAGCTGTTGTGGGCATACCAACATTACTATTCAATGATGACTCCACTCTTTTTTGTTCTGTGGATTTTTCGCGAGTAAAATTGTCACCACTATTGGTGTCATTTGCTGGATCTATTTTTATCATGTAAAATTAATACGTAAATTAATTTTTAAGTAGTTATATAAATAAGTATTAATAGTGACCAAGACCACACATCATGCGTAACACATTGCTCCCAAATAACTTTTTATAACAGAAGAATACGCTGGTGTGGTAAACGACAAAGTAGGTATTAACTACGCTTGACTTGTGATGATTAAAATGTATGGAAGTACTTCCTTATTTCACTATATTGGTACTTATTTATTTTAATTTAATCAATATGGTATGGAGACCTTTCCTTAATTAAAGACTTATTTGCCAACTACCATTAAATAAAATAATATTGGTAATAATAAAATCGTATTGTAGGTACGAGTATAACTGTTGTACATAAACTTACTTTTTCCTTGCTCTTAGATCACTGGCTTGTTCCCTTTGGCGTTTCAAATTTACACGTTTTCTAAACATTGGTTTTTGTTTATTTCCCATGGTAGAAACAATTAAAATATTATTTAAATGTATTAGTTATTTTAAACCAACAGGGTAAACAAGTTAGTACTTTTATTTTTATTAATATAAGTATGCTTGAGCACAGTAGCTAGAAAATACAAGATTGTCGATTAAATAAAGCACTATCCGTATCCCCCGAGTACATGTACGGCGTCAATCAAAGTTCTCGGGCGACTGAATGCCGGCACATGGAGGGATAGAAATATGACTTCTCAGGGCGAGGAAAGAGACAACAATAGCGCACGATTGCCTTAATAAAAGGTCGTAAGCGACAAAGTAGAAATTATTTATTTATTAAAAAACTAAACGATTTTTGAATAAAATTATTTCGTCAATGTTTACAATAGTCTATTATATTTCTAATGAACTAAATGTGGGTTTTAAATATTCATCCGGTGTTGGCTCGCATTGTTTGTACTTTTATCACTGGTTGCTCCAATCCGCTATTATTAACTACTTGTTTGCGTATTCACGATCTGGTTGACTTCATGCAGTAACGTCGTAAAATACATAAAATTATTCCCATTATCAAAACTACTGTGACTATAACACCGATAGACAAAAGTTCCATCTTTGTCTCCATGTTCTTGTTATTCGTAACTATTTGGGTCTGAGCGATGGCTAAGTTGTCATGCTTACTTTGTCCCCAGCCCATAATTAACAATGTAAAATGATTTTTCACAAGAAACTGCGTCTACAACAAAAGTTTACGTGCAAATGGAATTCTCATAAAATATACCTAATTATTATATTGTTTTCTGATCTAAAATGTGCAATAATTTCTCGTACATATCCTCATACTCTATACATAGCATAAAACATCTTGTTAACGTTTCATCCTAATTACCTCAATAATTATCGTTACATGTATTAGCATTTTACCTAAATGGTTTCGTAATCAATACATCAACAGTTTTATTATTCTGTCTATATAATTAAAGTCTATAATCAACAAGAAAGAAATGTTTACAATTTGTGTTGTCACAAAACATAAGTTCATCACTATACTATAATGCAAACTTGTTGTCTGTACGTACATAATTACGTTGTTAAATCTTCTAAAAAAATATATTAAAAGTCATCAACTGCTACATTTACGGTGTAGGTATACCATTTACAATAAAAACAATTTTGAATAAGTGTATAACTTTAACTAAATACTATTGTATTTATATACTATAACTATACTGTATTTATCCTTGACATCCCAGCGGTACATCGTTTCTACGTCCGCTGATCATCTATGGCCTACGGAAAATCTACAATAACAAACGTGCGAGTGGCGTTTCTTCGCGACCGCTTCTTGTCTTAAAACATGTAGTATTTACTACCTTAGTCTTAAGGTTCACATTCGAATCGCGTGGCTCAACAGTAGCCGAGACGATCTCGTTATCATTCAATAAGTAAGCTGGTTTTAGTCGGTCTATTGAAATATTACTTTTACGTTCAGACAACTAAAAATGATTTCTTAAATTGCTTTAAAGCACGGTATGGACCATCATATGGCGACTTTAAAGGTCTCCTAACTGTGTCGTCCCTAACGAACACATGATCACACGTCTTCAAGTCTGGGTGAACGAAAAATGAACGCGAACTTTTCGACTTACTACTGGTTTTATACTTAAGTATTGACGGTTGACGTCATAAAAATCACTAGGTAATCTTAAAGATCTACCGAATACCATCTCAGCTGCGCTGAGGCTAAGGTCTCTTCTCAGCGCTGCTCGAAGGCCTAATAAAACTGTAGGTAATTCCTCGCTCCACAAAGAACTAATCATTCTAGACATAAGCGCTGCTTTTAACGTGCGGTGTCACCGCTCAACCATCCCGTTACTTTGAGGGTGGTATGCTGTAGTAAGCTGTTTTTTGATACCTAAATATTTCATCAAACTATTAAACAAGTTACTTTCGAACTGTCTACCCTGATCACAGGTTAATTGAATTGGACAGCCGTAACGTGCAATCCAACCTTCAAAAATTACTTTTGCTACACATTCTGCTGTGATTTCCTGTAGAGGAAAAGCTTGGTACACCAGCATTCACTGACATAAACCGCGAAGCGCATCCATCGGCGAGGACACGGATTCTTCGCTCATGCAGGAAGCCGGCAATCCAGTTACAGAGCTGAGCGGACAGACCGTATGCCGGGAGCTTGGAGAGAAGGGCCCTGTGCCAGACCCGATCGAACGCTTTGGCAATATCAAGGCTAACTGCCACTGACTCAAAGTTCAAAGTTTTTTTATTTGCTCACTAAGTGTACGTTGGATCTTTGTATAAATTTATATAGGCACTTTAAACTTAGCTACCGCGAGGTGTAGCAAATTTGAGGACAGCAAGCTTCTGTTATTATAGTTATCACAATAAATAAGAATCAGAATTATAAATATTATTAATTAATACAACCACGTTTAAGACTCACCACGTTTGTCAATGGCTTCACCTCAGACATGCATTAAGTACGCTAGAAGATCACCCGTTGACCGTTTCGGCCGAAACCCGTACTGTCGATCATTAATTAATGAGTGATCTTCTAGGTATCGGATCAGCTGGTGGTTTAAGATCCGTTCCATGATCTTGCAAAGAATTGAGGTGACAGTTATTGGGCGGTAGTTAGCTGGGTCTGATCGGTTTCCCTTTTTGGGGACTGGGTGCACATTGGCCTCTCTCTAAGATTCCGGCACACACCCAGAAGAGAGAGAAAGACGGTGTAGGGGTATCAAGTAGCATGTTATCCATTGTTCTATATTATTAAGTACGGACTTAGTCAGTAGCTTGCCCCGCTAGCCGAGCGACTGTGGCGGTGGGTGTTGTGTTGTATGTACATTCGAACATTCGGAATAAACGGAGTTATTTGATTTAATATGATGCCGTATCATGTGTGATCTATATACCTATACCTACCTTACGAACTATATATAAATAATTAGTGACAATATTACCAAACTGGTGACCCCGACAAAAACGTTAAAAGTGTTAGTGACTAAATATAAAAACTAAAAGAAAAAAATGTACAACGCACCGCCACAGTCACGAGCGCAGGATAGCGTGCTGCCGGGACATCGAATCCATTGCTGAAACTGCAGCCAAAAAACTTGGCATTCTTTCAAAGGTGAAACGATATTTTACATCTGAGCAGCTCCTAAGCTTTTATCGAGCCCAAGTACGCTCCTGCATGGAGTACTGTTGTCACCTTTGGGACGGATCTGCACGTTATCAGTTAGATGCACTGGATTCGGTAGAGCACCGAGCGAGGCGACTTATCGGCAATGAGGCACTCGCTGAGGCTAATCTCCAGAGCCTTGACCACCTAAGGCTCAATACTCAATACTCAATATTTTATTGCAACCATAATGTTTACAAAAGGTGTTTATACATATCAAAAGTACAATTATGGACCCTGTCGGGTATCGCAAATTGAAAGAGGAGAGGAGGACGTATAATTTCTATAAAAAAATATATATCATTAATTATTTTAATATGCACGCAAGATATTAAATAATTAAGGTAATTTATATATAATTATTGTGTTTTGTCATTAATATATTCTTGAAGACTATAGTAACATTTATTAATTAACATTTCTTTTAACAGTTTTATAAATTTATTACTATTTTTTTCGATTCTTAATTTTTCAGGAAGTTTATTATAAATCTTTATTGACATGTTATATGTGCTAGATGAACATAAATTAAGACGTGCAGTAGGAACTTCTAATTTGTTTTTATGTCTTAATGAATATTTTAATTGTACATCATCATGTTTTGTGTAAAACTCAGCATGTTTTCTGACAAACTTACATATCTCAAAAATGTATATACACGGAAGAGAAAGGATTTCATGTTTCTGAAAAAACGGTTTGCAACTTTCAGTATGCTCCAAGTTAACAATAATACGAACCAATTTTTTTTGAAGAATAAATAAAGAAGGAGCGTCCGTGCTGTTTCCCCATAGAATAACTCCATAATTAAGCCATGCATACGCATATGCATAGTAAGTGACTAAAGCAGTATTTAGATCGGTAGTTTTTTTAACCTCGTAGAGTGCATATGCGAAGCTGGATAATTTCGATTTAAGTTTTTGGATGTGGGCTTTCCAATTTAGATTGGTGTCTATATTTAAACCGAGCAAAGTGAATTCATTTACGCATTCTATTTTTTTATTATTAAAGTTATAGCTAAATTTCAATGGGATTTTTTGACGTGGATGGAAAGATATTAGTTTTGTCTTATCAAAATTTATTTCCAGATTATGTTCATTAAGCCAGCTGACAGTTTTTGATAGTATGTAATTTAATTTAGTTTCTATATTTATACTGTTTTGACATGATGTGAGTAGTGAAATATCATCTGCGAACAATATACAGGGCTCCTCCATGATTTTGGGGAGGTCATTGATGTAAATCAAAAATAAAAGACATCCAAGAACACTCCCTTGAGGTATTGACGCATTTATATCTCTGCAGTTAGATCGGATATTCACAATTTCTCTACTATCAAAGTCAAAGTATTCGATTTCTACGTACTGCTGTCTATCCTTTAGGTAAGATATTAACCATTTATGAGCTAAACCTCGTATGCCAACTCCATACAATTTATTTATTAATATATTATGTTTTATCCGGTCGTATGCCTTGGTCATATCTAGGAGTATACCAACAGCATATTTTTTATCATCTAATAATTTTACTATTTCTTGCACATATTTGTAGACAGCCAAAACAGTACAACGATTTTTCCTGAACCCATTTTGACTGTCGTCGAGAATATTATATTTTTCAAAAAAAGTTATTATACGGTCATACATAGCTTTTTCGAATATTTTTGATGCTGTAGGTAATAGGGCAATCGGGCGGTAATTATTTGGGTCAGTCTTATCGTTTTTCTTGTGTAGTGGTTTGATGATCGTTTCTTTCAATAACGTCGGAAAAATACCTTCTTCGAAAGATTGGTTTATTAGTTTGGAGAATGGCAAAGTAAGTTGATCAGCACATTCTCTTATCAAATGGGGTGGTAGCTCATCAAAACCATAACTTCTTTTATTTTTCAAATTTCTAATAATTTTATTAACTTCGCGTGGTTCTACTGGGCTTAGGAACATAGTATTTCGGGTGGGATACAGCACGGGAGCACCACTACCTCCCACTGCCGGCCTAGAGTTACCGATCGATGCAAAAAAGTTATTTAAAACATTGACATTTTTGTCAGGGTCTGAACATAATGAGTTATTTACTTTTAATTTAATGTTGCATTTTTCTTTATTTTTATTTTTATTTGTTCTTTCATTTACTATGCTCCACATTGCTTTTACTTTGTTATTAGATCGTTTTATTTTATTTATATATTGTAGTTTTTTTGCAGTTATAATAGTTTTTTTAAGAATTTTAGCATATTTTTGATAGTGTAATTTAATTGTAGGATTATTAGATTTAGTGCTTAGTATTTTTAGCAATCTTTTATTTTGGCACGATTTTTTTATTCCTGTTGTTAACCATATTTTTCTATGTTTAATTAGTTTTACTGTTTTTAGTGGTATGCAATGATTTAATGTTTTTATTAAAATATTATGAAGTGTATTATAATTATCGTTTACGGTTTTATTTTCACATAGAATTTTATCCCAATTTATTAATTGTAATTGCGACTTAAATTGTGAAATTGAATCCCTACCGAATAAACGCTTTTTTATGTACCAATCAACGTGTGTCTTTGTATTTTAAAATATTCATTTAAATTCACTGTCTAAATAGCATTTTCTTAATTTTACTTTGATTTTTTGCACAGAGCTAATGTTTACTTTACGCACGCCCTCTACCGCCTGTAGCTTGCCTTTCAGTTTTTTATCGGTTGCATTTCGGAGAGTGTGCGGAGGTTCTTCATAATTTGATCCCCCCAGCCCCTTTCCACCATCGGACGACCAGGCGCGGCGAAGGCTTTCACCCTTGCGTAGTGGATATACCTCCCATCCGCACGAAGCGCTTTGCTTACTCTTTCATTATACGGACAGCTAAGGAGTGGAACTCGTTGCCAAGGTCTATTTTCCCGGATCAATAATCTGGATATCTTTAAGGCCAGAGTGAACAAGCATCTTCTAGGCGAGCGTGTACCATCTTAGGCCTCATCTTTGCTTTACATTAGGTGAGATTGTGGCCAAACTTTCTGCCTATCATATAAAAAAAAACATCAACCACGTCTTTGTATGATATTCCTTGAAGATCATACAAAGATGTCGGACATGAGCCGACATCTTTGTATGATAGCAAGTAAGTGACTTACTCGTGACACCGCCAGCAGCAAATAAATATACTATGCTGAAAGATCGACTTCTGCAAGTGTATGAGGAGAGCGCCGAAAGGCAATTCCAGAAGCTTGTATCTGAGCTGGAACTTGGAGCACAGAAGCCTACACCTGAGGAGGGTAGATTCGAGTCTACTAGTAAACACACTAAATATTTTTGTCCCGTTAAGTTCATTAAATTTCGCTAGTAAATACATGTTTAAAAATATAAAAGTTACATCGAAGCAAAGCTTACATTACCATCTACAAATTTGTGTAATTTGTGTTGAGGTTTCATAAGTGCGGTGTGCGTAATCTCGGTCTTTTTATTCCCACTAAATACGATACGGCATAATACAGTGACATTTACAATATTGGTCCCTGAGTCAGCTGACCGCCTATTCAACGAATCAGCTGTTGGCTAGCACGTCTGCGTGAGATTGACGTTTGGTGTGAGCCGTGTCGTGATATTGAACCGTATTCGTAGTGAGTCTGGGTGCATATTACCATGTCGTCAAAAATGGCGTGTGCCGGTTGTCGCACTATTATTAAGGACAATGATTTTTTGACCTGTTGTTTTTGTAAGCAACCATTTGATGTCTTGTGTGCGAACATTTCCAAAGATCGTCTTAATACTCACCGGCGAACATGGAAATGTCCAATGTGTATGAGTTCTGAGCCTAAAATAGACAACACAAATACACCGGTACGTGGTGAATGTAACAGCAATGTTACTGTGCTAAGAGGAGCCCGTTCGCAGCACATAAGCCCACCCGAAGAGCGATCTGCGCCGGCATCCACGTTTGATATGGACATGTCGTACGTTGAAAGTAACAGTGGCCTAAATGAGACTGTTTACGATAATCCCGTTTTGACAGATTTTCAAGTTTTAGCTACGGAAATTCGACTTTTTAGAGAGGAAATGCAGGCCATGCGTATGCAGTTGCAGCAGGTTAGTGTGGCTGTTTCTAATATTGCAACCCGAATCGACAGTTGTGACAAACGAATGGACAACCTGTGTGCACGCATGGACAGTATTGAAGGCAGAGTAGAGGAATGTCAACCACTGGCCACCTCCAGTATCCTTGAAGAGACTGTTCAACAATTAAAGGCTGAGCTCAATGATCGTGACCAGGATCTCTTACTCAATGATGTCGAGTTTTCAAGTGTGCCAGAACAAAAAGGTGAAAATGTTTTACACGTAGTTACCACCCTCAGCATGAAACTGGGAGTAACACTCACGGAACTGGACATAGTATGCGCGACGCGAGTAGGCCGTATCCCGGAAGCGGTGGACCGTGATGGGGCTGCGCCCCGGGCTCGTCTCATTGTGGTGCGGCTGGCGCGGCGCGCCCTGCGCGACCAGCTTCTGCAAGCGGCGCGCGTACGCCGCGGGGTGACCACAGAAGGCGCCGGGTTGTCTGCTCCTCATCGTCGATTCTATGTTAATGAGCGATTGACACGTATAAACCGTGTTTTGTTCGTGAAGACTCGTGAAATGAAGGAGCGTTCAGGCTGGCGTTTTGCATGGACCAGAGACGGTAGGATCTACGTACGCCAGAACCCTGGCCCAAGCCCACGTCACCGTATCCGCTCGGAAAATGATCTCACGCGTGTTTTTGGATCTCTTCCCGTTTGAGTGTTATGTCAAAGCTAACAGTATTCTTCATTGTTTATCAACTGTATTCGTTTTTTCTTGTGTGTTATATTTTTGTTTGCTGTTTCTAAAAACAAATTTGAATATCTTTAAGAACCATGTAAATTTTGAAGCTTTAAAATATGAGTACTGTGTATTAAGAACGATATTAATCTTATTGTTATTGCAGAGTGTTCATTTCAAAATACACTTTGGTAAAATAATCATTTCCTATAATTGTGTATGGGTGGTAAACAATTGTTGGGTGTTGGGTTGCAAATGGTATTTCTATTTCTGTTTGTTTTATGGTTTTTATAATTATTATCATCATTACAATACCATTTATTCTGTAAGTTCGGTGTGTGTTGTCGAGAGTGTGACTGGGTCAATAAATAAACATACCATAATTTTATGCAGTTCCTGTTATAGGTATTACATTTTAAATAGAAACATGTCATTTTTACACTTAGTTAATGTTATTATCAACACTAGTTTACGTAAATATTCACACGCACAATCCGTTATATACAATAATTTATATCACTATACACAAGCACATCGTTTGAGTGTTTTTTTTATAGGCTGGAACTTTGTCGAGGTTATCTATTACTCGTTATTTATTCGGACGTTGTTTTCACGCTCACTGTATCTATATAGATTTTACCGGCCTCCCTAAGACGAAGTTTCTTAAGTTGGCTCTTTATAATGCGGGATCACTGGGGACTGGTCATGACGACTTTCTGGTTGCCATGAGTCAGTACAATGCGGACATGATTGCCATCAATGAGACATGGCTGCGTGAGGGGCAAGAGCAGCGTGCGCCTGTCGTGCCTGGCTACCGATTGCGCAATACGCCGCGACCGACCGCAATGCGGAAGGGCCGTGGAGGGGGTGTAGCATTTTACATCAAGCGTTGCGTTCGCGCACGTCTCGTCTCACATCCCGCGGCAGCTATTGAACAAATGTGGATGTCTACGATAGCTAATGGACTAAAAGTTATAGTAGGTACCGCCTACCGTCCGAACTGGATAAACGTTGATACATTTTTAGATGCTATTACAGATTCAATTTCCCACTTTTCGAAATATGATCACGTAGTTTTACTGGGTGACTTTAATATTAATATGTTGGACGTTACAAACAATAATACAATTAAATTCAAACAATTTTTATATTATATGGGACTCGATCAGGTGGTAACTGAGCCTACTCATTGCACCTCAGACAGTGAAACTCTAATAGATGTTGTATGTACAAGTGCCCCTATACGGGATATCTCTGTCACAAATATCACTGGATCTCTCGGCCATGCAATGATTAACCTTACGCTGTCAATCAAGCGTGTTAACGCTCCACCTAGGACTTTCACATATAGACCCATAAAGAACATCGAGATTAATGAGTTTAACAGAGATCTTTCCGACATAACCTGGGAATCAGTATTTAATTCAAACTCGGTGAATGGAATGGTTAACTCCTTCAATGAGATAGTTTTGGCACTCTTTAATAAACATGCTCCTATTAAAACTATTAAGTTGAAGGGCAGTGGTTCCTTGCCGTGGATTACTGATGTAATAAAGATAATGATAGGTACTCGTAATGAAGCTTACAAAAAGTATAGACAGTGTAAGTCAGAGTGTAATAAAAAATCTTTTCATGATATTAAAAAACTAGTTAAAGATAGTATATTTAGAGAAAAACAAGCATATTACAATCATCACATTAATTCAAACCACAAGGATTCAAAAGTACTATGGAAAAATTTAAAAAGAAATATTTTAACGGATGCTACTAAGCACGACTGCCTACCCGATTGTTTTAGTGACCCAAATACCATTAATGACCATTTTCTCAACGTCCCTGGAAACAACTCGGTTCCGCTGTCTGAGTTAACCTACTTTGAACTCCACAACTTTGGAAGTGCTGTTTTCAAATTAAAGCCGGTGCATGAGAATGACGTTGCGAAATACATCACTTCTTTATGTACTAATGCTATGGGTGTTGATGGTATCAGTAGAGATATGGTACTTATGACGCTTCCTCAGTCTCTTACAGTTATCACGGCTATTATAAATAAATCTATAATAACGGGAGAGGTCCCAACCATTTGGAAGTCGGCTCTTGTAACGCCTCTGCCTAAGATAAATAATCCAACTGACCTAAAAGAACTTAGACCCATTAGTATTTTACCCTATTTATCAAAAATTTTGGAAAGGGCAGTCTACAATCAGCTGAGTAGTTTCGTCGAAGAAAACAATATTCTACCGTGTCTTCAATCGGGTTTTCGTAGGGGTATGGGTACAATTACAGCTTTGTTGGATGTTGTCGACAATGTGCTCACACAGCAAGATGCCGGTAACAGTACATGTATGGTTCTCCTGGATTCCTCCCGCGCTTTTGACTGCATAAATATCCCCTTACTCATAGCAAAGTTGCATTATTATGGTGTCGACTCTGTCTCTTTGTCATGGTTTAATTGCTACCTCCAGGAGCGTTGGCAATCGGTCAAACTTCCCAGAGAAGACGGAACTCACGCAATATCTAAACCTAGGATTCTACAGCGTGGTGTTCCTCAGGGCTCCATACTCGGCCCGTTGCTTTTTATTATATATAGTGCTGATGTCGTCAGAGCCATCAAACATTGTAACTATCAGCTGTATGCCGATGATATACAGTTGTACCTATCGGCCCAGCCAAGACAGGCTGAAATGCTTTTCTGTAAATTGAATGAAGATCTTAGTAACGTTGCCTCGTGGTCTATGCGAAGTGGCTTAGTTCTTAATCCTAATAAAACAAAGTTTTTAATTCTTGGTTCGAAACATCAAGTTTCTGTGACTATGAAAGGTAATCCTTTAGTTGCGATTCAGGGGCAAATGATTGAGCGAGTAGATGAAGCTAAAAATTTGGGATTGACTATGGATAGTCATCTACGTTTTGAGACACATATACTGAACCTTGTCAGATCCTGTTTTTATCGCCTGAAGGTTCTGTACAATATTAGAAACCTTCTTAGTGAAAAGTTACGAATTACCTTATGTGAATCACTGATATTGTCTAAACTTAACTATGGTGACTTGGTTTATGGACCACGACTCCAGTCAAAGACTCGCCGCCTAGTGCAGCGCGTACAGAACGCATGTTGTCGCTTTTGCTTCAAAATACCTCCCAGAAGTCACATCACACCATACCTGAACAGAGCATCCATGCTCAACATGTGCTCACGGCGACAACTGCACCTTGCTTGCTTGGTGTTTGATGTCTTGAAATTTGGGAAACCAACATACCTCTTTTCGAAACTCAGATCATCTACTTTTCATGACAGATATAATACCAGAGCCTGCAGGCGTCTTCTGGAATGTCACCCACATAAGACTGTTGCTTTCACTGGCAGTTTTCGCTACCTAGCTACCAAATGTTGGAACAACATACCGCCACCTATAAGACAGTTGTCATCAAAGTTTTCTTTCAAAAAACATATGAAATCATATATTTTACAAAGGCAATGTCTGGGTATTCCAAGGGGGTACTCGGTAGCGGACTTTGCCATCTGAATAGAGAGAGTATGGACTTGTTTCTTTCTGCTATATGTGAACTATATATTCTAAATATTTCTATTATTTGTGATTGTGACTCATGAGTGCCACATTGTTTTATAAATCTTATCATAAGCGTGCACACATATTAAGCATTTTACACTAGTCCCCGTTTTAGTTGCTTTATTATTTTATTTAGTGTGCTACTGTCTGTTACATTTTAAAAGCAAGAAGCCCTCGGGTTGTAGCAGAATACCAGTGCTTTGTTCACATCCCGCGGTGTGAACAAAATCCAGTCACTGAGTTGCGACCCTTTTGCACTTCTACAACGCACACAATTATTGTTGTTTATTGTGTATTGTTATACCTAAGTAACTGTTTGGTTCAAATTCAAACTGTATTTGTGTGTGATGAAGAAATGAAAATAAATCTTTTATCTATCTATCTATCTATCTACACAGTTGCTCCGCAAGATGAAGGACTTGGGGCGGACCACTCAGGTGTCTGACCAAACATTAAAAAGCCTGTGGTTATCGAAAATGCCATTGTCGGTAAGAGCTGTTATCGCTGTGTGCCAGGACCAAACCTTAGACAGCTTGGCCACTATAGCTGACAAGGTGGTGGAGAACAACAGGTCTTTCGACATTGCCGCCGTGGCAGCCATGTCAGCATCGTCGGTAGCACCTGTACCATTGACGGAGCTAGTCACGCAGATGAACAAGCTCGCGTTAGAAGTGGCATCACTGCGCAGCGAGTTCCAAGGCCGTAGTCGTTCAAGGAGCGGAAACCGTAGACGGTACCGGAGCAGATCCGAGCAGAGAAATTTATAAAAATAATAATGAAACATATGTATTTTTTTTAATAAGAAGGGGGTGTGTGTAGGGGTGTCAGGTACCATGTTATCCATTGTTCTATATTTAGTCAGTAACTTGCCCCGCTAGCCGAGCGATGGCGGCGGTGGGTGTTGTGTTCTATGTAACATTCGGACATTCGGAATAAACGGAGTTATTTGATTTAATATGATGCCGTATCATTTGTGATCTATTGTTACATTTGAATTTTTGGCCCTCTGGAGTAGTGGAACAAACTTCCAAATGGAAGAGGGTACGCAGGTTTCAAAGAAACAATTAGATTAATTAGTAACAATTCAATTTATTCCATAAATTCACGAATAGTAATTTTCACTTTTATATTAAATTCTTATACTATAAACTTAGACCATAAATTAATTTTAAGCTATTTTGTTATGAGTAATTTTCTATAATTTTTTAAATAAATCTACGGTTGCCAAATACAGAATCTCCCGGGGTCAGAAGGACCCCATGGAGGAATTTAACCTTACATAAAATAAGCCAGCTAATATCTCAGCATTATGAGCTTATCGGTGGTGGGCGGTAGGGATAAAGCCAAGTACTATTTAGAAATTGATTATATTGATTCATTATGTTATACCTCGGGTGAGCGAGACAAGACAACTTCCAGGTATTAAATGAAACCGTGGGGTAGTAAGCAGAAAGTTAATTTTAAATAAATGGGCGCCAGGGACTGTAGAAGTCCCGAATCCGGAGACGACGGTGTAAAGTTGTTAGTGAAAGTTAGTTTACTAACAACTGGATCCTCAATTAAAAAAAGTGACTAACTTGACGAAATATAGACTATGTCCACTTAGTAAATTTAAAGTAACTGGCTGTGCAATTTGGGTGTAATTTAGCACCTAAATAGTTTTTTTTTTATAATGGAATAAATTTAATATTTGTTCTGTAATTTTAGGCTGCCAAACCATACCAAGCATAAGTAGGATTTTTTCGTTCTTTACGCGTACAACGCAGACTTGCTTAGATTACTAATTTGCTTCGTAAGTATTATTTATGTATGTTGTGAAACTCTGTAATTGGCTAAGAGTTATGTATAAGTTGTATAAAAAAAAACGTTTAAAAAAACGCTGTTGAGTTTTATAATAAATAAAATAAAATATTTTATTTCGTTCGCACTTTCTCACTTTTTTAACAAAGGGGTTGCGCACTGACATTACAAACGAACGAGCTGACGACTTATGACGAGTGATGACACAGCAGCTCTGGGCGGGGGCGGAGCATGCGCAAGATGCGGGGATGGTTATCGCCCACTTTCAATATAAACTAATCACAGATCACAAACGCAAGAGACCTTAAGAAATAGTGAATATTATTGCTCTTAATCGATATTTTCGTTATATTCCTCCAATCGCATCCATGTATCCTTTCTTTCTAAAGTAATTCGTGCTTATAGCTATAGTTAGATATAGTGTCAAGTTTACCGTGCTCTTGACTGTACGTGTAAAAGATACAACAAAAAATATATTTCCTAAACAGAAATATTTAAAAAAAAAAATAAGGACAAATCATTTAGAAGAAAGGTTTATTATTTAATTAAATGGCAAACGTGAGCCCAGCCATTTAAATACTCCTCTCTTTATAAAGTCAATCACGCTACCGCTTAGGCATTGGATCGGAAGAAATTACGCTGGGTGGGTACAGTCGGCAGCACATCAAGCGTAACAGTATATATAACCCTAGTAAACGCTATGTATAGCTATTAGAAAGAAAGCACACCCTCTTCGCTATTGGTTTAATTTCAACCATCTTTTAGAATTTGACCAATAGCAGAGCTTATCAGAATGTTTCGAGCGTTTATTGGTTAAAATTGGTCGAATTGTTTGAGCTAACGCTATTTGTACGCGCAGTTTAGTCTAATTTCTATGACATCGCATTTTTTAAGTATGAAGTTTGGGCTCAAGTTTTGAAGAAATATTTTTTGTATCTGTGGTGTTTAAAAGTTGAGTATAGAAAAAGCTCGTCCATTTTGTATTGAGACCTGAATTGTATGGGGCTACCTAATAATAAGGGTTCAAACTATTGAATACGAAATAACAAAATCAACATTGACTTTTCTTGTATAATTTATTTGTAGATAAATATTAGTTTCTTTGAAAAAATTATTTAAGTAATATACGAAATGGCCACCCACTTGGATGCAATGAAAATAAAATATAAGCACTACACAAATGGGTAGATAATTATATGAAAATCCGACCGAATATCGGTAAGTTAAAATTTTGTTCTAATGTTTTTATGAGAACAGGACACACCAACCTATATTTTAAATAAACTGCACTTTTCTTCGTGTTTTTGAAATGACCGCCATGTGTATAAAAGTATTTTGCTTCATCTATTTTTTACCTATAAGAAACAGGTTTTGGTCAATGTCATTTAATTTTCTTCAACTTCTAACAAAATTAAAGTATTTGGAGACTTCCTTGCTAAACTAATTAACTTATCAAGGTTGCATAACCTTGATAAGTTAATTAGTTTCATTATTTGGTATAAATATACCAACTAATCATATTAAATTATAATGTTTTTATACTATAATGTTTTGTAAAAACATCTGCTGCTAGCTGATATTCTGAAAGACTCAATCCAGTTTATTTATGAACAGGTTCACATAATAAAACAAATACTACTTTGCAGGTGGCGGACCATATATTTTTGGTCTTTATATATATGAGATGAAGATCCAGGCTGTAGAGGCTACAAGATAGTGTGTTGATGTGTGGTGTATTTGTTCACATTATTCTTGTTGTTAGTGAATTCCATACCTATGTCAGTGAAATAAATAAGTAACCACAAACTAGACAAGAGATATTCTATTGTTGAGTGGATGCCAGTGTCAAAATTTATTTAACTAAAAGCTTCAGACATAAATAATATTTTTACAAAAAGTATATATATGACCACCACATAGAGGTTAGGGTAAGTTTCAGTTTATAATTTAATGACTGATTTCGAAAAAAATGAAAGGTTATTGAAGATATTTTTTTAAGATACTTAGTTCAACATTTTGGCTTAGCAATAGTGAGCACTTTAAATCAATACATAAGCAACCAGAGACATAATTACATTAGTTTTTGTTTCCTGGGGTGATAAGATCAACAGGGCCTGGTAAAAATACTTATAACACCACCACATTACAAAGTGGGTTAGGAAGAGTTGTCCCTATAGGTACCTATACCTAGCTCTGCCTGGACAACTGTAATATTCACATGTGCATAATTGTTCAGCAACAGCAGTGTTCCAAGTTCCTACATGATATTAGTGTAACTTTCATGACCTTTAAATTCAAATGCGTACAAGTAATAGTAAGGCTATCCAATTATCTATGTGATTTTTATGTTAAGAGATTGATATAATTTCAAAGAGCAATGGTGTTAATTCACCCAGAACATTATTTTCTTAGCCCAAATTATAATAAAATATAGTTACTTTTCTAAACCTAACAGTCTTCTAACATATTTTCTCCTATTACTTTTGTTGTTTAATATTATTTAAATTCACTTACTTCTCATTGCAACGGTTTTTTGATTTAGAATCATGTTCAAAATTTAATTTAAGCAATTTTATAGGTTAAGTACTTAGTAATATTTCTCACATCATAGGAATGGTTTTTAAATTCCTGTCAAGTATCAGATTCCAGAGTTTCCAGACACAACTGATTTTTCAATTGTCTTAACACTCCAGAGGGATAATGCCGCTTGACAGATTAATAAATTACTAGCATGAAACAAAAATTTGCATAACTCTTCAATTAAAAGAGATTTCTGAAAGTTGTGATGTTCTACATATAATTTTGGATTTCATTGAATAATTATAGAAAAGAATAAGGGAGGTAAAATGGTGCTAAAAATACTAATATCTACCTACCTACCTACTTAACTGCATATTGTTAGCACCTAAGTTATTCATAAAATTACCCTTTTTAGTTTTTATAACCCCCAACCCTAAAAGAGGGGCATTTTATGTTTGATGTGTCTGTCTTTGTGTCTGTAAGTTTGTCTGTGCCATCGTAGCGAGCACTGACAGATTTTGATGCATTTTTTTTTTTGTTAGAAAGTTAATGTGGTCAAGATGGTTCTTAGCTTTGAATTATGAAGATCTGTTCAGGCGTTTGATGATAATCTTTTACAGATCTGATTATTTTCAAATTTGGTGCACTCTTACTTTAGTGATATTTCAATAAGACGAGGCTGAGAGTTAATTACAAATTTATTTTAATATTGTTAACTTTTCAATAAACATGTTAAATCAATTTTGACTCTGTTTCTTATTTCTTACACATTCCCAATTAGACCTGATTGCTCTCAAATAAAGAATTTCTTATTTCTGTCAAGCCATGGATTGCAGAAACAATTGGTTTTTAGTTTTGTCCAAAAAAAAATGTATTCTTAAGTAATTTTACTGTCATCATCAATATCAGTTTATCTCAGAGAAGTAGATCCAAGTAGCAGTTTCAGAATGTCAATGAAGTATTTGGCTAAATCATGATGCAATTTGAATTGCAACTTATGACTTATAAAATTACTAATCCAAATGTTTTTACATTCAAGAGACAGCACTTCACCATTTCACCTGTAATTTCAGTTTTATAATGCTTCTTTTAGTTATTTATCACTATAATTTGAGATCAGTGTCATAGAAGAACTAGTAGCGACCAGTGTCTAGGAATTATTGTTGAGTCTCTTTGATTAGATACTCATTGAACAAACCTGTTAGCTTCTTAAACTAGTCATATTAACAACCTATAAAACTATATGCAGTTTTGGAATTTGTTATTATCACCTTGAATATCATAGCATTGCAGAATATTTTAAAACTAAGTGTTTCTGGTGTAAGTGAGGTCGCCAGAGCTCTTGGAGATACTAATAGTAATGATCCAGTGCTCATGGGGTGTAGCATCAGTCCGATCAGTCTACCTGTCTGTCTGTTTGTGTCTACTTAATAGCTTCTTTGCACCATCATCATCATCATCATCACCAGGCTATATACGTCCCACTGCTGGGCACAGGCCTTCTTACATGGGAGAAACACATGAGGAGTTTGGGCCATAACACTACCACGCTGGCCCAATGCGGTTTGGTGGGTTAAAGCGGTTGCAGGAGCAACCGGGACCAACGGCTTAACATGCCTTCGAAGCACGGAGGAGCTCGAGATAACAAACTTTGATTTACCCATCCTAGGATCAACCATGGTGAAAGTGGCTTTGTTTTTCATATCGAAACCAAGCGCTCAAACCAATACGCCACCGAGCTCCTCCTCCTTAGCTTAAAAAACTTGTATTAAAATTTGAATCCACTACACTATTAATTCCCTACTATTATTTTATTTTAATTATTAATTTAAAAAACCCTACACATTATAATCATCACGTCAGTTAAGAGATACCTACTGCTGAGCATAAGCAATTGGGCAAGGACCTCCAAACCGATCGGTCCTGCACTGCCTAGACATGAGAATAATTTTCAATCTTTAAATTACAAATCGATCCTAAGTAGGTAAGTATGATTATCCTGAAAAAGACAACATAAAATTGTGTGAAAAATATTTCAACTAGAAAAAATGTCTGCCTCCCGCGCTCATAGCATGGCAAACTCCCGGGGAAACAATAAGATGGTCTCTCTCTCTTCGTCAGAGAGAAATAAAGAAATAAAACAATAAAACACATAAAGGAGATGTTCGATATTGGTACTCGAAAGCCCCCCACGATAAATTATATATTATGCGAAAGCTTATGCTCAGAGGATCTTGAATATATCCTTTTTTCATTTTAATACCCCTGCATTTTTGAGTAATTGTGAAAAGTGTATGCAAGAATTCTAAGCTTCTTAATCAAGTTTCTCTGACAAAATACAGTAAAAAATAAATTGAAATCATTATTATTAGTCAGAAAAAAGTGCAGAAACTAATTTGCCATGTTCTTCTAGCATTTACAATAAAATATAATTGCAAAATAGTCGTAGGCTGAACCAAATCAACCCCATGCCTAGTTATTAAAAAAATATTTGACCAGACAATAGACGACATTTGACGTTTTATACTATGTCTGGGACACAGACGTTATAGAGATGCTACAGTCCGTTCACAGTTATTTTACCTCTAGCCGTTATATTGGCTAACATGAGAGCGGTGTTGCCATAGTCAGGTTTAAGATTCACCACTTACATAAGTAATATTAAAGACTAGAAAACCACAAAAGACCTTAGAAATTAAATAACTCCTAAATATAACCAACATTTGACATAACTAGAAAACATTAAAGAATTACTGTTTCGTTTTGTCACACGTACGTATTAAAAATGTCAGTTTCCACTTTATTGATATAATTACGACTGTAATCGTAACTAGTTAATACAAAAGTGATAACATTGAGTCATTAAATACGAGTTTAAATTGGGTATAATCAAGTGCACCCGTCGCAGATGTATCATGAATTCCAATCAAGCATTCCACGGACAAACAACCCATTTACTTTTACAATAAAATTAGGATTAAGAGCTTTCTTTCCTTCTAATTTAAAGATCTCAAAGTATATATAGTAGCCTTGTATCGTGAAACCTGTTTAATATAAATAAAATTGATACAAAAAAATGCAATGTATATGTAATATTATTGATTTGGAATAGGAATGATCCAAAGGTATAGCCGACAGCGCACAATCACTATCTAGTCAACTTGATTCTTCGGAATTGCTGTCAGATTCTGTATCATTATTTAATTCGATAATGAACTTGTCCATTTCTGCGTCCATACATCCATCTCTTTCAAACAGCCTGTCTTCAATATGGCGGACATGATCACATTGTTTTTGCCACTCTTCTGTTGTGACTGATTGGAAAGCTTTTGATTTTCTTCTTTTGATCACGTTTTCTCCTCGGCGTACTGACTTTTTGAGACGTGGAAGCAGCAGCTCCGCCTTCCTTGGTAATTGTCCTGACGGTTTTTTTAGATATGCCTAAAATATTTGAAATAAAAATATTGAAACGATAATTTTTATGGGTAAGAAGACAATGTATTATCGCTTTTAAATAATACCGATAGTGCTATCGGTACTGCCGCCCCTGGTTAAGTTATCGAAAGATAGTGTATACATTGTGTACAGAAACCCGTATTTTTCAGTATTGATAGTATCGACAAAATCCAATAGCAACAAATACATTTTTAATTATGACAGCGAACAAAATTATTTATAGCTGCAATAATTTAAAATGAATGTAAATATGCACTAATATCAGTACTGATTACTACAGTATTGATTACCATTGTTTGGGTAAAATGTTGCACACTGGAAACCCTATCAACATACCAGTTATGGCGGCCACTCGTTGACAAACATTTTCGATTGGGATTAAAGGACCTTAATTGGCCTTTTCCTTCTCACAAAAGGCACGCATTGATAACACAATCTTTCTAGCACTACTTTGAATCCTCTTTGGCATGATGCAAGATGTATTTATCACTGTTAAAATAATAAAAACACGAGGAGCTTAACTTGCAGAGATTTGCAGTAATGCCAACCGAGAGCAACGACACGCTGACAGATGTCAGAGGTAAAATAACTGTGAACGGTCTGTACGCGTCTGGGATGAGTCACATTTTTTAAAATGGAATTTTACATCTCTGGATAACAGTTTTTTGACCAGAATATAATGTTATTTTTTATTTATATGCAGGCATTTAAAATTAAAGTTTTTATATCATAATA
The DNA here is from genome assembly GCA_947347705.1 of Nymphula nitidulata. Lineage (NCBI taxonomy): Eukaryota > Metazoa > Arthropoda > Insecta > Lepidoptera > Crambidae > Nymphula > Nymphula nitidulata. The sequence goes on from OX374636.1 coordinate 16,688,783, forward strand.
TTCTTTAATATATACTCTTTCTTCCCACATAACTTTTGTCCTGGGGGGTAGCTGAGTACCAGCCCCCATACATTTTCAGAACATGTCCTTTGTCACTTAGTATGTGGACATAGGTGGTGGAACAAGATTTTGTCCACGGTCCGTTCTACCTTCTACGGGTGGTCCGAACCCGTGACCTTTCACAATTCGAATGACTGCCCTAACCACTGAGCTATAGAGGATTTAACTGAATCCTATAAAGTTATTATAGATATTCCTTAGATTTATACAATTAATCTAAGTGATAATCTTTAAGTTTTTTAAAAGCGTTTACATATAAATGTAAACGCTTTTAGAAAACTTAAAGACTAGGTAACTATAAATTTTGAAATGTATTTAAACTATAACCCCCGACTTTACACAATTCTTTTACAAACTGACCTTCCTTCTATCCTTATCCTTAGACAGACCATCATAAGATATATTATCTCTAATCTATGATCATCAAAAAGTAATGTAATGTCACAGGCGAATTTGATACCCTACCTATTGATCTAAATATCATGAGCCATACCTTGATAATTAATAATCGACCTAAGGTATCTGATATAAGGTCGAGATTCCATTGAAGACGTAACCGCATTGAACCATATATTATTATGTCGTATGGTAATTAACCTAAATAGAAAAGGGTAGCTCAAATTAAAATTGGTCTTTTTTACTAAGGATTTAGAACCTACTTAAGTATATTAGAAAAAAACAAATCACAAAGACCTATCTATCATACCTATGATACCTACTTCACATAATTGAAAATTTATTCAAGTATTATTAGTTGATAGTTAGTGATTTACACCAACAAATCATTACAATTTTATACATTTACTAGTATACACAGCCATCACAACTCACATCCGAAATATAAAATGAGGCTACAATAATATGCGAATATTATCATTAGAATTTCAACTTTATCGTCATGTAGTAAAGCTTCAAAATTGCTTGCTTCACACATTACGGTGTCTTGTAAAATACAATAAATAAATTCGAAATTAAGTTACAAACAGCCCTGGTTGATTGCGTTACATACTCTTCATTCTTGGGGAACCCAGTTCAAACCTCAATTATTCTTTGTTGAGAATTTATTTTTAACACTAAAATTCAATAAGATTTTGTGTGTTGTAGTTGTGTTAGGTCTAATATTACTTTTCTTCAAAATTGTTATTTCATATTCACATTTGAAGAGTAGAATGTTAGATCTTTAAAATAATTGTGAATGAGTAGTAGTTACAGGTATGATAATAGGAGTTGAACGTTATAAATGTTTTGTTTTTGTTTTTTAACATTAAATAAATGTAGAAAAACAAACCAAAGTAATTGTTTATTTTCATTTCTCTCCATAACAATGGACCTTAATAATGACCCGACAATAGAAATATTTTTTAAGTTAATAACAATGAATAAATAATGAAGCCTCTATTTTAATAGGTATAATATTAGTTGATTGAAATAACTAGGTACGCTGAGCCAATGATGTAAATAGGTAGCGTAAATAAAATATCATAACTAGCCATTATATGTAGAAAACTTTTTGTTTTAAATTAAAGCAATGGTCTTAGCCGTACTTTAATTTTAAATCAAGTTGAAACAACGAAGCGAAGAGAGTAGACCGCGTACGTAGCTAGCTGTAGCTATAGCTACCTATAAACCTACACATATTAGCCGGATCCACACCGGACGATCCAAAATGGATCGGCGATCCTGCGATCCGCGATCCAAGATCGTGATGCGTGGAGCGTGGATCGTTCTAGGTCGATCCAACAGCAATCTTTGCGATCCTGACTTGGCTGCTCCAACGCGCTCCAGGCGATCCATACTGATCGGGCTAAATTCATTTGAATTTTGTCTGGCTATGGAGTCACACGTGCAACGGCGGCGAAGAATAGCCGCAGCAGCAACAAGCTACATTTTACTTGTATATTTACGACAAAAATTACGAAAACGGAAAAGACAGTATTGGGTTAAAACAATTTTTAAAAACCGGTTGGAATATGGAAATCGACTTTACAAAGAATTAATTGATGATGGAGCTGAAGCTAATTTTGCACGAATGACTTCAAATCAATTTGACTTATTGTGTTCACTATTGGAGAACAAAATTAGAAAGAATGATACAAACTATCGTGATGCCATAACTATTAAAGAAAGACTACTAATAACACTAAGATTTTTAGCAACTGGTGATTCTTACGTCAGTCTACAGTATCTTTTCAGAGTGTCCAAACAGTCAATATCAAAAATTGTTCCTGAGGTTTGTGAAGCAATCATCGAGGTTTTGAAGGATTATGTAAAAGTAAGTGAAATTATATATGTATATTAAAAATATTAAACTCTTTATTTCCAACTTAGCTTATGCTTAAGAATATATACGAGGGCAAGGTGAAAAGTTCTCGGCCTGACAATGAAAGACTGCGATTTTCAGTTCAAAAATGATTTTATTTTTCAAGGCAGGAAACCTAAATTTTTACTGATTGGAACGCCATTTCTGTGTCAGGCCGAGAACTTTTCACCTTACCTAGGTAAAAGTTACATATACTCGTATGTTATTTAAATTGGTGGTGATTTTGGTGACGGGGAAGGCTGCCAAGTTGTCGAAGTAGTAGAAGTTGATGGAAGCTGAGTTGTTGTTGATTCTGAAGGGTGTTCTGTATGTGATGAAGTTGAAGAGTAATATCCATAATTTTCTGGTCTGTATCTGCCTGTGTCAGCTTCAAAAATAATTTGAGATATAGCATGTTTTACATAAGTTAACGTTATATGATCATATTTTCGTAGTTCGGTAGCTATGTATTGTCCAAAAGCGGTGTATGAATCTGTCTCTGGTTGTTGTGGTTGAGCACATTGATGAAGTAGTTGAAATGCTTCCGAAATGGATTCATCTGTAATTATAATATCTTCGGTACCATGTGAAGATGTTTTTTTTCTTTTTTTATTTTGATACCTTTTTTGGGTTTGAACATTGTGTTGGGTGTTTTGCACATTGGATTGGGCAGCAGGTTGTTCAGATGATACAGAAGGTTTAGTTGCTATACTCTGATCATTCATATCTTGCATTTGATTACTATCATTCTCAGTTGAGTGATTGTCTACGTTTTCTAGAGCAATTTCATTGATAGCATGTTCACCGCTACCAGTGGTGCTATTACTTTCTTCCTGTAACAACAACAATAACAAAATATATTAATCATAGTTACACTTTTTTCAGATGCCATCAAATGAAGAAGAGTGGCTCGCAGTGTCTCAGGAATTCGACGAAAAATGGGATTTTCCACATGTATTAGGAGCAATGGATGGTAAACATGTCGTTTTGCAAGCGCCTTTTAATAGTGGCAACGATTACGATAACTATAAATTGTTTCCAAGTATAGTTCTTTTTGCATTAGTAGATGCAAATTATAGGTTCCTTTACGTGAACGTTGGGAGTAAGGGCCGAATATCAGATGGAGGCGTGTTTAAAAGCACAAAGTTATATGAGAAACTTGAAAAAAAGGAGCTAAACATCCCATCGGCAAAAATTTTGCAAGTTCCCTATAAAATTGAAGTGCCCTATTTTATACTAGGTGATAAAGCTTTCCAACTAAATGAGTATACATTGAAACCGTATGAAGGTGATCCAGAAAGGAATTCGAGTGAACGAATATTCAATTACAGATTATCAAGAGCACGTAGAGTTGTAGAAAACGCGTTTGGAGTACTAAGTTCAAGTTACAGAGTTTTGCGTAAACCAATGCTGTTGGAACCAGAAAAAGCAACTAAAGTCGTGCTAGCGGCAGTTTACCTGTATAACTATTTACGAAGTAATTCTAATTTAAGATCACCGGTATCTTTTGATACAATACAGGGGAATGGAGAAATAGTTCCTGGAAGCTGGCGAACGGAACAGGCACCAACATCACTACTACCCCTAGATGCCATACCACGAAGAGCATCACAAAATGCCAAAGATATTCGGTCCCACTTAGCAAGACACTTTATAACAAACAGGGCCATTGTTTGGCAAAATGACTATCAATAATCTTATAGAAATTGTACTGTGTTTATGTTTTATAAGTTAGGAGGAACATAATTTAGTTCAGTTCATCATACTTTAACCAATTAACTATGTGTTTTCTTTAAAACTATCCTCTCCCTAAGTTCTATGTTATATAATAAGAAAAAAATTTATTACATGAATATAATTTTTTATAATGGGACATTTGCACACAACGCCATCTAGTCCCAAACTCAGCAAAGCTTGTACTATGGTTACTAGACAACTGTATACAATACATAAATACTTTTTTTTGTAAATACATACATATTATACAGAAAAACACCCAGACAACAAGGCAAACACAAATGTTTCACATCACATAAATATTTGTCCTGGTGCGAGCATCGAATCCGACGCGACGTTTGATTTCGCAGTCAGTACCAATGGCCACTAGAGCAAACGTAAATCTATACTTTCGCCAGTATATACTTTATTGACACCAAAAGAAAACATTACCTACACAGATAACACAAAATAATACAAACAAATTTAGGCCAATAATTATTATTGTATTAGTACGTCTACTGCTAGCACTAATTATAATTATACATACCTAAATTACCTGTAAGTTTTTTAATCAAAATAAAATTATAGGTTAAGTAAAAAATAACTCACCTGTGGGAGGGTATCCCTTGTTCTCCCAGGGTCATTCTTATCCGCCATGAAACCAAACTCATCGTAAGCAAACCATTTTGATTTATAAGTATCTTCAGCACCTGAAATGAACAATAAATGATACTCTAAACTTTTAAACATTTAAGTATATATTTTTATCACAAACTAAGTTACGTTACTACTTTGTGGAGTTTTAAACAATACATTTTATTATTATTACTAATAAATTAAAATTAAAGCTTCACTAAGACGTACTGAGCACACCTCGTAAGGGTATTAAATGAACAAAGTCTCGAACAAAACAAACTATAATTTCTTACCTGAACCGGTAATACGACTCTGTTTTTCTCTGAATCGTTCTCTTCTGTAGCCACCCGACAAAGACTTAATTTTTTTCTTTATTTCTGTCGTTGGAATATTGTTCATTCGCCGACTAATTTGCCGCCAGGCATCTTCTCTTACACCTCTATTTGTGAAATTAGTATCATTAGGATCCCATAAACATTTACTCTCTCTATATAGGGTAATTAAACGTATACACTGTGAATTATCCATAACGGCGGATCGCGCGATTCAAAATCACAACCGTCTAGACCGCGCGCGCCAAGCGACTGAGGCCCCTTTGTGCATAAACAAAAAACCGACAACAAATGGATCGCACGCGGCGAGGAGCGCGCGCTCCCCGCCGCGCACATGGATCGCGCGCGGCACGTCTACACTTCACGCTCCGTGGAGCGCGCTCCATGCCGCGCGCGATCGGAGCGCTTTGGATCGTCCGGTGTGGATCCGGCTATTTAGTCGGAGGCTATATCGAAGAAATACAAATTTTAATAGTCGTCGCGCTCGCGTTCAAGGCCAACTGTGAGTACTGTAGGTACAGAGTACTTGAGAGAGAGACGTTAGAAAGAGGCGCTGAGAGACATATGTTTATCCTTTGCTCACAAATTTTCTGTGCGTTGCGCTCTAGGTTCAAGGACAAACTGTTACGCTTGACGTGCTGCCGACTGTACAGTATACGTTAGCTCTTTCTTAAATTCAATAATTGTTTTATTTAAGTTCCATTTGCGCTGACCCAGTAAAGATCGATTATTCCATCGATTATGCCATGATTCAAGGGTATTTTGAAACAATGTTATATGTTGAACAAGATTTTCGTGTATTGACCACGTGGTGGAAACCTGGGTAAAATTTGTTTCACTTTTATTTTTTGTTGCATACTTGCCATATGAATAAATTAGTTTGTTAATAAATATATTTGTATGTGGCAATCTCTTGTACTTTGCCTGTCAACCTGTAAGTGTGTCTCTCTGTCGAATAAATACAATACTGAAGATTCCTGACTATTACTCGCCATCCATCCAGCACGTCCACCTACCAGGCCATCAACGAACCCAAGCATGGTGTCAGAAGTGATTCCTTAAAAGCAAAATGACTGATTCGAAGAATAACCTCATCGTCGCGCAAATGAAGCCTCTCACCATTGACATTGGTACAAACGCGTGTGAAAAATGGCGACAGTGGAAACAAAAATTTGAAATATTTGCCGATGCAAATGATATAGCCAGCCAGTCGCAACAGAAGCAAATTGCAATTCTATTAAATGCCATTGGGGACGAAGGCATTGAAATATTTAACAGTTTCGAAATAGACCGGAAATCACCGACCGTAACTCTCCACGAGGTATTACAAAAATTCGATAAAAAATTTAATCCGTACAGCAACATTACAGTTGAAAGATATAAATTTTTCACAAGATACCAAAAAGCCGAGGAAACTTTAGACGAATACATTACAATATTAAGCAATTTGTCAGCCACGTGTGAGTTTGAATCTTTCAAAGACACACTCATTAAAGATATGTTCGTGATTGGTTTAAAAAATACTTACACTAAAGAAAGATTATTGCAAGAAGAAAAACTAGATATTGAAAAAGCTCTAAGAATAGCAAAAAGTTTAGAATTGTCACAAGAGAGATCGTCAAAATTAAACAACAATGCGAGTGAGAAACCAGAGACAGTCCAAACCTTGTCATTTAGATCTAAAACGAGTAAATCAAATAGAAATTCTTTCAAGTCACCAAGTCGGGAAACATACAAAAGAAGCCAGTCTCCTAAAGGGAACCAGTCTCCAAACTCAAGAAGTTGTCAAAGATGTGGGCAAATACACCGAGTCAAGTGTCCAGCCGAAGGAAAAATCTGCGGAATTTGCAAAAAGAAAAATCATTTTGCGAAACAATGTTTTTTCAAAAACAATATAAATAAAACTTCAAACAAAGTAAGTCTAATAAATTCTAAGTCAAATGTAGAAAATAAATGTATAATTAGATCAATAAATAATAACTCTTCAAATAATTGGGAAATAATTGTTAATTGTAATAATTTAAAAATTAAATGTAAAATTGACACTGGTGCAGACACAAATGTAATATCCAAACAAACATTAGATCATATAATGAAAATGTCACATAGTAAAATTCCTATTATAAGAACAAATAACAAAATATTTTCAGTTTCAGGACAACTAATACCAAATTTAGGTACATGTATATTAAACTGTCAATTTGAAAATGGTTTCAAGTCAAATGTATATTTTACAATAGTTTCATGCAATTGTATTACTATAATTGGGCACAAGACATGTGAAAAAATTGGCATAATCAAAAGAGTCTTCCAGGTACAAAATAATAACCAAACAAAGGAACAAAGGTCAGTACAAAATATTGTTTCTAAATATAGTCATACCTTTGAAGGATTAGGTTGTCTTCCATACAAAGCTCATTTAGACATAGATGAGAACTATCCTACTAAAATATGTCCTGTTCGTAAAATACCATATTCACTTGAGAATAGATTTAAAAAAGAATTAGATAATTTAGAAAAGCTACAAGTCATAGAAAAAGTCAGTAAGCCAACGAAATGGGTTAACTCCATTGTTTTAGTTGAGAAACCAAATGGTAATCTTAGAATTTGTCTAGACCCCAGAAATTTAAATAATGCCATAAAAAGACCTCATTATCCATATCCTACCTTTGATGACCTCAGATCAAAAGTAGCAGGAGCATCAATGTTTTCAAAATTAGATGCCAATTCAGGTTATTGGAGCATTTGTCTTGATGAAGAAAGTAGTGATCTATGTACTTTTAATACACTATATGGTAGATATAAGTTTCTACGTCTTCCTTATGGTATTAACTCAAGCGGAGAAATTTTCCATAGAACCATGAATGAATTATTTAGTGACTTACCAGGCATAATTATATTTGTTGATGATTTTTTAGTCTATGGATCAACAATTGAAGAGCATAATAAACGATTAGAATCATTATTTAAACGTGCAACAGAAGTAAATCTCAAATTTAACAAAACAAAATGTCAATTTGGAATGTCAGAAATCTATTATGTAGGTCATGTTTTTAATAAAACAGGTGTAAGTCCAGATCAGTCTAAAGTCGAAGCCATAACAAAAATGTCAAGTCCAAGTAATATAAAAGAACTCCAAAGATTTCTTGGAATGATCAATTACTTAGGATCTTATATTCACAACTTGTCTGAAGAAACCACAATATTAAGAGACTTGCTTAAAAAACAAAATACATGGCAATGGTCAGACCACCATGAAAAGCAGTATCAAAGATTAAAATCATTAATCTGTCAGTCTCCAGTATTAGTTCACTATGATATTAAAAAACCTATCAGATTATCAGTCGATGCTTCAAAAAATGCAATAGGTGCAGTAATTTTACATGGGAAAAATCCTATAGCATATGCGTCTAAGTCTTTAAATAAAAGTCAAGAAAATTATGCACAAATTGAAAAAGAATTATTTGCTATAGTATATGGATGTAAAAAATTTCATCAATATTTATATGGGAAACCAATTTATGTTGAAACAGACCATCAACCATTAGTCACACTTTTTAAAAAACCCTTGTCAGAAGTCCCTACTAGACTACAAAGAATGATGATATCTTTACAAGCCTATCATTTAATTGTTTCATACACAAAAGGTTCTGAAATGTATATCTCAGATACACTTTCAAGATGTCAAAATAAAAGTAATAATAGCCTTAGTCAAAATCAAGAATTAATTTCATTACAAGAATTAGAATCAAATGTAGAAATACATGTTAATTTACTAACCTCAAACTTAGCTATTTCACAAGAAAAGTTAAATACAATTTTAGAACACACTTGTCAAGATGTAACTTTACAAAAACTTAGAGAATATTATCAAAATGGTTGGCCTAAATGTAAAAATCATTGTGATAGTAAAGTATTACCTTATTGGAATATTAAAGAAGAAATTCACTGCATAGATAAATTACTTTTTAAAAATAATTCTATAATTATTCCTACAACTTTAAGAACAGAAATATTAAATATTCTACATGAAGGACATTTAGGAATTGAAAAGACAAAGAATCAGGCTAGAGGAACAGTTTATTGGCCTAAAATTAATCAGGATATTGAAAATAAAATACAACAATGTGAATCATGTTCTATTTTTAGTCCAAATAAATGCAAAGAAACACTTTTATCACATGAACAACCTATATTTCCATGGCAAAAAGTAGCCACTGATTTATTTGAATATAAAGGAAAAAAATATTTATTAGTCGTAGATTTTTATTCTAATTACATCGAAATTGCAAATTTAAACAAAGATAGTCGAAGTTCAAGTGTAATAACTCAGTTAAAATCAATATTTGCTCGACATGGTATACCTATGCAAATTGTCAGTGACGGAGGTCCGCCATACAGTTCTATAGATTTCAAAAGTTTTCTTCATGAGTGGGGTATTCAACACATTATGTCTAGTCCAAATTATCCACAATCAAATGGTCTTGCAGAAATATCTGTAAAAATTATAAAAAACATATTTAGAAAATGTGAGAAATCTAACACAGATCCTTATATTGGATTATTACAATATAGAACTACACCTAGAAATAATAATATGAGTTCACCAGCTCAATTACTTATGTCTAGATCTTTAAGAACGAAATTGCCTAGTAAATTAGACAATTTTAAACCAAAACTTGTAAAATTTTCTGATCATATTAAGTCTAAAAAGAATTATTTATTTAAGACAGAAAATTATTACAACAGAAATGCTAAACAATGTCAAAAATTTCAAACACATGAATGCATATTCTTTAAAAAGAATCCTAAAGATATAATATGGACAAAAGGTACAATCATATCTTTAACACAATTTCCTAGATCTTATATTGTAAAAGATAGTCAGGGAAGTATTTATAGAAGAAATTCCAAGCATATAAGAAAAAATTATAGTCATGATCATATTGAGAATAACTCATTGTCTAAAAATAATTACAATAAGAAAAAAGTAACATTTAACACTAGTCACAAAAATTATAATATTGAAAAATCAAGTCAAGAGAGAAATAATATGTCAAAAAGATTGTTAAATAATAGTCATATGCCAAAATTATTTGAAAATAAGAAATTTAAAGAAAATGAAGATTGTATTTTCACTTTTACTTTAGATTCGCCTAGTACATCAAGTCAATTGAATGTAAATAACCAAGCAAATGAATCAGATTCATTTATGTCATTGGAATCACAAAGCAGTAGTTCACAATCAAATGTAACTATTAAATCTCCAGAGTTCATAGCCATAGATTCAAGGAGAATGTCAGATGAAAGCATACATGATTATAACGAGTATGTTAGTCAATCATTGTCAGATATTAATTTATGTAGTCCAACAGAATTAAATGTTAACATTAACTCACCTGAAAGTAGCAGTAATGATCAAAATTCTGAAAAGAAATATAGTAGCAGAGGGAGATTATTGAAGAAAACAAACAAACTTGATTTGTAAAAATATTTATTGTAAGGAATAACATTGTCTTAAATTTAGTAAAAAATTGTAAAAAAAAAAAAAAATAAATATGTTACACTTATACTTTAGTCACATTATAAATTGTCAATCACTTAATTATATAAGTACAAACTGTATATAGACATAACCTCTTTAATGTCATTAATAAATCAATTGTCATCTTTACTTTTTATAAAAAGGGGCATGTTGCATACTTGCCATATGAATAAATTAGTTTGTTAATAAATATATTTGTATGTGGCAATCTCTTGTACTTTGCCTGTCAACCTGTAAGTGTGTCTCTCTGTCGAATAAATACAATACTGAAGATTCCTGACTATTACTCGCCATCCATCCAGCACGTCCACCTACCAGGCCATCAACGAACCCAAGCATTTTTGAGCTAACTGTTTTTAAAATTTTTGTTGTGCCTTTCACATAATATTTCTCGAACCATTGCAGGACTTTGTTTGCTTCTTCTGGGATAATTTCGTTTTTATTATATCAAAAGCATCATCAAATCTCAAAATCTGTTAGTAAAATTTGTGGAGCCAGATATATTTTCAATGTATTTCGAGCAAATCTGCACAATATTTCAATTTTCCAAAAAAATTTCATAACATCGCATTGTTTTATAAGATAATAAGCCTGGAAATGGAAACTATTTTGTAAGTTCCTTCTTGTGTTCCGACCACTGTATAAATCTGTCAAAATAGGAAAGGGAAAGGTAGCCACTGTAATAACTAGGCATGGACGGCATTTCTTTTTAGGCCCCAGGATGACAACGCACCTGCAATATTAAGTGATTTTTCATTGTTATTGCAGGTGTCTATAGGCGGCGGTTACCGCTTTCCATCAGGTGAGCCGTCAGCTTGTTTGTCATCCAGTTGTATAAAAAAAAATGGGAGGAGGCAGTTAATGAAAGATCCGTACCAAACCGATTTTCTGAACTTTGACGACTTTGCTGCAGAAATATTTGCTAAAAGCACTTTGAAAAATATGACGTTTAAAGACATACGAATCGCTACGATGAAAAAGAAGGCTACGAATAGAATTGTCATCAAGAATACTATCATATTCTGGCGGCATAGCAGTTAGCAGATAGCATATTTTATCCACCTCGTAAATTTGGCTCCCGATAGCCTTTAATTGGCTAATCAAACTATCAAACGACATGAAAAAATCTTGTAATTTCGTCCCGGCATACATTTTAAGATCATAAGTTTCTGACGTAAGTAAAGTTTATTTATAACACTTTTCCTTTTGTTAGGAGATACCACTTTTGAATTTTAACGTCAGTATAGGAGTTGGTCGGCTATAGTAGTGAATTGCCTTGCTACGAAAGGGAAATTATTTGTCGCGTTTCTTAATGATTTATCAACTGTAATTTTTTCTCTTGTTACAAGCTATATATTAAAACCAAGTTTTCTCTTTTCAAAATAATGCATTTAGTTTTTTTAGTTACATGAAAACACAGATATTCTGGACATGGGTCTCCTCCAAGGATCGCCACAACTAGCGGTCTTAAAAATATGCATATTGTAAATCATTTACCTACTTTATTTTAATAATAAATATTCAAACTTAGCTGGCACCATTACCTCTTCAGGCAATTCAAATTGTAGTTTGGGTACTCCCAAGTTTCTGTATCTTTAATTATACAAAACACATTACAATAAACACAATTTAGGTAACTCGTGAAGAAAGTTGACACCTTTATCGTTAAGAATACTCACCATTTCGTCGTTTTGTTTCTGAACAGGATAGTTGACAGACAAAATTTTCTTTTCAAACCACTGAATTCTTCTTCAAATAAGCATTTAGCTTCATTTGCCTAACAACAATCAATATCACGATCCTTTGATTTAACTATGGTGTTTTTTTCGCTCGGCGTTATGCTACCCTTGCATGCTCTCTTGTTGTAACACTGCCAAAATGTGTTATGGTCAGCGCACGTACTCCTTTTATGATATTTGCGGCCATCGTAAAGCATCGATTAGCTTCCACTTTTCGTTGGAATAAACCGAAGTTCATTCGTCAAACTGTTTGATGTACTACACTCCGAGGAATTAAACATAATATTATTGTCTTGATAATATCATGTACTGTAAAAACCAATCATGAAACTACAATTACGAACACGGATATATTAATATTTTGTTAGTCCACCGTTTGCATCTAAAAAGGCATCAAATCGGTTTTTCATTCGAGTTACCATGTTCCAGAACATATCCCGACCTCTCATCAGCTCCCAAACCTCATGGGCTCCACCACGCAAGTTATCAATTCTTTTTATCTCTGATGCTTCCTAATTGAGAACCATCTGACCCCAGAGGCTCTCAATTAGTTTGAGGTCAGGGCTGTTTGCAGGCCATGGCAATACAAGTATGTCACGTTGAGACCTTATTGTTATAGAACATATCCCGACCTCTTATCAGCTCCCAAACCTCATGGGCTCCACCACGCAAGTTATCAATACTTCTTATCTCTGAGGCATCTTAATTGAACCATCTGACCCCAGAGGTTCTCAATTAGTTTTGAGGTCAGGGCTGTTTGTAGGCCATGGCAATACAATTATGTCACGTTGGGATCTTAATGTTCCAGAACATATTCCGACCTCTCATCAGCTCCCAAACCTCATGGGCTCCACCACGCAAGTTATCAATACTCCTTATCTCTGATGCTTCCTAATTGAGAACCATCTGACCCCAGAGGTTTTCAATTAGTTTGAGGTCAGGGCTGTTTGCAGGCCATGGCAACACAATTATGTCACCTTGGGACCTTAACCACTGCTGAACAACTCTACAGGTATGAATTCTGTTGTATGAGTTGACCTGGCAGAGGTATATAGGTTCCTCCAATTAACTAACTTACAGTTGGAAGCAATACTTCCTTCAAGATATCTAAATATTGTTACCATTCATCTTCCCATTTATTTCTACAAGTTCACCAGTGCCCATTGAGTTCATCCACCCCCAAAAAACCCAAACTGATGACTATGTCATTTTAAAATTCAAAATAATAAAATTCCTAAAACCAAAGCTTACCCTAGCCCCTTTAAGGTGGTCATTTAATTTTTTTGGCAGGCCTTTTGTATTTTTGTCCCACTTCTTTTGTTCGTCTTCTTTTCGTGTCTAGAGAAATATAATTGTTAGATATATTTCTTCATAAACTTAAATATTAGTCCGCTATCACATCACATGTCCAGCCTATATACGCCCCACTGCTGGGCACAGGCCTTCCTACATGGAGGAAACACATAAGTAGCTTGTGCCATAACACTACCAAGCTAGCACAATGCGGGTTGGTGGGTTGAAGCGGTTGCAGTAACAAACATTGGTCCGTGCCGTGACGGATTAAGAATACAATTCACCGCCCCATTTCTTCACGTGGGTGAAGTTCCTTCTTCCGGCCGGCAAGGTGAAGTTCCTTCTTCCGGCCGGCAAGGTGAAGGCGCTAGAGCAGTGTCTAAGCTGCACTAGCTGTCTTGGCATATGAACTCATCTTACCACTTCCTATCAGGTGGTGATGGGTCAATTGCCGTGCTTTGTATAAAAAAAACACTACCTGCACTAATATAAAAAAAAATTAAATCAAAATCGTAGAAAACAAATATTCTTTAAAGAACTTAGTTAAGTGTTTTATGGAAATGAATAAATTAGAATTGGAGAATATTAAGATTTCAGGTTTTACATACTTTATGTAGCGATGAACTGGCTCTAGTACTTAAAAAGTATAAACGTTAAAAAAAAAAAAAAAAATACGATAAGGTAAATAAAAGTATACCTTAAACTTAATTTAGGAGTGAGCATTGCAATAACAATCTGTGCAATATCCTGGAGTACCATCACATTCCTTGCATTAGAAATTTGTTTTCACTCTCTTCTTCTGAGCTCTGACCCCTTGCACTCTTTTCTCATATTTTCTTTTACAAGTTTCAACGTTCTACCAAATTTTTTTTATTTCTTGTTCAAATTTTATCTATTTTAGTTAGTTTGTGCTGCATTATCAATGTTTTTTGCGGACCTGCATGTATTAGGTTGGGGAAAAAGTCTTTTCGCATGATAGTGTGTATGAACTTGTAATAAAATCTCTTTGGCTGTACTATTTGTATCTGGCTGCCCAAGTAGCACAAAAGCGCTGTATAACCTCTGGATGATTGCCTACAATATCATCCTTAGCTGTACAAAACGACTGAATAAGAGCGTTAGCAGCGCTGTTTCAGCTGATATAACTTTGATTTGGGCACAAATTATACAGCTAATTGCTGAATAACTTTATACAGTTGCATTATATCTGCATTATTTAAGCATTAATTAGGGTAAAAGTGACCCCAAGAGCTGAATAGTAACTGATTATTAGAGTATGTCTTACCTATTATTTAGCGCACGCCTGATTATTTACGACTATGTTACCTATTTACCAACCAAAAGTACAGACCACGAACTATTTAACACTTTTATTGAGCTACGAATTCACAAGTGGCACAAAATTGAGAATATTTTTCACTTCTCCGTTCGATTCCATCGCATTTAGTATTATAGTTTGTGCGGGATCCATTTTTGTGACTGTGACAGACAGCTTGTGGAATAATTATATTTTGTTAAGTAACAGTCTTGTTCTATTATCGACTTATTGGTCAAGCAAATTTATTGTCAAATACCATATGAATATATATGAAAATTTTAACGGGCTCTCAAAATATTACTGTTTACTTAAATATTATGTACATTTGAGGTTAATATATGTATCAGAAAATCTAGTTTTATTTTTATTTTACACAAGGAATTTTACAATAAACTGTTATTATAATAAACCACTAGATTTCTCATTTAAATGCTATTTTCATATCCATTATCTGTTTAATGAAAAATTGTTCATGAATTATATGACTCTAATGTAGATGGTGACTCTTGTAATATTTTCTCTTTTATATACTGGTTGGTATCGCTAAGGTTCCAACTGAATATATCTTTTAACAAGTCATCCTGCAGTGCTCCAAAATTACATTGTAAAGACATATTTTTTAAATCTGTTACATAGCTATCTAAATATTCATTTGGCATTTGCCTTCTATTGAACAATTTATACCTAAGCATTGTTATATTGGCCTTTGGGCTGAAATATTCTGTAAATTTATCTATCAATGTTTGTAGCTGGACCTTGTCCACATCGATATCAAATGAATAATATTGTAAGACATTCCGGCCCAATTAAATGAAGTAAAAGTGCTACACGTCGTTCCTCGGTTTCTTTTTCCAAGTTAAATGCTTTTAAACATATTTTAAGCTTGGTTAGCCAGTTTTTCCACGCGAGTGGTAAATTACTTGAACGTGTGTCCATGTGCTCCAAGCGGTTTGTAGTAGTATTCATAGTTAGACCCGGCTGTTCCGTTGTGTTATGTTATGTTGTGTTGTAATAAAAGAGTCTTCCATATATTTGTTAACATGTATTTCAGTACAGTCGCAATTACAGATAGACAGACAAAGACAATGACAGTAGGACATAGACAATACATATACATGACAATTATCAGCCATAATTTATTTCTAATGTTAAATATTTGTAAGAAGCACTACTATATCACAAAATTTGTCCCTAATATCAGTTTTTCAAAGGTAATTGTAAATGACAGAATGAAAAAAATATAAAATCACAATATGTTTACGGGTGGTAGACCCGTATGTAGGGTCGTCTGGGTAGGTACCACCGCCTTTCTTATTTCAGCCGTGAAACAGTTCGCTGTGTTTCGGATTGAAGGGAAAGGTAGCCAGTGCAATTACTGGGCATGGACGGCATTTCATCTTAGGCCCCAGGATGACGACGCACCTGCAATATCAAGTGACTTTTCCTTGTTATTGCAGGTGTCTATAGGCGGCGGTAACCGCTTACCTTCGGGTGGGCCGTCAGCTTGTTTGTCATCCAGTTGTATAAAAAAAAAAAAATGTTGCAACTACATATTTTTTTTACCTTTTAAATAAAAGAAAATACCTACCTAGTCTTACAGCAAATACTATGAGACAGACAGATATCAAATCATAGGTAAAATTATTAACCAACAAGCTATTCAAATGCTCTAACAAATCATAATAGTAACAGTTAACAGTAAGTATTTATAGAATAAAACACTTAAGAGAAAAAACATGTGTTAAATCCGTACTTATAATTTTACATTCATTAACAAATAATCGTTATAATAAATTGTAAATTTAACATAATTTCAGTTTCTGTTATAGCAGCGTTTTACCTGAAAATAAAACGCAAATTAAATACTTACATTATTTGAAGCTTACTAGTGTGAGATAGGCCTATCTTGATTTTCGCCTTATAGTCCCCTCTCTATCCACTCGATATGTCTGTCTCTTTCACACATCCTTCCCCACCAGGCAGGCTCTGTCGAGTTAGTACTCGAGCAGAGCTTCTATCGTCACCGAACTAGGGATGGCGATTCTTTCCGAAAAACATCGATTTTTAAATCGATTCGAATCGTGACCTAATGAATCGATCCACAAAAAAATCGAGGCCAATAAGATCGATTTCTGAAAAATCGATCTTTTTCTCAAGTTTTTGTTTATAATGTAATATAAATCTATTTTATTAAAAACAAGATACGTATTATAATTTAACGATCTCTTATCAGTAAAATCAGGTAATTAGATGATAAAAAATATTTTTATTACCATATCAAAACATCAGATCAGGTATAAAACAAGACATTTATTTTTTAAATGTATTGATTAACAAAGTTAAGAAAATAGATAATGTAGCTTATTTATAGTTCCCAATGCTTAATATCTAAACTTTTTAAAAACAACAGTCTGTCAAGTCTACCGGGATCCAAGCGGTTTCGCTCATCGCTTACGATGTTTCCGGCAATTGAGAAAAGGCGCTCACAAGGAACAGATGATCCCACGATACTCATATACATCATGGCTATTGAGTGAACGTGGTGATAAATAGAGTTTTTTTGTTCTTGCCAGTAAAGTATAGGATCATACTTTAGGTGCACAACTGCCTGCGATAAATAGTGTTTAAATTCTTCGTTTAAGCCTTGACTTTCTTGTGCATGTGCATTACATATAGAGAGTTGCTTTTTCACAAGCAACTTATGAAAATCCCAAATTCCTTTTTTCATATCATTATCAGTCCCTTCTATTGCGTCGACTTCTTCATTGTTATTTTGTGGAAGTTGTTGCTGTGTAATATCTAAAATTGAAGTGTTGATTCTATTTATTGCTCGAGAACAGACGAGATGGTCAGTGAAATGAATTTTTTTAAATCTTGGATCTAAAATGGTCGAAGCAGCCAACAAATGAACTTGTTCGACACTTCCAAATCTTTTCTTTAGGCCGTCCACTATTAAAGTTCTTGTTTTAGCACCAATATCAGATAAAGTTTTCATTTTATTATATGTTTCAGTCAGACAAGATACGATTGGTATAATTTTACTGGCTGTAACATAGGCTTCTCCCGATATTTCTTTAGTTATTACTTCTAATGGTCTCAATATATTTATAAGATCTTTTATGAATTCTAACTGCTGTGCAGTTAGCATTGCTGGCGCTTTAGGATACTTGAGTAATATTGGCGCAATTATTTCGGATAGTTCAACAAATCGTTCTAATTGATAAAAAACAGAATTCCATCTGGTGCACACAGACTGGATAAGCCCCAAAGGCTTTCTTTGGTGATCCTGAGCTTTCTTTAAGGAGTCAGCAGCATTTGTATTTTGCTTAAAATATGTAGTAATATCTTTAACAGCTGTTAGTAAATTCTTGGCTTCTTCTAGTCCATCCTTATTGTTAAATGGTTTTGATGCTACTAGGTTTAATGTGTGAGCAAAGCATGGCATGTGTTTATTTTTGCCATAAACATTTGTGACAGCTTTAACAATATTTGCGCCATTGTCCGTGATAAACGCTGTCACTTTGTCACTTGTGATGCCCCATTTTTCTGTCATATTAATAATTACTTCTGCTAAGTAGTCAGCATCGTGTGGTTTTGATAGAGCAGTTACACCAAAAATTATGCTCATCAATTTAGTTTCATATATACAATGACCAGTTAAGCCTAAGTAGCTTTGACTATTATGCGAGTCGGTCCAAACATCTGAAGTTAAAGATAGTGCTTCTACTTGTTGTATTTTTAATTTCAACTGTGCCGAAAGAATGTTATACTTATCATCAATCATGTGGGTAATTGTTTGTCTGGCTGGAACTTTATATAGCGGTGCCACTACTTTCATCAAATATTGAAATCCTGTTTTTTCCACAGTATTTAGAGGCAAGCCATCCTTTGCTATCATGAAGACTATTGCATTGGTTATTTGACCACACTTAACACCATTATCTGAAAATTAATATAAAAAAGTTATTATTAACGATCCTGTATAAATCTCACTTTCATGAAAATTAATTAAGACATGATTTCAGTTTCATGTCTTACCTCGAAATGATTTTATATTTGTTAAGCAAGATGTCAATGTTGGCTGTTTTAAGACTGATACAGAGGCAGAAGAAGAAGAAGCCACGCTTTCAGTATCCGAATTATCCACATTTTGCAAATCTGGAACTGTCACGATGTCTAAAGTCATGTCATCAACAAGCTAAAATAAAAAACATATTACTTTAATTTATTGAACATTAACTCATATTTTGTTCAAACTCAGTAAATTGGAAAACAAAGAATGTGATATAAGAAATACAGGTACAGGTTCCACTAACTTTTTCATTTCCATCACCATTTCGTGCATTACCACATTTGCCACCACCAGTTTCACTCTTTTTTTTGAGACTTACGGTCTGAATTGTTGGATGACGTCTTAATAAATGATTACGCAAGTTTGTTGTGTTCCCCTTAGTTTTTACTTCCTGGTGACAATATTTGCATTTGCCTCCTAAGTCTATTTTTATGAAATGATTCCATAAATCACTTTTACCCGACATGCTGAAAAAATACATTTTTTCCTCATTAAACTTGATAAAAAATGAAATTTTTAGTAATTAGTGACTAGTTTTAAGTAATATTCAAAATCCTATTAGTATTAATTAGCATCAATTCTTAAACAATTTAAAAGAATAGTCTATATGAAAGATGAGTAAAACATTTAAATAGTAAAACAATTAAATAGAAATAATAGCTTAACATTTTGTAAAAAAAAAAAATAACCTTTATAGCGAGTAAATTAAACAAGATAGCATTAAACCAGAATCGATTCATCAGGTTAACATTCGAAATGATTTCAAAATCGACTTTTTTCGGAAAGAATCACCCGTCCATTTATCTATATAACCTCAAATTGTTTATTTTCTATGTAAACAAAATAAACAATTTGAGGTTATATAGATGAGTGGACATAAATTAATAGCAAGTAAAGTATGAACTCTTCCATAAAGAATTCCACGTATTACTTATTAGTTATTTCGATGCCCATTAGTAATTATTCGTATCTAAACGTACATTTAAATGACTTACATACATGGTTAGATTTAATGATCACAACTAACAGAATAAACTGAAAATAATAGCATCAAAGTGAAAAATAAGAAACGCTTTACTTACCTAGTCCTAATTAGTTATTATTCTGCGACAAACACTACATAAAAATCAGTATTTATTTCGCTTTACGACAGACAGGTTCTACAACAACAAACAAATAAATTTTCATGAATGATGACGCAACAAGAAATGTCAATCACAGATACAAAAAGTCAAAGATTACAAACAAACGTAACGTTTTTTTTATTAAAGAGAAACGAAGGAATCCAAACACACAGCCATCTCGCGAGTTTTTGAATAATTAACCCTTTAACCGGCAGCGGGCAGCACTCTTATAATACGGGTACATTCAATTAATTGTAAATACTTTTTTGGTTTATACCGTTTATACCAAAAAATAAAATAAAATCGAATGTCGATTTTCAAGGGTGAAATATCGATTCACTGAATCGATACAGTACCACATATCGATTTAAAAAATCGATCTTTTTGGCTCGAAAAATCGATTCTTCGATTAATCGATCTCAGATCGCCATCCCTACACCGAACGTCGTTATGAGTCGAAAACACCAGGCAGGATTTAAATGTAAGCTTCAAATAAGGTACGTATTTAATATGCGTTTTATTTTCAGGTAAAACGCTGCTATTAAATCCTTGACCGTTATTTGAAGCTTACTAGTGTGAGACGTGTTTGTTATCGCCTGGTGGGGAAACGCCACTGATTTGTGCAATAGAATTTATTTATTTATTTATAGTTAGGGACAGTACACAGCTCAAATAAATCATATTTACAATTTGATGTAGGTACATTTTGTAGGCCAATTACGACTATCCAACATATTACAATAATTATTAAGCTCTACTTATACTACACTACTAAGCGCTCTAGGGAACCGCTATAATATATAAAATATAATTACAGTAAGCTATTACATAGTTAAATTATATTATATGCTATTGTAAGTGAAATTATAATTACAACTACTAATACGCTATTAATATACTTATTATGTACTCGATAAACAGATAGAAATAGGTTATATACTGACACATTTACATAATATAAAATATATTTACTCTCATACACATATACATATATACATCAAACATATATACTTACTTACATATACATATACCTACATATACATACAGTCGCAATAACACGGTATCAGAAAATTTTTAAACTTTAGCTGGATCCAAGAAGTGATGTTTGACTTTACTTTGAAACAGTGCTTTGGAGCCAACAAAAAGGTCAATGTCATTAAAAAAAATATTGTAGGTTTTTGGTAGCCTCGTGAAAATGGAATTCTGCCCATAGTTAGTGTGGTGCTGGGGGACATGCAGCAAGGGAGTACACCTGGTGCGGCGTGGAGGGGTGTTCAGTGAGATAAGCTCGACCAGTTCAGGACAATCTAGGCGACCGCGAATGACGTCGTATAATAGGCCCATATCCAACACTTGTCGACGCTCCGCTAGTGTGAGAAAGTTGTGTGCTCGGCAAATCTCCTCATATCCAGCACCCACGTTTATTTTCCTACATTTGAAGTTAAGATGTCGAATAAACTTTTTTTGTATACCTTCGATGCGTTTCATGTAGATATCATAGCGCGGGGACCATACAGGTGCAGCGTATTCTAAAATACTGCGTACGTACGCATAGTATACTATTTTTAAACTTAGCGCGCTATTAAAAGGACGGCAAGTGCGCATAACAAAGCCGAGATTTCGGTACGCCCTACCTATAATAGTCTCTATATGAGTGGACATTATCATTTTACTGTCAAAGCAGACACCCAAATCGCGGACCATCTCCGCCCTCTCAATTACAACACCATTGAAATGATATGCATAGACTACAGGCCTCGGCTTTCGAGTAAAACTTATACACTGACATTTTTGGATGCTTACTGTTATTTTATTTTTAACGTAATAATTATAAAGATTATTAATATCATTTTGTAACAGTTTACAGTCGTCAGCAGATCGTACCCTCATATATACCTTTTTATCGTCAGCGTATAATAAGTGTTTCGCTTTTTCAAAAACACTGTCCATGTCATAGATATAAGCGTTATAAAAGAGAGGACCGAGATGGGATCCCTGGGGAATCCCAGAAGGGATAGAGATGAAATTTGATCTATATCCACCCAGAACAACGGTCTGTGAACGATTGGTTAGATAAGAGTGCACCCAACGCAATAAGTCTCCGTGTATACCAAGGCACTGAAGCTTCTGGAGAAGGATGTCGTGGTCCACACGGTCAAAAGCTTTTTCAAAATCCGTGTAGACCACGTCAACCTGCCCGCCCCTCTCCATTTCCCCCAGAACAAAGTTGGTAAACAATGCAAGGTTAGAAGTAGTAGACCGACCGCGCAAAAACCCGTGTTGCGTCTGTGGAATGCTCCTAGAAATCGAAGAATAAATGTGTTCATAAATAAGTTTTTCGAATAGTTTGCCGAGAGTGTTAAGTATTGAAATAGGACGGTAATTTGTGATCAAAGACTTAGAGCCTTTTTTGTGTACTGGAACTATTTGTGCTTGTTTCCAAGTATCAGGGAAAATACACTCCTGCAATGACCTGTTAAACAAGACAGTAATGGGCGAATAAAGGCTATCAGCACAAGAGGCAAGAAATATTGGAGGAACACCGTCGCAACCGGCACCTTTGCTTTTGTCTAGCGATTGCAATAACTTAAATACTTCATGTTCATCTAAAATAATATGTGATAAATATTCGTTATTTAATTGCTGATTAGTGACAGATGGTAAAGAGGGAGGACTTTCCACCGATGTTATATAGACACTTTCAAAGAACTGGCTAAATGCGTTACAAATATCCTGTCCGTTAATGTAATTGGTACCGTTAAAAGTAAATTTAGACGGATAAGTGGTTGACCCTCTTTTACTCTTCACATAACTCCAGAAAAATTTGGGCGATTTCTTAATAAGTTTCTCAGACGTGCTAATAAAATTTTCAAAACATGACCTCTGTAAGCGATGCTGCCTTTCTCTCAGTATTTTAAACTCATCGTAATCTCTAGGGTTGCTATATTTTTTCCAACGTTTATGTAGTTTTATTTTTTCATTATTAATTTTGATTAAGGCGGGGCTGTACCAAGATGGATAAGTGCTTTTTTTGATTTTTGTTAACGGAACTAACAGAGAGAAACAAGTTTGAATTTTATCATAAAATATATTGACAGCACTATTCACCGAATCAGAGGAGAGTAACTCACTCCAATCAGTATTTTTTAAATATGTATTTATTACTGTATAATCACATTTACGGAAATTGAGTATGGGTTGTCTATTTTCTACTAAAGGGGTTATGTGTAGATCCAACATAGTAATGTCTATCGCAG
Organism: Nymphula nitidulata; assembly: GCA_947347705.1. NCBI lineage: Eukaryota > Metazoa > Arthropoda > Insecta > Lepidoptera > Crambidae > Nymphula > Nymphula nitidulata. The sequence goes on from OX374636.1 coordinate 16,712,177, forward strand.
GATGATAACTGTCCTCCCTAATAATCGGTTGCATACATTGTGATATTGTACATGGTGTGTTACAGAAACATAAATCTAAAATCTTTCCCAATGAGTTTCGGGTCAAATTATACTGGTTTAAGCCCAGAAAGTACATACGATCAACAAATGTATTAGCAGCATCAATAACAGTTTTAGGACCGGTGTTTAGATTTATGTACTCGTAGTCATTGTTCCAAGATAAACATGGAAGGTTAAAATCACCTAGTAGAATTAAGTTATCTGAGGGAAATGTATCGATTATATGATGTATACTGCTCCCGATCTCGTCAAAACGATTCGCAAAAACATTTAAATCAGGCGGCATGTAAACTAAAATTATACGCAAATTATAAGATGAGTTAATTGCACGCGCAGGTATAGCTACACATAACGACTCGGTGGCTCCGGCTCCCCGCCACTCCACACACGACTCGGCAGCAAGTTCGCGGCGAACGCATAGCATTACGCCACCTCCGGTTTTTTTGTTGGTTTCCAGACAATTGCGGTCGCATCGAAATATCTCGTACCTATTGTCACTTAATTCAGTGTTAATTATGTCGTCTTGTAGCCATGTTTCTGTAAATGATAAAATATCGTAGTCATTAGCCAGTATATTGTTGTACAGTTGTAAACATTTAGTTCTCAGGCCACGGACATTCTGGTAGTAAAAGCGCATATTTTTTTCATGTTTGTGGTTAAAATTATTCACGGTAAATAAATAAAATGTAAATTGTTTTTTAAAATTTGATTTGCAGGTAGATTTATGCCTATATAACATTGAATAAATAGGGCCGTAAGAACTATGTAAGGTATCTTTAAATAGAATGGTTTTTTAATATATTTTTTTATAATAATAAGTAGGCTACGGTAAACAGCGTGAAGTATTATCACGAAAGTAAACACAAGTGTTATTTCATGGTTACTGTGCAACTTGTAATCGCACTTAAGCTGTATGTTTGTATTGTAAGTAGTAAAACTGTAGGTAGTAAAACAAAAATAGTATACTAATATATAAATAGTAATTTTATTCGCATGTCGCGGTACGGAGATATAATAAATATTAGCAATTGATCGTGAAAGATAGGAGACAATAATATGGGCGTATATTAAATTAAATATATTAAAATACAATACATAATATAAATATTTACATTTAATACAAATAATAGTAATTTTATTACAAATAATAGTTCCCTTGAGTAATATATGTTTTGGACGTGTCAACAACAAGAACAAGAAAGTCACTTTATTTTCCCCAAATCTTTGTGATCCATGATATTTAATGAGGGTGATTTGTCGTTTTTTCGGACGAATATTTTCCCATTTCGAATCCATACGTACTGGTAGGCAGCAGTAGCAGCAGCATCGCGAGTTTTTTTATGCAGCATTTTGTAGAAAGGAGTCAAATGCTCGTTTATATAAATTCTTTTCGGGCCATCCGGCAACGTGAGCCCAAAGTCGTTGGTTGTAAAAGTTTTCTTTCTCCGGATGGCCGATATGATAGTATCTTTAATAAGTTGATTACTCATCTTTGCTATAATATTTTTAGGCGATTTGATGTTATTCATTCGGAAAGGTACACGGTGTATGCTTACAATGTCCTGCATCGTCGCCTGAACACCCAGAGCTTCACATATAGATAATAAACATTGAGCGAGGTTTTCATTTTTATTTTCCGGGACTCCAGCGAGTTCTATATTATGTAAGCGTTCCCGCTGCTGCTGAATATTGATGTCACGCTCTAAGTTTGAGAAACGATGATTATAAGTGTCAAGTTCCTTTTCAATTTTTTTATATTGATTGATGTCCTTAGCCATAACCTCCGTTTTGGTTCGAAGATCGTCGAATGCTTTAGTATGAAAATCCAGTGATTTAGCTAGGTCGGTTAGTTCAAGCCTAAGCTGTCCGTGCTGTTGTGATAAATTATCCACTGTTTTAGTCACTGAACTAACTTGAGTTTTAATCTCGCATATTTCCGATCTCATGTTATGCATAAAATCATCGTTAGATTTCTTGATTTCTTGTAAAAGTGACATTATTTCTTTTTTGAACTCGTAAAAATCATCCTTTTGTACATGGTCCGAGTCTGGCTGTTTTCTTTTACGTTGAGTAATTTGTGAATCTGACGCAGTAGAATCATAATCTGTAAGGTCTGTTTGCGAACCAGTATAGTTAGATCCCTTACGTGGTTTATTTGGCGATCGTTTGACGCTCATATTGGTTGGTTACACGGTGCAGGATGAATCGGGCAACGGATGATGAGAGAGACGAAAAATGCAATCGTTCTTGTCCCGCGGGGGCGCCCCGGAGTGAGGTAAGCCCACAGTTACGTTAGTTCTCACCCCCAAAATGTTTTATGATATTAATGCTAACAACTTCAACTTTAAATTCACTTGCACTACACTTATGGTCGATAATCGACAAACACCGACTCAAAGTTTGATTTAAGAGATTTAAATAGCGAAACACACGTCCGTTCGCACGAGCTCACAACGAGTATGAATTGTATTATATGATAGATTTTCCACTAAATATAAATCGGCGAGAAATTTTGCTAAAGTAATTTTGTAAAGCTCCAGTTGGTTGCAGTGGATCAATGTTGCATTGACTTGGCCAATGAAGCCACCGCTGCCACGCCACTTTGTATGTTTTAAGGGTGGACGGACGCCATGACGATTTTGAAAAGTTGCACTTGAGTGTCGCTCCACCCAGTTAAGTTTTTAGACCACCCCCACATTTCCAAAACTCTAATGTCATCTCGTGTACTTTGGGGGGTGGCAGGCCTGTCGATGTGTCTATAAGGTTGTATTCTAGATTCCGAATCGTGGATGGAGCTGCTTGTGCCCGAGATTTCAGGTCTGCCCGCCAAAACACACGACTCCATCGAGGTGCGACAGTCAGGAATGTTCCCGTCGCTGAGTTGAGATGTGACAACACTTTCGGCATTAGGTAAGGTAGTGGAAAAATCCACGCCAATTCGTAAGTCCAAGTCTGGGAGAACGCATCGTGGAATATTGCTAATGAATCGTTGAGGTCCAGAGACACGTAATTTATCACCACATGCGCCGTTTTTGATGCAAATAGATCTACTATTGGGATTCCTAGTTTCCGAAACACCACGTCTGTGCATTGAGGAAGTAGTTGCCATTCTGGTGTGGTTTTTTGCCGTGATAAGTGATCTGCATGACTGTTGTACATGCCTGGTATATGATGTGCAATCAAATCTATGTGATGAAGTTCCAACAATTGATAAATTCTCTTTGTTAGGTCTAGGAGGGCGGCCGACAGTGTTCCGCCCTCGTTCTTCAGATACGCAACAACTGTACGATTGTCGCATTGAAATAGAGTTGTTGAATGGTTCATCAGAAAGCCGTGGCTCTGTAAAACTTTCAGGACTGCGAGCATTTCTTTTAAGTTGCAGTGGAAGTTTTGTTCCTCCATTGTCCATAGACCTGATATTGCTTGTCCATCCACTTGTGCACCCCATGCCAGATCGGAAGCATCTGTGGTTACATAGTGAAGTGGTCGTGACAGATGAATAGCCGAGCTTTGATGACAATGGTGCAACCACCACTTTAGATCGTCTTTTACATCTGTTGGTAAATGGCAACTGTTCAATAGCTTCTTTTTCAGTAAAGAATTGTGAAACATGAGCATCGCTCGGTAATGTAGTCTGCCTCGCGGTATTATAAAACTTGCGAAATTTAGTAGGCCCAGTAGACTTTGTAATTTTTTGAAACATATTGAATCTTTGGCCAGAACTGTTAATTTTTGTTTTGTATTTTTTGTATTTTCTCTATCGGAAGGTATTTTTGATTTAGCCAAGGGTCCCATAGAATGCCGAGAAATATAATGTTCTTTTGTGGCACAGTGACAGACTTTTCGAAATTTATGTGCCAATATTCTTAATTTTTGATTTTAACATTATTATAAATGTTTGAAAAATTACTTAGTAATTAAAATAGTGCTCATAAACGTAAATACAAGATAGACTAGAAGAATAACAGGGACATCCCAAGTCCTGGGTGGCTCAGTGGTCAGAGCAGTCGCCCGGATTGCGAAAGGTCGCGGGTTCGATTCCTGCCTCAGGACGTGAAATTTTTCTAGTTTTATTCTATTTTAATTACTAAGTAATTTTTCAAACATTTATAATAATGTTAAAATCAAAAATTAAGAATATTTGAAAGCACTACCCAACTTAACCGAATCGTCGGTATTTGTAAAAATACTCGTTTCGGATGTTGAAATAGAATATTTCGACATTGTAGGGTGGACGTTAGCTCATAAACGTAAATACAAGATAGACTAGAAGAATTTCACAGGGACATCCCAAGTCCTGGGTGGCTCAGTGGTCAGAGCAGTCGCCCGGATTGCGAAAGGTCGCGGGTTCGATTCCTGCCTCAGGACGTGAAAAAATTTTCTAGTTTTATTCTATTTTAATTACTAAGTAATTTTTCAAACATTTATAATAATGTTAAAATCAAAAATTAAGAATATTTGAAAGCACTACCCAACTTAACCGAATCGTCGGTATTTGTAAAAATACTCGTTTCGGATGTTGAAATAGAATATTTCGACATTGTAGGGTGGACGTTAGCTCATAAACGTAAATACAAGATAGACTAGAAGAATTTCACAGGGACATCCCAAGTCCTGGGTGGCTCAGTGGTCAGAGCAGTCGCCCGGATTGCGAAAGGTCGCGGGTTCGATTCCTGCCTCAGGACGTGAAAAATTTATGTGCCAACCTAGATATTGCAGGCGCTGTACTAGCAACTGGACATGGTCTAGCAGAGTTGACTTGTCCTGGTGGACTAGTAAGAAATTGTCTAGATAGACTATTATGCGCAATCCTCGTTCCCTTAAGGTTTGCGCGATCCAATTGGTCAGGCAGGCAAAAATTTTTGGTGCCGTACTGAGCCCAAATGGGAGACACGTCATCTGCCAAATGTTTCCTTGATATACAAGACGTAAGAACCTCCTGTGACTGTAGGCTACCGGCAGATGGAAGTATGCCTGAGAAAGATCGACTTTGCATAGCCAGCCCGCCTAGCATGACCACCGAAACGCGATATGATAAAGCTATTTATCGCTTCGAACTGTCAAAAATCATTGAATATAACCGCTATCTTGAAATTTTATCGAAACTGCGAACATGTTTAAATACAATACAAGTTCGCAGTTTCGATAAAATTTCAAGATGGCGGTTATATCCAATGATTTTTGACAGTTCAAAGCGATAAATGGCTTTATCATATCGCGTTTCGGAGGTCATGCTAGGCGGGCAGTCTGCTGCTTGAAGAAATTCGGGTACTTTGAACTGGTTTACAAGTCGAAATTTTCCGTGAGGACATACTGATTCAGATATTTTAAATTGAATATTTATATTTTAAATTGACGGTTGGTCCCATCTCCTTTCGGCACAAGGAACATAGTGGACAGGAAAGAAAGAAAGAAGAAAGAAAGAAAGCTTGGAGAACATGTGGTTTTTTCCAATATTCCTTGCGATGCCATCTGTGATATTGTTGCAGTCATGGCTTCTGATTCCATCGTCCAAGAGATGTCGACTTCTTTTAGCTTTGGCATTGCTAGTGGAGGTTTTTGTGCAAATGGTATTCGGTAACCTTTTAAAATTTTGAGGATAAAATCTGGTGCATCCAGCTTCTTCCATCGTTTGTGATAGTGAATAAGCTGGCCGGCCTTGAATGGCCTCAAGTCAGAACCGTCGCTTTTTGCTGCCAGAATTGTAATCGTTGACGGGACCATGACGTTTGCGGGTGTTCTTCCCTTGACTTTGCGATTTGAAGCTTTGAGAGTGTCCTCTTGGACGAAAGGAACTCTTCGCAGGCTGTGCCATATGACGGTCACCACTTTGGTGAACATGCCCCTGTGAGGGACGATTAATCCAACAACCCTGCGAGGGCTGGTTGTGTGTATATGAATGATGCGACGATGGAGCGTACTGTTATATCGAGCCTCCCGATTTAGGTTTTAAAAAAAGATTTAAAATGAAACACTAGATTAAGAATTGAAAATAGTAGGCAGCCGTCACGAGCGGTGGTTATGAGGAGACTGACGCGCTCGGGAAGCGGGCGCGTTGGCTTGGATAGTAAATGCTGATGCTACAACATCAGCTAAGGTTGTCAGCATTAACCCGAGCATTCTAGGGATGTAACAGTACCATCCCATATTTACACCCTGCGAGGCTATATAAGTATTAGGACCTGCTTGCGAAGGTGGACCATTATTGTTAGGCTTATTTAAAGGTAAGAAAGCTTTCTTTACTCCGCCTACTTTCTCCAATGTTGAGGTAAGTGGTACTGCACTTAACAAATGGCGACTTGAAGGCGGAATTTTGCGCAAAGTAGACTTAATCAACGGGTCGCGTACAAAGTTTGTGATCCCATCACGTCGCATTTGTATGACTTCGGCTCTATGACCACAGATTAACTGCAGCAAATCAGAAGAAACTTTAGCGTAGTCGCCTTTTGAAAATAACTCAGAATTTTTTTCATGGATACCTCAATACTTGGATTATTAATTTCACGAGCCCAAATAATAAATTCCTGTAAGGTTGACTGTAGGGCTTGTCTTTGCTTAAGCACGCAAAATGTAAGAGCAGCGTATGCTTTGTTTGCATAAGCTAAATGGCGTAATTGGTCGTAAGTTTTAATTTCGTCATTTATTTCTAAATCATTGAAACCGGGGGTATGATTTTAAAGTTTTTGTACCTCCGAATATCTCACGTCAGACCATTCTGTTTTATCAAAATATTGGATATTATGGAGAATTTTCAGCAAATCCTCTGGCGCTTTTGGTACAGAAGGCTCTTTGAGTTTCGTTTCAACTTCAAAATTAAATTCAAAATTAGATGAACTGCCAGTTTCATGAACACCGACCCCACAAGGATTTTCGAAATCATTATATAATACTCTACTCACGTCATCATCTATAATATTTCTATCGTGATAATCACAACACTCATTTAAATTTCTACGTTAAACTCACTTTTTTACGTAATTCAGTTACCTCCTTTGTCAATGTTTCCAGTTGTTTGCTATATTATTTCTTCTTCTTACTACGGCGGCTTCGCCGACGGGAACGCTTTTGCGCTGACGAATCTGAGCTCGACGATGATGTTGAACTGCTGCTCGAAGTTGTGCTCGATGATACACGCCGTGTATCTCATTTTGCTGGTGAAACTTTATCAATATCCTCCATATTAATCGTTCTAAAAGCAAAGAAAAATAATTATTTCACGAAATAAGACGGACCAGACGGAAGTTATAGTTTACCGCCAATATTTTTTTATTTTTCTTATAGTGAGGGTGCAGGTAGCACTTTTTTTTTTGTAGTATCGAACGGTAAAACAGTTAATATATTTCTAATTGTCTACGACGGACCGGTTGGCAACGTCATCCTCATCGTGCAGCGCGCCTTCCATCATCCACCAATCACCGAAGACCACATAGGCCTATAGTCCCCACCGTTCCCCCGTTCGCGCGCCCAGTATATAAGCCCGAGAACGTGGGCCCACGCCCGACTACTATACCCACTTTGTGCCTACTACTCAATTTTAATGTAAATGTAATTAATTAACTATTACAAGATACATCTACCATTTCTAGTTTTCTTTTGTTCCGTCTTGAACAAAAAGTGGCGACCGTGACAGGACCTGCAAAACTAAGAACATCCTCGAAGTTCGTCAAGTTCTTGTTCCTGCGTGAAGGTTAACTTAAGGTCATCACACTCCCAGCACGCCGAGAACTTTCGAGACCGTCCCTGGGAAACGATCTTGGAAGCTTATCTAAGGACTACGCTACGACTACAGCGTGCACCGTGAAACCAGACCGCCTATCACCTCTCGCAACCAGCAGTATTCCTGAAGGACTCACACCTACATCGCAGCCAGCGTCTAGCAGAACAAGTCGAGCAACGTGTCATCATTGCTGCCTGCCTATCATTGTGAGCCCGTTCCATTTCTTTTTCCTACCCATTTTAGTCATATCCCAATTATTCCCCTTTTGAGAGAATAAGTGACCATCAATCATAGTTGCCATTTAGATTCTAATGTATTTCACTACATTTTTCATCCAACTAGCTATCTTTTAGTTAAACATTAAATATAATAAAGACCCACCTCAAATTGCTTAATCCAAATCATACACAATAGCATAGCACTGTACTTCTATCGTTTGCCTACGCACCTCCGCAGGCTTATTATTTGCCAAAGTCTATCTATACTTAACGATTCGCAAGCTTATTTGCACATAATAGTAACGTATGTACATATAGGTGATTATAGTAAAATTATAAGTATTAAACTATCATTTAGAAAATTTCACTTCTATTTCCAGTGGCTTAGCGAACCATACTATTTAGCTGATTACAATCACCTATCTTCATAGCTTACACAAATAATACGATAAATAAGATACTTTAGTCGCATTTAAACAAAAATTCCAGCGCACCGGCCGCGCGTCAAGACATCGTCGAGGAGCGAACGAGTCTGTCCGCCGCTTCGACTTGACCACGTGACACCGCTGCGCGAGCGCACCAGCTGTTGTCGAAAACCGGTTTGCTGTCCTAAGTCTCAACCCGCAAACAAAGCGAGGAGCGTATCGTTCGTATTCTATCGATTATTATAGTGTTTTATTTTGTGGATATTTCATTGGAAGCCTTTATATACTTAATTTAAAATGTCTGAACAAGATAAACTCAAGGACCTTATTATCAAACGTAGCTCCATTAAAGGACGCTTAACTAAATTTAAAAATAATATAGATATACTTTTAACGTTACAAAAATTATCAGAGATCGAGATTAGCAAACTTTCAATGAAACTATCCAAGTGTGAGGCATTGTTTATTGAGTTCGACGAGTTGCAGACTCAAATAGAATTTTATAACGCAAAAGATCAAGCGGCCGAATTAAATAATAGGGATTGCATCGAACAGATCTTCTATGACTGTATTGCAATAGCCCAAGACTTAATTAAAAGGAATTCCAATAATAGCAAAGATGACAGCAAATCGAACTCGTCTAACTGTGACTGATGTCGACATAATCATAACCATAGCGATAAGTCTCTAATGCTTGGCTTTAAATTGTCAACTATAGTCATACCTAAATTTGATGGTACGTATTTTAAATGGTTGGAGTTTAAGGAAACATTTACCTCCCTAGTTCACTGCAACGACAAAATTGAAAATGTATACAAATTTCATTATTTAAATTCTTATCTGGAGGGTGAAGCCTCCAGAGTTGTTTCAAATTTAGAGGTATCTAATAAAAATTATACTGAGGCCTGGCGTTTGTTGTGCGAGCGTTTTGACAACAAACGACAGCTAATAAATAACCATTTAAAATCGTTATTCAACGTCGAATCCGTGCGAGAGACTGACAAGGCGCTACGTTACACCATTGACCATGTCACCAAAAACTTGCGGGCTCTCAGCACATTCGGTCTTCCTACTGACAAGTGGGATGTTTTGATCATCTATATTGTGGCGGCAAAATTGAACAGCGGGACTTACTTTAAATGGGAGGAGCATAGGAACAATTTAAGCGACATACCTACACTCGATGATTTTTTAAGCTTTCTAAAATGTCGGGCCGATGTTTTAGAAACTGATAACCGGCATAAATACGACAAAGATAATACTGATAAGCATGATTTTTCATTTCCTCAAAGGCCGTCTACATCGAAAGCTTTAGTATCCACTAGCAGTATGTCTAAGCAAAATAATTTTCATTCCAAATCTAGTTCTCCTGTCTGTGTGTTGTGTAAAAACAACCATTGGCTTCACGAGTGTCCCGCTTTTAAGTCCAAAACTCCAGAAGAACGTTTGACATTAGTTTCTCAAAATAACCTATGTCACAATTGCCTAAGGAGTGGTCACAACGCTCAACGCTGTCAACTTCTGGGTTCGTGTCGTTCTTGTAAAAAACGACACAATAGCTTGCTTCATACAGATACGACAGATAGTACAAAGTTTAGTGTCAACAATTCCATTTCAATGTCAGTAACTTCTGCGTCACAAATTCTTCTTTCAACAGCCAAAGTTAAAATCACCAATCCAGCCACTAACGATTTTATGATAGTGCGAGCTTTACTCGACAGCGGAAGTCAGTCCTCGTTCGTCACTGAAACAGTAAGGCGCAAATTAAATCTATCTTTGCAGCCATCTAGCACCAATATCGTAGGCATTGGTGACACTAAACTTAAATTAAGCACAGAACAGTGCGTTCTTCATTTACATTCCCAAACTAGCCCGTATAATGCAATTATTTGTTGTCTTGTTTTACCTACTATTACAGGTAATTTACCTAAGGTGTCGTTAGATACACGTCATCTCGATCTATCACAATTTGAATTAGCCGACCCCAGCTTTAATGAGTCGTCTCCAATCGAAATGCTCATTGGTGCTGAACTATTCTGGGACATTATAGGTTCCCAGCAGCATAACCTAGGACCTAAATATCCTAGGCTTCAGAGCTCTACTCTGGGGTGGCTAGTTGCAGGTCCTCTTCCTAACCTACCTAAGCATAGGACTAAATCCAATTCAATACTCTGTAATTTTCTTCTTAAAGAGGACAATCTAAATAACCTAAACAATGAGTTGACTAAATTTTGGGAACTTGAAAGCTTCCCGAGCACTACCAGTCTCACAAAGGAAGAAAAATTATGTGAACAGCATTTCATAACTAACACTACTCGTACGAATGAGGGTCGATTCTGTGTAGCGCTACCTCTTCGTGAAAGTCCCAATCTATTAGGAGACTCTTATAACATGGCATTTAAACGATTCATAAATTTAGAAGCTCGTTTTAAACGACAGCCAGAAATAAAGGCGCTGTATGTCAACTTCATAAACGAATATGAAGCTCTTGGTCATCTGTCCGAATGGTCAGAGCCTAGATCAGGAGAGTCATTTTATTTTCTTCCTCATCATCCTGTATTCAGAGAACAAAGTGAGTCAACCAAATTGCGCGTTGTATTCGACGCGTCAGCTCGCTCTTCTTCGGGTCTATCAGTCAACGACCTGCAAATGGTCGGCCCAGTCGTACAAGATTCGCTCTTCAACATTCTTATTCGTTTTAGGAAACATAGATACGTCGTGTCGGGAGATATCGAGAAGATGTTTAGACAGGCAGTATTACGAGAATCAGACCGTAATTTACAACTGATTCTGTGGCGAGACGACTAAAGCAAACCCATAAGAACTTTACGTCTAAACACAGTTACCTATGGATTCGCTAGTGCCAGTTTTCTTACTATACGCTGTCTCTGGCAGTTGGGTGAAGAATGTGACGATCAAACTATTAAGAATATAATCCAAAGCGACTTGTATTGTGATGACCTGCTCACAGGTGCCGATACAGAAGAACAACTTCCAACTATATTTGGGACTTTTACAAATGGTCACAAAATGTTCGGGGTGCGATTCCCCAATTTATGACGTGTTATACATGGAGTGTACCCAACAATCATGTAAAAAACTGTACCATCTGAAGTGTCTAGCTCTTTCAGTAGAGAGTTTTGAAACCCTTACGCAGGAATATAAGGATACATGGATCTGCCCAGAATGTGTAAGCATTATTCCGAAAAAGGATAATACAAGGACACCGGTACGTAGCAATGTTACCATGAGTACAACGGTTACGCCAAGAAATTTCGTAAATGTTGAGCGTGGTAGTCGTTGCAATAACAATGAATTTATTGCTTCGTCTACTGAGCACAAACTCATAGAGGAGTTAAAGGAGTTCCGTCGGGAGATAAATATGAAGTTTGAGGAACAGATTAAGGAATATGCATTATTAAAAAATAAATTTATAAAATCAGAAATAGAACTACAAGAAGTAAAAACCAATTTGAGGGTAGTTCAAGAAAAAGCGAATAAAATTGATATCTTAGAGAGCAAAATAGATGAACTTACGAGGAAAAATATGCACTTAGAAACCACTACTAGAAAATATAATGAAGTGTCATCAGATAATCAGCAGTTAGCACCGAAAAAATCTAAAGCATCATTTGTGGATACAGTAAAAAAATATAAAAAATTGCCACCTACCGGCGATACAAATGTTGAGGAATGTGTGGCCACGAAACAGGCAAATAGTTTGATTAGGGAGCCAAAGCTGCGAAGTGACGAAATGGACAGCAAGAAAAAAGATGAAAAACCTTCAAAAAGTGAAGAAGAGTGGACAACTGTTTTAAATAATAAGAGAAGAAGTAGATATCCTAATCGCGAAGTAGGAAAAGGTGGAATTTCTAGTAATAATGTTATTCAGGGTACCGAACGCAGAAAATATTTACATATATGGAGATTGAATAAAAATACTACAGAATTAAATATAGAAAAGTATGTTAAAAGCCTATACGTAGAGGAAATACCGGTAAAAATAGAGAAAATAAAACACAAGACAGAAAGGGATTATGCTTCCTTCATCATTGGAGTCCCGGAAAGTCATTATGATAGAATATGTAAACCAGAAAGTTGGCCAATAAACATTGAATTCTGCGAATGGATTTGGTTTCGAAAATCTCACAATAAACCACAAAAAGAATAAAAAGTCTACCAAGAAATCAAATTCATCAATAGAGATATTTTATCAAAATGTGAGAGGACTCAGGACCAAAACACAAGACTTTTACACGAGTATATCATCGTTAAATGCTGACTTATATGCCATAACGGAAACAGGCTGTAACCGTTTTTTTTTTTTTTTTTTTTTTTTTTTATACAAAGCACGACAAATGACTCAACACCACCTGATGTGAAGCGGTAAGAAGAGTCCATATGCGAAGACAGCTAGTGCAGTTCAGACACTGCTCTAGCCGCCTCCACCTTGCCGGCCCGAAAGGTGCTTTTTCACGCCTCTTTTGAAGGAACCCATGTTATACGAAGGAGGAAACACATGTGCTGGCAAAGAATTCCAAGTTCTGGAAGTTCGACAAAGAAAAGAGCTACTAAATTTCTTTGTACGTGATGTTGAGGTGGAGACAGTGAATTGATGACTCCGAAGACCGGCTCGCGTGCTCCTGAGTAGGAAGGGGGAAGGTGGGATAAGGTCAAATAACTCCTCAGAACACTCTCCGTGATATAGCCGATAGAAGGCGCTAAGCGACGCAATGTCTCGACGCAATTGCAGAGGCTCAAGGTTGTTGGTGACCTCTACATCGCCAATGATACGGACAGCACGACGCTGCAATCTGTCCAGGGCATCGAGAAGGTACTTGGCGGAGCCATCCCACAAGTGCGAGCAATATTCCACGCAAGAACCGTTCCATTGAAGACGCTGAATTGATTCCCCCGGGTTTTACCATTCTGTGATGCGACCGAGCGGACGGTGGAAAACAGGGTGGCGCGTGTCTCGTGGCCACACCGCGCTACGAACTGCGACGAGTGCACGGGCCTAGTGATATTAACATTGATAACCATGTATTTGAATTAGTCAGTGCGTCCGTATATTTAAGAAGTCGTTTTTTGTTTTTATTATGTGTTGTTTATATCCCACCTGGTAGTAGTGAGGACGAGTATATGTTAATGTTCAGAATTATAGAACAATTTAGTGCAAATTATAAAAAAAATAATAGTAATAGGAGACTTTAATCTATTTTCTTGTTCGATAAACGTAACTAATTATTTTGAATACTTTCAATCGTTTTGTGGATTCGCTCAGAGTAACAAAGTGAGTAACTGTGACAATCGAACATTAGACCTGGTATTGAGTTCGTCTTACGAGGAGGGTTGTGTAAGGGTACGCGCGACAGATATGTGTCTGGTGAGCGTAGACAGGTACCATCCACCACTGGAAGTGACGGTGATAACATCGTCCGCCACCGCCAGTAGCTACGATTCACCAACATGTAAATCGTCTGAAGAAGAAGCAGGTATCTCACAATTTAATTTTTACAAAGCCGATTATTTATTATTATATCCATTATTGGGTACCATTGATTGGACTCCAATTTATTCGTTGGATTTGGAACAGAGTTTAGATTATTTTTACAATGAAATTAATTTGATTATAGAAACGTGTGTACCGAAAAAAAATGTAAACAAATAGGTTCTAATCGGATATACCCAGAATGGTATACTGGTGATATTATTCGTTTAGTTAGATATAAAGCAATGTTACATAAAAAATTTAAAACAACCAAATTAGATTCTGACTATCAGAAATTTGCCGAGTTAAGAACTAAAGTAAAAAATTTGATAATAGCTGCGTATAATCAATATAACAATTGTGTCCAAAATAATCTTAAAAAAGATCCAAAATCCTTTTGGAGTTATATTAATTCAAAAAGAAGTAGTCGAAATTCACATAAGATTTTAAAAAATGGGGAGGTCTTGACTAGTGAACAATGTGCTTCAGAGTTTGCCAAATATTTTCATTCTGTGTATAGTGGGCAGAGGGCCGAGTTGAACGTGAGCACGGCGATGGTGAATGCCGGCGGGAGTAACGGGGCAGCTCGAGTTCATTTGAATTATTTGCAACTGAGAGACGTCCATATCGCGCTTAAACAACTCAAGCCGAAAAAATCTGTGGGACCTGACGGTATCCCACCATTTCTTTTTAAGGATTGTCATTCGATACTAGCAGAGCCACTATTCCACATATACAATAAATGCCTAAGCCTAGCTATATTTCCAGAAAGGTGGAAAATTACTAAGGTTGTCCCAGTTCCGAAAGGTACTGCAGGAGCTAGTGTCGATGGTTATAGACCCGTAGCGGTATTGTCGACTCCAGCGAAGGTACTCGAGTCTGCTATATACAGAAGCATATATCAGCAGATACACTCACAACTGTCGGAGGCGCAACATGGGTTTAGACCGGCCCGGAGCACTACGAGTAACCTTCTGGCGCTCGTGGCTGATCTGATTCCAACAATAGATAATGGGGGACAAAGTGATGCTGCATATTTTGATTTCAAAAAAGCATTTGATTTAGTAAATAATGACATCCTTCTTAAGAAAATGGCAGGAATTGGTTTCACCCCACATCTATTGAATTTTTTTTCTAGCTATATGACAGATAGGCAACAGTATGTGGAGTACGAGGGGCGAAAGTCAGAACCGTATTTTACTTGGTCCGGTGTAAGTCAAGGGTCAAATTTAGGGCCTTTAGAATTTTTAATCATGATAAATGACTTACCCGATGTAGTGAAAAACTCTAAATGTTTGTTGTTTGCAGATGACCTTAAGTTATCGTTGGATATAGGAACGGTGGAGGACTGTAACAGACTCCAGGAAGACATAGATAGGGTTATTAAATGGAGCAAAGATAACATGTTACAGTTCAACACGTCCAAGTGTATTGCGATTACTTTTACACGCAAGCATAAGCCCATAGAACACTCATATAACATTGAGGGAACACCTCTAACTAAGGTTACACAAGTTAGGGATTTAGGGGTAAAATTCACAGCGGATTTATCATTTCGGGATCATGTCGTTGACATTTGTAAAAAGTCGTTTAGGACTTTGGGTTTTACCCTAGGAACGGTAAACAATTTTACTAATGTACATGCCATTATAGCTTTGTATAACACACTGGTTAGGAGTCATTTAGAATGTAATGGCGATGATCTGGGCTCCTCATGAAAAAAAGTATAATCTAATGTTGGAGAGAGTGCAAAATAAATTTGTAAGATATTTGTATTTAAAGTTGTATGGGGTGTACCCGTTTTACCCATTACGATATCCTACATTATTTGTTCTGGGTATGGTAGGATATGATCAGCTTAGGGTTAGGAGAGAGCTGAAGCTGGTTTCATATCTTTTTATGGTACTTAGGGGTAAGGTATCTAATACGGATATGTTAGGGATAATGGGTATTAGTGTTCCGGATGAATACATTTGTCGACGGAGACGCCCTAGCCTGCTAGCAGTTCCTACGGGCCGCACTAAATTGCTGAAGGAAGCTCCACTGACGCGTGCATTTCGTACTCTCAACCTAATTCATAAAGAAACTGACTTATTCACTTGTACTTTGAGCGAATTCACAAAGATAGCTACATGGATCATATGTTATGTTTAAATAAAATTGCTGTATCTATCGCATTGGGAAAAAAAACCTGTAATGATAGTTATAAGTATTTGTGAAAATAAATAAATAAATAAACTACGTCACATTCAAAGCTCAGTGTCTAGAGTATTAGCTAGCGGTGGTTTCCATCTGCGTAAATACCGATCTAATTTGCAAGAACTCTTATCCTCACAGTCAATTGATTTAGAAGAGAATAATCTAATGATCAGCAACGCTACTAGTACTCTAGGTATTGGTTGGGTACCTTCTACGGACGAATTTCATTTTCCTCACATTTACGAGCCCACAAAAACTATTACTAAACGAACTATATTATCTTCTACTTTTAAGCTCTTTGATCCTCTTGGATTGTTAGCACTATGCACTATTAAGCCAAAGATCCTACTCCAGAAATTATGGAATCATAAAATCGACTGGGATGAACCCGTACCTTCAGAAATTAAAGCTTCTTGGTTAAAGTTTACCGAAAGCTCATCCAAAATTTCTTCTTTAAAAATTCCAAGACGTGTCTTAATCAAAAACCTTATTAGCATCGAAATACACTGCTTTTGTGATGCATCTCAACGAGCTTATGGTAGCTGCATCTATTTAAGATCTATTGATAAAAATGGCAATGTATTCGTCAGTCTGGTGTGTGCTAAATCGCGAGTCGCTCCCATAAAACTTACTACAATACCCAGACTCGAACTCTGCGCCGCTTTATTTGGAGCACAGCTAACTACAGCAGTTTCAGGTGCTTTACAGTGCTCTATAAACCGTCATGTGTATTGGACAGACTCTAGTGTCGTTCTTGGATGGCTGCGTTCTAATAATACAACTAAAACTTTCGTCGCTAACAGGGTAAGCGCCATCCAAGAATTAATATCTCTATCTCTCCATTTAGGTATGCTGTTGTGACATCCATTTGATTGAGTTTTAATCCCTCTTGTACAGAATATAATAGATCTGATAGAACTTAATTTAGCTACAGGTGCGAATGTTTCGCTATAATCAATATCTGGTCTTTGGGTAAATCTCCGAGCTACCAATCTAGCCTTTTTGTTACAGTACTGTCTCTGCCCATTTTTTTCTTTAGAACTATTTTGCAATCAATGATATTCATGTCCTTTTCCTTTTTAATTATTTTCCAGGTTTTATTTTTAATGTGTGCTTTTATTTTATATTTATTGAATTGACGTACCCGGCGGTGTATACCTTCTATTATAATTATCGTAGACGTTCAATCGGGTTAGTATAGCGCCTAACATGTCCCGGACTGAATCCGTAGTACTATGTGTGCTACGAACACTACGTGATGTAGACGGCGAGCGTTGTCTACGACTCAAAATATTACATACGGAACTGCAGTACTCATTCTAGGGACTCCCAGGGAGCTCTTTAGATGAAGGTAGATTTATAGTACCATTTTAATCATACCAATTTTTTTTCATGAGTGACGATTCTCTAAATATACATGCGTCGGAATTTTTACCCGGTGCTCCCACATTTATATAATAAGGTCGGGGAAAAAGTTTCTTCGCATTTTTTAAGAAAATTCAAAACATTTTTTAATATAGTTTATTTACATTTAACTAAAGTATGTAGGTACCATTTTGTTCGATAACTTTTTGTCATCTTGTTGGTAGGGACATGATCCCATTGCTATAGAAATTTTGGGGCTTCTGATCAAAATACCGCGACAAGTGGTTTTGGCAGTCCTCTCGTGATGTTAACCTGACACTGCCTATAGAATTCTGAAGAGAGCGAAACAGGTAGAAATCTGAAGGTGCAAGGTCAGGACTATAAGGCAGATGCATTAACACCTCCCAGCCAAACTCTCTTAATTTTTGCTGAGTGGCTAAAGATGTGTGAGGTCTAGCGTTATCATGATGAAAAACCACACCCCTTCTGTTGATTAATTCCGGCCGCTTTCTCTCAACTTCTTTCATTTATTTATTTATTGCTCATGTGGTTACAATGATGTTACAGTGTACTTACATACATATGTTTCGTTCGCTACATGAGGCCTGTGAGGGCACTGCAATATATAATTTATAACCATTGAATTCAAATACACAACAGTTTTCTACATTTATTGGCCTTTAACAAATCAAACATTGCTACTATGTACTACTATGTCTTTAATTGAATCTATATCGATGTGTCAGTTAGGAACTCATTAATAGTGTAATAAGATTTTTGGACCAGAAAACAATGGAGACTCTTTTTAAAAGTTGATATTTCAGTATTGTTACGATTAAACTCGGGAATCTTATTACATATACGAGGAGCATTACACATTATTCTCCTACTCATTATAGTAGATTTACCTTGGACCATACACAGTTTGTGCTTATGTCGTTCACGCGATCTAAATTTAAATAAATGTAAATTCGTTTTCACAAAATTGGCACATTCAAGAATATACAAGCACGGTAATGTTAAGATATTTAGTTTCTGAAATATCGGCTTACATGAATCTGTTTGTTGTAAATTTGTCATTGCTCTGATGCATCGTTTTTGAGCTCTAATCTTCTTGCTTTAATCTCATCAGTTGTTCGCAGTAGAGTTCAGAATCGATGGTCCTGCCTGGTGGTACCAGCTCATAATGAATAATACCCTTCCAATCCGCATCACCTTGTTGCGAGTTAACCCGGGTTTCGCCAGTCTGTGAAGCCTGAACGGCCTTTGACCACGACCTTTTTCGCACGTTCTTGTCGTACGTGATCCACTTTTCATCACCAGTTATCAGCTTCTTCAAAAATGGTTCGGGTTCATTACGTCGTAATAAAGAATCACAAATGATTACACGGTTCATTAGGTTTCTTTCAGTGAGCTCGTGGGGTACCCAAATATCGAGCTTTTATGTGTACCAATTTTTTTTCAAATGCGTCAAAACTGTTTTGTGGTCAATTCCTAGTTCTTCAGCTACGTCTAACTGCTGATATGCCGATCTTGCTCCAGTTTTTCAAAAATGGCTTAAACCAAATTTCTGCTACTCTCACAGACACTGCACTAGGTCCATAAACATCGCAAATTCAAATCCGACGCGCCAAACTCAAGAGCTTCGAGAGCTACGCAGCGCGTTAAACCCTATACATCTCTCTGTTGCACTTTGCGCAAAAGCGAGACAGAGCATTGCTCTGACAGCTCACTGCAACCAATCCAAGCGTCTTACGTCGGTTGCCGCCTTGTGGCCGCGTGTCGCGCATCCAGCCAGAGAGAAGAAGGCAAATTACATTGTTTCGTGGCGTGTGCGACTCCATTTTGTTACAATTTACTATAGCACAGTGTCTTACAGTTTGTAAAAATTAAATATTTAATTACTTTTAGAATTTATATAAGGACTAAGAAAGTTATTAAGTTATTTTGTGAAAAGAAATGTCGTCATCAGAAAAGAATGACCTAAGGCAACTGTCTTAGGTCAATCTCGTAATAGGTGGTAGTTAGTGGTGTCGCGTGGTTACGTAAAAACTTCAATTACGAGATTTATGAGCTGTGTACTTGACTTCAAAAATTGTAGCAATATTGTTTTAAAATACAAAAGAAAAAGATTACAAGAATGGTTTAAAGAGTACGAAAATTATAACAAGCAAATATTAACCTTAGACAAAAATGACATTGAGGACGTGGCATTATATGAAGAAAAATATTTTCACATTTTGTCCGCAATAGACGATGCAATTATTAACAAAAATACGGCATCGCCGCCTCAGGTTGTGTCTTCCTCAAAGACCAAACTTCCAACTATTCAGATACAAATTTTCAATGGTGATTATACACCGTTTATAAATTTATTTAATGCTATAATACACAGTGATAAATCTATAGACAATATTCTATAGATTTATCACTGTCTGTGACTACAGGTATAGTTAAAAACCTTCCCTTTGTATCGGAAAGTTATGAAGTAGCTCTTAAACTAGTAAATAATACTAAAGTATGGACTTACGATGTTACAAATAATAACATTTATTGCAGTAAAGTAAAGGAAGTTTCAGTTTTGCCTGATAATCTAGGCAAAATATTTTTAAAATATGAATATGAATCCGAATCAGTTATTGTTGATACCAATATGAAGCCAAGAAATAAAAGAACATATAATGGGAACAGAACAATTGATTTGCAAAGACCTCAATTAAAATTAGCTTACATGGAACCTTGGGCTATATCTAAGAATCTCTACAAAGATTTAATAAAGTGTGATCAAAACGCTATCCCTTTACACTATCAGAGCTTTTACCGAAACTTAGCTCCACAAGATGATTCCGGTGATCAGAATGAAGAGGCCGATGAGTTAGTTTTTTAAATGTTATTTTATAAAAAAATATCGTATAATAATAATAACAAATTGTAATACTTTATGAAAATTGTTTATTTGTTGATTTTTCTGTTTTTATTTTATATAATTATGATTATTAGCAGCCAAAGTATTTTTGCTAACATTTGATTTTATTTTATTTGTTTAGTTAATAAGCTTATATATTGATCTCAAAAGGTGTCTGATTTGTAATAATTATAAAAATAAAAAACGTGATTAAAAAAAAATATATTTCATTTATAAATTAACACGTTTACTGTCCATGACCCACATGTGGGTTATATTGGGCTGAAAGGAGACGTCTGTGCCATGCATGTGGGTCACTGCAATTTTGATACATAATAGGTTCTTACTTCGTGGGCATAAGAGAAAAATACTAGTGTTGTATATGGACGTATGAGTAAATATGTAAGTAAAATAAAAAAGTAATGAGCCATCAAACTTTTTTCCACAAAAAAACGAGAAAAAAAGGTTTGTTTTTGACGTATAAACTATCAACTACTTTTCTGCAGCCTGTGTGTCGATATTAAGTTTTCTATATAATAAAAAAAGTTCGATGGCTCATTACTTTTTTATTTTACTTACATGATTACTCATACGTCATGGACGTATAAGCTAATAATTCAGTGACACACTCGTGTGACATGGACGATAAATGTCAAAGTTATGAAAAATACGTTAATTTGTAATCATAAATCCTAAATATGTAATTACTAATCATTTAATAATAATTAATAATCATAAATCCTTTCTACCCACAAATTAACGTATTTTTCATTGATTCTTTACATCTAACGTCCATGGCACACGCGTGTGTCACTGAATTATTAGCTTATACGTCCATGGCATATATATGAGTCACTGGTGAAAATGAGGCTCAAGGGTTCTGTATTAACTTTTATGGCCTTTATGTACCTAAAATGGAATAAAGACAAGTACTCCAGTACATAGGAATGAAAAAGTAAATTGGACGTGTGAGCTAATTTCGATATTTTGGCTGGACAGTTAACGTGTTAATATACCACCCCCAAATTTCACAAAAAGGATTCTTACTGCCGCACTCAGAGACGTTCATTAAATTAGTGTTAATTGATATTTAACTAATGCTATTTAAAACATCTAATTAGCTATGGCTCCCAGAGACAAAAATTAATGGTTCATTAGTTAATGACAACTTTAAGTAAGCGTAGGGCGGTGCACCCTATCGAAATGGGTGTCGGTAAAGTGCAATATTGCCACATGAATAAAGTCATTGAGAATATATTATTAGCTATAGTGGTTTTATGAGGTGAAGTTATTGTTTTCATTTAAAATTAACTAATTATATCTATTTACTATTATTTAAACAAACAAATACATAAGAACAACTAATGTAAATAAAGATAAATCATAAATGCCATGACGTTTTTAAGATGACAACATCGAATGTCAGTAGCGTTTCACGTCAAATCAATCAAATGCTAATGTTGGACACAAAACGATTATTTCCGTGGTATTTTTATTTTAGTTTCTTGATTTTAGTTGAATAGTTTTGAAATTATCGTTTAAAATGGTGAGTAACTATTATTTGTTTCATATTGTTATGAGATAAAAACATATTATGCATGTTTTTACAAGATTTTCTTTTTATTTTAGGAGGAAATTAAAGCACTACGCAAAAGAGTTCCAAACTTTACTGCCGACGAGAAAGCCTTACTTGCACAGTTGATTAAAAAAAGACCAATAATTGAGTCAAAACTGACTGATGGAAAATCGGTTGCAAAAAAAAATTTGGCCTGGATTTCACTTTCTGAGGAGTTCAATTGTAATGCACATGTACACAAGGTAGGTGACCTTCGGCTCGCCTAAAATTTAGCCCAAATTTTGTATGGCTGAACTGTTTTGGCCTAAACTTTTAATGTAAAAAGCCGAAGCTGCAGAGGCGAGTAAAAACACCTGCGACAAGGTGTGCGTGGCACCACCGGAGTCCCGCAGGGTATAAGTATATTGGATCGAATTATGACGTGACGCTTCATCATGTCATAATTCGATCCAATATATACTTACCCACACAAGGTATACACTTTAGTCTATTATTACGTGGCATAACTTGCTTACCATTTGATGCATAGTTTTAATACCATTGCTTGTAAAATTTATACTAGTATTAATAATAATTTTCTTAAAATTTGCAGCGTGATGTTATTACTTTAAAAAGAGCATGGGACAATCTTAAGGCTATGGCCCGTAAAACAAGAGCCACTGAGCGAGGAAATCTTATAAAAACTGGAGGCGGACTATCAAATACACAACCCCCTCCGCAGCAGGGAGCTATAATAAGCATGGTAGAAGAGGTAACATTTATCCTTCAGAACCTACTACTTTTTATTACCTTTAGTATTCAGTATCCATTTATTCAGTTTTTTTTAATTATTATTCAGGCTGCTTCTGTAATGATCTGTGAAATTAAGAACTCATTCGACAGTGATGGAACTGAAAATTATCTTCAATTGAAAATAAACAGAATGATGAAGTAATATTTAATTTTATAGACGATGATATCAACAAAAACTGCTCCACGAGTATGTATTTATTTTTTAAATCCAATAAAACCATTTTAATATTGAACTAATAGACCATCACATAATACTAATTTCTTTTAAAAATATCTTCTAGTCTTTGATATTGCATTAGAAGACAGCCATAATATTCAGTCTGGAGAAGACCTTTGCTCCGGAGAGAACAATGGTATACTATTTTTTATTTCTTTTTAGATATTTATAGACATGACAACTGTGTACCTATATATAAGATAATATTAAAACTCACATTAATATTTTAGTATCTGAAGATATCATTGAATTGTGTGCCACTGCCAAATCTAAAAGTTTGCACTCAATAGATAAGACTGAGCAAAGAAAACCCTCAGATTATGTTAGAAGGGAAGGAGTTTTAAGAATAAAACATTCGAAGCAAAAAAAAAATTGAAATTCAAGTTTTAAAAGCAAAGGTTAGTAATGTGCCATCTGTCACATCGTATTAGGTGTGTAACATAATTCCAAAATATGTAGTTCTAATTACTGTAGTAGAGATTAGTATGAAACATCTGATTTTAATATATTTTCCATATTGCTCCCACAGACAGTTTTTTGTCTCTTGATAGTCTCATACATATGAAGTATTATTCACACTTTTGATATACGCTATGTAATAGGTAAATTAATAATTATTTAAATAAAATATTATTATTTTTAGTTGGAGACTCAACAGATTAAAAAACGGGCTGCTGAGATGGAGGAAGAAAAAAATAAAATACGAATTAAAAAAAAGACTGGATTTATAATATAAATATGTATTAATTATTTTAAATGTAGTTTTATTACACCTTAAAAAAGAAAAATGATAAACAAAGTATTTTGTTATAAGTACCTATACAAAGTTTCATTATAGATCAATTTCGCCTTATAAATAAAACCAGGGTTTGGTTTGCATAGAATATTGAATTTATGTTATGACTCTGCCAAGTAGGTAAGCTATAATTGATGAAGATCTGTGATATTTTCATGACATGGTAACCTTGTGCTGATGCTGCAGCATCAAGTAGTATAATAATAATAAAATTCATTTATTTAGTTTAGGTACCAAAATTTTATGAGAACCTTATGAATCTCAATTCTAGGCCATCTGTTCATAAAACTACCAGGAGGTTTTGTTCTGAAAAGAACACACAAGAAACTCAGCAAGGTTAAATTCTCCCTTTACATGTCCAATTGGTAACTCTATAGTTTGAAAAATGTCACAATCCCCAGAGGTAAATTACCATATCAATGTAAAAAAAAAACAAATAAAACATTTTGATTAATGACATTCTTCATTACAATTACTCTCTGCGGTATACCCAACTCTTTGTTATTTAATTATGAGTATTAAATTGTACATAAAAAAATATCTACTCTAGTTATCACCAAAAAATCTCTCAACTAAGGATTGTCTAAACAAAAACCCATTACTGTTGGGATTTTCTTGAATATGTACATTATCCATGGTACCGGCCGTTTGATCAGATCCATCTTCATCATTATTATTTAGAAAGAGTTTATCCAATGCTAGTGAGATATTGTACAATGTAGCACACGCACAAATTACAGCCACAACTGTGTCTAATTTGATATTCATGCCGACTTGAAGACATGGAAACTTCCTTTTCCAAATACCAAAAACTCTCAACAGTATTTCTAGTTTCTATATGGCTTTTGTTATACTGTTCTTGACTGTTGGAGTTAGGTGACAAGAATGGTGTTAAAAGCACATTACTCACTGCATAACCACTATCACCAAGCAGTATACCTTGCAATGAACCTGTGTTTAAACGCTGTTTCACTGCACTACTATTATAAATGAAACTATCATGTGTGCTACCAGGCCACCGTGCTACAACATCAAAAAATTCCAAATTGGGACCTGTTACTGCCTGAACATTAATAGAAAACCATCCTTTTCTATTTCTGTACACTTCTGATGATATTCCACCAGGACTTCTTATTTTAATGTGTGTACAATCTATACACCCAATGACACCAGGAAAGTCCGTAATTTCATAGAAACTTTGCTTCACCTTATTGGTTTCATTATTGTCAGTTGGGAATTTTACGAATTCCTTCATTTTTCTAGCCAACAAGGTGGACACTTTGGTGATAATTCTGGATACTGACTGTTGGCAGATATTCATGACATCACCATCTAGTTTCTGGAATGGTTTTAAAAGTAAATAAATATAAAAGAAATAGTTGGTAGGTACTTTAATGAAACGGGCAAAAATAGTAGGTAAATTATGGTTTGAAAATTTATATAAGTAGTTGTAATAATGTACCTACCTGAAAACTCCCAGTAGCGAAGTACCGCAATGTTATCAATAACATTACTTCAGGAGCGAACGGCAAGCCTCTCCTGTTTTGATGCCTTAAATCAGGTTCTATCAAGGGCAATATAGCATATTTTACTGCATGAGGTGTAAATCTGTACCTAGTACGAAATCCAAGCACAGAATATTTTGTGAAAGGATCAGAATAGTCACGTAAGTAAAACCTCGGTCCTGTATCCCTGATCCTTCTTACGTAATTCGTAAACTCAATAAAATCTTCTAGGTCAGACATTGCTTATTATCGGATTTGCGGCCCTGAAAATTTCTAACTTTGGTTTTTGACAAACATAACCTTAATTTTGAAATGTCAGTGATCTAAGTAAGGGTTATCCGTCATTTAAAGTTAATTGTCATTAAACATGACTAATGAATCATTAACTCTCTCCGAGAGTAATTTTTTTTTATCTTTACTTAAAAATCCTTAAGTAATCATTAAAACGACTCTGAGTGCGGCAGTTAAATACTTAATACATCATTGTGTGTATTTCACGAGCTGTAATTATGACGTTTCATTTTTACGATTGTCAAATTGTTTGAACATATGTACAAGTACTGTCAACGTCTAATACAATAAAAAAGTAAGAAACATACATAAATAATGTGTTCCGAACCTGCGTTGTGACGGGGGACACGGTTTATAATAAAAAGGCCCACGCGTCAGCAAAAAAATAATATATTTAAAAGAAAAAAAATATTTTTTCTTAAAAAAAAGTTGGGTCGTGGGAGTTATGCCCGCTTAATTTGTGCCTCGCAGATCGGTACTTCCCTATTCCATGGTGTTGTTCGGCGAGGGCACGCACGACGGGTAGGTAGGCAGAGGTGTGGCTGCGTTAGGGAAGATGTTCAGCTCGATGGCTGTGTGTGTGCACCGTCGTAGGTTACGACCTTCCACGAAGAACGTAGGCAGTAGGGTCTTCGGGTTTGAAACTTCGCACGTCGAATGTAACTCCGAACGTCGAATGTAATTCTGAACGTCGAATGTAATTCCGAACATCGAACCCCAATTGGGGAGAAAGTAACACACTTAAGTTTACGTAAAATGTACGTTTAAGGTGTATGTTGAATATTTAAAAAAGGAGATAACTAGATCAAGAGGATCAGACGATTTAATTTAAAGTCTCACAGAGAACGTCTTTCCTTCTAGCCATCCGTTGTTGGTCTGGCGCTCTCAGCGGCCCGAATGGCCGAGCGAGCTCCACGCAAACCGGCTTGTAAACAATAGCGACGAGTATTAAGTACAAGAAGTCACACATCAAGTTTGACAATTATATTCGTATTTAATTTTTGTTAAGGATTTGTAAATATTATGTTTTCGTTTATTATTATAATAGTGATTTAATAGTTACGTTAGTTAATGTTTATATTCAATATTTATGTATTTAATTTTATTAATAAAGTAGAAATGTCAGTAAAATTGTATTTAATGTTAATAAAATTGTTAATAAGTTTAGTTTTTAAATATATATTAGGCATTTATGTACGTGCAACGTTACAGCGTGCAATAGAAAAATAAATAAATTTACCTTTTGTTAAATGTTTAAAATTAAACGGCATAAAAAGCTTGAACATTACTACTGCATCCTGATTTCTATAAAAAAACAAATCATAAAGGCGTATGTATAAATAAGTCACGAATAATTTTGTTAATTTTGATGCAAAATAGTCATATGTTTAATTACGTAAACAATTTTTTTATAATGCTAATACAATAAATACGTATTCGTTTCTTTTCACAATAGCTAATAAACAGGTGATTTGTTTCCAAAGTCAATAATTGGGAATAGAAGGGCCCATTTAGTTCTTTCTGTTGAGATATGGTACATTAAGATAGTGAAATTCTTACAAATGTTATAGCAAAAATAAACTGATTTTTTGCTCTCCCGTAAAGTTGGCATTTTCGAGTTAAGCCTTTTTGGAATTAGGTGTGCGATGTGGTCAGTTACGTTTTTTTTTAGATACTGCCTATACAATATTTGAAAAAATATAATTTCTTTTTAATATAATTAATATTTTATTTTCCCTTTGACTGTACATTCGCCTAATGTACCCAGAAATTGATTGACATATAATCTGACCTAATCTGATCTCAGAATAAAGCCTAAACAGAATCCAATCAATATCGGATCGGTCGCACTCGGAATTACACATACTAAGATTCTGGATAAGTGATATTCTGACCTACTCAGAATCCGGCATTATGAGAATCTGAAGTGCTAGGAATTTGAGATCTTGATAACCTGACATTTTAGGAATTAGGATAACTTAGAAAATGCCCTTTAATCGATTTTACTTAGAATACGAATTAAATAGAAACTGTCAACCTTTGAGTTGTACTTACTCATACTCTGGCCTAAAACCCAACTGATTTTAAAACGAATCTGTCCTGGATCGCAGAAAGGGATATGATAACCTTCTCCTTTGACTGCCAGAAAAACAGTCCACTTCCTCGAATCCCAGATCAAAGTGCTTATTACAGTCGCCAATTTTATGGCTGTGCAAGGATCCTCTAAAGACAACCTTAATGAGAACACAACCTTCGCGGTATACATGAACAGAAAACGAATTTGGTAAAACAGGTAATCAAATAGCATCAGCCGTCTATGATCGATTAAATAAAACTAATTTATCAGGCATAAAAATTATACGCTAATTTGCAGACGGATATGGCGGGCAAAATAAAAATAGTATAATGCTGGGTATGCTACCTAAATGGTTATTGGAAAATATTTCTGTCAACTGTATTGAAATAATCTTTCCCGTAAACGGACATAGTTTAATGCCCCCGGACAGAGTATTCGGCAGTATTGAAAAGGTCCTAAAGAAACGAGAAGTAATCATCCAACCAGAAGAATATTGCAACATCATTTCTAGTAATGCGACGGTCACGAATCTAAGGGACATTATAGACTTTTATATATATATTATTAGATATCAAAAGTGCCACCCAAGAGGTTTTAAGACCACAGGGGTAGGCACAGGGGGGAGGGGAGGTTTTGGTTAAATGGCCATTTAAAATAAGCCAGCGCAAAAGATTCGTTATAAAAAGATCGAAGACCTCAGGAAACACTTATCCGCGGGGAACTGTTTTATAATTCAGATACAAGCAAATCTTCGAATATCTGCAAAGCCGGGGAAAAAACAAGCGCCTGTGACGCGGGCAAAAATAACGGATGTAGAAAAATTATTAACAAAACATTTTGGATTGGAATGGCACAATAGAGAGGAGTTCCAATTTTACCTAGGTGTTATTAGAGGGCCAATTTTTGAAGGAAATCAAGATTTAGATGAAAGTTTTTGTGAAGTAAGAGCAGAAGAATTGCTAGAGTTGAGAATTTAATAAAAATAAAAATATAATCGAGTATTTGAATCATGTTAAAATGTTCTAATACAATAAAGAAAATTCTTAACTATTACGTGTGATCAAAACATTTTCAAAAACAGAAACTAAATCGGTTCAGAAACAAATAAGCTGTATGTATTTTTAATCAAAGCAGATTGCTTTGATTAAAAAGTTGGACAACTATCGATCAAATGATCAATTTGTATTGCATATTGCATTGTATTGATGCGCAAATACAATCGACTCAACTCAGTCTCGCATAAGCGTTTGGAGCGGCTCGACGTCTCTTGTCACCATGACGGGAACTATTACGGACGACGTTTAAAACACTTTGACTTGAGCGTTGCTGAATAAAGACAGGTCGATTTAAAGGAGATATTAAAAATCGACGGTCGAGTGCATAAATTGTATGCGCATGAAATTTCGTACAATTGCAAATTTTCCTAAAGTAATTGGTGCAAATCACATTGGTGCAAAGCACATATTAATAGAAAAGGTTTTTCTTCTATGAATGTACAGGTAAATTTTGATTTGAAATTTTACTGTCATGCAAGCCTCAAGTCCTCGGCAGCTCAGATGTTTAGAGTACCCATGTGAAAGGTCGCGGGTTCGGTTCCCGACTGGGGATTCTAGATTTTTTTTTGTTATTTATAGGTAATTAATATTTATAGTCAAATTTAATAAAGTTGATATTTGGTTTGTGATGCTGATTTCAAAATTATGGATATAGTATCCCGGTGGCGTGGTAGTGTGCATGACTCCAGAATATTCCGACAATGCAGATTGAAGCAACGATTCAAAGCCGGAGCGTTCTCTGGAATATTACTGAGAGACAGTGGCTATCCATGCACCTCATTTTTTTTACTCCAGTTTTAAACCCATCAACTCCTCAAGAAGAAAGGTACAATAGGTGCATATATCCATACCCGTAACACAATAGAGAGATGTTTTGGTCTGTGGAAGCACCGGTTCCGCTGCCTTTTAAGAGACATGTTTGGAGATATCGAAACTGCCAAAAAAACAATAGTTGCATGTGTTGTATTGCATAATATAGCCATTGACATGCGGGAAATGTGTTCCCTGGTTCTGCTAGGGAACCCATACCCTCAATATCATCTGTTACTGCTATGTGGGGAAATATAAGGAGAAGGCAGTTCATTGAAACTCATTTCCATTAAATACATTATTTTATTACTTTTTACTAAATCACAATATTGTAGACTTATTTAACAGTACTTAAAAGAGAGATGTCTGTAATGGGTAACTTTAGACACAGAAAGAAAAAAAGTGTTGAAAGAAAACAAACGTCATGTTTGTGAGCCAGATTTCTTCAAAAACAAGGTGAGAGAGCATTTGGATCTGTGTAAGGAAATGGTGAAAGAGGTATGTCAACCGATACCAATTATTTTTGAGTATGTTCACCGAACGACGAGTGCGTTAGAAGAGTGGCATCGCAGAACAAAAGCTAGATTTGGTTCCAAACCTAATATATGCTGATTTACGAGTCTGGAACTGGTCACCGACATTCTTTTCTTCATAGAACTGCTAGCCGACACAACATTTCGAATATCGCCGCTTCGGCAACAGAACCTTTCACCGGCGTACGATTCGTCGAATGAACGTTTTGCCATCGGGCAGTTTACATGAAATTCACGAAACTGTCTTTTTATTTTAAGAATAAGCTGCTACTTCAAGTTATTTTATTTAACTGTTTTTTGTTTATGTTGCTATGTGTAAAGAGTACTTCAATAAATAAAAACAATCTAATTATAAGTTTGTTTTTTATTATTGTATAGTTACGGTTGTAAAGTACAGTCAGGTTGACTTTGTACTTTATAAATTCAGAACATGACCACAGCAGATCATGACTAGTATAGAACATGACTAGGATAGAAAATGACTAGGGTAGAACATGACTAGGATAGAAAATGACTAGGGTAGAACATGACCAAAGCGGAACTTTACCAGTGAGGACCCTGACTAAAGCGGATTATGACTAAAACCGAACATGACACCCACCTAACAACCCGAATAAAGGGGTTGATGACTTGTTTATTAATATGATTTATTGGAAACAGGTTAAACACTATTGTTGGTGTAATACCACTTTTCGTATATCATTGTCACTTAAAGTAATGTGTCTTCCTTCACTGTCTGGTAAACATCTCATTATGCATTAACATCCTTTGCGTGGAACCAAGGACTTATAACCAAGTGTTGGTGACCTGATAATCCATATTGTCTAAATTAAATAAGTGTTTTATTTTAGTAATAACAAATACAAATGATAACTCACAATTTATTAGGAATTCTATTAGTACTCTTAGATCTAACTGCTCGTCAGGGACATGTGTTCTCGCGGGCTACGTGACAGTTCTTTGTTGGCTAAGGGTAGTTATTATACCGCCAGCATGTTCCCCTTTTATCAATGAAGAACTGTACTTGCTGCATTCGAACATCAATTGGAATAGGCACTTAATATGTTACAATAATATTAAACAATAATAAAGACAGATGTTAATCATTCATAATTTCATATTGAAATTACCAAACTGTTAAATTATACAATAATAGATTTCAATTAACATACATGACATTTATTGTAATTAAATATGGTAATTAGGTGCAATCATAATCATTGCAAATATGCAGGTGGTTTGGTTAATCGTTTAGGTATGTAATTATTAACATTGAATTTATTTATTTATTTTATTTGGTACACAAAACAGAATTAAAAACAAAATTCAAATGGATTTTCATGATTCTGGTTTGTAGTGAATAGTGCGAGCATATTAGATTTAGAAGTATTTGACTCGTGTTGAGTCAGAGTCAGACATAATGTTTGCAATGTCAGAATTGCATAATTCTTGAGAAGTGTTATTTAACTCTGGAGTAATATTTTCTTCAGAAACTAGATGTGGAGTTGATCGAATATGTACAAGATCCCTTATGTATAAGTTGTCATTAACATTAACAATGTATGAGCGATCCGAGAGAACATCCTCTATAATGCCAGCACTCTACTCCTTTGTTACTGAAGGTTGAAGTTGTGCTACTACAGGCTGACCTATTTCCCATGCTATAGTTATTTTGCCTTTTTATCATAAAAATGTTTCACCCTCTCTTTATGCCTTTTAATAGTGATAGATACATCTTTCAGTACTTGAGGTTTTAGTCTCTCAGGAATAATTGCAAAGCAGCTTCTCGTTTTTCTTGAATATAATGTTTCAGTTAGACTACTGTTAAGTTTGTTAAGTGTGTTCCTAAAGCATAGCAAATTGTACCAAAAATCTTCTTTGTTTTCAGTTGATTTCTGAAGTAACTATTTTGCTATCTTCACTGTGGACTCTGCTTTGCTACTGCCTTGAGGGTAGTGACTGCTTTGTTTTCTTGGAAAACTGTAACACCAAAAGCCGCCTCACTGGAATCACATTGTTTGTCTGTCGATCGGTCTGTCTGTCGGTCCGTCTGTCCGTCAGTCAGTCTGTCTGTCTGTCACTCTGTCACTCAGTCAGTCAGTCTGTCTGTCTGTCTGTCAGTCTGTCAGTCCGGCTGAATTTACACCGGTTCCAAAAGTTGAACTACGGAGAAAATTCCGGCAACAAACTCGTGTAGTCACTCTTTTCAATTATTAGGTTACAATGTTTAATTATACAGTAATAGTATTTAGCAGAGCAGTGTCGCACAGAGTATAAAAAAAGGTATATTAACGTACCAATAAGTACCTAATGACAAGAATATTTACTTTATTTATAGGCTGTCCGACAATGCACCATCACAATATAGGTATTACACCGCAGAAACTTATAGAGAGCATGACATCTTCCAGCAACCATAAAATCAATGAAATGCTATTGGTGGAAATAACCATATGACACTATAAGTTACAACCAAGCATTTTTGTCATTTATATAATCGTTAATAGTATAGTAACCTTTGCACATTAGAGTTTTCTTAATGTGAATTTTAAATTTGTCAAATGGCAAGTCTAGTGCGTTATTCGGAATCTTGTTATAGTAAAGTATGCTTTGATCCAATAATGATGACCCTACACGCAACCTAAGTCTAGTTCAAGTAAAGTTAAACGAAAACGGTCAGTTTCCGCTAGCTCTAGTTACAGTAGCGATAGTTCTTCGTCTAGCTCTAGTAATAATCAAAGCAAACGTAATCGAAAGAAGAGGAGAGGGGACAAGAAATATCGCAAAGGTTTTCTTAAATTATCAAAGCAGGTAGAGGAACTTTGCGCTCATTTACTTCTAAAGAACAAATGAAACCTGCTTCCGTAAATGATTTAAATTCAATATCCGTTTTTTCGGGTATACGTAATAATTTATATGATAATAATGACGCATTTAGTTTTGATATTGATACTAAGATTGAAGAACCAGCAATACCTAAGACTAGTGATGCTGAATTAAAAGTTCTGAGTGAAATCCAACACTTTGGCAGTAGCAGTTGGAATGAAATCCGATATGCTGACACCCAGAAACTATACATTCACTCTCCTGCTTTTACTGAGCTAGAGGTAAGTGAAGAGGTTAGGGCTTATGACAGTGGTCGTATTTTGGCTAACTCGTAAAATGTTTTGCTGCCCTCTCCTTTTGCGTGCTGCGTCAGAAAGATCTTTTACAGAAAAATCTTCGAGATTTGCTTACTTGGGCTAAGGAAACTGACCATTTGGACTACTCTTATTTATATACAAAGGTTGCCGTGTTATTTTGTGTCGGAGATTTTCATAAGGTTTCGTCAGACTTCCTGCAATTAATTTTTGGTCACAGAGCAGAGGTTATAGAAACACGAAGAAAAGCTATCATGAACCGTATCAAGGATCCTTTAACAAAGTCCTTGTTAAATAAGATACCACCTTCTTGCTCACACTTGTTTGAAGCAGATAAGTTCACATCAACCCTTGATAAAGCTGGTGGTGTTCGGAAGTGTTTCTGGCCTTTTACAAAGGGCAAATAATATGCATAAATCTAATGCTCCTCAGCAGAGGACAATGGCTCGCAAGGTTCAAGCTTAAAGCTCAGCACCTTCAGGCCAATCAAACATGCATACGCATTTTGACTATCACCAGCCGTGCCTTGCCATGCGTCTACGGCACCACCACATCAGACTTGTACCTCAACCCATGCGCACCGGTCTAATTATAGAGATACTACCTTTCGTCAAACCAATCAACCTCGGCCAAAGGCTTATATTATACAAAGCAAATATAGATCGGGACGAAAGCGACAGCTTTCTCCATCGGGATACAAGCCTAAGGAAAAAACACGTAAATATTGACAAAGAATCGTTCAGAGCGGGTCGCCTGTTAGAGTTCTACAGAGTATGGGAGCAATTGGGTGCCCCAAAGACTATTCTAAAAATGTTGTCGGATTATCGCATACCCTTTCGCCACAATCCACCTCTGGTACTTCCAAATATGCACGCAATCAATACCAGTATTCAGAGCTCTGTTGCAATGACAAAACTAATAAACCAAATGAAAAATCAAGGCGTTCTAGAAATTGCCGAGCTCTCCCCGAGCTTTCTGTCGTCAATGTTCCTAGTTCCCAAAAGCGACGGCTCTGCTCGTCCAATTTTCAATTTGAAATCTCTAAACCGATTTGTAATAACCAGCAAATTCAGCTTAATAAACATAAATCGTGTCACAGATTTCATACAACCGAGAGATTGGTTGTGCAAAATCGACATCTCCCAAGCTTACTTCCATTTGAGCATCACGAGGTCTCACAGAAGGTTTCTAAGTTTAGTTTACCAAGGGGAGCTTTTAGAAATGACATGCCTACCCTTCGGCCTCAGCACAGCTCCAAAAACCTTTGCTACTTTATCCAATCGGATAGCTCAAATTCTCAGATATCGAAAAAAAATCGTCGAGATTTCGACCTCGACGATTTTCTAATGGCCCATCAGTCGAAGAATACTCTTATTTTCCAAGTGAAACAGGTAATCGAAACTCTGGAGAGTCTCGGTTGGTTAATCAATTAGCAAAAGACAGCCCTCTACCCTACCAAAAGAATAACCTTCTTGGGGGTACATTGGGACCCATGGTCAAATCTCAAATCATTGCCGTTAGAGAGACAAACATGATGAAATTGTTAGTTAGTTAATATTATTTCTATGTGATAGACATAAGGGTTTTTTTTGACGATTCAAAAGTGCTTCTTGTAGTCTATATTTTGAGGGTAGTTATAAGAAAAAATATTTTCTTACAGAGATAGCTAAAAAAGAAAATGAAAATAAATATCGAACGACGAAAATAGTTAAATTCATAGTTTTGTATGTAACCAAAAGAAAATATTTTGTACTTTACCACTTAGATGTCTTGTGAAGCCGACTAATAGTTGTGAAGGTCGACTGTCCGCGGCGGAATCCAAGACGCTAATGAAGAAAGGGCTCTCAATAAGCCAGCGGCTAACGAGTGGTGTGCGAGGGATGGTGCAATATGTTAGAAAGAGAAAGAGATAATACGTCACTCCCGGCGGAACCATAGAGCGTTGCTCTCAAGTATATGAGCTTTGGATAACGGTACAGTGTATTAATAGATATTATTAGGCAGGGTACATTGATATTATTAGGTGTGCCCATATCAACTGTGCCCAGCGAAATCTCCTTTTTACTTCTGAAGTTATTTTCAAACTAATTTTGTCAGACAAAGTTTTATTATCAGAGGGGAATTAGTGTTTGTTAGCAACTAAATTTTGTCGACCAAAATTTAGTTGCTAACAAACACAAATTACGTTACTATTAATTTGTATGTAATAGAGTCTACTTTTATACGTGCCTTTGTATTATGTATGTTTGTGTAGCCTTAATATCACCTAAACTATCGCTTATATTTTTAGGAAAATACTAGCAACCCTACTGTAGTTTCCGATATTCTAGATAATATTTTTATATATTGCCTTTTCTGGAATTAGATAAACAGACAGATCCACAAACACCCATTACCGATTCTATACAGGTTCCTGGACAAATTGGATATTTCATAGAAATTGTGTCAGCTATTCAAGAACCAAAACTCTAACTTAACTTGGAAGAGTAATTGAAATAAATATCTACTTAACTGTTTTATATATTTATTCTAGATAAGCAAAATGCCTCGTAAATATAAGCAAAAACCAGGCGTGGTGCCGCGCACCATCAACTGGACAGAAGATAGCTTAATACTTGCCTTGGAAGAATTGAGAGAGAAAAAAAAAGGTATTAATGAAATTTCTCGAACCTACGGAATATCCTCTCGAACCTTAAGAAGACGTTACGAAACAAGTAACCAGCAACTACTTACTCAAGGTATATTTTTGATTTAAAGGTGTATACCCACCAGTATAAATACAAAATTCTATCTATATACCTTTTTAGCTGACGTAATTGTATTTTTTGTCACTTTTAGGAAAATATCCTGTTCTTGGTTTCAAAAATGAAAAAAGACTGGTAGCTCATATATTGAAACTCGGAGACGCCGGTTTTCCGCCTGATAGAATTGTAATTCGCCAATTAGCTTATCAGTTTGCCGAGAAATTGGAGTTAAAACACAGCTTTAACAATGAGAATGAAATGGCTGGACCACAATGGCTGAAAAGCTTTCTAGAAAGAAATCCTGAAATAGCTTTGAGACAAGCTGAGGGTTTATCAATTGAAAGAGCGAAGGGTCTCAACAGAACAGAAGTTGCAAATTTTTTCACACTCTTAATAGATACTTTTAACTAAGAATAATTTACTGGATAAGCCAGATAGAATATTTAATATGGATGAAACCGGTGTCCAGCTAAATAATAAAATTGGTAAAGTATTAGCGAAGAAAGGCGCTAAAGCAGTTAAATCAGTCACTTCCGGTGAAAAAGGAGAAACAATTACTGTTGTTGCCTGTTGCAATGCTATTGGAAATTTTCTCCCACCAGTTCTGATTATCAAAGGCGTAAAGAAGAAACCCGAATTCGAAGAGGGACTTCCGCTCGGTTCTCAAGTTTACATGCAAAAGAAATCGGCATACATTACCTCTGATCTGTTTTATAAATGGCTAACTGAACATTTTATCCCACGAAAACCATCAGGGAAGGTGTTACTGATTTTGGATGGTCATTCATCGCACTCAAGTGCTGTCAACATGCTAGAAACTGCTCGTGATAATGATGTGATATTGCTTTGTTTACCTAGTCACACTACTTCAGCTTTGCAACCGTTAGATGTAGCAGTATTCGCACCATTAAAAAAATATTATAATGCTGAGACAAACAATTTCATGCGTACCAATCCACAAAAAAAACTGAATCGGTACAACTCGGGCCAGCTAATATCCAAGGCATGGATTCGAGCAGCTGTTCCCGCCAATGCAATAAGTGGTTTTCGTGGCAGTGGAATCTACCCAGTGGAACCAAATGCCCTATCAGGTGCTGAATTTGCTATATCAGATCTAGCGTTGGGGGAACTTGCGCTGGAACAAGAATCTAATTCTCTAGAAGATCAAGTACCAGGAGTTTCTGGAGAGTCTGCGTTAAAGAAGTGCTCACAACATTCTGAGCAAAGTTTCGCGTTAAATGAAAGAGACCAAGTGTCATCCTTAAGCAAACAAGTACCAAGTATTTGTACCGTACCGGAATCTGAGTCTAATCAAGGTCTACATCATCGAAACGAACTGTTTCCATCAGGATATCAAGTTCCAAGTAATACTGATAATCTGGAAATTATTGTACATGAGTCTGAACAGAATAACGAGAACCAAAATCACACGCCACCGAGACCGCCTTCAAGCCTATTAAATTTGTCTCAAGATTGTTTAGCCTTAGAAGATTGCGACATTGAACATTACATCTTTGATAATACTGAGTTGTCATTACCATCGCTGATATCTTTAAATGAATCCCAAAACCAAAATATAGAAAAAGAAACACCGTCTAAATTTTTACATCAAGCATCTCCTATACCAAGAATACCGCTAAGCATAAGTAAAAGATCTAAACAATCTGCAGAAATTTTAAACTCCCACGATAAAATTGACCAGAAGAAAGATAAAGCGGAGAAAATAAAAAAAACAAATAAAATTACGAAAACTAAAATTACCACTGAGACAAAGAAAAACAAACCAGCTGGGGAGAAGAAAAGCATTAAAAGGAAAACAGGGCTACAGCAAAAGAAAAAAAAGACTAAAAAATATATTGTCTTTTTATTTTATGACTAGCAGTGAAATTGAATCTGATGACACAGATTCAGATATTGTGAAACAGAAAGGAGTAAAAATATTAAGGAAGAGAAAATTACAGATTTACAGTTCTGACAGTTCCGACAGTAGTGGAAGTGAAGAAAATATATTCCAATCAAAAGAAGCAAGGACGAAAAATCGATAAAAGACACTGAAAAGATATTAAAAGTAAAAAAATTTAATTCAATAGTAAATACGACTAAAAAAGTTTCAGTTGATAATTATTGCGTAGAATGTTATGAAAATTACAATTTTACTAAATCAAAATCAGATTGAATTCAATGTGAGACGTGTCATATGTGGTTGCATGAAACATGTACAACATTCAAGAATTTTTGTAAAAGATGTGGAAAATTACAAATGTTAGCTGCGGGCAAAAATTAATGTTATTACCAAAGTTAATCACCAAATTGTTGTATTCTTATGATAAATGCTAATATTTTATAATAACTTACATAACTTTAAGTTTAAATAATATTTTTTAATTGAAATCATTAAAACTGAAAATTATTTAATAATGTTAATTAATATTTAACATATAGTACTTAATGAAAGATCTCAGTAAATTATAAAGACTGTTGAATAAATAATAAAGATTTTGTTGAAAAATTGATTTAAATTTTATTCTATCTAAAATAAAATCATACCGAGGTTACTATCCCCGCACGAGGCAAGTATCCCCCGAAGCATTTTCCACGCTAGGCTACTATCCGCCACAGTAGGCAACTATCCCTTTTCTAGGAGGTGAAATAAAACGATATTTATTCAAAACCATTGTTAATTATGAATACAAAAATAGGCTATCATAGAAGATAAAAGGCCTATGTCTTGAGATACATGCTAAATAATTTTCAGCAAGTTCATATTTATGAAAAATTAAGCTTTTTCGTAAAGTGGGGCAACTATCCGGCTTTTACCCTATCCTTAATTTGTAGTGGATAAAATAAAGAGGGCACAATAATGCGTATGCATAAGTGGATACCATGTTTGATCGTAAATTTATGACGTGCTGTTCCTAGAGAGGAGGTACAAAGGGTGAACCTAAACATTGTTTCAAGATATTTTAGAAAACAGTCAACTTTTTTCTTAAAGTAATGCACCATTATGATAAAACATTTACTAAACCAATTTGTGAGGACATTTTCAAAAATATCATGCGCCATTTTGCAAAAAGAAACAGCCAAACGTGTACGAATGTAATACCACAACGAAGAGGAAGATTAAAAAAGTGCGGCCGAAAAGAAATTGCAAGATAAGCTAATGTTAGTGATCAGACTCAATTCGTCTTATTACAAAAATCTACTTTATACTTTGTTTAAACTAGAACTAAGTGATCTAGGTTTATTAGGGTACTAAAGTTAGTACTAGGATCAAAATGTGTTTTTATTACAAATCCCAGACTTACCGAGGATTTATTTATTTAAACTTTATTGCACAATATAAATAAAAATGTACAAATGGCGGACTTAACGCCTAATAGCATTCTCTACCAGTCAACCAAGGGCTAAGAAGAAAACTCAGTAAGCGGTGCATAGCAATAAAAAAAAAGATAAATATTTAGAACAAACTAAACTAAACAAATAATACATATCAAATAAACTAAATATATAACTATAATATATACTACATAAATTTCTACATATAAGTAACAAAACTACATGCAAATAATAAAATAGTCAATACATAAGAAAAATCAAGAAGATGAAATAACATACTAGTAACTAGTCAAGTGAATTTAAGAAATATTCACGCAATTCCCTTTTGAAGAGTGTCTTGTTCCTAGATTTCTGTAGACTGTCAGGTATTGAGTTCCAAAACCGTATAGCAGAGACAACAAATGAGTCCGACATGAAGCCAGAGCGAAAAGAAGGGAACAGCAGGGCAAGATGGTCGTTGGATCGAAGCGAGCGTTCGTGGGAGGAATGCAAAAATTGGAAGCGTTCTTTTAAGTAGGAAGGAGAACTAGGAGCAAATAGTACGCTATAAAGAGCACACAAAATTCGGATATATCTACGCTCACGAATAGGTAGCCATTTCAGTTGGGAAAACCACCGAGGCTTTGCCGTCATCACCTTCCACTGGAGCTCAGGCGTCAGCTTCTGATCCACCGAAAAAACTCGAATCAAGTAGGAGCAGGCGTCCAGTTCGACCAAAGTAATCATGACGTTCCTAGCTTGCGAATTAGTTTTAATTTACTTTTGTTTTATCGCCCGTATGTAATGTAATAATGATTGAAAATATTTTTTAATGCTACAATTACTCACTATTAGAATGTCATGTCACTGTCAATATAGGTGTTTTATATTTAGGCGAAGGGAGTTAGCTCTTAGAGCCAACTAAATTTTTTATTGTCTGCACTTTTTAAATCAATTTAAAGTTTGGGTGAGTTGTTGATTTTATATTTTT
This sequence comes from Nymphula nitidulata, assembly GCA_947347705.1. Classification (NCBI taxonomy): domain Eukaryota; kingdom Metazoa; phylum Arthropoda; class Insecta; order Lepidoptera; family Crambidae; genus Nymphula; species Nymphula nitidulata. Next base: position 16,752,399 of record OX374636.1, read on the forward strand.
AGGTTTTTTACATTACATTGTAAACGGTCAGCCGACGGGTTAATCAGTGTTTAGTTGATTAGTCGATTAGTTAGATTGTAATCTTAGTAGAGTAATATTTTTATTTTTATTCTGAATTTTAATATTATTTTTGTTTTTTTTTTTCATGCAAGTAAATGATTCGCCTACGTTTTCATGCAATTTATCAACTTCTATGTGTTCTCAGGATTCTTTTGATTTTTTGGATTCACCAAAAGCATTTTTGGAAAGGGATTAATTCATCCTCCGTTAAACCACGAATACGGGTACCGTTGGGCAATTTTAAATGAATAACTCCATCAAGACTCCACACATTTCTCATACCAAAATGTTTGCGTGCGGTCATGAAAATAGTTTGTCGAGATCTAGTTAGAAACTCAGAAAGCACAAAGGACGTGCCTTTGAGGGAGGCTTTTCTCTTCCACAATGATGATCGAATTGTAGGATCCGCAAGCCTAAAAATTATGGGCCGAGGTCGATTGCCAGCTTCACCACCGAGTCGATGACATTCACGAAATGATTGATTGGAGATATTAGTCAGACCAAAATGCTTGCACAGTAATGCTGCTGTAGTATGAACAGAATCCTCACCCTTAACCTCAGGGACCCCAGACAGTAGGAGAAACTTTTTCCGATGACGCATCTCTATTGAGTCGAAGGACTTTGTCAAGTCTGTAATCTGCTGACGGAGAGACTTTACTACACTCCAGATGAGGTCACGAAAAGCAAAAAAATCACTGGCAAGAGTAGATAAGCTGTCTGTATGTGATACCTTGGCTGTTGCTAGCTTGAGTTGCTTATCAAAGTCCTCCATTCGCTGCAGCAGAGTCTGCTCAAGAGTCTTCTGTGTTTCAGCAATGTTTTGGATGTTGGCCATTGTGAATCCCTTGAAGTAGTAGAGTGCTAAACTGGTCTTCAATAGCACTTAGAAAAATTGTTTCATACAACCGACAGGTTAGATCAGTGTTTATTAATAAATACACATAGGAAAGTGCTCACTTCAATTACTATATCTTCAAATGATCACTGGATATAATTGGTAATAAAAAAGTTGAAATGTAATTGCTATTTAATTAATTATAAATTAAAAATTTAAGAGAGCACTGTGACTTTATTTCTAGCTACCCGCAAAAAAAATGAGAAGGATTCAATAGTACCGGAGATAGTTCATGGCTTATTAAATAATTCACATTCATTCATTCTCGAATCGTTCAGTGAACCGTTTCGTTTCTCTAATTGTTAATATTTTATTTGGAGATTTTATAATTAGGTAGGCAGCTACGTTAGTATTAATAAATATTAATAATTAAAAGGAAAAACATCTACTTTTTGTTAGAATACCTACATAATAATATGTTTGATTAAATCAATTTGCAACAAATACAAATTTTTGGACAACTTTCTTTGCCTTATTAAAATGTGTCGGCGTTTTATACTTTATGATTTTTAATTTTGTGGAAATTAATATTTAGTAATTGCAAACTTTAGGGATTACGAATTGTTCCGCCAAATGTCGCATTTGGTAAATAACAATATGGCGATAAAAATTTAGGCGAAGTGAAATTAGACCAAACACGATTATGAAGAGTGAAATCATCCGAAAAAAAATTTAGGCTTACCGTTTGTGTGCCATTGTCAATTAGAAGTTCAAAAAATTAGGCGACCCGATATAGACCCGTTTGAAAGGGTAGCCTTGTGCTCTTATTTTTCATGCATTCATCACAAACGTTATTACTCACTGGTAGGCCCATTATAGACAATCCTTTTTTATTTAAATGTCCCATTCTTTTGTGCCAAATATTTGCATCCTTATTTATTACATTGCAATGCTCTTGTTTATTATTTTCTTCACTTTCAATTATATATTTATTTTTTCTGTCACACATATTTATTCTTGTATTTAATACATATAATTTACCTTTACATATATTTTACCTTTTTTAGTTACAGAATATTTTTGTTTATTCCCATTATTTATAAATAATACTGTCTTAGCCTGTTCTACTAGTCTATTTACTGATAGCAAATTGTGTGTTAATCCAGGTACAATTAATGCCTGTATCTTTATTGGGGATTTATTATGTATGACTTTTAATACACCTTTTTACTTGCGTTTAAATGCTCACCGTTTGCAATTTTCATTGTGATTTCATTATTTAAGTTTTTTATATCAGTCATATCTTTCATATATTTTTCCTGAAATGATGTGACGCTCCCGAGTCTATTATAAACTCAAAAATGTTTGTCTTATATTTCCATTCATTAAAATTAATACTGAATGATTCTTCACTTGCCATCATGTTACTGCAAGATCTACCTCTTGTCCTCTGTCTCTCTCTACCTCTTCTCATTGTTCTTTGTGAACCTCTAAACATATTATTTTTATTATTCCCACATTGATGGCCTTATGGCCTTTTTTGCTACATTTAAAACAAGTGTAGAATGCGCTTTCGGTCTCAACATGTTGACCTTTTTTTTAATTTTTAGTTCAGCATCAAGCAATCTTGATTTGACAAATTCTATTGTAATTTCTTTCTCGTCACACATAGTATCTAATGTGGTGATCACTGTATCATATTCTTCTGGCAATGAAAGAAATAAATGACATAACTTATCGCTTTATTCCAAAATACAACCGGCCGCTTCTAGCTCTGATAACATTTTATTAAATATTAAAAATGGGTAAGTAGTGTATAGTAATAAATTTAAGGATAATAATATTTTTCGCAAAAATAACTTACTGAATACACTTTTTCGTTCAAATATCTTTTCAAGAACTTTTATCATTTCACTTGCTGTTAGACATTTCTTTACAATATCTAAGTGTTTGTCTGACAGACATTGTACAATAAGGCTTTTGGCCTTGGCGTCCTTTTCAATATCTTTTTTGGAGTTTTTATTATATTTGTGAATAATATTGAGTAAACCTCTTTCTTCTAACATTAATCTCAATCGGAACTTCCAATTTGTAAACGCTGTATTTTCCTAAACTTTTGGAAAATTAATATTGTACGCCATCGCCATTACAGAATATGTACTGACGGACCGCCTTGAATCTTGATTTATTTTTGGAATTACTATTTATTACACTTCGCAACATAAGTCTACTATTTTCATTACAGGTCAACCACGCTCTGCTGTTAAATATTTATTGAATTAAACATACAAAAGTTTCTTCTTCATGACTTTATTATTTAACTTTCACACAAGACAATTTTATCTTACATAGCTTTTTGCCAAGAGAGTGAGCGAACCACAGAGTATACATACATGCAGTAAAGATAAATAATTATAGATAATATTTCTAACAATTTGTAAACAGTCACCATCCTAAAGTGTAACAATTTAAATAATACTGATTATCGGTAAAAAGGGTCGATTTTTAGCCCCAGTTAACCCCATTACCGCCCTCTGTACTCGCGCGAGTTCAGATATAAAGTATGTCAATTGACATTTATAATTTTGAGTTTTTGTGTTACTTATCATTTATTTCATTACTAAACATCACTAGCAACATATGAAAAAAGTAATAATCGGGGATAGCGCCAAATTTAACGTCAAATTTTTTATCGTTAAATTCTGACTGTAATTCATATTTTTGTGGTACGTTTTGCTAAAATATTTTTATGATCGTTTATTATATATTTTGTATTTTTGTTATGAGAAGTTATTGTTGGTTTGTATACTGTCAATAGATACTATTTCAGCTACGTTTCATTTCAATGGCTCGATTTTGGAATCCATTTTATTACACTGTACTGGCTGGGTACAACGGGCACTTGTGTACTATTATTTCTTGATTTTTACAAGTATCTTTGATTTTCATACAATGGCCAAACGCCACGTTTCTACATCTCAAAATGGCTATTCAGGATTGGAAGAAGCCATTGAAGCTATTAAGGCAAATGAAAACGATGATGTTGAATGTGATGTCCTATTGTTGCCACCTGAATCTGATATAAATAGTAATGATGAAGAAGGAAATGATGACGATTTTCTTTATTTAACTTTACTAACAGATGAACCAGTGACAGTTGAAATAATTCCAAGTCGTAGCGACGATAAGCCACTGTCAAATCTCACTAAACCTCCTAAGCGAGCTAGAAATTCAGACTCAGGCGAGTCGGTACGGAGAAGGGTTTTGCTTAGACATAGCACTCACTACTCACAAGATTTCTGACACTTTTCAACAGTGACGAACAACAATCATAGACGTGTTGAGAAGCCGTAGTCCTACAATGTTATTTGAAGAAATATTTGATGAAGAAATTACAAATATGATAGTCCAAAATAGTATCTCGTAGGCGGGCTATGCTTGGGTTATTACTCTGCGTGATCGAATCAGAAATGATGAGATCCACAGGAGAACTAAGGTCACCGACATAGCCCGAAGAATTGCGAGCCTCAAGTGGCAGTGGGCAGTTGGGCCGTCAGTCCTCCGCCCCAACGGGCGGAAAGGTCCTCGGGTGGCGGCCGCGTACCGGGAGACGCAGCGTTGGTAGGCCTCCCACAAGGTGGACCGACGATCTGGTGAGGATCGCGGGAAGCCGATGGATGCGGACAGCGCAGAACCGATTGGTATGGAGATCTTTGGGGGAGGCCACTGCCCAGTAGTGGGCGTCTCTCGGCTGAAATGATGATGATGATGATGAGGCGGGACAAAATAGTATACACAATTTTCAATCATTCGGGTATTTTGAGCCTCGCTGGTTATTGCATATATGCATACTGCAGTTTTGATGTTTCATTGGTCACAAACTGTATGTCACGCAATCTATTTTGGGAAATAGAAAAGAATCTGCATGTTGTAGATAATACCTTGGCTTAAGGTTCACACGGTAAAATGTTCAAGATGAGATCATAACGTGAACTTATAAAAAAAAACTCATGTCAGTGTCAATGTCATACTGTGCTTATGATGTTCTATTTTATCACAATCGTGTTCATTGGCATTGTGAACTTTGCTTGAAAACTCTTATGTGTTGAGCAATCCAGTTTTGGTAAATTCCACTACTAATCCGCCCATTGTACTCGATCGAGTACACCCTGATAATTTGCATGTCTAAAATATTTTTCCAATTTTTGCTTTTGTACATAGTATTTAGTCCTTATCAATAAATAAATCATATTATTATTGTATATGTATGTGTGTATGTATTAAGTATATTTATATATTTATTTATTCAGAAGATATCTATTTTTCGGTTTGTTTTGGTAGCCCATACCTTAGTTTTAAAATATCACTTGTATTATATTCTTTGTTTTATATATATTTTTATATTACTTCGCGTCATCGGCTGGGCCCTGTCATAATATCAGCGCTTCTGCGGCATTCTGCGAATGTCGTAGAAGCTAAGTGCTGAGACAGGGGCCTATTGGCGTTGCACTCTTGTAATTATTATTATTATTATTTTATTGTAAATGTGTAATGTGCAAGTCAATAAAAATATTTCTTTCTTTCTTACTTTCTTATATTATAAATACATATTTTATATGCGGTTTCATCTTGGGCGTTAATGGGTTACATACGGTGATATTTTCCTAAGTATTTATAATGTAAAACAATACACCCTAGAAGAATATTCTGATGACATTTAACACTGTCGATATAGATATTGAGAATTTTATAATACGAGGAATGTTATGTGCGGCACATACTCTGCAATTAGCAGTTAAAGATGCAATAAACGCTGACATCACTGTACAATCAACGATAACAATGGCCAAATTTGTTGTTAATATCTTACGCAAACCGAATAATTTGAACCGTTTAAGGCAAGCTAACTTGAGGAAGCCCATTAAAGACTGTCCTACCAGGTGGACCTCTACATACAATATGTTGGTTAGTTTACTAAGCCTTCAGAGTTTTTGTGACGATACTCCAGAAAGATATGCGTTAGTATCAGATGAGTTTTGGCGTGAAGTCATAGTCTTAATCAAATGTTTTCAACCCATAAATAAAGCCACATTAATACTTCCGAAGGCGACCTTACACCAGAAGTTGAAGGTCAAATGGTGGCACATATAAAAAAATGGAGTCAATTTTGTTTGGGTATACACCAAAAGATGTTAGAATGTTGGCCTTTAAATATGCTTAACAATTAAAACACAGATTTAATATAGAAAAACAGCCAGCAGGAAAAAAATGGTATTACAACTTTTTAAGACGCCATCAGGACCACAGTTTGCGTCAGCCAATCGAGCGACAGCATTTAACAAAGAGACGGTTAAAGAATTTTTTGACAAGCTCATTGAAGTAACTGAAAAACATAGCATTAAGGAGGCTCGACATATCTGTAACGTTGACGAAACAGGGCTCACAAATGTGCAAAGAAGACCACGAAAAACTTTAGCACAAAAGGGAAAGCACCAAGTTGGATCGATAACTAGTGGTGAAAGAGGCACAACAACAACAGCTGTTCGCTGTGCGAATGCAGCAAGACAATGTGTAGTGCCACTCACCAGCGGGATCAATTTTTGCTTATAACCCAGAAAGTGGTTATACAGGGTTACTGATTAGAGACATGTAGTTTCAACATGATGGCTGCCCAGCACATTACAGGAGAAGTGACAGAGAATGGCTGGGCACAGCTTATCCAATTAAATGGAATGGACGAGGTGGGCCTTTACCCTGGCCAGATCGAAGTCCAGACCTGACCCCCATGGATTTCTTTGTGTGGGCGCACATGAAGAGTCTCGTCTACAGTGAGCCCAACCCAATTTCATCAGTTTAAGTATTGAAAGAAAAAATAATTAATGCGGCAAATGAAATAATAAGAACTTTAACTACTGGTGTAGTAAAAAGTGGCCTACGTAAAGCACTGCGAAGATGTGTGCAGAAAAAAGGCGGACACGTCGAACATTTAATTTAGACATAATAATAATTTTTTTTTGTAACATCTAGTCTAGTAAATTAGTATTTTTTACTCATTGTTTTATTTTGCCTCCCCGGTAGCCTAGGAAACTAAGTTTAGTCTAGATTTTTTAAATAAAACCTAGATTGTAATACCTCGTTGAATAGCTGATGAAACGTAGATATTATTAAGCTCATCTGCAGACACGTGCCATGATATTTTTAACCGACTTCAAAAACGAGGAGGTTCTCAATTCGGCCGGTATGTTTTTTTTTTTTTTTTCTATGTATGTACACCGATTACGCCGAGATTACTGATCCGATTTACGTGATTCTTTTTTTGTTCGATGCGGAATAGCTGCCATTTGGTCCCATAAAAATTTTTTCAAAAACAGTTGGGTACTTTGGTTTTAAATTAAAAAAAACTGAAATTATGAAATCGTCTACATAAGCGAAATTGCGAATTTTTGCTTTTCCAATGACTTTTTATTGAAACGATACGATAGTAGGAAACAATATAAGTTGACGGTCACCCATCTAGCTTCGACCGTAGAAAATTATCACTAAAAATTGTGAAAAAAAAATTTTAAACAAAAATTAAAACCGACTTCAAAAAACTGAAAAGGATAAAATAATTAAATTTAAGTAGGTATTCATCCCCTAGAAACATATTTTTGGAGTTGGTGCTAAGTGGTTTCCAAAAACAATAGAAAGTAAAGCACCGACTCCAAAAATATGTTTCTAGGGGATGAATACCTACTTAAATTTAATTATTTTATCCTTTTCAGTTTTTTGAAGTAGGTTTTAATTTTTGTTTAAAATTTTTTTTTAAATATCGCTTAAAGAAAAATAAACTTTCTAAATTTCAAACTTTTTTTAAAGTTTTAAACGTCAAGTTTCGTTATTTTACGCACAAAAATGGTTATTGAGGTCATAAAGCATCTTATATTACAAGTAAAAAACCAATAATAGTAATAATACCACTTACACATTTAATGATATCTTAGCTGATAGCCGAAAATCAGGAATTTTTTAAAAAAATCAATTAAATTTAAATATCTCGAAAACGGCTAGATTTAGGACAGAGTGTCTGATAATCAAATTAGTGAGAAACGATGTAAACTACACGCTCTTAACGGGAATAGATCGACTTAACCTGTAACCCTGTATAACCAAGGACATCTTCTTTGTATTGTTTTAACATATTATTCAACACGGTTAACCATCGCCTGAGAATAAAGTATTGTTGATTCTTGATGTCTATGTGACCCATACAAAACATTTGCCAACGATTGAGTTAGCACGACGTCGTTCTTTTATCCTTGCCGGGACAGACGTCTAACAAACTTAAGCCACTTGACGTATCATTTTTTAAGCCATTGAGCTCATACTATATTGACGAAACAGAGAAGTGGTTAAGGAATAATCCGTGATTTAGCATATCATAATTTAAATTTATCTCATCGACTTAAACAAAAGTACGAGTCTAAGAAAAAGTCTGACTTTCATAATTAAGATTTGACATTTTTTTTTTAATATAATACTATTTATTAAATGTGAATAATAAATTATTTTAATTTTATTTCCAATGTTTTTTAAGTTGTTGAGTTCCTTACATTGGACCCAGTAGTGCTATATCCAATGAGGGAGACACTGGTGTTCCAACCAAGGCGCAAGTGGTCCATTCAAAGAAACATAATAATTCTTCCAAAACTAAATATATTTCTGCTAATATTTAAATAGACATATCCAACGTTTAGTGGTGAAAAGTCAATACATATGTCTTCTTCAATACGAATTCTGTAGAATGCTTCAATAAAGACTTTTTGAGAAATCGAGCTTTGAACAAAAGTGGTCCAATACTGGCAACCTTACCCTAATACTTATATCATCTTTGGTACTATCACATAAACTATTCACGTGGAATAACGAATCTAACTTTATTACAGATATGGTTTCCTCCCCGGAGGTTATAACAATGAAAATCCCAACAAAATTTTATGAAAGACCATCTCATAAAAATGAAGGGAAATTAACTATTATTTCATCATCAGCCTCTATATATCAAGAAGATCTATTCACTATAGTTCCTACTCCAACCAAAATTGTCTCCAATAGGCCTAAGAAATTGTCATGAAAGATTTATTCAAAGCAAATATTAATGCTGCGCCGAAAAAAGAATATTTAAAATCTTCAGCGACCAGCTTATTCAATAAAATTAAGCACAGCGTGCTTAAATACTCCGTTTTCAGAGGAAATTCCAGTTAACTAAACAAACATATTCGAGCAAGATCTTAAAAATATTGCCACTTATGCAGATAAGAAAAAGCAGCTCAAAAAGCAATGGTCTACTCACGAAAAAAATTTTTGCTCATTATTTTATAAGTCTCCTGCAGCATACATTTTCCCTTTCTACTTCTCGAACATGGTTATCAAACTCATATTGTTTACCGGGCCAAAGTCATGATGTACTCAAAAAAATAGAAAAACGTTTCGAAAATTCGAATTTAAAAGAAGAGCTTGCGTAGTTTGTTTTGATGAGATGAGTATAATGAAAAAATTTGATTCCTCTAAAAATTTTGATTTAATTGGAGCATTTATTTGTTATAAGGGGGCTTTATTCCAAGAGGAAATTGCACTGTGGTTCGGTTATCTTTAGGAGAGATCTACTTTCATTGTTCTTGTCTAGGTCATATATCTCAACAATATCTTCAAAGGACATAAGAGTAGTGTTGGAAATAAAATTATTTTGCAGAAAATTATTTCAAATATTTTTTATTATGTGTGGCACATCAAAAACAGCAAATAAAAAATAGGTTTTTTATCAAATTCGAATGTTAAAGCAGAACTACTACAATTATTATTAAAGACTGTTATAAGTAAGCTTTTTGAACATGGACTTTTACCCAAGGTCGTGGTTTGTGATCAGGCTACAACAAACCAGAAACTGTTTGAGAATTTGAGAGTAATGACAGAAAGCCCTTTCTTTTTTTGTGAAAGCCGATAATTATATGCTGTTTTTGATGTGCCAGACATAATAAAAATTAAGAGAAATAATTTTCAGCAAAATAATTTTATTTCCAACACTACTCTAATGTCCTTTGAAGATATTGTTCAGATATATGACCTAGACGAGAAAAATAAAAGTAGATCTCTCCTAAAGATAAACGAACGCCACCTCAATCCGAACGTGAGTCAAAGAATGAATGTTAGCCTCGCAACTCAGGTATTTAGTAAGTCTGTGGCTGCCGCTATTAAAACCGCTATGGGGACTGGGGAACTGAAAAATGAAACGGCAGTTGCCCCTGCTAATTTTATACAAGTTGTAAATAACATGTTTGATGCATTTAACAGTAAAAATCGATTCGATAAAAATCCATACCGGCATGCATTATCTAAAAATTCTACTTTTGCAACACCTGCAATAATTAAAGGCAAAATCATTTTTGCAAATTTGCAAAAAAAATACCAAGAAAGCTAAGAAATCGGGGCACACTTAAACTTTCCTTACTCGCCCACCTTGTTTTGATGGAATAGTTCAAACTTGCGAAGCAGTTTTACAATTATACTATGTACGAAAGTACAGACCCATCAATATCACAAATAAGTTAAATCAAGACGTCATTGAAAACTTATTTGCCCGGTTTAGGCAAAAAGGGGGTTCGAATAGAAATCCGTCAGCCAAATTACAAACAACTATATTCAGAAGCAATTTGGTCAATTCACAAATAAAATTTCCATCTTCTAAAACTGTAAAGATGATAAAGATAAATACTTAGAATTAGATCCAGAAAAACCTAAAATATAGCCCCAAATATCTATAGAGCAAATAAGTCTGCCCACGACTAGTCATATTATCGCTAGCCCTTTGAGTAGTGATAACTATAATTATAAATTTAAAACATCCGCTACCAGTACCATTCCTGCATTAGAAGATTGTACTGTAGCATATTTCGCCGGATATTTAGCAAAATTTATTAAAAAAAAAGAGACGTAGGAGACGACAAAAAACTTTTATTTCTTCAAAAATCATACCAAAGTAATCAAACGATTAATTATAGAATTAATTCAAGAATTACCACGCTTAAATGATGATGGTTAGTACCTTTGTATTCTTATTGTGTTTATTTTCCTAGTCTATGTAAAATATAGCTTTAAGAATTGACAGTATAAAAGTTTGTAGCATGAGTGTCAATAAAGTTTGATTATTTTCTTCTAGAAAAACTTCCCGCTCAAATTGATATATTGGGTCGATTGGTACCTCCCCGAGGGAGACTATCGAAGAAAGTGAAGTTTACAACGCAGGAAGCAATAGAATCAGTAAGAGAATCATCTGTATACAGATTTTGTATTATAAAATTATTATTATTATTAGGACACTCAACCAAATTAAACATCACTAACAACTTGTATTTAGAATACTAGATATATCCATAATCCTGTGTACTTACTTGTAAATATATTTATGACAAATAGGTGTGAAATTTTCATTGTTGATGTGCCTAAGCGCAGTCAGGATGACTTTTGTGCATGAATTGGTAATAACATAATTTTTTTTTTCAGTCTGCTGGAGACATAGACGCAATTATTGAAGAACAAAAACAAAAAGCTCGCTCCAAAAAAATACCCGTACACCCTTATCTCATACTACAAGGATCTCTATTGGCATGCTCATCACCTCTGCTAGTGATTGATGACGTTAAGTTTAGATTTAGTAATATTCAAAAGGCTTTCGATATTTTATTTAAATCATACCATGTCCTTGATGCTCGGTATCCAAGGGCAGGTGACTATTTATATTTAATCATCCAGCGATGCGTTTATAAAATACAAACAAAATATGATAACTTAGTGTCTTACATTAGTGATATTCTAAATTTAGTTGACTAAGTAATGATGTGTTGTGTTGTTAAAATTAGTACTAATGATAATATCATTAATTGAACAACAAAAATAATTAATACTTTGGATATTTTGAATATTGATCTAAATTGTAACTATTGTCAAACAAAATTTCCAAAATATAATCACTATATTTTTCATTTGGAAACAGAGCATAAATTAAATAATTACTTTGTTTGCCCTTTACAAAACTGCAACAGAATTTATAATAAGAAGAACCGTTTCAAACAACATTTAATAGTTTGTTATAATTCAAATCTTTTTGAACAAAATTCCTTCCTAGATCCTCAATGTACAGAAAATATATCAGATACTCAGTCATTAAGTGAAAAATTATCAGTAGAAAATGGTATTATTAACAAGGGTAAAAATTGTCACACTATTTTAGAAAATGAAGAAATAAACGAAAGTTATAATTTTAAAGAGACTGTAAAATCTTTTTTAGAAGTATTTTTATGCCATCTTTATAATATAATTAATTAATTTACCTAGATCATTGATTCAAACATTTTTTGAATTAATTAAGAGTTTAATTATTGACATATTTTCAAATATTAGTGATTTACTGATTATGAACCAGCCATCTGCATTTCCAAATATTATGAAGGTAATAATGTTAGATTTACAAAGTATATTTGATGACTGAGATACTGAATATAAACGTTTCAAACATTTAGTAGATAAGAAATATTATTTAGCGCCAGAAGAAATAATTATAGGATCTATCAAAGACAAACAAAGAGACAATAGTGATGTAATAATGATACTCAAAGAAAGAAAGATATATATGTCGCCATTATGATTAGTTTTGAAAAATTTTATGGAACTACCTGGAGTATTTTCTGACATTTTGAATTATCAAAATCTCCTTTTAAATGAAACCAATGTACTAACAAATATAGTACAAGGAATTCTTTGGAAAGATATTACAGATAATATTAATAGAAATGATAGCATAATACAAGTGCCTTTAATATTATATTCTGACGATTTCGAAAGTGGCAATTCTCTGGGCAGTCATGCTGGAGAGTATAAATTAGGTGCAGTCTATGTTTCTGTAGCAACTGTTCCACCTGAAAAATCAAGCCGGTTAGAAAATATATTTTTGGCTCAATTATTTTATTCAAAAGATAGGGTTATTTTTGGAAATAAAATTATTTTCCGTAAACTGACTAAAACAATTCCTGTAGAATTAAAAATTCTTGCCGAAGAAGGTATCACAATAGAACATTCCAATGAGAGTGTTAGAGTAAAATTTATTTTGGTTACTTTGTCTGGAGATAACTTAGGCCTCCATAGTATTATGGGATTTTTCGAAAGTTTCATGGCTACACATTTCTGTAGATTTTGTTTGACCACAAAAACAGATTCTGAGATACAAACGTGTGAATTAGATAATCTTAGACAAAATGTTAATTATATGGAAGATCTTGAAAATCGCTTAGGGATTAAAGAAGAGTGCGTTTGGAATAATCTGCCTAATTTCCATGTATATAATAATGTCACTTGTGATGTAACGCACGACCTGGTGGAAGGTGTTCAAAGATATGGTATGGCCCTTGTGATTGAGGGGTTAATTGAGAAAGAATATTTTTCCCTATATCATTTGAATTCCAGAATAAAATATTTCAATTATAATGCTTGCGAAAAAAATAAACCCACGCCAATAAAAAATCAACACTTATTAAATAAAAACATAGTTATGTCCGCTTCTGAAATGTTAGAAGAAATTTTTCGTTAATGGTAGGTGATTTAGTTGATGAAGGTGAACCGATATGGTACTATTATTTATTATTGCTTGAACTCACTAACATACTTATGTCACAAAGCTTTACATCAGAAATAATAGACTATTTAAAGTGTGTTATTGAAGAACATCACGAACAATATCTAAACCTATTTAACAGCAAGTTGAAACCTAAGCACCATTTTTTAATTCACTACCCAACAATAATCAAAAAAGTTGGCCCGCCTATACTAATAAGCGCATTTAAGTACTAAGCCAAACACAAAGAATTAAAAAAAGTGTGCCAATCTATAACGTGTCGTAAGGATCTTCCTTTATCTGTGATGAAAAGATGTCAATTGAAACAAAGTTTTCGATATGCTACTAAGAAAGGTTTGATAGACATTATTTCATATGGAAAGTTTATATTAGATAATGATGATAATGAAAATTGTATCGTTGATTGGTGTGAAGTGAATGGTATTAAGTACTATGTTAATAATGTTTTATTGTTAGATGTTAAAGAGGACATTCCTGAATATTATTTCATAAATAAGATTATTGTTAACCAGTTGAATAACGAAATAAAATTTAACTGTTTTTATGTGGAAATATTAAGTTATAACAATCATCTAAGAGCTTATAATGTAAAAATAACAACACAACATAAAACTATTTTCTATCGTGAATTGTATACTAATTTAGTATCTCAAATTTATAAAGTGAATTTGCTAACATATGTAAAAATTGATATTTGATATTACTTTAAGTAGGTACTCATAGTACTTTTATTTTATTTTTATATTACTATAAATAGGTTTTTACCAATGATATCGATATGTCGCAGCCGTCTGGTTAAATCAGCCGCCTAACTGGATGCCTAGGCCGTCAAATGGCTTAAGTAGGTACAAGTACCCAACTCATTGAGCGCAACGTTTCACCAGCCGGCTGAACGTCATCTCAGCTGTCTGGTTTAAATTAGCCACTCAATTGGACGTCTAGGCAGGTCGTTTAAATCGAAGAGCTTTTGCGTGACTGTTGGAGTGATTGGTAACTTCAAGGTTATTTTTTATGACCACATATAATCAAAACGATATCGGTTATAAGTGGTCATAAAAATTACCTTGAACCCGCCAATCAAACCAAATCTCTTCAGTACAAGACGATCCTTTCAATACGCCAAGTCGTTAAACGTTATGTGAGTCTAGTTTAATTAGCTATTGGGATAGGCATATGTTTGGATGCCGGCGTTTAATCAACCAATCCAAATAAGTGGCGAATTCAACCAGATGGCGGCGACAGATACATTGGCTATTATTGTCACGTCTTAATTCTTTCGATACAATCGATATTATTTTAAGTAGCTTGCTTCCCAAAAATAGATAATTATTGTTAATTAAATAATATATGGCTAATTAAATAATATAAGTTGGCAGTTTTATTTCAGAAACTGAGGGTATATCGACTTGTGCAAACAACAGCCCGCCTAGAATGCATGTTGCTTGTGGAAGATAATAAGTAGTTGCATATTTTGCATTTAAAAAATATTTTTTTTTACACATTTTTAAACATAATCGTATACCGACGTATGCAACCATGAGCAGTCTACCACAAAAGACATTCTGCTACTGCTGCTGTTTGCAAAATTATTCTAACCTACTAACCGATAAAAGTACCTATATTCTTCCATTTTGACAAATTGCTGCACGTTTTTTTTATTGCATAGGTACGATTATTCGAAAGAGTTATGGTTAAATTAATACTCATAATCTATTGGATAATGTCGTACAAATTAAAGAAAAAAATCAATTAAAATATTCAAGCTGCAATTTTCCAAAACGGTAGAAAAGTTGAAATTCGCTGTTTATTATGGAGGAGTAAAGTAAGAAACAATCCCATTCAATACAAGATTAAAATATTCTTAGATTAAGAGAACACACCTCATAGTGGAGAACAATATATATCAAAGTTGAGATTCTGTAGCCTCAAATCAAAAAATAACGTCACTAAGCCTAGATCATGATATTCTTGAAATGAAACAAAGTTATTCACAATTAAGAATATTTATTTTCTGAAATCTAAAACACAGAACTCATTCCGAGAAAAAAAATCTTCAATGCAAAACAAATAAAAATTTAATTTAATGCAATATTTCTTTGAGAGAAAATAATATTCGCTTAGCGATAATTATATAAATCTTGAATTGAGAGTTTAAAATCTAAGTCTAATAAATATTTGTCATGCTCGAAGAAAATGTTTTCTAAATTTAAGAATAGGTTTTTATTGAGCCAATATTATCAGAATAGTCAAGATCAAAAATGTACTTGAATTGATATATTGTGAATTCTTAAGAAGATTTGCATTTTCTTGCTTTATAACATAATAATCTTACATTAAGAATAAATATTTAAGAGGATATCTTACTATATACAAGAAAATATTTTCACGCGTCTATAGGAAGGAAATGGTTTTCTTGGATTAAAGCAAACTGCTTTAAATGAAATAAATATGTCTCAATTTAAGAAATCTGTTTTTTCTGTGTACTCGTACATAGTCTATTCTCCAGACATTTTTAACAATAATTGATAGAATAAACATAATAAAAAAACTTAAATAAAATTAATTACTACAATAATATTAGGTATTTATGTCAATGGTTATTTACTAAGGTCATTAAAACATAATTTACTATCTAAAGTTAATCAAATAAATTTTATCCTCGAGATATTCTTTGACTGAGTAATATGCTTTTTCTGTCAAAAACTAGACATAAAGACTAGACATTATCTACAGTCCTTAAAATATAGCTCGATTTATGTTAAGGACTTAGATTTAACAAATATCAGACGATTCTTCATCCCTGTTCCTTAGCTATTAGATCTTTTAGTGAGCAGGTTTTCTGGCCTTTCGGCATTAGGCTCTTCATTGCCTTTCTTTTTATTGTATTTTTAAAGACGACTCGCTCTAGACCAGGAACATTTACATAAAAATTCGCATGAAATCAATGAGTCCAGCAATTTGTAGGCGAATGTCAAGCCATTGCCTTCACAGGGTTGAAACAAAAAAGGTAACTGCTTCCGTCATTTTGATAGTTCAGCTTTATCCATTAGAGTAAGCTCTACAATTTCTTTATCGTTAATCAATTGTAGCCGGAACGGCTCATTTTCTTCAGGGTTTAAATCTTTAAGACAACCCCCTGTTGATAATTTTTTTTTGATATATTTGCTAACCCTTCACTAATCTGGACCGAAAACATCGCCACCTTCTGGGTGAGTTTTTGCATATTTTCTACTATACTATTAAGTATTTTGTCCTGGTCATTATATTTTTGTATTAATAGGTTTTGACTAGCATTAAGTTGATCACCCAACGCAGTGCAACTATTGCGCGCGAAACAATGCCTTAGCCGCAGTCACACGGCTTATTTAGCGAGTGAATGAGTGAAGGTCTGCTGTTTTTATAGATAGCGTGAAATAGCAAGATGATTTTGAAGAAATAAATAAATAATGCTAAAAATATATAAATATACTTATTAAATTTTGCACAATATCTTCGAAGTTGTTTATCTTTGACGCTAACTGGTGACAAGCTGTTGCTGGGGTTTCATTGTCAGTATCCCTATCCCATGGAAAATTATTCCATCATTTGGATGTCGTGTTCTGCTGCGCTGTAGGTCTGTACATTATTTCTTTCGACTGTGCAGTTAAGGACGTCCCAGTTTGGACTTGGAAATGATGTTTTGTTTCTTACTAGACGCGCTATATATATATATATATATATACATAACTACAGAGAGATTTATATATATATATATATATAATCACAGAGATATATATATATATATATATCTCTGTAGTTAAGTACAATTGTCTTATTGAACATTATGATTTTTTAAGGAGGAGCGCAATCTGAAGTGTACAGAAATCGATAAGGATACTTCTCATTGAATGTCCAAATGGTATGCGATGCAAATCTACTCATCAGGTATGTTATAGCAAGGTGGCCAGGATCAGTTCATGATAGTACTATATTTAATGATTCACCATTGTTTGCTCAATTAGAGCTTGGGGATTTTGGGAATATGGTTATTCTTTGAGACAGTGGTTACACATGTTTCCCTTATTTACTTACCCCAATATTAAACCCATGAACTCCTGCTGAAGCAGCATACAATAGATCTCAAATAAGTACCAAAAATCCCGTTGAAAGGCTTTTTGGTGTTTTAAAAAGGAGATTCCCATGTCTACAAAACGGGATGGGTCTTAAAATTGTGAATATCCCTCCCATTATTGTGGCCTGTGCAGTTTTGCACAACATTGCACTTTTGAGGCAAGATGACCTTGGCCTACAAAACGCAGAAGACTCCATACCCTTTCTTGAGGAAGAGCCTACACCTCCAGTTCAGCCCGGTCAAACTAGTAATGAAAACTTTATGGTTAGAGCAATGCTAATAAATACACATTTTTCAGTATAAAATTATTTATTTTTAAAATCACATGTAACAGTGGTAATCATAATAATCATATCACTAATCAGTCTTTTCTTAATAAATACAAACTATTATCTGGGTTGGGGTCTAGAACTCTAGAGGATTGCAGTTTCTGGAGTCTCAATTGTAAAATTTGCATTTCTAGTTTATATTTATTTATTTCCATTTTATTTCTATTTGAAACAATGCCAATGCTAAAATCTGTTCATCTTGTCCAGTAAGAGTGCTTTTGTAAGCTCCATCACCGGTACGATTAATTTCTTTCTATAAAAGATATTTACTTTATTGTTTGTGTACAATAAAGATTTGAACTTTGTTAGTTAGATTATAATATTATTATTTGAACCAACCTTGTCAATAGATGCCTTTTTTTGAATTTCTTTGGATTTTTCATAAAACTGAAGTGCTAAAAATAAAACACATGATTAATATATTATTGTTAAAACTTGGTTGAGATAGAAGAAAAAGATGATATTACATTAGCTTTCGCAATACTTTTCTTAGACCTCTGTTTAAGATTTTCATATAGGTCCCGGAGTTGTTGCCATATTCCAGAGCCGCTCACTGCAACAGCATTATATTGCTGGCAAACAGAGTAACATGTTTCTCGCTTTTTAACAATCTTTTCCGCTGTTGGCTCCTTATTTTCTACGATATGCTGATATCTGAAAGTACATAATATATTATTGGAAATTTATTAAAAATTTGGGACCTTTCTACTAAGGTCATTTCACCATTGAACCTAGCCAATATAACTTTTGATCGGTGAATGTTTTATACGCACATAAAAGAGTACCTACATATAAAATTATGTACTCTTTACAGTTCAAGACCTGAAAAACAATCTCATATGTAGTACATCCATTACAAAATGTTAACAATATAATTATACATTTTTCAATCTTTGTTTCATATATCATTGTTGTTCACTTACCTTTTGATCAATTCCAAAAGCATTTCCTTCTCGGCTGCTGTATGATTGGAACTACGTTTCTTTTTGCTGTCTTCCGTCCTATTAGTAGATAGGTAAGTAATTTTATAATTATAATTTATAAACCACCACTTTAATTTATTTTAAAACTTTGTCGACAAACAACCGTCACGTAATTTAATAATGTCAACTGTCATTTATGGTAACGTTTGGTTCTACGGCCATCACCGCAGCGATTTCAACGAAAGAGTACTTCTTTTTCTATTTGAAAGAGTAATTTAATAAAAAAGAAGCATTGAAATTCTTATTACTTTTCTTTTTTTTTATGATTACTTTTCTTTTTTTACACGTACTACCTCACCTACCTATCAAGATCTCTCTCTGAACTCAAAGGTTTGCTGGTAGAAAACACAATTTTGTGTTAAGCTCGCCTGTGTACATCATTTTTATTTTGTAAATTTTGTTGTAAGTTGTTTTGTGTACAATAAAGAATAAATAAATAAAATTATTTAAAAACTTATATTAAACTGTTGTGTCTTAATTTGACTAAATATTTTTGCAAAAAACAGATTACTTATTAAAACAATGCTGCGTGTAAAGAATACGCGACGTAAGTGAGTCGAAAGCGTAACTGAACAGCTGCTTACCTGATCACGGTCTCAAATCTCTTAACTGACATTTGAGAATACAACTTAAAATTAAGGGACACTTAAATTTAAGAGGCTTTCAATTGAGCGAAAGATTTGAGTAGCGTTTGAGTATTTGGCCGTCACTCAGATTATGCTGTACAGAAATTGACATTATAGTGGTACACATGTAACACTTTAAAGAGGTCACAGCATCAATTTCGAGTTACAATAGTTCACTGCAAATAGATACAATGACCATCATTTTGTTCACTAACAAATTATAATATTTCTAAATTAATTACGATTTTGTTACTCAACACCGATTTAACGTTATTGATTTTGTGATTAATGTTCAAATATAAACCCATACAATGATTTCTATGCCATTAAAACACAAATATGACAATATGATTTGTTCGTCTCTGCTCATTTCGTTAAAAAAGCATTATATCCGAGGCGCGTGAAAATTTTAACTAAAGATATGTATGTAGGTACTTCACAATAAAACATTACCCCGTCCTATTAATTCAACAAAATATATAAACATTATGTACTTACCACTAACAATAAAATTAAGACAAAATGGCATGGCCCTAATTCTGGCGAACACATGCTAAGTTTAAATTTAAGTTCAGTCTATTTCTTTCTCTCAAAATGAAAAAGAAAAGGATGGCTGTCATATAAATTGACATTTAGAAAGACGCGTTCAATTTTCGACCTTATTGAACGTGCTAAAATGCAGTGTTTAGGAGGCACCTCCGTACATGCCGTCTAAAATTGTCTATGGTTTCTTTGAAATCAATCTAAATTTAAGTGACAGCAATTAAAATAGAATAAAACTAGAAAAATTTTTCACGTCCTGAGGCAGGAATCGAACCCGCGACCTTTCGCAATCCGGGCGACTGCTCTGACCACTGAGCCACCCAGGACTTGGGATATCCCTGTGAAATTCTTCTAGTCTATCTTGTATTTGCGTTTATGAGCTAACGTCCACCCTACAATGTCGAAATATTCTATTTCAACATCCGAAACGAGTATTTTTACAAATACCGACGATTCGGTTAAGTTGGGGTAGTGCTTTCAAATATTCTTAATTTTTGATTTTTACATTATTATAAATGCTTGAAAAATTACATAGTAATTAAAATAGAATAAAACTAGAAAAATTTCACGTCCTGAGGCAGGAATCGAACCCGCGACCTTTCGCAATCCGGGCGACTGCTCTGACCACTGAGCCACCCAGGACTTGGGATATCCCTGTGAAATTCTTCTAGTCTATCTTGTATTTGCGTTTATGAGCTAACGTCCACCCTACAATGTCGAAATATTCTATTTCAACATCCGAAACGAGTATTTTTACAAATACCGACGATTCGGTTAAGTTGGGGTAGTGCTTTCAAATATTCTTAATTTTTGATTTTTACATTATTATAAATGCTTGAAAAATTACATAGTAATTAAAATAGAATAAAACTAGAAAAATTTCACGTCCTGAGGCAGGAATCGAACCCGCGACCTTAAGTGACAGCTCTAAACATATTGTTGCTATCTTTTTCCTATTACTTATTGCGAGAAAGAGATATACTGTACTTAAATTTAGAATTAAAGTGTGTTCCCAGAAGAAAGAGATATACTGTACTTAAATTTAGAATTAAAGTGTGTTCCCAGAATTAGGCCCAATTTATAAATACTTAATACTGTTTTGCTCGCCGTAATCTATGATCACAAATAATAATTATAACAAAATGTGGTATTTCAATCATTATTTAAGGAAAAAGTAATCTAATAGTAGGTTTCAGGGTACACTTGTGAGTATTAATTACTATAGCAGCTGTATAATTGTTTACTCGTTACTTCTTATAACTCTCTCGACTGTATGAAGATCCACACGGAATCTAATATAAGGCCGTTCATCAGCTTTAAACCCACCGTTCTATCTTAAACTACCATAAGAACTACCGTTTAACCAATGTGTACCTTTTATGAACTAAAGGCTGAATAATTTGTGCCCGAATCGGTCGTAAAAGGACTGTATAGCGTACTATAGAACTCTTGTACAGCTTACTAAGGCAGCTTAAAGAATAAATATGTATCGTTTATCAACCGCTATATAACCCCAAATGCTACTTGGGAAAGAGGTTATTTTCACTATAATAAAGCAATTTTTAAGAAAGGCAAAGAGATGGACGACTGAATCCAAAAGAAATGCGGCTGGTAGGGCTCTGTGCTGTTTTACCATTGTTGCCCGAAGAAGTTTCGGAGATACGGTATTGGCGAAGATATACAAAACAAAAAGTTCATAAAATACATGGAGAAAGTAAACCTAACCCTTGGGGGGCCTAATTGAATAAAGATATTTTCATTCATTTCATTCATTCATTCAAACCGAGGTAGATGAAGAAAATTACAAGGTCCTAAGGTTCATGACGGGCAGGTATTTTAAACATACTGATATTTTAAAACCAGACTTTAAACATACGCCAAAAGGCATTAAAAAATCTAGAAAAGAAGGAGCCATAAACGCGATGAAAGACATAACTGCACCGCACAAAATACAATTCTGGCATGATAGGCCTGTGTGTATTAGAAACGAGGGCCAAGTTAATGTCCACTTTTTAATAATAATTATACTATTAAGTCTGATTTTATAAGCCAAAACTGGTTGTTTTGCCATGGGTGAAACATTTCTTTAACTATTTCTAATAATTATATCGATAGGAATATTTTTGATCTCTTTTTTATATAGGTAAATAAAATTAATTTAGGTTGATATTTTACATGATGACTACAGATCCTAAATAAAAATATATTCTTATTAAGATACAGCCATATTCACCTGTGATCATATCGATCTCTATTGATTGTTGCTACTCTACTAATTTTGAATAATTATAGCGCCATAAAAACGCCATATAAGCAGTTAAAGACGGATAACGTGTTTTTCAGAGGTAATGGTGATTGCATTTCACTTAATTTTCAAGTTAAAAACAAGATTAATATAGTACCATAGTTACAATAACTTACAACTCTAAGACGGCTGCGCTTCACAGCTAGACGTTTTTTAGTATTGTGAATGGAATTATTTCAGAATCGATAAACATGTCTAAAACACAAAAACTGACATTCAAATGAATGTATTAAGGCTTTAACTTTATATGCTACACACAAAGTAAGCTTAAAAGTTGACAAGTACTTTGAACTAACAAAAATTGCTAAAAGCCTATACAAATTCTCGGGACATAATTTCCCACATTTTTGCTCGTAACTCAAAATGTGGTTTTATCACTTACGGGTCTTTTAGTAATAGCACGGCAGTATTAATATAAAAATACAAATAGTGTATTTACAATGGCGGCAAACTGCTGTGTTAAGTATGTGTCTGCGATCGCGTATCATGCGAACTAGAAGACATGTTTTAGCAGATGAACTGCCAGCGAGTCGACCACACCTTGCTAAATATGTTAGCAGGTTGCATTGATCGAAGTAAGCGCCTACCTATTTTATCATTTCGCTCCTATAGAAATTGATTGTTTTGATAAATTAATAACTAAGGTTCGGTCGGGCTTCGCTCGCGTGGACTTCACGTCAACGCGCAATAGCCCTTATCTTTTTCCGGGGTTTAAGCTATCTCGATTTCATCAAGATCAGTTCAGTGGTTAATGCTTTTGTTTGTTATGCCAAACAAACTAAAAAACAAGTATTCTAAGTACAGAGTACTTGAGAGAGAGCCGTTAGAAAGAGGCGCTGAGAGACATATGTTTATCCTTTGCGCACAAATTTTCTGTGCGTTGCGCTCTAGGTTAAAGGACAAACTGTTACGCTTGACGTACTGCCGACTGTACAACTTAATAATACTTATATCTACTTATCCTATGTGCGTGAAAAGCAGTGGTTACTATTTTTGAATTGTTAGTAACAGTTTTATGAAATAAATTTTAAAAAAAGTTGATTTTTGAGAAAGTAGGTTTTCGATTTACGAGATTTTACAAAGTTATGTGTGCACTTGGCCAGAAAACAGTTTTGTTAATTAGAGTATATTTGGGCCGGTTCTATTAAAAAAATCTGAATTTTTGGAGTTAGGATGCCTAGTCCTTCCTTAATCTAACGCAATTATCATAACCCACGTGTCACCCCTTTTGGGAGTTCTACAGGGGTCTGATTTATTTTTTAAGGTGATTTTAAAAACGCAAAGTGCGTGCGTAATGTGAAATTAATGAATAATTACAATTATATAACTATCATCCACACTTGTACTTTTGCCGTGCCCGACAGGGTCCGTAATGATCTTTATTAAATATGGTGTAGCGTAAGAACTTTTGTTAACATTATGGTGTGCAATAAAGTATTGAGTATTGAGTATTGGTTTTCGGAGATGCTATTGTTTAAAATTGTTTTTGCCACTGCGATTCGGTAGTGTGTTTGGGACTTATTTTCCCTTGCAATTTTGGGAGGTAAGGGTTGGTTTTTGGCTGATTTATAATTAATTTTATGAAATGACTATTAATAAAGAGTAAAAAATTGAGTAGTTACAGTTGTCAAAATAAATAAAAATTGAAATTATTATAGTATGGCTGAAGGCCTCAATTTTAGAATTTTACTTTCGCATTTATAAGCCATCCTTTTTTAAAAGTCTTTTGTATTATTTTTTTCTGCTTTTTATGTTTTTCTTTTGTTCTGGTGTACAATAAAGTATATTTGTATTGTAATAAAGATAAAGATATTTTATTCGTAAGGGCCTTTCATTCGACTCTCCTGTCCTCAACAGGAGAGACAAGCTAATAAAGCAAAATTAGTGAAAATGCTGCTGCTGCCAACCTATCATTCGATTCTCCTGTTGAGGACAGGAGAGTCGAATAAAAGGTTTTTATAAATACACACCGATCACAGTGCGTGTGTGTCAGCGAAGGAGTTTCTTCCGAAACCGTATTAAATTTCGCGATGGTGAGTCCAGTCCAAAAAATAGATCATTGACACTTATTAATTCCCTTATTTCGAAATCAAAACTCGATCTTCACATGACAGCAGATATGAGGATATTAGACATGTCAGTGAAAAATGTATTATTAAAGTCGTGTAATGTTTGTTCTTCTTCGTTGTAACAAGTCAGGAGTCTGGAAGATACCCTAATTAAGCCGCTAAGTAAAGTCACGAGCGATGGGGTGGTTTTTGCTAAATAACAACAAAAATAGATTGGTAACCCCATTTGGAAAAAAATCTAAAATTAAGGCCTTCAGCTATACTATAATAATTTCAATTTTTAATTTTTTTCATTTAGGTATGGATAGCATATCCCGACACAAAATCCTTGAAAGGAACTTGAAGGCCAAAATTAATTTATGGAAATGAAAAAAACACAAAGTCTATAATAATATGTGATGGTACTTATATTTACAGCGAGAAAGGAAGCTTTTACCAGCTTTCCGCATTCCGTTCTTTGCTTCTTGTATGGCAAAGAAACGGCGGACCTCAATTCATTGCGATATAGAAATTAGTTCAACTAATTAGTAAAAATAAACAAGACCTTGTTTTTCTCCGACTTTGGAAGTCTGCTGTAAAAATGCATTCTTTGAGGGTCTATTACCAAATACAGAAATAGAAAAAATAATCATTTAGAGCCCACTAATTGAGGTTGGAAGAGAAACAGCTCATTTTTGTTACCCATTCTCACACTTGACAAACCAGCACCCGACGAAACATCAAAACTAGTAACGTGTAAATGCAAAATAACATGCAAAGATAATTGCACCAGTGTTAAAACGTGTTTATCCTGCACGAAACTATTACTATATTGCATGGACAAGGTTTGGCGTGGCGTAAAAGATCTCAGCGATGACGTGGACTACGACGAAAAATTTGAAGTGGAGACAAATAATTTAGAAAGTGAAGATTTTGACAAATCAGTACAAACAACGTTAGCTATCACCAGCCATCCAAGTACTTCAACGTCCAATCAAAACATTTACGAATGGATAAATGAAGAAGTTAATTCCGATTGTGATTAACAAAAAAAACGGAAAATGTACCTCAGATAAGTAAATGTGGTGCCTCGTTCCTTTAACGTACTTCCAGAATCGGAATTATTTGCCAGTGCATGTGTTCTCTCCTTCCTATAACATGGGTTCCTTCAAGAGAGGCGTGAAAAGCACCTTTTGGGCTGGCAAGGTGTAGGCAGCTAGAGCAGTGTCTATACTGCACTAGCTGTCTTCGCATATGCACTCTTCTTACCGCTTCACATCAGGTGCTGTTGGGTTAATTGCCCTGCTTCTTATAAAAAAGTAAGTTTAATTTATTTAAATACTTACTGTAAGTAAAAATAAGGGTGCAATCTTGCAAACGACTTCTGCAACCATCATTATTGATCCCAAATTTTATCAAATAATAGTAAGTGCCTACGAAACGTAGCGTGAAACGCTAACATACATCAGATGTTTCGTAAAGGACCATGGGCATATTTGTATGAACCCTGGGCCCACTTTTCAACTTTGTTCAAAAGTGATGGGACTCATGTCATATTAAAGTTCTTGAGGTGGACTTCATTTTATTATATGGCAGCTAAGTTCAAATCAAGCGCGAATAGGGTGATTAGGCACATTTTAAAAAAACCCATATAGTTAAGAAAAAATGATTTATTCTTATTTTATTTAAACATTCACAACACATTTTACGTCAGTTATGTTAGATTAGTACAAATAGTGAGTAGAGTAGAGTTTAAAATGAATCTATATTAATATTATCAAAATTAACTGGTGGTCGATGAAAACCGATGTCTACCCAGTCCCAAATATCGTACTGTTAAATTTGACATTACCACAACTTCGAATAGTACTTGTAGTGTCATATAGTTATTTCCACCAATTGCATTTCGTTGATTTTGTGGCTGCTGGAAGATGTCATGCTCTCTATAAGTTACTGCGGTGGTGGCGTCGTGTGCCGGGTCGCTCCGTTCCCTATAATATGGTTGAGCGGAGCGATGGCTGGCACATGCGTCATACTTGTGAACAGGTGCCACTAGTGGAAATGGTCATCTCTAAGCTTTCTTAATTTTGTAATAATTTACTTACCCATACACCAATAATCTTTTTTGAGGGATGCAGGTAACTATATGGCATTATAGGAATTATTTAGAACAATACAAATTATTATTGTAATGACGTGGTCAGACAAGTGTTTAAAATTAATGAAAGATGTTTGGCTTTATCGGGCTTTTGTATATTAAATGTTGACATTTGTGTATTATAATACCTATTTTGTGATGGTGCATTGTCGGACAGACTTTAATTAAAGTAAATAATTTTGTCATTTTAGGTACTTCTTGGTATGTTAACATACCAATTTTTTATACTCTGTGTGACACTGCACTGCTAAATACCTACTATTACTATGTAACTAAACATTGTAACTTAATAATTGAAAAGAGTGACTACACGAGTTTGTTGCCGGAATCTTCTCGGTAGTTCAACTTTTGGAACCGGTGTAAATTCAGACAGACTGACATACAGACAGACTGACACAGACTGTCTAACTGACCGACAGATCGACAGACTGACATTATAACATTATTAGCTTACGTTAATCCAGACAAGACAGAACGACAAACATTGGGCCTAATTCTGGGAACACACTTTAATTCTTAATTTAAGTACAGTAAATCGCTTTCGCGCAATAAGTAATAGGAAAAAGATAGCTAGAATCTGTTTAGAGCTGTCACTTAAATTTAGATAGATTTCAAAGAAACTATAGACAATTTTAGACGGCATGTACGGAGGTGCCTCCTAAACACTGCATTTTAGCACGTTCAATAAGGTCGAAAATTGAACGCACCTTTCTAAATGTCAATTAATATGACTGCCATCCTTTTCTTTTTCATTTTGAGAGAAATAAATAGACTGAACTTAAATTTAAACTTAGCATGTGTTACCAGAATTAGGGCCATTATGACATTGTTAGTTAATATTATTTTATGTGATAGAAATAAGGGTTTTTTGACGATTCGAAAGTTCTTCTTGGGGACCTAACTGAATAAATATATTTTCATTTTGTAAAATACAGCATAACCACATGCCAGAACCAAGGTTACCTATCTTAATCTCGAATTTAATATTCCGAATATCATAATCCCGAAAACGTTTGGACATTTTTTCATAATCCCGTTTCTTAAAATTCCGAAGTTTTGTTTGCCATATAATCACAACTCCGAATTTCATTTGCCCATTTATTCATTTGTACGACGTTTTAAAATCCAGACGAATGAGTTTCAGACGCACAAAATCTAAATGCACAAAATACAGATGACCGTAATCCATATGCACGAAAGCCAGATTTTTAAAACACAAATTTTTGAAATACAGTTAATTGATATCCAGACAAACAATATCCAGATTTTTTGAAATCAAGATTTTTAAATTAAAATAAACGATATCCAGACAAACTCAATCCTTTTATTTTAAATCAGACTTAACTTTCAGAGACGAAGTTAAGTGTATTCTAGCACTTAGTTTCTTATCAGGTAATGAAATTCCACATTATTTCCATAAACTATTGAAAGAATTACAAGGTACTTAACCTTAACCTATCTGTAATGGGCAAGTAAAACAATAGCGAGTCGGATCTGGCACTGGTCGGGGGGTCGTAGTTCTAACCTAACCTAACCTAACCTACTGAGTCCCGATAAACATAAAGATGCAGCGTACACCAGCAAACAGACAGACAGCGGCGGGCGTTTCGCCGGGAAGGAATGGACAGGGTGAGGAAAAAACACCTATGACGCAAGGCATGCTGCCAAGGGCCAGGAATCTGGCTAACACCGTCACCATCGAAAAGAAAAAGGACAGCAGAAGGATAAGGGAGGACAGGAAAGGTCAGGGAAAGAAGGGCATGCTAGAAAAGATACAGGGATTAATAGGAATTATCACCACGCCCAAAATGCAAATGGAAATGAAGAATGAGGCGAAGACGACACTCGAAGAAATAAAAAAGTGGATAGATGAACAAAGCGAAGGAAAAGAGGAAAGGACAATGGAAAGAAAAGAACTAGAGGAAAAGGAAAGACAGATAAAGGAACTGGAAGGGAAAATAAAACAACTAGAAGAAACACTGCAGGCGGAAAGAGAACATGCCGAGAAAACAGCCGATCACTTAATGGGAGCAGTGATTAAACTGCAGGAAGAGAAAGAGCAGGCAGAAAAGGGAATCACATTAAAGGAAACAAACAAGGAAACAAATCAGAATGGGACAGACGAAAAAACCAAACTGATGAAAAGAATGGTAGAAGAAAATGAAAAGCACAACAAACAACTGGAATTAATCAGGAAAGAAATGGAAGAGATGGAAGAAAGACAAAGGAAAAGGAACGAAGAAAGCGTGAAAGAGATATTGGGAAAAATGGAAGGAATGAAGACATACGCGGAGGCGGCGGCCGGACGGACCGCAAAGGGGGGGCGGCCCGGCGGAACGCTGCACTCAATAGTTATAACAACAAAAGAAGGAAATGCAACAGGAGAAGAGATAGTCCACAAGGTAGAGGAAGTGCTGAAACAAACAAAAGAAAACACAAATATAGGAAGAATGAGGAAAGCAAGAGACAGAAAAGTGATCATAGGCTGTGAGAATATAGAGGAAATGGAGAAGATAAAGAAAAACCTGGAAGAAAATAAGGAACTAGAGGTAGTAAAAATGGTGAACAAAGACCCACTTCTGGTGTTAAAGGGAGTCTTCACATATATATCGGACGAAGAGATAGTGGAAACTATTAGCCAGCACAAGATAATGAAAGAAATAGATAAAGAAGAAAAGAGGATCGAAATAAAATACAAGCGAACATTGTATAATAAGATGCAGCAAAATGTCATCATAAAAGTATCACCATCAATATGGCAAAGGCTGACACACCAAGGAAAAATAAACGTCGCGGGCCAGCAAGTGGCGGTGGAGGACCAGTCCCCGGTGGTGCAATGCTCCAAGTGTCTGGGATACGGCCACGGGCGGCGGTTCTGCAGAGAAACTGAGCTGGTCTGCAGCCACTGTGAAGGCCCACACCACATCAAAGACTGCACCCAAAGAATCGATCCCCCAAGATGCATAAATT
This sequence comes from Nymphula nitidulata, assembly GCA_947347705.1. Taxonomy (NCBI): domain Eukaryota; kingdom Metazoa; phylum Arthropoda; class Insecta; order Lepidoptera; family Crambidae; genus Nymphula; species Nymphula nitidulata. Next base: position 16,782,031 of record OX374636.1, read on the forward strand.
GTACGAAGAGCAAGAGACAGGACACAAGCCATAACGCATTCAGCAACAGCTGCCCAATTAGAATGAAGTGGGACGCTATAGCGAGGTCAGCTGTTGCGTATTGCTAAGGGCGTCCCTGGCGTAAAGAAGGATATGAATTACAAGATCATCCAAATTAACCTCCAAAGATCGAAGCTGGCTACGGAGGAATTATACAAGGAAGCGGGGCGTCTGGGCCTACTACTGGCTCTAGTACAAGAACCCTACACAGAGAGATCAGGCAAACTAAAGCAAATCCCATCATTCCGTATAGTCCAGGATGAAAGCAGCGAAGAGAGGAACAAAGCTGCAGTCATCATCTTCAATGACGAAGTGGATGTGGACCCACTCCCGGAGTGCACAAATAAGACCTCAGCTGCTGCAATAATAAGAACCGCAGACTGGGAGTTGGGAGTCGTATCCATGTATATGGAAGGGGAGCAACCGATCGACCGAAGCGCCGACCAACTGGCCAAAATTATGGACAAGATAGGTGACAGAAGGACGGTGGTGGGCACAGACGCAAACGCGTGGAACACTTGGTGGGGAAGCAGTAGGGCGGATCATAGAGGCGAACATCTTGTAGGGACCATTGAAGAACTAAATCTGCACATCCTGAACACCGGCACTACCCCCACTTTCTCAACCTTTAGAAATGGCAAAGAGTACACCAGCTGCGTGGACGTCACGATGTGCACCGAAAACCTGCTACCCTGTATATCTGAATGGGAAGTCAAAGAGGACTTAATCACCTCCGACCACAGGGCACTCCTCTTCAACCTGAGCTTATTGAAGTCAAAAGGAACAAAAATAGTATCTAGCACAAGAAAATACAACACCAAAAAAGCAAACTGGGGTCATTTTCATGAGAAAATGACCCAGTTATGCAACGATAGCACAATAAATACAGAACACATAGATAGATTAAATACAGCGAAGGAAATAGAAACAGTAGCAGAAAAATACATAAACATAATAATAGAAGCAAGCAATAACAGCATTCCAAAAATTAAGAAGCTCAGGTGGAGAGGACTGCCATGGTGGAACGAGGAACTGGACAAACTCAAGAAGACCATGAGACAAAAAAGGAGGAGAATACGATACAGGGCGGCAGTAGATAAGGAACAGGTAATAGCAGAATACCTAAAAAGTAAAGATGAGTACATCCAGGCAACAAAAAAGGCGCAAACCACCAGCTGGAAGGAATTCTGCGGAAGACAGGATCGGGAGAGAATGTGGGAGGGGATCTACAGGATACTGAAAAATACCACGGGACGGAAAGAAGACACCCTACTGCAGGAAGAGGGAGAGGTTCTGAGTGGAGAAGAATCAGCCAAAAAGCTCCCCTGGACCTTCTACCCTGACGATGACCCCTCAAAGGACAGCGAGGAACACAGAAGAATAAGGGAAGACATCAAGAAACCTGAAGATGGAACGGAGGAGGTTATAATGGACCCACCATTTACAGTGGAGGAGTTACAGGCTGCAACAGAATCTTTTAACCCTAAAAAAGCACCTGGATGGGATGGCCTCACGTCCGATATATGTGAATAAGCAATAAGACTCAACCCGGAAACCTTTCTGTCCCTGGCAAACGCCCGCCTAAAATACGCAGTGTTCCCAAAAATTTGGAAAAGGGCGGTCACCGTCGTACTTAGGAAGCCTAATAAAGACAATTACACACAGGCAAAATCGTACAGACCCATAGGCTTGTTGCCAGTCATGGGCAAAATCTTAGAAAAACTTATGATAGGCAGGATTAAATGGCACACTCAGCCGCGGATGAGCAGAGCCCAGTATGGCTTCACTCCCCAGCGGGGCACCGAGGACGCTCTCTATGATCTCATGCACCATATTAGAAAAGGACTTAAAAATAAAAAAGTAAACATCGTAGTATCCTTGGACATAGAGGGCGCCTTCGATGCTGCGTGGTGGCCCGCTATCAGAACGAATTTAAAAAAGATGAATTATCCGGGAAACCTAAGAGCAATGGTAGATAGTTACCTAAACAATAGTAGAATGTAGAAAAAGGACCACCAAAGGATGTGTGCAGGGCTCAATAGGGGGCCCAATATTTTGGAATATCCTGTTGGACCCTCTACTGAAACAACTCATAGAGAGTGGGTGCTACGTACAGGCATTTGCGGATGACATTTTCCTCATCTTCTCCGAAAGCACCACCGCAGAGGCCCAGTATAAAGCCAACATCGCTCTAGAAAGTGTCGAGAGGTGGGGCGTCGCAAACAAGTTAAAGTTCGCACCCGCCAAAACACAAGCAATGGTAATAACGAGGAAACTAAAATGCGATGCCCCACATCTCAACATGGGAGGAGCAAATATAAGGGTAGTCCCAGAAATAAAGATACTGGGTCTCACACTCGACAACAAGCTGACCTTCAACAGCCACGCGGCAAACGTTTGCAGGAAAGCTGGGAACGTTTGCAAGCAGCTGACGAGGGCGGCAAAGGTCAGCTGGGGGTTGCATCCGGAGGTGGTGTGGACGATGTACGTTGCGGTGGTAGAGCCCATCGTGATGTATGCGGCGTGCGCTTGGGCGGAGGCATCAAACAAATGGTCCACACAAAAACTACTTAATAATTTACAGAGGGGGGTGGTACAAAAGATTGTTAAATCTTATCGGACCGCCTCCCTCAACTCAGTTCTAATCCTCGCAGGACTGCTGCCTCTCGATATAAGAATCAGAGAGGCAGCAGCCCTGTATGAATCTAAAAGATCCAGAAGGCTTGTAGTACTCGGAGACAGGAATATGGAAACTCCCACCAAATATACCGAGCTACCACACCCGGCCCATAAGCTAGGACTGACGTACGGCACGGTGGTGAGCGATGCGGAGATCCCCAACAGCGACAGCGAGACTCTGCACATCTTTACAGACGGTAGCAAGATCGAAGGCAAAGTGGGGGCCGCGGTTACCGTATGGAAAGATGATGCGGAGATATACTGCAAGAAACTGAAGCTGGGGGATTTCTGCACCGTCTACCAGGCCGAATTACTGGCGATGGAAAAGGCCCTGGAATATTTGGTGAAGAGCGCAACACTAAAATGTAGGATTTTCTGCGACGCAAAGTCAGCGTTAGAAACAGTAATAAATGACATCTCCCTTCACCCCATTGCACATCGCGCCAGAGACAGTATAGGTCGATACCGGGAGAGGGGTGGCAGTGTCGACCTGTACTGGATCAAGGCGCATGTTGAGTTGAAGGGAAATGAAAGAGCCGACGAACTGGCCAAGAGTGCTGCGCTCTTCACAAATGCAGGCCTCACTATGAGAGTTTCCCGGTCTCATTCGCCAGGAGGCAGATAAGATCTCAGTCACTTGGCGAATGGGACCAGAGATATATCAACACAGAGTCGGGAAAAACTACAAAAATTTTCTTCCCCAACGCGACTCTGGCGTACAACATCACGCGCAAAATCGAAATAGACCCCATACTGACGCAGGTCTTGACGGGACATGGGGGGTTCTCTGAGTACTTGAACCGATTCAAGTGCAAGGAGAGCCCCGCATGTATTTGCGACGATGTGACACCGGAAACGGTGACTCACATTATTGTGGATTGCCCGGTAACAGCCTGCGCCAAAATGGAGATAGAAAATAGGTTGGGAACATCGATAGATGCAACCAACCTATCCGAACTACTAATTAACAAAGACACCAGAAACATATTTATTAAATATTGTATAAATATAGCAAAAAAGTGCATAATCAGAAACAAAAGTACCGTATAGTGTACCACACAACTACATATAATTGTATATATAGACGTGGGTACAAAAAACGGACACAACCGGACATGACATAAAGTAAAACCAAAATCATTACACAAAAATAAGATATACAATTAACTAGTTAATTAATATTTTATATAATAACGTAAGAACTAACAGACTGTAATGTAAATAAGAATATATACTTAAGATCCAAAATGTTAACATAATGACACGAAACTACAGTAATAAAAAACTGAACAAGGCAATAGACTATAAGAAAAATTAATATGTATAAGTTAGATAAAATAGAACCAGTTAGATGAAATGTAATAAGATAAGATAAATTGTAATTAGTTAACAAAAAAGAAATGTATGAATGTAAATATACCAAATGTAATAATATAAAAATATGTAATAGATAGTAAGAAACTATGTAAGTTAGACGAAATGTATTAAGTTCAGATAAACTGTATTCATTAAAACAAATGTAATAAAATAAAAGAATGTAAAACCTTAATAAATAAATCAAATGTAATAAAGACACCTGCACCAACACCCATCCCAGCGTATTTAAAGTATTTAATTTAGAAATAGATAGATAGCTAAAAAAGAAAGAAAGGCGAAGTACGCAAGAAAGATAAGGAATGAGGAATGGAAGTGCGAGAGGCACAAAAGATAGAACTGGAGTGGATGGGAAAATTAAAACAGTTGTAAAAAGGCTCCGACAAATATCAGGGGTAGGATAAAAAAAAAAAAAAAAAAAAACCTACTGAGTCGCGGTCGGCAGCGCGGCCAGAGTGCGGTCGGCAGCGCGGCCAGAGCGCGGTCGGCAGCGCGGCCAGCAGTGCAGTCGGCAGCGCGGTCGGCAGCGGCGGCGCCGTCGGCAGCGGCAGCGCGGTCGGTAGCACTACTGTGGACGTAAGTGCGTGTGAAAAACTTTGACGTCTAACCATTGACTTATTTATAGTGAATTGTACATAAATTATTGACTTAAAAATGCCTATTGCGCGTTCACCCCCGCGGCCTTGGCAGCCAACGAACACTGCCCCACCCAGTACGTCACAAATTGAGGCGACAGACTTTCTAGCCACTCCTGAACTGCGCATGACTCCAGAGTGTAGTACAAACTCGAGCCTACAACGAAGCAACTCTTTTGGGCTACTCTCCATTGAGGTCCCACCCCTCCCGACCACCGACACAAGTTTGTCAACCGACTCCTGACGTTATGGAATCACACGACCAATTGAGCAACCAACCCACTAAAAAGACCGCCACCAAAAAGGGACAGGAAGAGTTTACCGATGTACAAGTATCCTTCGAATTAAGTGACCAAGATGTCCACAACTTCGAATCTTATATAAAGGTTGTAGACTACTTGACTGCACAGATAAAAATCAAAACCATCCAAGAAAGGAACGTCAAACGCGAGAGTAAGGGTTTTATTTTCAAAGCGGCGGGAGAAATATTACTATGCAGCGAACGGCTTGGCAAAATAATTGGTAAAGCGAGACAGGAAACAACGCAGGAGCAACCCCATAAAACTATCACACCCACTGAACATACACCAGACATGAACCTATATGATCTAACAGCCATCAAACAAACAATACGGGAAGAATTCAGATCTGAAATAAAGAAAATCGCACCATCGCTCAAAGCGATTACACACCCTAAGGCGACATATGCGCAAGTCACTGTGGCACAAGCAGCAACTGAGCCAGCCGGCGGCGTCAATAAAATCTTAACCCACAAACCACCTTCCCGGCCTGCTATTGTTATAACTCATTCATCACCAGACCACTCTAGAGAGGACTCTGTGCGCGAACTACGTAAGGCAATAAATTTTAGAGAAGCCAAATATGCACCCGCACGAGTACAACCGCTTTCCAGGGGGAAAATGCGCGTGGAATTTGAGAGTCGCCACCAGATGGAGGACGCTATGAGCAGAATTAACTCCAACAATCAGACTCAAATAAGGGCCGAACCAGAGAAGAAACTCCGACCTATGTTAAATGTTGGATTCCGACGGGACAACTACGACCTCTGCGGTGATGCCTGGAGAGAAGTGATGTTATATTAAAAATAATATAATGTCTTTGTGACTTATGAAAAAATAAAATGTTTTGTTCAGCTTCAATGGCAAAAATCTGTTTTAATTGTAAATAACCAGCTAGAATATCTGGTCTGAATAACCGAACCCGCAACACACGTACTCAACATTTAGTGGCGACCGTGAACTATGGAGAGTCTAAAAAAGGAGCGAACGTTATCCAGAAAGCTGTTTACAAGAGCCAAGACAGAGCTATTGGAAGCAATAAAAAGTAAGTCTGAAATAGAGGAAGTCCAAACTTATTTCGAATACTTAAGCGAAAAAGCCGAAATTCTTTTTAAAATAGACTATGCAATTAAAGAAAAATGGTTAGAATCAGTCGACTTAAGCGAAGAAGAGTTTGAAAAGGACAGTGACACTGCCGAGACTTACAAATTAGAGTGGCTTAGAGTCAAAATTAAATACGAAAAAATGTTTAACCCACTCAAGTTAGAAAACCCAGATTCAAAATTTGAGAGTGCGTCAATGGTAGGTTCTGGTGGTGCAAATTTTAAAAGACGTATACGCCTACCGAAGCTAGATATACCTACATTCGACGGATCTCCTAAGAACTGGATCAAATTCTGGGGAATTTTCAAAAGGATACACAATGACGACAACATTGACGATGATGACAAGTTTGCCTATCTAATACAAAGCACCGAAATAGGGTCACCAGCAAGAGCTCTGATAGAAAGTTTTCCGCCAGCAAGCGAAAATTATCAAGAGGCTGTCAATCAGTTAAAGAACAGATACGCTCGCGACGAATTACTCATCGAAATCTACATTCGCGAATTGCTAGCTTTAGTTCTGGAACAAGCCAAAGGTAATAGTATGACTCTCGCTTCACTTTACGACAGACTCAAGACACAACTGAGGGCGTTAGAAACACTTGGAGTAACGAGCGACAAGTATGCTGCCATGCTGTATCCTTTGGTTGAGTCCGCTATACCCGCAGAGCTTTTAAGAGTATGGGAAAGGCAAAGAAATGAAGATCCGAAAGGTAAGGACATTTTGGAGAAGCTTCTTCAGTTCGTCAGAATAGAAGTCGAGAGTGAGGAAAGGATACAAATTGCGCGTAGAGGTATAGGTGATAACCGCAATGTGTCCAAAGGCATACCAACAGCAGCATGTCTCATAGCAGGTGAGGTGAAGTCATCGTCTTCCCGGTCCGTTGCTAATGAAACAAAATCTGTATGCATCTGGTGTGACAAATCAAACCAAAGCAGTGCTATAAAGCCCAAAAGATGAGCTATGAAAGGAAAACCGAACTCATTGCTAACAAGAAAGCTTGCAACGTATGCTTGAAGTTAGGACACAATGGGAAAAAATGCAGAGCGTTTACCAAATGCCTTATATGCGGGAAACGACATTCTGTGTTATTATTCCGGATGTGGCCAAAGCGAGTGCGAGTAAAGACGCTACCGCCGAGAGTATTGAAGCAGCTGCAGCATCTCAATCGTATGCGGAAAGTAATACTAATACAGCTACTACTTACCTTCAAACCCTGGAAGTCAAAGTCGGCAATCTCAAAATACGAGCTTTTTTAGATACAGGAGCTCAAAGGTCTTATATACGGAGAGACATCGTTACAAGACTACGACTAAAACCTGTTGGTGAAGAGTGTCTGACGCATAGTCTTTTTGGTGGTATGGAGACAGTACCTGAGAAACATCAGAAGTTTGACATAAAACTAGAAAGCCTTGACGGAAAGTTTGCTATGCAGATGACCATGCTCGACAAAGGGAAGATTTGCGGTCTTATTCCGCAAATACGGCCAAACACTGCATTATACAATAAACTGAAGACACATAACATCACCTTGTCAGATTCTGGAAGAGAGTCGCAGGAAGTCGGCATATTGATTGGTGCAGATTACGCCGGTCATATTCTCACTAATTTGAGCATACACGTTGATAGAGACATATTTGCCGTCAAAACGAAATTGGGTTGGACTGTTCAAGGAGTCGGATATGACAGGAGCTGCACTACAATCCACAACACAATTTGTTTGAATGACATCAATCAACTTTGGGACTTGGATGTACTAGGCATCGAAGATCCAGATACAATCTTAAGCAAAAAAGAAGCCGAGTTTGAGTTGATGGAGAATTTTCAGAAAAGTATTACTATCAACAATGGTGGCCGTTACGAAGTGAAGTTACCATGGAAACCGAATAACCCGAAGCTTCTTGGAAATAAAGAACAAGCATTCAAAAGGCTTCACTCCACGACTAAGCGCTTAGAATCATTGAATGAATTAAAGAACTACAATGCCGTCTTCGAAGAGTGGCTAGAATTGGGCATCATAGAGCTAGAGCCGGAGGAGTCTGTTCCTGGCCATTATATACCCCATCAAGCGGTCATTAGAAATTGTAGCACAACCACTCGTATTCGTCCAGTATTTGACGCATCGGCGAGAGATTGTAATGGTAACAGCCTCAACAGCAGTCTGGAAAAAGGACTGAACTTTCTGGAGTTGATTCCCATTATGATTACCAGATTTCGCTTACATAAGATTGGCTTGACGGCAGACATCAAGAAGGCCTTTCTTCAGATCTCTCTTCCAGAAAGTGACAGGAAATTTTTGAGGTTCCTGTGGTGGGCAGGCGAAGATAGAAGAAACACCGTAACGTACCGGCATTGTAGGGTTGTGTTCGGGCTGACATGTAGTCCTTTTCTGCTGGCGGCCACATTGCGTTATCATCTTGAGCGAAGCCCAGCCGATTATCAAGCCACAGCTAAGTTGCTACGTGAGTCATTTTACGTAGACAATTGCGTTGTAAGCCTAGAGACCAGAGAAGAGGCCGAGAAATTCATTAAAGAGTCATGTCGGTTGTTGTTGCATAGACAGTTTGAGTTGAGAGGGTGGGTCACTGCACCTATACGATGTGAAGAGGCAGAAGATAGGAAATGTATTTCGATACTAGGTTTGAATTGGAATACTGGAGACGATAGCTTGGTATGCAATTTAAGTCCTCTCAAGTAAATTAAAGAGCGAGTTACCAAGAGAGAGCTATTATCGATCGCCAATAAAGTCTTTGATCCAATTGGTTTCACGTGCCCAGTAACTCTTATACCAAAATTGTTGTTACAAAAGACATGGAGCTTAAAAGTAAAGTGGGATACTGCACTACCTGACGACTTTCACAAAGATTATATGGCATGGCTAAAACATCTTCATCTACTCAACGAGTGTGCCATATCGAGAAGATTAACTGTGAAGCCAATAAGTCAGTGTAAAAACTCTTTGCATATATTTAGTGACGCAAGTGCTAAGGCTTTTGCAGCGTGCATATTTCTTAGAGCCATGTCAGATGAAGGAGTTTCAGTACAACTTGTTGCGGCAAAATCAAGAGTTGCGCCAGTCAAAGCCATTTCGACGCCAAGGTTGGAGCTTATGGCAGCTTTGATTTCAACACGACTGTTTCTTCAAGTCAAGAAGGCGGTTCAATCTGAAGATTACGAGTCTTACTTTTGGACAGATAGCTCAGTGACCTTGACATGGATTACTAGTGACGGTGATTGGAACGTTTTTGTTATGAACAGAGTCCGAGAAATAAGGCAGAATACAAATCGCAAAGACTGGCGACACATATCAGGCGCGAACAACCCAGCTGATTTGCCATCTAGGGGATGTAACGCGCAGTCGTTACTAGCAGGGAAATGGTGGGTGGGTCCTGAGTGGTTGAAGAAAGGAGAATGCGATTGGCCTATAACAGTTGAAGTGGAATATGATGAAAAGGAGATTAACGGAGAGAGGAAGAAGCGGGCTATGGTTGTACAAAACGTAGACGTAGCAACGCGAGACGACAGGTTTCTGTGGAGGTTAAATGATAAATCAAAATTTTCAAAGATAGTTCGCACAGTCTCATGGATTAGAAGATTTGTAAGGAATTGTGCTAAGGGTCATGAAATTAATAGAGACAGGGAACTCAGTAAGGGAGAAGTGGAAGAAGCAGGAAAAATACTCATCAAGGCTATCCAGCAAGACAATTTCGGTGAAGAGACTTTAAAGAAGTATCAGAAGAACTTGGAAATATACAATGATGTAGAAGGGTTGATGAGGGTTAAGACGAGGTTGACGGTCTGTGAAGAAAGCGAAAACTTCAAGTATCCCGTATTGCTACTAGGCAAACATCCACTTGTAAAGAAGTTAGTAGCATATAAACACCTCCAATTAAAACACGCAGGAGTACATATCATGATGAGTAGTCTACGGGAGAACTATTGGATAGTCAGCATCAAGAAAGTGATCCGAGATGTGATCTCAAAATGTATCGTGTGTAGGAGGTTCAAAGCGCAATGTTATCAGACTCCAGTTGCTCCACTACCACTTCAAAGGCCGCTGAACATCCTAAGCGATGTTCAGCGGCCTTTGAAGTGACCGGCATAGATGCTGCGGGTCCTATGGTTTTGAAGAGTGGTGATAAATGCTGGTTCTTATTATTTACTTGTGCTGTCTATCGCGCGGTACATCTCGAACTCATCACATCAATGTCTACCGAATGTTTTATCATGGCGTTTAGAAGATTTATTGCGAGACGTGGACGCTGTCACGTGGTGTACACAGATAATGGCACCAACTTTGTCGGCGCTCGGAACATGCTGGTGAATGTGGATTGGGATTCAATACAAGCATCACAGATAAGCGACAAGATTAAATGGATATTTAATCCTCCTGCAGCTCCGTGGTGGGGAGGATGGTGGGAGCAGCTAATTCAGATGGTTAAACAGTTACTAAGACGTAATCTAGGGAAAGCAGTCGTTACCTACGTTGAACTGGAGACTCTTTTATGTGACATTGAGGCCCTAATGAACCCTGCGCACTTTTTACAGTCTCTCCCTGCAAGTGAAGTGCCTGATCTTGACGTTATAGATGCGCAGAATCTGAATCTACGTGTCCGATATCTTCATAAGTTAAGAAAAGACCTAAGGCAACGGTTCAGGAATGAAGACTTGTCATTGTTAATTAGTAAGACAAAAGCGGTGAATGCAGAATGTGAAGTCGGACACATTGTCCTAGTGGAAACCGAAGGGAAGCGATTTGAGTGGCCGATGGGAGTAGTACGTGAAGTCTATACCGGTAAAGATGGGTATACTCGGGTAGCAAAGGTGAAAACCAAGGATGGTGATCGAGTTCGTCCCGTTCAGAAGCTTTATCTCTTAGAGATTCCCAGTTATTCCGTTGAACCAAAAGTGCCTGTAGAGGTTTTCGAAGAAACCGACAACAGAGAAGGGGGTGAAGTCAGAACGAAATCGGGGAGGTTGGTTCGTCATGCGCAACGCTTAAACTTATAATAATCTATGTGTTTTGTTAAAGGTATATTGCATGCCTGCAATAGGTGGGAGGATGTTGGATTCCGACGGGACAACTACGACCTCTGCGGTGATGCCTGGAGAGAAGTGATGTTATATTAAAAATAATATAATGTCTTTGTGACTTATGAAAAAATAAAATGTTTTGTTCAGCTTCAATGGCAAAAATCTGTTTTAATTGTAAATAACCAGCTAGAATATCTGGCCTAACCGAACCCGCAACACACGTACTCAACATTAATACTCAAAGGGGTCTCCAAAACCATCGACAGAAACCAACTCGTTGACATTATACTCGAACAGAACCCAGAGTTGGAAGCATACGACCAGTCTCATTTACACCTCAGGTTTCTCAGGAATAATAGGAATGAGAAGTTATACAACGCGGTCTTCCTGGCGGACCCCAGAGTTTGGCGAGCCATCGTCGACAAGAGGAGGATCTGCATCGATTACCAGCTGGTGCATGCGGAGGAATTCTCCCCATTCTTACAGTGCTTCAAGTGTTGTCAGTTTCACACAGGGCACACAAGAAGCAGGTGTGGGCTCGAGGAAGACTTCTGCACTTATTGCTTAAAGAAAGACCAAGAGGCGCAACGAGGCGCAGTCCTGTCCGCTTAAGGCAAGCAAGGCTGCCCCCATTTGCGCCAACTGCATTTCCCATAACGCTCGATTCAAAGACAATGTAGACACAAAACACCTTGCCACGTCCCAGGTTTGCCCAAGATTGCGTGCCATGAAAGACAAAATAACAAGTAAAATAGATTATGGCAATTAATAATAAATTCAAAATTTTGCAGTGCAACACAGACAAATCCAATTTAGGTCTACATGAATTTATAATTTTTTTCCAAACAAATAAGTTTAATTTGGCTTTGATCTCGGTTCCTGTGTATCTATATCCTATAATATCTGGCCTTGACACATTCCAATTCACTTTACCCAATAGAAAGGTAAAGGCATGCATTTTGGCCAGACCTGGGACAGTGAAAATATTGGGACTCTCCCAATACTCATCACCTAATCTTTGTGCTGCACTAGTGACGCATGGCTCTAAAAGGTTCATCATTGCATCGGTATATATCGAGCCTAACAACGACGATCACAATACATTGAACCTCTTAGATAACCTTCTAAGTCAGACACACAACTTGCCGTGCGTCATTGGTGGAGATTTCAATGGTTGGCACCCTATCTGGGGAGGCACCAATGTATCCTCCAACTCCCGGGGCAGGGATGTGTACGACGTGGCACAGACGCACTCACTCTTCTTCTGTAATGAAGGCACTGTGCCCACGTTCGAAGCGATCACACACGGTATCACCAGAAGTTCAATAATCGATTTAACTTTGGCTTCAGCCAACTTTTACGATTTTGTCACTGACTGGAAAGTTCATTTGGACGCATGCAAATCTATACAGCACAATTGTATTGAATTTAAGATCAACCTTAACACTAGTAATCAAACCACCATTAAGTAAACGTCCACTTTCAAATATAACACTGATAAAGCCAATTGGGCAGAATTCAAAGAAAAGCTTAACACTAAAATGATAATGAGTAGCATACTTGACTTCGATTTCACCCAATCTAGCCCCGAACAAATTGAGGGGCTGCTTCTTGAATTTACCGAGCTTATACAGGAGTGTTGTTCTGAATCATTTCAATTAACAGGACTCGGCACCAGGGGAGGTAAAACACGACCACCCTGGTAGTCTCCGACACTCGATGAATTGAAGAGGAAGCTCATCAATATACACCATGCTATACATACGGCTAAGCGATGCGGACAATCCTTGGACCTGTTGGTCAGCGAGCAACAAAAACTTAAACAAAATTACGCGGCCGAACTTAAAACTGAATCTTGTAAAAATTTCAGAAAATTCTGTGAACTGCAGACTAAAGAAAACGTATGGTCGCTGACCAACAGGTTACTGAAACAAACGGCGCCAAGACGTCCACCTACCACCCTGAAAATAGGCAACAGATATACTACAACCGGAGAAGACACTGCTCAAGAGCTATTGCAACACTTCTACCCCGATGACGGAATCGACACGGAGGACAGACATCGCACTCTCAGAATGGAAATGGATAATATATGTTATAATAACACAACTCAGACTTCAGACGATCCAGAATTTAATAGTGACGAAATTAAAAACTACATAAAATACACGAATCCCAAAAAAGCTCCGGGGTGGGATGGGCTCACATCAAACATCTGCCTACAAGTCATGATGAACTATCCTCAATTTATCACCAAGATCATGAACCGCTGCTTAGCATTGGGCTACTTTCCACGTTTATGGAAAAAAGCCATTGTTAAAGTGATACCCAAGCCCAGTAAAGAGGATTATACGCAACTTGAGGCCTATAGGCCCATCGGACTATTACCCGTGTTTGGCAAGCTCCTAGAAAAACTGTTCATAAAAAGAGTCACGTACAAAGCTCAGGGAGCTAATAGGATGAGTCAGAGGCAGTATGGGTTCACTGAGCAAACAAGCACCACTCAAGCACTCAACAATGCTATACACATTATAAGATCTGCTAAGGCTGAGGGTAAGCTGTCTGCGGCGGTCTCACTGGACATCAAGGCCGCATTTAATAACGCTTGGTGGCCAGCACTCATGAGTCAGCTCAAACATACCTAATGTCCAAACAACATTTTCAGGCTCATTATCAGCTACATCCAGGATAGAACGGTACAACTGGACAACGCCGGGCACACAGGGCACACAAGATGTGTGGCTTGATAGCTTAAGAAAACAATCATAAATAATTTTCATGATTTGCCTATTAATCCATGTTAATAATCAAGCTTATGTACAGGGAATACGATCCCAGCACCTCCACTATGTCGCAAATGGGGCATCTAGACTTTGCGAATTGAGAATTGTCGGGTACTTAATCTGTTTCGCATTTATAAATTTCTGGAATCAAACACTATCGTAGATACATATATCATTAATCTTTACTGTTTTGTTCATATTACCATCTCTATAAGCGATGATAATTATGGCGGGACTATACGGTCCCTAAATGGCTTCCAAACCACCCCTACCAGCCATTTCCTTTCCACCGGTTACAGTCAATAATTACCTCTTGACGAAATCATAACAGGACTCACCAAATCTTTTATGCTCGCCTTCGTGTTATCAAGAATTATTAATCAACTCACAGCTTTGGCGCGCAATACCTTTCCAAGGCATCACCAATAATACCAACCTCTAACTTACTTTTTTACCTACTGCCAACACAAAAGGCACAGACTTTACGTCATTTCAAGTCGTACGGAATCGCGTTCGCGACATTGAGAGAAGACGCATGAGAATACAAATAATTAGTCCCGACACACAACCTATACTTGATTATATTAAAAATAAAAGTGAGTCTCGATAAAATAAAACAAGGTTCGACGAAGTAGATGTATTTTTCTTGAGCTATGCAAAAAAATTCAAGAGATTACCGAGTAGAAGCCAATATTCATTAAAAATGGACATAGCTGCTCTATTTACTCGATATGAGCTGCAAAATGAAAACTCTAGAACCGAAAATATGGTCGTTTAAAGTAACCCATCAGTTTCATCGGATTATAGTGATTATGAAATCAATAGTTCATGTTTAGAAGCTCATCCTCATCAAATCCAAACATCTACAAGATCGGATGATAGTGCTCGTAACTACTATGAGGCTGTTTCGCAATCAATTTTGCTAGAAGGGGACTTCACTAATGATAGAACACAATTTAATTTGGAATGAAACAAATGAGAAATTAAGATTATTTTTAAGAATTCTAAACGTTACCTTAAATTGTAGGTTCGGTTCGTAAAACACAACGCTGTACGTTGTGTTTTATGTTAAAATGTTTCGTTAAAGTTAGTAGGTATTTTAATTTAATTACTAATAAAAAAAAGGGTGAAAACAGACTAAACCGAAGTTGCAGTATACTGAGACTGATTATGCTTTACTATAATTAATGCTGAAAATAAATAAAACTTGCCTTAAAAATATTGACAATCTAGTTATGCAACCCCAACCCCATAGAGTGCTGATTAACCCCTAAAAGCTGCGTGCTCAGCACAGCGCTTTCATGGAACTTTGGAGATGGGATTGCAGGATGCAAATATTGCATTTTATTTAGACTAAGCTAGTCAGAGCAGTTCGTGCGCACATCCCACTCTGTGCACACGTCTCACCATGTATTATTTTTTATAATTAAATTTAATTAAAAAGTCAATTTTTTTAATTTTTAAAAAACTTAAAATCGCTCCCCGGAACTTGACTGACGCGGCCGGTAGGATTCGTATATCGTGGCTGTGTCGTCCTTCACGCGAATTTGGACTCAATATCGTTCAAATCTTTAATGAATCTTTAACGAACTTTTAATGATACCAAAACCAGCCAGATACAAATAGTACAGCCAAAGAGATTTTATTACAAGTTCATACATACTATAATACGGAAAGACTTTTTCCCCAACCCAAATATATTTGTAGTCAATCTAGGACGATGTCAGAAACTGGTTTTGTCAAAGCACAATCGGATAATCTGCCGAAAAAAGATGCATTTATGATGTCAGCATATTTTGCATCTCATCTCGAATTATCCACATAAATGGATTGGAAGCGGCGGACCCATAGCATGGCCGGCGAGGAGCCCCGATTTAACGCCGATGGATTTTTATGTGTGGGGTCATATGAAAAGCATTGTATACGACCAAATGACGACGATCGCAAATGTTGATGTTTTGAAACAAAAGATTTTGAATGCGGCTGAGGAAATGAGACGGAATCTGCGAACTTCGATCGTGAAAAGCAATTTAAGAAAACGAAGAAGAATTTGTGTTAGAAATAACGGTGGTCATGTAGAACATTAATTATAAAAATATAAAGTATTTTTTTGTTTTATTTACGTATTTTAGCTATTTTTACCTCCAATTAAATGGTACCCTCTGCTATCTGAACTGTTATTTGGTCAATGTTTTGCCTATTTAATACCAAGTGTTAACCTGACCGACCGTGACTGAGTGTTACCTTTTTGAATAGCTAAAATGACGTAAAAGTTTTTAAAATTACTTGCTGAATAAGTTCCCTACATTTTTTTTTTAAAATGGACTACAAAGTAAAAAACACTTAGTGATTTTTTTAATGTCAACCGTTGTCGAGCAGTCAATCAAGATGTTAGTAGTAGATTTAGTTTTTGTTGATCATTTTCATTAATTGACATGTCTTGTAACTAGGCACATAAAATAACCGGACCCTAGTAGCTCCAACCGCAAAAAAAAACGATGAAAAAGCCAAAAAATAAAGATTTTTTTAAAAATATCTTTAAAATTCAATATCTCCATAGCGGTTAAGTTTCGGATACCATATTACAGGATTAATTCCATCAGAAATGTCCTGAATAATAACGTCCTTCAATATTATGTACGACTTTCCTTGTATAACCCTGTATACTTTTTGTAAATATTAGATAAATGAACAATTTTTTTTCAGTAATTAAGTGCTTGCTTGTTTCACATCTGAACGGGAATCTTACGGTGATTCAGAAGTTGGCTATGTCCAAGTGAAACGAGATAGAGACGACATATGTGTAGTTAAAGCTCGGATTACACCTAAGCATAATGTCCGACAGAAATGTTAAGCTATTACTTGCACTTGCAATGAAACGGAAGAAAATATTCTTTCTGTTGAATATGAAGATTGTGCTGCACATTTAGGTAACTATTTTACTTGCTTAGCTTCAGTACGTAGGCCCACCAAGCTAGTTGGTTGTTAAACAACACCACAATAATGTATGTTACATTTGAGAGTTAGTTGTAATTTTAGACTTGACAACTTTCTTAGACAGAAGGCGATCAATATCACTTTGTTTTTATTTAAAAAGAAACATACCTACTAGTAGTTAGGATTTGGTATTTTTTTTATACATCCAAATCAATTTAATTACGTATGTAGGATTTTTTTTAAGTAAGTATAATTTACATAACATAAACATCAATCAATTAACATTACTTTGGTTTTGTTATAGGTGGATGCTAGCATGCTATAGCTATTTTAGCGTGGCTACACCGGCGTAGTGTAGGGAAATTTCTAAAGCACCTTAACTTTTGCTAATACCTTTGAATAATGAAAGTTTCCTCACATTGGTAAAAAAATAATTGCACAATGGTTGGTGACACTAACAATCATTTGATGAAGTTTTATAAAGAGCCAAACAATATGGAAAAATTGTCAATGCATCATCTTCAGTCGTCGAGCAAAGCTACAAACCCTGTTGATTTTATTGAATATGCGAAACTTGCAATGACTGCAGATGCATGTGAAGAAGCTGCATTAGCAACTGTTGAACAAAATGAATTGCCCATTGTGGCAAGAGCTAAGGTATGGCAGGATCACAGCTTCCAAAGCTTATGATGCTGCACATTGCAATGTTCTTGATGGAACATTAACTCAGACCATATTGGGAGCTAGTAAATTGAGAGACACGCAGGCAATGATGAAAAAAAAATTTGAAACAAAAATTAAAACCGACTTCAAAAAACTGAAAAGGATAAAATAATTAAATTTAAGTAGGTACTCATCCCCTAGAAACATTTTTTTTTGGAGTCGGTGCTGCACTTTCTATTGTGTTTGGAAACAACTTAGCAACAACTCCAAAAAATATGTTTCTAGGGGATGAGTACCTATTTAACCTTGCAAGTGCGATAATATTTTTTGTCTAGGTTTACATTTAAAGGTGCCTACGTTAGAACAAAACTTATCAATGTTCGTTCCTGCAAAACCAAATGCTAAACTTAACATAAATCGTAGAAATAGTTTTTTGTTTTGTTTTTGAACGCACCCAATCATGAAATAACTGTCTAAATGACTTAATCGATTATTATAGATAAATTCATTATTCATATACAAATTAAACAATTCATAGGGTATCCCTCATCAACCAAACTGAATGCTGCCAGAGTTATAAATATGATGAATACCAAGTTGACTTAGTCCACCACACTATCCGCTACAAAAACCATAGCGTAACTCAGTTTCTAGCCTAGGAAAATGTTTTATTATAAGAAAATCAAATAAAAATAATTATTTGCTTTCTACACCTGTTGATGTTTGGTATCTAAATACGACTCTATGGACCAATCCCTTTTTGTCTTCCTTTTTAAGAAAATGTTAAAGGTATGAACTGTTCCTATGATTGTTGTTGTTTGATAAGGTTATAACGTGAAAACAACAAACAATTAGTTAATTTATGTGAAAATGTGTA
Organism: Nymphula nitidulata; assembly: GCA_947347705.1. Taxonomy (NCBI): domain Eukaryota; kingdom Metazoa; phylum Arthropoda; class Insecta; order Lepidoptera; family Crambidae; genus Nymphula; species Nymphula nitidulata. The sequence goes on from OX374636.1 coordinate 16,800,455, forward strand.
TGAAGAGAAAAATCGTGCTACAATGTAAAGAACCGACAGTTCAAGAACTCGACTCGTGTCTTAGAAATATGGCATAAATCCTCGCTTCCAACAGTTACTTTAAAAAGAGTATTGCAAATTATTAGAGCTTACCACGTAAAATATAGAATCGAATGAAACCGTTTAAAGGACGTCAAAATAGTAAAAACTATAAAGCGAAAAATAACAAATACAAAGAAGATTCCAAAAAATTAGTCGACATTAGTAGCTGCAAATGTGTAATAGTTGTCGATTGTACGTGTGAAAAAAGCAGTCGTATACCGAAAGAGGAAATTAATTTCTTAATAGATCAGAGGACTACGAGAAAAATGATTATCGGAGGCATTGACGTAACCTCAACAATAAAAATACAGAAAAAACAAGAACGAAAATTTAAACAAAAATTAAAACCGACTTCAAAAAACTGAAAAGGATAAAATAATTAAATTTGAGTAGATACTCATCCCCTAGAAACATATTTTTTGGAGTCGGTGCTTTACTTTCTATTGTTTTTGGAAACAACTTAGCACCAACTAGTCATCTCGTTTGAAACAGCAACAAAATTATAGAAAACCTTCTTGTTCTCATTGTCAAGCTGACGAAACAATTAGTAGCAGCAACACTAGCAGCAGCAGCAGCTTTTCCGATAATTTACCTATAACGGCGCCTTCACCTAACCAAGAACAGATACAAGATGTTGCCGAGCCGCCTCCTAAACAGATGCGTATAAATCTCCCATGTTTAGCTCTTTCCTGCGATCGTACTGGAGTTTCTGATAGGTCTGCCGCTATTACAGCTTCGCTGCCCTGAAAGATGTTGGCATTATTACGCCAAGTGACCAAAGTAGTGTGATAGATCGTTCAAAGGTTCTGGGAAAGAGCAAAGAAAAGATCTGCTTTACAAGACTTAAGCCACAATCAACCAATGCCTGGTCTTTACTCTGACGATAGAAAAGACAAAACGTTAGTAACAGTCAAGAAAGGAAATACATGGTACAGAAAACGGCAAATAGAAGATCATTACGTCATTGTGTCAGAACCAGGAAGTGTTTTCTTTAGTCATATCACGGTCCAGACAGCAATAGCTAGTGCAATCAAAGATTACTATAAAATATTTAAATAATAAATCGGTTGACTTGAGTGCGTTATCTGTAGTGGGCTGTGATATTATGGTAGTAAATACTAGATCTAAAGGCGGTGACATTAGACTGTTAGAGGAAGAGATAAATAAACCGTTACAATGGTTTATCTGCACCTTTCATTCGAATGAATTACCACTACGACACCTTTTGTTACATTTGGATGATCAAACTGTCTAAATGACTTAAACTTACTTGGCCCTGAAAAACATCGAGGTCCTGACCTCGATGTTTTTCAGGGCCAATAGGATCTGAACTGCAACAATGTGAAAAAAGCCAGTTGTGAAATTTGCCGCTAAACCCACGCCGCTTCCTGTTATTACTAAAGATCTAAGCACCGATCAAACATATCTACTTGAGATAATGACTGCCATTAGCACTGGTATTTTCCCTTCTGACCTGGCAAATAGAGAACCCGGTTCACTGAACCATTCCAGGTGGCTAACGACTGCGAACAGGATCTTACGATTATATGTCACAAAGAAGATCCGGAAGAGAATCCTCTTATATTAGCCAATTTTGTGATGAAAGTTTATGGGCGAACGTGGTTTCAAATCAAATGCAATCCTTCGTGAGTAAATGGAGCACAGCATTTGTAGTTTACAATTAATCGTAGTCGCTATTTAAACCATAGTTTGAAGAAAGTGATTGATCCAGTTATACAAAAAAAAAAGATATTTTGGTCATCCAGAAAATGTTCTTATAGCCATGCTTGCAGATGACAAAAAAGTGATATGGCAACTGGCCTGCCAACGTATTCTTAAAGCGAGGTCGGAGAGAGTCACAGGAATCCGAAAATTCAAAGTTCCATCATTTAATTTTAATGCTTCCCATTATACCGATATCGTTGTTTGGCACGATAATCAAATTACTGTTACTGAGCCACCTATAACTAAATGAGTATCTACTGAAGCTTTCAAAGAAATTGTAGAAAGTGGTCTTAGAACGAAAAATAATATAGCACTCTTTCCCTGTCAAACTAAAGCCGTGGAGCCTTTCATCAAGCTCGTAACTGAAGCTTCAGGTGCTCTATATGGAGAGGAAAAACGTGATGGTTTTATCAGGGCCAGACTGTCATCACGTCAGATGATGCCTTTTTTTAATACCAAACGTGAATTTTCTACTTAATTTGCATATTTTATAACAATCCAGAGATGTGTTTATAAAATACAGACAAACTATGACGATATAGTGTCTTACATGAGTGACATTTTAAATTTAGTTAACTACACACACATACTAAATTTAGTAATGATAATTTAATTGATTGAATAAAAAAATAATTATTACTTTGGATATTTTAAATATTGATTAAAATTGAAACTATTGTCACGCAATTTTTCAAAAACAATCACTATATTTTTCATTTGGAAATTGAGTACAAAATAAACATTTACTTTAATTTTACAGAATTTGAAATAAGAAGAATCCTTTTAAACAACATTCAATAGTTACTTACAATTCAAATCGTTTTCAACAAAATTCCTGCCTAGATTTTCAATGTACAGTAAATGTATCAGATCATCTGACATTAAGTAAAAAAGTTTTAGTAGAAAATTTTACAATAGCAAAAATGGCCATACTGTTTTAGAAAATGAAAAAACAACAAAAGTTATAATTTTCTTTAAAATTACTGACACTTAATACTAGAGACTGTAAAATATTTCCTGGAAGTATTTATTCCATCTTTATAATATAATCAATTTACCTAGATCATTAACATATTTTCAAATATTACTGATTTACTGAATAAGAACCAGCCACCTGCATCTTCAAATATTTTGCCGCTTGTTAAGAAGTATATGAACCTGTATGCAGAAACTTATTACCCAGTAAATAAAGAAACAGTACGGACATATTGGCGTTTCACTAGTCACTACACAATGTCTTCATTGTGACGCCCAACGAAAATTATTTTTACAATGAGCAACACCGAAAAAGAATATGATCCACGGGTAACAGAAGAAAAGTCAACCATGTCTATCCCGCCGGTATGTATAACTGTCAGAGACACAATTTAGTCGGTAACTAAGTCAAATGCAATCAACATGTCGAGCAATAATTTTATTCGCTGTGATTTGCGATTTTTCGGAGAACGCGAGCACAATAAACGTGAAGAGTTCATCACGGCCATCTAAATATAATATGCGAAGTGAAATAAAAACCTGGCCATTTGCTGGAATTTTTTTGTTGAGACATTTCTTTGCCGGACACTTGAACTTCTTGGGATGTTACCGCCGAAACGGCACAAGGAGGAGGAACCAATTGACCTGCTTTATGGCTTGCTTGAATTAGAACTACAAAATAAAATTGCAAGAGGAGATATAAAACAAAGAAAGAAAGCGTTTATTGGCTTTCTTTCTTTCTTTTATATCTCAAATATAATAAAACAAATTGAGAATAACAGGCCAATTAGGTCTCTGCCTCAGCATAATGCCACAGCGACAAGACATTTTTCCAGTTGCTGGAGCGTGATCGTCACCTGGAAATCTTAGAAAACAAACCCAGCGTTCCACGACCACAACAAGGTCTAGGGAAAAGAAAAGTAAGACAAAGAGATGCCTTTATTGTAGGCCATACGATAGAACAATACCGCAAGTCATCATTGTCATCACCATTTCAGCCGAGAGACGCCCACTGCTGGGCATAAGCCTCCCCCAAGGATCTCCAAACCGATCGGTCCTGCGCCGCCCTCATCCATCGGCTTCGTGGTGAGGGTTGCGGCCTCACCACATCGTCAGTCCACCTTGTGGGGGGCCTACCAACGCTGCGTCTCCCGGTACGCGGCCGCCACTCGAGGACCTTTCCGCCCCAACGGCCGTCAGTCCTCCTTGCAATGTGGCCTGCCCTCAACTACTTGAGGTTCGCAATTCTTCGGGCTATGTCGGTGACCTTAGTTCTCCTGCGGATCTCATCATTTCTAATTCGATCACGCAGAGAAACCCCGAGCATAGCCCTCTCCATTGCCCTTTGGGTAGCATTGAGCCTTCTTATGAGGCCCATTGTAAGCGGCCACGTCTCAGTTCCGTAAGTCATCACTGGCAACACACACGAATTAAAGACTTTCGTCTTGAGACACTGCGGTAGTTGGGCCGATAATATGCTGCGAAGCTTCCCGAACGCTGCCCAGCCGAGTTGGATCCGTCGATTAACCTCTTTCTGGAAGTTGGACTTACCAAGTTGGACTGTTTGTCCCAGGTAAACATATTCGTCAACAGCTTCCAGCGTAGAGCTCCCAACCTTCACAGGAGCGGGTACAAAATGGGAATTTGACATAATTTTCGTCTTATCCATGTTCATTTTAAGACCCACTTGTTGGCAGACTCTACAGAGGTCGTCGAGCATTGTGCCTAAGTCTTCCAGGGTCTTAGCCATGACCACGATGTCATCAGCAAAACGAAGGTGCGTCATGTACTCGCCGTTAATGTTGATGCCAAGTCCTCTCCACTCCAAAAGCTTAAACACATCTTCCAACGCTGCTGTGAACAGTTTCGGCGAAATAACATCGCCCCGTCTCACACCTCGCTGAAGTCGTATTGGTTTCGAGTTTTTATCCTGGAGGCGGACTGACATAGTGGCGTTTTCGTACAGTGACTGCAGCACTCGGATGTATCGATAGATATACCGCAAGTGTTTTTCCCAAATGGCAACAGTAGAAAAAGAAAATTCTTGTGTTGAGAAACACCCGGTATGCTGCTACGGCTGTGGTGCAGTAGGGGTCTTCAGAAGCAACTGCAATGATTGCAAGGCCAAAGAATAGCCGCCTTTAGATGTATCCTTTCACACAGACGACCGGCTGGTGCTCGACCAGCCGGTCGTGTGTGTAAAAGGAAGTGAAGTCTGTACTCCTTGCTATGCAGGCTACTCGGTCAAGAGGTCCCGGGTTCGAATCCCGGTAGGAGCAAATGTTTGTATGATGAGTACGATCTCTTGTTTACGAGTCATGGATGTTTATATGTTTATTTAGTATATTTCTAATATTTATATACATATATTATTATCTTTATTTCTCCGTTATCTAGTATCCATAACACAAGCTCTTAATGATGCTTACTTTGGGCTAGATAACAGGTGTGAGTACATATATAAAAAAACCAGTTCAAACTACTATAGATGACCATGTGAAAATCCCCACTATTCAGATATCAATAAAAGATAAAACAATTGGTATTAAGTTTTCCTGAATGCCGGAGTCCGATTGAAGGAAAATATATCGGATAAAAAGCCTGGCTGAAAGCATTGCAATATTGCAACAATTAATAGTTTGCACTGTTAATGTTGTTAAAGAATCGTATCTTGCCTATTACGCTCACGCATCTCCACAATGCAACAGCAAACCGCACACTATAGGGAATTGACTTTCTTGAATCAGCGGGTATCACCCTTTATATGCCACAGCGTGTCTGATCGTTTATAGACGCGCCAGGAGAGGTGTTCCAGTTCTTGCAGCTAAAGAGTGAAAACAATATACCTAAAGTATAAGAAAAAAAATTTCGAAGACGACAGACAGTTAGTCTTTGACGATACATAATAAACATCTCCGTAACAGTTACTCCGTGAAAATTTTCAGATAATTACAGATTAGCTGTTTTGACTGTCGTTAATCATACTTATTAGAAATGCCTGGTACATGTGAAAAATATTCATAAAGCTGTCAGGAACTTTTCCAAAAATAAAATACTGCTGCTGCTGCTGCTGTTACAGAAGATTCAGATTTGTCAAACCCTAAACCTAGTTCTTCAAAACAAGATAATGTTACGATATCGAAATCTACCGTTAACGAACATCAACTGTTGCCTTCAACTTCAACGTCGTCGCCAATGGATACTAGCGAGATAAATACTAATAATTCTCAAACTGATCCAAAAATTGATTATGATAGGGGATTGTATTTTAAACGCCAAAGGTCAATTGAAAGTAGTTTTGGAGAAATATATGCATATACCTCTACTGGAGAGAAACTAAAAATAATAGTTATGCAATAACGTTCATGATCTGTAAAGACAATCATCCTTTTTCATTAGTTGAAAATGAATGTTTCAAGAATCTTTTGAAAGTTACAGCACCTCGCTACAAGATTCTTAGCAGATACTCTATGACACGCTGGTTAGATTAAAAATATGATCAACAGTTATGAAAAACAAATTATACGGTGTAGAAAATCTAACCTTAACAAGTGACGATTGGTCAGACCTACAAATGAGAAGTAACCTAGGTGTAACTGCTCATTTTGGCATCGGAATTGAATTTCATTCCGTAACTTTGGTTGTGTACCACTTAGATGAAAGACATTCGTCGGAATACATGGCACAAATGCTCACTAAAACATGTGAAGAGTGGGGATTCAATAGTGATAAAGTCACAGCAATAGTAACAGATAATGCTGCAAATATGGTAAAGGCTGTCGAAATTGCAATTGGGAAAAAAAACTACCATACTTTGCGCATACACTTAATTTAGTTGCTCAACATATTTTGGGAATTAAAGAATTACAGCTAATAATAACGAAAGTAAAAAATGTTGTTGTTTTCAAACAATGTTGTGTGGAAAGTAATTAGTTGCGTCAGCTGTTTCATACAAATTATAATATTTACAAGGCCTGTTTGCATGCAATAGCTGATTTTTTTTTTCTTAATTTTAAATTTATTTTTCAACAAATCGTGTTTAAGGTGACGAGCACTGCTACTTTCGTTTCTGAGAGCGTCCCCCTAACACCCTGAATGATTGTACGTTTTCTTGATTTATGAAATTCTGTAAGCGAAATTATGATTCGTCATAAAACAGCACCGCCGATGTTAACTGTTATGGAGTTGACAGTAATAACATCGCTTCTTAACATATTACGCCCACTGGAAGCAGCGACTAAAGAAATTTCTGGCGATATTTTTTTATTTAGCACGAGAGAAGGTGAAGAACAAGGAGTTGGCCGCCACCTGGACTTCCTACGGAAAGATCTATATCAAAAAATATGAAGGATCACTCCCGTTTCGCATCAATGAGAAGGCTGAGGAACTATGACTAGATACAGACACAATTATTTACCTTGTTATTTTACCGTTGTTCTTTTCACTGTTTTCGTTCAAATAATAATTAACATTTTCATCCTCCTATCTCGGAAAGAATATTTTTGCTCTTCGATGTCTAAGTGCAAAAGCAGTTTTTATTTAGTATTGTCTTACATTTTCGCGAGCACTACACATTTGAAATAAAACCAATTTACCGGATTTAACTCGCGTTTAATTAGATGTTACATTATTATTATTCACCCGACGTTTCGGTTTCAGTTTTTATTTATTTATTTATTAAAATCTCACAAAACAAGTTACAGTCAAAAACAAGATATTATTATATATTGAGTAATTGATCAAGACTATGACTCCAAACATGTGAGCATAGTATGGCAAAAGTTGTATGAAATATTGAGGGTTAGTATTATTAATTACTTAAAAGTAACTTAATAGCTATTGTTAAAAGTGTTATCTGACAATACAAGTTTATATGTAACTACTGATACATTTCATTTTCATTCCTTTATTTTTAAGACGTAATATATATGATCTTATAAGAGGCTCAAGATATTATTTGCTAGAGGATAAAGTAAAATTGAATTTAGAACATGGTGTGCACTGAGTTTGTGAATTCCAAACATGATTAAACCTCTTTACTTCTACCTCCATGGTGCCGAATTTAACATACAACCTTTTTTAACCTGTTAAAAACTCAGATTCGGCACCTTCTTATCACGACATATTTCTGAGGTTATTTCAAGTTTTATTAGCATAATGTCTGATTTCTATGATTTTATTGACTAACTTTCAAGTGAGTATATGTGCTAGATACAACTTTATTAATTTACCTAGATATTGTGATGCAAATATAATTATGTCATCCGACAGTGGTGTTTAATTTATACTTTATGATAAATTCCCTCAAGCACGCCTTTACCATTTCACTAAAAACTTGCCTTCCGGCCATAATAATTTTCAAACTGAACGCAAAAACGAATGAAATCAAATAAATCAAAATTTAGCATTGCAGTATTTGCACTCGACAGTTGAGTTGAATGACAAATAATGGCAGAACTGAAAGATACGTCACAGAAGTAGAACACAACCTCAGAGGAGGACAGCCCACAGATGAAAAAAGTGAACCATAAACATATTATCAACACTTTGCCAACATAATTATAAGAAATTTCATGACGTCATTCCTTCACTCAACCTCAACCCGACTTTACTGGAGTTTCCTTAGTGGAGGATGAAGCCGTAACTGAACATACCGATTTCAAGGATGTTTTTAAGATTTCCTTGAGGTGACTTCGACTAAGGTCGAGTGGAGGCGGTTTCGAGGAAACGTGTCTGCATATCGGTTTAAGTCTTATGACATTGCTTATATATATTTCCTGATTTATAGAGATGCACCTAAAAACCAATAATTAAAACATTACAGATACATTCACTCAAAAAAGTATCGGGAATGGATGATTTGTTTATGGTTCCAAATTCAAATTTTTTGTTTTTTTTTTGTTGTTGTTAGATTGGCACAACTGTTTTCCATTTTGGCGCGGAGTTTGAGTTGCATCTGTTATTTATATTAAACACAGTGCTGTTGTTAGTTATATAATATGTAGTGTGTATTGCGAATTTCATAATGGACAAAAACATCGAACAAAGAGTTTGTCTTACCGGCAGAGTTGGATTCCTTGTCAATATCAAAGGTGATTGATTGGTTGTCATATAGATGAAGTAAATCAATATATTACAACTTCAAGTCGCACACTTAGGCCCGCTTGCAGCAATTTTTTAAATCTAGATTTAGTGAAACAAAATCTCGATTTTAGCCTAAATCTTATTTTAATGTCTTTCACGTAATCGATTTAGCATAAATCTCGATTAATATTATATAAACATCAAACTAAAACCGGTATCTAGGTTGGTTTAAATTGTTAAATCTCGATTTTATGGACAAACGACAGACAATTTTTATAAATCTTATTGTACAGACAAGTATTAATCTGATTTTTTATGTGAAAGATGATAATGAAGAAATCGTGCAATATTTAGAAACGCCCGTTTTTTTTCTCGATGAGTATTCGTTAGATGTGATTTATATAACACATTACGAGAAGATGAATTTTTTAAACGATTCCGCCTGAGTAAAGACAGTGCATTATTCCTACTTGATAAAATTATTCATGCATTTCCACGTGAATAACTTCAAATAAATTTAATTGAAAACCTACCTACCTAAACTAACATAAAAAACTCCAAACAATTTATATTATATGTTTAGGAACAAAAATGCTATACCCCCGATGGACCAGCGTCTAATTATGCCACTGGTAGTCAATTGACTGCTTGTCGCGATGGAATTGAAGCTCACGAGTTAACCGCTCGTAGAATATTACATCGAGTGACACACGCAATCGTCTCCTTATATTCGGAGTTTATTAAAATGCCTGTCACTATTCATGAACAAAATAATGTTGTGGCAAACTTTTATGATATAGCAAAATTTCCTCGTGTTATTGGTGCCATAGATTGCACTAACATAAAAATGTTATCTTCAGCTAAGATTGTTTTAAAGATTCTGTTTCTTTTATATTTTTTGTTTTGAGTATAAAATAACTAGAGTACGCATACAGATATGTAACCTACCTATTACCTAATAATATTTTTTTCTTTTTACAAATAGGTGGTGATCATGCAGAAATATACATATAGGAATCGAAAAGGCTATTTTTCCACAAATACACAGTGATCAGAGCTCAGCTGATTTACGTTTCCTAAATGTAGTAGCCCGTTGGCATGATTCAGTACATGATGCCAACATCTGGGACAATGTGCACAAAAAAGAAACTTTGTTCAAGTAAGTATTAAACTCCATGTGAGTTAGGTATTTTATCTATGGTTTTATATGTGGTAAATTCATAACATTAATAACTGTTATACTATTAGACAGTAATTTTGAAGTTAATTCTTAACTAAATACTTTTAAATGTCTTTTGCTTGCAGGGAGCGTACAGTGACAAATTGATAGTAGGGGATCGTGGTTATGCCCAGACCATATACACAATGACACCACTGCCTGAAAAACTTTATCAAGAATCCCAAATAAGAACTCGAAATATAATAGAGCGTACATTTGGGATTTGGAAAAGACGATTCCCTATTCTTTCAAAGGGAATCAATCTCAGGTTACGAAGAGTACCAGGTAAAACTATATCCATAGTACCTATTAATAAGTAATAGTTAGAATCAGGGACCGGAACCGCTTACCTTTAAAAGGGTATTTGTTGGGGTTTTTCATAGACTTGTTTTAAAAAACCCTATCCAATAGGTAAGCTTTTCATAGACTTACCCCAACGAATGGCTGAACCAAATAGATACAGTTAGTTCTAATAAGCACTTACCACTCACTGAAACCCCATATTAGGCTTACCCTTTAATGGTTTCAAGAATTCGATCAAGACATTTTAATCTCTATGTGGAACTTATTCGTCATATTATTGCGCTATTTAGCTAGACGATAGGCTCTTGGTTACTACTATTTCTTTTTTATGTAAGATTTTGATAATGGGACTGTCTGGGACAGTCTTTACAAATTGAGTAGTAGTATAATTTATTTTGTTTCAGTTCTAAGTTCTGGAAGTACGACAAAGAAAAGAGCCACTAAATTTCTTCGTACGTGATGTTGAGGTGGAGACAGTGAATTGATGACTCCGAAGACCGGCACGCGTGCTCCTGAGGAGGAAGGGGGAAGGTGGGATAAGGTCAAATAGCTCTTCAGAGCACTCTCCGTGATATAGTCGATAGAAGGCGCTAAGCGACGCAATGTCTCGACGCAATTGCAGAGGCTCAAGGTTGTTCGTGACCTCTACATCGCCAACGATACGGACAGCACGACGATGCAATATGTCCTGGGCATCGAGTAGGTACTTGGCGGAGCCATCCCACAAGTGCGAGCAATATTCATAATTGCAGGCATAATTGGTCAGGCGTAAAAACGCGGCAACAAGTGGCTCAACGACACGCAGTGCAAAAAGATTAAAATAAAAATATGAGAGCATTAAAAAGGCCACGAAGAAGAAGATGTCTTCTCACAGACAGGAACTTTATCGCACAGGTGGCGGGCCAGGGCCATCAGCTCCTGAATTTGATGAGGTGGAGGAAAGAGTAATAGCGATTTGTTCAAACATAACAGGGTTGGAAGACGCAATGATAGTGACAATATTTCAGGTAAGAACTTGTTATTGTTTCTTTTCATTTCCCAAGTATCTAAAGCAAAATATGATACTCTCCTTATTTTTCAGATATAATCCAGGTCGCATCAGTTCCTCAGAAAATTGACTTTTCTCAGGATGATGATCATGATATAAAATTAAAAACAGTACAAGAAACAGTTGAACATAGTGAAATACAGATCGTGGAGTTGAGCCAAGAGCCTGAGTTGTCAAGTAGATATATTATGTATTTTCTAATATTGTGATATTATTATTATTAACATTGAAGTTGAATTATTTTAATATTAGCGAATTGTTATATAGACTCAGGCTACAAACTATTCTGTGTGGCAACAAAAAACTTGTCTTTTTTAGATTACAAGTTGAATGAAAGCTCTGGTCAAAATGCAGAACCAGCAATTAATGGCACTGAGAATGGTGAAGGTACATTTTTATAATTTTAATTTTTTTAATTCAGTTACAGCGAGGCTAGATGAATTAAGTGCTGCAAGACTAGAACTTGTGCGCCTTCAACAAGAGATAGCTGTGAAGGAACATTCTTTTGTTGAAGAAGAACATGAGTTGAAAATGACACACCTACGAAATGAAGAAATAAGAAAACAAGAATTACATAATTTAATGCTAAAATCAATTCAACACAAGGATGTAGTGTAAATGACGACGTTTGACGACGTAAACAATGCGCTATCTCAAGTAATGAATTGGTTTACTGTGAACAATTTACAACTGAATGCAAAGAAAACTAAATGTATTAAATTTATTTTACCTAATGTTAGGGAAGTGGATACAAACATTAAATTAAATAATCAGTCGCTAAATTTAATTCAATCCACCACGTTTTTAGGCATTACAATCGATGCGAAACTCCAGTGGAACCCTCACATCACAACACTTTGTAGTAGACTTAGCTCCGCGGCTTATGCTATTAGAAAAATAAGGCAATATACTGATATTGCCACGGCGCGCTTGGTTTACTTTAGTTACTTCCATAGTATTATGTCGTATGGTATTCTTCTGTGGGGTAAAGCAGCAGACATTGAAACAGTATTTATCTTGCAAAAACGTGCAATTAGAGCAATCTACTGCCTTGCTGCTCGAACATCTCTTAGAGACTTATTTAAAGAAATAGATATACTAACAGTGGCTTCTCAATATATTTATGCTTGCATAATTTTTGTACGTCAAAATTTAAATTCCTACTTAAAACACAGCGATGTACATGCATTAAATACAAGAAATAAAAATAAGTTGATCTTACCGTCTCTAAGACTGCATAAAGTTTTTAATACTTTTATGGGTCAAAGCATACTTTACTATAACAAGATTCCTAATAACGTACTAGACTTGCCATTTGACAAATTTAAAATTCACATTAAGAAAATTCTAACGTCCAAAGGTTACTATACTATTAACGATTATATAAATGACAAAAATGCTTGGTTGTAACTTATAATGTCATATAGTTATTTCCACCAATAGCATTTCATTGATTTTGTGGTTGCTGGAAGATGTCATGCTCTCTATTAGTTTCTGCGGTGGTGGCGTCGTGTGCCGGGTCGCTCCGTTCCCTATGATATGGTTGAGCGGAGCGATGGCTGGCACATGCGTCATACTTGTGAACAGGTGCCACTAGTGGAAATGGTCATCTCTAAGCTTCCTAGATTTTGTAATAATTTACCTACATATTCATCAATAGTATAATTTTTGAGGGATTTTTGAGGTATATGGCATTATAGGATATTATATATAAAACAATACAATTATTATTGTAATGACGTGCTCAGACAAGTGTTTAAAATTAATGAAAGATGTTTAGCTTTATTAGGTCTTTGTATATTAATTGTTGACCTTTGTGTATTGTAATACCTATATTGTGATGGTGCATTATCGGACAGCCTTTAAATACAGTAAATATTCTTATCATTCGGTACTTTTGGTACTTTAATATACCTTATTTTATACTCTGTGCGACACTGCGCTGCTAAATACTATTACTGTGTAATTAAACATTGTAACTTAATGATTGAAAAGAGTGACTACACGAGTTTGTTGCCGGAATCTTCTCGGTAGTTCAACTTTTGGAACCGGTGTAAATTCAGACAGACTGACAGACAGACTGACTGACGGACAGACAGACAGACTGACTGACGAACACACGGACCGACAGACAGACCGATAGACAGACTGACATAACATTCTTAGCTTACGTAGATCCAGATAAGACAGAGAGACAAACATTATGAAATTGTTAGTTAGTTAATATTAGTTTTATGTGATAGACTTAAGGGTTTTTTTGTTGACGATTCGAAAGTGCTTCTTGGGGGCCTAATTGAATAAAGATATTTTCATTTTCATTTTCAATGTTTTTTTTTTAATTAAACAATAATTTAAATTTTGGCTATGAAAATTAGTGGTTATATTTATTTATTCAATTTAGGTACATCAATTAAATATAGTCAATCAATAAGCAGTCAGCATCGTTTCATAGTGATTCAAAATATTCAAGCATAACATCCCTTGTGTTAGAGGTACTGTAATTTATTTCCTCGTTGTCGGCATATACTGGTGGAAAGACTGGCTGTTGTGGTATCAATACCTCGGGGTCTTGAGGTGGCTCTCCCTCATTTTGACTGCAAGCCAAATTATGAAGTATGGCTGCGCTTACAATCACATCTTGAGCTAGAGGTATTTTACACCTAAGACCAATACTTAGAACAGGGAATCTTCTTTTCCAAACACTAAAGCACCTTTCTATCACATTTCTACTCCGGATATGAGATTCATTGTGTAACTGTTCAGTTTGGGTACGGGGATTGCTGAGTGGTGTTAACAAATAACTATTTAAAAATAGCCGCTGTCACCAAGCACAATACCATTACCAAAGTCACCGTTATCACACCTATATTTGGCAGCTGAATTATTAAATATTAAACTGTCGTGACTTGAACCCGGCCACCGAGCCACAATGTCTACAAATTGCAAGTTAGCCGTACACATAGCCTGTACATTTAAAGAAAAAAATCCTTTGCGATTTCTATAGTTTTCTGCAGTATCTCCTCCTGGTGATATTATTTTAATATGAGTACAATCTCCTCCTCCTCTTTGGGGTGGAGCATGGGAACGTTTAATCCGAAGTGTTAAAACTTCCCTTCGTGTTATTTTGAACGAGCGCGCCCCCCGGGATTAAACATTGAATACTCTGAGGGCCTTTTTCCTGTCAAGCGGGTGTGCGTCCGCATGCGGGTTACACCCGCATGCGTGTCACACGGGTCATACATTCTTATTTATGAGGATAGTGTATGCAGGCCATCAGAAGCCTGATGAATATAAAAACTTTGCATTCTTCGCGAGTCAGTTTTAACGAATGGCCTCTAGTAGCAATAGCACTTTGATTAGCTTTTTCAACAATCAAGTCGATCAAATCATCATCAATATATTCTTGCACATATTTAGCTAGATTAGACTCATCTTGTATAATTGAAAGTAAGTATGACGGTTCTTGCACTTCTGGCAATAGTACATCAAAAGGTCTACGAGACCAAGAAGCTGCACCAACTGGTCTACCAACTGTTCTTAGAACACCACCGTGAGTGCATACACCGCGTCGAATTCTAGACCTAGTACATCGTGTAATACGACATCATCGGCTCCGACCAGATCTTGGTCTTCGCACCCTAGCTAGACCTCTGACTGGACGCTGAGTAGGCTCATCTTCTTTATCCTCAGATTCATCGTCACTACTCGGTGAATTACTGTCGTTACGTGGTGAAGATGACCGAGAACGGGACTTCTCTTCGTGAGGCTCTTTGTAAGAAGGATTTTCATCATCACTGATATCTTCAATTTCGAAGACGTCGAAGAGATCAGCCATTTCGTCGTCTTTTAACCCGTCAAGCATGAGATTCCAGACACAATTGATTTTTCTATTGTCATCGCCCACCGGTGGTATATTGCCGCTTTACAGATACTAAAAACAAGAAAGAAACGTTTCAACGCTTCGACCGGATGTGCTTTATGTAGGAAAAATTACGCAGTTATAAATAATGTTCTACAACCGAACAGTCTTTATACAGAACAAAATTATTTAAGCTACAGTACACAAAAAACGAAGTGACAAGAGGCTCAAAAAACTAATTATTATTGTTAAGCAATATTTAACATCAATATGAAACTAATTGTAAACTGACAAATGCTAAAATAAAAACAGTATTTTAATTTTACTTACCTCGCAAATCACGCGCCGCCATTGTTGTCGACAAATGACCGAAAATTTCGGAAATGAGTGAAGTTATTGCTTACTGTCATGTGTCTAAAATAGACCAATCACAGCTTACATTTTCCTATGATCTACTGATGTCAAAACAAAATTATACAATGAAAGAAATTTAAATTTTAAGGCCTCTGTATTTTGTACTTTGTATAGGCGAAAATAGTCAGACGTAACGGTCTAGCCTATTTTATCCTTTGTGAGGGGCGTTAGGTGCCAGGAGGATAGAACACCTCTGGCACCATCTTAAACGTAAGGTTCGATCTCGAGATCCAGCTGCTTCGACTCTACAGGAGCTCCAAGACACGGTGATTGAAGAATGGGGGCTTATCCCTCAAGAAAAACTCCTGAAGTTGGTGAGGTCTATTACAATAAAACGGCAACTTCATACTTTAACCCCTATTATTATGCAAGCTGTTGACACTTGTTACAAGGCCGTTTGGGCATTAAATGCAGAATACTCAAAAGATTCAAATGTGGTGTGGTATCTATTCTTTATTTTAGAGTATAACTTTAATTCCAAACCTAACGAATTTTAATTTGTTAAAAGTTGGTATATTCAATCTTATTATAAGTCGGTTTTATAACCTTAACCTTAGTAAGTAAAAGTGCCACCACACCCGTTAATATACTAAAATATTGCTTTGCAGCGCAAAACGATATATTTCTGGACAAGACATTGGAAAGAGTCCGGCGATATATCAGCCCACCACAGGCAGTTGTATGTAAGGGCTACAACAACATCGGCACAAGATGAGGCAAGTGGCTGCACATAGTGCTTACCCTTTTTTAAGTACTAGAGCCAGTTCATCGCTACATAATGTATGTATAACCTAAATTTTTAAAATTCTCCAATGCTAATTTAGTCATATCCATAAAACAAAATAGTAAGTTCTTTATGGAATATTTGTTTTCCACTATCTTGATTTTATTTTAATTTTAGTGCTGGTATGTACCTAGTATTGTTTAAGTAAATGAGGAAATATATCTAAGTCTACATTTACAATTATTTGTTTCAGTTTTCTCTAGACACGGTAAGAAGTCGGCTTAAAGAAGTGGGACAAAAATGCAGGAGCCCTGCAAAAAAAATAGTTTAAATGACCACCATAAAGAGGCTAGTTTTAGCTTTTTCTTGGGATTTTATAATTTTGATTTTTTATAATAACATAGTCATTTTTGTAGATAAAAAAACATTTCGTACAGATAAAGATGGGCGTAAAATATTGTGTTCAGCTTAGGGTTTTGGGGGTGGATAAGCTCAATGGACCCTGGCGAACTCGTAGAAATAAGTGAGAGGATGAATGGGGATGTATTGGGGAATATTAAGATATCTTGAAGGAAGTATTGCTCCGAACTGTAAGAGCTAGTTACCCGGAAGGACCTATATACCTCTGCAAGCACAACTTCAGAATTCACACCTGCAGATTTGTTCAGCAGTGGTTAAGGTCACAACGTAACATAGTTGTATTGACATGGCCTGCAAACATGGCCTCAATCCAATTGCGAACCTTTGGGGTCAGGTGGTTCTCAATTAGGATGCCTCAGAGATAAGAAATATTGATTATTGATAACTTGCGTCGTGAAGCCCATGAGGCTTTGGAGCTGATGAGATATGTCGGGATATGTGCTGGAACGTGGTAACTGGAAATCATTCCAGTCAAATAACACAACAAAACTGCAACAATCTAAAAACCAATTTAATGCCGTTTTAGATGCAAACGGTGGTCCAACAAAATATTAATATATTTGATAACATTAATAAAAAATAAAAATATATATTTTTAAAACAAATATTAGGTTGGGCAAAAACTCTTTTCGCATTATAGTATTTATGAACTTGTAATAAAATCTCTTTGGCTGTACTATTTGTATCTGGCTGGTTTTGGTATTTGGTATTTTAAAAAAGATATTTTTTTTTTTTTGAAAAATATCAAATATTTGACGATTGCCAAAATGGATTTCGAAAAAACCGCTCGACAGTGTTAGCTGTATATAAGTATGTAAACGAAATTATTAAAATATCAGATACTAAACAATACGCAGTGGGCGTCTTATTGGATATGACGAAGGCATATGATAGAGTTAAACATAGCATTTTATTAAATAAACTGTACGCGTTAGGTATACGCGGCTCTGCACATAAATGGTTTGCTTCGTATTTAAAGGATAGACAGCAATACGTTGAGATTGAACATTTTGATACCACCACTAAATATATCTCAAAGGTGCGCTCTGATTGTGAAGTGATACACGGATCAATTCCTCAAGGAAGTGTTGTCGGGTGTCTGTTGTTCTTAATTTATATTAATGATCTGCCTAAAGCCATACACGAAACCTGTGTCTTATTTGCCGACGACATATCCCTGCTTACCTCAAGTAAAAACGGTAGCGATATTTATGAAAAACTTAGTTTGCTTCTCACAAAAACTACAGACTGGTTAAATGATCACAATCTCGAAATTAATTATTCTAAAACAAAATTAATGACTTTCTATCCCCATCAAAAAACAGCTTTAAACTTAAAATTTAATTATTTTGGTAGAATAATAGAAACCGTTAAAGAATTCAGATTACTCGGTATAGATATAGACACTCATTTAAATTGGAAAGCTCACGTTGGTGGAGTTCATTCCAAGCTATCAAGCTTCTCCTATGCTCTGCGCGAAATAAAAAAGACGACGAACATAGAAACGGCAATTACCACCTACTATGCATACGCGCACGCTTGGTTGAGCTATGGAGTCGTTTTGTGGGGCAATAGTACAGATGCAGCCTCTCTTTTCATCTTACAAAAGAAGCTGATCCGAATCATAGCAAATATAGATCAGACTGACAGTTGTAGACCATATTTTCGTAAATATAGAATATTAACCTTGCCTTGTTTATACGTATTGGAGATATGTAAATTCATTAGAAAACATAAACAGTTTTATACAAAACGTGAAGACGTACCAAGTAAATACTCAATACGGCATAAAAAGAAATTAGTAGTACCAACTTCCCGATTGAAATTAAACTCTAAAAGTACGTTTAGCTTTTCTATAAAAATATATAATAAATTACCCGACAATTTAAAAGCTGAAAATAATGACAAAATATTTATAAGACAATTAAAACAACTCTTGACAAATAAATGCTATTATGATATTAATGAATTCTTTATTGATAATACAAACATAGGATACTGACAATAAAAATAAATTTACATTGAAGTATATATAATGGTAATTTTGTTTTTTAAGTATAATATACAATAAGACATAATATAAAATATGATTTTACCCGACAATCTAATGAATGAATATAATAACAATATACTTTTATGACATTGATAACAATTCATGACTAGTAAATGCTATTATAAATATATATTTTTATTGATGATATTTACTATAAATTCAATTGGATTATTATTTAATTTATTTTATTGATATTTATATAATATTTAATTAATTGTAATGATAATTTATTATGAAATAGTTTAAATATAGAACAATTTATTGATTCGTGTAATTACATAGTACGTTTCCTCTCTCCTAGTCCTTACATTGCGTGCCCGTCAGGGTCCATAATACTGGTCTAACATTCTATGTAACATCCTATGTACATTATGGTTTGGCAATAAATATATAAAATAAATAAAAAAAAAAATTCCAAATTCAAATTAGGAAAATGTGTGTTTTTCATTTGTTTTTTGTACTGTCAAGATGACTGAATCTAATGAAGAAATTCGATACATTTTAAAATTTTACTACAATAAAGGTAAAAATGCAACGCAAGCCGTGAAAAAAAATTGCGATGTTTATGGACCTAGTGCAGTGTCTGTGAGAGTAGCACAAATTTGGTTTAAGCGTTTTCAATCCGGAAATTTTGATGTCAAAGATGCACGTCGCTCTGGTCGCCCTATTACGGATAAAATTGATGCCATTTTTGAAAAACTGGAGCAAGATCGGCATATCAGTAGTTACGACGTAGCTGAAGAACTGGGAATTGACCACAAAACAGTTTTAGCGCATTTAAAAAAAATGGGTACACCATAAAGCTCCATATTTGGGTACCCCACGAGCTCACTGAAAGAAACCTAATGAACCGTGTACTCATTTGTGATTCTTTATTACGACGTAATGAAACCGAACCATTTTTGAAGAAGCTGATAACTGGTGATGAAAGGTGGATCACGTACGACAAGATCGTGCGAAAAAGGTCGTGGTCAAAGGCCGGTCTGGCTTCACAGACTGTGGCGAAACCCGGGTTCACTCGCAACAAGGTGATGCTGTGTGTGTGGTGGGATTGCAAGGGCATTATTCATTATGAGCTGTTACCACCAGGCAGGACCATCGGTTCTGAACTCTACTGATGAGATTAAAGCAAGAAGTTGAGAGAAAGCGGCCGGAATTAATCAACAGAAGGGGTGTGGTTTTTCATCATGATAACGCTAGACCTCACACATCTTTAGCCACTCAGCAAAAATTAAGAAAGTTTGGCTGGGAGGTGTTAATGCATCCGCCGTATAGTCCTGACCTTGCACCTTCAGATTTCGACCTGTTTCGCTTTCTTCAGAATTCTCTAGGCAGTGTCAGGTTAACATCACGAGAGGACTGCCAAAACCACTTGTCGCGGTATTTTGATCAGAAGCCCCAAAATTTCTATAGCAATGGGATCATGTCCCTACCTACAAGATAGCAAAAAGTTATCGAACAAAATGGTACCTACATACTTTAGTGAAATGTAAATAAACTATATTAAAAAAATGTTTTGAATTTTCTTAAAAAATGCGAAGAAACTTTTTCCCCAACCTATTATATCATTCCAGTTGCCCAATAGCGTAAACATAATTATATTTCAGCTTTTACAACAACCATCTAATGCGACTATATTCCATATTTCTGAGGGAGTCTGGTGCTGTTTAAAGTCGCGTATTTTATTTACTCCCTTACATCTGAGTGACTTTTCAAATAGTTTTCCTGATTCATCACTCTATTACATTTTTATTCTTACCGGGGCAGCCTTCATCTCACCTTATGATAGGTTTAAAGACGGAAGCGAGCTACACCCAGATTCCTCAACCACATAGGAACTACTTCCAATTGCCGGAACACAGCAAGGCTGTTAACATTAACGTTAGCGGCAGATTTAGGTAACGTGATGGTAGCTAAACAGGTGGACATCGGTAAAGTCCTACCACCAACCAATCCGGGCAGAAAATTTCTACCCCCCATGGAAATTGGACCGCGGACCTCTAGATCTGAAGTAGGTAGTCTCAACCACTGGACCACAGTGGCTGTTACATTTTCTATGTTTTTGCAAGTATGTAGCAAGTATTATTGTATGATAAATGTTGAATTAATCAAACAGTACTTTCTAGGAAAGTCATGAGAAAATCTATAATTTACCAAAAAACCATATGACGACCGCCTGGCCGAGTGGTCTGTACCCCAGGCTACTCGGCCAAGAGGTCCCGGGTTCGAATCCCGGTAGGAACAAATGTTTGTATGATGAGTACGAACATTTGTTTACGAGTCATGGATGTTTATATGTTTATTTAGTATATTTCTAATATTTATATACATATTATTATCATTATTTCTCCGTTATCTAGTATCCATAACACAAGCTCTTGATGATGCTTACTTTGGGCTGGATAATAGGTGTGAGTGTATAAATATTAATATTATTATTATTATTATTATAGCATAAGATTAATTCCTTTTTGCATAAGGACGTAAAATATTATTGGAAAGCCCAAACGCATCATCAGCCACAAGATAAAATGGCATGTTTTTACCGTTATCGTCATGGGGCAATATTCTTCCATTCGGAATGTTCAAACTATTTTCCTCTAATCTTATTCCCATATTTGAGTTTATAAAAACACTTGAATCGCAAGAACCTCCATATTCACCAACATCAACATAAATAAATGCACTTTCGCTTGTTATTGAGTCTATTGTTTGTCCCACGGTGATTAATTTTGCGGAATTAGCCGTAGCGCAGCAAACGGACAGAGAGCTGACGAAGTTGTTATCGCAAGCTAGCGAACGATTGCAATTTAAGCGAATTGTTTTGCCAGACTGTCGCCATGAAATCATACCTGTAGAGTTTAGGAAAAAGGCATTCCGCGCAGTGCATGATCTATCTCACCCTGGAATTAGAACAACTAAGAAGATAGTGTCTGTGTGACGTCTAAGTATTTATGGCCAGGTATGAATGCAGATGTAAGAAAATGGTCTAAAACCTGTATTCAGTGTCAACGATCGAAAGTAATTAGGCATAAGGTATCAGGATTAGGACAATATGAACATAGTGGTCGTTTCGACCACATTCATGTAGACCTTATAGGACCGATGCCCATTCCGGAAGAAGGTTATAGATACTGTCTAAAAATAATAGATAGAGCTACGGGTTGGCCTGAAGTTTTTCTACTGAAAGATATTAATATGCAAAAACAGTTTCCAAAACGCTCTATGAGGGTTGGGTATTACGATATGTCTGTACTGTAAGGATCACAACCGACCAGGGCAGGCAGTTTAAAAGTAGTTTATTCAATGAGTTGATAAAGTACTTAAAACGGTTACGAACCACCGCCTACCACCCGCAAAGCAACGGGGCAGTGGAAAGATTCCAACGTACGCTGAAAGCAGCGCTCATGGCCCGGAGTGACCATGGTTCTTGGGCCGAGGAGCTATCTAACGTGTTGTTTGGGTTACGAGCAACACCCAGGAATGGCACGGGACTTAGTTCCGCCGAATTAAATTTTGGTAAAACTTTTGGGTTGCCCGGAGACTTTTACGATAGTAATAGCACGAGAGCGAGCGATTCGTATTAATATGCAGGGGAAATTCGCGATATCATACAAAAGCTTAAACCAAAGTTTTTGAAACAAAGAGACTCGCGAAAGATTTTTGAACATTCAGATTTGAATACATGTTCACACGTTTTCGTACGAGTCGATCTAGTTAAAAAATCGCTACAACCTGCCTACGAGGGCCCGTATCGAGTCATAGGAAGGTTAGGATTTTTTTTTATTTCACAAATACCCGGCAGAGAAGTGAAGTCCTCTTAATTAACGAGTGAAAATTCTATTTATATGTTAATTGCATGTTTTGTTGTATAATTATAATAGTTATACTATAAATTATCTAACATAACATAATATTCACTTATATTTAATATTCAGGACTCTTAAATCTGAATCAGACATGTCTGAGAAAATTACTTTGTCCGTGCTTACCAAATTTATATAATGGTGACCGAGAATCGCTGTCCGCGTTTCTCACAAACTGCGACAATGCCATGTCATTGGCAACAGCAGATCAATAAAATGTTCTCTGCAAATTTATCATCTCACAACTTGAAGGCAAAGCCCAAGTAATCTGTAGCTGAAAAACATTTTCTAATTAGGATGAAATTAAAATATTTCTCAGAAGCCCATTTGGTGAGAAAAAACACGCGACACATTTATTGGTGGACTTGCAAAATTGTAAAAAATTAGGCAACGAAGACGACACTAAATATTCTCTTAGGATTGAACACATTTTAACTAGGTTACAAACAGAATCTGTTTGTCTGCTATTGACAAGTTGGATAAAAATACTGGTATCTGCACTAAAGATATGAGAGGTTTTCACCAAAATCATCAAACTATTATAAATGTTGCAATGAAAGAGACTGTAATCCGTCATGTAAAAAGTTTTGCGCCAGTTGAAAGTCATTACACGCGCAAAGCCTCCAATAAATTGTATGTAGACAATGAGTTATCTTTTAAAAAAATGTACGAACTGTATATTGCATGGTGTAAAGAGCTTAATATTACTGAAAATGTAGCTACTTCTGTAAGACAATACAAAGATATTGTTAACAAAGAACTAAAATATTGCTTTTCATGTACCAAAAAAGAACCAGTGCGATATATGTCATGCAATTAAAAACAATACCTCACCGACCGACGAAGACAAACTGAAGCATAACTCACATATTAATAATAACAAGAAACTTGTCAGGGTATTAAAAAACGGAGATAACTGGAAGCTCAGTCTAAAAATGAAATTTGCACGGCCATGTTTGACTTCCAAAAAATAAACAACACTCCACATGGAGAAATTGGTGTGCTTTATTATAAAAGAAAAATGACAGTATCTATTTTTAAAATTTTTGATAATTTGCCGCCGGAACTGGTGGTGTGACGAAGATTTAGTAACTGCACTCCTCAGTGGTTTCCCTTTATTTTTTTACAATTCAATGTTAATCCATTCAATGAATCAAAGAGGTCATCAAAAAGTGACACAATTTCAGCTGTGTTTTGCAAAGTAGGGCTAACTTTTTTCCATCGGTGTAATTTGCTGCAATGAAATGTAGTCTTGTTAGTGTTATAATTAAGGTACAGTAATCTACGTAAGATGAGACTGGTAAGGAGACATCGGTGCCTACTTTAAAAAAATGGCTAACAATTTTAAAAAGTTACATTAGAATTTAGAAATTTCTTCAAACAAAAAATATAAAAATTATGCGCCCGCGCTATTTCAATTCAGATCCAATTGAAAATTTCTTTGGAAAGGTGCGGGCGTATAATTACCGAATAAATAACCCTGATTGCCTGTTGGAATCTGTTTACATTGTCTATGTTTAAAAAGTAAAAACTAATGTCATTACTAAGTCATATCCGTTTCCTGTATTACTTTTACCTTTTTCTGGCTGTCAGGTAGCGTCATGGTGTTACGATTAATTACATTTACTTTCCTAATAAATCTATTATCTACAAGGCTAGTCTTCTTATTTATAACGAAGCGCAATATTTCGATAGGTCATGGGCCCAGAAGCCTATTAAGCCAGATCGGCAAAGAATAGTTTACAAGAAGTAAAACAGAGTTTGTGTGTTGAAAAAAATGGCGTCGTCCACCACGCCGGTTCCAATTCCAATTTTCACAGGCGAAAATTATAGTAATTGGTTATTTCGGCTACAATGTCTATGAGAAGAAAAACATTGCAGAGAAACTTTACGGGACGAAGTAACACCTGAAAATAAAAAGGAATTTAGAGAAAAAGATGTCAGGGCAAGAAATTATATTGTTCAAAGTTTGTCAGATAAATACATAGAATAAGTTAAGAAAGCAAATACAGCCAAACAAATGATAGAAAATCTAGAAAGGGTATTCAAGAGGAAAAGTGCTTTATCACAACTATACATTAGGAAAAAGTTGTTGTCTTTAAAATGCAAGGTTAATGAAGATTTGAATGACCATTTTAATAAATTTGACACTTTATTAAATGAAATGGATGGAACACTCACCGAGGAAGATAAAGTGTGTCATTTACTGCTTTCGGTGCCAGATATATATGAGTCAACCATAACTGCCATGGAGGTCATCACATAATCTAAGGTAAGTTTAATATTAGTGGTAATATTAAACTTACCTTAGATTATGTGAAAAACAAACTACTGGATGCGGAGCTAAAGAACAAAAATAATAGCAAGTCAAATACAGACGTCAGCTACAGCTTAACAGGTAGTCAGCTAAAGTGATTCAATTGTGATGAAACTGGTCACTTTGCAAGAGAGTGTCCGAAGCGATCGGCCAATCAGTTTTATAGAGGCAGAGGAAGAGGAATCCGAGGAAGAGGTTTCAGACAAAGAGGTCGAGGTCATAGAGGAAATGGAAAAGCCACACTTGCTATGGACAACTTTACTTTGCTCGCTTATGCTGGTAGTGCATCAGGAAAAGTCAACGAAGAAAGTATAATGTTTGCTATTGACTCAGGGGCTACATTTAACATGGTTAATGATAAATATGAATAGTGTTAAAGAAATAAATAATATAAAAATAAAAGTCGCAAATGGAGAAATAATAACAGTAAATAAAAGAGGTATACTTACACTCATATCAAAAGAAGGACATTTGGTGACTATAAACACATTAATAGTAAAGAATCTTGCACAAAATTTAATATCAGTTATGGATTTAAATGAAAAGAATTTAGATGTTATATTTAAGAAGAATACTGCAAGCATAATTAAGCCAAATGGTAAAATGTTACAAGCTAAATGTAGTGGAGGTTTATTTATTATTGACTTTAAACTAAAAGAAGGCAAAGCATTGAGTACATCTACAGAAGACAAAAGTAACTTATGGCATAAGAGATTCAGTCATTTGAATCATCAGGGATTAAGAATACTAGGACTGCCAACTAGCAATAATAAATGTGAAATTTGCATGAAAGCAAAGGCAACTAGAAACCCATTCACTGACACAAGAAGCCCAAGATCTACAAAAATAGGGAAACTATTCATAGTGATATAGGAGGTCCTGTTTCAGAAGATACATACAGAGGAGAAAGATATTTCCTAACAATAATAGACGACTATTCACATTTCACTGAAGAAATGTGAATAGTCGTCGTTTATTGAAAAATAAAAGTGAAGCAGGAGGAAAGCTGATTGAATATATACAAAGAATGAAAACTCGGGGAATAAATGTACAGAGAATAAGGACAGACAATGGTACTGAATTTAAAGGAAATTTAAAGAAATATTGTTTAGATAATGGAACAAGACAAGAACTAACATGTGGGTACACTCCTCAACAAAATGGCGTTGCTGAGCGCATGAATAAAACATTAATGGACAGAGTTAGAGCTCTATTACTAGAAAGTAACTTGCCTAAAAATCTTTGGGGAGAAGCATTGATGTGTTCAACATATACACTCAATAGATCACCTACCAGAGTACTAAATGGGGAGACACCAGCCAGTATACAGGGTGTACCAAAACTACAAATAAAGTGAAAAGGGTGTAAATGGGTCCCTTGTGTAGAGTTTATTACCAATGTATGACAACTGTAGTATGACATTATTACATGCTGAAAAATTAATTATTTTTGATAAAATAATAAAATAATCGACATTAAAGCCCAGCTCTATTCTAAGTTCATTCCCCCTAACAGGCGTAGGTAAATACCTCCTACTCTTAGAAACTTTTCTACTCCTGGTAGCTAATATTTATTTGATCAAATATTAAACTAAAATAAATAACCTATAATTCCTCAATTCTAGTATTTATTTTACTAGGCTAAGTACAAAAAAGATAAATAGATATTAGATAACTTTACTGAATACTTTACAAGAATATTAAGTGAGTGAGAATCAAGATAGGTATGAGTCAACATAAAAACCACAAATAAATTTTAAAGTTGTATTGAAGTAACAATCTGAGTAGGTAGGTTCTATCTACTTGATAGCTCAGATGAATAAACTAAGGTTTTAAGCCGTAAACCAAAAATTGAGTAGGAATGTATTTATCACACACAAGAACCCGTAAGATCGATAAATGTGGTTAAAAATTTATCACGGATCAATCAATTAGTTACTATGTAATTGTACTAGCACTATCCTACCATTTAGAAATAAAAAAACAACTTACCTCGTACTAGAAACACTTTTTTCATACAACAACGCAAGATGACAAGCAAGCTGACGGCTCACCTAACAAGCGGGGCCACTTAACTCAATCAACACAGCTTTACAGTTCACATGAATATCTTACACAACAACATAACACTTACAACATAGCCCTAAGATTAGAGAAGCAGTTCAAAGTGTACCTACTCCTCCTTGCTGCCTCAACAACGACGGCCGTCGTCGGGACGGACACGGCCTGTGTCGCATTTCGCACCATATTATCGTCATCGTCCTTGTAATCAATGCCAACATACCTACTCATGGCATACACATAGCATTATCTCGCAATATCTAATAAGAATAACGACGATCAGAGATAAAATTATACGCGACTAAACTTTATGAACATATGATCAACTGAGCTCTGAAACAGATGAGGTGACACTGACTGACGAGCCGGCAAAGCGGGAAGCGGCTTTGAAATAGGTAGTCTACGCGCGCCGCTCTGCGCCGCTGTTTTTTCCTTCTGCGCATGCGTACGGGGAATGACAGGGATTGTCAACATTTAAATAGTTTTTTAGTTTAGTAAAATTATTTTAGGTATGGATCGCAATAAGTAATTTAAGTATTATTGTATTATTGTGCCCAATAAACTTTTTTCTATTCTATTCTATTCAATAAACAACTTTGACTTTAGTATCATTATAACTATTGGGTCTAAGCTAAGGCTGGTACCAAAAAATAATAGTTATGACGAGAACAATACAAGGTTTTCGTTTTCGTTAAGAGGGTTATTAGAGCGCTGTTCGACTTAAATTGCATTTAATTATCGTGGCAAGCAAGAGCTATTTAATTTAATGTTAAGATGATTTTCCGGAGTGAATCTTCTGTATTTGTACTATTATGTATCTGTGGTATAAGAAGTAGTGTACCATAATTACGCCAACGACGCAATCAAACCGTTAAATGCTTGTCTTGCATTCGAAGCCCAGTAAGATCCATTTTTTCAACGTTAAAAAAGTAGGTTACAAAATAAGTAAAAACATATCCAAGCGAGCACGGTCGCAAACACTACCTCTTTTTTTCATGTTGGAAAAACCTTTTATAGGTACCCTGACGTGATAAGGGGCCACGCCAGGGTTATGTCGGAGTCCTGCCTAAGACCGCAGTATACCGACTAAAAAACCAACAGTATCCCGGAAGCGCTCATGCCAGATTATGATGCACCACACGAGATGTAGGCGTTTGCATGGTGCACCGGCATCGATCGTCACCGACCACTACTCCTCCGAGAGATGTCCCCGGGACACGATGGACATCCCTCACGCGTATGGTGAGTGATAGGGCCCTATCCCATCACCCACCGCCCCTGACTACGGCTGGTTCAGCTGGCCATAGAGCCGGCGTCTCCTGCCTGGCCTTCGCCTGCGGTTCGGGTCAGCATCTGGCGCAGCCTCGCGCTCCCGTTCCGCTGCCTCCTTCGCGAGCATAACGTGTTCGCAGAAGGAGGCAACAGCGTCCCACGACGTCGCGCTGCCGACCATAGCTTGTATCACGGTCGGCAGCGAGAGGTCACCACCAATAGCGGAGATGAGGGCGCGGCGTTGTGGCGCCCACTTAACGCACGACGCGAGCGTATGCTGCGCCGTGTCCTCATCTCCCTCACACTCGCTGCAGCGAGGAGACGACTCTCTACCGAGCCTGTGCAGATACTTGCCGAAGCAGCCATGGTTCGACAATATCTGCACAAGCCGGAATGACAGGGAGCCGTGCCGTCGGGCAACCCATTCCGCCATGTGTGGCAGAATTCCCGTAATGGTCCAGTGGCCCGCTGAGGGCGACTGCAGCCTGACCCGCCACTGCCGCATAACAATGCGTTGGGCCCTCTCCCTCCAGCACCGAATGAGCTCCGGCGCCGGACGCAGTCCTTCAGCGCGGACAGCCGCGCTGCGCCTATAGACGACCGCCAACGCCAAGGCGTCCAGGTCCCAGGGTGGGGTCCCGGCTAGCAAGCACGCGGCCTCATACGAGACGGTGCAGTATCCGCGTATGACCCTGACAGCCATGACCCGCTGCGAGCGTCGCAGTAGGACCTTATTACGTGGCGACAGGGTCTCCGCCCACACCGGTGCACCGTATAAGGCCATCGACCGCACCACCCCGGTATACAGGCGGCGGCAGGTCGCGTTCGGACCGCTGACGTTGGGCAGGAGCCTACTGAGAGCCCCGGCCGCTTGCATGAGTTTTGGACTCAAACGGCGGAAGTGTTCGTCGAACGACCACCGTGAGTCCAACACTAAGCCCAAATAGCGCATGTGCGCACTTATATCAACGCGCACCCTGTTGATGAGGAGGTACGCCCCGCCTGGTCTTCGGCGACGGCCGCAGAAAAATACGGCCTCAGTCTTCTCGACCGCCACTCTCAAGCCCAAACTCTCGATGCAGCGCACGACCTGGCCCGCGCCAACAGTGGCTAGGCGGATGGCGCCCTCAAAATCGGCCGCTCTGGCCAGGACCAGAGTGTCGTCCGCATAACAAACAACACTCAGGCCCGGCAATAGTGCACCACGTAGCACGTAGTCATAACCGATATTCCACAGGGTCGGCCCAAGGACTGAATCCTGTGGAACACCGCAGGACATCCCCCTCTCGATTAAATTTCCGTTGCGGTCGACACATTGAATGCGCCGACCGCGCAGGTAATCACCGATGAGGCGCCTCAGATACGCTGGGATGTTATGGTACCTGAGGCCCTCGTCAATCACGCTGAAGGGCAGGGTGTTAAACGCGTTAGCGATATCTAATGACACCGCGAGAACGACCCTGCCCCTGGCGGTTTCCTCCTCCGCTACAGCCTTGACGCTCATGATGGCGTCCACGGTGGAGCGAGCCTCACGAAAACCGAACTGAGAAGGTGACAAGTTCGGACCCGCGCTGTTCAGATGTCGGGTGATTCGCCCAGCGATGATGCGCTCAAACAACTTGCCTACCTCGTCCAAAAGCACAATCGGGCGGTAGGCAGAAGGTGAATTCGGCGGCTTATTAGGCTTTTAAAGCAAGAAGAGACGTCCCACCTTCCAGGCAGCAGGAAATTTGCATGACGCAAAACAAGCGTTGAAAAGCTCACGGACGTGGCTCTCGAAGGAACCCGAGGTAGATGGCCAAAATTCGGCCAGAAACACCATCGGGTCCCGGAGCCGTGGTTTTGGCCCGCAGCTTCGTCACAGCCGCATCGAACTCCCCGTCAGTGATGATAGGAGGGGGAGACGACTGGTGGTCGTCGTCGCTATCCCGTAGTTGGCGGGACGCACGCATTGGCGGGACCAACTCATCTCGCTCCGGAAAGAGCTCCGAGACAACCTCGCGCAGAAGGGAGGGCTGCAGCAATTCGATAGCCGGGGGGCCTTTGGACAGTTTATCGCGGACCATTTTATAGGGCCTGCCCCAGGGATCCCCGTCTATTTCTTCCAGCATGCGTTCGCGGGCAGATGTTTTGGCCCTGCTAATGGCAATTTGGAGGATTTTGCGCGCCTCGCTCACCTCCTGCTGCATAACCACCTCAATAGCCGGATCGCGGCCTGTTCGGCGTCGTCGGTAGCGTGTGAGTGCGCGGCGCTTAGTGGTGCAGTCCGCACGAAGAGCCGCAACCTCTGGGCACCACCAATACACTTCCTTTTTGGGGGGGCGACGTGTGGCTCGAGGCATTGCCGAATCGCTGACGCGCGTTAGGGCTTCGCCGAGCAGAGTTGCCTCTTCGTCGACCTCCCCCATCGTGGGCCGGATGTTAATGGCCTCCACGATTGCCGCCTCAATAGCCAGGTCTTTGTCAAGTTTTGCCTGGGCCCACCGCGGAAACTTGTGCAATCCGCCTCTGGTTGGAGGCGGGTGGATGACATGGTGTTGTGGGGAGACGCTGAACCGGATGTACCGATGGTCGGAGAGCGTTTCCTCGTCCACGATGACACGCCAATCGTGCACTCGTGCCGCGACAGCAGGGCTAGCGAACGTGATGTCCACTATAGACCCGCCCTGCTGCCTCACACACGTATATTCGGTGCCACGATTGAGGACAACGAGCCCGACCAAGGTGGCCCATTCCACCAGCAATTCTCCCCGAGTGTCAGTCCTCGGTGAGCCCCAGGCAGTGGCCTTTGCGTTCAGGTCACCCATGACGATGACCGGTCGTGGCTGAGCACGACGCACGACGGCAGTCAACTCTCGCAAAAATTGTTCGAATTCGGCCAGAGTCTTGTTGGGGGAGAAGTATCCTCCTACCACCACGAGGTCACCCCATAAGGCAGAAACAAGACCCTGACCTTTGTACAGCACAGTAAATTGCTGCGTGCCCGCGCTACACGAGCCCACGACAGCCACGGCATTGGAATTGTCCGCGGCCCAGTATGGACTCGTGATTGGGAAGTATGGCTCCGAAACGACGCTTACATCTATGGACCACTGCCTCGAGGACTGGAGAAACAAATCCTGAGCTCCCGCGCAATGGTTCAGATTTCCTAGCAGGAAGCTAATTGGGCGACCTAGGTCCATTAGAGGTCCATAGCTTCCTGCTGCAAACTCGCTGGAGGCGGAGCAGCACCCGTAGATTTCTCTCCCGTGGTCTTGGCGGGGAGTTTGCCCTTCTTCCTGATGTTGCGCGAGCCGCAGTTCTTGCCCATCATTGCGTGCTGCGCAGGACGTTTTGCTTCTGCGCAGATGGGACAGTGAGCAGCTGCCGTGCAGGCTGCCGACTTGTGCTCCGGCTTACCGCAGCGGAAGCACAAGTTGCTCCGGTCAATGGAGGACGGGCAGCGCTGCTTCGTGTGGCCCACCTCAAGGCATTTGTAACACTTGAGGGGCTGTACGTCCAGCAAGCGGACTTGGGCCGCACTCCAGCCCACCAAAAGTCTTTTTGCGCCCGCAAGGGTTTTACCCGCCGCCACAGGGCAGCGGACCCAGGCGGAGCCCATTCCTCCTGGCCCACGACGGATGTCCCCGACACGGATCTGATCCGACAGGCAGCGGCCCTGTTGGCTTATCGCCTGCACAACGTCGTCCTTATTTATCGAGTCGTCCAGGCCGGTGAGACGAAGATCAACCGTTTTGGTCGGTCTCGTGACCTGGACGCTCGGGCCGAGGATTTCTTTAATTTTGGCGGCCAAAAGGTCCGCCTTGGCGTTATTATCTTCGCCGACGACATGCAGGATTCGAGCCCCTGTTGCTGTCTCCCGAATCTTGAGAGGCGGGAGACCTAGGGCTTCTTTTTCGCCCTCAATACCAAGCCTGGCCTTGGTAAGGACATCGGCATAGCTAAGCCCGTTCTTTTCGTCTTCGGGGCTTAGGGTTAAGACAACTGCCGCAGAGCGGGGGGCGCGCAATCTAGGGGCTCGCTTCTTTTTAGAAGCAGAATTATCCGCCACAGCTCCCTTTTGGGATTGGGACTGGGCGTTAGGCGCGTTGGTGTTTCGGGCGGCTTTCTTGCCCTTTTTATTATTGACGACTTTCGTCCAGCCGTCTGCGTCGGGTCCAGACTTGGACGAAGTTTCCACCGACGACGATGTGGACGGGACAGGCTGGGAAACAGCCGCAGGCTCAGAGGCCACACTCTTCTTGTTAGGCTTACCCTTGCCGGTGCCAACGCCCGCCTTGGACTGCGGGGCCGTCTTAGGTTGTGCCTTTTTAGGGGCAGGTTTCGACGCAGCTGCTGGGGGGGCTGCAGGAGCAGCGGAAGTGGCGGCAGCGGCAGCCGCAGCAGCAGCCGCTCGAGTTTCGTGAGCGAGGGGAGGGCGTGGCCGATCTGGCGTGCGCTTACTCTCCTCGTAGGTAGCAAACTTCGAGTCGATCATTTTCCCCACTTCCCGGAGTAGGGCGCGGAAAGTATTCCCGTCGGGAAGGGGGGCATCCTCGGGCAGAACGAGAGACTCAGCTGATTTTGGGGGCGCTTTGGGCGGACGGCGGTCGTTGGATAGTGGAGCGACCTCAGGAACGGGTAAAGACATATCCGTCTCCATGGCCTCCACCGTTGGAGTCACAGAAGTAGGCAACCTGGGCAGAGATACCACAGGCGCCAAGGTAGTTAATTGAGCAACCGTTTTCTGTAGCTCCTCCACAGTTTTGCGGAGGGCGTCAATCTCCGACTGCATCCGCTTATTTTCAGCAAGCAGTCTTCTTGTCTC
The DNA here is from genome assembly GCA_947347705.1 of Nymphula nitidulata. Classification (NCBI taxonomy): domain Eukaryota; kingdom Metazoa; phylum Arthropoda; class Insecta; order Lepidoptera; family Crambidae; genus Nymphula; species Nymphula nitidulata. Next base: position 16,833,682 of record OX374636.1, read on the forward strand.
CTCCGAAGAAGTGCGCATGCTAAGTGACTGCACAATACGCCCCAGCGAGAGGTTGGCGTTTTTGACGTCCCGCTGCATGGTCCCCTTGATGTTTTTGGACTTGCCAATCGCAGTCGAGACAACTTCCATGTATAACCGCGCGCTTCGCGCGAGGCTGTCGGCCGACATTTCCTTAGCCTTCGAATCATCTAGGGGAGGGAGGGCGCCTAAATTGGCAGTAGCTGAATCTGCCTTTTTGAGCAACCCGCTGACCTTAGTCTCGAGATCGACCTCTTCCTCCAACTCGCAGGCTTTTTTTATTAGGCCTTTGCATTGGCCCAGCCCACGTATTCGTGTGTCATTGGAGGCCGACCGCGGCCACGACCCTTTTTACTGCTCTGCTCCTGAGAAGCACTATACTCACTGGAGTCGGAAGAATAAGACTCCTCTCGTCTCGGCCGTTTGGCCGTCGATTTTTTACTGCACACGAGTCCACCACCAAGCGTCTCTAGATCTGTAGACGCGCACGAATTGTGCCTACTCCTCGTCTTTACGCTCTCAGCGACGCTTGCCGCTGAGGCCCACCTACTCAACACACTCTCCGAGCCGGAGCTCCTCGTCAATTTGTTTGTTAAAGAATTATTTGAGTTATCCATAAGATTCCCACGAGTGTGGGGGATACACAAAGTCCACCCCGGCGGTGCCCCCTGCACCGGGGTAACCCTAATACACCTGAGGGTCGGGCGGTCCTCAGGGTTGGCGCTAGCTGGTGGACTTACCCAGCCCACCACCTTAATTAAGGCCCCCACGTCGCCGCGTTGCCCAGCGATGGGGGTTTGGGGTTTTTTAGTGTGGTTGTCTCCACGTAAGGCCAGCCAATGAAGGCAAGCCCCCCCGGTCCCGTATGTGCCGATAGACGTGATCACCAGACACACACACGGGATAACGGGTCGCCCGACGGTGACCGGAGTCTGTCCGACAGCCACGAACCGCAGCTGCCGAACCCGCCGCGCCGCAAGCCTTGCAGGCCCGCCATGCCACGCCGCCCGAAGGCGGCCGCTGAGCCGACCAATAAAGGTGGGCTCCATCGGAGCCAGCCAACTAAGGCAAGCCCCGACGACGTGATGGGATGTGGAAGCACCCCACGTCAAAAGAACAAAAGTTCCGTGGACCTTGCAGGCCCACCATATCACGACAAATGTCCGCTGGCCCTGAAAAGAGCCGTTTACCAACAGAAGGCGCCAGAACGCCACGAGCGAAAACGCTCCCAACTCATCCACCATAGAAGGCAGACCGCGGGCCTTGAAGGCCCGCCATGCCACGAGCCGAAGCTCCGCTGCCCCCCAAGGGGGCCCCACCAGGGTAATTTTTTATAGAGGTTTTCTTCCTCACAGCCAGACGCACAAGGCAAGCCCCATACGCCCAGCCCCCGACCCCACATAAATGCAGGGCTACGGGCTTGTGCGGCCGTGCAATGCCCGAAGGCAGCCGCACTGTGTTGGAGATTGGCCGGCTGCGAACCCATTACCCTACGAGCGGATAATGAATTCGCAGTCGCCCAGGATGCGCCGTCTGGACACGTTGTGGAACCACCGTTTGCACCGGATGACAGAACATCTAATGCAACAAGCGATCCCGACAACGCGCCCAGCACACTAGGAGGCTCCCCAACATGCACCCCGTCGCAAACACTACCTAATCAACAGTTTAGGCACTTAGTCATAATCCGGCAGTACTCTGCTCTGTTTTTTTTATATCGAGTATTAAAAAAAATCTTTTCAATAAAATGTTGTGAACCAATGACACATTTGGGGGCGTTTAGGGTTTCATCGGAAAACATGAAAACATAGATGGTGGTCAAACGATAGTCGATCGCTTTAGAGACTTTGAAGACATACAAAAACAAAAAAATAAGCCTGCTGGAAAATATTGCACATTTTATAAAGTTTATACTACAAAGTTTAACATTTCATTCTTTCGTCCACGTAAAGATCAGTGCGATCTATGTTTACAATTCCAGAATTCATCAGCTGAAGAAAAAGTTGTAATTAAAGAAAAATATGACATGCATTTGGCAGAAAAGGCCGTCCGTCGACAGGAAAAGTATAATGATCGATATAAAATTGATGACAATAAGGAAGTAATTCTATTTAATCTTGAAGCAGTTCTTCAAATACCTAGAGGGGACATCTCTGCTTTCTATTACAAAAGTAAACTTAATAGCTATAACTTTACTATTGCTTCTTTGAACAAAAAAGTAGGAGGCTAAATTCAGGATTTGTACAACAACGTGCAGTGTTATGTTTGGAGCGAAACGGACGCTAAAAGAGGTACGAATGATATAATAATAATATTTATACACTCACACCTATTATCTAGCCCAAAGTAAGCATCATGAGGAGCTTGTGTTATGGATACTAGATAACGGATAAATAATGATAATTCGTTTTTATCCATAGTTTGTGTGTACAAAAACTGAAATTTTTCGTTAAGAAAAGATTTCATCGTTATTTACTATGGCAATATGGCGGGTGACATAGAAGTCAACTAAACGTTACCAAAGTGATGTAAGTGTTGTAGATAATCTATAGTTGGCTGCCCCTCAAATCTGCTATTTATTTACCTAAACAGATCGGCAGCGTTTCGGTATCGTTACTATTGCGCTATTGATAAAAAAAGATATTCCACTAAGATTGCTTATAAAATCGGAAAGCTAACGAAACGCTCTCGGTTGGTTCCACTATTTGACAACTGAAACGTTGGTGACATAAAAATTTAAAAGTTGTGAAATTCGGTATGTATATCGTGTTTTTGGTAGTCTTTGTAAATCATATTAATTTAAAATATAATTAGACGGTCGATTCTGCTATTTATTTACCTAAACAAATCGGCAGCGACTGGTAATGCGGTTGCGTTATAAAATAGGTATTCCACTAACATAAAGCCGGAACGCTAACGAAACGCTCTCGGTTGGTTTAACTATTTGACAACAGAAACTGTCAAAAGTTAAAAATTCGGTATATAAGTACGTATATAATGTTTTTGGTAATTATATTTGTTTAATAAATAGTTGAAGTAGTTTTAAAATTAATATCTAATAAAATTACTATTTAATTTTATTACATATAACTAAATGTGAAAATGTTTTATTTTCCAAAAATATCGGAAAAAATCATACATTCATGATAATTATGATGACTCGTCCAAGGTTTTTTATCCTAATTATACTTGATGCAATCCTTTAGGCACAGGAACTAAATTATAGAGTACTTTTTATTCTATTTTGCGAAATCAAACGTAACACAATTACTGCCGTTGTAAAACCGTAACTTTTGACAGTTCAACCAATGAACTACCGATGCGTTTCGGCTGCCACAAATGTTAAATATTTAGCAGAATACGAAACAATGATTGAACCGAACGGTTCGCGTTACGTGTTTGTTAGTAGAATACCAAACTGATGCGTTTCGGTAACGTTTCGATTGCGTTGAGTTATCAGAATACAAAAACGTTGTAACTTAAGCGTTTCCGATTCGTTACAGATTAAAATACAATAGCAGAATTGGGGGGCTGTTTGGTTATGGTATTGGCTTATCTGTGGGTGTTATGTCAGTTCTAATAAAGTAGCAAGATCGTGCATACTTTGTTTAATTTAATAATAAAAACATGGCGCTGAGAATAAAATAAAATAAGTATAAGTACTCAGGTTGGTTATAATAAGTAGTAAGTGTAAATAGAAATCATGGAATCGTTTGGAAATCATAATGATTCCATGATTTCTTTTTACACTTACCAGGACCAGGGAGATTTGATAAATTATGCTTGGGAGATGGCGATTTGTTAAAAAACAAACTAAAATGGCAATTGTTTAAGCAAAATTCTTAATATTTTTGGAAGCAAGCAATTTTAAGATTAAAGAAGCTATACAGGAAAAGACCAAAATTGCATTATTTCTAACACAGCTAGATGATGTGACGCTTCAAATTTACAAATCATTTTAACTAAAAGAAGATGATCGGGTACTGGACACAATAATAAAAAAAATCGATGAATATGTTTCAATTTGTAAGAATGAAGTCTACGAAAGAGATATTTTTTTTCGATAATCCAGGAGGAAGGAATACCAATAGATGTATTTATAAACAAATTTAAAACACAAGCTGAGGAGTGTGAGTTTCACTTGCAAAAAGAATCACTCATTAGAGATAGAATTTTGTTGGGGATTAAGGATAAACGAGGTTAAGGGATTTTTCTTTCAATAATAACCCTTGGCAGCAAGGGTTATAATTGAAAGAAAAATCCCTTAACCTAAATAGAGCTATAGAAATGGTGAGAATGTATGAATCACAACATAAACAATTACAGGAAATACAAGATAAGCAAGAGGACACAAATGTGTTGAAGGTCAGAAATAAATATAAATGCAAGAAATGTGGGTACACACATGCAGTTAGAAAGTGTCCTGCATTTGGGAAGAAGTGTATGAAATGTGGCAAGCTGAACCATTTTGCTGTGGGGTGTTTTAATAGGAAAAAAAATTGTGATGGAAAATGGAAATTTAAGTGATAATGAGAGGTGTGTATATGTTGATCTGGTTGGTAATAAAACAAAGTGGATTGAAACATAGACATAAATGGTAAAAGAGTACAATTTAAGCTGGATACTGGATCTGAAGTAAATCTAATTACTTTAAAAGATTTTTATAGTTGTAATGTTCATAGTAAAAATATTAAGAACACTAAAATCATACTAGTTACATTTGGAGATTTCAAAATCCGGCCCTTAGGTTCTGTAATATTAAATTGTTTGTTCAATGAAAAAATAGTTAACTTAGTTTTTAATTGTAAACAATAAATGTGCATCATTATTGGGTTTGCTAGGATGTCAAGAATTAGGGTTCTTAAAAAAGATGAATAAAAGAAGATTGTGAAGGTTTAATTTGTTCACCGAGAAGAGTTCCTATGTCTCTTCTTTATAAATTACAAAATACTTTAGTGGACCTACAGCAATATAATATAATCAAGAAGGTAGACAGACCTGATAAGTGGGAGTGGCAGCGAGAGCGGCATGATAAGTAACGCAGTCACACTACGTCCCTGCCATACCTTTTGACATTTTGTTTGACAACCGAAGGCGACACCAGCGTTCCGACGACGAGCACGGCGTGAACCGGAACTAAAAAGTTGTTGATTTTTATATTTTTATGTAAAAATCAATCATATACTGAATGAAGTCATTGCGATACAATTTTGACACAGCAAAAACGAAATCAAAAAATATCGATTGTACTTCATGTCGTATAACCAAAACAGAGACAGTTACACACAGCCAAGAGACCGACGTAGAAATTAGTGAATATGCTTTCGCGCAGCGCAGTGCGCAAACGTCAAAACCAATGGCAGCTCGTCGTCTTTGTCAGACGTCAAGTTCGATGTCGAATATCTGTGTTTGTGAATCACACTGCAGTTCCCTCGCTACTCGTCGAGTGTGTGGCCGCGGGGTGATATTAAGAAAATAAAGACTCGATATGAAAATTACCGTGAAAATATTAGTGATGAAACGATTATTGCTTAGCAATTACAATTACGAGTAATAAGCGGTTAATAAAATCGACGATTACGTTTACGATTACTTCTACTACATGAAAAAATCAAAACATGTTTCGTATTTACACACGAAGATTTAAAAGTATCATTAAACAGACCCAAAAAGCTCAAAATAACTATCTATTGCTTTACTCGAAAAATAAGTCAAAAACTGGTTGGCAAATAAAAAATACATCTACAAAAAAATTAAGTGACCCCTTTTCTTAAATAAAAAATGGGAATGACGTAATAAAAACTGACCGTCTTTTAATTGCAAAGGCATTTAACAATTTTTTTATAGATCAGATAACTCCCAACAAAATGTATGATATAGATACTTCTGAAAAAATCAAGAAAAACCCACATGCTATGTTCATGGCCCCCGTAGTACCACAAGACATTTTAAGGGTTATAAAGACACTAAAAAACAAAAAAAGTGTTGGATATAACGAAATCTCAACAAAAGTTGTAAAAACATTACGTTAAATTGACTGTTTAAATCAGTATTATTCGTCTCAACTCTAAAATTGAATAAGTGGACCGATTTACAACATTGTTATATTTATTAAAAATGACGATATATAATGAAAATCGTCATAAAATTTTGCATGGTTACATTGTGCATATATGACCCGTCCGGCGCGTGTAAATCAGAAGACCGAGAGGGCGCTATACAATTTCGATATTAGCCGATTTTATCCGACGTTCTCTTCTAGCCGCCGAGGGTACCCATTTTGCGACGAGTTTTGTATGAAGTTATGCTTCTAGGCTCTCTACGTTCGCCGGTCAATGTTACTAGGCCGAAGCACAGCCACACGCTTAACAGTTGCAAGACGTATTAAAACATCTAGAGGTGGGTGGTAGGGCTCGACATTTACTAACATTTATATTATAAGTGTAGATTTTATTTTATATGTAGGCAACACTCAGGGCTTTCGAAAGTTTTCGATTGTTTTGTTTCTGGATTTCTTGAACAATCTTGATTATAGACTTTATTTGTATGAAAACTAGGTCAAGTTTGATTTGTACTAAAAATTATTGTGTTATACGCATACACAAAAATACAATAGATACGTACCGTACATTATACAACAGTACAGTTCGGAGTTTGCGTCAGACGTATTACTTGTTTTGAATTAGGTAATTGAGTATTAATTTTGTAAAATGAATATGCCTAAATCACAGTACACCCAAAAGTTTTTTTTTATAGGAATGAAAAAGAGGAGGCCCACCTAATGTATGAAGAATAAAAAAAATAGAGCAATTTTGGATGAACTACTAAACGATAAAATCAGTGTTTTAGAATGTTTGAATAAACTAAGGGTATTGCCTCAATTAAATTAAAAAGAACTAATATGCGATGCTGATACTAATGATGGTGACGTCACGGGTGACGTAAAAAGTATTAATTAGAGTAGAAAAAACAATGAAGTTAACACATGTGACGCTGTTGATGAATTATATAAACTATTGGCAAGTGACTAACCATCGAAGTGTTTAAAATAATTAAGTTCGTTAAAAAGTTGTTAATTTTGTTGTTTATATTTAATTTTTCATAAGCCGCATGTTTATGTTATATTGAAGTAGCTTGTTTTTAATTAAAAAATCTTATTTTTTGATATAAAAAAACTGGTTTGGTATTCTTCAGCGAAACATTTACATTTTTTTAATTTATTTACAATTTGAACAAATATGGAAAAGACTCATTAAAAATTGTACAAACTTGTATTGGCAATGCATTAGTACAAATATGGAAATTGTACCAAGGTGTCCGACGGCAAATTTTATGGGCATCGGAACAGATACAGTAGGTACACAGTTTATAACGGTGTTCATGCTAAATTAAAAAGAGAATTGCCGAATCTGGTTTTGGTACGCTGCATATGCCATTCTCTGCAATTGGTAGCATCAGCAGTAACAAAGCAGTTTTTACCCAGAAATCTCGAATTTATTATCAAAGAAACATATGATTGGTTTAGCCGTTCTTCTTCGAGGCAAGCTGCGTACAAAGAACTATACAAGCTTATTACTGACGGTCATGATACTTTAAAAATTGTACAATCTTGTCGAACTAGGTGGCTATCTATAAAGTCCGCAGTTGCACGGATTTACACACAGTGGTTGGAGCTAAAAAACACACTTTAATGTTGCCAAATTGCTGCATGGAACGTATTCAGACGATGTGAATTGTGCATACATAGCATATAAGTATCCAATTCTCACTGACGTTAACAAAGTTAATAAATTATTTGAATCAAAAGACGCAGATTATTCAAAGCAATATGACGAATTGACAAATTTAACTAATACGCTTGTTGCCAAAATAATATTGCCTACACAGAAGGTGGATATTTTTTTAAAAAATATTCAATATTTTGTTGTTAAAAAATTTCATTCAATTCATTTGGGGTACAGATTTGAATCTCACGTGTCAATGATTAAAGAAAAAGGACTGGGTGGAAGTTCTTTTTCTTTAATCGTCAATTCTTTAATGAAGAAGAAATAATACGTAGTAGGTGTATCCAGTTCATTGTACATTTGATTCAATAACTGAAAAAAAAAATTGCCCGAAAACTTTAAACTCATGAAAAATATTAAAAGAATCAGTGTAGATAACGTACTGTCTCACAATAAAGAGTCGATCGTTGACCTGATGTTTTATTTTAATCAAAATCTAGAAATTGCGAAAATTGACGAGCAGTGGCGTCAAATCCATTAAATCAGTTGGAAAAATACAACCAATACAAAGAAATTTTGGTATAAGGTAACGAATTTCAAAGACATGGCTGGAGAAAACAGATTTCAAGATTAAGGCCACATTTGCTATATATGCATTTGCATTTGCATTTGTTTTTTTTTTTTGCATTTGCTATTTTTATTAGTTTTACCGAATTCAAACGCTGACGTAGAGCGGTTATTTAGCATGATGAACGTTGTTAAAACAAAACACAGAAACCAAATGAAGATTGATTTACTATCATCAATTCTCATAGTCCGTGCTGGTTTAAGCCGTGAAAAAAATGCTGCAATAACTACATATTACCATAAGTTTGGTAAAAAAAATCGTGTGCATGCGGATTGAGTGATCCTATCTTCAATCTTTACAATAATCTACGAGGATTTAGTAAATAATTGTTAAATTCGTCACAGTGAAGTAAAAAATTGTAAAACCTGAGATAAAACAGATATAGTCAATAAAGTGGATCACTCATACCGCATGCATTATAAAAATGTCATAACGTATATCTCATAATATATAACAGTTCTGCTTCTTATTTATACATCAAAAAATTGTAAAAAATTGTTAAATACCATTACCAAATTATGGATTAATTTGCATGTCCCGTTTAAAAATTATAACGATTTATTTGGATCACTCACACCGCATGGTGGCCGTATGTGTGCTCTTTAAAAATATCACCTTATACTGAATATATACATATTATTTTTTTGTATATTATAGCTAAGCGTGAGGTTGAATTTGTTAAACAGTGATCTTGACAAAAACTTATAATAGATGGAAGAAATTCAAGTTTTCCGTTTCCTTCAGCATGCCGTCTGAGTGATCCACATTTCAACCTCTATTTACTTTCGTATACCACCTACATAAACTGAAGATATACCCAAAATTGTTAAATTTTATTTACTAAAATTTGGCATATTTTCTGTTAATGTACGTGCGATACTTTAGGAAATATCTCGTTTCGTAAGTTTCTGAAGAAAATGACTGAGTAGGGTGTCTTTGATTTTTCATTGTGTGAGACTATGTGATATATCCTTACTGGGACAGATGAAACTAAATAAAAGCTTGTAAAAAACAGAACCGCCTTTTATTTTCGCTAGCACTATACATTTGATTAATCAAAAATAAAAACCAACTTCAAAACACACCAATTTATTAATTTAAAATACCACACGACATGATTTACCTTTTACTTTTCATTCCAGATAAGTAGTCTGTAGTTGATGAAGCGAATACGCTGTTGTTGGTTGGCTCATTCTAAAATCAACATTTTTAATATAATCAAATAGAATTTCTCTTCAATGAAAAAGATGCCATTTAAACCAATGACACGTAAGAACCTAACGTCCTGTCGTGAATTCGTGATCGAATAACATACATACAAAACACTAAAAAGGAAAAATAATTAAATTTAATCCTCAAAATGTATTTTTTGGAGCTGGTGCTTCATTTTCTATTGTTTCAGGTAACAGCTTAGCACCAACTCCAAAAAATCCATTTGTAGGAGATATCTTCCTATCTTTCCTGTGCGTCTCTGTAGTGTCACGAGGAGTACCCAGTGGTGCCGTTATTACTCCTGGGCCTTAGCTTGAGCAACGGATTTCCCTGATCCAGTACACAAAAGCCCACTCAAGGGGGGCGATCCCCTATCCACAACCCTGGGGACGGGTCCGATGGCAGACTGGAAAACCGCAAACGGAACACAATGCTTCCCTCACTTAACCGTACTAGTGATTCTATCATATTTGAAACATACAAGCGTGCGACAGTGTTGGCTTTTTTTTCTTCTACATAATTTCTACAAAGCGGATTATAATCATAATACTTTTCTAGCGCAATGCTGGTAATATATTTTAACAAAGAATTATTTATGAAAAATTGAAAATGAAAACTATGCCTAATGTCAACTTGTCAAATTGTAAAATATGGGAAAAAATATTTCTGCTCCTCCTACCAATCGGAGTACCGATCTTAGGATATGGCCTGTATAATGGGCTTGACTGTACTTTTGGTTAAGTTAAGTAAGTGATAAAAACAAAAACATTCAATCGGAGGAATGGGAAAAAAGATTCCCGCTCCTCCTACCAATCGGAGTTCCGATCTGAGGACAGGGAAAGACCCAATTGAGAGTATCACCAATAGTAATGACCAATAGTAATGACGACCGCCTGGCCGAGTGGTCTGTACCCCAGGCTACTCGGTCAAGAGGTTCCGGGTTCGAATCCCGGTAGGAACAAATGTTTGTATGATGAGTACGAGCATTTGTTTACGAGTCATGGATGTTTATATGTTTATTTAGTATATTTCTAATATTTATATACATATTATTATCATTATTTCTCCGTTATCTAGTATCCATAACACAAGCTCTTAATGATGCTTACTTTGGGCTAGATAATAGGTGTGAGTGTATAAATATTATTATTATTATGTTTACTTCTATTTTTATTTTCTCTCATTTCTGAGGTATTTTCCAATTCCACGCGGGTTGATACCAAGCGTGAGTAGAATAATGCTGTGTGTCAGAGTGGTGTAATAGTTTGTGTGTGTGTGTGTGTGTGTGTGTGTGTGTGTGTGTGTGTGTGTGTGTGTTATTATTATTATTATTATTATTATATCTTCATTGACGTAAATAATTTATAGATAAATTGTACCGTCAATAAACTGTATGATATAGGATTTTTTAATTATAATATATGTTTTCTAGAACATGCGGTTTTTCATTTACAGAGCATGTATAACTTTCATTATAACATATAAGTAGGTGAATAAAATATAAAAAGATTAATAGAAATAAAAGATATTTAAAACCAACAAATAACATATACCTATCCTCCGATATTCAAATAACAGTAACCATAGGCCTTTATGATAAGCAATAATACTAAAGCACTGATGTATTTATTAATTAATGTACAAAGCCCTCTGCAAACCAAATTGCTATGCCCTTACAGGGCGCTACATTGTATATGTTAACAACTCATGTACCTACTGATTTGTAGTTTACTATGTACACCAATGTAATTGCTTGCAATAAATATTTTGATTTTGATTTTGATTTTGAAATGCACCAGAATACTAATCATCGGTCTCAATCAACAGCCCTGTAAATTATAGGCATCCAGAATGCTCGGAGCTCAGGGTAATCTTTTCCATAAAATATTAAATAATATGAATAAATATAATAAAAACGCCTGGTCCTGTCCCAGTAAGGATATATCACAAAGTCTCACACAATGAAAAATCAAACACACCCTACTCAGTCATTTTCTTCAGGAATTTACGAAACGAGATATTTTCTAAAGTATCGCACGTACATTAACAGAAAATATGCCAAATTTTAGTAAAAAAAAATTAACAATTTTGGGTATATCTTCAGTTTATGAGGTGGTATACGAAAGTAAATAGAGGCCGAAATGTGGATCACTCAGACGGCATGCTGAAGGAAACGGGAAACTTGAATTTCTTCCATCTATTATAAGTTTTTGTCAAGGTCACTGTTTAACAAATTCAACCTCACGTTTAGCTATAATGTACAAAAAAATAATATGTATTTATTCAGTATAAGGTGATATTTTTAAAGAGCACTCATACGGCCACCATGCGGTGTGAGTGATCCAAATAAATCGTTATAATTTTTAAACGGGACATGCAAACTAATTCATAATTTGGTAATGGTATTTAACAATTTTTTACAATTTTTTGATGTATAAATAAGAAGCAGAACTGTTATATATTATTAGATATACATTATGACATTTTTATAATGCATGCGGTATGAGTGATCCACATTATTGACTATATCTGTTTTATCTCAGGTTTTACAATTTTTTTACTTCACTGTGACGAATTTAACAATTATTTACTAAATCCTCGTCGATTATTGTAAAGATTGAAGATAGGATCACTCAATCCGCATGCACACAAAAAAATCGTGTGGAAAATTCATTGGTGTTCTTAAAATGCATGCAAATAGACAAAAACACTGATGCCATGAAAAGATTACCATCAACGAGCAAGCCAGTTTCTGCAATGGCATCCTTTGTAGCAAAAAAAAGACCCACCACACACATTTTTTAGTTGAACATAATTTAGCATTCAGAACAGCAGATCATTTAACAGAATTGGTAAAGAGCAAATTTCCAGACTCACAGATAGCTCAACAAATTTATTTGAAAAGAAGCAAAGCAACTGCCATTGCTACAGCAGAGGAGATACCGAAAAAGAAGTTTAAGCGTTTAAATTAAAACAGAGTAAGTTTAGTGTGATTAGTGACGAATCCACTGATATAACACATATAATGCCGCTCTAACAAATGAACAAAAAAAAATTTTTTTTTTTTGTAAAATACGTCTATTGAGTATGAGCAATATCTTATAAACTATTTTCGTTACATTTTGCATATTATAATAGTAAAATAAATAAATAAATAATAATCATCTACCATATATGGCTGACGCGGCGCCACTGTAACAAAATTTTCAATGGGGCCGCGTCAACCATTTTGTCAGCCATTTTATTTCAAAAGCGCGCGAAACGAGAATCTCGCTCGGCGCCCGCGGCGCCATTTTGATTTTATTGCGGTGTGTGTTTGCCCCCCGCGCGTCAGTTGTCGCTGTGCATCGAAGGAGACTGCAGTAAATAGTTGTTCAGTTAGTGATTTAGCAAGTTATACAATACTGATCTGTGATTTTCAAAACAAAATGGAAGATTTTGATGATGATTTGGACTATGAACTTTCGCAATTAGATTTATCAGAGTGTTATCAAGAATGTAACACTTTATCGATTAGTGATGCTCCACAAGTATTTGACGTTGATCTTGACGATACAGTATCAATTGCACGGACCAAAAATCATCACCGATGGCAGATTTTATCCGATAGTGAAGATGATCAGATTACCATACTACCGACCTCACGAAATACAGAAGTATGGTTCAATCCGTTGGGTAAGCAACCAAGCATTATTCCATATACTGAATGTCCTGGGCTTAAGCCATTTTCATTGCGATCCAGTATGAGTGCAGCTAAACCAGCAGAATTTTATTCATTGTTAGTACCTGATAGTATATTCGAGTACATAGCCGAAGAAACAAATCTATTTGCTTTACAAACTTTGAACAAAAGTGCCACAAAATCATACCGAATGCAGAAATGGATACCCACAGATTGCCATGAAATTAAACGTTTCTTTGGCATTTTGATTTGGATGGGGATAGTGAAACTACCCCAACTATCTTTGTACTGGAGCACTAACAAATGTTTTGAACAACAATTTGTTAAGTCCATTATGAGTCGAAATCGATTTGAACTCATTTTGAGGATGTTGCACTTTGCCAATAATGAAATAAATCACAATAAAGACGACCGATTGTTTAAAGTTAGACATTTATTGGACATGCTGAATGCTAATTTTAAATATCATTATACACCCAATCAGGAAATATGTGTTGATGAAAGTCTAATCCCATTTCGTGGCCGCGTTATTTTTAGGCAATACAATAAAAATAAGCGACACAAATATGGAATAAAACTGTTCAAGCTGTGCTCAAATCCAGGATACACTGTAAAAGTGCAAGTTTATGTTGGCAAAAATTATGATAGTGTGAATACTACACCGACTAATGTTGTCCTTACCTTATGTGACGATTATCTAAATAAAGGACATACGGTTTGCACAGATAATTGGTATACCAGTTTGGATCTGGCACGAAAACTACTAGCAGGACAAACTCACCTCATAGGCACACTTAGAAAAAATAGACGAGGATTACCTCAAACAGTTGTCCAAACCAAACTGAAGACAGGAGAATTCTCTGCTCAAGAAAGTGACGACGGAATAACGATTATGAAGTGGAAAGACAAGCGGGATGTACTGCTGCTGTCTACCAAGCACTCCGTAAGTTTCAAAAGAATAACTAAAAAAGGAAAAGAAAAAATAAAACCGAAGATTGTGGTAGATTATAACCTTGCAAAATCAGCGGTTGATCTCTCAGACCAAATGTCCTCTTACACGACCCCTCTTCGGAAGACAACGAAATGGCCCAAGAGATTGGCGATGGAGCTATTACTGAATACAGCGATTGTAAATTCATATATTTTATATAAATTAACAACCAAGAAGAAGCTCAGTGTCGTCCAGTTTAGAACCGCGTTAGTTGACTACCTCGTAAAGACAGGAGTCTCGGAAAGTAGTGCCTCCGCTAGACCTAGGCGAGTAAAGCATGAATTGAAGAAAAGACAAGGGTTGGCCTCTGCATGTCGTAAATATTGTGTTAGGTGTTATAAAGAAAACTGTGCCCAATTCGGACGAGTTCATGCTCGAAATAAAACCAAAAGAGTGGTAACATATTGCGGAGATTGCCCGAATGAGCCGCACTATTGTATCAACTGTTTCAATTTAGACCATAGATATGTTTGAGTTTAAACATGTTTGAACATAATAATTGATGTATCTACATTTGATTTATATGAATAAAAGATATTAAAACTTTATCTGTACGTTTCATTTGCATAATCAACTATTTTTCTCATCACTCTTTTGTTTTTTAAATTTCCACTTACAGACTTCATATTTTTCAAAATGTAAGAAAAAGTATCGATGCCATCACTATAGTTATAATTTACCAGGCCTTGTCAACCATAGTACGTACAGTTTAACATGAATAACGTGGCTGACGACGAAATATCGCACTTTCAAAACAAGCATATTCCGTCAGCCACATATGGCTGACACGGCTCAATTGGTTTGGAAAATGTCAGCCATATGTGGCTGACAAGGCATTATATGTGATAAGCACCTAAAAGTCTTCTTGTATAGTCGTAAGATTTTATGATGATAAATCAAAACAAATTGTCAATAAATTTTGGGAACTGTCGAAAATATTTGATTTATCAAATCCTGAGTTAGCTAACGAAGGAGCCACTTGCAAAAAAATATTTAATGCCCTAATAAAATCTTTTGAAGATGTAAATATTACTCTTACAAATTTAATAGGATTTGCTGCTGATGGTTGCAGTGTAATGATGAGAGACAATAATTCAGTTTGCAGCCGCCTTAAAGAGCATTGTCCCGGTATTATTATCATGAAATGTGTGTGTCACTCTGCCCACCTTTGTGCCTCAGCAGATTGTAAAGAACTACCTAGAAGATGCGCGGATTTAGCTTGAGAAATATACGCTTTTTTCAAAAGTAGTTCTAAGAGACAGTGCCAATTCGCTGAATTCCAGGAGTTTCTTGACTTGAAACCACAAAAAATGCTTCATCTCTCGTAAGCCCGTTGGCTCTCACTAGTTACAGTTGTGGAAACAATACTCGAACACTGGAATGCATTGAAACTGTTATTTACAGAGACATGGCTTCGTGAGAAACTTATTTCAACAGAAATCATATTTAACATCCTAAATGATCCACTCATTAAATTATATTTCAGTTCCCTCGCATGGATTTTGCCAAAATTTACAGAATTCAATATTATTTTCAGACAGAAAGCGTTGACATAACTTCTCTAAACGACAAAATTCAAAGTTTATACCGTGACTTACTACTCTGTTTTTTTAAACAGGGATTATGTTGAGACACGATCTTCAAACAATTGATTTCGAAAATAAAGAAAAATTCCTAACAAAGGAACAAATGTAGCTAGGCGTCAATGAACGATCTTAAAAATTTGGAAATTACAAAAGACCAATCCGAACTCAACAGATTTTTAAGTAATTGTCGTTACTTACTGGTGCCAAAGAAATAAAAAACGTTATCGTATGAGTGACCCACTTTTATCAAAACTGCACATACTACATCCTGAGTATGCTGTGTCATCAAAATTTCGTGAATCTGTTCCTTCGATATTTCCATTACATAATCAAGGTAGAGGAAAGGACAACTTTTATCCGTATACAAATTCAAGATTTTAAATCTGTATCTACGGAAGTCACACCTCATCACGGTTTCATCTGAGTTTTAGAATATTTCTATGAAACTTTTTTTATATCCTAAAAATATAAAAATTCTTAATGCTAAATGTTGATTCATGTTCCTTAAATGATAAATATTGATTCAAAATTATAATGGCATTCCGTTTTCAAATTATTTACGTTGTTTTATTCAGCCCCTCTTTCCCAGTCGGCACTTTGGGCAAGTGCCCAGGGCCCCGCCATCGATAGGCCCTCAGATCAAATACAAAGTCCCTAGTTCCTGTCAGATCACTAAAGGATAACCAATATTTATTACCAAAAAACTTATTTAATTCGAAGTAATCGAACCTAAATTACTGACTACAATACCAACTCACTACCTTTTACATACGCGAAGCTATACTATTCTCGCCCAAAAATTAGGCTTTCCGACTTCAGCATGCTTAGATAAATTTAAATATATAATGGTATACTAAGAACATACACATTTTAAAGAAAAATCGTCAGTAGTACACTCATCAATGTGAGTCGCTTCATTTAAATTAAGCGAACGAAGCGAAGCATGAAGCTCCAAGTTAGAATTAACCAATTAATTTATTTGAAAAATTACATAGAAAATTAAAACAAAATGTGTTTGACTATATGTAAGGAGATGGTGGAATGGAATCCCATACAAGTTTGGCCCTGGTTTGAATATCGATGTCCAAGAATAATTTACGCCACATTAGTTAGGTATATAAATGTTAATTATAGGTACATATTTTATTTATTTAAATTAAAATCTCACAAAAAACACGACCTCGCCGATTATTTTCATGAAAATTTTACAGAAAAAAATCGCGAAATATAGATCTGCATATTTTCAAAATAAAGATTCTGACTATTCCTAAACATCCAGAACCTACAAAGATGTAATAAATTAGTAAATTTATTACATCTTTGTAGGTTCTGGATGTTTATGAAAAGTCAGAATCTTTATTACATAATAAGTTGAAATACCTAGTTACTACTAGGTATTTCAACAAAGCATTATTTATTCGCAAATTGAAGAACAATGAAAGCGTCGAAAGAAAATGGCTGTTGTACTCGCCAACCAAAAAGTCTGTATTTTGTTTTTCATGCTCTTTGTTTAACCCTTCTGATGTAAATCTATGCTCTTGTGGATGTAATGATTGGAAGCACATTAATCACATAATTTTAGCACATGAAAATAGCCCAGTACATAGGCAATCTATGATGACTTATCTAGCGCGAAGTAAAGCGGTTGGTAGAGTAGATATTGACTTATTATCTCAACATCAAAAAGAAGTGGATTATTGGAGAAATGTACTTGAACGGATTGTAGCTGTTGTAAAAGTTTTGGCATCGAGAGGGCTTTCATTTCGCAGTGACAATGAAATCCTAGGATCTCCTAATAATGGAAATTATTTAGGATGTGTGGAATTATTGAGTGAATTCGATCCACTTATAGCAGATCACTTAAAAAAAATTGGGAACTCTGGAAAAGGTAACATTTCTTATTTATCAGCGAATATTTGTAACGAGTTTATTGACGATATGGAAAAACAGGTTTTCAAAAAAATTATAAATGAGGTAAAATTAGCAAAATATTTTTTTTTAGTTTATAAGCTTAACTATTTTAATTTATGGACGTTTTCTTGAAAAATAATAACTATATAATTCAGTAAACAATAATGTCACGTTACATAAAAATATAATTAGTATTTACTTTTCAAAAAATGACATTCACTGTAATTTCGGAACGCAACTCAAAAATAGTCTATTTAATCTGTGAACAAAGCGGGAAAAATAAATTCATATTGTTTTGATTTTTCGTCTCGTGTTTATAATTAATGGTGATTATTTTGTTAATTTAATTACAAAAATGAGATCATCGAGTGATGAAAATGATCGTTTAACGCCTGAAGAATTAAAACAACAAGTAACGAATACGGAATTACCCATTTTACCAAACAAGTCACGGGAAAAATACTTAAAGGCTTACAATTTCTTTAACGAATGGCGACTCTTAAAAGGCGCTAAAACTTACTCTGAGACTGTGTTACTGTCATATTTTATTAATTTATCAGAAACAAGACAACCTAGCACGCTGTGGAGTATTTATTCGATGTTAAAAGCTGTTATCAAAATAAAGGCCTACGCAGACCGGGACAGCATGGCAAGGGATTATTTTTTTACTAACGGACATTCAAACGTATCGATACAGAAATACGAAATAAATTGCTATGCTTTAGAATGATGGGGCTTGGAAAGGGATTTCATTGCACGGCATTGAATGATGAGCCACGGGCTCCCGTAGCGGGATGCCGTGGCGTACTGCGGTAGGCAACGGCATGCCATGGTTCTTCACCTGCAATAATCGATACCAACACCAAATCCCAATCTACCATTTTAAAACTGAGACACATCAAAACTCGATCAAACGCTACTGAATACTAAAAGTGTATCGGGCAGCAGGAGTTGCCGAGCCGTGCTTTATCGTGCCGCGGTATCTAAGCGGCTAGTGTGCGCTGACCCACGGCAAATCAATGGTACTATCGACACCAGGCCCAAAATCCCTTGCCATGCCGTCCCGGTCTGCGTAGGCCTAAACACGTAACGTGAACATAGAAAGATATCCAAAACTAGTGGCATTTTTAAAGAGGAAGTCCGAAGGATATAAACCTAAAAAACCTAAAGTTTTCACTGCTTCTGAGATTAAAAACTTTTTCAACGAAGCACCAGACTACAACTTCCTTGGCATAAAAGTAAGTAGAAACATCGGCAATGGTTTAAAAGTGGGCACACCATACAACTGGCTAAAATTTTATGCACAAAAATATTAAATTAATGTTTTTTGTTACGGTGGTTCTTATTATTGGGATAACTGGTGCATGCCGCTCCAACGAATTATTGACTCTTACAGTTAATGACATTGAAAAACATTCAGACAAGTTAATCTTAGTAGACTTGCTGAATACAAAGACTAAAATTGATAGATATTTTGTATTTCGTGACGAATACGTAAATTTTATAAACAAATACATGGCGTTACGTCCCGCCCATAAAAAAACAAACAGGTTTTTCTTGCAGTATGATATTTGGAAAATGTAAGATACAACCGATGGGCATTAATAAAATTGGCGAAATACCAAGAAAAGTAGCAACATTTTTAGAGCTTCGAGACCCTCATGACACTGGTAATTTTTTAAGACGTACTTCAGCTACGCTTTTGGCTGACTCGGGTGGGTGGAAATCAAGTACGATTGCGGAAGGATATATTGAGGACTCTAATGAGAGTGTGTAACATTTACAAGAGTATAACGGAATCTATTAATTTAAAAACTGAGACGGATATATCACGCCCTTCAACTTCTAGACAAAATTTTATTGAGAATCAATTATCGCAATCCACAAACTAAAACACAGACGTTTTTCCTAACACCCAAGTAAATAAAACAACAATCTCACTTCCGAACAAAACTGTAACATTGAATTTAAGCAACTGTAATAACTTTACTTTTAATTTTTTATATATTCTATCGTATTAAAACATTTTGTATTTTAATACTGTTTTGTGTATCTCACTTATAACAATATTCTCGCTGGAGAGGTGAAAAGTTGTATGTTTCAAACGAGAGCTATTTTTTTTTGTCTCGTGCCTTTAAATCACTCACTGCGCTCAGTAGTCTAATTGTGAATCACTCGCTATGCTCGTGATTCAATTTTAGACTAATTCGCTGGTTCGTGATTTAACATCAGCACTCGCTACAAAAAATAATTTTGCTCACTTGTTGAACAAATAACTATTCCATTAGCGTTGATAGTACGCCCGATCTGTGTCGTGTTGACCAGCTAACTTTTATAATTCGATACGTGAATGAGAGTGTTCCTGTTGAAAGGTTTCTGAAATTTAAACCATTATAGAGCATAAATCTGGGTATTTAGCGGAAACCATCTTGAATTTTTTAGATAACTATGATATTTCCATAAAAGATTGCAGAGGACAAAGTTACAGCAATGCTTCAAATATGTCGGGGAAGTATACTGGTCTACTTGAAATAATCAAATATCAAATGTAAATTGTGTTTTACTTAATAATGGTTACCTTTACTTTTATTTACAATCACAATTTTAAACAAGAAAAAAATTGCACCGCATAGCTGATTATTTTTAAAGATTCATCTAAAAAAACTGCTCCTGTTATACTCATTCATTAGTCGATGCAGAGTCCTTTTTGTTACCGTAATTCATATCGTTTTCACACCACGCTGTAATTTCAATTTAGTCTTGTAATTGTATGGTCATGAAGTTCTTCAAAATACCCTCCAACTGGAAATAAAATAATTAACAATAAGCGAGAAATAAGTCTTCTTGTCATAACACGAGTCCAGTTAGTTTAGTTTACATGCAAAACAACGCTATGTGAAAAATCAAACATAAGCTTATTTTCATAAAACATCTCTAGGATAAGGGGTTCTATCGAAAGGAGATAGAAAACGTTTCTATGGGAATTGAGCCAGATGACGAGCACCCTTTTTTCGTACAGTTATATTTGTGAGAATCCATCGTATCGAACATTTCCAAAAATCTTGAATTATAGAAGCAGCAAAAAAGTTTCAATTTGCTGAAAAACATCGCAGAGGTCGCCATTTTTAAGAAAACAAATGTCAATGTCATAATACATTTTTTTTTTACCTAGAATTTTGTAATTTTCCAAAAACACAAAACAATTTCTAAAAAAAAAGAAATACTTCAAGCGCATCCAAACCTTTCAAGGTTGAAACTACAGAATGACCATTTTAATAAATGTCAATATGACATTAAAGTCAACTTTTTAACAGCGCTATTCTGGTTTTGAACTTTTGGCCACTTTTATGACTTTTTTATGCAATACATATTTTATTCGTTACCATCTCCTCTCATTCAGAAAGAAAAAATACGACGAGCAGTGTACTGATATGAAGAGTGTACCCTATGCTTGATTGCGACCTTAGTGGTATAAAAAAATATACCCTCCATAGTTCCGCCACAATTTTAAATCATTCTTGACTGCCGCCATAGCACACAAATTTCCCTTATTTAGCCAAAACAAAATGCTACACAAACTTCTTGATACAGGGTCCAGGAATATTCATTTCTTCGTCGGGAATGTAGACGCACTGCATATCGGGGAATCCAAGAAGTTCAGCCAGCAAGTTTATATCCTTGTACGAGGGTCGCGCGCGCAGTATCTATAATAAAAGTAATATATTCTTAATTTGTGATTTTAACATTATTTTAATATTACGCGACCTTTCGCAATCCGGGCGATTGCTCTAACCAACTGAGCAGTTGCCCGGATAGCGAAAGGTCGCGGTTTCGATTCCCACCTCAGGACGTGAAATTTTTCTAGTTTTACATTTTAATTTCTTAGTAATTTTTCAAATATTTATAATAATGTTAAAATAAAAAATTAAGAATATTTGAAAGCACTGCCCCAACTTAACCGAATCGTAGGTATTTGTAAAAATACTCGTTTCGGATGTTAAAATAGAACATTACGACATTGTAGGGTGGACGTTAGCTCATAAACGCAAATACAGAAACACTAGAAGAATTTCACATGGATATCCCAAGTCCTGGGTTGCTCAGTTGGTTAGAGCAGTCGCCCGGATTGCGAAAGGTCGCGGGTTCGATTCCCGCCTCAGGACGTGAAATTTTTTTTTAGTTTTACATTTTAATTACTAAGTAAAAATAATATATTCATCACACCTATTATCTAGCCCAGAGCTCGGTAAGTAGAGGAGCTCGGTGGCGTGAGGAGCTCGGTGGCGTAGTGGATTGAGCGCTCTGGTTTCAATCACGAAAACAAAGCAACTTTCGCCATGGTCGGTCCTTGGATGGGTCAATCAAATTTATAATCTTGAGCTCCTCCGTGCTTCGGAAGGCACGTTAAGCCGTTGGTCCCGGTTGTTACTGCAATCGGTTTAACCCACCAACCCGCATTGGGCCAGCGTGGTGGTGTTATGGCCCAAACTCCTCATGTGTTTCTGCCATGTAGGAAGGCCTGTGCCCAGCAGTGGAACGTATATAGGCTGGTGATGATGATGATGATGATTATCTAGCCCAATGTAAGTATAATCAAGAGATAGTGTAATGGATACTGGAGAAATATATTTTTTTATGAAGCACGGCAAATTACTTTTTTTTTTTTTTTTTTTTATAGGTACAGATATAGAAAACAGATCACTCATACACATATTTTTTTTCTTTTTAAATAACATGGTTAAATCTGAATTCCTATGACTACTATACACATCGTTTTGACAGACATTGAGCGTAAAGAATAACTAATCTATAGGTTTTTATCAACATCCTTTTGAAAGACGGGAGGCTATCATAAAATATATCACTGTCACAACATATTTCCTTATATGATTTACACATTCTATTAATGGGATTGTTTTTGAGACATTGTTGGTCGAGGACTGTATCTCAAACAACTGCTGGCGGCGAACAGAACGTTGCGGCGCTCTAAATTTAATTTGGTCAAGAATTGAAGCATCAAATACCCCGTTGACTATTTTGTGAAGGGTGACTAAGTCACTAATCTTTCTTCTCCGATCAAGTGTCAGAAGCCCAAATCTCTCCAGTCTACCTTCATAATCTATGAGTTCACGTTTTAAACCTAGCTTATAAGTAAGAACTCTTAAAAACCTACGTTGCACTGCTTCAATACGATCGCTATGCGTCTGGTAAATAGGAAACCAAATAGATGAGCAATACTCCAAGATACTGCGAACCAGCGAACTGTAAAGCGCAATCCATGATCGCTCATTTTTGAATGGCTTAGCAACTCGTATAACGAATCCTAACATCTTGTGAGCCTTGCTAACAATATATTCATAATGCTGACTAAATGACAAAGACGAATCAATATATACACCCAGATCACGCACTACACTTACGCGGCCGAGGCAAACCCTATCCAAGCAATAGTTATAATATAAAGGATTTTTATTTTTTGTATATGTTATGACTTGACATTTCTTAATATTTAGAGACATAAAGTTGGTCTTACACCAAGAACTAATAGTATCAAGATCCCTCTCCAAAAGATAACAATCCCCAACATTGTTGATTTTGCGGTAAATTTTGATATCATCTGCATAGGCAAGACAGTGGCTGGTAATAATTTCGAGCAAATCGTTTATAAATATCACAAACAAGAGGGGACCTAGATTTGAACCTTGAGGAACACCACTGGTAGCCAAATAAGGTTGAATCGTAGCCATACAATGATACCAAATTGGTGCGGTTTTGGAGATAAGATGTCAGCCACCGAAATAGGTTTCCATGGATACCCAGATGATAAACCTTGGATAGAAGGACCGGATGGTCAACTCTGTCAAATGCCTTTGCAAAATCTGTATATATGGCATCAACTTGTGTTCTTTCATCAAATGATTCACAAAGATATGATATGAAAACTAATAAATTGGAAGCTGTGGAACGATTTGCTATAAAACCGTGCTGCAAGGGGCTGATTCTATGGGCGACATGATTGTAAATGTGCTCATACACTGAGCTCTCAAATATTTTTAAAAACATCCGAGAATGCTTATGGGTCGATAGTTTGATATATCATATTTTACGCCGACTTTGTGTATCGGTGTAATTTTAGCTATTTTCCAGAGCGATGGGAATACTCCTTCATTTAAGGATTTGTTAAATATAATGGTTAAGGGACCGGCCAAGGCAGTCGCACACAAACGGAGGAGGTATTCCATCAGGCCCAGCCCCTTTACTGACATCAATCTTCTTCAGACGCAAGAGTACATCATCAGTGGAAAGAGATATTTTAATTAGCTGCGAAGCTGACGGTGCAAACTTAGGAACGTAAGCATTATTGATGTCGGGTGGTGATTTGTACACAGAAGAAAAGAAACTACTAAATAAATTAACAATATCTTCACCATTATCAGCAGTGCGACCATCGTATACCATATGATTTGGAATATCATTTGTGTTTTTTTTACTCTTCGCATATCGCCAGAATGATTTTAAATTAATATTCAGATCTGTAGCGGACCTCCGTGGCCGCTACGATAAACTGTCAAATTTGAAATCGTATTTTACTGTCCGTTAGACATTGTCATATAAAATTGTATTGTCAATTAATAAATATTGAGTTTACAGTATTTCGTTAATATTTTAATAATATTCTGCTATAAAGTGGTGACCCCGTATTTCTTTTACGAACTATTAAAAATGAACACAGAAAATACTGAAGTACAACAAATCGAAAAAAATTCCATCAAATTACCACCGTTTTGGACCGACAAACCCGAGATTTGGTTTTATCAGGTAGAAGCTCAATTTTCTATTAATAATATTAGATCAGAGGACACAAAATTTAATTATCTCATTTCACAATTAGAGCCAAAATTTATCGAAAATATTTGGGACATTATTACCGGTACAGTCAGTTCGAAATATACCGAAGCCAAAAACAGATTACTAAATACTTTTCAAGAAAGTAAAGAAAAACAACTCAAACGATTACTGACTGGTCTAGAACTTGGCGATTCTAAACCGAGCCAACTTCTTCGACAAATGCAAAGTCTAGGTAACTCAGATCTTTCTAACAACATACTGAAGACTCTCTGGCTTGAAAAATTACCACCGTCCATTAAAAATATCCTCATCATTAGCGGAGAAAGTTTAGACAAACTATCTGTCATGGCTGATAAGATGGCCGAAATGTCTTGTAGTACAGAACTCTGCAGTACTGATGTTAACCCTTCAACCAGCTGCGACAAAATTTCTCTCGACAAATTATTTTTCAAAATAGAAGCTTTACAAAAAAAGTGTGAATCAATGACTACGTCGACGTCGATTCAATCCTGATGGCAAGTCTTGCTTCTATCATTTTAAATTTGGCAAGCGTTGTCGAGCTGAAAAATGTAAGCCACCTTGTGCTTGGAAAAAATCGGGAAACTCGAGCTCGCAACAGAATTAGCGGTAGATTCTGCTGCTGATATGCTACAATACCGCAGATCACGACTATTTTTCACGGACAAAGTAACTGGTCTGCGATTTTTAGTGGATAGTGGTGCCGATGTCTCACTTATTCCAGCAACTTCAAAAGATAGAATCGACAACTCCTTCAAATTATTTGCCGCAAATAATACACAAATACCAACTTATGGCATCAAGATACTGACTTTAGATCTTGGACTTCGACGTCAGTTTCAATGGCCATTTGTTATCGCAAAAATTCAAAGAGGCATTCTAGGAGCAGACTTTCTTAAAAATTTCAACTTGCTGATTGATTTACATAACAGAAGACTCGTCGATAACACAACCAAACTTCAAATGATGTGTGAAATCACCGAAATTTTCCAGACTGAGATACTAAGTACAGTAAAATAGCTGAACAACAAAAGAATGACCTAGAGCTCCAACAACTATTGACCAACAACTCCCTAAAATTCAAAAAGTACACTCTACCAACAAAAGAAACGTTATGGTGTGATGTTTCTACCGACATCATAAGACCGTACATACCACAACAATTAAGAAACACAATTTTTCATAAAATTCACGATCTTAATCATTGTGGCGTAAAATCTTCTATTAAGCAAATGACTTATAGATTTATTTGGAAAGGCATAAGAAACGATACAAAAATATGGGCAAGAACATGTATGGAATGCCAGAAAAACAAAGTCATAAGACATACCCAGTCCGAACGTCAAAATTTTCAAACACTAGATGAGAGATTTGATATCATACACAAAGACCTAATAGGCCCATTGCCTCCGTCTTATGGAAAACAATATTGCCTAACCTGTATTGACAGATACACGAATTGGATAGAAGTAATTCCCATAGCAAACATACACGCAGAGACAGTTGCAAAAGCGTTCTATAACAACTGGGTTACTAGATTTGGCGTACCCAAAACTGTAATTACAGACAGAGGAACAAAGTTTAAATCTACATTATTTGCGAATTTTGCTAAAATGTGTGGCACAAAATTGCAGCACACAACGTCATATCATCCTCAATGTAATGGGAAGATTGAACGACTTCATAGAACTCTTAAAGCTGCAATTAAATCTTATGACACTCGTCGATGGTCAGACGTAATACCAACCATATTACTGGGAATACGTGATGCCATTAGAGATGATGAAAAATATTCTATATCACAAATGGTGTATGGCAAAACTATAAGATTACCTGGAGAATTTTTTGATAAACCAAATTTTGATATTAATTTAGATGATTTTACAAGAAATTTAATAAAACAATTTGAAAATATTAAGCCAGTAAAAGTTAAATTCCAAACACCCAAAAAAATATTTGTACATAGAGATTTACAAAAATGCACGCATGTTTTTATAAGAGTTGATAGAGTTAAGAAGCCATTAGAAGCGCCATATGATGGTACATATGAAGTCGTAGAAAGACACGAAAAGTATTTCACCTTGAATATTAAATCTAAACAAGAGAATGTTTCCATTGATAGACTAAAGCCTGCCTTTCTTCTGTAAACGAAGAAATTAGGAAGGGGAGTAATGTAGCGGACCTCCGTGGCCGCTACGATAAACTGACAAATTTGAAATCGTATTTTACTGTCCGTTAGACATTGGCTAAAAAATTGTATTGTCAATTAATAAATATTGAGTTTACAGTATTTCGTTAATATTTTAATAATATGCTGCTATAGATCCAACTCAATTCTTTCAACAAATGATTCAAAGCATACAGACATCATTTCCCTTGTGCGTGTTCTTAGCATACTAAAAGCGTCATAATCACGAGGATTACCAAAACGTTTGTAACGAGCGTGGTATTTATTTTTACTTTTAAATAACCTTATTAGGCCTACGGAGAACCAATTTGGGTAGGTAGCTGACTTCACTCTGAACTTTGGCGTGTATTTGTCAATCACAGTATACACTGTATTATAAAAGTATTGAACAAAATCATCACATCCAAGCAGGGAAGCCTGTTGGCCCCAGTCTAAATTCTTAAGTTCGCTAATACAGGTCTCGTAGTCCGTCCTGCGAAAACACAGTCTATCGATCGTAGAAGATACAACCAGAGAGTGAGTGCAACGAAGAGAAAATTCCAAAAATGGGTGATGCACGTCTATACGGCTTATGGGCACCGCAGATGATACCGACATATTTTCGGAAACATCAGTGATCACAAGATCAAGAATACGATCATTATGATTTTTTATAAAGTTAACTTGTCGCAAAGGTGTCAATCTAAACAGATCAAGAATACTTAATGATTTATCACTAAGAGCATTAAGTGGACAGCCGGTCTCACTACACCATGCTAATTCACCCAGATTGAAATCGCCAACAATTAAAGTACGATAATTATCATTATTATTTGTAATACCTTCTACAACGCTGATGAATTCGGAGAATAGCGCCGTTGGCAAATAGTCTGGCAAGTAAACTGTGCATAAGTTTATTGTTAACTTTTTATTCAGTGTTACTTGCACCCAAATATCCTCCACAAGAATCGATTGCCATTCCAACTTTGAAATAGCGCCCAGAGCTTTTGACACCGCAATCAACTTGCGGTAAGAAGAGTCCATATGCGAAGACAGCTAGTGCAGTTCAGACACTGCTCTAGCCGCCTCCACCTTGCCGGCTCATATGGTGGTTTTTCACGCCTCTTTCACGAAAGAACCCACGTTATAGGAAGGAGGGAACACATGTGCTGGCAAAGAACTCCAAGTTATGGAAGTCTGACAAAGAAACGAGATACTAAATTTTTTTGTGCGTGATGTTGAGGTGGAGACAGTGAATTGATGACTCCGAAGACCGGCACGCGTGCTACTGAGTAGGGACCCGTCCCTAAGAAGGTGGGATAAGGTCGAAAAGCTCCTCAGAACAAGATAATAATTAATTATATTGATAATAATATGTATATAAATATTAGAAATTATACTAAATATACATACAAACATCCATGACTCGTAAACAAATGTTCGTACTCAACATAAAAACACCCGCCCCTACCGGGATTCCAATCCGGGACACCTGACCGAGTAATCTATATAGCAAGGGTTACAGATCACTTGACCAGCCGGTCATCCATGGTTCAATAGAGTAAAGAAAGAAAGAAAGAAAGCATTTATTGGCCAATAAATAAATTATGGGTACAAACAAAATAAATAAATAAATAGGGGCCAACTAGGTCACTGCCTCAGCATAATGTCACAGCGACAAATGTCACTGTGGCGCTGGTCTTCTGGCAGGGCCTACAGTTAATAATGCAGTGGCCCTAATTCCGGAGAACACATGCCAAGTCCAAACCTAAGCTCAGTCCATCTCCCTCTCTCAAAATGAATACGAAAAGGATGGCTGTCATATAAATTGGCATTTAGAAAGGTGCGTTCCATGTTCGACCTTATTGAACGGGCTAAAATGCGGTGTTTAGGAGGCACCTCCGTACATGCCGTCTAAAGTTGTCTATGGTTTCTTTGAAATCTATCTAAATTTAATTGACAGCTCTAAACAGATTCTTGCTATCCTCTTCATATGACTTATTGCGAGATAGAGATACACCGCACTCAAATCTAGAATCAAAGTGTGTTCCCAGAATTACGCCCACTATATAAAATTATTTGACCTTAATAACAAAAAAAAAAAATAAGAAACAAAAACAGTACAGTACAAACAAAAACAAACCAAAAAAATAATGCATCTATAAAATTAACACAAAAACATTTACAATACACTTAGTGTTGACGTGCAACTAAAATATTATTATAATAAAAGTGATTATGGTGTGAAATACGATGAAAACTTTTTTGTGGTTATCCACCTCATCAAGTATTACATAAAGTGACTGTCATCATATATTCCGTGTCAAA
Source organism: Nymphula nitidulata (assembly GCA_947347705.1). Lineage (NCBI taxonomy): Eukaryota > Metazoa > Arthropoda > Insecta > Lepidoptera > Crambidae > Nymphula > Nymphula nitidulata. The sequence continues at coordinate 16,862,796 of OX374636.1, forward strand.
TACTCCCAAGAAGCATTGAAATGTGTTACGCCAGCATTTTAATACAATAAAAGTAGAAATAAAGAAACACTGAAGACATGGCTGCATGGGCATTAGTTCCCTTTGCCTTCCCTTAATAGGGAGAATTAACAAACACAAAGAAAATGAACGAAAAATGAATTAAGTCTAATCTGTGCTGAGCAAACATCAATCAACATACGAACAAAAACAAACAAAAAAAAAATATGCACACAAAAACAAATAGCAATTTTTGTTGTATCGATTTGATCGATTAGTTTGATCGATCCAAAACAGTCAGTATTATATACGTGTATAATACGTGTTATAAATAAGACTTAGCTCAAACAAGGACATAGCAGTTATAGATACTCCACTGTGGAACCGAAACGACCCCATGCAATGTGTAGCGCGTCGTGAAAACTAGCCGGTAAGTAGGTACCTAATTAATTTTGTGACTTCTGCAAATGTAGTTAAGACATTTTCACATGTTTTCTAAATGTTTTGACTGTTTTCAGAGCACGCACAGGCGGCGGGAGATAGTAGGAGTAGATAGAATAGAGTAGATCGATGAGCGGAAAGTTCCAGAAGGTAGGTATAGATATCAAGGTATAAGTTGTTATTCATAGGTTACCTCAGTAGCCACCTCCTTCTTGTCATTGAAGGGCGGAAAGTTCCAGAAGGTAGGTATAGATATCAAGGTATAAGTTGTCATTCATGGGTTACTTCAGTAGCCGGCTCGTTCCTGACATTGATGGGTGGAAAGATCCAGAAGGTAGGTATAGATATCAAGGTATAAGTTGTCATTGATGGATTACCTTAGTAGCCACCTCCTTCTTGTCATTGAAGGGCGGAAAGTTCTAAAAGGTAGGTATAGATATCAAGGTATAAGTTTTCATTAATGGGTTACCTCAGTAGCCACCTCCTTCCTGTCATCGATGGGCGGAAAGTTCCAGAAGGTAGGTATAGATATCAATGTATAAGTTGTTATTCATAGGTCACCTCAGTAGCCACCTCCTTCCTGTCATCGATGGGCGGAAAGTTCCAGAAGGTAGTTATAGATATCAATGTATAAGTTGTTATTCATAGGTCACCTCAGTAGCCACCTCCTTCCTGTCATCGATGGGCGGAAAGTTCCAGAAGGTAGGTATAGATATCAATGTATAAGTTGTTATTCATAGGTCACCTCAGTAGCCACCTCCTTCCTGTCATCGATGGGCGGAAAGTTCCAGAACACCATGCCGACCACGGTCTCGTCGCGGAGGTAGAACAGCATTCCTCGCTTGTACCGGTTCTGGTACTCTTCACTTCTATAGCAAGTAACGGTGAGTTTTAAACTTGACAGACGAAAATTTTATTAACTTACAATGCGCAGCGACAGACCTAACAAGAATAAGATGAATTTGATTCGATTTGGTGCATTTATCTACCGTAATATCGTCAACATATCTATTCCGCGAGTTTACAAACTGTCGAAAAGTTGTGAACAGCACATTTTAGTAAATTGATTATATTTCCAATAAGATGACAAACCACCACTTTGCGTCAAAATTATACTTTAATTTCAAACCAGTACACATCTCTTTTCTTTTGCTAACTGTACGTAAGCCATGCGCTCTTTCCGGCCAGAATTTTCTGATCGGTGGGTCTAGAGCCCATTGTGGTTGTACAATGGGCTCTTGTGAGTCGTACCTACATTCAATTTAATTCTTTTCTGTTCCAGTAAACAGGTCGTTACTGACTCTAAAACACTTTTCTTGTAACGTTACAAGAAAAGTGTTTTAGAAGTTACGTTGGAAGCGGGAAATATGTCGCATAAACACTTTACATATCGACGGTGGGCGTGCAAGACCGCGCAAGAGCAGATTGTAAATACCGCGTATAGCTTTTTCTTGATTTTACAGGAGGAAGAAAAACGTTAATATCTTGGATATTTGCACATATTTCTTTGACTGAACTTGTTAGAGATTATATGGGTGTTCTTTAACGAGAATCCGGTATAAGTGAATCAGCTCTAAGAACCCGCTAGCGCGATATTAAGCTATTTTTGTAAATACGCGGTCTTGCACGCCACTGACGATATATCTTCTGGATCTTTGCAGGGTATGCAACGCGTGAGTGCCCAACCTACAAATAACCACGTTTCTTTGCCATCCTTGTTATCAAGGTTTATAAGAGCAGTCACCCGGATTGTGAAAGGTTGCGGAATCGATCCCCGCTCCAGGACGAGAAATTTTTCTAGTTTAGATATTTATGTGGGTAAATGTATTTTTTCGCACATTTATAATAATGTATAAAAACGTTAAGAATAAGTATCAATTTGTAACCGTTATTATTCTAACATCGGTACTAACTTCTTGTAGCAAGGCTTCTCCCCATCAGGCCCAACCGGAGGCTTAGCTTCGGTCTCCTGGCCGGTGCAAGGCTTGAACAAGCCCACAGTCGGCATGCAAGCGCCAACTTCGCCGACAACCTACAAACACGGTTATTCGTGAAGACTATCAGAAAACAAAGTGAGTAATTAGTGGTAGACGGAAGTAGCCAAATATTACCACCGCTTTCGTCGCATTTGGTCTAATGCAAAACAAACATCTAATTCGCACTACGTCCAATTTACACTCAATAAACTTTACATTTGGTCTACCTTTCGTCATACATTATTGACTTTCAACCTTGCGTAGTCATCAAGGGGATCAAGTAACGATGGTTAGTATCTTTACTAGTGGTTTTATAAAATTTTATGATTTATTATAAAAAAACTTATTTGATTTAAAGAAATAAAGCCATCTGTCATCCATTAGCAAGAAAGAAAGAAAGAAAAAATATTTTATTTAAATAGGCCACAAAGAAGCACTTTTAAATCGTCAAACACATTCTTATAACTATTACAAAAAATATATTAACTAACAACGTCAAGTCTCTCCGTCTGTCATGTCTGAATTTACACCGGTTCCAAAAGTTGAACTACCGAGAAGATTCCGGCAACAAACTCGTGTAGTCACTCTTTTCAAATATTAAATTACAATGTTTGTAGTTACAAAAGTTTAACCTTGAGCAGTGCAATGCCGCCCAGCGAAAAGAAATGAAAATTAGAAAAGAAGGTAAGTCAACGTACCAAGAAAGGTACCCAATGTCAAAAATAATATCGTTATTTTCAGGCTATCTGACAGTGCACAATCACAGTATAGGTTACAGAGGTTAATAGTCACAATACTCGTAAATAAACATTTGAAATTTTAATGTGTCCATGCATTCTTATCATCTAAATATTCTTGGACCTTATAGTAGCCTTTTTTCATTAAAGTTTGTTTCACATATAACTTAAGTTTGTGAAAAGGCAGTTCAGTTACATTTGGTGGGACTTTGTTATAAATGTGTATACATTTCCCCATGAATGAGCGACTTATCTTGTGAAGTCTAAAACTTGGAACAGCAAGTTTATTTTTATATCTAGTGTTTAAGTTATGAATATCACTATGTTTTGAAAAGGTATGTTTATATTTGTGAACATAAATTATGTTCTCATATATATATTGAGAAGCAACGGTCAAAATATTAATTTCTTTAAATAAATCCCTCAGTGTATCACGTGGGTTGAGTCTGTAAATAGCACGCACAGCCCTTTTTTGTAAAATAAAAATATCTTCAATGTCGGCTGCTGTGCCCCACAATAACAAGCCATATGACATAACACTGTGGAAGTAACCAAAGTAAACAAGTCTTGCTGTTTCAACATCACACAAAGACCTAATTTTTTTAACAGCATAAGCAGCTGAACTAAGTCTTTTAGATAGGGACGAGATATGAGGATACCATTGTAAACGAGAATCTAACTTAATTCCCAAAAATACTGTAGAGTCAACACATTCAATAGTTTCTTTATTGATTTCAACATGAGTACTAACCTGCCTTACATTTGGTAAAGTAAATTTAATACACTTAGTTTTCTTTGAATTTAACAATAAATTATTATTTTCAAACCAGGATAGCACTTTTGAAATGGCATTATTTACATCCTCAAAGTCAGTTTTAGTTCGGTCTATTTTAAAAATTAGTGAGGTGTCATCTGCAAACAATACCGTCTCGCACAATTTTTTTGAAAAGTAAGGGAGGTCGTTGATATAAATTAAAAAAAGCAATGGCCCTAATATCGAACCCTGAGGCACGCCCATATGCACAGGCGCACCAGAAGACTCAGTTTTGTTTATAACAACTTTTTGAATTCTATTGGTCAAATAGGATTCAATAAGTTTTAATGAGTTTATTGATACACCATAATGCTTTAATTTACCCAATAATGTTTGATGATCAACACAGTCAAACGCCTTGGACAAGTCGCAGAAGATACCAAGATACTTTAGGCTCTCACATCTAAAACCGACCAAATGCTACGACCATTGACGTTTTACGAAGTGGTCTAATCACGCGGTTATACAGACCGCGAATATGACTTATTGCTAAATGGACTAAGTGTTCTAAATGCGAAGTGAACTAAGTATAACGATTGCTATTCTTTGGACGGTATTAGACCTGATAACTTTTGGGTAGAATTAATGTCATTTTATAGGCTACGGAAACCACTACCCATCAGCCGGAGCGTATGCTTGTATGCCACCCTTGCTGTATACTAGCTGCGCCCGCGACTTCGTTCGCGTGTGTGTCGGAAAATAACCACTTGAAATTTGATTACTGAAAAATGGATTTCAAACGATACACATATGCTGTCGCGGTCTCTTTTTTAGAACTTTTAAAGGATAACAATTCTTACGCCCCAACGGCCGTCAGTCCTTGCAATGTGGCCTACCCACTGCCACTTGAGGCTCGCAATATACATGGAAATTCTCCTCCTACATCTGCTTATCTTGTTTCCACTCACTTGCATCTCCAAGGCGTCTCCCAGCTGCAGCCAGTAGTGAGGCTCCACGTTACTGGGCACCCAGTAGCCAGTCATGTTAGCCCCGGCTATATAGCCCTGTTCCTCAGCGCTGTCGTAATGCTCCGTCCGCATCCTGGTGTCTTTCCATTGGGAATAAAAACTGGCGGCGTCACCAGCCTGGAAAGAAGCCAAGGTTGAAGAAAATGAACCAATCAGAGATATAATTCCAGTATATTAATGGAATACTCATTCCAGTTCTACTATTCAAGCAAGCTGACGGCCCACTTGGTGGTAAACGGTTACCGCCGCCTATAGACACCTGCAATAACAAGGGGAAATCACTTAATATTGCAGGTGCGTTGTCATCCTGAGGCTAAGATGAAATGCCGTCCATGCGCAGTAATTACACTGGCTACCTTTCCCTTCAATCCGAAACACAGCGAACTGTTTCACGGCTGAAATTAAAAAGGCGGTGGTACCTACCCAGGCGACCCTACAAACGGGCCTACCACCTAGTGGATTATTTGTCCTACTATTTCCACAAGTCTATGATATATTTATTAAACTTCATAACGTGATAAGCACACTTGTTAACAACGGGGTGTGTTCTGAGTAATTATTTGACATGATGCCCACGGCCTCTTTCTACCATCCCACCGCTCGCCATCGGCAGGGAAGATGAATTGAGAGGAGGGTACGTGGCTTAAGTTTATACGGTCTCGTATTTATTTCATCTAAAAAAATATTAATCGCAAGAAAATTATACTAAATTCAACATAATATTAAACACCAAGTGTAATATCGTCTCTGTTATTAAAAACTACATGATAAAGTGGAAAAAAGTGAAGAAAACTGCAAATTATATTTAACAGATGACCTACCTACACTCAATCAAGAAATTGCAAAAGTGTTCCAACACTAATATCCTAAGATGCATCACCCGAATAAGGATCACAGCAATAAATCGGTGAGTGCTTAATTAGCAGCATAATAATAACCTAGTCCATCAGTTCTATAAATCTTTTATAAACACTAAATGCAGTGCCACCTATCAGAAGTAGCACAACATCACGCCAGATTTACGCTGCCACTATAAGCATAATTTATGCCCACAAACCACCTAATACAACAGGAAGCCGATAGATGGCGCAGATTGACAATTAATAAGAAATACATTAAGAGCTAAATAATAACTACTTATCTTTTCACAAATTTTTGAACAGCAAAAATGTCGACTAAATGTGCAGGATGCTTGAAAACCGTGCCTGGAAGGGAATTCCTTAAGTGTGCATTGTGCAGCGCAACTTATGATTTGGAATGTACAAACGTTTCAAGCTCGCGTTATTATAACACTATGTCGGCTGAGCACAAAAAAAATTGGAAATGCCAATTCTGCCTAAGTAAGGTGCCTAAAACGGGAAATACAAATACACCAATAAGAGTATCAGACCGTGCTGAAAACATAACACAAAACACTGAAGACACTGAAAACATAACTTTGAGAAAGAAAAAATCAACATGTAACAATATAGATAATGAAACGTCTATAAATAATTCAGATCAAAGTATATTAGGAGATACATTTTATTTAGAACAAACTCAAAACACAAACACACTAAACAAAGTATTGCTACAAGACATAAGCCGTATGATCACTGAAAGCTTACACGAAAATAATAAAATAATTATATCCCAACTAAAAAGTACCATTAAAACAGAAATAAATAAAGCTATTGAAGAATTAAAGCAAGACTTTAAAAAGGAAACAGACGCACTTCGCAACCAAAATAACGAAAGAAAACTAGAAATAGAAAGACTGAATAAGGAAATTGACAAAATTAAAAAAGAATACATAAACATACAACAGGAAATCGAACAAATACATAACAAGACAATTACTCAAAATTCTATGTATACTTCGGAGGATACAACTAAAAAAATAGTTATGTATGGCTTGGACGAGCTCTACGATGAATCGGAATTTTCACTTCATACGAGGATTATTGAAACATTCCGTGAGCTTCTAAACATAGATCTTTTAGGCTATATTGAGGAAACACAAAGAATAGGTAAATATAATTACAATAAAAATAGACCACTTGCCTTAGAATTAATCAGCAAAAGGATGGTTAAATATCTATTGGAAAACAGTCATTACCTTAAAGGAACAGGAATATCAATATCCCCACTATTAGATAGAGAAACTCTGAAAGCAAGAAGAGAAATGCACAAAGAAATGATCTCAGCCAGAAAAAAAGGTCTATACGCTATCATAAGGGAAAACCAACTATACATACAAGGGAAAAAAATAAACATGTCAGAAAAAAACCTACAATACAACTTGGATAACACATTGAACACAACTAACATCAAAACCAACTCATGGGAATCTAAGAAAAAAACAGAAGAAAGCCATAATAGCTCCTTTCGTAAATAACAGAAAAATATTTAAGGCACTCTTTCAAAATTTCCAAAGCCTATATAATAAGCAAGATCTACTGGAGGCTTTCTTAGAGGAAAACCAAACCTACGGTGCAGTATGTGTTTCTGAGTCGTGGCTATCGCCGGACAAGTTAGAAATGACAAAAATCGCAAACTACAAAATAGCGTCTTCATATTGTAGAAAGCAACGGGTAGGGGGCGGAGTGTGTATCTTGCTTCAGGAAGAAATCGAGAGCGTTGAAAGAGATGACATTACAAATATGACAATAGAGCATGTACTAGAAATATGTGCGTCGGAACTACCTACTTTGAATATCTTACTTATTAGCATTTATTGGAATGGAAGAGAGGAGGATTTATTCTTTGACCAATTACAAAAAATTCTTACATACATAAATAAAAAATATCCAAAAAGAAACATAATTATCGGAGGAGATATAAACATAGACGTTTTAGGTAATTCTCTAAAAAAACGACAATTATTAAATATAATGTCTGAAAGTAGATTCACACAACACATAACAAGACCAACACGTATCACAAAAACAACATCAACATGTTTAGACTTAATCTTCACAAACTTTGACGGTTTTGATCTCTTAGCCTATGTGGAAGAGCTGGGCTTCTCTGACCATGCAGGCACTACAATCCAGGTGCGTGTAGAACAAAGTCAGAAAAAAATAACATGGTGCCTAAATAAAAGATTATTTAACGCTAACAATATAAATAATTTTAAACATAAACTATGTACAATAAATTGGCAACTACTTTTCCTTCACTCTAAAAATATTAATGAAAGCTATCAAAATTTTCATGAAACATTGATTAAACTTCTTGATACTTGCTTTCCAAAGTGCAAAATAAAATTAAAAACAAAAATAAAAAAAAATTGGCTTACATTAGGAATAAAAACTTCATGTCGAAATAAAAGACTTCTAAAAATTCTTACGCACAAGTTAAATGATAAAACGCTTCAAATATATTATAAAACATATGAAAAAATACTAAAAAGATTAATAGTATATGTTAAAAAGTTAAGTAATAAACGCAGAATGGAAAAGTCTACTAATACAATCAAAACAATGTGGAAAATTATAAATGAAAATACAAATAAAACTCAAAAATACGAAAAGTGTAATATAAATTTAAAAGAACATAATAAAGTCACCTCTGACCCCAAAAAAATTTCTAATATGTTTAATGATTATTTTACATCTATAGGACAGATTACAGAATATAATAATATATGTCAGGCATATGATCCCCCCACAAGGCATTCGACCGTAAATTCTATGTTTCTCAGCCCTGTAGACTGTGGTGAAATATATAAACACATAAAAAATCTTAAAAATAAGAATAGTTACGGAATCGACGAGTTGCCACCCTCATTGATAAAGAAATGTGCAGAAGAATTGACTTTTCCGTTTACTCTGCTAATAAATCAGTCCTTTGAGGAGGGCCGGTTTCCAGATATATTAAAAAGAACAATCATAAAACCTATACATAAAAAAGATGATAAGACGAACATAGATAACTATCGACCAATTGCACTTTTACCTACTGCATCGAAAATTTTTGAAAAATGTATGTATGACCGTATTTATAAATTCTGCGAAAAATATGCTGTTTTAGATGACAGCCAGAATGGTTTTAGGAAAAAGCGTTCTACTGTCTTGGCAGTTTTCAAATTCATGCAAGAAGTTTATAATATACTAAATAGCAAAAAATACGCAGTCGGAATACTCCTTGATATGTCGAAGGCATATGATAGGGTGCAACATAATATCTTATTAGAAAAATTATATAATATAGGAATACGCGGCCAAAGTCATAAATGGATAACGTCTTATCTAAAAGATAGGAAACAATATGTTGATATTGATTATTATGAGAAAGAAACATCGCAAATCTTAAATGTACGGTCAGAATGTAAAACTACAAACGCATCCATCCCACAAGGAAGTGTGATCGGATGTCTATTATTTTTAATATATATAAACGACCTACCTAAAGTCATGACTGATCATTGCGTGTTGTTTGCGGATGATGTCTCGGTACTTACTTCGTGCCAAAACAACACTGATATAAATGGCAAAATTAAATTAATTCTAGACAAATTAACCACATGGATGAATTACAATAACCTTAAAATTAACTTTAGAAAAACAAAACTATTGACGTTCCACCCCTATCAAAAAGTTACATTAAAAATAAACTTCAATTACTGTGACGAGAACTTAGAACCCGTTGATGAATATTCGTTTCTTGGACTAACTATAGACAAAAATATTAACTGGAAACCTCATATAAATAAGTTACTTTCAAAGTTATCCAGATTTTCATACGGCCTCCGTGAAATAAAAAAATATACCGATGAAAAAACGGCACTAGCTGCTTATTACGCATATGCTCACGCGTGGCTAAGCTATGGCATTGCTTTATGGGGAAATAGCAAAGATGCACCAGCTCTCTTTATACAACAAAAGAAGTTGGTACGTATCATAGCAAACATACAACAAACTGACAGCTGCAAACCCGTTTTTCAAAGTAGGGGGATCTTAACTATCCCATGCATGTATATATTGGAAATTTGTAAATTTGTAAAGAAGTATCCATATTTTTTTGCTAGTAGACAGGACTTGCCAACAAAGTACGCCTTGCGTCAAAAAACTAAAACAAGGTTAATGTTGCCCACTTCGAAATTAAAGTTGCACTCTAGTAGCCCGTTAGTAATGGCTGTAAGAATATTTAACAAACTACCAAGTGCGCTTAAAGCAATAGCAAATGATAATAAATTTTACAAAAAATTGAAGACTGTACTTATATTAAAAAGCTACTATACACTACAAGATTACTTTGATGACAATTTAGAGCTAACAAATTAAACGCATTTAAAAATCTATATAATTGACATGAAATTAGGTAATCAAACATTTAATTTAATTATAAAATTGCACAATATTTATATTATAATAACTATAAATTGATTCAATTTTTTTTTTTTTTTTTCTCTTTGGGACAGCCAAATTGTGTTAAATATAATATAGGTAAATTATAATAATATTAGTAACATATTAATAAACATAACAAAATATAATAAACGATTAATAAAATAAATAATGACATAAATTAGTTAACAATATTAGAAGAATAAAAGATAGTAATTTGAAAAGTAATAAATTCAATGACACAATATCCTCCTCCCTTCTAATTGCTGTGCCCGACAGGGTCCATGATGTACAGACAAAATATTTTATTTAGACCTTAAGACCATTGTGGAAAAGCAATAAAGTTGAAATTGAAATTGAAATTGAAATTGAAGTCATCCTCGAACATTGGAACCAAAATGGTCTCGTACTGTGCGGTTTCAGAGAAACTTTCTCTCGCGTACGCTCAGGTTGTGGAATGAGCTCTCCCGAGTACAGCATGGGGTCCTTCCAAAAGGGCTTGAAAAGTTTTTACAGGATCGGCATCGTGCAAATGACACCCCTGATGTTGAAAGCGTCCATAGGCTACAGTAAACGCTTACCATCAGGTTGGCCGTAAGCTTGATTGCCACCTTTGAAGTATAAAAAAAACTAAAGTCAATTTGGCTGTCTGAAATACTTTTGCCATAGGTTTTTTATAAAGGTGTTTAAAGTGTTATGTTACAAGTTGTTTTTATTAATTTTCATTTTGATTATTTATGTCAAAAAGAACTTCAATATATTGACGACCGGCTGGTCGAGCGGTCTGTGCCCCTTGCTATACAGGCTACTCGGTCAAGAGGTCCCGGGTTCGAATCCCGGTAGGAGCAAATGTTTGTATGATGAATACGAGCAGTTGTTTACGAGTCATGGAAGTTTATATGTTTATTTAGTATATTTCTAATATTTATATACATATTATTATTTCTCCGTTATCTAGTATTCATAACACAAGCTCTTAATGATGCTTACTTTGGGCTAGATAATAGGTGTCAGTGTATGAAAATTGTTATTATTATTGATATTATGTTTACCTTTGATATCTTAATTCGAATATGAAAACATGAGTGATATAATCCAGGAACCAGAATACCCTACCAAGTTACATCACAATCTGATCAATGGTTTCAGAACTTTCAGCGCACGTAGATGTCAGATATACATACAAATATTATTTATTATTTTATATAACTAGATGACAAACAAGCTGACGGCCCACCTGATGGTAAGTGGTTACCGCCGCCCATAGACACCTGCAATAACAAGGAAAAATCACTTAATATTGCAGGTGCGTTGTCATCCTGAGGCCTAAGATGAAATGCCGTCATGCCGTCACACTGGCTACCTTTTCCTTCAATCCGAAACACAGCGAACTGTTTCACGGCTAAAATAAGAAAGGCGGTGGTACCTACCCAGGCGACCCTACATACGGGCCCACCACCTAGTAAGCATAGCACCTAGTAGTAGTATATTGCTTGTTATTTATACAATTAATAAACTCACAACGTAGAGATGTGTCCTCGCTTCGAGCTCTGTATTCACCAGGAACCCTCCGTTCACGTCGTCCGTCTCAAGGTAGGACGGCCGGGCCAGTTCCACGCGTGGCTCAGCTCCGACGGCCACTATAACCTGTGACAAACTTATGCCCTATGATATCTTACAATTGTCCAGTTTTCTGACATGACATTTTGCCACCAACCACCACTACAGGCTTCACAAAATGCAACTTTCCCCAACTTCTTCGGGCATGTGGTGAGGGCCAGGAATCAATGGAACATCTTTTATGTCAATGTCGATGCCCTGGCTAGGATCATTTTATGAGTCTTATGCGGTGGCGTGTTATAAAAAGGTGTAGTCAGGTGTTCCCTAGTAAGGTCAATGTACTTACTCGACGCAATGTATGGAACAGGTGATTTCTTTTTTGCGATTTCGTAGTTGTTCTTATAGTAAAACCGACTTCAAAAAACTGAAAAGGATAAAATAATTAAATTTAAGTAGGTATTCATCCCCTAGAAACATATTTTGGAGTTGGTGCTAAGTGGTTTCCAAAAACAATAGAAAGTGAAGCACTTAGCACCAACTCCAAAATATGTTTCTAGGGGATGAATACCTACTTAAATTTAATTATTTTATCCTTTTCAGTTTTTTGAAGTCGGTTTTAATTTTTGTTTAAAATTTTTTTTTCACAATTTTTAGTGATAACTTTCTACGTTCAAAGCTAGATGGGTGACCGTCAACTTATATTGTTTCCTACTATCGTATCGTTTCACTAAAAAGTCATTGGAAAAGCAAAAATTCGCAATTACGCATATGTAGACGACTTCATAATTTCAGTTTTTTTACATTTAAAACTAAACTACCCAACTGTTTTTGAAAAAATTTTTATGGGACCAAATGGCAGCTATTCCGCATCGAACAAAAAAAGAATCACGTAAATCGGATCAGTAATCTCGGCGTAATCGGTGTACATACATAGAAAAAAAAAAAAAAAAAAAAAAACATACCGGCCGAATTGAGAACCTCCTCGTTTTTGAAGTCGGTTAAAAAGTTGTTTGTATTGATGGGTAGAATAAGCCCTTAAAATATGACTACACCTTTTTATAACACCTTGTATACGCTCTTTCACCCCAAAGATATAGTGAAGCTTATGGCAGCTATATTCGAGATGAAGGAGGAGTAAAGGCACAAAAGATCTCGAAAGGTTGAAGTGCATTGTGGCGTAGGCACGGCCCTATGCTAAGGTACAACTATCCAGCTGACCGAGTGGTTAGAAACCCTAGCTACAGGTTAATCAGCCAAGCGTTCGAGTCCCGGCAGGATAATAAGGCAGCCTTCCTGCGTCTGGACACGTATTTGAGAGTTTGTGCCAATACACCAACTCGATGCCCCAAGGGTTGCTTGGGTGACAAAGCGTGACCAATCCGGAATCAACTAATTACAAGCGAGCTGCCAGCTCAACCGGTGATAAGTGGCTATTGTCGCCTATAGACATCTGCAATAACAAGGAAATATTCACTTGGTATTGCAGGTGCATCGTCATCCTGATGCCTGACATAAAATGCCTGTCATGCCCAGTAATTACACTGGATACCGTCCTTCAATCAGAAACAGTTTAACGGCCGAAATAGGAAAGGCGGTGGGATAAAGATGTAGAAAAATTAGTAAATGAACTCACATAATCAGTGACAAGCGAACTACCATTTGATAATGTCAACTCAAGCCGACCATCAGGGGACTCGAAAGCGTCGTACACTTGAGCTGAAATAAACGTAAAAGTTATTGCGCTATCTACTTTAATCAACATTTCGTATAGCTCCAACGCAACCAGAAAGGGACAACTGACGTCTATCGTGGCTCGTAGCAATGGAGGACGATGGCGCTGTGGCGAGAGGGATTCTCCGGACTCCGGTTGAAATTCTAAATATCTTTATTTAAATAGGCCACAAAGAAGCGATCGTTGACACTAGTACCATTCAGAGTTCCATGATGGAACTACTTTCAAATCGTCAAAAAACACATTTTTATAACTATTACAAAAAATATATTGACTAACAACGTCATAGTGTCTGTCTGTAATTTATGAATTTACACCGGTTTCGAAAGTTGAACTACCGAGCGGATCCCGGAAACAAACTCGTGTAGTCACTCTTTTCAATCATTATAATACAATTTTTGTGGTTACATAATTATAACTATTAGCAGTGCAGTGCCGCCCAGCGAAATAACAAAATTTGAAAAAATGTATACGAACATACACACGGCACTACAAAATTTTATCAATTTAAATTTTAACTTCTTTTAACCATAATTTAAAAAATATTTGACAACTTTTAAGTTTATTTTAAGTTGTATTTCCAAACACAACTTAAAATAAACAACGCATAATAATATTTCCAACTTATTTTAAGTTGGTAATTTTATTATGCGTAATAGTAGCGTATCATCTCCGAATTTGTGAAAAATAGCGCGACATTAGAAACTAGCCAACATCCCTATTCCACAATGGGCCTAATTCTGAAAACACTAAATCTAAATTTAAGTACAGTATATCTCTTTCTCGCAATATGTAATAGGAAACAGATAGAAAAAAATTGTTTAGAGCTGTAAACTAAATTGAGATAGATTTCGAAGAGACTTAACTCCTTCCTAATTTCTTCCTGCATTTATCACGCTCATTAAGGTCGAAAATTGAACGCAAGTTTCTAAATGTCAAATTATATGTCAATCATCCTTTTCGTATTTATATTGAGAGAAAGAGATGCGCTGAACTTAAATTTAGACTTCGCAAGTGTTCTCTAGAATAGGGTAGCTGACAACTTTTTTTTATTTCATAAATAAGAAGTTTATAACTCATAAAGAAATATTGCAAAAGAAATAGTATGTCTAAGATTAAGAGTTTCACAGATATAGTGGTATGTTTGATGTGTTGTGGCGCATCGTCCAAAAACGCTCCATAGAAAATCTACGGAACAGGTGACGTCACATGTTCCCATATTTCTAAGAAATGTATGGGCATACTGAAAAATTGATAATAACTTTGTATTAAGTATGTTATTATTAATTGTCGTCATAATAAAAGTTGTTTTAATTGATGTCAGTAATCTAATACCATTAAAAGTTTTGATAAATTTAGAAAAAAATACGATCATTTTTTAAATTTTCAAAACAGTACAACTTCAATAATATTCCTTATCTTTTAAGTTTGAATTGTTTTACTGGGTAACAGTAGCGTATATTTTTCGAATTTGTGACAAATACCGCCATATTGAAACTTAGGCAACATCCCAATTAGGGCCAATATAGATTTATGATTATTATGTGTAGGAGACCAACCCCCTTATTCTCAATTGTCGGATCACGGATTCGATTCGAAAAGTCACATGCCGTCTCGCTTTGACGCACCGCGACAAAAAGTAACAGGTATAGAGTTTTCGAAATTCGAATACTTTCCGACAGTTGAGAATAAGGGGGCAAGTCTGAAAGTTGTCTTACTCTTGGGCATGATGTTGACGGCCTCGCAGCGGATCTTCTCCGCGGCCCACTCGCCGAGGTACTCGGGCAGCACGCTGGACATCACGCCCTTGTCCTTGAACAACTGAACCAGCTCAAGAGGCTCCTCGGCTCCTTTGCGTTCCTTCACCTTGTCTGGACAAATTATCCTATCATTAACCTATTTGACGACGGGCTGGCCGAGAGATCTGTACAGTCTGTCCCCTTACTATACAGGCTACTCGATCAAGAGGTCCCGGGTCATCGCTATCTTGTTGAATACGAAGGCCATACTTGGATTGGACGTATGCTAAACAAGCGCAACATAAACAGTGTCCACATTTAATAAAGTCCAGTGCAATATTTACTATAAACATCTTGGAGTTAATGGTAGTCCGATATTTGTATGGCTTCATACAATTAGTACATTTGCCAATCAAAATAACTTCTTCGTCTTCTGGTATCCTGTTCGCAGTCTGGTAACATTGCGAAGAATAAGTTACAGAATACATAATAATAATAATAAAATTCATACACTCACACTATTATCTAGGCCAAAGTAAGATCATCCCGGTAGGAGCAAATATTTGTATGATGAGTACGAGCATTTGTTTTAGAGTCATGGATGGTTATATGTTTGTTTTTATTATCATTATTTCCCCGTTATCTAGTATCCATAACACAAGCTCTTAATGATGCTTACTTTGGGCTAGATAATAGGTGTGAGTGTATGATTATTATTATTATTTACATGTACCAACAGCGGTGGTGAAGATTTTTTAAAATATGATTTTGACTATGACAATCATCATCATCATCATCTTATATTTAGTTTATGGTAAATAATGATTTAAGGTAATTTAACTCTTCAATTGTAATTCCTGCACACTTTATAAGTGAGCATCATCATTTTCAAACAACTAATTTTAATAATGGACGACTGGCTGGCCGAGTCGTTTGTACCGCTTTGTTAAACAGCCTACTTTGTCCACGGTCCCTTAAAAAAAGGGTACCGGTAGGAGAAAATATTTGTATGATGAGTACGAGCATTTGTTCACAAGTCATAGATGCATTTCCCCTGCCGAAAATAAAATGTAGTTTTACATAACAAGCATCACTTACTGAGCCTGCCGAGGTACCACGCGAGCTCGCAGCCGAGGCAGCCGCCGCCGATGATGACCACGTGCTTGGCCGCTTGCACCTTGCGGTACGCTACCTCCAGATCTCTGATAGAACGGATCGTGCACACGCGGTCCCGCACCGCCTTCGGAGCCGACTTGAATATGCTCAAGTTCTTGGCTTTGGATCCTGTGAAACGTTTAAGGCGTTATTGTAAAGGGTAAGTACAGTTTTACCCGTAGGTCGAGGTTTTAACCCCTGGTGTGTCCACGGGTCATTTCAATTAACCGTAGTCCCCATCAAAATAGGATGAGGTTAATTATGATCAATTTTTTATTTTCCTGATAACCGCAAAAAATATGGCGGCTTATTCCGTGTATCCACCCTAAAACAGACATCCTAAGGTTGATACTCAGAAACGAGTGTCCATCTATCCACCCTGAACGGCGTGGATATTCAGAATTCCCATAATATATTTCTTCCGATTTTCTCTCCTGCCTATCAGTTATTTTCATAGTGTCATGTCTTACGGTATTTTGCTGTGGGGTAAAGCAGCCGATATTCAAACTATCTTTGTCCTACAAAAACGTGCAATAAGATCTATTTACAAGTTAGGCTCTAGAGATTCCCTTCGTGAATTGTTTAAAGAAATAAAAATACTTACTGTACCTTCCCAATACATTTACAGCTGTATAATTTATATTTATCAGAACAAATACACTTTTGAAAAAAACAGTGACACTCACAATATAAATACTAGAAATAAGAATAAGTTAGCTATTATAAGTTATAGACTAAAAAAA
The DNA here is from genome assembly GCA_947347705.1 of Nymphula nitidulata. Lineage (NCBI taxonomy): Eukaryota > Metazoa > Arthropoda > Insecta > Lepidoptera > Crambidae > Nymphula > Nymphula nitidulata. The sequence goes on from OX374636.1 coordinate 16,879,988, forward strand.
ACACGCAATTCTTTTATTGGGCAAGGTATACGCTTTTATAACAAAATTCCCGCAGCAATTACTAATTTACCACTACATAAATTTAAATTATTAGTCAAAAACACCTTGCAAACTAAAGGTTATTACACTATTAATGATTATGTGAATGACAAATTTGTGTGGAAAGAAACTGTACTCCAATTTTCACTAGATATGCCAATTTGATAATATTTAATTTATTTAATTTTATAATATGTATTGTGTTGTTGTGACTGTGCATTGTCGGACAGCCTTAAAATAAAGTTAATACTTTTGTTATTAAGTTTGTATATCGTTTCTAACTAGATATACTTTTACTATTTTTTTTCTGTATGGCACTGCACAGCAAAATATTGAAATAATGTAACCACAATTGTGACTTCATATTTTGAAAAGAGTAACTACACGAGTTTGTTGCCGGAGTCTTCTCGGTAGTTCAACTTTTGGAACCGGTGTAAATTTAGACATGATAGACAGATTTACAATAAGACATTGTAAGACCATTTCTTAAATAGATATACATAATTTGTGATTTTTGACGATTCGAAAGAGCTTCTTAGGAGCCTACTTGAATAAATATATTTTTGATTTTGATTTTTTGATTTTTGATTTTGATTATGTACAGACCAACATCCAAAATTAGTTAAGTTTTTGGAATACGTGCAAAAAAAGCGCTAATATATCTACTGCAGCACAAAAATTTAGAAAATGATTGCAAATATACATTTAAAGAGACGAATTTATCCAGGAGCTTGGGGTGGATAAACGGAATACGCCAATATGGTCCTATCATTATAGAAAGGAGGGAATACATGTGCTGGCAAATTGGTGCACCTAGTTCAGGACACCGAGCTTCCGTGAGGTTTTTTTTAATCACGGTTTTAATATGGTACCTTAGATTCAGATCGCAGCATATCTCCGTACGAGGAAGTTTATAGAGGCATATGCCGGAAGAGTTGTACCCTGAAGAGGGAAGAGGAAGGAACGGCGTCATTTTGGTTATAAGCGCCCGCACACCTGTGTTTTTCTTTTTATTGCAATACTTTACTAGGTGGTAGACCCGTATGTAGGGTCGTCTGGGTAGGTAACACCGCCTTTCTTATTTCAGACGTGAAATAGTTCGCTGTGTTCCGGATTAAGGGAAAGGCAGCCAGTGTAATTACTAAGCATGGACGGCATTTCATCTTAGGCCCCAATCTCAAGTGATTTTTCCTTGTTATTGCAGATGTCTATAGGCGGCGGTAACCACTTAACATCAGGTGGGCCGTCAGCTTGTTTGTCATCTAGTTGTATAATAAAAAAAATTAAAACCGACTTCAAAAAACTGAAAAGGATAAAATAATTAAATTTAAGTAGGTATTCATCCCCTAGAAACATATTTTTGGAGTCGGTGCTTCACTTTCTATTGTTTTTGAAAACCACTTAGCACCAACTCCAAAAATATGTTTCTAGGGGATGAATACCTACTTAAATTTAATTATTTTATCCTTTTCAGTTTTTTGAAGTCGGTTTTAATTTTTGTTTAAATTTTTTTTTTCACAATTTTTAGTGATAACTTTCTACGTTCAAAGCTAGATGGGTGACCGTCAACTTATATTGTTTCCTACTATCGTATCACTAAAAAGTCATTGGAAAAGCATAAATTCGCAATTACGCATATGTAGACGACTTCATAATTTCAGTTTTTTTATATTTAAAACTAAAGTACCCAAGTGTTTTTGAAAAAAAATTTATGGGACCAAATGGCAGATATTCCGCATCGAACAAAAAAAGAATCACGTAAATCGGATCAGTAATCGGTGTACATACATAGAAAAAAAAAAAAACAAACCTCGTTTTTGAAGTCGGTTAAAAAAATAAAAAAATGATATATTACATATAAATTATAACAGACACTTTTTTTGTTTAAAATTACAATTATTATAACTTTTAGATGTAATCTAAGTGATCATTGTAATTTATCTACTTAATTTAAGAATATTGGCATTTGTATGCCGTAAGGCGAGATATACATTATATATACCTTTATTTTTTTACAAATAAATGATTTTATTTTTATGTATCATTTTGCTGGGTCATTAACCTCTCTCGTAGTAAATGGGCTGTTCCCCGTACATGGTTTTCATTTGTCATGTCATTTGTATGTTGTAATGCGAGATATACATTATATATACCTTTACTTTTACAAATAAATGATTTTGATTTTATCTTTCTTCGTGCTGGGTCATTACCGAGCTATGTATGAATAAATCCTTTGTCCCCGTTGAGTCACACAATTTTGTGTCAGACTGTTACACATTGGGAAAAATATTCCCGATGAGTAACACTGCTTTTTTCCCGTTGAGTGACAGTGTAACTAAACAGAACGCTGTATTACCGTTAAGTAACACCTCCTTGGGTAAAATCATTGTTCAAATTCGTATGTATGTAGCTGGATCATCCCCTGAAGTACCAGGCTGCCACAAGTATATGAGAGGTTATTTATTGTACCCCTACGATTATTATATAAATAAAATAAGAGTATGCTAAACATCTCCTACATAGATATGGTAGCCTGGTACTTCAGGGGATGATCCAGCTACATACATACGAATTTGAACAATGATTTTACCCAAGAAGGTGCTACAAAAAGACATAGAATATAGAATATTTCGACATTGTAGGGTGGACGTTAGCTCATAAACGCAAATACAGAAAGACTAGAAGAATTTCACAGAGATATCCCAAGTTCTGGGTGGCTCAGTGGTCAGAGCAGTCGCCCGGATTGCGAAAGGTCGCGGGTTCGATTCCTGCCTCAGGACGTGATATTTTTCTAGTTTTATTATATTTTAATTACTAAGGTGCTACTCATCGGGAACATTTTTCCCAATGTGTAACAGTGTGACACAAAATGGTGTGACTCAACGGGAACAAAGGGAAAAAATTACCCGGAGCCAGCAAACACCTCTCGTAGTAAATGGGCTGCTCCCCGCACATGGTGTTGACGTAGGCGGCGTGGCTCTCCGCGTCGACGCGCACCACGCACCACCCGGTCGCTATGGACAACGCTGGACCCCCCTTCTTACGGTAAAACGTCACTGGGTCCATGAATTTTTTGCAATCTGACGAGTACATGCTGTTGGAAAAATATGCTACATAAAAAAAGCTGCTTTTTTGCAATCGATAATATCTTAGTAATTGAAATAATATAAAACTAGAAAAATTTCACGTCCTTTCACGTCTAGAGCAGTCGCCCGGATTGCGAAAGATTGCGGGTTCGTTTCCCGCCTCAGGACGTGAAATTTTTCTAGTTTTATTTTTCAAACATTTATAATGATGTTAAAATCAAAAATTAACGATAATATCTTCTTAACATAATTTTGACATTAGAATAAATATTTCAGAAATATATCAAGACTGGAAAAAAATAATCCGGGAGACTGTTCTGTGAACACTGCCAACGTGAGCGACATACAGGATGGTGTCGTCAATACGACAATAAATTGAAGCATGGGCTGTATTACTTCATAGAAATTGTTTTCCACTTTTAAAAACATCTGATTCATTTGATAATTTTATGACATTTGTATGAAATAATATAACATTGGCTGCACTATTTCATAGAAATGTCATGAAATTATCAAATGAATAAGATGTTTTTGAAAGTGGCAAACCATTTCTATAAACTAATATAGCCCATGTTTTAATTTATTGTCGTATTGACGTCACCACCCTGTATAGTTTTTTGTAAATATACTCCGAGTGAATAATATAATTTCGACATTGCGTTTGGTTTTGGGATAACCCTATGATTTATTTCAGTCCATGTTTTTTTGTGATAGCGTCTAAATGTACAGATAGACATGCCACTAATAAGCATGCTTAAAACGAGCATGCTGTTTCGCTGAAATACATTTGCTTGGAAAAAGCATACTCGTTTAACTTGCATACTACTGTATAATAAGAGGATTTTGAAAGTGGCAAACCATTTCTATGAACTATTATAGAGCATGTTTTAATTTATTGTCGTATTGATGGCACCATCCTGTATATTATTGTGTTTACAGGGTTATTCCAAATCAACGCTAGCTCTGTGTTAAGAGCACTTACCCGGATTGGCGACCTTTTACAATCATGGTGACTGTTGAACCCTGAGCTAGCGAGGATTTGGGTTGTATATAATATGGTTGCTGCTCACGTTTTCCTTCTCCCTTCCTCTACATAGTTGAGAGTCTTCAGATCAGGCGGGTCCGGATTCCACCACATGTGCTTTGACATCGGCGGTCGCCGATACGGCAAACAATCTTCCTTCGTCACGAAGAAGACCTGAGAACAATATTACATACCTATGTTATCATCTAAGCTTGCCAAATGTGAAGGGAAAGGAAGCCAGTGTAATTACTGGGCACGAAAGGCATTTCAGCTTAGGCCTCAGGATGACGATGCACCTGCAATTATAAGTGATTGCAGATGTCTGTACGCGACTGTAGCCACTTACCACCGGATGGGTCATCATTTAGTGTACTTAAAACAAAACACAAAGCCTCTAAGAAAAAAAGAACATATTATTTACTGTACAATTGCCCAATTGTGCTGCTTTTATGTTTATACTTTTGTTTTTTGTATTTGCTCAGGGAATGCGAGGTGCGGTGTGTGCGTGTGTGTGTGTGTGTGTGATTACCGTACCTTAGCAGTCTTATCATGCTCCATGATGGCCCTGTACGCGGCCCAGCCGGCTGCGCCCGCGCCGATTATTAGGTACTGCACACACGCCGGCAGATCCTTGTCGTGGTATGGCCGTTTGACCTTACCACGAGGTCGCCCTGTACGAGTTGAGAAATGAAGTCTTTACTAGGCTGTCTACTATAGATAGCGTCAATCAACAACAGCCTATATACGTCCCACTGCTGGGTGGCTGGTTTTCCTATATGGGAGAAAGACATAAGGAGCGTTGGTTAGGTTAGTGGGTTACAGCAGTTGCAGTAATAACTGGGACCAAAAGCTTAACGTAACTTCCGAAGCACGAAGAAGCTCGAGATTAGAAACTTTGGTTGAGCCACCCCAGGATCAATCATGGCGAACGTTCAGACCACTACACCACCGAGCTCCTCCCCCCTTCTCTCCTCGAGCTCGAGTGATTATGACTATTCTATCTTATTTATGTATTCACAACACTTCACTTGAAGGTGCTAACCGAAAACATGATTTAATTATAGAGCCTAAAAAGGATCTGCTATATTTTTCAAGAGTGTCAGGGAAGAGCGATAGGAGAGAGGGGGGAGGAGGGTCATCATCCAACAAAAACTTGGTAAAGTAAGAGAGAATTAGAACAATAAAATTTCCCTTTCTTTCGAGCTGCTTGACTCAACTTTGACTTTGCCTTCTAATACCATCAACACATTTGTAGCCGTCATTATACATATTTGTTTTAGATGAAAGTAAGACTGATAAATGAATGATTGAGGCGGTTGCTTCTAAGTTTAAAGAGGATAAATAGCACATCTTTGCTTACATATTGGAGTGTTGTCACTAATGTCTTGCTCCTCTTTCCAGAGATATATTCGATACATCTGAAATAAAAACATTTCGAAGTTTGAATCCATTATTCATTTACATAAAAATCTGACTTCACTAATCTTAACCTGCCAAGCATGAGATTCCAGACCAAATTGATTCTTCCATTGTCATCGCCCCCCGGTGGTATATCGCCGCTTGACAGATTTAAATCAATCTTATATAAATAGTTATGATTAACTGGAGTAAAAACTAAAAACACCCTCCGGCACAGCAACCGAACGAACCAAATGAGGTTTTAGGTTAAAACCGAGTTCTGTAGATATACTTCTACGAAAAGCCCGCTTGCCACGCTCCGTTGCCGTTGGCTGTTCTACGGTGCGGTACGGTAAAGTGCATCTACGGAACAGGACTTAAAGCCTATATTATAATGTTAGTAAGGATGCCTGTAAAATGTGTGAGCTATGGCCTTAAGTTTCCTAAATATCATACAAAGTTGAATAGAATAAGAGCATTCCTAAAGCGACGTACGAATTTAATCGAATTGGGTTAGCCGCGAGTAACAACAGACAGAAGTAACCAAAAATATAAGTTCAGTCGTTGGGGCATAGGTAATGTAAGTAATCTAAATGTAAAATAATAATGTAGATAATCTTACCAATCCCATAAATCCGAAGAAAGATGCAACTGCCCAGACATATATCCAGGGGAAGGGGGGCGGTGGAGGCGGGGGACAGGGAGGGTCCTTTGGCACTGGTTGCATGGAACAGGGACCTTTTGTCCTCGTGCAGTCTAACATCGGCTGGAAGGTCCAAAACAATTAAAGTGACTATTTCATAAAGGTATATTTATTCCAAATTAGATATTTTATAAAATCTCCACAAGTGTACTAACCACGTGAATAACGTAGTCCTACGATCCAAAGAGCGAGAATTTTCGAAAAATACAAAATAACAAGACTTATTTACATATTAACTAATTTATTCAAGACCATGCGACATTCTCTGCTAACACAAATCAGAGCCCCAACACACCACACAATCATGAGACCAACTGTTCTTTACTTTGTGTTACTGTATCGCCTTGCCCCTCTTCCTTCTCAGCTTGTTCCAAAAGGGTTATTCTGTCCAAAGGCTTCCAAGGTTCATGGAAGGCATACTTATATTTACTCTTCCCGTGATACCCGAGTTTTGGTAAGGTATCTTTAATATCTTCTATTCTTTTAGCAGGTTTAGGTTTCCAGTAATCGGGGTGCACAATAGGTGAATTGTAGAAGAGGTCCGTAATCGACTCCGTGTTAGCTCCGCCAAAGTGGTGATGGGGGTTTCTGAACGGCTCGCCAGCGCCAGCTGTGAATCGCAGGTCTTCCTGTTAAAAAATGACGGAATACAGACTGACGTGGTCGAATATGTTTTAGTGCGTTGGACGAATCAGTTCCCTCCGCTAGAAGAAACCTTCGCTGAAATATCTTCGTAAACTCACCGATCAGTTCGCCAGAATGCAATTAAAGCAGCGATGGCCCACTATCATAGTGCCACTGCCACCCTTCTCGTCTTTGTCCTTGCCTTTCCCAAACAAGCTTTTGAGCATGCCAAAAAAGGTTTCGTCTTTCTCCTCTTCCTCTTTAGCTGGTCCTTCTTGCACGGCTGGTTGTTGCTGGGCTCCCACGGTGCCAGACTCAGCCTGGGGCCCTTGGCTCTGCTCTCCTTGGTTGCCGGTGGTGAGAACAACTCCAGTGCACTGATGAAGAAATCACAAGCTGGGTTTCATTAGATACTTAATTTACGACGGTAGGGCTCTGATTTCGTCAAACGCACTCAAACATGTCACAAGGTATTGAATAAACATATAAGAAATGTCTGAACAAGGTAGGTGGGTTCTTTTCAAAACGGCAAAACAATTTAGGATAATTCGACAATATGTAGGCAACCGCTATCGTAATGACTGAAAGAATATATATAGTAACTCACAACTTAGACATTGATCTGCGATTACCTATCGTGGTCGTCAATCCCGTTCTCCACTACAAATTGAACGAACGCTGTATTGACTGTTTAACTCAACATTACTCCTACGAACTAACATTAGAAACGATTTCATTATGTGCACAATTGTAAGTCAAACGGAGTTCATACGGTTCGCAGTATAGAACTGGCTTTAGACGGCTCTCCCACGGTGACGCAAGTTAGAGCACGCGTCAGAATGATTTAGCATCGCACTGAATTGTACGGAGGCAAGTCTTTACAGCAAAAAGGAAACTATCAGATAATCGTACAGAGAACGAAACGGCAACGTTGTTTACTACTCGTGAATCACATGGCAGACGCAGTGACAGCCTGACAGAGAACGGCGTTTCAAACTGGCGAATGACCGGACACCGAGACATCGAGGCGACGTCATTCAAACTAAAGCGCTGTCGCACGCCATGCCACAATGATGCAGACGCGTGTCGCTGACGTCACTGTAGGAAAACCTAGTTAAGTGGTAGATGAGACCTATGAATTATAATGAAAATAAATAAATACCTTAGCATTGCTAGGAGGCAGCGGCGGCACTACTACATTAGGTACTTTGATCCTATAAGGATCATAATTGGGCGGTTGTGGATCCTGGGGGCATTCGCAGCGCCATGCAGGTGGTGGCGGGTTGTCTTTGGGCCACGGTTCCACTTGCATTCTCTCTGTTTGGGCGACATCTTTGCAACAGTCTTTGCCACCTTTCGCGCAGTGTCTGCGTCCTGGAACTAATTTTATATTGGTATTGTGTCTACTTGTGAAGTCACAAGACTAACCTAGTCTGAAATCAACCTAAGTGGATGATATTAGATTCAGTTATTAATATAGACGGATTTTTGGTGGAGTAGTCAGTACCGTCTTCCGTCTACTAAGCCAAAAGGCCCTTCCCGGGCTCGAATTTCGATAGGGGCAACATTTTCTCACGAGGCATGGGGTAGGTATGTTTATTTAGTATATTTAAATTCTAGAACCACAAATAATGCCCAAGATGTTACATTTTATCCTACATACAATGCAGAACCGTTACATTTGGAAGTCGATGAAGGCCCTTGTTTAGCAGTGGATATCATAGGCTGGTATGATGATGGTGATGATGTAGAAGCTATCACTGATGTAAAACACCAAATAAGATATCACCACGGAAACGGGGAACAATATTCCTATAATTATAATAATTATCACCCAGCTTATATACGCCCTACTGCTGGGCACAGGCATTGGGCACAGGCACTACAATATAGTGTGTGCCGCGTCTCCTCATATTAGGTTAGTACATAGGTTTAATATATAGAATGTTATTAGCATAAGTTTAGTAATAAATTGGCTCCTTTAACGTACACACGTGTCTCATTAACTCCCGTCATTGCACTATCCTATCGGGGAAACACATGAGGAGTTTGGGCCAGAACACCAAATGGTGCTTGGTGAGTTAAAGCGGTTGCAGTAACAAACGGGACCAACGGCTTAATGTGATTGACGAAACATGGAGATTCCAAATTTTGATTGCCCCATCTCTGGTTCGACGACGGCGAAAGTTGCTTTGTTTTAGTAATCTAAACCAAATCACTCAAACCACTACGCTACCGAGCTCCAATTATCATTATATAAGGTAAAAGAAAACAAAACTTACCAAGATTGGTGACCGATTGAACAATTGGATTATTTTTATTGATGGACAAAACACCGTGGTTCCTGGTCATGATAAAACCACAGCATCTCATCGGGGACGCTATCATGTTTGTGGAGTACTCACTAAATTTACAAGGTTACACGAAATTTTGAATATTTTGTATTAAATTTAAATTTTTGCTTACATTGTTTCGGTAACGGCTAGAGATTTGTCTTTCATTTTGAAAGAAACAATGAAGGGATGACGGATATTGAAATATAGAATACAATTTTATGTCTTCATTGTAGAAAAAAAAAAGAAATGAAAAAAGTTTCGATCACATTATGAAATTTGACACACTTGATGCATACCTTTTACATGAAAAAGTTTTAAGGTATGACCACTCACGTTGAATCGATCGAATTAGCCAACCAATGAAGCTCAGAACAATATTAGTTATTGTACTGAACGATGAACGATCTTTTGTCGGCCTACAGTACAGAGTTCATTTTAAAACGCACACGTACGTACCCACAAAATCCGTAAAATACACCATTACGTCCTTTTATCAGACGAGCAACCCAAAGAGAATGTAATCACTACATTCTATGTTTAGAGCAGTTGCATTGGAGTAGTATGCTTTTGATAGATCATCACTCTTATTGCTTTACGATAAGTGACACAAGTCTTGTTGATGACCACTTTCTAAAACGACTACTTCCCAAATAGGATCTCTTCCCGTAACGTCTACTGCCCGAAATGCCCACTCCCATAATGACCACTTTATAATCTAGGACAGGGATGGCCAACCTTTACGTATCAGCGTGCCATTTTTCTAAGGAAATGTTTAATGAGGTCATAGACGTGCCATCAAATCAATTTTTACTTTGTGATTATTGGTAAAATAATACTAATAAATACTATCAATTAACGTAGGGAGGGATCACTCGCGTTCGCCCGTCATATTATACCTACTCCACACTGTTTTTCGTAGTGAATAATGACAACTGCCCCTAGTAAAGACCCATGGTCCAACTAGTTGGACAGATCAGTTGGACCACTGCCCTGGACTGGAATTTTATGATCAGTGACGTGCCCAAAATATTGTGTTGCGTGCCATTGGTTCGCCCTCCCTGATCTAGGACATAAAATATACAACATACTTAGAATAATAATACTGTAATCACTGGCCTTGGGAAGTAGAGGAAGTCTCTGGGAAGTATTTACGTATTTAGTTTTACTCTGTCACTGCTATAAAACCACTCAACTGGTTTTGACTCTGATGTTTTACTACAGACTCCTTTCACAACATATTCATTCTTAGCAGTGGTTTCTCTAAGATGGTGGTCATTGCTTTAATATTCCCTTAATGACCACTCCCATACCGTCAGTGGACGGTCATTAAGGGAAGAGATTGTATTATGGTCCTGAAAGTGACAATTTTGTGCCTACCCTTGTAGCATGACAAGCTCGAGAACCTTGGCTGTGTCAAAATTTCATCTTTCTCGAATCGAAACTTCAACTCTACCATTCTTTAGCTCGAGATTTCGATCAAGTTCACGTGTACGGATTAAATTATTACAAGCCTTCTCGAGTTGATCATACTACGCTTGGAGCACCGATGATAAAAGACATTGGTATTAAATACATTTTCCATGGACTAAAGACTATACTATTATAAAAAGACAAAATAATAAATTGAATTAGATTTATTTTGTACAAAATAACTACAAATCGCAACGTCATCACTTATATTTATTTATAACCAAACAATTTCCAATTTCCAAACATCTTTTTGACATACCTCGGTAAATATTTTTTTTTACATAGAATGACTTATATCATATATGTATCGAGTTTTGATTTAAGCAACTGAAATATTTAAGGTCTTTATATTTTAAAGTCGATTACATTTCACTTATTTTAAAAAAATAACAGAACGAATAATCCAACCCTGTTCTAATAAATCTTTAATTTCAGCACAATTTGAATAACGAAGACTACCAGTATAGCTCTACCACGACCATCTCAAGTCTATGACGAGTCCATAGTGGTGCGTCAAAGGGAGAAGAATGAAAGACGTAAGAAATTTAAGTTTTGTTTACTGAAATTTAATTTTTGTCGGATTATCACGAATCCGCCATTGAATGTTGTTAGTCTCTTTGCAATTCTCTAGAAGTAGAAGCGCCACAGGTGGAAGGGAGATCGAGGGGAGTTGAAACAATTTTCATACTACTTTATAGAAAAAAACAAGAAAGGGATAGAATGACTTTTTGACATATTTAGTTAACATAAAAGCCAACTCAATTGAGAAGCCAGCAGCAATTAACTTGTGATGAAACACAACTTATTATGTGGGGGCAAGTCTAGGTTAGATCGAATTCATCATAATTCATAATATTTCTGGCAACTTAAATATTTTACTTGATTTCTTAAGTTCATGCAATCAATACTAAAATAATCAAAGACCTTATTGAATATAATAGAGAATCATGTCTGTTGTCACTAACCATTCCATAGGAATTAGGTGACTTAACGACATTTGTCTCTTTCTATCTCCTTTATTTAGACTGAGATAAAAATCGCCAAGGGAATCTTAACACTAAGGAAATGGTAGTGAAAACGAGGCATCAGAATTATGACTTATCCGGGTGATTCAGTTCAATTCATTTTTATTTAACTCGCTTTGAGCATTATTTTATACACTTTCGCATATTTGAAATAAAACCACTTCACAAGACACACTTACGCATGTAAAATTAATATTTCAATATTACGCCGTAAAATTTTCTCGTCGCGAAAGATATATTGCACAGATACAATCGACCACACATCAAAGGTAACAGTTTGAATATTGAAGCCATTGTATTGTCACCGCAAAGAAACACTACAAAATCTCTCGAAGAATAATCTATACTAATGCTAGCTAGCCCGAACTTCGTATTGCTTCAGAAGCAATAGAATTAAATCTTAATATCTCTATTAAAAATGAGGGTAGGTGGTAAAAGAGTGAAAATTTAGGGTTTTATGTATATTTTGATATCAAATCAAATAAAATTATTAACAAAAACCTTTCGCCTAGCTAGGAGTATAAGAATATTCTACGGCCTATTCTCAGACCCACCAAATATACATTGTTAGTTAACGTAAATTCAGACATGACTGACAGATAGATAGATAGACATACGATGACGTTGATAGTAATATATTTTTTGTGATAGTCATAAAATGTGACTTTAAACGATTTGGAAGTGCTTCTTTGTGGCCTATTTGAAAAAATACATTTACATTTTTTTTTTAAATAATTAAAAAGGGTCGAACCGTTACGGGAGGTTCGATAACAAACACTGCGACAAGAGATATTTTATATATTAGATATTATAAATGCTCAAAACAATTCTGTCTATCTGTTGGCCGGTTACGTTTCCACTCCTTAACCGCTGTACATAGTTTACTTTTTTTAAAAAATTTACAAAAGACACGTTTGCTGTGTGTTTGACAGTATCTACTTATACAATATCGCTCGCGTAGAAACGCACGTGTGATATTATTTTAATTGTACTACAATAATAATTATTATATTAAACAGCGGACTTGCGACTGCGCATATTCAAAGTGTATTGCATGATAGGTACACCAATCACAATTATTCAATAAACCTGAAAATATTTTACACATTATACAATTCACATAGCACACTCTAAGAATAAATACAGTTATATACAAAGGCTTTAAAATTAAATTTTGAATAAATAAAATGGAATGGAAGTCTTACAACGGCACGAAGATATTTATTAAAACTAAGAACGCTATCTCTTTATTATTGTTATAGGAAGAAAAAGACAGCATTACATGAAAATGGTAGGTCTCCACATCGGTGGAATAGCCCCTTGAATTAGGAAATGGACTTATCTGTCGTCGATGCCTATCTGTTAATCTACAGATAAGGAGGCGTAAGGGGCTCATCAGAAACTGATCGCCGGGCTTAAAGCCGGGGCTCGACCGTGAAATGAGTTCATTAATCAGCCCGCTTAATTCGTTAGATCAATTCGTAGCGCAAACGCCAAAGAGTCTCGTGGAGCGGGCTGAAAGAAAAATATAAAATTAAAAATTTTAACTAACCCTCGGACTTATTAATCATCTATCTAACAGCATGTCATTAAGACTATTCATAAGAGCCCAAACACGCTATATCTGCTGTAATTTTCTGAAGAATTAAGGATCCCGCAGACTTTCTGATAGTAAAGGATCAGCTCAAGGTTTGTATGTCATGGTAATGTCACCAAAGTGACAGTACACCTTTCAAATCAATCGGATCTATAAAGGTTAGTAGAACCCTTATATCATGTAGAAAATGCGCTGATAGTCATCAAACGCCTGAACTGATATAGCTAAGAAAGAACCATTCTAGTCACGTTAGCTTTAAAAAAAACGAATTAAGACCGGTCCATTCGTTTAGAAGCTACGATGCCAAAGACAGACACGTCAAACATATAACAGCCCCCTTTTTCGTCGGGGGTAAAAAATAGGAAAGCAGCCTCGCTGTGTCATCGAGTCGGAACGAAGTGTTCCTAACCAACCCGCCCGCGCCCCTCGCTTGCCTTACTGTAGGACTTACTAATGTTAACACCGCTGGCAGCTATTTTTTGTCTAGCTTCAAGCAACCGTAGTTGAGTTTTGAGCCGAAGTGTTTATTCCGCCGTGCCCCTAGCTTGTTTTACTGTAGGGACGTGTACAAAATCGCTGCCCAATTGTACAGTCCGGCCGGCCCGTGTATACCCCCGCGTGCCAGTCAACGTAGGAGGCATTACAACCTCCGGTAATTAAGATTGCGCAGAAGTCACCTGCTCTGGTGTTGCAAATTGATGAAGGTTTATGGCAGGGGTTTTAGTGGGTGCAAGTCCCAAACATCCCTTCGTTCCCCAGAAGAGAGGACAGCGCATAAGGCGTTTCCCTGCCACAAAAAAGGGACGTGGGTACACCGCTGGCAACTAATTTTTGGTCTAGCTTCACGCATTATTGCCATTTAAACTATTCCTCGCTTCCAAAAACTGCATCAGCTAATATTTGTCCGTTCAATTCGCGGTCGAGCCCAGGCACCAAGACCCTCAGCATCATGACATGACGACTGCTCTGACAAGAGCATGCGCCTAAGAAAATAATGTTTCAGTTGCAACAGAATGAAATCATTCTAATTTGGGTCTAACTATACGACGGACGTACGAACGCTAGCTTGCATCTTACAGACTAGTAACATTAAGCCTTAATTAAACTACACTAAGTTGCAGGGCAACTTATGGGCAACAATATTTCTCGTGTAGATAAAAAACAAAGGACATGCAGTCATCTTAAAAGTGCTATCGGGTTACTTACATATTCTAAAATTTCAACCCAAATACTAAAAAAGCCATAATTTAAGCGGTTCCTGTGTTGAATTTATTTAAGTTAAATAAATATTATTTAATATTATTCAATCCGCGCTAGTTGCGCCATCGATGAAACAATTACTTATTTCAGACTAACAATATTAAACGATAATACCCATATTTTTTTATCAATTTGCAAGCTACCAGCAGTACTAAGTGGCAAGAATTGACTGATATCTTTTACTTATTGATGATAAAAGAGTGTAGTTTCATTAATGTTTTATATTACCAATAATCTATGAGTAGACGTCGGTGTCGCTCCCGCCGTCCTTATGGTTAGACCCTTGTAAACTTTTAGGACTATACAGGGTGGTGACTAAACAAACCAATAAATTAAAACACGGCCTATAATAATTCATAAGAATGTTTTACAAGTTTCAAATACGTATTATTCACTTGATAATCTCACGACATTTCTATGAAAAAATACGGCCAATGTTATATTAAATCATAGAAATGTCATAAAATTATCGTTGTATTAATTTATTGTCGTGACCACCCTGTATAATATAATAGTGCACGCTTAAAGGTACGCTTACAACCATACACCGCTCAATACACTTGCAACAATATTTTACATACTGTATGTACAAAATTCCCTACTAACTCCATTCTTCATAGGTATACTTCAAATTACCTACAGTGTGTACTTCAAAGACTTAAGACTTCTCGTTTCGATACAAAGTAATATATATATAAACAAAGTGGTGCCGTCAATACGACAATATATTAAAATATGGGCTATATTAGTTCATAGAAATGGTTTGCCACTTTCAAAAACATCGTATTCATTAGATAAATGTCATGAAATTATCAAATGAATTAGATGTTTCGAAAGTGGCAAACTATTTCTATGAACTAATACAGCCCATGTTTCTATTTACTGTCGTATTGACGGCACCATCCTGTATATAATAATAATGGATAGTTTTAAGGGGCTACCTCGTGCACACTAGCGACACCAATTGATTGTTATTAATTATGGTGAATTTAGAACATAATAAACAAAAACGGTTTAGAGAATTGCTAAAGAACGGTATTTGTAATTTTTAAAGATGTATCTTGTATAAAGTGTCTACCTATAAGTAAACAAATTTTTTATTATTGTTAAAAGTGGCCACTTTTGGCAATAATGAAAAAATAGGTTACATGTAGAGGAATATCTTATATCGAGCACATCTCAAAAAATTTGAAATACCATTCTTTAGTCATTCACTAAAGCGTTTTTGTTTATTATCTTCTATATTCACCACAATTAATATAAATCAAGTGGTGTCGCTAGTTCCGACGAGGTATCGCCTTAAAGTGAGAAACTATTTCTCCTTTGTTTTTCGCTTGATATTTTACAAAATGGCTTTAAGACGTTTCTACGTCTAGGGTGGCAAGTGTACGGCGTGATGGCAATATACCGTTGCCTATACACTTATGCTCGATTTCACTAACATTTGCCTAGCGTTAAGTCTCTTAGCTATTTTTATCTCAATCTATCTAAAGGAGATAGAAAGAGACAAAATTGTCTATAAGAGTCTAAGCCTAGGAAATGATTAGTGAAAACGGACATAAGAGTACTTGAGCCCACTCTGTAAAAAGGACATTTGAATTTAAACCACTTAACCGGATTTAACTCGGAGGATGGAGTAAATACATCTATGTAAACGGTAGAACAAAAGCTCGCTTCTTGATTGGGGCGCTCACAGGGCATTTTGCTACTAACCACATGCTACATAAAATGCAACTCTCCCCAACACAACTTTGTCGAGCATGTGTTGAATGCCAGGAATCAATGATGCATCTCTTGTGTCATTGTGATGCCCTGGCTAGAACCAGAATGAACCTTCTGGAAGTGGCATATCCAAAGCCAGAAGACTACAGGCTCTTCCTACCTAAAGATAAAGCCAGGCTAATGGAATCTATATTCTGGACACAGGAAGAGTAAACGCAGGGAAGGCACAAAAGATCCCAATGGGTCGAAGTGCACTGTGACTTAGTCATGGCCCCACAGTAAGATAAGATAACTCGCGTTCAATTGGATTCGCGATCAATTACATTATTCTTTCACACCCGACTACTTTACAGCGATCGCGGTCACGGGAAGACTGAACATGTCAGATTATATCTGCCATTTAACATCATAATGTAACATCTAGGTTGTTCTGTGAAATCGACAGGTTGTGAGCATCCACAGCCATCTGACAGCATCCATTTTGTTTTATCTAGCCGGCGTCCACGTATTCTTCGGAAAACGAATTCGTCTCGCCCAATCACCGTACAACGTTGCCGCAAGTTATTTGCAGATTGATTTTACTTGACATTGGCAAAATACGTAATAACGGGAGGCCATTAAATAAAGAAGAATGTAACATCTAATCAAACGCGAGTTAAATCCGGCGTAGTGGTTTTATTTCAAATGTGTAGCGAAAACGGTCGTAAATTTTTACTAAGAATAAAAAATAAATAAATGCTTCGGTTACACTATCGTACATAATACAAACGTATTTCATTAACTATTATCAACTATACAATAAGAAATACTTACAAAACAAGGCACAGATTTTATCTGTATATGTGTATTCGTTTTCAATTCGAATTTACGTTTATTTGTAATCTAAATCTGCGTTTAAACTATCACCCGTCGAGTGAATAAATATGTATGCATGCTTTGTTTCAGCCTTTGTTTTATATTAATACGTGCCACTGATGTGACTGGGCCTTCCTACATGGAGTTTGGGCCAAATGCCAACCGATTTGGCCCAATGGAGTTTCATGACTGACAAAGGTTAGATGTAAAAAACAAACACAAATGTTATTCTATTTCAATTCTAAGTTTATATTCTAATAAAGTACAATCCACGTCGATTTGGAACAGTTACATACATTAATACTTTTTTTTATTAATAAGTACACTTTTATAGATTTTTTTGTTTCTTAGGACCCTACAAAAAAAATATTTATTTCCGTTTTTTTATTTCCTTATGTCACAGCTCCATACAAATTGCGCTCCATACGACATTAAGAACTAGCACAAATGGGATTACGTACCATATAGGCTAGAAGGCATACACATTTAAGCACTCAAGCATACAACCAAGCACATCAAAAGAAACAGTCGTACAAAAACAGTTCTTATTACGACTCAATAAGAACAGTCTAACATCTAAAAGTCATGCTTGATGTCCATAATAGTTATAATATAGAACACGCGATCTTATAACGATTGTAACAAGTGCTATATTACAATAGAAGTCTTTTTCACTCTAATCCGAATAGCCAATTGATTCCTTGGGCGAAAAATAATACTAAAGGCTGCCACGCAACCAGCCACCTTATCCAGTCCAGGAGTTGACCGAACAACATTTGAGGTCTGTCCCATCTGTTTAAATTATTTTGTTAAGGTAAACATTGGGCCTGATGGCCGCCATAGACGTTGAAGTAATTCAATCAAACTGGCTGGTTGATCAAATGTTTTGATTTAGGGTTCCGTACCCAAAGAGTAAAACGGGACCCTGTTACTAAGTCTGCTGTCCGTCCGTCTGTCACCAGGCTGTATCTCATGAACCGTGATAGTTAGACAGTTGAAATTTACACAGATGATGTATTTCTGTTTTTATAGATAATGGTACGGAACCCTTCGTGGGCGAGTAAGACTCGCACTTGGCCAGTTTTTTTTGTTCCATGATTCTAATAGGTTCAAAAACTTATATTTATCAAATGTTTGCAAAGGGATCCGTTGATCGAAAAATGGTATTCAATAACATCCCATACCGTAGTATAAGGGGTAAAAATTCATGCTTATTTTAAGCGAGTAGGGGAAGTACGATGTATTGTAAAATCGATAAAAAATATATTTCACTTACTTAGAAAAATATTTAAAATAGAAAAATTACGTCTTGGGACGGGGTATATTTTTCAAACATTTTTATTAATGCTAAAAATAAAATTAAGTATATTTCACTTTTTAGTCGAGGCGATTATAATATCCCAAATAGCAACTTAATAGTAATAAGATTCTCTAAGCAAAGCCTAGGCCAGAAGAACCGTAAAAATGGTAAAACGAAAATGCGCGCAAAAATGAGCCGTATTGTCAAAAGGATACGGATTGGTGAACATCCTCTTGAGGTCCACCTTGTCCTTGCAGTAAGGACAGGTCTGCTTCTTACCTACGATGCACCACCCTCGTATGCAGAACTCATGGAACACGTGACCGCAGGACAACTTGTACGTATTCTCTGTGAACAATAACAGTCAATAGGTCCAATTACACAGATCAAGATATACAGAATGTTTGGTACAGTCGACCACACAAGTACCATGTCACACGGGTCTTGTGCACGTACTTTATAGTTGCTACCGTACTATATTGACGCTAGAGTCGTTGTCACATGGTACTAAAGTGTTCAGCTACTTCTGCGGTCGACCGTAGACCTTCCTACATGGGAGAAACACATGAGGAGTTTGGGCCATAGCATCGCCACGTTGGCCCAATGCGGGTTGGTAGGTTAAAGCGGTTGCAGGAACAACCGGGTGCTTTCCCAAGCACGGAGGAGCTGGAGATTTATAACAAACTTCACGTCATTTGCATACTAATGCGTTATTAAAAACTTTAAATTGTAAAATTAATTTCAAATTAAAGGTAGTAGTATCTTAGGTAGGTATCTTAGGCCTCAGGATGACAACGCACCTGCAATATCAAGTGCTTTTCCTTGTTATTGCAGGTGTCTATAGGCGGCGGTAACCGCTTACCACCAGGTGGGCCGTCAGCTTGTTTGTCATCTAGTTGTATAAAAATATAATAAAAAAAAATTACTTCAAATAAATAGTATGGTCAATGATACAAAATGTATGGGAAATTACTAAATTAATTTTACGTTATTGATTTTTGAGAAAGCCTTCGTAATCACATTTTAATGCTTTTGATGCATTGAAATGCCTACTTTATTGTAACAATTACAAACAAACAAAGAAAATCGAACCAGCGTCTGTTGATTTCCGGCCAGACGCGATTACCACTAAGCCACCGGAGCACTAGGTATAACCTGCTAATTTCTTCACCGCTTTCTTTCCTCTTCTAACGTTTTTGAAGCATCGTTTATCTCACCACTCATTGACGTTAACATCTCTAGTAATCCGAAAGAATACTTTTACAAGTATTTTTAACTTCCAGTTAAGTTGAGAAAAGCTATTTTAATCACATTTTAATTTTTGATACATTTAAACAACTTTTTTTATTGTAACAATTACAAATACATGTGGCCGGAAACAGGAGACGCAGGTTCGATTCCCGGCTGGAGCATATATTTTTTCATCGTTTTCTTTCTTTATTTGTAATTGTCACAATAAATCC
Source organism: Nymphula nitidulata (assembly GCA_947347705.1). Taxonomy (NCBI): domain Eukaryota; kingdom Metazoa; phylum Arthropoda; class Insecta; order Lepidoptera; family Crambidae; genus Nymphula; species Nymphula nitidulata. Next base: position 16,899,890 of record OX374636.1, read on the forward strand.
TTTGTAATTATATGCCTATGTTTATCGTAGCATATGTAGTTCATCATCACACCAGACTTAGAAGTCCACTGCTGAGCAAAGGCCTCCCCCATCGATTTCCATAAGCCTTAAGCCATAAGTAATAATAAAGACATGAGCCTTTTTGAGCATGAAAGATATTATTAGCCTTTTTGAGGAAAAGAGGCATTAACCGTTTTGAGGAAAAGAGGCATTAGCCTTTTTGAGCAAAAAAGGTATTAGCCGTTTTGAGCAAAAAGGCTATAGCTTTTTTGAGCAACCAACGGCATCAGTCTTTTTGAGCATAAAATACTTTAGCCTTGTTCAGCAAAAAATGCATTAGCCGTTTTAAGCAAAAAAGGGTGACATAAGTTCGCCATAAGGTAAGCAGTTACCGCAGTTTTAGCTATAGATTACGGTAACTGCTCACTCTGTAAAAACCAAAGAGGAAGCGTTATGACGACAGCGTAGGAGACAAGTCCCCCTGCTCTCGATATAACGCTCCGTAAATAAGAATTTTTCACATACCTATTACTCCTTCTTCATCGACATTGACTAGTAGAAGGTTCCCGCAGACCGCACACACGTTGTTTTCCAGCTGTCTTGTAGGCATGCCCTCTTTTGTATAATACTGGAAAATAAAATAAATATATGAATAACATTAATCAGTACATACATACGTAAAGTTCACAGGCTTATTTTACAATAATAATTAAAAAATAAACAACAATATTAAATTGGGTAAAAAATATGAGTATTAAACATTAAACCAAATAATTGCCAACTGATAAAGAGTGCATGTAAACCATCGTTAAGCAGTACTTTTGTGCCACAAATTTTAACACGCGAGTACACACAGTATTTAAGATTTCTTAGTCATACGATAACGGAGTATCTTCTCTCGTAAGTGTATACCTGCCAACTGTTTTTTTTCTTTACAATTATTATGTAATTATTTATATGTTTAATTGTAATAATATGTGAAATTATGCAACTATCTACCTTAAAAACTACCATTATTATAAGCGTAATGTGTTTTTGTAATTGGCTCTTGTCTAGGTAAAGCTAATATGTATTGTACGTATAAAAATGGTTTTGAAACATTGTGTAATATAAATAACATTTGATAGATAGATATTCTTTATTTTGCATGGGGATAAAAGTGTCAATAATTAAGTGAAAAACGCGGTGTTATCGCTAGAAGCGATAGTTTCAATCCCTAGTCATACTAACTCATTTGTAGCGCAGCAAACACGGCTGCACCTAACTGCTGTTCAAAAAAAACCTTTAACTTTTTGTAATAACGTTGAAATTGTGAGTACTAATTAGGAACCTTTTTCTTAAAAAAAAAGTAATGTGCAAAACTATTGATTCCGACGTCGGCTGATCCACAATAGGACTGGCATTATAGTTATAAATCGGATATTTATCAACCCAAACTTCAAGAAATTACTGACATAGAGTTGACAACCACCATTCTGATAAAAATAAATATCAATATTCCGAACTCAAACTTTTCTTGAGTGGTCGTTCTAATCGCTGGCACTAGGTGTTGAGGGTAGTGCGAAATAATTTTTACGAAACGAATATATTACACATCAAAAATAATATTTTAGAAGGTAGGTAGGTATTTGTACACTTCTCATGTAGTATTTTTAAGAGCGGTACAACTTTTGCGCGATTTGCGCTCTTCCAGCCCTCGTAGCATGGCAAACTCCATGGTAGTGGACAAAACTTTGTTTCTCTCTTCGTTAACCCATTTTGTCTTCTAATAAGTAGACAGAAGTGGTGGAGAGAGATTTTGTCCAGGCCCGTGCAAGGCCTGCAACTGCTGGTCTCCGCTCAGTTACCTTTTGAACTTGAGGTAATTAAGCGGCCGATTATCCGACCACTGATTAAAAAATGGCCCTAATTCTGGAGAACACATGCTAAGACTAAATTTAAGTTCAGTCCATTTCTTTCTCTCAAAATGAATACGAAAAGGATGGCTGTCATATAATCAGACATTTAGAAACGTGCGTTCAATTTTCGACCTTATTGAACGTGATAAAATGCAGTGTTTAGAAGGCACCTCCGTACATGCCGTCTAAAATTGTCTATGGTTTCTTTGAAATCTATCTAAATTTAATTGACAGCTCTAAACAAATTATTGCTATCTTTTTCATATCACATATTGCGAGAAAGAGATATACTGTTCTTAAATTTAGAATTAGAGTGTCTTCAGAATCAGAGGCAATGTGAAACATAAACTAAAAAAGTCATGGACGGTAAACAAATCCTTACGCCAATGGACGCGGCCATTTTATCCGCGCAGTATTCCGCCACGTCCCTCCCCAGCACTCCAAAGTACAGTCCGTAGAACAGGCACATGAGGGCCACGTCCATCCACGGCTGCGGTTTGTGGCCGAACAGCAGGTTGAAGCCGAGGAATGTTAGCATCATCACCACGTAGCCGAACACGCCGAATACACAACTCAGCTTGTATATGAGGTAGAACCATTTGTATACTAATCTGGAAAAAGATTAAATAGGCTGAAATACCTATGACCTATTTACCTGTCTATACAAAGTGTAATATAATTAGACGACCGGCTGGTCGAGCGGTCTGTACCCCTTGCTATACAGGCTACTCGGTCAAGAGGTCCCGGGTAGGAGCAAATGATTGTATAATGAGTGCGAGCATTTGTTTAAGAGTCGTGGATGTTTATATGTTTATTTAGTATATATTTCTAGTATTTATATAAATATTATTATCATTATTTCTCCATTATATAGTATCCACAACACAAGCTCTTAATGATGCTTACTTTGGGCTAGATAATAAGTGACAGTGTATGAATATTATTATTATTGTAATTTGTGAAAAAAAAATCTGCTGTTTCATAGAAGCTTGCATCATCATCATCATCATACCAGCCTATGATATGTCCACTGCAGAACAAACTCCTCCCCCATCGATTTCGAAACGGATCTGCGGAGCCTGCATCCAGGCAGTCCTGTTACTTGCAGTCAAAGTTACTTTGCACCTTCCGGTACGCGTCGCCATTCTACAACTCTAACGCCCCACCGCTCTGTTCTGCGTGCTATGTGCCCTGCCCACTACCACTACAACAACTTGCATACCGTATGCCGTATACTCATTACACTAAAATGTATGAAACAGCTAATTTTTTTCCCTCATGTTTCCAGGGTTGGTACCACAGTTAAAGTTGTTCATATAGATGAGAACTTTTACCCCTTTTCAGGATGTGCGTTGGTTATATTACACATTGTATATTTAGTTCATCAGTAGATGCTAGCAACCTAATTTAAGTGACCTTTCGTTGGAGTTGCAGGTGGATTCTTTTTTTCTTCTCTAAAAACCACAGCACTTACCATTTTTGAAATTAATAATCTTTTTATGTTATGTATTGTTGCGTGTGTGAGTGTGTGTGGAAGAGAGAGAGAGAGGGAGAGAGGTCACGTTGCACAGTTTATTTTTAATTATTTCGCATAGTTAGTGTAACTTTTAGGCACCAAGAAACTCCCGAAGTTAGCTTACCTAGGCGTCGTAACAGACATCGGTTTCCGGGTAGACTTCCTTATAACTAGGGCCGTGAGGAATGTGAATATTGTCCACACTATGATAAATCGCCACCATTGATTCTTGGCGCTCATCAACACAGGTATTGACCACATCGCCACCATGGTAAATAACTGAAAAAATTGAAAAATAATAAGACTAGATGTTTGCGGTATCGTGGGTCGGTGGCGGGTTCGAAGCGCCTCCCCACGTTGACACCCGGGCCTATTAGCTTAGTGGGTGTTGGTGGCTAAAATGAAACTGAAGACTGACGTAATTTCACTGATTTATTCACTGAAGTGATTACTGACTATTTTACATTATATTTCACTGAAATCTGAATTAAGTTTTATCTGATAACATGGCGTCGCAGACGCACATAGCAACAACGTGCCTGACCGCCTCGTAGGAGGGCGTTGAAGGAAGTGGTAGATATTACGTGTGCTACCGGGGTCTAATTCTAATACATAGGGTGCGATTCTGAGGTCAGTGTGTCTTAATTACAAAAGTTAAAGGCAAAGGGAAATAACATGTTAATTCCATTAACACTAGACTAGAGAAAAGATATGTCCAAGGGCGACTCCGCGAGCTAATACAGTATGGGTGACTTCTCTCTCTAACTTCTGATCTACCAAGGACAGAACTGAAGATGCGATCATAATTATTATTTGCTAAAAAAAATATCCCAAAATTATCCGCCAAGTACCTCTTCAGTGCCCTGGACAGATTACAGCGTCGTGCTGTTCGTATCGTTGGCGATGTAGAGGTCAAGAACAACCTTGAGCCTCTGCAATTGCGTCGAGATATTAGATACCGCCTTCTATTGGCTATATCACGGAGAATGCTATGAAGACCTTTTTGACCTTATACTTCCTTCCCCCTTCCTACTCAGGAGCACGCGTGCCAGTCTTTGGAGTCATCAATTCACTGTCTCTACCTCAACATCACGCACAAAGAAATTTAGTACCTCGTTTCTTTGTCGTACATCCAGTTTCCTACTTTCTATAACATGGGTTCCTTTAAAAAAGGCGTGAAAAAGCACCTTATGGGCCAGCAAGGTGGAGGCGGCTAGAGCAGTGTCTAAGTTTTCGCATATGGACTTATTGATGAGATCTTTGAAGTTACATATTAATCAACACTTTAACTCTTTTTTAAGACAAGAGGGTATCACAGTTTCGGCAGACAGCAATCATGTGATCATTGGAAGCGTTAACTTGGCATTTGAAGCATGTAGTCTATGTTTCTCTATCTTTGGTTCTTGGACATATATGACATCTTTGGAATAAATCTACTGGCTCTTAGAGACAAATCATATCCCTCAACTTGATGACTCTGTAGTATGTAAGTAAACTGGCTGTACCAGAGCTTGCCATTTGATGAGGATTGACAAAATTGATAACCAGCTTCTTTTCAAATGTTATTCTTTAAAATCTAGAGCTAACTTTGACCTCATAAATTACATAAAAGTTCATACCAGAGACATTGAATGGTGAAAAAATATCAAACTACATACACAATTGTGTGGGATATTATACACCCCAAAGGCTCTCTCCTAGCATAATCATGCACAATGAAGCACTGTTCGCAAATGAATTATGAAGGTGTCATCGTTTTAAGAAACTACTAGAAACACTAGCCCAGTAAATTCAAATTTCAAAAAGTTATAAATGTTAAAATTTGGACTGGGGTGTGCGACACCCCACGCGCCTAATTAAAAGGGCACAACTAGGCGATGCGGCGGTATGCATTAAACGACGTAGCGACATTGCATTGCAACATACAAAGTGGCATCAATGAAACACTGTGTACTGCTAGACATTCGTTACGGAATGTACTTAAATTCCTTTGACATGACTTGCAATAGTGATAAGTAGGCACTACTATAAATGAAAACAATTCCATTAGGTAGTGCTATAAAATTGTACAACTCCAATTATTAGTCAGTTATTATTATATCTATACACAACCTTCTGTAAGACATACAAAAAACCTAACTGTAGATATACAAAAGGTTTACATTTTTTTTATACCTGTTGCTCGTTTTACTTACTTCATGTTGGCGATTTTTTTTTTTATTTTATTTATTTGGTTTGCCAACAGCTATTACATTGATACTTAATAACTAGTTACATTAAATATTTAGCTTAAGCTTAATGCATAGCCACTTATAGGTAAACACCTCATTCAAATTATGGCGAAAGCCGTTTTTACTCTAATTTTAACAGTTAGGTATTGATAATTTTTAGCGATTAAACAAAAGAAAAATACTATTTGATTTTAATTTTTTTCAAAAACTGAGATAGACTATCTGCGTGTACATCTATATTATTACTATTAATATTATATAACTTACAAATTCTGTATATGGGTGAGTTCGAACCAAATTGAGTCTTTCTGAGGGGCGGGCAAAGTGGTTGTATCCGGTATCTTGGGTATTTGCAAGGCACTCTGAATTTGATTTGGTTGAGCAAGTTAGGACAGTCAACTTGATTTCGTAGCAATTTAAAAAGAAAAACAAGATCTAATCTATTCCTACGGTTTTCAAGGTTCATCATTTGAAATCGCTCAAGCCTTACTTTGTAGGAAGATCTTTTCTTCATTCCACTACAATATGCCAAGTGACACAGAAATCTTTTTTGAATTCGTTCAATTCTAAGGGAATGAGTAGCAAAATGTGGTCTCCAAATAACACTGCAGTACTCTAGAATACTACGTACAAGAGAATTGTAAAGTAATATTTTTGTCCCCATTCTATGAAAAACTTTTGAATTGCGTATTATAAATGTTAACATTATAAAGCGCGCGAGCAAGTGTGCAGGACGGACGTGTCGCAAATTTTTATTCTAAATTTTAAATTTTAATCGTAGTAAAGTAGACCTTAATGCTCCAATCTTACTTAACATTATTGCTTGTTATTACGACTTCGCTTATGTTGTTCTCGACGTGAGGTGCACTGCGATAGAAGAAGTGTAGAACCCCCCACACCTGCCGAGTAAGCGAGACGGACTGCGAATATTCAACTCGCTTACCGAAACTTCACGTGAGTAATCTCCCCACACTAACTATCTACCGCGCAACCAAAACTATGAGTGTACAGCGGTCACCAACAAGCAGACCTATTACGTCTGGTCATAGCGATAGCCAGATGGCGTTTCATAATATTGGAGGATCACAACCCGACCTAAGACGAATACAACTTCTTGAATTCGATAGCCAACAGGTTACTATTCGGAACAAAAGAAAAACTCCAGATGACGATTTTTCACAGAAATTCGACGATTTTCAAAACAAAATTATGTCCATGGTAACTGGTATGGCTGAAACACAAAATGAAAAGCTGACTGCCATATCTCATGATGTTACTGCAATAAAAGACGAGATTTCCCAAATAAAATCTACAACAAATATATTAGCACTAGAACAAAAAAAGCTACAGAAGGAAGTGGAACAAATTACTAAATTTAACAACAACACTGAGATAAAGATCAAGGCCATTGAAGAAGAAATTCAGACATTCAAAACCTTGAAAAATCAGCAAATCCCAACTAATTATGAAAACATTATCTCAGAAATGCATGAACGCACACTAAGGGAGAAAAATGTAATTATAAGTGGCATAGTTGAAATCCATTCAAAAAAATTCGAAGAGAGGCATTCGCATGATAAAAGTGAAGTAGCCAAAGTGCTGAAACCTTTTGTATCGAATTATGTTGATCCTGTCAGAGTTTTTCGACTCGGTAAATATGACGACAAAAAGTCTAGACCTATAAAGGCTTGTTTTGTATCATCAGATACTGCAAGATCAATCCTACGCAATAAATCAGCAATCAATGAAGCATCAAAGGAAGTCAAAATTTATTCCGATGAAACTCCGCTGCAAAAAGAAAGCATGGGAAAGCTAAGGGCTGAATTAAAACGTCGAACAGAAGAAGGTGAAAATGACCTAACTATAAAATTTATAAAAGGAGTGCCAAAAATAATAAAATCTACATCAAAACCAAAAAACTAGCAGAAATGATGATACCAAGCGACGTTAATAATTGCACCCATCAGCTAGCAAACAGCCACGCCGATGTTGGCCAGAAAAGCAAAACTTTAAAATTCATGTATGCAAATGCACGAAGCATTGTCAAACCTGGAAAAATGGATGAACTCAGATGCCTCTTATATACTATACCAAACAAAGTACATGTCATACTATTAACTGAAACTTGGATTAAATCAGAATCAGAAGCCGAAAATTTGAAAATTCCCAGCTACACTCACTACTACAATCATAGGCGTGACAATAGACGAGGAGGTGGAGTATCGATCTTTGTGCATAATGACCTAAGTCATCACTATATTGAGGAGCTGTGTGTCAATAATGAAACTCATTTTATTTGGATACACCTCAACAAATTATCTTTGGATATAGGAGTAGTGTACAAACCTGAAACCGCAAATAACCAAGAATTTCTTGAAAACTACACCCAGCAGATGCTTAAACGAAAAAGGGCAATCATCTTTGGAGACTTCAATTATGACTTACTAAAAAGAAATCAACCAGCAACTGCCTATAAACAAACGACCCGAGAAAACGGTTTCAGAATACTTAATAAAATAGATCTACAATACTGTACTCGAGAGACAGCCAATACTCGGACTATCCTGGATCATGTCAGCACAAACATATCAAATAACTCATTCCACCTAGCCATTGTAGAATCTGCTATGTCTGATCATAAGGAATTGATACTAGAAGTTGACAGGATGGTATTCGAAAAACCAACAAAAGTCCAATACACAGCAATCGATTACAATCAATTATATAAAACAATAGAGGAATCAATGTCAACCCAAAAAAATATGAATTATGAAGACTTAGAAAATACTATACTTGTGGCTGCTAGAAAACATACTATCACCAAAACTAAAATAACAAACCCACCCAAAAACGACTGGATAAATAAAGAAATAATAGAATCAATACAAAGACGAAATTTACTTGCATACAAAAGCTTACGATCACCAAATGATCATCCAACAAGACTTGAATATCTACTTGAAAGAAAAACGGTTAGAGATAAAATACAAACTGCGAAAAGTATTTACTACCAAAAGCTCTTCAAGCACTGCTCTGGCAAATCACTAAAAATGTGGCAACTTATTAACGATTTAACTAATAATAAGGTCAAAACCAATTGTGCTCCCTCAAAACTTAGTACTGATGCGGGTGACGTCACTGAGGTTAGGGATATCTGTGGTGTTTTTAATACTTTCTTTGCCAATGTAGGATTTAATTTAGCGAACAAGATACCTCTAAAATATCGCAACCCAACTCTTTCCCATGTATGCGGCCCATCAACCTGTTCCGTTGAAATGATAGACTTTACACCGGCTACTACAACTGAGATTGGAAATATAATAAATAACTTAAGTTCTAACACAAGTTCTGGTCTAGATGGAATAAGTTGTAAATTAGTTAAGAGTCTGAAAGATATAATCTTGAACGAACTAACGACATGTATCAACCAGTGCTTAGAAAATGCGACTTTTCCTGACAGTCTCAAAATAGCTAAAGTAACACCAATTTATAAGTCTGGTAGCAAATCGGATACAGGGAACTATCGTCCCATATCAGTACTTCCGATCTTCTCAAAAATTATCGAAAAAGTGATATATAATCGCCTCGACGAGTACTTAACATCAAATAAGTTACTCTTTGCAAAACAATACGGTTTTCGTCCGGGAGCAAGCACTCTGTCAGCTTCCATCGATCTTATCACAAACCTCAAAATTAAAATCGACCAAAAAAATGTAGCACTAGGTGTATTTATAGATTTAAGGAAAGCATTTGACACTATAAGTCACAAACTTCTTCTGCGTAAGTTGCAGGCCATGGGAATTGGAGGCAAAGTCTTCGAAATGGTCCAATCTTATCTTACCAATAGATATCAGTCGGTTAGAATTGGAAATGACCAGAGTGACTTTGAACAGATAATATACGGTGTGCCTCAAGGATCAATCCTAGGCCCATTGTTGTTTCTAACGTACATAAACAACATAAGTCAAATAGGTCTTAAAGGCGAAATTTCATTGTATGCCGATGACACATGTTTGTTTTATTTCGGTAGCGAAGTTGGTTCCTTAATTGAACAAGCACAATCTGATCTTGACGCACTTTGTGAATGGTTCCAGTATAATCTACTGACAGTAAATGTAGCTAAGACCAACTATATGATCTTTCATGCAAAAAATAAAAAAAATCCTGACTTTCCACCACTTACTGTAAACCATGAGCCGCTCTCTAGAGTATATTCCGAAAAGTATCTGGGCCTGGTTCTTGATCCTCAACTAACGTGGAAAATCCACGTTGAGAAGATTCGGTCTAAGTTGTCATCATTAATGGCAGTTCTACGTGGCAACGTTCGCTGTTTTCCCGAATCGGTGCGACACACCATTTATAACACGCTGGTAAAAAGTCACTTGGACTACCTTATTGAGGTATGGGGTTGTGCTGCAAAGAGTAACATCATCCCTTTACAAAGGGCACAAAACAAAATAGTCAAGCTGCTCTTTCACTACGACTATCTTGCCACAACTTCGAAAGTCTATAAAGAAACCCGCATTATGACAATCTCACAAACATATAAATATAACACATGCATACTGGTACGAAAAATTCTAGACAGCAAAATTACTACAAAAATTAAATTTACCAAAAGAGTAGAAATTCAAAATAAAGTGAGTAGACGAGCCAACAATATCATCCTTCAGTTGCCACGTACTAACTACGGAAAGAAAAATATAATGTTCGAGGGAGCTCAATTGTACAACAAATTACCAAATAACATAAAAATAATCAAATCTTTCAATTTATTTAAGACAACTCTAAAAAAACACATTTTGAGTGACTATTCTGAATTCAAATAAACCAAAGCAATTGTCATTACCTTTAATCTCCATCACACTTAACGCAATAGAAATTGCGAGTCGTTACTTATTAGAAGCCATATTTATAATTTGATGTCTACCTACATACAGTTTTGTTTCGCGCCCTGCACTTGTTTATTTATAGATGTAATCTTGTATTTCTCTGTTAAGTGAATGTATATTCTTTTCGAGAAATAAATATCTTAAACCGTAACATTCCCGAAGCCTTTCTAATAATGTGGTCTATATGTGGCAGAAATGTTAACTTGTTATCTATAAACACCCCTAAATCGCATACACATTTTTTTTCTTCAATAGTAGAATTCCCTATGTGATATTGAGAAAAAAGTACTCTATGTGTCCTAGAGAATTTCATCGAAAAACACTTATCACTATTAATATTCATAAAATTGACATCACACCAAAGCACTAGTTTATCTAGGTCTTGTTGAAGCATAATACTGTCATCCTGGCTTTTAATAACTTTTACAAATTTCAAGTCGTCAGCGAATAAAAAAGGAGTGGAGCTCGAAAAACAGCTCGAAATGTCATTAATAAAAATATTAAATAAAATAGGGCCCAAATGGGATCCTTGAGGCACACCTGATGTTATTTTACATTCGTTAGACTTGAAGCCATTAACGACCACATGAAAAAAGCGATTTGTCAAGTAAGACCTAAGCCACTGTAGCAAAGGATTATCGACACCATACATATGAAGTTTCTTAATCAGTATATCATGAGATATTCGGTCAAACGCCTTACTGAAATCTGTATAAATAACATCGACCTGTTCATTAGCGTCTAAGTGTTTGACCAAATACTCAGTGAAACAAGCTAGATTAGTAGTAGTCGACCTGAACTTGACAAATCCGTGCTGTGATTCAATCATGTACTTTTTAAAATAGTTCTGTAACAACGTACAAATCTGTGACTCAAATATTTTGGCAAAACACGACAGTATAGAGATCGCTCTGTAATTAGAGATTATTTTTTTATCGCCAGATTTATGTATAGGAACTACCTTGGCCAACTTCCATACATCAGGAAATGTACCTGTGTCCAAAGATTTATTATAAATTATCTGAAGAGGTACAACCAAGCTTGAAGCACAATTAGCAATGAATACTGGTGGTATCCCATCTGGTCCTGCTCCTTTAGTTTTGTCCAAAGTCTTGAGTTTACGTTCTAATAATTGTTGATCAATGCTATAAGCTGTTAGACTATCTGCATTCTGTGTAAGAGCATCTTTGACGTGTAGCAAATTTACCCCAATTTCCCCACAATCATAAATCCTTTTGAACTGGTTCGCAAATAGTTCACAGATCACCAACCCATCACAACTTGTAGTTACACCATCAGTCATTGAAGATGGATATGTGCTAGAGCCTCCGCGTTTAGCTTTAATATATGACCAAAAGTATTTTGGGTTACGCTCAATTTTATCCTCGATGCATGATACATAACTGTTATAGTTTTCCCGAGCCAACCTTTCAGATCTCTTCTTAACTAATTTAAGCGAGAGGTGGTCTAAAGGATTTTTATATTTCAAAAATCGCTTTCTAAGTTTATTTTTTTCCTTTAAAATTTTTATTAAATCTCTAGAAAACCACGGAGGATATTTTGCTCGGTTAAATACTTTAGTAAACGGTACGTGTTTTAATATGACTTCTCTAATTTTTGAATAAAAAATATCTATGAATTCATTAATATTATAACAGTCATGAAATAGATCATCCCAATCCAATGCATTCAGATAATTATGGATAGACTCGTAATCAGCTTGCCAGAAATTGTAACGAATCGAGACAGATTTTGTCATTAGGTCACTACTATCTACAACTAAAGTTATCTCTAAAGGCGGATGATATGGATCTATGGTACTAAGTCCACTAAGCGCTGGAGCGACGTCACATGAGAGAAGATCTATGAACACCAAATCAAGTATTTTATTTTGACTGTTCTTAACTTTGTTACATTGTTTTAATTTGTTTATGTATGAAAAATCGATAAGCGATTGACACAATGAAGAAGTATGACTTAAGACAGAGTTATCGTTTACCAAATCCCAATCAATGTTGCCAAGGTTGAAGTCACCCAATATACATGTTAAACACTCATTATGTCTGTATGTATCTGTGAACGTATTATAAGCTTCAATAAACTGTTCCAGTAAAGATTTTTGAACCGGAGGAGGGAGATAAATTGCACAGAAAACTAATTTAGTGTTTTTCTTACCAATTGGCATATCTAGGGATACCCATAAATCTTCCAGGCAACTTTCCTGTGTATAAATCCTACAGGATATATGTTTTTTTAATACAGCTATTAATACGCCTCCTCCGTCCTTTTTTTTAGAATAATTTGTACTTCTGTCCCGTCTATACACTACGTATCTGTCATCGAATAATTCGGAATCTTTAACATTGCTATTTAACCAAGTTTCAGTTAGTATGATCAAATCATAGTTGTTACATGCAACATTTCGACAAAAGACATGAGTTTTGGTGCGAAGACCGCGGATATTCTGATAAAAAATATTTAATGGGTTGAATTCTAAATTAATAATTTAAAAGTATTGAACTATAACTTAAAAAACTAGGTACCTAGGTGCTAAACTAATTTATCTAAACTATTAATGTCCTTGATAATTTTATACTCCGAGTTATCACTTTTTCTCATGTAAATTCTACCTCCCCTTACCCAAACGTATTTATACCCTAAATCTTTAGCCTTCAGTCTTGCTGCTGCGTGCAGGGCCTTGTTGTTTGCTGAAAGATGCTCACTTATAAATATAGGCACTTTCGGTCCGGGTATGCTGATATGGGAAGTATTTAATCTGTCATCAGGTTTTGATTTATTAAACTTGATTGCCGCTGCTAAAAACTGATCTCGGAATCTGGGCGTATTAAACTGTATAACTATTGATCTTGGCCGGTCTGATTCTTTTCTCATTTTGGCTATTCTTGTGCAATGCGAGACATTTTCTTCCGACACTTGGCAACCTACAACTTTGCCTAGTCTGCCCACAATGCTAAGTAAGTTTTCGTCCCGTTTTTCAGGCACACACTGAATTTCTATGTTGTTAGATCTAAAGTTTTGTTCTATTTGATTTATTCGAGCATGTAAGTCATCCATTTTGGACTGCATTGAGCTATTTTTGTCCTGCAAAGATTTAATTGTGGCCTGGGAGTCAGCATGTTCTTTAGTTATTTCCTCAAATTGTGAGTTTATAAAAGTCATAGATTCTTTAACTTCTGTTATCTCTTCTTTTATTGATTTTAATTCATTATGTAGGATGCTGGTTATGGTTTTCTGCATTGTCTTTTGCATCTCGGAACAAAATCCCTTCAAAATGTCTTGCATTTCATCCCTAGTAATAGGTTTTTGATCACCCGTGTTAGGTGGAGAATTGAGTGCCTGTCTTTTACCAGGTCTTGTGGTGACATTAGGATTAAATCGCACTGGAGTATTATCGTTATTACATTGCTTCTTTGCACAAAGTAGACATTTCCAGAGCGTAGAGTCAACAACTGTAGCTGTATCATCACCACCATGCGTCCGGGAAATGCATGCTTCATGAAACGCCTTTTGGCACTTGGTGCATACCAAGTAACAATCATCTTGCAAACCCAGCGAACAGCAACCCCAAACAGTGCTACCATCAGTGTCAGTCATTTCCGTAAAAGAAAAAAATAAATCTTGACTTCGAAAATAAAAACCTTCGGCTTATTATCAGTTCACAAGTAAACGTAAAAAAAAATAATAATTAAAAAACCAAAACAAAAAATAAAAATTTACCAAAACAAAACAAAAAAAAAAAAAATTTCCAGATTTGAACGCCGGATCCCAGTGAGAGTGCTATCTTGTATAGTCCATTCACTGTCGCTCGTAGCTGTCGATGCTTAGTTTGTTGTGCCAAAATAAAGCAACACAATTATTGTATTGGGGACTATCGCATTAGTTCTGACGGGTTTAAAGTCCAACTCGTTCACACTTTACAATGATAGGGCAATTTTTGTACCACAGTTTTCATAAAAAAATCCACTTTTTCTACACACAATGATAATTTCAGATACACCATTCGCTGATACTTTGAGTAAGGAATCTTTTGGTCTAGGAAGCTATTCAAAATGGGAACTTTACACACTGTTATTAATTAAAATATAGGAGATATTTATAAACACGACTTCCTTTGTTAGCTACCCACTTTTTTTTGTTAAATAAAAACACAAACTCACCGAATATGACCTGTAGTGCCTCTTCTTCCATTCAACAACAACTATTTGGGCCACAATCAACGTACCAATTAATATCAGGACCATTGTGGTGTGCATCGACTCATGCCCTTTATGCATCTCATGAAGTTTCTGATGGTCATATCTAAAAAAAAAACATTAAAGGTTTTAAAAGGTGTACGAACAGTGTCATGGGACAATTATTATTATTCAAGACTATCTGCAGTCATAAGGAGACAACTGTAAGGTTTTATACCTAAAAAATTAAATAGAAAACATGTTTTATAATCCAGGAACTTTTGCAGTCGTCCCTAGAACACTCCACCAATGTTTTATCACAATGTGATAAATGGTTTTAGCATGCATAGGGGACAAACATTATACATTAATTTTAATTTAAATAGATTAAGAGAGGCTCGACCAGGTGTGTAATATCTCTACCAAACAGAAACCTACTGTGTAGTATATTGTGTTCCTGCAGTGAGAAAAGTCACCAGAGCTCATTACGAAAGTGTTACATCAGGAGCTCGGGAACTTGTCTCCTATGCTGACAACATAATTATTTCTATCGAATTTTATAGCGTAGGCAGTGAGTGAGTAGTGGTCTTATGTACCTACTTCATAATTTAGATATTATGAAACATATTATAAAGACATTAGCTTATAAGATTAGAAAAGAAAGATTACAATAAATGAATACAATTCTCCCAAGTGCACTGTAGTTCAGTGAATACAATTTGCCCAAGTGTTAGGTAGCTCAAAGAGTAGACAGCAAGGGACTAGTAAGTATCTGCAAGTGTCTAAAGGCTATGATAACTGCTTACAATCTTTACTAGTTTTAATAAAACCAGACCATTTGTACAATAATGCTACTGTTCTTAATTTTTGATTTTAACATTATTATAAATGTTTGAAAAATTACTTAGTAATTAAAATAGAATAAAACTAGAAAAAGGACATGTTCTGAAAATGTATGGGGGCTGGTACTCAGCTACCCCCCAAGACAAAAGTTATATGGGAAGAAAGAGTATATATTAAAGAATATTATGATATAAAAACTATAATTTTAAATGCCCGCATATGAATAAAAAATAACATTATATTCTGGTCAAAAAACTGTTATCCAGAGATGTAAAATTCCATTTTAAAAAATGTGACTCATCCCAGACATAGTATAAAACGTCAATGTCAGCTATTGTCTGGTCAAATATTTTTTAATACTAGGCATGGAGTTGATTTGGTTCAGCCTACAACTATTTTGAAATTATATTTTATTGTAAATGCTAGAAAAACATGGCAAATTAGTTTCTGCACTTGTTTTTGACTCATAATAATGATTTCAATTTATTAATTTATACTGTATTTTGTCAGAAAAACTTGGATAAGAAGCTTAGAATTCATGCATACACTTTTCAAAATTACTCAAAAATGCAGGGGTATTAAAATGAAAAAAGGGTATATTCAAGATCCTCTGAGCATAAGCTTTCGCATAATATATAATTTATCGTGGGGGGCTTTCGAGTACCAATATCGAACATCTCCTTCCAAGAATATTTGAAAGCACTGCCCCAACTTAACCGAATCGTCGGTATTTGTAAAAATACTCGTTTCGGATGTTGAAATATTTCGACATTGTAGGGTGGACGTTAGCTCATAAACGCAAATACAAGATAGACTAGAAGAATTTCACAGGGATATCCCAAGTCCTGGGTGGCTCAGTGGTCAGAGCAGTCGCCCGGATTGCGAAATGTCGCGGGTTCGATTCCTGCCTCAGGACGTGAAAATTTTCTAGTTTTATTCTATTTTAATTACTAAATAATGCTACTGGTTATTATTAGTTGATATGTATTTTTAAAATAAAGAAATTGTTACTATTGACATTCAGAAACAATATTATGTTTAATTGTAAAGGAACATATGATGAATAATTCTATAAAAACATGAAAAAAATAAAGTACAGTCGACAGCACCTTGAGGCCGCCCTTACTATGTTCTTAATAGAGACAGCTTTCATAGTGCAACTGTTAGACTAGATGTGCTGTTGACTTTACAATCATAATTTAAATGCAATATTTAAAAATCTTTGTTTACTATCAAGATTACCAGTAATATATTACCAGTAATATCCTTAAATGATACTTTATAGAAACAAGGAAAATTCTCTTTATTATAGACACCAACATCACTTGAATATGATATGAAGAAATGGATCCTGGGCAAATCTATATTTTATTATATTTTGTTACACACAATTAATTTAACTGTAGATTCCCATATGAGCCTGGCGAAACTCACAAAGAATAGCAATATGTTATCTAAGTAGGTACTTCACATCTATCATCAAAGTAATTTTATTTTGAACTATTGTATATTATTGTTAATGTGCTTATATAGAGCAGTAACTACACCTATTTTTATTATGCTAACTTTAACATCTACTTTTCATATTTTTGAAAAAGTCCATGAGCATTTATGTGTGAGTAAGTGATATAATTTGAAATTATCGGACACGACTATGGGGATAGTTAGTTTTAAATACTTAAAGGCATCCCAAAAATGCAGATTGTCTTTCGCAGAATGTCAGTGTTCGTAGTCGAAAAGAAACCTAACATGACTTACCTCAATTTCTCTTCAGAGGTCAATTCTTCGTAAGTCTATAAAATAAAATATTGCAATTAGAAAAACGAAACTGTAATGAAACCATACAAATAAAAGTCAATAATTACTTTATTAGGATCAACGGGCCGATGTAAATCCATGGTCGAAAGTTAGTTTAAGGGATGGTAACTTATAAAGAATTTATACAGAAATCTTTTAATGGGATTAGATTATGAATTTCAAGACATAAAAAAATGTGCCGGAACAATTTTAGACCGCCGTGTCGCCGTCACAGAATATATCCCATTCTATATCAATCCTATCTGTCAAATTGACATTATTTTTGGTTCATTTTCCCTGTAATGGTAAGGCAAAGGGTACTAATGCCCATACAACCATATCTTCAGTACTTTTTTATTTCTGCTTTTATTGCAATGAAATGCTAGTGTTATACATTTCAATGCATCTTAAGAGAATTTGACGCGAAACATAAACATATCATGACTGTTTTATAATTATTGTATTTGAAAAGGTAATTGTTGTTGCTAGTACACCGCCGATAGACGCTCCCGCACTTCTACACTACTATAATTCAGAATAAAACTTGAAGATAGGGAAAATTGCGACTTTATTTTCTCTCGGCCAGATGACAAAACCAAAAAGACCAAAAACATATACAAACAGGTGTCAGTTGTAAACAGTTTCAAAAATACACTTTTCAATAAAAAAAGGTTCTAATACGTTCACAACACACTCCCGACCGAGGCTGCGCGTGCGCAGCTTCAAAAACTTTACCACTCAAATCTAGAAGGCACTTTTACCAGCCGGCCAGAGCGCGTGGTTTTATATGGGCAGGGACCGATTTCAAAACTCAGAGCTTCATCCGCATTTGATGTTGATGTCTTAGGAGTTGCCTGAGCTACCTCTAAAGGAAATAAGCGTTGCAGAGCTCTTAATCTTACCCCGCGAACTGTTTTTACGCGCGCTACCCTAACAGCGTTATCTGCCCCAGGTATGATTTCAATTACAAGGCCCAACGGCCAATTGATGCGTTTTACGTCGTCAGATCCTACCAACACTACATCACCGACCCTAACACCAATAGACCCCTTCGCACACTTCTGCGTTAACAATGATAAGTACTCGCCAAGGAACCTTTGTTTTAAATCGTCACTCAGTTTCTTGATGTAACGGTACCGCACTGAGAAAGTCGCAGCATTCATATTCGCTAAATCATCTGTAAAAGCGCATCCTACCTGAAGAAATATCGATAGCGTGAGGGCTTTCACCTGCTCTGTATCATCAGCGATATAAGTTAAAGGCCGAGAATTAATAAGAGCTTCCGCTTCACACAGAACAGTTTGAAATTCTCGTTCGTAGAGCGCAGCTTTGCCTAAAACTCTCCTCAAATTCTTTTAATAGGTTGAGCTTCGTGAGTTTAATTGTTGTTGAGAGAAGTCTTTTACGCGCAAGGTCGAAATTGGTGCTCAAAACGCTAGCTGTATCCTTCCACGGAAGCCTAACTTCATACCTCCCCTCTACATTTTTGCGGATTGTGTCGCGAAAAAACGCATCAACTTCCTCCTGACAACTTCTCGCACTCTTAACCTCCGCCTCGTCTTTGATGCCTAAGATTTCTAGTGCCCATAAGTCATTAACATCAAATGAACAAGCTTGAGTTAAGTTATAGTTACTAGCAAATGTGCAATACATACCTAAGGTAGGCCCCTGTATTACCCAACCAAGTTTAGTTTCTACTGCAACCAGATTCTGACTCACGTGCTCTGACCGCCCGGTGTACAATGAACCTAAAATATCAGAACCGATTAATACAGAGATCACCGTTACGTCATCAACACAATCAGAAATTTTAATACCTTTTGCTTCCAATTTAGATAATAGTTTACTTGGCCTTACTTTTGGGAGGTCGTCACATATTATCTTATTTTCCAATGCCTCTAATGTGAATGAAAACTTTCCATCTAGGCTTTTGCAATTTAGAGCATATGAGTTATGTGTTTCAAGTCTTGTGACTACTCCTCCGAACAAATTATGCTTAAGTTGTTCTTGTCCGTTGGGTTTAGCCTTAAGCATGTTGACTACCTCTGCTCTCACAAAAGAGCGCTGTGCACCAGAATCCAACAATGCTCTGACTCTTACGACCTTGTCCTCTCGTACAATATTAAATTTTACTGTTTGTAACAGAACTGTACCGTTACTCGATGTATGCTTTAGCATCGCTTTCGTTTCCGACTCCACCTTTTCTGAAACCTTATTTAATTCTGCACACATGATCGGATAGTGACGTCTTTGACAGATCAAACATTTCGGAAATTTCCTGCACCTTTTCGCAAAATGTCCAATTCGCAGACACACAAGGCAGGCTTTCTTCTTGGTCAAAAATTCTTTCTTTTGATCGATGGTCCACTTAATAGGCAGCTTACATTCCGAACTATTGTGTGACGTCTTGTCACACCAAATGCACTCATTCTTGTTCGCAAAATTCGATTGAACCTTTCTTTCTGAGATTCAGCCGCTGTCAAAAATGATGCTGACGGTGTTGTTGAGTCTAAATCGATCTTTGCATAACCTCTAGCATAACCTCTTGCCATTGTGATTCTTTCTTCGGATTCTACTTCGCTGCGCAAAAAGTCTAGAATTTTCTCCAACTGAGTGTTACCTTTTTCGTCACTATAAGTGTTAAGATGAGAACGATTCCAAGCCCGTAGTATGTCCTCGGGTAGCGCTGACTCAACCATTGGGTACAAAAATGCTTCAAACTTATCTTTAGTTACGCCAAGTGATTCCAATGATAGTATCTGCGTCATTAATTTGTCATACAAAGATCTCGTTGACATCTTACTGTCTGGTTTGCCTTGGGTAGCAATAAGTTTTAAAAGCTCTCTAACATAATGTTGTATGATAACTTCATCTTTAGCGTACCTTTGCTTGAGCTGGTCAATTACTTTCGGGTAGTTGACTGCTGACGGTGGGAAGCTTTCTACTAGCTCCCTCGCACTGCTGCCGAGCTCTACACTTTGCAAAAGGTATTGAAACTTATCATCATTCTCAATATTACTATCATTATGAATTTTTACGAATTGTGTCCAAAACTGAAGCCAATTTTTTACTGTTCCGTCAAACTTAGGTAACTGCAGTTTGGGTAATCGAAATAGCCGCTGTTTGGTGCTAGAGACTGCGCTAAGCATATCCTCTTTATCTTTACTACTAAGTTCAGCCCTTTGGTCACTATTATTAATTAAGGCTGCTACTTTGACCTGGAGTGCGAAATATTCACTATCATAATTGTCTACAGTCTCCAAATCAGCCTCTATAATTTCATCGCTCATTTGTTCTGAGTCTAACCATAGCGATAAAATTCTGTTTTGTGCTTCAACAAGATCCTCGTGTATTTTTCCCAACTTAGAAAATTCGCTTTCCATACCTTTGGAGTCTTGTTGTTCGATGCACCTCTCCAACTTCTTTTTGCAAATTGTGAAACGGCATCTCACTATTTTCCGATTTTGGATTGCACGTTCCATCTTCACGGTCGCCATATGTTGTTGCTAGTACACCGCCGATAGACGCTGCCGCACTTCTACACTACTATAATTCAGAATAAAACTTGAAGATAGGGAAAATTGCGACTTTATTTTCTCTCGGCCAGATGACAAAACCAAAAAGACCAAAAACATATACAAACAGGTGTCAGTTGTAAACAGTTTCAAAAATACACTTTTCAAAAAAAAAGGTTCTAATACGTTCACAACAGTAATTTTATAGAAAGACGTTAAAAGTGATCAATTAACTTCTTTTTTTTTTGTCCTCTTTACCATGTTGCCAGCTAACTCTACCTTATTTATAATGATGCCATATGCAATAACTATTTATTATATCCTATAGAACATCCTCCCCTTCTGAAATATATACAGAAAAATAGTGGATAAATAATAAACATTTTTATGTATCCCTAAATCTTTCTCCCTAAATCCCCAGATCTTGTTACACATGGGATCTCTGAAACCTGAGGATTTACAATGCTGATTGGAATCTCCTTGTTAATTAAATTATCATCAATTTCTTTTTGGGGGCTGGTTGCACATTGGCCCCTCTCCAATATTCCGGCACACACCCAGAAGAGAGAGAAAGACGGTATAGCCGCGTTAAGACGGGAGACAACTCCGCTGCGCAGTTTTTCAGTACTATCGCTGGGATGCCATCAGGTCCACTAGCTTTCCGGGCGTCGATTGAGTGAAGCTCCGCACGTACAGATGACAGCACATGAAGTGTAACAGTTGCACTACGAAAGCCGCCTCTATAACGAACGCAGTATGGACGGTGTCAAGGTCAAACTGTTACGCTTGATGTGCTGTCGACTGTACATCACATTGCCTGATACAGATATCAGGCATTGTGTGGCCACAGTGGGAGAGTATTGGTGGCTGTGAGTTGCGGTCATCGATTCGTGATCGTGAGTGAGCAGCAAAGAGAATCGATCGGCTTTCCCTTGCGGCCGGTGAGCTAGCGAGCCGTCAGAACATCTCAACGGGGGCAGCAAGGGTTGACAGAAGTTGGACTGCACGGCTTTGGCCAGACGCCGGTATCTGCGGCTTCCCGTAGGGTGCGTAAGAAGTTCTTGGCCAACTCGTGCAACGCGCTGTGCATCTGCTCTGATGAAGGCCCTCTTGTAGGACTTGGTGGCGTTGTTATAGACTGCTTTCAGTGAGTCAATGTTGGGATCCCCGCAAGCTCGGCCCCTGATCCAAGCGCGATATACCGACTGTCTGTTCTCAACAGCTAAGGCACACTTGCGGTTGAACCAGAGGCCTACCGGAGTGAGGGATATAGTACTCCATCCCTAACATGATCTCGCGTTAGTTAGCGCTCGGGTCCAGCTCACTGAAACAGCGCTGCCTCCAAGGACGAAGTAATCCCGCATACCGTCACCATCTGCCGACGCATAGTGCCAGATGCGGCGATTGGCAAGCATAGATACCGGTGGCGACGCCTGTGGCACCCCAGCGGATACCAGGCAGTGGTCCGATGTTCCCAGAGGAGCACGAACCTCTAGCCGATAGCCATCCAGGCGAGTTGTCAGCAGTAGGTCCGACAATGAGGGTGTATGACCGACAATGACTGGAATCCTGGTGGGCTTGTTTACCAGTTGTGTCAGGTCGTGCGTAAGAGCGAAAGCGTGGGCTTTCCAGCATGGTCAGTTTTAAAGGAACTTAACCACGACTCTTGGTAAGCATTGAAGTCCCCTAAAAACACCATTTCCGCGATTGGAAACTGCTCCTGCGCAACATCTGCCACCCGACAAAGGGCCGGCACCCACTGCCGATACGGCACGGCGTGTCATGGCAAAGGATTTTTATTTATTTTTATTTTATTTTATTGAGAAAACCAACTGCGCAATACACAAATTTTCTTATATGGTGCTTATAACTATGAGTACAGCTAATTACAGGTTTTCCTTCATTATACCATTTGCATATGACGTGAAACAAAACAATGTACTTAATACATTTATAGATTTGTATAATTACACATATACACACGCATATATACATATTCAATATATATTAAGACAAAAATATATAGATAAATACTTAAACTCATAAGCTTATACATTACTTAAATAAATATTAATGTGAGATTTCTATCTATAAAATCCAAATTCAAATTTAAATTTAAATTCCAAATCCAAAAACTCAAAATTCCACATTTAATTTTTTTTTTCAAATACCAGGTCTTGAACTATAACTTAAAATTTTAAATTTTTAAACTTTTAAATTTTAATATTTTTAATATTTTGATCTTTTATCTGTCACTCAATCAGTCAATGTTATTAAGAATTTCTATCGCTTTATGTTTAACTATCCGTTTGCTGTGAGTGAACATGTCAATATCCCGAAAAGTATCGTTATAAGACTGCAGTAATCGAGAGATAGGTGCGTTACGTGCATAGTTGGTGCTCACTTTGGGAACCAAAAGCAACGATGGGAGCCGCCTACGGTTGCGTAGGGTTGGTGCGTTATACCTTATACTTTCAACTAGTTCGGGGCTATCCACATTACTCTTAATTATGTCGTACAACAAACAAAGATCCAATACCTTTCGCCTGTCTTCGAGTGGAATCAAACCGTATTGTTTGCAGCTTTCCTTATATGTCAGTGCCTCTGGCTTCGAAAAACGGTACTTTAAATGGCGGATCAAGATTCGTTGCAGTCGCTCCAAGCGGTCTATGTAAATAGCATACTGCGGATTCCATACAGGACTAGCGTATTCAATAACGCTACGAACATAGGCGAAATACAACGTCCTGATTGTGTTGACATTTTTAAAAGGCTTGCAGGTTCTTATTATAAAACCAAGGTTTTTGTAGCCCTTGTCCGCTATTATACCTATATGATCTCTGAGAAGCATTTTAGCATCAAAATGCACACCCAGATCTCTAACCAGAGATGTTCTGTGGATAGGTTTGCCGTTAAAGTTATAGGGGTAAATTACAGGTTTGGGCTTACGGGTGAAAGTGATGCATTCACACTTGCTTATATTGACCGTAATATTATTTTTTTTGTAATAATCTAATAGCCTGTTCAGATCTGATTGTATCTTAAGACAGTCTTGTACATCGTTTATTTTCATGAATATTTATTTGTCATCCGCATACATCAAATGTCGCGCTGATATGAAACAAGACTTAATGTCAGCCACATACACGTTATAGAACAACGGCCCCAAATGAGATCCTTGTGGTAAACCTGTGGGTATACTAATAAAATCTGATTTATATCCCCCCACGACAACAGCTTGAGAGCGGTTGCTCAAATAGGATTTAACCCACCTGAGCAAGTCACCATGTATTCCCATCCCGTACAATTTATGGATTAGAGTGTTGTGATCCACACGGTCAAAAGCTTTTTCGAAATCCGTGTAGATCACATCAATCTGTCCACCCCTTTCCATATTAGGTAAAACATAATTCGAAAAGCATGCTAAATTGGTAATAGTGGATCGGCGCCTGAGAAAGCCGTGTTGATTGTCCGGCAGTTCCTTACATATGACAGGGTATATAGCATCAAAAACTATTTTCTCAAAAACTTTACCAACTGTATTTAATATCGAAATCCCCCTATAGTTCTCAATTTTGGTTATAGTCCCCTTTTTATGTATTGGTACAATATGTGCTTTCTTCCAAATGTTAGGGAATGCTCCATTATTCAGGGAAGTGTTAAATATAAGGGCCAATGGAAGACTGAGCGTTTCAGCACAGTTGCGCCAGAAAACCGGTGGTATACCATCGCAACCCGCCCCTTTGTGAATATCTAAAAGTTTTAATTGTTTTTTAACTGTAGTCTCAGTTATAACTATTGTAGATATGTCATCATTGGTTACTCTGTGGTAATTCCTATCGAGAGAGACTTGTGTTGGCACCCCGAAAACACTTTTGAAGAAGTCATTAAAGGCGTTGCATATATCCACCCCATCTGAAAATCTCCTGTCACGGTAGGTAAGCATTTTGGGATAACTTGATCCACCTCGTAATGACTTGATGTACGTCCAGATGGTCTTTGGCCTTTGTGTAATGGATTCCTCAGCCAACTTTGTGTATTTTGCGAAGCATTCCTCTTGAACTCGTTTTTGACGTTGACGTAACAATGAAAATTCATCGTGATCTAATAAATTGCCAAATTTTTTCCATCTCTTATGTGCCTTATATTTTTCTTTTATAATTTTTATTAGTGCTCGATTATACCAAACCGGATATTTGCGATTACCTTGCACTTGCTTGTATGGAACATGTTGTTCAATCGTTTTATTTATTATGCCATAAAAAGTGTCTATTGCGTCTTCGGTTGTACAAGACTCTAGAGCGGACTGCCAATTTATGTTATAAAATGTTTTATTTATTACGCCATAGTCACATTTATTAAAGCTCCGTTTTGTGTGTGTGTGTTTTTTTATAAAGGTGCTGCCACACTGCTGTTAAAAAATGTTTACTAACATTTTCTTATACTAATACATTTAATAACAAATGTTAGGAATTGTTACATTGTGTTAGGAATTGTTAAATGTTTTAAGTGCTCCTACACTGATGCAAAATGTTAACAAACATTTATAACATTTGAAAAATCGCGTGCTGCCACACTGCTGTTTAAAAATGTTTACTAACATTTTTTAACACTAATACATTTACTAACAAATGTTAGGAATTGTTACATTCTGTTAGAAATTGATAAATGTTTTAAGTGTTCCTAGTTCAGAAATTCTTAAGTTTTGTTTTTAACGTTATTATAAATGTTTGAAAAATTACTCAGTAATTAAAATATATAACTAGAAAAATTTCACGTTCTGAGGCGGGAATCAAACCCGCGACCTTTCGCAATCAACTGAGCCACCCAGGACTTGGGATATCCTTGTGAAATTCTTCTAGTCTATCTGTATTTGCGTTTATGAGCTAACCTCCACCCTACAATGTCGAAATGTTCTATTTCAACATCCGAAACGAGTATTCGAAGATTACGAAAGGTCGCGGGTTCGATTCCCGCTTCAGGACGTGAAATTTTTCTATTTTTCTATTTTAATTACCTACTTAGTTCAGAAATGTTTACTAATTCATCATCATCAGCCTATATACGTCCCACTGCTGGGCACAGGCCTTCCTACATGCGAGAAACACATGAGGAGCTTGGGGGTTGGTGGGTTAAAGCGGTTGCAGTAACAACCGGGACCAACGGCTTAACGTGCCTTCCAAAGCACGGAGGAGCTCGAAATTATAAATTTGATTGACCCATCCGGACCTATCATGGCGAAAGTAGCTTTATTTTCGTTATCGAAACCAGAGCGCCCAAACCACTACGCCGCGAGCTCCTCATTGGTCATCACTGGACCTTTATTTTATTACAATTTGTTAACTACCTAGTTCAAAAATGTTTACTAACATTATCTAACATGCAAACATTTTCTAACATTGTGATTTCTTAACAAATGTTTACTAACGTTAGTAAACATTTTTAACAGCAGTGTGGCAGCACCTATGTTTACAAACAAAATATAACAAATGTTTTATTTGTTACAATTTGTTAACTTGTTCAGAAATGTTAACTAACATTATCTAACATGAAAACACTTTCTAACATTGTAATCTTATGTTTTATAACAAATGTTTACTAACGTTAGTAAACATTTTTTAACAGCAGTGTGGCAGCACATGAAATAAACTATTTGAGGTGTGAGGAGCTCGGTGGCCTTGTGGTTTGATTGAGCGCCTATGGACCAGAGCCTCTGGTTTCGATTACGGAAACACCGTAACTTTCGCCATGGTCGATAATGCCTGTACTGAAAGACATGAGATAGTTAGGTACTACATCGTTTCAATTGGAGCTGCACAGACGGTCACTACAAAATAAAAAAAATAATAAAGTAGAGAAATAGTGAGTATTTGTTCTTTTTGAAGACAGCTATGGCAATATGAATCAGATTACTTTGCCTAGTTTGCCTTATGCTTTAAAAAAATACTGTCATAGTTGTCATACTGACTTTCTGAGTAAATTTTTTTTAAAAATTACCTTTGCGAAAAAAGAAAAAAATACACACACTTTTATTCGAATAAAAAAACCACTATGCTGTTTAACTAATAATATAAACTAATTATGACAACTGTCCAGCTTTTATTCTTGTTAAATCGTGATGCTAAATAGAGGTTAGTTATTTACTATTACGACGCTGCTGTTTGTTGTTGTGAACAATGTTTGGTTGTGAAACATTTACATGTAAGAAATAAGTTTAATTTTCCCACTTTTTAGGCCTAAAAAAAGGAAATTGAGTAAATAGATAGAGAGATAGAAATTAGAACAACAAGGTGGGAACAAGAGTTCCCACTTTTTAAACTTCAAAAAAGGAAATTGCGTATATATATCGATAGAGAGATAGAAATTATTTATTTAACAAGCCAAAAAAGGCAATATTAATGTCATATGCGATCTCTAACAGACAACCTTATTGTAGGGACCTTTATTTTTATTACTGTAATTTTAACTCTAAAATGATATTCTTATCATTTTACACATAAAATGCTGTTTTGTACAACTAGGTTCATTGGATTGGATAATTCAAAGCATTATTTTATTGTGCTAGTCGTAAAGTGAGGCGAAGTTGTCCCCAGTGGTATAGTTATATCCTCTGCTGAACCATAATTTAACCTTTCCGTATCTTCAAATAATAAGTCAAAGTCAAATATTTATTTTGCTTATTAGGTAGGTATACAGTTAGTAGGTGTTATACTAATTTACAATAAGTATTGCACTTAAAACTTAGCAACCTTTGTGACAGGTATTGCAAAAAAGAAAAAAAACTTGAGTTAAAGGGCTATGAGATATAAAAACTTAATATTTTTATAATTAACTTGAATATATATTCGCAGTGGAGATTATTATTATTATCAAATGTTTCAGAGAAACTTTCTCCCAGATACGCTCAGATTGTGGAATGAGCTATGCAGAGGTTTTCTCAAATGAGTACAGCATTCGGGGCTATGGTAACCGCTTACCATCAGGTGGGCCGTATGCCTGATTGGCACCACAAAAAAAATACAATGCCTAGAATGTAACATGCTTAAAACTCAAAATGCCTAATTTGTCACAGGGCTAGGAACCAACATGACTATAATAACCCTTCATCTAAAATACTTAAAATTAAAAAAAAAACGAATTTAAATGTCTCCTCCACACATATCAATTAAAAATTACAATGGAATGTAAAATAGATTTTAGGCGTAATTAAAAAATTGAGGGTTGAAGTATAGTCTGTTAACTTAAAATAAATAGAATTATTTATCTTACATAGAAGTGAAAACTAATAAAATACATTAGCAATATTTATATAATATTATATAAGTACAGTAAACTCTTCATGTGTTTCTCCCATGTAGGAAGGCCTGTGCCCAGCAGTGGGACGTATATAGGCTGGTGATGATGAAGTACAGTAATACATTGTTTTTTTGCATTACATCGTTGCATTCATAATCTTAAGTTTGAGGGATTTGGCTGTTTAGGTTAATGTTTTGTATGTGTCCTTTATATTAATGACTATGCTTTTATTGAGCAATTTACCTTTGTCAATGCTTCTACTGAGCAATTTAGATTTACAGTGGATAGTGTTTTGGAATCTATTCCAATTCATTTAAATTAGACAATAGGACTACAGAGAAAGTCTCTGGCAAAGTTCAAACAACAGAAAAGTGTAATTATTTAAATATTGTTCACTAAAATGTACACTTTTCTGGCAAACATTCAGAAATTAGTGTATTTTTGCAGACCATGGAAGTGCATGTGTTGTGTCTTACAGAACATTGGTTAATTCTGTATTAAAATCTATAATATTGTAAGTGCTTTTACAAGAGAATCTGCTATTAGAGGTGGATCTTTGATAAAATTACTAAATAATACAAAACATAAAGAACAACCAGATGTTGTTCAACACTCTATTGAGTGAATTATTGAAATTTCATGTGTAGAACTTGAGCAACATGTTATTGTTGTATGTGTGTACAGACCTCCCTCTGGAAACTAAAATCTATTTGAGTTTTCAATGGAAAATGTACCAAACATAATATGTGGCAATAAAAAGAAGATAGTTGCAGGTGGTGACTTCATAAACATTTTGGTATCTTGCTCGTACTCAGATAGGTTCCTTTACTTCTTCAAATGTTTTAATCTTCTCCATACTTTCTTTAAACCTACGAGAATGACACCAATTTCAGCTATCTGCTTCGATAATATTTTATCTTAATGTACTTGAAAAATCAATTAGAAATTGTATTCACTCGGATTATAGTGGACAGAAAATTGCTATCAAATATAAAAAGTCACCATAGGCCTATTACAGACAGAAGCTTGAATAATCCTGACCAACAATGCCTGCTTTACAAAACTGAGGTCTGTTCTTGTGTGGAATATTGCTTGCATTTCTGGGATGGTTACGCATCCTTAATGCGCTGGACAGATTGTAGCGTCGTGCTGTCCGTATCGTTGGCGATGTAGAGGTCAAGAACAACCTCGAGCCTCTGCAATTGCGTCGAGACATTGCGTCGCTTAGCGCCTTCTATATCAGGGAGAGTGCTCTGAAGAGCTTTTTGACCTTATCCCACCTTCCCCCTTCCTTCTCAGGAGCACGCGTGCCGGTCTTCGGAGTCATCCATTCACTGTCTCCACCTCAACATCACGCATAAAGAAATTCAGTGCCTCGTTTCTTTGTCATACTTCCAGAACTTGAAATTCTTTGCCAGCACATGTGTCCCCTTCTTCCTATAACATGGGTTCCTTCGAGAGAGGTGTGAAAAAGC
Organism: Nymphula nitidulata; assembly: GCA_947347705.1. NCBI lineage: Eukaryota > Metazoa > Arthropoda > Insecta > Lepidoptera > Crambidae > Nymphula > Nymphula nitidulata. The sequence goes on from OX374636.1 coordinate 16,929,546, forward strand.
ACCTTTTGGGCCGGCAAGATGGAGGTGGCTAGAGAAGTGTCTAAACTGCACTAGCTCTCTTCGCATATTGACTCTTCTTACCATTTCTCATCATCATCGGTGGTGTTGGGTCAATTGCTGTGCTTCGTATATAAAAAAAATGTGATGAATAGAATTCACTCTCGTAAAGAAACTAATGATCCTAATAAGTTACACAATAATTTATGTGAAATTAAACCAATTTACCGGATTTAACTCGCGTTTAATAAGATATAACATATTCTTAATTTTTGATTTTAACATTGTTATAAATGTTTGAAAAATTACTTAGTAATTAAAATATAATAAAACTAGAAAAATTTCACGTTCTGAGGCAGGAATCGAACCCGCGACCTTTCGCAATCCGGGCGACTGCTCTTACCACTGAGCCACCCAGGACTTGAGATATCCCTGTGAAATTCTTCTAGTCTATCTGTATTTGCGTTTATGAGCTAACGTCCACCCTACAAATGTCGAAATATTCTATTTCAACATCCGAAACGAGTATTTTTACAAACACCTACGATTCGGTTAAGTTGGGGCAGTGCTTTCAAAGATTCTTAATTTTTGATTTTAATATTATTGGCCTTTGTGTATTACAATAACTTTTTTGTGATTGTGCATTGTCAGACAGCTTGAAAATACCTATAATATTTTTGCTTGCTATAATATTTTTGCCGGAATCTTCTTGGTAGTTCAACTTTTGGAACCGGTGTAAATTCAGACACTACACGACAGACGGACTCTATACCTAATACAACATACTTTGGTACATAGAAATAGATAGATATTATACTCGATGATCAACATTTAATTGGGTAATAATTTCATTGATTGAACCCTTTTTTTATAGTTTTTTTCTGCCAACATACAGCTAAGTGATACCTTGGTTTGATATGCAAAAATGGATAGGCTTTAAATTCGCTGATCATCATTTAGATAGGCAGTAATTTCATGGATTCTCACCCTTATTTTTCTGTTTTATGCTAGTACAGCATGGGGCTCTGTAAAGAAGGCGTTACAAGGTTTTTATAGGGTCGGCAACGCGCAAGTGATACCCCTGGTGTTCCTAGCGTTCATAGGCTCGGTAACTGCTTACCATCAGATGGGCCGTATGTTTGATTGCCACCTTAGTAGTAAAAAAAATCTACCCAACTTAATATAATGCAGCCTCAATCAAAATATTATATCTTCAAATAAATAATCAACATTTTCCTAACTTTCAGATTGCACGAAGCTGTACAAATATCATGGCTGCACCACAGCCAATCCCAGGAGCGAAGGCTCTGCTGCCAGCTGTCAAACTTGCTGTGTGTAAGGTCAGTCATTTTTAATTTAGCTTGAAATTGAAGTATGTGTAAAGTTACACCCGCCAGCCCAGACCATGCGGTATTGAGTCTCCTCTCATGTCGTCTGGGACCAGTTGAGCGGTACCAGCAGGATGCTCACCTAACTCTAATCCACTCTGCGTGCCGTCGTTCCAAATATATGCAGTGAAAAACCAATTGTGCCTCTCTGATTTCTTCATAGATTAGGAACCGAAACATATGTGTATGCTTAATAATTTTAATAATCTTCGGGAAAGTAATTAGACTCTACATTAAGTTTTTTCTAAATCTAAAATTTTCCTAATTGTAATGTAATACTTTAAATTTAATAGAATGTAAAAATATTAACAATTCAGTCTTCTGCAGCTTTTTGTCGGCCTTACTGCGCTCGTAACAGTAGCGGCTTTCGTAGTGCAACTGTTACACTTGATGTGCTGTCGTTTGTACATAAATTCATTCATGTCCCGCCCTTTCGGTCGGGCAGTCTGCCAACTGTCGGAAAAGTTTTGAATATCGGGAACTCCATACTGGCCAATTTTATCGCGGTGCATCAAAGTGAGATGGCGCGTGACTTCAATTCGAATCTGTCATCCAACTGTTGTGAAAAAAAGGGGGCTGGGGCCGATAACCAAGTGACGGAACCCGCGATGAATTTCTTCTATTTTATTTCTTTAAATAACACATTTTGAAGAGATGTGGATACATCTCTTCAAAATATATAACTAAACAGATTTTCGATTCAGACTTCTGTTTTCTTTATGTTTCTGGTCTAATATTTTACTAAATTAATCGCCATTGTATTTAGAGTTTGCTCTAGATTGCTTTAAATAGGTAACTAACTAACTAATAGGTCACCGTTATCACCAAGAAGTCTCTAGCAAAGTTTAAAACAATTTACATTATTTTGTGGTAAGTATAACAAAAAAGGCAGATGTAGTCTTCATGAAATTTATTATACAATTCGTCCAAGTGCCTGACGAGTGGCTTGTTGACCAGCTTGCCGACGTCCCTCGCGAACATAAAGTCCAGATGGTTGAACTTGGGCCACGAACAGCCCGGCTTGATGGAGTACAGGACTCCTGTGTTGTTCAGTTCTTTGGCTAGTCGCAGGATTTGCTGAAATGAGGACAAACTTTTTCATCATCATCATCAGCCTATACACGTCCCACCTCTGGGCACAGCCCTTCTACATGGGGAAAACATATGAGGTGTTTGGTCCATAACACCTCCGCCCAATGCGGGTTGGTGGGCTAAGGCAGTTGCAGTAACAACTGGGACCGAAGGCTTAACGTTCACGACGAAGAACGGAGAGAGAGAGAGAGAGAGAGAGAGATTACAAATTTTAATTGATCGATACCGGTGTCTGGATTTTTATGCAAATTAAATATCTACTCTTCTTGCATTGCACAGGCTGCCACGTCTGGGATTGCCAAGTGACTCTAAATAATCTCCATCGGCGCAAAACCCGGCCGCAAGGTCAGGTGGCCCGGGTTAGGCTGGTGAAATTGCTTCGGCAGAGCCCAGACTATCCCCACGAAGGGCAGAGGACTTACCGGGTAGTTTTAGTGGGTATTCCTTTTGCCGTTACAGGCTCTGGGTGACGCCACACACGCCCCCCGTCGCTTAGCCAGCGGTGGGTAGGTCTGTTAACGGATTTCTCTCCGAAAAAAGGTCCCCAGAGCCTGTTAAGAAAGCGTTATATCGGGAACCGCGGTGTTATATGCTCTTTGACCTAAAGGTTTCTTTTGATTTTTACATGGTGGATACTAGGCAACGCCTAGCGTCCATGGGCTATGGTAACCGCTTACCATCAGTTTGCCACCCTTGTCGTATCAAATAAAATGTGTTTATTACTAATATTAACAACTTACCGATTTTTCAGTGAGTTGATCGTTTTCTCCATATCTTAAGGATACTGGTATTCTTACATTTGATAAATTATATGGCTTCACCGCACCCCATAAGCCATCTTCCCATTCTGTGAACATGCCTGAAATCCACACAACACAAACATGAAAATAAAGAAACATAGTATTTTTCAATAGGGAGAGGAGGATGTCCTTCACATTACAATATTTTTGTAAAAAACTAGAATAGTGAGATAAGAGCCATCGGGCGGGCTGCATCCTTGTTAGCAACCATTTAACCTAAAAATGTTTTGAAGAAAGTCCAGCAAAATTCCAATCGTAATCTGCACATGTCTGTTTTTATTGTAATGTATAAATGTGCAACAGTGTGTGTTCTGAAATTGTAACTTAATGTAATGCCTACACGAAGTCTCCCTCTATGCTGTAGCACCCTGGAAACTAAACGATAGTGGGAATCCTCCTGACTCTGGTGAGTCCTTAAACCTTAGAACCCTGGTGGGTTCTTGCCTCCTTTAAACCCCGATTACGCTGTCAAGGCCATCTGCGGCCAACAGCAATAGTCAGTCAAAAACAACAAGTACCTTAAAGCCGGCATATTCACGGGCGAGACATTTGGCCCTCGTGCCATTCCGGCTTCCCAATAGTTCGCCATCTCTTAAAAATCCGCTCGTGTATGTCGATACCCACGCAGGATTGCAAGAACACCATCGTGCCGCGCCTTTTACGCGCGGGTCGAATAGCACGCTTGTGAATGCCTAATTTTGCCATTTAATATGGTTAATAACGTGAACATTTTTGAATACCTGTAATGGCAATTTTCCCAAAATGCTCCAGCTGTTTCCATGATGCTGGCTGCATTCTTGTAACTAGTATTGAGGTTATGTCCTGGAAATATGAAATAATATCCTGATATAATTCATTTGTATACGAGGGTTTTGTTAATAGACTATCAGTATATTAAATACTGTGGTTAAAAATATCCAGCAGTATTAAGGCGATACGAATATTCCTTTGAGGATTGAATCTATTTTTTCGTTTCTTTATGGAAAAATCAAAGATCTTCCTTTCCCTTTTTTCCGTTTCATAAGCAAACGGACAAATAAAATATTTGTCCATTTGTTAAAACCAAGTTCATTAGAACGGTATGGCCCGGTTGATTCTCTAAGTTAAATAGTATATACTTAACCTTGGGCACTACAGCTCAGTAGCGTAGTGCCCAAGGTTAAGTAAGTACTGGTTTTGATACGAAAAACAAAGGAACTATCGCCATTGTCGATCCTGGGATGGGTCAATCAAAAAAAAACATACCGGCCGAATTGATAACTTCCTCGTTTTTGAAGTCGGTTAAAAAATGGTTTTTACCGTTTCAATTCGATGGAAACTTACACCACCCCCCTTATTCACAACCGTCGGATCACGGATTCGATTCGAAAAGTCACAACCCGCTTCGCTTTAACGCGCCGTGGTACAAAGTGACAGGTATAAGGTTTCCGAAATTAGAATATTTTCCGCCAGTTGTGAATAAGGGGCAGGGGCACAGTACCTTTAGGTAAGTTCCAATGGAATCGAAACGTCTTGATCTCGATTGCGTTCAGCAGGGGGTTAAAATGCTTGAAACAATATAAATGTACTCGACTCGTAATATACTTTTTCACCCCATACTGATAAATTTGGCGATAGACCCATATGTAGGGTCGCCTGGGTAGGCACCACCGCCTTTCTTATTTCAGCCGTGAAACAGTTCGCTGTGTTTCGGATTGAAGGGAAAGGTAGCTAGTGTAATTACTGGGCATGGACGGCATTTCATCTTAGACGTCAGGATGACAACGTACCTGCAATATCAAGTGCTCAAGTATCAGCTTCTTTGTCATCTAGTTGTATAAAAAAAACCGTTCAAAATTAAGTTTATTTAAATCCCTGACTTCGTACATTTTGTGGCTTCTACGAATGAATATGACTGCTATATTTTGCAAGCGATACCTAAGACTTAAGTCGAGTCTGTAAGACCGTGATTGTGGTTTGGGTTTTAGAACAGTCTCCCCCGATCGTGAAAGGCTGTCAGATTCGCAACCTCTTGTTTTTTGTTATCTAAACATTTTTCAAAATTACTTTCTAATATTAAAATGAGGGTAGTAAAATTTAAGGGAAGCTACTTGAAGGTTCTTTTTTGGCTACTGCTAACATTCCATAAAGTTACTACATACCCCAACTTGCTGTTCATAATCTTCACCGACAATAGCAAATATCAGTCTCATGCAAACATCAGCTTGGGCTGGCTTCACAGAGCAGAAGCTGCCAGCCACAAAATCCCTTATCTCACTTCTGAAAGCAGCTGACAGCATGCCTTGTTGACGCAATGAGTTCTGTAAAAGGAAATCAATATATAATAAGAAAAATGCGTTGTTTTACAAGAGGACGCTGCTGGTTGCTCGGGATGAAAAATACGTATTTTCGTGAAAGTTCTTTCCCACAGACGCTGTGCGTGCCTTGTATTTAACTGTTCACGTCACTAATGTCGCATACTTAATAAACCAAAGAAGCTGACTCAGCACCAAAAATGGCATAAAAATATACTTAACTGACCAGTAATTAATAGAATTTATAATTTTTTTGGAGATCTTTTTTATTTAAACCCGTTAAATAATGATGATTCCTTTTTCAAAAATTTTGACGCTCACTAATATCCCTTGAACCGAAGCGCCAGCTCTGAAAAAGTTTACCTTCAGAGATGAGGCGATACTAATTATGTTCTATAGTGACATGTGAGCCATCTAAAATTCAGTTACTGGCTGACCTTTTAGGTGAAATCTAGATAATAATTTAGAAATTTTACTAAGACCTTAATGCAAACAAAATCTTCTATGTATTAGCTGATTTCTATCTGTTTCTACTCCACTAGGCTTTATGCTGGTCCTGAGATCAGTAATACGGGTTTCGTCAAAATAAAGTTTAAATAGAAGGGGCTTACTTAGTGCTGTTAGTTTTTCTTGCTGGATCTTCTCAGCAAAGGCTCTCCCAAATTTCCTAAGCAGTGGTAGAGGCATTTATATTAAGTTGTTACTATAATAATATTGAAATTTGACGTCTATGTTGCATAAATAATTTTGAATTAGAATTTGAGATGGTTTGGTTTCAATTATGATAACTAACACTCGCTTCCCCGTGCTTCGTGTGCACTATAAGCTGTTAGTCCCGGCTGTTGCTGCTTTCACTCACCGATCCTTAATAGTCCAGCGCAGCGTGGTGGTGTTATGGCCCGATGCTCCTCATGTGCTTAATCCATGTAGGATAGCCTAGTCTCTGCAGTAGGTATAGGCTGTTGATTTGATAGATTTAACAGTAACAAATAGGTACTTACAATAATATCCATGGACCTTAAAAAGAAGCTGGCTATAGGCTTGACGTTGTCCAAGTAGACTGCAGGCGCCAATGCGACGAATGCAATCAATTTGTCATTGTACTCCGGCTTCTGAGACATCATGGTGAAGAATGTGGTGGTCCCCATCGAGTACCCGATGTACATAATCTTGGATAAACCTGTGACGTTCAGGACTTTGTCAATCATTGCTGGAGCGTCGTATTTCCCGTGTTCGTGGAAGCTGAAAAATCATTCATACAATAATATAATGATTGTCACTATTCAGAATTACTCCGACTAGGTCATAATAATATCTGACTCACTTTTGGACATGACAGTGCCCAACGTGGGCAAGGCATACTAAGATTGGCATCCTTCATTTAAATTATACAGTTCAGTTACCTTCACTTCAGTTATCTAAATAATATGATGCATTATTTGCTTACCTATAATCCCAAAAAGCAGGATCATTCCTTGATTTGTTTTGATGTGACGTGTACATGTTTCCTCTTAGGTTGGCAAGCCACACATCGTATCCAGCGTCAGCTAATATGTAAGCTACAAGAAAAAATTTGATTGTAATTGCAACAGTCTAAATAATTAAAATGTAAACAACAATTATCTCAAACGTTATATAGAAATCTTAAAGTGCACTTGTATCCGCTGTTGGAATCTCTGACCCTCATTCATATCTAAAATAACTGTAGTTTAAAAACATTTCATTGCACTACTTCATCCAATGATTATTATTGACGTCTAGGAGTTTGCAGCTCCGCCTATAATAACAAGGGGAGAATAGTGTTTTCTGGCAATAAGGAAACCTGCCCCATTTTCTTGCGACGCAAAGCAGTCTTCTGAACTCTACGAGGTTCGTCAACTTGGCTCTTAACTTAGTCAACAAATATACTCCTAAAGGACCACTACTAGTGAAATATGATGCTATGTTCCAATTGACAACTAGCGCTGAGTGGTCATATAGTTTAAAGCTTCAATCCACCACCACCTGGTCTTGATAAGACATGGGCTTGTCCTTCTTTCAGTATTGATAATGGGCTCGATTTTTTATTCATTACAAATTGGTATACTCACACAAACTGTTCTGAGGACCCATGATGATAAAGTCTCCGCTGCTCCCCAGTAGACCATGGACGACCAGAACAGCTCTCTTTCCTTTGCCCCCAGGACTTCGTCTGGCTGATCGTCTTCCGGCTGGTATTCGATGAAGTTGCAGTATGTATCCATCTTCAGTCTTGACCCGGTGTTTCTCAACTGGGTAGCCATTTGCTAATAATATTTGGGGCTGTTGACAAATAGTTGGATGGTGAATTCGTTGTAGCGATAATTTTTAATTAACAAACAGTTGGAGCTGTAATGGCAGTGCCGGTGTGGAAATTGATGTTTCTGATTCTAAGCAACATTAAATTAGTATATTTCATTACGAGTGCGGAAAGCCTGTCATTGCAAAGAGTTCCGAGTCGGAACAAGTTGACGTCACATCTTCTCATATTACTAAGAAATGTACGGACATACTGACATAATTAATAATAACTATGTATTAAGTAGGTTTTTATTAATAGTTGTCATAATAATAGTTGTTTGAATTGACGTCAGCAATCTTATATCATTAACATATTTGATATTTTTTTTTTTTAAAATATGATCATTTTTTTAATTTTCGAAACGGTACAATTTCAAAAATATTTCATATCTTTCAAGTTCGAATTGTTTTTATGGGTAACAGTAGCGTATAATTTCGAATTTGTGAAAAATAGTGCCATATTCAAAATTAGGCAACATCCCAATTCTGACTAATTTGGCGTTTCTAAAAGTCATTCTATCCCTTACTTGTTTAAGCGGAATGAAAGATAGGCTGATAACCTAATTAAAAAAAGTACGTAAATATCTTTATTTATCACTTAACCGGACGACGGTGTTGTTGGACGACCGTCTGGTCGAGCGGTCTGTACCCCTTGCTATGCAGGCTACTCGGTCAAGAGGTCCCGGGTTCGAATCCCGGTAGGAGCAAATGTTTGTATGATGAGTACGAGCATTTGTTTACGAGTCATGGATGTTTATATGTTTATTTAGTATATTTCTAATATTTATATACATATTATTATCATTATTTCTCCGTTATCTAGTATACATAACACAAGCTCTTAATGATGCTTACTTTGGGCTAGATAATAGGTGTGAGTGTGTGAATATTATCATTAATATTATATTTATTAACCTGTCAAGGCACACATCCCAGACACAAAAAATAATGCTCCCAGGGTAGTCTTGTGCGGCTTTAAAAATTAATTTTAATTTTATGTTATATCCGTTATTATTCTTATATCCCTTATTATGATAGAACTCACGATCTTTTCCAATCCTAGTGACTGCTCTTCCTTCTAATTTTATTTTTAGATATACTAATACTGTTTTAAATGGCAAGACGTAAAGGCAGCTATTCTGTGATACTAACGCTATTCGTTTAAGTAAAAAAGTAAGAATTATGTTGATCGGTCAATTTAAGTCTTTCTCACGCCGTTTAAGCGCACGCGATCAGTCTATGTTATTGTTCCATTCTGTGATACCTAAGTGATAATTAATCTTTATTAATCTTAGGATCTTGAATTATTGATTCACGTGGATAAGCTCATCTGTTCGACACGTTCAAGGCTGTATTGTTATAAAATGTGGGTCATTCACGTTGGACTCACTGCAACTGAATTATTTTCTTGACAACTTTCCGACTTAGCTTCCAGCGAATGGAGATTAGTACTGCAACGAGAAATAATATTACACATTTGAAATTTCAGCGTCATTGGGCCTAATTCTGGGAACACACTTTAATTCTAAATTTAAGAACAGTATATCTCTTTCTCGCAATAAGTCATAGGAAAAAGATAGCAAGAATCTGTTTAGACCTGTCACTTAAATTTAGATAGCTTTCATAGGAACCATAGACAATTTTAGACGGCATGTACGGAGGTGCCTCCTAAACACTGAATTTTATCACGTTCAATAAGGTCGAAAATTGAACGCACAACAAATTATATGACAGCTATCCTTTTCGTATTCCTTTTGATAGAAAGAAATGCACTGAACTTAAATTTAGACTTAGCATGTGTTCACCAGAATTAGGGCCATTATTGTCTTTGCAATAAGATTCACAAAGTGTTAAAACGGTAAATACTAATGCTCTTTACGTTTAATCTGTACGTGTTTTCTGCTCGTGCAATAGTTGAGTATAGGATACTTTAACGTCACATATGAGGAGTGCTCATTATGAGGTTTGCAATTCATATGGAGCGATGCGTTGCCACCTGTTTTTCAATAGAAAAAAAAATACTGCTAGTTTATATTTCAATATAAAAATATGTGTATTACGAAACCTTCGTTACCTACGCTATCACCATATACGCTTCGAAGTCAGACGGTATTTCATAGTTATCTCTATCTGAGAACATTATAGTAGACAGACGCGCCCTTTGAATGAGCCAGTTCAGTGATTCCTTTATATTTAGATTAAGGAATAAATTACACATCTATGTAAAAAAATATAATGCTATTATCATGGAAATGTTGTTGCATTGATTTGCATTTGATTGGACGGACGCTAAAGCCGGGTGTTCACTGGAGGAGAAATGTCTCGCGACACGGAGGATTGAACTCACGTGACGGCACCATATTTTGACGACATCAGACAAAGCTTAGCAAGTGCGTTTATGTCGCCAACTCCTTGTCGATGTAGAAACAAAAATCAATACTTTGCTGATTTTGTACCACGTTACCGAAATAAAGTTCTTGTATTATTCTTAAGTTGGTAGCTCTTGACCTTCACCTAATGGTAAATGATGTTGAGGCCGAAGATGGAAGCAAGCTACTCCCGGATTACTCAACTACAGAGGAACTGGCTATCTTGCCTCCAACTGCCGGAACACACAAATTATATAACTTATTATGAAAATTTAAGTAAATTGGTCGTTCATTGTATTGATTTTTCGTTGCTGTTACTAATATTATAAAGAATTTTTTGTAGTTTCTATTGGATACTTTGTATGTAACTATGTGGGAGATAATTCCCGAAACTGCTCATCTGATTTTTAAAAATTATCTACCAATATTCAGAACTAGTAACCACCCACTCCTTTTGATGTCGGTTGTCTCGCCAAAAGGTAGCGGATTTCCTTTCTCAGGATGTAATCTATCTCCATGCTAAATTTATTAAAAATCAGAAAACGCAGCAGCCAGACAGTGATACGTAAGTAGCGGAATACTTTAGTACCATGCCACAATAACCGACGGTGTAGAGACGACCGACTGGCCGAGTGATCTGTGCCCCTTGCTATACAGGCTACTCTGTCGGAGGTCCCGGGTTCGAATGCCGGTGGGAGCAAGAATACGGTATAACTAATGATGTTGTCTGTATGAGTCATGGATGTTGATATGGATGTGGATGATATCTAATATTTATATACATATTATTATCATTATTTCTCCGTTATCTAGTATCTATAACACAAGCTCGTAATGATGCTTACTTTGGACTAGACTATTATTATTACATAGTATTGGAAAACGTGGCAGGAGCCGCGGCCAAGAACTAGTTCATTATATCAATGGCAGGAGCCGTGGCCAGGAACTAGTTCATTATATCAATAATTATTATATTAAGGAGTAGATACATTGTTTATATACAAGGTGTTAGTTTTATACCCTATAGTCTCGTGTCGAAAAACATTTTCGTCTAGTGAATACTCCGCTTTTTGTAGAATTGTCGCTGATGCAGTCGCATTGTCTGGCGCGAGGTCGACGCCGTCGTGCAGACGTCGGCTTGGATACTTACGATTTCTATAATAGTTTCCGTCCAGTTATAACCATTTTATAACTTGGTTTGTTTCAGTTGTTACTTTTTATATTTTAAACCCTGTTTGTGTTATGTCAATAACCTATAGGTATAATATGATATCCTTATTTCTACGTCTTAGACTCTTAAAGAACAAAATCGAATGTAAAAACTATTTAAGAGTTATGTTGACAACAGCATAATGAATATTAGTATTATTGAGAATGTGATAGACTTGTCGCAGCCGTCTGGTTAAATTAGCCACCCAATTGGACGGCTAGCCCGTTGATTAAATGACGCCTGGCCTGCGACAGACTCACCGCGAAAAAAAACTAGTCACGTGGATAAAGTCTTCGTTAACTTATGTAATATTCATCTCATTAACTAGTTAACAGGTGTAACAGGTATCGAATGGATATAAATTATTAGGGGAATGTTATTTTATGTAAAAAAATGTAATGCATATTTTATGCGGCATATTACTATGCTAATCGCTTTTTCAATCCAATATTTTGCAAAATACCTATATGATATTTGTTACAATCACAACCGAAACATTAAATTAGTTTTGACTTTATATTCGAGTTTAGGATCAGACAGAAAATACAGACAGTTACTTTCGCGTTTAAATATAGGTAAGTAGGTAAGTATTACAAATTGAGATACTGCATACCTATCTATTACATAGGTACAGTCGACCACAGAAGTGGCTGAACAGTTTAGTATCATGTCACACCGACTTTGTGCACGTAGTTAAAAGTTGCTACCGTACTATATTGAAGCCATAGTCACTGTGACATGGTACTAAAGTGTTCAGCTACTTCGGTGGTCGACCGTACTATTATATTATTAGCATATAATAATATTATGTATTATGACATGAGTATTTGTCATAGCTTTTTATTGGCATAAGGCAGTTATAATAGATGCTTTTGTTGTTGACTGCTGTTAAAATAAACTAAATGTCTAATAAAAGTAGTAGACTTAGTTGAGAAATATAATTAATTTAAAAAATTTAACATTTTATTATGTTTTTAAGACTTCCGTTATAAAAAAGTTAGTGGTTTTTACACGTAACAGGTTCATTTGATTAACTTGAAGGTCGCCGAAGTATGTCCATAATACCCCAACAATGGAACTGAAACATGCTGAGCACGTCTCGTCTGATTATGTCAGATGCGCGTGCGCCGGCCGACGCGGCGGGAGCTGTAGGGTCGCGCGCGACCAAGTTTTTAGTTTTTTTCTTTACTCACCATTTTGGTCTTTGACATTTTGCTGACCCATAAGACCAGTATTCAGACCAAGAAATAAATTTTAGTAAAATTATATGATTCGATTCTCTACCTGGTTTTCTGGTATCAGCATGCAATTACCCTTTTGCATCAAAAATATCTAAAAAAAATATTTTCTACATCTTATTCGAAATGGAATTCATTTTACTAACAAGATAAGCGAGGGTGATCTTTTACTTTTTAAAAACAAAAGACTTAAAATATTCGCTAATTTATTTTTACTCAGTAATAATAATAATATTTATACACTGACACCTATTATCTAGCCCAAAGTAAGAATCATTAAGAGCTTGTGTTATGGATACTAGATAACGGAGAAATAATGATAATAATATTTATATAAATATTAGAAATATACTAAATAAACATATAAACATCCATGACTCGTAAACAAATGTTCGTACTCATCATACAAACATTTGTTCCTACCGGGATTCGAACCCGGGACCTCTTGACCGAGTAGCCTGGGGTACAGACCACTCGGCCAGGCGGTCGTCATTATAATACATTAGATTTTTAAACAGTCAAAATTAATTAAGCAATAAGCCCACAGAATGACAGAACTATCAAAACGGAAGAGCAACGCATTGAAACGGTTCGAATATGCGGCGTAGAGGGTTAGGCATCATAGCACATAGGCTTACATGTATTTTATTAGATGATTCTTTTCTTAACCTTTCTTTTTATTTACATACCTATTATCTAGCCCAAAGTAAGCCTCATTAAGAGCTTGTGTGTGTTATGGATACTAGATAACGTAAAAATATGCTCATATGTATGTATAAGAAATATAGTATATAAACTTACAAATATCCATGACTCGTGAACAAAAACAAATGCTCGTATTCATCATACAAACATTTGCACCGACCGGGATTCGGACTTCTGACCAAGCAACCTGTATAGCAAGAGGTACAGACCACTCGGCCGGCCAGTCACCAGCACATGATTGAGAATTTGTTTGAAAATTTAAATATTGATACTTATTGATTGAGCCACTAGTACTTTGGCGGTAGGGACACCCCTGGCCACAGCGCACCACGCGGGCGATGCCTTAATTGTATATGTGTATCACGCGCATATATTTGCAAGTCCAGCACCTGTACATTTTTATTTCCTATATCGTCAGACAATTCATAATGGTTACTTTTGGATATGATACATTAATATGTATTAGTTACATTACCTATTGTATTCCATTTTATTGTTTTTAATAGTACCTAATATTATTTTGGAGGCTTATGAAAAGGAACGTTATGTAATTTTATGAAACCTTTATGTAACCTTTATGTATTGTTAGTGTCCAATTTCTTGCAATAAAATTAAATTATAATTTTTCATTCTTGCGTCCAACCAAAAAGTTTTTGTCTAAATACCTACTTACTTAAAATGCAAAAATATTTCAATGTTTAATGAAAGCATTAAAATATTGAAAAAAAAACTAACAGATTTATAACAATACAAACTAGTAAAAAACCGGCCAAGTACGAGTCGGATCCGCGCACGAAAGGTTCCGTACGATTATCTATAAACAAGCGTCTACCTTTTGCCGTTATCAATATTGAGCATAAGCAAGCAAAAAAATCACGTTTGTTGTATTGGAGCCCCCTTAAATATTCATTTTATTCTGTTTATTGGTATTTGTTGTTATACAAACGGCAACAGAAATACATCATCTGTGAAAATTTCAATTGTCTAATTATCACGAAGGAGCTGATAACAAACTTTGATTGACCCATCCCAGGATCGAGCATGGCGAAAGTTGCTTTGTTTCTCGTATCGAAACCAGAGAGCTCCTCAAGAGGCACTTATAGCACATAATAAATAACAATACTGTGCTTGAAGCTTGGCAATGGTTGATGAAAACGTGAATAGACGTTACACTATAATTTTCAGTTACGGTCAGTTTAAGTGCAGTTCAGGGTGCTCTTGATGGAAGATAAACAAGATTTATGATATCAACGATTTTCCTACAAAAGCTATACGAAATGACCTAATAATACTAATGGGTGGGACCGATTGATTCGTGTCTCTCCAGTCGCTTGAAACGCTGACTAAAAGAGATGTTTCAAATATGTATGGAGAGGTCTATGTCCACTATACTAAAAAATAGGTAAAAAACAAGAATTTTCATAGAAAAAACTTCAACGCAGCCAAATACATATTCATAATGGCGTCTATATCACTGTGATGACGTTTAGTTAATTTCTATGTCGCCCGCCATATTGCCATAATGAATAACGGTGAAATCGAACAAAAAAATCAACTTTTGTACAAACAAACTATGCATGAGAACGAATTATTAGTATTTTTCATGGATTCAGGATTTCCTGTTTTTTTGAGATACTGTACATAATATACCTGGCCGGATATGAAACATCTCCTTTATAATCGAGTCCCTACAGCCAGTAAAAGGAGATAAATTTAATCTTTAGTACCATGGCACACTACGTCATTCACAGTGTATGAACACTAAATGATTTGTTGATTGTCAAGTGTATGCCATTATGTAAGTAAGAAAAGGTACTAAAGTCTTAATCTACTTCTGTTGCTGTTGTACAGGATTAAAAAAAAACGACATCGTAGCTACGTCTTCGGTTCATAAGTAGTACTTTGACAATTGCATTATTGTAAGAAACATATTGTGATTGAAACACGGAACAACATTTTGCCGTCGTAATAATATAAATATCATAATGAAGCCTTCATAATCTTACCTTATAAATAACAGTGGCTACCGCTTTGTTTATAGCTAGCTAGTTCATTTTGAATTAAAGTGAAGTCAATTTTACTTAAACAACCTTAAGGTACTTGAAGGTTAAATGTTGAAATAATTATTTTAATTATGGAATTTATATTATTATGTTTTTACTAAACTTATCTCGGGACCTTATGAGTCAATTCCTGGTCTAAATAATTTATGTTAAAAGTGTGAAGATCAATATTTGTGTTACTATCGATTGACGAATTAAAGAAGTTTTATTTTTAAAATGCCCACAAAACAAAAACCCACTCGATTGAAACGAGGTATCAAAAATTAGTATGAATTTGTTATAGAATCCTGAAATCCAGATGGTTCATACCCGGCCGGTATGTAAAAAAATCGGGAAAAATCTCCTGGATCCGGGAAAAACACTAATAATTCATTTTCACGTATAGTTGTACAAAATTCAAAATGATGCCCAATGCGGGTTGGTGGGTTAAAGCTGTTGCAGTAACAACCTGAACCAACGGCTTACGTGCCTCCCGAAGCACGGAGGAGCTCAAGATTAGAAATTTTGGTTGAACCATCCCTTGGTGGACCATGGCGAAAGTTGCTTTGTTTTCGTAATCGAAACCAGAGCGCTCAAACCACTACACCACCGAGCTCCTCCACACATCTCCTTTACTTACAACCAAAATCTGTCAAGCGGCGATATACCACCGGGGGGCGATAACAATGGAAAAATCAATTGTGTCTGGAATCTCATGCTTGACGGGTTAAGGAAACCTTGAATTTTTAAAAACACCAGAACTTATTAAACTTAGATGCTCCTATCTATTTTTATTTCGGATAATGTAAAAAAACGAACTACTTATAATTACAGCGAAGGCTAAGACGAATACAATAACATGTAATTAACAGCTCAGAAAGAAAAAATGGTTTAATGAAGATTCAATTCCACGCGTATGAAGTTGCGTGTCTTTTGTGTTATAAATAAAATGATAATATCTATTTATCAGATAATTAAGTTGAAGCTAGTGTGTAACAGTGACATTAAAGGAGCTCATTTAATGAAAAGGCCCTTGTACAGGAGGCCAATATAAGAAATACTTTATATTGGTTTTGGCCATAGGCTTTGTACACTAAGCGGATCGCATACTTTTTCCGTTTACTTAAACAGGTGTTAGAAAGTATGTTGTCCAGGTAGGCGGTTTTGATAACAGAACCCCTTTTCGATGGTGATGCTAATAATTTAAAATCCAAACCCAATAAACTGCTCGCCTCCTCTAAACCTTAGTGAGCTCTACTAAAGCTCGACGACCTTCAAGACTTAAAAAAACAATCTAGAAAACCTTATAAAACGGAAATATGTACTAAGTACTCTGACTTATTTGTCATAGGTTACAGTCATTGACTTCATATTACAGGTTATGTAACATATTATACTTACTATTACCGTAATTAGACTGCGACGTGTTGACAGGATCATTATGTTTTAACTGCTGATCACCTGCTGAATATTAATTGTTTTCCAGTTGTATTGTAATTTAGTTTAATTGCATAAATTTTTTAGTCTATACTTACGGACTATTTTGTCTTTGATTAAGTTCGGATGAAAATACAATTGCTATATCTACTTAGATTCGTTTAAATAGGGTAGTTGACAACTTTTTATTTATTTCATAAATAAGAAGTTTAGAACTCATAATTAGAACTCCAAATATTGCAGAGGTAATAGTATGTTTCAGATAAATAGTTTCGCAGATACAGTGGTATGTTTGATGTGTAGCGGCGCATCGTCCAAAAACGTTACATAGAAAATCTACGGAGCAGGTGACGTCACATGTTCCTATATTACATACTACAAAATGTCAATATACAAAATCTATAATAACTATGTAATACGTATGTTTTTATTTAAAGTCTTCATAATAATAATTGTTTTAATTGATGTAAGCAATTCAATACTATCAACATTTTTTATAAATATGGTAAAAAATCTACATTTTTATTAATTTTCTAAACCGTACAACTTCAAAAATATTCTATAAACTTTTTAGTTTGAGTTGTTTTTATTGGTAAAAAGCGTATATTTTCGGAATTTGTGAAAAAAGCACCATATTCATACTTAGCAACATCCCTATTTACATATTTTTTATGTAACATCGTCGATATATTTCAAAATTATAGTCATTATTGCAAATACATTATTCATATAAGATATTTTTTACCTATTAACCATCGCAACAGTGATTTTTAAAATTGTTTTTGAATTTAAAAATTAGGATCATGTATCAAACGAATCTACAATTTCATTATGACTAATACAACTGTCTGGTGAATGCCTAATAAAACTGGTGCGGCGTATGTGTAAAGATTGGAAAAAAGCATTACGCCGGCCGGCAAATCTTTTATCACACCCGCGTTTTTGCTCTGTTTGTCTAGTGTATTCAATTCAATAAATAGTGCAAACAGATAATTGTCTATACACGTGTAAACGTTAAACATGCAATATATTACTAAAATAAAAACTGCAGAATTGATTTTTGTTCCCAGTTTGGCTCAGCGCAATATTATTTCTGTTCACTTTCCCCTTTCAATCGACATCTCAATATTCACACTGCTTATCAAGTTTTTCTTGGTCTTCCATACTCCATTCATCATCAACCTCGTTTATAGTTATAACCATATTAATCATGCTCGTCATATCTCATCAGCAGATCATAATTCACATCCCTAATCAATTGGAAAACCCTGTTCTATAAAATAAGGTTGAGTCCAAAGTCTTACTAACACTTACTTCTCATTATTCTTCAACGGGGTAACACGTATTGCATTGAAATGAAATGAATATATTTTTATTCAAATTCATTCGAATCTTCAAAAATCCAATTTGTTCAAATATCCCATTTGTTGCCTATAGTCAAGGTCGGTTTTGTATGGTGCCGAAAATAACAAAAGTTGTTTTGTTTTACAAATAGGATACAACAGCTATAGGTATCAAATTGTTATTATTTTCTTTTATAAGGATATGAATTTGAATATTTTGACCAATGAATAATGCATGAAAACCACACACTACTTTGTAGTTTTTTTGTCTGTAACGGATTTTAAAATAAATATTAAGTGCATAAAATTGTAAACAATGCTTGTGGTTATTATTGTGTGATAAATAAATAAATCTAGTTTGTACTCACCACAGTCGCAGAAACGTGTTTTTTCGGCAATTGAGCGTCGGAAATGCAGATTATTGCTGAACTTAACACAAACAATATTCCTAATTTATTAACACACATTTTTCTACTTTTTAATGTTTTTTACTAGATTCGGTTCAAATAGTGTTCTTTTCTTTGTTTTGTTATAAAAAGCTATAAATTACGTCTTATTTCTTTTTTGTTTTCGAATAACATACTCCCAAAGAGTTTCCGTACCAATTTTCAGTCTATTTATTTAATACTTTTCCGTCCTATATTTGAAAAATACGTTCGCTGCGTGCTAGCTGCACCAAGAGTACATGTAAAGCGATGTCCTGAGTTGTTTTTATCAGGCTTCGATGTGTCGTCCGCTGTGACGTCTCGTATTCGTATTAGATTAACTTTGCGTATCTCCGTAACACTTATCATATCGCATCAGTCACATCACGCATCACGACAAGTGCGTAAGTTAAAAATGGACATCTGTGAAGCCGTAGGGCATGTGAATAAGGAATAAGGTAATTGTCGTTATGCATATTTGTTTTTGTTCTGTTATTGTTTGGGTTTTTATAAGTTCCTTGTTTCAAAATAATATTCTATGCATTTTTTTCTCTGAAACACTTTTTTTTTATTTGTTGTGACCAGACAAACCTGAACCTTGATGATCTAATTGTCAGTAACCCTGTCTACTAAGGTTTCAGGTTCGAATCTTGGTCTACTACTACTACTCAATAGTCAATCGTTTATTACATTCCGTAGGTATTTCCGATAGGTGTTAATTAGTAAATTTCCAATATTTATATACCCAGTGGTTGATTGTCTGTTATTCTCCGTTATGTAGTATCCTTACGCTCTTAATGATGCTTAATTTGGAATATTTTCATTATTTATTACATTTATTAATTTCCTGGATTCCCTACGTAATGTTTCCTCGATGAGCTCTATCGACCTTACTTCACAGGGAGCTCCCAAGTCCTCTGTAGCTCAGGGGTTAGTTAGAACAGTTATCCGGATTGTGTTCGCTTCCCGACCCATGACACATGACTTTGTAGTCTTGCTTTTGTTCCTTATATCTTTGAAACATTCCTCATACTGTTAAAAAATAATGATAAAAAGAAACGATTTAGGTATTTCCTTAATTTTTGCATGACCTCATACAAAATAAATCATGAAAATTTCACAGCCATAAAACTACACTTTCAAACCTATTCACATCCAACACCCACCGCACCAACTTCTTTCCATTTTTTATTTGTTTTATTCACAAAGAAAGATAAATATTATATTAATGTAGCTAAGTCAAGGAATCCTTTTTAATCTGTTTAGTTGACATGAAATAAAATTAATTGAAGAGACAGATGGAGCCATCAAAATTGTCAACTCAATCTCTTTCTTAAATCTGAAACCTGTGGTCTATAAATTATTTTGTTAAACCAACAACAGCAACGTATATACGCCCTGCTCCAGCTCTTCACAGGCCTTCCTACATGGAAGAAACACATCGTTACACCACCACGTTGGCCCATTGCGGGTTGGTGGGTGAAAGCGGTTGCAGCTTGAGATATCAGATCTTTGATTAGTTATCCGGTGCCAGCCACGGCGGCGAGAGTTGCTTTATTTCGTAATCGAAACCAGAACACTCAAACCACTACGCCATTGAGCTCCTAAAAAATAAAAGCATAAAAGAACACATTTGTGCCAAGTTACCGAGGATTTTGGATAAACTTATAATTTTCTTTTAGCCATACTATCTAGGTAGATATTGTAAGTTGTAAGTCACGAAGACCTCATGTGGTACATACGTTTGTTTGTCTCTTACCCCTATTACATAAACAGGTAGCCATCTGCGTTCAAGAACAGTTTTGGATAAGGGCAGTGTAACATTGAAAGCTTTTGGGGCATTACCACACCAACCTAACGATTTTCGATCGATAGCATCAATCAATCGCGATCGATTGATGTAGAAGCTGTGGCCGATCGAAGGGTACCGGTCGTTAAAACGTCGGCTAGTCATCGATTGACGTGGTTTGTTTTGGTTAATCGACGAATACCCTTCGATAAAATGCTAATTAACCCATCCGGTTATTTTCCATCAGCAGTTCGATAGACGACAATCAATGCATTTCTGCCATCGATCAACGATTGTTGTTGTACTGAAGCTATCGTACGACGTCGATTTATACGTTTTACCGTCGATCGACGATCATTGGTGTGGCAACACCCTTACTTACCTCGATTGTAGTCTGACCGGATTTCAGGTTCATTGCCTTAACCGATTCTTTATCGCAGACTTGAAATGTCTGTTTATGAAAGATATATCTCGTTGTCGATGTTAAGGTCACGAACAACCTTGAGCCTCTGCAATTGTGTCGAGAAATTGCGTCCCTTAGTGCCTTCTATCGAAACAAGCATATAAAAATGTAACAAAATTTCATAATATGTATCATTACAATAAACATGTGAAATCTTCATATCGTCAAATTATGCCTTACTAAGTAGTACTAATTAGTACCCTGAACATGCCTTGTTTGAATTAAAAAAAACTCCGGATTTCTGGAGTTCATGCTCAACGTCGTAAGCTTAACTAGATCCGGATTTGAAAGACTTACGATTTTGAAAGCCTTAGCTGTTTCAGTTTCAACACTTGCAATAGAGCTTTGGGAAAAAAGAAAACTTGAAAATGAATAAATACTATGCAATACGTAAACGCAACTGTCTTAATTATGCTGATCATAGAAATGCTATTTATGTAGTATAAAGTGGTATAAACTATGAATAGGGCAGAGCTGATCGCGTCAAGCTGGCCAGGCCGCAAAACGGACTTATGCACTTTGCTATAAGAAACTCTTCAATTAACCATCGTTTTATTATTTCCCGCAATAAAGGTAAAACAATATAATTGCTTGATTTGATTGATTGTACACTCTTCATTATTGTGTGACTTAGATTAGTAACTAGGGTTGCAATTGATATCGAGTCGTGGTGTAGAGCAATTCATATTGGCGCAGGACCGATCGTCTCGTGGAAATCTTTAGAGGTCTTTGGGTTGAAACGATGATGAAGAAGGGTTAGGTTAGTGCTATAGTTAATACATGAAAAGGAACTATTGTTATTTCAATCATTTTTTGCTAGTTTCATTAAAAATCAATATCGTAATATGGCGAGCGACTTATATAAGTCAACTAAAAGTCACCAAAGTGACTTAAGTCCTTAGATGACTATTTGGCTGTGTGTGTTGCAGTATTTCCATTAAGAAAAAACTTGTTTTAAGCCACGAAAGAAAGCAAATGAAATGAAAATGGACGATTTTAATCTGATTGCATATTTTTGCCTATTTTATATTATTATGTAGGCATAGACCTGGGCGGGTCTCAATACATGTTTGGGGCATCTACTTTATTACTTTAGCAATTAGTCTTAATAGGGCGAGTGAAGATGGATATTGACTCTAACTTAAAAGGTCTTTTTCATCTACAAATAATTTTGTATATTATTTGCATTGTATAATAGTAACACAGATAATAGTTTAAAATAGTAATGACGAAAATATGTTTGTTTCTGTATCCTCTTTTTATGCTATAGTACGAGGTGTTCCATAATGAAAAGGGTTTTTACATATTTGATTATTTTATTGCTATATTGTAAACAGTTGCTGCTTTATATTCTCTCGGCGTATTTACAGACAAATTTGTGTGGTATTTTTTGTTAGGTATTATTTTCCATGTTTACGTTTTAGTTGTTGTATTATCGTTTGAGAACTTATCGTATAATTCACCTATATGTGCTATCAGTGGTATATTTACTAAGTCCCTAACATCTTTGGCGATGATGAAATCCAGGTGGTTGAACTTGTACCATTGTACTAAATTCACTCCGTAAAGAGTCCCTGTATCGTTCAAATCTTTGACCAGACGCATTATTTGCTGAAAAAAGAAAATGCCTTGAATTAAATTGAAGTAGGGGAATGGGGAATTTCCGATGTCGAGGTAATTTTTATCGAGCCCGTGGCCGCCATCTGGTTAAATTCGCCGCTTAATTGTATGCCTAGCCAGTTAATTAACCGCCGGCATCCAATTGAATGCCTTTTTTTGTAGGGGGAAAAAAGCATTTACGCCTACCCTGCATTGTGGGGAAAGAACAATACAGGGTTATGTGGGGCTCCTCAGTCAAAGATGTTAATGACCAAGACTACCCACTAAAACGACCCCCTCATTCCTACCTCATCATCGTTGTACAGGCTGATGGTCAACAGTGTCCAATTGAATGCCTAGCCCGATAAATAAACTAGACTTACTTAACGTTTAACGACTTGGCGTATTGAATGGATCGTCTTGTACTGAAGAGTTTTGGTTTGATTGGTAGGTTCAAGTTAATTTTTTTCTGACCACTTATAACCGACATCGGTTTGGTTCTAAGTGGTCATAAAAATAATAACCTTGAACTTACCAATGACTCAAACAGTCACACAAAAGCTCTTAGATTTAAAGGACCTGCCTAGGCGTCCAATTGAATGGCTAATTTAAACCAGACGGCTGACATGACGTTCAGCCAGTTGCTCTCAATGACTTGGCCCCTTGTTACTCGTACATTACCGAGTTACAATACCAGCAATGTACAAGAAAAAAATATTCTTCGCACAAAACCGGGTAATGTATTAAGAAATATTTTTTCTTTGCACGTTACCGATTACATTTACAGTTTTGTACGAGGATGTAAATATTCTTCCTAAATTACTAGGTTTTGTTAAAAGAAACCGTTATTCCGTGTACAAAACCTAGGAAATTCTCCGAGTAAATAATGAATAAAAACCAAGTCACTGCTGCAGTTTAAGAATGTTCACAAAATCTGAGCTATCGCTGTGAAACCGTGGACGCACCATACGCTTTTATTGACTAAACTTTCATGGACTATTAATGTTATGTCCTGAATTTTTTGATATCTCGAGGTACAAATGTCTGCAAGTATCATTGCACAGCTGGGAAAGACCAATGGATGAAAGTTTTCGAGTAGTCCAACAACTGTACGGATTTTGGCACCAGCCACGCTGAGTCAATCGCTGACCTTCTTAGGTTTTCATTAAATATGGTCCACGGCGTGGTGTCAGAAATGCTGAGCAATGTTCTGGAGTAAATAATAAAATAAAATATGTGTTTTTTTTTAAAAAAAAAATATGAAACAAAACAAAAGTTTCAATTTTTGGTAAACTAAAATATGTACATCAGACACTTGTATGCTTATTGCTTTAGCATGATGGAATAATAAAAACAGTGAGGTTGATATATTATAAATGGGCATATTTTTTCGAAACAATGTCCTGTCGTTATGGAATGGTTTTCCAATTAAGACACAGATCTATTTATCCGAATGTTAACTTGGATGTCAGTCAGAGTTTTTCTTTAAAAATGAAAATTTTTGTTGAACTTTGACATAGAGACACCGTAAAATGTGGCGTCGTCATGTAATACCGATAATAGCTGTGGAAGTGTTGGATATGTCCGACCAACAAATCTTTTCATTCTGGAATTCTACCCTCCTGCATAGTTGGTAGTACGGTGCTGTTATTGATGAAAACACCATATCTTGCGATATTATTTGTTTTTGATCCACGTTCTTTACATATATTTATTAAATTCAGTAATCATAGTGTTATTCGGACTCTCGCTTTCAATATATACAACCTTCCTCTATGTTTTCGATAGGCAAAATTGCTAGCCCTTTTTTATGTCAGAAAAACCCTTTATGGGTGCTGCGAAGAGGGACCGCGACAGAGGTTATCTCGGACTCCCGTTGGTACTCAACAGGTTACCGAGTAAAAAACTGTCAGTGTCTTGGATGCGCTCTACGATGGTGGCGCATCATACGAGAAACAAAGTAGGCTTTCGAATGATACGTCAGCAGCGATTGATATAACCCTGTCTACGGGTGAAGAATGTCCCCGAGGCACATTGGAGATTGCATAAAGGCAAACGTGACGGTTATTGTCTTTCGTTTTTTTTTTAATTCCAAGAAGTCTGGCGTTTCGCATTAAGCTCTGGTAAAAATTCAGCCTCGTATCATAATGTTTGGGAATATTTTTTTAATAGCATTTCTTGGTGCTATTTCGAAATCAAAAGTAAATTGATCGGCTTCCTATTCGGATATCTGAGATTTTACCATGTGGAGTAATATTGCGTAAGTTATTGTTTTTTATTTAACCAAAGGATTTATATCAGTCAATTCTTCGTCACTACCATAATCACGGAAAATAACATAGAGCTGATCGAATGGCGAACAACACCCAAATATACCATCTGCGAAATATTTTTTACATTTGCTCATAAGTAGTCGTGCTTCTTTCGAGGCAAACAATAATATTATGTTATTGTCTTCATATTCAGCCAATATAAACAGACATTGTCTTCATATTCAGCCAATATAAACAGTCGGAAATTTGCTGGATTTCGACCTCTGTATGTTTCCGAAATACACTCTTTTCAATTTCTTGCCCTTTTTTTCTGGCGTTGTATAAACCAGTATGTGTATTAGCAAATTTAAGCCACGGCTCCAATTTTGACTTTTCTTTACCGACTTCATTTTTCAACCTACATATTGATGCATTATATTGCTTCGGTATAGGTAGGTAGTTTTTGGTCACATTATTCCGTAATTGATCAAATTCTTTCAGCACAATGCTTTCTGGTGGATTTGGGGTGCAACTACTATGATGCAGGACACTAACTGTAACTTTGTTTTCGAACACTGTTACACTGCCGCTACATATTTTGTAGTTTCCACAGGCCCAATATTGTGATCCATTTCGGAAAAGCTTTCCTTTGTGATATTTATGGCCGTCGTATATTTGGCCTCCTCTTTTGGACGTAATGTACACCAGCCTCCCAATTCTGCCATTGTATTTTAATCCTGTTCGGTGTTTCGGTAGACATTATGGACTATTTGTTACGAAGAGCAACTGTCATCATAAGTTGAAATTGTGATAGCTGAAGGGCCCTTGAATTACAATCACAGAATACTTTTATTACAATAAATGCGATAAATTACGTTAGTATTTCCCCTGTCCTTTGTATTTCTGTCTAATGAAATGTCAAGCTTGTCAATTCTTATTTGAAAATAAAAAGATGACCCACATTAGGAAGGTATTTACACTACTCATAGTACCTTGGGTTTGGACGCGGAATAACGATTTCTTTGAACAACACCAAGTAATGTAGGAAGAATATTTACATCCACGCACAAAACTGGAGAATAATCGGTAATGTGAAAAGAAAAACATATTTCTTAATACATTACCCGGTTTTGTGGGAAGAATATTTTTTCCTTGTACATTGCTGGTAATGTAACTCGGTAATGTACGAGTAACAAGGGGACTTGGCTAGTTGTACTTCAGCCGTTTGATTGGATGCCGGCGTTCAATCAACGGGCTAGGCGTCCAGTTAAGCGGATGATTTAACCAGACCGCTGCGATAAGGATAGTTGTTAATCTCTAACTGCTGGCTGAGATGGAGACCATGTTTAATGCCAGGCACTGAGCATGGGCTCTTGCTCGTTTTTGATAGATAGATAATCATCATCATCAGATAGATAAAAGATTTATTTCTAGTTAAATCGGTCGGTGTTATTCCTCCGAATGACTATGACAATGGAAAAATCAATTGTGTCTGGAAACTGATGCTTCACGGGTGAAATTAAACAAACAATTGTATGGGTATAACAATACACATTAAAATACATTAACGTTGTGCGTTGCAGAAGTGCAAATGGGTCGCAACTCAGGAATGGATTTTGTTTACCCCGTGGGATGTGAACAAAGCACTAGTATTCTATCTGTTGCCCCACCGTTGGGTTAAGCGTTTCGTTATTTCGAAATCACCCCACGCACGAACGTGGAGTAATTCATAAATGAAGTAATTACGAAGTTACCCGGGACCCCTTACCGGGTAACATGTAGCTAGGGGTACTGACTGACCACGGCCAGTTGGTCATCAAAGGGCTTTTCATGTAAAATTTATCTTGAGAGCTTTTACGTCGACATACAAATTCTCGAGTCGATTATATTGGAAACAAACAAACAGATTCTAGCAATGCTTGCCTTGAATACGCAAGTCAGCCTGAAAAGTTACCAAAGTTCGAAATGTCTGATACAAAAGTAATTAACCTGTCAAGCTACACATCCAAGTCCAGACATAATCCCTGTTATTACAACACGTGACCTAAAGTGAGGCCTGGTAACCAACTGATGCTGTCACTTTTATTTGGTAAAAGTAAAACACATAAAAACACATGGGTTCCTTCAAGAGAGGCGTGAAAAAGCATCTTTTGTTCTGGCAAGGTGGAGGCGGCTAGAGCAGTGTGTTTCAAGCTGCACTAGCTGTCTTCGCATATGGACTCTTCTTACCGCTTCACATCAGGTGGTGTTTGGTCAATTAACGTGCTTTGTATAAAAAAAAGACAGACAGTATTAGTTTTAATGGCGATTTTTGGTTTGTATGAAAACCTAAAAAATGCAATAAGTTACTCAACTATAAGACTGTTTTTCGGAAAACCTAACAACTAGACCGGCTAGTTTTACATGCATAGGCAAATAAAGTCTTATTATAACCGGTTTGTTTGTTTCCAAATATTTTCGGTTTGTGTGAAAAGCCGTGCAACACAAACGTTCTTACCTGGTTAAATATAACTATCTGTATTGTATTGCTTACCGACTTCTCTGTCAATTGATCATTTTCGCCATACCATATTGAAACCGGCGTTTTTATTTTAGACAAATTGTATGGTTTCACAGCACCGAATATACCATCCTCCCATGAAGTAAAAACACCTGAAACGTTTGTTTTGAAGTTGATAAAATTCAATATTATATATTGCTACCGGTTTTTCTGTTACTTTATATCACCATGAATTGGTATTTTAGCAATAACTAACACATTTGTATTTTTAATCGATGATCTGGTAAGGGTCGCGGGAAGCCGTTGGATGAGGGCAGCGCAGGATCGGTTTGGAGATCCTTGGAGGAGGCCTATGCCCAGCAGTGGGCGTCTTTCGGCTGATATGATGATGATGATGATGATTGTTAATATAGGGTAGTTGTCATTTTATTTCATTTTATGAATAAGAAGTATATAACTCATGAAGATGCAAAACAAATACTATGTCTAAGATCAATAGTTTCACAGATATTGTGGTACGTTTGATGTGTTGCGGCGCAACGTCCAAACACGCTCCATACAAAATCTAAGTAACAGGTGACGTCACATGTTCCTATATTACTAAGAAATGAACACTGACAAAATAATAATAACTTTACATATGTATGTTTTTATTCCTAGTTTTCACAAGTTGTTTTAATTAATGTCAGCATTTTTGATAAATTTTGAAAAAAAATTACCATTTTTATGATTTTTTGAAACAGCTCAACTTCAACTATATTCCATATCTTTTAAGTTTGAATAGTTATTATAGGTAACAGAAGCGTATATTTTTCTAATTTGTGAAAAATAGCGCCAAATACAGTCACGATAATTGTGTAATATAAAACAGTTGCAAAAACTTGTATATTATTGGAATATACATGATTCCATTGTAATTTTTTATGAATGGTTTCTTGTTTGAAATTTTCAATGCAAATTCTTATTTGTTATTTTAACGAAATAGTTTTTATTGCGATTCTGATCAATGAAGTTTTGAAATAAGTAAACTGCATTTCATGTTGCTAATAAGTGATTCAGCAATATTATCTCTGTTTACAGCAATAAGATCATATGATATATTTTAATTATAGTTACGCCATGCTTTACTATAAATAATACAGTGGCTATTGCCTACCCGACATGCCATTAGGATGTCTGCCCGTCACGGTAGACTGCTGAAGTGATTCCGTGGTTTTAGTTCAACTTATGTTTTACACTTCGCATATGGAAGCAATAATAAAGTCTTCACCCATCTAGCTTTTGTGTTGGAAATTTATCACTAAACATTTTATTAAAAAAACTCAAAACAGTTTTATCTTGTTTAAAATGTAATAATTTATTTATTTATTTATTCAATCACATTCAGGCTCACAGAATGCATCCGAACACAAGTAAGTTAAATTATAAACATCAACGACAGTTACATTTATTTTTCTCTTTGTAATACCCGTAGTTACACTATAATATTCATTTTCACTGTCCATTGCATACTAGCCTCTAGGCATGTCATATCTATGCATCCTATGTGTATGTGTCTCTCAACTTGTCCCATCATCAGACTATATACGTCCCACTGCTGGGCACAGGCCTTCCTACATGGGGAGAACGCATTCCTTACACATGAGGAGCTTGGGCCGATCATGGCTAAAGTTGCTTTGTTTTCGTAATTGAAACCAGAACAATCAAACCACAACGCCACCAAGCTCCTCACGTCACCGACCTTCTCACAATTGGACTGTCTCAACTTGTCTACTTAATAATATCCTATGTCTTGTACTTATCTCTTTTTTTTGAGGAGGAATCCGCTTGTTTTATCTGATATAAAACTCTCTCTTATTATTCTATGCTTACGTATACTATGTCTATGTATCTCTCAGTTATAGTTCAACGTAAACCATTAATTTTGCCTTCCTATCATATCTCCCGTTCACACCCAACTTACAGCAAATAAAGCCTCAAACTCTTTAAAACAATCCCGGTACTAAAATGTGCATTTTGTTTATAGGTCTTACCTGTTATTGCGATCTTGCCGAAATGATACATTTGTCTCGCGGATGCCGGATGTACTCTCACAATAATAACCTTGGTGAGGTCCTGTAGAAGAAGTTTCTAAGTTAGAACTTTAGTGTATCTAGTGTACAGTCACGATCCATAATATAATTATATCCACAGTCGCTGTAGGGTACTGGTGACTACACCTATTAAAGATTATTATACAGTTTTACAAACACGTAGTAATGATTGGCCCACATTATCAGGCGTATGCAGGGCACGAATATTACTTTGTTATAAATATGATTAGGTAGATTCTCGTGTTTTAAAGACATTTTTAGTTAAACTGACGGGACGGCAGGTATAAGCCAAGCGTAAGGGTAAATTCACACAGCATCGGTCCGGTATACTTACTAGTTGTCCGGTATACTTACTACATGTTCATTAGAATATACAATAATTTGCCAAAACAAATACAAAATGAAATTAGTGAAACCAAATTTAAGAAAATTCTTAAACAACTATTAATAAATAAGAGTTACTATTCCTTAAATGAATATATATGAACGATAAATCCTTATAATATTTAAAATAAACAATGACGAAGTATTTTAATTCATAATGAAATGATATATTTACCTAATAAATGATTAAATGTAATAAAATATGTAATAGTTCATATGCTGTAATTTAATTCATAATTAATATAATAATTTATTTAACAACAATTATTGAATTTGTAATAGATCTCTTATGTAAATAATGCTTGTGGAACGTCTTCCTCTCTCCTAAATTGTTAAAATTGTTATACCCGACAGGGTCCGAAATTGTACTGGCATTTTAAATATTTAACATCTGTGTAACATATTTTGGAATACAATAAAGATTGAAATTGAAATTAGTTCTGTTTTTTTCGGCCGTGGGGTGTGTGTTGTACAAATAGTGCATCATAAAATTCATAGACAATAAATTGACAATGTTATTTACCCAATTGTGCTGCTCGTAGTCTTCCCCGACGAAAGCGTACAGTATCTTCAAGCAGACGTCGGATTGGGGTTGCCTTGTGCTACAATATCTGTCGCAGAAGAATTCCGCAATATTTTGAGGAATATAGAGCGAGTGTATGCCTCTCTTATGAAGAAGCGTCTGAAAAATGTATTAAAGTTGCTACACATGGATGTAATATATCAATTTAATTCTAATATAATTGTATTTTTTCCTCTTTAATTTTGTTCCACTCATGGGTCTTATGTAACCTGATTTATATGAATAGTTAAATATAAGAAAATAATAATAATAGTAGTTATCTATGAGTAACAATACTTTTTCCGTAGTAGTGATTAGGTTTAATTTTAGTCACAGAATAATATTATTCTTCCGTCAGTGCTTTAGAAATAGTATTTAGAACTGATCCCTTTTGTCTGTTTCCTATGATGACGTGGTGACGTACGATCATGGTGTTAGTTAGACGATGTGAAAGGCACCTTCAATCTTTAACTGTCGATACATTTCGACAATATGGACCAATTTTACGTTTGAAATCTGGAAGAACGAACCGGTAAATCGATTTTGTTTATTAGATAATTGGCTAGCCCCCTAATGTTGTCTTCGTAAGCCGCTGGTGCTAACCCAACAAAGGCGACCAGTTTGTTATTATAGTCCGGTTTCTGCGCCATCATGGTGAGGAATGTAGTACAACCCATTGAATGACCGACATACAGGAGCTTGGATAAGCCAGTGATGTTCAATATCTTGTCTATAAAAGCCGGTGCATCGTATTTTCCGTGTTCGTCGAAGCTGAAAAGAAATAGGTTTCTTATTTGTTTCTACAATAGGTTCAATATATCACGTTATTACGCTTAATGGCAGATATAGTAGCATTGATTTTGGGAAGAATGCGAAACTGATTAACTTATTTACCTGTAGTCCCAAAATGCTGGATCGTTTCTGGTCAGAGACTGATGTGACGTGAATAAATTGCCTCTCAAATTAGCAAGCCACACGTCGTATCCTGCGTCTGCTAAAAGATATGCTGGAAGAAAAAAAAAGTCAGAATTATTGTATAAAAGTCTGAAAGTTCAAGTCTTTTGCATGCACGTATTTCCATATGTGCTCGAGATATTGGGTCAATTCAAGTGCGATTATTAAGACTTATTTACACAATGCAAGTTTCTTTCCTGTAGCATACAATTAAATTGAAGCAAGAGATGACTTTTTTTTATACAACTACATGACAAACAAGCTGGCGGCCCACCTGATGGTAAGCGGTTACCGCCGCCTATAGACACCTGCAATTACAAGGAAAAATCACTTGATATTGCAGGTGCGTTGTCATCCTGAGGCCTAAGATGAAATGCCGTCCATGCCCAGTAATTACACTGGCTTTGACTTTGACTTACATAGTCCTATGTGTTGTTTAGAGTCCGCGACAGAAAAGAAGTCCCGTAGTCGCGGCACTGTTAGCAGACGGAAAAGTCTTGCCAAAATGTCCTTAATCTACCCACTTG
Source organism: Nymphula nitidulata (assembly GCA_947347705.1). Lineage (NCBI taxonomy): Eukaryota > Metazoa > Arthropoda > Insecta > Lepidoptera > Crambidae > Nymphula > Nymphula nitidulata. The sequence goes on from OX374636.1 coordinate 16,961,328, forward strand.
TAACTGGTTTGTGATTTTAAAAGTAAGAAAAATAGTAATAATTGATCCAGGACCATAAAATCCACTACTACTCTTACTACACTCAAGAAATAAAAAGAGGGCTAAATTCTAAGTACGAAGCCACATACTACTATGAAGTAGGTGACATGCTTTGAATAAATGAAATTCGAAATAATAAATGATGATTTTGATTTTCCAATATTCCTAAAATGCGGGTGATTGTCAGTACAGTGGCAACTTTAACTCTAATCTATTTGTCAAACAGCTGTAGTTCATCTTTATCGACGCGGGAATTCTTTGGTGGCGCGGACTCTAGAATCTCTAGATTATGCAAGTCATTTCTTTCTTCAATTTAATTGTACAGGCCAAAAACTTGCAACGTGCAATGGCTTTCACAGATTATTGATCGTATTACTGCGAGAAATATTGGAAAAAATGTGCAAATATAAAACGCCTCGCGTAGTCGCCTAAGATAGATTTTTCGTGTTTAAAAAAGATCTTTGGAGATGCCTAACGTTGTTTACACTAAGTTGTTTTTTGTATTACCAAGACTTTTTTGTGGTCCCATAAGGATGAAGTTATCGCAGCCGCCGAGCAAACCGTGGACTAGAACCACAGCCCGTTTCTTTATTTCACTTGTCTTCGAGTTGTTTCTACCACCAGGTATTCTGAACAGTTGTAGTATGTAGCCATCCGTGGTGTGGACGTAGTGCTTCTCTATCGGGTAGCCAGCTGCTTTTACAAGTTGAGGCTGCGAAGTTGAGTTGATGTCTTAATTCTATGCATCTCTCTCAGTCTAAATGTCATTACACCTTGCAGGAACAGTACCCTATTATGCAGCGTGAAGATTGTTTCTAAAGTGATTATAATCGCTGGAAGCATTTTGGGAGTAGACAGATGTCCTCTACCAATATTCCATCGGTGTCATAAGTTTGAAAACTCTGCGGATAGATATCCGTTTTTTAAGCATGCTTTCGAACTAGCTACATTTGAATTCACACTACTTAACTTTGTTGTCTCCAGCAATAGGGTAAGCGTTTCTATAAAGCGGACGACCGTTTGTGAAACTTAATCTACAACAGGTCTTAACATGTCGTACATCCAAAATTTAGAATTATTTGCCAGCACATGTATCATTCGTTTCCTCCTTCTCATTATATGGTTTCTTTAAAAAGCGTGAAAATGCAATTTTGTGCCAAGCAAGGCATCCCAGGCTGCTGGCAGGGTATCCTCATGCTGCACTACTTAGCTGTCTTCGCACGTGTACTCTTCTTACCACTTATCATCATGTGTGGTTTTTAGCCTTGCTTTGTACGAAAAAAAAACCGTTCCCTTGGGTTCGTTAGGTCGCAATGGAAACCGTATTTTATTTAGCTAAAAACATGTATTATAAATAAAAAACCACTTTACTTACTACAGAAGCGTACATGTCTTTTTTGGATATTTGCGTGATCCCCTTATTTAATAGAAAGAAGAATATAATAACTGTATTTAACATACTAAAATAAGTGCAATAAAATCAGAATATAAAATTTTCTTTTTGGAATAATTTGCCGAAAACAGTATACTAGCGATGTACTCATATACTGAAATATAATGGTGTATGTTGGTTCTGCCCTGCGTGCATATCATTTAATTGTGATCTATAAAGGTCGGTTCACAGTCGGTAACCTGAACTACTGACTGGGAGCCATGCTCAAACTTTGTTATGATAATTGATTTGATGGTGGTATCATTGTGCCAGAATTTTCTTTAATGTTCAGATAATCTCACCAATATTGGAACACTAAAGCCTTGTCTGACAGATTTTCCATGTTTACTATATTACTATCCTTTATTTCCTATTTACCGTGAGTGGCTAGTTGTGGATTGCTTTATCCATCTTTTCAGATACGACGCTTGACGCGTCGTATCTCACACCCATTGTCTAGACCAAATTAAGCATTATTAAGAGCTTGTTTTATAGATATTAGATGACGGAGAAATATATATTAATATGTATTACATATAAATTTAAATATAAAATAAATAAACATCAAATATCCAAGACTCGTGAAAAAATTAATAACATACAAACTGGCGAAATAAAGGTCAAGAACTTATCTAATCTTACAAAAAATTAGTTTAAAAAGATTAGATTGAAAATTTCAACATTTGTCGGTTATTATTTTTTTACAAGATTTTTGTAAAAACTAATAAGTGCTCTATGCGAATGTAGTGCCGTACCGTATTGTTTTTTGGACATTTTACAGTTTAAAAGATTAAAATTTAAAGATTTGAAGACATTAAAAAGCGATAATAATATCATCATCATCATCACACCAGCCTATGATGTCCACTGCTGAACAAAGGCCTCCCCCATCATTTCCAAATAAAACGCATTCTCTTCTGAGCAGCCTTAATCCAACCAGGTCGTCTGGTCGGTGTACTTCGCTTTCCGGTACGTGGTCGCCATTCTAGAACTTCAGCGCTGCACCGGCCGTCTGTTCTGCATGCTATGTGCCCTGCCCTCTGCCACTTCAATTGCTAATCCTATCAGCTATGTCAGTAACTTTGGTTCTCTTACGTATGTCCTTATTTCTGTTTCTATCTCGCAGAGAAACACCTCATTAATATTAATAAAAATATCCTTTATATTTCTTTATTTATCTGCGCCAAACAATTTTTGTGATTTAAACTATTCTCAAATGTACACGTGCCCTAATCGATAATTCATTTAGTAATGACTTTTACATCCGCTACAATAATTTCGGTAATTGATATCAAATATTGTATAAATTACGAAATTGTATATTGCTAACTAGTGCATATAACTTGTTTGTAGTATTGTCATGTTGATGTTTGGTCAGGATTTTTTTTTTAACTATGTAAATATGCATATCGGTCCTAATTTACATACATATTTACCTACCAGTACTCTCTACGTTCGCCCCCAGTATCCCTCTAGTTAGTAACCTATGCATGCAGCGCAGGAGCAATCATTGTGGAGATATTCAGGAGAGGCCTGTAACCAGCAGTGGAATTATGATGATGACGACCCCAATACAGGGTGGTGCCGATAATACGGCAAAAAATTAAAACACAGTATATAGTTAGTAGTTCATAGACATGGCTTGCAACTTTCAAAAACATTTTATTCATTATATGGAAGTAGGTAATATAGCCCATGTTTTAATTTATTGTCGTATTGCCGGCACCGCCAAGTATAGTTTCACAACTTTGTCCTACGTTAGTGGAATCGCGTGGTGTCCCAGTGGCGGGATAACTATGTAGGTGGTCTTTATGGTGTCTGCCGCTGTCTTTACACTATAATACCACAAGAATAGGGTACAGAAAAATATTGATTTCATTATTTTATCAGGTACACAAAACGGAATTACAACAAGAGCTTGTTTAAAAGCTGTAAAAAGCAGAATACATTCAACGACGGCCTGCAACTCCACAGCATGATGATAATCAAACGTCGAGACGTATAATACTAATTATTAAACTTGCATAATTTACAATTATCTATACTAACTAAGGCAAGGATTTGAGTCAGAGCCAATTTTTCAATACTCGCATAAAAGTTGACGGAGTTGAGTGGGGTGATTTCGAACGCGGGGTAAAAATCTAAAAAGAAATGCCTACCGCCTACTTATCTTTATGTAGGGCCTACATAAAGATAAAAGATAATGATAAAAAGATAAAATTAATTTATGTAAAAACTTAGCCATAAATACACATAAAACTTAAGGACTACATTTTTTAACAAAATAGTGTGGCAAGTATCTACATGTTTTTTTTTTTTATACAAAGCACGACAAATGGCTCAACACCACCTGATGTGAAGCAGTAAGAAGAGTCCATATGCGAAGACAGCTAGTGCAGTTCAGACACTGCTCTAGCTGCCTCCACCTTGCCGACCCGAAAGGTGCTTTTTCACGCCTCTTTTGAAGGAACCCATGTTATAGGAAGGAGGGAACACATGTGCATGTGTGTGATGATATTATTTGCTAATGGAATATAAATTAGGGTTAGTTCATTATATTTGAGTGACACCTAAACTAAGTAACATTTAACTTGGTGCCATGTAGGTACCATGTACAGGTAGGTACCACAGCCTTTCCTTTTTTCAGCCGTAAAGCAGTTCCCTGTGTTTCGGAAGTTTTGAAGGGAAAGGTAGCCAGTGAAATTACTGGGCATGGAACTGTGCACCTGCAATAACAAGTGATTTTTTTCTTGTTATTGCAGGTTTGCAAGTGTCTATAGGCGGCGGTAATTCCACTTACCACCAGCTGGGCCGTCAGCTTGTTTGTCATCTAGCTAGTTGTATGAAAAATTCTGTGATGCTGAATAAAGTTTTATTCTATTCTATTTAGTATTTTACATTATAAAACGTCTAAAATTATTCGAGGTAAATTATATCTGTCAATTTATTAATATTAGTCGCAAAGAATTACATGGTAGGCTGGTTGCTGCTGCAACTTTTCGCCCACTAACCCACATCGGCCCAGCGCAGTGGAGCTATGGCCCAGCTCCTCATGATCATGAGTGTCTCCAATGTAGAAAGGTCTGTACCCATCAGTGGGACGTATATACCTAGGCTGATGATGATAAACCAAATTTATCTTGTCTCTCCTTTACTACCTGTATTTTAGTTCCGTGATAGATTTCATTTCCCCGAAATGCCAATGTTATTATTTAAAAAACCACGATTGTTGAATCATTATAATGCTATTAGGTAATAAAAAGTAAATACAATATGGTGACAGTTACTTTTGTGTAATAGGAAAAATAACCTTGAGTCAAATTACTTGTGGATTATTTTTATTAAATGAAACAACTTTACCGGATTGAACTCGTTTAATTACGTTTTTTTTATACCCGACACGTTGAAAGGTGAAGGTCTCAGGTAGACGCAGCTGTGGACATTTTTTGGCTGAAATGATGATGATGATGATGATGACGATGATGATGACGATGATGATGACGATGATGATCTTGGCCACGGGAAGACTGAAGATGTCAGTTGCTTTACATTTTCGCGAGCACTACACATATGAAATAAAATCAATTTACCGGATTCAACTCGCGTTTAATTAGATGGTAGGTACATTATTATTATTCACCCGACGTTTTGATTACCTACTTTACAGAACTAAAACTAACTTAAAACTACTACTTAAAATTTGATACATAACTGTCTTCCCGTGACCACGATCGCTGTAAAGTAATCGAAACGTCGAGTGTATAATAATAATGTAACATCTAATTAAACGCGAGTTAAATTGAATTGGTTTTATGTTAGATGTCAGTTGCCTTTGTTAAGCTCATAAGTTAACTACTACCATCACGTTTAGGTTATATTTTGACTGTGTGAAAGTGGTTTTAGTTTAGTTTTTAACCCCCGAAGAAAAAGAGGGGGTGTTATAAGTTTGTGTGTCTGTCTGTGGCATCGTAGCTTCTAAACGAATGGACCGATTTTAATTTGTTTAATTTGTTTGAAAGCTGACGTAATTAAGATGGAAGGCTGTCAGCATGCTTCTCATCTAATTGTTAACGAATGATACAATAATGAAATATTTCCCTAAGTTTCCAATATTGTTCCAGGGCACTACAAAAGACACAGCGATGTCGCCGACGGCGCCGGCCGCCAGCGAGTCGGAGCGGACCGAGCTGCTGGGGTCACTGACCACGCAGCAGCAGCAGCGGACCAGCGCCAGGGTCATCAAGAAGCTGAAGCTGGAGCCGCCTGCCGATAAGAAGAGTGGGAAAAGACCGGACGGATCTGATGGTAAGATTTGTGTTAGTCTGCCGAGAGATGTTTTACCTGACTGTGAAAGGAAGCGGGTTGCGATCCCACTTAAGGACATGAATTATTGTAGTCGACTAGTATATCTACATTATATACATAATTCACCGTTATTTCTCTACTAGTTTTTACCCGCGGCTCCGCGTGGATATCGGTTATTATCGCTCCAAAAAGTATCCTATCTCCTAGTAGCGTCTCAAAACTATCTCCGTACCATAAGCCATCGAAATCTGTTTAGTGGCTTAGGCGTATAATATTAGTTAGTATGACGTCTTAGATCCTCAACTTAGTCTGAATGTTGCGTGCAATTATTATTTTTAAACAACTAGATGACAATAAGCTGACGGCCCACCTGGTGGTAAGTGGTTACCGCCGCCTATACACACCCGGAATAACATGGAAAAAATCACTTAGTACTGCAGGTGCGTTGACATCCTGAGCGCTAAGATGCCTTCTATGTACGAGTATAGCAATTACACTGGCTACCTTTCCCTTCAATCCGAAAAACATGGAACCGTTTCACGGCTGAAATAAGAGAGGCGCTGGTGCCTACTCAGAAATACTTTGCCGTACAATTTCTGCTATAGGTATTATTGTATTATGCGCAAGGTAAAGTCTTCATTTTCTTGTAATGTAATGTTTTCAGTATTCTTGTCATACCTAATTATGTTATGATATGCCTCGGTCGTAATATTCCGCCATCCTTGGATACCGTCATTACTTACATAGTGTATGAATGAGCTGCCGTGTTATGGACATTATTGTTTTGTAATAAGGGTCATTTAATACGAAAGTGATCAATTTTGATGATGACTGTACAGGCTTTTTATTTTATACAACTAGATGACAAACAAGCTAACGGCCCACCTGGTGGTAAGCCGTTACCGCCGCCTATAGACACATGCAATAACAAACAAAAAGCACTTGATATTGCAGGTGCGTTGTCATCCTGAGGCCTGAGATGAAATGCCGTCCATGCCCAGTAATTACACTGGCTACCTTTCCCTTCAATCCGAAACACAGCGAACTGTTTCACGGCTGAAATAAGAAAGGCGGTGGTATCTACCCAGGCGACCCTACATGATATGGGTCTACCACCTAGTTGTTATTAATAACAAATAAAGGATAGTGTGGAATCGTTCCTTGATACATAACGTCCTCCACCCTCCATCCTGACAACCTTTTTCCTATAAAATGGCTTACTTCAAAAGCGGCGTAAAAAGGACCTTTTGGGTCGGCAAGGTGGAGGCGGCTAGAGCAATGGTAAACTGAACTAGCTGTCTTCGCATATGGACTCTTCTTACTGTTTCCCATCAGAGGGTGTTGAGTCATTTGTCGTGCTTTGTATAAAAAAACTAGCGTGAAGAACGCAGTGTAACGGCCACGCGGTTATCGATGACTTTATCAATGATTATGCATATATTAGCGACAGTAATGATTGCAATAATGTTGATTTGAATCCTGTTAATTAAGTCAAGGACGCTCCGTTCCTACCAAATAGAGTCGTGACTCGTTCACATAATTGTAATAGTTTAACACGATTATATGCATTTATTTATTGTATGAGGAAACTATCTATGTTAATGGTTAACACGCTGCCGTTTAATTATAATGATCAATCACTGATAATGGTATAAGTAATATAATCTAATCTATTGCTATAGCAATTAAAAAGTTGATTGATAAGCTAAATGACTGATAGCTTTGGAAGTTCGGATCATTAAGTTTGTAAAGCCGCGTTGACACCATCAGAGTGTGCTCTAAAGACTTGGATTGCGTCCTATTGTCATGTGCTAGCTCGTATGTAGTAAAATAAAATAACGGCTAATAACAATTAACAGTTTCGTCAAATTGGTCTTAGCGAGATACCACTTGATTTCGTCGGTGGGCGTGCAAGACCGCGTAAGAGCAATTTACGATAACGCGTATGTGCTTTTTGTTAATTTCAAAGGATGGAGAAAAAAATTTAATATCTTGGATATTTCTACACATTTCTTTGACTGAACTTGTTTGAAATTTCTCTGGGTGTTGTTTAATGAGAATCTCGCATAAGCGAATTAGCGCTAATAGCCTACTGGTGCGATGTTTCAATTTAGCGACTTCTGTAAATACGCGGTATTGCAAACTGCTCTTGAGCGGTCTCGCACGCCCACCGCCGATTCGTAGAACTGTATAAAGCAAAAGAAGTAAAAATTTGCTAGTGTACGATTTATTACCCATTCGTGTAAAGGAGGATGCTAATCTTAGTATGAAGCCTTGCCCCACCTAAAAACTGACACGTCCAAAAGTAATTTAGGGCGCAATTAGATATTATCAAGACAAAGTATCTTTACATACTTACCAATACATTTTTGTTTAAAGATGCGATTTCTGAGATATACGTAAAAGAAAACTGAATTGTAATAACAATCAACACTAGCAATGTTTGTCAGCTGTCAAAGTGCGTTTTGTTATTTTCTGCCTAGGTAATAAACTTGTTCAATCTAATTAAATATATTTAATTATTACTCATCTTTATTGTTATAAAATAATAATAATAATAATAATGTGAAAAAATTATAATAAATACATTAAAATACCTTTTATGGTTTTCAAAACATAAAAAAGTATTTGTTTTCTATGAAACAAAACGCACCGGTCAATGGTCTTCATTGACATAATATTACAATACCGAAATGAAAGATTTTTGAAGATTTTATTTATGTTGTCGACAAAACCTTAGCTTTATATTAACTCAAACTATTTCCAAAAATAATCTTTCTATTTATGAGGCATTATTGGAAATATTGTTTTGTTGGATATTAAACTTGGATTGGGGCAAAAATTGTCATCCTCCTTTACCTTGGAATTTTTTAGCTATTAGAGGTCTCACTCACAACAACAGATCAATCATTATGATTTTGAAACCGATTAAAAAAGCTTTAATGTAAACCGCTATCCCTGTACAGTCACAAGCAATTCGTTAAGAGTCTCGCTGTTCGTGACTCTTAATGTAAACGGAATAAGTGTCACGAACCGCGAAAAGTGGGTACATATTCAAATTGAGCTTACTCGTCCGACTGCACTGAACCACGCACACGCTGATGGTTTCAACGCGGCTTAAGGTTCGGTGCCTTTACCCAAAGAGTACATTTTTTATACGGGTATAGAGGCATCACTCCGTACTACAAAATATATGGCGCTTAGCGATATCTGGTGATCTGAACCGGTAGACAACCAAAAAATTATTTTCTTAATAATACTTTTTTTTCTTAAAAACTAAATTTAAATAATCAAAAGTTACTTAAAACATGTTTATTTATGTATTTTTATTATCAAAATAAAATTTCAAAGAATAAAAAAAATTCCAAATTGGGATTCGAACATGGTTTTCTCGGATTAGAACGCAGGAGGTCTGCCAAATATACCATTTAATCATTATTAATAGTGATGAATTAGCGCTACAATTTCTACCTAAGTAGGTAAATAATGTATTGAAAAATACTGTATAAAAATTATATCGTTAAAATAATGAACACCAAAATCTCATCAAAAAATTGATATGTCATGAAAAATTCAAAACTGACAGGAACTGCTATGACGGCCTAGGTTCAAATCCCAATACATAGGTCACTACTCTAACTAAGTAATTAATAATTTGGGCAAGATATTATAATACAAGTTATAGTAAGAATATTACTAACGACATTGTAAAAAATATCAAAGTTTCCTAATATTGATTAGAAATTGAAGTAATTATTTTTTCTCAGTTTAATGAATAACATCTTAAATGTCACTTAAGTTTTAAATATTTATTGTTGATACTTTTCGAAGTCACAATTTTTTTTATGGTTACAGAGTCATCTATCGACTAGGGCCTGAATTTCTAAGCCATTGTAAGCCGACCAAATTAAATATCAGTTAAACGAATGGTCCTAGTCAATACTTCAATGTTAACTGCAATTGGTCGTATATGATATGGTTATTTTAGTATGAAGTTATAACACCGTGCCTTTACCACTGGGAAATATTCTTTCTAGAGATGTATTTTCTACTCTCTAGTATAAAATACATCTCCACGAAAAATCTCTCTTACAGCAGTCTCAGTATCTTTATAGAGCGTCGGTATTTGTGTGATCGTTTAGGTGTTGAAATATAATAATTTTGACATTCCACGATATACACTTAGCCGAGAAATATAAACTTAGACTAGAAGAAATTAATAGGGCTATCCGAAGTCCTCGGTAGCTCAATGCTCAGAGCAGTAACCCGGATAATGAAAGGTCTCGGGTTTGGTTCCCCAGTACATGACATGACACAAAAAGATACAAAAAAATGTAGTCTAGATGTTTTTGTATCTTTTTGTGAAAAACGGTATTTGGCTGCATTTGAAAGGCTCTTGAACGAGCTTTACGAGTGTCATAAAGTTTTGTAACCAGTCTAAAGAAGCTAGTTTTAATAAATAATGGTTTTTCTCTTCCAGATCTCACCGAATGCGAAACCCCCAACAAAATAGACGACAAAGATCCTCTCAAATTCCCAACGGTCAAACAGCGGATGCCAAAAGCTCTCTGGTCTACCGACGAGAAGAGTCTTTTCTTTGAAGCCCTCAACGAGTACGGGAAAGACTTTGACTCCATCACGGCTTACATCTGCGCCAAGATGAAGAAGAAGGGCATGCCTGATGTGAACCTGAAGACCAAGACGCAAGTCAGCCACTTTTACTATCGGACCTGGCATAAGCTCTCCAAGCATGTGCATTTTGATGAAAGTAAGTGAATTTGAATGTTATTAACATGGTGCTATGGTTTTTGTGACCTAAGGCTTTAGTTAGAGTAACCTGACAGAAGATCGCAGCTAAATAATACTGCATTGTAGCTATTTTTAACCGACTTCAAAAACAAGGAGGTTCTCAATTCGGCCGGTATGTTTTTTCTTCTATGTATGTACACCGATTACGCCGAGATTACTGATCCGATTTACGTGATTCTTTTTTGTTCGATGCAAAATAGCTGCCATTTGGTCCCATAAAAATTTTTTCAAAAACAGTTGGTTACTTTGGTTTTAAATAAAAAAAAACTGTAATCATTAAGTCGTCTACATATGCGAAATTGCGAATTTTTGCTTTTCCAATGACTTTTTAGTGAAACGATACGATAGTAGGAAACAATATAAGTTGACGGTCACCCATCTAGCTTCGACCGTAGAAATTTATCACTAAAAATTGTGAAAAATAAATTTTTAAACAAAAATAAAAACCGACTTCAAAAAACTGAAAAGGATAAAATAATTAATAATAATATTTTTGGAGTTGGTGCTAAGTGGTTTCCAAAAACAATAGAAAGTGAAGCACCGACTCCAAAAATATGTTTCTAGGGGATGAATACCTACTTAAATTTAATTATTTTATCCTTTCAGTTTTTTGAAGTCGGTTTTAATTTTTGGTTTAAAATTTTTTAGTACTTATGTGGCAATCAACTAGGTGGTAGGCTCGTATGTAGGGTCGTCTGGGTAGGTACCACAGCCTTTCTTATTTCGGCCGTGAAACAGTTCGCTTTTCTTCGGATTGAAAGGAAAGGTATCCAGTGTAATTACTGGGCATTTCATCTTAGGCGTCAGGATGACAACGCACCTGCAATATCAAGTGATTTTTCCTTGTTATTGCAGGTGTCTATAGGCGACGGTAACTGCATACGACCAGGTGGGCCGTCAGCTTGTTTGTCATCTAGGTCTTATATAAAAAAAGGTAGCAATATTTTTTTAACTTTTGGCATTATAATTTGATAAAAGTAATTATAGCCAATACTTAAGGCTTTCACGCTTCATAATGAAACAGCAAGACATTATAAATGAAACGTGCAATCAAATTGTTATCAAAAGGGAACCATAACATTTTATTTAGTCAATTACCTGAGATTTTTACATGAAAATTAAAGAGAACTGTACCGTAACCCAATAAGGATGTTACAACACAATATTAATTTAACTGTCCATTCCATCAGTAACCATTACAAAGCGACCAATTTAGATCAATTACCATCACGTCCAAGATTCTAAGCTATTTTTCAATTTTCATCTGATACTGCTAATGGGATAATTGTATGAGCTTTGACTATTATATTTTATGAGTGGGTAAGTGGTAAGTCTTTTGCGGTTTAAGTGATCTTAGATTAAAGTTACGGATATTTTTTTTAAACGGTTCTTTTACGGACACTCATTAAGACAGACTCGTTCTTACGAAGGTGCGTATACACGAATGTAAGAGAAATTTAATTTCACAATTGTTTTGATGTTTTAAGATTCGAACGTTTAATTGTTGCAACCCAATTACTATTTACTTATGTCTGTACATCATGTACTCATACTTCAAAAAACATCCGTCGAAATTTATTTCAATAAGGGAAAATATATCTCTTTTTATTGCGTGCGTCAAAGCAAGACGGGAAGTGACTTCTCGAATCGATATCGTCATCCGAAATTTATTACAAGGGTGCAGAAAGCCGGCCCCTTATAACGAAAGATAACAGGTGTTATCTATTACATACCACGAATGTTAGAGCCGTGTTTCTTTTCCAATCTATTTTGCGCTCCTCTTATTTACGCACAGAATTAGCGAATTATATAACTGACTTCGTGTATACTTAATACATTTCTCGTTAATGCAGAAATTATCGTTCTTACACAGATATTTTCTTTTTTAATCCATAGACGTAAAGAAGGTAGCGCAAGAGTTGTACGCGCTGATCAATTACGGTGAGTTGCGCAAGAAACTGGCATCAGTAAGCGAGAAGACATGCGCGCGGTTAGGGGAAATGGTGCGCGGAGGAAGTATGGTGGTGCGCGCGCGCGGACGAAACCTGCGCGTGCGCACGCCCGCCTGCCGCGCGCTGCGGAAGCTCAACCAGATCACTGGTAAGTGAGGTAACACTATAATGACGCATCATTATCACCACCAGCCTATATACGTCCCTCTGCTGGGCACAGGCCTTCGTACATGGGAGAATCACATAACGAGTTTGGGCCGCCACGCTTGCCCAATGCGGATCGGTGGTTAGAGCGGTTGCAGTAACCGGGGCTTATTGTACGAAGCACGGAGGAGTAAGATACGAATTAGATAACCTCATCCCGGGATAGACAATGGCGAGAAGGCGCCAAAGTCGTTTCGTGTACGTCCGCACCAGAAAAGAGAGAGGGACTATAGGGACATGGCGAAAGATTATAATTTTTACGAAGTCCGCTGTGAAAGAGCCCCAAAGGAGTAGCGGCGCACTCTCCTGTGAAGGGAAAGAATTGGGATTGTACGTACCTAACGGCTTACTTAAACGGTTCGTAAATAAACCTCTAAAATTTTGTAATTATTGTCAAAAAAATTGTATTGGCGTCACATTACGCTCTCTTTTTAATTTAAACGGAACTTAATTTTTAATTACATTATATTTATAAAAAGGTCTAAATAATAACGTGTTACCCCTCGAAGTCCTATTGTATGGTAGAGTGGTTGTGCTGACCGCGCATGTGCGGTCACGCGGTCGTGTTGCTGTCGATTAAGGTCGGCTGTACGTTGTCCGGTAGAGCGGTTGTGCGAGTCGCACATGAATGGTCGTGTAGCCGTGTCGCTCTAGATTAATATATAACAGATACAGGTCGGTTCTACCATGTTCGTTAGAGCGGTTGTAGGTTGTCCGGTAGAGCGGTCGTGCCGGCGCGTGTAGACATACAGTATAGACACAGATCGGTGGTTGCCGGCAGAGCGGTTGCGCGGTCGCGCGTGTACATACAGTACAGACACAGGTCGGTGGTTGCCCGGCAGAGCGGTCGTGCGGGTCGCGCGTGGTGGGTCGCGCGGGCGTGTCGCTGCGGGCTCGGGACGGTCAGTCGTGGTCGCGCGTGTACATACAGTACAGACACAGGTCGGTGGTTGCCCGGCAGAGCGGTCGTGCGGGTCGCGCGTGGTGGGTCGCGCGGGCGTGTCGCTGCGGGCTCGGGACGGTCAGTCGTGGTCGCGCGTGTACATACAGTACAGACACAGGTCGGTGGTTGCCCGGCAGAGCGGTCGTGCGGGTCGCGCGTGGTGGGTCGCGCGGGCGTGTCGCTGCGGGCTCGGGACGGTCAGTCGTGGTCGCGCGTGTACATACAGTACAGACACAGGTCGGTGGTTGCCCGGCAGAGCGGTCGTGCGGGTCGCGCGTGGTGGGTCGCGCGGGCGTGTCGCTGCGGGCTCGGGACGGTCAGTCGTGGTCGCGCGTGTACATACAGTACAGACACAGGTCGGTGGTTGCCCGGCAGAGCGGTCGTGCGGGTCGCGCGTGGTGGGTCGCGCGGGCGTGTCGCTGCGGGCTCGGGACGGTCAGTCGTGGTCGCGCGTGTACATACAGTACAGACACAGGTCGGTGGTTGCCCGGCAGAGCGGTCGTGCGGGTCGCGCGTGGTGGGTCGCGCGGGCGTGTCGCTGCGGGCTCGGGACGGTCAGTCGTGGTCGCGCGTGTACATACAGTACAGACACAGGTCGGTGGTTGCCCGGCAGAGCGGTCGTGCGGGTCGCGCGTGGTGGGTCGCGCGGGCGTGTCGCTGCGGGCTCGGGACGGTCAGTCGTGGTCGCGCGTGCAGGCGGCGGCACACAACCCTCGCGCGCTGCTCACGCTGCCGCTGCGCACTCGCCTCCGCGCGATGCTCCGCGCGCTCGAGCACAGGTGGCGTGGACACGTATCCTTTTATATAATGTCTTTTCTTCATATCACCTTTGTAAACTTTTGCTTTTACTAGGTGACAGGCTTGAATGTTATAGGGTCGTCTGGGTAGGTACAGTCGACCACAGAAGTAGCTGAACACTTTAGTACCACGTCAAACTGATCTTGTGTACGTACTTTATAGTTGCTACAGTACTATTATATATTGACGCTAGAGTCGTTGTGACATGATACTAAAGTGTTCAGCTACTTCTGTGGTCGACCGTACCACCGCCTTTCTTATTTCAGCCGTGAAACAGTTCACTGTGTTTCGGATTGACGGGAAAGATAGCCAGCGTAATGGAGGGCATTTCATCCTAGGCGTCGGAATGAGGCGCCTGCTACCAAGTGATTTTTCCTTGTTAGTGCAGGTGTCTATAGGCTGCTTACTTCTTAACCACGTAAAATTTTACTAGCTTCGATATTTTTCTATGTGAAAATAAGCTACTCGAACAACTTATCCTACGCAGACGAAGTCGCAAGCAAAAACTAGTTCTCCATAAAAAAAATCTCGCCTCGTTAACGCATGCGCAACATTATAATTTTCACGTTAATAGCACTGCCCTCCTCGAAGCTTAACAATGCATTTAACCAATTTTCCACAGGTCATTACCATATTTGCTTTGAGTACAAAAACTAAAACAATAATACTAGCTACAATTCATAAATGAAGCCGTAATCGCCGCCTATGCGATCATTAAGCAAATGATCCACAGTAAGTAATCAAGCGTGATCAATTTAATAAATACATTAATTGGATTTGGAAATGTTTGATAGCAATTTACCTTATCTGTTGAAATAAATAAAAATAATTGTTGCATATATTACAGAAAATAAGATATTTCTGGTGTTGGATTGTTATCTCTCTAAATGTAGAGATTATTTTAATTTTGTTCCACATCAAGCCCATCGAACGGTAGATTTGCGAACTGATGGCTTAGAATTTAAAAATTAATTGGGATGTTTGAATATGGTGCTATATTTCACAAATTCCGAAAATATACGCTACTGCTACCATAAAAACAATTCAAACTTAAAATAAGGAATATTGTTGAAGAACCTACTGTTTAGAAAGTTCGTAAAATGGTCAATTTTTTTTCTAAAATGATGTTAGATAGCTGACATCAATTATTAAAACAATCATTATTATGACGACTATGAATAAAAACATACATATAGCATAGTTATTTTGTCTGTATGCCCGTATATTTTTTCATTTCTTAGTAATATAGATTCCTGTTCCGTAGATTATCTATGGAGCATTTTTAGACGACGCAACAAATCAACTATACCTACCACTATATCTGTGAAACTATTGATCTTAGACATACTATTTCTTTTGCAATATTTCTTTATGAGTTATATACTTCTTAAGAATAAGAATAAGAATTGTTTATTTGTGAACATAGGTACAGTACAGTCAGTTGTTGTGTTGCATTATACGATCGCTATATCGAACCCTAAGGGTATACAAACATTTAATTTAAGGAACTCATACATTCTACAATACATTAAAATTCAATAAACAAGGTCAATCATTAAATAAAATTAGAATCAGTATTCAATAAAGTCAATATTTGAATCATCAATTCATTACAAAAAAACAATTTCCAATTATGAAATGTCAATTATTATCAATTAAATTAAGTTCATATTAAAAAATATATATATTGTAATCTAATCTTATTCGAAATAAAAAAAATATCAATTATCATAGTGTGTCCGGAATCTGAAACTTGACGGGCTAATATATTAAAACCAATATATATTTTTATACTTATTTTCTATTTCGTAAATCTGCAAAGTACATCCTTAACTTCCACACAGTCGTATTTCAAACCGGAGTCTGTAGAAAACTCTATGGACACAAAACCGTGTGATGACGTCAGAGATCCAGAAGACCCGATCCAGGACACGAACGTGAGATTGTGTGAAGACAAGGAGGAGGAGAAAGAGGACTTGGAAGACCACCTCAATCTGGAGACTGATAGGATTATAATTAACGGTATGAGCTTACAAAAGTATCTACACAGGGTGTTAGTGGGACGCTCTCGGAAACGAAGGCAGGTAGGAGTGCTCGTCACATTAAACAGGATTTGTTGAGAAATAAATTTGAAATAAAAAAAACAGCTGTTCCGTACAAACAGGCCGTGAAGATATTACAATTTGTATGCTGCAGCTGACTGTTTTTTCCGATTTCTAATTTATTTTTTAGCAAGTCGTGTTTAGGGCGACAAGCACTGCTATCCGGCTTCGTATTCGAGAGCGTCCCCCTAAAACCCTGTATATACTTGACTTACGTCGTCCACATATGTAATATGATAAGGTTACTATTGTGCTCTATATTTCTCCCTGCGTGTTGTTTCATTTTTCTGCACAACTTGATGACTAGCAAGCTGACAACCCACCTGGTGGTGAGTGGCTAACGATGTCTTGACACAGTCGCACAATCCTGATAGATATTGATAAATAATAAATCCTTGTAGATAAACTATTAAACTGTACTTGATTCACTTAACTTGATAAACACACAACTTGTTCGTATGATAATTTTAAATGAATGAATTGCAATAAAATAATAATTAGTAAAATAATAAAGTGCAATGTTCAGGTTATTGCTGATGCGGGTAGAATGAACGATAATTGGACCGTACAACCATCGTGTTCCTTCAACTTGAGAGTCGTATCCTACTGTATTGTATTAACTGTGGTATATTTTATAATATTTAAGATCTTCGTCGGGCTAAAAAGCCGGCGCTCCACGTGGGCCCCCGACCCTCGGCCCAGATCCACCTCCCAGTGCTGAGCCCCAGCGAACAACTCTCCAGCCAGAAGATATGCTTCTCCTCGTATCTCGAGCGGATGTGCTCGCAGAGACGAGACAAAGATGGGGGAAGTGAGTGTGTCTCTGTTTCTATTTCTTTATATTTACTAGCGCACTTACCGTAGCCTATAAACGGTCGCAACACCTCGGGCACTGCTTGCGAATAGCCCACCTTTACGTCTCGTAACTAGTTCTGATTCTAATGTAAACTATTTATATTTAAAGAAAAATCTACAGATACCAAAAGAGAGAATGTAGCAAGCTATGGATTCATCCTATCTTATTAAAAACGTGCGGTATCGTCCGTGCGGTGACGGATTAAGAATACAATTCACCGCCCCATTTCTTCCCGTGGGTGTCGTAAGAGGCGACTAAGGGATTACCGAGCTACCAACTGCTCGACTGGTGGTAGGGTCTGAACACCCGCCTGGTTAGTGACCACCGTACGCATGGCGTAAAACCCGCCAAGTGACCACTTGTGGTCGCGTTCCGGGATCAGTCAGCGTACAACCAGAGCTTGGGGAGACGTTGCGGCGATGGATGCGGTCAGTGACGGCTTCCGTCTAACCAGAGCCAGGTGGACTGCATTGACCCGCCGACCAGGGAGACCCGAAGAAACGGCTGTTCCGCTGGCCGCCCGTGGTACAGTACAGGGGCCCAAGCGAACCTAACCAGTTCGTGAGGCTGCCCTATCATGCCACGCATAATCTTGGGGTGGTCCGTCGTGCCGGTTGGTGACCGGGTGGTGGGGTCCCGGCGGCCATTCCCGGGGGGGTTCGGGGGCCCTTCCGTTCGGCGGGTCAGCGCTTCTCTACTGTCGGCTATTACCTGGGGAAACAGGCCTCACGCTTTGACCGTATATATCGCGGCAACGTCCCACCAATTCACGCCTCTCCTCCTTCTATAATAACTATGGCAGCGCTCAAAAACAGTTCCGGTCGTTCAGCGGTGCACACCCCCACCACAACCACGCTGTTTGAGGTCGGGCTCACTAACATCCATGCTAACCTCAATGCCGTCCACCAACATCTCGAGACGGCTCGACCCGAAATGCTGTTTTTGACGGAGACGCAAATACTCCGCCCGGCAGACACTAGCTACTTGGATTACCCCGGCTACGCTCTTGAAGAGTCCTTCAAAGCGAAGGCCGGGGTATGCTTGTTTGTCCGGGCGGATGTTTGCTGTCGCCGTCTGCGCTGTTTGGAGGACCCTTCCTACTCTATTCTTGGGGTGCATGTGGACCTGGGCACACATTGCCGAATCTACGTGTGCCTCTATAGATCCCACAGCGGTGACATGGAGACAACTCGACTTTTCGAACATCTTAGTCGGGTGGCAGATGTTGCGCAGGAGCAGTTTCCAACCGCGGAATTGGTGTTTTTAGGGGACTTCAATGCTCACCACGAGTCGTGGTTAAGTTCCTCTAAAACTGACCATGCTGGTAGAACTGCCCACGCTTTCGCTCTCACGCACGACCTGACCCAACTGGTAAACCAGCCCACCAGGATTCCAGACATTGTCGGTCACGCGCCCTCATTGTTGGACCTTCTGCTGACGACTCGCCCGGATGGATATCGGCTAGAGGTTCGTGCTCCTTTGGGAACATCAGATCACTGCCTGGTATACGCTGGGGTGCCACGGGCGTCGCCACCGGTACCTATGGTTGCCAAACGCCGCATCTGGCACTATGCGTCGGCAGATTGGGACGGTATGCGGGATTACTTCGCATCTGTCCCTTGGAGGCAGCGCTGTTTCAGTGAGCTGGACCCGAACGCTAGCGCTACTGCTGTTGCTGGTGAGATCATGTTAGGGATGGAGTACTATATCCCTCACTCCGATCTCATCAGTAGGGGTAGGCGTAACCTTTGGTTCAACCGCGATTGTGCCTTAGCTGTTGAAAACAGACAGTCGGCATACCGCGCTTGGATCAGGGGCCGAGCTTGCGGAGATCCCAACATTGACTCACTGAAAACAGTCTATAACAACGCCACCAAGTCCTGCAAAAGGGCCTTCATCAGAGCGGATGCACAGCGCGTTGCACGAGTTGGCCAAGAACTTCTTACGCATCTTACGGGAAGCCGTAGCTACTGGCGTCTGGCCAAAGCCGTGCAATCCAACTTTTGTCAACCCTCGCTGCCCCCGTTGAGATGTTCTGACGGCTCGCTAGCTCACAAGCCGCAAGAGAAAGCCGATCTCTTGGTAAAACTCTTTGCTGCTCACTCCCGAATCGATGACTGCAACTTACAGCCACCAAAACTCTCCCACTGTGGCCACACAATGCCCGATATACGTATTAGGCAATGTGATGTACGTGCGGAGCTTCAGTCAATCGACGTCCGGAAAGCTAGTGGGCCTGATGGCATTCCAGCGATAGTACTGAAAAACTGCGCAGCGGAGTTGTCTCCTGTCTTAACGCGGCTATACCGTCTTTCTCTCTCTTCTGGGTGTGTGCCGGAATCTTGGAGAGAGGCCAATGTGCAACCGGTCCCCAAAAAGGGAGACCGATCAGACCCAGCTAACTACCGCCCGATAGCTGTCACCTCAGTTCTTTGCAAGGTCATGGAACGGATCTTAAACCACCAGCTGATCCGATACCTAGAAGATCACTCATTAATTAATGATCGACAGTACGGGTTTCGGCCGAACCGGTCAACGGGTGATCTTCTAGCGTACTTAATGCATGTCTGGGGTGAAGCTATTGACAAACGTGGTGAGTCACTGGCAGTTAGCCTTGACATTGCCAAAGCGTTCGATCGGGTCTGGCACAGGGCTCTTCTCTCCAAGCTCCCGGCATACGGTCTGCCCGCTCAGCTCTGTAACTGGATTGCCGGCTTCCTGCATGAGCGAAGAATCCGTGTCCTCGCAGATGGATGCGCTTCGCGGTTCATGTCAGTGAATGCTGGTGTACTACAAGGCTCTGTTCTATCCCCCACACTCTTTCTTCTTCATATCAATGACATGATTCCGTTAGGAAACATTCATTGCTATGCAGATGATAGTACAGTGCATGGGGGATATTACGGTCGCCCAGGGGCTGGGCGCGCTGAAACCGAGAGGGAGAGAGAGAATCTTACCATTGAGCTCAACAGGGTGTTGAACCTCGTATCTGAATGGGGATCTAACAATCTTGTTGAGTTCAATGCTAAGAAAACACAGGTGTGCGCGTTTACAGCCAAAATGTCGCCGTTCCTTCCCCTTCCATCTCTTCAGGGCACGACTCTTTCGGCACAGGGCTCCCTCAACTTGCTAGGTATGGAGATATGTTGCGATCTGAATTCCAGGAACTACATCGAAACCGTGATAAAAACAGCCTCACGGAAGCTCGGTGTCCTGAACAAGGTGCGTCGATTTTTCACGCCTGACCAATTATGCCTGCTGTATAAAACTCAGGTCCGGTCTTGCGTGGAATATTGCTCGCACTTGTGGGATGGCTCCGCCAAGTACCTACTCGATGCCCTGGACAGATTGCAGCGTCGTGCTGTCCGTATCGTTGGCGATGTAGAGGTCACGAACAACCTTGAGCCTCTGCAATTGCGTCGAGACATTGCGTCGCTTAGCGCCTTCTATCGGCTATATCACGGAGAGTGTTCTGAAGAGCTATTTGACCTTATCCCACCTTCCCCCTTCCTACTCAGGAGCACGCGTGCCGGTCTTCGGAGTCATCAATTCACTGTCTCCACCTCAACATCACGTACAAAGAAATTTAGTAGCTCTTTTCTTTGTCGAACTTCCAGAACTTGGAATTCTTTGCCAGCACATGTGTTCCCTCCTTCCTATAACATGGGTTCCTTCAAAAGAGGCGTGAAAAAGCACCTTTCGGGCCGGCAAGGTGGAGGCAGCTAGAGCAGTGTCTGAACTGCACTAGCTGTCTTCGCATATGGACTCTTCTTACTGCTTTACATCAGGTGGTGTTGAGTCATTTGTCGAGCTTAGTATAAAAAAAAACATACCAATCGAATTGAGAACCTCCTCGTTTTTGAAGTCGGTTAAAAAGAGATGCTATATTATATTATGTCGTCAAGTTTGCCTGTTTATTTTTAAAAGCTTTTATTTAACTTGCAATGTATGTTTCTTCGGGTGGAATCTTGCTTCTCGATTTTGAAGCAGATTACCATAGCACAGGTCTAATTTGAACTAAACTGATAAGCAGATATCTATGTTACGCTCCATGATTTAGTACAAATACGCGAGTAGATACTAAAATCAAGACTGACAAAATAAATTCCGTCCATCGTCGTGCACACACTCGTATGCACTGGCAAGAGCATCGGACCGTTGGGAAAAACGTACCTGTGTCATCGTAAACAAGAGGCCTTATGATGATATAGCAAAGGTGACATGTCTTTCAGATGCAAGCATAACGCTTTCCTTACTCACCGCAGGTATACATAACTATAAAGCAGTGTTATTTAGCTGCGGTCTTCTGTAAAGTGTAGGTACTACTCCGACGGACACTCGGACTTTTAGTTGTTAATACCGCTCTTCCCTACCTCTCCTATTTACCTGATTTACCTATATCAGTTTCTTTTTCTTGATAAACTTTTTACAATAGATGAACGTAAAGTAAGGTAAATGCTTCTTCGCAGCGAAAATACGCACTCCCAAACGTCAACGAAAAGACAGTACCACCGACAAAGATAAAGAAGTAGAACCAAAGAAATTCAAAGAAGATAGCGAGACCAAACTGATGCATATAGACGAAACCGCCATAGACGGCATTGAACTAATGGCTAGTTATAAGAGCATTATAGATGATGAAGAGAAACCTAGCACAGAGGATGAAAAGGAGATTAAAGCTGAAGAAACAGCAGAAGATGACGTTGACATACCAGAATATAAAGATGTGTTAGAAAAAGATAAAGACTTACCTGAAAGAGAGAAGGAGGTTTTAGATGGAGATAAAGATATTGCAGAGAGGGAGAAGGATATATCGGAGAAGGAAAAGGAAAGTTTGAAGGAGAAGGATATGTCGGAGAAGGAAAAGGATAGCTTTTCCGAAATGGAAGATGACGAGAAGTATAATAAAAGCGACACAGATAATGAAAGCGACCAAGGAAAGAATGAGAAGGGGAAACTTACAAAGTTTAAGAATCTTAAGGTAACTGTTTTAGTTTATTTATTTTAATGAGGATGTAATATTCGCGGCTTGTATATTTCTCGCAAGCACAGCCGTAGGTCCAAATAAATTGATGTTGTCAGTAATGCGAACAACCATGCGTTCTAGAAATGTTCTCCCAATGTCTTTGTCTCGCTTCTGGGTGTGTGCCGGAATCTTGGAGTTAGGCCAATGTGCAACCGGTCCCCAAAAAGGGAGACCGTTCAGACCCAGCTAACTACCGCCCAATAGCTGTCACCTCAGTTCTTTGCAAGATCATGGAACGGATCATAAATAAACAGCTGATCCGATACCTAGAAGGTCATTCATTAATTAATGATCGACAGTACGGGTTTCGGCCGAAACGGTCAACGGGTGATCTTCTAGCGTATTTAATCCATGTCTGGGGTGAAGCTATTGACAAACGTGGTGAGTCAGTGGCTGTTAGCCTTGACATTACCAAAGCGTTTGATCGGGTCTGGCACAGGGCTCTTCTCTCCAAGCTCCCGGCATACGGTCTGCCCGCTCAGCTCTGCAACTGGATTGCCGGCTTCCGGCATGAGCGAAGAATCCGTGTCCTCGCAGATGGATGCGCTTCGCGGCTCATGTCAGTGACTGCCGGTGTACCACAAGGCTCTGTTCTATCCCCCACACTCTTTCTTCTTCATATCAATGATATGCTTCCGTTAGGAAACATTCATTGCTATGCGGATGACAGTACAGTGCATGGGGGATATTTCGGTCGCCCAGGAGCTGGGCGCGCTGAAACCGGGAGAGAGAGAGAAAATCTTACCATTGAGCTCAACAGGGTGTTGAACCTTATATCGGAATGGGGATCTAACAATCTTGTTCAGTTCAATGCTAAGAAGACACAGGTATGCGCGTTCACAGCCAAAATCTCGCCGTTCCTTCCTCTTCCCTCTCTTCAGGGCACCACTTTTTCGGCACAGGGCTCCTTACATCTGCTCGGCATGGAGATATGTTGTGATCTGAATTCTAGGAACTACATCGAAACCGTGATCAAAACAGCCTCACAGAAGCTCGGAGTCCTGAACAAGGTGCGTCGATTTTTCACGCCTGACCAATTATGCCTGCTTTACAAAACTCAGGTACGGTCTTGCGTGGAATATTGCTCGCACTTGTGGGATGGCTCCGCTAAGTACCTACTCGATGCCCTGGACAGATTGCGGCGTCGTGCTGTCCGTATCGTTGGCGATGTAGAGGTCACGAACAACCTTCAGTCTCTGCAATTGCGTCAAGACATTGCGTCACTTAGCGCCTTCTATCGGCTATATCACGGAGAGTGCTCTGAAGAGCTTTTTGACCTTATCCCACCTTCTCCCTTCCTACTCAGGACCACGCGTGCTGGTCTTCGGAGTCATCAATTTACCGTCTCCACCTCAACATCACGCACAAAGAAATTCAGAACCTCGTTTGTTTGTCGTACTTCCAGAACTTGGAATTCTTTGCCAGCACATGTGTTCCCTCCTTCCTATAACATGGGTCCTAATCCTTCAAAAGAGGCGTGAAAAAGCATCTTTTAGGCCGGCAAGGTGGAGGCGGCTAGAGCAGTGTCTAAACTGCACTAGCTGTCTTCGCATATGGACTTTTCTTACCGCTTCACATCAGGTGGTGTTGAGTCATTTGTCGTGCTTTGTATATAAAAAAAAAGAGTTTACAATAAATTACCGCGCGAAATCTAATATTGATTAAATTCCGAAAAGAAATTAAAAACAACTAATGCAAATTTGTTTTCATAGCATAAATGAATATTTTGAATATAAACAACTTACCATTGTTTGTGACTTATAAAGAAACAAAAGACATTTGATTGTTTATAATTAATGTAATGAATGATTAATAAAATTGGTTTCCAAGCATATTCTAATCAAGTGAATGTATCTAGTACTTTACTATGAAAATTAAGAACTTAGATCTACACCACATTCGTGCATAATAAAATCATATTCTATTCCAATATTTTAGCCGTAAAATCATAT
This sequence comes from Nymphula nitidulata, assembly GCA_947347705.1. Taxonomy (NCBI): domain Eukaryota; kingdom Metazoa; phylum Arthropoda; class Insecta; order Lepidoptera; family Crambidae; genus Nymphula; species Nymphula nitidulata. The sequence goes on from OX374636.1 coordinate 16,985,746, forward strand.
GCAAATTACATTTTTGATTCCAATAAAACAGGTGAAATTCCGACTACGTCCTAAGAAGCGAGGTGGCAGCATATACACACTAGTGATAGAGAAGGACCAAGAGGAGGTAAAGAGTGAAGAACAGAAGACTGAAGAGGAGCCAAAGCCCGACATCGACGTGGACTTGGCCATGAAGCAGATAAGGAGAGGCTGGAGTGAATTTGACGCTGGAGACTTGACAATTGGGGATCTGTATCTTATGGTGAGTAAGGGTACCCTTTTCTTATTGAATTGGATGGAAAGAGATGTCTAAAGATGAAAGTCTTTAATTCGTGTGTGTTGCCAGTGATAACATACGGAACCGAGACGTAGCTGCTTGCATTAGGCCTCATATAAAGGCTCAAAGTTACCCAAAGGGCAATGGGGAGGGCTATACTAGAGGTTTCTCTGCGTCATCGAATCAGAAATGTTAAGATCCGCTGTATAAAACAGCATGACAGTATAGCATACAAGTCAGCACTATAGGATAATCAGCACTATAGTATGGTATTTTTGTTGTTCCGGCAGTTGAAGGTAAGATAGCCGGTTCCTCTGTGGTTAAGGAATCCAGTTGTAGCTCGCTACCATCTTCAACCTTATCACCACTTAGGTGATATGAAGGCCAAGAGATACCGTCTTAAGAATTTTAATCAAGTATTCATCGGCGCCGCGTAGGATTTCCCATGCTATCGTGATATTTTGTATGCGCAAACCGTCGATCAGTGTATACCCTAAGGTAGTGATGGGGTAGATTATGTTGTCATTCTCTAAAATCAAAATCAGTTATTTGCCTCCCTTTCCATCCACTTCAATACGGGATATAATGACGTATATAATCATAGTATTGTCTTACATTTTTTCGAGCACTACACATTTGAAATATAACCAATTATTATTAATTCAGTCGCCCATTAATTCATGGCCACGATCGCTGTAAAATAATCTAAACGTCGGGTGTATAATAATAATGTAACATCTAATTAAACGCGAGTTAAATCCGGTAAATTAGTTTTATTTCAAATATATATAATCATCATATTTATTGACATTTTGCAGTTTCAGAAACTGATTTATTTTAGTCAGCATGTTTTTAGACGTGTGTTGAAAGAAGTCTTAAAAATGCTTTAAAATGGTCATTTTAGAAACGTCAAAAGACGTAACTTTAAACTATTCTTAAATTTAGACTTAGTCGGTGTACAGTCGAAGCACATGAAGCGTAACAGTTTCACCTTGTCACTGTCCTTGCTCCGTTCGTAATAGAGGCGACTTTCGTAGTGCAACTGTTACTCTTGACGTGTCGTCTGTACATCGAAATCAGGGTCAGTATCTCCTATCTGTGTACGTATGTCATTATATATTTTATACAACATCATTTTCTAACTAATCAAGACTTTTTTCAGTTCGGTTCCCGATCTAAGTTAGAACTGGACTATTGGTGGGCAGAACCCACTCCACCTCTCCCGCAGGCACCACAACCCGCACAAAAAACAAAACCAGACTTAACAGAGAAGGACAAAAATATCGAAAAGAAAGAGAAGGCAGACAAAACGCCGGACAAAACTACAGATAGTTGTGTAGAAGATAGTGAAAGAGCGAGAGAGAGTGATACAGATATATTTTCGCCGAAGAACGCTTTTAGTCAGGACAGTAATGATGGTCTGTCCGGAGATGAAAGAAAAGGTAGGTCATTCAACACATTCTACACGAAAACACAATTTCCGCACGTGTGTCATACAAAGTTCTTCAACACATTTAATAATAATAATAATAATAATAATATTTATACACTCACACCTATTATCTACATTTGCGAGAAGACAGTTCAATAGTTATCATTATTTTGATTTTAAATATCAGACGAAAAGTCGCAACAATCTCTCACTTTTCTAATATGAAAATGGCGCCACGTGCGCATTTTGAAAATTTGAACTTCCGCTTCCAAAGAGGTTGAATAATTCAACCTATTTATTCTCGTAATGTAAAACTCCTTGGTGAAATTCTTATAGTTTTTTTATATATTATAAAAAAATTCCTTACGCTTTTTTTTTAAAGATGTTTACTTATATTACCCCATATTTCGTTGTGAGGTGCGTATATAATTTTAAAATAATTTATACAGGTTTCTTAAATGCGTTTTTTGAGCAAATGTGTTGAAAATAACTATGACATATTCCTTTTAGGTGAACAGCTAGCGTCACCCGAACACAAGTCTTCGTCAAGTGGAGCCCTCAAGTTGGTGTCAAAGCTGGTCAACAGACCTCTGCCGCCACACTCGCCACAGCCGAACGGGTTCAGTCAGCTTAGCGAAAGGTAAAAAAGGAAGAAAATTTATAATACAGGTATATTCAAATTTAATCTGCGCAAGACCAATTGGCCCTGTCTCAGCCGTTGGTTTGCAGAATTTTTTTCGCCCGCCAGACCGCCAGAAAGGCCCGTTTCCTAGCGCCTACACATCAATTCCGGCGGCGCTCGACAACAGCCGAAGACTCCCGAACAGAGAGTAAAGTGGTTGCAATTGTCGTGGCTTGTTATAAAATAAAAAATACTTTTTGTAATTAAAATATAATAAAACTAGAAAAATTTCACGTCCTGAGGCAGGAATCGAACCCGCGACCTTTCGCAATCCGGGCGACTGCTCTGACCACTGAGCCACCCAGGACTTGGGATATCCCTGTGAAATTCTTCTAGTCTATCTGTATTTGCGTTTATGAGCTAACGCCCACCCTACAATGTCGAAATATTCTATTTCAACATCCGAAACGAATATTTTTACAAATACCGACGATTCGGTTAAGTTGGGGCAGTGCTTTCAAATATTCTTAATTTTTGATTTTAACATTATTATAAATGTTTGAAAAATTACTTAGTAATTAAATTTAAATTTTTGTAGTTTTATTATATTTTAATTACTAAGTAATTTTTCAAACATTTATAATAATGTTAAAATCAAAAATTAAGAATACTTTTTGTATTTATTTTCAATTGGGATGTTGCCTAAGTTTGAATATGGTGCTATTTTTCACAAATTCGAAAAATATACGCTACTGTTCCCCATAAAAACAGTTCAAACTTAAAAGATATGGAATATTGATGAAACTGTACTGTTTTGAAAATTAAAAAAAATGGTTAATTTTTTTTCCCAAAATTTAGCAATAATGTTTATGATATTAGATTGCTGACATCAATTAAAACAACTAATATTATGACAACTATTAATAAAAACGTACTTAATACATAGTTATTATTAATTTTGTCAGTACGCCCATACATTTCTTAGTAATATGGGAACATGTGACGGCACCTGTTCCGTAGATTTTCTATGGAGCGTTTTTGTACGTTGCGCCGCAACATATCAAACATACAACTATATCTGTGAAACTATTGATCTTAGACATACTATTTCTTTATGAGTTATAAACTTCTTATTTATGGAATAAAAAAAAAGTTGTCAACTACCCTATTGAGTCACTAATAACCTAAATAATTTGGTTGTTGGTAGGACTTTTCTAAGTCCGCCTGACTAGCTACTATCATCTTACCCAAGTCTGCCGCAACAATGTAAACATCATTGTTGTGTTCCGGCAGTTGAAGTTGAGATTTCCAGGTCCTCTGTGCTTGAGGAATCCAGGTGTAGCTCGCTTCCATCTTCGGCCTTATCACAACTTACCATCAGCTGAGATGATGATCTGATGATGATGATGATGATGAGCTACCTTGTAAAGAGTCTAATTTTTTTATACGACTAGATGACACACAAGCTAACGACCCACCTGGTGGTAAGCAGTTACCGCCGCCTATAGACACAAGAAAAATACAATTACAAGAAAAATAACTTGATATTGCAGGTGCGTTGTCAACCTGACGCCTAAGATGAAATGCTGTGCACGCCATTTCATCTTAGGCAATTACAATGGCCCTAATTCTGGAGACACATGCTAAGTCTAAATTTAAGTTCTCTGCATCTCTTTATCTCAAAATGAATACGAAAAGGATGGCTGTCATATAATTTGACATTTAGAAACGTGCGTTCAATTTTCGACCTTATTGAACGTGATAAAATGCATTGTTTAGGAAGCACCTCCGTACATGCGGGCTAAAATTGTATCTAATTTTAAGTGACAGCTCTGAACAGATTCTTGCTATCTTTTTCCTATGACTTATTGCGAGAAAGAGATGAACTGTAATTAAATTTAGAATTAAATTGTGTCTTCAGAATTAGGCCCACTGGCTACCTTTCTCTTCAATCCGAAACACAGCGCACTGTGGTATCTACCCAGAAGGGCCTACCACCTAGTAAATGTGTTAATGTTGGGACATTTATGGGCGGTTGTAGACTCAAGCGTCTACTAGCGTTGGCTGGTAATCCTCACGTGAGCGCGGGCGCGGCTCCGAGCGCCGCCCGATGCGTCTGCTCCGCGCGACGCCCCGCCCCGCCACACGCCCCGCCACACGCCCCGCCACACGCCCCGCCACACGCTCCGCCGCACGCTCCGCCTCTAGTTCCTCCACAGCCTATGGTACAGGTCAGTGGCGGCTCACACTTATGTCATTTGAATTACAAAATGAAATGTAAGATAGATAGATGGATAAAATGTTTATTTCAATTCTTCAACACACACATACAAAATACAAACATTTAACTCAGAATAATCAACACTTAATTTATATATGTATATATATATATATATAAAAGTAAATCACAATAAGTAGGTGATATGTGTGTGTGTTGCTCAGTGACTATTTCGGCCCACATCGTGAGATGTGGACAAAGCACTGATATTTTGCCAGAGCCCGAGGGTATTAGGAGATTTAACTAAAATTGCCAAGCGTACTGAAGAGAAAGTTAGTTATAATATAATACATAATAAATATGTGTATGTCAACAAATGTGTCAAATGATTATATAAATTTACATAAGATTTCATTATTTCATTTTCAAACCATTAACATTGTTTATATTATAATCTAACGCCGGGAACTACACAGTAAACAAGTATTTGATATACCTATGGCAAGAAGCCCGAACTTCTATTAACACATTTTTTATACCATTATGGTGGCAATCAACCATACAGCCTACCTGATGGTAAGCGGTTACCGTAGCCTATGGACGCTTGCAACACCAGGGGTATTGCGCGTTGCCGACCCTGTAAAAAAACATTTAAAAATAACAAGACACAAAACATAAACATTTATCATACAAGACATTCAAAAATATATTGTACAGTCAGCATCAGAAGTCGCTTAACACATTAGTACCTTTCGTAATAACCATAGTCACGAGTTTGTAAATACCAATTTCCGCACGTGTGTCGCACAAAGTTTTTCACCACGCAATACAATGGGTATTATTATTTTGTATAAATCAGTCACAACAATCTTTGACGTTTCTAATATGATGGTAAGATTGAAGCTTAAAATTTTTGTATCATTTTCTCTTTAATATTGTAGCGAGTTAAACATATTTTCCAAAGCACATCCAAGGAGATTCAATCATGCAGCCAAATCAGGATATTGCCTAAGTTTAAATATGGCGCTAGTTTTCACCAATTCGGAATTACTGCGGCTGCTGTTACCCATAACAACAATCCAAACTTAAAATATACGAAAACTGTTAAAGTTGTACTGTTAAAAAAATCATATAAATGGTAAATACCGTTTATATGATTTTTTTAACAGTTTTACAAATTTTATTAAAAATGTTTTTGCTATTAGATTGCTCACATCAATTTAAAACTACTATTATTATGACAACTTTGAATAAAAACATACATATTACATAGTTATTATTAATTTTGTCAGTATGCCCATACATTTCTTAGTAATATAGGAACTTGTGACTGACATGCTGTTCCGTAGATGTTCTATGGAGCGGTTTTAGACAATGCGCCGCAACACATCGAACATACCACTACATCTATGAAACTATTGATCTTAGACATACTATTTCTTTTGCAATATTTCTTTATGAGTTATACAGAATGGTGCCGTCAATACGACAATAAATTAAAACATGGGCTATATTTGTTCATAGAAATGATTTGCCACTTTCAAAAACATCTTATTCATTTGATAATTTCAGATATTTGTATGAAATAATATAAGATTGGCTGCATTCTTTCACAGAAATGTCATGAGATTATCAAATGAATTCGATGTTTTTGAATGTGGCAAACTATTTCTATGGACTAATATAGCCAGTGTTTGAATTTATTGTCGTATTGACGGCACTATCATGTATACTTCTTATTTATGAAATAAATAAAAAGTTGTCAACTAGCATATTCATTGAGGCTCAACGCAGGTGTGTTGTTGTTCAGAAGCCGGCGTTGAGCGGCGGGGAGCCGGCGGCCGTGTTCCGACACCCGACGCCCATAGCGCCGCGGCCCACCAACGAGGTTACCTTACAATCTATTTATTCTGTTTTAGTTCTCTTAGCTCTTAATGATGCTTACTTTGGGCTATATAATAGGTGTGAGCGTATGAATATTATTGCTGCTGTACACTCGTACTACAATAATATCACCAATGGCCCTAATTCTGGAAAACACATGCTAAGTCTAAATTTAAGTTCAGTGCATTTCTTTCTCTCAAAATGACTACGAAAAGGATGGCTGTCATATAATTTGACATTTAAAAAGGTGCGTTAAATTTTCGACCTTATAGAACGTGATAAAATGCAGTGCTTAGGAGGCACCTCCGTACATGCCGTCTAAAATTGTCTATGGTTTCTTTGAAATCTATCTAAATTTAATTGACAGCTCTAAAGCAAATCTTGCTATCTTTTTCCTATTGAATATTGCGAGAAAGAGATATACTGTACTTAAATTTAGAATTAGAGTTTGTCTTCAGAATCAGGCCCAATATCACCAATAGTTATGTAGTTTCTTATTTTTTTTAACACAGGTATATTATTTAGCTATTGCATTTTTGAGGGGCTCGGTGGCGTAGTGGTTTGAGCGCTTTGCTTTCGATTACGAAAACAAAGCAATTTTCGCCATGGTCGGTCACGATATTGATCATTCAAATTTATAATCTCGAGCTCCTCCGTGCTTCAGAGGGCACGTTAAGCCGTTGGTCCCGGTTGTTACTGCAACTGCTTTAACCCACCAACCCGCATTGGGCCAGCGTGGTGGTGTTATGGCCTAAGCTCCTCATATGTTTCTCCCATGTAGGAAGGCCTGTGCCCAGCAGTGGGACGTATGTAGGTTGATGATGATGAGGTATGATAGGTAAACGTTTTTATCCCATCTTCATTCTCATTAGCGAACAAAGTAGGGTTTTTCTTTACGAGACTTTGATAGCGGGTAGTAATGCACAGAAATACTTAGATTGTAATAAAAATATTGATCTTTGTTCACGCGCGAACCTACAAAGAAGTCGCGTAGGCGAAGACAGCATGCGGCCTCCTTTGTTTTGTATTTATGGGCGAATGATGCCACCGCTTAGTTTTGTAGGAGATTAAGTTATTGTTTTAATACATTTAAATGAAGTGAATAATTTTTACCCTTTGAAAACCCTGGTGACATTGTTCGCATGAACAATCTTTATGAATAACTGATCAGTTTTGAGAGAAATAAACGTTTTTTCAATTGTTTTTTTTATCTGGCCGCCACGGCAGCGGCAGCCGATGGGCTGCCGCGGCTGGCGGCCAGGTAAAAAAAATGTATTAAAAATAAATAGCTGAAGCTACGTTTTTTGCTTTATATTATTCACGGATAATTTAAATTACTTTGTTCTACTTTACGTTCCATGATTCTAATTAGTTATTATTTTTACCTCACTTTTTAATAGTTACGCAATTTAACTAAGTGTTGCATCAAAAACACTTAGTTAAATTTCTTATTGCCATTGTTATAGACGTGATGAAACGCAGAGTATATCATTCGGTCACACGTTATTTTTACTTCGGGTTGATTTTCCTATATTGAATGTTGCCCAGGATTCTTATTTAAAATCCCTCGTTTCTCGTGATTCTACACAAGAATCCTTCGTTTAGCTCTGGATTGAAAATAGCGCCCTCACCTTAAAAATATAATTTTGCTCCCTTGTGATACTGGCCCTAATTCTGGAGAACACATGCTAAGTCTAAATTTAAGTTCAGTGCATTTCTATCTCTCAAAATGAATACAAAAAGGATGGCTGTCATATAATTTGACATTTAGAAACGTTCGTTCAATTTTCGACCTTATTGAACGTGATAAATTGCAGTGTTTAGGAGGCACCTCCTTACATGCCGTCTAAAATTGTCGATAGTTTCTTTAAAATCTATCTAAATTTAATTGACACCTCTAAACAAATTCTTTCTATCTTTTTCCTATTACGTATTGCGAGATTACGTATAAGAGATATACTGTCCTTAAATTTAGAATTAGGGTATGTCTTCAGAATCAGGCCCACTATGCTTTCCTTTGTTGTTGTGTTGTTCCTTATTAATGTGTTCATGTGAATACTCAGTCAGTGATTGTGTTTCTTAGCTGCAGAAGCCGTTCAGCCTAGAAGGCGTGCCTCGGTGGCGCCGCGGCCGGCCTCGAATCGCGGACCGCCGGGTCGTGGTCCAGCGACTGCTGCCGCTGCTGCCCAAGCTGCCGCCGCCCAACAGTCAGTTACACTCTGTTTAGAAAACAATCTGAACTAGAAAAAGATCCCGCGATCTTTCGCAATTCGGGTGTTTGCTCTACCTATCTGAGCTATCATACGAATCGTAGGTATATGAGAACACCACTTCCGGGTGTTGAAATAGAATATTTCGACATTAGAATTAGAATTATTTATTTGCTTTCTTGTTGTAAATACAATGGTCTTAATTTTTATATAAAATGCAAGAACAAGAACCCTATAAGGGCACCGCAAAAATTGTACATTGTAGGGTAGCTGTTAGCTTACAAGTTTACAACGGAATTACAGATAGACAACAATAAAATCCATAGAATCTAATTCTTTGGTGGCTCAGATGGTTAGAGCAGTCAGTTCCAAGATACGATTTTATTTCTAGATTATATACTTTTCCACAGACCATTTCACGTAACGAGCCCTGTGCCAGTTCAAATATGATAGTTTTAGTGGTATCCCCCAATCGATTATTTAGTAGAAATCGATAACTTTTTCTAAGAAAATGGAATCGATGTTTTATATTTTATATGACAAGATGGCCGCATCGAAACATCGCCGATAGTGATAGATGATATTCTTTCAATCTCCAGTAAAATAAATACCGTTTTACGCACTGCGTATTTTAAAAATACTATATTTATCAATTGTTTTTTTATCAATTTTTATCAATAAATACAACCTGCAAATTTATTCAGATTAGAGAAGCATTTTTTTTTCACTTTTTTGTCTTTCGTTTCAATGACTATTTGTCATAAATGGTACTCTGAAGCCGCTCACTTGTATAAGTCACAGCGAATACTGACTTCTTGGCTGACGATATACACGAGTCAAGAAATTTAAACGAAATACTTTTTCTTTTTTAAGTATATCTCACCAACGGAAACTACAGCCACGAAATAGCCAATTAATGTGTTGCCATATCAGTTCTCACTGAAATTCGTTGTTTTTTTTAGGTTTGATACCCGTGAAAATTGTACCCAACTCACCGCCTGCGCCGCCGAGGATATTGCCAAAGCCACCGCCGACGTCTACATCTGAGTAAGATATTTACATGGTATATTGTCTCATATTTTCGCGAGCACTACACATTTATTTATTTATTTTACAAAAATCCACTGCTTAGTCTGAAACAGATTACACATTTTCTAATGATATGTAAAACTTAAGCCAGTGAAAGATTTTCACTTTGCTTTTTAGAATTATGCATTATTAAAATAAAAGATGTAGGAACTATTTACATATAGTTAAACTATTAACATTTAAGTTGCATTCCAAATTGATGTCTATTGATACTTTGTTTAGCGAATTTATACATTTTCTACACATTTGAAATCAAACCAATTTACGATCGTGGTCACGGGAATACTAAAGATGTCACATGTCTTTGATATATTTTAATTTAACTACCGTCACTTTGTGTAATATTTTGAGCGGTCCGATTCACGCATACGGAGCTCACGTTCTCAGTTTGTCGCCGCCGAGCTCCTCCAACATTGTATCTCTAGCTTGGAATCCCTTCACGCGAAGCATACTCTCAAGCCCGTCCTCACACTGTCCGACAAATTGACACCGTGATCTCTGTATGCGTGAGTCTGTACAATTAAAATAAAACACAGAGTGACAGCAGTTTTATTGGGCCTAATTCTGGGAACACACTTTAATTCTAAATTTAAGTACAGTATATCTCTTTCTCGCAATATGTCATAGGAAAAAGATAGCAAGAATCTGATTAGAGCTGTCACTTAAATTTAGATAGATTTCAAAGAAACCATAGACAATTTTAGACGGCATGTACGGAGGTGCCTCCTAAACACTGCATCATTTTATCACGTTAAATAAGGTCGAAAATTGAACGCACGTTTCTAAATGTCAAATTATATGACAGCCATCCTTTTCATATTCATTTTGAGAGAAAGAGATGCACTGAACTTAAATTTACACTTAGCATGTGTTCTCCAGAATTAGGGCCATTATCAATTTATTGGCTTAGAGTATAAAAGTATATGATAGGTTTGATTTTTCTAGGTGGTAACTTATGCTTCTTCTTATGTGGGTTTCCCATCTACCCCTTTAGCCCTAATGCAGTATTGAACGGGCGTTTCTAAATGTCAAATTATATGACAGCCATCCTTCTCGTATGGGTCGCCAGTAACCAAAGGGTAAGGACCCTTAGGTAGGGAGCGGCGGTCCGTGTCTCCTTCGGCGCTAAAGCTGTAAGCGTATTCGCTTCAGGAGACCAGGAACCGCGATCCCTGTACAAAATGAGAAAATGTGAAAGAAGAGTGACGGCAGTTAACTTATAAACTTATTCAAGACAACTGACATCTTCAGTATTCCCGCGACCACGATTGCTGTAAAGTAATCGGAACTTCGGTTATAAAATAATAATATACATGTCGCCGCCATCTGGTTAAATTCGCCGCTTAATTAAAAACGCCGTCTTCCAACTAAATGCCTAGGCTGATAGTTAATTGAACTAGACTCAGTCAATGTTTAACGACATGCCGTATTGAAAGTCCGCTCAATTAGATGCCTAGGCGGATCGTCCTGTACTAAAGAGTTCTGATATGATTAGCAGGTTCTAGGTTTATTTTTTATAACCACTTATTCTAAGTAGTCATAAAAAATAACCTTGAACCTACCAATTACACAAATAAGCTTTTCGTTTTGAACGACCTGCCTAGGCGTCCAATTGAATGGCTAATTTAACCAGACGGCTGACGTGACGTTCAGCCATCTGGTTGATGACCTGCGCAGACGAGGGATTTTCGTCCGCTAAAATATATCGCTTACAACTGATTAAAAGTACCGCGTAAAAAAAGTATAACCGAGGACATGCAGAGAGCGGACTGGACAAAAGTACGGGGGATTCCCCAAAAAAAATAGAACTCGTGTGACTAGGCGAAGCAACGTAGACAGTGATGAACGTAAGCAGGACGATAATCCGCGGCGGACTTTTTTTCCGCCGCGGAGAAAAGTCCGTCGTCTGCGCAGCCCATGAACGTTGCGCTCAATGTGTTGACTAGTTGTCCTTCAGTCGTTTCATTGGATGCCGGCGTTCAATCAACGGGCTAGGCGCCGTGTTAGGTAATTTAACCAGACGGCTACGACATACATACCATCTAAATTAAACATGAGTGAAATCCAGTACAGTGCTATTATTTCAAATACCAGTTGCCAATACCAATGCTGCCAAATACCTATGTTGTACTTTTTTTTTTCTTTTACCTTAACGGGGTAACTCTTGGCCTTTATCTCACCTGATGGTAAGTGAAGATAAGGCCAACGATGGAAGCGAGTTACACTCGGATTCCTCAACCACAGAGGAACTGCCTATCTTACTTTTAACTGCCGGAACACAACAACGCTGTTAACATTATTGTTATGGCGGCAGACTTAGGTAAGATGGTGGTAGCTAGCTAGTAGGACTTAGAAAAGCGCTAACACCAACCAAACCGAGCATAAAATTTCTGCCCCCACGGGAATCGAACCTCGGACCTCTAGATCTGAGGCAGGTGGTCTCAACCACTAGACCACAGAGGCGGCTAATTACAGTGGTAAAAACTTACGTGTGTGTGTATATCTCTTGCAGCCTGTCGTTCTTCTATGTTCTGAGTGAGTCGAACGGACAGTTTTACTTCCACGACGGCGACCGACGGATACCAATCAACCCGCTGCCTGGGAACGGAACTGGATCAGAACAAGTGCCAGGTATTTCTAATGACAAACGATATTTCAGCAATCCCAAAGTAAGGTGGATTTGGCGGTAGGGTCGTGTGGGTAGGTACCACCGCCTTTCTTATTTCAGCCGTGAAACAGTTCGCTGTGCTTCGGACTGAAAGGAAAGGTAGCCAGTGTAATTACTGGGCATGGACGGCATTTCATCTTAGGCCTCAGGATGACAACGCACCTGCAATATCAAGTGATTTTTCCTTGTTATTGCAGGTGTCTACAGGCGGCGGTTACCGCTTACCACCAGGTGGTAACCCGATAAGAACCCGGGTCCCCGGCCGAGTAGCCTGTATAGCAAGGGGCACAGACCACTCGGCCAGCTGGGCGTCAGTTAGTTGACACTTGAAAAACTTAATCGACACTATTAAGAACCTAAACGTATTCTGTGGCGCAGGGCTAACACAGTAAACGAATCCGGAATGTAGATTCGGCGCCACTTTTTCTTTGTATTAAACAATGGGCCTGATTCTGAAGACACACTTTAAGATTAAATTTAAGTACAGTATATCTCTTTCTCGCAATACGTAATAGGAAAAAGATAGAAAGAATTTGTTTAGAGGTGTCAATTAAATTTAGATAGATTTCAAAGAAACCATAGACAATTTTAGACGGCATTTAAGGAGGTGCTTCCTAAACACTGCATTTTATCACGTTCAATAACGTCGAAAATTGAACGCACTTTTCTAAAAGTCAAATAATATGACAGCCATCCTTTTCGTATTCATTTTAAGAGAAAGAAATGCACTGAACTTAAATTTAAGTTCTCCAGAATTAGCGCCAGTATCAATTTATAAAAAGGTCCGAAGCCAGTAGTGACTTATTTGAATGTATGTATGAATGTAGATAAAGTAGTGTATGTAACTGCCCATAACTAGGTACTAAAACATCGCGTGATACTAATAAAAAACTCTTTAAGGCTCTTTTTAGGGTTGCGTACCCAAACGGTAAAACGGGACACTGTTACTAAGACTCCGCTGTCCTTACGTCTGTCACCATACTGTATGTCAACAACACTGAACACAACAACACTGTGTGTATGACAACAAGAAACGTGATTTTTTTGCTTGTTTTTGCTCGATATTACGGCAACATATAGACGCTTGTTTATAGGTAATAGTCAGAACCCTTCGTGCGCGAGTGTGTATCGCACTTGGCCGGTTTTTTTTAACCACACGCTCGTGTTTTAATAGCCTCTATTGCTTATGTGACAGTCACATAAACTACTATTTTAATATGCCTTTCCCCAGATGAAGACGAAAACCACGAGGAAATGGTGGAAATGAAGCCGGAGTTGGAGTCTCAGGGCGACGGCGACAAAGACCCTCTGAAGGAAACCATTAAGTTGCAGCCTGAACACACCAATGGTTCTGAACAGAAGCCCGATGTCCAGGATATTGGCAGTAAGTATTTTGTTGTTCTTGTAATCGCCTAGCTATCTTATCTTATCATATCTTATCATGGGGCCGTGACTGCCACGATGCACTTCGACCCTTCGGGATCTTTTGTGCCACCCCTGCCTTCACTCCTCCCACTTCCTGAATATAGCTGCCATAAGCTTCACTATATCTTTGGCGTGAAAGAGTCTATAGTCTTCTGGCTTTGGATATGCCACTTCCAGAAGACTCATTCATTTTTTGTAGCATGTAGTTGGTGGCAAAATGTCCTGTGAGTGCTCTCGTGAGGAAGCGAGGCTGAGTTCTGCCATTTGTACAGATGTATTTACTCCATTCCCCTACCCTCCCCCCCCCCCCCCCCCCCATAAAGGACTTGGAGTGTCTTAATCGGGGTACCTTTTGCCATTCAGTTCCATGCCTATTCTTGACCTCTTCTTTAATGACTGTGTTTATAAAACTTTGTGTCAGAGATATGAAGGGCTCAGGGCCTACGTACTTGTTTTCCGAGCCTTTCCGTGCCAGTTCGTCAGCCTTCTCATTGCCAATAGCCTAGCTAACTCTACTGCCCTATAGTGAGACTACACTATCATACAGTAAGAATCCATTTTCCTAAACTGGGACTCCACTATCCTATAGTGAGACTCCACTAGCCTATAGTGGGACTCCATTATCCTATAGACTCCACTGTCTACTATGGACTTGATTATTAAATTATGACCACTGTCATACTTCACTCCTAACTCAAAATAGTGACGTGATTTTTTTTTAAATTCTTATATCAGGACAGCTTTTGGCCTTTATCTTCTTTTTCTTAAGGCTCAAGACCGAAGTTAACCACAGAGAAACTGGCTATCTTACCTCCAACTGCCGGAACACAACATCGCTGTTAACATTATTGTTATGGCGGTAGGCAAAGCTAAGATGGTGGTAGCTAGGTAGGCGTACAACATACTGGTCTTAGGGTGACAATGCATCTGCATTACTGGATTATTCCTTGTCATTGCCACTTACAACTAAAAGTTGACCATCATCTTGTCATTAATAAGAGTTCTCGGCTTAGTAACCCTTCAAGTTGGCTTCAAGAACAACGTTTGTGCAGATTTCCTGCCGTCGGAGTCGATGTCCCTATCGCCGTCGCGGCTGCTGCGTGATACTGAAGGCTGGTTCGAGGGCTCCGTCCAGGACTTCTCGCTCAGCAGCTTCTTGGGGCACCTTGAGGGTCGACCACAACCGGACTTGGCTGTAAGTATTGGGATGTTGCCTAAGTTTGAACTTGGCGCTATTTTTCACAAATTCGGAAAATATAAGCTACTGTTACCCATACCCATACCCGCACCAATCTCAGTTTCGTCACTCCACATTTGATGTTAGAGGTCTCTAGTAGTAGAATACGGGAATAAAAAACCGACCAAGTGCGAGTCGGACTCGCGCACGAAGGGTTCCGTGCCATTATCTATAAACAAGCGTCTACTTCTTGCCGTTATCAAGCAAAAACAATCAAAAAAATCACTTTCGTTGTATGAGAGCCCCCTAAATATTTATTTTATTTTGTTTATTATTATTTATTGTTATAGCGGCAACAGTAATGCATCTAAGTGATCAGTCTAACTATCACGGTTCATGAGATATAGCTTGGAGACAGACGGACGGACGGACAGCGGAGTCTTAGTAATAGGTTTCACGGTTTACCCTTTTGGGTACTAAACCCTAAAAACCGAGTAAGATTGGCAACTCTCCCCTCACCGCGTCCGTTACTCCAGCAAAATGTTGTCGAAAATGGTCATTTAAATGTTATGGATAATTAGTTGGGCAGCTTCTGTAATTGTTGAGCATATTTTTAAATTTGTTGCACTTATAGTTTTTTAGTTATTTCACAAAAACATTTCCTGCTGAGGTAACATAACCGCGGCCAGACATTTTCTTTTTTAAATGGGAATATTAAAATAAATATTAGCTATACAATTAGTTGTCTAGACGAGGTAAATGTTGCAACTTATTTTGTGTTTTTTCTTTCTTCGGCTGCGAAGTTATTCGAGATCCGAGGATCCGAGGATCTCAAATAACAACTAATTTGTATAGCTAATATTTATTTCAATATTTCCATTAAAAAATAAAATGTCTGGCTGCGGTAACGTTACCCTAGCAGGAAATAATGTTCAACAATTACAGAAGCTGCCCAACTAATTATCCATAACATTTAAATGACCATTTTCGACAACATTTTGCTGGAGTAATGGACACTCCCTCACCGCAATGCAATCTCAGTTTTCTCACCCTTCGTGGAAGCGAAAGTTCTCTATTAGTAGAATATGTAATAAACAGAAATAGAATTATTCTTAATTTTTGATTTTAACATTATTATAAATGTTTGAAAAATTACTTAGTAATTAAAATAGAATAAAACTAGAAAAATTTCACGTCCTGAGGCAGGAATCGAACCCGCGACCTTTCGCAATCCGGGCGACTGCTCTGACCACTGAGCCACCCAGGACTTGGGATATCCCTGTGAAATTCTTCTAGTCTATCTTTACTTATTTGCGTTTATGAGCTAACGTCCACCCTACAATGTCGAAATATTCTATTTCAACATCCGAAACGAGTATTTTTACAAATACCTACGATTCGGTTAAGTTGGGGCAGTGCTTTCAAATATTCTTAATTTTTGATTTTAACATTATTATAAATGTTTAACATTATTGTAAAAATTAATAGAAAAAAAAGAAATAGAAATAGAATTGCCACTCACCAATCTCAGTGTGCTTTATCACCACCCTGTATAGGCCCCACTGCTGGGCATAGGCCTTGTTACAGGGAAGAAACACATGAGGTGCTTGGGCCATAACACCACCACGCTGGCACTATGCGGGTTGGTGGGTTAAAGGAGTTGCATTAATCACCGGTACCAACGGTTTAATGTGCCTTCTGAAACACGGAGTAGATTTTAAGCCGTTGGTCCCGGTTGTTACTGCTCCTCATGTGTCTCTCTCGTGTAGGAAGCTCTGTGCCCAGCTGTGGGCCTTGCGTAGAATATTGCTGGATTGTGGGATGGCTCCGCCAAGGACCTCCTCGATGCCCTGGACAGATTGCAGCGTCGTGCCGTCAGTATTATGGACAATGTAGAGGTCACGACAAACCATAAGCCTCTGCGATTTCATTAAGACATAGATATTGATGGTAGAACACATTGTTAAAAGGAGATGTTTCATATCCGGCCAGGTATATATGTACAGTATCTCAAAAAATCCGTGAAATACTAATAATTCGTTTTCTCGCATAGTTTGTTTGTACAAAAGTTGAAATTTTTCGTCGACTTCACCATTATTCACTATGGCAATATGGCGGGTGATATAGAAGTTAACTAAACGTCACCAAAGTGACATACGCG
Source organism: Nymphula nitidulata (assembly GCA_947347705.1). NCBI lineage: Eukaryota > Metazoa > Arthropoda > Insecta > Lepidoptera > Crambidae > Nymphula > Nymphula nitidulata. The sequence continues at coordinate 17,002,888 of OX374636.1, forward strand.
CCATGATCATATTTGGCTGTGTTGCAGTTTTTTCTATGAAATTTCTTGTTTTGTACCACGCAATACAGCAAATAAAAAGAAAACGGACAATTGAACACTGTTCTTCATATTTTTACCTATTTTTCAGTATAGTATACATAGACCTGGCAAAAATATATGGAGACCCCTCCATATATTTTTGAAACATCTCTTTTGCTCATGGTTATAAAGTAACCCAGTATAAGCTGGTGATAATGGTGATGATGAAACAGTTATTATCATCAACAGGTGGACTCGCACCTACAGTCGCTGATGGCTGAGTCCAGCGTGGACTACGTGGCCAAGTTCGCGGACCTCGCCGCCGAAGTCACCGACGAGGGAAACCAACTCAACGAGGAGCTCAACTGAATCACTCTTGGTTATCCCACCTCAGCGAGGAAATGACTAAATGCTAAAAAAACATTTGCGCATTATTAACAGTTTCAATCAATTTTGTTGGCGTCAAATAAACTTCTTCGTCGCTAGAATTACTCATTTTAGGTATTTCACTTGTTTTCAAGTTTCGGTGTCTACTAGTTTGTTTGTTCTTTGACTGTTAAATAAATTTAAGTTCTGTGTTGATCGGAAGAACGATCAGTAAGGATAAATAAAAGTATGGCTGTTCAATTTTCGACCTTAGTGAACGCGATAAAATGCTGTGTTTTAGGAAGCACCTCCGTACATGCCGTCTAAACTTGTCTATGGTATATATAAAATATATCTATAGATCATTATCACACACCTGAAGACACACTCTAAATCTAAATTTAAGTACAGCATCTCTTTCTCGCAATACGTAATAAGAAAAAGATGGCAAGATTTTTTTAGTACAATGGTACTAAAAAAATCTTGCCATCTTTTTCTTATTACGTATTGCGAGAAAGAGATGCTGTACTTAAATTTAGATTTAGAGTGTGTCTTCAGGCTCATAGAGCCATCGGGGATTCTAAAGATACACTATAGATCTAAATTTAATTATCAAATGAGTCAAAGCCAATCATCAAAGAAAGAAAGAAGAAAGAAAAGACATTATTTGGTCACAAATTTAGGAACTTACAGAACGGCAAGGAATAAAAACTATGAGAACTAATATAACCAAAATGGTGACCATCTCAGCATGATGTCATGGCTGCTGTGTGTTGTGTTTCTGAGGTTAAGGTCGCCAGAGCTCATGGCGGAAGCGGTGTATTCTCAGGGGGTCTCTCTTCTGCTATTGTAGTCCACATAACGGTTTCTTATAATTTTAAAGGCAACGCGTGAGTTAACGCAATGCCTTCGTTGACCATCAGGCTGGTCTTATGTTGTTCTCCCATCCTTGTTTTGTAAAAAATGTTGTCCTTAACTTGCCCTCCGGCGTGTCTTTAACAATATAATACATATTGTACACTAGGTATTTGTATTTCACAAATTATAAATGTTATTGGACCATCGGCTGAAAACTTTTAGTATCGGTTTTTTCTCAAATTTATAAAACATTTTAAAGGCAACGCGTGAGTTAACGCAATGCCTTCGTTGACCATCAGGTTGGTCGTATGTTGTTCTCCCATCCTTGTTTTGTAAAAAATGTTGACCTTTTAGTCCTTAACCAGCCCACCGGCGTGTCCTTAACAATATAATACATATTGTACACTATTTGTATTTCACAACTCAAAAATGTTATTAGGCCATCGCCTGAAAACTTTTAGTGTCGGTTAAGTGTTCAGTAGAGATTCTTGAAGTGACAATTCCAGTAGACACAGAGAAGCGGATGATGTAATGACATTGTAAAATCGGTACTTACCTCGTAAGAATAATTGTGTATGTAATGTTTAATTTATAGGACTTTATATTTAATATAAGATGGTTTACATTGTATGGAAACATAAAATTTTATCAAACCGTGGTGTTGTTTTATTTACCAGAAAAAACTTTGTCCCCTTTTGAAGAATATTGCGCGCGCTAAGGATGTCTCACACATTTGGCATAATTAAAGTCCTTAGAGAAAAAGTGCAGATTTTTTTTTTTTTAAAGTAAAAACATGTTCGAATCTCGACCACGTTCTCAATAAAACTTGAAAAAATAACAAAATTCCAAAGTGAAGATTTGTGAATTATCAGTTTCATGCAAAAAATAAGAAAAAATAATTTGAGTTATCAATCGATGGCTAATATTTTTATTTTGTACAAAATAAATATTGAAAAATACATTACTTCTGTAGCTTTAGATTTTTATAGCTCGCTTTGTGTATTTTAATTTGTTATCGGTTAGGGCTGTCACTTTTCAGGTATTTTATTATAGAACTTGAAACAGTTACGATACGAGTTGCTACTTTTACAAAGTCTGTATTTAGGCGCTCGTTCATTCGTCTGTCAAGTTTGGATTAAAAAGGTCGTTGTTTTTCTTCCTATCCTAGGACATGTTATTTTTCTAGTCTATTCATTTTACATAATATCCCTTTCGATTTTTCTGTTTTGTGATAAAAATGATCCCAATATGTGTTTGAAAATGTCTACGCACACTAAACGTCTTAAGACAGGGGACCACTATAACTACTCGGATTTACTGTCTTTCTAACTGTTTCCCAACCAGATAATGAAGTATCTTCGGCAGATTCATCGTGGCTTTCTTTTCTGTGCATCTTTGTGTTGTTTTCATTTGACTAAAGGGAATTTCAAGTCTTCCGGATCGTATAATATATAAAAAAAACCTTTCTGCAGAAATGTGTGAATTAGATTGTCAAACTGTACAAATGTAAATAGAAAGAAAAGAAAAATAATTTTATTGACATACACCAAACATACCCACCAACCCGCATTGGGCCAGCGTGGAGGTGTTATGGCCCAAACTCCTCGTGTGTTTCTCCCATCTAGAAAGGCCTGTGCCCAGCAGTGGGACGTATATAAGCTGGTGATGATGATGATGACCAAACATAACAACAAAAATACAACACAAAACACGAACAATAAAACAAAGAAAAAGTAGAAAAGTAAAACAATTTACATTTAACAGTAGTAGGTGCAGTCAACAAGGCCCTATCTCAGCATAATAAAGCTTTTGCGACATTATAAAAAAAAGTCGCAGAAGCGCTGTTATTATGATAGGGCCTTCGGAGTGACTTGCGATGGAACCTAATTTTATTTTAAGAAAAATTGATATAAATTAATTATACTTAAAATACATATACCTACTTATGAAAATCAGCGGAGTGTAATTTTTATTCGTTTTTTATGTGGACCAAATTAAATCCCCAATGTGAACCCCCAAAACTTTATCATGAAAGCAGTTTATAGTCGTTCTAGTTTCAATATCATACCTTTAGTTTTACATATCACAAAGTTTTTGCTTAGGATTGCTCTCAATAGTAATCAAAGTATCTTGAATTTCTGGAAATGACCCTCCTTTTGCAAGCATCTGTTAGATGCCCAGCGTGTGGTGGTAGTTTTTTTTATCATTACCTAGGAGTGTTGTGCTTGTAGTTCCCATCTTTCGGTTAAAACTTCATAAATGTGTAACTTGAAAGAGACTAAAAAACCAACAACTTTTTCTATATTTCCGATCCCTCTATTCACACTAGTTCATTTGAAAATAAAACAAGCTGTTGACTTGGTTTCATTTTTATAGCACTAAATATATTACAGTTATCACTGAAGTGATGAGTTTATTTTCTCGTTTGTTCAGTTAAATGAAATTAATAAATTAATATAATTTTTAATTAACTCGGAAGTTTTTCTAAAAACATAGCAACATTATTTTTGCCTTGTATAATTTACATTTGAACTTGCCGAATGAAGCAGTCATTTTCAATTTGAGTTTTTGTTCTCATCTTACCCGATGTAATATATTTGACCTGGATAGTACGAACAGCAAAATAAGCAGCATCTATTTTTAAATTTTCCAAAGATTGCACGTCTGTTTTGATAATCTTGTCTTATACATTCCGTTTATAGCACGATGCCATCCTTCCGCACAATTCGTAGTTCTGTGAAGCCTGCGGAAGACTTATCAAATTCTTGAATGAACTTATCAAATTTGGAAGTGTCTTCAATGTCATTTATTTGATATGTAATGTAAATCCTTCGTCAACGCAATCTCGAGGTAATAACGGCAGACTACAAAACAGGCCGACACTTCTATTTTTGCGTTTGCGTATTCAATCACATACCTAATACTTACAACAAAACAGTCGTATTTAGCAAAGAGTACATTTTTTATACGGGTATAGAGGCATCACTCCGTACTACAAAATATATGGCGCTTAGCGATATCTGGTGATCTGAACCGGTAGACAACCAAAAAATTATTTTCTTAATAAAACTTTTTTTTCTTAAAAACTAAATTTAAATAATCAAAAGTTACTTAAAACATGTTTATTTATGTATTTTTATTATCAAAATAAAATTTCAAAGAAAAAAAAAATTTCACATTGGGATTCGAACATGGTTTTCTCGGATTAGAATGCAGGAGGTCTGCCAAATATACCATTTAATCATTATTAATAGTGATGAATTAGCGCTACAATTTCTACCTAAGTAGGTAAATAATGTATTGAAAAATACTGTATAAAAATTATATCGTTAAAATAATGAACACCAAAATCTCATCAAAAAATTGATATGTCATGAAAAATTCAAAACTGACAGGAACTGCTATGACGGCCTAGGTTCAAATCCCAATACATAGGTCACTACTCTAACTAAGTAATTAATAATTTGGGCAAGATATTATAATACAAGTTATAGTAAGAATATTACTAACGACATTGTAAAAAATATAAAAAGTTACCTAATATTGATTAGAAATTGAAGTAATTATTTTTTCTCAGTTTAATAAATAACATCTTAAATGTCACATAAGTTTTAAATATTTATTGTTGGTATTTTTCGAAGTCACTATTTTTTTTATGGTTACAGAGTCATCTATCGACTAGGGCCTGAATTTCTAAGCCATTGTAAGCCGACCAAATTAAATATCAGTTAAACGAATGGTCCTAGTCAAACTTCAATGTTAACTGCAATTGGTCGTATATGATATGGTTATTTTAGTATGAAGTTATAACACCGTGGTATTTAGTACTCAACTAAACAAGTGAGAAGTGAGTTTGAGGCATTATCATGGATATTTTCGTTGGAATCAAATAATAAAAAATAAAAAAAATAAAAACAATAAAGAAAATAATAAAAAGGCATGCAAAGAGTGACTACACGAGTTTGTTGCCGGAATCTTCTCGGTAGTTCAACTTTTGGAACCGGTGTAAATTCAGACAGACTGACAGACAGACTGACTGACAGACAGACTGACTGACAGACAGACTGACTGACGGACAGACAGACAGACTGACTGACGGACAGACGGACCGATAGACAGACCGATAGACAGACTGACATAACATTCTTAGCTTACGTAGATGCAGATAAGACAGAGAGACAAACATTATGAAATTGTTAGTTAGTTAATATTATTTTTATGTGATAGACTTAAGGGTTTTTTTGTTGACGATTCAAAAGTGCTTCTTGGGGGCCTAATTGAATAAAGATATTTTCATTTTCATTTTCAATTAAAATATATGGTACACATAACCAAAATTTTTTATTCAACCCATTTTAAACCATAAAGTTGTTCAAAGGTTTCGACAGAAAAGAATTCTTTAACGCTGTCAGGGTTTCTTAAACCCATTACTAATAAATTTAACGATTTTAAATTATTGAAACAACTTTGTTTCACGTCATCTAATGTCGAGTACTTCTTCGTCAAAGTAGTATCTGAATGATCCATGGATCGCTCACCGACATCACACGCGTTTCAAATCCTAGATATGTACTTACAATGATATACGGGTGATTATTTGTTAACTTCTGACGTAATTTTGAAGGTGGTGTTTTTAGTTAAAAATCAGAAAAGTTTATATTCTATGCCGTGGGTATAACATCTACTTTGCTGCATCTAAAAGGGCCAGTCACTTTACTTGATATTTTTAGAGATATTTATGATTTTTTAAAATCAGTGTTCTAGGGACTGACGAGATGTGATAGGGACTGACGCCAAACACGGTTACTATGTCAAATCACATTTTTTTTGCAAAATCAAACAACAAATTAACAATTATTTTTAATAATCAGCCTTCTAAAGTTCTAAGTAACCAAATTATAATTTGAACACAATATTCAGACTTTCATTATTTATTATAAGAACACAAATATTTCGAACTTAAACTACCTAGTACCTCGTATTTATTTTTATGACTTCTCGTAAACATTAACGGATTTTTTAAATTTGTAAAATACTGTATTTCTCTTGACGATTAGATTAGGAACTGGCAATTTTTCTATAACGTCTTCGTAAGGCACGTCGGCTCTATCATTATCATTTATTTAAAATTCTGTGCCATCTTCATTGCAAACTTTAAGGAATGTTACTGTAAGCTCTCCATCATCATCATCATATTTTGAGCAAATTGCGGCGTATTTGTATTCTTTTCCCCTCATTATTAACTTAACTAGAACATAATCTCCACTGCCATAGCTCGTTTTAGACTTTTCTTGCGCAATGTGGCTCATACTTGCTAACGGCATATCATCTTCAGAATCTGTGAAAATATCTGGAACTTGAAGCCGCTGTGTATTGGTTTGGTACGTTATAGTCCCCAAGCTATAATGATTACAACCAACATTATCACAGAAGCAACTTAGTGACTTCAATACAAGTTTATTAGGGTTATAAATATGACCCGAGACTTGATGCACTAGGAGGGTTCCTTCAAACGGTTTCTGCTCTTTCTCATGTTCCTTGATCATTTTGTTAACTTTTTCTATGTCAACATCTTCGATAACAGAGATTTGTATATTTGGACACCTTTCTCGAAGCACAGCTACAAAGTCGTACAAGTTGGTAATGTCACCTCTCTGAGCTATGAGTTGGTCTGCAGTACGTTTGCATGTAGCTCCGATTCCATCTGGTGCCCCTTTCCCATGTTCCGCCTCATGGAAATTCCACGTGTATTTCATAGCCAGTGGATAGAAATCATCGATTCTGCAACCCAAAATATAAAACATTGTTTTATTTCGATATTGGGTTACAGGACCGTCACTCAAAAAATGCAGGTTTTCTACAGAGGATGGCAATCCTATGAGGACAGGCTGTAAATGTGCCCAAATGGCTTCAGCGTTATGAGATAAATTTAACGACACAGTGCAATGAGATGTTATTTTATCCTTTGTGTAAACCACCACTGTATGCAAAGAAATTTGAGTCCTGGAGCCGCCAAAATGATACGACTGAATTTCTTGGTTGCATTTAGTTGTGTAGTTTTCCGAGAAGTCCATGTGAATTACTGCATCCTTTTCTATAAGTGACTCTTTCAAAGATTTAATAGTTTTATATTGATGGACGATGTTCTGTTCATGTTGGAATAATTTTGGAAAATCACTCTCTTCTAATTGCATAACTAAATCACGAGGTTTTAAGTTGTACATCTCTTTCTTGTACTTTGTGACATATCGATGCTGTTTAGTTTTAATGTCTTTAATCAATTCCTTGCTATGCTTCCATTCTTTAACTGCAATGTCCATACTATTATCAAACTCCTTGTATGGTAAAATCTTCATGGAGCAGTTCTGGCAAGTTCTCGCTAAGCATTTTTCCGAGTAACGATCACAGCAAATTGTTTCCAGTGCACATTGATATGTTGCAAAGTCAAGAACATTTGCATTTTTTAAGTCACCTAATTTCAAATTGATGTTTTCATGAGTGACACAAGCACAGGTGTCACGGTCTGTAAGCTGAGGCACAACAACTCAAAATGGACGCAATTTGCAGAACGAATCATACCCAATTTTCATCAAACTCGTATTGAGAAATTTTTGATGCAAGTTTTTCAAGGAATCAAGCAAATATCTTTTTTGTTTTTTGTTTTTTTTTGTGAGTGATGCATTCTTTTTTTCCTGCCGCACAACGACTATTATTGTCATCTTCATAAAACTTGTGTATGATTTCTTCAACTCTCTTCCTCTTTCGCTTAGCTTCATATTTTGTAGGATTAAATCCCATCTTTTTATATGTAATGGCATTGTTTCCAAGTCTCCATATCTTATATTTATGTGTCAGTGGACTGGACAAAATCGTTTTTAAGCAGGTTTTTTTTTGGTGTGTCTCAATCTTTTTTACCTAAAATTTGCCTCTGAATAATATCGCCATATAACGCTTTTTTTATCAATTCTATTTTTTGGTTAGGGTCGTTAGCCATTTCTACAATTTTACCTTTTGGTGTCAGTGCTTGCTTCTTTTTTATCATTCTATGTTTCAGTCTTCTGTTTCTTTGTTGTTCGCTGGCAAGTTTTTTCTTTAAATTTTCAATGAGTAAGTCCTTCCTCTTCAGCATACTGTTTCTTTTTTTTCCGTTGAACTATACACTTCCATCTAGCTTTAGCTTCTCTTTCATTATTCAATAAAGGAACCTCAGGAATAAATTCATCTTCCGATGATGGCGGCGTATTTTGGTCCACGTATTTATCTGTATTTTCACTATTCTTTTGTATTTTTCTATAATCAAATGAATAGGCTACCCAGTTTTTTCTTGCCTTTCTGTGCTCACGCGGAGTCATGTCTTTAACACATTTCCGTTGTCCTTTTTCCTTTTTCTTTAGATATTTTAGTCGTTCCTTTTCTTTATACTCTGCCAGCAAAACAGGGTCATTTTAAATTTTTTCTAAACGTGTCTTTGCCTATTCAGACTTTTTTTTTGCTGTTTCCTCTTTACTCTATGTTTTTCTCCTTCTAGGCGCCATATTAATTATGAATGACACAGCCTTGGAAGTTAAAAAAAACCGAAAAAGATTAATTAAATTTATTTAAAAATTGAATTACAATTAAATGTCTTAAACTAAATTGACTCGTTCGAAGCGTGAAAATCAAGTGGGCGATATTCGGTGGCCACGCGATGTCCGTCGGCTGCGATGACGCAGTGGGCACGTTCCGCGGCGTCAGCGTTTCCGTGGTCTTGCGAAATATGTTGTTGTAAAATGTTCTAATTAGGTTTTTAATATTTTCATGATAAATTATGAAATTGCGTTGTCATCGTTCTTCCTAGTGGCTGCATACGTAATTCCTCCATCCTCAGATCAGCAACTATTTCAGAACTTTGAGAGAAAATGTTGCTGGATGCTGGGTTTCAGTTCTTCTATGATTTATCTCAGAGTAGGTCTCATCTTTGTTAAGGTCATCTTCCTTAGGCGATTTCTTCTGGTTTCGTTTCGAGATGTAGCGTCGATAAAGTATGATGGTACCGGTAATTACAGCACAGAGTAGTAATATGTACAGAGGCACCGTGGTATGGTACAGCGTGCTCTGCAAATTGTCATCCAGTTTTACTACTGATTGTGACGTCATCTTATCTTCACAGCGATGGAGATCTTTAAGATTGATTGTACTTAGATGAAGAGTTTTTGCTGTAGTAAGGTTTCGTTTGTAAGCGGGATGATCTTGATTGGTTGACCCTCTAAATGATTTTCGTCATTTAAGATGAGAAATTGCTGTGTTCGCAAATGGCAGTGCCGTGGTATGGATACTAGGTAACTTCCATGTATAACGATGTAATCTTCGTGTCCACAGGATAGCTGCACCTTAGTTGGTTTGGGAAGCACGATGACGTAGTATCGGTAGTCTAGCTTTTCCATAGCCTCTTTAGAGAGGGATACTGACATCTTTTTGCATGATTCGGCTACCGATTGATCAGTTAAAAGTTTTCGTACGCAGTCTGGCTGTGTCTGAATCTGGCGATTGAATTTCTCTTCGCACAGATATTGTCTATGGACCTTCGGGCATTCAGCCTCTATGTACACGTAAGAATCGTCATTGGTTGCTATGTACGGAGAGGGCGGTACTATTATCTGATTATTTTTATTGGGTAAAATCGACAGCTTATAGAGATTGTATCTACTTGAGTCTACTATTGGTAATCTTAATATTATAACTATACGTTTATCTGTAAAGTATGAACTAGGTTGGATTACGTCATAGTACTCCCTTAATTCTAAATCTAATACCTGATCCTTATCGTATAAAGATTTAAGTTTTCTTATCATTATATTTAATTTATCTACTCCTATAATAGAATGGTGAGTGCTTGACGCACGCGTAAAAGCTAAAATATCCTCTATCCTACGCAACTCAAATAATAATTCATCTATATTTTCTCCAATAATTGACAATAACTGACCGAATTTAGTTATTCTAAGGTAGATATCTTCTCCATAGTTACTATTATTTAGCATCATTTGGAGAGTTTCATTGATCTTAGATTGATTATCTACTATTTGGGTTAAGATATGCGAATGTTGAGCTACCCAATCTTTACTAAGAGTTATATGACTGTTTAATTCATTGGTCATTTTATCTTGTTTTTTTCTGAGAATTGCTATGGCATTATCATATTTTACAGCATCTGTATAGTCTAGATTACCGCTTATACTTTTTATGATAGAACCTAGACCGTCCACAATACCTCTTTTGGCACGGTTCGGCTCAAGATTCTTCAAGTGGTCGGACACTTTGTTCAATTTATTTTTCAGATAATTTATTTGGGTGTCATACAAAAATGTCGTGTCTTCACCTAGCTGTGATTTATTATGTTCAAGTTGTGAGTAAACTGAGTCAATGTTAGTTTCAATGTCCTGTAAGTCTATAGTTTGTAGGAAGGAATGGTAATGGGTTGTTAAGGCCATGGGGCCTAGTTTGAAAGGTAGCAATCCTGGTCCATTTTCCAGATTCTCAAGTTTTATCTCTTGAGATCGTGTCAGATGCAGAAGTGTGAGGATGACCACTAACCTGTAACAAATTGGCGCTCTTAGGTACGCGTTTAAGACGGGATTTGGCTACTGGGCCTCGTTTCCTAGATGTATAGATATGTATAGGGAGGTTGGCTAGTACTTTATCTTGCGTGTATCTTGCAGCTAATTTTTGTCTAGAAGCTAGCGGATTCTTAACGAAAACTTGCTGGCCTGGCTCATATTCCGCTTCTGGTTCGCGAGTTTTATTTCGGTTCTCGATTAAATCTGTGCGATTACTCAGAGATGATTCATTAATGATATCATAAACTAATTGCATCTGATTCTTATGCGTTTGTATGTACTGTTGAAGTAACAGTTCGTTAAGGTCTACGTCAAGGGGATCTCGCGGGTCGACATGCCCTAGAATTAAGTCAAAGGGTCTGCATTTTGTGAAGCTGTGTATGGAACTGTTATAGGCCAAAATTGCATAAGGCATAAGGTTGACTACTGGTTCATTATGTCGTTGCAAACGTAAAGTGCGTAAATGTTCGAGTAAAGTCGAGTGAAAGCGTTCTATGTTACCATTGTCATTAGGTGAGTGTGCAAGGGTCTTATGATGTGTGATTTTATGAAGTTTAAGAAATTCTGAAAACATCTGGTTAGTAAATTCGGTACCTTGATCTGTGACGATAGTTAGTGGTAACCCATGATGCGTTGAAAATGTTAGTAGAGCTTGAATTATACTTAGGGCTGTGCCATCTCGCAAGTGATAGGCTTGAGCGTATTTAGAGAACACGTCTATAAAGGTAAGATATTTCTCATTTTCGGCAGTAAATAAATCCATGTGTAAAATTTCAAACGGCTTAGCTGGAGGTGGTACAATATTGAACTGTTGCTTAATAGGATTACGGTCGTATTTTGCTTGACCGCAAATCGTACAGTTATTTATGAATTTAACTATTTGTTCTTTCATTTTGGGCCAGTAATATTTACGGGATAGGGCAAGGTAGCATTCGTTGATACCTCTATGGTTAGTTTTACCATCGTGGTAATGGCGAATGATATCTTGTTGTCGCATATACTCTTTAATATTTTCTAGCTCAGTTTTTGCGAGCACTAAGTTCATAGCTGAAGATTTAAATTTATCTTGTAAGATTGGAATGATAGTATACATATCGAGAGGAGGAGTGATTAATATCGCGGTCTTAACCTTAGGATTGACGTATTCCTTAATTACTTTAATAAGATCTTCTTCTAAATGAGATCGGGACAACTGTACGGAAACTCTTGTGTGCGCGTCAAAAGGTCTTGTTACTGTCGTCGTTTTTTTAAGTCTCCTACTATGGTTAAATGTAACTGTCGATGGAATTTATTTAATGGTTCGTCAGTAATAGGGATCTCTAATATTGGGTTCTCTCTATCGGTATGTATAGTTGCTGTGGATGAACCATCCACGGACATTCGACAGGTGGCTGGGTTCGCTATTATAGAGCTTGTTTCTTCGTTGTAAATATCAATTCTAGACAGAGCATCTGCGTTAGTATTTTGCTTTCCCTTTTTATAGATAACGGTAAAATCAAATTCACTTAATTTAAGACGCCACCGTGTAAGACGGGCGTTCGGCTCCTTGAGATTCATAACCCACTGTAACGGCTTATGGTCAGTGACAATTTTAAATTTACGGCCAAAAAGATAGGGTCGAAAATATTTCGTAGCCCATACTATAGCGAGGAGTTCCTTCTCTATAGTACTATAATTTAGCTCACTATCATTTAACGTTCGGGATGCATAAGAGATAGGTTTGTCGGAACCAATGGTACCTTGGGATAAGATAGCCCCGATTGCCACATTGGATGCGTCTGTGGTCAACACAAATTCTCTAGTAAAGTCAGGGTACTGAAGTACTGGGTCGTTTGTTAATAAAGTCTTGCATTTCTCAAAGCAGTCTACGTAGTCAGAGTCTAAAGTAATCTTTTTCCCTTTCTTTAGGCATATAGTCATTGGTTTTGTTATGCGAGCGAAGTCAGGGATAAACTTTCGGTAATAACCTATCAGTCCCAGAAATTGCTTAATTTCTTTCGGGGTTTTTGGAATGGGGTAGTTCCGTATAGCTTTAATTTTATCGGGGTTCGGCTTGATGCCTTCTCTACTAATGATATGTCCTAAGTAAGCAGTTTCTAACTTAAGGAACTCGGACTTATCCATCTGGACTTTAAAGTTAGAGTCCCTCAGTCGCTGAAAAACTTTTTCTAGATTAACTATGTGCTCCTGTAAAGATGTACTGAAAACTACTATATTGTCCAAATATACTAAACATATACTATTTTGGAGGCCTCTGAGAACGTTATCCATTACTCTCTGGAAAGTAGATGGTGAATTTTTGAGACCCATGGGCATTCGCAAGAACTCATAGTGCCCGTGCTCGACATTAAAAGCTGTTTTCGCTATGTCGTCTGGGTTCATTTCGCACTGATAAAATCCTGAGGCGAGGTCTAAAGTTGTAAAGTACTGACATCTTCATAATTTATCTAAGACATCAGTAATGTTTGGGATGGGGTACTTATCGTCAATAGTTTTCTCATTTAACTTTCTGAAATCTACGACTATACGCCACTTTTGTTTGCCCGAAGCATCAACCTTCTTTGGGACAACCCAAATTGGCGAGCTCCATGCTGAATCTGAGGGTCTGATGATTCCCTGTTCTAACATTTTGTTAATCTGATCATTAACCTCCTGACGATGAATAAAAGGATACCTATAACTTTTAGTGTGTACGGGAATTTCGTCAGTGGTCCGAATAGAATGTTTTATTTTATTTGTGAATGTCAAAGGTTCACCATCTATATAAAAAATATCCGCGTAGTTAGAGCAAAGCGATAAGATGTTAGCTTTTTCTTCTTCGTTTAAATGATCGGTTCTAAGTCGCGATAAGACTTCGCGTGTGCGCTGAGTGTCTGGTTCGGTGCGCTCACATTCGATATTGAATAAACTAGCTTGTGCGGGTCGGTCTAAAGAAAAGATAATATTTGTGGGGTTCTCTATCTCAACTATGCCGCGGTTACTAACTACTGTAGTAAGACATTCGTGTATTATACAGTTACATAACATCTGTTCTCGGACTAATACTTCCCCGTCTCTAGTATCAAATGGGATTCTAACTAATTTAGATGATTGCGCTGGAATGATGTCCTCGTACAGGTTCACATTCCGCGAGTTAAATAATCTGATAGGATTAATAGAGGAGACAGTTTTCAGTGTCATGTTCTTTAAATCTATATTTGATTCCCAATTGGTTAACAAATCTAATCCAATAAGACCATCGAAATGATTATGAAATTTATAAATGAATAACTTAATATTGTCTGCCTGATTGAATTCCGGGAAACACGGTATCGTAATAGAATGACTATTTCTACTCGTAGCGTGTATATTTGACACCTCAAATGGTTCGTAATTTAATTGCAAATGAGAGTAATACTTCTGAACGGTTTCTGGGCTAATAAAAGATTGATTTGCTCCCGTGTCGATTAAGAGTTTAAGCGGGGGATTTTCTATAAGAATATATGGTCACTGACGTTGTGTTTGTAAATTAAGTTCTATCCTAACTTTTTTAAAGTAGATACTGTCTGAAAATCCTCAGTTGAATTTTTAGACGTTGTTTGTTCCTCGTTGTTAATAACATGAGGTAAATCGGGTTCGTAGCACTGAGACTGAGAGTGTGTGTAATAATATGTCGGCTCGTCGTAGTTAGTATGGTCATAATAAGCGTTTTGTTCGTAGCAAGTCTCCGGCTCGTAGCAGTCGGGAATGTTACCGTAGTTATAGTTATTATAATAATTATCATAAGTGTAACAATCATTTAAGTTGACGTCACGTGTTTTAAAATAGTTTGTATAAGGAGGGTTCCCATGCTTACGCCAATCGTGTCCCGAAGGGGGCAACTGCTTGGTTACGTAATGGCTAACCCCACTCATAGGACGTGGTCCAGAATTAATATTGTTATCCCTCTGGGGCATTTTAAAAGCGTTGTTAAAATTAAATGGCTGAGGTCTAAACATCTGTGGAGTGTTTGACTGCATACGGAAGGGCTGATTAAATTGTGTGTTAGTTCGGAATGGTTGTGGTTGCGGAATAGGACGTTGCCAGTTTGGGGTAACACGTGGTGGTACAAATGGTGGGAGAGTGAATTGCTTGGGCATATAAGGGTTAATATTATTAGCATGGATAAATGAAGTTGGTTGATTTTTATTAGCATGATTAGAAGTGGATGGCTGATGATTCCTATGCGCGCTTTCATTCTTTTGCATGAGATAAATTATGTTTGATTCCTCCTGGACGTATTCCAGGGCCTTTTCAATGCTATCGGGACGCATACAACGGATACGCGACCCTAGAGGCTCCTTAAGTCCTCTAACAAATGACTGTAATGTTAGTTTCTTGTAAAAAGCCCGTTTTGCTTCTATAGTTGTATTTAATGTCTCGTGCAAAGTAATGTAAGTCATTAATATGCTAAAAAGTGTCTGACATCTTTCATAGAATTCTTGAGGCGTACTATTGCCTTGCATTTGTAGTGACAGGTCATTATACAGGGCGGTTTCGTCCCTCTGGTCAGAAAAATTATTAATCAAAACTGTTCTAATACCAAGCCAATTTTCAGGTATCCCATTAGAATTAATGGTTCGCGCTGCATTACCAGTTATCTTATTCAGTATACCATTTAAAAGCGAAAGATTATTTAAATCGGCTCCAGGCCCACTCTCAACCGTGTATGTGTCAACTACCTGGTCGCACAGTTTTATGAATCTAGTTAAGATATTTGGGTTCCCGTCAAATTCGGGAACGAGGCGTAAGGCCTTGAAAATTACATCAGGATCATGAGCCATTTCTATGCTATCGCTATTTAAATTATTTCTATTTAAGTCTGCTAACTGCTGTCGAGACTGACGTGATGCAGGCTCTCCAGTCGTTATTTTCCGCGGATGGAAAATTTTGAACAATTATTACTACAATATATATCTAAAGGACTATCGCGAAGCAACACAAAGACAATTCTTTGAGCGTACTCAACAGTATCATTTCAGCTCTTTCTGCGTATCGATTTCTGGATACTCTTCCTTGGCTCGTGTCTTCAGGTTCAGGATCCTCGGCTAGGCTTGAAAGCTCGTTGTCGCGATCGCACGCGCCCGATTGCGATAATAGGTTAGTTAGTACGATGCGCGGATAACTCCGAATATCCTACCGACTGCGCCAATTATGAATGACACAGCCTTGGAAGTTAAAAAAAACCGAAAAAGATTAATTAAATTTATTTAAAAATTGAATTACAATTAAATGTCTTAAACTAAATTGACTCGTTCGAAGCGTGAAAATCAAGTGAGCGATATTCGGTTCGATGTCCGTCGGCTGCGATGACGCAGTGGGCACGTTCCGCGGCGTCAGCGTTTCCGTGGTCTTGCGAAATATGTTGTTGTAAAATGTTCTAATTAGGTTTTTAATATTTTCATGATAAATTATGAAATTGCGTTGTCATCGTTCTTCCTAGTGGCTGCATACGTAATTTATTCTACAACAAATACATTGGTATTATGTTTAAAACCATGCATCACACAGTATTACCATCAGTCCGTAGATGTGGCGTCAGGCCCTAGTCACTATTACGACTAGGGCCTGACGGTCTAGGGACTGACGAAACGAAACAAAATCAAATGAAACCTATTATTTAAAATCAATATCAAAACCAATAGGCGGTCAAAATAACAAGGCAGACCAAACTCATATTTACAATAAGTAATGAGATCAATTAGTAATTAACAATCTTTAAAACGACTTACCTAGGGCCTGAGAGTTTCACTGGCACAGAACGTGTTTCCATAGCAAAGTCGGCGACCGCACTAATAACAAAATGGCTGCCGCGGCTTGGGTCGTGTTTGCAACTAGCTTCACACCGATGCTATCGTATTAAGTGATTTATGAAAAAGGTATATGCTTGGATGCCGCGTATTTTTGAATTTCGTAAATGACTAGGGCCTGATATTTTTTATCGCTTACACTTTTTGACTTGAAATAATCTGATGAAACATGCTGTTATTATAAATTAAATCTTAATGACAAAGTTAGTAATGTAATAGTGAACGAATTTAAATAGAGTTTGATAAAATTATTCTTATAGAATTATAATTACAGTGAAATGAATCCTAAATTCGGGAGATCTTACATGGCTAGGGCCTGATATTTGGAGTAAGAAATGTCAATTTTTGGAAATAAAGAATATTATGATATATATCAAAATCAGTGACCGAATTAAATGGACTTTATAACATCGCTTAGTAGTTTCAAATATTATATAAAAAAAATATAATATTGTAAAAATTGATGCTAACACCAAGTTAACCAAATTTCAGATAGTCACCCATACAACGATTATTTACATTTACATACTCTTCGCCGATCTCAAATCTCTCATGCTTTAAGACTGTAAAAGATTTGAATCACTAAATAAACTTCTAATTTCGTCTTTACCCGCATTAGTGGTAAAACGTATTTTCTGAGCCTGATTTATAGACTTGATTATATCTATCCTAGCGACGACGTAAGTATGGCTGATGATGATATTGTGTTTATTCTCCCAGTTAACATAATCCTTGGTATATTTATTATTAGTCCTAATATTAACGCTTGAACTGTGTGGTCTAACCAATAGAGAATTTTCAAATCTAGTAAAGAATTCGTCAAACATCGGTTTAACGGCATCTCTTACGGTTTCGGCCAAAGCGGCGTTATCACTGGTTGGATACCACTGGTTCTCTGAGCTTGATGAGCCATTCTATATTTCTTTAATTCCGTTTCTAATGATTTGTACTGACAATCTCGATCTTTAATACCGGTCACTAAGTCTCTATTTCTATAGACTAGAGCCTTATCAGATATAGTCAATTTACGAGTTAATTCCGAAATTTGGTCACTAGACGAGCTTGATGCTCCAGTAAGAGGTAAATCTACTTGAGATGCTAACGATGTACTTGAGACTTTTGTTGCTATAGTGACGACGGTCGGTTCAGGTGTCGATGACAATCTTTCAGTTCTCTTTGCAGTGATTTCCTCCTTTTCTTCTACACTACTACTCCTTCTCATCGATTTCGATCTGCCTCTCTTTCTACTGGCACCTCTCTTTTACGTTGACGGTCTAGATTCCGATCTAGTTACAGCCTTTCGACCTGTTTCTCTAACAGGTCTAACCTCACGAGGCTCGTTTGGATTAATCTTGACCGAAACCAGTCCTCAGCGCTTCTAAGTATCTTTCGAAATGATCGGCTTTGACTTCTCTATCAACGTTGTTGCTGTTGTGTAAAATTCCCAAGATCGTACTTGCGCTAGCGACGGTGATAATATGCGCATCTACACTATTGGCAATATCAATATCTCTTGCGTAGTATAGGAAGTAGCAGCAGAAACAGTTATATCTGGCTCTTCGACATGTGCGAGCAAGCTAGGACTGTCCGGAGCATAGCTAGGGTCAGCAACAGAATCGTCATTAGAAAAGTCACTTTGTATGTCATCCGAAGTAGTTTGTTTTTGTGTTCTAGATGTAGTTGGTTGGGGACTTTAATAAGGAACTACTTAAATTCCGTAATTACTAAGAAACGAGATCATGACAAGGTTGTAAAATAAAGATTCATTGAAAAAAAATTTAATTGTTTTGGTAATCGCAACTACTATTGTAATGCAATTTTTAAATTTGTACGAAAAGAAAATAAAAAGCTTAAATTGAGCATCACTTATTAAACATACCTGATTTTTTTGTTATTTAAGGCAAGATTCACTAAATTCCTTGCTCTTGAATCCATTTTAGCACAGTAAACACGAATACGTTAACACAGTTGCACAGAAACTTTGACTAATGAAGGAATGTCACTCAATTCATTTTATACGAACCAAAAACTAAAGCAAAAAGAGGGTATGTATTGTGTCGCGTTTAGGCACGAGCAAGAAGTAGATGTTAGATAGAAAAATAAAATGTAAGTTAGATAACAATTTAATTTAAAACAGTAGATAATTTTTGGGGATAGCTGTAGTTAGTTCGGGTCGTAGGTGTATCACACGAATTATCCCTGAACAGCGCAGGCCGGACTCGATCCCGTGGTGAGGTGGATTTCTCGCAGGAAGTCGTTGTGAGGTAAATCTCGAAGATCGCTAGGAGAGTAGGCGTGACTCGGAGGTGTCAAATTAACTCCGTCGACAGCAGTAGTTTAATATTGTACAAAGACAGTGAAAATGTAGACAATGGAATCTATCTCGACAGTGGCGTAGCGTGGTCTAATATGAACGTGGGCGGAGGCGCATCAGCGAGGCCCTTTCTTTTCAGTACCTATTAGTGACCCTACCATTTTTTGTGATGACGAAAATGAAATATAATTTAACAAAAAACATGAGTCATAATAAAAAAAAGAGTTTATTACTAACTTGTATGATCTAATCTTTACAAAAAGAATGCCTTTCGGCTCTTTGCTTTGCTAAAGTCTTGAAGTAAAGATTTGTAGTCGATTTTTGACGCTAACTCTGCTTCAATTGATAATATTCCCAAAGCTGACAATCGGTCCTGCTTCATACTATTCCTCAAATAATTTTTTATTATTTTTAACTTAGAAAAACTTCTTTCTGCGGAAGCTGTACTTACTGGCATAGTCAGCATAATTCTAATCGCAACATAAACATTAGGGTAAATCTCTTGCAATTCATTTTTAATAAGGTACTCAATCAGATTTTTGGCGTCTATGATAGAATCTGGTAGGTTAGGAACTAAAAGTTGCAGTTCTTCAAATAGTTCATACGAATCTATATCTTTGCTTTCTCCATGTTGTAGTACTGTACCTAAGTCATTACAATGTGTCAAAAGTTCGCTATTTGTCAAGAATTTTAAATTATTTTTTTCATACAAGAATTCAAAATAGTTGTAGTATTGAGTGAGTGCAGTAAATCTCGTATCAGTGTCTTGTATAATGGCATCAACCATTGTAGTGAAAAAATCAATTCTGTATCTTCATTCAGCAGAATCAATAGGCTCGTCTACAGCTTCATAAATAAACATTCTCTTTTTTCTGCGTGCCCTTTTCTCTTTAAAAGTGGTTGGAATTTCATAATTGCTCTTTTCTATTAATTCGTAAGCTTTTTCAAGACAATCATTGAAGCCTGTTTCCCGAAATTCTTGAATCCAGTCACGAAAATTGCGTAAATTATCAATGGCGATCTTCAAATTTATGTTTACTTTTTGCCAGATTTTACTTATGTTATTCACACGGATTAAGATTCCGTACCACACGTGTATCGAAATAATAAATTCCAGAGTAAGCATTTCAGTAATAATTGGTTCGCAATCGCATAGAGTATCTGCGTCTTCAGATTAAGTTTTGAGGCTATTGACGCAATCGATGATTTCAGCAAATTGAAATAATATAGCTTTAACGCAAGCTATTCTGCTTTCCCATCTTGTATCAGACAAAGATTTCAACGTTATTTTTAATTTATCTTTGAGTAATTCCCATCTTTTGCTGGATTTTGAGAATAAGACATATATTTTTTGAATAAAGCCTAAAAACACCTTTGCTGTAGATGATGTGTTGGCTGCGTCTACTAATATGAGGTTCCAACTATGGCAGCCACAGGGAGTAAAGAATGCTCTTGGATTAATAGTCAATATTCTTGATTACACTCCCTTGTTGATTCCGACCATATTTGCGCCATTATCGTAGCCTTGTCCTCTGCAGTTTTGTATATCTAATTCAAATATTTCCAGCTTTTTGAGAATTGTTTCAGTTAAAAACTCTCCAGTTGATTCGGAAACTGCCAAAAAACCAAGAAAATATACTTTTATTGTACCGGTGCAGGTATTAACGAATCTTATTATAACGGACATTTGTTCGACCCTACTGATGTCTCTTGTACAGTCCAACATTATAGCGTAGTACTTAGTATGTTTAATTTTACCTATTATCTCATCGACAATGGTTTGCGACATTAATAAAATAAGTTCATTTTGAATTTGAGGACTTAAGTAGTGTTGATTTAACTGTTTTTCATTGATACGTCTTGTGAAAATATGTATGAACAAAAACAGTATAATGAAACCAACAAGGCTATATAATGTATTTATTTTGCGAGAGAAAAATAACAACCATCTTTTTTTTATATCTAATTTTATCGATGACACTTTTTTAAGGGCGAGGCCAAGGGGTCTCGCTTATAGTGCCAATACAAGCTTTAGCTGGGTATTATTTAACATCCTCCAAGGCTAGAAAAAGTATTTTTAATATATATAGTGAAATCAAACCACTGACAGACAAGACAAGACACGGATGGGATGATTCAAGTTGAGAAAAAAACAAGTAATGATAAAACACAAAAAAAATCTGATTAAATTATAACCTTAACCTGCTTGGCAGTTTTATTATTCTTCCCAGTCTTGTTGATGCAGGTTCCCTGTCAATGGTTCTACTACTAATACGAACTCTTTTTAGTTCGTTCGACAACTTACAGGTTCCTTCTTCACCTCCTCTACTTTCGTCCACCTGTGAAGCAGAGGAAAGTTCTAATTGATACAAACGTTGAAAAGGTCTAGTTTTGAACCCTGTAGCCGTCTTCACCTTGGCTGTTCTTGCCACACCATCTCTTCCTATGAAGGTCTGTGTTACCAGACCTAATGGCCATTTCACTCTTCTCTCTTCCGACTGAACAAGAACGACATCGCCAACTTTTATACTTCCCTTCATTTCCTTTCCTCTCTGTACTAGTTCCGTCAGGTACTCATTTTTAAACCGTTGGCGGAAGTCTTCTCTGAGCTTCTGTAAGTATCTTAATCGCTTATTGATGTTATTAGTATCGATAAGATCTAAATCAGTAACTGCTGATTGGGGCAGAGCTTGTAAGTAACAAGATGGTGGTAGAGGTTCCAATGAGTCAGCGTTATCAGTCTCGACGTAAGTGAGTGGGCGGCTATTGACAACAGCTTCGCAATCACAAAGTAGAGTCTCCATCTCCTCATAAGATACTGAAGACTTACCTAAAACACGTCTCAATAAATTTTTAATTATTTTTATCATCCGTTCGAAGAACCCGCCCCACCAAGCTGCGGTAGGTTCGTTTAATTTCCATTTGATTCGCATTATAGTGGACTGACGTTGTACCTCGTCCCAATCAATGCTAGACAATAGATTCTTTGTTCCTGTAAAATTGGTCCCATTATCAGATATAATCATGCTGATTCGTCCTCTTCGGGCTATAAATCTGCGGAATGCTCTAAGAAAAGCATCAGTTGAGAGTGATTTGGTTAGTTCTAGGTGTACTGCTCGGAATACAGCACACGTAAATACTACTATCCAACATTTTCCTTCTTCGCCACGCAAATATATCGGGCCAGCCAGATCGACCCCTGTCACTTCGAACGGCGCAGAAGACTGTATTCGTTCGACTGGTAATGGTGCGGTTGATACTTGAGTAGGCTTTCCTCTATGTCGTTTGCAGATTATACACTTATCTATAACGGACTTAACCAACTTTCTTATTCCAATAATCCAGAATCGTTTTCTCAAATCTGTAATCATAATATTAGTGCCAGCATGTAAAAGTTGAGTATGTCGCTGTTCTACCAATCTTCTTATGACATTATTTTTGGCGGGAAGTACCAATGGAGTCTTCAAATCTTCTGGGAAATCTGTAAGTAGCAACTTTGTTTTTATTCGAAGCAGGTTGTCCTTATCATAAAATGGAGTTAATTTATCAATCTTTTTCTCTATTATCTCCTTATTTTCGTTTTGTATAATTTTAAATATTCTTTTTTCAGCTTCTTCATATTCTTCAAAGGTAAGTTCTCCTTTTCTTTTGTTATTTTTGCAGCTTATATTGTAGATAAATCTTAGAATCCATGCTATCATTCTTATGATTTTAGTATATTTTGAAAAATGAAGGTAATCAACTAATAAATTTTTGTCAAAGCAAGTATTAATGCATGCTGATTTCTTGAGTTCTTTATGTGCTTCTTTCTCGTCGACCACCAGTGTAGATCGCGGCCATTGTTCAGGTTGTTGAAGTAACCACGGTGGACCTTCCCACCACCTAGCATCTATCAGCTGACGTGGGTTGCATCCTCTAGAACCTAGATCTGCCCAATTTTCCATGCCTGAAATATGATGCCAATCGTTTACCTTAGTATTTTGTCGTATTTCTCGTACACGATTCCCGACATATGTATTCCATAATAATTCTCGTTTTATCCAGCACAGAGCTACTCCTGAGTCACTCCAACAAAATTCATCCTGTATATTAATTGTGGTTAATTGTTCTCGAGCTGTCTTTATTAATCTTGAACCAATCATTGCTGCCAATAACTCTAGACGAGGTATTGTCATTTTTTCAGATGGTGAAATTCTCGATTTTGCTGATATTAATCTTATGGTTACAATACTTCTTCTGTTTTCAGTCCTTAGAAATACGCATGCTGCATACCCACTTTTGCTGGCATCACAGAATAGGTGGAGGCTTATTGTGCAGTCTCTCAATGGATCAGAAGATAATCGACGGGGCAATCTGCAATTATTTAGTAAGTATATCTCATTATACCAGTCATAAAATCGAGATTCAATGTCACTTGGTAAGTCTTCATCCCAAGTTATTTTCCTATTCCAAATTTCCTGTAATAATAATCGTGGAACAAGAGTCACTGGGCTTAATATACCTACTGGGTCAAAATTTTTTTGAGTAAGTGACAAAAGGCTTCTTTTATTAATTTTGCCAACTTCAGAAGGTTGTGGCAATGCGCTTAGATTACAATAAAGTTCATCGGATGTAGTATCCCATAATATTCCTAACACTGATACTATACTTTTATCTATTTCATTAATTTTTAGTGGAGATGTTACCCACTGCCCTAAATTTAGCTTTGCTTTTTGCATGATAGACTTAGCCTCTTGTATGAATTTTAATGTATCTTCTTCAAAGTCTAAGCTAGTTATTAAATTGTCAACATAGAAAGAGCTGGCTAATATATATGCAGTATTTTTCTGGACACCTGTTATATTTTGGAGGTGATGTAAAATGGTTGCAGAAAATAAGAACGGGCTTGAGGTTAGTCCAAAGACTACTCGGCAATGTCTGTATGCAATTATATTTTGTCGACCCTCATAACTCCACCAGAAAAAACGCAAATAATCTCGGTCTTGTGGGTTTACAGATATCTGTAAGAATGCTTTAGTAATATCAGCTGAAATACCAATACATCCTAGTAATTAAAATAGAATAAAACTAGAAAAATTTCACGTCCTGAGGCAGGAATCGAACCCGCGACCTTTCGCAATCCGGGCGACTGCTCTGACCACTGAGCCACCCAGGACTTGGGATATCCCTGTTAATTCTTCTAGTCTATCTTGTGTGTTGTTCTTGGAGCAGTCGCCCGGATTGCGAAAGGTCGCGGATTCGATTCCTGCCTCAGGACGTGAAATTTTTCTAGTTTTATTCTATTTTAATTACTAAGTAATTTTTCAAACATTTATAAAAATGTTAAAATCAAAAATTAAGAATACCAATACATCCTGTTCTAAAACCTATTAATAAATCTGGTATTTTGTCTAAGAAATTTATTCCTTTATCTAAACAGGCATTTAATGATTTTCCATGTTTTTTCCATGTCTTTTGCAGATGCATCAAAGACCGGTCGCAACTTTGTGGTGATACTTGAGTCTTTGAAAACTGCTCGATGAGGTAAGTAATGAACTTTATCTTTATTCAAGTCTGTCGGAGGCACAGGTTCAATGATGCCTGTCTTCTCCCACTCTTTTAGAACATTAAAATAGTCATAAAACTTACCCCCTAATATTAATTTATTTGTTACAGATTGCAGTCTACGTACAGCCAGTTCCCGGTTGCTTAATAGCTCGTCATGACCTGTCTTCCAAGGTAGCTGGATTTCATATCTGCAGTCGCTGTTGATCTGGATATTGTCTTCAAAGTTCATCATCACTTCTTCTTCCTTTTGTTGCTTAGATTGTACATGGACAGGATCTTGAATACCTAATATTTCTAAATTCAAAAAGTCACTTATACTCTGCGAACAGAATAAAGATGTCAAAATATTATTATTAATTAATGTTTCATTTTTCTTTCCCTGTAATGTCCATCCCAAGTTTGTTTTTACAGCAGTTAAACCTGTTTCTAGATGAATAAATGTGTTAGTGAGCAACAACCCTAAGTGATCAGAACCTATTAAAAGACTTATTTCAGTTCCATCACTTTCCGTGTCTGTCAGTTTGATTTGATTTTTATTTAAAAATTCTGAGAGATATTTGTCATTACAATTAGCCTTTGGTACATTTTTACAAATTATAGGTTGACTCAAAGCACTCATTTTAAATTCAAAATTCTTATCTAAACTTTGGATAGTTAAATCATAACAGTTATAATTTTTAAAGGATACTGTAGCTCCTCCAAACAGTGAATGACTTAATCCTTCAGTCCCCGTAGGTGTCATGCCAAGTTCCTTCATTATATCTTCTTTTACAGAAGACCTCTGTGATCCACTATCGAATAAGGCTCTTACTATTGTAGATTTTTGTTTATGACAAATTCTGACACTTACAGTCTGTAAAAGCGTAGTGGATGGTAATGATGCGGATGTTTGTGATGAATAATTCTGAATAGCAGTCTTGGTACTCTGTTTCTCCATTGATCTTGTGTTAAGATGCATTTCAGTACTACCAGTGCATAATACAGGTGAATGTCGCTGACCACACACATAGCATTTAATATAACTTCTGCAAATCTTAGCATGATGTCCTGGTTTTAAGCACAAGGCACAAGCTTTCTTCTTTTTTAAATGCTCTCTTCTTTCTTCTAATGACATCTTTGCTATTTTAAAACATTCTGTGCTTGAATGTGGTTTATCACACCATGTACACTTTATACTCTTTTCTTTTTGACTGTTAGCACTATTTACTGTCAGGCAGGCTGCTGCTGCTGTTCTGTTGTTGTTCAATATATGAGGACTTTGAATCAATTTTGAAGGAATTTGCTAGCACAATGCGTTGATTCGATTCAACTTCTTTCTTCAGGAAAGTCAATAAGCAATTCAATTCATCTTTAACTCCTGCTGGTCTTGCTCTCTCCCATATTTGTAGTGTATCATTCGGCAAAGCCGACTCCACCATGGGGAGAAGAAAAGCTGAGTACTTGTCTTTGGTGACCCCAAGTATTTACAGGGCTCTAAGATGACTATTGACATTGTCATACAGCATTGTTAGATCAAAATTAGTGTGTTTGTTTAATATAAGTGATAATAGTTCTGTAACATACATTTGTATCAACAAATCCTCCCTTGCATATCTAGCCTTTAATTCTGTAATGCATAAATCATAGCTCCCTTTTGTTAGAGGAAAACTATCCACAAAGGATTTTACTTCAGAGTTTTGTTCCATGGATTGGGATAAATACTGCAATTTATCTATGTTGTCTATAGCCGGATCAGACTCAATTTTTTGGAATTGCCCCCAAAATGTCAGCCAAGTCTTAATATCACCATTAAATTTTTTAATTTCCAGAGTAGGCAGTTTAAACTTGCGCTCTTTAATAATTGAGGTGCCTTTTTCATACAGTGATTGATACATAGTGTCTAGTAGAGACCATCTTGCAGTGTATTTTCCCGCTTCGTCAATTTCCTATAAATCTTTTTCTTCCCACAATTCAGCTTCGACAATACATTGTTGAATTTCGTCATCTAGTGATTTTAAGTTATTAAATATGTCTTTGACGAAATTATAGGATGCCGTTGCTTCATTTATTTTTTCGGCGTCATTTTTTGCCGCGTGTAATATTTGTTCTAGTGAATTTGCGGATTTTGTATAGTGACGCCTAACCACGGATCTCACCTTCATCTTTTTCTCTGTTTTGTCCATTGTCCTGTCTCGGTCGCCAATTTGTGAAAATATGTATGAACAAAAACAGTATAATGAAACCAACAAGGCTATATAATGTATTTATTTTGCGAGAGAAAAATAAAAACCATCTTTTTTTTATATCTAATTTTATCAATGACACTTTTTTAAGGGCGAAGCCAAGGGGTCTCGCTTATAGAGCCAATACAAACTTTAGCTAGGTATTATTTAACACGTCTTAAGTGTTCACGAAGAGTCAAATCGTATTTAGATAGTAATTTAAACAGATCGATGAAATTGCCGCTATTTGTAGTATGATTCTGTTCAAGAGATTCCTTATGACCTCGAACAGCCAAGTTATGTGTAGCTAAATAATTTATGATATCAACCAGCCTTTCAAATAAATTATACCAATGTTTCTGACTTTCTTGAATCAGTCGTTCGTTTTCTTGATCAATAGTTTTTCCATGTTTAATACCTTTTTCATATTCTAGCCACTGAACCATGCTTTTCCTATGTTCTTTCTGATTTTCATGACGTTCAAGAGAAGTCTTTAAGTGTTTCCAGTCATTACAACCTAGAACCATTTGTGTTTGTAAACTAGAGAAAAGTGTGCAACTAAAACAATATACTTTATTTTGTGATGTTGAATATATTAACCACCTACGATTTTGATTCTCACCATTGCACAGTGGGACATCCATAGGTCATAAATCTTAAAAACCTGCTTTCTTGTTTTACATTTTATTCCTTGTCGTTACATTGGATAGTTGCGGTACCTTCTGAAACTATAAATAGGTCAGTAATTAGAGTGCGCCTTCATTATCTATTGTGCATTCAAAGAGAGCGCATCGCCAATCGTAAATACTGTTATCAGTGAGTCATTAAAAAGCGTGACGTCATTTGTTGTCATTGCGGGACCTGTGAGTGCTGTGTGAGTTTTTTCTGAAATGGATATCCAAGAACAGGGTATGTAATAATTAATATTTTTATTTTAATTGTATCTTAGTATATATTTTCTTTAGTATGTCATTGCTACGAGGCGACTTTTCTTGGAGTATTATATTTTAATATTCAAAGTTTGAATAAACTTTTAAATATGTTCCCACTCGCTCCGACTATGGAGGTATATTGCACCATAATCTTTAGACTTTCTTATCTTAGGAAAATTAAAACTTGGCTGCCCTTATCTGCCCTTTTGGCGATGACAAGGGTGCTACGGTTGCCAGATTATCTCGTAGCATTTGCTACGAAATTAGTTTATTTAGTCTTAGTGCTTTGTGTAGGTTTTGTGACTGAATTTTAACCGTTTTTTTTTTGTTTTAGGTAATTTATATATATGCTCGTTTTCAAGAATGCATATTCTTGAAATATGGCTAACTGTCAATACCGATAATGACTCGGAAAAGTGTCGTCAAGTCCTACAAAGTTTGTTGACTACTCTGAACGATGCTGAGAACATTGATATTCATTATTTAGAGAAAATTGTTAATAATTTATGTAAAGCTATTGCTCGATTCTGGAAAAAATGTAATAGGGATAAAACCAAGCTTTTATATAAGAATTCCGATTGGTTTAATGTTATTGAAAAAATTCAACTTGTGAAAAATAATAAGCAATGTACTCCGTCTGAAACGTCGCCGTGTCATTCACGTGGTCGTCCTCGAAAACCTTTTACGCAATGTAGTAAAAGGACTAAACGTCGGAGAGTAGCTGATTTGTCAAAGTCTGATGATTCTACTGTGAGTGCATTGCTTGATGTTTCAGACTGTTCATTCGATTCGTGTATATCTAGAGTTAGCACTGATGATGTCTTGTCACTTGTGACTGATGCTCAGTTGACAAAACATCAGTATTTATTAATTAAAAACTTTGTTAATAGTAAGATTTCTCCTAATGTATTACCATGTTACCAACAAATTACTAAAGCGAAACAGAGATGTTACCCTTCTAATATAACTGTTTCCGAGTCTTCAGCTGAAGTTGAATTACAAAGTCTTTTTGATCACACAGCTTCTCGAATCCTTGAATCTCAAAAAGAGGTCTTAGATCAGATTCCTGATGATTGTTTGTCTAATATCTCTTTACTTGGGAAATGGGGATTCGATGGCAGCACTGGACATAGTGAATACAAACAATTTTTTTCAGATTCAACTTTAGAAGATAGTAGTTTGTTTGTAACATCTTATGTACCCCTTCAAATTATTGTAAAATTAGCTGAAGATAATTGTAAAATTTTATGGAAAAATCCTCGACCCTCTTCCACTAGGTACTGCCGTCCTATTCGATTTCAATTTTTGAAAGAAAGCACAGCAGTGTCTTTGCAAGAGGAAGCTTATTTTAAGGATAAAATTGAAAGTTTGCAACCTACTTTTATTCAGATCGACAATCGTGAATTGGTCGTTTCTCATAAGTTGCAGCTTTCAATGGTAGATGGTAAAATTTGTAGTGCTTTAAGTGAAACATCTACAAGTAGATGTTATATATGTAATGCTATCCCTAAAGAGATGAATAAAATAGACGAATGTTTACAAAAACCTGTAATAGAGAGTAGATACCAATTTGGATTATCACCACTACATTCTTGGATACGTTTCTTCGAATATTTTATTCATCTTTCATATAGATTAGACATAAAAAAATGGCAAGTTAGGCTAGATAGTGATAAACAATTGTTATCAAATAAAAAACAATATGTACAGTCCCAGTTTAGGGAACGATTAGGTTTAATAGTTGACAAGCCGCGTAGTGGTGGAAGCGGGACGTCTAACGACGGAAACACGGCCAGGAAGTTTTTTTTGGAATCAGCTGTATCTGCTGAAATTACAGGTTTGAATAAGGATCTCATAGATCGTTGTTGTGTAATATTACAAACGTTATCTTCTGGACATAAAATTAATGAATGCAAGTTTAAAGACTATGCATTACAAACAGCATACAGCCTGGTCGAAGAATATCCGTGGTATAGTCTTCCTGCTTCTGTCCACAAGGTGCTCGTACATGGATCAGATATTATAAGTTATGCATTGTTATCTATAGGAGAACTTTCCGAAGAAGCTGCTGAAGCGACAAATAAGTATATCAAAATTTATAGACGAAGTCACACTCGAAAAATGTCACGTGAAGTTACCAATCAAGATTTAATACAACGACTATTATTACATTCAGATCCTTATATTACAAGTCTTCGGAAACTTCCCCCTAAAAAGAAAAATACTCTGTCACAAAGTGTAATAGAATTGTTACATGTTTAATATTGTTAGAATAAGAATAATTTATTTGTATTTTGTTAGTTGTTTTGTTTTTTTTGTATTTAATTAATTTTAATTTATTTATTTCTATTATTTTATTATAATTAAATAATGTTATCAATGTTTTGACTCTTATTTTATTTAAAATATATGTTTTACATTCCAATTTTTAAGTGTTTGTTCATGATAAATTTAGGTAAAAGTATGTTATTGTTTATATTTGTTTTTTACTGAAGTAAACGTTTTTTATTCCGTAAATACATGTACTTCT
The DNA here is from genome assembly GCA_947347705.1 of Nymphula nitidulata. Lineage (NCBI taxonomy): Eukaryota > Metazoa > Arthropoda > Insecta > Lepidoptera > Crambidae > Nymphula > Nymphula nitidulata. The sequence continues at coordinate 17,033,078 of OX374636.1, forward strand.
TTCATTTTAATGTTCCTAAAACACTTTTACAACTATAAGTCACTAAAATAATACAATGTATTGATAGTAACAGGACTTTAACTATTTATGACCGCCCTTGTATGGAGCGTGTCCCTCCGTGCATTGCTCAATTTCCTTGTAAAATAATAATTAGAAAAGTGTCTACCATGTTCATTTTTAGGATAGCATTCATTGTTAAGATGTAGGTTTTGTCGAGGACCACATTGGACTAAATCGTGCCGGTAAGCATCGCTTATGGAAAAGCCACAACCCTAAGTGATCAGAATCTATTAAAAGACTTATTTCAGTTCCATCACTTTCCGTGTCTGTCAGTTTGATTTGATTTTTATTTAAAAATTCTGAGAGATATTTGTCATTACAATTAGCCTTTGGTACATTTTTACAAATTATAGGTTGACTCAAAGCACTCATTTTAAATTCAAAATTCTTATCTAAACTTTGGATAGTTAAATCATAACAGTTATAATTTTTAAAGGATACTGTAGCTCCTCCAAACAGTGAATGACTTAATCCTTCAGTCCCCGTAGGTGTCATGCCAAGTTCCTTCATTATATCTTCTTTTACAGAAGACCTCTGTGATCCACTATCGAATAAGGCTCTTACTATTGTAGATTTTTGTTTATGACAAATTCTGACACTTACAGTCTGTAAAAGCGTAGTGGATGGTAATGATGCGGATGTTTGTGATGAATAATTCTGAATAGCAGTCTTGGTACTCTGTTTCTCCATTGATCTTGTGTTAAGATGCATTTCAGTACTACCAGTGCATAATACAGGTGAATGTCGCTGACCACACACATAGCATTTAATATAACTTCTGCAAATCTTAGCATGATGTCCTGGTTTTAAGCACAAGGCACAAGCTTTCTTCTTTTTTAAATGCTCTCTTCTTTCTTCTAATGACATCTTTGCTATTTTAAAACATTCTGTGCTTGAATGTGGTTTATCACACCATGTACACTTTATACTCTTTTCTTTTTGACTGTTAGCACTATTTACTGTCAGGCAGGCTGCTGCTGCTGTTCTGTTGTTGTTCAATATATGAGGACTTTGAATCAATTTTGAAGGAATTTGCTAGCACAATGCGTTGATTCGATTCAACTTCTTTCTTCAGGAAAGTCAATAAGCAATTCAATTCATCTTTAACTCCTGCCGGTCTTGCTCTCTCCCATATTTGTAGTGTATCATTCGGCAAAGCCGACTCCACCATGGGGAGAAGAAAAGCTGAGTACTTGTCTTTGGTGACCCCAAGTATTTACAGGGCTCTAAGATGACTATTGACATTGTCATACAGCATTGTTAGATCAAAATTAGTATGTTTGTTTAATATAAGTGATAATAGTTCTGTAACATACATTTGTATCAACAAATCCTCCCTTGCATATCTAGCCTTTAATTCTGTAATGCATAAATCATAGCTCCCTTTTGTTAGAGGAAAACTATCCACAAAGGATTTTACTTCAGAGTTTTGTTCCATGGATTGGGATAAATACTGCAATTTATCTATGTTGTCTATAGCCGGATCAGACTCAATTTTTTGGAATTGCCCCCAAAATGTCAGCCAAGTCTTAATATCACCATTAAATTTTTTAATTTCCAGAGTAGGCAGTTTAAACTTGCGCTCTTTAATAATTGAGGTGCCTTTTTCATACAGTGATTGATACATAGTGTCTAGTAGAGACCATCTTGCAGTGTATTTTCCCGCTTCGTCAATTTCCTATAAATCTTTTTCTTCCCACAATTCAGCTTCGACAATACATTGTTGAATTTCGTCATCTAGTGATTTTAAGTTATTAAATATGTCTTTGACGAAATTATAGGATGCCGTTGCTTCATTTATTTTTTCGGCGTCATTTTTTGCCGCGTGTAATATTTGTTCTAGTGAATTTGCGGATTTTGTATAGTGACGCCTAACCACGGATCTCACCTTCATCTTTTTCTCTGTTTTGTCCATTGTCCTGTCTCGGTCGCCAATTTGTGAAAATATGTATGAACAAAAACAGTATAATGAAACCAACAAGGCTATATAATGTATTTATTTTGCGAGAGAAAAATAAAAACCATCTTTTTTTTATATCTAATTTTATCAATGACACTTTTTTAAGGGCGAAGCCAAGGGGTCTCGCTTATAGAGCCAATACAAACTTTAGCTAGGTATTATTTAACACGTCTTAAGTGTTCACGAAGAGTCAAATCGTATTTAGATAGTAATTTAAACAGATCGATGAAATTGCCGCTATTTGTAGTATGATTCTGTTCAAGAGATTCCTTATGACCTCGAACAGCCAAGTTATGTGTAGCTAAATAATTTATGATATCAACCAGCCTTTCAAATAAATTATACCAATGTTTCTGACTTTCTTGAATCAGTCGTTCGTTTTCTTGATCAATAGTTTTTCCATGTTTAATACCTTTTTCATATTCTAGCCACTGAACCATGCTTTTCCTATGTTCTTTCTGATTTTCATGACGTTCAAGAGAAGTCTTTAAGTGTTTCCAGTCATTACAACCTAGAACCATTTGTGTTTGTAAACTAGAGAAAAGTGTGCAACTAAAACAATATACTTTATTTTGTGATGTTGAATATATTAACCACCTACGATTTTGATTCTCACCATTGCTCAATTTCCTTGTAAAATAATAATTAGAAAAGTGTCTACCATGTTCATTTTTAGGATAGCATTCATTGTTAAGATGTAGGTTTTGTCGAGGACCACATTGGACTAAATCGTGCCGGTAAGCATCGCTTATGGGAAAGCTCCATTTTCCTGGATCATTTGTTTTTGGTTTACAGAGTTCTGACTCGTCGTTTTCCATACCATTAAATGATGAAGTAGCCTGTCCTAGATCCAAAGAAGTTCCCTCGCCTGGATCAAAAGAAGTTCCAGCACAGGGCTCAGTGTCATTTATACTCTTGTTGCATATACTTTGCATAACTTCTTCTGGACAAGACTTCTCTTAACTCATTTGACCATCAGATACCGCAGGATCAAAGGTCGAAAGAATTTTCTTTTGATTTAAAAATTTCAGCATGCTAGAACTAAGAGCTTCATTAGTCACTGCCATCTTAGCTTTTCTTTTTCGCTTCGATGCTCCAGATTCCCACTTTCGATGTGCATCTCTATCTCTGCTCGGGCCGGACATGATATCTGTAAACATTTTCAAATTTACGTAGATGTATGAACAACAGGGGATTATCTTCTTTCAAACCAAAATTCTTTATGAAATTGTGAGTTGAAATGAGAATACAAACTTTGGTAACTCTCCTTGCCACTCTGCGTAATAAAAGATATAAAATCGCTGATGCTTTGCAATTTTATCGCAGGCAGTCGTTTCCCCCAATAATGGAATTTGATAAATCCGTTAATAATGTTAAAGTTATAGGAGTTTGACAACACAACAGATTTACTTTACTTCTCAGATAGTTTCTTACATGATGAAAGTGACGAGATTATGTAGAATAAGGTTAAGTGAATTATATTATATAGGTACCTACTTACCTGCTGATTTATTTACTCTTTGTTTGATTCACTCATAATTCAATTAGATGGTATAAATTAAAAAACTATAAAAATATTCAAACAAATTATACAGTTATTATTATTAACTTATTGTGTATTTAAATTATACACTTAGTGATAACTTTGATGTTTTGTTTATTAAACACTGTTTAGTGTCCACGACCAATGTAATCAGTCACACACAATTTCACAAGACGTAATGCACACACTTTAAGTAGGTAAGTAACTAGCTAGTTAGTAACTACGTCTGCCGGGTCGTATCGGACGAACGAAAGTTAGACAGAAACAAAGATCGGGGAATCCCCGGTGCATAGCTATAAGTCAAACAAAATCCTGAGTCTAGGGATGAGAACGCAAAGATCGATACCGAAAATGTTTGATTCCGTCATAACGATATTAATAATTTTGTTATATGTAGGATGTAATTATGAACATTAAAATATAAACTAATTTACATCAAAATAAGATTTTTAGTAACACTTGCACATTAAGGGCTGCGAGGCCGCGGGCGAGGGGCCGCTTCGCCCACGCCTAGCGACGCTAAAATGGCTCAGAAGATTGTGAAAAGGCGGATCAGCACGATGCTCTCGCACAAAAAGTAATCATCAGTACAATAGACCGAAAACTTCTTAATACGTTAATGAGTTGTAAAAACAGTAAAGAAATGTACGACAAATTATGTGCAATTTTCGAGCAAAATACCGACAAGCAAAAATGTCTTAAATTTTCTTTTAGATTCGGCACATACATTACTTCATCAAAATTTGCTTTATTTGTAGTTATTTTACCAATTGTTTTAGCTTCTAGTATTTTATTCTTTTCTGCAGTCGGTATCTTTGCATCACAATGTTGTTTTTCAATTAAAATACTTTCATTTTTTGTCATGTGGCTAGAACAGCCTGAGTCTACAATAAATTTTTCTGAATATGTTAGAAAACTCTGTTTATTTTTCATTTTTTTATTATTATTTGTCTTTGTGTTCTTATTTTTAAAATAACAATGCTCTTCTTTATGATTTCTCTTCTTACAGATATTACATTGTTGTTTATTTCTATAAAAACAATATTTTTAATAACCTAACTTCAACCAACATTATACCTAACCTACTTAATTGTTCCGGGCTATAAATAACACTAAGTGTAGCATCGAATAAGACCACGGGCATGTCAGAGTTCACATAATATTTTGACCAAAATAAGAAACTCACACTTGACCGTTTTTTATTACTTTATTAGGTGTGTCATAATTACCTCCGGGGTTCTTAAGGGGATCAAAAATTCCATTATTTTTTCGCTCCGATGCACCGTTTCCGAGGTATTAGCGTTTTTGTTATTAATTTTAATCCAACAGATTTTTAAAAAAAAATTACAAGTCCCAGTTTCATACTAAACTACAACGGAAATTCGGCTGTGGCGGAGCAAAGAATATTACTGTATAAGTCTCAAATCAGGCCCCATATGGAGTACTGCTGCCATTTATGGGCGGGAGCGCCTAGATACCAAAGACGCGCTATGAGAATTGTCGACGATCCTGAGCTCACAAGCGGTATTGAACCATTAAGCCTACGGAGAGATTTTGCCTCCTTGTGTGTGTTCTACCGTTTGTATAACGGGGTGTGTTCTGAGGAATTATTTGACATGATGCCCACGGCTTCTTTTTATCATCGCACCACTCGCCACCGGCAGGGAGTTCATCCTCACAAATTGGAACCAAAGTGTTCACGTACTGTACGGTTTCAGAGACGCTCAAGTTGTGGAATGAGCTCCCTGCAGAGGTTTTCTCGAATGAGTACAGCATGGGGTTCTTCAAAAAAGGCGTGAAAAGGTTTTTACAGGGTCGGCAACGCGTAAGTGATACCTCTGGTATTGCAAGCGTCCATAGGCTACGGTAACCGCTTACCATCAGGTGGGCCGTATGCTTGATTGCCACCTTAGTGGTATATAAAAAAAAAAAAAAAACTGTCATCTGACTGAATTTTATATCTTGAGCTCTGGGCCCATAACCTAATGGATTAAATGAAGAACTCAAAATATATATTACAGTATTTATTCTAAGAATCATTACAATATTTGTTTTACACGTCCTAACGTGCCAACGCCATTTTCTGGAAGAGAGAGAATAGACAAAAAAGCAGTGTTGCCCATAGACAACATTGATCGCTATCTATTGAATAATCGATTAAATCTCCAATACCTTCTAGAGGTGGCGAAAGATTAACGGCCAACCTCACCAGAAGCGGGGAAGACTTGCATGATCCTTTGTCCAGTTGACTAGGTACCGCGAGCTTGCTTTAGGTTTGAAGAATTGGGCAGGGTGGCGGCAAGAAAATGTTTGGAAAGACAGATTTCAATGCACTCCTCGCGCGGGAACAGCAGGACTCGTCCGCGCATTTCATCACTTGAAATAAATATTGCGATTCACAAATGTCAGCGCTATACCACGCCAGATTAGGTTCTGCTGGATCCGGCAAGCTATCTTCAGGCATTCCACATTTCACCAAGACATCGTAATTATCAATTTTCATTTGGCTCTAGACCTTAGCCAGGCTCTCCCCAGCGTGCTGAAAATTGCGTTTTTCCAAATCATCTCTATTGTAATTTGTAATACCTTTATGGTCAAGATGAGATCCAAAATGCTCATGAGGCAGGATGACGCCTAAGAGTTGTTTGCGCCGCTTAACTCTGTTTCCCTAGTTTTTTATTTAAATTACAAAAAAAAATTGATCCGTAACGCGTTGTTCGAAATGGTAACGCTCCGTAACGTTTTACAAGACCCCCCCTCCCCCCAAATTGCGTTACGTAATACTTGAACGGCCCCTAGACAAGACATAGACACTATCCTATAATATAGTTACCATTTATAATTAACACTCCTCCTCAACTCTAAAATTATGGTTAACATTTTATTTTATTTTAAAGTGAATACAAAATAAAAACCTTTGCCTCAAGGTTACAAACAAAAACAAATATATATGTAACAGTAACATTTCTCTAAATGACATTGACAATTAGTTGACAATAATGTTGGCAGTTTGACACTTGACTAGGGATGGTAACAACGGCTGTTTTCTAATAACGAATAACACTGTTGCGTTATTTTCTAACAACCGTTATTGTAAACTGTTATCTGTTATCCTGTTATATTGCTGTTTTCTAAATGCTGTTAGGCAAATTACCGCTGTATAATTATTGTATGTATTTTTAAGATTAATGGCATGACGAATGAACTTCCCTTCATACTTTTTACAGGCTTAGGACTGTCAGAATGTTTGACATTAGTTTGGATTATAAAAATATATTCTGGCGTATTTAAAAGTTCATTGAATATTTACATCTGATATTAACATAATTTTTAGGATTGATTATTTACAGTGTTTTATTTATTTACGTTCAAAAACATTATTTGCGTGACCTTTGAAGATGTAATTCTTGTCCGCCTGTCAGATATTATATATCCTGCTTTAGAGAATTCTCTTTCGCATGGCACTGACGTTACCATGATATTGGAGTGTTTTATGAAAAGAGAGTACAGAGATGGGTAAATGTTTTTGTGCTCTCGCCACCACTGTAAGGGACATGCAATTCTAGGGATCACTGCCTCTTTTATATACGTGTCTACTTCATCCAAGGCTTTAGAGTCAGCAGATCTCGGAGTCTGCACTGATTGAACTTTTTGGTCAAATGTTGTCCAAATAGATATCACCGGAGCAGGGCCATCTGAGGATGTAACCTGAACGTCATCACTTAACATAGCAGCAACTTTATCTATGATCAAACATTTTATTGTTGCTAGAGCGTCTCGATCTCTAAAACCATGTTCTTTAAACCGAGGGTCTAAATAAGTACACATACCAATTGCTTCGATGCGTTCCAAGCCCGATAGTCTTTTTAAAATGCCAGTTCTTAAGCATACGGTAAATTCCTTCACAGATACGTAAAAGTCCTTCTTTGACAGTGCTTCTAAAACTGCCAATAAGCCTTGTGTAACAACTACAGCTTTGCTGGCTGAAAGATAGGATTCTCCGCTCATCATTGTTGTCACCTCATAGAAGGGTTTCAAAACCTCCATTAACTGCTCAATGCTCCTCCACTCTTCTATTGGGATTACCGGCAGATCAGCAATTAAATTTGGAATTGTGGCTCTAAGTGCTTCTTGTAATTCACTGAAGCGGCTTAGCATCAAGTATGTGGAATTCCACCTTGTTGGCATACTTAAAATTAAGCTTTTGGCACAACCCGGAGCAACATTTTGTGCGTTAATTTGGTACTTTAATAGCTTTTCTTTTGCTTGAGGGCTTCTTTTAAAGTGTGCGACGGTCTTCTGAACTTTTTGAATAGTAACTGCCACATTTTTTAAGTTCAGTGCATCTTGTACGACTAAATTTAATTTATGGGCGTAACAGCCAAAATGATCCAATTCTAATATTTTGGCGGCACCAATCATGTTCGCAGCATTATCTGTTACAAATAAATTAATTTTATTTGCTAAATTCCAGTCGCCAATAATTTTTTTTAATTCTTCTGCTAGTTTTGCGCTTGTATGAGACCCTTCCAAGGCGCTGCATTGAAGTAAAATTGATTTATATTCTAACGTGTTAGTGTGTATAAAATGTCCAGTTACTGCTATATATGACAAAAGATTTCTGGATGTCCAGCAATCTGCAGTTATACAGATTGATCTGCAGTATTCCTTTACAACTTGCTTTGTGGAGTCTCGTTTCATATTCTGCGGGCAACAAGGTATTCGATAATGTTTTCCGGTTAGGTAATTCGTAGTTAGGGTTGAGGGCTCGCGTAAACTCTTTAAACCCTTGATTTTCTACAATGCTAAATGGTTGAAAATCATTTGTTATTAGTTTTAATAGACATTTATCAATACCGTGTTTTTCATCGGCCCCTAATTTTCTTGGTATGTATGATGTGACCGTTCTTTGTTTTTTTACCATAGTACTTGGTCTAGGCGCTATAAGGATATTATTGATATTAAGAGATTTTGAGCTTGTTGACGGTATTGGGTTGTCACAATCACTATTTAAATGTACATTTTCTTGCCTACTGGCACTATTAACATTGGCGACTACTTCTACATTCATATCATTAGTAGGAAAAGCCACAGGACTCACAGGAACAGTATTATTAAAATGCCCTTCGTCATTAGAGCTTGTGGGTTCTTTTCTACAATATTCTTCATAAACTCCAACGTGTTTTTTACTCAAATGTATCTTCAAGTTCGTAATTGTGCTTTTGTACGAAAACACATTTTTACAATATTTACATATAGCTTTTTTATTGTTTTTATCACTCATTTCGAAATAGTTCCAAATAGGAGCAGTGCTTAACCTTATTTTCGGCATTTTACTAATTGAATAATAAACTGTTTTTTATGTACAAAACCTATCACCTAAATCCTAAATATATTTAAACACTAATATTGCAACTAACCGACGAAAAGATATATTTACACAATTACTGTTAATAATAATTACACTAAGATACCTACAAAACGGAAATGCAATACGGAAATCAGCAATTAATTTGCATACGCGATCACGCAGTGACAAATAATATGCTACTAAAACAAAATAACCAATAATGACAACAGTTTAGGAAAACAACAGGTATTGTATGATTTTTTAATGGTTAAGAAAATTAAAATGAACCTCACGACATTTACAATAAGGCATAAAACTACTCATTTTTGGTTAACGTGAAAAACGGTTAAAAGTGTAAGCAAAAATGCATTTTACTGCACTGCACTAAAAGTTATATTCCTACAATCATAGATGCAAGCGACAGCGTAACAGTCAAGCGATATACTTTCTCGCTCACACCAATTCACTCTCGCTTCGTGCCGTCACCGTCTAACAAACAATACAATACCAACCAAGTAGCAACGAAACGCTGTGCGCTGTTGCCTTAACGTTCGCGCGATCGCGCGTCGGCCATGTTGTCAATATCAACAACACAATAACAGGATACCAGGATAACAGGAAAGTATGCTGTTCAGTAATGTGTTGTTCATTGCGGGAGAATAATTTGTTATATTATCTGTTATTGTAATTAAATAACTTAAATTATGAAGTCGTCTACATATACGAAATTGCGAAGTTTTGCTTTTCAAATGACTTTTAAGTGAAACGATACGATAGTAGGAAACAATATAAGTTTACGATCACCCATCTAGCTTCGACCGTAGAAAGTTACCACTAAAAATTGTGAAAAAAAAATTTTAAACAAAAATTAAAACCGACTTCAAAAAACTGAAAAGGATAAAATAATTAAATTTAAGTAGGTATTCATCCCCTAGAAACATATTTTTGGAGTTGGTGCTAAGTGGTTTCCAAAAACAATAGAAAGTGAAGCACCGACTCCAAAAATATGTTTCTAGGGGATGAATACCTACTTAAATCTAATTATTTTATCCTTTTCAGTTTTTTGAAGTCGGTTTTAATTTTTTTAGTTAAAGGTTCATCATAAAAGTAGTTATTTGTCATTAATGCCAAATAGTCACATTCATATTCATTTTAATATCACGGTTTCTGTACAATTCTTTTAGGTCTTTCTTCTTGATATTTTGTACTGGTTTCAGGTATCGTGAAATACGCCAACTTTGCCCATTTTGTTAAAAAACCGAATAAAAAAATCTGCTTTTATATAGAACGTGTGTACGTTTTTTTATTTGTGAGATGTATTACGGTGATATGAATGCATTACTTTTACAACTAACGAAAAAAATACAATATAAAACGATTTTTTTTTTCGATTTCCTTGATGGGCAAAATAATCTATATTTCTTGCCACCATTGCCAGTGTCTATTTTTGACATAAATTGAGTCTTATTAATACGTAATATAAATGGCAAACAGAAATGTGAGCAATCTTGGCCCGGGCCTCAAATTTTTATTTGCAGCTTAAGCATTTTTGCAATAAAATCTGTTGGCAATGTTACCTAGCGATTATTGCTCTTTTCCATATAACTTCTAACAAAGGATTGGGTTGGTCTAGTGTTGTCACATGTCTATTATGAGTCAGAATGTTAGAGAATATTAAAAATATTTTTTTATAAAATAAAATTTAAAATCAGAACATTTATTTCAGACAAACTAAGTAGGTAAGTAGGTCTAAGTAGGTTTTTACTGCTATCTAAAAAATAAAACAAATGAACTATATTTGTGAATCACACAATGACTTGAATCAACAGTTCTTAAAGCTAAACACAAGTGTAAAATTATTTAGTATTTATTCTTATGAAATAACATATCAAAAAATTGAGATCAATGCACGTTTATATAGTAATGACTTGAAACAATAAAATGTTCGACAAATTCACCAAGAAACATAAACCTAATTTAAGACACAAAAATAATAATCTGTAGAAAATCTGTTCTTAGCCTATGGAAACTAAATCACATTAAATGAAATTACAAATGCTAATATTATAACAATATCACAATAATCAGACACATCATTTCGGGACACGTCCTCGTGACTCGAGTACGTGTCCCGAGATGTATTAGAGTTAGCAATAATTTCGTCGCATGATTTGGTATAAGATTTACAATAAGGTTTAGAATAAGATTTAGCATTATTGTTTGACTCAGATTTTTCGACTGAGATGAGGATATAGTAGAACTCAGATGCTATGTCTGAGATGAAGATTTAGTAGGACTCAGATGCTGTGTCTGAGATGAGGAGGTAGTAAGACTCAGCTCTTTTGACTGAGGTGAAGATTTAGTAAGACTCAGATGCTATGCCTGAAATGAAGATTTAGTATGACTCAGCTCTTTTGACTGAGATGTAGATTTAGTAGAGTTAGTATAAGGTTTCGTGTCATTTAAATGATACGATTTCGGCAGACACGGGACCAAAATCTTATTTAGTTGAAATGATCGTCTTGTGCTTCAAAGACCGTGCAATGTTTTACGCCAGAGGAACTTGCACGTGGCGTTTGCCGTGCCATGTTATACTGCCTTTTACGGCACTGGTCAATCGTGTGACTCAAGTTTTTGCAATAATTACAAGTTACTCGAAAATAGTTATTATGTTTATTAGGATAAGATCTAGAATAAGAATTAGTAAAGTTAGGATTAACGTGAAATGAATTATGAGTTTGCGAGCTATATTTATTATTGGATCTTTTATTTTTATAGCAATCACATGAACTATGCCCAAATTTATTACAGATAGAGCATTGCTTAGAAAATTAGCTTTGAGAGGTTAAATAGTTTTTCCTCTTCAATGGCGTGTTGTACCGCCTTGGATAAAGATAACGGATTTCGACACCTAACCACAGTCGAGATGTTACTATTTAAGCCTAACATGAAAGTATTCAGTGCAAGGTTGGCCATGGCTGCTATTCTACCTACAAGCTCTTTACTATCCTTGCAGCTGTGATGAATATCTGATTGTAACCTTGTTAAAATATGTTCAATTCTAAGAGAATATTCAGTGACATCTTCATTAATTAATTGTTTACAATTTTGCAAGTCCACAAATAAATGTGTCGCGTGCTTTTTCTCACCGAATTTACTTCTGAGAAATAATTTAATTTCATCCCAATTCGAAAATGTTCTTAAATTACAGGTAACTTGGGCTTTGCCTTCAAGTTGTGAAATTATAAATTTGCAGAGAACATTCTGTTGATCTGCTGTTGCCAATGACATGGCATTGTCGCAGTTTGTGAGACACGCGGGCAGCGATTCTCGATTACCATTATATGGTTTTATAAATTTGGTGAGCACCGACAAGGTAATTTTCTCGGACATATTTGATTCGGACTCATGAACTTTAAATTTAAGTGAATTTACGAGTATGTTATGTTAGATAATTTGTAATATAACTATTATAATTATATTACAAAGCATGCAATTAGAATAGAAATATAATTTTAAAATATTGTGATAAAAACACTAAGAATTTTCACTTGTTAAAGAGGACTTGAAATTTTTGGGGATTTAGTAGTTTCACTGCACAAAATTAGAGATTGATTTTACTCACAGAATTAGGACCACGTTCACTAGCATTTATCGTGTTTTTGTTTTGATGGTAGTGAAATAACAACAGGAAGGATAAACTTACAGACTTTACTTTAATAATTAAACAGTACAGACCAAAGAACAATATCAATTGTACACAGAGACTTAATAACGACTAAAAGGACTAGCACCTAGTTTTTCTAGACAAAGACTATCTTCTTGTGTGAGGTGCAGTGTTGCCAACAACATGTTACAAAATACACCACATCCTCCCCCTACAGATTTAATTTAATAGGTGGTTTGACAACCCTGGATGACCTACGTACGGGTTGAACAGGTTCCATAGGAGATGGAGATGAAGTAACATTTACATTTTCATTATTAGATATAGGTTGAGTAACCTGAAACGGTGAAGAAATAGTTGGTATCTTTATCAGCATCAGGATGCTTCGGAGAACTAGGCTCTGACAAAGGGCTCTGAACTGTAGGTTGTAGAGAAGTTACACTAGTATTAGGACTACTAAAAATTGGAAGTTAAACCTCTTCTGGCAAGTTAACTGGAGCTAATTGATTCAAATGCGCCTTCTTTATAACACCATTTACCGAAACTAAATATAAGACTGGCTGGACTTAAGATTTTAACAATACGACCTCTAAGAGGATATAGTGTCCCACTTTTGAAGAGAACATTTTGTTTAACTGACTTATGATTATGTAATGGATTTAATATTGACAACAGTGTTCTAGGCATATATGATAATAACATTGAATTTGGTGTTTTACAATTAACTGTGGTTTGTGTATTCCTATAATTAAATAAAAATTTATACAATTCAAGAGAAATATCTTTAGTTTTATTTTTGAAAATAATCTTTTTCAATGCCTTCTTTGCTATTTGTACATTCCTTTCAGCAAAACCATTGCTTTCGAGATGGTAAGGAGGAGATTTAGTTACCTTTATATTAAGACTAGTACAAAAATCTAGAAACTGGGTTGAATCGAATGGTGGTCCATTATCACTCACAATTTCCCACGGTAACCCTACTAGGGCAAAAATAGAATACAGTTCCTTTATTACATTACTAGCATTACAGTGGTTCATAAATCTTATATCTAACCATTTTGAATATGAATCACATATAATTAAGAAATGTTGTTTTTCAAACTCAAAAAAATCTATATGAACCCTCTGAAATGGTACATTAGTCTGTGGCCATGATAATTTTACATTGCTTGGCTTAAAATTAATAATTGAGCATGGTTCACATGACTGACACTTTAATTCAATATCTTGAGACATTGAAGGCCACCAAAACAATTACCTTGCTAACATTTTTGTTCTAACTACCCCTGGGTGACCCTCATGTAATTAAACTAAGGACAACTGCTTGACACTTTTGAGGTACGATTAAATGAGATCCAAACATTATGCATTCATCAAGAATTGACAGACTATGTCTTAATTTGAAATATGGTAACAAAGCATTATCTTTCATATGATTAGGCCATCCTAATTTAGTAAACTTAACAACTTTACTTAATACTGGATCACACTTGGTTTCCATTGCCACTTCCACATAGCTCACAGGATGATCATAAGTAGCTATACTTCCTTCACAAACTATTGAATTGACAGGCAGTCTTGACAAAGCATCAGCATGACAGTAATTCACTTTTCCTATGTTCTATATTATAACTATAATTTTCCAAAATCAAGGCCCAATGCTGTAAGCGGTGAGCTGCTAATGTTGGTATATTCTTTGATGGGTGTAATATATGCCTGATGGGTGCATTATCTGTGATAATAGTAAACTGCCTACCCCATAAATATTTATGAAACTATGTCACAGCAAAAATAATTGCCAGGGCTTCCCTGTCTAACTGAGAATAGTTTTGTTGCACTTTTGTTAATGAACAAGATGCAAAAGCAATAGGTTTCTCAATGTGTGAACTCCCATTATTTTTATCAATAATATGACACAACACAGCTCCCAATCCAACAGGACTTGCATCACTATATAACACTATTGGCTTAGATGGATCATAGTGAACAAGGACTTTACTATTTACTAGCTTATGCTTTGACATTTCAAAAACTTCTTGATGTTCCTTTGTCCACTCCCACTTAGACTTTTGCTCTACTAATTGAGGCAATGGTTTTATGAATGTGCTAAGATTATCTATGTAACCATGGTAAAAATTTAATAATCCTAAAAATGATCTCAATTCTTTGGTATTGCTTGGTGACTTTGCCTTAACTATAGCATCCACTAAGGACGGGCTCGGAGACCTGCCTTCTGCCGAGATAACATGGCCCAAATATTCTACACTTGGAGCAAACCAAATGCATTTATCTAAATTGACCCTAATGTTTCTGAAATTATTCTGAATGTTATACGACAGTATTCAAAGTTTTAAAAAGATTAAATCATATGCTGATTTAATCTTTTTAAAACTTTGAATACTGTCGTATAACATTCAGAATAATTTTAACCTTTGCAAAGAATGTCATCGATGTAACAACAGGTGTTTTCAATGCCTGTTAAGACCTGGTCCATAACATTTTGAAAAATTGCTGGTGCTGATGCGACTCCATAAATTAAACGTGTATATCTATACAATCCTTTGTGAGTGTTAATTGTTAACAGTTAACTATCTTTAGAAGCCAGTAGTTGGGTATATGCGTCAGATAAATCCAGCACTACAAATACTTTACCTTTTGCCATGGTGGCAAATACATCTTCTGCTTTAGGTAGTGGGTAACAATCTATTTTTAAGTTTGGATTAATAGTTTTCTTGAAATCTACACATAATCTGTATGAACCATCAGACTTTTTTATTGGGACTAAAGGTGATGCCCATTCTGAATGTTTGACTTTATAAATTCCTTCTTTCTCTAGCTTATCTAATCCCTTTGAAACAGTATCTACAATATTATATGGTAATGAATAAGGTTTTTGAAAAAGTGGAGTACAATTTTCTTTCAGACATAATTTAGCTTCAAAACCCTTGATACATGTATCACTATTTTTAATGAAAACATTAGGAAACAAACTTTTGAACTTTTGTACTATATTTAACACATTCTGACTACTGACACTAAACTGATTTTTATTTAGCATTATCATATCTGAGACGCATTGATCTTTATCCAAACCATTGACCAACATTGACTGATCATTCATTGTTTGAGACGGGCTTCGAATAATTTTTGACTTGTGACATTGAGACTCACTGCTTGACATAACACTGAAATTTTTAGTGACAAAACTATTTCTCCAATTAGGGCACAGAATATCTAACCAATCACGACCTAAAAGTGACACAAAATGTTTCTCTTCAGCACATACAATAATAGGCAATTTCTTTTTACAAAAAGTGACATCAACAAAAATTTTACCTGCGCAGCGAATAGGGCCAGACACAGAGTTTAACTTAATTTTAGTTGGATTTAGGTAATATTCATTTTCAAAATTATTTTTATAGCATGGGTACGACATTATGGAAATTGCAGCACCTGTATCAATCTCCATTTCAATTATTTTTTTACCTATTTACACATTTACCAATTGAGACTTATTGCAACTTAAACTATTTACTGTCAGAAGTTTAATCTTCATACAACATGAACAATCTAACTCACATGGTATACACTGACACTGACTGACACACACTGACTGATCAGATTCACTCATATTTACATTGCTGATTAGTTCATCTGCTACTATGCTTTCCTCACTGTATGAGTGACATTCTCTACTGTTTGACTCCGACTGAAGTACTCCATGAACATTTGCAGACTGATTAGACCGACACTTTCTTGATGTATGCCCCACTCTGCCACAAATATAACAATTCCAATTCCTTGCTGGACAAGTGTTTGGATCGTGCCACCTACTACATCGGTAACATTCTTTTTTAGTATTGAATGGCCTTTGAGTGGACAGACCTCTTTGACCAAACTGACTTCGACTGGACTGAACTTGTTGACCAAACTGACTTCGACTGGACTGACTTTGTTGACTGAACTGACTTTGACTGAACTGAGGTTCTTGATTATATTGATTTTGTTGGTGAGGTCTAGATGACTGACTAAACTGCCCTTGTGGTTTACTTTGGCCATACTGTTGACTTTATGGTGACCTTGAATTTTATTTATATCCAATAGACTTTCAGTTTCCAAACTAAGTCTTTTTAACTGTTCTTCAATTGCTTCCTCTTGTTGAACAATTTTAGAGATTTCTGCAAAGCTAGGTTTCTCTAACACAAGTAACTTCCTCTGAACTTGTTTGTTTCTCAAGCCATAAATGACTTGATGAACACAAGCTTGATCCATGTATGAGCCAAAATCACATTTTGCAGCCGCCATTTTAACTGCCGTTACAAACATAGACATTGACTCAGTGTTTTGTTTTAGATTATGAAACAAGTATTTATTTGTAGAGTCAAGACCCGCGGGCTCATACTTTTCTTTAAGCAACTTTGATAACTCTGCAATGTTTTTTACTTTCGGTAGCTCCGGCATACATTTTTCATGCAAAAAATTATAATGGCGGGCGCCGATCACGGCGAGAAACAAAGCTTTCCTTTTTGTCGACTTCGACTCATCTTGAATGTCGTTAAGATTGCAAAAATTATCAAATTGCTCGAGCCAGCTACTAAAACTTTGGATGGTTTCATCGAAAGGTTCCACTTTGCCCAAGGTTACCTTAAATGATTCTTTTGCCGTAGATGCGGTCGCCATCCTCGTCGCCAATATCGTGTTTTTGTTTTGATGGTAGTGAAATAACAACAGGAAGGATAAACTTACAGACTTTACTTTAATAATTAAACAGTACAGACCAAAGAACAATATCAATTGTACACAGAGACTTAATAACGACTAAAAGGACTAGCACCTAGTTTTTCTAGACAAAGACTATCTTCTTGTGTGAGGTGCAGTGTTGCCAACAACATGTTACAAAATACACCACAGCATTATCTTGAATTTTGGCGGCTTAGATGTAGAAGGCGTGCTCGGGCGGTAAGCGATGCAGTGGCGAGCACGTGGTGGCACGTGGTATTTCCACGCGGCGGAATGCAGTGGATACAGCGAAGATACAGCGATGGGGACGAGAGAGTAGCTCGTCAAAGATGGTGGCGAGTTAGACCTGGGAGATGGTGCGGGCTCACGCTTCAGAGCGGAGGCTGACCGTCGACCAACGGGATGATGGGAGTTTGAGTCAGTGACGATGTAGGTGCGGGCTCTCGCTATAGAGCGGACGCTGACTGTCGACCTTGTAGTGTGGTGCAGCTGATGCGGGTGTTAGAATTTATGTGGACTGTATGTAAAGGGCTGATTTAAATAAAACTTTAAGAGCTGAGGTGCGTGCTTCTTTAATACGCCATTGAAAGAGAGCGATACAATGTTGCCAGTACAAAAGGACATAAAAATATAAACAAAATTAATGTTGGGTTGCCAACATATTGCCAGGACAGCTTAAGATAATTACTTAGTTTATATATCTGAATATAGATTGAAAACAAACGTTATTCTACATTATAATAATAAAAATAAACATTGAATTTAATTTTAAACAATTATTTTTCCATATTTTATAATTATTTACTTTACAAAATGGTCTAAATCGAAGTGGTTGGTCTAAATGAAACAATTACAATATTATATAGGAAACAAAAACAAATTTGTGTTATACAATGGTCTAACCCAGGGGTGTCCAAACTAGATGGGACCCAGGGCCAATAAAAAAGACTCAATACATTGGTGGGCCGCAAAATATTTATAAAAATAAAATACTGGTAATAATACGTAATATCGTTATTTTATTATCTACTTTTTCATTAATTTGTCTTTCACAATTCTGTCAACATCAACCTCAATACTAGTGGTAGCTAGGCGCAGTGCATGTTTAAGTGAAGTATCTGTCAATGAAGACCTGTATTTCGATTTAATAAACTTCATTGTTGAATATGCACTTTCACAAAGGTAGGTACTGCCCATCATCGAGCCCATTTTTTGCCCGAAATTCGTCAGTTTCGGGAAACGTTCAGCGAGGAGCTTAAAAAAATCAATTCCTGTTTCTGTTCTGCCCTTGTAAAAGGGGTCTGATTGCAGATCACACAGTTCCAGTTGATAATCAATCTTCACACTCGCAACTGCGATCGTTAATGGATGAGTAAAGAGAGCTATATCACTCTCAATTTTTTTAAAATCTGCAAAACGCCGCTCAAATTCGACGATTATTTCGTCCATGTATTTGAGGTGGTCCAAAAAATTACATTCTTCAAAATTTTTCATCTCTAAATAATGTTCTTTACAACTTGAAAAAAAAAGAAAAATCATTTTGTTGTAGAGACGTTTTGAACAATTTCAGTTTACTTCTGAATCCATTCACATTTCCGTACATGTTGGCTATATTGAGGTTTTTACCTTGCAATTTTAAATTTAATTCATTCAAGTGTTGCGTCATATCAGTTAAAAACGCAAGATCAGCCAGAAACTGAGGATCTCGCATTTTATCTTGTAGTTCAGAAGTGTCAGATGATATCTCATTTTTTAGAAATAAAGGTATTTCTTTTCTTAAGGCGAAAAAGCGTTGCAAGCACTGGCCAGCACTTAGCCATCTGATTTCCGAATGCAATAGTAAATCTCCATAGTTTGCATCGATTTCACTTAAAAAGTCTCTAAATTTTCTATGTGTCAATGCCCTGTTTCCACCTCTAATCAAATTGGTTATCCTTATAACAACTTTCATAGCATTCATTTGACGCAAAGATTTTCCACACAAGGCTTCCTGATGTATAATACAATGCAACAACGGGCAATCAATGCCATTTTGTGTTAGAAGTCCCGCGAATCCTGTCACTGTCCCGGTCATAGCTTTTGCCCCATCGGTCACAATACAAGAACACTTACGAAATCCTCCATATTCTACTATAGTTTTGTTAACCGCTTCAAATATATCACTGCCTTTAGTTATTCCATGAAATGGTATTAAATCCAGCATTTCTTCCGTGATTGTAAAATCTTTGGAAATGCAACGTATAAAGATTATTAATTGACTGACATCGGTCTGGTCGGTACTTTCATCCAAACATATTGAATAGTATTCGCAATCTACAAAGTAATCACATATTTTTTTTGTAATATAATTACCCATGTCCTCTATTCGTCGCGCCACCGTTTGATGAGATAATGCAACAGATTCAAACTTTTCCGCTAATTGCGGCTGCATAAAGCGTTTAGCCATTTCAACTGCGCATTTTTTTATTAAAACTCCATCACTAAATGGTTTTTTTGCTCTGGCTAATTGTAATGAAACTTCATATGAGGCAGCCAAGCTTTGTTCATTCTCAGTACTTACTTTTGAAAACATACTTGTTTGCTGTATTAGTTTTTTTTTGTACTCAGCCACCATAACTTTTCTTGCTTCACCGACATATTTTTTATACTTTTCTTCATGTAAAGAAGTATAGTGCCGCTTAACATTATATTCTTTACTTACAGATAAAACTTGCATACAAATCAAACACTGAATTTTATTGTTATTGTTGGAGATAAAGTAGTCTAACTCCCATTTCGCATTGAATGTACGATTTTCTTCACTTAACTTCCTCTTCTTTGTAGACATGATGAAAAGTTCAATATACTCAAACACAAAGCGAACAACGTAATACCAAACTTTAAAATAATGTAAAAGTCTTTAATAACCTGAGAGTAACCTTGCGCAATCAAAACTTACATTGCGTTGAATGACAAGTGACAAACAAATGCCCAATGAACGATGCGCGGTAGGTACCTATTTTGAGTTCGGGGAATTCCCCGAATTCTCGAGTCAATAGTGATGTGAGCGACGTGATCGAACATACCCCAAAACGTTTGAATTTCGTCGCGAGAAAAATAGTTAATAAACTAAAGAAAGATAATGAACTAAAATCTGAATAATAATTGCTTTTATACAAAATGTGACAAGAAATAAATAAAGTAACTAAGTTAAAGCTATTATTAATTAAAATAAATATAGTTTAAAAAAACTAAAAAACACGCTTTTAAATAATATCGAACTAAAAACTTCAAAATAATTTTTAAAATAAGCTTAAAGCAATAATGAATGAAAAATGATAGTATTATTGTAAAAAAGCGTCGGGCGCACGATATACGAAAAATATGGCACAAAGCGCCCACGCTTTTTAACAATAATACTATCATTTTTCATTCATTATTGCTTTAAGCTTATTTTTAAAATTATTTTGAAGTTTTTAGTTCGATATTATTTAAAAGCGTGTTTTTTAGTTTTTTTAAACTATATTTATTTTTCACTTTTTAGTTTCGTATGCTACAAAAGCGTGTTTTTTTAGTTTCTTTAAACTATATTTATTTAATGGTAGTTTCTTTATTACCGACTATGGTTCTAACAGGTAACTTTTATTCCGGAGAGGGAGCCTGAGAAACGGCTACCACTAGGGCCGAGGAAGGCAGCAGGAGAGTTACATACAAGCAAGCAAGCAAGCAAGCAAACAAACATACAAGTGAAGTTAATATAAAAGCGTGTTAATAAAGTATTATTATATGCAGTGGGTACACCTACAGACCTCTTTGTAGTCGGTGTAACCGAACCGGGCTTTTTTTTGAAGTCGGTTAAAAAAAGGTTCAATGGGCCGCAAAAATCTAAACCGCGGGCCGTGGTTTGGACAGCCCTGGTCTAACCAACACAGATGTTGTATGTTTTTAACACAATTATAATGTTATTTATGTAAGTAAGTCTAAATTATATGCTAACACTAATACAATGTTATGTAACTACATCTAATCTTATTTTTTACACTTTTACAATGTTTGTAAGTATATATTTAAGTCCTTAGGACAAGTGTTAACGTCGATCTGAGACTTGTGACAGCGGTTCCGGTATTCAGATCTTTGGGTATCTACGGACGAGATCCCACTTCTGACACCAATTTGTTAAGAGACCTGCGCTAGTTGTCTTTTTTAAAAAAACTACACTTAACTACACACTATTTAATTTGGCAAAGAGAACAAATAACTTTACAATTTTGACACACTGACTTCCCGATTTACTCGGAGCGATGCTTTGACCGCTTTTCGCGAGCTCCAGAAACTAACTGACTATAATTCGAAATAATAAAATAATGTAGAAAAATGCATGTTGACAATTTAGTCGCAATGAAAAAATACGTGAATATATAAAATGTTTGATCATCCATTGTTATTTGGTAAGTAGGGTTATAACAGAACGAATCTCTTTCCCATGCTTCCGTATGTTCTGGGAGGATCTATTGTTCCTATTCAAAGAGCCTGTATTACCTGGTCTTCTACCTCGACCTTGTCTACCTCGCCCTCGCGAAGAACCTCTGGTGTGCGCTCGTGAAGCTCTCCCGCGACCCAAAGTTGAGGTTAAAGGAGAAGGGATTGGCATAGATGGAGATTCAGTGCATTCTGGATCTGAGACATTCTCATTTTTGCTAGATTCATCAGAAGATTGACTTGCTTTGATTACCAACCTTGTTTCGATGATATGTGGAATCACCTTCGGAGTCATCAGATGAGAAATCGCACTCTGAATCATTTACAATATCTAAAACTGAAAAGAAAATAATAATAATTTAACAACGTATGTCATAGGTATGTGTGTAGGACATCAAAATAAATAAATAAACTCAGATCACACCCAATGTCATGTGGATAGAACATCTAAAAGTAAGGTTACGCAGTGAAGAAAACAAAAGAGGTTAGATCAAAAATAACGCTTAGTTACAATCAATTAGTCCCTAATTATTAGAAAACAAACGTAAAACTTGAATAGTAATAAAGGATTTTAATTATATTTATCGATTACTTACTTTGTTCCTCCCGCAAATTTCTGCGCCTGCGATGTTTTTACATTTTGCGGCGAAAGTGTCAAATCCATTGAGTACATTATATACAACGGAAATAGAGAACAGTCTTCGTACTTTTTTATGATAACAGGTATGTAGCTCCATCTATCTCCCTGACACGAAACCTTGTTAGCATTTTAAAAACCGTGTACGATGTACGGTGAATATTTTGTAATTTTCCATAGTTGTGTGATTTGTTGAAGAAATAAACTACATAATCATAAAATTAATAGATCTAGTCTATAAATTTTATGACCAAGTAATTTATTTTTAACAAATCGCACAAATAAATAAAACTATTGGAAAAAGTAAAGAGCAGAGGTATTAGAAAATAAAACATGTTTTAATTTATTTCTTTTTTATTTTTAAACATTTTTATGATAAATTTCTGCTTGATTCTGTAGCCAATCGTTAGTATCGTCTCACTCTGATAAAAAAATAGTACGTAATTATACAAAAAAATTGTCAGAAGATTACCTTGAGTTGGACATTTGGCTTCAATCAATATGAAAATCAATTAAAATATTCATATAGGATATTAAACTTTCACTTATATATTTTTTTTTAATTATTGTGTAGAAAATACTTGAATTTGTGATATTACTTCAATATTTTTTTCACTGGGGTAACAAAGTCAACCACGTCCAGCATACTCTTTGTATTTTAAATATTCATTATTTTTGTTTTTATGAAATAGAGTATTATTACAATGGTTACAATTTTTAAAAACGATTTCTATATATATTTTTAAAAGAAACCACTTACATACGTTAGAGAAGCAATCTCTTTACAATTTTTTTTCTTTTCCTCTAAATGCGTTGTTTCTATTAGGAAATGCCCCATTTCTATTTGATCGACGTTTTTGGCAATTTTTACCCCAGGATTTAAGATAAAAGCCTGCAAGGACTAACAAAAATCTTCCTCACAATTTGATCCACTCGCATGTACACTGGACAAATTATTGACTAGTAAGGCGGTATAGGCCGATTAGAATGCGGCTGGACTTGGGTTGTTGTTTCGGCAACCATGGCTCCTGATGGACCCAAAAAAATTTTCAAGAGGGCCTTGATCGAAGTGTCTGGTCCACAATGATGAGATGTTGAAATCTCTAAATTTTTTAACTAATAACTGTAGACCTTCAATGGTCCAAATAAAATTAGATAAATTTGGTACACTTTTTGATTTGCTATCGTTGTCAATAAATTTCATATTATTCATATTTTTTTTTGTTTCATACCACAACTTGTTATGCGCAGATGTGGCAGTTAACGCACTGAGGTATGGTTTCCCATGTTTGTTTTTCTTTCCATAGCTAGCATTTAAGCTATGAAATAGCTCATCAAAAATGATTAAAAGATCAGCAGTGTCCTTGCATTCTGCAGGTAATATTCCTTTCTCTGAAAATAAAAATAATAAATGTTATTGTTATCCAAGATTTCAAAAACTCGAATTTGAATAATTGTCACACAAAAAAAATATCCCATATTGAGAGCCACAGTTTGGCTAAAAATCTGACTAGCAATGACTAACACAATAATGCTATAAAATTTGGAAGTACACTACACGACTACACATACATAATATTTGTATTGTTTTGGATTTTACAATTTTACAACGCACAGCAGCGCTACCTGTGACCATGAATTACTAATGTATAATACAACTAACTTCAAAAGCTACTTTCCCTTCATGGTTTACAATAAATAATAGCCATTATAATTTAGTTGTTTCATTTTACAACATGTAACGCGTCATCGGTAGGTAGATTGTAGAGCCTGGTAGTTGTGATTTTTTGCTGGAAAAACTTGTTAGAACCTCCCTGTTCTTTAATCAGGTCTAAAAGTTGTCTAAAAGTTGTGTCACCGAAAGCGGATTTGTATGTAAGAGTTCATTAAGCGTTTTATTCTGTGGTTTATAAATGCTACGCTTGTGTTGTAAAATCTCTGCTCTTTTTCGAAATTTCATCGATTTTGTTTATGACCTTGGCTTAAACCAGTGCCTTTTCAGGGAGAGGTTCATAGTTAGCCAGGTCATCCATGGTTGTACGATCCATGACTTGCAGATAGCCAAACACGCTAATTAATAAAGTTGAAGCTTTGAATGATTTCGTTAGGATACTCATAGCGACAGAATAGGCGACGGCGTAGGGCGCGCAGCCGACAGCGCAGGCTACGCAGGCGTCGGGGTAGGTTGCGCATCCGACGGCGAAGGCTGTGCAGGCATCCGACGGCGAAGGCTGCGCAGGCAGCCGACGGTATCCATAAGGCATCCCTAATTTAATATGGATATTTTCTCCCCGTATGAGGTTGCAAGTCTGCCATCCTGGGAGCGGCCATTCGCAATAAGATTATGCACCGTCTTCAAATCTACAATAAATAAAATTAAAACTGCTTACTTCGAGAGTTCGGAGTCAGCCATCGAGCCAACTTCGTGATTCAATCAACTTATATTACAACACTTCGTTATGTAATTTTTAAGATATGTATATACTTTTTTTTTCTTTAGACACAGTGCTCACAGCTAAATTCATAAAGTACTGACTGGACAAGCTAACCGGCGGTGACACCCGCATTATAACTTTGTTGGGAAAAATGTTAAAGAAATGTAGGGTAGACACACTGCAAACGCGTAAAATTCAAGGGAGTAATCTTACAGTGGATTGAACATAGGCTCGAACACCGAAATACCTTTGTACAGTCGAACAAATTGAATCATGACCCACCTTATGATCATTTTCCTACAGTCGCTCTATACAAAGTAGGTTGAAATTCGCTTGAACATACATTTCCTAAGTAGGTAACGAACCTGTTATCAATTTATGAGACACTGACAGTCACTGACAAGGCTATTATCGCTATGATAAATAGTCAATAGGCAATAATCAAATACTCGGAGTAATTTGAGTATTGCACGAAAAAGTTTTTACGAAAATCGGCGAGACTGACGATTTGTTTATATGTCTTAGATTTTTTATTCAATTCAATTTTGTTTTATGGTTTTTTTTTAACTTTTTCAGACTACTACTTGACATCTGACACATAACGTCAATTTATTTTTAAAATTATAATAGTTTTTCTCAGTAGTGAAAAGAGTTTAGATTATGAACGACATCTTATTTAAAATTCCAATTGAGACTTTAGTGCAGTGATAACAAAGGTTAAAATTGCATAGATCTCTGACCAGTAATGACGCTTTTTATTCATATTTAAAACGTACTAAGTGCAACACGCATGATAGCGAAGAAAACCTAATTTATGATTCTAAAGGAATGTGAAATGATCGGCCAAATGGATCATGATTCAATTTGGTCGACTGTACCTTTGTATATTTTCTATTTTGTCAAAAATTAATTGTAATTCCTTTTCTGCTGTTTGTACCTTTAGTTAGCATTTTTTCTTCTCTTCTAGAATGTGTCCGCTATTTGTCAAGTGCAAAAGTACATCCAAAAATTTACCACAAAATTTTAGAATGAAACATGTTTTTTATTTTTTTTAGTTATGTACTATGTAGTAATCTTTTTCTTCGTGATTGTACTTTATGCAAAATGAACATTGTTTGTATTTATTTTTTAAATAGCAATGTTTGTCAATGTGATTTGACTTTTTACATATGGTACATTATGTTTATCATGGTATTGCTTTTCTTTGTCTTCGTTTCAGCCTTAAATGCTATACTTGTAGGGAATCTTCTGCAGAGTATTTGTTCTTCAGTGTTAAGTCTCGCTATGAGATTATTTAGGGATCTTTCTGGCAATGGGGTTGATTCCCATGCAGTTACAAAATAGTTGTATTTTGTAGTAATGTTGAAATATTTTTCAAGATTACCATGTCTTACCTTTTCACCTAATGAATTTGATTTATTGCTCTTTTCGAATCTCTTTAATTGTGGAAAAAATTTTCGTTTTCAACGCCACGCCACTGAGCAGCTACAGACGCGAAATCAGCAGCGATTGGTGGATGTATTGGAGCGACAGACATTCGCTTGGTTACGACAAAGCCAAGCCATGCAAGACTTGGTTAATAGAATAAATATTGCAAACTAATAAATCATTTTTATTAAATCATGGGTTTATAGCGTCGTTCGCTTGTTTACGTCTAGGATTTTCGAAGCCCTATTTGAGTCTCACAGACAGACACACAGATAGACAGACAGACACGTCAAACTTATAACACCCCTTTTTGCGCCGCAGGTTGATAAATAGTGTATGTTACATGCTGTGAACGATAAAATAGGGTATGTACTTAGGGTATATTATATTAAAAGCTGGTAGATTTTGAAAAAAACTGTACTTGTGTCTCATAATTTTAACTGAACCCATTTTTGTGTTCTTTGACCCAGACAATACAGTTTCACTGTTTTTTTAAAGATGATAAAACTCAAACCCCTATACCCTCTCTTAAGGATGACATTTCAACATTTTGAATTTTATATACAGATACTTAGGGACGTGCACGCCACAATTGGTTAACTAGTTGTTGTCGACATAACCGTGCAGTTGCCAAACTATTAACTGATCTTTGATGAGAGTTCCCCAAGAAATCTGAAGAGAGTGTATTTTCTTCCTGTATGTCACATTGGGCTATATTTGGTGCAGCTAATCCTGCACGGTTGCAAATATTTTGGAGCACAGAACATGCAACTACAATTTTTGCAACCATAGCAGGATCATAATGCAAGAACTAATAAACATCTGAATCTTCCTTTCAATATGCCTAGTGTTCTCTCCACACTATTGCGAGCTGATGTATGGAGGTTGTTATAATATTCTTCAGGAGAACCAGGCTCAGGTTTACTAAAGGGAGTCATAAGGCCTTTGTGCATATCCAGAATCCCCTAGAACAAATAATTCAAACTTTACAACAAACTTTCTTACCAATAATAACAAGAAGAAACAAGAAGTACCAATAAAAGTATCAATATAACATCTAAGTACTAACCGAGCAAAAACACAACTTCTCCATTATTGTGAAGGGTTTCTAAATGATATTTAATTACGCTACTCGAAAACACAAAACTATCATGAGTAGCCCCTCCAAAAGTCGTATCCAGATGTAAAATGTTTAAATGAACATCATTGATCTGAATATTTTTTTTGTATAAATATAATTTTAACCACATAATTATATGTTTAAGTAATTTTTCATATTTTTATAATCACAGTTTACATCACATCAAAGACTTACTATAAGAACATTTCGAGCATGATAGCCCTTTTTTTATTTTTTTTTATGTAAGATAGGCAGAACGTTTGGCCACAATCTCACCTGATGTGAAGCGAAGATGAGGCCTAAGATGGTACACGCTCGCCTAGAAGATGCTTGTTCACTCTGGCCTTAAAGATACGACAGTAGTAGCGCTCCTCATTTTCCTGGGGTCGGATCATGGACACAAGAGTACCATCAATACACCCTATTACTCGCGGAATGTGAAACTTCTCATAAAACCTGTATAGAACTCGTGCAAGTTAGAATGTAACTATGCAGCAATTTTTAAATAATCAACATAACCATTTACTTACCTTTTTTTGAGATACTGTCTCTCATTACTATTCTGAGGAAAACGAATATATTTTTTTATTATATCCCTATTGTTTAGAGCATCTACCACTTGGTGTATAGCTCTAGGTGCACTTGATTATATAAATTTCTATATTCCGGGTTAGTATTTTCTGGTAGCTCCCTGTTGCCAAAAATGACAACGTACATAACATCTGGAGATAAGGGAATTGGTTTACATACTATTATAAGTTTGGCGTTATAGCCGCAAATAATTTTTCTCACATTTGGACGTACCTTTTTTCTTCTAGTTATACCTCCAGAGCGACGATTTACAGGCATATTTGGTTTCAAATCTTGTTCTAAAATATAAATTAAATCTTCGGATAATCTATATTGTCGGATAAAATCAGTTTCCCTGGAAATTACACTAAAATTTCGAATTTGGTGTACATGTCGACGCTTCGCCATATATTACCAACCTGAATCGAGCTTTCAGCATTCCTATGCACCGTTCTACAAAAGATCGTACAGAGACATGGAGGTCTGTATAATAGGCCTCTGCAGACCCGGAGACAGCATTCAGAACTGGTGCAATATAGTTGTCATCAAGGGATATCCTGAATCTCCTACAGAAATAAATATTATTATTTAGTAACTGCCTTGACTAAATTCTATTATAAATTTTAACTTTAAGCAATGATGCCAGTTAATAGAATGCTTACCTTACATATAACATAAACATAACATAGAACATCTTCGTGTTCTTCTTCATATAATCTCTCAATAACTCCCTTGAGAATGTTTCCCTCCCACACTCTACTATCATGGGTAGACCCTGGATAACTTGGGTCTACACCCATGATATTTAAATCAGAGTCGCACATCTACAAATAGTAAAATATAGGTCTCACTCAACACTTATTTATGTTGTGTAGAATTAGCAAAAAAATGGTACATTGGCGTTCAGACTTCCATTTAAATTAAAGCATTAATGTGATTTACTATTATTTACAATTAAAACATTCAGAAAATGATACCCCTTTCTGTTTATGAAACGCTCTTCGTTTTGTGAGAGTTTTACAATGGCCACATGGGTGCCATCAATACACCCCAAAACCCCTGGCATTTTTGAAACTGGCTCTGTAGAAACTGGAGTAAAAATCAAACATTCAATTTAGCTAAGGTGCTGCTAAAAAATAACAATAAAAATGGGATGAAGTAATGAAACTTTTTTTCACCTTCTTTTTATATCCTGTCTTTTACTTCTTCTGAAAGGAAATCTAATATATTTATTTATGATGGCAGGCTTATTAAAGGCCTCTGTAACCTCCTTTAAAACTTTGCTCACACTGGCTTGTGATATTGGATGGTCCTTACAATCTCCAACCAGTGTCTGGTAGGAGCCAGTCGCATAAAAGGACAATGCGATTAATATCTGAAACACACCTACTTATTAGAAACTACCAAACACAATAGGCAGAAAAAAATATTATCATATTTCTAGTATGAATTAGAATTAGGATAGGTACACAAACACTTACTTTTGTCTCCACATCTATACCATCCGATCAAAGAGGGGCGGGTATGTGAGGTCGGAGCTCTTCTACCTGCCCGGCACATAACAAGGTTGACAGGCGATAGCGCTTGATAAATTTTGTCTCGGACAATCAAACAATGTCTGCAAACACGGTCTTGCTGCACCATTCTGCCTAAGGGTGGATGCTCTATCCACAGCTACGTCTACCTCGTGAGCGGCTTCAAATAGATTGAGATATAGACCGAGCATTGTGATCTTTTAAATTTAAAACAGGTCAGAGGCTGACGTAAAAGTTGCTCGGCATCAACTTTATCAGAAACGTTCATTTAAGTATAGTAAATACGTTCCTAGCGTTACGGTTAAGGTTAAAAACGCTGTCAAAAAATAGCGCGATACCTTAAAATTTCAGAAAGTTCAATCGATCGCTTCTTCGACGTATAATCCAAAACATAGCTGAAACGTCTCCATTTATAAGTTTACCGCGATACGAAATGTGCTCAACGGAGCGTTTTTGATTTTCATTTTGGTTCGGTAAATACGTTAAAAAATAGCCTAGTTGAACTAGCCCCAAAATTTTCTTATGAATAAAAATTATCATACTAATGGCTAATAGCACAAAACTTTCGCGCTTTGGAGGATCCTACAGAGTCAAGATAAGATAAGCACTTAACAGATTTAGCTATGACTGTAGAAGTGGCAGTTGACATGGACTGTGAAAAACAATACGGTTTGTGTATAGCAGAAACACTGTCCTTGAGTGCCATAAATAAAAATGTTAAGTTAGCAGTTTGTTCGGAAGATGTTACGCTGAAAGAAAATGGGTGAAAGCTTCTGTCACGATCAGTTTTTCCAACGATGAGTACTGAAAAACCCTGCCAGATTAGTTTGTGGGTTGCATCAGCATGAATAATTTCACAATTGCATGCAAGGCTCAGTAGGTATTTCGTTGATAACATGAAACGAAAGTAAGGGTTTTTATCATCATCAGAAACTTCGAAGGAAACCACAACGGCAGTTTGCCCATCTTCAGAAATTTGTGAGTGAGATTAAGCCATACTTTCAGTTTTCCTAGGCTAATGGTAGACGGTCCGTACTTTTATTGACGAAGTTTGGCCAGGCAATTTTTAAATTGCGTCTTAGATGGTACATTTATTCCTTCTTTTTTTGTTAAGGCATTCACAATTGCCTTTGGTTTCAGTTTGAGTTCAACTAGTTTATCTATTTCATTACGGGTTTCCGCGGACATACCACGTGCCGTAAGAACTACAGACGAATCATGGTCGTGTCTCTCTTTCGTCCGATATAATAACACTTCGTCTGACGAGGCATCAAATAACAAATGAATTGCTGCCGAACACTGAAATCCTTGCCATTTTACTTCATTGCATCGATAGTATCTTTTTACGCCTTCTTCAGTGTTGTTTACCTTTTGAAAAGACCACACGCTTTTGTTTTTATTAAACATTTCGGCATCTCGAATATTTGAAAATTAGGCGCATAAAATTAGCTTACCCTGAACATAATTCGAAAACTCGTTCATTATATTATTTGATCGGATATTTATATTAAGTATCAAATATTATTAAGATATGTGATGTAAAAAATTTGCGATCGTAGCCGTTTTTTATAAAAATCATGACATTTCGTATAATAAATAACTTTTTCATAAAAGCAAAATAGGTAACCAAATACCTTGTTAGTATAATTTTGAGGTGCATTTAAATGCTATCACTTAGTACCAAAATTAAACCGAAATCAAATTCACATGCGTGATTTTTTTTACAGTATTTATCTGATCTCAATAGATAAGCAAAAATTATAACTATGATGGTTGAAGCTTATTATACTTTTTTGCGTCATTTTAGCCATTTTAGACAAAAATTTAACATTTATTTTTTACGTTTTAGAAATAATGTATATCTCAGTAGTTAAAAATCGTAACTATGAAATGTTTGTTTAATAATAAGTTTTGGTGTACTACAATTGTGTTTTCATCAAAATTAAACACGTTGATGTCACGCTTATGAAATAGCAAATATAATTGAAAATACGCGCAAGCAAGTAGTAGAGCGGGATGCACGCGGTGGGTGCGGGGCG
Source organism: Nymphula nitidulata (assembly GCA_947347705.1). Lineage (NCBI taxonomy): Eukaryota > Metazoa > Arthropoda > Insecta > Lepidoptera > Crambidae > Nymphula > Nymphula nitidulata. The sequence goes on from OX374636.1 coordinate 17,064,620, forward strand.
GGATGAGAGCGCGGCGCACGACTAGATTCTGGCAGGCTGGCGGCCGTATATTATTAGGCCGTAAATTTGTTTTTATATAAAATCAATCACCTTGCTTTTAAGACCTTGCTAATAAGACCTACTTTATCTATGTATTCTGTGGACCTGCAGAGTCTTTTTAAAGAACCACAGCAACATAGAATCACTTATCATTTTTATAATTTGCTTGTTGTCACCTACATATTTTTACTGAAAAAAACTATAATAAAACTGCGAGCTTGTAATAGGTACCTACGTCATTCCACGAAAATCGTTCATCTCATTATGAACAATTTAGTTATTATCAATCTAACCAACATAATAATTCAATGAAATGTTCGCCCTAGTCAAACTAAAGTCAATAAATAGAATACAAATTTACAAAACAACTGAACACTAAACGGAAGACAGATTTTAAAGAGTACAGGATAAGGTCAACATTCCTATGTTACAGAAACGCTCTACATTAATAATAATATGCCCTAAGTCGCTTAATTGTTTTCCCGTGCGGTCGCATCGCTAAGCAGTGAGGTAGGAACTGATGGTTTTTAGTGAGTATGCCATGCGGAAAGTCTCACATAACCCAACTGTGATCCCTTACCACAACTGGGTAGCTATAAAAGCAAAAAAAAGGTGTGGTAATTGAAACCCCTCTCCCTTTTGACCGATTGATCTGAAATTTAGTTTATACAGTATACCTTTATTTCTGATGACCAAACAATATACAATTATGTACATTCAATATCATTACAAATCCAAGATGGCCGCCACCACGAAATGGCCGATTACCTTTTATTTGTTATATTTAAAAAGTCTAATATCAATAGCCTACCACCGCAAGGTGACTATCTGGTTTACTTTAGAAATCGTCGGACTCTTGCCAAGTTGCCTTAAACCCGTCAAGAATTAGATTCCAGACATATGTAATAGATTTTTTCTTGGCTGGTGGGATAAGTAAAAGTGAAGCATTGGCTGTTAGCTTAGATGTAGATAATGCATTCGATCGGGGCTTGCACAGGGACGTTTTCTCGGAAATACCAACTTAAGTTGGTCGGTAGCTTCTTGCCTAGCAGATGTATAAAAGCCTTTGTTGACGGTAATTGTCCGGATCACATGGAAATTTAATGGTTTTGTCCCTGTACGGGTTTGTGTTGTCTCTTCACTGCACTGCATATCACTACATATCAATAATATGTTATTTATCCATTGACAATGTACTGCAACAATGTCCTCCACATTGTTATGCGGATGATAATACCCCTCGAACTCTGAAGGTCTAAGTATAGTGCAATATAGTCGCGGTCGATTTGTGTCTAAAGTCGAGAGTCTCTGTTTCGGGACGACTAAGCTTGGTTAATGTCGATCCCACTATATAAGACAAAAGTCTGCGCGTTTATCACTGAACCCCATTATGATGCTGACAGCAAAATTTCTTGATCCTATATCCCATTCCATCTTTGGAGTTAATAAGGTCGAGCTGGCTTGGTGAGCTCAATAGAGCGCATTGATACTTTTTTAGGGGCGAAGACAGTTACTGTGCTAACACAGTAACCTCCTGCGACTAATGGCAGGATCTCTGCTTTAGTGGACAGGGTACTTGCAACTCGACTAGACGGCCGTCAAGATGGAAGCCAAAGAAATAAACAGCTATACAAACGTTAGAATAGAACCTACTTAAGAAGGCAAAATCAAACACCGCTTTGAGGTCCGGATCTTTGACAATTCTCAAAGCGCGTCTTCGCTCCGCGTCAACAGATCTAGATGTTTCCGTCCTTAGGTGGCAGCAGTACACCACACAGGAATTGCTGTGTGAGCATGGATCGCTTGATAAGAAAAAATTTACATTATAACTCGATAAGATCTAATTCCGAAGAGAAGTACCGGCGCGCTCTATTAAGCAAAGCACACCAAGCTTCTTGGATGCTAGCTTGAGTTTATCTTATAAATGACAGCGGAACTGTACTTAAATAGAGATATCAACACCAAGGATTCCGATACTCTTAGAGACGGAAAGGGGTGTGTAAAGAAACTGTGGAGACACAGCGTATGGGTTTTTTTTAGCGCTAAACACGCAGACTTGAGTTTTAGTGGGGTAGAATTGGACTAAGTGCAGTCATCCCTAATTGGACGTTCTGATAAAAGAACTCTGGATTTCAAATACAATGCGACGGTGACTTTCCTTCACTGTAGACCGTGGGGTATTAGCATGATGACCCGTATGTATACTAGGCGTCACCAGTACTGTCGTCCGCATAGCTATGCGGTCCGCCAATAGACAGCATGTTATTGATATGTAGCAAAAACAGTGTTGGAGACAGTACCGAGCCTTGCCATGACAGTATCTCAGATAGCATGGACATTAACGCTGTCGTCCCAGTGTTAATGTCCATGCTATCTGAGATACTGTCATCAATTATTCTCTCTCTCTTATGCATCTTCTGCACAAAAAGCTAGCGACCTGTTTCCAGTTCCGATAAAACTGCTTCGCTACATCAAAGCTAATAGCCAATGCCTCACCTTGACTCTCAATGGCAAGAGCACAACGGTGTGTGAGGTACAGTCGAAGACATAAGTTGATGAACAGATCCAAATTTTCAAAACACATGCACAATGTAAAGTTTCATATGTCGCTGGACAAATTGTTGATAAAATCTCTGTGTACATTGAAGAATGTCAAAAGTTAGTAAACAATTTTTTATCAAAAGTTGATGGACTTACCAAATTTTCAAAACACCTGCATAATTTAAAGTTCCATATGTCGCTGAACAAATTGTTGATCCAATCTATTGTACAGTAGACAGCACATCAACCGTAACAGTTTGACCTTAAGCCCGCCCTTACTGCGTTCGTAATAGAGGCGGGCGGCTTTCGTAGTGCAACTGTAACACTTGATGTGCTGTCGTGTGTACATTGAAGAATATCAAAAGTTAGTGAACATATTTTATCAAAAGTTGCTGGATTTCATAAATCTACGTAATTTATTATTGATGGCAACGAAAGTCCATAAACACATACTTACAAAACACCTGCACACTATAAAGTTCCTATTGTTGCTGAACAGACAGTGCCGAGTTGAGTCATTTTTAGCCCCCGACGAAAAAAGAGGGGTGTTATAAGTTTGACGTGTCTGTCTGTGTATCTGTGTGTCTGTCTGTGGCATCGTAGTGCCTAAACGAATGGACCGATTTTGATTCGGTTTTTTTTGTTTGAAACCTAATGTGCCTGCGATGGTTCTTAGCTATAATTTATGAAGATCAGCTCAGGCGTTTGATGACTATCAGCACATTTTCTACATGATAATAACATAATAATAGAACATTTCGACATTGTAGGGTGGACGTTAGCTCATAAACGCAAATCAGATAGACTAGAAGAATTTCACAGGGATATCCCAAGTCCTAGGTGGCTCAGTGGTTAGAGCAGTCGCCCGGGATTGCGAAAGATCGCGGGTTCGATTCCCGCCTCAGGACGTGAAATTTTTCTAGTTTTATATTATTTTAATTACTAAAAAAAAATTAAATAGAGTTTTAATTTAATTAGGTCGGAATAGCTATGTAAAATATACAATGACGGGTAGGCTGACACCGACTCTTTTTCAACTTGGCTGATGCTCTCCCGTCTGTTTTCATATTATTGTTATCGTTATCATATTACTTAATCTATCACATTTTTTTTTAATTAAACTCTAGTCAGTAGGAATAGTACTTGACTAAAGCGTTGATTCTCTACTTGTATATAATTATATATATATAATTATCATTATATATTATATAAATTATAATTATATATGCCGTGTTTATTCTGTGTCTGATGCAGGCGTAGTCTATACCCCTTGCCTCTTTTCCTCTGCGATAAACGGTCTTTATTTTCTTAAATAATTGATTCTCAATTTAAATTTTACATGTCATAAAATTTGTCTAAAAAAATGAACTAAACGTAACTTATATTAGAGACAGACCTTTATATACACATAATAGGAAACATTATATTAAGTAACAAAGTGTCGAAATAATGCTGATTTTGGACTTCTTCGTGTAATTTGAGCGTACAGTGACTTTTGGATTATTTCATCAAGTTTTAGTGTCCAGCGACTTTTAATGTTAATTAAGTGATGGTAGTGTTTAGTGACTTTTGAAATTTTATGACGAACAAGGAGTTTTGAACATACCTTTGTATATTAACATAGGGAAAGTTCTTGTGTACAGTTAATTTTGTAGCTTTATTTTGTTTTGCGACTTATGTCTTTGACTGTACACTAGAAGACCACCCGTCGAGCAATCAAACTCGACAGAGAAGGAGTCTGCGTTCAAAGCGCAGAAAAGAGGTATAAGATCTATTTGTAAATTAAAGCAGACGGACAGCTGCCAGCCATTTTTTAGATCTCTACAAATACTGACTTTGCTCTGTTTGTACATTTATGAAGTTGTCATCTTTGTAAGAAATAACCTAAATCTATTTAGAAACTTCAGGAGTACTAGACATAAAAATAGGCTCTATGTTCCACCCAATAAAACTATGCTTTTCAATAGCAGTGTATTTTGTAAAGCGCCACTAATATACAATAAGTTGCCCTCTGAAATATTGAAAACTGTGAATTCTCATGCATTTAGACGCAAAGTAAAATAATTATTGATAAGAAAGGCTTATTATAGTCTAAAGGAATATTTTTCTGACAAGTAGTATGTTATATTAGGAAGTTTTTAAATATATTTGACTTGATATAATAATAATTGATGTTTGTAACCTAAATAATTTTGGAGTACCTACCTTGCTTTTACTATTTAATTGTGACCATGACCATTTTATTATTATTTCTTTAACTATATTTGCATGCCACGTGGCTGATTATGGCAATTGTTCTTATAATCTGTAACACCATTGTATATACCCATATTCGCAAATAAATATGATTGATTGATTGATTGATCAATTGTGTGGAAAGCCGTATTGGCGGTCGCTGATTAGTTCGTGATCATTAGGTACCTGAGGAGTAGCATATTTATGAAGCGCTCTATCACCTTTGAGAGACGGGAGGTTATAGCTTTTTTTATGGATTATTGCTGTTGGCCGCAGATGGCCTTTACAGTGTAACCGGGGTTTAAAGGAGTCAAGAACATTAGTGAGTCCTCAAGCCTTGAGGGCGAATTCGCCTCTGGAGGGTTTCTAGTCGCCTGGCATCACCTCCGGTGGAAGTGTCGCGCTGACTCTTAGAGTCTCCAGGGCGCTCCAGCCACGAGGGAGACGGGAGGTTATAGCGATTGGCCCGTAATTCGATGGTTGTAATCGTTCGCCCTTTTTGGGCACAGGGTATACATGAGCAGTTTTCCACGAAGATGGAACTTGCCTGGTGGAGTACGAAAGCACGAAAAGGTGCATCAAAATAGGATACACTGCTTTAGCACCACTGCCGGTATGACGTCTGGTCCGCTCGATTTATGAATATCCAGAGATAACAACTCACGCCGTACCTCCCGTTGCGTAATGGAGATCTCAGGCATAGAGTAGGCGCACCAGAAGATGTCAGGTAGTACAGCATCTCCGTCTTTTTTTTGCGCGTTTTAGGCTGGCACTTGACCACAATCTCACCTGATGTTAAGTGCCGATGTGGTCGACGGTGTTACGTGCTCACCTAGAAATTTCCTATTCACTCTAGCCTTGAAGAGCTCTAAGTTGTATCGCTAGGGGAAAACATCAGGAGGCAGGGAATTTCACTCCTTTGCTGTTCGCATTATAAAAGTGTTGGCGAAGCGTTTTGTGCGGATAAATGGAACATCAACAACGTAAGGGTGATCCCGCACAGCTTCGGTGGATTCACCTGAGCTGAAAAACATCTCTTCTTGTCTCCGCTTTGAACTTCTCCGCACATCTCCGCTTTGGTGGAGTCCGGGCCTGAGGGCGGCCGAGGATCGAGAACGGTAGTGTGCATTAGGGGAGGCCTATATCTAGCAGTCAACGGACATAGGTTTACGATGTTGAATTTATTAGTAACCGCATCAGTTTTAGGTAATTGGTACTAATAAAAGATATGTAGTTTAATAATTGTTTATTAGAAAGTTTTATAATAACAGAAAATATAAGACATATTTGTAAACAGGAATCAAATGTTTTGTTAACAAGTGGATGAAGCAAAAACTATAAGTTACTTATGGTTTTATGCAGCTTTTGTCGCGTAGTTGGTTTTGAACTCAAGTATTTTAGAGTGTTACATCTTTCGTGATGCTTCATCCGCATGTTTAGAAAACAATTAATAATAGCTTTTATGATTTGTGTTTCGTGCAAATCATCACATTCGATACCCTGTGATAGGGAATGTTGAAAAAGAGTAAACATTTTAGAAGAAAAATATTGTAAAATCACATTTATAAGACGTCTTTTATAATTATCTTTTAATGTAGTTAAATCAACTTGTATGAAAAGTTTTTCCGCATATTTTACTACTTCAAATACAGATTTTGAAGGAAAACATAAAGCACCTCTGTTTACAAAATTTGTGAAAGCAGAATAACTATTAATATCGACTGTGTAATTGTGATCTGATTTAGAACAACTACTACGTACTAAGTTTTGACATTCTTCACATGTTAATTTTTTCATTAGTGTCTTAACAATGCACCCTGTTATATAATATAAAACATTATGTTGATATGAAGAAAGGTTTGTGTTCTCTATCATGGATATCAAGACACTGTCTTCGTTTCCATCCTCAATATTATAATCATTTCTGATTGATCGCTTAATTGATCGAAATTCTATTATTGGAGATAATTCATATTCTTCATCATAACTGTTAGCATTGACACTTGGCGTAACTTTGTTTCTATATAAAAGTTTTCTCAATATGTACTTTAATTGTAGTGCACTGGGGTTATCATTAGCGCCGCCACGTGACCTAATGCAAGAAAAGAACATTTCTAAATGATCTTGGCCACATTTATAAGTTAGAAAATATTTTAATTCATTTTCATGTAAAGTTAACAAATCCATTGCTAGACCTTCAAAACTTAGTGTATTTGTAAAGAAGCCGAGAGCAAATGTTTTCCTTCTGTGTGTCATTATGTTTTGACCATCAATAGTTAATTTTAATATAAATGACCTAAATTCCAAAAACATTGCTTCCCAACAAGATTTATTTTTTAAGGTCATTGGCGATTTTAGACCAGTTCCAAGGGGATTTTTGCAATTCATGATATCAAATATTCGGTCTGTTTGTCGCATACAATAAGCAGTGGATTCACTGTTTTGGAAATCTGGGTGACCGCTGACTCTTAGAAAATCTATGGAGTCAGCTACTGAGTTACTTATAAGTTGACTAGCTAATTTAACATTCATTTTTTTCCCCCAAAAATTTATGTGATTGCTAGTCAATTTATTAGCAAATCTAAAACCTTCCTTTTCTTGAAGAGAATTTAATGCTTTAACAAATTTAAATGATATATACCCTTCTTCTGATTGCATTGTAAACTCGTTAAAAGCATTCCGTGATAATTTAAGCATATGTGGGGAGTCAAGAATACAGTGCACATTAGTTACACCATCTGGGTGCTTAAAGTTTGGTTTAACATTATTAGGGACATCTAAAACACATCCTAATAGTTCAAATGTGGTTAAATTTACAGCTGCTCCATCACAAGTTACGGAATGAACAATTACATTTATCTCATGAAGCATTTTAATAGCTGTGGACACCAACTGTGACTGGACTGAGGCTGTGATTTTATTAACAATAAAATATCCTATACAACATTTAAATCGACTTGAATAAGAGATTATTTGAAATAACAGTGCCTCCTTGGCGACTTCATTGGAATCAACATTTATGATACCACCCAAATCCACGTAACCCCAAGTTTTGTCTGCTGTAGGATCATACACTAGATCCGATTTGATAGCCATTGAATCAAATATTAAAGCAACATGCTTTAAATCATTGTTTCTTTTAACATTTTCTTTCAGAAAGTTGAACACTTCTTTGAGAAAACCTACATTACAATTTATTGATGTAAGCATTCTTCTAATAGTAGATGGATGTGGTAAATTGAAGTAGTTTCTTAAAAACCTATATGCTCTTGGAGAATAATAATGAAGGGTAAGAGCAAATTCCTTTAATTCTTTACTGTATCTGATTCCGGTTAATGGATTTTGCTTTTCAACTTTTCCTTTTCGATTAAACTGAAGTTGAATTTAGTGTTCGACATAAAAGTTTTGATAGTGAAGATTTTTTCGAATTCATTTTGAACACAGTCAAATAAGTTACTATACAAAACGTCAGGATTCCTATTTTCAAATGACAGATCAGAAAGTTTTACAATAACATTATTTTTGAAACGGTCAATACGATTTGCCGTTATTGGCCTACAAGTAATTTTCTTTTGTATCTCAGCCTTATTTATATTAAATGTAATCATCTGACCAAAGTGATCAGACGTCAGATTTGTTAGAATAGCTTTATTTATAGGTGAGTGACTACAAAAAACATTATCAAGACAAGTCGCTGATGTAACAGTGATTCTAGTTGGTTCTAAAAATTGATTAATTAAATCAAATGAAGCAGACAATGTTAATAATCTAACCGAGGAAACAGATTTCTCAAGTATATTAATATTGAAGTCCCCACATACAACAATATTTTTATTTTTGACAACAATTTTTTTCAACACATCCTCCATTGTTGATTCAAACCTCAGAGCAAATAAACCAATAGAGTCAGTCTATAAAAGTGGGACTAGAGAGATATTGTATCTAATCTACTCACTCTTATGATGTAACAACGTGAGAGAGTGAACAAGCATAGCTATCTCTAAATTTACTATCGTACACACTTAGTGTTGTCATTTGGTCATCTTGGTCATGCCAATCTTGTCTGTCAACGCCAATCTGTTTTAGTCGTATAATATTGACATCGAAATTCTATGGCGGTTCGTAAAACTCCGTACGCAATTTATTAAAATTCTTATTGTTAACATTGGATTTTGGAGGCAAGCGAGTAATATATGTATTGCGAAATGGCACGGTTCATATCTGGATACAGTTCGCATTCGTGACGATGTTAGAAAGAAAGTAGTGAAGGACAACAAATTAGCTTTCACAAGTAAGTACTGTTTTATGATTTTCCATTCAAAATTAGCGTTTTGGAGGACTGGAATTATTATTTTATTAAAGATGTAGAAGTAATACTCATTTGTGGTTATAAAAAACGAAACTTTTTGTTGAATTTAAATGGTAATAAACGATTATCGTAATATGGGCTAGTGATGAGGTCCTTCTGACATTTTGTAAATAATATCGATAGTTTTTGCCAATGATTCGTAATAGATATTAAAGTTTATTAATAAAATAAAAATAACTGCCAAATTAAAGTAAAGTATTATGAATGGTAGAAAATTCGTGATACTTAAATACTAGATACATACTACCTATATCATACTGATAAAGAACAACATATTAATGTTGTTCTTTACCAGTATGAATAACAGTTGTCTGATACCTATAGTATTTTAGGGGTGGTTGTGTGTGAGATTCACTCAATTCTTATATTTTATTATATTTCAGTAAAAGATCGTGATGGATTGATATACCCCTCAAGAAGCGTCAGTAACATTTGCAAAGTGACTGAAAGAATGCTGCGCGAGTTTCAATTAAACACTGGATCAAAATGCACTGGAGAGCATAGAAACATGTCCAAAATGCGTTACTCATACTGTACTTGACACAACAATATTTGAAGAACTATAGGACTATGGTACCTGTACGAGCCAACACATAATCAGCATTTTTTATTATAATTAATTAATTGTCAATTAACCTAAATGCGTTTGCACACGCATCACCTTTATACTTTATGTTATTTATTATATGAATAAATCAGTGTATCAGCAGCACTCTAACGGGTCGGTTTTATTTAGCACTCCTCGGAATAACCCCCATAGCCAGCATAATTATTACAACTGTAGAGGCTTACAACCCCTACAGTACCTTTGACAGCGATAATGTCAATGAAAATGATTGAACTTTACATATCAAATTTATTAGGCTCTTATTTCTTAATGTGAGAATTTTTACGTCACATCAAAACTGTCTTTCTCAAAACCAGGCCTCACTCACCTATACAGGCCACTGTAGGTTAGGTACAAACTAAGCTGCATCGAGAGGGTTTAGCTTAGTTGTGTGTACACTATATCATGTGAGAATGTTTTTAGGACAATCATATAATTTGTAGACAAATTAAGCTTAATAGTGTACAAAATTTTAAAATTTCCGATAATGCTGTATTTTACTATACCAAATATCCAACGAATTTTTATCGACTAATCACATCACTATCAATTTAGAAAAAGTGTACACCGTGAGTACGACTTGGTTGACTCTATTGGTTTATTTGCTCTGAGATTCAAACAGGATAAAATTACCAGTGGGCGGGCGGTAAACGCAGACTATAACAGTGTTCTCCAATTCCACACATGATATCTTAATAGTCCGTTCTATAGAGAGGCTCACAATATCTTTCCGTTCCTTACATTTGTAATTATTCCTAACTAAAATTAGTGAACCACCATGAATTTCTTTCTCGAATAAGCACTTGTTATCTGGTAATCATTGATATTAAACAATTCAAACTTTTTCAGCCAGTGTTCAGTAACGCATAAAACGTGAATATTGTGATACTTTAAAAATAGTTCTAATTCAAGGTCCTTGCCAGCCATACCCTGAATGTTCTGATGTACAATATTAAAATAATTGGAATTGGCTTTTGACTTATTATAATAATATTTACTATCTATAACTTTATTATTATATTTGGTAGAATTGCCAGAGTTTGACTCCTTTGTCTGAAAACTTAGTTTAAAGACATTCCATTATTCAAAGTAATTTTTCTATTCAACTGTGTGTTCATAATGTAATATGAAAGCGAAGATGCTATGTGATTTTTTTGTGAATTAGAAAGATAGTAATTATCTTTAGTCAAATAATAATTTCTAATAAGAATATTAGAGTCAATAATTTTAATCAAATCATTATAATAAGTCATAGTATGCAATTTGTTATTACATTTATATCTATAGTTGTTTTTATTGAAGTATTAGTGTTGTATAATGGTATCATTTGTATGTGATTTTGTATGATGGCAACATTATGGATAGATAATAAAAGATGGCTACAAAGAAGTAATGTGTTTTACTTTAAATAATATTATAACATATAAAACATGGCGCTGCTTAACTAAAAAACAGTGTTTTATGGGAAAACTAAGTGTGAACGTGAATTAATAAGATGGAGTCCTTGTTACCGGAAAAGTTGGTTCTGGGTGACGATTGCGGAGGAGCAACCAATCAAACAAAATGGAAGACTTTCAAACAAAAATTTGAAAATTATCTAGTCGTTGCGGACGCTCTAAATAATAAATTTAGCGAAAAAGCAAAAGTTGCTTTGTTTTTAAATAGATTGGGTGACGAGACTTTGAAAATATATAACACTTTTGAGTTCGAGACTAAAGAAGTAACTTTTGAACAAGTACTAAAAAAATTTGATGAATATGTCTCATTTAGAACAAATGAGATATACGAACGGTATTTATTTTTTAATATCACTCAGGAAGAAGGCCAATCGATGGAAAATTTCATCAACAAACTGAAGATTCAAGCTGAGAATTGTAATTTCGGTTCACAAAAGGAATTACTAATGCGTGATCGTTTGGTACTTGGCATATTTAATAAAAACCTCCAAGCACAGATGCTGAGAGAGAAAAAATTGACATGGGTTGCTGCTGTTGAAATGGGTAAGCAAGCAGAAGTTCATGAAAAACATGTAAAAGATATACAGAGTGAGAATATGCATACTTTGGAGGTTAGAAAAACAATAAAATATAAATGCAAGAAGTGTGGTAAAGAGCATGAACCTCGGATGTGCCCTGCATTCAATAAAGTGTGTGCAAAGTGTGGGAAAATGAACCATTTTGCTATAGGATGCTTATCAAGAAAAAAATTTATGCGTACTTTTGCAGTAGAAGCTGAAGAAGAACAAGACAATGTAAATTTTACGGATGAAAGGTCAGTGTTTGTCGGATTAGTAGGAAATGGGCAATGGATAGAAAATTTAGAAATAAATAAAGTAAAAATTCCATTTAAAATTGACACTGGATCAGATGTTAATCTAATAACTATTAAGGATTTCTATAGGTGTGGTTTGAAAGATGATTCTATACAGAATACTAATGTAGTATTGCTCACTTTTGGTGGCTTTAGAGTAAATACCTTAGGGTCTGCTGTAATAACTTGTATTTTTAAAAATTATATGTACAAAATGAAATTCCATATTGTTAGTGATAAATGTATTTCATTAATAGGGTTGCCTGGTTGTCAGACAATAAAATTAGTCACCAATGTTAATTCAATTAGTACTGTATCTGGAAAAGAAAAGTTTATTAATAACAACAAAATTGTATTTCAGGGAGTAGGACGCTGTCCTATTAAATATAAAATTAATATTAATAATGAAAGTGAAGGTGTAATTTGTCCACCCCGAAGAGTGCCACTATCAATACTACCAAAATTGAGCAATAAATTAAAAGAACTAGAATTGTTAGAAATTATTAAAAAAGTTGATAGACCAATTAAATGGGCAAATAACATAACTATTGTTGAAAAACCTGATGGGACTTTAAGGGTTTGCTTGGATCCAGTACATTTGAACAAAGAAATTAAAAGAGACTATCAGCTGATTCCAACTTTAAGTGAGGTAAGGGCAAAGTTAACGAACAAAAAATTATTCACTTTATTAGATCTTAAGGATGGATTTTTTAATATACCTTTAGATGATGATTCATGTGACTTGTGTACCTTTAGTACCCCTTTTGGATATTATAAATTTTTAAGATTACCGTTTGGCTTATCATGTGCCCCTGAATATTTTCAAAAAGTAATGATGCAAATATTTGGAGACATAGAAGATCTTGTAATCTATTTCGACGATTTAGTCTTAGCCACAGAAAATGAAGAAAAACATGATAAAGCATTAAAACTAATAGTTGAACGTGCAAAAAAATTTAATATTAAATTTAATCCTAAAAAATTACAATACAAACAAAGTGAAATTAAATATTTAGGACATATATTTTCATCTAAGGGTATTGAGGAGCCGGAGTTGGAGGATAATAATAATAAATAGCCACTTACCAATTGAAAATAATAAATTTATTGTAAAATAACTATGAGACGATGTGACATTGATATAAAGGACCGACAGCAATGACGTGACTTAATAGAGAATATTTAATATAAAAAGAGTTATTGACTAACAAAAGGAGGTTTTGTCGTCAACATGGCACCCCCGGTGTAAGACACAAATTCAAGAAGGCGACGACAAATCCTCCTCCAGCAAGAGAGGTACTAATTTCCTTATTGGCCTCTTAAGTATTCCCTTGGAAGTTAAAACCTCGGCGACCCGGACTTTACCATCACAAGCGTAAAATACTCTACTAATTCTGCACCGTGGCCAAACTCCTCTAGGCAGGTTCTCATCCCAAATGGGAACAGGCTCCCCAACTGAAGGACACGGTCTCTCTGCTGACTAAGCCTGGAAACGAGGCTGGGCAAATAACTTTTCATCCAACGGCTCCAAAAGATTTCTGTGAGTCGGAGGGCCCGCTTGAAGTACACTCGGCGAACGAGATCGTAGTCTGTGCATAAAACAGGTGAAAGTGCCACTGATGTAGTCCCCAGCAAGAAGTTGAATGGCGTAAGGGCTTGCAGTGTCTTGGGGTCCATCGGAACGTAAGTTAGTGGCCGAGAATTGACCAACGCTTCGCCCTCAGATAGCAGCGTCGCCAAAACTTCTTCTCTAGGGGCCCTCTCAAGAAGAGTTGTTGATGGTGCCGGCTTGATGGAACGCACCAGTCGTTCCCAGGAACCTCCCGTAAAGGGTGCCGAAGGCAGGATAAATGCCCATTCAATTTTACTTGTTGCCGCGATATCAAACACTTCTTCCAACTTCCTGCTCGCTCCGATGAAAGCCGTGCCTTTATCGGTAAAGATCTTCAGGGGAGTACCACCGCGAGAGATAAACCTCCTCAGGGCCATAATCGCAGCATCAGTGGACAGGTTGCCAACAATCTCTAAGTGGACAGCCCGGGTCGTCAGGCAAGTAGATAAGGCTACCCAATGCTTTTCCCGTCTGCGTCCCACGGTGACTTCCACCGGTCCGAAATAGTCAAGACCGACAAAAGAAAATGGGTGGCGATGATGAGCCAATATGCCTTTCGGTAAATCACCAAACTGGGGCACAGGCGGCAAAGCTTTTCTGACTCTACAAATACGACATTGTTTGGCTCCGATTTAACTGTGGGCCGCAAATTTAAAATATGAAACTGCCCACGCAGGTGGTTGACCACGGTTTCCGTATTCCCGTGACCAAATTTTTGTGGTAGTACCCTATCAAGTCTAACCACAGGGTGACGACCATCCAAGATAAGCGGGTTAACCTCCTGCGTTGGAGCCTCAACAATTTTACCAATTCTACCACTAAGCCACATAAAAATAAGCCCGTCTTTTCCCAAAAATAAGGAGGAATTCTCCAGTCTAACTTGTTTCGTTGGAAGAAGACGAGCCGATAATCTGATGAACTCTTCCTTGAAACAATCCACTTGCGATTAAACGAAGAGCTGCCTTTCCGCCTCCAGTATTTGAGAAGCCAAGAGTGAATCAAAATTTTTAAGCTTGGGGGCGGAGGCAGGAGTAATTCGAGATAATTTAGAATTTAGACGCTTTCTAATAGGAATCAAAAAACTTTAGCACAGTGATGTACGCCGGCGTTGCTCTTACTAAACGGAACATTCACTGAAACGGTCACAGTCAGCTACTACCGTTGAGGGTAAGAGCGAGGTCTCCAACTGATCTGTTAGAACACCTCGAAAATTGGCGCAACGTGAGCTATAGGTTCCTGGGGCCAATTTTCATGAAGTGAAAAAAGGAAAGTGGGCCCGAAGAACTAACGACAAGTAGAATTTAGTTTTCTGACCGCGCGTGGCATCGTCAGCGACGTTCAAAGCTATAGGGACATACTGCCGGCAGGCTACCTTCGTGGTTTCTAAAATCTCACCGATTCGGTGGGCTACATATGGCTTAAAAGAACGAGCGTCGCTTCGGATCCATTTGAGTACGGTCAGAGAATCAGACCAAAAGAAAGTCTTAGTACCGATAAACCGATGCGGTTCAAGGCATAATTTGCAAAACAAGCTGCCATAAGAGCAACCTGCAGCTTTAGCCTCAGTGGTGATAAACGCGCTTTTCCGCCTATAAGGGACACTTTGACAAACCCATATTCATAAATTAAACGCAACATGAAGTTGAGACTTTACGTGCTGAGAGGACTTGGATCGGTAAGGGCGCGGGACTGACAAATCTGCTGAAGCTGAAGTTAAGTGATCCTTTATTAGGGATTCGAACTCAGTCACCGAACTATGATGAACAGATTCCATTGGTTTTCCCGGAAATTTTCCAAACACAGTCCATCCAAGAGCTGTCTTAATCGCTACAGGATGATTTCGCGGTCCTCGTTTAACAGCTTGCGGTAATGACAGGTGCCAGTTGTCGATCCCAATGATTAACATAGGCTTAGCTGTTTCATAAGACAACTCGTGGGTCAAGCATGTCAGATGAGGAAAACGCAAAATATCAGTGCTAGGTATCGATTGACTAGCGATGCCAAGGTTCGGGATTGCTCGTACTTGGTCAAGGGTAAACGACTCAGAGCTACGGCGACCTTTAATTCGAAAACTAACATAAGACGCTTCGGTCTCTTTGGATAAGCTACTAATACAATTCACCTTAATGGGACCCTTCGGACCGTCGGCACCAATAGCCTTTGCAATACTACTATCGACCAGCGAGATAGTGGAACCATCATCAAACAACGCGAAAATGTTCATCTCACCCTTTGGACCGGAAACAGTTACCGGAATGACTTTCAGTAGGCTTCTAGAACGGGCCGCTGCTACGTCGGCTCCATGGCTGGTGCTGCTTGCGTGAGAGACGAACACCTCCGACTTAGGCTCAGGTTCAGACTTCGATGCTTCTATGTAGTCAACATCACCTCCATCTATATGCAGAAGTGAATGGTGATTACGACCGCAATTATTGACATTACAAACAGTTTTGCACACACGATACAGATGACCACCTCTTTTTAAACATTTTCGACAAACTTTAGTTTTAATAGCCCAGTGATATCTATCAGATGATGTCAGAGCACTAAATTTGCCACACGTGACAACGTCATGACCAGTGGCATGACAGTATTTGCATATATTGGTAGATGAGGCTGCCTTTGATACATTATTATTTGGCCTGGTTGTAATCTTTTTTGAAGGGGAGGGCTTCAACATGTAACAAGTATCTGAAGTATTATGGGTACGCGCCTTCTCGATAGGTTTTTCTAGAATTCCGAAACGTAAATGAATTCGGGATTGGTGGGCTAAAAAATTAGATAGCAACTCTAACTTTGATTTAGGTTCCGTACAATTAGCATACGCGTAGTCGACCCACTTCTCACGCAATAACGGTGTAAGTTTTAAAATTACATTTTGAAGCATCTCTGGGGAGGCAAGGAACTCTACCAAATTCAAAATCTTAATACTTGAAACACAATTACGTAATACATTGGAAAGTTGGTGCAGCTCCTTAAAGTTATCAGAAGAAGTTGACAATTTAGGCAAGGCCTTTACTTCTGCGACGAGGTGTCGTATCAGTAGTTCTGGCTGACCGAATTGCTCCTCAAGGGCCGCTATTATTTCACCCGGATCCTGCGATAGGGCAAGGAGTGAAATTACAGCCTCACGAGCGCTCCCTCGAAGCGCGTTACTTATTCTTGCTATATTTTCCGAGGACGAGAAAGAGCGCCGTGTTCTAAGAAACAATGACTTGAAAGGTAACCATTGACTTGGGGACCCAGAAAATACAGGAAGCCTTGCTTCGGCGCTTATCTCGTTTTTATGGCCGAGCTCGGTTATGGCTCTTGCAAGCTTTGAGATGTCGCTGTCGCAGTCTGCAGGTAAAGGTGCTTCAACAGGCGCATGCTGGACCGGCATAGAAGGTGCTCGAGTGGTGAGCAAAGGCGCCTCCATAGGCGAGTGCCACCACGCCGTGGAGTTGGTAGTGGCGGCAGGCAAAGGGGCCTCGATGGGCGCGTGCCTGACCGCACCAGAAACCATTTCTGTGGTGGTTACGGGCATTTTAAAAGGCGCGTGGCATAGTGTAGTGAAATGTGTGGCGGCGGCAGGCAAAGGCGGCTCAATGGGCGCGTGCCTGATCTCACCAGAAAGTGTTGCTGTGGCGGGCATGGGCGCTTCAAAGGGCGCGTGACACCGCGCAGCAGAGTGGGTGGCGGAGGCAGGCGAAAGCGTTCTAATGGGCGCGTGCCTGACGCCACCAGGAAGTGTTGCAGTGGCGGGCATAGGCGCTTCAAAGGGCGCGTTCATCCGCGTAGCGAAGTAGGTGGCGGCGGCAGGCAAGGGCGCCTCATTAGGCGCGTGCCTGGCTGCACCAGGAAGAGGTCGAGAGGCGAACGATGGCGTCTCTAACAGCGCAGAGAAGCCGCCAACGGCGTGGGTGGCAGGCAAAGGCGCCTCAGTGGACGCGTGCCTGACCGCACCAGGAGGCGTTCGGGTGGCGGGCAAAGGCGCCACTGAGGACGCGTGCCAGCGCGCAGAGAAGCAGCCAACGGGGTGGGCGGCAGGTAAAGGTGCCTCAACGGACGCGTACCTGACCGCGCCAGTGGTCGCTCGGGCGGCGAAAAAAGGCGCCTCAAAGGGCGCATGCCAGCCCCTATCGGGGCCGTCGCGATCGTGGGCGGCAAGCAAGGCCGCCTCAGTGGGGGCGTGCCTGACCGCACCAGAAGGCGTTCGGGCGGCGGGCTCGGGCGCCTCAAAAGGCGCATTCCAAATTGCAGCGGGGTCGCCGTAGGCGGTGGTGTGGGCGGCAAGCAAGGGCGCCTCAGAGGACGCGTGCCTGACCGCACCAGAAGGCGTTCGAGCGGCGGGCAAAGGCGCCTCGTAGGACGCGTGCTGGCGCGCAGAGGACGCACGAGGAACTACACCGTCCACCATATAAATGTCACGAGGCGCGGCAAGGGCGCCTATTGGAGGCGTGACCACTGGTGACGCCATTCTGCAATCTTGGGAGGCCGACCCGAAAGCGCTTGAAGCAACCCAATCGCGAGTTCTTCTATTTGGGTTGTCTTCCCCTTGATCTCTTTTCGATGCCACATCGTCGTCTAGTGCGGCTAAATTGGCCTCCAACTCCAGTTGTAGAGCGGCTCGCTCGCGCTCACTGTCGGCTTTGCTGAGATCAGCAATCCGACGTGCATTGTCCGCCAATAACCTCAACCTCTGGGCGCGGAACGAGCTCGTCGAGTGCACCAAGGAGGCAGACGGGAGTGGCGGCGGGATATTTAGCGTCAAAACATTTTGATTAGATTCCGCTACAGTTGTATCCGCGGCCGCTGCCGCCTGACTTCTAGTAAGCACCATTTTAATAAATTTTGATAAGTTACGAAACACTGGTTAGTTATAGAACGGGAGAAGGACCAAATATTGAGGAGCCGGAGTTGGAGGATAATAATAATAAATAGCCACTTACCAATTGAAAATAATAAATTTATTGTAAAATAACTATGAGACGATGTGACATTGATATAAAGGACCGACAGCAATGACGTGACTTAATAGAGAACATTTAATATAAAAAGAGTTATTGACTAACAAAAGGAGGTTTTGTCGTCAACAAAGGGTATAAAAATAGATTCAGAAAGAGTAGAAGCCATTTTAAAACTGAACAATCCAAAAAACTTGAAGGAACTTCAAGGCATTTTAGGCATGTTAAATTATATAAGGGACTTTATTCCTAATTTAGCAAAGTTAGCTGAGCCCTTAAGACACATACTAAAGAAAAATAATGTATTTTTGTGGACAGATTATCATAGTGACTGTTTAGAGAAAATAAAAATTATTGTAAGTTCTGCACCAACTCTTAGAAATTTTGACCCTCTAATACCCATAGTAATTCAATGTGATGCTTCTAAGCATGGGTTAGGCTGCTGTTTATTGCAAAATAATCAACAAGTAGCATTTGCATCCCGATGTCTGACTGAAAATGAATGCAATTATGCCCAGATTGAAAAAGAAATGCTCAGTATTGTCTTTGCTTCCCGCAAATTTCATAATTATATATATGGTTTTCCATTCACAGTACTATCCGACCACAAGCCTTTAGTTAGAATTATTGAGAAAGATTTGCATACAGTTTCAGACAGACTACAGAAAATGAAAATGTTATTATCTAAATATAAAATAAAAATTAAGTACATTCCAGGCAAAGATATGCTTATAGCTGACTTATTATCAAGAAACTATATTAAACAAAGTTATCAGTCTGAGTTAAATATTCATGGAATCATTCATAGTGTAGAACAATTTGATCAGTTTGATAAAGAAGAAATAGCTAAACAAACAATGTGTGATCCTGATTTGAATAAAGTTGTTGCTTTTTGTAAAACAAATTGGCCAAAAACATATAAATCCTTGTCAAAAGAAATGTTAAAATATTGGAGTATGAAAGGGGATATTTATTGTGAAAATAATGTATTGTTCCTAAATAATAAAATAATTGTTCCAAAAAATATGCAAAATAAGATATTAAAATTATTACATGAGGGTCATATTGGCATCACAAAAACAAAGCTGAAAGCTAGACAAATGATCTACTGGCCTGGAATGAATGAGTCCATAGAAAAATATATATTGAATTGTCATGTATGTGAAAAATTTAAACGTAGTAAAATTAATGAACCTTTGATTCCACATGAGATTCCAGAATTACCTTTTAATAAAATAGGGGTAGATATATTAACATGCAGAGGAAAAGATTACATAGTTATTATTGATTATTTTTCAAAATGGATAGAGGTTAAAATACTCAAAAGCAAAGATAGTGAAGAAATTATTAGTATTTTAAAAGAGATATTCTCTTGTCATGGTATACCTTGTATTATGATTGCTGATAATATGCCATTTAATTCTTATTTATGTAGGCAGTTTGCAAAAGAATGGAATTTTAAAATAATAACTAGTAGTCCTAGATATCCTAGATCAAACGGTATGGCAGAAAAAGCTGTGCATGTTGCCAAAAATTTAATAAAGAAATCTCTTGATGATGGTACTGATTTAAGTGTTGCTTTGTTAAATTATAGAACCTCTCCAATTCCACATTTAACATACTCTCCTGCTGAAATTTTAATGAGCAGAAAGTTGAGAACCAAAGTACCTGTAAGTGCATCTGTATTAAAACCATGTTGTGTTCCTAAATTAAAAAAGTTTATTGTTAGACATCAAAATAATTACAAACAGTATTATAATAGAACTTGTACTAATGATTATAATTTTAATGTTAATGACAAAGTTTTAATACAAAAAGGAAAAGAATGGACACCAGGGATAATTGTTAAAAAACATGCTACACCTAGGTCATATTATGTCAAAGATCTTTTAAATAATAACTGTGTAAGGCGGAACAGCATTCACATAAACAAAAGAAGAAGTGATCATAAAATAATACCAATCAGCTATGAAAGGGAGGAAAGTATGGGAAATACATTGATTACTAATGATAATAAAGAAAAAGAAATAATTTCTAGACCTAGAAGACAAGTTTCAATACCAATAAGATTTAAAGATTATATCCTAGGTTAAGATAAAATATAAGTTAAGAACTATGTAAACCTATTTTTAAAATATATGTATAAATAGGGGGATGTTGTATAATGGTATCATTTGTATGTGATTTTGTATGATGGCAACATTATGGATAGATAATAAAAGATGGCTACAAAGAAGTAATGTGTTTTACTTTAAATAATATTATAACATATAAAACAATTAGAACGTACCTGCAGTGGAATACGCCTGATGTGAATATGACAGGGATTATTCGCGCACTTATGGACGACACTCGTTTAAATCACTTAGAGTCTTTAGTTATTTTATCGCGATTTTATTTTAGTTAATTTTTTCCCGATATTTTGTTGACACGGAAAAACTACACTTGACACTGACACTTTTGTTCTCAGTCATATTTAAATTGAACTTTTGAATAGGTACACAAAAGAGTTTTATACACACCGGTAAAATATACAAACTCTAACACCTTCCCTTATTCAATAGTCGTTGTCACGAGTCCCATTGCTTTGCAGAGAGTCGTGAACGCTGAGCGTGGCAGTGCCTTTGTCAATATATCGGCCAGTTGATTCGCCGTATCTATTCGCTCTATGTATGCGATGCGATGCTCTATGCGATGTCGCAGGCTCCTTCAGCAACAAGTTCTCTAACGAAGAAGTGCCTGATTCGTATATGCTTCGTTCGTTTGTGAAACTCCGGTTTGTGAGCTAGTCGAACCGCTGCTTCGTTGTCCACGTGTAACACTGGCGTCTTAGTGAGGGTTGTCATCTCTTCTAAGATCCTGGTAAGCCAAATAAGCTCTCTTGCTCCCTCGCTGGCTGCGACCAGTTCTGCTTCTGTTGTCGATATGGCAACGGACGCTTGTCGCTGACTGAGCCATGATACTGTTCCGCCTGAGTATCGGCAGATCACTCCAGTGGTAGACCGTCCTGTGTGCTGATCTCCACCGTGATCGGCGTCGCTAAAAACATCTAGCACACCTGGTGTATGCTTTACTTTGTACTTGATTCCAAAAGAACAAGTCCCTTTAACGTAGCGCATAATTCGCTTAACTTGAAGCCAGTCCTCATAGGATGGTAATTCTAGTTTGCGGGAGGCAACTCCTACGGCATAGGCGATGTCTGGGCGGGTCCCAACCATCAGGTATGCCAGAGCACCCACAGCTTCTCGGTATGGAAAGTTCTTCTCGTTAGTAGCAGCTTTCCCTGTCTGAGGCGGAGCTCTCTCTATCGGGGTTGCAACAGGATTGCAATCTGTCATCCCGAAACGTTTTAAAACCTTCCTCGCGTAGGCTTCTTGATTGATGAGAACTGAGCCGTCAGCTTCTCTGAATATTTGAAGTCCCAGATAATAATTCGCTGGCTTTGAAGTTATTTTCAATCTTTGACTCAAGTCGTTTACGAAGCTTTTGGAGAGTTCTTCATCCGTGGCAGCTATTAAACCGTCATCTACGTAAAGTGCGATGATGATTTTCTTGCCATCTACATTTTTGGTATACAGACAACAATCGGCTTCGCATTGTTTGAAGTCCATATCCAACAGTATTTCTTGAAAGCATGAGTTCCAACACCTTGGTGCTTGTTTAAGACCGTATAAGCTCCGATTGAGCTTCCAAATATTTGATGTTCCGTCGGAATATCCATCTGGTTGTTGGACATAAATTTCCTCCTTCAATTTTCCGTTGAGGAACGCAGTACATACATCAAATTGAACAAGGTGCAGGTTCTCTTGCGCGGCGACACTCAACAAGGTTCTGATTGTTGCTAAGCGAGCGACAGGACTGAAAGTCTGATCAAAATCTTGTCCTTTCTTCTGCTTGTATCCCTTTACGACAAGTCGGGCTTTGTACTTATCGATGGAGCCGTCAGGGTTTGCGCAGAACCCATTTGCAGGGCAAGGCTTTCCGGCCTTTGGGCAACATACAGGGCGTCCAAACGTTGAGTTCTTTCAGTGACCTCATTTCATTGTCCATAGCCTTCCGCCACTCTTCACGGTCGTTGAGCTTCATTGCATCCGCAAAATTCGAAGGGTACGTTTCTGTAGTGCACACGTAGTCATCAAATTTTGGAGGGCGCCTAATGAGGCTCCGATCTCGTAAATTGTAGTGCGGCTGCAGCTCTGTATTTTCGGCGTCATGGAATGTCTCCATTTCTTCACGACCTCGTTGTAGATCGGGTTCTCGAAGAGAAGTGTCTTCGCATGGTTCATGGACGTGATCTTCAGAAGTGTCTCCGCAGGGCTCATGGACGTGGTCTTCATCTAAGTTCTCTCCCTCGAGATCACGTTCGTGACGGATTGAAGCTGAACGTCCCTCTTCGAAGTCGATATCTCCCTCGAGTTCTATTGTAGTTGGATCATGTAAGTTTGACAATTCCCGTTCAACACTATCGTTGTTATTGCCCGATGGCAATGTGTACTCCCTCGAATTCGTGTCGTTATTTACGCATATAGGAGTATTAGCCGTTATAGTGAGTGGTTTCTCATCAAATATTACATCCCGGGAACGGACGAGCGTGTTCCTTTTCCCATCTGAGATCCAAACGCGATAGCAGTCTTCGTCGTAACCTACCAGTCTGCCTTTGATGGCTTTCTTATCCATCTTTCTCCGCTTCTGTTTTGGAATGTGGACGTAAACAGTGCAGCCTATAATCCTTAGATATTTGATGCCTGCTTTCTTTCCAAGCCAAAGTTCATACGGAGATTTATCACTGCTGCTGTTAGATGGATCCGTTCGGTTGAGGATGTATGCGGCGGTCATAATAAGTTCTGCTCACAACTGCTGAGGCATTGCTTCGTGAGCATACATTATAGACCTTGCTGTTTCCACTAAGGTTCCGTTTTCTCTTTCGCTTACTCCATTTTGTTCCGGCGTGTACGGTGTGACGAGTCTCTGTTGTATTCCGAAAGAGTCCAATAAGTCGCGAACAGATTTATTGTCAAATTCCCCACCGTTATCGCTAAGTAGGCATTTTATGGTATGTCCAGCTGTTTTAGTCTGAGCGAGCATCAAAGCGAGCTTATCTTTGACCTCAGATTTGCGTCGAAGGAAGTAAACCATACGGTAGCCTGTGAAATCATCCTTGAACAAAACGTAGTACTGATATTTTGAGAAACTCGGTTGAAAAGGTCCACAAACATCAGTGTGTACTAATTCGCCAGGCATGGAAGCTCGGTTCCTCGTGCCAAATTTAAGTCTATGGGCTTTCCCATATATGCAGCCTTCACACGTTTCCTTGTCGAGAGGTAATTCCAGTCCTAGTTCGCGTTTAACTATGGCTTTCACATGCCTCTTATTTTGATGTGCGAGTCTTTCATGTAAGAGCTGCATCGAAGCCGTCGTGGCATAGACTTCGCAAGGAGTCGCAGGTGGCATATTAATAGCGTCGAGTCGGTATAACCCACCTTGCTTCTCTCTTTTTCCTATTAAGCATGCTTCTTTTCCCACAAAGACGGTGCATTTTTTGGTTGAAGAAAGGAATCTGCTGTTAGGACTGCAGTCGTGTAGTGCTAAGACCGAGAATAGATTCTTGTGAATAGCCGGAACGTACCATACGTCTTGAAGTGTAATACGTTTTCGCTTCCCCTTCACACCTGCTTCGATAATTACTGAACCTTTGCCTATAGCACGAATAGCATTGCCATTAGCCGTTGTTACAGTACGAGCTTCATCGAAGTGTTTGAAGTCTTGGAATAAATCGGCTCGGTTGGTGACATGGCTTGTGGCGCCGTTATCCACATACCAGCTGTCCGTATCTCGATCAATCGATAAAACTTCTGTACTCTCAATGGACATGAGAATCATATTTGCTGTTCTAGAAGAAGAAGAAGCCGACGGATTGCTACTCTTGGGAGGTTTGCCATCTCGGATCCACTTTCGACAGTTACGAACGCGATGACCGATAACCTGACAATAGTTGCATTTTAATTTATTATCATTCTTCTTCTCAGTAGACGAGGAGCTTGAATTTGTTACTAGGGCTTCCGGTTGCTGTGGTACGGAATTACTCAGCAGTGCCCGTTCGTACGCACATAAATGACTCGTAAGACTTTCGATGGTTCGATCAGCTTTCGGTAGTAATAGACAACTGCTTCTAAAAGAAAAGAATGTTTCGTCAAGCGTGTGAAGAATCTTGCAAACGAGAAGTAATTCAGGAAGTTCTCTGTTATTAACTTTTACAAGTTCTTGATTGAGTTGAGTCCAAATATTTTTTAATTTTGACATATGCGTGGCTATGTCATCAGATGCGTCCTTATTAAAGCTGAAAAAATTCATACAAAGACAATACGCTTTGTCTTCGTCGGTTCCATCGAATAGTCTATGTAATTCAAGCCAAATGTCTCGAGCATTATTGAATCTCATTACCTTTCTAATTGTGTCTTCATGCATATTAGTGGTTAATATTAAAATGGCACTCGCGTCTGCTTATGTAAATCGCTCGAGGTTAGCAATATACTGTGCATTCGCGGCGTCACCGGCGGCGGAGGTCGGCTGCTCTGGTTTCCGGAACGAGCCCTCAACTACTTCTAGCGCCTGCGGTACGGTGCGTAGGTCCAGGTGTCCCAGTTTGATTTGCCATTTAATAATCCAATCTGAACTTTCCCTGTGAATATGACAGGGATTATTCGCGCATTTATGGACGACACTCGTTTAAATCACTTAGAGTCTTTAGTTATTTTATCGCGATTTTATTTTAGTTAATTTTTTCCCGATATTTTGTTGACACGGAAAAACTACACTTGACACTGACACTTTTTTGTTCTCAGTCATATTTAAATTGAACTTTTGAATAGGTACACAAAAGAGTTTTATACACACCGGTAAAATATACAAACTCTAACACCTTCCCTTATTCAATAGTCGTTGTCACGAGTCCCATTGCTTTGCAGAGAGTCGTGAACGCTGAGCGTGGCAGTGCCTTTGTCAATATATCGGCCAGTTGTTACACCGGTAAAATATACAAACTCTAACAGTTTTCACCCTGTGTTAATAATTGGCTGTACGGAAAAGATAATAAAATAATTTTTTTAACATTCATTTCGTTTAACCGATTGAAGTATTTTTGCACTAAACCTAAGCTTACATTGCCTCTCCTCCCAATAAAAAGAATAATTGCAGTGGCAGGAAAAAACTTTTTACGTACAACACTATTTAAAAAATGTGAATAAGTGGCACCAGGCATACAAAAACTTGTTACAATTTGACCTGTTTGTTGGCTTAACATCTGGCCCATGTTTTTCCCTATCTCATCACTAAACATAACAAACTCACTATTACTATTACTGCTCAAGTTTAAAGAGTCCCTAACTTCATCAAGATCTACTTTGAAACTACAATGGCGGCAACAGCAACGTAGTTACATAATTTTTCATTTTGACAGCTAGACAGCTACGAAACCAATATGGCGGATACGTCACTTTAAGAATTTTTTCTATGAAGGTAAACCCCCGTGGCACGCGCTTTGTCACAAAATATACAGACAACTAGCCTTTTCGCCTCTACATAGACAACTGAGAGCAGTGTTGCCAACAGTTATACCAACTTCCCACCGGATTCAACCTTTAAATCCACCAGAAAACCACTAAAAATATAGTACTACATTCAAACTCGCTAAATTTTACACTAAATAAAGTTTAAAGAAAGAAAATAAGTTTAGAAATTATTAGTTTCCTTTATTTTTGCAAAAATTATAATTAGTAACGAACATACCATTTGTAGGTAAATTAACATAAAAATTATTCATTAACGACTAATTCTAAATTAAGTCGTCTTCTTCAGACGAATCATTTTTGTCTAAACCATAATTATCGGTTCCAGATCTCGGGATCAGATGACTCTTTAGTACCGATTTGATTTACAACGGCTACTGAATTTTTATAATCATTGCAGCATTTTCCTTCCAACCTCAAACCACAGCGTACTCTCAATATAGCAGTTAAAAAGATTTAACTTCATTCTATTCCTCTGTTTGTTTTTTATTACATTCATACTGCTAAATGGTCTCTCAACATCGGCATTAGAATGAGTTAGTATTAGGAGACTAATCGCAAAATCCGATAATTCCTTAAACCTCGGCTCTCCTTGAGCATCTTAAAAAATTCAATACATCGTTACAAAATTTTTTTGTTTTTTTTAATCTCATTCCATTTCAATAAATGAATTTGACGCCACTGGTCATCGACTCTTGCTATATGTTCTGCACTTTTATTGAACTTAGCCATTGTGTCAATTAGTGGTTCTTTATTGTGATTAAGTGCTTGTTCAACACTTATTCGGGAATTTTTTTTCATCAATTTTCTGGTAACCTATTTTTTATTTCTTCAATTAGACTGACTATAAACGTTATGCACCGATTCCGCATCATTTCTTCGTCTTCCTTTGGTAATCCTTTCTTCCTTTTTTTCATTTCCGTTATTTGTTTTTCAAAATGGAATCCAAGATAACATTTTTGATTCAAGAAATCACTTAGATTCTGAGTGAAAATATCAACTTTATTTGTAGGCATCGTGACCTTGCAGACAAGCATATCTATGTAATAGGGTATTTAAATAGGCTTAAAATATATAAAACAGATACTTTCCAGATCCATTTACCTGTGTGTACTATGTTTGCATCAAATATTGTCCTATGTTGACTTATTGATTAAAAATAATTTCCTCCAATAGCGACCGTGCAACTTTTTGGCTAAGAAATTAAATTGCCGGTAAGCAAACATTGAGTGCAAAGATTGTAGTCGTATAAACACGTTCGCTATTGAGAAGAGCTTAAATTAAAACATCAAGAATATCACCGTTTTCTTCACTTATTTCTCACACCAGCGATCCCATCAGCAACAAAGTGGTCACTTCGAGCAGGATCATTAAGAGGAATCGAAACCTGTAAGAAGGAATGGCATTTGCAATGTCTCGCACGCCGGGTGTCTCGACCCGCAGCGCAACGAGACGTGTTCAACGAGAGGTGAAAAGTGAAACGGAGAATTTATAAATATGATCCTCTATTATAGGCAAAGAGAATTCATCTTTTACCATCTTATCATTAATCTTACTTTAATATGCACAAACACTTGTGCTACCATCTTTCTTTTTTACAAGAACTAAAAGGCTTACATATTCTGAAAAACTAGGTTGTATAATTCCATTATCGAGCCACTCACCGATCCGTTGGTCAACCTTGTTCTGCTCCATCTTTCTGCACCCTTTGAAGCCCGATAAACCAGACACAATTAAATTTTAATTGTTATGGCAACTTAAGTTGCCGTCTGGGCATCAAAGGATTAATAGACAATCTTCTCCGGTGCTATGTCACATAATAATAATAATTATATTCATACACTCACACCTATTATCTAGCCCAAAGTAAGCATCATTAAAAGCTTGTGTTATGAGTTCTAGATAACGGATTAATATTGATAATAATATGTATATAAATATTAGAAATATACTAAATAAACATATAAACATCCATGACTCGTGGACAAATGCTCGTATTCATCTGTAACAAAGTTACACCACCGGAGCACCACATGCACGTCTGGTTCTGTATTCATTCACGCCAAGCGACAAGAATTCGTACAAAGATACCCGGTCCGCCTGGTCCGATTGCACAGAGTAACTTATAACACAGAGACAATCATGAGTACGCTCGATCGCACTTTTATAAGTCAAGGTGATAGTCAACCTGGCCTCGGTGATATGAGCATAGACAATCCCCTTGCGGACACGGACTCGCCGCCGAACTTCGTAACACAGCGAAAGGGGAATGCGCAGGGAAGCGATAATGATCTCCGCAGGGATTTTCATGCATTTCAAGAGAATATGTGTAAAATGTTTAAGGCATGGTTTTCGAAACAAGATGCGAAAATGACAACCCTCCTGGACGATTTTAAGGAGGTGAAGCAAACTGTTCAATTCCTCAGTAACAGGTACGACGAACTTGTGAAACAGACACAAAATATTGAATCACGAGTTATCCAGATTGAAAGGAAAGTGAATGGCTCTCAGGTTGATGTACAGGTTGCTGAGCTGCAAGCTAAGCTGGATGATTTTGAGCAACGATCACGTAGCTGTAACATTGAAATAAGCAACTTTCCTGAGAGGCGAGGTGAAAATCTTATTACTCTGGTGGAAAATATAGGAAGTGCTATAAAGCTACCCACCTCTGGTCAAGAAATTGTTGCCGTTCACCGTGTTCCTCAACTGGATCCAAAAAGTTCGAGGCCAAGAAACATAGTCGTGAAGTTTAGTAGTCAAATAAAACGGGACAATTTCATAGCTGCCGTGCGAATCAGAAGGGGCCTCACCACGGATGAGCTGGCGATCTCGGGGCCACCGCGTAACATTTATATAAATGAACACCTAACTTTGAACAACAAAAAACTTTTTCGTCAAGCTCGAGACGCAGCCCGTGAGAAGGGGTATAGATTCGTTTGGATCAAGCACGGTACTATACTGGTTAGGGCAAAGGAAACATCTCCTGTTTTTTCAATACGATCTGAAAGAGATTTACCCAAGATTAAATCGCCAACCATGGATCACTGAGTTACTTCAAATTGTTTTATGTTTGCATCTTAAAATCAATATTATTATTTATTCACTAAGTTCATTACGTTTTATTTTGTATAGTATGTCTGGTTGTTATTTCTTACATCACATTGCAGTGCTACGGCGACGACGCATTGTTTGCACGCTCTGGTCCTTAAGCTACTCTGTGCGTTTGCTTGCTGGTATTCTCTGCTCATTATTTTTTGTTTATTCTTTACATACCCTCGTTCAATTAGTACGGTTAAAAATGGTCAATAATTGCGTTTATTTCTTAATTTATTCGATTAAAAACTTAGTTTTTTCTAATATTGCTCTTAACGGTGATTATGCACTAATACTATTGTGTCTAGTTAGTACCGAAGCAGATGGTCATTGTTGTTTTGTGTTAAAAATTTACTTAGTTATTGGTTTGCGTTGCAGTCGAAACTGTAAGTATAAACAATATTTTATAATACTGGTCACTACTGTTGCATTTAAACTCGAATTTGAATTTAAAATTATATTTCTTACAGTATTTTTTTTCTATAGTATAACTCTGGCTTATTCTTTTCATACCTTTACTCATTTGGTCCGGGTAAAAACAAACACTATCTACATTTTGTTTCTAGTTCATTTGGAGAGGGGGGTGATATTGCATGTCGTTATCAATAAATATGATTATATATTTTTATACTGTTTCTAATTAAACCCAATGAATGTGATTATTATTTTTCTGCGCTAAAATTTTATTTAGTTATTAGATTAAGCTGCATTCCAAACAAGATGAGTCAAAAATATTTTATAAAATCAGTCTTAATCATGTTAATCCTTATAGTCAATGATTCCTATTCATTATTTCTTCAAAATGGCAAATAAGTTGAATATATATTACCAAAACTGCAGAGGTTTACGGACTAAGCTCAATATCATTTATAATAATATATTAACAGAATGTTACGACATAATAGTATTAACCGAAACATGGTTAACTTCAAATATTATGGATGATGAAATAATGGATCCCCGCTATTGTGTGTATCGATGTGACAGAAATCGCGAAGCCTGCGCAAAATTCGACGGAGGCGGGGTATTGATAGGTGTGCGACGCGAATTGTGTATTACTCGTTGCCTATTGAGTGATATTGTTTATGATGACAACAGCGGGGTATCTTCATTGTCCGTTAATATAGAATACGTGTTGCTCAAGTTATCCTGCAAAGTAAGTAATAATTATTCGTTGATATGTGGCCTGTGGTATTCACACAAAATACGTGTCAAATATGTAGTTATTAATTAAGATGTATAACGTGATTATTTGTATTATTTATCGGTATTGTAATATGCTATCTCTATGGAAATGTACTTTATGTTGTGGGTAGTTGCAAAATATAAATAGCAGCAAATGGCGACCGGAGCGTCAGTCTGAATCCAACCATTGGACCGAGCAGACGTTGCGATCTCCAAGTGCTGTGTAAAAGTGTTAGTGTTGTTTTATTTCATTTGTGCCTCACTGATAAGGAGGATACCACAAAGTGGCGACGAGGTGAAAAAAGTAAGTGAATTTTGAGTAAACTATTGCAAGCATGTCGATTATCATAGGCTATTGAAATTTAAAGAATTGAATCCAAAAAAAAAAGTGATAAGGTATCACAGAATCAATAGTTTTCTTATGTTGTGAAAAATTATGTTCATTCATATTTTACTACGGAAGTTGGGCGTATTTGGAAAGTACCTATTATTAATTTGCTTAACTTTACTTTAACAATACAAAAATAATAAAACAGTGGAAAGATATTTGAAAATATTAGTGTTTACCCAATTGAATAAATCAATAAACAGCTTGTTGATATTCGATTGCTTGCCGAGAAATTTTAAGAAATTCTACATTATGTAGACGTGAAAATATGAATAATAGTGTGATAGCACCTTGGTGTGGCATTAAATAGACAGCCGTGTAGTAAAAAACATTCTTGAAATATACATACAAATAGTAATTGCTGTCGGAAAAATACTGGGTCGTTAGTTCTCAGGCTAATGGATGTGCCAAAGTTATGCATTAACAAGAGGCTTTTGTGTTAAAAAAAAAAAAAAAAAAAAACTATCAACTGAAATAAATAGTTTCTCTTTCTTAGTAAGTAATTAAATCCACTTGTCTTATTACAAAATACTTTTACAGATCTCGCAATATGAACCAATTGCCAACTCTTGAACCATTTGATTGCGAAGGCGAATCAAATTCTCTTGGTATTCGGTGGGAAAAATGGAAACGAGGTTTAGACATTTATTTTCAAACAACAAATATTATTGATCCGGTAAAAAAACGGGCTACTCTTTTACATACAGGAGGGTTAGCATTGCAAGATATTTACTTTAACATTCCTGGTGCTTGTGTAGAAGTCAGTGATACAGTCGATGTATATATTGTAGCAATTGAAAAACTTAATGAATATTTCTCACCGAAACAGAGTAGTTTATTTGAAAGACATAATTTTAGATTAATGAAACAGGAAACCGGGGAAAAATTTGAGAAATTTTTGGTTCGCTTACGACGGCAAAGCGCAAAATGTAATTTTACTAATGAGAATGAGAGTTTAATAGACCAAATCACTGAAAAATGTATTTCTACCGAACTAAGAAAGAGAATTCTATTATTGGGAGATACAGTAACAGTTGATAAAATAATTACAGAAGCTAATGCTCTCGAGACTGTGGAGCGACAATTGAGTGATTTTCAAGACAAACAAAGTCATTTTGTACAAAAAATTGATACAGCCTCTAATGACAAGAACGTGGAATGTAGTAGATGCGGTCGAAAAAATCACTCATTTGACAGCCCTATGTGTATAGCTAAAGACAAATTGTGTGCCAAATGTGGCTTTAGAGGACATTTTTACAAAATGTGTAAAACAAAAGCGAGCAAACGTAAGGCCAGTCTCAACAACTCTTATAATAATGCAAAAAAACGTCGTTTTGAGGTGGACAAACCCGAGACATCTAATGCTAAACAAGTAAAAAAATCAGATTCTGCAGTTGACTATATATTTCACATTGATGAAGATGCTGTTATTAAATGTCAGGTTGGCGGGGTAGATTTGGAGATGCTAATAGATTCGGGAAGTAAGTGTAATATCATTAGTGAAACATCGTGGAAATCACTAAAGTCAAAAAATATAGTAGTCCACAACCAAGAGAAAAATTCTGATAAAACATTTAAAGCTTATGGTTCAAAAGAGTCCTTGGAAGTTTTAGGATGTTTTGAAGCAGAAGTCAGTGCTGGATTAGAAGTCTCTTATTGTAAATTTTACGTGATCAAGAATGGGTCGAGAGATTTACTAGGCAAAGATAGCGCAATTGCCTTAAAAGTTTTGAAACTAGGTTATAATATAAATGAGGTAAGCATTAACAAATTTCCTAAGTTTAAAGATGTTATCTTAGACATAGCTATTGACAAATCTGTTCTCCCAGTGTGTCAACCGTACAGACGTGTACCAATACCATTAGAGACAAAAATAAATAATAAAATTTGTGAGTTAGTCAAAATGGATATTATCGAACAGGTAAATGGTCCATCTCCATGGGTGTCTCCTTTAGTACCGGTACTAAAAGAAAACGGAGATGTTAGGATTTGTATTGATATGCGTCGTGCCAATAAGGCAATAATTAGAGAAAATCATCCTTTGCCCACTATGCATCAACTGATGCCAAAGTTCCGAAAAGCTAAAGTTTTCTCAAAGTTAGATATTTCAAATGCATTCCACCAAGTTGAAATTGCTGAATCTTGTCGATATATTACAACTTTTATTAGCAGTAAAGGTCTATATAGGTACAAAAGACTAATGTTTGGGATTTCCTGTGCTCCGGAGCACTTTCAAAAAATAATGGAGCGTATATTACTTCAATGTGAGGGTGTAGAAAACTTTATAGATGATATCGTAGTATTTGGTAGTAGCGAAGAAGAGCACAATGAAAGACTCCGGCATGTTTTACAAATTCTTAAAGATAACGATGTTCTTCTTAATCAAAGTAAGTGTATATTTAATTCAAAAAAGATAGAATTTCTCGGACACCAACTTTCGCCAGAAGGTATTAGACCTTTAGATAAATACATAAATACCATTAAATCATTTCGAAATCCAAAAAATATTGAAGAAATTCAAAGCTTTCTTGGTTTAGTTAATTTTGTAGGTAAATGGATACCAAACTTAGCTACTTTAACAGAACCAATTCGTTTCGTTTTACGACAAAAACTACATAAGCATGCTGATATTTCACCTTTCTGGGGAAACGATCAAACAATAGCTTTCAATCAACTCAAATGTAGCCTTAGTAAAGTAGATTATTTAGGCTATTATGACCCAAATGATAGAACCCAAGTAATTGCAGATGCTAGCCCTGTAGGCTTGGGGGCGGTCCTTATACAATTTGATGGAAAAGGGCCTCGTGTTATTGGATATGGTAATAAAAGCTTAACAGACGTAGAAAAACGCTATTGCCAAACTGAAAAAGAGGCTTTGGCATTAGTGTGGGCTATAGAACATTTTCACATGTATCTCTACGGCAAAGAAGGTTTCGAGCTAGTTACCGATCATAAACCCTTAGAGGTAATCTTTGGCGCACGAACAAGACCCTGTGCCCGAATTGAACGCTGGGTACTGAGGTTACAATCCTACAATTATAAGGTTGTTTACAAGCCAGGTAAAACTAACATTGCTGACTCACTCTCACGCTTATGTTCAAATATGTCTAGTTTACCATATGACACAGAACACCATGTCAATCAAATTATTCAATATGCCCGACCAGTAGCGCTTTCACTTAAAACCATTATAGAAGCTTCTCAGACAGACAAAGACTGCAATTTACTTAAAGACGCCTTATTCAACAATAATTGGGATACTAGTATTATTAATTATAGATTATTCGAAAATGAACTTTGGCTTCATGAAGGTATTCTGTTACGGGGAAATAAAATAATTATTCCATCAAAATTAAGACATCAAGTTTTAGCAGCAGCTCATGAAGGGCATCCTGGGATTGTCAACATGAAAGCTAGGCTACGTACAAAAGTATGGTGGCCTAAAATAGATAAGGATGCTGAAAATATGGTTAGGAATTGTAGGGGTTGTATTTTAGTGTCAGGACCGAATTTACCAAATCCAATGAAAAGGCGAGAGC
Organism: Nymphula nitidulata; assembly: GCA_947347705.1. Classification (NCBI taxonomy): domain Eukaryota; kingdom Metazoa; phylum Arthropoda; class Insecta; order Lepidoptera; family Crambidae; genus Nymphula; species Nymphula nitidulata. Next base: position 17,099,049 of record OX374636.1, read on the forward strand.
TGCCAACTCAAGCTTGGGTTGACACAGCTATAGATTTCTTAGGTCCTCTCCCTAGTGGCGATTACCTGTTTGTTATTATTGATTATTTCAGCCGTTACAAAGAAATTAAAGTAATGAAATCTATAACTGCAAAAGACACTATAAAAATACTAAAAGAAATTTTTTCCCGTTTAGGAATCCCCTTTAGTATAACTTGTGACAATGGTAGACAGTTTATCTGTCAAGAATTTAAATTATTTTGCGAAGAGCTAGGAATCCGAATATTTAATACTATTCCATATTGGCCTCAACAAAATGGCGAGGTTGAAAGACAAAATAGAGACATCCTAAAACGTCTTAAAATTAGTCAAATACAAAAATCAGACTGGAGAGAAGATTTATTAAGCTACTTGATGATGTATAATAGCACCCCGCATGGAACAACAGGAAGATCTCCTTCCGAATTATTTTATGGCCGTCAATTTAGGGACAAGTTGCCAAGTTTAGTTAATATTGAAAACAAAGAATTATATTCAGAACTTCGAGAAAGAGACGCTGAAAAAAAAGAAAAGGGAAAAATAAGTGAAGATAGAAAGAGGAGAGCAAAAGAACAAAATATTGAAATAGGGCAAAAAGTTTATGTAAAAAATTTAATCAAAAATAATAAGCTGACACCTGAATTTAATCCAGAGCCACATACAGTAATTAGCGCAGAAGGACCTGAAGTAAATGTTAGAAATGATTCAACGGGGCAAGAATATAAAAGAAATGTAATACATCTTAAACGAGTGGAAGGAAATTGGAAAATAATCGATGATGAGCAGCATGATCAAATAGACGAAGCGGAAGGCGATGAAGACTAGAATATGAATTGAATTATTTACAGTCATACATTGATTACTGCATGCAAAATTATTATTTAATTAAAAATTAATGATAAGTATTGATTCATTATAGTACCTACTATTTTATTAAACCATAGAAATAATATAATTAAATTAAAAATAACATAAAAAGAAAGAGATGTGGTATTCACACAAAATACGTGTCAAATATGTAGTTATTAATTAAGATGTATAACGTGATTATTTGTATTATTTATCGGTATTGTAATATGCTATCTCTATGGAAATGTACTTTATGTTGTGGGTAGTTGCAAAATATAAATAGCAGCAAATGGCGACCGGAGCGTCAGTCTGAATCCAACCATTGGACCGAGCGGACGTTGCGATCTCCAAGTGCTGTGTAAAAGTGTTAGTATTGTTTTATTTCATTTGTGCCTCACTGATAAGGAGGATACCACATGGCCTATATATACCGCCCAACCAATGCACGGATGTATATGAAACTTTTTTCACGTCATTACAAAATGAAATACTGCTACCATCTATACAAAATGTATACATTTACGGAGATTTTAACATACCACACATTCAATGGAAGAACAATATTGTATCCGCACCACTCCCTAATATTAATAATTATTGTAACCGCTTAAGTATGCTTTTTTTAAATTTCTTATCCACTATTAACTGTAAACAGTACAATTCTATGCGGAATTCTATGAACCGGATACTTGATTTATTTTTGTCAAACGATATTACGTCGATTTGTGAATCGCCAGACAGTATGTTAGTGCCTGTTGACCCGTTGCATCCCGCCATCAACACAATGGTATCATATAATATACAATTTAAAGCTATGTCTCGATTATTGACACCTAAGTACCGCTACATAGAAGGTAATTATACTGAGATAAACAGCGCGATTGATGACATTGACTGGGGGAACTTGTTTGAGGGACTTTCTTTGGACTTAGCTGTTGAGGTATTTTATAACAAAATATACTTAATTATAAAAGAACATATACCATTGCGCCCCACTAAATCTCTTAGATTTCCCATTTGGTTTTCACGCCCCTTAATCCATATTTTCAAGAACAAGCAACATGCTTGGACCAAATGGAAAAAGTACAAAAATAATTCAGACTATCTAGAATTTTCAGTATACAGAAAACGCTTTAAATCTCTCTCCTCCGAATGCTTTCAATCTTATATGACATCAGTTGAAAGTGGCTTACATAAGGATATAAAGCTATTTTGGTCATATGTGAACAGAAATAAAATAAAAACGGGTATTCCTAGCACTATGCACTATGGCACTTTAGAAACCTCCAAACCACAGGAAATTTGTGATTTGTTTTCACAATTCTTCTGTTCAGTGTATGAGAGGAGTGAGCCTTATGACGTTGGTCTCTCTGGCCTGGAACCTTTTGCAGACAACTGTACAGTGTTGAGTGAATTATTTTTTTCTAGAGACACCATTGTTACTGCGCTCAAATCTTTAGATGTTCCTAAAGGTCACGGTCCTGATGGCATCCCGCCATTTTTCTTGAAATATACGGCTGTTTCAATAAGTACACCATTATTTCATTTGTACAATCGTAGTGTGAGAGAGGGAATCGTGCCAACAAGATGGAAGACAGCCAATGTCACACCTGTACACAAAAGTGGTCCGAAGAATGACGTGACAAATTACCGACCAATATCGCTACTTCCTACCTTATCGAAAGTCCTAGAACGGTTAATACATGATGCTATATACCCTAGTCTTCATAGTGTTATACTACCTGAACAACATGGTTTTGTGAAAAATCGTTCTACAACTAGTAATCTAGTTCTTTATACCACTTATCTGTTTGAAAACATGGACCAACAGCATCAAACTGATGCAGTTTACACAGATTTTTGCAAAGCTTTTGACAAGGTAGATCATGCTATTCTCTTGCGAAAAATCGCGTTTAACGGCATACGTGGTAATCTTTGGCGCTGGTTTTCCTCTTACGTCTCAAATAGGAGTCAAAGAGTAGTTGCAAATGGATTTTCGTCCTCGGAGGAAAATAATATTACATCTGGGGTGCCTCAAGGCTCCATACTGGGTCCCTTGTTGTTCCTGCTTTTTTTGAACGATATTGACGCTTGCTTCAAACATACACGTTACCTCTTGTACGCAGACGATCTTAAAATCTACCGTACTGTTACAAAAATCGAGGACTGTGTACTATTTCAAGAGGATTTGGATCGCCTTACATCCTACTGTACTGCAAATAAATTGCAACTGAGTCTAACTAAATGCAAGTGTATATCATTTACAAAAAATATAAATACGCTTGACTTCAACTACTCACTTTGTAACACGCAATTGGAAAGGGTTTCCACAATTAGAGATTTAGGTATTCATCTTGACTCCAAATTACATTTAAATATACACATAAATAATGTTATAAATAAAGCGTACCAAATGTATGGATTTGTAATGCGTACATGTAACCAATTTAAGAAATTCACCTCCTACTTAGTTTTATACCAGTCACTCATTAGATCACAATTAGAATATGCTGCAGTGGTTTGGAATCCTTTTTATCAAAAATATGATGACCAACTTGAGATGGTGCAAAAGAAATTTTTACGTTGTGCTCATTACAAATGTCTTCGTAGAAGACTGTCATACAATGACCTCCTAGGAAAGTACTCTCTTCTGTCTTTAAAATCAAGGCGACTGTTTCTTGATCAAATGCTATTGTATAAAGTTATAAGGAATCAATTTGACTGTACTCACTTAACTGACCATATCTCTTTACGACTTTCAAGCCGGTCACACCGTATTCGCGACACATATAAGCATAAACTTTTTGATACTAAACTGTGCAGGACCAGGGCGGGCGAGCGCGTTCCGCTGAGACGAATAGTACATTCATATAATGATTCTTTTGTAGATTTAGATCTATTTCAGTTACCCCGCGGACAGTTTAAATCAAACTTGCTTGTAAAACTTAAAACAAACTAAATAATTGTTAATTTAATCTTACTGATTCGACTTAGTTATAATTTGTGTATCTTGATTATTGCACTGCTTTTCACTTATTAACGTACATTATTTAGTGAATAACGCTGCTGGTTACATAATAAGTAATAGTTATTATTATGTATTGTCAACATAAGCATTATTATGTAATTGTTTGTTATTCCAATAAATTAAAAAAAATATATAAAAAAAAATAAAAAAAAATGACGGCTGTAATGCAACAGGTATTGGACTATCCCATTTAAGCTTTAGCACACATGTTTCCTGAAATAATAATTTCGCTGGTAAAATCCACGGAGAAGCAAACCCACATGGATCGTAAACTCGCGCTATAGCTCTTAAGACATCCTTTTTAGTAACAGACCTTTCTGTGAACTTATCTTGGTGTATAGGTGTTTTTGTATTTAACTCAGTTGTATATTTTCTTAATTTGTATTTAAATATTGTTACAAATGTTTGTATGTAAAAAAACTCATTAGCTCGGTGAATTGTAATCGTCGTTCTGTCGCTCTGTCGCCGCGTCGGAAAGTCTCCCGCCACCGGTGTTCTCCGCCCGCGCCTCGCTCCCCGCAGACAGGTTTTCATGTATTCTTAACATTTTCCCCCTCCTCGACGACTGTGGTAGCTCGAGGAATGTTCGGTGTATTAATAGTGTCAGGAAGAAGAGGACACAACCGATGTATGGATCGTCTGTAGATGCCCTTTGTTGTATGAACATCGGCGACACGTGCAATTCCATCTTGTCCAGGATACAGCTTGCTGATACGGCCCATGCGCCACTTCAGAGGAGGAATATTGGACTCCTTTAGCACAACCATATCTTCCTCCTGAAGCTTTCCCTGTTGGACTTGCCACTTGACTCGTTGTTGCATCTCATTTAGGTATTCATGTCGCCAGCGCTCCCAGAAATGTTGCCTCATTTGCTCCATTAGTAGATATCTACTAAGTCTATTTGGATTCTCGTTTTGAAGAGCAGGTGACGGTATTGAAGAAAGAGGCTTACCGATTAAAAAGTGGCCTGGAGTGAGGGGTTCTAAATCATTAGGATCAGATGAGAGTGGGGTCAAAGGTCTGGAATTGAGGATTGCTTCGACCTGTGCGAAGAAGGTTGACAATTCCTCAAATGTTAGATGTGTATTACTGAGAACTCTAGTTAAATGAAATTTAGCGGCTTTTACTCCAGCCTCCCAAAGTCCACCAAAATGTGGAGAGTAAGCTGGAGAGAAATGAAATTTTATTCCCTCATTCGCACTCAAAGAGGAGATTTCTTCATTACTAGATTTTAAAAAACTTACGGTACGAACTTTGTAGGTGCAAATAATGAGATACATTATTTGCACCTACAAAATTCGTACCGTTGTCACAGTATATTTCACGAGGTTTTTGCCCCTACGTGAAATAAAACGGCGTAAGCATAAAATAAAAACGTCTGTGGATAAGTCACTAGCCACTTCTAAATGTAACGCTTTAGAAGCGAAACAAACAAAAAGGCACAAATAGCTCTTAGTGATTTTACAGCCTCGTCCCTTTCTGTCAGTGATTAAGAATGGACCTGCAAAGTCAAGACCACTGACTTCAAAGGGAAAAGATGGTGTAATTCGTGAAGATGGTAAGTTACCCATTATTGGAATGATACTTTTTGCTTTCATAAGTCTGCATAATACACACTTGTTAACAGTGCTTCGAGCTAGAATTCTACCTTTAAGAGGCCAATATTGATGGCGTAGATTCGCCAATAATAGTAGAGGTCCACCATGTAGGAGCCGTTTATGTTCATGAGTGAATAACAATTTTGAAAAGTTGTGATTACAGTCTAATATTAATTGATGTTTTTTTGTGTATGTTTCAGATGACTGCTGGATCCGGCCACCTACACGCAAGAAACCATCATCATCGAGAAAAGGAGCTAGTGTCAACAATCTAGATTTTGAAGGTAAGTTTTTGCTATTTTGAAAAATAAATATTTCGTTAGAAAAGCAATCTTTTTGATGTAATTTTACCAACTGGTTTGTAGCTGTATTTAATTCTTCAACAGTAAGCGGACCGATAAGTCTAGAGTTAGTATATTTAATATTGTGTAGAAATCGTAAAATATAAGCCATGCTTCTCTGTAAGGTAGTAAACTAAGAAAATTTGTCAAAGTTTATAAATTGTGTAGGTTTGCTATTATTTGTAGTAGATATATGTGTGTAAGTTGCAACTTTAGATGTAAGCTTAGGTTTAGATCTATTTTTAGTATAAGCTTTCTTTTCAGGTACATCGTTAAGTATTTTGATGGCTTGTGGCCAATGTTGAGACTCCATTTGTAAAAATGGAGGCCCTTCCCACCATAACTTTGCTTTATTTGCATCTTTAAAATCAAAACCTCTTGAGGCTAAATCGGCTGGATTGTATTGACCAGGTACATGTCTCCATGCTTGTGGAGATGTGAGACTTTGAATCTCACTAACTCGATTTGCTACGAATGTTTGGAATTCATAAGACTGAGATGCAATCCAACTTAATGTTACTGACGAGTCAGTCCAGTAAAACTTAGTAGCAATATGGCAGTTCAAAGAATTCAAAACCTTGGAACTCAATCGTGCTCCCAACAGGGCTGCGCAAAGTTCGAGCCGTGGAATGGTTGTCATTTTGAGAGGAGCTACTTTAGTTTTTGCACATAATAATCGTACCAAAACTTTTCCCATTTTATCAGTTGAGCGCAAGTAAACGCATGCTGCATAAGCATCCTGTGATGCGTCTGAAAACGAATGAAGTTCTATAGCACATGGATCATTAATCAAAACATATCGTGGTACATGAATTTCTGAAATCTGATTTAAGCTAAAAACGAAATCATTCCACTTTTTTTGTAGTTCAAATGGTATGGGGTCATCCCAATCCAGTTTAGTCAGCCATAACTTTTGTAAAATTATTTTTGCTGTGATTGTACACAAACCTAGTAGGCCCAATGGGTCAAAAAGTTTTGATGAGCTGGATAAAATTGATCTTTTTGTTAATATGTTTGGAGTTTGAATATTAATTGGGAATTGAAGAACATCATTTACTGGATCCCATTTTAATCCTAATGCACTTGATTGAGCACACGAATCAAATTTTTTAGGAATCGTTGAACAAAAATTATTGCTTTCAAAAATAGTTGGTGCATTAGTGCGAAATTTGTGTAAATAAAAACAAGCAGTTTCAAGAGTTTTGGTAACTGAATTTATTATATATTGTAAATCTTGTTTACTTTGAGCTCCAGAAAGAAAATCATCAACGTAAAAGTCTTCCTTAATCAATTTAGCTATCTTAGGATCCAAACATTCTTTTGATAACTGAAACAGACATCGAGTGCTAAGAAACGGTGCTGATGCAGTTCCATATGTGACTGTATTTAGCTGGAGCGTCCTAAGTGGTAGCGTTTCATTGTCACGCCATAGTATCATTTGTAAATGTCTCTGGCTAGGCTCAACTAATATTTGTCTAAACATCTTTAAAATGTCTCCTGAAACTACGTACTTGTGTTGTCTGTATCTTAATAAAATAGAAAATAGTTCATCTTGTACAACCGGTCCAACATGCTGTATATCATTGAAGGACACTCCGGAAGTTGTCTTTGCTGAAGCATCAAAAACCACTCTTACTTTAGTTGTTTCACTTTATTACTGCTCTCTTATTACAGCATGGTGGGGTAAGAAGCAGCCAAACACTGGTTTAGGTACTTCACCAAGATGGCCTAACTGTTCATATTCGTCTATGAAGTTAGAATAGTCACGCTTTAACGTTGGATTATTGTTCAATTTCCTTTCAATTTGTAAAAACCTTCTCTCTGCTATATAATAAGAATCACCTAAGACCTTTGGTGACTCTTTTAAAGGAATTTAAACGCAAAATCTTCCGTTAACACCTCGTTTAGTTGTTTGATTGAATAACTCTTCACAATAATCGTGTGCAGGATTACTACGTTTAATAGAATTAGGTAGCTCCTCTAGCTCCCAAAATTTGGAGAGCTGTTGTTTAATTTCTTGACTAAAATTACACTTTATTATGTTACTAACTTTCCCCCCCGTGGGGCCTGCCACTATCCAACCAAAGTGTGTTTCCTGAAGAATTGGCTAATGTTATTCTAGACGTTCCAAGCAATTCCCAAAATATGTCAGCTCCTAACAGTAAATCTATTTCTGATGGTTCATAGAATTTTGGATCAGCTAGCTGAATATTACTTGGAATGCCTAATTTCTGGAAACACACTGTTGTGTGAGGGAGATGATCTGTAATTAATGGTAGGACATAGCACTTAACTAGTATATTAAATGTGTTTACCAATGAGTGTATTTGAATGTTACATTGTTCTGTTATATTTAATGTAGTATTTCCTAAGCCAGATACGCATTGATGTACGTTTTGTGTTTTGCTTATACCAATTTTTTGTTGAGCTTTTGTACTTATAAATGATGTTTGGCTGCCACTGTCTAACAATGCCCTCAAAATGTAGGTTTTGTCATTGTTTGTCACCTTGACCAGCGCCGTAGAAAGAAGACCATGACTGGAGGAGACAGCAGACATTGTAATAGAAGTAGAAGGCACGTTATCTTCTACCGCAGTAGAAGTATTGCTTGTGGCTAGAGCCGTGATATTATTTGAATCACCTTCAATGTGTCTATGTTGTGTAGATAAGGATGATTGTCTATGCAATAATGTGTTATGTTTTCTTTTGCAGATCTTGCAACCACCAAGCCTGCACTGGTATGATTGATGGCCGCCGCGAAGACAATTGTTGCATAATTTCCTAGAAAAAACCTTAGCTATGCGTTGTTCTACTGGTAATGATTTAAAATTGTCACACTCAAACAATTTGTGATTTTGATTACAAATTATGCATTTAATTTCTGAGTAAGTGGTGCCAGAAGAAGCAATAAATGATTTTGATTTTACCAATGTGCTGTGTTTTTCATTTTTATTCGACCTCATAGAATTAACAGTTTCTATGACACTTGCCGTCTGTCTTAAAAAAGAATAAAATTGGTCCAATGTCGGGGTGTCAATATCACTTCTAAACTCCTCCCACTTACCTGCTGTAACGCTATCTAGCTTAGCCGAAGCCAGATAAATAATAATTGTATCCCAGGACGCCGTAGGTTCGTCAAGGGTATTCAACGCACTTAAATTTTTAGATAGTGTGTCTATTAGCCTATGAATACCTTTATATGACTCTTTTGAGAGTGGTTCTATAGAAAATAGTAATTTCATGTGTTCATTGACTAAATTACGACGATTGTTGTACCTGTCATTTAGTAATTTCCATGCAATGGGATAATTTTTAGAGGAAACGGTAACTGAGCTTATGACGTCACTGGCAGATCCCTCCAAATAAGATTTTAGATAGTGGAATTTACTTATATCTTGAATGTTTTCATTATCATGAACTAAAGATGTAAATGTATCTCTAAAAGACAGCCACTCACACGGTTCACCGTTGAATCTGGGTATCTGTATAGGTGGTACTTTTAAGCTATTCACCAAAAGGTTTGATTCACAATTGAAAGAAGATTCCTTATTATTTTTGCATTTAAAAAATTCCAACAAAGACTCAGCTTCTGCTATTAAATAAAAAAAAATATTTTCCGTCATTTCACGTTCGGAAATTTGTTTATCGACATCTTCTTCCAATTGTTCAATTTGTGATTGAACTTCTTCAAAACTGTCAGACAGTTCACGTATTTTTGTCAACTGCAACCTTGGTTCGTTAAGTTTCACTTTATTAGTTTCCTTAGCATCCATCAGTGGCCTTAAATAATTTTCGAACAAAGTTAATCGAGACCTAATTGTGCCTCTCTGCTTAGTAACGTCGTGTATTCCCGTCATTTTATAGGTGCAAATAATATTATACCAATAATTTCACTCGCAAAATAAAATAATAGTTAAATAAGTAATCAAAGAAAAAACCTCCTGTTATACGTACGAAAGTAGGTCACAGCTGTTTACCGGCTATGATACGGTGACTAGCGGAGCTATGTTTCGTCACGCAGTTATTATTTTCTAAACACCGCCAAATAAATAATTGTACCAGTTCCTTAATCCTTTACTCTCGATTTTCGGTTAATTCTGGAATTGGTAGTAGAATAATTTAAATACTAGTTATTACAAGAAAGATATAGATAAAGTAATTAGTTAAAATTGGTAGAATTTACAAATATACAATAGGTAGGTATATATTTCTATTATGTAGTTAAATTTCGATGAGAATAATTTACACTGCTTAATGAGGAATTATCAACACTTGTGAACACAAATAAAGGCATATATGGATGGAAAATAGGATAGAGGATTAGCCACTTCTCTTTCAGATTAACCACTTAACTTCAACACTGTATCTTGATTGTCACGTCTCATAAGATCACGTCGGGGTCACCATATGTTTTTGTATTTAACTCAGTTGTATATGGGTATTTCTTATGAAATCTCGAAATTTGGGATATTATTGATTTTTTTTTTTTTTTTTTATAAACTTAGATATTTTTTCGCGGAGATCAGAAAAGTTGCTTTGAGAGATCTGTCCAGGGGTATTGGTCTTCCATATTTTTGTATATAACCTATATAAAATGAGGTTTAAAAAAATGAAGAAATGAGGGAATGATTTATTATTATATTATAGTAAAAAAACAACATGTACGAATGAAAGAAATTATATATTTTTTATTAATATATATCAAACAATGAAATATCATATTCTAAAGAAAATCAACTCATAACTTCGTACTTATAGAACATAAACAATATTTTGTACTTATAGAAAATGACCAACATAAATATAATATAAACCCAGAAAAAAATAACAAATATACGAGTACTACTCACTATAGAGGTAACAAATGTTTTTAACTTTTCAATACTTATTACTATTTATTTTTAAACTTTGTACTTAGCACTTCTCCAAAACTTAAATTAAAACATCTTCATATTTATTTATTAAGCATTAATTATTATTAATATTAACCTAAATAAGTCTTTTCATAGAGTTTTTTGGTCTTTGAGATCAATGAGTTATTCAATCTTAATTTTAACATCGCTTGTAGAGTCATCTAACTCTGTAATAACGTAATTCCCCCTTTTAACTAACTTTGGCGGCTTTATTTTCTGTATCACATCTTCCGATTTATATAATTGCTCATCTTTAATATTAGGCCATCTCCAAAACTTCACACCTTGCTTCATACACCTAACCATCAAACCATCTTCAAAAACAGATAGAACTTCTCCGGGATACTTTGACGTGCCCCATTTTATCAGGACATGATCTCCAATGGTAACATTCTTATCACTGTCGGAGACAACAGTAGATCCCTCATTTTCTAAATCAATTGTATCATTTTCTTTTAACATTTTAGTATGATCTTGAATGCGCGAAGACGACGCTGAAGACAGTTGGTAATTATCCTTCATTATATCCAATTCCATATACTTTTGAGGGGATTTGCTACGCCTCTTAGTAAATCGATTACTGCGCTGTTGTTGAAAATACCCCAAATGATAGTGGGTACAAACTTCTTCGCAATCTATGCATGAAAGTCTTCTGCACTGTAAGGTGTTGTGAAAAAATACGAACTGGCGTATTTTTTGTGTTCCCCGGAAAGTAGGAATAGTCTTGGACTGTTTTATGAGATCATCCATCAGCGAAATATCTGCTGTGGTAACTTCAAACAATAAAATAGAAGGACACCTGGATTGAAGGATAGGTTTCAATGAATTCAGGTCTACGATATCATGGCCTTCTGCCACGACTTTATCAGCTGTCCGTTTCAGGGTTCCACCGACACCGTCAGGCGCTCCCTTACCGTGCCCGGGTTCAGAATAATGCCATGAAAAGTATGTGATTTCTGGATAGAGATCTTTTAGATGGCGACACACCATTTCGAACATAAATTTATTTTTGTATTGATTAACAGGCCCATCACTCAACATATGTAATCGGGAAATAGGTAAATGTTGTGTTTTTATCCACTCAAATATGGGTTTCAAGTGAGCCCAAACAGCCATTGTGTCATGTCTATTGTCACTAGAGAGAGAACAAAAGGATACAGGTTTGATTGCATTATCCTTGCGCAAGTAAAGCACTCCTGTATGCATTGTTATCTGCTTCCTTCCTCCACCAAAGTGGACAGCTTGTATTTCCTCATTATACTTACAGCAATAGTTTTCACTGTAATCTACATGAATTAAAATGTCGTTTATTGTTAATTTTTTCTTTATATGTTGAATGGCCTGATATTGATGTGCTATAGTGCCAATATGTGAAAAAAAAAGTGGTAATGCTGCTTCCAGACTTTGAACAAGCAATATCAATTTAACCCTATACTCTTTCTTCACGGGTTTACGAACTGTCTTTTTTTTCCCATCCTTTTCAAATGAACTGACTTCATAAATCCATTGTTGATAAGTCAAAAACTGATTAGGCATTGGTAAATAGTATTCCAAAGAGCGTTCCTTGCAGGTTGAACATTCCCTGAATAGACATTTTGTGGAATGCACATCGCAGGTTATTGTCGCTAAAATTGAAGTCACGTTACGAAATTTCAATGCTTTGACTTCATGCAATTTAGATATCATCAATTGAATATTGGCATGCTGTATGCATTGACAAGTATTTCGGGTATTCACGTTTTGCCAAGTAACCCAAAAGGGTCTGAATCTGCAAAAGGTTCATAAGCTTATCTTATAATTGACCGTGCTTAAAAACTTTTTGTGTAAATTTTGAAGTGTATCATATAAAACACGCTTTTGTTTAGTTTTACTATTTTTTGATTTAAGATAGTCTTTTTTCCCCGGGCACATCCTTGAGTTTTCATCTTTCTCCAAAAATTTAATTACATCGTCCTTTACCTTCATCATTTTATCGCTTATTTTTCGAGGCTTTTGTCTTTTGAAAGTATCATGTTTAAAAAAAGGTTTCGATGCATGAAGTAACTTATATTTCTGCAATGATTTCAATTTTAACATTTCGTAATATTTTTTCTTTTTTCATGTTTCTTTCCAAGATCTTTGTAACTAGTCTCTAGATCTCTTGTTAACGCTTCTCCAAAAAGTAATTTCTTCTTCACACTCTCAGGAACGTTTACATTCTTTAGAAGCGCATCTACTTTAGTTCCAGGCGATTCGGGGTCAGTTTTTTTTATTTTCATTCTCAAATATCTCTTCTTATATTTTTCGCTTAACTTCACTGCATTCTTCAAATTTTTTTCCAAATTTGCAATCTTTGCATACAAAATAGCTCGTCGCCTTCGCATCTGTCGTCTATTTCGAGCAGCTACATCTTCTCTAATTTGCTGCACAACTGATACTGGACTTGGCGGAGGTGTATCATCAATTATTCTTTGTAAATTTTGGTGTGCTATGGCTTTATTAATCCTATACACTTTACTATTTTCTTTCCATTGTTTTCGCTTTCGTCTAAGTTCTCTAGCATTCATATTAATAACTGGTTTAACTTGACCTTTCTCTTTTTTCTTTAAATATTTTAATCTTTCTTTTTCCCGTAGTTTTTCTAAAGATCCAGTATTATTTTTCATTTTTTCTCGCCTTTTTCTATCATACTCTTTCTTTTTTATTTTTTTTTCTGCATCACTCAACTTCTTTTGTCGTGCCATTTTGCTTCCACATACATGCACCTGTTTTAAATTAAATACCGTGAAATACAAGTTGCAAGAAATAAATAAAAAATCTAAAAAAACCGCAAAATACTGGATAAATCATTCCCTCACACGGCCGTCATTCCCTCACTCCTAAATGCAGTGGGGGAATGACTGTGAGGGAATGACGAATTTTAACTTAAGCTACAACAAAACCGACACATAACCTCAATTTGCTTGTTACATTTCGAATATGTATTTTACTCCCAAAAACGCATAAAACCAACAAATTTTAATGATAGATATTAAAATGCTTAATACATTCATATAACGTGAGGTAATGATCGTCATAAATTTAACTTTTAACAATTTTTCACAAAATATTTTTTTACAAGAACTCACCTGCGGTTAAGAAGAAATCGCCATCTTGAATCATTTGAGAGTGTTGCCAGGTACTAAAAACTTAAGGTTGCGTTCCTAAATATCGTTTGACACGTTCAGAAATCGAATATTCGTAATAGGATGAAGGAATGATTTTATTTTGCGGGACATATTTAAAATCGAATTATTGTTTTTATAAATTCGTTGTTGTAAGATGGAAGCTTTTATAGACAATAACAAACATCTATCTAATATATTTGCATAATTTTATTATTACGAATATTGATATATTTCAGATAAAAAGGCATTTTAGTAATATTTTTGAACTAAGGGACAAGGTGAGGGAATGATTTGCACGGTAAAAAAGAAGCCATATCTTTTTTTTCTTTAGAGGAAAGACGTTTTCTTTTTAAACAATAGCGGTATAGACAGCGTACATTCAAATGAAAAAAAGACTTATGTAGTTAATGCATATCACTCGGCACTAATGGCTCGGGAATCAAATTTCGAAATTTGATGAGAATTACCCATATTTTCTTAATTTGTATTTAAATATTGTTACAAATGTTTGTATGTAAAAAAACTCATTAGCTCGGTGAATTGTAATCGTCGTTCTGTCGCTCTGTCGCCGCGTCGGAAAGTCTCCCGCCACCAGTGTTCTCCGCCCGCGCCTCGCTCCCCGCAGACAGGTTTTCATGTATTCTTAACAATAGGTATCTTTAGACTCAGAGTATCATTTTCTGTATTCCAGATAAGACCAAGAACCTTAACTTCTTTACATTGCTTAGCCCTGTACTCTTCTGGAATACTCTGTAAGAAATTCTTGTCATTTGATACCCAATCCCTTATGTTCATTGATATTTCTTCAAAAATTCTCTTTGTTTCTAAGTACAGCTGAAGTGCTGCACTGTGAGAATTTACTTCAGTAACTAAATTATCCACATAACATCTGTTAGCTATTTTCTTAAGGAGTTCCTGATTTGTCTTAGACAAGTGGTGTCTATTGTTGCATTTAGTAAGAATGGACTAGAAATTATACCAAAGGGTACACTACAGAATTGATAGTGGAGTAAATTATATTCTGTAAGCTCCTTTCCAGTATCCTTAACCCACAGGAATCTAGTTACATCCCTGTCTTGCTGCTGAAGACCTACTTGTAGGAAAGCCTTTTCCACATCCGCAGTTATACCGATTTTTCCTGTTCTAAACTGCAACAGTAAAGCTGTAAGATCATCTAACATAGATGGACCTCGGTACATACATTCATTAAGACTGCGTTCTTCCCTGACCTTAGATGAAGCATCATATACTAAACGTCCTCTCTTACCTTCTTGTCGGACCATATTGTCACGCTCTAGCCGTGTGAAGCACGGCCAGGTGTGCAGAATAGAACGAAATAAAAGAATAGTTACTTTAACACTATTTATTAGCTCAGGGCGTGGATAATAGGTCCTAGCTCGGTGGTTCCCAGTGGAAAAAAAGGGGACTTAGCTTCGACGGTTAGCGAAGGAAGCAGCAGGAACAAGCCACGTCGGCTACCAGCGTGGTCGGCGTGGGTTCAGCTTCGGCCGGTAGTGTGGCCCGAAGCACAGCACGGAGCAGCAGGGTAGGCGGCTGCCCGTAGGTAGGATCCCCAAAATAAGTACGGGGATCGCGCACAAAGTAATATTTACTCAGATTTGTAGTATTTAAGCAATAGCCGGCGAAAATGCAAGAGAGCCTCTTTCTCCGGACTATAAGCTTATATACTCCAAATGTTCTAGAATATTTCGAGAAATGGTAGTGGGAGTTACGATGTTAAGAATCATGCTACCATAAATAATAGATAAATTAAAGAACGGTTCATACTATGGTATTCTCTATGGCCGAAACTAATGGTAGATTCTGATTCACAAACTTATTTAAATTTGTTAATCAGAATATTCCACGTAATCCATTATAGCAGAAAAACACAATTAAACTATATTAATCAATAAATATAGTTTATTGATCAAATTAGATTGGACAAAAAGGCTTGTGTCCAAGTTCGAATAATTTTCAATTGGAGGGTGTTTGGAATTATAATCAGAATAATATAATTCAAATGTAGGTACCGGCGTTAACCGATACAATATCTGTCATTAGTAGACCGATCATAATAAGTTATTTACAATAACAATTGATGTGTTTATATTTGTATTAAAAACAAGTAAAAGCTAATATTAATATAGTCGTAGAATATTTAATTAGAGGTCTCCAAAATGTGATGCTTTGTTTTGTATGGATTTTATTATTGAAAATCAAGTAAGTATGTAATAGGTTGGAAGACGGGTTTAGAACCGTGACATATCCCCCCCTTTAGTGTAGGATTTTGCTAGTCCAAAATCCACTAAAGAAATCTACACTCTCAATAAGAAACTAAAACTAGAGTAATAGTTATATAGAACATTCAGACACTCAAAATACAACACAACTGCAAAAGATTACCCTGCAACATTGACGAGAGGTATCGACAATACAAGATTTAGAGTCTTGGTAGTACATAGGACTACAGATGCGAGGCAAAAGAGAGTAATCGGTTGTTTAGCAACCGGAAAACAAAAAGGTCACAGCTGTGAAAGTAAAAGCAAGAGATACCTCATAGTATTCTATCAAAGAATAAGAGCGTAGTTTAAGTAAAGCATTCTCCAGTTAGAATTGGAGAAAATGGAGGAAATTTTGTTAAAAACAACACATAAAACAACCAGAAAAAAATTAACAAAAATTCATTGGGATAGAACCAAAAAAAACAAGACAGATTTATAAGACAAGTAGCTGTTTTCTTATTTTAAATAATATTTATATTTTATTTAAATTATTTAAAAAAAACAATACATCAGAATGTATGTTTGTTGTAGATTAAGTGTTAGTTTGTAGTTTTTGAAATTATTATATTTATAGTTGTAGACTATAAATACCATAATTGTAAGATTATTATTTTAAGTTATGTTAGTAATTTTATTATTTTACATTAGTTAAGAGTAATTATTTACTTTAAAATCTTTGATATGCCAAGAACCTAGATTTTTTCCTTTCATATCAACTAATTCATAGACCAAGGGCGACAGTTTAGATTTAATACGACATTTAATATATTTAGGAGCAAGTTTTTTAGAAAATCGCTTATCTTTGTCGCTTTGATAGTAAGTTTTTCGCCAGACAATATCATTAACGTTAAAGTCAAAGTTTTTGCGACGAAGATTATAAGGACCACAATTACGAGCATGCGATTTGATTAGAGAACTTTGGACCTGGTCAAAGATTTTCCTAAGTTTTCCAGTATTTTCTGCATAGACATCTCGAGGTGCGAAAACTATATCGTCAGTTTGATCAACGTCAACGTAGTGAGAACCACACGAAACCAATTCTCTCCCGAAGACCAGAAACGATGGGGAGTATCCCGTTACTTCACTTACAGCAGTATTGAGAGCGAACTGAATTTTTGGTATATTTAGATCCCAAATCCTGTGATCCTCGTTGATGAAAGTGGAAACAGCCGTCATAATAGTTTTATTATAACGCTCGACAGTATTTACTTGCGGCGTATATTTAGGCGTATACCGTACTTTAGGTACTTTATATTGAGAAAACAT
This sequence comes from Nymphula nitidulata, assembly GCA_947347705.1. NCBI lineage: Eukaryota > Metazoa > Arthropoda > Insecta > Lepidoptera > Crambidae > Nymphula > Nymphula nitidulata. Next base: position 17,116,492 of record OX374636.1, read on the forward strand.
ATGTTGTAATTTTTGACTTACGAACTGTTTTCCGTTATCCATCAGAATTGTACTGGGAATGCCATGTACAAGAAAAACTTTTTCTTCTAAAATATTAGTTATAACTTCGGCAGTAGCTCGCCGTATAGGAAATAATAATGAATATTTGGAGAAACAACAAGTTACGACAAGCAGCATTGTATTTTGCTTCCTAGATGGAGGTAATGGACCAACCAAATCCACGCTAATCATTTGAAATGGTCTAGAGCATTCCTTAGGTCGACCCATAAGTCCTAAGGTAGGGTGATTAGCATGTTTATGAGAGTTACAATCATCACAATTATTTACGAAGTTAGCAATATCTTTATGCATACTAGGCCAGAAATATTTTAAAGATATACGCTTTAAAGTTTTATAAATACCGAGATGACCAGAAGTAGGATTAGAGTGATTATCAATAATAATACCAGTGCGACTGTCTTTTGGGACTACTTCTTTCCATTCAAATTCCTTAGTTAAGGGATTTAAAGTTTTTATGAATTTATATAATTTATTTTCAGTTATTTTATAATTTGGAAAAGATGTAGGCGAGGATTTGCAACCGACAAATATCTCCGAGTACCAAGGATCTGATACTGGTGATGAAGATGGACTATCTATAGCCGCTACAGGTACAGCGCGAGATAGGGAGTCTGGAACAACATTGTCTTTTCCACGTCTGTGTTTAATGTCAAAGTTGAAAGCAGATAGACGAATTCCCCACCTAGCTAGACGTCCTGTTGGGTTATTTATATTGAGAAACCATTTTAAAGAGGAATGGTCTGTATATACGGTAAACTTCCTACCATTGTCCAAGTAACACCGCCAATGTTCTATAGCCACAATTACTGCGAGTGCTTCGCGCTCCGTAGCGCTATAGTTGCGTTCTTGGGCTGACAAAGATTTACTCATGTAGGCTATAACCCTCTCTTCCCCGTTTTGGATCTGAGTCAGTACCGCACCAATACCATAATCGCTGGCGTCGGTGTGAACTTGGAAGGGTTCCGAATAGTCAGGACAAGATAGAATGGGAGGTGATGACAAACACTCTTTGAGTTTATTAAATGCAGACTCTGCCTCCGGCGTCCAAGCAAAAGGAGGTGCAGTCTTACCTTGAGAGGTAAGTTTGTTAAGGGGTGCAGCCAAAGTGCTAAAGTTAGGTATAAAACGACGGTACCAAGAGGCAGTACCCAGGAAACGACGAACTTCCTTCTTATTCGATGGTGTAGGATAGTTTTTAATAACTTCTACCTTCTCTGGATCTGCATGAAGACCACTCGAATCAACGACGTAACCCAAATATCTTAGTTTTTCCCTGAAAAACTGACATTTTTCAAAGTTTATTGTAAGATTCGCGTATTTTAGTTTTTCTAGAACACGCGAAAGTAGAGACATATGTTCCTCAAACGTATTTGACACAATAATGACGTCATCGATAAAAACATACACCTTATTTTCAAATTCAGGCCCATAAAAGAGCAAATCTACCAATCTTTGCTGCGTAGCGGGTGCGTTGGTTAACCCGAAGGGCATAGACTTAAATTGAAAGGTTCCCCTAGAGGGGATATAGAATGCAGTCTTGCATCGATCTTCAGGCTCTATTAAAACCTGCCAAAAAGATTTTGAGAGATCAATACTGGAAAGATATTTAGCATCTCTGAGATTATCAAGTATCTCAGTGATATAAGGTAAGCTATAGGCATCCTTACGAGTGACAGAGTTTAGTTTCCTGCTGTCTAAACAAAACCTATATTCACCGTTTTTCTTAGGTGTAAGGAGAACGGGATTAGACCAGGGGCTTTCGCATGGTTCAACAACGTCTTCCCTAAGCATCTCATCTAGTTGACCACCGAGGATGGATTGTTTTTGAGGAGACATACGGTAATATCGTTGTCGTATAGGAACCGCATCACCAGTATCGATAGCATGAGTTATCAATGAAGTACGACCCAAACCACATTCCTCATAAGAAATTCCGCGAAATTTGAAAATGATATCATCAGCAGCTTCCTTTTGTTCCTCCGATAGTTGAGCGTATGAAAAAATATGTTTAGGTTCGTCAAGAGCTATGTTAGAAATGTTAGCCTCCTGAGATGCTTTGACTACTAGGCCATCGAGTTCCCTAGGAAACAATCCAAAAGTTCTCCAGAAATCCATACCTAAGATTAGGTTGTTTTGTATTTCTGGTACAATATAAAGTTTTATATTATAGGTTTTGGTATTAAATGTTAAAGGTAAATTTAGATATTTACAAGCGTAGAATCTTTGACCGCCAGCTGCAGAAAGCTGTAACGGATTACAAGAATAAGTTTTATAATTTTGTTTTTTGAAATATTCATTAAAACTATTACCCAATAAAGATATGCCTGAACCAGTATCCAAGAGACCAACGAGTTTCTTATTATTGACATATACGTTTATATAAGGGCGTGAAAATATATTTTGAGAATCTAGGATTGGAGACACCGAGTGGTTAGAAAAGGCGCTCGAAACATAGGATAACCATTGATTCCACTCGGTCTCACTGCAGAGATTATTAAATTTTGAGCGATGAGGGTCGCTTTTTCTCCAATCCTGGCAAACTAGTTTTTTGGGTTGCATTTAGTGCAATCTGGAGTACGTACACCCTTTTTCCCACACTTAAAACATATTATTGTTCTTGGTTGTGTACAAGCCTTTAGGCTATGTGAGTTAGTACGACACCTCGGGCAGTATAGGGTTGCTGAAGCTACAGCAGTAACAAAAGACTTCGGTTTTATAGTACCGTTGTAAGATTTATAAGCAGGTTTTTCAACACTAACAGAAGCGCTGGATTTGCCTTTATAAGCGAATTCAGGAGCTAGAGTTGAAGAACTAGCAGCAGAAGGCTCATTAAATTTTTTAAAGTGGCATTGTACCTTTTCAAAATTTTGGCATACAGCCTTAAGCGTGTCAATGTTTAGCACCGGCCAAACAGAAGCCAATGCGTTAGCATAGCAAGGCCGGATGCCATGTGAAATGATCTCTAATTTCTCAGTCTCAGGCAGGGGCCTTGAAAGACGAGAGAACATACCGTCCATGATAGATAGGTAAACACTAATGTTCTCGTCCTCGCCCTGAAAACGACCCCTAATTTCTGCCAAAAATTGGTAGTCAAAATCATGTGGACTAAATTCTGCTTTTAGAGCAACAACGACTTGAGACCAGCTATCCACCTTGGGCTTGATGCACCGGAACCAATGAAGAGCATCTTCCGTGAAAATTTCATAACCAAAAGACAGCAACTTATCATGATCAATGCCTCTTGCCTCAACAAATTCGTCCACTTTTTGAACGAACGCACGCACACACGACTTGCCATTAAATTTAAGTTTTGATAAATCCGGAGTACGGTTTTGATCAACGGTTAGACCACCAATTGCCTTTTGCAAATCGTTAATAGAAAAGGTAGTCTTACTAGATGGTGATAATCTTCTAAAGTCGGTCATTTGCGACTCAAAATTTTGTTTGCAGTCGGAAAGAACCGCCTCCAAATCATCATCGTCAACTTCGATCCTATTCATCCGGTGATAAGTATGGTTGAGTAAGACTTCCGTTCTCAATAGTAAATTTTTATCGAATTTGTTATTTAAAGTTTTTATATTTTTTAAAGATTTGTCCAAACAAGCCACAACTCCGTCTAAATCCTCAGAAGGAGGTAAATGAGAAAGTAAAATTGTTTCAGTTGGAAATTCCTTACTCAATTTAACAATTTGTTTTCTTAACTCCAACACAGTATCAGCCGGAGTTTGACCACGCAAGGCAACCTCATATTCGAGCTCGGACTTTTGTAACGAAAGGAAATTAATACTATTTTCAGCCATAGTAAAATACCAAGTTAAAATTTAAAAAAAAAAGGAACTAGGGCGAGTGTGTGCAAAACAATTCAATTGCAGCGTTAAAGAAAAAAATTTTTTTTTGAGTGGGTATCTAATAAAAACTAACAAAATGGCAAAAGAGAGTTATTTTTTAAATAATATCTAGTGATAGCATAGGGCTATCACCTAATGATAATTCCACGGACTTTTAATTATATTAAAAGTTAAAAGTTAAAAGTTAAAAAATAAAATAAAACTAAAAATTTAAAAGTAGGTACCCACCTAAAACAAAAAATTAAAAAAGAAAAGAAAATGAGAACCACAGAGCGAAGAACCCTGAGCGAGCTGGGCGCCACTGTCACGCTCTAGCCGTGTGAAGCACGGCCAGGTGTGCAGAATAGAACGAAATAAAAGAATAGTTACTTTAACACTATTTATTAGCTCAGGGCGTGGATAATAGGTCCTAGCTCGGTGGTTCCCAGTGGAAAAAAAGGGGACTTAGCTTCGACGGTTAGCGAAGGAAGCAGCAGGAACAAGCCACGTCGGCTACCAGCGTGGTCGGCGTGGGTTCAGCTTCGGCCGGTAGTGTGGCCCGAAGCACAGCACGGAGCAGCAGGGTAGGCGGCTGCCCGTAGGTAGGATCCCCAAAATAAGTACGGGGATCGCGCACAAAGTAATATTTACTCAGATTTGTAGTATTTAAGCAATAGCCGGCGAAAATGCAAGAGAGCCTCTTTCTCCGGACTATAAGCTTATATACTCCAAATGTTCTAGAATATTTCGAGAAATGGTAGTGGGAGTTACGATGTTAAGAATCATGCTACCATGAATAATAGATAAATTAAAGAACGGTTCATACTATGGTATTCTCTATGGCCGAAACTAATGGTAGATTCTGATTCACAAACTTATTTAAATTTGTTAATCAGAATATTCCACGTAATCCATTATAGCAGAAAAACACAATTAAACTATATTAATCAATAAATATAGTTTATTGATCAAATTAGATTGGACAAAAAGGCTTGTGTCCAAGTTCGAATAATTTTCAATTGGAGGGTGTTTGGAATTATAATCAGAATAATATAATTCAAATGTAGGTACCGGCGTTAACCGATACAATATCTGTCATTAGTAGACCGATCATAATAAGTTATTTACAATAACAATTGATGTGTTTATATTTGTATTAAAAACAAGTAAAAGCTAATATTAATATAGTCGTAGAATATTTAATTAGAGGTCTCCAAAATGTGATGCTTTGTTTTGTATGGATTTTATTATTGAAAATCAAGTAAGTATGTAATAGGTTGGAAGACGGGTTTAGAACCGTGACAATATGATGCGGCAAATAGTGTACTGGAGGGTTCGTCTGGCAGATTGGTAGAGATTGAGGGTATACCTGTTCTATTATACCAGCTTGTAGCTGTTCCTCTAATGTTTCTTTGTATTCCTTTAATGAACTTTCATCAGTCCTCTTCAAAAGACTTCTCAGGCGACCAAATGCTAAACCGAAATTTGTAGGTAATACAGGAGGGTATTCTATCCATGGCCAATTAACCTCATATCTGGCATCCTTAATAGTAACAGTCTCATTAAAGAACCTTACAGCATCCTCCTCTTGAGTAGCCTTCGGTGAGTCTACAATTCCAATGCTCTCGAGACTCCATAAGAACTTTATGTCAATATTTCTTAATGGAAGATCTGATTTTTTCCCTTTTCAACCTTTGTGCTCTGCCTGCTGTTACATAGAGCTCGATTATGGTCACCCTTACAATAAAAACAGGTAATCTGGTCCTGGTACATCCTACTGACATGACCTGGTTTAAAACACTTAAAACATAAACGCTTAGAACAAAGTTGCCTGCGTCTAAGAGACAGAGTCTTGTATTGACCACATTGGTCATCAAAGTGATCGCCTTCACAGAAGGTACACTGCCTCCTTCTTCTCTTATTAAAGTTCTTCTGTTCCTTCCTAACAGGGTGTATTGTCTTGTGTGTGCAATACTTTATTTTAGTAGTGGAATGACGACTTTGCTTTACTGTCTTAGGAAATTTAGCGAAAATGTGATAAATAAAAATGGCGATTACGTTGTATAAGAGCAAGTGCGTGTAATCATACAATTTTGTACAGAGATTTTTGGGAAAGAAGGGGGGCATAGTCGACCAGTACTGTTGCGCGACGTCACACCGAGGTTACGAAACGCATTCGGATTGGGCATAGAGGACTTCTGATGTTCGTCGTCTTCACTAGATGGTATTAGTTGTCGCAATCGTATATAGTTCCGAACATGCCCCCGGCCTTGGAAGCAGAGAGCTTACAATGTGGTTTGCTCCTGCGTATCTTGAATAAGGGGACAAATCTTCGCATAGGCACGACGTACGACGCCAGATGTTGTTTGTATGTCTGCCACTCTTGATATGCCGTCCTTGCCAGGTATTGTCCTTAGGACACGTCCCAGATGCCATTTAAGAGGTGGAAGGTTGGGGTCCTTAATCAAGACCATAGAATTCCTCTTCAGCTCGTCCTTGTTGTTGGTCCATTTACTCCGTACCTGCAACTCTGAGACATATTCTTTGGCCCATCTAGACCAAAAATGTTGGCGAATCTGTTCAACCCTTTGGTAACGCTGCAAACGGTGAGCCGGAACAGTTGTTAAGTCATCACATGCGGGCGCTGTTAGCGGTCGACCAACCAAGAAATGGCCAGGAGTTAAAGGTAACAGGTCAAGTGGATCTGTGGATAGTGGAGAAAGTGGACGGGAGTTGAGGACAGCCTCAATTTGCGAAAGAACTGTAACTAAATTCTTCGAAGGTCAGGTGCGCGTTTCCTACCACTCTTCGAAGATGGTACTTACAAGATTTTACTCCTGCCTCCCATAGACCACCGAAATACGGGGAATAAGGTGGAATAAAATGAAACCTAATCTGTTGATCAGCCGCATACACCAATATCTCAGGACTGCATTTCTTTAAGAACTCTGCGAATTCGTTCATAAGACCCACGAAATTTCGGCCGTTGTCAGAGTATATTTCTAACGGCTTACCGCGGCGCGAAATAAATCTATTAAGTGCTAATAAATATGATTGAGTAGTGAGGTCACCCACTAATTCAAGATGAACTGCACGAGAAACAAAACAAATAAATAAGCATACGTATGCCTTGATAGTTCAAGCTCCTCTGCCTTTACGATTAAGTATGAGAATTGGTCCACAGTAGTCCACACCACATCGTATGAAAGGAAAGCTGGGCGTGATGCGTTCCTTGGGTAAGTTACCCATCATAGGCGTCAGCGTCCTACCTGTAGTACGTGTACAAACCACACAAGAATGCACCACTCGCCGAACTAAGTTCCGACCCCCTAAAGGCCACCATGATTCGCGAATATGAAATAATAAAGCTTGCGAAGCAGCATGAAGCAATTGTACATGCTCATGCCGAAATAATAAAAGGGTAAAATAATGTTTACTTGTTATTAAAAGGGGATATTTTTTATCAAAATTAAATTCCTCTGAGTTCCCCAAACGACCACCTACACGAATTAATTTATTAGAATCTAAAAATAAATTTAATTTTTTCAATCTGTTTTTTCCTGTGACACATTTATTTTCTTTTAGTAATTTGTATTCTACAGGAAACGACTCTAATTGTGACCACAATATTAAAATATTTAACGCTTCATTTAGTTCATCGATAGAAAGAGGTCCTGTGCGCTTATTTGAACTGTTTATCTTACGTGTATTATAAATAAATCTTAATAAATATGCAACTGAATACCTCATTCGTCTGAATTCTGAGAATCGTTCAAATGGAAATAGCTTTGTGTCATTTGAATCACACGATATAAAAGAAACAAAAGGTGACTTAACCTCGGGCAACTCTGAATTAACATCGAATGTCTCGACACTAACATTCTCTAGAGAAGAATTCAAATCCCTAAGGAACTGCGGACCTTCCCACCATAATGTAGAAGTGGAAAGTTCATCGAGTCCTACACCGCGTGATAAGAGATCTGCGGGATTCTCTTTGCTAGTAACATGTCGCCAAGGAAACCCCTGAGCTAAGTCGTGTATTTCTGCGGTTCTATTTTGGACAAACGTTTTTAATTTATTAGGTGCCATGCGGAGCCACCCCAACACAATAGTCGAATCCGTCCAAAATACAACATTTCTTAACTGCAAATTTAAAGAACTATTAACTTTATTAAATAATTTAGCTCCTACTAAAGCGCCACATAACTCAAGTCGCGGTATACTTAGTGGCTTTAATGGCGCGACCTTTGATTTAGAAATTAACAAGCGCACTATACAAGTGTTATTATAAGTAATAGTTCGAATATAAACGCACGCGCCGTAGGCCGTTTGAGACGCATCAGAAAAAACATGTAGCTCAACATAACTAGGCTGTGTACCTATAGCGTGTCGCGGTATACGTATCGATTCGAGCGCCCCGAGAGAAACAACAAACCGGTTCCATGCGCGCGACGCTCGGTGGGACTGTGTCATCGCAAGTGATTTTTAATAGCCATAGCTGTTGTAATAAAACTTTTATTACAGTCACCGCGCGGAACTCGACTTGCGCGGTTCACCTGCGTTCGTAGCGCTTACGGTCAAGAAATTGTACGCGGCTGATAGCGATTAGCGAGTCATGATTTCATCTACGGTTAAGTGTTCATCATGTAATATAGTTATATGTGAACTTCTTGCTTTTATACAAAATAAGCAAGATGTTATGGACGAAAAGTCTCTAGTGAATCTGTGTTTGACCAGTTTTTCGGAAGAGGATATTGACACGGCCAAAAGTTTGTTGTTTTCGGTGGTGTCGCAACGAAATATAACTAGAAGAAAGGCAAAGAAATCGTATAAGGACCTGCATGATGTCATAGCTGTCTTTAAGGAATCAAATCCAGACGAATTGCCTGTTTTTGTGGCCAAGGAGTTACAGAAATTACCTCCACTGACATTCGACCATGTTGACGCATCGAGATTATTAAAAGACCTGATTGTGCTAAAAAACGAATTAAAACTAATAAAAGACACATACGTTACGCAAGAACAACTGCAGAAGATTGAGACTGACTTACTAAACGCTAAAAATGCATCAATAATTCCTACACAGAATCATTTTGTAACTTTAAAAAGAGGAGGTGGATGTCAAAATAGTGTTTGCCTTGATAGCGGACCATTCGGCCTACCGCACATACCGGTGGTAGCAACACAGAGAAGCTGCGACAATGAGTCAGCCGACTGCTTAAGCGATCAACATTCGCCAGCTCGCTCACGCTCGTATGAAATGGTGCGCTCACCAATGGCACCACCCCCCCCGTCGGCCCTGAGCATTGGTGTTAAGCCATTGGAGATTCAGTCTTTATGTGAAGGGAATAAGGTTCACTTTTCGACGCCCGTGGCTAAATCTAAAACATTAGCGGAAATCGTACATGAAAGCAGTAAGCGAGAATCAACGGAAGAAACAAAGAATAATTATTCTGAAGAATGGATCACTGCCCAGCGAAAAAGATATAGAAATCGTTTTGTGACAGTACAGGGTAAAGCTTCTACGAATTCTCAGGAGAAGTTTAAGGCAGCAGATATAAAAATCCCGTTGTTTATCAATAACGTGGATAAGAGTACAAAGGAGGTGGATATTATGGAATATATAAGTAATAGAACGCAGGTTATGGTGAACTTAAAAAAAGTCAACTCCAAGGAACGTAAACAATACTGCTCCTACATTGTTTATGTGCCAAAGAATAGATTGTCATTATTCTTGAATGACAGTTTGTGGCCTGAGGGGGTTTCCTTTAGACGTTTTGTAGATTTCAAGAGGAATCCTAGACAAACAAATGTTTATCTTGAAGACAATAAAAACCAATCAAGAAATAAATAAATGGATAACAATAACAAGGCAAAGTTTATCACTTTTAACTGCAGGTCGCTAAAAAGATCAATCCACTGTATTAGGAATCTGTGTCAGTCATCGCACTTGATTGCACTGCAAGAGACGTGCCTTCTACCACATGACATCCCACTGCTGGGCACTGTGGACCAGGACTTTGAGTACACTGGGAAATCAGCTGTTGATACCTCCGAGTCTATCCTGCACGGTCGACCCTACGGTGGCGTAGCGATTCTCTGGCGGAAGAACGTATTTAGTGCCGTATCAGTTGTGCCGTGTTCTAGTGATCGTATCGTAGCTATAAAGGTTACTATTGCGGAGTGCTCCTTTCTAGTGTTTTCGGTGTACATGCCCACAGACGAGCCTGTAAACTTGATTGAATTTACGCACTGTCTAAGTGAAATAGGTGCCATTATTGACAGTTGTGACACTGAATACTGTTATATTCTTGGTGATTTAAACGCTCACCCGGGTAGGCGTTTCGGTGTTGAACTTCGGGATTTCTGCATAGATCAGAGATGGACTTGTGTAGATATGGAGTTGCTTGGTTGTGACTCAGGATCTTATACATATGTGAGTGATAGTCATGGCACGTGTAGTTGGTTGGATCACTGTGTAGTGACCCAGGCAGCTAGACATACAGTAGATAAAGTGTTAATTAATAATAAAAATATGTTTTGGTCAGACCATTTTCCACTAGAAATACATTGTAATTTTAATGTTTTAATTCCGAAAAATGTACCTTGCAGTAATGAAATCAATTACATTTTGTGGGGAGAACGCGATGATTATCAGATTTTAGAATATACTAATTACTGTAATGAAAGACTTAGACAAATTGATTTTCCGTCTGTATTGTCACAGTGTGCAGGTACGGTATGTAATAATCCTAACCATCGCCCTGTATTAGTAAATTTATATAACCAAATAGTTGGTATTTTAAAAGAAGCTTCAGTATACACATGTAAAAAGAAAAAAGTTACTTGTAAGAAGAAACATATATGTGGTTGGAATAAGCACGTTAAGGCCGCTCACAGCGAGGCCCGGTTGTGGTTTAATTACTGGGTCCTATATAACAAGCCTCGTGAGGGGTATGTATATGATAAGATGTGTGTTTCTAGAAATCTATTTAAATCCAAATTAAAGTGGTGTCAGGAAAATGAGCAACAGATAAAAATGGATATTTTAAGTATGAATCATGCAAACAAAAGGTTCTCGAGTTTCTGGAAACACACAAAAAAGTTGAGTCCGAAGGCAAGTGCTCCTTTAAGTGTGGAGGGGTTAAATATACCTTCACAGATAGCCGAGATGTTCAAAAATAATTTTAGGGTCCAATCTGTAAGTTTGTCTAGGGCTCAGAATGTCGCATGCGATAATAGCAGTGATTTATTGTATAATGTTGATTGTAGAAGGTCGGCTGTGATTGGGGCAAAGGATATTAGATCTGTGTTGAGAAAGATGAGTACAGGTAAATCACCCGGACATGACCATTTAAATGTTGAGCACCTGCAACATGCAGGTGTGCATTTGCCGCGAGTCTTAGCAATGTTTTTCTCTCTTTGCCTGGGTCACAGCTACTTACCAGACAGTATGTTGCAAACGGTTGTTGTACCCATTACTAAAAACAAAACGGGTAGTGCTAGTGACGTGTCCAACTATAGGCCAATATCATTGGCGACCACAATGGCTAAGGTATTGGACAGGCTGCTTGACCTGGAGCTAAGAACCTGTGTCAGATTGCACGATGCTCAGTTTGGATTTAGACCTGGTCTCTCTACCGAGGCTGCAGTTTTATGCCTAAAGCAGACTGTCCAATATTACACTGCGAGAGACACGCCGGTATATGCAGTGTTTTTGGACTTGTCAAAAGCATTTGACCTGGTTCAATATGAGGTCCTTTGGAAGAAGCTAACTGATGAAACTGATCTTTCTCCTGAATACATATCAATTTTAAAATACTGGTACTCACATCAGCAAAATTATGTAAAGTGGTCTGGAGAGTTCTCGGCCATGTACAGGTTGGAAAGTGGGGTGAGGCAGGGTGGAGTAACTTCACCAGCGCTTTTCAACTTGTACATGAATGAGCTGATCGTTGAGCTCAGCGGTGCCGGTGTTGGTTGTTCAATTGACGGTACCATTGTCAATAACATAAGCTTCGCTGATGACATGGTGCTGCTGTGCCCATCGATCAGTGCCCTAAATAAATTAATTAGCATATGCGAGCGATATGCGGTGGCCCACGGTCTCAGATACAACACTGCAAAGAGTGAGTTACTAGTTTTTAAAGCTAAAAATAAAACCTACAAAGTACCACCTGTTAGGCTCAATGGGACTCCTCTTAAGCAAGTACAGAGTTTTAAGTACCTGGGGCATTGGGTCACCGAGTCGCTCAAGGATGATATGGACATGGAGCGGGAGCGCAGAGCTTTGTGTGTTAGGGCCAATATGATTGCCCGCAGGTTTGCACGCTGTACTAAGCAGGTTAAAATTACACTTTTTAAAACTTTTTGTAATTCATTGTACACGTGCAGCCTGTGGGCAAACTACACCCAAGGAGCGTACAGAGCCCTGCGCACCCAATATAATGATGCGTTCAGGATACTGTTGGGGCTGCGGCGTCACTGCAGTGCGTCAGGGATGCTGGCAGAAGCTCGAGTGGATAGCTTTGCCACTATAATAAGAAAACGCATAGCATCCCTGATACACCGTGTGCGCGGCAGCTCCAACAGCCTTCTGCAGAGTGTGGAGGCGAGGCTGGATGTGGACAGTGCTATTATGCGACACTGGACCAGCTTCCATTTGGCCAAAGATACGGCCATACATTACAACAACCACTAAGAATATTAGCTAAGCTTACTAACATAGTTTTTAAGATCATTGTTACTAACACTGTATGGGCCAGTACCCGAAATAAATAATTTTTATTTTTATTTATTTATTTATTTATTATTACAACAATGCAAGGGCTAAGCAAGCCTAGCTAAGCAAGTCAAAAACTTGCGAAATACAGGATAAAATGCTTCGTTTAGTAATAATATCATTTTGAATTTTAAATTGTGTTTGAAAATAAAAAATATCTTTAAAATTATTCCAACCTAAACCTAATGTTTTTGTATTATTATTTTCACTTAGCGACAAAGGCTTACATTGTTCAGAAAAATCAAAATCATTACAATCGGTTTGAAAATTGAATATCCACTTACGGAGGGGGAAACAGCCTGATTGTAGTGCATTTTGAGCCTTAGCGCATAGTTCTAAAAGCTTAGATTTATCGTCTAAACCCATAAGTAGGTCATCAACGTAGAAATTATCCCTAATTACGCGTTGTACATCAGTGTCTGATGATTCATAACCTATCTGTTTTAAACACCTAACACTAAGACATGGCGCGGACGCGGTGCCGTACGTTACGGTGTTTAATTTATAGATGCCTATGTGTTGTATCGGATCTTCACGCCATAAAATCATTTGAAGGTCTCGCTGATCCTCATCAACTAGGCAATTTCTAAACATCTTCTGGATGTCTGCACATACTACATATTTATGTTGCCTAAACCTTAATAGGATGGAAATAAGATCACCTTGCAATGCGGGTCCAACTAATTGTAGGTCGTTAAGTGACTTGCCCGAGCTAGATACGGCACTAGCATCGAACACCACGCGCAGTTTGGTTGTGGTGCTGTGCTCTCGAAACACACCATGATGCGGCATAAAATAGCAAGGTCGTTTGAATACATCTACCTTAGTCATATGTCCAAGTTGTTCATACTCACGCATGAAATTAACATATAAAGATTTATATTCAGGTGAGCGCTGAAGGCGTTTTTCTAATGTAATTAAACGACGCTCTGCTTGTGTATAAGAATCTCCTAGAACTTCAGGCGACTCCTTAAATGGAATACGCACACAGAACTGTCCATTATCCATGCGCTTGGTGGTGCGCATGAAGTGTGCCTCACACTCATGTTCCTCCTTACTCCATTTATTGTGTACATTAGGAATATCTTCGATTTCCCAAAACATGCGTAACTGAGAGTCGAGCGAATTCTCAGTAGAAAAATTACATGTAATAGACATTTTATTTAATTTTTTACAGTTATATAAAGGTCCAGATATAACCCACCCTAATTTGGTATCTAATAAGTACGGGCCGCATGATAATTTTATTTTTCCTATACCTAATAGGTCCCAAAACCTGTCTGCGCCTATCAAAATGTCTACGTTTTTTGTATTCAAAAACTGCGGGTCAGCCAACTGTATGTTTTTTGGTATAGAGAACTGAGCGCTTAAGTGACACACAGCTGGCATCGTGGAAGCTATTTGCGGTAATACAAAACAACTTAGACGCGTTGTAAATGATTTGTCAACACAAGACTTTATAATAATATTACATGTGTGTGAACAATATATCAACGAATCACCTACTCCTCGAATTTCGTTAGTGGACTGTATAAGTGGCGTATTAATTAATTGTGAGAAGGATTGTGTTATAAAGCACCGCTGGCTTCCACTATCTGGCAGCGCACGCGCCTTGTGAAAAATACCGTTAATATCAGCAACTTCTACTATAGCCGTCGACAAAAGAACTACCTGCGTATGCGTATCAGCTGATTCAGAATGGCGCGTTTGTATGTGTGCCTTATTCACTTGAATCAGATTGTCATCACAGGTAGCGGGCGCGAGAGGGGTAGCGGAAGCGGGAGCGAGAGGAGTCGCGGCCGCGCGCTGGTCAGCCCGCTCAGTAGCAGTCGCGGAATGGAATGCCACTGAAGCCCTAGTGTCCTCATTATGGAGTAACGAATTATGTTTTTGGTTACATCTTTTACAAGGGCCAAACCTACAATTTTCTAAAGTGTGACCAGACCGTAAACAGTTCTCACAAAGTTTGTGTTCGCGAACTAATTGATATTTAGACTTCAAATCACTATCGATAAATTGTTTACACGAATAAAGTGGATGAGGTGCCTTACATTTAAAACAAGCCGTTTTATACCGAGACGCGCGGTCTTGTGACTTATGGCTGTTATTTGTGGAGACGTTGCAGTGTGATGCGTACTGAGACTTTAACGATGTGTTTTGTTTTTTGTATCTATGGTTATGTTATTATGTGTACTACGCGACAGCTGCAAAGCCTCCAACATGTCTGCCCGGCCTTTTAAGAAATTAATTAAATCGTTAACTTTGATAGACTGCTTGCTGCACTCACCACCCGTAAACAACGTACATTTGTACGTTTCCCACTCGCGTTCAGTGCTCTTATCCAGCTTAGACACAATTATGTAATTAATCAAGGTATCCCAGGAGTCTGTAGGCTCACCTAAAATTTTCAAAGCGCGTAGGTTTTTTAAAACAGTGTCCATTAAAGTTCTAATCGCAGATGGCGACTCTTTATATAATGGTGTGATGGTAAATAAGGCCTTTACGTGATTTTGAACTAAAAGTCGGCTATTATTATACCTATTAATCAATAAGTCCCAGGCTACGTTGTAGTTGCCTGAGGAAAACTCAACAGAATCAATTACTAAAGCTGCGTGACCTGTAAGTGACGATTTCAAATAATAAAATTTTTGAATATTGCTAATTTCATTGGAATTGTGAACTAAAGACATGAACGTATCTCGAAACCGTAACCAGTGCTCATACGATCCATCAAAGGTAGGCATGACTATTGTCGGTAGCTTCACAGAATGAATTGCACTTGATGGCATGTTAGAACAGTCGGTGACCTCACTGCTATTCATCATGGCTTCAGCAAGGGCCAACGTAGAATAATAGGAATCTTCGAACGTTTCTCTTTGATTTAATTGATCAGTTAATTCAAAATCAGCTACACTTTCTTCAATTTTAGTTTGAATTGCATTGAACTCACTAAATAAATTACTAGCGCCTTTAATGCGTAATTTCAAATCTATGCGAGTTTGCGACGTGAACTCGTCTTTTATAGTTTTAAGTGATTGTAAATAGTTACTAAATTTAGTTAGTCTACTTTTAATTATGCCTCGCTTCTTAATAAGATCACGAACGAAAGGCTCGTCTGTGTACAACACATTAGGTGACCTATCGCGAGATTTTGGCTTTTCAACAGACATTTCGGTGATTAGTGAGAAGAGGAGTACTTACTCGTGGTTTGACAATCGACACGTCCGCAGTGCTAGCAACGACACAAGCTTGTCGATTGACCTGGTACAGGTTTCACTATATACGCGAATATCACTGAAATCAATTTAAAATACGTATCACAAAAAGGGCTGATGGAGGTGATAGGAATTACAGGTTGGTTGGTCCCACCAGATAGCGTGTGATGTCCGACAGAATGACAATCCAACTTCGATTCCTGTGTGCGCTTAGCCTCCGTGTCACCCTGGTGTAGATTCCTTGGTAAAGAAGTCGCTTCCTCAAGGATATGGAATCTTCCGCGTCCACGTGGGGTGAGCGTTCAGATTCCAAAAGGCTGCTGAATTCTTGTTTAATCCGGCTCGAAGGACCAAAATGTATTGTCTTGTGTGTGCAATACTTTATTTTAGTAGTGGAATGACGACTTTGCTTTACTGTCTTAGGAAATTTAGCGAAAATGTGATAAATAAAAATGGCGATTACGTTGTATAAGAGCAAGTGCGTGTAATCATACAATTTTGTACAGAGATTTTTGGGAAAGAAGGGGGGCATAGTCGACCAGTACTGTTGCGCGACGTCACACCGAGGTTACGAAACGCATTCGGATTGGGCATAGAGGACTTCTGATGTTCGTCGTCTTCACTAGATGGTATTAGTTGTCGCAATCGTATATAGTTCCGAACACAGGGTATATCCTTTTAACTGGTTTACGAACCAAGGTCTTAACATGTAACGCTTCTGTTGTCGATGTTGATGGTTGTATGGGTACTACTTCTTTAGAACGTTCCTTAGCTTGTATAATTCGCTCTAAAGTCTCTAAAATAGTACCCAAGTTTCTTTCCTTCGGCAACAGAAGGTTCAACTCATATAAAACTCCTTCAGGAAATTTATTGCATATTAAATTTCTAAAATAATTTCCCATGGTATCTTCACCTAGGGAATTAAGTATCCGAAGGTGTTTTTGAATAGAGTCTAAAGTAAATCGTGCTGTTGCTTCTGTAGCCATCTCTAGTTTATTCAATGCATCATAGTGTGCGTCAACAACAAATTCTTTATCACCAAAGCGCCTCTTCAGAGTCTCCAATGCTATGTCATAATTCTCATTGGTGATATCGATACCTCGGAGGGCCTCTAAGGCAGTACCCGACATAGCACTGAATAAGTATGCCAACTTATCTGCCTTCTTCCAGTTTTGTTCGTGAACTGTGCTTTCAAATTTTGCCCAGAATTCTGGCCACTTCAGCACGTCTCCATCAAACTTGGCCATTTCAAGTTTGGGTAGCTTAGATGTTACACCTAGTGTGTTGGTCGTAGGTTGTGAATTTTTATTGAATTCTTCTACTAATTGGAAGTCCACAAGTAATTCTTCTGCACGCATTTCATCCCGGATGTATCTCTCCTGATCTGCGCGGTCTTCTTCTTTAAAATATTCTGATATCTTACTACATTCTTTTTCAAAGCCACTCAAAGCTGATTTTAATTTAATTTTTATCTCGGCTAAGTCATGTAATTGTGCTAGACCTTCCTCAAGCTTGTCTTTAAAGACGGTTGCTAAATTGATGAATTTAAGTAGCTCTTCATGGCGTATTTGAAGCCTAATTCGCAGGGCTTGTTCCATTTTGTTTTAGTAACAAATATGTAGGTAGTAAAAGCTTGATCACTAGTTTTGCTATACAATGCTCCAAATTGACGTCGCTTCGAATTTTCGACGATGAGCAAGGAGTCTTACTCACTAGCTAGCTAGTAACTATTGTAGTAATATTTATTACAAAGTTCCCACAATATTTGTTAGCTCCTTTCCAAAATATATATGGAATATTCTTACACAAACTATTTCCTGCTTCGTTGGAGTAAATTCTATACGATTCTTCTTTAGATTTTACGAAATTACAAGTAGAAAATAAATACCGACAAAGTTTTCAAAAGAAAAGTATTTTTTTCACTTTGACAGATAGCTGGCGGCATTCTACCTTCCAGTTCAATCTTTTTTCTTCAACAGCAACGGAGTTCAGTAAAATTGGCCATTGTTTTACAGCAATGGAGTAAGGTGAAATTGGCCAACATTAGGTCACGAAAATAATGTTTTTTATACTTTTAATCACTTTAAATGCACTGTTTTTTTTTCCCATATTATTAAAAGGAAAATAATAATGGCGAACGATTACACAACGTAATAAAAATATAATACGTACACAGCGCAATAACACAAACGTAAACCAGGTTAAAGCCTTATCATTGTGAAACACAATATTACACTACGGAAATAAAAATAAATCGTAATTAAAAATGCATAAAATATAGGACACACAAAGGTAATAAAACAAAAATTGTTAATATATTTTTTAATGCTTCGCCTCAAAATGGGGTTTGGGTAATAAAATTAGCTTAGACAGTTTTTTTTTACAGTCACCAATATAATTTTATTTAAAGCAATACATTAAAGCACTTAGCATATTTCATAAAATGAAGTATTTATTGAAATATCTGTATGATTCTTTTACTTTTAGAGCTTAATGTAAAATTACCCAATGACTGCACTCATATAAATTCCAATACAACGTACCGGGATTCTTGTCATTCAGGCCCTTTTATGCCCAAATGATCCCAGCACCTCCACCAAATTATGTCGTGACGATTTATAGCGACCGTGATACACATACGGTTTAAACGACATAAGAACACAATGAATTTATAACTTAAGCAGTGGGGAAATAATATATAAGCTGTTCACGAAGTATCGTCTAATCTATGTACCTTGAGAGCCATATCAGATGGAACGGGTTTCTCATAGCCCGCTTTACTCTCTGCACGGAAGCCGGGAAATCCCAGTCTGACGGGTAACCTAGACAGTCCTAGACAAATCCAGGGGCAATTACACCCGTCCCTCCCGTTCGGGGGCCGTGATAGCTGCTTTACTATAAACAACTAAGCAGGGGGGCTAACCCCCATCAGACCTCCAACCACCCCTCTAGTCTGCCCAAGCCTCGCAACTGATCTCTCACACAACTAGATGGTCCAACCATCTCTAGCGCGTCAGCTTCTGACGCTCAACATCATCATCTGTGGTCCAACCACAACCAAAGCTATAACCTCTGATGCTTCACATCATAACCACGTGGTCCAACCACATTCACTAACGACGTAGCGCGTCCGCTACGCCGGAGGTCAAGCACAACTTGTGAGAGATCGTTAAGCACACTCTCCGGCCACTGTCAACTATACCAGACCGACAATAATTCATGAACTTGCACAATTTCTTAACTAAGCCATCAGGGACTTACCACTGTATATCGCTCAAGTACCAGTACTTGCGAGTGCTTGCAAGGTCCTTTTGTCAGGCCCTTGATGTAGCTACGCTACCTTTCTTATTACCCGCTACGCGCCAATTATTTTCTCGCGTCAGCTCACCTGTCGGAATAGACACAGAACCATAGATAATGAAACTATTTTTTATGTTGCCATTCCATAGATACAATATAAACTACTAATAGTTTTGTGATAACTCACCGAGAATCAGCGATTCGTGGAACTCCACGACAGGCCCCCCAGTGTAAAGTGCTAGTGAACTGCGTTATAATCGGGCGTCGTCGCTCCGTCCCGATTGGTTGTTGTGCCTAGGCAACCCCAGTGCTCAATTACAGTGAACCCTATTGCCCTGCGTGGCAATTTATGTGTCTTGGCGCGTGTGCGCCCATAACCTGGCACGGTACCTAGAATAAGATAGTTATAATTAAATTAGGTATATACGTTGTGTTTTTTTTTATTTTATACAACTAGATGACAAACAAGCTGACGGCCCACCTGATGGTTTGAGATTGCAGGTGCGTTGTCATCCTGGGGCCTAAGATGAAATGCCGTCCATGCCCAGTAATTACACTGGCTACCTTTCCCTTCAATCCGAAACACAGCGAACTGTTTCACGGCTGAAATAAGAAAGCTCTATTCCCCTTTTCATACAAAACTCTTTAAAATAATTAGATGTAAACTCACCTCCATTGTCTAGTCTCAATTTCTTTGTCTTGTATCCTAGTTGAGTCTTCACCTGTTTAATATAATTTATCAAATTTTGTTCTGCTTCATTTTTCAACTTTAATAATCTTACTGTCACAAAATGCGTAAAGTCATCAATAATTACTTGAAAATATATTTGATGAAAAAATCAGACTCTCCAAATTGCGACGTCTGCGATAAACTGGAGGATGTTTTTTTTTTTTTTTTTTTAATTTATTATCACAAAATAATACACTGAGTTTACAATTCTACAGTCTGCCAAACTGTGTAACAGTTTGTCGGCAGTGGCTCCCGTGGATTACAAGCTGTATTATTTTATTTTATACTTAACTACTTAATTAACATCAGAGGTTTAAAGAATATTGAGATCAGTGTTTTTTGTACCTACTTTAAATGTGCAACACTTGTTGACGGAATGTGTCAAAAACCAACGAGAGCGATAATTATTGACGAGTCAACTAAACATTAGAGCATCTGATGTTGGAGTTTTCCAAACTATCCTGGCAGACCCTACATCAGAAGCATCTAAACTCGTATGCAATATGGTATTGGTGACTCGTCAATGATTGTCAATACTCATAAGTAACAACCATTCGTTTTTAAGTGTTTCTAGATTAGGTTACGATGGGACTGACATACTGTATAGTAAAAGTCCCTAAATTAAATAAAGGATAAAAAAATAAAAAATTACTTGAAAATATTTAGCCCCATGAATGTCTGCTGGTGTTATGGGACCGCAAACATCAGAATGTATCAAATCGCAAATTTTCCTTGAAAGTTTTTCTTTTGCATAAAATACTCTCCTAGTGCTCTTACCTTCTATACAACTCTCACATTTTTTCTTTGTGGTTGTTAAACCTATCATCCCTAAACACTTTCTGTTCAGATGACCAAGCCGTCTATGCCAAAGAAAGGGGTCATATATGCCTTTATCTCCACTCAACATACATTTTTTGTCTCTCGTTCAAAATTAATTACATATAAGCGTGCTTCTAATTGCCCTTTAATTTCTTTCTGACCATTACAAATTGATACTATATTTTTAAGGAATAGTACTTCTAATTCCTTTGCTAGTAATTGCCTAACAGACAATAAATTATGAGAAAGATTTTGAATAATTAAACAATCCATAATAATTTGTTCATATTCCCATTTAACTGATATCTTACCTCTTTCTTTACCTACTAAATATTCACCATTAGCTACATAAATTTTTATTTCTTCAATCTGTTCGATATCAAACATGCAAGATCTATAACAATATTTTATAAGATGTTCAGTTGCTCCCGAGTCTAAAATAAATTTAATATTACCTGAATTTATGGTTTCAATTTCTTCATTTACTTTAATACTTGACACAGTAAATAGCCATTCTTCCTTTGTTTCCACTTCCTTTTCCATTGCACATGTTGCTCTATTTGATCCACTTAATCCTCGTCTACCCATTTGTCGCCTTTGAGAAAATCTTCCACGTCCTCTTACACTTTGCTGCCCAAATGATGACTGACCTTGTCCATTTGTTTGTCCTCGCCCTTGTCCATATGTTTGTCCTTGTCCATATTTTTGTCCTCGTCCTTGTCCATTCAGTGGTCCTCTTCTTTGTAACTCTAGTCCTTGTACTTCTCTTTGTTCATTATTACACTGGTATGACTTATGTCCGCTTTTACCACATGTAAAACATGACAAAAATGTCTGTTCAAAAAAAAAATTTCTCTATTTGCGTTGGCGTCAGACCAAGCGACAGACAGTCAGCAGGATTTTCCTTGCCCGAAATAAAATAAAAGTTGCTTGGAATTGGAAGTAATAGTTCCTGAATTTTGGCAACCCTATTCGCAACGAATGTCTGCCACCGAGCTGACGGCGCATGAATCCAAGTTAAAGCCACCATACTATCAGTAAAAGCAAAAACATTATTTATTTTAATACGCTGCGAGTAGGTATCAATAACTATACGCATTAATTTTGACAGTATTAAGTTACCACAAAGCTCTAATCTAGCCAGGGTAACGTTCCGAATGGGTGCTACTCTAGATTTAGCGCAAACTAAATTAACTATGAATTTATTTTCATTTGGAAAATACATATGTAAATAAACTACGCCACCGTAAGCTACTTCGGAGGCGTCTGCAAATCCTAAAATAGTAGAAATGCACTCCGGAATAAACCCTAAATGACGTGATATTCTTAAGGTCTGCAATATGGGTAACTCACACTCAATTTGACGCCATAGTGAAATTATCGATTGCGGCGGTTTTCGTCCCAATCAAAATTTTCAGTCCATAATGACTTAATAATCAATTTAGCAAGTAAAGTGACTGGAGCCACGAATCCCATCAAATCTCATAATCAGGCAATAGTTGAAAGAACGTTTCGTACACTAACATTAACGCACATTTATAGTAAACATAAAAACATCCTCCGCTGGGAGCCACTGAACCACTTTGAATAACTTCAAACGAATTACTTGAGAACTTTACTAGTTCAAATCCACCAGCATGGAATAAATGAATTAATTGTTGTGATAAATCAATACCATCAGAATGAGATACACAAGAAGACACAAAATCGTCCGTGTACAGATCCCGTTCAGCTATAGGAGCCGCAACCGGAAACCGCGCGCCTTCATCGCGAATCAATTGGCGAACCGTTCTTATGGCGAGGTACGGGCTACAACACAAGCTTTCAAATGTTTTTTATGTTTATTTACGAGTATTGTGACTATTAACCTCTGTAACCTATACTGTGATTGTGCACTGTCGTACCTTGGTATTGAGTATTGAGAAAGGTACCCTTCTTGGTACGTTGACTTACCATCTCTTCTAATTTTCATTTTTTTTTCGCTGGGCGGCATTGCACTGCTAAAGGTTAAAGTTTTGTAACTACAAACATTGTAATTTAATATTTGAAAAGAGTGACTACACGAGTTTGTTGCCGGAATCTTCTTGGTAGTTCAACTTTTGGAACCGGTGTAAATTCAGACATGACAGACGGAGAGACTTGACGTTGTTGTTAATATATTTTTTGTAATAGTTATACGAATGTGTTTTTTGACGATTTAAAAGTGCTTCTTTGTGGCCTATTTAAATAAAATATTTTTTCTTTCTTTCTTTCTTCAAGCCAAATGGCACTCTCGTCACCTGGTACAATTGAAGCGGTTGGTCTTGGTTTTCTCGATATAAAATCATTTGATACCGTCTATCCCCGGGTCTAAATAAAATTCTTAAGTACATCTGACGGATGTCCGCACTGATTGCCACTTGGAATAATGTAAAGTTTAAAATAATCTTAAATAAATCATTTTGTAAATTTGGCCCGGTATGTAATGAATTATTAAGTGACAACCCTGACGACGTCTTCATACTAGCGTCGAGAACGACGCGTACTTTAGTAGTAGGTACTCTTATCGGGCCGCATGACGACGTGATGTGGGATGACGTAATGGGACACAAATTCCATATTATTAACATTAACAGGCACTAAGTAGTCTAGTAAGAATTTCACAGGGATATCCCAAGTCCTGTGTGGCTCAGTGGTTAGAGCAGTCGCCCGGATTGAGAAAGATCGCGGGTTCGATTCCCGCCTCAGGACGTGAAATTTTTCTAGTTTTATATTATTTTAATTACTAAGTAATTTTTCAAACATTTATAATAATGTTAAAATAAAGAAATAAGAATATTTGAAAGCACTGCCCCAACTTAACCGAATCGTAGGTATTTGTAAAAACACTCGTTTCGGATGTTGAAATAGAACATTTCGACATTGTAGGGTGGACGTTAGCTCATAAACGCAAATCAGATAGAGTAGAAGATTTTCACAGGGATATCCCAAGTCCTGGGTGGCTCAGTGGTTAGAGCAGTCGCCCGGATTGCGAAAGATCTCGGGTTCGATTCCCGCCTCATGACGTGAAAATTTTGCTAGTTTTATATTATTTTAATTACTAAGTAATTTTTCAAACATTTATAATAATGTTAAAATAAAGAAATAAGAATATTTGAAAGCACTGCCCCAACTTAACCGAATCGTAGGTATTTGTAAAAACACTCGTTTCGGATGTTGAAATAGAACATTTCGACATTGTAGGGTGGACGTTAGCTCATAAACGCAAATCAGATAGAGTAGAAGATTTTCACAGGGATATCCCAAGTCCTGGGTGGCTCAGTGGTTAGAGCAGTCGCCCGGATTGCGAAAGATCTCGGGTTCGATTCCCGCCTCATGACGTGAAAATTTTGCTAGTTTTATATTATTTTAATTACTAAGTAATTTTTCAAACATTTATAATAATGTTAAAAATCAAAAATTAAGAATATGTGTCAAAAATTAAGAATATTTGTTCAGTGGAATCTAATTTTTCCATACTGTCATAAACTTGTTGAGTACGCGCGAAATACATGTTAATTTTAGTCTGTAATCGGCGCAAATTACGTTCAAACACTTGTTCTTGTGATTTAGAAGTGGCCATGGTTGAAGTTAAAATCAAAAATTTAATTAAATATTGAAACAGCAAAGTATTTAATGATTTCAAATATGGCGGTTAGCAAACGCGCGATACAATACTGAAGCTATCCAAGGCCGAAGTGACCAAAAAATGTATGCGCTGGTTAAAAGGTTTGCTGCAAATAAATGAATACGAATAAAGGTAAAGGTAAATTGGAAAAATTAAGGACTCACCGTAGTGGTTTAGCAGCAGCTTCAGCAGATCTTGATGCGCATGTGCCGGCCGTCACTTTCACTTATATTTTATTATTTGAGTGGCCACTCACAAGCTTTATTAAGTTTTTAATTTAAACTGCACAGTAGTTTAGCGCAACGGGGTGGGAATTTATCCCCTTTTACAACGATTAGGGAGCGTAACGGGACGATGCAACGCACGTAATTTATTCAATCGTCATTGCATCACACTGACAGGAGCGCGGCACATCTTCGTCCACGCACGGTGAGAGGGAGATAGGTAACGGGTAGGAAGGAACGAGACAGCGATACATCGAATTATGACATAAATGATCTTACTTAACTATACAAGGCTGTTTCAAATTCAATTAATATTATTCCTACAAAATTTGGCCCAAACACTATTACAATACTTTCTCCCCAGTCTCCCCCCTATCTATCACCTGCTTGCCACCCACTGTTTCGCCGGTTCGGGTATTAAGAACGGGACTCCGTCCCCGTAACACCCAGACCAGGCCCGATGATGAGGGGGTCGGCTCAACTGAGCGGCCCAATGTACGGCGTGCTCGGTGCGGCTAATCCCAGAGTCGGATGGGGCGGAGGCTAGGGCTGCTTCCTCTTCTGTTGGCCCACCCAACGGGGGCTCCCCACCGGCGCCTGATGGACACCGTCTCCCGACCCTCCCCGGCACGGTCGACCAGTGTGTCCTTTGCGGTGGTGTTATTGCTTATAGGAAATACAAGCGACACTTTGCGAGACACCACGCAAATTATCCATACTCAAGGTCTGCCCCCCACTTTCCGCGGGGGTACTTTTTTAAGACCAATAAGATCCTTGACCGCTGCCCCCTTACCTGATTCTCGGGGGCGATGTTACGCATGGCATCAAGGGTTTTGTTAAGGAATTTCATCGCTAGCGCCATTCTTTACATATGTTTTTAGATATATATATGTTTTTATTTGTTATATGTTTTATTTTTGTATTGCCTATGCGCCCGCCACAATCGTGCGGGCGAGGGGAATGTACGGGTCGGAGGCGGGTCGCGCCATTGCTATTAATGTTATTTGTGTTGTCTGTGTAATGTTGATTTCATTTTTTTTTCTCTTGTTTGTTAAGAATTGAACAATAATTATATGATTTAACTGTATTTGAAATAGTAGAGGAGACGTGGAAGATCGACCTTCACCGATCTGATAACTCGATGAGACATATTTTTTATCAAATATAATTTATAAAGAAATATGCCTATGATAACTTGCCTATCTAAAAGTGTTCAAAGCTATTTTTAATTAAATTAATTATAATCAATTTGTTTTCATCACCTTCACTCTTGTGATAACCGAATGAGTTTTATCTCAATTGATAGTTTTTAACACACAGAATATGACTAGGTAGGCTTGCCTACTTATTTCTGTGCATGGCTACCTGGCAAGTAGATGTGAACAGGTAAGTCAATATAGGTAACTACACCGATCTGTTAACCAATCGAAATTGATATCATAGGTAAGATATTTTAATTACAAAACCAATCATATAGGCTTGCCTGCAAAAATCGTACATAAAATATTATTGCCAAGCTATAAAGTTTTAGAATTTTAGCTATTAGAAAAGGTGCGAAAGAGAAAGGTCCGAGGTCCGTGTGATAGAACAGGACACAACAGAGCAGCTGCACGCTACCTGACCGTTGACTTCAGTTACCGGATTGGTGAATCAACTGTTTCAAATATAGTGACAGAGGTGTGCGACGCTTTGTAGAAGCATTTACAACCGCTCGTATTTAAATAACCTACACAAGAATAATGGAAATGAATTGCTACTGAATTTTAAGAACTCTGCCAGTTTGACCATTGCTGTGGGGCAATCGATGGAAAACATGTTACGATCAAATGTCCTCCCAACTCTGGATCAGGGTTTTACAACTATAAACATAATTTTTCAATCGTATTGCTAGCTGCAGCTGATACACGACGAAGGTTTGTATTGGTAGACATTGGATCTAAGGGCCGGTTCAGCGATGGGGGAATACTAAGCGAAAGCGAATTTGGAGTCAAACTGAAAAATGAAACTTTGCCATTGCCCGAAGAAACACCATTAATTCCCGGTGGTATTAATATGCCATTTGTTTTCGTTGGTGATGAGGCATTCCCACTAATGAAATAATAATAATAATAATTTATTGCATTTAAATATGGTACATTATGGTGTTAATACAGGAATAGCCGGTCATGCTTAACTGTGAAGACAGTTTGCAATATAATGAATGAAATAATTTAATTTAACAGAAAATAAAGAATATCAAATAATCCAGTACAATACAAATGCTTTTTTCCCGTTTTACAATATGCATGCTTGCATGATAAATATTCGTTTATTGAGTAAAATCATTTTTTAGTTAACCAGTTTTGTGATTGACATTTAAATAAATTTATTGGTAGCATTTTTAGTACATTAGGTAGGTTATTAAAAATTTTTACAGACATGGTCAAACAACTTCTTTTACAAATTTCAGTTCTCGAATTCGGCAAACATAATTTATTGAGGAATCTAGTACTGAAATTACAAACATCTTTTTTTGACATATAATATTCTGGATACATCCTAACAAAGAGGCTGATTTCAAAGATGATTTAACAGTGCCATGTATGTACCATGGCACTGTTAAAAATCTTAGTGACCTTAAAAAAGGTTTGCAAGACGTCCAAGAGTCCATATCAACTATAACTCTAATTCATTGCTTTTGAGCTATAAAAACTCTTCCAGCCTTTACTGAATTGCCCCATATCATAATTCCATATCGAAGATTTGACGCTACATAGCCATGATATGCTTTCAAAGCAGTATCTCTGCTACTTAGTTTGACTAGTCGCCAAAGTGCATAAGAAAATCTATTGACTTTACTGCATATTTTATCGACGTGCGGTTTCCATGTACACTTATCATCTATCTCTATTCCCAAAAAAATTGTTTGATTCACTTCAGATATGTTGCCATCCAAATATTTAACGTTTAATTTAGATTTTGTGGCACCTTGGTTTATAAATTGAATATATTTAGTTTTATTAATATTTACATTCAAATTGTTAGATTTCATCCAGTTTACAATGTCAGCTATACCTAGTAGAATTTATTATATCATTGAAAACAAAATTTGTATTGTCAGGTATTACAATAGAAATGTCATCAGCATACAGTGTACAGTCGGCAGCACGTCAAGCGTAACAGTTTGTCCTTGAACCTAGAGCGCAACGCACAGAAAATTTGTGAGCAAAGGATAAACATATGTCTCTCAGCGCCTCTTTCTAACGTCTCTCTCTCAAGTACTCTGTACCTACAATACTCGCAGTTGGCCTTGAACGCGAGCGCGACGACTATTAAAATTTGTATTTCTTCGATATAGCCTCCGACTAAATATGACGTGTAGGTTTATAGGTAGCTATAGCTACAGCTAGCTACGTACGCGGTCTACTCTCTTCGCTTCGTTGTTTCAACTTGATTTAAAATTAAAGTACGGCTGAGACCATTGCTTTAATTTAAAACAAAAAGTTTTCTACATAATTATAATGGCTATTTATGATATTTTATTTACGCTACCTATTTACCAATGATGCTAAGCGTACCTAGTTATATCAATCAACTAATATTATACCTATTAAAATACAGGCTTCATTATTTATTCATTGTTATTAACTAAAAAAATATTTCTATTGTCGGGTCATTATTATGGTCCATTGTTATGGAGAGAAATGAAAATAAACATTTACTTAGGTTTGTTTTTCTACATTTATTTAATGTTAAAAAACAAAAACAAAACATTTATAACGTTCAACTCCTATTATCATACCTGTAACTACTACTCATTCACAATATTTTAAAGATCTAACATTCTACTCTTCAAATGTGAATATGAAATAACAATTTTGAAGGAAAGTAATATTAGACAACTACAACACACAAAATCTTATTGATTTTTAGTGTTAAAAATGAATTAACAAGAAAATATAATATATGAGATTTGAACTGCGTTCCCCAAGAATGAAGACGAGTATGTAACGCAATCAACCAGGGATGTTGGTAAATTTATTTCGAATTTATTTATTGTATTTTACAAGACACAGTGATGTGTGAAGCAAGTAATTTTGAAGCTTAATTATATGGTGCTAAAGTTGAAATTATAATGATAATATTCGCATATTATGATATTTCGGATGTGAGTTGTGATGGCTGTGTCTGTGTATACTAGTAAATGTATAAAATTGTAATGATTTGTTGGTGTAAATCACTAACTATCAACTACTAATACTTGAATAATTTTCAATTATGTGAAGTAGGTATCATAGGTATGATAGATAGGTCTTTGTGATTTGTTTTTTTCAAATATACTTACCTAAGTAGGTTCTAAATCCTTAGTAAAAAAGACCAATTTTAATTTGAGCTACCCTTTTCTATTTAGGTTAATTACCATACGACATAATAATATATGGTGCAATGCGGTTACGTCTTCAATGGAATCTCGACCTTATATCAAATACCTTAGGTCGATTATTAATTATCAAGGTATGGCTCATGATATTTATATCAATAGGTAGTGTATCAAATTCGCCTGTGACATTACATTACTTTTTGATTTGCTTAGTTATCACTTAGATTAATTGTATAAATCTAAGGAATATCTTTAATAACTTTATAGGATTCAGTTAAATCCTCTATAGCTTAGTGGTTAGGGCAGTCATTCGAATTGTGAAAGGTCACGGGTTCGGACCGCCGAGCACCCGTAGAAGGTAGAACGGACCGTGGACAAAATCTTGTTCCACCACCTATGTCCACATACTAAGAGACAAATTAATGTGTTTTATTGTTTTATTTCTATATTTCTCTCTGACGAAGAGAGAGAGACCATCTTATTGTTTCCCCGGGAGTTTGCCATGCTAGGAGCGCGGGGGGCAGACATTTTTTCTAGTTGAAATATTTTTCACACAATTTTATGTTGTCTTTTTCAGGATAATCATACTTAACTACTTATGATCGATTTATAATTTAAAGATTGAAAATTATTCTCATGTCTAGGCAGTAGGCAGTGCAGGACCGATCGGTTTGGAGGTCCTTGCCCAATTGCTTATGCTCTGCAGTGGGTATCTCTTAACTGACGTGATGATTATAATGTGTAGGGTTTTTTAAATTAATAATTAAAATAAAATAATAGTAGGGAATTAATAGTGTAGTGGATTCAAATTTTAATACAATTTTTTTAAGCTAAGGAGGAGGAGCTCGGTGGCG
The DNA here is from genome assembly GCA_947347705.1 of Nymphula nitidulata. NCBI lineage: Eukaryota > Metazoa > Arthropoda > Insecta > Lepidoptera > Crambidae > Nymphula > Nymphula nitidulata. The sequence continues at coordinate 17,146,309 of OX374636.1, forward strand.
TATTGGTTTGAGCGCTCGGTTTCGATACGAAAAACAAAGCCACTTTCACCATGGTCGATCCTAGGATGGGTAAATCAAAGTTTGTTATCTCGAGCTCCTCCATGCTTCGGGAGGCATGTTAAGCCGTTGGTCTCGGTTGCTCCTGCAACCGCTTTAACCCACCAACCCGCATTGGGCTAGCGTGGTAGTGTTATGGCCCAAACTCCTCATGTGTTTCTCCCATGTAAGAAGGCCTGTGCCCAGCAGTGGGACGTTTATAGGCTGGTGATGATGATGATGATGATGATGGTGCAAAGAAGCTATTAAGTCGACACACACAGACAGACAGGTAGACTGATCGGACTGATGCTACACCCCATGAGCACTGGATCATTACTATTAGTATCTCCAAGAGCTCTGGCTCTGTTCGCTGGAGCAGAAACACTTAGTTTTAAAATATTCTGCAATGCTATGATATTCAAGGTGATAATAACAAATTCCAAAACTGTATATAGTTTTATAGGTTGTTAATATGACTAGTTTAAGAAGCTAACAGCTTTGTTCAATGAGTATCTAATCAAAGAGACTCAACAATAATTCCTAGACACTGGTCGCTACTAGTTCTTCTATGACACTGATCTCAAATTATAGTGATAAATAACTAAAAGTAGCATTATAAAACGGAAATTACAGGTGAAATGGTGAAGTGCTGTCTCTTGAATGTAAAAACATTTGGATTAGTAATTTTATAATAATAATATTTATACACTCACACCTATTATCTAGCCCAAAGTAAGCATCATTAAGAGCTTGTGTTATGGATACTAGATAACGGAGAAATAATGATAATAATATGTATATAAATATTAGAAATATACTAAATAAACATATAAACATCCATGACTAGTAAACAAATGCTCGTACTCATCATACAAACATTTGTTCCTACCGGGATTCGAACCCGGGACCTCTTGACCGAGTAGCCTGGGGTACAGACCACTCGGCCAGCCGGTCGTCGTTTTATAAGTCATAAGTTTATAAGTCATAAGTTGCAATTCAAATTGCATTATGATTTAGCCAAATACTTCATTGACATTCTGAAACTGCTACTTGGATCTACTTCTCTGAGATAAACTGATATTGATGATGACAGTAAAATTACTTAAGAATACATTTTTTTTTTGGACAAAACTAAAAACCAATTGTTTCTGCAATCCATGGCTTGACAGAAATAAGAAATTCTTTATTTGAGAGCAATCAGGTCTAATTGGGAATGTGTAAGAAATAAGAAACAGAGTCAAAATTGATTTAACATGTTTATTGAAAAGTTAACAATATTAAAATAAAATTTTAATGAACTCTCAGCCTCATCATAATGAAATATTACTAAAGTAAGAGTGCACCAAATTTGAAAAAAATCAGATCTGTGAAAGCTTTATCATCAAACGCCTGAACAGATCTTCATAATTCAAAGCTAAGAACCATCTTGACCACATTAACTTTCTAACAAAAAAAAATGCATCAAAATCTGTCAGTGCTAGCTACGATGGCACAGACAAACTTACAGATACAAAGACAGACACATCAAACATAAAATGCCCCTCTTTTAGGGTCGGGGGTTATAAAAACTAAAAAGGGTAATTTTTTGAATAACTTAGGTGCTAACAATATGCAGTTAAGTAGGTAGGTAGATATTAATATTTTTAGCACCATTTTACCTCCCTTATTCTTTTCTATTTAATGAAATCTAAAATTATATGTAGAACATCACAACTTTCAGAAATCTCTTTTAATTGAAGAGTTATGCAAATTTTTGTTTCATGCTAGTAATTTATTAATCTGTCAAGCGGCATTATCCCTCTGCAGTGTTAAGACAATTGAAAAATCAGTTGTGTCTGGAAACTCTGGAATCTGATACTTGACAGGTATTTAAAAACCATTCCTATGATGTGAGAAATATTACTACTTAACCTATAAAATTGCTTAAATTAAATTTTGAACACCATTCTAAATCAAATAACCATTGCAATGAGAAGTAAGTGAATTTTAATAATATTAAACAACAAAAGTAATAGGAGACAATATGTTAGAAGACTATTAGGTTTAGAAAAGTAACTATATTTTATTATAATTTGGGCTAAGAAAATAATGTTCTGGGTGAATTAACACCATTGCTCTTTGAAATTATATCAATCTCTTATCATAAAAATCACATAGATAATTGGATAGCCTTACTATTACTGGTACGCATTTGAATTTACAGGTCATGAAAGTTACACTAATAACATGTAGGAACTTGGAACACTGCTGTTGCTGAACAATTATGCACATGTGAATATTAGTTGTCCAGGCAGAGCTAGGTATAGGTACCTATAGGGTCAACTCTTCCTAACCTACTTTGTAATGTGGTGGTGTTATAAGTACTTATACCAGGCCCTGTTGATCTTATCACCCCAGGAAACAAAAACTAATGTAATTATGTCTCTGGTTGCTTATGTATTGATTTAAAGTGCTCACTATTGCTAAGCCAAAATGTTGAACTAAGTATCTTAAAAAAATATCTTCAATAACCTTTCATTTTTTTTGAAGTCAGTCATTAAATTATAAACTGAAACTTACCCTAACCTCTATGTGGTGGTCATATATATACTTTTTGTAAAAATATTATTTATGTCTAGATATTTTGACACTGGCATCCACTCAACAATAGAATATCTCTTCGTCTGGTTTGTGGTTACTTATTTATTTCACTGACATAGGTATGGAATTCACTATTATCAAGAATTATGTGAACAAATACACCACACATCAACACACTATCTTGTAGCCTCTACAGCCTGGATCTTCATCTCACATTTAAAAACCAAAAATATATGGTCCGCCACCTGCAAAGTAGTATTTGTTTTATTACGTGAACCTGTTCATAAATAAACTGGATCGAGTCTTTCAGAATATCAGCTACTTAATTAAAGATGTTTTTACAAAACATTAGAGTAGGTGGAATCATTTTACAAATATGATTAGTTGGTATATTTATACCAAATAATGAAACAAATTACTTATCAAGGATATGCAACCTTGATAAGTTAATTAGTTTAGCAAGGAAGTCTCCAAATACTTTTCATTTTGTTAGAAGTTGAAGAAAATCAAATGACATTGACCAAAACCTGTTTCGTTTAAGTAAAAAATAAATGAAGCAAAATACTTTTATACACATGGCGGTCATTTCAAAAACATGCAGTTTATTTAAAATATAGGTTGGTGTGTCCTGTTCTCATAAAAAACAGTAGAACAAAATTGTAACTTACCGATATTCGGTCGGATTTTCATATAATTATCTACCCATTTGTGTAGTGCTACTATTTTATTTTCATTCCATCCAAGTGCGTGGCCATTTCGTATATCACTTAGATATTTTTTTCAAAGAAACTAACTTTTATCTACAAATAAATTATTACAAGAAAAGTCAATGTTAATTTTGTTATTTTGTATTCAATAGTTTGAACCCTTATTATCAGGTCGCCCCATAAAATTCAGGTCTCAATACAAAATGGACATCCTATTTCTATACTCAACTTTTAATACCACAGATACAAAAAAAAATCTTCAAAACTTGAGCCCCAACTTCATACTTAAAAAATGCGATGTCATAGAAATTAGACTAAACTGCGCGTACAAATAGCGTTAGCTCAAACAATTCGACCAATTTTAACCAATAAACGTTCGAAGCATTCTGACAAGCTCTGCTATTGGTCAAGTTCTAAAAGATGGTTGAAGTTGAACCAATAGCGAAGAGGGTGTGCTTTCTTTCTAATAGCTATACATAGCGTTTACTAGGGTTATATATACTGTTACGCTTGATGTGCTGCCGACTGTACAATGAAAATTGGTTATTTTTGGAAGGTCATTTATATAGATTATAAAGAGTCCTAAAAAATAATAATGCGGGCATATCCGAAAAGGTGGTTAACCGAAAGCCGTACAATATTTTATTGCAGGCTATGCAGAGCACGCAGAGTAGTTGAAAATGCATTTGGGATACTGGCAGCTCAATGAAGGGTTACAAAGGGCCAATGGAATGTAAAGTAGAACTAGCGGACAAAGTGGTGAAGGCAACGTGTGTTCTACACAATTATTTTATTGAAAATTCTGATACATATATTGGTGACAAAGATAAAGCAACTACAGTACCAAACCACACAGAATCAAATCAACTATTGCCACTGACACTAACGGGATGCCAATTTTCAGAATATAACTTCATTATTCGAGTTTGGTTACTATTTAAATACTTTGGGCAATGTGCCGTGGCAAACAAATCGCATTCGACACAAGTTGTTTAATAGAAGAATGTTAGAATAAAAGCAATGTAATTTTGTATTCAAATAAATGAATAATACTCACCATCCGGCAAATCACACTCTTTTACTACCTCCCATCCAGGCTGCTTCTTTCACATCATTTAATTTGTACTCTTCTATGTCCGTTTTCCACAAGCACGGTTTTCGAACGCTTTCGATTAGACGCTCCATGCGCACGTCATCCAAACGCAAACAAATTTGGACGAATGAGTGAGCGCCAGCGGGTGGAGCAGCGCCGCCGCCGCCGGTCCGGGCGGTTCCCTCCCCTCTGTCTCACCCCAGACCCGGCCTTTGCGCATCCATCCTGTATTTACATGCAGGTAAAATATTATGACATTTTGTATTGGCAGATGTTATCTGCAGATATATTTGTATACCCAGATAATAATCTCAGCATCTTTTGATATTTGTCGGTGCCCACGGATACATTAGGGTGCTGTGTGTGTTAGTTCATATGAATCTCAGATTAATAACGACTAGATCCCACGATTATCTGACAGGAAGCGTTAGAGAGGGACGCAAGATATAAAATCACAGGTGAACAACAAGGACGAACGAATGATTTTTTGTCCCCGTCGGCGTGGCCGAATATGAACGTGTTTGCCCTAACTGTAAAGAGACGTTTTGGCAAATACATTTTGTTCGTTTGTGGTTTTAGAGGTTTTATGATGTTTGTTAGTGACTTTTTGATTAAAATATAAACAAGTGCGAAAAAAGAAGTAATAACATGTGACATCATCATGGTTAATTGTAGTGTGTTAGGCTGTAAGAGCCGTACTTAACGAAACGATAGTGGAATTACATTTCATTCGTAAGTAGCTATAATTTTAGTTTTTTCACTTAAATTCTACATATAAATAGACAATTGTTCTGCTTAGATGTGTTTTCTGCTAAAATAACATATAAGTACGTGTTTCAGTGATTTACATTGAAGATAACCTCAATATTTGAAAAATTGCGACCATGTTGCAATTTCTAATTACCCAATTAACACACATTCATCTTAGCAGATTTGCTTTTAACTGCATGCTTTTAAGGGAATGTAGGTACAAATATAATGATATCTAGTATTGCGGTCGTTACTGTTGATATTATCATCGCCATTATTATGCTTCTTCTAGTAAAAAATATGATTTTCCCGAGGCGTCAAGTAAACCACGTACACCCATGAAAGAAAAAAAATTGAAGAAGCAATTAGAAAAGAAGAAACTTAAATCAGCTATAAAGCTTAAAAAAATACGAGCATTGCGTGAATCAAAACGTAGGTTATGGAAAAAAACGGCACGTCTTGAAAACATTATAGCTGATTTAAGACTCGAAATGCAAATGAAGACAGAAGATTTAGACTTATGGTCAAATATAGACGTTGAAAATGACGATTTTTTAAAAAGATATATTATGAAAGAAAAATCTCGAAAATATTCTGCTTCTTTAAGAAAATTTGATGAAAGTTTGCATTATCTAAGCCCTAAGTGCTTGGCCACGAAGACAGACTAGGCGCGGTTGCGGGTGGCGGCGGCGGTTGGCTAATTGAACAAATGTATGAGAATGTATAAAGCATGCCACAAAGCGCGCGCGGCGGGCTAGAGCGGATGCGACTGGCGGCGGCGGTCGGCGGCAGCGATAGGGGACGAGATGGGCGGGTGGAAACAATACTATGGGCTAGTTTGCGCGTGGCCACGGAGCACAGCGGTTTTAGGGCGGTTGAAAAGGGCTAGCGCGGGACGGATCGAGAGAAACTAATTTTTTTAGACAAATTCACGAGCGGTGGGATTTTATTATGGACACTATGGCATTTATTACAGAAATATTAAACCGACCACCTATATGGGGATCAAAATTTCAATACTCATTCTAGTGTACTCATAAAATTTGTCCGGATACTTACTATAATCTGCATAAAGATTAAAAAAAAACACATTTATGACGATCTTGATTTAATTCATGCAGACGGAGGTCTCTTGAATTTAAAATGTCGTGCATAAGATACGAACTGCTGTCAAGGCAACTACGCATCACTTTAGTTAGAGCCATCTTCCATACGTCCACTTAGCCAGCCGCTGTAGCCGCTACTGAAATGTCCGTGGCATGCCACCCGCGCCCGCAGAAGTGACCCGCGCTTAGCCTAGCCCGTCTACGTGGCCAATACGTACGGCATATTTGTTTGTACGCAAACAGTTTGATACATGTTTGCCTCACCCAAAAACTTTGTACACGTGGTAGACAAATTAACTGTGAACCAGGTTTTATCAGCGAATCTTTAGACGCCATCAATTTAATGGTAAAAAAGTCGTCCGAAAAAATATTAGTCAGTATTGGTCTGCATGAAATGTCAATTCGACAACATTTACAGTGGGATGGGAAAAAGACTGTAGGTTACGTCAATATAGGACAAAATATGGACACGGATAATTTACCTTTGGCGAAAGACGCTCTAGTTTTCATGGCTACTGCATTGTACGCATCTTGGAAGATACCTGTAGGATATTTTTTAACCAATGGTGTAAACGGTGAGCAACGCAGCGCTCTTTTAAAAATTTGTATTTGCTTGATGGTGGCATGTGGAGTGAATCTAGTATCCGTCACTTTCGATGGTGCCCGTAAATTTTGCGATGGCAAAAAATTTGGGCGCTAAGTTCGATGATGTAATTGATCCAAAGATTAGCATTGACGGCTAAAACTTAGTTATAGTACCCGATGCTTGTCATATGTTTAAGTTAGTTAAGAATACTTTGGCAGACAAAAAATATATTATGAACAGTAAAAATCAAATAATCTCTTGGGATTATCTTGATCAAATGAATAATTTACAACAAAATGATTACACTTAGCTAATAAACTAAGGAACGCTCATATTAGCTTTAAAAACAAATAATGAAAGTCCGTCTTGCTGTTCAAACCTTAAGTAAATCAGTCGCTCGCTGATGCTCTTTTCTGTTGTAAAGATGATTTAGGTATAGAAAGCTTTGCAATGGCCGACGCAACTATTGAGTTTATCATGCACTTCAACTATATTTTGACATTCTTAATAGCAGGAAGCTGTTTTCTTATGAGTTTAAGAAACCTATATCGAGATAATTTTCTTGAAATTGAAAGAAGATTAAAAGAATTTGAAAATTTTGTCAAGGCTCTCAAATTTCCCGAAGGATGTAATGTCTTAAAGTCAGGTAGGAAAACTGGTTACTTTGGATTTTTAATTTGTGTGAAAGCAATATAATTTATGAAGAATATATAAATTCGGATAATGGTATCCTTCAATACTTATGCACTTTTAAATAGAGTCAAGACCACTTGGAACTATTTTTAGTGCAATAAGATCGAAAGGTGGGTTTAATAATAACCCGACCGCGATGAAGTTTGTATCAGCATATAGGCGTTTATTAATTCATGGTGAGTTAAAAAATGTATGTACAGGAAATTGTACACCTTTAGAAAATATTAATATTTTGAATTGTAACAGTACAACCGTTTGTAAAGAGATAAGTAACAGAAAACATCGTTTACTCGCTATGACTGTACACGATGCAGAAAATAATTTGATTGATTTGCCCGATAGTCACGATTATGTAGCTAATTGTGAGTTAACCGAATTTTCTAAGGAAGCTACTATCTATATTCCAGCAATATAATAGGTTGGGAAGAAAGTTTCTTCGCATTTTTTAAGGAAATTCAAAACATTTTTTAATATAGTTTATTCACATTCAACTAAAGTATGTAGGTACCATTTTGTTCGATAACTTTTTGCCATCTTGTAGGTAGGGACATGATCCCATTGCTATAGAAATTTTGGGGATTCTTATCAAAATACCGCGACAAGTGGTTTTGGCAGTCCTCTCGTGATGTTAACCTGACACTGCCTAGAGAATTCTGAAGAGAGCGAAACAGGTGGAAATCTGAAGGTGCAAGGTCAGGACTATACGGCAGATGCATTAACACCTCCCCGCCAAACTCTCTTAATTTTTGCTGAGTGGCTAAAGATGTGTGAGGTCTAGCGTTATCATGATGAAAAACCACACCCCTTCTGTTGATTGATTCCGGCCGCTTTCTCTTAACTTCTTGCTTTAATCTCATCAGTTGTTCGCAGTAGAGTTCAGAATCGATGGTCCTGCCTGGTGTTAACAGCTCATAATGAATAATGCCCTTCCAATCCCACCACATACACAGCATCACCTTTTTGCGAATAAACCCGGGTTTCGCCACAGCCTGTGAAGCCTGACCGGCCTTTGACCACGACCTTTTTCGCACGTTCTTGTCGTACGTGATCTACTTTTCACCACCAGTTATCAGCAAAATGGTTCGGTTTCATTACGTCGTAATAAAGAATCACAAATGAGTACACGGTTCATTAGGTTTCTTTTAGTGAGCTCGTGGGGTACCCAAATATCGAGCTTTTTTGTGTACCATTTTTTTTTAAATGCGCCAAAACTGTTTTGTGGTCGATCCCCAGTTCTTCAGCTACGTCGTAACTACTGATATGCCGATCTTGCTCCAGTTTTTCAATGGCATCAATTTTATCCGTAATAGGGCGACGTGCATCTTTGACATCAAAATTTCTGGATTAAAAACGCTTAAACCAAATTTGTGCTACTCTCACAGACACTGCACTAGGTCCTTAAACATCGAAAATTTTTTTGCGGCTTGCGTTGCATTTTTACCTTTTTTGTAGTAAAATTTTAAAATGTATCGAATTTCTTTATTAGATTCACTCATCTTGACAGTACGAAAAACAAATGAAAAACACACATTTTCCTAATTTGAATTTGGAATTATCTTTTTTAAAATCTAAACTTTTAATGATACCAAAACCAGACAGATACAAATAGTACAGCCAAAGAGATTTTATTACAAGTTCATACATATTATAATGCGAAAAGACTTTTTCCCCAACCTAATAGATAGTAGCTTCCTTAGAAAATTCGTATATTACAAGGAATATGAAAATGCTCATAAAATGTGAAGAGTGCTTAGGAGCTATTGTTTCTGATGAAAAGTTTCCTAGTCATATATATCGGAAAGATGTCGGTGGATTACACTATCCGTTAAAAGACGTGATAAAAATATTATTATTATTATTATATCTTTATTTGCATAAAACATGGTACAATAATGGTCTTATGATTAAATGTTTCACATGCATGTTTAATCGATCTGTCGATAAGCAAATATTTTTCGTCGTCATATAGATAGGTACTTATTGTCACAGAATTTATATAAATAAAAATTAAGTAGTTACATTAAATACACACAATTAAAGATGCACAACACAATTTTAATAATAACCTTTGAGGATCAGAAATAATACTTACTAACAGAGAGAACACAGTATAAGCACTTCTGAAGTCAATAACAATAATGAACAACACATATTTAAGAAATTAGTCAATAATAAATAACGATCAGATTTACATGTCAGTCAATTTAAAATTCAATTTTTAATGATAATTTATTAGCAATTTTACTAAGATGTCCGTCGTGACAAAATTTAATAAATTCATTTATGTCAAAAAACAATGCCCAATTAAAACTTTGAATACAATATTTAAAAAAAAAAAAATTGTTTTGTATGTGCCACCCCAAATGGATATGCAATACATTAGTGTTGATTGGATTAATGTTTTGTAAATGTACGTCAATAGTTGTTTATTAGAAATGTGGCGAAGATATTTGAAAAGCCAAATCAATTTACTCGCCCAAATTGATACTGCTTCGAGTTGTGGATACCATGTCAGATTTTTATATATTATAATCCCCAGATATCTCACAGAATCAGCTCTTACAATTTCAGGGCAAGTACAGGTGTTTCTTTCATCGATATTACATGTGTGTGAAATCAAAGTTAGGTGTTGACCAGGTTGAGTGGAGTTATTTATAAACGACTATTTTTGTTCAAAATTTCTATTTTGAAAATGGAGCGCAAAACCGGTCGCGATTTGGAAGGCTCTAATGTACTCTCACCGGCGCGCGAGTTTGTAATATTACTTAAATTTGAACAATCAAATTTCTTAAAATTTGAAAAATTTTCATTAAAGTAATTTATACATAAATCATCAGAAATATTTTTACCTTTACTATAATGTTGTATAGCCCCTGGACTGTGTTCTAAAAATACATTTTGTTTATCTAAATCGGAATTGTAAACATACCTAGAGACGTCATTTTCTGACGGTTTATAGAGGCTATTATTATGTAGGTTTTTTTTTATACAACTAGATGACAAACAAGCTGACGGCCCACCTGGTGTTAAGTGGTTACCGCCGCCTATAGACACCTGCAATAACAAGGAAAATCACTTGATATTGCAGGTGCGTTGTCATCCTGAGGCCTAAGATGAAATGCCGTCCATGCCCAGTAAGTAATTACACTGGTTATGGTTTTTATAACACAGGTTATGGTTTTTACTCGTATTATAAACATTAGAATGACTAAAGTTGTCCTTAAAATTATTTTTCGACATATAATTCATATTAACACAATCAAAACATTGGTTCGTATTACACTTTTCGCAATTTTCGCGAGTTGCGTTTTCCGAGCCGCACTGATAGCATGACACTGATATGGAGTTAAGTGGAGACTCACCTCTGTCTGCCAACTTACGACATCGTAAGTACCCAGCGCGGCTCGGTACCCAGGGTCGTCTGTGGCGCGGCCGCCGCAGATGGGGCCGCGGTGCGGGGGCCCACGGGCGGGGCGCGCATTGTATGCGCCGGCACTGATGCAGGCACGCTGGTAACAGTCGCTGCCGGTGCACGAAGCGCCGTCATCGTCGTAGGTTTTGATGGGCGATTATTAAAATGCGAATAGTTGCGTTGCGACTTTTTTGACCTGCTTTCAAGCAACGAGTTTTCAATTACTCTTGCTTTTATGAGTAAGTCCTTAAACGTAGAGACTTCTTCTCTACGTAATCTTTTCCGTATTTTATCATGTAAGAGCGGCGTGTAAGAGGCCATATATCATATCCAGTTGAACTTTTATTGTCAAGTCGTCGTGTGGTAGCCGCGAGAGCAGTGCTCGACATTTCGCAACAAATTAATCAGAACGCTCGTCTTCCTGCTGCTCAGCACGGAACAGTTCTCGGTAATTCGAGATTCCGAGCGGCTGTCGCCGTATGCATCTCTTAGGTATGTCACTGCTTCTACTCAAGTACTGACCTCAGCGCGGATTCCTTGCCACCAAGTGGCGGCTTCACATGTAAGCAACATGGACATACCTTTAAGTGCACTTTCCGTAGGTACATTGGCACAGTCCTTATAGGCTTCTATGGCATCAATGAAGCCTTCGACGTTTTCTTTCGGATCTCCTGCGAATCTTGAAGTTCATCGTGCGAAGGTTCCGGTTGGCGGCACGGCTGCCTCGCCCGCGGGGACACTCAGCGATCTGCTCGGCTGCTGGACGGGTGAGGAGCATGTGAAAGTTGTCGCCATCCGTTCAAACATGCGTTCGCACATGGCTGCTTGTGATTCTTTGATGGAGGTGAGCAACGACGTAAAGTTGTCGCGCGACATCGAAATGTTCCCATCATCTTCTTGAGGCGGGTCGACCGATTGTTGTTTACACGGCATTTTATCACTTTATGCAGGTATATTAACCTTCGAATAATAATTCTGACAAAAGTCAGACTAGAATACCAAACTTACTTTGTCAATGAAGGCAAAGTAGCTTGGCAGGATAGTTTCATTGAAATGTGACATTTTTCTTTTATTTTTATGTAATAATATTGTTTTATTAATAAATGAGCAACCACGCGTAAGATTTTGTACTGTAACAATCTATGTAGGTACCTACATTTTGTAAAGCAATAAACGACGTTGCAAAAAACTTAGGTACAGACGACCACACATCACGCGTTACAAGTTGCCCAGAGTACCTACCCTATCTCATTGTAACATAAACGATATGAAAAAATGTATTTAATTGTTTGTGGTCGGCCGGCCGTACCTAATCTATAAATTCCAAAATAAATAATTCACTAATTTATACTTACATTCGAATCATTCTCGTCAATGTCCGAAATGTTAGATCGCGAGCTGCGAGGAACATCTTGATCTCAAATAAAATCGAATAATTCAAAGTGTTGGTTTATAAATGTCATCTGATGATGCTCCAGACTTCACAGATTCATCGTATTTTTTTTCTCTCGTCTAACGTTACTGCGTAACGTAAGTATTAATTTTTTTAATCACATCATCTTTTGTAGCAGTTGGCTCCAATTCCTTGAGCTTAGTTATCAATTTCTCGATTGCTGTCGATCGTTTGTCTCTGTCGTGATATTCTTTGCACTTTACACGCCAAAGACAAGGTTCCGACTTATAAATGTCTATGAATTATTCTAATGTGGCATTGCGCTTGCGCTCGTTTATGCTCGCGCGCAAACATAACCAAGCGGCATAAAATATCAATTTTGATATTTGCTCGGTTGCATGTACATGCACCGATAACTGTACAGTTTAATCACATACACGCTAGGGCTTGCCTGTCGGTTATGCAAGAACGGCTAAAACCATCATACAAAACCTAGCGTGTATGGCCTCCTTAAGATCCTCCCGCCCCCGCGCCGCCGCCGCCCCGCTGCCCGCAATCTTCGAGGCATAGGCCTTAAACATTACAGTTCGATATTAGCGCTTATGCCGCTGATATAAGGATAGTACGTCTAAAGTCTTACATGCTATTCCCTATACAAGCCTTACCTTCGAATTGAAAATCGAGACAGCGCTATACAAAGCTGTCAGTCAGTCATCGGGTCATTTTTGTACAGAGTTTACAAAAAAAACTTGCTTCAAGTGAGACTAGCGAAATCGAAACTGGACTTAGAAGGTAAAATAAGTAAAATAATAATATTATTTAATGTAAACGTCAAAAAATATATATATCAAAAGTCAAATCACGAAAAGATAAAAGATAAGTTTTTAGGTACCTACTCTTGAATTTTTTTTTTTAATTTTTTTTTTAAATATCTCTTCATATAAGGAAAAAAATAAAAGTATTCCCATACCTGGGCATCATTTGTACCAACCTGGACAATCTCCTTCCAAGTTTTTATTTATCAAAGTATCGCATAAAAACACTTCACGAAGCGAATTATTAAATTAATATATAGAATAGAATAGAATAGAATAGAATATTTATTTATTTTCTCTCACAAAAGTAACAATTTTCAATATAGTGTAAGTAGGTACATTGATTTTAGTGTATGAACCATTGTGTGAGAGACTGGAGCCTGAGATAGGTTTCCAAAAAAAAACCCGTAGTACAGGTCTCCAGGCACCTCCCCCAAATCAATTGCATCATGGTTGCCTAGGTACATCGTTGAACATAATAGTATACGTTTGTTAGAGACATGCAATTTATCTTAATTATTAGTCAATAAAATCATACAATAATAATCTTAAATTGATTTCATACATGGTTGTATTCCAACAATACAATTGTACTAGGTAAAAATAATGCAATGAATTAAATTATTAAAGTTAATTAATTAACATACTTTTATTTATATTATATAGTTTATTTTAATCGAATTGAGTATAATTTTGTGATTACAATTATTTATAATTAATTTAATATGTATATTTGATACATATTATTATGATTATTTAGTAAGCTTGCACTTTGGCTTTAATTGTATCACATTTCCTAAGTTATTTTTAAATTAAAATTATGTATTCATTAAAAAATAAAAATAAAGAAATAATAGGCTGATTTTTTTTTAAATAGGTTGATTTATTGTATCACATTTCTTCGTTATTTTTAAATTAAAATTATGTGTTTATAAAAAGAGTAAAAAAAATAGTTTTTTTTTTTTTTTGAAGCCTTTTGTGAAAATTGATTGATATAAAATTCTTGTTGTTAATTGCTTTACAAAATAAATAAGCACAACTTACCATATTTAGTTTTATCTTCGTTCGATAACGAGTCCCAAACAGGAGAGGAATAGGAACCTCTTGACATACCTCGTTTCACAACTTTTTCTTTAAATTTCGGTCGTGATACTCTTTTTTTGACGTATCATATAAACTTCTTTTTCGACTTCTTTTATAAAATTATTACAATCGATTTCATGCGTCATCGTTTATCGTCCTGCATACGTACGTCACTATCGAGCGCACAACGCGGACTAAAGTCCGCCATGGGCGTTGCTTCGCCTAGTCACACGAGTTCTATTTTTTTCGGGGACTCCCCCGTACTTCTGTCCGGTCCGCTCTCTGCATGTCCTCGGTTATTCGGGGGACTTTTTGTACTTTTAATTCCTCGTTTGCGTTACTCGACACACTTGTAAGCGATAGTTACCACAGTTATTACGTAAACACGTGCTTATACGTGCGTACGTGGTACAAAGCGTTCAAGAGCGGTCGAGATGTGATGGAAGATTTGCCTCGCTCTGGTAGGCCCAAGGAACTTAGATACCTAACTGTAATGCTGACGGGAATCTAAAAACCGTTCCGAAGAGTAAACCGACATAGTAGGAGTGTGTCTCTTTCTACTAATGTCCATATAGTAGCTCCGAACTGTGGGACAATTTTAATTATATTAAGATTGATATTTAAGTAATTGTCGAGTTTAAAACAAAGTTAAGTGAGCTAGAATACTTTTAATTTCATAATTATTTATATATTTAAAGCCAATTAGCTTAAATCTTCAATATTTTTTTCTTCAATATTTTTTTTATCCGTGCGGTGACGGATTAAGAATACAATTCACCGCCCCATTTCTTCCCGTGGGTGTCGTAAGAGGCGACTAAGGGATTACCGAGCTACCAACTGCTCGACTGGTGGTAGGGTCTGAACACCCGTCTGGTTAGTGACCACCGTACGCATGGCGTAAAACCCGCCAAGTGACCACTTGTGGTCGCGTTCCGGGATCAGTCAGCGTACAACCAGAGCTTGGGGAGACGTTGCGGCGATGGATGCGGTCAGTGACGGCTTCCGTCTAACCAGAGCCAGGTGGACTGCATTGACCCGCCGACCAGGGAGACCCGAAGAAACGGCTGTTCCGCTGGCCGCCCGTGGTACAGTACAGGGGCCCAAGCGAACCTAACCAGTTCGTGAGGCTGCCCTATCATGCCACGCATAATCTTGGGGTGGTCCGTCGTGCCGGTTGGTGACCGGGTGGTGGGGTCCCGGCGGCCATTCCCGGGGGGGTTCGGGGGCCCTTCCGTTCGGCGGGTCAGCGCTTCTCTACTGTCGGCTATTACCTGGGGAAACAGGCCTCACGCTTTGACCGTGTATATCGCGGCAACGTCCCCCCAATTCACGCCTCTCCTCCTTCTATCTTAACTATGGCAGCGCTCAAAAACAGTTCCGGTCGTTCAGCGGTGCACACCCCCACCACAACCACGCTGTTTGAGGTCGGGCTCACTAACATCCGTGGGCTCCATGCTAACCTCAATGCCGTCCACCAACATCTCGAGACGGCTCGACCCGAAATGCTGTTTTTGACGGAGACGCAAATACTCCGCCCGACAGACACTAGCTACTTGGATTACCCCGGCTACGCTCTTGAAGAGTCCTTCAAAGCGAAGGCCGGGGTATGCTTGTTTGTCCGGGCGGATGTTTGCTGTCGCCGTCTGCGCTGTTTGGAGGACCCTTCCTACTCTATTCTTGGGGTGCATGTGGACCTGGGCACACATTGCCGAATCTACGTGTGCCTCTATAGATCCCACAGCGGTGACATGGAGACAACTCGACTTTTCGAACATCTTAGTCGGGTGGCAGATGTTGCGCAGGAGCAGTTTCCAACCGCGGAATTGGTGTTTTTAGGGGACTTCAATGCTCACCACGAGTCGTGGTTAAGTTCCTCTAAAACTGACCATGCTGGTAGAACTGCCCACGCTTTCGCTCTCACGCACGACCTGACCCAACTGGTAAACCAGCCCACCAGGATTCCAGACATTGTCGGTCACGCGCCCTCATTGTTGGACCTTCTGCTGACGACTCGCCCGGATGGATATCGGCTAGAGGTTCGTGCTCCTTTGGGAACATCGGATCACTGCCTGGTATCCGCTGGGGTGCCACGGGCGTCGCCACCGGTACCTATGGTTGCCAAACGCCGCATCTGGCACTATGCGTCGGCAGATTGGGACGGTATGCGGGATTACTTCGCATCTGTCCCTTGGAGGCAGCGCTGTTTCAGTGAGCTGGACCCGAACGCTAGCGCTACTGCTGTTGCTGATGAGATCATGTTAGGGATGGAGTACTATATCCCTCACTCCGATCTCGTCAGTAGGGGTAGGCGTAACCTCTGGTTCAACCGCGATTGTGCCTTAGCTGTTGAAAACAGACAGTCGGCATACCGCGCTTGGATCAGGGGCCGAGCTTGCGGGGATCCCAACATTGACTCACTGAAAGCAGCCTATAACAACGCCACCAAGTCCTGCAAAAGGGCCTTCATCGGAGCGGATGCACAGCGCGTTGCACGAGTTGGCCAAGAACTTCTTACGCATCCTACGGGAAGCCGTAGCTACTGGCGTCTGGCCAAAGCCGTGCAATCCAACTTCTGTCAACCCTCGCTGCCCCCGTTGAGATGTTCTGACGGCTCGCTAGCTCACAAGCCGCAAGAGAAAGCCGATCTCTTGGTAAAACTCTTTGCTGCTCACTCCCGAATCGATGACTGCAACTTACAGCCACCAACACTCTCCCACTGTGGCCACACAATGCCCGATATTCGTATTAGGCAATGTGATGTACGTGCGGAGCTTCAGTCAATCGACGTCCGGAAAGCTAGTGGACCTGATGGCATTCCAGCGATAGTACTGAAAAACTGCGCAGCGGAGTTGTCTCCTGTCTTAACGCGGCTATACCGTCTTTCTTTCTCTTCTGGGTGTGTGCCGGAATCTTGGAGAGAGGCCAATGTGCAACCGGTCCCCAAAAAGGGAGACCGATCAGACCCAGCTAACTACCGCCCGATAGCTGTCACCTCAGTTCTTTGCAAGGTCATGGAACGGATCTTAAACCACCAGCTGATCCGATACCTAGAAGATCACTCATTAATTAATGATCGACAGTACGGGTTTCGGCCGAACCGGTCAACGGGCGATCTTCTAGCGTACTTAATGCATGTCTGGGGTGAAGCTATTGACAAACGTGGTGAGTCACTGGCAGTTAGCCTTGACATTGCCAAGGCGTTCGATCGGGTCTGGCACAGGGCTCTTCTCTCCAAGCTCCCGGCATACGGTCTGCCCGCTCAGCTCTGTAACTGGATCGCCGGCTTCCTGCATGAGCGAAGAATCCGTGTCCTCGCAGATGGATGCGCTTCGCGGTTCATGTCAGTGAACGCTGGTGTACCACAAGGCTCTGTTCTATCCCCCACACTCTTTCTTCTTCATATCAATGACATGATTCCGTTAGGAAACATTCATTGCTATGCAGATGACAGTACAGTGCATGGGGGATATTAGCCCCATGCACTGTACTGTCATCTGCATCTACGGTCGCCCAGGGGCTGGGCGCGCTGACACCGAGAGGGAGAGAGAGAATCTTACCATGGAGCTCGACAGGGTGTTAAACCTCGTATCTGAATGGGGATCTAACAATCTTGTTGAGTTCAATGCTAAGAAAACACAGGTGTGCGCGTTTACAGCCAAAATGTCGCCGTTCCTTCCCCTTCCGTCTCTTCAGGGCACGACTCTTTCGGCACAGGGCTCCCTAAACTTGCTAGGTATGGAGATATGTTGCGATCTGAATTCCAGGAACTACATCGAATCCGTGATAAAAACAGCCTCACGGAAGCTCGGTGTCCTGAACAAGGTGCGTCGATTTTTCACGCCTGACCAATTATGCCTGCTGTATAAAACTCAGGTCCGGTCTTACGTGGAATATTGCTCGCACTTGTGGGATGGCTCCGCCAAGTACCTACTCGATGCCCTGGACAGATTGCAGCGTCGTACTGTCCGTATCGTTGGCGATGTAGAGGTCACCAACAACCTTGAGCCTCTGCAATTGCGTCGAGACATTGCGTCGCTTAGCGCCTTCTATCGGCTATATCACGGAGAGTGTTCTGAAGAGCTATTTGACCTTATCCCACCTTCCCCCTTCCTACTCAGGAGCACGCGTGCCGGTCTTCGGAGCCATCAATTCACTGTCTCCACCTCAACATCACGTACAAAGAAATTTAGTAGCTCTTTTCTTTGTCGAACTTCCAGAACTTGGAATTCTTTGCCAGCATATGTGTTCCCTCCTTCCTATAACATGGGTTCCTTCAAAAGAGGCGTGAAAAAGCACCTTTCGGGCCGGCAAGGTGGAGGCAGCTAGAGCAGTGTCTGAACTGCACTAGCTGTCTTCGCATATGGACTCTTCTTACTGCTTCACATCAGGTGGTGTTGAGTCATTTGTCGTGCTTTGTAAAAAAAAAAAAAAAAATATTTATGAATAACTACATAGGTACCTACATAAAAAAGGAATAACATAATGACATTTTCATTAAATGTTAAATATGTTTACATTACATCGTAAAACAAGGAACATCTCGTTATTGGATTCTAAATAGAAAAATTTTGTTTTCATTTACCTGTCTGGTTTTAGTGTATTAAATTTAGCAAATCAAAAGAACAAACTTCAAACATAATTTGCTATGAAAAATGGGTCCAATACAAATAAGAGATTTTTGGGGCACTTGGATACACTGCTTTCCCCATTGTTAATAATAATATATTTACGCTCACAACAATTATCTAGCCCAAAGTAAATTTCATTAACACAAAACATTAGCCAATTACGGATTCTAACAAAGTGAGAATCCGTAATTGGCTAATGTTTTGTGTACATATCTTACTAAATAAGAGTTTTAGCACTGTAAGCTTTGGATTTTTTTTTAAAGTAAATAAATAAATAAATTATTAAATTGTGTTGTGAATGTTAAAATAGTTAGTTAATATATCTGAACGTAGTAAAAAAAAAATATATACTTGTCTGTGTATTGGCCAATGGCTCTCTCTCTGTAAGAAAAATGTGGTCTTAGAAATAAAGTTATTGTTAAAATAAAACAAATGTAACAAATAAAGTCTTTTTAATAGAAAAAATCAACAGCAGAGCGTGGTTAATTTTATTTATTTTATTTGTTTATTTACTTCAGACATGTCCATAGAATTTTTTAGTAACAATGCACTTATGAACTATGTTAGTAAGTCAGGATATTGGGACAGCTTAATTTAATTAATATAGATACAGTACTTTATGCTTCAAAGACATAAAGCCGGATCCAATGCTTCAGCATAGGGCAGTCGACTCGACCAGCTAGAACTCTTAGAATGCTGTTGGTGCTGCCGCGCACTCGATGTAGCAGGGAAGCCACTCGCTTCCTCATGACGGCCGCGAACCCATCCGTGCGCGCCTCCGCGAACATCCCGGATGCGCTACACCACCTCGGCAGCCCCAACAACACTCTAAAGCCGTTATTATACTGAACGCGAAGGGCGTTGTATGCTTTCTGCGTATAGTTGACCCATAGACTGCACGTGTACAAGTTCTGGCAGTACGCTTTAAAAAGAGTTATTTTAACTTGTTTACTGCAACGGGCAAATCTACGGGCCAACATGTTGCATCTTACAGCCAACGCTCTCCGCTCCCTTTCTATATCGTCAGCGTCTGTGAGACCAGCCGAGACCCAGTGGCCCAGGTACTTGAACCGATTTACCCTGTTGAGCTCTGCACCACACAATCGAACAGGGGGAACATTTAAAATCTTTCCACCTATTGGTTGGAAAACTAGAAGTTCGCTCTTTTTCGTGTTGTACCGGAGCCCATGCGACCCGGCGTAGTTCTCACAGACACTGACCAATTTCCTCAAGGCACTTATGGAGGGACTCAACAGGACCATATCATCAGCGTAACTAATGTTGTTAATAAAAGTTCCGTCTATCGAGCAGCCTACTTTAGTCCTATTCAGTCCCTCAATAAGCCCATTTACATAAAAATTAAAAAGACGAGGAGAGCTTAGCCCACCCTGTCTCACGCCACATTTCAATCTATAGGCTTCAGACAGTGCCCCCTCCCAGCGCACAACGTTAACTTGGTTTCTGTACCAATAATCAAGAATGTTAGTAACTTCGTTGGGCACATCTGTATCATTTTTCAACTTCTTCCTCAGCAAATCATAGGACACCATATCAAAAGCTTTCGAAAGATCAAGGAAGCATGCATAGACAGGAGTCTTCCTGTCAGTGTAGTACCAAACGGTGTGCTTGAGACAATATATAGCTGTATCTGTTGACAATCCGGTTTGAAAACCGAATTGTGAGTCATGGAGATGTACATGTGTTTTTAATATGTTATCAAGCAAACCGTCCAGTACCTTAGCTATTATAGTGGCTAATGATATGGGCCTATAATTACCCTTGTCCGAAGAGTCGCCTGTTTTGTTCTTGATTATTGGCACAACAACCGTCTTCATACAGTCTTCCGGCAGGAAAGTATGCCTAATACAAAAAGTGTAAAACATACTTAACACCCTAGGTAAGTGAACACCCGCGTGGCGAAGATGCTCAACGCTGAGACCATCGTGCCCCGGGGACTTTCCCCTAGACATATTCCTTATAACGTTAGTTACGTCTTTAGCAGAAAACCGTATCTGCGACTTGCAAGGTAGATGGACATCAGCGCCGGGCACTTCCGCCGCAGAGCAACCCCCCTCTAATAACGGCTCAACATAAAAATGTTTTTTGAAAACGTTGGCAATTTGACTCGGTTCGCTAACACCATCAACATTTAATGGAGGACTTTGCTTTGGATTAAGTTTATTTGTACTTTTCCAGAAATTTTTAAACTCTTTCTTTGAGTGGTGGCTAGCTAGAATATCCATCCTGATCTGCTCTGCATTATTTTGACACCATTTTAGTTTAGACTTAAATATTTTCCGGGAATTTTTCATGTTTTCAAAATATGGACCATAGGTTGGCTTACCGAATAACAACCATAATTTAAAATGTGACCGAGCAGCGTCATGTGCAGACCGTATATGAATATTCCAGCCTACAACACTCTTCTTTTTAAAATTAGGCCGTCTATTTATGCCACCGTAGCTAGCAAAAGCAGCATCGCTCAGTATCTCTACAATTTCTTTATACATATTTCTTAAAACATCCCTATGTTCTACATTTGTACACATGTTATCACAGCAATTTGAGAGTTCTAATGGAAAGTCCACTTCTTTTAGTCTATTATTACAAAGATTATTAAATAAATTCGTCTGATAGGTATCTCTTTCTCCCCACACTATCTGAGAGTTATTATTACTTTTTACACTATCTTTTACACAACATATATTAATTTCATTTAGATTTAATTTTAAAAATAACGGAAAATGGTCCGACCACGTACAATTATAATCTACATAGACATCCACAACGGATGACCAGGCTGCTTCTGTAACCACACAGTGATCTAGCCACCTCGTACATCCGTGAGCGTCACTCAAAAACGTGAACGTATCAGTACCCATTTTCTCGATATCTGCACAAATCCATTGTTGATCCTTACAAAAATTAATAAGTTCCCTACCGAACAGTTCCTTAGGGTGCGCATTATAATCGCCTAACAAATAAACACACTCTACTCCGACATTTTCAACAATTGCAGATATTTCACTAAGACAATCTGTAAACTCAATTAAGTTTTCCCTCGAATCCACCGGCATGTAAACCAAAAACACAAGCATCGAACGATCACCTACACTTAACTTAATAGCGGTGAGACGTACGCTATTACACTCAATCACACCCACTAAGTCAAACGCACTTTTTCTCCACAGTAAGGCAACTCCTCCATGGGGCCGACCTCTTAGTATCCCAGCAGACGTGTCTACAGCTGATGTTCCCGTAAATCCGAATTCTGAGTCTATACTGCCCAAAACCATCAAGTCATGCGGATACAGCCATGTTTCTTGCAGAGCTATCACGTCTGCAAGTCGGCACAAGGACTTAACATAGTCGACAGAACGCGTAACTGATTTACAGTTGAAACTTACGAAGGTGCTATTCTGTTTTACTTTACTGTTCATTTTGTGGAGGGTCTGATAACTGAACCCGAGGTCTGTGTCTGAAGTCTATAAACCTACGAAATGAAATACCTTCTGGCCATAGGCTGTTGTTCATGAATAACGTCACTTTATGTCTAGGCACAAAAATCTTGTAGGCATCGTATTCCTTATTTTGTTTCATTGCAATTTTTTCCAAGTTTACAGACAAACCAGTTTTACATTTAATGTACTCCGATATGTCATTAGAAGAGGCCCCTTTATCAACATTGTTTATGAATAACGGGACCTGAACATCGGCTGCCTTAAACTTACATTCAGGTTCATTTTGAGCTGTCCCTCTCTGTCCAATAAATCTGTATTTATTCCTTTTCTTATTTACAACAGTATTCCATCCCTTCTCCTCACCCTGCGTCTTCCATTCCCCATCCTCACGGACAAAATCAGCAAAAGATTTCTGTACCGACTCACAATCAGTTGTAAACACTCGCTCGTTACGACAATCAGCTGCTAACGACGTCACATTCGAAACCGTGGTGGGCCTCAGCGCGTCCGCAGAGTCGTCGGACAACCTGATGTTCGAAACCGCGGTGGCGGCCTCCACGCGCCGGCTTCGCCGAGTTGCCGGAGTAGGTGAAGATGAAACAGGCTTATTAGCGGCGCTGTCCGAGTGCGAGCGGGACAACTGATGCGCGTGAGCAACAACAGTCTGGCCGTTACTGTACGTAAATCTTTCCGTACCCACCTCCAAATTATCAGGTGTTAAACCTATCGGCCCGCTATTATAATTAAAGCTGCTTAAATACGCTCCTCGTCGTGTATTAATGTATCTATACGAGTTATCTACAATAGTTTGGTCAGCTAAATTGTCTGCATCGGTAGGTTTTACATAGGTGGACATAATTTTCGTTTTAAATTCGCGAAGTTCTTCCTTTGTTACGCTATTTTCCTTCACGTATTTTATTTCATTTTGGAGAATTAATATATCTTTCAATAATCTACTTACATCCACATGATCGAATGTGATTGGCGGTAACTTATTCAGATCCTGAGCAACGAAAGTAGGAATTTTCTCTGGGTCTGTTTGTTTAAACACATCAATAATGTCATACAAGTCCTTCATAATTTTTCCCTCCTTATTTTTACGTTTTATCTCCCTTACTTTCGAAGAGATAGAAAGAAATAACAAAGACTTAGCCTTATCGATGTCTTCTTTGCTGAATGCCGTTGATAAAATCCTTACAAGACTTTCACTATCCATCACATCTTGCTTTTGTTGCACAAACGTAAGAAGTTCATTTACTACTAAATTGCAATTAACACATTTAAGCGGTTGATCAGCCATGACTAATGCTCCCGTCATTGACATCATACGTGCGACGCGACGGCGCGAGCGAGACTGATGAACATACAATCATGGCCGTGGCTCAAGAAAGATTGCCTATTTTGACTGAAAAAACAATTTTCTCCAATTGGAAATTCCGGTTAAAACTTGTTCTAGAAGAAAAAGGTTTACATGACGTTTTAGAAATCGGAATGAAGTCTCATGAAGATTTTAAGAAGAAAGACGCAAAGGCAAGGAATGTCGTAGTGCAATGTCTATCCGATCAATACATAAACATTGTATATGAACAGTTCAACTGCCGCTAATATGATTTTTTGAAACGAAGAGTATTTTCAATAAAATATTTCTCAAGAAAAGATTATTGTCTTTGAAAAAGGCACCAGAAGAAGATTTACAAAAACACTTTCTTAAGTTTGATCAATTGATTATGGAATTTGAGGCTGCTGGAGGAAAGGTTGAAGATTTAGACAAAGTTTGTCACCTCCTTCTAACATTAGGAGAGGAATATGACACAGTTGTGACAACCTTAGAAACGCTGTGCGGTGTAAAAGAACTAACAATAGAATTCATAGAGTCTCGATTATTAGATGCAGAAATTAAAAACAAAACTAGACAGCCGGAGAATAATAAGGAGGAAACGTGAGTGCATTTTTTGTCTGCTACAAATGTGGCAAAGAGGGACACAAGGCAAATGAGTGTAGAACGAACAATAGAGGAAGATCAAGGTTCAGAGGAAGCAGAGGTGCAAGTAGCAGAGTTAGAGGTAGACACACATATGGTGCACATAGCACAAAAGTTGCTGATGATGAACAATTATTTTTGGTATTCTCAGCAGAATACAAAAGCAATCAATTAAATTTAATAGTGGATTCCGGAGCGACCCATCACTTTATTCAAAGTAAATTTGAAAAATATATGACTGAGATCACAAACATACCACAAATAGAAATAAAAATAGCAAATGGCCAAAAAACACTTATTGCAAACAAAAAGGGTAAATTAAATGTTAAGTACAAAAACAAAAATATAGTTATTGAAGGACTCAGTAATAAATTGACTGAAAGAGGCATGTCAGTTGTGTTTTATAAAGAAAACTTAGAAATACATAATAAAGCTAATAAATATGTTGGATATAGTGATGGCAAGCTATATGTAATAAAATTCTATCTTGAAGAGGAGGAATGTTGCCATGTAACTAAAAAGGATGATAATATATGGCATTATAGATTAGGCCATCTTAATAGAAAAGGACTTTATAAAATGAATCTTCCCACATCTGACAAAATATGTGATATCTGTATGAAAAATAAGAGTACAAGAGTCTCTTTCAGAACTGTACTAAAGCCTCAATCTAAACACATAGGAGACCTAATACATACAGATGTAGTTGGTCCAAATAGAACATTAACTAAAGAAGGATATAAATACTACCTTACTATCATCGATGATTATTCACATTTCACTCAAACTTATTTAATGAAAAATAAATCTGAAGCAGCGTCAAACATAATTAATTATATAAACCAAATAGAAAGAGAAAAAGAAATAAAAGTAAAAAGAATAAGGTGTGATCAAGGAGGAGAATATACTGGAAATCATTTACAAAATTTTTTCAAAGAGAAAGGAATACAATTAGAATACATAGTACCTTATAGCCCGCAAATGAATGGCAAAAGTGAAAGAATGAACAGAAGCATATATGACAAGGCCAGAGCTATTTTGGATCATTCAAATCTACCTAGAGAATTATGGGGGCAGGCTATATTAACTGCTACCTACATGTTAAACAGGTGTCCATCTAAAGCTATTAATTTTCGGATACCAGCTAAAATTTTTGAAAGGGAACTGAACTTAGATAAAATGAGAGTATTTGGAGCTAAAGAATGGATGGTTGTGTTACCTAGAGCAGATAAATTAAGTCAGAGAGCTATTCCAGTTCGTATGGTAGGGTATGCAAAAATTGGTTATCAGGTATGGGATCCAGTAAGTGATACAGTAAAAGTAACACGTGATGTTCGCTTTGACGAAACGAATATTAAGTATTCAAACACAGAAAATGGTGAGACAGAACACTTAGAAGAAAAATATATTGAAATAAAAGAAGAATATAATAATAATGAACCAGAAAATAAATGAGGAGCTCGGTGGCGTAGTGGTTTGAGCGCTCTGGTTTCGATCACGAAAACAAAGCAACTTTCGCCATGGTTGGTTCTGGGATGGGTCAATCAAATTTATAATCTCGAGCTCTTCCGTGCTTCGGAAGGCACGTTAAGCCGTTGGTCCCGGTTGTTACTGCAACTGCTTTAACCCACCAATCCGCATTGAGCCAGCGTGGTGGTGTTATGGCCCAAACTCCTCATGTGTTTCTCCCATGTAGGAAGGCCTGTGCCCAGCAGTGGGACGTTTATAGGCTGATGATGATGATGATGATGAGAAAATAAATATGAAATTGAAAAGAAAATTGAACAAGACAGAAATGACATGAATGATGATATAGAAAATAAACAAAATAAAGATGAATTAGAAAAAGATAATGATTACATAACTAATGAAATAGAGAATGATATTGTTACAGGGCAGAGTGCGCAGATGATGTGGAGAAGCTTAGCACGATGGAATAAACACTTATTGTGATATAAAACAGACTTTTATTTACAATACTGAAAAAACACCATTTACTTGTAAAAAGATTTCGAAAAGAATCAATCAAAATATGATAGTGACATTTTGACATAAAAAAGAATATCAGATACAAAAGACACCGTGTAGGTTGCTTTTTTTTAAATATACAACTGGATAACAAACAAGCTGACGGCCCACCTGATGGAAAGTGGTAACCGCCGCCTATAAACACCTGCAATAACAAGGAAAAATCACTTGATATTGCAGGTGCGTTGTCATCCTGGGGCCTAAGATGAAATGCCGTCCATGCCCAGAAATTACCTGCTTGCTTGCTTTATAACCTCCTTCAATACGCCCTCTAAAGCAATGCTAGTGCCGACCTAATCTTCACAAAGGTGGGCTTCGGCAGTCCTTTTGTCATGATATCTGCTATCTGATCTCTAGTCCCAATCTTGTTTACGAAGATTGCTCCTTCTGACACAAGTTCCCGAACATAAAAGTGGCGGATGCGTATGTGCTTAGTCCGTTTGTGGAATTCGGGATTATGTGCCAAACGTACGGCAGCTTCATTATCAACATGAAGATTCGAGACACTCTTTATTGTTGTCAAATCTTCCAGAATCCTCTTGAGCCAAACTAATTCTCTGGCTCCTTCACTAGCAGCCACCAACTTCGCTTCAGTAGTGGACAGGGCTACAGAAGTTTGCCTCCTGCTTGACCATGATACTGGACCTCCGGCATATAGGCATACAACTCCAGTGGTGGATCGTCCAGTAGTAGCATCACCACCATACTCGGCATCGCTATATCCTGCCAGTTCTGGCTTTGTCAGATGGAAAGAAGCTATTGATTGTGAGCTTTCTGCACTGAAAAATATGAACACATGGAGTAAAACAGAACTACCTAAAAATAGAAAAACTATAGATGCCAAATGGATATTCAAAACAAAAGAAAATGGATTTAGAAAAGCTAGACTTGTTGCACGAGGGTTCCAAATTAAAGATGATGATAATTTTGGAACTAACTATGCACCAGTTGCAAGAATTTCAACAGTAAGATCACTTTTAGCTGAAGCATTGCATAAAGATTGGCCCATAATGCAGCTAGATGTTCCAACAGCATTTTTACATGGAAAACTAGATTCTGAAATTTATGTAATATCTCCAGAGGGTGTGAAAGTACAGAAAAATAAGGTCTTTAAATTAAATAGAAGTTTGTATGGCCTGAGAGAAAGCCCTAGATGTTGGAACCAGCGGTTTGATACATATATTAAAAGGAACGGATTTGAAAGGTCGCAACATGACTTTTGTCTTTACATTGGAAGAGAAATAAATGTATATTAGGTTGGGGTAAAAGTCTTTTTGCATTATAGTATGTATGAACTTGTAATAAAATCTCTTTGGCTGTACTATTTGTATCTGGCTGGTTTTGGTATCATTAAAAGTTTAGATTTTAAAAAAGATAATTCCAAATTCAAATTAGGAAAATGTGTGTTATTCATTTGTTTTTCGTACTGTCAAGATGAGTGAATCTAATGAAAAAATTCTATAAATTTTAAAATTTTACTACAAAAAAGATAAAAATGCAACGCAAGCCGCGAAAACAAAATTGCGATGTTTATGGACCTAGTGCAGTGTCTGTGAGAGTAGCACAAATTTGGTTTAAGCGTTTTCAATCCGGAAATTTTGATGTCTAAGATGCACGTCGCTCTGGTCGCCCTTTTACGGATATAATTGATGCCATTTTTAGAAACTGGAGCAATATTGGCATTTCAGTAGTTAAGACGTAGCTGAAGAACTGGGGATTGTCCACAAAACAGTTTTGGCGCATTTAAAAAAAATGGGTACACAAAAAAGCTCGATATTTGGGTACCCCACGAGCTCACTGAAAGAAACTTAATGAACCGTGTACTCATTTGTGATTTTTTATTACGACGTAATGAAACCGAAACATTTTTGAAGAAGCTGATAACTGGTGATGAAAAGTGGATCACGTACGACAAGAACGTGCGAAAAAGGTCGTGGTCAAAGGCCGGTCAGGCTTCACGGACTGTGGCGAACCCCGGGTTAACTCGCAACAAGGTTATGCTGTGTGTGTGGTGGGATTGGAAGGGCATTATTCATTATGAGCTGTTACCACCAGGCAGGACCATCGATTCTGAACTCTACTGCTAACAACTGATGAGATTAAAGCAAGAAGTTGAGAGAAAGCGGCCGAAATTAATCAACAGAAGAGGTGTGGTTTTTCATCATGATAACGCTAGACCTCACACATCTTTAGCCACTCAGCAAAACTTAAGAGAGTTTGACTGGGAGGTGTTAATGCATCCGCCGTATAGTCCTGACCTTGCACCTTCAGATTTTCACCTGTTTCGCTCTCTTCAGAATTCTCTAGGCAGTGTCAGGTTAACATCACGTGAGGACTGCCAAAACCACTTGTCGCGGTATTTTGATCAGAAGCCCCAAAATTTCTATAGCAATGGGATCATGTAGGGACATGATCCCATTGCTATAGAAATTTTGGGGCTATTTAGGTAGGGACCTACAAGATGGCAAAAAGTTATCGAACAAAATGGTACCTACATACTTTAGTTAAATGTAAATAAACTATATTAAAAAATGTTTTGAATTTTCTTAAAAAATACGAAGAAACTTCGCATTTTTTAAGAAAAATTATTATATTGTAATATATGTTGACGATATAATTTTGACCGGTATTAAAGAAAATATAAATACAGTAGTTGATGGACTAATCAAAGAATTTAGTGTCAAAGTATTTGGTGAACCGCAGTTATTTTTGGGAATGGAAATTAAAAGAACACATAAATACTTAAAAATTACACAAAAAAGACAAATCAATAAAATGCTGGAGAAATTTGGGATGAAAGAGAGCAAGGTAGTGTCTACTCCGATAGTACAAAATTTCCATGTTGACAAAAATCAGACTATAATTGAAGATGTTCCTTTTAGACAATTGATAGGGGGACTTATGTATGTGGCAACTGTCACAAGACCTGATATTTGCTATGCAATATCATATCTCAGTCAATACCTAGATAAACCTACTAAAAGTCTATGGATTCAAGCTAAAAGAATATTAAGATATTTAAATCAAACTCAAAATGAAGGATTAATGTATATAAAACATGAAGTTGAAGTAATAGAAACTGTAGGTTTCTATTCCTTGTACCGAATTGTCAATTCTGATCTAATGGACATTGCGTCAAATGTAAGACTAACATCTTTTAAAAAAACATCTTTAAAAACAGATTTTTTAAAGAAATAAAAATCTTCTACCATGAACCCTGTGTTACAATCATTTGTCGATATAAGGTGCCTTAATGTTGACGGATAAGGTAGACTGATGTGGTTTCTTAAAAACCGAAAAGCCTTTAGTGAGTAAATATATAACGTTAAAGCAAATGATTTAAGTTCGTCACTATAGCATACTGTTTTCTCAGATTTTTTTAACGTTGATATTATTATGAATATTACTAAAGTTACTAGTACACTTTCTACTTCTTCATAATTTCTGCACTTTTTCTTAATAATATTCAAAGCGGATTTCAGGCTATTAATTTCACTATCCCGCCTCTTTAGGCGCTGAGATAATAATTTTACTTTATACTATAAATGGGATTTTTTTGGACTGAACATTTTTCAAGTTTCATCTTGTCGAGGTTTCTTCCATGGAAGTTCCATTGATGGCCCTGGAGTTGGATCCAAATTTTCTTTTTCAGAAATATCGATGTTCACAGATTTTGAACGATTGTCAGACTGTAAAAAAATAACAATTTAAATTATTAAAGATACGGCACCCACGGGAAACACAAGAACAATATCAAGGAAAGAAAATAGTAAAAAACTACCTTATTAACATACCGATGAATGTTTTTTTGAGTTAGTTTTAAAATAAGGTTGCTTAAATCTTTGACCAGGTTTTGGTTTCACCAGGTAAGCATACCTGGTGAAACCTAAAAACAAAAATAAGTAATATGATTTTTGTGTTGCTGCAGTTTTGTATGATAACTGCTGGTGTAACTGATTTAAACTGATTTCAAGATTGTACTGTTACCAAATTAGAACAATTAAAATTTAAATTATTAAAAGTGTTACTTACAGGAAAAATAGATGGAACGGAATCAGGTTTCAGTATAGTTTTAATATTATGGATTATGATGTCTACACTTTTAAAGTGGTAGCTGCATATGAAGCTAGTTCTTGAAATATTTTTCTTAAACGGTACAACTTCCAGCCACCGCTGCAAAAGAGATTAACTTTTTGGGAAACTGAATAAAAAAACAATTTATAAGTATTTTTTTTTACAATACAATACAACCGTATAAAGGTTTACTTACTATTTAATGTAAAGAAACAAATCCAAAGTTTCATAAAGGAAAGCAGCCCACTCAACTATTAATAATTTATTTATATAAATAAATTTATTATTAGTATTTATATTTTATAACATAATATATTCTAAGATGCGGGATTCCACGCGGGATTGAGTAATCACGCATATTAATCCCTCGGGACTGAATGAGCTGCGGGATTGCAATCCCTATTATGGACCCAGTAGGGCACATCAATTTATAAACATTAGGTCCTATAATAGTCAATTCCTTTCATAAGAAAAAATGTTCATTATCTACTAGATTTAACTCACACAAGACAAGCCAACAGAACAATCTAAATGAAACCGTGAAATGAACATAATTAGAAGTATAATACTAAAAATTACTTATTACGACTCGACCGGTCCCTGCTTGGATACCGCTGGTCGGGTGGCAACCTGAAACATTAGCAACATTATCTACTAGATTTAACTTGCACAAGACACAAACCAACAAAACAATCTATATGAAACCGTAAAATGATCATTATTTTCTAATAATGATCATTTTACGGTTTCATTTCTGTTACTGTGTGTTTTCGGTTTCGGTGTGTTTTCTTATACTTCTGTATAATACTAAAAATCACTTACGACTCAATCAGATAATATTGCCTATGCGGCGACCGGCCCCTGCTTATATCTCATTGGTCGGATAGTAACCGGAAAAAGAATCAGAATCACAATCAGAATCATTTATTTTCTAGAATGCGAGTACAAAATTGGTGTTTACATACAAAATATTAAGGTCTTTCACATTTTACCCAAAATGGCTGTGCAAAATATCTTATTAATTTTAATTATAATTGTAAGAATTACAGTTCAAAAAAGAAACAAATTGAAATAAAGCAAATAAAATAATAATAATAAAATATAAAAATTGTCGATAGCATTTGATAATAATTCAAAGTCAAAAGTATAAAAATTTAAATGTCATAATAAGTAGTTACATTCAGATTAATGGGAGTAACGATTAGATTTATATAATACAAGGTTAATTAGTCAAGATGCAGCAAAATAATATCTCAGCTTATATCTAAACAAAAACATTCAATCTAAACATTCCAGTTACGAGAGTTGTCATTTAAGAATTCTTGTGCTTTTGAACTGACATTTCAAACAATTTCTTTCTCAATTGTTTAAGTTAGATTTAGGATTTTTAGGTTGTCTGGTATTTTATTATAAATACGAGGTGCTAGATGCAGAATACTTTTGTGGTAGAGAGCTGTTTTACATGTAGGTATAACCAACTTTGTACTGTACTGTGATCTTACAGGGTTTTTTTCTCTGGAGTGCTATCTTTTCAATTAGATTTTCATGGCTTTTGACAAAAATTGCAGCTTCTAAAATATATAAGCATGGCAAGGTAAGTATAAGTGCTTTGAAATATGGTACGCAACTATCTCTACTACTAATACCACAAATTGATCTTATGCAGCGTTTGTGTGCTTTAAATATCAGATAACGCTTAGTAAAGTAACCCCAAAAAATAACTCCATATCTGAGAACTGATCCTACCAGTCCATGATAAGCCGACACCACCGCATCCCGGTTGATAACTTTTGACAAAGCAAATAAAGCATATGCAGATTTAGTAAGTTTTTTACAGAGTTCTTCAGCTTGTTGGTCCCGTTTTAGTTTACTGTCTACCATGATACCCGAGAACTTAGTAACTGATGTCTGGTCTATATTTTTGTCATTGCTTGCAACACTAATATTTCATGGATTACGTTACGTAATCTTTGCGATAAGTGGATAATTTTAGTTTTTTTCTAGTTAATTCTTGAATAATTGTCATTAAGCCAATTAATTGTGTCCGATAAAGTATTCTTTATGAAAGTTTCATATTCTTTTATGACACCACATTTTATCACAGCAATCTTTCGCTAGTCGCAAACGTGATGGTCTTCATTCACTAGTACCATCAACACTAACTCCACCCAAAGAGTGGAATTTTGTAGAACAATGCTTCGAAAGATTTGCGAGGATCAAAACAATGTTGCAGCGAATGTTGCTGAAAGCCTATTTTTTAGGTCTGCATCACCTAAAAAATAGGCTTTCAGCAACATTCGCTGCAACATTGTTTGCATAATTACAGGAGGACGGCAATTTGAGCCTTTATTGTTAAATTTAAATAAATTAATAAGTAAAACTGAATTTTTGATATATATTTTTCAATGGAACTTACTGCACTTACTTGGTACTTCACCCCTCGATAAGGATACCAAATAAAGCCATAAAAGCTAATATTAGTATGAAAATCACGTGGATTACCTTAAAAATATTCTAAACAATAAGGAAATAAATAATTAAACACTAATTTAGTTTACTGAATTTTTTGAGATATTCGCCCCTTCTTCAGATTCATCGCATTATGTTTGCAATTTTAGTACTTATCCATAAGTTTTATACAAATTTAGAAACCTAATTAACTGCACAGGTTTTAAAAATAAAGATACACTTTGGTGTCATACTTTATTTTTACATGAGGAAATTTTCAATTTGAGTCATCTAAATGTAATGCAATAAAATGGTAAATTATTTCAATATTTTTGAAAGAAATGCAAGGTCATTATGCAAAAATTATAATAAGGCCTCTCCCAAGAATCTTGCGGGCAGCGGGCCGGCGGCGGCGGCGGCGCGGGAGCGGCAGGATCTTATGCGTAAAATCAAATGGACCGGCCCTCGAAAACAGCGGCGCGGGCAACGAGCGGTGCACTCCAGTCGAGCGGTGACAGGCCGAGCGTCTGCATTGTAGTGTTGTGCAATTTATTTTTGTGACGTGCCATAATGTCTTCGGACGTGCTAGAGCAAATAATTATTTAAGCAATTTTTTATATATATTGAACAGCAAAGATGAGAACCATCTTCTTCATAATTTCGATAAAACTCCTTTTATTTTTCTTGCTTTATAGTAGGGATTCACTTCTTTTCCCCCAATAAATCGAGCGTTAGGAATAAATTTGAATCAAAAAGATGTTGTCGCCGTTGTTCAGACATTTCGTTCGCGAAAACAAACAAATGACCATATAATTTAGACCATAATTTAATTAGATATACATATTTTGTGATTTTTGACGATTCAAAGGAGCTTCTTAGGAACCTACTTGAATAAATACATTTTTGATTTTGATTTTTTTGAAATGTCTCGACGACACAACACTACGCCGCTATAGTGCCGCGCGATCTGCCCGCTGGTTTCGAGAACGGCTCTGCGTTGCCCGCGCCGCTGCCCGCAAGATTCGAGGCAGAGGCCTAACAGTTGATAGGTAATCTATCTAGCTACATTATGGCGAAAAAAATATAAAAAAATATTGATATTTGCATCCATGACATAAGAAAAACAAATTTAAGGCAGAATATAAAAATCTTTGAATAAAATCTAATATCTTCTTGAATATAAAAATAAGGAATAATTTCTTTATAGGTTTATGACACACCGCGAAAAAAGAAATTCGTCCTCCAATTAAAAAAAAAGTGACTTGGCAGAATCGCGTAAAAAAATTGCTGCTTTGAGGTCCAAAAATTGGCATTTGGAGAAAAAAAAAACGCGGAGCTTTCCATCGTGCTTGAGGAAGCAAAGTCTTTGATCAACCAAGAAGCAGCAGATGCTCTATCTACTATAGACCCGAGCAACAAAGAAATTTTAAAAAGAATTATTAGTGGTCCATCGAAAGAAAAATATTCTCCCGAATTAAGAAAGTTTGCACTCAGCTTACATTTTATAAGTCCAAGAGCATACAATTTTGTAAGGAAAACTTTTGATACATGTTTACCCCACCCTAGAACAGTAACACGTTGGTACCAAAGCGTTGACGGTGAGCCTGGTTTTACAAAGGAATCTTTGAAGGCGCTGAAGTTGCTGCACAAAAATTCCAAGCAACCACTATATGGAGCACTTTGTTTTGATGAAATGGCCATTCGGAAATGCGTTAAATGGGATGGTAGTAATTATATCGGGATCGTTAATAGTGGAAATAATTTTGACAATGACTTGTCCCCAATTGCTAGAGAAGCGTTAGTGTTTATGCTCACGTGTGTTAATGGGGCATGGAAAATTCCTGTGGGATATTTCTTTATAGACGGAATTTCAGCTGAACAAAAAGCCCAACTCGTTCGGCAAAGTTTTAAATCTCTTAGAAGAATGTGGCATAAACGTCATCTCTGTCACTTTCGATGGGTGCGCAGCCAATGTTTCAATGGCAAGAGTTTTGGGTTGTGTAATTAATGAAAATTAACCCATTCACAAAAAAGCATCTGAACAAGACGCTAGCAATTATAGGCCAATTGACCTCTTGCCTACCTCTTCAAAAATATTTGAAAAGGCGATGCAAGTGCGGCTTCAGTTTTTTTGTGAAAAATTCAATATTTTTGATGACTCTCATAATGGGTTTAGGAAAAATCGGTCAACTATATATATAATATTTTAAATGACAAAATATATGCAATAGGCATTTTATTAGACATGACAAAAGCTTATGACAAAATTCAAAATAATATCTTATTAAATAAATTATACGGCATAGGAATACGGGGAATCACACACCAATGGTTCTGCTCGTATCTTAAAAATCGACAAGAATTCGTAGAAATTGAAACTTTTGACTCTGAAACAGGTAAAATAGAATTAGTAAGGTCCAATTCAATAATAATTAATCACTCAATACCACAGGGAAGTGTAATAGGGTGCATTCTGTTCCTAATATATGTGGGAGGTCGTGTGGCGAAAATTAAAAGAATAATTATTAATTACTGGTTTTATTAAATATTTTACAAAATCTTAGCGAGCACCGTTACTTCGTCTAATATCTCACAATCGCCATCTTCCCGTTCACACTCCCCGCTACCCCTCCCACCTATTACTGTCTCTTTCATTCCTCACGCTTTCACTCACACACTTAACGTTCCGTTCCTACATCCGGCCATCCTGACTGTCCTCAGTCAATCTTCCTTACTTACATGTATTACATTTTAGTTTACACAAACATTTCAACATAGTTTTTACTTACAATACAGTTTTTACAACATAGTTAAGAGTGTATATATAACTCTTAACATATCCAATTATACACTTTTAAATTCTTATTTTAATTAAACACTTCTAACATATTATACTTTTTACTTTTGATTTATTTCTAATTACTAACTCTTAACACATAAAAAGAAAATCTAACTCCTATGAGGCATATTTTAACAAATCTTACTTTAATTTTACAATTAACTCAAACTAACAGACTAGCATCATAAATTTTATATAAACTTTTGAACAAACAACAAATTATGTACTTGTAACAATTGCTTTTGTTGCAACATTTTTCCCTATTAAAATTAAAAGAATATATTAATAACATCCTACAGAAGTTCCTCACCCTGGTTTTTTATTATTATTCTACTAATAGTCACATTACATGAAAAAAAGGACATAATGAAATTAATCAAATCAACATGGAATCAGTCACAATACTGGCCACTTTTTCATGCTATCAGCTGCAGAATAAGAATGGTTAGGACCCTCAGAGTTTACACTCACCTTCTCAACTTCATAGCGGTCATTCCCCATGCAAGTCTTCACACGATATGGCCCCAGAAACTTAGGCTTAAGTTTCATGCCTGTACCAAATTGTGTCCTCTTTATGGCTACAAAATCACCAGTACTGTACTTGATGCTATCTTTCCTCTTCCGGTTATAATATTTTCTGTTTTCTTCTTGAATTTGTAAAATTTGTTCTTTAGCTTTCTGACTTAACTTTTCCCTTTCTTCTGTATATCCATCTCTTCCCTCCTGCGTTAATAATTCATGTATTTTTAGATCTTATTTAATTCTCATCCTATTACCAATCATTAGTTCATAGGGTGTACAATTTATACTCCTTTGAAATGTTCAGAGACCGGTGAACCCTGCTAACATGTCTATACCAGAGACCTGGGTGTTCAATACATAATTTAGTCAAAACAGAAATTATGGTGCTATGGATCCTTTCCACTTGACCATTGCCTCTAGGTATTCCAGTTGTAATTTTAACATGTTGTATACCCTCCTCTTCACAGTACTCTTTGAACTCATTGCTTGTGTTAGCCGTACCACGATCACTGATTATTCTAATAGGGTTACCAAAATGTTGTTGGTGAATTCCAAGTTTATCAATAGTTTCCTTACTTGTGGTACTCTTCGTTGGAAAAATCCATACGAATTTCGTGAAGGCGTCTACTATTGTTAGTAAATAGTTATACTGCTTTTTAGTTTCTGTCATTGGACCCACGTGATCAATGTGAATAGTGTGTAGTGGCATATCCTCTTTCTCTATAGGATTTAAATAACCCTCTTGCTTTCCATTCTTTTTTGTTGCCAAAATACAAGGTATACAGGTTACTATAAAATCTTCTATCTTTTTACTCAAATCCTTTATGTAATAATCTTTATTTATCAAATCTATCAATTTTCTTTTACCAAAATGCCCAATATTATGTACTCTTCTTATTATTTCAGTTTCCATTGCCACAGGAATTACAAGTAGCTTTTGCTGAGTTTTATATAGTAAACCATTGTCTGTAAAATAATCTAAGTATTGTCCTTCCTTCAGAATATTAATAATAGCTTTTAGACCTTCATCATTTTCCTGTGCTGTCTTTATTTGATCATGCGTCTGCCTCGTTATAACTCCTACATGCTGTGGACTTTTACTTAGTGCATCAACATGTCTCATCTTCGACCCTGATCTGTGCTCTACAGTATAAGTGTACTCTTGAAGAAGTAAAGCCCAACGTGCCACTCGTGTAACTAAATCCTTCTTCCGAAAAGTCATCTCAAAAGCTGCACAATCTGTTATGATTTTAAAAGGTATTCCCAGTAGGTATTTTCTAAATTTTTTCACACCTTCTATTACTGCCAAGGCTTCCAACTCATAACTTGTATACTTTCTCTCACTTTCTGTTGTCTTTGTGCTAGAATAGTGAACTGGATGTAACTCACCATCATCAGGGCTTCTCTGCATAAGTATAGCTGAATAAGCATGCAATGATGCATCTGTGTGTAGCCCAGTTGGTAACGTCGGATGATATATCCCCAAGACTGGTTTTTCACAAAGTAATTTTTTAAAATATTAAATGCTTCTCTTTCAACTTCAGTAAACTGGAATACAAAATTCTTTTTAAGTTAGTTGGTTAATGGTGTAGCAATTGAAGCATAATCT
This sequence comes from Nymphula nitidulata, assembly GCA_947347705.1. Classification (NCBI taxonomy): domain Eukaryota; kingdom Metazoa; phylum Arthropoda; class Insecta; order Lepidoptera; family Crambidae; genus Nymphula; species Nymphula nitidulata. The sequence goes on from OX374636.1 coordinate 17,184,156, forward strand.
CTAATATATTTCCTGAAATAAGAAGTAAGACCAACAAAAGAATGTAGTTGCTTCAGTGATTTAGATTCAGGAAAATTCATAACTGCAGTAATCTTATCAGCGGTAGGCCTTACTGTTCCATTTTCTATAGTATGACCCAAATATTCTACACACAGTGTTAAAAACTCACATTTTTTCCAGTTAACCTCAAGGCCATATTCACTACAAACTTCCAATACAGCTTTTAATCTATTGAGACCTTCATGATAATCTGAGGACATGATAAGTAAATCGTCGATAAAAATTAACAAAAATCCTTTCTGTATTAAATTTCTGAACACAATATTAATGTAAAGAGTAAAATATTTTGGACAAATTGACAGTCCAAATGGAGCTTTTAAAAATTCGAACTGCCCTGCATGTGTAACAAATGAAGTATATTTTTTTAAAGATTCACTAACCTACAAATGGAAAAATGCATTCTTTAAGTCAATCTTTGAAAATACTTTAGCTTCTGATAGTTTATCTATATGGTCTTCTATGATTGGCAGAGGAAATTCATCTTTAACCATCTTCTTATTTATTTTACGATAATCAACACATATTCTTGTGCTACCATCCTTTTTTTTACAAGTACTAATGGGCTGTAATATTCTAAAAAGCTAGGTCTGATAATATCATTGTTAAGCCACTCACGAATTTGTTTATCAATTTCTTTTTGTTCAATGATGGATAGTCTCCTTGGACGTTGTGATATTGGTATCTCATCTGTAAGGATTGTTTTCATCTCCAATGGTACTTCTCGAACCTGCATGGGAGAGTAATTATCAATCAACTCTTGAACTTCTTGTTTTATAAGGGGATCTGAAACAAAACAATTAACATCCCTACTAATAGTACAACACACTTTGTCTATCCATGAACTGTTGTTATGTGGCATTACTGTGACTAAACCCTTATTGATTATTATTACGGCATTACATAAAAACTCCTGGCCCAGTAATAAATCATATGGAATTACATCGTTAGGTACAATATGAAAAACAGAACTGTAACATTGTCCATCTAATTCGAAGTTTGTTTGAAGTCTTCCGAGGGAACTCACTTTTTTATCGGCTAGTCCAGTTAAAATCACATTTTCCCTATCGAGCGTCGTAGTACCGGTTTCGAAAAATAGTTTTACACTTATTAAATTCATATCGCTACCGCTATCGATCAAACTAATTACACTTTTGGCGCACATTATCACATTTTTCACCGACCTATTCTTGTTTACGTTTAAGTTGTCACTGTCGTTGACATTGACAGATGTCATGACGTCACTCAAAGATGGCTGCTGACCAAAGCGCTCTGATTGGTCGCTGCTGCTACTAGTGCTGCCCTCTACAGCAGCTTCCGTTGCACACTTCACTGCCGACTTCACGCAAAACTGCTTGCCTGAGTTGCGAGCTGGGTAACGCGTGGTGGCGCCACCGTGCTCGTGCTGTTTTACCGGCCTTGTACCAGTATCGCCGCCATGATGATATTGTTGCCGTTGTGCATTACACTGTAATCCAATGTGCCCAAACTCGTTACAACGGAAACATTTTAAGCCTTTCTCTCTATGCGGGCATGCTGTTGCTGTATGGTTTTTCTCTCCACAGCTAAAACAACGCACTTCCACACGACTCTGTCTTCGGTTGTCACTGCTGAAATTTACTGTGTGGCTGTGTTGACGCGCCGATTTTTGCTTGAAAGTTTCGTATATTTTAAGTTTCTCTTTCAGGTCGCTAAACGTCGTGATCCCGTATAACATAATTTTACTTTGCTCTTGATCTATAATGCCTTCTAAGATGTACTGAATAGTTACGTAATCTGCTAATTTCCCGCGTCTTCCTAATGCTTTCATCTCCAGCATATACTCGTAACAATTTTCATGTCTATGCTTCTTTCTCTTACTCATGATTTCATGAATTTCTTTTGCATTAATCGTATCCGGAAACTCTTTACATAATGCGGATTTTAAATCTTCGTAGGTTCTAAAGGGTTTCTCCGAGCGAAGCCACGCTGCTGCCGTTGAGGTTAAAGATCGCCTCGCAATAAGTAGCGTCTAAGCCGCAGTTAGACAAAATATTTCAGCGTTTTCTTCTATGTTTTGACACCATTTTGTTGCAGTATAGGTAGCGTCGGTACCTGTAAATTTTGGTATGGCTTCTTCCACGAACATGAGATTATTTTGCGAAACCTGTAGTTTACTTCCGCTAGCTTCCGTCATGATGTCGGCGTTGTTCAATCTATTAATCGGGGTTCTTGGAAGCTTGTCGTTTTATCTTGTGTAGGTGCCGCGCACGTGGTCGTCGTCGTCGTATGTAGGCTGAAAAATCTCTGCGATCTTTAAGTTTCGTCGTCAAATCTTTGATGTTTTCGTCGTAGCTCGTGCCGATAAATATTCTGCGTAGTCTTAATCGTCGTAGTCTTCGTAAAAATGAATATTTCAGCGGAACTTCGATCACGCCGAAAACGTGGTCACACAGTGCGTGACGGACGAGCCATGACGAGCCCCCAAATTTGTGGGAGGTCGTGTGGCGAAAATTAAAAGAATAACTATCAATTACTGGTTTTATTAAATATTTTACAAAATCTTAGCGAGCACCGTTACTTCGTCTAATATCTCACAATCGCCATCTTCCCGTTCACACTCCCCGCTACCCCTCTCACCTATTACTGTCTCTTTCATTCCTCACGCTTTCACTCACACACTTAACGTTCCGTTCCCACATATATATAAATGACTTACCAAAACCAATTCACGAATCCTGTGTTCTCTTTGCGGACGACATATCTCTCCTGACATCTTGTAAAAAAAGTCTTAATTTAAACAAAAAAATTACTGACATATTTAATATTATTATTGAGTGGATGAATGACCATAACCTTGACTTAAACTTTTCAAAAACCAAATTAATCGAATTTAGAACCTATTAAAAAGCCCCACTGGACATTACCTATTATTATAATCAAACTAAACTCGAACGCGTTGATGCGTATACATTACTCGGTGTTGAATTAGATTCTAATGTAAATTGGAAAAGCCACATAAATAAGGTCAAATCGAAATTATCGAGCTTCACTTATGCTCTTAGAGAGTTGAGACGGGCGACCGACCTCAACACAGCCCTAACCGCCTACTATGCATATGCATACCCATGGCTCATATACGGCATTATTTTGTGGGGCAATAGCGTAAATGCGCAGGACCTATTTGTCTCCCAGAAGAAATGCATACGGATCCTATTTAATATCCAACAGCCTGAAAGTTGCCAACCATATTTTACGAACCAGAAAATTTTAACTATTACCTCGATTTACGTATTAGAAGTATGTAAATTTGTAAGAAAGCATTCTAATTATTTTTCAAAAAAAAACAGATCAACTTCGACGCTTTCCAACTAGAAACGAGCATAAACTTATCCTGCCAAATTCTAAATTAAAATTGCATAGCACAAGTCCAAACGTAATGGCAGTCAAAATATATAATAAATTACCTGACAGATTAAAAATAGAAAAAAAAGATACAGTTTTCCTAAATAATTGAAAAATATTATTAATTGTTAAATGTTATTATAGTATTGACGAGTTTTTTAATGACAATAATAAGTAATTAAAAGATATATATTTATGTTTAGCCTTGAAATGATAATTTGACATTTTAATTAACTGATTGACATTATTAAGACAAACTTAATAAAATTTTCGTTATTATATTATTACTAAATATGACATTGTAGTAGATTACTTTGACTATCCTATGTGTATTCATAATGTTTGACATTAATAAAAATCAAGCAAAATTTGAAATATTATTAATAATTGTTAATTGCATGCAAATGTATACTTATATTGCGGTACCCTTACAGGGTTCATGTTTGATACTGAAAATTAATTGTAAGAACATTTGTAAACAACTTGAAAGCAATAAATGATTGATTGATTGATTGATTGAAAATAATATCGACCCCACATTGGGCCTAATTCTGGGAACACACTTTAATTTTAAATTTAAGTACAGTACATTTCTTTCTCGCAATAAGTAATAGGAAAAGGTAAGCAAGAATCTGTTTAGAGCTGTCACTTAAATTTAGATAGATTTCAAAGAAACCATAGATAATTTTAGACGGCATGTACGGAGGTGCCTCCTAAACACTGCATTTTATCACGTTCATTAAGGTCGAAAATTGAACGCACGTATCTAAATGTCAAATTATATGACAGCCATCCTTGTCGTATTCCTTTTGATAGAAAGAAATGCACTGAACTTAAATTTAGACTTAGCATGTGTTCACGAGAATTAGGGCCATTTACTCATAATGGAAAAGAAGTGGTCGTGTTTCCACATCCGTCTCATATGTTAAAGTTAGTTAGAAATTCTTTGGGAGAAAGGAAAGTCATAAATACTATCTGTAAAAAAATAATTTCATGGGAGTTTATCCAAAAATTGGTGGAAATACAAGAAAACGAGGGATTCCACTTGAGTAACAAAGTAACAAAATCACATTTTAACTTCCGAAAACAAGTTATGAAAGTAATGTCAGCAGCGTAAATACTAAGTGCGTCGGTTGCAGATGCCCTTGAATTTTGTCGGGATGAATTAAAATTGGAAGAATTTGCCGATTGCGGTGCCACCGTAGAATATATAATAATTTTTAATTCATTGTTTGACATAATGAATTCACGAAACTTGAGTGCGTTTGGCTACAAAAGACCGTTATTAGAAAGCAACATTGAATCTTGTAAGGGATATCTCAATCACATGTACGATTACATAAAGACTTTACAGTTGGAAAACCACTCTATTTTAGATGGGAAAAGCAAAACGGGTTATCTAGGATTCTCATTCTCATTCTCAGTATGTATAAAGAGTATACAAGTTCTGTACAAGAAATACGTTGAGATGAAAAAAATACAGTTTCTATGTGCTTATACATTGAGTCAAGACTACTTAGAATATTTTTTTAGTGGGATTCGAGCAAGAGGGGGCTTTAACAACAATCCTACCGCGCGGCAGTTCAAATCTGCGTATAAGAGAATTTTGATACACGGAGAATTAAAGCATATCACCACAGGAAATTGTGTTGCTTCAGAAGACATAAACACATTGACCTGCAACAAACCAGTAGTAGCTTTGAACAATATCACTACTGGGAACAGAGCCATAGTTACAGAAAAGAGTGCAATGACCTTTGACAACTCCATAGTCATATCACGTGAACATGACTATTTAGCGGACCCTACGTTGCTGACCGAATTTTCCAGGCAAGTTATTATCTACATAGCAGCATTTGTAGTCAACCATTTTGAAAAAGTATTCAAATGTGTTCATTGCTTGACACCACAGGAAATTGTGTTGCTTTAGAAGACATAAACACATTGACCTGCAACAAACCAGTAGTAGCTTTGAACAATATCACTACTGGGAACAGAGCCATAGTTACAGAAAACCTTTGACAACTCCATAGTCATATCACGTGAACATGACTTTAGCGGACCCTACGTTGCTGACCGAATTTTCCAGGCAAGTTATTATCTACATAGCAGCATTTGTAGTCAACCATTTGGAAAAAGTATTCAAATGTGTTCATTGCTTGACAGCTCTGGTAACTTCTAGCCCATACAGAAGCTTGCAGATGAAAAAAGATAAAGGGGGTCTTCATTATCGTGCTAAGGACGTGGTGACTATATGTGAAATGGCTGAAAAGATACATCGCAAAAACAAAACGATCTGACAAAAATACCCTTTAAACAATTTTGTAAATATGTGTATGAAATAAATGTATAAATATAAATTTATTGCCACATATTTCAGAACACTTTACGGAGCAAACAATTATAGAAAGTCATTATCCTTTGTTAATAAAATCAATCTGCAAAAAATATATCTCAACACCAGAATACATCACGCGACAAAACAAATAATTGATAATGATACAATAAGAAATTTCCATACTAAATTAATTTTGTTTAATGGCTGATTTACACTTGCATTAATACAGTAGCGAGTTAACTTGCGGTCTAGGCGAGTTAAGTTCTTAACATTGTTTGGACAGGAATTTGCTAGTTAAGTACAAAGAATAGAATGATGTTCTATTTTTTCGGCAAGTTAAGTGCAAGTGCACCCCGCCCGTGCGTCTTCCTCACCCCGCCAACTAAACTCGCCGTGTCGCCGTGCGTGTAGACGGGCGAGTTTAGTACAGTTCATAAGTTGACAGGTTGCAACAACGTTTGTTGGACTATCAAAACTGCACCAATAAGTGTAATCTTAGTCGCGGAACTGACAATTGTTAATAGTCCGAGAGCTGGCACGAATTTTTGGGTAGGTATTTGAGGCAAGCTGAAAACTTGTCCTATACCTCTCCTATTATACCCCAACAGGGAACTGCAGACCTGGCTGGTGAGTAGCGGGGCTAAATTAACCCCTAAATTTTTAAAGATATTATTTTTTTATTTTGAAAAATATATTTGAAGCAATATGCAATTTTTATATGTTGTAGTTTAATGTATAAAGAATAAAAAAAAAAATAAGCCACACGATTTGGTCGGGATTTTATAATTGCCAGACGCGTGCAAAAATATTTTGCAAAAAAATATAAAAAATATATTTGAGGCAACTTGAAATTTTAATAGGACATTATTTATAACTAAAAAATAAGATCCTCAAAAAGACAGGTCATTTCTGTGGGACTTTCTACCTGCCAGGTGATCCAACAAGTTATGTATAGGTACGAGTGCGTAGCGCTATAGACAAGCTGTAGAGTGAGAGAGAGAGTTTATCGGCAGCTGTCTGCGTTCTTGCTTGCCGCGTTATTATTGGCTCTGGCGAGGTCACGTGACTTACAATAGCCATGAGGTTTTCAGTCGGAATTTCGGAGTCGTTATTCTCAGTCGTAGAATTTTAATATTGGTGTTACACGTTTTATAAGGTAAATAATTTTAAAATGTCTGGTAAAAAATTAGTTTGTGTCATTTGCAAAAAAAGTGATGATAAAGTGATTGCGTTTGTAGAGAAAACTCTCAAAAAAGGTCATGAAATATTAGAAATCCGTAAACATCATGGATTAAAATATAACAACGTGGTTTTGCCAGTGATTCCTAACCTTACAGACGGTTATCATACAAGTTGTTATAAAAACTTTTTAGCGTTGATGAAAAAATATTATGACAATGTTGTGATAGGATCTAATATTTCTACTCCTATAAAAGGTATTGTATTAATTTAATTATTTTTCAAGTAATATATGCTCACAAATAAAATGAAGCATTCACAATATTGAGTTTACCAATTTTCTTACTGACAATATTAAATATTCAGTATACTTTTATTATTATTGTATCTTTTACCTATCTAACTCAATACAATAGCTATAACATCTGTGCATTCACAAATACTACCTGCTCGAATTCTGAGGGTCACTCAGACACTGTTAGAAGTTATTTCAACATAGAATTTTTAAACTTTTTGCTTAATTAAATGCAAAGGAGGACAACCAAAATGGGCTCGGCGCTGAACAGAGGCCTGGAAAAAATAAAACACATCAAAAAAAATCTAATGATTTTTAATAAATATTGGTGCCTATTACGGAGTATCAAATTTTTAATTGACTAATTGATTTTGACGCTAACAGTAGTGCTGCCAGATACATCCTGACAAAAATGTATAATTATCATGGTGGTATGATAAATAGTTTTCATTAAATTAAGTAGTATTTTTGCATGATTAGTGAATAACATTGCCAACCTCAATTACGCGCAACCATACGCAAACACAAGTTTAGTCAAAAACCTAGTGTAACGAACCTATACTTTTTACATTTTGTGTATTTTATTTTTCTTCGACTGGCAACACTAGCAAGTCAATTGTCTAATACTTGTGCTGCTGTCAATTATTGTTCGCTTTATTTTGTTGTCAGTCTACGTTTTTTTATTAGATTATATATTTATTTCTATTATTTAGCAACTCGATTTAGCATACCAGATAAAACAGGTGCGGTCTTACTATGGGGAGCACATAAGAAATGATGGTTCCTAATACAATAGAGCCAGTGACCTCGTATAAGGATGCCCTTCGGCTGATAATTGCACCTTATTAAGAGGTAAAATACAAAGTAGGAATATAAGCCGAAAAATATATTTTGTTTGCATAATCTGATGCAGATGAATCGGAAGAAGATTCTGATAGCTCTGATGAACGAGCATCCTCAGATGAATAAAAATTTATTTGTGACGTGGGATGAATTAAATTTATATTTTTGTACTCATAATTCTGCAGTTGTATAATTATTATATCTCAATAAATCTGACTTTGTGATTTTGTATTTTTGAAATCGTTACTTTTTTTATTTAATACGTTAGCCATTATTAATTTCAACATGAAAAAAATATTCAATTTCTGTATAAATTTTAAATTTGAATACTGTCCCAAAAAAAAGTAATTTTTTAATTTTAGATATCGTGGCGAAAATATGAATCCTATTAAAAAATTATTGAAACAAAAGTTTTTGGAAAATTAATTTTCTAAAGAAAATGTTTTTTATGATTTGTTGAAAAAACCATTACATTTAGATTTATATTTAAATTGACTAGATAACAAATTTTATATGATAAAAAAATATAACAAAATAAATATATCCATTTAACACGCACAAATCAACACAATCATTTTTATATGAACCGTTTTTAGTAGAAATTCACATTTTTTTTTATTTTTTACTCCGAAATTTTGAATTGGAACCTCGTGGCTATTGTAAGTCACGTGACCTCGCCAGAGCCAATAATAACGCGGCAAGCAAGAACGCAGACAGCTGCCGATAAACTCTCTCTCTCACTCTACAGCTTGTCTATAGCGCTACGCACTCGTACCTATACATAACTTGTTGGATCACCTGGCAGGTAGAAAGTCCCACAGAAATGACCTGTCTTTTTGAGGATCTTATTTTTTAGTTATAAATAATGTCCTATTAAAATTTCAAGTTGCCTCAAATATATTTTTTATATTTTTTTGCAAAATATTTTTGCACGCGTCTGGCAATTATAAAATCCCGACCAAATCGTCTGGCTTATTTTTTTTTTATTCTTTATACATTAAACTACAACATATAAAAATTGCATATTGCCTCAAATATATTTTTCAAAATAAAAAAATAATATTTTTAAAAATTTAGGGGTTAATTTAGCCCCGCTACTCACCAGCCAGGTCTGCAGTTCCCTGTTGGGGTATAATTAAAAAAAAAAATTAAAATTGTTTATTATCAGACAATGTAGTCCATAGATGTTAGTAACAATCAAATTAGCTTAAACCCTATATTAGTCTTATACATTAAAATTAAAATTATAATTAAAAATACATAGATAGAAAACAATAGAATTTTTAGCAGCAGTGGACATCTGCCTATCAGCCACCTGAAACACTCATCAAACCGCTGTTTGGTAGGACATGAAGTTTGATGAATCTCACAATCAAAGGAGAGTCAGCCCTGTCATCAATCATCCTAAGGATGCTGTTTAAACTTCCCCGCACTCTATGCACAAGCGAAGCAGACTTTTTACGCATTAAAGCATAGAAGTCTTCTATGCAAGCATCTGCAAACATACCAGAAGCACTGCAGCGCCACGGCAGCCCAAACAACACCCTGAATGTATTATTATACTGGATGCGCAGGTCACTGTAGGCTCTCTGAGTAAAGCTGCTCCACAGACTACCTGTATAAAAAATCTGACAAAATGATTTAAATAGTGTTAATTTAACTTCTGCCGTACAAGAGGAAAATCTATGAGCCAGCATATTACCCCTCACCGACAATGCCCTACGCTCCCTATCTATATCAAGGTCATCTCTCAAAGTATCTGTCACAATATGCCCAAGGTATTTTAACTTATTGACCTGAACTAATGGAGTACCATTCAAGAATACTGCTGGAATATTTAAAGGCATATTTTTACAACTTTTAAAAACCAAGAATTCACTTTTCTTTTCATTATACTTCAGTCCATGTTTAGCCACATAGGACTGACATATGGTCATCAGACTTCTCAAGCCACCAACCGATGGGCTCAGCAATACCATGTCATCAGCATAACTAATGTTATTGACACATACATCATTTATATGGCAGCCAACATGAGTACTGCTGAGCTCATCGATCAGCTCATTCATATACAAATTGAACAGCAAAGGAGACGTAAGGCCACCTTGCCTAACCCCACAATTCAACTTGTACTCATCAGAGTAATCATTGCCCCACCTAATCATATTAGTCTGATTGTTGTACCAGAATGACAATACATTTATTACTTCAATAGGTACTCCAGCTTCCGAAGTTTTACCCACAAAAGATCATATGAGACCAGATCAAAAGCACGGGATAAGTCAAGAAAGCTTGCATATACAGGTGTTTTCCTTTTAACATAATAGTTGACCGTATACTTCAATGTTAAGATAGCTGTCTCAGTTGACAGGCCAGCACGAAAACCAAACTGTAAGTCATTTAGTTTAATAACTTTACTAAGCTGCATATTCAGTAAACCATCCAACACCTTTGCTACCACTGTAGCAAGAGAGATGGGTCTATAATTATTCTTGTCACCTATGTCCCCAGTCTGATTTTTTACAATTGGTGTGACTACTGTCTTCATCAATCCCTCAGGCAAATATGAGTGCCGTACACATAAATTATATAACAAAGACAGGACTCTGGGTAAATGCACCCCCGCATGCAGCAAATGTTCAATACTCAGACCATCATGCCCTGGTGATTTTCCTATTTTCATGTTTCTGATAACATCTGCTACTTGTTTACTTGTAAATTGCACAAGGTCAACAGAACAGGAGAGGTATAGGACAAGTTTTCAGCTTGCCTCAAATACCTACCCAAAAATTCGTGCCAGCTCTCCTACTATAAGTTGTTGTTTATTTTGTAATCGGAGATGATTTTAATAATAATAACTGACATGTAAATTCAATCAACTTAAGTTTATTAGTTAAAATAGAATTTTTACAATCAAACATGATGATCTTACATTTTTCTTCCACCACAGATTATCCTAACCTTAGCGACCCACATAAATAATCATATCATGTCACAACTTTTCTCTTTTAAACTAAACAATACAAGAGAAGAAGTGAATGTGATATGTTTATACAAATATATACCAATTCTACTATTACCTCTTATTATTATTATTATTATGTAGTAACTAAATCTTTTAAGTAACTAGGAGGTCTAATAATTCTTCCCGTCCTACTCACTTTTACAGGACTTTCTTGCACCTTTGTATCACTATTACCATTAATGCTCTATCAACATTGGCACTATCTAAATGGTTATTGTAACAGGATATTGGTCCTCTGACACATCTAGAATTTCTCAACAATCTGGTCCAACAGGAAAAGGATAAAAGCTTAGAGAGTTATTTTCTCTGAAGATATAATATTTTGATAGGGGAGTTGTTTTTATATTTGTTGGAGATTGTAATATGCCATCAGTATATTGAGTGATATCCCCATTGCATAGGGAATTTAGATAGATTGAAATGATAGACAGAATAGGAAATATAGCCATATCTAAGTTTTTTAATATCATCTGAAATAGGTCTATTAAGATGGAAAGAGGAGATAAGCACCGTCTGTACATGGGAATTTTGGGGCACATACAAAGGATCAGAAGTGTCACGTCAATTCAAACCTTTCATATACATTCCAGATTTGCAAAATTTACAAGAATATTGGTCATCTGACGAAAATGAAATTAAAGAACTAGACGATGTTCCTTACGAGCTCAGATATTATTGTTACTGGTCTAGAAATGATAAACAAATCCCGGAAAATATATTATGAATTATGTAAAAAGAATAAGAATAATAAGATATCCGGATGGGTCAATCAAAAGTCCTCCTGGTTCATGGACTCGTTTACAACCAGGATTATATACAGATGAATATAGAGTGTTATTTACTAAAAATATAGGAGAATCAAATACATGCTTTGCTCCAGAAAACAATTTGTGATAATCTTTATCAGAAGTGGATGATGTTGCTCCTCCTCCTCCAAATCAAGCACTCAAGGTTGCCTGGTTTATATCTGGAAATATCCACGCCATTGGTTATCCTCGTCTTAGTGGATTTGCAGTGCAGCATACTGGGAAATCACAGGAGGCGTGGCTCTTATCAACTCCATTAACTATAAATCATGGAATGTTTCAAGTAGAATCTCCAGACAAGCAAAAAATAACTTACAGAGAATTTGATGATCTGCAATATCTAAAAAATACCTTACCAGAAGACTACCGTAATTATTATGATAATTTACTTCATGACTAGTAATCAACTAATGTTGAGACTGATTGTAACATTGAGACTGAATTATATTTGCCTAACTACCTCATGTAAATTATATTAGTTAGTTAAAGAAAACTTTAATTATAAGAATAAAACAGTTCAATTTAGTTCATGCTTAAAAGAAAATTATATTCATATTTTTCTAGCCTATATAAAACAGATGCTACTTTTTGTTCATTATGAGTTTTTGTTGTTGTTCAAAAGTAAAAATATTATGACTTTAAGATTGTGACTAAAAGTTTCAAAACTTTAATTATAAATATAAAACAGCTTCGAGTTAGTTTGATCTTAAAAGAAAAAAATATGTTTTTAGATTAAGAATATAAAGACAGAATCTACTTTTAATAGTTGATTTTTAGAGTTTTTGTTATAAGTAAGAATATAAATAATGTGATTTTGTTAAGATCCTGTATGAAAATTCCTGTCAATATCAAGACTGAAAAACAAAACCAAAATTTAACATAAATATAACTACAATATCTTTATGTGACAACTAAAAAAGAAATTTGTTTTATGAATGTTATTAATACTTTTATAAATTTTGTTTTTGTTTACGAAACACCTGCTAAGTTGTTTTATAAAAACAATATTTGATTACGAAAACCTGCTAAGTCACAAATGAGGTGATAAATAAATAAATACTGAATCAAATTATCTTTCTTTTATTTGAAATTGTATGGAATACAAATACATTAGATGTTTAGAAATATAAAAGCTTTTTCATAAAATATATTCATATTTTTTAAGGAATGTTTTTTGTCTCTCCTGAAAATGTAAATTTACATTTTATTTTATATTTACTATGCAGTTAGCAGGTTTACACTGTAAGCCGACGATAGCGTCGGATTTCACATCTCACTACTAATTAATATTATAAACGCGAAAGTTTGTATGGATGTGTGGATGTTTGTTAAATTGTTACTTCATCACGCCAGAACGGCCGACCGGCTCTATATGAAATTTGGCACAGGGATAGATTGTGGTCTGGAATAGCACATAGGCAATTTTTTAACCTGGAAAAATGTACAGTTCCCGTGGGATATCGTTAGCCGACTTTCACGCGGATGAAGTCGCAGGCAGTGGGCTAGTTAGTTATAAAACTAAGTTGTTTATGCAGATAACCAAATTGAAATTTAATTCAGTAATATTTGCAGCGTAAACGATATTTCTTAAGTCTTCTAATAATACCATGATAATATTTTATGATAAATAGATGACTATGCTCTCTTAAATGACAATACGGCTTGCTACATTGATAGACACTTTACTGTCAGTAAAATCTATTATGCAATATAAGAGTACTTTTTTGTAAATATTACTTTCCTATGTTGTAAAATAATTAAATTAAATATCAGAATTTCATATTGAACTGCGAAAAAATGATCTCAACATAAGTATGTATAATTGTAAAGATACATAAAGATATATAACTATTCATTTATTATGAAAGATAGAAAAATACAAATACTTTTAAAGATTTGGGGACTTTCAGATGTATTGCTATAAAAGGACGTCAATCACAAGAACAGTAAAATTTTGTAAAAACCAAATCTTCGACGAATCTTTAGAAACACTGATTGCCAAGTAGGAGGGGCTAATCCAATCATTCAAGGATTATAAAAAGTTGTCGATGGATGTCATTGTCTTCGACGGCCAAGATTCTGAAGATGTAGGAGCATTAGAAGAGGATTACCTACTTTACTGTCTTAGTGATAATAAATTCATGCATAAAATCGAACAACCTCAGGCACCAAACGTACAATGTAATACAACTAAATTACCAAATATTGAAATTCATATATTTACAGGTAACTGCACAGATTATGTACCCTTTATTTCACTTTTTAATTCAATGACACACAATAATAATTCTTTAGATGCATTACAAAAATTGTACTAAATAAGATTTTTTTTAAGAAATGAGCCATATTATTTAGCTAAAAACTTACCATTATGTGAGAGTTATGAACAAGCCTTGTTATTATTAAATGATCGTTACAATAATAAAATACAAGATAATAAATGATTATATTCATAAGTTGCTTGATATAAATCCTATACAAAAATCTACTGCTGTGGTTATTAGAAATTTTTTATCAAACATCAAACAAACTATTGCTGCACTAAGTAACCTAAACAAAAAAGTAGAATCATGGGATATTATAATATTGTGTATTTTTACTCGTAAACTAGATGCGTACACTGCCAGAGCCTATCAACTATGAAATATGAAACAAATGAGGAACCAAAATTGAAACATTTCCAAGATTTTCTAGAAAAAAGAGCATTGACTTTGGAAAATGCAGATTCCACTTCTCATTCGAATGCAAAGGTACCGGTATCCAAGGTGGTCGACATAGTAAGTGAAGGTAAGACAATATGTTCTTATTGCAATGACACACAACATACATTATTTAATTGCAAATCTTTCCAATTATTGCCTTCCCAACAACGATTAAATTTTTGTATGGACAAAAAGATATGAAATATCTGTTTGAATTTGAATATACATATAGGTAAATGTAGGTTTTACTTCCGATGTGCACAATGCAAAAAGGCACATAACTCATTGTTGCACAAGGATGTATCACCTACTGCAGTGACAAGAAACTATTGTTACCTACGGTCCAAATTAAACTTTTCACAGGAGACAATAATGTTATTTGTGCAATTGGGCTGGTCTGATGCTGTGCCTGAAAATATTAAGACTGAATGGCTGCAATTTGTTAATGAGCTGGCAAACATAGGCATGATTCATATTCACAGAAATATACCCAGTTCCAGCACGGCCCAGGGAAGTGCAACTTGTCGGTTGTGCTGCTGCTTCAACACGCACAGGATATGGCTGTTTTATTTAATTAAAAGTGGTAGACTGTGAAGGTAACATTGCATTGTCCTTACTTTGCTCAAAGTCAAGGATAAATCCTTTTGCAAAGCCACTTACAATACCACGCTTTGAATGCAGCACTGTTGCTCTCTAAGTTAATGGAAAAACTGGACAATACAATGAAACTAAAGCTTAAGGTTAATAATGTTTTTTTATTTACTGATTCAACAATTGTTTTGGCTGGTCTGATGCTGTGCCTGAAAATACTCATTTGCAAGCTTATGTCACAAATAGAATAAAAGTCTTAATCGATAAAACATACAACTATTATTGGCGCTATGTTGGCACTGCAGGCAACCCTGCAGATCTCTTATGAAGGGGTGTCGCTCCACAAAAACTTACTTCTTTATCACTGTGGCGGCACGGACCGGCTTTCCTGCAGAAAAGAGAATACAAATTTGATGACATTAGTATTACTCTTAAACTAAAAACTGCTGCTTATCTCCTGACGTTGCTGGCATGGTGAGTCTGGCGGTGTCACAATCTAGTGTAGGTAGTTTCTTCCAATTTCTTGAGCGATATTCCAATATAAATAAAATGGTGCGCATTGTAGCATATATTCTGCGTTTTGTTTATAACCTGCAAAATAAATAAAAAATAAAGTACAAAATTTATTTTTACATAGTTTAGTTAGAGCTTGAACATGCAATGTACACAATATTAAAACAAGAACAAAAAATGCATTTTGAACAAGAAATTAAATGTATTCAATTAAATAAAGATATACAACGTTCATTGAAACCTCTTCATACCTTTATCCTCTTCAGACCTGAGCTAGTTCTAGAAGTTGACTTAAAATATTTATTTGGGTTTTAGTCATAAATATGGTTGAAAAAAAAATTTTTTTTTTTTAGTTTTTATTATTATTAGAAATATGAAAAAACATGGTGCACATATGTGTATCTCAGGACAATACTCCACTATTTTAAGTACTATTGCACAAAAGATTATGTGTGGTATTTCTCAAACCAGTTGTTTTTTGGAATGCACAAATAAACCTTGCATTACGTACATATTGTGTGGCTACGGAACTTGCATCCAGGGTACCGACATTTCGATGCAAATTTTTCGTCCTGGTAGCGTGGAAGATGTCCAACTCCATGTAACCTAATTTCCAGTTGTGGGTGAGAGACTACTTTTCTGGCTTTCTTCTTTGGTTTAACTTCTTCGACTTGTTCATTTTCTGCTTCTTCTTCCTCTTCTCTGTTCCTTGAAGTCCTGGGAGATGAGTTAGGTTGACGATATTGGGGTTCCATCCTGCCTCCTACATACTTTGCCATGACTGTTGCGACTTGCAGACGGTATTGCATCAGCCCCAGTCTTTACAGCACCGGACATACATGATCCAACAATTTACAATGATAAGATCCATGAAGTGGTTGAAGAGTCAGATCATCCACTTGTTCGTTCGCATCGCACTTCTGTGATACGCAATCAGCCGGTCACATAGATCTATCCCACCAATACAAGTGTTATAATTTTTTACAACTGCCGGTTGGTTTACATCGATCTTTCTTTTTTGGACCTTGCACCAACGCTGGCATGTACCAGATGGACTGCTACCAATAAAAGTCGACAGTATGGCTACAGCTTTTGTATCTTTCCACTTCAAAACGCGGACTTTTTCATCGTTTCTTACTTTCTCATACCATTCTCCTCTATTTAACTGTTTGTCCTGCTTCATTTTCTTAGAAACGTCTCCGTATCTGTTGTTCATATAGTTCCCCTGAAAAAACCACCTCCTTGTTACTATTTAGGTATTATGCCAATTTCGAACTGGTAAAGAACGTATCAGTGCACAAGCCGCAGCCACCCTCAATTGTTCGACAGAGTAATTGAATGAACTATACCTGCACCTAAGCCCAGTTCAGCCATAACTTCTCTACGCAGCGTGTTAGAGCCCACATATCGTCAGCCTAATTTTCAAACTGCTTAAGTCCATTTGAGAAAACTTTACTGGAGGAAGTAAAAACTGTTTATTTTAAAATACAAATTGACGCTGAGGAAAT
The DNA here is from genome assembly GCA_947347705.1 of Nymphula nitidulata. Lineage (NCBI taxonomy): Eukaryota > Metazoa > Arthropoda > Insecta > Lepidoptera > Crambidae > Nymphula > Nymphula nitidulata. The sequence goes on from OX374636.1 coordinate 17,201,397, forward strand.
AGGTGTTTATACAATTCGTTCATAACTAATAAAATATCAATTTATCGGGCTTGAGAAGTGTTCCAATCGATAGATGCCTCTAAATTTTGCACTTGATGGCATCAAAAGTAAAATTTCGTAATTTTTGGAGTAACGCAATTTGAAAATTAGGCTGACGATATATCTCGAAGTCCAACACCAGACCGTCTCTTGCAGCTAATACAAAGTTTTTTAGCCCTAAGGGATTGGGTTTCGATGGCACATATTGTCGATATTCGCAGCGGCCTGAAAATGGTATCATCTGCTCATCTATCGACATGTGGTTTGGACCTGGGCAGGATATGGCATTTTTTGTACTCTAGCTAACAATGGTGTCACTTTCCATAGCTTGTCAGTATTTCCTAATCGATCCTCGTGCAGATTAAGTGCAGATGATTACGCAGCTCAAAAAATCGATCTCGAGTCATTGTATCGCTAATAATGGGTACAGACAGTTCTCTGTTCCAGTGCAATCTATCTTGTGGATATTTCAGGGTACCCATCATAATTTGAAGCCCTGCGAAACGAATCAGTTCTAACTAAGTAATCAATATTGACGGATTTCAAGTTTCGGTTTTGAACTGAATACAAATTCGTTTGCTCTGCCACCAGTTTCCAGAAATCGAGTTCCAAATATTCACAAAGCAGTTCAATACATTTGTAATGGAACTACCCTATGATAACAATAAATCCTCATCAATTTTTGGACCTCTGGAAATCATTTCTCAAGTACGCCAAAAATTTTTTGGAGTACTTTCCTCAGTTTCAATCTCCGAACTATCCTCTTCTTCTAGCTATTGTGCACCAATTTAAATTTTGAATCGACTAGTAACTTGTCCTATAATATTGTAAAAAACTATTTATGGCGTGCCATTCTTGTTATTTTTGTGAAAATAAGGTCGTCCCAATTCATACTACAAATTCGTGTCAATAGGGACGGCATAAGAGTTTATAGGAACAACTGTCAGGGTTGTCAAAACAAACAAAAAAAATGAGTTATTTATTTATTTTTTACATTATTATGTTAAATGCCTACTTCTTAATGGGTCTTATGTTAGACTTTTATAGACATATTTTTTTTAGACATAGACATAATTTTATTTGCAACTTAGGCGCACAAAATTTACATAATATAATAACAGTATAGCTAATTTTCAATACAAGTAAGTAAGGATCAACATAATGAGTCCATCTCTATACCATCACCAAATCACTCGCACAATAGCACAGGTGCGCCTCGGCAGCAAACAGGTATCGGCTCAGCATTATGCTCCGCGTTACACGGAGCGCTGATATTCTGCCGAAACCTTTATTTTTTTTGAGGGAAAACACGCTTAGATGTGTACCATAATTTAAATTAAACTCGGCATCACATACGATGTAATTAAATGTATAAAATAAATATGTTTACTATAATTAGTCATATATACATAGATAAATAGAATAAATCAATATAAAATCATCAGTATACTTTATGTAAAATTATATATACCTAAATATATTTTGAAAATAAGAATTAACATAAAAACGGCTGGTCGGCATATCGCTCAGGCACACCCAGTTTTTGTTTTCCTAATATATGTGATTTCAAGTGCTTCTTAAATGTATATTTACATTTAAGTAGCCGAAGAGGAGGAGGGATGTTATTCCAGCACTTGGTGGCCTGATAACGAAAACTGCTCCGAAATGCCACAGTTCTATGCTTCTGATACGACAACAGAAATCTATAGGGTCTCTTGGAATATTTATTTTTTATTGGCAAAGTAAGTTTAGCAAACAAGTACTCAGGTTTCTCGTTGAAGAGGATATCATGTACCAAGCTTCCCATATGCAACCATCTCCGCGAGGTCATATTTAAAATTCCAGCTTCATTGAGGTATGGTGAGATATGTGACCAGCGTGGAGTATTGTAGCAGTAGCGGTAACACGCATTTTGAACCCTTTGCAACAAGCGCGCGTGTTTTGATAGTAAACGCGGTCCATATACTAGGTCACCATAATTTAACTTTGAGAGAACAAGAGACTCACACAGTTTTAACCGGACTGCTTCGCTAAGGAAGTTTCGAATTTTATACAGCACCTTAAGACGATAGAAGCAACTCCTAACTAGGTCAACGATATGCTTCTCAAATCGTAAGTCATCATCAAAAATTATCCCTAGGTTTCGAGCCTCTGTCACTCTACCAAGATCTTGATCTGATATTTTTACCCTTGGATTCAGCGCTTCAATCGATTTTACGTGTTGCTTGGTGCCTATAATCATAAACTTCGATTTAATGGGATTCAGTACCAGAGAATTGATACCCGCCCACTCAGAAATACGGCCCAGATCTCCATTTAGAAGTGTAACCTTATCACCTGTGTCCTCGGGACGGAAAGATATGTATATCTGGACATCATCCGCATACAGATGATAGCTAGAGTCTCGAATGCACTGAACCACATCAGCAGTATAGATGACAAAAAGCAAAGGACCCAATATAGAACCCTGCGGCACACCTCGGCTTATAGCCTTAATCAAGGAAGTCAGTTTTGACCCTTCCTCGCTTGTAACTTGAATGTACTGCGATCTTTCTCAGAGGTAACTTTTAAACCATGCCAAGGAGATATCGTATGTTTAAGCTATCAAATGCGCGGGAGAAGTCCAGTAATGATGAAATAGTCCCCTTACCCTCATCCTGCGCAGATAATATAGAGTCTACTACATCAATTAGGGCAGTAATCGTTCCTTTCCCTTTCGTAAATCCTGATTGAAATATAGGCAAAATTTTGAAGGTTTCAATATATTTACTGAGCTGAGCATGAACAACCTTCTCTATTATTTTCGAAAGAAAAGGAAGAACACTGATAGGGCGAAGATCTTTGAGCTCAGCAGGATTGGGCACCTTTGGAATAGGGCAGATTTTTGATATCTTCCACTGTCTCGGAAAATGGGATGACGTAATAGACCTATTCACAATAGCGGTAATTGCTTCAAGAGAATAGGGCAAGGTTAACAAAATCATGTCTCTTGAAATGTCGTCAGCTCCCTGAGCATTACTTTTTATTGATAGGATAATTTTAGCTATTTGATTACTATGAACAGGGTTAAGAGACACTTGGAAGTTCTGAAATAAACTTTATATAAACTTCTAATCGAAAACAAAACATTTTTTTTTAATAAATGAAGTCGATAGTATCTTTCTAAATTTTATATTGGAATTCCAATAAAAATAAAATATCAAGTTAAAATAAATCAAATTGAAAATCAAATAAAGGTGATTGTTGCATACTTGCCATATAAATTAATTACTATATTATTAAGTATATTTGTATATGGCAATGGCTTACACTTTGTCCGTGTAACCTGTAAATGTGTCTCTCTATGAAATAAAGATATTAATGAAGATTAATGGTTGTTACTCGCCATCCATCTAGCACGTCCACCTTCCAGGCCATCAACGAACCCAAACTTGGTGTCAGAAGTGATTTCTTAAAAAGGAAAATGACTGATTCAAAAAATAACCTCATCGTCGCGCAGTAGAAGCCCCTCGCCATTGACATCGGAACAAACGCGTGTGAAAAATGGCGACAGTGGAAACAAAAATTTGAAATAATTGCCGATGCAAATGATATTGCCAGCCAGTCGCAACAGAAGCAGATTGCAATTCTACTAAGTGCCATTGGGGACGAAGGCCAAATTGAAATATTTAACAGTTTCGAAATAGACAGGAAATCACAAACCGTAACTCTACACGAGGTTTTAACTCTAATCGAAGAGATATATCCCGTTTATGTATGGTTAAAAAACTTCTAATAAAATCGGGGCCGGGCATATTATCTTTAAATTTTTTCACAACAGTGCCTACTCTGTCTAAATACCCTTTTACAAGGAGGCGTAAATTGTAAGTGTCTAGCGGGTATCCCCATTCGGAGCAATATTCAAGTATTTAATTATACAAGGTGGTGCTGTCAATGCGACAATAAATTGAAACATTTGCTATACTACTTTATAGAAATTGTCGGGGTCCTGATTCCCGACTGCTTTTAGGATAGTTCGGAGGAATTCCGTCAATCACATGGATAGTGAAGATGGTTAGCGGTTGCTCCTTATGACAATCAAACAACAGGATCCTCATGTAATATGTCGTATAATGTAATCACACTGTTTAGGTTATTCACAATAACAGTAGGTAAAGGTAGCAGTTATTACAGAAACAGTACAGAGTTAAGTTATATATTCTTGAGATTAGAAACACTTTATAGTCTGATAACAGTATTGCCGGGAGATCTTTTTCTCTCTGGTACAGATTATATATCTTGCTTTATTTTTGACATTTAGTGCGTTCCGAAATTCGCTACATCACCCCCCTAGGGAGAAAACAACTCCGTAGGAGTAAGATTAAAAGATAAAAGTAAGAGGAAATTACAAATCAAGAGGAGTCTTAAAATGCAATTTACGACCTGAGCGAGTAGTATACTCAGGCTTATTGGTTTCATTGGTAAAACCTAAAGTTAATGGAGCAGTTGGCACAGCAGAAGCACTTGGTGTAATTGTTTTAGGTGGAACTGGAGCTTGAGTATTGGATGAAGTAAATTCGTCATCAAGATAAGCTGGCTTAACTCGATCTAAACTAACCAAAATATTTTTGTTACCTACAGTAATTGTCATAGTCTTATCTGTTCTTGCTACAACTTTATAAGGCCCCGAATAGGGCGGTTTAAGAGAAGTTCTGACAGAGTCATCTCGTAGAAACACGTGTGAGGGTTTACACAGTTTCTTTGTAGACAAAGGTAGGTTTCTGTCCATGGCGTGTGGCAGGGGTCGGTCGGAGCATTGCTATGTTACGCTTCAAAATAGCGGCGAAACTGGCTACGTCCTCGACGCGATCTGAAACTGCGGAAGGAACGAAAAACTCGCCAGGTAAACAAAGAGGTTCTCCATACACTAAATCAGCTGCGGACATTCCTAAATCCTCTTTCAGAGCTGCACGCATCCCTAAAAGGACTACAGGAAGAACCTTATGCCACGACTGCTGATGACACATTATGGCGCTTTTTAAATGCCGATGCATCTTCTCTACTAAACCGTTCGCGCACGGATGGTAACTCGTGGTGCGAACTCGTTTAGAGCCACACAACTGCATTAGATTCTGAAATAAATTAGATTCAAATTGGCGCCCCTGATCTGTTGTTACGATACAGGGGACACCAAAACGGGAAATCCATTCTCTGAAAAATGTTTCCGCGCATTCTTCCGCTCTCATGTTTACCATTGGCCAGGCATCCGGCCATCTAGTATATCAGTCAATTGCTGTAAGACAGTATTAAAACCCATTGCTATACGGAAGAGGGCCAACGATGTCAATGTGTACATGACGAAATCGCTTAGATGTGGGAGTGAAATTTCCAGGAGGAGTACTTGTGTGCCTTGAAACTTTGCTGCGCTGACACGCAATGCACGAACGAGCCCAGTTACGGCAATCTTTATTCATATTAGGCCACACGAAACGATCAGCTACCAATCGCACGGAGCCTCGTGCGCCAGGGTGACTGAGGTTGTGAAGTTTGTCGAAGTAAGGACGACGAAAGGACGGAGTCAAGTACGGACGGGGTTTACCTGTAGACGTATCGCAATGAATAGAAATATCAGAACCTGGAATAAGGATCTTTTCTATTTTCAGAGACGAACCAGTACGTATCTTACAGAGCTCTTCATCGGTCGCTTGTTTTTCAGCGAGTGCGATGTAGTTGTCTTCAAGGCGAACAGCTTCGATGCGCGACATGGTGTCAGCAACGACATTTTCTTTTCCTTGGACGTAGATGATATCCGTCGTAAACTGTGAAATGAATGACAACTGTCTCAGCTGCGGGGGTGGTGGTTTCTCCCGCTTCTGGGAAAAAGCGTAAACCAAAGGTTTGTGGTAATCGTCGCATGTTGGGCTTCTAAAATGTGTCGAAAGTGTTGCACGGCTTCATATCTACCTAAAAGTTCCCTGTAATAGGCGGGCCAGGTAGTTTGGCAAGCAGTCAGTTTCTTGCTAAAGAAGGCAGTTGGCTGCCAGTCGTTGCCAACACGTTGCTGAAGGCAAGCTCCAACTTGACTAGTAGAAGCATCCGTGAAGAGTCCTAGTTCAGCATCAGGAATGGCGTGAGCTAAAAGTGTAATATTTACCAGATGATCTTTACATTTTTTAAAAGCAGCCTCAAGTTCAGGCGTCCATGGAACAGGTTTTGCGCCTTTTAGTTGAGTGGAAGCTAAAATATCCGTCAGAGGTGCTTGAAGTTCTGCGGCGTTTGGGATAAAACGTCGGTAAAAATTAACCATCCCTAGAAATCTGCGGAGGCCTTCTACAGTCTTAGGAAGAGGGAAATCACGCAGCTGTTCAATGCGTTCAGGGGGTGGACAAGTGCCAAATTTAGTGACTTTATAACCCAGAAAAATAACTTCAGCAGCTCCTAGGATACATTTTGATGGATTTACCACGACACCATACTCAGAGAGACGCTGAAAGAGGATGCGAAGGTGTTGTGCATGCTGCTCTGTGGACTTAGAAAACACGAGTATGTCATCAACGTAGGCAAAAACAAAATCGAGGCCGCGCACTACCTCGTCGATAAAACGCTGGAAAGTCTGCCCTGCGTTTCTTAACCCGAACGTCATATAAGGGAACTCAAACAAGCCGAATGGTGTTATTATTGCTGTTTTACAAATATCATCGTGAGCCACTGGAATTTGTTGGTATGCCTTTACCAAATCTATTGTGCTAAAAACAGAGCAACCCGCTAGGTTGTGTCCGAAATCCCCTATATGACGAACGGGATAACGGTCGGGCACAGTGCGGGCGTTGAGAGAGCGATAATCGCCGCATGGGCGCCAGCCATCTTCTCCTTTCCGGGCCTGATGTAAGGGCGAAGACCAAGAACTGTTTGATGGGCGAGCAGTACCACATTGCACCATGTCCTCGAATTCTTTTTTCGCGATCAACAATTTTTGTGGCGCCAGACGACGAGGGCGACAAGATACTGGTGGGCCGTCACTGGTTAAAATATGGTGAACAGCGGCATGCTTTACAACTCTCGGAAGACCAGGCGGACGTGTAATCTCTGGGAACTCTTGTAAAATTTTTTTAAAGGGAGAATCTTGTGCTACAATTATTTTTACGCTGGTTCGTTTAAAAGAAGCTATAATAGCAGAAGAGAACAACTTAGTGGTGCCGTCGATGAGACGCCGGTTGTGGCAGTCTGGCAGCAAATTATAAAAGTTAGAAAATCGGAGCCGATGATGGCTGTATCTACATCTGCGATGACAAAATTCCACCTGAAATTCCTGCGTAAGCCCAGATTTTATTTTTTTAATGATGGTTCCGTATGTTTTTATAGCACTACCATTTGCCGCGCGGACATCAAAATTGGATGTGCTGTAATGGCCCTTGAGAAAGCGGCGCGGGTAGCAGCATAGGTCTGAGCCAGTATCAATCAAAAATCGAATTCCGGACCCCGGATCAGTTAAAAACAGACGGCGGCCAGTATTGTCGCAATCAGACGCCGCCTCTACTGATTGCTGGTCGAGTTTCCCTTTTCAGATTTCCACTCACAAGGTTTTATGCATTTGTTTGCTTTAGCATCAAAACGTCTATGGTACCAACAAATTTTATTGCTTCGTTGGGATGTTGATCTAGACCGTGATGAAAAGCGCGAGTTAGACCTAGAGCGACGTGAGCGGTCGAAGCTGAGTGCTTCAACTTTTTTAGACAACTCTGCGATACTACGCATTACTGTGTCCATATCCATGGGAGAAGAGGAGCTGGCTGCACCGACCTGAGGGGGCTTCCACGAGGGCGATTCTGCTATAGAATCTGCCAGGTCACCCAACTTACTTAAAGGTAAGTCACCATGAGCCATTAGAATTCGTTGCACATCATCAGGCAACCGTCGCAACCAAAGTTCTCTGACTATGCTATCGTCACATTTCCCTGACAATGACTGTAAATGGCGCAAGAAGGATGAGGGCTTGCAGTCACCTATCACCTCCTCGCTAAGTAGTTGACGAATGCGCTGCTCCCTAGATATTGAAAATCGCTTTATTAGATGTGTTTTTAAATTTTCATATTTATTTTCTGTTGGAGGGTTTGCGATAATGTCCTCCACCTCATCAGATGTTTGAGCATCCAACATGGATAATAAGTGCCCATACTTGGTTGCATCCTTAATAACTCCAGCTATTTCAAATTGTGCCTCTGCTTGTGCAAACCAAAGTGTTGGCTTGTTTGGCCAAAATGTTGATAATTTTACTGATACTGCATTTACATTTACTTGCCCTGATGTAGCAGGCTGGTTTATAAGCTGTGCAATTTGTTCTTGTTAAGTCTCAACCTGTTTTTGTAATTTCTCCTCACTTGACATTTTAATTATGTTTTAATTATGTTATTTAGAATTAAATACTATATTACCTTTCAAAGTTAAATATACAATATTTTAAAATAATGAAAAGACAATTATTTGAAAATAAAATCTGTTAAAATATGACCAGGATAAAGTTTTCAAACATCAAATTACTTATGTCATTCACCTATATCTAACAATAAATACTATATCATTATCATTAACTATAAATTTTTAAATTGACACATAAATCAATCAAGATCAGCAGGTCACAATGATAGGTATTATTTATTTTAGCATTTAAAATGTTTACTTTATGTTTTATGAGGTGAAATTTAATTTGTATTACAATTTATAACATTTAACTTTTTCAAATTTTAACTGAAGGAGATATAAATATAGTAAATATTTATATCTCCTTCATATATAATAATAAGAGATATAAATTTAAATTAGTATAAACACTATTTATGTTGTTTCAGTACACAATCCAAATACACAAAATAGTTATAAGAACAATATGTTCAATTTGCATACAGGTTCTAAGATCAGATTAAGAAATGTCTAGATTAAATTGTTATAATATAAAATGTGTTACAAATACCTTGTAGGATAACTTAGCACAGGCAATTATATACTTCCTTTACTAGTTTTATCTTCTGTATATTATGGTGAAATAGTATCCAAGTTGAAATGGTCTCCACAGCACCAGTAGATGGGATGTTTCACAGCAGAAAACAGGTATAAACTTGCAAGAGGTAACTGTTCCTTACGTCGACTTTTCTCACTCCGTAGGTAAGTAGGTATTCTACACTTAACGAGCGGGGTCACCAATTGTCGGGGTCCTGATTCCCGACTGCTTTTAGGATAGTTCGGAGGAATTCCATCAATCACATGGATAGTGAAGATGGTTAGCGGTTGCTCCTTATGACAATCAAACAACAGGATCCTCATGTAATATGTCGTATAATGTAACCACACTGTTTAGGTTATTCACAATAACAGTAGGTAAAGGTAGCAGTTATTACAGGAACAGTACAGAGTTAAATTATATATTCTTGAGATTAGAAACACTTTATATTCTGATAACAGTATTGCCGGGAGATCTTTTTCTCTCTGGTACTGATTATATATCTTGCTTTATTTTTGACATTTAGTGCGTTCCGAAATTCGCTACAAAATATAATGATACTATCAATTTAATTATAGAACCAGTATTTAAAAAACGATTTTTTCAAACAAACTAAATACCTTAAGAAATGAGAATAAAAAAGATCACCATCAGGGTATTCAAACTTGATGTAAAAGTACGAGCATTGCTTGAAGAAGTAACCCTACCTATATAAATAGTACTGTTATCTCTGCGAAATAGCATTGCAAGTCCCACTTTTTAATTTTGTAGCTTAAGAACTCTCTAGTCCATACAACGAAAATGAGATGGCTCTTCTGTCCTCTCGTTCATTGGCTGTCCCGTTTAGAGTTGCCAGTTAATATACCTACTTAGTATTTTGTTATTGTGAAATTTTAATTGAAATCTACGTGCTCATGTATTTTTATGCTTTACTGAAATGTTTATTTTATTAATGTTCATTATAAAGAAACATTTAAATGAGTTCATATTACGTCAAATATTTAAAAAAGACCTTGTAATATAATCGGGATTTATTAATGACAAGTAATGATTAGTACAATAACAAGAAGTTGACACCAACATTTTGTACAAAATTTTTATTGTTTTGTTTTGGCTGATTGAGTGCGTAGAATGCTTTTTTTATTACCGTTTTGGGTTTTTTCAACAATTTCTAGTTAATTTCTCTTTATCTAAGTCCGTTGAGTCGAGGCTTTCTCCTCCGGCTTAGATAGGATTCAACTAGCATTGTTATACCATCCAAACATTTGTGTTTGTTGAGACAGGACTCTGAATATATTTGTGAAGTGAGCTAAGACTTTATCAAATTTACTCTTTTATTGTTGTTGAGACAGGACTCGGTGTAGTGCTATTGAGATAACTCTGGTAATATTTTTGAAGTGAGACAGGACTCTGTGAAAGACAAATATGTCTAACAAAAAATGCTGCGTTCCAGGGTGTGCGGGCAGTGAAGGTAAGAAATTGGTTGTTTGGTTTGAATTTTTAATGCCTTCGCCGAGTGGCTGGCCTAGTAGTCTATAAACCCATAATAAGTACGGGCTCATCCGTCAAGAGGAAGAGCACGGTGGCGTATTGGTTTGAGCGCTCGGGTTTCAAATTTCGCTCAGTTTTCGAAAAACAAAGCAACTTTCGCCATGGTCGGTCCTGGGAAGGGTCTATCAAAGTTTGTCATCTCGAGCTCCACCGTGCTTCAGACACGTTGAGCTGTTGGTCCCGGTTGCTCCTGCTACCGCTTCAACCCATCTACCCGTATTGGGCAAGCGTGGTGGTGTTATGGCCCAAACTCCTCATGTGTTTCTCCCATGTAGGAAGGCCTGTGCCCAGCAGTGGGGCTTAATAGGCTGGCTGTTAAAGTAATGTAATTAATTATTTTATTGATATTTCAGATCCTGTATTATTCCCTAAGTGCCAAATTGCCACAGAACCTTTAGCTACTTCTAATTTGCAATTAAAGCAATTAAAGAAGAAAATAGAGTCGCTAACTCAAAACGTAAGTAACCCAGTAACCCTGTTATGATAAGCTGAGGATAGCATTATACATCATAATAAGTATTGTACAGGTTGTTTGGTACATATGGAGGCACCTGTTCTTTCTTTTTTCATTCTTTCTACCTACCCATGTAAACAAAGTCATATTTCTTTTTATACAACTAGATGAAAAACAAGCTGACGGCCTACCTGATGGTAAGCGATTACCGCCGTTATATACACCTGCAATAACAAGGAAAAATCACTTGATATTGCAGGTGCGTTGTCATCCTGAGGCCTAAGATGAAATGCCGTCGATGCCCCGTAATTATACTGGCTACCTGTCCCTTCATCCGAAACACAGCAAACTGTTTCACGGCTGAAATAAGAAAGGCGGTGGTACCTACCCAGACGGCCCTACATAAGGGCCTACCACCTAGTAAAATAAAAATGGTATAAATAAATAAAAGTAAAAAAAAGTAGTATAAATATTAAGATGTTATTAAATATTCAAAATTGTAAAATAAATTTGAAATTTCAAAAACAAAAGGTACTTACTTAAAATATCAAAATTAATTTTTCTATTTGAAATTTTGATACCAGCATATATGACTGTCGACATAGGTAGGTGCCTCCTTGTTAAACTATGTACCTGTCGAAAGGATAGTATTTATTATAGACTGCTAACTGGTGGCCATACTCATTATACAAACATCAAATCCTACTGGGTTTCGAACCCGGACCCTTGACAAAGTAGCTGTATGTGGATAATTTGAGACTCTGGAAAGGACATAAGATGCTTTTTGGAGTGTTATCCAACATAAACGCTGGTGGTCACAAGTTGAACAAAATTAAGCTATTCTATATTAATAACATTATGCTCAAGTAATTTTCTTCTTAGTTTGCTTATTTATAGTAATCGATTTGTTTTTGTTTTTTTTCAGAATTCTTGAAAATTATTAAGAATGGTAAAAAGGGCATCAAAAAAGTAGCAACCCTATCTGAAATGATTTTGTATATAAAATACTTAAAGTCTCAAATAAATTGAGCAAACTTCGCAGCAAAATTGCAAAACAGAGGGCAAGTGTCAAAGCGGCTGCATCAATTGGCTCTAATCAATTATTCCTTAAAACTATTGAAAAATGGACAAGTGCAGCAAAAATTTTGACGATGATGCAAATCAGAGAATCTAAGAAAAAAACTAAAGGTCGAAGATTTTCACTTGAAGAAAAAGTTCTTGCATTAACCATTTTGAAGCAAAGCCGTAAGGCATACAGATTCTTAAAAAAAATATATATTCTGCCCGCTCCTCAAACACTCATAAAATTAATAAATAAGGCTGATATACAGCCTGGTATTAACAATAATATATTTACTCAGTTAAAAAAGGCGACAGAAAATATGAAAATGGAGAAACGTCTTTGTATTCTTTTATTCGACGAGATGTCTTTGCAGCCAAATATAGCATACAATGAAAGAAATGACCAAGTTATTGGTTTTGTATCAAACGGAACATTAAAAAAGCCAGAGTTTGCTGATCATGCTCAAGTTTTTATGATTAGAGGTTTAATTAAAAACTACAAACAACCAATCGCATACACTTTTGCTGCATCTGCAACCAAAGGATCTGAACTGGCTAAACAAATAAAGGAAATTGTGACAGAAATCACTAAAACAGGCTTAATAGTAGTGGCAACAGTCTGTGACCAAGGGTCAAATAATAGAAAAGCCATTAAGCTTATAATTGAAGAAACTCGTGGTGATCTTTTAAGGGCAGGTCTGGAACCTAAAGATCAAATTTTTATTATAAATGGTTTAGACATAGTGCCACTGTTTGATCCTCCACATCTTTTAAAATGCGTTAGAAACAACCTGCTCACAAAAGACCTCAAATATGATGAAACGAACGTAGCTAAATGGAGTCATATTGAATTATTACACAAAGAAAATCCGGGATACAATGGCGTCAGGCTAATTCCAAAATTAAGTGACAGTTATGTTATAGCAACCAAGATACCCAAAATGAAGGTTAAGTATGCCAGTCAGGTTTTGAGCCAAACTGTAGCAGCAAATATGGGATATTATGCAGGTATATTTTTTTTTATAAAATTTAACGATCACATTTTAATGTTTTTGATGCGTTTAAACGCCTACTTTATTGTAACAATTACAAATAAAGAAAGAAAACGATGAAAAAATACATGCTCCAGGCGGAATTCGAACGCGCGTCTCCGGATTTCCGGCCAGACGCGATTACCACTACGTCACCGGAGCACTAGGTATACCTACTAATTTCTTCATCGCTTTCAGGAGACGCGGGGCCTAATCCCGCCTGGAGCATATTTTCATCGTTCTCTTTTTCTATTTGTAATTGTTATAATAAAGTAGGCGTTTAAACGCATCAAAAACATTAAAATGTGAAGAAAATAGCTTTCTCACCTTGACTGGAAGTCTAAAAATATTTGTAAAAATATCCTTTCGGATCATTGGAGGTGTTAACTGCAATGAGTGGTGAGAAAAAACGTAGGTATAAAAACGTTGGAAAATGAAAGAAAGCGGTAAAGAAATTAGTAGGTTGTACCTAGTGCTTCGGTGGCGTAGTGGTAATCGCGTCTGGCCAGAAATCAGGAGACGGGGGTTCGAATCCCGCCTGGAGCATATATTTTTTCATCGTTTTCTTTCTTTATGTAATTGTTACAAATTAAACGACTTTATTTATAAATTTATATGGTTAAGAACGTTTAAGTCACATGGCTTTTCATAAAAACTTTCAAGTAAAAATTTTTAGAAATAGACAAACGATTTCTAATAAATTTTCACATATGCAAGTCATGCTAGTCTAAATGGTTGTCAAAGTGATTTTTCGAAAATTATTATAACAGTTAAGTGAAAGCAATTTTTAGCCTTTTATATAAACCAAAAACAATAAATTTGTATGCAAAGCCGTGCTACGTAAACGCTTATAATTAATAGATACTACTTAGATAATTCAACATTTACAGCAGTATTTAAAAAAGTGGACAAAAATTCTTAATTTTTGATTTTAACATTATAAATGTTTGAAAAATTACTTAGTAATGAAAATATAAAACTAGAAAAATTTCACGTCCTGAGGCGGGAATCGAACCCGCGACCTTTCGCAATTCGGGTGACTGCTCTAACCAACTGAGCCACCCAGGACTTTGGATATCCCACGTGAAATATCCTTGGGACGTGAAAATTTTCTAGTTTTATATTTTAATTACTAAGTGGACAAATGTTAAACCTGCCCCCTAATTATCTGACTCCTTTGGGGGTGGGTCCTTATGGATTTCGACGTTATGAAGTTTTTAGCTTAAACATATGTTTTATTGTACCCCTTTTAACCTGTGAAGCCATAGATTCCAGACACAATTGGGTTTTAATTGTCATAATCTCCCGAGGTTAATCTGCACCTTCATAGATAAAAAAAGATATTTCATGAAGCCATTGCCATTCTCGTCGAAGGAGCGTAGAAGAAGTGATAAATCAAAGATAATTGTAAAAAAAATTGTTTTTATTTTTCAGAAAAGGGTTTTATTCCCAATGAATGTAAGGAGACAGCAGAAATACTATTTTTTTTCGACAAGCTCTTTGATTCTTTCAACGGCAGCTTCAACAAAAAACATGGAAAGCCATTATTAGGACCTGTGACAAGCAAAACTTTACATCACAAAATTTGGGCTGAATCAAAACAAAAACTAGAAAATATGAAATTTATTAATTAAATAAATGGTAAAATTGAGACCATACCAACAATAAAAAATTGGATTTGGACAATAAATGGTGTCAAAATTTTATTAAAGAATTTAGAGAAATACAATTGTAAGTCAGTATGGATGCGTCATCTAAATCAAGATCCGATTGAAATTTTTTTTGGCCAAGTGAGAAGTTATGGATGCCGTAATACCAACCCAACAGTTGAAAAATTTAAATCAGCATTTGTTAGTCTATTAATTAACAATATGACAAGTGTGTGTGCCACTGGAACAAATTGTGAAAATGATAACTCTAAAAACCTTTATACCCTAATTGTCAATGAGGACTGTGCTACAGCAAAATCTTGGGAAGAAAATCTAATACCAGAGCTGACTATCACCCACATTGATGACAAAGATCATCGTCATATCGCTGCATTGCAATATATTAGTGGATATATAGTAAAAAAGGCGAAAAAAAATATATTTAAAGGGTGTCATACATGCGTAAGTTCTCTAACAAGCCAAACTGAAAACGAATATTTAAAATGTAGGGAATACGAAGGAAGACGTTGGCTTTTCAGTCCTAGTGCGGCTCTTTTGGAATCTATTTCTAACCTGCAAGACATTAATTATAACATTATAAAAGAAAACATCGCCAAAAATAACATAAAAGAATTAATTAAAACAATGGTGTTTACATTCATAGATTTTAACTATATAGAATGTGAGAAACATAAAGATAAATTAGTAGAGTATATAGTTTCATTGTCTTGCAGGTTCTTTATTTATAATTATTGTAAGGATGTTAATAAAATACTAACAGGCAAGAGAGACAATGATGATGAGGATGACAAGTTAAAATGTATTGCCAGAAAAGTTTACATAAAGCATTGTAAAAGGAAAAGAAAATAAACTATTTGATAAATAATTAACTTTTATTTAGTAAATTATTTATATTTTGCACTATGACATCTGTATGTGTTTATACTAGTTTTTATCAGTGTTGTGTTTTAATTTACTAACTTTAGTGTTAAAAATACACTATACAACTAAATATAATATTGCTGATGAAAACCAGTATCAAGTTACAAAATAAAATAAGAATTGCTATAGATAGATAGAACTACTATCTAGTGCACACATACGTGTGTTCACGCACACATAGACACGTGTAGTAAGTAAAAAGACACTAGTTCCTACAATTGCCACTCGCAGCGCTAGTGTAGCAGTGCTCGTTTGAAGGCTAAGATTGACCTCTATTTTCAGTATTCAAAGTACTCTGTGATCACCATCTGGAAATATCGGGTCACTAACCTTAATAAGAACGGCAACAGCGAAAATGCGCAACACAGCCTAGTGTCGAAGTGATATTTTGACGCAAATAATGTTAGCATAATAAAAAATCACAACCAATAGTCAAAAACCACATTATTCACACAATTTCCCGTACGTACAGCTTCGATAATTAAATAGTACGTCACCTAATAGGAGAGATACGAGTGTTCCCATACTTTTCTTAGTACATAAGACCATAAGTACATATACGTAGCATCCGTAGCTGAAGCAGCGTTTCCATGATATTCCCCGTAAATTAAAATCATATCTGTAGGTTTTTCGACGCTGAAGAAAGTATTTCAAATGAAAAACAACAATAACAACTTGACAAAATTCACTAGAATTAATCATTCTACTCTAAGTGTCTTTTACAAAAGAAACGCATCAAATTTCGCAGAGATTACACTGTGTCCTTCCCAAGCTTATCACTCATAGTCACAAATATCCGTATAAAAATGTATTCTTTGATCACAAACAAAAATACGGCGGCGCCGGCGGTAAAAAAAGCGGTAACAAAACCAAAACACTGAAATACATGCACCAAAAACAAAATGATTATTTATTTATTTATTAAAGCTTTGGCTGCATTTATTAAAGCATTTCATTGTTTGTATTGTTAAAGCATTGGCTTAAACAATACAAACAATGAAATGGTGTCACAGATAATTCTCGCAGTCTCGCACTCGCAGTACCTACCGGTCCGCAATGAACAATTCACTCACGAACCGAACGAACCGAGTTGAACATATTCGTGGCAACGGCGTAATGTTTTGTCATGAAGTAGTGCTAACGCTGTTCACGAAAAAGAGGTAGTGTAGTGTGATCGCAAATCTCTTTGAGGATAAGACGTAGAGCTTGTGAAAAAAGTTGTAAACATTTTGTTTTTAAATTCGTAACGATGGTAATGTTTTCCGAAAGGAAAAGAACATGTAAGGAATGTTTTTATCTATGACGAAGAAATACTTTATTAATCTGTGTGTTTGTTGTTATCTATCTTTTACCTTTTTACAAAATAATTATACTTCATATAGCTCCCGAAGATGATTAGCTTATGTAATAAATACATGCAGCAGACGTAGTAATGGTGCTGTCCTTGTCACACTGTTTAAAGTTTCCAACTATAAAAAGAAACAAAATTTCATATTTCTGTCTCGCTCATTCACCCACTGAGCCCTCTCTAGCTAGACCCGCTTGCCATTACGTATTTTTGTGCGGTCCGAGTCACACGCTAACCAAGGGTGGCAAGAAATGTCTAGGAAATATTATTATATGTTGATGAGATTTTAAAGAAGATACTCAAATTAGTTATTAAGATTATGGAGAAAACGAAGAATGTGAACTCTAAACGAGTGAGGTACCGAAATCGTTCAAATACATAATTGTAAGTACTCTTAAATGTTTCTTAAGCTTCAAAGAATAGTGCTCACATTGGCACGCGCTGCGCCCGCGCTAGTCTGGCCGCGTGGTGTCAGCCTTCCGGCCCCCCAGACTGGCGCCGAGCCTTTTGTTACTACCGAACGCTAATTTATGCCATTCTTTTGTGCGCTTTCTTTTAATAATAAAATGTTTGAAATACAAATTATTTCTATTGTAAATAATATTAATCAATAACACTTATTATTGAAATAATATGGTGAAAAGTATTAACGCTCTGCAAATAGAGATAATTTTACGGCTTATTAATAATAATTCAACAGATTACACAAACTGTTTCAAAACTTACAAATGTTCTATGTAAGGCCGTTTTCTAAATTCTTGTGACTTTTAGCATCGGCTTGCCCAGCTGTTCTCTGTGGCTGGGTTCATTAGGTCAAAAGGAAGATTTCAATATTAAAATGTATTTCAAAAGAAATTTACATTATGATTATAGAAGGGAAGCCCGTCTTCTCTACGCGGGCTTTACTCTGGAGGTCGCCAAATGATCCGGCTAATCAGCCGCGGTGTACCACCTGCCTAGATATTCTCATGGCATGACTCGCAGATAATACAATTAGTCAGTTCTTATAGATAAAAGAATAATAATAATATTCACACACTCACACCTAGTATCTAGGCCAAAGTAAGCATCATTAAGAGCTTGTATTATGGATAATTGACAACGGGAAAACCATTTAATATTAGAAAAATATACAATTTTTCCCCTAAATGTCTATTCTATTATTTTATTTTGGTGAATATTAATTGTTAAATAAATTAAACACATAACATGCATAAATATGTATATAAAGAACGCTGACCCGAGAACACAGATACACGTAAATCGTGTTTGGCCAAAAAAATTTTAGGTATCTACATTAATGGCCAAAAGCTCCACGTATAAAGTGTTTTAATTTTTCAGCTATAACTTAGTGAAGATTTTTCAGCTAAATAACAATTACTTAATTAACAGATGGAAGCTCCACGTAAATCGTGTTTGAGCGAAAATTCTATAAGTACCTATCTAAATGGCGGTCAGCTCCACGTATATCGTGTGTGCACCTAACCAATAGCCTTATGGTTATAATTGTTTCTGCTTAATAGCAATTATTAAACACATGGCAGCTCCACGTAAATCGTGTTTGAGCAAAAATTCTTAAGGTACACAGACATCTAAATGGGGGTCAGCTTCACGTATATCGTGTGAGCACCTAACCAATAACCTTTATGGTTATATATTTTCTTATTCTGCTACGTAGCAATTATTAAACAGATGTCAGCTCCACGTATATCGTGTATGAGTACTAAACCAATAACCTATATGGTTATAATTTTTCGGCTAAATAACAATTAATCAACTGACGGCAGGTCCGCGTATATCGTGTTTGAACATATCCATCTAAATGGCTATCAGCTCCACGTGTATCGTGTGAGCACATAACCAATAACCTAACTATATGGTTATATTTTTTTGCCAAATAACAATTAGTCTACAGACGGCAGGTCCACGTAAATCGTGGTTGAGCTAAAATTATTTATGTAAGTACCTATCTAAAAGGCCATCAGCTCTACGTGTATCGTGTTTGACCACACAACCAGTAACCGTATGGGTATATTTTTTCTGCTGAAATAAAAGTATTCAACAGATTGCAGCTCCAAATAAATAGGGCTGTTAGAGAGTAAGTTATTTCACCTTAATGGCTGGCAGCTCCATGTGTTTCACGTATGAGCACCAAGCCAACAACCTTTACCGGTATTTCTGCTGGATTATAATTATTCAACAGATTGCAGCTCCACGTCAATCGTGTTTGAAACAAGTTTTTATTTTTTGTATTTTATTTTATTCATGTGGATATAATCTGCAGTTTTGCAGCTCCATGTTAACCCCAAGTAATCTCTATTACAATTCCTCCACGGCCGTAGACATCGTATTTATGTTGACTGTATCTTTGATATAACCATGTTATATTAAATAAATAATAATAATAATAAAATATATACCTATATATAAATAAATAAATTTAAAAAAAATAAAAAAAACAGGCCGTGCAGTAGAATATTATTGCTACTGCTTATAAGCATTATAAAATATATTCAAGGTAAACAGCATAATTTACAAGTGGTTTTTCATGTCTAAGAAAACAAAAGGCATAAACAATAATTACAGCGAATAACAATAAAAATAGATGATTTCTTATTTGGTTCTGAATTTTCCTAACATTTAAAATCTTCGTAGACACCAAATCCGGTCAAGAATTGTATCCGACGACATCAAACTAACAGCCTTAAAATAAAAATTCTACAAACATAAGTCAACCATCCACTGCTGCTCGTCAAGGGCTTTAAACTTGAGGGAGACGCCGCGGGGACCGGCTACCCACACCCTCTTCGATACCAGTACAACAAAAGGCAGAACAACCAGAAGAACCTTAATTACTTTCTGGCGGTAGATTTAAATAATTTTACAAGCAATAGTGTGATATCACAAATGATAGAACTATACTGCCCTGTTTTCTTGGGTATAAGATTCCAGCTGAAGAGGAACCTGATACATTACAAGTCCTACAAAATAAGGACGAGTCTGACCTTGAGGCTGAAATTAAATATAGTTGTTTAACTGAACTCTTTAAACTCCTTTCTTTATCTCACTATGTAGTCCATAACGAAGGGCTGTACAATTTCTCCAAATATTTTTTTAGTATTCCGAAATTGAATGGAAATAAAAAACTATTTTTTTTTAAAAAAAAAAAAGAAATTTAAGTGACTATGTGGGTACATATTATACTACGTTAAAAGGGATGATTACCGTACAGTTCCGAAGCTAGAAAATTGTAACTATTACATCTGGGATTTATGGGATGCCTATATATATATATATATATATATATATATATATTGTATCAATGCTATGGGACACAAATCTTTATGAATTTAATGTAGGTAAATAGTACTTTTACCCTTTGCACAGCTCAATTTATGTTCACGCCAGTCTTAGGACAGCTTCGCGTTGCAAGTTATCTTTCTGTAAATTGTTGCACTTGAGCAACATATAAAGAATGTCTTAATAATCTATGATTAGCTACTAAAGCTTTATTTGAGGTTTTAAAATTCTAAATAAATTTGGAAAAGAGATGATCATTTATTGTTGACACTAATGTGATAAAATCATTACTAGATAAGAAATTAAGGACATAAATAATGCAAAATTCGTGTTTCAATCACACAAACATCTGCCCCAGCCGGGACTCGAACCCGGGACCCTGTCCGAATAAAACTGACTATTTGGCTAACCAATCGTCAATATCTTTATGAGTATGTAGTAGGTACAACTCATCTTTTAAAACCTGTCGGTAATTTTGTAAAAATTTCTATTATAATTGTTATAAAATTAATGGGTCAAAGTTAGTGCAATATATGTTGGGTTAGAATTAGGTGCTAGTTATGTCTGTGAATGCTGGTGTACCACAAGGCTCTGTTTTATCCCCCACACTCTTTTTTCTTCATATCAATGATATGCTTCCATTAGGAAGCATTCATTGTTATGCGGATGACAGTACAGTGCATGGGAGATATTACGGTCGCCCAGGGGCTGGGCGCGCTGAAACCGAGAAAGAAAGGGAGAATCTTACTATTGAGCTCAACAGGGTGTTGAACCTCGTATCTGAATGGGGATCTAACAATCTTGTTGAGTTCAATGCTAAGAAAACACCGGTGTGTGCGTTTACAGCCAAAATGTCGCCGTTCCTTCCCCTTCCCTCTCTTCAGGGCACTACTCTTTCGGCACAGGCCTCCTTGAACTTGCTCGGTATGGAGATATGCTGCGATCTCAATTCTAGAAACTACATCGAAACCGTGATAAAAACAGCCTCACGGAAGCTCGGTGTCCTGAACAAGGTGCGCCGATTTTTCACGCCTGACCAGCTATGTCTGCTACACAAAACTCAGGTCCGGTCTTGCGTGGAATATTGCTCGCACTTATGGGATGGCTCCGCCAAGTACCTCCTCGATGCACTGGACAGATTGCAGCGTCGTGCTGTCCGTATCATTGGCGATGTAGAGGTCACGAACAAACTTGAGCCTCTACATTTGCGTCGAGACATTGCGTCGCTTAGCGCCTTTTATCGGCTTTATCACGGAGAGTGCTCTGAAGAGCTTTTCGACCCTATCCCACCTTCCCCCTTTCTGCTCAGGAGCACGCGTGCTGGTCTTCGGATTCATCCATTTACTGTCTCCACCTCAACATCACGCACAAAGAAATTTAGTTCTTCGTTTCTTTGTCGTACTTCCAGAACTTGGAATTCTTTGCCAGCGCATGTTTCCTCCTTCCTATAACATGGGTTCCTTCAAGAGAGGCGGGAAAAAGCACCTTTTGGGCCGGCAAGGTGGAGGCAGCTAGTGCATTGTCCGTTTCTGCACTAGCTGTCTTCGCATATGGACTCTCCTTACCGCTTCACATCAGGTGGTGTTGCGTCAATTGCCGTGCTTTGTATAAAAAAAATAAAAAAAAAGTATACTTAACATGACGAGATCTAAGTACTTTAGCTCTAGTTTTAGATATACAAGTAACTTCACATAAATGTTCCAATAGATTTTTAATAGGAGTTTTCCAATTCAACCTTCCTCCCTCTCCAAAATATGATTACACACGTGGGATCCAAATGAAGTTTTAAATTATCTAAGTAATTATTATCTGTATGATAATAATAAGTTGGGTTGTGATTACTTTTATCCTTCAAGACTACAGTGTTGCTTCGGCTGCGTCTGCTCGATGAATACAGAAATTAACCTTAATAAAGATATTGTTTTAAATAAATGATGGTAGGACTTTAATAAAAAATGAAATTATACTTCATATAGCTCCCGAAGATGATTACCATTTATTACATGCAGCAAACGTAGTAATGGTGCTGTCCTTGTCACACTGTTTAAAGTTTCCAACTATAAAAAGAAACAAAATTTCATATTTCTGTCTCGCTCATTCACCCACTGAGCCCTCTCTAGCTAGACCCGCTTGCCATTACGTATTTTTGTGCGGTCCGAGTCACACGCTAACCAAGGGTGGCAAGAAATGTCTAGGAAATATTATTATATGTTGGTGAGATTTTAAAGAAGATACTCAAATTAGTTATTAAGTTTATGGAGAAAACGAAGAATGTGAACTCTAAACGAGTGAGGTACCGAAATCGTTCAAATACATAATTGTAAGTACTCTAAAATGTTTCTTAAGCTTCAAAGAATAGTGCTCACATTGGCACGCGCTGCGCCTGCGCTAGTTGGCTCGCCGCGTGGTGTTAGCCTTCCGGCCCCCAGACTGGCGCCGAGCCTTTTGTTACTGCCGAACGCAAATTTATGCTATTCTTTTGTGCGCTTTCTTTTAAAAATAAAATGTTTGAAATACAAATTATTTCTATTGTAAATAATATTAATCAATAACACTTATTATTGAAATAATATGGTGAAAAGTATTAACGCTCTGCAAATAGAGATAATTTTATGGCTTATTAATAATAATTCAACAGATTACACAAATTGTTTCAAAACTTACAAATGTTCTATGTAAGGCCGTTTTCTAAATTCTTGTGACTTTTAGCATCGGCTTGCCCAGCTGTTCTCTGTGGCTGGGTTCATTAGGTCAAAAGGAAGATTTTAATATTAAAATGTATTTCAAAAGAAATTTACATTATGATTATAGAAGGGAAGCCCGTCTTCTCTACGCGGGCTTTACTCTGGAGGTCGCCAAATGATCCGGCTAATCAGCCGCGGTGTACCACCTGCCTAGATATTCTCATGGCATGACTCGCAGATAATACAATTAGTCAGTTATTATAGATAAAAGAATAATAATAATATTCACACACTCACACCTAGTATCTAGGCCAAAGTAAGCATCATTAAGAGCTTGTACTATGGATAATAGGCAACGGGAAAACCATTTAATATTAGAAATATATACAATTTTTCCCCTAAATGTCCGTTCTATTATTTTATTATGGTGAATATTAATTGTTGAATAAATTGAACACATAACATGCATAAATATGTATATAAAGAACGCTGACCCGAGAACACAGATACACGTAAATCGTGTTTGGCCAAAAAATTTTAGGTATCTACATTAATGGCCAAAAGCTCCACGTATAAAGTGTTTTAATTTTTCAGCTATAACTTAGTTAAGATTTTTCAGCTAAATAATAATTACTTAATTATTAGATGGAAGCTCCACGTAAATCGTGTTTGAGCGAAAATTTTATAAGAACCTATCTAAATGGCGGTCAGATCCACGTATATCGTGTGTGCACCTAACCAATAACCTTATGGTTATAATTTTTTCTTCTGAATAGCAATTATTAAACAGATGGCAGCTCCACGTAAATCGTGTTTGAGAAAAAATTCTATAAGTACCTATCTAAATGGCGGTAAGCACCACGTATATCGTGTGTGCACCTAACCAATAACCTTATGGTTATAATTGTATCTGCTGAATAGCAATTATTAAACAGATGGCAGCTCCACGTAAATCGTGTTTGAGCAAAAATCCTTAAGGTACACAGACATCTAAATGGGGGTCAGCTTCACGTATATCGTGTGAGCACCTAACCAATAACCTATATGGTTATAATTTTTCGGCTAAATAACAATTAATCAACTGACGGCAGCTCCACGTATATCGTGTTTGAACATATCCATCTAAATGGCCATCAGCTCCACGTATATCGTGTGAGCACATAACCAATAGCCTAACTATATGGTTATATTTTTTTGCCAAATAACAATTAGTCAACAGACGGCAGGTCCACGTAAATCGTGTTTGAGCTAAAATTATTTATGTAAGTACCTATCTAAAGGGCCATCAGCTCCACGTGAATCGTGTTTGACCACATAACCAGTAACCGTATGGGTATATTTTTTTCTGCTGAAATAAAAGTATTCAACAGATTGCAGCTCCAAATAAATAGGGCTGTTAGAGAGTAAGTTATTTCACCTAAATGGCTGGCAGCTGCATGTGTTTCACGTAGGAGCACCAAGCCAACAACCTTTACCGGTATTTCTGCTGGATTATAATTATTCAACAGATTGCAGCTCCACGTCAATCGTGTTTGAAACAATTTTTTATTTTTTGTATTTTATTTTATTCATGTGGATATAATCTGCAGTTTTGCAGCTCCATGTTAACCCCAAGTAATCTCTATTACGATTCCTCCACGGCCATACACATCGTATTTATGTTGACTGTATCTTTGATATAACCATGTTATATTAAATAAATAATAATAATAAAATATATACCTATATATAAATAATAAAAATAAAATAAAATAATAAAAAAAAAACATGCCGTGCAGTAGAATATTATTGCTACTGCTTATAAGCATTATAACTTATATTCAAGGTAAACAGCATAATTTACAAGTGGTTTTTCATGTCTAAGAAAACGAAAGGCATAAATAATAATTACAGCGAATAACAATAAAAATAGGTAATTTCTTATTTGATTCTTAATTTTCCTAACATTTAAAATCTTCGAAGATACCAAATCCGGTCAAGAATTGTATCCGACGACATCAAACTAACAGCCTTAAAATAAAAATTTTACAAACATAAGTCAACCATCCACTGCTGCTCGTCAAGGGCTTTAAACTTGAGGGAGACGCCGCGGGGACCAACTACCCACACCCTGTTCGATACCAGTACCTACAACAAAAGGCATAACAACCAGAAGAACCTTAGGTACTTTCTGGCGGTAGATTTAAATAATTTTACAAGCAATGGTGTGATATCACAAATGATAAAACTATACTGCCGTGTTTTCTTAGGTATAAGATTCCAGCTGAAGAGGAACCTGATACATTACAAGTCCTACAAAATAATGACGAGTCCTCACCTTGAGGCTGACATTAAATATAGTTGTTTAACTGAACTCTTTAAACTCGTTTCTTTATCTCACTATGTAGTCCATAACGAAGGCCTGTACATTTCTCCAAATATTTTTTTAATATTCCGAAATTCAATGACAAAAATAAAAAAAAAATAAAAAAAACTTAAATGACTATGTGGGTACATATACTACGTTAAAAGGGATGATTACCGTACAGTTCCGAAGCTTGTAAATTGTAACTATTACATCTGAACCATTGATTTATGGGATGCCTATATATTTTCTATTTTATTTCTATTTTTTTTTCTTTTCTATTTTTTTTTCTATTTTCTTTCCTATTTTCTGTATCCATGCTATGGGACACAAATCTTTATGAATTTAATGTAGGTACTTTTATTAGGACAGCATCGCGTAGAAGTTGTCTTTCTGTAAATTGTTGCACTTGAGCAACATGTAAAGAATGTCTTAATAATCTATGATTAGCTACTAAAGCTTTATTTATGGTTTTAAAATTCTTAATAAATTTGGAAAAGAGATGATCATTTATTGTTGACACTAATGTGATAAAATCATTACTAGAAAAAAAAATTAAGGACATAAATAATGCAAAATTCGTGTTTCAATCACACAAACATCTGCCCCAGCCGGGACTCGAACCCGGGACCCTGTCCGAATAAAACCGACCATTTGGCTAACCAGTCGTCAATATTTGTATGAGTATGAAGTAGGTACAACTCATTTTTAAAACCTGTCGGTAATTTTGTATAAAAATGTATTATAATTGTTATAAAGTTAATGTGTTAAAGTTAGTGCAATATATGTTGGGTTAGAATTAGGTGCTAGTTATAGTATACTTAGCATGACGAGATCTAAGTAGTTTAGCTCTAGTTTTAGATATACAAGTAACTTCACATAAATGTTCCAATTGAAACCTCCCTCCCTCTCCAAAATATGATTACACACGTGGGATCCAAATGAAGTTCTAAATTATATAAGTAATTATTATCTGTATGATAATAATAAGTTGGGTTGTGATTACATTTATCCTTCAAGACTACAGCGTTGCTTCGGCTGCGTCTGCTCGATGAATACAGAAATTAACCTGAATAAAGATATTGTTTTAAATAAAGTATACCAGAAACTTACAGATCGGGGGCCTATATACCTACCTCCTATTTGGGTACCTTATTTCATTTTAATGTTTGATGCAGTTTTTTCATTGTTTCCTTTCTTTATTTTACATTGTTGCAATATAGTACCTTAAATTTAAGAAAACCCTAGAGAATTCTCAGCATTAGCGAACATTTAAGAAGAACCAATAGTTTTTGCGAATTTATCATTTATTGGTTAATAAGCTGCAGAAAACCTAGTAAGAGGGCAAGATGTGGAACACTTGCACCCTGGATAAAAAATTATCTACGGAAAATCGTCATAGACACTTTAATATTTATCGCGCATAGTACGCAAGTTTAGTATAGTCTATGGCTGGAGTGTTACTTTCAATGTATTTAATTTATCAAATATTTTGGCAAAGGTGTTTAATATTTAAGTTCTAGGGGCAATGAGTATTTAATCATTTACCTAAAAGTACTTAATACTTCAAGTGTTAATATGATAAGTTTAAATATATGTTTAAATTGATTATTTTCAGCCAACTCAACTAGGTTTTGGTTCGAGGGGTGGTTGTGAGGCTGCTGTACACGCTCTGCGCACTTTCTTGGACAATGAGTGCGGGGAGGTTGTCCTTAAGGTGGACGTTAAAAACGCTTTTCATTCTGTGGACAGGGCTGCTCTATTGAATCAAGTGCGATGTAAAACCCCATCTTTATACGGTTTTCTTTGGCAATGCTATAGTTGTCCTTCTAACCTACAATACAGAGGTAACTTGATCTCTTCTTCTGTAGGCTGTCAGCAAGGTGATCCCCTCGGTCCAGCCATTTTCAGTTTAGCTATTCATCCTATTCTCCAAAAACTAAATTCAAAATTAAACGTATGGTATCTTGACGATGGTACCTTAGGTGGCTGTACTGATTCAGTTCTTGGCGATTTGCGTACACTCATTCAAGATTTTCATTCGATAGGTCTCGATTTAAATTTCTTGAAGTGTGAATTATTTAAGATAAAATCACTTGCTTGCATCGGGGCGAAATCATTTCTAAATTTAATTCTTTGGCTCCTAATATTACGACTGTTGATAAGAAATCGCTCCGTCTTCTCGGTTCACCCATTTTAGACGATTCTGTACCTTTTTTTGTAAATGATAAAATTCTAACCTTCAAGGATTTATGTGACCGGCTTCTCAAAATTAATACTCATATGGCATATGTAATTCTCCGCTATTGCCTTTTTGTTCCAAAATTTATGTATACTCTTCGTTCTTGTCAACTTTGGAAATTTCCTGACCTTCTTTCGGAACTAGATGGAAAAATGAGAGAAACTCTTTCAACAGTGCTAAATATTAATCTTTGTGACCGTTCTTGGTCACAAGCTTCATTACCAATACGTTTCGGTGGTTTAGGTATAAGAAAAATATCAAGTGTTTCTTTACCGGCCTTTTTATCCTCCATATATAGTACGCGTCCTTTAGTTGAAAAAATCTTGAGTGAATGTTTAATTACTTCTGAAGTGTCCTACTTGACCGAAGCCAAATCTAGCTGGTCAGTGGCTCGCCCTAACTCAGACTTTCCTATTTCCCCCTGCTCCCAGAAACAATGGGATGGGCCTCTCTGCGAATTGGTGCGGGATAATCTTTTAAACACGTCAACCAGTTCAGCGGATCGAGCCCGTCTCTTGGCTGTGAGACAGTGGGAATCTGGTTTATGGCTACAGGCTTTGCCTTCGTCTCATTTAGGTACACTTCTTGATCGCACTGCATTTCGTATTGCTACCAGCTTGCGTTTAGGAACCATCTGCAATGTCCCTCACCGTTGCCGTTGTGGTGCTATGGTTGATGATCTTGGTCACCATGGCCTCTCTTGTGCAAGAAGTGCAGGTCGGTTTACGAGGCATGCCGATATAAATGATATCATTCGTCGGGCTCTTGCTACCACCGGGGCTCCCGCTGCTCTGGAGCCTAATGGCTTAGCACGCGATGATGGGAAGAGGCCTGACGGAATGACTCTTGTTCCTTGGAAGATGGGTAAGTCTTTGGTGTGGGACGCTACTTGTGTCGACACCTTAGCCATGTCCCATCTTTCAAATACTTCATCGACACCAGGATCAGCTGCTGCTTCTGCTGAATCCCTCAAACGGCGCAAATATGCTGGTTTATCTGGGGACTACATATTTGAGCCATTTGGGGTCGAGACTTTGGGACCTTGGGGGCCAGGAGCTCATCGACTTTTTCGGGACATTGCAGGTCGTCTTTGTGAAACTTTAGGTGACAATAAGGCTGGTATATATTTCGCACAAAGATTAAGCATCGCAATTCAGCGAGGTAATGCGACCAGCCTTGTTGGTACACTTCCTGTTTCGCAAGATTTAGGGGGTGTTTATTATTTGTAAGTTCTTTTTTTCTTTTATTTTATTTTTGACTCTAAACATCTGCATGTAATAAATGGTAATCATCTTCGGGAGCTATATGAAGTATAATTTAGAATTAAACGAACTGTTGGCGCTTCGTAGAACGGAACGTAGAACGATCACGTCATGAAGAACCAATGGGCATCTTTTATCGCGTGATAGACGACCAATAGCAGTGCTTGACTATATTCGGTTAATCATTTTTTAATTTTGTACTTGTGAACATTACATACAACTTTGGAGATACATACCGCATCTTTTATTGAAAAGCTTCCTAATCCGACATGTGTAATAACATGTTTTTGATCCAACGAGCCGGATAAGCACAAACTAGAAAAGCCAGAGACTAACCGAACAGGAGACGAGCTGAAAACAGGATTTGGCGAAAATACCGCACAATCGCCAAAACCAAAAAACGAAGTCGTCACACCATCAGCAGCATCGCAGCGCATTTCGGTGAGACGAGCCAGCCAAAACTCCCATCCCAGTAAAATCTCAGTGTGTAATTTCGTTCTTGTGTTAAATTCCAGTGTTGAACTGCTTCGAGCCTGGTGTGCTTGCCTATTCCACGAGCCTACTAAATCCTATATTTCACGGAAAAAAAAACTGTGAGTATTCCCATATATTTCTAAAATGACTTCAAGTGAGACCAGTGATGTTAAAAGCACTACACAAACAGTCAGAGATCTCAACAGAAAAAGAGGGATAGTGAAAAGTAGATTAACTAGTTTTAAAAAATATATTTCATCATTTGAAAAAACTGTATTATCAGCCGAACAACGGACTGAAATAAAATTGCGTATTCTCGGATTAAAATCGTTGTTCACCGAATTTCATGATATTCAAAATAGCATTGATGAGTTGATTTCTGACAGCAAATTGCATGAACAAATAGAAGCACGCGAAAGTTTTGAAGTGGAGTATTATACATTATTAGCAAAAGCCCAATGCATGACAGATGATGACTCGATTTCACCTTGCGCGGATACTTTGCCACAGTCAGTAAAATTACCCACTATTTCGTTACCTGAATTTGACGGTTCCTATGAGCAGTGGCTAGAATTTCGTGACACGTTTATATCGTTAGTTCACTCATCCAAAAGTATTACGAAAATTCAAAAATTTCATTACTTGAAATCATCATTAAAAAGGGGCGCTCAGTTAGTTATAGAATCATTGGAATTTTCATCCGACAACTACATAGTAGCATGGGAATTACTCCTTAACCGCTATAATAATAGTAGATTACTTATTCACAACCATGTAAAAGCTTTATTTTCGATGCCTACTGTACCAAAAGAATCGTGTTCCCTCATTAGGAAACTTATAGACACAACTTTAAAAAATTTACGCGCATTAAAGTTATTAGGCGAGCCCACAGATCATTGGGATACGCTTACAATATTTATGATTGTGTCTAAGCTTGATCAAACCACAGAACGCGAGTGGGAGCAGTTTAAAAACGTTTTTACTAATGGAGATTCCGCCAAGTCAATGAAAGTGGACGATTTACTTAGATTCCTACGGGATAAAGCAGATATGTTAGAAACACTTTTTGTATCGCACAAGTCCAATAGCATACAAGACAAGCGGCATTCATTTTCACCAAGGGTTCACTGTAACATCGCCACCGAAAAGACTGAAAACAGCACTCACAATAATAAGTCACAAACAAAGCAAGCACGTAAACGGGTATGTTTATTATGTAACGCGCCACATCCTTTATATTCGTGTCAAAAATTCCTCGATTACACTATAGTTAACAGACAAAGATTTATCAGCGATAAAAGACTATGTGAGAACTGTTTTCGTCCGGGACACTCAGCTGTCGAGTGCAGGTACGGTCCGTGCAGAAAATGTGAGAAAAAACATAATTCATTAATTTGTAACTTAAATATTGTTGGGAGCCAATTATACACCCGCACGGCTGTCCCGCACTCGACGAATGAGTCACAAGCGCAAGCAGTCGCGGGCGAGGCCAGCTCAGGTAAACATGCACTTGTACAAAGTTATTCTTTACAAATAAATCACACAGACAGCGATATTAATTCGCAATCGTCGCACAATAGTAGTGTTATTTTATCCACTGCGCTAGTCGACGTACCTGATTATTTAGGTAGGTTGCATAGGGCACGCGCACTCCTAGACAGTGGTAGTGAGCGATCTTTTGTGACGCAATCACTATGTGAAAAATTAAACACGCAATTAATACAGTCCACTCAAATTATTCGAGGTGTTAGCAGCACAATTACACAGTGTACGCATACCTGTAAACTTGAGTTAATATCTATAGACGGTAATTTCAGATCGCGCATACAATGTTTAGTGTTACCGCAGATAACCTCTAGTATGCCACATATTACAATGCATAAGAAGCTATTTAATATTCCTGATAACATTACTTTGGCTGATCCTAATTATTTCGAACGTCAATCTATTGACATACTGATAGGAGCGGATTTGTTTTGGGATTTGTTGACCGAAGGTAAAATACGACTACACAACGGTCCTTTTATAAAAAATACGAAGTTAGGTTGGGTGGTATCTGGGTCAGTCAATAATTTTCCATTAAAATCAAAGTTCATTCGCTGCAATGTCAGCCAAGTTGCAACTTTACAGTCAATAGATAAACAGCTGCGCGCATTTTGGGAGATAGAAGAGTTATCACCTCAATCTAGACCAGCTGATTCGATTTATGACGAAGAAAGTCAATGCGAGACTCACTTTTTACAGAATACAAAACGCGACGCCGATGGTAGGTTCTATGTGAGCATGCCGTTCAAGCATTCGCCAGACTTGTTAGGTGACACATATGCACAGGCAGAACGACGTTTTTATGCACTGGAAAAACGATTACAGCGTAATCCAGTTTATAAAAGGATGTACTCTGATTTCATTCACGAATACATCGCACTGGGTCACATGACTCGGGTAAAGACTTACGGTAAGACTCATTATTTCATGCCACACCATGGCGTGTTCCGTGAGCAGTCTACAACCACTAAGTTGCGCGTCGTGTTCGACGCTAGTGCAGCGTCAAGTTCCGGACTATCTTTAAATGATTTACAGATGATAGGACCGCCTATACAGGGTGATTTAGTGTCTATTCTGCTAAGATTCCGGGAGCATAAGTACGTTGCTTGTGCGGACATAGAAAAATTCTATAGACAGGTGTTAATTGAAGAATCTCAACGTGACTTGCAGTTAATACTATGGCGAGATAGTCCGTCTGAATCACTTAGTATTTATAGGCTTAACACAGTCACTTACGGCACCGCATCGGCACCTTTTCTTAGCTGTAGATGCCTGAAACAATTGGCGCAGGAATGCACTAACCCAGATGTAAAAAATACTTTATTAAACCAGTTCTATGTCGATGACCTGACCTGCTCAGCATCTTCAGCAGCTAAATTGCTAGAAATATGCGAAGGCACTAATAAGATTTTAGAGTCTGCCTGTTTTTCACTAAGAAAGTGGGTTTTCAATTTTGAGCATAAACACCACCATAATTCAGACATTTTAAAAAAGAGCTTTTCTATCGACAAAAGTAATAACAATAAAACATTAGGGTTAGGTTGGTACCCTCATCAAGATGAGTTATATTTTAATACGCAACTACAGCTTAATACGAAAATCATCTCAAAACGCATAGTATTATCCAGCGCATCACAAATATACGATCCCCTTGGTTTGTTAAGTCCAGTGGTAACAATCGCAAAAATATTGTTACAAAAATGTTGGGTGCTGCAGCTTGATTGGGACGAACCAATACCAGACAATATTGCAAAGATCTGGCAACGGTTCGTAAATAACCTAAAATTACTCAGCGATGTTCGAATTCCTCGGTTCATAATGAGTAACAATTCAGACGGCAGTGTCTATGAAGAGCTACATATATTTACTGACGCGTCGCAAGCGGCTTACGGCGCGTGCGCTTATGTACGCACTATAGATGGTTTACAGATAAATATTAGTTTGCTATGTTCGAAGGGAAAAGTCGCTTCTATCAAACCAACTCTGACTATACCGAGGCTTGAATTGTGTGGCGCATTGTTAGGCGCACGTTTATATTTGAAAATAGAAAATTCGTTACGAACTAGGTTTAGTAAAGTAATATTCTGGACGGATTCGACAATAGTGTTAGGGTGGTTGCACACTCCGCTTTCTCAACTAAAAACATATGTGCAGAATCGCATTTCAGAAATTATAAATGTAACGAAAGGTCATTCATGGCACCACGTCAGCGGGAAAGTCAACCCAGCTGATTTAGTGTCACGGGGTTGTTATTTAGATAATCTTATAGATTCAAATTTCTGGTGGGGAGGACCCGAGTTCCTCAAAAGTGACAGTTTTTATGATGATATAAATACTTATAATGTAAACAGTGATTTACCTGAATTAAAGTCTGTTAACACTTTCACTACACGACAAGACTATAATCTGTCGTTATTTCCATTTTTTAGATTTTCACAATTCTGTCGCATGCAGCGTGCCGGCGCTTATTTACTTAGGTTTATACATAACGCGCGCAAATGTAATAGGAATAGTAAGCGAGTCGGCGCGCTGAGTGCGGACGAATTGAATGAATCGGTCTTAATGCTGGCGAAGTTATCACAACAAGAAGCGTTTGGTGACGTTTTTCCATCAAGTGGTCAAATAAATAACACAAAGGGTCACTTGTCAAAATTAAATCTATTTTTAGATGCCAATAATATACTTAGAGTCGGAGGACGAATTGAATATTCCGAATTTAATTTTGACAAAAAGCATCCTATTTTGATCTCTTGTAAGCATGATTTTTCTAGACTTTTGTTTCGGTACAAACACAAACAGCTGATGCACGCAGCACCACAGCTGTTATTATATTCGATTCGGGAATCTTGGTGGCCCATCGGTGGGCGAAACTTAGCTAGACGTACATATCACGCCTGCGTGACGTGCGCACGGCTGCGCGGTAAAACTATTACTCCTATTATGGGTAACCTACCAGCAGAGCGGCTAGATGCAGGGTTCCCATTCCTACATTGTGGCGTAGACTATGCCGGCCCCATCCTTATTCTGAACCGTGCAGGTCGAGGTGCAAGGACGGTCAAAGCATACATCTGTCTATTCATTTGTTTCACGACGCGTGCCGTTCATTTAGAGCTTGTCAGTGATCTCTCTTCAAACGCTTATTTACTTGCTCTCAAACGATTTATTTCACGCCGAGGGAAACCGGCAGAAATATTTTCAGATAATGGAAAGAATTTTGTAGGCGTAATGAATGAATTTAAAAATTTCCTTCATGATTGTTCAGATCATATCAAAGAATACGCAATATCTCAAGGTATTAAATTTAAAATGAACCCTCCCTACGCAAGTCATTTTGGTGGTTTATGGGAGGCCGGTGTAAAGAGTTGTAAGCATCATTTAAGGCGTGTAGTGGGCAATGCACATTTGACGTTCGAGGAGTTTAGCACGGTTTTGGCCGAGGTCGAAGCTATGCTTAACTCCCGGCCCCTAACCCCACTCTCCTCCGATCCAAACGATTTCCTACCTCTTAGTCCTGGACATTTTTTGGTTGGCCGTCAACTGACTACTCCTGTCTGCGCTGACCTGAGCACCACGTCATCTTCGAGGTTGAACCGCTACCAGAAGGTGGAACAAATACGCCAGCACTTTTGGGAACGATGGTCAAAAGAGTATGTGTCCGAGCTTCAGGAAAGGGTGAAATGGAAAAAAGGAAATGACGAACTTAAGAAGGATACCCTTGTCATAATTAAAGACGACAACCAACCGCCCCTCAAGTGGAGCTTAGGGCGGATCATCGAGGTGTTTCCTGGGAAAGATGGAGTAGCAAGGGTAGCCAGCATCAAGACAGCCAACAGCGTAGTACGTCGAGCATTTTCGAAGATTTGTCCACTGCCACTGCTTGATGATTAGAGAAGGAGCAGCCAGCTACCACGGTGATTGAAAGCAGTCAACCCTTTCAAGGCGGGGGAGAATGTTGGCGCTTCGTAGAACGGAACGTAGAACGATCACGTCATGAAGAACCAATGGGCATCTTTTATCGCGTGATAGACGACCAATAGCAGTGCTTGACTATATTCGGTTAATCATTTTTTAATTTTGTACTTGTGAACATTACATACAACTTTGGAGATACATACCGCATCTTTTATTGAAAAGCTTCCTAATCCGACATGTGTAATAACACGAACTTACCTTGTGAAGTTCGATTCTAATTATACGAATATCGCGACCGAAGATGATTACCTACCTACTCCCACCAAACCCAGGACCCAGAATCATACCAAAAATAAACAAATAAATAAGTCCTCTAAAATTAATGGCAAGCGGGTCTAGCTAGAGAGGGCTCAGTGGGTGAATGAGCGAGACAGAAATATGAAATTTTGTTTCTTTTTATAGTTGGAAACTTTAAACAGTGTGACAAGGACAGCACCATTACTACGTCTGCTGCATGTAATAAATGGTAATCATCTTCGGTCGCGATATTCGTATAATTAGAATCGAACTTCACAAGGTAAGTTCGTTTAATTCTAAAGTATACCAGAAACTTATAGATCGGGGGCCTATATACCTGCCTCCTGTTTGGGTACCTTATTTCATTTTAATGTTTGATGCGGTTTTTTCATCGTTTCCTTTCTTTATTTTAGATTGTTGCAATATAGTACCTTAAATTTAAGAAAATCCTAGAGAATGCTCAGCATTAGCGAACATTTAAGTAGAACCAATAGTTTTTGCGAATTTATCATTTATTGGTTAATAAGCTGCAGAAAACCTAGTAAGAAGGTAAGATGTCGAACACTTGCACCCTGGATAAAAAATTATCTACGGAAAATCGTCATAGACACTTTAATATTTATCGCGCATAGTACGCAAGTTTAGTATAGTCTATGGCTGGAGTGCTACTTTCAATGTTTTTAATTTATCAAATATTGTGGCAAAGGAGTTTAATATTTAAGTTCTAGGGGCAATGAGTATTTAATTATTTACCTAAAAGTACTTAATACTTCAAGTGTTAATATGATAAGTTTAAATATATGTTTAAATATAAACATATATTTTAATAATCACTGTTTTGATTTATTTATTTTATTTTATTTTTGACTCTAAACATTTGCATGTAATAAATGGTAATCATCTTCGGGAGCTATAAGAAGTATAATTTAGAATTAAACGAACTTACCTTGTGAAGTTCGATTCTAATTATACGAATATCGCGATCGAAGATGATTACCTACCTACTCCCACCCAACCCAGGTCCCAGAATCATGCCAAAAATAAACAAATAAATAAGTCCTCTAAAATTAATGGCAAGCGGGTTGAGCTAGAGGGCTCAGTGGGTGAATGAGCGAGACAGGAATATAAAATTTTGTTTCTTTTTATAGTTGGAAACTTTAAACAGTATGACAAGGACAGCACCATTACTACGTCTGCTGCATGTAATAAATGGTAATCATCTTCGGTCGCGATATTCGTATAATTAGAATCGAACTTCACAAGTTAAGTTCGTTTAATTCTAAATTATTGAAACAACTTTTTTTAAATAATATGGATTTCAAAGTGAGATGGATTGTATCAAAAACCGTAGTGGTGGATTGTAATGCAGTGCACTACATATTAATTAACTATTCTTTGGAAATTTACTCCTAACCTACCCAAACAAGGGTAATAGGGTAGGGTTTCAAGGATAATATTTCTAGTTGTGTTATCTAACCATTATTACCGCTTTCATGTTGTTATCACCCAGGCTGAGGTTTGTATGAAATAGTATCAGTCACTGAAATATGTAATATTAAACTAGAATTGCAATTGTTTTAGTGTTTCGCAAATCATACAAAGTAATGTTTTATGCCTAGCTCATTTGTCAAAATGCACCAATAATTTTGTACTTACGTGTCGGAAGTAGGTAGATCCACATGTCGCGCGAATCTAGATTTGTCCCTTTCGCACATACTGATTTTCAATTTCAAACGGATGAGTGCGTAGTGAAGTAATAACTTTCGCGTGTAATATTTTGTTTTATGATTTTTATGGCTTACGCATAAGGTATACTTTGGTTTGATTTGCCTGAATTTAGAAACAAAATTTCGCTAAGTTCGGCAACGTTGCATACAATAAGAGTTATCAGAGTTCTTTGACCTGGCAGTGATAGTGTATTACTAAATACAGCATGTAGAAAATGTTTCAAATGAAAAAGTAATCATGTGGCTAAACTATTGAATATATTTGAATGATTTTTTTTTATGGTGCTTATTGGTGTAATAATACATTCAATGTTAAATTTATTGTCGCATTGACAGCACCACCATGTATACTTTTCTGTTTATTGGTTGAGAGCAGTTTGTCCACCTTGTTTTTTCATAAACCTTGTGTAGTATCTGGGTAATTCTCATCAAATTTCGAAATTTGATTCCCGAGCCATTAGTGCCGAGTGATATGCATTAACTACATAAGTCTTTTTTTCATTTGAATGTACGCTGTCTATACCGCTATTGTTTAAAAAGAAAACGTCTTTCCTCTAAAGAAAAAAAAGATATGGCTCCTTTTTTACCGTGCAAATCATTCCCTCACCTTGTCCCTTAGTTCAAAAATATTACTAAAATGCCTTTTTATCTGAAATATATCAATATTCGTAATAATAAAATTATGCAAATATATTAGATAGATGTTTGTTATTGTCTATAAAAGCTTCCATCTTACAACAACGAATTTATAAAAACAATAATTCGATTTTAAATATGTCCCGCCAAATAAAATCATTCCTTCATCCTATTACGAATATTCGATTTCTGAACGTGTCAAACGATATTTAGGAACGCAACCTTAAGTTTTTAGTACCTGGCAACACTCTCAAATGATTCAAGATGGCGATTTCTTCTTAACCGCAGGTGAGTTCGTATAAAAAAATATTTTGTGAAAAATTGTTAAAAGTTAAATTTATGACGATCATTACCTCACGTTATATGAATGTATTAAGCATTTTAATATCTATCATTAAAATTTGTTGGTTTTATGCGTTTTTGGGAGTAAAATACATATTCGAAATGAAACAAGCAAATTGAGGTTATGTGTCGGTTTTGTTGTAGCTTAAGTTAAAATTCGTCATTCCCTCACAGTCATTCCCCCACTGCATTTAGGAGTGAGGGAATGACGGCCGTGTGAGGGAATGATTTATCCAGTATTTTGCGGTTTTTTTAGATTTTTTATTTATTTCTTGCAACTTGTATTTCACGGTATTTAATTTAAAACAGGTGCATGTATGTGGAAGCAAAATGGCACGACAAAAGAAGTTGAGTGATGCAGAAAAAAAAAAAAAAAAGAAAGAGTATGATAGAAAAAGGCGAGAAAAAATGAAAAATAATACTGAATCTTTAGAAAAACTGCGGGAAAAAGAAAGATTAAAATATTTAAAGAAAAAAGAGAAAGGTCAAGTTAAACCAGTTATTAATATGAATGCTAGAGAACTTAGACGAAAGCGAAAACAATGGAAAGAAAATAATAAAGTGTATGGGATTAATAAAGCCATAGCACACCAAAATTTACAAAGAATAATTGATGATACACCTCCGCCAAGTCCAGTATCAGTTGTGCAGCAAATTAGAGAAGATGTAGCTGCTCGAAATAGACGACAGATGCGAAGGCGACGAGCTATTTTGTATGCAAAGATTGCAAATTTGGAAAAAAATTTGAAGAATGCAGTGAAGTTAAGCGAAAA
The DNA here is from genome assembly GCA_947347705.1 of Nymphula nitidulata. Classification (NCBI taxonomy): domain Eukaryota; kingdom Metazoa; phylum Arthropoda; class Insecta; order Lepidoptera; family Crambidae; genus Nymphula; species Nymphula nitidulata. The sequence continues at coordinate 17,239,985 of OX374636.1, forward strand.
ATATAAGAAGAGATATTTGAGAATGAAAACAAAAAAAACTGACCTCGAATCGCCTGGAACTAAAGTAGATGCGCTTCTAAAGAATGTAAACGTTCCTGAGAGTGTGAAGAAGAAATTACTTTTTGGAGAAGCGTTAACAAGAGATCTAGAGACTAGTTACAAAGATCTTGGAAAGAAACATGAAAAAAAGAAAAAATATTACGAAATGTTAAAATTGAAATCATTGCAGAAATATAAGTTACTTCATGCATCGAAACCTTTTTTTAAACATGATACTTTCAAAAGACAAAAGCTTCGAAAAATAAGCGATAAAATGATGAAGGTAAAGGACGATGTAATTAAATTTTTGGAGAAAGATGAAAACTCAAGGATGTGCCCGGGGAAAAAAGACTATCTTAAATCAAAAAATAGTAAAACTAAACAAAAGCGTGTTTTATATGATACACTTCAAAATTTACACAAAAAGTTTTTAAGCACGGTCAATTATAATATAAGCTTATCAACCTTTTGCAGATTCAGACCCTTTTGGGTTACTTGGCAAAACATGAATACCCGAAATACTTGTCAATGCATACAGCATGCCAATATTCAATTGATGATATCTAAATTGCATGAAGTCAAAGCATTGAAATTTCGTAACGTGACTTCAATTTTAGCGACAATAACCTGCGATGTGCATTCCACAAAATGTCTATTCAGGGAATGTTCAACCTGCAAGGAACGCTCTTTGGAATACTATTTACCAATGCCTAATCAGTTTTTGACTTATCAACAATGGATTTATGAAGTCAGTTCATTTGAAAAGGATGGGAAAAAAAAGACAGTTCGTAAACCCGTGAAGAAAGAGTATAGGGTTAAATTGAAATTGCTTGTTCAAAGTCTGGAAGCAGCATTACCACTTTTTTTTTCACATATTGGCACTATAGCACATCAATATCAGGCCATTCAACATATAAAGAAAAAAATAACAATAAACGACATTTTAATTCATGTAGATTACAGTGAAAACTATTGCTGTAAGTATAATGAGGAAATACAAGCTGTCCACTTTGGTGGAGGAAGGAAGCAGATAACAATGCATACAGGAGTGCTTTACTTGCGCAAGGATAATGCAATCAAACCTGTATCCTTTTGTTCTCTCTCTAGTGACAATAGACATGACACAATGGCTGTTTGGGCTCACTTGAAACCCATATTTGAGTGGATAAAAACACAACATTTACCTATTTCCCGATTACATATGTTGAGTGATGGGCCTGTTAATCAATACAAAAATAAATTTATGTTCGAAATGGTGTGTCGCCATCTAAAAGATCTCTATCCAGAAATCACATACTTTTCATGGCATTATTCTGAACCCGGGCACGGTAAGGGAGCGCCTGACGGTGTCGGTGGAACCCTGAAACGGACAGCTGATAAAGTCGTGGCAGAAGGCCATGATATCGTAGACCTGAATTCATTGAAACCTATCCTTCAATCCAGGTGTCCTTCTATTTTATTGTTTGAAGTTACCACAGCAGATATTTCGCTGATGGATGATCTCATAAAACAGTCCAAGACTATTCCTACTTTCCGGGGAACACAAAAAATACGCCAGTTCGTATTTTTTCACAACACCTTACAGTGCAGAAGACTTTCATGCATAGATTGCGAAGAAGTTTGTACCCACTATCATTTGTGGTATTTTCAACAACAGCGCAGTAATCGATTTACTAAGAGGCGTAGCAAATCCCCTCAAAAGTATATGGAATTGGATATAATGAAGGATAATTACCAACTGTCTTCAGCGTCGTCTTCGCGCATTCAAGATCATACTAAAATGTTAAAAGAAAATGATACAATTGATTTAGAAAATGAGGGATCTACTGTTGTCTCCGACAGTGATAAGAATGTTACCATTGGAGATCATGTCCTGATAAAATGGGGCACGTCAAAGTATCCCGGAGAAGTTCTATCTGTTTTTGAAGATGGTTTGATGGTTAGGTGTATGAAGCAAGGTGTGAAGTTTTGGAGATGGCCTAATATTAAAGATGAGCAATTATATAAATCGGAAGATGTGATACAGAAAATAAAGCCGCCAAAGTTAGTTAAAAGGGGGAATTACGTTATTACAGAGTTAGATGACTCTACAAGCGATGTTAAAATTAAGATTGAATAACTCATTGATCTCAAAGACCAAAAAACTCTATGAAAAGACTTATTTAGGTTAATATTAATAATAATTAATGCTTAATAAATAAATATGAAGATGTTTTAATTTAAGTTTTGGAGAAGTGCTAAGTACAAAGTTTAAAAATAAATAGTAATAAGTATTGAAAAGTTAAAAACATTTGTTACCTCTATAGTGAGTAGTACTCGTATATTTGTTATTTTTTTCTGGGTTTATATTATATTTATGTTGATCATTTTCTATAAGTACAAAATATTGTTTATGTTCTATAAGTACGAAGTTATGAGTTGATTTTCTTTAGAATATGATATTTCATTGTTTGATATATATTAATAAAAAATATATAATTTCTTTCATTCGTACATGTTGTTTTTTTACTATAATATAATAATAAAACATTCCCTCACTCCGTTAATCATTCCCTCATTTCTTCATTTTTTTAAACCTCATTTTATATAGGTTATATACAAAAATATGGAAGACCAATACCCCTGGACAGATCTCTAAAAGCAACTTTTCTGATCTCCGCGAAAAAATATCTAAGTTTATAAAAAAAAAAAAAAAAATTCAATAATATCCCAAATTTCGAGATTTCATAAGAAATACCCATCTATGTAACACTGATTTAGGTATATTGTGTCTATCTGCACAGAAAAAAAGGATTTCTTTATTATAGTAAACCAATAATCTTGAAATATTTTATTGATATAAAAAAAGTTGACTTGTTTTTAGTTTATTTCATTTAAAGTAAAAATCTGTTGTTCTTGCGCTAAGATAAATTTTGTCTCAGAATATTTCGTAAAATCAAGAATAATGTTCTTCAAATGATATGTTCTGCTTTTGTTTTGAGATAAACCAATTTATTTGCTTCAACATATTTTAATATTATCGAACTAAAGAATGTTTCACTTAATACAAGCAACAATGTTTTGGTTTTGACAAAATAGTTTATTCATACCAAGATTTATTCGGAGTCTTCACCCGAGTATCAGTGTGTCTTAAATCAACGATATTGAGTTATCAAACTGAAAACCGGCCTCTCAGATGAAGCAAAACGATTTTGTTTTAACATTATTATTCTTAGTCGGAGAAACTTTACTGCTTGAGTTTAGAGTAATTTTGGTCTTAATTTAAAGAAATGAATTTTCTAAACAAAACTGAAGTGCAATTGGTACAAGCGTGAACTCTCACTTCAAAACTTAATTTTCTTTTGCCGACTCATATTTTCTTAAACTGGCAACACCAAACAATTTATCATTCGTCGTATTCGTTTCTAGCGTAACGTCTGTCTGTTGCCAAACGTAAGTTTTTATTAATTTCATTATAATTTACTTAAAACAGAGGTGAGAAGGTACACAAACTATTATACAAACAACTCCTAGCTACTCAATAGACAGTGAACTAATAGGTATTGCGATTACTGTAACATAGCACAAATGTTACAATGGACGGTAAAAATATCGAAGAACTTCTAACAACGTGGGAAATTTCCGAGGATATACGGCACAATTTCATTTGTCAGTACCTACCTATCTAGTGATTACACATTAAATGTTGGTAGTCTAAGTGCTATGTTGCTGAATTTTTGGTGATAAAATGATAACGGTGGATGGGTTAACGACGATGTCCAAAGGCGTCTTCTTCTCAAGTACAAGGTTTGTGATACGAAATTATACCACCCCACCAAAGAATTTGCAAACCTATTATACTAATAGGTTACATCTGCCCCTCGCCTACCTACCAGCCAGACGTTAACCCAAGAACATGGTGCCGCATCACATATAACGTCACGTAGGTACATACATACCATAATGTACACATGTATGCACGCGCACAAATATATTATATCTATCTATCCAATGTATACGTAATATGTTACTGTTAGTACGGTACATTCAAGCTATACCTAGTAGTTAATATTTATACCCATAGATGGCGCTGTGCCGTGAGTAGTGTTAGTTCTACATGGCGATGTTGAGAGTTTTGTTTTGTATTATATAAGGTCTAAGAATTTTAATTAGCTATCTTCTTCAAAATTATTCCTTAATTCATCTTTATATGAAAAATATATGTCTTTGCTAAAGAATTCATTTCACATTTATTGTTAGGCCATCCATTTCTTATATAAAACAAAATTGACTGTAATTCAGAATCCTGTTTTGTTTCTTGCACAATTAATTTTAACTTTTGATTGTAACGTTGCACGTACATGAATGCCTAATATATATTTAAAAACTAAACTTATAGACAATTTCATTAACATTATATACAATTTTACAAACATTTCTACTTTATTAATAAAATTAAATACATAAATATTGAAAATAAACATTAACTAACGTAACTATTAAATCACTATTATAAAAATAAACGAAAACATAATATTTACAAATCCTTAACAAAAATTAAATACGAATATAATTGTCAAACTTGATGTGTGACTTCTTGTACTTAATACTCGTCGCTATTGTTTGCAAGCCGGTTTGCGTGGAGCTCGCTCGGCCACTCGGTCCGCTGAGAGCGACAGACCAACAACAGATAGCTATAGGCAAAGACGTTTTCTGTGTGAGACTTTATATCGTCAAATCTTTCTATCTGATATAGTTATTTTCTGTTTTTTTTAAATATTCAAAGTACATCTTAAACGTACATTAAACTTAGTGTGTTACTTTCTCCCCAATTGGGGTTCGACGTACGGAGTTACATTCGACGTCCGGAGTTACATTCTACGTACGGAGTCAAACCCGAAGACCCTACTACCTACGTTCTTCGAGGAAGGTCGTCGTAACCTACGTCGGTGCACCACACACAGCCATCGAGCTGAACATCTTCCCCAACGCAGCCACACCTCTGCCTACCTACCCGTCGTGCGTGCCCTCGCCGAACAACACCAGGGAATAGGGAAGTACCGATCTGCGAGGCACAAATTAAGCGGGCATAACTCCCACGACCCAACTTTTTTTTTAAGAAAAATTATTTTTTTCTTTTAAATATATAATTTTTTTTTGCTGATGCGTGGGCCTTTTTATTATAAACCGTGTCCCCCGTCACATGATCACTAACTTTAAATTTTTGGAATACCATAGCTACATATGTTTCAATTTCTTCATCATTACTACTAAGATTCTCTGTCAAATATGATCTACTTAAATGATCAGCTACTACCAACTCTCTACCAGGTTTGTAAACTACTTTGAAATCATAGGAATGTAAAGCTAATTTGATTCTTTGTAATCTAGGAGGGCATTTGTTCATTGGTTTCATAAATATTGATACAAGGGGCTTATGATCTGATTCAACAATAAATTTTTGAGCATATAAATATTGATAAAATTTTTTACAACCAAAAAGTATGGCAAGACTTTCTTTTTCAATCTGACTGTACATTTGTTCAGTGCTTGTTAATGACCAAGAACCATATGCTACAGGTTTGCCGTCCTGTAAAAGAACAGCACCTAAACCATCCTTTGAAACGTCCACACTTAAAGTAATAGGTTTATTTATATCAAAATAGGTCAAAATTGGTGGTTGACTTAGCATTGTTTTCAACTTATCATAAGTTGATTGGTGTGATGTATTCCATAAAAATGATATATCTTTCTTAAGTAATTCCCTTAATGGGGCTGTAATATCTGAATATTTTTTTATGAATTTGGAAACATAATTAGTCATACCTAGAAACCTCATCAATTCTTTTTTATTCTCAGGATTTTTAAAATTCTTTATTGCTTTAATTCTGTCTGGGTCTACTTCTATCCCCTTACCTGATAAAATGTGACCTAGATACTTTACTTTATCCACTTTAATTTGACATTTATCTTTATTTAACTTTATATTATATTCTCTGGCTCTATCAAGTACTTTTGTTAATATTAAATTATGGTTAGTCTCTGTATCTGAATAAATCAAAATATCGTCGATGAATATTACTACTCCTTGAATGTCAGAAAATATCTGTGTAAATAATTTATGGAATACCTCAGCACTAGAATTTAATCCGTAAGGTAAACGATTAAACATATAACGTCCATATGGTGTGTTAAATGTAGTGAGCTCCCTAGACTCATTAGCTAAACTTACTTGCCAAAACCCTTTATGGGCATCAAGAGTGGTAAATATTTTAGATCCTTTTAATTTACTCGTAATCTCTTCTAATGTTGGTAACATACAGTGTTCTCTTAAAATTTGACAATTAAGATGTTGAGGGTCTAAACATACCCTAATATCTCCATTTGGCTTTGCAACAGTTACTAATGAATTTACATATTCTGTTGGACCTTCCACTTTACTAATAATACCGTTTTTAGTCATATTTTCTAGCTCATTCTTTAATTTTGGCATTAACTTAAATGGCACATGTCTGCACGGCTCTATTTTACCAACAGCATCCGACTTTAGTTTAATTTTATACTCATGCCCTTTTATTTTTCCTATACCTCTGAATAAATCCTCATATTGTACAAAAATATCATTAGTGTATGTAATTTTAGAAATTCTTTGGATCAAATTATATTTCAATATAGTAGGTAACCCTAATACAGGCTGACATTTGTCTCTGCATACTTCAAATTCAATTATTTCCATGCAATTATTACCTATCTGACATTTTTCTAATATTTTACCAATAGTTGCAATCTTAGTACCATCATAATTACATAATTTTAGCTTTGAAGACACAAATTCCGTTAAATTTAACATTTGACAATCTAATTTTGAAATGACATTGCACTGTGCACCAGTGTCTAATTTTACATTTAAAGTTTTATTATTTTTCACAAATTTAATATTTTCAAACCATGATCTACTGTCATTCTGATGTATACTACTAATCTGAACTAAACCCATTGATACATTTTGAAAATTATTAGTTAATTCGTCATCACTCATATTATTTTCTATACAATTCACTGACCTGAGTTTACTTTTACAGAATGATGAATAATGGCCATACCTTTTGCACTTCAGACACTTTTTATTATACGCCGGACAATTCATTATGGGATGATGACTTCCACATCTTTGGCAAGTGACACCTCCTCTTCTGTGATTGTTGTAGGACTTGCTACTACCACTAGGTTCTATTTTCCTCTCATGTGTGTATTTATCACTACCTTGTGAATATTTCTTCTTAATGTTATGTACCTCCATCTCGCTTTGAAATTTTTGTGACTGTTCATTTACTAATTCTGCAGACTTACATATTAGTATACACTTCTCCAAAGTTAAATCGGTTTCTCTTAGTAACCGGTCTCTCAGTTTATTATCTACCAGGCCAGCTACAATTCTGTCTCTGATTAGTCTATTTTTCAATTCCCCAAAATTACATTCTGATGCCAATATTTTAAGCTCTGTTACATAAGCATCTATTTTTTCATTGATTTTTTGGTTTCGTGTGAAAAAAATATGTGAGTTAACACATTCATTCCTAATTGGCAAAAAATAATTATTAAATTGGTTGACCGCTTTGTCATAATCGTTTTTGTCATCTTCCGACAAATTCAATGTGTTATAAATTTCTACGCATTGTTCGCCCATGCAATGCATTAATATCGCCACTTGAACATCTCCTTCTTTTTTAACTATTCCAGAAGCTTTTCTATAAATGTTACATACTTGCATCCATTTTTTGTATGCTTCGGCGGCTAAAGTTGTGAGTGGTTGCGGGGGTTTTAATCCCGATATATTGTTCGCATCCATGCTTGCAGTTAATTATTTATCTGTTTTCTCACCTATTTTCTTGCATTAACGCAGCGCCATGTTGTGTTTCATAGAAACTCATTTAAGTTGAATAATAACTTTTATTATAAATGCAACATGTAGTACAGCTAGAGACATTCACAGAGAGAGATCCTTCCTTCCACAATCCACATCATAGATAAAGGCAACAGTAACTGTATCATACAGCCATACCTTATATAACACATATCATCATGAAAAAACTTGAAATTAAAAAAAACATACAGACAAATTGATAACCTCCTCCTTTTTTTGAAGTCGGTTAAAAACAAAGAACTGACTCAAGAGAGATGTTTGTCTCAAAGCTTGTTCGAAGAATTGTCGGATTGTAATCCTGGCTTCATCAAGGAACCGTCATTTATAGGCCATAGTCCAAACAGCACAGGCAGAAAAACTAATTTTAAAAGTACAAAAAAATTAAAAAAATACATTCGTTTAAATAAATTCATTAATGATACTAAAAAAAACAATCAATAGTCATAATACAATAAAAAATAGAAAAGTATTCCGAATGGAACGTTTAAGCTTAATTGAAACTTTAACAAAATAAAATAAATTCAAACCAAAATGAGAATAATTTCATGGAGTACGTATATAAAAAAATTTGATTTTAAGATTGAGTCTCTGGAGCAAACATTAAAAAATATGTTGCTAAATATTGAAAGTTTATCCCACAAGCAATTAAATTACCAGATATTAGCTTCAAATGAAATAGAAGACTTGTGCAATTATAATGCAGAGCGGTTTGAGTTTGTGCACCTGCATAGGGCATAAAAGTAACAAGCATGAACAACCTTTAAGTTCATCGATAAAACAACAAAGAAATCTTAATTCATGTACTGACCTTGATGAAGTTAGGAGCTTTGAAAACTCTGAATGTGACAACATTTTTTTTATGTTTAGCGATGAAATAGGTAAAAATATGGGTCAAATATTACATAAACACAAAGGTAAATTAGTAACTAAGTACTGTATGCCGGGTACCGGTTACCAACAAATTCTTGAAAGAGTAACTTCTAAGGCATACCCAACTATTTCTATTATAATTATTTTTATTGGCAGAAGGAGAAATGCTAGCTCAAATATAATAAAAAAGTATTGTAAAAGTTTGACAAACCTAGAAGTCCAAAATATAAATTTACTCACTTTACCCTACAGCATTTCACTGACAAATGCTGAAAATGAATATAGATATACCTAAATGAAATAATAAAATGCACACAATGGAATATTACAATAAGAAAATTAACACAGTTGACTCTAGGTGGTAGACCCATATGTAGGGTCGCCTGGGTAGGTACCACCGCCTTTCTTATTTAAGCCGTAAAACAGTTCGCTGCGTTTAGGATTGAAGGGAAAGGTAGCCAGTGTAATTACTGGGCATGGACGGCATTTCATCTTAGGCCTCAGGATGACAACGCACCTGCCATATCAAGTGCTTTTCCTTGTTATTGCAGGTGTCTATAGGCGGCGGTAACCGCTTATCACCAGGTGGGCCGTCAGCTTGTTTGTCATCTAGTTGTATCTACTACCGCGATCTACTACTGAAAAAGAAGCTTTACAAAAGGTATATGAGGAAAAGATGAAGAAAAAAAAGATAACAAAATCAAAGTAAAAGGGGAACAGGAAAGGCAACAAAAAATAAAACCGGAGTTGACAGAGCTAAATCAGAATCTGAATCAGAAGAGTGGTATTGTCTGGTATGTGGTGAAGCTTACACAGATTCAAATAAAGAAGATTGGGTATAGTGTATCATTTGTAAGATGTGGGCACATGTAGAATGCGTTACAGGAGACACTATATCTGTTATTTGTATTAATTGTAGCTCAGATGAAGACTGAATTTAATTATATGAAACCCACAAAATGTTGATTCTTATATAGTGTGTTAGGGATCGGACTACTGATACTTTACCAACGTGTTGTATGTTAAATTTTATCGACAAAAGACAATAAAAAGGGGGGTCGCACCCCTCACTCCTATAAATTGGAGCCATTTTAAAATTTCATTGGTAAAGTATCACAACAACAACACGTTGGTAAAGTATCGGTAGTCCGTTCCCTAACACACTGTATAAGTACAATACTTTGTTAGATAGATATTAAAAAGAGATAATTACGAAGCATACCTAAGATATAAATAATTTAATTACTTAATATAAGGAGTGTTTAGCAAAATAAAACTGTTAATTACTTAATTTTTAGGTGTTGATTACTTAAAAAGTATATTTGAGTTCATTTTTGATAAGAATTACATAATACTTACTTTAGAAAGATGTCAATTTTGTTAAAAATTTGTCGTTACTACTTGCCTTGCTTGTTACAACTTGCCCCAAGCACGAGTTAAGTTGTAACACCGCACTTCTTCTAGAAAATAATTGATTGAAAATAATAACTTATAGTTATGGTATTATTTTTACTTGATTTGGTAGGGGAAGAGTTACAGCATCCATCCATCTTTATTTAGTAGCAATTTAATCAATAGATCTCAAGATATATTAGTTTTCATGAAAACTGTTACAACAAGCCCCTCGCTCCCCTACATAAAATCACTGATTTGACATACCAGCTTGAGCTCCAATTTTCTTATAACATTTAGACCATAGACGTTGGGGTGAATCATTGTTAAAATCAAATGATTTTACAGCACATCGATTTGATGAAATCATGTGTATAATGGAACGGTTGTCTTTTAAAAATGTTCTTGATTTCAGTAATCGAAGCAATATGTTACCAGACATGTGTCATTATTAGTTAGGACTGTCTCCAGATCAATTTCATCAATTACTACTTATTTTAAATTTTTAAATAAAATTGAGAACTGGTGACAGCAACGAGTGATTGGCAACTCTGTTTAAAATACCCGATCTACATTAGAACGGTACTTGAACAAATATAGAGAATACCTAATTGATTTATTATTACCTCAATATTTAGGTTTTAATCACACGAGTGTACAAAAAAGTAGCAGCATGGAATAAAATTATTGCTGAGGAGTTATTTTTAAATACAGAATTAGCCCCAGAAACAAAACCAGCGATAGTTATGTGTGATGCCACCTACATTTTTATACAAAGTAGTAGTACGTACCTACGGGGAGTACCTACTAGGAGTTTCAAAAAAATACCTAGCTTACAAAAGCTAGATAATCTAGTACAATATTTTAAGCTTGTCTGCTGCGACGGCCATAAAATATATTGAATTGCATGGGTCTATTTAAATCGACCATGAATGATTAGATTTAAACAGAGAAGATGGAAATCTTTCATCATTTTTTCATGTTGGCGATATTTTAAATCCTGGATACTGAAATTGAGTGTCGTTATTGCTGAAATGGAGGCTTATGCGTTTAGAACACAAATGCCAAACTGTCAAAAAATGATTGAACCGCTGGGTAGTAGAGGCAGTGAATGGGAGAATAAAAACAGTTTTTAGGCTTTTTCTACACGTTTATATTAACGGAGTTGGCAGACATCTAATGGATGATTTAAAATAGCTTGTGCGCTATTAGGTAAATATCACAAGATCATTGAAGACCCACCAGAAGTAGCACTTTACGTGACTGTTGCAAAGGCCAGGCATTATTTCAAGCAATTGATGGAAATAACCCTTACCTAGATACATTTCCAAGACTATCCATCAATGATTCAAAACTGGACTGGGTATATCAGCAAGCAGTATCCTACTACGGTGAACATGTTAGGCAAATAGGCACTTACACTATAGGAATAAGCAATGAAGTGGATGAAGAAATTGTTGGAAAAATTTAGTAATCGTTGTATCCAAAGCCATAAAGTTATTTTTTTAATAATACTAAGCTACTCTGTATTGACTCTATACCTAGTTCTACTCTGTGGTTCTCTGTGTAAGAAAACAATTTTGCACTTTATGAAAAATCGAAAGCGAGTTTAAAATCCAAAGTTTAATTCTCGACTCAACAAAAATCCTCAACATGGTGGCAGAGCGTAGTTTAACAAAATAAAATTAAAAACAAGTGAGTGAAGTGACAAAAGCAAAACATTAAAACAAAATACGAAAATCAAAAAGGTTCCACAAAGATGGCCGATATAAATAATGAGATATAAAATTCGCGTTTCGGAAATGGAAGGGGTATTATAAACTTTCCAATGTTAGTTTGAAAAATGTTTAGGTTCATTCTTAAAGTTCAATAATAAATACTAAGAAGTTAACTTATATGACCTAGTTTTAAAGTTACTGATCCAACATTAAAAAAAATTTTTTTTAATCCAATTAATTTAATATTTTACACAAAGTTTCTGTTTAATATTGTTATTTTTTATATTTTTAGCTAGTTAGACTTTCTAGTTTTCAAATGACACTATTTTGAAGAAAATACACCGTGTACACGGTACTTATACGATGTTTTTTTCTGTTTATTTCTTAATAAAATTTTGTCTAATATCCGCACATTTCGTTTGATGAAGTGTAAAAATTAGCCATTGTATTAATAAAAAGTTTAAACCTAATAAGAATTATTAAAAATGGCTCAGAAGATTCCGAAAAGACGGATCAGTTGGATGCTCTCGGTATTATTATTATTATGTATAAATATAACAAATAAAGAATTAGATAATCTAACAACCTCTTTTGAAATATGCTGTCGCGTTACACCTACTCCCAGGAGGAGAATAGGCGTACAGATCAGTGGAGAAAACTGGAGAGATAAGAGGAAGGGAGGAAATAGGGAAAGCTCTATACTACAAAGATAAGAGAGAGGTTAGGTTAGCAACAATATGTACATTTATTTTAAAAACACAAATCTGTATACCTAGTGTCCCTAGGGGGTAGCACTCGCGACGAAGGGATAGAGCGGGGAAATGGGGGAAAAGGGTCCGGCACTCACTTATTATTAATTCGGCCCTCGCGATGGACCACCGGTGGTAGTACGAAAGGAATATATATAGGTCAGGGAGAGGGGTACGGAGTGTAGAGTACGAAGTCCAGATCCTAGCCCAGCAGCAGTGGCTGGGCGGAGCAGTCAGGCCGATCAGCTCAGCGGTATCGACGCCTTGGCGCCGCGGCCCAGTAGTGGTGGTGCTCACAGCACCCGGAGCTCAGGCGACGGGGTCCAGCAGCAGCATCCGGAGCCTCGTAGTCAGATGTATCTTCAGCCACAGGCGTTTATTCAAAGACGAAAGGTTACGCGGAGCCTTCTTGAGTCCCGGGCCAATGCCAAATGGCCCGGGAACGGCCAGCACCACAGTGCGTAGCGTGCGAGAGAAACTCGACGTCTGAACTCCAGTATCAGACGACCGACCTTATTTATACGGCCGTCGTTGACACATAATTTTGAAAAAGACAAAGAGAAAATCAGCCAAAATAAATGAATTACGAATTTAGAATTTCGAATAAAGACATATGCTGTTCTCTCGGTAGCCATACTAAAGAAAGAGATGGAAATATAATTACTAAAGGTGGGGACAGCCGGCTGAGATTCAAAAACAAAAGATTAAAATTACCTGGTTGAAATGGCATAGTCCGAGATTGAAATAAAATAATGAATTATTTTGTATGAAAATATTTACAAAATTAAAATTATGATAAAAATAAAAACAAACTACACAGTACAAAGCAAAATAAAAATATAAAGAGAATGCTTCCGAGAAAAAGCTTATTTTCTTTAAATTTATGAAGTTATTGCCAAAAAACACTTACTAACCAACAAACTTAAAAACTAACTTAAAGGTAAGCGACAGCAGGACGCTACATTATTCCCCCCCAAAGAGAAAAATTTACACTTATGTAAATTTTTTAAAAAGAATAGTACACGGCCTCAATTCTGAAAGGGGTGTGGCTCACACTCCATGGCTCACACTCCAGAACGCGCACTTGATAACAACGACCTAGGCTTATTTTTAAGGAAGTTGTCATCCGCTCCTTTGATTAAAACCCAATGTTTTAGCCTAACTATATACATATAATACAACACACAATGAAAAATGACCTATGGCTTATTTTTAGAGTAGTCAACCGCTCAAAAGTTCCCAGAGAACCAATTTCTCCCAAAAGAGATAAAGAGAGAAACAGAGATGCCCAGGAGAGCTTAGCTACTCTCCTAGACCCTAAAGCTAACTTAACCTACCAAATAAAAAACACCCATACAAACTCCCGAAATAAAATAAAAGTTAATAAGCCAAAAAGAAGAATAAAAAAACCTAAGCCGTACCTGCTGCCCCGATATATACAGATATTTACAACACAGTTATTAACAAAACAAAAATTTAAACACAACAAATTATCAGAAAACACAAATTTACAGTATAAAATAAAATCACGACTTAAAATCTTTTACATGCCACTTTCCTCTTGAACCATTCTGGTCTTCTAAAATATATACAAGTGGAGAAAGTTTATCTACAACTGTACACTTGACAAAACGAGGTGCTAACTTAGCGCTAAAATATGCTCCAGCATCACTCTGTACATAATTTCGACGCCAAAAAGGGTCGCCTACCGCAAACTCTCTAAAAGAATGCCTGAAATTATAGCGCTCAGAATTTTTTGTATGAGCGTTAAATAAAGCCACCTGTACCTTATCAAAGAATTTAGAAAGATGACCTAAATTATTAGCATAAATATTACGAGGCATGAAGGTGATCTCGTCAAGGTCAGCAGTTGGTGTATAAAGCGTCCCAGAAACTATAATTTCCCGTCCAAAAACTAAAAAGTTAGGAGAATATCCCGTGGATAAATTTACTTCACTGTTCATCGCACTTTGGACCTTTGTCAGATGTTTTTCCCAAGACCGGTGATCTTCGCCCACCAAAGCAGCCAGAGCAGTTACAATTGTACGGTTATACCTTTCGGTAAGGTTAACCTGTGGACAATAACGCGGAGTAAAAGAAATAAAAGGAATGTTATAGCGGGATAGCAAATTTTGAAACAAGTGAGACTGAAACTGAGAGCCATTGTCTATTATAATAGTTTGTGGGACACCGTAAGTTAAAAAAACAGAATTTTCCAAGTGAAAAATAATAGCATCAGCTGTTGCTTTTTTAAGGGGGAAAATCAATGAATACTTCGTGAAACAACAGTTTATGACTAAAATATATTGATTCCTCTGTCTTGTCATAGGGAAAGGTCCCATCAGATCTAAAGAAATCGTTTGAAAGGGTCTAGAGCAGACTTTGGGTTTCCCCATTGGACCATATGGGGAATGATTTAAATGTTTAAAAGCCAAACAAGTTTCGCAGGAAGAAATAAATTTAACAACATGTCTAAACATGCCAGACCAGTAATACAGAAGAGACAGTTTCTTAAAAGTTTTGAAGATACCGAAATGCGGATGAGAAGAATCACCATGAGCAGCTTTTATAAGATTATCTCTAAGGGAAGGAGGAGGCACCTCTTTCCACAGAAAGTCGTCATTTACAGAGTCGGAAGAACTAACACGACGATAAAGTTTCTCATCACGCATAATATAAAAAACCCCTCAAACGCCACGCACTCTGAATCAGAGTGTTGACATTTTGGCGCATAAACCGAGCACTCTGATTCAGAGCGTTGACCCCCGCTACCGTTCTTATCGCTATAGCGGCTGACTCACACTATTTACGCTGCTTTAACCTATGGGTAAAATGTAAAGGGAAAGACAAAGATAGCATAAAAGCCATTTCCGACCATTTTTCTCTGTGTTCAAATTATTCTAACCAATTATAAGTCAGTCAAATGTTCGCGCTTTTGACGACTTGGCGTCTGGTGAAGAAAATAGTGTAATTGGTAAAAATATAGTGTTTTATAAGTGAAACGTGATGAATATGTAAGTAATAAACACTTTTTAATACATTATTAATGTAATTTATAAAGTTTTCGTACTAAATTTGTAATTTTCGTTGCATGTAAGTACAATATCCCGCCGCACATAGGGGTATTTTAATTATCTACGCGGCCAAAAGTCAAAATAACAAAGTTAAAGAAATGCTACTGCATTCGACTACCTGAGGCAGGGGACACTTCAACGAACAATAGGCTGCCGTCCCGACCCCTCTCCCGTTGCGCGTTACCCGGCAAACTCAGTCGGTACTTGATCATCGAACTTTGTGTACGTGTCAGTTATCGGCGATTTTTAGAAAGTGTCAACATTGTGAGTTAAACTGCAGTTTACTGTGTTAATCTGGTGAAAAGAAGCAATGGATTCGGTGACTACAGGTATGTGGCAATCTAAACGTTATGTTTTTAATGCAATTTGATTCCGTTTGATATATTTTAAGTGGTCGAGAAGTAATGTCTAAAATGAGAAGATTTTTTTAAAGAAATTTATTTTTAAGGATGTATTTGTTTTAGTATCGGGGTAGATCCGGCTTTTTTGTTATTCATGTTTAAAAATGTAGGTTCTTAAGTAACGAATGGTATATAAATTAGCCGCGGAATAGCGCGGATACACTAAAGCAGAGTACTTTGATCTTTTACAGTCGAAATTAGGGAGATATTAATTTATGTTTAAATGTTGTTCTAGGTTCAGGGGGTACCTCTGGAGTGAGAATAGTGACTCGTAAATCACTCTTCGAAAAGATGAAGAACGAAAATTTACGTTGTTTAGAAGATAAGCTATGTTTTTTGAAAGACCACCTTTATACTCAAGACAACTTTACTGAATGTCAGTTAAATAAACTGAAACACAACTTTGCACATTTCAAATCTGAAATGAAGCAAAGGTGGATTAAATCGCACAAAAAAGAAGAGGTTTTCTTAAAAAACAACCATCTTTGGCTGGAAGGTACTTTCGAAATTCCAGTCACAACTACAAATCGTCAAGGTCGCCCTCGTAAATCATTTGGTGCATCTAGCGAAAGGAGCAAAAGAAGAAAAACTGAAGAGATCCGCTCCAATGTAGAAGATGGTGTTATAGTTCACGCAGCTCAAGTTGAATTAAGAAAATCGGGAAAACGTGATGCTTCTCGCATACTCCAAGATATAACAAGCTCTCCGACCCGTGCAACGAAGTACAAAAAAGCTTTCGATACCTCTAAGTGTGGAAAATCATCGCGTCTAACCCCCATGGAAGCTTTAAAAATGTTTATAGATGCAGATTTAACACGAGGACAGTATGAGGTTATAAGAAACACGAACAAGAAGTTTTTTCCGTGTTATAGCTTAATTCAAGAAGCCAAAAAGAAATGTTATCCTCCTCCAGAAGCGAGCACGGTAACGAGTACCTGCGCGGAGACCCAACTGCAACCATTAATTGATATAACTGTTAAGCGCTTATCGGAATTTTTAGAAGAAGTCTTATTGACAATAAAAGAGCAAGAGCGGAACACTTTGAAGTTGTTATGTAAATGGGGCTGTGACGGATCCCAACAAGCACAGTATAAACAAAAACATGACAATGAGGCTGACTCTGACGCAAATATTTTTCAAAGCAGCTTTGTACCTGTGCGACTTATTTGCAGCAAGGACAATCAAAAGGTGTTATGGGAAAATCCAACACCTTCATCTGCCCGATTTTGTCGTCCAATAAGATTTCGCTTCGTCAAAGAGACAACTGATATTACAAACGAAGAGATCAATTATGTTAAAAATTCTATTGATAATTTGGTTGCGACTGAGGTGAATATTGTCGGAAAAAAGTATTTGGTGCATTCCCAATTTGTAATGACAATGGTAGATGGAAAGGTTTGCAACGCAGCTTCTGGAACAACATCCACAAGTCGTTGCTATATTTGTGGGAAAACTTCCAAAGAATTTAACAATTTAAACGACCAAAAGAGAATTTCAAAGGATGCTACTGAATTCGGTCTTTCTATTTTACATGCGAGAATACGATTTTTTGAAAGCATTCTTCACCTTGCGTATAAATTGCCTGTGAAAAAGTACCGGCAGAGAAAATCAGAAGATGAAATACAGACCAGGTTTCGCAATGAAACTGGTTTATTAGTTGACATGCCGAAAGCAAACTTCGGAAACACTAATGATGGCAACACCAGGAGGAGATTTTTTGAAGATCCGAAACTATCCTCAGATATTACAGGAATAGACTACGAGTTAATATATAGGTTAAAAGTGATTTTGGAAACGATTTCAAGCGGATTCGAGATAAATTTAGAAAAATATGAAAAATATGCAGAAGAAACTGCTTGCTCATACGTGAAACTTTACCCCTGGCACCCAATGACACCCACACTGCACAAAGTACTTGTGCACGGATCAGACATAATAAAAAATGCATTGTTACCCATAGGGCAACTATCTGAAGAAGCAGCAGAAGCGCGCAACAAGCATTTTAGGTCATACAGACAGGATTACTCAAGAAAATTCTCTAGAGAGTCCTGTAACAGAGACATTTTGAATAGGCTACTTTTAAGCTCAGATCCCTTTTTTAGTGCCACAAGGGTAATAAAGAAAAATAAGAAGTCTTCTTTTCTTCCTGAAACATTGAATATGCTTGTATCTGCAACACCAAACCCAACAGACCCACTTCCATCAGAAAGTGAGGATGAGATAAACTGATTATTGATTGATTTAATAAATACTTATTTATTAAATCAATCAATAATTTATTAGTAAAATTAATAGAATCATATGTGTCATAATCATCATTATGTAATATTAGTGTAGGCGTGTGACCGAATCACATTTTTTTAATTTTTATTATTTTTTGTAGTTTTTTTCTATATTTATGAAAATTATAAAAAAAATAAACATTATTTATTGCTGTTTATATAACGCTTGTTTTATTTCCGTCATTAGCAACCCGAAAACCCAAACAAATATTTTTGGCCAGCTAAATTAACTAAATACCCCTCTGTGCGCCGTTCCTATACATTTTGATTTAGATTTAGACCATTAAATTTCTCTAAAATTAGCAAAATGTCTTCACTAACATCATTTACATACATTTCTCAACATGTTTTATACATTTAAATTGTAGAACTTCGATTATATTTTCCGTAAATAGTAAAAATAAAATTACGTGACCAATAGATGCCACATTGTGACGTCATCGCGGCCGCCGGTCCGCTATTTTATCTTGTGTGTTGATAAGTATAGACACTTTTTACGGATCACACTTGTGGGACATTTCTGGTTTGAATTACCTATTGATGGTTTTTTTTCCGTGTATTTTTTTTAGATTGTTTTTTTTGGATTTAAACTTAGTATTCTTCTTTTATTGGTTTTGCTCACATTTTTAAAATTTATAACTAGTGACGAATCGGCACCACACCCAAGTGGTGGAAGAGGTGGAAGAGCTGGACGTGGTGGTCGAGCTGGTCGAGGGGGCCGAGGGGTTCGAGGTGGGAGCGGCTCCCAGAGGCGTCCTAGAGGCAGAGGCGTCAGGGGGGCTAGAGGGGCAGCAGGGCCGCAACCGGTAGTGGAGCGTGGACGAGGTGGCCGTGCTCAACGAGCTCTAGGGCCGGATAGGCGACCTGGGCCCGCCTTAATCGAAGAGTGAGCTTTTACAATTTACTAATATTTTTTAATGTTATTTTACTAGCCCATATTCTCTGGATGTAATTTATCGAAAACGGTGTTCAGTGGCTCAGGATTAAAAACGAAACAAACATACAGACAGACCGTAACTTCGCATTATTATATTAGTGTAAAGAGGGTTCTCTGGATGTAATTTATCGAAAACGGTGTTCAGTGGCTCAGCATTAAAAACGAAACAAACATACAGACAGACCGTAACTTCGCATTATTATATTAGTGTAAAGAGGGTTCTCTGGATGTAATTTATCGAAAACGGTGTTCAGTGGCTCAGGATTAAAAACGAAACAAACATACAGACAGACCGTAACTTCGCATTATTATATTAGTGTAATGAGGGTTCTCTGGATGTAATTTATCGAAAACGGTATTCAGTGGCTCAGGATTAAAAACGAAACAAACATACAGACAGACCGTAACTTCGCATTATTATATTAGTGTTGTGTTGTTATTGTATTATTGTAAAGACGGAATTTCATGCGCTAAAAGGTGCCCTATGTCCTTTCTTTGTATGTAACCTATCTGAAGTGCCGAATTTAATCGCAAATGGCTCAGGATTAAAAATGAAATAACGAAATGTCGTTGCTCGGCTCGCGTGGATGTCGGTTATTGCGCTAAAATGTAGCCCATGTCCTTCCTCTGCATATAGAATATCGATATGCTGTATTTTAACTATATCGGTTCAGCGGTTCGGGACTTATAACGAAACAAACAAACATACAGACAGACCGTAACTTCGGATTAGGATATTATTGTAAATAAAATCAAATTGTTTTTCACTTCAGACTCAATATATACTCTGTGGAGGAGATGCCGATGGGACAGGGCCTAGAACGGCCCTTACACCCTAAGCAGCAGCGCGTCTGGCAACCGTAAGTAATGCTTATTATACTTGTACAAATAATTATTGTACGTATACAAACCAATGATAATTTCATTTTTCTATCCAGATCAACAACTAGTGCAGCCGTGGCCCCGCCACCACCACCACCAGCCGTGGCCCCTCCACCACCACCACCACCAGCCGTGGCCCCGCCACCACCACCACCAGCCGTGGCCCCGCCACCACCACCACCAGCCGTGGCCCCGCCACCACCCGCCGCCTCGTACCCGCCACCACCCGCCGCCTGGTACCCGCCACCACCCTCCGCCTGGTACCCGCCACCACCCGCCGCCTGGTACCCGCCACCACCCGCCATGGCCTCTCACGCCACTCTCATGCTACCACCCGCATCACCAAGAAAGAAAGAAAGAAAGAAAAAATATTTTATTTAAATAGGCCACAAAGAAGCACTTTTAAATCGTCAAAAAAAACACATTTTTACAACTATCACAAAAAAAATATTAACTAACAACGTCATAGTCTCTGTCTGTCTGTCATGTCTGAATTTACACCGGTTCCAAAAGTTGAACTACCGAGAAGATTCCGGCAACAAACTCGTGTAGTCACTCTTTTCAAAATAATATTCAAATACAATGTTTGTAGTTAAAAAAAAATATAACTTTTAGCAGTGCAGTGCCGCCCAGCGATAAAAATAATTAAAATTAGAAGAGAATCTATATCATCGTACCGACAAAGTAGGTACCCAATGTCAAAAGTATTATCGTTATTTTCAAGCTATCTGACAATGCACAATCACAAAATAGGTATACAGAGGTTAATAGTCATAATACTTACACGTAAATAAACTTAAAAACATTTTGGAATTTTAATGTTTCCACGCATTCTTATCATCTAAATATTCTTGGACCTTATAGTAGCCTTTTTTCATTAAAGTTTGTTTGATATATAACTTAAGTTTGTGAAAAGGCAGTTCAGTTACATTTGGCGGGACTTTGTTATAAATGTGTATACATTTCCCCATGAATGAGCGACTTGTCTTGTGAAGTCTAAAACTTGGAACAGCAAGTTTATTTTTATATCTAGTGTTTAAGTTATGAATATCACTATGTTTTGAAAAGGTATGTTTATATTTGTGAACATAAATTATGTTCTCATATATATATTGAGAAGCAATGGTCAAAATATTAATTTCTTTAAATAAATCTTTTAGTGAATCACGTGGCTTGAGTCCGTAAATAGCACGCACAGCCCTTTTTTGTAAAATAAAAATGTCTTCAATGTCGGCTGCTGTGCCCCACAATAACAAGCCATATGACATGACACTGTGGAAGTAACCAAAGTAAACAAGTCGTGCTGTTTCAACATCACACAAAGACCTAATTTTTTTAACAGCATAAGCAGCTGAACTAAGTCTTTTAGATAGGGACGAGATATGAGGATACCATTGTAAACGAGAATCTAACTTAATTCCCAAAAATACTGTAGAGTCAACACATTCAATAGTTTCTTCATTGATTTTAACATGAGTACTAACCTGCCTTACATTTGGTAAAGTAAATTTAATACACTTTGTTTTCTTTGAATTTAACAATAAATTATTATTTTCAAACCAGGATAGCACTTTTGAAATGGCATTATTTACATCCTCAAAGTCAGTTTTAGTTCGGTCTATTTTAAAAATTAGTGAGGTGTCATCTGCAAACAATACCGTCTCACACAATTTTTTTGAAAAGTAAGGGAGGTCGTTGATATAAATTAAAAAAAGCAATGGCCCTAATATCGAACCCTGAGGCACGCCCATAAGCACAGGCGCACCAGAAGACTCAGTTTTGTTTATAACAACTTTTTGAATTCTATTGGTCAAATAGGATTCAATAAGTTTTAATGAGTTTATTGATACACCATAATGTTTTAATTTACCCAATAATGTTTGATGATCAACACAGTCAAACGCCTTGGACAAGTCGCAGAAGATACCTAGAGCATCCTGCCGATTTTCCCAAGCATCAAATATGTGTTTTATAAGTGCAATTCCCGCGTCTGTAGTATTTTTTCCTTTAGTAAATCCGAACTGTCTGCTGTGAAGCAATTCATTTCTCGTAAAATGAGAAAGCAATTGGTTAAGAATAATTTTTTCAAAAATTTTGCTAAGAGTCGGCAAAATAGAAATGGGACGGAAATTTGTGGGGTCATTGCTATCTCCCGCCTTAAACAAAGGTATTATTTTACTTAATTTCATTTGATTGGGAAATACACCATCATCAATACATTTATTAAATATAAACGATAGTTGAGGAGATATAACATTTATTATAGAATTTATAACACTAACAGAAAAGCCCCATAAATCCTCAGTCTTTTTCATATTCAAAGACTTGAAAGCTTCTATGATCGTATTAACGTTAATTTCATGGAAATTGAAAGGAATATTGCACTTATGAACATTCGTCTCTATGAGAGCAAGTGCGCGTTTAGTACACGAATTCAATTCTTTTGTAATTTTAATAGGTATATTGGAAAAAAAAGTCTCGAAGGTATTTGCAACTCCATCATCTGTTTCTATAGTTTTTCCATTGACATTAATTTTAAAACACCTATTAGTAACTTTTGATTTACCACTTTCTTGATTTATAACTTTCCAAGTGGCTTTTATTTTATTATCAGATTTCTTAATTTTATTACTCAAAAAGTTCGCTTTGGCAGTATTACAAACCTTTTTAAAGATTTTGGAGTACTGTCTGACATAATCAATAAAAAATGGATCAGTGGAAGTCGACTTCTGATAGTAAGTTCAAATAATTTTCTTCTACTTATATAAATACCCGGAGTTGCCCAATCACTAAACTTCCTTTTAGAATGGTGCTGGAATGAACCTCAGAAAGTGGTCCAGCAATGCGCCAGAGCTTGTGGAAGACTGGGATGCAGAGCAAAGAAACATTCCATTTGACTTTAAAAGTACGGAAACTAGGAAAACATTAGGACTAAGGTGGAATTCACAGTCTGATACATTTACCTTCCATAACAGAACAACAAAGCACAGTAACCCGGGACAGTACACAAAGAGGGAGCTGCTGTCTGAAATATCAAAACTTTTTGATCCATTAGGATGGCTTTCTCCTATTAGCATTCGAGCCAAACTTTTATTTCAAAAGGCATGGATAACAGAAGTATCATGGGATGAAAAATTAACATCAGACATTCAGAGAGAATGGCAGTCATTGCAAGTAGATTTAGAAAACATACAGCATCTATCGATACCTAGATATCTCGGAAACTTGCATCAAAAATACGAAATACATTGTTTCTGTGATGCATCGGAAAAGGCTTATGCATGTGTCATTTACATAGTCACAACTGATTCTAAAGGCGTGCGCACATCGAACATTGTAGCGGCAAAAACGAAGCTTGCTCCATTGAAGAAAAAAGTTTCATTGCCGCGCCTAGAATTATGTGGAGCATTATTATCATCTCAACTACTCAAAAAAATATTACACGCAATCCCGGATAAAAATAGTACTATATTTGCCTGGACTGACTCCATGGTAGTTTTGGGATGGCTTCAGGGAAACATAAATAGATGGAACAAGTTTGTAGCAAATCGTATTCAACAGATTATAAGCATCATTCCAGCTTCTAGGTGGAACCACGTCAGGTCAGAAGAGAACGCAGCAGACTGTGCCACTCGCGGGCTGACCAACAAACAGTTATCAGATCAATCTTTATGGTGGAAGGGTCCGAATTGGATTCTAAATAGCCCCAGGGATATTACTCCTATTCAATACCCTGAACCCGACATAGAAGTCAAGAAAAATAAATTAGTTGCAGCGACGCAATTAAAAAATGAGTCAATTATAGCGTACCTACTATGTAAACACAGCTCAATATCACGGATTGCTAAAGTAATAGCATGGGCATCGCGTTTCATCGTGCAATGTCGAAATCAGCAAAATGCGACGCAAGGCAAGTCGTTAACCTCTATGGAAATAAATAAAGCTTATGACATTATAATTAAATACGATCAATCAATAGAATTTGAAGAGGAAATTTATGATTTAAATAAAAAGGGTCATGTGAAATCCAGCAGCAGATTAGCAAGCTTATGCCCTTTCTTGGATGAAAAGGGACTTCTAAGGGTAGGTGGGCGACTCAAACATGCAAGCATCAGCAATACAGCAAAAAATCCTATCATATTGCCAAGGCAGAGTCGCTTCACTGAACTAATTATTGAACAAGCACACAAGATCACATTACATGGTGGTCCAAAATTAACCTTGACTTATCTGAGAGACAAATTCTGGATTTTAAGCGGCGGCAATACTGTAAAAAAGATATTAAGAAAATGTGTTAAATGTGCTCGCTTCAATATTTCCAAACAGCATCAAATCATGGCGGACTTACCACAAAGCAGGGTGACTCCATCCAGACCATTCACTCACACAGGCGTAGACTTTACAGGACACGTAGAGTTAAAATGCAACAAAGGTCGTGGTATTCGCACCTCCAAAGGATACGTAGCAGTTTTTGTGTGTTTTACCACCAAGGCTGTCCACCTGGAATTGGTGTCAGACCTCAGCACCCAAGGATTTTTAGCAGCCTTTCGTCGATTTTGCGCTCGACGAG
This sequence comes from Nymphula nitidulata, assembly GCA_947347705.1. Taxonomy (NCBI): domain Eukaryota; kingdom Metazoa; phylum Arthropoda; class Insecta; order Lepidoptera; family Crambidae; genus Nymphula; species Nymphula nitidulata. The sequence continues at coordinate 17,264,802 of OX374636.1, forward strand.
GCACTCCACAGCATATGTATAGTGATAACGGTACCAACTTTATAGGAGCAGACCGTCTACTCAAAAAAGAGTACCAACAAATTATACAATCTATTAACAAGGACTTTTTCGATAGCATAAATGACATGAGCATTACTTGGCACTTCAGTGCCCCAGCATGGCCTTCAGCTGGTGGCCTTTGGGAGGCAGCAGTGAAGAGCCTAAAATACCATCTACGTAGAATCATAGGAAATCAAAAACTGACATATGAGGAATATAGCACCTTATTACAGCAAATTGAAGCATGCCTGAACTCTAGACCGCTATGCAGATTAACGGAGGAGCCTGGTGATTGCCTCACACCCGGTCATTTCCTGGTGGGAGGACCGCTGCTGTCTAGACCACAAACGGACCCAGACTCTCACCTAAATTTATCGCAGCGATGGCAACTCCTACAAGCAATGAATAAAGCATTTTGGAAGTCTTGGTCATCAGAATACTTGCAGCAGTTGCAGTCAAGATCTAAATGGCGATTACCAAACAAGAACCTTCTAGTCAAAGATGTAGTTCTAATCAAAGAAGACAACATGCCTCCTGGAAAATGGGCTATGGGACGAATACTGGAAGTCCACCCAGGTAAAGACGGACACGTAAGAGTCGTCACCGTCAAAACTCAAAATAATATAATTAAGAGGCCCATAACGAAAGTCGTCTTGGTACCCATTATGGAGCAAACGGAGAAAAAGCCAATTTTAGAAAATATCAGCACACCTCAAAATGCCCAGACACAGCAAACCCCTACACGCAGTCGACGTACTCGCCAGGGAAGGATATTACCCAGCTTATTTTATAATGCGTTACTAATGTTAATACTGTTAGTCGCACCAAGCTCCCAGCAACAGCATGACTCTTTCAATGTCACCAAACTTGATGACAATCAAGGAATTCTCTTTGACAAGATTGGTGATGTCCAATTTATACGGGACGAGTGGAAATTAATAGTATACTACAACATGTCTAGTTATTGGAATGGTATGACTAGCATTAAAAAGTATGTAGCACATTTAAAATCACTATGTCAAGAGTTCAACTCACAAAGTGAAAGGATTACCAGTCAATTAGAGCACGAGATAAGTGAAATAGAGCATTACAATTCGATACTTACATACCAAAAATCTAACCGGCTAAAAAGAGGAATAATAGATGGAATCGGCTATGCGGCCAACGCTCTATTCGGTGTTCTTGATGAAAGATTTGCCAAGCAATATGAGCAAGATATAGTAAAAATAACGAAGAACGAAAATCATTTACAAAATTTGATTAAAAATCAAACCCTCGTCATAGAAGCTGAATACAACATTCTAAAACGCAACGAAAAGATTATGAACACACAAGTAGCATTTATCGAACAGCATTTATACAATATCTCTGAAAAGGTAGAAAGGATACAATTGGACTTAAAAAACGCGTATTATATTACGTCATCAGCATTAGCAGCCGATATTATAATCTCTAGCATTCGGCGTATCCAGCAAACTCTAATCGACACGGTCACTGACATCAGTCACGAGCGCATCGATTCGCACCTGTTGTCACCCGAGCAGTTACGACATCAATTGTTCATTATCACTACACATCTACAGGGAGATTTAACTTTACCTGTTGACATATTTTATGTTCGAGACTTATATAAATTACTAAAGGTCCCAGCAAAAGTTATGAACAACTATCTACTCATTGAGATAAAAATTCCCATACTAAGCAACGACAATTTTGAATTGGACAAAATTATCACTATTCCCAGTAACAGAAACAACGCTACATATCAGCTTATACCTGAGTATCAATACTTAGCATTCAACGTAAAAAAGGATATGGTCGTTTTACTTTCGAAAACTGACTTACAAACCTGTCTTCATATGTCAAAGATGAAGATTTATTGTTCACTAGATCGTCCTATATATAACTTAAAAAGTAAGCAGTCTGTTTGTGATATAAAACTATTAGACAATAACATAAACACATCGCTTTGCACAATGCAAACATCAACCTGTAGCGATAGATGGGTCAAGTTACACGCTCGGAATTCCTGGTTGTTTTCATGTTGCACTAAGTGCAGCGTCCGCATATTTTGCCCAGCTGGTAGTACTGTCACTGACCTATTCAATAATGGTGTCATGTCACTTGGTCAAGGTTGCACGTTGATCGGAGACACATTTACGATACAGGGACATAATCATTTCTTCAACCATTTACGTACAGAGCAGGATATAGAGGTTCCAGAGATGTCTATTCTTAATAAATTAGTCAATACTTCTATGCCGCCCATACCAAGGTCTATATCAGAAGCCGAAGGTACTAACTGGCAGAAACTTAAAGAGCAAATTAATCTTTTAAAGGAACAATCTAGTGAAACGTTATCAGTTCACGATGTCCATCAATACAGCATAATCTATGGCATTCTAGCTATATTACTTATAGCAGGAGTCATTATCATCGTGGTGAAAATCAGAAGAAGGTTCCAGCACAGCGCAGCGGAGGCCGCAGGGGTCGGGCCTGCCCCCACACCGGCCTTACGTGACAACACATCTTGTAGTGAACTAAAAGTGATAAGTGCGCGAAGTGAAGTGAGCAAATCGGTAGAGAGCCTAGATAAAGGGACCTCGCCTATAGTGTCCCGTCCGATTCAATTTAAAGTGTTTAGTGAGTGAGTGAACTAGGTGAACAATCATAATTTGTGATCGTATATTATAAGCATTTTAGCATTAGGAACTAACCCACAATTATTGATTCACCTTGTGTCACCTAACAATATTTTATGTCATTTAAAATAAGTCTTCATTACCTAGTGTTGTTACGAGCATTATCATTGCGTCATCTTTTCCCCCAGTTTCTCTAATCTCTATACATATTACTCTCTTTGGTGGGAAAGATGTACGAGCTATCGTACAGTTTTCATATAGACATGGTCCTTCGAGCCGGACCATTTAATGTTGGGCGTAACTCCAACACTAACAAATGCTGAGGGTTTGGATGCTATGATTGCTATGCTGGGAGAGTGTGAATGATGCTAAGAGGTCGAGTGAAAGGTATAAAGGAAACGACCAGTTTGAGTGACTGCTAAAAATACACTGATTTAATATTTGTTCATATAAAATAAAATTACACTGAAATTAGGCCGTATGCAAACGCCTACTTAGCAATATTTTATGTCATATAAAATAAGTCTTCATTACCTAGTGTTGTTTCGAGCATTATCATTGCGTCATCTTTTCCCCCAGCTTCTCTAATCTCCATACATATTACTCTTTGGTGGGAAAGATGTACGAGCTATCGTACAGTTTTCATATAGACAATAAAATATTGCTAAGTAGGCGTTTGCATACGGCCTAATTTCAGTGTAATTTTATTGTCTATATGAAAACTGTACGATAGCTCGTACACTGACTTTAAAGCTTTTTTGTTTAAAAATATTCTTGAATTCAATATTTAAATTATCAAATAAACTGCTATACAATTTATTGGGATCATCGGTTTCTTTTAGACAGTGAATTCTATTCATTACATTATTTTCAAATTTCCTCAAGCGACTATCTGTAATAGGCCTATAAGTTATTTTTTTTATTTGGTTAACATGATGGTGCTCAATAGCGATTTTCTGTCCACTATGATCTGAATTTATACAATATATAATTGATTGTTCAAGTACATCACAGTTACAAAAAATATTATCCAAGCAGGTAGCTGATATTGGTGTAATTCTAGTAGGTTCAAAGAAAGTATGGAGAAGATTAAAACATCTGAATAAATTAAGGAACCTATCAGCAACACCGCCGCCCACATTTACTGGAGAGTGGGTGCCATCGCCATCTTCGTAAGTTACTTACAAACCTTTCTTTTAATCTTTAAAAGATAGCTTCTAGCAAACTAATAAACAATTTTGGTTTCAGATTTGAGGAATGCGGCTCCTCAACTTCGAGTCGTCCGCGTCCCCGCCAGAGCCTTCGCGAAGACCAAATCTCCTACGCATTAAACTAAGGTAAGTAACTGATTTCTGCTAAGTGCCGCGCCAGATTTATTGGAACCCACCAGATTGTGTCCTATCACAGAAAGATCTAACCCGCCAATTTTAAAACATTTTCGCTTGAAGGTTGAAACTGGGTACTTTAGTAACCCTTATTTATTTGTGAAAGGTTATTGCTCTTCATTGTTTTCAAAAAATATCTGGTCGCAAAGACATTTCGGGACCAGATGTCTTTGTAACAAAAACAAAATATTAGTTTTTGTTTTAGTATTTTACCATTGTTATAATTGCCAAACATTTTTCGGAGACACTCTTAAATTCTATTGATCTTTAAATCTTTAGTGTGGCGAGTTGGACTATTCTTTGATAGTACGTAATTATATTTTTACAGGAAGCGAAGAGAGCTCTGACGACGACGCGGACGGACCAGAATTGGTGTCTCCATTTATGGTCCGGTCTCTCCGTACCTACATGGAGACACCAATCGACGCTGTTGAGGAGACCTTGCCCGCTGAACTTTTATCAGCTACTCAATTTATTGCCCCGCTCGGAGACATAGCCCCGCCCGCACATATCGTCCCACTCGACCCAACGAACGTAACATACTATCCACAACACACACACGAATTTGACTGGAGAGATTTTCCCATACCGCAAATGTCTCCCGAATCGCGGAGGGAAAATTTCTCCAGTCAACACGTGGGGCCCACAACTGCAAGTGTTGATCCGTATGAGATCTTTACATCCATATGGGATCAACAAATCATGCAGCATATGGTCACGGAGACCAATAGATATGCGCAACAGGTGGTTTGCCATATGATGGCCTCCAATACTCTTTTCCCAAATAGCAATATAGCTCATTGGCGGGACACCACTGTCGATGAGCTATATACCTACTTCGCCATGGTTTTTGCCATGGGCGTCGTAGTGAAGACCCGGCTGGAAGAGTATTGGAGTACCACCTCGAGCAGCATATTCGCCACACCTGGATTCAGTGCACACATGTCCCGGAATCGATTCAGTTTTATTAAACTGTCTTAGTAGTAGTGTAGTGTAGTTTTATTAAACATTTCGATATTTCGAAATGTTTGCACTTTGCAAATAACGAGGACACGTGTGCACTGAGTCTGGGTACTTCCGAGGCCAAGTTATTTAAAATCGAGCCAATTCTGTCTCACCTTAATCAAAAATTCAAATCTATGTATAGTCTGGGGCAAAATATTGCCCTCGACGAGTCCCTACTTCAGTGGAAGGGGTGGCTGGACATTAATCAGCTTGTGCCTAATAAAGCTGCTACGGTGGGTATTAAAACCTACGAGATTTGTGAATCTCAAACCGGCTACTTATGGCGGTTTGAGATTCACGCTCATAGGAGATCCCCACCACAGCAGCTTGATGACCTCCTGAGCGCACCTACTCCGGCCACCGTACTCAGACTTTTACAGGGTCTGGAGTACAAAGGGCACACCGTCTGGATGGACAATTTCTATAATTCGCCTTGTCTCGCTAGGCGTTTGAAAGCCTTAGGGTTCGACTGTGTAGGCACCTTGCGGACAAACCGTATGTTTGTACCGGCCGCCTTACACAAGCTCACTAAGGGGAACATGAGGCCCGGCGAAATATCTGGTCTGACCTCTGGGGATGTCGATGTGATGGTATGGCGAGACAACAACAGGGTCTCCACGATCTCCACATATCATAGCAGCGCGGTACAGACTACCGGAGGATCAACTAAGATCAAAAAAACAAAAAAGACCAGAAAAAAGACCAGAAACAGTTGATAAAAAAGACCAGATGTTAGCTATGTTCCCCAAAGAGAGAAAAAGAACCAAGGTGTGGTATAAGAAGCTCTTCCGGAGGCTTCTAAATGTCTCCATTTTAATGCATATATAATTCATCATTCATCTTCTTCTTCTTCACCGTCACTTAACCATCGCAATTTTCGCATGGCTCTCGTAGATTCCCTTTTATCGAAACATTCTCGCCAACTTACAACACCACTCGCAACCCCACAACGTAAGCGGCCCGATGTAACCCACCGAATCAACCAGTACCCAGTAAAGAAAGGCCAACGGCTTCGCCGTCAGTGCGCTGTGTGTCGGAAAATGGTTGCAACTTTTTGTGTGGGTTGCAATAAAACTGTCTGCATGGACCCGTGCTTTGTCACCCTCCATGCCTAATATATGTGTAATTTTATTTATTGGTATATATTTCTTTTGCATATTTATATATTATACATATATATATTCTTGTACCACACCTTACTCCGTCTTAGAGACAAGGCGAATTATACGAATTTCCATTGTAAATTCAGACATGACAGACGGACAGAGACTATGACGTTGTTAGTTAATATATTTTTTGTAATAGTTATAAAAATGTGTTTTTTGATGATTTAAAAGTGCTTCTTTGTGGGCTATTTAAATAAAACATTTCTTGCTTTCTTTCTTTCTTATACAGGAGCGTGAAACCCCAATGCACCTCCTTTGCAACTGTGGACCTTTTATCCACAAACGAAGCTTTCATCCGGGTAGACACACTATTGACCCAAATGAAATAAAACCCTTGAGCTTGGGAAAATCCTAAAATTTATGGAAAGTGCCTAAATCAAGGCTTTACTATAAACTATTGACGGCAAGTCACAATAGATCTTTTAGATTGAACTTTTTTTATCATTATTTTCGTTATTATTTTCAATAGGGGAAGCCTTTGTTCAGCAGTTTTTTTTAAGGTGAGACAAAATTGGGGGTGGCCTTTACTTAGCAGTGTTTATTTTTAAGGAGAGAAATGGGGCAAGCCTTTGTTCAGCAGGATTTAGTTTTAAGGGGAGACAAATGGGGGAAGCGTTTACTCAGCAGTGTTGCGTAGTGGTCGGGTGGGGCAGCTACGCTTGTCATCAATTATATTTATATTGTTAAGTATGTGTGCCGTATGATAAATGGCAGTGTACGGTAAAATTAAAATTGGTTTATGAGACTCTGACTTTGTCTTGATTCTCTTGTATAATTTGTACATCGTATGGGGGAGTGGTCGGGCGGGGCAGCTCCACTTGTCATCAATTATATTTATATTGTTAAGTATGTGTGCCGTATGATAAATGGTAGTGTACGGTAAAATTAAAATTGGTTTATGAGACTCTGACTTTGTCTTGATTCTCTTGTATAATTTGTACATCGTATGGGGGAGTGGTCGGGCGGGGCAGCTCCACTTGTCATCAATTATATTTATATTGTTAAGTATGTGTGCCGTATGATAAATGGCAGTGTACGGTAAAATTAAAATTGGTTTATGAGACTCTGACTTTGTCTTGATTCTCTTGTATAATTTGTACATCGTATGGGGGAGTGGTCGGGCGGGGCAGCTCCACTTGTCATCAATTATATTTATATTGTTAAGTATGTGTGCCGTATGATAAATGGCAGTGTACGGTAAAATTAAAATTGGTTTATGAGACTCTGACTTTGTCTTGATTCTCTTGTATAATTTGTACATCGTATGGGGGAGTGGTCGGGCGGGGCAGCTCCACTTGTCATCAATTATATTTATATTGTTAAGTATGTGTGCCGTATGATAAATGGCAGTGTACGGTAAAATTAAAATTGGTTTATGAGACTCTGACTTTGTCTTGATTCTCTTGTATAATTTGTACATCGTATGGGGGAGTGGTCGGGCGGGGCAGCTCCACTTGTCATCAATTATATTTATATTGTTAAGTATGTGTGCCGTATGATAAATGGCAGTGTATGGTAAAATTAAAATTGGTTTATGAGACTCTGACTTTGTCTTGATTCTCTTGTATAATTTGTACATCGTATGGGGGAGTGGTCGGGCGGGGCAGCTCCACTTGTCATCAATTATATTTATATTGTTAAGTATGTGTGCCGTATGATAAATGGCAGAGTACGGTACTATTTCTTTTTTCTAGAACTTATTTCTTTAAGAACTTGCTTCCTAAAAATACTTAGGTTTTTGTTGAATAACATAATCATTATCTTTAATTTAACAATGAATCGCTGAATGTGTTGCTAAGCGCAAATCTCGAGAGCAGGTGAACCGATTTCGCAAATTTTTTTTTATAATATTCCTTGAAGTACAAGAATGGTTCGTACGGAGAGAAAAAATTTAAAAATTGCCTTAGAAAGTCTAAAAACAACACTTTTCTATACTCCCATACAAAAGATTCGTAATAATACTTAAAAGTCAATTTGAACTTTAATACCATACCATAAAGTTTTACGACTGACAATACGAGAGGTAGGTGTTTAGTTCGAGACCGTCATTTTCAAGCAAACCAAGCACGTGTTTAAGGTTATTAACAATAACAAAAGCAAGACTGCTCTTTACGACCTCAGAAGTTTCGGGGCCTCAAACAAAAGTCGGCATCCTTTAGTTTGAGGGCCTCAAATAATATTCGGTGTATCAATGTGTGGGTTTAAAGTAATCCAACCAAATGTGATCTTTTCTAGGTTACAGAGAGTTTATCGTTATCCAGAATAATGTTATAAAGATTTACACTGTATATAAAAAATATCTTATTCATTTGATAATTTCAAAACATTTGTTTGAAATCATGCTGCCAATGTTGTATTATTTCATACAAATGTCATGAAATTATCAAATTAATAAGATATTTTTGAAACAAGGCAAACTATTTCTATGAAGTAATATAGCCCATGTTTCAATTTATTGTCGCATTGACGGCACCATTCTGTATAATGGTATATTATTTCATACAAATGTCATGAAATTATCAAATTAATAAGACATTTTTAAAAGTGGCAAACCATTTCTATGAAGTAATATAGCCCATGTTTCAATTTATTGTCGCATTGACGGCACCACCCTGTATAATGTTGTATTATTTCATACAAATGTCATGAAATTATCAAATTAATAAGATATTTTTGAAACAAGGCAAACTATTTCTATGAAGTAATATAGCCCATGTTTCAATTTATTGTCGCATTGGCGGCACCATCTGTATAATGGTATATTATTTCATACAAATGTCATGAAATTATCAAATTAATAAGACATTTTTAAAAGTGGCAAACCATTTCTATGAAGTAATATAGCCCATGTTTCAATTTATTGTCGCATTGACGGCACCACCCTGTATAATGTTGTATTATTTCATACAAATGTCATGAAATTATCAAATTAATAAGATATTTTTGAAACAAGGCAAACTATTTCTTTGAAGTAATATAGCCCATGTTTCAATTTATTGTCGCATTGACGGCACCATCCTGTATAATGGTATATTATTTCATACAAATGTCATGAAATTATCAAATTAATAAGACATTTTTAAAAGTGGCAAACCATTTCTATGAAGTAATATAGCCCATGTTTCAATTTATTGTCGTATTTACGGAACCACCCTGTATAACTTTAATTATCGTTTAAGAAATTGTTACCATAATTGACCATAATTTTTATCTATCTAATTCCATTTTTTTTTCAGATTTATTTTTAAGTTGAGACACCACAGTGAGAATCCTTATTTTCTGAGCCGGTACCTAGTAATATTTGCTATTTTTGGTAGTAAATTGTTTGATTTCATTGTTGATTTTTAAAATGTTTTTGTAAGACAACATACATTTTTATTGTGTATTTCGATTAGAGAATGCAATGAAATTGTAGGATGTAAATATATTTTTCGAAAATAAGCAATAAAATTCACATTGTCAACTATTGTCTGAGAGGCTGTTTTTTAAGCTTATTTTGAAGCACCATGGTTTTTTGGTCGTTTCTCGTAAACTAAGTAATTTAAAAGATTGACACTTTTTCTGCGCTATGTGTGTAACCTAAACTATAATAAATGTTCTTTTCCCAATCCAAATGAGATACGGGATTCTCAGAATTTAAGTAGAAACATACCCCTTTTTTGCGCTCGGCGCGCGGTCGCCTGAAATAACCATGTTTTTGTAATGCTCGCAGAGTAAAATTTATCTATGGTGAGGTGTCTAATTATGATTTATTATTGTAACACATGTAATAATGATGAAAATAAAACAGTATTTATTTGAAATAATGGTTTTGTTTTATAAATTATAATATAGTTTGTACGAAAACCTGGGAAAAATTAGCTTTTCCTACATATAACTTACTATGAAACATATTTCATACAATAAAACTGGACTAAAGTATATATATTCTGGTAGCCTATTTCATAACGATTACAGAGACATAATTTTTATATATATCTTTCATACAAAACTTAGGAGATATTCGCGTTTTATTGGCACGCGGCGAAATGCCGACTGCTCACCCCAAAGAGGCCCGGTCGATGCGCGAAATTGATAAAATGGCCGCGGTAGCGGAGGAAAAGAATCGGGGCTATCGCGGCAGCCAGAAAGAAGACGATTATAATTTTGAATTTCAGAAGAATGGCCAGCAATAAGAGGCGCAACATAACCCATCGCTGTGACCTCAGGTGGTTTAGAACGCGATAAAAGATCAGGAACCACGTTTTCCTTCCCTTTCTTATGCTTTAAAACAAAATTAAAACACGATAACCGCAAAGACCAACGAGCAAGACGACTTTCTGTAACAGAGTAATTCTGCTCGTTTTTTGTAAGCGCCTTACTCATATACGCTATCACGACTTACTTAGAGTCTTGAATCTGAGTCAACATAGCCCCTATGCCGAAATTAGAAGCATCACTATGGACAGAAAACGGAAGAGAAAAATCAGGGCAAGTCTGTTAAACCAAGCATTCGTTAAACCAAAGGGCATAACAGCAAAACGGTACATACCCCTACCTGGGACATAAAAAGCAGTCTTATCTCTGTCATCCGCATGAAGAGGTATTTCCCAAAATGCCTTGGCGATGTCAATACTGGAAAGATATCTAGCATCCCTTAGATGGTCTAGGATTTCAGCCACAAAAGGTAGACTATACGCGTCACGTTTCGTAATAGCATTAAGTTTGCGACTGTCTACACAAAAACGCCACTCACCATTTTTCTTTGGTGTGATTAACACCGGTGAAAGCCAAGGACTTTCACACTTTTCTATGACGTTAAGATCAAGCATTTTATCACACTCTTCGACTAGCGCCTTTTGTTTTTCAGGCGAAGGCCTATAACAGCGCTGCCGAATAGGAAGAGCGTCACCGGTATTTATCCTATGACAAATTAGATCAGTGCGACCAAGTTTGCCATTTTGTTCAAAAGAAATATTCTTAAAACGATTAATTATGTCTCGAGCAATACATTTTTGCTCTTCAGAAAGATGAACAAAAGAGAGCACCTGAGAATCAGGGTTGTCAACACAATTGACTTGCGAAGTTAAATTTAGTCCATGGGAAAACAATTTAGGTATTAGGTCAAACCTTTTCCAAAAGTCGACACCTAGTATGATAGAGGGATATAAGTCTGGAAAAACAAAAGCCTTTAATATATGTGTGACATTATTAAATGAAATAGGTAAAAGCATATAACCAATAGCTCTAACAGTATTCCTGTTGGCTACCATGACTTGAGATGATGTCTTGAATAGTGTAAAACCAAGGTTTTCAAAATTTTTATGAGCATTGTTCCCTAGAATTGTTATGCTACTTCCGCTATCCAGAAGTGCTGAAAACGACCTACCCGAAATAGTAACATCAATAAAGGGGCGCTCATAATAATTTTCCTCATAAAATAAGGAGCTAGTTTTATAGCAAAGCATAAATTGTCTAACAGTATTTAGCCAAAGATTCCAATCGTCACGATTAAATATAGAATTTAGAGGAGTCTCACTATCCAAGACAGAAGCTAGTTTTTTTGAACTAGTGGGATTGTTGCATTGTGGGCAGTCAACCACTTTAAAACCTTTTAAGCCACATTTGAAACAAATTAAATCTCTTGGCTTATTACAGTTACCAAGCGAGTGTCCATTAACCCGACATCTAAGACAAAATAAGTGGGACTGAAAAGATGTTACATTAACAGCCTGTCTCAGCTGTTTAGCGACAACACCAATTGGCTATTTTGAGAATAACGCGTAGGACAATGTGGAGGAGTCTGAGACATAAAACGGGTTCTAGAAGAAAAATTCTAATTTTTCTTCTAGAACCCGTATTTTTCTTCTAGTCCCAGAATTTTGTACTTGTGGAACTATGGAACGCTGGGAGAAATGGGACGAATAATTTTGAGGAGGTGTAAAATAATGAGACCGAGGAGACGGAATGGGCTTAGTAGGATTGACAGACTTGTAATTGAACTCAGCAACAAATACATTAGAATCTGGACTGGGTTCATGGAAATCCTTGTCTCTTTCCATAGATTTCTCACAAGCTTGACACGCTGCGAGGAGAGAATCGATAGAGTTTACACCATTAAGAGCTACAAACACAGAGTAGCAAGGACGAATGTTATGTAGCAAAATGTCTAGTTGCTCTTGCTCAGAAAGTTTCTTGGAGAGTCTGGAAAACATACCAAACATCACAGAGACGTAAACTATAATAGATTCGTTTGCGCCTTGTGTACGATTACGAATTGACTCTAGCAATTTGTAGTCATTATTAAATGCGCCGAAATCCTTTACCAAGAGCTCTGCAATTTCATTCCAAGACAAACTAGGGTTACGATTAAATTGGAAGCGAATCCAATGCAAAGCATCTTCTACAAAAATTTCATATACATAATTTTTAAGCGTGACTCTGTCAATATTCCGGGAGATAGAAAATTCCAGAATTCTTTGTAAAAAGGAACGAGGGCATGTTTTCCCGTTATAAGACAAAGATTTTAGTTCCTTAATACTAGTCGGATGAGGGAGAGTACTAACTGGGATGGAAGGTAAAATTGTGTGAACCCCTGCAGGATCTGCAATAGGCGGGGAACTAATGGGACTACTAACATTAAGATGTGAATGGAGAGGTTCTGCATTTGCAGTTTCATAACTTAGTGATTCAAATCGTTTTTCCAGCAATTCAAATCTTCTCCTAAGAGTTTCGTAGGCTTCCCTGAACTCAGGCTGCAAATCCACATCAACTCGTTCTAACCTGAAGAATACATGGTTGAGATACGACTCAACTTTCCTAATGAGATTACGTTTCCCCGACTCAATCAAACTAACCTTTGCCGCAACATAATCTAAAGTAACTGACAGCTGCTCCAAATCATCGTTGATCGGTAGCAGAGAATCAATAACATCCTCAGGCGGAAAAGAATCGTTCAGCCTACTAGCCTGAGCTTTCAGAGCCACTAAGGTTTCCGAAGGCTCTTCCCCTCTGACTGTGACCTCATACACCAACTCTGCCTTATTGAGAAGAGAAGAGTTTATAAATCGAGCCATTTTAAAAGAAAAAGAGTACCTATTGTAATTTTATACAGAGTAATGCTAGGCAAGTTTTATGTAAAGAGAGCTTTCCTTATTTACCTACTATGTCAAATAATTTACAAAAAAAAGTTGGGCGCCAAACTGTCGCGTTACACCTACTCCCAGGAGGAGAATAGGCGTAACGGATCAGTGGAGAAAACTGGAGAGATAAGAGGAAGGGAGGAAATAGAGAAAGCTCTATACTACAAAGATAAGAGAGAGGTTAGGTTAGCAACAATATGTACATTTATTTTAAAAACACAAATCTGTATACCTAGTGTCCCTAGGGGGTAGCACTCGCGACGAAGGGATAGAGCGGGGAAATGGGGGAAAAGGGTCCGGCACTCACTTATTATTAATTCGGCACTCGCGATGGACCACCGGTGGTAGTACGAAAGGAATATATATAGGTCAGGGAGAGGGGTACGGAGTGTAGAGTACGAAGTCCAGATCCTAGCCCAGCAGCAGTGGCTGGGCGGAGCAGTCAGGCCGATCAGCTCAGCGGTATCGACGCCTTGGCGCCGCGGCCCAGTAGTGGTGGTGCTCACAGCACCCGGAGCTCAGGCGACGGGGTCCAGCAGCAGCATCCGGAGCCTCGTAGTCAGATGTATCTTCAGCCACAGGCGTTTATTCAAAGACGAAAGGTTACGCGGAGCCTTCTTGAGTCCCGGGCCAATGCCAAATGGCCCGGGAACGGCCAGCACCACAGTGCGTAGTGTGCGAGAGAAACTCGACGACTGAACTCCAGTATCAGACGACCGACCTTATTTATACGGCCGTCGTTGACACATAATTTTGAAAAAGACAAAGAGAAAAGCAGCCAAAATAAATGAATTACGAATTTAGAATTTCGAATAAAGACATATGCTGTTCTCTCGGTAGCCATACTAAAGAAAGAGATGGAAATATAATTACTAAAGGTGGGGACAGCCGGCTGAGATTCAAAAACAAAAGATTAAAATTACCTGATTGAAATGGCATAGTCCGAGATTGAAATAAAATAATGAATTATTTTGTATGAAAATATTTACAAAATTAAAATTATGATAAAAATAAAAACAAACTACACAGTACAAAGCAAAATAAAAATATAAAGAGAATGCTACCGAGAAAAAGCTTATTTTCTTTAAATTTATGAAGTTATTGCCAAAAAACACTTACTAACCTACAAACTTAAAACTAACTTAAAGGTAAGCGACAGCAGGACGCTACAATGCATCAAAGTCAAACAGACATTTACTATTTAATGATACTAGAAAAGCATCGCAAAGAATATTGGAAATATAACACACAGATGTATGTAGCCAGATTAAACCAAATATATAGTAACATTACCTATTAGGACCAAATCTACTAAATGACCCATAAAAGAGAAGTATATAATAACATACAAGAAGTAGAAAGATACCAAAATATGAAAGTAAGTACAATACGATATGATGAAGTCATAAATTGAAGAATTGGTGTTAGGAAGTTGGAATTAAACTAAATTACACAATAGCCTACAGCCCCCAACAAAACGGGAAAGCCGATCGGTTTAATCGTAACTCGTGGAAGAAACCAGAGCTATGATGATGAATGAAATATAGACAAAAACATATGGGATGAAGCTGCATTAACATTTACGTATATCTTACAGTCATAGTGATTAAATAGCTATTATACATAGCGACTGGTCATTATATATAATAACAAAATTGTTTACACAATGTGAAAAATTAATCATTTTATCCGGATATCCCAAGTAATAAATACGGTCCAACTGACTTGTTACCTCTCCCGCTCTTCATCCCGTTGATAACATGATCACAGATGAAATCGTTTCTATGAAACTATACTTATTGCAAGTAAAGGAAAAAATAATCAGTTGTTTACAAATGCTCAATATTTATATTTAATTATAAAAGTAAAAGATTACTAAGAAAACACCTGAAGATTACCAGCGGCTAGCAATATACGATGTCAAAATTGGAGCATCAGAAAAACTTATAAATCCGGTGAAAAACGAAAGTGACCCCATTAAGCTCACTTAGACAAAACTTTTAACATAATCCACGACTGTACAAAACAAAACACCTAAAAAAGGAGAAAACCAAACTTTAATAGAGAAATAGACAGGTCACCAACTAAATATTAAAAATATGTATATATATTTGGATCTGTAGCAT
This sequence comes from Nymphula nitidulata, assembly GCA_947347705.1. Taxonomy (NCBI): domain Eukaryota; kingdom Metazoa; phylum Arthropoda; class Insecta; order Lepidoptera; family Crambidae; genus Nymphula; species Nymphula nitidulata. Next base: position 17,280,286 of record OX374636.1, read on the forward strand.
ACAGCAAGATACTAACACCGATACAAAAACTAGATGGGAGAACTGAAAATTTAACTTTGATAGGATATGCCCCTACTGGGTTTATTGACACTGCAAAGAAGAAAATAAGTATTAGAAGAGACTTAATAATAGAAAATAAAAAATATGAACAAGTAAAAGAATAAGAACCAACAAATATAATGGATCTACAAGAAAGTAATAATGATGACTGCCCACAAAGTAATGAAGAAAATTTTAATAAATAAGAAAATAAAATCATAAACCAGTTAGAAGGAAGTCAAAATAAAGAAACAATAAATACAAAAGATAGAAGATCAATTGGACGTAATAACGCTACAAAGTTCCAATCCACAAGGTGGACAAATTCAGTCTTTGTCCTTAACCTATGTATTTACGACAATAACTATTGAAATAATTAAGCGGTCTAAATGATAAAATGAACCAAAAGATCTAATTATGATCTTAAAAAGTGACAATTCATTTGTCCCTTTACGATCCAAATAGAAATTATTATTTTAAAATTCGATGCTCTAATTCTATTGAGTCCCCTGAAAGAAATATTCGCAATGTTAAACCTACTATTATTATTAGCAACAGTGACACAACGGGCCTTCTAACGATGTTACGTTACTAGAGAAATTGGTTATCGTTATGAGTGAGCGTAATAGCGCAACACAAAGTGTTGGACTTCATGCAGCGCAGAATATAATACCAGAGTTTGATTCTTAAAAAAAATTCAAATAATGCGCGAGTGGTTAGCTAAAATTGACGAATCGGCTCATGTATACGGTTGGTCAGAGCGACAAACAATATTTAATGCTTTACCAAAGCTTCGTGGTCTCGCTAAGCGGTGGTAAGATGGACGATGGTACGATTATTTTTATTTTATTCAGTCCAAAACGCATTAAAATATTATTTCGTTGTTAAGTAGCATAGTAGGTTTCGTTGGTAAGTAGTTAGTATTATTGACTGTGTAATGGCAAAACAGACGATGACGTTCTCTTCTCTGGATGTCATGGCTGCTATCGGTTTATCTTGTATCGTGTATCGTTAGTCTAATAAATAATATTCTCAATTCAAGAGTTATTCAAGTACACCACAACTCCACAATATAATATGGAGTCAGAAGTAACAAGAAAGAACGGGGGAAAGGAAAGAATTAAAACACAGTCATCATTCGTCTTTGTCAGCATGCTCGCCCTCGCTGCCATTAGTAACAAGTAGTTCGGTCATGGAAAAATTAGAATCTAATTTTCAAATCTTAGAAGTAACAACATGCCTTTGACTTGGAAGCACTGGGCAAACCGGCTAAAAATATATTTAAGAGGCAGTAAACTAAAAAACGAATCAGATCAAAGGAAAGTCGCTATTGTGTTGCAGTTCATTCATATATATACATATATATACTTCATTGGGGTAGAAGCCCTTAATTTTTTTACTCATTCGATATCGATTTAGACACTATAGACTATGAAACCTTAATTAATAAATTCAAAGCATATTCCATACCCAAGATTATTGTTACAATGTAAAGACACAAACTTTTTAACCGGCGACAAGGAGCAGAAGAAAGTATTGACGAATACCTAACAGATCTTAAAAATATTAGTCATCAATGTGAATTTAAAAGCCTACGAGAAAATATATTGAAAGATGTTTTAAGTTTAAATTTAAATTTTAAAAATCAGCACATAAAAGAAAAAAATCTGGACAAGTCTCCGGAAACATTAGATGAAGCTGTAGAGTTGGTCAAAACGTATGAAGAAACTAAGAGGCAAGCCAAAGTACTAGAACAGCTGGTCGATTCTACAACGTTTCTCCGACAGTCATTTTGCCGTTTAACCCTTCGCCGACAGAACGTTTCGCCATCGAGCAGTTTACCGATAGAATCTTTTACCGAAGAACGATTCGCCGACAGAACGTTTCGCCATCGGGCAGTTCACCGACAGAACCTTTCACCGAAGAACGATTCGCCGACAGACGCATACCTCTCGGGCAGTTCACCGACAGAACTTTCCACCTAACAACGAATCACCGACAGAACATTTCGCCTTTGGATAATAATCATAATAATAATATTCGAGGACGTCACTCAGGGCCATGTAATCCCAAACTAGCCCGGATCTTGTACTATGGGTATTAGAGAATCGATAATACACCCGCCAAATCATACAGAGAAGCATCCAGGAAGTACCACGTACTTGCGCTCCTCACATACCTAATAAAGAAGCTCTGAGGATGATTGTTCAGCGAGCTCGATACAAAAACTTACTAACTATTACCAAAAACATACAATATGTTGTGATACCTGATGAATTTGCGAATATTAATTCCGAATAATTTTTATTAGGTACTTATTATACGGACAATAATCAGTGCGTAGTCTCATTTGCGACTAATGAAAATATCAAACTATTGGCGGATTACTGTCTAATGGATGGTACTTTCAGCAGCTGCCCCCGCCCTTTTTGTCAAATATACTCGATCCATGCCATGGTTGGCACAACGGAGGGCACACATAAAATTGTACCATTAGTTTATGGCTTGCTCTCTCATAAAACAGAGAAATGCTACACAATATTTTTAGAAATTTTGAGAAGACAAGGCATAAATAGATTGAATATACGTTGAAGTCCACGAATTATTTTTAACGGATTTCGAACGCGCAGCCTTCATGGCATCCATTAAAAAAGTATTTCCATGTTCTTTAAACAAACTTTGTTTTTTTTTTCATTTAAACCAAAGTATATGGCGCCACATTCAGTCAGCTGGTTTAGTAACCCGATATAATAAAGACCCGTCCTTTGCTCATAAGATGAGAGACATAGGGGCGCTGGCTTTTTTGACGCCAACAGAAATCGTCAAGAAGAAGTCATCCCCGAAGAAGCAAATGCAATAATAATCGTATTATTGCATTTGCTTCTTCGGGGATGGTTTGGCAATTATTATGTCAATGGATCGACAGCAATTTCAAAATGTGGTAGCTCAAAAATGACACTCAAACAACGTGAACCGATGTTTCCCCCTAGTATGTGGTCTGTATGACAGTCAAATGTCACATGTGCCATTGACGCAAAACGCCTTGCAATCATCGCACAACAGGTACATACGTTTACATAGAGAACTTTAAGTTTAAGCTTTTAATTATAATAGTATTTGATTTTAAGTCAATTTTTATCATTATTATTATTTAAATAGGCCACAAAGAAGCACTTTTAAATCGTCAAAAAACACATTTATATAACTATCATAAAAAGTATATTAACTATTTAATAAATTCACCAATATACAAGGTGGCCGGAACATTGACGTCCAAAAAAAAATTTAGGTCTCTCGTATCGTGGCGTGGGGTATCCGAATCACCCCCATGTATGTTCCGCGGCTTTTGATAGTTTTCTAGTTATGAATTTTTTTCTGAATTTTCGACCTGACCAACTTAAAAAATTTCGAAAAAAAAGGAGAAGACTTTTTTGTAATTTTTTTTTGCAACTGAATCCTCATGAGTTGTACAGTCGGCAGCACATCAAGCGTAACAGTATATATAACCCTAGTAAACGCTATGTATAGCTATTAGAAAGAAAGCACACCCTCTTCGCTATTGGTTCAACTTCAACCATCTTTTAGAATTTGACCAATAGCAGAGCTTGTCAGAATGCTTCGAGCGTTTATTGGTTAAAATTGGTCGAATTGTTTGAGCTAACGCTATTTGTACGCAGAGTTTAGTCTAATTTCTATGACATCGCATTTTTTAAGTATGAAGTTGGGGCTCAAGTTTAGAAGTTTTTTTTTTGTATCTGTGGTATTTAAAAGTTGAGTATAGAAAAATCTCGTCCATTTTGTATTGAGACCTAAATTGTATGGGGCGACCTAATATTAGGGGTTCAAACTATTGAATACGAAATCACAAAATCAACTTTCACTGCTTGTTTACTTTATTAGTAGATAAATGTTAGTTTCTTTGAAAAAAATATCCAAGTAAAGTAATATACGAAATGGCCACGCACTTGAATGGAATAAAAATAAAATAGTAGCACTACACAAATAGGTAGATAATATGAAAATCCGACCGAATATCGGTAAGTTAAAACGCCTACTTTTGTTCTACTGTTTTTAAGAGAACAGGGACATACCAACCTATATTTTAAATAAACTGCGCTTTTCTTCGTGTTTTTGAATGTAAACATTCAAATGAACGCCATATAAGTGTATGAAAGTATTTTGCTTCATTTATTTTTTACCTATATGTATACGAAACAGGTTTTGGTCAATGTCATTTGATTTTCTTCAACTTCTAAGTTTCTAACAAAATGAAAAGTATTTGGTTAGGTTAGGAGACTTCCTTGCTAAACAAATTAACCTAGCAAGGTTACTTAGGTTACTTAGTTTGATTATTTGGTATACATAAACCAACTAATCATATTTGTAAAATGATTCCAGCTACTATTGTTTTGTAATTAAAAACATCTTTATATTAAGTAGCTGAAAGACTCAATCCAGTTCATTTATGAACAGGTTAATAAAACAAATATTACTTTGCAGGTGGCGGGCAGACCATATATTTTTGGTTTTTAAATATGAGATGAAGATCCAGGCTGTTTAAGAGGCTACAAGATAGTGTGTTGATGTGTGGTGTATTTGTTCACATAATTCTTGTTATTAGTGAATTCTATACCTATGTCTGTGAAATAACTAAGTAGGTAACCACAAACCAGACAAGAGATATTCTATTGTTGAGTGGATGCCAGTGTTAATATTTATGGAATTTTATTAGATATTAACCCGTCAAGCATGAGATTCCAGACAATTGATTCTTCCATTGTCATCGCCCCCGGTGGTATATCGCCGCTTGACAGATATTAAAAGCTACAGACATAAATATTTTTTTTACAAAAAGTATATAAATGACCACCACATAGAGGTTAGAGTAAGTTTCAGTTTATAATTTTATGACTGACTTCGAAAAAAAATGTAAGATTATTGAAGATATTTTTTTTTAGATACTTAGTTCAACATTTTGGCTTAGCAATAGTGAGCACTTTAAATCAATACATAAGCAACCAGAGACATAATTACATTAGTTTTTGTTTCCTGGGGTGATAAGATCAACAGGGCCTGGTAAAAATACTAATAACACCACCACATTACAAAGTAGGTTAGGAAGAGTTGTCCCTATAGGTTCCTTTACCTCGCTCTGCCTGGACAACTGTAATATTCACACGTGCATAATTGTTCAGCAACAGCAGTTTTCCAAGTTCCTTCATGATATTAGTGTAACTGTCATGACCCGTAAATTCAAATGCTTACCAGTAACAGTAATAGTAATAGTAATAATTGGATAGCCATCCAATTATCTATGTGATTTTTATGATAAGAAATTGATATAATTTTAAAGAGCAATGGTGTTAATTCACCCAAATCATTATTTTCTTAGCCCAAATTATAATAAAATATAGTTTCTAAACCTAACAGTCTTCTAACATATTTTCTCCTATTACTATTTTTGTTTATTATTATTTAAATTCAAGATGAAAAACCTTACTTCTCATTGCAATGGTTATTTGATTTAGAATGGTGTTCAAAATTTAATAATACATCTTAGGCAATTTTATAGGTTAGGTAGTAATATTTCTCACATCATAGGAATGGTTTTTCTATACCTGTCAAGTATCAGATTCCAGACACAACTGATTTTTCAATTGTTGTAGCCATCCAGAGGGATAATGCCGTTTGACAGATTAATAAATTACTAGCATAAAACAAAAAAATGTTTAACTCTACTAGTAAAAGAGAGATTTCTAAAAGTTATTTTGGATTTCATTAAATAATTATAGAAAAGAATAAGGGAGGAAAAATGGTGCTAAAAATACTAATATCTACCTACCTACCTACTTAACTGCATATTGTTATAATTAATTCCATTTAAATATTAGGCACCTAAGTTATTCATAAAATTACCCTAGGCCTACAGATTACTTTTTATTTTTTATAGCCCCCGACCCTAAAAGAGGGGTGTTTTATGTGTCTGTCTTTGTATCTGTAAGTTTGTCTGTGCCATTGTCAGCCATGCAATTTTTTTTGTTAGAAAGGTAATGTGGTTGAGATGGTTCTTGACTTTGAATTATGAAGATCTGTTCAGGCGTTTGATGATAATCTTTCACAGATTCGATTATTTTGAAATTTGGTGTACTCTTACTTTAGTGATATTTCAAAGACAAGGCTGAGGGTTAATTAAAATTATAATTTAATATTGTTAACTTTTAAATAAACATGTTAAATCAATTTTGACTCTTTCTTATTTCTTACACATTCCCAATTAGACCTGATTGCTCTCAAATAAAGAATTTCTTTTATCTGTCAAATCATGGATTGCAAAAACAATTGGTTTTTAGTTTTGTCCAAAAAAAAATGTATTTTTAAGTAATTTTATTGTCATGATTCAACCCTCACTTGTACTGAGGTTAAAAGAGTTCACCTCAGAAAAGTAGACCGAAGTAGCAGTTTCAGAATGTTAATGGAGTGTTTGGCTGAATAATGATGCAATTTGAATTGCAATAATACACTTATGGCTTATAAAATTACTAATCCAAATGTTTTTACATTCAAGAGACAGCACTTCCCCATTTCACCTGTAATTTCAGTTTTGTTATTACTACTTTTAGTTATTTATCTTAACACAATAATTTGACACCAGTGGCACAGATGAACTAGTAGCGACCAGTGTCTAGGAATTGTCAACAAAGCTGTTAGCTTCTTAAACTAGTCATATTAACAACCTCGCCAGAGCCTTGCCTCGTGAGGTCGCCAGAGCTCTTGGAGATATACTTATGGTAGCCTGGTACTTCAGACTGGAAATATACATTTATTAGGTGTCAATAGATGAAATGAATTAACGGACTGAAAAACTTTCTCCAGTGCTCATGGGGTGTAGCATCAGTCCGATCAGTCTACCTGTCTGTCTGTGTGTGTCGACTTAATATCTTGTTTGCACTCTTAGCTTAAAAAACTTGTATTAAAATTTGAATCCAACTTCTATTAATTCCCTACTATTATTTTACTTCAATTAATTTTAAAATCCCTACACATAATCATCATGTCAGATAAGAGATACCCACCGCTGAGCTTAAGCAATTGGGCAAGGACCTCCAAATCGATCGGTCTTACACTGCCTACACATGAGAATAATTTTGAATCCTAAAATTACAAATCGATCCTAAGTAGGTAAGTATGATGATCTTGAAAAAGACTGAACATTTTTTGTTAGAAAAGTACCTAGGTATAATGGTGTGAAAAATGTTTCAACTAGAAAAAAATGTTCTCAGCGCTCATAGCATGGCGAACTCCCGGGAGGAGTGAATAAAAGATCTCTCTTCGTCAGAGAGAATTATATAAATAAAACACATTAATTTGTCTCATAATATGTGGACAGGTGGTCGTGGAGAGAGATTTTGTCCACGGTCCGTTCTACCTTCTACGAGTGCTCGTGGGTCCGAACCCGCGACCTTACCACTGAGCTATAGAGGATTTAACTGAATCCTATAAAGTTATTAAAGATATTCCTTAGATTTATACACGATTAATCTAAGTGATAATCTTTTGAGTTTTTTAGAAGCGTTTACTTAGATGGCCATAACTTAGACTAGTATATAACTATAAATTTTGAAATGTATTTAAACTATAATCCCCGACTTTACACAATCCTTTCACAAATCCTAACCTAACCTGAGACCATCCATAAACTCTACTAACACAAATCAAAAAGTAATGGCGAATTTGATGCCGACCTATTGATAAAAATATCATGAGCCATACCTTGGTAATTAATAATCGACCTAAAGTATCAGATATAAAGTCGAAATTCCATTGAAAACGTAACCGCATTGCATCATATAATATTATGTCGTATGGTAATTTACCTAGATAGAAAAGGGTAGCTCAAATTAAAATTGGTCTTTTTACTGTATTTAGAATCTACCCAAGTAAGTATATTAGTAAAAAACAAAGCACAAAGACCTATCTACCACATTGATCTACCATACCTATGATACCTACTTCACATAATTGAAAATTATCCAATTAAGTAAGTATTAGTTTTTTGATAGTTAGTGATTTACACCAACAAATCATTACAATTTTATACATTTACTAGTATACACAGCCATCATAGCTCAGAGCCGAAATATAAAATGAAGCTACAATCATTATAATTTCAACTTTAAAGTGATGTAATAAGCTTCAAAATTGCTTGCGTCACACATCACTGGGTCTAGTAAAATACAATGAATAAATTCGAAAAGAAATTATCAACACCCGTGGTCGATAGCGTTACATGCTCGTCTTCACTCTTGGGGAACCTGGTTCAAATCTCAGAAATTACATTTTTATGTCAATTTATTTTAACACTAAAATTCACGAAGATTTTGTGTGAGGTCTATTTTCTTCAAAATTGTTATTTCGTATTCTATTCACATTTGTAGAGTAGAATGTTAGGTCTATAAAATATTGTGAATGAGTAGTAGTTACAGGTATGATAGGAGGTGGTGAACTTTATAAATGTTTAGTAATTAGAATATAAAATTAGAAAAATTTCAGGTCCTGAGGCACAAGTCGAACCGGCGACCTTTCGCAATCCGGGCGACTGCTCTGCTGACCACTGAGCCACCCAGGACTTGGGATATCCCTGTGAAATTCTTCTAGTCCATCTGAATTTGTGTTCATGAGCTAACGTCCACCCTACAATGTCGAAATATTCTATTTTTATTTTCTATTCTGTTTTTAATTACTTACTAAGTAATTTTTCAAACATTTATAATAATGTCAAAATCAAAAATTAAGGTTATAAATGTTTTTATTTGTTTTATTAACATTAAATAAATGTAGAAAAACAAACCTAAGTGTTTACTTAGGTTTATTTTAATTTCTCTCAATAACAATGGACCATAATAATGACCTGACAATAGAAATATATTTTTAAGTTAATAACAATGAATAAATAAGGAAGCCTGTATTTTAATAGGTATAATAACAGTTGATTGAAATAATTAAGTACGCTGAGCATTATTGATAAATAGGTAGCGTAAATAAAATATCATAACTAGCCATTATAATATGTAGAAAACTTTTTGTTTTAAATTAATGCAATGGTCTTAGCCGTACTTTAATTTTAAATCAAGTTGAAACAACGAAGCGAAGAGAGTAGGCCGCGTACGTAGCTAGCTGTAGCTATAGCTACCTATAAACCTACACATATTTAGTCGGAGGCTTTAGCGAAGAAATACTTTTAATAGTCGTCGCGATCACGTTCAAGGCCATCTGCGAGTATTGTAGGTACAGAGTACTTGAGAGAGAGACGTTAGATAGAGGCGTTGAGAGACATATGTTTATCCTTTGCGCACAAATTTTCTGTGCGTTGCGCTCTAGGTTCAAGGACAAACTGTTACGCTTGACGTGCTGCCGACTGTACTTTTATGCATAAAATAATTAGCTTTGTAACTTTGATGAAAGTTGTGAAAATGTTGATCCAAAGTGAAAAATTTACGATCGGTGAATTATGACTTGTCGATGTTCCGGCCATCCTGTATAGTCCTCTGCCTCCCTACGAAGTCTGGAACAGATCGCTTATAAATGAGATCATATTATATTAATTATTTAATTATCATGATATTGTAATAACTGTTTCTGGAATATCTCTGTGTGCAATAAACAATATTATCTTCCAGATGGAACACTTTATTAGGCCGAAGTAAATGGAATATATTTTTCCTGTCAAGCGGGTTTGCGTCCCATCGATTCATACAATCTTGTTCTTTGACGCGTGGAACGTCCGCGTGCGGGGTGCGGAGCGAGCGCGGGCGTGCCACCCGCATGCGTGCCACTTGCATGCGTGCAACCCGCACGCGTGCAAATGTACCAGTGCGCGCACCAGTAGCTATTTTACTGAAATTGCCAATCAAAATGAAAATAGATACCGAAAGAGTAACATTTAAAGTGCATTTTAGTCATGTATAACAACATGTATTTTAGGACAAAAGTAATAATTTATATAAAAAAACCGAAATGCAAGTCATCGAAACAGCGAATGGACATTAGAAAATCGTTATTGAACTTGCGTTCGTTACTTTGAAGTTGTTGGCAACTGGCTGGTCGTACACCTCTTTGACGTAGGTTTGTAAATATAGTGTTGTTTCTTCTATCTATCATGTGTACATGTATACTGTCATACTGTATCCATACTTTTTTTGTGTACATGACTGTATCTGTTAGTGGCACGCACCGCACTGCTACGGAGCAGATTTTTTGTTCTGCGCGTGGCGCGCAGACGTGTTTATCCGCATGTATAGGAATCAAGAAATATGCGTCTTGTAAGTCAATCAATGCTAAATAGCAATTTGGTGTGACTAGCTTAATGGCAGTTCGCAAATCCTCCATTTTAAAGTGAGGAGGTTTTATAAATTCATTTAATTTTTTCAGGTTGAGAACAAACCCTTTTTCGCCATTAGGTTTTAGGACTAATAATATGCTTGACAAAAAATCACCGTCTACTCTATCGCACGGTGTTATAGCGCCCTTATCAATTAATTTTTCAATTTCAATTAGATAATTTAAAATATCATTTCTGTCAGATAGCATGTTTTTTGGATAGACAGTTTGAATTGGTAACGGGATTTTAGACCCTATAATCCAGGATAAAACGGTAGGATCCATAGTAAACTTTCGCCATACATGTAAAAAATATTGTAATCGACCTGCTGGTCCATTCACCTGGGATACTATGTTCTCTTGTGATGTCTGTAGTGGGCACTGTTCTTGTTGGCACGCGATGACGACATCTTGCGTGCTGTGTCGCTCCGATTAGATGTTGCAGAGTTGCCCGCAGTCCGATGCTGAGTTATCGTTGATGGTTTCCGCGTGTTCGGCTGCGGGTGCTTCCAGTTTAAATTACTTGATGAAGTGGAAGGAGCACTTTTTGTAATCACTGGTTTAGGCCTAAACGACTTTAATTCCTGGCCAGATCTTGTAATAGCTTTGTTAGCTTTTATTTTTTCAGACAATTCTTCACCAAATAGATATTTGTCTCTCTTGGATTCTTTTATTTTTACTTTATCTTTAAGTTTATTATTCAATGTCGATATTAGGAAATTTCTTCGCATTTTTGTATCAATGTGATGTGAATCACATAGCAGGCGGGCCGCGTTACTTATGAGTCTTAGTAAAATTTGATTGATATCTGACTTTTCAGTAACTAAATAATCCATTGCAGTAGTCAAGGCTGTTAGGGCACAGCCAATCTGGCCCTGTTGTGCTGCCAAAGAAGTATCTTTTTTTTGTAAAGTATCCGATACTGCTGCTTTTATTTCAGCATTCAAGATTGGCGCTTTAAACAATTGACAATTTGCTGGAATGGGATATTCTTCTAAGAATTTATCTTTCAATTCTTTTTTCAATCCACTTTGTAATACGTCTTTCAATCTCAAAGCAATATCATTGTGAACGTCTTTAGCTGCAGGTGTTTCTTTTTTGGGAGCATCCCCCAATATCGTAAGTATGTCATCATCCAAGTGATTATCCTCATCATGTGTTGGATTATTTTCCACAGCAGCTACCGATATAGATGGCTGATTAGTTTCTACATATTCCTGGTGTTCGGAATCTGAAAAATATAGTGAAGGTATGGAATGATCCCTACAATCATTCGCATCACACTTAATTATGGTGTCAATAGAAGATAGTAAAGTATTATAAGTATTCACCCTTAAGTAAATTATGTGAAGGTAACAATCCTAGAGTATTGTTCGCATCAATAGTTTACACCGACTTAAAATATAGACGATAAACATCTATGTGTGTAGGCAACAGTCCCAATTCGTACTGTTCGCAACAACATTTAATGTAGACAATAAACATTTAGGTGTGTAGGTAACTGCCCCAAGTCGTACAGTTCGCAACACAATTATGTAATATGCAGATTAAAAATTAGGTTTGCTATGAAGGAAACAATCCCGATGTATTGTTCGCATCATATATTAAACAGAAATGATTCTGTAAAATAATAGTTGTAAATAATAATAATAAAAATCTACCAGATAAGGAATGAAAACCGCCAATAGAATCACACGACTCTGATGATTTACGCCGTCGTTTTCGCAGTTTTTCTTCTAATTTCTCTATTTTCCGTAACAAACGATCTTCACTGCTATCTCTGTCGCTATGTTTACGTTTTTTCCCCATGTTCAAAGCCTGAAAACCCTACAAAACACTTTAATAATACACAAATTCACCAAATAAAAATTTTTCGTGTAACGACCAGTACCGCACGAAAACAGATAATGGTTACACCCGCATGCGGACGCAAACCAGCTTGACAGGAAAAGGGCCCTAAAGGAAAGGTACACTGGCGGCGAAACGTTCTGTCGGTGATTCGTTGTTAGGTGGAAAGTTCTGTCGGTGAACTGCCCGATGGCGAATCGTTCTGAGGTGGTAGGCTATTCATATTAAACTTAATAAATATAACAAATAAAAATAACCAAAAACAATTTTCGGAAATACGACCCAAAAGCGCAACTAATTGCACGCCAGATGGAGCCAAACATTAAATCTAGGAATTTAGAAAGCGAAGGCTGGGAAAAGAATAAATATAAAGGAACACTATTGAACAAAAAATTAAATATCCTACTGAGCTTAGCTCGTAAAATAAACAAATGGCCAAAATACATTTGTCTTAAGCGGCCCGGGGTGAGTCGTAAATTGTAATATGAGGAACCAATATAAAGACAAGGAGACATAAAATTGATCTTAACAGACGGCAAAAAAAGGTTAAAATTACAATCTTTACAAATTAGATACAAAAGAACCCTCGTTCTATTGAGCAATTAAGAACTCGGTTATGAGGAGTAAAAAATTATCTTAAGACCACATGTTATGCAGAATTGGTTCCGCGAACTTCGGGGTGGGTGTTGTCTAACGAACCAATCAGAGAAATTGGGTGGGTCAAAAAGTGGGGAAAAGGGGATGTACCAAAGGCCATGTCAGAAACTTGGTGGTAGGATAGGCATTCAGTCTAGAGTTGGCCATAGGGTTAGCTAGACAAGTCTTCTAGAGTCAGTGTTGACATAATCTACATAGTTGGTAACTAACCAACAATAAGACTAAATTCAGTGATTCAGAAGGTTCCAGGGCTGCATTTGGTAACGTACAAATTCCGATACATATTCCACTAAATTCATCCTAATATAATTGAAATTACGTGCCCGGAGTTAATCCAGACAATGATAAAAATTCAACTCAATAAATCAGTTGTCCATTACAATAATATAACCTAGTGAAGACTAGAGAAGTACCGTAGTTGATAGGTAAAATAGTAATGTGTTCATGATGATGATGACAATGATGTTAGTTATGACATTCAATAAATCATAGTAGCATTAGATTGGATACCTACTTGTATTAATTTATTATTGGTTTTCTAAGTGCATTTCACCTAATAGATGATTGTATAATTATGGAGATTTACGATTCTAGTTGTATAATTCATTAATATGGGAGAATTATGAAAGTAAATAAGTAAAATTCTGAAACATTAGCGTACATACTAAATTTAAGGTATAAACTGTAAAATAAATTGTAGACTATTTTACCTCCATTATAAAGCAGTGTTATATGAATGAAGAAGTCCAATTCTATTTTATTCTACAATGTAACCCTTTAAGGTACCATCACAGAAAGATCCAACCAGGCAATTTCTAAACATTTTCGCTTGAAGGTTGAAACTGGGTAGGTACTTTAGTAGACCCCAGTCCTTAAATTATTGACCAATCGGGAACCCTTATTGCTTGTGAAAGGTTATTGCTCTTCATTGTTTTCAAAAAACATCTGGTCGCATAGACATTTCGGGACCAGATGTCTTTGTGACAAAAACAAAATGTTAGTTTTTGTTTTACTATTTTAGCATTGTTTTAATTGACAAAAAAAATTCGGAGACACTCTTTAATACTATTGGTGGATAGTATTCTATTGGTGCCCAAGTAGGTGGCAGGTAGTTGACGAACTTTGTGTACCAAAATGATCTTAAGTGTGTCGGTTTGGACTATTCTTTGATAGTACATAAACAAATCACAACCTACAAGCGTACCTTCAACATTTTATCATTGTAATTATGTAAACGAATGAATTGTTTTGCAAAATCTTAAACTTTCCCCATGTAAATTATATATTTTTCGAGATAGATTTATCATAATACAGTGAAGACAATTCATTGAACTTGTTGTTACGAAATCGAAGATTATAAGGCATAAAGTTGATAAAGAGTCACAATTGAATGTATTCAGTGATTAATACCTCCCGATTGTAAATAAACCTCTGAAATTTTAAATACTTTTAAGTATACCTACATGCTTTGTTGTAACTCCGTTTTGTGTATCTGATTAAATAAGTTAAAATAGAATTTTACATAATTTGTAGTTAAGAGTGTGTGCATGTTTCTTTGTTTGTTATGTGCTAGATTATAAGTTCAAGCCGACAAGAGTTTTTAGTTTGAATGTTCTTTTTTCTCTTGATCATAATGGCTAGGAATGGAACATTCGGTCATCCACTATCGTGAATGATCTAAATAATCCAAGTTTCGTATATTGCATAAATAAATTAATATTTATTAACATAATATTGAGTTTCCTTCTTATAGTTATAAAACCCCTAGCTTGATGGCATAGATAAGCGAATGTCATAAGACCACCCGCGGATAGCACAGCCAATTTATAAGATGTTACAGTCAGAATCAATAGACTTTATACCGATGGACAGACACTCGCTTATTTATATCAAACAGTACTCGATAATTAGGGAATTGCAGAATTCTATACGCTAACCTCATTGGTGCAAAAGCAAGAGCGTCTAAACTAGGATTGGCTTAGATGGTTAGAGCAGTCGTCCAGTTTATGAAAGGTCTCGGTTCGATCCCCGCCTCAGGACATAGAATTTTCTAACTTAGATATTATTTTTGATTGGCTAGCTTAACTTATTCACACGCAGCAGGACAATGGGCTACGATCCACACTCATAGTACTATATTAGAAGTACCAGATGGTAAACCGTATAACTTAGGGTTAGGATTTAGCTAGGAGGAGAGCTAGGTCTGATGGAGATTATAGTGTACGAAGCAGCGAGACAGTAATAGCAGAAAGGCGAGCCGAGCACCCATGCAGAGCAACTCTTCAATTAGGGTAGTGGTTTGTATAGCGAGTATACTTGATTGATAGGAGAATTTGGTCAGGTCTTGTAGTGTTGAGAGTATCCAGTGCTGTGAGTTTAATGTTTAATTTCTTTTGTATTAGAGTCAGGAGAACTGCTCCAAGGGACGCGGGCTTACTAGCCTCGACTAAGTCGTTTCGCAACCTTCCGGGGGGAGCGTTCGGCCGATATCGACTGTAAGCCGATCCCTGACCTCATCAGGTCAATCGGTACATAGTTTGTGGCGGGGCTGCGGCAATTCTGAGCGTCTGCAATACACGTCCCGTCTTGACAATTGACCTTCGACCTTAGTTTGGCCAAACTAAACCTATATCAATAATACAAACAATACAATAAATCCATGGTACTGGGCGAGGTAGCTAAAAGCACCTATATTGATTCCATGTCTTCGGATGTGATGAAATTGAAGCTTCTCAGCTTATTATAGAAGGTCATTGTCCGCCCTATAACCTGACGACAGGGCCGGTTACCGGCGTAGGTTTCCCTAACGCTAGAGTGAATTGGTGGCTTACCGGCGATATGAAATCGCGCACCTTCTAAACACCTTAACTCACGCCATCCGAATCACTTACTAGGCACACACATTGCCTATTCACATAAAAGGCTGCTTATCAATTATATACGACTAAATGGCCTCAGTAACACAAGAAGTATTACGATACTCGCCAAGTAAGCTCGGTGGAATGGGTAGGTGTCTGAAGCTGATCCAATACGACTTAATGTACCGAAAAAAAAAACTTGCTACGAATACTAAATCTTGTTAACTCGCACAATCAATACTCTCTTCGCTACTGTACTCTCTAAGCCAACTTATGTATTTGATATACACAAATTAGACATAGACATGAATGAAATCTAGACGACGTACCACCACAGTTCTTCGGTGAAAGATTCTGTCGGTGAACTGCCCGATGGCGAAACGTTCTGTCAGCGAAGGGTTAAACAAAATGACTGTCGGAGAAACGTTGTAGAATCGTCGGGTTAGGATTCTAGCAAGGACTTTATAGGGCAAGTCAAAAGGTCATATAGCAGAAATAGCAGTCAACGCCGTCTAGTCACCCAAGGTCTTTCTAGGTCACAGACGCAGTGTGTTCGTTGTGGTCAAACTCACAAGTTTAAATATCCCGCTGTTGGTGTGCAATGTCACAACTAGTAGCCATGCCACGCCTTGCATATTCCACGTTCGATTTATCGCAAACAATATCGTTAAATAATTGATTTCTTTAATGACATTCATAGGAACCGAAAGAACCAAAATACCCGGGTAATATAATTTTAAGAACCGGTTCATTGAGAGCTAAAAGAACCGGGTAAAACCGGGTCTTTTCGGAACCGGGTAGAACCGGGTGCATGCCCTAGTCACAAGTGTAAGAAGTATAACCACTTTGCTGCATATTGTCGTGTCAAGTCTGTAAGAGTTATAGAATCAAATAGTGATAAAGATGAGACCAAAAAAAATTTTTTAGGTGCCATTTTACAGAGTAAATCTGTAAATAAGGTATGCTTTAAACAAAATGAACCATGGAAAATAGTTTTAAAAATCAATGATGATCAAGTTAAATTTTTGTTGGATTCAGGATTTTTTGAAAGTATCATAAGAGATTATGTTAGTATCAGGCTATCGGACTTTCAAAAAATTAGGAATTTCTAACTGAATATTAAAGAAAAATAGTCGTCCATTTCAATATTTAGTGGAGAAATCATACAAACTTTAGGTCAGTGTAATATTTTAGTCCGTCATAAAAATAAAGATTTTAATATATGTTTTTATATAGTTAAAATATCAAAATATTATTGGTAGGGAATATAGTAAATTTCAGCAACAACATCTAAACGAGTCTAAGGAAAGCAATACTTATAATATGTCTATATGTATACAGATTTTTTTGATGGTCTGGGTTGTTTAGCAGATTTTGAGTGCAACTTTACTTTAAAGCCAGATGTCACACCAAGTATTGATGTTTGTAGACGAGTTCCATTTAACCTACAAAAAGCATTAAAAAAGGAAATATATAGAATGGTAAAAGGTGGGGTTATATGCCCTGTAGAAGAATCAACACCATGGGTGAGTCCACTTGTAATTGTCTCTAAACAGAATGGCCAAATACGTGTCTGTATGGACATCACGAAATTAAATAAAGCCATAATGAGCCCTCACGACCAGTTTCCTACCCTAGATGAGATTAAGTGAAAACTAAATGGTGCAAAGTATTTTTCAATTTTAGATGCTAATAAAGGGTACTGGATGCTCTGTTTATCAGAGGCATCATCAAAATTATGTACCTTTATAACACCTTTCGGTAGGTATAGATTCACTCGAATTCCCTTGGGCATCAATGCCGCCCCTGAAATATTTTTTTCATAGTCTAGTAGTCATAGTAGTAAAAGGTTCAAAGTCTTAGAAGGGTTTAAAATAATGTTAGATAATTTTTTGATATTTGGTATAATATTAAAAAAAATCATCTAACTTAATAGAGGAACATAATGATCCAGTGATAAAAGTTTTGAATAGAGTACGGGAATGTAACATTAAATACAATAAAGAAAAAACTAAATTTTTTGTCAGCCAGACGTAAAGTATCTAGGTCATATATTTAATTCTGATGGTGTTAAAGTTAATAAAGCTAAAGTAGAGGCTATCTACTAATAAAAAAATAAAAAAATCTATCCCGCGACCTTTCGCAATACGAATTTTGAAATAAATTTCGATTGCGAAAGGTCGCGGGCTCGATCCCCGCCTCAGGACAAATGACAAATTATTCCGAGTTGAGTGTTTACTGGATGAGAGACAACTAAAACAGACTTTAGGATTGAACATTAAAATGGCGAATCTTAAAACAGAAAAAAAATCTCAATTTTTAGTAAAGGACGCCAAAGCAAAATCTCTATTACTTCAATGTGTAAGCGACAAACACTTAAACTATATAAAGGATTGCTAAACCGCTAAAGAAACATTAAAAGCTACATTCATGAGAAATAGTGTAATAACTAAACTTCATTTACGATGAAAACTATTATTATTATCAACAATCAAAGTATTAGACAATGAAGAATTAGAAGACTACTTTCACCGATATGATAATATTATTAGAGAATTGGAAAGCCTTGACCAGAAAACAGACATGACAGACAAAATTTGGTATTTAATGATGGGACTTAATAATAAATATCATCAAACAATAACGGCTATTGAAACAATACAGGATGAATTAACTTTGGACTTTGTAAAAACAAGATTACTAAATGCCGAATTAAAACTACAAAATGGCAAATCTGTGCCCAAAACCGACGTTGCCTTTGTTACATGCTACAAAATGGGTCATAAAAAAATGAATGTACTACCATACAAGAGACAGTCAAATAAATTTTAGAAGAGGAAGTTTCAACCGTGGTCGATCATGAAGCTACTATAACAATTATGTGAATAATAGACAAAGTCAACCAGCGAGAGCAAATTACACAGAAACATCACAAGAAAACAATTATAATTTTATAGCAATGAATAGAGATAGCATAGAATGCACACTGAGCAAGAAGAAAATATAAAAAGGAGCATCAGATAATAAATATAAATACTCTAATAGTACAGTTGACAGCATATCAACCGTAACAATTTGACCTTAAGACCGCCCTTACTGCGTTCGTAATAGAGGCGGCTTTCGTAGTGCAACTGTTACACTTGATGTGCTGTCGTTTGTACCTGGATTATTCAAAAATATACTTTCAGTACGGAAACTCATAAATATGAATAGTAAAGTAATATTTAATACATATGGAGTAAGAATTTATTGAATTGAATTCATATTCATATTATTTTATTGGCTTGATTGAACTAAAAGTAAAAATTAAATATGAGGAAGCCTATACTACATCTAATAAAGCTAACATATGGCATCGGAGATTAGGCCACCTTAATCGTCACAGCCTTATTTTTTTTTTATACAACTAGATGACAAACAAGCTGACGGCCCACTTGATGGTAAGAGGTTACCGCCGCCTATGCAATAACATGGAAAAATCTCTTGATATTGCAGGTGCGTTGTCATCCTGGGGCCTAAGATGAAGTGCCGTCCATGCCCAGATATTACACTGGGTACCTTTTCCTTCAATCCAAAACACAGCGAACTGTTTCACTGCTGAAATAAGAAAGGCGGTGGTACCTAACCAGGCGACCCTACATACGGGTCTGCCACCAAGTGAAAACCTATATACCGACGACCGGCTGGTCGAGCGGTCTGTACCCCTTGCTATGCAGGCTACTCGGTCAAGAGGTCCCGGGTTCGAATCCCGGTCGGAGCTAATGTTTGTATGATGAGTACGAGCATTTGTTTACGAGTCATGGATGTTTATATGTTTATTTAGTATATGTGAGATCAGAACAAGGTAGAGGGTCTAAATCTTTCGTTTTATCGGAGTCCATGTTGAATTGAAATTAAAAAGGCTAATGATAAAAGTGGGTAGTAAAGAAAAAGAATCGATTAGGTTAATTTTACTAAAAAAGGCAATTTTCAATTTAATGTATTTATTGTTAACAAAATTTTTATCTTATTATCTAACTGCTCAATCAATTACTTAACAATAATTTAATAATTTAATTACGATCAATAAATTTTGCAAAAGAATTAAACTAGAATATTCACAATCCAATAGCCGGCTAATTCACCCTGTGAATCCAACCATCAGTGTAGCAGGGCTACAAAGCAGCTGCCGACAAGGACAATCAGATTTGATCGGTCCTATTTTTATCGACTTGTGAATATTACTAGCTAGTGTAGGTAGACTACGAATAGCCAGAGATGTGGTATCGGACAATCAGAAGTGATCGGTCCTACCAACTCGGCTCCTAGAGGCCGACTGACTGTAGCTGTGCTTGGGCGGACTTTATATAGCCCGGCGAGGTGTCATGGCGGCCGGTTGTGACGTCGCTCGAACGTAGCGCCTTTCACTTTTCGTTGTGCGTGTCGGCACACGGCCATTCTGATGTCTGGTGCGTTCTCTGCAACATCCTGAAAAAAAAATTTACTTAACTTACTCCGTACCTTACAGAGTAGGACTTGGGTAAGGTGCTCTAGGTATAGCAACCGTGTTACACTCTTAATAAACAAACAGTGCTCTGGGTACTACGACCGTGTTACACCAATATACTGTGCTCTGGGTCCAACATGACCGTGTTACACAAATAGTTAAATGATTGATACCGTGCTCTGGGTCCAACATTACCGTGTTACACGAATTGTTAAATGATTGATATTGTGCTCTGGGTCCAACATGACCGTGTTACACAAATTGTCAAATGATTTATACTGTGCTCTGGGTTCGTTAACAGTGTTACACAGAATTTGGGGTAATAAGGAAGGCTGATGCTGTGCTCTGGGTTCTTTGACCGTGTTACACAGAGGCTCTAAGGAAACAAGGGGGTACGTGATGCTGTGCTCTGGGTTCTTTGACCGTGTTACACAGGGGCTCTAAAAAAAAGAAAATAGAGGATAGTTTGAAAACTAAATAATTATGCTCACCAGACGGTCAAGACTGTTGTAGTTCATCACCTTGCTCGGAGGCTGTATCTGTAGAGACTTCATCTGCCTCTGGCGCTGTGTCAGTAGAACTTCTATCATAAACTTCAGTTGCTGTATCAGTAGAAGATGAATCACGGCGTGAAATCATGGGTATTAGTTCAGGGTTTGACACATGCGTAAGGTCCGAAGGAGACTCATGTACAGTTGCAGTAATCACTGGTGTCATATCTGTGGTTGAACCTCGTGAGTTGGAGGCATAAGAGACATCGTGCATCTCTTGGTTGTCGTTGCTTGCATAAACTTCAGCCGACACGGTTATTTGTTGACCAGGATTAGGAGCTCGCCGGAGCTGATCTTTCGCGACTTTCCGTGGCTTACCACTGCCACACACGCGTCGTACAAGATACCGATCATTATCCAAGATCCTAAAAATCTCATATGGTTCGCTATATTTTAAGTCTAAAGAACATTGATTTCTTGGATTATTTTTAACCAGTACATATTCTCCTAACTTAAATGGTTGAATTCGAGCTTTAGTTTTGTCAAAACAAACATGCAACAAAATCTTACCTCGATCTGCAGGGCCACCGCGGCGTCCCCCATGGTGGGGTCCTCATCTCTACGAGCTAAAGCAAAAAGTTATCCTTAATCATAGAAAATTAAGCAAAGCAGTTCATAAAAATCAACCATTAGAAGAAATATTAAAAGAAAAACATTACCTTAAAAAACAATACGCAGACTCACTAAAGGAAACTTCATCGAAGCACTTCAGGGAATTCTGCAATAAACAAAATAAAGAAAATGTATGGTCAATCACAAATAGGATAATAAAAACCCGTCCAATTACACAACCACCCGCAACCTTGAAGCTAGATAATGGTAAATATACAAATGACGCTACAGAAACATCCGAGCTTCTAATAAAGAGATTATTTCCTGACGACACACCTGATGACTCTATACATGAACAAATAAAATACCAGACACACTTACCTCCAGATACCGCAAACGAACCACCATTCACCGTCCATGAGGTATTAGAAATACTGAAAAATATGAACCCTAAAAAAGCACCTGGTCACGACCACCTCACCTCTGATATATGCTTGCGGTTTGCTGAACTGTTCCCTGAAACTATAACAACCATAATTAATAGATGCTTTCAACTCAGCTACTTTCCTAAAACATGGAAGAAAACCATTTCTAAAATCATTCCTAAGCCTGGCAAATCAACTTACGATGAATTATCTTCTTTCCGCCCAATTGGCCTCATACCGGTATTCGGAAAACTACTTGAAAAACTTATAACTAACAGGCTTACTTACCATCTATATTCAACGGACAAAATGTCTGGCAACCAATTTGGATTTAAAGCTCAAACCTCTACCACACATGCAATTTCAGAAGCCATTAAAATTGTTAAGACAGCGCAAACTAATCAAAAGCAAGTCGCAGCAGTTTCACTAGACATTAAGGCTGCATTTGACCATGCCTGGTGGCCATCCATCTTCCACCGACTTAAACAAACTGACTGTCCAAGTAACATATATAGAATTCTACAAAACTACATTCAGGATAGAGAAGTGGTCATCAGGTTCGCTGATTGTGAAACTTCCAAAACTATGACCAGAGGGTGCATCCAGGGATCCGTGTGTGGACCTATCATGTGGAACCTGATATTGGATGACTTGCTGACTACAGCTCTGCCTGAAGGCACTTACCTGCAAGCATATGCAGATGATATTCTCCTGATCGCCGAAGATACTAATAGCAAAAACCTGCAACATAAAATAAATAATACTCTTAACCTCATACAAAAGTGGGGAGAGAAAGTTAAACTTACGTTCAGTCCGGATAAAACTAATTTTATAGGTTTTACAAACAAAGCTAAGAAAATAAAAATAGCCATGAACAATCTCGCAATCAAACTTGTAACTCACATTAAATACCTAGGCATATATATAGATAGTAAGCTCCGTTTTACCACCCATTGTCTGGAAACTATACACAAAACTAAAGCACTATACAATAAACTACAAATATTTGTACGCTCCACTTGGGGAGTGCATTCTGAAAATATCAAAATTCTCTACAACCATGTCATTTTGCCTATTATCTGCTATGGGGCAGGAGTCTGGTCATCAGTTTTAAAATACAAACATATCTGCAAAAAATTACTTTCACTACAACGATCTTTCTGTCTAAATATAAATCGTAGTTTTAAAACTGCTAATACTCCAATCTCTATTACTCTTGCAGACCTCCCCCCTCTTCCAGACCAAATTTGCTCCACTGGCAAAATAGAAATTACAAAGCTCCTAAAAACTAGTGAATACTTACCACACGAAATCTTCCTTGAAATACCGGCTAAGCCAAAAGACTTGATTCACCCAGCAGCAAGAAAACCAATTACATTACACGAAGCAGCTACACAAGATAACCTGCACAACATATTTGATGCACACCCTACCATCCAACACTACTTCTACACCGACGGAAGCAAACACGATGATTCCGTAGGAGCCGCCATCATTCTGATGAAACCCAAGGGAAATACGGAAAAACGCACATTCAAGCTTCACAACACTTGCTCTGTGTTTCAAGCAGAACAACTAGCTATCAAACAGGCCTGCGCATGGGCCTTGACTAGAAATGTATCAGCATTTATTGTTACGGATAGTAAATCATCTCTAACAGACCTACAAAACACTCTAAGCCATAATCATCACACTGTTCAAATATTTAAGACAATTCGAGATATCGAGATGAAAGGCCACAATATTGAATTTATTTGGGTAAAGGCACATGTAGGCATCCTGGGCAATGAGCTAGCTGATGCTGCTGCGAAATCTGCAGCATCATCACATGACACCCTCTCTTACAGCAAATTTCCCATCAGTTACATCAAGGGTATCGAACGAACATTTTTAAAAGAAGCCAAAAAGAAGTACTATGAGGAACCTGACAACTGCAAATATACCAAAACCATGTTTCCTAACTACGATTCTCTTTCATCTTTTCTTAAACATATCCCAGTCACTTTTCAGACTTCACAATTCCTCACAAACCACGGCTACCATAAATTCTACCTCCATCGGTTTCATATAATATCCGAGTCTCTTTGCCCTTGTGACTCCTTTTCCACACAAACACTCCACCGTCTATTTTATAACTGCCCCCGGTTCAACGTAACAAGACATAACCTCATAACCGCCTGTAACCTTATTAACATTGACCCTCATAACCTAAACCAAATTACTGAAAAGGCGACTGATGGGTAAACAACACAGTTGTAGGAGCGCGAATTTCATATTTTTTTGTTTAGACGAAGGTAGCTCGCGTTAGCTCCTCCCTACCTATCCCATTCCAATTTCATTCACTCCTACAGACTGATGACTCGTCATTACCGGTCCGTATCTCGTGGTGCTCTCACGGTCAACCAGCGGAATCGATAGCACGCATCGTTTTCCCTAGAGACATCACCATATAAACTCATACACGGTTCGCGCCGCGTAATCACCTTACAATCAACTTATATAGAACATCAACTAAGTGCTGAGGAGTGCAGGGACGTACGGCGTCTGAGTACCATCGCGGCAAGGCCAGCAACCAGCGACCCAGGTCAGTCAGTCTGTTCCTAGGCATTTCCTCATCATTTTCCTTGGTCCTTCGAGCCGGATATTCATTTCTTTATTCATCTTATCTAAAAATCATCTTAAAATCACAACTTTTTCCTTTGATAAAATTATTATTTTCTACCGTCATAACTTTTATAAATTTGTAACGATAAGAAGCGGGTACCTAACTGTGTTGTTCATTCACTCATACATTCACTCACATAAATTTTACGGTTGGCAACATTATCTGAATGAGATTGTGGATGAGTGAGTCTGTGATCGATTAGCTGTCATACCTGTCATTCTCCATTCAATTGTCATTTCGGTTGTTTGTTTACATTTTTACGTTTTACATTTTAAAATTTTGAGTTGTTTCAATTTTATTATTCTTTGCATTTATCATTAAAAATGTCGAAAGGTGGACAAAATATCGTCCGTTTTAACGTTCTAAACAAGCGTATGCGAGAATTATATGATATTGCTACTAGATGCAGCGCGTCTAAGGAACGTGGCGGTGATGATGGTCAAATTGAGCAGTTTCTAGTTAGATATAAAGACATCGAAAAACATCGCGATCACATGGACACCATATTCGCCGCAATAATGTCGGATTCCTTGTTTGATGACAAAGAACGCGCTGGCTTGGAGCGTTGCTATAATGAGTTCCAGGAACAGTACTACTCTATACAAGTGTTGCATTCCAACATAAGTCCAAAACAATGTCATACCTCAACAACACCTGAACGCAAAGTTAGCCATGAGTTTCACTTGCCTAAGATTTCCCTGTCTAGATTCAGCGGTGTATGTGTTGAGTGGCCTAATTTTATTTCTATTTTCAATAGCTTAATTCATAATAATACAAACATAAGTGAGGTAGAAAAAATGCATTATTTGCTAAGTGTTTTAGACAAAGAGCCCCTATCTTTGGTGAAGCATCTCAGCATCACAGCTGAGAATTATATGGTGGCATACAAATTGTTAAGTGAACGTTATCAGAATAGAAGGATTATTGCTGATAAGCACATAGATGCAATTTTAAGTTTATCAAATCTAACACAAATTAACGTTAAATCTCTTAGCAAGTTTGTTTTTACTATTAAGGAAAATACACAGGCTCTGGTTGCCATTAATTTTAATGTCAACTCATGGTGTTTCTTGTTGCTTCACATTATTCTAAAAAAGCTTCCTACCGATATGCGAAGCAAGTTTGAGTCAACAATATTTATGAATTCTATTCCAACATTTGATCAATTGATGGTGTTCTTGGAAAATCAGCTGCGAATTTTAGAGAACCTTTCTAGTTCCACACATAAGTCAACACCAAGCAATACATTCAATATTGTTGATGCAAACAGCAAATCACAAAACACAAGTGATTATAGTTTCTGCCCTTGCTGCAGTGAGAATCATCTTATTTATAAATGTCAAAAATTTGAAAAAATGAACCCCGTTGACAGGAAGAATTTTATAACTCAACAAAAATTATGTTTTAATTGCCTGCGTTCTCATCCTGTGTCTAAGTGCTTATCTCGTAGTGTATGTCAGATATGTCGTGGTAGGCATCACACAAAGCTACATCTAGGTACTACTCAAAAGCTTGTCCCACCCCAGCCTGTATCAGCACAAGTTGTCGATGGTCCCGTGCAGGGCCAGTCCTTGCACAGTGTCGATGGTACGTCTACCATGGTTCTTGGTACCGCTCTTGTCCACGTGCAGGATGTGTCCGGCCAATTTCATACAGCTCGGGCATTGATTGACAGTGGTTCGCAGGTGTCTATTATGACTGAGAGTTTGGCACAACAACTTAGGTTGCCTCGCACTAAGTCTGGTTCTTTATATGGGTTAGGCATGTCCGCAGGCCAATCAACAAATGGAGTGGTACATAGCAGTATAAAATCTTTAAATGGAGCTGACAATATTTTAACTTCTGACTTTATTATTTTGAAACGCATAACGGGTAACCTTCCGTCAGTCACTATACACAAATCAGTTTTGAATACATGCAACCATTTGGTCTTAGCGGATAAACATTTCTTCACTCCCGGGCACATTGACCTACTTTTAGGTGTAGGTCTGTATGACCAGATCTTTGATGGCAGAAAGTTCAGTCTTGGTGAGAACATGCCTACTGCATACTTTTCTGTTTTTGGCTGGGTCATCATGGGCTCGGCTCCAACAGCAGCTACTCATGTTGCTAGCATTATGTCAATGACCTGTACTATGGACCTTAGTAAAGCTGTTAGTCGTTTCTGGGAGGTGGAAGAGCCACCTAAGCTAATATTAGAGGATCCTGAAGACATACAATGTGAGAAACATTTTTCTGAAACTCATAGCAGGGACATCACCGGTCGCTTTATTGTTCGCTTGCCCTTCAAGGTGAATCATAAACCCTTAGGCGACACATATTTTTCAGCGACCAAAAGGTTTTTCCACTTAGAGCGGCGACTTCTCCGAGACAATAGGTTGCGAGAGCTTTACATAGCATTCATGCAGGACTATTTAGAGGCCGGTCACATGCGTGAAGTCGTCACTCCTGTTTCAAGCGATCGGTATTATATCCCTCATCACGGCGTTCTCAAGGAGCAGAGCAGCACCACTAAGTTACGAGCTGTTTTTGATGCCTCGTCGCCTAGCTCAAACGGTGTGTCGCTCAATCAAATTCTCATGAGCGGTCCTAAGTTGCAGAAAAATATTGAGGATATCATCCTGCGATTTAGACTGCACAAGATAGTTTTTACTGGTGACATCAGGCAGATGTATCGCCAACTTAATATCTTCAAGGACGACTGTAAATACCAAACGATCTTGTGGCGCGAATCGCCAAATCTTCCGCTTAAGCATTATGAGCTGACCACCGTTACTTACGGTGTTTCCAGTTCTGCGTTTCAGGCGATTCGTGTCATCCATGAGCTCGCCCATCTCAATTCGGAGCGTCACCCTGATGCTGCCAAGGTACTTCTGGAGGATACCTTCGTTGATGACGTGGTTAGTGGTTCCTCTAGCGTTGATTCTGCTCTGCAGTTGCAGCGTAATCTTGCTGCTATCCTTGCTCAGGGGGGATTTTTGCTTCGCAAGTGGTCAAGCAACAGCCCAGAATTTTTGTCAGCTTGTCCAGTCGACCATTGTGAATCTCCGTACAGGTTCGAGGATGGCGACAATGTTTACAAAATATTAGGTATAGAGTGGAATTCAGGGACTGATAATTTCATCTATCACGTTACCGAGATGGAGAGCATCATGACAAAACGTGGTGTTCTGTCTAACATCGCCAAACTCTATGACCCATGTGGTTTTTTGGCTCCTATTATTTTTTACGCCAAGCTCTTTATGCAGAGGCTTTGGCTGTTGGAATCTGGCTGGGACGACCCGCTGCCTTCCCACTATGCGAAGGAGTGGCATCTTTTCTTGTCTGACTTCCACAACTTGAATCTTATTTCTATACAGCGTCGCATTCTTCCTGATCAACCAGCGGACATTCAAGTTCATGGTTTCAGTGATGCGTCCGAGCAAGGTTACTCAGCTTGTATTTATCTTCGTGTGGAGAGCTCTGATGGAAGCACTTTGGTTCAGCTCTTAGCTGCCAAGTCCCGCGTAGCTCCTCTAAAACAAAAATTAACCATTCCTAAACTAGAGTTGAATGGTGCGCTTTTACTTGCTCGGTTGATGGAGCGCACGTTCAATATTTTACAAAGTAAACTCAACATAAATAGTTTGTTCGCCTGGACTGATTCCAGTATTGTCCTGTCTTGGTTGAGCATTTCCCCTCATAAGCTTCATACCTATGAGGGCAATCGCGTATCGCAAATTCAAATGCTCATGCCTAACGTCTCGTGGAAGCATGTTCCATCATCGGCAAATCCCGCCGATTGCGCTAGTCGAGGGATTTCACCTTCAGATTTGTTGAGTCACAGTTTGTGGTGGTCGCCAGCATGGCTTGGAGCTGACGCTTCGACATGGCCTAGTGAAATTCCATTGCTCAGCGAATTTGATTTGCCAAGCCTGAAGCCCTTGCCATTAGCTGCAGTGGTACAGGATAATGCCACGTCATTGTGCCTTGATCGTTTTAGCACGTTTTCCAAGTTGCACCGCGTTTTAGCCTGTTGCAAGCGCTTTATATTCAACTCGCAAAGGTCGCAGCATCGTCGTTCTGGTCTATTATCAGTTTCGGAATTGAACGATAGCCTAACAACGATTGTCAAGTTAGTCCAGTCTGCAGTGTTCTCTGTGACTTTGGAATTATTGCGTGCAGGCAAAGGCCTGAAAGGAAGCTTGTTGCGCTTGAATCCTTTTGTTGATCAGGATGGTATTTTACGGGTAGGCGGCAGGCTGGTGAAGTCTCAATTAAGGTATGGGGCTAAGCATCCCATGTTATTGCCCAAAGATCATTTTATCACCCATCTTATCATAGAGCATTACCATCGGTTATATCTTCATCCTGGTCTAAGTACTATGCAAGCGCTGCTCCAGCACAAGTTTTGGATTATATCAGCCCGACGCGTCATAAAGCATGTCATTTTTAAGTGTCATCGTTGCTATCGCTTGCGGCCCAAGTCCATTGAGCCTTTCATGGGGGATCTGCCCTCTAGTCGGGTTACGCAGTGTCGACCCTTTCAACGCGTTGGGGTAGATTTCGCTGGTCCATTTTGGTTAAAACAGTCCAAGGTTCGCAACGCTAAGGCTCTAAAGGCATATATGTGCATATTCATATGTTTTTCTACCAAGTGCGTGCACTTGGAAATCGTTTCCGAGCTGTCCACTGAGGCTTTCATTGCATGCTTGGATCGCTTTGTATCTCGCCGAGGCCTTCCAACAGATATTTTCAGCGACTGTGGCACTAACTTTGTAGGCGCACGCAATTATCTTAAGGATGTAAGCGAGCTTCTGAAAATGTCGACAAGTAACATTCATCAACATTTGGCCAATTATCAAGTTAATTGGCACCTTAATCCTCCCGCTAGCCCTCACATGGGTGGCTTGTGGGAAAGTGCAGTAAGGTCCGCCAAGCTCATCTTAAATCGTGTCATAGGGGAGCGTATTCTGCTTTTCGAAGAGTTAGCGACCATCTTCGCAAAGGTAGAGGCCGCCCTAAATTCTCGGCCAATCTGTCCGCTAACTAATGACCCCACAGATTGTGAAACTTTAACTCCCGGCCACTTCCTTATAGGCCAATCACTCTTATCATTGCCGGAGCAAGACATGGGCGATATCACTATTAGTAACTTGAAGCGCTGGCAATTGACGCGTCAAATAACCCAACATTTTTGGAAGCGCTGGTACGCTGAGTATTTACACACGTTAATGCAGCGTCCAAAATGGTTGGTCAGACGAGCCAATATTCGAGTTGGCGAATTGGTCATTATAAAGGACAATTCTCCTCCGCTCCAATGGCGTAAGGCACGCGTTATAAGGCTTTGTCCTGGTGCGGACGGTGTTGTCAGGGTAGTAGAGCTTAAGACGTCTACTGGAACTCTACTTAGACCCGTAGTCAAGCTTTGCCCACTTGTGTCCGATTAGAGGCTGCTCAACTACACCTTATTAAACCCTAAATTTATATTAAGTATTTATTATACATATATCTTTGCCAACATAGCTTCATAGTTTTAACTTATTTTAATTCTTAATCCAAAATTAACTTCATTTTTGTTCTCAACTTGAAAGAGCTAGCTCGCTCTTTGGGGGGGAGTATGATGGGTAAACAACACAGTTGTAGGAGCGCGAATTTCATATTTTTTTGTTTAGACGAAGGTAGCTCGCGTTAGCTCCTCCCTACCTATCCCATTCCAATTTCATTCACTCCTACAGACTGATGACTCGTCATTACCGGTCCGTATCTCGTGGTGCTCTCACGGTCAACCAGCGGAATCGATAGCACGCATCGTTTTCCCTAGAGACATCACCATATAAACTCATACACGGTTCGCGCCGCGTAATCACCTTACAATCAACTTATATAGAACATCAACTAAGTGCTGAGGAGTGCAGGGACGTACGGCGTCTGAGTACCATCGCGGCAAGGCCAGCAACCAGCGACCCAGGTCAGTCAGTCTGTTCCTAGGCATTTCCTCATCAGCGACAACATCTGAGCTGTTGCTGAGCCACATTAACCACATAATTAATAATCTAAAAAACTTCAACAATACCTAAGTAAATAAAACCCGAACAAGACAAACAAACACGGAATAGACGCCATATTGTACTTCATCACACACAAACATACGCACGCACACACACACACACTTACACACACACACACTTACACACACACACACACAAATACGCGCACAGCACACACATACGCACACACACGCATTAACTTATTTATTTACCAACATTCAATAATACTACAACATAATCATAACTAAACTAATTGCATAACTGCAATACCAAATCAAAACAAACGATACCACCTTTAAAAACAAGCTCATATAGACAGGTGTAGTCCGATAGCACCTGTTTATATAAAAAGCATACATAAGCTTAACTTTAAAAAAAAAAAAAAAAACCTTTGTTTTGCCTTGACACCGGCTTCAAGCATAGCTTTTTGAAAGTGTTCTTGAAGCAACTCTAAGTCGATTGTTTGTTCTTCAATGTTAACTAGGTGGAGTAGTTCAGGAGGAACACAATGTTGGCGTCGCGTAATAAGTGCTAAAGGTGAGAACCCAGTAGTTTTATGAACTACACAGTTAAGCGCAATTTCTAAACCCCCCAGTGCTGTATGCCAAGCTTCAGTTTCATAATTTTTTATAGCGGTCAAAGCGTTTTTCAAAGTTGACATTACCCGCTCAACTTGACCATTTGCTCGGCTTACACCTGGCGCAATTGTATGAATGTCAATACCAAAATTATTACAATATTTTAAAAATTCTCCCAAGAAGGCTCTGTCACCGTCAGTGACAATTTGTGCTGGAGAACCAAATAAATGAATTAATTGCTTTAAAGCAGCTAACGTGCTAAATTGACTTTTATTATTACAATAGTACAAAAGGACGTATTTAGAAAAAGCGCCAATACTAACTACGACATACTCAACTGCCGGAGTACCTAATTTGCCAGTTTTGTCCATATGGATAACCTGGAACGGTACACTAGGCTTAGGTATTGGATGAAGCTGTGCTTGTATAGCACCAGAAGAATTTTTTGAGGACCGACATACAATACAGTTATCAACAAAAGTTCTTATAATGGTACTCATTTTATCAAACCAATAGGATTCTTTAATTTTGGATAGAGTTTTTTCCCATCCTAGGTGTTTGAGAGAGGAATGGAATGAATTTATCAGGCTCCACTGGAAGGAATTTGGAACAACGATTAAATGCTGAATGCCGAGGACTTCATTGTTAGGTTTGTGTACTCGCTTAAGTATTGCGTTTTCTAGTACATAGCCTTCAACACTCGAACCACCGCGAATTTGATTAATCAATAGTCGAAGATTTTGATCACGATACTGTTCTATTTTTAACCACTCGAGATCTTTGTTCATTATATTAACAGAAAGTGTCGTGCATAAGAAAGAAAGAAAGAAAGAAAGAAAAAATATTTTATTTAAATAGGCCACAAAGAAGCACTTTTAAATCGTCAAAAAAACACATTTTTACAACTATCACAAAAAAAATATTAACTAACAACGTCATAGTCTCTGTCTGTCTGTCATGTCTGAATTTACACCGGTTCCAAAAGTTGAACTACCGAGAAGATTCCGGCAACAAACTCGTGTAGTCACTCTTTTTAAAATAAATATTCAAATACAATGTTTGTAGTTAAAAAAAAATATAACTTTTAGCAGTGCAGTGCCGCCCAGCGATTAAAATAATTAAAATTAGAAGAGAATCTATATCATCGTACCGACAAAGTAGGTACCCAATGTCAAAAGTATTATCGTTATTTTCAAGCTATCTGACAATGCACAATCACAAAATAGGTATACAGAGGTTAATAGTCATAATACTTACACGTAAATAAACTTAAAAACATTTTGGAATTTTAATGTTTCCACGCATTCTTATCATCTAAATATTCTTGGACCTTATAGTAGCCTTTTTTCATTAAAGTTTGTTTGACATATAACTTAAGTTTGTGAAAAGGCAGTTCAGTTACATTTGGCGGGACTTTGTTATAAATGTGTATACATTTCCCCATGAATGAGCGACTTGTCTTGTGAAGTCTAAAACTTGGAACAGCAAGTTTATTTTTATATCTAGTGTTTAAGTTATGAATATCACTATGTTTTGAAAAGGTATGTTTATATTTGTGAACATAAATTATGTTCTCATATATATATTGAGAAGCAATGGTCAAAATATTAATTTCTTTAAATAAATCTTTTAGTGAATCACGTGGCTTGAGTCCGTAAATAGCACGCATAGCCCTTTTTTGTAAAATAAAAATGTCTTCAATGTCGGCTGCTGTGCCCCACAATAACAAGCCATATGACATGACACTGTGGAAGTAACCAAAGTAAACAAGTCTTGCTGTTTCAACATCACACAAAGACCTAATTTTTTTAACAGCATAAGCAGCTGAACTAAGTCTTTTAGATAGGGACGAGATATGAGGATACCATTGTAAATGAGAATCTAACTTAATTCCCAAAAATACTGTAGAGTCAACACATTCAATAGTTTCTTCATTGATTTCAACATGAGTACTAACCTGCCTTACATTTGGTAAAGTAAATTTAATACACTTTGTTTTCTTTGAATTTAACAATAAATTATTATTTTCAAACCAGGATAGCACTTTTGAAATGGCATTATTTACATCCTCAAAGTCAGTTTTAGTTCGGTCTATTTTAAAAATTAGTGAGGTGTCATCTGCAAACAATACCGTCTCACACAATTTTTTTGAAAAGTAAGGGAGGTCGTTGATATAAATTAAAAAAAGCAATGGCCCTAATATCGAACCCTGAGGCACGCCCATATGCACAGGCGCACCAGAAGACTCAGTTTTGTTTATAACAACTTTTTGAATTCTATTGGTCAAATAGGATTCAATAAGTTTTAATGAGTTTATTGATACACCATAATGCTTTAATTTACCCAATAATGTTTGATGATCAACACAGTCAAACGCCTTGGACAAGTCGCAGAAGATACCTAGAGCATCCTGCCGATTTTCCCAAGCATCAAATATGTGTTTTATAAGTGCAATTCCCGCGTCTGTAGTATTTTTTCCTTTAGTAAATCCGAACTGTCTGCTGTGAAGCAATTCATTTCTCGTAAAATGAGAAAGCAATTGGTTAAGAATAATTTTTTCAAAAATTTTGCTAAGAGTCGGCAAAATAGAAATGGGACGGAAATTTGTGGGGTCATTGCTATCTCCCGCCTTAAACAAAGGTATTATTTTACTTAATTTCATTTGATTGGGAAATACACCATCATCAATACATTTATTAAATATAAACGATAGTTGAGGAGATATAACATTTATTATAGAATTTATAACACTAACAGAAAAGCCCCATAAATCCTCAGTCTTTTTCATATTCAAAGACTTGAAAGCTTCTATGATCGTATTAACGTTAATTTCATGGAAATTGAAAGGAATATTGCACTTATGAACATTCGTCTCTATGAGAGCAAGTGCGCGCTTAGTACAAGAATTCAATTCTTTTGTAATTTTAATAGGTATATTGGAAAAAAAAGTCTCGAAGGTATTTGCAACTCCATCATCTGTTTCTATAGTTTTTCCATTGACATTAATTTTAAAACACCTATTAGTAACTTTTGATTTACCACTTTCTTGATTTATAACTTTCCAAGTGGCTTTTATTTTATTATCAGATTTCTTAATTTTATTACTCAAAAAGTTCGCTTTGGCAGTATTACAAACCTTTTTAAAGATTTTGGAGTACTGTCTGACATAATCAATAAAAAATGGATCAGTGGAAGTCGACTTCTGATAGTATAGTTCAAATAATTTTCTTCTACTTGTATAAATACCCGGAGTTGCCCAATCACTAAACTTCCTTTTAGAACTGACTTTAAAGCTTTTTTGTTTAAAAATATTCTTGAATTCAATATTTAAATTATCAAATAAACTGCTATACAACTTATTGGGATCATCGGTTTCTTTTAGACAGTGAATTCTATTCATTACATTATTTTCAAATTTCCTCAAGCGACTATCTGTAATAGGCCTATAAGTTATTTTTTTTATTTGGTTAACATGATGGTGCTCAATAGCGATTTTCTGTCCACTATGATCTGAATTTATACAATATATAATTGATTGTTCAAGTACATCACAGTTACAAAAAATATTATCCAAGCAGGTAGCTGATATTGGTGTAATTCTAGTAGGTTCAAAGAAAGTATGGAGAAGATTAAAACATCTGAATAAATTAAGAAACCTTTCTGAGTACGAACATGATACCAAAATGTTTATATTGAAGTCACCACATACAACTATCTTCTTGTTATTGCCACTTATTATATTTAAAACGTTTTC
Source organism: Nymphula nitidulata (assembly GCA_947347705.1). Lineage (NCBI taxonomy): Eukaryota > Metazoa > Arthropoda > Insecta > Lepidoptera > Crambidae > Nymphula > Nymphula nitidulata. The sequence continues at coordinate 17,315,105 of OX374636.1, forward strand.
CATTGAAGCCTCAAATAGATCATAGTTTCCAGAGGGAGGTCTGTATACACATACAACAATATGTTGCTCGAGTTCTATGCAGGAAATTTCAATAGTTCGCTCAATAGAGTGACGAACAACATCTGGTCGTTCTTTATATTTTATATTATTTAATAATAATATTAAAGATCCACCTCTAATAGTAGATTCTCTTGTAAAAGCACTTACAATATTATAGTTTTCAATACAGGTCAGAATTTCATTTTTTTTTAACCAATGTTCTGTTAGACATAACACATGCACTTCCATGGTCTGCAAAAATAAACTAATTTCTAGATCTTTGCCAGAAAAGCCCTGTACATTTTGGTGAACAATATTTAAATAATTAGACTTTTCTGTTGTTTTAACTTTGCCAGAGACTTTCTCTGTTGTCTTATTATCTAATTTAAATGGAATAGGATTTCTACTGAAGAAATCTGCATGCTGGATGCGTTCCCCTTTTCTGTACTCTATTTCAAAATCGAAACCCTGTAAGAAAGACCACCAACGATGGATGCGAGGCAATAAATCTTGTTTACTTTTTGATGCTTTTAAAGCATTACAGTCAGTTATGACTTTAAATTTGCGTCCATAAAGGAAGTGTCTAAAATGCTTGATGGCTCTTACCACAGCTAAAGTCTCTAGTTCATAAGAATGATACCGACTTTCAGCATCAGTAGTGCGCATACTCATGTAGGCTACTGCATGCTGTCGGCCATTGATGATTTGAATTAGGACTGCTCCATAGGCCAGACTACTTGCGTCTGTATAAAGTTCTATGGGGCAGTTTTCTCTAAAGATGGTCAACACAGGGGCAGATGTTAAATGTTGTATGATAATATTACGGGCTTCTTCATGCTCGTGAGACCATTCCCATTTTGCTCCTTGTTTTGTTAATGAATACAAGGGAATCATAATTTTTGAGAAGTTCGGTACAAATCTTCTAAAATACCCTGCCAATCCATTGAACTGGCGAACTTGTTTTGCTGTTGTTGGTAAGGGGGATTTGGAGAGAGCTTCTATTTTACTAGGACTGGGGCGGACCTGACCGTCAGCTATGATATTGCCAAGATATTCTATTGATCTTTTAAAAAAGGAACATTTACTAACGTTAATTGGAAAACCTGCTTTTTCCAGGGCAGAAAATATCCTTTCAAGACTAAGTATACCCTCAGAAAAAGTAGTACTTTTACAGAGGACGTCATCGATGTAGACTTGAACAATTTTTCCTAAAAGGTCATTCAGTGCTTTATTTATACATCTTTGATATACAGCTGGAGCATTAGAGAGTCCAAAAGGCATAGTAGTGTATTCAAAAAGACCATCCGGAGTAATAAAAGCTGTTTTTTCTATTGAAGATTCAGCAATAGGAATTTGGTGAAACCCTGCCGCCATGTCTAACGTTGAAAAGTAGTAACCATTCGCAAGTTGATCGATTTGATCAGCAATAAGTGGCAAAGGATAATGATCACGCACGGTATTAGAATTCAATTCTCTGAAGTCTACACACATTCTATCTTCACCATTTTCTTTTTTACAAGAATAATAGGGCTAGAATATGGGGATTGACTTTCTCTAATAATGTTGTTATCAAGAAGAACCTTAATAATGTTATTAACTTTTTCACGCTCAATTGCATTAAGTCGATAAGGGCGGCGTTCTACAAACTTATCAGGGTTTTAAGGCGGATTTCAAGCTGACCTGTATTAACGCGCGTTTTAGGGAAACCATTAATAAAAATATGAGAAAATTTATTCAAAAGAGTCTTTAATTGCTCTATTTCAAAATCATCAGTCAAGTCAGTATTCAATTTGTCAAATTCAGGATGTTTAAGTTGAATATGCATCACATTTGTTTGTTGGACCAGTGTTGCACCGGTACTACTAACAACTACTGCCAAGCCAGTATTTTGCAAAATATTAGTACCCACTAACAAATCTACAGACAGGTCAGAATCAGGAAGAATATGAAATCTTACTTCTATACTTATATTATTAATTTGACAAATAGTGTCTATGGTTTGAATTGAAAGAACGGACGTGCCAATACCCTTCAAATAATGTGTAGAATATTGTCTTTTTCCTGGCAATTTCGAAGCAGTTGATTCACGGATCACTGAACAATCAGCACCACTATCAAATAAAGCTAAAAACTCTAACTCATTAATAATTACTTTAAAGAATGTTAATTTGGAGCTACCTACTAGATTAACGTTCGAAACAGCCTTTTCTCTTTTAAAACAAGTCTCGTAAGTGTGTCCAATTCCGTGGCAAAATGAACAATTTTTTGATGTTTTACCATTATTTGGACCAAAAGAGGGCGATGGACGTGGCTGGTTTTGAACATTGTTAGAATTTGATTGATTATTAGAAACTATCCTATAGCGACAGTTGGTAACATCGTGACCGGGTTTCTTACAGCCATTACAAAACAGATAATCTCTTTTGTCAGTTCTAGAGTCTGTATATCTCGCCTTTTTAAAGGGAGGTATCCCGTTAGTAGCACTAGAACTGGGCCGTTTGCAACGGATGGAAGAAGCTACAGATATAAGTTCAGGAACTGATTTGGCTTTGGCGTTTATTAATTCGATGCGAAGCTTTTCGTCATTTATGGTACCAATGACTGCTTCCACTGCATCATCATCAGGTAATTTATCCTTTGTCAATCGTTTCCAAAGAAACCATGAGGTCGAGAGATACTCGGAAATGTCTTTAGTCGAATCATAAACATGTTCCCTAAACTTAAGGTCATCGCGAGAATACCTGCCCTCAGGCTCGAAAGCTAAAATCAAGTTTTGGCTGAGCTCCTCCCACGAAGAAGTAGTAACAAGCCATCGGTCTGCCCAACGCTTAGCACGACCCTTTAGTAAACTTGTTACTTTCATGCGGACGTCGTAGTCTTCAAGATTATATTTTGTCATGGCCGCTGAAATGTGACTACACCAATCCCGGACATGTAACCATCTGGGTCATAGCTAGAAAGGTAAATATCGCTAATACGAGTTTTGCTAGGTGCAACTGACGAAGAAAGCTTTTCAGTCATCTACTGCATCATGGCCATCATATGAGTGAAAAACGCGGGTGGTACAGTAGCCGGATCTGCATGGGCTATTGTATGGTTTTGAGAGATAGAGGATCGCATGGGATGCGATCCCACTTCTGATGTGAGATCAGAACAAGGTAGAGGGTCTAAATCTTTCGTTTTATCGGAGTCCATGTTGAATTGAAATTAAAAAGGCTAATATAAAAGTGGGTAGTAAAGAAAAAGAATCGATAAGGTTAATTTTACTAAAAAAGGCAATTTTCAATTTAATGTATTTATTGTTACCAAAATTTTTATCTTATTATCTAACTGCTCAATCAATTACTTAACAATAATTTAATAATTTAATTACGATCAATAAATTTTGCAAAAGAATTAAACTAGAATATTCACAATCCAATAGCCGGCTAATTCACCCTGTGAATCCAACCAACAGTGTAGCAGGGCTACAAAGCAGCTGCCGACAAGGACAATCAGATTTGATCGGTCCTATTTTTATCGACTTGTGAATATTACTAGCTAGTGTAGGTAGACTACGAATAGCCAGAGATGTGGTATCGGACAATCAGAAGTGATCGGTCCTACCACGTCGGCTCCTAGAAGCCGACTGACTGTAGCTGTGCTTGGGCGGACTTTATATAGCCCGGCGAGGTGTCATGGCGGCCGGTTGTGACGTCGCTCGAACGTAGCGCCTTTCACTTTTCGTTGTGCGCCGACATATATTTCTAATATTTATATACATATTATTATCAATATTTATCCGTTATCTAGTGTATCCGTAATGGCCGGTTTACACTTTGTTAAGTTAACACTGCAGGTGATTAGTGCAGGTGTTTAGTAATCAAAGTGTGAACGGAAGCGTGAAGTGATTAGTGTTAAGTGTTAAGTGCGATTAGTGCTTATGGATAAGTGCGATTAGTGCTTATGGATAAGTGCGAGTGAATAGAATCAAGGTCTATTTTTGCTGTTAAGTGACCTCCCCCCTTGTACTGTTCCACTCACCTCTCTCGCAGTTCGCCTGTACTAATCAGTGTGTAAACGCGTGTGTGTTAAGTGCGCAGTGTCAAGTTCAAAGCGAAAATGAAGTGGACGGAACAACATACTTTAAAATTCGTACAAGAATACATAAAGTATGAATGTCTATACAATATAAAGTGCGCAGAATTAAAAAAAAAACAGTTGAGAGATGCGGCCCTATTGAAACTGAGTGAAGCGATGGAAATTCCCGACTTCGGTCCCAAAGAAGCGTACAACAAAATACGAAACTTGAAATCGACCTTCTCCCAAGAGCACAAAAAAGTAAAAGGTTCTATTAAATCGGGTGCAGGGCTTGATGATATATATGTGCCAAATATCAAATGGTACAAAGTGATGGATGATGCCCTAAAGGCAGTAAATGTTGGAGAATGCAGAGAGACATCGAGTAATATGGTGAGTATTCCATAGGTACTATGTTTTTTTTTCACCGCACTACGGGTAGGCAAAGAAAGCATAGAATTTATAGTAACTTCAATAGGGGCCGACCGATAGCGAGAGAGTGAAAGAAAACGAAATTATTTAGAATACATTTATTTATAGTATCTTATATGCTAACTTACTAGGTAGGAAATTGTACTGAAACCGATTGCTATTAATGTACCATTCTTGCCTGCCAGGGTACTGAGCCTTCACCAACAAAATAATCTGCATAGCGATCTCGTACATTGTGAGCTTCTTGTGATGATCTATTTTGCAAACTTCTTTCAATGTTTACTATACCTGTTGCTAGAAACTCTCTCCAGGAACCAGGTGTGATGTTCCCCGTTTCGATGTTTTCTGTATCAACTGTTACACTTTGAATAGTACCTTGCGTTTTTCTAAGCCAATTGTGCAAAGCAACACACGTTCTAACTATTTTATCAGCTTTAGCGGGAGCATATGGGAGGGGTTTCAGAAATATTCTAAATTTACACACTAACATTCCGAAGGCATTTTCAACTATTCGTCTGGCCCGTGATAATCTGTAGTTGAACACTTTTTGCTTAAGAGATAAATTATTTCCTCCGTATGGTTTCATACGGTACGTTTTCAATGGGAAAGCATTATCTGCAACAATCACACGGTTTGGTGGTAGAAAATTATTCTCTAGAGCGTGGCTCAAGCTGCAGTTTCGGAAAACTCCTCCATCACTGATTCGCCCATTGCATCCAATGTCAAAATAAATAAAACAATAATCATGGTCTATTAATGCCATAAGAACGATGCTGTGCTGGTTCTTGTAATTGTAATAATAACTTCTAGAATCATCTGGTGCATTCAGTACGACGTGTTTACCGTCTAATGCACCACAGCAACCGGGAAAGTTCCATTTTTGACTGAATCCTTCTTCAATACTTTTCCATTCTTCTGTACTTCTGGGAATCTGCAACAAATAATAAATATATTTATCAATGCCATGTTATGTATTTACAGAACCTGGAGTCTCAAGATAAAATCAATGAAGATAATGTTGAGACAAGAGACACTGAAGGCGAGAAGGCTGTTGAAAATACTTCAGGAGTTGGAACCTCAAGCAATGACTCGGGCGGAATGAAATTACTGGGCATGGACGGCATTTCATCTTGAATGAATGAATGAATGAATGAATGAAATTGAATGAAATTTTTATTTGCATAATTCTGTGTTTACATTTTAGATGGTGACACATTATATTAATAGTTTCATCAGTATTATACCTTTATTTTTGACCTCAGGATGACAGCGCACCTGCAATATCAAGTGCTTTTCCTTGTTATTGCAGGTGTCTATAGGCGGCGGTAACCGCTTACCACCAGGTGGGCCGTCAGCTTGTTTGTCATCTAGTTGTATAAAAAAAAAATGACGGGCCAGTCATTCAAAGGGAAAAATTCTCGGAAAAGGACGATGCTACGAGACTATGATAACTTGCTAACAAAGGCCCAAAATGTAGCCAACAGTGTCAACAGCTCTGTTCTATCAGAGAATTAATTCGACTTATTTGGACGAATGGTTGCAGTTCAATTGAAAAATTTACTAATGGAGTCAGCAATTGAAGCCCAACAGTATATTTAAAATTATCTTTCTGGTTTGCGCTTGAAACATATCCGCCGTCAGTCTCAAACATCCAATTTCATTTATGAAATGGTAGAAAACAGAACACAACCACATTTTATGTCGTCTCCTCCAACTTCAACCATTTCTAGAAATTCTTATTATTCGAGCAACGATGATACATACAATGAAAATGCCACATTGAGTTATGGAAATCTTGAAAATACAAATACAACTGTTGTGACAAATCAGTCAAATTCTGAAAATGCATTTACTTCTGTTGTTGATAGAAATGATGTGTTAACCCAAGCTTGGGAATCTGCATAAGGAATTTACAACATTCCAGCACAATTTTATGTTTGTAATTTTGTTTCTAAAAATAAAACCGATATAAAATATTTGTTAATGTGTTTTGCTAACCTTTATATAATCTTTTAAGGCGTTCTATACAGCATCGCAGACTATCAATATCATTAAACTTATTGCTGGTTTAGATACTCTGAATAAATGTGACAAAGTACGCAGACTACAACCAGTGGCAAGAAAATACAACACTATCTGAAGTTTTATTTTTGGCGTGAGTGCACTCCTCATAAAAGTATCTTTTTTTTCTATGGCGGGCTCATCGTGCGTCAGCAACTCTTCAAATTGCGTTTCTGTCATTCGCATTGATCTGTAAAATTCAGGAGGATCTTCATTAGCAATTTCTTCAAAAAGTTTATTGCTGGCTCCATACTGAGAACGTCTGGTAATCCATTTCCTTTGCCTTAATCTCTTAGGCCTATTGATTTCAAAATTGAGTTCATTTTCTATATCAGATACCACAACAGATACAATCTCTTTAATTATTTGTCTCAATATTAAGCGCTGTTCATCTTCCATTTCTAGAGACACTATGCACAACGGACAGTACCACTACTTTGAGCTTCTTCCTAAACACTGTGTAAACGGAGATGGAAAAGACTACTTAACACTTGAGACTTATCGCGTAAAGCTAACGCTTAACACTTATCACTTCACACTTCGCAAAGTGTAAACCGGCCATAACACAAGCTCTTAATGATGCTTACTTTGGGCTAGAATCTAGCCGCTAGATAATAGGTGTGAGTGTATGAATATTATTATTATTATTATTATGTTTTTATATATTTTTTATCTCAGGATCTTTCCTGGTAAGTATAAAAATGCGTTTTGCGGGCAACTGCCAAGTGTGATTTTACGTTTCTATGATTATTATTATTATTATTATATACGACCTAAATATTTTAAAACTAAAAACATCAAATGAAACTTGTCAACCATGCGTGATAAATAAAGCAACCAGATTACCATTCAGAACAGTTATGAAATCTAAAAGTAAAGCAATTGGGGAATTAATTTACACAGATTTAGCAGGACTAGTAACACTTATAAGCAGAGATGGTACACAATATTTCCAAACCATAACAGATGATTACTCTTACTTTAACTCTTATTTATTAATTTTATTTTATTTAATCTCTTATTTTTACTCTTATTTTGTAAAAGTATATTTCATCATCATCATCATCACATCAGCCTATGATGTCCACTGCTGAACAAAGGCCTCCCCCATCGATCTCCTTTGCGCAGCCTGCATCCAACGGCTCCTCGCGACCCTGACCGGGTGGTCTGTCCATCTAGTGGGAGGCCGTCCTACTTTGCGCTTTCCGGTACGCGGTCGCCACCCCAGAACCTAACGCCCCACCGGCCATCCGTTCTGCGTGCTATGTGCCCTGCCCACTGCCATTTCAATGTGCTAATTCTAAGAGCTATGTCAGTGACTTTGGTTCTCTTACGGATGTCCTCATTTCTGATTTTATCTCGCAGAGAAACACCTAACATAGCTCGTTCCATAGCTCGTTGTGCGACTGCGAACTTGCACAGAAGGCCCTTAATGAGCGACCACGTTTCACAGCCGTATGTGATCACTGGCAACACACACTGGTCGAAGGCTTTCGATTTCAAGCACAGAGGAATTTGGGACGAGAAGATCTTACGCAATAAGTATAAAGTATATCTACTTAACAATAAATCAGAAGAAATTATGTGAATGAAATTGAAACGCAAAAGCAAGTAAAAATAAATAGAATAAGATGCGGCAATGGTGTGGAATTTTCATCACAAAGTTTGAAAACATTTAGCTAATTTAACATAATAAGAAACCATCATTTTACAAATTCAACATTATGGTCCAGAAGGGACAAAATAAAGTAATTATTATTGAATATACTCATCCCTATTCACCGCAGCAAAATGGAGTGTCTAAAAGGGTAAAAATAATGTACCAGCTGTTATACAGAATGGTGCTGTCAATACGACAATAAATTAAAACATGGGCTATTTTTGTTTATAGAAATGGGTTGCCACTTTCTAAAAAATCCTATTTATTTGATAATTTCATGACATTTGTATGAAAAATATAACATTTGCTGCATTGTTCCATAGAAATGTCCTAAAATTATCAAATGAATAAGATGTTTTTGAAAGTGGGAAAACATATCTATGAACTAATATAGCCCATGTTTTGATTTATTGTCATATTGGCGGCACCACCCTGGACATTAATTCTACTCAAGCAAGGAAAACTAGTTGAACGGGCACAAGAAGGATATATGGTAGGATTTGGATTGAATGGATATAGAGTATGGATACCTAAAAATGACAGTATAATAATAGCAAGAGATATTAAATTTGACGAAAATCAATACATATATAATGATAATGAAAAGGAACAAAGAAGTAATAGCAATATTGAAAAAGCTTGCCATAAATACTGAAACAAAGAAAAAAAAATTCTATTGCAAATAACATTTATTACTTTTACAGTGTGTTAGATTCAGCGTTGCCGATTTGGCATATTTTGTGCTAAATTTAGCATAATTTCTTCTCGTTTAGCACATATTTTTGGCCCTTAGCATATATCATAATTACTTAGCATATTATTTTTCATCTTGTTTCGGAACGTAACTCAACGTTCAAAATTTTGAACAGGCAACACTTTTTAGAAAGAGTAGACTCTGCTCTATGGTGTCGGGATTCTCCTGGTATTGCACCATAGACAACATCGTACGTTTATTTTGTATGCAAGTACACAAGTTGTGGACTCGTTCGCATTCGCTTTGGTCGTTTGCTCTATTTGCTAGTTTCGATACTCACTTAAGTGCGATATTCCACGTGATTAACATTTCTAGACTTTTTTATCACAACATTGGTATTTATGCCACCCAAATATTATAATCAACATTATCGGTCAGGAGCAAATGACTTATTTTAAAGAGTGGTTGCAGCCCGTTCAAAACGTTTCGTCAAAAGCTTACTGTAAGTATTTCAAGTGCGACATGATTGCAAAATTATCTGTTTTGAAGCTGCACATTTCATCATCAAAGCACAAAAAGTCGACAGGCCAATGAAAAGTCAAAAAAATTTAAATTATCCCAAGTTAAAAAAATCTAGACACACAAAAGCAGAAGTTTCGCTTGCTTTGCTTGTATGTGAGCATTGTGCAATAATGGCTGTTGATCATTTATCCCAATTGTGTACACACCGATTTAGTGACAGCAAAAACAGTGACATAAGATTGCACCGCACTAAATGCACCAATATGATAAAAGATGTTTTGGCACCCTACTTCATTCAAGAAATTGTGACAGATTTAGGAGACCAGGAGTACAGTCTCTTGCTTGTTGAATCGACAGATATCGGTTGTCAAAATGCTTGGGGTTTTGACCAGATATTTCCGTCGATGTTCGTGCGCAAACATCGACAGCGACGCCCCCTGCCGATACTGGCGCTACCAACTTTGTATTGCCGTCAAGAGGTGCGCCAAAATACGCGTACCTGGCGCCGTTTACGAGCTTACGACAGGATCGCCCTCTGGCGTAACGCCGATGACATCACTTCTCTTCTTCTTCGCGCCTCGTCAACATCGTTTTTGTTTTAACATTAATATAATTATAAGCAGTTTTCTTCAAATAAACCAGTATATACAGTCCACTCGTCACTTAATTCATCTATCAACAAGCAAGACCCCAACAGTCGATCATTAAAAAAATTAATTTCCACCTTCTTGGGATTGGTTGAGATTGAAGATGGCACTGCAATCAGTATAGTGAATGGCATTAAAGGATTGCTTTCTGGTTAGAACATAAATTTAAAGAAATTGATCAGTATTGGCACAGATAATGCTTCAGTAATGACAGGAACCAACAATGGAGTGCACGCATTATTAAAAAATGCAACTGGGAATGATAATTTGGTCTTGGTTCGCTGCGTATGCCATTCATTGCAGTTGGCTTTATCCAATGCTGCAGCAGAAACTCTACCACTAAATGTAGAATTCCTCATTAGGAAAACCTACAACTGGTTTAGCCATTCATCAAATCTAAGACTACAAAACAATGTTTCTAACGATCAACGGCGGAACAGTTCCATTAGCAATTCCACAAATGTGCAACACCAGGTGGATATCGATTGAACCAGCGGTCACTCGTATTCTAGAACAATGAATAGAGTTGAAATGCCTGTTCGAAGTTGCCAGACGCGCTGAACACTGTTATACTGCAGAAATGCTATACAATATGTATAATGAATAATGATTCACAGAATTACTTGTACTTATTATATTTAAAGCTTATTTTACAGGAAGTTCAAGTTGTGAACAAGTTATTTGAAAACAATGAAGTTGACCCAACAAAACTTTAGAAGGATTTGATTGGCCTGGTGGAATCAATAAGTCGGCGTATATAATCAATAAGGTGGACGTTTTAACAGAAAATATAGAGAGCTACTTAGACCCTAAGCCATACATGGGATACGCGTTTGAGACCAAATTACAAGATTATAATCTTCATCCTGATGCATCAAAACTACGGCAGCGTTGTAATAATTTCACCCTGAAGCTCGTTACAGAACTATGTTCCAGATTACCAGTTAATTATAAATTGCTTATGAAAGTACGATATCGTTTCTGACGCTAATGTTTATTTTCGCCGCCGCCGCGCCGCTGTTTGTTTGTACCGCCGGCGCCGCACCCAAAGAGTAATGTAAGTTTATGCCACACCGAATACGCTGCCGCGACCTTTTTGTGTTTGTTATTATTTTTAGTGAAAAGAGAATTTTGTGCGAAACTGATGCTTAATTACGTAATTGGCGCTTAGTGTTGTTTTTGTTTCAAAATGCCACATCACCTTTATCAGCATGTTCGGGCAGCAATGGATTGGCCGTAATGGATCATCACTTTGGCCAGCGAGGTCACTAGACCTTATGCACTTAGATTTTTTTGTGGGAGTTTTGAGAAGTACGACGTCTATTCTACGGACGTAAACACTTCAGTATTCAAAGTACTCTGTGTAGATGAGTTAAGAACGCGTATTGTACGGTCTTTTGAAAAATTAATGAACATGGCCGCCCACGATGGTCTCTTAGCAAGGGTAAGAGGTAACTTGTTCAAAAGATTACGTTCATGTGTTCAAGTTCACGGGGGGCACATAGAAAATAAAAATAAAAAATACATGTGCTGTGATTGCGGTATTGATGCCATATTATTACTTCGACATCTGATATGCATTGCGCATTAGCGCTGTTGCCGCTGTTATCAAGGTTAGTGACCCGATGTTCCTAAATGGTGTTCTTTTTTATTTCCATTTCTGAATTATTTAGTTTGTTTGAAATAAAACGTTTTTTTATATTGTTCTAATCTTTTTTTGATAATGTCATTACATTTCTATAAACTAGTGTAGCCAATGTTTTAATTTATTATCGCATTGACAGCACCACCTTGTATAACGAACAAGCCCAATAAATATGGCATCAAGATTATAATGATAGCTGATCCGAAATGTTTGCAATGCTACTCCATATTTGGGTAAAGGAACCAACTGCAGCGAGAACACAGCATTGGCTACACATTTTGTAAAAGAACTGTGTGAACCGGTTTATGGGACAACCAGAAATATAACAATGGACAATTGTTTTACATCTGTGTCACTTATTTTTCTTTTACCAACATTACACGACTAGCCAGATATTCCAGATACTCGACCACAAAAAAACCTGAAATAATTCATTTCTACAACAGTAGAAAAGGTGCCGTCGATACTGTTGACCAGATTTGTTCGGGTATGAATAGCTAATCCTATGTTATAGTTTTTAATAAAGATTAATAAACGTTGTAACGTATTTTCTACGTTCCCTAAAGTTTTGGCTGTGCGGGCGAGATTCCTTTGCCTTTGCGCAGTGTTCATTTAAAAATAAAAAAGTCATTGACAGCAGACGTCAAATGATCATAGTCACATTCGACCCCGTCCCATTTAAAATGGAAGCCTTAAATTATTATCAGAGGTTAATCCTCATAAATCTTTAGAAATATGCCCTAAAATGGCAATAAAAGTTCAAATAACGATCAATTAAAACCACAAGAACAATTGGGAGTATGCCGTTCCGTTTCGTTTTGTTTCGCTTCACTTTCGTTTTCACTCCCGTTTTATGTCAGCTTAATTTAGTTTACTTACGCCGATTCACGTTATTTTGTCGCATTTCACCGTTTTGGGAACGTATTGTTCGAGATGCTTCACTATGGCACGACATTTATAATGAAACAAAGTTGAACCTTTCACTCTCCACGCATGGCAGAGAAGCCCCGACTTGCCTGGTGTCAGCTTCCTAACCACAAGGTGATATAAACCTAAGTATCTCCGGCCGCAGGTATGCAGTTTCCTCCCATAGCTGGTTGATTATTAAAATTAAATTCAGTATAAAACTATACAATTACAATGCAACTTCTTTAAAACTCTGTTCGGTATAAGATATTCCTCTACATGTAACCTATTTTTTCATTATTGCCGAAAGTGGCCACTTTTAACAATAATAAAAAATTTGGTTACTTATAGGTAGACACTTTATACAAGATACATTTTTAAAAATTACAAATACCGTTCTTTAGCAATTATCTAAAGCGTTCTTGTTTATTATGTTCTAAATTCACCATAATTAATAACAATCAATTGATGTCGCTAGTGTGCGCGAGGTAGCCCCTTAAATATAATAATTGAATCTGATGAGGCTTCGTGTGGACTCAAAATTTCGCTGTTATCATTATACTTGTAAAGTGTTGTTCCTGTAACCATTTTTAAAACTTTCTCTAGGAATTTGTATTTCGGTTGGTATAACGATTCCGAATACACATACAAGTTACGAAAACGTGGACCATCTTTATGTAATAATAAACTTATTACTAAGTTGGTTTTCCCACAATTAGATGGACCGCAAACAATACATCGAATAGTATTTGGTAATAACTTTCCATGTCGTTAGTCTCCCTTCGACGATGGAACACAAATGCATTCTAATTTTAAAGACTCTTTTTGCTTAATAAATTTCATAAAAATAGTGAAATTAACTGCAGTGTTTCAGGGCTTCCACCAAAATGATTCTTTATTATGATGGTGAAATATTTAAACAAATATTTGCATAAAGGGATTAACGCAGATACGTTCAGCGAGTGTCATTGATTAATTAAATTTTTAGTTGCCTTAAATATTATTGGGCATTCTGGCTTAAATCAACGCAGGCGGTGCAAAGTGAAACGGAGCGAACGCCGATGCGTTGAATTGAGCCAGAATGCCCAATAATATCACTACTAGGATAATACTGGAACTAGCAACGATGCTGCTCCTTCTGCGAATGCTGCGAGTGATGAATGAATTAAAATCTACTAATAATAATGAAAATTCCACTAATACGCCAGCTTCATCCGCTAATATGCCAGGTCTAAATTCTGTGACAGAAGCTCCCAATCAATCTAGTATACAACAACGCCCAAAACGCTCTGAACTGTCTCAGATGGCCGCAATGATAAAAGACAAAAAGTGTGTCAAATGATATTAATAAGTTATCATCTGTGGAAGAGATTGACTTCGATATTTACGGAAAACATGTGGCGGTTCAATTAAAAAAACTGTCCGAAGAACAATCAGTAATTGCATAAGAAGAAATCCAAGAAATATTATCTAAATGTAGACTGGCTGATATACAAAAGAGGACAAACAAAAATATTTATCCAAATGCACAATTTTCTTCTATGAGCTCTCCTATTCACTCACCGCTTCAACTGCAATACCGTTCTACTCCTAGCCCGGCAACTACGGCAAGTAGTAACAGTAGCTTGGGATTTTATCCCCCGGAGCCTAATCAAATAACGGCGCCAAGCAACAGTTCTATGGGATTTTACCCCCAGTGACTAATCAAACGAGTGCGTCAAGCAACAGTTCCATGGGATTTTAACCCCTTAGAGCCTAATCAAATGACTGCGTCAAGCAACAGTTCCTTGGGATTTTACCCCTCAGAGCAGGCAAAGATGACTGCATCAAGCAACAGCTCTTTGAGATTTTATTCCCCCGAACGAACTTCGATTAGTACTAAATATATAGACCCCAATAAGGTTATCATTACAACTGACAGGAATAACAGAACCATGAATAGCGATGAATTTGGAAGTGAAAGCAACACTGAAACTAACGTAATCACCTATGCTTTTGAAAATGCGTAGTACTATTTTCATTATTGTGACTATTAATTTTTGTATTACTCAATAATAAATTACTTTCTTACCTTAATATGTGTTTTCAATGCCGCATAAATTGCCCAGCATACTTATGGTATTATATGAGAAATAGATGATTTCGAGACACGATAAAAGTGACTGAGGTTCCGATACGACATTCGAAGCCAAAAATGACAGTGTAATTTCGAGTTTTATTTTGGCTGGCAAAGCATCTCTCACGAATGTATCTTGACGTTGAATACAGCTTATTATCAATAAAAGCAATTCGTCAAAATTCTGCGGTGTCATTCTTAAAGCTAGTTTGTATTCCGCAGGATCTTCAAATCTCAGTTGATTTATCAACAACGCAGAGCCTCCAGTTGCTTTTCTGTCATCTATCCATTTTCTTATCCAAACTCGTTTCTTTTTAGATATCTCTTTTTCTAACATTTCCATCAACTCTTCCAACAGCAGGTTGGAACAATTTTTCAACAAAAAATTCAATCGCTATAAATCCTGCCTTTTTTGCGAATTCATTTATCCTCGCTGCCTTATATAACGTGCATACACCGTGAAGAAATTACCACGACTACTGACTGTATGTAAACAGTATGGTCAGTTCTCGGCGCCAGCACTAACGCCTGTTACTGACCCATTACTTACCCTGTGTAAATCCGCCTTTATAGTCCAGAATGATCGGCGCCGTTCGCAGCCGCCGCTCGCTGAGCTATCGTACCGAGACCTTGAGAAAAGTGAAAGGAATGCGTGCAAAAACAATGCGCGTACAGTCGATTCAGAAATCTTAAATAATATTCTTAATTTTTGATTTTAACATTATTATAAATGTTTGAAAAATTACTTAGTAATTAAAATAGAATAAAACTAGAAAAATTTCAGGAATCGATTCCGCGACCTTTCGCAATCCGGGCGACTGCTCTGACCACTGAGCCACCCAGGACTTGGGATATCCCTGTGAAATTCTTCTAGTCTATCTTGTATTTGCGTTTATGAACTAACGTCCACCCTACAATGTCAAAATATTCGTAGTATTTTTACAAATACCTACGATTCGGTTAAGTTGGGGCAGTGCTTTCAAATATTCTTAATTTTTGATTTTAACATTATTATAAATGTTTGAAAAATTACTCAGTAATTAAAATAGAATAAAACTAGAAAAATTTCACGTCCTGAGGCAGGAATCGAACCCGCGAGCTTTCGCAATCCGGGCGACTGCTCTGACCACATCACACATCACACACATCTTAAATGATACTTGTGACAGAAGTACTCTTAGCGTTATTAAATGCTATTCTGCAAAGTTCAATATCTAAACAATTGCCTTTTTTGGCAAACATGTAGGGGAAGGTGGGGTAATTGAGAACGGTGGGTAATTGTGAACAGTTGAATATCAAATAAACCCCCCGCACTACACCGCCCGCAAACATCGAAGCCGAAGCGCTAATGCGCTTGCCGTCCCTTACAATGTTGCCATATATACAGATTTATCTGTATCTATACAGAATTTTGACCACAAATGCAGATTCTAGATTTGGCTTAACTTTTATACAGAATAATATATATCACATAGTCTATGATGAAATAATTTAATACTTACGTAAGTATCTTTTTTAATGTATAATAGGCGTTTATTTATTGTCTTCAACATTCATTTTCCTGGCTTTTGTATAAATCGCTGTCGACATCCTGGCAGCATTTATAGCGTACAGACAGGGATTCTCCGAAACTTATGTTTGAATAAATGAACGGAATGAGCAGAATAAAATAATTAATTTGCTTGAATCATTGAACGCTTGGCGTTGGTTTTTGCGCTAAGATTTCTTGTCGATTTTGTGTGTGCAGTGCTTTAAGAAAATTGAACTTAAACACTCAATGTGAAGAAAATAATCTTGGTAATATGTTATCGAAAAAGTCACGAAATACGCAACGTTTTAATCAGTCTTGGCTGGAAGAAAACTGTTTTAAATCGTGGTTAAAAACAAGTAAAAAGAGAGAAGATTACGCATACTGCAAGTTTTGTTTATCAGATCTTTCAATTGGAGGTGGGGGAAAAATGATCTTGTGCGACATATGAAAACTGTTAAACACTTAACCTCAGTTCCTGGTTCCTCTGTCATTCAAAAACCAGTTACAGATTTTTTTCAAAAAAGTACAATTGCTGACGATGTAAGGACAGGTGAAATTCTGTTATCGTCTTTTGTTGCTGAGCATAATCTGTCTATGAATGTCATGGAACACCTCCCCCAACTCATCAAAACAGTATGTAAAGTAAATGGTAGAAACCATTGCAAAAGAACTTGCGTGTAGTCGCACCAAAACCACAACTATCATAAAGTCTGTTACGGGTGACACTGAAAAAAAAAACCTAATTGCCGACTTAAAAACCAGAAAATTCTCACTGCTGATTGATGAAAGTACGGACAGAGGATGTGTCAAACTTTTATGCATTGTCTTTAGATATTATAAAAACAAAAAAATAAAAGATGCGTTCTTTGGACTGATTCCCGTTCAAGATGCGACCGGTGAAAAACTATATGAGCATATTGTAAAATTATTTACAGATAATGGTATTCCTTATAAAGATAATTTGGTTGGATTTGCTGCAGATGGAGCTAATGCAATGATGGGTCAGCATAATTCTGTAGCAAGCAGATGACTAGAAGATATTCCCCATTTGTATGTTGTAAAATGCATTTGCCACTCGTTCGCATTATGCGCGTCGTATGCATGCACAAAATTACCGCGGGAACCTGAAGGCCTAGTAAGGGATGTATTCAATTATATCAGTACGAGTCCGAAACGAGCAGGTTTACTAAAGGATTTTCAAGAGTTTCTTGCACTGAAGCCCCATAAAATCCTGCATCCATGCCAAACACGTTGGCTCTCACTTCGCAGTGCGGTAATGCGGATTCTAGAGCAATTTGAAGCACTGAAATTGTTTTTTATTGATGCTGTGTCGACAGACCGTTTAAACTCAGCGGATTCTATTTTACATATGCTGAATAATCTGTACAACAAAATGTACTTGCAGTTTCTGGAATTTTCCTTGGATTTTTTCACAAAATTTAATCAGACAATGCAGTCCGAAAAGCCGCAAATTCAATCAATTCATGAGCATTTGTGCCGCACATATAAATCATTTCTGGATTGTTATTTGAATAGCTCATATTTATTTGAGACTGAGCTCCATAAAGTCCACCATGATAACCCACGACCACTACAAACCACTTGATGATCTTTATCTTGGTGCGAATGTTGCCATATCATTGTCTGATTCTCCTAATTTGAATTCAAGTGATGTAAAGGTATTTAAACTACGATGTCTAGATTTTTTTATAGAAGGAGCTAAACAAATAATATCCCGTTACGATTTTGGAAATAGCATCACAAAAAGTTTAAACTTTCTCAATCCCATTATTGTTAAACGGCGCAGTATACCATCATTGATTCACATTGCACAAGCTTTTCCTAACATAATCCGACAAGAAAGTGTACAAATATTAGACACTGAGTGGCGACATTTAAGAATGAACGACAGCCTTCTGGAATCAAGCGAAGAAGATTCTGAATTGTTTTGGCATCAAGTCAGTTTTGAACAAGACATGGATGGAAATTCATTGTATCCGACTCTTCACCAAATGGTTTCTGCATTATTATGCCTTCCTCATTCCAGTGCCGCGGTTGAAAGGATATTTTCTGCAGTAAATTTAATTAAAACCAAAACAAGAAACCATTTAGGTACTGAAACGATGGATGGACTTATTTTAACTAAATAAGTCCATCCATCGTTTCAACTCAATCATTGAGCCATGTTTTAAACTCGATGTTGATAAAAAATTGATTTCTAAAATGAATAAAAATATGTATGAAAAATAATAAATGTATTATGTTTTATTTTATTTTGATAGCTTACCATGTCATACCCTCATGCTTTAGTTAGTGTTCTGAGCTCATACCATATACATATCATCCAGATTTTATACAGATAACAGTTTCTTGTGTTCATACAGATTTCGTACAGAGTTTTCGACCTTTCCATTCAGATTTATCGACTTGGCATGTGGCAACACTGGTCCCTTAGTATGCTTTGGTATGCCCGCAAAAGTGTGAGTGAGAGGACGCACGTAAAAAGCAGTGTAAAAAGTATCTTTTGAGGTTAATGACAACATATTTTGTTGCCATCTTACATGTACCGTTTATAAATTCCAAGTAGTTTTAAGTTCACCGTCAATAATATCGCGAGTAACGGTCATTTTGTTTCGACTTTCCCAATTTCGGGTAATTAGGAACGGCATCAGGAGGGTAAATGTAAATAATAATAATAATAATAATTCAAATATATTATATAAATATTATATTTTTCTTATATTTTTCAAACTGGTCTTCCTGAATTCAAATACTTATTAAGTAAATATTTTTAAGTGCGGAATTGGAAAATACCTCAGAAATGAGAGAAAATAAAAATAGAAGTAAACATAATAATAATAATAATAATAATTTATTTGTCATTAAATGTGGTATTACATAGATGTATACAAGATTACTTATTTTACAAAAGTTCTCACATTTAGCTAATATTAGCATACAAATTATAGCGTTGGGGGTGCTGTGGGTGTAATTAAACGTCTTTAACTGTTATAAAACTGGTACACTATATTTCAGAGAAACACGAGCGCGGGAAAGAAATCAGGGCACCACGCGCGTGTAATTTACTACGAGTCCGGGCTATGACTAAGTTGCGCGCGCATCGGCGCCGCACAAGAGCAACTCCCTCCCCGCGCACCACGCTACGGTCGCCAACCGACCGCGCAAGTACTTATAGTAAAACGCGCTACACACGGCATGCTAAAAAGGCCATACACACGGACGCCACAAAATATTAATTCAAGTAAAATTTACAATGTCATTATTAATAGATATTATACAATGGGTCAAATAAAATAGTAAAATAATTAAATAATCAAAGAAAAGATGCTATAGCGTTATTGTCATTATATTTTAAATATTGATCAATTTTGTAGAATGTCTCATGCAGCAACCACCTCCGCAGTACTTGCTTCAATCTAGTCAATGGTAACTCTTTGATGAAATTAGGCAGCTTATTGTAAATTTTTATACACATGGCATAGCAATTTTTTAAGAAACAGACCGTTTTGGGTGTTTCCTCTAAAACCAGCCTATGGGGATTCCTGGAATTTGTCCTATAGAAGTCCTTCGCCTCAGTGAAAATGTAAGGATTTATTTTTACAAATCTACAAATCTCTAATATGTAAATGGATGGCACTGTTAGTATTCCAAGCGATCTAAAGTATGTTTGACATGAAATATCTGATGGTATACCGCATATTGCTCTTATACATCGTTTTTGGGCGATGAATAGATTATTGATATCTACACTGTTTCCCCATATAGCAATGTTATACCTAATTACCGATTCGACATATGCGAAGTAAGCAACTCTAGCTATATCTTTGTTCGCTAAAGTCGTTAATTTGTATAAAGCAAATGAAAAACTGTTGACCCTATTGCATAACTTCTCTACTTGTAGCTTCCAATTCAATTTTGTGTTTATAATAGTACCTAAGAATATAACATTATTTTCACTTTTGATTACTTCTCCGTTAAAGTTAATGCTTACGTGTCTAAACGTTCCTAATTACCCCTAATAGTTAATTGATCATGTAAGGTGTTCTAATATTTGAAATTGTTTTAGATGCCTAGACATTACGAAAGAAAAACCACACCGAGATACGAAATTGAAGATCTTCGCCGTGCAATACAAGATGTTAGAAGTAAATTAAGTAAGAAGTTTTGAAGCCAAAAAAAAGGTCGGAACACTGTCTTTAATAAAAATCAGGAATACCAGTTAGAAAAATATATTATATTTTTCTTATATTTTTCAAACTGGTCTTCCTGAATTCAAATACTTATTAAGTAAATATTTATAAGTGCGGATCATTTAAAAAATTGTGTGCGTGAACATTGTGAAATCTAAGTGATTTTTTTCGTGGTGTACAAATTTTTGTAACATAAAGCAAAATAATTCATTTTAGGATGGAATCTAGACAAAGAGCGACTGCACAGCAGTTTGCCACTGTCATAGAATTTATGGAACGGTATACATTCCATTTGATACTGAGATTAAATTGGTTACTGAGAAAAAATAAGTACCTAGGTACTAAATAACGAACTAATACTTTTAAGGCATGGAGACCACATTATGAAATTCTATTGGTGTTGGTGTAAATAAGACAGCTGATAAGTGGAGGAAAGTAAGTAAAGTTCCATTACTACTTATACGCACTTACTACTTTAGAGTTTTCTTATTTCTTATACCTATTAGTCACTTTAGTTATATTTAATAATGTATTTTCTTTCGTACTTTGGATTTTCACTGCATTTTATGAAATGTTTTAAGGTGTGGATAGACTGGAAGGACAAAACAAAAAAAAACATCCAGAGGGATTTAAGAAGTACTGGTGGTGGGCCTGGAAGCAAACTATCCCTCACGGATTTAGAGGAAAGAGTCCTTTCAATAATGGGTGATCAAACAGCAGTGACGGACCTTGCAG
Organism: Nymphula nitidulata; assembly: GCA_947347705.1. Lineage (NCBI taxonomy): Eukaryota > Metazoa > Arthropoda > Insecta > Lepidoptera > Crambidae > Nymphula > Nymphula nitidulata. The sequence continues at coordinate 17,336,363 of OX374636.1, forward strand.
ATGTCAAGGAGATTGGGTTTTAAGTGGGTAAAGCTTATAATTTATAGTAATTATTTTTGTACGTATTAGTATTATATGTTACCTTTTACCTAAAACGATACTCTTTCTTACAGGAATCAAATACCGAAAATCAACAACCGTTTTCTTCAAGGGTCATTTTAGATGTTTCAAGCTTGCCAAATACCTCACAATTTGTTACAGTTTGTTACATATAGGAGAGGCGGGTGAAAAGTTTTAAGCCTAAGTACCTTTGCTCATCACTAATGAGTAGCGATGCACACTACTAATTGAGGGTATTCTAAATAATATAAATACCAAGTTTCATGTCATGAGCATCATTACATTTTTAATAATCGAACCTTAAACATCACCATGTCTGACTCATCAGCGCTTTCTACGAAATTGGAGTACAGAGCTGTCATAAAATTCCTCACAAAGAAAAACAAAACGCCGAAGGAAATATTTGAAGAGATGTCTGCAGTTTATGGGGAGTCAGCACCTTCATTTGCCACCGTAAAACGTTGGAACCGTGAATTCACGGCAGGAAGTCGCTTGAAGATGATCCCAGGTCGGGACGCCCAAACACCGCCGTTACCGAAGAAAACATTAAAAAAGTTTTAAAAGTTGTTCTGGAAGATCGGCGAATCAAGTTGTGGCAGTTAGCTAAAGCCATAGGAATTAGCAAAGAACGGATCGGTGACATTTTGCATAACTACCACCACCCACCCTACGGTCCAGATCTGGCCCCTAGCGATTATTTCCATTTTTCCAATTTGAAAAAGGACCTCCGAGGACGGAGATTTTTAAGTGACGAGGAAATGAAGGCGGCCGTAAATGAAAATTTTGAAGGCAATGACGGCGAATATTTTTTTACCGGGATAAAAGCTCTTTTTAATAAGTGTAGGAACTGCATTGAATTAGAGGGAGATTATATTGAAAATATTTTATTTATACATTTTTATCAGCATTTTTTATACCTTAGGCTCAAAACTTTTCAGCCGCTCCTCGTACCTAGAGTTTCTTCACTTAAACTTGAATGTTTGCTGTGTTTGTTATCTATTTCTGCCACGAAGCAGCAGTGCTTGCGTTACTGTGTTCCGGTATGAAGGGTAAGACGGGCAATGATAACTGTGTACATCTTATTTCCCAAGCAATGCACACATGTTCCTTATAAGAGTTACAGATCTACAAATCCTACATAGATCAAATGTACCATCGGTGACTCTAGCCACTTACCATTAGGTGGGCAGTTTGATGGTTTGCCAATAAAATATATAAAATATTTTTTGTGTAGATACCCCGATGGTTTTAGAAGTACCGAATGACGCCTCAGTACTAAGTCCTACCACAATTACCAGCCAAGAACCACCACCACCACCATCAACATCGACACCACCACCATCAACATCGACACCACCACCACCAGTGACACCAGCTACAACATCTTTGCCAGAACAACAAGGTAATCAAAATTAAATTGAAAGTAAAATGTATATTATGGAAACACATACAAACTTTAAATGCTAATAATTTTGTGATTTTTTTTCATTCTTCATTCAACTTAATATTAAATTTTTGTTACAGGCTAATGTTCTCAACCAGCGAATACACATGATCGTTGCAAGGTGCCACAGCGACATCACCAATACTTAGGCGCACTAGAAGAACGCGCACCCCATTCCAGCGAGCCGTGGATGAATTTTCTGTTATTGAAAGGCGTCGGCTCGAAATAGAAGCCGCAAGAGAGCGCCGACAGCATGAAATTGATTTACGGCGGTTAGAAGTAGAGGCCCAACGAGATGCAACATTAACCGTTTAGTTGACGCAGTCGGAAATTTTATTGAGCTGGTTTCACAAATAAAGGACAGATTTCTTTAATTATCAAAAAAAATTGTCCTTTCTTAATAAACAATATTTTTCTATAGCTCAATTAAACGGTTAATAGTTGTATCTTATTAGCTTAATTATTTGTATACCACAGGAACCTAACATTTTTTTTTCATTTAAATCCATTCAGTACTTTTTTCGTGAAACACTAACAGACACACATACTTCTCAAGGTGGACGTGCGTATTTTTTGTTCAAAATGGACGACGAAAATAGTTTTCAGAGTGACTATCGTGCTGATAATACCACTCCTACAGAAAAACAACATTTATTAGAATTTATTAAAACGTGGGAAACTTATCCAGAAATATGGAATACATCGGACGAGGCATATCGCGATAAAGTTAAAAAGAATAATGCGCTCGATAAATTACTTGATATTTATAAAAAAAAATAAACCAAATAGCATGAGAGAAGACGTAAAGAAAAAATTGAATTCTCTAAGAACAAATTTTCGATAAGTATGAAAGAAGATCCACAAGTCTAAATCATCGGGAAAGGGGACTGATGAGGTTTACGTCCCGTCTTCCTGGACGTATTATGAAGTACTGTTTTTATCGAATGATGAACAACCAATAAAAAAACAACGGAGGTTAGTATTAACAGGTAGTTAGGTATGCCATTATAAAGAAAGTTCTAGAACCAGCCATGATTAAAGAACTTTTAGAAGAAGTTGGTAACCAGAGTTACTCTATTATACTGGATGAATCCACCGATGTAGCAACAGAAAGGTACATGGCAATATTGCATCCGCTACTACAATTCAAAACTGGACAAAATAGTTGTAGATTTTTTAGGCTTTCAGGAAGTATTCGAAGCAACAGCTGACGCTATTTATGCATCATTCAAAAGTTTTATGTCTAAAATGGGTTTAAATCTTTAAATTCTAATTGCAATAGGAACTATTGGAGCAAGTAACCTTTGTGGCAGACATCACTCCCTTTTCACCCTTTTACAAGCAGATATACCCCATTTACAGGCATTGAAGTGTGTGTGTTACTCCCTTAGTTTATGTGCATACAAAGCGTGCACTGAGTTGCCATCTTGTCTAGACTAAGTTATAGTTTATAAATGAAATTAAATAGCCTCTAGCTCTAGTAGGCTTTATTAAATACAGGTACCTTCAATTGCCTTGCTTGAGTGAAATAATATTTTATACACGGGAGATTTTGTAAACACTGGATTTTGTGCAAGACCTTTCCTGAGAAAAGATAGCTTTGAGATCAAAATCAGATGCAATGTTAAATAAAACAAAACAGGTTCAGCCGAGAACATTGCAACCAATTTTACTAGCACAGTAACCGGGATCGACCATGGCGAAAGTTGCTTTGTATTCGTTAACGAAACTAGAGCGTTCATCTGGACGCGCTTGCCCTCGTTCGTCTCCCGGCGCCCTCGGTCTCTTCTTCCCTAGTTTTAATAATTGTTTTTCCTTCTCTTGTATAAATTTCATGTTTCTTGTATAACGCCTAGTCATAAGAATTGTGTCCTCTGCATCCTCAAGTTCGAAGTAACATTTTACACACGGGAGATTTTGTAAACACTGGATTTTTCACTAAGATTTTCTTTAGTCAATCAAACAGTTTTATCTGATATACATGGGCTATAGTTTCATGACATTTCTATGAAATAATGTTATAACTGGCAGTCCCTTTCTTCTCCGAATATCGATCGTCCGAAAATCATAATACCTGACACGTTTGCTATAATCATCACTTTTCATAATGTTCGCGTACGCTAAATTGTATATTACCTAATCGTCTTCAGTTCTAATGAAGCCAGGTATGTGTTCACATCACGCAGTATGGAGTGGTGTGAAGAAAAATCTTTGGCACTTAATGAAGTGTACAAAAATTATACCGTACTGTGGGATCCGAAAGACGAAAAATATAATAACAAAGTTTAAAGGAGGATGCCTGGACTGAAATTGGAAGAGCCATGGATGGATCTACCTGGCGCTGTTTGCAAAAATAAAATGAAGATTTTACTATCGTGGTTTTAAAGAGAAAAAGCGATAGAAAATAAAAGTAAAGGAACGGGAAAAGGTATGTTCTATTTTTATATTAAAGGTATGTATATTATTTAATTAATAAAACAAAATTTTAAATAAAACAGCAGTGGTGCAATTCACAATTATAAAAATAAAGAAGAATCTTTATTTTTCTTAAGTTATAAATTTTTTTTTTAACATTTACAGGTGCATTAGAAATATATCGCAGCCAATGGTTTGCGTATGCGGCATTTTCATTTTTAATGGACCGAAATAAACCAAGGTAAACATCTAATACTGTGAGTATTTTAAACAATATTTTATTAAAAATTAACAGTAATTGTTTTGGAAAGGAAGGGCTCCTTCTTTTAAAAAGTAATCTCCTAGTTCCTTTCTTATTTGTTTAGCGTTTTCGGAAGCGCGACGAGGACAGTTTACTACCGGACGCAATATTTCATAATCATTTTTTAGTCTTGGTGCTTCTTGTTCTGCAGAGGAGTACAAATTTAATTGTTTACTACGAATGAAGTTGTGGAAGTGAGTTCCTGTCAGTATAATTACTGCAGCTTTATCTGGTTCTAACAACATTGGTTTCCTCGGAACTCTCAAAACTTGTGCCAGCAAGCCAAAAACGTTTTTAACCACACGGCGGGCTCTGCTCAACCGGTAGTTGAAAACTCTTTCAAGTGAACCTTATGCATGACTTTGGCCCGGAAACGGTTTCATCATATTTTCGGTTAATGCAAATGCAGAGTCGCCCAGTATATGCCAGCCCAATATGGCATAGCAATATTACGTCCTTGTAATGATTTTGGAGCAGGCAAATTCAATTCTCCCTTCTCCATCAAATGATACATTTTAGTATTCTTAAAGACTCAACTATCAGATATTCGCCCTTGACAACCAACATCCACAAATCTAATATTGTATTTGGCATCGGCTAAAATAAATAATACAATGCTGAATTGTTACGAAGTTTTGGAATTGCAAGCACGCTGCAATCTTACGTGTTTAGTAAGACCGGATACCTCTCATTTTGTAAAAATTTTATATGGTCTACAATGTTTTAAATTCGTAGATACACGTGTTAAGCATTTCTATGTGAGATATTTATTGTGTTTGAAATGGTGCACAAGTTATGCAACAGCTAAGTTATGCAACAGCAATCATCAAAAATTTAATTATTGTAGCACTTCATGAATACGACAGAATCTTAACGGACGGCAGCATAAGCAAATGCGATGCAGCCAAAGCGGAATTAAAAGACTTGAGAGATAAAGATGAGATATCTCTAGACGTTGATATAACAGACGGTACTCCTCAAGAAGACAGTATAGTTGAATAAATAAATAAAATGCTTTATTTGCTATAAATAGGGTATTCAGTTTACGTAAGATTGGTAAGTCATCTTCATACAAGTGCTTAAACCTATTCAGCCATTTCAAATGGCATACAAATAATGATATCCATGGAAGAAAATAATTATGAATTAAATTAAATGTCAAATAAAATTAAGATGAATGTCAAATTATAATAAGTCAATACATTTTACTTGAATTACAGAAATTATTACTATAATAATATTTACAGGAAATAACCTTGCATCAACCACAGCCAACTATTCTTTGTTTCATGAACTCATCAATTGAGTAGAAAGTGTGTTCCAACAACCATCCACGTAGCAATAATTTAAAACGAGTTAAGGGCAAATCCTTAAAGCGAGACGGTATTTTGTTACATATGCGTTGACACATAGCGTGGCAATTGTTTAGAAAACGTTGCGTTTTTGGGACAGTTTCTAAAACCAGCCTATGTGGATCGCGCCTTGATCTTTGGTATATATCTTTAGCTTTTTTAAAATTTTGAGCATTTATCTTAACAAGCACAGCCATTTCATAAATATATAAGCTTGGCAGAGGTAATATTTTTAATGATCTAAAATAGGTTCTACATGATATATCCGGTGCTGTGTCACAGATGGCTTTAATACATCGCTTTTGTGCAATAAATAACTGTTTAGTATCGGTACCATTTCCCCATATTACCAGACCATACCTGAGAATAGATTCGACATATGCAAAATAAGCAGTAATGGCTGTACTTACACTTGCTACTTTAGATAATTTGTACAGAGCATATGTAAAGCTATTTATTTTGTTTTTGACTTTTTCTATTTGCTCTTTCCAGGAGAATTTTGTGTCTATTATGAGACCCAAAAATGTCGTGGTTTAAGCACTACTTAAAACATGCCCATCATGGCAAATATCAATTGATTGATTTTCAAAATTATTAAAATTAATTATATTTGTTTTTGAGAGGTTTATTTTAAGATTATTTTTTTTGTAGCCATTCTATTATCAATGTCAAAGTTGTTTTTATGTCAATTTAATTAATGATATATCATCCATAGTGACGGATGATATATCATCAGCAAATAATATCATCTTCTGTTCACTTATATCAAATAGATCATTGATGTATAATACAAATAGCAATGGACCGAGTACACTTCCTTGAGGTACGCCATATTTATTTTGCTGAAATTCTGATTTATAGATTTGGGTGGTACGGTTTTTTGCATTTAGATGAGTTATTTCCACACTCTGTGTTCTATTATCTAAATAGGATTGTAGCCATCTCCATGCCGGACCCCTAATCCCGAGACGTTCTAATTTGGATAGCAATTGATTATGACAAACAAAGTCAAAGGCTTTCGACATATCTAAGAATATTACTGTTGTATAGTTTTTATTATTTACATTTTGTAATACTTCGTTGCCTAAATCAAATGCTGCGTGTGATGTTGATTTATTTTTTTGAAAACCATATTGATTTCCATGGATCACTTTAAATTTGTTCAAAAAAGTTGTGAGCTGACTATGCATTACCTTTTCATAGACTTTCGAGAAAATTGGCAGAATGGTAATGGGACGGTAATTGTTTATATCAGTTTTTTCACCTTTCTTGTGCAAGGGTTTTACAACAGAAACTTTAAGAGCTTCCGGAAATATGCCCTCCTCCAATGATAAATTGATCAAGTAAGCTAAAACAGGTGCTAGCTCTTCTTTACATAGCTTTAATACCTTAGTACATATATTGTCATAACCTTCAGATTGAGTGTTACGGAGTGTCATCATAACTCCACTTAAATAGGTTGCATCTATTGGTGTTAAGAAAATACTGTTTTGTAAGTTTGTCTTTACTGTGTTGTGTCTGTCATTACTTAATAGGGTAGTTGACAACTTTTTTTTTATTTCATAAATAAGAAGTTTATAACTCTTAAAGAAATATTGCAAAAGAAATAGTATGTCTAAGATCAATAGTTTCGCAAATATAGTGGTATGTTTGATATGTTGCGGCGCATCGTCCAAAAACACTCCATAGAAAATCTACGGAACAGGTGACGTCACATGTTTCCTTTTTACTAAGAAATGTATGGGCATACTGACAAAATTAATTATAACTATGTATTAAGTATGTTTTTATTAATAGTTGTCATAATAATAGTTTTTTTAATTGATGTCAGCAATCTAATATCATTATTATTATTTAATGAATTTAGAAAAAAAAATTGACTTTTTTTTTATTTTCAAAACAGTACAACTTTAAAAATATTTCATATGTTTTAATTATTAATTGTTTTTATGGGTAACATTAGCGTATATTTTCAGAATTTATAAAAAATAGCGCCATATCAACCTTAGGCAACATCCCAATTTGTTTGTTTCATTTATAAAATAACTATTAAATGTCGATGCTATAGCTTCTGGCTCTATAATTTCTACTCCATTATTTAAAATTTTAGTGATATAGCTTCTGTTGGATGTTCCATCAGTTTCATCCTTTATGATTGCCCAAGTTGCTTTACAAATGTTTTTACTATGGGACACATATATTTGATTAGTGATTCTTTTTGACAGATTATTGCGTTACTGCATTTGAAGAGGACAATTTGGCTATAGAAGGCAGTATTATAACTTGGTTTAACGAAATTGGACTCCGAGGTAATATGTAGTGATTTAAGTGTGTTGGCGATAGAACTGGCCTTTCCGTCTATGCCTTAGATAGACCTTTGTGACACTAGAAGCTTGTCGGTTTTGTTTTAGATTCAATATTATTTTGGCTTTTTATATATTTTACTGTAATTTCCGTTTTAAATATACAATATTACTCCTTTCACCGGCGTTTTCTTCACCATCGCCTACAAAGTGAAAACACAGGTTTTGAAAATATGTATTACCTACCAAGATTTATAGATACCTTTCGCAAACTGACATTTAGATGACCACTATGGTCAAACATTAGGTATGTGTTAGTATGTTCAGTGTTCTTCAGATAATGCTCCAAGTAGTAGTAATGTAGAAAGCTACTTTAAAAATACAAAAAAGTTACTTTTACGTAGTCGTAGTGGCACAATGAGAGTAGACGATTTTATAATGCAACATATGGAATACTTATCCGGGGAAATAAAGTTAGGCCTCTCAAGTTGTTTGGAGAATGTAAAAACTGATAATAATTTTAAAACTGATTCGGAAATCATTTCTGACAAGACTAATAACAAAGATGATTTTACTAACGAATCAGTCTTAACTGAAAATCCTCAACTTGAAGAAAACTGGCGGAATAAAACAGAGAATCGAAAACACATACGCTTGATTGACAAAGTCAAACCTAAAGTAAAAGAAAATAAAATAGAGACTTTGCCAAATGGAAACATTTGTTCTTCTGGTATTGACAAAGTTGTGGTTAATAACACTTGTGCGTTCGATGCTGTACTTCACTGCTTTGGTAGTAATTTGTACAGACTACGATAATATTTCAATGTTTATAAGTTCATTAAATAAGCCTTTTTCGGTTAGAACATTGCGACATAAAGATATTTCAGTTAATCCATTAAAAATGAGAACCGATATACTTAAAAATTATTACCAATTGTCAGTTCAAGAAAATCTAGAAGTGATTGATTGCGGTTGTAATGTAACATTTGTTATAGAAAAAAATCTATATGATGAAATTTTCAGTGCAATTGCGTCAAAAATTTGTTCAGTCAGCGAAAAAACTGAAACCAGAAAATGTTGTATTCGCTTACATTATCTGACTATGGTGTAAGTTCATTAAACAATTCAGCAACATCTATGATTGAAAATGTAACAATAACTGATTGTAAAGTAAGGGCTTGTAATGGAAAAGTATGTACAAATATTTTTTGAATTGGAATTAGATATATCTCTGGACGATGTTCCTTTAGAACTGTTACTTGTTGACAATATTTTTAAACTTGGAGCAGTAATAGGATATACTTCGAATGAAAATGGAGGATTGGGTCATTAAAATATTGTTACCGACGTAATTCAGAATGGGACACTCCCATTCTGAATTACGACGGTAACAATATGTTAATGACCCAATCGACGACGATGACGATATGATTAGGAAAGTGATTCGTGTTAAAAAAAACAAACATTATTTCCCATTTATATATATATTTTCATGGGTCTATTTAACTCGGACTTTTTTTGAATTTACAATAATGTAAAAGATTATGTTAAAAAATACATAAATACATTTTTAACGATTTTTCTTTGTTTGAGAGAGATTTTGTTTATGTTTATTTAAATAATTATAAAGGTAAAATATTTGTAACCCTTGTTATTATAACACGGATTTATAATAAATAACTTTTAACTGTAAACTATTATTCATGTGAACATAAAACCGTACGATGGTAAAAGAAAGTAATAATCATTTAAATATGTTTAGTAAATAGCTTCTTCTTATATCGAAAAGTTAATAACTTCACGACAGAACTACATTTATTTATTTATTTATTTATTTATTTATGAGGTATACTTACAGCTAGACATACAAAACATTTAAATTAAATAACACTTATTGCTAAAGGACACATATGTAAGCCTTTACAAGTATACACAGCATTCTTAAACAAAAATGTAGGTACCTATATGAAAACTAAGACATACTACTAACTAAACTGTTTATATATATACATACATGCACACACACACACACACATACATATACATTCATACATATATATATACACACATATATATATATATATATATATATATATATATATATATATGTATGTATATATGTGTGTGTATATATATATGTATGAATAAAACTGACACAAACACTGTCACACTGTCACTGTGTACATAAAACTGATATCAATTAAATAATTCAATGATGTAGTTGAGAAAAACTAGACAACTCCAGGATCAAGCAATTTCATTAAAGTTGATTTAAATTTGTTCTTTGAAACATTGAAGATATCCAGGTCAGGTGACGTTGCATTAAAGCTATTGTATGTGTTACAAATTCTAGCTAGGGGATAGTGAAGCCCAAGATTAGTTCGGTGTGGGGGCAAAGTAAACGTTTTTGTAAGGGGTTTTCTTGGATATTTACGGGGGACAGTTATGTCGATGGAAGCTAGCAGGTCAGGACATGATATTTTATGATTAATAACCTTGTAAAGGAATAACATGTCTAAAATAGAACGACGATTTCTCAGTGATGTCATGTCAAAAAAAGATAGGCGCATATTGTATGGAACCCTGTGGTATATACCCGGTGATATATAAGCTAAATGTCTTGTGAAGGCTCTCTGTATACTTTCCACTCTTTGAGATGAATTGGCATACAAAGGATTCCAAGCAACAGATGCAAACTCAAGTCTGCTTCGAACTAGACTGTTGTATAGTATGATTCTTGTATCGACACGGTTAAAACCTTGTAGGCTACGTTTCAAAAAGCCTAGCATTTTGGCAGATTTTTTAACAACAGCATCAATGTGAAAACTAAATTTCAATTTACTATCAATTATAACTCCCAGATCCCTCACTCTATGACCCTTGACAAGATATTATCATCTAGCAGGTAAGTCGTGTTTATAGCGTTAGTCTTTTTTGTGAAACTTATATGAGAGCACTTGTCTAAGTTTATAATCATGTCATTATTTTTACACCAATCATTGATGTTATCGAGGTCAGTTTGCAGACGTTTAGCATCAGACAGATCATTAACGGTCATGTAAATTTTAAGATCGTCAGCAAAAAGTGATGCTTTACTATGTTGGATACGTGTAGTAATATAGTTAATAAAAATTAAAAACAAGATCGGATCAAGATGGGAGCCTTGTGGCACGCCAGTTTGTGCATAGTACACTTTTGATTCGTATCCAGCTACAGACACTATTTGTGTCTCTTTGCTAGGTACGAGCTAAACCACAAGAGCAGAGACCCGCCTATCCCACAGTTTTTCAATTTTAATAAGAGTATTCCATGATTTACCTTGTCAAATGCACTACTAAAATCTGTATATATCGCGTCAACCTGCCTACCTGCATCAACATCTTTAGATATATCAGAAATCATAGAGGCGAGATTTGTATCCACTGAACGACCCCCTCTAAATCCATGCTGAGATGTTGATAAGCTGTCTTCCACGAGGTTGTAAATGTGTGGGTAAACTAAAGATTCCAGCATTTTGGAAAAGGTAGACAAAATAGAAATCGACCGGTAATTTTTTACGGCAGTTTCATCTCCCTTTTTGTGTACAGGCACTATTCTGGCCTTTTTCCATTCGTCTGGAAAAACACCTTTCTTTAAGGAATTATTAAATAGGATCATTAAAGGTGCTGCCAGAGCACGTCCACAACGTTTCACGAATAATGGTGGAATATTATCTGGTCCTGGACCTTTCTGTATGTTGAGGTGTTTGATAGTTTTCAAAATGTCGTTCTCGGTGAATTGAAGTATTGGGATAAAATTATTTGTCAATAAATGAATTGTATTAGGAATGAGGGAACGAGAGCCACTATTGCCATAGACAGAAGAGAATTGATCAGCAAACATATTCACTACATCATCACCCGAGGATGCAGTGATATCTCCTCTAGCCATAGAAGATGGAATTGATGACTGCCCACTACGCTTATCTTTGATATATCGCCAAAATAACTTAGGATTATTGGATATATTAGTTTCCATTTGTTGTTTGTAGTTGCTCTTACATATATCAATAAGTCTATGACAACGTTTGCGTAGCAAATTAAATTCAATTTTATCTCTTGGGTTATCAAACAAGAGTAGTCGTTTCCTTATTCTATTTTTTTCATTTGTAAGCCTTATCAATGATTTACTAAACCAACTAGGATACTTTTGAATGTTTATTTTTCGCTTTGGGACAAATTTATTTATAACTGAGTATAAAATATTATAAAAATTTGAAATTGCTTGATTTACATCGTCATGATCAAGGATATCTATCCACTTGACATATAAGAGTTCAGCATTTATTAACTCATATTTCGCCTTATAAAAATTTAAAACTTCTTTTTTCTTAGGTGAAAGACCGTGAGCAACATTGACGGGGAGAGGTATTGTTAATATAAAACTAGGATGATGATTATCAAGTTTACTAAGTGAATCGGAGGGTTTCGATACATATGATGATTCCATAGTACTTAAAGCCAGATCCAAAATTCTATTCGAATCATTAGGAATATTATTAAACTGAAACAGTCTATTTAGTGCTAGAAAGTCGACTAGTGAATACCCCAAGTTTTTATTATAATTAGTGGGCGTTAAGTACGTTTTATCGCTATGACATTTCCAATTTATGAAGTTGAGATTGAAATCACCCAGTATAACCACATTATCAGTGTGACACATCACTCTATCGATATTGTCTAGGAATATTTGTTGCTTGTCCAAGCTGGCCGGCGGTGGCAAGTACACTGCGCACACCGACACTATTTTCTTTACGCCATTGATTTTAGTTGTTACATTAACCCACAAATCCTCACAATCAGACTCCCAGCTTAGGACTCGACAAGATTGGAATTCACGTGAGACAGCAATAAGTACCCCTCCACCGTCCAGCTTAGAGTTAGAAGAACACACTCGGTCCCGACGGTATACAATGTAGCGTGAATCGAAAAGCTCGCCAGTGAAAATACCTTCATTCAACCATGTTTCTGTGAAAACTATAATTTTATAATCAGAAAGAAGAATATTTGAGTACACATCATTGACCTTAGTCCGAAGACCACGGACATTCTGATAGTAAATATTGAATTTGATAATAATACACCATGACATTGACTCCAATAATTCTAATTGTAACTACTTAACTATATTATGTAGGTATTCGTGACTTCGGATAAGCTTACACTCACAAAATTCGTCTTTTCTCACAAATATTCGGCCATTACGCACCCAAACAAACTTGAAGCCACATTCCTTAGCCCGTATGCGAGTCGCAGCGTGAAGTGCTTTGTTTGCTGGCGATAGATGTTCGCTCACATAAACCGGAGTGCGGTTGTCACCGAAACCTAGCTGCATCGTATTCAATTTGTCATTAGGGTGAGTCTTGTTAAATTTAGTGACGCCAGCAAGTATGATGTCGCGATGACGTGGAGTCCGTAGTTTTGCAACCACATTACGGGGCCGATTGTTGTCTCTGTTCAACTTTGCAAGCCGAGTCACAAGCACAATGTCATCACTTGTTATGGCCGCGTCTACTACTTTGGCGAGCTGCGCCACTGTGTTAGCCAGGTTTTCAGTCTTATGTTCAGGTATCCCATTTATTTCTAGATTGCTTTCTCTCATGTTCTGTTCTAAGGAATTTAATCTGTTTGAAAGATCTGATACGGTAGATTTCAGTACTGTATTGTCACGTTCCAAGTTGAGTATAACTGAACTTTTTTCTTCAAGTGCTTTCTTCATCTCCTCGTACTTTTCGTTATAAAAAGTTACAGCTTCTCGCAACTCAGTGAATTTTTCGTCAAGAGATTTTAGTTGCGCTGTTACCATACTTGTAATAGTATCAGATAAGATATGGCGCAACATTCCTTCGGTTACGTATTTGTCTGAGCAAGGGTCTGCAAACGTGTCACTAGATGCTGAGAGTGCTTCGCGTCTGGATCTGACCGTGACGTAACTGGTTTCTGATGTCGGTGTAATATCGATATCTGAAGTCTTGCGATTCCAAACGTAATTGAGGCTGAATAGAGGAGTATTTAAGTTTCCAGTTTTTGGTATTTTACTATTACATTCAGAGCACCTCCAGTTCCGCTTCCTATCTTGATTAGCATAAAAGCTAATAAAGCGTTGTGAACTTACTCCAGCACATTCTATGTCGTACTTTTTCCTGCAGCTCGTACATTCTAAATATTCTCTTGTTATTATATTATTCATGCAGCCAGCGCACTTACCATAATTAGGTGCCATTATAAGTCCTCAGAGAGATAAGGCAAGTTAACCGCAAGCGCACTTGAACGCTAGAACGAGGCACAAGCAATAAGTTGACGTTGATGATTCACCTCAGTGGAGCAGCGTAGGAGTAAACAAAAATTGATTGCACCACTTTGAAGATCGGAACTGTCGCTATTGAAATATATATAATGTAAAACGGAATTTAAACTTTTAACTACTTTTTTCGATTAAAAACTCCGGAGCAAAAAAATAACAAACCTACCGACAAATAACTTTTTTTTAACATTATTTATAAAACTACAATTTACAATATTACAAATACAAGCTTTAAAAAATAGTCCACAATAGCTGAGCGTTCTATATAAGCATAAATTAGAGAATTTTTTGGAACTACTTTGATAGTTTTACTTGTAAAATTGTAACTCTGCTAAATTAAAATTAGCAAATGAGGATATTTTTGGCCTGTTTTGACTGTTTTTTTGTAAAGCTGTAACTTGTAACTGTACACTATAGGGCCCCAGTAGTTTAAATATTGTATCTAAATTTTTTTGAAGTGAAAACAGCTATTTTTGCAGTATGGTGGATCAACCATCAACATCTAATCAGGCGCTACTTCGAGACCTAGAAGAAGAATTGGCTGTACTAGGATCTCCAAGAGATGATATCATGCAAGAAGTTGGCAATGAAATGTTAACTGATGCAGATCTATATGGGATACTGTGTGAAGAGGAGAGTATCCTTGAAGACGAATGGTTCGACATAGCTGAAGAATATGCAGTTGAGACATCTGATGCTCAACCGTCAGACATTATACCCGAGGTACAAGAGAATTGGGTTCCTGGGAATCCAGTCTCCAAAAACAATTTTACTTTCACTGAAAATCCAGGCCTTAAGGCCGATTTGACTGAAAATGAAGAACAGCCAATAGTATACTTCAATATTTTGTTTAATGCTGAATTTTATAATTTATTATTACAATGCACAAATGAAAATGGAGAAAATATAAAACGCCATAGCCGCGATCCCCATGCAAGATTTAGGAAATGGAAACCAATTTCGATAGAGGAATTTTAAATATTTATAGGTCTCGTAATGGCTATGGGAATGATTAAATTGAACCGGATTTCTGATTATTGGAAAAAACATTATTTGTTTGATTTTAATATTTCCAAATATATGACCAGAAATCGCTTTTTTATGATAATGAGGACACTAAATGTGCAAAGGATTCCAGGCTCTCAAAGTATTTAAAAAGTGTGCTCTTTGATAAAGCTATTTAATAATACGATGAAAAACATATATTACCCTCCTAAAGAAATGTCCATTGACGAGTATATAATTCTATGAACAGGACGATTGCGATTTCGCCAATATTTAAGGAATAAAGCCCACCGATATGGCATAAAATTATATATGTTGGCCGAAAAAAATGGTATATGCATGAAGATCCATCTTTATGCAGGGGTTCAAGACCTTAGTGTGGGGGGAAAGGACCATGTGAAAAAAGTTGTAAGTCTATTATTGGAGAACTATTATGATGCAGGTCATTCCATTTATGTAGATAATTTATATTCCAGTGTGGATATAGCAAGAGAGTTAACATATAGAAAAACTAATTTTACTGGAACTTTAAAACAAAATAAAAAAGGAAATCCTAAAGGCTACTACACACCGCCGGCTTTGCCGCACAAAGTAGCCGCCGGCATGCAGGCGTGCCGCGCGGGTTGTTCGCTCCCGGCTTTCACGAGGTAGTGTTGTGGCTGGTTATACGCGGTGCAAGTTTACAAAAAATAATGACGTTTAATTGTGATAACGATGCCGTTTTGCTCCTCATTGAGCAATATCGTGAAAATGATGCGGCTGTTTGTGTGAGTGATGGCGTCCGCGGTTCATGCGATATAAACTGCAGCTTTGCAACTTCAAGCGTCCCATTTGTTATCAAATGTAAATAATTTTGATAATGTTTATTTAGGGAAAAGTTTAGTACCTAATAACACTTTCTATTGTTTTGAATAAAAAATTAAAAAAACAACTACTGACTTGTCTTTGAATATACTTGACTTTGAATCACACAGTGTGTACCTCACTAGCGGTCTATACGACTGTCTCAGCTGGAATGAGGGTTGGCGGCTTCGTGCAAGTTTCTGCGGCACGTGTCGTTCGGCAAAAGCCGGCGGGCTGTGCCGCCGGCACTGTGTGCCTTAAGGAGGTGATAATTTCCAAATTAAATAAAAATGAAGCCTGCATCATGCATGACACATATTGGTCACAAAATGAAATGATAAAAGGCAAGTGTTTTTTACTAGCCAGTATGTTCAAACAGAAAATAAATATGGCTCGCAATCATTCAAACCAAATGTTCAAGTCAAATATAATATATTTATGAGGGCGGTAGACAAACATGATCAAATGTTAAGTTATTACTGTGCTGAACACAAAACTCTTCGTTGGTATAAGAAGGTAATTGTGCACATAATGCAAATCAATATAATAACTGCTTTTTTATTATTCAAATCTAAATAGAAATTTAAAAATGAGTTTATATGACCTTAGATTAAAGTTTATTCAAAAACTTTCGATCTTAGCCCCTCAACATTTAATGGGGAAAGATAAACATATGAAAGTTTCGATCTTAACCCCGTTTTAAAAGTCATACTAATACACAGATGTTCTCAAACTTTGCCGGATAAGGTATTTGTACAAAATAGAAAAATTATTTCCTATGTTTTTTCTGTGATTACAATTTGTGCAAATTTCGTTCACACGTGGTTACATATTACAAGCATTTGTTATTTACACTTAACACATAAATTATTTACACTATACATTTTTTTACTTCAGCTTTTATACAAAATGGATGCACTGTTTCTATATGAAAATATTGCATGCGTTTTATATAATATCGTTAGCGGCACAATTTTTATTATTATTAAAAACACTAACTCAGTTATAACTTTGTTGTCTTTTTCCGTATTTCTAATTGATTATCAAATGATTTCATTTGGTTTACTCAGAATCATCATGCCGCGTAACTACGTTCGGAAATCTCTACGTGCAACCGCCTACTCTCGTGATGATGTGTCCGAAGCCATAGACATTAAAGAATTGACATTATACGCCGCAGCTCAACAATATAAAATTCCTATTGCTACTCTTCACAATCGCTTACATAAAAATACAGGTATTAAAAGTGATACATTGCGTCGCCCTCCTGTTTATGCTTATGAAACAGAAATGAAATTAGCAAACGGCTTAAAAGTTTTGGAGAAATGGGGTTTTGAGCTATCCAGAAAAAAAGAAGTAATTTTGCTAGTGGAAAGCTATGTTCGGTTTAATGATATACGGACTCCATTCAAAGACAATATTCCAGGACCAGATTGGTTCGCAAACTTCCGTAAGCGTCATGGACTTTCTCTCAAAAAAGCTCAATCACTCGAACATTCTAGGAAAAAATACACTGACCCGTTTATTATGAATGACTATTTCAAGCTATTGCAGACAACATTCAAGGAATTAAATTTGGAACAACGACCGCATCTAATATGGAACCTAGACGAAACGTCAATGTGCTTAGACCCTTCCAAAACTAAAGTAGTTGGAAAGAAGGGGACCCCATCTTCTCGAACTACACATGGTACTGTTAAAGAAAATATTACTGTTTTGACGGTCTTTAGTGCGAATGCGAAGAAAATAAGTCCTCCAGATTATATTTAAAGGGAAGTTTGTGTGGGATTCACGAATAGCTGAAACTGAGACATTTTACGCAATACGCAAATATTTTATAATTATATAGAAAAAGTGTTTATTCCTGCCCTTGGTGAAGAAAGCCCGGTGCTGCTTGTTTATGATGGACATGGCAGCCATGTTGATTTCAATGTAGTAGAATTAGCTATACGAAACTCACGATAATAAAGTTACCGCCTCACACATCCCATATCCTACAACCTTTGGATGTAGCTGTCTTCAAATCCTTTTAAGTAGGTGGGATGCTAAATTAGTCGAATGGCAAAGACAAAATACAGGTGTAAATATATCGAAAAGAGTATTTTCCGAACTTTTCGCTGAAATTTGGAACGATACCGAATAAGAAATAATAAGGAATGGCTTTAAAAAAGCCGGAATATACCCTTTTAACTCTGAAGTAGTTTCAATAGAGAAATATAACCCAAGTGCGTATAAGCGTTGGGAAGAAGCTGAAAACCCAGTAGATGATAAACCACCTTTCTTGCCATTACATGTAGATTCACAGTTTTCCTCAGAAAATCCATTGTTACAGATCGAGTTAATCCAGATTCCAGGACTTTAAAAGAACTTTGCATTAATGTTATCAATGATTTAATGTATGATGACATATTCTATTTTGAAAATGCTTCTTCGGTTGAGGCGTTAGAAGGTGTCCATTTGTTGACGGATACGTCGAAGAATCAAGAACAGGCCCAAAGATTCATAGCAAACAACGAAGAGCAATTGCCAACATGTCTTACATCGAATAATTGTATAACCAAAGATATTGCAACATCTAAAATTACTCTATTTGAAAAAAACATCAAACATTAATATAATTTCTGACGAAGTAGTCAGTTTTGAAAAACTACTCCTCAAAACAGTCAAACAAACACCTCGACTTGATAAAAAAATTTAAAAAGGCGTTTATCATTAGGAGCGGAAGTGATCACAGACTATAAAAAAAAACATTAGCGAAATAATAACACAAAATGTATTAGAAACAAAGATAGTAATTCTAAAGAAAAAAAAGATGCAAGAAAATAAAGTCGTAAAAGAAAAGATGGGAAAAATTTATAAGAATAGCAAAATTAAAACTCAACATTATTCCAAGAAATGTGAAATAAAAAAAGAAAGTCATCAGCACAGAAAAATACCTAAAGATTTACAAAGAAAAATTACCTCACAGTGACAATTGAAAGCTCTGAAAGTGAAATGGAAGTTGTTACTATTGATACAGACGATTCTGATTATGCCAATATGGATGAGTTTGTAGAAAAATGTTTGAAAGAACAAGACGAAGACCAAGAGAACATCAACCCATATGCTAAGATACCTTTTGGTTTAAGTGAAATAATATTTTATGATAACAACACAAATAATTTGAAAAAAGATGATTGGCTTCTGGTACAATTTGCAACGAAAAAAATTATTAAACATTTCCTTGGAACCATTTTGTCATTTCAAAACCAAATGGCTGTAGTAAAATATGTCGGAAAAGTAAAACAAATAAGATCTGATACGGTTACTTCATTCACGTATCCAATTGTGGAAGATATTAGCGCCATAAAACACAAGGATGACATTGCGTGTATATAATACCACATTATATCATTTCTCGTCGTGGTCAAATTCAGTTTGAAGTTAATTTTAAAACGTATAGTATTGAGTAAGGTTTGTTGTAGTTATTATATGAATAATTATTTTCATATGAAAAAATAATTGTATTCAAATATTTAAATTTTGTCTTAGATTTAGTAACTTTTTTTAACTTTTTTGTGTAGTCGTAGTGTGAAAGAACAATAATTCACCGTGTATACAAGTCGTTGACATGATTTCTATAATAAGAATTCGGGATAAGTTCCTAAATATACCAAATATAGGTTAAATTATTTGCTAGTAGTTTCTTAGCTATTTAATTCTATTAAAAAAACATATGCAGGTCTCGTGATGCAGTTTTATACTGCAAAAAAGGTTTGAGATGAAATATTAAAAAAATAAGTTGTAGGTATTTTTTAGTTAGTAGGTAGTGATAGAACTTTATTTCCACCGACTAGCCCATTCTAATATCGTAAAGAAACATATTTTATAGTTACTGATGTCTTTTTATTGTCTATGAAATGCACGTCAGAGGTTTCTGAATAGGCAAGTCGGTATAAATCTAGTTTCTTGGACATCCCTTGGTAATTACTACAATAATTGACTGGTTTTAGAATTACTCGAAACATTTCAGATTTACGGCAACTAGAGATTTTTTAAAATTTAGACTTTATGTTACTTTGATTTGTTACCATATTATATTATACCATAGAATACTTGTTGATTACAGTGATAGAAAAATTTTATTTTTGTTGAAGTACCTACCGGTATTAGCAATAAAAGGTTTTATTTGTAAAGTGATGTTTTATTTTCAGTTCAATTTTAACTAATTGGTGGAAAAGTTTGGGAACCATTACTTCAATCTTTCCCCAGCAAGGTAAGGCTGAAATATGTAACTTGATTTAACTTTGCTATTAAGAAATATTCACACTGTAAAGAATGTTCTATGCTTTCAGGATACTTTATATCAAAGACTAGTAACCATTGACAACATCTAGAATTCATTCGAACGATTTTAGAAACTACTCCGATCTATCCCTGTCACCTTTTTATCTTCCCCCTATTTTATTTTTGGTAAACACCATTTCATTTTATTTCTATTCTGTTAAAGTAAAAGTATAATAATATTTTATTAATATGACTAAAAAATATATACTTTGCCCTTTATTTACTTCAAAAATCAATTTATATAAGTTAGTATGTACCATTTTACTAGACTTTAAATGCAACACTGCCCATCTCATCAAAAATCCGCTCAATCTTACCCCTACTCAACCTATGCTCGTTGATTAATGATTATGTGCAGGAACATGGCTTCGAAGAACTACACGTTTTGCAGATTCTTGTACAGGACAAAATCACAATACATTGATTAGAATGCTTTTATTTTATGCAGATACTCAAAGATTCAAAAAAGTTGTGATGCATTTTCCTGTAAGAAGGCACTCTTTTATGCCTTGTTATAGTGACTTTGGAACTGTGAAAAGGCAGTTGAGACTTTGTGATCACACATATACACAAAAACAGTATGCGGAAGAAATAATGCTGTCAACCAAAACTGACAAATTCACCATTGTTATGGTGCCAAGTGAGATGGTACTCAATTTCAAAGAGTGGTGGGCAAAATTTTATAAAAAAAAATCCATATTGTGGGGACAATACAATGGTCTCATGTTACAGCGTAAGCAAAATAATGTACAGCTATGTTTTTAGCGGCAGTCGTCCCGCGCCACGATTAAACCAACACGTTCGGTAACCTATCTTTTATTTGCTCCCGACATACACGCACGTACATTGGTGACCCCGAACGTTTGCATTTTGGACAGTCTAAGTTATAAACATAAATGAATTTAGTGGAAATAAAGAAAGTGAAAGTGTTAAAAATATAAAATGTATATGGAGCAACAAGTAGCAGGACTTGCCGCCGGTAGTGTAACGACGCCGCCACATGAGGTCATGTCAGTGTCCGTTTTGTCACGGATTCCTGACTTTTGGGCAGATCAACCACGCGTCTGGTTCATTAGAACGGAAGCAGTTTTGGCGCCACAAAAACTGGGAGACGACTCGCGTTTCGATCTGGTAGTTTCAAAACTACCAAAAGAAGTCATCACACAGTTGAGCGATTTCTTAACCAGACCGCCCGAGACTAAGAAATACGAGGCGTTGAAGGCAAAGCTTTTGGCGCTATATGAAGACTCGAAAACAAGGCAGATCGAGAAGCTCATTGGCGAAATGGAGCTCGGCGATCAAAAGCCCTCGCAGCTCCTTCACCGTATGAGAAACCTAGCTCGAGATAAAATCCCGGACGACACGCTACGCGTGCTCTGGCAGGGTCATTTGCCATCTACGGTTCGAGCAGTTCTCGCTGTCACCGACACTACGGACCTAGACCGTTTAGCAGCGGTAGCAGATAACGTAGCAGAAGTAGCCCGCCCAGGTCAGGTCGACGAAGTATCCCGCCCTAGCTCATCGAGTGATACAGCACTTATCATGGCAGAGATCGCAAAACTAAGCGTCCGCATGATGAATCTAGAGCGCGCTAGACCGAGACGCAGGAACTGGAACCATCATCGTCGTCCACGATCACGCTCAGCGAGCTCGCATAGGAGCATGTCGGCGCAGCGCTCGCAACGTGATGCCAGCTCTGGCAGTTTGTGCTTCTACCACCGCAAATTCCAAGACAATGCGTACAAATGCCTGCAGCCTTGTACTTGGAAGCAATCACAACCCCAGGAAAACTAAAGGGCGAGGCACAGCAATCGGCGGAGGTTTGTGCCGTTTCGCCCTGTAACCGCCTTTGTGTCACGGACATTAATAGTGGTCTTAGGTTTTTAGTTGACACAGGGGCCAACGTTTCCGTTTTGCCTGTTACGCGTAAAAAGCGTTATTCACAATGTGACGAGTATAAACTTTTCGCCGCAAACGGTACGGAAATTAAAACTTATGGTGTTAAGACGCTCGAGCTGAATTTAAAATTGCGTAGGCCATACCGTTGGGACTTTGTGATAGCCGACGTGAAGCAGCCGATCTTAGGAGCAGATTTTTTAACCTATCATAAGTTAGTTGTGGACCTCAGTGCGCGTCAACTACGAGACCAGGTGACAGATTTAAATATTATTGGTTCAGTAGTCAGTGTGAATCAATCCAGCATCAAAACAATTAGTGATGTGCATCCCTATAGTAAGCTATTAAATAAGTATAAGGAGATTACAAAACCAATGTCATTCCAGGAAATTACGACACCGCATAATATATTGCATTATATTGAAACGTCAGGTCCTCCGGTGCACGCCCGGGCGCGCCCTTTGCCGCCCGACAGATATAAATTGGCTAAAAAAGAGTTCCGCATCATGCAAGACGCTGGTATATGTCGCCCATCTAATAGCCCTTGGGCTAGTCCACTCCACATAGTCCCGAAAAAAAAATGGCGACATTAGGCCGTGTGGAGACTATCGGCAATTAAATTTTATTACAAAGCCGGATAGGTACCCAATTCCGCGCTTGCATGATTTCACATATATTTTGGCGGGGAAAAAGATATTTTCAAAAATCGACATAAATAGAGCGTACCATTGCATACCCATAGCACCAGAGGATATTTCAAAAACAGCGATAATTACGCCATTTGGCTTGTTCGAATTTCCTAGAATGATATTCGGGTTACGTAATGCGGCACAAACATTTCAGCGTTTCATGAATAACGTGTTACAAGGCTTAGATTTTGTTTATTGTTACCTGGACGACGTGATTTTGGCAAGCGATGACAAAAATCAGGATAAAATCCATTTAGAATTAGTATTTCAGCGTTTTAAAAAATTCGGATTAACTATTAATCTTTCTAAGTGCTCTTTTGGACAAACAAAAGTAGAATTTTTGGGTCATGAAGTCAGCGCCGAGGGTATAAAACCCCTGCAAGACAAAGTAGATGCCATTGTAAATTATCCTAAACCTAAAACAGTGCAAGAATTACGGCGCTTCCTAGGTATGGTCAACTTTTATCGCTCCCATTTGCCTAATACCGCGTACTATCAAGCAGAACTTAACAAATATTTAATTAACACAAAGAAAAAAGATAAAACTATAATCGCATGGGACGAACAAGCTGACCATGCGTTCGAGCTGTGTAAAACAGCACTACAAAACGCTGTTACGTTATCTCACCCTTATTCTGATTCGACCTTGGCTTTGATGACGGATGCATCGGATAATTGCGTCGGTGCCGTCTTGCAGCAAAAAACAGGTATCTCATGGCAACCGTTAGGGTACTATTCTAAAAAATTGACTGAGGCACAACAGAAGTACAGCACTTACGATCGTGAATTATTAGCCATTTATATGTCATTAAAACACTTTCGAAAGTTGCACGAAGGTCGACCTCTGACTGTGTATACAGACCATAAGCCATTATGTCACGCCTTTAATAAATCTGGTAAAGATGATAAGGAAACTCCTAGACGTACAAGACAGTTACTTTTCATCAGCGAATTTACGACCGACATACGGCATATTAGCGGCTCCGCTAATATCGTAGCCGATACGTTATCTCGCGTGGAAACAGTTTACTGCCCGACTGTATTCAATTACGATCAGCTTGCTCACTCGCAAGCAAAAGATAAGTATTTGTCGCTGTCGGTGTCGGATAATATAAACAATAGTCAGGTGCGTCTAAAGAAACTTTTCGTTCCCACGGGAAACAAGTCTATTTACTGTGAAGTTTCTACTAATGAAATAAGACCCTATCTGACGGACGAATTTCGAAAGCTTGCATTTTTCAGTATCCACAATTTAAGTCACCCAGGAGTACGAATTACACGAAAATTAGTTTGCAAGAAGTTCTTTTGGCCCGGAATGAATAAGGACGTAGGACAATGGGCTAAGGCGTGTATACAATGTCAGAAGTCGAAAATCAGTAGACATACAATTTCGCAACTTGGTCAATTCCCGGCAGCAAACCGTTTTGAGCACATCCATGTAGATATAGTTGGGCCGCTACCCACTTCTCCACAAGGATATAGATATTGCTTAACTGTCATAGACAGATGTACACGGTGGCCGGAAGCTTTTCCTCTAAAGGAGATTTCTGCTGATGTTGTGGCTAAGACAATTTATGACGAATGGATTTCGCGTTACGGCTTGCCGGTGAAGCTTACTAGCGACCAGGGACGCCAGTTCGAAAGCAGCCTTTTTACCAACTTAATGAAATTATTAGGGGTTAATAAATTACGTACTACGCCATATCACCCCCAAAGTAATGGCGCGGTCGAACGGTGGCACCGGTCGCTGAAAGCATCATTGATGGCACGCTTGGATAATAATTGCTGGGTCGATGAATTGTCTACCGCGTTGTTAGGGCTGCGCGCTGCTTGTCGCAGTGATAGCGGAGTGAGCGCGGCAGAGTTGACTTTCGGGCGAACATTACGTTTGCCTGGAGAATTCTATGATGTCACTCAAGAACGCGACCCCATTGATCCCCTTAGTCTAGTAAGTAAAATCCGCGAAACAATTAATCGTTATGCTCCATGTAATCAGAATTCACGCTGTTCTCGAAAATTCTTCGTACATCCTAATTTAGAGAAATGTGACTACGTTTTCATTAGGGATGATACAGTACATAAATCATTAAAGCCGCCATACGATGGTCCATATAAAGTTCTAGACCGAGAGCCCAAAACCTTTTTAATTCAATTACCTAACCGTCAAGTTCGCATTTCAATTGATAGGTTGAAGCCAGCTTACGTGTTAAATGAAGAAGTTAGTAACACAAATAAGAGTAGCCAAAATGTGGACAATTCTCTTCCTATGCGATTATCGGACGAGGGCAGCCGTAATGTAAGCGACAACCCTAGCGATTCTAATGCGAGGACCTTCGTAACACGTTATGGCCGCGTGATCAAACCACCAGTGCGCTTTATATAAAAATTAGCGTAAATCTATCTACGCCCGTGGTCAAGGTAGAGATTGTGCCGATGCGGCTGCAGCCGGCACAGCAGCCCGCCGCTCCAGCATCAGCACAGACACTCGCGCACAATTACCTACTTGTGACGAAGAAAGTTTGTGCCATAATATGCGCTACATTTAATTATATAAGGTAATACTTATAATTTTTTATTTTATTTTTATTGTTTAGCTTAGACTATATCTACTCGTAAAGATTAATGTAATGTCAGTATCATTTGTATACTTTATTTACCTACCTTAATATCTAGAATTTTTATAGTACCTAATCCTAAATAGTTTAAAATAACAATTTATAATCATTATTTTTTAAACACATAACTTGGTCTAGTAAATAGTAGTTCGCTCCCAGAACTACAAAGCCAAGCAGTTGGTTTCGATTCTCGCAAGGGACAAAATGTTTGTGTAAGGAGCACGAACATTTGTTCTAGAAAAATATAATTAAGTTATTAGTGTCCCACTTGTTATTATTTCTGTAGGTATATATTTTTTTGTCTTTTTCTTATTGTAATTTTTATATTGTAAATTTTTTCTCATAGGGGAGGAATGATGTGGGGACAATACAATGGTCTCATGTTACAGCGTAAGCAAAATAATGTACAGCTATGTTTTTAGCGGCAGTCGTCCCGCGCCACGATTAAACCAACACGTTCGGTAACCTATCTTTTATTTGCTCCCGACATACACGCACGTACACATATCATTGGAAACTGCTGAAAGGCAGTGCAAGAAACCAGACAAAATATATTATTCCAGGTATTAAAATTCTACCCATTTAAATTCTTTTCCAATACTCCTGGCTGTGTTTTTGCTCGTGACTACATTGATGGACTGAAAGAACACACTTTTAGACTAAAAATTTTACTATTCCAGTTATTTACTGACTATGCCGTCTCAAAAAGCTTTTCCAGATGGGAAAAAACCTATCAATGTCAAGAAATTGAATGACGTAAAAAAACTTGCGCAATACCTCCCAGAGGAACCTGAAATCCAAAATTTTTACAAAGAGATTTTCAACTGGCCAACCACTACCATTGAGGATGCACCTGAAGAGCTGTGAACTTCAACTTTAAGTTTAATATAGAATTATTTCTAAAATGAGTTTTAGTTTACATATTTCGTATGGAATGTATTTTTGTAACAAAACAAATACAGGTCTATATAGTTTTGTAACAACACATGTCTCAAATAAAGTTTAAAAAGAACACATGTTCAAAGTTATTTTAAAGGCAATATGTTTTTACCTACTGGTAATTGTTTTTTGTACCAAATCTAAAGAACCTGATTTGTAATTAAACTTGAAGATATTTTCTATTACATAATGCAGGTAACACATGTTTATAATAATCACTTTTTTGTATTTACTGAAAAATTATGTGTCCAACATATATGTTGTTTTAAAATCACACGATTCAATTAACGTAATTAACAAAAAATAATCAATTATAAATAAACAAAAATTGCGAGCAAAGAGAATATAAAACGCTACGCTAGAAGAGACGGGACTTCAAGGAAACAAAAAATTTCTATAGAATAGAACGTGCACGCCAGACTCATACCAATATAATAAAAATTCAGCCAACAGTCTGGCAACAATAATGCCAACATAAGCAATAAAATAGGGATGTGCTTAGTAGGGATTAGAGATATACTTTAGATTTTTATCGATAGTTATAGGTGTTTGAAATTAATATACAATGGTACTTGAAAAACTTTTATTCAGTATAATATACAATATATCAAGCTTGACTACTATGACAACATGGTAGGTTGTTAGGTTGACGGTAGGCGTGTGAATCGTCCAGCCCGCTTATTCTCAATTTTCGGATCACGGATTCGATTCGAAAAGTCACATGCCGTCTCGTTTTGACGCACTGCGATAAAAAGTGACAGGTATAGAGTTTCCGAAATTCGAATACTTTCCGACAGTTGAGAATAAGGGGGCTGGATGGGCCATCAACACCGATTTGGGTTCCGACTACACCAAAAATATGTCGCGATTTTGTTGTCGATTGGTACTTACACCAAATCCTTCCCTGTCAATTGAACCCACTGTTTACATCTGCGAAAAAAATAAAGTGGTTTATTTAATGGGCACGACATCGATAGGGAAATAAAATTGTACAGACAGCACTATTTTTTACTTAGGTCGGTAGGTAAATATTACTTTTATGTACAAAAATTTGTACTAAAATCACTATTTAAACAATAATAGCTTTAGAATAGAACTAATTAACAGTCATTGGTACTTACCGATCATCATTGAGAGGAAATTCAGACATAATATGTTCGTTTTACATTGGCCGCCGGCGTGTCTTTAAATTACATATTTCTTATCATATTCGTTTACTCATTTAGTTCACTTCACATCACACACAATCCTTTTTGGGTCAAGCTTATTTCTTGAGGCAAAACACTCGTTTTTAATAATAATTTACATTAATTTCTGATTTTAGAAAATTCTCCAACAAAACTAAATGAAATGTCAAACGTTTTGAAAACAAGACAACAGCCACAGAGACAGATGACAGATATAAATCACCTGTTTATAAAGAGCGTCGACCACCATATTGATTGTATGGATAATGCCTTCTTTCGGATTGAGGCGGATTATACCGCCATTACTGAGCGTGCACGTTTCATACAATTTTTTCTTCTTACGAACTTGCACTAGACTGATTGCGAGGACAACTAAAAGTAAGTACCTATGTTATTATTGGCAAAGGTTTTCTTTTACAAAAAACATTCTGCCAGGATCACGTCAGCGTATATTAAAAAATAAAAAACGAACAAAACAGTTGCCTGAAGCAAAGGAAAAACATAGTTATATAGGATCTAAACAAAGAAAAAAAAAAAAACATACCGGCCGAATTGAGAACCTCCTCGTTTTTGAAGTCGGTTAAAAACCAAAACTAAAATATTTACAATATTATTTACACAATCACACAACAAGGGCTCGTTCCAAGTTCCAAGCCTACAACTTTTTATTCTAAAGCTGTAAACACTTATTTCGCAAGGAATAAATAGTCTTGATACTTCGTTTTTTAAGTATGTAAATAATTTATTTAAACGGATGCCTACCTTATTAAATACATAATATTCTAATTACTATTCTAAAACAAAACTGTTTTGATTGACCCATCCTGGGATAGGCCATGGCGACAGTTGAATTGTTTCCGTAATCGAAACCAGAGCGCTCAAACCAATACGCCACCGAGCTCCTCGAATAGCATACCTAATTGTAATTAATTACCAGCTGTTAACAACGCCATCGTTCGGCACACTACAGAAGTACCTACCAACTGACGTGATGATGTGACTGTTTGGAGTTTCCCTGACCCACCGCAAGAGGCGCAACGAAACAACTATAAAAGCCAATGTCGGCCATGATCCCCCTTCATTCGCATCCTCTCAATATTCGATTTAATTAATTAATTTCATGTATTTAATATTAATAAACTGATTCGCTTAAATATATAAAAAATAATCATTTTTGTACCCGGCTTTCACTCATTTGAAAAACCAGCTGAAGTATAGCAACACACAATACACAAGAATCAAACATTGGACCTTCGTCGCCGCATAGAAGTCGAAAGAAACACACGTGTGACCAGGTGGTATTCCCTCTTCTAAATATCCGTCAATTTGTACTAAAGCTGTGTTTTTTCTATAGATCGAACGGGCCTGGATCGCCCCAGAGAGCAACGTGGTGTTTACAGGAAAAACAGTGAGTACCTTAATTTTCTATAATCCGCCACAATGAGTATTGATAATATTTCTACACGTAGTAAATCGCCAATTCCCCAATTATATATTGAAGGAAACGACAATAGCATTCGAGAATTAACAAAGAAGCGCGGCTCAATTAAGGGTAGGTTGACATTATTTGTAAAATTTGTGACCGCTTTCGACGGAGCTCAATTAAGTGACAAGCAATTATCAGAAATTAAATTGCGTACTAATGTTACCAAATCATTTCTGAGCGAATTTAATGACATCCAAAGCTCAATAGAAGAATTAGTTTCTGATAGTGATCTTTCACAACAGTTAGAAATACGTGAATCTTTTGAATCTTCATATTACGAAATAATGGCAAGGGTTGATTGTTTGCTAAAAAGTTATAATGATTTCGATCAGACTATTGACAAGCCTAAATGTGTTCCGAATTCTTTAGTTAAACTTCCAACTATCTCACTACCCTCGTTTGACGGATCGTATGATAATTGGCTAGAGTTTAGAGACACCTACCTTTCTATGATTCATAATTCGAAACAGCTTGACGATATTCAACGATTCCATTATTTACGATCTTCGTTATTAGGTAACGCTGCTCAGGTTATTAAATCAATAGAATTCACGTCCGACAATTATAGCATAGCTTGGGACCTACTATATAATAGGTTTAATAACACTAAATTATTAGTGCATAATCATGTTAAAGCATTGTTTTGTATGCCTACGTTGACTAAAGAATCGTCGTTTCATATAAGGAAGTTAATAGACACTGTTTTAAAAAATATACGTGCCCTTAAGACGCTTGGAGAACCCACAGCGTCATGGGATACCCTCATAATTTATTTAATTGCAACAAAGCTCGATTCTATTGTAGAAAAGGAATGGGAAAATTATAAGGGTAATTTTGTGACTGAAATAAATAAAAAGGCAACGTTAGACGATCTCCTGAAGTTTTTAAGAAATAAAGCTGACACTTTAGAAATGATTAAGGCGCATAATTCCAACATTTCTAGCAGTAAAGTTACTAATGAATCTTTCAGGAAATTGTCTCAACAAAAGACCCAAAGTTTTGCTATTACACGTAATAATTCAAGTTCAAAATATACTTACACTTGCATACTATGCAAGTCAAATCATTCGCTTTACGCCTGTAATAAATTTTTAGATTTATTTGTCAAAGATAGGTTAGAATTCGTTAATAATAAAAAACTGTGCTTAAATTGTTTACGAGGTGGACACTCAGTATCAGATTGTCAATTCGGCCCCTGTAAACAATGCGATAAAAAGCACAATAGTTTACTACATAGTAATTTTCACACGTCAATACCGGTTGTTAATCATCGACCGGAATCGAACCCAATACCTTCGACCTCAGCTTTACATACAACTGAACAGTCACGCATTAATATTGATTGCATTCAGAATGTAGGTAGCACTAATAATATTCACGCTTTAGAAACGGTATTATTGTCTACGGCAATAGTCGAGGTAGCCGGTACCGACAATATTTATTATAAA
The DNA here is from genome assembly GCA_947347705.1 of Nymphula nitidulata. Taxonomy (NCBI): domain Eukaryota; kingdom Metazoa; phylum Arthropoda; class Insecta; order Lepidoptera; family Crambidae; genus Nymphula; species Nymphula nitidulata. The sequence continues at coordinate 17,367,014 of OX374636.1, forward strand.
GCACGCGCATTACTCGATAGTGGAAGTCAGCATTGCTTCATTACTGATACCCTATGTAACAAATTAAACGCTAAGTCCGTACAGTCCACTTACCAAATCGCGGGAATAGGGCAGTCAGTGACCCAATCGACAAAGTCATGTGAAATTAGGCTCAAGTCTCTTAATGAAGATTTTAGTATACGCCTTAAGTGTTTAGTTTTAAATCATATTACTACTACATTACCTCCAATTAGAATAAATAATTACTTATTAGATATACCCAAAAATATTGATCTTGCCGACCCAACTTTTTATGAGCCTTCAAAGATTGATTTACTAATTGGTGCAGACCATTTTTGGGAATTATTAATTGATGGTAAAATTCGTTTACCTAACGGCCCGCACTTACAAAATACAACACTAGGGTGGATTATTTCTGGTATGATTTACACCAAAAAATCATGCATCCCTGCAATTTCTAGTAGTTTTTCGCTTACAGTAAATTTAAATGACCAATTAAAGAAATTTTGGGAAATAGAAGAAATTTCTCTCTCAAATCAATGCAATCTTAGTAATGATGAACGCTTTTGTGAGCAATTGTTTATTGAAACAACTAAGCGAAAGGAGAAGGGCCGATTTTCGGTCCGCATTCCACTTAAGCAGTCATTAAACAAATTGGGTGACAGCTTCACTATTGCAAAAAATAGGTTTCTATCATTAGAGCGCAAACTTGCGCGATCTCCTGTCTATAAAAAAATGTATAGTGACTTTATGCATGAATACTTGAGCTTAGGACACATGACTCGTATTGAACATTACACGGATCCTTGTTATTTCTTATCACATCATGGAGTTTTACGAGAACAAAGTACTACGACCAAATTACGCGTGGTGTTTAATGCGAGTCAAAAAACATCATTTGGTATATCACTTAATGATATTCAGATGATTGGCCCGGCATTACAAAACGATTTATTTTCCATTCTCCTACGTTTTCGTCAGTACAAATACGTAGCATGTGCAGACATCGAAAAATTCTTTAGGCAAATAGAAGTTCAAGAAGATCAAAGAAACTTACAATTAATTTTATGGCGAAGTAATAGTTCAGAATCACTCGGTGTATACAGGCTTAATACCGTTACTTATGGCACGGCGTCAGCACCGTTCTTGAGCATGCGTTGTGTCAGGCAGTTAGGCTTAGATTGCGTCGACGACGAAGATGTATCACGCACTATATTGAATGACTTCTTCGTCGACGATTTATTAACAGGCCATGACTGCAGCCATAAGTTAATACGAATTTGTCAGGAAGTTACTAAAATCTGTATGTCCGGTTGTTTCCCACTGCGGAAGTGGACATTTAATTCACCTAATTTTCTGTCAGATTTTAGTAATGATCAGTCGAAAAATTTGACTATGGATGAAAACATGTCTAATAAAACTCTTGGTTTAGGATGGTACAATAAAAGCGACGAATTTCATTTTATTTCAGAATTAAATATACAACAAAATATAAAAATCACTAAACGCTTAATTCTATCGGGTGTTTCTCAGATATACGACCCGTTAGGGTTATTGTCTCCAATTATTATAGTGGGCAAAATCTTATTGCAAAAGCTATGGCTTTGCAAACTGGATTGGGACGACATGGTTCCTAATGATGTACAGTTGAGCTGGAAAAAGTTTACTTCCTCTTTATGTTATTTACATAATATTCGTGTACCCCGATACATAATGAAGGACAGTGATTATACCCGAATAGAATTACATATATTTACAGACGCGAGTCAAGAGGCGTATGGAGCGTGCGCCTATGTTCGTGCTTGTTATGGCAATGACGTCACGGTTAGACTACTATGTTCAAAAAGTCGAGTTGCGCCCATTAAACCGGTTAGCATTCCGCGGTTGGAACTATGCGGTGCGCTTGTTGGTGCTAGGCTGCATGAAAAATTGGTTGAATCGTTAAGATTACAGTTCACTAAGACAATATTTTGGACTGATTCAAATATTGTTCTTGGCTGGTTAAGAATGTCTCCCCACCAGTTAAAACCTTTCGTTCAAAATCGTGTTGTTGAGATTAACGATTTAACCAATAATGCAGTTTGGTTACATGTTGGAACTAAAGATAATCCTGCTGATTTGGTCTCTCGCGGAACTAATGTTAGTGAGTTGCATTCTAATTCATTATGGTGGAATGGACCCGCATTTCTGTATAAAGATTATCTACCACAATGGTCGCAGAATCATGGTACAGTTTCCAAAAATTTGCCTGAACTTAAGCATTCCACAATTGCTATGCCAAGTACTGATATTTTTACGCTTAGTAATATTTTAGATTTTAATAGATTTTCTAAATTAAATAGGTTACAACGTGTATGTGCTTATATATTGAGATTTATACATAATACCCGAATTAAAACCAATGCCGAGCGGTATCTCGGACCGCTATCAGTGACTGAATTAGACAATGCTTTGTTGTATTTAACTAAGCAATCGCAGTTACAATCATTTCATGATGAATATAATGCATTAGTTAATAGATTAAAATTAAGGTCTTGTCGCAATATTTCTAGTTTAAATATATTTTTAGATAATAACAATATTATAAGAGTAGGTGGTAGGTTGGTGAATTCAAATAGTATTGCATACAATAAAAAGCATCCTATTCTATTATGCAGTAGGAACTATTTTACCTGTCTAATATTTCATACGGAACACGTTAGATTGTTGCACGCGGGACCCCAGTTACTTTTATCGCACATTAGGGATAGCTGGTGGCCCTTGGGTGGAAGAAATTTAGCAAAGAAAGTCGTAAGACAATGTGTAAAATGCTGTCGTATGAAAAGTAAAGTTTATCAACCAATCATGGGTAATTTACCTAATGAACGCGTAGTTCCTGGGTTTCCATTTTCACGCTGTGGGGTGGATTACGCAGGCCCTTTATATATTTTGAATAGAAAAGGCAGGGGTGCTAAACTTGAAAAATGTTATTTATGTTTATTTGTTTGTTTTGCGACGCGTGCAATACATTTGGAACTTGTCACTAGTCTATCATCGGAAAGTTACATAATGGCTTTGAAAAGATTCATTTCCCGTAGAGGAAAACCTTCACAGATATTTTCAGATCACGGTAGAAACTTTGTGGGAGCCGCTAGAGAGTTGTCAGGATTTTTCCAAAATAATAGTCGATCAATCATTGATTATGCGTCTGATAATCACATTGAATTTAAATTTATACCACCTTACGCCCCTCATTTTGGCGGTTTGTGGGAAGCTGGGGTCAAATCTTGTAAGCATCACATTACTCGTATGATAGGCAATGTAAATTTAACTTATGAGGAATTCAATACAGCTTTGGTACAAATTGAAGCTGTCCTGAATTCCCGCCCTATGTATCCTCTGTCTTCAGATCCCAATGACTTTACCCCTCTTACCCCGGCACACTTTCTGATTGGTCGGCCACTAACAGCACCCGCAGAGAGGGAAATGATGACTTCTGCAGCACCAACCGCACTGACACGATACAGAAGAATCGAACTGCTGCGTCAAACATTTTGGAAGCGATGGTCGAGAGAATACTTGTCTGAACTTCAAAAACGCACTAAATGGAAGACTGGAAAGGAGGACGTCCAAGAAGGCGCTCTGGTAATTCTAAAGGAAGACCACTTACCACCGCTTAAGTGGCGTTTGGGCCGCATTGTATCTTTGTTCCCAGGAACGGACGGCGTGGCAAGAGTTGCTACAATTCAAACAGCATCAGGCATCGTGGAGCGAGCGTTCTCCAAGATCTGCCCACTACCAGTCACCCAGGACAAGCTGGATAGCAACCACACGCAGATGGACTCCGATAGCACTCACACTGTATCTCATTGAGAGCAATGCTCTCAAGGCCGCCGGGATGTTAACAACGCCATCGTTCGGCACACTACAGAAGTACCTACCAACTGACGTGATGATGTGACTGTTTGGAGTTTCCCTGACCCACCGCAAGAGGCGCAACGAAACAACTATAAAAGCCAATGTCGGCCATGATCCCCCTTCATTCGCATCCTCTCAATATTCGATTTAATTAATTAATTTCATGTATTTAATATTAATAAACTGATTCGCTTAAATATATAAAAAATAATCATTTTTGTACCCGGCTTTCACTCATTTGAAAAACCAGCTGAAGTATAGCAACACACAATACACAAGAATCAAACACCAGCTATTCACTTACTACTGGTCATTATAGGCGCTTACAGGTTGAATATCAAAACAGTGGAAAAAAAGAGGATAAAAAGTAATGGGCGGGTGATAAAAAGTAATGGGCGGGTATAAAATAAAATAAAATTTGAAATAAGGCATATTTAATAAATTGTTCAGGATGATTCATAATCAAAGTCAGAATCTAAATACATCTGTTGTCATGAACAAATCACAATAACATTTGTACGGGTACTCTTGGAATGATACATTATTTTCTATTAACCATTTCCAAATATCACCTTTGCTATTAGACATTGTGGGAGGTTTGTTTGTTACTTTCACAGGGTAACTTGCATTGCATTATACATAAAAATTACACATGGCTTTGTTAGGCTATGTAGATATTCCCTTATCCATTTCAAGAAGTTTTATGCAATCATGTCGCCATGGTAATCAGCTGATTTTGATTTTGCACTGAAAACTATTAAAGCACCAGGCAGAAAACCTTCTTCAGATCTTGCATGCAACATTTCAGGCTTCTCTAAGTTTTAAGTGAATTAATATTTTGAGATTTAATTCTTCATATACACTTTCTGAAAATAACCGATAAACATGGATATTATAAAATATTGGATTTTATTAGGTAGGTGATGTGGGCAGAAACCAGAAAAGTATCAAGCCATAACGCCCTGAAAACAATAAACTAACCTGTAGCGAACGTATTTCCTTCAAATGTCGAATTTTCTCTTCAGATTTCCGATGAAATTCACTTTATATATCTTTGTATTTATGTATCATAGTGTATACAAGCTTTCGAATAGTACTTTTTATTGTATTCGACATTATTTTACAATAAAACTACAAAATAAACTCAATAAAAAAATGAGAAATGAAACGTCAATATGACCTTTCGAGTGTTGCCCTAAAAAAACTTCATTGAAAATACGAGTGACACGATTCATTGGCCAGAGTTGTTCTACCTTTGAGCATGACGTTTGGCTGTCACAAATAACCCGTTCCGAGCCTCGGGAGTTGCAACTTTTTGGCGATAAATTTTGATGGTTAAAAAACACTATGACGTGTAAAACGTCATTACAACATCCGTCAAATGAGATGGGGTATGTAAAATCTCAAAAAAGGTACTTCTTATTTTTAGTTTACTTTCAATAAAAGTGAAGTTTAAATACAGACCTAATACAGAAAATTTAATGCGGAACGGAAGCCTTTAGATACTGATGGAAGTCCTTGTCAAAATTTGAGGTTATAAAAACAACTTGAGTCGTTCCACACTTTAGAGCAAGACAAAAAACAACTCGGAGTGTTTGGAGTGTAGGCTCGGAACGCGCCCCAATATTTGAGCGGAAAAAAGGATGAGAATTATTGAGAGAATGTATAGGGAAGCACAGATGAGATAATACAAAGAGTAATGAGATAAAATAGTAGCAAGCTAAACAGAAGAGGAACAGATCACATAGTGAAGAGATTTGATTTTATGTTTTTTTTGTAGTCAATGGTTTTTTTGTTCATTTTCCCTATAAAGAGAAGGCAAAGGGAACTAAATCCCATACAGCCATGTCTTAAGTATTTCTTTATTTGTTATTTTATTGCATTCAAATGCTGGCGTAACACATTTCAATGCTTTTTGGGAGTATTTGACACGAAATATATGATGACAGTCACTTTATGTGCTACTTGTTGAGGTGGATAACCACAAAAAAGTTCTCATCGTATTTCACACCATAATCACTTTTATTCTAATAATCTTTTAGTTGCACGTCAACACAAACACTTGAATAATAAAACGACGCTGCTTTTATAACTCAATGTTCGCTTCGACACAATTTTTAATTATTGTAATAAAAAATTTCACTGAAGCCACAAAAACCCGCCAAACACTCTCAAACCGGATTTACATTTGTCTGTCGCCTTCTGACGTGACGCATCAGAAAGGTATCGGTTTCATACGATTACTATGGTGAGATTTACATTTCTCTGTCGTGAAGTGACGTGATGCAATCTGTTGTGCCGCATCAGAAGCGATCCCGATAGCATCAGAGCGTGGGGCATGGGGGAGGCATGGGAGGCGGGGGAGCTGTCGCGTCAGACAAGTATGCACGCGTCAGTGCTGTGCTTGACTCATCAGATACAGACCTATAAAGTATGAATGACCTGATTAAAATTAGTAATTGAAGTTTCTGGGATGGTTCTGAAGCTCTTTTATGAGACAGTGAATGTCGCTTTAGCTTTTTTTATAAATAAAACAAGGAAGGTGTGGCAAATACTACTTATTTTCAATTCCGCGCGTCTATGAAACGAAGAAGTTTTTGGTTCGTTGCTAAGAGTTGTTTACGTTTGTGTTTTTTTTCTCTTCGCTTTTCCATAATGTGTTAAAATCGTGTTAATAATATTTTATTCTATTAAAGTAAATAGTTTATTCGCCTTTTCAGCTTAAGTAACAGAAGGGGGAAAAAAAGGAAAGAAGAAGATACTGTTCAGTTAGCAACACAATATTCTTTCCATTATGCCTTCTTTCTTTTTAAGAAGATGTGCCAACACCAAATTTAAATATCTGCCCATAGGCGGTGGTAACCGCTTATCACCAGGAGGGCTGTCAGCTTGTTTCTCATTTAGTTGTATTTAAAAAAAAACTTCTTCATAATCGGAGTCGGCAAATTCGTCGAAAAATATTGGCCCTAATTCTGGCGAACACATGCTAAGTTTAAATTTAAGTTCAGTCTATGTCTTTCTCTCAAAATGAAAAAGAAAAGGATGGCTGTCACATAAATTGACATTTAGAAAGGTGCGTTCAATTTTCGTCCTTATTGAACGTGCTAAAATGCAGTGTTTAGGAGGCAGCTCCGTACACATGCCGTCTAAAATTGTCTATGATTTAAATAAAAGAAGAATATTATAGAATAATATATATAGAATATTATATAAGAATTATATAAATATATATAGAATTGCAATAAAAGAAGAAAAAAGAAATACTTAACACATGGCTGTATGGGCATTTATTCCCTTTGCCGTCCCTTCCTAGGGAAAATTAACAAAAAAAAACTCTGGGACTGCTGCAGGGATGATCGATATTAGAAAAACATCGATGTTGATATCGATGTTAACATCGAATCAAAAGTATCGTACGATAAATATCAATTGAAATACATCGATACTTCTAAAACATCGATGTTTTTCGGTAACAAATCAAATGTGTTTATTATTATTATTGCAATCACAAAAGTTTACGAAAAAAATTCAGTAAATTATATTTAGTATATTCGGTAATTAGTTTTTTTAGGCACATTTTGTAAAAAAAATAACTTTGATAGGTTTTTTCAGTGTCATCTAGTGGAAAATAGTTGAACTTGATAGACATCTGATAATGACTATCCAACATTTAGTTGAAGCTAGTATTGTACCTAGTTGACGTTTTGATATTTTATTCTTAAAACATCGATGTGTCGATAATATCGAAGTCAACCTATCGATGTAAAAACATGGATGTTTTCCAGTTAAACATCGATGTTTATTCAACATCGATGAATATCGATCATCCCTAGACTTCAGTGATCATTTGTGCCACAGTTTGTCCTCTGTGGTAGGGATGATCGATATTAGAAAAACATCGATGTTGACATCGATGTTAACATCAAATCAAAAGTATCGATGTACGATATATATCAATTGAAATACATCGATACTAAAAACATCGATGTTTTTCGGTAACAAATCAAACTGTCTATTATGTTTATGAAATGTGTTTATTATTATTATTGCAATCACAAAATTTTCACATTGCAATCAGAAAAAAATTAAGTAAATTATATTTAGTATATTAATTACAGTTTTTTTAGGCACACTTTGTAAAAAAAAGAACTTTGATAGGTTTTTTCAGTGTCATCTAGTGGAAAATAGTTGAACTTGATAGTCATCTGATAATGACTATCCAACAATTTTACATCAAGCGTTGCGTTCGCGCACGTCTCGTCTCACATCCCGCGGCAGGTATTGAACAAATGTGGATGTCTACAATAGCTAATGGACTAAAAGTTATAGTAGGTACCGCCTACCGTCCGAACTGGATAAACGTTGATACATTTTTAGATGCTATTACAGATTCAATTTCCCACTTTTCGAAATATGATCACGTAGTTTTACTGGGTGACTTTAATATTAATATGTTGGACGTTACAAACAATAATACAATTAAATTCAAACAATTTTTATATTATATGGGACTCGATCAGGTGGTAACTGAGCCTACTCATTGCACCTCAGACAGTAAAACTCTAATAGATGTTGTATGTATGTACAAGTGCCCCTATACGGGATATCTCTGTCACAAATATCACTGGATCTCTCGGCCATGCAATGATTAACCTTACGCTGTCAATCAAGCGTGTTAACGCTCCATCTAGGACTTTCACATATAGACCCATAAAGAACATCGAGATTAATCAGTTTAACAGAGATCTTTCCGACATAACCTGGGAATCAGTATTTAACTCAAACTCGGCGAATGGAATGGTTAACTCCTTCAATGAGATAGTTTTGGCACTCTTTAATAAACATGCTCCTATTAAAACTATTAAGTTGAAGGGCAGTGGTTCCTTGCCGTGGATTACTGATGTAATAAAGATAATGATAGGTACTCGTAATGAAGCTTACAAAAAGTATAGACAGTGTAAGTCAGAGTGTAATAAAAAATCTTTTCATGATATTAAAAAACTAGTTAAAGATAGTATATTTAGAGAAAAACAAGCATATTACAATCATCACATTAATTCAAACCACAAGGATTCAAAAGAACTATGGAAAAATTTAAAAAGAAATATTTTAACGGATGCTACTAAGCACGACTGCCTACCCGATTGTTTTAGTGACCCAAATACCATTAATGACCATTTTCTCAACGTCCCTGCAAACAACTCGGTTCCGCTGTCTGAGTTAACCTACTTTGAACTCCACAACTTTGGAAGTGCTGTTTTCAAATTAAAGCCGGTGCATGAGAATGACGTTGCGAAATACATCACTTCTTTATGTACTAATGCTATGGGTGTTGATGGTATCAGTAGAGATATGGTCCTTATGACGCTTCCTCAGTCTCTTACAGTTATCACGGCTATTATAAATAAATCTATAATAACGGGAGAGGTCCCAACCATTTGGAAGTCGTCTCTTGTAACGCCTCTGCCTAAGATAATTAATCCAACTGACCTAAAAGAACTTAGAGCCATTAGTATTTTACACTATTTATCTAAAATTCTATAATCAGCTGAGTAGTTTCGTCGAAGAAAACAATATTCTACCGTGTCTTCAATCGGGTTTTCGTAGGGGTATGGGTACAATTACAGCTTTGTTGGATGTTGTCGACAATGTGCTCACACAGCAAGATGCCGGTAACAGTACATGTATGGTTCTCCTGGATTTCTCCCGCGCTTTTGACTGCATAAATGTCCCCTTACTCATAGCAAAGTTGCATTATTATGGTGTCGACTCTGTCTCTTTGTCATGGTTTAAATGCTACCTCCAGGATCGTTGGCAATCGGTCAAACTTCCCAGAGAAGACGGAACTCACGCAATATCTAAACCTAGGATTCTACAGCGTGGTGTTCCTCAGGGCTCCATACTTGGCCCGTTGCTTTTTATTATATATAGTGCTGATGTCGTCAGAGCCATCAAACATTGTAACTATCAGCTGTATGCCGATGATATACAGTTGTACCTATCGGCCCAGCCAAGACAGGCTGAAATGCTTTTCTGTAAATTGAATGAAGATCTTAGTAACGTTGCCTCGTGGTCTATGCGAAGTGGCTTAGTTCTTAATCCTAATAAAACAAAGTTTTTAATTCTTGGTTCGAAACATCAAGTTTCTGTGACTATGAAAGGTAATCCTTTAGTTGCGATTAACGGGCAAATGATTGAGCGAGTAGATGAAGCTAAAAATTTGGGATTAACCATGGATAGTCATCTACGTTTTGAGACACATATACTGAACCTAGTCAGATCCTGTTTTTATCGCCTGAAGGTTCTGTACAATATTAGAAACCTTCTTAGTGAAAAGTTACGAATTACCTTATGTGAATCACTGATATTGTCTAAACTTAACTATGGTGACTTGGTTTATGGACCACGACTCCAGTCAAATACTCGCCGCCTAGTGCAGCGCGTACAGAACGCATGTTGTCGCTTTTGCTTCAAAATACCTCCCAGAAGTCACATCACACCATACCTGAATAGAGCATCCATGCTCAACATGTGCTCACGGCGACAACTGCACCTTGCTTGCTTGGTGTTTGATGTCTTGAAATTTGGGAAACCAACATACCTCTTTTCGAAACTCAGATCATCTACTTTTCATGACAGATATAATACCAGAGCCTGCAGGCGTCTTCTGGAATGTCACCCACATAAGACTGTTGCTTTCACTGGTAGTTTTCGCTACCTAGCTACCAAATGTTGGAACAACATACCGCCACCTGTAAGACAGTTGTCATCAAAGTTTTCTTTCAAAAAACATATGAAATCATATATTTTACAAAAGCAATGTCTGGGTATTCCAAGGGGGTACTCGGTAGCGGACTTTGCCATCTGAATAGAGAGAGTATGGACTTGTTTGTTTCTGCTATATGTGAACTATATATTCTAAATATTTCTATTATTTGTGATTGTGACTCATGAGTGCCACATTGTTTTATAAATCTTATCATAAGCGTACACACATATTAAACATTTTACACTAGTCCCCGTTTTAGTTGCTTCATTATTATTATACATCTTATTTTATTTAGTGTGCTACTGTCTGTTACATTTTAAAAGCAAGAAGCCCTCGGGTTGTAGCAGAATACCAGTGCTTTGTTCACATCCCGCGGTGTGAACAAAATCCAGTCACTGAGTTGCGACCCTTTTGCACTTCTACAACGCACACAATTATTGTTGTTTAATGTGTATTGTTATACCTAAGTAACTGTTTTGTTCAAATTCAAACTGTATTTGTGTGTGATGAAGAAATGAAAATAAATCTTTTATCTATCTATCTAATTAGTTGAAGCTAGTACCTAGTTGACGTTTTGATATTTTATTCTTAAAACATCGATGTGTCGATAATATCGAAGTCAACCCATCGATGTAAAAACATCGATGTTTACCAGCTGAACATCGATGTTTATTGAACATCGATGTTTATTCAACATCGATGAATATCGATCATCCCTACTCTGTGGTGATCTGTGATCACAAAAACATATTATCAATGTTTCGCCTATTTCCATGTTTTTAGTTCTTTCTCGTGTTTATCTTTTAATTTGGAATGGAATTGGGTAGTATTTGGAATTCGGATCCTGTTACAAAGAGTTTAATTTATAAAATATTGATCTCCTAACTAAATTTGGAAGCACACTGCAATGCTTTGGCAGTATTTGACGTAAGTTCACGTATAATAGATAAAGCTGTACGTGATTTCCATAATTTACAAATTCAAAGTAATAGACTAAGTTAAGAATTACATAGGCACTAAAATATTGTTAGCAAAATTTTAGAGAAACAAACCATTTTAGCTTAAAAAATTACTATTAATTAAGTCTCTATATTATGACAGCAAACAGTCTCAGAGGGATCAGTTTTTGTGTAGAAGTGAGGGTAAGGGAGTGCAGCCTTTTTAAAAAGAACTTCTGCTCGCCTCGCTTTCTCCTCTACGGATGATAGTACCTATCGTTACTTAACCTATAAGTTACCTAACCTAAAGACTTAAAAAATGATTTAGATCTTGTAAGCTACATAACTCTTAAACAACAGGACATAGAAAAATCCTACAAGAGTAAAAAATGTGTATTTTTGTCAAGTCTATGAAATAAACCTTTTAACAACCAAAAAATATTCAAAGTAGCAGGACTTTAAATATTTTTTGAATGTTGTTGTGTTATTATCAGAGGTTGGAATTAGGTAGAGTTATTTATGCACTTGCATCAAAATGGATTGGAATTCTGCAACTTCGGACATCCAATGTTGTTGATGTAAATTTGGCAATGTCGCGCATGCAGTGGTTTAAATTGTGTAAAAGTAAATAACTTTTATATTCAATAAATCACAGGATCTTGCTGCTCTTTAAAATTAATTTACGGATTTGAGGCATATCAAAGAATATAGTATTCTTTTGCTGTATGAAATCAGTGTAAGTACATAAATATCTCTATCTAATTCCGACCTCTGGTTATTATTAAAGACCTTGCGCACCCGTTTTTCAACCCAAGTTTCATATCCACATTCAAATAAGGTTGATATATACTCATAAACATTAAAATCTAAAAAAAATCTATTGACCATTACCAGAAAGCCTTGTAATGTGGTCAGAGTGTTAAAAGAGCAAAAATCTTAGCAAGTTTTATATCATCATCACCAGCCTATACACGTCACACTGCTGGGCACAGGCTTTTCTACATGGGAGAATAACACTACCACGCTGGCCCAATGCGCTTTCGTGGGTTAAAGCAGTAACAACTGGGACCAACAGCTTAATGTGCCTTCTGAAGCACGGTGGAGCTTAAGATTATAAATTTTGATTGACCTAACTCGCGATCCACTGTGGCGAAAGTTTTTTTGTTGTCGTAAATGAAACCAGGGTGGTCAAACCATTACGCCTCCGAGCTCCGAAAAATATGACGTTTGCACTTATTTTACCTTACATATTAATTAAGAAATGGAAATATTATGAATGAGAAAAATCAACCCAACAATCAATGCAAAACATTTCTTTATAATTTATCATTCATGTCTTACTGTATGATTACTTAACATATTGGGCCACCACACCATAAAACCATAGTAGAAAATTGCAGAGAAAATAGGGAAATTCCAAAATCATTTAAAGTTCTTAAGTTCTTGTTAGGTATTCTGTAAATATTGTTGATCATTTAGTTTGTTACAGGGTGTTGATAGTGCTTCCTATCATCTTTATGGGTGTGGTGATTGTTGGGGCATTTGTAATAATACCTTGTGCATTTATCTTTGCTTCCTGGTATATGCGTATTAAGGAACGCAAGCTACAGAGAAGGAAACGAGATGGCGCAAATGTGGCATTCTTCCATCCATATTGTAATGGTGGCGGAGGAGGAGAGAGAGTTCTATGGGTAGCTATTAAGGCTTTGCTAGCTAGGTAAGTTTTTTTGACATACACATTTTCTTCAATTATAATGAACAATGACTTGTTATACTTGTTATTTGATAACCGGCTGGTCGAGCGGTCTGTACCCCTTGCTAGAGGTTACTTGGTCAAGAAGACCCGGGTTCGAATCCCGGTTGGAGTAAAAGTTTGGATGATGAGTACGAGCATTTGTTTACGAGTCATAGATGTTTATTTAGTATATTATACATATTATTATCATGATTTCTCTGTTATCTAATATCCATAACACAAGCTCTTAATGATGCTTACTTTGGGCTAGATAATAGGTGTGAGTGTACAAATATTATTATTATTATTATTATTATTACATGCTTGCTGCAGCCCCTATAAGCTTGAAGAGGAGGTGGTTGGCATGCATTTGTTGAAAAGTATCTCTTTTCTGAAACACCACTTCCATAATTTTAGACCAGCTTTCTGATTGAAAAAGATATTGTATACTGACATTACAAAAGTGAGGACTCTACTCAAATAGCAACGAGGTGTACATTATATTACTAGAATAAATGCCTTGTTTATTCTAGTAATATAATGTGTAATCTATAGTGTTTGGTAGCCTGCCAAAACCATTCTTTTAAATCAAGTTCAGAAAAGTATTTTGCATCACAGATTCTAGTTTTTAAATCGTTTGCTGTAGGTATCTGAATTTCTATTTTTCATATGCGTTTATTTAACACACGTGGATCTAAACACACAGATAGAGTCATCATCTTTTTCAACATTCCTGTTCCACCCAAGCGTTGGTAGGCCCCCCACAAGGTGGACCGATGATCTTGTGAGGGTCTCGGGAAGCCGTTGGATAAGGGCAGCGCGGGACCGATCGGTTTGGAGATCCTTGGGGGACGCCTAAACTCAGCAGTGGGCGTCTCTCGGCTGATATGACGATGATGATGATTCCACCCAACACACGACTAAAACATTTGCATTTGCAGATATCCTGACACCACAATTTACATATACACAGTGGAGACAGCAGAACCACAAACAATATTGGATAAGGCTCAAAACCAGTTTAATGTGAAAGTGGAACCTGCGAAGGTAAACTTCGTTAGGTTATCGATGAAGAAGACCATAGATGCGAAGACATATCCATACTTCACGCTTATATTGCAAAGCATCGGATCAATGGTTCTTGGTATGGAAGCATTTATGAAGTTTAATCCAGGTACGTGTATACAGTAACGTGGCAAATCGTTTGCACTCAGTAGTACTGTCGACCACAGAAGTAGCTGAACACTTTAGTACCATGTCACAAAGACTCTAGCGTCAATATAGTACGGTAGCAACTATAAAGTATGTGCACAAGATCGGTGTGACATATTAGTCGACTGTACTATCGAATATATACCATCTTGAAACGATCAAAACTGTACTTTAACCCGTCAAGCATCAGATTCATGGCACAATTGATTTTTTGGTTGTCATAGCCCTCCGGAGGGTGAACGCCGTTTGGCAGATTAGTGGCAAAAAGTTATTACAAGGCTTAGTAAGGTTTAGTGCTCTAACTAAAAGATGAATAGAAAAACTTGAAACCAGGAAAACTATATCAAAAAACTCGTTTGGGTGTTGAAATAGTTTATTTCGACATTTTGAGGGTAGACGTTCAAATACAGATAAATGTTTAACTAAGTTCTGTTCCATTTCAGGAATTCTTTGTGATAAAATATAATTAAATGAGGTTTCAAAAATAATATTTATCAATAATTGAATACATAGTTAATATTATTTTGTATTTAGTGTTTTGCTAAAATTTTTGTATTTTAATTCGTCTGTGGGGTAAGGAACGTCAAATGTGAAAGTATAACCGGGAGTTTGCACTAAGGACTATTAAAATGGGTTAAAAACTGAAAAATTCTACAGGATTCATAAACATACGATAATTCATTATTTTATTTTTATAATTCGATACCTACACCACCACTAGGTGTTCTTGTAAATGCTGGAAAAGGCAGGCATTACCTAGTCAGAAATTGGCCATGTCCTTTAATATAATAGCTTTTTTATTTTTATACATGTACAGACGACAACTGGGCACTGTTCTTTCCACTTCCAGATATCTATATAGACACCATGGGGTGCGCATTTACATACCCCATATTTCGGTACCTAGCGCAGTGTCCCGTCGGCTGCTATACCCACTACCCAACCATCACGGCGGCCATGATGCGTCGCGTCAAACATCGAATAGTCTCATACAATAATTCTTCCCTGATTGCCAGGAATCCGATTTTTACATGGGTCAAACTGTTATACTACAAGATTTTTGGATGGGTAAGAATAACATTTTTTTATTATTTTAAATCCTCACTATCCTTACTAGTCCTTACTTTTTAATATTATAAATGCGAAAGTAACTCTGTCTGTCTGTGTGTTACGCAATCACGCCTAAACTACTGAACAGATTTAAATGGAATTTGGTACAAAGATAGTCTAGAGGCAGAGAAAAGACATAGGCTACTTTTTAATGAGGTTGAAATAGGGGATGAAAGTTTGTATGGAAAAAGTCAATATTCCACGCGGACGAAGTCGCGGGCACAGCTAGTGTCTAATATATGTTCTTGAAGCTGCCAATGCCTCTGGCCATGTTTTTTTTAATGAGGTTGAAATAGGGGATGAAAGTTTGTATGGAAAAAGTCAATGTTCCACGCGGACGAAGTCGCGGGCACAGCTAGTGTCTAATATATGTTCTTGAAGCTGCCAATGCCTCTAGCCATGTTTATGAGGTTGTGACAATATAAGAATTTCATAGGGATATCCCGGATTGCGAAAGGTCGCGGGTTCGATTCCCGCCACAGGACTTGAATATTTTTTTTTATAGTTTTCTTATTTTAGTTAGTATACTAATTATAATTATTATTGTTTATCGATTATAATTGGTTATGTGACAGTATAATATAAGTTGTAATTTTATAGTACCTACACATTATAGTTCCGATGGCTGTTTTATTTCCTACATCATATTATTCTTATTATTTCTCCGTGTTCTAGTATCCATAACACAAGCTCTTTATGATGGTTACTTTGGGCTAGATGATAGGTGTGAGTGTATGAATATTATTATTCATCATCATCATCACCAGCCTATATACGTCCCACTGCTGGGTACAGGCCTTCCTACATGGGAGAAACACATGAGGAGATTGGGCCATAACACCACCACGCTGTCCCAATGCGGGTTGGTGGGTTAAAGCGGTTGCAGGAACAACCGGGACCAACGGCTTAACGTGCCTTCCGAAGCACGGAGGAGCTCGAGATAACAAACTTTGATTGACCCATCCCAGGATCGACCATGGCGAAAGTCGCTTTGTTTTTAACCCCCGACGAAAAAAGAGGGGTGTTATAAGTTTAACGTGTCTGTCTGTGTATCTGTGTGTCTGTCTGTGGCATCGTAGCGCCTAAACGAATGGACCGATTTTGATTCGGTTTTTTTGTTTGAAAGCTGATGTCACTACGATGGTTCTTAGCTATAATTTATGAAGATCAGTTCAGGCGTTTGATGACTATCAGCTCATTTTCTACATGATATTAGGATTTTACTAACTTTTACAGATCCGATTGATTTCAAATTTCGTGTACTGTCACTTCGATGACATTCCCATGACATACTAACTTTGAGCTGATCCTATACCATCAAAAAGTCTGCGAAATGCTTAATTCTTCAGAAACTTACAGCAGATATAGCGTGTTTGGGCTCTTATGAATAGTATTAATGAGACGGTGTTAGATAGATGATTAATGACGCCGGGGGTTACTTAAAATTTTTAATTATTTCGTATCGAAACCAGAACCAATACGCCACCGAGCTCCTCGAATATTATTATTATTTGTTAATTGTAGCTCTATGGCGTAGTGGGAAGATGCGCAGACGTGGTGATGGTGAACGGAACATGGACTGAGGACCACATCAATGAGCTCTGGAACATTCCATTCAATACCTACCGAGTCTACCCACCTTGCGATGTATGTAACCGTTCTGTTGATCCGTCTCGAAGGATCGTCAGTATTTTAGATTGATAATCAATGAACTTTTTATTTTTCTTCTCAATTGAGTCGTGGCTTGATCGTGACAGACATCGAGGAGTGCTTAGGATAATTAGCATAAATTATGTAAAACATCACAAAAACTAAAATAAAAACTTATGTTTTCATGCGTTGTTTGTTTGTACAAAATTGGAAATTTTTCGTCAATATCACCAAATAAGCGTCATAAAAGTTATTTTTCAATGAAAAATTCTTGTTCTGTACCACGAAACAAAGCAAATGGACAATTGAACACTTTTCCGCACATTTTTACTTATTTTCAGTACAGTGTAATGGACCTGGGCGGGTCTCAATATATTTTTTGAACATCTTTGGTTCCAACACACGACAAAAGATGGCGCTGCGCCATACTCTACTTGTACTATCATTTGTTTTATACCCAACGTTTAATAAAGTAGACAATATTAGTTTTTAAATATCTCACTAGATGGCGCTATTCAACTAAAAATCGTGCTAACATTTTTATTTAGGATGGTGCAATATTAGTTTACAGAAGTGGTTTCCCACTTTCAAAAACATCGTATTCATTTGATAATTTCATGACATTTCTATGAAATAATGCAGCCAATGTTATATTATTTCATACAAATGTCATGAAATTATCAAATGAATACGATGTTTTTGAAAGTGGGAAACCATTTCTGCAAACTAATACAGCCCATGTTTTAATTTATTGTCGTGTTGACGGTACCACCCTGTATTTACTTAGTTAAGGTGTAAAATTTGTATCGAAGACTTCTACGTAATACAGTTTGTAGTTATTTTTTTCTTTATTTGGGATACAAACAAGCAAATCTTATAAAACTAGCTCTAACAATATACACAGATCAGTGTTTATAGACATTGAACACACGACAACAAAAGGTATGTTCCAAAAACGTAGGGAGACTTTGTACAGTATACTGAATAATAGGTAAAAATATGCAAAACAGGGTTCAACTGTCCGTTTTTTTAACACCAAAGCAAAAAAAAAACAGTTTTTTTTGTGTGGTACAAAACTAGAATTTTTACAGAAAAAAACTGCAACACAGTCAAATAATTATCATGGTGCCTATGTCTCTTTGGTGACGTTTAGTTGACTTGTATGTCGCCCGCCATTGCAATATTGAATAACGACGAAATCGACGAAACATTTCAACTTTTGTACAAACAAACTATGCACGAAAACGAATTATTAGTATTTTTCCCGGATTCAGGAGATTTATCCTGATTTTTTGAGATAGCGCGACTAATTCTGGGAACACGCTTTAATTCTAAATTTAAGTACAGTATATCTCTTTCTCGCAATAAGTCATAGAAAAAAGATAGCAAGAATCTGTTAAGAGCTGTCACTTAAATTTAGATGGATTTCAAAGAAACCATAGACAATTTTAGACGGTATGTACGGAAGTGCTTCCTAAACACTGCATTTTATGACATTCAATAAGGTCGAAAATTGAACACACATTTCTAAATGTCATTATATGACAGCCATCCTTTTCGTATTCATTTTGAGAGAAAGAAATGTACTGAATTAGGGCCAGTGTACATGTACCTGGTAGGATTGAAGCATCTCCAAATGGGCATTTTGATAAATTTCTGAAAACTAAAATGGTCCGTCAGCTTGCTTGTCATCTATTTGCTAAAAAATATTTCAGAATTATCTTGGAACATGTTTTCTGAACTGTTTCTGATGTTTTCTAGGTGACAGACTTAAAACAGCTTCGTTCGTTAGTGAAGGATTCTGACCCGATCAGGATACTGTCGGTGGCTCAGTTCAGGCCAGAGAAGGACCATCCCCTAATGCTGCAAGCGATGTACGAGCTAAGGAATCTGCTTGTGAAGAACGAAGTACTGTGGAATAAGGTCAGTGATTTAGAATAATGTCTAAACTAGACAAAATTATTAACCTAGGGTCGTCTGGGTATAATAGGTACCACCGCCTTTCTTATTTCAGCCGTGAAACAGTTCGCTGTGTTTCGGATTTAAGCGAAAGGTAGTAAAAAAAGGCGTGAAAAGGTTTTTACAGGGTCGCCAACGCGCAAGTTATACCCCTGGTTTTGCGGCTATAAGCTGCGGTAACCGCTTACCATCATGTTTGATTGCCACCTTAGTGGCATATAAAAAAAAGTGTAATTACTGGACATGGAAGGCATTCTAGACCTCAGGAAGACAACGCACCTGCAATACCAATGATTTTTTCATTCCTCATGCTCGGAAAGTAGCGTTTTCTTGATCTGAGTATTGCGAGGAAAACGCTAGTTCCCACCACCGGGCGGGAAAAACTCATACTAATTGCTTCCTTTCCTAGGGCGGGAATAAAAAAATTAAAAATAGAACTTAATTTGGTTACGTACAATCTGTGGTACAATGAAGAAGAAAAAGTATTCGCCTGAAAGGCCAGTAGGCGGTAACGCGATGTGTTCCAAATTTAAAAATACTCTTTAAATAGGCTCTATTCATGTTAGGAGTATTTTTATTTATAAATTTTATTAGAAAAACTATTTTTTTATTTTTCTTGCATTTGAACTGAAAAGTACAGTGCTACACACGGGTAAAAGGAATCAAACCCTACTCGGACTATAGCCGGTCTAACAACCACGTAGGGATTGATTCCTTTCCACCCTTATAAAGCAATCTGTAAGAGTTGGTTATCTATTGGACGACCGGCTGGCCGAGTGGTCTGTACCCCAGGCTACTCGTTCAAGAGGTCCCGGGTTCGAATCCCGGTAGGAACAAATGTTTGTATGATGAGTACGAGCATTTGTTTACGAGTCATGGATGTTTATATGTTTATTTAGTATATTTCTAATATTTATATACATATTATTATAATATTATAAGCTCTTAATGATGCTTACTTTGGGCTAGATAATAGGTGTGAGTGTAAAAATATTATTATTATTATATTATTTATTATTAATCTACTATTCCCTTGTTATTGTAGGTGTCTATAGGCGGCTGTTACCACTTATCACCGAGTGGGCCACCAGCTTGTTTTCTAGTTGTATAAAAAACATCACCTGTGTGATCTAGTTGTTGAGACCAATTACATCAGATCTAGAGGATCTGAGGTGGCGTTGTGGTTTGAGTGCCCTGGTTTCGATACGAATACAAATCAACTTTCGCCATGGTCGATCCCGGGATGGGTCAATCAAAGTTTGTTATCTCGAGCTCCTCCGTGCTTCGGAAGGCACGTTAAGTCGTTGTTCCCGGTTGTTACTGCAACCGCCTTAACCCACCAACTCGCATTCGCCCAGCATGGTGGTGTTATGGCCCAAACTCTGCATCTGTTTGTCCCATGTTGGGAGGCCTGTGCCCAGCAGTGGGACGTATATAGGCTGATGATGATGATGATGATGATGACATCGGATCTAGGGTTCCAAGGTGTATTTCTCGTGGAGGTACAAATTTTTTGCCGGTATGGTTGGTGGTAGGGCTTCTCGAAGTCCGTCTGGCTAGCTACCAATATCTTAACTAAGTTTGCCCCTATGACAATAATGTTAACAGCATTGTTGTTCCGGCAGTTGGAGGTAAGATAGCCAGTTCCTCTGTGGTTGAGGAACCCGGGATTCCATATTCAGCCTTATCACCGCTTTCCAACAGATGAGATGAAGGCCAAGAGCTACTCCGTTTAGAATAAACAAACTCGTGTGGTCACCCTTCGTTCTGGAGAGGCTTTCGTTCTGGATAGGTCAAAAAAGCTTTCCGGACCCATTTTTTCGGTGACTTCAAATCATCGCAGTTTCCTTTTCCAGATCAAACTAGTTTTGGTCGGTTCCTGCCGGAATAAGGAAGATTCGGAAAGGGTCCAGAACCTGAAGGATCTCGCGAAGCATTTATCCCTGGAAGAGAACGTCCAGTTCGTGGTAGACGCGCCCTACGCTCGTCTGCTGCAGCTTTACCAGACCTCCAGTCTAGCGCTGCACGCTATGTGGAATGAACACTTCGGTATAAGTAAGTGAATCACTCTTTTAAGTTTTTTAGCATTTTTATAGCTGTGTTCGCGACTTAGCGTGGATATCGGAAAATAACAACGGCGGGGTCGGTTATATGATTTCACTTGAGCATTTATTTGGGTAAGGATTTAAATCATGTTTATAAAACACCTTTGCAATTAATGCCTTGATTGCCACGTTAGCGCCCGCCCGCCTTGAAAATCATAAAAATGTATGATATTTGAACACTATGATAAATCAAATGATGTCAAGAATAATTTTGTTCGAAATAAAATACTTGTGGAGAATAATGTATGTATTTATTTCGATAAGGAATAGTATCATGTTTACAAAAACACCTTCGCAGATAGTAGGTACATTATTTTAGAACAAATTTGATTACTAAAAAATGGTTCTAGAGAGTCAATTTCAAAGAATAGACGGATGCTGTGGCGGACTTTTTTTTTGAACTATTAAAGGAAAACAATTCCTGCATACATGATTTATACATAACTTTAACCGTTTACGCAGCGCACGCAACGAAAGCTCTGAAAAGGAATATGTTTATCCCGTTTTTGCATCATTTTTAATTAATGCTCAGCTCCTATTGGTGGTAGCGTGATGTTATATAGCCTAAAAAATACCTCGATAAATGGACTATCCAACACAAAAAGAATTTTTCAATTTGAATTAGAAGTTCCTGAGATTAGCGCGTTCAACCAAACATACAAACTCTTTAGCTTTATAATATTAGTATAGATACCTAATTAAAAAGGATTATCTCGTTACTATTGACCTAGCGGCGAGCGGCGTCCATATCATGGCCGAAGCGAAGTAGACGTCTTTAGACAATTTTAAAATTTCAGGAGTGATTAATTCAAAAGATATAATAGCCATAGGCAATATGCGTCGCGCGGAGAGTTTATAAGCGTATATCACTTTTACTTCGACAAAAAAGTATCTTTCGAACACTACGTAACGTGTCGTGACATAAGGTATAAGTTAGTGGTGCGGATCACTAGAGGTTGTAAAACTTCAATGAGTGGTGAGATAAACATTGCTATGGAAACGTTAAAAATAGTAGAAAGCGGTGAAGAAATTGGTAGGTTACACCTAGTGCTCCGGTGGCGTAGCGGTTATCGCGTCTGGCCGGACCCCGCGGTTCGATTCCAGCCTGGAGCATACAGTTTTTTCATCGCTTTCTTTATTTGTATTTCTTACCTATAACAAGATTAATATAACCCATATGTAGGGTCGCCTGGGTAGGTACCACCGCCTTTCTTATTTCAGCCGTGAAACAGTACGCTGTGTTTCGGATTGAAGGGAAAGGTAGCCAGTGTAATTACTGGGCATGGACGGAATTTCATCTTAGGCCTCAGGATGACAACGCACCTGCAATATCAAGTGCTTTTCCTTGTTATTGCAGGTGTGTATAGGCGGCGGTAACCGCTTACCACCAGGTGGGCCGTCAGCTTGTTTGTCATCTAGTTGTATAAAAAAAAAACATAGGCAAAGATATTGAGTATTGACTATCACAACCAGGCGTAGTGGAATGCATGGCGGCAGGCTTGGTGACCATCGCGCACCGGTCTGGTGGTCCGCTGGCTGACATCATCGAGACCTCTGAGAGGTCCAGGACCGGGTACTTGGCGTTTGAGGCTGATGAGTACGCCAGGGCCATACTGGAGGTCATAGCCTTGCCGTCTGAACAGAGGAAGAAGATCGTCGAGGCTGCGAGGTGAGATCACTTAGAGACATTGCGTCACTTATGTTTTTTTTAAAAAAATATTTATTTCTCAAAAGAGTTACTTTTAAAAAAAATATTATTTGAATCACTAACAGTTGTTACATATTGGCTCTTAACTAATTATTTATACTTCCTAAAACATAATTTAATGCACAACTACTTAGAGGTGCACACAGCATGTTACAGTGTAGTTTTTAGGTCTAAAATTAATTTTCTGCTATAATTTTTAATCCTAAAATTAATTTTACATTTGTCAATTTTCTCTTATTTTTAAATATATTAGTGTCAGAGTGATATGATATGTGTGAAAAAGTTACAAAATCACTTACTGGAGAAACACACCTATTATTATGCAATTAATATAATAATATTATATAATACTTATTTATACACTCACACCTATTATCTAGCCCAAATTAAGCATCATTAAGAGCTTGTGTTATGGATACTAGATAACGGAAAAAAAATAATTAAGCTGTAATTTTAAATACTTGCAGAATTGTCCGCAAATTCCTATCGATAGATGGCGAATGATATTTTACTTAATTATTTAGGAGTGGAGTGGAGTACACAAGAATTACAAACACAGACGTACGTGTAGCACACACAAATATACGCACGCACGCGTGCGAACACACACGCACAAACAAACACACAAATCAAAAACAAGCTTGGCCAAAAGCCCGCATGTTTATGGAAAAAATACCTCTTCCATGTAAGAGAGAATAAACATTAAAATATGAATAATAATGTAGTCCTTAAACTCACACCTATTGGCCCTAATTCTGGAGAACACATGCTAATTTAAGTTCAGTGCCTCTCTTCCTCTCAATAAGAATACGAAAAGGATGGCTGTCATATGATTTGACATTTAGAAACGTGCGTTTAATTTTCGACCTTATTGAACGTGATGAAATGCAGTGTTTAGGAGGCACCTCCGTACATGCCGTCTAAAATTGTCTATGGTTACTTTGGAATGTATCTAAATTTATTTGACAGCTCTAAACAAATTCTAGCTATCTTTTTCCTTTTACATATTGCGAGAAAGAGATATACTATACTTAAATTTAGACTTTAAGTGTGTATTGAGAATAAGGGCCATTGCATCACTTATGTTTATATTGAAAGATCTTTATTAATTTCTAAAAAGATTTACAAAACCACTTACATGAGAAACACACCTATTATTATGCAAATACATTTTGTTGGACTAAAACATAGATTGTTAGCACTTTCACTATTCGAACTTTGGTAATTTTGCCATAAAACAGAACTCGACCTTATCCCACCTTCCCCCTTCCTACTTAGAAGCACGCGTGCCGATCTTCGGAGTCATCAATTTACTGTATCCACCTCAACATCACGCACAAAGAAGTTTAGTATCTCGTTTCTTTGTCGCACTTCCAAAACTTGGAATTCTTTGCCAGCACATGTGTTCCCTCCTTCCTATGACATGGGTTCCTTCAAAAGAGGCGTGAAAAGACACCATATGGGCCGGCAAGGTGGAGGCGGCTAGAGCAGTGTCTGAACTGCACTAGCACTAGTCTTCGCATATGGACTCTTCTTACCGCTTCACATCAGGTGGTGTTGAGTCATTTGCTTTGTGTAGAAAAGTATCAAATGAATATTATCAATGAAGTATTATAGTTATACAGGGCGTTGCTGTCAATACGACAATAAATTGAAACATGGACAATATTAGTGCATATTGATTTGCCACTTTCAAAAACGACTTGTTCATTTTGATAATTGCATGACATTAGTATGAAATAATATAACATTGACTGCATTATTTCATAGAAATGTCATGAAATTATCAAATGAATAAGATGTTTTTGAAAGTGGCTAACCATTTATTTGAACTAATATAGTACATGTTTTAATTTATTGTCGTATTGACGGCACGACCTGTATCATCATCATCACCAGCCTATATACGTCCCACTGCTGGGCACACCACCTGTATATTATATACAAATTCATGACATTACCATGAAATAGTGCAGCCAATGTTATACTATTTTATACAAATGTCATTATTGTAACAATTACAATTAAAGAAAGAAAATGATAAAAAAATATATTATGCTCCAGGCGGGATTCGAAACCGCGTCTCCTGATTACCGGCCAGCCCCCTTATTCTCAATTGTCGGATCACGGATTCGATTCGAAAAGTCACATGCCGTCTCGCTTTGACGCACCGCGACAAAAAGTGACAGGCATAGAGTTTCCGAAATTCGAATACTTTCCGACAGTTGAGAATAAGGGGGCTGATCTCCTGACCTCCGGCCGGCCTCCTGATTTCTGGTCAGTAATCAGGAGACGCGGGTTCGAATCCCGCCTGGGGCATATATTTTTTCATCATTTTCTTTTTTTATTTGTAATTGTTACAATGAAGTAGGCGTTTAAACGCATCAAAAACATTAAAATGTGACAAATGTCATTGTCATAAGAATAAGATGTTTTTGAATGTTGCAAACCATTTCTATAAAATAATATAGCCCCTATATTATTTTCTATCATGTTTTATCCCACAATATTATTTAATAAATGTTTACATATTTGTTATTGATTGTATAACCATATTTGTTATTACTATTTCTAGGGCCTCCGTAGACCGGTTTTCCACGATGGAGTTCGAGAAGGCGTTCCTAAGGGCTTCGGAGCCGTTACTGCGAATAGACTAGCGCGTCAACGCTACCATAGACTGCATATTTTGTTCCATTAATTTTAAGACACTTAATTTAATGACTAAAAGTTTTATCGAAGTTATTCAGATGTTTTATTTTATCGCCAAACTTAATTTAAGGGGCTTTTCTTCTAGTTTTAGATGATAAAGAAACTGACGGCCTACCTGTGGTAAGTGTTTACCGTCGCCTATAAGGAAAAATCACTTGGCATTGCAGGTGCGTTGTCAGGTTGTCACCTAGAGGTCTAAGATGAAATGCCGCCCATGTCCAATTGCACTGGTTACCTATTATACCCTTCCACGCCTTTTTTTAACCGACTTCAAAAGAAGGAGGAGATTATCGATTCGTCTGTATGTGTTATTTTTTATGTTTGTTACCTCAGAACTTTTGACTGGGTGAACCGATATTGATGACTCTTTTTTTGTTCGATGCGAAATAGTTCCCATTTGGTCCCATAAAATTGTTTTAAAATTCCATTGGGTAGTTTGGTTTTTAAATAAAAAAAAACTGGAAAAATTAAGTTGTCTACGTATGCGAAGTTGCGGATATTTGCTGTTCCTATGAATTTTTAGTGAAATGATACGATAGTAGAAAACAATATAAGCTCACGGTCACCCATCTAGCTTTGACCTTCAAAAGTTATCAATAAAAATTGTGAAAAAAAATTTAAACAAAAATTAAAACCGACTCCAAAAAACTGAACAGGATGTTCCTAGGGGATCAGTACCTACTAAAATTTAATTATTTTATCCTTTTCAGTTTCTTGGAGTCGGTTTTTGAAGACCCCATGCTGTACTCATTCGAGAAAACCTCCGCAGGGAGCTCATTCCACAACCTGAGCGTACGCGGGAGAAAGTTTCTTTGAAACCGTACAGTACGCGACCACTTTGGTTACAATTTGTGAGGATGAACTCCCTGCCGATGGCGAGCGGTGCGATAATAGAAAGAAGCCGTGGGCATCATGTCAAATAATTCCTCAGAACACACCCTGTTGTACAAACGATCGAACTCACAAGGAGGCAAAATCTCCTTAGGCTTAACGGCATTAAATCTTCGCGTCGACAATTCTCATAGAGCACGTCAAATGGTCCATGCTGGTATCTAGATGCTCCCGCTAGATGCGCCCATAAATGGCAGCAGTACTCGATATGGGGCCTGACTTGAGACTTATACAGTAACAGTATTTGCCCTGGAGTGAAATACCGCCGCGCTCTATTGAGCACACAATATTTTTTCTATATACAGGGTGGTGCCGTCAATGCGACAATAAATTTAAACATGGGCTATATTAGTCCATAGAAATGGTTTGACACTAACAAAAATATCGTATTCATTTGATAATTTCAGACATGCCCAGTAATTGCACTGGCTACCTGGGAACGGTAGCCAGTGCAATTACTGGGCATGTCTGAAATTATCATGGACGGCATTTCATCTTAGGCCCCAGGATGACAACGCACCTGCAATATCAAGTGACTTTTCCTTGTTATTGCAGGTGTCTATAGGCGGCGGTAACCGCTTACCATCAGGTGGCCGTCAGCTTGTTTTTCATCCAGTTGTATAAAAATAAAAAAACATGATATTTGTATGGAATAGTGTAACGTTGGCAGCATTATTTCATACAAACGTCATGAAATTATCGATATTTTTGAAAGTGGCAAACCATCCTGTATATACCCTCACAAAGTCAAAATGGGTTCCTTCAAAAGAGGCGTGAAAAAGCACCTTTCGGGCCGGCAAGGTGGAGGCGGCTAGAGCAGTGTCTGAACTGCACTAGCTGTCTTCGCATATGGACTCTTCTTACCGCTTCACATCAGGTGGTCATCAAGTCATTTGTCGTGCTTCGTATATAAAAAAAAATCTTTCAACCGAGCAGTCACGCAGATAGTAAAAGGTCGCTTCTAGTTCAGATGCACATTTTTCTAAGTACCAATCTTCAAACAGATTTTAAAAATGAAAAATAGTTTTTAATATAAAACATTTAATAATTAAACCAAAAATAGAATATATTATATGCTATATATAAAAATACACTTAAAATAATAAAGGAATGATATTCGTTGACTATGTCGGGATGTGACCCACTCTATCCCTGGGAATCAGCCGCAACTCGGAGCCGTGCTTCAAAAATACATTGCCTGTAAAAAAAAGTTATGTCAAAACAATATTATTTAATTGATCTAACACAAATTGTTAATTTGACGGTATTTTGATGACTAAATATTATTATGGTTGGTTAGGTTAGTAACGTAAGCCTTCTCTAAAGTAGATTAAGTATATTGGATAGTTTTGTTTGTACAGTTGGTTATAATAAGATAACCAATTGAACACATACTTTATTAATTAGATCATCATGTTAATATTACACACTTACGTTAAATGGTTGTAAGCAATAACCGTGTAATCTATTACAAGGTTATGAAGTAAAATAAATTCTGAAGACAATGGGCCTAATTCTGGGCATTTCTGGGAACACATTTTAATTCTAAATTTAAGTACAGTATATCTCTTTCTCGCAATAAGTAATAGGAAAAAGATAGCAAGAATCTGTTTAGAGCTGTCACTTAAATTTAGATAGATTTCAAAGAAACTATAGACAATTTTAGACGGCATGTACGGAGGTGTCTCTTAAACACTGCATTTTAGCACATTCAATAAGGTCGAAAATTGAACGCACCTTTCTAAATGTCAATTTATATGACAGCCATCC
Source organism: Nymphula nitidulata (assembly GCA_947347705.1). Lineage (NCBI taxonomy): Eukaryota > Metazoa > Arthropoda > Insecta > Lepidoptera > Crambidae > Nymphula > Nymphula nitidulata. The sequence goes on from OX374636.1 coordinate 17,395,467, forward strand.
CTTTCTTTTCCATTTTGAGAGAAAGACATTGACTGAACTTAAATTTAAACTTAGCATGTGTTCGCCAGAATTAGGGCCACTCTTAATCTAAATTTAATTACAGTATATCTCTTTCTCGCAATATGTAAAAGGAAAAAGATAGCAAGAATTTGTTTAGAGCTGTCAACTAAATTAAGGTTTCAAAGAAACCATAGACGGTCATGTACGGAGGTGCTTCCTAAACACTGCATTTTAGCACATTCAATAAGGTCGAAAATTGAACGCACCTTTCTAAATGTCAATTTATATGACAGCCATCCCTTTCTTTTCCATTTTGAGAGAAAGACATAGACTGAACTTAAATTTAAACTTAGCATGTGTTCGCCAGAATTAGGGCCACTCTTAATCTAAATTTAAGTACAGTATATCTCTTTCTCGCAATATGTAAAAGGAAAAAGATAGCAAGAATTTGTTTTAGAGCTGTCAACTAAATTAAGATTTTAAAGAAACCATAGACGGTCATGTACGGAGGTGCTTCCTAAACACTGCAATTTATCACGTTCAATAATGTCAAAAATTTAACACGTTTCTAAATGTCAAATTATATGACAGCCATCCTTTTTTGTATTTATATTGAGAGAAAGAGATGCACTGAACTGAAATTTAGACTTAGCGTGTGTTGTCCAGAATTAGGGCCAATGCTTATACAGTTCATAAAAAGATTTAGGTATACAAACATTCAAGGCTTCACTAATATGCTTGCAGCACCTTATTGCTACCTAGAAGCCTATATGACGCAGCCATCGTATATCACCCAGTAGATAGATAAACATTTAAAGTTCTTCACACACATAAAACAAAATTACATAAAAACATAAATAAATAGTTACACAAGAACTATTATCACATGTGTGTGTTGCGGAATTTAAAACTACTACCATTACAAACTGCCTAAGCAGATCAGAATAGGGAGTCTGTTTTTTGTGATTGGTAGGTTTATCCATCAGCCTCTCAACAAAGATTCCGGCGTAAAGAGAATCTGGGTAAACCTGAATCTGCTATTGAAGGTAGTATTGGTAGCCTTCATGCCTCAGTTAGTAAAACTTCTAAAGGAGAATTGGTAAATAGCTATGTGCCAATATAAGACTCTTTACATGTGGCGTTAAATTTTTGTGGAACCACACTATGGAGAAAACATGGAGAAATAAATAGGTACGTGATGACTTTTGTCAATAAAAAACTTTATTCCGACATCGATAAGGTTTACAATCTCAAAGTAATCACTTTTGTTGGCGACTACGGTCACAAGCACTAAGATAATATGTATACACTTGTGACTGACTAAAGTGACTCTTATTGCAAAAAGAATAAGGCACAAAAGATGTGAACGGTGTAGGTATATGTCGAAGCCTTATTGTATAACACGCCGTATTACAATCTGCCTGGCCAGTACGTCTTGTTAGTACTGAAGTGACTGAAGTGAAGTGAGTTTTTGCGTGATAACTAGGAAGTCTGTTTGTGTGATTGGTATATTCAATGATTTTTTTTAACTACTTAAGACCGATGGACCTAAAAAATAACATTTATTCAACCAATCATACAAAAACAAAATCAGCACTAGACGATCTGCCTAGGCAGATTATAATACGGCGTGTTATACGATATGGCTCCGATATATATGTCGCCGCCGTCTGGTTGAATCAGCCACTTAACTGGATGCCTAGGCCGTTGATTAAACGCCGGCATCCAATTGAATGCCTAGCTCGATAGTTAATTGAACTAGACTCACTTAACGTTTAACGACTTGGCGTATTGAATGGATCATCTTGTACTTAAAGTTTTTGGTTTGATTGGTAGGTGCAAGGTTATTTTTTTATGACTACATATAACCGACATCGTTTTGGTTGTAAGCGGTCATAAAAAAATAACCTTGAACCTACCCATTACTGTAACAGTCACACAAAAGTTCTTCGATTTAAATGACCCGCCTAGGCGTCAAATTGAATGACTAATTTAAACCAGACGGCTGGCATGACTTACAGCCATCTTGTTAAACGTTGCGCTCAATGAGTTGGCGCAACGTTTAACAAGACTTCAGCCGTTTGATTGGATGCCGGCGATCAATCAACGGGCTAGGCGTCCAGTTAAGCGGCTGATTTAACCAGACGGCTGCGACATATACATCTCAACACTCATGACATCACACACATCAACAGCCTATATAAGTCCCTCTGCTGGGCACAGACCTTCCTACATGGGAAAAACAGATGAGGAGTTTGGGCCATAACATCACCACGCTGGTCCAATGCGGGTTGGAGGGTTAAAGCGGTTTCAGTAACAACCAGTACCAATGGCTTAAAGAATGGCAAAATTAGAAATTTTGGTTAACCCATCCCGGGATCGACCATGGCGAAAGTTGCTTTGTTTTCGTAATCGAAACCAGAGCGCTCAAACCAATACGCCACCGAGCTCCTAATAGAACGTAACATAGTATAGTGCAATAAGTTTACCAGCAGTCTGCTGAGGGTTGATGCCGATTCCGTCATCAGTAATGATGGCACTCGTAGCTGGTTCTACACGGAACTCTTCAGCTGCAAACTTTAGGACTGCCGTGAATGGAGTCGCCTCTGGCACGCTAAGACTTGAAATAAAATTTTAGGCATTAGATTTAAAAAATTGGGCCTAATTCAGAATATACACTCTAGTGTCAAAGTCTAAATTTAAATACAGTATATCTCTTTCTCGCAATATTTAATAGAAAAAAGATAGCAAGAATTCGTTTAGAGCTATCAATTAAATTTGGATAGTTTTAAAGGAACCATAGACCATTTTAAAGGGCATGTACGGAGGTGCCTCCTAAACACTGCATTTTATCACGTTCAATAAGGTCTAAAATTGAATACACGTTTTTAAATGTCAAATCATATGACAGCCATCCTTTTCGTATTCATATTGAGAGAAAGAGATGCACTGAAAAAATTTAGACTTGGCAAGTGTTCTCCAGAATTAGGGCCATTGTGATAGGTAAGTGTAATTTGATTTTATGAAAATTTAAGTGGTGCAGTTTAGCTGCGCTATAATTAAGGGTCTATTGACACCACATTTTCTCAGTAGTAGTCTTAGGGAAGCTCTTCACCTTCATGCCACCTGGTGGTGATGATAAGGCCGAAGATGGAAGAGAGATAAACTCGGGTTCCTGAACCATAGAGGAACTAGCTATCTTACCTTATTTTATTTTTGATGACCACTTATTTTAACCAAAACAATTTCTATTTTAAGTAGTTATAATAAGAAAGCCTTGAACCTATCAATCACATACACAGTCACACAAAAACTCTACATACTAGACGGCCTGCCTAGACATTTAATTAACTGGCTAATGTATCCAGATGGCTGCCATGTTGTTAAGCGTTGCGCTCAATGACTTGGCCAATTATTCTACAGCCATTTAATTGGATATCGGCGTTTAATGAACGCCCTAGCGTTCCAATTGGCTGGTTAATGTAGCCAGACGGCGGTGAGATATATCACTCAAAAAATTTGACATTAAAACTAAATATAATTGTTTCTATCATACTGTGGTTAACACTAAAAATATTGAAATTAAAATTGGTACTGACATTATAACTCTACATTACCTAAAGTTTTAATTGAGTTATAAAATCGAATTAGCTTTTGAGAGATGTGCTTGCATAAATAAGTTGGATGTTTTATAAGTATTTTAAAAAAAAATGTCTCGGGGATGGCCTGAATTGCCTCCTTCACATGATAAGGAATAACTAAGCACATTTGCACAAGCAAATCAATCAGAATAAATGGAAAGGTGCAAAGCCCAGTTTTTATCTCTATGCAAATTGATTCTTGTTGCTCTAGATTTTAATTGATAGCAGCATAATCAGTTATGGGGCTTCAAATTGAAAATGTGAACAGAATAATTATCATAAGAAGTCATTTTTAACATGATTTATTAAAAAAGTATGTATAAAAATAAGAAATAATCATGATAACATATTCTCCCAAAACTTAAAATCATATCCACAATCACAAACAACATCAAAAAATTCTAGCTTCAAATTCTCATTTTTACAAATTTTCTGAATATTACTAACTAGTTCAGAATAAGTTAAGTCTATGTAAAAATATTCCACAGTCATTTGCTCCTGCAGTAATTTTCCACAGTCTAATAAAGCCTTAACAATAATTTTAAACCATTCCTGGTGTTTCAAACACATTTCAAGAAAGTATCTTTCTTCAACTTTAAACAGTAATTTCCAAAACCGTTTAAGGCTTGGACATTTAGATTTTGTGACGTCTATCAATAATTTAATAATTTCACACACAGTATCATGATTTTGTATGTCATTATTAGTACTACTAACCACTATCATATCAATTGTGTCTTGATTACAGTCATTAAACATAGTCTTAAAGCAGTCTTTACGATTTTCACAATGTTTAAGTTCCCATAAAAGTAATTGGCTTTTAAAAATCAATATTTTCTCTTTTGGTATTTCTTTGGACAAATTCTTCAACAATGTCTGTTTGGATGCTGTTTCTAACATAATATCAGTAAGACAGTTTTCTAATTTTTCCTCTGAAAATATTTCAACAAAAAACTTGAAAGCTACATCCATTTGATTGATTTTAGTATTCGAATTTATTATTTTCTTCAGAATGTATTTTGGTGGATCAGCAAAACAACTTTTGAGTAGAGAATTGTGTACATCTTGATTATCAGTTATATTACTAAGAAACTCATCTAGTAGACTCTTTCTTTGAAGCTTGTTAAGACACTTTTCAATATGTTCTGATATGATAAGAGAATTATTTATTTCAGATTCACTTGTATTGTTATTTGGCCAGTTCTCAGCCTGGCATAAATGAAGGAAATCTTGGAAAAAATCGAAGAATTGCCGCACTACAGTTGTGTCCATCACATCAAAGTAGAACCCAGGAGGAAGTCAGCATCTGTTAAAATGAACAATAATATAAGACTTATGGTCTCTGTGTGAAATAAATACTTATTTGAGTATGTACCTACTAATGCGTTCTACGTTGAAGTGACTTCGCATAATATTCATCATGAAAATAGTAAATACTTACACTTTAAATGGGAGTTTTGGATCTGAAGTCAGGGTAATCTTGAACGTAACTTTAGACCTTTAAAACAAAAAATAATCTTTATGTATCTTGAATTTTATGTAATATATAGGAACACAATCGTACAATACATACATTTTGAGTAATATTGTAGAGAATTAGTGGTTTATGTTACACTTTTATTTGCTTTTCATAGGTTTTTGAGGGTTTTTGCAATTATGCACGAAGCAAGAAACGTGACGTAAACACAAAATGTCAAAATGTTGTTTTTCCTTGTTTTTGTTCATTCTCCCTGTAATATAGGAAGGCTAAGGGTACTAATGCCCATACAGCCATGTCTTCAAAATTTCTTTATTTTTTTTCATTTATTGCATTAAAATGCTAGCGTAACACATTTCCAATGCATTTGGGAGTATTTGACGCGAAATATATGATGGCAGTCTCCATTTGATTCTACTTGATGAGGCGGGATAACCACAAAAAATTCTCATCGTCTTTCACTTTTATTCTAATAATCTTTTACGTCAACACAAACACTTGGTTTACAAAACTACGCCACTTTTATTTTATAACACAAAATTCGCTCCGACACTTTTTTAAATTATTGTAATAAAAATATTGCCTGACACCACAAAATCCCGTCAAACATCCTTTTTTTTGTTCATTCTCCCTGCAATGGAAAGGCAAAGGGAACTAATGCACATACAGCCATGTCTGCAGTAATTCTTTATTTCTTCTTTTATTACATTGAAATGCTGGTGTTACACATTTCAATGCACGTTTGGAGAATTTGACGTGAAATATATGTTAACAGTCTCCATATCATGCTACTTGATGAGGTGGATAACCACAAAAAAGTTCTCATCGTCTTTCACACAATATTCATTTTTATTCTAATAATCTTTTAGTTGCACGCCAACACAAACACTTGGTTTATAAAACAACATCACTTTTATAACACAAAGTTCGCTCCGACACAATCTTTAATTATTGTAATAAAAATCTTGACAGACACCACAAAATCCCACCAAACACACCAAACAGTCCCTTTTTTTTGTTCTTTCTCCCTGTAATGGGAAGGCAAAGGGAACTAATGCCGTGTCTTGAGTATTTCTTTATCTCTTCATTTATTGTATTCAAATATTGATGTTACACGTTTCAATGCACTTTGGGAGAATTTGACGCGAAATATATGATGACAGTCTCCATATGATGCTATTTGATGACATTTTTATTTTATTATGTATACACAAAGCAAAAGAGTCGAGTTCACTTTTATTATTTTGTGTTGTGTTACAGTGATGGCATGTTAGTAATGTCGTTCGTCGGAATAATGGCATTAGTTTTGCTGTCTGCAACCTGCAACTTTAACAGGCAGTTGTAAAAAACAATTAAAATATATATTTTTTGTACAGCTTTGATTTTTATTTACTTTGTTTTGGGCTAATTTTAAATAAACATTTCATAGTATAAATGAGAGGAAGAAATAGTAGAATTTAGAGTGTCTTCCAGAATCGGGCTCTACGGGACCATCTTTCATCTTATTATAAATAATGTAGGGTTTACATCCGTTTGCCTACTTTTTAACCGACTTCAAAAAAAGGAGGAGGTTCTATGTTCCACTGTATGATTTTTTTTCCAAAGAATTTAAAAATAAACGTATTATGAGCTGTTTCTCTTTTCTCTTGAGTCTTGAGAGGTCTTGAGGCACCAATAGTTTGAAGTTGCTCTTCGGCTGCATTCCGTATTGATCGAACACTACTCACGCACGGTGCTGACAGTAGTGGTGCCTACGAGCGATCCTATTTGATGTTCGCACTCACGACCACAGATTACCACTTACGACACTATTGCCGTCATAAGATATAGGAACGTTTTTTAAGTGCCCTCAAGGACATAACTGACATCTGATATTAAAACATAACCTAAAAATGGTATGTGATAAACGTTATGCCTGTTCTTTAATCTTTATTTTCACTAGATAAATGTTAGTGAAGTCATTTTTTTCTACCACTAAGTCGGCAATCAAGCATACGGCCCACCTGATGTTAAGCAGTTACCGTAGCCTATATGGACGCTTGCAACACCAGGGGTATCACTTGCGCGTTGCCGACCCAGTAAAAACCTTTTCACGTCTTTTTTTAAGGAACTCATTTGAGAAAACCTCAGCAGGGAGCTCATTCCACAATCTGAGCATACACGGGAGAAAGTTTCTATGAAACCGTACAGTACGCGACCACTTTGGTTCCAATTTGTGAGGATGAACTCCCTGCCAGTGGCAAGCGGTGTGATGATAGAAAGAGGCCTTGGGCATCATGTCAAATAATACCTTTGAACACACCCCGATATACAAACGGTAGAAAACACACAAGGAGGCAAAATCTCTTAGGCCTAAAGGTTCAATACCGCTTGTGAGCTCAGGATCGTTGACAATTCTCATAGCGCGTCTTTGGAGCATGTCAAATGGTTCAAGATGGTATCTAGGTGGTCCCGTCCATAAATGGCTACAGTACTCCATATGGGCCTGAGTCAGGTCTATCTAAGTCTTAAGTCAGGCCGCCTGACATGGCACTTATACTTAAAGTAACAGTATTTGCCCCGAAGTGAAATTCCGCCGGGCTCTATTGAGCACACCAAGCTTCTTGGATGCCAGCTTGACTTTATCCTCCTAATGACTGGGGAATCGCACGTCACTAGAGATATCAACACCAAGGCTCCCGATATTACTCTTAGAGACGGAAAGAGGAGTGTCAATGAATTGTGGAGCCCCAGCGATCGAATAAGGTATTCGCGATGTTGATTCGCCATAGGACAAATAATTTGGCCACATCTATCGCGACAACGCAAATCTTCGCGTTATCGCGATGGTGTAGCCGTAGCATAAGAGTTTGTAAAAATGTTATAAACATTAAATAATAATATTAAAAATATAATAATAAACATCATAATCAATTACAATAATATGTATATATGTGTATACTTATTAGAAACATACTAAATAAACATATAAACCCATGACTCGTGAACAAATGCTCGTACTCATCATACAAACATCCACTTCCACTCTCACCGGGATTCGAACCCGGGACCCCCGACCGAGTAACCTGTATAGCAAGGGGCACAGACCACTCGGCCAGCCGGTCGTCAACATTTTACTTTTGAATTGATAAAAACTTGCTATCGTACTTTTTTTGCTAAAAATACTTTCTAATTTCCTTTTTGATAAAAACGTAACTTAGAACTTTTTTGTCATGGACATTGACAGGAGTACACACGAATGCGCAAAAGCGTGGTCCGAATTGATCGATTGCATGCAACCTGGGCATATAGCACTGTATTCAATTCGGTCTAAGGCGTTTGCACTGTTCGTGACATTGGTAATGTTTGCGTATGACTGTAGTAAGCACCGTGAGCATTGTTCGATCAAAACGGAATGCATCCTTTTGTCAACAAAAATATACTTCAAATAAAATGTCAAACAAATGTCTGTTCTTTTGAAATTGTTCAAAAATCTTTCATAGCAGTCAGTGTGATCGATAAAAATGATCAAATAAATTACCTGTCTACTAGAAAGAACCAACAATGTTGCTAAAAAGAAACCTATTGGAATCTTTAACTTTCATATCTTGTAGTGGCACTGTGATTTGTGTTCTACTCCATTATGTCGCAAATATCTCTCCAATCAGTGGAATATGGTTTCCAATTTATTTATTTATACTCTTCATAGTGTCTGTAACGTTAAGTTTTAAGTTTTTGCAATGGATATTGCATTTAAATAAGCCTTTAAAGTATGATTTGGAGGGTTTAGTGAAAGAATATCCTTATTTATCTTGCTTATCTCGAGTTTTGCCGCGACTTCCAAAGAAATTGAACCAGGAATGTAAAGAGTACGATACTAATGAGCTAAGCGTGATAACCAGTGTCCTCGAGAGGAAGTTAGTGTCTTCTTGGTATGTGCCACACATTTCCCAAGAAATTGGTTTTCCCTTCGCTTGTAAGCAAATGCTGGATCAAATGATTGGAAAATGTTTTCAGGTAAAGTAGAATTACACAAAATAAGTATTTCAATAAATATGTATTATTATTCTATTTAGTACATGAAAAATAAACAAGTATAGACAAGTGTTTGTAAAAAATACCCCTTTTCTTTCAGATATGTAATGAAATACAACCAAAAGAAGTCTTTGTTGATATGTGTTCTGTCCTTAACTCACACTTGAAAGAATATCGAAAAGCTCTGAAACGTCATGAAAAGTCACCAACCAATTCTGTTGAATCTCTCTACAAGAAATCTCATGCTGTCTCAGAAGTGGACAGTAAATTTAATTCGGCTGAACATTGTACGAATGTCTTGAGAATTGCGTTAAAGGAATTAGTACCTTGGGAATTATGGGATACTCCTCAATCGGAGTTACTAGTTAGAATATTGTCAAAAAAGCTGGACAATTTTATTGACAGTACATTAGCTGATCCAATGTGGTTAAATGAAAAACTTATGATAATTTTGAAAGTTAAAGATGAATCTGTGAATGTTGAAGAATCTTCTTCCAATAAAACCTCTGAAATGAAAGAAGAAATTGTGATAGAAACCAAAGAAACTATAATTACAGAACCAATAATTGAGAAGCCTACAGTAGAGTCTGCTTTGACTACGTTAATAACAAAGACTACAGCTCCTATTCTCCAACGGGCTATAAATGAGGAATTCAATGAGAATCCTATTGTATCTCAACCTCTAAATATTGTAGAAGAGGTTCCTGTAATGACAACAGAGCCAGTGGACATCAAGTCATCACCTGTGTTGAGGCAGCGTCGTGGCCGGCAAGGCAGGAATGAAGTAAAGATCTATGATAGAATTATTGAAGGTAGGCTTGTGTATAAAGCATCTTATTCTTAATTTTTGATTTTAACATTATTATAAATGTTAGAAAAATTACTTAGTAATTAAAATGTAATTAAACTGGAAAAATTTCATGTCCTGAGGCAGGAATCGAACCCGCGACCTTTCGCAATCTGGACGACTGCTCTGACCACTGAGCCACCCAGGACTTGGGATATCCCTGTGAAATTCTTCTAGTCTATTTGTATTTGCGTTTATGAGCTAACGTCCACCCTACAATGTCGAAATATTTTATTTCAACATCCGAAACGAGTATTTTTACAAATACCTACGATTCGGTTAAGTTGCGGCAGTGCTTTCAAATATTCTTAATTTTTGATTTTAACATTATTATAAAATTACTTAGTAATTAAAATGTAATTAAACTGGAAAAATTTCACGTCCTGAGGCAGGAATCGAACCCGCGACCTTTCGCAATCCGGGTGACTGCTCTGCCCACTGAGCCACCCAGGACTTGGGATATCCCTGTGAAATTCTAGTCTGTCTGTATTTGCGTTTATGAGCTAACGTCCACCCTACAATGTCGAAATACTCCATTTCAACATCCGAAACGAGTATTTTACAGGGTGGGGTGGGGTGCGGGTATTTTTTGTAGACGGTATAGAGTGGGATAGAGTAATTCATAAACTTTATTATGTTAAAAAAATATGGTACTGATAAATTATCAAGTAATTTAAATATGATTAACTGTCCACAACTGTTTTATTTACCTATGTCAATGTTGTTAAAATCTTTAGTATATTATATTACTTATAAAATTATCTAAACTAGATAAATTTCACGTCCTGAGGTGGGGAATGAACCTGCGACCTTTCGCAATCCAGGCGACTGCTCTAACCATCTGAGCTACCCAGGACTTGGGATAACCCTGTGAAATTATTCTAGTCTATCTTTATTTGCGTTATAACCTAACGTCTACCCTTCAATGTCGAAATGTTCTATTTCAACATCCGAAACAAGAATTTTTACAAATACCTAAGATTCGGTTAAGTTGGGAATTGCTTTCAAATTTTCTTAGAATTAACTATATCATTAAAATGATTGAAAAAATATCACTAAAGTTTCATCATTAAAAAAATTCTAGTTTTGATATTTTTATAAGTGAAAGTCAAAGTGTTTATTAGCATTCATGAATGTGAAGAAAACAGATTTAGCACTTGAAAATCACCAGTACATCATGTTACCCTTTAGGGCATAGCCTCTAAATTATTAAATAATTTTTAATAATTAATAAGTAAATAATTTTTCAAACACTTATAATAATGTTAAAATGAAAATTACGCTTAAAGGTAGTGTGAAGACCTGGGAGACAGACATAGACCTGCAGTGCATCAGCCTGGGCCAGGATCTGCTAGCAAGCCTCGACGGCGAGATCACCCTGAGCCGCTTGTGGGGGCAGGACACAGAGGCTGATGGTAGCCCTAACCCGCCCCGGAACAAATCGCCGCAGCCATTGTGGTTTGGTAAGGTTCTCTATTAATTGTAAGTAGAAAATTTGTGCAAGAGTATGTTGGACACGAATTAAGGTTGCCATTGTGCTTAATAATAATAATAAAATATTTAATCCGGTATGAAATCCTTTTTTAAATTATTATTATTATCAATGTAATTGAATTGGTGTATCCATAAAGTGCTATTTATAATATTCTTATATGCTAGGGATTAGTGACCGTAATTCTTAATGATTTAGTAATGTTTTAGTTAATTAAGGAAACATTGTAGTTAATTACTGTAACTAAATATTTCTCAATGCTGTGCAAATATAAAGCAGTTAAACAAACCTCTGTTTTATATAAAATATCTATTAATTATAAAATATCTAGTATTCCTCTTGATGTTAATTAAATAAGTACTAGTTTATTGCTCGCCTGAGCAGTCAGGCAATGAATCAATGAAATAAAAATGAAATGGAAAAGAGTGAATCAAGCAAGCAAGGATTCCTTGTATCTTTGTTTTAGTCTATGTATTAACTACCATTATCTTTCTAATCACTTGTTTTATATATTTTGTTCCGAATTTCTATCTTCTATTGCCTATTAATCTTTTACTTTACAAATCCGACTATTTCTTTGCTGTCACCAACAATTTAGTCAGCTTTCACTCCTTACTTCCAGGTGAAGAAGATGCCATAGACCTAGAGTTAACTGACACTAGTCCACACAAGGAACCCCGCAAGGAGCACAGCCCAAAGCCGACGGACGCTCTGCTCAAGGACCTGCAGACCACCGTCCACCAGGCTAAGACTAAGATAGGAGACCTCCAGGTCTCAAATGTTAACATAGATGTGCCCCGCAAGCAATATTCTGGTGTATGTTAGAACTTTTGCACGACCTGTCTGCTTTTCTTTGCTTAACATAATAAATAAGGATTCTTACTCGTTATAATAATGATTCTTACTCATTATAATAATGATTCTTACTCATTACTTGGTCTCTAACATTTTTACGTTGTTTTGTTGATATTAATTATTTTTAGTTATCAATCAGAACATACAAATTTGATACCTTCAATAGTCATTTAAAAATTGTTTTTTTAACCTTGTAGAGCAAAACACAGCTTTTTCCAAGTGTGTGTGAATTAGACATAGCCGAAAATACTAAAAGAAGTCTCGGGGACGAGGGCCAACACCATAGACAGACAGTGTAAAGAAAATAAAATAGTATAGATAACTTTATGTTGTTTAGTCTAGATAATTAGATATAATTTTCTTAAATTTAATTAGAAATCCTCCTCCTTTGCCGAAGTCGCTTAAAATTGTGAATGTTATGGGCCCATTGATCAGAGAAGTTTTTAAAATTTGTTGGCAAACATTCTGATTTTTCGAAGAAAAAACCACATGGTAAAAACCAAAACGTCATCCTAATAAAATAAAATAAAAATACTCAAAATATTGAGTCCAATTTCAAATTGTATTATCACTTATCACTATGACCAATTTATTTATTGTTCACATACACAAAAAAACGGGACTCTAGTAAAGTCCAGTCCTTTCAATTTAGGAGAAAATCAAAGATTGCCACATGTGAAAAAAAATATCTAAGCTATCTTCCCGAAAACTATAAAATGTTTCGAGATTTTTTTTTGAGTTCTTTTGGGCTTGTCCGTCGTTGGTTTTTGTTTGAACTATATGACACCCGACACCGCGTATTATAACTTTAATTCAAAGCATTTTTGTTACTTTTGTGAAAAAAAAATACGCTTCATTTGATTTTTGACAAATTCTGATGCACCCATTTTAAGCAAGCTAGTGCTCAGTGAACAGTGCTGTCACCCGGATTATGAAAGGTCGGGGGATCGGTTCCCGTCCCAGGACATTTTACAGTCTGAATATTTATGTGATGATCCAGTTTTATTTCTTATCAATATCGGCCACGAGACTCCTCGAGTATTTCCTGGAATATTTCACGAACATTCAAAAACCCAACCTGTATATTATATATATACTAAAATCTTGAGACACAGTAATGAAACGCATGAATAAATATAACTTTACTTATCAACTATACTCTTTAGTAGTTTTTAACAGCATGTTGTCACTGAATATTTTAATATTTTAAAACTAACAGTCACCCTACCAAGGCTAACATGGTTCCGTTGAGTCCAGGACTCGATATCCTTAGTAAAAAATACTTTTTCAGGATGTAATCTATCTCCAAACTAAAAGCATCATCATCATCATCATCACCAGCCTATATACGTCCCACTGCTGGACATAGGCCTTCCTATATGGGAGAAACACGAGGAGCTTGTTCCATAACACCACCATGCTGGCCCAATGTGGGTTAGTGGGTTAAAGCGGTTGCAGTAACAACCGGGACCAACGGTTTAACGTGCCTTCCGAAGCACAGAGGAGCTCGAGATTAGAATTTTTGGTTAACCCATCCCGGGATCGACCATGGCGAAAGTTGCTTTGTTTTCGTAATCGAAACCAGAGCACTACGCCACCGAGCTTCAGCCAAAAGCAGCTTAGGTGTAAAAACGTAGCAGACAAACAGACAGACAGAGTTATTTTAGTATCTATAACATTAGCATTAATACTTATTAGTCCGCCTGCATGTAGGCGGTCACCGTAGCCTGTTCAACAATACATAGATTATGGGGGATTCCCCAGTTCACAAACTGCTTCCTTCACGAGCTCTGTCACCCTCACACCGCTAGTTTTATTAGACTACCGTCAAGCATCAGATTCCAGACACAATTGATTTTTCAATTGTCATAGACCTCCAGAGGTATAACGCCGCTTGACAGACTACGCCGAATTTTTCCAACTCGTGCATGTTAGTTCGTGACTTCGTTTGATAGAATGCCTGTATCCAAGTGTTGCACGGCTCCAATGTTAACTAGACTGTAACGGTGTCACTTGCATAATCGCATGCGAACGTATTCCTGTTTACACTCGGGTTTAGATTATATTACAGTTTTTCTCATATTGATGGTTCTGTCTCTTTCGCACTGCCTTTATAAGCAAGGACAGTGTTAAAGGGTCTCACAGTCAATCAAAATTTACAAAAGTTTTGTATTTGATTTTTTTTTATAACAGTAAAGGAGATGGTAAAAGTTTCTATTTGATTTTCCGCCATTTTTTTGTACAGTTATTTTAGTAAGAATCCACCTTACCTTATCATTTTCATAAATCTTGACTGATAGAAGCAGCCAAAAATAATTTAATTTGCTGAAAAACATCACGGAATTCGCCATTTTGAAGAAAACATAATGTCAATGTCATAATACAATTTTGTATTTTACGACTTTAAGTTGAATATTTTTGCTTTATTTTTTTAAAGCCAGGGTCAAACAATATCGAATAACAACAAAAACACTTCCAGTGCAAAGAAAAACGTTCACGGAATGTCAATTTTAACAAATATTAAATTGACATTTATATCAATTTTTTAACAACGTTTTTGTGGCTATGGACTTTTATGACTTCTGTGTTGCCATTTTATACAAAAATTATTTCATTTTATAATTTTTTTGCAATAAAATAAAAGAGTTTTGTGTTAAATGTTAATACATTATTGTCTACAATCTGAAATGGTGGTCATTAGCTGGCCCTAATCTTTACCATCTACTTTTATTAATTATTACAATTTTATTGATTTATACAACAGGCACTTTTTTTTATTCTAATTACAGACATAATTATACGCCTTAAATTATAAAACGTGTTGCCAATATGACCTTTCATACAAAACCATGTATCATAGAAGGCTATAATAATTAAATATATCTTCATAAATAGGTAATTAGATTATAATCAATGAAATGAAATACAAAATTATGCTTTCGTATGAATTTAAACAAACAGGTTTTAATTATATTTGCGACGCGTCTAGAAAATATTACTTTCTCTTTAAAAAACTAATTTGTTCTATGGTATCTTTATCTTTTCTGGTTATTAAAAATATATTAATAAATAACAGGATGAAGCGGCCGGGATGATGGAAGGTCTGTTGGACTTTGGCATCGCAGGATTCAAGAAAGGACTAAGATTTACTGGACTAGGCGATGATTCGCAGGTTTGTATAAGTTTTTAACTGTTTTAATTTAAATTTCGCCAATAATACTTTTCACCAGATGAAAGGGATTCACAGGATTGCTTTCTGCTGAGTGTGGTCCGAATTGTCAGTGCGCATAGCACCGCATTCAATTCGGTCCGAGGCGTTTGCACTGTTCGCAACATTGGTAATGTTTGCATATTAAGGACCGTAAGGAGCGTGGTCACCGCGGTAGCGTTTGGGATCTATGTCTTGTTAGTAATTGTTTTTTTTTTACAGGAAAAGCCTTTAGCACACAGAGATAAACACTTGGAGAGAATGTCTCCACCAGAAGTGGGTAAAATGAAGCATGCGCAAGCGCCATTCGAGACGAAAGAACCTATTATCTCGTCTGTCATACAAAAAGGTTAGAAAATAATAATAATGATATTCTATTATCTGGCACAAAGTAAGCATCATAAGGAGCGGGTTATGGGTACTAGACAACGGAAAACACATTTAATTTTATATTTTTTATACGACGATATAAATACATAAGTATATAAACAACCAAGACCGAGAACAAATATTCGTGTTTGTCACACAAACATGAGCTTCAGTCGGGAGTCGAAACCGGGACCCCTGGCCGAGTAGCTTGTAGTTAAGGGAACTGATCACTCGGCCAGCCGTATGAAATTAAAAATATACTTAATTTTTAACCGGTGTACAAAGTACATTGTTTTGTGTAAATTTTAACTCAGTATGTCGGGCGCGTATTGTGTAATTCGTTATATTTTAATAATTCAATTTAGTTCCTAACCAAACTCTTTAGTATACACACATATAATCAATAAATAATTCAAGTATTATCACGTGCATTAACCGGTTAAAAATTTAATAGCCCACAGCCCATAGCCTCTAGCCCATAGGCTAGTTTCGGAATTATATATTTAAAAATAATATCTTTCTCTCAATATTGAATACCGGAATGGTCTTGGCTTTCATTGCACCTGATGGTAAGTGATGGTAGAGGTGTAGCATCTTTAGATGGAAGCGAGTTACACCCGGATTCCTCAACCACAGAGGAACTGGCTATCTTATCTCCAACTACCGGAACACAACAATGCTGTTAACATTATTGTTATGGCGGCAGACTTAGGCGGTGGTACGAGTAGATAGCCTGGCGACTTAAAAACCACCACGCTGGCCCAATGCGGGTTGGTGGGTTAAAGTGGGACCAACGGCTTAACGTGTCTTCCAATGCATGGAGGAGCTGGAGATAACAAACTTTGATTGACCCAGGATAGACCGCGGCGAAAGTTGTTTTGTTTTTCGTATCGAAACCAGATCGCTCCAACCAATACGCCACCGAGCTCCTTCAACACTCAATCAGCTCGACTCAGAAATACCTTACCATTAACCAAATTGTGGATTTTTTTTTCGGATTTCAACCCTGTACCTATAGATCTTAAGTACCACACGCAATTGATATTATTAACATTGAGTTATTTTGTCTTTACAGAAGACAACGGTAACAATAGTGTACCTCCATTACTGAAGCAGCAGCGAGTCATCTCTCAAGATAGCGTGGTAAGCAATAATGCTTGTTCATTATTTTATTTTATGTAATAATTTTCAACTTTAGAAGGTGACTATTTATGTGTTTATTATTATTTAATGCCAAATAAACTGGTTGCTTACTTTCTAATCAATACTTTAAAACAGGGCTGTCAAACCGTTTTTTTAAAATTAAGCGTGGGAAAAGACATTTGAAGACCTTGCATTGTAAGGAAAATAACAGTACAGGGTTATGTGGGTTTCCTCGGTCGAAGATTGTAAAGACCGAGACTACCCACTAAAACAACACCCGTATTCCTTTTTCGCAGTACAGGTTAAGGCTAACAGTTGCCCTTACCAGGCCTGTACCTACAGTTTTTATACCAGAAATCCTAAAAACACAGTAGCTTTGTATTATTACGGAATTTAAAAAAATATTAAATAAACAAAATGCAAACTCTCGGGTGAAGTGACAGCGAACACTAATTTAAATCACCATAGCAACCTATTAGTGTTTGGTCACGGTGGCTTAGTGGTTTGAGCGATTACGAAAACGAAGCAACTTTCGCCATGGTCGATCCCGTGACGGGTCAACCAAAATTTCTAATCTTGAGCTCCTCCGTGCTTCGGAAGGCACGTTAAGCTGTTGGTCCTGGTTGTGAAAAACTCCTCATAGGTTTCTGCCATGTAGGAAGGCCTGTGCCCAGCAGCGGGACGTATATAGGCTGGTGATGATGATGATGATGACGTAAAAACTACCACAACTCTTCAAAATTATCCCTAGTACTGTGCATGGAAGGTATTTCATCTAAGGCTTCAGGATGACCACCTGCAATACCAACTGATTGTTTCCTTATTATTGCAGGCGCCGGTAGCTACTTACCACTAGGTACTCAGCTTGATTGTCATCTAGTTGTAATATAGAAAAAAATCCCCAGCCGTCCCTTAGCAAGCCGATCCTGCCTCGTGAGGCGCCCCCGCCGCTGCTCTCGCTGTCAGACTCCCCGGAGCCGGAGTACGAGGAGGCGGCGGACTTGTCCACCAGTATCGCCAAGCTTCGCTGTCTGCTGCAGAGCGCCGAGACCAACCCTAAGTAAGTCATAGCTATACTGAGTGTGTTGACTATGCCAACACTTTTATATTTGAATAAATAATTCATAATGCTGTTTGTTGCAGGACTGAAGAAACGTGGTGGGAAGGACCTAGGGCGCACGCTACAAGGACCATAGACACAGCGACGTTAGCTGGTAAACAAAGGGTCAAATTACGGTTTATTATGTGTCAAGTGGTTTGGAGATCCCTGGGGGAGGCTTATGCCCAGCACTGGGTGTCGGTCGGCTGAAATGGTGATGTATCTATTACTATCTTATCTCATCCTCGCCCACCCATTGGGATATTTTGTGTCTCCTCTGCTTTTACTGTTTCTGTGTCCAGATTATATTTTATTTTATTCAGTAAATCATCAGCTGATATACATATTGATATACACATATTAACTTACTGATGTGTGACGGGAGTATCCATTTAGGTACATCTACTAAAGCATAACAAACAAACTCACTTTCGTATTTATAGTATAAGTATGGATTGTAATATTAATATTAGGATTAACTTAATACTGGGCATGAACGGCATTTCATCTTAGGCCCCAGGATGACAACGCACCTGCAATATCAAGTGATTTTTCCTTGTGATTGCAGGTGTCTATAGGCGGCGGTTACCGCTTACTATCAGGTGGGCCGTGCTTGTTTCTCATCTAGTTGTATAAAAAAAATAGCACTTGTCCATTTTGTTCTTTAGATGAATACGATATGGCAGTTGAAAGGAATACGTCCCCCGAGCAGTCGTCCAACAACATGCAGAGGCTGGACAAGTAAGAACCAAATTTTAGTTGATTTCATTCCTAATAGCCTAAGAGACATTAGAATATGGAGTATGTTAATTTTCTATAGAAATTCCCGAATTATATTATACAGGGCTACCTCGGAGACAGTGCGCATTTTTATTCTAAATTATTAGTATCGTAAGTATAACATATTTCAAAAACAAAAAAAGTGATTAATAAAAAAGAAAATTATTTTATTGACTACAAAATTCAAGTAGTGTTGTCACTCTACGCTTGGTAGTGAAAGGAAGAAAGAAATAGTTAGAGGAAGCGCGGGGGTGACAAGCGCGCGTTTATTGATATTGTAGTCCGGTACGGCTAGGCGATTTTGAGGTGCTAAGTTACAAAAATTCTAAAGTTTCTGAATTTTTGCAAGGGGATACAGTTCTACCTAAAAAGCTTATATTTAATTTTTGTGTCAAATCTTGCTATTGCATTTTCAGTAATTCAATATTTTGTGACTTAAATGTTAAAATATAAATAAAACTGCCAAAAATAATTTAATGTGTCAAATGATAATAATATTGAGTGTAAAATAGCCCAGGCTGTGTGCGAACTAAGTGTGTGTCGTTTTCGTCCAGTGCAAATTGACAGGGGGCCCAATATATGTTTAAAGTGTCAAAAAAATATTATAGTTTATAAAACAAATACAACCTAACTCAGGGCACCTAAATATGACCTAAACGTGATTTTGTGCCAAACTAAGCCATGGGTTATTAAGATATTTAATAATTTAGCTTTTCCAAGCCATAGCGGCTGTAAAAAAATATTAAAGTTATAAGAGTTTGCACATTTAATATCATAAAAGCATAAAATATCTGCTATAAAAATTTGTGTCATTTTAATCCATGATATACTTAAAAAATAAATTTCATTTCCTACATAAATATTAGTTCGCTCGCGCGTTGTGTACCGCACGGAGCATTTACACACGTTTGCAAAGAGTAGCAAGTAGGAACAGTCAACCGAAGGTCACGTTAACACAAACGCCCGAATTAAGCTAAACGTTTAGTACTTTAATTCGATTTCATTTAGGTTGAAAATTGATTGGATTTTTTTTCTCATATTACGGTTACCTGACCTGCTGTTGTTTGTACAGTCGACAGCACATCAAGCGTAACAGTATGACCTCAAGTTTGCCCTTACTGCGTTCGTAATAGAGGTGGCTTTCGTATTGCAACTCTTACACTTGATGTGCTGTAGTTTGTAGTGTTACATAAGTATAAATTAATCAATTCTTGTGACAGTAGTGTACAGAACATAACAATTTCGTTTTATAAGTAGGTATATTTTTTATTTATAAACATTTGCACATTATTAATGGTTAGATCGGATAATCCGAATTAATTTCATATCCGTTATACAGCCCTACATAATGAAAAATTTAAGAGCATACTTTATTTGATAAATAAAACAAGTGCGGGTACCGCGCGTTGTGAGCGAAATTATATAATAATAATTTTATACAGGGCGGCGCAGTCAATGCGATAATAAATTAAAACTTGGGCTATATTAGTTCATAGAAATGGTATAAGATTGGCTGCATTACTTCATAGAAATGTCATAAAATTATCAAATCAATACGATGTTTTTGAAAGTGGCAAACCATTTCTATTAACTAATATAGCCCATGTTTTAATTTATTGTCGTATTAAAGGCACCACCCTGTATAACCTTTTTTTTCTTTTCTTTTTGCGGGAGGCAAAGACTAGTGCTCAGAAATATGGACATCCCATTTCTCTCTGAAGCTGATTGAACAATTCTAGAGATAGTAAACTTATTAATAGTAGTAATTAAACAGTTATATCACTAAAATCTTATTTAAAAAATTGTACCGTGCGGCGCCCTATTTCCTCCCGTGGGTGTCGTAAGAGGCGACTATGGGATCTCTGAGCTATCAACTGCTCCACTGGGGGTAGGGTGTGAAAACCCTGGTTAGTGACCACCGTACGCAAGGCACAAAAACCCGCCGAGTGACCACTTGTGGCCGCGTTCCGGGATCAGTCGGCGTACAACCAGAGCTTGAGGCGACGATGCCGCGATGGATGCGGTCAATGGTGGCTTCCGTCTAACTAGTGCCAAGTGGACTACGTTGACCCGCTGGCCGCCCGTGGCACAGTACAGGGGCCCAAGCTTTCCTATCCAGATCGTGAGGCTGCCCCATCATGCCTCGGATAATCTCAGCCGGTTGGTGACCGGATGGTGGGGTTCCAGCGGCCATACCCGGGAGCGTTCGGGGGCCCTTCCGTCCGGCGGGTCAGCGCTTCTCTGCTGTCGGCTGTTTGACTTGACTTTGCTGACCTGGCGAAACAGGCCTCACGATTTGACTGCCTATATCCATCCATGGTAGCGACAAGTATTGTGTATGGTCGTACAGCGGTGCACATCCCCACTATAGCCAAAATGTTTGAGGTCGGGCTCACTAACTTCCGTGGGCTCCATGCTAACCTCAATGTCGTACCAACATCTTGAGACGGCTAGGGCAGTGCTGCTTTTTTTGACGGAGGTGCAAATACTCCGCCCGGCTGACACAAGGTATCTGGACTATCCCGGCTATGCTCTTGAAGAGGCCTTCAAAGCGAAGTCCGGGGTATGCTTGTTTGTCCGGGCGGATGTTTGCTGTCGCCATCTACACCGCTTGGAAGACCCTTTCTTCTGGCACTCATTACCTGTCTACGTTTGCCACTACAGATCCCACAGCGGTGACATGGAGACAAGATTCGAGTCGAGTCGAGTTTTTGAACACCTTAGTCGGGTGGCAGATGTTGCGCAGGAGCAGTTTCCAACCGCGGAATTGTTGTTTTTGGGAGATTTCAATGTTCACCACGAGACGTGGTTATGTTTCCCCAAAACTGACCATGCTGGTAGAACTGCCCATGCGTTCGCACTCACGCACGACCTGACTTAACTGGTTAACCAGCCCACTAGGATTCCAGATATTGTCGGTCACGCACCCTCTTTGTTGGACCTTCTGCTGACGTCTCGCCCGGAGGGATATCAGTTAGAGGTTCGAGCTTCCTTGGGATCATCGTGTCACTGCCTGATTTTCGCTGGGGTGCCACGGGCGTCGCCACCGGCATCTGTGGTAGCCAAACGCCGCATCTGGCACTATGCGTCGGTAGATTGGGGCGGTATGCGGAATTACTTTGCATCTGTTCCTTGGAGGCAGCGCTGTTTCAGTGAGTCGGAGCCGAATGCTAGCGCTACTGCTGAGTGAGCTGGAGAGATAATGTTAGGGATGGAGTACTATATCCCTCACTCCGATCTCGTCAGTAACGGCAGGCCTAACCACTAGTTCAATCGCGAGTGTGCCTTAGCTGTTGAGAACAAACAGTCGGCATACCGTGCTTGGATCAGAGGTCGAGTCAATGGGGATCCCAATAATGACTCACTGAAAGCAGCCTATAACAATGCCACCAAGTCCTGCAAAAGGGCCCTCATCAGAGCGGATGCTCAGCGCTTTGCACGAGTTGGCCAAGAATTACTAACGCACCCTACGGGAAGCCGTAGCTACTGGCGTCTGGCCAGAGCCGTGCTATCCAACTTCTGCCAATCCTCGCTGCCCCCGTTGAGATGTTCTGACGGAACACTTGCTCATAAGCCACAAGAGATAGCCGATCTCATGGTAAAACCCTTTGCTGCTCACTCCTAAATCGATGACTGAAATTCTCAGCCACTGATCAGACCCTGCTACCTACCGCCAATAGCTGTTACCACTGTTCTTTGCAAGGTTATGGAAGGGATCTTAAAAAACCAGCTGGTCCGATACCTAGAAGATCACTTATTAATGATCGTCAGTGTGGGTTTCGGTCGACACGGTCAACGAGTGATCTTCTAGCGTATTTAATGCATGTCTGGGGTGAAGCTATTGACAAACGTGGTGAGTCAGTGGCTGTTAGCCTTGACATTGCCAAAGCTTTTGATCGGGTCTGGCACGGGGCTCTTCTCTCCAAGCTCCCGGCATACGGTCTGCCCACTCAGCTCTGCAACTGGATCGCCAGCTCCTTGCATGAGCGGAGAATCCGTGTCCTCGTTGATGGATGCGCTTCGTGGTTTGTGTCAGTGAACGCTGGTGTACCACAAAACCACAATGTTCTGTTCTATCCCCCGCTTTCTTTCTTCTTCATATCAATGATATGCTTCCATTAGGAAACATTCATTGCTATGCGGATGACAGTACAGTGCATGGTGGATATTACGGTCGCCCAGGGGCTGGGGGCATTGAAACCGAGAGGGAGAGAATCAATCTTACCATTGCGCTCAACAGGGTGTTAAACCTTATATCTGAATGGGGATTTAACAATCTTGTTGAGTTCAATGCTAATGTGGGGACCCTGTTCACACATATTTCACCGCATTTCATTTCACTTCGTTTTTCCATGTTTCATTAAATCTTTATGTAAATATATTTTCTTATTATATTGCAATCCCGCCTTCATGGTGTAGGCCTCTATGGCACCCCGGAGTTAGCGAGCACGGCCGACGATAGACTTCTTGGCATAGCTGTCTGGTTGCCATGGTTACGGATGGACTGTTATTTTGGTTAGAACAATTTTATTACTTTCGTCGCGTGTAACATATTATTATTATTTAGTTTTCTTTTATTTTCCGTGCCTTGTAAATATTACCTATATCTTCTGACTGTCCTGATTAATGTAGTAAGGCGATCTGTTGTAAATATTTCCCAATAAACCTTTTACATTCATTGGTGTAACTGTACTTCATGCATCATCGCCCCTACCTATAACTGGTGACCTAAACCGCAAGTACTTACCACCTTACTTTTAACATGAGCGATAGCGATTCGGCTAAAGCGGTAGCGTCAGACAATGGCGGAGCACATACGGCGCCGACGAATGGTTGTAATACACAGTCGGAACACGTTTCCACGGCGATGACGTCCGATATTTTTCGCGTTGGCGTTAGAGTTCCTCCGTTTTGGCCCGAGGAACCTGAGATATGGTTTGCTCAGATTGAGGGGCAATTTGCGATATCTAATATTACTACGGACTCGACGAAATTTTTCTACGTGATTGGTAATTTGGATGCACAGTATTCGAAAGAAGTTAAGGATATCATTACCAATCCGCCGCAGACCGGCAAGTATGATAAGCTGAAGCAAGAACTCATCAAACGCTTGTCGGCATCACGTGAGAAGAAGGTTCATCAGCTACTTATGTATGAGGAATTGGGTAATCGCAAGCCTTCTCAATTTTTACGTCATCTTCAGAGCTTAGCCGGACCATCTGTTCCTGACGATTTTCTTCGAACGATTTGGAGTAGCCGACTTCCGGGCAATATCCAGACACTGATTGCATCTCAACAGGACAGCTCTCTGGAAGCACTCGCCGATCTTGCAGACAGGGTGCAGGATATTGTCGCGCCCGCGCTACAAGTGGCTGCCGCGTCCGCACCTGGCTACAGCATGCAGTCCATGGCTCTGGAAATTGCCGAGCTTAAAGAAGCTGTCAAGAGCTTAACGATGCAGCTGAACAGGCAGTCGCGTCCTCAGAGCCGTTGTAGCAGCCAAGAGCGTCAGCGATCATCGTCCCGTTCTACACGTTCTGCACGTTCCGCATCTCATCACCGAAGGTATCCGCTTTGTTGGTACCATAGTAAGTTCGGAGACAAAGCTCAGAAGTGTTTAAAACCGTGCGACTTCCATAAAACGGGAAACGGTCAAGGCAGTCTGTAATGGCGACGAACGGCTGCCCAACTTTCAATGGTCGCCTATTCGTCACAGACAACAGCTCGAAGCTACAATTTTTAGTAGACACTGGGAGCGACGTTTGCGTTTTCCCTCGAGCTGCGCTACGTGAACGACGGGCGAAGACGGATTATCAGTTATCTGCAGCCAACGGTAGTGTGATCGACACTTATGGTTTTTTGGAGCTTAAGCTGAATTTAGGACTACGCCGAAACTTTCCGTGGTCTTTTATTGTTGCTGATGTCGTGAAAGCGATAATTGGTGTTGACTTTCTGAGTCATTACAAACTAGTGGTTGATGTACATAACAAACGTTTGATAGACAATACAACTCGTTTGTCTTCTGCCGCTTGCATCGCTAACTCACCTAACATTTGTTCAGTAAAAATACCTTTTGGCACTTCGCGTTATCATGATATTCTTTCAAAATTCCCGGAAATCGTCAAACCCGCTGGTACTCCGCGTTTTCATGCTCATAACACTGTTCATTTCATTCGAACCACATCCGGCCCACCAATCACTTGTTCTCCACGCAGGTTAGCCCCGGACAAGCTCAAAATAGCTAGGCAGGAGTTCGAGCTGATGCTGAGCAATGGTACTGCGCGTCCATCTGAAAGCCCTTGGTCTTCGCCGCTGCACTTGGTACCTAAAAAAGATAATGGCTGGCGTCCGTGCGGAGATTTTCGACTTCTCAACTCCCGGACGATCCCAGACCGGTATCCCATCAAACATATACAGGATTTTTCTCACTGTATTGCCGGTTCTACTATCTTTTCGACCATAGATCTTTTAAAGGCCTACAACCAGATCCCTGTTCATGAGGCTGATATACAGAAAACGGCAATAACAACTCCGTTTGGTTTGTTTGAGTTCCCATATATGACCTTTGGTCTAAGGAACGCAGGCCAAACGTTCCAGAGGTTTGTAGATGAGGTCACTCGAGGTTTAGACTTCTGCTATTGTTATTTAGATGACTTTTTGGTGTTTTCCAAGACTCCAGCTGAACACGAAGTCCATTTGCACCAGCTGTTCACAAGATTGAATAAGTACGGGGTTGTCTTGAATACTTCCAAATGCCTTTTCGGTGTTACTGAAGTTAATTTTCTAGGCTACCGAGTCTCTGCTTCGGGAACCAAACCTTTGGAGTCGAAGGTCGAGGCTATCAGGAATTTCTCTCAGCCTAGAACTGTCCGAGAGCTTAGACGTTTTTTAGGCATGCTGAATTTTTATAGGAGGTTTATACCCAATGCCGCAAAAATTCAAGCGCCCCTTAACGCTCTGCTCGCCGGCTCTGTCAAAGCTTCTCATCCAGTTGACTTAACTGGTGATGCTCTCGCGGCCTTCCAACTCAGCAAAGACAGTCTCTGCAACGCAGCTTTATTAGCACATCCCGATTGCCAAGTCAAGCTCGCCCTTGTCGCGGATGCATCAGATTTAGCATTGGGCGCTGTACTACAGCAATTCAAAGAAGGGGACTGGCAACCTTTGGCATTCTTTTCTAGAAAATTGAGCCCTTCTCAACAGAAGTACTCGCCTTACGATCGGGAGTTACTCGCGATTTATGAAGGTATCAAGTACTTTAGGCATATGTTGGAGGCTCGTCATTTTACAGTCTACACCGACCACAAGCCATTGTGTCACGCTTTCCGCGAGGGTAAGAACAACTGTTCACCACGACAATATAGGCATCTGGATCTAATTGCACAATTTACGACCGATATTCAACACATATCGGGTAAAAGCAATGTGGTTGCCGATACTTTGTCCCGTGTCGAGGAGTTGCAGTGTCCGGTTGATTTCAAACTGTTGGCTGAGTCTCAGGACTCAGATCCAGAGCTTTTGCGACTTCTCAACAGCGAAACGTCCTTGCAACTCGCGAAAGTTCCATTGCCGGGTAGCCCCACCGAACTTTATTGTGACATCGGTACTGGCTCACCGAGGCCTTTTGTAACTTCTGCTTTGCGTAAGCAGGTTTTTGATTGTTTGCACGGTCTAAGTCACCCTGGCGCTAATGCCACTTCAAAGTTAGTGTCTACACGTTTTGTGTGGCCGGGGATCAGAAAAGACTGCCGCCTTTGGTCTAAAACTTGTTTAGCTTGTCAACGTGCGAAAGTCAGCCGTCATGTTGCAGCTCCTTTGGGTACTTTCCAGTTACCGCAAGCTCGTTTTATGTACGTACACATTGACATTGTCGGCCCATTACCGTTGTCACAAGGTTTTCGCTACTGCTTGACGGCAATAGACCGATTCAGTAGGTGGCCCGAAGTCATTCCCATTGCTGACATTACGGCAGAAACAGTAGGCCGAGCATTATTAACAGGTTGGATCGCAAGGTTTGGTTGCCCCGTTGACATTATAACCGACCGTGGACGGCAATTTGAATCCGCGTTATTCCAATTTCTATCCAGAATAATCGGGTTCAAACACCGTCGCACTACTGCTTACCACCCGGCATGTAACGGCTTGGTGGAAAGGTTCCATCGACAGTTAAAGGCTGCAATCAAATGCCACGCTGATGTAAACTGGACGGAATCTTTGCCGTTGGTTCTGTTGGGGATTAGAAGCGCATTTAAGGAAGATTTGCAATCTTCGTTCGCTGAACTTGTTTATGGGGAACCCTTAAGATTACCCGGGGAGTTCTTCGAGGGTAGTGTTCAGGGTACAACAGATGTGTCTGATTTCTCTGCCCGTTTACGGATATTCGCTGAAAAGTTACAGCCTGTTCCTACCTCTCATCATAGCACTGGTAAGGTCTTTGTTTTCAAGGATCTTAAGTCCTCCAGTCACGTATTTCTCCGGGAGGACGCGTTGCGAGGATCTCTGGCTCCAACTTACTCTGGTCCTCATCTAGTGGTCAGCAGAGGAGAGAAAGTTTATAAGTTGCTGGTCAAAGGCAAACCAGTTACTGTATCTGTCGATCGCCTCAAGCCAGCTTACATACTTTCCAACGATAGTGGCTTGACTCCGCAGGTCCAGTCAGGTTCATCGACGGGTGACGGTGACAAAGCATCTAAGTCCACACGGTCTGGTCGACATGTGCGTTTCCCAGATTACTATCGCCCGTAGTGACGGTCTCTGGAGGGGAGTGATGTGGGGACCCTGTTCACACATATTTCACCGCATTTCATTTCACTTCGTTTTTCCATGTTTCATTAAATCTTTATGTAAATATATTTTCTTATTATATTGCAATCCCGCCTTCATGGTGTAGGCCTCTATTGCACCCCGGAGTTAGCGAGCACGGCCGACGATAGACTTCTTGGCATAGCTGTCTGGTTGCCATGGTTACGGATGGACTGTTATTTTGGTTAGAACAATTTTATTACTTTCGTCGCGTGTAACATATTATTATTATTTAGTTTTCTTTTATTTTCCGTGCCTTGTAAATATTACCTATATCTTCTGACTGTCCTGATTAATGTAGTAAGGCGATCTGTTGTAAATATTTCCCAATAAACCTTTTACATTCATTGGTGTAACTGTACTTCATGCATCATCGCCCCTACCTATACTAAGAAAACACAGGTGAGCGCGTTTACAGCCAAAATGTCGCCGTTCCTTTCCCTTCCCTCTCTTCAGGGCACTACTCTTTCGGCACATAACAGGGCTACATCAACTTGCTCGGTATGGAGATATGCTGCGATCTAAATCAGAGGAATTATATCGAACCCGTGGTCAAAACAGCCTCACGGAAGCTAGGTGTCCTGAACAAGGTGCGTCGATTTTTCACGCCTGACCTGGTCCGGTGAATATTGTTCGCATCTGTAGGATAGCTCCGCCAAGTACCTCCTCGATGGGCTGGATAGATTGCAGCGTCGTGCCGTCCGTATTATTGACGACGTAGAGGTCACGAACAGCCTAGAACCTCTACAACTCCGTCGTGAGATTGCATCGCTAAGCGCCATCTATCGGCTTTATCATGGAGAGTGTTCTGTGGAGCTTTTCGACCTTATCCCACCTTCCCCTTTCCTACTCAGGAGCACGCGTGCCGGTCCTCGGAGTCATCAATTTACTGTCTCCACCTAAACATCACGTACAAAGAAGTATAGTAACTCGTTTCATTGTCGGACTTCCAAAATTTCTTGGAATTCTTTGCCAGCACATGTGTTCCCTCCTTCCTTTAACATGGGTTCCTTCAAAAAAGGTGTTAAAAGGGCTGGCAAGGTGGGGGCGGCTAGAACAGTGTGTTTTTAAACTGCACTAGCTGTCTCCGCACATGGACTTTTCTTACCGCTTCACATCAGATGGTGATGACTCATTTGCTGAGCTTTGTATATAAAAAGCGGTTTGGTGAGTTACAGCAGTCAGGCTTAGCGTGCCTTCCAAAGCACGGAGGAGCTGGAGATTATAAATTATGATTGACCCATCTCGGGGCATGGCGAAAGTTGCTTTGTTATTGCAATCGAAACTATAGCATT
Organism: Nymphula nitidulata; assembly: GCA_947347705.1. Lineage (NCBI taxonomy): Eukaryota > Metazoa > Arthropoda > Insecta > Lepidoptera > Crambidae > Nymphula > Nymphula nitidulata. Next base: position 17,424,489 of record OX374636.1, read on the forward strand.
CAAATCACTACGCTATTGCCACCGAGATACTCAAATCACTGTATAAATTAATTAAATTAAAAACAACTTAGCACCAACTCCAAAAATTTTGTTTCTAGGGCATCCCTTACACTCATCAGTGTACCCTGCCTACTCAATTTAATTATTTTATCCTTTTCAGTTTTTTGAAGTCGGTTTTAATTATTGTGTAAAAAATTTTTTCACAATTTTTAGTGTTAACTTTCTAAGGTCAAAGTTAGATGGGTGACCGTCAACTTATATTGTGTCCACTATCGTATCGTTTCACTAAAAAGTCATAGGAAAGCAAAAATCCGCAATTTCGCATACGTAGACAACTTACTGATTACAGTTTTTTTTATTTCAAACCTAAACTACCCAACTGATTTTGAAAAAAAAATTATGGGACTAAATGGCAACTATTCCGCATCAAACAAAAAAAGAATTACATAAATCGGATCAGTAATCTCGGCGTTATCGGTGTACATACAAAGAAAAAAAATACGTAGACTACTTACTAATTTCATTTTATTTAATTTATAAAAACAAAACTACCGAACTGATTTTGAAAAAAAAATTATGGGACTAAATGGCAGCTATTCCGCATCGAACAAAAAAAGAATCACGTAAACCGGATCAGTAATCTCGGCGTAATCGGTGTACATACATAGAAAAAAAAACACAGCTTTACGACCCAACATTAGCCCAAAAATATGACATGTTTTATTAGTTTCCATTTTCTACGCAATTATCACAAGTCACTACTCGTAGAACAGCAAACAAATAGCGCCTCGCTCCCGGCCGGCAGCCGGTCGCCGCGCCGGGCGGTGCCAGTGACTGCCTACGCGCTCCTTTGCCACGCGCGCTGTGGCCGCGCTATTGTTCTTCGCACCAAAACGTTGAAAATAATATAAATCATAATCCCATGGATAAAAACGACACAAATTAAGCATAGAGCTTCGTTTTACCTTAATATTAATAAAGACATAAACTCTAATAACTTGAATTTTCTTATATGGCTATTACAGGGGATTAAATAGGAAAAAAATTATAGTTCCGAACACCATCGATGAATATGACACAAAATGATTTAAACAATAGATACTAGAGTTAGAGAACCGTTAACACTGATTTCACCAACTTTAATATTTTTCTATAGCTATTACAGCGATGGGTAAGGTATTTGGGTGAAACCACTATTCCCATGGAGTGAGATGGCACAAAAAGCTTATGTATATCAGTTATGACTTTATTATCATCATGGAAGTTAAACTTTCAACTCTAATTTTCTTTTGAACGAAATAATGCATAAAAAGACAAATACCTAAATTGTGACCTTAGCAACCACCAAAAATGACACAAAATCATGATTTGGGTTGGTCTAATAGTATACTAACTGTATGCAAAAAATCATAAACTTTAATATTTTTGGAACCTCAAAACCTAGCGGTACCGGACTATTGAATCAGTTAGCACAACCATAGAGTAGAGTGGATATGCTCTATATAGAGTTATCAGTTAAACTTTAAAATTGTAAATATGTCAAACCCCATCATACTATGTTCCAGGTTATTCCAACGCACAGTAACGGGAGTGTTTAATACTATCAAGACAGCCGTGGGCGCCGAGGGTGACGCGCTGCCCAGGCTAGACCATGACTGGGCTTACGTCACCACGTCTATAGAACTCAGCGTGAGTATATAGGGGACTAGGCGTTTAGTCTAAGATCTGCTTAGCAATCTACGCATCTGACATAGCTGCCTCGGTGAAGTCGGCTGTGGTTTCTTAGGAGGTTGTGCCAGGAAGTGTTAGATAGGACTATAAGATAAGATACTAAATACAGAGAAACTTAAGGTAGGTGTATAATATTTACAAATGTGTTGCCAATCTTCATAGCACTTATTGCTAAATATAATATAAATTGGGGTAAGAAGTTCTATAATGTAGACGATACCTAAACTAAGTATATACTTGTATCTTAGGTATCTGATTTCTAAGCCTAGGTTAGTACATATTAATAACAATATTTTGTAATTATGATAGATATTTATAAAAACTGTATTTGCAGTGGAACGCGGCGATTATGCTTACTCTAGCGTTATTTCTACCTTGATTTTACCTAGTAATAAATTATCCGTGTCATATTGTGACGACTATCTAGGTTACAGATCAAAAATTCGTATTTACAATAAATCAATTGAAGTCTATAAAATAATAATAATAATTTTCTAAGTAAATCTCTAAACTAAGTATACTTTGTGCTGCGTTACTGCACTGAGTTGCGCGGTGCACTAAGCACCCTCGTAGTCTATGGAGCTCAGATACCTCGCTTCGGCACTTTTCTTTGCTGGGCACTGCTCATCTCCAGTTTTATGCTGGCCAGGTTTGTTGAAGTGCCGACAGGAAGCGCATTTTGCTGGCTCTTGTCGTTGGGAGCAATCGTTGATCGAGTGGCCGGCGCAGCCGCAGTGACCACAAGTTGTGTTGGTGTCTCGACAATACTTTGCAGAGTGACCGTATAGATGACACTTGTAACATCTAGTTACAAGCGTGAAATCTCATAGGGGGTAAGAAGTCCAGTTAATAAATACGCGCTGTTGTTGAATAAGGATTTTCCTGAGATCAGCTGGCAGTTCTAGTATGAAATTGCAGGAAGAGGCGTCCTTTTTGCCAGATTTATGGCTTAGCTTGATTGAAGCAAGGAATTGGTCGCGAGATATGTGTGGGCACTTTTCAGAAATGTTTTGCTCGTATAGACATTCGAACACTTCTTTCTCAGGAGTATACTCTAGAGTGTGAACATGATGGCAAGGAGAAAGTGTCTCATGTAGGGAACTGGTCCAAGCGGCTCTGCTTGCTGCCTTGGAGACAGCAGCGGGGGTGTGGTCGTGTTTCAATGGAACATTTAAAGCTGGTTAAATGTGTATTACCGATAAGCTTGTATCGACGTAAACTGCCGATAGTTCGTGGTCATTTAATTGGTAGTGATCTGACAACAAACAAAGAAATGAACTTAACAAAAATAATAATAAGAGCTTAAACCTTAGCTTTTTAAAACCTGTGTACATCATGTTATATTTTGTTTTTTTTGTTGTTTACAATAATGAATAAAGAGATGTATAAAGAATAAAAGCAATATACATATGTAATCCGACTAGAGACTTAAGAGTCAGACAAATCGATAATTCTGATGGCAAGGCATCTAGGTATAACCTTGGAAATTTATGACAGCGTTGTGTTAATATTTGATTATAATATTATTGAAAGAAAATCTAACCGACCGATTGACCGACTTAAAACACTAAAAAGGCAAAAAATTATTAAATTGAACTACTATTCAAAGGTATTATTTGGAGTTGGTGCTTCACTTTCTATTATTTCTGGAAACAGCCTAGCACGAACTGCAAAAAATCCTTTATATTAGATAATTAGGTAGGTATATCCTGTCATCTTTCTAACGCACCACCTGACACTTAAATTTTATTATTTTATGTCTGTCTTTTCGTATTATCAAGTCAGTTTATATTTTTGTTTTAGATCTGTTAAAAATAAGAGCGTCTTGTAGGATGCAGTATTTTGTAAGGCGTAAGAAGCCATTACTATTAAGCAGATAGTTATTAACAAATGTGGTGGTATCATCAACAAAGTTAATATAAAATAAGAAGAAGAAAGAAAAATAATTTATTCGGCATAAAAATACAATATTAACAAAAAAGTACACAGAAAATAACAAATTTTTGCCGAAACGCTGGTTTTTAGTTGGCGCCGGTTTAAAGTTGCCTAGGTAGCTTGTTTAAACGATTAATATTAGTTATTACTAAGGATCATGAAAAAGTATACATGTGACCTATTAAAATAAAATGTAGATGCTAAATAAACTATAAAAATATGTAATTACTTACTAAACATAAAATGTTGTATTACAAGGTGGGTGGTGCGGTGGCTCGCTTGGTGGGCGCCCGTAGAGCCAGAGGCCACGTGGACGCGGCGCTAGACTCGCTGCATCAGCTCCCAACGCCTCGCGCCACCGAGCAACTGCCACCGGAGGACTTTGGTGAGCCGCATGCGACGATATACTATACTTTAAATAGTAAAAAACCGGCCAAGTGTGAGTTGGACTCGCGCACGAAGGGTTCCGTACTATATCTATAGATTAGCGTCTACCTGTTACCGTTATCAATATCGACCAAAAACGAGCAAAAAAAATCACGTTTGTTGTATGGGAGCCCCCTTAAATATTTATTTTATTCTGTTTATTAGCCTAGTGACAGACGGACGGACGGACAGCGGAGTCTTAGTAATAGGCTCCCGTTTTACTCTTTAGGTACGGAACCCTAAAAAGAAAAAGTCGGAGCCTTAAATCTTAGTGAAAAACTATTTAAAACTGTTTTATAAAAGCAAAAGATATGTATAGGTTAATACCATAGACACTACCATTTTTTTCGCTCTAACTATAGTTCTTTATAAAAAATCTGAGTATGGCTATGTTCTAGATACGACCGTGGGTCTTACGTGAACACGTAGTTATATGTAATGTGTATTATTATTATTGTGTATGAATTTTTTGATTCCTTAGCTATCGAGTAGTGTATATAAATTTTGTATGTAGATGATACAGATGTAGATGCAACACAAAATTGTATCTCTCGATTTTGATATCATCAGTATCTGAATCGCCTCCTAATCATCATCATTGTCACCATCACCAGTCTTTATACGTCCCACTGCTGGGCACAGAACTGCCAAGTCAAAAACACATGAGGAGTTTGATCCATAACACCAGATCTTGGCCCAATGCGAATTTGTGGGCTAAGGCGGTTGCCGCAACCACCGGGGACAGCAGCTTAACGTACACGACGAAGTACGGAAGAGCTCAAGATTACAAATTTTAATTGACCCAACTTCATATCGGCGGAAAAGTAGAAATAAAAATCTATTGTATTTAAATTGTGAACAATCGCAGTCTAAAAATGTTTCATCAGTTTTCAAATTAGATTATCTGTCACATTGTGTGCAGTAAATGCTAAAGTGCTAAGGCTAGATACTTATTAATTTTTAGTATTTTTAAAGCATCTATTCATTAAAAGAGTCTTAGAAACTGTTCGGGCTACGCCGAAACAATATTTAAATAACAAGACTTTAGTTAAAAGAAAGAAATATATTTTGGAAAGAATATGACACCTTGACTAATTATCTATGTTAATGATTATGAGTACGCGCAGCTCTCTTGATGGCTGATTTCGCACTAAAATGAAATGAAATTAATTATAATAAAATAATGACAAATGAGGTTAAGGCGAAAAGTGCTTATTAGGAAAATGTACGTTGCATGCTTGTACATCTTCCCGGGCGAGAAAGTAAGGGTTAGTTAGATAGTTCTAATGATCGAGTGTAAATATTATAGCTAAGCATAAGGTGATTGAACAATATTTGCATTAAAATTAACATGCTTTTTGTTAGTATCTATCGTTAATATTTAATGTAAACAAAATGACATAATATACAATAATCTTAACTATAAACACATTAGTTTGACGGGTACCTATACCGAAGGTAGGTACGACCGAAGCACAGGCGAGGTGCTTTTATTTAATTTCGACACTCGCGCACTTTGTTTTGAGAACTCTTCGAGCTCTATCACACTACACTGATTCACATCACTCTCACTTTCACTACACTGTTCGCTGACTCTGGAGCGGGTCACGGCCGACGGGGCCGCCCGCTCCGCTGCCGCCGCCACAGGTGCTGCCGGCGCGGTCTCCCGCACCGCAGATGATGCTGCAGGCGCTCGCCTACAGCGTCGCCAAACGAGAACAGCCACAACGATCGCGACCACCGCGAATATTATGTAAATGGCTGCATAATGATGTACGTCATGATAAGACACCTTTTCTAACAAGGGCTTACTATTTTTCATAATCTCTAGCTCTTTCTTGATTCTTTGGAATTCGAGGTTATTGATCAAATTGTCACTATCTGATTCATTCTTTGAGTTAAATATTTCGGGTAAGGAGGTATTAATTATGTGATTTATAGGTGAAATTTCAAACGCTTGTATATCCGAACTTACGCTTAGTTTATTTACGTTTTGTCTGTGCGAGTAAACAAGGAAATCAGCTGATTTTATAATGCAGCCTTGGTCGACATTGAATAGGCCCGCGCGAGTTATTTGCATTGCGGTAATTTGATCTTCGCAAAGCAACTTTAGTTGACACTGGTCGCAGCAAAAATACAAATATGTATTTAATTTGTTTAATTCGGTCCATTTGTTGTTACACGAACTGCTAATCGTCTGACATATCCTTGAGTAAGGTTTCCTTTTGCATAGACTCTGATCGTCCTTGATGTTATAAATGGGCCCTTTCAACGGGCACAACACTGTTTTGGGATCTCTTCGTAAACAAGAGTCCAGATTTTTGTCAGATAGTGGGATAAATGCATCTTTCTTCAAATTCATTGCGACGTACTTAGCTATTGGAACAATAACGGTCTCGGTCCTATTTTCCGTCGCATGTGGAATCGAAATAATTTCTAATATTTCAAATGTATCTCTACTTATAAGTGGGATCTTAATCTCAAATATTAAATATAAACCTGTCATACGGGCTCTGACTTGTAGCAAATTGTATATCTCAAAAAATTCGTAATTATCTACTGGTAACGATAAATCTTTCGGGAGTTGTCTTGCTATAACATTCAATTCTTGTCTTAACTGTTCTGGTGATAACAAATGTATATTAAATTTTCCATTATAAACGTTGGTGATTGTATCTAATAATGTTTGCTGGGTATTTCTGAGATTCGATAGAACATTATTTGCCATCATTGCAGTACTGATAAATTCATTCGTCTGGGAAATGTTCTGGACAGCAATTCTTATCTGATTTACATTGTCATTTAATATGTTTAATTTTTTGTTTACTATTTTATGATGTCTCTCCATAATTTCTCCCGTACGTTTTAGTAAATTAAATTGGGCTTCCACGACAGAGGTTTGATTTTGCCAAAGAGACGCCAAATGTTTCTGATTCTCTCTTATTAAGTTTATATCCTGTTCATATTTTTCAGCAAAACGTTGGTCAAGTACTCCAAATAAGCTATTTGCAACGTAGCCTATACCGTCGATCAATCCGCGCCGACGACTCGTGCTCGTATTAGAATTTCCGTTCATTAATAATATTTTATTATAATGTTGCAGTTCCGCGAACTCGTGCTGTAGTTGCAACATGATCCCTTCGCAATGCGATTGATCCTTTATGTTCAGACATAATTGGTTTAAGTAGTGTATATAATTTCTTAATACATTATTACCTTGCTGATAAGGACTTGTGTTATGGTAGACGACTAGGCGCCAGTCGTCTCGAATTATATGCATATTCGTAATGCTATCGAAATAAAGACCTTTATTCTGTAGCGGTGTCATATTATATGCGCATTGTGATGTACTAATTATTGTCATGAAAAATAATAACAAAGATAGAGCTATAGATGTAAAGGAATATGGTTTTCTATTTTTTGAAATTACTGTCAAATTACAACTTCCTTGCTTCTTGTCTGAGCTGAAGTTTTGTTTCGCTTGATTTGTAGCTTGTTCTTGACAATCTTGAGTTTCGTCCATGACTGGCAAGATCGAAAGTTTGACGATAGGGCGCTGGATGACACCGTTTTTAGTTTTGAGGGTAACCACTCTGACGTAGCCGTCGTATCCAGGATGTAACTGCACTACGCGGCCTAAGGCCCATTTCCCTGGCGGGAGGTTACTATCTCTAATTATTACAACATCATTCTCCTTGATATTGCGTTGCGGTTTTCTCCACTTACTCCTTGCACCGAGCTGAGTGAGGTACTCGTTACTCCACCGGTCCCAAACATCCTTGAATATTGTTTGAGTCAATGTCCATCTTGTCCTCAAATCTCTTTCTGTCTCGTAAATCGTTAACGTTGGGCCACTTCCTAGGAAGTGGGATGGTGTGATGACGTCTAAGTCACTAGGATCTTCTGTTAAAGGACATAACGGCCTTGAATTTAAGCATCCTTCTAGTTGATATAACAGAGTGCTATACTCTTCGAACGTGAGTCTCTGCTCACCTATTACACGTTTCAAGTGGTGTTTGAGGCTTTTGACCGCAGCCTCCCATAACCCACCTGCTGATGGCCACGAAGGAGCATTAAAGTGCCAATGAATACCCATGTTTGTAACTTCGGACATAAAATCTTTATTAAATATTTGTTGTAAGCATTCATATTCTTGCTGTAGCACCTTATTAGCCCCTATAAAATTAGTCCCTTGATCACTGTAAATGTGACCAGGGGTCCCTCTCCTAGCTGCCATTCTACGCAGGGCCGCCAAAAAAGTAGAAGTTGTTAAATCCGACACCAGTTCGAGGTGTACGGCTTTCGTAGCCATACAAACGAATACTGCCACATACCCTTTAGTGGTCTTGATTCCACGGCCCTTGTTGGCTTTGATAAGGACGTGGCCAGTATAATCAACCCCCGTATGATAAAAGGGGCGAGATGGATTCGACCTCGACGGTGGTAAGTCTCCCATAAGTTGATGGTGATGGTCGGGAGTATACTTCCTACATTTTACACAAAGACGAAGTTGCTTTTTGGTGGCCTTGATACCGCCAATCAACCAATACTTGCGCCTCATAAATGCTATAGTTAAGCGTGGTCCACCGTGGTAAGTGAGATTATGTGCTTCATCGATCATAAGGTCCGCTAATCTAGTATTATTTGGTATAATGATAGGGTGCTTTGTCTCAGGGTCTATGTTGGCATGTCGTAGCCTGCCTCCTACTCGCAGTACCCCGCGTTCATCTAATATGGGATTTAAAGCAGATAGTTTACTTTCCCCGCTTATGCATTTACTTCGCTTTAAATTGCTTATATCTTTCTCAAATTCTGCTAATTGTACTTCCTTAATTATAATCATCTTGGCTTCACGTAACTCATCTAAAGATAAATAGTTTTGTTTACTTGATCTATGAATAAATCTTCTAATCCAACTTAATATTTTAATTGATTTTGATAAGGAGCTATAATCAGTTAATAGCTGCTGTACTATAGTATTTTTGTAACTTATATTAGTCATATTAACTATATTAATTTTACGAATATCCATGTTAGTCGAATATTTTTTCTCTTTCTCTTCAATCGTCGGCTGGTAAGATGGTAGCCATTCGGGGCCTTGCCACCAAAGATTATGTTCCTTTAGTTGAGAAGCCGTAATGCCTCGACTGGCGCAGTCGGCTGGGTTGTCGTTAGACTTTACATATCGCCAACAGCCCGATGGCATTATAGTTGTGACTTGTTTCACTCTATTAGCGACGAATGCCTTCCATCTTTCCGCATCACCATTCAGCCAGCCCAGTACTGCCATGGAGTCCGTCCACCCGTAAACCTTGATGTCGTGACTATTGAGACATAGCTTTAACTTTGACATTAATTTTGATAATAATACTGCACCACTCAGTTCAAGGCGAGGCAGTGAAATATTTTTATTCAGAGGGACCAACTTAGCCTTCCCAGCAACTAAAGTAATAGATGTGGAGTTGTGTCGCCTTTTCCGGCAGTAAACAACGCAACCATATGCCTTGTTACTAGCATCACAAAATCCATGCAGCTCGATATTATCGCTCTCTGTCATGCCTAGCCACCTTGGCAAATGGCAGTCGCTAATTACATCTATATCAGCTGTGATTTTAATCCACTCGTTGTATATGTCTCTCGGTACTTCCTCGTCCCATTGTATATTTGATCGCCATATATCTTGAAATATGATCTTCAGTTTTGTAGTAAGTGGTGCCAGCCAACCCAAGGGGTCAAATAACTTTGAAATGTCAGATAAAAGGGATCGTTTTGTATATTTCTTTGACAGTGAGGTATTAATTTTTGATTGAAATGTAAAACAATCGATTTCTGGATTCCATCCTAAACCTAATGTCTTTGTCGACTCCAGCTGTTTGAAATCGAATGTCGATTGATCACTGCTGCCTTTTAAATTGATCTCTTCTATCAACTCTGTTAGGTTAGACTTCCACTTCCTCAGATTAAATCCGCCTGATTTTAGTAGAGAAATCATTTCTTTTTTAAACTCCCTAGCCGCTTCCCTTGAATGAGCACCATGTATAAGATCATCCATGTAGAATGCTTCTTCTAGCACACTGGGTGCTGAACTACCCTGATAGTTCTTTCTTTCATCAGATGCTAATCGCTTGAGTGTCATCATGGCAAGAAAAGGAGCCGCCTTAGTACCGTAGGTTACTGTAGCTAACTGGTAAGCTGTTAACTTTTCTGACTCTTGATCACGCCACAATATCTTCTGTAATTTTTGATCTTCTGCGTTAAGCCAGATTTTTCTGAACATCTTCTCGATGTCAGCAGTAAAAGCAAATCTGTACTGTCTCCACTTGATAATGAGACATAGAAGATCTTGCTGTAAATTGGGACCCCGATACATTACGTCATTCAAACTGTAGCCACTTGTCGTTTTTGCTGAAGCATTAAATACTACACGTAATTTCGTTGTAGTCGACTCTTGACGCGTGACACAATGGTGAGGTAAATAACACTCAGGTGTCGCCTTACTGTAATCGGGCGCCGGTATCATATGACCGAGCGATAAATATTCATTTATAAATTGCCTGTAATCTTTCGCAATACATGTTTGATGTTTAAGTTTCTGCTCTAATTTATAAAATTGGGCGAGGGCCTTTGGTTTTGACTGTCCCAAATTTTCCTGATAATTTGATTGCAACGGTAGTTGTTGGAAACTGGCTGGTTATCGCACCATTTATACCATGTTTTGATACTACTCTATATTTTGGAATGCCCTTGCCTTTTGGCTTGGGCTGGCTGTCAACGTCACTTACGTGTTACCTTTTCTATCTGGCACTGTATTGCTTGCTAAAATATATTATAAATCGTAAAATACGTGTTTGCATCATAATCAGTCCACTCTCGTTAGCTATTATTTGGTCCTTCGTTAGTCAAAATTATTCATTTCCAGCATTAATTCGGTTTTTCGTCAAAATCATTTTTTCACCTACGTCATTTTTTTTCCATAAATCATACGTCATGGTGCAAACGCGTAGCGAGAGCAAATCAGTTGCAGATACATCGGTGCCTTCCGGAATCGATCGTATACAGCGCATCCCACAGTCCGCGGATACTCCGCACGATATCCGAACGATTCCGGGTGGTAACATTGTAAGTATTTCAGCGCGACCATCGAGCACTAGCACGCATTCAAGCATCTCACAGCGTTCGCAGTCATCGCATTCATCGGCTACAATACGCGCCAGAAAACTCGCCGTTGAAGCAGAGCACCTTCAACGTCGCGCGGAGCTGGCACAGCTACAAGCTGAGCGTGAAGCTGAACGCGAGCGTGAGCTTGCGCGCCTGCAGCGCGAAGCCGCGGAACTGGCACAGCTACAAGCTGAGCGTGAAGCGGAACGCGAGCGTGAGCTCGCGCGCCTGCAGCTCGAAGCCGAGCAGATGAAACTGCAAGCAGAACTCGCCGCTCTTGACGCCTCAGATAAGTCCGCACATTCTAAGAGCTCATCTCGGCATACCTCCCGTAGGTCCGAACCTTTCACAGAAAATTGGGTGATGAATAACGACACTCACTTAGCAGAAGTACACGTACCATTACCCCATGGTGTACCGACTACATCGTTGAATACTCAACACATGTTTTTGCAGTCGGTTCCACCGGTAATATCAGTACCTGTAGCCGAACCGCCGCTGCCGCCCGTGGACCTGCCAATACAGGACGCTTTACCACGGCCCGCCCGCCTAGCGACGACAGTTCCGTTACCAACTACTTCATCTAAGTCATTTCACCCCACAATTTTAGGTCAATCTCCGAGACACGGCAACTGTGCTGACCTTATACCACAGCTCACAAAAGCAATCATTGCTTCTTCAGAACGGCCGAAACGACCCGAACTCGTTTCTTTTTCTGGAGACATATGTCAATGGATGCCCTTTAAATCTAGTTACGACAAAACTAAAGACTTTTTCTCTCCAGCTGAAAACTTGGTGCGTTTGAATAATGCTGTTCGTGGCCCAGCATACCAAGCTGTCGCGTCTCATCTATGGGGCTCAAGCGACCCAGAGCTCGTCATGCGCACACTCGAGCAAAGCTTCGCAAGGCCCGAGCTGCTTGTAGCGCGTGAAATAGCTGGACTACGCAACATAAAGATAAGTAATACGGAACATTTAAATTACTTAGCTAATACTCTACGCAACTGTGTATCCACGATAAAGTATCTTCGACAATATGAGTGTTTGTACTCACCGGAACTCTTTCGTAGCATACTTTCAAAATTAAGTGAGCATACCAGAAACCGTTTCACGGATTATGCGGCCACTTATACTCCACCTTACGATCAAAGTACATCTAGGTTGGAGATTTTGTCGGAATTTCTATTAATTGAGGCCGATCGCCAACTGAAGTTTAATTTTACGTACGACGCAGTTACTGTTTCTTCCACTAATAAACAGACATTTTTTAGGCCGGTAATAAGAGAAACCGTACACACCACACTCGCTAAAAACAACACAGTGGCATCTCAGTGTATCTTTTGCAAGCAAGGCCCACACACGATTATTAAATGCAAAGCCTTCCAACTGCTTAGCATTGATAATCGTTGGCAATGGATACGCGAGTCAAAGGTTTGCTACCGCTGCCTAAAATCGAACCCGCATAGGTGGAATTTTTGTAGAGCAAAGCCGTGCGGTAATAATGGTTGCACAAGGCGTCACCACTCACTTCTCCATGGCACCTCAGAAGCAGAGCTGCAACCAAGCACTTGTTCCGTTTCTACAACTATAGTTGCTCCATCAAACCTAGAGAAGCCTGACATCAAACCTAACATCTTAATTACGAACACCGCTGAAACCGTTGTCAATGTAACAGGGTCACCGCGGACAGGACCACAGACGCGTGGTCTCTTAAAGGTACTGCCTGTCGTGTTGGAGGGTCCAGCGGGCCAGTTCGAGACAGCGGCCCTGCTCGACGAAGGTAGCACTGCTACGCTAATCGATGGTGACGTGGCAGCACGCATCGGAGCTAAAGCGAGCTGCAAAGACCAACTTCGCATCGAAGGTGTCGGTGGTATGTCCAAGGATGTTGACGTAAGTTACGTCAGTTTTCATATCAGAGGACGTAACCTCACTGACCGTTACCTCGTAGAAAACGCTCGCGCAATTACTCCGTTAGGCCTACGTACACAAAATTTTGCCAAAATAAATTACTCGGACTTCCAACACTTAGCAGATTTGTTTCCTGAAACATACTATGACCAAGTCACTCCAACTGTCCTCATCGGCGCTGCTGATTGGAATTTATCTTTAAGCCGAGAGATAAGGGTGGGCAAAAAGAATGAGCCCGTCGCTTCGCGGACGCTCTTAGGCTGGGTTTTGCATGGAGGTTTTTCATCTGTTTCGAAACCAATTGACTTCATACATCATACCTCTGAAGCCAGTTTTGATCATTCTTTATCATCGCAACGTCAATATGAAGAGTTAGAGCGTATGATAAAAGAACACTATGATATAGACTCTCTCGGTATAAGCAAGAAGCTTCCGAAGCAAAATACCGAAGATCAACGGGCTGTCGATATCTTTGAATCGTCAGCCCGTAGACTTAGCACGGGTCGCTTCGAAGTCGCTTTGCCGTGGCGTGATGATATACCTAAGTCAATTCCCGATTCCTATCCTCAAGCGTTGGCTCGCTTCAAACTCCTTGAAAAGCAGTTCCTAAAGGATGAATCGTTTAAGACCAGTTACGAAGACTTCATTTCGGGTATTATACAAAAGGACTATGCCGAGGAATGCATGCCTGATACTTACCATGGCGCCGCTCACCGCAGCGAACACAACGCTAATTTTCGATGGTATCTTCCCACTTTCGGTGTTATGCACCCACAAAAACGCAAACTCAGAGTTGTTCATGATGCAGCAGCTAAGACAAGAGGCACATGTTTGAATAGTCTGCTTTTAAAAGGGCCTGACTTATTACAACCTTTATTAGACATATTGTTTCGCTTTCGAGAGGGCGCTATTGCTTTAAACGCAGACATCAGGGAGATGTTCCCACAAATCAAAATAGCTTCAAAGGACAGAGACGCGCAACGCTTTCTATGGCGCGACAAACAAGGGACCCTGAAGGAGTATCGTATGTCCTCAAATATTTTTGGCGCCATATCTAGTCCATTTATCGCGTTAGCTGTAAAAAACAAGAATGCTGAAGAGTTTAAAGCACAGTACCCAGAAGCCTATCAGGCAATAACCAATGACCATTACATGGACGACTACCTTGGCAGTCACTTTAACCTCACTCACGCTTCAAGGGCTGCCTCGGACATAGTAACGGTCCACAAAAAATGTCATTTCGAGATGCGTTCGTGGATCTCGAATTTTACAGAGGCACTTAATTTGATTCCCTATGAATTACGAAGTGACGGTGGCTCTGACGTAAGCTTACCTCCTAATGGTAACGTGGGCGTTCTAGGAGTGAAATGGAACCCCCGTGAAGATCTTCTTAGCTTCCGTATAGTTCAGCGAGACAGGGACGTAAAATGGACAAAACGCTACATATTATCATGCGTCATGAAGATCTATGACCCACTAGGCTTGTTGATGCCCATTATTATTCAAGGTAGAATAATACTGCAGCGTTTATGGAGAGAGGGCTTAAATTGGGATACACCTCTTCCAACGAAATACGTGTCCGAGTGCGAAGATTGGTTTAATCTTTTGGAGACCGCTTCCAACATCAGAATTCCACGTTGGTACATGGGCAAATCGGACCCAGTCGACATTCAATTACATTTGTTAGCAGACGGTGGTGAACAAGCTTACGCTTGCGTTGCCTACTGGCGCTTCAGCTTTCAAGATGGTTCGGTGTCACTAGCACTCATAGGCAGCAAAGCTAGAGTTGCACCTTTAAAGCCGGTTTCTATCCCACGGCTGGAGCTACAGGCGGCTTTAATTGCATCAAGACTGTCGCAAACTATTGTGAATGCGCACCGTATTAAACCTTCTGCTGTTTTCTATTGGACAGACTCCACCACAGTTTTAAAATGGTTAAGGAGCGATGCTAGGTCTTTTAAGCCGTTTGTAGCACATCGTTTGGGAGAAATTTTGGAAACCACAAATCCTTCCAACTGGAGGTGGGTACCCACTGCCCTCAATAACGCCGATGACGCAACCAAACCCAAAGCTCTGAAGTTGAGCTTATCTCATCGTTGGTTCTCTGGACCCTCTTTTCTTTTACAGCCCGGCTGTAACTGGCCCGTTGAGCCAGAATCCGACTTGAAAGAGGTCACGCCAGCGTCTGATGTCACATTGGAACTAGTGCGACTTCTTGTCGATGCACCTCTTCCAAATTCTATCGTTCCTGACTTTTCGCGGTTCAGTAAATGGCTTCGACTCTTAAGGGCTACAGCCCGTGTCCTTCAAGCAGCGCGCATCTTTCGTTCTAGTATATCTCGGCCAATTACTCAAAATTCTAATCTTTATCCAGATGACACCACGCCACCCCACGAGCTTTTGGCGTCAGACATCGTGCGAGCAGAAACCCTTCTTCTTCAACGAGCTCAAGTTGACACCCTTCAAGAAGAATGGCAGTCCTTGCAGTCATCGCAAACCGTGAGCAAAACCAGTAGAATCGCAGTACTTTCCCCAGCGTTAGATAAAGATGGCCTTATAAGACTGGATTCCCGTATAAGGTCCGCTCCAGGGATAAGTGAGAGTGTGAAAAGCCCGATAGTTTTGGACGGCCGCCATCACATCGTCCGCCTCATGATCCTTCACTACCACGGTCTAATGGCTCACTCATTTAATGAGTTAGTCTTGAATGAGTTGAGACAGAAGTTTTGGATACTAAGAGCACGAGGGACGATCCGTAGTGTGTCAAACGCATGTCTAGAGTGTAAAAGACAGAAGGCCCGCCCGAATATCCCACAGACCGGTGACTTACCACTCGAGAGGCTAGAGCATCACAAAAGGCCATTCACTAACGTCGGCCTCGACTATTTTGGCCCGGTTGAAGTAACTGTCCACCGACGTCATGAAAAACGATACGTCGCTCTTTACACATGTCTCGTGACTAGAGCACTTCACCTGGAGGTAGTGGGTTCGCTGTCATCAGATTCCGCTCTATTGAGCCTGAGGCGTTTCATAGCTCGTCGAGGATCTCCAGCTGTCATACTGTCAGATAATGGAACCAACTTTGTTGGCGCTAACAGAATACTCCGAGCTCTACATGGCGATGACGTTCGAGATTTTGCAACTAACCATAAAATCCATTGGCGATTCATTCCACCCGTGTCACCATTTATGGGTGGTGCCTGGGAGCGCCTCGTGCGCACAGTAAAGACCGCTCTGAGGTACACTCTGAAGAGTAGGGCACCCAAGGAAGAAGTTTTGACTACCCTCCTCATGGAGGCCGAGGCCATAATAAATTCGCGACCTTTATCTTATATCCCATCCTCACCTGAGATTCCAGAGTCAATCACGCCATTCCACTTCATTCTTGGCACATCTTCAACTGTTCCGTGGACAGCCTCACTCACAGACGCAGACCTTTCGCGACGATGTGACTGGCGGCAAACTTTGCGCTTGGCTGACCATTTCTGGTCTCGATGGCTGCGGGAGTACCTGCCAACACTGAGACCAAGAGGACCCCGCGGCAGTCGACAAACGTTCGCCGAGGGTGACGTGGTGCTCATTGCGGATTCTTCCCTACCGCGCGGCCTTTGGCCTCTGGGAAGAATCACTAAAGTATTTACAGGAGCTGACGGAATGGTGCGGGTCGCTGATGTTCAAACTAAGGGGGGAGTTTTGCGCCGCCCAGTCCGAAAGCTGCTTTTAATCAATGCTGAGGATCAGTCAGTTTCCACCGAGCGTTGTTAGTGTTCCACTGGGGGCGGGAATGTTGGAAACTGGCTGTTTATCGCACCATTTATACCATGTTTTGATACTACTCTATATTTTGGAATGCCCTTGCCTTTTGGCTTGGGCTGGCTGTCAACGTCACTTACGTGTTACCTTTTCTATCTGTCACTGTATTGCTTGCTAAAATATATTATAAATCGTAAAATACGTGTTTGCATCATAATCAGTCCACTCTCGTTAGCTATTAGTAGTCTAACTTCGTATGAACCATCTTCTCGTCGTTTTGTGGTAGCTTGATAATAATCTATACACCTCTGATCGGCCGAAGATAGCTCCGATGTCTCCGAGATGTCTTCAATTTCCCAAAACCTCTGTATGTCCTCAATATCATGCAACACTACGTTACATTGAAGCGTTTTTACGTTACCACTTAAAATCCAGCCCAACTGTGTTTGTTGAGCAGACGTCATGGTGGAATTCGACTTACATAGACCATCTAATAAAATAATAGAATATACGTCAGCTCCTAATAGTAAGTCTACCGGTCGACTTTGGTAAAACTCAGGATCTGCGAGCTTGATATGATCTAAATACGACCAATCAGGCTTAGAAAATGTACAGCTCGGTAATTTTTTTATCAGATGTTGCATAATCAAAGCTTCAGTTTCAAAGGAAAAGTCTGTAACTAGGGAAGCGCATGTTATTTTAATTATACCCTTACAGCTGCTCTCCTTATCGCCAACGCCTGATATGATTCCCTTGCATTTTCTCCTAGGTATTCTTAATATTTGGGCCGCATGCTCAGTAATTAGAGAGGTTTGTGACCCCTGATCTAATAGGGCCCTCATAGTATAATAAGAACCATCAGCTCCTTGTACTTTAATTAAGGCTGTTGGTAATAACACCTCAATTGGTTCATTAGACAGCTGTACGTGTGAACTACTTTTCACGAATTTTCTTGAGTTAACAGTCTCGTGGTTGGAGGAGCTGGCGCCTTCTGCGTTTGCAGTTTCTGCTGTCGCCTGTCCTAGTTGCGTAATTGACTCGTGCAATAGGCTGTTGTGTGACTCATTACATTCGCGACAGCGTCTTTCTGATAAACATTCATTTTCATGCTTATGCAGGCAATTTAAACATAATTTCAATTTTGTTACCATGTTATGTCTTTGATATGGTGACATAAATAAAAACTTTTTACAAAAGTAAATGCCATGATCGTTGCTACTGCACAATGAACATCTATATCTAATAGGCACATTATTTTTGTTATTCTTTTGTCGTGGCATCATTCGAGTACTCGACGCGAACGAATCTTTTATTTCGACATCCCCTTTTTGAGCAGCATTTTGATACCGAGGATGGCGAAAGTTCTGATGCTTAGAAATTGAAATCCCATGGTACCTAGCTGTAGGGTTCTCTTGCTTCCTATGTGACGATTCCAAAGTAGTGAATTTCATCTCTAAAAAATCTAGAAATTCTTTTAAATCTGGCAATTCTCTTGGCTTTTTGACAGATTCAACGTAGTCCATGTATGACTCTGTATCCAGTTTTTGTGATAGAATATGCACGATCAAAGGGTCCCACGTACTGACGTCAACCCCTAGATTCTTAATGGCATTGATACATTCCAAAGTAGTGTCATGTATCCGCTTTATATGGTTAATAGATTGTTGTTGTACTAACGGAATATTCAATAATATATTAATGTGAGATGTGAATATAAGTTTTTTATTATTATACCGCTGATTTAGAATCTCCCAGCAAACGTCATAATTATCCGAGCTAACTTTAAGATGCTGTATTAACCTCTCAGCCTCTCCTTTAACCTTAGTTTTGAGATACTGAATTTTCTGGGCTTTCGACATAGATGGATTATTGTGGATGGTTTCAGTAAACAGGTCTTTGAAAGAAACCCAGCTGTTATAGTTTCCACTGAAGATAGGTATTTCCATCTGCGGAGTACTCTTCTCCATGTGTGCCATTGACCACATCTTCTTGTTGATGTTTTTCTTTATTTTTATGTATTCTCTCTCGTAATTAGAGAATGTCTCCTCATACTCTTTGTTAGAGCCGTCGAGCTCGCTGTCTAGCTCCCAATGTAACGCATCGACTATCGCCCAACGCGTTTGTAATGTCCGCAATATGTCGTCAAATTCCCATCTTTCTGACATAGTGTCTAAGTCTACATACGCCATAGTACGTTGAAACGCCTTAAGGTTGCTCTGCTGCTTCCGCAACATTTCTTCAGTTTTGCTAGCCGTTCCTCTTGATGACGGCGATGGATGGCGAGAGTCGGTTGACTTCCCCAATATAGTTGGTGGCTTTAATACAGGCGTCCTGGGCCTATCTACCACCATAGGTTGGTAGCTTTGGATGTAAGTTCGGATTGTATCATATCTCTCCCTAACCCGTTCATACTCATTACTGGTAGAATAAGGATGAGATTCTACACCAAATTCTAATAACCTCGAATGATTGTTAATAAACTCTTGCCAGTAATTATCTAGGATATCCAGCCTACGCTGTAAATACTCCTGTGTTTTTCTCTCAGAACCGTCCTTCTTGAAATTAGTAAGGACATGTTCTATAGCTTTAGATATTTGCTGCTGATTAGCAAAAATATCCTCGATTGTTGTCATGGTAAATAAAAGAAAATAAAGGACTGATCTTACTTGAAATGCTCCTTGCTTGAGCGAAGGGGACCGCCAGCTGCCAGCTACGCGATTCTTGATTACCCCTGGTTTCCAGAGATCTCCTTGTCCTACCACAGTTCGTGCTTCTTGATAGCACAGCGGTGTGGTGAAAATGTGTCTCTTGATTGCACACTTTCCAGCCACGTAGATATGAAAGCACTTTGACCGATAGGTTGCTGACCGGAACCGCGACACGAATACAGTTCACTAACTAACCCGTGTAGAGATCCCGTCTTATCGGAAGACTCGAAGGACCAATGTTCGGGCTACGCCGAAACAATATTTAAATAACAAGACTTTAGTTAAAAGAAAGAAATATATTTTGGAAAGAATATGACACCTTGACTAATTATCTATGTTAATGATTATGAGTACGCGCAGCTCTCTTGATGGCTGATTTCGCACTAAAATGAAATGAAATTAATTATAATAAAATAATGACAAATGAGGTTAAGGCGAAAAGTGCTTATTAGGAAAATGTACGTTGCATGCTTGTACAGAAACTTTTTTATGATCGAACCCTTTCTTAAGTTCTTTTAAAATGAAATGCATCTGTTACAATGAGATATAACAAAAATATTGGGATTGACAAATAGATTGATTTTTGATTGTCGGTATAATTTTTGTTTTCTTTCTATAACAGATAATATTTTGAAATTTGACTAAAAAGGTTTTTTTTATAACTTCGATAGCCATTATAATGCGACCGATTGTCGTGTGTGAAAAAATTCTACCTAAAACCATAAGGCGGTGAACACTTTTAGACCGCGATTGTACATATGAATGATACCTTTGGACATTCAGAGACTTGTACATATTGACTAACGGTCTTTATAACATCCGGGCATTGTCACTGTCATGTGGCCCAACAAAATGTCAGTATATCCCGGAGTCTTTATTTCAACGTACATTATAGAGCTTGAACATAATTACAGAGGAGTGGTGCGCAGTGAGCGGCGCGGCGTGGTGCGCGGGCGCAGAACTAGCGCGAGCCGCCGCGCTCTACGCCGCGCACCTGTCACACACCGCCGCCACGCTCGTGCTAGCCGGTCAGTACACGTGACATAGTATGACATAGTATGACGGAGCTATGACGGCCGCGCTCTACGCCGCGCACCTGTCCCACACCGCCGCCACGCTCGTGCTAGCCGGTCAGTACACGTGACATAGTATGACATAGTATGACGGAGCTATGACGGCCGCGCTCTACGCCGCGCACCTGTCCCACACCGCCGCCACGCTCGTGCTAGCCGGTCAGTACACGTGACATAGTATGACATAGTATGACATAGTATGACGGAGCTATGACGGCCGCGCTCTACGCCGCGCACCTGTCCCACACCGCCGCCACGCTCGTGCTAGCCGGTCAGTACACGTGACATAGTATGACATAGTATGACATAGTATGACGGAGCTATGACGGCCGCGCTCTACGCCGCGCACCTGTCCCACACCGCCGCCACGCTCGTGCTAGCCGGTCAGTACACGTGACATAGTATGACATAGTATGACATAGTATGACGGAGCTATGACGGCCGCGCTCTACGCCGCGCACCTGTCCCACACCGCCGCCACGCTCGTGCTAGCCGGTCAGTACACGTGACATAGTATGACATAGTATGACGGAGCTATGACGGCCGCGCTCTACGCCGCGCACCTGTCCCACACCGCCGCCACGCTCGTGCTAGCCGGTCAGTACACGTGACATAGTATGACATAGTATGACATAGTATGACGGAGCTATGACGGCCGCGCTCTACGCCGCGCACCTGTCCCACACCGCCGCCACGCTCGTGCTAGCCGGTCAGTACACGTGACATAGTATGACATAGTATGACGGAGCTATGACGGCCGCGCTCTACGCCGCGCACCTGTCCCACACCGCCGCCACGCTCGTGCTAGCCGGTCAGTACACGTGACATAGTATGACATAGTATGACGGAGCTATGACGGCCGCGCTCTACGCCGCGCACCTGTCCCACACCGCCGCCACGCTCGTGCTAGCCGGTCAGTACACGTGACATAGTATGACATAGTATGACGGAGCTATGACGGCCGCGCTCTACGCCGCGCACCTGTCCCACACCGCCGCCACGCTCGTGCTAGCCGGTCAGTACACGTGACATAGTATGACATAGTATGACGGAGCTATGACGGCCGCGCTCTACGCCGCGCACCTGTCCCACACCGCCGCCACGCTCGTGCTAGCCGGTCAGTACACGTGACATAGTATGACATAGTATGACGGAGCTATGACGGCCGCGCTCTACGCCGCGCACCTGTCCCACACCGCCGCCACGCTCGTGCTAGCCGGTCAGTACACGTGACATAGTATGACATAGTATGACATAGTATGACGGAGCTATGACGGCCGCGCTCTACGCCGCGCACCTGTCCCACACCGCCGCCACGCTCGTGCTAGCCGGTCAGTACACGTGACATAGTATGACATAGTATGACATAGTATGACGGAGCTATGACGGCCGCGCTCTACGCCGCGCACCTGTCCCACACCGCCGCCACGCTCGTGCTAGCCGGTCAGTACACGTGACATAGTATGACATAGTATGACATAGTATGACGGAGCTATGACGGCCGCGCTCTACGCCGCGCACCTGTCCCACACCGCCGCCACGCTCGTGCTAGCCGGTCAGTACACGTGACATAGTATGACATAGTATGACATAGTATGACGGAGCTATGACGGCCGCGCTCTACGCCGCGCACCTGTCCCACACCGCCGCCACGCTCGTGCTAGCCGGTCAGTACACGTGACATAGTATGACATAGTATGACGGAGCTATGACGGCCGCGCTCTACGCCGCGCACCTGTCCCACACCGCCGCCACGCTCGTGCTAGCCGGTCAGTACACGTGACATAGTATGACATAGTATGACATAGTATGACGGAGCTATGACGGCCGCGCTCTACGCCGCGCACCTGTCCCACACCGCCGCCACGCTCGTGCTAGCCGGTCAGTACACGTGACATAGTATGACATAGTATGACGGAGCTATGACGGCCGCGCTCTACGCCGCGCACCTGTCACACACCGCCGCCACGCTCGTGCTAGCCGGTCAGTACACGTGACATAGTATGACATAGTATGACGGAGCTATGACGGCCGCGCTCTACGCCGCGCACCTGTCCCACACCGCCGCCACGCTCGTGCTAGCCGGTCAGTACACGTGACATAGTATGACATAGTATGACGGAGCTATGACGGCCGCGCTCTACGCCGCGCACCTGTCCCACACCGCCGCCACGCTCGTGCTAGCCGGTCAGTACACGTGACATAGTATGACATAGTATGACGGAGCTATGACGGCCGCGCTCTACGCCGCGCACCTGTCCCACACCGCCGCCACGCTCGTGCTAGCCGGTCAGTACACGTGACATAGTATGACATAGTATGACGGAGCTATGACGGCCGCGCTCTACGCCGCGCACCTGTCCCACACCGCCGCCACGCTCGTGCTAGCCGGTCAGTACACGTGACATAGTATGACATAGTATGACATAGTATGACGGAGCTATGACGGCCGCGCTCTACGCCGCGCACCTGTCCCACACCGCCGCCACGCTCGTGCTAGCCGGTCAGTACACGTGACATAGTATGACATAGTATGACATAGTATGACGGAGCTATGACGGCCGCGCTCTACGCCGCGCACCTGTCCCACACCGCCGCCACGCTCGTGCTAGCCGGTCAGTACACGTGACATAGTATGACATAGTATGACGGAGCTATGACGGCCGCGCTCTACGCCGCGCACCTGTCCCACACCGCCGCCACGCTCGTGCTAGCCGGTCAGTACACGTGACATAGTATGACATAGTATGACGGAGCTATGACGGCCGCGCTCTACGCCGCGCACCTGTCCCACACCGCCGCCACGCTCGTGCTAGCCGGTCAGTACACGTGACATAGTATGACATAGTATGACGGAGCTATGACGGCCGCGCTCTACGCCGCGCACCTGTCCCACACCGCCGCCACGCTCGTGCTAGCCGGTCAGTACACGTGACATAGTATGACATAGTATGACATAGTATGACGGAGCTATGACGGCCGCGCTCTACGCCGCGCACCTGTCCCACACCGCCGCCACGCTCGTGCTAGCCGGTCAGTACACGTGACATAGTATGACATAGTATGACGGAGCTATGACGGCCGCGCTCTACGCCGCGCACCTGTCCCACACCGCCGCCACGCTCGTGCTAGCCGGTCAGTACACGTGACATAGTATGACATAGTATGACATAGTATGACGGAGCTATGACGGCCGCGCTCTACGCCGCGCACCTGTCCCACACCGCCGCCACGCTCGTGCTAGCCGGTCAGTACACGTGACATAGTATGACATAGTATGACGGAGCTATGACGGCCGCGCTCTACGCCGCGCACCTGTCCCACACCGCCGCCACGCTCGTGCTAGCCGGTCAGTACACGTGACATAGTATGACATAGTATGACGGAGCTATGACGGCCGCGCTCTACGCCGCGCACCTGTCCCACACCGCCGCCACGCTCGTGCTAGCCGGTCAGTACACGTGACATAGTATGACATAGTATGACGGAGCTATGACGGCCGCGCTCTACGCCGCGCACCTGTCCCACACCGCCGCCACGCTCGTGCTAGCCGGTCAGTACACGTGACATAGTATGACATAGTATGACATAGTATGACGGAGCTATGACGGCCGCGCTCTACGCCGCGCACCTGTCCCACACCGCCGCCACGCTCGTGCTAGCCGGTCAGTACACGTGACATAGTATGACATAGTATGACATAGTATGACGGAGCTATGACGGCCGCGCTCTACGCCGCGCACCTGTCCCACACCGCCGCCACGCTCGTGCTAGCCGGTCAGTACACGTGACATAGTATGACATAGTATGACGGAGCTATGACGGCCGCGCTCTACGCCGCGCACCTGTCCCACACCGCCGCCACGCTCGTGCTAGCCGGTCAGTACACGTGACATAGTATGACATAGTATGACATAGTATGACGGAGCTATGACGGCCGCGCTCTACGCCGCGCACCTGTCCCACACCGCCGCCACGCTCGTGCTAGCCGGTCAGTACACGTGACATAGTATGACATAGTATGACATAGTATGACGGAGCTATGACGGCCGCGCTCTACGCCGCGCA
This sequence comes from Nymphula nitidulata, assembly GCA_947347705.1. Lineage (NCBI taxonomy): Eukaryota > Metazoa > Arthropoda > Insecta > Lepidoptera > Crambidae > Nymphula > Nymphula nitidulata. The sequence goes on from OX374636.1 coordinate 17,449,252, forward strand.
CCTGTCCCACACCGCCGCCACGCTCGTGCTAGCCGGTCAGTACACGTGACATAGTATGACATAGTATGACGGAGCTATGACGGCCGCGCTCTACGCCGCGCACCTGTCCCACACCGCCGCCACGCTCGTGCTAGCCGGTCAGTACACGTGACATAGTATGACATAGTATGACGGAGCTATGACGGCCGCGCTCTACGCCGCGCACCTGTCCCACACCGCCGCCACGCTCGTGCTAGCCGGTCAGTACACGTGACATAGTATGACATAGTATGACGGAGCTATGACGGCCGCGCTCTACGCCGCGCACCTGTCCCACACCGCCGCCACGCTCGTGCTAGCCGGTCAGTACACGTGACATAGTATGACATAGTATGACATAGTATGACGGAGCTATGACGGCCGCGCTCTACGCCGCGCACCTGTCCCACACCGCCGCCACGCTCGTGCTAGCCGGTCAGTACACGTGACATAGTATGACATAGTATGACGGAGCTATGACGGCCGCGCTCTACGCCGCGCACCTGTCCCACACCGCCGCCACGCTCGTGCTAGCCGGTCAGTACACGTGACATAGTATGACATAGTATGACGGAGCTATGACGGCCGCGCTCTACGCCGCGCACCTGTCCCACACCGCCGCCACGCTCGTGCTAGCCGGTCAGTACACGTGACATAGTATGACATAGTATGACATAGTATGACGGAGCTATGACGGCCGCGCTCTACGCCGCGCACCTGTCCCACACCGCCGCCACGCTCGTGCTAGCCGGTCAGTACACGTGACATAGTATGACATAGTATGACATAGTATGACGGAGCTATGACGGCCGCGCTCTACGCCGCGCACCTGTCCCACACCGCCGCCACGCTCGTGCTAGCCGGTCAGTACACGTGACATAGTATGACATAGTATGACATAGTATGACGGAGCTATGACGGCCGCGCTCTACGCCGCGCACCTGTCCCACACCGCCGCCACGCTCGTGCTAGCCGGTCAGTACACGTGACATAGTATGACATAGTATGACATAGTATGACGGAGCTATGACGGCCGCGCTCTACGCCGCGCACCTGTCCCACACCGCCGCCACGCTCGTGCTAGCCGGTCAGTACACGTGACATAGTATGACATAGTATGACATAGTATGACGGAGCTATGACGGCCGCGCTCTACGCCGCGCACCTGTCCCACACCGCCGCCACGCTCGTGCTAGCCGGTCAGTACACGTGACATAGTATGACATAGTATGACATAGTATGACGGAGCTATGACGGCCGCGCTCTACGCCGCGCACCTGTCCCACACCGCCGCCACGCTCGTGCTAGCCGGTCAGTACACGTGACATAGTATGACATAGTATGACGGAGCTATGACGGCCGCGCTCTACGCCGCGCACCTGTCACACACCGCCGCCACGTTCGTCCCACGTCCCACTGCTGGGCACAGGCCTTTTTTTTTTTTCGGAGTGGAATCCGCTTACGGACGATACCATAAACCGCTGGTTAGCTGGACCAGCGGACCATTGGCTAGACGTGGGCCTGTGCAGGGGTCGCCCAGCGCCTGATCATAGTGGCACTGGGTATACCTGCTAAACCACTCCGGTTTCCCCATGCCCATAATGGAGACGACCCGGGGTTTGCCGAAGCATTTCACCGAGCCGCCTCCGGGCAGCCCGACCCTAGAGCCGACCAGAGCCAGTCCTAGGGCGGGGCACCAGGCCTCACCCCGGTCCCGGCACGTCAGGCTTAAACTCGTTACGAAGGAAATTCTGTAGCCGCTTGAACAATACACAATGTAATTATTCTCTTACGCCGAGCTTTAAAAAATACAATTTAAATGTGGAATAGTCCGTATTGAAATTATAATTATTTCCATGACAGCTAGTAGTATGCATGGTATCTATTCTGAAAAAAATAAATTGAGGCGAATTTCGCCATTCCTTTTTGTCAAAATCCCTATTCACATTTTTAATGTTTTTGATGCGTTTAAACGCCTACTTGCAACAATTACAAATAAAGAAAGAAATCGATGAAAAAAAAATGCTCCAGGCGGGACTCGAACACGCGTCGCCTGATTTCCGGCCAGACGCGATTACTACTACTACTACGCCACCGGAGCACTAGGTCTAATGATCCGAAAGAATATTTTTACAAGGATTAAGGTGTTAGAGGTGTTAACTTCAATGAGTGGTGAGATAAACTTTGCTATAAAAACGTTGAACAAAGGAAAGAAAGCTGTGAAGAAATTAGTAGGTTATACCTAGTGCTCCGGTGGCGAGGTGGTGATCGCGGGAAGTGGCCGGAAATCAGGAGACGCGGGTTCGAGTCCCGGCTGGAGCATATATATTTTTTACATCCCTATTGCTTTTCTGAAACAGTGCTGATATTGTTTCACTCTGAGACATCAGATGAATCTGATGCTGTATCCGGCAGTCTTGTTGGTAATTAGCTTTCTCTTCTAGTCTTAAAATAAGAAACTTTAAAATAAAGTCGGTGTACCATTTTTAAGAAGCATATAATTCTTTCCTATCGACCGGTAGATAATTCCTAATGGGATTAAATCCGCCAAATTATACCTTATTTTTTGTAAATAGAGTTTAAATAAATAATATTCTAACGAAAATTTAATTATATATAAACTTTCCTTTTTAGACTTAGCCGAGACCCTAATAAGCGTATGGCTAGAGGAGCTCTGCTCCTGGCTCCGGAAGCAAGTGTTCATAGTGTTCGAGCAAATGTCAGAGAGCGGAAGTGACGCCACGCCCAAAGACAAGCAGACTCAGCCGAGGCCGGTGGACATCGACAAGACCTGCGCTGCGATCATGGAGAACATGCCTATTGGTGAGCAATTGGTGTCTTTGATTATGATTATATTACATATTTTACTAGATGGTAGTAGGCCCGTTTCTAGAGTCATCTGGGTTGGTACCACCGCCTTTCTTATTTCAGCCGTGAAACAGTTCGCTGTGTTTCGGATTGAAGGGAAAGGTAGCCAGTGTAATTACTGTGCATGGACGGCATTTCATCTTAGGCCCCAGGATGACAACGCACCTGCAATATCAAAGTGCTTTTCCTTGTTATTTATAGGCGGCGGTTACTGCTTACCACCAGGTGGGCCGTCAGCTTATTTGTCTAGTTGTATAAAAAAAAAAGGGAAAGTGTTGGACGTGACGTCTCATTTATACAAGGTGTTACACAATAACCACAAAAAAAATATTTTTTTGAAAGTCACAACTCTAGTGACCGGCTGTTAATGGTTTTTTAAAACGAGGAGGTTCTCAATTCGGCCGGTATGTTTTTTTTTTTTTTTTTTTCTATGTATGTACACCGATTACGCCGAGATTACTGATCCGATTTACGTGATTCTTTTTTTGTTCGATGCGAAATAGCTGCCATTTGGTCCCATAAAATTTTTTTCAAAAACAGTTGGGTACTTTGGTTTTAAATAAAAAAAAACTGAAATTATGAAATCATCTACATAAGCGAAATTGCGAATTTTTGCTTTTCCAATGACTTTTTAGTGAAACGATACGATAGTAGGAAACAATATAAGTTGACTGTCACCCATCTAGCTTCGACCGTAGCAAGTTATCACTAAAAATTGTGAAAAAAAAATTTTAAACAAAAATTAAAACCAACTTCAAAAAACTGAAAAGGATGAAATAATTAAATTTAAGTAGGTATTCATCCCCTAGAAACATATTTTTGGAGTTGGTGCTAAGTGGTTTCCAAAAACAATATAAAGTAAAGCACCGACTCCAAAAATATGTTTCTAGGGGATGAATACCTACTTAAATTTAATTATTTCATCCTTTTCAGTTTAAACAACACAAACAAGCTGACGGCCCACCTGGTGGTAAGTGGGCTACTGCTACTATAGACACACACAAATCTAAATTTAAGTACAGTATATCTCTTTCTCGAAATATGTAATAGGAATTTGTTTAGAGCTGTCAACTAAATTTAGATAGATTTCATAGACAATTTTAGACGGCATATAAAATGCAGTGTTTAGAAAGCACCCCCGGTGCTTTCTAAACACTGCATTTTATTGCGATCATTAAGGTCGAAAATTGAACGCACGTTTCTAAATGTCAAATTATATGACAGCCATCCTTTTCGTATTCAAATTGAGAGAAAGAGATACACTGAACTTAAATTTAGACTTACCAATTGTGTTCTCCAGAACTAGGGATAATGTCATTCAACTGCTTTTAATGTAATCAATAATGCTTACTTTGGGCTAGATAATAGGTGAGTGTATGAATATTATTAATATTACTATTTATCTAATTTTATTTTTTTATAATCAATTTTCAGCGCTATACCTGTTCGGCGAAGAGACGCTAAGAAAGGCAGTGAACCTTTCCGTGTCCAGTTTGAGCCACAAGGAAGTGAACAGGGACCTGGTGTTCCGTCTTTTGGACACGCTCGCGGTGCACTTCAAGAAGGCCGCCGCGCTACGGAACCCTTCCTTCGACGCTAATTGAAGCTAACACCGGTGTCGTGATCTCGAATGACTTTGTAAGATTATGCTTTGCAGGAACTATGTAAAGTAGTGCCCGTTGTACATACAAACTAATTTATTTATATATTTTTTTACTCATTTTCTTTCAGTCAAAAACTCTACGTCTAATACCTGGAGCACGATGGTACATGACAAATAATCGCCTTCACCACGACTTAAAAATGAAAAGTGTCAGAGATAATAAAGGACTCAGTACTCACCTATTCTAAACGAATACAAAAACATCCCAATCAACTCGCACGAAATTTAATGAGCAAGCAACAAAATCTAACATTCCAAAGACTTAAAAGACGAGCTCCACAAGATCTGCTTTAGGCAAATGAAAAGAGAATAAATTACGGTCAACATATGGGCACATCACAGGATAGTGCACCATGCAAGTCAAATTTAAAAAAAACTTACTTAATTCCAGCTGAATGTCGAGAAGACAGCTCGCAGGATAAAATAGAGAAAGAAAAACACAGTTTTCTTTATATTGAAACTATAATTTTTATATGTGACTCGCAAAGGAGATGGTATTTTTTTTTATAGAAGTTGCATTTTTGGATAATAATCATAAAACTAACACATTTCCCTATACCTTTGACTGATTAATTAGTAATAATCATACAAATAACAAAGCCATTTAAGACAAAAACCTATATTGATAAAATTGATCGAAACAGCATCGAATCGTTAAAGAAATGATATCAAATACATTGCGTATATGACTTCTTTGATTTTACATTGCATTGAAAATTTATTGTAATACCTCTAAACGTTCGGCAAAATAGTGTGCAGCAACCCAATGGAAAGCAAGCGTATCAGGAATTGTGGTAATTGCAATTATACTCATCATCCACTCCCACTGCTGGGCGAAGGCCTCCCCCATGCTATTTTACTAGCAACTGACATTGTTAGAATCTGGAATTTATACAATCTGATATTTGTAGAATTTGACTTTAAAAGAACTTGGCGTTTGTAGAGTCATCTGACATTTTCAGAATCAGACATTAGTCGGCTTATCCAGCAAAATAATATTTTCGTATATGTTGTGATAATAAAGAGCAAATTATAATGAAAATAAAGGATTTTGTTAAATAAAAATAGTGTTGACGTGAAGATTGTTCATTTTAAAGTGATCGACAAACGCATGACAGTAATTTAAATAAAAAATCTATGAATAGTAGCTATTTCGATTACTCGCCAGTTATAACAGTATAAATGGTGACTGATGTTGCCATTATTGAGATAACAATTTTATTAAATTGTCTGTTCAATCATTTTTTGTTTCGTCTGGATAGCTAATTGCGAACTCACTTAAAATTTTAACATCTCCAATAAGGATGTCATAAATTATCATAACATACAAGTCTATCAAAACGAAGTACTTTTATTATATTTTTATTAACTCTTAGTATTCCTATACGTTTTGTGATAACTTCTTGCCAAATGAAGTCTAATTATACCATCGCGTAAAATTTTTTTTAGGAACAATTGCTTCTATGTAATTTGACTTTCAGTATTAAATACTAGTGATGCTACTTGAGGCTTGTTGTTAAAAGTTATTATCTTTGTTTAAAAATGTTTATTTACCCTAATTCGTTGACCTTTTGAATACCATGTTATATTTAGTGGTGTAAAACAATCATAGGATTTTTGTAGTTGTGTATTTGTGTGAGATAAAATTTACGCCTAATAATTTTATATGTTTATATTCAATGACATTCCATATTATAATGTTACCAAAGTTTAGATATAATATATTTAAAAATGTTAATTTATCCTTGCCTAAAATTATGTACCAATGATTCATTGTTCCAAAGTGTAAATGATTTTAGTAAATATGCAAATACTCATTGAACATGTGATAAATAAAAGCACTATATCCGTAAACCATCCAAACTGTTTTATTTCTTAATTCTAAAACATTAAATATCACAGAGCTCTTATATTTTACTGGATAACATCTATAGGAGAATAATGGTAATTTAATATCTATTATTGTCAGGGTCAAAGTATAAAAAATAACAATAATATCTATTTTAAAATATTCTTTATCTTTATGTCACATAAGTTTCTGTTTAAACGATATTTTGTACGAAAAACATGGCAATAATAATAAAGATAATTCTTTTACTTAACTTCTGCATGGACAATTTATTTAATCTGTCAAACTGACCAAATTTTCAAGAATAATTATCAGAATGACAGTTCTGTTTTTGTGGCTAAAACTAACCGTTGTTAAGCATTTCCATACGGAAGTCGCAGTAAAAGTTAACATCATATCACAAATTAAAACTATGAATTTTGCATTACAATATTGCTATAATGAATTGAATATCCATTTTAATTAAATTTATCATTGAGCAAATTTGTTTAAGCGATATGCAGCAGTAATAAAAATGTACTACAAATATCCTAATCACCTAAATGTTGTCATGTTTAGGAACACAAGATTAATTTTAATTTCTTATTAGACAGCAGTCAACAGTAAAATGTCATTCAAAATTGACTTTTATTACAAAGCAGTAAAGTACTATATAAAGTGTAAAGGTTGATTGATATACTATTTGCATTGTATAAAGTTTACATAAAATGAAAATTAAGTACATTTAAAGGTCAGAAATTCATTTTGAGGCTACAATGCCATTTGTCTGACAGATGTTATTGATTGTAACCTTGAAATGATTTTAGAATCAAACACAGATCACAATAGCAAATATATTGTGTATGATATATTGCTACTTCACAGATTAACATGTTTGTCACGTGTAGGTTCAACATAATGCCTATCTAAATCATTGTTAGTCCCAGAGATGTTTTGCAGGATTAATAATTAAGGCCACATAAGGTAAACGTTGTGTAAGACTTTAATTTCAATAAGCCATTTTTCTAATTCAGTCGTAACTACGTACGTAGGTAACTACGCAACTTGGGGCTCACCTGCTACTGCTAAATATAATAGTGAATCCGTAAAATGCTTTATTTCATATGATCCAATTGGGATGTTGCCTAAGTTTTAAATGTGAGTTATTTTTCACAAATTGGAAAAATATACGCTACTGTTACCCATAAAAACAATTCAATTTTAAAATATATGGGATATTGTTGAAGTTGCACTGATTTGAAAAATAAAAAATAGTCATATTTATTTTTTCAAAATTTATCAAAAATGTTAATGGTATTGGATTGCTGACATAAATAAAAACAACTATTAATATGACAACTATTAATAAAAACATATTTATTACATAGTTATTGTTAATTTTGTCAGTATGCCCATACATTTCTTAGTAATATGGGAACATGTGACGTCACCTGTTCCGTAGATTTTCTATGGAGCGTTTTTGGACGATGCGCGGCAACACATCAAACACACCACTATATCTGTGAAACTATTGATCTTAGACATACTATTTCTTTTGCAATATTTCTTTATGAGTTATAAACTTCTTATTTATGAAATAAAAAAAAAGTTGTCAACTACCCTATTACTGTTAGACTTTGAAGAGTTGTATCTTGTGGTTCCAATTACATCGTATAAAAAGTACTAAGATAGCTTATTAATAGAATTCCGAAAGTAGTAAAAAATTGTTTGTTCTGAAAGCATCAAGAGAGTTAAGACACCTTTTCGTGTGGAATCGGGATGTTGACTTGTATTCAAATAAAAATATACGAGTATTGGTAGCTTTTATAATATAAATTATGAAAACACAATTTACTGTATGCTATAGGAATATTAAAAATATTCAATAAACAAAATGCAGTTAAATTATTCTCGGGTCACGTGACACGAACGCCAGAGTGCATGATGTCACTTGTCGCTAAACATCGGACGCTGTCAAAAGTCTACGTTGTTCTGTTAATTATTCAAGTAATTTCTGAGGTTTCTAACTACATTTATCATTTATAGAATTCATCTATTGTCTCTACAACTACGAAAAACATAAATTACTTAGCAATTTACCAGTGTTTGGGAACAAGTGACGTCACAACGGTCACGTGACGTATTGGCGTTTTGGAGCAAGATTTGAAGCAAAGTTTTTTTTTACAATAATGATATCTGTTATTATTAGTTACTTATACACGACATGAAACAGTTATTCCCTAACTTGTCAACATGCCTATTCAACTTGTCCATCTGTAGCTACTTAGAATTGTCTAGTCTACGCCGAAAAGTTACAATTCCTGTCATACTCCGCGTTCTTATAATGCCCATGCCATGGAACCACAATGTCATGAGATGCCTGAATGACAGCTAGAAAGTCGACAAAAGTCATAAGTGCTGGCAACACCAATGGCTAAAAGTGTATCTGTCGCCGCCGTCTGGTTAAATCAGCTGCTTAACTGGACGGCTAGCCCGTTGATTAAACGCCTAGCCCGTTAGTAAATTGAACTAAACTCACATAACGTTTAACGACTTGGCGTATTGAATTGGCCGTCTTGTACTGAAAAGTTTTGGTTTGATTGGTAGGTGTAAGGTTATTTTTTATGACCACTTATAACCGACATCGTTTTGGTTCTAAGTGGTCATAAAAAATAACCTTGAACCTACCAATCACTCAAACCTGACCTGTCTAGGCGTCCAATTGAATAGCTAATTTAAACCAGACGGCTGACATAACGTTTAGCTATCTGGTTAAACGTTGCGCTCAATGAGTTGGCTAGTTGTACTTCGCCGTTTGATTGGATGCCGGCATTCAATCAACGGGCTAGGCGTCCAGTTAAGCGGCTGTTTTAATAAGACCGCTGTGACATCTACAATGAGGTAACAGTACTGAGTTGGTCGTCGTCGTCTGTCAGCTCCGGCAGCGGCTCCAAGTCCACGAAGTCGTCTTCCACGTTTTTGTCCGAGAAATTCAAGAACATCTGTATGACGTAAATAATTAAGTTACTTTATTTTAAATTTAAGTTATGTTAATTTATGCAACTTTCACCATGGTCATGGCCCAGGATGGGTCAAATAAATTTATAATCTCGATCTATACTCCGTGCTTCGGAAGGCACGTTGAGCCGTTGGTCCCGGTTGTGACTGCAATCGCCTTAGCCCACCAACCCGTATTGGGCCATCGTGGTGGTGTAATGGCCCAATAGCTCCACATGTGTTTCTCCCATGTAGGAAGGCTTGTGCCCAGCAGTGGGACGTATATAGGCGGGTGATGATTATATAATAGGAATTCGTATCCGAATGATTTACTCATTATAATTGTTTAAAAGAGTGCGCATACGAAAACGCATGAAAGAGAGGTACATATGAGAGAAAGGGACGGAAGACTGCGTTTGGATTGCGCCGAGTTAGCAGAATACAAAAACGTAACTAAGGCGTTTCTGATCAAAGAACAATAGCAGAAGGGGCTGACCTGGTCAAGCGAGCTCTGGTTGAGGGCGAAGTCTTCGATGTCGCCGCGGGCTTGTAGCTCCGCCATCAGCCGCAAGATGTCGCTGAGCCGCGTCGGGGCCTCCTTCTCATCCGCTGTTTGCGTATAACAGATAGTAATGTAAGAGGGTAGTTGACAATTTTTTTTATTTCTTAAATAGGAAATTTATAACTCGTAAAGAAATATTGCAAAAGAAATAGTATGTCTAAGATCAATAGTTTCACAGATACAGTGGTATGTTTGATATGTTGCGGCGCGTCGTCCAAAAACGCTCCATAGAAAATCTACGGAACAGTTGACGTCACATGTTCCCATATTACTAAGATATGTATGGGCAAACTGACAAAATTGATAATAACTATGTATTAAGAAATTAAGTATGTTTTTATTAATAGTTATTTTAATTGGTGTCTAATATCATAAATATTTTTGATAAATTTTGAAAAAAAAAAAAAATTTTTGTTATTTCCAAAACTTTACAAGTTCAACAATATTCCATATATTTTCCAAATTTGTGAAAAATAGCGCCATTTTCAAACTTAGGCAACATCCCAATTGGACATTCAGTTTATGCCGCTAAGTAAGGCGGCAATCAAACATACGGCCCACCTGGTGATGATACACCAGGGGTATCACTTGCGCCTCGCCGACCCTGTGGAAACCTTCCCACGGCTTTTTTGAAGAACCCTATGCTGTACTCGTTCGAGAACATTTGAGCAGAGAGATTATTCTGCTGCCTGAGGAGAAAGTTTCTCTGACTGAAATCGTACTGGTCGCCATCATTTTAGTTCCAACGAAGGATGAACTCCCAGCGGTGGAGAGCGGTATGATGATAGAAAGTTTCTCAGAACACATCCCATCAGAAACTCTCTGAGAGTGCTCTGATGAGCTTTTCGACCTTATCCCACCTTCCCCCTTCCTGCTCAGGAGCACGCGTGCCGGTCTTCGGAGTCATCAATTCACTGTCTCCACTTCAACATCGCTCACAAAGAAGTTAAGTCGTTTCTTAGTCGTACTTCCAGAACTTAGAATTCTTTGCCAGCACATGTGTTCCCTCCTTCCTATAACATGGGGTCCTTCAAGAGAGGCGTGAAAAAGCACCTTTCGGGCCGGCAAGGTGGAGGCGGTGCAATGTCTATTCTGCACTAGCTGTCTTCGCATATTGACTCTCCTTACCGCTTCACATCAGGTGGTGTTGGGTCAATTGGCGTGCTTTGTATAAAAAAAACGCGGGGTAAAGGGAAAATGTCACCAATTGGGATGTTGCCTAAGTTTGAATATGGCGCTATTTTTCATAATGTTATAAATGTTTGCAAACATTTTCCATCAGTGTAGGAGTACTTAAAACATTTAACAAACCTAACATTTGTTAGTAAACGTATTAGTGTTAGAAAATGTTTGTAAACATTTCTAAACAGCAGTGTGGCAGCACCTTAAGACATATACTACTATTTCTTTTGCAATATTTATTTATGAGTTATAAGCTTCTTATTTATGAAATAAAATAAAGTAGTCAACTAGTGACACAATGCCACAGAAGCATAATGCTGAGGCAGTACCTGTTGGCCTTGCACAAGGAAACTGTCTGTTAGTTTGTTGTCTGATTTTTAAGAAAATTATTTTATTATTATTATTTGTGTTATTGTTTTTACTTTGTATATTGTTGTCTTTGTGCTGGTGCCAATAATTGTTTTTCTTTCTTCTTTCTTTGTAACTACCCTCTTCCACCGTTAGTACTTACGCGTGGGCACGAGGAAGTGCAGCGCCGTGGCGTGCATGAGGCGTGGCGTGGCGCGCGGCCACGCTCCGCGCACGCGCGCCCACGCCTCGCGCACGCCCCGCGCTCCCCTCGCCCCGCCGCGGCACTCCACCACCACGCCGCCGCATCTGGACACAACAGTCGGTCTTACTGTATACAGTGTGTCTGGTCACCGGTGGCTGAGAATGTTACTTCTACTTGTCGGATAGACGACTGGCTAACCGTGGTATGTACCCCTAAACTTACAGCCAACTCAGTCAGTGATTCGAATCCCGGTAAGGCAGACGTTTGTATCATGAGTATGAGCATTTGTTCAGGAGTCATGGATGTTTCTTTAGTATATTTCTAATATGGTACGCCACTAAGGCCCTGTGTCTATAATAACTCTCTCTCAGAATTGCGTGTCTAGCAGTGCAGCAGTAGTGTCACCGTATGAAGTAGTGCAGCAGTAGTGCTACAGTATGTAGTAGTGCAGAAGTAACGTCACAGTTTCTAGCAGCGTGTGAAGCGCCCCCGGCGCAGCAGTGTCACAGTGTAGTGATGCCGTGGTATTGTCACAGTGTAGTGATGCCGCAGTATTGTCTCAGTTTAGTGGTGCCGCAGTAGTGCCACAGTATGTAGTAGTGCAGCAGTAATGTCACAGTGTAGTGAAGCAGTATTGTCACAGTGTATTAGTGTAGTAAAAGCGTCACAGTATGTAGTAGTGCAGCAGTAGCGTCACAGTATGTAGTAGTGCAGGAGTAGTGTCACAGTATGTAGTAGTGCAGCAGTAGCGTCACAGTATGTAGTAGTGCAGGAGTAGTGTCACAGTATGTAGTAGTGCAGCAGTAGTGTCACAGGGTGTAATAGTGCAGCAGTAGTGTCACAGGGTGTAATAGTGCAACAGTATTGTGACAGTGTAGTGGTGCAGCAGTAGTGTGACACAGTGTCTAGCTAGTAGTGTAGCAGTAGTGCCACAGTGTGTAGTAGTGCAGTAGGAGCGTCACAGGGTGTAATAGTGCAGCAGTATTGTGACAGTGTAGTGGTGCAGCAGTAGTGTGACACAGTGTCTAGCTAGTAGTGCAGCAGTAGTGCCACAGTGTGTAGTAGTGCAGTAGGAGCGTGACAGTGTAGTGGTGCAGCAGTATTGTGACAGTGTAGTGGTGCAGCAGTAGTGTGACACAGTGTCTAGCTAGTAGTGCAGCAGTAGTGCCACAGTGTGTAGTAGTGCAGTAGGAGCGTGACAGTGTAGTGGTGCAGCAGTAGTGTGACACAGTGTCTAGCTAGTAGTGCAGCAGTAGTGCCACAGTGTGTAGTAGTGCAGTAGGAGCGTGACAGTGTAGTGGTGCAGCAGTATTGTGACAGTGTAGTGGTGCAGCAGTAGTGTGACACAGTGTCTAGCTAGTAGTGCAGCAGTAGTGCCACAGTGTGTAGTAGTGCAGTAGGAGCGTGACAGTGTAGTGGTGCAGCAGTATTGTGACAGTGTAGTGGTGCAGCAGTAGTGTGACACAGTGTCTAGCTAGTAGTGCAGCAGTAGTGCCACAGTGTGTAGTAGTGCAGTAGGAGCGTGACAGTGTAGTGGTGCAGCAGTAGTGTGACACAGTGTCTAGCTAGTAGTGCAGCAGTAGTGCCACAGTGTGTAGTAGTGCAGTAGGAGCGTGACAGTGTAGTGGTGCAGCAGTATTGTGACAGTGTAGTGGTGCAGCAGTAGTGTGACACAGTGTCTAGCTAGTAGTGCAGCAGTAGTGCCACAGTGTGTAGTAGTGCAGTAGGAGCGTGACAGTGTAGTGGTGCAGCAGTAGTGTGAGAGTACCTGTGCAGCGCGTGGTGGAGCGGCGCGAGCGCGTGCAGGCGGCCGCGTCGTAGGAGCGCGAGGCGCGCGCGCGGCAGGCGGCGCGGCGGCGGCAGCGCGTGCGCGGCCAGCAGCGCGGCGCGTCGCTGCCCGCACGCCGCGCGCACGCCGCGCCACACGCACGCGCGCGCCACCGGGTCCATGCCGCTACAGACGGATGCAAACATATTGATTTCCCATACGATGTTGACTGGGCATGGACGGCATTTCATCTTAGGCCTCAGGATGACAACGCACCTGCAATATCAAGTGCTTTTCCTTGTTATTGCAGGTGTCTATAGGCGGCCGTCACCTTGTTTCTCATCTAGTTGTATAAAAAAATGGCTTCTCATACACCGTATGTACATCGATTACGCCGAGACTACTGATCCGATTTAAATGATCCTTTTTTTGTTCGATGCGGAATAGTTGCCATTTGGTCCCATAATTTTTTTCCCAAAATCAGTTGGGTAGTTTGATGTTTTAGGTATATAAAAAAAACTGAAATCATTAAGTCGTCTACGTATGCGAAATTAGCGGATTTTTTATTTCCTATGACTTTTTAGTGAAACGATACGATAGTAGGAAACAATATAAGTTGACGGTCATCCATCTAGTTTAGAACTTAAAAAGTTATCACTAAAAACTGTAAAAAAAATTTTAACCAAAAAATAAAACCGACTTGAAAAAACTGAAAAGGTTAAAATAATTAAATTTAAGTAGGTACCTACTCATCCCCTAGAAACATATTTTTTGGAATTGGTGCCAAGTTGTTTCCAATAACAATAGAAAATGAAGCACCGATTCCAAAAAGATCATAAAAGCAGGCAATTTTTCATAGCTATAGTTGAATTAAGTTGGAGAGTGGTGGGTGCGTGACCGTCCCATCAAGTACCTCAATCGCAACGGGGCGCTTGTACAGAAGTTAATGGTATGTGGTGTTCCACAGGGGTCCGTTCTTGGCCCGCTCCTGTGGAACATCGGGTACAATTGGGTGCTGCGCGGTGACCTGTTGGAGGGTGTCGGGCTCGTCTGCTATGCAGACGACACCTTGATCCTCGCCAGGGGTGCCGACTACACCGAAGCAGCGCGCCTCGCCACCGTTAGCGCCAAAATCTTAGTGGGGCACATAGAATGCCTAGGACTTAAGGTAGCCCTCGAAAAAACTAAGGCCCTCCTGTTCCACGGAGCCCGGCGTAGGCCACCAGGCGACGCACATCTTCGGGTCCACGGAGTGCGCATAGATATAAAACAGCATATGCGGTATCTTGACTTGAGCTCGACTCCAAATGGAACTTCGATGAAGATTTTCGCCGCCTTTCTCCCAAACTAGTCGGGACGGCGGCCGCTCTGAGTCGACTTCTTCCCATCTTGGGAGGCCCCAGTGTTTCGTGTCGCAAACTTTACACTGGGGTCGTCAGGTCGATGGCCCTTTACAGGTCAACGATCTGGGCGGACACCCTGTCGCCGCGCAACGCAGCCTTGTTACGCAGGGCCCAGCGTGTGATGGCCATCAAGGTCGCGCGCGGCTACCGCACTATCTCTGGTGACACCGCGTGCGCATTAGCGTGTACTCCTCCTTGGGACCTCGACGCCGAGGTGCTGGCCATAATTTATAGGCGCAGTGCTGAAGTGCAAGAAGAAGGCCTTAGTCCCCCGCTGGAATGGTTAGGCGATGGAAGGACAGAACTCAGATCCAGTTGCTGAGAGCGTGGCGCCGGCGAATGGAAAACCCAATCGCTGGCGTCCGAACCGTTGACGCCATCCGGCCCAACTTGGTTGCGTGGCTTTATAGAGGGCACGGCGCGCTTACCTTCCGGTTGACCCAGGTGCTGTCGGGACACGGGTGTTTCGGCAGCTACCTTTTCAAGATTGCCGGAAGGGAAACGAGCCCGCGCTGTTACGATTGTGGCTGCGACGAGGACACCGCGCAACACACGCTGGAGGTTTGTTCGGCGTGGTCGGCGCAGCGCGCTGTCTTCTCCGCAGTCATAGGAAGTGACCTCTCTCTGCCGACCGTCATCCAAAAGATGGTCGACAGCGTGATGTCTTGGCAGGCGGTCGCCGACTTTTGAGAGGATGTGGTGGCACAAAAGGAGGCTGGGGAAAGGGCCCGGGAGAATGATCCCCTGGCGAACCCGATCCGCCGAAAGAGGGCTTGGCCGGGCAAAGCGGCGCTACGCGCTTGCGCTGCAGCAGTCCCGACCGCCCTAGTCAGGGGTGCGGAGTGGTGGAGGGGGGCTCCGCCACTCACCCAAAAACAAAACACCCCGCAGTCGGTAGAAAAGTGCCGAGTACCCACGGTAGTTTTCAAAAAGGTTAGCCCGAAAAGACGACCACAGTGCGCGACCTGAGTTGTTTGCGATAAGCTTCCTCGGTTTCCCTCTGGGCACCCGTAAAGGGTTATTAGACGAAAAAAAAAAGTTGGAGAGTGGGTCTTTTATTAGTCTATTAGTTAATTTGTGGTCCTGTGGGCGTAGCTAGCCTCACCTGGTGGGTTCGTCCAGCAGTAGCAGAGGAGCGCGGCTCATGAGCGCGAGGCCGGTGCACAGCTTCCTGCGGTTGCCGCCGCTGAGGTCGCCACCCCTCGTGTCGCTGTACCGGCCCAGCTCCAGCGTCTGGATCGTGCGGTTTATCACCTGGAAACCAATTGGATCAGCAGGTGTGCACACCAAAACACAGTGGCCCTAGTTCTGGAGAACACGTCATCATCATCAGCCTATATACGTCCCACCGCTGGGCACAGGCCTTTCTACATGGAAGAAACACATGAGGAGCTTGGGCTATAACACCACCACGCTGGCCCAATGCGGGTTGGTGTGTTAAAGCGGTTGCTGTAACAACCGGGACCAACGGCTTAACGTGCCTTCCGAAGCAAGGAGGAGCTCGAGATTATAAATTTGATTGACCCATCCCGGGACCGACCATGGTGAAAGTTGCTTTGTTTTCGTGATCGAAACCATAACGCTCAAACCAGTACGCCACCGAGCTCCCCAACACATGCTAAGTTTAAATTTAAGTTCAGCGCATCTCTTTGTCTCAATATGAATACAAAAAGGATGGCTGTCATATTATTTGACATTTAATACTCAATACTCAATCATTTATTGCAACCAGTTAAACATAATTATACAGATCAGATTATGGACCCTGTTGGGCTTCGCAATGGGTAGAGGAGAGGACGACGTCGTACTCATTTAACAATTACCAATTCTTTAAACTTATTTGTGTACATGCATTTGTGTAATAAAATAGAGATAAATATAAATAGATACTCTTCATTTTAATTTATTTTGTCGTTTAGGTACTCTTGGAGATTGTAATAGCATTTATGTAATAAAATTTCTTTTAAGCATTTTATAAATATTTTATCGTGTTTTTCTTGACGTAATCTATCTGGTAGTTTGTTATAGATCTTGGTAGACATATTATTGGTGCTAGATTTAGCCAAGCAGATGGAGCGATCAGCTTATTTTTATGCCTCATAGAATATTGTGTAGGTACATCCTCACTCCTCATATAAAACTCACTATATTTCCCGACAAATTTGCAAATCTCAAATTTAAAAAACATGCGTTCAATTTTCGACTTTAACGTGATAAAATGCAGTGTTTAGGAGGCACCTCCGTACATGCCGTCTAAAATTATTTATTGTTCCTTTGAAATCTGTCTAAACTTAGTTGACAGCTCTAAACGAATTGTTGCCTGATCTTTTTCTGTTACATATTGCGAGAAAGAGATATACTGTACTTAAATTTAAACTTAGAGTGTGTCTCCAGAATTAGACCCAGTGTGGGCTGGGAAAAGGTGGCCGAAAAGTTTATTTATTTAAAGACTCACACCAGACTTCGGTGTTCCCTACACCTTATAATCTGAATTCCTTCATAGTTGGATTAAATAGGCACCTTCTGGGTAAGCTGGCTACATCGCCGACCCCCTCTCAACTTCTCTCGGAGAAAGAGTGGAATCAAGAGCAAGCCCATTTTAATAACAAAAAATAGATTAAGAATTTGCATAAAGAAATGTCAACAGTATATTACTTCTTTCTCGTCGGTGATTCCCCTGAGCTGGCAGTATATGGAGAGTGTTTCCCGCACCGTCAGCAGAGGATCGATGGCGTCCGTTTGGGGACAGTAGCCTGTGGATTAATAATTAACTTTTGACTTTTGGGCAAATGTTTAACAGCGTTAAGAAATATTTGGATTTCGAAGAGTATCATGAACAAAGTTACTAATGTGTGACTGGAGTATCATGAACAAAGTTACTAATTTGTGACTGGAGTATCATGAACAAAGTTACTAATTTGTGACTGGAGTAACATGAGCAAACACACTAATGTGTGACGGGAGATTGCTCCCGCTCATATTGATGAGCAAATTAACTAATGTGTGACTGGAGTAACACTAGCAAACTTACAAATGTGTGACTGGAGTAACATGAACAAACTTACTAATGTGTGACTGGGGTAACATGAGCAAACTTACTAATGTGTGACTGGGGTAACATGAGCAAACTTACTAATGTGTGACTGGGGTAACATGAGCAAACTTACTAATGTGTGAGTGGAGTAACATGAACAAACTTACTAATGTGTGAGTGGAGTAACATGAACAAACTTACTAATGTGTGACGGGAGTATCT
This sequence comes from Nymphula nitidulata, assembly GCA_947347705.1. Taxonomy (NCBI): domain Eukaryota; kingdom Metazoa; phylum Arthropoda; class Insecta; order Lepidoptera; family Crambidae; genus Nymphula; species Nymphula nitidulata. Next base: position 17,467,350 of record OX374636.1, read on the forward strand.
TATCTTATCTTATAGTGGGGCCATGACTAAGTCACAGTGCACTTCGACCCATTGGGATCTTTTGTGCCTCCCCTGCGTTTACTCTTCCTGTGACCAGAATATAGATGCCTTACTATATCTTTAGGCAGAAAGAGCCTGTAGTCTTCTGGCTTTGGATATGCCACTTCCAGAAGACTCATTCTGGTTCTAGCCAGGGCATCACAATGACACAAGAGATGCATCATTGATTCCTGGCATTCATCACATGCTAGACAAAGTTGTGTTCGGGAGAGTTGCATTTTATGTAGCATGTGGTTAGTAGCAAAATGCTCTGTGAGCGCCCCAATCAAGAAGCGAACTTTTGTTCTACCGTTTGCATAGATGTATTTACTCCATCCTTCTACCTCCGGGACGGGAGTAACATGAGCAAACTTTCTAATGTGTGATGGGAGTAACATTAGCAAACTAAGTGTGACCTGGTAACATAACTTACTGATGAGGCCTCGGCAGAGTTGTGTCCGGCTGACCCTCTGTCCTTGGATGTAGAGGCGGCCGCCGGAGGGCCGCAGCTGTCCTGTGAGCATCGCGAACGTCGTCGACTTGCCCGCGCCATTCTCGCCCAGCAGTGTCGTGCACTGTACCGTACAATACAATAGTTAATTGGGATGTTGCCTAAGTCTGAATATGGCGCTATTTTTCATAAATTCGGAAAATATACGCGAATGTTACCCATAAAAACAATTAATAATTAAAACATAAGAAATATTTTTGAAGTTATACTGTTTTGAAAAAAAATATGGTCACTATTTTTTATCAAAAATAATAATGATATTAGATTGCTGACTTCAATTAAAACAACTATTATTATGACAACTATTAATAAAAACATACTTAATACATAGTTATAATTCATTTTGTCAGTGGTGCAACCGGTGTAAATTCAGACATGACAGACAGATAGAGACTATGACATTACTTAATTATTATATTTTTTGTGATAGTTGTAAGAATGTGTTTTTTTTGACGATTTAAAAATGCTTCTTTGTGGCCTATTTTAATAAAATATTTTTTTCTTTCTTTTATTCTTTCTATGCCCATACATTTCTTAGTAAAAAGAGAACATGTGACGTCACCTGTTCCGTAGATTTTCTATGGAGCGTTTTTGGACGACGCGCCGCAACATATCAAACATACCAATATATTTGCGAAACTATTTATCTTAGACATACTATTTCTTTTGCAATATTTCTTTAAGAGTTATAAACTTCTTATTTATGAAATAAAAAAAAGTTGTCAACTACCCTATTGAACTAAACTCACTTGACGTTAACGACTTGGCGTATTGAAAGGGTCGTCTTGTACCGAAGAGTTTTGATTTGATTGGTAGGTTCAAAAATTTTTTTATGACTACTTATAACTGACATAGTTTTGGTTATATGTAGTCTAAGTTGTCATAAAAAAAGTCTTATATCGACCAATTATTGAAACAATCACATAGAAGCTTTTCGATTTAAACTAACTGTCTAGGCTTCCAATTGAATGCCTAATTTAACCAGGCGCCTGACATGACGTTCAGCCATTTGGTTAAACGTTGCGCTCAATGACTTGACTAGTTGTACTTCAGCTGTTTCGTTGGATGCCGACGTTCAATCAACGGGCTAGGCGTCCACCAGTTAAGCGGCTTAATATACACAATAATACGCAGACCAATCATTCAACACAATTTGGGAAACTATTCAACAATCAGATGCCAGTTCATTATTATTTGCGTCGCCCACTTTCTATTTTAAGTTACTGAATTTATTATCTATAAATATTGTTGTTCAGTTTAACTACGTGTTCGACTTCGTGGGATATAACTGTAGCAACACATTCACCGAAATCAGATTTGTAGCGCCAACTGGAAGTCAGACGTTACTACGTCACACCTATGGTTACCAAGACGACGGAGTTGTTGATTGTCACTTGCCTAAAATAATTCGTGGTAACTCTGTGTTTGCAATTTGCGTATTTTAATTAAATTCATAAAAGTTTTAAGTTCTGTTTCTTTTGTATCAAAGTTCATTAAATATCTTCTGTTACGAGTCAGTCAAAATTAGATCACAATAGCATAGTAAAGTCAGTACTTACAAGTAGAATAACGAAGTACTACATAACCAAACCAATGTCTAAGACGTCAACGTATGACTCACATATGCCGGGCACATAACAAAATCCTAATGTTTAAAATTAAATTAAGACAACATTTTCATGATTGGCCTTAAGATTAAATAATACATACCTGTCCAGGTGGCAGACCCAACGTGAGCGGACGTAAGGCGACCTTATGCGGCGGGTACACCTTGGTGAGCCCCACGCACGCCGCCACGTCACAGTTGCCTGGAACCATACGACGGACAGAGTTCTTCTTGCCTTCCGTGTCCACATATCCTGGGAAAACATATATTATAGTTAGGACATATAGGTAACTGGGCACATAATCGTGATCCAGCACGAAGGACCAAAAACTATTTTTTCTGTGTATATAGTAATTAAAATGTAATACTAGAAAATTTTCACGTATTGAGGCGGGAATCGAAGCCGCAACCTTTCGCAATCCGGGCGACTGCTTTAACCAACTGAGCCACCCAGGTATTGGGATATCCCTGTGAAATTCTTTTAGTCTATCTGTATTTGCGTTTTATGGGCTAACGTCCACCCTACAATGTCGAAATGTTCTATTTCAACATCCGAAACGAGTAATTTGACATTTTAATAACTAAGTAATTTTTCAAACAATTATAATACCTAATGTTAAAATCAAAAATTGAGAATATTTGAAAGCACTGCCCCAACTTAACCGAATCGTAGGTATTTGTAAAAATACTCGAATATAGCTATTTTATAAGCTTACCCAGAGTATTTTTCGGTACTCACAGCTCACAGCGCACCGGTCGCTAATAGCGTGTAAGTACAACCAATATTTGGATGTCTGGAAATGATTTTAAATGATTGCGAATGCTTCGAGGGGTTATACCTGCGTTGATGTTGCCGATGGTGTGGAGCCGCAGCGGGGCGTCGCGCGCGTCGCGGGCGTCGGGCGTCAGGGCGTCGACGACGCGGCGTCGCTCCGCGGCGACGTCGGGATCCTCGGGCTCGCTCTCCGGGATTGACTCCGAACTTAATCTACGGGTGTGTTTATACACAATGAGTTCCCTCATTTCGGTGCGTACTTTAAGAAGTTTTCATAAAAACTTTTAAGTCGAAACTATTAAAACAAACAATCCGATTCTTACAAAACTTGCCACGCATAAGCAAGTCGGGCTTGTCCAAAAAGTTATCAAAGGATTTTTCCTAATAATAAAGAAATTATTCGCGAATTTTGGTTTGTATGTAAAATTAAAATTAGCGCTCGTAGCACCTTGGACGCTATTCATGCGTTGGTACCGTAGCCAAAAGACGCTCGTAGCACCTTGGTACCACACATGCGTTGATACCGTAGCGTATATACGCTCGTAGCACCTTGGACGCTATTCATGCGTTGGTACCGTAGCCAAAAGACGCTCGTAGCACCTTGGTACCACTCATGCGTTGATACCGTAGCGTATATACGCTCGTAGCACCTTGGACGCTATTCACGCGTTGGTACCGTAGCCAAAAGACGCTCGTAGCACCTTGGTACCACTCATGCGTTGATACCGTAGCGTATATACGCTCGTAGCACCTTGGACGCTATTCATGCGTTGGTACCGTAGCCAAAAGACGCTCGTAGCACCTTGGTACCACTCATGCGTTGATACCGTAGCGTATATACGCTCGTAGCACCTTGGACGCTATTCATGCGTTGGTACCGTAGCCAAAAGACGCTCGTAGCACCTTGGTACCACACATGCGTTGATACCGTAGCGTATATACGCTCGTAGCACCTTGGCAGTACCGTTGCTTTCTTTATAAAAGTAAAAATAAAATATAATGTTGACAGCAAAGAAAACGATTCCCTTGCTCTCAAAATATTTATTCACGATGACCCTTACTCACTGAGCTTCCGTAGGTCGGGTAATGTAATGTGATTAAACACATTTTAATCCACTCTTATTTTTTAAATAGAAGTAGATATAGCAAGACATTCGCTAGTTTAGAAGACTGAATATAACTTGTTGAGTCCGTCCAAAAAGTCTAATTTACTATCCCACAAACAAGTGTTAGGTAGGCCCGTATGTAGGGTCGTCTGGGTAGGTACCACCGCGTTTCTTATTTCAACCGTGAAACAGTTAACTGGGTTTCGGATTAAAAGTAAAGGTAGCCAGTGTAATTACTGGGCATTTCATTCTTAGGCCTCAGGATGATAACACACCAAGTGATTTTCCTTGTTATTGCAGGTGTCTATAACTAGACGATGGTAACCACTTACCACCAGGTGGGCCGTCAGCTTGTTTGACATCTAGTTGTTTAAAAAAGTGTTACACCTTCATTTTATTTTTGACACAATAATAAATGTTTGAAAGCTACAAAAACTTCTTAGTAATTTTTCTAATATTACAGCTATCACTCACTTAACCAGCAGAAACTCAAAGTACTGGTACTCTATGGCCAGATTGAGTAGGAACAGGGCAGTCCCCACCAGCACCAGGTATATGTAATGGTAGACCACCAGGTCAGATGAAAACGGGTCCTTGTAGGTGTCCATGCCGAACCGAGACAATACCTGGGGATAATAAATTGGTATGACTTATGTTAGGAGATCAGTGGCATTGTGGTTCGGGTGCTCTGGTTTCGATTACGAAAACAAAGTCACTTTCGCCATGACCAATCCAGGGATGGATCTGTCAAAATATGTAATCTCGAGCTTCTCACATTTGTAAAGGCCTGTGCCCAGCAGAGGGACGAATATAGGTTGGTGATGATCACTAAAGGAAATATGCCGACGTTTTTGATTAGGTTTAGGTGTAAAGAATTTTTTCGCATAAAGACATTACATTGTTACATGAGAACATAAATAATTAACAGATTAAAAACTGTTCGTGCTTACAAAAGCAAAATAAGTTTTTTGTTGTTGTTTAAGTTACAATTTAAACATTAAAAAATAATCATTAAAATACATTATATTTCGTTGCTTCATTCGAAGATATAGACATAACCAGGTAGTACTCTTATCCTACAAGGCAACGTCGCTTATTAAGAGTATTTAAACTGATTTCCGGTCCGTGCCGGAACTAAGAGTATTTAAAAATTTCTTATTTTTACACACAGGAAATAAGGAAATTTACAATTTTAAAAGTACATTTTTGAGTAGCCGTTACTCGTTACCCGCGCTCCGATGTCACCTCATTCTTTTGTCAAGCGAGGCAACGTTCGTACCCTCTCTCTTGCGTATCAAATATTAGTTTTTTAGTGAGTTATTTTTAAATTTTTAATTTCTTTTACTCAAACGTACCAAGTTGTGATAATATCTAATAGAAAAAAAAGAAGAGAGTATAGTAATACTACGAGGAACAATCGGAAGATTGAAGAATAAGCCGCCGCCAAGTCATAGTGTATTCAGATACCCCCGACTTAGGAAAAACGAGTGAGTATATCAACTTAATGTGGCCTTTTTTCCTACGACTAAACTTCGGTTTATTCGAAACAATAAGACCTCGAAAGTTGGCCGTGAGTCAAATTCGAGGCTCGACCGTGAGTCGAATCTTATCAACTGAATGTGGCATTTTTCTGCGGTTTAACCAAGTGTTAAACAAAACAGTAAGACCTCGAAAGTTGGCCGTGAGTCAAATTCGAGGCTCGACCGTGAGTCGATCATTTGATGGCCCAGACCATCCGTGCCCACCCGCCGTGGATGCCCACCTGCCGTGGATGCCCACACGCCGTGGATGCCCACCTGCCGTGGATGCCCACCCGCCGTGGATGCCCACCTGCCGTGGATGCCCACCCGTCGTGGATGCTCACACGCCGTGGATGCCGAGCCTCGTGGGGCCGACGAGACCGCCGACCTCACCTCGGCCACGCGGCCGGTCGCCCGAGCCAGCCACGCTGCCCGCCGGTCGCCCGAGCGAGCCACGCGGTCGAGGTCGCCCGAACCATCCACGCGGCCGGTCGCCCGAGCCAAAGTCACGGCCGCCGGTGTGGAGGACCACGTTCCTTACCTAAGCCCGGCGAACCTGGCAGGCTCTCCGCGGCCGTGATCCTACAGTCATCACCAGCCTACATACGCCCCCCTGCTGGACACGGGCCTTCACACACATGAGGAGTTTGTCACACTGCCCCATGGCGGGTTGGTGGTTTCAAGCGGTTGCAGGAACCACCGGGACCAACGGCTTAACGTGCCTCCGAAGCATGGGGGTACTCGAGATTACAAACTTTTGATTGGCCCCTCCCAGCATCGACTTTGGCGAAAGTTGCTTTGTTTTCATAATCGAAATCAAAGCGCTCTTCGAAATTTCGCAGTATTGACCCAATACTTATTAAACCAGATTTTATGTCAAGATGGCTGCTACTGCTTTTGGTTAATGCCATAGTATATCCTATGGTATAAAGAAAAACGAAACCCAACAATGGCTCGAAAATCCAAGGAACCAAGCCATAATAATTGAAAATAAAAAACTCTTCAATAACTGCCATATCCGCCCCCAGGTTTCAATAAAGTTCTCCTGCCCTACCCGGTCCGGAGCGACCAGGGGGGGCCACGACCAGGGCCGAGCGCCTCCGCCACAGCCACCGCGGCCGGCGCCCGCCGCCCGCCGCCCGCCGCCACACGCGCCGGCTCGCTGCCCGCCAGCCACGTGCCCAGCAGCGACGCTACCGCAGGTACACGCCGCCAGATTGATAATATGTATTTTACTATTGCTGGGCAACATTCACTCAATACACAAGTACTAGAGTGAATTCACGACGGGTCCCTATACCTTTGTCGACACGAGTCGAACAATTTTCGACACCAAAATGTAGTCCGTTAGAAACGGAGCTGATGCAGGTAGCTTATGAACTGTAACATTGGGGACGATATCGCTATGCGAGTCCCGTGATAATCAGTACATTTCGAACATATTCTTGGCACCGTCCCCGAACAAAAAATTGATAAATTTGTCCTAAACAAAGAGTTTTATCAAATTTGGAAGTGACTAGAAAAAGAAAGTGATTGACTAGAAAAATCATATCTTTTATGTATTGATAGCAAAACATAATCGCAAAATATTTAATATTTGCCATTAGAAAAGGAATATCGCGAATTCTCACGTATGATTTTAACGGAATACATCACGGATTATCGATAGGTCCAAGAATATTTTGAAAAGTAAGGACAGAATTGATTATTCTTTTCCATTCACGCGGATTTACCTCTGTCATCTATCTAGATGTTATTTTGTGTATAGGGACCGATTTAGAAAAATTGGAAAAAATGTACGCTGCACTGTACCAAGTCCTAGAATATCTAGTTTCATAATAACTAACGATAAAAGGGACATACAACCGCAACACATTTGTATTTTGTAAGGTTTTGTCATTGACACATGTAGACATGACATTGTCACTATCCGGAAAGAAACGCAATACTATATATAACACAGTTGGTCAATAAAAAATTGCCCGTGCTATTCGTATATTCGCGCACTTGGCGCAGGCTGCTCTGCCATACGATAACTACGGATGGTTTTATATAAAAAGTTTCGAGAAACTAAAACATTCAGCGCTTAAAAATATTCATATCTCTGTCGCCTCATGTTGTATTATATTATATAGGTCTTCAAGCTAGGTCATAACTATTAGTCATTGTGATACAAAAACTAAGTTACCTGTTTTTTACTGACACATCACGCTCAGACTGAGGAATGGTGTCACAAGCTAATTGCGAATAGACGTTGGAAATATACTGAATAAGTAAGAGTTTCACGTAAATCATTTAGAGCTGTTAGCAGTGTCTTTCGGTACTAAATTTAAGCGTAAAATAACTATTCTTAATTTTTTTTAACATAATTATAAATGTGTGAAAAACAGATATTGCTGTCTATTGTTCCCGCCACGGGACGTGAAATTTTTCTAATTTTGATATTTTTCTATGTAAATAAAAATCACTGTGCTATACATTACGTATTGATAATACCGCCACAGCTATTTCACGCAATTTAAATAGTTAATGTTTAACTATTATTATGTTTATTTATATAATAAATACTATTTATTGCACTTTAGATGTACTTACACAGGAAGTTACATGTAATAGGAAGTTTGCAAGGGTGGACTTATCTCTAAAAGAGATCTCTTCCAGCCAACCCATTTAGTATATTTCTAATATTTATTTACATATTATTATTTCTCCGTTATCTAGTATCCTTAACACAAGCTCTTAATGATGCTTACTTTGGGCTAGATAATAGGTGTGAGGGTACCAATATAATTATTTGGCAATGGTAAAGAGCATAACATCTACTTGTTCGCATCTTTCTTTATCACTTAGGATAACACTGAAGCAGTCTTTAAATGTGGAAAACATAATTCAAAACTGGAATTGTCTCGAGAGGATTTTCAAACGAAAGTACAAAAAATCGAGTACCCGAAGGAGGCCTGCCCCTACACGGGTCAAAGTCTAGAGAAAATCATAGCTGATAAATCATCGGGAATTTCAATATTCCCTTACTGACCCTCACATCCTTGGATTACATTTCCGAATAAAATGCTTCTGACTGTGAAAATAATGAGTGTTTGTTGACTCAGGCCTGTAGAGCAAGCACCGGGCCGGCTTACAGTTGTCCCGGCAGGCCGCACACACAGACAGTATCATGTCTCTTTTAAGTTGTAATGATAATTTTGTAGACCAGTCCTCCAGTCCTGGACCCATAGTGCCCCTTTTGCTCCATACTCAAACCAAGCACGCGGTTCCAATATTTTTAACCTACCGTACACATGCTGTTGCTAACTGAAAGATAGGTACCACACCGGAGACACATACTGTTTCTTTAATAGATCACAAACTATTCTAACAAAATATCACTAAAATATAATTAAGGATATTGTAACAGAAGTAAAACAGGTACCCAAATATAAAATTTTGTGCACAGCACATAAATTACAAACTTTTCACATATTATATTGAATGTCAACTTCTTCAAAACCTATATGGGTAATATTTATTTATAAAGAAAAGCCCTGTATATGCTCGGCTAAAACTTTAAAGGATCAGGACCCTTTAAGAATTCTTTCAAGGAACAGATAAACTGAAAGTTGAGGTCAAATGTTATTAAATAATTTGTTTATTCCAGACAAGCACTCAAAGCTGCCACTTGCCGTTGCATTGGCCGTTGGATCAAACACGCCCTGGCGAGTGCGGCGTTGACGCGGAGACGTACGGAGCTTATAGCAGCCGCCATGTCTGCCGCCACCGAGGCAGGACGTCTCAGTGACGTCACTGCCACCGAGGCGTGCCTTTACCAGTGTCGTCAACGGCCACCGACGAGACCGGTGTCTTAGTGAAGTCTTCCGCCGCCGAGGCGGTCCTTTACCAGTGACGTCATCCGTCAACGCCAAGGCGGGCGTACCAGTGAATGTATCGCGGTAGCCAATATGAGTAATAAAACATTGATTTGATTAAATGTAGTTTGATTAAATATACGTATTAACTTTATTTAACAAATTCCTTATCTTGATAATAAGAATATAGCAAAACTCTTTCATTGACGTCTCTGAACATCTACCTGGTTATGTCTATATCTTCGAATGAAGCAACGAAATATAATATATGATCAAACGAACTTACCAAGTGAAGTTCGATCCATATTATATGAGTTGCTTCATTCGAAGATATAGACACCCGCCCCACCCTAAATTACCCAGAGAGTTTTGCTTAGGCTCTCTGAAAAAATGAGGTGACATCGGAGCGCGGGTAACGAGTAACGGCTAGTCAAAAATGTACTTTTAAAATTGTAAATTTCCTTATTTCCTGTGTGTAAAAATAAGAAATTTTTAAATACTCTTAGTTCCGGCACGGACCGGAAATCAGTTTAAATACTCTTAATAAGCGACGTTGCCTTGTAGGATAAGAGTACTACCTGGTTATGTCTATATCTTCGAATGAAGCAACTCATATAATATGGATCGAACTTCACTTGGTAAGTTCGTTTGATCATATATTATAATAGTGAAACTACTGTTGTGTATATATTTTTATAGATATTGGGCCTAATTCTGGGAACACACTTTAATTCTAAATTTAAGACCAGTATATCTCTTTCTCGCAGTCATAAGTCGCTAAGTCATAGAAAAAAGATAGCAGGAATCTGTTTAGAGCTGTCACTTAAATTTAGATAGATTTCATAGAAACCATACACAATTTTAGACGGCATGTACGGAGGTGCCTCCTAAACACTGCATTTTATCACGTTCAATAAGGTCGAAAATTGAACGTACATTTCTAAATGTCAAATTATATGACAGCTATCCTTTTCGCATTCCTTTTGATAGAAAGAAATGCATTGAACTTAAATTTAGACTTAGCATGTGTTCATCAGAATTAGGGCCATTGCCTTTTTATAATAACTTTACCAAAATACATCAGGAACCTTTACGTGTGTCTCTTGAACACCGAAACAAAGTTTCATCACAATATGATGAAAGCTTTCGGAAGGCATAGATAACAAATATACAAAAATTGACATCTATTTATATTGGTAGAAGATAACTGTCAAATTTGGCAGTGGTCCTTTTAACACGGTCCAGGGGGATGTTCAACTGACCTGAGCTTGTATGGTGTTCTTGGCTATCTCCAGGAGTCCATCTCCAAGCGCAAATTGCGGCGCCAGCATAAACACCTTGTGAAGAACCCAGCGAGCGTTGTCTGTGGTCTGCATACATATGTCATTTGAAGTCAGATAAAGTAGAAATGACATGAAATGTCGGCATCTTTTCCGTTGGCATAATGTATTTATTCCTAATATACTTTGGCATATTGTTGTATTTCATAATATTACTTTGGCATACTTAATTATTTTTTTGCATAATATTATTATTATTTTGGCATAAGTATAATTTAGACTAATGTAACCATTATCACAATTTGCATAATGGTTTTAGGCATAATGTAAAGTCGCATAATAGTATTTTAGCATACAGTTTCAAATTATCAATGTAATAAATTGCTATAAATTTAGCCTCGACACGGCCGTGTTAGGTTAGAAATCTAAGATTTCGTGGTTATTTTTTTTTACTTCTGGTTGGTATAGGTACCTATAAAATGTTCATGCCTGTATTCACTATGGTTTTGTATTAATATGCCTTTTTCCAAGTATGGTTTGTACATTATGCTTAAATATGATTATGCCAATGATAATTATGAATTATGCCTAAATTGTTATGCTGAAATACTATTATGCGTAAGTATATGTAGCAATAATTACATTATACCAATAAATATGATGCCTAACAATTTTATGCAATTAATAGCAATGCAATTGTAGCTCGCTTTTATCTCCACCCTTGTCATCACTTATTATTAGGCCAAGAACAAAATTAAGAATTTAAAAAGGACGTCTCAAACTAAAAGGTCTCCTGGGTAGCAAGTGCTGAGATATGTGGTACATTCTAGGTGGTAGACCCGTATGTAGGGTCGTCTGGGTAGGTACCACCGCATTTCTTATTTCAGCCGTGAAACAGTTTTCTGTGTTTCAGATTGAAGGGAAAGGTAGCCAGTGTAATTACTGGGCATTGACGGCATTTCATCTAAGGCCTCAGGATGACAACGCACCTGCAATATCAAGTGATTTCCCCTTGTTATTGCAGGTGTCTATAGGCGGCGGTAACCGCCGCATTAGGTGGGCCGTCAGCTGCTTCCTCATCTAGTTGTTTAAAAAAAAGTGTTTGGCGCAATTTCTTAGTGTCAGCGAATATTTTTATTACAATAATTAAAAATTGTGTCGGAGCGAACTATGTGTTATAAAATTAGTGAAACCATGAGTTTGTGTTGACGTGCAACTAAAAGATAATTAGAATAAAAGTGATTAGTTTTTTTTGTGGTTATCCACAAGAAGCATCTTAAGGAGTCTGTCATCATTCGCGTCAAATACTCCCATTAAAATGTGTTACGCCAGCATTTTAAATAAATGAAGAAAAACAAAAATACTGAAGACATGGCTGTATGGGCATTAGTACCCTTTGCCTTCCCTTTATAGGGAGAAATAAAAAAATAAAAATAAAAAATTCGTCACCTCAGACTCAGAGATGAGGTCCAGTATGAGCAGCACGGTGAGGCCGCCGAGGCCGACGAACGCGTTGCCGCAGAACAGCATCATGTTGGCCACGCTCGCCTCGCTGAACGCCTTCTCTAGCACGTGCATCAGAGCCCCGCACGCGTACCTAGTGGTTGACGAGGCTTATGAGTCGATGGTACCCATTCTGTTGTGTCCTCAGAGAAACTCCGTCAAGTCGCAGAATACCCCCGGGGGACTTATGGCAATTAAAAACCAGTCATGTCTGGAATCTGCGACTTAACAAGTAAATTAAAAATAAGTAAATGAATTTCAATCGGGAAAAAACAAATTAGATATAAAGCAGAAAAAAAGATTATTTAGTGCGAAGATATGACAAAAAAAATACGGTAAAAAAAATTTAGGTAATTTGTGGTCGGCAAAGCGCAAGTGATGCCGCTGGTGTTGCAAGCTTCCATAGGCTACGGTAACCGGTAACCGCTTACCATCATCATCAGATGGCCCTTAGGCTTGATTGACACCTAAGTGATTTAAACAATGTTTTTTTTAAATCGATGTTTTAGTTAGCCGTTACCCAATCCACGACGATAGAGATATGAGTGACTCAGCGGGAATAAAAAAAAATAGCAATCGCGCGTGTAAAAAGTACATCGATATTATTTTATTATAAATAACTTCTTCGAAGAAGTAATTTGAAAATTAATTTAGCATCTTCACGATTGACAATATTATTACTAGGTGGTAGACCCGTACGTAGGGTCGTAATAATAAAACTAGAACTTACCCATACAACAGTATGAGCAGACATATAGCAGGCAGGTTGTTCCTGGCGACGAACACGGGGAAGTGGAACGCCTCCATCAGTATGGCAGTGATCACCATATTTATGGCTATTACCTGCAATAAACAAGCAGTTGACACCATCAGATAATCAAACTATTATAAAGAGCCCTCTGAAGAACTTTTTTTATCTTATCCCATCTTCTCCATTCCTACTCAGTGCCGGTCTTTGAAGTCAGAAATTCATTGTTTCCGTCTCAACGTTACGCACAAAGAAGTTTAGTAACTCGTTTCCAAAACCTGGATTTCTTTGCCAGCAAATGTGAACCCTACTTCCCACAACATGGGTTTCTTCTAAACAGACGTGAAAAGACACCTCATAGGCTACAACAGTGCCGCATATGGACTCTTCTTACCGCTGGAGCCGCTATCAGCATAGGCAGCACTCACCACGACGTCGCACCTTCCGCATGACGTCACACTCACCATGGCTTCCATTCATTATGACCTCCCATTCCCCATGACCATGATGTCCCACTCTCCATGACATCCTCCGTCTCGTGACGTTTCATTCATCATGGGGTCGCATTCACTTAGCGTCGCACTTACCATGCCATTCATAATAGTGTCCCCTGCCAATGACGTCACTCAGCATGACGTTCCACAGCAGCGCGACGGCCCAGTAGAGCGCGGGGCTGGGCCCACACAGCAGCGTGAGCCTCGTCTGCTACCAATGACGTCACTCACCATGACATCCCACAGCAGCGCGACGGCCCAGTAGAGCGCGGGGCTGGGCCCACACAGCAGCGTGAGCCTCGTCTGCTACCAATGACGTCACTCACCATGACGTCCCACAGCAGCGCGACGGCCCAGTAGAGCGCGGGGCTGGGCCCACACAGCAGCGTGAGCCTCGTCTGCTACCAATGACGTCACTCACCATGACGTCCCACAGCAGCGCGACGGCCCAGTAGAGCGCGGGGCTGGGCCCACACAGCAGCGTGAGCCTCGTCTGCTACCAATGACGTCACTCACCATGACATCCCACAGCAGCGCGACGGCCCAGTAGAGCGCGGGGCTGGGCCCACACAGCAGCGTGAGCCTCGTCTGCTACCAATGACGTCACTCACCATGACGTCCCACAGCAGCGCGACGGCCCAGTAGAGCGCGGGGCTGGGCCCACACAGCAGCGTGAGCCTCGTCTGCTACCAATGACGTCACTCACCATGACGTCCCACAGCAGCGCGACGGCCCAGTAGAGCGCGGGGCTGGGCCCACACAGCAGCGTGAGCCTCGTCTGCTACCAATGACGTCACTCACCATGACGTCCCACAGCAGCGCGACGGCCCAGTAGAGCGCGGGGCTGGGCCCACACAGCAGCGTGAGCCTCGTCTGCTACCAATGACGTCACTCACCATGACGTCCCACAGCAGCGCGACGGCCCAGTAGAGCGCGGGGCTGGGCCCACACAGCAGCGTGAGCCTCGTCTGCTACCAATGACGTCACTCACCATGACGTCCCACAGCAGCGCGACGGCCCAGTAGAGCGCGGGGCTGGGCCCACACAGCAGCGTGAGCCTCTTCTCCTGACGGCGGCGGCTGCCCACCAGGTAGACGCTGCCGCCGGCCGCCACCAGGCAGTACGCCACCAGAACTAGACCAGATATGCCGGCGTCCGCCACGTGTTGGTACCTGTGACGTCAACATCTTGTCACTTGGGCATTCACGTCATCATCAACTACCTAACGATAGTACACTCCCCACTGCTGGACTCAGACCTTCTTCAAAGGAGAAACACAGGAGTTTGAAAGGGAGGAGCTCTCCCATTCATGTCATACTTATTTGCAATTAGGTACTCAGTCTGTAAACAAACAGACGAATTATAGGCGGCAGTTTCTTACGTCAGAGAAACACGTGAGGAGATTGGGCCATAACACCACCACGCTGGCCCAATGCGGATTGGTGGGTTAAAGCGGTACGACCGGGACCAACGGCATACTTGCCTTCCGAAGCACGGAGGAGCTCGAGATTATAAATTTGATTGACCCATCCAGGGACCGACCATGGCGAAAGTTGCTTTGTTTTTGTAATCGAAACCAGTGCGCTCAAACCACTACACCACTGAGCTCCTCAAATTGGACAAAGTATCATAACATTATTCTAGTTTTGTGAAACAAGTGTGTGTTGACGGAGAATATGGAAAATAGTTGATAGGAAAATTCTCAACAGCTGTAAAACCAAGTAAATCAACTTAGCATCTATTATACTCAACAAATTGTGTGTACTGTCATTGTGTACTTGAGGGAGATTTCTGACTGCAGAAACAATAAAATGACACCTTTCACTGGGCTGCCTTCAAGTCGTTGCCTTTACTTTTAAACGAGGAATTTTTAAAAAGTATCTAATCCGGCTACCATCCCGAGAGCCCCTTATAACCAAGAACTCTTAAAGCATACATTTTATCCATCCATCAACATTCTTTCTTTTATTAAACTTCCAAAGGCTAATAAGATTTTCGTCAACCAACAAAAACTCACACGGTATCCTTGCTAATCTGCTCTTTGGATATCTTCATGGGGTGCGAGTATGTAGTAATGGTGGCAGCACTGTTCCCCGTGACGGCCCTCAGTATGGCGGTGTTGGCGGCGCTGAGGAAGGCGGGGAGGGCGTGGTGGCCCTTGTTGTTGTACCATGATACTATGTGGGTTATGTTGTTTCTTAACACCGAGGTAAAGCCTCCGTACCTGGCAAAACAATCAACATAAAATATGGGTGCAAATAGAAATAATAAACCACTGAACAGATTTAAATGAAATTTAGCATAGGAGTAGATTACATCCTGATCGGCAGAGCCGTGGGCGGGTACTATTGTTACAATAATATTGAGAAAAACATTAAAGTACGAATTTAATGTTAAAAAGTAAAGAAAGTAATGTAGGTCGGTATAGTTATACATATACATATTAGTAAAAACCAAGGTAGACAGGAAAAACTTGATCCGTTAGTTATATAAATCTGTCAAGTGGCGTTATCCCTCAGGGGAACTATGACAATAGAAAAATTAATTGTTTCTGTATTCTGATACTTGAGCTGGAGTAGAGGGCAAATGCATAAAATAACGCAACAGTTCTATTACGGTGGTAGTCAAAAACAACGCCTATCACTGAGGTATTTTTATTTTCGTGTTTTTTTCTTGATTATACAACCAAATAAGAAGAAAATATTACATTATAAAATTGAAAATTTTAGGTAACCTCCGGCCTCATTAGTCATCTATCTAACACCATCTCATTGAGACTATTCTTATGAGCCCAAACACGCTAAATCTGCTGTAAGTTTGTGAAGAATTGAACATCACTCAGACTATTTGACGGTACAGGATCAGCTCCAGGTTAGCATGTCTTGGACATACCACCGAAGTAACAGTAAATCAAAACAATTGGATCTATAAAACTTAGCAAAACTCTTTTGTCAAGTAGGAAATTAGCTGATAGTCATACAGCGCCTGAACTGATCTTCATAAATTATAGCTAAGAACCATTATGATCACGACAGCTTTCAAACAAAGAAATCGAACCAAAATTGATCTATTCGTTTAGGAGCTACGATTCCACAGACAGATAAACAGAATCACATACATCAAACTTATAAAACCCCTCTTTTTCGGGGGTTAAAAATAAAACAAATACCTCCGTAATCGGCGTTGATTTTCTTACCGCCATAATAGGACTGTTTGCGTTATAATATATGACAAATTAAAATAAAATAAAAATGGCTTGACATTTTTAATAAACTGATAAGTTAGACTCACCTCTTCTCTATGTAAGACTGCTGAGTGTTCACGAGCCAGTCGTTGAGAGCGGCCACGTCTGGCAACACCATTGTCTCTGGTAAGGATGCGTTTTTCATCATGTGGCAAATTTGTCTACTTTCCCCGCACTCGCAGGTAGGTGTGTCCTTCGGGAAGATATACAATGATTATTTACTTCAGAAAAAAAAATCCAAGTGAGTTTTAACACTATGACTTGGATACAC
This sequence comes from Nymphula nitidulata, assembly GCA_947347705.1. NCBI lineage: Eukaryota > Metazoa > Arthropoda > Insecta > Lepidoptera > Crambidae > Nymphula > Nymphula nitidulata. Next base: position 17,484,307 of record OX374636.1, read on the forward strand.
TTAAAAGTTTGGCCCGTATATGAGTCGTCGAGATAGGTATTAGGTAGGGGTAGGTACCAGTGTCTTTTATAATTATTGCGGGCGTCAAATATTTCGCTGTTTCAGATTGAAGGGAAACGTAGCCAGTGTGATTACTGTGCTAGGACGGCGTTTCATCTTAGTCTAGTTAGTTTAATCAAGTAATTTTCCCTTGTTATTGCAGGTGTCTATAGGCGGTGGTAACCGCTTACCACCAGGTGGGCCGTCAGCTCGTTTGTTATCTAGTTGTATAGTATAAAAAAACCACGGAGGCGGCTTTAGAACGAAATCAATAAAAAATCGCAGCCTGCCTGTAACCCATGGCATATTTACCTGTTCAGTCCAATTCCTCGCGTTCTTGTTCACAATGAGGGCTCGCATCACTCGCTCGGCGAATGTCGGGTCTTGGTGGCTGGAGTATACCGATGGATTGGGCCTGTGTACACATTGTCTACAGGTTAAGCTTAAATTATGAGCGAATTTCATACACACTGTCAAGTCGAACTGTTTTTATAGTAACATTTATCTACCAGTCATTGAAGTTTCACAACGCGATGCGATGTTTGGTTTGTATAGACAGTTAGAAATTCCTCTTGCTCAACATTAAAACTGTTTTTCGATCCTCTGACCGACAAATATTTAGACTAGCCTGACCAATATTTTCGACTTGACAATAAGGAATATTTGAATAATATTAAAATCTTATGATTAATGGTTAATTGTTGGTGGTATTCAGCTTTTGTTTGTTAACTTAAATAAATGGAGAAAAAATCTATCTATCTAACAAGGTAAGTGTCTGTTGTCTTACACGATGTAGTCAGTGGCGGCGTAGAGCGTCGGCCACAGCGGCAGCGACCGCTCGTTGTCGGCGGGCGGCCGCACCAGGGAGAAGGCCATGGCTAGGGCCACGAACGCCGCGGGCACGCACGCCAGCACCACCCACAACCATCTGGACACAGCCACATACCACACATAACCACAGAATAACTTAAAGTCAGAAGGTTCACTAGAAAAGTAGGTAGTTAAACTAGAAAAAAAATATATATAAATAAGGATAAAGTAAACAAAATTTCGAAATAGGTACCGTATTTAAATATTACTAACCAATAATTACAACTATTTTAAGGAAGTAGGTAAATTCAAAATAAATGAGCAGCTGACGCTACTCGTGAAATCGCGCTAACTTGGACCTGACTGTCGTCAATAGGTCCTCACGGTACAGGCTAGCCTAGTGTGAGGACCACAGGTAATCCAGTGAAACAACCCTATGTACAACTGTACAACAACGTTTTATGTCTCTAATGTAATTTAGTTTGAAGGATGTCTGATATGTTGTTGTGAAATAAATATTTTTTCATTTTTCATTTCATTTCACTCTCGAACAAAAGTCTAGTTTAGGTGTAAGAATTTGCCTACTCTTACGTTGGTTACCTGCTTGGCTGCTTGCACGCGAAATTGAAACTTATCATGTGACACGAGCGTTCATATTCCTTTGGGCACCGCTGACTCGCAACCAGTTTAGCGGAAAGAGCATATGGTTCTCACTCGTCGATTTATTATATTTAAGAACGCGCGACGCGGCGAGCCGTGAACCGAACGGCAGCCTCCTGCCATACACCTGCCCGATAGGTGCGCCGGCTAAATATACCTAAACTGACATTACAGCCGTATCATATAAGTAGCTTTCATGAAAAAACTCATCCGAAACTTCTGAGAGGAACGGAATACTTCAATACGAAACACGGAGCCGATCATAAACCTGAATATTATAAGTAATAAACATTTCGATTTTGAACTTTTCATTTAAACTAATAGAAAACATTTGTGAAGAAGCTAGTATCCATGAAACAAACTCTTAACATGCTGACTTTGAGCGAAATAATAGGCGTAAGTGAACGAATATTATTATTAAATTTGTGAAGATATAGGTTTCCTTATCACATCATCACCAGTCTACATCCATCCCACTGCTGGACACAGTTTTTTTTTTTATACAACTAGATGACAAACAAGCCGACGGCCCACCTGATGGTAAGCGGTTACCGCCGCCTATAGACACCTGCAATAACAAGGAAATGTCACTTGATATTGCAGGTGCGTTGTCATCCTGGGGCCTAGGATGAAATGTCGTCCATGCCCAGTAATTGCACTGGCTACCTTTCCCTTCAATCCGAAACACAGCGAACTGTTTCACGGCTGAAATAAGAAAGGCGGTGGTACCTACCCAGACGACCCTACATACGGGTCTACCACCTAGTAAAGTTGTTATTGCAGCCGCTTTAACGCACCAACCCACATTGGGCCAGCATTGTGGTGTTATGGCCCAAAAAGTCCTCATGTGTCTCTCTCATGTAGGAAGGCCTGTGCCCAGCAGTGGGACGTATACAGTGTGTTACAAAAGTCAGAAATAAAGTTTATGGGGATGGTTGCGTTCCTTGTCAATATAGATAGACCTCTGAAAGTTTGACACCTTTATTGAGACAAATTTTAATTTATTATTTATTTATTCTTTTTATTGTACACGAAAACAACTTAAAACAAATGTCACACCTGCTCGTGACAATCCTAAAATGCGTACCTGCTATCGCGTATCGTACGACACACTACAGTTATAGTCAATGAATCATCATCATCAGCCGATATACGTCCCACTGCGGGGCACAGGCCTTCCTACATGGGAGAAACACATGAGGAGTTTGGGCCATAACTCCTCCAACACGCTGGCTCAATGCGGGTTGGTGGGTTAAAGCGGTTCCAGTAACAACCGGGACCAACGACTTAACGTGCCATCCGAAGCACAGAGGAGCTCAAGATTATAAATTGTGATTGATCCACCCAGAGACCGACTATAGCGAAAGTTGCTTTGCTTTCGTGATCGAAACCAGAGCGCTGAAACCATTACGCTACCGAGCTCGTCAATGAATGTTATGATTGAATTCCTTGTGATGACATATACCCCCCTGGTATAGGCAGGTGATGATGATAGGAACACGTCACCTGTCCCTGGTGTAGTGCATGTATCTGGTGTGGAGCAGGGCGCGCGCCTGCCGCCACCACGAGCCCGCCAGCGGGCCGGCACCTCGCACCAGCGGCGACGACTCCGCCCCGCTGCTGCCAGATGACGCGCTCTTGCACGATGTCTCCGGGAGCTCGTCGGGACCTGACGAATAGCAATAGGGTATTTGACAAAAGTTTATTAAAGGAGATGAGATAAAATCAGGTAAAATCTCCCTTCCTCTTTCTGTCAACCGTGAAACAGTGCGCTGTGTTTCGGATTGAAGGAAAAGGTAGCCAGTGAAATTATTGGGCATGGAAGGCATTTCATTTTAGGCCTCAGGATGACAACGCACCTGCAATACCATGTGATTTTTTTGTTGTTATTGCAGGTGTCTATAGGCGGTGGTTACCACTTACCACCAGGTGGGCCGTTAGCTTGTTTGTCATCTAGTTGCATAAAAACAAAATTAAAACAAAAACATCTAAGATAAGTTAACGTACACTTGGTAACCTTTTTTATTTTTTTCCTTACAAGAACCAATAGATAACATACTATAATCATCATCAACTCCTCACCATATTCAACCCCCTGTGAAGGCTCGTCAGCTTGCTGGCAGATGTTGTAGAGCACCTGTTCTAAGCTGCTGCAATCCAGCCAGTACTTGCGGAAGCCCAGGACCGACTGTTTGGCCTCCATCATCGTGCATAGCTGGAGGAAGCTATGGAACAAATTGGCGTTGTAATGACTCCAACTAAGCAACTAAGGCTAGATAAGCAAGAGATTGGCGAATTCAAGATGTTTTCAATCGAAAGAATCAAAGTTGTCAAAATACACAATCACACAATCCACCATACAGTCGAAATTCTCTCAAAAAAATTGAGATGTTTTCGATCACAAAACAAAGAAAAATGAAAAATGAATGAAGGATGAATGAAGGTCATTTGGGGTTAGCGCAATATACAGGGTGGTGCCGTCAATGCGTCAATAAATTTAAACATGGCCTATATTAGTTCATAGAATCGCTGTGTTTCGGATTGAAGGGAAAGGTAGCCAGTGTGGGCATGGACGGCATTTCATCTTAGGCCTCAGGATGACAACGCACCTGCAATATCAAGTGCTTTTCCTTGTTATTGCAGGTGTCTATAGGCGGCGGTAACCGCTTACCACCAGGTGGGCCGTCAGCTTGTTTGTCATCTAGTAGTATAAAAAAAAAAAAAATAGAAATGGTTTGCCACTTTCAAGAATATCGTATTTCTTTGATAATTTCATGACATTTGTATGAAATAATGCTGGCACGTTACATTATTCCATACAAATGTCATGAAATTATCAAATGAGTACGATATTTTTGAAAGTGGCAAACCATTTCTATGGACTAATATAGGCCATGTTCAAATTTATTGTTGCATTGATTATAGAGAAGTATAATACAAAAAGTTTAAAATCTTTCAAAACTTACTTGTTATTCAATCCGTTGGAGTCAAAAAACGGCAGAATCAATTCCACCTCCTGCACGCTGACTTCATTCAGAGTGGCGTTCCCTACGACCTCCTTGGCAGCTGTGAGCAGTTGCTTGGCCCTCTCCTCTATTGAAGGGTCAGGGTCTTCCCCAAGAAGCACCTCGGGGTACATAGCAGACAGGACGTACCCTTGTCCGAGGGTGCGTTTGATTTCGATGGGAGATCCGGTCGTGTGGACTTGACCCTATTACAGAATTGTATATTAGACAGTTTTTCAGGTGCAACTGGCAGAAATAATTTTGATATTGCTGTGGCCAAATCGGGCTGGAGATTTTAATGTATAACAATTACTAATCGAAATGTAATAAGACAAAATAAAGGATATAATAATTGTATTTATGAGTGAAATGAACAACATTGGTTTCATTTGAGTTATTGGTGCACTTATGAAATATTATTAAATACATTCATTTTTCTGTCAGATCTAATCGGCGCTCGATGGCGCTGAGGTGAATCTGAGGAGCTTGGTTTGAGCGCTCTGGTTTCAATTACGAAAACAAAGCCATGGTCGCTCCCGGGATGGGTCAATCAAATTTATAATCTCGAGCTCCTCCGTGCTTCGGAAGGCACGTTAAGCCGTTGATCACGGTTGTTATAGGAACCGCTTTAACCGACTAACCCGCATTGGGTCAGCGTGGTGGTGTTATGGCCGAGGCTCCTCATGTGTTTCTCCCATGTAGGAAGGCCTATGCCCAGTAATGGGACGTATATAGGCTGATGATGATAATCTAATCGGCACTGCGGTCAGACTAGCAACTAGCCTATTTCATAGTGTACGTACAACATTAGGAATGTTGAACTATGCCAATATCATTATTTAAAGATTTAATTCTTTGGCAAGATAGTGGTCTAATTGTTACGTAAGAGACATGTTCGTACCTTATGCATGATAACCAGCTGATCGCTGAGCAGTTCGGCTTCGTCCAGATGGTGGGTACATAGCAGTATGGTGCGCTCTTTGCGAAGCTTCAATATCATGGACCAGATTTCCCTGTTAATATTGAATATCTCTAAATGTCGTTTATCCGATTTCCAATAAATATTTATTTGCCAAATATAAATTAAGGGCTCTATGTTTAGAGAGGAAAATTAAAATTTCTTGTTAAAAACAACCATTTACAATGTGTAGCCACAGAATACTAAATAGGGACAGAAGTTTCTCTCCGCTCTTGTGCAGAACCGATCGGTATGGAGATCTTTGGGGGAGGCCTATGCCCAGCAGTGGGCGTCTCTCGGCTGAAATGATGATGATATCGATGACTACTTTGACCTTCATAAAGGATTTGCGTTAAATAGTATATGTTGCATTCAGATATCCATTCATATTGGGCCAGATTCTAGGTAACACACGACACACTTAATCTACATAATATATGAGCAATACATGTACGCAAAAAAAAGAGTTTTAGGATGGGATGCGAATCCGCGATCTTAATCGATGCCGGTGGTGAGCTCGTTTAAAGCGGCCACTGAGGACCAGGTCACCCACGGTCACTGGCCTCCTGACGGCGGAATAGACTGTGACGGTGGGCTCTTTCCCTGGGTCGCTGTACTCCTGGCGGCGGGCTCGACGCCGGGTGGACTCGAACAGGGCCTCGATCGCGCTAATTTACATAGTATTTACCAAAGCAAATGTGAACCGTCCCGCACAATTTGTGTTGCGGGAAACATTTAAACAGTCAGCAATTAGGTTTTTTTTTTCGGAACATACGTTGATATCTTTGATGATAATTATATCACATATTTATTAAGTTCAAATAACATCAACTAATAAAATAAAAACTTTCTAAATAAAGTAAATCTATCGATCGGTTTTTGACAGCACCTAGATAGAAAGACGTTACTATGGCAACCATCTACTATGGAACGTATTTTCCGCTGTCGGTCGCACGTTTTTGATTAAGTTATAATAAAACTTGTTGGATAGCGGAAAATACGTTCTCATAGATGGTTGCGATAGTAACGTCTTTGTAGGTATCTAGGTGTTGTCAAAAACCGATCGATACATTTACTCAATTTCGAAAGTTTTTATTTTATTAATTTTTGTAATTTCAACTTAATAAAGATGTAATATAATTATAATCAAAGAAATCAACGTATGCTTCGAAAAAACAGCTAATTGGTAGCCGTTTAAATGTTTCGCGCATCACAAATTGAGCGGAACGTTAAGTTATGGTTTAGCTTTGGTAAATACATTATAAATTAGCGCGATCGAGGCCCTGGTCACTGACCTCCTGGCGGCGGGCTCGACTACGTCACTGACCTCCTAGCGGCGGGGTCGACGCCGGCGGTGGGCTCGTCGAGGGTGACCAGGTGTGGCTGCCCCACGAAGGCCAGCGCCACACACAGCCGCCGCCGCGTGCCGCCCGACAGCCGCCCCACCGGCTCGTCGCTCACCGCACCCAGAGACAGCACGTCCAGGATGCTGGGGAACAGAACAAACGTTACGTATATTGAGCCTTTGAGAAACCAAACTAATTTCTTGACCGCCGTCCATATATATAGCTAAATTATGAATCACAAAAAGAATTTGTTTGAGCGAATATTTTGTTACAAAACTGGCGTAACTTTGTGAAACAAGGGTTTGTGTGGACGTTCAATATGAAAAGGTAAACCATAGTAATTAACGCTACCTTGGTGTTAAAAGCGATGAAAGCTTAATTGTGGTTATCCATCTCATCGAAGTAGCACCTTCAACAGCATGGAGACTGTCTTCATAGAATTGGTACCACTCTCCCAAGGTACATCACTGGTTACACCTGCCACATACCTGGTGACGTGGTCGTCGGTGCCGGCCGCCAGCCTCGCGTACAGCGTGAGGTGTTCGCGCGGCGTGAGCTCGTGGTGGAGCACGTCGCGCTGCGGGCAGGCGCCCAGCGACGTGCGCGCGCGCCGCGGGGACCGGAACGTCACGTAGCCGGCCGACGGACGCAGCGACCCGGTCAGGATGTTGCTGCAACCAAACACCGACGGCTCAACATGGAGACTTGCAATACAGAAACAAAATTATTTTACAGTCCATTTCTCGGTCAATGAAACCCAATCGATTGTTCAGTTTAGCCATTGATTACATTATCAAAGGAAATTAAATCGTTATTTTAAATTTTATTTCACAAGATGGCGGCATCCTGATTGTTTTCTTTTTTTTATGCAACTAAATGATAAACAAGCTGACTACTACTACTACTACTACTAGACACCTACAATAACAAGGGAAAATCAATTGAAATTGCAGGTAACTTGTCATCCTGAAGCCTAAGATGAAATACCGTCCATGCCCAGTAATTACACTGGCTACCTTTCCCTTCAATCCGAAACGCAGCGAACTGTTTCACGGCTGAAATAAGAAAGGCGGTGGTACCTACTCAGACGACCCTACATACGGGTATACCACCTAGTAATAATTATTTAATAGGTACATAATAGCATAATTATTTTAAAAAAATATACATATTGCCTATTGGGTATAAGGATGCCAAAAATGTCAACGGACCCATCTGAGGTTCAACTGTGACCACAGCGACGATTACATCATCTACTGATTTAGATGAAATTTGGCAACTGGCTAAAATGCTACGAGTGTCTGGGCCGCTTACCATACCAATACCAAGTGATATTTTTCTTGTTACTTACCACCAGGTGGGCCGTCCGCAAGTTGTATAAAAACCATCAGGTAACCACTTACCATCAGGGGGTCGTATGCCTATTGACCACCTATATTGTGTAAAAAAAATCTACTCACATGAGCGTAGTCTTCCCAGCACCGTTGTGCCCCAGCAGGGTTGTTATCTGTCCCTTATGCAGCTCTACAGAGACATTGTCCAAGGCCACCTTCTCCTTGGATGTTCCCTGATGGTAGATCTTGGTCACGTTGACGATGCTCACGCCAGCCTTCTCATCGGCGCTGACGCAGTGGGTGATGCAGCTTTGTAAGGTTTTAAAACCTATAAAAAGGAGATGTGATGTAGCATGTTCAGATAATTCTAAGCGAACTATACTAGGACACTTGTTTGATTAATGAACAGAAAATCTTACCAAAGTAATAATCGATGAGCCACCCAATGAGGAAATATATGGCTGCATCAATAAGCATCATGATGGCGCCGAGGCCAATGCTGACGTCATCGTAGTCGGTAGGCGTGTCCCACAGGTGGCCCCAGCCGGCGCCCGCGCCCATCGCCTCGAACCGTGCGATGTGCAGGAACGAGTAGCACAGAGATGACGACATGAACAGGCACTGTGTAATGTAAAATTGGGATTGTCATGAATCATAGATAAACTCTTTAGTACTTTTTTTTATATCACTAAGGTGACTGGTAACTGTAGGCTGGAGCCTGTCTGTGTGTACATTTTAAAGTAGGAAGAAGTGGGAACCAAAAAACCACGTCTTCACTCTACTACTACTACTCTAATTATAAAAAAAGACATATAAAAAACAAGAAAGTGGCAAAAAACTACGTACAAAAATATAAAAAACCATTACAAAAAGGCTGATTAGCTATCAACAACAGTGGCAATCAAGCATACGGCCCACCTGATGGTAAGCGGTTACCGTAGCCTTTGGTCGCTTGTAACACCAGGGGTATCACTTGCGTGTTGCCGACCCTGTAAAAACCTTTTCACGCCTTTTTTGGAGAAACCCATGCTGTACAGATACTCTTTCGAGAAAACCTCTGCCTCTCATTCGACAACCTGAACGTACGTGGGAGAAACTTACTTACTTAATTATCATGGGTGGTAAATAAGTGTACAGCTGACCTGATCCTCTTATTCTCAACAGAACACATTCAAATTGATCTCTGGCCATCTCAGTCACCATCGAAACTAAGCAGTATTAACATAAGTGTTATTTAGCTGTGATCTTCTGTAAGCTATACCCGTTGGGTAATCAAGATTAAAGTGGTAGATACCGCTCCACCCTACCACTCTTAAAATTATATACTTAAAATTCTAGATTCTTTACACTAATCAATACAAAACAGCAACTCCACTTACCACGAGGATCTTGGAAGTCTTGGAGATGACAGCCTCCAAGGAGAGAATGAGGACGATAGGCATGAACGACACGAGGTAGGCGATGGCGGTGCACACAGACGCGAAGCTTGCTCGCTTGAATAGCTTCGACATCATGTAGCTGACACAAACATAGTAATAAAACAATTGTAAGACCACTAAATAGTAAGTACTCGATTTAATGTTAAGTAAAAGAAACTATTTCAAAACATTTATTAAGGATCAAGCTAACGTGGAAACAAGACTGGTTTTACATAAGTAGGTAATTAGTAGACGCTGTGGCCAGTTTGAAGAAAGTATGCAAAAACAGTAGGAGTCATTTATATAACAGAGTACCCAGTCACAGATTCAATAAATTGAAGAATCACGCTCTATCCTAAGAACTTTATGTGACTTTTATTAAAATAATCATAACATTTTTAATTTTATTACGGCCTAATTAATTATTATTGTAAGTATTTCGTTACGAATATTTTTTTTTATACAACCAGATGACAAACAAGTTGACGGCCCACCTGATGGTAAACGGTTACCGCCGCCTATAGACACCTGCAATAACAAGGAAAAATCACTTGATATTGCAGGTGCTTTGTCATGCTGGGGCCCTAAGATGAAATGCCGACCTACCTTTCCCTTCAATCCGTAACACAGCGAACTGTTTCACGGCTGAAATAAGAAAGGCGGTGGTACCTACCCAGACGACCCTACATACGGGTCTACCACCTAGTAAAAACATATAACTTACCAAAAGCTGAGCACGGCTAGCCCAAAGATGAGGAGCAGCCCAAAGACCAGCGTGTAGTCGGTCCTGGGCAGCACTTGGCCGGCCGCCAGCACGGCCGTCTGCGCCGCCGCCGTCAACGCCAGCTCCACGCAAGACCACACGGCCCACGACAGCGTGTTGTATGACAAGTTCACGCCCATCACGCCCAGTAACTGCGCACGAAAGTTTTTTAAGCGCTTTTACGCCGTGCAGCTTCTCGGACAAACTTTCGAACGATATGAACAATCCGATTCTTGAATGACGTGGTCGCTTACTAAGGTCGCATAACGAGCTATGTTAAGTGTTTCTCTGCGAGATAGAATCAGAAGTGATGAGAACCGTAAGAGAACCAAAGTCACTGACACTACTTAGCTCATAGGAATGGTAAGTTGAAGTGGCAGTGGGCAGGGCACATATCACGCAGAACATACGGCCAGTGGGGCGATAAAGTTCTAAAATGGCAACCACTTACAGGAACGCGCAAAGTAGGACGGCCTCCCACGAGGCAGGGTCGCGAGGAGCCGTTGGATGCAAGCTATCTACAGCGTTTTTTCAATACTTCGCTTAATATTCATGCTTTTTTAATTAGACTCAATTTTATTTTTCCTCCTCTCCAAATTTTGACTGATCATTAAAGTATTTAATTAAGTATTACAAAGATCAAAATATAATTCTCATTCCCTTTTTTCCGACATTCGATATTAGGAGTTTATAAATGGTTTTATTTCGACTTACCATAGTGTTTCCGGATTCGATGTCAGCTACAATGAACCTGACGACCGAAGCAACCGTGAACAGAAGAGAGAAGAAGAATGCTACGATCAGAGCTTGGGACTCGTATAGCGACGTCTGGAAGCTGGACAACAGGAGAAATGAGAAATTAGAAGAGGTATCAAAGTTTTTGGTTTTAGGTTTGTATCAAACGCTTCTTAAATATTGGTAGAGCAAAAAGATATGCGACGCACGACGAAGCACAGAGTAGCAAGAGATTAACCCGTCAAGCATTAGATTCCAGACAATTGATTTTGTTATACAACTAGATGACATACCTGCTGATGGCCCACCTGGTGGTAAGCGGTTACCGCCGCCTATAAACACCTGCAATAACAAGGAACACCCACTTGATATTACAGGTGCATTGTCATCCTGAGGCCTAAGATAAAATGCCGTTCATGCCCAGTAGTTAAACTCCCTTCCCCTTCAATCCGAAACACAGCAAACTGTTTCAAGCCTTTTTCAATTGGCATAGACCTTCAGAGGTATAACGCCGCTTGACAGGTTAATTACCCCACTCTCTAGTCTCTACTCCACCACCTGATGAGAAGCGGTAAAAGAAAAATGTCCATATACGACAGGTCCTTAGCGGCCCATAAGCCTACTAGAAATACAGTTTGGGGCACAACAGCAATACTTACAAATCTTTCCTGTAGCAAGGGTAGGGCATCTGCTGCGTGTAGACCGCCCAGCGGTGGTCGCTGGTTCGGACATCCCGGGCCTGCCTGGTGGAGCCCGAGGTGTTGGCGGCCAGCTGTATCACCGCCGTGTCCACCAGGTCCTGCAGCTGCACGAAGCCGCGGAAGTAGCGCATGTTCTCCAGGAAATTAGCCTCCGGCCCGGGGATCCAGAGGCTAGGAATACCAGACGCATTCAGTTTTTAATAAACAACTAGATGACAAGCGAGCTGACGGCCCGCCTGGTACACCTGCAATGACTCGGAAATAATCACATAAGTTATTGTAGGTGCGTTGTCATCCTGAGGCCTAAGATGTAATGCCTTCCATTCCCAGTGGGTCAATTCTGCTATTTATTTTCCTAAACGGAACGGCTGCAGTTCGGTATCGTTACTAATGCGGTTTTAATACAAAAAGGTATTCCACTAATATTGCATATAAAGCCGGAACGTTAACAAAACGCTCTCGGTTGGTTCAACTTCGGCTGAATAATCATTAGCAATGTTGCAAGAAACAAATATAATTTAACTTAGTGAGCTGTCAGTTGATAACTTTTGGCAGTTCAACCAAAAAAGTATCGACACGTTTTGGCTGCCACAAATGGCAAATATTTTGCAGAATACAAAACAATGATTGAACCGAATGGTTCGCGTTACGTGTTTGTTACTAGAATACCAAACTGATGCGTTTCGACTACGTTTTGATTGCGTTGAGTTAGCAGCATACAAAAACGTAACTAAAGCGTTTCTGATTTGTTTCAGATCAAAATACAAAAGCAGAATTGGGGGCAGTAATCACACTGATAACACGGACTACCTTTCCGTTCAATCCATCACACTGAACTGTTGTACGGCCGAAATAGGAAAGGCGATGGTACAGTCGACAGCACATTAAGTGTAACAGTTTGACCTTGAGACCGCTCATACGCTATTCGTAATAGAGGCAGTTTTTGTACCACAACTGTTACACTTGGCGTGCTGTCGTGTGTACATACCTAGACTACCACCGGGCTTTGCGGAATAACCATCTTTTTTGTTTTTCGGGGAGGAATCCGCTTACGGACCTACCCACCGCTGGCTAAGCGACGGGCGTGTGTCGGGGTCGCCCAGTGCCATTATGGCACGGGGAATACCCACTCAAACTCCCCGGAAACTCTACTGCCCTTCACGGGGGTAGCCTTGGCTTTGCCGAAGCAATTTTACCAACCCACCCACAATGCGGGATAACCACCTAGTAAATCATAAGTCATTAGGGAAAATAAAGATTAGACGAATGACCTTGGATTTTGAACTTTATTAAGTAGTAAACAGAGTTTATCTTGCAGCTGTTACTTATGATGAACAGATGGTCCTAGTCTACTAAGATTTTGGTACTTAAAAACGATAGGAATCACACCAAGTGTAATAGTTTCACTACGAAAGCTGCCTCTCTGCTGTTACGTTTGATATGCTGTCCACAGTACCTAAAAAACATGCTGTATTATGCTATCAATTCAAGAATGATTAGATACATACTAATTCTTCAGTCGTGTAGTGGTGGGGACGTTGTCTATGTCCAGTCTTATTTTGTACTCAACATTTGATGTGTCACTATTCAGGAACACTATGCCTGAAACAAAGTTGTGTGATTTAAAATTATGAGTGTTAATTTTGAGTTATGCCTTTTTATATAAACCAGTCCACAGTGCACTAGACCGCGTAAAAGCAGTTTGCAATACCGCGTATGTGCTTTTTGTTTATTTGACAGGATGGAAGAAAAATGAGAATATCTTGGATATTTCTACACATTTCTTTGACTGAGCTTGTATTGGGATTTCTTTGGGTGTGTTGTTCAATGAGACTCTAGTATAAGCGAATCAGCGCTAAGAACCCGCTGGCGGGATATTTCAATTTTGCGACTTTTGTACATACGCGGTATTGCAAACTGCTCTTACGTGGTCTTGCACGCCCACCGACGAAATGCAGCCCTTACAAGTTTGTAAGGGGGGGTAGCGAGTTCGCTAAGAGAAAATTTTACGTTTATTTTTTAGCTCTTGAAAAATATAATAAGTGCCTCTCAAACAGTCTCTTAACGCTAGGAGATCAGACATGCAGCATATTATTCCTTTACTGCAATAATAATAATAGTAAATTCTTACCCGCGGATAGCTCGTTGACAATAGCCAGTTGGCCTGCTGCATGAGTCAGCTCTCCTTCATCGTGTGCGCCATAGAATCGGTTCAAATTCACGCAGCGCAGAAGAGACGAGGCTTTTGATAATATTCTGCCCACACCCTGGTCACAGATAAGTACAGTTATCAATCAAAGTAAGTATCTTCACTTGGACAGTTCGCTTTTAATGCTCGTCTATATACAGGATGGAAAAAATCTATGGGCCCTAGAGGGGAACTACCTACCTTAAATCCTTTAGTTGGCTCATTTTACTGAAAGGAAACATTCCTTTATTTTTGAAAAGAAACAAAACTGCATTCAAAGATCTTCTAAAATTCGTTTGTCTCACCAACCAACTAAAAAAATAATAAATAAACCCTCGCTAATATAAAATTGTTTAGAATAAAATTTGTTTAATAAACATTTGGTCTTTCAAATAATAAAAAAGTGTAAACTAATAATAATTTTATTTTATCGTCAATCGAAGAACACTCATAAACACGAAAAATTTTAACTATGTTATCGGTTGAAAAATTTAGAAAGTTGTCGTTCGAATTTCAAATTGTTGCCCGCCTTGCAATAAAAAAAGTACGTTCCATTTTAAACTTTTCGTCAGAACGCCTCGTGTAAGAAGGAATTACCTAGGTATGCATTACTTTATTATTACCATTAAAGATTTTCATAACGAAGTCTACAACTAGAACTACTCTTACTACTTCTCTACTTAGAGATAAATAACATTAGCAAGCGTAAGTCTTACGATATCTTTGGATTTTTGGATGTTAGAGAGACCAGAAAATTAACGTGCGATTTACTTGTTACAAATGAACATTACAGTACCTACTTGGTATTGTTAATAAAAAATTGTAATAAATATTCAAGTTCATAGGTATCTCGTACAAGTCGCACAACAGAAGAGCAAATGTTTATCTATTAGACAAATTTTATCCTGAACGATAGTCCTACCGATCCGTATTATAAAATAGCGAGGGATTACTTTTTAATTTTTAGTTGGTTCGAATCCCGGGTGAGACCAGCGAATTTTAGAAGGTCTTTGAATGTAGTTTTGTTTCTTTTCAAACATAAAGGAATGTTTCCCTTCAGTAAAACTTAAAACTAAACTAAACTAAAAGTGCTAACTTACTTTATGAATCATGTTTTTGTAATTTTTATAGTGCAATAAAGAGTATATATAAAATGAGGTAACTAAAGGATTTAACGTAGTTCCCCTCCAGGGCTCATAGATTTTTCCACACTGTATATAAATTAGTTATCTGTCGTCCTATACCGGGCATTACCGGGTGTTACAGAATAACGAAATAAAAATTGGGATTCTGGGGTTAGCGGCGTCCATATCGTAGAATGTGCGCGGGTTGTGTGTGTGTGTGAAAGTGTGGTATAACTAGTGTGTCATAAATACTCATAATCATACTAAATTATACGCGATAGTTCGGAGTGTGTCGTCGTACGTAATATACACGATAGTACGCATTTGTTAGGGTTGTCACGAGCAGGTGCGACAATGTTTTTATTTATTCTATAGGAAAGTAAAAGTGGTCTTAAAGGTGCCAAACTTTCAAAGGTTACTCTTGCTTGATAAAGAACACAATAGCTTGACGTTTCTCAAAAACATTATATTCCTTTCTTATTAAGTTTGGAATTTTGGAATGAACGAGAAGAACAAGTGTATTCCTAGGTAACAACAACTCACCTGTAAATCCCCGACCTCATCAAACATGCCGCCAACATCCACATCTGGTACTTCGCCATCCCCTAACAACATAGCCTTGAGGTCCGCCAGTGCTGGAGAGGATAGGAGCCTCTTCATCACCGCCAGACCCTCGCGATGGGTGGACAGAGTGTCCACTGAAGAGAACGCCGCGGAGAAGGAATGAACCAAGTCAGTAAGTTGCGCCATGTGTGCGAAGGTTGAGTTGGCCTTAGAAAATAAATAAAAATTGCATTTAATAACATTTTACCAGAAAAAAGTTCTGTAGCTAACACCAGAAGAATACCCCGTAATAAAAGCCTGATGACAAGCGGTTACTCTATAAGAATTAAGAGAAAGCGTTATTTAAAAACCATTGAAAATATTCAACGCAGCGCTTGGTCCATGATCTCTGGTGGCCTCTCTCGCCGTAAGCACATAACAAGTGATATAATCCATTACATACGCTGTTAATAATGATTATTTAAGCTAGATAATTAGTCTAAGGGTAAAAATATTGCTATTTGACTGCGATGTTTCATTCAAAACAGCTTCTGAAAGACGTTTTTTATACCATAATGAAACAATAAAAGAGGCAACTCCTTCAAACTAAACCATTTACCCAGTCTGACAGATTAAATTCAATCGGAAAATACAACTACACTATTTTCTTCATTGTCATAAACAAGAGAGGAGATTCCTAAGACAATTTACCACAGCAGGATTTGGGTTTATTCTTTAGTTAAATTATTTCTTATTTTCTTTTATTACATAAGTTTCAGTGCATGGTGGATTGGTCTTTATCTTACTCTCTTCAAGGATACAATCAATGTTATTTACTTAATTACAAAATAAATATTCCCCGCCCTACCTCTCTTCAAGGTTTATAACAACATCGCAAATACCTTCTGTATAATCCTCAGCACAGCGGGGGTCTGCGGTGTGTACAGGATCTTGCCCATGACGAGCGGCTTCACAAAGCTCCAGACGATCTTACCGCCCTCCATGCTGATGATGTCCTTGTATAAAGATCGGCAGAACTCCGCTGGAAGACGGACGTAAGTATGAGTACCCATTTGGAATACATAATAACTAGATGATTTGATAGTGTGACACCCAATTCAAATACATAATACGTAGATGATTTGATTACGGTTACGGCAGGAGACGATTTGCGAGTCCCACACGTCCCTTTCTTCGATCCCAAGAAGAGAGGACAGCGCATAAGGAGTTTCCCCTGCCTCAAAAAAAAAAGAAGACGATTTATTGTCACGGTAGTATAGCAGGGGCACTTAGAACCTCAGGAATCTATCACGATTATACAGATACAGGCCTACATTAAAGTCAACTTTGACGACCAGCGAATGAAGTAATGAAGTAACCAGCACCCCTAAGTATCAATCAGAGACCTTACGTTCGAGTCCTGGCAAATTAACACAAAATCTTAACTTTTATAATCAAATATATGTATTTTGTCCAATTTCCATAACATGAGCTTTTACCTCGGAGCTCGGTGGCGTATTGGTTTGAGCGCTCTGGTTTTGATACGTAAAGCAAAGCAACTTTCGCCATGGACGATCCTAGGATGGGTCAATCAAAGTTTGTTATCTCGAGCTCCTCCGTGCTTCGGAAGACACGTTAAGCCGTTGGTCCCGGTTATTCCTGCAACCGCTTTAACCCACCAATCCGCATTGAGCCAGCGTGGTGGTGTTATGGCCCAAACTTTTTATGTGTTTCTCCCTTGTAGGAAGGCCTGTGCCCAGCAGTGGGACCTATATAGGCTGGTGATGATGATGATGAGCTTTTAGCAATAGCTATTACAGACAACTAGCTCGAACAAAAATACTGATTGTCATATCGAAATACTTGTGTTAGCTTTGCTGTACACGGATTTCAAGTAGTATTACTTGAAATCTGTGTATACAGATTCTGAAGAAACATGTAAATAATAGCGAGACATATACAGGGTGGAAAAAATATATAGGCCCTGGAGGGGAACTACTTTAAACCCTTTAATAAGCTCATTTTACTGAAAGGAAAAATTGCTTTATTTTTGAAAAGAAAATATTTTTTCTTATTTCAGACATGAAGCAGTTCGCTGTGTCTCGGATTGAAGGGAAAGGTAGCCAGTGTAATTACTGGGCATGGACGGCATTTCATCTTAGGCCTCAGGATGATAACGCACCTGCAATATCAATTTTCCCTTGTTATTGCAGGTGTCTATAGGCAGCGGTAACCGCTTACCATCAGGTGGGTCGTCAACATGTTTGTCATCTTCAATAGACACTTACTGGGCAGTACTTGCAGCTGCTGTTCGTCAGGCTGGTCTGCGAGGTCCTTATTCTGTAGCACGCTGCGGTACAGACGCGACACGTTTGTTGTGAACGGCTTACCGCACAGCATCTTGCCGACGCTTGACATGACGTCGGACGCTGAAATATTATACAAGCACATAACGTCGCACATAAAGTCTCGTCACTAACTCTCTCACAGTTTTTTCTTTGTTATTATTGAATATGTGCACAAAAAATTACGAAAAGGTAAAATTTGCTATTAAAAATGTTATCAAGAACTTGAGTCATTCATAGCAGACATTTTTACTGTGAAATTTATAGCGGATTTAGAAGTAAATTGACGTTTTTTTATCACTGAAAAAATATACAAATATCGTAAATTGGGAAATACTACCACGGAAATACTGAGAACTCTGTATTAACTGTTTCTACCCGCATTGTAGATACCCCTTCCCAAGTAACAGTCTATTACATGTTTCTTTTGCGTTTGATAGCTCAACCGTGATCTCAAAAGCGTAGAACATTAGTCATTCAATTATTGTACAGTGACGTCATACTCACATCCCAGCAATCCTCCAACCGAGCTGAAGTTCTTCAACGCCTGTAGCAATGGTTCCTTAGCCAGGGAATCAGCGACATCCTCTACGGGTTTCTGTATGGAAGGCAGCACGGAGGCCATCAAGGGAACTGACGCCGTTACTTTCTTGCCCTCGTCTTGGGTCAGGTTCGAGGCAGTGTATAGTTGGTTTAGCAGGACTACGGCGATCTGGATAGGGCGGAATTATTGGTTATTGTAACAATGTTAGATCCACATTGTGAGGATTAAGGTCGTGATGTTTTTTTTTTGATGAAACGTGAAAATTATCATCAAAAAGCATCGTTAAAGGTACGTTCCGATTCTTAAAAATTAAAAATACATATTACAAGTAAATAAATAAATAAATAAATCTTATTATTTCATACATAACTACCTCATTCATCAAAAATGTAAAGTTCAATCCTTCTACCAGCGCCGGAATGACTTGCTTCGCCTGATCGTCGCTGAGAGTACAGAACTGCTCAATAGTTGCGCCAAACACATCGTCTTGAGTCACCACATCGAAGTTGGAGGGGAATAGCACTCTTTCCATGGAGTCAAGTTGGCAGACGAAGTTGCTAATGTGTTCCCCCGATTTCCAGGACAGTATCTTGAAGAGTTACAAAGGAAATATTTATTAGTCTTCTAGTTTTTAACGCTAATCTGGTATCCGAGTCTTAAATTAGCCTTGTTCAGGTCTCGGAAGTTTGTTTGTTTTTGTTTTTAAAATGTCTTTATTTTGTAATTAAAATAGAATAAAACTAGAAAAATTTCACGTCCTGAGGCAGGAATTTCACAGGGATATCCCAAGTCCTGGGTGGCTCAGTGGTCAGAGCAGTCGCCCGGATTGCGAAAGGTCGCAGGTTCGTTTCCTGCCTCAGGACGTGAAATTTTTCTAGTTTTATTCTATTTTAATTACTAAGTAATTTTTCAAACATTTTTAATAATGTTAAAATCAAAAATTAAGAATGTCTTTATTTTCATAAAAAATATTACAGGCGTGTTACACAGCTAAGCGAGCATGCATACAAACATAACAAATTGGTAATGCGAATTTTACCAGGCTACAGTGCCTCAAAAATTATTTATTACATGTGAATGTAGATTAAGTAGTTAAACAGACTTTTTATAATACATAAATATTTATAGCATACGAAAACAACGCAGTTTTGTTAAAACATTTGCTTTTTGCATCACAATAATAAGGAGGTAGAAGTAAAATACTTCTTACTAAGAAGTATAAATCTACTCAAGTTCGTACAAAATTCTGTGAATCAACTCAAATAGCAACAAAAGGCTGTCATGATGTCCCGGACGAGTCTCGGAAGTAACTTATTTAAATAATTTCAGTGTTCAGCGTTCATTTGAAATAGACATTTTTAAATTTGTTTTTGACTCTTAGAGACATTGAATCCTATTATTGAATGCCCAAGCCGGGTGAATGTGTCTTTATACTTTAATTTAAGAATATGATCTTGTGTGGGAACAAAATTCTTGCATAGTATAAATATTATTTCTATTATACTCGTATCTATTGATTCTATTTCAATAAAAGCGATCAAGCCAATTACGTACCGGTGTAAGCAATATGTATCCCAAGTGTATGCGTGGTGCGGCCACAGACCAGAAGTTGGTGTTGTTAATGCCCAGCTTGCCCAAAGACAGCTCCAGGCGCTCTGGCTGAGCGAACACTTCGGACACCACCACTGGAGGATATTGAAACACGACATTGAATCATTATATTTCGATATATCGGTAAATTTCTAGAAAGAAATTTAAAAATGGATATAAACGTGAACTCTCTCTGCTTCATAAGCTTATCCAAGTGTGTAAATTTATAAACAGCTTCTTCGGAAAATGATTTACTTTGCCACCGTAAAAATAAACCGTGAAAGTTTTAAGATCGAGAACTCATGTGGCAGGAATTGAAAAATATAGTTAAGATCTTTACTTGTTTTATTTTTGAAAATTCCTATGCACGCACTGTTACAACTCCGTCATATTTCCATTTCCATACCCAATAGACCTCTCTCATATCATCAACTATCTCTTTTATTCCTCACACTCGCGCTCTCACCCTAACACAACCATTTCATTCCCACATACATTTTGTCTAGTGGCCTATTTCGCATTTAAATATCGTGCTGAAACGAAAGACCCGTGAAATGAAGAGATTGCAAGATAAATCACGGAGGTATTTTTATTTTCGTGTTTTATTCTTGATTGGATAACCAAAGAAGAATAAAGGCCCATTTTAATGATGCAAGTTTCTTGCCTGTAGCCTATACATAATTAAATTGAAGCATGAAATGGCTTACATAGTCTATGTGTTGTTTAGACTATGCCAGTCATATGTTGCTTCAATTTAGTTGTATGCTACAGGCATGAAATTTTTATCGGATAATTGGGTCCTAAAACACGAAATCTAAAAATACCTCAAACCGTATGCTTATTTTTGTTTTCGTGTTTTATTCTCGTTTGGTTATCCAAACAAGAATAAAACACGAAAATAAAAATACCGCCGTAACAGGTGTAGATTTTGACTACGCCGTTATAGGACCGTTTCCGTTACCTTTCACGTCTTCTTTCTGTAGATGATTCTTGTACTGCTGCAGAACCAACAAGCCTTTGCTAAGGGCTTGCAGATCGTGATCAATAGGCGTATTGTTCACCAGTGGTCGCACTTCTTCCAAGATACCGTAGAGACTGAAAACGATTTCAAGAGATGAAGATTTAATATTTTTGTATTGATAACGCTTACTTATGAGGAATACGATTAATGCTTCGTTACCTGTAAACGATGCTGTCCATTGCATCCTCAGTCATGATCTCCATCCCGAAGTCTATCAACGACGCCAGTCGCCCACTCATCACTCCGGATACGTCCATCCTGCTTGCTACACCGATCAACCGACCAATGTGCCTTAGCAAGTTCTCTACGCGGTATAGTATTCCTGTCACGAATTTGAACTTCCAGAATTCCTTTTCTTGTAACTTAGGGAGCTGTATAGAAAGGATAAATTTATGGTTATAAATTGGATATAGATTGAGATTTTTGGAAAATATTTAATAGGAAACAGTGCAGCGGCGTTTTCTAACTATGATACTTAATATAACTTCCAAAGCTCCACCTCATGGTAGGTACTATACAAACAATAATTACCAAAGCAAAGCATTTATTTAATTAAGACTTAAAACCTTTCGGTACTCGCTTTCAGCAAATGTACTTAATTGAATACACACAGTTACATTCACGAGTAAAACGGAACGGATCTTCAATTAGCATTCGCATTTTAAGCACCATGATACCCGTAGAAAGATTTAGAAATGCAGTGCCCTGCTTTTAAAACATGAAATATTTTATGTTTATCTTCTTATTTAGATTCAATTGAATACTTCCCTTCCTTAAATTTTAAGTAGCAAAACTCATGCTAGATAAAAGATTATCACTTAAATTGAGTATTGAGTACTTACTTCCTTCTCCAATAATGTTGTGTTCAAATTATCATTAGTAATTTTAACAATTCCTTCGCAGTTGTATTTCAAGCATTCGACAGCCCAAATGTGATTATTTAATTTCATATATTTATCCATTTCTTGTTGGATTTGAATATCATTACTAGCCTGAAATAAAATTAATGGCTAGTATATTTTCTTATGTGATGATGACACACTAAACTACAGCTCAATATTAGACATAAAACATTACTTCATTATCATCATCATCATCATACTGATACGATATGATACACTGAACAACAACTTCCAGTATCGATTTTGTGCGGCCTGATATCCGACGCATTCCCACAACCCTGGCTAGGTCATCTGTCCATCTTAGCGGATTCCTAACTACTTTGAGCTTTCGTCGTCGTTCGGTGTACCACGTGCTCTGCTAGCTCTCTCATTAACTTGCTAATCATATAAGCTAAAAATATTCCTTACCCAACGCAAATTAATAACAGCATCATTTATATCCTTGACTAATCCTTCATCTTCAATTATATTTGAAAGATCACTATTCAAAGTGTTTTTCTCCTTAAGGTAAGGCCTCAAGGTTTGATATATGTCCATCCTCGGAGCTACATTAGTTTGAAGTTCTTTGAAAAATGTGACTTCCAAAATTCCATTCACTTCTTCGAGATGGGGTAACTCAGCTCGGATTAGCTTAGCGGTTTCAGCAAAGACTGTGAGTAGTCTAGAATTTCAAATTAATTATACATTGATGGATCAAAGAGCTCGGTGGCGTAGTGGTTTCAGCGCTCTGGCTTCGATTACGAATCCAAAACAACTTTCTCCATGGTTGTTCTTGGGATGGGTCAATCAAAAATTATAATGTTGAGGTCCTCCGTGCTTCGGAAAGCACGTTAAGCCGTTGGTCCCAGCTGTTCTGCATCCGATTTAATACACCAACCCGCATTGGGCCAGCCTGGTGGTGTTATGGCCCAAACTCTAGTAATGGATCACAATAATAAACACATTGCTATTTACCTTGCAAAGTTTTGAAAATACCATCTTAAAGTTGTCATTTGCAAAACAGCCTACAATTACAGTTCTACGTTAATAGCAAAATCACGTGAGGAGTTTGAGCAATAATACCATCATTTTGGCCTTAACATAAAAAAAGAAAGCTGTGAAAGAGATTAAGACTAATTTGGATTGGTCTATTCGGGATCAACCATAGTGAAACCGAGCTTCTCATGAAGAGCAGCCACTTGATAATTCCAAAATAGTAATGGCAATGGGCAATCAAATTCAGATAAAGCACATTCCACCTAAGCCCCGACCTGACGAAGCCAAATCCACAGCTGTTTTATAATAACGTTATTGTCTTATCTTGCGTTATGAAGTTGAAATCGATAGGCAACTTAAGACGATTCTATTACCATTCCATTGACATAATTAGAGGCTTGTTAGGACAATAATAAAATGTGAGCAAATAACGTCAATTAGATATATTAGGATTTAGGACCCTTCATAAGACCCACGTTTTTATCACGTTTAATAATCATGATATTGTTCCGGCGGCACACCTAGCGTGGTGGCCTTCCGCAACACTGAAGTTAATATTCGCGGACTTAAAGACGTTTTTAGCAAGCGGTAATGCGTTTTCAGCCGAATCTAGAGGGAGATCTATCACATAGCAAAGATCAAAATTTTCGACCTAATTACCATCGTTTTCAGACGCCTAAAACATGTTTTTAGTCCGTTTCAGGAGCAAACTACTCAGATGTCACCATTTTTCAAAAACCCTTTTGCAGACGTTTTCAGAAACCCTAATAAAAGTGCGTGAGTGAGTTAAAGCTAATAATGCTAGAAAAGCATAGACGACGAACTTTCTGGATCGGTCGCGAAAAGAAAGCCGCTATACTATACAAGAACAGATGAAGAACTTTCGATCAAGAAGTAAAAAGGACAACGCAACTATACTAGACAAGGACAGACGAAGAAACTTCGAGAAAGTAGTGAGGGATTTGCATATTCCGTATAGTTAACATTCTAATATTCCCGATTAAACGAAGTAATATGGTGGAAGCTTCGAGGATTGCCTAGTAGTATTCGGTGGCTATAAAGCACTTGTGTCGCGGCACAGGAATTCAGTTCTGTCTGGACTATGAACAGATATCAGTGCGAATTTTTTTAGTGCGATAACCGTTAAATTAGTGTTGTATTAAGTGACGTGTTTGTTTCAGCAACGTTTTTAGTGACATTTTCTTGTAGTAAATTTGTGTTTAGCGTTAATTGTTACTATGTTTTTTAATAAACGTGATCTTCTCAATTGAATTGGCATTTTAGTTACACCTAACCCATAACAATACTATAAACAATGCATTTATTTGAGAGAACGAGATAAACTGTGCAGTTTATCTCAAATTGTTTATCGACAATAGCTTGATTCTGTAGTACACAGGGCGTGTGTACTCTAGAATCAAGCCCATTATCGTCTACATAAATATTACATTGGCTTAAAGTAACTCCTTTTGTTATTATAAGACATAAGAGGTATAAACTTGTGAAGGAAAATTGGTTTTTATCATTAGCCAATTTTTTACTTACAAAGCTGTGTGCCCCAGTTCGTTGGCTGTCACGTTCTTAGCGAGGCAATCGGCGATCTTAGTATTATTGGTGGTGACGTCATCTAGCACGTGAAGTTTTATTTGCTCTAGCATTTCATTGAGAGACTTATTCAGTTCATACTTGGTGTAGTTTCGTGACGATATTAGCTATAAAAGTAAAAGAGAATTAAAACAACGTCGATTTGATATGGAATGGTCGCTCTGATTCCATACATAGTTCAGCCGAGCTTAAATTAAGTTCACAACGACTACATTAGGATGATTAATACTAAGCAAAAGAAAGTTTTACAATTTGTAAGCATAATTAATAATTAATAAGTGTTTTACCTCTCTAAATGCCATGTCCCAGTGAAATTCATTCTTGAGAGTGGTATGAATATCTTCTAAGGTCATGGCATTTAAATGACACAAAAGATTATCATACTCTTGTTTCTTGTACAGTTGGAGATTGATTTGTTTCACCCACGTCGTAAGTTCGGAACAGAGCGTGCATTGGCTTAAATGAATTATTTATCATGTAACATAAAATAAATATGACAACACATACCTATGACATTCTGTATCTTATTTCTATTAGGATTATAATTAGGATTATTTCCGAAAATAGTTAAATTTATTTTCTTATGAGGATTATTTATTATGTTTATAAAATGATTACTAGCAGATTTTTGTTAAAATCTTTAAGTCCTTACCTACTATTCAGAAACAGCGTGCCAGCGTCTACTATATTTACTAGTAGTCCAAAAGCTATCTTTGTTAGTGTTTCTTTAGATAAAAGTCTAAGTGCTACCCCCCTTAAATGTGAGACTTTCTCATCACTGACCCATAACGGTCTTTCTGGAGCTTTCGGTCCATCTTTAATATCCAACAGTTTTGATTCTGTGTTAGCAATGTCTGAATTTACAGCTTTGTAGTCGACATCTTTGCTAGCCGTCAGCTGATCATCGTACCCCTGAAATGTGGTGATTATTAAAATATAAGGTTATTAATAGTTAGTTAAAGTTTTAACGCCTAACTTGTAATAAATATTTACGTTAATGTTACTTTACGTATATTATACGAAATTTTAATACGTATTTAGTATTTCCTGTATATTATGCACATTATACACTTCTTTATTAAAAACATCACTTACCTGTGAAGCAAATACTAAAGCAGGTATTTCTTTGAACAACTGACTGTTGTCACTAGTACAAATCGATTGCTTCATCTGTGATAGAACTCCAGTGGAATCGGGCAAATAATCTGCAAGAGTTATGTTGGGCTGGCAGAAAGACTCCGTATTGTTCAAGTTGATTTCTCGAAGTAAGCGAACTAGCTGTAAAAATCGCGAAATTCTGATTTATCACTAATTATATAAATATACAACAATCCAAACCGATTTCTAAATAAAATGAACACGTACTTGTATTTTATCCAACTTAGTCAGTATATCTTCAGCGATCTCGAAACTCTTCTCAACTCCATCAAAAAAGCTACCGATATGTGGACCATTGTATACGTTTCTCAATTTTTCCCACCAATTTCCCCCAGAAAGGAAGGTTAGTACCACATCGTAGTTCTGAAGATTGCTCTGCAGGTATTTTAAGTAAATTGGCAGGCTCAAGTCGTAGGCGTATTTCACTGAAGTTTTTATTGAGCTTATCAATTTTTTCCTGAATGTGTACATATAGAAATAACATAAATAGTGTTCTATTACTAGATTATATCGTCAAAGTAGATTGTGTCATGGTAAGGTAAATTAATAGTTGTTTTATTAATATATTGTCTACAATCATTTGTGGCAGTAAACATAGTAAGTAACAGCGTACGTATTAAGTATTTAGTTACTAACCTCTCATGGAAAAAAAATACGATATCATCCACATCACTCGTGTCTGTTTGTAATAAATCAATTAAGTTCATTAAACTTGTCTGTGCAAGCCTTAAATCTTCAAATATAACATTTTCTATAGCTCCATATAAAGTTTTATAATCTTTGGCACAAATCTGGTTTTTAGTTCTTTGGCTTTCATTGAGAATATCTTTACTAGTATCATTATTCTTAATATCATTACATGTAACATCTAAGCCCTCCACTATGCTAAAACTATTATTATTTGTAAACAACATATATGTTATCACATCAAAATGAAGTTCAATGGCTTCATTTGGTCTTCTTTTAAATATTCTACTTATAGCTGATATTTCAGATTTAAGTTTCTTTATTTGTTCTTCCGATAAATCGGGTCTAATATCCTCTAATTTTATATTATCTAACGCAACAGCAAGCTTGTTAATCATTGTTGTTATTCTAGTTAAATATGCAATAGAAATAAATTGTTTTTTATTAATTTCATAAAACGTACGATACGAAGGGTTTGTATCATTGATTTTGTAATTTAAAATATTGTCAACAGACTCTCTTAGTTTGTCTTGTAGGGAGTTAACTCTGTCGTCTTTTTTCTCTATTACTGTGTCGTTTTTGTCAGCAATTTCTGTGAATAAATCCGTCAACTCGGTTGTTTTTAAAAATGCATTTTCATAATTGCTTCTTAAGTTTTGTACTTGTTGTGTGAAGAAAGTGCGTTGCTGGAAATAAAATTTAGTAAAAACTGTGATGGATATAAACTGAGCTTCATAAAATTAGGAATAATAAGGACGTAATAATATGCTCACTTTTATAATGGACAAGTACTTACTGGCTTCGCCACAATATCCAGGAAGGTATTGTCGCCGATGGGCATAGACAACCAATGCAGGAGCGAGGGACAGACGAAGGGCTGGATCTTGTTGATGCTGTGTGAATCTATGATGCTGCCGGGTGGCGGGGACAGAGCACCAAGAACGGCTTCGCAATCCCAGAAGTCGGTTAGTGCAGCTCGTCGGACCTGACGTTGACATAATAATATGATCTGATTTATTTAAGCTTGCTTTCCTAAGATTAATAAAGCAAGTAGTTCTGAATTATAAATTTCTGTAAGTTAGGTCGCCAGATTTAATAGAGAAAGCGTAATGTTGGGAGAAGAGGAACTCGTTCTCCTATGCCAACATTTTCTTTTGATTTTTAAAGGGTAAGCAATGCGTAAGTAGTGCCCAAGGTAGTGTGAGCTTCCCCATACTTTAGTAACAGCTTACATCAAGCAGATCGTACGTTTATTTGCCACCTTTGTCGTATGAAAAATTTTAAGAAACTTGAATGATCTGGCAAGTAATAGTTTATCATTTAGTTTCAAAGTTATTAAAGGATCTAGATAGTATTGAAAATAAATACCTGGCTCATAAACCCATAATCCCAGAATGAGTTGAGCAGTACACCCACGAATTCGGGGAGCTTGTCATATAAAATGTACAAGCCAGTTTGCTTGGTGAAGCCCATCATTTGTAGGAAGTTGGCGTCTGAATCTGGGAGTAAAAATAGATGATGAAGAGGCAATGCTAAACAAGATATTAGACAATGGAAGTCTTTTCTTGCTTCAATTTAATTTTATGCTACAGGCAAGAAAGTTTCATCATGTATTTGGACCTTTAGTCTACGAAATCTTAAATGAAAATGATCGAGAGAAAAACTAATCACATATTAGTAGCTATGAAACATTTTAAAATCTATAGCATTTCAAGTGGAGCAGGTAATCGATATTATTTTAATTCTACTAGGGGGCCGTTATGGTACGTTTAATGTTATGTAAGGTCAGGTTTAATTTTCAGATTCAGAAAACAGATGTCAATAATGTGTGACAATGTAAGATAATCAAATATACATTGCAGTGTACAGTCTGGTTAATGAAGCAACGAGACTAACACCAATGTCAATGCCAGTTTTTGTTTTAGCAAGGTTTTATAGCTTACCATTGACTTCAGTGAAATACGTGACGAGATCTGTAGCAAGATCCTCAATGACGATTGATACAGCTCCTATAGAATACTTCCATACCGCCCTCCAAGTGTCTTTACATTCACCATCAATATAGGAATTGTTTGAGCATTTCATGAGCTGTTCCCATAGAATATTCAGTGAATTATTCTCAACAGATGTTGAGATATTATTCAGAATGGTATCTATGTTTTTGAGCAGAGTTCTATTGATAAGACAAAAGTAATATCAGTTTTGTATCATAATTGTTACAAATTAAAAATCGTCGATAGAAAGAGAATTAGAATAGATTTTTCCGATATATTGACTAGAAATAAACAATTAAAAAAGGAATAATCCTCACAATATAGTAGCATTTCTATCTGTGTCCTTAAACGATTTAGATGCGTACTTCCAAGCATCAACCAAAGTCAGCCTACTATCGTCAGTTTTAGATTCATTTACCAAATCATTACCAAGCTCTTTAATTAAAACAATATATTCAATCAACGCATCAAATGTTTCAGAAAATTTCAGGAACTCATGAGGTCCGAAAACGGTTGTGTTCCATTTGCTAGCATTCTGAAAATAAAATAAAATCTTCAATTTTGACCTTGGTGTTGACCACACAACACAAAAAGATAGTGTTGTAAGAGTATAGCTATATTCTATATTCTTTATCAAATTGAAGATTAGAAACTTCCGAACGGGAAAAATGGTCTTAATAAGTTCTATTCAATACTTACATATAATTCCAAATTCTTTTCCTGCACAAAGTTAAGCCATTCCTTCTGGGAGTCCTTATTCATACACATGATAGTTTCGGCTGCTTTTATTGCACTAACGGATGTGGTGTTAAGACGCAATATGTCTGATATACTTGAACTAGAACACGGCCATGCTGGGTCAGCATTCATTAAGGATATTATTGGACTGGGCTGTTAAACAATAAAGGGAAATTGGCATGTCATTTCCTGATTCAATTACAATGACACACACACACATACACACATTACTGGACAAATTGCAGCGTCGTGCTGTCCGTATCATTGGCGATGTAGAGGTCACGAACAACCTTAAGCCTCTACAATTGCGTCAAGACATTGACTCAAAAACTGACTTAGCGCCTTTAATCGGCTTTATCACGGAGAGTGCTCTGAAGAGCTTTTCGACCTTATCCCACCTTCCTCCTTCCTGCTCAGGAGCATGCGTGCCGGTCTTCGGAGTCATCCATTTACTGTCTCCACCTCAACATCACGCACAAAGAAATTTAGTGCCTCATTTCTTTGTCGTACTTCTAAAACTTGGAATTCTTTGTCAGCACATGTGTTCCCTCCTTCCAATAACATGGGGTCCTTCAAGAGAGGCGTGAAAAAGCACCATTTGGGCCGGCAATATGGAGGCGGCTAGTGCAATGTCTATTCTGCACTAGCTGTCTTTACATATGGACTCTCCTTACCGCTTCACATCAGGTGGTGTTGGGTCGATTGCCGTGGTTTGTATAAAAAAAATGAAAGCGAGTGTCATATTGCATTTAAAACTACTTACATCAGTGTCGCCAGTAATTATAATATCAACTGTGTCTATGATCAGCTGAGGCATGTTAGATATGATTGTTGATAACGCCTTTGAAGTAGTTTGTGGAAG
The DNA here is from genome assembly GCA_947347705.1 of Nymphula nitidulata. NCBI lineage: Eukaryota > Metazoa > Arthropoda > Insecta > Lepidoptera > Crambidae > Nymphula > Nymphula nitidulata. The sequence continues at coordinate 17,514,352 of OX374636.1, forward strand.
ATCCGACATGTAAGTATCATTTCGATATGCAGCTGAAAGTATAATGAACCATACAAAGTTTGAATACGAACGAAATTTAGCTTTTAATTCAGTAATTACATTTTAGTAATATGAAATGATGGCTGATTGACGTTTAATCTTTGTTGCTAGTTGTTATATATGGATGTTATTCATTTTATAACCATTAAAATCCAGGAGTATTATCTAATAGCGCAATAAAACATAATTACCTGTCAGCAGTCTAATGAAGTCATTCACTACACCCAAAGGTTTTTGCGTAGCACTGAAGGACAATTTCATCTTCAGCCAACCTTCGCTAGTTAGGTTAAACGCCTCGCTGTCTATTAAGTCTAGGAGCCGAAACACTAATTTTGTGCTGAAATTTTTGATCTTGCATTAGTACGCTACTTCTTGGTGCTTTTATATGTATAAGTACGATTAATAATTCATCCCTAGCTCTTTTGAAAAAGATATGTTTATGACTTACCTCAAATGTAAGCCCCTGTCCAGTTTATCCAAACTAAACCAAAACTGCTTGGCTTCTGCGAGCATCTTTTCAACGTCACTTTGCATTTGTCTGTCCATACCATAGCTGGAAAACTCGAATAAGTACGGATAATCTTCATCTAACCGCACGTAGAGATTTTTTAATCCATTGATGAGTTTTGTCCAGTCGACTGTTTCTAAGACACTGTGTGTGGATGATTTTACTGTCGAAATCTATCAAAAGTGAGTATTGTTTCGATGTAAATCATGATATGATTTTAAACTTAGTGACATGATTGATAATTTTTAATGGATGAATAAATATTTATTTCCTTATTTTAAATAGGTACACTTACAGACATTATCATCATGATATGGTTTTTAGGTATATTAAAATACAAAGACTTTAGCTAGACAGTTATCCTATTTTAGTGTACACAACACTTTATAATAATATTGAGACAGCATAGGTGAGGAGCTCGGTGGAGGGCAAAGCCATCGCCATGGTCGATCCTGAAATGGGTCAATCAAAGTTAGTTATCTCGAGCTCCTCCGTGCTTCGGAAGGCACGTTAAGCCGTTGGTCCCGGTTGTTCCTGCAACCGCTTTAACCCACCAACCCGCATTGGGCTAGCGTGGTGGTGTTATGGTGTGGTGGTGTTATTAAACTCCTCATGTGTTTCTCCCATGTAGGAAGGCCTGTGCCCAGCAGTGTACAAACATATCGTGAATAATAGTGAAAATAATGATAAAAGGGTTTCAGTTTCTTAATAGATGTTTTGAAAGTATTACTCACTGCTTTAGCAATAGCGGAATCTTTACTCAACCCAGCATCTATAGCTCGAGAGGCGTCACACAATGTGTCAACTAGTATCTTTTGATCAGCAGCAGTGGAAATGCTTAAGTAAGAAGCTGCTGTTTCAACGCCATTGCATACAATATCTTCACTGGCTGTCGATAAAACCTTGTAAGTCTAAAATAGCATAATAATTTAACATTAAATAGTGCATATTCCTTGAGACCACAAATCATACACAATCTGGATATCAAAACTTACTTTATCTTCATCTTTCAATGTATACAACAGAACCTTTACAATAACTGGGTACAAAGTCCTCATTTGTTCTGATAAGCCTTTAGGTGCTGAGCTTAGTTGTTCATTGATAGCATCAACCATAGCAGTGAAATCTAAAAGTATGGGAGATATCTTAAATTCTAATATAGTGTTCTGCTTTACTACTTCTTTGGCTAAAGCCCCATGAACTGTTATTCTGAAAATTAAATCACGCAACGTGTTGAATCTATGATGGGTTTAATTAAAACGCAAGGAAGGGAAAACAAATATATACTTACAAAATTTGCTTTCCTAGATGCTTTCGCTCCTCGAAAATCCTCATAAACTTAGAATCATCAGTGATGTTGAAGAGTTGTTTCCAATCAACTGCTGTCTTCTCTTTAGACTTGACTTTGATTAAAGAGTCCGTAAAGTTCTTGAGAATTTCAAAATCTTTATCGATAGAATAGAGCTGGTTGCTAGTATCTTTGCCGAAGGTTTCTTGTATTACAATAGACGCCATGTTGTTTATCTGAAAGAGATATAAGACATTAGGTACCTATTAGTTTGCTTACACTAAAAAGTTAGGTATTTACAGAACTTACCAAGTCTTTAACTTCATAAATGCCGAAAGAACTGATTAAATCTCCCACATAGTTTTTCCAAGCGTCCGTGCAAAGCTGAATTTGGAGAGAGTTGGCTTCTTCTTTTGATACTCTGAAGAAATTCGCTAATTTATTGCTATCGCAGAAGACTTGGCCATGGAGATTTAGTTTCGATGTTAAAATCTAAAGAAATATTAATCATATTTATGTTATGCGCTGTATTACGTAACGTGATTCGGTTTTTTTTTATCAAGAATGCGATTAAGCAACTATAATTATTATGCAATAGAATTGAGGAACGTCTGCTCGAGTGGTCATTACCCCTGTCACCCAAAGCCAGGTGGGGAGATATCTGTATGATAAGTACGAACATTTAATTTTATTCACGAGTTACTATAGAGGCTGTAAGGGAAATGCTCTCGAAGACGAAAGCAAATGGCACTGCTGGTGATCCTGCATTTATTTAAGCAAGAGATGTAAAAAAAATGCAATAGCGAATAAAACATCAGCTGTATTACCTTCGATCTGTTTGTATGGAACAGCTGATATCATTTGCGATTTCAATTTTTTTTTAACAAGTCGTGCTTAGGTTCACCATCACTGCGTTCTAGAGCGTTCCCCTTACACTTGAATAATAAATACCAACAAAGTTGCTTAATCAATTGAAAAGGTATTTTTATTAAAGCTTTTGATACAGTTACCCAAACATCAAATTAAAATTAACATTTAAATTTAAGTTTGCTATTACCTGAATCCTTTCAGCGTCAGCTAAAGCTTCATAACCTTTTCTCACAATATGCAAAGGCAAACTCTTTAATACTTTCACGCCCTGGGGGTTCCTCAGGGAAACGTCATAGGCCATCTCTTGTATGTTCCAGTTAATAATGACTACACGATTGGCCCCCTCGATAAGTTTGGCGAGAAGAGTCGAATATAATAATACTTCGTGCTTTGTTTTATCCGGTAAGAATTTGTATATGACGTTAGTTATTTGTGTTAATCTGAAAACTCAATGGGATGACTTTTCACAAAATAATTCTATATAGTATAAGCTTCACGGCTCTTAAATATGAAAATAAAAATGGTTTTCCCAGAATCAAAAGATTATGTTAAATAAACAAAAGAATAAGTAAATCAATGTCCTTTTTATTTACCTCATCTTTAGATTTACCTCTTATCTCTTAAAAGGTTAAAGTTGTAATCGCAAATCGACTTCAATAACTTAAGTATGTTAGGTTTTTATAAGTAATCTACATAAAACTCCACAGTTAAACAATAAGTACTAATAAACTAATATAAACGAATCTGTACTTACATCTTAAAAACATCGACGGTATCACTAGCAGTTGCTTTAGTAAACATATCGATGACATTATTGAAAGCCCTTGCAATATCATTTACCTCAATACTTCCATTAACTTTGTTTCCGACTTGTCCTAACACAAATCCTGCGGTATGCTCAACCGGGTCATTGAATTTTGAATGGATTCTGTCTAAATATTCAATACCCATCGCAAGTGTATCAGTGATGTCACGTAATGTTTTGTATGTCTGAGTATTGCCAAAAGTTGGTTCTAATTTATCCATAAAGTTAGCTATTCTGAAATAGGGATTATGACATTTAAATGTGAGTTCATAGGTCTTAAATTAATAATTAGGAATTTAAAAATCTAAAACTGTGCCTTTATGGACAAATAAATACCTAAATAGTACTGTATTGGCATGCCTGCCTGATTTATGATGGTGGAATATGTTGACTTAATATTATTATTAGGTAACATCATACAGTTATGATACTTAAATTTAACACTATTATACATATTTGAGGAGCTCAGTGGCGTAGTGGTTTGAGCGCTCTGGTTTCGTTTACGAAAACAAAGCAACTTTCACCATGGTCGGTCCAGGGATGGGTCAACCAAAATTTCTAATCTCGAGCTCCTCCGTGCTTCGGAAGGCACGTTAAGCTGTTGGTCCCGGTTGTTCCTGCAACCGCTATAACCCATCAACCCGCATTGGGCCAGCGTGATGATGTTATGGCCCAAGCTTCTAATGTGTTTCTCTCATGTAGGAAGGCCTGTGCCCAGCAGTGGGACGTATATAGGCTGGTATACATATTTGAAAGATATTTTCAAAAAGGTCTAGAGTCTAGACTAAAAAAAAATATCCGAGGGCTGGACGCGAACCCAAGGACTTCCAAATCCGTGGGACTGTGTTGACCAAGCAACCTGGCCACTTGTTAGAATCCTACGAATTTCTTCGCATCTTTCTGATTTACGTTATCAATAGTTATATTATAAATACCAATACGAAAGCAATTCGGTCAGCCAAATAACGTTAAGTTTATGTAAGCAAACTTTAGATTAACTTCAGCATGGAAAAAGGACATAAGCTACCTTTTTCCACGATAACTGACCACGCGGTCGAAGCTATTCGTTACTTTATACGTCAACGTCTCCCTTCAGCTGTTCAATGGTCCCCTTGCTGTTTTGACACCTGAGAATAGGAACTAAACGAGCAGAAAACAGCGAAACATAACCAAAGCCCAATGTCGGTATTTGTCAAAATTCTCTTTTTTTTGTTGAAAAGAAGTTGTTTCGATATTGTAAAGGGTTCTCCTAAGTGCTCAAGTAGCTCAAGACCAGTCACCTGGATTGATATCAGTCAACCCAAGGACATGCTTTCTTTTAGTCTAAGTTGCAAACTTACAGAGAGACATTAAAATAGCTGAACTCCACCTGACGTCCCTGAAGGATGGAGGTAAAGACTGGAGGCAAGAAACTATCCAGGCTGGTCATGTGAAGGATGGCAGTGATCAGGTCCGCTAAAGTTTTGATCCTGTCGTCGCCTGATAATTTGTAGTACATGTTGCCTATCTGCAAGATAATATAGTATGAGAAAAGTTTAATGCAGATGATAATAAAAGAAAATCACACAACACGAAACTTGGCTTAACGACTGTAATTATAAGAGAATTCTTCACCCGCCATATATCTGAATGTAACCTGCGATATACAATGAGCTACTTTTATTGTAAAAGTAGCTTATTGTATATCGCAGGTTGGATTCAGACGCCTGAGGGCATACTACGGATATCCTGGCTTATTTAATTGTAAAGATTTCTTACTGTCTCGTATGAAGTTTTGAAACGCAACGCACTTAAACTATTGTGTTACTTACCATATTAATATATTTCTTAAAGTTAATCTGAAGCACTAAATCCATAGCAATCTTTTGGACCTGTTTGTCAGATAACTGACATATCTGGTCAACTAAAATCCTCAAGACTTCCTCATCTTCTATCTTTATCAAACTAGATATTGATTGAGGACTACATCTGTTAATACTGCCTTTGAATATCTGCAAAAAAGCATATTGCACTTAGTGTATCACTTTTATCTACCTAATTTCATTCTGGTAAGTCAAAATTGTAACTTGTGCTGTGTTGTCATGTGTTCCCTTCTCCCTATAACATATTAGGTTGGGGAAAAAGTCTTTTCGCATTATAGTATGTATGAACTCGTAATAAAATCTCTTTGGCTGTACTATTTGTATCTGGCTGGTTTTGGTATCAATAAAAGTTTAGATTTAAAAAAAGATAATTCCAAATTCAAATTAGGAAAATGTGTATTTTTCATTTGTTTTTTGTACTGTCAAGATGAGTGAATCTAATGTAGAAATTCGATACATTTTAAAATTTTACTACAAAAAAAGTAAAAAAGCAACGCAAGCCGCGAAAAAAGTTTGCGATGTTTACGGACCTAGTGCAGTGTCTGTGAGAGTAGCACAAATTTGGTTTAGGCGTTTCCAATCTGGAAATTTTGATGTCAAAGATGCACGTCGCTCTGGTCGCCCTATTACGGATAAAATTGATGCCATTTTTAAAAAACTGGAGCAAGATCGGCATATCTGTAGTTACGACGTAGCTGAAGAACTGGGAATTGACCACAAAAGAGGTTTGGCGCATTTTAAAAAAAATGGGTACACAAAAAAGCTCGATGCGCGATGCGCGAGGCGAGGATTGAAAATTTTAAATCTCGTCTCGCCTCGTCTCGTCTCGCTCCTCTGGTGGAAAACCACCTTTACGGCGGTAGACAAAAACAACGCCTATTACGGAGATATTTATATTTTCGTTTTGTTTTCGTGGGTTTTGTTGGATAGCAAAACAAGAATAAACTGCGAAAATAAAAATACCTCATGTCTATGTTTATTTTTGATTGGTTAATAATAATGAAACACGTTAATAAAAATACTTTTACTAGGTGGTAAGCCTACGCCCACCGTCTATCTTATTTCAGCTGTGACTGTGGAACAGTTCGCTGTGTTCCGGATTACAGGGCGGAGTGGACGGCATTTTATCTTAGGCCTTAAGATGTTTATCCTTGTTATTGCAGGTATCTATAAGCGGGGGTAACCACTTACCACCAGACGGACCGTCAGCTTGTTTGTCATCTAGTGGTATAAAAATAAAAAAAATCTCCGCAATAGGCGTTGACTTGACGTTGACGTTGAGTTTCAATATTTAATATTTTAGTTGAGTATTCTATGAAATTTTATAAGAGCCGATTCCTTGCAATAGGTATAAGTTTCACTTCAATAAGTGATCGAGTTTTTTGATCTACGTATTCAATTGTGTAAATAGCGAGAATCTGTAGTGGGCAATGTGTTAACTTTCATTTTTATTTTTAAGTGCTGTGCATTTATCCTTTTTTAATCTCTAGAAAAAAAAAATTAATGCCCATATTATCTATTATACATCAATAGAACATAAAATTTTATTTTAATCATAATAATTATTTAATCAAAGAGGGAGACCTATAAAAATTCTCCCTGAATAAATGAATGTCTTAGAATATTATAGGTACTTTAGCTTTACGTAGAATACCGGTACTCTTTAAATCGAAGAGTCTAGTAATTACAAAAAGCTGTGTTTTAATCCGATGCAGAATTGCAGACAAGTCTATTACTTTACGTCTAATGTGATAAGATCATATCAGATGACGACCATAATGCCGTTCATTAAGACAGACACGAGTAATCCAAGCTCAAGGTTTCAGTGGAAAAAATAACAATTTAATGTCTTATTCGTATTCTATTTCATCCGTTACTTCCTCACGTGTATTTTATCAAACGAGGCTCTTTCTGGCTAAAGATATAGTAAGTCTAATGGCGACATTCCCGACACAGGAAGAGTAAACGCAGGGGAGGCACAAAAGATCCCAATGGGTCGAAGTGCACTTGTGACTCAGTCATGGGCATGGGCCCATAGTAAGATAAGATAAGATATGAAACTAGGACTTAAACTACGGCTTATTAGCACAGTTAATATCATCATCATCATATCTGCATATGAAGTCCACTGCTGAATAAAGGCCTCCCCCATATAGATATCCAAACGGATCAGTTTGCGCGACCCTGACAAGTTCATCGGTCCATCTACTGGAAGACCGTCCTACTTTGCGCTTTCCGGTTTGTAGTCGCCATGCTAGAACTTGCACCCCACATCGGCTATCCGTACTGCGTGCTATGTGATGTGCCCTGCCCATTGCTACTTCAATTTGCTAATCCTATGATCTATAATGTCAGTGACTTTAGTTCTCTTACGGATGTCCTCATTTCTGATATCTCGTAACAAAACGCCTTACATTACAAGCCTAGCACAGTTAATATAGCATTTTCCTTCTTCCACTACGAGTAGGTACTCTGTCTGAACCAGGCCAAAGAACTTCCTCAATACATATAGCTCTAATATTCTGTCATAATAACAGCGCTTCTGCGACATTTTGCAAATGTTCTTGAAGCATAAGTGCTGAGACAAGGGCCTATTGGCTTTGCAAACTTTTTAATGAATTATTTTTAGCATAACTTAAATAGATTTATTTGTTTTCTTTTTTCATTCTAGATCTAGCGTGATGTATTGTGCAAGTTAGTAAACGTTTTCTTTCTTTCTTTCTTCTCTATTATAACGTAACTACTCCGTTAGATAATAAAGAATCATAGACTTCGTTTATCCCGAAAAATAACCAACTTACACCTTGTATACTCAGATCTGCTCTCATTATGGCCTGGACTACTGGCTCTTCTAACTTCATCTCGGTGATTAAGTACCTCTTCACTCTGCGTGGCTCCCTGAACAAGTCTTGGACTTTCAAGCCGTTTTCTGAAAATAATGAGAAGCAAAGAAATCTCAACAATTTTGATTTTATTATTGATATTGGACCAAGTTTCCTATAATAAATTAATATTAGGTATATATGCACGTGACACTTACTGCTGATGTCAATCAACTCAGGCTGATCCAAGATGTCTGCGATTGTAGCCAATAATTTGAGGGCATCGGGAACTGAACTGGTTACCTCCAACACGGTCTCGTTGTACAACAGTGGTGAAAGCTTCTTTTGTATATGAGTTAATCTGTAAAAATCGGAACTAGATTTGAGCTAAGACACAAATAAATCAAGTGTAACTTATTCCATTTTTTGTTGTTATTGTTGTTGAAACTTGAATATCATCAGTTCTACATATTTTCTTCCTATTATATGAAGGTACTTAGGTAGCCCACCTACATGGGTAGATTAGGTATCATCATCACCAGCCTATATACGTCCCACTGCTGGGCACAGGCCTTCCTACATGGAAGAAACACATGAGCAGTTTTGGGCCATAACACCACCACGCTGGCCCAATGCGGGTTAGAGGGTTAAAGCGGCTGCAGGAACAACCGGGACCAACGGCTTAACGTGCCTTCGAAGCACGGAGGAGCTCGAGATAACAAACTTTGATTTACCCATTCCAGGATCGACCACGGCGAAAGTTGCTTTGATTTTCGTATCGAAACCAGAGCGCTCAAACCAATACGCCACCGAGCCCCTCAAACCCACCGAGCTCCTCGAAGATTAGGTATACAAATTAATTATTAGCGTACTTCTAGTTGGACTTCATCTTTCTTCTATTTTCTCTATCCATCCCTGCAAAGCATTGACCTTATTGAGGTAAAATGTTGTTGTTACTTATAGGTGTTATGATCGAATCTTTGGAGTCAGTCAACCATTAAAATTTTCGGAAGTTCGGCAAACGTATATACTTTCATGAATCCTATCTAAAGTAGATGTACTTACTTGGAATCTTCGTATGTAGGTATTTCCTGGTACTGATCCATAGGAGAGCAGTCATTGTTCACGCTGCACACGAACGACTGCAGGAACGTCAGCATCCCAGCGCTGGGTAACGCTCGTGCCGGGAACTGACCTGTTGGGATTATTATATATTAGGCAGGCCAGCTAATTCTAAAGAAACTAGATCCTAGTTAATTCTCTAGCCGGACATTGTGGTAGCCTGTGGTGATTTGTTTGTTAAGTTTTTACGTAGCCTGTTTTTTTTTGTGGCAGGGGAAATGCCTTAACTCTGTGTAGGGAAAGAGAAGAGGGGGTTTGGAACTCGCACTCCCCAAAATCTTTTATGCTAGCTCATGGTATTAGGTAAGGGCAGCCTGTGTCGCGAACGCGATTTGGAACGACTTGAAATGACGTGTAGTCAGTGCCATTATGTTGGCAGGATGTAAAAAAAAGTTAGAGATTGGTACTATCTGTGGAGGTCATTGAGAGGTAATGACCGCCAAAATGTGAGTTAATTAAATATTCTTGATAACAATATAGGCTAGCATCAAAGATTTGGTGAGTCCTTATAAGATTTTGTCAAGAGATAATGATTATTGACTGTAACCGGTGGATAGGGAATGGCTGTAGGGGTGGTTTGGAGGCCATTTAGGGGCCGTATGGTCCCGCCATAATTATCATCGCTTAGAGAGATGGTAATATAACAAAATAGTAAAATGTATGGTGAATTGGGTAGTACGAAAGTAAATTCTCGTACCTACTCAGATTCAATAGCAAGATTATGGTAATATGAACAAAAGAGTAAAATGTATGGTGAATTGGGTAATACGAAAGTAAATTGTCGTAAGCTACTCAGATTCATTAGCAAGGCTATTTTCAACTAGGTAAGTGTTTGCACAGATTAATGATATATTATAGTGTTTGATTCAAGAAATTTATAAAGGCGAAGCAGATTAAGTTCCCGGCAATTCTTAATTCGCAAAGTCTAGATACCCCATTTGCGACAGCCTGAGACAATGCGATGATTACGAGTAACACGGCCTTAAACTAAATAAGTGTTTGAGTCCAGTATTCGGTGGTATATGGGTTACATTCACATTCAACACAAAGTAATGTAAATCGACAAAAGATATTTGAAAATTAGAAGTAAGATTCTCACAAATCAATCAATGGTTATACTCACATGTGGGGAAGTCCTGGTTGTCCACGTTGACCCTGACTACGTACAGGCACAGCATTACCATGGTCGCCCATGCTATGCCCGCGAGCGTTATCTGTACAAACAGTTAAAAACCTTTAATCTAACGAGGGTGTCAAACAAGCATACGGACCGACTTCGAGGTCAAAATGAAACTTCCTAGAAAACTAAAAACTGAGCAAGTTATTAGTTTTATTATATCTTTTAAAAATAGTGTCCATTCACAACAGTACATCGCTCCATCGCGACAGAATCACTGAGAAAAACACTTTGCCCAGTCGTCCTTAGAGGTCGCTTCAACGGCCTTTTGAAATGCAGTCACTGTTTCCTCGGAGTCCATAAAAAGTTTTCCTCAAAGATTTTCTTTTGTTTTCGGAAATCAATAAAAATTGCAAGGTGCGAGGTCGTGGCTAGTAATTCTACCTCTGAAGTTTAGTCCAATAGTCGGTCGTTCGCCTGGCGGTGTGTGACAAAGCGTTGTCGTGGTTAAGAAGGATCCTACTGCAAGGTCGTTTCTCCTGAGCTTTTAACAAAACAAGTGGCAAGGAATTGTTAGTGTTCCACTCTGCAGTAACTGTTTTTCGATTATTTCGATCCTCTGAAACAGTTGTCGCGTAATGACCTGTCCTTACGAAGAACAACGCCACCTTCTTTTTCCTACGCTTCATCCTCTCTTCACTTTAGTTGTCAACTTAGTGGTTGTTTCCTTCCTCGGAAGCTGAGCAGACTGTGTCTTGGTTTCGGGAAATCCAGCTTTCGTCACCCGTAAGGATGTCGAACACAACAATTGAGTCACCTCCGTTAAATCTTTGAACCATTTCACGGCACCAATCAACACGACAGAGTTTTTGGGCCTCGGTCAAATTATGAGGTATCCACCGCGCACAAAGCTACACTTACGCTGAAGCTGTTAGAAACTATGAAAGACTCTTCTTCCCGCTATCATCATTTGGAGTCATTTGCCGCTTTGCATAAAAAATCCCAATGGTCTTAAAAAATGTGTAGGTAATAACAAATTACAAACCAGGAAGCCAGTAGCTAAGGAAACCAATAAAAATAAAGTTCTTCGTCTTACTTCCAAAGCTTGGAATTCTTTGCCAGCACATGTTTCCTTCCTGTAAGGCGGGTTCCTTCAAAAGAAACGTGAATGAAAAGACACCTTTAGGTGGCTATTAATAGACCAGTGTGCCTAAAGCTGCATTAGCTTTCTTCGCATGTGGACTTTTCTTTTCGTTTCACATCTGCGCGCCTAGCATGATCACCGAAACGCGATATGATAAAGCTATTTATCGCTTAGAATTGTCAAAAATCATTGGATATAACCGCTATCTTGAAATATTATCGAAACTGCGAACATGTATATATACAATACAAGTTCGCAGTTTCGATAAAATTTTAATTTGGCGGTTATATCCAATGATTTATGACAGTTTAAAGCGATAAATGGCTTTATCATATCGCGTTTCGGTGGTCATTGTCGTGGTTTGTGGAATGAGAAGCCTTGCTTGTTTATATATAAATCTTTATTGGAAACTGGAATGCGAAAATTAGTAAGTGTGTCTTACAAAAAGCGCGAACCAAGAGAGAGGTGTTTGACAGCTATACTACGCACTCTATACAATCAAAAATAATAAACAACGATAAAAATAATCAACGATAATAAAAAATATGTTTTCTATTACAAGTTTGTTTTCATTGCATTTATTCTCTAACAGTCATGCTAGGCGGGCAGGTGTTGTCGAGTCGTTTGTCGTGCTTTGTATAAAAAAATATACAGAATGGTAACAATTAATTAAAACTTCGGCTTTATTAGGTAATAGAAACGCACCAACTGCAATACTTACGTAATCATTTCCCTTAGGCCGACGGGACATATTATCCCAAAAAATGTGTATTTTCAGTCAATATTTACCTTCTTATTAATTTGGTATTCTAACCAGTGTACGTTTTGGTTTAGTGCTGTAAGTCCACTGTTGTATTTAAATCATGGACCAAATAATATCATCCTTGATTTAAATAAATAAATAATTAAATAGAAATGTTGTGCAATTCTCAAATACATCTTATTCGTTTGATAATTCCATGACATGAAAGTTACAAAATAATCAAATGAATATTATGTATTTGATAGTTGCAAGTAAATTAAAACATGGGCTATAGGTATTAGTTCATAGAAATGATGGACTAATATGGCTCATGTTTAAATTTATTGCCGTATTGTGGTCACCACCCTGTTAATCAATCATCACCAGCGTATATACGTCCCACTGCTGGGCACAGGCCTTCGTCCATGGGAGAAACACATGAGGAGCTTGGGCCATAGCACCACCACGCTGGCCCAATGCGGATTGGTACCACCACCTGTATAACTTACAATTTTGCGTTTTCTAATGAGGTAGTCCTTCCACAGCAGCAGCCGCAGCTGGCCGCTCGCCGCCGCCATGATGCGCGGCAAACCAAGCTGCTTCCTTCTGACATCACTGCAACAAAACAAAAATCATCAGGTCTATCAATTTTACTAGGTGGCAGCCCGCAGGGTCGTCTGGGTAGGCACCACAGCCTTTCTTATTTCTGCCGTGAAACAGTTGGCTGTTTTGAATTGAAGGGAAAGGCCGTAATGACTGGTCATCGCAGGTATTTCATCTTAGTCCTCTGATGACAACGCACCTGCAATACCAAGTGATTTTTCCTTGTTATTGCAGGTGTCTATAGGCGGCGGTAACCAATTACACCACCAGGTGGGCTTGTTTGTCATCTAGTTGTTTTAAAAAATACATAGGTAACTGTAATTTTATTACAAGAATTCTTACCATTTGTAAAGTGAATGGAAATATAAAAATTGTAAGACACTGAAGGCTTAAGTTTTGTCAGTAACATCACAGAACGACAGATGGATAATTGCAAATGACAAATCTAATTTTACTACGACGCGACGGACGTAAACTAAATAGTGTAGTGTGATCGCTGGCTTTCTAGTCAGGTTATTATTTCTCCTTAGGAAATAGGATAATGTAATAAGTGCTCTTAGCAACCCAGAGTGTATTTTACCATATAACACTTAACTTCTATTATATTTATCTTTGAATTGTTTTTATAAGTAAAAATAGCGTATACATAGTCCCCGAACCTGTGAAAAATAGCGCCATATTTAAAAGTACAACATTCCATACGGACGCTATCAAAACCAGCCCGCCTAACATGACCACCGAAACGCGATAAGATAAAGCCATTTATCGCTTTGAACTGTCAAAAATCATTGGATATAACCGACATCTTGAAATTTTATCGAAACTGCGAACTTGTATTAAAAGCGATAAATAGCTTTATCATATCGCGTTTCGGTGGTCATGCTAGGCGGGCAGGGCGTTGCAGGTCCAGTTAAAGCTAATGTTGTATTTGCCCGAGAAATCTTCCTCATGGACTATACGTGGACTATACAATCCATGAAATCCATGAGATTTAGTGTTCGTAATGTGAACGGTATTACTTCTGATCGAGTCAGTATCTATATGTATAGGAGGAAGCATTAGATGAATAGGTCGAAGACCACAACCAGAAAACCGTACCTAATACAACAACAACAATCGAGATTTTAATGACCAGTCCAAAGTTCGCGATCGATTTAGATGACGTCAATATAAAACAAGCTATAAGATCAAAAGTTTGAGGATTGAACGCATGAACAAGAAATAAAGAAACTAACAAAGCGTAATATTTATAAATTGAAATAATGCAGAAGGTTAACTAAGTTTTTTTATATAAAGCTCAGCAAATGACTCAACATCACCTGATGTGAAGCGGTAAGAAGAGTCCATATGCAAAGACAGCTAGTGCAGCTTGAAACACACTGCTCTAGCCGCCTCCACCTTGCCGACCTATAAGGAGTCTTTTCACGCCTCTTTTGAAGGAGAACCCATGTTAGAGGAAGGAGGGAACACAGTTATTTTTGAATTAAAAAAGAATATGGTGTCCGATCACAAGGACCGGAAGTTCACAGAAATATTTTAATACAAATCTTATATAGAAAAACAAAAATTAAAACCGACTTCAAAAAACTGAAAAGGATAAAATAATTAAATTTAAGTAGGTATTCATCCCCTAGAAACATATTTTTGGAGTCGGTGCTTCACTTTCTATTGTTTTTGGAAACCACTTAGCAGCAACTCCAAAAATATGTTTCTAGGGGATGAATACCTACTTAAATTTAATTATTTTATCCTTTTCAGTTTTTTGAAGTCGGTTTTAATTTTTGTTTAAAATTTTTTTTTCACAATTTTTAGTGGTAACTTTCTACGGTCGAAGCTAGATGGGTGATCGTAAACTTATATTGTTTCCTACTATCGTATTGTTTCACTAAAAAGTCATTTGAAAAGCAAAACTTCGCAATTTCGCATATGTAGACGACTTCATAATTTGAGTTTTTTTAAATTTAAAACCAAAGTACCCAACTGTTTTTGAAAAAATTTTTATGGGACCAAATGGCAGCTATTCCGCATCGAACAAAAAAAGAATCACGTAAATCGGATCAGTAATCTCGGCGTAATCGGTGTACATACATAGAAAAAAAAAAAAAAAAAAAAAAAAACGTACCGGCCGAATTGAGAACCTCCTCGTTTTTGAAGTCGGTTAATGATAACGATATTCTACGACAAATGTTCAGTTGTTAGAAGTTATTGAAACGGTTGACGAATTCGTGATAAAAATGGTATAATTTGTATAAATGGACAATAACTATCGAAAGAATGACTGAGTTAAATTATTTGCTACTCTAATATTTACAGATGAGACTGTAAATATTAGAATGACAAAACATATTGGCGTATTGTTATGCATGCATGAAGCAAGTTTTAATGTGTAAAGCGTGTTTTAATTTTATTCACTAATTTAAAAACGAGATGATAATTTAAAAATGACTATCGTTCGAAGCACGTCGTGGTTGGAAGTAAGATCTTAAGATGGATATCGTAGTCTAATCTAAAGCATTGCTTAACTTTGCGCAACGTGATGTGTCTAATGGAGTTTATTCTTATAAAAAGTTAAATTCTTTATCTTCCAAAAGATTACTTACCTACATTGACCGTTTGTCACACGACACGTTTTGAGACATGAGTAATTGTTTTCGTGAAGTAAACAATATAAATAGTAAGCTCAAGTATTAAGTTCCTGAAGCAAACTGATTCTAGCAATTAATGTAATGATTCTCGTTATTTATATATTATAGGCTAACTATGCATTGAAAAAAGGAAAGGTCCTCAAGTACGATCTGGTAAGGGTCGCAGGAAGCAGCTGGATGCGGGCAGCGCAGGACTCATCTTCTTGGATATCCTTGTCGGAGGCCTATGCCTAGCAGTGGGCGTCTCTTGACTGAAATAATGATGATGATGTATTGCTGTTGGCCTCATATAGCCTTTACAGCGTAATAAAAATTTGCCTACTCTTACGATCGTTACCTTTTAGTTATAAGAATGTGTTTTTTGACGATTTAAAAGTGCTTCTTTGTGGCCTATTTAAATAAAATATTTTTTCTTTCTTTTTTCTTTCTTTCTTTCTAACTTGCGCGCGATATGGAGGTTTATGGACGCAAGAAACTTAGTGTGTCCTCAAGCCTTTAGGGGCGAATCTGTAGGGGGTTTCTAATGGACAAGCATCACCTCTCGAGGAGATGTTCCGCTATCATTTACAGGGCGCTCGGGCTATAAGAGAGAATGATTATCGGATTGATTATAGGGTTCAGGAACATACGATATTCGAAATTACATAGATTATACAAACTCCAAATTTGGTGAGGCGAAACTGGCGAAAAGCATTTAATTTTTGAATGTATCATTTTAACGAGTTAAACAAGGCAAGTTATGTTTTCTTGATCTAAGAAGCCAGCTAATTATAGCGCAACATATCAACTGTCAAATGACAGGTCGTGCTCAGCCAGAGGAAATGACAGCACACATACGGATGGATGCACAGATAAACTGTTATTATATTTACGTGATGTTGGCGTAAATAAATATCAGATGAGAAATACTGGACATGATTATTTTAATTTGTTAGTACGATATAATTATTTAGTTAATGATAGGTATGCGATGCGAATATATCATTCATAAAAAGGGCAGGAATATCATTTTCCATTTGAAAAATCAGCAAAATTAGTTCAACTATCAACCACCTACTTACTAACGAAGCCTTTAAAGTTTATCTACCATTGAAAAAAATAGTCATCATTATCATCATCATATCAGCCGAGAGACGCCCAATGACGGGCATGGGCCTCCTCAAGGATCATCAAACCAATCGGTCCTGCGCTGCCCTCATCCATCGGCTTCCCGCGACCCTCGCCAGATCAACGGTTCAACTTGTAGGGGGTCTATCAACGCTGCGTCTCCCGGTACGCGGCCGCCACTCGAGGACCTCTCTGCCCCATCGGCTATCGGTGCCCGTTGCCACTTGAGACTCTTTGGGCTATGACAACGACCGAGGCCAACGAACGACGAGATTTGAGGGAAATAGGGAGCAGTGTTAGAATAATCGTTATTATAAGTAAGTAGTGAATTTTTATAGCTAGTATCCTAACTTTGTTAATAAATAATCGCCATTGGACCTTTTAAGGATACTACATCTCAAGCGTTACGTGTTTCTACATTTGTACTGTATCGTTTAGTTCCTATTGTTTAGTACCCAGAGATGGCGCTGTGCTGTAAGTGCTACATAGCGATGTTAAGATTAGAAGTTTTGTTCGATGTAAATTTGGTCCACGGTGTAATATAAGATCTAAGCATTTTGTTACAGTACCTTTCAGAATAAATGCTCGTACACATCATACAAACATATGCTCCTACCGGGAATACAACCCAGGACCCCTGACAAAGTAGCTTGTATAGCAAGGGGTACAGACCACTCGGCCTGCCAGTAGTCAAAATATAATCCACGAAGGATGATCGCGATCAGATACGAGACACCACAATTCGTCATGACTTTGTAAAATAGAGATACCGGAGTATGAAGGAAAGGTTACAGCGAGGAAGACCGTCTATGGGGCAAGTCCGAATCATCAACATCATCACCAGCTTATTTTAAGTCCCACTGCTGGGCACAGACCTTCCTACATGGGAGAAACACACAAGGAGCTTGGGCCATAACACCACCACGCTGGCCCAATGCGGGATGGTGGGTTAAAGCAGTTGCAGTAACAACCGGGACAAACGGCTTAACGTGCCTTCCGAAGCACGGAGGATCTCGAGATTATAAATTTTGAGTGACCCATCCCGGAATAGACCATGGCGGAATTTACTTTGTTTCCGTAAACGAAACCAGAGTGCTCAAACCACTACGCAACCGAGCTCCTCATAATCATTAAATGATTTTACCTTACCTCCTTAATTATGTAGTTAACATGTTTAGTGTGACTGTCCGTCCATAGCACGCTGAATGATGGTTTGGGTTGTCATTATTACTAATCAGATTTGACCTTAACAATGCGCGTATTAAATTTCTAGGTATTAAAATACTACTTATTACAAGGCGGCAAAATTTGTAATTTTATGACCCTTTAACAGCCCGCCAGTAGAGATGTTTTTTTTTCATCTAAATGGCATATGAAAAGACCTTATGACCCGGCAAGGTGGAGGCAGCTAGGATAGAGTTTCAAGCTGCACTAGCTGTCTTCGCATGTGGACTTTTCCTAAAGCTTCACCAGGTGGTGTTGGGTCATTTTCTGTGTTTTGTGTACAAAAGCCTATAGATGCTCGGAGCACCTAGGGCACGGTTATGCTGCATAGCATTGCCGTGTCTTGGGCACCACGTTGCCTAATACCCTGTAAACAAATTAAAAGATGCCTTTATGCAGACAGCATACGAGGCAAGTCCCCGTACTCCCAACATCACGCTTACTCGATGAGCTGTGGCGACCGCAGGAAAACAATGCACTCTGAGTCTGATCCAGGACTCCCGTTTTTGCAATAATTATAGGTCTCTTACGGCTCCTACGTCACCTAAATCTTCAATAATTATCAATACGTATCTCTACGTACGTGATCGCGAGATCTGATTACACCATTCTATTATTATGTATAACAACACGTAGGATCGTTCGTTTCCACGCCGGATGTGTCAGCGGGTTTGGTTCATATTTCATAGGTTTTATTAATTTGATCGTAAGAACAATAGTTTGCATCTAATTATGTACTGAATTTTTAAAAATCTTTGAAAATTGTAACCACAATATGCCACAATTTATGATTTATAGGTTATAGATCTTTTTCATCAAGTTCAGAAATTAACAAGGGTACATCACTACCTTCAAACTCCACCGGTTACGCTATACAGGCCAATATCAATAGTCAGTCCAAAAATTATAATCCAGTACCTACCTACAATAAAATCACTAACATAAGACCACACTTATGTCGTAATTCAATCGTAGAATTGGGCAGATCCCCTGTAACTAAAGTTTTTACTTGGTTTATGAGTAAGTTTAAGGTCACCAAAAGCCACGAAGAATTGAAATAATAAGAAAGAAAAGAAATAAAAAATGTTTCATCTCCTTGGCCACAGAATAAATAAATGTGAGCCTAAATAAACCCCCTCATTATGATGTTAGTATGAATAAGGTCTGATTATAATCAGACCTTATTCATAGAATATCGAAGGTCGATTGTATTTATAAATACCTACAGACTACATTTAACCAATAGAACCACTTTACCGGATTTAACTCGCGTTTGATTAGATTACATTTTCAGTCACAAGGGGATGATGTTGTTGAAAGCTTTCATAATTAAATTAAATTGAGAAATACCTGTTTTCAACCGAAAGTTCTCAATTCTAAATATGTTATCCTAAATCTTATTTTGTGCTGTCCACAAAGTATCTTTATTTTATTATACTTAAAACCTGCAATTTTTTTAATGAAAGGTCGTTTGGTCGACTCTGCTTTTGTTCGAGTGATGCTTGTTACCGCTAAAATCACCTGTATCGCAATTGGAAAAGAGTCCAAAGTCCAAGGTTTGAGGTCCAAAGCTAAAATACTTACTCTCGTGTGTGTTGTAGTTGTACACTTCTCTGACGTAAAACCGGCCAAGTTTCGTAAACAAGACTTTTTTCCGAAACAAAAAATGTACTCTAGAGATGAGACGAGGATCACGTGTATATTAAGTGGTTTATTAAATTTATTTGTCTTAAAATTTCCATGACATGCTCGCGTCGATGCAGATGGAACATTGTAGAAATAGCTGAACAAGAAACAGATTACATAAATGAAGATATCGGCTTATTTGTAAGTGTGTGCTGTCCTGAGTAAAAATGTTTATTGTATTGCCATTTAATTTATTTAACAGGCTACCAGAAGATATAAGAAACCTTCCCTCTGACATTCAGGTCTAAGCTTCTGACAAAAATATTTTTAAAAATTGCTTGAATCGCTAGGCTTTCTGAACGCTGGTTTTACTCACATATGGAATACTTATTTAAATGACCAATGTGACGAAAAATAGAATAATAACAATGACTATAAAATAATGTAACAATAATATGTACTTAAAGTTTTTTCTCTCTGGACTTTTATATTAAAATTAATGGTATGTTTAAAATATGTAATTCACTTGTATACTTAAATTATAAATATTTGCATGCCTACAATATAATGTCGCTCTCTCTTTATGTAATGTAAACATCTAATGTACTACACAGTGTTAAGCAAATAAATGATTATGATTATTTGAGTGTATAAAATTTATTGTTTAATTTAAAGAAGTGCCTTTCTTATTTCAGCCGTTAAACAGTTCGCGGGGTGTTTCAGATTGAAGGGAAAGGTAGCCAGTGTAATTACAATACTAGGCATGGATGGCATTTCATCTTAGGCCTCAGGATGACAACGCACCTGTGCAATATTAAAGTGATTTTTGCTTGTTATTGCAGGTGTCTATAGGCGGCGGTAACCGCTTACCACCTGGTGGGCCAGCTTGTTTGTCATCAATTTTTTTTTAAAAAAGTGCTTGGGGTCTTGAAGAAAACAGACGTTGCTCGTATGATGGTAAAATTATGACTAATAATAAATTACTTTAATTAGTTTTTCCATAAATAATAGCTACAATATATGTAGTTTCTAAAATAATTAAGTGACTAACGATTGCTCAGCTCTTCTACTGATTTATATTAACTTTTTAACCTTCTTTAAAAACAACAATAATTTATAAAGTCCACTGAGCGCGCAACTAATATTACCCACCAATTATTCAGCCCGAAATTAAAATGGAAGATTTTTGTGTCATCCTAGATTAAGGTTACTCACTAAATTTTTTGTTTGTTTGTTTCTATTTTTATTTAATAACGGTAAAGTTTAAAATTAAGATCCTTCATGGTAACGTAGGCAATTAGATTATTACCTATCTAGGTATAACGCACAATTTCCGATTACACCCTTGAAGATTCTAATGTCAGAACTGTGACCCGATGTAATACTTATGATCACACGGACAGTTACATAAGGTACCATTTCACAGTGTGTGGCTGCTAATAACGAAATTACGGTCAATTTGCTAGCCGGCGAACCGTGAAGACCATGTTTGCCTCGTGCTTTGTGAAGAAAATATCATGTGGATTCTATGACTTTGTATCTAGTATCTACGATACATCACTTATAAGGATGACATAAGTATACTTATCATTTAGGGTTCCCAACTTTTTGTACAAGAAATAATGTAATAGGTTGGGGAAAAAGTTTCTTCGCATTTTTTAAGAAAATTCAAAACATTGTTTAATATACTTTATTTACATTTAACTAAAGTATGTAGGTACCATTTTGTTCGATAACTTTTTGCCATCTTGAAGGTAGGGACATGATCCCATTGCTATAGAAATTTTGGAGCTTCTGATCAAAATACCGCGACAAGTGGTTTTGGCAGTCCTCTCGTGATGTTAACCTGACACTGCCTAGAGAATTCTGAAGAGAGCGGAACAGGTGGAAATCTGAAGGTGCAAGGTCAGGACTTTTTTTTTATTTTATACAACTAGATGACAAACAAGCCGACGGCCCACCTGGTGGTAAGCGGTTACCGCCGCCTATAGACACCTGCAATAGCAAGGAAAAGCACTTGATATTGCAGGTGAGTTGTCACCCTGAGGCCTAAGATGAAATGCCGTCCATGCCCAGTAATACACAGGCTACCTGGCTTTTTTTTTTATTATACGGCGGATGCATTAACACCTCCCAGCCAAACTCTCTTAATTTTTGCTGAGTGGCTAAAGATGTGTGAGGTCTAGCGTTATCATGATGAAAACCCACACCCCTTCTGTTGATTAATTCCGGCCGCTTTCTCTCAACTTCTTGCTTTAATCTCATCAGTTGTTCGCAGTAAAGTTCAAAATTGATGGTCCTGCCTGGTGGTAACAGCTCATAATGAATAATGCCCTTCCAATCCCACCACACACACAGCATCACCTTGTTGCGAGTAAACCCGGGATTCGCCACAGTCTGTGAAGCCTGACCGGCCTTTGACCACGACCTTTTTCGCACGTTCTTGTCGTACGTGATCCACTTTTCATTACCAGTTATCAGCTTCTTCAAAAATGGTTTGGTTTCATTACGTCGTAATAAAGAATCACAAATGAGTACACGGTTTATTAGGTTTCTTTCAGTGAGCACGTGGGGTACCCAAATATCGAGCTTTTTTATGTACCCATTTTTTTAAAATGCGCCAAAACTGTATTGTGGTCAATTCCCAGTTCTTCAGCTACGTCGTAACTACTGATATGCCGATCTTGCTCCAGTTTTTCAAAAATGGCATCAATTTTATCCGTAATAGGGCGACCAGAGCGACGTGCATCTTTAACATCAAAATTTCTGCATTGAAAACGCTTAAACCAAATTTGTGCTACTCTCACAGACACTGCACTAGGTTCATAAACATCGCTAATATTTTTCGCGGCTTGCGTTGCATTTTTACCTTTTTTGTAGTAAAATTTTAAAATGTATCGAATTTCTTCATTAGATTCACTCATCTTGACAGTAAGAAAAACACACATTTTCCTAATTTGAATTTGGAATTATCTTTTTGTAAATCTAAGCTTTTAATGATACCTAAGCCAGCCAGATACAAATAGTACAGCCAAAGAGATTTTATTACAAGTTCATACATACTATAATGCGAAAATACTTTGTCCCCAACCTAATATATAGTATCCCTAGGACGAACATTTTTAAATTTCGATTCGCCTTCGCATGGAGTAGTTACGTTAGCTTTTGTCTGGCTTTTGTTTGAAATTTTAAGCATGCGTGAACGATACGATTACGATTCGAAATTTTAAAAAGTTTGTGCTAGGAGTACTGGGTGTTAGGGGGTCACTCTCGAATACGAAGGCAGGTGGCCTTTAACACTTGCTAAAAAATAAATTTTAAATCGCGAAAAAAATCAGCTGTTTCATACAAATTGTAATATCTACTCGGCCGGTTAGTATGGAACAGCTCTTATTTTTATTTTTCAACAAATCTTGTTTAGTTAAGGTGACGAGCACTGACAACTGCCTTCGTTTCCGAGAGCGACCCCCTAACACCCTGTACAAACGTCAGAGAAATAAAATGAACAGAATGTTATAAAATATTCAAACTAGAAAAATTCATTAATTTCCTTAGGCGGGAATGAACCCGCGACCTTTTACAATTAAATTAGTTCTACTTAGTTTATACATATAGGTACTTTTCTAATATTTTCAAACAAACATATAGTGCGTGTTAAAGCGACAGTTAGCAAGTCGTACGTAGATAATTTGAAGAAGTTTATTAAAAAAATAAAGTCTAACAAGAGTTTGTCCCGTCCAGACTACTCTTTTTTTTATACAACTAAATGACAAACAAGCTGACGGCCCACCTGATGGTAAGCGGTTATCGCCGCCTATAAACACCTGCAATAACAAGGAAAAGCACTTGATATTGCAGGTGCGTTGTCATCTTGAGGCCTAAGATGAAATGCCGTCCATGCCCAGTAATTACACTGGCTACCTTTCCCTTCAATCCGAAACACAGCGAACTGTTTCACGGCTGAAATAAGAAAGGCGGTGCTAGCTACCCAGGCGACCCTACATATGGGTCTACCACCTACTCTTCCGGATAATTGAAATTATTAAACCTGCGAAGATACATTTGCCAACACCGACTTCAGAGACTTCAGATTACTAAGGAGGCAAAAATATTTAAAGTGAAGTAGGATCTAATTTAAAAGTAATTTTTAATTGTGCCAAATGTTAATGTTGTGCGTTTAACAAATTAACCATTAACTAACTATTTATGTTTAATGCGGGTTGGTAGGTTAATTGAAACATTGCAGTAACACCGTTATCCACACACTTAAGTAATTAATGCAATACTAAGAGAAATATTGGGCCTAATTCTGGGAACACACTTTAATTCTAAATTTAATATCTCTTTCTCGCAATAAGTCATAGGAAAAAGATAGCAAGAATCTGTTTAGAGCTGTCAATTAGATTTAGATAGATTTCATAGAAACCATAGACAATTTTAGACGGCATGTACGGAGGTGCCTCCTAAACACTGCATTTTAGCATGCTCAATAAGGTCGAAAATTGAACGCACCTTTCTAAATGTCAATTTATATGACAGCCATCCTTTTCGTATTGGTTTTGAAAGAAAGAAACCGACTGAACTTAAATTTAAACTTAGCATGTGTTCTCCAGAATTAGGGCCATTACCAGAAAAAATTTTGAAACAAAGATTAGGATTATCAAAAAATTACTCAGTGATTGCAACAGTTGGTTTTTGAAAGCACATGGAGACATACCACAAATATTTAAATCTAAATTACAAAATAAATAATGATATAAGTTAAAAATCGAACGATAATCGCTCATCTTTCCGGGTGTTCTAAAAATAAGGTCTCGAATGTAAGAAGTTGAGTATTCAGCCGTTAACCAAACTACCAACTACCTCAGTATAAAAATGATACTCAGCGTTAATAAGATGATACGTTTTGTTTGTGAAGCGCATTTTTCCGGGTATCACTAACAATAACAGGTATCTACGTAGTACGTAGCCTCGAAATAAATGTCCGTTTTATCAAAGGTGCATTCGCGTGCGTAAGAGTTTAATGCCCATAAAATGTTCATTGTGTATTCTGGTCATGAATGCGTTTTAAAAACGGACAAACATGCCTACTATTGCAGTAGATAGGAACGTATGAAGTAAATCTGTAGTAGGTGTACGTATATAGTACTACAATGGATAAAGAACATAAGTCAAATCCGGCTACTTTGTATACTTCTAATTATTTGCATACAAAACCACAAATCATCATCATCATCACCAGCCTATATACGTCCCACTGCCGGGCACAGGCCTTCCTACATGGGAGAAACACATGAGGAGATTGGGCCATAACACCACCACGCTGGCCCAATGCGGGTTGGTGGGTTAAAGCGGTTGCAGGAACAACCGGGACCAACACGGAGGAGCTCGAGATTATAAATTTGATTGACCCATCCCGGGACCAACCATGGCGAAAGTTGCTTTGTTTTCGTAATCGAAATCAGAGCGGTCAAACCACTACGCCACCGAGCTCCTCAAACCACAAATAATGAATTGTTTTAAAGCAAAGGAGATTGTCCATTTTTAGCCCCGCTTTATGTCTTCTTGTCCATTTTTCAAATGTTGTTCTTAGTCAACTTTTATTTATTTATGTAAAAGTAATAGCAACAAAACCAAAATTAGTTAAGTGTAAGTACTGTACATTTATAGTCGCATTGTAATTAACACGCATCACAATACATCTAAAGATAAAAGACATTTAAAGGCAGGCTTATACTCTATTGCCCTTTGGTTATTTTTTATACATCGAGGCGAGGGTTTAAGGAGGGTGGTGTTTTTTTGGTTTGGTAATGTTTGATGGTTTGGTGGTGTCGTGTTTGGTAGTGTGGTAGGTATACTTGTTCAATATTGGTCTATTACAATTATTAAAAATTGTGTTTGAGCGAAAGTTGTTTATAAAATAAGTGTAGTTTTATGAAGCAAATGTTTGTGTTGACGTGCAATTGGAAGATCATTACAACTAAAAGTGATCATGGTGTAAACTTAGACCATAAGAACTATGGTCTTAGGGTGTGAAAGATGTTTATTTTTATTTATTTATTCAACAATAAGTCAACAGCTTAAAATTCTAAGAATCTAATACAGTAAATTTTAATTGAATTAAAGCTAATTACAGATTAACTTTTTGTTATCGTGAGTTTTAAAATATATTAGTGGGTAGGTACTTACAAATAAGACAAATAACATATTATTACGAGGTATGACTTAATTTAGATGACAATATTGGTTGTGCACGCCTGTTGTGTGTGTGTGTGTGTGTGTGTGTGTGAGTGTGTAAATGTAAAGTTAAGTATTTGCGTAAGCTAAACATGTATATATGCCTGGGTGATGGTGCCACTATGTATAAAATTGTGCGCGGTTTACATGCAACGATAAATTGCATCATTGAGACTGTCGTCATATATTTTGCGCCAAACTCTCAAGATGCATTGAAAGGTGTAACATCAGCGTTTCAATGCAATAATTACATAAATACAGAAAATACTAAGACATGGCTGTATGGATGGGCATTAGTTCCCGTTGCCTACCCAGCACAGGGAGAATGAACCAACAAAAACTCTATTGCTTGTTGTTTTGTTGTTGTTTAGTGTGTTGAGTGGATTTTATCTTCCGTATTTTAAATAGGTACTCCTTTGACGACACATTGTGTTTCGTTTATTCTGTAATCTACATCTATCATCTTGCTACAGAGAGTCACTTGAAAAATCCAATCTACCTACCTATGTATGCATCGCAGAAACCATTTATTTTTAAAGTAGGTATTTCAATTATTTTGCACTAATTATATCACATCACTTAATGATCAACAACCTGACACATTGATTAAACGAGTTTAATACACCG
The DNA here is from genome assembly GCA_947347705.1 of Nymphula nitidulata. Taxonomy (NCBI): domain Eukaryota; kingdom Metazoa; phylum Arthropoda; class Insecta; order Lepidoptera; family Crambidae; genus Nymphula; species Nymphula nitidulata. The sequence continues at coordinate 17,540,740 of OX374636.1, forward strand.
TTAGGAATAATAAAAAAATACGTTGCATTATGATACCATGTCTATTGTCTATAGGTCTTACGTCTTCTGTGGATTCTAATTTCAAAAAAACAAATTAGAATTCCCCAGCATTGTTACATTGTTGTGCAATATGAACAATAACCTGTCATCATTTTTGCCAAGCATACCATAGACAACACGATACCTTTTTGGAAGTGGCTCCGTTGACTGTAAGTAGATACCTCAGATCATAGAAACAAGAAATTATTTCCCCTTTTTTTCTTTTTACACCTTCTTCTAAAGGGTAATGAGAGCCAAGGAGGATGAGGAACGAGCCCGGGAAAACGACCCTTCGGCCGATCCCATCAGAAGGCGCAGAACTGGTCGGCGTCGGCGTATCTTTGCCGGTTTGCTGCCCCCTTGAGTGGGCTTTTGTGTACCGGATCAGGGAAATCCGTTGCTCAAGCTAAGGCCCGGAGTAATAGCTGTACCACTGAGTACCGCGCGCGACACTACACAGACGCGCATAGGAATGACAGGAAGAAGAGTCCAGGAATCGGACGTCCGCATGACAGGAACACTAGGATAAGGGTGACTGTTGCCTGGTACCTGTGTACATGCGAGAGGTAAGGGGTACGGGGGTTTTTTTAAGTGGGTAGGTTCGGTCGATACCATCTTTGTCCGAAGAGTCCCACATAACCTTGCATTGTTCCATTTCCCAGCAATGTAGGGTAGGCATAAAGGCCTTTTCCCCCCTTAAAACAAAAAAAAGGTACAGGCAGTAATGAGTCGATTAACACTTTAGTACCTTTTGACAATAACATATTGGCATACAAATGGCTTGACAATTTGTATGAACACTGTTAATGACGAAGTGTGACACAGGACACTGTTAATGTTTTGAGCTTTTATTTCGACGGAATTTGAACAGACTTGTGTTATGTACCTCTTTACAAAGCTATCAGTTTTAGCAGTGAAATTTTTTTTATATAATTCTGGAGGTTTCGCGGGCATCTCCAAGCCATCCTACCGAAGTTTCATCTAATATAAAAATATAAGCGGTTTCGGAGCACATAGGGGACAAACATACAAACATTGATTTTTATTTGTAGTATAGAATAAACCCGGATATTCATATACAGTCGCTTTTTCCTCAATTATTAATGGAACCAACAAGTGATATTTCGTAAAGCTCAGAAGATGTGAAGGTCTTACAAGGGAAAGGTTATTTATCAATACTTAATTATTGCTATTATTTTAATGATCGACAGTACGGGTTTCGGCCGAAACGGTCAACGGGTGATCTTCTAGCGTACTTAATGCATGTCTGGGGTGAAGCTATTGATAAACGTGGTGAGTCACTGGCTGTTAGCCTTGACATTGCCAAAGCTTTTGATCGGGTCTGGCACAAGGCTCTTCTCTCCAAGCTCCCGGCATACGGTCTGCCCGATCAGCTCTGCAACTGGATCGCCGGCTTCCTACATGAGCGGAGAATACGCGTCCTCGCAGATGGATGCGCTTCGCGGTTCATGTCTGTGAATGCTGGTGTACCACAAGGCTCTGTTTTATCCCCCACACTCTTTCTTCTTCATATCAATGACATGCTTCCATTAGGAAGCATTCATTGTTATGCGGATGACAGTACAGTGCATGGGGGATATTACGGTCGCCCAGGGGCTGGGCGCGCTGAAACCGAGAAAGAGAGGGAGAATCTTACTATTGAGCTCAACAGGGTGTTGAACCTCGTATCTGAATGGGGATCTAACAATCTTGTTGAGTTCAATGCTAAGAAAACACAGGTGTGTGCGTTTACAGCCAAAATGTCGCCGTTCCTTCCCCTTCCCTCTCTTCAGGGCTCTTTCGGCACAGGCCTCCTTGAACTTGCTCGGTATGGAGATATGCTGCGATCTCAATTCTAGAAACTACATCGAAACCGTGATCAAAACAGCCTCACGGAAGCTCGGTGTCCTGAACAAGGTGCGTCGATTTTTCACGCCTGACCAGCTATGCCTGCTGTACAAAACTCAGGTCCGGTCTTGCGTGGAATATTGCTCGCACTTATGGGATGGCTCCGCCAAGTACCTCCTCGATGCACTGGACAGATTGCAGCGTCGTGCTGTCCGTATCGTTGGCGATGTAGAGGTTACGAACAAACTTGAGCCTCTACAATTGCGCCGAGACATTGCGTCGCTTAGCGCCTTATATCGGCTTTATCACGGAGAGTGCTCTGAAGAGCTTTTCGACCTTATCCCACCTTCCCCCTTTCTGCTCAGGAGCACGCGTGCTGGTCTTCGGAGTCATCCATTTACTGTCTCCACCTCAACATCACGCACAAAGAAATTTAGTTCTTCGTTTCTTTGTCGTACTTCCAGAACTTGGAATTCTTTGCCAGCGCATGTGTTTCCTCCTTCCTATAACATGGGGTCCTTCAAGAGAGGCGTGAAAAAGCACCTTTTGGGCCGGCAAGGTGGAGACAGCTAGTGCATTGTCCGTTTCTGCACTAGCTGTCTTCGCATATGGACTCTCCTTACCGCTTCACATCAGGTGGTGTTGGGTCAATTGCCGTGCTTTGTATATAAAAAAAAAAAAAAATCGTTACTAGTCGCCGCCCGCGTGAATATTGGTAAGTACCAAATATCCGACATGTCAAAATTTCATATACCTAAATCGGTTCAGTGGTTTACGAGTGAAAACGTAACAGATAGACAGACAGACAAATAAAATTACTTTCGCATTTATAATATTAATACTTAGTTATACTTGAAATGAGTTTGCTTATTTATTTTCGACGGATATTTCGACAAATGTATTTAACAGTTAAAAAATTCATGTCTTTTTGTTATTTTTTTGTGAACAACCGCCATTTCTAATATAATCAGAAGAAACATGATAAAATTGTAAAAATTATGTCCGCAACTTAGAAAAAGTCCGCAAACTATGGGCACGAATAACGTTTACGACAGGAGAATAGTAAGACACAATAGGTTTTCTATTGTTAAAGAGAGGCTACGCCAGCTGTCAAGGGAGGGAAGGGACGAAAGATTAATAATGTTAATAATAAAAGAAATAAAAAGATTTCAGAACGATAGTAAATGGACAATAGCATGTTTTAAACAATTAAAGTTCTGTTTGTTCGTTGCAGGGCAGCGGGGGGCGGGGACAGCCGCGTTAAATTACAACGTTTCGTGTTATGAATTATTGAAAAGACAATTGTTTTAAACTGGAACAATAATAATCACAGCGCGATATTACGTGTGGGAGAATTGGGTTTTCTTCGTATTCATCAATGAGGTACGTCAACATGGAAATCCTAGAAATGGAAAAAGACAGAAAGGACGACCAATCGAAAGATGGGAAGACGATCTACCAAAAGATGGAGATGGTCATCTCGGGACAGAGTTGAGTGGAGGAAACTTGTGGAGGCCAATGTCGGAAGACACCCTGACCAACAAAACGGTTGCTGAAACACTTATGCATATTATTTATTGTCTTTAAGTTGTTAACTTTCTTTAAATTAAACTAGTGTTGCTACATTAACCTACCATTTAAGATTGAACTGTATGGTCAGTGAATAAAGGCTTTATTTATTTTATTAATTTTTACGACAACATGGCGATACAGTAGTTTATTGAATTAAAAATCATCATTGTAGCTTTGCGATGGGCAGGCTCTCCACGACGCTATTCGCTGTGGACACCACGCATCATCTCAACGGAAACATTCGACTGAAATTGCGGGATAAGACAACTTTATTCCGGGGAGAGGAGGGTTCGTTCCAGAAGTCCTGCTCCTTCAAGTGTGTAAGAGCTGAAATCGGCTTTCATAGTGGAGTGGGAAGGTATCCCGCAAGAATCGATTCAGAAGCTGATTAGGTCAATGAATAATCGTCTTCGAGCAGTTATTAGGGTTAAAGGAGGGAACACAAAATATTGAAACAAAATTTTAAGGCCAAATAAAATTTTTAATAATAATTTTTTGTTGTTTTCTTCATTCATTATTTTTCCATATTTCCTTATTGTTTACCAAACTCCTTTACTTAATCCGGGATAGCTCCTTAAATACTGGTGTGATTGAAATGATTTTGGTATCAATTTAAAGTATTATTATTTTTAACTAGTTATTTAGTACTCGAGATCGGGCGGAATCAATTCCAAGTACTTAAGTGATTCCATACTTTTGCTTGCGAGTGTATTATGATATGGATACCTAGTACCTACTACCTACCTTCTTTCTTTGACGACCCCTACTATCAGACTATTCTCACTGCTAATACGAAATGGTTCCCGACCTGTCACAACACTGTATCCACTCGCGACATTAATGAGTACGCGACGACTTTGGTTACATACAGACGTAACACTGGAATTGAGACCCTCGACAGTCAAAATCCGACTTCTCGATTAAAATTACTGTGGAATTGGAATTTTTTATATCGACTATTATACTTACCTAGATAAAACATCTAGAAGTAAATAGATAACACAACAACCTTGGCGCTCGTCATCAGAATTAATTACCATTCACTGCAATAATTAGTGGCTCGTTGAAAATATTCCTCATCCATCTCCTAATTTGTAAAGATTAAACAGTAAAAAGTCATAATCATACGTGTCACTACGGCAGTAGTATAAAAACATTGGCAGTAGACTAAGTTTCTTATCGTAATGTAATATATTGTGTTTATCATATGTATAACATACAGTGACGCGGTGAATAGAAAGGAAAAAATTTAAATCACGAAAAAAAATCAGCTGTTTTATAGAAACAAGTCGTGTAGATATTACACTTTGTATGAAACAGTTGATTTTTTTCGCGATTTTAAATTTATTTATTAGCAAATCGTGTTTAGGGTGATGAGCACTGCCACATGCCTTAGTTTTCGAGAGCATCCCCCTAACACCCTGTATATTAGCGGGCGTAAATAATTTTCTGCGTTCATTTTCTTTGTAAAATATAAACTAAAATTTCCTGGATAAATAGAATTTTGGCAATAAGGCCGCTTAATGTTTCTACCTTTTTATTGTTCATTTTGTCTTTTGTCACTTGTGTACAATAAATATTTATTATTATTGTATTGTACAGCATCAGAATAAACTGATGTAAATACACACAATATATATATTTTTTTATACAAAGCACTACAAATGACTCAACACCACCTGATGTGAAGCGGTAAGAAGAGTCCATATGCGAAGACAGCTAGTGCAGTTCAGACACTGCTCTAGCCGCCTCCACCTTGCCGGCCCGAAAGGTGCTTTTTCACGCCTCTTTTGAAGGAACCCATGTGTAGGGTTTTATGCCTACACTCTTAGATGATAGATAAAAAGATATGATAGTCTGATAATGATACTGATACGGCGGAGGGCTCGAAATGATACAACCGGATAGGGTGCTGATCGAACACTGATTTATTACTCGATATTATTTTATACAGTTATGATACGTAAAGTCAAATGCAAGTATAAGCAGAAAATATAGTAACGCCGTACATTGCTGCTTATGTGCGGTAAACCGTACATCTTGCCGCACAGAGAAGTTAAACTATAATAAACTATATGAGATATTAGTAGCTTAACAATGAAACTGATGGATAGTTATTCTAAATGATATCTATATAAATTGATTATGATAATGGTTACAAGGTGATTTCAATTTTACTTAAACTATCTAGTTTAAGGAGAGTTCAATGTCTTTACATGAAGTGGAGGCGTGACGTCAATCGCGCACTAATTTTATCTATAAACTATCACTGTCTACTCTAAATCTCGAAAACCTCGGGGCCATTCGAGATTCACTTACGGAATTTTTGCGTCGTTTACCGACTTGCGGAACACTTGTCACTATCACTTCACTAGCACTACCGTCGCCGTGTTCAGCCGCCGCGGCGGCCACCCCAGGCGGAGCCGCGGGCGCGACCAGCGCCTGATGCTGCACAGCAAGCGCGCGTCGTCGTCGAAGTTGTTGCCACACGGTTACGCATGCAAGAACAGCAACTATGATAATAATTGCAGTGTACACCCCGTAGCTGACGTATACGTGATTATCATGCACAGAGAACTTTGCGCTCGATTGTTCTTTCAATTGCTCAATTTGGTTTCGGATCTCGTGATATTTCACATCATGATTTTCAAAAGTGGATAAGTTGAAACTAGTATCCTTCATGATATTGTTCAGTACTGACGCTTCTGGTACGGAAACTTGTTGGTTTATATCGATTTCATTAAAAAAATGATTATGAGCATATATTTTGAGTATGTCATTTTTTATTGTACAGCCTTGACCTATATTGATAATACCTCGGCCATTCAACTTTTTCATTAACAGTCCAGCTGGGCACAATATGCGGATGTTGCATTCTTCGCAACATGAGAATATCCAACTGTTATCGCCTTGTAACTTGATCCATGTTTCTTTACACGGTGTTATTGCCGATTTACAAACAGATAAATCTTTATTAATTTCCGAGTTCATGACTTTGAAATCGCAGAATGATTGATCTAGTTTTATGTTGTAATATGGTTGATTCAAAGGACATAATAATAATGACGGTAATTCAAAACATTTTTGCAGATTGTTGTCTGATAAGAGAAGAGCAATGTCCTTTCTAATATTATAAGCGATATATGATACTGTGGGAATAATATGATACATGTTTTGATTCTGTTTTTGAGGAATACTGACAATTCTATCCAACTCCAAGATCTCGTTGCTGACGATAGGTATTTTCACTTCAATTATGAGATAGTTAATAGTGACCCTTGTGAAGACTCGGAGTAATTTATATAAATGCATAATGTCCTGTTTGTTCACTGGCAGGCTGAGTTCACCTCTCAATTCACCTGCGATGATATCGACTTGATGTTGCAGTTGCTCCGGAGATAACAAATGTGTGTCGATTCTGCCATGATTGATATCAGTTACGGTGCTTAGCAATGTATTCTGAATGCGTTGCAAATTTTCTAAGATGATATTGGCGGCAAGGCTTGATGATAAGAGATAAAGACTATTTTTATTGTCTAATTGAACCCTGTTTATTTCCATTGACATATTGTTTAAGTGCTGTCTGATAAATTTAAATTGTGTTTTCATTGTGTTCTCATTTCTTCGTATGATGTTATATTCTGCCTCTATAACGCTCGTCTGATTCCTTATTAAAGCCTGTAAGTGATTTTCGTTTCCTGTAATTTTCTCAATATCCTTTTCGTATTGTTGAGCAAACCTTTCATCTAAAACTCCGAAAAGATAATTTGTTGCATAGCCTATTCCGTTAATTAGCCCTCTTTTTTGTCTCCTTGCGTGAACGTTTTTTAATAACAAATTGTTGTAATGCTCAATTTCATATACTTGTTGCTCCAATTGCATTGAAATACTGCTGTACGGTGTATTTTCAAATTGGGGGTCATTACACATTTCTCTTAAGTGTGTGACGTATCTCTTGATATCTGATATGCCTCTCCAATATGATGTCATGTTGTAATATATAATTAACTTCCAGTCATCCCTGATATGTTGTATGTTAGATACTTTGTCAAAGTATAAAGTTTGGTTATCTGGTAGGGTAGTTATATTAAATTCACTCGAAATATTGTTATATCCTCCCTTATGGTTCCGGAGACAACAAAATAAAAGTATTTTGAAAACTAAGAGAAATATTTTATTCCCTTCTAATCATTAAATACTATATTATATTTTACAGGATTTGGACTATGACTAAGTTATGGATATACTGATAGTTAGATCACTTGTAAATCTTCCGAGGTTCTGCTCGTGATCGGAAATGTTTGCCTTATATATGGTTTTGACAATAATGTTGTTATTTTTATTAGTCTGGAAGACAGAACAAAGAGTTGATTGCTAATTCAACAGTTCATGACCCTTGATAAGGGTTTTCAGAAGTTAGAAAAAGATCGCCATTGAAATCTACTGGCGGCGGAAAGTTCGCGACCCTGTGATAACAACATTACTGTTTACAAAATTACCTTATATTAGAAAATTAGAAGAATAAGGTCTTTATCAAAGCTTGACAAACAACTCAATACTAAGAACATTAGGCAATTAAATATACAGTAGTACAGTGTTTATAAGATTTAACAATAATCCATTATTAATTATATCAACAGTATGGCAATGAATGTATTGCTGTGTTTCTAATTTGGGAATGGTACATAACATCTCCCTCCTTAAAACTAAACAATAGGTACTAATTTGTTTAGTTGGACAAATCATTAATACAGCATAGTTTTCAACCTATTCGTTGGTGAAATTTTATAATTATAGGTTTTATAATTAGGGGATAGACAAAGACAATACCAGAACAGCAAAATTTAATATAGTACAATGATCTTAACCTAAAGGATAGTAAAAGACGTATTAAATTTAAACATTTCTTAAAGTTAATTATAATTATCTTACTATACTTAGATAATTACAAATTAAGTAGAAATAGTATTTGGGTAAAACTGTAAATTTAAGTAAAATTAGTAATTAGGTAAAAATAAAAATTAGGTACATTTACTCTTATTTATAACGAACCATAAAGATCTTAATATTATTTCCTTGAAACTATATAAATTTAATTATTTAAATTATAAGTATATTTCGTTTCTGTACTAGGACTTCTAGTGACTCTTAAAGGAGTACGAGATGAAGGCATAGGCCTTTCTATATTCGTAAGATCACTCATTTCAATTCGCGGTTCAAAAACACTTCCTGTATTGCGTCTCGAAAAACATTGATTGTAAATTTGTATGCAACATCCGTCAGGTTTTGGATGTGTTTCATCAGAGACTCTATTTCTTTTACCTTTATAGATTTTACATAATCTCCATAACAAATAAATAACTACAAGTCCACAAATTGAATATAAGAGATAAGGAACATGAAAATTACTTCTTAAGTCATACTGTGTTTGTTCCTTCGTCTTTATTCGTTCTTCAATTGAATGTAATTTGACTGAGGCCAAATTTAAATCATCTAGTTGAATATTATTTATATGAAAAGGAGTAAAAAGTGGTTTACTTTCATTAAGTTTTATGCGGTTACAACAATCGTCTTGATTTAAATCAATATCAATTTTGGGTGAAGTATAATTAGTTATTATTTCACTGGTTGCTGTGATTTGAATGAGATTTGCATAACCTTTGCAGTCTTTATCTAAAGTTATTATGCCTACAGAAGAGAGTTCATAATCTTTTAAATCTTTAGTTGAACAATCGATAGTAATTTTAGTTGGTTTAGAATATATAAATATCCAACGATTATTAGTTAGTCTTTGCCATATCTCAACATTTCCGTAAAGAAATTTAGTTATACATTCTTTTGGTAGTTGTTTTAGTACTTTAGTAATCAAAAGAGATTCACAAGATGGATTTGATATAGCTGAATATTCATTTATGTCATTGCAGATATAATGTTCTTTAGAAAGTTTTTTGCATTGACCTAAGTTATTAAATTGAATATAAGAATGTCGGTTGGTTGTAATACCAATATATCTTTTACTTGGTTGAACAAGAGAGTAAGTTAAGTCCTGAAAAGAATGAGGAACTGGAAGTGGAAAAACGTGATACAGTTCAAATTCCTGGGGTGTTACCAAAGGAATATTCAAAATAAAAACCAATTTAAAATTTATGTAGAAGACATCAAGGGTAGAGGCGTCAATAAGTAAATGTATATCATCCAGATTAAGAGGTACTGGAAATTCTTTATGTTGCTTTAAAATTTTCATATTACTAGTAATTTCATTGTATATTTCCTTAGGAGAGATAATACTTGGGTGTAATATATTTTGTTTAGCAAAAAGAATGGAGTTTACTATTAAGTTTATTTCTTCAATCAAGGTTTCAGCCATTGAGCTTAGTATAGCAAAATGTGTGTTAAGAGTGGATCGAACATCTACTATAGAGATATTAGAGGAAATATTATCAATAAAACTTTTAAGAGCTAAAAAGTTTTTGTCTAAAGCTTCTTCATTTTGATTCAATTTCCTTATGGTGTTGTTAAAATTTTGAATAGCGGATTGAGTTACTTGAACTTGATTTTTCATAATAGAATATAATTCTTTATCATCATCCAAAACTTTATTAATAACGTTATCATAATAAATTGCATCATCATTATCGAGTGTTCCAAAAACCGTTTTTAATAATGAACCAAGACCGTCGAACCATCCTCGTTTAGAACGTCCTGTACTTGTTAAATGAGCTAATGACTCATAAAGAGAAACTATTTTATCTAAACTTTTCTCGGCGAGAGCTAAACGTTTCTTACATTTTAAACTAGAACTAATTTCTTCTAAATCCTTACAATGTACAACTGTAAACTTACATCTCGATTCATATAACCTAATAGCTTTTGGAATATTTCCAATATCTTTAAAAGTCACAAGTTTCCAATCATCGACATGGATTTTTAATGATCCTATGCGATCGAAATATAAACCGGATCCATTAGTGATGGTAGTTATTTCTATCGATTCGGTGGGTGAGACTTGGAACGTAATCCATAACCTGAAAAAGTGGATCGTGATTTAGGTAATTTCACAAAATTTTTAGATGCAGGTCTAATTCTGTTAAGGTGAACCTTTTCATGTTTACCATTTTTAGTCCTTAATGTTACATTAACTTTATCAATAGCTATAATTTCATATGGTCCTTTCCACAATGATTTAAGTTTATTATTTGATTTTGAAGACAATAACACATAATCTCCCAACTGGTAATTTGGTACTTTAAGTTTAGTATCATATCGAATTTTTGATATTTCTTTATTTTTTATTAAATTTTGACGAGCTAAAGCTTGAATCTTGGTAAGCTTGTATTTTAAATTTTTAACGTAATTATCATAACTAGATTCATTTTCATTTTCATTTATAGATGATGGAAGTAAAGGTTTCTGTCCATAAACAAGTTCGTAAGGTGTGAAACGACTACTGGAATGAACGCTGGTATTATAACAAAACATTGCGAGTGGAATGTATTTATCCCAATCATTTAAATCATTCGATACAAATTGTTTTAGGTAATCCTTTAGAGTGGAATGACTTCTTTCCAGGGCACCATTAGTTTGTGGATGATATGCAGTAGAAGTAAGTTTCCTTATTTTAAAAAGTTTTGAAAGATCTTTTAATAAGTTAGACATAAATTCTGAACCTTGATCACTTAAAATGGATTTAGGCACACCAAAATATGAAATAAAAAGAATTAGTTTGTCAGCTACAGTATGAGCTTCATGTGAGGGTAAGGGAAAAGCTTGTGAAAATTTAGTTAAGTCATCTTGAATTGTTAAAATAAATCTATTACCATTACAAGATATTGGTAAGGGACCTACAATGTCCATTGCTATTCTTTCAAAAGCTGTAGTAGAAGTAGTTGTTATTATCATCGGTGATTTGTTCTTTTTCCTGACAGTTTTATTTAATTGGCATGATTTACAATTATTTACATACTCAATTATATCCTTTTTCATATTCGGCCACGTATATTTAGATTTTATCCTAAAATACATTTTGACTATGCCATTATGTCCGGAAGTAGTAGTATTATGATTTTCTTTAAGAATGATCGGAATTAATGAAATTTCAGGGTTTGTAATTTTATTATGGCACATCCTAATTTTAATTTTAAGATTTCGGAAAACGTAAAATATCATTTGTTTTATTCTGTCATAATGCAACGAACAAAAGGGATCTTTGAAATTAGGTAAATAAATTGAGTTAACGTTATCTTTTAATAGTTCATTACGTAGATTTCTAAGTGTATAAAATAAATCTTTAAGAGTTAGTTTATCATAATGATTTTGTTTTGCAATACAGTGGTATATCGTTTGTTTATTACATCTGGATTTTAATATTTGATACAATTCCTTTTGTCTCATCATAAGTTCCTCAATGTTATTACTTTTACTAAACGCTTCAATTCCAAATAGATTTTCTTCATCAAGAGTTACATTTGTAATATATGCAATATTATCATGTTTATCATTAAATAGGATATCGTCAGTTTCCTGGAAATCTTCTATGCAAAATTCTTGCCGGGTATCGAAGAAATTTTGAAAATCACTATAAGTTTCTGATTGAGTTTCAGAAGTTAACGTATTTATAATAATTCTAGACAAACAATCTACATTTGAATTTACACGACCTGGTTTGTGTATAATCTCGTAATCAAATTCTTCAAGTTGCAGACGCCATCTTATTAATTTACTACCTGGATCTTTTACGTTAAATAACCACGTCAATGGTCTATGGTCTGTAACTATTTTAAAATGTCTGCCATATAAATATGGTCTAAAGTATTGAATTCCCCATTTAATAGCTAACAGTTCTTTTTCTGTAGTATTATAATTTCCTTCAGCTTGATTTAAAGTACGAGAAGCATAAGCGATTGGTAAGTCTTTTCCGATTTCTCCTTGACTTAATATTGCGCCTATAGCAAAATTGCTAGCATCGGTGGTAAGAATAAATTCTTTTGAAAAATCAGGATATTGCAATATTTTCGGTGATATTAATATTTTACGCATTTTATCAAATGCAATCTGTTGTTCTTCTCCCCACACAAATGGTGTATTTATCTTTAATAATTTAGTAAGTGGTTTTGATATTTTAGAGAAATTCTCAATAAAACGACGATAATATCCTACCAAACCTAAGAAAGATTTTATTTCTTTCGGATTTCTAGGTATAGGAAATTCATTAATTACTTTAGTTTTATTCGGATCTGGTGCTACACCTCTATCAGAAATTACATGTCCCAAATATGCAACTTCACGTCTCATAAATTCACATTTATCGGGTTGCAGTTTTAGATTATTTAGTTTCAACTTCTCAAAGACTGCTTCCAATTTATTGGTATGATCTTGAAGAGAATTTGCATATACAACTATGTCATCCAAATAGACGAAACAATAAAGTCCATTGATACCACTTAAAACATTATTCATTAATCTTTGGAAAGTTGCTGGAGCATTTTTTAAACCAAATGGCATTCTAACGTACTCAAAAAGTCCTTGTGGAGTAGAAAAAGCAGTTTTGGGAATATCTTTAGCATCCATTTCTATCTGGTGAAAACCACTAGCTAAATCTAATGTGGTGAAGTACTTTGAATGTCCTAGCTGATCTAGAATTTCACTTATGTTAGGAAGTGGATAAGCATCACCTATAGTAACATTATTTAATTTACGATAGTCAATAACAACACGCCATTTAACTTTTCCAGAGGCATCTTGCTTCTTGGGAACTACCCATAAAGGAGACGACCAGGGGCTGGTCGATGTTTTAATTATTCCCTGTTTCAACATTTTATTTATTTGAGAATTTACTTCTTCCTTATGTATTTCTGGGTATCGATACGTTTTACTTTGTATAGGCTGATTTGATTCAGTAACAATTTCATGTTTTAAAACGTTGGTGCAAGTTAAATGATCACCTTCAAGAAAGAAAATATCATTATATCTCTTACAAATTTTTATTAAGGAATCTTTTTCTTCCCCGTTTAAATGATCCATTCTTAATTCGTTAAAAAGTCTTGAATTTCTTTCACTATTTTTATTATCATTAGAAGGCTTAAGATTGGCATTAAAATGAAATAATTTGCAAATACTCGAAGTACCGCAACAATAGTCATTTGAAGAACACGTATGTAAAATTTCACAATCACGCGAAGTGTTGTTAATATAAAAAGAATCACAAACACCAGAGGTGTTGCTACAAATAGGTTCACAGTTACTGAGAGTACTGTCATCCTCAAAAGAACACAAAGGCTCTAAGACTACATCGAGTCGTTTAATAATAACCTCTTTTTCAAGAGTATTTAATATAGAAACATACGCTTGATTTTTACTGTCTACTCTTGTAATTGAGTTAGACATAAATACGCCATCTAGAATTTTTGTATTTTCTATAAGTCCTTCTTTTATTTGTGGATTTAAAATATTCGCTTTTACTAGCGTTTCACTTCTTGGTTTGATTTTATAAAGAAATGATTCTAATTCATTATCCTTTCTAAGTAGATTAAGAGTTGTTTTTTTCTGTTTACTACCTTCAAAAGGCTTAGAAAAGTTAATAGTTTTATCCTTTAAATTAATTTGCGCGTTATAATTTATTAAAAAGTCATTTCCTAAAATTCCATCATAATTTAAAGTTATATTTGATTCATCGTGTATGACATGAAATTTGTGATTAAATAAAGTAGATGTGAATTTTAAATTAAGATACGTATAGCCAAGAGTTTTACAATCCTCTTGTGATTTAGTTATACCATTGATTGTAATTCTATTATGGGTATATACTAAAGTTTCTGGTTTAAGATTTTTAGATAAAATCAAAGAAATATTCGCACCGGTATCTATTAAAAATGTCAATTTTTTATTATTTAAAGCTTCATTACAGGGAACTGTAATATGAAGTATATTTTCATTTCTTAGACTGACAGTGCCTGTATGGCATTTACCAGACTCGACGGAACGGCACCTTCCTCGAGTGACGTTGAGTTTAAAGAATGTGCTACCTGATGAGAATTTTGACGATTGATTGCTTGTGAATTTTGTTTACTCTTAAATTTATTTTTGTTTTGCAATTTATAACAATTTTCAATTAAATGTCCCGTTTTCTTACAGTAGCGACATGAATTATTTTGATATTTGTTTAGTGTTTCCACGTGATGTACTTTATTTAATTTATTATGATAATTAGCACGTCGGCAATTAAAACTGGTATGACCTGGTTTTTTGCAAATATTACAGAATTTGTTTTTTGATAATTGTAAAATATTAAATTTCTCTTCTTCAAGTGCTATATTAAATGCATCATTTAGAGTCGATGGTTCTCTAGAACGTAACATCTGAGAAATTTGTGGATTTATTCCTAATAAAAATGATTGCAATGCAAGATGATTAGTACTTTCTGCTTGTCCCGGAAGTAATGTAGGATCAGTACAAGATTGTTTTATAGAAGATAAAAGTCTTTTAAGACACGTTTCTATTCTATGTATATATTGTGACACATTTTCATTCTGTAATTGCTTACAATTTTGTAAATCAATAAGCAAATGAGTCTGATGCTTCTTATTACCAAATCTTGACTTTAAAAATTCCTTTAAATCATCCCAAGCATTAAAAACTGTATTACTGCAAGTGGATTGTGCACGATCAGATAATTGATTTTGTACATATGCGAACAAAATAGGAATCTGATTTTCTTCAGCTAAGTCGAAAGCTCTATCACAATTCGCTAGCCATGCACTTAAATCATCTCTATTACCATCATAAGGTTTAATGAACTTAAGTAAAGTATTAATGTTGAGTGCAAGAGTTTCACTTGAGCCTACCTCAGACATAATTTAAAATTTATAAAGTTTCAAGTGACACAAATTAAACTTAAGGTAATAAAAGAGAAAAACAAGAAGGAAGGAAAGTGGTGAGAATCGCAAGATTTACAAACGTTAAAACTTATCAAAGACAACAGATTCACTCACGGTAGTAATGCCAAAAAGCAGAAACGTCCCATTGATCTTCTCTTGGTGGTACTGACGCACTATACTCCTCTCCAAGTGGTGGTATTGGTGGATAGTATGTTGTTACTGGCGAATATGATGGCAGGGGCTGTTCCGGTTGAACACTGAACTGTTGGCGTTGTTGGAAAGCTGGTACAGTCTGTCCTTCGGGCTGGTATGGCGTGACTACAGCTGTGCTGCGTCGTATTTCCACAATGCTCGAACAGGTACTGTCCTCGCTTACTTCCAAATCTATGTCCAAATCTGAAATTAGGGTAAATTTAAATAAAGGTTGAAAAACCACCCTGTGACGACTTTCCGCAGAAGAATACACAGGTTTTAAATCCCACACTTCTGACACCAATTTTTATGTTATATCCTCCCTTATGGTTCCGGAGACAACAAAATAAAAGTATTTTGAAAACTAAGAGAAATATTTTATTCCCTTCTAATCATTAAATACTATATTATATTTTACAGGATTTGGACTATGACTAAGTTATGGATATACTGATAGTTAGATCACTTGTAAATCTTCCGAGGTTCTGCTCGTGATCGGAAATGTTTGCCTTATATATGGTTTTGACAATAATGTTGTTATTTTTATTAGTCTGGAAGACAGAACAAAGAGTTGATTGCTAATTCAACAGTTCATGACCCTTGATAAGGGTTTTCAGAAGTTAGAAAAAGATCGCCATTGAAATCTACTGGCGGCGGAAAGTTCGCGACCCTGTGATAACAACATTACTGTTTACAAAATTACCTTATATTAGAAAATTAGAAGAATAAGGTCTTTATCAAAGCTTGACAAACAACTCAATACTAAGAACATTAGGCAATTAAATATACAGTAGTACAGTGTTTATAAGATTTAACAATAATCCATTATTAATTATATCAACAGTATGGCAATGAATGTATTGCTGTGTTTCTAATTTGGGAATGGTACATAACAATATGTGGTTTTTGATAGCTTGGTGATATAAGTGTAAATATAATCATGAACGTGTAAAATATTTTATGTAGTAGGTTTAGTTTTTGATCTCGGTTGCTGCGCTTGCGTTTTATTTTGTCGTTACAAGTTAGTGATGATGATTGACTTTGTATTTTTTCTGGGGGGTTACTTTTACTGCTGTCTTCAATGGGTAACAATAAAAGCTTATTTATAGGTCGTTTAATGATATTGTTCTTAGTTTTAAGTGAGACTACTCTAACGTAGCCGTCCTTTCCGGGATGGACGTCGCATATCCTTCCTAGAGCCCACTTGCCCGGTGGTAGGTTCTCCTCCTTTACTAATACTACGTCATTAATTTTCAGGTTTTCACTTGGTGACATCCACTTTGATCTAGTTTGTAATTGTTGCAGGTACTCACGTGACCAAGCCTTCCAAAATTGTTTGTTTAAATTTTGAACGAGACCCCAACGTTGTGTAAGATTGATATTATCTGTTTCAGTCTGTGGTCTTGATAATAATGATGCACCAATCAAGAAGTGACCTGGTGTTAGTATCTCTTCTTCGGTGCTTTCAGTGAGCGCACATAAGGGCCGGGAGTTCAGACATGCCTCTATTTAATGTAACAACGTACTGAATTCTTCGTAGGTAAGTTTTTGGTGTCCTATTACACGTAGAAGATGATACTTGGTGCTCTTTACCGCCGCCTCCCACAGTCCTCCTGCGCTGGGCCACGCTGGAGCATTGAAATGCCATTCAATGTCCAAGTCTTGGATGTTGTTGAAGAAATCCACATTGATGCTGTTTACTATATTTTGATATTCTAATTTTAATGCTTTATTGGCGCCAACGAAATTGGTTCCATTGTCGCTGTATACGTGGCGAGGCGTACCTCTACGGCTGATAAATCTGCGGAAGGCTGCGAGGAACCCTTGTGAGCTTAGGTCTGACACGAGTTCTAAATGTATGGCCTTGGTAGTAAGACAAACAAATACTGATATATAGCCTTTCGATGTTCTAATGCCGCGTCCTTTATTGGCCTTTAATTCGACATGACCTGTGTAATCTACACCAGTATGAGTAAACGGACGGGCCGGGTTTACTCTCGGTTCAGGTAAGTCTGCCATGATCTGCTGCCTATTTTCTGTGGCAAATCGTCGGCATCTGACACATTTTCTAAGCTGATTTTTAACCGTTCGCATGCCACTAGTAATCCAAAATTGTTCCCTGATAACTGATAAGGTGAGTCTAGGGCCCCCATGTAATGTAGCCAGATGCGTTTTATGTATGATAAGGTACGTAAGGCGATTTTTACTTGATAAGATTGCTGGATGCTTTGCAGTGCTATTGGCATTAGAATGCCTCAATCTGCCGCCTACTCTCAGTATTCCGCATTTGTCTATAAACGGATTTAAATTTAATAGCCTACTAGTTTTGCTGACATAGCCAGTTTTTGTAATATCTTTAAATTCCTTCTCAAACTCTTGATTTTGAGTGGCTTTATAAAAAGCTCAAGCGCTTGATTGGTTTCTAAGCATGATAATGTTTTTGTGGTATTTGCAGTTTCATTGTGTCGCGCGCGGCCGATGAAACGTAATATCCATGATAACACTCTAGTCGAATGTGTAAGAGAGCTATAGTTATTTAATAACTGATTAATAATTGAATCTGATATACTTTGTTGTAAGGTTACGTTGACACGATTATTTTTAACTTCTGAATTTGGTATTTCATAATTTTGTTTAGTTATATTTTTTGAGTCGAAGTTTAGTAACCATTTAGGACCTGACCACCATATTTCATGTTCTAGCAGTTGGGTGCTTGATATTCCCCGAGAAGCACAATCTGCTGCATTCTCCTTAGATGCTACATGATGCCAATTTGAGGCAGGAATGATTTCTGTTATTACTTGTACTCGATTCGCGACGAATTGTTTCCATCGGCTAATATCTCCTTTTAGCCACCCGAGCACAACCATCGAGTCAGTCCATGCATATACTTTGACGTCATCTATTTCTAAGGTTTCTCTTATCTTTTTTATCAATTGGGATAAAAGGACAGCGCCACAAAGCTCTAAGCGTGGAAGGGAAATTTTCTTGTTTAGCGGCGCTACCTTAGTCTTCGCTGCTAATATTCTTGATATGAATTCGCCCTTATGTTTTGATATGATGTAAACCGAACAAGCGTAAGCTCTTTCCGAAGCATCTGAAAAACCATGCAAAGTAATGGAAGTTTCTGTGTTTCCTGCTTGTCTTGGTATCTTAAATTGATCGATAGTATTTAAATCCTGTCTGATATTATGCCATTCCTTTAGATAATTCTCTGATAGCTCTTCGTCCCATGATAAATTTAATGTCCATATGCTTTGAAAAAATAGCTTCGCCTTAATTGTTATAGGAGAGAGCCACCCTAAGGGATCAAATATTTGTGATATCTCTGATAAAACTTGACGCTTAGTAGGTATTTTAATTTGCTGTTTTAATTTATTATGATACGTAAACACATCTTCGGAGGGATCCCATTGTAACCCGAGTGTTTTTCTTGATTCCTTGCATTTAAACTCAAATGTTGAGTTCAATTGTTCGTCTGATAAATCTGATAAAAGTTTGGGTTCATTACTGGACCACTTTCGGAGATTCATACCGGCTCCTTTTAAGATATTAATAAGTTGTTGTATTAACATTTTTGTTGACTCAAGTGAGTTTGTTCCTGATAATAAATCGTCCATATAGAAGGACTTATGTAACTCTGTCGCTGCTAATGGGTATTTTTTACCATCATCTATAGCTAACTGTCTTAGGGTTCGCATAGTTAAATATGGAGCGGCTTTTGTCCCGTAGGTTACAGTCGTAAGACAGTACTCTTGAATGGGTAAGCTCGGCGAGTATCGCCATAAGATACGCTGTAAATTTTGATCTGACTCTTTTACAAATAGATTTCGAAATGCTTTTTCGATGTCTGCTGTTACTACGTAGTTGTACTGCCTCCATTTTAGTATTAAAGTCTGCAGATCTTGTTGAAGATTTGGTCCACGTAACATAAGGTCATTTAAGCTGTTACCAGTGGATGTCTTCGAAGAGGCATTAAAAACGACCCGGAGCTTCGTAGTCGTCGAATGTGGCTTTTCCACGCCATGATGGGGTAAGTAGTATGTGGTGGTAGTAGTACAAGTATCTGATACAGGACACATGTGCCCTAATTCCTCATATTTATTCATGAATACTTTATAGCTGTCGGCAAAGTGAGGTTTACGTGACATTTTTACCTCTAACTGATTAAATTGAGCGAATGCCTTTGATTTTGAATTTCCAAGGCTTTTTTCAAAATCTTTCTTCATCGGCAGGCTCACTTGATATCTACCGTTCTCCAGTCGAATTGTCGTTGATTTATAGAACTCCTCGCAATACTGATCATCGCTAGTGAGGTTTGATGTGTTACTGCTGATATCTTCGACTTCCCAATACTTCGATAATTCTGATACATAATTAGTGACTACATTGCATTGGAAAGTACGGACATTTCCTGATAAAATCCAGCCTAACCTGGTTTGTTGGGCCATAGGAGCATGGGACGGTCCCTTTATAAGGCCATTCATAATTATATTTGAATATACGCTCGCATCTAACAAAATGTCTATAGATTTAGAGAGATTATATTCCGGATCAGCTAAGTTAATTTGTTGAATGTGATCCCATGTCTGTTTGCTAAATGATATATTGGGTAAGTTGCTGATAAGTGATGATATAACTATTGCTTGTGTGGAAAATTCGTAATCGTTATAAATAGATTTACATTCAAGTAAGACTACTCCTCTGCTCTGTTTTGATTCACAGCCAATCCCTGAAATAGAGGCATTATGCTTTTTTCTTGCTAGCCCTAATAGCTGCGCAGCTCTTTCGCTAACTAATGAAATCTGTGAACCTTGGTCTAATAGGGCTCGGAGAGTGACGTAAGAGCCGTCACTTGATTTTATCTGCAATAATGCAGTCGTAAGTAAAATCTCCTCCTCGTCACTTGATACATAATTCGCAATAAATTGTTTTTGTTGAGCATTTGAATATGTCTTGTTATTTACAGGTAATTGTGCGGCAACAGGCTTTGAACTTGACACCGCTGCTGGCGGTATTGGAACAAAAGCGTCATGCAGTTTCGTATTATGATCGCCCTGGCAATACTTGCAACGTTTCTGCGAAATGCATGCATTGTTGTAATGATTGTATAAACAATTTCTACATAAATTAAGTTTTGTAATTGTATTTAATTTGATATCCATCCAGCCGTGCATCACTTACTTCACGCATCAAAGAAAACTGTGTATCCAGTAGCCTACCGCCTAAAGATCCCATTCATTCACATACTATTTTTAATCATAATTTATACAAATCAGTAGAAAATAAGATCAATGATGGTGATATCAAGGGTGCCACTCGCCTTCTGTTTTCAAGTGACTCTATAGCACCAGATTCTGCCGACACTCTGTCTACATTGAAAAGCAAGCACCCAAATTCATCTACTACCCTTATTTTGCCCGAACAACCTTGCAATAGTGATAATTTTCTTCAGGTCTCCAGTGATGTGATTCGCTTGGCGATCAATTCCTTTAACAGCGGCTCTGCTGGTGGTCTCGACGGCCTCACGCCTCAGCATTTAAAAGATTTAACTTCTGTTGGCTGCGGTGAGGCTGGTGAGTCGTTGTTGAAGGAGCTGACTGTGCTTGGTAACCTTATGCTGAAAGGTAATGTTAATCCTGATATCGTTAGCGTCCTCTATGGGGCCAACCTTTGCGCACTTAAGAAAAAAGATGGTGGAATTAGGCCAATTGCGGTCGGTACGTGTTACCGTCGCCTTGTCGCTAAAACCTGTTGCAGAGCGGTGACAGAAAGCCTCTCAGATTATTTTCAGCCAACTCAACTAGGTTTTGGTTCGAGGGGTGGTTGTGAGGCTGCTGTACACGCTCTGCGCACTTTCTTGGACAATGAGTGCGGGGAGGTTGTCCTTAAGGTGGACGTTAAAAACGCTTTTAATTCTGTGGACAGGGCTGCTCTATTGAATCAAGTGCGATGTAAAACCCCATCTTTATACGGTTTTCTTTGGCAATGCTATAGTTGTCCTTCTAACCTACAATACAGAGGTAACTTGATCTCTTCTTCTGTAGGCTGTCAGCAAGGTGATCCGCTCGGTCCAGCCATTTTCAGTTTAGCTATTCATCCTATTCTCCAAAAACTAAATTCAAAATTAAACGTATGGTATCTTGACGATGGTACCTTAGGTGGCTGTACTGATTCAGTTCTTGGCGATTTGCGTACACTCATTCAAGATT
Organism: Nymphula nitidulata; assembly: GCA_947347705.1. NCBI lineage: Eukaryota > Metazoa > Arthropoda > Insecta > Lepidoptera > Crambidae > Nymphula > Nymphula nitidulata. The sequence goes on from OX374636.1 coordinate 17,562,476, forward strand.
TTCATTCGATAGGTCTCGATTTAAATTTCTCGAAGTGTGAATTATTTATTTCAGATAAAATCACTTGCTTGCATCGGGACAAAATCATTTCTAAATTTAATTCTTTGGCTCCTAATATTACGACTGTTGATAAGAAATCGCTCCGTCTTCTCGGTTCACCCATTTTAGACGATTCTGTACCTTTTTTTGTAAATGATAAAATTCTAACCTTCAAGGATTTATGTGACCGGCTTCTCAAAATTAATACTCATATGGCATATGTAATTCTCCGCTATTGCCTTTTTGTTCCAAAATTTATGTATACTCTTCGTTCTTGTCAACTTTGGAAATTTCCTGACCTTCTTTCGGAACTAGATGGAAAAATGAGAGAAACTCTTTCAACAGTGCTAAATATTAATCTTTGTGACCGTTCTTGGTCACAAGCTTCATTACCAATACGTTTCGGTGGTTTAGGTATAAGAAAAATATCAAGTGTTTCTTTACCGGCCTTTTTATCCTCCATATATAGTACGCGTCCTTTAGTTGAAAAAATCTTGAGTGAATGTTTAATTACTTCTGAAGTGTCCTACTTGACCGAAGCCAAATCTAGCTGGTCAGTGGCCTGCCCTAACTCAGACTTTCCTATTTCCCCCTGCTCCCAGAAACAATGGGATGGGCCTCTCTGCGAATTGGTGCGGGATAATCTTTTAAACACGTCAACCAGTTCAGCGGATCGAGCCCGTCTCTTGGCTGTGAGACAGTGGGAATCTGGTTTATGGCTACAGGCTTTGCCTTCGTCTCATTTAGGTACACTTCTTGATCGCACTGCATTTCGTATTGCTACCAGCTTGCGTTTAGGAACCATCTGCAATGTCCCTCACCGTTGCCGTTGTGGTGCTATGGTTGATGATCTTGGTCACCATGGCCTCTCTTGTGCAAGAAGTGCAGGTCGGTTTACGAGGCATGCCGATATAAATGATATCATTCGTCGGGCTCTTGCTACCTCCGGGGCTCCCGCTGCTCTGGAGCCTAATGGCTTAGCACGCGATGATGGGAAGAGGCCTGACGGAATGACTCTTGTTCCTTGGAAGATGGGTAAGTCTTTGGTGTGGGACGCTACTTGTGTCGACACCTTAGCCATGTCCCATCTTTCAAATACTTCATCGACACCAGGATCAGCTGCTGCTTCTGCTGAATCCCTCAAACGGCGCAAATATGCTGGTTTATCTGGGGACTACATATTTGAGCCATTTGGGGTCGAGACTTTGGGACCTTGGGGGCCAGGAGCTCATCGACTTTTTCGGGACATTGCAGGTCGTCTTTGTGAAACTTTAGGTGACAATAAGGCTGGTATATATTTCGCACAAAGATTAAGCATCGCAATTCAGCGAGGTAATGCGACCAGCCTTGTTGGTACACTTCCTGTTTCGCAAGATTTAGGGGGTGTTTATTATTTGTAAGTTCTTTTTTTTTTTTTTCTAATGTCACGTTGTAATATATTTAGGATTAATTAATTATTTATTTATATTAATAAATGATATTATACATTAGTTATTACCAAAATTTTCTTAAAACATGTTTATTTATGTATTTTTATTATCAAAATAAAATTTGATATTAGGTGTCATTGAATTAAATTCATAACAGCGGAAAATATCATGACCTTGCCCGCAAAGCGGACAATGGCGCATGTATGTTGCATTACTTTGATAATTTGCACTGAATTTTTTCGGGAACGATTGTTGTCTCTGCTGATTAGGATATAATTCTTTTCTTTGATAATGATAATTTTTGTTGGGATAAAAATTTCTAATATTTTGTTGCAGTATAGGCTTCAACTGTTCGCGTTCCTTCTTATGTATTGGTTCAAGTGCAATAAATTTAGCTTCTATGAAATTCATAAATTCTGTCAACGTTGGTAGCTCTCTAGGCGACTCACGTGATTCCTTGTACTCAGTAAATGTTTCCTGATCTAGTTTCTTTGACACCAGATGTACAATAATTGGATCCCATGAGTTAGTATCGACTCCTAAGTTATGAATAGAATGAATACATTCTGCGGTTACGTCATGAAGGCGCTTAATTTCGGATGCCGTTTGGCGTTGCAAAGTAGGCTGATTTAATAAAATTTCTATTTGTTTGGTGAAAATTAATTGAGGGTTGTTGTATCGATGGACAAGTATATCCCATGCGGCATTGTAGTTTTCTTCTGAAATGTGTAAATGATGAATCAACCTCTCTGCTTCACCCTTAACTTTACCTTTCAAGTGTTGCATCTTTTGAGACTTTGACAACATAGTATTATTGTGAATAGCGGCGCAATATAAATCATAAAAGGTAGGCCAATGTATGTAACTGCCAGTGAACGTAGGGATTTCTAGCTGAGGGGTAGATTTTTGAGTATGAACTGAAGAACAGAGTTTCTGGTTTAATTTGCGTTTGATATCTTTATAGAGTATCTCCTGCTCAGTAAAATCACTATTATATGTCTCGTCGAGACCTTGGGTAATATTGTCGATTTCTAAGTGCAGTACATCAATCGCACTCCATTTAGATTGAAGATTGTGTAATTCGTCTTCAATCTCCCATTTTTCATTTAATTCGCTTATATTTATTCCATTTAGTAATCGCTGAAATGCTCTAAAATTAGTGTTTTGTTTTGATAATAAGTTGGCTAAAGTATTATTATCCTGACCTTTCTCCCTGTGCTCTTGCGAAGAAGACTGTTTTAATGACAAAATTGCTTGTCTAATATCCTGATACATTTTTTTTGCTTTTTCATAAATATTCTCTTTAAAATATTGCTCATTACTATCATGCTCATATTTAAGTAAATGTTTATTATTTTGATCGAACTCGGACCAAAGTTTTACCAATGTTCCGAAGCGTTTTTCCAAATACTCAGGAGTTTTTCTGCTAGTAGGATCTTTACCAAAATTCGTTTTAATTTGGTTGATAGTTTCATAAATTTTTTCGCGATTTTAAATTTATTTATTAGCAAATCGTGTTTAGGGTGATGAGCACTGCCACATGCCTTAGTTTTCGAGAGCATCCCCCTAACACCCTGTATATTAGCGGGCGTAAATAATTTTCTGCGTTCATTTTCTTTGTAAAATATAAACTAAAATTTCCTGGATAAATAGAATTTTGGCAATAAGGCCGCTTAATGTTTCTACCTTTTTATTGTTCATTTTGTCTTTTGTCACTTGTGTACAATAAATATTTATTATTATTGTATTGTACAGCATCAGAATAAACTGATGTAAATACACACAATATATATATTTTTTTATACAAAGCACTACAAATGACTCAACACCACCTGATGTGAAGCGGTAAGAAGAGTCCATATGCGAAGACAGCTAGTGCAGTTCAGACACTGCTCTAGCCGCCTCCACCTTGCCGGCCCGAAAGGTGCTTTTTCACGCCTCTTTTGAAGGAACCCATGTGTAGGGTTTTATGCCTACACTCTTAGATGATAGATAAAAAGATATGATAGTCTGATAATGATACTGATACGGCGGAGGGCTCGAAATGATACAACCGGATAGGGTGCTGATCGAACACTGATTTATTACTCGATATTATTTTATACAGTTATGATACGTAAAGTCAAATGCAAGTATAAGCAGAAAATATAGTAACGCCGTACATTGCTGCTTATGTGCGGTAAACCGTACATCTTGCCGCACAGAGAAGTTAAACTATAATAAACTATATGAGATATTAGTAGCTTAACAATGAAACTGATGGATAGTTATTCTAAATGATATCTATATAAATTGATTATGATAATGGTTACAAGGTGATTTCAATTTTACTTAAACTATCTAGTTTAAGGAGAGTTCAATGTCTTTACATGAAGTGGAGGCGTGACGTCAATCGCGCACTAATTTTATCTATAAACTATCACTGTCTACTCTAAATCTCGAAAACCTCGGGGCCATTCGAGATTCACTTACGGAATTTTTGCGTCGTTTACCGACTTGCGGAACACTTGTCACTATCACTTCACTAGCACTACCGTCGCCGTGTTCAGCCGCCGCGGCGGCCACCCCAGGCGGAGCCGCGGGCGCGACCAGCGCCTGATGCTGCACAGCAAGCGCGCGTCGTCGTCGAAGTTGTTGCCACACGGTTACGCATGCAAGAACAGCAACTATGATAATAATTGCAGTGTACACCCCGTAGCTGACGTATACGTGATTATCATGCACAGAGAACTTTGCGCTCGATTGTTCTTTCAATTGCTCAATTTGGTTTCGGATCTCGTGATATTTCACATCATGATTTTCAAAAGTGGATAAGTTGAAACTAGTATCCTTCATGATATTGTTCAGTACTGACGCTTCTGGTACGGAAACTTGTTGGTTTATATCGATTTCATTAAAAAAATGATTATGAGCATATATTTTGAGTATGTCATTTTTTATTGTACAGCCTTGACCTATATTGATAATACCTCGGCCATTCAACTTTTTCATTAACAGTCCAGCTGGGCACAATATGCGGATGTTGCATTCTTCGCAACATGAGAATATCCAACTGTTATCGCCTTGTAACTTGATCCATGTTTCTTTACACGGTGTTATTGCCGATTTACAAACAGATAAATCTTTATTAATTTCCGAGTTCATGACTTTGAAATCGCAGAATGATTGATCTAGTTTTATGTTGTAATATGGTTGATTCAAAGGACATAATAATAATGACGGTAATTCAAAACATTTTTGCAGATTGTTGTCTGATAAGAGAAGAGCAATGTCCTTTCTAATATTATAAGCGATATATGATACTGTGGGAATAATATGATACATGTTTTGATTCTGTTTTTGAGGAATACTGACAATTCTATCCAACTCCAAGATCTCGTTGCTGACGATAGGTATTTTCACTTCAATTATGAGATAGTTAATAGTGACCCTTGTGAAGACTCGGAGTAATTTATATAAATGCATAATGTCCTGTTTGTTCACTGGCAGGCTGAGTTCACCTCTCAATTCACCTGCGATGATATCGACTTGATGTTGCAGTTGCTCCGGAGATAACAAATGTGTGTCGATTCTGCCATGATTGATATCAGTTACGGTGCTTAGCAATGTATTCTGAATGCGTTGCAAATTTTCTAAGATGATATTGGCGGCAAGGCTTGATGATAAGAGATAAAGACTATTTTTATTGTCTAATTGAACCCTGTTTATTTCCATTGACATATTGTTTAAGTGCTGTCTGATAAATTTAAATTGTGTTTTCATTGTGTTCTCATTTCTTCGTATGATGTTATATTCTGCCTCTATAACGCTCGTCTGATTCCTTATTAAAGCCTGTAAGTGATTTTCGTTTCCTGTAATTTTCTCAATATCCTTTTCGTATTGTTGAGCAAACCTTTCATCTAAAACTCCGAAAAGATAATTTGTTGCATAGCCTATTCCGTTAATTAGCCCTCTTTTTTGTCTCCTTGCGTGAACGTTTTTTAATAACAAATTGTTGTAATGCTCAATTTCATATACTTGTTGCTCCAATTGCATTGAAATACTGCTGTACGGTGTATTTTCAAATTGGGGGTCATTACACATTTCTCTTAAGTGTGTGACGTATCTCTTGATATCTGATATGCCTCTCCAATATGATGTCATGTTGTAATATATAATTAACTTCCAGTCATCCCTGATATGTTGTATGTTAGATACTTTGTCAAAGTATAAAGTTTGGTTATCTGGTAGGGTAGTTATATTAAATTCACTCGAAATATTGTTATATCCTCCCTTATGGTTCCGGAGACAACAAAATAAAAGTATTTTGAAAACTAAGAGAAATATTTTATTCCCTTCTAATCATTAAATACTATATTATATTTTACAGGATTTGGACTATGACTAAGTTATGGATATACTGATAGTTAGATCACTTGTAAATCTTCCGAGGTTCTGCTCGTGATCGGAAATGTTTGCCTTATATATGGTTTTGACAATAATGTTGTTATTTTTATTAGTCTGGAAGACAGAACAAAGAGTTGATTGCTAATTCAACAGTTCATGACCCTTGATAAGGGTTTTCAGAAGTTAGAAAAAGATCGCCATTGAAATCTACTGGCGGCGGAAAGTTCGCGACCCTGTGATAACAACATTACTGTTTACAAAATTACCTTATATTAGAAAATTAGAAGAATAAGGTCTTTATCAAAGCTTGACAAACAACTCAATACTAAGAACATTAGGCAATTAAATATACAGTAGTACAGTGTTTATAAGATTTAACAATAATCCATTATTAATTATATCAACAGTATGGCAATGAATGTATTGCTGTGTTTCTAATTTGGGAATGGTACATAACATCTCCCTCCTTAAAACTAAACAATAGGTACTAATTTGTTTAGTTGGACAAATCATTAATACAGCATAGTTTTCAACCTATTCGTTGGTGAAATTTTATAATTATAGGTTTTATAATTAGGGGATAGACAAAGACAATACCAGAACAGCAAAATTTAATATAGTACAATGATCTTAACCTAAAGGATAGTAAAAGACGTATTAAATTTAAACATTTCTTAAAGTTAATTATAATTATCTTACTATACTTAGATAATTACAAATTAAGTAGAAATAGTATTTGGGTAAAACTGTAAATTTAAGTAAAATTAGTAATTAGGTAAAAATAAAAATTAGGTACATTTACTCTTATTTATAACGAACCATAAAGATCTTAATATTATTTCCTTGAAACTATATAAATTTAATTATTTAAATTATAAGTATATTTCGTTTCTGTACTAGGACTTCTAGTGACTCTTAAAGGAGTACGAGATGAAGGCATAGGCCTTTCTATATTCGTAAGATCACTCATTTCAATTCGCGGTTCAAAAACACTTCCTGTATTGCGTCTCGAAAAACATTGATTGTAAATTTGTATGCAACATCCGTCAGGTTTTGGATGTGTTTCATCAGAGACTCTATTTCTTTTACCTTTATAGATTTTACATAATCTCCATAACAAATAAATAACTACAAGTCCACAAATTGAATATAAGAGATAAGGAACATGAAAATTACTTCTTAAGTCATACTGTGTTTGTTCCTTCGTCTTTATTCGTTCTTCAATTGAATGTAATTTGACTGAGGCCAAATTTAAATCATCTAGTTGAATATTATTTATATGAAAAGGAGTAAAAAGTGGTTTACTTTCATTAAGTTTTATGCGGTTACAACAATCGTCTTGATTTAAATCAATATCAATTTTGGGTGAAGTATAATTAGTTATTATTTCACTGGTTGCTGTGATTTGAATGAGATTTGCATAACCTTTGCAGTCTTTATCTAAAGTTATTATGCCTACAGAAGAGAGTTCATAATCTTTTAAATCTTTAGTTGAACAATCGATAGTAATTTTAGTTGGTTTAGAATATATAAATATCCAACGATTATTAGTTAGTCTTTGCCATATCTCAACATTTCCGTAAAGAAATTTAGTTATACATTCTTTTGGTAGTTGTTTTAGTACTTTAGTAATCAAAAGAGATTCACAAGATGGATTTGATATAGCTGAATATTCATTTATGTCATTGCAGATATAATGTTCTTTAGAAAGTTTTTTGCATTGACCTAAGTTATTAAATTGAATATAAGAATGTCGGTTGGTTGTAATACCAATATATCTTTTACTTGGTTGAACAAGAGAGTAAGTTAAGTCCTGAAAAGAATGAGGAACTGGAAGTGGAAAAACGTGATACAGTTCAAATTCCTGGGGTGTTACCAAAGGAATATTCAAAATAAAAACCAATTTAAAATTTATGTAGAAGACATCAAGGGTAGAGGCGTCAATAAGTAAATGTATATCATCCAGATTAAGAGGTACTGGAAATTCTTTATGTTGCTTTAAAATTTTCATATTACTAGTAATTTCATTGTATATTTCCTTAGGAGAGATAATACTTGGGTGTAATATATTTTGTTTAGCAAAAAGAATGGAGTTTACTATTAAGTTTATTTCTTCAATCAAGGTTTCAGCCATTGAGCTTAGTATAGCAAAATGTGTGTTAAGAGTGGATCGAACATCTACTATAGAGATATTAGAGGAAATATTATCAATAAAACTTTTAAGAGCTAAAAAGTTTTTGTCTAAAGCTTCTTCATTTTGATTCAATTTCCTTATGGTGTTGTTAAAATTTTGAATAGCGGATTGAGTTACTTGAACTTGATTTTTCATAATAGAATATAATTCTTTATCATCATCCAAAACTTTATTAATAACGTTATCATAATAAATTGCATCATCATTATCGAGTGTTCCAAAAACCGTTTTTAATAATGAACCAAGACCGTCGAACCATCCTCGTTTAGAACGTCCTGTACTTGTTAAATGAGCTAATGACTCATAAAGAGAAACTATTTTATCTAAACTTTTCTCGGCGAGAGCTAAACGTTTCTTACATTTTAAACTAGAACTAATTTCTTCTAAATCCTTACAATGTACAACTGTAAACTTACATCTCGATTCATATAACCTAATAGCTTTTGGAATATTTCCAATATCTTTAAAAGTCACAAGTTTCCAATCATCGACATGGATTTTTAATGATCCTATGCGATCGAAATATAAACCGGATCCATTAGTGATGGTAGTTATTTCTATCGATTCGGTGGGTGAGACTTGGAACGTAATCCATAACCTGAAAAAGTGGATCGTGATTTAGGTAATTTCACAAAATTTTTAGATGCAGGTCTAATTCTGTTAAGGTGAACCTTTTCATGTTTACCATTTTTAGTCCTTAATGTTACATTAACTTTATCAATAGCTATAATTTCATATGGTCCTTTCCACAATGATTTAAGTTTATTATTTGATTTTGAAGACAATAACACATAATCTCCCAACTGGTAATTTGGTACTTTAAGTTTAGTATCATATCGAATTTTTGATATTTCTTTATTTTTTATTAAATTTTGACGAGCTAAAGCTTGAATCTTGGTAAGCTTGTATTTTAAATTTTTAACGTAATTATCATAACTAGATTCATTTTCATTTTCATTTATAGATGATGGAAGTAAAGGTTTCTGTCCATAAACAAGTTCGTAAGGTGTGAAACGACTACTGGAATGAACGCTGGTATTATAACAAAACATTGCGAGTGGAATGTATTTATCCCAATCATTTAAATCATTCGATACAAATTGTTTTAGGTAATCCTTTAGAGTGGAATGACTTCTTTCCAGGGCACCATTAGTTTGTGGATGATATGCAGTAGAAGTAAGTTTCCTTATTTTAAAAAGTTTTGAAAGATCTTTTAATAAGTTAGACATAAATTCTGAACCTTGATCACTTAAAATGGATTTAGGCACACCAAAATATGAAATAAAAAGAATTAGTTTGTCAGCTACAGTATGAGCTTCATGTGAGGGTAAGGGAAAAGCTTGTGAAAATTTAGTTAAGTCATCTTGAATTGTTAAAATAAATCTATTACCATTACAAGATATTGGTAAGGGACCTACAATGTCCATTGCTATTCTTTCAAAAGCTGTAGTAGAAGTAGTTGTTATTATCATCGGTGATTTGTTCTTTTTCCTGACAGTTTTATTTAATTGGCATGATTTACAATTATTTACATACTCAATTATATCCTTTTTCATATTCGGCCACGTATATTTAGATTTTATCCTAAAATACATTTTGACTATGCCATTATGTCCGGAAGTAGTAGTATTATGATTTTCTTTAAGAATGATCGGAATTAATGAAATTTCAGGGTTTGTAATTTTATTATGGCACATCCTAATTTTAATTTTAAGATTTCGGAAAACGTAAAATATCATTTGTTTTATTCTGTCATAATGCAACGAACAAAAGGGATCTTTGAAATTAGGTAAATAAATTGAGTTAACGTTATCTTTTAATAGTTCATTACGTAGATTTCTAAGTGTATAAAATAAATCTTTAAGAGTTAGTTTATCATAATGATTTTGTTTTGCAATACAGTGGTATATCGTTTGTTTATTACATCTGGATTTTAATATTTGATACAATTCCTTTTGTCTCATCATAAGTTCCTCAATGTTATTACTTTTACTAAACGCTTCAATTCCAAATAGATTTTCTTCATCAAGAGTTACATTTGTAATATATGCAATATTATCATGTTTATCATTAAATAGGATATCGTCAGTTTCCTGGAAATCTTCTATGCAAAATTCTTGCCGGGTATCGAAGAAATTTTGAAAATCACTATAAGTTTCTGATTGAGTTTCAGAAGTTAACGTATTTATAATAATTCTAGACAAACAATCTACATTTGAATTTACACGACCTGGTTTGTGTATAATCTCGTAATCAAATTCTTCAAGTTGCAGACGCCATCTTATTAATTTACTACCTGGATCTTTTACGTTAAATAACCACGTCAATGGTCTATGGTCTGTAACTATTTTAAAATGTCTGCCATATAAATATGGTCTAAAGTATTGAATTCCCCATTTAATAGCTAACAGTTCTTTTTCTGTAGTATTATAATTTCCTTCAGCTTGATTTAAAGTACGAGAAGCATAAGCGATTGGTAAGTCTTTTCCGATTTCTCCTTGACTTAATATTGCGCCTATAGCAAAATTGCTAGCATCGGTGGTAAGAATAAATTCTTTTGAAAAATCAGGATATTGCAATATTTTCGGTGATATTAATATTTTACGCATTTTATCAAATGCAATCTGTTGTTCTTCTCCCCACACAAATGGTGTATTTATCTTTAATAATTTAGTAAGTGGTTTTGATATTTTAGAGAAATTCTCAATAAAACGACGATAATATCCTACCAAACCTAAGAAAGATTTTATTTCTTTCGGATTTCTAGGTATAGGAAATTCATTAATTACTTTAGTTTTATTCGGATCTGGTGCTACACCTCTATCAGAAATTACATGTCCCAAATATGCAACTTCACGTCTCATAAATTCACATTTATCGGGTTGCAGTTTTAGATTATTTAGTTTCAACTTCTCAAAGACTGCTTCCAATTTATTGGTATGATCTTGAAGAGAATTTGCATATACAACTATGTCATCCAAATAGACGAAACAATAAAGTCCATTGATACCACTTAAAACATTATTCATTAATCTTTGGAAAGTTGCTGGAGCATTTTTTAAACCAAATGGCATTCTAACGTACTCAAAAAGTCCTTGTGGAGTAGAAAAAGCAGTTTTGGGAATATCTTTAGCATCCATTTCTATCTGGTGAAAACCACTAGCTAAATCTAATGTGGTGAAGTACTTTGAATGTCCTAGCTGATCTAGAATTTCACTTATGTTAGGAAGTGGATAAGCATCACCTATAGTAACATTATTTAATTTACGATAGTCAATAACAACACGCCATTTAACTTTTCCAGAGGCATCTTGCTTCTTGGGAACTACCCATAAAGGAGACGACCAGGGGCTGGTCGATGTTTTAATTATTCCCTGTTTCAACATTTTATTTATTTGAGAATTTACTTCTTCCTTATGTATTTCTGGGTATCGATACGTTTTACTTTGTATAGGCTGATTTGATTCAGTAACAATTTCATGTTTTAAAACGTTGGTGCAAGTTAAATGATCACCTTCAAGAAAGAAAATATCATTATATCTCTTACAAATTTTTATTAAGGAATCTTTTTCTTCCCCGTTTAAATGATCCATTCTTAATTCGTTAAAAAGTCTTGAATTTCTTTCACTATTTTTATTATCATTAGAAGGCTTAAGATTGGCATTAAAATGAAATAATTTGCAAATACTCGAAGTACCGCAACAATAGTCATTTGAAGAACACGTATGTAAAATTTCACAATCACGCGAAGTGTTGTTAATATAAAAAGAATCACAAACACCAGAGGTGTTGCTACAAATAGGTTCACAGTTACTGAGAGTACTGTCATCCTCAAAAGAACACAAAGGCTCTAAGACTACATCGAGTCGTTTAATAATAACCTCTTTTTCAAGAGTATTTAATATAGAAACATACGCTTGATTTTTACTGTCTACTCTTGTAATTGAGTTAGACATAAATACGCCATCTAGAATTTTTGTATTTTCTATAAGTCCTTCTTTTATTTGTGGATTTAAAATATTCGCTTTTACTAGCGTTTCACTTCTTGGTTTGATTTTATAAAGAAATGATTCTAATTCATTATCCTTTCTAAGTAGATTAAGAGTTGTTTTTTTCTGTTTACTACCTTCAAAAGGCTTAGAAAAGTTAATAGTTTTATCCTTTAAATTAATTTGCGCGTTATAATTTATTAAAAAGTCATTTCCTAAAATTCCATCATAATTTAAAGTTATATTTGATTCATCGTGTATGACATGAAATTTGTGATTAAATAAAGTAGATGTGAATTTTAAATTAAGATACGTATAGCCAAGAGTTTTACAATCCTCTTGTGATTTAGTTATACCATTGATTGTAATTCTATTATGGGTATATACTAAAGTTTCTGGTTTAAGATTTTTAGATAAAATCAAAGAAATATTCGCACCGGTATCTATTAAAAATGTCAATTTTTTATTATTTAAAGCTTCATTACAGGGAACTGTAATATGAAGTATATTTTCATTTCTTAGACTGACAGTGCCTGTATGGCATTTACCAGACTCGACGGAACGGCACCTTCCTCGAGTGACGTTGAGTTTAAAGAATGTGCTACCTGATGAGAATTTTGACGATTGATTGCTTGTGAATTTTGTTTACTCTTAAATTTATTTTTGTTTTGCAATTTATAACAATTTTCAATTAAATGTCCCGTTTTCTTACAGTAGCGACATGAATTATTTTGATATTTGTTTAGTGTTTCCACGTGATGTACTTTATTTAATTTATTATGATAATTAGCACGTCGGCAATTAAAACTGGTATGACCTGGTTTTTTGCAAATATTACAGAATTTGTTTTTTGATAATTGTAAAATATTAAATTTCTCTTCTTCAAGTGCTATATTAAATGCATCATTTAGAGTCGATGGTTCTCTAGAACGTAACATCTGAGAAATTTGTGGATTTATTCCTAATAAAAATGATTGCAATGCAAGATGATTAGTACTTTCTGCTTGTCCCGGAAGTAATGTAGGATCAGTACAAGATTGTTTTATAGAAGATAAAAGTCTTTTAAGACACGTTTCTATTCTATGTATATATTGTGACACATTTTCATTCTGTAATTGCTTACAATTTTGTAAATCAATAAGCAAATGAGTCTGATGCTTCTTATTACCAAATCTTGACTTTAAAAATTCCTTTAAATCATCCCAAGCATTAAAAACTGTATTACTGCAAGTGGATTGTGCACGATCAGATAATTGATTTTGTACATATGCGAACAAAATAGGAATCTGATTTTCTTCAGCTAAGTCGAAAGCTCTATCACAATTCGCTAGCCATGCACTTAAATCATCTCTATTACCATCATAAGGTTTAATGAACTTAAGTAAAGTATTAATGTTGAGTGCAAGAGTTTCACTTGAGCCTACCTCAGACATAATTTAAAATTTATAAAGTTTCAAGTGACACAAATTAAACTTAAGGTAATAAAAGAGAAAAACAAGAAGGAAGGAAAGTGGTGAGAATCGCAAGATTTACAAACGTTAAAACTTATCAAAGACAACAGATTCACTCACGGTAGTAATGCCAAAAAGCAGAAACGTCCCATTGATCTTCTCTTGGTGGTACTGACGCACTATACTCCTCTCCAAGTGGTGGTATTGGTGGATAGTATGTTGTTACTGGCGAATATGATGGCAGGGGCTGTTCCGGTTGAACACTGAACTGTTGGCGTTGTTGGAAAGCTGGTACAGTCTGTCCTTCGGGCTGGTATGGCGTGACTACAGCTGTGCTGCGTCGTATTTCCACAATGCTCGAACAGGTACTGTCCTCGCTTACTTCCAAATCTATGTCCAAATCTGAAATTAGGGTAAATTTAAATAAAGGTTGAAAAACCACCCTGTGACGACTTTCCGCAGAAGAATACACAGGTTTTAAATCCCACACTTCTGACACCAATTTTTATGTTATATCCTCCCTTATGGTTCCGGAGACAACAAAATAAAAGTATTTTGAAAACTAAGAGAAATATTTTATTCCCTTCTAATCATTAAATACTATATTATATTTTACAGGATTTGGACTATGACTAAGTTATGGATATACTGATAGTTAGATCACTTGTAAATCTTCCGAGGTTCTGCTCGTGATCGGAAATGTTTGCCTTATATATGGTTTTGACAATAATGTTGTTATTTTTATTAGTCTGGAAGACAGAACAAAGAGTTGATTGCTAATTCAACAGTTCATGACCCTTGATAAGGGTTTTCAGAAGTTAGAAAAAGATCGCCATTGAAATCTACTGGCGGCGGAAAGTTCGCGACCCTGTGATAACAACATTACTGTTTACAAAATTACCTTATATTAGAAAATTAGAAGAATAAGGTCTTTATCAAAGCTTGACAAACAACTCAATACTAAGAACATTAGGCAATTAAATATACAGTAGTACAGTGTTTATAAGATTTAACAATAATCCATTATTAATTATATCAACAGTATGGCAATGAATGTATTGCTGTGTTTCTAATTTGGGAATGGTACATAACAATATGTGGTTTTTGATAGCTTGGTGATATAAGTGTAAATATAATCATGAACGTGTAAAATATTTTATGTAGTAGGTTTAGTTTTTGATCTCGGTTGCTGCGCTTGCGTTTTATTTTGTCGTTACAAGTTAGTGATGATGATTGACTTTGTATTTTTTCTGGGGGGTTACTTTTACTGCTGTCTTCAATGGGTAACAATAAAAGCTTATTTATAGGTCGTTTAATGATATTGTTCTTAGTTTTAAGTGAGACTACTCTAACGTAGCCGTCCTTTCCGGGATGGACGTCGCATATCCTTCCTAGAGCCCACTTGCCCGGTGGTAGGTTCTCCTCCTTTACTAATACTACGTCATTAATTTTCAGGTTTTCACTTGGTGACATCCACTTTGATCTAGTTTGTAATTGTTGCAGGTACTCACGTGACCAAGCCTTCCAAAATTGTTTGTTTAAATTTTGAACGAGACCCCAACGTTGTGTAAGATTGATATTATCTGTTTCAGTCTGTGGTCTTGATAATAATGATGCACCAATCAAGAAGTGACCTGGTGTTAGTATCTCTTCTTCGGTGCTTTCAGTGAGCGCACATAAGGGCCGGGAGTTCAGACATGCCTCTATTTAATGTAACAACGTACTGAATTCTTCGTAGGTAAGTTTTTGGTGTCCTATTACACGTAGAAGATGATACTTGGTGCTCTTTACCGCCGCCTCCCACAGTCCTCCTGCGCTGGGCCACGCTGGAGCATTGAAATGCCATTCAATGTCCAAGTCTTGGATGTTGTTGAAGAAATCCACATTGATGCTGTTTACTATATTTTGATATTCTAATTTTAATGCTTTATTGGCGCCAACGAAATTGGTTCCATTGTCGCTGTATACGTGGCGAGGCGTACCTCTACGGCTGATAAATCTGCGGAAGGCTGCGAGGAACCCTTGTGAGCTTAGGTCTGACACGAGTTCTAAATGTATGGCCTTGGTAGTAAGACAAACAAATACTGATATATAGCCTTTCGATGTTCTAATGCCGCGTCCTTTATTGGCCTTTAATTCGACATGACCTGTGTAATCTACACCAGTATGAGTAAACGGACGGGCCGGGTTTACTCTCGGTTCAGGTAAGTCTGCCATGATCTGCTGCCTATTTTCTGTGGCAAATCGTCGGCATCTGACACATTTTCTAAGCTGATTTTTAACCGTTCGCATGCCACTAGTAATCCAAAATTGTTCCCTGATAACTGATAAGGTGAGTCTAGGGCCCCCATGTAATGTAGCCAGATGCGTTTTATGTATGATAAGGTACGTAAGGCGATTTTTACTTGATAAGATTGCTGGATGCTTTGCAGTGCTATTGGCATTAGAATGCCTCAATCTGCCGCCTACTCTCAGTATTCCGCATTTGTCTATAAACGGATTTAAATTTAATAGCCTACTAGTTTTGCTGACATAGCCAGTTTTTGTAATATCTTTAAATTCCTTCTCAAACTCTTGATTTTGAGTGGCTTTATAAAAAGCTCAAGCGCTTGATTGGTTTCTAAGCATGATAATGTTTTTGTGGTATTTGCAGTTTCATTGTGTCGCGCGCGGCCGATGAAACGTAATATCCATGATAACACTCTAGTCGAATGTGTAAGAGAGCTATAGTTATTTAATAACTGATTAATAATTGAATCTGATATACTTTGTTGTAAGGTTACGTTGACACGATTATTTTTAACTTCTGAATTTGGTATTTCATAATTTTGTTTAGTTATATTTTTTGAGTCGAAGTTTAGTAACCATTTAGGACCTGACCACCATATTTCATGTTCTAGCAGTTGGGTGCTTGATATTCCCCGAGAAGCACAATCTGCTGCATTCTCCTTAGATGCTACATGATGCCAATTTGAGGCAGGAATGATTTCTGTTATTACTTGTACTCGATTCGCGACGAATTGTTTCCATCGGCTAATATCTCCTTTTAGCCACCCGAGCACAACCATCGAGTCAGTCCATGCATATACTTTGACGTCATCTATTTCTAAGGTTTCTCTTATCTTTTTTATCAATTGGGATAAAAGGACAGCGCCACAAAGCTCTAAGCGTGGAAGGGAAATTTTCTTGTTTAGCGGCGCTACCTTAGTCTTCGCTGCTAATATTCTTGATATGAATTCGCCCTTATGTTTTGATATGATGTAAACCGAACAAGCGTAAGCTCTTTCCGAAGCATCTGAAAAACCATGCAAAGTAATGGAAGTTTCTGTGTTTCCTGCTTGTCTTGGTATCTTAAATTGATCGATAGTATTTAAATCCTGTCTGATATTATGCCATTCCTTTAGATAATTCTCTGATAGCTCTTCGTCCCATGATAAATTTAATGTCCATATGCTTTGAAAAAATAGCTTCGCCTTAATTGTTATAGGAGAGAGCCACCCTAAGGGATCAAATATTTGTGATATCTCTGATAAAACTTGACGCTTAGTAGGTATTTTAATTTGCTGTTTTAATTTATTATGATACGTAAACACATCTTCGGAGGGATCCCATTGTAACCCGAGTGTTTTTCTTGATTCCTTGCATTTAAACTCAAATGTTGAGTTCAATTGTTCGTCTGATAAATCTGATAAAAGTTTGGGTTCATTACTGGACCACTTTCGGAGATTCATACCGGCTCCTTTTAAGATATTAATAAGTTGTTGTATTAACATTTTTGTTGACTCAAGTGAGTTTGTTCCTGATAATAAATCGTCCATATAGAAGGACTTATGTAACTCTGTCGCTGCTAATGGGTATTTTTTACCATCATCTATAGCTAACTGTCTTAGGGTTCGCATAGTTAAATATGGAGCGGCTTTTGTCCCGTAGGTTACAGTCGTAAGACAGTACTCTTGAATGGGTAAGCTCGGCGAGTATCGCCATAAGATACGCTGTAAATTTTGATCTGACTCTTTTACAAATAGATTTCGAAATGCTTTTTCGATGTCTGCTGTTACTACGTAGTTGTACTGCCTCCATTTTAGTATTAAAGTCTGCAGATCTTGTTGAAGATTTGGTCCACGTAACATAAGGTCATTTAAGCTGTTACCAGTGGATGTCTTCGAAGAGGCATTAAAAACGACCCGGAGCTTCGTAGTCGTCGAATGTGGCTTTTCCACGCCATGATGGGGTAAGTAGTATGTGGTGGTAGTAGTACAAGTATCTGATACAGGACACATGTGCCCTAATTCCTCATATTTATTCATGAATACTTTATAGCTGTCGGCAAAGTGAGGTTTACGTGACATTTTTACCTCTAACTGATTAAATTGAGCGAATGCCTTTGATTTTGAATTTCCAAGGCTTTTTTCAAAATCTTTCTTCATCGGCAGGCTCACTTGATATCTACCGTTCTCCAGTCGAATTGTCGTTGATTTATAGAACTCCTCGCAATACTGATCATCGCTAGTGAGGTTTGATGTGTTACTGCTGATATCTTCGACTTCCCAATACTTCGATAATTCTGATACATAATTAGTGACTACATTGCATTGGAAAGTACGGACATTTCCTGATAAAATCCAGCCTAACCTGGTTTGTTGGGCCATAGGAGCATGGGACGGTCCCTTTATAAGGCCATTCATAATTATATTTGAATATACGCTCGCATCTAACAAAATGTCTATAGATTTAGAGAGATTATATTCCGGATCAGCTAAGTTAATTTGTTGAATGTGATCCCATGTCTGTTTGCTAAATGATATATTGGGTAAGTTGCTGATAAGTGATGATATAACTATTGCTTGTGTGGAAAATTCGTAATCGTTATAAATAGATTTACATTCAAGTAAGACTACTCCTCTGCTCTGTTTTGATTCACAGCCAATCCCTGAAATAGAGGCATTATGCTTTTTTCTTGCTAGCCCTAATAGCTGCGCAGCTCTTTCGCTAACTAATGAAATCTGTGAACCTTGGTCTAATAGGGCTCGGAGAGTGACGTAAGAGCCGTCACTTGATTTTATCTGCAATAATGCAGTCGTAAGTAAAATCTCCTCCTCGTCACTTGATACATAATTCGCAATAAATTGTTTTTGTTGAGCATTTGAATATGTCTTGTTATTTACAGGTAATTGTGCGGCAACAGGCTTTGAACTTGACACCGCTGCTGGCGGTATTGGAACAAAAGCGTCATGCAGTTTCGTATTATGATCGCCCTGGCAATACTTGCAACGTTTCTGCGAAATGCATGCATTGTTGTAATGATTGTATAAACAATTTCTACATAAATTAAGTTTTGTAATTGTATTTAATTTGATATCCATCCAGCCGTGCATCACTTACTTCACGCATCAAAGAAAACTGTGTATCCAGTAGCCTACCGCCTAAAGATCCCATTCATTCACATACTATTTTTAATCATAATTTATACAAATCAGTAGAAAATAAGATCAATGATGGTGATATCAAGGGTGCCACTCGCCTTCTGTTTTCAAGTGACTCTATAGCACCAGATTCTGCCGACACTCTGTCTACATTGAAAAGCAAGCACCCAAATTCATCTACTACCCTTATTTTGCCCGAACAACCTTGCAATAGTGATAATTTTCTTCAGGTCTCCAGTGATGTGATTCGCTTGGCGATCAATTCCTTTAACAGCGGCTCTGCTGGTGGTCTCGACGGCCTCACGCCTCAGCATTTAAAAGATTTAACTTCTGTTGGCTGCGGTGAGGCTGGTGAGTCGTTGTTGAAGGAGCTGACTGTGCTTGGTAACCTTATGCTGAAAGGTAATGTTAATCCTGATATCGTTAGCGTCCTCTATGGGGCCAACCTTTGCGCACTTAAGAAAAAAGATGGTGGAATTAGGCCAATTGCGGTCGGTACGTGTTACCGTCGCCTTGTCGCTAAAACCTGTTGCAGAGCGGTGACAGAAAGCCTCTCAGATTATTTTCAGCCAACTCAACTAGGTTTTGGTTCGAGGGGTGGTTGTGAGGCTGCTGTACACGCTCTGCGCACTTTCTTGGACAATGAGTGCGGGGAGGTTGTCCTTAAGGTGGACGTTAAAAACGCTTTTAATTCTGTGGACAGGGCTGCTCTATTGAATCAAGTGCGATGTAAAACCCCATCTTTATACGGTTTTCTTTGGCAATGCTATAGTTGTCCTTCTAACCTACAATACAGAGGTAACTTGATCTCTTCTTCTGTAGGCTGTCAGCAAGGTGATCCGCTCGGTCCAGCCATTTTCAGTTTAGCTATTCATCCTATTCTCCAAAAACTAAATTCAAAATTAAACGTATGGTATCTTGACGATGGTACCTTAGGTGGCTGTACTGATTCAGTTCTTGGCGATTTGCGTACACTCATTCAAGATTTTCATTCGATAGGTCTCGATTTAAATTTCTCGAAGTGTGAATTATTTATTTCAGATAAAATCACTTGCTTGCATCGGGACAAAATCATTTCTAAATTTAATTCTTTGGCTCCTAATATTACGACTGTTGATAAGAAATCGCTCCGTCTTCTCGGTTCACCCATTTTAGACGATTCTGTACCTTTTTTTGTAAATGATAAAATTCTAACCTTCAAGGATTTATGTGACCGGCTTCTCAAAATTAATACTCATATGGCATATGTAATTCTCCGCTATTGCCTTTTTGTTCCAAAATTTATGTATACTCTTCGTTCTTGTCAACTTTGGAAATTTCCTGACCTTCTTTCGGAACTAGATGGAAAAATGAGAGAAACTCTTTCAACAGTGCTAAATATTAATCTTTGTGACCGTTCTTGGTCACAAGCTTCATTACCAATACGTTTCGGTGGTTTAGGTATAAGAAAAATATCAAGTGTTTCTTTACCGGCCTTTTTATCCTCCATATATAGTACGCGTCCTTTAGTTGAAAAAATCTTGAGTGAATGTTTAATTACTTCTGAAGTGTCCTACTTGACCGAAGCCAAATCTAGCTGGTCAGTGGCCTGCCCTAACTCAGACTTTCCTATTTCCCCCTGCTCCCAGAAACAATGGGATGGGCCTCTCTGCGAATTGGTGCGGGATAATCTTTTAAACACGTCAACCAGTTCAGCGGATCGAGCCCGTCTCTTGGCTGTGAGACAGTGGGAATCTGGTTTATGGCTACAGGCTTTGCCTTCGTCTCATTTAGGTACACTTCTTGATCGCACTGCATTTCGTATTGCTACCAGCTTGCGTTTAGGAACCATCTGCAATGTCCCTCACCGTTGCCGTTGTGGTGCTATGGTTGATGATCTTGGTCACCATGGCCTCTCTTGTGCAAGAAGTGCAGGTCGGTTTACGAGGCATGCCGATATAAATGATATCATTCGTCGGGCTCTTGCTACCTCCGGGGCTCCCGCTGCTCTGGAGCCTAATGGCTTAGCACGCGATGATGGGAAGAGGCCTGACGGAATGACTCTTGTTCCTTGGAAGATGGGTAAGTCTTTGGTGTGGGACGCTACTTGTGTCGACACCTTAGCCATGTCCCATCTTTCAAATACTTCATCGACACCAGGATCAGCTGCTGCTTCTGCTGAATCCCTCAAACGGCGCAAATATGCTGGTTTATCTGGGGACTACATATTTGAGCCATTTGGGGTCGAGACTTTGGGACCTTGGGGGCCAGGAGCTCATCGACTTTTTCGGGACATTGCAGGTCGTCTTTGTGAAACTTTAGGTGACAATAAGGCTGGTATATATTTCGCACAAAGATTAAGCATCGCAATTCAGCGAGGTAATGCGACCAGCCTTGTTGGTACACTTCCTGTTTCGCAAGATTTAGGGGGTGTTTATTATTTGTAAGTTCTTTTTTTTTTTTTTCTAATGTCACGTTGTAATATATTTAGGATTAATTAATTATTTATTTATATTAATAAATGATATTATACATTAGTTATTACCAAAATTTTCTTAAAACATGTTTATTTATGTATTTTTATTATCAAAATAAAATTTGATATTAGGTGTCATTGAATTAAATTCATAACAGCGGAAAATATCATGACCTTGCCCGCAAAGCGGACAATGGCGCATGTATGTTGCATTACTTTGATAATTTGCACTGAATTTTTTCGGGAACGATTGTTGTCTCTGCTGATTAGGATATAATTCTTTTCTTTGATAATGATAATTTTTGTTGGGATAAAAATTTCTAATATTTTGTTGCAGTATAGGCTTCAACTGTTCGCGTTCCTTCTTATGTATTGGTTCAAGTGCAATAAATTTAGCTTCTATGAAATTCATAAATTCTGTCAACGTTGGTAGCTCTCTAGGCGACTCACGTGATTCCTTGTACTCAGTAAATGTTTCCTGATCTAGTTTCTTTGACACCAGATGTACAATAATTGGATCCCATGAGTTAGTATCGACTCCTAAGTTATGAATAGAATGAATACATTCTGCGGTTACGTCATGAAGGCGCTTAATTTCGGATGCCGTTTGGCGTTGCAAAGTAGGCTGATTTAATAAAATTTCTATTTGTTTGGTGAAAATTAATTGAGGGTTGTTGTATCGATGGACAAGTATATCCCATGCGGCATTGTAGTTTTCTTCTGAAATGTGTAAATGATGAATCAACCTCTCTGCTTCACCCTTAACTTTACCTTTCAAGTGTTGCATCTTTTGAGACTTTGACAACATAGTATTATTGTGAATAGCGGCGCAATATAAATCATAAAAGGTAGGCCAATGTATGTAACTGCCAGTGAACGTAGGGATTTCTAGCTGAGGGGTAGATTTTTGAGTATGAACTGAAGAACAGAGTTTCTGGTTTAATTTGCGTTTGATATCTTTATAGAGTATCTCCTGCTCAGTAAAATCACTATTATATGTCTCGTCGAGACCTTGGGTAATATTGTCGATTTCTAAGTGCAGTACATCAATCGCACTCCATTTAGATTGAAGATTGTGTAATTCGTCTTCAATCTCCCATTTTTCATTTAATTCGCTTATATTTATTCCATTTAGTAATCGCTGAAATGCTCTAAAATTAGTGTTTTGTTTTGATAATAAGTTGGCTAAAGTATTATTATCCTGACCTTTCTCCCTGTGCTCTTGCGAAGAAGACTGTTTTAATGACAAAATTGCTTGTCTAATATCCTGATACATTTTTTTTGCTTTTTCATAAATATTCTCTTTAAAATATTGCTCATTACTATCATGCTCATATTTAAGTAAATGTTTATTATTTTGATCGAACTCGGACCAAAGTTTTACCAATGTTCCGAAGCGTTTTTCCAAATACTCAGGAGTTTTTCTGCTAGTAGGATCTTTACCAAAATTCGTTTTAATTTGGTTGATAGTTTCATAAATTTCTGCCTGGCGATTGATTAAGATATCCATCTCGAGAGTTTAAAAATTGGAAAGGGCTTACTTGATCACTGCTATTTGATATGATGATGACTGCTATAAGCTGCTCCCTTGTGCTTCTAACGGGCTTCCAGAGGCGCAGCGAGAAGAAGCACGTACAGGTACACAGTTGTAATCGGGCCCTTTGGGCACGAGTAGTAATATCTGATCTGAGTAAATACTTCACTGATACTAAACTGATAAATTCTCTGATAAAGTAAGTCACTGATAGAATAGTGTTACTGATTTAATACAGTCACTGATATGATAGAGTCACTGATAGAAAAATGTTTTTGATATTATAAAGTCACTGATATAATAATTAATAAATTTCACTGATATAACTATGATATTAACTCCGATAAACGCGAAGCCCTCGCTAAAAAATACAACGCTATGTAAGTAATTAATCAAAAGTTCTTTTCGCTCGAAGGACCATAAAATGTAGGGTTTTATGCCTACACTCTTAGATGATAGATAAAAAGATATGATAGTCTGATAATGATACTGATACGGCGGAGGGCTCGAAATGATACAACCGGATAGGGTGCTGATCGAACACTGATTTATTACTCGATATTATTTTATACAGTTATGATACGTAAAGTCAAATGCAAGTATAAGCAGAAAATATAGTAACGCCGTACATTGCTGCTTATGTGCGGTAAACCGTACACCATGTTATAGTAAATATTCTTTATTGCATATGGTTTATTGTTATTAATAAATATTCTTTATTGCACAAAAGAGACAAAATGAAAAATAAAAAGCTAGAAACATTATTAATCAGGCTTAATTTGATATTTTACAAAGAATATGAACGCAGAAATGTATGTATGAAACAGCAAATTTTTTTGGCGATTTCTAAATTTATTTTTTAGCAAGTCGTGTTTAGTGTTACGAGCAATGCCACCTGCCTTCGTTTTCGAGAGCGTCTTCTGACTTTAGAAACATGTCCATACTGTTTACACATCAACTGTGCGAACTCAAGGTCACCAGCACAATACAGTGCAACCAATTTGTTTATACGTCTGTCTTCCGCGTGATTTTATTTCGCGTTTATTTCCCATGACCATTCTGTTTATATGTGGTTTATTTCACCATAACTATGACAACGCTGGAAAATAATGATAAGCTAACGAATCATACATTCTCTTCATAATAGAGGATTCGTAAACCAAGGGCAATGACATCTGACGGGCGTCAGTAACCGGGTCTACTAATTTAGCGGTCCCGGGTTCGAATCCCGGTAGGGGCAGGTGTTTGAATGATGAAAATTGGGTCACGAGTCATGGATGTTTGTAGGTTTATGTTGGGTATTTTTTATTTATTAGACACAACAGATTACAGTTATTAAAGGACACTGAGATATTACAAAAATACAAGTTCTGAACTGTACTCCAAAAACAGGCATCCTAAATTTATACAGAGGATTCTATGACTAAAAAAGTAATGATTTATTACTATTATAATTATTTTATTTTTATTTTGACCCTATTCAAGAACAATCGAAAAAAGGAATCTAATCTATGTTTCTAATTATTATCACATTGAAAGAGAAAATGTGTAAACAATAAGTAGGTAATTAATAGTTAAATGAAAGAATAATAATTATAAGTGTAATCATTTACATAAATACACACATATACCTATATATACATACATACACAAAACAAACACATAATATAAGTAGTTATTATTATTTTCAGTTTTTATATTTATATTTATTATACACAATCATGAATTATAATTAGCTCTATTTCTCCGTTCTATACTAAGTATCCTTAACACACGCACAAATCTGTAAGTTTGTTCGCCAATATACTGAATTATATAATAAGCGAGGAGAAGCAACAATAAAATACCCTTCGAGATACAAAAATAAATTAGTACTTCCCGCGTCTCGATTAAAACTCTACTCCTCAGGCCCCTACGTCATGTCCATTAGAATATACAATAATTTGCCAAGACAAATACAAAATGAAATTAGTGAAACAAAATTTAGGAAAAGTCTTAAGCAACTATTAATAAATAAGAGTTACTATTCCTTAAATGAATATATGAACGATAAATCCTTATAATATTTAAAATAAACAATGATGAAGTATTTTAATGCATAATAAAATGATATATTTACCTAATAAATAATTAAATAATTAAATGTAATAAAATATGTAATAGTTTATATTCTGTAATTTAATTCATTATTATTATAATAATTTATTTAAGAATAATTATTGAATTTGTAATGGATCTCTTATACATTAATAATGTTTGTGGAACGTCTTCCTCTCTCCTAAATTGTTGTACCCGACAGGGTCCGAAATTGTACTGGCATTTTAAATATTTAACATCTATGTAACATATTTTGGAATACAATAAAGATTGAAATTGAAATTGAAATTGAAGCTCTGAACTCGTCAAGCTTCAGATTCCAGACAATATATTTTTCAATTTTTATAGCCCTCCGGAGGGATTGCGACGCTTGACAGATTAATGATGCTTACTTAGTGTTTCAGGTTGATGAGAGAGTTTTATAAAAATGAGGATTCTTAATTAGGTAATCGTTTTTTGAACTTTTTAGGTTATAATAACATCAAACTACAGATCAAACGCTTGGAATTGGAATTTTTTACCAGCACATGTGTTCCCCTCTCCCTATAATATGGGTTCCTTGAAAAGAGGGCTCCGTAAGATGAGAGCGACTAACGTTACAGCGATGTCGCCGCCCAATCTGGTTAACTGGGTACATAGTCACTAGGTACCTATTCAATTGACGCAAACCTCGCGAGAAGCTTTTATGATCATATAAATTGTGTATAATGATTTAGTTTATAGTTCAAATTTTTAAGGAAAATTTTATTTTCTTCTTTTAAGAGCATTTAAAAAAACTTTAAAAAAGGGTTATTGCTTTTAATTTATTTTTTAAGTTTTAGTTATCGCTGGCTAGGTTTTTGAGTCTCCGCAAGCCCTACCCATATTGCAGAAGTGCATAAAAAATAACTATTCCGCCATCTTGGATGTTCATCCATATTGGATTTAGAATGACGTCACATTATTTTTCGAGTTAGTCTCAACAAGCCCTTTCATTTGATACCCATATTGCAGAAGTGCATAAGAAATGACTATTCCGCAATCTTGGATGGTCCGCCATATTGGATTTAGAATGACTTCACACAGCTTATCGTGTATTGTCATCCAAACTAAACGTGTATACAAAATTTCAACTCAATCGGTTGAAGATATCTGCTACAAAATCGAGTAGCAAGATTCCACCCGAACAAACCTAAGCAAGTTAAGTAAAAGCTTTTAAAAAGTGACGCGAGTTTGACGTTGGTAATATGGTAAGTATACCTCTTCAAAGACGCATTTTATAATTTTGACTGTCTGTATGTTCTGTTGTATCAATAGGGGAGACCTTTGTTCTGCAGTGGACGTCTTTCCGCTGTTTTTTTACACGACTAGATGACAAACCAGCTAACGGCCCACCTGGTGGTAATTAGTGACCGCCGCATAGACACCTGTGAATAAATCACTTGGTATTGCAGGTGCGTTGTCATATTATAATCTCCAAGAATACCTAAACGACAAAAAATTAAAATGTAAAAATATAAGCGTACCTATCTATTTATTTTTATCTATAGCAAATGAACATTTTTATCTATACACAAATGCATACACTTAAATATGTTTAAAGAATTGGTAATAGGGTAGTTGACTAGTTTTTTTTATTTCATTAACATTTTTGATAAATTATGAAAAAAAATATGACCATTTTTTAAATTTTCAAAACAGTACCACTTCAACATTATTTCATATCTTTTATGTTTGAATTGTTTTTATGGGTAACATCAGCGTATATTTTCCGAATTTATGAAAAATAGCGCCATATTCAAACTCAGGCAACATCCCAATTCTCCTCTACCTATTGCCATGCCCGGCAGGGTCTATAATCTGATCTATACTGTATAATTATGTGTAACACCTATGTACTTACAATATGGTTGCATTAAATGATTGAGCATTGAGTTCCTAATGCCTTCCATGACCAGTAACCACACAGGTTACCTGTCCCTTTAATCTGAAATACAGCGAAGTGCTTTACGGCTGAAATAAGAAAGGCGGTGGTACCTACCCAGACGACCCTACATACTGCCACCTAGTAAGAGTCCATCTTCTGTAGGTAAGGTCGAGGGGCTAAGTCCAGTCGGGCATTCAAAAGTCTAGAAGTTCATAAGAAACAAGGGGTTGTTTCAAAGATTTATGGAACCCCGGCCTGCCCGCCTAGCATGACCACCGAAACGCGATATGATACGATATGATAAAGCTATTTATCGCTTCGAACTGTCAAAAATCATTGGATATAACCGCTATTTTGAAATTTTATCGAAACTGCGAACAGTATATATATACAATACAAGTTCGCAGTTTCGATAAAATTTCAAGATGGCGGTTATATCCAATGATTTTTGACAATTCGTAATTTATCATATCGCGTTTCGGTGGTCATGCTAGGCGGGCTGGTCTATGTGCAAATGCAAGGCATTTTTTAACCGACTTCAAAAACGAGGAGGTTCTCAATTCGGCCGGTAAGTTTTTTTATTCTATGTATTACACACCGATTACGCCGAGATTACTGATCCGATTTACGTGATTCTTTTTTTGTTCGATGCGGAATAGCTGCCATTTGGTCCCATAAAATTTTTTTCAAAAACAGTTGGGTACTTTGGTTTTAAATTAAAAAAACTGAAATTATTAAGTCGTCTACATATGCGAAATAGCGAATTTTTGCTTTTCCAATGACTTTTTAGTGAAACGATACGATAGTAGGAAACAATATAAGTTGACGGTCACCCATCTAGCTTCGACCGTAGAAAGTTATCACTAAAAATTGAGAAAAAAAAAATTTAAACAAAAATTAAAACCGACCGATCGATGTTTCTAGGGGATGAATACCTACTTAAATTTAATTATCCTTTTCAGTTTTTTGAAGTCGGTTTTAATTTTTTTTTTATTTATTTTTATTTTTCGCGTAGTTATAAGAAATAGAGATATCATCTTCTGGAACAATGTTCGGAACAACTAGCAACAACCTGGAACAACCTTTAAAAGTTCAATTTTCAACAAATCGGGTGCTACGTAAAAAATGTTTTTTTTTCGATTCACCGCATTCGATTCAAAGAAAGTATTTATTGAATCAATTTTATTTTTAAAGCACAACGCTGCACAACTCTGGCACAACCTGGAACAACTTTTAGATTTTTGAATTTAAAAAAATGGAGTGCTCACATAACGTGGACTATATTTTCGGGTATTAGATAACAGAAAGCATGAACAACGACGGATCTGTCTGACCCATCCGAGAACTACCATCTCGAACGTTGCTTTATTTTGTAATCGCAACCAAAGCGGTCAAACTACAATGCCAGCCGGTAAGTTACTTGCAATGCAAATTTATTATCAATATTACGGCATCAGACTTGGAATATCATATCTCCCGTACGATCGCGAACTACTAAAAAACCGGTTCTAACTATGTCGGTCAAGTGTGAATCGAATCAGTGGCGAATAGTAAGCGTATATTTCATAGTCGATGCAGGCTTCACATGAAAGTGAAATAATTATCTAACAACGTTCTACATTTAGTTGTATAACTTTTGACGCGTCTGTCTGTGGCATCGTAGCACCTAGACGAATGGATCTATTTTGCTTTGGTTTTTGAAAGCTGACGTGTGCGAGAACGAGATGGTTCTTAGCTATAATTTATTAAGACCAGTTTAGTTAGGCGTTTAATGACTATCAGCACATTTCCTACTTGACAATGGGGTCTTAATAACTTTCACAGATGCGATCGATTTATTTTTTGAAGTAAAATCAAACTGTTACTTCTCCTCATGCTGGAAGTCGAAAGTCTTCGACCAGTGCGTGATGGTATAGAAACGTGGTCGTTTACTAAGGGCCTTCTGTGCAAGTTCGCGGTCACACAATGAGCTATGTTACATGTTTCTTTGCGAGATAGAATCAGAAATGAGGATATCCTTAAGAGAACCAAAGTCACTGAGGCATAACCGAGTTTAACGACGGTATAGTCCTCAGTTTGAGCACTGGCGGAGCCGGAGCTCTCTCCGTTTGCAACAAAGCGGCCAGTGCTCACGCCTGAAGGCTCACGCACACAAGCTATGAGCTTGTGGTAGGTAGTGTATTTAATTAGGGATTTGACGGAACTTCGCCTCCGCCTCCGTTACTGCGGAAGTTCCGCAAGAAATCGTACCTTCGCCTCCGCCTCCGTACAGTTTTTGCGGAGTTGTAACGGAGGTTTAATTACGTAATAATAGAGCAATAACGCGAGAGCGACGCTCGACGCCGACTCAGTCGTCCACCCGCGTGGCGTTTGGAAGGTGACAAAGCCGCAAAACTATTGTTTGTCTAATATAATAATTTGTCTAATTTACCTCTCCTTAATTTTAATTACTAGAAGGTAATGTTTATTTATATGTTTACTTAAATTTACGTATTTTAAATAAAAACTTTGTACTTCTAATAGTGTTAATGAACCATAAATTACTACATCTACTTTCACCTCCGCCTCCGTTAACAAGGCCTTCGTTACAACTAGGGCTTTCAAATACCGGATTTTTTCGATACCGGTATCAATACCGGTATTAGCATGTTCAATACCGTGATCACGGGATCACGGTATTGAATATGAACTCAAAATCAAAGGATATTAAAACGCCCGTTTTATTTAAATAACCTGAAAAATATCCTTTGATTTTGAGTTCATATGCAATACCGTGATCCCGTAAATATTTAACACACATTATTGTTAGAAACAATAATGGATGTTTACTATTTTGTTCCTTACCTTCCCGGGTTTATTAATAGTTCGGCGGCACTAAGAATTAAAGACCCAAAATTTTTTATCAAACAAAAGATAAACTATTTAAATAAAAAAATGCAACAAAAATACCTTCCCATTAATTAAACTTCGCATGGTAATCAACATTAAAAATAATAATAATTATTTAAGGTAGATTACTTAACAATCATCTATTAATTTACTTTGTAACATTCATATAATAACCAATCAAACAATGCTAAATAACAATATTTAAAAGAAACGAAAATAAAACGATAAACATAATCAATAACATCTTAAGATTTTGGCATTTTTGCAACCGAAAGTGTGATCT
This sequence comes from Nymphula nitidulata, assembly GCA_947347705.1. NCBI lineage: Eukaryota > Metazoa > Arthropoda > Insecta > Lepidoptera > Crambidae > Nymphula > Nymphula nitidulata. Next base: position 17,592,552 of record OX374636.1, read on the forward strand.
TAAAAAGGACAGAGCGTTTAATGACTTATCAGATAGCGAACTTCTCAATTTGTTGCATAAATAGCTGACCGAAGAAAAAGCTCGCTCAGCTTCTACACTTGTAGTTACTACAGATAGGAAATATTTGTAAGCTGCAGATAAAAATATTTCCCGACCGGTTTAGAAGACATACCTCTCTACTCTTATTATTGATTCAAAATCAGTGCCTGTAGTTGCAGTTGTACTTTTAGGTAATTTGGATGTTTCCCTCTCCAGCTGTTTCTGGATGGACACATCGTCATATTCAACACTTGTATTTAACGATGGCGATGAAGTAGAAGGTTCTTCTGTAGCAACACTAGCAACCATCTCAGTAACTGCGTCCTGGAGTATTCAGTTGTTTATTTTTATATTTCAAACGAGTCAGTAAATTAACGATAATTTCATGCAATTCATCAGATGTTAGTTTTTTGAAAATGTCACCTTCGCTATCATTATTACTAAAATAAGCTTCAGGGTCATGTAAGTATTGTAACTATTTGTAACACTCCATATATAGAGAAACGTCGCTCTTTTATACGTTTTCGAAGTGCCTTTGCAAGGTTTTGGCTTAACTCAATAGCCTGTCCATCTAATTTTCTTGACATGTGTGCGAGACTGACTAACTAACGGTTAAATATTAATATAACTCCAATAAAGATTGTTGATTTGTAATACCGTAAAATCACGGTATCGACTGATCGATACCGGTATTGAAGAATACCAATAAAAAAACGTGATTACGGTATTGCGGGATCCCGGAATACCGGTATTGAAAGCCCTAGTTACAACCCTATATTTAATAGTATCGCAGTAGGTACCTTTTTTTTCGGGGTGAAATCCGACTACAGACCTATCCACCACTGACTAAGGGACGGGCGTGTGTGGGGGTCGCCCAGCGCTTATAAGGCACTGGGAATACCCACTAAAACTCCCCGGTAACTCCACTGCCCTTTGCGGAGGTAGCCTGGGCTCTGCCGAAGCAATTTCACCGAACCACCCCCAGAACGCGGTAGGTACCTAGGCCCCTGTACGCTTTTTACTCCAAAACAAACCCGTGTGATTTTTTTAAAGATTCATCCCTTTTTCGGCTCTATTTGTTCTGTACCTAATTAATTAGTTTGCTACGGTGTCTCTCTCTTGGATCCCTTCTGGAATAATGTTTTATTGTAATGTCGATTAGTTAAATAAATTTAACATAAAATCTGGTGTTTGCATAAAAAGACCCACATATAGAACAATAAATTTCAGTTTCAGCATTCTTAAATAAAATTAAAAGCAAAAAACATTTTATCCAGCATTGGTGGATAAAACAACATATTTTTCAGTTTGTTTGGCATAATTTTGGCAGTTCTTGAGTATAAAAACCAAGTTTATTTTTTTCTATTAAAAATACATCGTACCTCAAAAGGAGATGTGTCATATCAGGCCAGGTATACACTATCTCCGAAAACCAGGGAAAATTTCCTGGAGCCGGGGAAAATACTAATAATTCGGTAAGTATCGTGAATAGTTTACATAAAAAAAAAATGAAAATGATTCGTCAATCTCACCATTATTCTATAAGGCAACATGGCGGGCGTCTCCAAAGTGACATAGACACCATGATGAACATTTGGCTGTGTTGCAGTTTTTTCTATTAAAAATCTTGTTTTGTGCCACAAAACAAAGCAAATAAAAAGAAAATGGACAACTGAACACTGATCTGCTTATGTTTGCCTATTTTTTAGTACAGTGTACATAGACCTGGCCGGGTCTCCATACATGTTTGAGACATCTCTTTTGTTTATTAGTGTTGAACATTGTTTTGAGGTTTTAGTTAAACAAACTCTTTTGTCAAGCTGGCAAGCTATTAAATGTACGTAAAAAATAAAATGTGAAAAAAAAGAAAATAAGTCAGCTACGAGATGTATGGAGCTCATCACAGAAAAAGCTAAATGTTTATTTGTTATTTTATTTCTGAGATTTTTTTTATTTTGTAAATATTGTTCTTAATTTTTGATTTTACATTATTATAAATATTTGAAAAATTACTTAGTAATTAAAATATAATAAAACTAGAAAAATTTCACGTCCTGAGGCAGGAATCGAACCTGCGACCTTTCGCAATCCGGGCGACTGCTCTGACCACTGAGCCACCCAGGACTTGGGATATCCCAGTGAAATTCTTCTAGTCTATCTGTATTTGCGTTTATGAGCCAACGTCCACCCTACAATGTCGAAATACTCCATTTCAACATCCGAAACGAGTATTTTTAACCGACTTCAAAAACGAGGAGGTTCTCAATTCGGCCGGTATGTTTTTTTTTTTTTTTTCTATGTATGTACACCGATTACGCCGAGATTACTGATCCGATTTACGTGATTCTTTTTTTGTTCGATGCGGAATAGCTGCCATTTGGTCCCATAAAAATTTTTTCAAAATCAGTTGGGTACTTTGGTTTTAAATTTAAAAAAACTTAAATTATTAAGTCGTCTACATATGCGAAATTGCGAATTTTTGCTTTTCAAATGACTTTTTAGTGAAACGATACGATAGTAGGAAACAATATAAGTTGACGGTCACCCATCTAGCTTCGACCGTAGAAGGTTACCACTAAAAATTGTGAAAAAAAATTTTAAGCAAAAATTAAAACCGACTTCAAAAAACTGACAAGGATAAAATAATTAAATTTAAGTAGGTATTCATCCCCTAGAAACATATTTTTGGAGTTGGTGCTAAGTGGTTTCCAAAAACAATAGAAAGTGAAGCACCGACTCCAAAAATATGTTTCTAGGGGATGAATACCTACTTAAATTTAATTATTTTATCCTTTTCAGTTTTTTGAAGTCGGTTTTAATTTTTGCTTAAAATTTTTTACAAATACCTACGATTCGGTTAAGTTGGGGCAGTGCTTTCAAATATTATTAATTTTTGATTTTAACATTATTATTCGATTATTATCCGTTTTTTTCGATTCCTGCCTCAGGACGTGAAATTTTTCTAGTTTTATTATATTTTAATTACTAAATATTGTTATTAATATAATAATATAGAAGAGTTTTTAGTATTAAAGATAATAATATATATTTTTTATAGTTTTTACTGCACTGGAGGAGTTTCATTTGAACAATTTTCAATTAGTAATATCAGTACTTAGAACTTCTATGATTCTTGGTAATAATTAACCAATTCTCTAACTATAGTTACCTATGTCCGTTTTGACTAACCATTCCCTAGGCTTAGGTGACCCTTATTATCAACATTTCTCTCTTTCTATCTCCATTAGACTGACTGAGCTAAAAATCGCTAAGAGACTCTTAACGCTAAGTAAATGTTATTGAAAACAAACATTAGACTATTATCTATTCTGTAGCTATAGAATGTGTCCTTTTTATACAAAGCACGGCAATTGACCCAACACCACCTGATGTGAAGCGGAAAGGAGAGTCCATATGTGAAGACAGCTAGTGCAGAATAGACACTGCTCTAGCCGCCTCCACTTTGCCGGCTTAAAAAGTGGTTTTCCACGCCTCTCTTGAAGGACCCCATGTTATAGGAAGGAGGGAACACATGTGCTGGCAAATAATCCTATGATGTGTTCGGAAAAAGCTCAACTTTGAGCCTTTTTATGAGCTAATAATTATCGTTCCTCGTGATCCGTATTACCTTCTACGAGACCATCAGTTTCCTCCAAGAATACACTGAAACCGCGGTTTTTTTCCTATAATTACCAACTTAATTTGTATTAATGAATAAAAAACAAGGAAACGTGATTGTCTTGATGGCGCCAAGACTGCGGCATTGTTGAAATGTCTATTATTATATTCTCGGTTTTTTATTTGTAATAAAAATCTTTTTATAAGTATAAATGTCGCAGCCGTCTGGTTAAATTAGCCTGTTGACTGGACGCCTAGGCCGTTGATTAAACGCCGGCATCCAATGAGACGGATGAACGACAACCAGCCAAGTCATTGAGCGCAACGCACCGTTTAACCAGGTGGCTGAACGTCATGTCTCGTCTGCGGTCTGCCGTCCGGTTAAATTAGCCATTCAATCACACACACCTATTATAATAAGCCCACAGTAAGCGTCTATATGAGATTGTGTGGATAACGGATATTTTTTTCACTTTTCAATATTGACAATATCATATAATACAGGGTGGTGCCGTCAATACGAAAATAAGTTATAGCTATAAATACTTCATTTTTTTTTATACAACTATCATCTAGTTGTATAAAAAAAAATGAAGTATTTATTTAAACAAGCTGACGGCCACCTGTTGGTAAGCGGTTACCGCCGCCTATAGACACCTGCAAGAACAAGGAAAATCACTTGATATTGCAGGTGCGTTGTCATCCTGAGGCCTAAGATGAAATGCCGTCCATGCCCAGTAATTGGAGTCATGGAAATGGTTTGCCACTTTCAAAAACATTTTATTCATTTGATAATTTCATAAAATTTATGTGAAATAATGCAGCTATGGTTATTATTATTTCATACAAATACAAGATGTTTTTGAGAGTGGCAAACCTTTTCTATGAACATATAGCCCATCCCATGTTTCAATGTATTGTCGTATTGATGGTACCAACCCGTATGTATAAGTTATACAGTATGTTGGTTGCGTTCCTTGTCGAAAGCTACCTCTGAACGTTTGACAACTTTAAGACCACTTTAATTTTACGATTAAATTATTAAAAACATTGTCCTGCTCGTGACAACAATAAATGCGTACTATTACGAATCGTACGACACACTACAGTTATACCACACACACACACACACACACACACAGACACACAAACCACGAACATACTACGATATCAACCCACAACCCCGGAATTCCAAATTGTTTTTCGAAATTCTGTAACACCCGGCATTAATATTAGAAATATACTTAACTAGCGACCCGCCCCGGCTTTGCACGGGTGCAATGCTTATGTAAATATTATGCATGAGAATCACTCTATCTATTAAAGAAAACCGCATCAAAATCCGTTGCGTAGTTTTAAAGATCTAAGCATACATAGGGACAGACAGACGGCGGATAGCGACTTTGTTTTATACTATGTAGTGATAAACATCAAACATGACTAGTCAACAAATACTCGTACTCGTCACTCAAACATCTGCTACTACCGAGATTCGAACCCAACCCGTCCAAGTAGCTTGTAGGTATAATGAGGGGTACTGACCACTCGGCTAGCCAGTCGTCACTTTGCATTCCCTATAAAACTAGCTTAAGTGCTATTTCAGACTATAAGCTATTTCTGTGGCAAACATGGGCTATATTAGTCCATAGAAATGGTTTGCCACTTTCAAAAACATCTTATTCATTTGATAATTTCATGACATTTCTATAAAAATAATGCAGCCAATGTTATATTATTTCATACAAATGACCTCTTCATACAACAAAAGAAATGCATAAGAATAATAGTAAATATAGATGGCATGAACACATGTAACCCTTCAGATCATAGATGATCTGAGTGTAAGCCCCACTTCATTAAACTTAAAATTTTAACTCTTACTTTTATGTTTATTTTTGAACTATGTAAATCTATTTATATAAAAATGTTATGTTGGTTTGTGTACGCTTCAAAAACTCAAAAGTTCTGCACCGATTGAGTCGAAATTTTAACATGATATAAAATTCGCATCAAGGATTGTTTTTATCTATTTTTTGCATCAGTCACATATCTGCGACCGCGAGAAAACAGTTTTTTTAACGATGCGCCACTGCGAAGCGTGGCAGGGTACAGCTAGTTTCTTATATTTTTGACTGTTTACATTACATTTGTATGAAATAATATAACATTGGCTGCATTATTTTTATAGAAATGTCGTGAAATTATCAAATGAATAAGATGTTTTTGAAAGTGGCAAACCATTTCTATGGACTAATATAGCCCTTGGTTTTAATTTATTGCCGTATTAACGGCACCAACCTGTATATCTATCTGCATGCCAAGTTTCATCTGAAATCGCTAAAATAGTTTAGGAGGTAAAGCGTAACAGATAGACAGACAGTTACTTTCGCATTTATAATATTAAAATATTTGTATGAATGATCAAACTTAGTAATAAGCTCCAAGTTGGGCCCTACTACCGTAGCCAGAAACTTAAATACAGAAAAAAGAAAAATAATAAGACAGAGATCATAACCATTATATTGATTAAGATCGAAAGCACATCGAAAGTGACCTTATTTTATACCAGCGTGCATCTCAACATGTCAAGAAGCCAATACGTCATCGTGACGTAAGCCGTTAGCCAACCGCAGGCGCAGGTCTGCGCGCGCTTGCGACATAGCGAACATAGCCTCTGTGCTGAGAGAACTGTCACTTATAAACATTGACTATACTTGGACAGGCAGTGGAATGCACAGCCGGCCTTGGTGTTCCCTTCTGCTTATAACTTGAGTTCCTTCAGTGATAGGCACCAGCGATGCCAGACGTCCCGATTTTGGCGGGACATCCCGATTTTTATATCAAAATTAAATGTCCCGCGCGGGACAGGTTCAGTCCCGCTTTTCGGGGATAAATCCGCCGTGCGTGCAGCGTGCTGAGGAATCGCAAAGAAGACTCAACTACCTAAAGATAGAGTAATATTTTTCTATTGTTACGTAAACCTAATTTAGAACTCAATTAAAAAGAATAATATTTAAAAACAACTGATCATATACGTTTTTTTACTATGTCCCGCTTTCAACGAAAGAATCCCGCTTTTTCACTGAAAAAGTTTCAAAATCCCGACCTGCCAAAAAAAAAAATCTGGCAACGCTGATGGTGCCTACCCTCTGGGTAAGTTCGCTACTTCGTCGACCCCTCTTAATTTCTCACGCTCGGAGTATATTTTAATAATAATAATAACAAAAAAACTTGAGCCTTATCAGAATCTCAAAAAAAAACTGTCAACTGACTAAGTAAAACTTGGTTAACTATATGTGTTTCTTGCGACATTGTTAACGATTATCTAGCCGAAGTTGAACCAACCGAGAGCGTTCCGGCTGTATTAGTAATGTTATTGGAATACCTTTATGTATTAACGATACCGGACCGAACCGCAGCCGATCCGTTAATGATAATAAATAGCAGAATTGACCCACAGCGCACTAATAGGCGAGTCGAATGCTTGTTTTGTTTCCCACCTATGAAGTAAATGTATATATAAAGTATACTAAGTTACAGTAATTATTCATTACATGGGTTTGGGACCCTCCATTTAAGTTTATTAAACTTAACAATGTATTAAACCTGAGTTAGGAGAGGCCCGCTCCTTCTATTACACAGTTACAAATATATTTAACAATTAATAATAATAATATTTATACACTCACACCTATTACCTAGCCGAAAGTAAGCATCATTGCTTGTGTTATGGATACTAGAGAACGGAGAAATAATGATAATGAAATAATGAGGATCTCGGTGGCGGGAGTAGTTCGGTGGCGTATTGATTTGAGCGCTCTGGTTTAGAATACGAAAACAAAGCAACTTTCGCCATGGTCGACCCTGGGATGGGTCAACCAAAATTTATAATCTTCGAGCTCCTCCGTGCTTCGGAAGGCACGTTAAGCCGTTGGTCCCGGTTGTTACTACAACCGCTTTAACCCACCAACCCGCATTGGGCCGGCGTGGTGGTGTTATGGCCCAAACTCCTCATGTGTTTCTCCTATGTAGGAAGGCCTGTGCCCAGCAGTGGGACGTATATAGGCTGGTGATGATGATGATGAATGATAATAATATGTATATAAATATTAGAAATATACTAAATAAACATATAAACATCCATGACTCGTAAACAAATGGCCGTACTCATCATACAAACATTTGTTCTTACCGGGATTCGAACCCGGGACCTCTTGACCGAGTAGCCTGGGGTACAGACCACTCGGCCAGCCGGTCGTCATTGGAGAAGCAGGATCTGAGAAAGTCAATGATACTATAAATATTACTTAATTAATTGATAGGCGATCTAATCGTCTTTTAAAGTGAATAATAATTATTTTACTTTTTAATTTATATAAAATTTAGTTGACTGTGTTGGTATGTTTTCGCAATAATCTTTTTCTAAACGCTTTGTCAGCGCCTAGTTTCATACTTATTACATACTTGCTTAAGCAATCAAAGTGCCTACACTTCACTTCACTTCAAACTGAATAGTGAGAATATATACACGGGAATCGTGTTTTTGATTAGTAACAATGACATAATTAATCATTTGTAGGTAACTGTTTTTCTGATGTGCGCGGCGTAGGAATGTGCGTGGAATAGTGGCGTATGTATATTGATATTGGAGACAGCAGATTTATAAAAAAAGATAAATAAGTATAAAAGATAAATAAGATAAGTAATGACAACGCACCTGCAATACCAAGTGAGTATTCCCTTGTTATTGCAGGTGTCTATACTTCCTTACCACCAGGAGGCCTGACAGCTTGTTTGTCATCTAATTGTATATTAAAAAAAGTTTCATACACTCACACCTACAACACGAATATTGATAACAACAGCAGTAACAATGCGGACAATAATAAGATAATTAGAAAGCGGTTTTATAATTATAATTGAAGTAATCACCGTATTGGAGACACGCTCACCAAGTCCTTGGGCTAAATAAATATTTAGTTTCGATTTCAATAATTTAGGAAAGCATGACAGATGGAAATTATTTATTCAGTCTACGAAAAATGTCATAAGTATTAAAGTAATAGGATTTATTTTACATTGTATGTTACTTTTGTTACAATATTGTAGGTGAAAGAATATAATTAACTAATAAAACATAAATGTAAAATAAGAGCCAAGTTCATCACCAGCTTATACAATATACATGTATATACGTCCCACTGGTGGGCACAGGCCTGTAGGAACAACCGTGACCAACGGCTTAACAAGCCTTCCGAAGCACGGAGGAGCTCGAATTTTTTTTAAATTTTTTTTTACACTCAGACTTATTATCTAGCTAGCCCAAAGTAAGCATCATTAAGAGCTTGTGTTATGGATACTAGATAACGGATAAATATTTATAATAATATGTAAGTATATAAATATTAGACATATACTAAATATACCTTTGTATGATGGTTTGTACTAAATATACCATCATACAAACATTTGCTCCTACCGGGATTCGAACCCGGGACCTCTTGACTGAGTAGCCTGCATAGCAAGGGGTACAGACCGCTCGACCAGCCGGTCGTCAATGTGCCAGGAAATATAAAGTCGCTTTGTTTTTCATATTGAAACCAGGAGCGCTCAAATCAATACGCCACCGAGCTTCTCCTGTACCCAGAGCCAAGTTCAATATTAAATAATAGGTCGTTCTCGATTTTGACTTCACCGACAAAAGAATCGAGATCTATATGGGTGCTGTGGACATTATTTACGTGGCTAGTGGCTTTATTATTGTTATAGGTCTCGATTTTTTGTCGATGTACCCGATGAAGTGGTGAAAGCACGCATAATTCAATATTGAACTATATATTGATCAAGCTAAGATGAACAGATTCGACATGGTTCTTATGCCATTAAATAACTTTGCCTTCCTCATGAGGAAAGTAGACTCCCCAAATTGCACTGTCTGAATGTGGAAACTTGGAGGATGTCTATCATGTTTCAATGGAGTGTTCAAGGAACCATTCTGAAAGGTCGCGTCTTTTTAATAGTTTAGATATAAACCTTCTTGATGTGGGTAACTGTAATAGTGTTTTATCCTTTCCTTTATCTAGGCAGTCCAAAATGTTTTCTAAACTATCTCAATTATGTTTGAAAAGAAGATGTTAAATATTTTTGTAACAGTAGGAGTGGCATTATCACTGTGTGATAAAACTCTCTTTCAATAAATAGAAAAAAAACTTAGCTATTATCTTACATTTATGTTTTTGATGGGCTATAAAGCTTTATGTAAAGAAATTAATGCTATTAATCATTAATATATTGTTCTTATTAAAAGTACTTTATTTTCCTACGTCTACGTCATATTATATTTTTTGTGTTATTTTCCACATATTGCTGTACCTTCGAAATATTATGATTATTATTTTCTAAAATAATAAGAAACTATAAATATAAGAGAAAATATGAATATTTCACCTAACAAGTAAAAGGTAAAGGTAGACTAAAAGAATTTCAAAGGGTTATTCCAAGTCCTTGTTAGCTCAGATGGTTAGAGCAGTCACCCGGATCGTGAAAGGTTGCGCGTTCTGTCCTCGCCCCAAGCATGATTTTTAACCGACTTCAAAAACGAGGAGGTTCTCAATTCGGTTGGTATGTTTATTTTTCTATGTATGTAGGTACACCGATTACGCCGAGATTTCTGATCCGATTTACGTGATTCTTTTTTTGTTAGATGCGGAATAAAAACCGACTTCAAAACCACCACCACCAGGTTTGGGGTCAGCATTTTTGTCATCTAGTTGTATAAAAAAATAGCCAATTTGTTTCTTTTTATTATTGAAATAGTATACTTTCAGGTAGGTTGGTTCCGTTGAAGTTTTATCAAAAGCGATTAAGTCATCAATGTATGCGAAATTTTTGCTTTCCTGTGACTTTCCAGTTGTACTTACGGTATGATACTAACAAACAATGTGTGCTGGCGGTTAAAAATGTGGAAAAATAACTAACAAAGACATAAAAACTGTCTACAAAACACTAAAAAACATAAATAATTAAATATAGGTACGTATCTACCTATCCCATAAAAATATTTAATGGAGTTGGTGCTAAGCAGTGTCCAAACAATTAAAATGAAAGCACCGTCTCCAAACATATTTTTATAACGGGATGCTTCAATTCTATTATTTTTTTCTTTTTGATGTTTTGAGGTCGGTTTTTATTTTTGTTTAAATTTTTCGTAGCGATGCATGCGATTTATTTTATCTTAAATGTAGTACCTACGTATTTTATTATTTTTGTATCTCTAGTAATACCTATGTGTGTTTGAGCAAAACAAGCCCCTTAAAGCTAGCAGATTGTTATACAAATGAAGTAATAGCACAAAAGTAATTGTTGCGGCTTGTGGTGGCACGAATGGCGGAAAAATCTGGTGGATTGAAAACTTAACATCATGGTGTCGGATTCGATTTCTCTTATACATTTTTGGGCGTCGTTGTAACTGTACACCATAGATTAGAGATAACTGTACACCAAACTTAATTAAAGTTACAAGATTTTGATTTGTCTTTGTAAATGCAATAGCAAAATCAGAGACGACTTCATTTACATACGACTTCAAAGAATGATATATCGTCGGGGATAGTTCAAATCCGCGAATCTACCTTAAGTATTATTTGACATGATGCCCACGGGTTCTTTTTATCATTGCACCGCTCGCCACCGACAGGGAGTCCATCCTCACAAATTAGAACCAACGTGGTCGCGTACTGTACGGTTTCAGAGAAACTTTCTACCGCGTACGCTCAAGTTGTGGAATGACCTCCCTGCAGAGGTTTTCTTTAATGAGTATAGCATGGGGTTCTTCAAAAAAGGCGTGAAAAGGTTTTTACAGGGTCGGCAACGCGCAAGTGACACGCCTGGTGTTACAAGCGTCCATAGGCTACGGTAACCGCTTACCAACAGGTGGGCCGTATGCTTGATTGCCACCTTAGTCGTATAAAAAAAAAGTGAAGGCCGCGTATCTACCATGCGTAAAGGCCGCATATCTGCAATAGATATAATTCACGCAAAATCTTGATTGGTGGCAGCCAATCAAGATTTTGCGTGAATTGCCCGCGACAACTTAAATGAGCTACATTTGTTAGATACGCGGAATTATCCAATGCTAGTTACGCGGATTTGCACTATCCCTGACGATCATCATCATCATCACCAGCCTATATACGTCCCACTGCTGGGCACAGGCCTTCCTACATGGCAGAAACACATGAGGAGTTTGGGCCATAACACCACCACGCTGGCCCAATGCGGGTTGGTGGGTTAAAGCGGTTGCAGTAACAACCGGGACCAACGGCTTAACGTGCCTTCCGAAGCACGGAGGAGCTCAAGATTATAAATTTGATTGACCCATCCAAGGACCGACCATGGCGAAAGTTGCTTTGTTTTCGTGATCGAAACCAGAGCGCTCAATCCACTACGCCACCGAGCTCCTCTTGCTACCTGACGATATGAAGTATTAACTATCGTCGTCCCAGTCCTACTCCTTGTGTAAGTTTCAATCGAATCGAAACACACTGGGCTACTGTCTATTTGTATGGAAACGACAGCATCGTCTACGTTGTGAAGCATTGACACTTTATGCATTCATAATAATAGCACGGGACTCGAACACGGACACCTGGCCCTGTAGCCTGTAACTAGGAGTACTGACCACTCGGTAGGCGGTCGTCGATATATAGATTTGACAGTTGAACGCAATCGAGACGTTTTGTTTCGCATGAAACTTACGCTAAACTTACGAAACCTGAGCCTCTTGCTCAGGTTTCTGGCAGATGATCACAATCCAGCTAGCAATAATTACTACTCTAGCACCTTTTTTCTGATATGAGCGCATTTATTATTTATGTTATTCATACGGGTGCCCAGCAGTGGACGTCTCTCAGCTAATATGATGATGATGATAATTTATTTGACTAAGTTTAAAACTTAAATGTTAAAATAACGCTCAATAGGCCTAATTCTGGGAACACACTTTAATTCTAAATTTAAGTACAGTATATCTCTTGCTCGCAATAAGTAATAGGAAAAAGATAGCAAGAATCTGTTTAGAGCTGTCACTTAAAAGATAGATTTTTAAGAAACCATAGACAATTTTAGACGGCATGTACGGAGGTGCCTCCTAAACACGCATTTTATCACGTTCAATAAGGTCGGAAATTGAACGCACGTTTCTAGATGTCAAATTATATGACAGCCATCCATATCGTATTCCTTTTGATAGAAAGAAATGCACTGAACTTAAATTTAGACTTAGCATGTGTTTACCAGAATTAGGGCCAATGATAATGATAAAATAACTTACAAGCAAAGAAAAAATGCTATGCAAATGTATTAGAAAATGCACAAAAACTTTACTGACAGGTCATCGTAAATTAAATGTTGTAAACAAAATGAAACGTCTAGAAAACAGCACTACGTATGAATATGGTATTTGTGTGTTTCCATAAATAACAAGGGTGGCGAACGGTGCGCCTGATGGTAAACGGCTACCGTAGCGTGTAGACGTTCGTAACTTCGTAGCGTCTCGTAACACCCTGGGCCTGGGCACTATTCACGCGCTGCCTGCCCCTTAAATATCAAGAGGAAGAGTTTTATTGACAGGAGACAAGTCCTCCTGCGCCCAACATAAATCTTCCTCAATGATCTTCAGCGACCTTACTCACAACACAACACTACAAAGCAGTGCCATTAAGCCGAGGACTTCTGTAATGTCTAGGTGCTAGTACCACCGTCGGGCGTTCAAGATTCGAGTGGCAAGGCCAGGAGTCTTAAAAATAAAGACTAGGTATGCGAATAACAATTTTACCGGTCGTCATTTAAATTGAAAGTTGTAAACAAAGAAATAATCTAGAAAACAACACGTGCGTACGTATGAATATGTTGTAATATCCTGTCCGATACGGTGGTAAAAACATCCGTAAGGTTTACTAACCTATCCTGGCCTGGCACCCACGGATGATCAACGTCCGTCGAGGCGCCAACAAGTGCCTCAACATTATGCTGAGTGGGGTCCTTTCAATGTCACCTGATTGTAATTTAGTGACATAAAAATATGATTACTGTGTATACCTACTTTGTGTGTTGAATATATGGATCTTTTTCTTCTTTCATTCTTTTTAAGGTACACTCTCCATGATCAATTGATGAAATACACCTAGCTTTGACTACTAAAACCAAGAACAGCCTAAATAAACTCTCCTCCATGGGCCCATGCTTTGTACCACGAAATAAAATAATAAGGATCTAGGCCCATAATCACTCCTAACGCTACAAGTTAGTCCAAAGTGGGTTGGTGGTAATTCAATAGATTACAAAGTTTAGAATGTATCGTAATTTTTTTATGGAGCTAAGTTAATTATTAATTATTAACCTAACATTCGAACTCAGTGTTACCTACATCTGAACAAACTAAGGAACAAGGACCTGTTTACTTTCATAGTCAATATTGTAGCAAGGTCAACGAATCCATTAATATAGAAATCATTCGGACTCCTAATAGTAAAATAGCTAAAATTTTAAATTCTTAAAAATCATAAGCACAAACGTAAATAAAAAACAAACTTCAATGCCGTAATTAGTAAAAAAACTTACACTAATGATCCTTTTTGTGAAAAACTTTTTTGCACTACACAAACACACACAAGAAAAAACTAAAGAACCAAAAAGTTTTGTTGAAAAGAAAAAACTGCACCGCGAAAGACTATGAGCACTGTAAGGTTACCACAGGCATCCTTCGCGAAAGGCAATGTGCTACTGGCTGATATTGACATAATGTTGTTCGATTGCGCCGGCGCATTTTGCTAATACAAGTTTAGCGAAATGACGTAGTGTTACGCATGCAGGCTTTAATTTTGTAAATATCAAAGGACTGTGTTTGCTTCGTCAACATTATTGTTGTTAAATTACTGATGAGTTTCAGAAATTTTTTAGGACGTTATTATAACTATTGCTACATTTAACGAATGAAATCCCATACTCAATAATGTAAAAAATTGCATTTGAAGGCATACCTACCCACCGAATTTGGAGAGGTCATTTATGCTTATTTTCTATCTAGCGATTACGTGCACGTGTGACAAGGCTTTGGAGATATTACTGCTGATTGCAGCTCGGTGTGGCGTAGTGGCTTGAGCGCTCTGGTTTCGATTACGAAAACAAAGCAATTTTCTCCATGGTCGATGCTGGATGGGTCAGTAAAAATTGCAATCTCGAGCTCCTCCGTGCTTGAGCCAGCGTGGTGGTGTTTTGGTCCAAACTCTTCATGTGTTTCTCCCATGAAGGAGGGCCCAGCAGTTAGACATTTATAGGCTGGTGATATAGGTGGGTGAGGTTCAGCAGTAGGTATCTTGGGTACAATTATGATGACTGCCGGCAGCAGCAATTCTGTTGGTGATAGTTGAACGTTTTCATCTAATTGGAATATATACTTATATCAGTTTCCAAAAGGTTCGTCGTAAATTCAGAATGATCTGAGTTTGTGAAAGATCAACGTACAGACGACTGCATATTAAGTGTGCCTCTATTACCAACGGAATAAGGGCGGTCTCAAGGTCATACTGCTACGCTTGATGTCGAGTCGACTGAATATTTTATCCATCGGCAGTATCGTCACTGTTTGTCCTTTGAGTTAGCGAATAAGGGGGCAGATGATTCGATAACATTGTATTACTTTATAGTAATAGTTTGACTTTATAGTAACTTATTAGCTATGTCCCCAACACCGTTCACTACGAGTTACATAAGATGTCTCATTGTTACAAGAAACAAAAAGAAGTAGTGCTAATAACATTGCAGAAATAAGTAAAATCTGTCGTATTAATGCAGGCAAGTTATGTCATTTTATAGAAATGTCATGAAATTATCAAACGAAGAAGATGTATTTGTTAGTGCGAAACATTTCTATGAACTAATATGTATAGCCCAGTGTCTTATTGTCGTCACTACCTGTATGCCATCATTGCCTGCAGTGTCTTTGTTCTCCTACGCAGTACCTACGTCTTATTCTGACAGGACTGCCTTATACACAGATGCCTTTTGATATCCTATCGCTATCACTAAATGGGAAATGACCGACTCCTCCCAAATATGGGATTTCACATATCCTTCGGTCAACTTTTGATCCTCGCAAATGTCAAATCCCATATCTTTTTCGCTTAACGATAACTATATCGATTTACCGACAGGGTTCTTGTCTAGAGGAACAGTATGTAACCGCCTGGCCGTATGAGAATCATCAGCATTACACTTAGCCATGAAGAGCTATGCTAATAATGTAAATTTAAAGATTTTAAGTAATCTCCGGCCTTATTAATCATCTCTCTTCACCATCTCCTTGAGACTATTATGAGCTCAAACACGCTATATCTGCTGTAAGTTTCTGAAGAATTGAGCATCCCGTAGACTAATTGATGGTACAGGTTCAGCTCAAGGTTGCATGTCTTGGAGATACCGCCAAAGTAACAGTAAACTATGTTCTATTCTATTCTATACTATTGTGTTGACATCATGAGAGACAGATGAGCTTTGGCGACCTAACTCATCGCAGGAACATAACACTAGTAGTGTTATTTGGTTGTGGTCTTCTGTTGTAAGGTGATACCGCAGACGGGCGCAGAAGCTCCAGTGGAAAAAATACCATTTTGAATATTCATAATGGTTTTTTATTTCTAACCATTCAGATTCAGACAGTAAATAACTATACAATTGCAAGGGTCTCCGTCGTGTTACGTATGACATACCAATGTCAGTGGAGTTTTTTTATAGCCGAGAATGCATTTGAAAAATATATCCTGCAGCTAAAAACTTTTGACATCTAAGAAGTCGTATTCCCTTGCGATAAATCACAAATTCCCAATACTTGTATATTATTTTTAGATTTCGTTTGGTTTCTGC
This sequence comes from Nymphula nitidulata, assembly GCA_947347705.1. Taxonomy (NCBI): domain Eukaryota; kingdom Metazoa; phylum Arthropoda; class Insecta; order Lepidoptera; family Crambidae; genus Nymphula; species Nymphula nitidulata. The sequence continues at coordinate 17,609,130 of OX374636.1, forward strand.
GAAAACAATATGTGATTGTTATTTAGCTGGTGTCGAGTAGGATGACCGTATTTCTTTGTTTCTTCTTAGAAATATAAAATTAGTTGTCGCGGCTTGCAAAATAAAACTCGTCTTTACAATGCTATCACGGACGTATTAATCAGTTTAGCAAATAAACACTATATTTATTGACTTATTAAACAACATCATGTTGTTTTGTTTTGATATTTTCCGTAGTCAGTAACTATCCAATATATATCAATATAATTATGTAATTATGTATCCAAAAACGAATCCTCCTTTTTAACCGACTTTAAAAACGAGATGGCTCTCAATTCAGTTGGTATTATTTTCTATGTTTGTACACCGATTACGAGGCGAGATCGGATACTACCAATGGTACTAGGTATACAGGGTGGTGCCGTCAATACGACAATAAATTAAAATATGGGCAATGGGCTATATTAGTTTATAGAAATGGTTTGCCACATTAAAAAACCTCATATTCATTTGATAATTTCCTGACATTTGTATGAAATAATATATCATTGGCTGCATTATTTCATAGAAAGTTCATGAAATTATCAAACAAAAAACATGTTTTTGAAAGTGGCAAACCATTTCTATGAACTAGTGTAGCCCATGTTTTAATTTAATGTCGTATTGACGGCACCACCCTGTATAAAAAAAAATTATAAATAAACTTATTGGAACCTTCGGAGTTTGTGAATTTGTGGGCAAGATCGTGATCCGTGGGAAGGTGATAATTTTTTTTTATCTTAAAAGTCTTTATTGTAGGTAATAATTTCTGATTCTCAAGTTTATAGAACCCTAATTTCTGATTACGAAGGTTGTAAAATTGTTGAGCATTCTGAACTGAAGACACACTGTTACTTTCATATTTGTGACATTTACTACGTGGGTTAATATAAATTAACCCCCGACGAAAAAAGAGGAGTGTTATAAGTTTGACGTGTCTGTCTGTAGCAAAGTAGCTCCTAAACGAATGGACCGATTTTAATTCGGTTTTTTTTGTATGAAAGCTGACGTGATCAGGATGGTTCTTCGCTATACTTTGTGAAGATCAGTTCAGCCATTTTATGACTATCAGCTCAATTCCTATTTGAAAAAGTGTTTTGCTAACTTTCACAGATCCGATTGATTTGTTTAGTTTACTTCTGTTACTTCGATGGTATTCCCAAGGCATGCTGATCTTGAGCTGATCCTGTAATATCAAATAGTCTGCGGGATGCTGAACTCTTCAGAAAATTACAGCAAATATAGCGTGGTTGGGCTCTAAGAATAGTATCAATGAGTCACTTAAAAATTAAAATTTTAAATTTTATATAATTTTATGTATTTATTTTATTTCTTGTTATTCAAACAAGTACGTAAGTACCTAAAGTTTAGCGAAAAATAATTATGTAAATATTTTACAACTCTATTCATGCTATTAATAACTATGTATAAATAATTTTAAACGCCGTTCGACAAAAATATTCATACTTACCTATTCTATATCAACTTGAAGTGTTTATACATAGCATAGAACTAATTATAAAATATTTCATGCTATTATTACAAACTCTAAAATTATTAAGTACAGGTACCTACTTTCTTATTGGTGATCCATTACAATTTTTAATTAGCCCCTTCACGGAGTGAAGTTATAAAGTGGCGGGTCCCATTGTTCTGTCCTAAATTTCGATGGTGTAGTCACAGATTTGGTGTAGTAAGAAGTGGGAAGGTGCTGGGTTGTGCCATCGACACAACGTTATATTGAAACATGGTCTATATATTATACAGGATGGTGCCGTCAATGCGACAATAAATTTAAACATGGGCTATATTAGTCCATAGAAATGGTTTGCCACTTTCAAAAATATCGTATTCATTTGATAAATTCATGACATTTGTATGGAATAGTGTAACGTTGGCAGCATTATTTCATACAAATGTCATGAAATTATCAAATGAATACGATATTTTTGTAAGTGGCAAACCATTTCTATGGACTAATATAGCCCATGTTTAAATTTATTGTCGCATTGACTGCACCACCCTGTATATTAGTTCGTAGAAATGGTTTGCCACTTTCGAAAACATCTATTCAATTGATAATTTCATGACATTTGTATGAAATAATATAACATTGACTGCATTATTTCATAGAAATGTCATGAAACTATCAAATGAATAACATGTTTTTGAATGCGGCTAGTGTCTATAGGCGGTGGTAACCGTGCACCACCCCCGCCTAGCATGACCACCGAAACGCGATATGATACGATATGATAAAGCTATTTATCGCTTCGAACTGTCAAAAATCATTGGTGTATCAACATGTATATATACAATACAAGTTCGCAGTTTCGATAAAATTTCAAGATAGCGGTTATAACCAATGATTTTTGACAGTTCGAAGCGATGAATAGCTTTATCATATCGCGTTTCGGTGGTCATGCTAGGCGGGCTGGTTGGCCGTCAGCTTGTTTGTCATCTAGTTGTAATAAAAAAAACAATATGGTCAATAAATTACGTTTTTTTTCAATAAAATAAATAATGTATTAAACAATTATCACTAATGGATAATGTTTATTTATATGTAAATGAAATGTTGCGTATTTTACGGAACAAACAGCGCAACTGTAGCGTAAACGTCTGAGGAGATGCGTACGCGCACATCTGTTCAAACAATTTGCTTAAGTTATTTCCCTTTTATATTGACTTTGAAGAACTGTATGTAATTATTTATTACACGATTATCTGACCTTGTGATTAGCTTTGAGTGTGGCAATATTGCTGTGGTCGAAGAAAAAACTTAGGTATCTGTTTCTGATGAATCAGCAAGTGGAGTATATCGAAAATGGGTAAAACCAAATAGTCTATTATAATTACCTAATGAGCAAAACAACACGATAACTATTGTAATCAATATCATAAAAACCACAGAAATAAAAGCAAATAAAGGAATAGAAAACTGTAAAATATACCTACCGTAGGCTGACCGAAATTATAGTGACAATGATTTTGTAGGCGGCCTACTGTAAAAAATGTTTTTTTGTTTTTTCTTTTGTATGGAACTTACATTCCAACATAAATGCAAATAGCCTGAATACCAAATAGTAGTCAGTCAATTCAATTATGAGATGCCACGAATATCTCTAACAGAATTGTAACATAATTCCTTTTTTATAAAATATCCAATGTATTCTCCACATGATCGAGTCATACTCCTCGGATCTTGAGTAACAGTTTCATCATCTTCGCTATTATTGTGTCACGGTGTTTAACGTGATGTTTCGCAACATCGCAACACAAGTAACACAACAGCAACCAATCCTTGCTAAGGTAAATTCTTGCTAGTCTAAGAGGACAAGCTTGCTGTAGTAAGTATAATATACCTTATTATCAAGCAATAAGACGTATTTTGAAACTACAAGTCCATAAAGTAACCCATATTTTTTATACAACTGGATGAGGTAAGTGGTTACCGTCGCCTATGTTATATTTATTCTGTACCTATATACTGGCATAACAAGGAAAAAACACTTAAGTACTTACCATTTACCCAAGTAATTAAAAGTCTGAAATGTATAAAAATAATCTCTGGAGGCTCAATTGTGATAGACCTCCAGAGGTATAACGCCGCTTGACAGATTAAATGTATTACTCATTAACGTTTACTAATAAAAATCTAAAATAGAAAAATTTCGCGTCCTGAGGCGGGGATCGAACCTGCGACCTTCCGCAATACTGGCGACTGATCTAATCATCTGAGTTACCCAGGACTTGGGTGAAACCTGTGAAATTCTTCTAGTCTATCTGTATGTGCGTTATGAGCTAACGTCTACTCTACAATGTCGAAATATTCTATTTCAAACATTTACAATAATATCAAATAAAAAATTAAGAATCAATAACGTTTGTTCGTCCATCCGCTCGTATAAATCTACCGGGGTTCTTGTTCCGAGAAGAACAGGAAAAATCTTAGTAAAGTTTGTCCCTCCCTTTGTACGTCATTAATGTTTGCTTACAAAAGATTGTACGTAAAAAACAAACACAAATAAATTTTATGGTTTATAAAGTTTGGAGTTTGAAACATCAAGTTTTATTTTTATTGCTAGTGTTCAAGTAATTAAAATAAATTCCTATTTTTTAAAAGAATTTGAAAGTATTCGGTACTAAGTTCCGCCCGCGTGGACGTCGGCTATTGACCCAAAAGTATTCTAAATCCTTCCGAAACTATCTCCATACCAAAGGAGATTGCCCAAGCTTAGGCCCCCTTTAGGCAATATGCCTCAATGAAATAAAATCCAATAAAATTGACATATTTTTCTTAGTTTCATTACATAGTTACATTGTACAATTTTTTTAACACTATAATTCAAAACATTTTTTGTTAGTTATTATTAAGAGGCTGATAATTGCTAATTGAGCGTTACTTAAAACTTTTTTTAGCACAATCTGTTGAAATAAACGCAGTGAAAAAAATATATGTTACTCTTGGACATATTTCTGATAATATGCATGTCCACAAAACACATTATAATCAAAATCTTTGTATAAAAAAAATGCAAAAGTCACCCAACAAAATCAGCTTTCAGAACAAATTCTGCGTTATATGTCAAAGGTTTTTTTCTGGTTTTCAGGAAACAAACTCGTTATATTAAATTTTATAATATTGATGTTTTACAATTTCAAATAAGTAGCTAGTTTTTTAGTAAATAAATTTATTCTGAATTCTTCAGCCGATTTCAATAGCGACTCGCGCCACTATCCATTCTTCTCTTTCATTTGTAGAGGAAACGACAGTGATCGCCGAGGCGTGGTGCTAGGTGGACCTGTGTCGCTTCTTTGCTCGCGGTTCTTAATAATATCAGTCTGCGTCTGTTTTAATTTGCAAATATCAAAAAATAGACAATTATATTTTAGGTTTTAGTGATTACTATGTGAGTGTATTATAGTAGATAGACAAAAATGAGTAAATAATTTCGTAAATTTTTATTGTGAAAATTTTATTTCGTTAATAATATTATTTATGAAATAAAAATTTTATTGTATAAATATTATTGTGGACTATGGAAAACCAAGAAAAAAGTCTAAAAAGAGTCAAAAACCAATCGTACAGGGGTAAATAACACAATAATAACCTGATTATTTTTTCTTTAGATAGCTAATTTTATCTAATTTTAGGAACTATCAAAAACTCCATAATCATCTCGAAAGTTGTACTTATTCAGATTCACAGTCACAGATGGAAGTTGTAAAGTAAGTTTATTTTTACTTGAAGGGAAATGTATAAGTATATTGTATTAAGATAGTTAATTTCGAAATAACTGACTCTGTCGCGATTGTGTAGGGTTTGAGATGCTCGACTTACTATCCGAAAGGTAGAGGTTCAATCCTTCAATGGTTCACAACTTTTTTTTTATTATTTGTATTTTTTATTTCTTATTTGTTTTTTTAATATGAAATATGAAAGTAAAAAAAATATAAATATAAAAAACGATTAAACTTTAAATACAAAAAAAAATTTTGTATCAAATTTATTTTTCTTTGGTTTTTTTTATTATTTTAATGTATGTTTATTTTTAGTCCTTTTTTGTTTATGTTTCTTATTTTTTCATTCTTTATTAATTCTTTTTAATATTTTTTATTTTTTTATTAATCTTTGTTTATCTAATAATGAATAAGAAAAGTAAAAAAAAACTTATGTATTTATATGTATTACATAATACAAAGATATATTTCAACAAAGTTTTTATATAGAACCATAAAATAAGTTTGGTTTATTTCATAGACCTACGTAATTGTCAGACCCGGCAGTGTTAAAAATAATCAAGATATCGAATGGTTCGTTTCTGTTCTTTTTAATATTAATTTTTCCGGTTACAAAATGTGATTCATGAAGAACAACAGGCACAGTTAATTTTAGATTATTAAATGCATACAACACTAAATTAGCTTAAGCCTAGCCTAGGCTTAAAGGTTCTTTTATATGTAAATTTTAAAACCAGAACTTTTATCATATGCTATAAAAGAGGTGTTTCAAAACTGTATGTAGACCCGGCCAGGTCTATACACAGTTTACTGAAAAATAGGTAAAAAATTGTAGAACGGTGTTCAATTGTCCATTCCAGTCCACGGTGTTGAGTATTCTATATTTCAACTTTTGTACCGGCAAACTATGCATGATTCAAATATGTCCTCTTTCCACTATATTATTGTAGCACAAATTAGCTCTCAGCAATAGGGTAGTTGACAACTTTTTTTTTATTTCATAAATAAGAAGTTTATAACCATAAAGGAATATTGCAAAAGAAATAGTATGTCTAAGATCAATACTTTCACAGATATAGTGGCATGTTGATATGTTGCGGCGCAACATCCAAAAAGGCTCCATAGAAAATCTACGGAACAGGTGACGTCACATGTTCCCATATTACTAATAAATGTATGGGCATACTGACAAAATTAATAATAACTATGTATTAAGTATGTTTTTATTAATAGTTGTCATTATAATAGTTACTTTAATTGATGTCAGCAATCTAATTACATTATCATTTTTGATAAATTTTGAAAATAAATGTCTAATTTTTATTTCGAAATGGGTACAATTTTAACAATATTTCATATCTTTTAAGTTTGAATTGTTTTTATGGGTAGTGGTAGCACATATTTACCGATTTTGTGAAAAATAGTGCCAATTTTAAACTTAGGCAACATCCCAATTCATGTTTATTATAATTTTTGTTAATTTACCTAATCTGTGGGCAATGTTGTTGGGATTACATTTAAATGTACTATTTATTATTTATATTGTTTAGCTTTAACATACTGTAACACTGTTTATCATCATCATCATCACTAGCCTGTATACGTTAAATAAGCCTTCCTACATGGAAGAAACACATGTTACACATGATGAATTTGGGCAATAACACTACCACGCTAGCCCAGTGCGAGTTGGTGGGGTAAAGAGGTTGTAACAACAACTGGAACCAACGGTGACCCATCCCGGGATCGACCATGGCGAAAGATGCTTTGTTTTCGTAGTTGAAACCAGAGAGTTCAATCTACTACGCCACCGAAACATATAGTCTTCAAAACATATAGTCTTCAATAAATGAAAAAAATCCGTATCAGACCTTCGGATCTTGTGGTAAATATAACATGAACGCTGGCACATAAATAAAGATAATCACATACCTAACCTACAGAAAGAAATCTATAAAAAAATCTAACATGTTCCAAATTTCAATATACTCTAGACTGTTTCAGATGAGTATTTATTAAAACACATAATTTTTCAATTTCGTATATCATTTCAAAAATTACTATTCCAGAATTTTAATAACTAAATTTCTTGATTAACATAATAACCAATTATGACTGTTTGATACAATCGAATAAAGTTTCATACGTTTCATAGAAAGTATATTTCATAATATTATTATTATTTTATCGACAAAACTCTGTATCGACAAAACTCTGTTATTTTATTCATTAGAAATTTTATTACTAATGAATATAATAATTGATGAATAAAATATTGATAATTTACTGTTTACAGTCATAATATTTTGGACTATTTATTGTGAGATACATTTTTTTCTGTTTGTCTATTGTTAACTTGCTGGTGTTTGGATACAATCTGTAAGCCTGCATGTGATTGAATAAATAAATAAAATAAATATATCGAAACATGAATAAATATTAAACAGCACACATTTTAATATATCATCAATCATCGCATTCCTGTGATGATGATACGTTTCCGACATTGAAGTAATAATTGAAATGTTACGGCATTCACTTTTGTTAAAAAATTAAGTTTGTATTGAAAGCCTTGCGGCGTAAACGCTCTTAACTTAAAAAATTAATACTTACTTGATTAATCTTTCTATTACTTCGAACTGACATTATTTTTACTGTGATGAGATGACACATCCATACTCTTATAATTGCGAAAGTAACTGTGTCTTTCTGTGTGTTTCATTTTAACACTTAAGCTGCTTAAACGATTTAGATAAAAAAATAATCTATTATGGATTCCGAATTCCAAATCGAAATAGCGAAAAGTACTCAAAAGAGTATCGGGACCGATTTCGATAAAAACTAAAAGTGCAGCATTAGATTTTTGAGAAATCAAAAATTAAGGTAGAAATAGAACCCGTTGATTTTGAAAAAAAAAAACACTATCATTACACGATTCGATAGTATCGCGGTATACAAGGAACAATAAATTCCGGGAAGATATTACATATGGAAAACGGAAGGGAAATGTTGGATTTTTATAAACTGCTACATGTTTTAAAGTAATGTTAAAGGCCACAGTGAAAAAGAAATAAAATGAAACAACAAGTGCGAGTAATCCACTTTACGTTTTAATAACATCGTGCCAATAATTTACATTTGGTTCGACGTTTCGTTGATTACTAGTAACTTTTTGCATACTGCTTCGTACTTTGTAGCATAATTATAAAAGCAAAACCTACTTGAAACTTGAATTTTTTAATTTGGAATCTAATCGAATGGTGTAATACACCATGTGAGTTTTTTTTTAAACAATAGTTTTGATTCCTGGCTAGGAATATTATGTAAACATCCAATGATGCAGTTTAGTTTTTCTTTTACGTTTTCGAGAGTCCTTTGAGTACTTTTCGCTATTTCTCATAGTGTCGGATTGGGCTATCCATGCACTTAAAAATTTACAAGGCGTTTCAAAACCAAAATTTATTCAAGTCGAGCTCTAATTTATAGAACAGCTGACATGAAAATACGTATGTCAAAACTATTATGATTTGTCTTTTGTAATTGCATCCTTGATTTTCATGTTTCGTTTTCATAATAGGTTCCTTAATAAAATTTGTTAGTATAAATAAGTATATTGACCGTGTAAAATATTTACCATTAATTTATAAATATCACTTTATTTTTTATAAAAGTGTTTAGTATTTTATTGTCCATTTCTATTTTTATATAATGGTCTATGAAATAAAGCACGCGGAGCACGCCATCTAGTGGCATTATTTTAGCTTCGCGCTTTTGAGGTTGTAGTAGTTACGCGGCTTGTCGGTGTAGTATTGTGGAGCCACGTTATCGGAAATATTAGTGGGCGGGGCCTCGAAATTCATTTTCTCAAGGTCGTTGGCGTTTATCAGCCTCTTAAGGATGATAAATAAGTATAGGCTTATTATGTATGTTTGTAATTTGTTAAGGAAAGTGGCTCCACCTATATTATTTAGTTTCTATACTCGTCACTAGAGGGCACTGAACAGGACAGTTGTTAGATAATGTAACCTCAATTATAACAAAAGCTAAGTGTGCATATCTGGAAAACTTGGGTAAAAAAATATATCTTTATTCTGATTATGAAAAATAATGTTTTTTCCATATTATAATATAATATAAAAATCTTTGAGACAACAATTTTTCATAGGGGCCCAACTTCCCCAACAAAATAGGCATTCTCCTTTCATCTAAATCGGTTCAGCGGTTTGTGAAAAGGTAACAGACTAACAGACAAACAGACATACAGATTACTTTCGCATTTATAATATTAAGAGATTACCTTAAATGTAGGTATTGAGAAGCAACAGTTAAACCATTGATTTCACGAGTGATTCGTGGCTTGAGTTTGCAAACGGCGGCACGGAATGTCCTTTTTTTTTGTAAAATAATTTGTGCCTCATGCATATTAACAAGCCTTATTGATGATATGACCAGGGGCGTAGCTACCGCCGTATCAGCCGTATCAATGATACGGGGCCCCGGGCTACAGGGGCCCCGAACGTGTAAGAGATAAATCGTAAAATATTAGGCCGTGCTTGCAAGAAAAAAAATGTGATAAAAGAAAATGGAGGGGCCCATGGGCTACACAAAGGACCCCCATGTATGTTTTGCGAAAATTTAGTTTTCAGGAAAATAGTTTTTTTTGTCGTTAATAGGTCCCCGAAATGTTGCATACTTTTTAACTTTTTTTTATTTGGATGATATTTATATTCTTATTTTAGGAGGATTTCACTTCAAAAAATCACATAACAAAAACGACATTCTTCAAAAACTAATCCTTCTTCGTTTAGACCACATGAAATCCGACACTTTGTGTAATTATCATAGGGCCCCCAAATATTTTTGATACAGGGACAGGGCCCATCTAAAGCGAGCTACGCCACTGGATATGACATAACACTGTGGAAGTAGCCAAAGTAAACAAGTCTATGAATAAGTAACCAAAGTCTAACACTAACAAACACATAATATTCAAAGACAATGCGATTCAAAAACATCACGCGTCGCTATACATCATCACCAGCCTATATACGTCCCACTGCTGCGCACAGGCCTTCCTACATGGGCGAAACACATGAAGAGCTTGGCCCATAACACCTCCACGCTGGCCCAATGTGGGTTAAAGCGGTTGCAGGAACAACCGGGACCAACGGCTAACGTGCCTTCCGAAGCACGGAGGAGCTCGAGCCACCACTACTCCACCGAGCTCCTCCATTATCATCATCATCATCATCATCATTTCAGCCGAGAGACGCCCACTGCTGGGCATAGGCCTCCCCCAAAGATCTCCATACCGATCGGTTCTGCGCTGTCCGCATCCATCGGCTTCCCGCGACCCTCACCAGATCGTCGGTCCACCTTGTGGGAGGCCTACCAACGCTGCGTCTTCCGGTACGCGGCCGCCACTCGAGGACCTTTCCGCCCCAACGGCCGTCAGTCCTTCTTGCAATGTGGCCTGCCCACTGCCACTTGAGGCTCGCAATTCTTCGGGCTATGTCGGCAACCTTAGTTCTCCTGCGGATCTCATCATTTCTGATTCGATCACGCAGATAAACCCCGAGCATAGCCCTCTCCATTGCCCTTTGGGTGACATTGAGCCTTCTTACTAGGCCCATTGTAAGCGGCCACGTCTCAGTTCCGTAAGTCATCACTGGCAACACACACGAATTGAAGACTTTCGTCTTGAGACACTGCGGTAGTTGGGCCGAGAATATGCTGCGAAGCTTCCCGAACGCTGCCCAGCCGAGTTGGATCCGTCGATTGACCTCTTTCTGGAAGTTGGACTTACCAAGTTGGACTATTTGTCCCAGGTAAACATATTCGTCAACAACTTCCAGTGTAGAGCTTCCAACCTTTACAGGAGTGGGTACGACATGGGAATTCGACATTATTTTCGTCTTATCCATGTTCATTTTAAGACCCACTTGTTGGGAGACTCTACAGAGGTCGTCGAGCATTGTGCCCAAGTCTTCCAGGTTTTTAGCCATGACTACGATATCATCCGCAAAACGAAGGTGAGTCATGTACTCGCCGTTTATGTTGATGCCAAATCCTCTCCAGTCCAAAAGCTTAAACACATCCTCCAACGCGGCAGTGAACAGTTTCGGCGATATAACATCGCCCTGTCTCACACCTCGCTGAAGACGTATTGGTTCCGAGTTTTGGTCCTGAAGGCGGACTGACATAGTGGCGTTTTCGTACAGTGACTGCAGCACTTGGATGTACCGATAGTCTATTTGGCATCTCTGGAGTGACTGAAGCACGGCCCAGGTCTCGACAGAATCGAAGGCTTTCTCATAGTCCACGAACGCTAAGCATAATGGCAGGTTGTACTCTTCGGTCTTCTGTATAACCTGCCGCAGCGTATGTATGTGGTCTATGGTACTAAAGCCTTTTCGGAATCCGGCTTGTTCGGGAGGCTGGAAGTCGTCAAACCTGCGTGCGAGACGATTCGTTATAACTCTCGAAAACAACTTGTAAACATGACTCAGGAGCGTGATGGGTCTATAATTCTTCAATTGGGTCCTGTCACCCTTTTTGAAGAAAAGTGTCACCACGCCCCCATGCCATGCCTTTGGCGTTTCACCCTCGAGGATGATGGAGTTAAATAGCCTCTGAAGCGCTCTCAGGACTGGTCGTCCACCTGCTTTCAAAAGCTCCGCTGTAACTCCATCGTCGCCCGGCGCCTTGTTGTTCTTAAGCTGTTTGAGAGCTACACTAATCTCGTACAGGCTGACGTCCGGGATATCTTCGGTGTAATGTCGGGTTAATTTGGCTCTCGGATCGGTGGCCTGAGTGACAGGTGTGCGTGATGTCGCGTAAAGCTGTCCATAGAAGTTTTGAATCTCGGCCAATAGCTCAGGTCGGGATGTAACCAATCTGCCGTCCTCTGTCTTCAGCTTCGTCAGCAAACTCTGTCCAAGCGTCAGATCCCTGGTGAACACTTTTGAACCCCTGTTCCGCTCGATTGCCTCTTTAATACGTTCAGTATTAAATCGGCGCACGTCTCGGGTTAGGGACTTGGAGATCTGTTTGTTGAGTTTTTGGGGGTGTAAGGGGTCCCGAACAACACCTCACGGGATCCAAGTCAACCTCACCTGCACGTGGTGCACCCTGCCGACCGACAGACGAGGCTCTGGCGCTCCCCACCAACCCGCACTGGGCCAGCGTGGTGGGAGATGGCCCAAACCCCCCCATGAATTTCTACAACCCAAGGCCCCAAGTGCCCGGCGGTACCGGAAGCCGTGCCGGCGTTGACGGGCGTTGGCGAGGCGCCGGGACCAGGGGTGCTAAGAATCCCCGGGTGGCGACGGCATTCCGTCATACGACCTTGGCCCTGGCGACGTATAACACACGCACACTGCGAACCGAGGAGAAGCTGCTAGAACTGGAGGAAGAATTGAGTAGGATTCGCTGGAGTATAGTGGGACTATCTGAAGTCCGACGAGAGGGCGAGGACACGATGGTCCTTAAATCCGGCAACCTGCTCTATTTCCGGGAGGGCGAAGATCTGTCCCAAGGTGGTGTCGGGTTTCTAGTCCACAAGTCTCTCGTGAATAACGTTGTACAAATCGGAAGTGTGTCGAATAGGGTGGCGTACCTTATACTCAGAATCACCAAACGGTATTCGTTGAAGGTCATACAGGTTTACGCTCCGACCTCGACTCACCCCGACGAGGAAGTGGAAGTAATGTATGAGGATATCTCTCGGGCAATACATACTTCCAATACTCACTACACTGTTGTCATGGGAGACTTCAACGCAAGGCTGGGCAAACGTGGCGATGATGAGTTGAAAGTGGGGCAATTTGGAGCTGGAATCCGGAACTACCGTGGTCAAATGCTAGCCGATTATATGGAGAGGGAGGGACTCTTTATGATGAACTCCTTCTTCAGGAAACGGCTGCATCGAAAATGGACCTGGAAAAGTCCGGATGGCATAACAAAAAATGAGATCGACTTCATCATGTCGACTAAGACTCGGATATTCAATGATGTCTCAGTGATTAATTCGTTTAACACGGGGAGCGATCACCGACTGGTAAGAGGCACATTGAATCTGAATGTAAAATCCGAACGATATCGACTCCATTATCACTTAACATTAAAACTGGCGTCGATTACGAAAACAAAGCAACGTTCGCCATGAGTGATCCCGTGATGGGCAATTAAAAATTGTTATCGAGATAACAAAGCTCCTTCGTCCTTCGGAGGGCTCGTTAAGCCGTTTGTCCCGCTTGTTAATGCAACCGCTTTAGCCCACCAACCCTCATTGGGCCAGCGTGATGTTGTTGTGGCCCAATCTCCTTATGTGTATCCCTCATGTAAGAAGGCCTGTGCCCAGCTGCGGGACGTATTTAGGCTGATGATGATGATGATGAATCTAAAGTCGTTGGAGGGCTTATTAGTGGCAAATCGCAAACGTTTTCCGCTTAGCAATAGCGACAATCCAAAGGCATCTTAGGTACCACATTTTAATGTTTTTTATGCGTTAGAACGCCTACTTTATTTTAACAATTACAAATCAAGAAAGAAGACGATGAAAAAATATATGCTCCAGGCGGGGAGCGAACCCGCGAACCCGTTTATTTGTAATTGTTATAATAAACAGGTTTTCTTATCATAACTGGAAGTTTAAAAAACTTGTAAAAGTATTCTTTCGGAACACTAGAGGTGTTAACTTCAATGATTGGTAAGATAAACGTTGCTATAAAAACGTTAGAAAAGGAAAGAAAGCGGTGAATATATTAGAAGGTTATACCTAGTGCTCAAGTGGCGTAGTGGTAATCGCGTCTTGCCGGAAATCAGGAGACGCGGGTTCGATTCCCACCTGAACCATATATTTTTTCATGGTTTTCTTTCTTTATTTGTAATTGTAACAAGGCATATTATGTCTAGGTCCTCTGACCGGAAGAGAGCTAGGGCATATTGGTATTTACCACTAATCACCGCGAATTTGGAGCACCTGATGGTAATAGAACCTCCACCTTACAGAAGATCGGAGCTAAATATTATGCTCTGTATTTTTTAGTAATTGTTCTAATGATGAGTAAGGTCGACAGGGGTCATTGAGATAAAGCTATGACGACCTGCTGGCCGAGTGGTCTGTGCCCCTTGCTATATAGGCTACTTTGTCGGGAGGTCCCGGGTTCGAATTCCGGTAGGAGCAAATGTTTGTATGACGAGTCATGGATGCTTATATGTTTATTTAGTATATTTCTAATATTTATATACATATTATTATACAGGATGGAGCCGTCAAGGCGACAATAAATTTAAACATGGGTTATATTGTCCATAGAAATGGTTTGCCACTTTCAAAAATATCGTACTTATTCATTTGATAATTTCATGACATTTGTATGAAATAATGCTGCCAACGTTACACTATTCCATACAAATGTAATGAAATTATCACATGAATACGATATTTTTGAAAGTGGCAAACCTTTTCTATGGACTAATATAGCCCATGTTTAAATAAATTTATTGTCGCATTGACGGCACCAACCTGTATATTTCTCGGTTATCTAGTATCCAGCAGACTTGCATAGTCCAAACAATACATTATACTATGGGAGTCATGAAGACTGTATAGGTACCCTACAGGCTACAGATTTGTGTATGAACTATGAAGACCCGAGAAAATTTATTCTTTATTCTTTACAACAGGATGACCGACTGCGAGTTACATAAAAAACCTGCCAAGTGCGAGTCGGACTCGCGCAGGAAAGGCTTTCGTAATCCGTACCATTATCTAATTTTAATCGTCTACCTGTTGTCGTTATCAATATCGAGCAAGAACAAGAAAAAAAAATCGCGTTTGTTGCATGGGAGGTTGCCTTAAATATCTATTTTATTCTGTTTATTAGTAATTGTTGTTATAGCTGCAACAGAAATACATCAAATGTGCAAAATTTCAACTGTGTAACTGTCAGGGTTCATGAGATACAGCCTGGTGACAGACGAACAGCGGAGTCTTAGTAATAGTGTCCCGTTTTACCCTTTAGGTAAGGAACGCTTAAACGTACTTATCGAGTGTAAAGAGCGTACTACTAAATGAGTTAAACAAAGTTTAGGGAAAATCTTAAGCAATTATAATAAAGAAGATATTTACTATTCTATAAATGAATACATGAACGATAGATCCCAATTATATTTAAAATAAACAATAATGAAGCATTTTGATTAATAATTATAATGATATGTTTCCTAAAAATTGTTCAATTAAATAAAATAGCAATAATATGTAGTTCATAAATTCATATTAGGTAATTTATTTAAAATTAATAATTGAATTTATAATAAGGAATTAACTGATGCGTTAATTGTATTGTATGATATTCAAATCACATCTTATACATATAGGTAAGTAATATTTGTCTCTCCTAAATTGTTGTGCCCGACAGGGTACGTAGGAGCAACACTGTACAGGCATTTTAAATGTAAACATTTATGTAATGTTATTTGGAATGCAATAAAGATTTTACGTCCAATTAAAAAATGAAATAAAAAAGTAAAAAAATGCAGCAATCGAGCTTAGGCTAATGTTCAATAAAAAATTAGGCAGCTTTTTAGGCTACTCCACAAAGTAACTAGTATATGTATGGATACAAGGTGTGAATGTGAAAGTGAAATTATTGGCGACCTTTTTTTAGTAAAACATAAAAGTTACTTAAAATTTAGTCATCAAGGTAACATGACGACAGAGTCAAACAGTACTAACTAGCATTAATTATTATTACAAAAGTTTAGCATGAATGACTCATTTAAATTGTTTATTTGATTTAATGGATTAACGGGGGGGACAGCGCGTACGCAGTCCCCACTACCAAAAATTACGCGTTCGAGTTATCCACATTAGGGATAATCGCAGGTAGGGATGTGAAAAAATAATCGATTATGAAAAAAATCGATTAATAATCGATTTTTTTAAAGTAAAAATCGATTTATATACATGATTTTATTTTGATAAATAATCGATTAATAATCGATTTTTTTATAATCATTCAATCAATATTATTACTGATTTTTCATCTGTAGCCCCCCGACAAAGTTTGGTCTTTTGGCCCGAAGCCCGGAACGCGAACTGACTGTCAAAGAATACTATCTCCTTTGTTTAATATTATGTATTCCTTTATATGTCTAAATAATATTAAAATTTAATATTTTATGTAACATATCTTAACATTATATTATTAGTATCTATTAATTATATTCCGTTATAAACATTATATGTAGTCCTTAGCAAATATCTATTATTCCAAACCTGGAACTCTTCTGTACTGTTATAGTCATTCCGTCATCCATTCCATATAAATATAGTTTCCCTACCTTCAACACTAACATTGGCAGAAAGTAAAAAGCTGTTGCCATACAATATATATAAAAAAAAAACATTATACCGAACTTATCTGAACCTTTTATAATTTGATTGTTCTAAAACTTTAATTTGTGTTGATTATTTTGTATAAAACTTACTATTTCTCCTGTTTATTTTTAATTAAAATATCTATTGATATACATTTTAATTAATAAATATATTTACGGTGTATATTTTGAAATTAATGGACAAATTAGAAAAAAATCGATTATTATAAAAAAATCGATTATTTTCTTCAGAAAAATCGATTTTTTATTAATCGATTTTACATCCTGCAATAAAAGTCGATTAATTAAAAATCGATTTTTTATGTACAATGTCACATCCCTAATCGCAGGGGTCAACCCCACCGCAGTGCAATGGTGGAGCCTCGCCCTGGGGGAACCGCCTTCGTGATCACGGTGTCCCCTACGCCAGGTAAGTATGCTTCAACAAAACTGTCCAGGGGTAGTGTATCTTTACTCAAAAATCTTAACACCGCCAACTAGAATATAAACAGACATGTACAGCGCCATCTAGTACTCAGCTTTGCAACTAACAAGATAGCTATCTGGGTTGCTAAATTTCTTAAATAATTTAATTAATACAGTTTGTTCTAAACAGTCTTAAAAATAAGAATCAATTTTATGTTCAATATGAATAATAATTGATGGTTTGCATCCTCCCCCAGCAGGACGCGTCTCTTTTGCAGTCTGTACTTCTTTCGAAATATCTGTCCGATCCAATATTACCAAACCAATTACGGTCTAAGAGCGATAATCTAAAATGTGGAACTAGTTCAGTGAAAAATAAATAAGTGCTAGTCCTAATAGGTAATGGTGTGTTGATGCCACAAATTGAATTCTTGATTTTTACAAAAAAAAATATTCGATGCTTTGTAGTTTGTATTGTTCAATTTGTCTTTTGTGTGCAATAATGAATATTTATTTATTTCTTCATAAAAATACAATATTGGACCATCTCGACATAAAATCAGTCTATTGGTCTCAAATCAAATCTTTCTATGTGAATTTCATTTCAGCCGGCATGCGGAAGTTTTTTTTTTCTTTTTTTTTAAGGACTTTTGTCTATAAGAGACATGACAGTCCTATCATAACCTAACCTAGTTATGTTACTATTATTGTATTAATTCTATCTTAACTATTATTATTTATTCTATCATTACATTTACTGGTAACTAAATTACAGAGCATTTTAGCTGACTCCGACAAAGGTTCTGCCAAGATGCCCTGGAATGTACCCACATCTCTTAGGTTTAGTTTCTAGGTAGTCAACAGTATCTGTCGCTGGCTTGGAAATACATCGAAACTCTAATTTCTATCTCTCTTCTCTGATCTCTCTTAGGACTCTTCCTACCACTTCTCATCAGGTGGTGTTAAGTGATCAGTCTTTTGCCGAAAACTTCGTTTAAAAAAGAGTAAAGCTTAAAAAGAAAATAGTCTGCCAGACCCAAGCCTTACAGTTTTCCATGTGTCGAAATCAAATGATAAATTGTATATCGAATAAAAATTAAACGATGAAAAAAAATAGTATAGTATAGAAAAAGTCCAATCCGACGATTTAATTTTTTTTTGTTTATGACGTTTAAAGTCTTAATTATCATATTTAAATAAAATTAGTTTATATTTTTCGTTAATTTACCGTTATTATTGTTCACCAATTAATATACTAACAACTATATAGCTAGAGATCCAATCATAGATTAGATATCTCTAATGTATACAGGGTGTACCAAAAATACGAATAAAGTGAAAAGGGTGTAAATGGGTCCCTTGTGTAGAGTTTATTACCAATGTATGACAACTGTAGTATGACATTATTACATGCTGAAAAATTAATTATTTTTGATAACATAATAAAATAATCGACATTGAAGCGCAGCTCTATTCTAAGTTCATTCCCCCTAACACGCGTAATTACCTCCTACTCTAAGAAACTTTTCTACTCCTGGTAGCTAATATTTATTTCATCAAATATTAACCTAAAATAAATAACCTATAATTCCTCAATTCTAGTATTTATTTTACTAGGCTAAGTACAAAAAAGATAAATAGATATTAGATAACTTTATTGAATACTTTACAACAATATTAAGAGAGTGAGAATCGAGATAGGTATGAGTCAACATAAAAACCACAAATAAATTTTAAAGCTGTATTGAAGTAACAATCTGAGTAGGTAGGTTCTATCTACCTAACAGCTCAGATGAATAAACTAAGGTTTTAAGCCGTAAACCAAAAATAAAAATAATTTTAATTGAGTAGGTATGTATTTATCGCACACAAGAACCCGTAAGATCGATGAATATGGTTAAAAATTTATCACGGATCAATCAATTAGGTACTATGTAATTGTACTAGCACTATCCTACCATTTAGAAATGAAAAACAACTTACCTAGAACTAGAAACACTTTTTTCAAACAACAACGCAAGATGACAAGCAAGCTGACGGCTCATCTAACAAGCGCGGCCACTTAACTCAATCAACACAGCTTTACAGTTCACATAAATATCTTACACAGCAACATAACACTTACAACATAGCCCTTAGAGGAGCAGTTCAAAGTGTACCTACTCTCCTTGCTGCCTCAACAACGACGGCCGTCGTCGCGAGTCGGGACGGACACGGCCTGTGTCGCATTTTGCACCATATTATCGTCATCGTCCGTGTAATCGATGCCAACATACCTACTCATGGCATACACATAGCATTATCCCGCAATATTTAATAAGAATAACGACGATCAGAGATAAAATTATACGCGACTACACTTTATGAACTTATGATCAACTGAGCTAGGAAACAGATGAGGTGACACTCAAAGAGAATATAAAACGCTACGCTAGAAGAGACGGGACTTCAAGGAAAAAAAAATTTCTATGGAACGTGCACGCCAGACTCATACCAATATAATAAAAATTCAGCCAACAGTCTGGCAACAATAATGCCAACATAAGTAATAAAATAGGGATGTGCTTAGTAGGGATTAGAGATATTCTTTAGATTTTTATCGATAGTTATAGGTGTTTGAAATTAATATACAATGGTACTTGAAAAACTTTTATTCAGTATAATATACAATATATCAAGCTCGACTACTATGAC
Source organism: Nymphula nitidulata (assembly GCA_947347705.1). Lineage (NCBI taxonomy): Eukaryota > Metazoa > Arthropoda > Insecta > Lepidoptera > Crambidae > Nymphula > Nymphula nitidulata. Next base: position 17,628,900 of record OX374636.1, read on the forward strand.
AACATGGTAGGTTGTTAGGTTGACGGTAGGCGTGTGAATCGTCCTGGATCGGCCATCAACACCGATTTGGATTCCGACTACACCAAAAATATGTCGCGATTTTGTTGTCGATTGGTACCTACACCAAATCCTTCCCTGTCAATTGTACCCACTGTTTACATCTGCGAAAGAAATAAAGTGGTTTATTTAATGGGCACGACATCGATAGGGAAATAAAATTGTACAGACAGCACTATTTTTTACTTAGGTCGGTAGGTAAATATTACTTTTATGTACTGAAATTTGTACTAAAATCACTATTTAAACAATAATAGCTTTAGAATAGAACTAATTAACAGTCATTGGTACTTACCGATCATCATTGAGAGGAAATTCAGACATAATATGTTCGTTTTACATTGGCCGCCGGCGTGTCTCTAAATTACATATTTCTTAACTTATTCGTTTACTCATTTAGTTTACTTCACATCACACACAATCCTTTTTGGGTCAAGCTTATTACTTGAGGCAAAACACTCGTTTTTAATAATAATTTACATTAATTTCTGATTTTAGAAAATTCTCCAACACAACCTAAATGAAATGTCAAACGTTTTGAAAACAAGACAACAGCGACAGAGACAGATGACAGATATAAATCACCTGTTTATGAAGAGCGTCGACCACCATATTGATTGTATGGATAATGCCTTCTTTCGGATTGAGGCGGATTATACCGCCATTACTGAGCGTGCACGTTTCATACAATTTTTTCTTCTTACGAACTTGCGCTAGACTGGTGACACTGACGTGACGAGACGACAAAGCGGGAAGCGGCTTTGAAATAGGTAGTCTGCGCGCGCCGCTCTGCGCCGCTGTTTTTTCCTTCTGCGCATGCGTACGGAGAATGACAGGGATTGTCAACATTTAACTAGTTTTTTAGTTTAGTAAAATTATTTTAGGTATGGAACGCAATAAGTAATTTAGGTATTATGGTGCCCAATAAACTTTTTTCTATTCTATTCTATTCAATAAACAACTTTGACTTTATTTGGTCCAAGCTAAGGCTGGTACCAAAAAAATAATAGTTATGACGAGAACAATACAAGGTTTTCGTTTTCGTTAAGAGCGTTATTAGAGCGCTGGGGCCTTACCACCATCTTTATAAAAGCGATTCATATTCCGCTCGGTTCAGTATTGGTTCTTAAACTGCGTCGCTGTCATAGTCGTAGATAGCGTCGTAGTACAGATATAACGATTCTACTCAGTTTAGGTCCTAAACTGGATCGCGATAAAAGATGGTGGTACGGGTGCTGTTCGACTTAAATTGCATTTAACTCTCGTGGCAAGCAAGAGCCGTTATTTAATTAAATGTTATGATGATTTTCCGGAGTGAATCTTCTGTATTTGTACTAATATGTATCTGTGGTATAAGAAGTAGTGTAACATAATTACGCCAACGACGCAAACAAACCGTTAAATGCTTGTCTTGCATTCGAAGCCCAGAAAGATCCAATTTTTCAACGTTAAAAAGGTAGGTTACAAAATAAGTAAAAACATATCCAAGCGAGCACGGTCGCAAACACTACCTAACCAACAGTTTATAGGCACTTAGTCATAATCCGGCAGTACTCTGCTCTGCTTTTTTTATATCGAGTATTAAAAAAAATCTTTTGAATAAAATGTTGTGAACCAATGACACATTTGGGGGCGTTTAGGGTTTCATCGGAAAAAATGTAAACCAAATTTTGGAATCTCCTCTGAACTCCTAGTACTTACATAATCTTACAAATTAAATTTTGACCGACAAATAAACTTGCTAGATCATGTAAAATAAAGGGAAGGCCGGTACATTTTAAATCCAAGTGAAGACTTCCGCCCGCTTTAATGCGTAGGTAATTCCGTCGACAGCACGTTAATAGTACATGCGCGTTGTTTGTGACCACTTACTACTACCATATCATCATTAACATTATCATACCAACCTCTGATGTCCACTACTGAACAAAGTCCTCCGCCACCGATTTCCAAATGGAATGGTTCTTGGCAGCTGCATCCAACGGCTCCCCGCGACTCTGACCAGGTCGTCTGTCCATCTAGCTAGTGGGAGGCCGTCCTTCTTTGCACTTTCCGGTATGTGTTTAAAAAAAAAAAACATGCGGAACCCGAGGTGTATTTTTTCAAATGGCGGTGAATTCTGCTGCAAGTCTAGTATTTTCAAAGACTAAGCGGTAGCAGATGAGTGCTTGGTTAGATTAGTGCAATTTGATTTTACATATTCTATTTATTTAAAGGTGTTTACGTAATATGCGAAATCGATACTAATAGCAATTTATTGCTTAAAAATAATAAACAACACCTAAACAAAAAGATAAATAATTGTTATAAAAATTAAAAAATAAATGATTATTTCAATAAAATTATTATTACTTGTCATCGTATTAGAAATTAAGGCATCGTACTATAAGTTTTATCGGCAAAGAAAGTTTTATGCATCTCAGAAGGAATCGACGTACTAATAGTTTGCATTTTTTTTTTTTTTTTTTATTATACAAAGCACGACAAATGACTCAACACCACCTGATGTGAAGCGGTAAGAAGAGTCCATATGCGAAGACAGCTAGTGCAGTTCAAACACTGCTCTAGCCGCCTCCACCTTGCCGACCCGAAAGGTGCTTTTTCACGCCTCTTTTGAAGGAACCCATGTTATAGGAAGGAGGGAACACATGTGCTGGCAAAGAATTCCAAGTTCTGGAAGTTCGACAAAGAAAAGAGCCTCTAAATTTCTTTGTACGTGATGTTGAGGTGGAGACAGTGAATTGATGACTGCGAAGACCGGCACGCGTGCTCCTGAGTAGGAAGGGGGAAGGTGGGATAAGGTCAAATAGCTCCTCAGAACACTCTCCGTGATATAGCCGATAGAAGGCGCTAAGCGACGCAATGTCTCGACGCAATTGCAGAGGCTCAAGGTTGTTGGTGACCTCTACATCGCCAACGATACGGACAGCACGACGCTGCAATCTGTCCAGGGCATCGAGAAGGTACTTGGCGGAGCCATCCCACAAGTGCGAGCAATATTCCACGCAAGACTGGACCTGAGTTTTATAGAGCAGGCATAATTGGTCAGGCGTGAAAAATCGACGCACCTTGTTCAGGACACCGAGCTTCCGTGAGGCTGTTTTGATCACGGTTTCGATGTAGTTCCTGGAATTCAGATCTATATATCAAATATCTCTATCAGATATTCTAGTCTTTGGAAATATAGTCCATTACTTTGATATAAATTTTAGGTTGAATGACATTCACAGCCGATCACTAGAGTAGTGACATTTTCATTTTGAGTTTTCGATGAAGAATTTCTTTTTTTTGGGTACTTCTGATACACCGTGTATAACTCAAACTAAAAATAAAAAATTGATGCTCGCGGACGGGAGATGGCGCTACTTACCTTGTGATATTTTGGAAACTGTTTCTGAATGATTCTTTCACATGATTATCAAGTAGGTATTGGTTGAGAGGACCACCCCTGGTAAGCGACGAAATTATCATATCTTAAATAATTTATGGGAAAGGCAGAATATTTGGTCAATTTGGTATTTTGTGTAGCTCTGTGTGTGTTTATGTGTGTTCAATGAATGTGGTTTTTTTTTATTACAACTGCCGCATGCCGGCTGAAATGAAATTCACATAGAAAGATTTGATTTGAGACCAATAGACTGATTTTATGTCGAGATGGTCCAATATTGTATTTTTATGAAGAAATAAATAAATATTCATTATTGCACACAAAAGACAAATTGAACAATACAAACTACAAAGCATCGAATATTTTTTTTTGTAAAAATCAAGAATTCAATTTGTGGCATCAACACACCATTACCTATTAGGACTAGCACTTATTTATTTTTCACTGAACTAGTTCCACATTTTAGATTATCGCTCTTAGACCGTAATTGGTTTGGTAATATTGGATCGGACAGATATTTCGAAAGAAGTACAGACTGCAAAAGAGACGCGTCCTGCTGGGGGAGGATGCAAACCATCAATTATTATTCATATTGAACATAAAATTGATTCTTATTTTTAAGACTGTTTAGAACAAACTGTATTAATTAAATTATTTAAGAAATTTAGCAACCCAGATAGCTATCTTGTTAGTTGCAAAGCTGAGTACTAGATGGCGCTGTACATGTCTGTTTATATTCTAGTTGGCGGTGTTAAGATTTTTGAGTAAAGATACACTACCCCTGGACAGTTTTGTTGAAGCATACTTACCTGGCGTAGGGGACACCGTGATCACGAAGGCGGTTCCCCCAGGGCGAGGCTCCACCATTGCACTGCGGTGGGGTTGACCCCTGCGATTATCCCTAATGTGGATAACTCGAACGCGTAATTTTTGGTAGTGGGGACTGCGTACGCGCTGTCCCCTAGTGATGTGCACCGATTACAATTTTTAAGACCGGTATAAAACCGATTACTTTTTTAAAAAACCGGTTTTATAAGGTTTTTTTAGGTTTTTGAAAAAAAAAATGCTATATTTAATCATAGGCATTATATTTATTATTATTTATTTTTCAAGTTTTAGAAAGTAGTAGTACTAAACAAATTTACATATTTTATTTTATTGTTGTATGGTTTATAAAACAAATATGCTCTTCAGTATCTGCTTGCAGTCTGCTCCTTCTAGAGGGCATTACATATCCAGATTTAGAGAAATTCCTTTCTGAAGGGACCGATTTCGCTGGTATTGTCAGATACTTTAACGCTATTGTAATTTAAAATGTGAAAAATTTTATTCAAAAAAGCACTTTCAAATCGTCAAAAATCTATTTTTTACGACTATAAAAAAAATATATGAACAAAAACATAATATCGCCTGTCTGTCCGTCTGTCATTTCTGAATTTACGGTCATAACAATGTCATAATATCTGTCTGTCTGTCGTGTCTGAATTTACACCGGATCCAAAAGTTGAACTCACAAACTCGTGTAGTAATTTAATGGCACTCGGTGTTTTAGGTGTTTGTTGCTGCACCAAAAATCTCCCGTATTTTAGCGGCTTTTGTGATCTTGGCTTCTTCGCTTCTATGTCCTAAGGGCTTAGCTAGACAATATGCCTTTCGACAATCACTATCGCTAAATAGAAAATGTATAGGATTTAACATTTACAATCGAAAGTCGATCTAGGCGTTTTGTCTAATCCCATACTTTTTCTGCTTATCGATAGCAATTGTCGACAGGCATTTTATCTAGGCCCTCAGACGCGTCTGAGTCTCAAGTATTGAATGGGCAAGTTGCTGCAACTAAACGTTACGCTTTTAGCTTCGGAACGGTTTTAGAGCGAAAAGACCGTAGTGTAACTGAAAGCAATCTAAATCAATGTTCAAAGACTCGAACACATATTTTATGATTGTAATCGGTTTTTCCAAAAATAACCGGTGATTATCGGTTTTCATAAAAACCGGTTTTATTTAGGTTTTTGTGAGACCGGTTCACATCACTACTGTCCCCCCCGTTAATCCATTAAATCAAATAAACAATTTAAATGAGTCATTCACGCTAAACTTTTGTAATAATAATTAATGCTATTTATTACTGTCATGTTACCTTGATGACTTAATTTTACGTAACTTTTATGTTTTACTAAAAAAAGGTCGCCAATAATTTCACATTAGGGATGATCGATATTAGAAAAACATCGATGTTAACATCGAATCAAAAGTATCGATGTACGATAAATATCAATTGAAATACATCGATACTTCTAAAACATCGATGTTTTTCGGTAACAAATCAAACTGTCTATTATATTTATGAAATGTGTTTATTATTATTATTGCAATCACAAAAGTTTACGAAAAAAATTAAGCAAATTATATTTAGTATATTAATTACAGTTTTTTTAGGCACACTTTGTAAAAAAATTAACTTTGATAGGCTTTTTCAGTGTCACCTAGTGGAAAATAGTTGAACTTGATAGTCATCTGATAATGACAATCCAACATTTAGTTGAAGCAAGTACCTGGTTCACGTTTCGATATTCTATTCTTAAAACATCGATGTGTCGATAATATCGAAGTCGATCCATCGATGTAAAAACATCGATGTTTTCCAGTTAAACATCGATGTTTATTCAACATCGATGAATATCGATCATCCCTATTTCACATTCACATTAACACCTTGTATCCATACATACATACTAACTTACTACTTAGTGGTGTAGCCTAAAGCTGCCTATTTCTTTATTAAACATTAGCCTAAACTCGATTACCGCATTTTTTTACTTTTTTATTTAATTTTTTAATAGGACGTAAAATCTTTATTGCATTCCAAATAACATTACATAAATGTTTACATTTAAAATACCTGTACAGTGTTGCTTCTTTCCTACGTACCCTGTCGGGCACAACAATTTAGGAGAGACAAATATTACATACCTATATGTATAAGATATGATTTGATTATCATACAATACAATTAACTGATGCATTCTTTATTATAAATTCAATTATTAATTTTTCATCCACCATCTCGGAAAGGGTATTTTAGCTCTTCGATATCTGAGTGCAAAAGCCGTTTTTATCCGCTAGACTAGAGGATAAAGTAAAATTGAATTTAGAACATCGTGTGCAGTAAGTTTGTGAATTCAAAACATCCATGGTGCCGAATTCATCATACAACCTTTTTGAACTTGTTAAAACCTCAGACTGGGCACCTTCTTGGTGTACTCTACTTTTTGTTTAATTTGCATAGCGCGCGCCAGTTTCTTTTCGCGACATACTTATTTGTTTTTAAACAAGAAATTTGAAAACAAGTAAAATACCTAAAATGAGTGATTCTAGCGACGAAGAAGTTTCTTTGAGACGCCAACGGAATTGCCTGAAACTGTTAATATTGCGCAAATGTTTTTTTTTGCATTTAGTCATTTCCTCGTTGAGGTGGGATGAAAAGTTACGTGTTGCACTCGAGTGCAAAGATTTTTCACCTCGTGCTCTTTTGATTTCCTCGCTAACGCTCAGGATTCTAATTTTTGAATCACTCGCTGCGTTCGCCGCGATTCAATTTTAGAATCCTTCGCTTGCTCGGTCATCAAAATTGATCACCCGGTTAAAAACCAACTTCGCACTCTTGTATAACAAATAACTACATATTAAATAATATGAACTATTATTACTATTTTATTTAATTGAACCATTCTTAGAAATATATCATTATAATTATTCACATACACAAATCTGTAGCCTGTAGGGTACCTATACAGTCTTCATGACTCCCATAGTATACTATGCAAGTCTGCTGGATACTAGATAACGGAGAAATATACAGGTTGGTGCCGTCAATGCGACAATAAATTTAAACATGGGCTATATTACTTAGTCCATAGAAAAGGTTTGCCACTATCAACAATATCGTATTCATTTGATAATTTCATGACATTTGTATGGAATAGTTTCCGTCCGTCTGTCACATGATGTATTTCTGTTGCAGCTATAACAACAAATACTAATAAACAGAATCAAATAAATATTTAAGGGGGCTCCCAAAGGGGGCAACAAACGTGACTTTTTTTGCTTGTTTTTGCTCGACATTTGATAACGGCAAGAGGGAGACGCTTGATTTAGATAATGGTACGGATTACGAAAGCCTTTCGTGCGCAAGTCCGACTCGCACTTGGCTGCTTTTTTATGTAACTCGCAGTCGGTCGTCCCGTTGAAAAGAATAAAGAAGGTTTGTTTTAACGCAAGATATATTTTCTCGGGTCTTAATACACAAATCTGTAGCCTGTGGGTTACGGTCTTCATGACTTTCAAGGTAAAATGTGTTGTTTGGACTATGCAAGTCATTTCTTGCTTTAATTTTATTACGGGCAAGAACTTGCATCGGGTCTCAATCTTAACGCTAAAGTTGCAACAAGCTTCAATAAATTCAATTAATAACGTCCGCGGGAATCCCGTTATTACGCGAAGGAGAGGGGTCATTTTAATTATCCGAAATAAAATTTAAACAAAAATTAAAAGCGACTCCAAAAAACTGAAAAGGATAAAATAATTAAATTTTAGTAGGTACTCATCCCCTAGGAACATATATTTGGACTCCGTGCTTCACTATCTATGGTTTCGGGAAACAACTTGGCACCAACTCGCCAACAAAAGTCGCTTTTAATTTTTGTTTTAATTTTTTTTTTCACAATTTTTAGTGATAACTTTGTACGGTCAAAGCTAGATGGGTGACCGTGAGCTTATATTGTTTTTTACTATCGTATCATTTCACTAAAAAATCATAGGAAAGCAAATATCCGCAACTTAGCATACGTAGACGACTTAATTGTTCCAGTTTTTTTGATTTAAAAACCAAACTACCCAATGGATTATCAAAAAATTGATGGGGTTGATGGCGGGTTTGGGCCGTCACCCACCACGCTGGCCCAGTGCGGGTTGGTGGGGAGCGCCAGAGCCTCGTCTGTTGAACAGCAGGGTGCACCACGTGCAGGTGAGGTTGGCTTGGATCCCGTGAGGTGTTGTTCGGAAACCCTTACACCCTCTCGTGTTACCTACAAAAAATGCTACTATTTTTTTTTTATACAACTAGATGACAAACAAGCTGACGGCCCACCTGGTGGTAAGCGGTTACCGCCGCCTATAGACACCTGCAATAACAAGGAAAAGCACTTGATATTGCGGGTGCGTTGTCATCCTGAGGCCTAAGATGAAATGCTGTCCGAAACACAGCGAACTGTTTCACGGCTGAAATTAGAAAGGCGGTGCTACCTACCCAGGCGACCCTACATATGGGTCTACCACCTAGTAAAACTACTTCTACTTCCACGTAGCTTTACTTATGGTTTACTAAAAAACAATTCGCCAATAATTCACACCGAGTAGGTATATAGCCATACATCTACTTTGTGGAGTTGCCTAAAGTTGCCTGAAACTGGTTACCGTATTGGACTACTTTTTTTTCTTAGTGTTTTAAGTAAAAAAATGCCGTGTCTAATGTTACAATAACCATTTTCAGCTACTTTTGACCTTTCACCTAAACATGAAATTTGGCACAACAGAACTAAAAACTGTCATTTTTGTGATTGACTGACTCACTTATCAAAAAATTAACCCACTTCTAGATGACTTAAGAACTTGATATTTGGTACCAAGGTACTATTATGCATGTACAAAGGATAAAATCTAAAAACTCCAATTTATTGATAATATCATTGCATTTCATACGTTTTTATTTTGTATGAAGTATGCTAGTTTTATTTTCACTCACTAGATGGCATTGCACGGTTCTGCATCGCATGAATTTTACCAAGCTTATCATCCGTAGAACAGCGTCGGATTGATGCATCCGCTGCCTGAATATGAATATCCATAGAATATTGAAGCATCTGATTTTTCTTAAAATCTAAGCATACTAGATATTTACTCAGGTATTTATATTAGGTTCCTAATAGGTTTTCTTTGCAGATATGCAGCGTTGCCAACTTCCACGGTCTCGATTACCCAAAAACCTAACTGAAAATCCCCAATTTTGGGGAAAAAAAATCAATATTCCCCACATTTTCCCCACAAATTTTCAAGAAAGCAATAAAAGTACTGTTTCTATAAATCAAATATATTTATTACATATACTTATTAAAAGTATTTAATGATTTTCATCAAGGTATTTATTGCAGCTCTTTATTATGCCCGTTTTGTCAACATATCATTCGAAGGATCAAATTTTAGGTTTCCTCCTTTCTTCTTAATACCTTCTCTATTGGTCATAAGCGCTACTTCAGTGTCATTGTGCAGGCGATTACGATTCTCTGTTTTCAAATTCTTTAGAACGCAAAATTTTCTTTCGACAGATGCGTTTGAGAAAGTTCTCTGCGATACTCTGTCTAAGTTTGATGGACATAAATGTTGCCATAAAATAAACTGTAAAACCTTCCTGCCGGTGAAATTGCTTTAAACTTGAATTAAATATTCTTACATAATTTATAAATTATACTTACTTCTTATACTACTTTTATTACTTCTTAGTTCAGTTCTAGCGTAAATGTCTTAATTCCCCGCATTTTCCCCACATAAACACTCTCCCCTCAAATTACCCAATCGAACTGAAAATCCCCGCAGTTTGGGGAATTCCCCACAGATTGGCAACGCTGCAGATATGTCGTTGTTCTATGATAACGAAGATAAACTCTACAAATAAGAGCTGTTTTAGCTGATCTTTAAGGTAGAGATGGTCATAGAGTATATTGAATATGCTGAGAGAGTTGCTTTTTCAGTCAGGTGCTCAAGTCGAAACCACTATAATGCCCAACTTCTCTACAGATATAGCCTAACCTAACGTACACAAAATATAGGTTAAAAAGGTGTCGATAAGGGTTAAAATGTTTTAAATCTCATTTTTAGATGACTGCCTTGACCTGATGCGTTGTGTACCTACCCAGTTTAAGTCGCAGCGTGTTTGCTCGGCTATCTGTTCTGCTACGCCCCATATCAGGTATCAATGACTATATCAGATAACGGCCGATATGAATCATACTCACAAAGGGAATTAGTCTGAAATACCTCGTGAAAGCAACAAAATATTGACGTAAACCTCCATTTTACAGTGCAATATTAAAAGTTTTACAAATTTCGTTAAAACGAAGCAAAAATGTAATATCGGTAGTGAAGTATCATATTTCAACAGTGTTAGAATTGTGCGAGATATCGTGTAGTGGGTGAAATAATACAGGTGTAAAGATGAGCATAACCAGAAATGGTACACTTGATAGTGATATGAGGAGTGATCGGAGCGGTAGAGATAGTGCGTGTTACTTTTGTAATGAGGTGTTCGAGATGGGGCAGTTGCAGGTAAGATAGTGGTTGGGGTGCTAAAAGGGCCTTTGGCTTGCCCAGAATTTAGGACGTAGTACTATGTCGCAATGCTTCAGCTCAGCATTCACAAAGAAGCATAATTAATCGGAATGATCAGAGAACTTGGCTTGACTAGGTGGTAGGCCCGTATGTAGGGTCGTCTGGGTAGGTACCAGCGCCTTTCTTATTTCAGCCGTAAAGCAGCTCGCTGTGTTTCGGATTGAAGGGAAAGGTAGCCCGTGTAATTACTGGGCATTGACGGCATTTCATCTTAGGCCTCAGGATGACAACGCTCCTGCAATATCAAGTGATTTTCCCTTGTTATTGTAGGTGTCTATTGGCGGCGGTAACAGCTTACAATCAGGTGGGCCGTCAGCTTGTTTGTCATCTAGTTGTATAAAAAAAAACTTTTTTTCTTTTCATTATACATATTATACAAAAAAAACCACCAAATTGAGAAGCTAAATGCTACTATGACATAAAAGAGTTTTTTGGTGATAAAGAAAATGCTAAATAAAAATAAAAAATCCTTCAACGTCTCATAAAAAATAGAGTATTATAAATGTGTTAAATTGATAAAGTTTATTTAATGATTGTAATTAATAATTTGAGATTTATTAATAACTAAAATGTAATTGTAATCTATTATAATTTGTCGTGTCGTCATCTTGCAGGGCGTCACATGTAGACCTATTTTATACCTTCCACCGTATTGTATAAATGTGACAAGCAATAAATGATTTTGAATTGAATTGAAGCTTCTCCTTTTTGAAGTCTGTTAAACACGGCAAATGAAACCATAGTCCATAATACAAAGACAACTAGTGAACACACCTTCTAGCTGCCTCACTCACGAGATTTTAAAAGGTATTCAGGGAAGTAGGGAACACATGCTGGCACAAAAAGTGCTTATTAAGCAAGTACTCCGTGTTATTAAGATACTCATGTAGATTTAGTAGGTTTATTTTGTATGAAAAGCGGGTGGCAAACGAACGGGCCCGCCTGATGGTAATTAATAACAATAACGTCACCTACGCCGTAGAATATCCCATAAAAATCAAGAAAAACCTTTCTGTTAACAGCACGATATAAGATAACACTTTGCTTCCTTCGTAGGCAATTAAGTGAATCAAGTGTGAAAATAAAACAAAATTTCAAATGAACGCCATATGTCTCAAAAGCAGATCACGCGAAACACTGACATTTGTAGGAACCTTAATCTGTTGAGAGCCGTTTTCCCAGTTCCAACTGATAGTCACACTTGATGTGCGGCTGTTTGTACTATTGGTATTGGTAAATCCAATCAATCCGTATTATCGATCTAGCAAATATTTCCGATAGCGCATTATCTATTTTCTGTTAAATTTCTAATCAGATGCGTACAAAGCCTATTACAAAACAGACAATTCAGATGGTTTTAGACAGATTTAAGGTAGTCTTCTTTGTGAGAATACTTTAACTGCGATTTATTTGTATTGTTAAATTATAAATATTTTTTTTTCAAAATATCCTGACTGCTTCCAGCAACACTTGAAACTCTGCGGCAGCATCCTGGAACAGTGCCCGCTGCGATGTGGCGCCTGGATCCAGCGGAAGCACAAGGACACCCACGTGAAGGACTGCCCTCAAATGGAGAAGGTGAATAAATCAACGTTTTACTCACCATCATCATTATTATTATCTGATAGGTAATAAATCGGCAAGTCCGAACTTCGTAAGGTCAGTCTCTTTAAGCGAGGCCCCGTATCTAAGCGATTGACGACCGGCTGGCCGGTCTGTGCCCCTTGCTATAGGTACAAGCTACACGGTCACGGGTCCCGGGTTCGAATCCCGGTAGGAGCAAATGTTTGTATGATGAGTACGAGCATTTTTTCACGAGTCATGGATGTTTTATATGTTTATTTAGTATATTTCTAATATTTTTATGTATACATATTATTATCATTTTCCTCCGTTATCTAGTATCCATATCCATAACACAAGCTCTTAATGATGCTTACTTTGTGCTAGATAATAAGTGTATGTGTATTTTTTTTTATCTGAACGGGGTAACTCTTGGCCTTTATCTCACCTAATGGTAAGTGAAGATAAGGCCGCGATGAAGCGAGTTACACCCGGGTTCCTCAACCACAGAGGAACTGGCTATCTTACCTCCAACTGCCGGAATACAACAATGCCGTTACATTATTGTTATGGCGGCAGACTCAGGCAAGATGGTGGTAGCTAGCCAGGCGGATTTAGAAAAGCCTAAAAGGATTGTATGATGATGTTGATGTATATGATTTTTTTTAATTGCTTATATGTACAAATAAAAATCAATGTTTGAATGGTTGTCTATGCGTTACGAAATCTTTGATAAAATTGGGGTGTTTTCTAAGTTAGAATAGCTATGGCGCTATTTTTCACAAATGTGGAAAATACGCTACTGTTAGCCATAATTGGCCATAAAAAAATTCAAACTGAATAGATATATGGAATATTGATGAAGTTGTACTGTTTAGAAAAATAATTCATATTATTGCTGACATCAATTAAATCAACTATTATTAAGACATACATATTACATAGTTATTAAATTTAATTTAATTAAAATAAGAAAACATACATATTATTCTACATGATAATATTAATTTTGTCAGAGTGCCTGTACATTTTTTAGTAAAATAGGAACATACTACACCGCCTTTCTTATTTCAGCCGTGTAGCCAGTGTAATTTCTGGGCATGGACGGCATTTCATCTTAGGCCTCAGGATGACAACGCACCTGCAATATCAAGACAAGTGCTTTTCCTTGCTATCGCAGATGTCTATAATAGGCGGCTGTAACCGCTTACCACCAGGTGGGCCGTCAGCTTCTTTGTCATCTAGCTGTATAAAAAAAACATCTGACATCACCTGTTCCGTAGATTTTGGGAGGGTATTCTGGGGACGCCCGCGAGCGAAGGTTCCTGTATTACAAAAACTAACAGTTTTCTCCTGACGGTGCAGCTACCACATTATAATAAGTTCAGAGCGCTCATACCACTACGGCACCAAGCGCCTCGCCATTACCGTTAAAGTTACATAACAGAGGACCTGTCTCCAACTCCTCAGTCTCGCACCTCGACGGCTGCGACGCACGCTCGCCAGCCAGAGCCGACTCCACCACCCACCTCCACCCATACCTGGTCTCCCCGCAACGTGCCACTGGACGACTGCGTGTCTTACTTAGAGAAAGAAGTTGCTTCTATCAAGTAAGTGAACATAGACATTCATTTCGTAGGTACCTACAAAAAAAAATTAACTAAAAAGCAATTAATACTTCAGATCTATTTGAGATGAGAGTATACCTTTTGGAGTCGGTGCTTCATCTACTATTGTTGCTTGCTATAACCTAGCACCAACTCCAAAAGATGTCTTTATTTTATTTGTTCAGATATGAACTAAAATACCCTAAAGAAACTCGTCGAATGAGAACCTCCTTCCCTTTTGGAAGTCAAGTAAAGTGTGTTGCGATGCGACTCAAATGTAAAATAATTATTTATCTCCAGATTAGTCGTGACAGAAGAAGCCAGTCGCCGAGACATTCAATCCACAGAACTGGAAACCCTTCGCTCGAAGCTGGTGCTGGTGGAGGAGCAAAGCCAGCACTTTTTGTCTACCCTGGTCTCCTTGAGGGCAGGGGTGGACGATGAAGCCGAGAGGTCAGCTAACTGGGCAGCACAATTCAAACACGACCTTGCTAACGTACAGCTGGCTTTGCAGGTACTTTAGCTGAGACTTTTACAAATCACGGGTATAATTGTGTCTATAGATACTTTAATGTCCCAGCCATCTGGTTAAATTAGCCACTTAATTGGACGGCAAGGTCGCTCATTAAACACCGGCATCCAATGAATTTGCTGAAACAACTAGCTAAGTCAACGAGGCAACGTTTAACAAGATGGCTGAACGTTGTCCTAGCTATCTGGTTAAAGTAGCACATTTATAACTGAAATCGTATTATTTTTAAGTGGTCATAAAAATAACGTTAAACCTAGTAATCACACAAATAATACTTCAGTACTAGACGATCCGACTGGCGTTCAATACGCTAAGTTGTTGCATGTTGAGTGATTCTAGTTGAATGAATCGGCCTGGGCGACTAATAAGGTGGCTAATTTAACCAGATGGCTGCGAGATATACAAAATTCAACTATGAGCCCCCCCTAATTACTCGAGAAAAAAAAATCTTATTTGTTTTGAATTTACAATAAAAAAGAAGTCTTCGAAAATTGACATCTTTATATTGTTAACTTCCTACCATGGTACCATGACCACAGTTTTTCAAATATAATGGCTGATAATGGATAATATATATATATCTAGCTCTGTAATTTCTTCTAGTCTAGATAGACTAGAAGATTTACACAGGGCTATCAAAGTCCTTGGTAGCTCAGATGGTTAGAGCAGTTACCCGGACTGTCGCGGATTCGATCTACGCCCCAGAACGTGAAATTTTTCTACTTTAGAGATTTTTTTGATATTTAATAAAGTTAAAATCAAATTCAGAATTAAAAACTCGGATGCAAAATGTAGCTCTACGTAAAATATCGGCACTTAATTTTTGCCATCTAAGATGTTAGTTAGCTTAAGCCGGGAGAGATGAGGAGCTCGGTGGCGTAGTGGTTTGAGCGCTCTAGTTTCGATTACGAAAACAAAGCAACTTTCGCCATGGTCGCTCCCGGGATGGGTCAATCAAATTTATAATCTCGAGCTCCGCCGTGCTTCGGAAGGCACGTTAAGCCGTTGGTCCCGGTTGTTTCTGCAACCGCTTTAACCCACCAACCCGCATTGGGCCAGCGTGGTGTTGTTATGGACCAATCTCCTCATGTGTTTCTCCCATGCAGGAAGGCCTGTGCCCAGCAGTGGGACGTATATAGGCTGATGATGAAGCCGGGAGATTATTTTTGATACTTCAAAGTCCCTTTGAAAGTCACTAATAAAGCAACACGTATTCAACATTAAAAATCAAGGTCTCTACTGGTCTGTTGGGTCCTGCAGGAGCTGCAGAGCCAGCAGATGTCGACGGTGATGCGGCTAGAGAGTGCCATCAACAGCATAGTGCACGAGCAACGGGAGAGAGAGCTGCTGGAGCAGGCTCTTACACAGCACGATAGCAGGATAAGGGCTGTCAATAAGCTGGGTAAGAAGAAGCGAGCGTGTGACCTCTCTTTAGGAGTTCGGTGGCATGCGGCGTGAAGACAAAGTCACTTCACATTGTAATGTTTTTCTGGTATTTTTTCTTTATTTGTAATTGTGTTACAACTAGTGCTTCGGTGGCGTAGCGGTAATCGCGTCTGGCCGGAAACAGAAGATGCAGGTTCGATTCGCGCCTGGAGCATATATTTTTCATAGTTTTTTCCTTCCATTTTATTTGTAATTGTTACAAAAAAGTCACTTGATGTGGTCCAGCTCCTTTCATAACCATTACAAACTTTACGATGTTAATTTAAGAATTTTAGCCTAAATAAACTTGTGCTAATAACACGATGTTTATATTGATCTCTTAAGCTACTTAGATGATTTTCACAATTATTGTCAAAAAAGAAATAGGTGCATAGTCAATTTTCATGACGAATACTTTGATCAATTATCCTGTTATCTTTGCCAGAGGAAGTCATAGACTACATAAAGCGAACAGTGGAAGAAGAGCGAGAGAGGAATGCAGATAACAGAGCAGTGCTGGAAGCAGAGTTGTTGGAGTCGAGACGGTCTTCTCAGCAGCTCAGTCAGCTCTCCACACTGAGGATACAGCTTCAGAACGCCGCCACTGAGAGACCGGTAAGAAGCTCACTCACTGACAATCAGCGTCGTGCGAAGTTGCGAACAGCTACAGGAATAAAAACTATTTTCTTGATAGAAAATCATAAAATAATTTCAGTGATGGTCCTTCCTGAGTTTTACGCCATCTAGTGAGTAGAGGTAAAAGTAAAATTACTCCCTACAAAATAGAAACATAGGTACCGAACCGAATGAAATGACGTGGAATTTTACGTACGATTCGATAGAGCTTCTGAGAGGGCTTAACGTATTAGAATCAATATATTTTTAAAGGGCTTTTTTACTGCTGTAGCACTGCTCACATTATTTATTTGTATAATTTTTCACATTGTGTGTGTGGCTGTGGGTATGTTACTGACAAAAGAAGCGTGATCTATACGGGTGCCAAGTCACAGATTAATGCCAAGTTCTCTATTCACTCCGGTAAAGGGATGTTTTTTGGTTTGTCGGTGTCCATAAAATATTCCTAGTCGTTGGATATTGGTATAATAAAAGTAAATGTCTTTTGCTAAGCGATAGTATGCTTGGTAAGATTCATGTAAAAAATGTACTCTTTGGATTCATGCGATGCAGAACCGTGCAGTGCCATCTAGTGAGTAAAAATAAAACTAACATACCTCATACAAAATAAAAACGAATGAACTGCAGTGAAATACCGAATGATTTTGAGTTTTTAGTTTTTTTCCTTTGTATATGCATAAAGGTCTAACTTGGCACCAAATATTAAGTTCCTAGGTCATCTTGAAGTGGGTTAGGTTTTTGATAAGTGAGTCAGTCAGTCACCAAAATGCCGGTTTTAAACGTTAATATATCAATAACCGTTTGAGCTCAATTAATTAATGAAATTTTAAATTTTTCACAAGTTACGCGCCTCTAATAAATGTTTAAAATTTCATGTACCTATGTAGATTAAATAGTTAACGAGTTGTGAAAGACTCAAAAGTAGCTCGAATGGTTCGTGGCAATGTTACTGTGTTACGGTGCGTTGTCAGTTCCTTCTTTTGACCTTGGCTGGCACGCTGCCGCGTGTCTAGATATAAATTTATAAAAAATGTAGGTATATATGAACGTATAATTCATAATTCATTTATTCACATAATTTGTCACATTATTGGTACATATTTATTTGTGGAATAGATGGTGTTTATTAAGCAACAAATTGCCTTTTGTATTGAAGGCGTTTGTGAACATTACACAAAAATATAATATTTTGGCTGAAGTCACCACTTTACTATTAGATATTATTTAAAAAAAAATATCGAACAAACAATTACTTAGGTAGGCATAATAACATAATAATAAAATTTATAATGCATGTCAACAAAATAATAAAAATGTCAATTATAAAAACATATAAACATAACACAAAACATTAATTGTCTACAAATCTTAATAAAAATAATTAAAAATCAAATTTGTCAATAAAATATTCATTCATATTATAGGAAGACTTTCTAGATAGATATAGATAAAGTAGCGTGCCTATGTCTGCGCATAACTTGTTACATTTATTTATTTATTTTTGGAAGACGAATGACTACATAAACAAGGTATACTTAAATGCTATTAAATACATGAAGTCTGTGAAAGTCTCCGCATATAGAAGAATTACCTATAATAGTAAAAGATGGAGACAGTTTAAGAAACAAGATTGACAATAAAGTAAAACTGGTACATTATTAAGCCTAATATAACTAAATAGCTACACTTTAAATATAACTAAATTGCTTATCATAAATAATATTTATTGCTGTCAAGTCAGTCGCCTTTGAAGAACTTAGATGATAATATATTTTTAACCGTATTAGTGCTCATAGAGAACGGATCTAAGTCGCACTCTTGTGCCTTACTATTAAGTAGATTGCACGCTCGCCAAAGAAATACATGAACTACTATTTCAAATTTAAATTGCCCTTTGAACAGGCCCTAGACCGACTGTCAGTGCTGGAAGTGGCCACCGCGGACGTGCGCGCCGAGGCTTCCGAGCACGCGAGCAAGATGGACGTCATCGCGCGGGACATGCGCGCGCTCACTAAGTCCTACCACAAGATGAGGACAGAACTCGCCGACTTCCAGGCGAGGGTTAACTTTGATAGCCATGACACTGGCAGCGACAATGGTAAGATATTTTTTTATCTACACTCGTGTTTTATGTCCGTCTTCACTAAGAGTTCTCTAGGCTTATGTGAAGCTGATAGTGAAAGTTTCTATGGTAATGTCCGGTAGTAGATAGTACATACCTACCTTTTTAATGTTTTTTTTTATATACAACTAGATGACAAACAAGCTGACGGCCCACCTAATGGTAAGTGGTTACCGCCGCCTATAGACAACTGCAATAACAAGGAAAAATCACTTGATATTGCAGGTGCATTGTCATCCTGGGGCCTAAGATGAAATGCCGTCCATGCCCAGTAATTACACTGGCTACCTTGTGTTGTGTGTTGATGTGATGGAAAAGCTTGTATAGCTACCCAGCTGTGGGTTATGTGAGACTCTCCGACTGGCATAATCACTAAAAACCATCAGTTCTTCCACCCTCGCTGCCTAGCGACGCAACCACGCAGGGAACTTGGTAGTCGTCCGCGTGATCGCTTGCAGCTGTCCTCATCAGGCCACCACAAAGGGTTAGGGATATACCGGAAGAACATCGGATATACCAGCCACACCGGGTGTCGATGCAGACGATGGAGCCCTATGCCATTGGCCACACTCCCGGCTACGTTGGAGCGTTGCGAAAAGCCGCCTCCTACGGCCCATGCGCCTCCTGAGGGACGGGGCTGCGAGACGGTCGTCCTTTCTAGCCCGCTCCGCAGCCTCCTTTTGGAGCATAACTTGCTCACAGAAGGAGGCAAATGCCTCTCAGCACCTCGCACTGCCGACCATCGACTTAATAAGATAGTACATACCTTTTTTTTTAGTCAGAAACCCTTTATGGGTACCCAGGGAGAACGGCGGAGGCTTGCCCCCTGGGTTATGTGGGAGTCACCGGTGTAAAGTGCCGGTATACCCACTAAAAGGAAGCTCGTCGCACACATCTCGGTCGTGCCTTGTGGCGTTCTTTCGAACTCTTCTTTTTGGTGGGAAGTGCCGCGGGTACTTGGCACTTCTCACACCGTCAGCGGAGTGTGTTTGGGATGAGTGGTGGAGCCCCCCGCCACCATTCCTCACCCCTAGCTAGCCCGTTCCGCAGCCTCCTTTTGGAGCATAACTTGCTCACAGAAGGAGGCAACTGCCTCCCAGCACCTCGCACTGCCGACCATCGACTTAATAAGATAGTACATACCTATTGCAACTTAAAATTAAATGCAAGTCAAGCCAAGTTTTAATTAGTCTGCGCTTATTTTCAGGTCGCCTAATATGGAGAATAGACCAGTTTACATCTCGAATGAAAGATGCCAAGGACAACGACACGGTCCTCAGCAGTCCACTGTTCCGTACCAGTAAATATGGTTACACCTTGAAGGTACTATTAGCATCCGTTACTTATCCCTTGACATACTAACCTTATGCTGATCCTGTACCATCAAAAAGTCTGCGGAATGCTTAATTCTTCAGAAACTTACACCAGATATAGTGATTGGGCTCATAAGAATAGTCTCAATGAGATGGTGTTAGATAGATGATTAATGAGGCCGGTAACTTAAAATTTTCAATTTTATATTTATTTAGCTTGTATCGATACAAACGCCCGCCGACATCGTGTCTGTGCCCCTACGGCCCCTAGTGAAGTTTCAATCGAATTGAAACGAAAACGTTCGTCGTCGTGACAGCTGTCAAATCGTATGAAAACTACAACAGTGCCTCTGTTGTAAGTTATTGGAAGCCTCTTTTGTGTATGGATTTTAGAGGTGAACATGACGATGATATTTCTCGTTTCGATTCTATTGAAAATTATACGATTAATGCCCGTCGACGGCGCAATCAAATCTAAAATTAAAAATTTTGAGTAACCCCCCGGAGTCATTAATCATCTATCTAACATCATCTCATTGAGACTATTCTTATGAGCACAATTGAGCGAATTGACCATACCACCGACTATTTGAGGGCACCGAAGTAACAGTACCTACACCAAATTTCAAATCAATGGGCCTAATTCTGGGAACACACTTTAATTCTAAATTTAAGTACAGTATATCTCTTTCTCGCAATAAGTAATAGAAAAAAGATAGCAAGAATCTGTTTAGAGCTGTCACTTAAATTTAGATAGATTTCAAAGAAACCATAAGACAATTTTAGACGGCATGTACGGAGGTGCCTCCTAAACACTGCATTTTAGCACGTTCAATAAGGTCGAAAATTGAACGCACCTTTCTAAATGTCAATTTATATGACAGCCATCCTTTTCTTTTTTATTTTGAGAGAAAGAAATAGACTGAACTTAAATTTAAACTTAGCATGTGTTCGCCAGTTCGGATTTGTCGTAATTTAGTAAAACCTTTTTGTCAAGTAGGAAATTAGCTGATAGTCGTCAAACGCCTGGACTGATCTTCACAAATTATAGCTAAGAACCATCCTAATCACGTCAGCTTTCAAACAAAATAAACCGAATCAAAATAGGTCCATTCGTTTAAGAGTTACAATGCCACAGACAGACTGAGATACACAGACATACACGTGAAACTTATACTAAGACTGACAAACTGTCTGACAGACAGATAGACAGATCGATAGACAGACTGACATTATAACATTGTTAGCTTACGTAAATCCAGACCAGATAGAGAGACAAACATTATGACATTGTTAGTTATAATAATTTGATGTATCCTTGAGTTTTTGTAGTCGGTTTTAATTTTTGTTTAATTGTTTTTTCATTCATAGAAACCCCCTCCTTTTTGACGGGGGTAAAAATAGCGGTCTGCTCAATTAGGCTTTAAATTTGTCACGATGTTCATCTGCCCACAGGCTGAAATGAACCTAAACGGCATAGGCAAGTGGAAGGGCCGCCACATAACGTGCACGGTGCGGCTGGTGGCCGGCCCCTACGACTCGCTGCTGGAGTGGCCGTGCGACGTCTCCGTCAATATCGTGCTCAGAGACCAGCCGGCGAACAGAAGACAGGTTTGTGTTAGGATTACGGAATACGCAACCTTGAGCCTAATACAAGGTGTATCGGAATTACCAAAAAAAGAAAAGAAATTATTGATCGAAAACTCTACATGAAAATGTCACTCTACCTATATTCTTAGTTTTCTGTTTGATTTTAACATTATTATGAATGTTTAAAAAAATATTTACTAATAAAAATGGATCTAAACTAGAAAAATTTCACGTTCTGAGGCGGGGATCAAACCCGCGATTTTACAGGGATATCCCAAGTCCTGGGTAGCTCAGATGGTTAGAGCTGTCGCCCGGATTGCGAAAGGTCGCGGGTTCGATTAGAAAATGTCACTACTCTAGTCATCGGCCTCTCGTCATTTTAGGTTGAATGACATTAACAGCCGATTACTTGAGTAGTAACATTTTAATTTTGAGTTTTCTATGAAGGATGTCTTTTTTTTTGGGTAATTCTGAAACACCTTCTATACGGGGTGGCGCCGTCATTACGACAATAAATTGAAACATGGGATATATTATTATTATTATTTTGTATTTGGGGCGGTTCTGTTGAGACTGATTTGTCACTGCAACCTAAAATATCTAGTGTGACTTGCCACCAATAGTTTATAGTAAAACCTTGATTTGGGCACTTTCCATAAATAGGATTTTCCCAACCTCAAGGGTCTTAATTTAAACATGTGCTATAATAGAATGGTTACCGACTTTCAAAAGCCTCCGGGGTGTATTGGCCCAGGTGTCAAAATGTCCAAGGGGTCTAGATGTCCAGATGCCATTAACACCACAGGTCAATTTGGCCCGAGTGTTAAATTGTTCAGGACGTCATAATGTCCAGACGCCACAACGTCCACTGGTCAATTTGGCCCGAGTGTTGAATTGTCCGGGAGGTCATAATGTCCAGATGCCACAAAGACCACTGGTCAATAATAATTATTATTAATAATAATAAACACTCACACCAATTATCTAGGTAGACCAAAGTAAGCATTATTAAGAGCTTCTTGTGTTATGGATAAAAAAACTTAGACGTTTTGGCAACTGGACATTATGACAATTAGGTGATTCGGCAATTAGGAATTTTGACAACTGGAGGTTATGGTTCACTGGACATTTTGGCAGTCAGACATTTCGGTAATCGGGCGTTTTTTCATTTGGTTGTTTTGACCAACAGACATTTTGGCAACTGGGTATTATGTCCTTGGACGTTTTGACATTCGGACGTTCTAACATTTGGGCATATTGACATTTGGGCCAATACACCCCGGAGGCCTTTCAAAAACATCATATTCGTTCGATAATTTCATGACATTTGTATGAGTATGAAATAATATAACATTGGCTGCACTAATACATAAAAATGTCATGAAATTGTCAAATGAATAAGATGTTTTTGAAAGTGGCAAGCTATTTCTATGAACTAATATAGCCCATGTTTCAATTTATTGTCGTATTGACGGCACCATCCTGTATATATATATATATATATATATATATTATATTCATACACTAACACCTATTATCTAACCCAAAGTAAGCATCGTAAGAGCTTGTGTTACGTATACTACATAACGGAAAACATATTTAATAATTGCATATTTTTATATTAAAAAGATACATACATAAGCATATAAACAAACATGACCCGTGAACAAATATTCATGTTTATAAGACAAACATCTTCACCTTTCTTCTCTTTTGCATCTTTTTTATGGTTCTAAAATTGATAATACGTACACTAGTGACAATTTACAAAACTAGCAATCAAATAAACTGCTGGGCAGAGGCCTTCCTACATGGAAGAAAGACATGAGTAGTTTTGGCCATAACACCACCGCGCTGGCCTAATGCGGATTAGTGGGTTAAAACGGTTGCAGCAACAACCGGGACCAACGGCGCTCGAGATCACAATGTTTGATTGACCCATCCCGGCATCGACCATGGCGTTAGCTGCTTTGTTTTTGTAATCGAAAACGGAGCGCTCAAACCAGTACGCCACCGAGCTCCTCATAAATACCTACCAATCCCACCAACTCGCTGGCTAATTTAACCAGATGGCTGCGTCATACATAATGTATGTTAAAAATATTAAGCAATGTATAATATTATTAGGTATGTCACTTAACCTTAACGGATTAGTGTATTGAAAGGGTCGTCTTGTACCGAAGAGTTTTGGGTTGATTGGTGGGTTCAAGGTTATTTTTTTACGAACACTTATAACCGACATACCTAGTTTTGGTTATATTTGGTCATAAAAAACAGCCTTGAACCTACAAATCACTCAAACAGTCGCAGAAAAGCTATTCAATAAACGACCTGCCTAGGCGTCCAATTGAATGGCTAATTTAACCAGACGGCTGACACGACGTTCGCCGTTGTCCCTTAGCACTTTGACTGGATGCCGGCGTTTAATCAACGGGCTAGGCGTCCAGTTAAGCGGCTAATTTAACCAGAAAGCTGCGGCATATCCACCTAATCCCAATTTGCAGACAATGGACATAGTGAAGTCCCTGCAGCTGAAACGCAAGTCCTCGTCCAAACGCCACGACTACGACTCCGCGGACCAGGAGGCAGAGAAGACGAAGTCCAACGAGACCTTGGACAAAACGGTTTTGCAGCTGAAGAGGCAGTACATATTCATACCGCACACGAGTTTGGACAAGTTTGAGTACATCAAGAACGATGTTATGTTTTTGGAGTTCATTGCTACGACGTGATGCGTTTATTTAGGAGAAAGGAGATATTGGGGATATTGGGGATTTTGATTTGGGGATATTGTGAGTCTGCCCATGACCTTTTCAGATTGTAGACAATCTTTTATTTTATTGCAAAAAATAACGAAATAAAATAGGTATTGTATAAAATGGCAACATAGAAGTCATAAAAGTACCCAAAAGTGCACAGTCCATAGCCACAATAACTTCAACTTTAGTGTCATATTGACATGGTGCGCTTGGAGCGCAAAGTTTTGTTGTTTTTCGAAATTGTTTGACTGAAGAAATGAAACCACAATATTCAACGTACAGACGTAAAAAACTAAATTGTATTATGACAATGAGATTCTGTTTTCTTAAAAATGGTGACCTCTGTGATGTATTCGGCAATTTTTTTTGTCGGTTCTGTCAGTCAAGATCTATGGAAATGGTACTCACCATTTCCATAAATCTTGACTGATAGAACCGATAGTGAGATGGATTCTTACAAAAAAAGATTCTTACAAAAATAGCTGAATTAAAAAATGGTGCTCATGAGCTGGCCCAAATCCCATACAAACTTTTACTATCTCCTTTTTAAATTTTACTGATTGTTACCTTACTTAAGTGATTAGTAAAATTTGAGTACAGTAGTATCTCTTTCTCTCAATATGCATAGGAAAAAGATAGCAAGAATAGAATCTGTCAAATAACCTTAAAAGAGATGTTCCAAAAATGTATATCGGAGACCCGACTAAGTCTATGTACAGTATACTGAAAAATAAGTAACAATATGCATAACAGTGTTCAGTTGTCAATTTTCTTTTTATTTGCTTTGTTGCGTGGTACTAAACAAGAATACTCATAGAAAAAACTGCAACACAGCCAAATATTCATCATGGCGCTTAGGTATGTCACTTTGGTGACGTTTAGTTGACTTCTATGTCGCCCGCCATATTGCCATATTGAAATCCACGAAAAATTTCAACTTTTGTACAAAACAACCTACATGAAAACGAATAATTAGTATGCTTTTATTGCTGTCTATCACTCAGAACTGTCTCTTACTAGAGCGAGAAAGAGCACCGACGAGGCGGCCGCATTCCGTTCTCTTTCTCGCTCTAGTAAATGACAGTTCTGAGTGATAGAAAGCTATAGGAGCATAGGAAAGTGCGATGCGGTGCGGCCAGATGAAGCTCAACCCTTATCAGGAAACCCCATATACAATATTAGATGGCGTGTAGGGAAGTGGTTCCTGGTTCCTGTATGACAGTGCCTGTATTTTATGACGTTCTTTAAGGTCGTAAGTTGAACAAACGCTCCTGTGTTTTGTCAAATTATACGACAGCTGCCCTTTTTGTATTCATAACGACAGAACGAGACACACTGAACTGAAATTACGATGTAACGTATGTCCTACTACAGAATTAGGTGTTATTTAAAATGTGTATGTAATACATAATTGTGATAATATATAAATGACAAAGAGTTTATTAAAACTGCAATTAAAAGTAAAAGAATATTATAAGACCGATTAATGAATGAAATAAATGAATAATGTACTTGCATGTTTCTTTATATCAATATGTGAATTCTTCAATATTTTTGACAATTCTTCAATGCTTTTGCATATGTAAATAATAGAAAGTAAAAAAAAAGAAA
Source organism: Nymphula nitidulata (assembly GCA_947347705.1). Classification (NCBI taxonomy): domain Eukaryota; kingdom Metazoa; phylum Arthropoda; class Insecta; order Lepidoptera; family Crambidae; genus Nymphula; species Nymphula nitidulata. Next base: position 17,654,946 of record OX374636.1, read on the forward strand.
GTGAACAAATGGAGTAAATATATCTGAACAAACGGTAGAACACAGGCTTGCTTCCTGACTGGAGCCAAAGCATGTTTATACGGGTATAGAGGCATCACTCCATACTACAAAATATATCGCGCTTAGCGATATCTGGTGATCTGAACCGGTAGACAACCAAAAAATTATTTTCTTAATAAAACCTTTTCTTTCTTAAAAACTAAACTAACTGCAGTTGGTCGTATATGATTTTGTTATTTTAGTATGAAGTTATAACACAGTGACTGGAGCACTCACAGGACATTTTGCCACCTACATGCTCCACAAAATGCAAATTTCCCCTGCACAACCTGGGCCAGGCATCAATGGAACATCTTTTGTGTCAATGTCGATGCCCTGGCTAAGATCAGAATAAGTCTTATGCGGTAGCGTATCCAAGGCCATTAGTCTATAGGCTCTTTCACCCCAAAGATATAGTGAAGCTTATGGCAGCTATATTCAGGAGGCACAAAAGATCCCGAAGAGTCGAAGTACATCGTGGCATAGTCATGACCCCATGATAAGATAAGTAAATAAAACACATTAAAAATGTACAAACTTTTATATATATTACTGAAATAAAATCTACATTGGAAGGAAATTTTTATACTTATTAATATAACATATATTAGAATATATTCGACACCACACAATCGTATCCATCGACTTTATAATTATGTACTGGTGAAAGGTGTGTGTGTTGCCGACGCTTTATAAACACACATAGTTTTTATAACTAAGTACTTAAATATACAGGATGGTGCGATCAATACGGCAATAAATTAAAACATGGGCTATATTAGTTCATAGAAATGGTTTCCCGCTTTCAAAAACATCGTATTCATTTGATAATTTCTGTGAAATATTTCTATGAAATAATGCAGCCAATGTTATATTATTTCATACAAATGTCATGTAATTATAAAGCGACTAAAATGTTTTTGAAAGTGGCAAACCATTGCTATGAACTAATATAGCCCATGTTTCAATTTACTGTCGCATTGACAGCACCACCCTGTATACAAGTCCGTACAGGTATTATTTTTGGGTAACAGCGGGTCCTTAGTGTTCCCATAAAATTGTAACAGCAATGAATTAAAATAAAACATTGGATATGTACAGTCGATGGCACATCAATAGTAACAGTTTGACCTTGAGACCGCCCTTACTGCGTTCGTAATAGAGGCGGCTTTCGTAGTGCAACTGTCACACTTGATCTGCTGTCGTGTGTACAGTATCATATTGACTACTAATAAGAAATCATTTAGTGCTATAACAATGAGGTGTCTGAAATGCGATGGCTCATAATATTAAAGAGACAAGTAAAAAAAGCTAAGGCCTCGTGGTTAGTCCTTCATCATCATCATCACCAGCCTATATACGTCCCACTGTTGGGCACAGGCCTTCCTACATGGGAGAAACACATGAGGAGTTTGGGCCATAACACCACCACGCTGGCCCGATTTGGTAGATGGATGCCTCGAACGCATTTTTCATCGGTAGATTTATTTCCCTAATCGCATTTTGCCACGATCGTGTTTTGTCACGTGTATAATCGTATATTTTCCTGTGGGTAATTTGCCTTAGCATGTTGTCTGATTCGCTTTTTGATGTATAAATAATTTTCCTAACAGCATATATGAAGTACTACTGTAAATTGACAGATTGCAATTTGTTTTCCTCTATACGTGTATCACCCTCAAAATATAATAAATGTTTGAAAACAGTTAGGCTATTAAGGCGATACCTCGTCGGAACTAGCGACACCACTTGATTTATATTAATTGTGGTGAATATAGAACATAATAAACAAAAACGCTTTAGTGAATGACTAAAGAATGGTATTTGTAATTTTATGAGATGTGCTCGGTATAAGATATTCCGCTACATGTAAGCTATTTTTTCATTATTGCCGAAAGTGGCCACTTTTAACAATAATAAAAAATTTGGTTACTTATAGGTAGACACTTTATACAAGATACATCTTTAAAAATTACAAATACCGTTCTTTAGCAATTCTCTAAAGCGTTTTTGTTTATTATGTTCTAAATTCACTATAATTAGTAACAATCAATTGGTGTCGCTAGTGTGCACGAAGTTTCTTTTAATGAAAATGAAAATTTTATGTTGTCTTCGTCATTTTAACCTACAGTCACCAGATAATCGAGAACAATAACGGTTTTAAAATGTCTGCTTAAAGGTTGAATGCGTTGAGAAAAACCGAGATTAAAAAATATGCGTTTAATAAATGCAATGAGGAAACGCGAGATCTTAAAAAATGAGTTTATTACTAAATGCGGCTAGAAATACTGAGATTATCAAATAGGAGACTAAGGTAAAAATCAATTAAACATAAAGTACACGTGACAAAACACGATCGTGGCAAAATGCGATTAGGGAAAAAATCCTACCGATGAAAAATGCGTTCGAGGCACCCACCTACCAAATCCGCTGGCCCAATGCAGGTTAGTCCTTAGACATTAACTTTAATAACTAAATGCAAACCTTAAGTCTAAAGTTTAGGGTTATGACAGCACCATTTAAGCATCAAAAAACCATCCTTATGTAGTGGTAATAGGTGTCAAATCTTAGAGAAAAACGTATACAACAACAGATAACATTACAACATGGCATCTAATACCTTGCAGTAAGGGCTATTTTTCAATTACAGCGTAGGGTTTAGTTGACTCTTGCCTAAATCACAATATTGAACGCGTGTATCTAGTTTACAGTCGACAACACATCAAGTATAACAGTTTGACCTTAGACCGCCCTTACTGCGTTTGTAATAGAGGCGGCTTTTGTAGTACAACTGTTACACATGATGTGCTGACTCCTGTACATTAAAAGTATAACAGCAAATTACATTCGAATTTATTCATTTCTGTAAATCGTACCTTAATGCGTCGCAATAAGCATTATTTTCCTACAGCAGGGACTTGTACTGCGCGAGGAATTGCTCCTCCTCCACCAGGGATGTGTCGAGATGGTCATCGTCTTCAGTTTTGATGGCTGACGACAGTCGATCGAGGGCCAGTTCACGTTCTTTTCTCCTAAGTAAGGAAAAGTTAGTTGAAAAACGTCCCGGCCTGTAGGACAGTAACATGGGCTGAAATACCGGTATTTTTGTAACGATAGCTTAAAATATCTTTACCAATATTTTAATTAATTAATTTAAGCCTTTAGATATGCCGTTAAAATATTTAGTATTGGTATTCTACTACTGGGTGGTAGGGTCGTCTGGGTAGGTACCACCGCCTTTCTTATTCCAGCCGTGAAACAGTTCGCCGTGTTTCGGATTGAAGGGAAAGGTAACCAGTGTAATTACTGGGCATGGACGGCATTTCATCTTAGGCCTCAGAATGACAACGCACCTACAATATCATTTTATTTTTCCTTGTTATTGCAGGTGTCTATAGGCGGCGGTAACCGCTTACCATCAGGTACGTTGTATACCTAGTTGTATAAAAAAAAATTGAAATGTTGCTATACCAAAAAATCTCCTAGTTTGTAAAAAATATTTCCGAGAATTCTTCCTTCAACAAACTTTACATATTCTGAAAAACAAACGTTACAGTATCGGTATCTGAATGAGACTCGGTTAAAAACATACAAAGCATTTTATATCAAATTTGTCCACGAATAGGTCTGAATAGAGCTGTCAGATATACGTACCTAATCTTTCTCGCGGGACTCCCCAAATCCCGCTTTTTCATTCTAATAGCAATGCAAATGGCACGCAATTTATATAGCAAAAGCCTGCCTCTGTACAAGGTGCGCATGAACAAAGAAACAAGAAACAACATGTTAAATGCCGCTAATAATTAAACTAGTACCCATAACAGAATTTATGTTTTGTGATGTCCTGATTAGAATTCATTTAGCAAGGAATGGTAAGTTTATTTAGCGAAAAAGATCTGGCAACACCGCGTGAGTGGCAGAATATAGATAAACAAAAGTAGTTGATCCACACTCTTGTTTCAAAATTTGAATTACGATCTCAAAGGTGAACATATTAAATTAACATACTTTCTAACACAGATAATTAAGATAAAAGTTAAAAAAACCTGTAACATAATGACGATTATAACATCATTAAACTGTTTTTCTTAAAAAAATAACAAAGCTTCAGCAAAAGTGTTTCAGATAGTCAGTTTGAGTTACTAGTTGACACTTGAAAAACCTAATTGACACCAAAGAGAACATTATATAAATATAAATAAAATTGCTGTTCCAAGTTTTAGACTTCACAAGACAAGTCGCTCATTCATGGGGAAATGTATACACATTTATAACAAAGTCCCACCAAATGTAACTGAACTGCCTTTTCACAAACTTAAGTTATATGTCAAACAAATTTTAATGAAAAAAGGCTACTATAAGGTCCAAGAATATTTAGATGATAAGAATGCGTGGAAACATTAAAATTCCAAAATGTTTATATGTTTATTTACGAGTAAGTATTATGAGTATTAACCTCTGTATACCTATTTTGTGATTGTGCATTGTCAGATAGCTTGAAAATAACGATAATACTTTTGACATTGGGTACCTACTTTGTTGGAACGTTGATATAGATTCTCTTCTAATTTTAATTATTTTTATCGCTGGGCGGCACTGCACTGCTAAAAGTTATATTTTTTTTAACATTGTAATTGAATATTTATTTTGAAAAGAGTGACTACACGAGTTTGTTGCCGGAATCTTCTCGGTAGTTCAACTTTTGGAACCGGTGTAAATTCAGACATGACAGACAGACAGAGACTATGACGTTGTTAGTTAATATATTTTTTGTGATAGTTGTAAAAATGTGTTTTTTGACGATTTAAAAGTGCTTCTTTGTGGTCTATTTAAATAAAATATTTTTTCTTTCTTTCTTTCTTTCTTTCAAACATAAACCTTGGTGCGCGCGCAGCACTAACATAGGGAATTGAATGTGGATTGGCGCCATTTTGTCTGTGTATAAAACAAAATCAATTTATAAAAAGGTCCGAAGCCAGTACTGACTTATTTGAATGTATGTATGAATGTATGAGTGTAGATAAAGTAGTGTATGTAACTGCCCATAACTTTGTACTAAAACACACTTTTTTATAGTATAAAACTCGCCAAGGCTCGTTTTTAAACAGCTGCTCGTGTTTTAATACCAAGTTAACCGCCTCTGTGGTCTAGTGGTTGAGACCACCTAACTCAGATCAAGAGGTCCGGGGTTCGATTCCCGTGGGGGCGAAAATTTACTGCTCGGTTCGGTTGGTGGTAGGGATTTTTTAAGCCCGCCTGGCTAGCTACCACCATCTTACCTAAGTCTGCCGCCATAACAATAATGTTAGCAATTGTTGTGTTCCGGCAGTTAGAGGGAAGATAGCCAGTTCCTCTGTGGTTGAGGAATCCGGGTGTAGCTCGCATCCATCGTCGGCCTTATCTTAACTTACCATCAGGCGAGATGAAGGCCAAGAGTTAACCCGTTATGGTAAAAAAAAAAGTTATGTGCAATTATAAAGGGTGGATTTTTGAGACGGGACAGTAAGGGCAGGTAACTTAATTGTAATAATAGCAGGAAAACTGTCCAAGGAGACCATTCATAACTTTTTTTTATATACTGAACAGCATTCACAGATTTTGAAAAATTTTGTATGATTCAAATCCGTTTATAGCTGTATTGTCACTTAGACGCCTAATATCATCCATTTCATTGAACGGAGAAGCGATGTCTGCTCTCTCTTTCACTCTAACCGAACACGAAAAGGATGGATGACGGTTGACGTCATTTTTAATTAAATATGTTCTTTGTACTAATAATGAACAACAATAACTTACTTTTCATCTCTTTTGTGTTTTCTCAGTTTTTTCTGGGAGATCTTGCCGGAGCTGGTGGAAGGGTTTGATGGGTCATCTGCTGGAAATATTAATAGATCGGCTTAGTCAAAATAATAATTACCATAATTAAATTAGTAAATGATCTCAAAGGTAATGTTTTGAAAAGAACACGCACGACACTAGCAGCAATGTTCTTAGTGTTTTGTTAAATTTTATTTTAGTATTGTAATATAGTACTACTGTATATAGTACTAGGTGGTAGGCCCATACGTAGGGTCGTCTGGGTAGGTACCACCGCCTTTCTTATTTCAGCCGGGAACAGTTCACTGTGTTTCGGATTGAAGGGAAAGATAGCCAGTGTAATTACTGGGCATTGACGGCATTTCATCTTAGGCCCCAGGATGACAACGCACCTGCAATATCAAATGATTTTCCCTTGTTATTGCAGGTGTCTTTAGGCGGCGGTGACCGCTTACAACCAGGTGGGCCGTCTTTTGGTCGGTAGTAGACCCGATGCATGGTCTTCCAGGTAGTCGACCACAGAAGTAGCTGAACACTTTAGTACCATGTCACACCGATCTTGTGCACGTACTTTATAGTTGCTACCATACTATATTGAAGCTAGAGTCGTTGTGATATGGTACTAAATGGTTAAAGAATATTTTATTTCTCATAAGAATACATAATATTCACTTACTGAGAAACTGAAATAACACAACAGTAAACATTGAACAAGCGCGTGCACTAACATAGTGTTAATTAATATCTAGGTACAATATGTTAAATTCATAAGTTAACAAAATTAATGAAGGTAGTTACAATAACATTCTATTTGGTAGGAACAATAAACAATGTTGAGCTATATGAATGAAGATCGAATGCGAACATAGATATATGAAACGGCAGACCATACTAGATGCGGCACCGACACATTCAGGATTCTTTACGTTTTTGTATTGTAGGTATTATTAATATTATTAACTAATATTTCTTAAAACGCTAGTAATTTATGGAAATGTATATTAGCATTTTTTTTTTAAATTCTATCTGACTAATACATACATACAACACAGATCTTAACATATATTTATGCCAATATAATATTTTATGATAATTTTTGTGTTCAGCTACTTCTGTGGTCGACCGTACCGTAAAGGTGGTTTTCCACCAGAGGGGCGAGACGGGGCGAGACGAGGCGAGACGAGATTTGAAATTTGTATGGCAATGTTTCAATTGTCTCCTATCCTAGCGCATCTTTGGTGGAAACAGTGTGAATTGACGAGAATATGCGAGGCGAGAATTGAAATATTTGTTTGTGTAAAAATGAACCGTATTGCCTCCGACATAAAGTACAAATTAACTCTGCAACAGAAACACGCTTTTCGCGACAGGTTGATTGTTGTTCGTTGCTACTTATTACCCGAGAATACCGTCATGATAGTACAATCCATTTTTACTAGAGGTCGCTGTTAACACGAAGTACACACTTGCGACTATCCTTATCATACCTATATTATTTGTGCGTGACGTAGATGGTTGCACGGCTCTTTTGTTTTCATGGAGTACGTGCGATTTCAATTCTCTTCTTGCCACTCTTCTAGAAAATCACCTCGCGCGAGCTCGCGATAGCTATTAATGGTAATTTTTAGTGGAAAAGGATCAGTGCGATTTCAATTCTCTTCTCGCCTCGCCTCGTCTCGCCCCTCTGGTGGAAAACAGCCTTAAGCAGTTCGATGTAATTCGGATTGAAGGGAAAGGTACCCACTTACCAACAGTGAACCGTCAACTTGTTTGTAAACGAGTTGTATACAATAAATCTCGGAATAGAACCCACTGACCGCTAGAGACGTGTCCGCCGCCAGCCAGGAGTAGGTCCACTGCGCCGTTTATGTGGTTCCGGGACAAGCGTAGAGCGGTTTTGGCTTCTTCCGGGTCGTAGCCCATTGATATTAACTGTAATACGAAAAGTAAGTTGATTTATGCAGCAGGCTGGCTGAGTGGTCTGTACCCCTTGCTATACAGGCTTCTCGGTTAGGAGTCCTAGTTTCGGATCCCGGTAAAGGCAAAAGCTTGTATGAGTACGAGTATTTGTTCATGAGCCATGGATGCGGGTGTGGTTATCCTTACTTTATAATATAATATAATTTCATAATTTATAATTTTATAATTTATAATTTTATAATTCATAATTTTATAATTTATAATTTTATAATTTATAATTTTATGATTTATAATTTTATGATTTATAATTTTATAATTTTTATGATATAAAAAATTGTCAACTACCCAATTAATCGGTAGAGCTATGCGATCTGAATTGCACTTTATTGTGTCCTACCAAGAGTCGCTATTTGAATGATTGTGCGGAGAGCACCTTCTGCCCCTATTTGTGTATTCTGTGAAAATACTTTTACAGTTCTCACCTCTGTGACAAGTTTTTCATCCGGCTCCACGGGCGTCTCGTCGGAGCTTGGGCTCAGCGAGTCGTCCGAGGACAAGTCGCTATCCGCCAACTGCAACAAAAAGGATAGATAGATCATCACCAGCCTACACACGACCCACAGTTGGGCACAGGCCTTCCTACATGGGAGAAACACATGAGGAGCTTGGGCTATAACGCCACCACACTGGCTCAATGCGGGTTGGTGGGTTGAAGTGGCTGCAGTAACAACCGGCACCAACGGCTTAACGTGCCTTCCGAAGCACGGAGGAGCTCGAGATAACGATGAGATCTTACATAGACAAAGCGAAACAATTTCGTCTTAATCTGCTTTCTGTGGTAACGTATATACCTGGATATGTCTTGGTGAATAACCGTATTGATAGTCCCATGTTGCTCAACCGCCTTGCTTACAATTTTTCCTCACGAATACCAAGATACCCATGTAAATTGTACAAAACGAAATTCTGTTGAACAAGAATTGGTCGCGATTCACTTGCTATTCGTTTAACTCGTTAGTATTCTTAACTGTAGGTAATGACCTTAGTTCCTTGGACTGCGTGTAGTTGTTGTAAATGAAACAAATGTATGTTTTTTTTAATCATTTTTAATATTAAGTAAGTAAAGCGCAATTGGATTGCTTGCCCAAGTTATCTTAGGTTGAATATACATTATTACCATTTTGAACACACTATTGATAGTTAGTAAGTAATATGCATGGTGTGGTTACCTGTTAGTGTGAGAGCAGTTAGCTTTAAGCTACTTAATGTAATATTTAATATACCTAAGTATTGCTGTTACTTATGTTGGTAATCTAATAAATTAATTAATTAATAACTTTCTAAAAATTGTAGTAAACTTTAGTAAGAGCACTTTTCATACTAGCCAAATCGACAGTATTTTTTTTATAAGTACAACTAGATGTCAACCAAGCTGACGGCCTATCTGGTGGCAAGCGGTTACCGCCGTCTGCAGACACATGTAAGAACACAAGAAAAAATAACTTGATATTGCAAGTGCGTTCTCTTCTTGAGGCCTAAGATGAAACGCCTTCCACGCCCAGTAATTATACTGGCTACCTTTCCCTTTATCCGAAACACAGCTAACTGTTCCACGGCTGAAATAATATTTCATACTTGCAATTTCATATGCGGCAGCTTGATAGCGATGCAAAGGGAATTTGTATTGGCTTCTTCCTTTAACAAGCTAATATAAATAAAGCTGGTTATATCCAGTTATCTTTGAGAATGAATGAAAGAAGAGTTATTATGGATTGTAGTAATTACAAAATTAACAATTTTAAGTAACCCCCGGCGTCATTAATCATCTATCTAACACCATCTCATTAAGACTATTCATAAGAGCCCAAACACGCTATATCTGCTGTAAGTTTCTGAAGAATTAAGCATTAGCAGACTTTTTATGGTATAGGGTCAGCTCAAGGATAGTATGTCATGGGAATGTTACCGAAGTGACAGTACACCATATTTGAAATAAATCGGATCTGTAAAAGTTAGTAAAATCCTATTATCATGTAGAAAATGAGCACTGAACTGATGTTCATAAATTATAGCTATGGACCATCGTAGTCACATCAGCTTTCAAACAAAAAAACCGAATCAAAATCGGTCCATTCGTTTAGACGCTACGATGTCACAAACATACACACAGATACACAGACAGAAACGTCAAACTTATAACACCCTTCTTTTATCGTCGGGGGTTAAAAATCAAGATGGTTTGGTCCGTGAAACGTTGCGGCTATTTAGCCGCAACATTTTAAAAATTGGCTATATTAGCCACCTGAGAGTGCACGAGCGACGCTCACAATAGCCACTTTCCAGCCGCTGTGACCGAAAACGGTTAGGATATATATATAAATAAAACAGACACATTTTTTTTTATACAACTAGATGACAAACAAGCTGACGGCCCACCTGATGGTGAACGGTTACCGCCGCCTATAGACACCTGCAATAAAAAGGGAAAATTGCAGGTGCGTTGTCATCCTGAGGCCTAAGATGAAATGCCGTCTGTCATGTCGTCAGTGGGTTACTAAGTAACGGTTGTGTGGACAATCTATCAATCTATGGAAATATATATAAAATGTTCCTATGAATTTATGCATTTAATTAATTACACATTAATTGGCGACGATGTCGTTGGATTTAAGAAAATCTAAACGTACGCGAGCCTCCCTGCGCGGTGTCCTAACAAGATTGCTTAACAATTTTCAAGAAGACCGAACTTTACATACACATGAAGAACTTGAAACGCGACTTCTTACACTTCAGAATACTTACGAAGGATTACAAAACATACAAGGCCAAATAGAACAAGAAACGGAAGAAGAAAATATTGAGACAGAAACCGAATACAGGTACGAAGTAGACGAAATATTTACAAATTTACGTACCAAAATATTACGTGTGATGAACTCCTACAAACCAACAGAACCATCTCCTAACACATCTACCGCAAACACAACGGCCATCTCTTTTAGCAGCCAACGGGAACCGCAACCAAAACTCAGCTTCCAGCCTTTTCAAGAAAAAGAAACATTTAAAAATTTTATAAACAGGCTCTCTGTTTATCTTATGCTCAACAAGGTAACTGACCCCAAAACAAAAGTATATACCTTATTGTCGACATTACCGCCTGACATCCATGAAAGAATTTACGACCTATGCTCGCCAGAGGATCCAATCTCTATGACATTTGAAGAACTTACAGATATTTTAGATAACTATATCGACCCGAAACCGAGCATTTGGTCATCTCAACATGTCTTTATATCGCGATTACAACAAGACGATGAAAATGTTGCTGTCTACGCGTCAGAACTCAAAAGATTATCGTTAAACTGTGAATTCAAATGCCTACATTGTAAGAAATCCATTCTTGATTCATTTCTATCTCTACAATTGATTAGAGGATTAAGAGACGGGGAAATTCGCACAAAAATATTGCAAGAAAAAGAGACGATACAATTTTCGAAATTAGTTCAAGTTGCTACAACTCTTGAAATGGGAAAAAAAGAAAATTCAGCAATGTCCTCCTCCATTCGTAAATCAACAATCGATAGTATAAATAAAGTGTCAAAAGTACAAAATGGACAGCAGCACCCACAGAAGAATACCTTACGAAGGTTACCAATTTCGATCAGAGACCTTAAAGGGAAATGTTACCGTTGCGGAAAAGATGATCACAAAGCACATGAATGTGGGGCCATAAAAGATACATGCCGCAAGTGTCAGAAGGTAGGACATCTAGCGCGAGTTTGTCTACAAAGGAGAGTAAATAATGAAACGAATTTACTGGATAACTCTACAAGTAGCATCAGCTATGATAGTAGTTCAGCGGATATCAACCTGATAAAGAGCGAAAGTTTAAAAAAATTTATAATAGAAGTGGATATTGAAGGAAAGAAAGTTAATATGGAATTCGATACTGGTGCAACACTTTCATTAATTTCACTAAAAGACTACAAGAAACTAAATATAGGAAAGAAACTTTTTAAAACTAACATGAAACTGAGGACCTACACAGGCGAAGTATTTAAACCCATCGGCGTTACTTATGTCAAATGCAACTACAAAAGTCAAATTTTCTATGGAAAATTATACATAATTAACAAAGAAGTTGAACCGATTTTTGGCAGAAGCTGGATGAAAGAGTTCAATATTGAACTCGCCGATATTAAAACCATAAAAACATTCGATAAAGTACCGAAACTCGATAAATTACTCAAAGAATACGAATCTACGGTCTTTAGTTCAAACTTGGGTGAAATTCCAAACCTTCGAGGCCACCTGATGCTACAAGAAAACTCGCAGCCGATATTTATCAAGCCACGCAGAATTCCCTACGCATTACGAACTAAAGTAGATGAAGAAATGGACCGGCTTGAGAAACAAGGAATTATTACAAAAATCAATCACTCGGACTGGGGCACTCCAGTTGTACCGATAGTAAAACCCAATGGAAGCATTAGACTCTGCGCTGACTACAAAATTACCTTAAACAAAGTATTAAAAGACGAACAATATCCTATCCCAATCATTGAAGACATTTTTTCTGAAATGAACGGCGGACAACTGTTTTGCACGTTAGATATTTCCCAAGCGTACTTAAATATGGTAATGGATGAAGAAAGTGCCCTGCTACAAACCTTAAGCACACACAAGGGGACATTTAAGGTTAATCGACTAATGTTCGGAGTTAAAGTAGCTCCAAGCCTCTGGCAAAAGTTTATGGACCAGTTGTTACAGGAGCTTGATGGAGTAAAGTGTTTTTTTGATGATATCATCGTCCAAGGGTCATCAGAGATACAATTACTTAATAGACTAAGACAAGTCTTAGAGAAACTCAAAGAAAGTAACCTACGAGTCAACAAAGAGAAATGTCACTTTTTAAAACGTAGTATTAATTACCTAGGACATACTATTGACAAAGATGGATTGCATAAGAACCGGGATAAGATTAAAGCAATATCAAAAGCACAACGCCCAACAAATGTCAACGAACTGCGAACCTTCCTAGGGATGGCAAATTTTTACAATAAGTTTATTCCTAATCTTGCATCTATTACAAATCCTTTGAACGGGCTGTTGAAGAAAGGCACGAAATTTATTTGGTCCCCAAAATGTGAAGAAAGTTTTAAGAAGGTCAATGAAGAGATACTCAGCGAAAGAGTCTTGATACACTTTGATCAGAAGAAACCACTTTTACTTGCTACAGATGCCTCACCTATGGGTCTCGGGGCAGTGCTTAGTCATAAATTACCAGATGGCTCGGAACGCCCTATAGCATTTGCTTCTAGATCCCTGACTAACAGCGAAAAGAAATACAGCCAAATTGACAAGGAAGCAACAGCAATTTTCTGGGGCTTGAAGAAATTTTTCCACTACTGCTATGGTCGGAAATTCACCCTAATCACAGACCTCTCACTTCAATCTTTCATCCGCATCAGACTCTACCAACATTAAGCACGATGCGTTTATTTCATTATGCGCATTTCCTTTCTGGTTTTGATTACAACATCGAATACAGAAGTTCGGCTAAACACTCCAATGCGGATTACCTTTCGCGATTTCCTGTAGAGAAAGTTAACGACAATAAAATTGACCAACATCACATATTTCAATTGAAACAGATAAACACATTAAGCATTTCGCCGGGAATAATAGCAAAAGAAACAAAAGAAGATCCAGACCTACGAAGCTTACTCGAAACTCTCCAATCAGGCACATCATACAGAGCAATGGAATATAAAGAGAACGAAGTGACGCTACAAAATGATTGCATTCTGAAAGGCACAAGAGTAATGATCCCACGTAAACTACAACAGCGAATCTTAGACGAATTACACACTGGACACATCGGGATATTGAAAATGAAACTCCTTGCACGCAGTTTTGTATATTGGAAAAATATCGATACAGACATCGATAACAAAGTAAAATCATGCCGAATTTGCCGACTAGAACAGAATGAACCCTCCAAATCCCCTCTACATCATTGGGAGGACCCTACAGACTCTTGGCAAAGAATTCACATCGATTTTGCAGGCCCTATATATGGTCATCAACTTCTGATTATAGTAGATGCTTTCTCCAAATGGGTAGAAATAATCCCAACAAAAACGACGACGAGCTCATTCTGTATTCAGAAATTGGACGAATTATTTGATACATTTGGCGTACCCTACACATTGGTATCGGACAATGGAAGACAATTCGTATCACAAGAATTTGAAAATTTTCTTTTAAATAACGGGATAGCACATAAAACCATTGCACCTTACCATCCTGCAACTAACGGACAAGCGGAACGCTTTGTACAGACAATCAAGAGAATGCTGCATAAATTAGAGGGGGAGAGTGGGGGAATATTACAGAAGGTGCGTTTAGTCAAGGGCCTCCTACGAGCTACTCCGACTTCACCTGGAATCTCACCATACATGCTCATGTTCGGCAGAGAAGTGAGAACAAGACTGGTTGCCAAGATTCGAGCTCCACCAAAAGCTATGCCCCAACCTGTTACAAAAGTGAGAGAGTTTGCTCTCGGAAGTAGAGTGCAAGCTAGGAACTATTCAATATCGGGAAAGAAATGGGAGTTTGGTTCAGTGACCCGCCGACTCGGAAACCTACATTACGAGATTAGGACTGACAGTGGACGCGTATGGATCCGCCATCTCGACCAGCTGCTCCCCGCCCCTCTGATTTCCGGGAATCACGACGGAGGGGTGTCATGTCGTCAGTGGGTTACTAAGTAACGGTTGTGTGGACAATCTATCAATCTATGGAAATATATATAAAATGTTCCTATGAATTTATGCATTTAATTAATTACACATTACCGTCAATGCCCAGTAATTACACTGGCTACCTTTCCCTGCAATCCGAAACACGGCGAACTGTTTCACAGCTGAAATAAGAAAGGCGGTGGTACCCAGACGACCCTACACACGGGCCTACCACCTAGTAGCTGAGGCTGGTAGATAGATAGATAAACATTTATTTAATTCTTCATCACACACATCTAACAAAATTACATAAAAACATGAAACAAACGAATAGGTAGGTACACAAAAAAACGATTATCATATGTGTGTGTTGCGGAATTTAAAAGGGTCGCAGCTCAGTGACTGATTCTCACTCAAACCACGGGATCTGAGTAAGGCACCGATATTCTGCTACAACCCAAGGGCTTATTCACAGATAAATAAGAAAGCAATAACAAGCTGATTATAACTGTTAGAATAAAACTGTTTAAAATAAAATAGCAGAATTAGTTTATAACATTAACTATACTGTGTGTGCATGTGTATATCTAAAAAATTCATGTATAAAAATATAATAGATAATAAATTATTAAGAACATATACATATATATACATATACATATATATACTCAAATCATTTAAGTCTATGACTAATACACTAAGGCAAACGGGAAAACTGATGATGAAATGTCTTGGGAATATGAATTAAATAAATAATACATATAGCAACAATATAAATATAAATATACTAGCAATAAAACGTGATCATTTCAGATGGCAAAGTCCGCTACCGAGTACCCGCTGGGAATACCCAAACATTGTTTTTGCATGAGGAATAGTTTCAAATTCTTTTTAAAAGAAAATTTTGATGACAATAGTCTCAGCGGAGGAGGGATGTTGTTCCAGCATTTGGTGGCATGGTAACGAAAACTGCCAGTGAATGCTGTAGTCTTATGTGGGTGACTTTCTAAGAGAAATCTACAGGATCTAGTGCCGTATCTGTCGTGAAATGGCGAAGTTCTTAGCTTTGAAAGAAGATAAGCTGGCTTTCCATATTTTATTACATTGAATACCATACATGCGAGATGTAAATGTCTCCGCGAGCACATATTCAGCATGGCAGCTCTGTTAATAAAAGGTGTAACATGACTTCTTGAAGGTATTTTAAAACAAAACCGACAACAAGCATTCTGGACACGCTGTATCAGACGACGAGTTTTTGACTGTAGACGCGGTCCATACACAAGGTCTCCATAATTAAGTTTGGACAGTACCAATGACTCACACAAAGTGATACGAATATTTTCACTAAGGAGATTTCTAATTTTATAAAGAACTCTTAAACGATAAAAACAAGCCCTAGCTAAGTTTGAAATATGAGTTTCGAAACGCAAATGACTGTCCATCAACAAACCCAGATTTCTGGCATCATTGACACGTTCGATACTAACTCCTTGAATCGTCACTATAGGATTATTATTAATAGTTTTAGCAACCTGATCTTTAGAGCCCAGAATCAAGTACTTCGATTTACTTGGATTGAGAACCAGTGCATTTCGTTCTGACCATGAAGCAATATTATTAAGATCTTCATTTAACTTAGACATTGCGGTGCGACATTCACTCGGCTTGAAAGATAGGTACATCTGTATATCATCTGCATACAGATGATAGTTACAATATTTAATTTCTCTCACTACATCAGCACTGTATACAATAAAAAGCAAAGGTCCCAAAATAGATCCCTGAGGGATACCTCGCTTTAGTTGTTTCCGCAACGACACCGTGCAAGATCCATCCTCTTTAGCAAGTTTGACTGACTGATATCGATCCTTGAGGTAGCAATCAAACCACGAAAGTGCCACAGAACCAACACCATAGTAACGCAGCTTAGCCAATAATAGTGGGATATTTATGCAATCAAATGCACGAGAAAAGTCCAGGAGAACCATGCAAGTACTATTTCCAGCATCTTGTTCAGAAAGCACGTTATCAACAACGTCTAGCAAGGCAGTAGTAGTACCCATACCCCTACGAAAACCTGATTGGACGCATGGAAGAATTTTGTTCGTTTCAACAAAATTACATAGCTGGTTGTAAACTGCCTTTTCTAAAACCTTAGATAAATAAGGTAAAATACTTATCGGCCTTAGTTCATTGACTTTAACGGGATTTTTTACCTTAGGCAGAGGCGTTACAAGGGCCGATTTCCAAATGAGCGGGATCTCTCCCGTCAATATAGATCTATTGATAATTGTCGTAATTATTGACAGAGATGCCGGGAGCGTCATCAGGAGCATGTCCCTGCTTATTCCATCCACTCCAGTGATATTTGTAGAAATAGATGTTATGTATTTCGCAATATCACTCTCGTGTACTGGCTTCAATTCAAATTCAAAATTACCGAAATTGTGGAATTCAAAAAAGGTTATCTCAGATAAGGGGACTAAGTTATCCCCAGGGACGTTAAGAAAATGGTCATTAATTATGTTTGGGTCATTAAAATAATCAGGTAGATGACCAGCCTCGGAAGGGTCAGTTAAAATATTTTTTTTCAAATGTGTCCAAAGTAATTTCGAATTATTATGATTTGAATTAATATGATGGTTATAGTAAGCTTGTTTTTCATAAAATATACTATTTTTAACCATTTTCTTAATTTCATTATAATACTGTCTATTACTTTCGGTCTCAGACATTCTCAACCTTTTGTAAGCTTCGTTACGGGTTTTTATCATTTTCCTTACAACATCAGTAATCCATGGCAGAGAATTGTTAGCCCTTAGCTTAACAGTCTTCATGGGAGCATGCTTATCAAAGAGCGATAAGATAATCGAGTTGAAAGAATAAGTCATTGCGTTAACTGAGCTTAAATTCAAAATCGATGACCATTTTACTTCAGCAAGATCCCTGTTAAAGTTATCAATATTTATGTTTTTTAATGCCCTATACGTAATAGACTTAGGTCTTGCCTTTACTTTTTTAACAAATAACTCAACATTTATCATTGCATGGCCCAGAGAACCAGTGATATTAGTCACTGAAATATTACGAATAGGAGCATTTGCACACACTACGTCTATCAACGTTTCACTTACTGAAGAGTAATGAGTAGGCTCGGTCACAACTTGTTCCAAACCCATACAATATAAAAAGTTTTTGAATTTGATTGTCTTATCACAAGAGGCATCTAACAAGTTTATATTGAAGTCACACAATAAAACCACGTGATCATAGTTTGAAAAATATGAGATTGATTCCGTAATAGCATCCAAAAAAATGTCAACATTTATCCAGTTCGGACGGTAGGCCGTACCTATAACAAACTTCAGGCCATTAGCTGTCGTAAGCATCCACATTTGTTCAATGGAAGCGGCGGCGGGATGCGAGACAAGGCGCGCGCGAGTGCAGTTCTTGATGTAGAATGCGACACCCCCCCCTCGGCCCTTCTTCATCGCAGACGGTCGTGGCGTATTACGTAACCGATAGCCAGGCACGACGGGCGCACGCCGCTCCTGCCCCTCACGCAGCCATGTCTCATTAATGGCAACTATATCAGGGTTAAACTGACTCATAACCACCAAAAAGTCATCGTGACCAGTAGCTAGCGATCCCGCATTGTACAACGCTAACTTAAGATACTTCGTTTTAGGGGTGACGGTGAAAAAATATGAGATTATACAATGAGTGTGCAAGCAAGGGCCAAACAAACCGAGAAAGACAAATACTGACACCAGCACCATCAAAACAGGACGCTTTTTAACCGACTTCAAAAACGAGGAGGTTCTCAATTCGGCCGGTATGTTTTTTTTTTTTTTTTTCTATGTATGTACACCGATTACGCCGAGATTACTGATCCGATTTACGTGATTCTTTTTTTGTTCGATGCGGAATAGCTGCCATTTGGTCCCATAAAATTTTTTTCAAAAACAGTTGGGTACTTTAGTTTTAAATGTAAAAAAACTGAAATTATGAAGTCGTCTACATATGCGTAATTGCGAATTTTTGCTTTTCCAATGACTTTTTAGTGAAACGATACGATAGTAGGAAACAATATAAGTTGACGGTCACCCATCTAGCTTTGAACGTAGAAAGTTATCACTAAAAAAAGTGAAAAAAAAATTTTAAACAAAAATTAAAACCGACTTCAAAAAACTGAAAAGGATAAAATAATTAAATTTAAGTAGGTATTCATCCCCTAGAAACATATTTTTGGAGTTGGTGCTAAGTGGTTTCCAAAAACAATAGAAAGTGAAGCACTTAGCACCAACTCCAAAATATGTTTCTAGGGGATGAATACCTACTTAAATTTAATTATTTTATCCTTTTCAGTTTTTTGAAGTCGGTTTTAATTTTTGTTTAAAATTTTTTTGAAAACGATTTACTACGGGTACAGAACGGTGACGAATACTGAAGTACTTATGTGACATTGTGTGTGATATATATAAAACTTTATAAACAAGAATATTTAAGTGTGAATGTGTAAAGTTTTTGATTAAATTGGAATGTACAAAACGCAAACGAAATGTTTTCATGGTATGTTTATTTCTATTACCAATTCCACGTACCACAACACACACACATTTTTTTGTAGAAGAAATGTTATATCGATAAAACGTATTACAATAAAATATTAGCTTATGAAGTATGCTATTTAAAAAGAAAACATAACATTGCTTAGAGTTAAGGATGCATAATAGTTCATAATGCAATGCAAGATTAAAAGACCAGTTCAAGATTTCCCATACAACAATCCAAAAAACACAATTAATTTTATTAAAGGATGTGTTGTAATATATTGAAGAAATTATTTTTTCAGACAAACAAAGACAAAGGTTACGAAGTAAACTGAAATATATAAGATATTCAAAATTGAGATTTAACTGATATAATGCAATTATGGCACTGTAATTAAAAATAATAATAATCAAGTATCTATATGTGTACTCAAACTTTGATAGGCCCAAAAACACGAGTGAGGTCGTCTTCATTCCGAATACGGTGACGTGGGGCGTCTACACCAGGGCTCTGTCGCACGTATATCCTACCATCTCTGGTCCAAGCATAACGCCAGTTAAATTGCTCCTTGAACTGTCGAGTCTTCATGAAGAGTTGACGATTAGAACGTGTCAGTCGCTCGTTGATGTAGAAACGACGATGCGGAGAAGGTAACCCTGAGCCTTCCGTGGTCGCACCCCGGCGCACACGGGCTGCCTGCAGCAGCTGATCCCGTACGGTGCGACGCGCCAGCCTCACCACTATCAGGCGAGGCCGGGGCACACCCACATCACGCTCCGCCAACCCCATGGTCCGTCCCACTCTACGCCGCACTCACAATGTCCTGCTCCGTGAGAGCTACCCCAAGTTTCTGGCCAAGAGTAATAACGATGTGACTTACATTCTCCCCTTTCTGTTCCGGTACATTTGAAAGCTCAACATCGTTATGCAAGAGATCTTGATCGCGTTCATTAATCTCATATTTTAATTGAACGATAGTCGATTCCAGAGCACTATGGGAGGACAGTGGCTGATTGACCTCTTCTAAGCTGCGTTCAACAGTTTCCATGCGGGAATACAGATCGTTCACACGTTTATCGCACTCTTCGACACGAGTTGTGATTTTTGAGACAGTCATGGTGACTTGTTGCATTTGGAGCCGCATCGCATGCATTTCTTCCCGAAAGAGTCGCATCTCCGCAACGAGAGCTTGAATATCTGACAAGGCAGGCTCATCACACACTGTTTCGCTAAGGGCATTGTTACTTTCTATGTATGACATATCCATATCGAAAGTAGGCTCCGCAGAACACTCAGGTGTGCTTAAATGCTGCGACCGGGTTCCCCTATACAAATTAACATTGCTACTTGTCTCGCCGCGCACCGGTGTGTTTTTATTGCCCAATTTAGGTTCAGTGCTCCTACACATGTGACATTTCCACGTCTTCTGATGTTCTTTAAGACGATCTTTAGGGATATTTGCACATAAAATATCATAAGGCTGTTTACAAAAACAACAGTTCAAAAATCCGTCCTTAATAATATTACGGCAACCGGCGCATACGATTTTAGGTGCCATTACAAACAAAATACGTTCCAAACTTCCACTGAACTGTTTACAGTCACACGCAAACGCAGGCGCAATTACCGTCAGCTGATTCTTCGACACTAGGATTATTGAGACCACACAAAACAATCCACAACACTGATTATGATTACACAGTCTTATATATAGTGAATTGAGCTACAGTTTGATATAACTTTTATACTTATTTACGATAAAAATCCTAACAATTTTAAGCTATTATCGGAACATAAATTAGAAACGTTTACACTTGTTGACAGTCGTAACTACCCTCTGTAGATAGATAGCTGTCAACCATATTTTCCACACCAAAACATTTTAAAATCTGTGCGGCGTAATCTTAAGATGCTCACCAGGTCCGGCTGCTCCTGTATGAGCCTGACGGCCTCGGCGGCGTGGTTGTTGGAGTTCCTGAGCGCGGCGGCGGCCAGCCTCCGGGGGTAGCCCATGCCGACCAGCGCGTCCACCAGCTGAGGCCGGACCTCAGACCCGTCCACGCACGTGCCCAGGAGGCGGCGTTGTCTGGAACAAGGGGAAATTTCTGGATATGTAACGACTTTGTTTTATAGTTTTACTTTTCATGTATACCGGATGCTGCCGTCAATACGACAATAAATTTAAACATGGGCTATATTAGTTCATTGAAACGGTTTGCCACTTTGAAAAACATCTTATTCATTTGTTAATTTTATGACATTTGTATGAAATTATATAACATTGGCATTTCATAGAAATATCATGAAATTATCAAATTAATAAGATGTTTTTGAAAGTGGCAAACCATTTCTATGAACTAATATAGCCTGTGTTTTAATTTATTGTCGTTTTGACGGCACCAACCTGTATTTTTTTTTTCTGCTTATGCATCATTAAAAATTTTATATAGGTAAGTAAAATTTAATAATGTGTCTCGATATCCGCTTGTCATGCTCTGTTCACGTGCTTGTGGAGTTACAGCCTATCGTTGTATTCAATTTTTTACTGCTAAACTATAATGTTCTTGTTGCAATTCTGTTTTGTGTACCTGATTTAATAAATAAATAGAAATCTTGTAGAACAATAGGTGGCAAAGCGTACAGTCCTCCTGATGGTACCTATGCAACAAGATGAAGCTTTATGTTACGGCAAAATTGTATACAACAATTGTATCTGCGTTTAATGTTGTAAAAAAATAGCTGCACGCGGCATGCTTTTTTGTCCGTAAAGAGATTTTTTTAAAATAAGTTTTATAATTCAGCCTTATGTGCCAGAACGCCCGTTCCCAGAATACTACCAAAGTGTCATCAAAATCTGATCAATGGTTTCGGATCGCATAGGGGACAAACATACAAACATTGATTTTAATTTTTATACACTAGTGGCCGCCAGCATGGATGTTGGTTGCGGTAGCCTATGTGCTTTCTCCGGGATGGTTTTTTGCCCGAAAAGAGAAAAATGTTAGGTTTTATAATTAAAAAAGAATAAAAACAAGTTTGTGAGCGTTCCTAAGAACACGCTATCAATGTTTCATCACAATCTAATCAATGGTGATCGCATTGGGGACAAACATACGAATATTGATTTTTATTTATATAGACTAGTAGCCGCCCGCGTGGATGTCGGTTGTGGTAGCTTATGTGTTTTCTCTGTCCCATGTAGCACCTGTCCCGGCGAAGTCTCCCAGGCCCGTAGCAGTACCTGTCCCGGCGAGGGTCTCCAAGGCCACGTAGCAATACCTTTTTCTCGAAGGTTCTCCCTAGCCCCGTAATAGTACCTGGTTTTGCGAGGGTCTCCCAGGCCACGCAGCAGTACCCTTCCCGAGGGGTCTCACAGGCCCTGTAGCAGTACCTGTCGCGGCGGTGTGTGTGGTGGCAGCAGTACCTGTCGCGGCGGTGTGTGTGGTGGTAGCAGTACCTGTCGCGGCGGTGTGTGTGGTGGCAGCAGTACCTGTCGCGGCGGTGTGTGTGGTGGTAGCAGTACCTGTCGCGGCGGTGTGTGTGGTGGCAGCAGTACCTGTCGCGGCGGTGTGTGTGGTGGTAGCAGTACCTGTCGCGGCGGTGTGTGTGGTGGCAGCAGTACCTGTCGCGGCGGTGTGTGTGGTGGTAGCAGTACCTGTCGCGGCGGTGTGTGTGGTGGTAGCAGTACCTGTCGCGGCGGTGTGTGTGGTGGTAGCAGTACCTGTCGCGGCGGTGTGTGTGGTGGTAGCAGTACCTGTCGCGGCGGTGTGTGTGGTGGTAGCAGTACCTGTCGCGGCGGTGTGTGTGGTGGCAGCAGTACCTGTCGCGGCGGTGTGTGTGGTGGCAGCAGTACCTGTCGCGGCGGTGTGTGTGGTGGTAGCAGTACCTGTCGCGGCGGTGTGTGTGGTGGTAGCAGTACCTGTCGCGGCGGTGTGTGTGGTGGTAGCAGTACCTGTCGCGGCGGTGTGTGTGGTGGTAGCAGTACCTGTCGCGGCGGTGTGTGTGGTGGCAGCAGTACCTGTCGCGGCGGTGTGTGTCGTGGCAGCAGTACCTGTCGCGGCGGTGTGTGTCGTGGCAGCAGTACCTGTCGCGGCGGTGTGTGTCGCGTCGGTCGCGCGCCCGCTGCAGGTGTCGGTGCGCGTGGTGGGGCCGCCCCCCCGCGGCGGTGTGTGTCGTGGCAGCAGTACCTGTCGCGGCGGTGTGTGTCGTGGCAGCAGTACCTGTCGCGGCGGTGTGTGTCGCGTCGGTCGCGCGCCCGCTGCAGGTGTCGGTGCGCGTGGTGGGGCCGCCCCCCCGCGGCGGTGTGTGTCGTGGCAGCAGTACCTGTCGCGGCGGTGTGTGTCGTGGCAGCAGTACCTGTCGCGGCGGTGTGTGTCGTGGCAGCAGTACCTGTCGCGGCGGTGTGTGTCGTGGCAGCAGTACCTGTCGCGGCGGTGTGTGTCGCGTCGGTCGCGCGCCCGCTGCAGGTGTCGGTGCGCGTGGTGGGGCCGCCCCCCCGCGGCGGTGTGTGTCGTGGCAGCAGTACCTGTCGCGGCGGTGTGTGTCGTGGCAGCAGTACCTGTCGCGGCGGTGTGTGTCGTGGCAGCAGTACCTGTCGCGGCGGTGTGTGTCGTGGCAGCAGTACCTGTCGCGGCGGTGTGTGTCGCGTCGGTCGCGCGCCCGCTGCAGGTGTCGGTGCGCGTGGTGGGGCCGCCCCCCCGCGGCGGTGTGTGTCGTGGCAGCAGTACCTGTCGCGGCGGTGTGTGTCGTGGCAGCAGTACCTGTCGCGGCGGTGTGTGTCGTGGCAGCAGTACCTGTCGCGGCGGTGTGTGTCGTGGCAGCAGTACCTGTCGCGGCGGTGTGTGTCGCGTCGGTCGCGCGCCCGCTGCAGGTGTCGGTGCGCGTGGTGGGGCCGCCCCCCCGCGGCGGTGTGTGTCGTGGCAGCAGTACCTGTCGCGGCGGTGTGTGTCGTGGCAGCAGTACCTGTCGCGGCGGTGTGTGTCGTGGCAGCAGTACCTGTCGCGGCGGTGTGTGTCGTGGCAGCAGTACCTGTCGCGGCGGTGTGTGTCGCGTCGGTCGCGCGCCCGCTGCAGGTGTCGGTGCGCGTGGTGGGGCCGCCCCCCCGCGGCGGTGTGTGTCGTGGCAGCAGTACCTGTCGCGGCGGTGTGTGTCGTGGCAGCAGTACCTGTCGCGGCGGTGTGTGTCGTGGCAGCAGTACCTGTCGCGGCGGTGTGTGTCGTGGCAGCAGTACCTGTCGCGGCGGTGTGTGTCGCGTCGGTCGCGCGCCCGCTGCAGGTGTCGGTGCGCGTGGTGGGGCCGCCCCCCCGCGGCGGTGTGTGTCGTGGCAGCAGTACCTGTCGCGGCGGTGTGTGTCGTGGCAGCAGTACCTGTCGCGGCGGTGTGTGTCGTGGCAGCAGTACCTGTCGCGGCGGTGTGTGTCGTGGCAGCAGTACCTGTCGCGGCGGTGTGTGTCGTGGCAGCAGTACCTGTCGCGGCGGTGTGTGTCGCGTCGGTCGCGCGCCCGCTGCAGGTGTCGGTGCGCGTGGTGGGGCCGCCCCCCCGCGGCGGTGTGTGTCGTGGCAGCAGTACCTGTCGCGGCGGTGTGTGTCGTGGCAGCAGTACCTGTCGCGGCGGTGTGTGTCGCGTCGGTCGCGCGCCCGCTGCAGGTGTCGGTGCGCGTGGTGGGGCCGCCCCCCCGCGGCTCGGAGCCCGGCCCGCGCCTGCCCCCGCGACCAGCCCAGCTCCACTAGCGCCGTCACCGCCGACTCGTCTACCTTCAAAACGTACGAAGCACATAATATTACGTATTTAAGTATGAAATTGCCGTTCTGTACGAAGTAGATCGGATCGCTAACTCATAAACTCCAAAAGAAAACCGATATCCTAGTTAAACTCTTTGCTGATCACTCCCGAATCGATGGCTGCAGTTCTTAACTACCAACACTCTCCCCCTGTGGTCACCCAATGTGATATAAGTGCGGAACTCCAGTCAATCGATCTTCGGAAAGCTAGTGGTCCTCAATAAATGGACAGCGGAGTTGTCCCTCGTCTCAACGCGGCTATACCGTATTTCTCTCTTCTGGGTGTGTGCCGGACTCTTGAAGATAAGCCAATGTGCAACCACTCCCCAAAAAGGGAGACCGATCGATCAGACCCACCAAACTACTGCCCTATAGCTGTCACTTCATTTCTTTGGAAGGTCATGGAACGGATCTTAAATAACCAGTAGATCCGATACGTACAGGTAGCGGTCGAAACTGTCAACTGGTGATCTCATAGCGTTTTTAACGCATATCTGGGGTAAATGTATTGATAAACGTGGCGAGTCTGTGGCTGTTAGCCTTGACATTGACAAAGCCTTTGATCGAATCTGGCACAGGGCTTTTCTCTCCAAGCTCCCGGCCTACGGTCTACCAGCTCTGCAACTAGATCACTGGGTTCCTGCTAAACGGCGAATCCGTCTTCTATTTGATGATTCCTTCTGGAATCCATGTCAGTGAACGCTGGTGTTCCAAAAGGCTCTGTTCTATCCCCCCCTCTCTATTTATTGCTATGCCAATGACAGTTCATGGTGGATATTCCGGTGGCCCAGGAGCTTGGCGTATTAAAACCGAGGGGGAGAAAATGTATCTTACCATTGAGTTCCACAGGGTTCCACCTTTATCTGAAGGAGACCTAGCAATCTTGTTAAGTTCAATACTAAGAAAACACACGTGTGCGCGATCAAAGCCAAAATGTCACCGCTCCTTTCCCTTCCCTCTCTTCATGGTACAACTCTATCGGCACAGGGCTCCACTAACTTGATAGGTATGGAGATTTTTTTATACAACTAGATGACAAACTGACGATACACCGGGTTGTAAGCAGTTACCGCCGCCTATAGACACCTGCAATAACAAGGAAAAACAACTTGATATTGCAGGTGCGTTGTCATCCTGAGGCCTAAGATGAAATGCCGTCCATGCCCAGTAATAACACTGGCTGTAAATATAGTATAAAGGCGACATACCCTCAAAAAGTTCATTTCGTTCTCAGCCTTCTCGAGTAACGCTTTGGCGTCAGCCCTCTTGTTCTGGTGGTAGGCCACGATCCCTTGCAGCAGGTACAGCCTCATGAACAACACCCGTTCGTTTGCTACAACAAACGGTACAATCTAATCTATAATACTACTATCATTAATTATTATCTACGTCCCACTGCTGGGCACAGGCCTTACAACATAGGAGAAACGCATGAGGAGTTTGGGCTATAGCAATAGCACGCTGGTCCAATGAGAGTTGGTGTATTTTGTGCGGGGAATCACACATTCGGAGCTCTTCAAAAAAGGCGTCAACAGGTTTTTACAAGGACAGCAAGCACAAGTGATGCTCTTGGTGTTGCAAGCGTCTATAGGCTACCACTTACCATCAGGTGGCCCGTGTTCTTGATGCAATCTTAGTGGTATAAAAAACAATAATACTGTTTCTCGAGAAATCTTCTGTCAAATTTTTAGATTAGCCTAAATTGCTTATGCGGTGGGACGTCACCTCTTCATACTGTGATGTATAGATGTAAGTACTTATGTAGGTATAAACATAAAATATTGAGGCAGTTCCAAATGCGATCTCGCTAAGTCGGTGTTTGATTCCTAGCTAAGGTTACCATAATATACCTAGATATTATTCACGTACCAGCGGTCCCCTTCAAAGCGATGAGCCTCTCGTGGTTCTCCCCGTAGCTGTTCTTGAAGGCTTCCTCCGCTCTGGCGAGCCTGGCGGCCGCGTCCGCCGCTGATGGTAGACTCTGCAGGCAGAGGTAGCTCCACGCTATGTCCAGCTGTAGCACTGCCCAGTTGTCCACAGACTTGAGGATGGATGAGCTGCATTCGCTGGAAGATTTTTTTTTACAACTAGATCACGATCTGGGTGCCGGGCCATGTGGGAGTGATGGGCAATAGAAGGCGATTTACTAGGTGGTAGACCCGTATGTAGGGTCGTCTGGGTAGGTATCACCGCCTTTCTTATTTCAGCCGTGAAACAGTTCGCTGTGTTTCGGACTGAAGGGAAAGGTAGCCAGTGCAATTACTTGGCATGGACGGCATTTCATCTTAGGCCCCAGGATGACAACGCACCTGCAATATCAAGTGACTTTTCCGTGTTATTGCAGGTGTCTATAGGCGGCGGTAACCGCTTACCATCAGGTGGGCCGTCAGCTTGTTTGTCATCTAGTTGTATAAAAAAAAGGCTGATGAATTGGCAAGGGAGGGGTCAGAAAATACTTACGTGGGCCCTGAGCCCTTTCTAGCACCTTTACAAAGTTTCATAAACACAGCCATTAAAGAGCATGTCAAAAACAGACATAAATCCGAGTAGAATAAAATAACGGGATTAAAAACTCCAAATCCTTCCTAGGGGAGGAGGTAGGAGGATGGAGTAAATACATCTATGCAAACGGTAGAACAAAAGCTCGCTTCTAGATTGGGGCGCTCACAGGGCATTTTGCTACTAACCACATGCTACATAAAATGCAACTCTCCCCAACACAACTTTGTCGAGCATGTGGTGAATGCCAGGAATCAATGACGCATCTCTTGTGTCATTGTGATGCCCTGGCTAAAACCAGAATGAGCCTTCTGGAAGTGGCATATCCAAAGCCAGAAGACTACAGGCTCTTTCTGCTTAAAGATATAGTAAGCCTAATGGCATCTATATTCTGGACACAGGAAGAGTAAACGCAGGGGAGGCACAAAAGATCCCAATGGGTCGAAGTGCACTGTGACTTAGTCATGGTCCCACGGTAAGATAAGATACACAACTAGATGTAAATGAAAGTTGCAAAACATTTCTATAAACTGATATACCCCATGTTTTAATTTAATGTCGTATTGCCATCCCCACCCCGAAACTGAAAAAAAAAATGTTGTGAACTACCCTATTAACATATTAGTACGGTCGACCACAGAAGTAGCTGAGTTTAAGTACCATGCCACAATACCTATGGCGTTAATGTAGTACGGTAGCAACTATTAGGTACAAGCGCAATAGTCTGTAGTCTGAGTTCTGTGGTCGTATGTACCTGAGCTGCCTGTCAGCTTCCAGAAGCAGCACCAGAGCCAGCGGGTAGTCCTTGTCCCTGGCTGCGGCCCGGCCTCGCTCGTGGAGGGCCAGCCCAACAAGCAGCGAGCGTTTCTCTGCAGCTGGCAACTCCACCGTCTTGCCTGATTGGTCTTCTAGCTGTCATAGGAGATACTAATCTTTATCGATGTTGGAGTGACGTGAGTCATAAATTATAGCCTATAAATTGTGGAGAACACTTAAATAAAGTGAATACAATTACTAATTATTTCAACTATAAAATAATGTAATAAGCATGTCGTTCACAATACCTAAATGAAAATTTTAAAGTATTAGAAGGCTTAAGGGAATGTGACAACTGGGATGTTGTCTTAGTTTGAATATGGCGCTATTTTTCACAAATTCGGAAAATATACTATTCAAATTTAATAGATATGGCATATTGTTGAAGTTGTACTATTTAGAAAATTCATGTAATGATTTTTTTTTCAAATTTATCACAAGTGTTAATGATATTACATTGCTGACATCAAATAAAACGGCTATTATTAAGACAATTATGAAGAAAAACATACATATTACATAGTTAATATATATTTTGTCACTATGGCCATAAATTCCTTAGTAATATGTTTAGGAACATGTGACGTCACTATTTCGTATATTTTCTACTGAGCGGTTTGGGATGAGCGACGCAACTTATCAAACATACCATTATATCTGTGAAATTTTTGATCTTAGACATACTATTTATTTTGTAATATTGCTTTATGGGTTACCTAAATACTTCTTGTTTAGGAAATAAGAAAAATACAAAATTAAAATTTTTAAGTAACCCCCGGCCTCGTTAATCATCTATCTAACACCATCTCATTGAGACTGTTCTTATGAGCCCAAACACGCTACATCTGCTGTAAGTTTCTAAAGAATTGAGCATCCTGCAGACTTTTTGATAGTATAGGATCAGCATAAGGTTAGTATGTCATGGGAATGTCACCGAAGTGACAGTAGGTACACCAAATTTCAAATCAATCGGATCTGTGAAAGTTAGTGAAACCCTTTTATCATATAGAAAATGAGCTAATAGTCATCAAACGCCTGAACTGATCTTCATAAATTATAAGAAAGAACCATCCTAATCAAGTCAGCTTTCAAACAAAAATATACAGGGTGTAAAAAGACCCTTAACGAAGCCGACGCCCACGCATAATGTACATGGAAGTTAGTTACACTAAGCAAAAATAATTGCTGGGAAACTACTTTTATTTTTAGGTATTAAAAAAATACTATTATTTCCAGCGCGCAATGTAACGCGTGCGCGCTTTCAACCTACGCATGTGTGCGTGGGGCTACAACTACAAACGCCCGCCGCGCGCTACCCGCGCCCCTCCGGCTCGCGCCCGCACCATTTATTTATACATTTATAAAAACACAATTTCAGACCACAGATCAGAAAGAGTATGTCTAAAGATTTCAGACTGTTTGAGTGCTCAGGTACTTACCTACTCTCCGTCAACTTCGTCAAGTGTCCTCTCGACACTGATGAGTTGAGGTTCGAATTGACGACCTTCCACGCGGAGACAGACGCGGGCCCGCTTCAGCGTGCTTTGGTGCACCAATTCCAGGATTCCTTCTCTTGCTGACCGCTGCTTGAGTTCATCAAAGACATCAATAATTTTACTCTGCATTTCATCAGCGGTTTGGCAAGGGCGGTCAAAAACTCTGTCTTTGACGTAGCCCCACAAAAAGAAATCCAACGGTGTTAGGTCAGGCGATCGCGCAGGCCAAGCATGAGGCCCGTATCGTCCAATCCAGTGGTCGCCGAACAGTTCCGTCAGCCGCTCGCGAACTGTCCTCACGATGTGTGGTGGCGCACCGTCGTGCTGGTACCATGTCTCTCGCAGCTGGGCTAGTGGCATGTTATCTAAGGTTTCGGTAACATAATTGTTAATTAACTCTAGATAGGCAGGGCCGTCCATTCTCGGTGGCAAGAAAACAGGTCCCAAAATCTGGTTTCTTACTATGCCTGCCCATACATTATGTTTCCACCGTGTCTGAAAGCCCGTTTCTTGTGTTTGGTTCGGGTTTTGGGAGCACCAATAATGCGAGTTTCGACGGTTCCACATACCGTTATTTGTGAACGTGCTCTCGTCCGTGTAAATAATATTTTTTTCAAAACCTGGATTCTGCCCTAAAAGCCATGTACAATAAGTCATGCGGCGTTGTCTGTCGCCCGGCACGAGTGCATGCACACGATGTATTTTATAGGGCCGTTGCCTATCCTTCTTTAGCACTCTGTGCACAGTGGAATGGGACACCATGTACCGAGAGCGATGACCGTGCCTTCTCCTCAGCACTTTGGCTGCTGTTCGAACGCCCAACCGAGGGTTTTCACGTACCACGTCCAAAATGGCTTGTTCAGCCGCTGGTCGTATTTGACGGCCGCCGCCTTCTGAAACGGGTGCGATCGGCTGGTTATCAAGCAGACGCTGTACAGCTCGAGTAAATACTCGCGGATCCTGAGGATGAACAGCGTCAGGGTATTTGGTTCTGTACAGTCGCAGGGCTTCAGATGCATTTCCTTCGGCCATGCCGTAGCAGAAAACCATATTCACATACTCCCGAGTACTAAAAGAATGCCACGGCATCTTTGTAGGTAGTTACGAAGTTATGACACTCGCAAAGTAGGATAATATCAGCTACACCACGTACACTTATTTATTTATCACACTTCACTACCTTTCCCACAACACAAAATTCACAAGAAAGTAATACTTTATTAGACAAGAGAGAACTAATAAAATAATAGTGTACCTATTCGATGACGATGGAAATTGAACTGAAACTAAAATTCACGATTCACCGCGGCCGACCTAGGACTGGCGGCTTCTTTGATCTCTCTCTGGCGCGTACGCCGCTCGCCGCTCCCCGCTAGCCGGCCGGCCGGTGCAGAGTCAAATAAAGGCGCGTGCAGAAAATGTTTCTCATACTACTCCTGCCGCCGGCCTCGACCGAAACTTGAGTGTAATTAAAACACAGTAATGTAAACTAGCTTAAAAATTTCATTCATGTAATGAAAAGTAGAAACCAAATGTTGCATGCCGAAAATACTTTCAAGCGATGCAAGTATTTTATTTGCTAGTTGGGATTAAGTCCCTAATAAAATATGAACACAATTATTAAAATGAATGCATGTACTCTTAGAATAAAAAATGTCAACTCAATAAGGACATAAAAACCTTTATAGTTTCTTTACTACTTATACTTTTAAAAGTTTCTAACTCATCATGGCGGTACAAAAACCAACCAGTAGGTTCAAAAATACTTGCAAAGACAATTGATCCGTGGTTTGATACAAATGTAAAATAAATAAACTCACGCGTGCAACAAAGATTAGTTTGCCCATGGTTTCTTCCTTAGTAATACGATTTAGAGAATATTTTGTTTCTGATTATGGCATTGAATTGTAAAAAAACAATGCACCTGCGATACTAAGTGATGTTTTCCTGGTTGTAAGCGGCTACCGTAGCCACTTACTACCAGGTGGATCGTCAGCTTGTTTGTCATCTAGTTGTACAATTACAATTTGAGTCATCTTTTTATTCGATGTAGAAATAAGTTTTGCTTGTAATCTGTCAAGCGGGGTTATACCTCTGGAGGTCTATGACAATTGAAAAATCAATTGTGTCGGGAATCTGATGCTTGACTGGTTAAATTACTTTTAGATATTTTTTTTACATTTCAAAAATACTTTCATAGAAAATAGACTCGTGATACATTGTCGTCGACAATTTCATCGTGTCATGTCATGTTCGACGGACCGGCTGACATTTTGTCTATCGTGTAGATTCGTTCTGAATACTCTCTACGATCTATCACTATGCACAAAAATGTCTGCGAGTCCTGTAGTTATTGACAATTGTCTGCACGCACCTTTAGTAACATTTCTCTAAATTATTTACATTGGATGATTCTAGATAATTTCACTAGTATTATCCAGTAGTAACTCTCGTGGAATCCACCACCAATGCTAACCTGGCTAGCCATGCTAAGCGGCTAGGTGACAAGTCATCTAGCCGCTATTTGGGCTAGTACCAACAGCTTTATTTAGGTGTTTATGAGTAAAATATTTGCCGTAACTTTTTAGTAAGGCGGGCGGTCAAAATTGTATAGAAAAATAAAGTTACGTTTTTTCGAAAACCTGCGTGGTAAGAAGTAAAATGGGAAAAGAGGATGTAAGTTTTTAGTTCAAATTCATTTATTAATCTGATATCAACAGTTAATTCAGCTTTTAAACACAACGAGAAAGTTAATAAAAGCACCTGTTGTTTAATAGAGTTTTTCATTGCAACCAAAATTGCTATTTTTTATTTTTAGGCACTTTTAAAAGCTACATAAATTACTATGTATTATTTGGTCCATGGATATACCAAGGATTTGGTCATGTTTTATGTTACAATAACAATAAAGAATACAAATAAATACCATTTATTGCGCTTAAAAAGATAAAGAATTTTGAATCTTGGCATTTTA
Organism: Nymphula nitidulata; assembly: GCA_947347705.1. Taxonomy (NCBI): domain Eukaryota; kingdom Metazoa; phylum Arthropoda; class Insecta; order Lepidoptera; family Crambidae; genus Nymphula; species Nymphula nitidulata. Next base: position 17,687,590 of record OX374636.1, read on the forward strand.
TGGAAGGATAACTTCTGATGACAATGTTGATATCACTAAGATTGGAATAAAACCAATCATACCTGCTTCCATCAGAGTCAGAGGTATTATCATTCGCGTTTTGACGATCGAAGACGAATGAAGAAATCATCTACTTGTAAAACGCCGCTCTGTCGGCCCAGCGGGGCTCAGCAGGCTGTTGCCACTCTTTTGCAAACAAACCACGGAATAGATAAAATAGATAGTACCTACCTACCTTTTTAACTGTTTTGTGAAACAAACAACATTCTACCTTGCTTTCATTCGAGTGATTTGTTATCACAGGAGTACTTATTAGTGATTTAAGTGTCGTTTCTCAATCAGCGTGAAGATACTGGAAGTTCAAACTGACTTTACAGTATGGCGTAGCGAAGTAGTAGCATCCGTTTGGCCCCTAGAATAAATTTTAATGGGCTCATTTAAACTCAATAAAATGTGCCTACTTATAAAAAAGCCAAAGGTACCTACTTAAATGTATGGATAATGTTTGTAGTGTTTTAGACATACTCTTTCTAATCTGTTGGTACCGAGCAGGTACTAGGAAGATGCAGAGGATAAGCTAGATAGTCGATCTTTCAGTTTTATTTTTCTCTTTACTTTGAAAGATACCAAGATTTAATTAATTACGACAAGTACAGTCGACAGCACATCAAGCAGTAACAGTTTGACCTTGAGACCGCCCTTACTGCGTAATAGAGGCGGCTTTCGTAGTGCTACTGTTACACTTGATGTGCTGTCGTGTGTACAATTAAGATTTAGTAAATAGGCAGTTGTGAAATCATAAAATAATCGTCATTAGAGTTGATCCCCGCCCAGCTGATTGCGGGTGATGCGCTGCCGCGGTCGCGGGGTCGCGGGGTCATAGCGCGCGCGTGTGTATGGGGTGTGGGTAGCGGCTGTTTGTGTGAGTGATGGCGGCCGCGCCACCGCGCGTCATGCGATATACACTGCAGCTTTGCAACTTCAAGCGTCCCATTTGTTATCAAATGTAAATAATTTTGATAATGTTTATTCGGGGAAAAATTTAGTAATAACATTATCTATTGCTTTGTATCAAAAATGAAAAAAAAAATACTTGACTTTGACCTTCAATATCTCCTGAACCAGCAGGTTCCCAGGTATAGTCACCATACAAAAAAATGATAGTAATGATGGGAGCAATACGTGGTTTCAGTTTTCGTTAAGCGTCTTTTTACACCCTGTATATATTAAAATCGGTCCATTCGTTTAGGCGCTACGATGCCACAGATAGACACACAGATACACAGACAGACACGTCAAACTTATAACACCCCTCTTTTTTCGTCGGGGGTTAAAAAGTAATCAACTACCCTATTAAATATTTTGGTTTCGTTAGAGATTTTATTAGACGTTTTGTTGATTAAATCCATGGATTCAGCGCAAATTAGAATGTAAACAGTATTTATAAGTGGAGGGAAGTCTGGCATTTAAATACTTAGTAGAATGTAAACAGTATTTATAAGTGGAGGGAAGTCTGGCATTTAAATATTTAGTAAAATGTAAACAGTATTTATAAGTGGAGGGAAGTCTGGCATTTGAATGCTTAGTATACCTTCATGTACTCCTCATCTCCAGCGTAGTCGTCTACGCACTCTGACAGCAGCAATGCGTCGTCTCGGGTAGCCTTCATCTCCATATACATGCTGTCTTCCTTCTTAACTTCTTCTGGACTCTCTGGACAAATCACAAACAAGGGTAATTAAAGAGTCATTTCTGCAGCAGTTTTTTAGTTTATACAATTAAGATCATTAAGCATCATCCAGGGTTTGTGCTAAGGATAATGGATGACGGAGAAATCTTCACGGCTTATGTAAATGGTGACGTTGAGGAACTCTGTGTAGTGGTTCATGCGCTCTGGATACCAAAAACAAAGAACTCTCGCCGTGGTCGATCCCGGGAGCTTTCCAGTTTTGTCATACTGCATACTCGTAGGTTTCGGTGCACAGCACGTTTCGGCTTTATAGGGTATGTATCTAACACGTTGTGTAATTATATGAAATACAACGGCATAAACATACAAACATATCTTCCCTTATAGGAAAACATAGACATATATTATTCACATTAAGATTCAAGATGCTACCTTGAAAATATCCCAAAAAAAACACATTTTCTTTTAGTGGCTAACCACTTCACCAGCCAACCGTTAATAAGACAAAGTAGCTTGAATCTTACTCTGTATAATACCTTTGTTTATTTTAACCAAAAGGTTATTATCATGCGGAATTATTATGCGTGTAACACTCTATGACCACAATCCGAAAAAAAATGAAATTAAAAAAGATTCGTAACTAAATAATGTATTACCAGCCATGATTAAAGCCATGATCTGTGCTCCGTTCTTCAGGCCCTGCTCTTCGAGGTTCTGGGTGGGTTTTACTACTTTTCCGTTGACTATTAACTTTATTCTGAAAAAATAGTAATTAAGGAATGTAAGAAAGGATGTAGTTTTTTTGTAATTGAATGGTAACACACATGTTAGATAATAGCAATATAAAAACTACATTCATGACAATTGGTAATATTGCTGAAAAGACACAATCTGATGAGATATTATATGGCGATATCTCGCTAAAATGTCTACAGCATTTTTAATAAGGAGTTTGAGAAGCTCGGTGGCGTAGTGGTTTGAACGCTCTGGTTTACATTACGGAAACAAAGCAACTTTCGCCATGGTCGGTCCCGGGATGGGTCAATCAAAAATTTGTTATCTCGATCTTCTCCGTGCTTCGGAAGGCACGTTAAACTGTTGGTCCCGGTTGTTACTGCAACCACTTCAATCCACCAACCCGCATTGGGCCAGAGCGTAGTGGTGTTAGCACAAACTCCTCATGTGTTTCTCCCATGAAGGAAGGCCTGTGCCCAGCAGTGGGACGTATATAGGCTGCTGATGATGATAATGACTATTTTTCCTACAACTGTTATTCTTGTTTTCAAAAATGTAACAATTGATAAATCAATAAAATATTTTACAAAAGCCAGAACATAGATGGATTTCTTGATAGAATAAAATCCAAGGATGGTCCTTTCCATTTCCTTTTCCGTTTTATAAGCAAACAGACAACTATTTAAAACCCAAACTGATTAATAAGAAAGGCGATAAACTATTGGACTTATTCTAAAAGGAGGTTAGTTATTTTAATTAAAATTAAACAAATTCTTTTCAAGTGTTGCTTACGACGCAATCGTGCGCTGTTGTCTTTTTTCTTTGCTCTGAGAAGTCATATCTGTATGCCTCTCTGTCTCGACCGAAGCATCATAAAGTTTAATTTACCTGTTATTACTAACTCCCATTTCATCGGCCACAATCTTCATCAGTTCACTACCGAGTATGTCTAGTTTTTTCTGCACTTTCATCATCCGAGGTCTCTCACCAGGCGCTGTGGCTTTAACCCTGAATGTTGCACACCCTGTTTCTTTGAACTCGGCATTGGCTTTGGAACGGTCAATAGAGTGTAGTTGCAGCTCATGTAATGCTTGAAGTACTGTGTCGGACTCTAGAGACAATTCTATTGCATATTTATCGGCCAGATCCTGGTAACAAAAAAAAAAACTAATCATTCACAACTTTTAGCCCCCGACGATGGGTGTTTTAAGTATGTCGTGTCTGTCTGTGGCATCGTACTTAGCTTCTAAACGAATGGACCAATTTTGATTTGTTTTTTTTAAAGCTGACGTGATCAGGATGGTTCTTAGCTATAATTTATGAAGATCAGTTCAGGCGTTTGATGACTATCAGCTTATTTCGTACATGACAAAAGGGTTTTACTAAGTTTCACAGATCCGATTGATTTGAAATTCGGTTTACTGTTACTTTGGTGGTATTCCCAAGACACGCTAGCATTGAGCTGATCCTGAAACATCAAACAGTCTGCAGGGTGCTCTATTGTTCAGAAACTTCCAATAGATATAGCGTGTTTCGGCTCATAAGAATAGTCTCAATGAGATGGTGTTAGATAGATGATTAATGAGGCCCGGGGGTTATTTTTTTTTTACTTTTTATTTTATACAAAGCACACCTAGTGACTCAACTGGTATGTCTATGCAAACGATAGAACACAAGCTCGCCTCTTAATTGGGGCACTCACAGGGCATTTCGCTACTAACCACATGCTACACAAAATGCAACTCTCTGCAACACAACTTTGTCGAGCATGTGGCGAATGTCAGGAATCTATGACGCATCTCTTATGTCATTGTGATGCCCTGACTAGAACCAGAATGAGCCTTCTGGGAGTGGCATATCCAAAACCAGAAGACTACAGGCTCTTTCTGCCTAAAGATATAGTAAGGCTAATGGCAACTATATTCTGGACACAGGAAGAGTAAACGCAGGGAAGGCACAAAAGATCCCAATGGGTTGAAGTGCACTGTGACTTAGTCATGGCCCCATAATAAGATAAGATAAGATAGTGACTCAACAACACCTGATAACAAAAGCTATAAGAAGGGTTCATAGAGACAGCCAGTGAAGCATGAACTAGTTATTCTGGCCATGCCGGCACATAAGGTGCCTTTTCACAATCTACTAATCTAGGAACCTAACATGTTATTGGCACGAAAGAAGGAACATATGTGCATGAGTGCCTGTTTTGGATATGAGAAAGTAACGAGTTACCAAATTTCTTTGTGCGTGCCATTAAGTTGGGATAGGAAATTGATGACTCCGACGGTCTGAAGACCTGGAAGCATGCTCCTGAGTAGGAAAGTTGTAAGAAGATCGAAAAGCTTTTCAGAGCACACACCATGATATACATATAGATGGCGTTAACACAATTGAATTGTAGCGGCTCAAAGGTCGAATAAACATTTAATAAAGTCATGAATTTGAAAGTAACAATAATTTTCAAGGAAGACTATGTCAGGCCAGGTATACAGGCCTCCTCCAACAATAAATTTCTCTCTTTGTCTACAGAAGTGGGGACAAGACAAGGTTATGCCGAATATTCATGTCGGACCTATACCAGTTACAGTTGGGAATTCTGTTCTCGAAGTTGTTGACGAGTACCTACGTTTACCCCAGACAAATGGTGCAGCTGGGTAGGTTAGTAGGAGCTAACGTCCACCCTACAATGTCGAAATATTCTATTTCAACATCCGAAACGAGTATTTTTACAAACAGACGTTAGCTCATAAACGCAAATACAGATAGACTAGAAGAATTTCACAGGGATATCCCAAGTCCTGGGTGGCTCAGTGGTCAGAGCAGTCGCCCGGATTGCGAAAGGTCGCGGGTTCGATTCCTGCCTCAGGACGTAAAATTTTTCTAGTTTTATTAAATTTTAATTACTAAATAAATATACTTTTAAGGATGGGCTGCTTAACAACAGAACTATTTTGGCATTAAATGAATTATCGTATTTAAACGATGAAAATATGATATATTTGTAAAACATTTGTGTAAATATTAGGTTTACAGACCTGACATCATACTAGAGAATAATTTAAGGAACCATGTCTACACAACTTATTACTTAGTCATGCTGTGGATTATTATGTATTAGGATAGTTTAAGTTTTTAAGCCACAAAATTAAATAAGGATGTTGCCTATGTTTGAACATGGTGCTATTTTTAAAACTTTTGAAAATATACACTATTTTTAACCGTAAAACTAACTCAAACTTAAAAGTTATGAAATATATTTGATATGTATGGTTTAGAAAAATAATAAAAATGATTTTGATCACCGATTTTTCCAGAATTTATAAAAAATGTTGATGGTATTAGATTCCTCACATCAATTAAAACAACTATTATCATGACAACTTTGGAAAAGTACATAATAATAACATATTAGAGTTATTATTGATTTCGTCAACATGCACATTTTGTTGTAATAGTGGACAAACTACAGTGGCATCACCTGTTCCGTAAAGTTTCTATGGAGCGTTTTTGGATGATGCACTGCTACACATCAAACATACCACTGTATCTGTGGAACTATTGATCTTAAACATACTGTTTCTTTTGTAATATTATTTTATGAGATAAACTTCTTATTTTTGAAATAAAAAAAAGTTGTCAACTACCCTATTCTAGATACAATGGGTTTTTAATTGTTTAATGCTCTCACACTTAACCATTACCTTATATGGCTTAACAAATTAATTTTCATTTTTGTTAATGCTCGATCCACACAATTTTTTATAACTCAACCACATAACATATGGGTTGATGGCATATTTAAATTGAACGAAGTTTTGTTTGTTGTTAATTAATTTGTCAAGCAGTTTTACACCTCTGGAGGTCTCACAAATATTAAAAACTAATTGTATCTGGATTCTGTGGCTTAACGGTTACTAACCTATGAAGTACCAACAAACTTGACACAAGAGATATTAAATTTTTGAGTGGATATGGCAGGTCTGTAGGAGTTTTCCTACATCAGTTGTTTGTCTATTGTTGCACCACCGTTTTACTTGCAACATCCTTTAGCAGTTGCTAGGCAAATCTGTCAAAAGGCACCCGACATGCACGCATGATATTTATGTTAAAAATTACTTTGCAAGCTATTGCTATATGCAGTGATAATATGCTTTTAATAGTTTTGTCTCGGCAGTCAAACAAAAACATATTACTTAGGTTTTTAATTATTAAATTCTGTATTTTTAAACATTTGTATTCCGTTTATTTGTATGTATTTAGGTATTTATTCTATTGAACGATACATTTTGTGTTCGTTTAGATATATTTCAACGAAATGCAATAGCTATAAGTGGAAACTTTGTTGGCATTTTGTTTAGTTTAAATGCGTAATTTTTTGTGTGTTATTGTATTGCTGTATGTTTCCCTTAAATAAATAAATGATATAATGATTGCTGGTCAGTTCTGATTAAAGCCGACTAAATAGTTATTGGTGATTTTCATTCCACCTATCATAGGTATTTTTGACCTTTAACATTGAAAACACCAAAAGTTCAGCTATCACATAACTATCAGGTTACAATACCTTTTTATTCGAGGAGAGATCTGTTTACAGGCCTGCCCAACCCTGGCAAGGCCACAGGATACCTATATTACATGGGTTTTTTACAACCTGTTGCTTATAATACCAAGTGCAAGTGAGTCTGCATGTAATCTCAAGAAATGGAAAATACTTGGTGTCATAGAAAATGGATATACTAAATTGAGGACTACAATACAAGATAGTTCGGTAATCAAAGAATCTTCATAGTTGTATTAAGAAACTTGGAAGAGCAACCATTTAAACTTTTGAGAAGAATAAATTCCTCTATATCTAGGTATTATTCTCTGCATGATATTTCCTCATGATTTTCTCCTTAGTATGAAGACCAGTGCCCAGTTGTGGGATGTGCATTAGCTGGTTTTTAAGCTGGCATTAAGTTTTTTACTGATTAAGGTGTCATTCATTCAAATAAAAATTTTACTGCGCTAAGTACAATGTTATATATTTTCAGCTTTATTTGTTAACATATAAATTACAAACACTATTCTATTAAAGCATAACAAAGAATTCAGGTTTTATTTATCTACGTCATTTTTCATTTAACGGAACAGATATAGGGTCTCCTTTGAGCCATTTCAAAAGTATTTAGGATTTATTTAATGTGTGAAATTTAAACTAACCTGTAGATCCTTAGATACTCCGTTGTCTGGTAGGACATATGGAGGCTCCCAAAGTTTGATTTTGCCTTCGTTTAGTTTTCCACGCAATTTTAAAAGCAAATCTTCGTGTTGCAAGTTTGCGTCCATGATGAAATACTATCGTTATTCGTTGAATGACATGAGAGTGATTGGCAAAATATCAAAATTTTGCGCTACAGCAAAAGCAATCAAAACAATGATTTTCGTTCTGTGATGTGTGTGACGTCACTTCTGTCAGTGTCATCTGTCATGTCAGCTGTTTTTACTTTTTTAAATATTACCGCTGCGACTTATGGGTTTTTCAGTCATGTCATGACGCATGATATAAATTATAAAACTATGAACGTTTGTTTCTAATTTCGTTGATTTATAGTTTTTAAAATTATTCTACGTAATCTACCAGCGTGTAATGGTGCATTTTAACGAAACATGCCTAAATGAATTCTCTCGACGAACCATTTGCTTTAAAAGGGTTCTCTCGTCTAGTCACTCATAACTCATGAACGATATGTCTGCCAGCAAATTGTTCGTAGTTGCATGTAGTTGTAAGTTTCTGTCGTTCAACCGTTCTCATATGATTCGGTTGAGAAACGACTGCCGTTGCGTGTACGACTGGCCTTGAAGACCCATCCATCTCGACCTCAACACAAGTTGGGGACAAATGTATGTCTGCACCTCACATACCGCAGGAGGAGAAGCTTGGGAGGGCTAAAGAAAGGATTGCCTCCTCTGCTGCATGTCGAAGTGCCGCGGACTGAGTTATTTATCCGCAATACCCCGTACGTAAAGAATCCCGGCAACTGTCAAAAATAGTCGCCTATCCGTCTGGACTTAAGCTGACATAAAGGAGAAAGGGACGGCCAATGGGATTGAGGCGGAGTTTCAGAAGGGTAGGCGGCGGACCTCTCCCCGGGCATCAACCAAGCGGCATGCCCCAAAACCGAAAAACGGTCGTCCCGCGCGTCTCCTCCCGTGCGCAGCACCAGCTAAATCCTTGACAGTATCAGTACGGATAAGAACAAGTCCATGAGGACCAAAGAAGCACATTCGGGCATACTAGAACCTCTGGACACTGCACGCCCCGTGAAGCCGGACCAACGCAGCCGTGACCAGATAGGTCGCCATACCCCGTCCAATAGGAGATCGTAGAGGAAATAAAGCTCATGGTGCGGACTGCCATACCATACCCCAGCTCGTGTCCAGTACGCCCCTCCACCTCGAAGGACTTAAAGGCCCACCATACCACGCCCCGAAGGACCGCTGGACTCACTAGAGGTCCCCAACACTGCCGCATGCCTCTCTGCCTGGCAGAAGAAAGCAGAAAGCTGCAAACAGGGATCTAGGCCCACTACCACAAATCGGTCAATGACACTGTCTTTCTACGCTAACCCACAGCGGCCTGTTACCACCATCGGATTGATGTTTTTAGAGGTTTGCCTATAAGCACTTTTTTTTCTTTTTTTTTCTCGCTGAGGGGAAGCTCTACCAGCCTGACTCCCAACTCCCGGGGGAGCAGATGGAAGAGGTGTGGGTTGTGGGGCTCTCACCCACTAAACCCCTCAGTGATGTACCTATTTTGCTGCGGAATGACGATATTGCGGGGGCGCCAAGAGCATGTCATCCGTTATATCGTCACAAGCAGACGACCAAAGACCAAAGAGGTCAGTCCTAAACTTCGGTTGGTCCGCACGTCGGTACATTGACGACGCACGGACCGAGCTGTGCAAGCCGCACCTAGTCCCCTAACCATGCCCGGAGCCCTAATATATGCCCCATAGCAATCCGGGCGACTGCTCTCGCCCGGATTGCGAAAGGTTGCGGGTTCGATCCCCGCCTCAGGATGTGAAATTTTTCTAGTTTAGATAGATTATTATTAGTAAATAATATGTTTTTTTATATTAATCAAATAGGTATAACGATAATAAAGCGATAAGAGTACCTAGAAGTAGCAACCTTGCCAAAACTCATTTCACAGGCGATAAAACCGTTGACTGTTTAGATGTGAGTAACGACTTGTGAAAACTATTCCTTTTAATGTTTTCGTGTTGAAAGCCAAGCAAGATGTTCGCTGTTGTGTGGGTGGCGAGTGAGTCTGTTAGAATTTATTTAATAAAATTATCCAACAAACTCTTTATAACACTAAATCCAAAAGAAAAGAAACTCGAATAAACCCGTCATGAATTTATTCGAGTTTAACAAATATAAATATTAATATGAATCAAAAATAGTCTACATTTTTTGGCTAGTCCCTTGTCTTTTTTTGTAGTCAGTTTTTTGAGAGTTCATTTTGAAGTTATGTGTAATTAATTTTCGTTCAACTGTGTGAAATGCGATAAGACTATTTGTCAAAGAATATATAATTGTTGCCGCCGTCTGGTTAAATTCACCACTCAATTGGATGCCTAGGCCGTTGATTCAACACCGACATCGAGTTAAATGCCTAGGCCGATAGTTAATTATACTAGACTCATTCGTCGTTTAACAACTTGGCGTATTGAAAGCAAAGGCGGATCCAGCTTTGGTGCCAGGCGGGAGGGTCGCATAGTCGTGGTCAAGTCACAAAAAGTTATAGTCACGAAGATACGCCTTTTTTCACTGTGTGAATTTATCTAAGATTTTAGGTTAGGTTAGTAAGCTTAGGCTCTTCTAACTCGGGGTGGGGTGCTGAAGAGCCTCCCCGTGTGACGGATCCATTGCGGGATCGCTTGTCGCGTTGAATATTTTCCAGTGAGCAACCAACGTGAGGGGCGGTTCCGCTATGGCTCCGGCCGGCGCATCCAGGGCAATCGCGAGGAATCCCCATAGAGCCGTTATGATATTGGTCTTTATTGGCTAATCTCCAGACAGATGGTGGTGGTTGTGCCCTTGTGGGTTCCTGCCGGGTGGGATGAGTGTCCTGTGTTTCTTGTCCTACCTTGTGAAAGGCTCTTTTCAGGGCCAGTGGATCCGTTTGTGAGTCGGAGTATGGCTGACCTCTAAGGTTAGCGGCGGTTGGAGAACCACCCCCTATGGGGTGGGATGGTGCATGGCCTCAGTATGCACAGGCGAACCAGTCTCTAGGCTAGGTAAGGCGGGTCTTCCCTTAAACCCATTCTCCTCCGAATCCCCCCCCCCCAAAAGGTCGCGGTGGTTTGTTTGTCCTAAGTGTCCGGGTGTCATGTCCTGTCGAGGGCGAACCAGTCTTTAGGTAGTGACGGGTAGACGTTGCGACCTCCAAATTCCCACGGGTTGAATAGTTGCGATGATTTTTTTGCTCGAGTTGTCCGTCAGGGGTGGTATTCACCCATTCAACCATACGTTTCAACTCAACGTTTCGATAGATCTCCTTATCAGCGTCATATACACTAACGGGAACTATTGCACTAAAATATAACTATAGAGTACTGTACTTCGTACAATTATTAACTAAGAGTAGAATTGGTATGCATTCAAAAAAATACTGTAGCCACCTGTTGTTGACTTGCATGACTTGCTGAACTATATTAAGTATTTAATGTCGCTAGTCGCCAATAGATGGCGTCACAATGTCAATTATGTCAAATAATACACAGGGCATAATAAGTTGATTCTCTTCGCCATCAACACCCAGATTCCTCAATCACAGACGAACCGGCTTATCTTACCTGCAACTTCCAAAACACAATGGCGGCAGGTTTAGATAAGATGGTGGCCAGGCGGACCTAGAAAAAGCCCTACTACCAAGCAAACCGAACAGACAATTCCTGGCCCACGGGAATTGAACCCTGAACGGTCGTCATAAATATCGTTCTAAGATCGTTACATTATTTCCATACTAGTTGGCCGCTCACGGCTTCGACTGCGTGAAAGTTGGCTAAAGGGCCAAAAGATATAGCCTGTGTCGTTCTCCGAATGTAGTATATCACCATACGAAACTTACTCTAAGTCACAGATAGTCTGAGCTACTTTTTTTATTACAATACCAGTTTCCGGTCTCGACTTCGTCTGCTTTATCTCATGGAAACGCAATCCCAATAGAAAAAGTTTTCTGTTTTGATCCTGTGTGCCTAATTTCAGCCGAATCTGTACTGCCGTTCTGGCGTGTACCTATCAAACATCAAAACTTTGACATTTCTGATATTAGTATGATAGAAAAGTAGGATTAGTTAGTATGGATTTATATGAATCATTGTTGCGTTGGGCTGAAGGCCACAATGTTGCTGCTCGATGAGTCCGGGAAGTTTTTCAAGAAAATTCTCGCTTTCCAGATCACCGAGAACCTCGAGAGCTGGGGGCCAGATTTGGCAAACTGCCAATTGAACTTCCGCACTCAAAAGGTATACTGAGGCGGCCATAGCACGCGGGGAGGCTGTGATCGTGGTGTCTCTTGACATCACAAACGCGTTTAACAGCCTTCCTCACGAGTGCATACAAAAGGTACTTAAATTCCAACCAGTGGTAGCGCCTTTCTAGCTCCACGTCTTCGTGGGAGACCACCATCGTGAGAGACAGGTCCTCTACGAAGAGCAGCGGGCCGATGGCGGCAGTTGTGCCCCAGGGTTCCGTACTAGGACTCCGTACATCTGCTTTGCGGATGATACACTGGTCGCGGTAAGGGCGCGCAAATGGGAGTAGGTGGTCCACCTTGTGACGGTTGGCACGACCGTGGCTGTCCGGCGCATTCTACTTCTGGCGCTGGAAGTGGCTCTCACCAAAACGAGAACCATGTCCTTTCATGCCCCGAGACACAGGACCCCACCGGGGCTTGAGGTCCTAGTGGAGTGGGTCCGGATTCCCGTCGAGGTTAACCTTAAGTACCTAACGATCAAAGCGATCCGTCCGGTGTTGGAGGATTAGGCTGGGCGCCGGGTGGGCAGGATACTGGATGATCGAAGTGATCCGTCCGGTGCTGGAGGAGTAGACTGGGCAGCCTCACCTTCCGCATAGTACAGGTACTGACCGGACATGATTGCTTCGGTCACTACCTGTACCATATCGCCCGTAGATGATACGGCCGAGCACAGCCTTGTGGAGTAACCGGCCTGGCGACGCAAGCGCCGCGATATTCGTATGGCCCTCGGCGGCGGCCACGTCTTGATGCCAACCATGGTAAGACGCATGGTGTGGCAGGTTGTCGCCTATGCTCACGCAAAAGGCGGCAGTGGAGAGTGTACTGCAGGACGCACCTCAGATTTTGCACACGTAGATTTAATGCATATTATTGTAACGAGCATTTATAGTATTAACTAAGTTTTGTAGGATTTAACATCTTTTATTTGTGTCTCCCGGGTGCACACATTACAAGAGGGAGCGTGAGGAAAATCCTCTACTGCCCGTCTCTGGCATAGACGGATGGGTGTGAGGACACGGGCGGTGAACCCCCGTCTTCCTACGCCCTAAGCGCGGATCCCACGCACGCATTGCACAAGCCGTCACGGCTGGGATTGCCCTAGTGACTCTGGTTAATCTCCATCAGCGCGAAACCTGTCCGTAAGGCCAGGTGGCCTGGGGGCAGGCTTGTGAAATTGCTTCGGCAGACCCCAGACCATCGTCACGAAGGGCAGAGGAGTTACCAGGGAGTTTTGTGGGTATTCCTAGTGCCGTTACAGGCCATTGGGCTACTCCTTCACCCGCTCTTCGCTTAGCCAGCGGTGAATAGGTCTGTAAGAGGATTTTTCTCCAAAAAAAAGGTACTAATAAAGTATCTTATCCATTGCCGTCACAAAATATGATAAAAAAAGTAAAGTGAGTATGTATACTGAGTGTATTTAGTAGCAGAAAAAACTCGATGAACGTCACTTTAGCTGCTAAACCAAATTAGCGAATAGCTTTAGTTAAGCCCGCGTAAAAGCATGAGCTTTTAATACCGTTAAATTGACCATTTTTGCTGTCGTACAGAGGACAAAATAATAAAAGTTTTCTCATCAACAGTGACAGCTGAATAAAATGTTCTTATCAACACTTACTGTATTTTATGTATCCACATAAACCTACAATACATTTTTCATATAATCAGCTCAAAGTCAAACATTATTATGTAATTTTTGACTATAAATAAAAAATAAACAAAAATACCCCATTTTATTAGGTGGTAGGCCCGCCTTTAGGGTCGTCTGGGTAGGTACCACCGCCTTTCTTATTTCAACCGTGAAACAGTTCGCTGTTTTTCGGATCAAAAGGAAAGGTAGCTAGTGTCTGATTATACTGCGCATGGATGGCATTTCATCTTAGCCCTCAGGATGACAACACACCTGCAATATCACGTGATTTTTCCTTGTTATATTACAGGTGTCTATAGGCGGCGATAACCGCTTACCGCCAGGTGGGCTGTCAGCTTGTTTGTCATCTAGTTGTATAAAAAAATACCCGATTTGCAAGAAAGAACTGAATTAATTGTAAATTAAAAAAAATGCATCAAATGAATTAGAAATCAGTCAAAACGCATCTATGTTGAATTCAATTCCCAGTTGTTTTTTTAGGTTTCAGTACCAAATTCTGTTTTTAGCCCCCGACGAAAAAAGAGGGTTGTTATATATACTGTCACTTCGGTGGCATTCTCATGACATACTAACCTTGAGCTTATTCTATACCATCAAAAAGTCTGCGTGTTGTTTTATTCTTCAGAAACTTACAACAAATATAGCGTGTTTCAATGAGATGGTGTTAGATAGATGATTAATGAGGCTACTTAAAATTTTTAATTTCATATTTTAGATAGTTATCTAACTACATTGAATGCATCGCGATCAAAATATCTCTTTTTAAAGCAAAAAGTTCTCCGATCGTGTGAATCCAATATCTACCTAAAAATGGATACGTTTTATTTAGTCTGCCCGCTTTTTTGCTGTCCCTGCGAATTCCAGGAAAAGTATAACACTTTTCCTGACAGTAAAAACCACGATATTGGAATAAAACTAGTTGTACAGTTTCAGCTTCGTAGCATTTAGTATCTCTATTTAAAAAATAAAAATTCGTAATAGGTTTCTAATAAAAATATGAAATTCATTTTAGGTTTTTAAAAATACCGGTGTGAAGAGTGATTATGAATATACCTACAAGTGCCACATTTATGATCTGTAGGTATATTAAACACAGCTGTAGGGATAGGAAACCCATGTAAAGAAAAAGGAAAGAAACTCTTGTAGTCTAAGTTTGTTTGTATACGACATCTCTGATGTTATTGTTTATGATTTTGTTACACTCCACACCTATACGCCAATAACCTCACAACCATCTAAAGATCTGATCAATACAAACAAATTTTACTAAGGAAACAACTCCGAAATCGTGTAAAAAAAAACAGCTGTTGTATATCTAGTTAAAAAATAACCCTATAGTTTTTAAATAAACCTGTACCTATATCATCATCTATTTATCAAACCGCGTAAGACCTCCAGAGATCTTATGACGTTTAAAGGGTGCTGTCCACGGGTACAATAAACGGTATAGTAGCACAGTAGAGTACTATCTATACTATAACTATATTAATGCTGTTCCGATGGACCAATAACAAAACCAATGGCATGTCCATTGGTTTCAAAAACATCTTATCCATTTGATAATGTCATGACATTTGTAGGAAATAAAATAACGTTGGCTGCATTATTTCCTAGAAATGTCAAGAAATTATCAAGTGAATAAGATGTCTTTAAAAGTGGCAAACCATTTCTATGAACTAATATAGCCCATGTTTTAATTTACTGTCGTATTGACGGCACCATTCTGTATACCTATAGTCTATGGGGTTGAGCGTCTGATTTCGATAACGATAACTTTCGCCTTGGTTGATATCTGGATAGGTCAATCAAAATTTATAATCTCCCTTCTCCTCCTCCGTGCTTCGGAAGAACCGTTGAGCCATTGGTCCCGGTAAGTGCAACCTACCAACCCACATTGGGCCAATGTAGTAGTGTTATGGCCCAAACTCCTCATGTGTCCACCACACTGTCACTCTGTGTTTACTGTCTCCACCTCAACATCACGCACAAAGAAAGGAGAATTAAAACGATTCCATACAAATCTGGGCCAAGAATATAACGATATGAAAATAGTGCCAAATAAATGGTTATAACATAAGATCCGTACTCTGAAAATTTTGTAATTTTTGCCAATCTGAAACCGGAGATATTGGAGGTTTAGTGAAAGTGCGGTTATGTTGCAATCTTTATCTGGTGTACGAATTTAAGTAAGCCTTTCCACCTGTTAGACTTGACGTTGATCGCTGTAGAAACGGCGCAATCGATGTGCCTCTTGCATAGGCCCTCAGGTTCAAATTGGGATAAAAAGCAATGCGATCGCTTAAAAATTCAGATTTGTTTAAGTACAACTCTATTCTATTATATTTTTAATTAATGGCTCTTTAGCGACCCTATTGGTTACGCCTTTTGCCAAGAATAAGAATAAGAATAAGAACATTTTATTGTATAACTGTTACAAATTATTATAGTACTAGATTTTATTGCACACAATGAGTAAAAACAGTTACCCTTATCGGGCATACAATAATTAGATAAACTGATAATGTAGGCAATCTGATTTTAATAATATTACAATTCATGGTACTTAGTCAATATATAAAAAATAAATTAAATCTATGGTCATTGTTATATTCATTTGTATCACCTTTTGGGCCGGCAAGGTGGAGGCGGCTAGAGCAGTGTCAAACCTTCACTAGCTGTCTTCGCATATGGACTCTTCTTATCGCTACACATCAGGTGGTGTTGAGTCATTTGTCGTGGTTTGTATAAAAAAATGAGTTTAACCAATATAGGAAGGCCTGTGCCCAGCAGTTGGTCGTATATTATATAAACGGGTGATGATGATTGTTTTAACCGTTGTAACTCTGTTTTGTGTGCCAATAAATAAATAATTAAAAACATATAAAGAGTATTGGTAAAGTACTATTTTTGGCAATGGTAGAGTACTCGAAACTAGTAATTCATATTCTTTATTGCATCATGTTGTAATAAAAGGTTTAAAAGTTATGTCATTAGTACAGAACATAAACCCAGCAAGGGCATTGCAAATTTTATACTTAAATCTAGTTACAATAAAATTATATCTTGAGATCAATTTTAATTATTAGGAATATAGGTTCTACGTCTTATTTTCAAAAAATTCTTTAAAATCATAAAAACAGTTTTGAATAAGATACCTACTGTTTTAAAATTTTAAAAAATAAAGTATCTTTTTATATATTTTTATATTAAATGGTATTTTATTATATATTTTTATCGACATATGATGTGTCCCTGAGCTAACTAAGTGTAAGTTGGTAAGGCCAATTTATTTTTATTTCTGTGTATGCGTCTGAAAATCTCTGGACGGTTTGTAAAGATGCTTATTTCTGCGTACCAGTTTACAAATTTCGAATATGTATAAAGAAGCAAGTGTAAGTATTATGTGCTGAATAAAATACGGTGTGCAACTTTCTGTGTCTGCTATATTTACCAAAATTCGGATGCATCTTTTTTTGTAAAATGAATAGCTTATTTACATCAGTGATGTTACTCCATAATATAACGCCATAGCTTAACCAGGCGTTAGCATACGCATAATAAGCATTCTTCGCAGTTTTTAAATCTGTGCATTTTTTAAACTTCTTATGCTTTTCTTTCAACGTGTGGTTTCCAACTCACGCTTGAATCAATTTCTATTACTAACAGTGTACACGTGCTCACTAGCTCCATATTATTATTTTGAAATAAAAACTTGTCTTCTAATAGTTTTTTCTGCCTTGGTTTAAATTGCATTAATTTTGTTTTAAGTAAGTTAATTTCTAAATAATGATCTTTTCACCAATCTGTTATTTGACTGAGAATGGAATTAAGTTTTTCTTGCAAATCTTGACTATTAATAGACGGGAATACAATTGATATATCATCAACTTAAAATATACTTTTTTCCTTAATACAGATTGATATGTCATTTATGTAAATTAAGAATAAAATACACCCCAATATGCTACCCTGGGGGATTGAACTTTCTACTTTTTTTTTGCGATATTATGCTAGTAATTATGTTATTTTTATTTTCAATACCGTAATGTTCTACCTGTACAAATTGTGCCCTATGTTTCAAGTAAGATTCTAACCAACGATATGCGTCACCTCTTACTCCTATTCCATGCAATTTTGAAAGAAGGATTTTATGAGATACTCGATCATAAGCTTTGCTTATGTCTAGCATAATTCCTATGGCATATTTCTGATCATTCATTATTTTGTAAATTTCGTGCGTATAATTATGTAGAGCTGTTATTGTGGACCTACCTTTTCGAAATGCGTTTTAATAGTAGAGCTTTAATAGCTGATCACTTTATCGATTACTCTAGCCGTGTACAGCATTTTTTGTGTTTGATTTACTAGACTTTTACTAGACTTTTAAGCCAGTAATTCCAGACACCATTAGATTTTAATTGTAATAAGACCCTCGGGGGTAGGCTTGACAAATTATGATCTTGTCTTATGGATACTAGAAAACGGAGAAATATACATAACAATATTATATATATATGAATATCATAAATACACATTTAAAAAGTAGTAACTTAATTAGTGAACAAATATCCGTACCTACTCATCATACAAACACAAACATTTGTAAATAAATACACCGCAAACTTCATTAGTGTTATTGACACAGATTAAGTATTAATGACTCGTCTTCTTCATTACATAACGCTGATATCGAGTTAAATTCTTAATTAATTGCTAAATTCAAAATTCAACTCTTTAGGTGAGAGCTGTTGAAATCATGTAAATATTATCTTCCCTTATTACGGTTGTACAAGGCCGTACAAAATATTACACTCGGTATTCCCCTTGTATAGACTCAGCATAAATTCGAATGGGCACATAGGACTAGCTGATTCATGCCTTGCAAAGATTTCTTGTCTTTAGCTTGCAGTAATTTAAGTTGTACCAAACTTTTCAGACTGCTTCTCAGTTTTAGGTATCGACAAATTCCTGATTATTTATCTCAAAACTTTTTCCATTTGGCAGTTATTTTTGTAAAATTTCTTTTAATATGATAAATAGTACTGGGTAGAGTATTGATGTCGATGACTCTGATGTTGTGAGTAATCTTATTCTACTATGCTATCTACATTTCAAGAGAAACTAAAGCACTTTTCCCCTTTCCCTAGACCACTACAGAAACACCCCACTTAAAATGTTAGAATACTACTTAGATAAATAGAGAAATAAAGCGGTGGTCCCAAAGGCTGATACTCTAAGTCTTTGTGAGCAGTTCACCAGATTATCAATCCACGATATTCGTAATTTATCAGATTTTTAACTTGGAATTTTCTTTACCTACTTAGATCCTTAATTCACCAGATTCTAAGTAATGGAATATAGTGATAAGTGTTTGTGATCAACATTTGACTGTAGATGAGCATGATGCAAATTGAGATACTTTGAGTTTTTACTAACCCAGCGTTTTCACTACTAATATCATAAAGAGTAAAACTTTGCAAGTAATGTAGGAGGTAATCTCTGAAACCAACTTCTCACGCGGGCGAATTCGTGCGCACAACCTAGAGTTTGTTTAAACTCCACGCCAGAAAATGGATTTTGGCGTCCAAAGATCTATTAAGTTATTTAAAGGTCCGCGAAGGTGGCTGCGGAGGAGGGACATAAAGTTTCAAGGGGTCAAAGTTCAAAATGAAAAAGGTTGTCTTAAATACTTTACAAGCCTGACTTACAAGATCCTATAAGGTCTTCGATTTCCATTTTCACTGACCATGTTAAACATCACGCACAGAGAAGTTTATTAATTCGTTTCTTTGTCGTAATTCCAAAACTTGAAATTCTTTGCCAGCACATATTATCTTCCCTTCCTCTAGAATGGGTTTCTTCAAAAGTGGCGTGAAAAGGTTGAGATATGCTAGTCGAGGGTGTTGTAGGGGATGTAATTAAACCATCTTTATGTAGTTAACGAGTGTATTGTCTGAACTGTCGTTAGAGAGTGGAAAGACAGAACGCATACTTAATACCTATGTTATATTAGTACTAATTTGGGTCAACCAATACACGTCACTATGTTGCAGCGCGTAACGCTTAGTTGCGGTGTGAGTTAGAGTTTAGGCATATACTATAAGGTACCTTTTGGGCTGGCAAGGTGGAGGTGGCAGGTGGCTAGAACATTGTGTTTCAAGCTGCACTTGCTGTCTTCGCATAAGACTCTTTTTACCGCTTCACCTTTTGATGCAAAAAGCAAATATTTTAACAAAACTTTGCGTTGTATTCGTATGCTATAAATATTTATGTATTATAAAGTCTGTTTAACTAATCTACATTCACATGTAATAATGTATTTATTGATTATTTAAATGTATTTATAAAATGTAAGTATTGATAAGACATTTTGTGAAAATAAACCTGTCTTGTATTTTAAATTATTAATTAACGTAAACTTACCTTAGCTTTATTTTGCTGTGCCCGACAGGGTCCATAATAATGTCTAAATATATTAGCTCTAAATAATTTTTGTAGGTGCTGTAGCCGGGTAAAATTCGCATTACCAATTTGTTATGTTTGTATGCATGCTCGCTTAGTTGAGTAACACGCCTGTAATATTTTTTATGAAAATAAAGACATTTTAAAAACAAACGAAACAAACCGCTTCAACGGTGGTGTTGACATATTTGCCCTGTTTTGAAAAAAATATATATTAACCTCCAATGCCTTGCTGGTTCTGATTCTTTATACGATTTATTCATAGCTGTGCTCCTGACGCTCCACTCCACAAACTCCTACATACTTCTAACCGCTAATTTGGATGATGTACAAGCTATAGCGAAGCAGCTAGTAGAGTCTTCTATCGTTGATCAGATCAAGAATATCTGGCGTCGAGCTTCCAGCCAGTTCAGTCAATATGTTGACAAAAATGGAGTCCAGAACAGAGCCAACGTTGAAGACATTTACAATAGTAAGTGAGAATGAAGTGGAGGAGCTCTTGGCTTTCCGCATTCATTTTGTGTGATTTTGTGGGTAATCCTATTAACGCTAGTCATATAAACAACGACTGGCAAGCCAAGTGGTTTGTACCCCTTGCTATACAGCCTACTTGGTCAGAAGTCCCGGGTTCGAATCTCAGCAGGAGCAAATGTTTGTATAATGAGTAAGATAAGATAAGATAAGATAAGTTTTTTATTTGCTAAACATGTGTATACATAAAATGCAGTTGTTACAATAGATAATGTCCAACATGTTTGACCTCAATGGCATGCAAATTTGTGTAGAACGAATAAAACATCGTTCCGAAAAAGACCGTCAGTCTAAGAACATAATTAAACAAAAAAAAACATATTCTAATGGTATAGTAATTCGAATTCAAAATTGGATATTAAATAGCTACATGTCAAAATGAAATTGCAGTACATAATCATAAAATGTCATAATTAGAAGTCTTAAATTACATTAAATTTTAATAAATTGTCACATTAAATAGATAATAAAAATGAATACATCATTACATTAATTTATCAACTAAAAAGTCATTTACATTATAATAGCATTTCTCAGCTAAAAAATCTTTCAATCTCTTTTTAAATACATTTAAATTGAGTTCCTTAATGCTCTTGGGTAACTTATTATATATGGCCGGTCCCATCACGAAAATGCTCCTTTGCATTAGTTTTGTATTTACTCTGGTCACACATTTTTTTTTTTTTTTTTTTTTATTGTTTTACAAAAAATCCACAGCACTTAAAGATAATAGGTACATCACAATATTATTAAACATATTGCCAATTATAGATTTTCATTATTTAGACAATTAAATTACAGTAGTTAAACAATCTCGATCTTCTTGGTATTAAAGAGAAAAACTCAAAAAAAATCAATTTATTTTAAGAATCCATTAGCCATAAAAAGTTTTGGAAATATTTCTATTGAGATAATTATGCCCATTGCGTATCGTATGTGTATGTGAGTGCTTGACTGTACTTACATAATCGATCATTGTCTCTTCTATTGCGATGAACTACCTCCGATTTTTTTTGGAACAGACCTGGATTAGTTTTGACAAATACGGATACCTCAAATATATAAATTGATGGAAGAGTAAGCAATTTATATTCTCTGAAGAATGGTTCACAGCTTTCAATGGGTCTCAAACCAAACATTGCCCGAATACATCGCTTTTGGCTTTTAAAGGCCGTCTCCTTATCAACAGAGTTCCCCCAAAAAATTATGCCATACCTTAGTCTAGAAACTGCCATACCATGATAGGCGGTTATAAGAGCATCGGTGCTTAATACAGGTGCCAGTTTATATAGTGCATATGAGGATACACTAATTTTTTTCGACAGGGTATCTATGTGTGCTTTCCAATTTAACTTTCCATCTATGGTTAGACCCAGAAATGTTGTGTTAACTATTTCGTCAATTTTTTGGTGACCGTAGTTAATATTCATATTATTATTGGGCATGAGCATTTTCTGACTAAAGTGCATTATCTTTGTCTTACTTATATTCATTTTTAGGTTATTATTATTTAGCCAGGTTATTATATTTTTTAAGGCCATATTAATATTATTTTCATAATTTAATTTAATTTTACATTCAATAATAACGGTACTATCATCTGCAAAAAGTGACATCGGATGATTTACAGCTTTTACCAAGTCATTAATATATATAATAAATAGCAAAGGTCCTATTACACTGCCTTGGGGAACACCGTATTTTATTATTCTTTCATGGGATTTATATTTCAATTCAGTTTTTGATTCAACACATATATTTGAAATTTCAACATATTGCTTTCTGTTTGATAAGTATGTTCTTAGAAGCTTATGAACATTTCCTCGAAATCCATAAGAATCAAGTTTATTCAGAAGAGTGTTATGATCCACATAGTCAAACGCCTGTGTCATATCACAATAAATTGCACAGACTGGTATCGTTTTGTCTACCTTGTTCATTACTATATTTAAGTAATCATATATAGCTAAGTTAATTGTTTTTCCTTTTCTAAATCCTTTTTGCTCCTTGGCTAGGATATTAAATTTTTCTATATATTTATACATTTCACCGTATATGTACTTCTCATAAATTTTAGAGAAAACTGGTATGAGAGATATCGGTCTATAGCACTCCATCAGCTTTCTATTGCCTTTTTTAAATAAAGGTTTCACGACTGTTATTTTCAATTTATCCGGATATATCCCAGCAGCTATAGCTAGATTTAGGATTTGCGTTAAATGTGTACATATGTTTACGGCTACGTATTTAATTACTTTAGTGGAGATACGAGCATTTGTTCACGAGTCATGGATGTTTATACAGGGTGGTGCCTTTAATACGACAATAAATTGAAACCTACGCTAAATTTGTCCATAGAAATCGTTTGCCACTTTTAAACACATTTAATTCATTTGATAATTTCAGGAATTTGAATGAAATAATACAACATTAGCTGCATTATTTAATAGAAATGTCATTAAATCATCAAATGAATAAGATGTTTTTAAAAGTGGTAAACCATTTCTACAATTTTATATTGCCCATGTTTTAATTGCACCACATGCCCGACAATGTAGCGCGGGGGAAATTTGCATTTTGTGTAGCCAGTGGTTAGTGGCAAAATGTCCTGTGAGTGCTCCAGTCAGGAAGTTGATGATGATTAATAGTATTATACATTAACAAATTACAAGAATTTTTATAATCAATAAAAATCTATGCTTCTACGTTACGTAGCCATTTATCAGATTTAGATCAGATATAAAGGTTACGATAGCCGCTTACCACAAATATCATAAAATATTCGATCAAGACTACAGCAGCTGCTATTTCATTTAAGTCACTACAAACTCATTTCTTTGTCCTATTTCCAAAACTTAGATTTTTTGCCAGCACACCTCTTTCCTATAACATGGGTTCCTGAAAAACCACCAAAATATAGACTGGCAAGGTGGAGGCGGCAGAATAGTAACTGTACTTACTGTCTTGGCATATCGATCTTTCTACCACATCACATCAGGTGATGTTGAGTCATTTCCCGTGCTTTGTATAAAAAAGCTATCATCATCATCATCACCTCATTTGAGACATAACACCACCACGCTGGCCCAATGCGGTTTGGTGGGTTAAAGCGGTTGCAGTAACAACCGGGACCAACGGCTTAACGTGCCTTCCGCAGCACGGAGGAGCTCGAGATACAAACTTTGACCCATTTTTTTGACCTATCCCAGGATCGACCATGACGAAAGTTGCTTTGTTTTTCGTATCGATACCAGAGCGCTCAAACCAATACGCTACCGAGCTCCGCCTTAAAAAGCTATAGTTGCATACAAGCATTGGAATTTAACCTAATTCACTTACAGGTGTCGAGGAAGGTAATGCAAGAGAAAATTCAGTGATCAACGGTCATGGGTACCTCAGCGATGAGAACCGTGTGGAGAGACGTAGCCAGGTCAACGAGGACGCGCAGGAACTGAACAAGAACGCCAGTTTCTACCTGTCCTCTATCAAGAAGATCATGGACGGAATATAGTTGCTGACTCAATAAATAGTTAGATTTTTTTGGTATCAAGTCTTGATTTCCATCACCTTTTAAAAGTTAATGTCATGGCTATTATAGTACATTATCAGATGCAGGGTAAGTATTTTGATTTATTACCTATTAGTGCCACGCAGACGGAGCACCGTCTGCTTGGCTGTAAGTTCTCGCGCCAAAACATAACCTATATACTTTCTCAAGATGTAAAGAGAATGACAACTCACCTGCAATGATGAAATGCCTTCCATGCCTACCATTCCCTTCAATCTGAATAATAGCGAACTTTTTTGGTTGAAATAGGAATGGCCCACCGCCTTTCCTATTTTAACCAAAACAGTTCGCTATTTACCTAAGCCTACCTAGATGAACCTACATACGGGCCTGCTACTTAGTTTAGCGCTTCAATTACATTAGGTAAATTCAGCAGAGTAATGCGTGTGCGGTCAGCGTTGACGACTCAAATTACCGCCATTAGTATTGCTGCTATATCTGTACACATAATTTTGGTTTGGCTCTATACATAGGCTGTCTGAACTAGTTTAAAGCTATTAAAGTGGTTGTACTTACATATCAAATGGCTTTTTTCCAAACGATAAGGGTGGCAATCAGGCGTTCAGCCCGCGGTTACCGTAGCCTATACCCGCTCGTAGCACCTTGGGCATTACTCACGCGTCGTTACGTAGCCTATGGATGCTCGCAGAACCTTGAACATTACTCACGCGTTGTTACTGTTGCCTACAGATGCTCGTAGCACCTTGGACACTACTCAAGCGTTGTCACCGTAGCCTATAGACACTCGTAGCACCTTGGGCACTACTCACGCGTTGATACCGTAGCCTATAGACACTTGTAGCACCTTGGACACTACTTAGAACCTTGAAATTTACTCACGCGTTGTTATCGTAGCCTATAGACACTTGTAGCACCTTGGGCATTACTCACGCGTTGTTACGTAGCCTATAGACGCTCGTAGCACATAAGGTACTGCTCACGTGTTGTCACCGTAGCCTATAGACACTAGTAGCACCTTGGACACTACTCACGCGATGTCACCGTAGTAGTCTATAGACGTTCGTAGCACTTTGGACACTACTCACGCGTTGTCACCGTAGCCTATAGACACTCGTAGCACCTTGGGCACTACTCACGCGTTGATACCGTAGCCTATAGACACTTGTAGCACCTTGGACACTACTTAGAACCTTGAAATTTTCTCACGCGTTGTTATCGTAGCCTATAGACACTTGTAGCACCTTGGACATTACTCACGCGTTGGTACGTAGACTATAGACGCTCGTAGTACCTTGGGCATTACTCACGCGTTGTTACGTAGCCTATAGACGCTCGTAGCACATAAGGTACTGCTCACGTGTTGTCACCGTAGCCTATAGACACTAGTAGCACCTTGGACACTACTCACGCGTTGTCACCGTAGTAGTCTATAGACGTTCGTAGCACTTTGGACACTACTCACGCGTTGTCACCGTAGCCTATAGACACTCGTAGCACCTTGGGCACTACTCACGCGTTGATACCGTAGCCTATAGACACTTGTAGCACCTTGGACACTACTTAGAACCTTGAAATTTACTCACGCGTTGTTATCGTAGCCTATAGACACTTGTAACACCTTGGACATTGCTTACGCGTTGTTACGTAGACTATAGACGCTCGAAGCACAGGACACTACTCACGCGTTGTCCCCGTAGCCTATAGATAGACGCTCGTAGCACCTTGGACACTACTCACGCGTTGTCACCGTAGTAGTCTATAGACGTTCGTAGCACTTTGGACACTACTCACGCGTTGTCACCGTAGCCTATAGACACTCGTAGCACCTTGGGCACTACTCACGCGTTGATACCGTAACCTATAGACACTTGTAGCACCTTGGACACTACTTAGAACCTTGAAATTTACTCACGCGTTGTTATCGTAGCCTATAGACACTTGTAACACCTTGGGCATTGCTTACGCGTCGTTACGTAGACTATAGACGCTCGAAGCACAGGGCACTACTCACGCGTTGTCGCCGTAGCCTATAGATAGACGCTCGTAGCACCTTGGACACTACTCACGCGTTGTCACCGTAGCCTATAGACACTCGAAGCACCTCCTCACGCGCTGCCTGCACTGTAAAAATAAAGAGAATGCGTTATCTTAACAGCATAGGAGTCGAGTCCCCTGCTCCCAAAGGCGGCGACCTTACTCACCGAAGGAACCATACTACAAAGCAGTGTTATTTAGCAGCTGTGATCTTCTGTAAGATGGAGGTGAATATCTACCACTATTCCATACCTCTGGTATATCGTTGTTATAACTAACGTACTGCGTCTTAGGCTGAACAATAACCAATCAGCTGTTCATGGCAGCGTTATCAACGCATTGATGGAATTGCGAAGGCTTATGGTATCGAACATTCTGGTTTCAGAGGTGACTCGGAAATATAACTTATAGATGTGGTTTAACTTTCTTTCTGTAAATTTTTAACCAACCTCAAAAAAAGCTCAATTAGGTTGTATGATTTTTTGTGTTTGTTGCCTGAGAAAACACCCTAATTGCATAACCCTATTTGGAAAAGTATACACTTTTAGATTAATTCAATAGAAATTTCATCAAAATCGGATCCTACGGTTAAAAACAAAAAATGACATCCATGTAAAATAAATTGCGTCTAGCTTTCCTGTGCCGTTTCAGTGGTGTAAGTATATGATAATTCTTTTTATGGTCGAATAAGTATACTACCAGTTGTTCCTATGTGTATTTAGTCTGGATCTGATGAAAATCTGCACGGAACGGATTTCTTCAACAAACAATAGTCAAGTTAAATGGCAAGCCAATCGATCATCGTCATCACCAGCCTTTATACGACCCACTGCTGGGCACAGGTCTTCCCTCATGTGATAAAAACGTGAGCCATACGATAGAAAAAACAAAATATATGATTCAACTAGAGACTAAAAAACTTGAACAAATTAAAATTATTATTAGTGTTTTTTTTTCCAAAAGTAACATGTTTTTTTATTTACGTAAGTCTCTATTTTGTTTACTACGTCATTAAACATAGGGTGTCCAGTTAGCACTGTTTAATTTAATTCCAGCAGCTGAGTCCCATCACCTTGCAATATCCACAAAGCAGTACCCGAACGAACTTTTCCAGAAAACTATACTTTAGGAACAGGGATCTAATATTGAACAAGAATATTGGAAAATACCCGAAGTTCGATAAGGTATAAACTTGGCAGAGTAAGTCTTAGTAGGGTGTTGGATATGTCGCACTCGTCTGGTTAAATTAGCCGCTTTACTGGACGCCCGTTGATTAAACGCCGGCATCCACTCAAACGGCTGAAGCACAACTAGCCAACTCATTAAGCGCAACGTTTAACCAGATGGCTGAACGTCATGTCAGCCGTCTGGTTTAAATTAGCCATTCAATTGGATGCCTAGGCGGGTCGTTTAGGTCTAAAAGCTTTCGTAGGTTCAAGGTTATTTTTTATGACCACTTAGAACCAAACCGATGTCGGTTAAAAGTGGTCATAAAAAACCTTAAAACCAAAATTTTTCAGTACAATACGGTAAGTCGTTAAAAGTAAAGTGAGTCTAGTTCAATTAACTATCTGGCTAGGCGGTCAATTGGATGCCGGCGCTTAATCAACGGGCTAGGCATCCAGTTAAGCGGATGGTATAACCAGATGGCGGCGACAGATATACAAAATAAATCAACTTCTATTTAATGTCAAAAAATCAATGAAAAAATTATTTTTCAATATTTTACTTTGATCTTTTCAGTGAGATTTTAAAAGTAACTGCTCCACCTGTGCGGATGTCGGTGGTAGAACTAAAAGATATCCAACGGCCTTTCTTGGGGTCTCATCTATCTCCATGCCAAATTTAATCGAAATGAATTAATCTGATGAGGGTGTATAGAGTTTTGGAACTTACCTTATGAACATCTTCGTTATCCTACCAGGGGTCTTGGGCTGCCTTTCTACCAGAGATGTGCAAAGATGCGCAGCGAGTGATGTGTTTGTTAAGAACCGATAGAATCGCTTCATGTAGCTACCTAGCCCACAGCGCAGCTCCTGTGGTAACGGTTTAGCGGAGCGAGTTTTGTCTACGTACAAAACAATTGAGGGATAGGTGCGAGGAATGTATGCTATGGAGGCGAGCGAGGAACTGCTAGCAGTCACTCGCCGGTGTTTGTTAAAGGTATGCATGTGCGTATTGTAAAGACTCAGGCCTCCTCGGCTACTCTCGGTCGTTGTCGTAAGCTATGCTGGCTTGTGTGCGAGGACCCCTCTTCCCCCGCTCTCGTACTCCATTCCTTCGGTATCAACGCGCAACGGTCTGACACGAGACAGACAGAGAGTTGCTGAGCGCACAGGCAATACTGCGTCCGTCCGTGCGGCTCGATAGTGATAGTGTTCGTTTGATTTACTGGTGATAAATACAGTGGTAATAATTTTTTTTGTTTATGTAAGATATGCAGAACGTTTAACCACAATTTCACTTGATGTGATGCGAAGATGAGGCCTAAGATGGTACACGCTCGCCTAGAAGATGCTTGTTCACTCTGGCCTTAAAGATATCCAGATTATATTGATCCGGGAAAATAGACCTTGGCAACGAGTTCCACTCCTTAGCTGTCCGTATAATGAAAGAGGAAGCAAAGCGCTTCGTGCGGATGGGAGGTATATCCACTACGTAAGGGTGAAAGCCTTCGCCGCGTCTGGTCGTCCGGTGGTGGAAAGGGGCTGGGGGGATCAAATTATGAAGAACCTCCGCACACTCTCCGAAATGCAACCGATAAAAAACTGAGAGGCAAGCTACACGCTTTCTTCTAAATTTGATATAATATGAACTATTTGTGGTTCCCTGACTTCTTTGGTTTCCTTTCTGAGTTCGAAACAGTATTGTACGGAAAACATGGATCAGTGGAAAGCACAGCTCATCTGCGCGCTCACAGCGTCTCTACACATCCTCGCACCGCTTAGCCACCTCGCAGATCTCAGGTGGAAACGCAGCCTTATTCTGAGAAATACGGGCAAGAAACCCAGCAAGGTTGGTCTCTCCCTTCTTACGTTAAATATATATATATTTTAAATTGTCAAATTCAAGGCGGTAATCAATTGTGTAAAAAATAGGTAAAAAAAATGGGTTTTATTATCTCCCAACACAACAAAGTAAACTCGTTAAAGTAGGATAAATATTGGCAGAACTATAACTTTAAATTGCAGGAAACATCTAGCACTTTATATCTGTGGGACTGTCCGATCCTGCGTATAACAGGGACAATACCCTAAGTCTGGAGTGTATTCGTATTGCCAATTACCAGCAAAATAGCGAGTATACGACGTACAACTGACGTCTTTGGCTTACACTAAATATATACTATTATAAATCTGTCATGTGCTTGTGTAGAGAAGATAAGCTTAACAATAGGCTGAAGGCACACTCTAAATCTAAATTTAAGCGCAGTACATCTCTTTCCGCAATATGTAATATGAATAAGAAAGCAAGAATTTGTTTAGAGCTGTCAACTAAATTTAGATAGATTTCAAAGAAGCATAACTTCTCATAAACACTGCATTTTATCACGTTCAATAAGGTCGAAAATTGGACGCATGTTTCTGAATGTCAAATTATGTGACATCCATCCTTTGGAGTTCATATTGAGAGAAAGATATGCACTATATAATCTTTAATTTAGACTTGTGTTTTCCAGAATTACGGCCAATATGAGCTAAAAGTAGGTGCAATTTTTATACAGCAAAAGTGGTAACAAGTATACGCCTGATGGTTAGCGGTTACCGTACTAAAGACGCTATAGTAGCACCAAAGGCTTACTAGCAGTGTAAAAAATGATGTGAAAATATTTTATCGACCATAAATTCTCAGTATATAAACGGACTATATCAGAAATCTTCCGGGTAGAAGCATCCTCGATCCCGCACACAAATGCTGTCTCTGTGTTGTGAACCTTTTTAGTAATAATCAACTAGTTACTATTTAACAACTTTTCTCCTTTTTCTACGTCCCGTAAGCATAATTAAACTTGTGTACATTAAAATAGGATAACTGTCTAGCTTAAGTCTTTGTATTTGTTACATCTATAACCATGTAATGATAATTATATTAATTATCTGTAAGTGTACCTATCTAAAATAAATAAATAAATATAGGCGACAAGTCCGCCTGGTTTATGGGCTATATTAGTTCATAGAAATGATTTGATACTTTCAAAAATATCATAATAATGTGATAATTTCATGACATTTCTATTAATAATGCAGTTATATTATTTCATACAAATGCTATGCAATTATCAAACGCATGATATGTTTTTGAAATTTGCATACTATTTTTTCTATGAACTAATATTGCCCATGTTTTAATATTCTTCGCTTTTAATATTGTTTGTCAACCTTTTAGAATAAGAAAATAATTTAAAGCTAAGGCTTAAAAAACATTATATTTACCTAGACATCATATTTACAGAGCTCTGTTCTGTGATGTTTAGAATGCAGAAAAATCATTTATTCAGTTCTTAGTCAAACACTGTAGAATAAAACACGATATTCACGAGAGCACTTTGGTAAATTACAATGCGTGCCTCAAGCGAGAAGTTAAATTTACCATACGTACACAATTTGCAGGACTGCTGAATTACTTAGACAAATCGACTGCCTTGTGTTTGAGGAATTCAAAGACGGGGCGAGATTCAACAAAACGCTCCAAATTGTATGCAGCAGTTTGTGGACTCCAGAAGGAATAGAGGAAATCTCTAGCTAGAAATATGCGAATTAAAGTGGGTCCTTTAACTTGATTAGGTACGTGTAGTTTGTTAGTTCTAACGAGTTTGGGTCGTGAGATACGTGAGCTTAACAACGCTGCAGAGTGATTCACTAATAGAAATATTCGAGAGCTTCACTCACAAGACGACGAGCCGCTATTGATTTTGCCGTTTAAGCACAGCGCTACGCGTAGCCGTATTCACTAAACTCTACGTCGATCTCCTGGCTGTGTATGTTCGTCGCTGGTTTACAAATAAGACCTGAAGTACAGTCGACAGCCCAGTACTAGGTGGTAGGCCTGTATATAAGGTCGTCTGGGTAGGTACCACCGCCTTTCTTATTTCAGCCGTGAAACAGTTCCCTGTGTTTCGGATGAAGGGAAAGGTAGCCAGTATAATTACTGGGCATGGACGGCATTTCATCTTAGGCCTCAGGATGACAACGCACCTGCAATATCAAGTGATTTTTCCGTGTTATTGCAGGTGTCTATAGGCGGCGGTAACCGCTTACCATCAGGTGGGCCGTCAGATTGTTTGACAAACAAGTAGTATAAAAAAAACAAGCGTAACAGTTTGACCTTGAGACCGCTCTTACTGCCTTCGTAATACAGGCGACCATCGTAGTGCGAATATATTTTGTGGATTCGTTTTTCTTGTATGTAAAAAGTTTTTTTTATACAACTAAATGACAAGCTGACGGCGCACCTGATGGTAAGCGGTTACCGCCGCCTGAAATAATAATTACAAAATTAAAAATTTCAATAACCCCCGGCATCATTAATCATCTATCTAACACCATCCCATTAAGACTATTCATAAGAGCCCAAACACGCTATATCTGCTGTAAGTTTCTGAAGAATCAAGCTTTTCGCACACTTTTTGATGGTATAGGATCAGCTCAAGGTTAGTATGTCATGGGAATGTCACCGAAGTGATAGTACACCAAAATTGAAATCAATCGGATCTGTAAAAGTTAGGAAAATCCTATTATCATGTAGAAAATGAGGTGACAGTCATCAAACGCCTGAACTGATCTTCATAAATTATAGCTAAGAACCATCGTAGTCACATCAGCTTTCAAACAAAAAAACCGAATCAAAATCGGTCCATTCATTTAGGCGCTACGATGCCACAGACAGACACACAGATACACCGATAAACAGACAGACACGTCAAACTTATAACACCCCTCTTTTTTTCATCGGGAGTTAAAAAGGAAAAATCACTTGATATTGCAGGTGGATTGCCATCCCGCGGCCTAAGATGAAATGCCGTCCATGCCCAGTAATTACACTGGCAACCTTACCCTTCAATCCGAAACACAGCGAACAGTTTCAAGGCTAAAACAAGAAATGCGGTGGTACCTACCCAGACGGCCCTACATATGGGCCTACCACCTAGTAAAGGAGTTGTTCCAGAATGTATGGAGTCTAGCCCATATAGTTGTACAGTCATTCAAAATGTAGGCAATAATTTATAAGACGGTTCTCTAGTGTTAAATTCCTATTTAAAAGCTTTGTTTTTTGGCTTAGGTATATTGTTTATTTAATGAAATTATTGCAACACAACAGACTACCATCATGGCGGAAGATTCACTTTAAATCATGCCCATATACCTATATTATTTATAACATTCTATGTATAATAACAGGATATAGCTAGTGCTCCGGTGGCGTAGTGGCAATGGCGTCTGACTGGAAGACATTGACGTATTTGACATTAGGTACCTACTCTACCTTTACCTTCTATTGTGAGTTTTAAACTGTGAGTTACGACTTATGTATGATATGATTTGATTGGTTTGTTCACAGTTTTGTCGATATATTTAAGTTACTGTAGCAAGTTCCTGTTTTGTAAGTACAGTGGCGTTATCAGGTCGAAGAGTTCGATTTATTTTTCTTGAATGGATCACATTACACTACACTAACAAGTGACCGTGGTGCTCTGGCTTATTACTAACTGGGGATTATTTCATAATTTGCTCCGCCTTATACTATGTTCACGGGGTAACGCGTGTGTAGTGCTGACTTTGTATGCGCCAAAACAGCAATTCGGAACGCTTCGGCTTATTTTTTAATGTGATACGCTATCTATAGTTGCCATATTCAAAGTGAACTACAAGAAGTTGAATAGTTTTAAGCCAAAAAACTATACATTATATATATCTAGTTGTAGATTTCCCAGAATCGCTAATTTTTTCTCTATTTTTTGAGATAGTGTACCAGTACTTGGGCCAGTCTGAAACATCTCCTTTGATTGGGCAACGTTGTATGAATTCGAAACGACAGCGCTAGAGACTGTCGTTACGTGCTGTCTAAAAAAATTATAATTTTACAGTAATAGCTAAATTTTGTCGCGTATCATGTATTGCTACATGCAATGCATTGCCGCCGAAATTATGCCTGACTGATTTTAGGACGTCATAACAGGAAATGTTTTGCCAGAGTTCAAATAGCATTGAAGCGTAATCTCAAGCCGGAGTTCGGTCGCGTATCTTCGGCACAGTGTGGTTAGACACGACAGACACCATTTTTACCAGGCTATATCCATTGGCAGACTTACCCGCCGCTGGCGAACCAGCGGGCGTAAGCAGGACTCCTAAATTAAAGGTTCCCAGACTTTTTTCTCATGGACCACTTTCAAAATTTTCTGGTTCCGGTGGGCTGCAGCTACATTTATACCATAATCCCAGAACTCGAAAAAAATGTGAAGATTAGATGCGCCAACGTAGACCCCCGTCGAGTCTCCCGTGGACACCTGGGGCGTTACCACCATCTTTATAAAAGCGATTCATATTCCGCTCTGTTCAGTATTGGTTCCTAAACTGCATCGCTGTCATAGTCGTAGATAGCGTCATAGTACGAATTAACGATTCTACTCAGTTTAGGTCCTAAACTGGATCGCGATAAAAGATGGTGGTACGGGTGCTGGACCATTTTGGGAACTAAGGCTCTAAAATAGCCTAGCGTCACTTAAGGCCTATTGAGTGATAGTGGCGCTACATGTGTATCCCGTTATGGTGTCTCAGAGCAGTGTCTGCATAATCGTGCTAGAGATGAGCCCGACATACGGGCACACTCATTAACAGAATTTTGGGACAAGGGAAACTGTCGCCCAAATCTGTCCATGTGAGAGGTAAGGGACACGGGGGTATTTTTAATAGGTAGGCTCAGCCGTAAACATGTTAGGTAGAGGAGCCCCACATATCCCGGCATTACCCCAAGATGCAGGGAATACGTAAATGCATTTTCCCCCCTAAAAAAAGGTATGCGATCGTTGACGCGTGTGCTAGACTACAGTTATTGTAATTTTTACTTCGAATCAGCTTCAATCCAGAAGCGTGTTTGAGACATGTAAGTTACGCAATACCCTCGATGCAGTTAAAGTTGAATGTTCGGATGTACACAACCCTAGGCTGTGCGATAGTGTAGGCACTGCTTCAGGATCGATAGTCTTCATATCGATAACAGCCTGATATAGATAGATAAAAGATTTATTTTCATTTCTTCATCACACACAAATACAGTTTGAATTTGAACAAAACAGTTACTTAGGTATAACAATACACATTAAACAACAATAATTGTGTGCGTTGTACAAGTGCAAAAGGGTCGCAACTCAGTGACTGGATTTGTTCACACCGCGGGATGTGAACAAAGCACTGGTATTCTGCTACAACCTGAGGGCTTCTTGCTTTTAAAATGTAACAGACAGATAACACACTAAATAACAAAGATGTATAATAACTAAAACGAGGACTAGTGTAAAATGTTCAATATGTGTGTACGCTTATGATAAGATTTATAAAACAATGTGGCACTCATGAGTCACAATCACAAATAATAGAAATATTTAGAATATATAGTTTACATATAGCAGAAAAAAACAAGTCCATACTCTCTCTATTCAGATGGCAAAGTCCGCTACCGAGTACCCCCTTGTAATACCCAGACATTGTTTTTGTAATATATATGATTTTATTTGTTTTTTGAAAGAAAACTTTGATGACAACTGTCTTATAGGTGGCGGTATGTTGTTCCAACATTTGGTAGCTAGGTAGCGAAAACTGCCAGTGAAAGCAACAGTCTTATGTGGGTGACATTCCAGAAGACGCCTGCAGGCTCTGGTATTATATCTGTCATGAAAGTAGATGATCTGAGTTTCGAAAAGAGGTATGTTGGTTTCCCAAATTTCAAGACATCAAACACCAAGCAAGCAAGGTGCAGTTGTCGCCGTTAGCACATGTTGAGCATGGATGCTCTATTCAGGTATGGTGTGATGTGACTTCTGGGAGGTATTTTGAAGCAAAAGCGACAACATGTGTTCTGTACGCGCTGCACTAGGCGGCGAGTCTTTGACTGGAGTCATATCGTGACAGATAGAAGGGCAGACATACAATAAAAGGGACAGGAACAGAAATTTACAAAATTTTAACCAGGGGTCACACAGGG
Organism: Nymphula nitidulata; assembly: GCA_947347705.1. Lineage (NCBI taxonomy): Eukaryota > Metazoa > Arthropoda > Insecta > Lepidoptera > Crambidae > Nymphula > Nymphula nitidulata. The sequence goes on from OX374636.1 coordinate 17,722,946, forward strand.
GTACAAGGCACGGCAAATTATTCAAAACCATCTGATGAAAAGAGTATATATAACCATTCATCTATCCATCAGTCCATGTAACCTTACCCCTATTTTTGAAGCTAATTTGACCGGGCTAGTTAGTCTATAAAACGGTATTCTTTTGTTTTCCATAATCTTACTTACAATAATTTCATTTGCCATAATTATCCTCGATCATAATATTTGTGTGCTCTATTATCATTTATACTAACAGAGCATGACATAACAATTTGGTATCCATAACTCTCTTATGCCATATAATTGGGATGTTGCCTAAGTTTGAATATGGTGCTATTTTTCTCAAATTCGGAAAACATACGCTATTGTTACCCATAAAAACAATTTTAACTTAAAAGATATGGAATATTGTTAAAGTTGTAGGTTTAATTAAAAAAAAAAAACTATTTTAAAACATATCAAAAATGTTAATGATATTAGATAGCTGACATCAATTAAAGCAACTATTAATAAAAACATACTTAGTACATAGTTATTATTAAATTTGTCAGTAGATAAATAAGTACTGTTCGTTTATTATTTATTGTCCATTGAATAATGCCTATGTTTCTATTATTTTCTGTATCTATTACATATTTTTAAAGCACTGAATAAACTTCATTTCTTTCTTTCTTTTTTTCTTTTTTTCTTTCTAGTTATGCCCATACATTTCTTAGTAATATGGGAACACGTGACGTCACCTGTTCCGTAGATTTTCTATGGAGTGTTTTTGGACGATCCGTGGCAACACATCAAACATACAACTATATCTGTGAAACTATTGATCTTAGACATACTATTTCTTTAGCAATATTTCTTTATGAGTTATAAACTTCTTATTTATGAAATAAAAAAGTGGTCAACTACCCTATTAGGTGTCATAATAGCTAATGCCCGAATGATGAGTCTTTTAAATATTATTTTACATAATCAATATTAGACATAGCATACAACACGTATAACTAATTTTTTGACATAAACCTAATACGGAGATTACAAATAATTCAACAACGAAGGCTATTTAAAACCGACTCAGTCAACCCTAGCTCTACTAGTCTTCTATTCCCTAACCCTAGAGTGTAATTTGAACCTGCGTAGGCGCGAAAGGGTGAGGCGGGCCGCGGCCTGAGGAGCAAGCAGTTGGTGCGCGAAAGCCATCTGCGGCGAATAGCACGCGTGGGGTCTTTGAAACTATAAATCTAAGACATCAAAATAGATTAGCTTTACCCACACCTAATCTTAAAATACATAGTTCGGGTCCCTATGTAAGTGCAATAAAAGTTTATAATCGACTTCCAAAAAACATAACGGCTGAAGAAAATTTCAATTTATTTAAAATAGGATTAAAAAACTATCTGATAGGTAAAGCTTTTTATAATATGCATTAGTTTTACGATGAATCTCGAAGAAAATGAAGGGTTTAATTTAATTGTTAATAGATTTAAGCGGCTAGGAGTATTAGATTTTGCAATGTATAATTGTAGTACCCTTACAGGGTCATGTTGGAATCTATTCTATTCTATGTAACACCTTTGTACCACATGATACACTAAAAGTTTTGAGTTTGAGTTTGAGTTTGAAAAACCCCGCTGCGCCGGAGCCATGACAAAAGCTATGCATGGTGTATGCCTGCTTGCACAAGTGTTTAAATGCTATTTGTGCTAGTACATGAATTATTAATTTTATTATTTGTCACTAAATATTATGTAAAATGAAATATATGACAAATAAAATAATGTATTTAAAAAGTATGTCATTTGATTGTTTATAACCAATGAAATTTGTGAAAATGACATTTATTAGTTATTTCATTTGAAATTCGGGAAAACTAGTAAATCCTATACAACGCATTCTCTGCGCTGTCCGGATGGGCTGAATAACACGCGGCATAGGAACATATAACAAAGGCAAGTATTATTAGCCTGTTGATTAGGCCGTTATTTTTGGATATTTTGGGCAAAATCGATAACTACATCGATAAAGTGCGATACATCACTACCGGGTTCTATCTAGGCTGATCAAACATGTCACTGGCAACTTACAAAGACGTTCAGACATCAATAAAAAATGTGTGGAATTCCGCATAAGTTTTGTCAAGAAGGCCCAGAATATACTCACAAAACTAACAAGGTGCGCCGATTTTTCACGCCTAACCAACTATGCCTGCTTTACAAATTTCAGGTCCAGTCGTGCTTAGAATATTGCTCGCACTTGTGGGATGGCTCTGCCAAGTACCTCATCGATGCACTGGACAGATTGCAGCGTCGTGCTGTCCGTATCATTGGCGATGTAGAGGTCACGAACAACCTGGAGTCTCTGCAATTGCGTCGGGACATTACGTCGCTAAGCGCCTTTTATCGGCTTTATCACGGAGTGTTCCTAAGAGCTTTTCGACCATTTCCCACCTTCCTACTTCCTGCTCAGGAGCTTCGGAGTCATCAATTCACTGTCTCCACCTCAACATCACGCACAAAAAAATTTAGTGCCACGTTTCTTTGTCGTAGTTCCAGAACTTGGAATTCATTGCCAGCACATGTGTTCCCTCCACCCCATAACATGGGTTCCTTCAAGAGAGCCGTGAAAAAGAACCTTTTGGGCCAGAAAAGCGGAGGCGGCTAGAGCAGTGTCTGAACTGCACCGGCTGTCTTCGTATATGGAATTTTCTTACCGCTTCACATCAGGTGGTGTTGAGTCATTTGTCGTGCTTTGTGTAAAAAAATATATTTTTTAATACATATAACGCAAAGGTGGCAAAATTAGTAACTGTAGCCTATAGACGCTCGTAGCACGTTGAGCATCCCGCAGACTATTGGAGGATTACAGGATTACAGGATCAGCTAACTGTAAACCAGATTTCAAATCAATCGGATCTGATCGGTGAAAGCTTACTAACTTTCACCTGAACCCTTTTCCAAGTAGGAAATAAGCTGATAGTCATCAAACGCCTGCGCTGATTCATCATAAATTATAGCTAAGAAACAAACTGATCACGTCAGCATTGAAACAAAAAAAAAACAAATTTAAAATTGGTCCATTCCTTTAGTAGCTACGATGCCAGCCAGGAACAGATACACAGACAGACACGTCAAACTTATAACACCCTTCTTTTTGCGTCGGGGGATTAAAATAATGATCGGATATAAGGCACGAAATCCTCATTATCGATTGCCATCAACGTGCCATAATGATAATCATAATTGGAATTATGTACTATGTACGTTTTATCAAGTTTTATGGAACAAAATATCGCTTTTTGTTCTTGTCTGATTGAACATTTTCAATGTAGTAGGTAAATTTTTGTCTTATAACATTATATGACCTTTTATTATTTTACCCTTTTGGCATTTATCATCCTGAACTACTTGGGAGTCTGTTACATTACAATTTTTAGCAATAACAAGCGATTGCCCGCGGCCCTGCCCCCGCATGGAAGTCGGTTCACAAGTCACGAGTCACGACCTTTGTTATCACACCAAAACCATAATAATAATAATAATAATAATAATAATAATAATAATTGATGGATTGTTAGGCGTTTTCTTCAAGACGACATAACTAACACATAAATATAAAATGAAATCTGATACTTGGCACAGCCCGTAACAGACATTCAAATACCAGCTTGAAGCTGAGAAAAACAATGATATAAAATAATAATAATATAATAATAATATTTATACACTCACACCTATTATCTAGCCCAAGGTAAGCATCATTAGGAGCTTGTGTTATGGATACTAGATAACGGAGAAATAATGATAATAATATGTATATAAATATTAGAAATATACTAAATAAACATATAAACATCCATGACTCGTAAACAAATGTTCGTACTCATCATACAAACATTTGTTCCTACCGGGATTCGAACCCGGGACCTCTTGACCGAGTAGCCTGGGGTACAGACCACTCAGCCAGGCGGTCGTCGATATACATGTACCTATATATATATGTACCTACCATGTATATATGTACCTATATACATATAAGTCTGACTTTGGATAGAACATGTAGAAGCAAAACAAAACCCACAGTGTATTTTAAAATATACATGGTCCTAAAGGTGCTGCCACACTGCTGTTTAAAAATGTTTAGAAACGTTAGTAAACATTTATTAAGAAACATACGATCACAATGTTAGAAAATGTTTTCATTTTTTTTATACAAAGCACGGCAATTGTCCCAACACCACCTGATGTGAAGCGGTAAGGAGAGTCCATATGCGAAGATAGCTAGTGCAGTATAGACATTGCACTAGCCGCCTCCACCGTGCCGGCCCAAAAGGTGCTTTTTCACGCATCTCTTGAAGGACCCCATGTTATAGGAAGGAGGGAACACATGTGACGGCAAAGAATTCCAAGTTTTGGAAGTACGACAAAGAAACGAGGCACTAAATTTCTTTGTGCGTGATGTTGAAGTGGAGACAGTGAGTTGATGACTCCGAAGACTGGCACGCGTGCTCCTGAGCAGGAAGGGGGAAGGTGGGATAACGTCGAAAAGCTCTTCAGAGCACTCTCCGTGATAAAGCCGATAAAAGTTATTATATCGGCTTTACCACGATTTTTTTGTTTATAAAATATTCTCAAAACATTTTTCTTTGGTGGCATTTACATTCTTTAGCGATTTTGCTCCAGCTTTGGGTCCGATCCTGAAGACTTTTTCTCCCTAAATGTAAAGGAAGAGTATACGAAAGATTAGATTAGAATTGTAACTCCAAATCTAGACAGTTTTTAAACCGTTGCACATAATTAGAAGGCCTGTAGCAAATGCTTCCTATGATCCTAATGAATTTATAATCAGTAGATATTGGCCTTTGTCTAGCAGTGGACGATTTTCGGCTGAAATTGTATAACCTGACCTATTTTATGTATGAAAATGCTGACTTTTTATATTGATCTCACTCGTGCGCATCTATTTACAAAGCTAATCGGTGCTAGGCCCGTATGTAGGTGTACCACCGCCTTTTTATTTCAGCCGTGAAACAGTTCGCTGTGTTTCAGATTGAAGGGAAAGGCAGTCAGTGTAATTACTGGGCATGGGCATTTCATCCTATGTCTCAGGATGACAACGCACCAGCAATACCAAGTGATTTTTTCCTTGTTACAGGTGTCTGTGACGATAACAACTTTGATGCCGCCAGCTTTTTTGTCATCTAGTTGCTTAAAAAAAGCTAATTAAATGAGCTAGGTACTGAGGCACATAAATTTTCTAAGGCCCCATAAGTTAAAAATTTGTAATTGTTTCAGCAGAAACTAAACGCTTATTATCCGCCTCGTTTTTAACCGACATCAAAAAGAAGGAGGTTATATAGTAATTAAAATAGAATAAAACTAGAAAAATTTCACGTCCTGAGGCAGGAATCGAACCTGCGACCTTTCGCTATCCGGGCGACTGCTCTGACCACTGAGCCACCCAGGACTTGGGATATCCCTGTGAAATTCTTCTAGTCTATCTTGTATTGCGTTTATGAGCTAACGTCCACCCTACAATGTCGAAATATTCTATTTCAACATCCGAAACGAGTATTTTTACAAATACCGACGAATCGGTTAAGTTGGGGCAGTGCTTTCAAATATTCTTAATTTCAAACATTTATAATAATGTTAAAATCAAAAATTAAGAAGGAGGTTATATGTTCAAATGTATGTATTTTTTTTTGTATGTATGTTCATCGATTTCTCGGTCTTTTGTGAACCGATTTTCAAAATTCCTTTTTTTATTCGATAGAGTATACTCCTGAGGTGGTCCCATTGTCACTAAGTTAGGATCTGATGATGGGATCCCAGGGAAATCGAGGGCAAACCTCAAGTTTTATAGGCCGTATGGCATTCTCATACTTTTTTCAAAAACTATTCAAATATTTGCTTCTGTCAGTTACCATCTTATGTTGATGAACTGGTGATGAAAGGTACAACTCCTTAACGCTTAGGAGTTGGAAAATAATTCTTTAAATATTATAGGTACGTATTACAATTTAAGGTGCATACTAACAAATTTATATGGATTATGTGTCTAAAATAAAAGTTTATTATTAATATTATTATTAACGAATAGTAGTATTCTATCGGGTTATTCGGGTGAACTGATGATGGAAGGTAAAACTACGTAACGGTTTCGGTTAACAGAACAATAATATTATGTATTTCAACTACATACAAGTCGACAGCGCTGACGGTCACTCATTTAGCTTTGACCATAGAAATTCATTTAAGGTGATAAAGTTTTTTTTTTAACAAAAATAAAACCGACCTTAAAACTCTAAAAAGGTAAACCATATTTAATTTAATTATTACCTAGGTACTTGATGGTGACAAGTTGTTTCAAGAAACAATAGAAATTGAAACACCAACTCCAAACCATACATTTTTAGGAGGTAAGTACCTAGGTACTTTAATTAATTATTTTTTTCATTTTTAGAGCATTAAAGTCGGTTTTATTTTTTTGAAAAAAAAAAATTAAGTTGTAAAACACGTCAAATTTACTTATGTCTAGTCGACAGCACATCAAGCGTAACTTTGACCTTCAAACCGCCCTTACTCCGCTAGTAATAGAGGCGGTTTTTTTTCGTAGTGCAACGTGTCGTCTGTAAATCAAATAATTAAAGTTTTTATGGGATATAGGTAGGAAGAACTGCTGTTCAAAATTACATTACGTATTTTGAAATAACACTAGGTTTTTATGTCACCCAAAGGGCAATGGAGAGGGCTATGCTCGGGGTTTCTCTGCGTGATCGAATCAGAAATGATGAGATCCTAAGGTTACCGACATAGCCCGAAGAATTGCGAGCCTCAAGTGGCAGTGGGCAGGCCACATTGCAAGAAGGACTGACGGCCGTTGGGGCGGAAAGGTCCTCGAGTGGCGGCCGCGTACCGGAAGACGCAGCGTTGGTAGGCCTCCCACAAGGTGGACCGACGATCTGGTGAGGGTCGCGGGAAGCCGATGGATGCGGACGGCGCAGAACCGATCGGTATGGAGATCTTTGGGGGAGGCCTATGCCCAGCAGTGGGCGTCTCTCGGCTGAAATGATGATGATGACTAGGTTTTTAATTGACTTAAGACTTCCGGAGGTATTACGCGGCTTGACAAATGAAGAATATGCTCCGTAGATATTTTTACCTCTACTGTCGACTTTGTGAGTACACTTCAGAATCACACCCGTTGAGGGGTTACGTGTGTTTGCTTTCTGTCTACAGTCGAGTCACGTCAGACTGAGATGAGTTTATATTAATTTTAAAACAATGATAAAAGAAATTCAATGGGAGAATCTACTACAGAAAAATAATAATATAAATACAAATTATAATTTATTTCAAAACGAATTACAAAAATGTTTGAATAAATGTATCCCTGTAACAAATATAAAAATAAAAAATGAAACTAAAAACACTTGGCTAACTCCTGGCTTAAAAAAATCGTGCAAGCACAAAAGAACGTTAAGAGTAATACTAAATGAAACTGGTAGCGAGACTATAAAAAAATATTACAACATGTTTAGCAAAATATTAAAAAGAAGTGTAAAAATATCAAAAAGAAAGGAATATATTAGACAAATGCAAAAATCCGATAACAAATATAGAACAATGTGGAAAATAATAAACAACAAAACTGGTAAAACCAGTAAAAAAGTATATAAAAATGTCTCACTTAATATAAATAACAAAACAATATCATGTCCCATCGAAATTGCAAACGCATTCAATAATTATTTTTTGACCGTTGGAGAGCCTAAAAATAAAAATAAGGACACTGCAGTCGCTCTTGGTCGCAATGTCATAAATACACCTATTTTTTCTATGTATTTACACCCTGTAAACACCAAAGAAATATATAATATAATTAAGTCTATTAAAAATAAACATAGCTGTGGAATTGATGATATACCTCCAATTCTTGTAAAAAAATGTGCGAAGGAGTTAGTCCAGCCTCTCACACAGCTAATAAACCAAAGTTTTCATGAAAGTCAGTTTCCAGATTCATTAAAAATTTCGCTCATTAAGCCAATGTATAAAAAAGATGATATTACTAACCCTCAAAATTATAGACCTATAGCATTACTGCCAACTTTCTCAAAAATTTTTGAAAAGGCAATGTGCAATCGGTTATATAAATTTCTGGAAAAAAACAATATATTAGATGAAAGCCAAAATGGGTTCAGAAAGTCCAAATCAACCACGTTGGCAGTTTATCACTATGTTCAAAATGCCCTGCAGCATATTAATGATAAAAAATGTGTTCTTGGACTACTACTAGACATGACAAAGGCATACGATAAAGTTTCCTACAAGATCTTACTGTCTAAATTGTATGGTTCAGGCATTCGTGGACCAGCTTACCTTTGGTTTAAATCTTACCTTGCGAATAGAAAGCAAATCGTTCAAATTGACCACTATGATGAGAACAGGAAGATAAAGACTGTACGATCACTAGAGAGTGAGTTGACTGGCTCCATTCCTCAGGGTAGTGTACTGGGCTGTGTCTTGTTCCTCTTATACATCAACGACCTTCCAAAGGTGCTGAGTGGCATGGATGCGGTACCTATTCTATTTGCTGATGATATTTCAATACTACTGAAGTGTGAAAATGGAACTAACCCTAACTCATTAGTTCAAAATACTTTACACGCTGTTACAGATTGGCTAAAAGATCACAATTTAGAAATTAATTTTAATAAAACAAAAATTATACAATTTAAATCTTATAAAACTATACCTCTCAATCTTGATATAAAATTTAATAATATTAAAATAGAAAAAGTGGATACATTTAATTTACTAGGTATAAACATAGACACAAACTTAAACTGGAAGGCACATATAGAACATGTCAAATCTAAGCTATTTTGGTGCTATGAAGGCACCACTTCAGGATCACAAGAGGAATTATTGTAAATTAGGGACAGAAGTCAAGGATACAATCACTTTAATATCAATATTATCAATCACAGATATGGAATATAATTTATCAAGTAAAGTGCAGTCGGTTAATTTTCACACGGTAGAATCTCTATGTATCAGATAGCATACCGACCATAGTGATGTTAAGCTAACATAGTGTTGTGCGAGTGCAACGATGTTGCCACACCACCCCCCTACGGAGAAGATGAATCCCGGATGGAGTATTAGACTATTAGAGTTGGTAAGTTTTAATCAAATGTTTTAAATCTAACTCGTCTGCCTGCTCTTGTGGTGTATGGTTGATTTGGTGTTTCAGATGCAGGTGTAGGTGCCGAGGGTGCAGGAGAGACTACATTTCCAGGTAACAGGTGAGCTGCAGGTGAAGAGGTAGAGTGTTCTTCAGAAACTGCAGCACGCTGAGCCGTTGGCGGAAGAGTTGCTGGAGATCGCGTTTCCGTGGTGCCCTCAGGATCTACGAACGCTGGTTTTATTCTGTCGACACTTACCGTCAGCTGTCGTCCTCTAACGAGAATCTGAAAAGTTTTGCCATCAGCCGATCGGTCGACAACCTGGTATGGACCACTGTAAGGTGCTTGTAGGGGGCGTCGTACACAATCGTCGCGTAGAAATACATGTGACGCTTTTCCTAAGTCCTTAAAAATAAATGTGGAATTATCACAATGACGTGAACTTGGGACTGGACGGATGTTGCTCATGAGATGCCGCAAACGTGAGACGAAATCTGCAGGATCTTCATGCATGCTGGGATTCTGCGAAGATATGAGGAGTTCGCCAGGGAGACGTAAAGTCTCTCCAAACAGCATTTCCGCGGCAGTGGCTTGAATGTCCTCTTTGAAAGAAGAGCGCATGCCTAGCAATACAAGGGGTAAGGCATCTAACCACGTTTCATTATGACACATCAAGGAAGCCTTGAGCTGCCGATGGACCCGTTCGATCATACCATTTGCTTGGGGGTGATACGAAGTGGTCCTGATTCGCTTAGTGGCAAATGTACGCATCAATCGACTGAACAGGCCAGACTCGAACTGGGTTCCTTGATCTGTCGTGATGATTGTAGGAATGCCATAGCGAGAAATCCATTCCTTAGTTAATGTTTCGGCAACTTCTTCCGCCGTAATCGTGTGCATGGGCCAAACTTCAGGCCATCTGGAGACCCTGTCTATTGCTGTTAAACAATAGCGGTATCCTTTACAGGGAGGCAGGGGTCCGATGATATCAATATGTATATGCATAAAACGACCGCTGGGAGTGTTGAAATTTCCCAATGAAGACGAGTTGTGCCTCGTAACCTTGCTACGTTGGCAAGGAGTGCATGACCGAGACCATTCTCTGCAATCTTTGTTGATGGAAGGCCAAACATACCGATCGGTAACTAGGCGAGTAGTTGCTCGAACTCCAGGATGGCTGAGGTTGTGGAGTTTATTAAAAATGAGAAGACGCATGTCCAATGGAACAAAGGGACGGGTTTTCCCTGTGGAGACGTCACAATATATAGAGATGCCAGTGCCAGGAATGGAAACTTTTGCCAGTTTAAGACCGGAAGTATTTAGCAGTAGTTGTGCTAGCTCCGTGTCAGTTTCTTGGGCAAGAGCGAGAGACTCGTACTCTTGTTCCAGCGAGATTGCTTCTACACGCGACATTGCGTCAGCCACAACGTTATGTTCGCCCTTGATGTATTGAATGTCGGTGGTGAACTGGCTAATAAAGGACAATTGATTGAGCTGTGGTGGTGGAAGCTTTTCTCTGCGTTGTACGAAAGCGTACAACAAAGGCTTGTGATCAGTGTAGATGGTAGCATTCTGAACCTCGAGGATGTATCGAAAGTGCTGTACGCTTTCGTACACGGCGAGGAGCTCACGGTAGTAGGCAGGCCAATCGGACTGGCGTTGTATAAGCTTTTTGCTGAAGAATGCCAGTGGGTACCACTGATTGGCAACTTCTTGTTGTAGACATGCACCGACATGCACGCTGGAAGCATCTGTGAAAAGTCCTAATCGAGCATTGCTTGCAGGATGGTGGAGGAGCGTAGCATCGGAAAGGCTGCGTTTGCATTCTTCGAATGCCTTGTGCAGTTCGGGAGACCATGGAAATGGTTTGTTGCCCTTACTGTTCGTAGCCACCACCGCGTTGATCAAGGGAGCTTGAAATTTTGCAGCTTGAGGGATAAAACGGCGGTAATAGTTCAGAACGCCTAAAAAACGCCTCATGCCTTGGACCGTTTCTGGGGGCGCGTACTCTAAAAGCGCCTTCACTCGATCCTTCGGCGGCTGAATTCCGTTGCTATTTATGAAGTAGCCAAGAAAAATAACTTGTTCGACACCGAGGACACATTTGGAGGGATTTATCACTACTCCGTATTCCTGGAAACGTTGAAATATTTCGCGTAGGTGTTGTTTATGGGAAGCTTCATCAGGCGAGTAAACTAAAATATCGTCGATATAGGGAAAGCAGTAATCAAGACCCCGTGTGACCTCATCGATGAAACGTTGAAACGTTTGTCCCGCGTTTCGTAAACCGAACGTCATTGACGGAAATTCGAAGAGGCCAAACGGGGTCACGATGGCTGTCTTCGCAATATCCCCCTCAAACACAGGAATTTGATGGTAGGCTTTTACCAAATCGAGAGTACTGAATACCGTAGAACCCTGTAGGTTGTGTGAGAAATCGTTAATGTGTCGAACAGGATATTTGTCAGGCACTGTCCTAGCGTTCAGGGCGCGATAGTCGCCGCATGGACGCCAAGTGGAATCTTTCTTGGGGGTCAAGTGCAGCGGAGAGGACCAAGGGCTTTTAGAAGGCCTGGCGATGCCGCAACGAATCATGTCTTCGAACTCTTTTTTAGCTGTAACTAGTTTCTGTGGGGCTAACCTGCGAGGGCGACAAGACACTGGTGGGCCATCAGTGGTCTTGATGTGATGCACCGTGTTGTGCTTGACGGGGCTGGGCAAACCTGGTGGTCGGGTGATTTCCGGGAACTCCGCCAGCACGTCTGCATAAGAACTGCCGATTTTAACAGCTTTGACGCTTGGCTGTGAAGTCCCGGAAAAAGATATTGGTACATATAGTTTAGTTCTTCCGTCCACCAAACGCTGATGACGACAATCCGGGAGTAAATTGTAAAAACTGAGAAAGTCAGATCCAATGATAGGTAATGACACATCTGCGATTACGAAACTCCACCAGAAATCCCGTCGCAACCCCAAGTCCAGGCACATGGTAATATTCCCGTAAGTACTAATTGAACTTCCATTAGCCGCGCTAAGATTATAGTCACTGGAAGTATAGGAACCCTTAAGGAGGCGGCGCGGGAAACAACAAAGGTCCGACCCAGTATCAACCAGATACTGATATTTGGACTTCCGGTCGGTGATGAAAATTCGGCGGCTAGGAGTGGTACAATCAGTGGCCGCCTCTACTGATTGTTGGGCCCGTTTCCCGTTTCGCTTGCTTTCCAGCTGCAGGGAGCTATACATTTATTTGCCTTGTCATTAAATTTTTTATGGTACCAACATATTTTGGGGCCATTCCCTGGCGTAGCAGCACGTGAGCGCGAGCGGTTGGATGATATCGAACGTTGACGAGGGCGCCCAGACCGATTGGAAACAGCTAGAGCAGCAATTTGCTTCTCTAGCTGCTCCAAACGTTGTACAACAGGATCTTGGTTGGTAGCGGGGGCAGTGGGTAGTGAGCAAGAATATACTGGTTTGGGGCCGGATATCTCCATCACCTTGTCCCCCAAATCTGCCAGCTTCTCAAGGCTGAGTTCAGCCTGTGAGGCTAAAATGGCTTGGACTTGTTGAGGGAGCCGACGTAGCCACAGTTGGCGTAATATGTTTTCATCCGAGAGGGCTCCACCAGCAAGTGACCGTAAGTGTCGTAAGAATTGGGAAGGACGTCTATCACCAAGTTCTTCCTCACTTATTAATTGGCGGACCCTTTGCTCTTCCGACATTGATAAACGTCTGATTAGCTCTTCCTTCAATTTAAGGTACTGCTGTCCTTTAACCGGAGGCCTTGTAATTATGTCCTCCACTTCACCTGCTAGTTTCTGGTCCAGCTGGGAGATGACGTAATTGAACATAGTGTTATCAGCTGTGATGCCTGCTATCTGGAATTGAGCCTCCACCTGGGCAAACCATACTGCGGGTTTATCAGGCCAGAAAGATGGAAGCTTAACCGAAACCCTGCATACTTCAGGAGTTTGCAACTGTAACTGTAGGGCAGCATTTTCAGCTTCTAATCGCTGAACCTTAGCATTAAGTTCCTCTGCCATGATTAATAAGTACACACAAAAACAGCAGGCAAAATATACTAAACAAACTAATGTTAAGTTAGGTATAATTATTTTTTTAAATTATTTTTATAGGGTGGTTTTAGTGGTAAGGCAGCACCGGTGCAATAAAGATAAAATGTAACACACTGTACAGACAATATACACACAAAAAAAATTATAAAAACAAGACAAACAGAATAAACTTTAGTATAACTTAGTATTTGTTATGTTTTAGTAATAAAAATGTTTTTATTTTAAATTACTTTTGATCAACACACAGGCAAATATTAGAGTTTAATACTTCAACATAACAATTTGAGTCAAACATACCACAGAAAAAAAAACACAATCTGAATAAAATTTTGTTTAAAGATGTACCTACCATGTAAATGACTGTGTTGAATTTCAGTTTTGTTTTTTTTTTTTGGCAAATTAAACATAAAATGAATTAATAAAATAAGTGTTAAATAATGTGCACAACCAGTTAAGTTATCAATTTAGTAAATTAAGTTTTGACAAGTTAATTTTATAAGCTTTTTATAAGTTTAGTAAAGTTTATATTTAATTAATGTACAGAAATAGTTATATCAATATTTTGTTAAGAGTTACCTAGGTTAGCAAAACTATCAATATAATAATAAATATCAATATTTTGTTGAGGATTAGGATAGAAAAACTAATATCAAAAGTTCAAGTTTGTTAAAAGTAAGCACTGTTTCACAATATTTACACTTTCAAGATTCACCGATGTCAAATGTAGGTACTCAAAAGTTTGTTTCATGTAAGTATCACAAATCACAATAGTGTTATCATACCTTGGAACATTTGGACATAGTAAACAATTCACACTGCACTTAACCAGAGATGATGGCAGTGATGAGGTGCAGTGATGCGGATGATGGTGACAAAATGATGCACCGATGTTGTTGATGTGCGAGTGCAACGATGTTGCCACACTATCAAAATTCATTTACGCACTCTTTGAAATAAAATGTAGCACTAATTTAGAAACCGCTTTATCATCTTATTACGGATATGCTTATGCCTGGCTTAGATATGGGATAATGCTATGGGGTAACAGTGTCAACTGGCATGATTTATTTGTGATGCAAAAAAAGTGTATTAGAATCCTAGCCCAAATCGATAACACTCTAAGTTGTAGGCCATATTTCAAAAAATATAAAGTGCTTACTCTTCCAAGCATATATATTCAAGATATATGTACATTTGTGTTTCAAAACTTGAATAAGTTTACTATGGTGAATGATACCCATAGTTTAAATACCCGTAGTAAAAATAGACTTTATAGGCCCCCATCTAGAATAAAAATGTTGAATAATAGCCCATACTACATGGCAATAAAAATATTTAATAAATTACCATCTCAAATATACAAAACTTTATACAAAAAAAAATTATACAAAACTTAAGAAATATCTAGCTGAAAACAGCTTTTACTCAATAAATGAATACTTTAAAAAAAAATGATATTTTAAAATACTCCACCATAAATAATTAATTCATAAGTATACATAATAATTTTCCGTTAATAAAAATGATATTATATTGAATGAATAATATTACTAATTATAATAACAAATAATAATATAAATTAAATCAATATCTACCTACACATTATTAGAATATAATAAATACACAAATGCACTAATATTAATATCATAATTTAATTTAATACAATATTACATTACTTATATATCTATATTTTATTTTTTTAGTGCATATGAAATTAAAATAAGAAAAATCAATTAATACCTCATATATAATTTCGTTTAAGTACCTTATAAATCTAAATATATTGTTAATAATGTTGTAATTTCATATAGTTTTAGAAAATTTATTGTCTTTTTGTTGCTATACTCGAAAAGGGTAATTAAGTTGTAAGTGCTGTAATAACAATAATATCTTAAGATCTTGTAACACTTAATTTGCAATAAATATTTGAGTTTGAGTTTATTAAAGTCCAAGGAAAAATACCTGAAATAGCGACACTGTCTGTATTTGTTCTTATACGTCTTCGGTAGTCTGACGACACACTTGCCGGCAAGTGTCTACAAGCTCCAAGCCTTCACAAACGCTTGGATGCCATTTACACGCTTGCGAGTTCTTTATTGTGTTCCAGACAGGCACGCGAAGTAGACGTGGAAGTCGAAATTTTCTATCATTGAGTTTCGTTTGAAATTTTTAATTTATAATACAAACAAAAACTAAGAAAGCTTAACTGACGAAAGAAAAGATGATGAAAGTTTAAAATCCGTAGAAATCATACCAAATAATTACTAAATTCAGTTCGCTGTGTTTCGGATTGAAGGGAAAGGTAGCCAGTGTAATTACTGGGCATGGACGGCATTCAATCTTAGGCCTCAGGATGACAACGCACCTGCAATATCAAGTGCTATCCTTGTTATTGCAGGTGTCTATAGACGGCGGTAACCGCTTGCCACCAGGTGGGCCGTCAGCTTGTTTGTCATCTAGTTGTATAAAGAAAAAAACTATTTTTTTATTGGCTATGAACGCGCCAGTGTGTTAACGCGTCGCAGGCGGAGAGCGCACGCTCCTTTGATCCGTGTTCAAAAACCGACACCAACTCGGCCTAGCCAAACAGCCCGTTTACACGCTTGTGTATGTGGAGGGTTGTCGAGGCGTACCATGCGTCTAAACGCGGCATAACAAAAACATTAGGCATTATGTATAGTCACGAACAATATTATGCATCTACTTTATGATGACATTTTAGCATCTTTTTTACCTTTGCAATAAGTCATCCTCTAAGTGTGCACTAGCTGTCAATAAAGTGGGAATATAATTATTGATACCGACTTAACACTAATTGTGATACATTTGTTCAAGTTATAATTTAATGTCACAATGAACACCATTCACGTTGTTATTCAAAGTGAAAATTAAATTCTAATTTGAAACTCAAAGTAAAGGAAATTACGAACTTTTACTTTGCTTACATAATTCTGTGAAATGGAATGTCACAATTTAGATTATGAAACATTGTTTCACGTGTTACTAACCGTCCCGAGCCGTGAGTAATAAAAGCGTCCATTCTAACAACCAGCCGATCCAGTAGTAAGACGAAAAGATTTTTTTATTTTTTTACTTGTCATACCAATTACATCATCAGATTTTAAACGTCCGACTGCTAGTTGACCCATCCTGGAATTGACCATGGCGAAAGATGCTTTGTTTTCTTAATTGAAACCAGAGCGCTTAAATATAATACTACGCCACCGAGATTTTCCGTCATACTACTAATGCGACGTTAGATGGAGAGTAGAACCAATGGACCAACTTCAAGTGTACCCTCTGAGCCGCCTTAGAGGCTTACATTGGAAAGCTATTAGGTACATTACCACTTCGTAGCTGAAAGAAATACATTTATGGGATCGTGTCACTAAATGTGATTTAGGTGTAAACCGAAGGTGTAAAACTAAATCACATTTAGTAACACGAGTCTTCACAATCCGGGAGACTGCTCACAGCTCCACAATGTCTCGATTCTTTTCTGGTCATTTACTAACTAATGGTTGCCCGTGGCGTCACCCAAAAGCTAGCTTATACAATACTTTATTTCGCTTAAAAACAAAAAAAAAACACCCTTAGTATTCAGAGACCCACCAATTAGACCCATTATACAAGTATGTCTGCAAATACCCACTGTCTGGTACTGGTGGTCTGTCGAAAAATTCATGACCAGCAGTGCGATTCACTAACAGAGATATTCGTCATCGAGCTTGACGACTAACAAGACGACGAGACGCCAAGTTTGAGCACAGCGCTGCGCGTAAGCGTATTCACTTACCTCTACGTCGATCTCTTGGCTGTGTATGTTGTTGACTGTTTACGATGTACGACATGAAGTTTTTCTTGTTTTTATAATGTATCATAGTGACTTATTTCAATATTTGATTGACTTTGACACAAATATATTAAAATAATCAACTTTTTAGTTCCGGCTCACGCCGTGCTCGACGTCGAAACGCTAGTGTCGCTATCGGTTGTCAAACAAACGCCAAAAGGAATGTTAGCGCTGCCAAACCACGGTTTCAAGGCTGCTGACTTGAGAGAATCGAGCCGAACCCGCAATCCTTTTCAAGCCGCATTGAGCGGTAGCTCCGCGGTCAGAGCCATCACCCTGGGCGTTAGGGTAATCCATGAATATCTTCAAGACTTTCTCTTTTGGCGTAATAAGCTAACATCTATCCTTTTTTTATATTTCAACACGCTTCATACCTCACGACATTTTTTTTTATCTAGATATTGTTCTTAATATCGTTCACACATATATTTACTGGAAAAAGCAATTATATTTTGAACAATAATTTCTAAATCTGTCAATTAATTACATCATACTTATCTCTCTGTGTTTTTTTTCGTAGTTCGATTACTTATTACATTCTTACTTTTATAAGTGTACTATAAACACTATGGTCTGCTACATGGGAGATACTCCTCTTGTGTTTCTCCCTGTAGGAAGGTCTGGGCCCAACTGGACAAGGCTTGTGATGATAAAGATGACACACTGTGCAATCATTTACGCTCAGATACACTTTTTATCTTATTTGTAAAGCTATAATAACAAGTCTTCCTGTTCAGGAGCGCGCGTGCCGGTCTTCGGAGTCATCAATTAACTGTCTCCACCTCAACATCACGCACAAAAAAGTTTGATAGCTCGTTTCTTAGTCGTACTTCCAAAACTAGTATTTCTTTGCCAGCACATGTGTTCCTTCCTTCCTATAACATGGGTTACTTCAAAAGAGGCGTGAAAAGGCACCTTATGGGCTGGCAAGGTGGAGGCTGCTAGAACAGTGTGTTTCAAGCTGCACTGGCTGTCTTCGCACATGGACTGTCCTTACCGCTTCACATCAGGTGGTGTTGAGTCATTTGCAGTGCTTTGTATAAAAACAAAACTCTATTTGGCTTTATTTGATTTGATTTAATTCAATTATCACATTAGCTTAGACCAAATAATAGTAATCTGTCAAATAAGAACATAATTACTATCAAAAAAGCTCTGCTCATTAGTTGGACTCTTCTCTGGTATTAATTAATCTATGTTCAGCCTCTTAAAGAGCATTAAAATTCGCCGCACGCCAAGTGGCTTAGCGAGACCCTTTAGAAGGACATGATCTATATAACAAAATATTTGTTTTAATATGAATTAGTTTTTGCCAAAACGGCTTTCGATTTTGTGTAATAAAATAAATATTTTTCCTTAGTAATTAAAATAATATAAAACTAGACTATGTAGACAATCTAGTTTTATATTATTTTATTTACTAAGTTATTTTTCAAACATTTATAATAATGTTAAAATCAAAAATTAAAAATATTTTTCCATCAAATCCTAGCACTACTAATGGTGGTATGGTTCAGTGCCACCCTACCCCCAGGGGTATGGCTAGGGGTAACATGATCCCATGTGTTCCTATAAGCTCACGGAAGTTCAATAGTTCCGGAAGCAAATCAAATCAAGTCAAATAAAATCAGTTTATTTCTGTAACTCAACCTAATACAGTTATAAGAGGTTGGAGCATCCTTTTTACCCGACTTCAAAAAAAGAAGGAAGTTATTTGTTCCATTGTATGTATTTTTTTGTATGTATGTTCATCGAATTCTCTATCAATTGAGAACCGATTTTCAAAATTCTTTTTTTATTCGATAGAGTATACTCCTGAGGTGGTCCATTGTCGCTAAGTGAGGATCTGATGATGGGAGATCAGGAAAATTGAGGGCATACCGCAAATTTTATTGGCACAAATGACATGTTTTTCTTTTTTCCACAGCTATTCAAGTATTTGCTGCTGTCAGTCACCATCTTATGTTGATGAGCTAGTGATGGAAGGTGCAACTGTTTGACGGTTTAGAGTAGGATAATTTATGTACGATATGATATTATGAATCAATATTATGTATTTGAACCAAAGACTGAGAGACAGACAAGTCGATAGTGCTGACAGTCATTTTTTTTACCAATAATAAAATTGACTTCAAAACACGCACGCACGCACACTTCTTTTTCTTTCCTAAAAATGTATTTTTGGAGTCGGTGGTAAGCTGTTACCAAAACAATAGAAAGTGAAGCACCAACTCCAAAAAATACTTTTTTAGGAGTTAAGTACCCAGCCGAAAATTCCAAGAGTTTATTGCTTTTCTAATAAACGTCATTTTGGTTTTAAATATTCGTCCGTTTACTTATGAAACATATAAAAGGGAAGAAAAGGTTCATCCCTTCTATCGAGAAAATTATTTACATTCACGTTTTAGCATTTGTAAAAATATAGGTACTTTTAATTCTATACCTGTAACAATAGTAGAAAAAAAAAATTTAAACAAAAATTAAAACCGACTTCAAAAAACTGAAAAGGATGAAATAATTAAATTTAAGTAGGTATTCATCCCCTAGAAACATATTTTTGGAGTTGGTGCTAAGTGGTTTCCAAAAACAATAGAAAGTAAATTAAGATTTTTGAAGTCGGTTTTAATTTTTGTTTAAAATCTTTTTTTCACAATTTTTAGTGATAACTTTCTACGGTCGAAGCTAGATGGGTGACCGTCAACTTATATTGTTTCCTACTATCGTATCGTTTCACTAAAAAGTCATTGGAAAAGCAAAAATTCGCAATTTCGCTTATGTAGACAATTTCATATCAGTTTTTTTTAAATTTAAAAGCAAAGTACCCAACTGTTTTTGAAAAAATTTTTATGCTATTCCGCATCGAACAAAAAAAGAATCACGTTAATCGGATCAGTAATCTCGGCGTAATCGGTGTACATACATAGAAAAAAAAAACATACCGGCCGAATTGAGAACCTCCTCGTTTTTGAAGTCGGTTAAAAATTGGATTAAATCCTTGCTCACAGTCGCGAAGTATATTAATTGTAATTTTTTTGCCGGAGCTAATATTTTATAATTGACGCTTTTTTTTTACTAAGATAATTAAAATTTCGAAATGGATGGTAAATACTATATAAAACACACACATATATCACTAGGGGTGGGTTTCACCGTGAACAAAAGAGAGCTTTATATCTAGCACAAAATTGTCATTTTGTTACTTTAATGCATTTTAGAAAAAAAACAATTCAATACATTTTTGATTAATATTAAATATTGTAAGTAGATTGGCGGCATTCAACACTATTCTACTAAGTTAAAAAATATCTAAACTAAAAAAAAAGTAGTTTAGATATTTTTATCCTACTAAGGTCGTAGCGACTGTGCAGATTTCAGTAGGAGCTTTTACTAGTCTGTTGCTTGCGTATTCTTTAGAGGTCTTTTGGAGTTAACCTTCGTCAATAAAAATCCAATTTGTATTCACTGCGTAATTTAATAATCTACTCTGCTACAGAACAGGCTTGGTTAAATATATAAGATTTAGTAACGGAGTATTAAGTAACGGAGTGAACCGACTTGCTGATTGCTGACCGAGGGAGAGTAGGGAAGAGGATCTTCATCACCATCATCATCATGCCAGCCTATGATGTCCACTGCTAAACAAAGGCCTCCCCTATCGATCTCCAAATAAAATGGTTTTGCGCAGCCTGCATCCAACGGCTCCCCGCGACCCTGACCAGGTCGTCTGTCCATCTAGTGGGAGGCCGTCCTACTTTGCGCTTTCCGGTACGCGGTCGCCACTCCAGAGATGATCTTATAAGTATTAAAAGTAGAGATTGGTAGCTTGTATTAGTGCGCCAGCCAATCACAACGTGCTGTGAACAAGCCGACAACCTGACGGCTGGGTAAAGACATAAGTCTCTTCTACGCGCTCTTTAAATTAATTGACTTAGATGTTAAGACTGGCGTTCACTCACCACAGGTTTTTGGCCATGGGGAATGAACGGCTAGAACCATTGTGATCCAGGCGACATTATTGTCAAAAGGGCTGACAATAATGTCGCTTGGATTACTTTAACGTACTTTTCCTTTGTGCTTATTATGCGTTTATTGAGCGAGAAAATTGTCGGACTTTTAAGCACAAGTTAAATTCATCTTTGTAATTTTCCATTTTTACGAACTTATATTTCTAAAAACAAGAATTTCACTTGGAACTGGGTCAAAATATTAGAACAAAGCAAACTTTACTTTATCAAAGCATATTTCAAATGAACAAGCTTCGCTGAGCTTACAGAGTCTGTGACTGTCGAACCTAAACTTGTTTTACGTGTGTGTTCCCAGATGAAATATACCTGGAAAGCAAGCCAAAACAATTACAGTAATGCAAAAATCGTCCTAATTAAAATCATTATGTTCTTAATTTTGATTTTAACATTATTATAGTGTTTGAAAAATTATTTAGTATTTAAATATATCTAAACTAGAAAAATTTCTTACATCTTCCGGTTCTAATTCATTTAATAAATTGTTTGTTATAGACAGTTCTTTTCTTAAAAGCAAATATTTTTTCACCCTCCACATTCTGCGTCTTTTTTAGTAATAAAAATCGAGCTCGACGCAACCATAGCCAAGGCGAGCCCTATGCTTTGACACAGCCTTTGATGCTTTGATAGACTCATGAGCGCGCTAAGTACGTGCGACACGCTGGGAACTCGCTGCTATACTGTGTTAGCTAATCTAATTAGATCAAGTGTAAAGAGCAACCTCTTTGTTCACCCACGTTCGAAAGTCCATTCGTTTGTTTAGCTAACTGAATTTAGCCAAATATGAAGGCTGCTTTAGAGCTGTGAACTAAATTTAGATAGATTTCAAAGAAACCATAGACAATTTTAAACGGCATGTATGGAGGTTCTCTCTAAACACTGCATTTTATCACGTTTAATAATATCTGTAATTGAAGGCACGTTTCTCAATGTTAAATTTTATGACAGCCCTCCTTTTTGTACGCATATTGAGAGAAAAAGATCCACTGGATTAAATTTATACTAAGCGTGTTCTCCAGAATTAGGGCCATTGTCACTCTCAAATTAGAATATATGAAACTTTTGGCATTTTTAGGAAGTAATAGTAATAAAAATGTATCTAAACTAGAAAAATTTACGAACTTTAAACTAAATTTACGACAGGAACCCACGACCATTCGCAATCCGGGTGAAAGGTCGCGGGTTTGTTCCCCGCCTCAGGACGTGAAATTTCTCTAGTTTATACATTTTTATTTGTAAATAATTTTTCAAACATTTATAATGTTAAAATCAAATTTTAAGAATAAGTAATAATAGTAATATTCTCTAACCACATCAGACCACTGTAGGAATATTATCTATTCTATAAGAATAAAGTTTTTATTACTTTCATAAAAATGATATTACATCTCTCTAAGTACCTAAGCAGGGATAATACGGCCTCTTATATTCTCGCTAAGCAAGTACTTATTACCAACCTCCCCATGAGATACTTTCAAGTCATAAGCAAGTTTATACGCTTCACTACGATAAGTGACTGTGGAGCCGTCAGTAACGCGCGGACTACGCAGCGCGACGCTCGTAGCTCGTAGCACGTAGCTCGTAGACATCGTAGCCGATTGAACTTTACGTAAAACTTTATGCAGCTCCCACTGTGGAAGTTACTACCAATAATAATATTCTACTTTTAACACTCGAAAAAGTTGTTGTCTCAAACGCATTATTAATTTAAATTATCGATAAGGATTTCAACTTAGTATTGAAGTAAAAGTTTAAGGAAAACTAAAGTTTAAGTGTGTTTGTGAGTTATTAATTAAAGAGTATTTAAGTGTTATGTGCTTGCAAGCTATTGTTTATACTTATAACAAATAATAGTTCAGTGTTTTTCATTTTACAATATAAGCTACTAAGTAAAAAACTAGTGAAAACTCCAGAAGAAAATATTTTTCAGTTAAAATAAAATTAAGAAACTAGTTCGAAATCCGAATGTAAATCAAATAAATACAAAAATGGCGGAAGCTTTCCTACGCGTCAACGAAACTGAGGACCAGTTTTATAAGCGGTGCACAAACTTAAGCTATTTCGATTGTAGTGAACAGGAGATGCTATGGTGGATGATGGGACCCAGAAGGCTGCCTCTGCAAGAGATAGTGCCCATATCGGCTGTATTATTAGTGATATTTCTGACCGGAGTAGCGGGGAATGTCGCCGTCTGTGTCGTCATAGTTCGACACCCAGCCATGCATACTGCTACAAACTATTACCTGTTCAGCTTAGCTCTAAGCGACCTTCTGCTACTTTTATTCGGTAAGTAAATTCTTTTTAAAATTTTTGGGTTTGGCTTACTCGTTCAAAAAGCTGAAAATTCTATGTCAAGATAATATTTACATGTGACTTTACATAAACCAAGTTCTACTATCGCCAGCACATGAGCGCAAATAGCTCATGACGCTGTATTGTTCGTATATTATTATTTATTTTAGCGTGGTAATTCGATTGTCGGTCGATTTTTTATGTTTTATTTTCTTGTCTATCCCAAGGAACAGGGTGTCTTTGGAAAGGTTAAGTAAACCGGCTATCAGAAAACTGAGAAACGATCCTCGTGCAATAGACATGGTCTCGAATATGAGTGAAAATTGCGGGGTTTGCGACTTTAACATATCGTTTGTATTTTCACAAAATGTCTATTGCAATGATTGTTTGAACAAACCAATCGTTCCTATGGTTTGATTTGTATCTGTGTGACTGTGTGTATGTGCTATCATCCGATGTATATAGAGCCAGCAGTCTGGTTAAATTAGCTAGACACCTAGGCCGTTGAGTGAACGCCGGCATCCAATAAAACGACTGAACGGGAACTAGCCAAGTCATTAAGCACAACGTTAAACCAGATGGCTGAACTTCATGTCAGCCGTCTGGTGAAATTAGCCATTAAATTGAACTAGGCAGGTCTTTAAGTCGAAAAGTCTTTGAGTGACTGTGTGAGTGATTGGTAGGTTCAAGGTTATTTTTGATGACCACTTATAACCGAAATCGTTTTAGTTATAAGTGGTTATATAAAAATATAACCATGAACCTACCAATCTCACCAAAACCCTGCAATACAAAACGATTCACTTAGGCATCTAATTGAGCAGACATTCAATACGCCATGTTGTTAAACGTTGAGTGAGTCTAGTTCAATCAATTATCAGCCTAGGCTTTTAAATGGACGCCGGCATTTAAGTAACGGGCCAGGCATCCAACTAAGCGGCGAATTTAACCAGGCGGCGACGTAGACATTGGGAGTATTATTTTGTCGCTGAGCATTCACAAAAGAAGTGTTTTTATTTATTTATGTATTCATGGTAAATAAAAAAACATTTATTCAAATGAGAGCAATTGTAGATGAGATATAATAGAACACATATGCCTTAATCAGTTTTCGCAAATTATACTTTAGTTGTCATTCCCGATACATACTAACTCTATTTTATTTTATTAAATCGAGTAGCAAGTACAAATCCATATTAAATTTAGCAGTTATGGCATTTAGCAGAATATTAAGGAAAAATATCTTTCGGAAAAATGAGATCAGAAAATACGAAAAATTACATCTGAAGAATTCTGAGTAATTCATAAGAAATGTACTCTTTGAGTAATTCATCGAAATCCATATTTATCTCTTTGTAAATAACGCAGCACAACATCGACTTCATCGTTACTATTTTACTAGACCGTGTAGGGTAGTTGGATAGGTACCATCGCCTCCTTTATGCCGGCCGTAAAACAAATCACTGTTTCTGATAGATTTTTTTATACCAATGAAGTGGCAATCAAGCATACGGCCTACCTGATGGTAAGCGGTTACCGTAGCCTATGGACGCTTGCAACACCAGGGGTATCACTTGCGCGTTGCCGTTGCAGCCCTTTTTGAAGAACTCCATGCTGTACTCGTTCGAGAAAACCTCTCCAGGAGTCATTCCACAACCTGAGCGTACGCGGGAGAAACTTTCTCTGAAACCGCACAGTACGAGACCATTTTAGTTCCAACGTGTGAGGATGAATTCCCTGCCGATGGTAAGCGGTACGATGGTAGAAAGAGGCAGGTGAGGTAACTAGTGTAACTGGGCATAGAAGGCATTACCTGTCAAGCATGAGATTCCAGACACAATTGATTCTTCCATTGTCATCGCCCACCGGTGGTTTATCGCCGCTTGACAGATTAAGGTAGGCAGTGTAACTGGGCGTACTAGATATACATATTATTATCATTAATACTCCGTTATCTAGTATCCATAACACAAGCTCTTAATGATGCTTACTTTGGGCTAGATAATAGGTGTGAGTGTATGAATGTTATTATTATTACTATTATTTTTAAGTATTACATGACTATTCCTCTTCTATTCACGCTACTGTTAACATTCTATAAAGTTTTATATTACAATATTTTTACCATGAGTTGAATACAGTTTTATTTCGCTCATCACAATCGATGGCTCATCACACTAATAACAAAGTCCATTAGCAAAGACAGCTAGTTTAGACACTGCTACAGCCGCCTCCACCTTGTCGACCCTTGCCTTTACAACTCCGTCGTGACATTGCATCACTAAGCGCCTTCTATCGGCTTTATCATAGAGTGGGTTCTGAGGAGTTTTTCAACCTTATCCCACCTTCCCCCTTCCTACTCAGGAGCACGCGTGCCGGTCTTCGGAGTCATCAATTCCCTGTCTCCACCTCAACAATGCGCACAAAGAAGTTTAGTAACTCGTTTCTTTGTCGGACTTCCAAAACTTGGAATTTTTTGCCAGCACATGTGTTCCCTCCTTCCTATAACATGGGCTCCTTCAAAAGAGGCGTGAAAAGTCACCTTATGGATTATATGGCAAGGTGGAGGCGGCTAGAACAGTGTTGCTTTAAGCTGCACTAGCTGTCTCCGCATATGGACTCTTCTTACTGGTTTAAATCAGGTGGTGTTGAGTCATTTGCTGAGCTTTGCATAAAAAGGTGCCTAAAAGGTTGCATAAAAAGCCTCTTTTGAAGGAACCTATGTACTACGAAGTACAGTGCATTTAGCTCACAAGCCGCGCGATCAGCACTTAACGCTGACCTCATTAGAGAGTTTTAATTATTTTAATATTTTAAAAGGCAGTTCACATTTTGTCACCAATTACGCCGTGTGTGCTTAAAATCACCATTCGTACCATAACTGAAAATGAAAAACATTTATTGGTTATAAATAAAAAGTAAAAACCAATTAGGGGGATTTAAAAACAAAATCTCTTATAACTAAATGGTCACCACTCAGCGTATACTGCAACCTGGAGGGCCACAGCGCTGGTCTTCCGTTGTGCCAACTGAAAGCGCAACGCGCGCATACTACTATGAATATTTTATCGTGTTTTTCTTGACGTAATCTATCACGTAGTTTGTTATAGATTTTGATAGACATATTATAGATGCTAGATGAACACAGATTTAGCCGAGCAGATTGAACATTCAGCTTATTTTTATGCCTTATAGAATAATGTGTAGGTACATCCTCACGTAGGTACAAACTCACTATATTTCCTGACAAATTTGCAAATCTCAAAAATGTATATGCAAGGCAGAGAAAGTATTTTATATTTTTGAAAAAATGGTTTACAGCTTTCTGTTGGTTCAATGTCGACTATGATGCGAACAAGTTACTTTTGACAGGTGAACAGGGAGGGTATGCCCGAGCTGTTACCCCAAAGTATGACTCCATAATTAAGCCAAGAATACGCATACGCATAATAAGTGACTAATGCGGTATCTAGGTCAGTTGTTTTTTTAATGTCTCGAAGTGCGGACGGGAAGCTGGATAATTTAAATTTTAGTTTCTGAATGAGGATTTTCCAATTTAAGTTTATGTCTATGTTTAAGCCAAGTAGAGTGAAATCCTTAACGCATTCAATTTTTTTATTGTTGAATGTCATTATGTAATCAAGATCTAATGGGGTTTTTTGACGCGGGTGGAAAGTCATTAATTTGGTTTTGTCGAAATTTA
This sequence comes from Nymphula nitidulata, assembly GCA_947347705.1. NCBI lineage: Eukaryota > Metazoa > Arthropoda > Insecta > Lepidoptera > Crambidae > Nymphula > Nymphula nitidulata. Next base: position 17,750,058 of record OX374636.1, read on the forward strand.
ACTCAACATTATGTTCATTTAAGCAGTTAAAAGTTTTGGAGAATATAGAATTTAATTTACTTTGTAAATTTGTATTATTCTGACATGACGTGAGGAGTGAAATATCATCCGCAAATAAGACACACAGCTCCTCCATAATTTTAGGGAGGTCGTTGATGTAAATTGAAAATAATAGACATCCAACAACACTACCTTGGGGTATGGAGGCGTTCATACTTCTACTATTAGATCGGATATTTACTATTTCTCGGTTTCTATGATCAAAATATTCAATTTCCACGTATTGTTGCCTATCTTTTAAATATGATGCAAACCAATTATTAGCAGTACCGCGGATACCTATTCCATACAATTTATTTAATAATGTTTTATGTTTCACCCTATCATATGCCTTGGTCATGTCTAGTAAAATTCCAATTGCATACTTTTTACAGTCCAAAACCTTTACTATGTCCTGAATATATTTATATACAACGACCGGCTGGCCGAATGGTCTGCTATACAGGCTACTCGGTCAAGAGGTCCCGGGTTCGAATCCCGGTAGGAGCAAATGTTTGTATGATGAGTACGAGCATTTGTTTACGAGTCATGGATGTTTATATGTGTATTTAGTATATTTCTAATATTTATATACATATTACTATCATTATTTCTCCGTTATCTAATATCCATAACACAAGCTCTTAATGATGCTTACTTTGGGCTAGATAATAGGTGTGAGTGTATGAATATTTTTATTATTATTTTAATATATTTGTATACAGCTAGAATAGTAGACCGTTTTTTCCTAAGCCCGTTTTGGCACTCGTCAAAAATCTTATATTTTTCGCAGAACTTATATACGCGATCGCACATTGCTTTCTCAAAAACCTTTTACGATGTAGGCAAATGGGCAATGGGCCTGTTATTATTAGGGTCAGATTTTTCTTTTTTCTTGTGTTTTGGTTTAATTATGGTTTTCTTCAATAAAGTGGGAAAAATGCCTTCTCTACAAGATTGATTGATTAATTTAGTAAATGGCAATGTGAGTCGATCTGCACACTCCTTGATCAAAGCAGGCAAACCATTGTGCAGGCTAGTTTTCGTATTGTTTACATAAATATCCAAATTCACTTTGATTTATGCACTTTTGGAGTTGACGTTGGTCAATAAAAGTCCATTTGTTTTGTATTGATATCACTGCGTAATTTACTGATCTATGTTACATTAAATATATACTATATGATTTTACTGTTGCGGAGCGAACCGACTTGCTGGTTGCTGACTGAGAGAAGAAGAGAACGAAAACATTCATAAAAGTATTAAAGTCTAGTTGCCGCAGGTTGGCGGCTTGTATTAGTGCGGCAGCCAATCACAATGTGGGATAAACAAGCCGACAACTTGACGGCTAAGTAAAGCTAAGTGTACACACTCTAAATCCTATTTAACTAATATGTAAAGGCTGGTGCTCACACGCCACACACTGTTTATAATTTAATTTCCAAATTTTGCTGAGAGTTAATTGTTGACGTCGCGCAGTAGCGCCCTACCCTTATGTTATATGTTAATCTACACTAATATTCTAAATGTTAAACTCTACCTGTTATCTTTTCTTCTACTGGAAGAGATCTATGAAGAGTTTGGGCCTTAACACAACCACGCTGACCAATCCATTGGTGGGTTTGACCCATCCCGGGATCGACCATTGCGAATGTTGCTTGGTTTTGGTAATAGTAACCAGGGCGTTCAAGCCACTACGCCACCGGACTCTTCGCATTTATAACATAAGTATCGATGTGTTGATTGTAATCATTTTGACAGCCCTTATTTTATCTAACACTTAAGATTTAAACTTCCCATACTCCAATTACTCTGAGCTTTATTAAACGACCTTAGTTATAATAAAGCTGCTTAAGCTTAATACCTTCAAGGACATTTTTATTTGATGTTCAACATTCAGTTGCCTCTTAAAATAATCTTTTACGTCGCTTAAGCAAGGCTAAGGACATTAATCCCCTTATTGTCAGGATTACATTTAGAAAAAAAAACGAGCTTTCTCTTGCGAAACAGTAATCTTAAACAGGTAATGATTTGACAAGTTTTTATTGAATTTAATCTGACTGTCGACGTATCTGTTTATCTTTGTTTTATTAAAATTACAGATTATAATTAGCGAGATTATTGAACTGAGCACTTTCTTACTTTCAGTTTAATCTGTAATTAATTAAGATAATTAACAAGTTGAGATCAACAAATGAACTTGTTTGAAGGTTGGATCCGCCGTTGTAATCGAGGCTAATAATCATTGATTATTAAATTTGAATTTATGAAGTGTGTGTTGGCCTAAAGACGTATAATTTTTACGGCAATTAGTATCATATGTAATTATTAATAATATTATGTTTAACAAACCAGAATAACAAATTAATATATTAAACTAATTAATTAGCGAGCAATTTATGTATCATCATTACCAGCCTATAAACGTCCCACTGCTGGGCACAGGCCTTCCTACACGAGAGAAACACATGAGGAGTTTGGGCTATAACACCATCACGCCCAATGCGGGTTGGTGGGTTAATGCGGTTGCAGTAACAACCGGGACCAACGGCTTAACGTGCCTTCCGAAGCACGGAGGAGCTCGAGATTAGAAACTTTGGTTGACCCATCCCGGGACTGACCACGGCGAAAGTTGCTTTGTTTTCGTAATCGAAACCAGAGCGTTCAAACCAATACGCCTCCAAGCTCCTCGCCGCCAATATATGTATATATGTTGCCTATTTGCTAAGGTCTTTCAATATCCAATTAAGTTTTTTTAACACAGCTCATGGCTAAAAGTACTACCCACTTAACCGTCAGCTGTGACATACCAGAGGGAAAGATCATCTGGCTAAGATAGCCAGTAAATTAGAAGTTGGCGTCGTTGATTAACCCCGAGAAGAAAAATAAGAAAAAATACTCCAAAGATAAATATGATGCAGATTATAGGAAATATATAAATAATAAAATAAATATATCCTCATTCAATTAGGCCCCCCAAGAAGCACTTTCGAATCGTCAAAAAACCCATATGTCTATGACCTAAAATAATATTAACTAACAATGTCATAATGTTGGTCTCTCTGTCTTGTCTGGGTCTACGTAAGCTAACAATGTTATAATAATGACGGTTGTTGTCTGCTGACTGTGAAATCGACAGGTTGTGCGCATCAACAGCCATCTGACAGCATCCATTTTGTTTTATCGGGCCGGCCGGTGACCACGTCTTCTCCGGAAAACAAATTCGTCTTGCCCAATCACCGTACAACGTCGCCGCGAGATATTTGCAGATTAATTTTACTTGACATTGGCAAAATTCGTAATAACGACAGGCCATTAAATAAAGAAGAAAAATGTTATAATGTCAGTCTGTCTATCGGACTGTCTGTTGATCTGTCGGTCGATCTGTCAGTTGATCTGTACTTTGGGTAAAGAGGTTTACCACGGCTATACCACACGCATAGAATGTACAGACAACGGCACATCAAGTGTAACAGTTGTACTACGAAAGCGGTCTCTATTACGAACGCAGTAAGGGTGGTCTCAAGGTCAAACTGTTACGCTTGATATGCTGTCGAGTGTACTTTTAATATTGAAGATAGCTTAACATCAAATACGAAATACCTACTTTATTACATTTTTATAACCAACTAGTCAAACATTAGATTCCAGATACAATTGATTTTTTATTAAGGAAGGTAGGTACAAGGAAGGTACCTCCTTCCTTCCAACCAAGCTACTATTTCGTGATTCTGATCAAAAGGGTCAAAAGATTACTGGTTCAGACACGACATCTTTGAAAACGTAAACTAACAAACAAAGAGTCAAGTAAATGGGCAAATATTTAGAACCCAAACTTAGTTTATTAAAAACCAATAATTTTGCTTTGTGCTGAGAAGCCATCATCTCTATATTCTTTGTCTCGCTTGACAGAAACAGTCCCCGAACTGCCGCCTTAAAGTGCTTTCTTTCAAAAGATATTTTTCGTTATACAAAACACGGCAATTGACCTAACACCACCTGATGTGAAGCGGTAAGGAGAGTCCATATGTTAAGACAGCTAGTGCAGACTAGACACTGCTCTAGCCGCCTCCTTGCCGGCCCCAAAGGAGCTTTTTCACGCCTCTCTTGAAGGACTCCATGTTATAGCAAGGAGGGAACACATGTACAGGCAAAGAATTCCAATTTCTGAAAGTACGAGGAAGAAACAATATAGGCAGAGGTTCTCAGACCCTGCAGCTACTTTTCTATCATATTCCCAAAACTAGACAAAAATGTATTTTTTTGTCACGCTAACGTAGACCGGTAGACCCCGTCCAATCTCCGCTGGACTCCTGGGGTCGGACAACTTTGGGAAATAAGGATATAGAGGTTTGCAAGAATCACTTGCGGTGCACGTTCCTTTTTGAACCGACTTCATAAACGAGGAGGTTCTCAATTCGGCCGGTATGTTTTTTTTTAATTTTTTTATCTATGTATCTACACCGATTACGCCGAGACTACTGATCCGATTTACGTGACCCTTTTTTTTGGCTCATTAATTTTTTTTCAAAGTCAGTTGGGTAGTTTGGTTTTTATATGAAAATTGAAATCATTAAGTCGTCTACGTATGCGAAATTGGCGGATTTTTGCTTTCCTATGACTTTTTATTGTTTTGTGACTATTCAATCTCCTGCGCGTCATCGAGTCACTTGCGTAATAAAAGACTACCATAATGAAGCCCTTTATAAATTGATTGCTTATTTATCCGTCGACAACCGACGAAAGCGTTACATTTGATGAACCGCTTTCGTTCAATCTTAATTAATCATGATTAGCAATTGCTTCCAGGAACTCCCGGTACAGTTTTTCAAGGGGATTCCCGGTAATTTACTCTTTGATGGAGAACCGGTTTTAAACAATGCAATTACCGAGACTTTTCATATTGTCGAGAGCATTCAAATTTATTTTGTTTTGTAAAAACAAATGCACATTATAGCGACCAATGAAGATTTGAGGTACCATTTTAAGATATTTATTTCTACGAAATTTGCTTTTGCCAGAAAGCTTATGTTGTTTTCTTACTTTATTCTATTCTCTTCAATTCGTATCTCCTTCATAACTTAACTTGTCAGGCATCAAACTCCAGACACAATAGATTTGTCAACTGTCATAGACCTCCAGAGATATAACAAATTACAGAAATATTAAAATTCGCACGTGACCCGTTTACGGTTTTTGAAATCTTCAGACAACCTGAGACTGGGAATTCTAGTGCACCTGACCTCTTTCTATGCAAAGTTTGCAATTTTCCAAGCTGTAAGTACTTATATAGAATGAAGGGTTTGTATAAATGATGAATTGAATTGAATGAATGATCAGTTGTCATAAGAAAAGCTCAATGGCGAGATATTTTAAGAAGACTGGTTAAATAAAACAACTTAACATTGTAGTTTTCTATTTTCATTGAATTTATGTATGTACTTTTAAGTATCTATTTATACGTATTATTCTATTATTTTAGGATTACTTATGTCTAGGTATATTATATTTGTAAGCAATGTAATATTTTCTTATTAATTTGATTATATTTTACTTGAATTAAATAGTACACCGACGACTGCACTCATTTATCGTACCCCTGTCCATCCTGCCCATCCAAAGGTTGTCTGCAAGTGATCGCTATAAAGCGATAAAACTGCCCAAGTACAATATAATTTCTACATATTGTTTGTATCTGCAATTTAGCACAATAAAGCACAATTATTCTTTCTCTGTACCGTAATTTATTTATACTCAAAAGAAACAAAACAAAACCTTTAGTCTGCTTAATTTCTAAATATATTAAAGGTTAAATTCATATGAGCCCCGGAAAGGTCGAAATTATTACATTCGGGATACATATTAGCGGACAGGAAGTTTCGCCCCTTATCTGGCTTATAAAAGAATTTGCTTAAAGCTTGAGCGGATTTTTGGAATATTTATTAACTAATTAAGTAATAAATTATTTATTTATTAGTTATTAAATATATCCAGGCTCAAGAGATGTAGAAAGAAATTTAAGGAACTGACTGCTTACCCTGACGTGAGCTGAGTAGTGAGGAATCAGAAGTGACGCCATTACAAAAATTGCTAAGTAATTTATATGCTTTATAAACATAGATTAGGCCGGGAAGGAACCAAGCTTTTTATTGATTGTGCAGATCCCTTAGTGGACTGTATGTTTGTTAGGCCGTTCTTGTCGATGAGTAAAACAATGCTTTATATCCACAGGCACTGTTTATTGGTTACACTTTACATACACTTGAACTAATTGTTTACTTAAGTTAATTACACGACACGTTTCGTACAACCTTTTTGGTTGACACACATGCAGCAAGAGAGCGTAATGTTACCAATAGTAATAAAATAAACATACATTTTATATATAATTTTATATGTTGCCAACATTGATTAATTTTTTAAACTACAGTTCTGTGCTAAGCTCGCCTGTGTACATCATGGCTTATTTTGTAAATTTAAAGTGTTTTGTGTAGAATAAAGAATAAAATATAAAATAGAATTTAATTTATTTATTTATCACCAACAAAGTTTACAATATATCTTTCACTGAAGTAGTATACTAATCTTAAGTAATTGCAACTTAAATAACAGGTGACCACAGCATGCACTAACATCAACAGGACTAACATTTAAGGGTAACTAGCTTAATTTTCTGTGATTTTAAATAAATTTTATTATTTGGTAATTTGATTTCAGCTACTCTGACTATATAATTTCTGAACAATATACAAAGCACAATGCTGTCTTGAGTCTTAAACACTTAAAAGAACGATGACCTTTCAATAAATATATCCTCGTATACCTACAAGAGGTTGAATAAAACATTCGTTTAAAGCAACAATGAGTCGGAATCACGTAACTTTGGCAAAAAGACTACTAATTGTCTTCCCCATTGTTGATAATTATGCAGGTTTAATTGAACTCTCTCCAACTTTAAAACTCATAAGACATCTTGAATCCTCCATAGAAAAGGTAAGCTTCCCATGGTGGAAGTAATTAAGGAGTAGAAGCTCGCAATAGATTTTGTTAAAATTATATACCTTGAAAAACAAAACAAATGAAACACGACCATTAAAAACAGCTCATCAATCATCCCCTCATTAAGGAAGATCACAAAAAATACACTTTTGTACAGCGACGATCAATTTGACAGTTTGTGACTCTTATTGCAAAGTATAAAATAAAATCTCTAAAAAGGAGATGTTCTGAATTTCAACGGAGGCTGGTAGTCGGTGACCCCCAAGACAAAAGTTATATGGGAAGAAAGAGTATATTTTTCAGAATATTATGCAACAAAAACTGTCATTTAAAATTCCTTCATTTAAACAAAAAATAATTATGGCTAAAAAATCGTTACTCTGAGACATGTAAAATTCGATATCAAAAACAGTGACACATTTCAGACAAAGGAAAAAACGTAAATATCGTGCATTGTCTTGTCAAATGTGTTTAATTTGGTTCGGCCTATGACAATTTGCATTTGTTTTGTCTAAAAAAAATCTAAAAGAACACGGCAAGTCGGTTTCTGGTATTACTTCTGACTAACAATATGGATTTTGATTCATTTTTTACTATATTTAGTCAGTGATACAAAGGTTAGATTTCTTGCATGGACTTTTCAAAATTACTCAAAAACGCCTCGGTACAAAAATAAAAAAGGATATATTCAAGTTTCTCTGAGCAAAGGCTTTCGTATAAAATACAATTTATCGTGGGGGGCTTTCAAGTACCAATACCAATTTGTTTTTAAAAAAATATCGAACATTTCCTTTTCTAAGCAATCATTGCCCGACTATGGCCATTGTACTATAAAATCTATTCAATTAATCAAATCATTTGAATCTCTCAGCTCAGTTAGATATAATTTAGGACCATAATATAAATGCCTTAAAGCAAAAAGATCAAGCAGTCGTAGTCGGACCTGTTTTGGAGTCAGTCGAAATTGAATCTTGTAAACTAGGCAGGAGAATTGCTTTGGGATTGAACTATTCGCTCCAATGTTCAATTCTTCTTACATAAATCACATTCAGATTCCTTAGTCAAGAAGTAAACCTAAGTCCTTTACCAACGAGATTCTAGCATAGCCAGCCCGTTTATTGTATGGAAACTCTATGTTCTATTTCTTGGGGTAAAAATTACAACTGTACATTTGGCAGTATCATTTTTTTTCTTTTCTTAACCGCCTCTGTGGTTTAGTGGTTAAGACTACCTACATCAGATCTAGAGATCCAAAGTTCGATTCTCAGTGGGGGCAGCATTGTTCTGCTCAGTTTGGTTTGGTTGGCTATAGCTACCAGGGCCTAATTCTGAAGACACACTCTAAGTTTTTTAAGTACAGTATATCTCTTTCTCGCAATATGTAATAGGAAAAAGATAGTAAGAATTCGTTTAGAGCTGTCAACTAAATTTATACAGATTTCAAAGGAACCATAGACAATTTTAGACGGCATGTACGGAGGTGCCTTCTAAACACTGCATTCTATCACCTTCAATAAGGTCGAAAATTGACGGCACGTTTCTAAATGTCAAATCATCTGACAGCCATTCTTTTCGTATTCATATTGAGAGAAGTAGATGCACTGAACTTTAATTTAGACTTAGCATGTGTTCTCCAGAATTAGGGGCAATATCTTAGCTAAGTTTGCAATAACAATGTTAAAAGGATTGTTCGTTCCTGCAGTTGGAGGTAAGATAATGAGTTCCTCTGTGGTTAAGGAATCCGGGTGTAGCTCGCTTCTCGAATTTATCATATGTTATTAGACTTTTAAATAATCAAACGACGTATTATATTTAATATCCGAAAGGGTAACATTTAAATAAAGCGGCTGCTCCCTCAACAATTTCAAGCGAAATTATTTATAATTTGTTCAGAAAATAGCGCTTTAATGGAAGCATTTTGAATGTTCAATCGACCTTATTCGAACGTGAGAAGAAAGGTGCTTGAAGTGCAACTGCAACAATAAATATTATATCGATAGTACCTACCTTAACCGGCCAGAGATAAGTAATCGCTAAACGTTTTAAACCCTTTGTGTATGTAATCTTGAATAAATATCTCATCATCATCATCATCACCAGCCTATATACGTCCCACTGCTGGGCACAGGCCTTCCTACATGGGAGAAACACATGAGGAGTTTGGGCCATAACACCACCACGCTGGCCCAATGCGGGTTGGTGGGTTAAAGCGGTTGTAGTAACAACCGGGACCAACGGCTTAACGTGCCTTCCGAAGCACGGAGGAGCTCGAGATTATAAATTTTGGTTGACCCATCCCAGGGTCGACCATGGTGAAAGTTGCTTTGTTTTCGTATTCGAAACCAGAGCGCTCAAACCAATACGCCACCGAGCTCCGAATAAATATCTGCTTTAACATAATTTGAAAACAAAACATTAACGGTCGTTTTTAGCCCCCGACGCATAAAGAGGGGTGGAGAAAGGAGAGGTGGCATCGAAGCTCCCTAAACGAATGGTTTTTCGTTTTTTTACGACCGATTTTGATAAGATTTTATTTGTATGAAAGATGACGTAATCCAGATGATCCTTAGCTATAATTTATGATCAGTTCATGCATTTGATGACTATTAGCTTATTTATTACGTTACTTAGAAATACCGTTTTGTTCAGCCTTCACCGGCTTCGCTCCGGTACCGGCATTATGTCACATGCTTAAAGTTTATCTTGACCTTGAAGTATACCTGTCCCCTCGGTCACTTTGGCACCATCAATAAAAGAGGAAACCCCTAGGGGTTTGCTTCAAGCCTTCAGAAAGGCAGCAAGCCGTAAAATATTGCTAAATCTACTATAAACACGTGGAAAAGTAATATTGATAAAACGGTCCCTATTTTGTTATGCACCGATAAATTCTAAATACAATTTCGTGGCCAGTTTTTTTATAACAATATCCAAGAAGAAAATAATATTGCTTAATTTTATCATCATCATCAGCCTATATGCGTCCCACTGCTGGGCAAAGGCCTTCCTACATAGAAAAACATGAGGAGTTTGGTCCATAGCGCCACCACGCTGACCCAATGCGGGTTCGTGGGTGAACGCGGTTGCAGTAACAGCCGGGACCAACGGCTTGACGTGCCTTCCAAAGCGCGGAGGAGCTCGAGATTACAAAGCTTAATTGACCCATTTCGGGATCGACCATGGCGAAAGTTCCTTTGTTTTCGTAATCGAAACCTGAACGCTCAAGCCACTACGCAAACCTCAGTCATAGCCTCAGTGGTTTATTTCAAAGCTCATTAACTGTATTGCTTTAATGTAATACAATGTTGTTATAAAATAATCATGCCGACCAAATTAAGTTAAAATTTATGTCAATTATAATGAAGAATGACTTTATGTTTCTAAACGTTGTATCTCTGTCTTATTGAAGTGAAACACAAGGGTAGCAGTTAACTCAATTTCAGTTTGAGAGAAAAACAACAGATGGTGGGCGTCAGATAGTAGTACTGTACAAGGCTATGGTATCCGCTTACCATCAGGTGGGCCGTATGCTTGTTGGCCACCTGACGTGTCTCCGTAGCAACGGTTGCTAGGATATTGTTGAATTGCTATAGTCTAGTACGGCGCCACGTCGACCAGATGCTACCAGCTAAGGGAATCGCGGCGGAGGACTGACGTGTCTCCGTAGCAACGGTTGCTAGGATATTGTTGAATTGCTATTACTATTAATATAATGTTTATAAATATGCATTGCGTCTAATTTAAATATTTAGTACACAACACCACCCATTAATGCTTAGTACAGCAAATACCAGGTGGTTAGCCCGTATGTAGGGTCGCAAGGTCGTAGCTAGGAATTTTTTAAGGGGGGGGGGGGGCAGGCGTAGGCAAACCAAGTATTATTATCTAGGTAAATGCTGCATGAACTATGGAACAGGTTACGGTTTGTGAGCATTCCTGCATCTTATGGGGGGGGCAGCTGCCCTCCCCTGCCGCCAGTGTAATTATTTATTAAAGGAAAAGGCAGCCAGTGTAATTACTGGGCATGGACGGCATTTCATCTTAGGCCTCAGGATGACAACGCACCTGCAATACCAAGTGATTTTTTCTTTGTTGATGCAAGTGTCCATACGCGTCAGTAGCTACCCACAGATGCTTGTCATTTGTTGTTTAATATTTTTTTATCATTGCAACATTTTGAAGTCTGTGATCTCTCACTCTGACGTCGTCATTGTAAGAACAAGGTTGTGCTCCGTAAGGATATAGTTAAAGTCTATTACGACTTTTGATAAGTTTCCCTAAATCCGAACAAATGTAAAATAAAAAAAGCTTTTAAAAAAAGGAACTAAATTGGCATTTGAAGTAATTTCAAACCCTTTCTTTAGATTTCAATTGACAATTAATATTTTGAAATGGAATTCACTAGAACTACGTTTTCACTTTGTTATATCAGATGCCTATTTTGCGAACAATGAAAAACTATTAAGTATGTACAGTGTCCGATTTGTTACCGAAGCAATATTTACTCAAATATTTACAACTAGCAACCGCCTGCGGCTTCGCCCGCATGGCTATTGGTTATCGCTGCAATGTATCCTATGTCCTACGCATATTGACACACTCACACACTCACACTCACACACATTAACTCTCACACACACACACACACACACACACACACACACACACACACACACACACACACACACAGAGCTATTTTTATTTTACTTTGAACAATATTAAACTTGAATATTTTCTCGTTTGTCGATCAGTGTAATTTTTTATGCATATTACCTTTTAAAAACTTATAGTGAGTGCGTCTGATTTTTGCGTTAGGTAGGTAAAAATTTTCAGATGAAGTGTTAGCGACTGTACACTAATGTGACAGTTTTATTTCCGACATTCAAAAACAAAGACATTTGGAAAATCAGTCATTTTGGGAAAAAGTGATTTTAGGGTTTTGTTCTATGTGAGATTTCTACGATATAAAAATCTGTAATCACCTAACACACCGGAATCTAGTGACTATGGTTTCAACACTCTGGTTTTGATAACGAAAACAAAGCTACTTTCGCCATGGTCAATCCCGGGATGGGACAATCAAAACTTGTAATCTCGAGCTCCTCCTCATTATTACTGCAACCGCCTTAACTCACCAAACCGCTTTGAGCCTGCGTTATGGCGCTATGGCCCAAACTCGTCATGTAGTTCTTCCATGTAGGAAGGACTCTGCCCAGCAGTGGGACGTATATAATAATAATAATAATAATAATAATAAATTTCTTTATTTTCCACCTCAATATTACATGTTTGTCATACTTAAATAACTATAGATATTAGAGAAGCTGAAAACAAGGTAACAATAACAACGAAAACATATAATATTTGGGAGGACTGGAGCCTAAACTAGGAAATTCCTGTATTTCAGGACTCCAGGAACCTCACCCGAACCTTATAACGTTATAAACAGAGGTACTACAATGTAATAAAATTATGCGTGCGTATAGATGCGTGTTTGTGAGTGTGTGAGTTTGTATGCATGAGTGTATATAGGCTGGTGATGATGATAGTGGCTGAATGTGTCAGAATAATTATTTTTGGTCAATAAACAACCATATTGCGAAAAAACCATACCTACGTCACTATAATAGCCAGGTTGTGTCAAAAATTACAAAATAAACCTGCGCATGATGTTATTATTATTATGGTGGCAATAGGGTAGTTGAAAACTTTTTTTTATTTCATAAATAAGAAGTTTATAACTCATAAAGAAATATTGCAAAAGATTTCTTTATGTATGTCTAAGATCAATAGTTTCACAGATACAGTGGTATGTTTGATATGTTGCGGCGTAACGTTAAAAAATGCTCCATAGAAAATCTACGGAACAGGTGACGTCACATGTTCCCATATTACCACATATACTAAGAAATGTATGGGCGTACTGACTTAATTAATAATAACTTTGTATTAAGTATGTTTTTATCAATAATAGTTGTTTTAATTGATGTCAGCAATATAATATCATTAACATTTTTAATAAAGTTTGAAAATAATTACAATTTTTTTAATTTTCTAAACAGTACAACTTTAACAATATTTCATAACTTTTAAGTTTGAATTGTTTCTTTGGGAAACATTCGCGTATATTTTCCGAATTTGTGAAAACTAGCGCCAAATTCAAACTTGGGCAACATCCCAATTGTACACACGACAGCACATCATCTGTAACAGTTGCAATACGAGAGCCGCCTCTATTGCGAACGCAGTAAAAGCGGTCTCAAGGTCCAACTGTTAAGCTTGATATGCTTTCGACTGTACCTTTGAAGATTCTGTTTCAATTATGAAGTAAGTTATTAACTTGGCTTTGTTAGCTGAATATCTGAAAACTCTTTGATGTCGCCATCGCTGATTTTGTAATAATTCTTGGCGGACAATTTGGCGACCATAAACACAAACAAACAGAATTCTGAGGTTACAATACCGATGGAAATATAATTTCCTTTTTGTCTCATTAGATCCATAGACGTTTGATTGCATATTTTAAGCCAACCTAAGTTTTTGGTAATACTCGGCGAGTTATGCTACTTTGTATCTAAGTTCATGTCTTTTTACACAAAGTCATTTATCAATTCGTTTTTATCTATTTAACAATTGATATAGGTAGGTACTTATATCTGGAAAATCTAAGAAGCTTTCCACGAGAATTTGAGTGGTAGTAATCCCGTCAAACTAACCAGAGCTCCCGGATTCGAACTCCAGTTGGGGCAGTTAGTAATGAGAAGAATATTCGATTGACGAACCCAAAGCCATCTGTCTGGTATCCTGTTGTCTAAGTGGAATAAGGCAAAAAAGCTAAATTTGAGAGTATGTGTGTGCGAGTTGCCATTTGGCCCCAGGACATTTTTTTAATCTAGTCAATACTTTGTTATTATATCAGAATTAGAATTACATTCGGAATCTACTAAATTGGGGCTTATTAAATCTTTCCAACATTTATTTCAATATTGAAATAAACTTTGGAAACATTTATTTCGTTCATGATTAAATTAATTCCAACTTTAACAAAGGACAAATAGTTCTTGGAATAATGTCTACGTCACCCGCTATTATTCTGTATCTTTTATTTTTTTAGCACTGAGTAAATTACTTACATTTCTTTCTTTATTCATATCATTACATAGCCAATAGTACAGCTTGCGATCGTATAAATAAAAACCGTTTATTTCAGACTGAGTCTATACAATACTGCTAGTTTTCAGTTAAGGTCACGCTCTTGCACCTCATTCTACGCCAGTTGTTGTTGATAAGCTATACTGAGCCGTATAGCTCCCTGCGTATGCAATACAACAATGCCTTTAGCATTGTTGAGGCTGCCGCGATACTGCAGTGCCTCTAGCATTTGTGCACACGCAGGGATCGACAGTTTTCCGGCCATAAAGCGTAGTAATTAATAAAACCGACTTGAAAAAACTGAAAAGGATAAAATAATTAAATTTAAATAGGTACTGTCCCCTAGAAACATATTTTTTGGTGTCGGTGCTTCACTTTCTATTGTTTCTGGAAACAACTTAGCACCAACACCAAAAAATTAGTTTTTAGGGGATGAGTACCTACTTAAATTTATTTATTTTATTTTTTTCAGTTTTTTGAAATCGGTAAAAATTTTTTTTTCACAATTTTTTGTGAAAACTTTCTATGGTCAAAGCTAGATGGGTGAGCGTCAGCTAATATTGTTTCCTACTATCGTATCGTTTCACTAAAAAGTCATAGGAAAGCAAAAATCCGCAATTTCGCATACGTAGATGACTTTATCATTTCAGTTTTTTTTATTTAAAAACCAAACTACCCAATCGATTTAAATAAAAATCTGTGGGATCAAATGGCAACTATTCCGCATCGAACAAAAAAAGAATCACGTAAATCGGATCAGAAATCTCAGCGTAATCGGTGTACATACATAGAAAAAAACATACCAACCGAATTGAAGCCCTCCTCGTTTTTGAAGTCGGTTAAAAAAGTCGGCTCACTATTACGCGCGGCAGCCACAGGAATTCCTTTTTCGCGTCGTAAACCTTTATTATTGTCATTTACTAACACTAGAATTATGGCCAATATCACTAAATGAATATTCTTACTTTGTACCAGTTCTCAGCTTGTCGCAATGCCACGTCGCTGGCTATTGGAGAAAGGACACCACCAATCCATGGTCCTGCCTGCCTTGCGGCATACGGACCGAATCACGGGAGAGCGCGAGGGTACTTGCATGTGCTCTTTCCCCTACAGCGCTGATTCTTGACTCCCTACAAATCTTTATCAGTCCCTTCTGTCTGTCTGCCAACTCTCCCCTTTCTGGGGTGTGACACCACAATAACGAACTTCGCGTCGGGCTGCTCACGTGGTCGCATACTGAAACTACTCATAACTTCGCCGGATGGTGTGCCAAGAGTGCGCGAACTCGCGCAATGCCTCCCAGTTGTGACGGCTGCTAATAAGGTCCCGGTGATAAACTGGTCCAGGCTCCGCTCTCTGCAGACGATCGAATATGAATCGGAGAAAGAACAGTCGATGGAATTCTTTGCTGGAACATGTGTTCCCTCCTTCCAATAACATGGGTTCCTTCAAAACAGGCATGAATGTATCTTTTAGGCCGGCAAGGTGGAGCCGGCTAGAGCAGAGTTTTTCAAGCTGTTCTCTCTCTTACCATATGGAGTTTTGTTATCGCTTCACATCAGGTGGTGTTGAGTTATTTGCCGTGCTTTGTATGGAAAAAATAAAGTGTTTGATTAGCCTTACAGTCCCAATACTATATGTTATGGTGAAACTACGATTTGTCAAACAAAGTTCCCTTTAAGGAAATGTGCCTTTAGCACAAATCCAGCTACAAAGTTTTCGCAGAAACTTGGAATAATACTTTTTGTAGGTATTATGGCCGTAAAGATGATTTATTGAAGTTTTTATTCTATGATGGTTTTTAGCGTTCCGTACCCAAAGGGTAAAACGGGACCCTATTACTAAGACTCCGCTCTCCGTCCGTCTGTCACCAGGCTGTATCTCATGAACCGTAATAGTTACACAGTTGAAATATTCTGATGATGTATTTCTGTTGCCACCATAACAACAAATACTAATACACAGAATAAAATAAATAATATTTAGGGGGGGGGGGGGGGGGCTCCTATACAACAAACGTGATTTTTTTGCTTGTTTTTTCGCTCAATATTGATAACGGCAACCGGTAGACGCTTGTTTATAGATAATGGTACGGAACCCGTCGTGCGCGAGTTCGCCTTGCACTTGGCCGCTTTTTTATACAGCAAGGGTGGCGAACTAGCATAGGTATAGAATATATAACTATATTTATGACAGAGAAATTGGTGAACATACATACAAAAAAAAATACATACAGTGGAACATATAACCTCCTTCTTTTTTTGAAGACGATTAAATGATCCCACTCTTGCTGCGAGAGAAGTTAAAACGACGATTAGAGAGTTTATCCAAGCTTTTTTTATACAACTATATAACAAACAAGCTGACGACCCACCTGATGGTAAGCGGTTACCGCCGCCTATAGACACCTGCTGTAACAAGGGAAAATCACTTGATATTGCAGGTGCGTTATCATCCTGGGGCCTAACATGAAATGCCAAAGGTTTTTCCTTGAAAAATTTAATCCTGATTTAAAGGAACTTAGGTTATATATTCCACTCGCTGCATCGCCGTGCGCATCACAAAACATGACGAAAAGGAAAAAAAGTATACAGATTCTCAGACTTTTGATAATTTCGCCCCTTATCTTTGTAGGGTGAATGTTTGTAATAATAAGACATCTCAGTTCAGTTTGTAATTCCCGCACACGTTTATGCTTGTTTATGTTAAGTAAATCCTTATTAAAAAATCTAGCGGTGGTAAATCCGGGATCGGGGATCTTTGTGGCCGTCTAATTTTAAAATAAGTACGGATCCATGCAGGAAATTTCATTAAAAAGACGGTTCTCCTCCTATTATTATGTATAACCCGGATACCCATCTTGCCATAATGTGGGATTAGGTCGCTCTGCGAAAGTGTGCCAGATCCTATTCTTTGGCGTCCCCCCGCGGTCCTAGCTTAAAATATTTATTTTATTGCTACAAACGACAAACTCATTGTGCCAGTGGCGAAAGAGTATCGAGCCCGCCACAATACTATGTTATTTAGGAAAAAATAATCCTTATGATTGACCCTTTCGATCTACTTATATCTTTAAAAAATTGCTAGTTCGATTTCCGTGAGGCGATAGGCTTTTCAAAATGAGAATCTTTGAATGCAGTTCAAATAAATAAGTATATAGTTTTTAAAATATAACATGAAGTCTTCTTTCAGTAGAGATTCATAAATAAGTACAATATTTTAAGTATCTACATTCCCTCCATGTTGGATAGCTATGGGACGCCCTGTGTATATTTAAGTTACATTTCAAGAGGGGCAGGGCACTGAGGCACAGGAGTAGAGAAGCGTACAGAGTGTCAGCTTCTAAGGAGCGCCCAAAATGTTTACCTCTTGTCGTAGGGTTGGAACGGGAGTATGTGCTTTTGACTTTAAATACTTACCTATGGATGGATCAGATAGATGGATGAGTGTATATTTTAATCTAAAAATATGACTATTATATCGATACAGATGACAGCACATCACGGTTGCACTACGATAGACATCTAATACGGACGCAATAAGGGTTTCAAGGTCATACTGTTACACTCGATGTGCTGTCGACGGTACATATAACAAAACTTAGACACATTTCATCCGCTATTAATAATATTTTTAAATCAGTCTTTGGTCGAAAAATATAGTGAAATAATTATCCTCTAACTCTTAACCGTTAAGGAGTTGTACCTTCCATCATCAGCTCATTAACATGAGATGATGACTAACAGAAGCAAATATTTTAATAGCTTTGAAAAAAGTAAAATATTTCATACGTGCCAATAAAGTTTGAGGTTTGCCCTCGATTTTCCTGGGATTCCATCATCAGATCCTAATTTGGTGACAAAGGCACCACCACTGAAGTATACTCTATCGAATAAAAAAAGAATTTTGAAAATCGGTCCACAATTGACAGAGAAATCGGTGAACATACATACAAAAAAAAATACATACAGTGGCACATAATTATAACCTCCTTCTTTTTTTAAGGCGTTATAAATAGGCAATTACAGTAAGTAAATACCTACTCCTACTTAAAAAACTACTAAATTATAACTCTTACGTTGTGTTGCACCACTACAATATATTATACTCTCTCCTTGTCCGAGAGGGTTTAACGTGTAGTAACGCTGATTGTACCAGCGCCGATCACAATTTTCAAAGCTATAAAAAAAAAAAATTGTTTCTCTCATATGGTAACTCTAAATGTATGTCATTACGTTTTTTGTGCACAGCGCTGTCACTTGGTTCTCTCATTAAAATTATTAATTTAACAATTTAAACCAATAAAAAGTACGATCTGTGATCCAAACTTCCATCAAGTAGATATACAAAGGTACAGAGATAAAACAAACACAATATGCCAAAAAGGCAATCTTATTGCTAGAAGCGATCTCTACCAGACAACTATAAGGCAGAGAGATTACTCAATATGAATAATTGTGATAGCTACAAAAATGTAAAAATAGCCATTAATCATATTTAAAATATGTAACAAAGTACCAACCCGCATTGGGCCAGCGTGGTGGTGTTATGGCCCAAACTCCTCATGTGTTTCTCCCATGTAGGAAGGCCTGTGCCCAGCAGTGGGACGTATATAGGCTAGTGATGATGAACATAAAGTAGCTGTACATGTAATTTAATAATCAGAACAAGCCCCATCACCTTGCGGACTGACTGACAAATAATTCTACAATAAAGTACCGGTAAAGTTTACTTATTAACTTGGGCCAATGTTTGTCACATGGGGGCTAGATAATGCTGCCGCATTTAATTAATAATTTTAACATCAAGATATATATTATGTTATTCTATAACCTGAATAAATGTTATTCTGTAACCTGAAAATTGCTGTAAGTTATATAAATGTTTATCAATAGCCTGAGGAAGTGCTATAAAATTTAGCTACACAATGCTTTTATGGTTCATCAAAACTTTACCCTCTAGCATACCGAAATGATATTCAATGACCTGAAAAATTGCTATCACTGTATGAATGATCAGCCATTGATAAATACTTAATAAGATTATACTATCTGTCAAGCCGCGATATACCTCCGGGTGGCTATGATAATTGAAAAATCAATTGTGTCTGGAATCTCATGCTTGACAGGTTAAAGCTACACAGTGTATTCAAAAATCAAACAGCTGTTCAAACATAAAGAAAATTTATAAACCTTCAGTGACCATGACCAACAGATCATTGGTTGCAACAACCAGTTACACACAGCAAATACCATAACTTTCCTACTTTATTTAATCAACAAAACCACCAGAAGATTCAGAAACAAGCTTTCAGATATTGTTTTAATAATTCCAAATAAAAACATTACTTTAGAAAAAAAATTAGTTACACAGATAAACTAGTAACCCAATTGTAATAAAATGATGGGATTTTTTTTCATTGAAATGTCACCTTATGAAGTACCTCATTGCACAGATTTTATGAAATGAATAAATGAGATAAGACAGAGAAAATAAGAAATGATTATTATAACTAATCATTATTTCAATTCCATTGCAATATTTTCTTACAATACAGACCTAATAAAGTGATATAAATGATGCCCTATATTTTTAAAAAGAACTTGAAAATTAAGAGTATTTTCACAATTCTACTTGTACAGAATTATATAAAATAGCTAAGTTGAAATTAATAACTGTTGAAATAAACTTGTCTATTAGAAATGGAAATGGGTCTTAATAAAAAGACCATTAGGTATAATAACTACTCAGAATTAACAACTATATTTTGTGAGTAAAAATAATTGTTATGATAAAATAAGAAACATTATCGAGAGTACATAATACCACAGTTGTTGGATACATGAAAATCGAGGGGGGGGGGGCATAGATTGAATCCCCACAACAATAATAAATATTAGACATTGTTGTACTTAATGATAGTACCGATTGAATTTTTACAAATTTTATTTGTAGTATTTTTATAAAAAGTCATCTTGCTTGACACAATACGAGAAATTGATTTATTGCTATGTACTTAATATATAAAAGTGTCCATATGAAGTACCTACTACCGGGTGCAATTCACACAAGGTTTTTTATTTTTAGTTCTTTTTTAGATACTGAGCTTAAATCAATGATTTATGTTATTAAATTTATATCCAGCTTATCCTAGCTGCAAATCAACTATCGGTCAAGTATAAAAACAAGGAATTGCAATATTGACAATTATTAATGTTGAAAAATGACAATATGATTTATTATTAGAAATATAATGGCCATTTGGTACAATGTACCTATACATAATATAAGCATCATAGTTATTTATCCTGTACATATGGTGCGCATGCAGGCATAATGAATAATCATGCACATAGGTATCGAGTAGTGGCCTTTCTGCAATTATGAAATAAAAAATTTCACATTAAATTTCATCAATAAGAAGTGAAATATTGGGACAAAATAATAATATGTCCATGACATGCCAGCAAAAGTTTCTTGTATGTACTAAAATAAAAGTCAAATAATTAAAATATAATACATCAATAATCAACCTGATCATGGTAAATACCTACCTACTTAAATATATATATATATATATATATATATATATATATATATATATATATATATATATATATATATATATATATATATATATATATATTAGCTCTAAATTTCAATATCATAACACCTGTAGGTATAGTAGAGCATTGTGCTTTATATAACAAATAAAAATGCCTAAGTCAATGTTTTGTAAAAACAATATCATTACTTATATGGTACCTAAACTATATAAAATGAATAATACCAGGTCAACATTACAATGACCTAAAATTGAATTGATTTAAAGATAAAAAACATTTTAATCGAAGGAGCCTCTTCAGTTTACTGACATACATATATGATTTGGAATCCAGAACTGGTATTAAAAATATTTAATGCAATAATAAGGCAATGATAAATCAAAAATGTTATTAAAGGACCTCATCAACTGATTTATTACAATTCATGACTTGAAAGCAGAAAGACTTCATTAAACATCAAGTAAAATCATTTAAAAGTGACAATCAGTAGTGACCACTATCGAAATAATAAAAACCTATGTAACTAGGTACTTTACAGCCATATTGTATCTAAAAATCTTTTTAAATGAGGATAGAAATGTATCCTATCTTGTCACTTTCATTAAATCATAATAAGACAAGTACTTTATGAATACACTTATATCATAAATAAATCAATAGAAACAATTATAAAAAACACAAGATTTCATCAATTCAATCTAAAATTCATTTGGATCAAACTAATGTTGCAGGAAATGAGTATTAGTGGTTTTAACTGTCTTCTCTACTCTTATCACAAGATATGCTTCGGTGTCGACCGCAAGCCGATTTGGTTTAAATATTGATTGAGTCAAAAAGCCAACAGGAGTGTTTACATACAAAATTCAGTTTAAAATTCTGAGTCAAAATTCTGAAACATTTCCTGCAATAAGCATATAAATGTCCCATTCGGCATTGCTAAAAATTTTAAGCGATAGTTAAAATAACAATTGTGTTTTTTATTTTTTTATAGGGTTTTGTATAAAAATCTAATTATTTTGTAAATTAATTAGTAAGGTGTTGGACTAAACATCTATACTAATATAATATAGATATCTAAATTCTATTTTTTCACAACCCCATCTTCAAACATCTACACGTTAAACCCTCTCGGACAAGGAGAGAGTATAATTATAAGATTAAACGAACTTACCTTAAGTGAAGTTCTATCTTAATTATACGAAGCTCCTTGTCCGAGAGGGCAGTCCCAAAACCCGCCCACTAATACAAGTATTATCCCAATTGTAGGGTTGTTCCAAAAATAATCTTCGAACGTAATGACATACATTTAGAGTTACCATATGAGAGAAACAATTTTTTTTTTTATAGCTTTGAAAATTGTGATCGGCGCTGGTACAATCAGCGTTACTACACGTTAAACCCTCTCGGACAAGGAGCTTCGTATAATTAAGATAGAACTTCACTTAAGGTAAGTTCGTTTAATCTTATAATTATATACAAGGTGGTGGCGTCAATACGACAATAAATTAAAACATAGGCTATATTAGTTCATAGAAATGGTTTGCCACTTTCAAAGACATCGTATTCGTTTATTTTATGTTTCATGACATTTCTATGAAATAATGCAGCCAATGTCATATTACTTCGTACAAATGTCATGAAATTATCAAATGAATAAGATATTTTGGACAGTGGGTAACCATTTCTATGTACTATTATAGCCCATGTTTTACCTAATTTATTATCGTATTGACGGCAGCATCGTGTATAAGTAGGTTTTTTTATACAACTAGATGACAAACAAGCTGACGGCCCACCTGATGGTAAGCGGTTACTGCCGCCTATAGACACCTGCAATAACAAGGAAAAGCACTTGATATTGCAGGTGCGTTGTCATCCTGAGGCCTAAGATGAAATGCCGTCCATGTCCAGTAATTACACTGGCTGAAAGGTAGCCTTCAATCCGAAACACAGCGAACTGTTTCACGGCTGAAATAAGAAAGGCGGTGGTACCTACCCAGTCGACCCGACATGGGTCTACCACCTAGTAAACCTAGTACCTAGGTACTAGAATTCTATTCATAATACATTTACTACTTACTTGGCAGGGTCTTTAGGATAGCAAAAATATGACATGTTCTTGATGATTGATTTTGCTTTTATTGTTCTTACATACTGTAAGAACAGTAAGGCCATAATAACATTTTTTTCTTTTAAACACTTTCCAAATCTTAACATGCTTGTTCGTGTAATGTAAGGTCACGCAGCGAGCGCTTAGAGACACCGCACTTATACAATTTCAAGTTGGCCAACTAAACCGCTGAATGTTTAATAGGCATAGAATCTTATGATTGCCCCACATTATATAAGTCGTTCAACTAATAGTTGGCCAACTATCGGCCGATAGTCCGCAGACTACAACAACTTAGTTGGTCAGTCGCACGGTAAGATGCAGTATGACCAGACCCGTGCGCGTGATTTCCCCACGCTTGAATTTTTGCCGACAGGCACGCAGCCGCCCAGTCGATCTCTGCATTCTCTACTTGTAACAAATGAAAAAATAGAACTGCTGATCGACGAAGTCCAAAAAAGGCCAGCCCTTAAAAAACTTATCTGGGTAACATTTCACTTTAGAATGTAAAGTATGATGTTTCCCACGCTCTAATCTGTCACTTAATATCGGATGCACCCTAAATGTTTTGTTCTCTTTTCGTCTTCTTTTCATTCATTTAAGAAGTGCGTTGTTTTTCCGCATTTTATCGCAGACTTCACTGCGCTAGCAACACTGTCCACCAACTAAGTCGGCGAAGTGTGCGGCTTATGAAAGCACGCAATTTAGTTGTTCGATAGTTGGCTAATTGAAATTGTATATGTGCGGTGTCCCTTACGGCCTGGCCACGAACTGGCCGCACGCGAGTCCTGCGACTCGCGAATCGGCAACCACTGCGCGCTGTCCCGATGTCGGCCTCGCAGCGCGTCGTCGTGACCGCGCGCAGTGGTTGCCGAATCGCCGCCGCCGCCGCCGCCGCCGCCGCCCGTTCCCGTGGCCAGGCCGTTAGCTTGGGCACTGGCCAAGCGGTTTCTCTCCGTACGCAACAAAGCGGCCAGTGCTCACGCACACACGCGCCATTAAGCTTGTCGTAGCGTACTTATCGTAGCGCGGTTGTATGAACCTAAGCCTCTGTATGCTTATTTACTCCTGTGACTGTGGATATGTCAGTACCTCCACCTTACAAAGATCGTAACTGGTGGTGGCGCGGTTGGTTGTAGAATTTTCTAATACCATCATCTGACCTAAGTCTGTTGCCATAATAATAATGTTAACAGCATTGTTGTGTTCTGGCAGTTGGAGGTAATAGCCAGTTCCTCTATAGTTGAGGAATGCGGGTGTAGCTCGCTTCCATCTGCAGCCTAATCATCATTTATCATTAGGTGAGGTGAAGGCCAAGAGCCACCACTCCGTAAAGAATAAAAATTATACATAATACTAGTTTGTGTTGTCGTGTTCCTGAAATAAAAAACACGTTAATAGGCAACCGTGTATAATTTTCCCTGTGGTTTGCTAGTAGTTCCACTTCGCAATCATAGATGTCACTACTAAAAAAAATCTATTACCATGTTTTAACAAGTTTCAACTAAGGTATTTCTCATACGCGAATTCTATAATTTTTACACGTGTGCCCGTAAACTTGAACTTGTTACAGGTAACGATTCAGTTTAAACTGTTAATTAGTCTGCGGACAAGTTTAAACAACGCAGGAGTAAAGTTTAGCTACCAGGACAGGTTGCCACGAGTACGTAAGTGGAATAAAAACAAAGTTACAGAGGTAAGGGTTGCATTGCTTTTCTAACTGCATTTTACGTGGATGTAATTCACTTAACTCAGTGGGAGTCATAGTTTGGAGTTAGAACTGTAATTTGATTTCAATGTAGTATGCAGAACGCTGAACAAAGGTTTATTTAATCTGTCAAGCGGCGTTATACCTCTGGAGGTCTATGCCAATTGAAAAATCAATTGTGTCTAGAATCTGATGCTTGACATATTAACACCAGTTATAGTAACTCGTCAAAGTGACTGCTAAAATATCCCATAACTTTTAGCTTGAGTTGTTTTTATGGGTAAAACTGCGTATTTTTTCAGAATATGTGAAAAATAGCGCCATATTCAATAAGGCCAAAGAAAAGACCATGTCATTGTGTTACTTTGAAGTGAATGAAGCTAATTAATAATTAATAAGCAGTTGGCTTCCGAGTAAATAAATAAATAACTAAGTAACTTACAAAGGCGGCACGCAATCCTAATAAAGACCGAATGACCGTACAGAGTTACCGTATAATAACATAGTAAAACTCTTTCTTCGACGTAACCCCACTTTTAGTTGTAGTTCCGGTTGCTTTTAATAATATGTGCCTTGTTCAAGACGGAACAAAGGAAAACTGAAATTATAGGTTAAAACAACTTGTCATTATTAATCAATCAAAATTACAGTAAGCATAAGCAGGCGTGCAGGTCAACGTGGTATTATCCCAAGGCCCATGCTATTTGGTCTGGTGAATTTGCTTCGCAGACCCCAGACCACCTCCGCGAAAGGCACGAGAGTTATCCAGGAGTTTTAGCGGGTATTCCCAGGGTCGATTTAGACGCTGGGCGAGCCCCGCACTCGCCCGCTACTTCGCTAGTGGCGGGTAGGTCCGTCAATTGATTTCTCCTGGTTAAAAAAGGGCCCATGCTATTTGTTTCCTATATTTAGTTTACAAAGTTTAAATTTTTGTCTGTTGCCGTGAATGTTGTCGTTTATATTGTTTGCTGATGGCATATTTTTATTTATTACCAGCGTTGAGGACTATTCAATACAGCCTTGATAGCTAAATAATTTACCGATTCTAATAGTGTGAGAACATGTACATACTTATCAAAATCACATACAAGTTACAACTGACGTCAAAAAACAATATAATATCTATCAAAAGTAAGACATATAATAAAAGACAATGCTGTGTGACAGTTGGGCACAACCCGCAGAAATATTTGTGCCGCTCAAATTGCTTCATATTTAATTTTGAATTACCGTGTGTTTGTCCGTTGATCACGTGCGCGTTTTACTTTGTTAAGTTAAGATTAGTATTTGAAGTTGCAAGGCGAAGTTGTTTAGACAATTATATGTGTTTCAAACTTGTAGAAAAGTTATACCATAGACGTAGATCGTTTCAGGACGTGAAATCATCAATCTAACACCATCTCACTAAGACTATTCATAAGAGCCCAAACACGCTTTATCTGCTGTAAGTTTCTGAAGAATTAAGCATTTCGCAGACTTTTTGATGGTATAGGATCAGCTCAAGGTTAGTATGTCATGAGAATGTCACCGAAGTGACAGTACACCAAATTTGAAATCAATCGGATCTGTAAAAGTTAGTAAAATCCTATTATTATGTAGAAAATAAGCTGATAGTCATCAAACGCCTGAGCTGATCTTCATAAATTATAGCTAAGAACCATCGTAGGCACATCATCTTTTAAACAAAAAAAACCGAATCAAAATTGGTCCATTCGTTTAGGCGCTTCGATGTTACAGACAGACACACAGATACACAGACAGACACAATCTTATAACATCCCTCTTTTTTCGTCGGAGGTTAAAAATTAGAAGTCTTGGGCAGCTGATTGTGTTTGTGAATCGTGTGTTCATTATTTACGATTGTGTGAAGGTAGCAAAAGAAGTGCTTTTAAATTCGAAACTCCGACCATGTGGCGAGAACCACAAATATCATCTCGATGACTGTTATTTTTGTAGTGTCAACATAAAAGAGCTAACGCTAAAAATCGAGATAAATGGCAGTACCCATTACTAAGTACAATCGGGGTCTAAAAATGATTACTACTTTATGGTTTATAATTGCATGCACAAATGTGTCTCAGAGTCGATGATATAATTTGATTACACATAGGGCATAGATTTTTTCACACACGAAAATCGGTCGCATTAATGTTGTTATGTAAGATATAGAAAATATTTCTTGTTAAAAAAAATCAAAATATTATCTGTTATAGAAACGAAACAAATATATACGGAATAATCTATTTTTTTGTTTAGTATTTCAATCCTTATATTTTTAAGTGTCATTGAAGTAAATGCATTTTGGTTTTTTGGCGGGATTTGCTGGACACCAGCTTTTCATTATAATAATTACAAAATGGTGTCCGAGCGAGCGTTGTGTTATGAAATAGGTGTTATACTGTGTTGCAAGTGTTTGTGTTGACGTGGAAGATCCTCACCTCATCAAAGTAGCATCAAGGAGACTTTTATCACATATTTCACGCCCAACTCTACCAGGATGCATTAACATGTGTTACGACAGAATTTCAATGAAATATTCGCAGAAATAAAGCAAATACTATACATGGCATGGCTGTATACTAACGCGTGACTAGTGTCCAAGGTGCTACGAGTGTCTATATGTATAGGTAGATGCTACGAGCGTCTATAGACTACGGTGACAACGCGTGACTAGTGTCCAAGGTGCTACGAGTGTCTATATGTATGGGTAGATGCTACGAGCGTCTATAGACTACGGTGACAACGCGTGACTAGTGTCCAAGGTGCTACGAGTGTCTATATGTATGGGTAGATGCTACGAGCGTCTATAGGCTACGGTGACAACGCGTGACTAGTGTCCAAGGTGCTACGAGTGTCTATATGTATGGGTAGGTGCTACGAGCGTCTATAGGCTACGGTGACAACGCGTGACTAGTGTCCAAGGTGCTACGAGTGTCTATATGTATGGGTAGATGCTACGAGCGTCTATAGGCTACGGTAACAACGCGTGACTAGTGTCCAAGGTGCTACGAGTGTCTATCTATAGGCTACGGTAGCAATGCGTAAGTAGTGCCCATGGTGCTACTATAAGCTAGGATGCCTGAATAGTGCCCGAGGTGCTACGGGCGTCTAAAGGCTACGTAAGCCTAAAGCATTATCGTAAAACATAAATAAAATTAGTAAGAAAGGATAATCATAAAACATAAATTAGCAAAATATCGTAATAGTAAACAAATATTTCGGCAATACATCAAAAAATATCATTATAATATTAGCAAAGCATCACAACTTTGAAAATTTTATTCATCTTATGAAAATCATCGTGTTGATCCTGACTGACTTCAAGTGTTATTATAAATCACTTATAATGATATCAATCTTTTGCTTAATTTCTTTCGAATTACAGTCAGGGTCACCAATCAAACCTACCTTCGGTTTGTTCCCCAATGATTAACGACTTGCAGACGCACGGAAAAATAATGTTGGCATCAAAAGTTGCTGACGTCATCTTGTAATTGATTCTGAGGTATAATCAACTGGTTCCACCCCTGAACTGAACTATTTATACGTTATTCAACATGATAGATTTCAATTACGCAAGTAAAACTACGTCACTAGCGTTCTTCTGTTTTCATTTTCATTACCTAATTCACTGGCTATTGTTGATGGTGTTTTGTTCCTAACGGAAGTCTTCCCTCATCATCATTGTCATTTCAGGCGAAAATTATATAAGTGAAATATATTTTTGAATCTTCATGGCACACTCCAGAACGCTAAATATTTATTAATAACAAAATCAGCATAGCGCACGAATAAACCAATAGCTTGGGGAAGTCAGGACTCTCAAGAAGGGAATGGTTACTCAGTCTTGCAGGATCGATTTTATGAACAATTGTAATTTAATCATCACTGTACTCAATTGCATATGACAACTATAAAAAAATCCATTATCCGAAAAGTTTGACCATCGGGAGAAATTATTCCTGTTGGACAAATTAGTTTGACTACCCAGTTTGACCAAGTGGACGAACAGGAAAAAGGTTTTCAATTAAACTTTTTGATACAAGAATCAGCCATGTAGATTGAATCTCCTGATTGTAAGTATTTATCGTCAATAGACATTTGGAATGCCAGAATAATTGTCATTAAGTTGCCAGTTTATGAGAGCTCTCTCTTCTCTGCATCGCCGGGGGGGCTATGTGGGTGAGAACCTCACCCCTCCTTCTCGGGTATAGGCTGGAGGAGCTTCCCCGAATTAAAACAAGAAATGGTTTTTTCTACCAAATTTTGGAATTTTGAATCCAATAGCCTTCATTATAAGTTTACTAATTAGACATTATTATTTACTACAAGCTTTGTAGGAGCTCGGTGGCGTATTGGTTTGAGCGCTCTGGTTTCGATACGAAAAACATAGCAACTTTCGCCATGGTCGATCCTCGGAAGGGTCAATCAAAGTTTGTTATCTCGAGCTCCTCTGTGCTTCGGAAGGCACGTTAACCCGTTGGTCCCGGTTGTTACTGCAACCGCTTTAACCCACCAACCCGCATTGGGCCAGCGTGGTGGTGCTATGGCCCAAACTCCTCATGTGTTTCTCCCATGTAGGCAGGCCTGTGCCCAGCAGTGGGACGCATATAGCCTGGTGATGATGATGATGATGATTTACTACAAAATGACTTGGACATACATGTTATACGTAGATTTAACTTAAAGTTGACATAATAATATTAATATAAATAAAACCTGACATTATTATTGTATTGTTTGAGATTTTGAAAATTGAACTTATATTTTTGCAATTATATAATATATATATTTTTTCAATTATTGTCTAATTAGTGAAGTATTGGTAAAGGTACTCGTCAATTGTTGACGAGTACGTTTACCTTGGGCCTTGGACAAATAATCAACTTTGGGAAAGAGGTAAATCGACGAATCCAACTCGGATGGGCAGCGTTCGGGAAATTGCGTAAGATCTTCTCGTCCAAAATTCCTCAGTACTTGAAGTCGAAAGTCTTCGACCAGTGCGTGTTGCCAGTGATGACATACGGCTGTCAAACGTGGTCGCTTAATAAGGGCCTTCTGTGCAAGTTCGCAGTCGCACAACGAGCTATAGAACGAGCTATGTTAGGTGTTTCTTTGCGAGATAAAATCAGAGATGGGGACATCCGTAAGAGAACCAAAGTCATAGGATTAGTAAGTTGAAGTGGCAGTGGGCAGGGCACATAGCATGCAGAGCAGACGGCCGGTGGGGCGTTAAAAATCTAGGATGGCAACCACGTATTGGAAAGCGCAAAGTAGGGCGGCCTCCCTCTAGATGGACAGGCGGCCTGGTCAGGTTCGCGGGGAGCCGTTGGATGCAGGCTGTGCAGAACCGTTCCATTTGGAAATCGATGGAGGAGGCCTTTGTTCAGCAGTGAACATCTTAGGCTGATATGATGAGTGAAATATTGCATAACCTCTCCTGTCTTTTTGCTCCGTTTGCTGTGCCCGACAGGGTCCATAATTATATTTTGTAACATTATGGTGCAATAAATGTTTGAGTTTGAACTTTTGACACAAACGTGGTAAAACACAAGGAAGCACATACTGACGTATTGCATGACAGATCATTGTTTTTCCCCCAATTAATATACCACCTGCTGTATCATTCGTATTATGATACCTATTACTTATACGCGCCTTTTACAACGGCTTGGGTTGGGAGTGTTTACGACATCTTTTATTGCTTTACAATTGGCGGAGCTCGTAATGGTTTTTTATTGTTTATTTATTCCAGCTTATTTTACTATGGTGATGTTTAGAGAACACATTTTGATGGCCTGAACTGATTTTTATCCTGGCTGGTATACAGAGGTCCCAGGTCACTTCTGTATATTGCAGTGCCCTACAGGGTCCACAACTATGTCCCACTGCTGGGTGCAGGCCATGCTATATGGAGAAACACAATGAGAGTTTAAGCCATAACACTAACACGCTGGCCCAATGCGGGTTGGTGGGTAAAAGCGGATGCAGAAAAAATCGGGACCAACGGATTAACGTGCCTTTCGAAGCACGGAGGAGCTCGAAATTACCTATATCACAAACCCCTTGTTCTATGTGGTTTGCGATAAATATTGAAATTGAGTTGACAGCTAAATATGAAAGTTATATTTCGTCAAACAATATTCCTTTACTTTTAAAAGAACCACCAGTGAC
This sequence comes from Nymphula nitidulata, assembly GCA_947347705.1. Classification (NCBI taxonomy): domain Eukaryota; kingdom Metazoa; phylum Arthropoda; class Insecta; order Lepidoptera; family Crambidae; genus Nymphula; species Nymphula nitidulata. Next base: position 17,780,803 of record OX374636.1, read on the forward strand.
AAAAATAGAGAAGAGAATAAAACCGAAGACGTAATGGTCTATTTCAAGGGAGACCTGTTAGATAGATTTTTTTTACGATTAAAAGATATTATATAAATAAGGTCTTCCTTGAAATAAGTTTTATATCTTATTCAAAAATTACCAGCGGTAAAACTAGCGTTTGATCTTTTATTAACTCTGCACCATGTTATACTTCGATTCTACGGAATCTTTCTAAGTAATTTCACATTCATTGACTTCATTATTCGTTATTAATTAAAAATCCCCCAACTCAGTGACTTAATTAAAATACTTAGCTTTACAATATATTTCGAGGCAGAGTGTAGCGTGTGACCTTTGAAACCTCATCAATCATCATCATCATCATCACCAGCCTATATACGTCCCACTGCTGGGCACAGGCCTTCCTACATGGAAGAAACACATGAGGTCAGTCAGTAGATCACAAAATTGAAGCAATGTTTGAAGTGGTCTGGCATAGGATGGGTGGCTGATAGAAAGACAGATAAGACGTAAAGTCAAACTAGTGTCTGCCAGCGACTCTGCTTGCGTGGACGTCAGCTATCATGTCAAAAGGCAGCTTTGCCCTTAGTATGACGTGGACGAGCAAAAACTGAAAAGGATAAAATAATTAAATTTAAGGAAGTACTCATCCCCTTGAAACATATATTATTTTTTGGAGTTAGTGCTAAGTTGTTTCTTTGCTACTTTTTCGTATAAAATTATTTTCATCGTTTTGTCATTTATGCTGAAGTCTGCACCTTCTCTCTTATGGCTTTGAATTTTCAGTTGTACTTGCCTATATTGCTGTGTTATAAGACAAAACATCACAGTCACGTGAAAGTAAACCGGCAATGTACACGTAACTAAATTGAAAAACATCTACTTCGTAACTCCTTAATACGAGCGAAAGCCGAACTGATTTTCCCGCTTAGTGTCTACTTGTTAATCCAAATGAAGATTTTAATAGCAATGTTTTCAACCTTCTGCGTCTGAAAATTTTATCCTCTCTTTACAATGGCTGAAAATGTGTCAGTTTCGATATTGGAGAGATACGGTTTGATAAAACAATAAGAAGAGAGCTGACCTTCACCTCGGCGCGGATTGAAACAAAGTAGCAGTGAATATTTGAGATTTGAGTTGAATTTTCGCTAGCGTTGGCGATGGCATCTTTTTTTCATTGCTGCACATTTTTTTAAATCTGCTTGTTACATCGACAGTTTTGTACTGAATATGTGGAATTAAACATTTTAATAACAACCTTGCTGAGTTTCTTGCTCTTACTTCACAAAACAAAATCCCCTTGAATTTACGGACGGATTTCATGCAATAGGGGACAAGCGTGTATTTTAGTATTGCCTTATATTTTCGCGAGCACTACACATTTGAAATAAAACCAATTTACCGGATTTAACTCGCGTTTGATTAGATGTTACATTATTATTATTAATCCGACGTGAGCATCTAATGGAACGCGAGTTAAATCGGAAACGTCGAAAAATGGTTGTTGCGTGTAGGATTTGTGTGTGGTAAATCATTATGACACAGCCCGGAAGCTTAAAATCTGATATAGTAACTAATCATCACTAGGCACAGCCTTCCTACATGGGGGAAACACATGAGGAGTTTGGGCCATAACATCGTTGGTGGGTTAAAGTGGTTGTTGCAGGAACAGCCGGGACCCCCGACAGGAGGGCATGCGAAAGCATTTTTTCCCAGTGGGAAAAAAAGGAACAGCCGGGACTAAACGGCTTAACGTGCCTTCCGGAGCACGGAGGAGCTCGAGCTAACAAACTTTGATTGACCCATCCCAGCATCGACCATGGCGAAAGTTGCTTTGTTTTTCGTATCGAAACCAGAGCGCTCAAACCAATACGCCACCGAGCTCCTCAATAAGAGTTAGTTCGCTTTTATAACTATTATACAGTATTTTAAAGCAAAATAACATGTAATGTAAGTAATGTAATATATTGGATAGATATGTATTAGTTTGTTAACTTTTGTTATCAATCAGTTGACTTTTCTCTTAATACCACTTCATAAAAGAAACATTTCGTTTAGTTTAATCGAATTATATTTTTCTCAAATTATTACTTCAATCAAAAGACAAGCTATGTATCTTTCCCATTAATGTCCTCATTAATGCTTAACTTGATTAAATTACATGCATATCCTCCATTTTAGGTTGACACAGAGTAACATAGTTACTGGCACTTTAAGCAACCTCTTCGCTGGAGTGGTTGTCTTTTGTGGCTAAATTTATTGCCTCTAACATTAAGCATATTGCTGCGGGGAGGACGTGAAGTGATTTTAGTGATGCGATAAGTGTTAATTTACATTCAACTTAGTACCATTACAGCAAGGTTGCTTTTAGCGTGTAGTTTGTGGGTGAATGTATTCATTGCAATGTATCAGTATTTTCTTTTCAAGCTCGGATTCTCAATGGACGTTTATAAGTACCAAGAAAAGCAATAACAAGGTATTTGACTAAATCTGAAAGTTAATTTCTGTAATACTAGCTGTGCCCGTGACTTCGTTTGCGTGGAGTTCGGAAAATAGCAAAGGAGACCCCACCGTAGGTAGGCGAAGGATTTGAATCATGTTTTTAACTTTGCAATCAATGCATTGATCGCACCGCCCGCGCCCGCCCGCCTTGAAAATCATAAATGCTATTTTAAAACTAAGATATCTCTTAAGATATACATTGACTACAAATGATGACAAGAACAATTTTGCTCAAAATTAAATACTTGTGGTGAATAATGTATTTATATCATGTTAACAAAAACACCTTCGCAGATTGTACATTACTTTAGAACGAATAAGATTACCAAAAAATGCTTCTGGAGAGTTTTTGTGGAGGGAATTTCAAAGAATAGACATATGCTGTCGCGGACTTTTTTTTAGAACTATTAAAGGAGAACAATTCATGGATACATGATTTTTACGTAACTTTAACTGTTTACGCAGCGCACGCAACGAAAGCTCTGAAAAGGAATATTTTATCCCCGTCTTTGCCACACTTTTAATTAATGCTTAGCTCCTATTGGTGGTAGCGTGATGTTATATAGCCTATCCTATATAACACCTCGATAAATGGACTATCCAACACAAAAAATATTTTTCAATTTGAATCAGTAGTTCTTGAGGTTCGCGCGTTCAAACAAACATACAAACAAAAAAACTCTTCAGCTTTATAATATTAGTATAGATTTATTCGTGCCAATGCAATGGTGCCAACTAACAATTTCCGCACGAGTATCATGAAAAATTTTTTCAACACATTTGTGAGTCATTATATTTTAAATTTAAATTAAATGTCTCGGTACTTTATTCTAAGCATGTGATGTTTACCAGTAATTGGCTGTGCACTTAGTTTTAGTTTTCATAGGTTTATAAAACAAAATGCGACGATTCTCCCTTGTTATTCCAGGTGTCAGACATATATAAAAATCCGGCCTAGTGCAATTCGGACTCGCGCACAAAGAGTTCCGTACCATTATCTATAAACAAGCGTCTACCTGTTATCGATATCGACCAAAAACAACTAAAAAAATCACGTTTGTGGTATGGAAGACCCCTTTAATATTTATTTTATCTGTTTATTAGTATTTGTTGTTATAGCGGCAACAGAAATACATCATCTGTGAAAATTTCAACAGTCTTACTATAACGGTTCATGAGATACAGCCTGGTGACAGACGGACGGACACAGGAGTCTTAGTAATAGGGTCCCGTTTTACCCTTTGAGTACGGAACCCTTAAAACTTGCACTCGATGAAACATACAACTTAATTTTTTTTTATTGTAATTTTTTTTTTTTTTTTATTGGTTTTACAAAAATCCACAGCACTTAAAGATAATAGGTACATCAGAATATTATTAAACATATTGCCAATTACAGTTTTCATTATTTAGACAATTAAATTACAGTAGTTAAACAATCTCGATCTTCTTGGTATTAAAGAGAAAAACCCCAAAAAATTCAACTTATTTTAAGAATCCATTAGCCATAAAAAGATTTATAAATATTTCTATTAAGATAATTATTATGCCCTTTATCAAATTGTCACCACTTTTAGCAAGAAAATATTAGGTAACAATAAAAGATAAATCAATTAACGATTTACTTTATGTAAGTAAGAAAGAAAAAAGTGAAGTATTTTGTAAATTTTATTATTATTTTTACGTATCAAAATTTCATTTCGACTGTAAATTAAAACTAAGCGGATTACCAAGAACCTTTGAACTCAGATTAGATTTAAAAAAAAAAGCATATACATGCCAGTAAAAAAAATAAAAAATAAAAAAAATACCGCGCCGCTTAATACCACAGTATTACGAGTAACAGCAGGGAATCGCCTTTGATGTCGTACTATGCCGCCGCCTTTGCAAGTATTTACGCTGTCATGTGTAGATAAGCAAGGGTTGTCACAAAATGAAAAGAAATAAATGTTCTAATTGATCGTAGTCGTGGATCAAAAAGATCATTTAATTTATTTATTTATTTAATAGTTTATTGTACACAAGAAATACAAAAATAGGAAAACAAAAAATAATAAAGAGTACAAAAGGTGTGGCTTATTTCTATAAGAAATCTCTTCCAACCCACCTGTGATAGGAGACATGCTGAGAAACGTGGATGTCGCGTGTACTAATAAATAATTATGCCTATTATAAATAAAATACTTATACTAGATATAGGCCTATATACATATATAAATATATATATTATATTTAATGCTCATTATTACATTTTATGGCTCATTATTAATGTATGCATTAAGACTGAACAACAGACAACTGACTATACCGACCGTACCTATGACCGTTAACTGACTAAACACGCTATATCTGCTATAAGTTGCTGAAGGGTTGGGTATCCCGCAAATCAATGTTTGATGAAATATTCAATTACTGCAGCGGGCTGCAAAAGAAGCATTGATGGACAAACGTAAGCCGAGGCACACATACGTAAGTCCATCAATGTCTATAGTCTTAAATAATGTACATTTTTTTAAATTTAAAGGATTTTTTTCAGTAAACGGATTTCTATTTGAAAGCCAGATCGAAATTTAAATGAAACCTTTGATTAACTACCTCCTTGGTTGCCATGTTTAGGAGTAAAAGATCGTTTATTTTTCAATCACACGGCAGATACGAACAAACAAACAAACAAACAACGAGTCACACCCGGATTCCTCTTCCGGCTTCCACAGAGGTTTTTGACCAATACAGAAATTTCAATTTATCTCAAAGAAGGTTGTCAAAATAATGCTAAAATTAGAAGTGTGCCTGTCCTAAGGAAATACTAGTCTACCAGCTGCTGGTTATATTATATCTGAAACTTTAAGTGGCGAGCAGGGCCTGTAGGTATCTATAAATTGATTCTCATTGTTGTTGGCATGTAAGATAGGTAGGTAATGTTCAATTCTTTCCAAAAAATTCATGAAAACTCATCTTAAATGTTGGAACATAGTAAGTTACTATCCTGTATGATACTCTTAATAGTTCTAAACCAACATTTTTTATTTTTTTTATTTTGGATAATAAATTAAGTATCTACCTTATAGAGAAAACTTACATAGTTTTCCTTTGAAATTTTAAATCCTTATTGCGTCATCATTATCATCATCACCAGCCTATATACGTCCCACTGCTGGGCACAGGCCTTCCTACATGGGAGAAACACATGAGGAGTTTGGGCCACAACACCACCACGCTGGACCAAAGCGGGTTGGTGGGTTAAAGCGGTTGTAGTAACAACCGGGACCAACGGCTTAACGTACCTTCCGAAGCACGGAGGAGCTCGAGATTATAAATTTTGGTTGACCCATCCCAGGGTCGACCATGGCGAAAGTTGCTTTGTTTTCGTATTCGAAACCAGAGCGCTTAAACCAATACGCCACCGAGCTCCTCCTCTTATTGCGTAGTGATATTGAATACAACCGTAAGCGGAATAGTTTGTGGGCGCCATAATTTTACATAAAATGCAATATAAATAACAAATACCATGAACAGGGAACGAATAACATAATAACGCTGAACGCAAGCCTCAGCGCACCATCCCAAAATCTAGCAACGTTTTATGGGAACGGATTCGCTCCCCCGCGTCTAAGCTACCCCGCCGTTGCAATTACATTCGATTCAATACTGCAGGGAGTTTTTCATAGCACTGTGGTAATACTTTAATGCCGTGTTGGAAATAAAATTGATTTTGCTCATAATGTAAGCAAAATGCGACTTTGCTGCAAGTTTTAAGCATCAAAGCACCCATTTTGTGGTAAAGATGAAAAGGAATATTAATGAATACTTTTCAATTGTCTCACTGTTATAAATCTTCCAAGTTCTCACTTAGTGGGTTTATCGTAAACTCATCTTATATTAATTAGAAAATAAATATATGCAGCAAATTAAGCAAACTAAGCCATTTCACGATCTAAAATGTATCTCTTTTCAAATGTTTTAAAGACCATTTTCTCAATTCCAAGCAGCAACAAAGAAGTCTTTTAATTGTTGTTAGTGAAAGCTATTTATATTTAAATTACGAAAGAAATTATCTTGATGATTCAAAGATATCCCAAAGAAACCGTTCAACGCGTCGGTAGCTGCCGATCGACAATCGATCCGATTTAATTGTAGTAAAAACTCATTAACGTTAAAAAGATTGAATAACAAAGGATCAATTTCGTGAGTCGATACTGGATTGATAGAACCAAAAATGGCGTAATTTGAGGAACTAACAAACACCATTTATTATAAGGGAATTTCTGCTCTTATCTTCTTTATTAAGCTTAAATTGATTTAGGCAGTGGAGGGTAGAGTAATGTAGTAATGGTAGATAACTCTAAAATATCATGACTGCCAGCGACGCGCTCAAACAATGCAAATATTATTATTACCTTATGAAGGCGGCTTTATAATCATAATCATTTATTTGCATTTCTCTGTGTATTAAATTAGATGTTTACATAAAGAGAGAGCGACAGTATTTACCTTAAATATTGTAGACATGTAAATATATTAATCTTACATATAAAATTCTCGACTCACAGTTTTAGTTACCATACTCCTCCGAAACGGCTTGATCGATTGTCATGAAATTTTATATGTATATTCAGAAGTTCTGAGAATCGGCTTTAAACCTCTATTTTTTTTTGACATTTTTTTATGGCAAAACAACGTTTGCGGGGTCAGCTAGTAATTTATAAAACTGAATTACATATTTTAAATATTAATTTCCATATAAAAGTCTAGAGAGAAAAAAAATCTTTAATTGTTGTTGTTTCTTACATTATTTTATACGTAGTCATTATTGTTATTATTTTTCGTTTACATTTGCTCCTACCGAACTGATGGCTTTAGTGTATATGTCAGTTGGAGAGACCCGCATAACTAAACTGGTTAAACCACTTCGTGGGTGGTAAAAAAGCTTTTTTTCTACAACTAGATGACCAACAACGACCACCTGGTGCTAACCGCCGCCTATAGGCACCTGCAATAACAAGGAAAATACACTTGGTATTGCAGGTATCGTCATCCTGAGGCCTAAGATGCCTTCCATGCCCAGTAACTGCACTTGCTACTTTTCCCTTCACAGCGAACTGTTTCAAGGTTGAAATAAGAAAGCCGGTTGTACCCAGACGACCTTATACTGTAATATTTTTCACTAAAAAGGGTAACTCTTCCGGCTTAAACGCTGCATATCCGGGTCGGTCGTAAATCTTCAGCGGAAAGCTCGACGCGCTAACGAAGGTCGCTGAAATCTCATACGGCTACGAAGAAAATATATGGCTTTGGTCAGCTTTGGTGTTTGTCTTCCTCTCAGTTCTCCAAAGCGTTCTCGTGTCGAAATCCCTCGTCTAATCTGCCCAATGTTTTGGCGGTTCTTTCGCTGTACATGCTATGTGCCTGTGGATTATGTTACCGAAAGAGATTCACGAGACAGTTAATCTGTAAAACTTTCATAATATAATAATTAAAAGAGCTCTCCGTTTCCAATTTATCGTAAGTAGAGTATTGATTATTATTGTAATAAAATTCTCAAAACTCCAAATTCAAATTTGACATAAATGCCGTCTTTTTTTTAAATTAATTCTCCCTACATTGGGAAGGCAAAGGTTACTAAGGACCATACTGCCATGTCTTGAGTATCTCTTTATTTCTTTATTTATAGCATTAAAATAATGGCGTAACACATTTCAATGCTTCTTGGGAGTATTTGACACGAAATAAATGATGACAGTCACTTTATGTGCTACTTGATGAGGTGGATAACCACAAAAAAGTTCTCATCGGATTTCTTTTTTTCTATTAATCTTTTAGTTGCACGTCAAGTCGTCACTTAATCGACAACACAAACACTTATTTTATAAAACTACACACAATTTTTAATTATTATAATAAAAATCTTGGCTGACACAACAAAATCCCACTAAACGCTCGCCTTCTTTTTTTGAATTAAGTAGTGTATGTCTTTTTTTGTTTATTTTCCCTGTAATGCAAAGGCAAGAGAAGTAATGCCCATACAGCCATGTCTTAAGTATTTCCTCATTTATTCCATTGAAATGCTGATGCTACACATTTCAATGCATCTTGGGAGAATTTGACGCGAAATATAAGATGACAGTCACCATATGATGCCATTGATGAGGTGGATAACCACGAAAAACTTCTCATCGTCTTTCACACCATAATCATTCTTATTCCAATAATCTTTTAGTTGTATTGAACAAACACAAGTTCGCTCAGACACAATTTTTTTATTACTGTAATAAAAATGACTGACACCGCGAAGTCCCGCCAAACACCTCCTAGTCTATGCCTTTGTAATCTTTTGGTACGGTCGACTACAGAAGTAGCTGAACACTTTATTACCATGTCACAACGACTATGGCGTCAATATACGGTAGCAACTATAAAGTACGTGCACAAGGTCAGTGTGACATGGTATTAAAGTGTTCAGCTACTTCTGTGGTCGACTCTACCTACAATTTTTCCTACACAGAGATATTCTGTCGGCACTGAAACACCCGCAATTCGAATCATTAATGACAAACGCAACTCAAAGATAAAATAAAGGCAATTTCGCTCCAATAACGAATATATTACCTTCCTTGTTTTTATTCGGTAAAGTGAACGCTTAATGTATTTTCGACTCATTGAACTGTGCTTATTACTAAAGTAAAAATGTGCTTTGCTTTCCGCGTTATCGGAGTATTTATCCGTCCTATCCTATTTGAACATTAAGAGACAAAATTCTCAGGATGCGTGTCTCTTGCTATAATCAGTCTGAAAATTGGGTCTTAACAATTATTGTCACGTGAAATTAAACTCAAGAATGTAATTAATCATTCGTCGGATTTAAGTGAACGAAATAGGAAAGTAATTCTGCCGTTATATGATGCTAAAATATTTCGAAATAAAGAAAGAACACTATGAAAAATAAATGCTCCAGGCGGGAATTGAACCCGCGTCTTCTGATGTCGGGCCAGACGCGATTATCACTACGCCACCGGAGCGCTATAACATACTAATTTCTTCACTGCTTTCTACCTTTTTTTTAACGTTTTAATAGCTATAAAGTGGCGCATAAACGCATTAAAAACATTAAAATGTGATTAAAATATTTCGTCGCGTTTGTATCGACTAACGCGTAAGTAGAACTTAATGATTAATTGTGTTTGTACATACAGTCGACAGCGCATGAAACGTAACAGTTTGACCTTGAGACCGCCTTACTTCGTTCGTAATAGAGGCGGCTTTCGTAATACAACTGTTACACTTGACGTGCTGTCGTCTGTACAGTTCATAATCGTATTAGAACGTTTACCCTGTTAACGCCGTTTATTGCTTTATTGTCCCCTTTAAAGTAACTTAACAGGTTCACGGACACTTACATTTTTTAAAACAGTAGATAGATTATGACACACAAATTCCCATACAACGTCTGTAGGCGGATTGTCATATGTAATAGAACATTATGTTTGTCATGACACTGGGCAACTGAAGTACGAAAATCACACGGCTTCGTATTGTCACGGGAAAGGAGTTCATTTTTTATACGGCAGCGTGTGCGGGAGGGGGTAATGGGAGTACTCCGAAAAAATGACTCTTATTTCGGCTTTTCTTGCGACACAGGCGTAAAATCCATATCGCTAGATATGGATTTTACGCCTGTGGGCGGAGTGCCCGTGAAAGTGTTAAGAAGCAGATACCCTTACAATAGTTGTTACGGCCTACCCGCCTAGCATGACCATCGAAACGCGATATGATACGATATGATAAAGCTATTTATCGCTTCGAACTGTCAAAAATCATTGGATATAACCACTATCTTAAAATTTTATCGAAACTGCGAACATGTATATATACAATACAAGTTCGCAGTTTCGATAAAATTTCAAGATGGCGGTTGTATCCAATGATTTTTGACAGTTTGAAGCGATAAATATCTTTATCATATCGCGTTTCGGTGGTCATGCTAGGCGGGCTGGCCACGATATCACCGCACGCGCGTCCTGCGTCTCGCGTCTCAGCAACCACTGCGCGCTGTCTCCATGTCGGCCTCGCAGCGCGTCGTCGTGACCGCGCAGTGGTTGCCGAGACGCCGCCGCCGCCTCCGCCCGTCCAAGGAACCCGGACATAGAACGCGTAACTAAATAAAACTTACTTTTCAGTAATTTATGTTTGTATGAATAGAAGTTACAAACATTGCTTACATTGGTAGTTATCTTAAAACAATTTTGGACTGGCTCATAGGCTAGTTAGAATCATTAATTTGATCAGGGTAGGTAGGGAGGAGCTCGGTGGCGTAGAGGTTTGAGCGTTCTGATTTCGATTATGAAAACAAAGCAACTTTCGCCATGGTCGGTCCCGGGATGGGTAAATCAAATTTATAATAACGAGCTCCTCCGTGCTTCGGAAGGCACGTTAAGCCGTTGGTCCCGGTTGTTACAGCAACCGCTTTAACTCACCAGCCCGCATTGGGCCAGCGTGGTGGCGTTATGGCCCAATCTCCTTATGTGATACTCCCATGTAGGAAGGCCTGTGCCCAACAGTGGGATGTATTATAGGCAGATCATGACGATGATAACAAACGTACGGTCTGCCTGATAGTAGGTCAGCGCTTGCCGTAGGCTTTGTGTAGGCTATAGCCGGTTGTAACACCTCGGGCACCACTAACGCGTTGGCTAGGTACCCTTTCAAATCAAGCGTTATGTTGAAAGCGTCGACGAGTTCCCCTGCTCTATTATGTAGAGCTCTGGTGACCTTACTCCCCGCAGGCGATTTAGCAATGATCTTCTGTAAGATGGTGCCCCAGTCGGGCCTCACTGTTGGGTTTTAGTTTTAATCATCGATTCCTATACACAAGCAAACACACACATTTGCTCAATACGGCAAGGCGCTAATGCCGTAAACGAAGCAGAGAAATTAAAAAAAAACAAAGATCCATTCTACACCGGCCGGCGCGGCGGGCGGGACGCACGCTTTCTCAAAAATCTCAGAATGAATGAAAATAGCGAAGATGATAATATTTTTTTTATTTCATAAATGACAAGTAAATAACTCATAAAGAAATATTGCAAAGGAAATAGTTTGTCTAAGGTCAATAGTTTCTCAGATATATTATTATGTTTCTGTTACGGCGCATCGTCTAAAACACTCAATAGAATATCTACGGAACAGTCGTCACGTATTCCTAAGTTACTAAGAAATAAATGGGCATACTGACAAAAATATAAAATAAAAAATTTCAGTAACCCCTATCTAACACCATCTCATTGAGACTATTCTTATGAGCCCAGACACGCTATATCTGCTGTAAGTTACTGAAGAATTAAGTATCCCGAGACTTTTTGATGGTATAGGATTAAAGGACCATCTGAAATGTAAACACAGAATTATGCAAATAAAATTTCATTCATTCATTCATTCATAGGATCAGCTTAAGGTTAGTATGTCATGGGAATGTCACCAAAATGACAGTACACAGAATTTCAAATCAACTGGATCTGTGAAAGATAGTAAAACCCTTTTATCATATAGAAAATGAGCTGATAGTCATCAAACACCTGAACTAATCTTCATAAATTAACCATCCCAGCTAAGAACCATCCCAGTCACGGCAGCTTTCAAACAAAAAAAAAACAAATCAAAATCGGTCAATTCGTTTAGGTGCTACGAAGCCACAGACAGACACACAGATACACAGGCAGACACGTCAAACTTATAATACCCCACTTTTTTCGTAGGTGGTTAAAATGAATAATTACTATGTAATATGTACGTTTTTATTCTAAGTTGTTTTATTTCATGTCAGAAATTTAATATTATTAATGTTTTTGATAAAGTTTTGAAAAATAATTAACCATTTTCATAAATTTTCTAAACAGTACAACTTCAACAATATTCCATATCTTTTATGTTTGAATTGTTTTTAAGGGGATATTTTATAGCGTATATTTTCGATTTTGTGAAAAATATTCAAACTTAGGCAACATCCCAATTATGTGTAAATCGAGTGCCTGGTTCAGAGTTATTAGGAACTGTTTTTAGTTATTATGTAATATTTTATTGCGTCTATTTGATTTAAGCTTATGCACGAACAACAACTCACGTATATTGATTCAATTAGAGTTTTATATATTTTATTTTGTTATAAATTAGGCAAGCATTTAGTCTTGATGGCTTGGCTAATGATGTACCATGTCAAGAGACCCAGATTGTAGCTGCCATATTATGAATCTATTCGCAATAGGATGGACGAAGTAAATACTTCGTACAGAGATAATACACATTCCTGAACATTCAGCTACAAATAGTTTTGAGCTTTGTTAAAAGGGCTGAAAGGTAGCGTTTTCTCTGCTGGCTTCGCGTCAACAAATAACTCATTTTGGAGAAAAAATTCAGTTACAACCTTTGTCCATATGACGACAGAATAGAGTTACGGCAGAATTTTGATGAAATATCAAACGACCAAGGTAGCTTCGCAGAATTTGAATAAATTAAAAACTTCTGTTTTTCAATTATGCATTTTGACAAAGTAGGCTTTCAGTAACTAAAGGAATACATTAACATAAATTACTTTTCTATTCGTCGTATTAATAAATTTCTAATCATGCCTTCAACAATAACTGCCAGCGGATCTTATGGCGGTGGCTTGCTGTAAAAGCTGCATTTCGCGTGCCGACTCGCTCTGTGCGTGATCCTAAATTGTTTAATAATGTATAAAAAATGATCCTATGAGCAGAATGTGTCATTACTATAATGACATTTATTCATAATGCGACATATTTAGCGATTGTCCTTTGGCTGTTTATGAGGGCTATCAGTTCAATCACTCTATAACGTACAGGGTATATAGTTAGAGGTAGTATTATTGATGAGTTTAAGTATTTTAATTGTTTACTATCAAATTAATTCGTATTTTAGATACTTACTTACTTATATTTGTAAAAATGTTTTAATCTGTTCTCTGTAATTGTGCCTACGAATAATAAATAAATTAACCTAGTCCTAGTTTACTAGGTGGTAGACCCGTAGGTAGGGTCGTCTGGGTAGGTACCACCGCCTTTCTTATTTCAGCCGTGAAACAGTTCGCTGTGTTTCGGATTGAAGGGAAAGGTAGCCAGTGTAATTACTGGGCATGGACGGCATTTCATCTTAGGCCCCAGGATGACAACGCACCTGCAATATCAAGTGATTTTCCCTTGTTATTGCAGGTGTCTATAGGCGGCGGTAACCGCTTACCATCAGGTGGGCCGTCAGCTTGTTTGTCATCTAGTTGAATAAAAATAAAATAAAAAAAACCGTCTACAAAGAATCCACTGTTGGGCACAAACCTATATTATATAAGTACACCAACGACGTTGTACAAAAGTTATGGTTCTTTCTTTAAAATTATGTTTCAGTATTATTTCTTTTGATTATTTGTCCGTTATCTTTTGTTTCCATAGCACAAGTTCTTAATGCCCCTTAATTCCTCCCCTGACCACAGAGCCTAACTCAGAATCCAAAATAACTTGTAAATGAGCTGTAAATAGAATTGCAGAGGTTGAATCGTGAATAGTTTTGTGAAAGCCGTAAATTTGGAATCGTCATTAAATGCTCCTTTTAGAAACTGCGATTAGAAGGGTAACATGCTTAATATTATCATTATCATCATTACCAGTCATACTATCTGTATACATCGCAATGCTGGACACCAGCCTTCCACCGTAGGAAAAACTCACGAGGCGTTTGGGCCATAACGCTACCACGCTGGCTCAATGCGGGTTGGCGGGTTAAAGCGATTGTGGTAACAACCGGGACCAACGGCTTAATATGCCTTCCAAAGCACGAAGCAGCTTGAGTTTACAAATTTTAATTAATTAAATAAATAAAAAAATAGGTAGACCTATCCCGAGATTGACGTGGCGAAAGTTGCTTGGTTTTCATAAGATAACGATAAGGTTGGCTAACAAAGCGTACAGCCCGCCGATTCTGTGATTTTAAATAAATAATGGTAAGCGGTTATCGTAGCCTATATACGCTTGTAGCACCTTAGGCACTACTCACGCGTTATTACCGTAACCTATAGAGGCTCGTAGCTCGTAGCACGTAGCAGCTCGTAGCACTACTTAGGCGTTGTTAGCATAGCCTGTAGACGCACGTAGCACCTTGAGCTCTACTCACGCGTTGTTGCCGTAGCCTCTAGTCGCTCGTAGCACCTTGGGCACTACTCATGCGTTGCCTGCCCTGTACAAATTAAGATAGAGCGTTTTTATGAAAGCATGGGAGACGACTCGTCTGTAGCTAGGGGTGGTGAACTGCACTTTTAACAAACCAAATGTCATTTTGTATTGGTTTGTCACTTTCAGTTGCTAACTTTCTTGTTCATAATTACACAAAATGACAGTGGTTTGCTCACTTTGATACGAGTAATTTTCCTAAGTTGGCTTAAGTAGAGTGCCCACCCGGCCAGTCGTTCGTAAACTACTAAATATGACTGAGGTTTATCTCTTTTAGTTACCAACATTTATGGCATCATGATTTCTTGCGAGATGGTATTATTTGTTCCCTGTATTTTGGGTAAATTATTCTCGTCTATCAATTGCTATCAACTGCACCTGCCCGTTCAAACTTTTTACTATTTTCATTAAGTCCAGTGCACTGCTATTGTGGATCTATGGTATACTTTTGTTGATTATTATTTTAAATGCATCTTGCATCTTATATTTCAACTTCTTTTGTACTTATCCGACTGAAAAAAAAACAATCTATGGAATCTGAACTTATCTGTACACAAAATCCAAATGAAATAGGAAAAAACGTTCCGCTCGGAGACAAATACAAATTGTTTGCGGTACGGGTGACGGGGTGAGGAGGGGGCGGGGGACGAAACACGCGCGTCATTCGACCAATCACCGCGTGTTTGGCGTTCCGTTACTTCTGAACGTGCATTTATATGAACAGCCACGGAAAGTTTGTAATCTGTCGAAATTGAATCCGGAAAAATTACTAAGGTTTTATCCGGGGATATTCCGATAAAATATATAGCGCTTTAATCGTAACAGTTTGGCCTTGAGGCCGCCCTTACTGCGTTCGTAATAGAGGCGGCTTTCGTAGTACGCCCGTTACACTTGACGTGCTGTCGTCTGTAATATCGGGAAGCTATTACTGGGCACAGGCCTTCCTAACTGTAAACAGTGGGTCAAAATTTTGAAAGCAGTGTTAAAATCGGCCACTTTGTCAACTTTATTTCCACTTTGTTAACAAAGTCAAATTCTCGTATAATATTTAGAACAAAAAAATGTAACCTTCATCGTACTTGAAGATAGTAAGTTTAAAGAAAGGCGTTGGGATGCCGACGCGCCCTTCGATAATTTTTATGAGGTACCTGTGAATTGAATAATTTAATATTCTTAATTCTATAATTATATACTATTTATACCTCTCGAGGTCTATGACAATCGAAAAATCAATTGTGTCTGGAATCTGATGCTTGGCGGGTTAATTTGTAGGTATTTGTAAAAACACTCTTTCGGATGTTAAAATACAATATTTCGACAAAGTAGGGTAGATGCTAGTTTATAACACAGATACAGATAGACTAGAAGAATTGCACAGGGTTATCCCAAGTCCTGAGTGGCTCAGAAGGTTGGAGAAGTCACCCGGATTGTGAATGGTCGTGGGTTCGATCCCCGTCAGGATTTTTTTTCTAGTATTAATCATCAAATCCTTTTTTAAACATCGGTCAGACTAATGTAATTTAAAAAAATCACAAAATAACCAAATTTTGGAATTGGCGAAACCAGTCGGTTGCCGAAATCTTTTGGAACAGGTGTAAATTCAGACACGACAGACAGTCATTATGAGATTATTTTACATATTTATGACATAAGTTTATGTTTTTTTAAGTCGACTCAAAAGAGTATCTAATTGAATAAATATTGTTTATTTTTCATTTCTTTTTAATGAAACTGAAGTGGGCCCAGCGCGGCGCATGGAAATCAAAATAGTATTCCAAATATTTCTTATACATTGAGCAAGATTATGACAGATATAGGTATTTTTAAAAATCAATCCATAGAATTTGCTACGTAAACTACGTTTTATTTTCACTGTGAAAAGGAAAATACGGTGTGACCTCACGGAGTCCAAATATTGTGATAAAACGAAATAGTGTCAATATGGTGTCAAGCTTGCTAGGTTAGGATAAGTCAACACGAGGGTTGGTTATGGGGTCTGATTAACTAAGTAATACTGTGTGACTAAGCGAGACGGTGAAGGCCACCTCCAGGTCAACAAGAAGGGAACGTAGTTAGAGGGTTTGACAAATGAAAAAATAATGCTATGTGAGACAAAGTGTGTACATAAATGTAGGCCAATTTGCAATGTGTGTTTGAGTTTGGAATATCAAGATAAGAGTATAACTACTTTTACCTCAAAATCCCAACATGATGTCCAAAGCTGTACAAAAGCGTCCCCACAAATCTCTAAATGGTCGGTTCTACGCAGCCTGCATCCAGCGGCTCCTCGCGACCCTGACCAGGTCGTCTGTCCATCGAGTGGGTGGCAATCCTACTTTGCGCTCTCCGCACATGTTCTTCGTGCTAGAACTTTAGCGCCCCACCGGCTGTCTGTTCCGCGTACTATGTGCCCTGCCCACTGCCACTTCAACCTGCTAATCCTATGAGCAATGACTTTGGTTCTCCTAGGGATGTCCTCATTTTTTATTCTCTTTCTATTCTCCTACTCTCAATGCGAGTAGAAGATACCTCCTCGTAAATAGTAGCCTACAGATCTGCTGAAATCAATTATTATCATAGAAACGCGGCTAAAAAGAAAGCCATATAAAAAGAAATCGAATAGCGTGCTCAATTTTATACCGTAATGAACGTTATAAAATGGAGGTTTTAGTATGCACCTCCCTTCACGCTTCCTAAATTTGTTTATGGCTTTTAAAAAGCTTTCTAAGATATTTTGGCAGTCTCAAATTTTGCTAAACATATCGAAAGAAAGAGAACTGTACTTAAGTGTAGATTTAAAATGTGTCTCCAAAATTGATATATTGAAAAAGACAAAGTAGCAGTACTTCCCGGGAGTAAGAAAGCCTGGCGATGGATTCCTTCTGTGAGTCAGTGATGTACAGGAGACCGCGGAGCGCGTCAGAGAGGCAACCCCTTACAAAGCCCTTGCAAGTCCACGGCCACGGGGAAGAAGAACACGATAGTCACACTTGCTTCTCCCGTTTTAGTAGCGCCGTCGGTGTAAGGTCGGGGGGGCTCTGCACCAAATAATAAGGTCCAGAATTGAGTGGAGTTTGAAGGGGCTCTAAGTTTTACGGGGCAGCAGTTGACTGCTTGCTCGTTCCTGTCTCGTCCCATTATGATGGAAGGGCAGGAAACACGTTTTGTCTGGACACTCCACATAACCGTCTGGAACCTCCAGGCTAATCTAGACTCCAGGATAATAATAATTTATTTCAGTAAAAAGTTTTGTGTTACAAAACTTATTACTATTACAAATATTACCGGCTTAACATAATTTTACTAGGTACTATACTTAGTACAATTTGTATTTATAAGCGATTAGTTATTAGATTAGTTATTATAATATGTATTTATAAGCGATTAATTTTAATTTGTTATAGACAGAATGTAGTACATTGTCGGTGTGCAAGCGCATTTGTGTGTGAGTGTTTGTGTGTTTCGGTGTGTGTGTGTGTGAGTGTGAGTGTGTGTGTGCGCGAGTGTGTGTGTGTGCGAGTGAGAGAGAGAGATATGTGTGTTTCTGTGCATGTACATATTTGAGTGGATGCAAAACAATCATTTAATTTGTTGTAAAAATAGCTCTGTTTTCTCATAATCAAGAGATTCTAACCATGTCAGTACCAGCTTTTTACATTCTGTGAAATTTCTTGAATAAATATCTAATTCCTAATTGATTTTATTGTAAATTCTGGCTGAATGACTATAATCTCTAATATAAGAAAGGATAATCGTTTTCCCCGCATTAAAAGAACTTGAAACATACACTTTGTTATTTTACAACAAATCATACAGCACCTACTATAATACATAAAGGCTTAGAATGTTACATTCAAAATTGGTTTCTAAAATGTCATTTACGTGTAACGAGACCGTGACGTTGTTGGGTCCAGCAAACGTTCGCATGGCAGCAATAAACCACATCAAAGGCTTAGAGGTTTGACGCAGGCGTAATTAAGCAACAGCAGTACATTACGTTTGAAGCACAACAATATTTAGTAATTAAAATAGAATAAAACTAGAAAAACAACAGGGATATCCCAAGTCCTGGGTGGCTCAGTGGTCAGAGCAGTCGCCCGGATTGCGAAAGGTCGCGGGTTCGATTCCTGCCTCAGGACGTGAAATTTTTCTAGTTTTATTCTATTTTAATTACTAAGTAATTTTTCAAACATTTATAATAATGTTAAAATCAAAAATTAAGAATACACAACAATATTGATATTCAATTGATTTAGATCATAAAGGTGTGACGATAGTAGAACAATTAAATATTTTTTATGAAACCAGCTGACCCCGCAAACGTTGTCTTGCCTTAAAAAATAATAATAAAAAAATAAATAAAAAAAAAATAGATAGTAGTCGATTCTCAGACCTACTGAATATACATATAAAATTTCATGAAAATCGGAGGAGTCAACTGAACTAAAAGTGTAAGTCGAGAATTTTATATTTAAGATAGTATAACATTGGCTGCATTATTTCATAGTAATGTTACAAAATTGTCAAATGAATAATATGCAGAATAGTGTTAAATTCAGCGTTTTCTTCTTGTTTTGTTGCGTGGTACAAAGCATGAATTTTTAACCGACTTCAAAAAAGGAGGAGTTTATCAATTCATCTGTATGTTTTTTTTATTATTATTTTTAATGTTTGTCACCTCATAACTTTTGACTGGGTGAACCGATATTGATGATTCTTTTTTGTTCGATGCGGAATAGTTCCCATTTGGTCCCATAAAAATTTTTGGAAATCCATTGGGTAGTTTGGTTTTTAAATCAAAAAAACTGAAAAAATTAAGTCGTCTACATATGCGAAGTTGCGGATATTGGCTTTCGTATGAATTTTTAGTGAAATCATACGATAGTAGAAAACAATATAAGCTCACGGTCACCAATCTAGCTTTGACCTTCAAAAGTTATCACTAAAAATTGTGAAAAAAAAATTTAAACAAAAAATAAAACCACCTCAATAAAACTGAAAAGGATAAAGTAATTAAATTTTGTAAGTAGGCACTCATCCCCTAGGAACATATTTTTGGAGTTGGTTTTATCCTTTTCAGTTTTTTGGAGTTGGTTTTATTTTTTGTTTAAATTTTTTTACAGAAAAAACTGCAACACAGTCAAATGTTCATCATGGCGCCGATGTCACTTCAGTGACGTTTAATTGACTTCTGTGTCGCCCGCCACATTATACCAACAGACTATGCATGAAAACGAATCAATTATTAGTATTTTACTCGGATTCTGGAGATTTTACCTGATTTTTTGAGATAGTGTACATATACCTGGCCGGATATTAATGTAGTCCAAGTTTTAAATAATTGTCGCGTAATCGTAACCATCCTGTATAAGGTAGAGGAGCACTCCCAATACCTAATCATTTACGGAAAAGGTGGCAAACAAAGCGAGCGGTCCTCCTTGCGGTGAGTAAGGTCACCAGTGCTCCTTGAGAAACCATTATGTTGAGAGTAGGAAGACTTATCTCTTATGTTGTCATACAACATGTTGACGACCGCCTGGCCGAGTGCTCTGTACCCCAGGCTACTCGGTCAAGAGGTCTCGGGTTCGAATCCCGGTAGGAATAAATGTTTGTATGATGAGTACGAACATTTGTTTACGAGTCATGGATGTTTATTTATATGTTTATTTAGTATGTTTCTAATATTTATATACATATTATTATCATTATTTCTCCGTTATCTAGTATCCATAATACAAGCTCTTAATGATGCTTACTTTGGGCTAGATAATAGGTGTGAGTGTATAAATAAATATTATTATTAATTATTAATATTATTATTATTAATAAGCTATTAATAAGCTACAACACTTTCTCATTATTCTTACAGGGTAGAAAGCACGTGAGAGTGCCCAAATTGCTACGAGCGTCTATAGGCTACGGTAACTCCGCTTGAGTAGTGCCCAAGGTGGTACAAGCGTCTATAAGCTATGGTTACAGCGCGTGAGTAGTGCCCAAGGTGCTACGAGCGTCTATAGGCTACGGAAACAACGCGTGAGTAGTGCCCAAGATGCTGCGAGCGTCTATGGGCTACGGAAACAACGCGTGAGTAGTGCCCAAGGAGCTACGAGCGTCTATAGGATACGGAAACAACGCGTGGGTAGTGCCCAAATTGCTACGAGCGTCTATAGGCTACGGAAACAACGCGTGAGTATTTCCCAAGGTGCAACGAGCGTCTATAAGCTACGGTAACAATGTGTTAGTAGTGCCCTAGTTGCTACAAGCGTCTATAAGCTATGGTTACAGCGCGTGAGTAATGCCAAAGGTGCTACGAGCGTCTATAGGCTATGGTAACCGCTAACCATCTGGCGGACCGTACGCTTGTTTGACAAATAAGGTGTACGTACATTCTCTAAAGACTTATCACCAAGATTTATATAACTCAATAAATAATTCATTCTAACTACGACCGCATATAGGTTTATGATAAAAATGTAACATACATCCCACAAAGAGTCGTTTTTCATATTTAAGGCTTAGTAAGTGTTCGTTTCTTATCTAATTCACGGGTGGAATATTTTATTTCCCTCCCTAAGGAGTTTTACTTGACTTACATTAAAAATGAAAAGCACTGTAAAAAGTTTAGGTCCTTTGAAGTTACATTCAAAACGATTATTAGATTCAGCCGTTACGTACTGTTCATTTATACCATTTTGCTATTATGGTCACATAATAATCATCATAATTTGTTATAGTTCATGCATTTTTACCATATACCTGTCAAATAAAGAGAGGTAGGGCATTGCGTTAATTCGCTCGAACTGGAGCAGCCCGACTGGTGAAATACCTCCACCTTACAGAAGTTCGCAGCCAAATGACGCTGCTTTTGTAGTGTCGTGTTCCTGCGGTGAGTAAGGTTGCCAGAGCTCCTCAAGGAGTCCCCGTATTGGCAGATGGTGGACCCGTGGTGCCTTAAGCACTGCCACTTACTCGTGTGGGTGCATCCTGTTGGCGCGGCGGTCAGGGAGACCCAGTGAAACGGCTGTCCGCTGGCCGCCCGCAGGCTGAACGGGTTCCCGAACCCTGGGATTACCTAATCTCCGCCCTGGGAGGCTGAACTGCCAGTCTGTGTAAAATCCCTGTGGTAGTTGCCGTGCCGGAGAAGGAGACCGTAGTGGACCCGGCTTCTGCCACAGGGGGGGACTGGGGGCCCTTCCGCCCGCCGCGCCAGCACGCTGCAATCCCTGCGCAGTACCTTGGCGGGATATGACCGCATTTTGCCTATCATGCTGCCGATACGGAGACTCCTTTTCAAAAAACCCTTTTCATCCCTAAAATATGGCAATTATAAAAAAAAGTAGGAACGTTTTGTCAGCGGCTTCCCTATCCACATTGAAAGTGGATTTTTGCAACATCAGGGGACTTCACAGCAACATCAACGCAGTCCACCAACACCTTGAGACTGCGCAGCCGACCCTACTTTTCCTGACGGAGACCCAAATCTCCTGCAAGGCTGACTCATCGTACTTACTCTACCCTGGGTACAAGTTCGAGCACAAATTTGTGCGTCGTGCCGGGGTATGCATGTACGTCCGGAAGGATGTTTGCTGTCGCCGTCTTCATGGCCTAGAAGACAGGGACCTGTCGATTTTGTGGGTCCGCATCGATCACGGCGGCCACACCCGCATCTACGCGTGCCTTTACAGGTCCCATAGCGGTGACTCAGACACGACTCGACTCTTTGAGCACCTGCAATCGACGACCGACAAAGTTATTGAGCAGTACCCTACCGCGGAGTTAGTGATATTAGGAGACTTTAATGCCCACCATGTCGAGTGGCTCAGTTCTCGGTCCACTGACTACGCGGGAAGGTCTGCTCACGAATTCGCCCTGACCTATGGATTCTCGCAACTGGTTAATTCTCCTACGAGAATACCAGATATCGAGAGCCATACGAGCTCTTTACTGGACCTTCTGCTGACTACGCGTCCGGACGGATATACCATCTCAGTGGATGCGCCTCTAGGCTTATCAGACCACTGCCTCGTCCGGACCCAAGTGCACAGTGTGCAGCCTGATGCCCCCCGGCCAGCTGGGTGGCGTCGAGTGTGGCACTACAAGTCAGCAGACTGGGATAGGTTGCGTGAGTTTTACGCATCGTACCCGTGGAAGCAGCTCTGCTTCACGTCAGATAATCCTGACACCTGTGCGGCTACAGTCTCTGAGACGATACTGGCGGGTATGGAATGTTACATTCCTAACCTGCTAGTGGCCGCAGGCGTTAAGAGGCGACCGTGGTTTAATCGGCCATGCAGGGAAGCTCGCGAAAGCAAGCAGGCTGCGTTTAAGGCTTGGACCACGGCCCAAATCAATCAGGATCCCAACATCTCTGATGTGAAGCGGAAGTTAAACGCTGCTTCGAGGTCCTGTAAAAGAGCGATTGCCAGAGCGAAATTCGATTTTGTCGGCAGGATTGGCGATCAACTTGCAAGACGGGTGTCTTGCAAGTAGTCTCCGGGAGTCGCGCTTTCTGGTCGCTCGCCAAAGCTGCCGAGGGAAATTTTTGTAGGTCGTCCTTGCCACCACTGCGTAAGCCTAAAGGAAACTTGGCCCACAGCGCTAAAGAGAAAGCCGATTTACTGGGTGCTCTTTTTGCCTCAAACTCGACTTTGAATGACGGAGGTGCTGCATCAACTACCATCCCCTGGTGCGGCAACTCTATGCCGGAGATCTCCATTACGCAACGGGAGGTACGGCGTGAGTTGTTATCTCTGGATATTCATAAGTCGAGCGGGCCAGACGGTATACCGGCAGTGGTGCTGAAGCAGTGTGCTCCTGAGTTGTGTCCTGTTCTGACGCGTCTTTTCGCGCTTTCGTACTCCACCAGGCAAGTTCCGTCTTCATGGAAGACTGCCCATGTGCACCCGGTGCCCAAAAAGGGCGATAGATCAGACCCATCGAATTACAGGCCAATCGCTATAACCTCCCTTCTCTCAAAGGTGATGGAGCGCGTTATAAACACGCAACTCCTCAGGTACCTAGAGGATCACGACCTTATTAGCGACCGTCAATACGGCTTTCGCCACAGTCGCTCGACGGGTGATCTTCTAGTGTATCTCACGCACCGTTGGTCTCTTGCCATTGAGAGTCATGGTGAGGCATTGGCAGTTAGCCTAGATGTAGCGAAGGCGTTCGATCGGGTCTGGCACAGGGGTCTTCTTTCGAAGTTACCATCTTACGGGCTGCCTGAGGGGTTGTGCAAATGGGTCGCTAGCTTTTTGTCCAGCAGATGCATAAGAGCCGTCGTCGACGGCAGTTGCTCGGATAGCATGGACATTAACGCTGGCGTCCCGCAAAGCTCGGTGCTGTCTCCAACATTGTTCCTGCTGCATATCAATGATATGCTGTCTATTGACGGACTGCATTGTTATGCAGATTCCTCGACACACCGCTTTCCATCTCTACGAGTATCGGGATCCTTGGTGTTGATATCTCTAGCGACGTGCAGTTCCGCAGTCATTTGGAGGATAAAGTCAAGCTGGCATCCAAGAAGCTTGGTGTGCTCAATAGAGCGCGGCGGTATTTCACTTCGGGGCAAAGACTGTTACTGTATAAGTCTCAAGTCAGGCCCCATATGGAGTACTGCTGCCATTTATGGGCGGGAGCGCCTAGATACCAGCTTGGACCATTTGACGTGCTCCAAAGACGCGCTATGAGAATTGTCGACGATCCTGAGCTCACAAGCGGTATTGAACCTTTAAGCCTAAGGAGAGATTTTGCCTCCTTGTGTGTGTTCTACCGTTTGTATAACGGGGCGTGTTCTGAGGAATTATTTGACATGATGCCCACGGCTTCTTTCTATCATCGCACCGCTCGCCATCGGCAGGGAGTTCATCCTCACAAATTGGAACCAAAGTGGTCGCGTACTGTACGGTTTCAGAGAAACTTTCTCCCGCGTATGCTCAAGTTGTGGAATGAGCTCCCTGCAGAGGTTTTCTCGAATGAGTACAGCATAGGGTTCTTCAAAAAAGGCGTGAAAAGGTTTTTACAGGGTCGGCAACGCGCAAGTGATACCCCTGGTGTTGCAAGCGTCCATAGGCTACGGTAACCGCTTACCATCAGGTGGGCCGTATGCTTGATTGCCACCTTAGTGGTAAAAAAAAAAAAAAAAATCACAGACTCCAGACAGAAATGGTTTTTAATTTGCCGTAAGACTTCGGGTAGTCTTACACAGCTTTTACAACTTACCTGACAAGTGCTCTAATTTTTTTGAGCACTACACGTCTATCCCATCAAGGTCCGATAAACCAGACACAATTAAATTTTAATTGTTATGTCATCAATTGATGACGTCTCGGCATTGAATTAAATAAAAAACAAATTTTTGTATTTAATCTCCTATGTGTTCCGAAACCATTGGTCAGGTAATGAAGCTTTGATAGGTTGTTCTGGGGTCGTTCCTGAATCATAAAAAACCTTGTTTTCTCTTTTACAAAACCTAACAGTTTCTCTTAACGGGCATTGCAAAGAATGCCGAATACAGCTAGTATGAAGTAAAATCCCTAATGTGTTACATTGTGATTTTGTAACCGCCCCGTTTTGATTTTATTTAAGAGCCATTGTCGTCACGTCATGAGAGCTGAGACAAGGGCCTATTGGCTTTGCACACTTATGTATCATTTTTAAGTAGATTTATTTCTGTGTATTTTTTTTACTGTTCTACATTTAGCGTGATGTTTTGTTCAAGTCAATAAATGTTTTTCTTTCTTTCTGTCTTTTTATTTCACGGTAAGACTGAAGATTTAATGTTAACTGTGGCGTTATTTTGAGTATTTTTTTTCTGTTTCGATTCACGCATCGGGTAGTGGGTGGATGGGCTTTTGAATTTATAATTCGCATAATGGTACAACATTTGCCAAACAAGCCGGCCTGTTCTCACATTTATTCCAAAGAAATTCTTTTATTCTTTACAAAGCTAATTCAAGCTACTGGATTTTAAGTCGATTGGATTTTTCGGGCCTCCGTTTTTTAATGTGACAAATGTTTCAGCAGAAACTAAAAGCACATTCCCATTATACTCCCTCATTTTTCAAGTAGTAAAACAGATCAACCGTACATGTTATTTCACAATCTATTAAATAATTTAATTTTTTACTAAAGTTTTAACTGTAGTTCCATATTCATAAAGTAAAAAGTAATGATATAGAGCATCCGCCTATTTCGGTAGCTAAACCACATGCAGCACAAATATTTATCTAATTTGCAAAGCACAACGAAATTACGACCTGCCGATCTGCATGTCTTAATGTCGGAAAGATCCAAAGGTAGGTAAGTCAGATTATTTCAAACAAACAAAGTTTTAAATATTATTTTTTAGTTGACTTATTTTGTATTTTACAAGGTAGCCATAGCAATGCTCAAACCAACCAATAGTTTAATATAGTACGGTATTTTTATTTTAATTTTAAATACAAACTGGCTAAGTATAAAATATTATAATCTCCAGGCTCCTTACATTTTTGGCTTCTTCTTCATGAATTTAAATTTATTTAATTAGGATAAACTTTTTGCGATCAGCGAAGCATGTAATATGTTAGATACTTCTTTGTAGAATAAATTTTATTATTTCGTAGGAAATTAAAAGATACGAAAATTAAACATCTGAACATTTTCTCGTTATTTGTACCTTCTGATGGGGAGTGTTAGGTATAATTTTCTTCCACATCAAGTACGGTCATTAAACTTTCACAATAATTATATACGCAGTCCAAAATAAACTCCAATATTTGGATACCTACCCTATGCAAATAATGTATGGGAATACCGGATCCCCTCAAGAGTTCTATACCTGTCGCTTATGTACAGACGACACCTCATCAAGTGTAACAGTTGCACTACGAAAGCCGCCTCTATTACGTACGCAGTTGTTCAGCTCAGGAGCACGCGTGCCAATTTTTCGGAGTCACCAATTCACGGTCTCTGCCTCAACATTACGCACAAATAAATTTAGCGCCTCGTTTCTTTGTCGTACTTCCAGAACTTGGAATTCTTTGCCACCACATGTGGGTGCCCTATAACATGGGTTCCTTCAAGAGAGGCGTGAAAAAGCACCTTTTGGGCCAGCAAAAGTAGAGGCGGCTAGAGCAGTGTCTAAACTGCACTAGCTGTCTTCGCATATGGACTCATCTTACCGCTCTACATCAGGTGGTGTTGGGTCAATTGCCGTGCTTTGTATTTTTTCACCATCGGCTGCCTCTCTCTGATGATGATAATAATATTACAATATACGCATGGCGCAGCTGATAACAAATCAAAGGCAATTTACAAACCTTACGTCATTACAATAAAAGCTGTTTTAGTATTCCAAAGTTGAGGGCGGTATTTCAACAAAAAATATTAGGTAGTCACGTAAATATTCTTCCGCTGATAAAATCGTGATTTATAAGTTGAATTTGTGCGGACAAGAAACTTTTTGAATATGATGAATGTATACTATTTACTATTAAGTAGGCTTTGCTTGGCAGATAAGCTGGTCTGAGCTTTTGTAAATGAAACAAAGTTTAATGGTACATTTTTGGTAGTTTAATGTTACATTAAACTTTGTTACGGTCTTATTACAAAACCTGGTCTAAAGTTAATCTTGGATTAAACGTAGTGCACTTTCACTTGTGTCAATATACATAGAGAGAGAGCGTCAACTTAGTCCTGGTTTAAACCAGGACTAACTTTAGTCCATGTTTTGTAATAAGACAAAGTGTGTTTGTTATAAGTCCTAAATAATTATTACGATAGTGTTATTGTATTAGTTTTATGCTTAAAAGATGTTCAACTCATATTCTCGTTAGAGTGCTGACGACTTCCGGTAACCGTTTTATATTTAACCGTTAAGCATCAGATTCCAGACACAATTGATTTTTCCATTGTTATAGTCCTCCAGTGGGATAACGCCGCATGAGAGATGAATTGATAAAATGTAAATTCTCCTAATTTGTATGTATTTTATTATATTTATAGGCTTTTTGTTGTATTTTTTATATTTTTTATTTTTTATATAAAATTGATTTATTCAAATCTAAATCAATTGTGAATCACGTGACTTGTTTTTGTGGGAGTAGTGGGGTTGTTTGTCGCTGAGTATTTAAGTGTGCACGCCTTTAGCGCGGCACTTTCGAACTGTAGCGTAAGCCGTTACTCTGCCTGAGTTATAAGAAGTGATTAATTATATTTGAATTGTTTTTTTAATACTTCCAGTGCCAGTCATATCCAAGCCATGTCCCACCAGAACTGAACCCCGGACCTATAGATCTGTGCTAGGTAGTCTTAACCACTGGACCACAGAGGCGGTTGAAATCTTTCTTTTATTTCACCAAATAACCATTAAAGTCAAGTGCCAAAGTTTCAAACTGTCTACAATTATTCATGACCTGAATAACGAAAGGAAACACAGCAAGAACCTTGATTTTTCTCGTTTACAAACAGCGTTACAAATTGAATTACGTTGGAAAGTTATCAGACGTCTCCAAAACAAGAATTGTTCCGGTGTAATGTCAAAAGGTATTACAAAGTCCCTGGAGCTATGTTTTCGGTTGCTGGACGGTGACTATGCCCAAGTGACCTTTGTAGTTTCAAATAAACTCATAAAGATTTTATAGGACTTTAGAATTCAATAAGGGTATTAGAACTTCCTTTTAATAATATTATTTTTATTAATGCTGGCATTTTTAGTTTAAATAATGTTTCTATTTTTTATTAAATTACTAAAACTATTCCGGTAAAATTGTCAACAGCTAAATTTAACTTTGGCATGACATACTTAGAAGACTTTTATCTTTTAACCTTTAAACATTTTTTTGAGTCATTACAACGTCTATAAAACCACAAAATAAACTGTACTTATCTGTTTTGTTTTATTTTATTTTTTCTTTTATCAAATAGTACACTATAGCCTAAAAGTTAAAGAGAAACCATATCCTTATCACTTAAAGGTTGAAGCAACCTCTTCTAACATGTATTTTTTAATGACAAGGGTCTCACGCAAGGTCACGGCCCGCCAGATGATAAGTGGTTAGCTGTAGCCTATAAAATAGACGCTCGTAGCACCTTGGGCGCTACTCACGCGTTGTTACCGTAACCTATAGACGCTCGTAGCACCTTGGGCACTACTGACACGTTGTTACCATAGCCTTTAGACGCTCGTAGCACCATGGGCACTACTCACGCATTTTTAACGGAACATATAGACGCTCGTAGCGTCTTGGGCACTACTCATGCGTTTTCACCGTAACCTATAGTCGCATGTAGCACCTGGGCACTACTGACGCGTTGTTACCTTATCCTAAAGATGCTCATAGCACCTTGAGCACTAGTCACGCGTTGCCTATCCTGTACATATCAAGAGAAACCGTTATTTTGACGACATGGGAACCGAATTTTCCTGCTGCCAACATAATAATTTTATTATATCTATGATCTTGAAGCTAACTAATCAATGGCGTGTGTAATTGTTCAGATCGTTTAATTAGAGGAAATAGATAAATGAAAGAATAACTTAAATAAATCGAGCTACGAGAGTGCTATGGCATAGCTACGGCAGTGCTACGGCGTAGCTACGAGAGTGCTACGACGTAGCTTACTTCCGCTATACCGTAGTATCGTCAGTTCTAGGATGAAATAGCTATTTTAAATTAGAATAAGTTTTAAGGGTTGATTAAAAATTATATTTAGTAGATATTTATTAAAGGTTTGTATTTTTTACAATTAAAATATGCACTCATTAGAAAAGTGGAGGATTGTGAGTGATATGTCTCCGTCAGATTGCCAACGGATCTAATGGCAGTGGCTTACTTAATGAAGCTGCATATCAGGGTGCCGACTCGGTGTGTGCACAATTCTAAATTGTTTTATATGTCATTGTAAAGGAAATAATGTTGAAAAAAATTATCCTATACGCAGAATGTGACATTACTTTAGTAAAATTTGTTTAGAGTGTGACCGATAGTCGTCACTTATTTAGGAGAGCGATCACTTCAGTAATTCAATGAGACTAATTGAAGTATTTAAATAGTTATGATTGGTTTTAGTGGTTAAGTTAAAGTATTTATATTGTTAACTGTTAAATTACGAAACAAAAGCTGTGCACTTTTATAACTGCACCTCGGGTTCGTCTCCGGTCTTTTTAGATGCTTATATTCGTTGTCTAATATTGTGCCCATGGATAAAAATAAAATTAATCATAAAGTAAAGACTCTACATATTGCTACCCCTGGTAGCGATAATACGTAGTGCAACCCACCAATCTCAAACATAACACAACAGTCGTAAAAACAAAACTTCGGGAAGTCAATTAAACTGTTACCGGTGTTGTGCAGTCGAGAATGGAGATTTTTTTCTGGCGTAAACTTTGAACTGCCGCGTGTATTGACAGATTTACAATTAAAAGCATGCAAAGTTTGTAATTTCATTCTCGCGTGGTGTTTTAAAACGGTTTTTAGTTAGTAGGGTAAAGTGGGATGATTTCTAAAAGTCGCGGGGTGACGCCGACCGAGGCTAATATTGTGATAGATGTTAAAATAGAATATGTCGACATTGTGAAGATACATGGTAGCTTCCAACACAAATACAAATAGACTTGAAGAAAATCATAGGGTCATCCCAAGTCTTTGGTAGCTCAGATACTAACATTGCTAATTAACATAAATTCAAACATGACAGACAGACATAAATAGGCCTTCTTATATGGGAGAAACACATGAGGAGTTTGGGCCATAATACCGCCATTCTCACCCAATATGGGTTGGTGGGTTCAAACAGTTGCAGTTGGAAACGGGACTAGCAGCATAACGTGCCTTTTCTGATGTATGGAGGGCCTCAAAATTATAAATTTCGACCCAGAGCAGAGCTCCGATTCGTATTAGCCGTTATACCGTAAACTAAATTAACGTTTTTATACGACTAAATGACAAGCAAGCTGGCCCATCTGGTGGTAAATGGTTACTGTCGCTTAAACATTAGCAACAAGAAGGAAACAATGACTTGGTAATGAAACCCTTCCATGCCCAGTTACCAGTAAATATTTGCATGCTATAATATTGAATGTAGCTAAATAGGTCCAAGCACTAATGAATGTCTAATTATAACTACATAATGTACCCTGTTTAAAAGCGAATAAATGATTGATTGATTGATTGTGTGAATCAGCTATTTTACAAGACATTTTATTAAATTATTTTTTCCAATTGACTTTTTTTTTATTTCAATTTAGTCAGAGTACTAAAAAATACTCCAAACTATATTAATCTAGAGGAGCAGCAACATTCATAGATTATTTTAGCTGATATCTGCTTAACAGTGTCAGTATCTCGAATTGTGTCTCTTGTGTTGCCTGAATTAAAAATGACATATTTGATAAATTAAACAATGTAAACTTTGTCTGTTATTTTGGCTTTCTCAATCTTAGTAATTGATTATGTTTTGTAAGAAATTGAATTAACACATTGTCACTGGCGTTACCCAATAGTAATTAAATAAGAGAAACTTCGAAATAAAACAAAATATAACAAATTTAACACATTCACTGCCAAGGACTTGTAGAAAAATCCAGTCAGGTGCCACACTATTATCTTTCGCGAACGCAGCTCTCTCGCTTGGAGGTATTAACCGGTATATCAAAACCAATGCAAGATTTTACGAGTTCAAATTCGTGCGCATGTAGACGTAAGAAACGTCGCGCGTTTACCAGAGGCATCAGCAAGTAATAAGCCAAACAAAATATTGGCGACGTACACTCGGATGCGAGTGTCCGGCAATAATTGTGTTAATATCCCAAAAAGTATCTTGTCTATACGTTACTCAATATACTGAAATTAGTGGCATATAAATCAACATATTAGTGAACAGATAAATGATTTATAAACAAAAATAAAAATCTAATTTGGGGGACTATAGCTGAAAGACCCAACTACACTGGCTACCTTTACCTTCAATACGAAACTGTCACCTGCTTTACGGCCGAAATATGAGAGGTGGTAGTACCTACCCAGACCAGTGTCTACCACTAGTAAAAGTAGGTATCATAATAGGTAGGTACCGAACCACAAGCTCCCTTCTAAATCCGCATATTTCGACACATCAAGGCGCGTGGTCCGAAATGCAAGTGGCCGGTTTTTTGAAATTATTACTCTCGTATCATGAATAAAATCACCATCACATAATATTCACGTTTGGTTTTTTTTATGACGACCGCTATGACGTTACAAAAAATCGTAATTGGTCCAATTTTAAAATCTGCATTTTCTGGCTATAATAACTTTATGGCGACCCTAAGCGACAAATAAAGTTATTATAGTCATAAAATCGGAGAGCTTTTGCTAGCATATACCGCTGTTGATTAAGATTTTCATCACAATAATTAATCTTCTTGTATATAAAATTCTCGTGTTACAAATTTAGTTACCATACTCCTCCGAAACGGCTTGACCGATTTTCATGAAATTTTATATGTATATTCAGTAGGTCTGAGAATCGGCTACTATCTATATATTTGTTTTGGATTTTTTTTATGGCAAAACAACGTTTGCAGGGACAGCTAGGAATTTTATATGTATTATATATTCAGTAGCTCTGAGAATCGGCTACTATTTTTTTTTGGCAATTTTTTTATTTTTTTTTATGGCGAAACAACGTTTGCAGGGTCAGCTAGTAATATGTATCTTCTGTGTATACACTGAAGATACATATTACTAGCTGACCCTTTAGCTGAGATACACAAAATCTTTTCTTCTCTGAATATGCTAGTATGTATTTCTCCCATGTAAGAAGGGGTGTGCCCGGTAGTGAGAATTATATGAAACATAAATAGCCCGTGATGTATGAGTATGGTTCCTTTTACCTTTCCTCTTTCTAAGCTTTGGTATAATTTATTTTAGAGAGTAATAAATTAACTTTAGGATTGGTATAATGTAACTTAGTGGCCATTAGAAACGACTATATCAAGATAACAAATAAATTTTTCTGACCTTGACATTTCCTTGTTGCCAGGTCTTCCGAATGACCTCTCAGTCTACTGGCACCAGTACCCCTACAGCCTGGGCGTCATCTTCTGCAAGCTTCGAGCGTTAATATCAGAAGCGTAAGTATATAATTAAAATTTGTATAGTATCATCAATAGTCAAATTTTTCGGAGTTCTCATTTTTATTTTTATTCAATCAGAGGGTGTATTTTCAGCTCCGATTTCCATTATATTTAAGCCTGGTTTTATTGAACTCTATGTAAAAATAGCTAATAGAGTTCACTGTGTCGTAAAATTAAAAATAGTCCTTAAATTGAATGGAATTAAGAGCTCATATTGCACCCCCTGGTCGGATATATTATGTATACAATACTTTCAAAAACATCTTATTCATTTTTTAATTTAACTAGCTGTGCCCGCGACTTCGTTCACGTGATTGTCGGAAAATAACAACGGTGGGGTAGGTTACATGATTTTACTTGAGCATTTATTTGGCTAAGGATTTAAACCATGTTTATAAAACACCTTTACAATTAATGCATTAATTGCCCCGCCAGCACCCGCCCGCCTTGAAAATCATAAATGCACGCAGCATGATATTTTAAAACTATGATATCTCTTAAGATATTCTCATTGAAATCAAATGATGTCAAGAATAATTTTGCCCAAATTTAAATACTTGTGGTGAATCTCGTGGTATTTATTTCGATAAGGAATAATATCATGTTTACAAAAACACCTACGCAAATAGTACATTATTTTAGAACAAAATTAGGATTACCAAAAAAATGTTCTAGAGAGTCAATTTCAAAGAATAGACATATGCTGTCCTGGACTTTATTTTAGAACTTTTAAAGAAGAACAATTCCTGGATACATGACTTATACGTAACTTTCACCGGTTACGCAGCGCACGCAACGAAAGCTCTGAAAAGGAATATTTTTTCCCCGTTTTTGCAACACTTTTAATTAATGCTCAGCTCCTATTGGTGGTAACGTGATGTTATAATACCTCGGTAAATAGACTATCCAACACAAAAAAGGATTTTTTTAATTTGAATCAGTTGTTCTTGAGATTAGCTCGTTCAACCAAACAAACTCTTCAGCTTTATAATATTAGTTTAGATGACATTTGTGTAAAATAATGCCGATGTTATATTATTTCATACAAATATTGTGAAGTTATCAAACGGATAAGATGTTTTTGAAAGTGGCAATAATTTCTATGAATATAGTCCATTTTTTAATTTATTGTCGTATTGACGCCACCACCCTGTATAGACACTGGCGTTCAACCTTAGTTTCACACTTTTGAAATTGAAATTACATTTAAAGTAAACAATACAAAATATTAAACACACAAAATCTATTCACTTCCGATGGAAGGTAAAGAGTCTACAGGAGACCTGGTGAGCAATACATTTTTTTATACAAAGCACTACAAAAACAAACAGCACCTGATGTGAAGCGGTAAGAAGAGTCCATATGCGAAGACAGCTAGTGCAGCTTGAAACACACTATTCTTTCGGGTGGTATTGAGTTATATGACGTCCTTTGGGACAAATTGTATTATTTCCAAAAATTCAAAATCTTAAGTATCCCTTGGCCTCATTAATCATCTATCTAACATCATTGAGACTATTCTCATGAGTCCAAACACGCTATATCTATTGTAAGTTTCTGAAGAACTGAGCATCCCGGAGACTATTTGATGGTACAGGATCAGCTCAAGGTTAGCATCTCGTGAAAAAACCACCAAAGTAACAATTAACCGAATTTCAAATCAATCGGATCTTTGAAAGTTAGTAAAATACCATTCTTAAGGATTGTCATTTTCGTGGTTGGTTTGTATTTTACCTTACATAATCCTCAGCAGCTGGGCACAGGACTTTCTAAATGGCAGAAACAAAAGGAGTTTGTACCATAATACCACGCCGAGCGGGTTGGTGGGTTAAAGCGGTAACCACTTACCACCAGGGGGGCCGTCAGCTTGATTGTCATCTAGTTGTATAAAAGAATTGTTACACTACCCAAGACGTCTTATTTGTGCATTCATTTGAACATAATTTCCTCAATATTTCAATAACGTTTTATAGACATCTTATGTTTATCAGGGTGATATGTATGTCGCAGCCATCTGGTTAAATTAGCTACTTAATTGCACGCTGATTAAATGCTGGCATTCAATGAAACGGCTGAAGGACAACTAGCCAAGTCAAAACATAAAAAATATAATAAAATAAAAATATTTTATTTCACGAAATTACTATGCGACATGGTGAGATAGTTGTCAATTTATTCCTGATACTCTTTTTTTAAATACTACAAGCATGATATTAAACAAAATAATAATAATAATATTCATACACTCACACCTGTTATCTAACCCAAAGTAAGCATCATAACTTGATAACCATAACTAGTATCCATAACTTGTGTATAACTTGTGTTATGGATACTAGATAACGGAGAAATAATAATAATAAGTAATATGTGTATAAAAACTAGAAATATATTTCACGAGTCGTAACAAATCGTAAAAAAGTCGTAAACAAATGCTATCATACAAACGTTTGCTTCTACCGAATTCGAATCCGGGAACTCTTGACCGAGTAGCCTATAAAACCGGGATAGATGCCGCAGTGGGATAAACGCCTCATTATCAAAATACCTAACTTCCCAAACTCGCAACTACGAATTAATAGCATAAGTAGGAGCCGCAGTCACCCCGCACCTAAGCTGCCCACCGGCTGTCGTAAGGCTTGGAAGCATTTCGCTCGTGCGTGCGACTATCTCCGCGGCGAACTTCACGAACACGTAAAAGTTTTAAAGGTAAGTATTTGCCGTCGTATAACTTTTTAAGTAGTAATAAATTCCGTTATATTTTTTATTACGTGAATGTACTGGTTCATTAAGTGTGCAGCTGGATGTAAATAACTGTTTTTTTTGTTTTTCATTTATTTAAAAACTACTTGGTCATCTATCCCTATCAAAAAGGATAGTTGCCTCTAAGGGCATCTATCCCTCCATACACCATATATGCCCATTTACTAAGGGCGTCTATCCCTCCACGCACCATACAGGGTGGTGCCATCAATACAACTATATGGTTTGCCACTTTCAAAAACATCCTAATAATTTGATAATGTCATGACATTTGTATGAATTTATTGTCGTATTGACGGTACCACCCTGTATATTCCCATTTATGATGTCAGTGTATATTTTTAAATTATTTTTGGTGCTTTGTTATATTTTTTATGTATTTATATTCTGTAATTCTGGTCTCTTTACTGATTTTTGCAGAACCATGCCACAAAAAATATGAAACAAAAGAAGGAGAGTGTACGAGAGTATGTACTTGGACCGAAGACCAACTTTATAATTAATATTTTATAATAACAATTAAGAATGTTTGTTAAACAAAGGTTTTTAAAATTTAATTATGATTATTTGTATCATTTTTTAAAAAGAAAACAATTAAAATATTTTAAAAATCGCGAAATGTTTTTTAATTCGACCCATGTCTCTTGGAGACAATAGCTGTTTCAGAAGTAGAACGACCTCATAAAATTGAGTTGGGTTTTTTGTTTACACAGTATAAAAGGCATCTATCCCGCACTGCAGGCATTTATCGTTCTTAGTATTGTCATAGTGGGGCAACTATCCATACAGGTAGGCATCTATCCTAAAAAAAAGGTTCCACAAAAAACTAAATTTCGCACACTCATAGAAATTATTCATATTAATGAATATTTTCAAAATTAAGAGGCTTTTTTTAAAAGGTGGGGCATCTATCCCGGTTTTACCCTATAGCAAGGGGTACAGACCGCTCAAACGGCCGGTCTTCAAAAAATTATGACATGATTTGTTTTGTTAGTTTATGAATTTTTGATTAGGGTCAGACGATTATAATAGCAACATGTATTAGTTTATAATAGCACTGACATGTCTTATAAGACCGAAATCCATTGAAAAGAAAAGAAAACAACTAACCAAGTCATTGAACGCAACGTTTAATCAGATGGCTGAACGTCCTGTCAAATTAGCCATTCAATTGCCGCCTAGGCACATCGTTTAAATGTAAGAGCTTTTGTGTGATTGGTATTTTTGAGGTTATTTTTTATTAACACTCATAACCAAAATAATTTGGTGATAAGTAAGTGGTCATAAAAATAACATAGAACCTATTAATCACATCAAAAGTATTCAGTACAAAACCATACGCCTATAGGCGTCTAATTAAGCGGATTTTCAATTGACTATCGGCATTTAATTGAATGCCAGCGTTTAATCAACGGCCTAGGCATTCAAATAACTGGCTGATTTAACAAGAAAGCTGCGACATATACATTATGTAGATATCGTTTCATATGCTATAGAACAAACAACTAGTGTCTACAGTTAAGTTATCGGGTACATATCGATAGTAAATAAACTATCGATACTGATGACAATCACAAATCATATTACCTATCTCATTTTTTTTACAAATAGATGATAAACAAGCTAACGGCCCACCTGGTGGTAACCGTTACCGTCGGTTACCGTCGCCTATAGACCCCTGCAATAACAAAGAAAACATCACTTGGTATTGCAGGTTGTTTACTAGGTGGTAGGCTGTTGTTTTACTAGGTGGTAGACCCGTATGTAGGGCCGTCTGGGTACCACCGCCTTTCTTATTTCAGCCGTGAAACAGTTCCTTGTGTTTCGGATTGATGGGAAAGGTAGCCAGTGTAATTACGGGGCATGGACGGCATTTGATCTTAGGCCTCAGGATGACAACGCACCTGCAATATCAAGTGATTTTTCCTTGTTATTGCAGGTGTCAATAGGCGGCGGTAACCGCTTACCATCAGGTGGGCCGTCAGCTTGTTTGTCAACTAATCGTATAAAAAAGGTGCGTTGTCAACCCATTGCGACCTCAAACCACAAACTCCTCTGGAATCCCTATAACGAATCAAAAACATATTAAATAAGCAACCTGCCAGGACTTCAAAGCTAAACATCGACTGTCGACGTTTCTAACGTCACTGCCTGTCCACATGGATTCACCCGCGCTGATACCTCGAATTCCGTGATAGTCGCATGACTGCTTCCAAAAGAGAGGATAAAATACGAATCCTTGCGTCGCCGTCTCTCCGTGAGATAGTTGTTGCGGATGGTTTGAAAGCACTTACGGGAAACTGTTTGGAATAATATTTGCTTTTAGAAATATTCCTTATAGATCGTCTCGAAAGAAATAATACCAAGTGATTAATAAAATAAAGAGCTATTTTGTACCTTTGTGCCACAAATAAATTTTTTTATTCCTTAGGAGATATTTAGCATACTATTCCTTTATAATCATAATATACGGGTATACAGGTTGGAAAAAATCTATGGGCCTTGGAGGGGAACTACGTTGAATCCTTTAGTTAGCTCATTTTTCAAAGATCTTCTAAAATTCGCTTGTCTCACCCGGGAATCGAACCAACTAAAAATTACAACGTAAACCCTCGCTATTTTATAATACGGATCGGTAGGATTATCGTTCAGGATAAAATTTGTCTAATAGGTCAGCATTTGCTCTTACACTCATCTGTTGTACGAGATACCTATGGAATTGAATATTTATTACGAGTATTTTATTAACAATACCTAGTACTGTAATGTTCATTTGTAACAAGTTTTAAGGTATCAATTTTCTTGTCTCTCCAACATCCAAAGATATCGTATGAAGTACACAGGCTTGCTAATGTTATTTATCTCTAAGTAGAGAAGTAGTAAGAGTAGTTCTAGTTAAAGACTTCGTTAAGAAAATCATACTTATGGTAATAATAAATTTGTGCACAATTCCTTCTTACAGAAGGCGTTTTGACGAAGAGTTGAAAATGGAACGTACTTTTTTATTGCAACGCGGGGCAGCAATTTGAAATTCGATCAACTTACAAATTTTTTAACGATAAAAACGTTGCAATTTTTCATGTTTATGTGTTCTTCGTATTGATGATAAAATAAAATTAGTATTAGTTTTCACTTTTTTTATTTCAAGACCAAATGTTTATTAAGCAAATTTTATCCTGAACAAAAATCCTACCTATTCGTATAATAAAACTGCGAGGTTTTATTTTTTCAATTTAAGTTGGTTTGATTCCCGGGTGAGACAAGCGAATTTTGGATCTTTGAATGCAGTTTTGTTCCTTTTCAAAAATAAACGAATGTTTCCTTTCAGTAAAATGAGCTAACTAAAGGTATATTGTATATTGTATATTATGTAAAATCCTTTATTTTATATAATCTGTAATATACAGGTAGCCTGCTATGAAGTCGGTTTTTATTTTTGTTAAAAAAAATTGAGGTCTTTTTAGAATAGCGTGAGTTCTAATGTATTATACAAAAAAAATGTAGTGCTTAAAATGATTTTTGATTATGTGGACTTATTGACATAGTGGACCTGGTGAGGGAAAGACACGATAATACTGCAGACATTGCGTTACAATGGACATTACGTAGCTAAAGACTTTTATGGAAGACATATTATTATATACAAGGTGGTGCCGTCAATACGACTAATGCATCCAATGTTATATTTTTTATACAAATTTATGAAATTATCAAATGAATAAGATGTTTTTGACAGTGGAAGGCCATTGCTATGAACTAATATAGCCCATGTTTTAATTTATTGACCACCTGTATATTTTCTCCAGCTTTTAATTAAAAACTGATTTCTTTAAACAAGCATCGTTTCAATAAAACAAGTAATTAAGTTTCATTTCTAGAATTTCAAGTAGGTTATATTGTCCCTTGTAAAACTTGTAGCCTATTTAATCTTTTAAAAGAATTTAATCAAGGCAAAAAGATTCAACTTGTTATTACAATATCGACAAAGAGTATTGTAGCGTTATTTTAAACCCTTTTCTTTTTAAATTGCGCGGAGTATTTTAAGAAAGAATATCTTGGAGTAGATTTTTAGAGTGAACAGGTTTTGTAAAATGATTTTTCTTCTAGAACAGATTTAAAACAATACGTTTTGTGCTCGCCCTTTTATGTGATGGCCGAGGAGGCAATTAAAATACTAGATCAAAACAATATGGTGTTACAATCACCATTATTTCACAATTATTAATTACAAATTTTCAAGGTCAAAGACAGATGGGCGACAGTCAACATTATCGTTTGTCTGTTCCTCAGACTCTGTTTGAAATACATATAATTATTCTCTATAGCTTTCGTTTGACTTGACAAATAATAGTCCGCAACCCCGTTCAATTCCGTTCCGTTCATTTCTTCTAAATTCATATATTGACAATTTGTATTCATTGCTGACTGACACATATTAATCTTACTACTTAGTTTTGGTAGTGGATCTGTAGACTTAAGACTTTTTAATTTCAATTAAGTACTTTCTATGTAACTAACTTGCTGGTGTTTTGGTTTTACTGTAAGCTAGTAAGAGTCTTTTAATAATTCATAATTCATTTATTCACTAAAATAAATAATAAATAAATAAATTACTTTTACGTCGCCCTAATAGAACACGATCACGCGATTTGTGCGAATTTCGTTCGTACGAACTCGCGATCAAACATATGAATGTGAATAAGTGTCCTAATTGACTTTCGCGCCATGTAATCGTGCGAACAACAAGCTTGACGCGTGTTCGCGAGTTCGCGCGAACGCGGTCTAATGCGCGAACATTTATGAATATTTATGAATGAATACGGCCACGGGTTAAGGGGGCGGGAAAAAAGCTGTTTTTTAAACTGGGACATGAGCTTATTGCGCTCATTTTCTAGTGACGCGGCTATGACTCCTTCTCATTTCTAAGCTGTTTCTGTTCTATGTCCACAAGATATACAGTACAGAATGTTTTTGTGTGTATCAAATTTAATTAAAGAGTGAAAAGTCGAGCGCCAATATGTCATACCCGTCATTCGATTAACATGCAAATTAATCCAATCTGGTGGAACAATACCGTGAACTGTTGTTTTATTGAAATTGCTCATATACAACATTTATAAAAGTCACACCTACACGAAGACGGCTACCCAAAAAGCATACACACACAGTCTTAAGCGTACATCTAAGCTCTTAATTGTAAATCAAAATATTCCAGACATTTAATTTTAAATATCGCCAACGAAATATTGCTGTTTTTATTTATCCATTGGATGACACACACACAGGAACACAACAATGCTGTTAACATTATGTTATGGCGATAGACTTATCAAAGATGGTAATAGCTAGCCAGATAGACTTAGAAAAGCTCTACCACCAACCAAACCGAGAAGAAAATTTCTGCACCCACGGGATTTGAACCCTGAACCTCTATATATGAGAAGAGTCTCAGCCACTAGATAATAAAGGCGAAGTTATTTCACTAAAACTTAACACGAGACGAACTCTCCGGTGTGGTTATTTAGTTATGTTAATATTGAGCACAAGCAACATTTCACTTGAAAGAGACTCTCGATTCCCAACTAAATCACATTTGAACCCACATTTTCACGTTCTTTGCTTCGAGGAAAATTTTTAGTGCCAGCATTTAAGATACGCTCTCGCGAATAACACATGCTACAATATTAAAAAATAGAGGACGTGTTGCGTGGGTTTCGATTTTAACCTTCATCTAGATACAAAGAGAAGATTTGTTTTGATCAAGTAAGCGGTAATCTTAAATGAAGATGTAGGTGAGTAAAATTAAGTAATAATTGCTTTAGGAATAGAATGTAGGAATAATTATTACAACCTCAAAATCCATTATTTGGGCGCCACTCATACACTCGAAAGATTTCGTTTGAGAAAGTCACTGGCATATTTAGAACAAGACTTAGAATCTACAATAGAGAATATGGTTAACAAAGTTGATGACAATGTATTAGACATTTCATCATCATATTCTGCCATCGAAGACCTATTAATAATATTCAAACTCCCACAGCCACAATATAGCCAAAAGTAACAACCATTAAAAGCTGTTGTTACGGATACTTGATAAAGGAAGACATATTTACTAAAAGTCCTGAAATGGTCTGAAAACAAATGTTTCAGTCACATTGCATTTTAGATCTTTGCTATGAGATGGAACCCCTCTAGATCAGGATGAAAATGCATTTCATCCAGTGGAAAACGTCTCTAAGCCCGCGAAAAGAATCTTCAAAGTTAAGCAAGGACAACACGCTAGATAAACGGTCGTGACATTATGGTCCGGCCAGTTTATAAATTCGTTAGATCTTTGTATAGTTGCCGCTGAAGCCTTTCGTGAGTTGGAAAGCTATTGTTGTTACACAACTTTGTCAGGGTTGTGGGATGGCAATACAAATATTGTTTACATTGTTATAAGTTATTTTACTTGGGTCATTTCATGATTTTCAAAGGTCAACATATTTGAACCTATTGTAAGGGTTTACAAACTTGACAATAAGGTTTAAATTAATGCACATTTTTGACTTAAGTTAATTACAATACAAGCGGCAAGAAAGAGTGCTACATCTGGGGTTTTAATCTAACATAATAACGGGCTTATTCCATTATGTGAGAATTCACATAATGTTCAATAAGCGTGTTCAGTCAAAAGGTTGGCGTGAAAAACTTAATAAAAAGTTAAATGACAGTAATATATTAAATTCTTATCCTGCATTGCATTAGAATTACAATATGATATTTCCATTGTACAGTCGACAGCACATCAATCTTGAGACCGTCCTTACTCCGTCCGTAATAGAGGTGGTTTTCCCGAAGCACCTGTTATACTTGACGTGCTGTCGTCTGTACGGAAAGAAAGTTTGTCTAAGCTTTTCTCGAAGCTTTGGAACTGTCTATTTAATACAATTGGAAATAAGCTGTAAATCTAATTTTACTTAACCTGGTTGAAGTTTGGTGAAATTCTGAATTTAACGTGCGAAGCAGACACGTAATTTGATTCTGGCTGAAAATCAGATTTGTATTTTATAAAATAGAAAAGTAATAGTGAATTCACAGGATAACAGAATAAGAACGTAGTGAAGTACAATCGGGTGTGATTGGAACCAGCCTAGTTGGCTTTCATGTCAGGAGG
This sequence comes from Nymphula nitidulata, assembly GCA_947347705.1. Taxonomy (NCBI): domain Eukaryota; kingdom Metazoa; phylum Arthropoda; class Insecta; order Lepidoptera; family Crambidae; genus Nymphula; species Nymphula nitidulata. The sequence continues at coordinate 17,823,566 of OX374636.1, forward strand.
CCACCCTTAGAAAACATAATCTGTAAAAGCCTGTGTTTTATACTTATTACTCACAGCTTTCATTATACTTGAGCTACTAAAGCTTTCCTGGAAACCGTCCATGGCGTTCTTCTATGTAATACAGCTTATATGCAAATATTGATATTCAATATAAATACGGGTTTCGGCGCATAAATCTAAGAGCCTGTTTTATACTACTAGGCTGTAGATAAAAAAAACTGTAAATTGTAATGTAATTATTTTATTGCAAAACGTATTGAAAGAATGGAATATTTTATCTCTCTGACATTTGTTGATTTAGATTAGACCATACGATCTCCGCCTCCACGTCACTCACCAAGAAATTCGGTGATTGACAATGTCAAAAAACAATAGAAAGTATAAAGATAACATTTAAGTAATAGTAGATTATTAACCAAGGGGATAAAGCAGTGCAAGGGGATTTAAGACGAGTCCTGAGTGTAGCGAGGGATTTAAGTTCACCCAAGACTAAGACAGGTTTATCACCGAGGAAAATACTCTACTTTTCGTACCATTTGCGAAAAAATTAACACAATAATAATATGAGATAAGCATTTATTAAAAATAATGACAATTAAAAGTAAAAGTTAACATTCGAAACATTGTACAATTATTGATAGAGGGAGTTACATTTTTGTTTGGTACATTTATTGTTGATGAGTTGATTTGAGTATTTGTCTGTTCTTGCGTCTGAGGAACTCGCGTTTCATTGTAGATAGTATACGTCGGGGATAGTGGTGGTGGTGCATCGTGAGTTACGGACGAAGATTGTCCGATTGCCCTTTGGACTAATATTTTTTTGTCGGAAAAGCAAAGGCATCAAGCTCATACGGCCTCGTCGGTTTTCTTAATTTTATTTAATAATCATAGCTGCACAATAAATGCGTATTCCTGTTTCAAAAAGATGTATAATGCTTTATATACAAACTCAATGGTGTAAACACAAATGTAGTTCAGTATAAATTTCGGTAAGTATTTCAAATTTAAATCACATTCTCCCCCTAGAGGATGAATGAAATTCAGTACAATTTTCTTTCCCTGTTTTAAAATCCAGCTTTCATCTTTGTGTTATATTATACAAGTGGCCGCCCGCGGCGCTCCCCGCTCGGATGTTGGTTATCGCTCCAAAAATTATCTTATTTCCTTTCCAGGGTCTCAAACTATCTCAACCAATCAATCATATAATGTCATCAAATATCAAACCTCAAATTTATCCAAAACCAATTCAGTTAAAATTTGGAACAATAATAATAATTAAACACTGCAATCAATACAAATTATTTAAATTAAGCTATCAATATTTTAAATAAATACAATATTATTATTGTAACTAATATTATTATTGTTTGGTTTATTATTAAAATATTCCTGTATACTGTCAAAACTTTTGTCAATAAGTCAACTGCGTAGAGCGCATTTGAATTCATTAAACGGCAAATCTACTGAAACCGTTTGCTCTTTGGTATAATAGCAGATAAGATCAGATAAGATAAGATAAGATGTGTATTTATTTTCCTCTTCACAATAGGATCTTATGAATTATGATTACTTAATATAAATCACAATTGATCTTAAGAATGATCCCAAAGTGAGAGGCTGGTGCCTAAGATAGGTTTGAGAAAAAACCTTAGTTACAGGTCACCAGGCCTGCCCCCGCAGTAGTATTCATTTTTAAATAGTTGAGGAAATTTCAAGTATTTTTTTAAAACTAACCTGTTATTAACTTTGATATTTCTTGGGCATACATAATTATGTCACTGGCTTGCAAGAAGAGACGCATATTATGTTTCACAAATTTAGCTGTTTCAAAAATATCAATGCAAGGAAGGGGTAGGATTTTCAAGTTTTTGAAAAGAGGCTTACATGGCTCATCAGGTGCAGCTCCACATATTACTCTTACACATTTTTCTGGGCGATTAATGCTTTTTTATGCCGGTGCTGTTGACCTATAAAATAAGGCCGTACCTTATAAGGCCTACCTAAGCAAAGTAAGACGTTAGAGTTGTTTTACTGCACACTATTTCAATTTAGTTTTCCAATCTAATTTGTTTACCATTTCTATACCTAAAATTTGTGGAAGTCTTACTATGGATAACATTTTCGACATAATTAATATTTAATGTCATTTGAAATAAAACCAATTTACCGGATTTAACTCGCGTTTAATTAGATGTTACATTATTATTATTCACCCGACGTTTCGATTACTTTACAGCGATCGTGGTCACGGGAAGACTGAAGATGTCAGTTGTCTTTGATAAGTTTTAAGTTAACTACCGTCACTTTGTGTTATATTTTGAGCGGTCCGAATTACGCATACGGAGCTCACGGTGTTAGTTTTTTGGGCAGTGTGAGGACGGGCTTGGGACTTTATTATTCGCATGTAGGGATCCCAAGCTGGTGGTACACTCCAACCATCTTCTCTATTGAAATTAGGATGTTTTTTTATTTCAATAGCCTCACGTAACATTCTAGGAATGAAACGGTGTTCTTTGGCGAGGATCTGAGGCTTATTAAATCTGATTTAGTGATTGGGTCCGTCAAGAGCGTGTTCACACACTGCCGACCTCGTTTCGCGCCTGTGTTTTACGTCAGCTATATGTTCTTTTACCCGGGTGCCTATGCTTCTCTTTGTTTGACCTATGTATGAGAGGCCGCAGTCTCAATCTAACTTGTATATGCCTGCATCTCACTCAATACCAAATTTCATATAAATCTGTTCAGCGGCTTAAGCATGAAAAGATAAACAAACAAACTCTTGTATTTATTTCTCATAAGTGTACATGTGGATTGCGTATACACAAAAGCAGTACAACGCCCTTCGCGTGCAATATAATAATGCGTTTAGGGTGCTGATGGGGCTGCCAAGGTATTGCAGTGCGTCGAGGATGTTCGCAGAAGCGTTAGTCGACTGTTTCTATACAACTATACGGAAGAGATGCACATCCTTGGTGCGCAGAGTCCGAGCCAGCCCCAACAGCACCCTAAAGGTATTTGCAAGTAGGTTCGATTGTCAATACATGAACTATTGTGGTATGGTTCAAGTACTGACCAATGCTCAGTTAGGGAACGCCTCCTTTTATAGATAATTAAGAACCTATACTATCTTATTTATTATTTAAAATTTATCAATAATTAATATCACTACTAACACTACTAACCTATTCTTAATTTTTGATTTTAACATTATTATAAATGTTTGAAAAATTTTTCTAGTTTTATTATATTTTAATTACAAACTACTAACCTAGTTACGTAAGACAATATTGTTACTAAAATAATAGGTTGGGGAAAAAGTTTCTTCGCATTTTTTAAGAAAATTCAAAACATTTTTTAATATAGTTTATTTACATTTAACTAAAGTATGTAGGTACCATTTTGTTCTATAACTTTTTGCCATTTTGTAGGTAGGGACATGATCCCATTGCTATAGAAATTTTGGGGCTTCTGATCAAAATACCGCGACAAGTGGTTTTGGCAGTCTCGTGATGTTAACCTGACACTGCCTAGAGAATTCTGAAGAGAGCGAAACAGGTGGAAATCTGAAGGTGCAAGGTCAGGACTATACGGCGGATGCATTAACACCTCCCAGCCAAACTCTCTTAATTTTTGCCGAGTGGCTAAAGATGTGTGAGGTCTAGCGTTATCATGATAAAAAACCACACCCCTTCTGTTGATTAATTCCGGCCGCTTTCTCTCAATTTCTTGCTTTAATCTCATCAGTTGTTTGCAGTAGAGTTCAGAATGGATGGTCCTGCCTGGTGGTAACAGCTCATAATAAATAATGCCCTTTCAATCCCACCACACACACAGCATCACCTTGTTGCGACTTAACCCGGGTTTCGCCACAGTCTGTGAAGCCTGACTGGCCTTCGACCACGAACTTTTTTGCACGTTCTTGTCGTACGTGATCCACTTTTCATCACCAGTTATCAGCTTCTTCAAAAATGGTTCGGTTTCTTTACGTCGTAATAAAGAATCACAAATGAGTACACGGTTCATTAGGTTTCTTTCAGTGAGCTCGTGGGGTACCCAAATATCGACCTTTTTTGTGTACCCATTTTTTTATAAGTCAATTCCCAGTTCTTCAGCTACGTCGTAACTACTGATATGCCGATCTTGCTCCAGTTTTTCAAAAATGGCATCAATTTTATCCGTAATAGGGCGACCAGAGCGTCGTGCATCTTTGACATCAAAATTTCCGAATTTTTGAAAACGCTTAAACGAAATTTGTGCTACTCTCACAGACACTGCACTAGGTCCATAAACATCGCATATTTTTTTTCGCGGCTGGCGTTGCATTTTTACCTTTTTTGTAGTAAAATTTTAAAATGTATCGAATTTTTTCATTAGATTCACTCATCTTGACAGTAAGAAAAACAAATGAAAAACACACATTTTCTTAATTTGATTTTGGAATTATCTTTTTTAAAATCTAAACTTTTAATAATACCAAAACTAGCCAGATACAAATAGTACAGCCAAAGAGATTTTATTACAAGTTCATACATAATATGCGATATATAATGCGAAAAGACTTTATCCCCAACCTAATACTAATTAACTGTGGACTTAAGTCTGAAATAAATGAATAAAAAAATAAAAAAATAAGGATTTACAATAACATTTTGGTTTGGGCTATACTTTTAAATTATAGGTACACATACTACTTATATAAGATGCTACTATAGGAGTATTCTTTTGTTCCCATGACTGCATTATACTTAAGCCAGTTTGCTTTTATTTACATGAAGAATCACCATTAGCGGACCACATGTTCAATATGAATTCAATTTTGTGATATTCAAGTCCTTCAAATTAGTCATACGTTTGACATAAAATTTAATTTAAATGGTATCATTCTGATGTATTGGCATAATAGACCTTTCAGTTCTTGTAACTTCAGTCCAATTTCTTTGCCGAGTATTGGGGGCCAGAACAATAAACAGACCAATGTTCATTGTTACTTTAGGCTGGTTATTTCTTGTGATTTCTGTGAAAACTCTTCGTGGGTTGGTTTCAATTGGAGTCGAAATGAAAGTAAATGTTATTTAATATGTCCGGACCGGACAAAACTTGGTTTGTCCAAAAATAACACGGTTAAGTTTATAAATTCTCCGTAAAACATTTCTTTTTCTGCCTGTCTTGACGTTTAGATTTGACTTAGAGCGAATCTACTTAAATAAGTTCAGTCAGTAAGTCAGCTCAATTTTGTGTTTATTCCGTTTAGCTAGAGTCTAACTGCATGCAAACATTCAAACATAAGCCTGATTAAATGTTCAAGAAACGACACGTTTTCTTTGTGACTTATACACACTTAACTCTTTATCTCAAAAACTACTTAACCCATTTTGATGAAACTTACACAGTTACCTTAGTTGGACTATACCTAGTAAAACTATAAAAGAATTTTAGCAATCCAACATATAATTTTTGTGATATGCGTGGACAAACATACAAACATACATACATGCATGCACTTACGTAATTTGGCGCCCATGCTTAGAAGCTGGTTTGGCCGTGCGCTGCGCTAAGCGGGTCCACGGCAGACACCCGTCGCGTCCACCGGAGACTCACGGCCTGGGCATTGGAGTGGGCGGCGGCGACTCGGCAACCACTGCGCGGTCACGACGACGCGCTGCGAGGCCGACATCGAGACAGCGCGCAGTGGTTGCCGAGACGCGAGTCGCGGACGCGCGTGCGGTGAGTTCATGGCCAGGCCCTCGGCTCGTGCGACGGAAGACACGCTTTACGCAGCGCTGCTCTATGGATCTGACGAGGCCACTCAACGACGCTCCAGCTGGCGCGCGTGCTTCACCATCTCGCGACCACCATGAACCGGGGTCACCAGACTGTGGGGGTCTTATTAGATATCGAGAAGGCCTTAGATCGCGTTTGGCACCCCGGTCTCCTTTACAAGCTGGCCGCCACCAGCATGCCGCCCGCCATACTTATGGAGAGTAGTGGCGTCATTTCTGAGAGGTCGTAGCTTCTACGTTTCGGTCGAGGACGCGCTTTCCCAGGCCCGCCCGATCCTAGCAGAAGTGCCCCAAGGAAGCTGCCTGTCGCCGTGCCTGTACGCCGCCTACACCAACGACATCCCCACCCTACAGAACCACCTCCGGGAGGGTGAGCGGGACGTGGTGTTGGCGCTGTTTGCAGACGACAGTGCGTACTTCGCTGCGCCGTGCGGGCGTCGCGCCGTGCACCCGCTTAACGCAGCGCATGGCCTAACATTCACAAGAAAATACTCTCTAACCATGAGACTTGTCAAACTCTGTGGTTTTCGTGCACCATACGCAAACAAAAATCGTAGTTCTGGTATAAAAAATAAGAGACTTGACCAGTCACGCATCAGATTCCAGACACAATAGATTTTTCAATTGTCATAGACCACCAGAAGTATAACGCTACATGACAGATTAAACAGTGATATTGTTACAAACAAAGCGCGCCGGGTGCAGCTAGTAAATAAATGAAAACACAGTAACAACGCTATGAAATCTCCAACGTATATTCTTTCCCATCAGTTGCAAAGCTGGTCTCATGAAAATGTAATGATCACCCCATGGGGAGACGTTATCCAATTTAACTTAGCGCATTTGTATTGTTTAACCCTGTTATGTGCGTGGAAGTAACCAGAGGTGGGATGAAGGTTTCACCGAATCCGAATATTCAGTAACATAGAGCAATTTAAATGTTTATAATATCTTTAAGTATTTACAATAGAAAAAAACATGTTATCAGACGGGGACGGATCCCGGACTATTCCAATCCAAATTATATATATCAAACAAATTATATATTTCATCTCTTTCTACCTTTCTGTCTGTTGCGTCTCGAACGGGCAGTTAAGAGTGTTGCTATATTAGTTCATGGAAATGTTTTGCAACTTTCAAATGCATCTTATTCATTTTATAATTTCAAAATATTATAGAAATAGATCATAGAATATTTCAATATCATAGAAATGTCTTTGGGGCCGTGACTCGAGCACATAAAGTATAGCAATGAATTTTAAAATACATTAAAAATTTCAAGTAGATGCTGCCATGTAAAACATTAGGTATATTAGCCAAATATTCGGCTGACTACGAATTTTCGATAAGCCTGTCGAGATAATATTTTATCTAACCCCCTAGTAAAAATACCTGGCAATATGTGATTCCGATACGTGGCTTTGAGCGCTCAGGCTGGGATAACAAAAACAAAGAAATTTTCGCCATGGTTGATCCAGGATGGGGCAATCAAAATTTATAGGCTCGAGCTCCTCCCTGCTTTTTGATCCGGGTTATTACTGTTAGCCTTTGACACGCACCGCATAGATTAATCATGCTTCATGCTTCAGTACAGAAAGATGTACACGATTTTGATCCCTACTGCATAGAGATAAGAGACAATATGTATACCTTGCATCATTTTTTTACACAACTAGATGACAAACAAGCTGACGGCCCATCTGATGGCAAGCGGATACCACCGCCTATAGACACCTGCAATAACAAGGAAAAATCACTTGATATTGGGTTGTCATCTTCCCCATCATCCTTTCCCTTCAACCCGAAACACAGCGAACTGTTTCACGAGTGAAATAAGAAAGGCGGAATTTAGACGCTGACTGTCCACACGTTTAATCTGAATTAAAATGTAGTGCATCTCGTTCTGTCAATATGAATGCAAAAAGGAGGGCTGTCGTAATTTGACTTAAAGAAAAGTGTTTTCAATTTTCAGATCCTTAGAGACCTTCTTAAATTGTCTTTAGTTTTTTTATTCAAACAAGGTGTCAAACACACAGCATACGGTCCGCCTGGTGGGAAGCGGTTACCGTAGCCTATATCCCATTAAAAACATAAATGTGAAATAAGAGCCAAGTTCAATATTGAATAATACGTCGTTCTAGACTTCACCGCCATAAGACTCGATATCTTTAAGGGTGCCAAGTTCTGTGTTCACTCGGGATGTAATTCAAGCTCAAAATTTGACTCAAGCCAAATCAAACCTTGAGCTTGAATTCCATTCCGAATGAACATAGAACTTGGCACCCTTAAAGATCTCTCAGACATGCTCATTACTAGTACGAACATATGCCACACACAATTACTACTTTGTAGCGTGTGTTTATGTTCTTTGCTAGATATTAGCGTGGTTATTATTACGGCGAAAGATCATACCCATTTTTAAGCATGCTGTAAGCACTAATAAGCATATGCTTATTAGTGGCATGTCTATTACCTTGTGTTACTTCAAAAGCAGGTTATTTGACAGATATGATTTTTGATATTTTTTTTTTAGGAATTAAGAGATAAAGATATCTTAAACGTACTCAAATTGATACGTAGAATGTTTCTTTACAGTCGAGCCTTATTAAATAAGGCCCCGGAAATTACCTACAGATACCAAATTTCAAACAAAATAATTGACGTACAACATTTTGTAATTCATTATTTTTGCGAAATATAAACTATAATATGTATTATGTGTATATGTTTTTATACACAAAGTTACATCCTTAAAATATGATTATGTTTACGACTTCAAAGCGACTCATGTTATTGATAAGAGGATTATTAACGAGGAAAAATATCAGTGTATCTAAGTGAAGGAAAGTCTCAGGAATAGAGAACTCAAATGATTTAAATTGAAAGAAAAATATGTTACCCAGAAAAAAATCAAAGGAGACAGTGCAGTTTCGGGCCAGCTCATGAGCACCATTTCAGATTGTAGACAATAATGTACTGAATAACATGGTTTCACTTAAATATCACCAAACTCTTTCCCCCTTGTAATAAAACGCGGACCAAAGTTAGACCTGGTTTAAAACTAATGCCGTCACTGTCTTTCTTTTAATAAATAAAAGTGACAGCATCAGGTTTAGACCAGGACTAACTTTAGCCCGCGTTTTATAATAAGGGGGTTTTAGTTTATTGTAAAAAAGGTAATAATACAGTTTTTGTATAAAATGTTATATTTCTATAATAATAATAATATTCATACACTCACACCTATTATCTAGCCCAAAGTAAGCATCATTAAGTACTTGTGTTATGGATACTAGATAACGGATAAATATTGATAATAATATGTATATAAATATTAGAAATATACAAAATAAACATAATAATACATAAACATCCATGACTCGTGAACAAATGCTCGTATTCATCATACAAACATTTGCCCCTACCGGGATTCGAACCCGGGACCTCTTGATCGAGCAGCCCGTATAGCAAGGGGTACAGACCACTCGACCAGCCGGTCGCCTATAGTGATATATTAAAAATTTACTCTAGTAATTTAAGGCCTGTGTTAAATCTATGAATACTATTATAGCGGTTTGTAACTCCGAGAAATAACTCTATAAAAATTCGAAAAAATTTGAGCAAATGTATTACCACCCACAGATCCCAAAAGTGGCATAACACTTAAACTAAGATATTGGCAGTTATCATTTTATTCTGCGAGGACGGTGACATATCCTGGGAAATGTATAGAGTCATAAAAAAAATAACCTTGAACCTACCAATCACTCAAATAGTCACCACACAGAAGCTGAATAATACATTATGGTATTTAGAAAATGTGCCTAATATAATATATAGATTTGTGAAATATATATATTTCACACATTTCCGGGCGATTTTAGGAACTACATACATTTCCTTCCGTTACACGACTTTTGTTGCGACGCAGCGTTGGTAGGCCTCCCACAAGGTGGACCGACGATCTGGTGAGGGTCGCGGGAAGCCGATGGATGCGGACAGCGCAGAACCGATCGGTATGGAGGTCTTTGGAGGAGGCCTATGCCCAGCAGTGGGCGTCTCTCGGCTGAAATCATGATGATGATGGTACATTTCCTAGCAATTGAATACAATGACGGATTACATACAGTTCCGTTAACATATACATAAATATGCAACACTACCTGACAGTTGAAATCATGACAAAATAATATTATAATTCAAAGATCAACGAAAATGGTTTATAATATTAAAACTTACTGTCGAAATACTAGACATATAAGTACCTACACAGTTCAAATCTACCATGGAACTAAATTATATAATGTCAACATAAGGAGTGTTTTAATGTCATAATTCAATAAAGAAAATATTGTAAAGAAATGCCTAAATTATACACACGATTATGATACACATTTGAGTGTTGAAATACAATAAGTTCAACTTTGTGGGATATAGATAGAGGGCTGCAGACAGCAAGACGCTGCAATCCGTTCAGGACATCAAAGAGGTACTTGGCGGAGCCATCCCACAAGTGCGAGCAATATTCCACGCAAGACCGGACATGAGTTTTGTAATGCAGGCATATTTGGTCAGGTGTGAAAAATCCACGCACCTTGTTCAGGACTTGGAGCAAGTTAATGGAGACCTAAGCCGAAAGAGCAGTGCCCTGAAGAGAGGACACACCTGTGTTTTTTTAACGTTGAACCTGAATTAGTTCCTCCAAGAGAGGCGATAAAATGCACCTTTTGGGCCGGCAAGATGGAGGCGGCTAGATCAATGTCTAAGCTGCACTAGCTGTCTTCGCATATGGACTCATCTTACCGCTTCACATCAGGTGGTGTTGGATCAATTGCCGTGCTATGTATCCATCTCAGAATTTGTTTAAATAAAAATAAATAGAGATTTCAAAATTCGGCAGGAATAATCTAAATTATTACCCTCCCCGCTTTTTTGAAGACTTCCAGTTTGTAATTGATTAAGACTACAATTAAAAATATGTTTATGACAGGCTGGCATGGTGCGACAATTTTATATAATTTATTACCAGATTTATACATATTTATTTATTTATTTTATTTATTTATTTATTTATTTTATTTTACAAAAATCCAGTGTGTGTGTGTGTATGAGGCAAATGTGAATGGCGAATGTAGTGCTATTCTATCTTCAATAATTGACATTAAGGTTTTACAAGCGGGTGGATCAGCAATATTAACAAAAACATCATCCTGCTCCCGGCTGATATAATAGTAGGCTTACATAGTGTTTCGTGTTAAACAAGCAAATAAAATGTAAAAATTAAAATTAGGTAGTGTAATTCTATTAAGGGTAATATGAAGTAAATTGATACGTTACGTAAATAATTATATTCATCATCATCATCATCATCACCAGCCTATACACGACCCACCGCTGGGCACAGGCCCTCCTACATGGGAGAAAACACATGTGTAACATGTGTATGTTCGAACACATGAATAATTGTATTAGATTATTAGAACTATTTGGTGATGATTGGTGTCAGATTACTTATTTAATTTTAAAATTTCCAATATTTTATATCTAAAAGACCTCTCTGTGCAACAAAAAGGGTCCAAATCCGAGAAAAGTTTATTAAAAGTCCGAAGTAGCCGAGTGGTGACGGAGTTACTGCCGTATTTGGTACGACAGAGTGGCACGTGAAACAGTTGCGTGTGTCTTGTGCGTTTATCAGGTGTATTAAATGCAAGAAGCTTATTCACAAGCAAACTGCAGTCTAGTCTACCCGTGCATGCTCCGCGAAGCATCATCATGTCGTGCATAATGCGTCGGTTGCGAAGTGAGGCCAGTTTGTGCTTACTACATGAAGCCTCATAACCATCACAAGTTGCACGACTGAGGTAGTTAAGTCGTCCCACAAACTTCAATTGAACCCTTTCTATGGCGTGATCATACGTTACATACTGAGGATTCCAAATCGAGCACCCGTACTCAAGCACACTCCTGACATATGCAAAGTATAACATTTTAATACAAGTAACATCTGTAAAATGTTTAGTAACGCGATGAATGAAGCCAAGGTTGCGGTAGGCCTTACCAATCATATAGTCAATATGATCTGAAAAAGTAAGCTTATTATCAAGAAGAACTCCCAAATCCCTGACAACTTTCTCGCTCTTGATAACACTGCCATACATTTTATAGTCAAATTTTAAAGGAGCACCCCGAGTGAAACTTATCTGTACGCATTTCTCCAAGTTGATGCAAATTCGATTGTCATTATAATAATTTGAAAGTCGGTTGAGATCACTCTGCATCTTGTGACAATCGGCCAGATTTCTAACATTGAGATATAACTTCTTATCATCCGCATACAAGATAAACTTGGCGTACATAAAACAACGTTGAATATCATACAAGTAAGCTATGAATAACAGGGGCCCTAAAATTGAGCCCTGGGGCACTCCGGAAGGGATTTTTATGAAGTTCGAGCGAAACCCACCTACCACTACCGCCTGTGTACGGTTCGAAATATATGACTTCACCCACCTCAAAAGATCGCCATGGATTCCCAGCTCCTGGAGCTTGCGCAACAGAATGCCGTGGTGCACACGATCAAATGCTCTTTCGAAGTCTGTATAAACCACGTCAACCTGCGCACAAGAACTCATTCCATCCAGAACATCGCTAACGAAAACTGCCAAATTGGAGGAGGTCGATCGGTTTTTCACAAAACCGTGCTGTTCCTCGGGGATTCCAGGTTTTATAATAGGATAAATAAAGCCATACATCAAGCGCTCGAAACACTTACTCAAAACATTCAGAATAGATATTGGTCTATATATATATATATATATAACAAAAATGTTAATGATAGGCTGGCATGTTACGGCAGGCTCATGTAATTTATTACCAAAATTATATAACCTTGTTCTTATGGTCGAAATAAGTATATAATCATAATAATAATGCATTTATTTGTCAAAACATGAGTATACATTAAAATGCAGAGGTCACAATATTAACAGATTTCATCCTACATGTTTTTGCCATATATAGCAAAAAATTTAATTAACGGCTGGCATGGTACGGTAGGTTTATCCTTTATTTATATAGACGGAGGGAACACATGTGCTGGCAAATAATTCCAAGCTTTGCAAGTACGATAAAGAAACAAAGTACTGAATTTCTTTGTACGTGATTTTGACAGTGAATTGATGACTCCGAAGACCAGGATGCGTGCTCCTGACTAGGAAGGGGGTAGGTGGGATAAGGTCAAAGCTCTTCAGAGCACTCTTCGTGATATAGCCGATAGAAGGCGCTAAGCGACGCAATGTCTCGACGCAATTGCAGAGGCTCAAGGTTGTTCGTGATCTCTATGTCGCAAACGATACGGACAGCACGACGCTGCAATCTGTCCAGGGCATCGATGAGGTACTTGGCGGAGCCATCCCACAAGGGCGAGCAATATTCCACGCAAGTCCTTACCTGAGTTTTGTAAAGCAGGCATAATAGGTCAGGCGTGAAAAATCGATGCACCTTTTTCAGGACACCGAGCTTCCGTGAGGCTGTTTTGATCACGGTTTCAATGTAGTACCTAAATAACAATATTTTAATCAATTTCAATGCAGATCAAATAAAAATACAATCTAGGACCTATTAGGATCATCGCGGATAACTGAAGCAGGCGTTGAACTATGCGAAGTCGATGTTCAGTGAAGATGTACACGAGAAGTCAGCCGAGAGAGATGCATCTTCGGAATGCGGCTTGCCACTAAACGACTAAGGCGAACCTCCAGAATATTCTGCATTTTCTATATGGATTTAATTCTATTTAAACCGACTTCAAACAGAGGAGATTATCAATTCGCTTGTATGTTTCTTTATGGTTGTTACAGACAAACCCGTCTTCTATATGGATACAGAAGACCTCGGTACCCTTTTAGGGATTATATAGCTTCAGGTACTAATCCCGGTTGCATCCCGACTATTAAGTGAGAATTCAATGATGTAAAAGTTGATACGAGCAGGTAATCTGTTTCACAAGGTGAAGGAACCATTATTCTACTCTCGAAACATATTCGCGTTGTGGAGACTGTTCCCCGACATGTATAATAGTAATTCAGTTGGCAAGGTCGTAGCCTAGCAACTGGAATTCCACTTTGTGCTAAGTTCACACATGGAGCCTCTACGTTTCCGGTAGAGATATAAGCCCGAGTGGTCACTTGTAACACACAACTGAATACTCCTTGACTATCAACTTTGTCAAGCTAAATAGCGTCTCTACGATGCAGAGCTAAGATGACCGCATATGACACGTTATATGAGTTTAGCTATTGTCTAATCTGTGATATAAGTTTAAAGTGCTTACTTTGTATTATTATCTTTTATAATAGTAATAATATTCACACAATCATTCCTATTATTTAGCCCTAAATAAGCATAATATACGGCTTGTGTTATGGATACTAAATAAGAGAGAAATATTGATAATATTAGGTATACTTATAAATATTAGAAATTTACTTAATAAATATACAAACATCCACGACTCGTAAACAAATGCTCGTACTCATCATACAAACATTTGCTCCTACCGGGATTTGTATCGGGGATACCTGACCGAAATATAAAGTCTAAACCAATCAAAATCTAAATCAAAATGTAATTTTTCTTTAGACTTAAATCCCTTTAATTAAATGAGATAATTTTCTATATACATCAGTTGATATACCTTATGGAGATCTTTATGCTACTACCAGTGCAGATCTTGTCCTTAAAATAGTTGAATCATTGTGGTAATGACCCGCTTAATGCTCCTATTCAACCGGAAGATCATGTCACGTGCCTTGAGCAACGTCATGGCTTAGAGATCAGAGAGCTTCTGCTTTAATTACTCAGGGAAAATATGAAGAAAGCAAACTAAATCAACAGTCAGCAAAAATTCTACAAATCATTGATTTTTTTATGCTGAACCATTTTTTTGGTTGGAAGAAGGAATATGATTATAGTATTTTTTTTGTTGGTGTATTTAACTTTATAAGATGCTAAAAATTTCCAGGAGATTCGGACTACGCTTGGTTATTAATGGTTATTAAGCTCATGATTGATTCAAGTCTAATGTTTATTGGTGATATTTAAGTTTATAGTTGCTTATATTCATTATTTTTACAGTATAAGTAAGTGTTTTTCCATTTCCATTTATTCATTTATTGCTCATGTCGTTACAATGATGTTACAGTGTACTTACATACATATGTTTCGTTCGCTACATGAGGCCTGTGAGGGCACTGCAATATATAATTTTTAACCATTGAATTTTAATACACAACAGTTTTCTACATTTATTGGCCTTTAACAAATCGAACATTGCTATATCGATGTGTCAGTTAGGAACTCATTAATAGTGTAATAAGATTTTTGGACCAGAAAACAATGGAGACTCTTTTTGAAAGTTGATATTTCAGTATTGTTACGAATAAACTCTGGAATCTTATTAAAATACGAAGAGCATTACACATAAAATACTCCTACTCATTAAAGTAGTTTTTCCTTGGACCATACACAGTTTGTGCTTATGTCGTTCACGCGATCTAAATTTATATAAATGTAAATTCGTTTTCACAAAATTGGCACATTCAAGAATATACAAGCACGGTAATGTTAAGATATTTAGTTTCTGAAATATCGGCTTACATGAATCCGTTTGTTGTAAATTTGTCATTGCTCTGATGCATCGTTTTTGAGCAATAATTTATCTTTTTAGCTAAAATTACATTAACATTAAATAAGTAGGTAATTTTTTAAAGATTTATGACTGGTTTTTTTGGATAATGTTAACAGTTGCAACAAATTAATACAACGCAGGAAATTTTTAAACGCATACTTCAGTACGTAATAATAATGCATTTATTTTATATGTTACAAAATATTTAATAAATGCGTTTTTCGCCAATGCCGCCAATCTTTCCTTAAAATAGCCGAGCGATTCAATACTTTTACTTTTCAACCTATTTTCTCAGTCAGCTTATTAGAAATATATTTTACTAGATGAACTTATTTGTACAGTTGACAGCACATCAAGCTTAACAGTTTGATCTAGAGACCGCCCTTACTCCGTTCGTAATAGAGGCGGCTTTCGTAGTGAATTTGAGCTATGTATTACTAGAATTCTAATTACATATGTGTTTGCCGAAATGTAACAAGTGTAAGCTCCGGTTTATTAAATCCTGAAGGATGAAGCATTTAACTGTGGTAAATTGAACATCTCTTGTGTAGAAAGCGTTGAATTCAATCTCTTGGAATTTAGACTGTTTCAGGTTAAGCCACGAATGAATAACCTGCGAGGCTTTAAGCGTTGTTTTAGGGAAGTCTTGCAGAAAATTGCTTTTCGTTTTAGAAAAATATCTAATTTCTCGATAGGTCTAATTTTTTGTTGTGCTTTATTATTATGGACTTTGAATTAAATTAATCAATAGATTGTACAAGCAACTACACATACAAGGTCATTACAGGATGGTGAACAGATTCGTTTTGCAGTTTATCAAAGAGTGAAATGGTCTTGCAATCACAAACAAGAATTTGCAGAAAATTCTATAAATTGGCAGCCTGCATGAGTTCTCAGGCGACAGCTAGAACTTTCTAGCTGGTGGACCGTTACACATCAAGGGTAGCAAACAATACGGCCCGCCTGACACCTTGGCCACTACATCACCACATGAGAACAAATGTATGAAATTGAACATGCCACGACTCGCTGCGGAGCGTCTTCCGGAGAGGCGAGAGGCGCGGAAAGGCCATAGCGACCGCGGTGACGGAGAGCGGTGAGACGCTCGGTGAGAACAAATGAACTAAATCACAGCACGGGTGTCATGACTCAGCTCGGTGCGACCGCCGGCGAACGAATCATTCTCACTAGTTCCAGTAGATAACTGTCACATGGAACTACTGATACTTTTTTTATTATACTCACTAGTCACCAACATACCATCTCTCAAGCGATATGTTGACGGTTTAGAGGTGACCCAAGGGCCACCCCCGCCGCACCCTACTATTAGGCATGTGATATTTTTGTTTTTTTATTCTTATTGGGCATGTGATAATTATCATCGCTTGATAGATGGTAGTTCCATTGCACTTCTGACAATGGAACTAGTGAGAATAAAAGTATCAGTAGTTCCATGGAACAGATATCGAATGGAACTAGTGATAATCATTACGAATTGGAATTTTGGATTTTTTTTCCAGCACATGCATTTCGTCCTTCCTATGGGTTCCTTGAAAAGAGGTGTGAAAAGGCACCTTATAGGCCGGCAAAGTGAAGGCAACTAGAGCTGTGTGTTTAAACTGCACAAGCTGTCTTCGCATATGGACTCTTCTTACCGCTTCAGGTGATGTTGAGTCATTTGCCGTGCTTTGTGGGAAAAAAGTTGACAGCATAAGAGACAAGTCTCCTTTTTTTTACCAGGAGAAATCCACTAACGGACCCACCGCTGGCGAAGCAGTGGGCGTGTGCGGGACTCGCCCAGCGTCTAAATTGACCCTGGGAATACCCGCTAAAACTCCTGGATAACTCCCGTGCCTTTAGCGGAGGCGGCTTGGGGTCTACGAAGCAAATTCACCAGACCACCCCCAGGCAACCCGGCCTTACGGCCCGGCTTCGCGCCGATGGAGATTGCCCAGAGTTACCATGGGCAATCTCAGACGTGGCGGCCTTTGTATTGCCAGTGTAGGAGCCTCCCGACGCGCGCGGCCGTACCTAGGGCGCAGGCAGACGGGTGATTGCCGCCCGCCTTCTCGCGCCCAGAGACAAGTCTACCTGCAGTCAATACAACTTCTTTGATGATGAGCTTAACCACAAAGTGACTAACGTATTTGGCTACACTACAATCTTCTGTCATTTCAGAGCACCAATAAGCACTGTCACATTTGAAAGTACATATTAGTGCTCATAGTTCAAATGAAAGGCGACGAACTTGGGTTCGATTACGGAAACAAAGAAACTATCGCCATGGTCGACCCCGGGATGGGTCAATCAAAATTTGTTTTCTCGAGCTCCTCCGTGCTTCGGACGGCACGGTTGGTGTTGGTCCCGGTTGTTGCAACCAAGCCGAATTGGGCCAGCCCTCCACGCTGGCTGTTATGACCCAAACTCCTCATGTGTTTTTCCCATGTAGGAAAGCCTATGCCCAGCACTAAGACGTGTAGAGGTGATAATAATGATGATGAATTCAAATGGAGAACACTACTGTGCCCTACCTTTCTTAAAGAACCGAACCTTTAAGAACCTTCTTTCTTTTACTTTGAACAAGAAATCATTACTGATGAGTATAACAAGCGTATGAAAGAATGCTCCGTAGGCAGTGAAACTTCGGCAAGATCACAAAAATACGCCGGCTTAGTTTTTCTGACACTTTTAGTTTGAGTTTTCTGATTGGCACTTAATCTAACTTTGACCTGGGTATTTGTTCGTAATATCTGGAACTGATAGCAGTCTACGCCATGCCTCCATTTGGTGAGACGTTCGTACGTCAAATGTTTGACGGGGCATGATTGCGCATGGCTATTGAAGCTCCGTTAAAATACACTTGATGGTAAGTCTGTGCTTTGAACTGAGTTTTGGGATAAGGGTCATTTGGCGTGGGAATGGGAATGGTCCAAAAATATTAGGTAGTAATTTTATTTTCGTGAATGTCTGTCAATTAACTGCTCTACAAGTCTCTTATTAGACAGTTCTATTATTTAGAATCCTTATAACGCAAAATACAGTGGCCGAATAGAGTCAGCTCAACGTAAATGAGTCCCACTGCTGGGCACAGTTCTACCTACATGGGAGAAATACATGAGTTGTTTGGGCCATAACACCACCACGCTGGCTCAATGCGGATTGGTGGGTTAAAGTGGTTGCAGGAACAACAGGGACCAACGGCTTACCGTGCATTCCTAAGCACGGAGGAGCTCGAGATAACAAACTTTGATTGACCCATCCCAAGATTCGGAATCGACCATGGCTAAAGTTGCATTGTTTTTCGTATGAATATTTTCCGACAGTTGAGAATAAGGGGGCAGCCCCCTTATTCTCAACTGTCGGAAAATATTCGAATTTCGGAAACTCTATACCTGGCACTTTTTATCGCAGTGCGTCAAAGCGAGACGGCATGTGACTTTTCGAATCGAATCCGTGATCCGACAATTGAGAATAGGGGCTGAGCACTCAAACCAATACATCACCGAGCTCCTCGCTTTAGACAATACAATATAAATACTCCCCAATTTGATTCGTTTAAGTAATCTCTTTGGAACTCCCACGCACGACTGTCACTCACTGGTCCGCACCATATCTCGCCGAATATTGCCAAATTATCAATACAACGTTGCTTTTATATGCTCGAAAAACCAAACCGCCATGTTCCGTAATTCGATTCATCACTTTCGAAGCGGACGTAACGAGCTGCTATTTGGTGTTTAGTGGAATATATAAAATGAACATTTGTGAATATGAAACATTCTAAAGATTTTTTTTTTTAATATATCTAAGGCAAGTATTTGAAAAAAATATGCGTTTGTGTGTAGCAATACAATAATAATAATAATAATAAATAATAATAATATTTAGACACTCATACCTATTATCTAGCCCAATAGAAGCAACATTAAGAGCTTGTATTATGGATACTAGATAACGGATAAATAATGATAATAATATGTATATAAATATTAGAAATATACTAAATAAACATATAAACATCCATGACTCGTAAACAAATGCTCGTACTCATCATACAAACATTTGTTCCTACCGGGATTCGAACCCGGGACCTCTTGACCGAGTAGCCTGGGGTACAGACCACTCGGCCAGCCGGTCGTCGACAATATTTCGATAATATGAGATTGAACGTTAGCTTCTAACTATACAATTAGAGACGAGACGATTATATTTCTTTTTTAGATATGTAAAACATCATTGCTTTATAACGTAAACGCTCCTATTACCGTCAGTTTTAGCTGCCTTATGATTGACTTTAGAAAATTAGATATAAGGCGTTATGCTAGGAAAAGTGTTTGTATTTATTCATAATCGTAATGGAGTATTCTATAACATTCAGTTCTTAAATTAAATATTAAATCGCACAATATTTAACAAAAAATAATTTAATCTGAAATAGCATTTGTTTCTATCACCGACCCATTAGACAGGTTTTTTTCTATTACCGTTTTTTCTGTTTCTATTACCGACTACTGAAAGATCCCATACAATTAAATAAAAATTAATTCAATATAAGTATTTATTGAGTATAAAACATTTAAGATCAATTGTTATTATAATCACAGTTTTAATCAGTACCTAAAGTATCATCATAGTAGGTAACTTCCTTGTTCTAATGCTTCTACAACAGTCTTCAAGTGAATTAAACTTTTACTATTAATTTCTTACTAACTAGGCATAACAAACATTAATAAGAATTAATACCCCTCGGTCTACAGTGGAGGATAGTCGCGGTCGACTTGTGTCTGAAATTGAGAGGTCTCTAATCAGAGTCTCCGATTGGGGACGACTAAACTTAGTCCAATTCAACCCCACTAAGACACAAGTCTGCACGTTCACCGCTAAAAAAAACCCATTCTCTGTAGCTCCACAATTCCTCGACACACCGCTTTTCATCTCTACGAGTATTGGGATCCTTGGTGTTGATATCTCTAGTGACGTGCATTTACGCAGTCATTTGGCGGATAAAGTCAAGCTGGCATCCAAGAAGCTTGGTGTGGTCAATAGAGCGCGGCGGTATATCACTTAGGGGCAAAGACTGTTACTCTATAAGTCTCAAGTCAGGCCCCATATGGAGTACTGCTACCATTTATGGGCGGGAGCGGCCAGATACCAGCTTGGACCATTTGACGTGCTCCAAAGTCGCTCACAGTCGATCCTGAGCTCACGCGCGGTATTGATTCTACAAGCCTAACTAGAGATTTTGCCTCCTTGTGTGTGTTCTACCTTTTGTATAACGGGGCGTGTTCTGAGTAATTATTTGACATGATGCCCACGGCTTCATTTTTTTAACATCGCACCGCTCGCCACCGGCAGGTAGTTCATCATCACAAATTGGAACCAAAGTGGTCGCGTACTGTACGGTTTCAGAGAACCTTTCTCCCGCGTACGTTCAAGTTGTGGAATGAGCAGAGGTTTTCTCGAATGAGTACAGCATGGGGTTCTTCAAAATAGGCGTGAAAAGGTTTTTACAGGGTCGGCAACGCGCAAGTGATACCCCTGGTGTTGCAAGCGTCCATAGGCTACGGTAACCGCTTACCATCAGGTGGGCCGTATGCTTGCTTGCCACCTTAGTGGTATAAAAAAAATCATGGATGTATTTATTACTTCTTTTATCGCGTAATGTAGATCTTGGTATACCGTATGTTTTCGAAGCTTCGTATATACTGGTTCCTTCATTTATAGCTAGGAGAGCAGCATTCATTTAAGCAGAGGTATATTGCTTGCGCTTATGCTGCTCCATATTTCTATAAAATATCAGTAAATTTAATATTAGTAGAATAGTGTAAGAAGTTCAGATAATATCATTTATAGACCAGTTTAAACGCTTCTGGAAACCCAAAAAATAATGAAGCTAACAAAGATAATGTAATTATTAGGTACTGCGACAAAGGATCTTAAAAAGTTTCATAGATGACAACGCACTATTAATATTTGGTGTCGTAAGCGTCATGGACTATGGAAATAGTTTACCACGAGGTGAACCGAATGCAATGTTTGTTAAACATCTTGGATGTGTATAAAAAAGTGACTTTTATCTCGCAATACTATCGAATTAACTATGGTTTGGTAATAGAATTAAGTATCAAGATTATTATGTTCCTTTACCGACCCATAAAATGTACTATAACTGGCTAAAATATTTATTTTAAAGGAAACACGCGTTCACTGGGGTAGGAATCATTGAAGTGTTTGTTTTGTATTAAAAAATATTAAATCTGATATGAATGATTATTCAAAATATAGTTCTATACACCAATAGAAATAATTGCTAACATCTAATCTTGTTTTACAGAAAATCCATAGACAAAATCGTATGGCGTTAATTGATCAAATTATGTACAATATGTTTTTGAAATCAAAGAAGTTAAAAATGGCAACTGCAATTGCGTTTTAAAGGATATAAAATAAAAAATACTAATTATTGTTAAAATTCTAATAACGTCATGGGTCGTTATTAGAAGCAACTTATGAAAATATGTTTCTAATACCGCTCCAATTTAAAATTCGTTTTAAACCACGAAAAACAGTCCGAACGTTAATACTAGATGTTAATTTAGTAAATCAATGTATTAATTATTATCATATCCTATTAGCATATACGTAGACACATTTTATGTATGTAAATTCCCTTAAGTAATAATATGGTAAACTTAAGTAGCTGGTAGCGCAACACTATGAAAAGTGCGTCCGTTGCGGGCGCGTCCCATTCACTGTCCAATTACACGGTTCACTAATTATTTACACACACAAACTTTTTTCCTTTTGTTGCTCAATAAACTTTCTTAAATATTTTTCTGTAACGTCTTTTCTAGTATCTATATTATGTTTTATAGGAATGATTTAAAAAACGAGCGGTATTAGAATACAAATTTTAGGGGGTCGTTAATGGTATCACTTACGTTAGTTTAGTTATATTTTGTATAAGTGTGGGTATATTTAATTTATTTATTTATATTTTATAATGTTACACCTTTCTCGCACCCACTCTCTTTTTTTCCTTCTGCAGTACATCCTGCTGCCAGTTGTATTGTTTTATTTCTTATTTTTATAGTTTATTATGTCTGTGTCCTGATGTGCAATAAAGAGTATTTGATTGATTGATTGGCTTCCCAAGGTTATAGGGGCTTACGCGACACGAAATTGGCAATTTTTTTTTAGATTCGGTTTGTTTGTCTCCTATATTTTCGACTTGAAAGCCGTGCGGTATTAACGCTCTTACGGCTTATTAATTTTAAAATTCAGGTCCGCCATACACCAATATAATTAATAATAATAAGATTTCTTCTTTGTGTTCAAGTCAATTACTGTTACTAGAAGCACTTGGAGACGTAAAGGTTAATTAATCTGGACCTTTAATAGCAGGGAGACATTGATAAAGACTATTAGAAAACTTTTCTTACTGTTAACTAATATAAAGTATAATAATAAACTTTTAATGTCTCACCGCTCGTCTTGCCGCGCGCCGCTTCCTAAAACAGCTCTGTGAAAGAAAACCGCTGCCGCTGCGGGTCGTGGCATGCTCCTAACATTTTAGTACATTTGTTCTCGCCCAAAGAGGATTTAAAGACTAAGAGCCACCGCACATATACAATTTCAAATCGTACAACTAAATCGCAGAATGTCTAATAGGCATAGAATCTTATGATACATTATATCACACATTATATCAACTAAGTCGTTTAACTAAATAGTTGGTCAACTATCGGCCGATAGCCCGCACACTATAACAACTTAGTTGGTCAGTCGCACGGTAAGATGCAGTGTGACCAGACCCGTGCGCGTGATTTCCCCACGCTTGGATTTTTGCCGACGGGCACGCAGCCGCCGCAGCCAGACGATCTCTGCATTCTTTTCTTGTAACAAATGAAAAAATAGAACTGCTGATCGACGAAGTCCAAAAAAGGCAAGCCCTTAAAAAACTTATCTGGATAACATCTCAGTTAAGAATGTAAGGTATGATGTTTCCCACGCTCTAATCTGTCACTTAATATCGGATGCACCCTAAATGTTTTGTTCTGTTTTCGTCTTCTTTTTTTTAAGTTAAGAAGTGCGTTGTTTTCCCGCATTTTATCGCAGACTTCACCGCGCTAGCAACACTGTCCACCAACGAAGTCCACGAAGTGTGCGGCCTATGAAAGCACGCAATTTAGTTGTACGATTTGAAATTGTATATGTGCGGTGGCTCTTACTAAGTTAGATTCTCGCCGCTTGCCGCCACCGCTCTAAGCTGCCGCTGGCAACGGCTAGGTCGTTGCCGAGCCGTTATTGAGATTTTACAAACTCAAACTCAATTGTTCAAAATAAAACTTTATAGTTTAATTTATATAATCACAATTACTTACTGTTAGTACAAAAATTTATTATGACGACTAATATTACAAATCTGTTTCCCGAAGGTTTTATTCAAATTAAATACCATTGATCTCTGGTTTTATTTAATGGTATCTCGTGTTGCAATTTAGCTTCGATTAATTAGAGCTTTTGAACGAACATCAAATTAGCAGCGTTTATAGGCTACAATATGTCAGTTCAATGTATTGAACATTGGACTGACATATTCTAGCCGCAAATCCAAAATTGGAAGTCATTTTATCGAACTAGAAATTACACAAAGTGGTCAGAGTAAAATTGGAAAATTTTAAACAAATCATTAACAGATTTCAAAGTTGAAGTGGTTTCGAATGCTAAGCAACTATCTCCGTGGCTGATCTCGGATGGGTTCAGTTATTTTGATTTAAAAACCAAACTATCCAATCTATTTTGATAAAACTTCTATGAGACTCATCAAAAAGCAGACCCTTTTAATAATAAAAATAATTTTCTAAATCAGTTCATAAATGACGAGAGGTATAAAATAGATATTTGGAGTCGGTTATTAACTATTCGATAATTAAATTATTTTAGATTTTTCGCTTGCGTTACACCCACGCGCTATTGGTGTCTTTGTCTTTGCGCTGAAAAGTCTATACATATACCTAGCCCTCTCTGCCTCGAACAACGTTCAGAAGGTACAATCTATCTTCTTAACATTATTCTCTTTCTCTTGCAGAGCTTCCTACGTGTCCGTGCTGACGATAGTAGCCTTCTCTCTGGAGCGGTACCTGGCCATCTGCCATCCTCTCCACCTGTACGCCATGGCTGGGCTCCGGAGGGCGTTGAGGATCGTCGCAGCGCTGTGGGCCCTCTCACTGTTAGCCGCGGCGCCGTTTGCGCTGTATACCACTGTTAGCTACCACGACTACCCTCCAGGTAAGGAAACCCCATCCTACTCAACCTAGAAATATTGTAAATGGAAAAGTTTAGATAGATGTTTGTGAGTTATCACACCAGAACGCCATCTTGTGCCAGGTCTATGTACCCAATAATAAGATTTTTTTTTTAACAAAAATTAATACCGACTTCAAAAAACTGAAAAGAATAAAATAATTAAATTTAAATAGTTAGGTACTGATCCCCTAGAAACATATTTTTTGGAGTTGGAGCTGAGTTGTTTCCAGAAATAATAGAAAATAAAGCACCGACTCCAGGTTTTTTTTTCACAATTTTTAGTTATTTTTTCTAAGATCAAAGCTAGATGGGTGACCGTCAGTTTATATTGTTTCCTACTATTGTATTTCGCATACGAAGACGACTTACTCATTCCAGTTATTTTGATTAAAAAACCAACTACCCAATCATTTTTTTTATATATGGGACAAATTGCAACTTTTCCGCATTGAACAAAAAAAGAATCACATAAATCGGATCAGAAATTTCGGCATAATCAGTGTACAAACAGCAACACTCTCTTAACTGTCCGTTTGAGACGCAACAGACAGAAAGGTAGAAGTTAGTAGAAGTTGCTTCGTGAGATAAAAGAACTAAATTTTTTTTCCGGATTCTGGAGATATTTCCTGATTTTTTGAGATAGTGTACATATGCCTCGCCGGCTTTGACGCATATCCTTTGGCACCGTGAGATATTATATTCTAGATTAAAATACACCGTAGGTACTTTAATCTCTGAAAAATGGGTTGAAACCAACTTTACACAGACAAAAACTAGTATTATAAATGTGAAAGTTAGGATGGACGGATGTTTCTTCAATCATTGACACACGGTAATTTATAATCTGGATTCAAATATATGATACTTTTTCTCCCGGGAATGCGGTCCCATGGGATAACGCAAACAAAGATGCGGGCGTATGTTAGTGTTTTATATATTCTAAGAATATTCTATTGATTAAAAATCTTTTTTATAACAACAAAACATAGACGACCGGCTAGCCGAGTGGTCTGTGCCCCTTGCTATACATGCTACTCGGTCATGGGTCCCAGGTTCGAATCCCGGTAGGAGCAAATGTTTGTATGATGAGTGCAAGCATTTGTTCACGAATCATGGAAGTTTATATGTTCATTAGTATATTTCTTTTAAAATGTACAGACCCCATCAAATCGCGCCAAAAACTCTATATATGCGACCGTTGTATATAATATAATAGATCATTCTTATCAAAGTGTATTTGATGTGAGTCTTTCACAGTTGAGAATTTTATCGTGGCTATCCACCTCATCTAAGTAGCATCATGGAAACTGTCATCGTATATTTCGCACCAAACTCTCCCAAGATGATTTAGAATGTGTCACAACATCATTCAATGCAATATCTGCAGAATTAAAGAAAATACTTAAGCAGGCTTAGGCATTAGTTCCTCTTGCCTTCTCTGTAAAAGAGAGAACTGAAAAAGGGAGGATTAACAAAAAAACTGAATTGCGATAAATTTACGATAAGACTGCCGCGACAGAACAACCGATGAATGTTGCCAAACTACAAAATAAACACAGTCAAAACCATAAACTGAACAATGTATTGGTTGGGGAAAAAGTCTTTCCGCATTATAGTATGTAATAAAATCTCTTTGGCTGTACTATTTGTATCTGACTGGTTTTGGTATCATTAAAAGTTTAGATTTTAAAAAAGATAATTCCAAATTCAAATTAGGAAAATGTGTGTTTTTCATTTGTTTTTCGTACTGTCAAGATGAGTGAATCTAATGAAGAAATTCGATACATTTTAAAATCTTACTACAAAAAAGGTAAAAATGCAACGTAAGCCGCGAAAAAAAATTGCGATGTTTATGGACCTGGTGCAGTGTCTGTGAGAGGAGCACAAATTTGGTTTAAGCGTTTTCAATCCGGAAATTTTGATGACAAAGATGCACGTCGCTCTGGTCAGCCTATTACGGATAAAATTGATGCCATTTTTGAAAAACTGGAGCAAGATCGGCATATCAGTAGTTACGACGTGGCTGAAGCACTGGGAATTGACCACAAAACAGTTTTGGCGCATTTTAAAAAAAAGGGGTACACAAAAAAGCTCGATATTTGGGTACCCCACGAGGTCACTGAAAGAAACCTAATGAACCGTGTACTCATTTGTGATCCTTTATTACGACGAAATGAAACCGAACCATTTTTGAAGAAGCTGATAACTGGTGATGAAAAGTGGATCACGTACGATAAGAACGTGCGAAAAAGGTCGTGGTCAAAGGCTGGTCAGGCTTCATAGACTGTGGCGAAACCCGGGTTAACTCGCAACAAGGTGTTGCTGTGTGTGTGGTGGGATTGGAAGGGCATTATTCATTATGAGTTGTTACCACCTGTAGCCCAATTCACGTAATTAAAACCGTAGCGATATCGCAGCGATTTAGTCGTTGAAACCATTTTCGTATTCACGTACGTCAAATACATCGATTTTGAAGTCGCACAATCCCAATGTCGTAGAACTATCGTCGAACTGTATTCAGCTAATCAATCGTTATAAAATCGCACCTGAAACGTCAATAATGAGATATTCTGCTAAAAAGATGACATTTCTTTCAATCGGATTCCAACGACTAAACGTCAAATGTACCGATCTAAGTGTCGTCGAACAAAAGTTCATAGTTGCGGTGCGCGAGTAGTTTTTAAAGTGCGTTTATTGTATTTAAAAACAAAAATGAGCCTCGGATTAGCGTATATAATGCTGGATGAATCAGAAAATGAAATGCGAAGAAGATATTACATAAAATTGTAGTTAGTACTGTCCATTTCGTAGGACTGATGCTCTTTTCTGAAAAATATAAATAATACAAAATTAGATACTATCACACAAAATGCTTACCTAACAAATTACGAAGAAATACAGAAATAAGGGTAAAATAAAATAGAAGGCATATAATAGGTACTAACAAAAGAGGGTTCTTTTGAACCGGTAAAGGCTCATATTTATCTGGTGCTATAATAGCACAGAACCGTTCCTGAGAGAGCGCAGACAGTGGTGGAGCATCTGCTGGTCCTCCATCAGTCTGTCGCTAGCTCTGTGCTATTTTACGGACCTTTTGCTTTAACCTACATTTGTAGTCGTTGTAAAACTGAAAACAAACAAATTATAAGCTATGACATGTGTGACTTCTTATTTTATGTATGTAACTCACTCACTTTATTCCATTCTTTGGCCGACCTATGGCCACTTAAAGTTTGTGCATTTAATGATTGTGTTATCTCCGACCACAACTTTTAGGACAGCGCCCCTCTTTTGAGCGTACGCGACCTAAGGCGAGGACCCTGTGCCGCTCCATGAACGCTATTAACATTTCAATTTGTTTTATAGATACTGGTTTTTGGCTCATTTTAATTATTTATGCAAAAAACTTAAAATTTTCTTAATCGATGCAAGAACTTTGAATGAAACGCGCGTAAAAACTTTCAAAGCAATGACAATTGATTGTTTTAATATCCATAGATGTTTCTTGTCATAGACACGTGTTTTGTCTTTTATGTTGAGAATTATCTAACTTTCTCTAAATAAATTCTCATATCACGTTCATTGTATGATATGACCAATATTGTTTGATTTTGTTGTTTTTATTTATCGTAAATAACTGTATTTAGAGTATAAAATGTATTTGAAGCTTTTGGTAGAAAATAGAAATATTTTACGGGCATTCTTTTTGTTCCGTAGTTGACAAGTCGTTCAAATGCAGTTTAGTTCCGATCCTATCGATGTGTCGTCCTATCGAAATGTAGCTGAGTAACATGAGAATACCAAATTTGGGTAGGACTACGATCGAACGACTTCTGAACTTCAACGATTTTTAAATTTATAGTATTTACGTGAATTGGGCTACAGGTAGGACCATCGATTCTGAACTCTACTGCGAACAACTGATGAGATTAAAGCAAGAAGATCGAAAGCGGCCGGAATTAATCAATAGACGGGGTGTGGTTTTTCATCATGATAACGCTAGAACTCACACATCTTTAGCCACTCAGCAAAAATTAAGAGAGTTTGGCTGAGAGGTGTTAGTGTCCTGATCTTGCACCTTCAGATTTCCACCTGTTTCGCTCTCTTCAGAATTCTCTAGGCAGTGTCAGGTTAACATCACGAGAGGACTGCCAAAACCACTTGTCGCGGTATTTTGATCAGAAGCTCCAAAATTTCTATTGCAATGGGATCATGTCTACAAGATGGCAATAGTTATCGAACAAAATGGTACCTAAATACTTTAGTTAAATGTAAATAAACTATATTAAAAAATGTTTTGAATTTTCTTAAAAAATGCGAAAGAACTTTTTCCCCAACCTATTATAATTTGGTATTTTAAGTGTTAAGTTGATAATGTTTATTTAATGAGTGGAATTAAGAATTTGGGATTGTTTAAAAACTAAAATGTAATTGTAACCTTGTTATGAAATAAATAATCGTAAATATATTTCTCAAAACCATTAAAAGAAACCTCGCAAGTCAACAGTTTAAGCGGATTCCCTGCGATTTATGATTTCTTTGCATTATTATCTTAACCATTCGACGACCCTAAGACGGATCACTCTTCAGTCGCTTGGCAATGGTACTCAATGTCCATGAGATGGGATAATAAGCTCAGAGCTCACCCGAGAGGGATCACTAATCCACTTACTTAATGAATAGCAATAGAAGCAAAAAACTGTCAGTTCCACAGATTGAATTATCGTGTTGATTTTTTTACGATAAACAAGTAATAAATAATGAAAATATAATGTAAAATTAAATTAATAAGTAGTCCCGGCCTTGATTATCATATATCTAAAACCTTCTTATTGAGACTTTTCTTATGAGTCTAAGCACGCTATATCTGCTGTAAATTTCTGAAGAATTAAGCATCCCGCAGACTATTTCATCCTACAGAATCAGCTTAAGGTTTTGGAAATACCACCAAAGTAACAGTACACGAAATTTCAAATTAATCGGATCTGCGAAAGTTAGCAACACCATTTAGTCGAGTAAGAATTAGCTGATAATATTAAAACACCTGAACAGATCTTCATAAATTATAGCTAAGAACCACTTAGTCCATGTCAGCTTTTAAATAAAAAAACCGAAGCTACGATGTTACAGTCACACTAATACACCCACGTACATGTCAAGCTCATCATATCAGCCGAGAGATGCCCACTGCTGGGCATACGCCTCCCCCAAAAGTCTCCAAACCGATCGATCGCGCTGTCCGCAACGATCAGCTTACTGTGACCCTCAACAGGTCATATTTTTGTAAAATAAAAACATATTTTTGGTGTTGCCAACAACCAAATGGGTGTGCCGATACCCAAGCCAAGGTTGTATTTCTAAAAACCTTGGCTTGGCAAGACATGTCGAAAACTTCTAACAGATCATTGTCTTTGCACAGGATCCGGCAACGCTTCCATGGAGTCTGCTTTCTGTGCGATGCTGGAAATGCCGTCCTGGTACCTGTGCGAGCTGAGCAGCCTGCTGTTCTTCATCCTGCCGGGTTTCATCATCCTCTGCCTGTACGTTCGCATGGGATTGCGCATTAGGTACGTTATGGGGTAGGTATCGATATTATTTCTTTATTTTTGTTACGTTACTAAGGCAAACACTTGAAGATGTGTGAGCATCTGCAGATAATTAATTGTGAGCGTGTTAAGTGAATATCACTATTTGTGTTTGAAAAAAATAATGTCAATAGGCTCTATAGACCCTAAAGTAAATTCCAAGATTCTGGATACAATTGGTTTTAATTGTCCATAAGTCTCCCGGGAGTCTTAAGCAGCTAGACAAATTAAGCTTACCCAAAAGAAGATAAACATAAAAATAAAAATGTCGGCCGCTATTGCAACCGATTACCGCCGTCATAGGAGATTTTACATTATTTCGTTGTTAGACTTACTGAGAAATGTTTGTTAAGAAGTCACGCATACCTAAACTCTCCTATTGTTTGCTACAATGACTAATAAAGGAACGTCAGCTCCTCGTCAATGTCTTGCCAGAATGGTGCTTGTAAACCATATAAAATGCAGACTATCAAATAAGCATTTCGAGTTGAAGTTAGATACCTGATTATCTTCTTCAGCTGTACTTACCTCTTTGTAGATCAGTGATCTTCTGCTCATTGACTTAATATTTGAAGCCAAAAATATAAATGTGGTTTCTACAGTTAATAATTTGGTCAGGCGTCATCACGGTGTTTTCTAAATAAGCCTATTTAATTCCAAGGGTCATTATTCATGGGCCACTTCATCCTACTGCTGGGTGTAGTAAAAGAATAGAGAAGAACGCCAACTTAGAACAGAAACGAACGTTTAATTTATGACGGAACACAGGACCGCAGTTAATTGAAGGTAGAGAGAAGAAGTAATTCGGAAAGAAGTAACTTCTACTCTTCCCTTTCCCTTCTGTAAAGTCAAATTTTATACAAGGCTTTGGGGTTTAAAAAGAGTTTGTATATTTTCGTTCACATGATCTTCATACTTTTGAGTAAACATGCCTCTTTTTAAAGACATTTGACCCCCTTGAAAAGAATTGAAAAACTTTAACATTCGTCATTTCCCACCGAAATGGATTCATGCTAGACTCTGGCCAATGAATCGTGTCACTCGTATTTTCAATGAAGTTTTTTTAAGGCAACACTCGAATTGTCATATTGACGTTTCATTTCTCGTTCTTGTATTGAGTTTATTTTGTAGTTTTACTGTAAAATAATGTCGAAATCAATAAAAAGTACTATTCGAAAGCTTGTATACACTATGATACATAAATACAAAGATGTATAAAGTGAATTTAATCGGAAATCTGTAGAGAAAATTCGACATTTGGAGAAAATACGTTCGCTACAGGTTAGTTTATTGTTTTCAGGGCGTTATGGCTTGATACTTTTCTGTTTTCTGCCCACATCACCTACCTAATAAAATCCAATATTTTATAATATTCATGTTTATCGGTTATTTTCAGAAAGTGTATATGAAGAATTAAATCTCAAAATATTAATTCCCTTAAAACTTAGAGAAGCCTGAAATGTTGCATGCAAGGTCTAAAGAAGGTTTTCTGCCTGGTGCTATAATAGTTTTCAGTGCAAAATCTAAATCAGCTGATTATCACGGTGACATGAACGCATAAAACTTCTTGAAATGGATAAGGGAATATCTACCTATCCTAACAAAGCCATGTGTAATTTTTATGTATAATGCAATGCAAGTTACCATGTGAAACTAACAAACAAACCTCCCACAATGTCTAATAGCAAAGGTAATATTCGGAAATGGTTAATAGAAAATAATGTAACATTCCAAGAGTACCCATACAAATGTTATTGTGCTTTGTTCATGACAACAGATGTATTTAGATTTTGACTTTGATTATGAATCATCCTGAACAACTTATTAAATATGCCTTATTTCAAATTTTATTTTATACCCGCCCATTACTTTTTATTCTATTTTTTCCCCTGTTTTGATATTCAGCCTGTAAGCGTCTATAATAACTAGTAGTAAGTGAATAGCTGGTAATTAATTACAATTAGGTATGCTATTTATAACATAAAAATAGCCTTTAAGAAAGTGAAGTAAGTAAACATTATGATTTAAAAAATTGAGATTCAAAATTAAAATTTGTGTTATGTAGTATAGATTTTATTTGAATTTTTCCAGTCCATTATTTTATGTTAACAAATTAAAGTGAAGGATAATATTTTTATAATTTATTTATTTTTAAAGTATCGTCGGCCTATGCCCAGTAGTAGGCATCTGTCAGCTGATATGATGATGATGAAATTTACGGCAAGTTCAATGGGTTTAATTCTGGGAACACACTTTAATTCTAAATTTAAGTACAGTATATCTCTTTCTCGCAATAAGTAATAGGAAAAAAATAGCAAGAATCTGTTTAGAGCTGTCACTTAAATTTAGATAGATTTCAAAGAAATCATAGACAATTTTAGACAGCATGTACGGAGGTGCCTCCTAAACACTGCATTTTTAGCACGTACAATAAGGTCGAAAATTGAACGCACCTTTCTAAATGTCAATTTATATGACAGCCATCCTTTTCTTTTTTATTTTGAGAGAAAGAAATAGATTGAACTTGAATTTTAACTTAGCATGTGTTCGCCAGAATTAGGGCCAATAATATCACACTTTTCTTTTTCTAATTACATAGAGAATAGACAAGTGGAATAGTATTTGAAGTTCTATTTAGCACTAAATCATACAACAATTCGAATATTTTAAGGCAAGCTAATTAATGAGCTGGGATAAAAACTTTAATGTTGTGATAGCTTGCCTACCTACAGCCCCACTTGGTCTATCATATGGTCTAACTCATCAATGCTCATCAAATTTATTTTATCTATACCAAGGATGATATATCCATGATCTATACCCATAATATATTATGTTTACTCAAGTTTATGAAAAAGATATCACCTTGTGTTTTAATAACTATTAGAACATCTAAAAGAGTATTAAAATTATAAATGTTTATTTGTTTTTGTTATTGAATTCTTTTTTAAAAAAAATGGAACATTCCTAATGCACGCGCATTTCACCATGTATAAAATGTTTAAAGCTAAAATAGGTTTTACTCGGCGTCATTGTGGCCGAGTATCTGATACTCGACGTTTTTTAAAACCCTAATAACTTTAAATACTCGTGAGGGAGCTCGGCGGCCTAGTGGTTTGAGCACTCTGGTTTCGATTACGGAAACAATGCAACTATCGCCATGGCCTATCCCAGGATGGGGCAATCAAAACAGTTTTGTTTTAGAATAGTAATTAGAATATTATGTATTTAATAAGGTAGGCATCCATTTATAAATAATTAATTTACATACTTAAAAAACGAAGTATCAAGACTATTTATTCCTTGCGAAATAAGTGTTTACAGCTAAAGATTTTTTTAAATTGCCGCTCTTTCTCAGTGACACGATTCACTGGCCAGAGTCTAATTAAAATGCAAATGGTTGACCAAAATTTGTCGGACAGTACCAAAAAAATTGATCAGTGGCATAATCCAGATGGAACGATATTCAGTTTGATTTAAATTGGGTTTAGGACACTCGAGTTTTCAGAATTTGACAAACTCTAAATACGAGGTACTAACCCTTATCCTAAACTCTTCAAGTGATTTTCCCATGTGCCCACCAGTAGGAGTTAAAGAGGCTGGTGATGGATTACATGGTAAATATTCCGAATATAATTCTTATTCAAATGAGTAACCATGAAAGTTAAGTGCTAGAAAGTGTTTTTTCTCTTATCGGCAAAGAAACACCCTCAAATTACTGTACCGAAATAAAACTAAGTATTCAGTACTTTTCTTTTACGCACAAAATTACTTAAGTAACAGATTTTCACGCAAACCAAGTTACAGTCCAAAAGTCAGACTGGAACGTTGTTATATCTGAAACGGACCTCAAAAGGTTCTTTAGTAAAAGGCGACCATTAACTTTAGCCATTTTACTTGATCTGAAGAGGTAATGTTAACATTGATATATTGTATTCGCTTTATGTGGGAAGGCATTTTTTTAATCTTTTGCTTTAAAGTATAAGCACAGTGTAACTACAACCAGTGGGCCAACGCCTTTGAAGTTGCGATCCATGCCACTTACTCCTCACTGGCGCAGGGTTGTCACATTTTTTATGTTTGGAGTTTAATCCTTTTGAAATAAAACCAATTTACCGGATTTAATTCGCGTTTAATTAGATGTTACAGTATTATTATACACCAGACGTTTCGATTACTTTACAGCGATAGCAGTAGCTCACTCAGAACAGATACAGCACAGCAGTTAGCAGCAGAGAGCAGTTGACTCCCTAAAAATTTATTTTCATAGGAGTATAATTTTCGCGGCATTCGATGGTTCCAATTCCAATTACGACTATTTCGGGATCCGAAATGGCGGACGCGACTTTTTAATGTAAAATCGATAAGGTTATCATTTTTGTGGGTTTTGGGGATGCTTATTCTGAATACTATTTCTAGTTGTTCGATAAATGTCTTTTGGCATTCAAATTGAGAAAACTAGATACACCACCGACAGCACTTCAAGTGTGATTTAGAATCAGTTCCACAGAATAAGACTTACGGCCTGGCCACGGTAACGGGCGGCGGCGGCGGCGGTGGCGGCGTCTCGGCAACCACTGCGCGGTCACGACGACGCGCTGCGAGCCCGACATCGAGGCAGCGCGCAGTGGTTGCCGAGACGCGAAGCGCAGGACGCGCGTGCGGTGAGGTCGTGGCCAGGCCGTTAACTATTTATTTATTTAAAGTTTATTACACATAAAGGAGATACTAAAAGTTTCTATGGGATTTGAGCCAGCTCATCATTACCAGCCTACATACGTCCCACTGCTGGGCACAACCCTTTCTACATGGGAGAGACACACGAGGAGTTTGGGCTATAGCACCACCACGCTAGCCCAATGTGGGTTGGTGGGTTAAAGCGGGACCAACGGCTTAACGTGCCTTCCGAAGCACGGAGGAGCTCGAGATAACAAATTTTCATTGACCCATCCCAGCATCGACCATGGTGAAAGTTGCCTTGTTTTTCGTATCGAAATCAGAGCGCTCAAACCAATACGCCACCGAGCTGCTTAATTGAGCTTGGACCCGCTCTTGAGTACTATTTTGTCGTACAGTTATTTTTGTTAGAATCCGTCTTTCCCTATTGTTCCCATAAGTCTTGACTGATAGGAGCGGCAAAAACTTATTTTTAACCGACTTCAAAAAAAGGAGGAGGTTATGAATTCGACTATGTTTTTTTATGTTTGTTGATACGATACGAAATGATACGATAGTAGAAAAAAAAATAAGTT
Organism: Nymphula nitidulata; assembly: GCA_947347705.1. Taxonomy (NCBI): domain Eukaryota; kingdom Metazoa; phylum Arthropoda; class Insecta; order Lepidoptera; family Crambidae; genus Nymphula; species Nymphula nitidulata. The sequence continues at coordinate 17,859,180 of OX374636.1, forward strand.
CACGGTCACCCATCTAGCTTTGACCTTAAAAAGTTATCATTAAAAATTGTGAAAAAAAAAAATTAAAACAAAAATTAAAACCGACTCCAAAAAACTAGAAAGGATAAAATAATTCAATTTTAGTAGGAACTTATACCCTAGGAACATATTTTTGGAGTTGGTGCTAAGTTGTTTCCAGACACAATATATAGTGAAGCACCGACTCCAAAAATATGTTCCTAGGGGATGAGTACCTATTAAAATTGAATTATTTTATCCTTTTAAGTTTTTTGGAGTAGGTTTTAATTTTATAGTATGCTGAAATCTTCATAGAGGACGACAATTTAAAGTAAATAAAATGTAAGTGTTATAATAAATTTTTGTTGGGCCTTACCACCATCTTTATAAAAGCGATTCATATTCCGCTCGGTTCAGTATTGGTTCATAAACTGCAACGTTTTCTTTCGTACCATCATCTTCATATAATTGATTCGCGCTTGCAACGATTGAATGAACCGTAGTGCTGTCTGTTATTCGTTCAAATGAACTAATTAGTAGAATATAATTGCTTGTATTGTGATTGTAATTTTAGATTGTCGATATGTAAATTATTACGTTAATTAAGAGATTCGTGCGTTAGTTTTTATATATAATATAAAATATTTTATAAAAAATTATAATAAAAATTTGGTAAAATATAGGTTTATTATTTATTTATTGAACTCATTCGTGATCAACCGTGCCGTTTTCATTTTAATTTGTTCTTTCAATCTGATGATGTTGTTGTGACTGAGTTAGATAAAATTATTTTGAGCCCAAGCTTCATACATTTTTTGATCCTCTCCTTTTAATCAGAAGTCTACACCACACATGTCATTGCTATTTACTGGTGTTCTCAGGTTAGGCTACGGTCCCACTATTTTATTCTTATTTTTACCAAATGAAATTGTGTCTCTATTTTTTTTATTTGTATCTCAAGAATGGGTTCAAATGGCAAAATTATTGCTAGATGGTTCCACTTATGTGTATTATAGTCGATGTTATTTTGAAATAAGTACAATGTAACTATTTCACACATTTATGAACTCAGGATTTTCCCATCTCTAGCGGTGTCATAAATGTCATAATCGCCATATTTGTTTACATTGACAGCAATGACAGCAATTTAACTCTAAACTGAATCGCTGTCACTGTCGTAGATAGCGTCGTAGTACGAATTAACGATTCTACTCAGATTAGGTCCTAAACTGGATCGCGATAAAAGATGGTGGTACGGGTGGATTTAACGTTGAATGCTGTCGTTTTATTTCTTCATAGCCAGGGTCAAACAATTTTGAAAACAACAAAAGCACTCCTAGCGCACTCAAAATATTCACGATTGAAAATTTTTATAATTTTAATAAATGTCATTGAGACATTAAAGTCAACTTTTTAACAGCGTGACTATGCACTTTTATGACTTTCGTGTTGCCATTTTATACAATACTTTTTTTTGTTTTTTTTTTAAAAAAAAAAATACAAGACTTCTGTGTTGTTTAATAGAAACCATGTCATCCGGTACATTATTGTCTACAATCTGAAATGGTCATTAGCTGGCCGAACACTTTGCTATCTCCTTTGTACAGTCGACAGCACATCAAGCGTAACAATTTGACCTTGAGACCACCCTTACTGCGTTAGTAATTGAGGCGGCTTTCGTAGTACAACTGTTACACTTGATGTGCTGTCGTATGTACATATGGCCGACTAACTAATATAATGCCTAACTAGCCGTAAGCTTGTTTACTAAGCCTTTAGTATAAGCGTCCTGTATTACGGGAGCAAATTAATGTTTACTTTATCCCAGAAAAATAAGAGTCCCATTGGGATACGCAAACATCATTCCGAGATACAGTCGCAGTCAAAAGTATCACATCAAAACAAATTAACAAACGTTCAAAATAAGTTAATAAGGTTATTTTTAGAAGTTGGAGGTTCATTAAGCTGTAGGTACAGTTATTAGAAAAAGTCAGTTTTGTACTTACGCTTTTGCTTATTCCATATTAAACTCAGCAGAGCTTAGAAACTGTTTTAATACCTTTCACGCTTAAAAAAACGCTGTCACCCCTAAGGTATTTTTTTCTTGTAATCAAAAATTTTGGATCATTTATTCACTTATTTATGATTTTTAATAAAAAAAAAGTTAATTTAATTGAAGCCCGATAAACCAGACACAGTTGAATTTTAATTGTCATGTCAACTTAAGTTGCCGTCTTAGCATTAAATGATTAAACCGCTGAACTGACTTGGTTAACTTTTGGTATAGAGATAGTTTGAGACCCTGGGAAGGGCGTAGGATACTTTTTGGAGCGATAACCTGGATTAGGAGCATAAGGTCAAAAGCGCTACATGACAAATGGATCACATATTGCAAAAGAGCAGAACTTCATAAGCGCACAATGTCATAAGCGCACAATGTCATAAGCGCACAATGTCAAAAGAGCACAATGACAAAAGAGCACAATGTCAAAAGAGCACAATGTCAAAAGAGCACAATGTCAAAAGAGCACAATGTCAAAAGAGCACAATGTCAAAAGCGCACAATGTCAAAGGCGCACAATGTCACAAGCGCACAATGTCAATGGTGCACAATGTCAAAAAATCTACCCCCGAGATGTAGTCTGCGGCTTGACAATTAAACGGGTTATTTGATATTGATAATTACATTTTAGCGAGTCTGTCTTAAATATTATACCTACCACCAATGTAAAACCCTATTTATTGCAATAAAAGACATTCACATTTTTCCAAATGTTTTTGATGCGTTTAAACGCTGAAAATATATATGCTCCAGGCGGGACACATATTTTTACATCGTCCCGTCTGGAGCATATATTTTACCATCGTTTTCTTTCTTTATTTGTAATTGTTACAATAAAAGACATTTTCATTTTTTTTTCATTTTGACTCGCACTCACATTGGGAAATGATATCAAACTAGTAATAACGATTATTGGCTAATGTGTATTAAATTTTAAGCTGCTTGTGATTTTGACTGTACCGAATGGATCGACCTACTGTCCCTTTGGAATCGATGTAACTTTCTTAATTATGTTTTATTAGGAGTAAATATAACTGAATTTGTTACTGCCCCATCCATTAAAAACCGTTTGACAAGAAAATGAAATTACAGTTTGTTAGTGGACCTGATGAGGTGCTCGGTGGCGTAGTGGTTTAAGCGCACTCGGGCTTCGATTACGAGAACAAAGCAACTTTCGCCATGGACGGTCTCAGATAGGTCAATTAAGTTTGTAGTTTCGAGCTTCTCCGGGCTTCAGAAGGCACGTTGAGCCGTTGGTCACGGTTTTTACTGCCTACCAATTCGCATAAGGCAGCGTGGTTGGCCCAAAACCTTTGTAGGAAAGCCTGTGCCCAGCAGTGGGACTTATACAGAGTGTAAGGGAAACCCTCTCGAAAACGAAGGCAGAGACAGCGTTCCCCTTATACCCTGTATAGCTTTCACCTTACACCTTGTTTTGAATTTTAAGTTAAGTTAAGTACTTCTTTGTTCTCGTGCCTAGCCGTAAGATCATTTTAGGGTTCCGTAACAATAAGGACATCTTATAATATTGCCATAGATCTGTCCATGTCTTAGCTCAGAGACTCTTAGCACTATAAACAAAGCTGTAATTAATTACGCCGACCAAATAGTAAAATGAAATCTAAAAAACAATAGGGTATCTCCCCTACAGAATCAGAGTGGGGATCATTTTTTTCCTTTCAAATCTCATGGTGCGGGTTATCTCTGGATGGGTCTATCCATAATATTAGGGACGTGTGGAAACCGCCGGCCAGAATCAACACCATCAACTCAGATATATTGCTATTTCTCATAATTTTATATTCTTCCGTCCACGTTCAAATGAAACATCTACCTGTAGGTACGATCTGAACACTTCCCCAAGTGACTCGTTCTGCCCATAAAAGTTACGATTTATATCGTTCTGAGAGTAAGTTGTCAAACCCTCGGTCATTAGCGAAGCTGGACTCGTTACTAGTTTCGAAACAGCCAGGTTTTGTGTGTACCATGCGGACTGACCAGAAGTCTCTTAATATAAATGCATGTTTTATTTTATTTTTGTACTTATTGACCTCTAACCATCTGCGCTTCCTAGAACTTGGGATAACTCTGTGAAATTCGTCAAGTCTACCTGTATATGCGTTATCAGCTAACTTCGCTTACGTATTGAAACATAATATTTCGACATTTTAGGGTAGACGTGAAAGGTCGCGGGTTCGATCCCCGCCCAAGGATGTGAAATCTTTCTAGTTTAGATATTTTTTTATGTAAACATATTTTTCAAACATTTATGACAACAACGAAAAAAAAAAATCAGAATACCTATCTATTTTTATTTAAAATATTTATGGGGATATTTAAACCCAATTGTTTATGCCAGTCTCTTCGTGACCATAAACTTATTTCATAATTTTAAAAAATATATTTTTAAATTTTAATCGATTTTAATCGATCTCGAAAGTTACATTAATGCTTATCATTAGCAATATAGAAGTATACTTCTACGCATAATACAAGTCAACATTACCTCCATCAGAGCTTCGTTTAACGTAATTGCAATTTGGGAAGCCTTGATGATATTAGAAAAACTTAGGTATTCCAATCAGGAACTCCTTTTAAGACATCGCTACAATAATAAAGGGGGCACTTGTAAGTAAGACGTGGGTCTGACACATCAGGGGTAGGTTAAACACAGCATAAATAATTGTCTACTAACATGAGCGACAAGGAGTTTGTTTGATCATAGCTAACATAATGAGGAGCTCGGTGGCGTATTGGTTTGAGCGCTCTGGTTTCTAAACGAAAAACAAAGCAGCTTTCGCCATGCCGATCCTGGGATGGTCAATCAAAGTTTGTTTGCTATCTCGAGCTCCTCCGTGCTTCGGAAGGCTCTAACCCACCAACCCGCATTGTGCCAGCGTGGTAATGTTATGGCCCAAACTTCTCATGTGTTTCTGCCATGTAGGAAGGCCTGTGCCCAGCAGTGGGACGTATATAGGCTAGTGATGAGTGTGCCAATAGAGAGGATCGAGGTGGTTCGTGATCTTGGAGTTTTACTGGATTCAAAAATGAGTATGACATCTTATATTGATGATAAAGTTAGTCAGTAGATCATTTCGCAATTGGGGTTTTGTCACGAGAATGTGCTAACCTTTTAAAAGTCTTTTAAGTTACAAAATTGTATGTAATGCCTACATTAAAAGTATTTTAGAACATGCCAGCACTATGTGGTGTCCGAATTATGCTGTTCATATTAATCGTATAAAGTGTATACAGGAAAAGTTCTTACAACATCTTAATTAAAAATTTCGTCGAGTGGCTTTTGAACACTCAGATAATTGTCGCAGATATAAATTGCTAACTTTAGAGGAACGCCGTAAGATGAAGGACGTGAGTATGTTACAGTGTGAACTATTCTGAACTTCTCGCCGGTCTGTCACTTTGTACGCCCCGCCGCCGTTCTAGACACATAGATGTTCTATTCCACAAATTATGGCAAAAACCCAATACAAACGCCTATATCGCGTACATACAATGATAATTTCAGCACTGATGACCCTTTCTATTGCAGTAAATCATCATTTCGAGTACTGCGGTGTTATTCTCAATCCCCTTTTTTAAATAAAATTATTTGTTTGTTTTATATTAAATTAAGTAAGTACTTTTTAGTGCGGGAATGAGGCAGCTTTTTTGTGCGGCTGAAATGCTCTCAACATATTTTTTTCTGGTAAAGTGGATGTTAAAATGGTGTTTTATGCTGTAATAAATAAATGTTATAATATCTTACGACATGAAATTTCATGAAATTATTACACGAATAAGATGTTTTTGAAAGTGGCAAACCATTACTATGAACTCGTATAGCCCACATGTTTTAATTTGTTCCTGTATATCAACGTACGGTAGTATTTTCAAGAATACCAAATTTTATTTTTATTTCTTGTGGTAATACAAAAAAACGTTTACAGTTAATTCAAACATCTAACATAAAAATAAATACAACTTAAATCTACATTGTTAGCTTTTTCTCGCACGGGCTATTTTGCCGTATAACAATAATTTACATTAACAATCAATAAATAATTTTATGTTTGTTGTTCGTACGTCGGATATTTGTATATTCTTTTATAATATTTTTTTTTAATAAAGCACGACATATGACTCAGTACCACCTTAAAGCGGTAAGAAGACAGCAGACAGCAGTTTAAACAATGCTCTAGCAGACTCCATTTTGCCGACTCAAAAAATGCTTATTCACGCCTCTTCGCAAACTTTTGTTATAGGCACACATGGGCCGGCAAAGAATTCCTATTATTGAAAGAACGACAAAGAAACGAGTTACTAAGTTTCTTAAATAATCATTGTGTCTGATGAGATTAGTTTTCAGATTACAGTCGAGTAGATAACACCACTGCTCTTTTGAACATACTTGTGGCAGTATGTATCTAATTAATGATAAGTAAGACACTACTCGAAAGGTAACAAAACGCTTACCTAGTAAGCTTGTATACCTTACTTAACACAGAAACAGTTCTGCCGCTGGCTGAGATCTTCTGTAAAGTAACATGAATAAAGTAATGTACTTAATTGTACAAAGCACTTACTATCAAGTCCATAATTTATGTTCACATTTGTGATACTATTCGAAATACGAAAACTTATGTGAATAAAATTTGAGCTTTGTTTGTTTTGGTTTTAACGTCTAAAGTTTTATGCGTTAGATTAGATGTTTCATTATTATTATAAGCCAGACGCTTCGATTACTTTACAGCGATCGTGGTCAGGGGAAGACTGAAGATGTCAGTTGCCATGTGTTTTTTTTATTAGGACAACGGTGGCATACAAACGTACGGCTCGCCTGATGGTAAGCGGTTACCGTAGCCGTAGGCTAACGTGGGACCTTGAGCAATACTTTCGCCATATTATCGTACAATCACGCAATCACGATTCTGTCGGCCACGAAAAATTAGGTAGCGAGGTGCAAAACGACGAGTGGCTAGTTTGCACTACCAGCCGAACCTGACTCGATGTCATGAATCCCAAGAGGCTTCATTACGTAGTCTATACATCCATTATTGCGTGATTCGTGATAGCGTAAATTTGTGATTGTGTGATTCGTGTTTTTTTGCTGATGAAGTACCCCACTCGTTAAATAATAATAATAATAATATTTATACACTCACACCTATTATCTAGCCCAAAGTAAGCATCATTAAGAGCTTGTGTTATGAATACTAGATAACGGATAAATAATTATAATAATATGTATATAAATACTAGAAATATACTAAATAAACATATAAACATCCATGACTCGTAAACAAATGCTCGTACTCATCATACAAACACATGCTCCTACCGGGATTCGAACCCGGGACCTCTTGACCGAGTAGCCTGTATAGCAAGGGGCACAGACCACTCGACCAGACGATCGTCAAAATATAATTTCCTAAACGTAGATAATTAACTTTTGTTGCGCAAGTCGACATAAGTCTTGGACACTATACATAGGTACATATTTAGTAAACTTTGACGTGGAAGCAGACATGCGTAACAGCATTTTCTCATTAATTACGTTGTAAGTTGAGCAAATCCTTTCGAGCGCATTCTGAATTCTGACGAGGGACTGACAAACTGAACGGGCAAAAATACTCGCCTTTGTTATGTGAAGACTACTCTTTCAGAATATGGGTTAAGTCAAAATTAAATGAAATTCCAAAAAAAGATTGTATTTAAACTTATCAAAAGTAAGGGGTGGCCAAGATTCCGTGCCAATGAGTGTATCAGCCAAGATCGCTCCATTCCCTATAATATGGTTGAGCGGAGCGATGGCTGGCACATGCGTCATACTTGGGAACAGGTGCCACTAGTGGAAATGATCATCTCTAAGCTTCCTTGATTTTGTAATAATTTAACTACATATTCATCAATAGTATCATTTTTGAGGGATTTATGAGGTATATGGCATTATAAGATATTATATATAAAACAATACAATTATTATTGTAATGACATGGTCAGACAAGTGTTTAAAATTAATGAAAGATGTTGAGCTTTATTAGGTCTTTGTATATTAATTGTTGACCTTTGTGTATTGTAATACCTATATTGTGATGGTGCATTGTCGGACAGCCTTTAAATACAGTAAATATTCTTGTCATTAGGTACTTATTGGTACGTTAATATACCTTTTTTTATACTCTGTGCGACACTGCGCTGCTAAATACTATTACTGTGTAATTAAACATTGTAGCTTAATGATTGAAAAGAGTGGCTATACGAGTTTGTTGCCGGAATCTTCTCGGTAGTTCAACTTTTGGAACCGGTGTAAATTCAGACAGATTGACAGACAGACTGACTGACGGACAGACCGATAGACAGACTGACATAACATTCTTAGCTTACGTAGATCCAGATAAGACAAAGAGACAAACATTATGAAATTGTTAGTTAGTTAATATTATTTTTATGTGATAGACATAAGGGTTTTTTTGCTGACGATTCGAAAGTGCTTCTTGGGGGCCTAATTGAATAAAGATATTTTCATTTTCATTTTCATTTTCATTTTCATTTTCATTTTCATTTTCAAGAGACGCCCACTACTGGGCATGAGCCTCTCCTAAAGATCTCCAAACCGATCGGTCCTGCGCTGCCCGCATCAATCGGCTTTCCATAACCCTCACCAGATCGTCGGTCCACCTTTTTGCGGCCTACTCACAATGACTAATTTATTTATTCTTAAGGGTTTAGCTCTTGGCCTTAATTTACACCCAGATTCCTCAACCACAGAGGAACTGGCTATCTTACCAACTGCTGGAACTCAACAATGCGGTTAACGTTATTGTAACCCCGGATTTCTAGATCTGAGAAAGGTGGTCCGCAGTCAGTTATTTAGTAAGGCTGTTTGTTAGGTTATTATAACTCATAATCATTAGTATTGTTAACTGGTTACTTCGCTGTACAGTTCTTTTTCCAATCACTTCTTTGTGATTTAAAGGACACAACCCTCGGTGCGGGGCGGTATGATTTTGTAATGTTAAAATTGCTACGTACCCTGTCAATGCGGTGCAGGCTATTTAACAGGGTACATAAGAATTCTAATATTACAAAATGAAATGATCCCACCCCGCACCGCGCTCTGTGAATTCAGTCCTTTATTCATTGTTAAGATACAGTGTTTTACCACTTTTTTGCTGGAATTCAATTCGCATTATTAATACTGGTTTTGTAAGTGTTGCAAGATCCATTTAAAGCCGGTTTGTAAATATTTTTCGGGACATATATACATTTTTATGTTAGACTTTTCTGCTATATTGCCGACAAAATAAATCGCCGTTTGTCTAGCGTGTGCGTTCAGCCTAAGACTCAAATACTTCCTGTGATGACAATGCATTACTGGGGAACGTAAAAGTGACCTATTTTACATATAAATCATTAAGTCTGACATCGACTAAACGGTTCTTAATTCAATTTCGGCTACGAAAGCGTAATAATTTAGAATTCAGATAAAATTATTTCATTTGTACAGACGTCAGCACGTCAAGTGTAACAGTCAGTCGAAAGTCGCCTCTATTGAGGGCGGAGTAAGAGTGGCTGATACGGTTGATGTGCTGTCGACTGTACATTTTTTTTACGCTCACATCTATAATCTAGCCCAAAGTAAGCATCATTAAGAGCTTGTGTTATGGATACTAGATATCGGAGAAATAATGATAATAATATGTATATAAATATTAGAAATATACTAAATAAACAAATAAACATCCATGACTCGTAAACAAATGCTCGTACTCATCATACAAACATTTGTTCCTATCGGGATTCGAGCCCGGGACCTCTTGACCGAGTAGCCTGGGGTACAGACCACTCGGCCAGCCGGTCGTCAAATTGTCGAAAATATTATGTCGAAAAAAGAAATGTAATAACTATGAAAATGAAACATTATAGTTACAAAATGTTTGTATCCAACTAAAAATAATGATGATGTCACTAAAATGTAAAATACCGCCTCTGTGGTCTAGATTGAGATCATCTACCTCAGATAACAGAGGTCTGGGGTTCGATTCGCGGGGCAGAATTTTTCTGCTAGATTTGGTTGGTGTCTAGCTACCACCATATTACCTAAGTCTGCCACCGTAAGAATAATGTTAACAGTATTGCAGTTCTCTAACTGGCAGAACATCTAACCTCTCATCATTACCGTACCTCTGTAAGATAGCCAGTCAAAGTCAAAGTCAAAACCAAATTGTTTATCGCATTCATGAATGTGAAACGCGATAGTGCCAATTCCTCTATACTCTCTAAATAAAGAAAGAAAACGATGAAAAAATATGTGCTCCAGGCGGGAATCGAGCTACAAAATCGGGCTATAAAGAACCTCCTCGTTTTTGAAGTCGGTTAAAAACGTGAGAAAAGGAAAGAAAGCGGTGCAAAAATTAGCAGTTATACCTGCTCCGGTGGCGTAGTGGTAATCGCGTCTGGCCGCAAATCAGGAGACGCGGGTTCGATTCCCGCCTGGAGCATATTTTTTTCATAGTTTTCTTTCTTTATTTTTAATTTTTACAATAAAGTAGGCGTTTAAACGCATCAAAAACATTAAAATGTAATAACAGTAATAACGACTAAAACATTATGAAACTGACTTTTAAAAAAAATTCACTATCCATCTGTATCCGCCTCCATCACACAGAAAGTTATGTAACTAGATTCTTTGTCGTACTTCCAAAACTTGGAATTATTTGCAATTACTTATGTTCTCGCAAAGTATATCTAGATGACAAGCAAGCTGACGACCCACCTGGTAATAAGTAGCTTCCGACGCATGGAAACACCTTCGATAGCACAGTCTTAAGACCAAAGATGGTGTCCATGGGCTGTATTTACACTGGTTACCTTTCCCTTCAATCCGAAACAGAGCGAACTGTTTATGGCAGAAGTAGGAACGGTGGTAGCTATCCAGACGACCCTACAATAATTATTTTAGGCGAAGAAATGCTAGAAATGTAATGAAAAAACATATAAAGATGCCCACAAATTAAATTAATTATAAATTGATTAGTGGGCTTCTTCAATTTGAGCATGATCGATTCAGGAATGGCAATTACACCCCGTATTACAATTTCCATTCAAGGTCCTTTGTTATTCACACAAAGGACAAGGAAATGGCGTAGAACAATAGAAAACAAAAGCGATTCCGATTGGAGGCGTGAAATAATGAAACTTGGATTTCATGTCTTCGATGCTCATTCTTTACCTGCACCCCAATTCTCAAGTCCGGACTCGACCGCAAAATGAACAGACAAAGATGAGCTGATTGAGTTTTTGAAAGCGAGTATAATAGTTAAAATAACAGCTCGACCGAAAAATAGTTGCCAGCGGTGTTGATCTCGCCGCCATTTGGCCGTTGATTAAGCACCGGCATCCAATTAAATGCCTGGACTGATAGTTAATTAAACTAGAATTACCAACGCTTACCAACTTGGCGTATGAACGTCCGCTTAATTAGCCTAGGCGGAGCATCTTGTACTGAAGAGTTATGGTCTGATTGGTTGTTTCAAGGTTATGTTTTGTATCAACTTATAAAAAAAGCGATTTCATTTGTTGGCAGCGAATCAGAGCATCAAGGTTTATAAAAATACAAAGTGTCAGGCTTTTCATTCCAGTTTCAATAACGGACTTACATCGAAATCATTAATAATAATAATAATTCATTTATTTCAGATAACAATGATCCACATTTTGTTAGTAACAATGAGAACTTAAAAATATGTTAGTAATATAATCAAATAATTAAATTAAAACAAATCAAATAAAATAAAATAAAATCAAATCAAATAAAATTAAATAAAATCAAATAAAATCAAATAAAATCAAATAAAATCAAATAAAATCAAATAAAATCAAATAAAATCAAACTAAATCAAATTAAATTAAATTTAAATTAAAATAAATTCATACCCAATCAAATTAAACAGAATTACAAAATTATTTAAATGCTCCAATTACCAACTTCATTTGAAAATGTTGTATTGGGCAGTCATATTTGTCTGATATTGCTCTCAGAATACCGTTACTGCTACCACGAACTCTGTGCAACAATGACGAAACACGTTTCCGCCTAATCGCGTAAAAGTCATCTGTACGAGCTTGGGCAAACATGGCGGAAGCGCTACAGAAGCGTGGCAGCCGCAACAGCATTCTGAGAACATTATTGTATTGAACACGCAGCGCACTGTATGCCCTTTGAGTGTAATTGACCCACAGACTGCTCGTGTAAAAAGACTGGCAATAGGCCTTAAATAATGTTATTTTGACTTGTGTCGAGCAACGAGCAAACCTGCGAGCCAACATGTTACCCCGGACAGCCAGAGCCCTGCGTTCACGTTCAATGTCAGCATTGTCGTTAAGGTCCTCGGTAATAAAGTGTCCTAGATATTTAAATTGTTTCACTCTGTTGAGTGGCGAACCATTCAGCAAAATTTGGGGGACGTTAGAGCCCTCATCTCCAAGCCCGAAAATCATAAGCTCACTTTTTTTGGAATTGTATTTAAGACCATGACTCTCCGCATAACGCTCACACACACAAATTAGATTGCGAAGGGCGTTGATCGATGGACTCAACAGCACCATATCATCAGCATAGCTTATGTTATTGACCGCAACTCCGTCAATGTAACACCCCGCATGCATGCCACTGAGTTCATCGATCAGGCCATCCATGTATATATTAAAGAGCACAGGTGATGAGATCCCCCCCTGTCTTACCCCGCACTCCAGCCTATACTCGTCCGACTGACCATCAGCCCACTTGACAATGTTAATTTGGTTAGCATACCAAAATTTGAAAATCTCAACAAGCTCCGCAGGTATATTACGTCTCCCAAGTTTATCCCACAGGACCCCATAAGAAATAAGATCGAAAGCTTTAGAAAGATCTAAGAAACAGGCATAGACTGGTGTTTTACGGTCCATATAGTACTTAATGGTATGCTTCACACTGAGAATCGCACTCTCAGTAGATACACCAGGTTGGAAACCAAACTGAGCTGACTGCAGGCTAATATTTTTCCTTAGTTGAGTGCTAAGCAAGCCGTCAAGCACCTTTGCGACGATAGTGGCCAACGATATGGGACGATAGTTATTTTTATCGCTAATATCACCAGTCTTACTCTTTATAATCGGCACTACTATAGTCTTCATGAGGTCCATAGGAAGATAACCATGCCCCATACACAAAGAATAAAACATAGCCAGCACTCTGGGCAAATGAGCACCTGCATACCGCAAATGTTCGACACTAAGACTGTCGTGGCCAGGTGACTTGCCCCGAGTCATGTTCTTTATTACATTTGTAATATCCTTTGAACAAAATTTCATTTGTCTATGAGTACCCGTTAAGCAACCATTTTGGTATGCCATAGGAGATGTATGTGAGCTTATTTTAAAGTGTGTTTTAAAAATATTTGCTATTTTCACAGGGTCTCTTTCTGAATCAATGCATTCAGCCCGACTCTGCTTTATGTTTAATTTATTAGTACACTGCCAGAACTTTCTGAAATTTTTATCAGAGCGGTGGGTGGCCAAAGCATCCATTTTTAATTGCTCAGCATGACCCTGACACCATTTAAGTCTAGATTTGAAAATTTTTCTTGCCATGCACATTTCATCATAAATATGTCCAGAAGAGGGCTTGCCATGCCAAACCCAATTTCTAAAATTTAATTTAGCTAATGTATGAGCCTCTTTTACATGGATGTTCCAGCCGACCACCGGTTTCTTATTGTTGTTATTATATATAGGACCCTTACTTTTTATTGCTGAAATATGCAATGCCTTTATAATATCACTATACATAGTATCTAAAATGTCATGATGCTGTAAATCGCTGCAATAATGATTGGCACATTTATGAAATTCCTGTGGGAAATCTATACATTTAAGTTTGTCATGACAATATTCTTTGTATCGTTTAATTTGTTCAGGTGTCCTATCACCCCATACTATTCTATTGGGTACATGCATATTATTTATTATTTTTCTATATTTAATTACATTAAAAACACATTCAATTTCTATGGGAAAATGATCCGAACAGAATACATTGTAATGAACTTTAACATTAGATATCATTCTACTACTTGATTCGGTAGCGATACAATGATCGAGCCATCGACAACAACCGTGAGAGTCACTTATATACGTATATGTACCTGAGTTCAGACCGAGGTGTTCTATGTCCACACAATTCCACTGCTGCTCCACACAGAAACTCACTAGCTCCCTATAGAAGAAGCCGCTAGGGTGAGCATTGAAGTCCCCAAGTATAAAAACTGATTCAACGTCACTACTTTCCACAATTGCACATATTTCACTTAAGCACTCTGTGAATTTAATTTGATTTTCACTAGATTCCACCGGCATATAAACGCAAATTATAAGCACAGTACATTCACTATCTATTACAATCTTACACGCTATTAACCGCTCATTGTCACTTGCCAAAAGATTGACGGAGGCGAACGCATCTTTGCGCCATAGTATAGCAACTCCACCGTGCGGTCTTCCTCTCAGGATACCAGCCGAAGTGTCTACAGCAGATTTGCCGACGTAGGCATAGTCGTCGCTTAACGTGTCGAGCAGGGGGAGGTCATCTGGCAGTAACCAGGTTTCCTGTAGGGCTATAATGTCTGCCATGCCACAGAACGATCTTACGCAGTCCAGGGAGCGTTTAAAACCCTTACAATTAAAACTTATCATTTTACTGGGTGTAACTGACATATTATTTTATGTTTGACGTAACAGGGTGTTTATCCGCGGCTCGGTACTTGGAATGTACAAACCGACGAAAAACAACTCCCTTAGGCCACAAAGTTTCATTCATAAATATATGCATTGTATAACTCGGTACAAAAAATTTGTATGCATTATATTTGTTTTCATTTTTTATAGACAATTTTGTAAGAACTACTTTTTCTCCCGTCTTTTTCAATATATAATCAGTAATGTTCTCTGTAGAAGTTTCTTTATGAACATTGGTAATGAAAATAGGTATCCTTTTTTCTGCCGCTTTGAAATTCAACTCCGCATCCTCCAACGCATTACCAACCTTGCCTACATAATAATTTTTGCTCTTACGCCGGTTTTGCACTTGGGTCCACCCATCATTATCTGTTACTGTGTTACTTTTCAAATTCCCCTTACGTACCACATCGGCCATAGATATCGTTCTATTCGGAGACCGAGTAGTAATGGTCAAACGCATAGCGTTTTCATTGTGTGACAAAGGTGACGGCGGCAAAGGCAACGGTGACTCAGCTTGGCTCGTCCGTGTCGTGGCGGCAGACGAGGCAGACTCAGAGGCAGGCCTCAGAACAGTGCATTGATTCTCAGTCATGCTTGATGCCGTCTGCGATTGCATACATTCTGCTTTATTGAACTGTTTTTTTCCGCTGTTAATTATTGATGTGCGCTTTAAGCACTTTAAAATAGCGGTTTCACTATTATCCATTAGTAGGCCCATCGGCCCACTATCACAGTTGCCCTCGCTGAGATGGTTTACCAGATACCCTCCACGCTTGGTATTTATGAAATTGTTGTTTGATGTTTCCTTCATATTATCCAGTTCGGATTGTATCTGGTTGACTTGCTCAAGTGTAGCAAATTCACTTTTTACCAACCTTATTTCATTTTGCAGCAGAATAATGTCTTTTAATAACCTAGTAACATCAATATGATCGAAAGTAATTGGGGGTAGGCGGTGAAGTTCTTTTGCCACAAAAATTGGTATTCTTTCAGGATCCACTCTTTTTAAAGTGCTGATTATATCTTCCAAATTACGCTGGCTTTTACCTTCACCTTTCCGGATTGTTTTCTTAACCGCTGTCAAAGAATCATACAGTAAGTCTTTAGCCGCTTCAATTTCCTTCTCCACAAAAGCTGTCATGCACAGGCGAAGTATACTTTGTTCATCCATAACATCCATTTTCGACTGAATGAACGCTAGGACCTCATTAATCACTATATTGCAGTGTTTACATTTTATAATAGTTGAAGACATTGTCACTCACTCTTGAAAACTAAATACACACAATGCGTGTGCACACGGCACGACGTCACGCGCCGGACTGACGGTTTTGATTAAGGTTCTTCCCCCGAATTCAGCCAATCCCTCATTACTGGAAAACTTCGCAACATTTTTATAGGTAATGTTAAAGAATATTCTGTAAATGAATCTATTCAAGGTGACTTTTCATTAAGCCGGTCACGTTTTTAGGTGATATTACTAGGTGAGTGTTGCCAATGCGACCGTTTTTAGAATTTGCTTAAAATATTACAATCTGTTTGATGTTATCGAACGATCCTGTACTGGGGACTGGAAAAAGCGACCTTTTCTTTATTTATAGCGTAAATAAATTTGGTGTCATACGTGTCATCATTTCTTATACGTCCTGAGTGGCAGTCAAGCGTAATATGAATGATATTCCTATCATTCATATTACGCTTGACTGCCACTGCGGTTGGCGGTATACAGACGCTCTTAGCACCTTGGGCACTAATCTACATTAGGTGGTAAGCCCGTATTCTGGGTCGTCTGGGTATGCACCATCGCCTTCCTTATTTCAGCGGTAAAACAGTTCCCTCTGCTTCGGATTGAAGGGAAAGGTAGCCAGTGTAATTACTGGCATGTAAGGCATTTATCTTAGGCCTCAGGATGGCAACGCACCTGCAATACCAAGTGATTTTTACATGTTATGCCAAGTGTCTACAGGCGACGGCAACCACTTACCAGTAGGTTCATGGCCCGTCAGCTTGTTTGTCATCTAGTTGTACAAAACAAAAATCCAACGATATAATTATTTTAAAACAAATCATCAGCCTTTAATATCCTTGTTAATGGGCCGGAATTCTGTCTTAATAAGCTTAACAGGCTCTGTAAAAACCAGACAATTAAGCTCGCGAGGCAGTGTAATTAATTATGTTTTGTATTACCCACTTTCAAAAGCTTTCTTTAATGTTTTAATAACAATGGTTAATGAATTTAAAATTACGTATAACCTCTTATTTCGGCAGTACCTATAAAGGTAAAATCGGATCTAATTACGGCGATATTATTACTTTCATGTTTTATTCTACGTGATGTAGTTTGATTAACGTTGTGTGGATAAAACCTAAGAGACTTTAGATGTGTGCATTCTATTTTTATGTTTTATACTCAAAAGAGAAAAAAACAAAAAAGGAGTAATTTAAAAAAAATAACCGACTTCAAAACACTATAAATAAAAAAAATATGAAATTGAAGTAGGTGCAAACAGCAACACTCTTACTTAACTGCCCGATCGAGACGCTGCAGAACGGGCAGTTAAGACGTTCGAGACGCAACAGACAGAAAGGTAGAAAGAGATGAATGTATTTGTACAAACAATTTCATCTCTTTCTACCTTTCTGTCTGTTGCGTCTCGAACGGGCAGTTAAGAGTGTTGCTGTTTGTCTGTACATATCAATTTTTTGGAGTCAGTGCTTTACTTTCTATTGTTTCTGGAAACAACTTCAAAAAATACCACTATGTTAAATTTTAAGCATATTTAGTGTTTTGAGGTTTTCATTTCTAAATTTTTTAAATTCGTTTTGTAGAGCTTAATGCTGCTTGCTGAACTTGAAACAATATTCATACTCGTAATCACATGTTTTACATGACGCTTTAGTGACTGACACACACTTAACTTTCTATCTCAAAAATCACTGAATCGATTATGATGAAACTTCCACAGCTCCCTAAGTTGGACTGTACTAAGTCCAATTAAAAAAGAATTATTGCTATCTGACTTCTAGTTTTTGTTATTTGCGGAGACAAACATACAACACACAAACATACATATATATACCTTATACCATACCATATATTTATGAAATTTGGAACCCATACTTAGAAACTGGTACCTATAGAGTAACATATTCATCATCATCATTTCAGCCGAGAGACGCCCACTGCTGGGCATAGGCCTCTCCCAAAGATCTCCAGACCGATTGGTTCTGCGCTGTCCACATCCACCGGCTTCCCGCGACCCTCACCAGGTCGTCGGTTCACCTTGTGGGAGGCCTACCAACGCTGCGTCTCCCGATACATATTAAGACTGTGCAATTTTATTGTAACAATATTGCAGACATACGGGTCGAATTGATAGCCTTCTTTCTTGAAGTCGGTTAAAAATCAAAATACCGCCATTATTTTAATTATCGCTGCAATTAAAACTTTGACCTTTAATCCCGCTGTGGGATACACTCCACAGCTGTCTTCCGAAGCACGGAGGAGCTCGAGACGAAAAATTTTGACTGACCCGGAATCAAAAATAAATTACTCGTACCACTGCGCCAGCGAGCTTCTCGCGAACTTGATTAAAACAACCTAATATCCTATATTATTATGTACCCTGTGAGGTGGAGGTGTAAAGCGTAACAAGCGTGAACTACCCACAAAACCAGACAGTACATTAGTATCCATTAATCTATCATAAGTCTGGTTTGTACTTCACAAATTACCCACTACGACTCGCAGCTCCTCGAGCGGGCTAAAATAATAGGTGTACACATTTATTACTATCAACTTATTCTAGGATGGGATTTAAAAGAAGTATTTGAAACCAGGAAATCGAATTTGAAAAAATACTCGATTATTTCGACATTGTGAGAATTGATGAGGGTCAGGACTTTTAAGAAAAACTGGATGCTTTTGGATGATTAGAATTCATTTAACTTTAGCTCTAATATTCGCAGTACACCCAGATCAATCAACGCCATGACACAAGACAGGACACACACAGTGTTGGGACACATTTATAGTGATGTGACATTGCTACTACAACAAGAATAAAATTAGCTTCTAACGCAAATACACAATGGACTAGATCCCTCTAGTTACAGTCTATAGCCTAGTGTATTCACAGTGTCATCCCAAGTACTTGATAGCTCAGGTGGTTAGAGCAGTCGCCCGGATTGAGAAGGGTCGCTGGTTCAGGCCCCAACTGAGGACATTAATTTTTCTTGTTTAATTACTTTTCTAATCAGACGCTATTCTTTTTATTCTAGGTTAGCAGTAAAACGTATTATGCGCCACTTACATGTAATTTGCAATTTATAAAGACGAGGCCACGCTCTCTGCCAGCAATCAAGGGGAGGCCAATGGAGCTGCCACGCATACCTCTCATCAAAGACGCGACTCTTTATGCGCATAATGGCTGCGAATCCATCCGTACGATCTTCTGTAATTACCAGAGGTCGGAATAAATTGAGTTATTACGTAGATACGTAGATATTAAGATGGATAACCCTAAACAAAATTCTGGAATTTCGGAAACTAAAATAAAAATACACAAGGTGGTACAAATACACATTTACTAGGTGCTAGGCCCGTATGTAGGGTCGCGGTCGTCTGCGTAGGTACCACCGCCTTTCATATTTCAGCCCCGTGAAACAGTTCGCTGTGTTTCGGATTGATGGGAAAGGTAGCCACTGTAATTACTGGGCATGGACGGCATTTCATCTTAGGCCCCAGGATGATTGGTCTGGTGAATTTGCTTCGCAGACCCCAAACCACCTCCGCGAAAGGCAGGGGAGTAATGCAGGAGTTTTAGCGGGTATTCCCAGCGTTGATTTGAACGCTGGGCGAGCCCCGCACACGCCCGCTACTTCACTAGCGAAGTCAATGGATTTCAATGGATTCAATGGATTTCTCCTAGATAAAAAAAGGCTTTAGGGTGACAACGCTCCTGCAATATCAAGTGATTTTCCCTTGTTATTGCAGGTGTCAATAGGTGGCGGTAACCGCTTACCATTAGGTGGGTCGTCAGCTTGTTTGTCATCTAGTTGTATAAAAAAAATACAAATATGAGTGACGTATCCAAATACTGCGCCATATGTATCTACAGTTAGCGACAAAGTACTTGAATTAAAAAATACTGTATATCTTACATAAGGCTGTCGCCATAACAATATTGTTAACAGCATTGTTGTATTCTGCCAATTGAAGGCATAAGATATCCAGTTTCTCTGTTGTTGAGGAATCCGAGTGAAGCCTACTTTCAACTGCGGCCTTATCATCACTTACCACCAGGAGAGATGAAGGCGAAGAGCTGCCCCGTTAGGAATTTAAAAACTCTATCAGCTCGGACAAAATATTTTACGTATATTATTAATATTTATTAACGTATTAATATTTATTACTAGGTGGTAGACCCATATGTAGGGTCGCCTGGGTAGGTACCACCGCCTTTCTTATTTCAGTCGTGAAACAGTTCGCTGTGTTTCGGATTGAAGGGAAAGGTAGCCAGTGTAATTACTGGGCATGGACGGCATTTCATCTTAGGCCTCAGGATGACAACGCACCTGCAATATATGCTTTTCCTTGTTATTGCAGGTGTCTATAGGCGGCGGTAACCGCTTACCACCAGGTGGGCCGTCAGCTTGTTTGTCATAGAGTTGTATAAAAAAAAAAAAAAAAAACGTATACATAATAAAAACTTATAACAGGGAAAAAGAATTTTGTGTTTTACCTAACCTTGTTTCAGTTTTATCAAGAAGAAAAAAATTGAACAATATTTTAATAATGTCTAAGAGTAAAAGGCATATCCATATTATTATTTCATAGGAATTATAACGTCATTTGGTACGTAACCCTCTACCTAATCCAATCCCTGGTACTTACTACTCTCTCATTACAATAATACAGCATTTTGAGTATGTCATGAATAAGCCTGCACCTGCAGAACAACCTCCTAGGGGGCTATTCGAGTATGGATTTTTTTATTTCGGCATAGTCTTAGGAAAAATCGCAATCGCCATGTTTTTTTTTAAAAAAATGCATTTTCACTACCTAATTTTGGTACAGTACCACATTTAAAAAAAAATGTTTTATTTTTGGAATGCAGCTGAAGAGTTGTGCTTTTTATCGTGAACAATACATACTCGAATAGCCCACTAGGAGGCTCATTGGGCAGGTCCATTATTTACGCCACACTCTGTATAGGTGCGTCAAATAGTGCGTATATTAGAGTAGAAATTATGAGTATAATTTCATTTCATAACATTATGAGTATACCAACACATGACCTTCGCTTCAGCCCGAATTGAGATCCATAGGGAAAAACAAGTGTAGGTAATCACAACACAAACGGATAAAAAGAAAAAACTAAATTGTACTGTCGAACGGGCTGTTTTTTAGTTATTGTAAGTCAAAAAAAGGAGGGTAGTTTGAACTCTTTCGAAGCAGTATTGTTTGTAATGCGTTCCGCAATTATTATTTTAAATATAGAGTAAAAGTTAGTGTTCAGTTTTGTGCTTTAAATAGTTTTAAAGTTAAGAAAAATTCCTTCCTGACAGTGCTTATCCCATAATTACACTCAACGTGGTTTGTGAGTAATCAACAGAAATATCTCAGAATTAAATAACACTAGCCAGCGTCACTGACCTACGTCAACTCGCGAATCACCCGCTGCTGTGACGTCGCTGCGTACAAGACTCGGGCAATTTTGCGCTTATTGCGTGTTACTGCTGCATTACTAAAGCCAACGAACTATTTAGAGAATAAGTTCATGCGCTACACAGTTAAGGTGGATTCTCATAAATACATTACGCAATGAATCAAAAATGTGCAGCCTGTCCTAATGCTCTAAAAGGTGTTAACTTCTTGCATTGCTGTCGCTGCGCTGATAAGTATCATTATAGTTGCATGAGCTTAAGCAAAGACGAGTTTCTGAACTTAACAAAGGAATTCAAGGATACTTGGGTGTGCCCATGCTGCCGCTGCAAATTGCCAAAAGGAGATAATTCTAATACACCAGTACGTTCCCCTGCACCCACGTCTACCACTAAAAATACTAATATAACTGGACTGCACAGCGATAACGTAACACTGCGTCCGAACCAGCGAGGCCCAGCTAGTATCACGGGTGCCACCGCTGGCACTAGCAGCTGCGGTTGCTTAACTGCGGACATCATCCGGGATATTATTAGGGAGGAGTTGGATAGGAAACTTAACACTGTGATCTCTGACATACAATCAAGGCTTGCTACTATCGACGAGAGCATTAGCTTCTTTAACTCTGAACAAGAAAAAGTTAAAATCTTAAACCAAACACATACAACACTAATAAGCAATTTAGAAAGTGAAAACGAGAACCTCCGTAGCACTACTCGCGACTTATCGCATAGGTTGCACCTGATGGAACAGTTGTCCCGGATGAACAACGTAGAACTGCAGTGCGTTCCCGAACATATAAACGAGAATCTATACAGCACTGTACAACAGTTAGGCAGCACCATCAAGTGTCCATTATCCGATACTGATATTCAGTATTGCGCTAGAATTGCAAAATTCAATACGAATAGCCCGCGCCCGCGTTCGATACTGGTGAAATTCAGCAGTCGCCGTCTCAGAGACACCTTCTTGGCCGGTGTAATAAAATTTAATCGCAACAACCCTACCGATAAACTTAATACTGCACACCTGGGCTACGGCGAAAAAAAGAAGAGTGCTATATACGTGTCTGAGCATCTAACACCGGAGACCAAATCGCTGCATGCTGCCGCTCGTTTAAGTGCTAAGCAGCTAAATTACAGATTTGTGTGGGTTAGAGACGGCAAAGTGTTTATGCGTAAGACGGAGAACTCTAATTACATTCTCATAAAGGACACCGGCGTTTTAAATAAATTAACATAAATTATACTTAATTTATATACTGCACTATTATAAGTTTTGATTATCTGTTTACAACTTAGCTAATTTTAATTTTAATATAGTAGTCACGCGTTCCTTTGCACGCAATACATGTTAACATTTTATTATCAGAATGTAAGAGGTCTGAGAACAAAAACCATAGAGTTTTTTAATAACAATGTTTGCAATGTGTACGATGTCATAATTTTAAGTGAGACTTGGTTGAATGCCAGCGTCTTCGATTCGGAACTTTTCGACGATCGGTACGTTGTCTACCGGCGGGACAGGGAAGCTAGCGGATTTCATTTTAAGAAAAATGGCGGGGGAGTTCTTATAGCAGTTTCTAAACGCATTCCTTCCAGACGCATGCAGGGCTTTGAATCCAATTGCGAGGACCTGTGGGTTAGACTAGATTGTAATAATAATGCTGGGAAAATGGAATATTTGTACTTATGCGCAGTTTATTTACCACCACCCATTCAAAAGAACATCCTTAGCGAGTTTATAACTAACTCTGATCATGTTATGGAGCGGGGAAACATTGACAGGGTTATGTTTGTGGGAGATTTTAATTTAGGCTCTATTAAATGGAATTTTTCCAAACAGTCAGAATTACCACCCGTAACAAACAATAGCTTACTTTCTAATATGCTGGTTGATTTTGCTGCGCTTCATGATTTGAAACAGTATAACGACACTACTAATAATAAAGGAAGGATCTTAGATCTTATTCTAAGTAGCGCTCACATTTCAGACCTTATTGTTTGCGGCGACCCACTTACTCCAATTGACTCTCAACATCCTCCATTACAATTTAAATCGCATACGAGTGCTGCGAGTACGTTACCACACAATAATAGTAATCATTTCTGTTTTCACAAAGCAGATTACGAAAAAATTATCATATATATTAATTCGGTATGCTGGGATCAGGAGTTCAAAAACTGTCCTCTAGTAGATGATATGATCTCTGTTTTTTATGGTTTCATTCGTAATGCAATCCTAAAATATATTCCTAAATCTAAACCTAGGTCTAAGAAATACCCAGTTTGGTTTACGCAAGATTTGATACGCATTTTAAAAGAAAAGCTCAAATACCGTAACAAGTTGCGTAAATTCAATAATAACCCCCTCGATCAGCTTTCGTTTGAGTTATTAAAGAAGCGCTCGGAGCGTCTAATGGCGACTTGTTACTTTAATTATATAACAAGACTCGAACAGAACTTGCGCTCAAACCCTAAGCTATTTTGGTCTTTTATTAAAAGTAAAAAAAGTGGTGCGAGCTGCTACCCTGACCAAATGACTCTAAATGACTGTACTGCCACTGATAGTGTCGATATCTGTAATTTATTTGCTAGTAACTTTTCTTCTATCTATATTAATAAAAATATCAATAATAGCATGTCACCTACTTTCGTTGAAAGTGTTGCCCATTTGACGAATAATTTTCTTACTAATATTAAATTAAGAGATGATCAGGTTTTAAAAGCATTAAAAAGACTTGATGCTCACAAAGGTTCCGGCTCTGATGGTTTGCCGTCAATCTTTGTTGCCAGATGTGCTTCAGCTTTGGCGAAACCTCTAACTCTTATATTTAATAGATCGCTTACTACTGGCTTATTTCCTTCTGAGTGGAAAATTGCCTTAGTTGTCCCACTATTCAAGAATGGTGAAAAAAACCTGATTAAGAATTATAGACCGATTTCGATCCTTCCAGTTTTTGCCAAGGTATTCGAGCAGCTGCTCTATCCTACTCTGTCTTGGCACTTTAAGCAACTTATTGATTCGCATCAACATGGTTTTACGAGGGGCAGGTCTACGGCAACTAATCTCACCTTATTTATTATCGATATTTCCCGTAAGCTCGACAATCGTTCTTCGGTGGACGCGATCTACACCGATTTCAGTAAAGCCTTTGACCGAGTTGACCACGATTTATTACTACAAAAACTTCAGATTCATGGTATCAGCGGGCCCCTGCTGGGCTGGTGTCGGTCTTATCTAAATGGCAGAACCTCTAGAGTTGTTGTTAACGGCTACTCGTCAAGTGCCTTCCCTATTGGTTCAGGGGTTCCTCAAGGGTCGCATTTGGGGCCTTTGCTATTTAACATTTTCATCAACGATATTGGTAAATGCTTCCCAAATTCTGACTATCTCTTATTTGCAGATGATTTAAAAATCTTTAGAGTCGTTGACACTCCGGCAGAGGCTGCTTTACTTCAGAATGATCTTTGTAGTTTGGTGGAATGGTGTGCGAAAAATAAAATGGACTTGAATACTTCTAAGTGCTTCTGTTTGCGCTTCTCAAGAAAAAGGATGATTGCAGGCTAAATATATAAAATTTGTAATGATATTTTAAAAGACGTCGATACTGTTAAGGATCTTGGAGTGTGGCTGGACCGCAGGCTAAGGTTCAATGTGCACATTGACTCAATTTGCTCAAGGGGCTTTAAAAGTCTCGGGTTCGTTATACGTAATTGTAAAGATTTTAAATCTCCCAAAACCAAAATCCTCTTATATAATTCATTTGTGCGCAGTGGTTTGGAGTACTGCAGTGTGGTGTGGAGTCCCTTCTATGATGTGTATAAAAAGAAACTTGAAAGTATCCAGAAAAGATTCCTATGGCATTTAACATATTCTATTAACCAGGGCAAAAGGATTTTGAATTATGAAGAAAGGTTAAATTATTTCAAAATTTGTTCTCTCTCGGATCGAAGACGTTTGCATGATTTGATGTTTCTGTATAAGCTAGCCAATGGCATCCTCGATACTCCCGAACTATTACAGGACCTCACGTTTTCAGTGCCATTAAGACTTCCGCGGCCGTCGAGATTTAACATTCTCGTGAGCGAATCTAGCAGATCCAACCTTGGTCAAAACACGCCTTTAAATCGTTGCGTTAGAGAGCTTAATGGCACGGCCAAAACTAAAGATTTGGACCTATTCGCGGGAGGCATTCGCAGCTTCAGGAGAACACTCCTTGGTCACACTTTTTAGTTTTCATAGTTTGTTTAATATGTGTAACAGTGTAATAGTTTTTGTTGTTTCTCTGTATTATTATTATTAGTTTTTTACTGCTTCTAAAACGCACGCAGTCTTCGCCTCTAATTGTAATAACATTAAGCTAAAAACATACATTGTCTTTACGCCTTATTTTTACTATTTGATGTTTATTATGTTGGTGATCAATAAATAAATAAATAAATAAATAAATAAATAAAATAGCAACTTTAAGGAGAGTGAAAATACTGCATTATTTTTAAATAGTCAAGATTGGTCAGTATCGTGTTGTTACTTTTCGTCTTTTATGAGTTTCTATTGGATGTGGCTTGTTTCTGGTTTATATGAGGATGTGGCTTATTTGATAGGCTGAAACAATGTGTCTTCCAATACTCATAGCAAAATGTCAAAACCGCTAAAATTTTACTTAGGTACGTGGTGTAAGAAATTAAATGATATTATATCAAAATGAAGACAATTGTGTGCTTCTTACAAAAAAATATTTTGATTTTCACTTCTTTCCCCGCAGGTCTACCCACACTCACAACCCTGGCAGCCCTGGCACCTTGAACGGCGTTAACGGCAGCGTGCACGGCGAAGCAAGGCAAGCTCAGTCCAGGAAGACTATTATACGGATGCTGGGTAAGTTTCAATTTAATTAATGGATGGTAACAAGAGGTCTTGTGAAGAAGACCCCTTGGCGGACCCAATAAGACGAAGTAAAATAAACAATATAAACTCATAATGTAACGAAAAAAAATTTAACGCACAAATCATGCCACTTCTAGCAACAGTGAGCGTAGTTTTGGATTTATATCCGAGAACGCAGAACCTACGCAGTGTTATCATTGCGGTGTTTATAATTTGTGTTTCTACCTCCCGTTTCTGCGCTTTTTCTTATTGTACCCACTATTTTAATATACTTTATTATGAAATTAATATGTTCTCATGGTAAGTGAATTTATAAATTCTTAGTGGGAATAAAGGTCTTAAACCTCAAGAACGCCTTTAGCGCAGCGCGTTCGCTGGCGCCATGGCTCCATGAGTAGGCCTTTGAGTGACGGATGGGCGTCACTCAAGTGTCCAGGCATGTTTAGAGATATTAGCGCTACATGTGTGTCCTATTGTGGCGTCACAGAGCAGTGTCTGCACAATCGTAGAGATGAACCTGACATACGGGCACACTCATAACATAATTTTGGGATAAGGGGAACTGTCGCCCAAATCTGTCCATGCGAGAAGTAAGGGGCACAGGGGTATTTTTAGTGGGTAGGCTCAGCCGTCAACACCTTAGGCAGGGGAGCCCCACATATCCCGGCATTACCCCAAGATGCAGAGAATGCGTAATTACATTTTTCCCCTCTAAAAAAAGGTACTTGTGAAACAGTTCAAAGCCAACGAATGTAATTACTGGGCATGGACGGCATTTCATCTTAGGCCTCAGGATGACAACGCACCAGCAATACCAAGTGTTTTTTCTTGGTATTGCAGGTGTCTATAGGCGGCGGTAGCCATTTACAATCAGGTGGACCGTCGGCTTTGTCATCTAGTTGTATGTTAAAAAAAATGACAAACTATCTTAAGCATCGTCCACTAGCCAAATTAAATTGAATATAGACGTAAGGGGCAGAAACTCAAAGATTATTACATTACACCTACATTTCTTTTGAGGAATATTAATGCAGTTGTAAATGACACGAATGCAAAACACGTAATCTGTCAAGCGGCGTTATCCCTCCGGAGGGCTATGACAATTGAAAAATCTATTGTGTCTGGAATCTGATAGCCATTGTCCGTTTAGTAAATGCAACTTATGTCTTCAATCTTTATATTTTTAGTATCTTACAACCTTTTCCTACTTGAAATCTTGTTTAAGGTTAAAGAAATATCAAGTACCTACCTATTATAACCTTTTTTTTCAAGTCATCAAAATTTTAAATATACTGGACAGATAATTAAAAACTGAGTGTGAAAAGCTTTAACCCGTCAAGCAAGAGATTCCAGACACAATTGATTTTTCTATTGTCATCGCCCACCGGTGGTATATTGCCGCTTTACAGATTAAAAAATGTTTGACGTTATGTCTTAGATAATAATAATAATAAATATAATAAAGGTGCTATTTATAAAGCAACAGCACTAAATACGTGGTCAGTGGCTACCATTAAGTAATTAAGTACCGGAAAGGGTCGGTGTGCGTGCAAGACCGCGTAAGAGCACTTTGCAATACCGCGTATTTACAAAAGTCGCGAAATTGAAATATCGCGGCAGCGGGCCCTTAGCGCTGATTCGCTTATTCTAGATTCTCATTAAGCAACACCCAGAGAAATCCCAAACAAGCTCAGTCAAAGAAATGTGTACAAATATCCAAGTTATTATCTTTTTTCTTCCATCCTGTGAAATAAACAAAAAGCACATACGCTGTATTGCAAACTGCTCTTACGCGGTCTTGCACGCCCACCGACGAAAGGGGTACTAAGCAATGAAAATCAACATGACATGTTTTAAATCACTTTTTAACCGACATCAAAAACGAGGAGGTATGTTTTTTCCTATGTATGTACACCGATTACGCCGAGACTACTGATCCGATTTACGTGATTCTTTTTTTTGTTCGATGCGGAATAGTTGCCATTTGGTCCCATAAATTTTTTTTCAAAATCAGTTAGGTAGTTTGGTTTTTATACGTATACGAAATTGGCGGATTTTTGCTTTCCTATGACTTTTTAGTGAAACGATACGATAGGAAACAATATAAGTTGACGGTCACCCATCTAGCTTCGACCTTAGAAAGTTATCACTAAAAATTGTGAAAAAGAAACTTAAACAAAAATTAAAACCGACTTCAAAAAACTGCAAAAGATTAAAATAATTAAATTTAAGTCATTAATAAGGCACAAATATTTAAACGCCAAGTTGTACAGTCCTTAGAAACTATTGAAAGTTAATAATTTAACACTATTTTTATATTCAGGATGAATGAATGTCAAATTTTTAGAACTGCTTTTTTGTTCAATTAGGGTGAGTTTGCACTATATATTATTATATAAGTTATGTTTTAAGTCCACTATGCATGCCGTGGCAATCTATAATTAAGACAGCACTTAGCTCATGTACTCTTTAGCTTTAAACTCCATACCATGTTTTAGTGTTTGTTTTGTTGATTGTCCTAAATAAATTAAATAAAATAAAATAAGTAGGTACTCATCCCCTAGAAACATATTTTTTGGAGTTGGTGCTAAGCTGTTTCCAAAAACAATAGAAAGTGAAGGACCGACTCCAAAAAATATGTTTCTAGGGGATGAGTACCTACTTAAATTTAATTATTTTAACCTTTTCTGTTTTTTGAAATCGGTTTTAATTTTTGTTTTACTTGGCCATATGATTAGGTTGTGAAATATTCATATTGCTCATTGCACCTCATTTCGAGCACGCCTGACAACGCTTTATCTGCACCTGACTTTATATGTGACAAAAATTTAAAAGTATCAAAATTCAGGCATGACACGAATACAAAGCCAGCAACATTCGTAAAACAATTTAGGAAAACGAGCAGCTTTAGCGAGGTGACGAGAGAGAATGGGCAACGTTATTACTAACGGTTGCTTTATTGCTGTTCCGGATATATACTTCCGGAGAGCAATGTCTGTTGCTTTGTTTTCCTGATAATATGTTTCGGATATACAGGGTGGTGCCGTCAATACGACAATAAATTGAAAAAGAAGCTATATTAATTCACGGAAATGGTTTGCCACTTTCAAAAACTACTTATTCATGGGCTGGGCATTACTGGGCATGGACGGCATTTCATCTTAGGCCCCAGGATGACGACGCACCTGCAATATCAAGTGATTTTTGCTTGTTATTGCAGGTGTCTATAGGCGGCGGTTACCGCTTTCCATCAGGTAGGCCGTCAGCTTGTTTGTCATCCAGTTGTATAAAAAAAAAAAATTGATAATTTCATGACATTTCTATAAAATAGTGAAGCCAATGTCATATTATTTCGTACTATGTAAAAAATAAGATGTTTTAGAAAGTAACAAACTATTTCTATGAACTAATATAACCTATACTTTAATTTATTGTCGTAATGTATACTTCCGGAGAGAAATGTCTGTTGCTTTGCTTACATGACATTAATAAAGAAAGATTATATCATCAAGAGTCTCCGACTCCTACAGTCTGCTATCTGAGAATTATTTAAAAATAGTTATTCGTATTTATGATACTAGTGCCGTAACTTGGTTTTTACAAAGTAGACTAAAGCAGTGGGACCAAGTGTTCACAGGAACGGATACAACCGAGTGGACGAAACGTGTGACTACGGTAAGCCCTCGACTTCACTTCAGACTCGAGTTTGTAAATATCTAAGTCTGCACGTGTGTCACACAACGTTTCCCAACACGTTTTCGAGAAAACAATATAATAATAGGTGTAACTATTTTGTTCATATCAGTCTAAGAGTCGCAACAATCTTTGACCTATCTAATATGAAAATGGCGCACATTTGCAAATTTCGCCACGAGTGCGTGGTAAAAACTAGAACTGCGTATTTCGTCTCATTTTCTATTTAGTATTAAATAGGGACAAAAGTATTGAGAAAAAGTGCTTCCAAGGAAATTCGATCATTCAGAAAATTTTTAGCTTTTGAACAATGTGTACAGGCTTCATGAATTCTTGGCTTGAAACT
The DNA here is from genome assembly GCA_947347705.1 of Nymphula nitidulata. Lineage (NCBI taxonomy): Eukaryota > Metazoa > Arthropoda > Insecta > Lepidoptera > Crambidae > Nymphula > Nymphula nitidulata. The sequence goes on from OX374636.1 coordinate 17,889,615, forward strand.
GAGGGCCATAAAATCAGTAGACATTTAGTAAACTTGATAAAACTTAAAGGTTCCATTTTGTTATTATTGAAAACATTCTGCCACAGCCTTTTTACATTACAGCATGTTTACATTACGTGCGTTCCTTTTTGATCGTGTTGATATACCATTCATATTCTTGACTGTAGACTTTCCTCACATCACAAGTCACTTTAGGCTTAGAAAATATTAAAATTTAAAATTTTCTTAGGCTAAAGTTTTTTCAAAGCCTGAATTTGAATGATTTAAAATTTATATCTCTATAAATTCAGTGCACGCACTCTCCTTTTAAGAGATAATACACACTTTATTTTTTATCTTATTTATAACATAATAAAATATTCGAAAAACGAGTAGGTACTTAGAAAAATATTCTAGGTTAAAAAAAATGATGTCTCGAGGCAGGACCGAACCTGAGACACGCAAACTAACGGCCCACCTGGAGGTAAGTGGCTACCGTTGTCAATACACACCTACAATAACTGTTACAAGGAAAACTCACTTGTATTGCAGGTGCGTTGTCATCCTGCAGCCTAAGATGAAATGCCGTCTATACATATACACTGGCGCTTTTCCCTGCATTCCGAAACACGTCAATGTAATTACTGGGCAGAATTCGGACACAACTGCTTTACGGGCGAAATAGGACAAGCGGTGGAACCTAACGAGACGATACTACATACGGGTCTACCGTCTAGTGAAAGTTTACATTTTTTTTTTGTGAAGCAGCAGTAGGTGTATTATAACTCTATCGATACTTAAAAAAATACTATTATTATTATTATACAAAATTTTACCCATGTACAGTGGACCACAGAAGTGTCATGTCACACCGACCTTATGCACGTGCTATATAGTTCCTACCGTACTAAGTATATTGACGCTAGAGTCGTTGTGACATGGTATTAAAGTGTTCAGCTACTTATGTGGTCGACCGTACAATGTTCTAAAGTTGTTAATGTTATATTAAGATTTTTTAACATGTATTATTTTGGAGATTCATATTATATAGAATTGTGGAGTCTGGACTAAGTTATTGTTAGCGTGTTTTAGGGACTTAGAAATGATTGCTACGAATGCCAGTAATAGTCTGTTTATTATATTAGTTATTGCTATTTATTACAACTATGTATCACGTGCATAAACAAACACGTATATGTAATTGAGGTCAAGTGAATGAACTGTGTAGCCACATAATAAATAAATATAAATATATCGATTCTCTACGTCTACCTACACCTTTTCTACTAGTCTTTGGAATATATTAGTAAAATTAGGTTGCCTGGTTTATTGAAAAATAGATATTAATCATTATCATCATACCAGCCTATGATGTCCACTGCTGAACAAAGACCTCCCCTATCGATTTCCAAATGGAGTGGCTCCCTACGACCCTGACCAGGTCGTCTGTCCATCTAGTGGGAGGCCGTCCTACATTGCGCTTTCGGGTACGTGGTCGCCCTTCTAGAACTTTAACGCCCCACCGGCCGTTAGTTCCGCGTGCCCTGCCTACTGCCACATTAATTAGCTAACAACTAGATAATATTACAGAGGGTTAAAGTAGGTACCCCTAAATGTAAGGGCCCTTATCAGGACCAGCGGAGCTGCGACGTTTGGCTGCAGCTCGTGGATTACCGTTCTGCTATGGATGACCGGCGGTTCATCTATGGTTAGGGCTCCGGGCATGGTCAGGGGACTATGTGCGGCTTGCACAGCCCGGTCCGTGCGTCAATGTATCAGCGTGCGGATCAACCGAAGTTTAGGGGGCGAGCTCCCACGAGAGGGGACTGACAGGCGTTGGTCGTCTGCTTGTGACGGTATAGCGGATGTCATGCTCTTTGCAGGGGTGCAATACCGTCATTCCGCAGCAAGCTGGGTACATCGCTGAGGGGTTTAGTGGGTGAGAGCCCCCTCGGGAGTTGGGAGTTAGGCTGGTAGAGCTTCCCCTCGGCGTTAAAAAAAGGTACCCCTAAATGTTCATGTGTTTCGCTTGACGTGCAGGCTGAGGTATGGTGATGGCTCCAAAGAGTTTATGCCCACGAATTTATTCCTTGATTCCCGTCAATTTTTTCAGTAAATATTTCCCAGCATTAGTCTTACGTAATCCTGTTGGAGTTTTTGTCTCTCTCTCATTAGGAAAGGCGTTTTTACTCGCAGCTCAATCCGTTACGGTTCATATCCTACGCCTAAAAGCATCTTAATATAATCCCTTTTGAGTAGAAAAAACTCGCCAAATGCGCGTTAAATAAAAATTATCCAACCCACTCAGAGGAGCTCGGCGGCGTAGATATTTGAACGCTCTGGTTTTGATTACGGAAACAAAGCCACTTTCGCCATGGTAGATTCCGAGATGGGTCAATGGTTTTTATCTCGAACTCCTTCGTGCTTCGGAAGGCACGTTAAGTCGTTGATCCCAGTTGTTACTGCAACCGCTTCGACCCAAAGAGGATATAAACACCTTCAACCCACATCGGGCCAGCAGCGTGGTGGTGTTATGGCCCGATCTCCTCATGTGTTTCTGCCATGTAGGAAGGCCTGTGCCCAGCAGTGGGACGTATATAGGCTGGTGATGATGATAATGATGATCCAACCCATGTGAATATACCCACTTGACTTGACTAATAATAACCCTGACAATTGAATTTATGAATCACCTATTAACAATAATAATTTTATGACAGTTTATTTGCCTTATTCTGTAATTAGCATGTACTTTTAAACTTAATATAATATTAACATTTGCACGTCTGCTGCTGACAGACTGAATAACTCTCTTAGGGATTATAATAGCTCTTACCCTGCGATGTACTTCTATTCATGTGTACTATTTATGTTATTCATGCAAATAAACGATTGATTATGATTATGATTATGACTTGTAGGATCTTGGACAGTATTTTGAATTAAAATCGGCATAGCAGTTTCTATGAAAAAAAAAATTATTTTAATGTGACAAACCATTTAGGTCTTTCGTTTTTCTAGAGTTCCAGCTCACACAAACTATTTTTTTTCCTTATAACACGAGCAGTGTTTTGACTAGGTGGTAGGCCCGAATTGCATCTAGGGTCGTGTCTGTGTAGGTACCACCGCCTTTCCTATGTCGGCCGTAAAGCTGTTCGCTGTGTTTCGGATTGAAGGGAAAACTAACGAATGTAATTACTGGATATGGAAGGCAGTTCATCATCAGGATGACAACGTGCCTGCAATACCAAGTACCAATATTGAGAATCATCATCATCAGCCTATATACGTCCCACTGCTGGGCACAGGCCTTCCTACATGGGAAAAACAAACAAGGAGATTGGGCCATAACACCACCACGCTAAGTCAATGCGGCTTGGTGGGTTAAAGCGTGCTTCGGAAGTTGGTGACCAACTTCCGAAGCACGGAGGAGCTCGAGATTATAAATTTGATCAACCCATCCTGGGACCGACCATGGCGAAAGTTGCTTTGTTTTCGTAATCGAAACCAGAGCGCTTAAACCACTACCCCACGGAGCTCCTCATATTGATAATAGCATATTTCTAATTGCTTATATTAATTAGAATACCAATTTTTATAAATAGCCAATTATAAAAATTATAATAATCTGATTGAGCCGCAGTAAGATTCCGGGAGTCTGTGACAGATAATGTTGATGCTGACTTAGGTTTGTGTAATCCAATCTTAGACTAAACAAATGAATTTCATTTATTCAGTAGCTGCACCCGGCGTGCTTTGCAATAAGAGAAAACTGTTAAGTTGTATAATTTAAAAAAAAAGTTTTTATAATTCAAAAACCTCCGCAAGCGTCTTCAAAACACTCTACCGAAGTTTCGTCACAATCTGATGTATGGTTTCGGAGCACATAGCGGACAAACATACAAACATTGATTTTTATTTAAAAAGATTTATTGCTTTGTCTACTTTTGTGGCGACCTACCAAGAAGTTTGCATGTCACCTAACTGGCCACCGACGCCCTTCGATACTATTTTACTTTTGATTATTCATTTTGTTTTTATCACCAATAATGTGGGCGCCGGTCATCCCACATTCCTGCCCGGGAATCGAACCCGGGATATATATTTATAATTGCAGAATTGACGCGACCCGAAGTGTAATTATTATTATGGTATCAATAACGTTCAGCATAAAATCGTTTACTTTTGGAAAAATTTAGAAGACACAGTGACAGATAAAAATCCACAGATTTCGTGCCCCACACGACTATCGAGCACATTGGATTATCGACGAGAAATTTGGCTTTTTTCAAAAAGGTTAGGTTACAGGGCAATCCCTTAACCCGATCGCCGTTGTTTTAGGCTCAAATTGTAGTTGACTAAATTGTCCAGATGAATTTTTCTCAAATTTTTGATATCATTCTTCGTTTCCAAAATATCGACTGACAAAATCAAAAATTCGGAAAAAAACCTTGTTTACTATTTCGGCCATACCTTTTTTCGTTTTTTATTTTTCTGTATTATTATTTTTATCTTACAGCTCTCATGTATACGCGTCTTTTGAGCTTATTATGTTTAATCATATGACTGTTATATTAAGAAATTCTAGTATTAATGTTGCTTTTAATAAAGTTTTTACCTAAGTTAAATATGACATACATATAAATAAAATATTAATATAAATAGCTGTAGTATTTATATAGAGGAAAAGTAATGTAATTAGAGTTAAACAGCGTCATCATATTGTATTTATAAAATGTTTGCAATGCATTACACCTACTATAATATGTACCTTTTTACCTTGTTACCTTAAACCTACTATAATATCTTACCATCTGTATGTATGTACATTATAGGGCAATAAACAATTTGATTTGATTTGATTTCAACCTTTTTTTAATATCATATCTTCACAACTCTCCGAGATATAAGGGGATCGCACTTTCTCGTGAAATCGGAGCCTATACTGGAGCGAACGAAACGACATTTCCAATGTCAAAACAAAAGAACAATCAAAAGTAAAATAGTATCAAAAGGCGTCGGTGGACAGGTAGGTGACATGCAACCTTCTTGGTAGGTCGCCACAGTTTCATTGCCAGGGTTAGGTGGTGATGTAACTAGATCTCCACGTGTTGTGTAAGATCGCATTGCACGCATTGATAAAATTATTCAGTTCCCTAGGGATGGCTGCGGTTGATCTAATCCTAGTTTACAATGTTTCCACAATTTATTCCTGATGAATTCGCCTTCCCTTCCCGTTTGAATGCTACTTGTATGTATATTTAACGATTGCGTGAAGTATACTGTACCACAGACTGTGACTGTACCAAATTAGATAATTGTATTTTTGTATCCGTTAATGTCAGGACAAGATTAATGAAAAAAATTAAAAAATAACGGAATCACTTTTTTAAATCCCTACCTGTTAAAGTGAATTGGTGAGTGAGACAAAAGACAGTGAGGCAGATTATCAATATTTTGACGAAACACCCCAAAAACACAATAATGGTCTTAATATTATTTCTCACTTTCTAAAACTGAATTCAGTGCTACTTCTTTATTGCAAGCAAAGCTGCTTACTGTCAGTCACGCGTTGTCATCGCTGCCTAACGACGCTCGTAGCACCTTAGCCACTACTCACGCGTTGTTTACGTAGCCTATAGACGCTCGTAGCACCTTGGGCACTACTCACACGTTGTTAGCGTAGCCTATAGACGCTCGTAGCACCTTGAACACTACTCACGCGTTGTTTCGTAGCCTATAGGTGCCCGTAGCACCTTAGGCACTAGTCACGCGTTGTTATCGTAGCCTTTAGACGCTCTTAGCACCTTGAGCACTACTCACACGTTGTTATCGTAGCCTATAGACGCTTGTTGCACCTTGGGCACTACTCACACGTTGTTAGCGTAGCCTATAGACGCTCATAGCACCTTGGGCACTACTCACACGTTGTTAGCGTAGCCTATAGACGCTTGTAGCACCTTGGGCACTACTCACACGTTGTTAGCGTAGCCTATAGACGCTCATAGCACCTTGGGCACTACTCACACGTTGTTAGCGTAGCCTATAGACGCTTGTAGCACCTTGGGCACTACTCACGCGTTGCATATCCTGTAAAAAAAAGGAAAATTGTTATGTTGACAGCATAGGAGACAAGTCCTCCTGCTCCCAATATAACGCTATCTCGTAGCCTGGTGATCGTATCTGTTCTCCGCATAAATACAACACTGCAAAATTGAGGTACGAGGGTCAAACTGAAATTTATTTGAAAAAACATACTCAGTAGTATTAGCAAAGAGTCAGATCAGTCAGAATCTGTAAGGTGGAGATGAATCAGAATCAGAATCATTTATTGCACAACTGTAACAATTGTTCCTTAGCACCTAGATCTTATTGCATACATATAGTCATAACAGTTACCCATATCGGGCATGCAATTTAAGTATAACATTTAATAATCATTAAACCAACTAACTTATTTAAACTAACTCAATTTTAATAAAAAATAAAATAAAAATATCAATATTGCATGTCATTACACTTACACACATTTTTACACACAATTTTACACATTATCAAATAAAATTATCAAAATTACTATCAAAATAAGTATAAAAATATTGCGATCATGTCATTAAATAATTGTCAAAATATTCATTTGTGTTATAAAATGCCTTACAAATGCGCCATTTTTTCAAAGCTTTATTAAATTTATGGTCTGGGAGGTCTTTCAAAGCCACGGGTAGATTATTGTAAATTCGTATAGCAGACACATAAGTACTCTTTTCGAATATCCTGGAAGAAATTCTTGGTAAATACAAGTCATCATATCGTCTCATTGGGGCCTTCCTTGTCTTATATTCTGACATTCTTTGAAACAGTGAGGTGTGATTCCTCACAAATTTACAAATTTCAAGAATATAGATACTGTCAATGTTAAAATTTGTTTTTCTCTAAATGTATCCCTGAGAGTTTCATCATTATACTTACTGAAAATTATTCTCAAACAACGTTTTTGCAGTATAAATGTACTCGTAACATTCACTGAATTGCCCCAAAATATTATGCCGTAGGTTAATATTGAGTAAATGTTAGCATAGTATGCATTTAAAGCTACCTCTACCGAAGATACATCAATTAACACTGATAAGGCATAGCAGTGACTTACAATTTTTTTTATTAATTTTTTCTAAATGCAATTTCCAATTAAGATGAGAATCTAACGTCAGTCCTAAGAATTCTGTGCAGTCAATTTCATTAATTTTTGTATTGTCTAATGTTATGTTAAGATTAAGCGGTTCTCTTTTATAGTTTTTCAGCTGTAATATACTCGTTTTTTGTGTGTTAACTTTTAAATTTAGTGAACTCAGCCAGCACGTCAATTTTTGTAATGTCAAACATATATTAGATTGATATTCATCAAGGCTTGAATCGTCATTTTTTACAAATAAAATAGTTGCATCATCGGCAAACATTACACACAGGTCTCTGGCAATATCAGGGAGTTCATTGATGTATATCAAGAACAATAATGGTCCCAAAATACTCCCTTGCGGTACACCCATAATAACATTCTGAGACCTTGATTCGACAATCTGCAGGGACTTTGTATCTTTGTTTAAATATGTCAGCTTTGTTTTCTGAAACCTATTATTTAAATAAGACTCTAATAGTTGCAAAGCAATGACACTTCAGTCAGTCGGCCATGATTCGAGTGGTAAATACCACTTAGGACTTTTGGGTGGTGGATTGACCACAATTCACCAGTTAGCTGATGCTGTCACTGTTTGTACCCAAGACCAGATCTCACTTTAGTTCGTTTTCACTGTTCTATGCTCCCGGGAATCCTACACGGCTTGACAAATGAAATTTCGTTTAATTTCATATAACATGTCGACTAAAATAGGTCAATAGTCACTTAACTTGAAACTTTTAATGTCATTCTATCCCCTTTTTAATCAAATCGAATGGAGAGGAAACAGACGATTTTAATTAACTTTTAGAGTGCCTAGAATTCGAATCATAGTCTTTCTCTAAATGAATGAAATCCCTGACTTTTTATCTCACTTCAAACACTTGATTGACACCACATAAGTTACTAGTGCTATAGCTAAAATGCTTACAAAACTAGTATTACAAACTAGTATTATTTACATTGCAACATAGACAATATTGTATGGAAATTAAATTTATTTGCTCTAAATAGCGTTATTACAAATTTGTTTTTATGTTCGATAAGTAGTTTAACCTATTTTGCCATATAATTACAGCATACAAATTTAAACAGTTTCAAGGAATATGTAAAAGAAAAATAAAATCAATGTCAAAACTATGTCAGCGGATAAAATCGTAATGAATAATAATCAAAAGTCATGTCAAATTAATTATAAGGTTGGGTTTTAATGTTTAAAACACAATAAAAAATTAAAACCGACTTCAAAAAACTGAAAAGGATAAAATAATTAAATTTAAGTATTCATTCATCCCCTAGAAACAAATTTTTGGAGTCGGTGCTTCACTTTCTATTGTTTTTGGAAACCACTTAGCACCAACTCCAAAAATATGTTTCTAGGGGATGAATACCTACTTAAATTTAATTATTTTATCCTTTTCAGTTTTTTGAAGTCGGTTTTAATTTTTGTTTAAAATTTTTTTTTCACAATTTTTAGTGGTAACCTTCTACGGTCGAAGCTAGATGGGTGACCGTCAACTTATATTGTTTCCTACTATCGTATCGTTTCACTAAAAAGTCATTTGAAAAGCAAAAATTAGCAATTTCGCATATGTAGACGACTTAATAATTTAAGTTTTTTTAAATTTAAAACCAAAGTACCCAACTGTTTTTGAAAAAATTTTTATGGGACCAAATGTCAGCTATTCCGCATCGAACAAAAAAAGAATCACGTAAATCGGATCAGTAATCTCGGCGTAATCGGTGTACATACATAGAAAAAAAAAAAAAAAAACATACCGGGCGAATTGTGAACCTCCTCGTTTTTGAAGTCGGTTAAGAACATGAATGAATGAAAGAAGTGTAACAAAACAAACCAATGCAATGTCAGTAAAAAAAAAATTTAGTCATTGTTTATGTTTTAAACATACTTCTACCGAGTAAAATGTGTTCACCAATAGCCATTTTCGAAGAATGATTCTAAATTTATTTTATGTGCTTTTTTGATATGAGTCGGTATGTGGTTATCGATTTCTATGCACATTGCATAGCAGTTTTTTTAGAGCGCTTCGGTTTTTGGCAATGTGTCTAAAACTAATCTATCGGGAGTTCTAGGGACACTCATTTTATTTAATTCCTTGTATTCTTTAAATTTATGTAAATTTAGGTTTACAATAGTTCCAATCTAATGAATGCATAGACACGGTAGTGGTAGTACATTAAGGTGCTTGAAGTAAGGCCTACATGAGATTTCCGATCAGATGGCAATGAAGACACATATAGGAAGGAGATAAGATGCTTTAGGGCGTGATAACCGATATTCACACGGGTCGAGTCACGGGTGACCAATGGTCTAATATGTACTTTTTCAAAAGAGGCGTGAAAAAGCACCTTTCGGGCCGGCAAGGTGGAGGCGGCTAGAGCAGTGTCTAAACTTCACTAGCTGTTTTCGCATATGGATTTTTCTTACCGCTTCACATCAGGTGGTGTTGAGTCATTTGTCGTGCTTTGTATTAAAAAAAAACTTTGTAGTTTAATATTTTCTTTACCTTAATTTAATTAATTTCAAAAATATATCTTTTCAATGAGATACATAACCACAAATAAACGATTTTCGGAGTTTTCCTTTACTTTTGCTGTGAGACCTAACTTTTATTGGTGAGTGGCAATGTTTTTGTTTACTAAGAAGGTTCACTTTTACAGATAAAAATAACCGTAGTCCTAAGTATTTGATATTAATTTCAACTTGATATCTCCATGCGCTCCCTAGAAAAGGGTCTTGACAGACAGACAGACGGAGAACACAATGATCTTGTTAGGGATTATGTCTTCCTTTTGACTTAGGAACACCTGAAAAACAGATTCGTTGCCCACGTTAAGCTTCAAGTGATGAAAGCACGTATATATATGTTATTTTTAATTTTGACCTTATAATAATAATAAATTCTTTATTTCTGATTACGTATTCCAAATTTTGTTAGTAACAATGTTTCATACAGCCTATGTTAGTAATATTATCAAATTCAAATTATAAATTAATTATTCCATATAAAAAAAGCGTCAAAAGGATTTTAAAGGGTTGGCAACGCGCAAGTGATTCCCCTGGTGTTGCAAGCGTCCATAGGTTATGGCAACCGCTTACCATCAGGTGGGCCGTATGCTTGATTGCCACCAAAACTTGGGATTCTTTGTGTTTCCTTCTCCCTTTAACATGGGTTCTTTCAAAAGAGGTGTGTAAAGGCACCTTATGGGCCGGCAAGGTGGAGGCGGCTAGAATAGTATGTTCAAGCTGCACTAGCTGTCTTCGTATATTATCATGGACTCTTCTTACCGCTTCGGATACCTATTGAAACGCATAACGTTTTTTGGCATAAACTGACAATTCATAATATTACTGGCCATAATAGTCACTTGCCATAAGCCATTATAGCATAACTTCATGACGCATAATATCATATGGCTAAAACCTGTAAGGCATAATCATAGAAAGGCATAATTTTGATAAGCACAAGTAATGAAAGGCATAATTTTTGTTGGCTATAATATTCAAAAGACATACATAACATTCAAAAAGCATATATTTAATAAGAATAACCTTCACGTCAGGTGGTGTCGAGTGATTACATTATCTAGAATCGGAAAAATTAATTCAGTTCCCGCCCCAAGATAAGAACCCACTCGATTAGATAGATGAAATTCCCTTTTTAGGATATTAATTTTCTCCTCATCATCAAAATAATATTGCTTGGTACTACTTTGTTTCGTCTCTCTCAAGTCAAGAGCTCATAAGAGCTCACTCATAAGAGACACAAGAAAAGATAATTAAATGATCAAGGAATTTAGTTACGCTCATTATTGCACAAACACGATTTCGGTTATCTGCGGGGCGGAGCGGTGAGGAACCACGTAGACATTTCCTCCACTGTCAGCCGAATCGTGAAAGGTCACGGGTTCGTCTCCAGCCTCAGTACATGATTTTGGTGTTTAATAATCATTTGTACAAAAAAATGGCATTTTTATTCTTAATTATTAAAATATATTTATAAATGTGTGATGTGTGTGGTTGTTTGTGTGTGTGTGTTAGTATTGTTTTTATTGTTTTCTTTTTCCACACCCTTACTGTTAACCGTAAAACATCAAAAGTTATATGCTCAGTAAACGCTACGGAACCTTGAAGTTGACAACAAATTATCAAAAGGTCAATGTGGTCAATGTCTCACATACCTATTTTGGTTCCTGTACGCTGTCATTTATCATACGCCACTCATTTTTAACTGGTTAGGTTACATAAATTTAAGCGAAGAGAGTACACATAATTCACCCGTATTCACAAACGACACTATGAGGTTTCACAGTGCCCGCGGACGCAGGGTGCCAAATTCCTATTCATAAACAATACTTGAGTGATGATCGGCACTGTGCGTTTGTCATAATGAACACTTAGCTAAGGGAGCTTGATAGCTATATTAATCAACGCATAGTGTCGAGCTCACCCAAGAGAATGTAATCACTACGGAGTTTATGATAAAAAGCAAATAAACAATAAAATTGAAATGTCAGTCAGTGAAGTGAACTACGTAACACTAATGAACCAATCACAGAGCTATATTCAACGCTATGCGTCCGCATAGTAAAGATTCGTTTGAGTATTGTTTGTGAATTGAAAGGCTTGACATAGTGAACCCACTGAGAAATGCCTTACTTCGCTTAGTATTGCTCCTTCACTTACATAAGTATCGTTTGTGAATACGGGTGATAGAAACAAATGCTAATAGCGGTTTCACTTGCGTTTTATACGCGCGTATAAGCTCGTTTTTGGAAGTGCATGTAGGCGCGTATAGGCGCGCCTTTTGGCACACGCTCACTCGTAGGAGCGTTGACGCGCTTTTAAGCTCGTATAAGTCCGGTTTGATTGAAGCGCGTAATGTAGCGCGCGTGTAAGCGCGTATGCTGAAACGACCGTATACGCGCAGAAAAATACGCTAATCTGAAACCTAATTGCTGCTCCTCGACACAAAAAAATGTTCTTAATTTTTGATTTCAACATTATTATAAATTTTATGAAAAACAAAAAAAACTTTTGTTTATAAATGTTTTTCTAGTTTAGATATATTTTAATTACAAAAAAATGTAATGACAAACACCCATCGCTCCGTACGCCCCGCTCAACGCTGACGTTTTCCAGATTACAAACAGAAGGAAAAGCTCAGACAATGATTACCTAAATGAATTTATCTCAATTAGAAGATGTCTTTCGGCTAAAATGATAATCTGAATTAGGAGTAAATTCAAAACTGTAATAATATAATGTATTTTTTTCAAAACTGTAATAAGCCAAAAGTAAACATCACTAAAAGGGGGAAATATTGATAATAATATATATCATAAATATTAAAAATATACTAAATTAACAGATATACATTCATGACTCGTGAACAAATGCTCGTACTCATCATACAAACATATTCTCATTAAAAATAAGAGCAAATGAACAAATCATCATCATCATCATCACCAGCCAAAATTTTTCCCCCTGCTGGGCACAGGCCTTCCTACATGGCAGAAACACATGAGGAGTTTGGGCCATAACACCACCACGCTGGCCCAATGCGGGTTGGTGGGTTAAAGCGGTTGCAGTAACAACCGGGACCAACGGTTTAACGTGCCTTCCGAAGCAAGGAGGAGCTCAAGATAATAAATTTCATTGACCCATCCCGGGACCGACCATGGCGAAAGTTGCTTTGTTTTCGTGATAGAAACCAGAGCGCCCAAACCACTACGCCACCGAGCTCCTCAAAAATGAACGAATGGATCAAAAAAAAATCAAAATAAAACTAAAATCCATTTACCTCTACTTGATGATTAACTGTATTTATTGGTAAAATCACTTGATATTGCAGGTGCATTGTCATCCTGAGGACTAAAATGAAAATGCCGTCCACGCCCATTAATAACACTGGCTACCTTTCCCTTCAATCCGAAATACAGCGAACTGCTTCACGGTTGAATTAAGACAAACTTCAGTTGTTTATTTCAATGCTAATTAATTTAATCAATGCTTAAAAGTATTTATGTTGATAATAAACAATAAATTAAACGGTGTAAAGTACGGGGAAATTATTCAAATCTTATATTTATGAGGTTTAAGGTCGATTCCCACATATCAGACATGCCTCAGTTCCGGCACAGATCCGGCACAGATCCGGCACAGTTCCGTATCAGTTGCGTCAGTGATTCAATTCACACATGTCAGTGCCCGCTCAGTTCACGGAGCTTCAGTGAAAACGTGTCCGTCGTCAATCGTGATTGTATTTCGTATCCATATACTTTGCATGAGATAAATCATCTCTAAATAGAGATAAAACTCTATTTTCACGAACCAATTCTATTAATCGGTCGTCCTCTATTTTGTTTTTGTTGATGTCGGCGTCCGAGATCCGTCAGTGATCTGTCCGTGATCGGTCCGTCCGACAAAAAATATCGTTGTCGACGATACCTTCCGTGCCGGAACCACGCCGGAACGGACACTGAGAGCACTGAGCCGTCACTGAACGGACAAGTGGAGATACGTTCATAGATAATGTATGAAATAATATTTCGCACTGATACGGAACTGTGCCGGATCTGTGCCGGAACTGAGGCTTGTCTGATATGTGTGAATAGACCTTTAAGATACGCTATTTTAATACAAAGATTTTTTCACCCTAGTTTGTTCTACCAAAAATTGAGATTAATCATCATTATCATTACCCCTCAGTACGGTCAGAAATAAAATTCAATTAACGATTTGATTATCATTTCGTATACCGATATGTCGTTGTGAAAAGGTTTAAATTCTAACCAATCTAGTGGTTGAGATCACTTAATTCAGACCTAGAATTCCAGGGTTCATTGCCCGTGGTAGGACTTTTCTAAGTCCGCCTGGCTAGCTACCACCATCTTACATAAGTCTGCCGCCATAACAATAATGTTAACAGCATTGTTGTGTTCCGACAGATAGTTGGAGGTAAGATAGCCAGTTCCTCTGTGGTTGAGGAATCCGGGTGTAGCTCGCTTCCTTCTTCGGCCTCATCGTCACTGACCATCCGTTGAGATAAGCTAACCCGTTAAGAATAAAAAAGTGTTCATTGACTTCTTATTCTGACTTTACCTCTGCTAGCTAAGCGATAATATGTTTTAACTGTAGTAATTTTGTCCTCAGCGGCAGTCGTGGTGGCCTTCTTCGTATGCTGGGCCCCGTTCCACTTCCAGCGACTCTTCTTCATATACGGCACCAGCTCGAAGCATTACCACACCATCAACAAGCACCTGTTCAGCGTCGCTGGAGCCTTCTACTATGTTTCGGCGACCGTCAACCCGATATTGTACAACCTTATGAGCCACAGGTGAGATTGCGTCATTAACCTGCTTGACTACATTTATAGGATCTTCTTCAATATCACCATAGTCTACGTGTCTGCCTCTATCACTGTGATATGATATTACTGGTAAGATTACGTGACTAGAAGTTTCTAGAAGCACTGCGACATTAACAAACACTCTTTAGTAGCCGATGAAGCATTCTACTATATCTCAATGGTTTTCAACCTGATATTGGGATCTTATTGTAATCTTTATGCGCTTTATGTGGGATCAGGATTTTAAATTTCGAATCGTAATCGTATCGTTCACGCACGTTTAAAATTTCAAACAAAAGCCAGACAAAAGCTAACCTACTACTCGATACGATGGCGATACGAAATTTAAAAGTATTCCTGCTAGAGGTACAGGTCATCTTCTCTATCACTCCGATATCATATAACTGCTAAAATGACGTCACTAGAACTTTCCAGAAGCATTGCAAAATTGACAAACACGTCTTTGCCGTCGATCGCAGCTAAATAACACTAGCTTTGTAGTGTTGTGTTCCAGAACCCACAAACCAACGGTAATAGTTTTTTATACTCGTATCATTGAGGAAACACTGGCGTACTGGTTAGGCATGTAAGGTTAGTAAGCTCCCTTCAGAATGTTAATAGGAAGCGTTATCTTCGATCACATAACATACAGCTAGGCGGATCTCAGTTTTTGTAAAACTGAAAACTTTCACTATTCGCCAGATTAATGAAAGTTTTCTTTTATGCTGTGATTATAAAATTACTGAAACAGACAAAACTGTATGGTTATTATGTCTTATGGGGTCTTACTATAATTTGACAGTAACAAAATATATGTTTTTACATATTGACACACTCACACCTATTAACCAGACCAAATTAAGCATCATTAAGACCTTGTGTTATGGATATTAGATAACGGTGAAATTTTGATAATATTAAGTACCGGCTGTATGTTTAACTCGTGAACAAATGCTCCTACTCATCATACAAACATTTGCCCCAACAGCCCCCTGATCGAGTAGTATGTAGGGGGAGTGTAAGGGGTACAGACTGTTCGACCAGCCGATCGTCAACATAACGACAATGTAAAGACATACAAAAAGTGTATACTTTTACGCGTATTTGTACAGCATAGAAGACAACTTCCTCTGGTTCTAACACAAAATTTTCAACTAATGGCTGTTTCCTTCGACTAAGGAAGGTGGTGGTCCCCTATCCACCTACATTTAGTTTTGATTATATATTGATAATTATAATCTAAACTAAAATAATTACTTCTCATCCAGCTACCTCGATACATAAAATTGATTATCGCTTTTGTTCCACTGTTAATAGCATTTTCGGAATAATTACTCGAGGGTTCGTTGCAAAACCGTCTTTATAGGTTCGTGTTGACGGGCACTGTGTTCACTGGCTGCTCTATAGCAACCATCGCCTCACATCGTATCGCTAGTTCGTTCTAGCTAAATGAGACAAGTGAGGTTATCACGATATACAACTGCTGATTAGCTAAGCCAATAATTTTATTTGTAAAATACGAATATACACTTTTTGCAATATTGATGCTACATTTACACAAGGGCACCCAAAATTTGCATGCTTAAAGATCAATTTCATTTATGCATAGCTCATTAACGACAAATTGTGGAGTGTCTCCTCACTGTCAAACTAGGTATAAATGTTATGTATTGGCAAATGTCGCATTAACGAACATAGCTAATCGCATCAAGCTAGTCTATTAAAAAATACAGCTGATCATCCAAAATGGATCTAAAGATTTTAGTGTAACCTTGAAAAACCAAATACGATATTTATGCTCGTTTTCACTAACATTTTCTTAGCGATAAGTGATTTTTATCTGAGTCTATATAAAGCAGATAGAAAGATACAGATGCCGTTAAGAGTCACCTGATCCTAAGGAATGGTCAGTAAAAACGGACATTATTGACAATATGATCTTTGATTGTTTGTGTGAAGTTCAAAATGCAAGTATTGGTTTTTACCTCTAGGGCCATTACCTCTTTTATTGGATTTTGTGCAGTACGATTGTATCCAATGTTAGCCACTTCACATTATTTATTCTAGAATATAGCATAAAGTGACAAACTGTCAGTCGTAACACTTCACTTGAAGGTGGCAGTAGCCAAAAATCGACCAAAACTACAAATGGACACGGTGGCTAAATCTCCTCAAAGTTTCGATTGAAAACGTGGCAAGCGAAATGAAATTGGGTAGGATTCGCCATTGATTCGGGCTCGTCTTTGTTAATCAATCTTAAAGACTAACAGCTTAATTAATATTTAAGTTAAGCAATTTAAAGTAAGGGCTAAAATAAATCATTAGTAAATTTCAAACCTTTCCTCATTATCTTCTCCTTTCTTTAATTGTAACGTTATATTTGCAGCATTCGGGTGTAAAGTTTCAACATCATTATTTCCGTCTTACTTGATTAATAATTTAAATCGTAATAACAAATTCTGATGGTGAAAAGTCAACCTCAAAATCAATATACCTAAGCTTTTTATATGAGACATATTAGGTTGGGGAAAAAGTCTTTTCCCATTATAGTATGTATGAACTTGTAATAAAATCACTTTGGCTGTACAATTTGTATCTGGCTGGTTTTGGTATCCTTAAAAGTTTAGATTTTAAAAAAGATAATTCCAAATTCAAATTAGGAAAATGTGTGTTTTTCATTCGTTTTTTGTACTGTTAAGATGAGTGAATCTAATGAAGAAATTCGATACATTATAAATTTTACTACAAAAAAAGTAAAAATGCAACGCAAGCCGCGAAAAAAAATGCGATCTTTATGGACCTAGTGCAGTGTCTGTGAGAGTAGCACAAATTTGGTTTAAGCGTTTTCAATCCGGAAATTTTGATGTCAAAGATGCACGTCGCTTTGGTCGCCATATTACGGATAAAATTGATGTCATTTTTGTAAAACTGGAGCAAGATCGGCATATCAGTAGTTACGACGTAGCTGAAGAACTGGGAATTGACCACAAAACAGTTTTGGCGCATTTAAAAAAAAATGGGTACACAAAAAAGCTCGATATTTGGGTCCCCACGAGCTCACTGAAAGAAACCTAATGAACCGTGTACTAATTTGTGATTCTTTATTACGACGTAATGAAACCGAACCATTTTTGAAGAAGCTGATAACTGGTGATGAAAAGTGGATCACGTACGACAAGAACGTGCGAAAAAGGTCGTGGTCAATGGCCGGTCAGGCTTCACAGACTGTGACGAAACCCGGGTTAACTCGCAACAAGGTGATGCTGTGTGTGTGGTGGGATTGGAAGGGCATTATTTATTATGAGCTGTTACCACCAGACAGGACCATCGATTCCGAACTCTACTGCGAACAACTGATGAGATTAAAGCAAGAAGTTGAGAGAAAGCGGCCAGAATTAATCAACAGAAGGCGTGTGGTTTTTCATCATGATAACGCTAGACCTCACACATCTTTAGCCACTCAGCAAAAATTAAGTGAGTTTGGCTGGGAGGTGTTAATGCATCCGCCTTATAGTCCTGACCTTGCACCTCCAGATTTCCACCTGTTTCGCTCTCTTCAGAATTCTCTAGGCAGTGTCAGGTTAACATCACGAGAGGACTGCCAAAACCACTTGTCGCGGTATTTTGATCAGAAATCCCAAAATTTCTAGAGCAATGGGATCATGTCCCTACCTACAAGATGGCAAAAAGTTATCGAACAAAATGGTACCTACATACTTTAGTTAAATGTAAATAAACTATATTAAAAAATATTATGAATTTTCTTAAAAAATGCGACGAAACTTTTACCCCAACCTATTTTATAAGATATATAAGAAGATATATATAAAACTAAAAAAGTCTTCAGGGACGTAGATTTGAGAGTTCATTGAGGAAATTACTCGTCAGCAAGGCTTACTATTCACTAAAGGAATATTAAGACGAAAAATTGACATTGTAGTGTATGTGGTACCTGCCTATTGTTACCTACTGACATTGAATAATTGTGTAAATTGATGTTGATATTTTTAATTTTGTTGTTTGTATACCTATTTTTATATTATTATATTTACCTATTTTTATAATTTTTATATTTTAATTTGTATTCGATAATTTTATAGTGACATTTAACATTAAATTTTATAGCGACATTTAACTTTAATTTAATTTCAAATGAAAAATGTGTTGCAGTGCCTGACTAGGCTCCATAATGATACCTAAGTGTTATTTAAGATCTAAATGTAAACATTATGTGATGCAATAAACGAATATGAATATGATAACGCATTTACTTACTAAGATAACGCATATGGACCTACCCTGGATGGATATACGCATATGGACCTACCCTGGATGGATATACCCTCTGGACTCACAATATATTTCTTTTAAATATTTTTCGTACAATTTTATGTCTAGCGGACAGGCCACCTGGTGGTGAGTGGCTACCGTTGCGGATAGACACCTTGACTCCTGCCGTAACCAGGAAAAGGTCACTTGATATTGCAGGTGCGTTGTTATCCTAAGGCCTAAGATGCCCAGATTCCATGCCCAGTAATTACTCTGGCTGCCATTACCACCTTGTAAGTAAGCTTGGAAATTCGACAACCTTATTCAAGTTAAATTTAAGTAGCTGCACTGCCTACTTATTCACGAATGTCCAAAACATTCTTATCTAGGAAATTCTATGCCTGTCACAATTTTTACGCGATGCGTCAAAGTAAGACGGGATGTGACATTTCGAATCGGACTCGTGATTCTAAAATTATGAATATGGGTGCTGGCCAGTGACCTAAAAAGATAATTAATATATATAAAAAAACTGTTTTTTTCAGACAGCGTGAGCCCATAAATTCTTAATAACATCATTGCAATATAATTAATTAAGCTAAATTAAATGTCATTACTCAAAAGTATTTAAAATTAAAACCAATTAAACCAAGTTACGTCAACAGTGGAAAATAATAACTTAACCCATATAGACCTACCGTACCTTATTTGGTACAGTAACTTTGTAAAAATATTTTGACATAACCACAAAATAATCACTTTTTGTTTAAGTCGTGACTATAAGACCAAAGTGTTCGTTTTATGTTAGAAATGTTACAAATACGTTTGCGCTAGTGTTTTCAGTTATATAAGTGCAGATTTCTGGAAAAAAGAAATAAAATATTTGCCGTGCCTTTAAAAAGGCAATTTCTATGTTATTTATTATAAATTCAGTTAATTTCTAGTATTGTTCTAAAGGCTAGAGTATTACAGCTGTGATGGCTGCAAAAAAACTCACTTAAGTTATTTTTGTAAGATATACTCAATTCTTATGTAAAGGTGTACCGTATAGGGTACAGTAGGTCTACACATGAGCAAAAGATCCGATAAACAAGTTCGATGTATACATCCGATTGTGTGATTTATTGTTTTAGATTCTTATGACGGTAGATGATATTGTAAGAGTTCTAGGAGAAGACAAGAAGTTCAACAGTCATGGTGATATTTTTTACCTCCACCTGAGTGAAGAAGTTGCAGTGAGCATAAATAATTTGCCTCCAAGTACGCTTCGATAATTAGATACCCTCGGTTAGTTTTCCAAGCAAACTTAGAATACAAACTCTTTTGTATCTGTAGAAGAGCAAACAACTAAAGACTGATCAGGGAAATTTTCGTAAGCGTCTCATGAAGTACTGTTGGAAGAAACGGGACTTACTACCCATACCTACTGCTTTGCAACCTCTTTGTCATAATTCAACTTGAGTAAAATCCAATAGACCATTCTATTGGAGGTTCCTCAAATTTCTTTGTTCTTTTCTAATACAAGTATTTGAGACGTTAACAACTAAACAAATAGATAGTTGTTAGCTCGAAACAATCTTCCCGCTGGCGGTTAGATTGAAGGAATGAAATGCTTAGTTGTAATTTTGTTAGTCGGTGCAACTGTCAGGTGAGTAGAAGAAGAATGTACTGAGGAAATGCTCCAGATATAAGAAACAGTTCGATAATTGGAGCTTTGTCAAGACAATATCCGTATCACCATCTGTACCATCTTATTCAATAATAGAATAAAAATATGGGTGGATTCGATTCATCAAACCCAAATATAAGTACACTACGAACTTTTGTTGAACAAAAAAGTGGTACATGCCTCTGATTCTCCATTCCATTGACATATCTGCACCAAATACTTGTTTGCTCTATAGACATAATGGTGGGAATATGGACTTACTAAATTTTCGGAGTGGTATTGCTAAATAAATTTTTGACGCCAATGAAATACATGAAAGCCAGGTCTTGGCAGTTCATCATCTATATCTCTTGACTTTCAATGATGCCAAAGATCACTAAACAGTAAAAAGGGTCAAGGTATAGATAATTTCACAACCAATTGATGTAATTAGTGTAACATTGGTGTCCATGTGGAAAGATTAATTATGTATCACACGAAAAAGTTAGTAAAAGTCATACTCTCTACTACTGTCTACATCTTTTTCGTCAGATGTCGCTTCTGTGAGTTACAAGTGTTTATCGCGACCCTCTCAGTCTTATTTTAAAATCACTTTAATATTGTGTGAGTTTTTTACCTCTTCTGTGTTTTTGTGTTCCTCAACACTTCTGTGAACCCATCGAATGTTATCTCGGTGCTTTGCAGCGTTATAGTGCTATATTTTACATTGCAAATTCCTCTGTGAACGTCGTGTTATAGTCAACCTACCCTCAATCCATCGCACATTTTACAGCTCTCAGTGACCGTCATAGATTAAAGTGCTCGTAATTCCATATTCATCTTTCAATGCTGTCAGCTCTGCTGCGGCGAGCGCCATCTATCATCGCATGCTGACATTATTCACTACTAGTGCTGCGCGTGATTGCATCCAACAACTGGCGGCGTAAAGTTAATAACACCCAACATCTCGTTCCTGCATACTCCGATAGAGGTCACTACTGGCTTATTCCGCGATGAATTGCAATGCTTGTATGAAGTTACTTGAAGCTAATAGTTTTTTACACTGTCGCCTTTGTAAACATGATTACCATTATAAATGCTTAAATATAAAGAGTAGCGAATTCGTTACATTGACTGAGGAATTCCTTATGTCCTGGGTCTGCCCTGGCTGTACAAATGTTACTAGACGTAAAATTAGTTGCAACACACCAGTCCCACGCAGTCAAATACCTGTTGTTGATGACTCCATGAACATGTCCTATAACTTAGACACAATCAAACCCGACTGTATGAACGCTCCGCATAGTCAGCCTACCACTTCTCAGACGTCGTCTGAGCTATTGACAATGGAGAAAATTGGAAAATTAATGGATGAAAAACTTGACTCTTTTCTCTCATACTACATGGGCAGCCTACGCTCCTCTTTAAAATCAGATATGGACACTATGATTCGCGAACATATTGATGTGGTTAAACAGGATTTTACCGCCACAACCGATTTCCTGGCTGATGAACAGCGTGATCTCAAAATTAAAATTGAAGAACAAAAAACTATTATTAAGAATTTGGAAAGTGCGAATTGTATGATAACACAGCAGTTAAGTAAAATGGAATCAAAACTGTCTATAATGGACAGCGTATCTCGTAGTTTAAATATAGAAATTCATGCTGTGCCTGAAAATAAGAGCGAAAACCTACCGACACTTTTCCGCAAGCTATGTCATGTCGTCGGGGCAGATATAGAGGATTCATCGGTCGGTGCATGCCGTAGAATAAACAAAATGGACTCTAAGTCTTCCCGTCCTCGCAACATCCTGGTCACTCTAGCGTCCTCGCGTCAACGTGACATTATAATTTCAGCCGTACACCGGTACAACAAGAGCCACCCTGATGCCCTGCTAGACTCTGAACTCTTAGGGGTGCCGGGCACCGCCCGCAGAATTTATGTTGCCGAGCATCTGTCACCGTCAATGAAGATGTTGTACTCTGACACACGCCGTTTTGCTGCAAATAATAATTTTAAGTATGTTTGGGTGCGGTACGGAAAAATCTACGTTCGTAAGGACGATTCTACTAGTGCAGTTAATGTGAAAAATTCAGAATCTTTAATTAAGTTATCTACATCAACACAAAAATAGTATTGTTAAACCTGCCTATAAATTAGTTATTACGTTGCCTTATATATTTTATATTATAGTACCTACTTATATTCGAATTTATTTATAGTATCTCAGTATTTTTTGTAATTATGGAAATTTTATATCAAAATGTCAATAGAATTAGGACAAAATTACATGATATAAATTTAAATATTTTAAATAGTAATTATGATATCATTTGTTTAGTGGAAACTAACTTGAATAGTGATGTATCAGACTGTAAGATTTTTGATTCTAGATACTTGGTGTTTTGTAGAGACAGAAAAACCTCTAAAAATAAAAAAAAGGATGGTGGCGGTGTTGCCATTGCTGTTAAAAAAAAATTAAAAGTCATTCGACAACATTCTTGGGAAACTGATTTGGAGGATATTTGGATTACGATTACTGACTCATCATCTAGATTCAATTTGAATATATGTCTAACTTATTTACCTTCTTATATTAGCGCAGATGATTTATCTAATTATTTTCATGCATGTCAAAATATAATTATTGAATCAGATGTCAATAATCAATTTATCTGTATTGGAGATTACAACACCCCTGTCTTAAATTGGATGACAACACCTGGCTGCACCTATCTGACTCCTTCCTCTCCTACTGACCGTAGATCTAGCCTATTATTAGAGATGATGACTTCATGTGGTCTTTACCAATTTAACAGTATATTTAATAAGAACAATCGCTGCTTGGATTTGGTTTTCAGCACATTTGATGATGTGACTGTTAATGAGTGTGCCCCGTTGAGTAGGCTGGACTCCCACCATCCTGCATTGTCCGTTCTAATACCTCTATCTGTTAACTTGAAGGGAGTCTTACCAAAACCAACTAAACGGCTCAACTACAAAAAATGTTATTTCATTAAAGTAAAATCGGAACTTTCACAAGTCCCTTGGTCAAATTTACTATCTTCTTCGGATATTAATAAAGACACAAAAACCTTCTATGATACCCTACTCGAAATTATTACCAGGTATACACCTTATTCTCACAAAAATAAAGATCAATATCCCATTTGGTTCAACTCAGGTTTAAAGCGTTGTATTTCTGAAAAACTTAAATATCACAAATTATATAAAAAGTACAAAAATCCACGTGACTATGATGTTTTTTCCTTGCTTCGGGCCCGTAGTAAAAGATTGATGTCTCTATGCTATGATAATTATATTGATTCTACCGAGTCCGAACTTTGTAAAAATGCTAAGCCCTTTTGGCCCTATGTAAATAGTAAACGGGACAAGGGTACCTCAATGCCATCTGTTTTGAAGTATAATAATACCGAAGCCTCTGACCACAAAGGAATATGTGAACTCTTTTCGTGTTACTTTGGTTCAGTCTTTGAACCACAGAATGACACTCTAAATCCAGCTAACTCCCTTGTCAACTCTTCCATAATCAGTTCTCTAGCTACTGTCTCAATCTCTGTTGACGATGTCAAAAAACATATTAAAAAACTCGATTCCACCAAGGGTGCTGGGCCTGACACTATTCCACCTTTCTTTATTAAGCAGTGTGCAGACGAAATTGGTGTCCCTCTTTGCATACTTTTTAATCAATCACTTAGGTTAGGTATTTTTCCTGATTATTGGAAGACAGCTTACATGATCCCCATTTTCAAAAACGGTAACAAATCTGACTGCGCGAACTACAGACCTATTAGTATCCTATCATGTTCTGCCAAATTATTCGAGTCTATTGTTTCTGAGTCAATTTACTTTCATGTTAAACCTATGTTGTCATCCAACCAACATGGTTTTGTTAAAAATAAATCAACTATCACCAATCTGTTAGAGTATAAGAGTTATTTATGTGGCGCTTTCGCTAAAAATACGCAAGTGGACTCCATTTATACTGATTTCTCCAGGGCTTTCGACAAGGTCGACCATTTTCTGCTATGTCGGAAGCTTTGTGGCATGGGTGTGCATGGATCCTTGCTCCGATGGGTAGAATCATACTTAAATCGAAGAAGCCAGTTGGTAGCTTACAAAGGGGAATTATCTGATCCGGTTTCAGTCACATCCGGGGTCCCACAAGGATCCATACTGGGACCGTTATTCTTTATTATATTTATTAATGACCTTGTTCAGAGACTAAAGTGTCCTAACTTACTTTATGCTGATGATTTAAAAATTTTCTCCGAAATAAGAACTGTTAATGATGCAATCAATTTACAGCATGATCTTGAATCAGTGGCTGGATGGTGTGTTGACAATAATATGTTCTTAAACACCAACAAATGTTTCGTATTATCTTTCACTAGGAAAATTAACAAATTTCGTTATGACTATACACTCAATGGGCAAAAGCTAAATCGACAGGATAGTGCTAGGGATTTGGGCATTTTATTTGATGACAAATTGACTTTTCGTGGTCACTATAACCATATTCATGATAAGGGTTCCAAAATGTTAGGATTCATCCTCCGAAATACTAAACACTTTAAAAAGGCACACAGTCTTACATATTTGTATAATTCTCTTGTTCGTAGTGTTTTAGAGTACGGTGCCGTTATCTGGTCCCCTTTTTATGCTGTTCATACCGACCACATAGAGAGTATTCAACGAAAGTTCCTAAGAAGCCTTTCATTTCGCCAAGGGCTATATCGCAAATTAAATTCTTACACGGATAGGCTTAATAAATTTCATATGATAACGTTGGAAACCAGACGTAAGCGCTTCGAACTAGTTTATTTTCATAAAATTCTTCACTCTATAATTGATTCCCCGTCTCTGTTGGCTTCAATCAACTTCATAATCAGTTACAGGTCTCGAGACCGCAACCCTAAATTATTTTCACTTCAAGTGTACCGTAATAATACATCTTATTACAATCCTGTGGTACGCATGTGCCGTCTATACAATGATCTGATTCGAGTACATCATGATATTGATGTCGTAAATCCAAGTCAGAATACCTTTAGGAGGTGTATTCATAATATACTAAAATAATAATATTAATAACTACTTAGTACTATATTAGTTAGCTGACATATATTATGTGTTTGTTTTGTGTATGTATGTATATATGTGTATATATATATATGGGTATATGTGTGTATTTTATGTAAAAAAATGTAAAAAAAAAACGTAGATTAGATTCCTTTAGATTGTTCTTGATAGGGTCAAAATAAAAATAAAAATACATAATTGTAATACATTATTACTTTTATAGTCATAGAAAAATCTGTATAAGTTTAGGATGCATGTTTTTGGAGTACAGTTCAGAACTTGTATTTTTGTAATATCTCAGTGTGCTTTTATAACTGTAATCTGTTATGTGTCTAATAAATAAAATAAAAAATAAAAATAAAATACTTGAAAATACAGTAGGATTATATGCATGCTAAAAATACAAGATTTTTAGCATGCATATAATCCTACTGTACCCTATATGGTACGGCCCCCCAGAGCCCCCCTCGTTTATTAATATTTTTTAAAATATTTTTTTATTAATTTTTAGGACTCCTTAGAAAAGTTTTTCTTAAACAATCACAATTTTTTAATAAAAATAATTATCGGTCCAAATGGGTTAATAGTTACCTACATCGATCGCACAAAGAACATTACAATGAAATTGAATTGAAATAATAATTAAATTGGCCTTACTTAATAAAATAAAATATTAATAAGAATTACAATAAACTATGAAAATACTGTGCAATGTGGGACCCGGGAGTAACTGATATGAGAAACAACTGTTCCAGTTTGATGATAGTATAATACTAAAGAACTACGCTAATTATATTCTATAGGTACCATAAATCTTTAAGTAACTTAATATGAGGAGACGCGGCATGCACTCCAATATCTGTCTTGTTTAGTTAGCCGAACAAACTATTAGAAACATTCATTTTATTTCAAAACAGCAACTAAGTAGGTAACTTATCAAAGTTATCCACAATGGCCAACGTCTACAAATCGCTCGCAGATTTTCGGCGACACTTTCATTTCTGGAGGCAATTCCCTCAATTGCCCGAAAGAGATGGATTTCTTTATCCATCTTAAAAGACCTTTGTTATTTTGTCATTCTGGTGATTTTCTGCAATATAATATACGAGTTATCTAACCGCCTCTGTAGTCCAGTGTTTGGGATCACCTTCCTCAGATCTAGATGTCGAAGGTTCAACTCCCCGTGGGGGCAGAAATTCACTTTTGATCTCGTTGGTGGTAGACCTTTTTCTAAGTTGAGATGACCGGCTGGCCGAGTGGTCTGTACCCTTTGCTATGCTGGCTGCTCGCTCAGGTGACCCGGGTTCGAATCCCGGTAGGGGCAAATTTTGTATGATGAGTACGAGCATTTAGTCACGAGTCATGGATGTTTATATGTTTATTTAGTATAATGAATAAGCAAAAAATGCATAAGGCAAATAATGCATTTATTAAACGTGCATGTAGTTTATTTAATGACAATAGGAACCTTGCTGGGGAAGATGTATTTCATAGTTCCATTACTCTATATTTAAATCTTAATCTTAATATTCCTTAGCAATCTGCTAATTATTTGATTTAGTGACACTGTTCGTTTGAGTGATCGAGTGAGTGAGAGGATGAGTGCGGAAATTTGAGTTGGGTTTTTTTTGCGATAGTTGTTTCTATTCATCGTACAAAACCTTTTATTGAAAACTTTAGAAATATTCCTAACTATTGAGTTGTGAAAGTTGTATAAAATGTAAGGTATTTTGCTGTGTAGTAAGTCAATATTGGTTAATATAAACAATAAGTAAAACTATTGAAACTATAAGTCTATTAAGTAATCATGAAATATAAAACTTTAAACTTAATGATGCTTACTTTGGGCTAAATAGTAGGTGTAGGTGTATCAATATTATTATTATTATTAAGTTCACCTGGCTAGCTAACACCGAAGCAATGTTATGATGTGTTGTATTATGGAGGTAAGATGCCAGTTCCTTTATGGTTAAAGAATCCGGGTGTATGTCGCTTACATCTTCGGCCTCAGATCACTTATCATCAGGTGCGATGAAAGCCGAGATCGAGCTAGCTTTATAGTGAATTGTGCATTATATACCGCGTATGTATTTTGAACAATCTTATCTTACTATGGGGTCAAGACTAAGTCACAGTGGACTTCGACCCATTGGGATCTTTTGCGACACAGGTAGAATATACGCAGGGACTTCCCTGCGTATATTCTTCCTGTGTCCAGAATATAGTTGCCATTAGCCTTACTATATCTTTAGGCAGTAAGAGCCTGTACTCTTCTGGTTTTGGATATGCCACTCCCAGAAGGCTCATTTTGGTTCGAGCCAGGGCATCACAATGATACAAGAGATGCGTCATTGATTCCTGACATTCACCACATGCTCGACAAAATTGTGTTGCGAAGTGTTGCATTTTGTGCAGCATGTGGTTAGTGGCGAAATGCCTTGTGGGCGCCCAATTAAGAAGCGAGCTTGTGTTCTACCGTTTGTATATATGTATTTGCTCCATCCTTCTACCTCCTCTCCTAGGAAGGGTTTGGAGTGTTTTGATCCCGGTATGCCATTTAGCCTTATTTTGATTTTGAGCTATTATGATGTTCTTAATTTTTGATTTTAACATTTAATGAAAAAAACTAAAAAAAAAAAAACAAAAAAAAACAAAAAAAAAAACAAAAAAAAAATCAATCAAAAAAAAATCAATCAATCAAATCAATCAATCTGAAAAATTACTCAGTAAAATAATTTGAAACGAGAAAAAACTGAGCTCAGTTGGCTAGAGCAGTCGCCCGGATTGCGAAAGGTCGCGGGTTTGATTCCCACCTCAGGATGTGAAATTTTTCTAGTTTTATATTATTTTAATTACTATTAGGATGTTAATAAATTTAGGTAGGTAATAAGTAGGTACCTAATATAGCCCCAAATAGTTATCATTATTGCCATAATACAACTAATGCTTGAAAAGATCACGTATCTTTAATTCCGTTTCAAATATTGCTCTAAAACGCCATACCTGTAATGTGAGTCATGTGACCGATGTGTCGTCGTCTGCTACCAAACGGTGGTATAGTACTTTTATTTCACGAAGCAACGCGCACTTTACTCGTTGTGGGTTTGTTGGGTTTATTACTATTTGGTTACAACTTGTAACCAAATAGTTTTGAGCAACAGTAATAAATAATTGCTAACAGGCCCGTAAACCATCAAAATCAAAAGCTTACGTCATGATATTAAAAATATGAGCATTAGAAAAAAAAACTTAGGAACACTTGTTTACTAAACAATGAAAACAAGTCATTTTAGTAGCAACACAGACGGAGATTTGTGAAAAACTTCTAAATTTTGAAATGCTTAAGTTGCACAAAAGTACTTCTACTACCAAGAAACATTGTCAGATCAAAGCAGAAAATGCTATCCGACATTATATATGTTACAGTCATAACCGGTCAAAACCACTTTAAACTGAAAAACACAGACAGAAGTAGTTTTCGATGCTCTTAATCAAAAATAATTCCGAGTAGGAATTGTCGATTTACCTCTTTCTCGAAGTTGGATTTAGTGTCCGAGGTAAACATACTCGTCAACAACTAGAGATTTCTTCTTTTTAGGGTATCTCTGCGATGTGCGATGTCAATGTATATAAAGGTAAATTACAAATCCCTAACATTATTGTTCTACCAGTAACATATTTAGATCTAGATAAATCGTCATGTCACATGTATTAGGAGCGTAATGTGCGCGTCAGCCCAACGAATTATAACGTTACGGGACAATTAAATGGGCAACAAATGAGACATCACTGTAGCTGTATTATTATTTATGTTTATCCCCGCTAACATCATAAATTACAGTATGTTTGCTATTGTTTCAGCTTGGATGATAAGTGGGATACATATTAACATCAGAGTCAAAGACTCATCCATGTACATAGGATTGTCACATGATACGATTACACTTATAATTACATATAAAATTGCATCTTAATTTATAGAAAGTTCAGAATTTGTAACATAATTATGGCGTACATGGGACTCGCAGCGACTTATTGATAAAATATTTTCTTTGTTTTTTTTTAACAGCCTAATAAATATTTAATCTAGAAAAAAACAAGTGATTTTCCCTTGTTATTGCAGGTGTCTATAGGCGGCGGTAGCCGCTTACCATCAGGTGGGCCCTCAGCTTGTTTGTCATCTAGTTGTATAAAAAAAGTGAATATAATAGGTTGCTGGCATTCCTGAACAGGACATAAACTTTATCTACTAGCTTAGACATTTTCCTAAAATCTAATTTTAATTAGTAACCACTATCGCTATTCACTGTTGTGAAAAAGAATGTCAAATGTTACTTACTTTCCAAAGTATTCAATGTAAGAGAGATTTCTCCGATAAATTCCTTCGAAAGTCGAATGACCGAATGAAGAAGCAATCATACTACAGGGTTTTTCCGATAATGATAGATTCTTCAATTCCAAGTCTTGTCGCGAAACTACATGTCTAGTATCTTCTTTGACTGAACAGATTGTATGAATGCCCCTTCTATGCCCTTCAGAAGTAATATGTTACTTTTTAAGGGGCATGTTAGGCTTCTGTAGGGCACTATCATCACTCCTTATCATCATCAGTCTATATACGCCCCACTGCTGGGTACATGCCTTCCTACATGGGAGAAACACATGAGGAGTTCATAGCCTCTGAGTGGCGATGATTGCCCCAAGCGTACCAAGTAAAAAAACAAAGTTAACTCTAGTTTATATCAGCACCTGTATATGTTTATCCGTCCTTTTGTCATCATCATCATTTTAACCGCCTCTGTGGTCTAGTGGTTGAGACCTGTGGTCTAGTGGTTGAGACCTGTGGACTAGTGGTTGAAACCTGTGGTCTAGTGGTTGAGACCTGTGGTCTAGTGGTTGAGACCTGTGGTCTAGTGGTTGAAACCTGTAGTCTAGTGGTTGAGACCTGTGGTCTAGTGGTTGAGACCTCAGATCTAGGGGTCCGGGGTTAGATTCCTGTAGGGGCATAATTTTTCCGCTCGGTTCGGTTGGTGGTAGGGCTTTTCTAAGTCCGCCTGGCTAGTTACCACCATCTTACCGATATCTGGCGCCATAATAATAATAATGTTAACAACATGGTTCGTTCCGGCAGTTAGAGGTAAGGTCCAGTTGTAACTCGCTTTCATCGTCTGCCTATCTTTACTTAACATCAGGTGATATGAAGACCAAGAGTTACCCCGTTAAGAAAAAAAAACATCACCATCATCATCGTTGGAGGAACGGAACAACTTACCGAAGGTTAAACTGACCCTAATTTTATTTTGCAGGTCATATAGTTCTAACGTAACTTAATCAATTGAATTTGGTTTCGTTATGTAAGTATATTATTTGTTAGGACTTAGGTCTGTTAAATAAAATTGGCTAAGTTATGTTAGAACTGCGAACTGAAAAATAAAATGTTATCAAATTAATAGTGGGCGAGTTGTGCCCTCCATCGTTGCAGCCTATGATGTCCGCTGCTGAACAAAGACTTGCTCCTACAATTTCCAAACGGACTGAAACCACAACTTGCGTTCATTATTATGAAAAGTTAGGACAACAACGGAACTAATTTCTTCTTGATCACGAAACTTGACTAGCCACAAACCAATTATTAGTTATTCAATTTGTGTTATCTTCTATTTATAAGTTACTGTGATAAATATAACTTAGCCACTCGTTTATAAGTTTTCCTCTTCTGAGAAGGTCGATTGTAATGATTATTATACCTTTAATTTCAATTTCAATTTCAACTTTATTGCTTTTCTACAATGGTATTAAGGTCTAAATAAAATATTTTGTCTGTACATCATGGACCCTGTCGGGCACAGCAATTAGAAGGGAGGAGGATATTGTGTCATTGAATTTATTACTTTTCAAATTACTATCTTTTATTCTTCTAATATTGTTAACTAATTTATGTCATTATTTATTTTATTAATCGTTTATTATATTTTGTTATGTTTATTAATATGTTACTAATATTATTATAATTTACCTATATTATATTTAACACAATTTGGCTGTCCCAAAGAGAAAAAAAAATGAATCAATTTATAGTTATTATAATATAAATATTGTGCAATTTTATAATTAAATTAAATGATTGATTACCTAATTTCATGTCAATTATATAGATTTTTAAATGCGTTTAATTTGTTAGCTCTAAATTGTCATCAAAGTAATCTTGTAGTGTATAGTAGCTTTTTAATATAAGTACAGTCTTCAATTTTTTGTAAAATTTATTATCATTTGCTATTGCTTTAAGCGCACTTGGTAGTTTGTTAAATATTCTTACAGCCATTACTAACGGGCTACTAGAGTGAAACTTTAATTTCGAAGTGGGCAACATTAACCTTGTTTTAGTTTTTTGACGCAAGGCGTACTTTGTTGGCAAGTCCTGTCTACTAGCAAAAAAATATGGATACTTCTTTACAAATTTACAATATATACATGCATGGGATAGTTAAGGATAGTTTATTTAATTACTAGAATTTTTAAGCCATTGCGATTTGGGACATGTCATAAATTTAGTAATTAAATTGTACTTTAGCACAATTTAGTTTTGGGGAGCAGCTGTGTACACTAGCTAAGCGAGTTCCAAAGTACTGTTATAAAGTTATACTTGAAAACTTACTTTTGTATTTTCTCAGTAGATTAAAAATTGGAGACGACATTTATTAAAACCTATTTTTTAAAATACGCTTTTCGGCTTTTACTACCTTTAACGATTACGACAGCAAGGCCATTTCAAACTCTATCTGAGCCTAGCCTACAAAATTCTTTCAATTGTATTCTTTTGACCATATTTTTCTATAATACAGTGTTTGGATTAAAAGTGTAAGGTAGCTATTGTAAATACTGGGCATGGAAGGCATTTCATCTTACCAAGTGATGGTTTCCTTGTTATTCCAGGTGTCTATATGCAACTGTAACCATTTAGTTCTGTGAAAATTGAAATGAGATACTTTATTTTTGGTTTCTTTTTGGCAGGTACAGAATCGCCTTCAAGGAAACGCTGTGCTGTAGCAAGTCCAGAAGTAAACAAATAAAATGCAGGGAGCATTCCAGCATCAGAGAGACAACAGTTAACCACACATCTGAAGGCGGTCACCTCGTCAGAGTCAGGTCCAGGAGCCAAGAGAGAAGGAACCGAATAGACCATAAAGTCTTCAGAAGATGTAGCTACTATGGAACTGAAACCACGAACCTCTGCAGCGAAAAATGGAAGGACTATTACAAAGACGGTAGAAAAGCCCTTCTCAGGAGCGACGGGACCAGCAACAACTCTTCCCCATCCAACAATAATGAGTCGAACCAGGTAATATTTAACGATAAAGAGGATTTTGAAGCTATAGAAAATGATGACAGCAATATCAATATTAATATATCAATACATTTGCGCAAGTGAGCTGTCATGACATTTTTTTAAAAGCACAAGTAACAGTAAAAGATGTCTATATTTTATAATGACAAATCAATATTTTTTGAACTCTAACCGAATTCTGGATTGTTCTTGCTGGATTCGCGCATCTTTGCATCTAAGATTTAACTCTAAGTGTACAGAAATTTGCTAAATAAGTAGATTTTGCGAAGTTGGTTAATCTATTTAAATCCTGTTCCTTGAATCTTGGTAGGTTTATGTTTACACAAGATTTTTTGATGACGAATTAACTGCTATGACGATTTTACCTTATCAACGATTCTATTTCATAAGGGAAAAAGAGACTTGATACCTTGAAAAAGGTCAGAAGAAGAGTAAACTCTTTAAAAGTCGAAGCAAGGACGTTTTCGTGTTTAATTCAATTTCATTTTTAATAATTCATCTCGACTTAACTTCATTTCATAACCAAATCCCATGAAAATTGAAAAATATCTTTTGTTATTCCTCAGATTTCAAGCCACCAGCTGGCTAGCGCTTAATTTGTGAAGAAATTTAACATAATTTTACTTAGGTGTAAGAATTTATTATTGAATCGAACAAAGAATACTTATATCTTTAAATGTAATTAGATAAGTTTTTGAAGTAATATTAAATATGACATTTATTTCATAAATAAACTGTAAGTTGTTTCCCAAAAAATAAAAATATGTGACGTATTTTGAGAATAAATATTTCACACTAAGTATGATATATTATTATCAATTATTTTGTAAACATTATTAAAATGTCAAGTTGTAAATAAATTTGTCGTGTCGAAAGCTGGTTTCATTTCAAAAATAATTTAACAACAAACCACGTAAATATTCAGTTTGTATGTAGGAGGTAATCTCCGAATGTACCCATCCAATTTCAAAAAATCCTTCAACAATATTTAGGACGTAGGCGGGCTAAAGCTGTGGGCATAACTAATGGTTAATAAGCAGACATGAGTGCCCTGAGTACGAATATTCAAATATTTTTTCATTACGGTTGCCATCAAAAATAGAACAGCAGAGTGACGTAAGCAGAAAAGACTCGATTAACTTTTTTCAGAACAGCTGCCTAATTATGTAATGCAATGGATGCCATCTAAAATTAATTACAAATCCATTGCTATTTTAGAATAATATCATTGTTATACCCAATATTATAGCGCAACAAAGGATACGTAATAAACTTAAATTAAAGCAAGCTCATTATGAGGCTATTGAACGATGAATTGGATCATCAGACGTGTATTTTTATTAATTCTAGTTTTTAGGGGACAGCAAGGGAAAACGAGGAAAAGTTAGTAGGTGGTTGGCCCGTATGTTGGGTATGTACCACCGCCTTTCTTATTTCAGCCGTGAAACAGTTCGCTGTGTTTCGGATTGAAGGGAAAGGTAGCCAGTGTAATTACTGGGCATAGACGGCATTCCATCTTAGACTTCAGGATTACAACGCACCTGCAATATCAAGTGATTTTTCCTTGTTATTGCAGGCAGTGGCGTAGCTATGGGGGGGCGGCCCGCCCCGGGTGTCACCTATTTTGGGGTGACACCCAAACCCGACTATGAACATCAGTTATAGTTCCTCCTATAAAAAATCGTAAAATTGTGGCAGATAGCATAACCGCCACTAATAAAATAATCTAGGTAACTACAATAATTATGTAGATTCCTACTTGCCTAGTAAGTTTTTCTTCATTCAGGACCATTGTATTGTAAAGGGTTTTAATTAGTTTTCACAGTGAGCTCTAGCGATAGTCCACTTATATTTATTGATAGTCCACTATCGATAGCCTATCGATAGTTTCGCAACACTAGTGAGCTCAAATACATGCCACAAGCACAAGCTTAATAAATTGATATTTTAAAAAATATCTAGTGTGCACATTGTCAGTCGATCGGGGATTCCCCCAAAATTTGCTATACCAAAATTTACTGACCTTTAAGATGAGGTGTCAGGAACAGAACTCCTCTTAGAGATACCAAGATTGAGTAGACATTTAAAAGCGGCTAATATTACTGTTACTAATTGGGTGACTCTGGACTTTTTGAAATTCATTGTGGAATGGGATTTTACAGAATCGCTTCCTCTATTTATTTATAACTATATGTGTATCAGTTACTTCATGTGAGAGGAGTTTCAGCAAATTAAAATTAATAAAAAAATACTTGCGGTCTATAATGACTGAAACTAGATAAAAAAATCTTGGTATTTTAACGATAGAACATGAAACAACACAAAATATAAATTTTGAAGACGTGATTTCGGAGTTTGCATGTGTCAAAGCAAGAAGGAAGTGTTTGTTTCACATAGGTAATATATACAAATATTTGTAATACTCGTATTTTAATAAAACGTAAATTATTATTACTTTTTTTAAATTGTTTCACATAGGTAATATATACAAATATTTGTAATACTCGTATTTGATAAAACGTAAATTATTATTACTTTTTTTTAATTTAACAGATTTGATTAAGTTTTGGGGTGATACCTACAAAATCCGCCCCGGGTGCCACCCATGCTAGCTACGCCACTGTGCAGGTGTCTATAGGCGGCGGTAACCGCTTACCATCAGGTGGGCCGACAGCTTGTTTGTCATCTAGTTGTATAAAAAAGGTATAATAATAAATTACATTTAAAACATCAACATTGGTAGATTATATCTTATATTTTCAAGAGTAGGTATACATTTTTAAAATAAAACCACTTAAACATCTAATTAACTGCGAGTTAAATCAGTAAAGTGGTTTTATTTCAGAGCAATGTTGTAACACAGAAAAGAAGAAGTTATGAGCGAAGTTATTATAAAACAATTAAATCTTGAGCCAAATTTGATAAAGAATGAATGTGGGTACATACCTAAACAAATCACTGTTCTTTTTACTATGAGTGATGAGCAAGAATGGTAGCGTGTGAAAGGGACAAACATATACAAATGGATTTGACTTTGACATTTGGTTTGTTTACACTTATTCTTTATCGAGTTAGACTCAAGTATATTCACTACTTACGTTCACACGAGGCTAAAATATCAAACAAAAGCCAGACAAAAGCTAACGTAACTATTTGATACGATGGCGATTAGAAATATAAAAGTGTTCTTGATAGAGGTACAGATCTCAAATCCATAAAAAAAAAACTAATAATTCACAACAGAGTTTTAATTTGACATCGATTGAAACTCACATTAGGGTTCCAGTCCTTGGCAATAAGAAGTAGATGTGTTATTTCGCATCGTGTTACTTTCGAGTTGGACACATTTGACAAACCTGTTAATTCTGCAAGACTCACCCCTCACGAGTTGAGAAAGTTAACTAATAAAAACAATATGGCTGCCTTTAAGACGTTTTTGATTTGTTTGCTACTTAGAAATTGGTAGCCTGGAGTCTTGATGGGTAAAACACGTCTGCAATTTGAATGTTTTTCTATATAACATTTAAAAAGGTTAACATGGAATCCGACGAATTTGGAGTCTGACGAACTTAGAATCCGACCAGCTTGGAATCCGGAGAACAAGGAACCAATCAATTTAAAGATATTTTATAAATGCCTCTGTGGTCTAGAGGTTCGGGGCTCGAATCATCATTGACAGAAATGTTCCGCACATTTTCATTTTTTTTGGTTGGTGGTAGGGCTTTTTGTAAGTCCGCCTTGCTAGCTACCTCCATGTCTTTAATAGCATTATTGAGTTCCGGCAGTTGAAGGAAAGATAGCCTCCCCATCTTTGATCTTATCATTACTAACTACTCAGGTAAGATGAATTCCAGGAGTTACCCCGTTAGGAACAATAAAAAAAATTGGCCAAGAGTGTGTCGGCCTTACGTTAAGGGTTCCACAGCACGTCGTTTGTGACCTGATATTTCTTTAAGGCTAAGGTCTACTGGAAAAAATGTGGCCACAATTACAGATGAAGAAAGAAAACAATGAAAAAATTATATGCTCCAGGCGGGAATCGAACCCGCGTCTCCCGATGTCCGAACGCGATTACATACGCCACCAGAGCACTAGGTATAACCTGCTAATTTCAAAAAGCCTGCTAGTCATGTCAGACATCTATAGATGTCATTAGAGATCTAAAGATGTCTAACATGAAAAAACAAGTTTGCTATTTCTCGAACGAGTCTTTGCGATTTGGCCATTTTGCGAATAAAGTCCCTTTGGGAATCAGGCATTTTATCTCCTTTAATTCCATACTCGGGTGCCATTACGCGAATTATATTATATTATTTTGTTCAAAGAAGGTTTTCTTTTCTCGAGCTAATTGCTCGGTATTTCTAAGCCCCCACCCCGAGACCTTCAGGGAAAGGGTGGCTCAGATGCCCCAGTGACAAAAACTGTATCTCCTAAAACTTTACTGACTATAGTGACAGAGTGAATGGCTGCTTGTTTTTGTATGATGTTAATGTTGATGTGTGAGTTTAATTTATTGCAATATCTTGAAAGACTTTTTGCTATGACGCCTGTTGAACCTACTACAATGGGTAGTAGGTTATATTATATTATATTATATTATATTATATTATATTTGAGAAATTGAAAAACTTAGCAAATATCATGCATTAAAAACAGAAATCACCCGATTATGGAAAACATCCACTCAAGTCATACCCATTGTAGTAGGTTCAACAGGCGTCATAGCAAAAAGTCTTTCAAGATATTGCAATAAATTAAACTCACACATCAACATTAACATCATACAAAAACAAGCAGCCATTCACTCTGTCACTATAGTCAGTAAAGTTTTAGGAGATACAGTTTTTGTCACTGGGGCATCTGAGCCACCCTTTCCCTGAAGGTCTCGGGGCGGGGGCTCAGAAATACCGAGCAATTAGCTCGAGAAAAGAAAACCTTCTTTGAACAAAATAATATAATAGGAGTATATAGTTTTAGGAGATACAGTTTTTGTCACTGGGGCATCTGAGCCACCCTTTCCCTGAAGGTCTCGGGGCGGGGGCTCAGAAATACCGAGCAATTAGCTCGAGAAAAGAAAACCTTCTTTGAACAAAATAATATAATATAATATAATATAATATAATATAATATAAAAAAAATTAATATATTATATTATTTTGTTCAAAGAAGGTTTTCTTTTCTCGAGCTAATTGCTCGGTATTTCTGAGCCCCCGCCCCGAGACCTTCAGGGAAAGGGTGGCTCAGATGCCCCAGTGACAAAAACTGTATCTCCTAAAACTTTACTGACTATAGTGACAGAGTGAATGGCTGCTTGTTTTTGTATGATGTTAATGTTGATGTGTGAGTTTAATTTATTGCAATATCTTAAAAGACTTTTAAGACAGACTTTTTTTTTTCTTTTATTATATTATATTATATTATATTATATTATATTATATTATATTATATATCTATAATTATATATAGTTACGATAATCTGTAAGAAAGGTGAGGAGCTCGGTGGCGTAGTGGTTTGAGCGCTCTGTTTTCGATTACGAAAACAAAGCAACTGTCTCCATGGTCAATCCCGGGATGGGTCAATCGTTTTTTTTTATCTCAAGCTCCTCCGTGCTTGCCAGCGTGCAGGTGTCATAGCCCTAACTCCTCATGTATTTCTCCCACGTGGGAATGCCTGTGCCCAGCAGTGGGACGTATATAGGCTGGTGATGATGATGATGATAATATGTCAATTGGTCTTTTTTTTTATACAACTAGATGACAAACAAGCTGACGGCCCACCTGGTGGTAAGCTGTTACCGCCGCCTATAGACACCTGCAATAACAAGGAAAAGCACTTGATATTGCAGGTGCGTTGTCATCCTGAGGCCTAAGATGAAATGCTGTCCATGCCCAGTAATTACACTGGCTACCTTTCCCTTCAATCCGAAACACAGCGAACTGTTTCACGGCTGAAATAAGAAAGGCGGTGGTACCTACCCAGGCGACCCTACAGGAGTTTGTTTGGTGCTTTGAATTTCAGGGAATAAACCCCTTTAGCCCACTTTGAATTCCATATTTCGGAAGTAAGACAAAGAAACTAGTTACTAAATAACCTTGTACATGATATATATATGTATATGAATACCTGTGACAGGTAATAACAGGCCCGTTTAAACCACTAAAGCCTTTCGTTTGAACTAAAATTTTCATGTGATATTGGATTTCGCGGTCACGACGCGTGGTTGAGTGTTACATCCCGCAGGCTGTTTTGCAAAAATGTTTCAAACACTCAAACGAATATCTAAAATTAACACTCACTTTATTCAGGTTCACACATTCTTTTCACACGACAAAGTGGGCACACATGCGTTT
Organism: Nymphula nitidulata; assembly: GCA_947347705.1. Taxonomy (NCBI): domain Eukaryota; kingdom Metazoa; phylum Arthropoda; class Insecta; order Lepidoptera; family Crambidae; genus Nymphula; species Nymphula nitidulata. Next base: position 17,928,861 of record OX374636.1, read on the forward strand.
GATGTATCATGTTTGCTAGAGCTTATTGAGATGGTGTTATGTTGGTAGCTGGAGGACTTTATCTCCAAAGACAGACCGCAGATTTACAATTTTAAGTTGGCCGACTAAATTGCATAATGTACCAATAGACATAGAAAACTGTCACTTATTATCGGATGCACCCAAAATGTTCTGTTCTGTTTTCGTCTTCTTTTTATTAGTAATTAAAATAATATTAAACTAGAAAAATTTCACGTCCTGAGGCGGGAATCGAACCCGCGACCTTTCGCAATCCGGGCGATTGCTCTGACCACTGAGCCACCCAGAACTTGGGATATCCCTGTGAAATTCTTCTAGTCTATCTGTATTTGCGTTTATGAGCTAACCGTCCACCCTACAATGTCCAAATATTCAATTTCAACATCCGAAACGAGTATTTTTACAAATACCTCCGTGATTCGGTTAAGTTGGGGCAGTGCTTTCAAATATTCTTAATTTTTGATTTTAACATTATTATAAATGTTTGAAAAATTACTTAGTAATTAAAATAATATAAAACTAGACAAATTTCACGTCCTGAGGCGGGAATTGAACCCGCGACCTTTCGCAATCCGGGCGACTGCTCTGACCACTGAGCCACCCAGGACTTGGGATATCCCTGTGTAATTCTTCTAGTCTATCTGTATTTTCGTTTATGAGCTAATGTCCACCCTACAATGTCGAAATATTCTATTTCAATATCCGAAACGAGTATTTTTACAAATACCTACGATTCGGTTAAGTTGGGGCAGTGCTTTCAAATATTCTTAATTTTTTATTTTAACATTATTATAAATGTTTGAAAAATTACTTAGTAATTAAAATAATATAAAACTAGAAAAAATTCACGTCCTGAGGCGGGAATCGAATCGGAATTCTTTTTATTAATTTAAGAAGTTGTGCGTTCTTTTTCCGCATATTCCCGCAGACGTCACCACGCTAGCAACACTGTCACCAACTAAGTCGGCTGAGTCTGCGGCCTATGAAAGCACGCAATTTAGTTGTTTGATAGTCGGCCAACTTGAAATTGTAAGTCTGCGGTCTCTGTAAGCTGACAGATTTCTTTTTTAAACAAAGTACGGCAAACGACTGAACACCACCTTGTCGGGTAGAAATTTGATGGCAGACCTACCCGCCGCTGGATACCCACTAAAACTCCCCAGTTACTCCACTGACCTTCGTGAGGGTAGCAATTCCACCAGCCCACCCCCAGGTGACTCAACCCCACCTAATGTGAAGCGGCGAAGAAACACACAGCTCTAGCCTCCTCCACCTTGATGGTCCAAAAGGTCCCTTAAGTCTTCTTTTGAAGGAACCCATGTTATTGGCAGGAGGTAGCATATATGCCGGGAAAGAATTCCAAGTTTTGGAAGTAAAACAAAGAAACGAATTACTCAACTTCTTTGTGCGTCATGTTGAAGTGGAGACAGTGAATTGATGACTTCGAAGACCGCGGCGCGCGTGCTCCTGAGTAGGAAGGGGGAAGGTAGGATAAGGTTAAATAGCTCTTCAGAGCACCCACCGTGATAAATTCTACTGATTTTTGCAGGGTAAGCCACGCGCGAGTAATCTTTAAGGTGCAACGGCGTCTATAGGCTAAGGTAACCGCTCACCAAATGGTTGCTTGCCACCATTGACATTTTATGCCAAAAGGAAAAAAAATACGCGACGATGATATACAACAAAGTTTATCTCTTTCCATCAGTTATTCGCAATGTATCTGCGTTTATTCTTTTTTCTTTAGTTTCCAAACTAGACATCCGTTGCCCGTAGCAAAAAATGCTAAATATTATGTAAAGTAAAGATATTTTAATAAAAAACGGTAATAAAGTTCTTAGGTTCAAACCAGTTTCCGTATTTTAATTGCCCTTGATAATAAACCTTCTTCTAAAGAATTCCATTGCACTCCATTTCGGAAGGAATATTCATCAAGTCAACACTATTAGCGGCACCCAACAAGGGACTCAGAAGGACTTAAATTTAGAACGATTGCAAACAATTTGTACGTTATTGCTGTTGAAGTTTCAAGCCGTCTGTTTCTAGAATAACTAGCTCGTGCCCGCGGCTTCGTCCACATGGCCAATATCTAACATTTTTTTTTTCAGAAATCATCATTACTACATATAAGGTTTCTTACCCTCTCAATTGAATATTCAAACTGACAATGTCCAAAACAAAACAAGAAATTTCTGCGTAAAGCTATAAGCTAATCTCTGGGATGAGAGTATGATTATTTGTAATGCGTGTATGAAAAGATCAAATTAGGAGACAGCCAGAAATGGATAATAACAACGGGTGTTTACAATGAAACACTATACTTGTTTGACGCGCTCCCCTGCGCGCCATGCCATATAAAATTTTCATATGTGATTCTGTTGGGCGATGATTTTGTGCGTTTATAACGCATACTTTATTAAAACAATTACAAATAAAGAAAGACAACGATAAAAAAACGTTGCTATAAAAACGTTAAAAAAAGTAGAAAGCGGTGAAGAAATTGTTAGGTTACAGGTAGTGCTCCAGTGGCGTAGCGGTTATAGCGTCTGGTCGGACCCCAGGATTACAATACATTTACATAATACAATTACATAATACAATTTATTCTTTTTTTATACAACTAGATGACAAACAAGCTGACGGCCCACCTGGTGGTAAGCGGTTACCGCCGCCTATAGACACCTGCAATAACAAGGAAAAGCACTTGATATTGCAGGTGCGTTGTCATCCTGAGGCCTAAGATGAAATGCCGTTCATGTCCAGTAATTACACTGGCTACCTTTCCCTTCAGTCCGAAACACAGCGAACTGTTTCACGGCTGAAATAAGAAAGGCGGTGGTACCTACCCAGGCGACCCTACATATGGGTCTACCACCTAGTCAATTCACACCACCACTACCACCCACCTCGTTTTTCATACCATTCATCGTTTTTTTATTATTTGTTACAATAAAAAGTTTCATAGAAGACTCAACTCTCGCTTATGCATTCGTCGGGGGAACGTTCATCAATAAAAAATTCGGCCAATGTGAAATAAAAAAAACATAATTTCGTTCTCAAATCTCGTTTTTTTTTATATGCTTCAGCCTAAAATAACTATCTTGACCTCACCATACAAACTTCAAGTGAGCGCAGTGGTCTCCTTTACACTGAAATATAAAGCAGTAGTTTATTATTTTACTGTATGTGGTATGAATACAATCCACTCACTATGCGAGCCAAAACTCCTGCCCTAATTTAAAAATGTGGTTTGTAGTTACACCATTACCAGCCCCTAGCACATAAATTCCGTAGATAACTGAGGTTAATAAAAAATCTGATGTGTGTTACCTAAAATGTTGGCATAAAAGGAATTGTATGTGAAAATCTACACTTAAGTGGATTTAAAACTTTAAAAAATCTTATTAATAAAATATATGCATTGTCAAAAAGAAAGAAAAAAGTGAAATAAATGCTTCACTTTACGCCACCCGCAAAGTGCCAGTGTGTGCCAGTGATAACATACGGCTGTAACACATGGTCACTTGCTAAGAGCCTTCTGTACAAGTTTACGGCTACCCAAAGAACTATAGAGCGAACTATGTTAGGTGTTCCCTACGAGATAGCATCTTAGATGAAGGCATCTGTAAGAGAGTCAAAATCACTGGCATAGCTCATAGGATTAAGATCTTCTTGTCCCAAATTCCTTAGTAAGATCTTCTTGTCCCAAATTCCTCAATGCCTCAAGTCGAAAGTATTCGACCAGTGTGTGCCAGTGATAACAGACGGCTGTAACACATGGTCACTTGCTAAGAGCCTTCTGTACAAGTTTACAGCTACCCAAAGAACTATAGAGCGAACTATATTAGGTGTTCCCTACTAGATAGCATCATAAATGAGGGCATCTGTAAGAGAGCCAAAATCACTGACATAGCTCATAGGATTAGCAAGTTGAAGTGTGAAACAGGTCGCTGTGTTTCGGATTGAAGGGAAAGGTAGCCAGTGTAATTACTGGGCATGGTCGGCATTTCATCTTATGCCTCAGGATGACAACGCACCTGCAATACCAAGTGATTTTTTCCTTGTTATTGCAGGTGTATATGCAGTGGTAACCGCTTACCACCAGGTGGGCCGTGGTGGGCTTGTTTGTTATCTAGTTGTATAAAGAAAGAAAAACGGCATGCGAGAATTTAAGATCAACCATACCTCGGATTTAGAAAGATAGATAACAAGTTGGAGGGTTGTATTGAAAAGCTTAGAAAAACATTGAAACCACATTAATTGCATACATCTACATCTATGATACAAAAATATATGTTTTATGTTCTCATGCCTGATCCCCGCCAGGAGCAAAACTTTTTCATCGTTTCCTTACTTCATTTGTAATAGGGTAGTTGACAACTTTTTTTTTATTTCATAAATATGAAGTTTATAACTCATAAAGTAATATTGTAAAAGAAATAGTATGTCTAAGATCAATAGTTTCATAGATATAGTGGTATGTTTGATGTGTTGCGGCGCATCGTCCAAAAACGCTCCATAGAAAATCTACGGAACAGGTGACGTCACGTGTTCCCATATTACTAAGAAATGTATGGGCATACTGACAAAATTTATAATAACTTTGTAGTATGTATGTTTTTATTAATAGTTCTCATAATAATAGTTGTTTTAATTGATGTCAGCAATCTAATATCATTAACATTTTTGATAAATTTTGAAAACAAAATATGACCATTTTTTTAATTTTCAAAACTGTACATGTTCAACAATATTCCATATCTTTTAAGTTTGAATTGTTTTTATGGGTAACAGTAGCGTATATTTTCCGAATTCGTGAAAAATAGCGCCAAATTCTAATTTAGGCAACATCCCAATTGTTTCAATAAGACCATGATTGTTGATCAATGAATTACATTAGTACGCAGGTTTAGTGGAGTTTTTAAAATTCAAATAAAACCACAATGATATTATTACAAACAGTATAACTCGCGCCCAACTAATAGTTCGCTCTGAACACGAGTCGATTCACTGCGCACTATCAAAAAACAAACGGTGGAACCACGCGGTATGGATGGTAGCTGCTGGCAGCTGCGCAATGCAATTTCAGAGCGGACTTAATGTTTGGCTCGAGCTTTACTTCATTAAGCAGAGACTAAAATAACGTACCCAAGATTCACAAGAAAGTCCTGTGCACTACAAAATTTGAATAAAATTACATGAATATTATATTAATAGTGGTTATTTTATATTCGTTTTTAAAATTATTGCATTAAGATTTTTTGAGTGAGTTAATAATTTTAAACCATTTAAAATATGATGTTCACCATCTAATTCGAAAGATTTTAAATGAATTTAATTTCAATTCAGTTTTTCATTGCATTTACCCTAATGTTACATGAGACGGAAAAGTATTAGGCTATCAAATTATACAGAACCCTGTAAGGCACAACTTACTTTCGCGCTGCAATTTAAGCCTTTACACTGGAATCAAAAACACACACTATTATATCCCAAAAAAATTAATTCGTTAGGAAGATATCTTACGAATCTTAAAAGAAATGAAAATCCTTATATTTTTCAAGGTAAAGGTTATTTGGACTCTTCACGCTGTGTCGCTCTCTGGCGGTGACTTTGGAGGAGTCTTCGAGGCATGACGGGGAGAGCGGGCGATCTTGAAAAAAGGTGGATCAGATCGCCGCCCACGGATTATTATTTGATACCAAGCGACGAAAAACTATTAAGAGGTTTTATTCAATGTTTAAGCTAGCGGGAATAAACTAATTTAAATATGAAAGAGAAGAAGTAACTGAGTGTACTCAACATATAGCTTTCAATTACGAAAACAAATCAACTTTCACCAAGGTTGATTGTTGGGCCAATCAATCATTTAATTAATTCTTCCCTAACATAGCATCAAAGCAGTCTCGGCACAACTCCCGCAGTGTCTCAAGAAAGTCTTTAATTCGTGTGTGTTGCCAGTGATGACATACGGAACCGAGACGTGGCCGCTTACAATGGGCCCTATACAAAGGCTCAAAGTCACCCAAAGAGCAACGGAGAGGGCTATGCTTGGTGTTTCTCTGCGTGATCGAATCAGAAATGATGAGATCCACAGGAGAACTAAGGTCGCTGACATAGCCCAAAGAATTGCGAGTCTCAAGTGGCAGTGGGCAGGTCACATTGCGAGGAGGACTGACGGCCGTTGGGGCGGAAAGGTCCTCGAATGGCGGCCGCGTACCGAGAGACGCAGCGTTGGTAGGCCCCCCACAAGGTGGACCGATGATCTGGTAAGGGTCGCGGGAAGCCGTTGGATGAGGGCCGCGCAGGACCGATCGGTTTGGAGATCCTTGGGGAAGGCCTATGCCCAGCAGTGGGCGTCTCTCGGCTGATATGATGATGATGAACATAGCATATAGATACCCCTTTATGTATTGTAATTTTGCATGTTGTGCTTGCATCAAGTAGGGCGCAATCAAGCAAGACTTTGATGTATTTTATTTAAGATTTTATCAAAGATTTTAACCAGCTTTGTGAGCCAAATAAAAAAATCATTTGTAATCTCGAGCTCCTCCGTGCTCCGGAAGGTACGTTAAGCCGTTGGTCCCGGTTGTTCCTGCAACTGCTTTAACCCATCAACCCACTTTAGGCCAGCGTGGTGGTGTTATGGCCCAAACTTCTCGTGTTTCTCCCACGTAGGAAAATACCTGTATCCCAGCAGAGGGGTTGTATAATAATATGTTAACCTCAGGGTAAAGGTCTCAAGGAAACCTTGTCGAAAACCAGCTGTAGTAGACGTCTACTCTTGGTACAGACTTTGATGAATCATTGTCTTCGTCTAAAACCGTTCTCTAATTATAGGCATAATTTTGTTTGTCATAAAATCACATTACGTATTATAATGTTATCGCCTATTGATGTGTTATGCCAAAAACATTATGCTTATTGATGTAGGAAGGAAGTGAAGCACTGAGTCCAAAAATTTATTTTTATTTTTCTTGTTGTGTTTAGAAGTCAGTTTTTGGATAGAAAAATAAGGAAATTGATTCAATAAATACACTCACACCTATAATATCTAGTCCAAAATAAGCACCATTAAGAGCTTGTGTTATGGATTCTAGATGATGCAGAAATAATAATAAAAATATGTACATAAATATTAGAAATATACTAAATAAATCATACAAACATCCATGACTCGTAAACAAAATGCTCGTGCTCACTATAAAAAAATCTGCCCCACCGGGATTTGTAGTTGAGGAATCTGGGTATAGTTCATTTTATCATCGGCCTTAACATCATCGCTTACCATCTGGTTACATAAGGGCCAAGAACCCCGTTAATAATAAGTATATGGGAGTCATGGTGCATAACATGGCCGAGGCGCGGCAGCGCCGTACTGGTGTGGCGTAACGAGTCCAGGCATATTTATACGTCTAGAACGAGAGGACCGCCGTTGTGTCTCGCTCCCACACCGCCCTCGCAGAGCAGCGTAGACAAATGGATGTGCGCACCAACCGACCATCGGCCGGGCACTGAGACGACGAACTTTTTTTTTTTTTTTTTTTTTTTTTTTTTTTTTTTTTTTTTGAATGACTATTCCTGTTGGCCGCAGATGGCCTTTACAGCGTAACCGGGGTTTTTAAGGAGGCGAGAACCTTGGAGGCGAGACGACGAACGAGAGGACTGGACATATTAATACTGTGCGAGTAGGACAGCCTAATTACCTATCTAGCCAACTCTGTCCAACAGTCGTTTAAATATAACACGCCTCTCTCAATAAACATTCATTAATCAGCTGACCATTGTTTTGCTTGCCACACTCTGCCCAAGCCTCCACATCTGGTGACCCCGACGTGATCAAGTCCGCTATACAACAGCAGCTCAAGAAGGACTCTGTGGAGCTCCTACTATAACATGGCAGAGGGACAGCAAGAAAAAAACTTTGCAGAGGCAAACTACGACGTCAGCGCTGTCTCCGTGCAATCAAGACTTCTTCCCTTTTGGCGAGAAATTCCCCGTGCCTGGTTCATCCAGTTCGAAGCCGTAATCGACCCATTGAGGACCTCTGATGACCAGAAGTTCCGGTACCTACTACAACAGTTACAGACGGTTGACCTGCAGCACCTGACCGATATCTTATACAATCCACCTTCCACTGGAAAGTACGAGAAAGTGAAGCAGCGTTTGCTTGAAGCTTATGACAAGTCGGACGTGAAGAACTTCCAGAAACTAATTAGTGGCCTGGAATTGGGAGACCAGAAGCCCTCTCAGCTTTTGAGAAAGATGCGAGAGTTAGCCAGTGGCATGATCACCGAGGAAGGTCTCAAGATCGAGTGGCTGAACCATCTACCCGCACAAGTCCGAGTCGTACTTTCGGTGAAGAAGGAGTCATCGCTGGATACTCTCGCTGCGATGGCTGACAAGATGGTGGAGTATGCGGAAGGTCCCAGCGTCGCTGCAATATCGGTGTCAAGCCCGTCGACGCCAACGACACAAATTGAAGCCCTGGCCAAACAGGTAGAGAAGCTGACACTCGAGATCGCCGAACTGCGACGGGGCCGGCCGCAACGAAGAGACCGTCGCCGTCCATTCAATGCTCGATCCCGATCACGCTCGCAGACGACGCAGCGCACACACACACCTAAGCCTGGAGACGCCGACTGGGAGTGCCGTTACCACTTCCGCTTTGGAGATAAAGCGAGGCGATGCGAGTCACCCTGCTGCAGGAGGAAGAAGACTGCGGAAAACTAAAATCGACATCGACAGTGGCGGACGTCGGTGTCGCACATACTAGTCATCGCCTGTGTGTCTTCGATCGTGACACCCGAGAACGTTTCCTCGTTGACACAGGCGCCGACATCTCAGTTTTAGCCGCCACACATAAAAAAAACAGAAACAGTATTTCAAGCGCCTACAAGTTATACGCAGCAAATAACTCACCAATCAACACGTACGGTGATAAAACTTTGAGGTTGAACTTTGGACTCCGCCGCAGCTTTTTATGGACGTTCGTGGTAGCTGATGTGAAGACATCCATCCTGGGTGCTGATTTCTTGCGACACTTCAAGCTGCTTGTCGATTTGGACAAAAGGAAGCTAGTTGACAAAGTCACCGAGTTATCCGTGGACGCACTGGAAGTCGCAACAACTTCTGAGTCAGTGCACGTCGTTAGCAGCCAACAAGCCTACCACAAGATCCTCATGCAGTACCCTGATGTGCTCCGGCCAATGTCTCTGAAGCAGCCGAGCAAGCATGAGGTCGTTCACCATATTGAAACGACAGGCCCCCCACTCTCCGCTCGTCCGCGCCCCTTACCACCGGATAAGTATCAAGCCGCGAAACAAGAATTCGAACGCATGCTGGAGATGGGCATCTGCAAGCCATCCAAGAGTCCTTGGGCAAGCCCCTTGCACGTCGTGAAGAAGAAAGATGGTGGACTACGAGTGTGTGGTGATTACAGACGGCTTAATGCAGTTACACAGCCTGACCGCTACCCCATACCACGCATACAAGAGTTTACATATCAACTTCACAACAAGAAAGTCTTCTCCAAACTTGATTTAAAAATGGCACACTATTGGATTCCTATCGCCAAGGAAGATGCAGAGAAAACAGCCATCATAACGCCGTTTGGGTTGTTTGAATTTAATTGCATGACGTTCGGACTTCGCAACGCAAGCCAAACATTCCAGCGATTCATGCATCAAGTGCTGAGAGGGATAGATGGATGTTTTTGTTTCATCGACGACATCCTTCTGTGCGGAGAAAATGAAGATAGTCACCAACAACTTCTGCACCAGGTACTTCAGCGTCTGGACCAACACGGTGTCACACTAAATACAGAAAAGTGTGAATTCGGGAAAACGTCAATAAACTTCCTGGGCTACGACGTATCGGCGGACGGCATCAAACCTAGTGAAGATCGCATCAAGGCAATCGCTTCGTACCCCAAGCCGAACACTATCATTGAACTACGACGTTTTCTTGGCATGATAAACTTCTACCGAGACTGCCTACAACGTCAAGCCGAGCTGCAAGTTGAGCTAAATAAGTACCTGCACAACAAAAAGAAGAATGACAAAACATTGATCAACTGGACACCGCAAGCAGAAGAAGCTTTTGAAAAATGCCGGCAAAGCATCTCAAAAGCTACCTTACTCAGCCATCCAGTCGCCGGCAGCGCCCTTGCCATCATGACCGACGCATCTGATCGCAGCCTCGGCGCCGTTATTCAACAGAAAATAGACGGTGCATGGAAACCACTCGCTTTCTTCTCCAAATCGATGAGCGAAACTCAACGCCGCTACAGTGTGTACGACCGCGAACTATTAGCAATGTACACAGCTGTAAAACACTTCCGAAGACTCATTGAAGGCTGTGAAGTAGTCATTTATACAGACCACAAACCACTCGCTTACGCACTCACTAGATGAGCGAGCAACAGTGACACGCCCAGACGAGAACGACAGCTGCATTTTATTAGTCAATTCTGCTCGAAGATCTCATACATTAAGGGAGAGAAGAACGCAGTCGCCGATGCACTATCACGCCTAGATGAGATACAGTGTCCTAACACCATCGACTACAGACAGCTGAGTATCGATCAAGACAAAGACGAAGACCTAAAAAAATTAAAGTCACAGAGCAACTTGAAGTTTGGACAGATAACACTACCTGGTCTAGATCGGCCTATCACGTGCGAGCTATCAACTTCAATACCGCGACCCTATCTTCCAGCGACATACCGTTATGCAGCCTACAAAGCACAACACGAATTATGTCACCCGGGCATCAGAACTACAAGAAAATTGATGACAAGCAAATTTTTCTGGCCGTCCTTAAACAAAGAAGTTGGGCAGTGGACTAAAGCCTGCATAAGTTGTCAGCGTGCTAAAATACATCGACATGTAGCCACACCACTAGAAAAGTTTCCGCCGTCGCAGCGCTTCGAACATTTACACATCGACATAGTTGGCCCGCTACGTTTATCAAATGACTATCGCTACTGTGTCACTATCATCGACCGCTGCACGAAGTGGCCCGAGGCAATTCCGGTGCGTGACGTCACAGCTGAGATCGTCGCGCAAGCATTATATGACACCTGGATAGTAAGATTCGGCTGCCCACTGCGCATCACAACAGACCAGGGACGCCAATTTGAGTCCTCTCTGTTCAACGCGCTCATGAAAAAATTCGGCATCACTAGACTGCGCACCACGGCCTACCATCCACAGTCAAACGGCCAAGTTGAACGGTGGCACCGTACAATGAAAGCCGCGCTCATGGCTCGCGGCGCAACCACGAAGTGGACAGAGGAACTCCCCACCGTGCTACTAGGACTACGGACTGCACTACGGCAAGACAACAACTTCAGTCCAGCCCTCATGACATACGGCACTACACTTCGCGTACCCTCTGATTTCTTTACGCCCCAAGACGCAAGAATAGATGACGCCGAACTAGTGCGCCGTCTCGCTCACACGATGTCGTCACTCACACCCGCCCCGCCCCGCTCACCGTCGACTCAGCGTCCTTTTGTCTACAAGGACTTAGCAACGTGCACACATGTGTTCATTCGCAACGACACAGTCAGACCGCCTCTCACACCACCCTACGATGGCCCGTATGAAGTACTCAAGCGATACGACAAGAACTACAAGATCCAGTTACCACTACGGACTGCAGTTGTGTCACTAGATCGTCTGAAACCTGCTTACATCGTGACAGAAGACATGCATTCCGAGGCCTGCACTTCAAGCACCCAAACATCGGCAGCAACCTACCACTCGACGACGCCTCCCCATGACTCGACCACTGCATCTGCAAATCAACCCTATATTACGAGAAGCGGTCGTGTAGTAAAGAGAACCGTACGCTTCTCTTGAGGGGGAGTGATATGGGAGTCATGGTGCATAACATGGCCGAGGCGCGGCAGCGCCGTACTGGTGTGGCGTAACGAGTCCAGGCATATTTATACGTCTAGAACGAGAGGACCGCCGTTGTGTCTCGCTCCCACACCGCCTCGCAGAGCAGCGTAGACAAATGGATGTGCGCACCAACCGACCATCGGCCGGGCACTGAGACGACGAACGAGAGGACTGGACATATTAATACTGTGCGAGTAGGACAGCCTAATTACCTATCTAGCCAACTCTGTCCAACAGTCGTTTAAATATAACACGCCTCTCTCAATAAACATTCATTAATCAGCTGACCATTGTTTTGCTTGCCACACTCTGCCCAAGCCTCCACAAGTATATAAAAAATTACTCACGCCCGCCATACACATCTGACCTTCGCACTGCGAAAATTATATGATCATCCTTTACTTGAATTACCACCTCTAATAAATATTAATTAATTAGGTACGCATTAAAATGTCAGGTGATGTCATAATTTTAAAAAATATAAAAGGAAAAATTTTAATAACGCCCTGCCTCATTATTCATTATTTAACACCATCTCATTGAAACTTTTCATAAGAGCCCAAACACGCTATATCTGCTGAAAGTTTCTGAAGAATTAAGGATCCCGCAGACTTTTTAATGGTACAAGATCAAAAATTCTTAATTTCCATTTTAAATTATAATAAATGTTTGATAAATTATTTACTTATAAAAAATATCTAAACTAGAAAAATTTCACGTCCTGAGGCGGGGATCGAACCCGCGACCTTTCGAAATCCGGGCGACTGCTCTAACCATCTGAGCTACCCAGGACTTGGGATAACATCTCTTTCATTCTACTTCAGTAAGTAAGCGATAAAAGGACTTTAAGTTAATTTTCAAGTGATAAATACTATTTAGCCCCACCACACTATTGTTATTTGTGTTTGGGGCTAAACAGAATTGTTTGATTTGTCAAGACGCGGAAATTCCCCGGGATCTTATTATGACAATTATTAAATTGGATAGTGTGAATTACAGAATGTACAGCCGGAGGCTCGAAAAAAATCAATTAAATTTAAACTTATTTATTTAATAAAAGAATAACAATTAATAATTAAATCTAACACTAATTGACCCGGTCGATGTTAGATCCAAAGTGAGCCAAATGACGAGGTCAAGAGGCGCGGCGCCGTGGTCACGTTGCACTTTTTTTTTATACAACTATATGACAAACAAGCTGACGGCCCACCTGGTGGTAAGCGGTTACTGCTGCCTATACACACCTGTAATAACAAGGAAAAGCACTTGATATTGCAGGTGCGTTGTCATCCTGAGGCCTAAGATGAAATACCGTCCATGTCCAGTAATTACACTGGCTACCTTTCCCTTCAATCGGAAACACAACGAACTGTTTCACGGCTGAAATAAGAAAGGCGGTGGTACCTACCCAGGCGACCTTACATATGGGTCTACCATCTAGTAAGACTTGCACGAGCTGCGGCGTCAGCGTTTACTTCATGTTGCAATGTTTTATAGGAATTGCCTGTCAGCGATCCCCATAGTGGGCGAATGCGTAATTTGTGTGACTTGCCTCCAGTAGTTTAAAATAGAACCTTGCTTAGAGCGCCATAAATTTTATCATCTTCCTAACCTCAAGGGCTTCAAGGTGTCTCCCCAGGTAAAGGCTTCGTATGTGGATATAAGGTCCAAAATTGCATAAGAGCTGCATTGGGGTTTCTAAGACATCCAAATATAGTTTTGAGTTGCCCTGCCTCTACATTGTATCTACTTTGTACTACTTAACTTTTATAAATAAAATAAATAAATCGAATTTGCAATGAGCAATGCTAGATTTTTCGTGTTTATTGATTAAATTACAAAGAAGTTACACTCTTACCGTGGCTGTGCAGTTATCGGCTTTACACTGAAAATCAAATTTTTATTAGAATTCAAAGAAGTATCTACTACATTTTTTTCAAGTTGATGTACCCCTGTACATCAACTTGAAAAAAATGTAGTAGATGCTTGAGGGACACACCCTTATTAGACACACCCTTGGGACACATGCTTCGGAAGGCAAGTTAAGCAGTTGGTCCCGGTTGTTCCTGCAACCGCTTTAGTCCACCAACCCGCATTGGGCCAGCGTGGTGGTGTTATGGCCCAAGCTTCTCATGTGTTTCTCCCATGTAGGAAGGCCTGTGCCCAGCAGTGGGACGTGTATAAGCTGGTGATGATGATGATGATGAAACTTACTACTGCACTGCACGATGGGTTGCGACACTGTAAATGTTCATCAAGATTAATTTTAAAAGATAAGAACATAGTAATTAAAATATAAAACTAGAAAAAAATCTCAGGGATATCCAAGTCCTGGGTGACTCAGATGGTTAGAGCAGTCGCGCGGATTGCGGAAGGTCGCGGGTTCGATTCCCGCCTTAGGACGTGAAATTTTTCTAGTTTTATATTCTAATTACTAAGTAATTTTTTAATCATTTATAATAATGTTAAAATCAAAAATTAAAAAGATAAGAACGTGCTAAGCTAAAAAAGGCGGCTCTAATTACGGTTTTGTTACTGTCATTTGCGTAACCTGAAGTACACACGACAGCACATCAAGTATTACAGTTGCTATACAAAAGCCGCCTCTATTACATACGGAATAAGCGGTCTCAGTGTCAAACTTTATAGTTATTACTAGCTGACGCCGCAAACGTTGTTTTGCCATTTAAAAAAAAAAGAAAAAATTGTCCAAAAAAAATGAGTAATATCCGATTCTCAGACCTACTGAATATACATATAAAATTCCTAACTATCCCGGCAAACTTTGTTTTGCCATGAAAAAAAAAATTGGCCAAATAAAAATTGATAGTAGCCGATTCTCAGACCTAATGAATACACATGTAAAATTTCATGAAAATCGGTCAAGCCGTTTCGGAGGAGTATGGTATATAAATTTGTGACACAAGAATTTTATATATTTGATGAGGATTTCCCTTTGAACATCTTGTACTCCTTTAAAAATATATGTTTTGTTTTTTTATTGTATATTGTATGCTGTACGTTGTTTGTACTTGTATGTTTGCGCAGGGTTGCGCTTTTGCAAGGCTTCCGCAGAAAACCTGTCTTGGCGCCCATTGATCTTCTAGGCGCCCAGACGTTATTGAGCGGAGACCTTTTTGGTGCATTTAAATGTGTTTTTTTCATATCTGTTGTCATTTATTGTATGTGTAATGCCCTAAATAAACTATTCTCATTCATTCATTCATTCAAACTGTTATGCTTGATGTGCTGTCAACTGTACGTCAAAATGAGATTCAGTCAGTCATCCAAGATCTCTTAGGAACGTGTTTTTCATACGCGAATATCACGCATAAGAGAATAGATTACAAGAATTTTAAATTTGGTCGTAACTGGAGCTTTTACCTTATGATATATCATCAGACGTGTACCAGTCGACAGCACATCAAGCGTAACAGTTTGACCTAGAGACCGTCCTTACTGCGTTCGTAATAGAGGCGGCTTTCGTAGTGCAACTGTTACGCTTGATGTGCTGGCCTCTGTACGTTTTAACAATCTAAAAAAGCACAATATTTGTTTCTCTTAAAATTTAAGCCAACCGAATTCAAATTGACGATTGAACGCCCTTTGAAAATCAAACATAATAATGTGTCTATCAGCTGCGGTTTTCAAATTATCACCATTATAATTTCAACGGAAGACGTTAACTGTTGGACAAAAGCGTAGAAAAAAATAATTGAAATAATATAAAATTACAACATTATATAATAGTAATATATTAAAAACAAATACATAATGGAAATAAAAATTAAAATAAACTTAGGCCTATAAATAAACTAAAATTAACCGAACTTATAAATAAAAAACACCACCTAAATCTACTGAAAATGGAAGTGTACCAATAAGACTGGTCGCATTACCTCGCTGAATTGCGAGGCTTATTCTTTGTGCGAAATACATACCAGCCTTATTGTCACTTAAACTTTCACACAAACGATCTGCAATGTCCCTAAACAGTCGGTGAGCACCTGGACCCCAAGGTCCCAATGTCTCAACTCCAAACGGTTCAAATATGTAATCTTTAGATAAGCCAGCATATTTGCGCCGTTTAAGAGTTTCAGCGGAAGCAGCAGCCGATCCTGGTGTCGACGAGGTACTTGGAAGATGGGACATGGCTAAGGTGTCGACACAAGTAGCGTCCCACACCAAAGACCTACCCATCTTCCAGGGCACAAGAGTCATGCCGTCAGGCCTCTTCCCATCATCGCGCGCTAAACCGTTCGGCTCCAGAGCAGCAGGGGTCCCGGAGGTAGCGAGAGCCCGACGAATGATGTCATTGATTTCAGCATGCCGGGAAAATCGACCTGCACTTCTTGCACAAGAGAGGCCATGGTGACCAAGATCATCAACCAAACTACCACAACGGCAACGGTGTGGGACATTGCAGACGGTTCCTAAACGCAAACAGATAGCAAAACGAAAAGCAGTGCGGTCAAGGAGTGTACCTAAATTAGCCGAAGGCAAAGCTTGTAGCCATAGACCAGATTCCCACTCTCCCACTGCCAAGAGACGGGCTCGATCCGCAGAACTGGTTGACGTATTTAAAAGATTGTTCCGCACCAATTCGCAGAGAGGCCCGTCCCATTGTTTCTGGGAGCAGGGGGAAATAGGAAAGTCAGAGCCAGAGCAAGTCATTGACCAGCTAGATTTGGCCTCGGCCAAGTGGGACACTTCAAAAGTAGTTAAACTATCACTTAAAATTTTGTCAATTAAAGGACGCGTACTATAAATGGAAGATAAAAAGGCCGGAAGAGAAACACTTGAAATTTTCCTTATACCTAAGCCTCCGAAACGTATTGGCAATGATGCTTGAGACCAAGAACGATCGCAAAGATTGATATTCAGAACAGTAGAAAGTGTTTCTTTCATTCTACTGTCCAGTTCCGAAAGAAGGTCAGGAAATTTCCAAAGTTGACAGGAACGAAGAGTATACATAAATTTGGGAACAAAAAGGCAAAAACGGAGAATTATGTAAGCCATGTGAGTGCTAATTTTAAGAAGCCTATGACATAAATCTGTGAAGGTTACAATTTTTTCATTAACAAAAAAGGGAATTGAATCGTCTAAAATAGGTGAACCAAGTAGACGAAGCGATTTTCTATCAACAATTGAAATATTTGGAGCCAAAGAGTTAAATTCCGAAATTATTTCGTCTCGATGTGAACCAGTGATCCTATCTGAAATAAATAACTCACACTTCGAGAAATTCAGATCGAGACCAATAGTATGAAGTTCTTGGATGAGTGTACGCAAATCATCAAGAACTGAATTTGCGCAGCCACCTAAGGTACCATCATCAAGATACCATACGTTTAATTTTGAATTTAGTTTTTGAATGGTAGGGTGAATTGCTAAACTAAAAATGGCAGGTCCGAGGGGATCACCTTGTTGACAGCCTACAACAGAAGAGATCAAATTACCTCTGTATTGTAGGTTTGAAGGTGAACTATAGCACTGCCAAAGGAAACCGTATAAAGAAGGAGTTTTATATAGCACCTGATTCAGCAGAGCAGCCCTGTCTACAGAATTAAAAGCATTTTTAACGTCCACCTTGAGAACAACCTCTCCGCACTCATAGTCCAAGAAAGTACGCAGAGCATGCACAGCAGCCTCACAACCACCCCTCGAGCCAAAACCTAATTGAGTTGGCTGAAAATAATCTGTGAGGCTTTCCTTTACTGCTCTGCAACCTTTTTTTTTGAGAGCGCAGAGGTTGGCCCCATAGAGAACGCTAACAATAGCAGGATTAACATTACCGGTAAGCATAAGGTTAGAAAGTGCAGTCAGCTCCTTCAACAGCAACTCGCCCGCGTCACCGCAGCCAACAGAAGTTAAATCTTTCAAATGTTGTGGCGCGAGGCCATCGAGCCCGCCAGCAGAGCCGCTGCTAAAAGAATTGATCGACAGCCGAATGACGTCGGGAGATACCTGAAGTAAATTATCATTTTTATGTGGTTTATCGGGCAAAATAATGTTTGTAGAATTTGGGTGCTTACTTTTGAGTGAAGACAGAGTGTCGGCAGAATCCGGTGCTATAGAATCGCTTGAAAACAGAAGGCGAGTGGCACCCTTGATGTCACCATCATTGATCTTATTTTCCACAGCTTTGTACAAATTACGATTAAAAATAGAGCGTGAATCAAGAGGATCCTTAAGGGGGAGGCTACTAGATTCACAGTTTTGTTTTATGCGAGAAGTAAGTGATGCACGACATGACGGCTTTTTGGTGGCATGCAAAACACGGTAAGGAAAGGTAAGAAGATGCTCCCAAGCAGATTTTGAATTTTCGGCGACGGTAGCGCGTATCTCTTCAGCGAGTTTTCTCGCAACAGAGATGCGCGCACCGCGGGGAACACGCTTTAGAATTGGAGTAGAAAATTTATATTTAGCAAGATTTTCCGAGAAAGTAGCAGGTGTGATAGTGGGAGCATCATCGTTAGTGAACGGGGCGGAGCAGACAGAAACACTCTGACTCTGAGGTTTATGGCATTTACCATGATGAATGCTTAAGCCTTTCCGCCCCTTAAAAAATCGCGCGCAAAAATTTTTAAGTAACCAAATTTTCAATTTTATAGTCCCAAACAGAGCCGTAACGTAACACTCTACTTATATCTGCTGTAAGTTTCTGAAGAATTGAACATCCCGCAGACTAATTGATGGTACAGGTTCAGCTCAAGGTTAACATGTCTTAGAAATACCAGCGAAGTAACAGTAAAACAAATTTAAAATCAATCGGATCTGAGAAAATTAGTCAGACCCTTTTGTCAAGCAGGAAATGAGCTGATTGTTGAGAACTATCTATCTCGCTCACGTCAGTTTTTAAACCAGAAAAACCGAGTCAAAATTAGTCCATTCGTTTAGTTAGAGGCTACAATGGCACAGAAAGACTCTTGTTTCGTCGAAGGTTAAAAATAGCTATTTAGAAAGAAAGAAAGACAGAAAAAAATTATTCATAACAATTTCAAATAGGAATTATTAACGGGATATTTACCATGTAATTTTATAGTTGTGAGTTCCATAAATTACATGGTAAATATCCCGTAAATAATTCTAATTCAAATGTTAATAACCATGAAAGTATAAAGTGCTATAATTTCAAATAAGTACCAAAAAGGTCTCCGCTCAGCAATATGTCGGTCGCAGCAAAAAACTACTATGCTGGTATTCTGCGAATGCCTTTTATTGGTAGAATAAATAGTTCACGTAGTTCATAGCACTAAGCTCACACACAACTCACAACTAAAATATTGCAACACACAAAAAGTTTTATGGGAGCACATTAGGATCAAGCAATATGAATAGAATAATAAATATAATGTACAAAATATTGTTTTAACTTTACCAATAACATGGGCCTAATTCTGAAGACACACAATAAATCTAAATTTAAGTAAAGTATATCTCTTTCTCGCAATATGTAATAGGAAAAAGATAGCAAGAATTTGATTAGAGCTGTCAACTAAATTTAGATAGATTTCAAAGGAACCATAGAAAATTTTAACGAAATTTTATTTTGTACGGAGGTGCATCCTAAACACGGCATTTTATCAGGTCGAAAATTGAACGCACGTTATATGTCAGCCGTCCTTTTTTTATTCATACTGAGAGAAAAAGATGCACGGAACTTAGATCTAGATTTAGCGTGTGCTCTCCAGAATTAGAGCCAATATCTATTCTGTTTGGTTCGAGGCTAAGTATAGTACTTTTAACAGGGTTGGTAACTATTTGATTGTACAAACTTACGTGAGAGGTACACCGCTCCAATTTGTTGATCTGCAAGTTGCAATAGAATAGTTAGTTAATTTAAAAAATACATGCAACGTGAGCGATAAGTTTATAGTTTTCGGTATGATAAGCCAAAATTTTTATTTAATTGTTACAGTAAGTAACGGCTTTCATCTCATCTGATAGTAGAAGATGAAAGCTACGCCCGGATTCCTCAACCACAGAGGAACTGGCTATCTAACCTCCAACTGTGGAAATATAACAATGGCGGCAGACTCAGGTAAGATTGTGGTAGCTAGCCAGGCGGGCCTAGAAAAAGTCTTACCACTAAACCGAGCAGAGCATTTCAGCCCCCACGGGGAATTGAATGATCTATAGAACAGATGTAGCTGGTTTCAACTACTAGACCACTAAGGCAGTTAATATTTATAACTTCAAGTTCCGCCCACAGCTGGACACTCACACATAACCCAGTGGAGAAGTAATAATCAAGCATTTTTTATTGATAAAAAAAAAATATGGGACCAAATGGCAACTATTCCGCATCGAACAAAAAAGAATCACGTAAATCGGATCAGAATCTGGGCCTAATCGATGGCGATGTTTGTGTGTGATTTGAAAACAAAAAAGAAACATACCAACCGAATTCAGAACCTCCTCATATTTGAAGTCTATTAAAAAAGTTTCTCCCAAGGAGTACGATGACAAATTCACCTATCATGCGCCTAAGTCTTTTATGTTCAGAATTTCAATGATTCTTTGATGTAGCCCATTATTCAGACCCCGTTAGGGTTGTAACTATAGTGTTTTAAAATTATTCAGCTCTAAAAATGTAGAAAAATATGAAGATGTAAATATTATAAGGGATTTTTTATATCCATTAAAGATAATAATAGTTGTTTTGCATACGTTTTTTAAGATACATAAAAGTTAAGCCTATGATACACTTGAAGGATACTAAATATTAGTAAAGTAGGATTGACAACCCTACTCCTAATTATTATTGTTTTAATTACTTCACTTGTTTCATAATCCCACTAAATCTTTATAAAAGACAGCTAAAAAAGGAGGACTTTGAAAGATAAATTAAGGACAAGATGACTGTCTGATTTTTTATTACATTCAGTACAGTAGGCAGCATACAAGTGTAAGCAAAACTCGCTCCTATTTCCACGGCATGAACGGTGTTAAAAATTCGCAACCAGAAAAGGGTTCATTCCCTCTAGTCTAGATAAATACAGCTATCAATTGAATAACATTGTCTTTTCGTAAAGTATCTGTTTCGTTTTATTTTTTGCATTCACAAACCCATAAAAAAATACCTAACGGATAACCTAGAGACCGTATATAAGTCAGCTGTTTCGGTGTGATATAAAGGTGACATTGTTTGAGATAAATAAAATAAGAAGTATTTAGAAACTTTGTACTATTCTATTGGATTCCAAATATAAATTCAAAAAATCGGTTTCTCTCTTTTTCTACCTCTAGCACGAACACTTAAATTTCGAATTGCCATCGTATCGAGTACTTACGTTAGCTTTTGTCTGGCTTTTGTTTGAAATTTTTAACGCGTGCGATTGATTACGATTCGAAACTTAAAAATGCTAGGGGTAGTTTTAAGTTGTCAAATGTAGGAGAAACTGTCGTAGCCGATCTTATCTATACATATAAATAATCAAAGCATTACCTCAATACCGGATGGTGCAGTGCTGTCATTAGGACATAAATTAAAACATGGGCTATATTCAAATGGTTTGCCATCTTCAAAAAGATTTTATTCATTTAATAATTTCATGACATTTGTATGAAATAATATAACATAATCTAACATTACAAAATATAACATATAATCATATAATCTAACATAATATAATATATCTGCATTATTTCATAGAAATGTTATGAAATTAGCAAATGAATATGATTCTTAATTTTTAATTTTAACATTATTATAAAAATGTTTGAAAAATTACTTAGTAATTAAAATATGAAACTAGAAAAATTTCGGACGTTAGCTCATAAACGCAAATACAGATAGACTAGAAGAATTTCACAGGGATATCCCAAGTCCTAGGTGGCTCATTTGGTTAGAGCAGTCGCCCGGATTGCCAAAGGTCGCGGGTTCGATTCCCACCTCAGGTCGTGAAAATTTTTTTTTTCTAGTTTCATATTTTAAAAATGAATATGATGCTTTTGAAAGTGGCAAACCATTTCTATAAACTATGGCAGCCCATTTTTTAATTTACTGTCGTATTGACGGCACCACCCGGTATATCATCTTTTGGGGAAACCACTGATCAAATTGAAGGTCCCAAGTTCAGGGCCGTATCTTGAACATGTGTTTCTTGCTCACCCAGCGAAAGAGGTTATCAGCTATCCTTTTCTATAATGACGTGTGTAAGATTTTTTATTCACTCACCCCGGAAGTACAATTATCACCAGAACACTGAAAAATAAAATAAACCTTTTACAAGAGCGAGGATGCCAGTTCTAATCCAAATCTAAATTTAAGTTAGTGCATCTCTTTCTCTCAATATGAATACAAAAAGGATGGCTGTCATATAATTTGACATTTAGAAACGTGTGTTCAATTGTCGTCCTTATTGAACGTGATAAAATGCAATTTAAAGGAAACACCTCTGTACGTACAGTCGACGGCACATCAAGCGTAACAGTTTGACTTTGAGACCGCACTTACTGCGTTCGTAATAGAGGCGGCTTTAGTAGTGCAATTGCTACACTTGATGTGCTGTCGTCTGTACATACCAACTAAAATTGTCTATAGTTTTAATTTAGTTGACCGCTCAAATCAAATTCTTTTTATCTTTTTCCTATTACATATTGCGAGAAAGAGATATGTACACTGCATCTAAATTTAGATTTAGAGTGTGTCCTCAGAATTTGGCCCACTAAGTTTTTTTCTTTAATCTAACCCTAACTAATATTATAAATGCGAAAGTGACTTTGTTTGTTTGTTACGCTTTCACGCCTAAACAAATGAACTAATTTATATGAAATTTGTTATGTAGATAGTTAAGGACTCTGAAAAGGATATAGTATTCCTTTTGAAGCCATAACCAATATCCACGCGGGTGGAGCCGCGGGCTAGTAATATTATAAATACAAAAGTTTGGATGGATGTTCGTTGCTCAATCACGCCAAAATGGCTGACCGGATCTAGATGAAATTTAGCACAGAGGTAGATTCTAGTTTGAAAAAGCACTACTTTTCATCGTACCAAAATTCCCGCGGACGAATTCGCGGGCAAAAGCTTTAATGCTTAGATCTATGTCATGGCCAGGGAGTAGAAAACCGCTGGCTTAGATATTCCCTACTACATATAACATAGGTTCCTTTAAAGTTGGATTAAATAGGCACCTTCTGGGTAAGCTCGCTACATCGAAGACACTGTTGACTTCATTCAGATCAACCAGATCAAGCCAATAAAAAACAACCCACCCATCTCGGAAATACCTGCAGATGAAGCTAGGCATTTTTGATTGTCTTAATCATTAAAAAAAAAAAAAAATCTAGAAACATTGATAGCAATTTAATATTCGCCTTACAATAATGAAACCTTTTCAAAGTCAGTTAAAATTATTTTCGAACGATATATAAAACTGTAGCAATTTTAAAGTGCAATAAAGAAATTTCTCGTAAAAAGCAATGACGGCATTTAATAGTTCCATTTATATGAAACAAATTATGAAACCAATCATTTAAATTTTCCATTTAATTAACTACGTACCCAGGCATCGCAGTCGGGTCTTACATTCTGAAATCAAAATGCAAAGATATAAAATTATCCAGTTTGATCAGTTTTTGCTTACTATTTATAGATTCCCCTTTTTTTACTTTTCTCCTTTTCTATATGTATAGGGTAGAATTAGGTGATACAGTAATTCTACGTAGAGTAATTCTAATAGAGCGCGGCGGTATATCTCTTCGGAGCTTAGACTGTCGAAGTCACAAGCACCTCAAGCCTAAGACCTGTCGAGAGCAAAGCGGTCGGACCACCAGTAAACTTAAAATTACTCGTGGGCCCACTAGTGGGTCACCGCAGTGGGTCCAGTCCTCATTTGCTTAGGGCTATGCCCAGCAATGGGGCGTATATCGGCTGCTGATGATGATGCAAAATCACCAGGTATTTAAGTTATTTAGGGTAGATACTAATCTAACAAGTATCAGTCGTTGTCATGACACCACTCTGCTCATCAACCAACAGGCAAAATTATAAAACCAAGTTAAATTTCCTCAATTTCAAATTCAGTCTTCGCTTAAAACTTAGTCTATAAACGTCTCATTTTTAGGGTTCCGTACCCAAAGGGTAAAACGGACCCTATTACTAAGACACCGCTGTCCGTCTGTCCGTCCGTTTGTCACCCTGCTTTATCTCATGAACCATGACAATTAGACTGTTGAAATTTTCAAAGATGATGTATTTCTGTTGCTGCTATATCAACAAATACTAATAAACAGAATAAAATAAATATATAAGGGGGCTCCCATACAACAATCGTGATTTTTTTGCTTGATTTTGCTCGATTTTGATAGTGGCAACAGGCAGACGCTTGTTTATAGATAATGGTGCCTTCGTGCACGAGTCCGACTCGCACTTGGCCGGTTTTTTGTTATTAAAAGCAGATAGAGACAGTATTAGGTCTTGTAATAATGCCTTACAAGTTATATTCAAGCTATAATAAACCCTCAAAAATTCCGTAACACTGAAATAGCACCTCATACAATTTATGCCATCCCATCAGACTACATCACAAAGTGATCTCTATTACTCGTGCAACAGAAGCTATTTTCCTTAAACAAATATCATGTCTTTTGCCTGAAAGGACCATTAAGGAGCGCTATGCTTGTTTTGTGTAAACGTTTACTGATGCCTAGACAAACTAAAAAGTGTGCTTCTGCCATTCGACCTTATTTCTAATGCCTTACGTCTCATATTCCAAGAACACGTGGCATGGATTATGTGTCTATCACTGTATATTAATGGCATTTGGCCCGTCAAAGGCTAGGACTACGAGAGAAATAGATAAAACGTTAGCTTAGGGTACGAAGATTGCTTTTACTCTATTATTGAAGAATGTAGCAATGAATTTTTAAGTCGTAAGTTTATTCGTACGAAAATAGGTGTATGTGGTACAGGTTCAAGGTCAATGAACTTTAGTAATTTTGACTATTAATAGTACAGACTACATGATGTGATCATCATCACTAGCCTATATACGGCCCACTGCTGGGCACTGGATTTCCTAAATGGACGAAACATGTGGAGTTTGGGCTCAAAAATATAAAATTTTGATTGACCCATCCCGGGATCGACCATGCCGAAAGTTGCTTTGTTTTCGTAATCGAAACCAGAGCGCTGGTGACATACAGGTTGGTGCCGACAATATGACTGTAAATTACAATATGGGCTATATTAGTTCACAGAAATGGTTTGCAACTCTCAAAAACATCTTATTCATTTGATAATTTCATGACCTTTCTATGCAATATTGCAGCCAATGTTATATTATTTCATACAATTGTCATGAAATCATCAAATGAATAAGACGCTTGAATAAGATGACAAGTAGGTATATACCTAGATACACTCTTTTAATTAAAAAACAAGTGCCCAAATCGGTTTCTAAATGACGTAGTCTTAAAGTAACAAAGATTTTAAACAAAACAGTCAAATTGATAACCTCCTCCTTTTTGAAGTCGGTCAAAAGATTTTTGTCAAAATCATAATCGACAAGTCCTCTGTTAAATTTGTGTTTATCTTAAACATCTTGCACAGGTACAATCATTAGCAAAAGTAATGGTGCATTCTGTTCGTGACTCCTATATCGAAAGGAATTAGGTAGATAGTAATAAAGCTAGAAATCAAATTTCAAATTAGTATTTACCTGAAAACTGAATAAAAAAACGAGCAACTCGAAGCCAAACAACCACCACATGGTGATTAGTAACCAGCAGTAATTGGAGTCAATGAGTCGAGGCCGGTAATTGAATTGAGCGTAACTCGTGACCAATCCATTCGTGGGCAATCACGAATCACGACATGAATATCTGTTCGATGAAATGGGCAAAATGATAATAAAATTAGCCGTGTTTTCTACTCTAGTCTATGGTGTTATCGTATTTTTATAATATAGTAGTATATGAACAAACAACGGTACGTCTGCAGAAAAAAAAAACAAGAAGTAAAGAAAAATAATGTTGTCTATGGTACGGCAGAATAAAGAGGCGGCCATCTTGACTCGCGGGCTCTCTCTGCTCGTAACCGTTGTGGTGAAAAAGTGTTCTGTGCAAGTAAGTGTCCGTTTGCATTAGGAGTGAAATTATTGTGAGAAGAAAATAAATTTATAAGACGGTAAACGGAGTTTCGCTTTTCCCTATCTTCTGAGCTATCTTTTAGTTCAGAAGTGGGATATTAAAAATATATAGTTGCAAAACTATCCCACGTCTACAAATCTCGAGTATATAACGCAGGTAATTAAACATTACATTTTTTATTTATTATGCTAGACTAAAAATAAAATATGATATTTACTTTTAAAAAAATACAAGTGGATTATTGAGGTGAACAATAAAAATAAAGTCTTAAGCTGAGATCGATCTGTGCCGTGTGATTTTTTACCTTATAGTTATTTTTGTGTTTACGATGTATTCGGATGCATATAAATTGCAAAAAAAAAAAAATATTTTTGTAATAACAAACCAATTTGTCCCCTTATCGGTCGCGACAGCGGCAGTCACGAGGGTATATTATAGTATACTTACTATGCATGAAAAACAAAAAGTTTTTTTTTCTCTCTTATTCCCTTTCTTATGGTAATTCACTTTGAGATTTTATTGTTACACATTCCATTTATTTATGATTGAATGAAATATATTACAATTTAAACTTTTTGAGTTCTTATGAGATTATTGGAAATATTTAAACATATGTTATTTTTATCTGTTGGAATATGAACTAATGCTTGCGGAAGTTGCAGATACGGTTTAAAATGGAGTCTGATGAAGATTGGGAGTCACGGGGTAAAACACCTCCTCGAGTCGAGCGAAATCGACGTCGATCTCGATCAACGAGACGCGTGGCCCGCAGGAGTTCATCGGGGTCTCCGCAAAGAAAGAAACGATGCAGAGATCGGTCGACTAGCCGACGGATGACGAAAACACGCCACGCTCGACAGCGGGATCACAAAGGGAGTAAAAGAAGATCTAATGTGAGTACTTCAACTAGTTCTTCTGAAAGTGAATGTTCTGGTAGATCTAGTGATTATAATAAAAGAAAGACTAAGCGTTCTGGGAAACGTAAAGGTAGTCTATCGAGAGATAAAGTTAATAATATTTCAGCTGAGGAATTATTGAATATATTGAAAGCTTTGCCTTCTACAAGTTCTCAAAATCATTTTTCAATGATTAATAACGCCGTGCCTGAGTTCGATCCCTCTAATAAAGAACAATCGATTAACGTCTGGATAAATAAAGTCGAAGAATGCTCTAAACTTTATAATTGGAACGAAACACAGCTTTTACACTATGCTTTACCTAAGTTGTCGGGTGTAGCTAAGATATGGTACCAAGGGCTACCTTCGGTCAACTTCACCTGGTCCGAATGGAAAGAAAAATTCCTGAAAACTTTTCCCACTGTAGAGAATTACGCCGTACTTTTGAATGAGATGTTAGATAGGAAGGTTAAACATAACGAAGCATTAGAAACATACTTTTATCACAAAATTAACTTGTTGAATAGGTGCGAGATTTTCGGAAAAAAGGCTGTGGATTGTATTATTTATGGATTAGATGATAGGGGTATGCGATTAGGTGCTCAAGCGGGTAATTATTCTCAACCCGAGCAGTTATTGTCTTATTTAAAAACGATCAAGACTGAGGATGCTAAAAGTTTTAGACCTATGTTTAGAAAAAGATTAAATGTACCTAATGACAGCAATAACAAAACTGTACCAAGTGGTATTAAATGTTTTAACTGCGGTGAAATAGGACACCCTAGTTTTAAATGCTCTAAACCCTTGGTATCTTGTAATATTTGTGGGCGCTTAGGACACCAATCATCTTCTTGTAGGCGTCTTCAGAAGACGCATGATAATAATAACAAAAACACACAGATATCCGAAATAAAACTAGTGGGCTCCTATGATGATAAGTACGTATTGTCCATTGATGTAAATGGTGTAGCTATGCAATGTTACGTCGATCTTGGCAGTCAATCTACCTTAATGAGACAGGTTGATTTTGAACAATTAAATTTACCATATGTCCAGACTAATTTAATTTCTCTTAGGGGGTTTGGTGGCACTATTATTAACCCGATTGGAAAGGCAATCGTTAATTTAACAGTTCAGGGTGTGTCAGCGACAACCGAGATATATATAGTAGCTAACGAGTTGCTTAAATATCAAGTATTATTAGGGCATACGTTTACCGAACAAACTGGTATAGTTATGGTCAAGACTGATCAAGATTTAATATTTTATAAACAACCTAATGACGAGAAAGTAGAAAGTAAACTAAAATTAAGAGTCGAATCCGATATAACCATTAAATCTGTGACTGCTGTACCAATTGTAGCTGACGAGAAAATTACATGTAGCATTTATGTTAAGGGATCATTGCGGGAATATAAAAACCACAAATATTACATCATGCCTGGTGCCTATACTATTTCTGAAGGTTATGGTTGTGTTTTTATAGTAAGCTTAGGATGTGGAATCGTAACGTTGAACAAAGGTGATTTACTTATTAGGGCTCAAACGATTAAAGAAAAAGATACTATGGACATTTATAGATTAGAAAGTGAAGACGCTGCTTTTAAAATAGACCAAATATCGTTAGGAGATCGTTTAAGTGTGGATGAGGTTTCCAGTTTAGAGGATATGTTGAAAAGATATAGGGATTGTTTTTCTTTTGGACTTTCTGACCTGGGATTGACAAACTTGACTGAAATGACTATAAATCTAAAAGATGCTACGCCAGTAGTATACCGACCTTATAGGTTGGCGCATACCGAAAGAGAAAAAGTAAAGGTGATGATACAAGACATGTTAGATAGTGGTGTTATTACCGAGTCATCCTCCTCTTACGCAAGCCCAATGCTTCTAGTGCAAAAGAAAACGGGAGATAAAAGACTTTGTGTTGATTACAGAGCTTTGAATTCTAAGACTATTAGGGAACATTACCCTTTGCCAAGGATAGAGGACCAAATTGATAGCTTAGGAGGTTATAAATATTTTATCACTCTGGACTTAGCTTCTGGTTACTACCAAATACCAATCGCTCCATCTTCCCAGGATAAAACTGCTTTTGTGACCCCCGATGGTCAGTATCAGTTCACGCGGATGCCGTTTGGTCTAGCAAACGCACCTTCGGTTTTTCAAAAAACAATAAATAAAATGTTAAAAAATATCCGTAATTGCGAAGCATTCGCATTTATGGATGATATAATTATACCTGCACATAGCATACAACAAGGGATGGAGCGATTGGAATCGGTCTTCAAATTATTAAGGGAAGCTGGGTTGACTCTTAAATTAGCAAAATGCAAATTTTTTTACACTACCGTAGATTATTTAGGCTTTGAAATATCTAGGGAAGGGGTTCGCCCGGGAGCCTCAAAAACCGATGCAGTAGAAAAATATAAGGCACCGACAAATCAACACGAAGTCCGTCAATTTTTAGGACTCGTTAGTTTCTTTCGCCGTTTCGTGAAGGATTTCGCAATTATTGCTTCTCCTTTGACTTATCTTTTAAAAAAGAACGTAAAATGGAACTGGGAAAAGGAACAAAATGAGGCCTTTTCAATTTTGAAGTCTGAATTGCTGAAGAGACCTATTTTAGCGATTTATGATCCGTCGGCTAAGACACAAATTCACACTGACGCTTGTAAAACTGGCATAGCCGGCATGCTCCTCCAAGAGGATGAATCTGGTAGATTCAGAGCAGTGGCATATTACAGTCGTCAAACCACCCCCGAAGAACAGAAGTATCATTCTTTTGAGCTAGAGACCTTAGCTGTAGTTGCATCTTTAAATAGATTTAGGTTTTATGTCTTAGGTATGAAGTTTACCATCGTTACTGATTGTAATGCGTTAAGAACTACTTTGTCTAAAAGAGATATAATACCAAGGATTAGTCGATGGTGGTTACAAATTCAGGAGTATGATTGTAGTATAGAGTATCGACCGGGTTCTCGTATGTCCCATGTAGATGCGCTTAGCAGAAATGCTATTGAAATGGGTAAGGAGTCTGATTGTGTATTTGACGTATTAAGAGTAGAGTCTGAAGATTGGTTAGTTACTATGCAGAATGTAGATGACGAGATAGTTAAAATCAAGAATATTTTAGAGGATTCTAATACCAAAAATGTTATTGATATTCATCAAAACTATAAAGTCAAAAACGGGAAAGTATATCGTATTGTAAATGATCAATTAAAATGGATGGTGCCAAAAGGAGTCAGATGGCAATTACTTCAAAAGAATCATGATGAATTAGGCCATTTTGGGGTGGAGAAAACTTTGGAAAAATTAAGAGACTCATATTGGTTCCCCAAAATGAGGAGATTTGTAAAAAAATATGTCGAGTCTTGTCTCGAGTGTGCTTACCACAAAACTCCTTCGGGGAAAAAGCAAGGTTTACTTCACCCCATTCCGAAAATTGAAGAACCTTTTCACACCATTCATTTAGATCACTTAGGCCCATTTATAAAAAGTAAATCTAAAAATACATATTTACTTGTCTTGATCGATGCTTATACAAAATATATAATTTTGTACGGTGTTAAAAATACTAAAACGAAAACCACACTGAAAATATTAAATAATTATTTTAGTCTTTTTGGCGTACCTCGCAGAATAATCAGTGACAGGGGTACATCTTTTACTAGCAAGGTTTTTAAGGATTTTATTAATAAATTGGGTATACGTCATGTTTTAAATGCGGTCTCTACACCTAGGGCTAATGGGCAGGTCGAACGGTACAACCGCACAATATTAGCCTCCTTAGCTTCGAAAAATCACAACTGTCCTGAAGACGAATGGGATAAGCATTTGGAAGACATACAGTTGGGTCTAAACTCAACAATTAATAAAACAACAGGAAAGAGCCCTTCAGAAATACTATTCGGACAGAGATTACGTACTAAAGGTGATAGTGTAGTGTCGTCGTTATTGGAATGTGAAGCGAAGTAAATTTAAGAGTAGCAAAAGAACAAACCAAGCAAAAGCAAAGGTTTGACTCTAAGCGTAAAGAAGCTAGGAAATATAAAATAGGAGACTTAGTGAGGATAGAAAGAGAAATTCCGCATAATAATGGTAAATCAAAAAAGTTATTACCCAAACTTCAAGGTCCTTATAGAATCGTAAAAGCTTTGGATCGCGATAGGTACGTTGTCGAAGATACACCCTTAACAAGGAAACAAAATAGGAGGTATGAGGCAGTGATTTCTGTAGATAAAATATATCCTTGGATGACATACACTCAAGAATATTTAAATGATGATACGGATAATGAGGGATCGAAAAAGGGTTGTTACAATGAATCAAATGACAGTGCAACGGAACTTGAAGGAGGCAATGATAATGTCTATATTGATTTTAACAAAGATAATAATATAATAGGGGATAAGGAATTTGATAATTAGGCCTCGATTGTAAACTACTAAAATTAATATTTTTATTAATTGATAATTGATTTGATTAATTATTGATCTTGTACAAACTACTGTTTAAATGCAATGAAGAAATAATTGAATTTGAGAAAGGAAACTATGATGCGCATGAGGCTGATAAGCCAAAAATTTGAAGCATCTTGTTTTCATGAAAGCATTTGCATACGATGGAGGCTTGGGCCAACTATGGAGTATGCCAAATGTTGAGGAAATATTTACACACAAAAGAGGCCGATAAGCCAATATTGGGAGTGTGTAAATAGTAAGTAGAATTTGTTATTTCAATTAATGAATTATTCTGATAATGAAATTGATGGAACAATTTATGAAAAGGATGGCCGGAACATGAAACTTGATTTATATAAATTGTAAAAACAAAAAAAAAATATATAACTATTGAATGAAATGAAAGTATTCATTAGTTAAAATATTATACCTATATTTATGTAATAGTAAATCACATTAAAAAAAATACAGTTAAATCATTAAAACGTTTATTAAAAGAAGTAAAATCTAGGACAGCTACAAATGTATTTTTTTTTTTAATTTGTAACCTTAGCAAACTAGTTAAATTAAATTTATATTCATGTATTATTAATTGAATCATAATGTTGGAATTAATTATGTTAAATTACAGCTACGAGAGGACTCGCAGATTCAGGATGGCCGACTGTTATCGTATTTTTATAATATAGTAGTATATGAACAAACAACGGTACGTCTGCAGAAAAAAAAAAACAAGAAGTAAAGAAAAATAATGTTGTCTATGGTACGGCAGAATAAAGAGGCGGCCATCTTGACTCGCGGGCTCTCTCTGCTCGTAACCGTTGTGGTGAAAAAGTGTTCTGTGCAAGTAAGTGTCCGTTTGCATTAGGAGTGAAATTATTGTGAGAAGAAAATAAATTTATAAGACGGTAAACGGAGTTTCGCTTTTCCCTATCTTCTGAGCTATCTTTTAATGGATACCTACATTTCTAAAACGTCTTAGAAACATTATGATCTGATAAAAAATTGCCGATATGTATGTTCGCGCATAAATATTTTTTTGTTTCGCTTGTTGTAGTCAGGACAAGATTTTTGATGAGATGTGACGCACAAGCACAACACTAGTTGAGCGGTACATCTGTTCCTCTCCATCGTAGAAAACCGTACCTATCGGACGTGTCTAATCAACTCCGTTTCACTAATTGAACCGTTACTTAATTTAATAGTAGGTATCTTAGGCAGAGATTTTCACAGGTGTTCCTAGTTCCTACCAATTAATGTTGTAATCAATAAATTCTCTCGAATTAGTGTCCGCCGTTTTACTAAATATAGTCTACTACAATCGCGCGGGGGATCTTCCTAATTTTGACAAAACACTCGAATATTTATTAAGGTTAAGGAATATTTAGATGATATAGGTAGCAAAATTTAATTATGAATAATATTGGAATCAAATATTTGGTTGTTATAGAGAAATGTAGGGGTTTTGGTTGTTTGTGGGAGATATCTGCGCTCTCTTTTATGTTGCAATGCCCTCCAAGGCGCATATGTTTGTAATTGATATTGTAATTTGTGATATTAGAACACAGAACATAAGAGAGAGGTTAGAAGTAGTATCAAGCGACATTAGTACCAGAACCAGTGTCGCCTCTCGCACACATGTTAATGATAAGTTCGTATTTTACTACATAAAACACCATTACGCGATTGGTTCCTGAAAATCGGTACAAAAATGTACCAAGTGAAAAACAGACCATTTAAATACAGGCCATATTTCCACAGCGTAAAGATTGAATTTGTTTGTGCACATATATTACAGTGTCACTAGAATAAAAATAAAATGCAATTTGATGGGAAATTTTAAGTTCATTGATGTATTTAATAGTGACTTAAACGAATGAAAGAACTCTTTAAATTGTATGTTGTAATAATAGTACCTAATAGGAATAAAAAATTATTTTTCTTTACAATAGGTGTTCTTATTAAAATCGATTTTGGTACTTGATGAAAACTAAGATCTACAATTGTGAGGGAGATAGGTTCCCTTAAAATCCATTGCAGTTCATATTCAGTTAGATTTTTGAAAGGATTGAGTTGTTATCTTTTGGGCACATTTGGCTGCGATTAGGATTATTAAAATATGTCATATATTTTACTAATTACAGCCTCTGCTTTCTTGTTGCCCTCGCCTAATCATTGTGTTTAAAATTGTTTGTACTGTGTTGTGTTTAACCTTTTACTGGCTCTCTGTTTTTATCAACTTTGTCCTTCTTTGCAATAAGATTAATAAACATTTAATTTTTCACTTTAAACAATATAACAAGCTCTCGTGAAGGTTTTCACTTTATGCTATGTCTTTCAAATGAATCTTTAAAATTATAAGAAATATATTCTACAAAAAAAATTCATTAATCAGTGAATAAGTAAGGAGGAGCTCGGTGGCGTAGTTGTTGAGGAGCTCGGTGGCGTAGTTACTTGAGCGTTCTGGTTTCGATCACGAAAACAAAGCAACTTTCGCCATGGTTGGTCCCGGAATGGGTCAATTAAATTTAAAATCTCGAGCTCCTCCGTGCTTCGGAAGGCACGTTAAGCCGTTGGTCCCGGTTGTTACTGCAACCGTTTTAACCCACCAACGCATTGGGCCAGCGTGGTGATGTCATGGCCCAATCTCCTCATGTGTTTCTCTCATGTAGGAAGGCCTGTGCCCAGCAGTGGGACGTATATAGGCTAATGATGATGTAGTACCTACTTATTTATTTCAATTTCTTAAGCGACTCTTAAATAGAATACAGCATACAAACTAGTACTTAACTTAATTTTTTCATTGCTTTATTTTTATTTAATGGCAAAACGTAGTCCTTAACTTAACGTAGTCTGTTATGGCAAATATTTCGTATTTTTGTAAATATTTCATAGTTATTTACGTAGCAAAAAAAGGCGTGATAATAAAGTGTAAGGTGTCTTACGTTGAACTAGCGGATTGTTCAACATTTACGAAATTGTTGTCAGTTTGTTTTGTTTACATACTTAGCACAAGTGAAAAAAACGAGTAACATCAAAGAGTTTTGTTATATGGAAATAGTTACTAGGCAATAATATGACATCATAATACTTTGTTGTAATATTTTCTAATTAAATTAAACATATATATATTTATGACTCATTTGTGCAAAATAAGTGTGACGTGCTGAACTCTTTTAATTTACCCCAAAAAGCATACATTGCGGGCTAAATACAATGCCACTTTTATTGATGACGTACACAGCCAGCAATGTATATTTTTGGCATGGCGTCGTTTTAATTTAATGTTTTTCACTATTTTACATTAAAATTGTACTAAGCGAAAATAAGAAATGTCTCAATGAGTAAGATTATAAGTTTTGCTTTGCTTCCAGCGTGTTAAATTAGCACAAAGAGGCATTTTTCCACTAGTTTTGGCATAATATTACTCTGCATAAGTTAGCGAACTACTGAGCGCGTCGAAACGTCAAAAGGACTGGTTAAGAGTGTTTACTCTTATGCGTGGCGCGCGCGTTCCGCCCACTTACGCCTTCTAACTACTCTCTATGTTCTGTGTATTAGAAGCAATTATATCAATAAATAAATAAATAAGGTACTCGTAATGGAAGCCGCAAATAAAAAGTTAAAGGAGATGTATCATATCCGGCCAGGTATATGTACAGTATCTCAAAAAATCAGGAAAAATCTCCTGATTCCGCGAAAAATACTAATACTTCTAATACTAATACTAATAAATCGCAGCGAATTGCTTTTCGGCCGACATAGGAAAAGCGGTGTTACGTACCCACCTAGTAACGGTTAAAATAAAGTTTAAGTAGGCAAAGACTTAATTAATTTGGCCGCGCAGGACTGCCGGGAGCATAAGACAATAATAATTTTAACCCATTGTGTTGTGGTCCAGATACAATTGGTTTGACGCAAGTTGACTGTATTTAAATTATAATATTAAATTTTGACGCGTAATGGTACTTTTCCTAAAAGAAATCCTAAAAACCACAACAATTTATTATATTATTACGGAATTCAATTAATATCTAATAAACAAAATACAATTAAATAACTTTCAGGTTACGTGACAATGAACACTAATCTCAGTGTATGACGTCACTTGTTGCTATAGCTAGCGCGCTGGTGGCAGTAATTTATGATGTCATCGTCTGACGACGTTGGTAATACTAAAAGACTGAGTAAAATAATATTTTTTAAACCATTTCTCAAAATTCGAAAATGTTTAAAAAATTAAGTGTCATAACATAAACAATATTATTGCGTCTGCCGATAGTCCTTATAAATTGTATCTGATAGTATTGAATAAAAAAAAATACTAATGGCAAGCTCACGGCCTCTGACCGAGTACCTAGTCCTTATAGTTAGGGGTACTGAACTCTCGGCTAGCGATACGAAAATTGCAAATATTTTTGAATTGAATCACAGAATTTATTCTTGAAGAGCTGATACTCTTTATTCAGCTGGGCCTCAGGTATACTAAGTTAACAACTTCAAGAGGCCATCAGACCGAACAATACGAATAATTGATAACTTAACCCCTCAGTGAGTCAATCAATTTATTCCGATTATAGGATTTTGAATCACAGAGAAGCATTGAACTGTTTTATTTGGTTAATTAACATAGATTTGGGTCCGTTGTATAGCATTTGAAAGTATTAAATGTTAAAAAAGATTTCAAAAGATTTTTTATGCAACCAACCGTTTATTGTAGTAATTACAAATAAAGAAAGAAAACGATGAAAAATTATATGCTGCAGGCGAGACTCAAACCCGTGTCGCCTGGGGTCCGGCCAGACGCGATTACTACCTTTTTTAACCACCACCACCTTTTCCACCCTTTTTTAACGTTTGTTACAACAAAGTAGGCGTTTAAACGCATAAAAATCCAATTAATCAATCAATCGATCGTTTATTTGCATAAATAATAACATAAATAGTACACATGAATAGTAGTACATCGCAGGGTGTGAGCTATTATAATCCTTGAGCATTATTCAGTCTGTCAGCAGCAGACGTGCAAATGTCAATATTAAATTAAATACTTAGCTAATATATTAAATTAAACAACCTTTTGATGGTAAGCGGCTTGTATAGCCATGCGCCCTAAAATATAGTTGATGTGTTTACGCCCGGCGTCTTAAAGAAAACGATGATCCTAATAAGTTATATAACAATTTATTTGATAATTTAAATATAGATTTCCAGAATATTTTTAAACAATAAACTTTTACAGTCAGTTCTAAAAGGAAGTTAAGTGATTGGGCAACACCGGGTATTTATATAAGTAGAAGTAAATTATTTGAACTATACTATTAGTAGAAGTCCACTTCCACTGATCCATTTTTTATTGATTATGTCAGAAAGTACTCTAAAATCTTTAAAAAGGTTTGCCACAATCCCAAAGCGAACTTATTGAGTAATAAAATTAAGAAATCAGACATTAAAAAAATACAAAATTAAAAATTTTAATCATCTATCTAGCACCATCTCATTGAGACTATTCATAAGAGCCCAAACATATATACAAGGATAGTATGTCATGGGAATATCACCGAAGTGACAGTACACCAAATTTCAAATCAACCGGATCTATAAAAGTGAGTAAAACACTATTATAATGTAAAAAATGAGCTGATAGTCATCAAACGCGTGCACTGATCATCATGAATGAAAGCTAAGAACCATCGTAGTCACATCAGCTTTAAAAAAAACCGAATCAAAATCGGTCCATTCGTTTAGGCGCAGACAGATACACAGATACACAGACAGACACGTCAAACTTATAACACCCCTCTTTTTTCGTCGGGGGTTAATAAAAGCCACTTGGAAAGTTATAAATCAAGAAAGTGGTAAATCAAAAGTTACTAATAGGTGTTTTAAAATTAATATCAATGGCAAAACTATAGAAACAGATGATGGAGTTTGACGGTAAGCGGCTTGTAATTCCAAGTATACTTAGTACTCGCGAGTGACCTGCCTCAAAATATAGGTGAAGCGTTTACGCCCGGCGTCTTCTAAGCTAAAATAAAATGGAACGTTATGCATCACATCCTATTAACCTCAAAAATCAAAGTCACCCTACATCACTCCAGAACCTCGTTAAAATTTATGCATGTCTTGTCTCGGGTCGTCGCTTGCTTGGGTAAATATTACATGATTATTTTATGTGAATTTATTTTACTATAACAAGCAATATAATGGTGGTAAACAGGTAGACAAGCTGGTAAACAGGGAGGAGCTCGGTGACGTTTTGGTTTAAGCGCTCTGGTTTCGATACGAAAAACAAAGCAAATTTTGCCATGGATGGGTCAATCAAAGTTTGTTATCTCGAGCTCCTCCGTGCTTCAGAAGGCACGTCAAGCAGTTAGACCCGGTTGTTACTGCAACCGCTTTATCCTAGCAACCCGCATTGGGCCAGCGTGGTGGTGTAATGGCCCAAACTTCTCATCTGCTTCTCCCGTGTAGGAAGGCCTGTACCCAGCAGTGAGACGTATAATATACGAGGTGGACGACAAAAAATTTATACATGGGCTATATTAGTTCATAGAAATGGTTTGCCACTTTCGAAAACATCTTATTCATTTGATAATTTTGTGACATTTGTATGAAATAATATAAAATTGGCTGCATTATTTAGAAAACGATTATCTTTAGTTAATATTTAGAAACTTAGATATTATTTAGAAACTTAGAAGAAAAAAAATCGTAAAATTTACGGATAGTGCCCAAAGCAAGGCTTTACTTTTAACTATTGGCGGCAAGGGTCAATAGATTTTTCAGGTCGCAGTGACGAATCAGTATAAACAGGGGGGCCGTCAGCTTTTTGGTCGTCTAGTCGTATAAAAAAAAGAAAAAAAAAACGAGACTGAAAAGCCCCAAATAGGTACAAATAATAATCATATTTTACGATCAATAAGCAATCGTTTTTATTATAAAATATTTTGTTATCAATTTTTACTTAATATACTAGATTTATTAATATATTGACTTAAGAATAATAAATATAACTATGTAAAAGTTAATATTTAAAATGCTTTATTTTTCATTTTGGCTTATTATTTAATCAATACGTATATTATAATAATCATTAGGTATATTACGTTAAATTGCTAAATTTATTATTTCCAACTAGCTGACCCGGCGAACTTCGTACCGTTCGTAATTGTTTTGCCTTCCCGGAACCCCTCCTCTAACACTTAAACTTTATGGTATGGTATTAAAGTTCAAATTGACTTTTAAGTATTATTACGAATCTTCTGTATGGGAGTATAGAAAAGTGCTGTTTTTAGACTTTACCGGGCAATTTTTTAAATTTTTCTCTCCGTAAGAACCATCCTTGACTTCAAGGAATATTATAAAAATCAATTAGCGAAATCGGTTCAGCTGCTCTCGATGTTTGCCCTTAACAACACATTCAGCGATTCATTTTTATATTATAGACTAGCGACCCGCCCCGGCTTTGCAAGGGTGCAATGCTTATGTAAATATTATGCATGTATTATACATATAAACCTTCCTTAAGAATCACTCTATCTATTAAAAAAAACCGCATCAAAATCCGTTGCGTAGTTTTAAAGATCTAAGCATATATAGGGACAGACAGACGGCGGATAGCGACTTTGTTTTATATTAGGTAGTGATAGTGATATGCAATATTAACAAAAAATAGCATGTCTGTAGGTAAATAAACAAAAAGTCAAAAATTTATCATCAAAGTATTCTTGAATAGTATAATAATTTTAAGTTATCAACAATTTTTTAAGTTTTGTAATGAACCTTTTTCATGCATTTCTTCTTTTAAAAAAGTGGGCAAGATTTAGGCGGCAATATGTGTTAAACTTCACTGTCTAGCAGTCCAATCTTAAATGAAGTCTTCTTACCACTTCACATCAGGTAGTCAATCAATCAATCAAAAAATATTTGTTTAAACATAAGTGTTGAGTCATTAGCCATTTCTGCAAAATATAAATATAATATCCAATATTTTACTGTAAAAAATTAATTAAATAATTCTGATATGCTAAAATAAACAAAAGATAACTTAACCTCGTGAAACAGATTGATTACCTTCCCTTATCAACTTTAACATCTTTGAATTAACACATGATAACCTGGATATAGACGGATTATTACCTGAAACTAAGTACAGACGACAGCACATCAAGTGTAACAGTTGCACTACGAAAGCCATCGCTATTGCGAACGCAGTAACAGCGGTCTCAAGGTCGAACCGTTACGCTTGATGTGCTGTCGACTTTACATAAACCCGGTACGGGTGCCGACCGAGCGGCGACGTCTTCTATAGATACGCCAAATCCCTTCATAATTTATTCAAAGTGTAATTACGACCCGACATAACCTTTAATAGTCATCATATTATCAAATCACTGCCCACTAATGGTTTTACCCTTCCAAATTTTCATCTCATAACAACCACAGTCATTCTGAATTAATTTTACTTGAACCTGACATTCTATGAACGTGCATACTCTGTGGACATAATACGATCCCGATTTGTGGGATTTATTGCTATTCAATATAGCTTCTTTATGGATAACGCGTATGCGATAGCGGGAACGTGCGAGCGCGATTCGGACGCCGTAATTCGTTTGCGTAAGTATTTATTTATTCAACAAATCATGCACAGCTGTTGCATATTGAATTGAAGGATTGCTATATTCAAAAAACACGATTCCTTATAGAGATAAATATTCCGCCCTTATTCCGTTTGTCATAGAGGCGGCTTTCGTAGTGCCACTGATGAGTAAGAATAAAGTAATAACAGATTAGACAAATTAGGGGTTATTTATCTAAATATATTCGTAAATCGTCGTACATCGTCGTCGTCATATTCGTATAATTCGTAATTCTAATTCGAATGTTAATAACCATGAAAGTATAAAGTGCTATATTCGTAAAGTTGTTTATCATAGGTATTTGGATTCGTTTTCAATTAAAACATAAATAATTCGACGAATAAAATAAGAGTCACGCCACAAAGCGTTCCGCTGATTGCTATTTGAACTTCAATTTGCGATTTAATTAGAATTCCTGGAATTCAACGTGTATTTTATTTGTTTACGTTGAATTACCTGCAAACGATTAGTAATTTTTATATTCCAAAGTCTATGAGCGAAGGATAAACCAGACTGCGTCCGCGATCGCGTGCACGATGGCGGCCAGATGTTGTGTACGAACTTAGTTTTTGTAGAATTATGCGTTCTCTGGTTGCGGCCTCGTCCGGTGCAGGGTCTGGAGGCGATCAGTTGCTGCTTACACAGTTTTCAAGCTGCACGCAACGTAATTATTTCTGATTTGAACTTGTACTAGGTGGTAGGCCCGTATGTAGGTTCGTCTGGGTAGATACCACC
This sequence comes from Nymphula nitidulata, assembly GCA_947347705.1. Taxonomy (NCBI): domain Eukaryota; kingdom Metazoa; phylum Arthropoda; class Insecta; order Lepidoptera; family Crambidae; genus Nymphula; species Nymphula nitidulata. The sequence goes on from OX374636.1 coordinate 17,969,627, forward strand.
GCCTTTCTTATTTCAGCCGTGAAACAGTTCGCTGTGTTTCGGATTAAAGGGAAAGGTAGCCAGTGCAATTACTGGGCATGGATGGCATTTCATCTTAGGCCTCAGGATGACAACGCACCTGCAATGTCAAGTTATTTTTCTTTGTTATTGCAGGTGTCATTGGGCGGCGGTAACCACTTACCATCAGGTGGGCCGTCATCTTGTTTGTCATCTAGTTGTAAAAAAAAACTTCTCATGATTTCGGATACAAATACAGTAAGAATCATTAACGAAATTCGCAAGCATCGTTTACTTACATTACACATTCAGAATATAAAATATGTAAAAATATTTTGACATAATAAAAGTTAAAACACGCCAGTAATATTTTTTTCTTCAGATTCACTCAATTCTTCCCCAACCAAATTTTGACATAGTTCCCCTCCCGAGCTTATACTCCACGATAGACGACACCAACGTACCACGGACGCAAGTTTGGTGTGAACGACTTCTGCACGATAGGACGCCATCTTGCACGCGATAGCAGACGCAGTTTGAACGCGCTGGTTTGCCCTTGTAACTCCGTTCTGACCAGAGAGTAGATTGCTTTTTATCTTGCTTATTTTGGTTGCCTTTCGTATCGTGTACGGTAGAGTCGTTCACATATAGCTTCGCCTCGATTTCTATGAAAGGAACGTTTTCTTTGAGACCTTTTTGCATTAAACTTGCGTTACGAATGATTTTTCTATTCTTAACGAGTTAACTCTTTGATAAGGGCGAAGATGAAATCAAGCTACACTCGAGATTGCTCAACAAAGAGAGGAACGTTACTCCCAACTGCCGGAACACAACAATGCTGTTATTGTTATAGCGGCAGACTTAGCAATGGCGGTAGTAGCTAAACTGGCGGCCTGCGAAAAAGCCATGTAATATTTACATACATTTTCTTTTCTCCGTTATCTAGTATCCATAACACAAGCTCATAATGATGCTTACTTCGGGCTAGATAATAAGTGTGATATGTGTAGGTATAAATATTATTATATATTTTTTGATACAAAGCACGGTAAATGACTCAAAACTACCTGATGTGAAGCGGTAAGAAGAGTCCATAGGCGAAGACAGCTAGTGCAGCTTTAAACACACTGTCTTAGCCGCCTCCACCTTGCCGGCTGCAAGGCTTGCAGGATGCATTTTCAGGCCTCTTTTGATGGAACCCATGTCATAGGAAGAATGGAACACATGTGCTAGCAATGAATTCCGTGTTTTGGAAGTCCGACATAGAAACGGTTTACTAAACTTCTTTGTCCGTGATATTGAGGTGGAGACAGTAAATTGATGACTCCGAAGACCGGCACGCGTGCTCCTGAGTAGGAAGGGAGAAGGTGGGATAAGGTCGAAAAGCTCCTCAGAACACTCTCCATGTTAAAGCCGATAGAAGGCGCTAAGCGATGCAATGTCACGACGGAATTGTGGACGCTCTAGGTTGTTCGTGACCTCTACGTCGTCAATGATATAATTTGATATGATTGTATCATGATTTTATGAGTCATATTTTTATATAAAATCGAATATAAGAACCTAGGTATTGGATTTTTTGAGAATATGAGTTCAAAGGCAACCCTTTGGTCCGTTTCTAGTAAAAAATAATTGGGTCTCGATTGCGTCAATATTAACGAGTAATAAAATGAAGCCATTAGGGATAAAATGAGTCGGTAAAATGCAGGTAGGCATGTGAGAGTCTACCTAAGATCAAATTACAATTTATCGATACACAACTAGTCAAAAAGACCATTATAGGACGAATGACCAGCAGGCTGATTACGTATTGTAGATCCATAGGTCGCTGGTTCAGATCCGGCTCGAAGGACCATCCATTTTTTTATTTATGCAACTAGACGATAAACAAACTGATGGCTCACGGTGATAAGTGATTGCAGTCACCTTCATTTGTCCTTATTAGAAAATATATCGCTTCTTTGCTTCAATAACGTGACAAGTACGAAAGTTCATTTTTTATTGTTAGATAATTGAAATCGCCGTGTTCGGCTTTATTTTCTCTGGCTTTTCTTACGGAATATCGAATCTTTGAGCAAAAAGGCTAAAGCAACTGCGTTATTTCGCAATATTGCATTGTCCCTTTCATCGTGGTGTTTTATTAATCAATAAAAATTGTTACTACGCTCGAGGAGGGTAAGGTGCTCTTGCTTTTCAGCGAGAACCTGACATTACGACAATAGTTAGGCGTCCAACTGAATGGCGCTCTCTCTTGAAGAGCTTTTGTGGGGCTTTTTGAGTGATTGGTAGGTTCAAGGTTATCTTTTTCTTGACCGAAATCGTTTAGGTTGTAAGTGGTCATTACAGATTAATTAATCTAATTGAGTGCACTTTCGAGCGGCGAAATTAACCAGATGGTAGACAGGCTTTGTAAATTATTATTTTGCGCAAATGAGTTGAAATGATTGGCTACAGTTCATCTTTTGCTCTGTCAGGCGCTGCAAGGGGTAGAAGAGAGGAGGTGCTTTATTTACAATTTACAAAGTATGGTATTTTTTCGTACGGCTTTTAGGAACCGGTTCAACTTTTGGAACCGGTGTGAATTCAGACATGACAGACAGACAGAGACTATGACGTTGTTAGTTAATATATTTGTTAAAGATGCGTGTCAATATTCATATAATTTATCCTACAAACAATTGTTAGTTCTAAAGTTTGTCACTAGATGGCGTTGAACACTTATAAATCGCGCTAGTGTTTTTTACATCTTCTTTCATTAGTCATCATCATCATCACCAGCCTATATACGTGGCAGAAATAGATGAGGAGTTTGGACCATAACACCACCACGCTGTCCCAGTGCGGGTTGGTGGGTTAAAGTGGTTGCAGTAACAACCGGGACCAACTGCTTAACGTGCCTTCCGAACCGAAGCACGGAGGGAGGAGGTCAAGATTATAAATTTGATTTACCCATCCAAGAACCAACCATGGCGAAAGTTGCTATTGTTTTCGTGATCGAAACCAGAGCGCTCAAAACACGCCACCCACCGAGCTCCTCTTTCATTAGTAGTGTCAGTTATTTATTAAAGTTTTTACCAAAGTTAGAGGAAAGTATTCTTTGAGTTTTTATTTTCAACCCTATTAGTATTCCCATACAGTCCAAGGTCAACCCCCTTAACAATATTTTTTGTGATAGTTTTAAGAATGTCCTTTTTGACGATTTAAAATTTACAAACTCTTATAACGTTCCTATCTAAAGTAATAGCGCTCTGACGGTTAGATTATCCATAACATTGGTAGTTCTATCGACATTTGTGCTGTTGCTGCGTTATAATGCGCTGTGGCTTTCCGCCGCTTCCGGATCTGATGTCGCTGTCATAGTAGTGAAATCGGACATTTTACTGATCGTCCAAAATGTTGGACTGTCAGGGTTCCTGGTACGGAGTAGTCAGCTGCCGTCGGAGTTAACTTCATCATCACCGAGTCACTCCTACTCGCTCACCGATCTCCGGGATTTTTTTTGTGACAACTTCCTGCGACGAATCTACCTTACCACAGGATCGAGCGCAGCTCGTTATATTTTAAAACTATCGGAGCGCACCCAATAATCGTGTGATAACCATCGACCCAATCTTGCTACAGTTACCCCCAGAATTGTTATCTTTTGAAATTAAATTGTAATTTCTCATCAATTGTTGTCACTAAAATCTTTTGCTCGTGTCTAAAACGCAACAGTTCCTTGAATCTGTAACAATGTCTATATCGAAACATAATCATGATTAATTACCCATTTTAATTACATTTACATATAGACTGGTTATAGTTATTAAACGTAATTACAATATGTAAATGGCCTTAACGAGGAAACTGAGGATCTATCGCTTAATTATTGCGATTGTACTATATCAAGGGGATAGCACCATGTCGAAATTATTATAATGTTTTATACTTGATGACAGACAAGCCGTCGGCCCACCCGGTGGTAAGCGGTTACCGCCGCCTATAGACACCTGCAATAACAAGGAAAAATCACTTCATATTGCAGGACATCCTCTGGCCTAAGATGAAATACACTCACACCTATTATCTAGCCCAAAGTAAGCATCACTAAGAGCTTGTGTTGTGGATGTCCATATCCAACAGTCATTTAGTTGTATAAGATAACGGATAAATATTGAAAAAATTCCCCTACCTACTCATCATACAAACATTTTCTCTCACCGGGATTCGAACCCGGGACCAAGTAGCCTGTATATCAAGAGGCACAGACCACTCGAGCAACCGGTCGTCCGTTATATGTTTATTTAGTATATTTATATACATATTATGGTTCTCTATTATGTCTCTTAATTTTTTTATCCATTATCTAACGTGTCATAATGTTTTGTGACATAATCATCATGACTGTGTTCAAATGATAAGTAGCCCTAACGGAAATCCCTAAATATAATATGACCTATTTTTTTTTTGCTATAAATATCACAATCTATAATAATATTTAAATAAAAGACTATAATAGTTGTAAGTCCTAACGTAATATCTCATAATATAACGTGCTCTAAAATCGAAATTCCATAAATATAAAATAACCTATTTTTTTCCAATAGATATTTCTATCCATAATATTTGAAACACATAAATATATAATATATATAAACATACAATCACACCAATTATCTAGCCGAAGTAAGTATCATAAGAACTTGTGTAATGGATACTAGATAAACATGCATGCAAGCAAGCATGCAGCATGCAAACAAGCATGCAGTATGCAAGCAAGCATGCAGCATGCAAGGAAGCCGAAAGAAAGAAAGAAAGAAAGAAAGAAAGCCTTTAATGGCCATTATATTTTGGTACAAACAAAATAAATAAATAAATAGGGGCCAACTAGGTCACTGCCTCAGCATAATGTCACAGCGACAAATGTCACTGTGGCGCTGGTCTTCTGGCAGGGCCTACGGTTAATAATGCACTATATACAATTATTTGACCTTAATAACAAAAAAAAATAAGAAACAAAAACAGTACAGTACAAACAAAAACAAACCAAAAAAATATTGCATCTATAAAATTAACACAAAAACATTAAAAATACACTTAGACTAGATAATTAAAAATTGAGTTTAAGAACATTGAGTTTAAAAGCGGCGTAGTTTATTATTCAAGTGTTTGTGTTGACGTGCAACTAAAAGATTATTATAATAAAAGTGATTGTGGTGTGAAATACGATGAAAACTTTTTTGTGGTTATCCACCTCATCAAGCATTACATAAAGTGACTGTCATCATATATTTCGTGTCAAATACTCCCAAGAAGCATTGAAATGTGTCACGCCAGCATTTTAATACAATAAAAGTAGAAATAAAGAAATACTGAAGACATGGCTGCTTAGGCATTAGTTCCCTTTGCCTTCCCTTAATAGGGAGAATTAACAAACACAAAAAAAAAAAAAAAAATGAACTAAAAATGAATTAAATCTAATCTGGGAAAAAGGCGGGAAACGTTCGACTGTGTGGGCGCGATTTTAAATTTAATTCGTAATTTAATACAATTAACTGGTATTGGTGGTCAGAGAAGTAGTTTATTTAGTCTCTATTTGTATTTATTATTTAAATTTCTAATAGTTTTGTTGTATACGCTGCTGTATCTGGTGAGTTTTTAATATGAATGAACCTCCCGACCCGGGGGACTTTGTTCCTCCGGCGGGAAATTTTGTCACGATTATGTCTAATGAATCAGGCATGGAAACTGATGGGTCTACATCGGGCCGTTCTTTAAAACGCTCTCGTTTACATGTATGCAAACAGTGCAATAAAAGAAGACGCAAACATCATGGCATAGAATCGCGCGATAACGATAGCAATTGTAATTGTTTGCATACATTTTCTCCTCAAAAAGAGTCTTCCCAAATAGTCACATTACCTCCTGCTTCTCTAAAAAAAGATGTGAATCCGTTTCAGTCCACACCCACACCTACACCTACATCCAAAGAGTCTACATCTGCACCCACAACCAATGTACCCACTTCATCATCTACATTTAGTCCCGTTGGTCGTACAAGATATAATAAAGACGATATTTCTCCATATGTTGTTCATATTCAAAAAATTCAATCTGGCCCGAACGATAACTGCACACTTCATCCAGTAACATTTGGAAAATTTTTAAAAAGGAATTCTGTAGATAACATAGTCAATGGTAGTGTGAAGCAAATTGGTCGTAATAAAATATCGATGTGTTTCTCTAACTATTTATCTGCTAATACATTTATTAATGACAGGAATTTAGATGCACACAGCATGAAAGCTTTTATACCTACATTCAATGTTACTAGAATGGGTCTTGTTCGAGGTGTACCAGCTGAGTGGTCTCCAGAGGAGGTAATGGAAAATATTTCAGTTCCAATGGGTTGTGGCAAAATTATCAAAGTGAGGCGTATAAATTATAAAGTTATTATTGACGGTTCTCCATCATGGAAGCCAACACAGTCAATAGTTGTTACATTTGATGGTCAAGTTTTACCCAAGAGAATATTTATGTGTTATAATGCCTTACCAGTAGATTTGTATATTTTCCCTACCATACAGTGTTACAACTGCTGCCGGTTTGGTCATACCAAAGCGCAGTGTAGGTCTAAGCCACGATGCTTTAAATGTGGTCAGGATCATACCAGTGATTCATGTTTAGTTAAAGAAAGTGATGCTATTTGTTGTCATTGCTCTGGTTCACATTTTGCGATACATAAAACATGCCCTGAAGTAAATCGTCAGAAAGATATTAAAATGTACATGGCACAAAACAGCACCTCCTATGTTGAGGCCTCTAAGCTCATTCCAAAACTTTCTAAATCTTATTCAAGTGTAGTTTCTTCTAGTCCTTTACAACCAGTAACTTCTAAGACATCATACAATGAAAATAACAAAAATAACTTGTCTAAAACTACTTCTTATAGAAAGACTGTGTTTTTAAAACCTCATTCTCACACAAAAATATCGCAGGGCTATGATATTCAAGCTCATAAAGATCTCATTCGGGAAGTTCCCTCATCTGAAAGCAATGGATGTGCTTTGATTAATGAAAATAAATCAAATAATGAAGTGGCTGATTTATTTAAGCTAGTTCTTAATATGTTTTCTCAAGTAGATTTAAATGAACCGTCCAACGTAGCCTCTTTAGTTAGCAATCTTCAACAAGTTTGTGAAATTCAACAGTCTAAGCAAAGTTATACAATGGAATTGCCGAAGCATACATAATAAAAAAAGTGATTTAATTCATCTTCTTAACAAATTTGATCCTTTTCTTTGTGCTCTATCAGAAACATGGCTTAAAGCTGAACATATTTTTAGAATTAATGGTTACATTACTATTCGTGAAGACAGGTTTGATGGGTATGGTGGTGCAGCCATACTTGTGAAAAGTTCGATTCCCTATACTCCTATTTCTTTACCATCTCACTGTGAGGAAATTTCTATAGTTGCAGTGAAAGTACAGAAAATAAGCATAGTTTCTTTATATATTTCTCACCCCTCTGTATCTATTTTAAATGAAATCAATCAAATTTTATCTGTTCTACCAAAACCATTTATTGTTTTAGGTGACTTCAACTGTCAGCATCAATCTTGGGGAAGCTCGATAACAAATAATTTTGGTGAAATTTTAATAGACATTATTGACTCTCATAATTTATGTATACTTAATTCGGGTGCTGTTACACGTTATACTAAACCTGACCAAAGTAAGAGTGTAGTTGACCTTTCTTTATGTACAACTGGCTTAGCTCCTTCACTGTCTTGGGACATTCTTTCATCCTCCTATGGAAGTGATCATTTTCCTATTATTATATCTTTTCCTTTTAATAAACAAAATTGTTCACATCGTGTGTCACATTTAAAACATGTAGTTCCCAATAGAGACAGCAAAGATTGGGATAAATATAAAACAAAAGTTGAACAGAAGCTTTTATTACTACCCGAAATAAATGGAGATGTATCACACTGTGCTAATGAATTGACTAACATTCTTATAGAAACTGCTAGTGAGGTTTTTCCAAATAAAACCTATTCCAATAAAATTCCCTCTCCTCCTTGGTGGGACTCGGAATGTACAGAGGCTGTGAAAAAAAGAAAAGTGGCTGAGAAAAATTATAAGACTCATATGACAGATAGTAATTATGAGATCATGTCTAATACCTTAACAGTGACAAGGAAATTATTTAAAAAAAAGAAGTTCGAGAGTTGGAGAAAGTTTTGTACTTCGATATCACCAAATACTCACCCAACTTTGGTATGGCGTAACATAAAGCGGTTTAAATGTGCTTATAACAATCCTCCTATATGTTCATTACCAAGTTCTTTAGCTGATAAGTTTATGGATAAATTAGCGCCTCCGTGGGTCCCTTTAAACATTATTAATGATTCCTGTTATTTGTCTCCATCTAACCTAACTGGTCTCAGTTCTCCGTTTACAATTTATGAAGTAAAAGGAGTTTTGAATAATTCTAAAGATTCGGCTCCGGGGTGGGATGGGATAATTTATAGCTTTTTAGCGAAGAGCAGTGACCAAATTTTACATTTTTATCTTAACCTCGTTAACACTATATTGTTTACAAATAATATTCCCCAATCATGGAAATGTCAAACAGTGTTACCATTCTTAAAACCTAATAAAACCCCGTCAGATGTTTCAGCGTTCCGACCTATTGCATTATCGTCAGTATTAATTAAACTTGCTGAGCATTTGATTAAAAATCGTTTAGAATGGTTTTTAGAATCCAAAGGGTTATTAGCAAATACCCAATATGGCTTTAGGAAAGGTAAGAGTACACTTGATAATATAGCAATACTTACGTCTGATATTCGATTAGCATTTTCAGATAACAATTCAATTTTAGCAACCTTTTTGGATATTAATGCAGCTTATGATAATGTACTCATAGATGTTCTTAAAATTAAACTGGATGCTTTACAAGTACATCCCATTTTTTCGAATTTTATTATAAACATGCTAACCGGTCGAATAATCAATATGTTCCTAGCTGACGTAAATTTTACCCGAATAGCCTATAAAGGTCTCCCCCAAGGATCTGTTCTTAGTCCTATTCTTTATAATATTTACACATCCGACTTAGAATCAGCTGTCGTGGTTAATGATAAAATAAAAATTTTACAATACGCCGATGATCTTTTGCTCTATACTACACATTCCACTATTAACGAGGCGTTCTCAGATTTATCTGAAACAATGGGCCTGTTGAAAATCTGGATGGACAAAAATGGTTTAGAACTCTCTATATCTAAGAGTACAGTTGTCCTTTTCTCTCGAATGCGTAGACCTCCAACAGTTCAATTAGCGTATAATAATGTTATTTTACCCGTTAAAGACCATTTTAAATTTCTTGGCGTTATTTTGGATAATAAACTTACTGGTCACTTTCATTGTGAATATCTTATAAGCAAATGTGAGCGTCTTTTGAATATGCTAAGGTGTCTCTCTGGAGTTTGGTGGGGAGCACATCCTTATTCATTACGATTAGTTTATAATGCGTTAGTTAGGAGTGTTTTAGATTATGGTACTTTTTTGTTAGAACCCGGGAGTGTAATGGCGTTTAGAAAATTAGATAAAATTCAATATAAAGCGTTACGGATTATAACTGGTGCAATGAAATCTAGTCCAACAAATGCCTTACAAATTGAATGTTGTGATCCGCCTTTGTATTTAAGAAGACAATTTTTAAGTGATAGATTCTTCTTTCGTACCATTCAATTTTTACACCATCCCATCATATCTAAACTTGAATCTCTTTCTGTTAAAATATCATCATCAAGCTATTGGAATCATAAATCTCGACCTTGTCTGGTAGTTAGTTATCAAAAATATCGGTCGCTTTCCTCTCCTACACACCGTTCGAATTTATTGCCCTTGTTTAATGTTGATTACGAATCATTAATTCTTTCGCCGATCATACATTATAACCTTATTGAAAGAAATTCAGATGCTAGAATAAGCTTTAATTCTGTTATTCAATCTCAGTTTCCAGATTATCATTATTTATTTTGTGATGCTTCTAAACAATCTCCTCAAGAGCCTTTGGGAGTTGGTATTTTTCATTCACAATATAAAGTAGTACAAAAAATCAAACTCCCACCAGAATCATCAGTTTATTCTGGCGAATGTTTTGGCTTATTTAAAGCAGTAGAGTATATTAGAATAATGAATCTTAAAAAAGCGATTATCTTTTCGGACTCAAAGAGTGCTCTCCAATCATTAGGCAAATTCCCATTTCATTTAAAATTATATTCTCCAATCATTTTTGATACACGCCAGATAATCCATAAATGTGTTTCTAAAGGATGTATCATACAATTTGCTTGGATACCCAGCCATAGGGGTATTGAGGGCAATAAGTTGGCTGATCACCTTGCCAAGCAGGCAATTGCGTGTGGAGACCTATTTCCATATACTAATTTTAGTCACGATTTATTAAATCTACCGAAATTAACACTATTGAATTCTTGGGATGAACTTTGGAGGAATAGTCGACAAGTTAGGGGCAGATTTTACTCTCTTATACAAGAATTTATACCAAAAAAGCCTTGGTTTGCTAATATGAAGTTTGGTAAGATGGAAACCTCTATCATTACCCGTATGAGGTTGGGACATACTTGTACTCCTTTCCACCTTGCCAAAATTCATGTAATTAATAATCCTATGTGTGAGTGCGGACTGGACGAGGGTCATCTTAATCACATGTTTTTTTCCTGTCCAAAATTTCAAAGATCCTCCTTCTGGAATGATCTTTTATCCCTGGAAGTTCCATTCCCGATAAACCTGGCTACCTTGTTACATACACATGATGCTGCAGTATATAAATGTATTATATCTTTCCTTATTTTAAATAACATAAAAGTGTAGTTCCTTACTCCTATTATATCTAATACGTATACCTATACTATAAGAAGTATATATGCATATATTTGTAAATTACTACCCAGTATGCCTTCCTGATCCCCAATCAATTGCTTTATTTTTCACCGATTTCCATTTTCCTTACAACTCGTTTCCCTAATTTTTACGAGACATTGGCGAAATGCGCAAACCGCGCCAAGCCATTAAAAAAAAAAAAAAAAAAAAAAAAAAAAAAATCTAATCTGTGCTGAGCAAACATCAATCGACATAAGAAACAAAAACAAACAAAAAATAAAAATATGCACACAAAAACAAATAGCAATTTTTGTTGTATCTTATAGTCTAAGAGGTCACGGGATTTTTCATAACGATCATGGATATGGTTAGATTTACTTTTATAGTTTGTAGAGTAGTCCCCTAAGGTGAATGATGTCGGTCTGCCTGCTCTCAGTGGTTGCAACTTCAAGTTATAGAGCTTACAAGTGGCTTAATTGTTACGAAAAAAAAACGATCAGGGAAATGGTCAGTTTTAGTACATATTCAAAGTATAGCATCTCCGCAGATGAAACAAGTTGGTCTGGCGGCTCTCAGTGGTTGCATTTCAGAGTTATGATGCGCGCAAGTCACAGCATTGTTGCGAAAAAAAAACGATAACAGAAATGGTCAGTTTTAGTACCTTTTAGAAGTATGGTGTCTCCACAGGTGAAACGAGTTGGTCTGCCTGCTGTCAGTGTTTGTATTTCAGAGATATCATTGTGTACGCAATACTCTTATATATGGAAAAAGCTTAAAAAAAATAGCCAAAAACGGGACAATCGACAAATTTTTAAAATTCCCATTGACCGCTGCTGTCGTGTCTCGACTTGACACATACAGCACTCCTCCTCCTCCCGCGCCCGCGCCCGCCCCCGCGACAGTGAGCGTGGAATAATCGTTGTTGGGGGGTGCGCTTGCGCTCGTTTTTGGTGTTTTTAAATAGAATTCAACCGCTACTAGCATTTTTACAATAATGTCGAAAATAAATACTAAGTGCCTGTTTTGCGAAAGTAAGACGGACAAAAAAATGTTGCCTTTTAATAAAAAAAGTTTGGAAAAATGTTATGGTATATTAACAGTTCGTATTAACGGTAATTTAATAACCAAGATCAACAACAGGGGTGAGTTATTCCATGACTTCATCTTAACGAACTGTCTTCAGATACTTAACAAAGGCAGGCAGCCTTTTCCCACCTTTGTTACGAGATCTAGACAGGAAGTTCTCGACGTAACTCTTGCTACTAACCAATCTAGCCAGGACGATCAACGACTGGAACATTAGCAATGAAATATCTATGTCCGACCAACGACAGATTAGATTCGTAATTAACACAAACAAAACATACGAAAATGTAACCTTTAGGGACCCTTTAACCACAAATTGGAACCTATATAGAAATATGTAAGGGATAGGGATAATGTCCCTAAGAATATAAGGTCTCCTGAAACTCTAGAATATGCGGTCCACCTTATTTCTCAGGCCATCACGGCATCCTATGAGATGAGTTGCCTTCTCAAGACCAAGAGGGACAATAAAGTAACATAGTGGCACCCCAAACTAGACAATCTCAGGAAGAAAACACGTAAACTATTCAATAAGACAAACTCCCGAGGACTGGGAGCGATATCACAAAGCCTTAACTGAATACAATAAAGAAATACGGAAGGCGAAAAGACTTCCGTGGCGGAAGTTCTGCGAGGAGTTCAAGAATACTCCTCAAGGGGCCAGAATTCACAAAATCTTAGCGAAATCGCCAGCCAACCAACTGGGACTTTTAAAGAAACCAGATGGAAATTGTACTCATACAGTGGAGAAGACCCTGGAGCTCTTAGCGACAACACACTTCCCTGGATCAGAAACATTATCGAGTACCGAATATAAACCTGAGTATCAGCACTGCCTAACCAGGCCTAAAAACGAAGACTGGAGAAGAGCAGCAAAAATGATCAGACCAAATAAAGTGAAATTGGCTATCGAAACCTTCAAACCATTTAAGTCTGCTGGGGAAGATGACATTTTCCCAGCACTGGTGCAAGAAGGGAAAGACATTCTCACACCGCTCCTAGTAAAAATATTTCGTCTGAGCTACGCATGGGGATACATACCAGAAAACTGGACATTGGTCAAGGTATGCTTTATACCTAAAGTAGGCAAGAAGGATTATTCACAACCAAAATCCTTTAGACCAGGTATGGGCAACCTTTGACATGTTGTGGGCCAAACTTTAGTGAACAAATCCGTTCGCGGGCCGCGTTTAGAAGTAGTGCATTTTAAAGTAGTATTTCAAAGTAGTGTTCGTAGTTTTTAAAGATAGATATCAGACATGAAATAAGACGATATTGTTATTGAAGTACAATTTATTATAACCTCCTTCTTTTTGAAGTGGGTTAAAAATAACAAAACAAAATGAAAAAACATAATTATACCTAATTAAATATTATATATAATAAGATTATATAATGGTACAACATTATAATTAAATCCTGATATTGGGAACTATAACAATTATCAAAGTTAAATAGCGACACCGAAATCAATGAGACACTTGAGCTTGAATTTGGGAAACTAATCTATCGATGTTTGGATTAATTCCACTGATACGACGACGTAAAGAATTTTCCAAATTATCGTCAGTCTGCCTTGTACGATGTTTTGATTTATTAACTTTCATCATTGAAAAGAACTGTTCGCATTTATAAGTACTGCCAAACGCACAAATCAATCTTCTTGCAAATTTTCTAAGCTGCGGAAAATGGTCTTCTTCGAGGTTTTTTTTGTAAAAATCGAACCACTCCACGTCTTCAAATTTTGATTTTAGGAGTGTGTTTTCTTGAATGTCAATCAACTCCATTTGCAAGTGTATTGGAGCATTTTGTATATTACTTTTTGTTGGAGTAGCAAATATATTAAAACAGTTTTCCATGTTTTTGAAATCGCAAAATCTGTTCGAGAATTGCTCCGAAAGTAATTTGAGTTCTTCAGCATATTGAGCATGAGCAATATTTTTATACTCAGAGAGCGTGGTGAAATGGTAACTGTTACCAGATAGCATCTGTGCCTCTCCCACAAGCGGATTTTATTCTGAAACGCTTTCAAATGGCTGTTTTGCAAGTTTGACTCATTACACAGAAAACAAATAGGCTTACCATAGTGCAAGATAAAAAAGAATTCTACAGTCAATTTTTCTTGAAACTGGCGACCCTCTGCGTCTACTTTTCGTTTCTTTCCACCAGACATCATTTTCGTTCGATAAAAATAACAAAATGTTATTAGTAACCACTCAAGATGCACACAAAGTCACAAAGCCAATTGACGGCACTAACAGTTCGCTAGGATATCGCTTGTCGAAGTTATCTCGGTAGCTCGAATAGAACTGAACTAAAGTTCGGGCCATGGCCATCCACCTGCATAAACAGGCAAAATGAAAGAATGATCTCTAATTGTCTAGTGTAGAACAATTAAGAAGCAATAATCTTTTGTTGCGCTGCTAGTGAGACGGTAAACATCAAAGGCTTTGATGTTTGCCGCCTCACTCTTTTATATGACCGCCGCCACTGGGCTAGCTAACTTGATGCCGTTATAAGTAATTAGTGTTATATTTTTTTCTTGGGTTTTTAAATGTCTCGCGGGCCGGATCAAATCCTACAGCGGGCCGGATGCGGCCCGCGGGCCGCTGGTTGCCCACATATGCTTTAGACCAATAAGCCTAACCCCTTTCCTGCTAAAATGTATGGATAAAATCATAGACGAATGCATAAGGGAAGGACCTTTGAAGGAAGTCCCTTTACACTCCAAGCAACATGCTCATAAAAAAGGGAAATCCACGGAAACTGCTCTTCTTGAGCTTACGAACAGGATCGAAAGAGCTCTGGAAGACAAGCAGATAGCTCTGTGTGCTTTCCTCGATATTGAAGGAGCTTTTGACAATGTCACTCCCTGACCAAAGGTATGGGAGCCAAAGGGATCGATGACACAACGACCCGGTGGATAAAGTCAATGCTGCTTAATAGAACCGTTAAGATAAATCTAAACGGAATAACAAGAAATTTTAAGACAACAAGGGGATGTCCGCAGGGGGCGTACTGTCTCCATTGCTATGGTCACTTGTTGTGGATAAACTCCTTACAAAAACAACTCAAATGGGTTTTGATGTGCAGGGCTATGCCGACGACGTAGTGGCCTACGTTATAGGTCCTTGCCAAAGCACTGTATTATCAATACTACAAAGAGCGCAGATTATCAAATGTCAAATGGTGCGCAGATAACCAACTGGGGGTTAACCCCTCCAAAACAACTATAGTGCCCTTTACTAGGAAGAGCGAGCTAAACAGGCTTGCTACACTAACTATTAAAGGAACATCCATACCTTATTCCCAAGAAGTCAAATACTTGGACATATCAAATGACAAGACACTGACCTGGAAAACACACTTAAACAACGTAATCCAAAAGGCAACAACTGCCTTAGGAATATGTCACCGCCTTGCAGGGACGAGATGGGGCTTAAACCCCAAACTCGCCCTATGGCTTTATACCACCATCGTAAGGCCGATGCTAACGTATGCCTGCGTAGTCTGGGAGAAAAAAGTCATGCAAATAACAACCATCAATAAGCTAACCAGCTTGCAACGCACCACGTGCTTGATGGCAATGGCAACTGGTGCAATGCGCACAACCCCGGCGGCAGCCCTTAATGCTCTTCTTAACCTACCCTCCTGTGTTTCCTTAGCGATAAACTTAACAAGATTGTTAGACCCCCATTCAGATATAAGGTTCAACACTCTGTTGAGCTCAATCCACAGCATAGACCAAAGATACCAAAGAGTTTATAACAATCGTCCCTTCCTAAAAAGCTACTACTCATACTCCTCAATAAGTCGACGGGGTGGTTTAATTAAGCGACGACTACGCCGCAGCCAACCAGTCGGTTCCCCGGGCGAAGGAGTGAGTGCGGGTCCAGCGACCAAAGGTATAGATGACGGAGTGTTCTCTTTAACAGGCTGCACGTCTGGTGTCAGCAACTCCTTAGCAGGCTGTGTGTCTACCGTCGGCACTTGCTCGTTAGTCGTTGTTAATCTTTCCCCGAGCTCCTCGTTAGGAAACCGGGGTCGGATGTGGTCAGCATGCCGTCGTTTCTCCTCACCTGAAGCTGTAGCTACAACATATGAATACCTATGCTTCCGTGCAGCTATTGTCGCAGGTTGCCACTTTTTCTCCAGTCGTGTCCGAATGAAAACTTGGTCACCTGGGGCGTAATTAGGCGTAAAGCTTTGAGCGTTAATATTATCTTCAACTTGTTTAAATTGAAGCTCTCTTCTTGCGTTTGGTCTGATATTTGACAACATACAATTCAAACGCCGTCCAAACATTACCTCCGCAGGTGTCTTCCCAGTTGATGTGTGTGGGGAATTCCTATAAGAAAACAGAAACTCGCGAAGCCGCCGTTTGAGGTCACCGCCTTCTGCCTTTTGGGGTGTCATCCTTGACTTGAAAGTTCTCACAAGTCGTTCAGCTAACCCATTTGTACGGGGGTGATACGGTGACGCCCTGATATGAATGATTCCTTGACTCTTACAATAGTTCCGAAAATAATGTGAGGTAAACTGTGGTCCATTATCTGAAACTATCATCTGGGGAACGCCAAATACACAAAAGATATCATCAAATACTGTACATAGCTGCTTTGTCATGGTTTGTTTCATCGGTCTGACTTCAACCCATTTGGACAACGCATCGCACAGAACAAGCCAGTAGGTTCCCTCAAATGGCCCTGCAAAGTCAACGTGCACTCTTTCCCATACTTGCTCAGGAATAGACCACGAAAAAACCGGTAGCTCTGAATTGCAAGGTCGGTTTTCTTGACATCTGTAACATCTTCTAACAAAACTATCAATATCTTCTTCAATTGACGGCCACCAAACGTAGAAACGAGCAAGAGCCCTCATAGCCGATATCCCCGGATGACCCCGATGAAGGTGTGCTAGTACTGACGCCCGCAGACGGCTCGGAATGACCATCCTCCCTTGCCACATAAGTACATTGCTTTCGACCGACAGGTCATTCCTTTTACGATAGAAATGTTTCAGATCGCCATTATACTCTGCTTCTCTCCAGCCAGTCTTAAGGCACAGCATCACTTTGGACAATACATGGTCCTTAGAAGTCATGTGTCTGAGGTTGTCTGCCAAATTAAGGTCCTCCATTTCCACATCCAGATACCGTGCGGCAACTTTGTGAACAGCAATTTCGACTGCGGATGGCTTCCCTTCTTTATTGACCTTGAACCTTGACAGGCAATCAGCTAGAATGTTATTTTGCCCTTTTCTATAAACAATATCGTAATTATAGCTCCCTATTAATAACGCCCATCTGATTAAGCGATTGTTAACCAACTTTGGAAGATTGCGCTGCTGCCCTAAGATATATATTAGCGGTTTATGATCTGTTACTAAAGTGAATTTGGTGCCTCGTAAGTATTGATCAAATTTCTTAATACCGAATAATATCGCGAGAGCTTCACGATCTATCACAGAATATTTGCTTTCAGCAGGACGTAACTTCCTTGAAGCAAAAGAGATAGGTTGTTCGACATTCCCGCTCTTATGGTACAAAACCGCTCCTAAGCCTTTTTCCGATGCATCACAAGCTAAAAACAAATGCTTCCCCTCTTCAAACGCCACCAACGGCTTTGAAGATGAGATACAATTCTTCGTAGTTTCGAAAACTGCTTTCTCTCTTTCCGTCCACTGCCAAGGCTTCCTGCTGCTAGTGAGATCGTGAAGATCAGCACATATACTATGTAAATAAGGAATAAAACGTTCATAAAAGTTTACTAAGCCAAGAAAAGATCTTAACTCTTTCATGTTTGTAGGCTCTGCAGCTTTAGATATAGCGTCAATCTTTGCTTTCGTAGGTAGTATGCCTTCCTTGCTAATAACATGGCCCAAGTACTCAATGCTTTTCACCAAGAACGTACTTTTATTCAGATTGACCTTCAATCCCGCTTCTTCAAGACGGCTTAACACTGTGTTCAGCGTGTTTAGATGTTCATTCATGTTTTTGCCCGTCACGGCTATGTCATCGAAGTACACGGCTACATTTGGTATGTCGCTAAGCAACCTGTCAAGGTAATGTTGAAAAATTGACGGGGCTGTTGATATGCCGAATGGCATCCTATTATACTGAAAGTACCCTTTGTGTGTTGCTAAGGTTAAATACTTTTTAGACTCAGGAGCTATTTCAAATTGCAAATACGCATCCTTAAGATCTATTTTTGAATAAATTTCTCCGTTAGCCAACTTTTGTCGCAACTGGTCAAATACTGGTACCGGATGAAGGTGTTTGACAAGGGCTGCGTTAATAGTGCTCCGATAATCACCACATATTCTAATTTGTCCGTTAGGTTTCACAACGTTAACCGTGGGCGTAGCCCACTCCACAGGAACTAAGTTAGGGTCCACTTGTTCAATGATACCCTCCGCAACAAGTCTGTCTAACTCTACTTCAATATTCTTCTTCATGCTGAATTTAATAGGTCTCGCAGGTAGGTGCACAGGCTGGGAGTCAGGTTTAATGTGTATGTTAACTTGATAGTGTTTTACTCTTCCTAATTTCCCATCGAATAATTTACCGTGTCTTTCGATAATTTGTTTGAGCGTCATAGGAGAGTCACCAGATTTGATTGAGTATACCGGTCGTGGGAATTCCATGTTAAACATCTCGCTCCACTGTAATCCAAAGAGCATTGGGTCAGCGTCTTTCATGACAATCACAGGTAGTATCTTCTGGATTCCGTCTACTTCGACCGTCACGTCTGTAAGCCCCTTAGTTCTAAGTTTGTTATTGCAGTAGGCCTTAAGTTTTGGCGCAGTCGTGAGTGCTGGCGCACCTATCTGTCGCCAGGATTTCGTGTTTATAATTGAGTATGAAGACCCAGAATCCCAATCCATTGTACATTTCTTGCCGTTGATAAGCACATCAATTTGTTTACACCGTTTAACTCGTCTTTCAGCTATATTACAACAAACTCCATCATCTTCCCCATCAACGTCTGTTTGGTCATATGACGAAGATGAGGTTTCACTGTATGTAATTTTTTGTAACTTACCTCTTCGTGCGTTACCTTTCCGGGGAGGTGCGATCCAGGCTTTACCGGACTTAATGCAACATGACTCAAAGTGTCCTTCAATGTTACATTGCTTACACACATTATTTTTAGCTGGGCAGTTTGTTATTTCATGCTTATCATCCTTTCCGCAGCGGAAACATTGGTCGTGATATATTTTGCGCGGAACGTTCCGTCTCGTATTTTTACGCACGTTAAGCCTGTTCCCAATTTTGTTTACGCTGGAAGTAGGCGTGTCATGTTCTGCTTGCTCTCTGGATTGAGCGACAGCGAATATTTGGTTAAAGGTGACTTCATTAGCTTGACCTTCATAAGTATCAAGCAAGTCGGGCCATTTTTGTTTTAGATCCGTTTCTAATTCAGGGTGGTTTAGTCCAGTTGCGAAACGATCACGAAGCTGCCGTTCTAAAAATTCATGATCATATCCACAGTCCTTACTGAGATCCTTAAGTCTATTAGCGTAATGTTCCATTGTCTCACTGGTCTCTCTGACACAACTCCAAAACTCTGTTAGTGCTCTGTATCTCGTTTTCTTGATTCTGTGTAGGTTCAAGAGTTTTGCCCGAAGATCTGTATATTTGCTTGAGTCAAAAGCTGGCGTTAACGCTACTTTTACCTCTCGAAAAATTTCTGGAGTTAGGCAGTTGAGTAGTAAATCTTTTTTGAATTCGTCATCGATGTCATATATTCTACATTTCGTTTCAAAGTAATCTATAAAATCTTCCACCCTACAACAGTCGGGATTGAATTTGTCCATGTTAAAATTCTTGAAGATCGTCATTTTGTTGTTCCCGGCGCTCGTCACGCTCGATGTGCTTGGTTTGTTGTCGTCGGTATCACTCTTTGTTGCGAGTGTAGTCGCGGATGCCAACATTTTTAAAATTTGTAACATTTGTTCTTGCTGCGCTTGTTGAACGCGTAAGAACTGTTCGAATTGTTCCTTCTCCATTAAAATGTTTTTATTTTTTCACCTCGTCGCCAAATAAAATAACACAACATTGTCTAAGATAGAACATAATATATTAAAGTGACAACATCAATCATATAAAATCCACAGCATAGACCAAAGATACCAAAGAGTTTATAACAGTAAGATTCTTTCTCTCACGTTTTCAGCGCGCCCAGCCCCTGGGCGACTGTAATATCCCCCATGCATAGCTATGAATGTTTCCTAACGGAAGCATGACATTGATATGAAGAAGAAATAGTGTGGGAGATAGAACAAAGCCTTGTGGTACACCAGCATTCACTGACATGAACCGCGAAGAGCATCCATCTGCGAGGACACGGATTCTTCACTCATGCAGGAAGTCGGTATTTATAGAAAGGGCAAACAAAAACCTTACAATATCCTAAGTAAAAACAAGACGCTCTAATAGATACTAAATTTCTTTGTGCGTGATGTTGAGGTGAAGACTGTGAATTGATGACTCCGAAGAACAGCACGCGTGCTCATGAGATACTTAGGAGCACGCGTGCTGTTCTTCGGAGGGTAAAGGTGGAATAATAAGCCGGCGATCCAGTTGCAGAGCTGAGCGGGCAGACCGTATGCTGGGATCTTGGAGAGAAGAGCCCTGTGCCAGACTCGATCAAATGCATTGGCAATGTCAAGGCTAACAGCCACTGACTCACCACGTTTGTCAATAGCTTTACTTCAGACATGCATTAATTTCGACAGAAGCCTGCACTGTCGATTATTAATTAATGGTTGATCTTCTAGATATCGGATCAGCTGGTTGCTTAGGATCCTTTATCCGTCTCCCTTTATGGGGACCGGTTGCACATTGACCTCTTTCCAAGATTCTAGCACACACCCAGTAGAGAAAAAAAGACGGTATAGACGCATTAAGACGGCAGACAACTCCGCTGCGCATTTTTTCAGTACTATTAGGGGGAAGATTCTGAAGATGACGAAATCTAAATTAAAAAGAATGCATGAAGAATCTGTGATTTTACCTAAAAATTATTAGATTATATATCAAGCTAAATATTTATAAAAAACTGGATTAAATACTTTATATTGTGGTTTAGTATAGATTTTAATGTGACTAATGAAAAAGCTGAAAAAAATATTAAAAGAATATTTGAAGTAAGTAAATATTTAACTCTTTAGGCGTTTGCAATATTCTACAAAGTGATTAATTTGTGGCTTTACTCAAAGATGATTAAATTATGAAAGTTAGATTAATAAAAATTGGACTTGTTCGATTTATTTTTTTATTTTATTGATTACTGTTATTTTTTTTCTTCTCTGAAATACAACTACTGAGAGCAGGCAGACCAACTCGTTTCACCTGTGGAGTCACCATACTTCTAAACGGTACTAAAACTGACCATTTCTGTTATCGTTTTTTTTTCGCAACAATGCTGTGACTTGCGCGCATCATAATTCTGAAATGCAACCACTGAGAGCTGCCAGACCAACTTGTTTCATCTGTAGAGACACCATACCTTGAATATGTACAAAAACTGACCATTTCTCTGATCGTTTTTTTTTTTGCAACAATGACCCCTCTTGTAAGCTCTATAACTCGAAGTTGCAACCACTGAGAACCGGCAGACCAATATCATTCACCTTGTGGGACTACTCTACAAACTATAGATGCAAATTAAACCGTATCCATTATCGTTATCAAAAATCCTGTCACCTCTCAGTCTATTAGATCGATCCAAAACAGTCAGTATTATATACGTGTATAAAATACGTGTTATAAATAAGACAGCTCAAACAAGGACATAGCAGTTATAGAAACTCCACTGTGGAACCGAAACGACCCCATGCAATGTGTCGTAAAAACTAGCCGGTAAGTAGGTACCTAATTAATTTTGTGACTTCTGCAAATGTAGTAAAGACATTTTCACATGTTTTCTAAATGTTTTGACTGTAAGCAAGCCCGCAAGCATGCAGCATGCAGCGTCCGCGCCTTCGTGGGCTTAGAGCCACCGCACATATACAATTTCAAATCGTACAACTAAATCGCAGAATGTCTAATAGGCATAGAATCTTATGATAGCCCGCACATTATATCAACTAAGTCGTTCAACTAAATAGTTGATCAACTATCGGCCGATAGCCCGCACACTATAACAACTTAGTTGGTCAGTCGCACGGCAAGATGCAGTATGACCAGACCCGTGCGTGTGATTTCCCCACGCTTGGATTTTTGCTGACGGGCGCGCAGCCGCCCAGTCAATCTCTGCATTCTCTACTTACTTGTAACAAATGAAAAAATAGAACTGCTGATCGACGAAGTCCAAAAAAGGCCAGCCCTTAAAAACCTAATTAATAAAAGAAATAAAAGAAGTAGTGCGTTGTTTTTCCGCATTTTATCGCAGACTTCACCGCGCTAGCAACACTGTCCATCAACTAAGTCGACGAAGTGTGCGGCCTATAAAAGCACGCAATTTAGTTGTGCGATTTGAAATTGTATATGTGCGGTGGCTCTTAAATTACACTCTAGGGGTAGGGCAGACAAGACTACGTGGTGTCGGTTTTTAACCGACTTCAAAAACGAGGAGGTTCTCAATTCGGCCGGTATGTTTTTTTTTTTTTCTATGTATGTACACCGATTACGCAGAGATTACTGATTTGATTTACGTGATTCTTTTTTTGTTCGATGCGGAATAGCTGCCATTTGGTCCCATAAAATTTTTTTAAAAAACAGTTGGGTACTTAGGTTTTAAATTAAAAAAAACTGAAATTATGAAATCGTCTACATAAGCGAAATTGCGAATTTTTGCTTTTCCAATGACTTTTTAGTGAAACGATACAATAGTAGGAAACAATATAAGTTGACGGTCACCCATCTAGCTTCGACCGTAGAAAGTTACCACTAAAAAATGTGAAAAAAAAATTTTAAACAAAAATTAAAACCGACTTCAAAAAACTAAAAAGGATGAAATAATTAAATTTAAGTAGGTATTCATCCCCTAGAAACATATTTTTGGAGTTGGTGCTAAGTGGTTTCCAAAAACAATAGAAAGTTTTGTTTAAAATTTTTTACAGCGATATATTTCTGTCACTGAATTTTAAAACCCAACGGTTGTTTAGATTCATATGACAACATTTTAGTTAAATTATTTCAAATGTAAGTAATTGAAACTGTCTCTGGATAAAATGATTTTCTGGATAATAAGTCTTATAATAATTAAGATTTATGATATTGATAACATAACCAAGATAAACCTACTTTTAAACATATGTTTTAGGACTAACAATATTATTATAAACCATCATTCGGACTAACAATATTATTATGAACCACCATTCGGTCTAACATACATTATACAATATAACACTCAGGACATGTGACTTTATAGCAAGAAAAGTTAGGATATCAAATTATTATAGCACCCGATCTTATGACACAAAAGCATTGGAATTGAAGACAATTAGGTAATATACAATTTCGTATACGCGAACATTATAAAAAGTGATCATTATAGCAAACGTGTTAAGGAAGGTCCGAATATCGATACGATCGATATTCGGAGAAGAAAGGGACTACCACATATTATTGCCAATATTTCTCCGTTATATTATTTTAAAGACACATATATTTTACTGCGAATACGTTAAACGTGTCGGAAATCCTGAATCCAATGCTCCCACAGCTCCATCATCATAAATAATATTTAGACTTCCTAAAGTGATGCATCGAGGTCCCTTAGAGGTAATAAAAGGGCATCAGTACAAAATAATATAATTCATTGGACTGTCTATTAATAAAAGGAACACGAGGCAATATATATGCCGCAGCCATCTGGTTAAATCAGCCGCTTAACTGGATGCCTAGCCCGTTAATTGAACGCCGGCATCCAATCAAACGGCTGAAGTACAACTAGCCAACTCATTGAGCGCAACGTTTAATTAACCAGATAGCTGAACGTCATATCAGCCGTCTGGTTTAATTTAGCCATTAAATTGGACGCCTAGGCGGGTCATTTAAATCAAAGAGCTTTTGCATTACTGTTTGAGTGATTAGTAAGTTCAAGGTTATTTTTATGACCACTTAGAAACAAAACGATGTCGGTTTTAAGGGATCATAAAAAAACCTTGAACCTACC
Organism: Nymphula nitidulata; assembly: GCA_947347705.1. Classification (NCBI taxonomy): domain Eukaryota; kingdom Metazoa; phylum Arthropoda; class Insecta; order Lepidoptera; family Crambidae; genus Nymphula; species Nymphula nitidulata. The sequence goes on from OX374636.1 coordinate 17,993,737, forward strand.
AATCAAACCAAAACTTTTCTGTACAAGACGATCCATTCAATACGTGAGTCTAGTTCAATTAATTATCGGGCTAGGCATTCAATTGGATGCCGGCGTTTAATCAACGGGCTAGGCGTCCAGTTAAGCGGTTGATTTAATCCTTCAATGCCCAGACGGTAACTTAAGTTGCCATAACAATTAAAATTTAATTGTGTCTGATTTATCGGGCTTCAAAGGGCGCGGGCAGCGACATATACTTTTACATATACAGGCTGGTGCTGTCAATGCGACAATAAATTAAAACATGGGCTATATTAGTTCATAGAAACGGTTTCCCACTTTCAAAAACATCTTAATCATTTGATAATTTCAGGACATTTCTATGAAATAATGCAGTCAATGTACAAATCATACAAATGTCATGAAATTTTCAAATAAATAAGATGTTTTTGATAGCGGCAAACCATTTCCATGAACTAACATTGCCCATGTTCTATTTTATTGTCGTATTGACAGCACACCCTGTATAAATAAATAATTTAAAAACGTAAATAAATTTGATTTGTCTATGGTTTTCTTAAGCCCTTGTGAACACTATCATATAATACTATTTATTTTTATACAACTAAGTAGATGACATACAAGCTGACGACCCACCTGGTGGAAAGCGGAAATACATTATTAAACTTATTATAAATAAATGAAACTTTATAAAATCGACTATATAAGAAGAGTACTTTAATAGCTTTTGACCTTATCCCACCTTCCACTCTCGTATCAGGAGCAAGCGTGCTGGTCTTCAGATTCATCAATTCACTGTCTTCACCTCAACATCATGCACAAATAAATTAGTAACTGGTTTCTTTGTCGTGCTTCCAAAACTTGGAATTCGTTGTCAGCACATGTGTTCCTCGTGTGTGAGGAGCTCGGTAGTTTGAGCGCTCTGGTTTCGATTAAGAAAACAAAGCAACTTTCGCCATGGTCGATCCCGGTATGGGTCATCCAAAATTTCAAATCACGAGCTCCTCCGTGCTTCGCAAGGTACGTTAAGAAGTTGGTCCCGGTTGTTTCTGCAACCGCTTTAACTCACTTGGTCCAGCGTGGTGGTGTTATGGCCCAAACTCCTTGTGTGTTTCTAATATGTAGGAAGGCCTGTGCCCAGCAGTGGGACGTATTAGGCTGGTGATGATGATGAGGATGATGACATGTATTCCTTCCTAATAATTAGTAATTTGTCGCAGTAATCTGACTGTACCTACTGAAACAGACAATTGAATTTTCATAAAAAAGTAACTGCAGTATTTCGGTCTTTGTTATTTGAATACGAGGATTTTATTACAGTATCTTTGAAAATAATAACCTGCTTTTCCAGTTCAGAAAATAAAATAAAATAGACTGTTTTGGAATGCCAGACAAATGATGGAATATTATATTAAAGCACAATTTTTATTTCATTTAATAGTCTGGGCAAGGTTATACCACCTTTTACGTCGCTTAAGGCTGGTTTTGTTAGACAGTTTGACCTTGAGACCGTTACTACGGTCTTAATAGAGGCGGCTTTCGTAGCGCAACTGTTACACTTCATGTGATGTCGTGTGTACATAATGGGTCTTAAACATATTTCCAATACTTATGGGTTACAATTAACTGGATTCAAAAAGAAATAAAAACAAACGAAGCGATTTTATTGCGTTTTAACCGACTTCAAAAACGAGAAGATTCTCAATTCGGTTGGTATGTTTTTTTTCTATGTATGTAGTCACCGATTACGCTGAGATTTCTGATCCGATTTTCGTGATTCTTTTTTTGGTTCGATGCGGAATAGTTGCCATTTGGTGCCATAGATGTTCTTTTTAAATTGATTGGGAAGTTTGGTTTTTAAACCAAAATAACTGGAATGAGTTAGTCATCTACGTATGCGAAATTGCAGATTTTTGCTTTCCTATGACTTTTTAGTGAAACTTTACATTAGTAGGAAACAATATAAGCTGACGGTCACCCATCTAGCTTAGAAAGTTATCACTATAAATTGTGAAAAAAAAATTCAAATAAAATTAAAACAGACTTCAAAATACTGAAAAGGATAAAATAATTAAATTTTAGTAAGTAGGCACTCATTCCCTAGCAACATTTTTTTGGAGTTGGTGCTAAGTTTTTTCCAGAAACAATAGAAAGTGAAGGACGGACTCCAAAAAATATGTTTTTTAGGGGATGAGTACCGACCTACTGAAATTTAATTATTTTATCCTTTTCAGTTTATTGAAGTCAGTTTTAATTTTTATTATCCTATAAAGTGTGTAAAATGGTGAATTGTGCCCACTTTACAGGAGTATCGGGTTTGATGGTATTTTATACCTTTTTTTACTTTGTATGAGGATAAAATTATTTATTTCCATAGAAACATGTGAAAGTAGGTCGGTATAGGTACACATATATGATAGGTACCTATTACATTTCGATAATGTCCTACCTCGTTGGGCGTACAATTTTTTATGATTAATAAGCAAACATTAGACCACAATCACATTTGATGTTAGGTGACAATTAAGATCTACGAATGGAAATTGTTTTCCACAAGTGCTTAAAGAAGCCGAAGGTGTTAATATCGTACCGTACCTACCGTACTATATTAACGCATAGTTATTGTGATACAGTACTAAAGTGTTCAGCTACTTATGTGGTCGACCGTACCTACTCAAATACATGTTCATTTATACGACTTTACATTATGCCTTAAACCATTATTCAAATTGTAATAATGGGTAAATTAGTCTAAATTATACTTATGCCAAAATAATATTATGCAAAAGAACAATTATGCCAACGTACAACAATATGCCAAATTCATTATGCCAAAGTATATTAGGAGTAAATACATTATGCCAGAGTAAAGGATTCCTAATGATACATACCTTTCCCCTCACACCGAAAGAACGGGAACTGCTGCGAGATACCCTACGATACGACTCGCCTGAGCCGAAGTCCGAGCCTTTGGAGGCACCCTTAAGTTTGTCGCTCCCACATGGCTCCAGCACTCTGGAGACTCTAATAGTAAGCGAGACACCTCCCCCGGAGGTGATGCCTGGCGATTAGAAATCCTCCAGAGGCGAATTCGCCCCTCGCCTCCTTAAAAACCCCTGTTACGATGTAAAGAATATATCCTTCAAGAATATCTAACATGGTAACATATAGTTAAATTCAGCCATCTCATGTTTTTTGCCACTGCTAGTTTTGGTTCATAGAAAGAAAGAAAAGAAAGAAAGAAAGCATTTATTGGCCATTATATAAATTATGGGTACAAACAAAATAAATAAATAATTATGGGCCAACTAGGTCACTGCCTCAGCATAATGTCACAGCGACAAATGTCACTGTGGCGCTGGTCTTCTGGCAGGGCCTACGGTTAATAATGCACTATATAAAATTATTTGACCTTAATAACAAAAAAAAAAAAAAAAAAGAAACAAAAACAGTACAGTAGCATTGAAGACACACATACACACACATACAAGAAGCATTGAAATGTGTTACGCCAGCATTTTAATACAATAAAAGTATAAATACTGAAGACATGGCTGCTTAGGCATTAGTTCCCTTTGCCTTCCCTTAATAGGGAGAATTAACAAACACAAAAAAAAAAGGAAAATAGGAAAATTAAGTCTTTAAAATTATCTGCCTTGCAATTGAAATTAGTTTTATGCTAGGTTAGGTTAGAATTGTGACCGACTGTCGCACAATCGGTTGTCGTAAAAGTGATGACTGAAATCTGAAGATCTTCAGTGAGTTGCACAGGCCTGCATTCTAACTAATGGTGAGTCGCAGAACAGTTCTGTCGCACATCCGTTTGTCGTTTGTTTGCACACTTGGAACAACTAAAAGTACCTACTAGCACAACGAAACTAGTGGTTACACAACATACAAGTGCAATAAGGATACTTTTTGCAGCTAGTGTTTTGGTGTAGACCGACACCAGTCGGACCATACACTAGAGATATACAGGGTGGTGCCGTCAATACGACAATAAATTGAAACATGACCTATATTAGTTCATAGAAAAGGTTTGCCACTATCAAAAACATCTTATTTATTTGATAATTTCACGACATTTGTAAGAAATAATATAATATTGGCTGCATTATTTCATAGAAATGTCATGAAATTATCAAATGGATTAGATGTTTTTGTATTATAGGACTACTTCGACGTCTACAATAAAATACTGTAAGTACTTGGTAAATTTAATGTTAACTAGACTCAACACGTCCGTACTTTTCAACAGTCCAACCAAGAATACCCGAGCCAGAACACAAGATGTTTTTCGTAATCTCCTCCCCACTCAATCCCCACTCACTGTATCCGTGGTCCGTGGTTACTTGAAAAAGATTCATAGATATTTTTATTTCTCTTTTGGAAAGGCAAAGGTACTTTGCCCCTACAGCCAGATCTTTTGTAAGCGTAAAGCCACAGATACAACGAGGAGTGACTACATAAATAAAACCTTTTTTTTAAACAAGCATTTTTAGAATCAGAACCTTACACTATGTACTAATAGGTATAGCATTTTTTTTAATTTATTGTCGTTTTGACGGCACCACCCTGTACTGGTAGGTGAGACTACCCTGCGCACACACAGCCGCAATGTCTACGGGCTACTCCGTGCATCTGCGTCTCGGCAGAAAGCAAGAAGAGGTTCATCGCCGAGGGTTTAGTGAGTGAAGGCTCCTTCTCCCCAGGATAAGGGGAATAGGCTGGCGGATGTTTCCCTTAGCGAAAAAAGTAAGAACCGTGTTCAGTTAAATACAACCCTTTTAAAAAACGGCAATTCTAAATTATATAAAAAAAAGAATCCCAAAAATCAACAATAAAGATGATCTACTTATAAAGACCTTGCTGTCTAAAAAGTTACGTATGTTTTTTTAGGACTCCATTTGCGGAAAGTGTTTAGTTGGAGAGATTACCTTGTAAAAACAAGGTGTACTGATATAAGTGATATAACACTGAAACAAGGTTGGTATTCTTATGCTTACTTGGGTAAATAAAAAATAACTCGGAATTCGGTATTTCATTAAAGTGTCGCCAGTACTCGTTTTGTGTGGGTCGCGCCCACGAGAAAAGGGTTACATAAAAACATAATATCATTTTGTATGTATGTCCACAGTCACGTGCAAAAAGATGTGTACTCTTTTGACTTCTCGTGACCCTTTTTATTATTTGTGTCTAGATTATCAGTCTTGTTGAGACTGATTTGTCACTGATACCTGAAAGGTCTATTGTGAACTGCCGCCAATAGCTTAAAGCACAACCACAGAGGAAAGTGTTCTGTGGTAGAACATTGGACACTTTCCATTAATTTTTAAATTTAACAACCTCAAGGGGCTTAATATCATTTGAAAGGAGATGTTTTATATCCGTTCAGGCATATGTACACTATCTCAAAAAATCAGAGAAAAAATCCTGTATCCGAGAAAAACAGAAATTATTCGTTTTCATGCCTAGTTTGTTTGCATGAGTTGTAATTTTTCGTCGATTTCACCGTTATTCAATATGGCAATGTGGCCGGCGACATAGAAGTCAACTATACGTCACCAAAATGACATAGGCGCCATGATGAATAATTGGCTGTGTTGCAGTTTTTCTACATAAAATATTGTTTTTTACCACGCAACAAAGCAAATAGAAAGAAAAAGGATAAAATTAAAACCTGATCCGCATATTTTTATCTATTTTTCAGAATAGTGTACATAGTTATGACCGGGTCACAATACATTTTTGGAATATCTCTTTTCAAGTGATATTTGTAGAATGTGCTTTGTCAACAAAACGTTCATGGACGGAAAATTTGTTGTTGCTCGAAGCGTTTCACACCGACTAGGCAGGTCTTGCGTGGAATATCTCACTGTTGTAGGGGGCAGACGGCTAGATAGACGAATAGACAGATGAACTTGGCGAAATGAAAAAATACAGACAGACTAACAGACACAGACTGTCTGACAGACAGACGGACCGACAGACAGATGGACATACAGATCGATAGACAGACTAACATCATAACATTGTTAGCTTACGTAAATTCAGGCACGACAGAGAGACAAACATTATCAGTATCATATTTCAAGTTGGATTAAGGTACCCAGCGGTGTGCCGCAGGGATCAATCCTGGGACCACTTCTTTTTATTATTTATATTAATGATATTAACAACAGTCTACGCTCCTCTAATTTGCTATGTTTTGCAGACGACATGAAAATTTTTGCATCTATAAAAACATCAAAAGACGCACAAGCACTGCAGGATGACCTCGTCAGATTGGACGATTATTGCTCACGTAATTATCTCGACTTGAACCCTTTAAAATGCTCTGTGGTCAATTTTACTAGGAAGAAAAATATTATCCTCTTTGATTATCGCATAGGTAGCTGCTTACTATCGAGAAAGTCGGTAGTCCGGGACTTAGGCGTATTGCACGATACCAAAGTTATATTTGATCAGCACATTGATAGTATAATTGCAAGAGCCTCCAGGGCCTTGGGGTTTGTGTTGCGGAGCTCTAAAGATTTCAAAAACATCAAAACGCTGAAAATATTATATTGTTCTTATGTGAGAAGCACTTTGGAGTACGCTTCACAAATCTGGAACCCTCGGTACGCCATATACAAAACTAGAATTGAGCGCATTCAGAAGAAATTCGTTAGGTACTTATGTTATCGCTTAAAGTGCTCATATAGCTCCGAATACTACGAAGATCGTTGTAGAATGCTGCATCTCTTGCCTCTGGAGTTACGTCGTGATGTCGCTGATACTGCCTTTCTTATGAAACTTTCCAGAAGCGCCATTGATTGCCCCACTTTGTTATCCAAGGTTTCATTCAACTTACCTCGCAGTTCCCGGCGCAACGTACCTTTGTCATTGCCCCTTTGTAATACCAATTATAGACAAAATAGTTTCATTTACCGAGCGAGTAAGCAATTTAATAAACTTTCACAAATTCTAGAACTAGACTTATTTAATACAAATATCCAATCGGCGAAAGAGTCAATTAGCAGGTTTCTATTCATAGATGTGTAGATTTTATTATTAATAATATTAATTTCTTTGTATTTTTATACACGGATCTTACATTGCTGCGATGCGAGATGGTTAATATTTTATGGCTAAACTGTTTATTACTTGTATAGCTCACTGTATATTTGTTCAGTTACTACTTGTGTGAATCTGTAATTAGCTTCCTATCACTATAAGTAATTACTTACCTATCATGTGTTATCAGCTGATGATTTACCGAATAAAATAAAATAAAATAAAATAAATAAAATGACATTGTTAGTTAATATTATTTTATGTGATAGACATAAGGGTTTTTTGACGACCACCTGGCCGAGTGGTCTGTACCCCAGGCTACTCGTCAAGAGGTCCCGGGTTCGAATCCCGGTAGGAACAAATGTTTGTATGATGAGTACGAACATTTGTTTACGAGTCATGGATTTTTATATGTTTATTTAGTATATTTCTAATATTTATATACATATTATTATCATTATTTCTCCGTTATCTAGTATCCATAACACAAGCTCTTAATGATGCTTACTTTGGGCTAGATAATAGGTGTGAGTGTATAAATATTATTATTATTATTATTTTTGACGATTCGAAAGTGCCTAATTGAATAATAGTACATTATGGTACAAGTGTGTAATGTTGGTGATTACCGCTGAGGCGCATTGAGGCCCGAGCCGTCAGGCGAGGGTCTTAAGGAGCCGAGGACGGTAATCATCAATACACACGTGTATCATACAACGTTTTTCAACACACTTCTGAATAAAATAATACTTAAATAAAAAACCATTTTACATAGTAGATAAAAAGTTTATTTAGAGAAACAATTAGTAAATGTGCAGTTAGTAAAATTATAATTAACTATTTTTGATGATATAGCGGTCTCATCAGATAGATTATTTACTGAAATACTTTCATGTTCTATTGTTATTTGTGATGGTTCATTATTCGTGTAGGTAGGTGAAATCCAATCATTGAATGTACTTGGTATTTCGCTAGTAGGATGCGTCTCAGAATCAAGTTTAATTCTTTTTGTGATTTTCGCACAAATTTCCTTCTTGTTTTGTATGGAATCTTCTACGTATGATTCTGCTACATTGCTAGATCGCCACCCGCCATGTCGCTTCAAAGTCATTATATCAGCTCCTGAATTTGCCAGCAATGTAGCTGAAGTTCTTCTGAAACTATGTCCAGTGTAGCTCTCAGCATCTACTAAACCCAAAAACTTAGCGATTTCTTTAGGCATATAACCAAATTTGTTTATACCTATAGGCTGACAGGTACATTTACCATTCTGGTAATTTAGAAAGAAACGGTCATTTTTTGTTTTTGGTGAACGCAAACTTTCATACTTCTTAACAATATCATAGAATGGACCGTGTATGGTGAATGACCTAGGTATTTTATTTTTCGTGATAGGTATCTTCACTAAAAGCATCTGGCCATGGTTTTCTATATCTTTTACAGTTATATTTGTTAATTCTTGTATCCTACAGGCACCAGTTACACCAAATATTAAAGCAACCTGAAACAAAAGAAACAATAATTAAAGTCAACAAGCTGCTATTAAATATTTAATTAAAATTAATTTAACTAACCTTTGTAGCCAAATATTGGTTATCTGGAGCATCTTTAATAAATTTTTCAATATCGTCAGATGATAAAACCTTTGATTTTTCGCTTCTAAATCCATCAGATAGTCTCTTTAGATAAGCTGACAAATTCGAGTATGTTTTTAAGTCCACTCCATTCTTTGTTCGGACTGTACTTTTTAACATTGAGTAAATACACCACAAAGAGCTAGGTTTGTACTTAGAAGATAATTCTTCAAAGTACGCCATGAACACATTTTCTGAAAAAGACTGCGTATTCTTGTTGTTCTGCCATTGTATGAAATTTTGGTACGCTAATAGATATTTTTCCTTTGAGTTTTCTGGTAGTAAACTTTCCATAACGTTCTTGGCTTCACATCTTATATCGGGCGGTGTACAACGTAAATCATTTTCTTCATAAATTGTATTTGCAGACATCTTAATTAATAACTAACTAAATAACTTCAAAAGAGAAAACGAGACGAGTTGTGAAAAATGTTTCGTAATGGCGGGAAAAATTAATCAGTTTTCCTATGCGCGCGCATCGGCCATAGACTAATAAATTTCGTAATGGCGGGAAAAATTAATTAGTTTTCCTATGCGCGCGCATCGGCCATAGACTAAAAAATGAGGTTTCTTTTTTTTGGGCTTTTCGCGGATAGCTTTTTAGCGCAAATGTAAGCGTAACTCAACCAATAATATTAAAGAAAGAAAGAAAAATATTTTTATTTGACGTGCACATAACAAACAACAACAAGAAGCTTAATAAATAAAAAAAAAAAAAAAAAATAGACAAATACAAACAGTTTATACTTAACAATAAGTGCAGTCAACAAGGCCCTATCTCAGCATAAAACTTTTGCAACATTATAAAAAACGTCGCAGAAGCGCTGTTATTATGATAGGGCCTTGGGCGTGACTTTGGATTTTAAACTACATATACTTACACATATACATAAATACAAAAAAATACATATACTTACACATATACATATAGATAAGTGACAAACTCAATCACATCAGACATGGCTGTATGGGCATTAGATCCTTTTGCCTTCCCATTACAGGGAGATTTAACAACAAAAAAAGAAAAAATATATATATTAGCAATTTTAATTATTAAAAAAAAACTAATACTCACTAGTGAATAATAGTAATGAAAAAGTCACAGTTTGATTATAGGTGTCATTATGTGCCTAATTGCCATGGGATTAGAGCCACTTTATGAGGAAGTGTGTTGAAAAGATATTTTCATTTCATTTCAAATAAATTAATTGGGTTCTGTTGACTAAAAAACACCTGAATAATGGTAGAAGGCTCAACATGACAGCATTCATCCTAAATTCAAATTGACTGACAGAGAGTTTTAAATAAAATACTCTGTCGCTCAAAAATTAAACAATGTGTGTAAGGCTTATTTTAAATTACCCATTATATCCGAAGCTCAGATACGAAGCTTACTTTGGACACATGTTCCGTTTTACATTCATAAATGGTTCCCGCAATCCTCCGGCTTTCAGCTAAAGCTTTTGTACTCTATATTGAGTCACATCCATGGCCACATCCAAACACAGAACATTTGACGCAAAACATGACGGCTGTACATACAGTATTTTCGTTTCTATTATTTTAGTATTCTACTGAATAAACTTTGTCTTCTAGTCGACTTTAAAAATGAGGAGATTATCTTTTCGACGTGTATTTTAGCTATATTAGCTCATGTCTCCGTGAAATGTACAGCATGTATTTTAAAACTTTTTTTTTTTTTGTGTTACCATAAGTTGGTCCCATACATATTTCATCTGGATCTGATGGAAATCTTTGAAGTTAGTGAACGGAACTCCTCAATGAACGACGGTCATGTATATAAAAAATACGTCGAATTGATAACCTCTCCCTTTTTAAAATCGGTTACAAATAATACGTGTATTTCAACCAGAAACTGAAAGGCAGTCACATTGATAATGCCGATGGTCAAAATTGAGATTTTTTTAAACCTGTCAAGCATCACATTTCAGAAACAATTGATTTTTCAATTTTCATAGACCTATAGCCAGTGTAATTACTGGGCATGGACGGCATTTCACCTTAGGCCTCCCGAGGCCTAAGATGAAATGCCTTGCAAATCACTTGATATTGCAGGTGCGTTGTCATCCTGAAGACAACGCACCTGCAATATCAAGTGATTGTTCCTTGTCATTGCAAGTGTCTATAGGGGGCGGTAGCCGCTTACCATCAGGTGGGCCGTCAGCTTGTTTGTCATCCGAAACACAGCGAACTGTTTCACGGCTGAAATAAGAAAGGCGGTGGTACCTACCCAGACGACCCTACATACGGGCCCACCACCGAGTGAAATATATTTTACCATGTTATATAGCATAAACTAATATTTATGTTGTGGTTGCGAGTTATTATTATTATCTTAAAGATATAAAGGCCTCAGGCGCTTACTTACGGGAATTTGAATAAAATAACAGGGGTTGTACGTGACCTGCTTATATTTGATTTAAGTAATACGCTCATGAAAGAAATATTCAACGTATTAGGTAAATTTCGAATAAGAAACACATATGTTATGTTGAAAAAATATAGAGTTACTCAGAAAAAATTACAAAGATCAAACATTTTTAATACTTATGCTAAAAATAAAATTAAGTAGGTATACATTATAGTGAGTTAGTCAAATTCATGCTATTTTTTTAAATGCGGTAGTTACTCTATTTATCTGTCTCTCTTCAACAATTAGATGAAAGGAGACGTCCTAAAAATGTATGGAGTCCCGGCCCTATATGCAGCACAGTTTTAAATTGAACATTTTCTTTTCATTTGCTTTGTTACGTGGTACAAAATAATATTTTTTATAGAAAAAAACTGCAACACAGCCAAATATTCATCGTAACGCTTCTTTGGTGATGTTTGTTGACTTCTATGAAAATTGACAATTCATTTGAAATTTTCAACGAGTAAACTATAGTACAGACGACATCACATCAAGTGTAACAGTTGCACTACGAAAGCCGCCTCTATTACGAACGCAGTAAGGGTCTCAAGGTCAAACTGTTACGGTTGATGTGCTGTCGACTGTAAATGAAAACGAATTAAGTAAGCATCAGTATTTTTCCCGGACTCAGGAGATTTTTCCTGATTTTTAGGGAATCACATATATACCTGGCCGGATATAAAGCATCTCCTTTGACATGGTAATAGGTTATGTATTGAGGAAGGTCATTGGCTATCTTTTGGAGTGATAACCGATATGCAAGCGAGTGAAGCCACGGGCGACCGGCGTCGGGGCGACCACCTAATTGGTATGAACATCGATATGGTTTATGACGTCACGTTGTCACAGATTATAATTGTTATTAAATACTATTTTAATTTTAATTCGTACATATTTTTTTATAGTTATTATTATTTTAAGTATTACAAATAATGCTGTAAGAAGCACATAATACATATGTATGTATTTTCGGTTGATTAGTTAGTAAGTAGATAAGTACAATAATATAGTTATAGTTCAACTACCAGTAACTTATAACTTGTATCATAATACTGTTTGCCTGGCGTGGACATTCAGGCTCAATTGCCGACGCAATTGTAAATATTTAAAAAAATGTCATTATCAAGGTTTTTTATTGTTATTTATCTAGACCACTTTATGGGGTGGAGGGTTGTCTACCTGAGATACAGGAACCGTCCTAGTTCTGGTATCAACCCACCATAGTTCCATTTTTTAATATTTAAGTACATAGCTGTTTTGTTATGGCGAGAAATAAATGATTATTATTATTATTTTAAAAGCGGTGTTGGCATAATTTGTAGGAAAAACCGTCTGTTTCACACAAATTTCATTCCTCGTTTATAACCAGCCTATATATACCCATGCCGATACCAATGCATGAAGATGGCCGCCCCGAAGTAGTATTGTAATAAAAGAAAGATCCATCAAAGTCTATTCAGCGTTTTAACTGCCGTTTGGTCGAGTGGGCAGTGCCACTATTAAACGAGCGGTTTCGGGTTTGAATATTAGCGCAGTCAATATGCGAAAGTCGTTCTGTCTGCCTGTTTGCTTCGTCTTCTTAACTGATGAACAGCTTTAGATGAGGTAAAGTACCTACAGAACCTACAAGCTACTTATTGGGGCGTTAACGGATATCTACGCATAAAACCTCTATTCTATCAATGAATACCTAAATTAATTACTTATAAAATAATAATATTGATGCGACGATCAGTCCAAATTGAAGTCTAAGTACCTAATGTAGGTAAATATTTTTTCTATTTTGTTTGTAAATTATATAATTTGTAATTATTTCTAACATGGGCAGCCCTCGCCTTATTTGCTGTGTCCGAAAAGTGCGACTAAGTTTTTAAGTTCAATTTATATTTAAAGAACAGTGTACACTTAGTTGGAAATAAAGATTTGTGTTTGTAAATGTAAAACAGAACTAGTCACTATGAACGCTGGGTTATGTGAAAAGGATTATACTTAGTTAGCTAGCAGTTTTGGCAGTTTAACAGCAAAACCATCATAATAAATCATTGCTATAATCTATCAAGATTAAAAACGAAAAACAAAAAATATTCAATACCTCCATCTCTATTTTCTATTAAATCCATTTCAGAACGTAATAATTATATCTATTCATCAGTCTAGTAGACCTCTTTCTAATTACTATAATTTAGGGTTGTCTCATCAGGGACTAGATAGATTGTCTTTATAAGCTTACTTTAAAAAGGAGGTTCTTAATTATAGTTTTTTTTTGTGTGTATACAAAGCGATATCTTCATAAAATCTAAACCTTTTTTTATAATAATTATATTAAATTATATTAAATAATTATATTTTCTTGGAAAGATATTTTTACACAGCAATCCAGCATACGGTCTACCTGATGGTAAGCGTTTACAGTAGCATATAATCGATGGAACATCTTCTGTATTAATGCGATGCCCTGGCTAGGATCAGAATGAGTCTTCTGGAAGTGGCGTATCTAAAGCCAGAAGACTATAGACTCTTTCACCCCAAAGATATGGTGAAGCTTATGGCAGCTATATTCAGGACGTGGGAGGAGTGAAGGCAGGGGAGGCACAAAAGATCCCGAAGGGTCGAAGTGCATAGTGGCATAGTCACGGCGGATATGACCGGTTCCAATACGAGCGGTATCACTTGCTCGTCACCAAGCCAGTAAAAAACCTTTTCAAGTACTTTTTGAAGAACCCCATGCTGTACTCGTTCGAGAAAACCTCTGCAGGGAGTTCATTCTACAACCTGAACGTAAACTGCACTGTACGCTTCCAACGGAGTCCCGAACAAGTTTCCGTAAACTTATTTTACCAACTAATAGATCCCATAGTTTTTTTTCCATCGAATGAACTGTTATGTAGACCAATAACCTACCACGGCCGTGTCGGGCTCCCACGGACAGCTCTGTCTGATCTTGTATCACGATCTCTAGGTACCTACCTAGATTTTGTGGTTATTTTCTTTTTTGGTCAAACGTCTACAGTTCATTCAATGAAAATTATAAAACTTAAAAAATCTATGGGATCTGTTAGTTGATAAAATGGTTTTCGGAAACATTTACCAGATTCGAATGTCACCCCTTCCAACGTGTGAGGATGAATTCCCTGTCAATGGAGAGTGGTACATTGTGGATGAGTGGTGCTGATGACATTGATCGAAAGGGGGATATTTATTATTATAAAAAAAAGGAATGGTGATGACGCAGCCATCTGGGTAAATGAGCCGGTTAATTGGATGCCTAAACCAATAATTAAACGCCGGTGTCGGGAATAGGTCTAGTTATTTAATTAAAGGCTTTCACTTAGATCAAACATTTACTGATTTTCACTATAGGTATCACAAAGACAATGACAATTGTCTTTGTGATAAGGAAGCAATGAACAAGGAATTTAGCAGTGATTTTCAAAATACAAATTAATTGACAAAGGAGGCTATAGTTTGCAACAGCCAGCTTCAAATTAAATTCCTAGGCCAATAATAAATTTTCACCTCTCGCTACCAACCATGGTAAGAGCCATGGTTGGTAGCGAGAGGGTATGGGAGGCTGTCGCCTCCTTCTGCGAGACTGTACTCATGCAGAAGGAGGCAGCGGAGAGGAAGCGGGAACAGGATCCTCTGGCCGCCCCTATCCGGCGTAGGCGGGTGGGCGCGAGGAGGCGGGCGGTAATCGCTCGTCTTCCTACGCCCTAGGCGCGGCTGCGTGCGTGGTTGGCTCCCACGCATGCATTGCACAGGCCGCCACGTCTGGGATTACCCAAGTGACTCTGGGTAATCCCCATCGGCGCGAAACCTGGCCGCAAGGCCGGGTTGCCTGGGGGTGGTTTGGTGAAATTGCTTCGGCAGAGCCCAGGCTACCTCCGTGAAGGGCAGTGGAGTTACCGGGGAGTTTTAGTGGGTATTCCCAGTGCCTTATAAGCGCTGGGCGACCCCCACACACGCCCGTCACTTAGCCAGTGGCGGGTAGGTGTGTAGTCGGATTTCTCCCCGAAAAAAAAAAAAAAAAAGGCCAATAATAAATTTAACCTAGACTCGCTCAACATTTAACAACTTGGCGTATTGAAGGGATCGTCTTGTACTGAAGAGTTTTGGTATGGTTGGTAGGTTCAATTTTTTTTAATGACCATCGTTTTGGTTGAAAAATGATTTCGATAATAAGTGGTCATAAATATAGTTTTGAACATACCTACCTCACATACAGACACACAAAAGCTCTTCGATTTAAACGACCTGCCTAGGCGTCCAATTGAATTTCTAATTTAACCAAACGGCTGATACGACGTTCAGCCATATAGTTTCATTGGATGCCGGCGTTTAATCAACGACCTAAGACGTCCAATTAAGTGGCTAATTTAACCGGATGACTGCGACAGTTCACAATTCCTAATGAATTAACCCTAATTTTTACAATCACATCATAGTTAATTTCGTAATAGTAATTTGTAGCGCAAATTAGCCAGCAAACAATGGAAAATTTTACACAATACACTTGTCAGATGCTGGTACTAAATATTTCTCAAACCTTAATAATAATCTCATGATGAAGCTCTTGAGCTTTGAGTATGAAGAGCGTCAAGGGTTTCCACTAGAGCAGTAACGGTAGCTAAGGAGTGAGCAGGAGGCAACCACAAAAATAACACGGTTAAGGCTCAGAACAAGTGGTGATAATAATAAAAAGACACTTTTACTAAAATTAAATGAGAGAACAAAAGCTCGCTTCTTGATTGGGGCGCTCACAGGGCATTTTGCTACTAACCACATGCTACAACACAACTTCGTCAAACATGTGGTGAATGCCAGGAATCAATGATGCATCTCTTGTGTCATTGTGATGCCTTGGCTAGAACCAGAATGAGCCTTCTAGAAGTGGCATATCCAAACCCAGAAGACTACAGACTCTTTCTGTCTATAAAAATATAGTAAGGCTAATGGCATCTTTATTCTGGACACATTAAGAGTAAACGCAGGGGAGGCACAAAAGATCCCAATAGGTCGAAGTGCACTGTGACTTAGTCATGGCCCCACAGTAAGATAAGATAAGAAAATTAAATGAGACATTATTGTAACAATTACAAATAAATAAAGAAAGCGATGAAAAAATATATCACACGAACAGACACGAATCCGCGTCTCCTGATGAAATATGTAAACTTGTCAGGAAAAACAAGCACATGTATGCACAAGAACAAAAGATTTTTTCCATCAACAAACCTAATTTAAGATATAAAAATAAACTGGCTTTACCTTTTGCTTAATTACATATTATGGTGAACTCAGGAACTTCTCACATATCAGTCAAGATATAATATATAATAAAATACGTGGAAGAAGATAGGTACAGATTATTGTAATAAACTAAAGGAAAAATGTTATTATTCATTAAAAGATTTTTTTTATGTTTAAATTTAAAGTTTATATATACAATAAATTTAAACATGGGCTATATTGAAATAGTGTAAACGTTGGCAGCATTATTTCTTACAAATGTCATGAAATTATCAAATGAATACGATATTTTTGAAAGTGGTAAACCATTTCTATGGACTAATATAGCCCATGTTTAAGTTTATTGTCGCATTGACGGCACCACCCGTTGTGAATTGTAAATATTTGATTTTTATTAATACTTCTCTCTCCGCCATCTGGTTTCTGGTATCCATAGTACGAACTCTTATTATTAATTATTAGAGGCATACACTTAACACTTAGGATACATAGGATAGGGGATACTATTATAATATGAATCCAACTGTCAGTTTGATTCGCCCTGCGCCATCCTGTCTGATATTATTTTTATTTATTTTCAAGAAATAATATTGTAGAATAACACAGGCGATGAAATTTGTTATTAGGTAGCGAGGACTAATTTTAACATATGCGTTATTGTAACATATGCGTTATTGTTGTTGTTGTAACATATGCAACAACATTGTTCAGAAGTATGTACATCCTTAAACCCACACCACATTCAATGGCTAAGAAAGTTTGACATCAAGAAGATACTAAGAAGACAATAAAAACACTCAGAAAAATCAGTAATACCATCTAAGGGTCCCCTTAGTTGGTATTAATTTAAAAAAGTAACAAGTGAAATAATTAATTTATAAAGTTCTAACAATGTAAAGCTTAAAGGTTCTACATATTATCGGCCTACGAATACGGCTGGAATCAATTCATTGGAATGAATCGTGTAAGGATGGGGAATTTTATTAAAGCCTACATAAAGGGTTGGGGAGACAAATAAAATGGGAATAGCCACCTAAAGCACTTGGAGAATAGTGTATATCAAGTTATACTTATAAAGTGCAGAGGATCTATAAAAAATAAATAAGTGAATATTGTTAGGGGAGAGTGGGGTGATTACGCACGCGGAATAACTCAATACAAGTCCGTTTACCATGATAAATAATAATATTTGATAATCTAATTGATATACCTAGCGCTCGGCATTAAGCATTCTTAGAGTATGAGTTACGTCTGCAACTACCCCGCTCTCCTCATTAAAAACCTAAGATAATATTATAAATGTTTGAAAGATATTTAGGACAATAGCGACATAGACTGACGTTTTGGTAAAACGTTACTATCACGTTTGCGTTCATCTGCCAAGCGCGCTTCTGTTGTTAAGTCTTGGAAACCATATTTTAATAAGACATAAAAGTAATACCTACGACTATTATGCAGGATATTCGAATATTCAATTAATTTATTTTGAATTTGGAGTGCTTTGACTATTTCTTTGATAATTATGTACTCCTGCTATACCTTTATTTGATTTATAAGACAAGGGTGGCAAGCAAGCATACGACCTGCCTTACGGTAAGCGGTTACCGTAGCCAAAAGACACGCTCACTACTCACGCGTTGTTACCGTAGCCTAAAGACACTCGTAGTACCTTGGACACTACTCAGGCGTTGTTACCGTAGCCTATAGACACTCGTAGCACCTTGGTCACTACTCATGCGTTGTTATCGTAGCCTATAGACGCTCGTAGCACCTTGGTCACTACTCATGCGTTGTTATCGTAGCCTATAGACGCTCGTAGCACCTTGGTCACTACTCATACGTTGTCATAGTAGCCTATAGACGCTCGTAGCACCTTGGTCACTACTCATGCGTTGTTATCGTAGCCTATAGACGCTCGTAGCACCTTGGTCACTACTCGTGCGTTGTTATAGTAGCCTATAGACGCTCGTAGCACCTTGGTCACTACTCATGCATTGTTATCGTAGCCTATAGACGCTCGTAACACCTTGGCCACTACTCATGCATTGTTATCGTAGCCTATAGACGCTCGTAGCACCTTGGTCACTACTCATGCGTTGTTATCGTAGCCTATAGACGCTCGTAGCAGCTTGGTCACTACTAATGTGTTGTTATCGTACCCTATAGTCGCTCGTAGCACCTTGGTCACTACTCGTACGTTGTTATAGTAGCCTATAGACGCTCGTAGCACCTTGGTCACTACTCATGCGTTGTTATCGTAGCCTAAAGACGCTCGTAGCACCTTGGTCACTACTCATACGTTGTCATAGTAGCCTATAGACGCTCGTAGCACCTTGGTCACTACTCATGCGTTGTTATCGTAGCATATAGACGCTCGTAGCACCTTGGTCACTACTCATGCGTTGTTATAGTAGCCTATAGACGCTCGTAGCACCTTGGTCACTACTCATGCGTTGTTATCGTAGCCTATAGACGCTCGTAGCACCTTGCTCACTACTCATGCGTTGTTATCGTAGCCTATAGACGCTCGTAGCACCTTGGTCACTACTCATGCGTTGTTATCGTAGCCTATAGACGCTCGTAGCAGCTTGGTCACTACTCATGCGTTGTTATCGTACCCTATAGTCGCTCGTAGCACCTTGGTCACTACTCGTACGTTGTTATAGTAGCCTATAGACGCTCGTAGCACCTTGGTCACTACTAATGCGTTATTATCGTAGCCTATAGACGCTCGTAGCACCTTGGTCACTGCTCATACGTTGTTATAGTAGCCTATAGACGCTAGTAGTACCTTGGTCACTACTCATGCGTTGTTATCGTAGCCTATAAACGCTCGTAGCACCTTGGTACACATACGTTTATGGTAACAGGTGATGGTGTAGTAAATAAAAGCCTTACTCACAGTTGGTAATTTACTAGTGTCCAATCACTAATATTACACAAACATATATCAACACAGAAGGCACAGAAAGGGGAAACAAATCACAAGCACAATACAGAAAGTCAGTAGTAAAATAGAAGAAGGATAATAAGTCTATGAAAGTACAGCGCGAAAATAAGCTTTAGTACATAAGGCGAGTTAAAGTGGTGTGCGCTCCGCGTCGTGATAAGATTCCGACTGGTCATCGATGGCGGCCGGCAGTCTGCGCGAGCGCACGTTATGTAGTTGGTACATAAGCGTATAGTGCGGGGGCAGTGCGAGTCGATAAGGATCTATCGATATCGATCGACCAGTACGCATTTTGTGTTAAGTGAAAATAAAATAGATATATAATATTAGTATTTAAGATAAATAGTGATGATGATTAATAACAAACATAAATAGATAATTATTATAAATATGTTTCTGATTAGTCATAAGTGGTTATATTTAAGAATTTAAATAATTGTGTAAAGATATATTATTATGAATTGTGTGTATGATAATTGTGTGAGTGTTTGCACAAAGTAGGCTACACGTTGTTAGTTTGGGCACTACTGGCGTGTTGACTGCCCTGTTAAAATCAGGTATTGTAATGATACTCGATGAAACGGTTTTGTACGGTTTTTTTGACCCGACCGCTTTCTGCGCTTTTATATACCGATAATAACGGTACCCAAAAGTTTAGATATCAACTTATCCATCATTCAAGGATACCATACCATAATCTAAAGGGTACCCGTAAAAACATTACTTTAAATGTTAGGTCGGATACCCGTATTTTAAAACGGTTTTACACGTAGCGTTGCCAGCTTATCACGTATGTATCTGATTAAATACGTAAGGTGTAACCGCTACCGTAAATTTTGGATATCTTTATGAGTCACTGAATTTGGGCGCCGTAATGATAATACCCGAATTTTGTGTTTCTGGTTTTTAAGTCTAAATATGAAGAAAAAGCGTCATATTGATAGCAGAGACCAGTCCCCTGCTCCCAACAAAACACACACACACCACTAAAAAGTACCAATGTTATGAGGATTTCTCTTGAGGAGTTTTTGGCGGGACTTCCACCAGAAACCAATCAGTCAAGATTCTTATTACAATAATAACAAAGTTGTGTCTGAGCAAGCGTTGTGTTATAAAATTGATTTAGTTTTATGAAGCAAGTGTTTGTGTTGAAGTGAAATTGGAAGATCATTATAATAAAAGTAATAAAGGTGTGAAAGACGTTGAGATTTTATCGTGGCTATCATCATGGAGACTCTCGTCATTTATATTTGACGCCAAACCCTCCCGAGATGCATTGAAATGGGTTACACTCTCAGTTTAATGCACTATATGAAGCATTAAAGAAAATACGTTTATGACTGGCTTAAAAGGTCTTCAAACCAGAGCCGTTCAACTAAATATGTTGAAAAAAAAAAGATTTCTCTTCAGGATTTAATGATATTATTTTGCATTTGTGTTTGTAAATGAGTACCTACTTAATGTTTTCGAGATACGTCTGTAGATAAACATTAACGGATTACTAACAGTTATCCAATTAGGATTAGTTAAATTGAATGAGACCCTTGAAGTCATTTTGGGGTACGGGATAATTACTCTCCATCTTGTTATCTTTGGTGAGTCCTCAAGCAAAGGAATGTCTGGGAGCCATGTATCCCACAATCATGTCGGAAATCGAAGCCGGGGTAAGATTTAATAGGTATTGTCCCAGAATTACTACGTCTTGAGTTACGGTCACAATATTAAGCATAAAAACATTATAACGTTCTAGTATAAATACATTTATCATAGGATATTCTTAATTTTAATTTTAACATTATTTATATCATTCTTCTTTTTCTTCTTTTTTTCATTTCCTTTCTTACTTCTTTTCTTTATTCTTTTTTTTATAAGTAAATAATTTTCATACATTCATAAGAATGTTAAAATAAAAATTAAGAATATTTGAAAGCAATGCCCCAACTTTACCGAATCTTAGGTATTTGTAAAAATACTCGTTTCGGATGTTGAAATAAAACATTTCGACATTGTAGGATAGACGTTAGCTTATCTTATAACGCAAATACAGATAGACTAGAAGAATTTCACAGGGTTATCCCAAGTCCTGGGTAGCTCAAATGGTTAGAGCAGTTGCCCGGATGTGAAAGGTCGCGGGTTCATCCCCGCCTCAGGACGTGAAATTTTTCAAGTTTAGATATTTTTATAAGTAAATATCTTACTATAGTATCAATTGAGGCAATATATTAAAAAAATGGCGCTTTTATATTTAATGCTATAGAACGCTGAAAGAACCTACAAATCTAAAAATCATATACAGAGTGGTGCCATCAATACGATAGTAAATAAAAACATGGGCTATATTAGTTCATAGAAATGGTTTGCATTTTCAAAAATATCGTATTCATTTCATAATTCCATGACCTTTCTATGATATAATGCAGCCAATGTTATGTTTTTCCATACATATTATGTGATGCTTTTATCAAATAAAGAAGATAAAATATCAAAACGTCAACTAGGGACTAGCTTCAACTAAATGTTGGATAGTCATTATCAGTTGACTATCAAGTTCAACTATATTCCACTAGATGACACTGAAAAAACCTATCAAAGTTAATTTTTTACAAAGTGTGCCTAAAAAAACTATAATTAATATACCTACTAAATATAATTTACTTAATTTTTTTCATACACTTTTGTGATTGCAATAATAATAATAAACACATTTCATAAATATAATAGACAGTTTGATTTGTTACCGAAAAACATCGATGTTTTAGAAGTATCGATGTATTTCAATTGATATTTATCGTACATCGATTAGAGGTGAGGCGTATTTATCGTAACAGAGAAAAAAAACAGGTATTTAAAAATAACAGATAACAACTGTTCCTTGCAACAAGCCATACCTGTTATTGTAAATAACAGGCACCCTTGAGTCACAGTTCCTTGGAACAAGCAATACTTCCTGTTATTGTAAATAACAGGAACAACCAGTCTCTCTGTTACTAAAATACCTACCCGTTAAAAAATAACATTTTGTATCTCACTCTTTTATATTGGTTCGAACCTTGTTAAAAAGAGAGGCACCTAGTATTTAAAAGTTGAACAAATAAAATTGTTAATGATTTACACACTTTAACTATAGGAAATACGATCTTTTTCATTTGGTTAGGTTATCTGTTCCATGAGGCCTGTTATTATTTTTATCTCATTCTTGCTAAGGTGATTGAATATTGTTAGAAAGAGATGCACCTATTATTTATTATTCTAACAAATTTAATTGACTTCCACAAAAATGACAACTTCATTTGGTCACCTAATTTTGTTGTTGTTGTTTTAGTTCTCTCTATTACAGAGAAGGCAAGGGGAACTAATGCCCATACAGCCATGTCTTAGTATTTTTTTACTTCTGCAACTAATGGATTGAATTGCCAGTTCAATGTATCTCTAAGAGAGTTTGACGCGAAATGTATGATGACAGCCTCCATGATACTAATTTGATCAGGTGAATAAAGTAAGATAAAACTTTTTAAATAAAAATTTTCAACACACGATGTTTGCTCAGGTACAGTTTTACAGTTATTGAAAAAAAATCTTGACCGTAGTCATTAAACGGCGGCAAAAACTAATATTTTTTTGTTGGGGAAAGGCAAAGAAATTTAAGCCATACAGAGCCATCTTAATTTTTTTTATTTTTCTATACCTAGTGAATAATGTTTTCGCCGAGATGTATAAGGATAAAGATAATTATGACTTATTAGCGTGAGAAAAAGGACCATAATAAGCACGTGAACTATTCATGTTCCTTTGCTCGGGATTTCTCTGTAACTGTTAGGTGGTATCTAAAATAAAAAAGAAAATAAAAGGAGTGTTTGGCGGGATTTTGTGGTGTCAGTCTAGATTTTTATAACAATAATTAAAAATTGTGTCGGAGCGAACATTGAGTTATAAAAGTGGCGTAGTTTTATTATTCAAGTGTTTGTGTTCACGTGGAACTAAAATATTATTAGAATAAAAGTGATTATGGTGTGAAATACGATGAGAACTTTTTTGTGGTTCTCCACCTCATCAAATAGCACATAAAGTGACTGTTATCATATATTTCGTATCAAATACTCCCAAGAAGCATTGAAATGTGTTACGCCAGCATTTTTATGTAATAAAAGAAGAAATACTTAAGATATGGCTGTATGTGCATTAGTTCCCTTTGCCTAAGAATAAACTTTGTCCTGTTATTTTTATGTAACAGTAACAGGCATAACAGGTATGGATATTTGCCTGTTATAACCCATCTCTAACATCGATACTTTTGATTCGATGTTAACTAACATCGATGTCAACATAGATGTTTGTCTAATATCGATCATCCCTAATGCATATTAGATATTGTGCGATTTAGTATTTTAGTTGTTAATTGGCGAACATGAAATATCATAAAACGATCTATAGAAGAATGAACTTCGTAAGACCGCTCAAAAATATAATGATGATAAGCGGTTACCGTATAACCTAATGTTAAATAACTTCTTCGATACTATAAGTAGTAAGCGACTAACTTTGATAGCGCGATGTAAAAACGTGCAGCGCCATCTAGTGAGGATAGGTTTGACATGCTCAGCCACCGAGCGCAATATCGCCTCGGCTGTAATTTAACTTACCGCACTTATATTATATTATTATCATAATGTACAATTACAACCTGAATGTATACTTTAATTTCGAAGGGTGACATTTAACAAAACAATTTAACTAATTTGTAATTTTATTTTATTTTGTTCTTAATAAATTAATAAATATTTTACTATAATTTTGCATGCTAATTTTGGTTAATGTGCTGAACCATTATAAGTATAGCTTATAAGATCAATGATGTACCATATTTTCGCAAAATAAACTATTCTATTCTATGAGTAAGCAAGTTAGCAAGCAATGCACGCTAGCATGCAAATTTCTCAACGACTAGCGGTGGAACGAATGTTCGTAGAATTTATCATCGGCGAAATGACCATTCGGAGTTTTGAAGGTCGGTCAGATAATTTCGGAATAATGCACTGGACTGAGGTTCTTTCTAAACATTAATAGCTAATACATTTGTATGACCTTTGATACTTTGAATAAACCTTCTAAAGGCGAAAAACAAGATATTTTCCCGTATAAGAAACAATAAAATAACTTGAAGCTCCCAGTCACGTATTTATTTATCTCGTATAATAATATGTGCTCCAATATTATTTACACTTACACTGTACAATGACTGAGGCAAGCTGAACTGATTCTTATGTCATTGTAATAAGAGTATAAGTTACAAGTCCTATGGTGAATGTGGTGTCCACTGTACAGGGAGGACAATAGGAACGTTATGACATAATAATATTCCATCTGTATGTGGGTTTTATTAGCTTTGGTTTGATAAAAGCACATCGCACGACCCTGTCAGACAGAGTAACACTTATTTTTGTATTTTTTTCTTTGTTATCAGGAAGTTAAACAACCTTATGGGCACTGATGATAAGGTGATTGTCTGTTACCACAAAAGTTACGTTACTTACGTTAATAATTCGACTCCCGGTAAGGACAGATGACTACAAACCACACTTGTGTAAAAAGATTTAGATGAAATGAAATACTACAGTGATTAAAAGATTTTAGCCGACTTTAAAAAGGCGGAGGTTGTTACCTCAGAACTTTCGACTGGGTGAACCGATATTGATGATTTTTTTTTTATTTGAAAGCTGGTGGTTGCCGTGTGGGAAATTTCAATTTATAAGTCTTAAATTTGCATTAAGTAGGTACGTGACAAAAGGACGAATAACTCAATATGACGCCAACTGATTTCGATGATCCTTTTTTAGTGAAACGATACGATAGTAGGAAACAATAAATGCTAACGGTCACCCATCTAGCTTTGACCTTAGAAAGTTATCACTAAAAATTGAGAATAAAATTTACACAAAGATTAGAACCGACTTCAAAATACTAGAAAGGATAAAATATTTTTTAAGCGGGAACATATTTTTTGGAGTTGGTGCTAAGTTGTTTCCAAGAGAAAGAGAAGCACCGACTCCAAAAAAATATTTTATCCTTTTCAGTAAAATAATTCGGTAGGACCTAGGTACCACTTCAGGTAAGTGATTCGGATGTTTGCAGGTTCTGTGCACAGGAGCGTGAAACCCCAATTAATACACCTCGTATGCAACTGTTGTCGCGAAGTTCGCGAGTTCAGTTCATTAAGTGCCAATCGTAAGTATTAAAATTCGTAATGTAAATAACTTAATATTGTTATCGATACGAGTTTAGCAATCGATAAGTAACTTTGTGTCTATGCCTTGTATCTATGGTTGCGTCTGTGGTTGACCGTTGGCGGCATTGCGTGACGGACACTTTTTGGTTGTGTACCGCGGGAGAGAAAAGGCGGGTTTTCAGATGCCAACGAGCCGAGGTGCGAAGCGGTGCTATCAGTTCTACTGAGGAACGATGGCGAGAAACGAGAGGACGACGTTTAGTGGTAATATAGCTAACGCAAACCTGGTGAGTTGTGTTCTATTATCACGCATGCATAAAGTCAGTGTAGTGTTCTGTGGACATAGCATCTTATGAGTCAGCTACATGAGTTATTAGTTGAGGTCGCTCCCCCAGGGATGGACGTTGTAGTAGTAACGGAAGGCCAGGGTAGGACTGTAGGGGAGGTGGAGGTCCAACACAGGGACTGCGGTCCCGAGCCAATGTCCATTAGAATGTATCACATGCGTTGGCTTTCTAGAGGACTACGAAGGCTTCGTAGAGGTTCGTAGTCTTCACCTGGGAGCGACGGAGAGTAACTGGGAACAATGTTCCTAAGTGTTGTCCACATACGTGCAGCTCTCCAAGAGTAGTTTATCATAGTTGTTCTGTCCAGGGAACATTATATTATATATATCTATGTCTCACATGCTGTCATAGAATAAGTTACACCCTCATTATTAATGTTATACGGCGTGTGGCGACATAATGGTGGAGGTGCTGGGATGCCACCGGCGAAGAGCCGTTCGCCAGAAGTATTGAGATGTAAAGGTAGGAATGGGGAGGCATATGCTGGATGTCCGCCTAAATTCCCAGATATGCTGCCGGGCAGACCCAATATTTTATCTGTTCTGTGATGGCGTATGAGACGTATGGAATTCCTCATACGCTGCCGCGAGTGTGTCGCGGCACCTCGCGGTATAACGAAAAGTGGCAAGGCCGAACCATTACACTTGAGTCCTAACCCCAAAATAAAAAAAAACTAGATTGCTGCATTTCATGGCAAAATTAGTCGATTTTGACGGTGGCTTCCCATTACCTCTTGAATTGAGTAACAATATATCATATCAATATAACTACTCGTATGACTATTAATCTTGGATGATATTAAGAATTTCATTACGCTAAATAAATAGTCATTTATTTATTAATAGGGTAGCGTGCGGCTTACCGCTCGTTATAACGTGTTTTTATTTATTTTTACATTTATTACTATTTTAACGTGAGATTTGCTACTCGTTATGATGTGTGTTATGTGTATGGATTTTTATTTTTATTTCCGCGGGCAATTTTCGTTACAATTTACTAAACGTTATGATGTGCTATTTGTATTTATGTGATATTTATTTCATCGTGCAGTTTTCGTTACAATTTACTACTCGTTATCACGTGTTATCTGTATTAACGTGATGTTTTATAATAACGTGTTTTTTCGTTTTAATTTACTATTCGTTATAACGTTTATTGGAGTTAACTTGCCTTGTGGTTATAACGTGCAACTTTCGTTATATTCTGATACCTACCCGGTGATCTGTCAAGCGGCGATATACCACCGGGGGGCTATGACAATGGAAGAATCAATTGTGTCTGGAATCTCATGCTCGACGGGTGACATTTTTAGCAAAAAAAAAAGGGGGGGAGGTGCGTTAAAGCCTCTTTGTTTTATCGTGCTAGTTTTACTTCCGGACATATTTCATTTTAAGCTTTATGTGTTTGTAATTGATGACTACCTGCATATTCTTACTTTACTATGTGATACTCTAGCAATTTGTCGTCGAGCCATCGAAGGTATGATGAACATGAATAATCATGTCGCATTCAAATAAATGATTTGTCTGTATTTTATTACCCTTCTTATTTTTGATATTGGTAAAAACAAAAGGAGGAGAGACGACCTATTGTCGTTATGCAGTTTTTATATATCGTTGGTAAGTGTTTTATGATTTGACTTATTTTCTAATATATAACACATTTACGGTTATAACTGACTTGCTTACCTTCTAACCAAGTAAGGCAGATTGGTAAAGTGTTATCATATGCTTTAGTGGTTATTACTATTAAGTGTGGTCGTTTCGTGGAATATGGAGTGGAGATATTTTCAGTTAATGGCTGACAAAGATAATTTGATGAAATTGATTTGAAGTATTGCATCTTATACCTCGCCTCTTAACAAGACTTCATTAGATTGAGTGATACGTATAACCGAAATTTACTTTCTAGTTTTTATGTTTTGTTTTAATAGGTTAAGGTGGTCTAGACTTTTATTAGTTAAACACTTGAAAGTCGAGTACCCATCTGTTAACATACGATAGTTCGAAGGAGGGTAATTAATTATATTTTTTAATACGATAACAATTGTGTATTAAGTTTTGGAGTATCTACCCGCTAAACCGATGGTAGGCGGTTAAGTTGAGAGCTACACACTAGTTCCAGATTGTATTGTATTTTGGTAATTACGATGATGATTACAGTGGTGAGATTGGAGATGATATCTAAACGACTTTCGCTTAGATTAAATTTTCTACAATGTATGCGTTTTTCAGGTGAATATAATAAGTGATTTTATTTTAGTGCGTTTATAATAGCAAAGCTGTTTCGTACTTCGAAAATGTTAAGTTTTACGGCGCGGCGGGCGGTACAAATAACATGTGCCCGAAGTGTAGCAATATCTTGTCACTTCACCACCTATGTCTGTTAGTACGAAAGTCTGTTTGTAGGTGTGGCACACGTTCGCGTGTCCACTGTTGATGATGGTACCTATCGGCTGTATACCTAGTGTTGAGAAATTGAGCATTTGTTTTGAATTTAGTTCATAACTATTATTGAGTTATAGTTAGTACTACCTACGTTTAGAAACACAATGTAGGTATTTGTTTATGAAATGAATGAAAAATACGCCAGTAGTGATACTAAACTATTGTAATTTAATTTATTTAACAATTAAAGTATATGTACAGTTACACGAATAAAAGGCAATAGATGAGCCATTTGAAGAAACTGTGCAGACACATTTCCATACAACTTTGAACATTTTATTTCGATCATAATTATTGCTATAAAATAAACTGTACTGTAACTGTAATAAACTGGGTTATTACGGTATACGACGTATCTTGACAGGTTAAAAGACTTATTGAAATATTCTTATGCTGCCTTTATCACCAAAGATGTCTCGTGCGCATTAATGGGTTAATTGGATGTAGCTCTTGTAGGGATGAGTTCATTCTTTGGCCAAAGAGTGCAAACTTTAATAATAATTACCTAAGTATATTTATTTTGATTGTGTGTATTCCAGTGCGTATTACCAGGCTCAACATGCAATAGTGGGTGCAGAGTAGTATAATTTGGTAAAATTAAATACCTTTTTGATACAAGTCAATAACTCTCCAGCCAGTGTAATACTAAGTTGTGCTGAATAGCACTCCATTCCATGCAATTCAGTGGGGGATGGTAATGCACATGGAAAGGTGATGTGTAGTTTATATTTCTGAAGAAGGTAGGTACCTTATAATATATATTATGTCCACGGCGTTATGATATTCTTCTTTGTTTGTAGATACATACATACAGTACCAGTATAATGCCTAGAATTCGTTGGTACCCACTAAATACGGTAGATATCCTCTAGATACCTTGAATAATATTTAGTGAGTACTAATAAAGTTATAATACAATTTCGATACAGATTCCATACAGATTTAGTTGGTATAAATTATTTTAAGAACTACCTTAGTAAGTTGAAAGCAATTTATGAGATTGAATTGAATTGAATCTTCTGTTTAAACAGTAATTCGAGACACTAGTAGATATACTGGTCAATATCTTCGCAAACATTGGTATAGTGGTGTACTGTGACTATCATGAGAAACTATGGTTCTATTGACTTGATTTTGTACGTAAGTGATTACAGTAATTCCCTTCAGCAAGCAAGGTGTACATATATCATAGTGGTATTAATTAATTGCTGTTTATTCCGTATTCATAGTTTGGTATAATTTGTGTCTCAGATATCCATATAGGTAGGTACTTAATCTGTGGGTATGCGGTGCGCCTTTGAGTCGAGATATCTTAGTAATCATTTTATTTCAATGATGTGATACTTATTTGATAAAGAAAGTGTTTTGTTTTGTTTATCAAGTGGAAGTAACCAAAGTGATAGCAAACAAACTTGTCTGTTTATTACAGTTCTTACCTAATTTGCTATTTATCTAAAATATTCTTGACGTGAATATTTGAATGTAATGACAAATATATTTCCTATAGCTAATGGAGAATGTAATGGTTAATTTGTGAAGCAATTCTATAATTTTACCTTATACAGTAAGTAAGGGTAAATAAGGCAAGATTATATTGCAATTTAGTTTTTTATGTTGATAAGGTGAAAGTGAAACAAGCAAAGTGATTGTACCCACTGTAGTCTTCACTATTACTATTACTACTACACTATTTTAGCGAATTAGGGTGCCTACAAAATGTCAAAATGTTAATTGGCTTGATCTGCAGATTATTCATCCATATAGTGTTAGTAACTTAGTACTTAGCTCTAGTTTTAGTAAATGACACTCGTCATAAATGTATGCCGTGACAATTGAGATTTGATTGTGACTGGGTTTTCGGGCTTTGATGGGAAGCGGTAGCTTCGTGAGTACCTACCAATCTAGCTGAATTGAGACGAGCAGCTCAAGACCAGGAGCGTTGTGTAAGGTATATGTTTACATGTAAAGCAAACGGGTTATAATATTATTATGAGCTACTATGTGTGTATTACATTATGTGTTGTTTATAATGTATGAAATGAAATGAAATTTATTTGCTTAATACTGTGTTACATTTCAGATGGTAAGTGACACATTTTATGAATTTATGTAGAATTAAATGTGCATTTAATTATTTAAATAGCGGACGCCTTTAACCTTCCATGATGTATTTCTAGTAAAGGATAGAATAATTGGGCTTTTTGACAGTCAGTCCGACATTCCACACTTATTTTTTTTTCTTTTCTCGGTTGGGAGGTCTGGACACATCCAGGTGTCATGATAGCGGCTTAGGACGACAGTGTTAAATGTCGCCCGGATTGGGAGGTTGCCCTGGGTTTGGATGTGGCGCTGTTTGTCACAGGTTCGGAAGGTGTGCGCTGTTGTTGCCCATGGAAGCGGTTCGCACTTGAAACATATGGAATATTCTATATGTTGTGGTTCTACTGTTTGGAAAATTAAAAATAATGGAAATGTTTGAGGCAAGCTTTAACAGCTGTCGTCTGGAGTTGAGACGTCTGTCAACATTTACATATGTTGAAAGCTAGTGTCTCACTGACTTGCGTTAGAGGCATGGTCAGATTGGTGTTTATACTCCAGCTGGAAGTCAACTTTAGCGTGCAGCACTAGGGAAGTTGTTGGTATCTAAAGCTTACTTGTACTCTTCGGAAGCTGACATAACAACAGAGAGCCTTCTGCGTGACCGAAATGAAGCAAATAAACAAAGTTTGTCACCACTTGGTGTTGTATATTAGACTTGCCTGTACCTATGCGTCTGATTTTTGTCTTTTAGATACATCTATTGTCACAATGTAGAACTACTGAGTGTAACTCTCTTGTCATGTATATTAAAGTTCATCATTTACAATACCCTAATGAGTCTTTTCATTGAAACCGAACACTTGGGATTGATGAAACCCTCCAAGATCTTGGATGACCACCACGACTTGAGAAGTGGAACCACTACAGTTGGTAAAATAATCACTACTGTACACATACCAGTTTATTACAGTAGAAGAATCGCTTGCACCACCATATGGTGGTATGGTGTTACTTTTTCTCGTCTTGGGGAGTGTCGCGAAGTTCGCGAGTTCAGTTCATTAAGTGCCAATCGTAAGTATTAAAATTCGTAATGTAAATAACTTAATATTGTTATCGATACGAGTTTAGCAATCGATAAGTAACTTTGTGTCTATGCCTTGTATCTATGGTTGCGTCTGTGGTTGACCGTTGGCGGCATTGCGTGACGGACACTTTTTGGTTGTGTACCGCGGGAGAGAAAAGGCGGGTTTTCAGATGCCAACGAGCCGAGGTGCGAAGCGGTGCTATCAGTTCTACTGAGGAACGATGGCGAGAAACGAGAGGACGACGTTTAGTGGTAATATAGCTAACGCAAACCTGGTGAGTTGTGTTCTATTATCACGCATGCATAAAGTCAGTGTAGTGTTCTGTGGACATAGCATCTTATGAGTCAGCTACATGAGTTATTAGTTGAGGTCGCTCCCCCAGGGATGGACGTTGTAGTAGTAACGGAAGGCCAGGGTAGGACTGTAGGGGAGGTGGAGGTCCAACACAGGGACTGCGGTCCCGAGCCAATGTCCATTAGAATGTATCACATGCGTTGGCTTTCTAGAGGACTACGAAGGCAAGTTCGTAGTCTTCACCTGGGAGCGACGGAGAGTAACTGGGAACAATGTTCCTAAGTGTTGTCCACATACGTGCAGCTCTCCAAGAGTAGTTTATCATAGTTGTTCTGTCCAGGGAACATTATATTATATATATCTATGTCTCACATGCTGTCATAGAATAAGTTACACCCTCATTATTAATGTTATACGGCGTGTGGCGACAACTGTGGACCCTTTATCCACAAACGATGCCTTTCATCTGGGGAGACACACTATCGACTCAAATGATATTAAGACCGTGGAGGTTGGAAAAATCCTGAAATTTATGGAAAGTGCCCAATTCAAGGCTTTACTTCAACCTATTGACAGCAAGTCACAATACATCTTTCAGGACGCAGTGACTAATCAGTCTATACAGGAGTGAAAAGCGTCAACAAATAATAATATCAATAAACTATCAATCATCCATCACACCACACTCCTCATCATGTAGACCATTGGTTCCACAAATGGAATACAATAGAATATATTTATTTGGTACTTTCATAACAATATAGATATTGTCTTATCTAACATAAAAACTATCTTAATTAAAAGATACCAAAAAGGCCTCCGCTCAGCATATGGTCGCGACAGAGCCTGACACGACGCTGCCGCTGGTAATCTGCGGATGCCGGTCGAAATGAGGCGCCTGACACTACATCGACAAGGCCCCAGCGTATAATATAGATATTTAATTAAACTATTATTACGATTTATGTGCAATAAATAATATAAAGGCATCATAAATAATAACGTAGAAAATTGACAATAAAAACAAGACTATGCACTCACATTCTCACAACGGTAAAATAAATTGTGCATTGTCAGATATGTAGCTTGAAAATAACGTTAATATTATTGACCTTGGGTACCTACTTTGTAGGTGCGTTGATATACCTTCTCTTCTAATTTTAATAATTTTTTTCGCTGGGCGGCACTGCACTGCTAAAAGTTATAATTTTTTAACTACAAACATTGTAATTTAATATTTGAAAAGAGTGACTACACGAGTTTGTTGCCGGAATCTTCTCGGTAGTTCAACTTTTGGAACCGGTGTAAATTCGGACATGACAGACAGACAGTGACTATGACGTTGTTAGTTAATATGTTTTTTGTGATAGTTGTAAGAATGTGTTTTTTGACGATTTAAAAGTGCTTCTTTGTGGACTAGTTATTTGAATAAAATATTTTTTTCTTTCTTTCTTTTCTTCTTTCAAATGATACGAGATAGCGGTTGACTCGGTAGAAATTTCACTCGCACAACGATTTTATTTTTTGTCGGATGAATGCCCTAGCTAGATTGGTGTGATGACTGGTACCTGGTAGCTACCGAATTGTTTTATAGCTTTTAGTACAAACGATAGCACGTAAACTGTAACAATTCCACTACGAAAACCGCCTCTTTTACGAACGTCGTAAACTGTCACACTTGATGTGCTGTTAACTGTAAATTACCTAATGATGATGAACCTTTTTATGAGAATCATAGAGTTTATGCCGCAGCCTCGGTAAGTCTGATTTATACAAAGCCGCAATGAACGTGTCAACATAGTTCGGTCTCCAATATCACTTAAATATTGTCTTCCTGTCACACTCACTTAGGCATTCGCTATTCTTAGTAAAAAAAAGTTGAAACTTTTTTGTACGATTTTGCATAAACCTTGGGACCTACCACCTAGTGAAAATCTCGTTCCTTGGGCACTGAGAGAGAAGCCACATCTCTACGCAATGACAGTGGGTCAGAAATTACCTATTTGCCGATGATTTGAGTCGCTGATTATTCAATAATATGTGGTTGGACTTATGCCTTGAAAAGCAGTGGCTCAAAGTCACACATTTCTCTACTATGCATCATAATCATCATCACATCGGCCTATAAAGTCCACTGCGCAACAAAGGCCAATATATCAAAAATCCAAATCCAAAGGCGAATATATCCAAACGGATCGCTTTTGCGCAGCCTGTGTCCAACGGCTCCCCGCGACCCTGAAGGTCATCTAATGGTAAGCCGTCCTACATTGCTCTTATCCACTCCTAGCTTTTTAGAAAACAGGTTGGCTTTATAATCTGTAACCCTAGCACGAGCATCTTCGTATTGAGTAGTTACGTTAGCTTTTGTTTCGAACTTTTCAAATTTTCGTGCTATAGGTAGGTACTGAATAGTCATGATATTGACGCCTCTCAAGGTTCACCAACAACACCAAGGATCCTGATGGTCCTTTTGTATCCTGATGATAACCAAGGACGATAGAAGTATTATTTAGGCTATAATTCTGCATTCAAATCGAAGAGATATGACAAAGGAGTCTTTTTCGCAGTCAACGCGCTTTGTGTTGTCTTAGTGTAGTCACTTATTCTGAATAGTTCAAGTTCCTCCTAGTTTTAATTCGAGTATAGAAAATAAACAATACTGATCCAGCAAGTCTGGAAATCTAAATAATTGTAATATATTTGAACCTGCTTCGAGAAGTCACCGACATATAACTCATCGCACAAAGAATTTTAATATCTTTCATGTAAGTCTTTTACGTCCTCCATCTTTTCTTCTTACGATTATATTACTTTCTCTCCCAGTTCGGTGATTTAAGTAGAAATTAAAGGTCTATTTTATGCGTAGGTATGCCTCGTTTTGACAGGGGCAAGTTGGCTTGATCCCATGGGCATGTCGTGTGTGACATTTCCTAACATTGAATGCCTATTTTATTCATTTAAGATTTTTAATATTTTATAATTGAATGTATTTGACAAATTAATTATTGAATATGTTTGGTTCTTAATTTTTGATTTTAACATTATTATAAATGTTTGAAAAATATCTTAGTAATTAAAATATACCTACTTGTTGTTAATAGTTTTTATGAAGATTTGCAAATAATTTTCAATGTATTTTAATATAAAAATTTGCAGGCTGGATACAATTTCTAGGTATATTTCAGATCATGTAAGAATCTTATGTATTCATGAAAATAAACGATGATTATGATTATTATGATTATTTGTGGGAAATTAAAAATAACAATAGAATGTTTCTTTTTTCTGTATATATTATTATTGTATTCTGAAATTGAGATATAATCTTTTTAGTCTTAATAAGTATAACCAGAATCTAATATATCCGTGTAAATTAAAAAAAAATGCATTAAGGTTTGGTGTCATTTTACGGCACAGTAATGGCTATTAAAAAAAATCCATAGTCTAATTTGTTGTATAAAGCTTTAGACTATGTTATTCTTGCTTCAATTTAATTCTATGCTACAGGCAAGAAACTTGAAAACAGAAAAACAACTATTACTATGACAACAATGAATAAAAACGTACATATTACATAGTTACAAGCTGACCCCGCAAACGTTGTTTTACCAAAAAAAAAATAGATAGTAACCGACTCTCAGACCTACTGATATACATATAAAATTCCTAGCTGTCCCGGCAAACGATGTTTTGCCATAAAAAAAAAAGTTCAAAAAAAAAAGGAAGTAGCCGATTCTCAGACCTACTGAATATACATATAAAATTTCATGACAATCGATCAAGCCGTTTCAGAGGAGTATGGTAACTAAAACTGTGAGACGAGAATTTCATATACTTAGATTAATATTTTTGTCAGTATGCCCATACATTTCTTAGTAATATCGGAACATGTGACGTCACCTGTTCCGTAGAATTTCTATGGAGCGTTTTTGGACGATGCGCGGCACATCAAACATACCACTGTATCTGTGAAACTATTGATCTTAGACATGCTATTTCTTTTGCAATATTTCTTTCTGAGTAATAAACTTCTTATTTATGAAATAAAAAAAGTTGTCAACTACCTTATTGTGCCAATCAATATTTCTTTTAACTATTACACCTACATTAAAATTTGTGCTACTTATCACATGTTAACCACAATTCCAAAACGAAGATTTATGATTATAATTATGACCATGAAAAAACTCAACTTGCTAACCATTAATCTGTCAAGCAGCTTTATACCTCTGGAGGTTTATGACAATTGAAAAAGCAATTGTGTCTGGATGACGGGTTAAAATATATACCGAACCAAAGCAATAAATTCCCGCCCAAAAGGCTCGCTTGTTTTTTTCAATAGACATCGATAAAGTGCTTTCGGATATTGTACATTATTTTCATTTTCACATACCCATATCCTCTTGGCTTTTTGGATTATTGATTAGCACAACGAAAAGCCATTTTTCAATTAATGACTTGTGAAATAGAATATTGAGTATTCTTTAAACGCTAGAATTTTTAAAATTCAATCTGCGATCTGTTTTACGCACAAAACATGTAAAAAAGGTTTTAAGTCAAACGGTTTTACTGAAAGTTAAGATAACAATGATGTAAATAATGTACTAAAAGCTAAAAAATAATTAGGTAGGTCCTAGTACCAGTCATCAAGCCATTCTCTTCATCATCTAGCTTATTGATCCGAATGAAAAAATAAAATCATGGGGCGCATCTCTATCAACAGTTCAAGCCGATGGATGTGGGCAGCGCAGTACCGATCAGTTTGAAGATCCTTGGAGGAGGCCTATGCCCAGCAATGGGCGTCTCTCAGCTGATATGATGATCATGAGTGTTATCTTCCGAATCGTTGCATCAATTGGATAATTCTTTTTTTATTGTGTTTGCAATTGTCAGGACGAGGTTTGTATTAAATAACATTTTTAAATGTTGCAGACGACAGCACATCAAGTGGAACAGTTGCCGTACGAAAGCCGCCTTTATTACGAACGGCGTAAGTGCGGTTTCAAGGTCAAACTGTTACGCTTGATGTGCTGTCGACTGACGAAAAAGTTTTTAATTACTTAGTAAATAGTGAGGGAGATCTTTATTTTGACGAAACACTCGAATAAATATTATTGTCTCATTTTTTGTCATTAGGTCCACCACCTGTGCGAAGCCGAGTGGATAACTAGTGTTTAATATTTCTTGTGCTTTCTTTTTTTTCTTAAATTCTCCCTGTAATGGGAAGGCAAAGGGTACTTATGCCCATACATTAATGTCTTCAGCATTTTCTTTATATCTTCATTTATTGCATTGAAATGCTGGTTTACACATTTCAGTGCATCTTGGTAGTATGCAGTCTCCTTAAGATGCTACTTGATGAGGTGGTTAGATAACCACAAAAAAGTTCTCATCGTCTTTCACACCGTAATCACTTTTATTCTAATATTCTTTTAGTTGCACGTCAACAAAAACACTTGATTTATATAACTACACAAATTTTATAACAGAGAGTTCGCTCAGACACAATTTTTTATTATTGTAATAAAAATATTGACTGACACCACAAAATCCCGCCAAACACTCACTTATACTTGCTTTTAAATTTTAGAAAAATGCCGCCGTCTGAACAAAGAAGTCGGCGGTTATACAATTAATAAACCTATACACGCAATTAAAAAAT
Organism: Nymphula nitidulata; assembly: GCA_947347705.1. Lineage (NCBI taxonomy): Eukaryota > Metazoa > Arthropoda > Insecta > Lepidoptera > Crambidae > Nymphula > Nymphula nitidulata. Next base: position 18,031,159 of record OX374636.1, read on the forward strand.
AATTGATTCAATTTTAATTATCACTCTCGCTGAGAGTTTTAGGCAGAATTTCTATAAGTACAATTTTCGCCTTACTCCCCCTCTATGCTTATTAAGCTGTTTTTAATCCTATTACTTCGTCCAAACGGTCTTTTTTGCAACACTAAACGTTTCAGCACAGTTTGAATTATTCATATCACATCTGCTGGGTCAATTTGTGGGTGTTTAAAAAAATTCTTCACTTTGTCTTTTGTAGAAAGTTTGTTAATTGTTAGAAAAAAAAGTGCCGGCGGTCCCCCGCTCAAGTTGTTGAAACGTATTTTTTGATATGGAAATTCTCGTAAATAAGCAAGTCATGGTCCGTGACATAAATGAATGCCGTGTCCGTCTTTCCTTTGAGTGCTAGTGAGATAGGCAATCTAAATTTATAATCTGCAAGAAAAAAATTGAGACTGACGAGATTGATACAGGCTGCACAAAACCTTGGTTTGGAGAGTCCTTGGCTTAGTAATAAACATGCTGGGCTGATTGATCGATTGATAAACTTTATATGTAAAAATTTTAAAAAAAAAGACGCCTTTGGAAATATAGTCAGTTAGGTGAATATTACGTATATTTCTCTTCTGTGACTGATGAGCATAAGTCAGTGTTTAGTGACAGAAAATCTCCAGCCACAGCTATTCTCTTGATTTATATCTAAATAATAATTAATTAGGTGTTAAAGTATCATAGCACCTTAGGCCGTGGTGTCTGTAGCCCATAGACGCTCGTAGTACGTTGGTCACTACTCACACGTTGTTACTGTAGCATATTGACCTTCGTAGCAACATGTGCACTAATCACGCGTTGTTACTGTAGCCTATAGACGCTCGTAGCACCTTGGTCATTTATTACTCACGCGTTGTGACTGTAGCATATTGACCTTCGTAGCAACTTGTGGACTAATCACGCGTTGTTACTGTAGCATATTGACCTTCGTAGCAACTTGTGCACTAATCACGCGTTGTTACTGTAGCCTATAGACGCTCGTAGCACCTTGGTCATTTATTACTCACGCGTTGTTACTGTAGCATATTGACCTTCGTAGCAACTTGTGGACTAATCACGCGTTGTTACTGTAGCATATTGACCTTCGTAGCAACTTGTGGACTAATCACGCGTTGTTACTGTAGCATATTGACCTTCGTAGCAACTTGTGCACTAATCACGCGTTGTTACTGTAGCCTATAGACGCTCGTAGCACCTTGGTCATTAATTATTCACGCGTTGTTACTGTAGCATATTGACCTTCGTAGTAACTTGTGCACTAATCACGCGTTGTTACTGTAGCATATTGACCTTCGTAGCACCTTCTGCACTACTCACGCATTGTTACTGTAGACTACAGACGCTCGTAGCACTTTGGGCACTACTCACGCGTTGTTACTGAAAACTTAGGTATATTATTGATTATTAATTGTCCGCAGTGAAGATTCTAATTTTAAATAAATAAAAATAATGCCATATAACTTCAATGTCATACAAAAACTGTGAAAGTTTGGGTGTTTGTTACATAATCACACCAGATGGGTAGAATGGGATTGGATTAAATTTGACAAACAGGTATATTTAATCTTGATTAAAAGGGGATATTTTTTTCCCTGAGAATGCATTCCCATGGGATAACGCAGGCTTAGTCACGTGCGGTAGCTAATAAATCATATTTTCGAAATACCCGTGGTAAATATCTACATTTTTCCCTATTGTATAACAATGTCCCACCCTTCGAGAGACAGCGCAATATTGCATCTTAGACGATCAGAGAAAATAATAAAGCACGAATTGATTGCGACACTCGACTGTTTAAATATAGGAAATTTTCAACTCCACACAAACAATTGACAACAGCTCGTCAAAGAATTTTTTGTTCAACGAACAAACTGACAGCGTTTGATATCACTGAAGAGAGATCAAGTTGATGCCATTGATTTCCGCTTTAATTGAGATGAGAGTGGCAGAGATACAACAATACACAATGGGCCGAAGTGCTTCAAGTGATGCGAAAATAATATTAAATCATCGGTAAAATAATATCTATTGTTTTTATTCTAATTGGCTTTTAGCTTTTAGATGTGGTAGCTGTATTTCGAGGATTGTTCATTTGTTTTTGAACTTATCCTTATAATGATTTTAGAAAATATAGATTTAACGAGAATCTACAATCCTCATGGATAACCGGTTTATTTGTGTTTTTTCCTGATTCATCATCATCACCAACCTATTATACGTCCCACTGCTGGGCACAGGTCTTCCTACATGGGAGAAATACATGAGGAGCTTGGGCCATAGCACGCTGGCCCAAAGCGGGTTGGTGGGTTAATGCGGTTACAACCGGGGCCAACGACTTAACGAGCCTTCCAAAGCATGGAGGAGCTCGAGATTGGAAATTTGGGTTGACCCATCCCGGGATCGACCATAGCAAAAGTTGCTTCGTTTTCGTAATCGAAACCATAGCGCACAAACCAATACGCCACCGACCTCCTCTAATAATTTAATTTGTGTTGGTTGATGGTGGGGTTATCTAAGTTCATGTGACTAGCTACTACTATCTTACCTTTTTTTGGGGGGAGAAATCTGATTACAGACCTACCCGTCGCTGGCAAGGCGACGGGGGTGTGTTGTGGGGGTCGCCCAGTGCTAATGACACTGGGAATGTCCACTAAAACTTCCTGATAACTCCACTGCCCTTTGCGGGGATAGCCTAGGCTCTGTCGAGCAATTTCACCAGCCCACCCCCAGGCAACTCGGACTTACGGCCAGGTTTCATGCCGTTGGAAATTACCCAGAGTCCCTTGGGCAATCCCTGACGTGGCGGCCTGTGCGCATGGTCGCCCACGCACGCGGCCGGAACCACCATCTCACCTATGTCAAACAAAGTTATTAGCATAGTTGCGTCCCGGCAGTTGGAGGTTAGATAGCCAGTTCCTCTGTGGTTGGGAAGTCCAGAGAAGAGCCAAGAGCTTCCCCATGTTTAACAGTGTTTTAGCTGAAATATAAAATTCAAAATTTTAAGTAATCCCCGGCCTCATTAATCGTCTATCTAACACCATCTCATTGAGACTATTCATAAGAGCTAAAACACGCTATATCTGCTGTTATTTCTGAAGTATTAGCTGATCCTATACCATCAAAACGTCTGCGAAATGCCTAATTCATGGGAATGTCACCGAAGTGACAGTACACCAAATTTCAAAATAATCGGATCCGTGAAAGTTAGTAAAACCCTTTTATCATGTAGAAAATGAGCTGAGAGTCATCAAACGCCTGAACTGATCGTTATAAATTATAGCTAAGATCCATTCTAATCACAATCTAAGTTTTCAAACAACAAAAAACAAATCAAAATTGGTCTATTCGTTAAGGAGCTACAATACCACAGACAGACACAGATACATAGATACACAGACAGACACGTCAAACTTATAACATCCCTTTTTTCGTCGGAGATTAAAAATAGTTACAATGGGTGATTATGCGTTAGAATACTAAGAATCATTTGTCTCTTACCGCTAGCATCTCCTTAGCAATAGAAAATATTGTTTTATATGGTTAACAATAGAAAATATTAAACTTCATAAATGAATACCTTTAACTAAGCCGTAATCTGAAAGCGATCGTAGCGAAAGCTAATCGAAGAAGAAATATTTATAGTTGTAATAAAAATATGAATAAGATTCAAATCTAGAAAATTTCCCTTGAAAATTTTCCAATAACTTTTCTTATCATCACCCTCTTCGTCCTTCGACAAAGTTTAAAGGGCAGTGGTCCGACTAACAGCGAGTGACGGACAAGCAATTAAAAACTCTTTGCACTGTCGTATAGAATATTTCAATCAAAAACTATTAAAAAAAAACAAAAACTAGTTCAAAAGGAAAACGTTTAGACTTAATTATTCTGGGTGTCCTTATTACCTAAACTGCGATCGTAAGCATGTACTGTTAAAAATAATATAGTTATAAAAATCAAAGTTTAGTATGTAACAGCTCAATTTTTTCACTATTTCAATTATTTTTTCAACAAGTTTCTTAGACTCCGCATAAAGTAACGCTCTCCTGTCTTACATCCATGTTTTACACCCCTTGTGGGGTATCACGTATCAAGGATGATATATATGTATTATTTGGTCCATGCACGTATCCAGCTACCAACTCACCTATGTGTAACCATGTAACAAGGATTGAAATAAAAAACTGTATGAAAACCACTTAAATAAATTACATGCGGAGAACGCAGTTTAAGGACTTTTCGCTGCTCGCCGAGACGTCAGAGCTACTCGCGTAACTCCCGTCACGCTGTGTGTGTGACCACGCCCTTAGATCCGTTTTACTTCATACATAATTATCAGGCGCCGAGCCGTGAAGTCATTAAAAAGTGTGCTAATAATGATCTTTACTTGAAATAAGATTGCAAACTTTATGATCGAATTTTCTTAAAAACTTTATTACATGTTCTTAGTACCACTAGGTATTTATTTATTTATTAATATATATATATTTATCTATTTATATATTTATTTAAAGCTTACAAAACAAGTTACAGTCAAAAACAAGATTATATGATATACTAAGTAATTTATCAAGACTGCAACTCCAAACATTAATTTATTAAAAGTAACCTAATAGCTATTGTTAAATACATTCAATATTTTTATTAGAATTATTATTGGAAAATAGAGTTAAATTTGTGTATTTTTGTCATAAAAAAAAAGGTCTGTATCTCGATAAATATGGAGAATCATTCTAGTAAATGTTTACTTGAAGTAAAAGAATTACCTTATCGAAGATGCAACAACGCCAAACTCTCCAAAGCTACTTTCCAAATCAGTAACTGCAAAAATATTAATTAAAAAAATAAACTAGTTTTTATTAAAATGCTCCAAGGAGATGAAAATAAACTACAAATTCAATCAAACCCATCCACTTTATTACTCAACACAATGTATTAATTTATAATACAAAAGCTCGTCGCGAGATTCACCAGAGCCGAAACGACTTAAAGACTCAATAGGTACGTAATGTAAAAAGCCTAAATCATGTTTACAAATTTTTCGGGATAGGTACATCAGTATATAATATGTCACAGCCATCTGATTGTATTAGCTACAGGCCGTTCATTTTAATGAACGCAAGTATTAAATGAAATTATTTTGGCGTATTTAAACGTCCTCAGTGAGTGGAAGGTTCAGGGTTATTTTTAGGTCCACTTACGAGTAGGTATAACCAAAATGATGTCGGTTTTAAGTCGTTATAAAAAAAACTTTGAATCTACCAATCACACAAACAGTCAGACAGAAACTCTTCGTGCTAGACGGTGAAGGTATGCATAAAATTATTTTCCGTCCGGAAAAAAGGTCAGAACTGTGACCATTTGTCGCCGTGACGTGCTGTCGCTACAAGTTTGTCGCCTCAATGTGCTGTCGCTGCAACGATTAACGCCGTTTTGTTTGTCGCTCTCATGTTACGGAGTCGTTCCTCGAATTCTCGTTCTTAAACTCATAAAACTAATTAAAGAACATTGTCTAAAGTAATCATTTAGGATAATTTTCTACAGGCGGAAATTTCCTCCTCTATAAGTCCTCAGAAGCTTGTTAAGTGCAACGGCGACGACAGTTCTCTACAAAACTTTGACGACGCCATCGTGTAGTACCTAAATAAGTTCTGACTCCGCCAAATAAGGAGATTCTACTGCCAAGTTTTAATTAACTTTAGACACTCTTTATTATACTACGCTGGAATTGCTTACAATTTGAAATTAGGGACGTAACCGCTGTCGATATTTTTATCGACGGCAGTTTGTAACAGAACTGGCAATTTGGACATGTGAAGAGAGTTGACAATGACATGTAAAATATATGCATCTTTCAAAGGACCCCTTTTTCAAAAACATACAGAAACTTTCGTTGCTTGCCTTCAATTGAGTCTTTCGCATATTTTAGTAGTGTTCAATTAATATTAATAAGCAAAACTTTGCCCTTTCATTATCAAATATGACAAATACAATTTGGTTACAATTTGGTTACAAATACACAGTGCTAAATAATATTTATGCGTGTTTAATTGTATTTTTAGTAGAAAGTTACGAAAGAAACAAATGTAAGTATCTTTCGCCAGTTTCAACGCTAAAAGAGATCCTCTCTAAAATCTTTAGATGAAGTGAGGCATCAGGTGCGGATCCAGCTCTTAAAAATCTCTAACTGAAGTAGAGCATCAGGCACGGATCCATCCCTCAAAAATCCCTAAAAGAGGTGGAGCATCAAGAGCGGATACAGCCCTTAAAAATCTCTAAATGAGGTCGAATATCAGGCGCCGATTCAGCTTTAAAAAATCTCTAAATAAAGTGGAGCGTCAAGCGCGAATCCAGCCCTCAAAAATATGTAAATAAAGTGAGGAATCAGGCGCGGATTCAGCCCTCAAAATATCTAAATGAAGTGGGGCATCAGGCACGGTTCTAACCCTCAAATATCTCTAAATGAAGTGTGGCATCAGGCACGGCTCTAACCCTCAAATATCTAAATGAAGTGGGGCATCAGGCGCGGATCCAGGCCTCAAAAGTATCTAAATGAAGTGGGGCATCAGGCACGGATCATTATAAGGGGTAGGACGTCAACCTTACAGAAGATTGCAGCTAAATTACACTGCTTTACGCAGTATTGCGTTTATTGCATATGTAAGAAATACATATGCAATAAACGCTATGCGGCCGGAGCACTAGGTGTGACCTACCAATTTCTTCGCCGCTTTCTACTTTTGACGTTTTTATAGCAACGTTTATCCACACCTCATTGAAATTTAGTCATCAAATGATCTGAAAGAATACTTTTTCAAGCCTCGGTTTTTTGGCTTTAATCGTTTTCCTTATTGGCATTTCTTACAATAAAGTAGGCGTTTTAAAGGCACAAAATCAAACATTTTAACGTGACAACGCTTTCTCTTGATTTTTCATACATAAAGCGGCACAGAGTAGGTACTTTAAGCAACGCGTGAATAGTGCGAAAGGTGCTAAGAGCGCCTATATGCAGTGACCGCCTATGGACTTGTTTGTCACCCTTGTGCTATTAAAAAAAGATACAGCCACGTTATGTGAGATTAGTAGCTGTCACCAAAGTATGGCATCTTATCTGCTATAGAAACTCTTTGCCATAAAAAAAAGTTATAAAAAATATCGTTAAAATGGGCGTAAAAGTATATTTTTGTTCTCTTTTTAAAGTTGCCAACTACTTAATGATTTATCGATATTGACATTCAAAATACGTAATATGCATCCCTATTATAAATGATTCATAAAGTAGCCGGTACATAAGTATAGGTAATATAATATAATATTCTTTGCTCGCATTGTGATGCGATCTTACACTGATTCTGTCCTGAAAGTATACGAAAACGTCTGAATCGAAATATTTCTAGCCGACAAATAAGGAGGAGGTTCTATGTTCCATTGTATGTATATTTTTTTTGTATGTAGGTATATTCACCGATTTCTCTGTCATTCTGAAACGATTTTCAAAATTATTTTTGTGGTCCCATAGTCACCAAGTTCGGATCTGATGATGGAAACCCAGGGAAATTGAGGGCAACCTCAAACTTTATAGGCACCCATTACTTGTTTTAATTTTTTTCCAAAGCTTTCAAGTATTTTCTTCTGATTTTCCGCATGTCATGTCAATGAGCTGGTAATGGGACGGTAACTCCTTAACGGTTAGGAGTTAAAAGATAATTCTTTAAATATTATAGGTACGTATAGATAGACTGACAGTTGCATTCTGTCAAATTTTTGAAGTGAAGGAAAAACTCCGTGTTAGTTAATACATTATCAGTGGTACGATACTACAATATGAAATAATATTACGTATTCAACCAAAGACAAGAAGATAACGCTGACGGCCACCCATCTAGCTTTGACCTTAGAAAATCACAAAAAAAAGAAAAATAAAACCGACTTCACAACACTAAAAAGGAAAAAATAATTAAATTAAAGTACCCAGCACTTACCTCATAAAAAAAATATTTTTGGGAGTTGGTGCTAAGCTGTTTCCAGAAACAACAGAAAATGAAGCACCAACTCCAAAAAATACATCTTTGAGTTTTTTTTTTTTTTTTTTTTTTTTTTTTTTTTTTTTTTTCCTTTTTAGTATTTTGAAGTCGGTTCTAAGGTCAAAGCTAAATGAGAGATCGTCAGCGCATTTTTTTTTCCCTATATGACAATTGTGACTTGGCGACTTATTAATATTCCAGCTATTTTGATTTAAAAACCAAACTACCCAATTGATTTTGAAATTTCTAAAGGACCTATCTGAAACCATAATTAACTTTTTTTTTTTAGAGTTTTGAGGTAACAAGCATAAAAAAACAGCCGAATTGATAACCTCCTCCTTTTTTTTTGAAGTCGGTTTAAAATACAAGTAGTACTACTAGGTAAGTTTACTCGATCATTAGTGTATCAGTACTTTACACTCAACTGCTTCGTATGCTACGTTCATCTTTAATTAATTAACAAGTTGACATAATTAATTGACGAAGGAGAATGACTGACCTAAAAGCTGATATAGCCAAGATGTTTAATTATCTACCGGTGTGATAAAAGAATATGACATATTAATTTAGAGCGGAGTGGAGGTGGTCGGTGGCCTAGTGGTTTGGCCGCTCTGGTTTCGATTACGAAAACAAAGCAACTTTCGCCATGGTTGACCCCGGGATGGGTCAACCAAAATTTCTAGTCTCGAGCTTCTCCGCGCAGGCACGTTAAGCCGTTGGTCCCGGTTGTTACTGCAATCGCTTTAACCCAACGGCTCGCATTAAGTTGGTAGGTAACCTTCAATAGAACAACTTTTACTAGGTGGTAGGCCCGTATGTAGGGTCGTCGGGGGTAGGTATCACCGCCTTTCTTATTTCAGTCGTGAAACAGTTCGCTGTGTTTCCGATTGAAGGCAAAGATCGCCAATGTAAATACTGGGCATGGAAGGCATTTCATCTTAGGCCTCAGGTTGACTGTCGCCCGTCGGGAGGAGACACCGCGGTGTCATCACTGCGACTCCCCCGACGATACAGCCGAGCACACCCTTGAGGAGTGTCCGGCCTGGCGACACGAGCGCCGCGAACTTCGTGCGGCGCTCGGTGGTGGTCACCTCTCGCTACCAGTCATGGTAAGAGCCATGGTTGGTAGCGAGAGGGTATGGGGGGTTGTCGCCTCCTTCTGCGAGACTGTGCTCACGCAGAAGGAGGCAGCGGAGAGGGAGCGGGAAGAGGACCCGCTGGCCGCCCCTATCCGGCGTAGGCGGGTGGGCAGAAGGAGGCGGGCGGTGATCGCTCGTCTTCCTGCGCCCTAGGCGCGGCCGCGTGCGTGGGTGGCCCCCACGCACGCATTGCACAGGCCGCCAAGTCTGAGATTGCCCAAGTGACTCTGGGCAATCTCCAATGGCGCAAAACCTGGCCGTAAGGCCGGGTTGCCTGGGGGTGGGCTGGTGAAATTGCTTCGGCAGAGCCTAGGCTACCCCCGCGAAGGGCAATGGAGTTACCGGGGAGTTTTAGTGGGTATTCCCAGTGTCTTTGGCGCTGGGCGACCCCCACACACGCCTGTCGCCTAGCCAGCGGCGGGTAGGTCTGCAATCAGATTTCTCCTCGAAAAAAAAAAAAAAGGCCTCAGGTTGACAACGCACCTGCATTATCAAGTGATTTTCCCTTGTTATTGCGGGTGTCTATAGGCGGCAGTAACCGCTTACCATCAGGTGGGCCGTCAGCTTGTTTGTCATGTAGTAGTATGAAAAAAAAACAGAACGTATCGACATATTTTGGTGTTACCTGGTTGAACTCACCCATATGTATTTAATTTTTTATAGACTATGGCTACCCTATTGCATTAGGAAATATCCTGTACTAATAGAAGTAAGGCAATATCCTGTATTTGACGACCGGCTGGCCGAGCGGTCTGTACTCCTAGCTATATAGGCTACTGGGTCAGGGATCCCGAGTTCGAATCCCGGTAGGAGCAAATGTTTGTATGATGAGTACGAGCATATGTTCACGATTCGTGGATGTTTAAATGTTTATTTAGTATATTTCTAATATTTATATACATATTATTATCATTATTTCTCCCTTATCTAGTATCCATAAAACAAACTCTTTGGGCTAGATAATAGGTGTGAGTGTATGAATATTATAATTATTAATATCTCGACTCAGTTGTAGAGGATCAAGCCTGTTCGTGACTTCAATATCCCCAGTGATAATCGCATTATATTTGTGGAAACCGTGTCAAGTGTTGTGAATAAATAAAGAAAAGAAAGAGCGAGATACACTTGCACTACCCCAAGTTGACCCTCGGCTCTCCAAGACTCTCATTCAGCTTAGCAGATCACGCCTTCGCCTCATTACGGGCGCGTTGACTGGTCATAGCAATTTTAACAGACACCTCTTTAACTTAGGTATCACGGACAGTCCTCTATGCAGAGCATGCATGGAGACAGAAGAAACAGCCGCTCACGTTCTGCTGGAATGCAGGGGTGTGGCTAACTACCGGGCGAACTACCTGGGCAACCCGGGTAGCCTTCGGGAGGTGCTCGGCAACGTTAAGGCGCTGGGTGACTTCCTGGAGGAGCTGGGATGGCTCGGGTAATCCAGCTCACCATCCTCCGACGCAAAACAGGCGCAACTGACGTCGATTTGCGGTAACCGCCCGTACGACGAAGAAGAAGAAGAAGAAGAGCGAGATACACTCGCATTTTTCAACCACAAAAGAACTGGCTATCTTGCCCCCAACTGCCGGGACAGAAACACAACAATGCTGTTAATTTATGTAAGATGGTGGTACTCCGAGGTGGGACCGACATACGGTCGGGCCGCCTCATCGACACTATAGCAAAATGTCTTCGGGCCATCCCGTGCTGTCGATGGAAAGCGGCTAGGTTGGTGCGTCGCTGAGGAGTTTAATGGGTGAGAGCACACACCCCCCTTTCTCCCCCCGGGGGTATGGGGTCGGCGAGCTTATCCTCAACGGGAAAAAAAAGGTAAGATGGTGGTAGTTAGCCAGGCGGGCTAAGAAAAGCCCTCCCACCAATCAAGCCGAGCAGAAAATTTCTACCCCCACAGGAATTGAATCCCGAATACTAGATAATATGATGTAGGTTGTCTGAACCAGTAGACTAGAGGGGCGGACATTCTCAATGTTAGACACAAGTCACATTAGGTTACACAATTAGTTATACACGGTGAGTTTTTTTTTCAGGTCAGTATGGGGAAACTTAACTAAACTGAGATAAAGAAAAACTCTCTTAGGAACCGTGATCTTAATTTTAGATAAAATAAAAATGGTATTGAAAAAATCAAAATCTTATAGATTTGGAGATATCGGATTTTTTAAAAATATTTTTTTTTTGTTATTTCGATTGTATATCATTATACAAACCAAAAATTGTATAGAGACCATAGGTCTAAAGTTGCTAGAAGGTGTTAAAATTGCTTGAAATTAACATTTTATTAAAGATACATTTTACTATCTAATTGATATTGATGACTAAAACAAAACAAAACCAAAAATCTGCCACTTGCCTTAATCCCACGAAACAAACTCTATCTTATAAATTGTTCAAAATGTCCTCCACTTTTGCCTAGGCACAGTCGACTTCGGCGAAGAACACTCCGAGTTGCATTTCTCAATGAAATGTGAGGTATTGTGTTTAAGGTTTGACGGACTGACATTTTTAAATCATCAACAGTGTCGTAGCGACTTTTGTATACTTCATTGTTAATTTCAAGCAATTTTAACAACTTCTAGCAACTTTATACCTATGGTCTCCATACAAATTTTGGTTTGTATAGTGATATACAATCGAAATAACAAAGAATTTTTTTTTTTTTTTTAATCCGATATCTCCAAATTTTTTAAGATTTTTAAATTTTTTTCAATACCATTTTTATTTTATCTTAAACTAAGATCACGGTTCCTGAGAGAGTTTCTCTATCTCTTATAGTTTAGAATTCCCCCATACTGACCCGAAAAAAAACTCACCGTGTATAACTAAGTGTGTAACCTAATGTGACTTGTGTCTAACATTGAGAATGTCCGCCTCTCTAGTCGCCTCTATGAGCTTACTTACATAACGTCGGTGGGCGTGCAAGACCGCGTAAGAGCAGTTTGCAATACCGCGTATTTACAAAAGTCGCAAAATTGAAATATCGCGGCAGCGGGCTTTTAGCGCTGATTCGCTTATACCAGACTCTCATAAAACAACACCCAGAGAAACCCCAAACAAGTTCAGTCAAAGAAAAGTTTTTTTTTTATATACAAAGCACGACAAATGACTCAACACCACCTGATGTGAAGCAGTAAGAAGAGTCCATATGCGAAGACAGCTAGTACAGTTCAGACACTGCTCTAGCTGCCTCCACCTTGCCGGCCCGAAAGGTGCTTTTTTACGCCTCTTTTGAAGGAACCCATGTTATAGCAAGGAGGGAACACATGTGCTGGCAAAGAATTCCAAGTTCTGGAAGTTTGACAAAGAAAAGAGCTACTAAATTTCTTTGTACGTGATGTTGAGGTGGAGACAGTGAATTGATGACTCCGAAGACCGGCACGCGTGCTCCTGAATAGGAAGGGGGAAGGTGGGATAAGGTCAAATAGCTCTTCAGAACACTCTCCGTGATATAGCCGATAGAAGGCGCTAAGCGACGCAATGTCTCGACGCAATTGCAGAGGCTCAAGGTTGTTGGTGACCTCTACATCGCCAACAATACGGACAGCACGACGCTGCAATCTGTCCAGGGCATCGAGTAGGTACTTGGCGGAGCCATCCCACAAGTGCGAGCAATATTCCACGCAAGAGTGTAGAAATATCCAAATGTGTAGAAATATCTAAAATATTATCTTTTTTCTTCCATCCTGTGAAATAAACAGAAAGCACATAAACGGTATTGCTGCTCTTACGCGGTCTTGCACGCCCACCGACGATAAATTAGTAAACTTAAGTTTAGTTATTTTTCAGCCTTACTTACGTCGGTCTTACTTTTTGTTTCTAAAAACTTGCTTTAGGGTTGATTTTTATTTTAAATTGAAATGGGAACAACTTCCATGTGTGGTATAGTACAGGCAGATAGGTACTTCAAAGTTGGACCATATCCAATAAAAAAGTTTCAGCAATTAAAAAGTATGCATGGCCACGCATAAAAATCTAAAGCGATTTTGTCGAACAATATCACTCATATTGACAAACATGTCGAAATACATTTCTATTTTTAAACTCACACCCCGTCTCGCTCTGACGCGTTGCGATAAAAGCGACAGGTAGGAAGGAGAGTTTCCGATAAGTTTACTTTTTAAAATGTTTCATACATTTACAATATTTAACGTTAAAATAATATTTTAGCTGGCTGCGATTCGCTAAGGTGGAAGTTTTTATTTTGTAGGGTTTTGTTTTGGTTGCATTACTGGCCTGTGTGTATATCTTAATTAAATTTGCCATCTATTTTGTTTTACTGACCAAACTATTTGTATGAAAAAATTTGAAATTTATTTTACAATTTCGATTTTTAAAAACACTTTAGTATTTATAAAACTATGTCAACATGGATAGGTAGGTGCCCGTTAATTAATAACATTTACCAAACACCTTATATTTTAATTATTTTAGAGTATAAGAAATAGCATAATTGTAGGTACAAAAATAAATAAACAACCATGACCCGAAAACAAATATTCGTATTTAACACACAAGCATCTACATCGGCCGGGACTCGAACTAATTAAAAAACCTCTGCACGGAGGTCATTCCAAAACCAGAGCGTACGCGGGAGAAAGTTTAAGTTAGTACGCGGAAGACTAGTACAGAGGTACTAGTCTAGAGAGCACGACCACTTTTAAATTTCGAATCGCCTTCGTATCGAGTCGTTTTTTCTGGCTTTTGTTTGAAATTTCAAGCATGCGTGAACGATGCGATTACCATTCGAAGTTTAAAAATGTTCATGCTAGTGGTAGAGTACAGTAAATAATCACTTTGATTTCCACGTGTGAGGATGAAGTTGCTGATGGCGAGCGGTGTGATGAAAGAAACAGGTTCTGGGTATCATATCAAATAATACGTGTTTAGGTTTCCATATCCAAAGGGTAAAACGGGACCCTATTACTAAGACTCCGCTGTCCGTCCGTCTGTCACCGGGCTGTATCTCACGAACCGTGATAGTTGGACAGTTGAAATTTTCACAGACGATATAATAATATCTTTTATTGCCGCTCAATATTAACATATACTAAAAAACTGAATAAAATAAATATTTCATGGGGCTCCCATACAACAAACGTGTTTTGCTTGTTTTTGTTCGATATTGATAACGGCAACAGGTAGTCGCTTGTTTATACATAATGGTACGGAACCCTTCGTGCGCGAGTCCGACTCGCACTTGGCTAGTTTTTCAACAATACTTAAGATATTAAACCCAGACACTATAAAAAAACAAGTAAGATATAAATTTTACAAAGAACAAACCTATCAAATGAACTCTTTGAAATCCGTGATATGAAAAACAATATTGGCTTCCAGTTTCTTTCCCTTTCTGTGATGTGCAATCGACAGCAAATACCGCGTATCACTTTCTACCAACAATTAAACGTGATCAACCGTGAAAAGAGAAGTTTTGCAATCACCGTTAGGTACAGCCGACAACACATCAAGCGTAACAGTTTGACCTTGAGACCCTTACTGCGTACGTAATAGAGGCGGCTTTCGTAGTGCAACTGTTACACTTGATGTGCTGTCGTGTGTACAAACTGTCCATTGTAACAAAGTTTCTTCAGGACTACTAATTGTTATTTCCTCAAAGACTTTGTGTTCTAATTAATTCGTCAATCTAAGACGGTTATTTCGTCCATGTCGAAGAGTGATATTTTATTGATAAAGCTAATTAAAGTAACAAAACCCTCAGTATACCCCAAATTTATAATTTAATTTACTAGGTGGTAGACCCATATGTAGGGTCGCCTGGGTAGGTACCACCGCCTTTCTTATTTCAGCCGTGAAACAGTTCGCTGTGTTTCGGATTGAAGGGAAAGGTAGCCAGTGTAATTACTGGGCATGGACGGCATTTCATCTTAGGCCTCAGGATGACAACGCACCTGCAATATCAAGTGCTTTTCCTTGTTATTGCAGGTGTCTATAGGCGGCGGTAACCGCTTACCACCAGGTGGGCAGTCAGCTTGTTTGTCATCTAGTTGTATAAAATAAAAAATAAAATAATTTAGATTTTCGCCAAAGCAACTTTCGCCATGGTCCGGGGTGACCGGGATGGGTCAATCAAATTTATAATTTCCAGCTCCTCCGTGCTCCGGGGGGCACGTTAAGCCGTTAGTCCCGGTTGTTCTGCAACCGCTTTAACCCACAAAGCCGCATTGGGCAAGCATGGTGTTTGGGCTCAAAACTCCTCATGTGTTTCTCAAATGTAGGAAGGCCTGTGCCAGGTCGTATATTGGCTGGTGATGATGAGGAAAGGAAGCCCCCAAAGATAAATCCCATTAACCCAAGGCCCCAAGTGCCCGGCGCGGGCGGTACTGAGGATCGCGGTATGCCGATGTATGCGGGCAGCGCAGGACTGATCGGTTTGGAGATCCCTGGGGGAGGCTTATGCCCAGCAGTGGGCGTCTCTCGGCTGAAATGATGATGAAGAAAGGTACATTTTTATTATTACTATCTAATGAACCATATGACCCTGCTAATGGAGGTCATTGGGCCTAATTCTGGGAACACACTTTAATTCTAAATTTAAGTACAGTACATCTCTTTCTCGCAATAAGTAATAGGAAAAAGATAGCAAGAATCTGTTTAGAGCTGTCGTTTGTGTTTAGATAGATTTTAAAGAAACCATAGACAATTTTAGACGGCATGTACGGAGGTGCCTCCTAAACACTGCATTTTAGCACGTTTAATAAGGTCGAAAATTGAACGCACCTTTCTAAATGTCAATTTATATGACAGCCATCCTTTTCTTTTTCGTTTTGAGAGAAAGAAAGAGACTGAACTTAAATTTAAACTTAGCATGTGTTCGCCAGAATTAGTGCCATTGTATAGAAATATTAGAAGTGAACCTAAATTGAATCGGATGATGAGGTACGGCTTCATCACTTGCGCCAAACGTCCCTACGTGGGAGAATCTGTTCCTTATGCGGGCAGAATCGTCCAGCCGTTGGCGCATGACAGTGATTGCGATAAGTACCCTGTCGTGCGTCGAAGCCTTGAACTGAGCGGAACACGTTGGTTTTGGTGAGTATCCCGAAGAGTCTCCATCCAAAGAACCCTTGGCAGCCCCATTCACCTCGGATACTCTATAACTTTCTCCAACGTAACAAGATCTACTAAAAAACTAGGAATGGAAATGAGAGTCCCTGAGGCCAGGTAAACCAGGCACAATTAAAAATTGTCTATGTCTGTTGATATAGCCCCTAATTACCTTGTCATGGGGCGAAGACCGTGTCACAGTACAGTTCGATCTATTACGATCGAAGTTTGACGTTTATAAATTAGTATTATAGACTAATGGTTCCAGGTTACTGTGTAACTTTCAAAAGCGAGTAGGTCAGGGCAAAAGCAGTCATTGTTATTACGACAAGGTGGCAAACAATCGTACGACGTAGGTACGGCCCATCTGATGGTGGGTAAGTCACCTTATAGACCTTCACAGCACCTTAACACCACTCACGCACTGCCCACCCTATAATATAAAGAGATATAGTTTATACAGGGTGAAAGGGTAACGTTGTCGAAAACGAACTTTAAAATGGCGAATAAAAGACTGCTGTCTCATATTTAATTGTGAAACTTACACCACCTGTTTTTTATATAGTATACAAAGCACGGCAAATGACTCAACACCGCCTGATGTGAAGCGGTAAGAAGAGTCCATATGCGGAGGCTAGTGCAGCTTAGACACTGCTCTAGCCGCCTCCACCTTGCCGTCCAAAAGGTACTGATCACGCATCTTTTGAAGGAACTCATGTTATAGAAAGGAGGGAACATAATATGCCGGCAAAGATTTCCAAGTTCTGGAAGTACGACAAAGAAACGAGGTACTAAATTTCTTTATGCGTGATGTTGAGGTGGAGACAGTGAATTGATGACTCCGAAAGCCGGCACGCGTGCTCCTGAGTAGGAAGGGGGAAGGTGGGATAAGGTCGAAAAGCTCTACAGAGCAATCTCCGTAATATAGCTGATAGAAGGCGCTAAGCGACGCATTGTCTCTCCGCAATTGCAGAGGCTCAAGGTTGTTCGTGACCTCTGCATCTCCAATAATACGAACAGCACGACGCTGCAATCTGTCCAGCGCATCGAGTAGGTAAATGGCGGAACCGTCCCACAAGTACGAGCAATATTCCACGCAAGATCGGACCTGAGTTTTATATAGCAGGCATAATTGGTCAGGCGTGAACGACTCACCTTGTTCAGGACACCGAGCTTCGGTTTTGATATAGTGTTTGTATGGAACAGCTTTATCTTCGCGACTTAATTTTTTTTTTAGTCATACTGAGGATGACCAGCACTGCTACCTGCCTTCGTTCTCGTGAACATTTCTCCATACAACCTGTATGTTGACAGTGGAGACGTCGAGTCCACGTGCTTCCAACATAATGGTAACTAGCTAGCTAATGCCTAATTTTTAAATAGTTAATTATTTTTTACTAATTAAAAAAAGCTTTGGTTGGAAAAAAAGGTTTACCCCTAAATATGTAAAATGATATGACAAAAGGGTGACTTCGCTACGGGGCTCCTCAATATTACGTTCAAAATGTATTTTCATAAAATCATATTCGATAATTTCAATTTCAATATCGCAACAACCCAAAATAATCACAAGTTGAATGTTAATAACCATAGTATCGCAAAAATCCGCTTGACGCATAATTTTTTCAAGCATAATTATTAATATACTCTTAACTCACTTGTAACTTAAGTTCAACAATACATAATTGTAAGTATAATTAGTAAGCAAGGGTGGGTAGTTAGCTCTATAAGAGATCTCTTCCAGCCAACACACACATGTGTTGGACATAATTAATGTATACAGAATAATCATTATCAATAATAAATTCACGAAGAATTTATCAGGGCATATTATTATCAATAAATTATAAGAGAAATGCATACAAGCATCCAAGCAAATATACAAGCAAGAATGCAAGCAAGCATTCAAGCAAGCAAGCTTGCAAGCAATCTGCATTTTTATGTTACTTAATACTATTATTATGTTCGAAGTGCTTTCTTGCATTTTGTTGAGTGTGTGCCGTTAGATTGATGACGTAATATTTAAAGGTTTTTAAACATGTATGAGAACTAGCCATATTTCCGAACGAAAATAGCTTATTACACTCCTGGCCACAAAAACAACGTATTCGAGATAATGACCGTCGCTGGACGACACAATATTCGAGTCACGGAGAGAACTTAGCGCATTAGGACCCAGGATGAAGTTAGGACCCTTGTTATACTACAATTAGATGTCGTTAATACTTTATAAAACCAAGGGTTTATTGGCGATGTTAGAGAAGGCGATCTTAAAGTGGTTTTATTTTAGACTATCTGTGCCCGCGACTTCGTTCGCGTGGATGTCGGAAAATAACAACTTGAAATTTTATTACCAAAAAGTGGTTATAGTGAGTCAATTTCAAAAGATAGACAAATGCTGTCGCAGACTTTTCTTTAGAACTTTCAAAGGAGAACAATTCCGTCATACATGATTTTTGCACAACATTAACCGTTTACACAGCGCATGCAACAAAAGCTCTGAAAAGGATTTTTCCCCCAACATTTTTCTTTAATGCTCAGTTGCTATCAAAGCGCGATATTATATAGCCTGTATAATACCTCAATAAATAAAGCATTTTTTCAATTTGAATCAGTAGTTTCTGAGATTAGCGCGTTCAACCAAACAAACAAACGAACTTTTCAGCTTATATTATAATATTATAGATCTAAGAGAAGTTCAGCTTATGTTTGAACTAAAGTACTGACTGACTGAAATACCGCGATCAGTGCCTAAGGAGCATATCTGCTATGTACAATATTATCACCAAATATCTACACTACAAGCAGGATTTGCAAACAGCAGGCCCACGATGGGCATCCTAAGGCCTGAGATGAAATGCCTTCCACGCCCAGAGATTACACTGGCTACCTTTCCCTTCAGTCCAAAACACAGCGAACTGTTCAACGGCCGAAATAGGAAAGGCGGTGGTCCCTACTCAGATACATACGGGCTTACCACCAGCGTTGCCAATACCAATGTTTTAAGTTCCCCAAAACGCGCGGTCAAAATCCCCAATTATAGAGGGAAAATAACTCTGATGCCCCACAAAAACTCTGCAGATTTTCTTTAAAAAATAGTATTTTTTATTTGAAAATCAACATTATTAACTTGTAATAAAATTCAACAAACAACAACAAACTTCTCATGTGTTTCTCTCATATAGGAAGGCCTGTACCCAGCAATGAGACGTATATAGGCTAGTGTTGACTAAGAATTCAAACCTATTAAATCACAATGACGTTTTTTTCTATATATTATGCAGCAAGTTATAAGATACGGCTGCGACTAAGCCGCTTTGGGTTGAACCCCGAGAATACAAAATTTCTAAGAGACCGTGCCACCCGCACATGAGCGCACAACACTTATACCGCTAACAAAATAGGGCATAGTGGTATTTTCCACTTATATTTCTACAGAAGATATTTTGTGTTGTTGTGATCTTTGACAAAGCGTTATGTTGGGAGTAGGGGGACTTGACTCCTCTTGATTTGTACAGGGTAAACAACGCGTGAGTAGTGCCCAAGGAGCTACGAGCGTTCATAGGCTACGATAACAAGGCGTGAGTAGTGCTATGGTGCTACGAGCGTCTATAAGCTACGGTGACAAGACGTGAGTAGTGCTAAGGTGCTACGAGCGTTCATGGGCTACGATAACAAGGCGTGAGTAGTACTAAGGTGCTACGAGCGTCTATAAGCTACGGTGACAAGGCGTGAGTAGTGCTAAGGTGCTACGAGCGTTCATGGGCTACGATAACAAGGCGTGAGTAGTGCTAAGGTGCTACGAGCGTCTATAGTGACAAGGCGTGAGTAGTGCTAAGGTGCTACGAGCGGTCGTAGGCTACGATAACAAGGCGTGGGTAGTGCTAAGGTGCTACGAGCGTCTATAAGCTACGGTGAAAAGGCGTAAGTAGTGCTAAGGTGCTACGAGCGTTCATAGGCTACGATAACAAAGCGTGAGTAGTGCTAAGGTGCTACGAGCGTCTATAAGCTACGGTGAAAAGGCGTAAGTAGTGCTAAGGTGCTACGAGCGTTTATAGCCTACGATAACAACGCGTGAGTAGTGCTCAAGGTGCTACGAATGTTTATAGGATACGATAACAACGCGTGAGTAGCTCGAAGGTTCTACGAGCGTTCATAGGCTACGGTAACGAACGCAAGAGTAGTACCTAAGGTGATACGAGCGTCTATAGGCTACGATAACAACGCGTGAGTAGTTCGAAGGTTCTACGAGCGTCTATAGGCTACGGTAACCGATTACCTTCAGGCGCTGTACTCATGTTTGCCGTCCTTGTCGTTAAAAAAAATACAGCCCGTCTGGTGATAACCGGATAACACAGAACCAATCGTAAGTTACAAGCGTTTCGCAATCGTAAGTTACAAGGGGTGGCCCTCTACATAGTGTTAAGAGAGCCTTCCCCAGTCAAATTCAGCAAGCACAAAGCAAATCAGGTTAGAATAATAACGATTTCTAAGCAAGGCAGGCTATTCTAAAAATATATCAGAGGAGTTTTAGAAAAGTCTAATAATTATAGTAGTGATAGTTTTATGGTAAGATCGGTTAACGAATTTAATACTAACTTTAATGGCATAGACATATTTCACGTGAACGTTGAGCGGTTTCGCAGTCTTTTAATGAATTACTCTTAGTTTTAAAAGTATTTTTAATGTATGCAAAGCTTAGGTATAGATGGCTGCATATCATAGATTATAAGCATATTTAAAAAAAATGTTTTGTAGTGATATCTCTTGTTTTGATGGTCCAAGAGTAATATGAACAGTTCGGTTGTAATTGTTTTATATCTAAGTCTTTTGTGAAAATGTAGTTGAGATTGTTAAATGTAATTGATGTTTATTCAGCTAGCTTACGCTGTCTTCTCTTTAATCTTTGTGTATTAACTAGCAGGGGAAACTGTTATTTACTAATTTATCACAAATTGTTTTTAATTTAAAAGTACTGTAAAAGCTGTAGTTTCCTTAATAAAGAGAAGAAAAAAAATAGGGAAATTATTGGCGATTTGCCACCTCACGTTCAGCCGGATTCTTATACAGCTTTCGACATACATCCTATCTAGTTTCTTGCTGATAATAAGACTAAACGTTGGAAGCCGCTTTATAGAACGTACCAAACAAAAAAAAATATTTTATTTAAATAGGCCACAAAGAAGCACTGTAAAATCGTCAAAAAACATATTTTTATGACTATCACAAAAAAATATTATAATATTAAATTACTATGTTTGTAGTTAAAAAATTATAACTTTAAGCAGTGCAGTGCCGCCCAACGAGAAAAAAAAATTTGAAGAGAAGGTATATCAACGTACCAACAAATTAGGTACACAATGTCAAAAGTAATATCGTTATTTTTAAGCTATCTGACAATGCACAATCACAATATAGGTCTACAGAGGTAATACTCGTAAATAGACATATAAAACATTTTGAAATTTTTGATGTGTCCACGCATTCGCTAAGACAATCCGGCTGATATTGAACGTGAGATAGGCGCATTAGGTACAGTCGAAAACACATCAAGCGTAACAGTTTGACCTTGAGACCGTCCCTACTGCGCTCGTAATAGAGGCGGCTTTCGTAGTGCTCGTAGTGCGTCGTTACACTTGATGTGCTGTCGTGTGTACATGGCTTCGCCGACGACATACACAAATACTTGCCTTAATTCAGATTCAGTAACTAATGTTACGTTGCCCAGTCTAGCTTATAAATGTCACGCGATTCCGACGCCTGGGCGCCCTTCGACACGGCCGGGTGGGACGGCTACAGGACTGACACGCATCTGCAATCTGTGTCATGGAGCGTAGCGCAAGTGACGAGACAGGCTGTGTTTTTCTGCCTTTCAAGCATGAACTGCACCATCCGATTCTGGCTCTGATTTTTTTTAAACAAAGCACTTCAAATGACTCAACAATACCTGATGGGAAGCGGTAAGAAGAGTCCATATGCGAAGACAGCTAGTGCAGTTCAGGCACTGCTCTAGCAGCCTCCACCTTGCGGCCCAAAAGGTGCTTTTTCACGCCTCTCTTGAAGGACCCCATCTTATAGGAAGTAGGGAACACATGTGCTGACAAAAAAATCCAAATTCTGGAAGTACGACAAAGAAACGAGCTATTAAACTTTTTCGTAGGTGATGTTGAGGTGGAGACAGTGAATTGATGACTCCGAAGACCGGCACGCGTGCTCCTGAGTAGGAAAACGGAATACGTCCAAACAGGAATGTGCCGAATTAAGAATATGTCCATTCAAGAATACGACGAAAAAGGAATAATCTCATCTTTAATATAAGAAGGTAGTTTGTTAAGGTCATGCGTTCTAGATATCTATCAATGATCCACATTTTGAGTTAATACGAAAGAGCTTTACAACAGGTATATTTTAATCATTCTTCCTGTTTGTTTATTTGCGTGATGTGTGTTGTGCAATGAAGTGTTAAATAAATAAATAAAACAATATAGGTAAGCTGACGGTCGACCAGCTTTGACCTTATAAAGTTATCACTAAAAATTGTGAAAAAACAAAATATAAAAAAAAATTAAAGGCGACTTCAAAAAACTGAAAAGAATAAAATAATTACCTTTGAATATGTATTCATCCCCTAGAAACATATTAGTTTTGTATAAGACTCATCGAAAAATCCTGTGATAACTTTTTCGACCAGTCTGACTTGCTTGTGCATGGGAAGTTTTGTTACAATGTTACAAGAGTTTGTATGAAAAGCCATGCGACATCAAAAAGTGTAGATCGAGCTCTTTACGTATCCTCTGTACAAAAATTACTGTGGACTTCGTTAGAGCAAAATTAGCTTTTATACTTCGCTGCATTCAGATTGAAGAGAGATGTGGGTATATTATTGTGGAAGTGGGTCAGTTGCGGGGTGAAATACAAACAAAATAATATTATTTTGCTCCAACACACATACATACATACATACATAGTGGCGACAATACGACAATAAATTTAAACAGGGGCTATTATTAGTTCATAGAAATGGTTTGCCACTTTCAAAAACATCTCATTCATCTGATAATTTCATGACATGTGTAAGAAATAATGTAAAATTGGCTGCATTATATCTTTGAAATCTCATGTAAGTAATTATCAAAAGATTTTTATGAAAGTTGCAAACCATTTTTATGAAGCAATTTTTCAAACATAAAACCAACCGACTTTAATATTCGATATGCCGATGTGGGATTTATTTTTATGTAGGTCTATTTGTGTATGAATAATTTTAATAACTGTATTGTAATATTTTTTTAGCATGCTGTAAATTCACGGCCAGGAGTGCTACTATAATTCAACGAAAAACGAAGGTTCGTCGGAAATTTCGAACGTTTCCTACCATAATTCTCATTCGATCCGAAGTTTCGTTCGCACGAAAATTGTTTGACGTTTATCTGTTCTAAGCCTACTCTAATTCACGAAAGTGACAAACGAAAATTAGAATTTGACATCTCTTTGTTCGGAATTTTAACCTCAAATTGACGAAGCCAAAAGTGTTACCTTTTCATTTTCGTTTGTGAATGTAAGTGGGTTATTATTTGGTAAAATGGCTTCAAGATTGTTTTTGATCGAGGCTGCTTTACGCGAAGAGCGTTTAGAACGCAGAAGGAACCGACGCCGAATACGTAGTCAATTAATTATTAGCCGAATTCCCGACTTGGAGTTTGTAGGAAACTACAGACTCAGTCGAGAATTATTTGAAGAGTTGTGTCAGGAAATAATATCCTTATTACCTCCAAAGGCACGACGTCATGCAATCGAGCCCACAGTTAAGGTAGGTGTTCATTTAGAGAAAATGATTTTATATTAGTCTGTTCAATAATTTATTGATAATAATCCTCATATTGTTAACTTTTTCAGATCCTTACCGCCTTGAATTTTTATGCCCGAGGTAGTTACCAAGGGTCTGTGGGTCAAAACATGGACGGGCCGATGGCACAACAAACTGCTTCTCGTTGTTTGCAGGAGGTTACTAACACCCTCAACGCACCCCATATACTAAGAAAGTACATCAAATTCCCGCAAAATAGGAATAAAAGGAATCATATTAAACGGCAGTTAGTATCTAACATGTTTCTATTATTTCTTAGATTAGTATTTTATAGTTGAGAATGCTAATATAATTAATATAATACGTACGTTAAACCTATCATAAACGTTGCAGATTTTATGAAAAGTATAGACTTCCTGGTATTATAGGGTGTAATAATAGGTCTTACCACGTTGGAGGACACTATGTTGTTAGTAATTTTTGCTGCTGTGGCACTAAAAATTTTCATACATTGCCTTCAGGCGTAGTGTCACAATATGTATGTTTTAATAATTTATAGAGATGGCACAACGGCGTTAGGCGTCAACGTCGGTCGTAGGGAGTACTGTCACCTAGTAGGTACTGGTGAGTATGTGAAATGACATGACGGACCATCATCAGCGTAAGGGTCTTGGTCTTGATCTTGACTCGATTCTGGTCTAGACATTTCATCAAACAATTTTTTTGGAGTGTTTTTTCATATTTTACATAGGCATTTCTCTTGGCCGTCTATAAAAGTTTTAAATTTGTTTAAAATGCAAAAAAAACTTACTAGTACACAGATAAACCCTATAAATACATAATTTACTTTTACTACTCTGCTGTATAAAACTATTTTTAGTAAAGAACAGGTAATGATTTCAAATTAAACTTATTTGGTACCTACATGTTACAATAATAAAGATTTAAGTAAAACGACAAAACTTATGTTTATTTCTAAACTGGCGCTACAAATAGATCATTTATTTGTACAATTATGCTGTATGAAGTTATTTCTAGGTATAAAATACATTATAATAAATCAAAATAAACAATATTTATCTTTATAACCCATCCTAGACGCAAAATACGTTGTGACACGTAGCGTGTCCCTGCGGCGCGGCACTTCTCGACTAAATGTATGAAAACACGACGCCTATAGTCGTAGCGTGTGTGTGAGGTGCCGCCAAAATTTTCAATGTGTGCGTAGTAGTACATTTTTTAGGGAAATTTTTCGACACTACGTAGTGACAGTATGTCGATGGCAATCACTCCTCCGCCGGTGACATTAAAAAGTGCCATTCAATATCCAGTATATCATTCAATATCCAGTATTGAAAATGCATCGCCGGCAGGCGTTGTGATTTTACACAAACAAAAATGTTAACGTCGTACGGCGTACTGTCATACCATTTTCGACTCTTGAACGCCTGTGGGTGTTACTGTCCACCAACGTGTTAATAGGCTTAATAGGTCAACCCACTTGATAAATATGCAACTCCATATTTACAATCTTAGTTTCTATGTTTTATACTAGATGGCGCCTGTAGTCATCTGTATCACGCTATCGAACATATTATTTATTTATTTGTCACACGAAAACTGCTCATATTTTTACGTGTGATGTGATAAATAATAAAATGTTCACTTTTTTAAAAGATCCCTAAGTTTAATTTGATTGCCTTGCCGCTATTTAGCCTATTTTTATCGCTATAATTCTAAATAAGTTAGGTACATACAGGAAATATATCATAAAATCATAATATACGAAATTGGTCAGGCCACAGTGAATAATATGAAAGACAGTAGTACAAGACATACATTTTTATATTTCAATTAATCTATTACCTATAATGTAATTACGCATATAAAATGGTTGTGTTGTGTATTTTTATTCATTAGGCATATAAAATGAATTCATAAGTAATTTGTACAGTCAGCATCTAAATTGTGTACCTATACATTCTGCCTCTTATACAAGGTGTATAAGAATTAACCAAAAAAATAAGAAATTCTTTATCGAAAACTTAAAATGAAAATGTCACTACTTTAGCAATCGGCTGCGAATATTATTCAACCTAAAATTACTAGAGTACAACCTAACCTAGTACAACCAAAAATTACTAGAGGGCGATTAGTAGAGTAGTGACATGTTCATTTTGAGTTTTCGATAAAGATTTTTTTTTTGGTAACTCTGATATTCCTTGTATTTATAAAAGCTATAAGGATAAAAATCGTCTATAACTTTGGATATTGACTTTACAGTAGGTACATTAATAATAATAATCTCCAACCTAAACACATCACACTCTACACTTACTTGGTACAAGCCCGTAAGTGTAGCTTAAACCAGCTTTAAAACGTCTGAGAACTCTAAATACCCATATAAACAATAATAATAATAGTAGTTTATTTGTCATTAAATGTGGTACTACATAGATGTTAACAAGATTATTTGTTGTTTCAATCGCATACACACACAAGAACACATATAATAAGTATTATTATTACATAATAACAGTACTTAATAACAAAAAATTCATTTTGCGACACTGCGGTATTCGGGAAGTGATGTTATGACGTAATTTAGTAGTTATTTTAGTACCTAGTTTGAAATTGGTAGGGTAGAAAATTGAAGGTTTGGCTCACGTCTCTTCAGTAGGCCAGTTGGACGTCCCATTGCGGGGCCAACGGAAAAATCATTTAAACGTGTCTCCATTGGCTCATCGCAGTGGTCGGCAAACTTATTAGCCCTTAGAGCCAAATATGAACATTAGAACAATTAAAAAAAATGGGAGCCAAATCTGCTTGTTTAGTAAACTTTTATTACACAATAAAACTAAATTTCATACATAAATATTCAAAGTTTCAAAGTTTTTTATTTGCTCACTAAGTGTACATTGGATCTTTGTATAAATTTATATAGGCACTTTAAACTTAGCTACCGCGAGGTGTAGCAAATTTGAGGACAGCAAGCCTTTGTTATTATAGTTATCACAATAAATATTTATAGTATTAATGCAAACAATGTGCTTGCATCTCCTTGGAAAGTTTGAGTAAGCCAGGTTTGTTACTTTTTTTTATTTTATTTTTATTTTTAGGCATGATTCCAAGTTCTTATCAATAAGTACCTTGTTACTACTTACCAAGTTTTTTTTTAATGAAAATATTGCGCCTTTCGTGGATATTTGTGCCAGAGCCGCACTCAAGGAGCCAAAGAGCCACATGCGGCTCTGGAGCCGCACTTTGCCGACTAATGGAACCACCGAAAATTTTGACTCCAGAGACTGATGTGACCGTTTGCTACCAGTAGTTCTTTTGCTAATTTATTATACTGTCCACTATTAACTGTGTCCACAATCCTGTGGTGTGGGTGACCCAGAGGCACGGCACGTCGTATTTCATCAGCGCCTCCGTTCGGATATTACTAGGAGGTTCAATATTATCTCTAACAATACGTTTATTATTAAGACGCATCCGAACGACTGGTTTCTTCTATAGCAAAAATAGCTATAGGGAAAAGAAAAACCTTTTCTGTTATAAGATTAACTTAGTACAAGAACAGATTAATATCCGGTAGTGCTATCTTATAGATAATGTTGTTCCTACAATACAAAATAATATAGTTACAGTCGGCATCAGAGTCAGCTGAGCTGTCAGAGTTATCAAAAACCAGGTCTAACGCTATAATTATAGAATCGTATATTGCTGGCGGCATCACTTAACCCAGCGTCATTGTGGCCGGATGTCTAATACCCGACGGATTTTAAAACACTAATAACTTAAAATCTCAATACATATGTTATTTATTCACAATATTAATTCACAATGCTATTAGGTTGATTTTATTTATTTATTGGGCACAACACACACGCACACACACCATGCACACACACGCATACACGCACACACACATACTATAAAATGTAATTTGCCGCTCAGTGCTGGCTCCAACACAGTTTCTGCTACATATCAATAATATGCTGTCTATTGACGGACGGAATTGTTATGCAGATACAGTACTGAAGACGCCTACTATACGGGTGGTGCTAATACCCCTCCGTCGATAGTGGTAAAAAGAGGAAAGTTGCGTTCGATTCGTGTCTGAAAACGAGTTCTCTAACCAGATACTCTGATTGCGGATGACTACACTTAGGGCGTTTGTGCACTACAAGGAATTTTACTGTCCGGCAGTCCGATCTTTTACGGTCCGATATGGCATGAAAAAAGCGGATGATTGGCTTGTGCACTTGTGCACTTGTCCGTCTTTACTCGGATCGCAGTTTTGGTTTAGGGTAGCTGTCTTTGAAACTACACGCCCGAAACGATGAGTTTTTTGGAACGTCGGCAGTTGCTTGCTTTATTACTCTACGTGCGAAGACGTAGAAGACAAAAAGAGTTTTGGGTTCATCCCCTTATAATAATAATAATAATAATAGTATTCATACACTCACACCTATTATCTTGCTCAAAGTAAGCATCATTAAGAGCTTGTGTTATGGATTCTAGGTAACGGAGAATAATGATAATAATATAATATGTATATAAATATTAGAAATATGCTAAATAAACATATAAACATCCATGACTCGTAAACAAATGCCCGTACTCATCATACAAACATTTATTCCTACCGTGATTCGAACCCGGGACCTCTTGACCGAGTAGCCTGGGGTACAGACCACTCGGCCAGCCGGTCGTCAGTCCTTATAAGTGAAAGACTGCCCGGAATAGTCAAAAGTAAAATTTCGGACGGTAAAATTACGTATAGTGCACAAGCTAGTATATACATTTTATGGTGTGCCATATCGGACCGTAAAAAATCGGACTGCCGGACAGTAAAATTGCGGATGTAGTGCACAAGCGTAAACAAGTTTTTCATTGCTGTCATATCGGACCGAAAAAACACTGCCCGGAATAGTCAAAAGTAAAATTTCGGACGGTAAAATTACGGATAGTGCACAAGCTAGTATATACATTTTATGGTGTGCCATATCGGACCGTAAAAAATCGGACTGCCGGACAGTAAAATTCCTTGTAGTGCACAAACGCCCTTAGTCCAATTTGCCCCACTAGACATAAGTCTGTGCGCTTGCCGCTAAATAAACCCCATTTGCTGTTGCCGCATTTGTCCACAATTCCTTGACACACCCCTCTCCACGTCTAAGAGTAACGGGATACTTGGTGTGGATATCTCTGGTGACGTTCAGTTCCGCAGTCTGGCATCCGAGAATAAGAATAAGAATAATTTATTTTGCGAAAATGTGGTACATAATTGATCAAATTACAGTAAATAATTTATTAATTTATTAAGTTATAATTTTTAAATGACATATAAAACTACAAATTAATTAAATTGTTTTGTTAAATGTCACCCTTAAAATTAAAATATTCATTCAGGCTGTAAAAACAGTTTTGAATAAGCCATGTCTTTAATCTTACCCTAAATAGATTTAATGGTAGGACTTTGAAATTCTTTGGTAATTTATTGTAGATCCGAATAGCCATAACATTACTGTTTCTAGAGCGCATTACCGTCCTAGCCATTGGGAGTAGCAATTTATTAGGATGTCTATTGGAGTATATTCGAGGAATACTATCAATATTTTCAAATAAATGTGGGTGACTTCTCACAAAATTACATATGTCGTAAATGTATAAAGAAGGGACCGTAAGAACTTTAAATTTTGTAAATAATGGTCTACATGATACTAGGTTGTCCACATCACATATAGCTCTAATACATGATTGTTGTGCAATCAGTACTTTATTCATATGGTAGGAGCTTCCCCACAAAACTATGCCATACCGTAGTATTGAGCAGACGTGTCCATAATAAGCCTGTAAGGCAGTTTACTGACAGTTTTGGCTATTCTCCATAGCGCATAAGCGAATGGGTTTATTTTTTTACAAACCCTAGCAATGTGATCATCCCACGTGCATTTCTCTTCTAAAACAATGCCAAGAAATGTTACTGTTCTCGTTTCTAATAAAGATTGATTTTCATAGAACACGTTTATATCAGGTTTTTTGCCCATGTTTGTTTCTAAATTGTATGTATTTAGTTTGCTTAGATTAATTCTTAAATTGTTTTGTTGTAGCCAATATATAATTTCCCCACAGTGTTGTTTATTTCCGTATTATAATCATTTAAGTTATTAAAATTTATAACTACTGAAATATCATCAGCGAAAAATACACAAGGGTAATCTGTAATATCGGGAAGATCGTTACTATAAATAAAAAAAGTAAAGGTCCAAGGATACTGCCCTGCGGAACTCCGAAACTATTTACTTTTCTCTTTGATTTACAGGGAAGTAATGTTTTATACTGATCTACTCTAGAAATTTCCACATATTGGTACCTAGTATGTAGGTAAGATTTGAGCCAATCATTCGCTAACCCTCTTATACCATACATCTCACATTTAGTAAGCAACATCTCATGAGACACGCGATCAAATGCTTTGCTCATGTCGAAGAAAACCGCAGTCACAGGTGTAGGTTTATCAATATATTCAATTATTTTATCAACTAACGAATAAGCAGCCAAAGTTATTGATTTCCCCCTTTGAAACCCGTTTTGTTCGCTGTTGATTAGGTTATGTTTATTGATAAAATTTATTAATCTAACATGCATAGCTTTCTCAAATATTTAAGACCATATTGATATAAGTGATATGGGCCTATAGTTATCTGCTTTCATTTTGTCACCTTTTTTAAATATGGGTTTCACGATAGAAATTCCAAGAAGGATTGTGCTCTTTAGACCACGGCGGTATACTCTTCGGGGCAAAGAAAGTTACTGTGTAAGTCTAAAGTCAGACTCTATAACTTTATATAGCTGCCGCTTAAGGGCGGGAGCACCTAAACAAAGAGTACATCACCTAAATTAGATACTTACTAGATTGGACCATTTGACGTAGTTCAAAGACGCGCTTTGAAAATTGTCAACGATTCCGAGGTATCAGCAGTATTGATTTCTTAAGCCTAAGGAGAGATTTTACTACCCTATATTTTATTCAACCGACGTATGTGTCAGTGAGGGTTCTGAAGAATTATTAGACAATGATGTCTCTTTCTATCATCGCACCGCTCGCCATCGGCAGGGAGTTCATCCTCACACGTTGGAGCCAAAATGGTCGCGTACTGGCTACTAGATAGGTACTACACAGTTTCAGAAAAACGTTCTGCCGCGTTTTTCTTGAACAAGAACAGCATGGGGCGTTGTAAAGGGTTTTAACCGACTTCAAAAACGAGGAGGTTCTCAATTCGGCTGGTATTTTTTTTTGTTTCTTTGTATGTACACCGATTACGCCGAGACTACTGAACCGATTTACGTGATTCTTTTTTTGTTCGATGCGGAATAGCTGCCATTGGGTCCCATAAAATTGTTTTCAAAATCAGTTGGGTAGTTTGGTTTTTATATAAAAAAACTGAAATTATTAGGTCGTCTCCGTATGCGAAATTGGCGGATTTTTCTTTCTTATGACTTTTTAGTGAAACGATACGATAGCTTCGACCTTAGAAAGCTAAAACTGAAAATGTGAAAAAAAAATAAAACGACTTCAAAAAACTGAAAAGGTTAAAATAATTAAATTTGAGTAGGTACTCATTCCCTAGAAACATTATTTTTTGGAGTTGGTGCTAAGTTGTTTCCAAAAACAATAGAAAGTGAAGCACCGACTCCAAAAAATATGTTTCTAGGGGATGAGTACCTACTCAAATTTAATTATTTTAACCTTTTCAGTTTTTTGTAGTCGGTTTTAATTTTTTACAAGGTCGGCAACGTGCAAGTAATAGCCCCGCGTGCTAACTGTTAATTCTGGGGCCTTACCACCATCTTTATAAAAGCGATTCATATTGCGCTCGGTTCAGTATTGGTTCCTAAACTGCGTCGCTGTCATAGTCAGATAGCGTCGTAGTGCGAATTAACGATTCTACTCAGTTTAGGTCCTAAACTGGATCGCGATAAAAGATGGTGGTACGGGTGCTGCTGTTGTATTTTGATCTGAAACGAATCAGAAACGCAACGTTTTTGTATTCCGAATTGTTCTACTTTTAAATGTTTCAGTCACAGTAATAACCGGGATCAAGAAGCACGGAGGAGCTCGAGATAACAGATTTTTGATTGACCCATCCCGGGATCGACCATGGCGA
This sequence comes from Nymphula nitidulata, assembly GCA_947347705.1. Lineage (NCBI taxonomy): Eukaryota > Metazoa > Arthropoda > Insecta > Lepidoptera > Crambidae > Nymphula > Nymphula nitidulata. The sequence continues at coordinate 18,063,416 of OX374636.1, forward strand.
AAGTTGCTTTGTTTCCGTAATCGAAACCAGAGCGTTCAAACCACTACGCCTCCGAACTTTTATTATAATAATATCTATATTATATAACTTTTATTATAATCAAAAAAATAACTACGAATGTCTGTATGAAAGTCCTATGTGATTTTTTTTTTATTTGCCTTTAAAAACAGTCGTAAATGATTTATTTTACAATTATTCTTAAAAATGAATATGAATGCATTTGTTCAGTTTCACATAGATAGACGAAAATGGTAAAATTAAACAGAACCGAACGCAGGAATTAACTATTTATGTAGATAAATCTCTGCTCTGGTTTTAATATATTTTTACCTCCACAACGATTAAAATGTAATAACACTAAAATTTAAAAAAAAATCTTAATACGTACCTGTTTTAGGAGCTCTCGCAAAAGTAAAATTGCGTTATTTCAACTTAATACCTAATACAAAATTCTTATATATTTAAAAATATTTCACATCAGAATTGTTTTGTTTCATTTAAAATCGTGCAAAGTTACGTTCTGTATCAAAATACGTTCTGTATCAAAATTTTAATACCTAGGGTGTATACCCTAGGTATTAAAATTTTGACGTGTATAGGTAGGTACATGCTTAAATTTAAATCTTTTACGTCTTTACAAAATGATCAAGTAAGGTTTATATAGATTAATTGTTGTTATTTTGGAAGTTCAGTTTTACTGTGATTATCTCAGAATTCGGAAACAACTATTATTCACCAACCTACTCTGGATAATTCGCCTAGCGCCATCTATCATCGCACGTCAGAGTTAGTTGAGACAAGCGACATCTATTGACAATATTGCTTACTTTGTTGCTATCATTTTGCTTGTGCTTTACCAGGTGGCACTTATTTATGGCTCAATTCTATAAAATTGTATCTAGAATTATTTTTTTTAATAATTTCGAAAGTTTCTTAGAGTTGATAATTTAAATTTATCACTTCACGGGCACATTTTAACTTGATTTTAACTAAATTAACTGTGTCGTCTTGTCATAAGCTAAACGATAATTGAAAAGTCACCCCCTATACAATAGATCTTTTGTTATTTTACCGTATTGGTATAATTATTTTCTTCTATGCTGTAGGGTTAGACCAAAATCTAAGCTAAGCAACAAAATTGTTGTAAGCATACCTTTCTGGAGATAGCATATTCGGACCGACTGTAAGTGTAGTTATTGAAAACAAAATAATACATTTTTCAAGAAATACTAACCTTTGTCTTGAATATATTTTTTTTCTTTTGCTTGAATTCACTTCACAGGCCTGAAATAAAATGCCGTCCATGCCCAGTAATTACACTGGCTACCTTTCCCTTCAATCCGAAACACAGCGAACTTTTTCACGACTGAAGTAAGAAAGCCAGTGGCTACACAGGCGACCCCACATACGGGCCTAGAATAGTAACTAACAACGTCTTATTATACCGTCTCTAAATTATCATTTTTGAACCAGGATAGTACTTTTACTGAAACTGCATTATTTATCATCAAAGACATTTTTTGTTCGATCCATTTTAATAATTATAATAGTGAGGTCTGTAAACAATACCGTCCGTAAAATGAAAAAAAAATTATATACATATTCTTAATTTTTGATTTTAACATTATTATAAATGTTTGAAAAATTACTTAGTAATGAAAGTAATGAAATGGCTGACATTATTTAAATATGACATTGATTTATTTTACGCAATCGTTGAAAATGTTAAAATTGTTTAAATTTGCATGCTGTAGTATATGGCTAAATAGGTTAAGCTACTTATAAACAATAAACAATATTGCTTTTAAACAATATTGTAATAACCCTATTTAAAGCAAATATACTTGATTTGATTTGATTTGAAAATTTATCTAAACTAGAAAAAAATCACGTCATGAGGCGGGAATCGAACCCGCGACCGATTGCGGGTTCAATTCCCGAAATTTTTAATTAGGTAAGTACTAAGTAATTTTTAAACATTTATAATAATTAAAATATGAAACTAGAAAATTTTCACGTCCTGAGGCAGGAATCGAACCCGCGACCAGAAAAAATCCAGATACAAAAAAACACAAAAACAGATACAAAACAAATACAGATAGACTAGAAGAATTTATCCCAGGAATATCCCAAGTCCTGGGTGGCTCAGTGGTCAGAGCAGTCGCCCGGATTGCGAAAGGTCGCGGGTTTGATTCCTGCCACAGGACGTGAAATTTTTCTAGTTTAATATTTTAATTACTTAGTAATTTTTTCAAACATTTATAATAATGTTAAAATCAAAAATTAAGAATATTTGAAAGTTTGAAAGCACTGCCCCAACTTAACCGAATCGTAGGTATTTGTAAAAATACTCGTTTCGGATGTTGAAATAGAACATTTCCACATTGTAGGGTGGACGTTAGCTCATAAGTCATCATAGACTAGGAGAATTTTACAAGGCATAGCCCAAGTCCTGGGTGCTGAGTTGGTTAGAGCAGTCGCCCGGATTTCGAAAGGTCGCGGGTTCGATTCCCGCCTCAGGACATGAAAATTTTCTAGTTTAGATAATATTTTTATTACTAAGAAATTCGGCAAAACAGAGATCGGATGGAAATTTTACGTAATTTCATTTGATTGAGTTGAATACATTATAATAATATCCAGACTTAACGTAGCTCCTAAATTGGTAGGTTTCGGAGCAGAACAGAGGAACTTTGCAGAAGTAGGTAATAAGAAAAACTACATATTTATTAATTGTCTAGTTCTAGAGGATAAAAGTACTATGACGTGTAAAAAAATACAAACGATGATCACATTTACTGTCAATTAATTTTACACATTCACAATTTACAAAACTGAAAGAATTTTAGAAATCTATTGATGATGATGATGATGACCTGACTTAGTATTATATTATTCCTCTATGCTATAACAACTTGCGTGTTAGACAAGGAAATCTGATATAAACTTTGACGTAACATTATACAGCCGCCACACATATTTCAGATAAAAAGTTGTTTATTAATAAAGATACAGGAATACTGCAATTACTAATTCATTAATATAGGGTATTTTTTGGCCAAAATCAAACCCAAGATGCATTGGAATGTGTTTCACTAGCATTTCAATGCAATATTTGCAGAATTATAGAAAATACTTAAAACATGGCTGTATGGGAATTTATTCCCCTTGCCTTCTCTGTAATAGGGAGCACTTAAACAACAACTAAAAACATTGTCTATGATTACGAGAATATCGAATATTATCCTCTAGTCTATGATTTAGCTTTTTAATTTACCGCGCTATCAGATCAGTATGTCCAACATGCAGAAGAAAAACTAACAATGCGTTCACAATAATGAAATTAATTCTTGAATTCAAACTTACCTTGAAACAAATTAAAGAGGAATTTATTATTTTAGCTATTAACTATACTAGCGAATTTAATTTCACATAATAGTACGCTTTGTATAAGATTAATAATTTCTGTGTGATCACCGCTTATAACTTGAATGTATTGACTAAAATTGAATAGTTTCAATGGAATTTAATAAATGTTAACTCATAGAGATGCTTAGCTATCCGTGTCTTAGCAGCCCCTGTAGTGAGGCAAACTCCCCGAGGAAAGGACAAAAATCTGTCTCTCTCTTCATCCAAGAGAAAGAAAGAGATAAAACACATTTTGTCTCTTAATAAAGTAATAAGTGTACACACAGCAACACTTACTGCCCGTTCTAGACGCAACAGACAGAATAGTAGAAAGAGATGAAATTATTTTTCTCTATGTGAAATTATATTTCATCTCTTTCTACCTTTCTGTTGTTGCGTCTCGAACGGGCAGTTAAGATTGTTGCTGTTTGTAGTACTACATATGTAGTGAAGAGAGCTTTTTCCCAAGGCCCGTTGTGGTAGGCCTGCAGCTACAAATGTTTTGAAGATGGTGTAGATTCTTTTGTCTTTCCACACAAGTGAAACAAAGTTATCTCTTTCCCATTATTAAGAAAGGAATAAAAAAATTAAACTTTTAGAAACGTCAAAGTAGTTGAAAATTTCCCGATTCAGGCGCTTGTGACATATTTTAATCAGCATGTTTTAGAAGTGCGTCATAAAAGGCGAAATATCTTTAATAACCACTATAGAAATTAGGCATGACGTCACCAGTCATCTGTTTATTGCCAGTCAAACTAAAGTTCTAGTGCTAAAGAAAAGGATAGCAAAAGTTAAAACTTACTTAAATTTAAACAGGATTTATTATTTAATGAAATATAAACAATCTTAGAATAAATATAGTAAGCTTTTTCCTCAAACCTTCATTGAATTTTATTTCATTTACATTCTCTTAAGTCGAAAATTGAACACACCATTTACAATGGGCCTAATCCTGAAGACACACTCTAAATCTAGGGGAGATGGTAAAGTTTTGGGCAAGCCCATGAACACCATTTCAGTTTGTGGAAAATAATGTCCTGAATAACATGGTTTCCATTAAACAACACAACACCCTTTTATTTTATTGCCAAAAACAACGAAATAAAATAAGTATTGAATAAAATGGCTACATAGAAGTCATACAAGTGCCCAGAAGTGCATAGTCCATTGCCACAATAACGTCGTTAAAAAGTTGAATTTAGTGTCATATTGACATTTATTAAAATTGTCATTCCGTATTTTCAACCGTGAATGTTTTAATTACGCTTGAAGTGTTATTATTGTTTTCAAAACCGTTTGATCCTGGCTATGAGGCATTAAAACAACACTGGCCCTAATTCTGGTAAACACATTCTAAGTCTAAATTTAAGTTCAGTGCATTTCTTTCTATCAAAAGGAATACGAAACGGATGGCTGTCATATAATTTGACGTTTAGAAATGTGCGTTCAATTTTCGACCTTATTGAACGTGATAAAATGCAGTGTTTAGGAGGCACCTCCGTAACATGCCGTCTAAAATTGTCTATGGTTTCTTAGAAATCTATCTAAAGGAGATGTTCGATATTGGTACTCGAAAGCCCCCCACGATGAATTATATATTATGCGAAAGCATATGCTCAGAGGATCTTGAATATATCCTTTTTTCATTTTAATACCCCTGCATTTTTGAGTAATTTTGAAAAGTGTATGCAAGAATTCTAAGCTTCTTAATCAAGTTTCTCTGACAAAATACAGTAAACAATAAAATTGAAATCATTATTATTAGTCAGAAAAAAGTGCAGAAACTAATTTGCCATGTTCTTCTAGCATTTACAATAAAATATAATTGCAAAATAGTCGTAGGCTGAACCAAATCAACCCCATGCCTAGTTATTAAAAAAATATTTGACCAGACAATAGACGACATTTGACGTTTTATACTATGTCTGGGACACAGACGTTATAGTGATGCTACGCGTCTGGGATGAGTCACATTTTTTAAAATGGAATTTTACATCTCTGGATAACAGTTTTTTGACCAGAATATAATGTTATTTTTTATTTATATGCAGGCATTTAAAATTAAAGTTTTTATATCATAATATTCTTTAATATATACTCTTTCTTCCCACATAACTTTTGTCCTGGGGGGTAGCTGAGTACCAGCCCCCATACATTTTCAGAACATGTCCTTTAAGTGACAGCTCTAAACAGATTCTTGCCATCTTTTTCCTATTACGTATTGCGAGAAAGAGATATAATGTACTTAAATTTAAACTTAGAGTGTGTCTCCACATTACAGTTATACCAGACACAAACACACACAACCCGTGCTGCCCACGCACATATTACGATATGGACCCCCCACAATACCAAATTTTATTTTGGTAGGTACAGTTTTAATCGGTCCACAACTTAATGAAACGTGAATATTTAATATCATAATCATTCTGATTTGCTTTATAATTTTATAGTATTAAAAAAAGTTATTAGAATGATAACGTAACTATTGTAATACAAAGTGATTGTTTCTATGTTACTATTGTAGGTGTCTATAGGCAACGGTAGCCACTTACCACCAGGAGGGCCGTCAGCTTATTTATCATTTAGTTGAAAAAAGTGTGGGATCCATATTGATCATATCATGCAGTTTTAGTTTTAACTGCATGATATGATATTAAAAAAAACTGATTTATGGAAAAATAACTCCCGTATTAAGAGCACCGTCTGATATTGAAGGTAGGTAATAAGAAAAAAATCTGGGAAATAAACTAATACGAAAAATATAAATTAGGACATTGATTATTATATGTTGTTGTTATATTTGTTATTGTTTTCTAATATGACTTTTATTTTTGTTTTATCTTATGACATTATTGATCCTTGATCCATAAAACACTTTTGGGTGGTGTTATTCTAGCAATAAAGATCATAGCGTTTTGTATTCTCTTTGATAAAGATTGTCGTATTTTTGGTTGAATTCATAAAAGAAGGATGGCTAAAGTTCAAGCCATATCTAATACATTTTCTTTCTTGCAATTATTGAATTGGAATATTGCATAATGCATTACGATTATCTTGCGAGACTTTGACACCAGTATTACGACACTACTTCGATGAGGTGCTGAAGACACATTCTAAATCTAAAAGAAATGTTTCATAATCGGCCAGGTATACCTACTGTATTTAAAAAAAGACTGAAAAATCTCCTGAATTCGCGGAGAATTATAATTCGTTTTTATCTATAGTTTGTGAGTACAAAAGTTGAAGTTTCTCGTCACCAAACCGAACGCCACCAAAGTGACACAGGCACAATGATGAACTTTTGGCTTCGTTGCAGTTTTTTCTATATGAATTCTGGTTTTGTAGCACGCAACAAAGCAATTAAAAAGAAAATAAACAGTTATTGAACACTGTTCTGCATATTTTTTATCTATTTTTCAGATTACTCTGGTAAAGGCGGTCTCAAGGTCAAACTGTTACGCTTGAGTTGAGAGACAAAGTCGGATGGTTTGAGCTGGTTAGTTAGAGATGAGTGAAGAAAAGCAAAGGGTTGCCAAGTTATCCCCGCTCTTTACACCGCAGCATTCTTTGAGGTGATATGCTCGCCGCACGCTTGATGTGCTGTCGACTGTACGAAGGTGCTTCCTTGCATTTTATCACGCTCAATGAAGTCGAAAATTGAACGCACGTTTCTAAATGATGTCATATTATGAGACAACCATCCTTTTCGTATTCATATTAAGAGAATAAGATGTACGAACTTAAAAGACTAAGCATGTGTTATCCAAAATTAGGGCCAATGACTAATGAAATTCGTATGTGTACCTACCATATTTTCATACTAATAAATCAGGTATTTCAACTATTCTTCATATTGCTTGTCAACATAGACACTTTTTTTAATAACCTTCATGTTATAGCAAAATTATAGTTTAAAACTTTCATTAATTTTTCTTACCTTTTTAAATGATAATCTTTATTCTCTTAATTAGATAGTTAAAATAAATAAAATTGACATTTTGAAAAAAAAAATGTCTTAAAGGAATAAAATTTTGCAACACCCTTCGCACGGGCTGTGGATATAAAATTTTATCCACTTATGATCAAAATAAAAACTTTTGTCTCTTTCTTTATGTTGAACGAAGATATAAACAACCTAGCATGGCAATTTCCATGCTACGAGGGCTCTTTTTTGTCTAAAATTGTCTATGGTTTGTAAGTGGTTTTACGCTAATATTCCAATCACAGATTAGTGATGAAAGTATCTGAAACACAGTAAGTAATTATAAATTGGCAATGCAAACATTAGATTTGCAGTTTTCATCACTAATAATGCTTATTTACAGTAAAAAAATACATTGCTCGTGATCTAATAGAGAAACGTAGACGCGGGATTTTGTAGTAACACGGATCAAATAGAAAAATACAATGAAATGAGAATAAGGATTTTATTTTTGAATTCCCGATTCTAATTACACCCACACTTTACAGCAAACTATCTAAACTTATAAGTCGACATAATAATGATGATATAATCTTATTTGAACCTGGCTGAATGAAGTTATTAAAAAACTATAACATCACATAGACAAAATCTTGACGTCCGACGCCGCTCGGTTCAATATTATCATGTTGGTAGCGCTGTTGCTAACGCCATTTTTGTTGTACACTGTAAGCTGCGTAGGGTGATTTTTTTTTACTTATGGACGTTCTGCTTTAGTGGGAAAGAGAGGATCGAGTGTGATTGCCTTATGAAGCTGCAATTGACCCGAATATTTTCTTCAAAGCTTATTTACGACGTTTCTCATTGTCTATGCTACAGATACGCATCCCGAGAGATACATACGGTTTAAGCTTTTAGTGACAAATGTATAGTAAAAATGAAGGAAAACGCGGTACTTAAGTGGCAAAAAGTCTACAATCCCACCGGCCCCCAACCACGTCCTCGCCATGGCCATCGCGCGGTCGCCATCAAAGATTTGATGATAGTTTTCGGCGGCGGAAACGAAGGGATAGTTCATGAGCTTCACGTCTTCAATACGACGACAAACCAATGGTTCGTGCCTGTCACAAAAGGAGAAGTGCCTCCAGGATGTGCAGCCTACGGCTTCGTGGTCGATGGCACCAGACTTTTGGTGTTTGGCGGCATGGTGGAATATGGCAAGTATTCTAACGATTTGTACGAACTTCAAGCCTCGCGATGGGAATGGAAACGTCTCAAACCGTTGCCTCCTAAACAGGGTTTGCCACCTTGTCCTAGACTGGGTCACAGCTTTACCCTTTTGAATGGAAAGGTATATTTATTTGGCGGTCTAGCAAATGAGAGCGACGATCCAAAGAATAATATACCGAGATATCTCAATGACCTATATACCTTGGAATTGTACCCGAATTCTTCAATGACAGTATGGGATATACCATTAACCTATGGTCAGTCCCCACCACCTAGAGAGTCCCATAGTGGTGTAGCCTACACTGATAAAATTACAGGCAAATCTTCCCTCCTAATTTACGGTGGTATGAGTGGGTCACGTTTAGGAGACCTCTGGGTGCTGGATGTAGACAGCATGTCCTGGTCTCGTCCTGAAGTAGGTGGGCCTGCACCGTTACCCCGCTCATTGCACACTGCCACGGTTATCGGTCATCATATGTATGTCTACGGAGGCTGGGTGCCCCTTGTGCTAGATGAATCGAAACTTGCCACACATGAAAAGGAATGGAAATGCACAAACACTCTTGCTTCCCTCAATCTAGAAAACATGACATGGGATAATATTGCCCTGGATAAATTTGAGGAATGTGTGCCTAGAGCTAGAGCAGGACACAGCGCTGTTGCTATACAAACCAGGCTATATATCTGGTCTGGACGTGACGGTTACAGAAAAACTTGGAACAATCAAATCTGTTGCAAAGATCTTTGGTATCTCGAGGTTGGTGTGCCCCCTCAGGCTGGACGCGTGGCGCTTGTTCGCGCTGGAACCACGTCATTGGAGCTCTGCTGGCCTGCCATGAACACAATCACCACTTATGTTTTACAAGTACAGAAATGTGGGAAAGTCACGCCGGCGCGCTTCCCGACGATTGCCGAACCCGTCACTGCACCACCGCCGGCGTCGCCAATAGCAGTACAACCTGACGCAGCCGCCAAAGCCTTCGGACTTACATCTCCAATATCATCCGGGCTGCCACCCACACCGACGGAGATACCCGTCCGCCCTGTTGCTGCTGCAGCATCACCAATCGCGTCACCTATAGTCTCTACACCACAGAAAATCGTCCCAGGTTCTATTAAGGTACCCGCCCAAGCCGCCGCGACAGTCAAGATTTCGCCAAACACAACGCTCAAACAAGCTACATATCAGGCTAAAACGGTTGTCAAGTCCCCAGCGGCCGGGTCTTCACAACAGATCAAGGTGGCGTCTGTCACCCCGCAGGGCGTAACTAGAATCGTAAGCGGCGTATCGACACCAACCACCGTCCGCGTGTCCACGTCGCAGTCAAACGCCCAGATCGTTCTTGGTTCAGGGACGTCCGCCACGGGTACGCCGCGGTTTGTGCAGGTGAAGACAGGATCAAGTGGCGCCCTTCCCGTCAAGCTCGGCCCCGGCAACATGCCTGTGAAACTCGCTGGCAGCCCCGTCCCACTCAAGATCGGCACTGCTAACCTACAAGGCAAAATCGCAGCGAATAGCGTGCAGAAGGTCGGGCAGGTAACGACGACGAACATGCCGCTGAAGCTCGGAGCCGGGAACGTGAAGATCGGCACTAGTAACGTACTCGTGAAAACGGCGGGCGGCATGCCCATACAGGCCGGAGTTAATTTGCAAACTAAAATGGCTACTGGTGTTCCAGTAAAACTAGGGGCTGGCAACTTGATCACGAGCAGCGGCGGTGCCATTCAGATCGCCGGCGGCACGCTAGCGGGACAGCAGGTAAAGACGCCTGTGTACAAGATCGTAACAGCCAAATCATCCGAGCAAACAGTGACCGTGTCGACCGCTGGTGTGCCCGCGGGTGCTACGGTCCTGAGGCAAGCAGGTAGCAATGCTGGTATCCCCGTTATTATCAAAAAGACGCCAGGCTCTAACGCTCAGGCGAGCAATGCCCCCCAGTATGTAACACTGGTAAAGACGTCGACGGGCATGACGGTGGCGACTGTGCCCAAGATGGCGATGGTACAGAACCGGACCACGGCGCCGGGCAACGCTCAAGGTCAAGGCATCTCCCCCGGCGCTACTATCGTAAAGCTAGTGTCAGCTAATACTGTAGGTGGCAATAAGATCATCACGCTGCCTTCCAACGTACTACAGCTGGGCAAGTCTGGCGTGGGCGGCAAGCAGACTATAGTAATCACCAAATCTGCAAGTCAGGCCGCCTCCTCCAACCAGCCACAGTGAGAAAGAACTGTTGTGTCGTGAGACTGGTATGTGCCGAATTGAGAGCTTACCCCTGCGAGTGTGACTCAGTTATTCAAAATTAAGATGCAAGCGCAGTGGTATCCTAGAATGTAAATTTTAATGTGGAGCACTAATAGTGTGTCGGTTGAACTATACTATATTTTAAATCATAATTATTATAGAATATGAGTTTTTGTATGTTACATGGGTCTGTGTAGAAAGTGTCCTCATAGAGTTTTTCTATAATATTTTATTTACTCTCTTATAATTAATATTATTGATAGAATAAAAATATTATTGTCTAATGAACACACTGAATCAAGCCATTTCATGATCTGTCATTTTGTTAACTTGCAGTTATCATTCTGCACTCATTTCTTTTTGCACTAAGATAAAATTGTTCTCTGAATAGACTACCTACTTATGCTGGAGTGCCTGTTCTGTGCAGTTGCAGTCACATAGTTTGAATATTGAGATGTTGGATGAAACAGCATGGCATTCTCAACTATCGCCAATAGATAGCAGTTAGTAACTAAACCTATTTAATTCTTATTTATATTTTTTATTTTTTTAAACTTGTGAAACTGCATAATTTATATTTATTTGTTAATTACACTGCACCTGCATAATTTCGTATCCATTTTAAGTACTGGCATGTTATCTCTTTGAACAAAAGCAGGGCATTACCACTAAAATATATCTCATGTTAATTTTAAAATTATTTGTCTTCCGCTACCATAATTATGTTCTCAAAAATGTGTCATTTCATATTTTGTTTTATTCCACAACTTACAGTGTGTAGTATATTATATAAAATGTTATAATTACAATGCCCAGCTGGTTCCACATATTAGCTGCCAAGTGCTCATTCATACGTACAGTTCACAAAGTGAGTTGTTCCTATGTATGAGACCTTGTAGCGCAGTGTACAGCTTGTTTGGTAGTTTTAGTTAAACTACATAATATATAATAAGTCCTATTTAAGTTTTATGTGACAATATGTTGTTGATTTTCCGTGTTTGAATGAGTATTTGTTTTAATTTAGTGCACTTCTAAATTTCATATTTTAATTCGATTAGAGGCTTTCACAGGTCAGTCTTGTCAATGCAATAATTATGCCTTTTAAACTATGATATTGGAATAATTGTGCCTGTGTTTCCACTACATCGATATCATTATCCAACACGGTGAAATCACTTCCATTTGCTATGACAAATTTATTGATAACTGATTTTATCAATGATTGTTTCTATATGAAAATAATTGACATAAAAATGCAGAATATTATTTTGTATTTTGAATAATATCTGTTAGTAAGGGCTGACTTTCGCACGATTATGTCAAATTAATTATTTAAAATATATTTTTATATTTTTGATTTGGTAGCGGGCAGTCTTGTGTTTAAATGATATTCTGCATTTCTATACTGAGTAGGATAAGTGTCCTAGATTGTATTTAGTGTAATCACTACTGAGGTAAGCGAGGTATGAAATGTAAATATCATTAAGTAGATAAATTTAATGTTATAGTTTGTTCATATTATGTTCATTTGCTTGAATAAACGATTTGGATAAATGTGACTTTCATTTCTTACACAAGTAAACAAATTTAAACAAGTCTTTGTTAGGTACCATCATTATTATCAATCTCTTTTTCTCAACTAACACAACTTATTTTGGTAACAATATTGTCTCACTTATTCTTTTAGTACCTTAATTATTATCTTATTGAATTAATTCACTAATGAAATATTTACAAGCAGATGCCTATATTAGAAAGTTCCCTTTTTGGCGGACTTTGGGCTTTTAGAAACCCCGACCATCTGGTTTAGCAGACGGGTCACCACACGTCACACGATCACTCGGCCGTATTATACAGGGTGGTGCCGGTATACGACAGTAAATTAAAACATGGGCTATAGCCTATATTTGTTCATAGAAATGATTTGCCACTTTCAAAAAGATCTTATCCATTTGATAATTTCATTATATTTCTATGAAATAATTCAGCCAATGTTATATTATTTCATACAAATATCATGAAATTATCAAATGAATATGTTTTTGAAAGTTGCAAACCATTTCTAGGAGTTCCTAGAAATGGTTTCCTAAAAATTAGTATACATAATATACTGTATACTAATTTTTCTATTTATTTTAGGTAGGTAGAAGAAGATGCCACCGAGCTAGAAATTTTCGGCGGCGTAGGGCCTAAAATATAGTTAACCGGTGGCGGCATCATCGGTTTGACCCTCGGCCTGGGGCCTTACCACCATCTTTATAAAAGCGATTCATATTCCGCTCGGTTCAGTATTGGTTCCTAAACTGCATCGCTGCCATAGTCGTAGACAGCGTCGTAGTACGAATTAACGATTCTACTCAGTCTAGGTCCTAAACTGGATCGCTGGTAAAGATGGTGGTACGGGTGCTGGCCACGGGAACGGGCGGCGGCGGCGACTCGGCAACCACTGCGTGGTCACGACGACGCGCTGCGAGGCCGACATCGAGATAGCACGCAGTGGTTGCCGATTCGCGAGTCGCAGGACGCGGGTGCGGTGAGTTCGTGGCCAGTTCGTTAGTTATGATCTGAGGCGTGAGCATTTGGTAGTTTGGTAGTCATGTCACAGTAAACAATTATCCTAACACCCTATGATGTACACTGCTGAACCAAGGTCCCCCCTCGCCTTTACCCGTGACCGGTACCCTAGTCCGGAATAACATGTCTGTTCATGATCAAAGGGAATTTTGCCATTATCACCACTATTGGCAGACGAGTTGGTGATCGCTGACGTGCTAGTACCCAGATGATACTGCTGCCCTTCATCTGGACCCTGGACCCGACTATCCCACTAGCCCGCATTGTACTGGTCACAGTAAGCAATAAATATAATATCTATAGGTACCTAGTTACTAATATTATAAAGCTGAAGAGTTTGTTTGATTGAACGCGCTAATCTCAGGAACTACTGATTCAAATTGAAAAATTCTTTTTGTGTTGGGTAGTCTTTTTATTGAGGTTTTATACAGGATGGAGCTATATTAGTTCATAGAAATGGTTTGCCACTTTCAAAAACATCTTATTCATTTGATAATTTCTGGATATTTCTATGAAATAATGCAGCCAATGTTATATTATTTCATACAAATGCCACGAAATCGTCAAATGAATTAGATTTTAAGATAACGTAATCGGTATAAGCATATACTTACAAAGAAAAAAACATACCAACCGAATTGAGAACCTCCTCGTTTTTTAAGTCGGTTAAAAATATTACATACCTATTATTCATAGGTAATCCATTTAATATGTATTGGAGTTACACTAGCCTACGTGTGTTAAAAGACCATTATTATTATTATACATGTAGCGACATCATTATAATATAAAATAACACGTATTGCAACTTGCAACTATTACAAGTTGCACAATATGTAGACAAAAATTAAATGCAAATCGACTGGGCGCACAAACGGCACAAAGGTTGGTCAACTTTCTAATAACTAGATTTTGTATTTGAAAAGTAATAATGTTTCAAAGGCGTCTTAAATTATTAATTTGATAAATACAAATAATTCATGATTAGCTCGGATCATATTTTTTCGTCTAAAAAAGATTTAATACAATATGTAATATTATAATAAACCAAACAACATAAGTTACACGTAAGCTACATCTATCGATGTTCTTGTAAACTAAGTGAAAATCTTGCTCTGTACATGCTTTTTTGGTCTCTAATGAGCTTTACTTATTCTCCGCAAGATGTCGCTACTTGAAGGAACTTGTGGTTGTGTTTGTATTTTTAAAATGAAGTGTTTACTTATGAAAAAAAAATTGAATTAATTCAATTTTCAATTTCAACATCAATAACTCTTTGAAAGGACGTGGGTTCGTTAAATATTTTTCTACTCTTTTGTATACAACAAGAGCGGCAAATATTCAAAGCATAGACCAACTTCTATTGACCTTGTAAAATACTTTTATCATTCTTGGTAAAGGTAAAGAAATAAAAAATAAAAATGGGTATTTTTGGCGGGATTTGGTGGAGTCAGTAAGATTTTAAGTACAATTATTAAACATTGTGTCTGAGCGAACTTTCTGTTATAAAATTGTAGATAGTTTTATAAACCAAGTGTTTGTGTTGACGTACAACTTAAAGATTATTAGAATAAAGGTGATTATAGTCTGAAACACATTGCAAAACTTTTTTGTGGTTAGTACATACATGATACTGAAGTCATGGCGGTATGGGCATTTGTTCCCTTACAGGGAGT
The DNA here is from genome assembly GCA_947347705.1 of Nymphula nitidulata. NCBI lineage: Eukaryota > Metazoa > Arthropoda > Insecta > Lepidoptera > Crambidae > Nymphula > Nymphula nitidulata. The sequence goes on from OX374636.1 coordinate 18,078,474, forward strand.
ATAATAATAAAATAAAAAAAATACTGAGTGAGTGAATAAGGTCGATGTCGTTGTCGTAATTATATTCAATAGTCAATACCATGGTTGGCTCAAGTTGACTTTATTCTTCCTCTTTGCTATTAGAAAAAAAAATGATAAGGAATTGTAAGGAATACTTTTGATTTATTTTACTTTCCGTTTGGCATTCATTATGCGTCATCACGCCGACCACGGATTCACAGACACGGAAATTTCATGCCGGCATGCATTTGGAAAGCTTTCCTGCACTAAAGAATATTTTAATGGAAATCTTTTCGTTATTTAATTTGAACCCCAACCAAATAATACTTCTATCATTCTTGCTCCTCGAAAAATACTAAAAGAGTGGTGTTTTATGTTTGACGTGTCTATAGCTGTGTCTGTCTATGGCATCGTAGCTCCTAACTGAATGTACCTACTTATTTTCAACCGACTTCAAAAAGGAGGACATTTTCAATTCGGTTGGTGTGTATTTTTAGCTTTGACGAAAGTTATCACTAAAACTTCTTCAAAACACGAAAGAGGATAAAATAATAAAATTTAAGTAGGTAGGTACTTATCCCCTAGAAACATATTTTTTGGAGTTGGTGCTGAGTTGTTTTCAAAAACAAAAAGTGTAAGACCGACTCCAAACAAATTTGTTTCGAAGGGATAAGTACCTGCTTAAATTTAATTATTTTATCCTTTTAAATGTTTCAGTGCTACGAACCCGCTTGCGCGATATTTTAAATTTGCGACTTTTGTAAATATGCGGTCTAATATTGCAAACTGTTCTTATGCGGTCTTGTACGCCTACCTATGGCCTGGAGAACCACCTCCACCGAAAACCAGCTAACTAACGTCGCTCTATTATAATTAATTTTAACCGACTTCAAAAACGAGGAGGTTCTCAATTCGGCCGGTACGTTTTTTTTTCTATGTATGTACACCGATTACGCTTAGATCACTGATCCGATTTACGTGATTCTTTTTTAACCCCCGACGAAAAAAGAGGGGTGTCATAAGTTTGACGTGTCTGTCTGTGTATCTGTGTGTCTGTCTGTGGCATCGTAGCGCCTAAACGAATGGACCGATTTTGATTCAGTTTTTTTTGTTTGAAAGCTGATGTGTCCACGATGGTTCTTAGCTATAATTCATGAAGATCAGTTCAGGCGTTTGATGACTATCAGCTCATTTTTTACATGATAATAGGATTTTACTAACTTTTACAGATCCGATTGCTTTCAAATTTGGTGTACTGTCACTTTGGTGACATTCCCATGACATACTAACTTTGAGCTGATCCTATACTATCAAAAAGTCTGCGAAATGGTTAATTCTTCAGGAACTTACAGCAGATATAGCGTGTTTGGGCTCTTATGAATAGTCTTAATGAGATGGTGTTAGATAGATGATTAATAACGCCGGGGGTTGCTTAAAACTTTTAATTTTGTAATTATTGTTCAATGCGGAATAGTTGCCATTTGGTTCTATAATTTTTTTTAAAAATCAGTTGGGTAGTTTGGTTTTAAATAAAAAACCTGAAATTATTAAGTCGTCTACGTATGCGAAATTGCGATTTTTTGCATACCTATGACTTTTTAGTAAACGATACGATAGTAGGAAACTCTCGGTGGTTCAACTTTTGGAGCCGGTCTAAATTCAGACATGACAGACGGAGAGACTTGACGTTGTTAGTTAATATATTTTTTGTAATAGTTATAAAAATGTGTTTTTTGACGATTTAAAAGTGCTTCCTTGTGGCCTATTCAAATAAAATATTTTTTCTTTCTTCTTTCTTCTTTCTTTCTTTCAATATAAGTTGACGGTCACCCATCTAGCTTCGACCTTAGAAAGTTATCACTAAAAATTGAGAAAAAAAATTAAACAAAAATTAAAACCGACTTGAAAAAACTGAAAAAGATAAAATAATTAAATTTAAGTAGGTACTCATCCCCTATAACGTATTTTTGGAGTTGGTGCTAAGTTGTTTCCAAAAACAATAGAAAGTGAAGCACCGACTCCAAAAAATATGTTTCTAGGGGATGAGTACCTACCGACTTAAATTTAATTATTTCATCCTTTTCAGTTTTTTTAAGTCGGTTTTAATTATTGTTTTTTTTTAATATCATTGACGAACTAATACATAGCAGTAAGGTATATCAAAATTGATGTTATTGATTGATTGATCATTGATCATTTTGTGTCTAGAGCCATTGTTATTATGAAAAACAAATGCAAAATCAAAGAGCACTATGTTTAGATGGATTGTTCGGTTTGGTTGGTGGTAGGGTTAGCTACCACCATCTTACTTAGTTACCTAGGTCTGCCGTCATATCAATAATGTTAACAGCATTGTTGTGTTCCGGCAAATGGAGGTAATCTTGGAGTTGATGAATCCAAGTGTAGCTCGCTTCTATCTCCGGCGTTATCATCACTTACCATCCGGAGAGATGAAGGCTAAGATGAATAAAAAAATCTAACTAAGTCCCTATTAATCCTATTTAAACTATTAGAATAGCAACTACAATTATTATTTATACAATTAATTATGCTTCGAGGAGCTTATGTCTGTATTCAATTTCACCAATAATTTTATAATGGTCCTACAGGATGGATAGCACGGCAGAGCGCCGCGCCGGGCAGAAGCTATAGTTCATAATAAGCTAACAGTGTAAGCTGTGTCCGTAGTCCGCAACAGTTGCGAACAGCTGACAATGTCGAGCGATATTGGATTGGATCCGCGCTGGATGCTATCACACAAGCATTGTTGTGGCATTTTATGTTCTGCTCTATATCGATAGTTTGAAAATCGATAACTTATTTTTTATTGTCACATACACGGTATTTTTGTAGGTACCGTCAAATTTTTTTTTTACACCACATTGTACGATGTTGTTAAAGGGGAAGGGAAACGGTATCCCACCGTAAAACAGTAAAAATAATACTAATACGGGGGCCCATAAACCAAACTTAATGTTAACAACTACATACTGATTGAGCAGACTAAGATAAGCTACTTTAGACTAAATACATAGGCAAAATTTATCTCTTAACCCGTTTATTTGTTAATAATATCTTATTTCTTCAAAATTTGTTAATATCAGACTTAAGGATTGTCATCTACTCTAGACTAAATAGTAATAATATACTTACATAAAACAAAGTGTAATAGTATCTGTTAACGCCATAATATAATACTTACTAAAAGTTTAATAATTCAAATATTTCGCGCCTGTTTGTTAGGCTTTATCTATCATAAATAATTATATTTATTAATTTTCGCTGGTAGACACAATTGTAAATTTCCCATACCCTACCTTTCCCTTTCTGCACTACATAAATTACATATGTGTGAGAGAGAGGGCATATTGTACTGGAACCGCGTCAACTTAGGCGCGTTAGACCAGTGTTGATCTGACAACGGTTCCCGCAACGTCCGCTAGGATTAAGACGGAGATTCGCGCGCCCGCTATATACTGTTTTATAATACGTGCTCGTGATAATTGGTGAAGAGACTGCTACTCCATCTTGCTGCTAGTGATCTGAAGAAACACCTGCGCCGGAGGGCCCATGATCGAGGTCGATTGCGAGCCGCCATTACACCACACCACAAGGCAAGTGTAGTGCAGATTGTTCCAAATATCTATTTACCTGTGTCACCAGCCGTGTATTCTCTAAATATTACTTACCTACCTAAACCCTATGTTTTAAGTAGAACCGCACCTTACAGTCCACTCAGGAATTTCGATTCCACCCTTACGCCTCCATCTTGAAGGCTTCTTCAGTATCTGTAAAATATTGTAGTTGTTAGAATAAGCAGTTTTTGAGAATAAATAAATAAAATTACGCTTGAAGTGGTGAGGACTGTACAATCACGAGCAATTTTACAGTGAGAGTCACAAACAGCGAGACGTAGGTAGGAAAATGTTATTGCTCGTGACTACACGTCCACAATGTTATTGCTCGTGAGTACACGTCCACATACACACTCATCAAGCGAACTCATCAGATGAAAATTGACTCTTATAACAAATAATTAAGATTCAAATGACAAAGTGTTTATTTTCAGCTGCACGTGTGTGTGCACTACAATTTGTATATACGGTAGTTTAGTACCTACTACTGGTTGCACGTTATACAAATAACGACAACATAGGTACTGTGTATAGAAATTGCCGCGGCTGCAAGAGTTTCACGGCATGGCCTTCTGGGTCGGGTGGCCAGGTACGCCTGTCTAGTAAACCTGTCTGTCTGTGTAGGTGTCGGGGTGGAACCCCTTTAGAGGCAGCTGTTTGCTGACCGGCGACGCAGGGCATTATGATACAAAAATTTCCACAAAGCAGGGTAGGTGTTAATGTCTTTTTCCCCCCAATAATTTAAGAGGCAGATGTTTTTGTGAGGCAAAATGTCAAAAGCGTTTATCGCACGCACACGAATTTCAATACAAAATCTCAAGTCGAAAATATTGGAATCTAATAAGACTTTACAATCATGCATACAACACAATAATACATAATCATGCATTTAGGACAACTATTTAGTTGTCAGAGGATTTTTCTAAAAACCGTATTAGTCCCAACAGAGGGCTATGACAATTTATAACTGATGCTTGATGGGTTGGAGTTGAGTAACAGCAACTATTAGCATTTCGTACAAATTAAAAGTCTCCAATGATATCTTTATTAATAGTTTGTTCGATTCCAATAGCTTTGACTTGAAAATTTGTTTATGGGTATGTAAGTACACTTATAATTAAATAAAAATATTCGTTCGTCATATCAAGGATGGTATTATTTGGTCTATGGTCATATCGATACACTATAGCAACACTATTTAGTTCTTCATTAAGACCGTTGAACTGTTAATATTTTCTATAGTAGGTATAAAAGTAGTGAAAAATATACTTAAATATACTTAGCTAGTTAGGAGTCACAAAATCTATTCTAATACCAGAGGAGCATGTAAAAGTTACGGCTCAGATCAGATATTAGTAGAGTTACGTATTGCTGGTCGTCGTTATAGCAAGGATTAGTTGGTCCATGGTTATTATAGGTACATTTTGATATCCAATAATAACACTATTTCTAAAATAATAGGGGTTAAAGTATGAAACTGCCGCTTTGTACTGGAAAATTGAAATTAGTTTTTTTTAATTTAACATATTTATTTAATCAAAATATCTACCATTATTATCTATACATTGCTGCCATCTAATAGGAAGGTCATTTATGCCTTTGCGATAGAACTCTGGTGATCTAGATTCTACAAACTCGGTGAAAGCATTTTGTACTGCCTCCTGGGAAGAAAACTTTTTATCACGTAGAAAATTGTACAAATCACGAAAAAATGGTAGTCCGTTGGAGCAAGGTTTCGCGAATACGGAGGGTGACGAATGGTTTCTAATTGCAGTTCCTGTAGAGTTAAAACGGTTTCTCGTGTTGTATGAGGTCTCGCGTTATAATGGAGCAATAACGGTGAAGATCGATTCATGAGTCGGGGCTGTTTCACTGCAAGTTTTGCTATCATTGTTCGGTGTTCGGCACAGTAGACATCTGTCGTTATTGCTTGACCAGATCGGAGAAAGCTTTAGTAAATAACATCATGCTGAAACCACCAAACAGTTACCATTACCTTTTTGTTGGTAAGCTTTGCTTCAGGACACTGTTGCGGCGTTTGACCTGGGGTCAGCCATTGCATTTTTCGCTTACGGTTATCGTAAAGAATCCACTTTTTATTATGTGATACATGTCACGATTCGATCCAATATTAAGGAACATTTCTGTATCGATTTAACAAGGCAACACAAGTTTCAACTTGCGTTTCTTTCTGCAGATCAGTCAAATCATGAGGCACCCATTTTTCATATTTTTTTATTTTATTGATTTGACGCAAATGAGTCAATATTGTAGGCAAGGTAACGTTAAACCATGCCGCTAATTGCTGGGTAGTTTGGCTCGGATCGGCTTCCACCATCTCTTTCAATTCATTGTTACTCACCTGCGTGGGCGGTCTTCCACGTGGTTCGTTCTTCAAATCAAAATTTCCATCACGAAAGCGTTTAAACCAAAATCGCACGGTGCGTTCATTAGCAGTCCCCTCTCCAAACGCAACATTGATATTGCGAGCTGTTTCTGCCGCGTTAGTTTCGCGTTGGAACTCGTATTCAAAAATCACTCGAATTTTCGAAGTATCCATCTTCATTCTTGTCTAAGCTGAATAAAAAAAACAACTGAAAGTTGATAATCGAATGTTGCACATTTTTTAAAAGAAGAACCGCATAGGTACCATTTGAAAAAAGTTTCACTCAAAAATCTCAAACCATGAAAGTTCTATGTCTTCTATGTCAATTCGAAGTACCTATTACAATAAAATGGCAACTTCATACTTTAACCTCTATTATGAGTATGTTGTTTGTAAAAATTTAAAATGTATCGAATTTCTTCATTAGATTCACTCATCTTGACAGTACGAAAAACAAATGAAAAACACATTTTCCTAATTTGAATTTGGAATTATCTTTTTTAAAATCTAAACTTTTAATGATACCAAAACCAGCCAGATACAAATAGTACAGCCAAACAGATTTTATTACAAGTTCATATATACTATAATGCGAAAAGACGTTTTCCCCAACCTAATATACTGCAAATAATTCAGATTTTTATTAAATATCCAGAAATGATGCCAGTTCCTTTTTTTGCTATAATGATTGTATTATTTTATTACCACGATTTTTAGCCCCCGACGATAAAAGACGGGTGTTATAAGATTGATGTGTCTGCCTGTGTATTTGTGTGTCTGTCTATACCATCAATATTAGCTCTCATATACTTTCGCTGTGTTTCGGATTGCAGAGAAAGGTAGCCAGTGTAATTCCTCAGCATGGACGGCATTTCATCTTTTGCCGCAGGATGACAACACACCTACAATATCAAGTGTTTGTACTTGTTATTGCAAGGTGTCTATAGGGGCGGTAGCTGCTCACCACCAGGTGAGCCGTCAGCTTGTTTGTTATCTAGTATAAAAAAGGCGTTTTATGATAATCACTTAACTTTAATACCTTCTACCGATCACGATAAACCAAATTGTTCCAACTTGGAGTTTATCGCAATAACACTTCTTTCTTCAACCCCTTAGCCCCTTAGTTCGTAAGTATGTGCCGCCTTTACAGCGATTTATCAAAGAATAATGACAACGTAACCCACCAACCCGCATTGTGCCAGCGTGGTGGTGTTATGGCCCAAACTCCTCATGTGTTTCTGCCATGTAGGAAGGCCTGTGCCCAGCAGTGGGACGTATATAGGCTGGTGATGAATGACAACCTAGATATTTTCATTTCAAATCCAAATATCTTCAAGAGACATGTCTGTGTGCTCCTTAAGTAATTTGTCATAGCTTACAAAACTATTGTAATGGTTAAAGACACTCACTATAACTACCTATTAAAACTATAGATTCCGGTTAATACATATGTATAATTTTATAACACCAGTCTAGTAAGTGACACATGTTTTTGGGCTGCAGTCTAGCACATAAGTATGTTTAAGTGTTTTTTGTATGGCATTGACTGTATCCTGTTATGTGTCTTAGATAAATAAAATAAAAATAAAACAGCTCATTTCCTACTTGACTAAAGGGTTTTAAGAACTTTCTCAGATCTGATTGAAGTATAGGGAAAATAGCGGGACCAGGACGCAGGACTACATAGAGTGCAGAATAAAAACAAATTTAATAGAAATAATAATAATTTAATAACTAAATATATTACATACATAAGCAATTGGTAACCCTTACTTGTACGAATTAAATCCGTTTTCTATAAAGAACAATAAAAATGTTCTCTCTCAGCCCACATCAACCCACCGCTGGGCATAGGCCTCTTGACTATTTTACATTTGTTCAAACACTGACATGCAAAGACTTGTAGTAATTAGTTCAAACATTATTAATGAACAAGAAAAACTTTTTAGACTAGAAAAAGAAGTCATGTCCATACAAGGGGTACGAAACCGCGACCAGGCACAATAGGAAGACTACTGTCTACGGTCACTGAGCTCGCGAGGACATGGGAGAACCCTATGAATTTCCTCTTTCTTTATGTTTTATTACTTTATATACGTCCCTCCGCACATTGCTCTAATTGGTGTAGTAATATAACATTAATTGGCTGCAATATTTTATATAAATGCCATGAAATTATCCAATGACTAAGGTGTCTCTGAAAGTTGCAAACCAATTCTATGAACTAATATAGCCCATGTTTAAATTTATTGTCGTATCGCCGGCACCACCCTGTAATTTGTCTAACCTATAATAGTAAATTAATAAATAAATTAGTGTTAAGTTAAAATAACTGAAAATTTGCACGCCTGTTATGAAGCTGAATTAGTATTCAGCTTCTATAATTATTAAGATCCCTATGTAACTCAATTGTATTCATGCAATTAAACGATTATTATTATTATTATTAGTTATGCATTCAAATAAGTTGATCTTAATCTGTCAAGCGGCGTTATACTTCTGGAGGTCTATGACAATTGAAAAAATCAATTGCATCTGGAATTTGATGCTTGACGGGTTGAATGTCTTTTTAAGGGATGTGCAGACGACAGCACCCCAAGCATAGCACTTGCACTACGAAAAACGCCTCTATTACGAACGCAGTAGGGGCGGGCTCAAGGTCTAACTGTTACGCTTGATGTGCTGTAGACTATACATAGAACAGAATGTGCACCATCAACGTTGCTTTGACACCATTACCACGTTGCTTTATCTTAAAATATGGACCTTATTAATAAACAATATTTTTGTGACGAGCAGTCTCAGCAGTCTCATCTTGAGATTGTGTAGTGTTTTGAGTCCCGGGAGACTCAACCGAGGAGTCCGCAAGTGACGACGTTTATACAACTCCGGTTGTTCTTCTCGGGCTCTGCATTGACAACCTTCTTCTTCTTTCCGTTGGCGTCGTAGCGTTTTTCTTCCTGAAAACAAAAAAACAGGTTGAATTTTCAAGTGTGCGTGGATGACTAATTTCTAAGCTATAGAAAATAGCTAAAAAATATAAAATTAAAAATTTTATGTAACCCCCGGCCCCATGTATCATCTATCTAATACTATCTCATTGAGACTATTCATAAGAATCCAAATACGCTTTATCTGCTGTAAGCTTCTGAAGAATTAAGCATCTCGCAGAAGTTTTTCATAGTATAGGATCAGCTCAAGGTTACTATGTCATGGGAATGTCACCGAAGTGACAGTACACCAAATTTCAAATCAATCGGATCTGTGAAAGTTAGTAAAACCCTTTCATCATGTAGAAAACGAGCTGATAGTCATCAAACGCCTGAACAGATCTTCATAAATTATAGCTAAAAACCACCCTAGTCACGTCAGCTTTCAAACAAAATCAAAATCGGTCCATTCGTTTAGAAGCTTCAATGCCACAGACAGACACACAGATAGACAGATACACAGTCAGACACGTCAAACTTATAACACCCCACTTTTTTCATCGGGTGTTAAAAACTCTCGAAGAAGTCCCAGTTTGAATAAAAGCTAAAACATTATAAGATTTTAGAAAAATCAAACATACTATGGATCACCTAATTAGACAAGTGTCAGTATTATGCTAGGCCTTTGTTTTTTTTATTATTGTGGTAGTAGCTCTTGGTCTTCATCTCGCCTTAATCTGGTAAGTGATGATAAGGCTGAAGATAGAAGCGAGCTACAACCGGATTCCTCAACCACATAGGAACTGGCTATCTTAACTCTAACTGCCGGAACACAACAATGCAGTTAACATTATTGCTATGGCGGCCAACCACCCAACCACCTTAAAAACGCGCTACCACCAACTAAAGTGGTACCTGCTAATATTATTCTACTTATTATATTGACATGTTGTAGTAGATTATTTCAATTATTGTTTTTATTCTTATAAATTTTTAAGACTTAAAATTTAATTAATATATGAAATTTGGAATGAATATTGCGGTATCCATATAGGGTTCATGTTTGACACTATTCACTTTTACCATCATTGTATACAACATGAGAGCAATAAATGATTGAATTGAATTGAAAGACACCTTATGGGCGGCAAGGTGGAGGCGGCTAAAACAGTGTGTTTGAATTGAAGCTGCTGTAGCTCTGTCTTTTATTACCGCTTCACATCAGGTCCTTTGTATATAAAAAAAAACAAACCGAGCAGAAAATTTCTGCCCCCACTGAATTGAACCCTGGACCTAGATTTGAGGAAGGTGGTCTCACCCACTCTATGGTCTAGGGGCGGTAAAAAGTAACTATCAAGAAGGATGGATTGGTTTATACTTTCAAACATAATTTCAACATCGCAAACTTTTTCCGAAAATTTTCCGGTTCTGAACAGATTAAAATATCGATTGATTTGAATCATTTCATGTCTTAGAGAAAGAGGAACAATCAATAAAAAAGATAACCCCCCCCGATTATTTGTTGCTGTTTTTGGAAAATTAAAACGATCATTTAATTAACATAGTACATGCCTTTTAGGATAGATTACGTAACTAAACAAACGAGGTATTTATCAAAATAGGTTCTTTGTTTTGTATCAAGTATACATCTTAGTCCTAGAGACAGTGGTCCTGAATCTCAATACTCTAGAAATCTTTATAGCATTTTATCGATACAAACGCGCGTCGTTGGCTCGCTTAACAACGACTATGCTCATAATGTAATAAACATAATAAAATATAAAATTGGATGCGAAAAAACAACAGTACGTCAACAAAAGTAAATAGTATTCTAAAGAAGAATTTAATTCCCAGTAAATATTTTAAATTTAAAAGAGTACTTACGTCATTAGTTTTAGCTTTTGACAATTCAGGACTACAGGGTAATGAAATTGTTCTCTTGCTAATGGCAGTAGGTACGATCACGAAAGCCGACTACGATTGACGACAGTAAGTAAAATTAAATAATAATAACATAATTATCACCTTTTTACTTAATATCGCATTTATCATTTATAATAATAAAATGTTTCTTCAAAAAATAGGTATAAAAATATGTTGCGAAATTAAATTTGCCTAAACTAGGTTAAAAACCTGTGCTTCAGGCGAGAATATTTAATGATGGTTAGGTATTTCACCAGCGGTGTCTACTAAAAAATTACATCGAACCGCAGCAAATATTAGCATCACTCCCATGACAGACCTGACATTGGCATAGGCTGGTGATGATGATGATGATGATCCTTACCTCAACGAGTTCGCCTATTTTTAATTTCGCCATGACGGTCTTAGCGTCTTGCGAGTGTCCAACGCCGTCAAAAGCTTTTGTGGCGTCAGTTCCGGCTTCGTCCATCAACACCTCGTCTCCACCAGGATGCTGAAATAACGGAAATAACCCTATTATTACGGTTTCTAAAGATGTCCGGAGTAGTCCATTCGATTCAACAGCTCAAAGAAGTAGAATGTGATTTTGTTATTCAACAAGGGTGGTGATCAAGCCCGCCTGATGGTAAGTGATTACCGTAGCCTGTAGACGTTTGTAGCACATGAGGAACTTACTACTCAAGAGATGCTTCCTCTTGAAAATGAGTTAGTATCACAGATTAGATGGTATAGGAGAAGAAACAAGACCCTTTGCTCCCTATATGGGGAATATCCTAAAGCGGGTACCAAGGGTAAGTCCCTGTGTATAACTGTATCAACCGTTAGTAAATGTAAGTGTAGCGTGAGTAGCTAGCCGTCTTCCACCAATTAGGCTCATGCTACTCGCACAGGGAGCTGGGACGTACTCGCTTTTGGCGAGGTACCCGTTTGGGATCCCTCCCTTAGGCGATATTGCTCAAACCAGGAACAAGGCACTACGAATTAGTGTCGTTTGGACGATCTGCTGTAAGCTGGACGAGCTACCCCAGTCAGACGATCTAAGGTCGAGTGGCGAACATACGCTATACTATATATATCTACGCTAGAGATACCTCAAGATTCTTACCTCAGCAGCATATTTGGTGACATCGTAAACGGAGTCCTTGTAGACCATCCAGAGGGGCTGTCCGTTGCGGCCCTTCTTCACCGCCACTTCCGCCATGGTATACCTTTGGACTTCAGCCATTTTAATCTGCAAAGTATCAACATGTATATTATTATATTTGCACTGCTAATTATTGAGATAAAATTAATTGAGAAGAGCTGGCGTTATGAATATTACATTTTTATAAACAAAGCCTGGCAAATGACTTAACACCACCTAGTGTGCGGTAAGAAGACTCAATGCGAAGACATCTAGTGCTGCTTAAACACACTGTTCTATCCGCCTCCACCTTGCTGCCCTATATGGTGGCTTTTCCCGTCTCTTTAAAGGACCTTATATCATAGGAAAGAGGAAACACATGTGCTGGCAAAGAATTTCGCGTTTTAACGGTGAAGACATAACGTACAGCGCACCTGATGGTAAGCGGTTACCATAGTACCGTAGTCTAATGTTTCAAAGTTCTTAAATTAGGAGAAATATTAGACATTTAAAATTAAGATTTCCCATCAATGAATTATCATCGTATATCTTGGTACCAGGCATTTTGATAGATTCTAACATGTATAGTGTCACCAAATGTCACTGTCAATTATAGCGACTGGACACAATGTCTGTAGCACATTGCTGGTTTGATTAATTTTGTTAGAAGAAAACAGTAAACATATTTTTCATTATAATTAATTAATACCATTTGGACGTAATAACTGATTAGTTAAGGGTTCCATATTTTTATTTTTTGCTCCTGTTAAAGTGCCCACCCTACGCTCGTAGTATCTTGGGCAATACTCACGCGTTGCCTACCGACGCTTAGCTGTGACGCTTAAAGAAAGAAAGAAAGAAAGAAAGAAAGAAAGAAAGAAAGAAAGAAAGAAAGAAAAAATATTTTATTTAAATAGGCCACAAAGAAGCACTTTTAAATCGTCAAAAAACACATTTTTATAACTATAACAAAAAAAATATTAACTAACAACGTCTAAGTCTCTCCGTCTCTCATGTCTGAATTTACACCGGTTCCAAAAGTTGAACTACCGAGATGTAGATGTTAAATGTTGATAACATAACATGTCACATGACTAGCCCCTCGTACGTGGACTTGTCTTCAGGATAAACCAAATTACAATCAATATCTAATACTCATGGTTTCAATAACCTAATCGTAAGTATTTAGTCTTACGATTGACAGAACATATATTTTTTAACATGATCTTTGTTTTATCTATTATGTCTGATAGGACAAGTGTAGATAGTGTAATTGTGCTATCCACGTAAGACTACACCTAAAACAAAAAGAGGGTAATGTGCTACACACAGTCTAACTAACCGATTTAGTGGGTTTGGATAACTGAGGTATTATGTTCTCCAAATCCACTAACTATGAAAGTCGTCCCAGTGAAGAAAAGCGTGCAAATTCGGTATCGAACTGAAGGTCTTCAAAAGTTGTCTTATATTTTCGTAAGTACTAGCACCACCCATGCCTAAAATGTTTTAATAAACAAGATTTAAACCGGTAAAGTGGTCTTTAAAAATCACTGAAAAATGTATGACATTTGATATTAAAAATAAATAATAATAATACTCATATACTTACACCTATTATCTAACCCAAAGTGTGCAATATGCATCATTAAAAGCTTGTGTTATGGATACAAGATAACTGAGAAAAAAAAAACGGATTTATATTATTTCGCCAACTTCCTTTCACACAATATTAACTGAGCCATTCGAGCCGCCTAAGTCAAAGCCACATCAATAATATTGCTTTGAAAGCATTAACGCCACAGGCGTAGCCGTAGGTGCTACGAAATGACCATATGACGTCATAAACAACCCCGCAACTCTACAAAAGCTTTTTGCTTTTTGAATTACTCTTACGTTATTAAATTCAAAATTCACTGATACTGTGCGTACACAATCAAATTAAAGTTGGTTAGTTGGTTAATTTTAGTTGCCGTTTTGCTAAGATAACATTTTCATATCTAACTTAAATGCATCAAAGTATTTTATCGTAAAATATCAACGATTATGTGCGATATAGAATAGTGCTATCAATATATATCATTATGATACTTATTATTACGATACGTAATGTTAACCGTTCTATTTAGTGATGGACAATACGATCTGATTAGTTTATCGCTGGAAATTACGCTATATCACGAATTATTAGTCTGGTAAAATACTTATAATTATGTTATCATTCGCTATCAGCATCTTTAATGATCTGTCACTGTTATCAAGGTGACTAATAGTGACCTTGAATTAATTAATAACTGGAGTAGGTCTTTTGGTTTTATTATCAATCTGTTAAAGTCTCAGGCCATTATAATCGGCAGTCCTTATTTTGTGAGCAGAATTGCCATCTGTTTCGTTTGGTGGCTCTGACGTTCTATCCGCAAAACTGTTTTAAAAACTTAAATGCCTAGGTGTTATTTTTGATTTATATCTGTCATGGCATCCTCAAGATGCGGCTGTCAGTGTGTGCTGCATACAGTTCGTCAGTCGTCTTCGGAATTGCTTGCTTATTTGTACTGAAGTCGTTTAAGCTCAGTCACTCCTTCTCTCCACTATGCTGACGTCTTTTATGCTGATCATTCGGTAGAACTCCTCGATGAGATTGTTTTTTTTTTTTTTTTTTTTATACAAAGCACGACAAATGACTCAACACCACCTGATGTGAAGCGGTAAGAAGAGTCCATATGCGAAGACAGCTAGTGCAGTTCAGACACTGCTCTAGCCGCCTCCACCTTGCCGGCCCGAAAGGTGCTTTTTCACGCCACTTTTGAAGGAACCCATGTTATAGGAAGGAGGGAACACATGTGCTGGCAAAGAATTCCAAGTTCTGGAAGTTTGACAAAGAAAAGAGCTACTAAATTTCTTTGTACGTGATGTTGAGGTGGAGACAGTGAATTGATGACTCCGAAGACCGGCACGCGTGCTCCTGAGTAGGAAGGGCGAAGGTGGGATAAGGTCAAATAGCTCCTCAGAACACTCTCCGTGATATAGCCGATAGAAGGCGCTAAGCGACGCAATGTCTCGACGCAATTGCAGAGGCTCAACGTTGTCGCCAACGATACGGACAGCACGACGCTGCAATCTGTCCAGGGCATCGAGAAGGTACTTGGCGGAGCCATCCCACAAGTGCGAGCAATATTCCACGCAAGACCGGACCTGAGTTTTATAGAGCAGGCATAATTGGTCAGGCGTGAAAAATCGACGCACCTTGTTCAGGACACCGAGCTTCCGTGAGGCTGTTTTGATAACGGTTTCGATGTAGTTCCTGGAATTCAGATCGCAACATATCTCCATGCCTAGCAAGTTTAGGGAGCCCTGTGCCGAAAGAGTCGTGCCCTGAAGAGACGGAAGGGGAAGGAACGGCGACATTTTAGCTGTAAACGCGCACACCTGTGTTTTCTTAGCATTGAACTCAACAAGATTGTTAGATCCCCATTCAGATACGAGGTTCAACACCCTGTCGAGCTCAATAGTAAGATTCTCTCTCTCCCTCTCGGTTTCAGCGCGCCCAGCCCCTGGGCGACCGTAATATCCCCCATGCACTGTACTGTCATCTGCATAGCAATGAATGTTTCCTAACGGAATCATGTCATTGATATGAAGAAGAAAGAGCGTGGGGGATAGAACAGAGCCTTGTGGTACACCAGCATTCACTGACATGAACCGCGAAGCGTATCCATCTGCGAGGACACGGATTCTTCGCTCATGCAGGAAGCCGGCAATCCAGTTACAGAGCTGAGCGGGCAGACCGTATGCCGGGAGCTTGGAGAGAAGAGCCCTGTGCCAGACCCGATCGAACGCTTTGGCAATGTCAAGGCTAACTGCTACTGACTCACCACGTTTGTCAATAGCTTCACCCCAGACATGCATTAAGTACGCTAGAAGATCACCCGTTGACCGTTTCGGCCGAAACCCGTACTGTCGATCATTAATAAATGAGTGATCTTCTAGGTATCGGATCAGCTGGTGGTTTAAGATCCGTTCCATGACCTTGCAAAGAACTGAGGTGACAGCTATCGGGCGGTAGTTAGCTGGGTCTGATCGGTCTCCCTTTTTGGGGACCGGTTGCACATTGGCCTCTCTCCAAGATTCCGGCACACACCCAGAAGATCGTCGTCAGAAATGTTTATAAGGTTTATTTTTAATTCAAGCAATTATGACCATGTATCAGAATTGAGAGTTGTTTAAGGTTGAGGTCTGTAACTTACACGTTATAACTCTTCTTTACACTGTTCTATTCTTTCCTACGTCTACATTATACCTTTCAAAAGTTCTTTTTGTTCTTCCTCTTTAGTTCGCTCTCTGCGTTCTTGTTTTAATCTTACTTTGGAATCCTACTCACTCCACTGATTTCCTCTCTTATTCCTTGTTCGTGCGTACTGTTCGCTTGTGGAATCCTCTGCCGGAGTGTATCAGGGGAGCGCGCATTGGATGTTAAAATTCATTTCTCACGATTATCTTATTAGCTGTCTATTTTAAATAATTTATATAATATTACATAACATTTTATTAAGTACGTTTATAATGACATAAATATTCTATTCATTTCTTCAAAATCACGCAGCCCTTCTGCGTTGGTTCTGCGGCAGGAGCGAAATTCAATATTTATAAAAGGAAGTACCTTGATGTTCCCTGGTACAGTCGACAACACATCAAGTGTAACAGTATGACATGAGCGCCCTTACTATGTTCGTAATAGAGGTGGTTTTCGTAGTTCAACGTTAAGCTTGATGTGCTGTCGTGTTAACATCAACATCCACAGAATTTTCACCAAAAATATTGTTATTTTTCACCATAGCTTATGTTATCACTATTCGATCTTTAAGAACAATTTTTCAAGTGTACCTTCATAAATTTTTCTAATACTTGCGTTTTTCCTCAATGAAACTATTTAAACGTCAAATAAACCTGCTTATCGTGAGACCCTTTTTCTGTAATAAATTACTACTTCTCAGTATGTATTTTAAATTATGTCTACCTTTATTTATTACTTTCAAATTACAATTTATAATGCGACAATATGTTAGCATGGGTGGACTTATCTCTATTAGAGATCTACTCCAGCCCCTCATAGATGTCTAATGACATTCTGTAACGCAGGCAGCACTAAGTGCGTCAAAAATTTATAGATAAATAGAATCAACCAAAATTTAATTAACATTAAATCATGATTGCGATATGATAATCTTACGTATGATTTTAATCGAAATCGTATGAAATGGCCTTCCCATTTCTAATTTGCAATGCTTACCCAACAGGGTGTATGATGTTACTTAAATTGATGATTGTTTTATAATTTAATATCACATTGAGGAAAAGATATAAAAAATGAATGCAAATTTAATATAAATACCTAAATTATACTGAATACTAAGAGCTGAACTATAATGTTGTCAAAATATCGTTGTCAAAATATCGTTGTGATATCAATCTACAACACGTACGTAATACCCTACGTAGACAGCGCGGATACTTTAATGCCCCTCTGGCCGTCTGTTTTACGTGCTATGTGCTACCCGTATAAAAAATGTACTCTTTGCTATGTGCCATGCCCTCTACCACTTTAACTTAATAATCTTATATATGTTTATATGGCACACGCTATAGTTAATGTTTTAAAGTAATTTTACTATTTTATTTTAAAGGTTTTATTCAGCTTGTTATTTCGTTCCTCATATATCTGTGGAAAAGTGTGGTGGTAGCAGAATATCGGTGACTTACTCAGATCCCGTGGTTTGAGTCAGTAGCTGTATTAATTCATTTTATGTTTATGCAAATTTGTTATAAGTATGTGTGTGATGAAGAATTTCAAATAAATGTTAATCTATCTATCTATGTCACTGACTATGGTTCTCTTACGGATTTCATCTTTTTTTATTCTATCTCGCAGAGAAACACCTAGCATAGCTCTTTGTGCGACTGCTCACCCATAGTGAGCGACCACGCCTCACAGCCGTATGTCATCACTGGCAACACTCACTGGTACTTACTTACTTTCTAGAACTTGGCCCATCAACCATCAGTTCTGCGTGGTATACGCCCTGATTACTGTCATTTTACCTTGCATTAGAAATATAATTGTACCAAATGTTTATTTTGTATTTCCAATATTTGTATTCTATCTTTACGGCTGGCATCTCCTAATATAAGTTTCCAACTTAAAAGGAGATTCGCAACCCTTGTAACTTATGTAATTTTTAAACAAATAGAGAAATTTTGATTTTTTTTAAAATTTACGTTTTTCTCCGTTACTTAGAGATTGTGTTATAGATACTTGATCCATAACACAATCTCTAAGTGATGTTTAATTTGAGCTAGATAATAGGCGTGAGTATAAAGATATTATTATTATGTTACAGATTCATTCACTGATTAGAAATATTGGCAAAAAACCGACAACCTTTAAGAGAAGTAGGTAGAATGGTATTTCTACTCTAATTTTAAACGTGTGGCTTAACAAAATAATACCACTTACGAGTAAGGTCGCCAGAGCTCATCGATGAAGCCTCATTTTTGGACTCGTCATCTATGCTGTCCCCATAAGGCTATCTCTTAATTGTTACAGAGGAGGCAACTTGTGATTAGTGCCCTAAGTAGCCACTTACCACCAGGAGGGCCATACGTGCGTTTGTTTGCCACCCTTGTTGGAGAGTGGAGAATATTGTAGTAGTAATCAGGAGATAGAGACCAACGGTTAACGTGCGAAGGCAAGGAGGTGTGAGACATTACTAGTTCTTGGTTGACCCATCCGGACTCAACCATAGCGATCGCTGCTTTGTTTTCGTAATCGAAAAGATACCTACTTACATTGCGTTTAAATCCGGAACGCTAAAGAAACGCTCTCGGTTGGTTCAACTTCGTCTGGATAATCGTTAACAATGTTACAGGAAACAAATATAGTTTAACGTAGTGAGTTGACAGTTGTGAACTTATGACAGTTCAATCAAAGAAGTACCTATCGATGGGTTTCAGCTGCCACAAATGTCAAATATTTTGCGGAATACAAAACAATGAGAACCGTTCGGTTTGCGTTACGTGTTTGTAAGTAGAATACCAAACTGATGCGTTTCGGTTACGTTTCGATTGCGCTGAGTTAGCAGAATACAAAAACGTTATAACTAAAGCGTGCGCCTGCTATAACTTCCTTTAATACTACATAATTAAAAACAATTACCTTATTATCTCCTGGTATAGGTGTTCTTCGGCGCGACGTCTGCCTAACACTGATATAATCTAACGATAACTAAGTTATATCTTGATAAAAATATATTATTTATCATTTACATTGATTCCATTGGACCATAAGCATGCGTTTACAATGATAGTGTGAATATGTAAGATTTTTTATATGGTACTACTGTCCGCCCGCGGTTCTGCACGCGTCTTTATTATCGCGCGTTATTATCATATCAACCTATGATATCCACTGCTGAACAAAGGCCTCCCCTATCGATTTCAGAATGGAACAGTTCTACGCAGCCTACATCTAACGGCTCCCCGCAACCCTGACCAGGTCGTCTGTCCATCTAGTGGGAGGCCGTCCTAGTTTGTGCTTTCCGGTACGTGGTCGCTATGCTTGAACTTAAACGCTCCACTGGCCGGCTGTTCTGCGTGCTATGTGCCCTGCCCACTGCCACTTCAACTTACTAATCCGAACGAGCTAAGACAGTGAGTTTGGTTCTCTTACTGATGTTATCATTTCTGATTCTATCTCGCAGAGATATCCGCCCGCGGATGCCGCTTATCGGATCAAGAAGTATGCTCTACACAAGAACTCAAATTATCTTCATACCAAAGGACACGGTCTTTTTTGGACTTTCATTCTTCCGAATAATTTTGAACAATAATGTGATACACCTCTTCACAAAGCTAATTAAATAAGCTACTGGATTTTATATCAATCGGATTTATCGAGCTGCCCGTTTGTCTGAAAAAATAAAAAATGTTCCAGCAGAAAGTAAATGAAATTTGCCTTTTTTCCTCGTTTTTCAAGTCGTAAAATGTGTCAAATGCGCCTATTATTGCATTGTCTATTAAATATTTGAAGTATTTCCTTCACTTTAAGCTGAAGCTCCATTGTTCATAAGTAAAAAATTATGGTAGTTAAATTAAGGTGCAATAACATCACGCAAAAAGCAACTATAGCATGGAATATTTCATGTTCGTCTTACAAATAAACGGGGGGATATAAAATATTTTTAAATGCATTAAAAATTCTAAATAATCACCACCCCTTATAAGTAGGATCGGTGTTCAAAATTAAAATTATTTTAAATCAAGGCTTCATACATTTTTGGTCCTCTCCTTCCAACTAAATCGGCCCAGCGGGTTTAGTGTGAAAAGTTTACAGACAGATAGTTACTTTGGCATTTATAAAGAGAGTAGGTATAAATGGATTATGGATGTAGGGCAAACAAGCGAAATCCAGGCTAGACAAGTCCACGGTACACGCTTACCATCATCATGCTATCTTCAAAATAGAGATGCTATGACATATACAGGGTGGTGCCTTTAATACGACAATAAATTGAAACAAAGGCTATATTAGTTCATAAAAATGGTTTGCCACTTTCAACAAAACATCTTATGCGTTTGATAATTTCATAACATTTGTATGAAATAATATTACATTGGCTTTATTATTTCATAAAAATTTCATGAAATTATCATAAGAATAAGATGTTTTAGAAAGTGGCAAACAATTTCTATGAACTAATATAGCCCATGTTTTAATTTATTCTCGTATTGACGGCACCAACCTGTATATGATAGTAATAATTATGGCGAGCGGCTGGCCTAGTGGTCTGTTACTCGGCCAGGGGTCCCAGGTTTGATACCCGTTAGGAGCAGATGTGTGTATGATGAGTAACAAGCATTTGTTCACGAGTCATAGATGTTTATATGTTTATTTAGTATATTTCTAATATTCATAAAGTACATATTATTATCATTATTTCTTCGTTATCTAGTATCCATAATCCACAACACAAGCTCTTAATGATGCTTATTTTGGGCTGGATAATAGGTATTCATGAGTGTATGAACATTAATATTATTATAGACGTTCCTGAGCATCAACGATGTTATAATGACAAAATTCATTACTCGTTGCTAAGGTCTTAAATAAAACAAAAAGTATGGATAAATTTATTTATTAGGTTAATACTTGGATTTCCATTTCTCCATCTCATCAGTGTCATTGTTTTTTCTAGAAAAAAATAAAAACAAAGCATTATTTATTTTTGAACCCCACAAATTAGAAAAAAATGCGGCTCAGCGAAGTACTCACACACATAGATTTTATATTGAGTGCGAGTGCCGGCCGCTGGTAGAGGTGAAAGGTTAACTATAACAAAGGTACGTTTCCAGTAAAGCGGTGGTCTTCGCCATGAACGGTGGCATATTAGTGATCTGTGCGTTGGCGCAGCTCATTTGCAGGACACTGCCCCAGCATAGCAATGAATAACCATTCAAGTATGGTCTTAACGTTTTTTACAGATACATTTTACAATGTTGAGAACGCTTGCCACGCGCATTCGCCATTGACTGTTTCATAAACTGTATCTACAATGAAATATTTGTGTCCGTTAGGTTGCATTGCATGTGCCGGAAAGTTGTCGTATAAGTGAGGGCAGTGCTGATTTTTTATGTTAAGTATATTTAATTTCACATTATCATAGTACTGTAGGTTTGCTAGGTGGTAGACCCATATGTGGGGTCGCCTGGGTTGGTACCACCGCCTTTCTTATTTCAGCCGTGAAACAGTTCGCTGTGTTTCGGATTGAAGGGAAAGGTAGCCAGTGTGATTACTGGGCATTTCATCTTAGGCCTCAGGATGACAACGCACCTGCAATATCAAGTGCTTTTCCTTGTTATTGCAGGTGTCTATAGGCGGCGGTAACCACCTTAACACCAGGTGGGCCGTCAGCTTGTTTGTCTTCGAGTTGTACATAAAAAAACTGTGGGCTTTTTTTTAAACTACTAGATGACAAACAAACTGACGGCGCACGTGGTGGCAAGCCGATACCACCTTTAGACACCTGCAATAACTGACTGATTATATTTTGGAGGTTGCTGTTTAAATCAAATCTATAACAAAAGAAAACGATTGGTGCAATAGATAAACCGCCTCTGTGATCTGGTCATGGAGATCGTCGGTTCTCAGTTCTGCTCAGTTTAGTTGGTGGTAGGGCTTTTCTAGGGCCACCTGGCTAGCTACCACCATCTTAACTAAGTCTGCCTCCATTCAGCGTTGCCAGAATGTTACTTTTGTAACATTTTATGTTACTTTTGACCCTCTCATGTTACTTTTATGTTACACGATTCAAAATGTTACTTTTAGGATTTAAACAAAAGTAGCGAAACAATTTACACACCCAGTTGACATAAAACTACGCTATATAGTAGTTTATAATTGCCTTTTTTATTGAATGATAAGTCTAAGATTTCAAAAGATTGTTACGATTTTGTCGAGGTTCTTTCTAAGAAATTGCCATGTTTCAGTATGTCTTTTTCTAGATAAAAAAATAATGTTACTTTTGACATGAAAATGTTACTTTTGATCTGTCTCGTGTTACTTATCAGTCACTGGCAACACTGCCTCCATTACAATAATGTTAAAACATTGTTGTGTTCCGGCAGTTGGAGGTAAGTTAGCCAATTCCTCTGTGGCTGAGGAGTAAGAGTGTGGCTTGCTTCTATTTTCGACCTTAACATCACTTCTTCTTTTTGGTTGATGGCGTTGTCTTTAATTTCGCGTGTCGTGTAATATCTACACTCGGTTCAAATTATTGTTCATTGACTAAAACTTCAACACTCTATTTAATAAATATATTATAAAGGCGCCTTATTTTTTATCTAAAGTCAATATGAGAGTCGTTTTATCTTAATTACCTAGCCAAATACTATTTATCTGTCGATAGGAATTATGTTAAAATGACAAAAGATAAAATATATTTCATTTCAATATTGGCATTTAAGTTACACCTAGCCCGTAACAATATTGAGTGTTTCGCAAGTTAAAAGAGTAGAAATAGAAATAGACTTCTCTGTAAAATCAGAAAATGTAACATTTTATAATTTTATAGCGAGGGCTGATGGGAACATTTTCATATTTTTGAACAGAATTTAACTGTAAGACACAACATTTCTTAAAATTGTTGTTTCCTGGCAGTGCCAAAAGATAGCGCTATAGGTACAGAAGACAGCACATCAAGTGTAACAGTCGCACTACGAAAGCCGCCTCTATTACGAAGGGCGTTAGGTTGCTGTCAAGGTCATACTGTTACGCTTGATGTGCTGTCGATTGTACCAAAGATAATGTAATCACTACGTTTAGTAGGTAACCTATAGTTTTGTCATGTAAGGAAAGTTGAAGATCATATGAAAAATAGTTTTGGATGATATAATCAACACATGGTTGCACATTCACTATTGCAAATATTTAACTAATGGCAAAGGACATTAAACGGATCTAATTTTGACAGCTGAAGTGATGAGCACCTAATTATTTCCAGATCCTTAAGCTTTTTGAGACTTACAATCCGTCCAACGAGGAACCTCTTCAGGAAGACGTCGAAGACCTTGGTTGGCATTCCTGATGCTTTCATGGCTTTTGTGGCGTCCTGGCCGGCGAGCCGCCTTAGCAGCTGTGGTCCTGGTGGATGCTAATGACAAGACTTCATTATTTAAGAGTCACAGTGTGGTAACTAGGTATGGTGGGTGTGGAGTGAGTAGGTGAGGAGCTTTGTGACGTAGTGGTTTCGATTACAAAAACTAAGCTTCGCCTTGGTCAGTCCCAGATTGGTCAGTCAAAATTGTAATCTCGAGTTCCTCAGTGCTTCGGAAGGCGTTAAGTGATTATTCCTAGTTTCTACTGCAACCGCTTTAACCCACGCATCGGTCCAGAGTGGTGGTGCTATGGCCCAAATTCCTAATGTGTCTTTTCCATGTAGGAAGGCCTGTGCTCAGTAGTGGATGGATTTCAATACACGAGCAGCGAGAAGTGTATACATATTATTCTTGTCTTGTCTCTTCCAGAATCACCCGCTTTTGACCGCCTCAGTGATCAAGTGTCTACTTCAGATCGAGAAGTTCGGGGTCCGATTCCCGTGGGGGAAGTAATTTTCTGCTTAGTTTGGTTGGTGGTAGGAATTTCCTACGTCCGCCTGGCTAGCTGCCACCAGCCATCAATGTAACCAGCATTGTTGTTTTCCAGCAGTTGGAGGTAAAATAGCCAGCTCTTCTGTAGTTGAGGAATCGTCACTAACCACCAGGTTAGATAAAGGCAGAGCCCGTTGAAAAATAAAATTTAAAAAAACCGTGTCCTGTAGTTGTAACAGAAAAGTGTGTCAAAGACTTTATTAGTTTTAATTTCAAAAGTACACCAATCAGCTAAAACATGCCAGTATTGCCTTATTGTTAGAGATTCAGTTACCCAGAAGATATCTAGTTACTCAAAGGATTATCATGCCAGTCTTTATCTAAAGTCACTCTGACACTCCGTGAGAACAGCAAGTTTAAATTAAGTTTGAAGTTTATTATAAATGAATGGTTCAAAACTTGCGAGGCCTACTTTATAACTAACTTATTTAGCGTTTATTCAGATACCTGCGCTGACTGTATTTAATATGGCTTATTTTGTAGTTATTATAAGACAGAGTAGTTAGTTTTACAGTTAATTGTTAAAAGTTTTGAGTCGATATTATGAGTATGAGATAGTAATACTAGGTAAGGTATGGTGGTATTTTCAAGACTGCTCTTATAGAACGTAACTCCGAAGGGTAATTTGCATACTTAACCCATTGAAAACGACGACAAACATTTCTCGTCGTTATTAGTCCGTTTTACGACGGAACCCCGATCGGAGTGAGCCGCACCTCGTTTGCCTTTTTCGCAATGGATTTGTAAGAGGAAGGTTTCAAAAATGTATGGAGACCCGGCCAGGGCCTATGTAGAGTGTATTAAAAACTAGATTAAAAATATGTGGAACAGCGTTCAATTGTCCATTTTCTTTTTATTTGCTTTGTTGCGTGGTACAAAACAAGATTTTTTATAGAAAAAACTGCAACACAGCCAAATATTCATCATGGCGCTTAGGTATGTCACTTTGGTGACGTTTAGTTGACTTCTATGTCGCCCGCCATATTGCCATAGTGAATAACGGTGAAATCGACGAAAAATTTCAACTTTTGTACAAACAAATTATGCATGAAAACGAGTTATTAGTATTTTTCCCGGATTCAAGAAGTTTTTTCCTGATTTTTTGATATACTGTACATTTAATATACCTGGCCGGATATGATACATTTCCTTTAATTCCCAATTCATAAGTAAACACCAGAAGTAAGATTTGTTTCGCAGTACCTAAATGATATTTTAGGTGAAAAAATATTATTTGAGTTAGTTTTCTGGAAGTTTGCACAAAATGTAACTTTTTGTTGATTTCTAACCTTAAACTTCGATCATGTATGTCGCTGAAAATATGCGATTACTTTGGTGGGGGTCTGTTTGGGGGATAGACAGGACCGCCCTCTCCCTCTCCAAACACCCATAAACTCGTGGGTCCTGTAAATTTTTACCAAATTCATCATATTTTCATAACTATCATTTCTTGAAACAGCTGAATAGAGCTGTTGCACTGTCAAATGACGTTCAAATATTGAAAGCATTCTTTTTTATAATTTTGTTTCATCATCACCAGCCTATATACGTCCCACTGCTGGGCACAGGCCTTCCAACACAGGAGAAACACTTGAGGGGCTTGGGCTATAGCACCACCACGCTGGCCCAATGCGGGTTGGTGGGTTAAAGCGGTGGCCGTAACAACCGGGACCCACGGCTTAACGTGCCTTCCGAAGCACGGAGGAGGTCGAGATTATAAATTTTGATTGACCCATCCCGGGACCAACCATGGCGAAAGTTGCTTTGTTTTCGTAATCGAAACCAGAGCGGTCAAATCCTACGTTACCGAGCTCCTCGTTGCAGTACCTATACCATATCTGTTTGTATGAAACAGCTGAATTTATTCGCGATTTCAAATTTGCTTTCGTTTAGGAGAACGGTCCCCTCCACCTGGTATTTTAAATACTTACAAATTCCGCGAACTCTGTGACGTCATACACGTTGCCGTCAAACACAATGAACATCTTCCGGCCATCTTCACCGTCACACAACGACACTTCTGACCAGCTGTAATCCTTTTGCGGCTGGAAACACAGACATAGGGGAGAGTGGGGTAATTAAAATCGCAGGGTAACTTCAAACAAGGTCGCTTACATCCTGACAATAAGCGCTCATGCTTAGTGACAGGCAGCTTCAGATCTTTTTCCTTTTCTGTCACGGTGAAAACGTCCCCATTTTGTGTTACCCCGCGGTCTGCAGTACCCCACTCTCCTCTTCATAAAATTTAATTTCAAAATACAATTAGAAGAAAAACAAGTTACCGTCGCCTAAAGAAACCTGCAATAACAAGGAAAAAATCACTTGGTATTGCTGGTGCGTTGTCGTCCTGAGACTTTCTCTTTTTGGGGAACAATCTTATTACACTTAGGTAGTTAACTTAAAACTTATCAAAGACAACTGACATCTTCAGTCTTCCCGTGACCACGATCGCTGTAAAGTAATCGAAACGTCGGGTGAATAATAATAATGTAACATCTAATTAAACGCGAGTTAAATCCGGTAAATTGGTTTTATTTCAAATGTGTAGTGCTCGCGAAAATGTAAGACAATACAATCTTATTACAGATCTACCCATCGCTGGCTAGGCGACGGGCGTGTGTGGCGGGTCGCCCAGTGGTCATCCTGAGGCTAAATCCTGAATTGTAGGGTCGTCTGGGTAGGTACCACCGCCTTTCTTATTTCAGCCGTGAAACAGTTCCCTGTGTTTCGGATTGAAGGGAAAGGTAGCCAGTGTTATTACTGGGCATGCAAGGCATTTCATCTTAGGCCTTGGAATGACAACGCACCTGCAATATCAAGTGATTTTCCCTTGTTATTGCAGGTGTCTATAGGCGGCGGTAGCAGCTTACCATCAGGTGGGCCGTCAGCTTCTTTGTCATCTAGTTGTATAAAAAAAAATTAAGTAAGTCATAAACGCATATTTTTAATAATTTTAATAGCCTAACTGTTTTTAAACATTTATTATATTTTGAGGGTGATATACACGTAAACAGGAAAACAAATTGCAATCTGTCAATTTACAGTAGGGCAAAGAGCATGTAAGACTATATTTTATGCTGTTAGGCAAATTATTAACAGACTAAAAAGCGAATCAGACAACATGCTTTAAGGCAAATTACCCACAGGAAAATACACGACTATACATAAAGTACACGTGACAAAACACGATCGTGGCAAAATGCGATTATGGAAAATATCCTACCGATGAAAAATGCGTTCGAGGCATCCATCTACCAAATCTAAAATCTTAGCGCTTAGCTTTAGCTTACAATCTTTGGTGGCGAATAAACTACATACTATAAAAATGAATCATGCCTTTTGTATGCGAAAGCTATAGTTTTTATCTCAATGCTCTTCTTACTGCTTCTCATCAGGGATGGTGTTGAATAAATTATTTGTGATAAGAAAGCTAAAGAACTTACCCCTTGAGATTTGTCTGCATATCTTTGGAAATTCATGAATCCTGGCTGCTTGTGGTCGTCTCTCGTCAGCAGGGAAGAGACATCGACGTCTTCCAGCGCCGAAGTGAGAAAACATGATGCTGTGAACATTGAAACAATGTTTGCTCGGTAATTAAAATATATATAAACTAGAAAAAAATCACGTCCTGAGCCGGGGATCAAACCCGCGACCTTTCGCAATCCAGGCCACTGCTCTAACCATCTGAGCTACCCAGGACTTGGGATATCCCTGTGAAATTCTTCTAGTCTATCTGTATTTGCGTTATGAGCTAACGTCCACCCTACAATGTCGAAATGTTCTATTTCAACATCCGAAACGAGTATTTTTACAAAGATTCGAGTTTTTTTGTAGGTTAGTTATATTATATTTAAATTACTAAATATTTTTTCCAACATTTATAATAATGTTAAAATCAAAATTAAGAATAGTTTGCTTGTCAAATTCTGGTCCGGTTTTTGACTATACGTAGCCATATTAGTCGTATTAGTGTTTCGGTTTGGTTGAGAGCTTTGGTTGAAGAGTTCAGTGACTCCACTGAACTCTTCAACGAATTAGTTTACTGTGTCTCTAAAAAAAAAGTGTGCAAAGATACTTTATTTAGCACTCCATTGTACCATTTTTTCTCCCTTTTTAAAGTAAGGAAAGTATACTTATTAATAAGATAAATGAGAGTTGGACTTAAGAATAGGACTATCTCGGATTTTTTTCATATAATGTTGGTGACGACAATACCACATCAAATTAGAACTCGACGACAGACAACCTGATCAGGGTCGCAGGGAGCTGTTGGATTTGAGTAGACCACTATCACCTATATCTCATATTAACTTACTGGTATAATTGATAGCAGTATGTACACATCTTGTTAGCTAAAAGCAACTCTCGGTGCAGGTATTAAACACTATGACATCACTGTATCGTAAGGAAACAACATATTTGCTCGCATGTTTGACCAGATCTAGACAATACCTTTCATTTGTGGCAACAATCTCCCTAGCGTTGGTCATAAAGAAAGGGATATGTGTACACTGGGAGCAAGTAATTCGGACCAGGATTCAGGCCATTCGGAAGTCACAAATGGCTCGCCAACTCTCCAATTCCGCTCGTGAATGTTGAAATCCGCGCAGATTCCAAACGATTGAAACACCATCGTGCCACACCATTGGAGTGCGAGCCAAATGGCACGCTCATGAATGTAATCTTTAAAAGTAAAGATGTGAGCGACGGTAGATCATGACGTCAAATACAGACTATCGTACATTAAACGTACCCCTAAATTGGAATAAGAGTCTTATAACAACGGGCCTATGTCCTTATAACCAAATGGATACCCTAATATCCACAAATTTCAAATTGTTTCGCTTGATCTGCAGAAATAATGCGGAATTGGTAAAATTGGGTTACAGGAGCTTACACAACATGGTCCGCGTCCATTCGAAAGAAATTTGAAGGAATTAATTTTTTATTTCGATTATTATGGCAAATAAATAATATTCTTTGTTTCTTTCTTTCTCAGTATTGTTATTGTATCGACGTGTGACGTCGAAGGAGACTGGCAGTGGTCATCTTCGTGCGACGGTATAGGCGGATGTCGTCCTTTTAAGGCGACCGCAACACCGTCGAGTCTTTCTGCAGTAGGGTTCATTTGTAGAGCTTCCCTTTAGCGACAAAAAAAAATTACAATTGTGCCATTAATAATGAAAATTTAAAAATGGAGTGCATTTATCAAACTCACTCAGTTTCAAGCATTCTGTCTGTCATACTTGACGGAGTATAGAGTTGTAAATCAAGTAGGTATTAAAAATGACGCAAGTGCAGGCCTCCCACTAACCTAGGGAGTAAGATAAATGTCATTTTAAGGAATGTATGCCAGGCTGGCCCAATCCCATGGCTTTGAAAAGCAAGATTTGAATCAATCGAATGTAATCCTTTTCACAACCATATGTACCGCCTTCGTTTTCCAAGTAACGTTGTTTTATAGAAGATTGAACCATTAACAGTGGCCGGGCTCGTCTGACATTTTCAGCCCGGCCCCTTCCATACCAAGATTTACAACGCGAAGTGAAAATGTGTAGCTACAGAACTAATGTACTTCATAAAATACGGATATGCACGCCTTAATTCGAGGAGCTCGATGGCGTATTGGTTTGAGCGCCCTGGTTTCGCCATGGTCGGGGATGGGTCAATCAAAGTTTGTTATCTCGAGGCCCTTCTTAAGGCACGTTAAGCCGTTGGTCCCGGTTATTCCTGCAACCGCTTAAACCCACCAACCCAACCAACAAACACCACCAACAAAGGGCCAGCGTGGTGGTGTTATGGCCCAAACTCCTCATGTGTTTCTCCCATGTAGGAAGGCCTGTGCCCAGCAGGGGGACGTATATAGGCTGGTGATGATGATGATGATGATGACGTCTTAATTTAAACTACAATGCAATTTCTTAGGAAATATTAAAGTAATTGGTGCCGGGCTGAAATTATTTAAAACTTTTATAAAAACAGCGCTATTTTTAAAATTAAGACGGTCCATTTAATAGATGCACTTATCATTCTTATTTTGTCCCGCTATGTCCCAGCGCTTACCACCAAGTGCGGAGGCGATCTTCATTCAATCTGTACAGTCAACAGGCCTGTTTGAGCATCTCGGGGCGCGTTAATATTGTGTCTGTCTGTAGATACACGCTGCTCTGTTATAACAGCCGATTAAATGGTTCTTGAGTGCGTCGGTTTTTTATTTTTACCTGTGGGGTAACTTTTAAGAGAGAAAGAAACCTTAAAAAAACCCTTACGCCCGTAAGGGTTTTTTTTATTTGAATTTTGAACTCCCAAATGGGGTAGGGACAAACTTAGGCACTTACAGGAGAATTAATATCATTATTTTAGCCGAAAGACGTCTGAAGACTGCTGGACAAAAGACTCCCCTAATTTCTACGACAGAGATTACAGGAGATCGCCACGAAATAATAGTACATTATGGTACAAGTGTGTAATGTTGGTGATTACCGCTGAGGCGCATTGAGGCCCGAGCCGTTAGGCGAGGGTCTTAAGGAGCCGAGGATGGTAATAATCAATACACACGTGTATCATACAACGTTTTTCAACACACTTCTGAATAAAATAATACTTAATAATTAATATATATATAATTTTATTATTAGTAGATAAAAAGTTTATTTAAAGAAAAAATTAGTAAATGTGCAGTTAGTAAAATTATAATTAACTATTTTTGATGATATAGCGGTCTCATCAGATAGATTATTTACTGAAATACTTTCATGTTCTATTGTTATTTGTGATGGTTCATTATTCGTGTAGGTAGGTGAAATCCAATCATTGGATGTACTTGGTATTTCGCTAGTAGGATGCGTCTCAGAATCAAGTTTAATTCTTTTTGTGATTTTCGCACAAATTTCCTTCTTGTTTTGTATGGAATCTTCTACGTATGATTCTGCTACATTGCTAGATCGCCACCCGCCATGTCGCTTTAAAGTCATTATATCAGCTCCTGAATTTGCCAGCAATGTAGCTGAAGTTCTTCTGAAACTATGTCCAGTGTAGCTCTCAGCATCTACTAAACCCAAAAACTTAGCGATTTCTTTAGGCATATAACCAAATTTGTTTATACCTATAGGCTGACAGGTACATTTACCATTCTGGTAATTTAGAAAGAAACGGTCATTTTATGTTTTTGGTGAACGCAAACTTTCATACTTCTTAACAATATCATAGAATGGACCGTGTATGGTGAATGACCTAGGTATTTTATTTTTCGTGATAGGTATCTTCACTAAAAGCATCTGGCCATGGTTTTCTATATCTTTTACAGTTATATTTGTTAATTCTTGTATCCTACAGGCACCAGTTACACCAAATATTAAAGCAACCTGAAACAAAAGAAACAATAATTAAAGTCAACAAGCTGCTATTAAATATTTAATTAAAATTAATTTAACTAACCTTTGTAGCCAAATATTGGTTATCTGGAGCATCTTTAATAAATTTTTCAATATCGTCAGATGATAAAACCTTTGATTTTTTGCTTCTAAATCCATCAGATAGTCTCTTTAGATAAGCTGACAAATTCGAGTATGTTTTTAAGTCCACTCCATTCTTTGTTCGGACTGTACTTTTTAACATTGAGTAAATACACCACAAAGAGCTAGGTTTGTACTTAGAAGATAATTCTTTAAAGTACGCCATGAACACATTTTCTGAAAAAGACTGCGTATTCTTGTTGTTCTGCCATTGTATGAAATTTTGGTACGCTAATAGATATTTTTCCTTTGAGTTTTCTGGTAGTAAACTTTCCATAACGTTCTGGGCTTCACATCTTATATCGGGCGGTGTACAACATAAATCATTTTCTTCATAAATTGTATTTGCAGACATCTTAATTAATAACTAACTAAATAACTTCAAAAGAGAAAACGAGACGAGTTGTGAAAAATGTTTCGTAATGGCGGGAAAAATTAATCAGTTTTCCTATGCGCGCGCATCGGCCATAGACTAATAAATTTCGTAATGGCGGGAAAAATTAATTAGTTTTCCTATGCGCGCGCATCGGCCATAGACTAAAAAATGAGGTTTCTTTTTTTTGGGCTTTTCGCGGATAGCTTTTTAGCGCAAATGTAAGCGTAACTCAACCAATAATATTAAAGAAAGAAAGAAAGAAAGAAAAATATTTTTATTTGACATGCACATAACAAACAACAACAAGAAGCTTAAACAATAAAAAAAAAATAGACAAATACAAACAGTTTATACTTAACAATAAGTGCAGTCAACAAGGCCCTATCTCAGCATAAAACTTTTGCGACATTATAAAAAACGTCGCAGAAGCGCTGTTATTATGATAGGGCCTTGGGCGTGACTTTGGATTTGAAACTACATATACTTACACATATACATAAATACAAAAAAATACATATACTTACACATATACATATAGATAAGTGACATAAACTCAATCACATCAGACATGGCTGTATGGGCATTAGTTCCTTTTGCCTTCCCATTACAGGGAGATTTAACAACAAAAAAAGAAAAAAATATATATTGGCAATTTTAATTATTAAAAAAAAACTATTACTCACTAGTGAATAATAGTAATGAAAAAGTCACAGTTTGATTATAGGTGTCATTATGTGCCTAATTGCCATGGGATTAGAGCCACTTTATGAGGAAGTGTGTTGAAAACATTATTATATTCTTAATTTTTAACTTCAACATTATTAGAAATGTTTGGAAAATTACTTAGTAATAAAAATATATCTAAACTAGAAAAAAATCACGTCCTGAGGCGTTTTTATCTTTGATATGACATCATTATTGCTATATATTTTTTTTTTTTGTAAAATTTGACAATTTATTTTTACGAATTCCATGTAGGTTTGTTTGTTTTATTTAACCTTGTGTTGTTGTTTGTTTAACCTTGTTTTTGCAATGACAATTATGTGAAAATGAAATTAATAAATCTACTATCATTAAATTTATTTTAAAATGTTAACAAATGTGTGAATATATTTCAAAAAGATTTTTTTAAAAATTTTAAACAAAAATTAAAACCGACTTCAAAAAACTGAAAAGGATAAAATAATTAAATTTAAGTAGGTATTCATCCCCTAGAAACATATTTTTGGAGTCGGTGCTTTACTTTCTATTGTTTTTGGAAACCACTTAGCACCATCTCCAAAAATATGTTTCTAGGGGATGAATACCTACTTAAATTTAATTATTTTATCCTTTTCAGTTTTTTGAAGTCGGTTTTAATTTTTGTTTAAAATTTTTTTTTCACAATTTTTAGTGATAACTTTCTACGGTCGAAGCTAGATGGGTGACCGTCAACTTATATTGTTTCCTACTGTCGTATCGTTTCACTAAAAAGTCATTGGAAAAGTAAAAATTCGCAATTTCGCTTATGTAGACGATTTCATAATTTCAGTTTTTTTTTAATTTAAAACCAAAGTACCCAACTGTTTTTGAAAAAAATTTTTATGGGACCAAATGGCAGCTATTCCGCATCGAACAAAAAAAAAATCACGTAAATCGGATCAGTAATCTCGGCGTAATCGGTGTACATACATAGAAAAAAAAAAACATACCGGCCGAATTGAGAACCTCCTCGTTTTTGAAGTCGGTTAAAAAGTAAATCACTAATAATCATGTCCTCGGACGGGGTCAGAACCTACGACTTCTCACATTCCGGGTGACTGCGTTAACCATCTGAGCTACCGAGGACTTAGGATGACCCGGTAAATCTCCTCTAGTCATTCGTCCACCTGAATTTGCGTTAAAAGCTTTTGAAAAAATTATATCTACATTGCGAGGTACCGAGTATCTCGGTAGTTCAACTTTTGGAACCGGTGTAAATTTAGACATGATAGACAGATTTACAATAAGACATTGTGAGACCATTTCTTAAATAGATATACATAATTTGTGATTTTTGACGATTCGAAAGAGCTTCTTAGGAGCCTACTTGAATAAATTCATTTTTGATTTTGAGGGTATTCATTAGCCTGACAGTTTACGTTGACATAAATTATAAAAAGACCTTTAAACCTATAACCAAAACAATAAACGGTGTAATCGGTTTTCTATATACTTAGGTAAAACATTAAATCTTTACAATACATTTCCCTCAACAATAGTTTCGTATAACATTAATTGCATTAAGCTTTACCGCCCATGAACTGCCGAACTCGCGTATTTGTAAATTGGCGTAGTCATTTAGCAATATTTGCACTATGCATTTATACCCCGAGGAGTGTCGTTCGGTTCATTTAGAATTATTGGGTTTTTATTACAACTAGCCTGTGAGGCGTCGTTAGATTGTACAGAGGACAAAACATTGTCGGTGACACTGGTGCTGATTGCAACCATTAATATTATAGGCAAAAAAAATTTGCTGTGGTGGGTTTTAAGTTACATTTTTAGGTAACTAAACTCCTAAGAGTCCTATATATTAGGTTATCCCAAGTTCTTGGTAGCTGAGATGATTAGAGCAGTCACCCGGATTGTTAAAGGTCACGGTTTCGTTTCCCGCCCCAGGACCTGAAATTTATAGTTTAAATATTTTCTATGTAAACT
Source organism: Nymphula nitidulata (assembly GCA_947347705.1). Taxonomy (NCBI): domain Eukaryota; kingdom Metazoa; phylum Arthropoda; class Insecta; order Lepidoptera; family Crambidae; genus Nymphula; species Nymphula nitidulata. Next base: position 18,113,235 of record OX374636.1, read on the forward strand.
CAAGTAACGTAAAATTATCTTTAATTGACTTCATGGAGATTTATGCTCTGATTAGTTATATCAATGTAACTATTTAGACTACTAATCTCCGACTGTTTTTTTATACTACAAAGGCAAACAAGCGCACAGTCCGGCTGATGGTAAGCTCGTAGCAACTTGGGCACTACTCATGCGTTGTTATCGTAGCCTCTAGACGCTCGTAGCACCTTGGGCACTACTCACGCGTTGTTATCGTAGCCTATAGAGTCTAGACGCTCGTAGCACCTTGGGCACTAATCACGCGTTGTTATCGTAGCCTCTAGACGCTCGTAGCACCTTGGGCACTACTCACGCGTTGTTATCGTAGCCTATAGAGTCTAGACGCTCGTAGCACCTTGGGCACTACTCACGCGTTGTTATCGTAGCCTATAGAGTCTATACGCTCGTAGCACCTTGGGTACTACTCACGCGTTGTTATCGTAGCCTCTAGACGCTCGTAGCACCTTGGGTACTACTCACGCGTTGTTATCGTAGCCTATAGAGTCTAGACGCTCGTAGCACCTGGGTACTACTCACGCGTTGTTATCGTAGCCTATAGAGTCTAGACACTCGTAGCACCTTGGGCACTACTCACGCGTTGTTATCGTAGCCTATAGAGTCTAGACGCTCGTAGCACCTTGGGTACTACTCACGCGTTGTTATCGTAGCCTCTAGACGCTCGTAGCACCTTGGGTACTACTCACGCGTTGTTATCGTAGCCTATAGAGCCTAGACGCTCGTAGCACCTTGGGCACTACTCACGCATTGTTATCGTAGCCTATAGAGTCTAGACGCTCGTAGCACCTTGAGTTCTATTCACGCGTTGTTATCGTAGCCTATAGAGTCTAGACGCTCGTAGCACCTTGGGTACTACTCACGCGTTGTTATCGTAGCCTCTAGACGCTCGTAGCATGCTGCCTGCACTATATAATCAACCCGCCGCTACCCACACTAAATGAAAACCCAAACCAAAATTAAGTATCACTAAGAGCTTAGATATGATCAAGAGATATAGATATGACCAATTTTGTGACTGGTGAATATCACAGGTCATTCAACTGTCGGGATTCAAACCCGCGATCTCTAATTTAGTAAACAGGGGTATTAACCCCTCGACTAGATGACTGGCAACATTGACACAGATAACAACACAACCACAATCCTCGGAATACAAAATCTTCGAAATAAGTATTATATATTCCTCTATACAATTATACAAACAGGATGTACAACATCATCCCTCGGGAACACTTAACTTTATAGTTAAGCAGTAACTGAGTTTATAGCCTGAAGTTAACTGCTAACAATTGATCTTTATGGCGAACGCTTAATAAATAAAATAAAACTGCTGACGTATTGAACTGAAATGTAAGGAATATGGAAAAACGATAGTGTTGTTTTATATATAACTGCCTTAGGTAGCATTATGTTTTACGGCGGGACTTACAAACATATACTTAACTCACGAAGCGGTCATCATATATCCGTCGTTCAATTTAACAAGATGCGTTAAATTGTATGAGAGAAATAATACAATTCATAATACGATTCCCGCCTGGAGCATGTAATCTTGTCATAAGCATATAAGCAATAAAAATCCCTGAATAAATAAGACAAAAAATCATTAAAACCGACTTTAAAACGCTAAACTAGAAAAATAATATAATTTGATTAGGTACTTGTCACATAAAATATATATTTTTTGGAGGTTGTGCTTCATTTTCTTTTGTTACTGGAAACAAATTAGCACCAATTCCATAAAAATATTCTCATATAGTGTTTTGTGTGACCGACAGCATACCTATATTCTTTTTAAGAATCATATCGTACCACTAAAAAGTTCATCATCATCATCATCATCAGCCTATATACGTCCCACTGCTGGGCACAGGCCTTCCTACATGGGAGAAACACATGAGGAGCTTGGGCCATAACACCACCACGCTGGCCCAATGCGGGTTGGTGGGTTAAAGCGGTTGCAGTAACAACCGGGACCAACGGCTTAACGTGCCTTCCGAAGCACGGAGGAGCTCGAGATTATAAATTTGATTGACCCAACCCAGGACCGACCATGGCGAAAGTTGCTTTGTTTTCGTTATCGAACCCAGAGCGTTCAAACCACTACGCCACCGAGCTCCTCCACTAAAAAGTTACAGGAAAGTAAAAATCTGCAAATTCATATAAATTGACTGCCAAATTATTCCTCAATTATTATTATTAATTATCACTTAATTATTCCAGTGATTATAATTTAAGAACTATATTACCGAATCGATTACATTTCTATAGGACCAATCTGAGAGCATAAACTTCCAGATAGTCCTTGGTCTTTCAACAGAAAATACAATCAGCCGACTTGATGACTTTCTCTATTTTTTTTGAAGTCGGTTAATAAAAGATTTTATCACATACATAACACGTAAAACCGGTTATTAAGTTTAGAATTAACTTCAAACGCTGTTAACTTACTCCAAAATTCATTATTAATAATAATATACGGATTTCAAAACTTCGCCCAACTTTCAAATGACAATTGTTTTAAATGGCGCAGTAGTAGTGACAATAATAACTTTCAGATTAATTATCTTTTGTTAAATTTGCATTACTTGAGTCAAAATGGCGTTACTACAAGTATTAATTTGGTTCTCCCATCACACTATTCAATGTACACAAACGTTCAGATCAAACTAAACACTTTCACATGCTTTCACATTAAAATTTGTTGCTGCCGTCAATTTTTAATAAAAGTATTTTCCCAACGTCTAGGTATATTCTCTATTTCGGCAGTAAAACAGTTCGCCGTGTTCCGGATTAAAAGGAAAGGTAGCCAGTGTAATGACTGGGCTTGTAAGGCATTTCACCTTAGGCCTCAGGATGACAACGTACTTGCAATACCATTTATTTTTATATTTCTTATTGCAGATAGGCGACGGCAGCCACTTACCACCAGATGCGCCGTCACTTGCTTGTCGTTTAGTTGTGCAAAATACTAACGTGTCACACCTAATGTGAGGCCGTCTGTACATATTTAATTATTCAATTCTCAGTCAAAAAGGGAGTGTTAAGCAAAGAACCGAAGAACCGAACCCACGACCTGTCACAATCCGAGTGACTGCTCTGGTCACTGAGCCACCGAGAACTTGGGATTCTTCTAGTCGTTTTGTTTATGCGTTTTAATCCAGTTACTGACGTCTACATTCAATTACATTATACATTCAATTAAAATGTGTTACCTATATATTTTGGACAGGCCTTTAACGGACGTAGTCAAAATTTTTATTTTTGTATTCTATTCTTATTTTGATAACTAAACAAGAATAAAACAATTCCACCGTGATAGGCGCTGGTTTGACTGCCACCGTAATAGGACTGTTTAGGTTACATTCTTAATTTTATTTCAACATTATTATAAATGTGTGTAACGTGTCTGTATATGTGTGATATATTTCTATGTTTACGTTAGTTTATAAAAGTTCACCTTCGAGAGTTCGTGATAGTAAAATATAAAAAATAAATATATGTAGGTAACTATGTACTCCATGCCTTCAGTTAAGTAATACTGACATTTATCGGAACCCTTAAACTGGAAAGTACTTACATACCACACAAACAACATATCAGACGCAATAAATACAAATAGAACCGAAGGTGCTACAAGCGTCTATAGGCTACGGTTATAACGCGTGAGTAGTGTCTTAGGTGCTACGAGCGTCTATAGGCTACGGGAACTACGCGTGAGTAGTGTCTTAGGTGCTACGAGTGTCTATAGGCTACGGGAACTAGGCGTGAGTAGTGTCTTAGGTGCTACGAGTGTCTACAGGCTACGGGAACTACGCGTGAGTAGTGTCTTAGGTGCTACGAGTGTCTACAGGCTACGGGAACTATGCGTGAGTAGTGTCTTAGGTGCTACGAGTGTCTACGGGCTACGGGAACTACGCGTGAGTAGTGTCTTAGGTGCTACGAGCGTCTATAGGCTACGGGAACTACGCGTGAGTAGTGTCTTAGGTGCTACGAGTGTCTATAGGCTACGGGAACTAGGCGTGAGTAGTGTCTTAGGTGCTACGAGTGTCTACAGGCTACGGGAACTACGCGTGAGTAGTGTCTTAGGTGCTACGAGTGTCTACAGGCTACGGGAACTATGCGTGAGTAGTGTCTTAGGTGCTACGAGTGTCTACGGGCTACGGGAACTACGCGTGAGTAGTGTCTTAGGTGCTACGAGCGTCTATAGGCTACGGGAACTACGCGTGAGTAGTGTCTTAGGTGCTACGAGTGTCTATAGGCTACGGGAACTAGGCGTGAGTAGTGTCTTAGATGCTACGAGTGTCTACAGGCTACGGGAACTACGCGTGAGTAGTGTCTTAGGTGCTACGAGTGTCTACAGGCTACGGGAACTACGCGTGAATAGTGTCTTAGGTGCTACGAGCGTCTATAAGCTACGGAAACTAGGCGTGAGTAGTGTCTTAGGTGCTACGAGCGTCTATAGGCTACGGGAACTACGCGTGAGTAGGGCATAAGGTGCTACGAGCGTTTAAAGGCTACGGCAACCGCTTACCTGAAGCGGGCTGTATTCCCACACACGAACTTAATCAACGTCAATTCAAGAATTCGTAAGTTCGACCTTTAAGCATTCATATGATTGGGGTATTAGGAGAGTTTCTATGATGCCACACGTGACGTCATCGAGTTTTCTATCAAAAGTAGGAGGGGTTTGAAGAGTCTTGCGCGGGAAAACTCCGCCCCTCGGCTGTTCGGTAGCCACTAGTATATAAGGCTTCGACGGACTGAAGCCTCTCAGTGACGCTTCGGGAACGACGTAGAAACCTTGTCGGTTGTTCTCCTAAAGTTTACGTCGAACAACATCACGGTAAGTAAATATTCTTGAATAAGAAATTATCGATGATACTTTATTCTATGACATGAAAAATACATACACACTTTAATATGACTGAACACAATAATTTACGAACCAAAACTGAATGTAACTATTGTTTAAAATAATCTAAAACTACTTTAAAAGAAGCGGAATTACTTATAAATGATATTATGTAAAGAAATGGGTACAAAAAGACGTAATTTAAATCAGCTTGAATAAGTTCAAGTTCATATATTTATAACAAAATACATTGTGTTGAATTTTTTGTTACACCGCCGAGTAACCAATAGTCTAATTTACACTAAATAATTGCATAAATAATGTTCATTATATTCTATGTCAATTGCTTTTTCATGAAAACGTCTCATTGAAAAACTCATCATTAGAATAAAAGCACTTTCCCAACAAGTACTTATCTAAATTTGTGGTTAAACTCTATACTATTTAGCTCAATAGGCAACCTATTGAAAACCCTGACTGATTGATATTTAGAGCCAAGCTTAACCAAATCAATTCTAGGAATTACATTCTGAGCAAAGTCTTTTCTCCTGGTACCTTCTGAAATAATTTAAGTCGTCCAATGTATTTAAGCTGAGCCAAGTTAAGTTACACATAACGACATATTGAAAATTTTAAACACACTTTATTTGTTTGATAATAGTTTTTAATTTTATGACGTCTCATAAAATATTTGAAGGCCAAAGAGGCTCGCAGTGACTCAACTGTTATACACGTCTGATACATAATGCTTTATCTGTGGTTATTATATAGGTTTCGACGTTTTTTATAGTGAAATAAAAATTCTGAGCTTTAACTTATATGCAGGGCCATAAAATGCAACGATTTGGTGACGATATATATATTTATTGTTATTTGGTTACCGAATTGTTTTAAATCTAAAGTTGCTTGTTACTGTGTTAAACATTTAAACCAAATATTACTTAGGTAGTACTCATGATATCGGTAACATATACAAACAACAGTAAAGATAGGAAAAATAGATAGAACCATTTTTAAAGAAGAAGGAAATATTGTGGGCACATTTAATTTTTATAACGGATGAAAAAGTTTTTGAGAATGCTTGTCTAATTATCATAACTACCAAAAATAATCTTCGTGAACACGTAGATATTACTTAAAAGCTTATTATTAAAAAGACTGCTAAGTTATGTGTTTTGTATAGAAGTTATGTGACTTTTATTTAGAAGCAGTATTTGATATAAAAGTGCGTGAGATCTTCTGATGTGAGCCTATCTTTTTCTTTATTTTTTTCAAGTGTCTTTATCGAATGTATTTAAACATAAGTAAACTTAACTTTATATAAAACTTGAACTAGATTCAGATTTATTAGGTATTTTTGTTGTTTTTTTTATAACATACTGAAAATCAAAATTGTATAATTACACAGAAAGAGCGAGGCTCTCCCAATACAAGTATCTTCGGATTACTTTCTGGGAAGCCCCGGAAACATAATTGTAAAAGATTTACTGAAATAAAACACATCTTCGATAGTGTAATGCTATAAGCGTGAAAAGCAACAATTCCATACCTAGTGATACGAAATGGCTCCGAGAGAAGTCCTTTTATGCCGTTAAGGAGCTATTTGAATATAAGGATCAATTTTGATTATGTAAAATCAAAATTTATTGACTGGCAATCATTTAGTTGTCAGTAACGGCATCAAATTGTGTATATTTTTAAATTTGCATGCCAACTCTGGTGAAATGTGCAAAACCTGTAATATAACATTGCCTCACAGCAAACAACATATTGTATCATTGTAGTGTTAGATTAAATTTTATGAAACAGTGCTGATACTTCTGATGGATGAAGTGAAGAGAAATCTATTTTCGCTGTGAAGATGAGAGAAGTCGGAAGGAGGTACATTTGACTGACTGACTCAGGAACTTGAGTGCTCAAAGATATCATCATCACCAGCCTATATACGTCACACTTGCCTTCCTACATGGAGAAACACATGAGGAGTTGGTCCATGGCGAAAGTTGCTTTGTTTTTCGTATCGAAACCAGAGCGTTCAAACCAATACGCCACCGAGCTCCTCCTCAAAGATCTCTTGTAATCATATTTGAGGCAGATAAAATATATTATTATTACTTGAAAGTCCTAGGTAGCTCACCAGGTCGTGAAAGACCGTGGAATCGAGTCCTATCCTTGGGCATAAGTGTCTAGACCATAAAAACAGAAAATTAAATATCTTACAAACTTGTGTCGGGAATCTAATGCTTGACGGGTTAATTAATTACGGGTTAAAGCACTAGTTCCTCTTCAGTTGTTAAATGGTTCGGTATACACTCAGAAGTATAAACAAAGTGTACTTAGCCTATATACCACGAAAACACTCCGCTTATTTAATTTTAACCAGAAAGCTATAACTTTGTAAAGATAGATAGATAGATAGAAATTCTTTATTTTGCACATTTACATAAGCATCACAGAGATAAAACAAACACAATATGCCAAAATGGGCGGTCTTATCGCTAGAAGCGGTCTCTACCCGACAACCTTGTGGTAGGGAGTTTACTTACTTAACAATAATGAAAGGTACGAAAAAGTGGAAAATAGTGAAAATTAATTTAAAATTATACATATACATAAATAAATATATATTAAATAGTAATAATAATAATACATAAAGCTACTGTCGAACTATTATTTGGGTTGTGCTCGGTGGCGTAGTGCTGTGAGCGCTCTGGTTTCGATTACGAAAACAAAGCAACTTTCGTAATTGTCGATCCCGGGATGGGTCAACCAAAATTTCTAATCTTCGGAAGGTACGTGAAGCAGTTGGTCCCGGTTGTTACTGCAACCGCTTTAGCCCACCAACCCCCATTGGGCCAGCGTGGTGGTGTTGTGGCCCAAGCTCCTCATGTGCTTCTCCCATATAGGAGGGCCAGTGCCTAGCAGTGCGACGTATATAGGCTAATGACAAATAGATTTTTCAACTGTCATAGAGACATCCAGAGGTATAACGCCGCTTGACATAATACGTGAACTTTCAAAATTTGAAAGTGATTTTAACTAAATATTGTCATCAACCGTCAATGATATGCAAATAATTAATAAGCACTTTGGTGTTGAATAAGACTGAAACAAAGAATATACAGGATGGTGCGATCAATACAACGATAAATCAAAACAAGGGCTATATTATTTCGTAGAAATGGTTAACCACTTTAAACCATAATAATAATGTTCATTTCACAATTTTATGACATTATTATGAAATAATGCAGCCAATATTATATTGTTTCATACAAATGTCATGAAATTATCATTTGAATAAGATGTTTTTGAAAGTGGCAATCCATTTCTATGAACTATTATATCGCATGTTTTAATTTACTGTCGTATTGACGCCACCACCCTGTATACACTAAAGCGTACCCGAATCGAACAGAAAAATGTTTTTAAATACTAAAAGAAACTCAACTAAATGATCGATAGATTTTCTTGAGTTTTCATGCGATTTAACAGTCTTAGCAAAGAGTATGAAACAATTTACTTTTATTTAGTGCACTCGATTTGCGTACTTAAAGCGCTATACATAAAATTCACAATAAGGGCTAATATCAAATCCCTCGTCTTGTCGCGTCTTGATCTATGAAAATCATTTTGATTTAAAATAATATTAAAAACCTCACGGCATTCAAAAGTTTGGTAGATATAAGAATAAAATTACATGAGCGATTTTAGCTCATGTCACTGTCAATATTTCCCATGAAACGACGATATCTGGCGTTGGACATTGTTGTTGTTATATATCAAACAACGAAGGTTTTTTTAAACGTCGATGGGCGTGCAAGATCGCGTAAGAGAAGTTTGCAATACCGCGTATTTACAAATGTCGCCAAATTGAAATATCGCGGCAGCGGGTTCTTAGCGCTGATTTGCTTATACTAGATTCTCATTAAACAACACCCAGAGAAATGCCAAACAAATTCAGTCAAAGAAATGAGTAGAAATATCCAAGATATTATCTTTTTTCTTGCTCCTGTAAAATGGAGAAAACGAACGAACATTTTTAAATTTCGAATCGCAATCGTATCGTTCACGATGGCGATTCGAAATTTAAGTGTTCGTGCTAGAGGTATAAACGATGCGATTCTAATCGAAATTTAAAAATGTACGTGCTAGGGGTACTGGTTATATAGATTGGGTATTTCTTGTTAAGTTTTTTTATACGGCAAGATGGCAAAAAAGATACTCACACATTGGCAGCGTAGAAGAGAAACTCGCCCGCTCTCAAGATAGACCCTTCCATAATTTAAGCCGCACGGCTTTTCAAACAAAACTTCAAGTCGATCATATTGGAAACGAACAAACCGATTCTAATAAGACTTTACATGCTTATGCAAGTGACGCAGTAATTAGTTATCAAAGAATTCTTGGAAAAACAGTATTATAATTGTGTAAGAGCAACTATAAGCTTTTCATACAAAGCAACAATCTTAATTACCGTAGGAACACAAATTGTAAATTAGTGTTATTTAGCTGTGATCTTTTGTAAGGTGGTGCTACCCAAATCTCTCTTCTTAGTTAGTGTAAGATCAGTAAAGTCTGTTTAAGTAGTAACCTTTTATAGTTTTGTGAGGAAAAAACGTAGGCGCGGCTTATTTGTTTAATTTATTACACAAGATAATTACATTATTCAAATACAACGGACAGTATGCACAAAGGATCTGCTTATTTCGTAACGAAATTTCAAAAGGAAAAATAGAAACGCAGATTGTGTGAACGAGATGTAAAGATACAAAAAATACACATATTAAAATACAAAAATCTTCTTAATTTTGATTTTAACATTATTATAAATGTCTGAAAAAATTATTTACTAATTAAAATTATATCTAAACTAGAAAAAAATTCACGTCCTGAGCCGGGGATCGAACCCGCGACCTTACGCAATCCGGGCGACTGCTCTAGCCATCTGAGCTACCCAGGACTTGGAATATCCCTGTGAAATTCTTTTAGTCTATCTGTATTTGCGTTATGAGCTAACGTCTACCGTACAATATCAAAAATCTTTCTTCTAGCACAAATCTTTATTATTTGCACAAAAATATAGCATTATTGATGGTTGAGCCCTTCTTTTAAGTAACTATATAATATTATAATACTTGTAATACCTTCACAACAAAAATTCTTTATCATAAAGCAACATTTTTAAAAAATATATTTTAGAACATTATAAAATGAAAATTTATTCCGAATTATTTTGCTTAACATTCAGCTGCAACCCAAATTGATTTATAGCACCTCCCTAATAGTGATCACTTTACAAAAGCAGCTTAGGTATCTTTTACAAAAACCCTTATTTCAGATGCTAGTTAAAGCAGAAAAAGCATGGTGTCATTTCACTGCCATTCGTCAGTGAAAAGTGACTTGGTTAAGTGGAATTATGTAATTCGATACTTGATTCATTAGACAAGCGTCTTGTAACTGTGAAGCCTCTAGCATTAATTTATTAATTCTTCGTTTTTTATAAAGCGGAACATTGTTAGAATAATTTGGGAGCGAATGAAATTGAGCATCACTGTCGCTTTGTTACTAGAAATGAGTGAAATATTTTGATATTAAGATAATTTTATGTGAACGTCTTTTTACGGTAAATTCTGCTATTTTTGCCCACGTCAATTGTTTTATTTTGTATTGTAGGTAAAAACCTATTGATGAAGCCATATGTTCATTTTTAAAGCCGTATAATCGCTATTGTATTTACGTTTTATAAATATCTACATTTCAATATTCCCTCCTGTCTTAACCAATCGAAATTAAAAAGCTATTCATTTAAATGAACTGAACACTAAGTACTTTTAAATTGTCGTATTTCAACCCTACCATGAGTATTAATTGTGTGTTAGGACAACTACAAATTTTATGCCAGTATATTAAAGGTATTACAGTCATTATTTTTAATATATTTTCTGTGACCAATTTGGTTTAGTATCATCCAAACATTTTCCCTGTTATTGTAGTTTTAAATTTGTTAACATCGACTGGAAGTTTGTTATAAAATACGTAAGGATACAGTGCACCATAAATGAATTGTTTATTCTGTGTATTTCGAAAAGAGGCTAAGAAATAAAGTTTATAGTTAATCAGATTTTTATAGTAGAAAACTAGTAACAAGGTTGGAGGTTGATATAACATTAAATTATTATTCCAGTTAACACATAAATAAAATAAAAAAATATGTCCTGGAGGTAAACTCAGCGACCTTTAGCAGCGGAGGACTGCTATGACCTATGAATTTTTAATATGCTGAACCAAAGGATATCTTCTGGTCTATCTGTCTTTGCGTGATAAGCTCATGTCTACCTTTCCAATGTCGAAATACTTAAATAATATTTTAATTTATAATTTCCAATTCTACTGTCTCTTGCTCCGTACCCTTTTCATGTTTATACAATTTAGTTTTTGTAAGTCTATTTTTGTGACGCTCATTAAGAAAGAAAGAAATAATAATAACAATATTCATACAATAATGATAATAAATTGTATATAAATACTATAAATGTACTAAATAAACATATAAACATCTATGACTCGTAAGCAAATGCTCGTACTCATCATACAAACATTTGCTTCTACCGGGATTCGAACCCGGGAACTCTTGACCGAGTAGGCTGTATAGCAAGGGGTACAGACCGCTCTCCCAGCCGGTTGTCAAAAAAATATTAAATACATATTTTCAACGCCACACAAAGTAGGTATACACATGAATCATATTTATTAGTAACCAAACATTACATTTCATTTTTTTCATCACATATTTGTCTAATTACTTTCTATCTTTATGGTTACGGTTAGGGTTATTTTTAATTTTACTCGAATTGACAATTTTATTGATTTTGTATATAATTCTTAGAATTAAGTTTTATTGTCTATGCCACCAGCCGTAACTTTTGTCTCTTTCTGCTTCTTTTTGTAGCTATTGAAGGGTGTTTGGATGTAATAGGTGTAACAACATGAAATAAAACTCAGAATTTCTATTATTTTTGAAATAAATTGGACTTATATTACCTACATTTTGACTGCCACAACCAGCTATAATCTCAGTAAGTTTCAAACGAATTGAAACGAAAACGTTCGTCATCGTGTTCACCTCTCAGATTCGATTGAAACTTACAGTAGGCATTGTACGCCAACGACAACAATGGCCGACAATATTTACGGATTTAAACACAAATTAAAGATATTCAATGAATTCGCAATCAATATTCTCTTATAATTTTTACTTTGGTTGAAAGAGGCTTGGCGTACAGTATACGGCGACGTATGTGGAGGGGCGGTCAGAGGGTTATCACAGTTAATAATTCAGACAAGGCTTGACAAAATTACGCATTATTTTTAAAATAATACGTATCCCTTTTCTACGGTTTTTTTTTATATAAATTCAGCCGGTGAACTTAAACTGAACTGTATGAGAAAGCCACAAAAAGACTGCTTCGACAAAAATAACCTTAAGGTACACTTTATATCAAATAAAAAAATACACCCACCCCGATTCGTAGGAAAGCGCTGCTACAGTGTTGCTACGGTGCTACGGTTTCCGTAGCAACTACGAGCCGTAGCTCGTTGCTTTGTTCATAGTCGAATAAAATGTTAGTTTGTTTTTCTAAGAATTTTAATTAGATATTCATGTCAAGCAAATAACAATTTCGCTATGAAATGTTCTCATCGCCTTAATGGTTTTATTATAACAAAAACAGTACTACTCCGCTTACCTGTCTTGTATTATTAAAATTCAGTTTGCCAACTAGGTATTTAATAAGTATTAGCTAATTATTTATTCGGTTATTAATTCTAAAACTTTGGACTTTCCAGAGCAAGGCAGACCTTTGCTTTTCATAAACCAATCTTATCAGTTTTTTTATTAGGAATTTTTAAACTAAAAGTCTAAAAATATAACTTTGAAAACCTGTATAACAATTAATGATGTTTACATAAGGCTAGATAATTAGTGTGAGTGTTTTTAAAAAACTGTAATGATATTATTAAACTCAGATTTCAAATAAGAAAAACAGTATATAAATATATTCTGTATCAGCGCGTCGCCAACAGAGATATTTGATTTAAGCATCGGAAGCCGCGTAGCCGCTCGAATGTTCTGTCTATCTATTACCTATCTTTCATTTCACAGTCATTTATAGACAAAAATAATAATTCTTTAAAAGACTAGACGATAAACGGGACATTACACCAAAATTCTTCGGGAGCCTCTCCCGGGACTTGGAGAGACATGTAATTACTTTAGTAATCGCTGTTTACCGTCAAAGGCGGGAATGTGACGGGGCGTCAAAATTAAGATGACAAAAATTGTTTTAAGCCTGAATCTTCGGCTTCTGAAAAGTCATATTTTAATGGAAAACCTGGCAGATACGAGTAAAAACGCCGTTTTAAAATTTGTACCCATTATATCAATTACAAATAAAGAAAAACGACGATAAAAAAATTTTAAACTCCAGACGGGAATCGAACCCGCGTCTCCTGGGGTCCGGCCAGTGGTGATCGCATAGTAATAAAGTAGGCGTTATAAACGCATGAAATAAAACGTAAATGTGATTGTCCCCTTATTAATATTTGGTTCAAACTAACCTGCGGTCTTATTTTTTTGGGATAAAATCTAATTACAGCACTACCCGCCACTGGCTAGGCGGGCGTGTATGGGGGTCGGCCAGCGTTAATGATACTGGGAATACCCACTAAAACTCCCCGGTAACTCCACTGCCCTCCGTGGCGGTAGTCTAGGCTCCGCCGAAGCTATTTTACCAGCCACCTCCGAGCAACCTTATATCCAGATATTGCGCCGTAAATAGCGGTCCTACTGCCTCAACCTAAAATTGCAAGAGCTTAAAGTCATTGTTCATTGCATTCGAAGTTGCCTTCATCCTTATCATCATCATACCAGCCATCGATTTCCAAATAGAACGGTTTTACGCAGCCTGCATCCAACGGCTCCCCGCGACCCTGACCAGGTCGTCTGTCCATCTAGTGGGAGGCCGTCCTACTTTGCGCTTTCCGGTACGTGGCCGTGATTGCTTCGTCCTAATAGTGCGTACGAAAATAATATTGCTTTAGTAAGTAAAAAAAACATACTTAACTCCTATTATTTAGCCCAAAGTGAGCATCATTAAGAGTTAGTGTTTTGGATACTAGATCAGGGAGATATATTCATAATAATATGTACCTATATGTATATCATCTCGTGAACAAACACATCATCATACAAACACACTCATCGTTCATCTGCCTCTACCGGGATTAGAACCCGGGACACTTGACCAAGTAGCCTGTATGGTAAGGGTACAGACCGCCGTCGTCTGGAGGTGGTGGTACAAAATGACAATTTGATGTCAAATAGCTTTAGCAATTTTGAAAGCAATGCAGATGAAAGTATAGGGGTCAGAAAAATATTTATTCGAGAATGCTTATAAAAAATGTTACCTAGAAATGCCGTAATGCCTGTCCGTCATGTTTGAAGTTAAACTCTGCGGTAGTTTAGATAATTAATTATTGTATAACATCACATATACGCATTGCAAAAAGTAAATTAACCTTTCGATCATTTGGTTGATAAAAAAATCTGTTGTACCTGATACGATACGTGTGACGCATCACAAAAATAATTATATTACTGAAAGAATCTAATATAACAAGTACACAATAAAACAATGGTGATGCAATGCATAATAATAATAATAATAATAATCGTTTATTTGCATGAATACAATTGAGTTACATAGGGATCTTAATAATTATACTAGACATAGTATTCAGCCTGATAACAGGCGTGCAAATTTTGTCATTTTAATTATTAATTTGCTAATTCATTAAATAGTCAACATAATTATATAAATATCAAATCCAAAATCTAAATGTCAATAAGTTTTTACGTTAATAATTGTCACCAAATTAAAGTTCTTAACGGTTAAATTATCTTTAATCATCACTTATTTAGATACTTCTTGACACTATAAAATTATCACTGTAAGAAATTGATTTCGAAAGCAACATTCATGTTCAGCTTTTATAAAGCCGAACGCAATATGATGCGAAATGAGAATTTGAGGTGCTACTATGAAAACATAAATTGGAATCTTCGGAAACGAACTAAACATAGTAATAGCGAAATTCTAAGGTTCCTGAAAGTTTGTTTTGATTCTCAAATGGAGATTATTCTTGAGATAAATAAAGCATTATAATGTATAATGTCACGTAACACGCTTCATTTGGACGGAATTTAGTAAGTCCTTTCTTTGTCGTACCTCCAGAACTTGGAATTATTTGCCAACACATGTGTTCCCTCCTTCCTATAACATGGGTTCCTTCAAGAGAGACGTAAAAAATCACCTTTTGCGCCGGCAAGGTGGAGGCGGCTAGAGCAGTGTCTAAACTGCGCTAGCTTTCTTCGCATATGGACTCTTCTTACCGCTTACCACCGAAATCAGATGATGTTAAATCAATTACCGTAATGTGTAGAAAATCCTCGGAAAACGTTTCATGGTTTAAGTGCTGAACTCGCGGATTTGCTTGTACATAGTATAATTTATGTGGTATTTTTATGCACTTTGTGTCACCTGCTTGTTACACTAGAAATATCACACTCAATTATAGGTTGGTTGAAAGAGATTACTTTTGGAGATCGGTCTACTCTTACAAACTTCCTATGACCTCATCATTATCATAATCACCATCAGGCTATATTTATTTATTTCTATTGGGCACATAAACAGAATACAGATCACACGTTCATGCAAAGTTTACTCTAAATAGCATTTTTAATATTAATCCACTTACAATTAGTACACGTCATTACTGTAACTATATGATTGTTACCAAGGAAATAAAATACGTTCATTATTTTGAATTTGATCATTTAACGAAATAATGTGAAATTATGACAATTAAAACAAAACTGAAACTACAGTGAAATATGGCAATATGAAAACATAGTTGGTTATATAAGCGAGACATGCGTAACAATGGAGCTTTTATTGAGACATTATTGTTAGTGTCAGCTATGCATTACACGAGAGAAGCACATGAGGAGTTTGGGCCACAACACCACCATGCCGGGCCAATGCGGGCTAGTGGGTTAAAGTGGTTTCTGTAACAACCGCGACTAACGGCTTAACGTGCCTTCCGAAGCACGGAGGAGCTCAAGATAACAAACTTTGATTGTCCCATCCTGCGATCGACCATGGCGAAAGTTGCTTTGTTTTCGTAATCAAACCATTACGCCACCGAACTCGTCCCCTACATGTGCCTTAATAAATTCAAAATGCAACAAGTGAAATAAAATTCTTTACCTCAGTACAGATTACAAAACACTTTAAGATAGCACTACACCGGTGGAGTACGTTATAATTGAATGATTTTTGAGTTGATTTGATATGCATCTAATTTAAAATTTCCACTATAATATGAAGCTTCTTATGAATAAAGCATCGACCACTGGAAAGGTTCAAGCTAACAGCTAGTCGCGTCCTATGTTTACAAATAGGGTGGTGGCATTACAAGGATTTCTCTGTCACCTCTCTCAGATCACAATGGAAATTTAACACGTACAAAATAAGTGTGAAAATCGTTTGCTTTAACGTGATTTCTAAAAGCGTTTTGTAAAAGATAATATTTAGTTTTTCAAATGATTAAAATTTTAAAAAATACTACCCGCAAATATTTATATACAGGCGAGGGGTTTGTCGTAAGCCTCAAAGAGTCAAAATATTTATTTACAAATAAATTGTATCACCCGGATTGTGAAAGGTCGCGGGTTTGGATCCAGCCCCAGAACATGTTTTTTTTTTCTAATTATAATGTTAAAAATAATATTAAGAATAAATATTTCTTCTTTATGTTGCTTTGATATCTACACTTATGTTGATCTTGCAGTGTAGGTGTATATTTTTAAAGATAAAGATAAAGATTTATTTATTTTTGAAACATATGGACATAGGTACATATAAGGTATATTACAGAAGATTTTTGTTCCAACATGTTCTGCCTCATCAGGCGTACAAATTCAAATAACTTCTACCTAATTAGTTTAATCATTCACGTACAAAACATACTTATTATTATTTTGGTTAAGCCTTATTACCTAACATGCATAATATGTGTATATTCAAACTGTCTTCAGTTATGAACGATGCGATAATTTGACGTATCACGATCTGCCTAGGCAGATAATGATTTGCCGAATTAACAGGTCCCCTGACCCACAAACTAGGCAAAATATAAAAAAAACTTCTTAATGTATGTGAAGCAGTATATAGCCATGCTGCTTTAATTTCATTAAATCTAATAAAAGGAAGATTTCAAAAAATACACCACTCTAATCAAGTTGAGAATACAACACCTCGTTGAGGAGTAATATCGTTTGATGTCCTTAACATTTAAGCATAAAGGAAATAGTCATCCAACGTTTTTGTTCACTTAACACTTCAATTAAAGGACTACCAGTACCGAATTAATTCAGAAAAATAGCGTTTTTTGTGCGTAGGAATAAAGTACCACGGGTCATTTTAAAACAGATTTGTTCATCCGAAAATCTCGGCGAACCATTATCCAATTAATCTGCACGAGTCTATTAATTTGAAACACTTATTTGAATTATTGATCGCTTTCATGATTTCTTAGATCGAGAATCCGTTTTGGAGTTTTTACATCGTCTCCGTAATGTCTATTCATTAGGATTTTAATTGATTAAGTTTGAATCGTTTTTTTAATTGTCGACTTTGAAGTCCCTAAGTGCTACTATGAAAATAGATTGCTTAATATGGATTTACTTTATTTTAGTAATTGTACCTTTATCTTATCTTGGGACGGTGACTAGTTATAATGGACTTCGATCCTTCGGAATCTCTTGTGCTCCCCATGCCTTACTCTCCTATGCTCCGAATGTTGCCATTAGCTTCACTATATATTTGGGCAGAAAGAGTTTTGGGTATAACACTTCCAAGAGACTTGTCCTGACATAAAACATGTTCCAAGATGTTCCATTGATTCCTGGCCCTCACCACATGTCCGGCCGTGTTAGGGATGCATTTTGTTTAGCATGTGGTTACTTGTAAAATGTTAAGTGAGCGCTCCAGTCAAAAAGGAAGCTGTTCTACCGTTAGCATAGATCTATATACCCCGTCCTCCCACCTCACTTTCTATGAAGCGTACTTGGAGTATATCGAGGATCTTGGAGTGTATCGTTGATATTATAAGTATATTTTGAGACATTATTAAATATCATACTCTTCACTCTCATAAATTCGTTGTACACGACACTATAGGTTGACCTTTTCACCCTTCGTACGGGCCTAGTTGACATGCTTCTTTAAATGTCACTAAGAGGCATTAATAGTATTCAATATTTATAATCTTGGGGTCAAATCACACCGAGACGCGACTCGACCCGACGATGAATGAAGAGGCCCCGCGGCTGCCCTGGGCGGCGCAGCGAGATGCCAGTGTAGATGATTTGCGTCCGTATCGATACTATAATATAATATACTATAATATTAAAGATTTCCTGAATGACGAAACTTCTTTGATCTTTTGATAAGGACATTTTATTAGTAGCATCATAATTGACTACAGATTTATATTATTATTATAAGTTTATTGATTTTAGAATTGACATTTAAATTTAATCATTAGATAATTGCTATAAATTGACTATTTAATTTAAATTCGTATATTTTTATCTTAATCCGACATTCTGACATGGCTTACATTAATTTGAATTAAAAGAATTGTTTTCTAATTGCGTAGAGAGTTGAAGTTATAATAGATACTATGAGTCTATCGACTCCAATACACGTTTGGCACATTTTTATTGATAATTTACATGCATGATAGCTAGATTTAGTTTTAAGAATATGTTCATAATGTTCTCAAACAGGCAATAATATCTTTGTTTACTAATTATTGTTTATTACCGTATCAGAAATTTCGAGTTTCTTTTTGTTTCTGCTGCATGTCACAAATTTTCTGTCTTTATAAATATTTGTACGCCACAATGGCTGAAACACGTAGGGCAATGATTATTTTAAGACCTACATTGTAAAACTATGTACACTCGTGTTTTCACAAATAAATTATTACTTACTTACTAACTTACTGCATCGAGACTGTACCGCTGCAATAAGTCGCAATGTGTAAGGGCTCTAGCACGAGGTGCAAACGAACGAGGTACCAACGCGTATATAGGTCGCAGCAGTCTGGTCAAATCAACCACCCAATTGGACAGCTAGCCCGTTGATTAAACGCCGGCATCCAATTGAATGCCTAGCCTGGTAGTTAATTAAACTAGACTCACTTAACTTTTATCGATTTGGCATATTGAATGGAACGTCATGTACTGAAAAGTTTTGGTTTGATTGGTGGGTTCAAGATTTTTTTTAAGACCATTTATAACCGACATCACTTTGGTCCTAAGTGGTCATAAAAAATAATCTTGAACCTACCAATCACTCAGACAGTCACACAAAAGCTCTTCGATTTAAACGACCTGCCTAGGCGTCCAATTGAATGGCTATTTGAAACCAGACAGCTGACATGACGTTCAGCCATCTGGTAAAACGTTACGCTCAATGACTTGGCTAGTTGTACTTCAGCCGTTTGATTGGTTGCCGGCGATCAATCAACGGGCTATACACCTCTTTTATCTGTTCTGTGGTCTTCAGGCTACGGTAACCACTTACCAATAGGGCCGTACGCCTGTGTGCCATCCTTGTCGATTAGAGAAGCACTATTCGCGATCTATACGCCCACACAATTTTGGATTCATTTTTGACAGTGCAATTGATATAAGTAAACCTCTCATTCTCGATTTTTTTTCCTAAGCTCGGAAAATTATACTACCTATTTATCAGACATCTAGTGTAATACAAATACATGGTTCAAGCCAGTATACAGGATTGTGATGACAATAAATCAAAGCATAGACTATATTAGTTCATAGAAATGTTTTGCAACTTTCAAATTATACATCTTATTCATTTGATAATGTATTACTTTTCTATAAAATATTGCAGCTAATGATAAATTAGTAGGAATGTCATAAAATCCTGTCTTTATATGGTATCCGAAATGATAATATGGTATCCGCAGAATACCAGCGTCGAAGCACTCTGTGCCTCGGCAACAGCTGAGCGGGGATCAATTTGGCTTTAAAACTGTGTATATTTTATTTTATCTATTTTTGTAATGTGTTTTTTTTTCAAATAAACATTCATTCATTTGAAAGATGCAAAAAATTCTATAAACTAATATAGCCCATGTTTTAATTTATTGCCGTATTGTCCTTACCATTCTCTGGACATTTTCAAGCCTCGTGAAGTTATTAGTCGTCGGTTAATCAATCACTAAAATAGTAACGTTCATACTTACACAAAATCTTAAACTTTTAATTTGAAATTAATTACTAAATGATCAAAGTCCTTTGATCAAACTACGAGCAATTCGTTTTGTTTACTATAGTTTTATAGTATGAACTTATGAAGATACAGCACAGTGTAACAGGTTTCAATTTCAGTGTTCTCGGTCATTCGTAATAAGAGCGTTTATTGCATGGCAATTGTCCCGCTTGATATGGTTTTGAAAGTACTTTCAGAAGTACCTATGAGTGAGCAATAGCTCCAGCACCGCGGAATGGTCTTGAGCACAATTATTTATTCAAAATCGTATAATTTAATTACAAAACTAATTTGGTGAACAGATTACGAGCTCGCAAAGGCGTTTATTCATCGCAGACGATAATTTTGCCCTCGCTTTTTGAAATCGCCTACTAAAAGGAATTCTTTATGATTATCTTAATTGATTTCCCTAATAGGAGCGATTTGGCGACACGTTTGTGCTCTTATAATTAATTGAGAAATTAACAAGGCTTTATGGTGTTATTTTACAATTTTATAAATATTTGTTTGGTAATTTTAAAATCAGTAATCAACCAACTAATATTAAATAATTCACATTTAAACAAATAAAAACAGTTTCATTTACAACAACTTCTTTTGTCTAGATTGTTTTGTATAAAATAGTTATTTCCTGAAAATCATTAAAATACCTTTAATAACATTAAAATATGAAAGGGTAAGTATATGAGAATTTTTGCTTTATACTGTAATTGCCTTCACTTGACTGTAACGGCCTTCAGCCTTATTCTGTCTGTGGTCATCTTTCTAGGGTTTAAATGGTTCACAACTGACGAAAATATTGAAAATCGTTTGCAGAATTGAACCTCCTTTTTCGATGTCAGTTAAAAAGTATTATATATTAGCTCCAATCAACCACGCCCACTTCACTAGCTCACTTAGTTTTCCATCATGTCCTGTTAAAACTCCACTTTACTGTCGGGAACACTCATCGTCAGGACGCATATTGTTCTAATCAATGGTTGTCCTGGACAATTAATATTCAAATTATTTCGTGTTGCCAACAGTTGGTTGTCACGCGACAACCGATTCGTCATCTACGCAACAACATAGTTGTCTAAACAGATTCGTTTGTTTTATTGTTTGAATAAACTCTGAAACATTTAACTGAGAAAGCAATTAAATACTATTTGCGTAATCGACGGTGTTCCTTTTGAATGTTAATTCAACCTATTTTAGATAAAGCACTGTTGAAAGCAAGCTGAAGGCCCAGTAGTAAGTCAAACTGTTACGCTTGATGTGCTGTCGACTGTACAATATATAGGATTATTTTTAAAACACCAAGAACATCAAAACCATATGAAGATCTCATCAATACAAACAATGACATTTTTATTCCTGTCCATCTTAAGGTTACCTGGAAGAAATTGCTTTAAGCGATAAGGGCACCCTTTGTACAACACTTCAATGTTATGTGTTTAAAAGTTTTAAAAGATTTATAAATAAATTAACCTTTTTCGCACCGCATTAGTCAATTATAAACAAAACTCATGCGATAACAACGTAAATCCCCCAAAAATCCATTCAAAATTACCTCAGCCATAAATTGCCGTATAGACATCTTTGATAATTATATTGGCTAAGGGTAATCGTCGCAATCGTAGCATGCGTATAATACGACATATGTGTGTCTTGTAAACAGGGGAGAGGAGACTGTTGACATAGCGTCCGACGTTCGATGCTCGCCGCTTTCCATTAAATTCTGTTACAGATGTATTTGAGAGTTCCCAAATAGATCAATCTACTTTTATTGCATACCAGCTATCGCCCGTGGCTCCGTTCGCATGCCTAAAGTATCCTATGTCCTTCCCAGGGTCTCTAACTATCTCCATACCAAATTTCATCTAAATCAGTTTAGTGAAAACGTAACAAACAAAGTCACATTTTTATACCACTAAGGTGGCAATCAAGGATACGGCCCACCTGATGGTGAGCGGTTGCCGTAGCCTATGGTTACGCTTGCAACATCAAGGGTATCACTTGCCCGTTGCCAACCTGTAACTTTTCACGCGTTTTTTGAAAAACCCCATGCTGTACTCATTTGAGATAATTCCACAACCTGAGCGTACGGGAGATAAAGTTTGTCTGAAACAGTACGCGACCACTTTGGTTCCAATTTGTGAGGATGAACTCCCTGCCGGTGGCGAGCGGTGCGATGATAGAAAGACGCCGTGGGCATCATGTCAAATAATTCCTCAGAACACACCCCGTTATACAAACGGTAGAACACATACAAGGAGGCAAAATCTATCCTTATGCTTAAAGGTTCAATACCGCTTGGGAGCTCAGGATCGTCGACAATTCTCATAGCGCGTCTTTGGAGCACGTCAAATGGTCCAAGCTGGTATCTAGGCGCTCCTGCCCATAAATGGCAGCAGTACTCCATATGGAGCCTGACTTGAGACTTATACAGTAACAGTCTTTGCCTTGGAATGAAATACCACCGCGCTCTATTGAGCACATCAATTGGCATTTATAGTATTAGTTACGATTTCTTCCACAACTTCTGAGTTTTACCATGGCAACGCTTATTGGGAGAAAATAGATCCTATGTTTAAATCCAGATTATAAGCTATCTGGATTTAAGCATATGTATCTGAATAACAAATAACCATCGATGCAAACTCTACATAAAATTAGTAGGTTTAGTAGAATTACCCAGCATTTTCTGTACCGTCTGTTGAGGTCGAGGAATTTTAAATAAATTAAAATACCACTGGAAGAACAATGGAAAATTCCCAAATTTTTATTTTACGTTCGAAAGATTTCAGATTTCAGCCCGAATTCTTCGCAGTTTTCTCTGTAAATGTAAAAAAAAATAGCTTTGTTTTGTGCCTAAGCAAATCCTTATTTCTTTGTAAAAATGGACATCTTAAAGTGATGTTTTTGACATTTTAGAACGAATCCAATAGTACAGTTTTAAAAGCGACCTATGACCTAAATGAGCCTGAGGACCTATCCTCTGCAGTTTCCAAAACGTACCAGCGTCTATTGGCTACGGTAACCGCTTACCATCAGAAACGTCGTGGGCCTGTTTTAACAACAAAATATTAAAACAAAAAAAATCTCAGACTTTGTCTTTGTCCGTAGCAATAAGTTCACGTAGTATCCTAATACCCACACACATAATGTCTTCGATTTGCTACTAAAGTTTAATAAAAATATGTAATTACATATCAAAAATGTATCTTGCTGACTTGATAGATTAGTTTTACTTCACACATCACTTAAACCGTTAGTTTTCATATCGCCGTAGTTGTCATAATCGTAAGATACACAAAGACATCTCATATTGTATAAATACGAATAATGCCACAGGATGAAACAAATTCAATCTCAATATTAGGGTTATGTAAGCAGCAGGCAACATACCAATGTTACCAGGAATTTAAGTTATGAAAAATTAATAGATTGTTTTATTGTAGTTTCCTGTACCTCCATCAAAATAACGTAAGCTCTTACGATATAAATCTCTCTCTAACAACAATGAGGGATATGACCTTGAAATAATTTATTTTTATTTTATTTTTTATAAATAAACAACATTGCGTCACATTGATCACATACTCAAACGCTTCTTTTAGAGATACTTCTAAATATTTTGGGTACTGACAAATTAAAAAAATGTATTGGTAAACGACAATTATTATTGACCAACATTTAAGTATTCGACCGGCAGACTTTCCAATCTAAATTTAAAAAAAATATGAAAATATTTAAGGTGTAATTTAAAATACGTAAAGTGTAATCTAAAATCAAAAATATATTTATTCAAATACGCCCTTCAAGAAGCTCCTTCCAATCGTTATGAATCCCTAAATAATAATATATGTATGTTACTCCGGTTGCAAAAGTTGAACTACCAACAAAACTTCGGAAACAATCTTGTGTAGTCACTCGTTTTAGCGTCCGATGCCTAAGCATATCTGTGTCTCTGTGGCATCGTACTCAGCTCCTAAGCAAGTAGATCCACGCGAATGAAGTCGCGGGCACAGCTTGTATTCAATATGAGGAGTCACTCATCCTACAAGAGAACTTTTCATGTGTTTCTCTCTCCCTAGGAAGGCCTGCGCTGAGCAGTGGGACGTATATAGGCTGGTGATGAAATATTAAATATACGTTTTAGATGCTTTTAAGCGCCTAATTATTGTAACAATTACAAATAAAGAAAGAAAACGATGAAAAAACCGGCCTTCTGACGGACATCAGGAGTCGTGGGAATCGCACCCGGAAAAAGAATATAATAAAAAATATATTTTTTTCTTTTTCTTTCTTTATTTGTAATTATTATTAAATTACGACTTTATTATTAAATAAACGGCTAAAATATTAAATTATTGCTATCTTGATTTTTCGCGAAGCCTTTGAGATCTCTTTATTTGATCTATGTTTGTATTGATATTGACATCAACAATCGTACGCCTCGTTACAAACATAATATTGTTTCCCCGCGTTTTATAATACCTACTTACATTCATTATTTAGCGCGGTAACAAACGTAAATATACTTCAAAAGAGGCTTTTCATCACAGGCATGAATTAATGGAGTATCCTGAAGGCTTCGCAGGAACGAGAATACTCTGCATAACAATAGAATTGTACTCAATCGTACTTTATGCTTTTCACCTAAAAGTGTTAGCTAAAATCACGTACACAAGAAAAGGATAAAATTCGGGATATTTGAAATACAATTTCATTTCCTTGTTTTGAGTGTCTGATGTTTTAGGTCTAGAGTACATTTTATATACGGTTGCACGTGTCTTAGTTTAACTATAATCGAATCATAGACTACATAAAAAACGTAAGAGTCGTAGTGACTATAAATCTCACTTTTAAATTGACTGTCATAACAATTACAAATAAAAAATATATGCTCCAGGCGTGAATCGAACCCCCGCCTCTTGATTTCCGGCCAGACGCCATTACCACTACGCCACCGGAGCACTAGGTATAACCTGCTAATTTCTTCACCGCTTTCTAATCAAATCAAATCAAATCAAATAATTTATTGCGTCCATGAATGTAACTAATAGATGTTCACAAATATAACAGTACAACATGTTACCCATTTGGACATAGCATAATCATTAGAAATTATATTCATAACTACTATAATAATAACTTAATTTTATTGCAAGTACACAATATTCAATTATATTTTCATTTTCCTATTCATTTAATGTTTATTCGTATTCGTATTTAAATAGTGTATATATTTTATTTATATATATCGTTGAAATATTCCGTTAAGTTATAATATGATTTTTTTATTAACATTTCTTTTAATTTTTTATGGAAAGTTTTTATTTTAGGTTCCATTCTGATTTCAATTGGCAGTTTATTATATATTTTTATTGTACTGAAATAGGTGCTTGAGTTAAACATCGCCATATGGCTATTTGGTAGTTTGTATTTATTTTTATTGTTAGATCTAGGTGAATGCATCCCTTTCCATTGCGAGTTTTCAAAGATTTTTGGATTATTTTTGAGAAATTTACATACCTCGAGAATGTACATAGAAGTCAGGGTAAGAATCTGTAGCTTTACAAAGTGGGGCTTGCATGAGTCCATGCGGCTGATATTTGTAATAATTCTTGTACATTTTTTCTGGAGTATAAAGAGGTCAGCTACATCTGTACTATTCCCCCAAAGAATAATTCAATAGTTGAGCCAGGAGTGGGCATATGCGTAGTATGCAGCAATAGCAGTTTTTTTATCTATCCTTCTTCTTAACGTTTTTATAGCCACGTTTATCTCACTACTCATTGAAGTAAACACCTCTAGTTCACCTCTCGTTTTCTTTCTTTATTTGTAATTGTTACAATAAAGTACGCGTTTAAACGCAACAAAAACATTAAAATGTGATTGGGATATTTAAACTTTTTGGATTTTGGTAATTTTATCATTTCATTTTCTATTTATTCAGGTTCTTCTTACTCACCTATTATCTAGACTTTGATTATATAAAGTATTAAGCCCATTTAAGCATATTAGCTTGTGTTACAGATGCTAGGTAACGGAGAAATACAAATAATAGTATGTATATAAATATTAGAAACTAGTTGGTCCGTCGCAGCTTCGCGATGGTGGTGTGCTTAATGAAAAAATGAGACAAAAACTTTGGATTTGTAGTCTCCATATTAATATAATAAATATTCGAGTATTATGTCAAAATATTAAAGATCTCCCCACTGCCTTATGTCTCACTCACTGACTTTTTATCATTTTTCGTAGAATGTTTTATTCAGTTTGATATACCGCCCCTGTCGGTCCGGGCAGTCGTTCAGGATACATTTGGACGGTTCATTTTTATAGGTAGATAATAATATACCAAATAACTAAACATACATCCTCGTGAACAAATCATCGTAGGTACTCTTCATAATAACAAACATCTGTTCCTAGCGGGAATCGAATCTTGATCATCTAATTTAGTAGACACACAGAGGTTTTAAACACTAATCAACTGATAAATGTTCTTTGATATATTTTCATTTCTCACCAACTCCAATCGGTTAAATTATAAAGTGCTATATTCCTTCCTTAATTTTTAGGCTTCTAATAATTAATTTAATTATTGTCAATTACTTTCACGCCGGAAACGCAAATGTCTAATGAAATATTTATTACGGAAGTTAATGAAAATCTGGCGTCGATTCAGTAGTTAAAGCCTTTGGGTGTAATAAGTAATAACAGGTGTGTTAATTATAACCCGGGGATTTGTTATGTAAGTTAAGCAATGTGTACTCGGGGGGAACGGGGGAGTTATTTAAGACTATAGGTGTATTTAGCAGATTTTACTCTTTGAAATCGGGAAATCACAGTTGCACGAAGCTTCAATTTTAGTTAAGATAAGATAAAGTTATATAGATATATGGTATAACAGGATGTTGGGGAATTATTTTACCTGCACATGTTTCGCTACTATAAATAGCATGCAAATCATAAAATATTGTTAGATCTTACAAAATAGCATAAAAGTTTTAAGATGTCAAATCAAATTTTATTACAATTTTCAGTCAATTTCATTTCAATAACTTAATTTAATATCCAACACATATGTGAGATTATAATAAATTGAATTAAGTCAACACAGAGAAATCAATAAAATGAGACCCATCTATTAAGTAACAATAATTATTGATGAACTAACTTATGTACCTAATATAGGGTTAAATCCTCATTTAGCCATTTGATGATAAGCCACACCTTTTGTACATTTTTTATTATTATGTTTATCTTGTATTGTTTCTATCATCATCATCATCATCACCAGCCTATACACGTCCCACTGCTGGGCACCGGCCTTCCTTCATGGGAGAAACACATGAGGAGCTTGTGCCACAACACCACCACGCTGGCCCAATGCGGGTTGGTATTGTTTCTATGTGTACAATAAATTATTAAATTAATTATGATTTTAAACACACACACACACACACACACCACATGGATACACATGCATAAAAAGAGAGATTAGAGAGAGAGAGAGTAATAATGTAACTATAGAATAATAATTATATTTTGCTTACTTTACTACTTTAATCTTTACTTATGTTTAAATATATATCTTGTTATTGAAGAGCGGGGCCGCCTGGCACAGGTATATGAAATACTTAAAAGGTGTGTCCCAGCCACTATTTGTTAATTTTAGCATAAGTTATAAGAAATAAAGTTATTATTATTATTAAATAAATAAGTGGATGGTTACCGTAGAAGCTAGTAGCACCTTCGGCACCACTCACGCGTCACGTATCAAAATCTAGCGAAGGCGTTATATTGTCAGGGAGGAGTCTCTCTGCTCCCAAGGTACAGCTTTCTCTGCGAGCTTTGATGACCTTACTCACCGCAGGAGTTCAACTCTAGACAGTATTCATTTCGCTTTCATCTGTAAGGTGGAGACGCTACCTCAATCGGCCGATACTACTATAGTCTATCCTCTCTCAATATAAATATCGAAAATTTTATTGGTAGAATTCAATTTGATTTCAATAATTAGAACCTAAATTTTTTTTAAGCTAAAGCTGTGTTGATTAGCTTAAAAAACCACAAAAATAATTAAACACAACTCGAGTATCTTACTGCACGCGTAATTAAAACTGCTCTTAAAATCGGCCTCCTAACGATTCCATTTGAGACAAAACGTTAAACTTTTCAGAGATACCGACCCTAATGAGAAAATATCATGCCCGCACCAAGAAAACT
The DNA here is from genome assembly GCA_947347705.1 of Nymphula nitidulata. NCBI lineage: Eukaryota > Metazoa > Arthropoda > Insecta > Lepidoptera > Crambidae > Nymphula > Nymphula nitidulata. Next base: position 18,141,783 of record OX374636.1, read on the forward strand.
TGCCCACTAAAAATAGAGTTCATTTTCCATCAACATTCAGCGTCCATTGCTCGTTTCTAACGCGTCGTGGTATCGTTACCGGTTCCGAACGCGAGATGTAACTGTTCCGTTTGGAAGAGGTCGTAGTGATGCAGAGTGAGAATCATTAGTGGTATGCTTGACAATAGCTGAGAATTTTTCGCACTTTAGTGTAGAGCTATTAACACCACTGCGGCGCGCGGGTCAACTGCTATGGAAGTATTGTTTGGCTTTCATTTCCTTTGAAAGAAAACTGGTTTTTGTTGTGTAAATAAAGCAATGAATTGGGACATAGATCTGTGATGCTTAGAAGAAAATATCTACACTATAAAATGTTTATGTATTGGGACGGAAACCGAACCAGCGGCCTCTTACAATCCTGCTGCTGACCACGGAGCTACCGAGGACTTGGGGTCACCCTATGAATACCTGCTAGTATTTTTTTGTGGTTTTAGTTGGTTTCGTATGTTTTTGTTTCAACTTTAGATATTAATCTTAATATCATTGATTAGGTGGTAGGCCCGTATGGGTAGGCACCACCACCTATTTTCTCCATAAAACGATTGTATTTCGGATTGAAAAAACACTAAAAAGGAAAAAATAATTATATTTCAGTACCTAGGTACCTATTAACCTCCTGAAATGTATTTTTTGGAGTTAGTGCTAAGCTGTTTCAATAGGTGGTGGTGCCTACCCATACGGGCCTACCACTTATAAATGATATTAAGGTTTTGGTTTTTGTTAATTTTTTTTTTTACATTTTTAAGTGATTTTCTAAGATCAAAGCAAGATGGGTGACCGTCAGCACTGACTTGTCTGTCTTTGGTTGAAATACACAGTGAAAGAATTATCTTCTAACTCCTAACCGTTAAGGAGTTGTACCTTTCATCATCAGCTCATCAACATGACTGTCTCTAATTATATTTTGACATTCATTTTACTAATTGAGAAAAACTGACATTGCTATATTTATTTTTTTATTTATTATCTCACACTTGACTGCTCACAATATTTGATTTGTATAATTGTATGACTGAGTTAATAGTATATTGTGATTTAATTATTGATTTAATTTAATTGTTAGAATTGTTATTGACATTAGGAATTTTAAAAACAATTATAATTTTCTTGACTTTATATAAAATCATATTCACAAATTCAATTAAGTGTCCATTAATTAATCGTATAATTATAAATTTGCATGCCAATAATAGTAGAATGTACAGGAAGCCTTACAATTATATTGAACAACAAAAATGCATTGTACCTACATTCTTCGCAAATAAAAGTTTTGACTTTGACTTTGAACATGAGACGATGACTAACAAAAGCAAATACTTGAATCGCTTTGGAAAAAAGTAAAACGTCACAAGTGCCTATAAAAATTTTGGTTTGCCCTTGATTTCCCTGGGATCCCATTACCAGATCCTGACTTGGAGACAATGGGACCACCCCTGGAGTATACTCTATCGAATGAAAAAAGAATTTTGAAAATCGGTTCACAATTGACAGAGAAATCGGTGAACATACATACAAATAAAAATACATACAGTGGAACATATAACCTCCTTATCCTCCGTATCCATTACTGGGCATGAATGTCATTCCATCTTAGGAGTCAGAATTACAACGCTCCTGCAAAACCAAATGATTTTTCCACAGCTCAGGTGTTTTTATCACCAGGTGGACCGTCCGCTGGATTGTCTAGCAGTGTGAAATATTTAGAACATTAAGCACTTTTATAAATAATTCTTAAAATAAACATTAAATTTACTCTAACTTGACTCATACATCTTCATACACAAAAAGTACGTACGTGTTTAAATTTTCATCCTTATAAATAGGTAATTTCATTTAAGAGTTATTCTGCAACCACACATGTACACACACCACAGTTATCAAGGAAACCCCTGATTGTATTCCGCATGTTCCCTAACTTTAGGATATGTTCCCGAGGGAAATACTAAGTGACAGGCTCTCCAGATTGTGTGGGCTAGTTGGTTCCAGTAGGGTTGCCAATAATGGTAGGAGCAATAATTTATAGGAATTCAGCTTCTCATCATAGGTCATAAATTTTTTTCCTACCCACACACACCAATTATCTTGTCCACTGTAAGCTTTTTTTACTGTTGTTTATATACTGTTACCCTTGATGTATGTACTGTCGACTGTTCAACCTACCAACATCGGCCGCGACCGAGTTCTAACCTGTTTTTTTAAGGCAGGGGAAATGCCTGTTCGTGCTATCCCGTCCTCCCAAGGGAGGAAGACGGCTCGCACCCACTCAGCTGATAGCAGATATGGGCGCTCTTGAAGCTTTACTTCAATTTTTGTTGTCATGCGAAGACGCGATCTCATCTTTGGGGGGGGGGGGGGGGGTTAGTCGGAAGGGACAGGTCGTTTCCAAACCCCGGCGCACAAAGCAGGTCGCTGGTCGACCGAGTTCGAACCTAGCCTAAAACATAGCAATAACCATTTGACGAGCCAGGCGTCGTCGTCTCATAGAAAGATAGAATTCACATGAAGATTTTGATATGCCCGTTTTATTTAGCGGGCTAGCTGTCCAGTTCAGCGGCTGATTTAACCAGACGGCGGCGACATATAATCATTTACTCTGTTCTAATATTTATAATGAACTAGCAGACCCGGCGAACTTCGTACCGCCTAAAAGTCGATTTTAATACTTATATTCTGCCAATTGACATTAATATTTATACGATACTAACGTCACTCAATTGTTTTTCCTTCCCGGAACCCCTCCACTAACACTTAAACTTTATGGTATGGTATTAAAGTTCAAATTGACTTTTAAGTATTATGACGAATCTTTTGTATGGGAGTATAGAAAGGTATTGTTTTTAGACTTTATCAGGTAATTTGTTAATTTTTTCTCTCTGTAAGAACCATCCTCGTACTTCAAGGAATATTATAAAAAAAGAATTAGCGAAATCGGTTCAGCTGCTCTCGAGATTTGCGCTTAACATTCAGCAATTCATTTTTATATTATAGATAAAAATTCATAATATAATGTATTTGAGTTAATGTGGACAGATTTTAAGTGAACAATTTTGAAACTCAACTACTTATTCAACCCTATCACGAAGGGTAGTTGGATGTTTCCCCTTACGGGGTCAATTCTCCTAGTACTACTACCTAGGTACTTCAATTTAATTATTTTTTCCTTTTTAGTGTTATGAAATCGGTTTTATTTTGTTTACTGCTTATTAAAATTTAGATTTAGAGAATGCCTTCAGAATCGGGCCCTTTGACCACTTATTTTAGCCACAGTACGTGACCCACGCAAGTGACACGCCATCTCCAATATAATGTGACATAGTTTATTAACATTTAAATAGGCTAGCATCCAAATTTGAAGCGCAGCATGGCCGCAAGCCGTGTCTCTCACATTAACATACGAATTGCATCGTCCACCGTAACGACATTTATTTATTCAGAACATTCTGATATTCAATTTTATTTCGCTCCAAAATCCATCTGTTTGGTCGTTAAAATGATGTTTTTTATTTTACATATAACGATGTAGGTATCAACTTTATTTCACAGGTTATTAGCCGTGGTGTTATTATATCCCTTGTAATATAATCATACACCAGATGACAGGTGTACAACATCGGATCATAACATGTCATTAGAGATTATATGAATTTCCTCAATCCGATAGCGGTACCGGGAGAGAGAAAGCTGCAAGTACCAGCTGCCGTTCCTATTTCAGACGTAAAACAGTTCGCTGTGTTTCGGATTGAAGGAAAAGGTGGCCAGAGTAGTAGGGTAGTTGACAACTTTTTTTTTATTTCATAAATACGAAGTATATAACTCATAAGGAAATGGAGCAAAAGAGGTAGTATGTCTAAGAAATGCTCCATAGAAAATCTACGGAACAGGTGACGTCACATGTTCCTACATTACTAAGAAATGTATGAGCACTGACAAAATTAATAATGACTATGTAGTATGTATGGTTTTATTTATAGTTGTCATTGTAATAGTTGTTTTAATTGCAATCTCATATCATTAACATTTTTGATAAATTGACCATGAAAAACAAATGGACCATTTTTATAAATATACCAAACAGTACAACTTCAACAATATTACCTACATATACGCAAATACAGATAGACTAGAAGAATTTCCCAGGGTTATCCCAAGTTCTGGGTAGCTCAGATGGTTATAGCTGTCGCCCGGATTGTGGAAGGTCGCGGGTTCGATCCCCGCCTCAGGACGTGAAATTTTTCTAGTTTAGATATTTTTATAAGTAAATATTTTTTCAAACATTTATAATAATGTTAAAATGAATATTAAGAATAATATTAAATATCTTTAAAATTTGAGTTGTTTTCAGGGTTCCGTACCCAAAGGGTAAAACGGGACCCTATTACTAAGACTCCGTTGTCCGTCCGTCCGTCTGTCACCAGAACCGTGATAGTTAGACAGTTAAAATTTTCACAGATGTATTTCGGTTTCCGCTTTAACAACAAATTCTAATATAATAAACATAATAAAATAAATATTTAAGGGGGCTCCCATACAACAAACGAGATTATTTTGCTTGTTTTTGCTCGATATAGATAACGGCAACATGTAGAGGCTTATATTTATAAATAATGGTACGGAACCCTTTGTGCGCCGGCCGGTAGGGTTTGGCCGGTTTTTGTATATAATGGTTTTTATTTACCGAATTTGTTAAAAATAGCGCTACATTCAAACTTAGGCAACATCCCAATTTTTTACTAAATTAATTTTGTAATATAATTTTTTTCTTTAACTTCGTACAGCTATTACCTGGCATGTGTTTATAACAATGTGAATATTATTATACATAGCACGGCTAAAAATAGGTATAAACCTATTAAAATGACTTATGCTCGTTTTCAATAACATTTGCTTAGCACTAAGAGTCTCTTAGCGATTTTTATCTCAGGAGATAGAAAGAGACTAATGACTTTAAGAGTCAACTAAGCCTAGGGAATGGTTAGTGACAACGGGTATTAGTAAACTTGAATACGTTACTCGTACCTTAGTTAAAGAAGCCTTTACTAGGAACGGCTAATAAAACATGAAAATTATTAATACTAGCTCAACTTGTAAAAGAAGTAAATTGTGTCTATATTTATTAACGAATCATATTTAACAAAACACCATACTAGCCTTTTTTTCTCGCTGAGGGGAAGCTCAGCCAGCCTATCCGCCCTCTCCCTGGGGAGAAGAGGGAGGAGTGTGTGGGGTTCTCACCCACTAAACCCCTCAGCAATGCACCCTTTTCCTGCTTACATAGACCGCAGACACTACTTGACCCGCCGATTGGGCTGTGCAGTCTAGGCACGGTCCTCAACCGCGCCCAGAGGCCAAACACCATACCAACCTTTTTTTTATGATGGAATAGTTTTTATAGCTAGCTAGTTGTGATAAGGGGCCACGGTTGGGTTATGTGAGACTCTCCGACTGGCATACTTACTAAAAACCATCAGTTCTACCTACTTCGCTGCCTAGCGACGCGACCACACGGGGAACTTGGTAGTCGTCCGCGTGGCCGCTTGCAGCTGCCCTCAGTAGGCCACCACTATGGGTTAGGGATATCCCAGAATAACGTTGGATATCCCTACCACGCCAGGTGACGATGCAGACGATGGAGCCCCATTCCCTCGTCTACACTCCCGGCTAAGGCAGTTGGAGCGTGGCGAAAAGTCGCCGCCTCGGGCCCATGCGCCTGCTGCGGGAAGGAGCTGCTAGAGGATCATCCTCTCTAGCCCGCTCTTCGGCCTCCTTCTGGAGCATAAACACCATACTAACCTAACCAATATAAATACCTCACGTTAAAAAAATCCTTATTTTACCTACGCATAAAACTCATCTATTTATTATGCAATCAATCATTTTGATTGCAAGTAAGCATAAGTATTTTTAAGTGTTTAAGTATATTTTATTATTCCATTTTCAAAAGAGTATAGTGCCAAACTGTAGATATAAGAATATCACTAGGTGTAAATGTGCAAAACGTTTCAATATTATCTTGGGAACTAATATCGCGGCCATTTTAAATTCAAACTACTCACTTGACTTAAGATGGATTTAATTAACGCTTATCAAACCCGAGCTGTAATTACGGTGGATAGTTGCCTATAGCTATAAATATTAAATCTGTCTGTTGAGTTTTTCATAAACAAAGGAAATGGTGGTTGATCATCAATCATCATCAGCCTATCATCAGCCTATACACGTCCCACTACTGGGCGCAGGCCTTCCTGGATGGGAGAAACACATGAGGAGTTTTAGGCTATAACACCACCACGCTGGTCCAATGCAGGTGGTAAGTGAAAGTGGTTGCAATAACAATTGCGAACGATGGCTCAGTGTGAATCACGAAGCTCGGATTAGCAAGAGATCACAAATTTTTAATTGACCCGTCCGGACAGCAGGCGCAGACTGAGTGAATGGAAGTCAGCGGTAACTTTGTGAGGGCACCGGCGATCTGGAAGGCACCGAAGGCGTTACGTGTACGTCCGCCCCAGAAGAAAGAGAGAGGAACTGCAGGGCTACGGCGAAAGATTTATAATTTGTAGAGAGTCAAGAAGGTGAGTGTGAAAGAGCCCCGAGCAAGTAGCGGCGCACTCTCCCGTGATTCGGCCGGCATAGTCGAACGATTGCCGCAGACTATGCGAAGGTTGGTGGAATTGACCCATCCAGGTTAAGATAAGGAGCTGTCCAGGGACATTATTCCAGCGGGATGTATATAGCCTGTGCCCTTTTTCAGAGCTAAGCTCTTCCTGTCTTTCCCGCAACCCCGAGGAGAAAGGGAAGGGCCCACTGAAGTCCTCGCAATCTGCTGCTTCTGCCAACATCATGAGATAGCCCGAAGATATCGTGATCTTTCGTATCGGTAGTGTTAGTGCTACACTGCTTTCAAATCCGACTGCGTTATCTATCGATAACAAATGGACAATACAAAACACAAGATGGTTAGCTGTTACCGTAGCCTAGATACGGGTGTAATTAACAGCATAGGAGCTAAATCCCTCTACTGCCTCTCTTTCGTTGAGAAAGCGCCGCCTCAACCGCCTCTGTGGTCTAGTGGTTGAGACCACCCACCTCAGATCTAGGGGTCCGGGGTTCGATTCCCGCGGGGGCATTAACTGCTCGTTTTGGTTGGTGGTAGGGCTTTTCTAAGTCCGCCTAGTTGGCTACCACCATCTTACCTAAGTCTGCCGCCATAACAATGATGTTAACGGCATTGTTGTGTTCCGGCAGTTGTAGGTAAGATAGCCAGTTCCTCTGTGGTTGAGGAATCCGGGTGTAACTCCCTTCCATTGTCAGCCTTATCTTCACTTAACATCAGGTGAGATGAAGGCCAAGAGTTACCCCGTTAAGGTAAAAATGGTTGATCATTGGTTACAGACAGCATCACACTCAATTCCGAAATTCTAACGCTGACATGATGAACGCCTTAAAGACCTGTGGCCCGCGGGCGTCCTGGACCCGTCGGATATTATTAAGTGTATTTACCGACTAAATTACAACGGGATTACCTCCCCACGCGGTCCTCGCGCGCTCACATTTTCACTCGGCATTTACATATATTAGAAAATAATTCGCGTGGTTTCATTTAACGTTTACATTAAGCGTTTAATGATTTTAAGAAAACGATATTGAAATGTTTTTAATTATTGTTTTGCTTGGTATGTACAAGTTTTATTTAAAAATTCAAATTTAAAAAGAATTTAAAATTTCCGGGATTGCAATTTATGAAACTTATTTCGACATTTGAAAATGGAACTCTTGTATTTTAACGTTTGATTAAAATTATTGACAGCTGGACGATTTAAGACATCGATAAAGAAGAATAATATCATGACAAACAACAGTATCGATCATGTTTATAATGTGATCTGCTGAATTGTTGCGGAAGGGACCTATAACGGCTAGCAGTGGTGGAAAACATAATTCACACCAAATTAACTGTAGAAAACTTACAGAATGTGTATACTAAGGCAAGCTGATGTAGGAGTAGAGTCTATGTTGGCAACACGTAAAGGTTACTAGCAACATTGTTAGTTTACGACTGTTATTCGTGACCACCCACGTGAACGTTGGCTACCCGCCTAAAGGTAGCTTAAGTCATTTTCAAGATTTTTCTATTTCTATGCCAAATTTCATCTATATCTGTACAGCGACTTAGAAGTGAAAATGTAACGGACAGACAGAGTTACTTTCGCATTTATAATAATAATATTAGTATGGTTTTCTTTCTAACATTGAAAATACCTTTTTACCACAACGGGGTAACTCTTGGTCTACATCTCACCTGATGGTAAGTGAAGATAAGGCCGACGATGGAAGCGAGTCACACCCGGATTCCTCAACCACAGAGGAACTGCCTATCTTACCTCTAGCTGCCGAAACACAACAATGCTTGCTAACATCATTGTTATGGCGGCAGACTTAGGTAAGATGGTGGTAGCTAGCCAGGCGGACTTAGAAAAGCCCTACCACCAACCAAAACGAGCAGGAAATGCCCCCGCGGGAATCGAACCCCGCACCTCTAGATCTGAGGATCTGGTCTCAACCACTAGACCACAGAGGAGGTTAGAAAATGGATTGTGAGTGATGTGCGAGTGCTTCACAGACAACGTTAAAAAAGTTATCCTTTACTTAAGCATTTAAAGTTACATTTACTGGTCGACAAATACACCAAAACCACTCCATTTACAAGGTCAAAAATAAAAAGGTCTCAGATAGTGCGCTAACAGGCCATAAACAGACGATCCGAGTGATAAATAACACGTTAGAGATAAAGTAATAAAAGTGCCAGCCGGCGCGCTCGTAAACGCTCCGTGTGCACCTGCCCTTACACGCTTGCGTTTCGTTCATAAAATCAGGTTTCAGACCATAAAAGAGATATCGGCTTAAAAAGTTCCTTTCTTTCTGAATCGTGAAAAAATTGCGATGCATTACTTATAAAAATGGTGATTCGTTAAAAATACAATTTATAATTTTTATATCATTAAAAATCATTTTGGTTCAAAGGCTCTAATTAACTTAGACCTTACCTACTATTGTCCATAGTTTATAGCAAACGAAACAAACAATAATTACGAATCACTAGTGTGCCAATAAGCTCAAGTGGGTTTACTGAAATGCAAAATTACGCTAGTGCGAATCACGAAAGTGCGACACCTGTGTAGAAGAATTTGTGCATTAGAACGCATGTGCATTATAATGCTTGATTGACACTTGACGTCAATTATGAACAGGCGTAAAAGTAATAAGACACCTGTTCGTTAAAAATATTTCTGCTCATCGCAGAAAGCACTAAGCAATCCAAAAGGTATATTGTTTCTAGAGGGTGGTTCAGTACACCTAGCTTCGATTCTCCCAGTTCCGGAGCGTAGCTTACTCTCATGGTTATATATTCGTGGCGCACTTTCGTGATTCGCACTATCGTATATTCGCAATACAGTGAATATTGGTTGAAATACTATGTTCTTCCGAATTCAAATTTCAACAGCTTCTCAAAGAAAAGTGTCCATGGTTTTATCGCAAGTTTAAGGTATTGGTAATTCACACAAAACAAATATAAGAATAATCACTTAAAACAAACCGGCTTCGCACCTCCATGTTTTTCTTTTAGCCGATAATAACTCACCGTTACAAAATCGCTGCGATAAAATACTAGCGCCTTTTTGTAGCAGAAGTATCAATCACTGTATAGCGGGAGACGAAAATGAGTTTTCGGATTGGAGATTTTAATTTTCCCGCGGCGCCGGCAGCGGTAGCGTCGAGCCATTTCTGACGCCAAATAGTATTTTACTTAGTGAAAATGCTTACATTTGGAGTAAAGTTTTTAAGAGTCCTACTCTAATTGATTTTGTTTTGTAAATATACAGAACGTCCCAAAATGTGTGCGTCTGGTGTTATCAGACACCATACCCCAAAGTGTGTTCAGCGAAATTGGAAATAGTATGCCGGAGTTGTACCGATTTTTAAGGCCGAACACTCAAACGCTTGCAAATTAAGGCTGCCTTAAATATTTTGAGTAGCTATTGGAAAAGTATAAAAAAATATACTCAATACTCAAAGTAGTGCACAGGTGTTACACATAATTATACAGATCAGATAATGGACCATGACGGACTTCGGAATGGGTAGAGGATACATACATACATACATAATTATTATGTGCAAAGAGATACAACTAGATGACAAGCAAGCACATCGTCTATGCTGACAAAGAATTCCCAATTTTGGAAGTACAGAGTTAATATATTTCTGTTATGCTTTCTATGTCAATGCAATAGCGACCAAGATCATTGTGGATCTTTTTGTATCGATAAGCCGTGACAGCTTAACAATTTCCCTGTACTACGTAACATTTGTTACGATTTAACCGTCATTACGGTATGTAGCTCGTTAAATCCAACGGCGGCGTACGCGGGCACGTCTGTTGATCGCGCCTTGTTTGACGCGCTTAAAATATGATTATTTGTTGAGTCACTCAACCGAACACGTGTGTAAATGCAACCGACACGCATTCGTGGTATTTTAATGAAATAATAGTGGCTGAGGAAATTTAAGCCGAATGGATTAATGCGCGTCGGCACAGCTGCAGTTGTGCATTACCGATCACCACTGAGCAAGGAGGAAGACCAAATGGGGCAATGCGGGTTTGTGGGTATAGCTGCAGTAACTTAGCACCACTTAGCTTTTACTTTGTAACCACTGAGCAAGGACGGAGAAAGGTTTACTTTTTTAAATACAAAGCATGCCAAACGTCTTAACACCACCTGATGTGAAGCGGTAAGAAGAGTCCATATGCGAAGGCAGCTAGTGTAGCTTGAAGCACACTGTTCTAGCTGCCTCCACCAGCTGCCCAAAGCCTTTTCACGCCTCTTTTGAAGGAAACCATGTTATAAGAAGAAAAGAAAACATGTGCTGTTAAAAAATTTAACTTTTATGGAATTTCGACAAAAACGAGTTACTAAACTTCTTTGTGCGTGATGTTGAGGTGGAGACAATGAATTGATGACTCCGAAGACCAGCACGCGTGCTACTGAGTAGAAAGAGGAAAGGTGGGATAAAGTCAACAGTCTTCTTGTGACTACGATGGCTGTAAAGTAATGGAAAATAATAATGTAACATCCAATTAAACGCGAGTTAAATCCGGTGAAGTGTGATCCAAGGTGTGAAATACATCATTAGTAGCACGCATATAGACTATCGATTAATCCAAGAATAGAGCTCAAGTTGAATTAAGTTACGTAAGTCCTTAGATTAGTAGCGGATGTCTGGCAACTGGTGCGTGAGAGCATTGAGAGGCTTCGCTGCATACGAGGATAAAGATTATCCGTTTGCGTACGGTACAGACATCAGCGAAGAGAAGTGATCACTTCGACAGACTATTTACTAGATGGTAAGCCTGTGTCGGGTCATCTGGGTAGGTACCACTGCCTTGTTATTTCGGGAGGGAAAGGTAGCCAGTGTAATTACTGGGTATGGACGGCATTTCTTAGGCCATGCACCTTAGGCCTCAGGATGACAACGCACCTGCCACACCAAGGCGTTTTCCCCTTGTTATTGCAGCTGTTAGCCGGCGACGCTAACGATTGTCATCTAGTTGTAAAAAAAGAGAATTCCGGAAATTATTAATCGTCAAAAATCTAAAATGTTAAAAAAAAATTTAGACGTCCAGCAACACCTTCCGCATATTTAGGCGGTACATAAGAATTGCATTTCAAATTATTGATTTGCGTCAGATGACTATACTGACTTCTTTACAGTCATTTCCAAAGGCCTATGAAAGCAATATCACTAGCATTCAAAATTGTGTTCGTCTATTTACTTAGTAGATTCGTGGAAAAGTAAAATTGCTTTCGTAAGCGGTACTAAATGTCAATATGACCGCAATCTAGTAGGCGGTTACCGCAGCATAAAGATACTAGGAGCACCTTCGGACCTCTTGATCATACTAACCATTGGGCACATCTCATTGACTTGAAAATGAGAAAGCGTTTAGTGATACCACACTGCTGAACTTCGGGATGATTATGCCTAAAATGCTATTTCAACTACAGCAACAGATATGCCGAAATTACGCCAGGCTTAGGCTACTACCGACATCGGTCAAGCGTAAGTTCGGCGACACTACATTTTATATCGTCGTCGACACTTCGACATTGCTCGAGACACTGAATAGGGAGTCGACAACTTTTTTTTTATTTCATAAATAAGAAGTTTATAACTCTTAAAGAAATAATGCAAAAGAAACAGTATGTCTAAGATCAATCGTTTCACAGATATAGTGGTATGTTTGATGTGTTGCGGCGCATTGTCCAATAACGCCCATAGAAAATCTACGGAACAGGTGACGTCATAAATGTTCCTAAGTTACTAAGAAATGTATGGGCACACCGACAAAATTATTAATAGCTAAGAAATATGTATGTTTATTGTATATGTATATAATAAGATTATATCTGATCGATAGTTCGGAATAATAAAACAAGGCGTAATTGCGTTTCTCTGTAAGAATAAAAGAAACAACATTTAAAGCCACTATTCCAGTTCTATCATATAAGCTTTAACAAAATAATGGGAAAAATATTCATTAAATAAACTGCCGTGTTTGTTTCATATTTTAAAAGACAACCTTGACATAACGTATTCCTTGTCAATCACGCGGCAGAGATAAACTCAAGAAAACAGTCAAGAGGTTTTCTTTACATGTATATTGTATATTCATAGTTGCCATAATGAGAGTTGTTTTAATTGATGTCAGCAATCTAATATCATTAACATTTTTAATAAAATTTCAAAAAAAAAAGATTTATTGACATTTTTAAATTTTTCTGAATAGTAAAACTTCAACAATATTCCATATCTTTTAAGTTTGAACTGTTTTTATGGATTGTTATCCATAAAAACAGTTAAAACTTAGCGTATATTTTCCGAATTTGTGAAAAATAGCGCCGATTGAAACTTAGGCAACATCTCAATTCACGCAACGTTGCGCAACACAATTTCTGTCACCATAATATGCGCGTAAAGTGTGTCATATCAGTCCACAAAAACGTCCATAAAAACAGCAGCGGAGCTTCGGTCGGGCATCTTCGGCATAGCGTGCTTAACATACTATTATGTTGGCAACACAGGAGAAGAGCCCCTAAGACTACTTCTTCTGCTCCCTCTGCTCTCAATATAACGTTCTCTCAAGGGAAACAGAACAAAATATTACAAGATGGTGTTATCTAGCTACGTTCTTCTGCAGACTTAGTACGGGCCGTGGACAAAATCTATCTCCACCAATTATGTTTACTTTTAAGGAGACAAAAACTATGCTTTATCTCTTCCTTTCTCTAGAGGACGAAGAGAGAGAGATAAACTTTTGTCCACTCCCCAGAGAGTTTGCCATGCAACGGGGGCTGTAGGGTAGATATGCTACCCCAGTGAAGTTCCATTCTACACAACCTTTAATTTGTTGTAAAATACGTATTTCACAACTATACATGTAAGCGGATTCGATCAGTCTCATCTAATATGACACGTGAACCAATAAAGGGCCTGTCACATGTAAATTTCACATAAATATGACTATTATTTCCTCAAACAATTTTCTCAAAGAACTGTCACCTACGTAAACGGTGCCGAATTATAGTGAATAGGTATTATGTACCTAAACTCTCTTTCGTAACTTATTCACGTTTTAGGGATAGACCATAGGTAGTGGCGATCAGCGATTTATTTATTTAGTTAATGATGACACTTTACTTACTATACAGAGTGGTGTGCACAGTACGACATTTTTTTTATACAACTAGATGACATACAAGCTGACGGCCCACCTGATGGTAAGCGGTTACCGCCGCCTGTAGACACTTGCAATAACAAGGAAAAATCACTTAATATTGCAGGTGCGTTGTCATCCTGAGGCCTAAGATGAAATGCCGTCCATGCCCAGTAATTACATTTACCTTCCCTTCAATCCGAAACAGCGAACTGTTTCAGACGACCCTACTACGGGCATACCACCTAGTAAAAATTAAAACATGGGCTATATTAGTTCATAGAAATGGTTTGCAACTTTCAAAAACATCTCATTCATTTGATAATTTTATGACATTTCTATGAAATAATGCAGGCAATGTTATATTATGTCATGAAATTATCAAACGAATAAGATGTTTTTAAAGTGGTAAACTATTTCTATGAACTACTTAATATAGGCCATGTTTCAATCTATTGTCGTATTGACGGCATCACCCTGTATATTGATAGTTTTTGTTATTTGTGGCTTATCAGTGTTGTTTAGACTATTTGTCACTGAGACCTGAAAGACTTATCGTGAATTACCGAAAATAGTTTGCACTAGGACCTTGATCTTCGGCTTTTTCCACTTTCCATAAATTTGAGTATTTTCCCAATCTCGAATATTGTTTATGTTTATTTTTCACTATTATCTATAATTTTGGATTTGGCGATCCACGCATTCTTGGAATTTCACTCTACGTAGGTAAAATCAGTTTTAGTCAAAGTGCTGTACAATTAATGCCAGTATTAACTAACTTTTATAAGAATACACTTGTAACATTAAGCCAGTAACCACCAGCTAATAGACAAATAGCTACTGAAACTAGTTTAATTGTATAACTTTGCTGACACCGCCGCGTACAGGCATTCCCAAGGGGATTAGCGGGTACCCTCGGATACCTTGAGTCAGTAATTCACACAAGATACCTATGCGTGTTCAGTGAGGGAAAGATCTTATAAATTCAATCTTATAAAATTAAATAAACATAATACATTTAAGAATTTTGATTGATATGTTATAGCTAGATGCAGGGTCGTCTGGGTAGGTACCACCGCCTTTCTTTTTTCGGCCGTAGAAGAACAGTTCGCTGTGTTTCAGATTGAAAGGAGAGGTAGCCAGTGTAATTACTGGGCATGAAGGGCATTTCATCGTAGGCATCAGGATGACAACGCACCTCGGTACCTATTGCAGGTGCGTTCTTTTTCCTGTTCCGTCGTCTTGGTCCGTCGTAACGGTACATTAGTACGTAAATCAAAGTACGATCTACACCTTCCGATCGGCTCCACGTCCGCCGTACCTCACGTCCGCGTGGAAGAGTGACTTTAAGCAGTATATTAAATTTTTAAGACTAATTATTTTGCAAATAAAACACAGACATACATTAAAATAAGCTATTTACAGTATTTTATATGATATATTCCATAATTCTCTGTATTTCTTCTATATTTTTGTTTTCTGGGCCGTAAGCTTTTTTGCCAACCTAATCACACAAAACTTTCATCCCTTATTTTTATCCCTTTTAGGGTAAAATTTTTCCAAACTTTTAATGTCGTATTTATTTATATCTAAACACAAGGCCATAAAATAAGTTTCTAGCCTTAAAAATGACGTAATTTTCATACAAACTTTCATCCCCTATTTCTACCGCTTACAGCCCTTTTTTCGCATTAAAAAGTAGTCTATGTCCTTTCTCAGACTCTAGACTATCTTTGTACCAAATTTCATTTAAATCGGTTCAGTAGTTTAGGTATGATTGCGTAACACAGACAGATAGTTACTTTCGCATTTATAATGTTGGAAGTAAGGATTGTTACGATAAAGTAGGCGTTTGAACGCATCAAAAAATTTAAAAATGTGATTACAATATTGTAGTTACAAATCCGACACTTAAAATCGGAAGGTCTAAATCGAGCGACAGGCAGTAACCGCTTACCGTCAGGCCAGTACCACGAAAACTTCGTAAATTAATCACGGCATAAAGTACCCACCGGCAGTAGATACCAATTTGGGGCGGCGCGACGAGCCGAGCAAATTTTATATGGGCCAGTCGTCTCATTACCGCGTCAATAAACCAGGGCTGCGCTTTAAATGCAACTCTAGGTACTTATTTCAATTTCAAGCTTGGAAAGTGGTGCCATCTTATATCTATAATTGGGATGTTGCTTATGTTTGAATCTGGCGCTATTTTTCACCAATTCGTAAAATATACGCTACTGTTACCAATGAAAACAATTCAAGCTTAAAAGATATGAAATATTGTTGAAGTTGTACTGTTTTGAAATTTAAAAAAAATCTCATTCTTTTTTTCAAAATTTATCAAAAATGTTATTGTTATTACATTGCTGACATCAATTAAAACAACTATTAATAAAAACATACTTAATACATAGTTATTATCGATTTTGTCAGTATGCCAATACATTTCTCAGTAATATGGGAACATGTTTTTTTTTATTTTTATTTATTTATTTATTATCACAAAATAATACACTGAGTTTACAATTTAACAGTCTACCAAACTGTAACAGTTTGTTGGCAGTGGCTCCCGTGGATTACAAGCTGTATTATTTTATTTTATACATAACTACTTAATTAACATCCGAGATTTACAGAATATTGAGATCAGTGTTTGTACCTACTTAAAAATTTAGTATTCTATTTAATTCTATTGTATTGTATTCTATAAGTATATATATATATACACATTCATATACATGCCCAGTGGAATTCTAAGGACATAGTGACATGTAGTGTTTCCTTAGAGTGCTCTTTAAATGGTTTTTACTGGTCACATTCTGTAATAGGCCCCGGGGAAGCTCGTTTGTTATACACTGGCGTTAGCCATCGTCTCTCGCGCTTACCATAATAATTTTTAACCTTCGGCCCAACTAGTTTCGGTATTTTAGCTGTTCGGGTTGGGTACGTATGCATTCTTTCCCTTTTATGTTCATTATTATCTAGTTGCTCTGTCAGAATTATCATTTTTACTTTCAATTCTATTGGTAATATATTACAAATTTTAAAAAGCTTTTCATATTCTTTTTGGATTGAATCTTTGATTTTATTATTTACTAAAAATTTAAGTAGCCTTATTTGACGTCACCTGCCCCCTTATTCTCAACTATCGGATCACGGATTCGATTCGTAAAGTCACATGCCGTCTCGCTTGGACGCCGCGCGATAAAAAGTGACAGGTATAGAGTTTCCGAAATTCGAATTCTTTCCGACAGTTGAGAATAAGGGGGCTGTTCCGTAGATTTTCGATTTTGGACGTTGCGCCGCAACACATCAAACATACCACTATATCTGTGAAACTGTTGATCTTAGGCGTACCATTCTTTTGCAATATTTCTTTATGAGTTATAAACTGCTTATTTATGAAATAAAAAAAAAAGTTGTCAACTACCCTATTTATAAATGCGACTGTCTGTCTTTCTGCATGTCTGTCTGTTACCTTTTTACGCTTAAACCGCTAAATTGATTGTGATGAAATTTGATACGGAGACAGTTTGGGAGCCTGCGAAGAACATAGGATACTTTTTGAAGTAATAACATGCCGGCAAAGCTGCGCGTGGCTATTAGTGTGTAAATAAACGCGAGGCTAATGATATCCTGTCCGTACCATAATGCAGTCAATTGATTCTTATACGAATAATTTGGAAATAACAATATTAGACACTATTTCCTTATATTATTATTCAGTTTTTATCACAAAAATATATTGAAAATCTTATTTATTTTCCAAACTCCTAAATATGTCTCTTAAATTCGTGAAGTCCAAAATTTATTACATGTTCTTTAGCATTCGATAAATAAATGTATATATTATTATGTAGGTACGTACAGTTGACGTAAATAATAATATCATTTGATCGCAATAACCATCCCTATTGCCATTGACTAAAGTCTCTTTACTTCTCAAAATGTGACTAATGTATGTGTTTTTATAAAAAAAAAATATTTAATTTTTGCTTAATATTCAGAGTGGCAGCCCTCGGGACTTGTTGAGGCTTGGAAATAAGCTGCAGGAGATACAGCTTTCATATTTTTTTTCCGTCGGCGAGGCTGCCGACCTCAAAGAGACTCGATACTGATTAGATTTCGTCGGTGTTTAATCAAAATTATCTAATATTCTGTAAAAATATTAACGGATAAACATTTTGACTTCTTTGGAATGTATATTTAGTGGCGTCTTTAAATACATAGTGTTTGGTATGAGTAACAAACACTATGTTATCATAGATAACATGATGATATTATGGTCATATAAATAGCTACTATAGTGGGTGTTAACAAAAACTAAAAAAAAATGTATAAACAAAATAACAATTGTAAAAACAATTTCAAAGGAGATGTTTCATATTTCAGTCGGTTTGTTTGTACAAAAGTTAAAAATTTTTCGTCGATTTCACCATTATTCACTATGCCATTACGGCGGGCGACATAGAAGTCAACTAAACGTCACCAAAGTGACACACGCGCCAAGATGAATATTTGGCTGTACTTATTGCAATTTTTTCTTTGAAAATTTTTGTTTGTACCACGCAACAAAGCAAATAAAAAGCAAATGGACAATTGAACATGTTCTGCATGTTTGACCCATTTTTTAGGATAGTGTACATCGACCTGGCTGGGTCTCCATACATGTTTTAAACATCGCTCTTTTCGAATAGTTCGGTCGGTTAAACAAAATGTATGGGAAAATTCAAAATTAATTTTAGAATTTGTAGCTTTTGACAACACCATAGCATTTATGTCACTGTTAATATGGGTAGGTACGGTCGACCACAGATATAGCTGAACACTTTAGTGCCGTTCCACAATAAAAATGGTGTCAATATAGTAAGGTAGCAACTGATAACTATGTTCGCAGCAGAGGTGTGACATGGTACTAAAGTGTTCAGCTACTTCTGTGGTCGACTGTACCTGCTTGTTATACCGAGCACCAGCCACCTTGTATATATTTGAAATATGGTTTGGCTGATGTACAGACGACAGCACGTCAAGTGTAACAGTTACACTACGAAAGTCGCCTCTATTACGAACGCAGTAAGGGCGGTCTCAAGGTCAAACTGTTACGCTTGATGTGCCGTCGACTGTACAGCGGTTACTTTAGTATTTCTTTATTCGATTCAAAACCTTACTCACCCAGGAAAATGAAACTCAAAGTTGAAAGTTTTTTAATTGCAAACCTCACTAATCTACTTAGTTGTGAAGTAAATGTATGCCAGAATATTTACGATTTAAAGATCTCGTTTATATACTTTCTGTAATGAAATATTTTTTTATTGTGAGTATTAATTTGGGTACATAAATTAGCAGTTACAACTGCTTTTAAACAAGTTCTACCAAATCCTACCTTATTCAGGTGTATTTACATAATAATATCTTATAGTAGGTATAACTCTTATATTGATAATTACATAAAATTTACTAACTATTTTCTATATTCCAAATACTCTCTAAGACTTTATAACCATATCTCTACTAACCAGTTTTTTTAAGTGTTTTGCTGCTACTTAGACTGAGATTCTTATCTTTAAAATTATCTGGTAACTTCTTAAATAAACATTCTAAAAGAATAAAACTTTGAGCAGCAACTGATAGTTTTACCGGAGGTCTATAGATACAGTTTACATGCATACTGCAGAGAGCGCATTTTTCTCAAATTGACATCTTTTCTGTTTAGAAACAGATAGTGATACTTACAAATATACATATTTCAAAAATATATAAGTATGGTACTGGAATAATATTATATTTCTAAAAGTATGGTTGACACTCACTGACTCGTTTGCTTTTATACCAGATATTGCTCTAGTACATCGCTTTTGCACAAATATATTTTGTATGTCGTAATGCAATAAAAGATTGAGTTTGAGTTTGATATCGGCAAAACCCTCAAAAGTTTTCTTTCATCAATCTCGTAGCTATGTTTGTTTCTTTTAAACAAAATGAACACCCTTGTGAAATATCTCCATTTTTATATTTGTATATTTATCCTCTTTTGTTTATCACGAAACGCCCACCAACTGAAGAAGAAGTAAAAAGCGCAACTCATCTCAAATCTCCGGAGATTCAATCTTTAAAGTTGCTGAACATGCCGGCGTCGACACCTCGTCGATCATTCTGATTGCACAAAGAACTGCCTTGCTTTTACTACGATTGCGTAGTATTATTTGTGGGTGTGATGTATCAAAATATTGGAATTCACACAGTCTAGGGGTGTGGGTCGAGAGCTGTTGAATTACCTAATTACTGCCACCATGATTCTTACATAATAATTTATGTTTTATACTAACTATTCTTTGTACCTTTTAGTAACCTGGCTAAAAAATCCTGGCTAATTGAGTGTCAGGCTTCGCGGAGTGTAAGGTTTTTGTGGTTGTCCATCAGAATGTGCGGTCTTAGAAGGGGGATTGTTAATTGATACCTTAAAAACATTATATATTAATTTAGTTCACGTTTTAACGGCTAATAATAAATTATCACTTTCACAAGCTTCATATTTTGCAAATGGATCAATATGTCTAAATTTTCTGTCTGATGATCTTTCGGCTATCCCACACAAAAAAACTTTAGACAGACAGGCAGCCAGAGTTACTTTCGCATTCATACGAATGTTAAATATATAATAAATGCGATTTGAACTTCTGTCTGTTACGGCTTTACTTCTAAACCGCTGAACCGATTTAGGTTACCTCCTAATAATGGATATAGGCTATATTTGCCATGATAACCGACCTCCACGCGAGCGAAGCCACTTGTATAAAAACCCATCTTAGACAAGAAGTTTATTAAGCACTTTAATAATTAAAATGATAATAACGCATTATTTATTTACAAACCTGTCTTTGTCATCGTCTTATTTCTCATAAATCTTTGTACATTATTGAACGTGAAACAATACAAATAGTGACGAAAACAAATGGTAGCAAAATCGTTTTCCGGCAGAGAACGTTAATTAGCGTCTTAGGTCTGAGTTATTTATTATCTTTCTTCGGGAGCCATCAAAAAAGGGAGAGAACAAAGTTCAAATAAAGTTTAATATTGACTAGGTACCTACTCTTTTTCCAAGAAATGTCTTGTGAACACGTCGTCACATTGTTGTAACTTGTTCCCTTGAATCTTGCGAAGTCGTGTTGTATTCTTGTAAGATACAGACGCCGTATAAGGCCCACATAATTTTAAATAACTATAAATTGCCTAAAAAGGAGGTGAGGTAAAAATCTGGTTTGAATATATATATAATATATATTATATATACCTATTTCGGCCGTAAAGCAGTTCGCTGTGTTTCGGATTGAAGGGAAAGGTAGCCAGTGAAATTATTGCGCACGGAAGGCATTTAATCTTAGGCCTCAGGATGACAGCGCATCTGCAATACCAAGTGATTTTTTCTACTAGATAGTAAGCTTGCTTGTCTTCTAGAAGTATACAAAAAAATCGCCGGCAAAACATCAGTCAATGATTACTGCCGTAGCAAACTTGTTCGTAACCTACATACAACTTATCTCCGGAGGTTTCATGCGAGCTTGGCCATTTCGCATCAGGGCGAGCTGACAAGTCGATCAGGGCCCGTCGAGCGATAACCATCTCCGATAAATGGCGTGCCATCCAGGACGCGTGCTTGAAAGATGTTTGCGACTAGGAATATTCTTAGACTCAAATTATATAGCTTCTGCCCTTGACTCCGCCCGAGTGGAGAAGTTTTTAAATTGGTCATAGTCAAGCTTAGTTTCTGTAGGCCTTTTAAGACCTGCAATTTAGTATTTTTTTTTTGGTGTGTCTTATAAGGCTTAGTCAGCATAAGCCAACAAATGCAGAGTTCAAAAAGCATAGTGGAATGTATTTTAGGCAAAATTACGATATTTAAAACTCGGTCAAACGCGAGAAAGTAGCACAAAAATGTAAATTTGGAAACGAGTGAAGTGGACACTACAGGGTTGTTCTCATTACCATCAGCTTCAGACAGACGCCAGGACGGTTCAGGAGCCCTGTGCAGGTCACATTTAACCAAGGGGCACATTATACCTGGCCGTCTGATACGTCAAACCTTCAGAATGCGCCCTCATTCACCGTTATATATTGTTTTCCGAATCCGGGAAAAAACCGGACATTTACAGAATTTCGATACGCTTATGATAAGATGTTGCCGCGACATCGCTAAACATCAGAGCGACTAGACGTGAAGAACTATAACGTGACGCAACTACGACATGCTTTACGAAAACTAACGTTGTGACGTTCCCTGGTCATAAGTGATAATACTTTGGCTTAACCCTTCTTGAAGAAACCTTTAAACATACAGTAAAATTCCTATCAAAATCCAATAAGTAGTTCTCAATCTATGAGCATACAAACAGAGAGACGTTGTATTTTCTATTATTATTATTTCTATACAACTAGATGAAAAACAAGCTAACGGCCCGCCTGGTGGTAAGTGGTTACCGCCGCCTATAGACACCTGCAATAACAAGGAAAAAGTCTCTTGGTACCTATTGCAAGTGCGTTGTCATTCTGAGGCCTAAGATGAAATGCCTTTTATGCCCAGTAATTACACGGGTTATTATGTTCATAGCTAAAACATTATTTTATTATAGCTCGTATGGTTGTTCTTTATATGTATATGGTGAAGGTAAGTGGATACCTTAAGCGGCCCACATACGAGACAAGCATTGCTGCTCCCCAGCAACGCTTCCTCGATCAGTCATACCTTACTCACCACAGGAAACAACAGTAAAACTTTAGCAAATCAAAAGTTATGGGCAGATTTTTTTTTTATCTATATGAGACATTCTGTATATAAATTCAGGCTGTCCCTTAACATAGTATAGGCCTTGGTCGTAAATTGCGATGCACTCACCTGTAGAAGCAGCGCCGATCAATATCAGAAGACATTTCATATTCATTTCACTGAATTTCACAACAGTTCACTCAACAAAGGTCAAGTTCAAGTTTTATACACAGATATATCTGTGTATTATACGCAGATTATAAAGTACCTTTAGTATCAGAATAAATCATCACACTATTTTATTTAGGCTTGTATTTAACTCATCACCATACCAAACCAACCTAAGCCACCTTAAAAGTATAATCGATCATCAAAATAGCGAAAAATTAACAATCTGTTGTTCAATTATTATTTTTAAAGACCACGCTAATATATTATTTTAGACCCTTTAGAATTTTCCCGTTTAATTATCCGTATAAAAAAAAATTAACTCTTTACTGACTATCAACGCACAGCCTAAGCCGTTCGTTCTAGAGACGAGAAATTTGGAGGGTATGTCCTTTGTGTAGTGTAGATTTCACCCATAAGAGGGGGGTTAAATTTTCTTTGAAACTTTGAACTATCTGAGTCGTGTGACTCGAAAATTGGTACACATACTCTTCAATTAAAACTATGAGACAAGTGTGTCACAGTTTTTTTAAATCATCCCCCAACAAAGTCAAATAGGGCATTGGAAATTCTACACGGCAGTTATACAATCACATGGCGCGCACTAGCTTAACTACCAATACCAACATAAGTACACACTGAGATATCTGTGTACTATACACAGATTATAAACTGTACACACAGATACACCTAAGCTTTGTATTTTAAACATAATATAAACTATATATACACAAATATAATTATCTGTCACAGGTAATCTGTGTATAGATAATTTTTATTTTATACGAAGCTCGGCAAATGACCCAACCACCTGATGTGAAGCGGTAAGAAGAGTCCATATGCGGAGACAGCTAGTGCAGCTTGAAACACACTATTCTAGCCGCCACCACCTTGCCAGCCCATAAGGTGCCTTTTCACGCCTCTTTTGAAGGAACCCATGTCATAGGAGGGAGGAAACATATGTGCTGGCAAAGAATTCCAAGTTTTGGAAGTACGACAAAGAAACAGTGCACTATACTTCTTTGTGCGTGACGCGGCTGGAGGTTATTGGTCCTTCTATGATCTTAAATTAAGATGTTAATCAATTAAGAAGGAAGTCGTAGGCGTTACGTCAAACAATTCCCCAGAGCCCGTTATGAATGATAGCAAACGCCTAAGGAGGCAAAATCTTTCCTTAGACTTAAGGGTTCAATGCCGCATGTGAGCTCGGGTTCGTCAACAACTCTCGAAGCGTGTCTTTGAACCTCGTCGAAAGGTACATAATACTTAACCGGTTCTAGAATGGTGACCACGTACCGGAAAGCGCAAAGTAGGACGGACTCCCACTAGATGGACTGACGACCTGTCAGGGTCGCAGGGAGCGGTTGAATCCAGGTTGCGCAGAACCGTTCCATTTGTAAATCAAGATAGCCAGTGTGATTACTGAGCATGGAAGGCATTGCATCTTAGATCTCAAGATGACAATGCAACTGCAATACCATGTGAACCAATTACCACCAGGTGGGCCGTCAGCTTGCTCGTTATCAAGATGTATATGTCGCCGCCATCTAGTTTAATTCGCCGCTAAATCGAACGCGTAGCCCGTTGATTGAACGCCGGCATCCAATCAAAATCCTAGGCCTATAGTTAATTTAACTAGACTCAACTTGACGTTTAACGACTTGGCGTATTAAGAGGATCGTCTTGTACTAAAGAGTTTTGGTTTGATTGGTGGGTTCACAGTTATTTTTATGACCACTTATAGCCGACATCGTTTTGGTACTAATGGCTAATTTAATGAGACGGCTGTAATGACGTACAGCCATCTGGTTAAACATTGCGCTCAATGACTTGGCTAGTTGTCCTTCAGCCGATTCATTGGATGCCGGCGTTCAATCAACGGGCTAGGCGTCCAGTTAAGTGTCTAATTTAACCATGGGGCTGCGACATATACAGTAATAACATTTTTTAACATTAAAATTTGCTGTTGTTGGAATTAAACAAAATAAATTAGTCCTTGTAAACATGGAAAATATCGTGGTTTCACATCCCACACATTACTTTCTTGCCTATTGTTATGGAGAAATCTTTATGTTATAATAATAACCTATTATGAAATTGTTCGTGCTCTTGTTCCTACAATTAAATTCGTAATTAAATTTAACTGTTTGTGGTTTTGAGTTCTGTTGATGTCTAAATAAGTACGATTAAAATACATTAATACAGAGACTATTAGCAACCTAATTGTTTTCTTCTCCTCTTTGAAGTGTCGGCGACGGGCGACATTCTATAGAAAAAAAATCAATCAGCGTTAGGTTCCAAAAGAAATTCATTTTGGGAATAATTAATTGTTTAAAAATAATACTGCTAGTTCAGAGAAATTTATTGAAGAAGAAAAAAAGTATTTCTAATAAGTAGCTTCCCATTAATTGTTCTGATTTAAATTAATTTATAAACAGAAAGTGAACTCTGTCAAATTGACACTTATAAGGGAAAAATAAACTCTCTAAATAATCCACACAAATACAAGTCAATGTTTGTATGTTTGTCCCCTGTGCGCTACCAAACCATTGATCACATTGTGATGAAACTTCGGTAGGGTGATCTGAAGAAGCCCACGAAGGTTCTTGAATTATTAAACTGAACATTCTCTTTCCGGCATTACAAAGGGTACCGGGTGCAGCTAATGCATTAATAAATAATTTATAAAAATTATGTTTATTCAAGTAGGCTCCTAAGAAGCTTTTTCGAATCGTCCAAAATCACAAATTATGTACATAGTATATCTATTGAAGATTATTATGTATATCTAACAATGTCATATTGTCTATCTGTCTATCATGTCTAAATTTACACTGATTTCAAAAGTAGAACTGCCGAGAAGTTCTTAATTCTTGTTCTAGATATTATTATTGAACATAGAATGAATTAGTATTAAAATAAACTGTGGACCTAAGAAATCGTCAAAAATCATACTTATTCATATTCAGCAAACGGGGTTTTGGAGTGACATAAAAACCCCGTTTGCTGCGCTTCGCAATTCCTCGACATACCATTTTCCATCATTCTATTCCCAGGTAGAGATAGATCTACCACTGTTTAGTTACCAAACAACATTTAGTCAACAGTTTAGTTACCAAAAATCCTCCTTGTTCCATCATACACGTTAAGTTAACCAACGGAAACCACTAAAGTACGCTAGTATGTTACCACCTCAGATCATAGAAAGAAGGTTACCACTAACATTCACATACGTATGGGGATGA
This sequence comes from Nymphula nitidulata, assembly GCA_947347705.1. Lineage (NCBI taxonomy): Eukaryota > Metazoa > Arthropoda > Insecta > Lepidoptera > Crambidae > Nymphula > Nymphula nitidulata. Next base: position 18,167,770 of record OX374636.1, read on the forward strand.
AAATTTTGCCTTTGAAAAACTATTATCCGCAGTACATACATACACATTTGTACTCAATATTGATACCGGCTGTGACTTTTTGTTTCAATTTGTTCGTAAAATCCCCTAGCGGGAGGAGTGTATAAACTATAGACAATACTCACAGACTATTGCCATATTTTTTCAATTCTATTGCTCTATCCATATTATCGGGGAAAATAGCGAATTACTGGCAACTTTATTTGTCAGTTGCTTATCTCTGCAATAATGTGTTTCCTTTCTCGAGACTAGGTTGTCAAAAAGCGTGCGATAGCGTAGTCTATAGAGGTTCATATCACCTAAGCATGCGTTTTTTATGCTGGGATTTAAATATTAAGGAAACCATTAGAACGGTTTGTGATTTTGACCATTATTTATCTTTATAATCATTATTTATATTGGAAACCAAACTTCAATATACATTTTGTAAGTTGGTGTATTTGTAAAAAGTAATATAAAAAATAAAATTTTGAGTAACCCCCGGCCTCATTAATTATCTGTCTAACAACATCTTATTAAGACTTATTTAAAGTAGAAAAGTACGTACGTACAAAGAAATTTAGTAGCTCGTTTCTTTGTCGTACTTCCAGAACTTGGAATTCTTTGCCAGCACATGTGTTCCCTCCTTCCTATAACATGGGTTCCTTCAAAAGAGGCGTGAAAAAGCACCTTTCGGGTCGGCAAGGTGGAGGCGGCTAGAGCAGTGTCTAAACGGCCTAGCTGTCTTCGCATAAGGACTTCTCTTACCGCTTCACATCAGATGGTGTTGAGTCATTTGTCGTGCTTCGTATAAAAAATATATTAAAAATAGAGTGTTATCGTTGTAACCGAAAAGAGTAACTTAATATTTTACGCACTATATAGTTCTATGTTTAACAGAAACGACACATTATAATTTCACAATTGTTTCACCTTTACAAAAAAACACACGTCTAATTGTTTGTCGGTCCGTTCACTACTACATGACGCGTTCTTCAATATACCACACAATTCCTGTAGTATTTAATCAAGTGCGTCAAATATGTACTTGTACCTATACAGATCTCACTTTTAAACGTTGATGATATTCAATAAATAAAACAGACAATGAAATAGCGATAAGGTCGCCCATTGTACAATTTACTTACAATATGTTAGCGTGTATTTTATTTGTGTTTGGCTGATGTTACAATAAAGATAAATAAATAAATCATCTCAAGGTGGTACAGAGAACAAAATAACATCAATGACGTAGATTTCAAATTTGAATATTCAAAGTCAATGTCGTTTACATTACGATTCTATTTCAATCTTAGCATCGATATTGATATTTGAGATCAATAATTTTATATACATAATACAGTGTACCACAATACTACAATAAATTAAAACATGGGCTATATTAGTTTATACAAGGTGTTATAAAAAGGTGTAGTCATATTTTAAGGGATTATGGTACCCATCAATACAAGCAACTTTTACTATGAGGACAACTACGAAATCGCGAGAAAGAAATCAGCTGTTCCATAGCAAGGTCAATGTACTTACTCGACGCAATGTTTGGAACAGCTGATTTCTTTTTGCGATTTCGTAGTTTTTTTCATAGTAAAAGTTGTTTATATTGATGGGTACAATAAGCCCTAAAAATATGACTACACCTTTTTATAACACCTTGTAGAAATGTTTTGCAACCTTTTAAATACATCTTATTCGCTTGATAATTTTATAGGATTAGAATGAAGTAATGCAACCAATGTTACATTATTTCATATTGTAGAGATGTCATGAAATTATCAAATGAATAAGATGTATTTAAGTCTCGTATTCTCGTCACCATCCTGTATATTAACTAAAACATATGTAGTTCGTCTTTTGAATGTTTAACGTTACTAGATTATTCTCCAACCAGTTGGCTATCTAAGACATAAAAATTTCTGTTTTTTTTTACTTTTATATGTAGGTGTATTACTATTTTTTTAATTCGTTTTCTGTATGATGTGTTTGCAAAAAGTTTAATTATGTAAATATATTTCTTAATAGTACCACCAGATGGCGCCACACGTTGCGGTGTTACTCTGTTGTGCATGGCCATCTAGATCTAGATTTTTATGAAACAATTAAAGCAAAGGCGGTGTATTCTGTCTGAGCTTTTTTAATACAATTATATTTTATTTTATGCAACGAGATGTTTTAAGTGGATTTTACGCAACTAGTTTATTGTGTTTTAATCACTATTTCTTAATATAAATTACCCCCGTATTCATAAAAACAAGTGAACTTACATGAGGCTTATAAAGTGTTTTGTTTCTCTCACTCGTACGAGAAAGGAAAAAAAATAAAACATATTTTAGCAGTGTTTTATCTAAAATAGGTTTATTGAGCGTTTATGAATATGGGCGTAAGAGTATATCCTCCCCATACAAAAATGACAGTAAAAATTATTTTGTAGGCTGATAAAATGGTTATTTGTTTTGATAAATGGTTACATGTGTGATGTAACACACCCTGTAAAAAAATCCAGCTGAAGCATTAAGATGCCAGCTTAATGAAAGAAAGAAAGAAAGAAAGAAAGAAAAAATATTTTATTTAAATAGGCCACAAAGAAGCACTTTTAAATCGTCAAAAAAAAAACACATTTTTACAACTATCACAAAAAAAATATTAACTAACAACGTCATAGTCTCTGTCTGTCTGTCATGTCTGAATTTACACCGGTTCCAAAAGTTGAACTACCGAGAAGATTCCGGCAACAAACTCGTGTAGTCACTCTTTTCAAAATAAATATTCAAATACAATGTTTGTAGTTAAAAAAAATATAACTTTTAGCAGTGCAGTGCCGCCCAGCGATAAAAATAATTAAAATTAGAAGAGAAAAATTAAAATTAGAAATGATAAGACAAGTCCCCTTTTTTTCCAGCAGAAATCCATTGACGGACCTACCCGCCACTAGCGAAGTAGCGGGCGTGTGTGGGGCTCGCCCAGCGTTCAAATCAACGCTGGGAATACCCGCTAAAACTCCTGCATAACTCCCCTGCCTTTCGCGGAGGTGGTTTGGGGTCTGCGAAGCAAATTCACCAGACCACCCCCAAGCAAGACAAGTCCCCCTGCTCCAATACAACTCTTCTTTGAGCTCTAGCGACCTTATTCAGCTGCAACTTTCTGTAAGAGTTTCCTCAAAAGAAGACCCTATGTCCTGTCTCTCGAAAGACATTTAATTTTCCAAATCCTTGATCGCCTTCGAATTATTCTTTGAAACGAATGATAAATTCCTTATACCAATTCTTCATCTACCCTGTTAATGTTATAGGTAGTCACAAATCAATGATTTTGTTCACTTGAAATATTTCAGTCAAAAGGCCTCTCATTGGGTCTGATCTGAAAGTGAAATAGACCTTAATTAAATTGTTTTGTCTCTCATTGTCGTCGTCGTCTCGTAATGTTTATTTCATTTTAACAAACATAGTTGTTACACGTTATACAATAAGATTTTAAACTGACAAAGATTATAATTGAATTAATTCACTGTTGGCTGGTCACGCGGTCAAGTACTACTGTCTGTAAAACTGGTGCTCTCTGTTTCGAATCCCGATAAGAAAACAAATTGTATGATGCGCATGAACATTTGTTAACGAGGGATGGATATTTGTGTGTGTGTTTTTTTGTACCACTAAGGTGGCAATCAAGTATACGGCCCACCTGATGGTAAGCGGTTACCGCAGCCTATGGACGTTTACAACACCAGGGGTATCACTTGCGCGCCCAATTTAGTTTATTTCTAGTTAAAAATAAAGTATACAGGGTGTTGCCGTCAATACGACAATAAATTAAAACATGGGCAATATTACTTCATAGAAATGGTTTGCCACTTTCGAAAGCATCTTATTCATTTGATAAGTTCATGACATTTGTATGATTTATTAAAACATTGGCTGCATCATTCCATAGAAATGTAATGAAATTATAAAATGACTGTGATGAATTTGAAAGTTGTAAGCCATTTCTATGAACTAATTAGCATTTACTAAGTGGACTCTACAAAGGTAACCAGTCCAGTGTAATTACTGGGCGTGGAAGGCATTTCATCTTTGGCCTCAGGAAGACAACGTACCTGCAATACCAAGTGATTTTTTCCTTGTCATTGCAGGTGTCTATAGGCGGCGGTAACCGCTTACCACCAGGTGGGCCGTCAGCTTGTTTGCCATCTTGTTAGTATACATTTATTGTCGTCACCACTTTGTATACAACAGCTGATGTTATTTCGCGATTAAGAAATTAATTTTTTAACAATTCATACTTAGGACCAACACTGACATTTGCCTTCTTTTTAGAAAGTCTTACACCCTGTAGGTAATTAACTTTAAAATAAGTTAAATTAACAACAGTGCCAATTTCCAAGTTAGGATAACGGAACTGTCGACTTAGCGATCCAGCGACGACTTGGAGGCGGCACACACAATTCAAGTCCATGAAATATAAATTGCAATCGATCCCGCTATTACTGTGTATTGTCTTCGGCCGTTTTGCTATTGTTATAGACTATATCAAAGTGTCGGTACGTAACTGTTTGTGGTTGTGACATTTTTTATTCATCAATCTACACTTCGACAGTGTAGTGTTAATATCTTCATAATAATCTAATTTAAAAAAAAAAACTCTTGTATACTATATGAGTGACTTCGAGGGTTATTCGGAAATACTCCATGTATGTTCCGATAAATTTTGTAGTTTACGAGTTATGTTTGTCTTTATTATTTTTACAGATACCGCAAATTTTTGCGATTTTTTGTTCTTTGACGCATATAAAATACTCAGCTTGCTCGGCAGATGGATTGGTTCATTAGTCGTTTTATAAAATCGTTAGTGCTTTAACAAAACACCACCCTGTACCTAAATAGCTACCTATATCAAATAACAATATCTACGTCTATTATAATTTTGTATTTGTAACTTAATTTCCTAAATTTTTTATATCACAAAATATCAAACATGCAGATGATTCGTCTAAAGGCATCCATTGCCTAAAGAGACACGCCATATCAAGAATTGACTCGATATTGCTGAAGCGTTTAAATTCTGTGTTGGCAACAAGAGGTTTTTATTGTCTCTGGCAACCAGACACATCGTCTAGTTATAGGATAAACTTTATTTACAAAAACAAAGCAACTTTCGCCATGGTTGATCCCAGCTTGGGTCAATAAAAAATTCTAATCTCGAACCCTTCTGTGCTTCGGAAGGCACGTTAAGCCGTTGGTCCCGGTTGTTACTGCAATCGCCTTAGTCCGCCAGCCCGCATTGGGCCAGCGTGGTGGTGTTATGGCCCAAACTCCTCATGTGTTTCTTCCATATAGCAAGGCCACCCAGCAGTGGTACGAAGGTATATAAGCTGGAGATGACGATCATAAAATGTTTATCTTTCTGTTTCAGGTAAGTGTTCAACAGAGTTACTCTCGTGGAAATATACATATAACTCAAAAGTTATCAGGTAAGTACGCTACTAAAATGTTACATTAAAACAAGATAATATTATAAATTGCTGTTTAGTCGGCGGAGCGAACATACCCACACTCACAAGCCATTGTCCAAAATCCTATTCAGGTATTACCTTCCCGCATATTAATAATCATGGTTTAATTTATATTCTCAGTCTGGAAGTAGTACCTACACTGTACACAGACCTGCAGCTCAAAAGAAACACTTTGATTTTTGTCTGTACAGTCACAAATACTCAGAAGTATCATCATCATTTTAGCCGAGAGACGCCCACGGCTGGGCATAGGCCTCCCCCAAAGATCTCCATACCGATCGGTTCTGCGCTGTCCGCATCCACCGGCTTCCCGCGACCCTCACCAGATCGTCGGTCCACCTTGTGGGGGCCTACCAACGCTGCGTCTCCCGGTACGCGGCCGCCACTCGAGGACCTTTCCACCCCAACGGCCGTCAGTCCTCCTTGCAATGTGGCCTGCCCACTGCCACTTGAGGCAGACGTATACACTTTTGGAATCTCGTGTGCCTTATTCTCTTTGCCATAAGGCTATTTAAACATCGTTAAAAGCTTGTGTTATTGATATGCTAGATAATAAAGAAAAAGACACAATAAATCTATCTTTATAATTAAAAATAATGTTTTTAAGTTTGTTCCCTGTGCGCTCCGAAACCATTAATCAGATCTTTATGAAAGTTTGGTAAAATATTCTGGGGACGATGGCGAAGGTTCAGTTTTCTCATTACGGGCATCGCAAAGCATGCCGGGTGCAGTTAGTGTGTAAATAAATATTAGAGATATACATCTACTAACTGAGCATACTAGCATCCATGACTCCTGAACAGCTGTTTGTAACTTTGTACTCATAACACAGATGATACAAACACTTCCCTGTACTTCCCTCTTTCTAATATTAATCATGATGTACAAATTAAATCTACTTTTATCAAAATGAATATAATCTTTGCTATGCATACTTGAATTAGAAGGTTCTAGAGAAAATTCTGGGACTATTATTTTTTTATACTACTGGATGACAAACAAGCTGACGGCCCACCTACCGAAAGCGGTGACCGCCGCCTATAGACACCTGCAATAACAAGCAAAAATTACTTGATATTGCAGGTGCGTTCCCGGGGCCTAAGATGAAATGCCGTCCATGCCCAGTAATTACACTGGCTACCTTTCCCTTCAATCCGAAATACAGCGAACTGTTTCACGGCTGAAATAAGAAAGGCGGTGGTACCTACCCAGACGACCCTGCATACGGGCCTACCACCTGCGTATATCGCGTCTGCGTGCGGTGGGTATGATCATAGTCTTTGACCAGCATCTAAAAAAGACATTTCTACATTATTCTTTACTAGTGGCAGCCCACGGCTCCCTCCCCGTGAATTTTTTTTATACAACAAGATGACAAACGAGCTGACGGCCCACCTGGTCGTAAGCGGTACATGCTGCCTATAGACACTGCAATAACAAGGAAAAAATCACTTCGTATTGCAGGTGCGTTGGCATCCTGAGGCTTCAGATGAAATGCCTTCAATGCCCAGTAATTTTGGCATGCTGTCGGCTAACGCACCAAAAGGTAGCCTATATGTCCTTTCTAAAGATTTTACCTATCACCATGCTAAATTACATCTTAATGGTTATTCATCATCTCGCCCGAAAAAGAACTCGCCCGATCGGGCGACTTAGCACCTTTCGAATTCACCTAATATTTCTGTCGTCAACTCGCACGCTCATTACAAATACAGCCAGGTAAAAAAATTTGAAACTAAATTTCAGAAACGACTTTGAATAAACCGACAAAATTAATCTTAAAATAAAGCTACTGAGTAGTTGACTGTACATTTTTATGGTCGGGCAAGTTGACGACAGAAATATTAGGTAAATTCGAAAGGTGCCAAGTCGCCCTATCGGGCAAGTTTTTGTCGGGCGAGATGGCGAATAACCCATCTTAATAAATTCAGCGGCTTTAGAGTGAAAACTTAGCAGACGGATATACAAACAGACAGAGATACTGTTACATTTTATATAAGTATGGATTTTGTGTAGACAAAAAAGCTCCGAAAAACTAACATCAGGTAGGTATTATGCATTTTTATAAGCGCTTGAATTTACGTGTTATATGCAGCTTAAAGCATTAAATGAGCAGTTAAAAGAAAACATATCGTTAGCTGCAGAAATAATTTCCGTGAGAACAATATATTTGATTCGCGCTTAGTAACAGAGGAGAACAAAATTTTCATTTCAGTTGGAAAATAGCGCACAATGCTGTACTTTTAACCTTAGTCCTTTGCAATAAGCATTATTTGAAGAAATATGTTACATCTACAGTCGACTGTACAATATAAAAAATTAATTATTTAAAGGAAATGAAAGAAGTTTGTATGGGATGAGCACCATTTTTTTCGTATAGCTATTTTTGTAAGACACCATTTAACTTAACATGTACATTAAACTTGCGTAATAAAAGCGGCCAAATATTATTATAATTGCTGAAAAACATCACAGAGGTAACCATTTTAGAGAAAACAAAATGCCAATGTCGAAATACAATTATGATTTTTACGATTTTACGTTTAGTGCTGTCATTTTAACACTACATAGCAAAGTCAAACGTATTCAAAATTCCACACGGTCGAAACAGGAAATGACAATTTTAGTAAATGTCAATAAGTTTGACTTTTAATATAACTTTTAACAGCTTTACCAACCATTTTTTTGCAACAATGATTTTATTATATTCATTATCTGCAGCAAATTATCGGAGGTTTGTGTTAGCTAAAGGAAACCACGTTATTCTGTATTTTTTGACCGCAATTTGAAATAGTTTATAAAACTTTAGCATCTCCTTCATATTTTTTTTCCTTTTGTGTTTTGAAGTCAGTTTTCAACCGACCGTAAAAAAGATTAAGGTTCTCGATCCGACTTACGGATAGATCACACAGTTTCTAGAGCCCACCAGTAGACCACAATGAAAAACAGTGGAAAATCTTATCTTCTCGCTATTGATCAATCAGCTTTTACTCAATAAATGAATACATGGAAAAAAAATGATATTTTAAAATACTCCACCATAAATAATTAATTCATAAGTATACATAATAATTTTCCATTAATAAAAATGATATTATATTGAATGAATAATATTACTAATCATAATAACAAATAATCTTGGTGGCGTAGTGGTTAGAGCGCTCTGGTTTCGATCACGAAAACAAAGCAACTTTCGCCATGGTTGGTCCCGGGATGGGTCAATCAAATTTATAATCTTGAGCTCCTCCGTGCTTCGGAAGGCACGTTAAGCCGTTGGTCCCGGTTGTTACTGCAACCGCTTTAACCCACCAACCCGCATTGGGCCAGCGTGGTGGTGTTATGGCCCAAACTCCTCACGTGCTTCTCCCATGTAGGAAGGCCTGTGCCCAGCAGTGGGACGTATATAAGCTGGTGATGATGATGAATAACAAATAATAATATAAAATAAAACAATACCTACCTACACATTATTAGAATATAATAAATACACAAATGCACTAATATTAATATCATAATTTAATTTAATACAATATTACATTAGTTATATTTTTTTTTTATTATTATTTTTTTAGTGCATATGAAATTAAAATAAGAAAAATCAATTAATACCTCATATATAATTTCGTTTAAGTACCTTTTTAATCTAAATATATTGTTAATAATGTTGTAATTTCATATAGTTTTAGGAAATTTATTGTCTTTTTGTTGCTATACTCGAAAAGGGTAATTAAGTTGTAAGTGCTGTAATAACAATAATATCTTAAGATCTTGTAACACTTAATTTGCAATAAATATTTGAGTTTGAGTTTGAGTTTGATATGGCACATTTCCTACATCCCACATAAATCAGTCGACATACATTAAAATAACTAAATTATCACATTCATAATACTGCCAGGATTAGGGCTGACGCCCAGGATTAGGAACAGTTCAATGGACTGTAAAACGAGAATTAATTACTGCCCCAAAACCAATTAAAATCACACTCTTGAAGCAATTAATTAAACATTTTTGGTCTCCAAGTATACACATGCCTACCAAACTGTAAAAGTTACATAGCATCGGCGAGAAGAAAAATCGCTCAAACGCCTTTCTAGAATTCATCTCTTTCTAACTTCTTGTAAAAACCAGAGACAGCTAAAAATCCTTAAAATAAATGAGGCTTTGTAACTTAACTGTCAACTATGTACATCGATTTATCGTTCCCAAGTCCCGATTACATGGCCATTGATTGCAGACAATCGATTTAATTAATATGTCTGTCAAATCGAGTATCGATTACTAATCGCCGATAATCGAGTGACTCGATTACAGCAATTAGGGTGGTATTAGCGCATTTTCCGTGAGGCAAACGGGAAATTTTCGCTTGAGAACTGTTTGAGAGCGCTTGAATTGGCGGCTTAATTTGGTTGTGCTATTTTATTGATTGACTTATAACTTTATTACATGTACGATATAACTTTATTTAGCTTTTGTTCTAATGACGTCATTAAAACTAATGTTGGTAGCAAAAAGTCTAAACAGAAATCCGAATGAACATTCCAATCAAAATTCAGTCAAAGGTGAATAAAATTGCACCGTGAATTAATAAAGGGTTAGAAGATCCCTGCATTTCCATAATCCCGGGAGATTATGCTAAACTGCGTCCAATTACCGGGGCATTCGGACATTTTTAGGAACCCTTCGAACAGGAAAAGGGTTGGACATAAACTAATTACGTGAATAAATCCACTGAGAAATCAATATCTAGTTTAAGTGTACAATTTACTCTAAGAATCAAAGCTAGACGTATTACAGTATAAAAAGAACCAGACATGAGTAATACCTAACTTGTAAATGAATATAGTATTCTCAAACAGAGAAGAACTTCCACATTGTTGAGAGCAAGTATCGCTGAGTCAGCAATATTTACATTTATAAGCCATTTGATAATCTACCCAAAAGCGTTTACTTAAGGCTCAGAATTCTAAAGCTAAAATTGTATTGCCAACATCTTTCTTTCTGCAAGTCTACATATTATGAGTCTGTTTAGCTTTGGTTAAATAAAAAAATCATTTAGGAACGAAGATGTCTGTACACGCGCAAACACAGCGCTTTTTATTGAATTCCACAACGATTCGTCTTGATTATGTGAACAAACGTAGTGCAGTCAACGCTTCTTTTGTTTGTATTTTTGAGCTTTGCTGGTATTTTTACAATGATTCTTCGGTGTCTCGAAGTATTGTTTCGAGTTTTGTGTTTATTTAATCAGAGAACTTAGATGCATAGTAATCCATTCATGTTATATTGTTAACAACGGCGACTAACTTAAAGTCTACTTAAGAATTCTATAATTAACTTAGAACGAACCATAATAATATAGATAATTTGCTTTCACTTTTAAGTCTATACAAATCCTAATTGTAAAAAAATATATAAAAGCCAATAGAATTTACGGCGGTTATCTCTTTAAAAAATCTCTATTCCAACCCACGTTAAATAAAGGAGGGAACACATGTGCCGGAAATGATTTCCGTATTTAAGTAAGATAAGGCATTGCCAGCATGTTGTTGCTTGTAAACTGTAATCAGTAAGAAGCTTTGGTTTTAGAACAATTTCTAGCCGATGGTTTGAAAGTTATTGTAATATCGTGAATCGTGATGCAGCTGGCCTACTCTTTGGAATTCGAAGCTATGACGATAGCGACGCCATTTATAATTGCTTTTCTTTGCACAACAGATAGTCACACAACACAACACGTGTATCTCTACTTTTATACTTGACCAATCGCAATATGGAACTACGTTAAACTAACATTCTAACAGTATTTAAAATACTGCGTCCATTTATAAAGCAGCGTTATTCTATAAGTAGAATATAATGTTCCCTGATCCGTAAAAAGTTGGTCACTACGCTGATGACAGTGTACGTGGATAAGGCTGATGCATAATGCGCCAGTATAACTTGAGCCTTGTGTCAATGAGGAGCGGGGCTTGATTTTTCCAAAACTGAAGCAATGCTTGTAGTGGTTTGGAATTGTAACCTACTAAAATAAATTGATTTTGTTCACTGAGCTGTTTGTCTCGGCTGCTATTATAGCAGCGGGTAGACCACGCCGATATATGAATATCCTCATGAAGAGTCAGCAGATGAATCACACACCTTTTTCTCACATTGTTTGAACCATAAGTAGCCGTAAATTTGCCTTAATTTGTGGAAAACCCACAAACGGGACGCGACGGGTTCTCTATTATCGACGAGGTGAGCCTAATGCCTAAGTCGCCAAAATTGGTATCTTGCGGGTGTAAAATTGTCCGTTCACAACTTAATAATTCTGAAAATGAAGTAAACAAAATTAAAATAAAGCCGTAAACTGGATAGAAATAGGACAATACAGTCCTGATCTGCCCATGACAACACGAGACCCGAAATTCTTTCAACTTTAACAGACCAGCCCACATCAGCAACCATAATTATAGACCGCACATAGTCTGATTGGATACCAAGAATCGGGAAATCAGCTTCTCTCTGGCACTGTACTCACTCCAGAATCACAATGCTACTAATCCTTTTCCAACATATTGCACAATGCAAATCCGACCAAAAAAACACAAGAAATGGCCTACCAGGGGAAATCTGACGGACCTACCCGCCGTAACCCGCCAATGCCGAAGTAGCGGGCATGTACCGAGGATCGCCCTAAGTCTTCACTCCTGGATAGCTCCACTATCCTTAGCGCAGACGATCTGAGGTCTGGTGAAGCAAAACGTCAGACAAGAAATGGCCTAACTTTCCTAAAAGCAATCTATAAATGGCAAAGGTATTGGCAGGTCAAGATACACTGGTACGTTGTGCAGTCGCATCTATTTATACTGCACTATCGATCCATTAAGTAGACATACCTCACGGCTAATTGGATATACCTGCTAATCTATCGGTCAAGTCATCTGCGACCTGCGCGAAGCTATTTTGATATCAAATTGACGTAGATACTTAACGATTTTCTAGAAAGAAGTGAACTTTTAGATAATTTTGTCGTGCTTCGTGGATGTTGGTTATCGCGCTAGTATACAGGGTGGTGCCGTCAATGCGAAAAAAAAATTAAACATGGGCTATATTAGTCCATAGAAATGATTTGCCACTTTCAAAAATATCGTATTGATTTGATAATTTCATGACATTTGTAATAGTATAACGTTGGCAGGCTTGGCAGCATTATTTCATACAAATGTCATGAAATTATCAAATGAATACGATATTTTTGAAAGTGGCAAACTATTTCTATGGTCTAATATAGCCTATGTTTAAATTTATTGTCGCATTGACGGCACCACCCTGTATGTCCTTTCTTAGGATGTAAGCTATCACCGTGCCAAATTTAATCTGAATCGGTTCAAAAAATATAGGATTGAAAATGACTGACACAGAGTTACATATTTACAAGGGCAAGCCTGTAGACGCTACCCACTCGTTGTTATCGTAGCCTATACACGCTGGTAGCACCTTGGGCACTACTCACGCGTTATTACCGTAATATATATAATAGACGTTCGTAGCACTTTGAATACTACTTACGCCTTGTTATCAATAGATGCTCGTAGGTACTTAAGCACACACGCGTTGTAACCGTAGCTTATAAACGCTCGTAGCACCTTGAACACAATTTACGCATTATTACCGTAGCCTTTAGACTCTCGTAGCACCTTGGGCACTGCTCGCTCGTTGTAACTGTATTCTATAGACCCTCGTAACATGTTACGCACTCCTCACGCGTTGTTACCGTAGCCTATAGATGCTCGTAGCACCTTGGGCACTACTCATGCGTTGTTATCGTAGTCTATAGACGCTCGTAGCACCTTGGGTACTACTCACGCGTTGTTACTGTAGATATATAGACGCTCCTCACGCGTTGTCTATTTACCCTATATAATCCTTTGGCATGTACAATATCACTATGGATAGAAGACACGACTAGAAGACATTCATAGGGTTCTTTTAAGTAGCTAAGTGGTCAGAATTATCTACCGGGTTGTGAAAGTGGATTCGCTTTCCAACCCAGGACGTGTCTCTAATGAAGTTTTTTTATACAACTAGATAACGACTAACAAGCTAGTTACTTAAAGACACTTGCAATAACAAGAAAGAAATCACTTGGTACTGCAGTATTTAGATGAAATGTCGTCCATGCCCGGTAATAACGCTGGGTACTTTTCCCTTCAATCCGGAACACAGCGAACTGTTTCGCGGCTGAAATAAGATATTTCTAACTCCAGTCTTTTCACTACGCATTCATGGATCAAATCATCCATCACTGTCAGTCAGGATTTAATTAAAGACAGAATATGATCCCAATCGACTGAATAGCTCCAACTCAACTATTTTCGAGACCAAAGCTTTTCATGTCCCAATTTTCTTGGCCAACTTAGTCTATTCGATTACGTACTCGCTTTGTCTACGAGTCGATTGATCGACCCCACGAAGCTTCCATGGGCCGGTCATTGAGAGCCAACAGACGATAAACTCGCTCGATTGTTAGATGATCGCTATCGATTTAGTTCTTTATCGGGGTTTTCGCTTGAGAAGGTTTCTTTTGGTTTTTCTTATTTCTAAGCGTTAGAAATGGTGTTGGATCAGAATATAAATTTTAGATAAAGTTTTTTTATTAGTACAGTTTCTGTATACTACGCCACCTAGCTGTTCAAAATAAAATTAAATAAAGCTTTTTAATTTTATTTTGAACAGCTAGGTGGACTAGTGGTTGAAGCGCTCTGGTTTTGATTACAAAACAATGCAACTTTCGGGTTGGTGTATCCCGGGATTAAGCTCATGAGCCCGGTTATTACTGCTACCGCTTTAACCAACCAACCTGGATTGGGCCAGTGGTGGTGTTATGGCCCAAGCTCCTCATGTGTTTCTCCCATGTAGGAAAGCCTGTGCCCAGCAGTGGGACGTATATAGGCTGGTGATGATGATGATGATGATGATATAATGTTAAAAATCACAAAATAAGAACATTTGAAAGACTGCCACAACTTAACTGAATCGTAGGTATTTGTAAAAATACTCGTTTCGATGTTAAAATAGAACATTTCGACATTGGAGGGTGGACGTTAGCTCATAACGCAAAAACAGATAGACTAGAAGAATTTCACAGGGATATCCCAAGTCCTGGGTGGCTCTGTTGGTTAGAACAGTCGCCCGGGGTGCGAAAGGTCGCGGGTTGTATTCCCGCCTCAGGACGTGAAATTTTTCTAGTTTTACATTTTAGTTACTAAGATAAAAATTGTTACTAACAAGCACTAACAAACTATGGGCTGTATTCGTGTGAAATACTTTAATAAATAATAAATAAAATAAATAGGCTGATAGAATGATGACGAATATTCGTCTTCCGTCTCTCTGAAACACATCAAGATACATTCTATTTCCCGCATTCATGTAAGTTAATAATATGACAGAGATAAAATAACAGTCGTTAATGATAAAATCAGTAAAGCAGCAGGAAATAATTACAGAGCAATTATTCTTGATTAAATACACACAGATATTAGTTCTCAGTAACAGGATTAAAATCAATATTATTATTATCTTAGAAGTTCTTGCAAGACTATTGCAAGAAATACATCTGAGTAAATAACCTAATAGTTCTGTTGAGAATGAAACGCCCGTTTTCCACCAAAGACTTATAATAATAAAGATAAAAGAATAACAAAATGTCATTATTTTATCTTTATTATTATAAAAATAAATAATAAATACTACTAAAGATATACGTGTAATGACACGAGTATGCGTTAGTGTGTCCATGGTATGTATGTAGGAGTTTAGCGACAAATAAAACAAGTGAACGAACAAATCAATTTCAATTGGCGTTCTAGAACATTAAAGTCGTCATCAAATTTTTGATTGTCGAATTACTTTTCTTTTTCCGACTCATTTCAAGTCAAATTGAGTTACACTTGGGCAGTTCGCTTTTATATTTAACCGTTTTGATATTCTTTCAGGAATATGACATATTTACTTAGAGAAATGCGGTGAATGTGAAAATAAATGTAAATGAATCGTGTTTACTTTATATTGTAGGTATATTATAAGCGATTGGATATTCTTTTAAGCCTTTATCCCACTCGAGTTCGGTGACGTAAGGGATTCGATCCCGTAAACAAAGCAACTTTCGCCATGGTCGATCTTGGGCTGGGTCTCGTGCTTCGGCTTTACGTCCGTTAGTTCCGGTTGTCACTGCAACCATGCTCATGTGTTTCCTCCTTCCTATAACATGGGTTTCTTCAAAAGAGGCATGAAAAGACCCTACGTACGGCATACTGTTCAAGTTTCCTGAATAAATGGAGATGTCATCACGCTGACGTAGACTCTCCGATATACATATTGTAAGATAGAAGTATGTAAATAATAATGTCTTATTTTTGCATACTTATCAATTCTCAAAATAATTCCTTTGTGGATGTACTCCTACGGCGGGAATTCTTGGGTCGCTTATAATACCTATCAATAAAAAATCCTGAATACAAAATAGAAACTGCAAATATACGTAATGACGTGCTTTGTGTATCTGAAAATAGGCTTTACAGATTATAATTGACGACCGGGTGGCCGGGTGGTCTGTACTCCTTGCTATTGGATTGCTCGGTCAGGGTTCCCGGGTTCAAATCCCGGTAGGGGCAAATATTTGTATGATGAATACGAACATTTTTTCACTAGTCATGGATGTTTATATGTTTAGTAAGTATATTTCTATTATTTATGTACATGTTATTATCATTATTGCTCCGTTATCTTAGTATCCATAATACAAGCTCTTAATGATGCTTACTTTGGGCTAGATAATAGGTGTCAGTATATGAATATTATTATTAATCATATTAATTATTTAAAAAATGCCGTAAGAACAATTTGGAGGTCTTTTGTAGCTACACTTACATTTTCACGACACGTTCTGTCCTAGGTTCACGTCATATTCTCAAACTTCATCATTTTTTGTCTTTATATATTCCTACACTACATAGTACCAAGACATAACATAAATTTAAAAAAAAAGATATATTTTAATTATGTTTCTACTATAATTATAATAATGGCTATGCCTAAAATATCTTTCCGTCTCAAAGACCTCGAATCCATAGCTGTAAATATAAATGTTTTAAAAATGGAATAATCCGACTGAACCCATTCATTATTCATTTTATTTTTAAAGTAGAATACATCTAAATAGCATTAGAATAATTTGAAGAAAACGATTAGTTTTCCCTAATTAATACGCATGTAATTAAGACCATTCTAAGATTTCAATGAATTAGTGTCTGTTCTCATTCACTGATTAAGTCATTATGCGGCACTCATTTATTTCATATTAAGGCTTTTGTATTTTGAAAAAAGCCGAAACTTTTAATAATTACACATATTTTTTTCTTGGATTTTTTTTCCTAAAAATACTGTAACTAGTGTATGATACATTCAGCCCGTTTGATTAGCGTAACGTTTGCAAAGTTTTATTATTCCTTATCCAAACTTAATATTATAAATGCGAAAGTGAGTTTGTTTGTTACACTGTCACACTCATACCACTGAACCAATTTAGATGGAATTAGGTATGGAGATAGTTTGAGACACTGGAAATGACATAGACTACATTTTTTTGCGAAAACCGACATCCACACGAGCGGAGTTGCGGGCAAAAGCTAGTTAAAAATAATTGTGAATCTAAAAAATCTAAAAGTCGCTAAACTACTTTATCTACATTTAAAATTTGTAATACAAATAAAAACAGTAGTAGTCCGTTTGTCCGAGCAGTGTGCATTCAAATCAAATCAAATCAAATAATTTATTGCCTTCATGAATGTAAATAATAGATGTTCACAAATAATACCAGTACAACTTGTTACCCATTTGGGCATAGCATAATCAAGATAAAAGTGTAACGGACTATGTAATGATTAGAAATTATATTCATAACTACTATAACAATAACTTAATTTTATTGTATGTACATAATATTCAATTATATTTTCATTTTCCTATTCATTTAATGTGTATATGTTTTATTTATATTTTTCGTTGAAATATTCCGTTAAATTATAATAAGATTTTTTTATTAACATTTCTTTTAATTTTTTATGGAAAGTTTTTATTTTAGGTTCCATTCTGATTTCAATTGGCAGTTTATTATATATTTTTAATGTACTGAAATAGGGGCTTGAGTTAAACATCAGCATCATTCGTTTGATAATTTCATGACATTTCTATGATTTAAGTCTAATTCAATCAATCAATCAATCAATCATTTATTGCCAAACCATAATGTACATAGGATGTTACATAGAATGTTAGACCAGTATTATGGACCCTGACGGGCACGCAATGTAAGGACTAGGAGAGAGGAAACGTACTATGTAATTACACGAATCAATAAATTGTTCTATATTTAAACTATTTCATAATAAATTATCATTACAATTAATTAAATATTATATAAATATTAATTAAATAAATTAAATAATTTATTAATAATTTTAGATCTTTTCCAATTTTAAGTCGGCCAAGGCACGCCATTACTTCTCAGAGTCACCTTTCATAATACTATTAATAAAGATATTAATTGAATATAGAATTCTTCGTTATCGGGAGGTAA
Source organism: Nymphula nitidulata (assembly GCA_947347705.1). Lineage (NCBI taxonomy): Eukaryota > Metazoa > Arthropoda > Insecta > Lepidoptera > Crambidae > Nymphula > Nymphula nitidulata. The sequence goes on from OX374636.1 coordinate 18,185,916, forward strand.
TTTTAGATAATTTGTTGTTTACAAGTGGTACAAATACTTATTTGACCCACTTACAAACATCAATTATAAATGTGTACCAACCCATTTAACTTAATCTGTATAATACACAATTCAAGACCTTTTGACTTGAGATTGGGAGAGAGAGACAAGCATTAAGTTTAGAGGTTTTGATTTTTGGGACTTCCGGGTCTGTCGATGTATTTTAAGGAAATAAATAAAGAAATGTTTTTTTTTTGTAAAAAATACAAATAAAGAAAGGAAAAGATAAAAAATTGTATGCTCCAGGCGGGAATCAAACCAGCGTCTCCTGGGGTCCGGCGACGCAATAGCCGCTACGTCACTAGATGTAGCTTACCAGAAAAGGTAAAAAAACACGACAGTGGCATCACTATCGCGATTTAGACACGAGCAAAAGAATTTAGTGGTAGATATTTATAAAATAAAAATCTAAATTAGGTAAATTACAATTTAGTTTCAAAAGAAACAATTATGGGGTAACTGTAGCAAGATTGGGTCGTAGGTTTATCACACGATTATTGGGTACGCTCCGATAGTTTCAAATAGCACTTCCTTGGGCGACGCAAGCTGAGCTCGATCCTGTGGTAAGGTTGATGTTGTCACGAAGAAAATCCCGGAGGTCGGGGGGACACTCGGTGATGATAAAGTTAACTCTGACGGCAGCCGACTGCTACTCCGTACCAGGAACCCTAGTCAAGGTTAAACACCACACACACTTTAATATTTAGGGCTTTCATGGGTGTCCAAGAATTTTCCGTAATTTTGAGGTCAATGACCCTGGTCAAAGGTCAAGGTCATTTGAGGTCAGTGACCCCCCCTCATTTCTCCACCCTAGTACTCCTACTTCCCCGTGAATCCCGAAGATGTGCATGGGCGTTTTTTTTGGGTAAAATTTTTTAAGTAAAATTTCATATAGTGCCCCTTTTCCTATCTACTGACCCAAACTGTAGGTACTCGATCAAGAACAAATTGTAGAAATATTAGAAATCGTTCGCGTTAGCTCGTAGATTGGCAGCGGCTCGGAGCAGGAAAAGGTGGCGTATGTCCTATCTCAGCAAGCATTCTATTTCTATGAAGAATTTCATCTAAATCGTTTCTGCGGATAGGGACAGAAAACGTAGCAGACAAGCAAAGTTACTGTGTGTATTTAAAATATATCCTTGCGTTGAGTCAGGCCATAAATCAATATCCTAAGAGAAATACATGACACGGTTTGCTAAAGTTATTCAATTCTCAAACTTGTCGTCACAAACAAAGGTGAGCGGACAAGTTACACTCAGATAAATTCAAACGCTTTGCTCGGTGATGCCCGGTTCACAGTCGGTCGACTGGAAACAAACACTTCTGGCAAGTTGACAGTACCTACACCCGTAATGACAACTGCCGGAAAATATTCGATTTGAAAACTCTTTACCCTTCGTTCCGGTGCGTCAAAACCGAATCGAGCTTTTGTATAAAAAATATATATTTATCTACACTCGTATTTTAAAATTCGAATTAAGATCTCAAAGGTGAACAATGACATAATTTGTAACTCAGATAATGTAAAATAAAATTTAAAAATGGACCTTTAACGTAACGTTGTAAAGCATTGGTTCTACAACTTTTTTTCTTAATAAACTTGAGGCAAAAGTGTTACAGACAGCCAAATCAAAGAAATAAAGAAATAAGAATCCAAGAATTAAGAATATTTGAAAGCACTGCCCCAAGTTAACCGAATCTTAGGTATTTGTAAAAATACTCGTTTCGGATGTTGAAATAGAACATTTCGACATTGTAGGGTGGATGTTAGCTCATAAACGCAAATACAGATACAAATACAGAGACTAGAAGAATTTCACAGGGATATCCCAAGTCCTGGGTGGCTCAGTTGGTTAGAGCAGTCGCCCGGATTGCGAAAGGTCGCGGGTTCGATTCCCGCCTCAGGACGTGAAATTTTTCTAGTTTTATATTTTAATTACCAAGCCAAATCAAGTTGCAAGTTGACATTTGAAAAACCTAATCGATACTTTAGAGAACCTAAACCTAGTCGTACGCACAGACCAACACTGTGAATTGAATTTAGAATGTAGATGTGGCGCCATTTTGTCTATTTTATAAAACCATATCAATTTATTTTAAAAAAGTGGGATGCTAATAGTGACTTATGTATGAGTGTAGTGTACACACACACACACGTGCACTCGTGTGATACTATTAAAATACACACACACAAACACACACATGTCTCAATACCATTCAATAAGCAACCGTGTCTTTACTATAATTTCACATCAACGTATTAGACAACCTTAACTCTTTTAAGTGTTTTGAAGTCGGATTAATATTTTTGAAATTATTTTTTATTTAATCCTTTTTTAATTTCGTTTAGCTGCAGCTTGGTTTATTTTATTTTTTATTTTATTCTATTTATTTAAGACACATAACAGGATACAGTCAATACCATACAAAAAACACTTAAACATACTTATGTGCTAGACTGCAGCCCAAAAACATGTGTCACTTACTAGACTGGTGTTATAAAATTATACATATGTATTAACCGGAATCTATATAAGAACCATAAGTGTTAATAGTTATAGTGAGTGTCTTAATCATTACAATAGTACTATAGCTATGAAAAAATTACTTAAGGAGCGCACAAACATGTCTCTTGAAGAAGGTTGAAGGTTGTACCCCTTCCTACATGGGAGATGATACTCCTCATGTGTACCTCCCATACAGGAAAGCCTGTGCCCAGCAATAGGACGTATATTATGATAATGATAGCCTAATTGCATGCAACCATTGAAAAAATGAACATAATCACATATTATCACATTTGCTGTTAATTCAAAGACAGGTTTTGTTAATGACCTCTACATCTCAAAAACTACTGAACCGATTTCGATGAAATTTGCACGGTTCCCTAAGTTGGGCTATATCGAGTGTAAAAAAAAGTTTTTTTGCAATCATTCTTAAAGCTTTTACATACATACAGTTATGTTTGGCACCTATGTTAAGAAGCTGCTATAGACTAACATATACAAAAATTGTACATACGGGAATTGATAACCTCCTTTTTTGAAGTCGGTTAGTAAAAATACGTATATCTAAGTATGTACCTATCATACGGATATGTAGCTCTAAAACGGGTCATTGTTTATCTTTGCTACTTGACACAAGCAATCACCGTCACAGACTAGATATTAGATCATTGTTTAAGCCAAAACGACATATTTTTCCATAATTTCGCTTTTCCCGTTTTGTGCAACATGTAACAAAATAAAACTGAAATATTCAACCTGCTTAAATACTTTATGGCCCCGTTACAGCCGCACTGAGCAAACGTTTGATAAATAAAACGGCATAAAACAACCCTGTATTTCAACATGTAGCGCATCTCGTATGAATTAAGCCGTGAATTGCAATACATGCATGTTTACTTGCGTTGGGTGAAACTTATGATTTTTGATTCAGTGACTTGCTTATTGCATGCTCCTTGTGTATTTCTCCCATTTAGGAAGGTCTGTGGCCAGCAATGGGACGCAAGTATATAGGCTTATGATGAATTTCAAATCCTAATCATAGCGAGTGGAGACGACCTATAATTAAGGTATCGCGTGCGTCTAGTAGGCTTGGATTTTTTTGTTCAGTTATGTTATTTACATCATGCCAAAAATCTTTTCTTAATCTCTTCCATATAATGCCAAAAAAGCATAAAAACTATTAATGAAAATAATAGATTAAAAAAGTGATAGTTTTTAATATGTTGTCTGGTCAAACATGGTGCTAACTAAACGTAGTGGTATATTCTCTTTGGTGTGAACCAGCTAGATTTTAATTCATACATTTTTTATTTCATCAAAATACTTAGATACAAAAAACAATACATAGAACATACATAGAAACATCTTTTTCGAAATTTAATCTTTTTTCGAATCTAAATAGACTCCGTCTGGGATTCGAACCCAGGGCTTTGGATACTCCCATAACTGGTACTGAGTACATGTAAAAGTGTCTTATGAATTTCAGTCTTTCAGTTTTCTGGAATATAATTCATGTCTTTACCATCATAATTTTCCTTCGTACGTAACCCAACGGGTATTTTAATAATATCTTGCCATCACTGGCACCCGTTTGGAGGACATTTTTAATTTCCGTTAAAAAAACGACTGAGTTGAGATTACATGATATTAATATCTACCTAAATCTATTAAAAAAAAAGTGTTAAAATTTTATTTTACTCTCGCGAATAATTTTAATTAAATAACAAATTAGTTATATAACATTCTAACTCATTCTAGGAACGTAAACCATAATTCATCCGTCAATACTGATAGTGGGTACTTACTACGAAAATAATTACTCCGCGGGAAATGTAGTGTATGGACAAAACTATCAGACATCTTTTTCCAACTCTGCTATCGACTCTATATTTTATACTGTCGGAAAGTATGCTCGTATTTTGTCAGTTAACTCTGATTAAAGGCGTTTCTTTCCTTTCTAAAACAAGAGTGTCAAACGAGGTTACGGCACGCCTGATGGTAATAGCGTGGCACTACTCACGCGTTGACTACCGTCAGGCTTCACGTTGACAGCGGAGTCGACTAGTCCCCTTGCTTTTAACATGATTCCTTCTTAGGGAGCTCTAGCGACCATACCCCGCAGTAGCACAACAATGTAGTACTTTCTAGGCCGGGCGTTTAAATTTCAAGAAATTCTAATAGGTACTAATTTTATCAAAACAAGAAACTCCTCGGTGGCGTTGCGGTTTGAGCGCTTTGGATTAAATTACAAAAAGAAAGCAACTTTCGCCATGGTCGATTCCGGGATGGGTCAATCAAACTTTGTAATTTCGTGGTCCTCCGTACTTCGTCGTGCCGTTTTGGTCTCGGTTGTTACTGGAACCGCTTTAACCTACCAACCGCATTGGGCCAGCGTGGAGGTGTTATTTCCCAAACTCCTCATGTGTTTTTCCATCTAGGGAGGCCTGTGCCCAGCTATTTATTGATTGTTACATATGTATGTCTGTTTGTTTCAGATGCGTTGCTGCGTGGCCGCACTGTGGCTGTCGGCGCTCACCAGCCTAGCGGCGGCAGCGGCCGGAGACGATGCGCACCATGAGATTGCGCCCGCGCAGGTCAGTACTTTAGTATTTGATTAGAAACTTGCTATAGGTCTTTTTTATCTTAGATCGGTCTCGTTTGAAAAGTTTTTGTATGATTGGTAGGTTCAAGGTCATTTTTACGACCTTATACCTAACCAATGAATTCGGAATTAAGTAGGTAGTTATGAAAAATCATACCCATCACACAAAAACTCTTCAGTAGTCGATGTGGCGTCTAATTACCTAGGCGTCCAATTAGCTGGCAAATTAAGCATTTTTCGTGTAATTATAAAAAGTTTTTAATAAATAATCTCTGAATTATAGAATTTATTATATTAATTGCGAAAGCTTACAAATAAAGCGAAGAACACACACTGTAAAGCACAGCGGAGAGAATCCGTGGCTGCGATTGAGTGTGCAGCTTGTAAGTGATAGAGTATGTGATAGAGTATGTATGAGAAAACGCATTATGATAAACCATATTGATAGTACAATCGCTGTATCTTGAATCAGTTAACACAGACTGCCAAGGACTTAGTAGAAAAATCCTGTCAGGTACCACACTATTATCATTCGCGACGCAGCTCTCTCGCTTAGAGGTATTAACTGCTATATCAAAATCAGTGCAAGTTTTTACGAGTTCAAATTCATGCGTATGTGGTCGTACAAAATGTCGCGCATTTACCAGAGGCATCAGCAGGTAATAAAGCAAAAAAAATATTGGCGACGTACACTCGTATCCGAGTGTTCGGCAGTAAATGTGTTAACTTATTTACCATTAATATCAAAACAAGCACTTATCATGTGTTGTTAGATTGTGAACTCGCTTTATCAAACGGGCAACCTTTCGTGCCCCGTTGCAACACCGGACTGTAGTATTTTGTGAATCGTGCGAAACTGTGCGAAAAAGTGCGAAATTCGCAACCCCGTTGCTACGTATAACGCACACTGGAGCGATGCGTTACATTAGATTGATAACATAAAGAAGCAGAGTTGCAAGTTGAACAAAGTTGCAGGTTGTCGCCGGTTAGGCGCCGGCAACCTGCAACTTTATATTATCACCCTTAACGTGATAACAATAAAAGCATAAACTTAACGAAGCAGGAAGTCGGCGCCGGTAGCCTACCTTTATGTTATCTTATCACCCTCACTGTATGATATCCGCCTAAGAAACAAAAATTTTATGCCTAGCTGTTTTTTTCGCCTCGATAAACAGAATAAAAAATCCTTAATAGCTTAGATAATATGCCGATATGAAAATTTTTCAAACGCATTCACTCAATTTCATAGTACAATGTGTAAATGCTGCCCTTAGGGAACGAAGTAAGAGCGGTTAACACTTGATTTGCTGTACTTAGATAAAACGAAATATACAAAGTGTATGTGTGTTTCATCATCACCAGCCTATATACGTCCCACTGCTGGGCACAGGCCTTCCTACATGGGAGAAACACATGAGGAGTTTGGGCCATAACACCACCACGCTGGCCCAATCCAGGTTGGTGGGTTAAAGCAGTTGCAGTAACACCCGGGACCAACGGCTTAACGTGCCTTCCGAAGCACGGAGGAGCTCGAGATTATAAATTTGATTGACCCATCCCGGGACCGACCATGGCGAAAGTTGCTTTGTTTTTCGTATCGAAATCCAAAGCGCTCAAACCAATACGTCACCGAGCTCCTCCTCCTCCTGTATGTGTGTAAATATTCCTCCAATAGTTTACTATAATACCATTTGCATTGCAAAATCGTCCTTGTCACAACAGCTTATGGTTGCTTTAAGTGTTGAACTGCGCCTGTACAATGTTATTAAGCTTAAACAAAAGAACCGCAAAGAGTTTTCTATGAAACAAGCAATGTTTCGTTTGTATTCGAGTTGCTACGTATTATACAGATTATACTGCGGCTTGGTGTGCCAAACTTGGCTCGTTTACGAAATTTTAATGCGGAAAACAGCTAATGTGAAACAAAATGGTGCTAAATTACAGCATATTGTTTTTAAGCGGTCGTCTTGTAGTGTGCGTCTCAGAAGGTACAGTGAGCACCAAAATGAGCCTTATAGAAGTGGCAAATCCAAAGCCAGAAGACTACAGGCTATTTCTGCCTTTTTTTAATACATCTAGATGACAAACAAGCTGACGGCCTACCTGATGGTAAGCGGTTACCGCCGCCTATAGATACCTGCAATAACAAGGGACAACCACTTGATATTGCAGGTGCGTTGTCATCCTGAGGCCTAAGATGACATGCCGTCCATGCCCAGTAATTATACTGGCTAACTTTCCCTTCAATCCGAAACACAGCGAACTGTTTCACGGCTGAAATAAGAAAGGCGGTGGTACCTACCCAGATGACCCTACATACGGGCCTACCACCTAGTAAGCCTAAAGATATAGTAAGGCTAATATCATCTATATTCTGGACACAGGAAGAGTAAACGCAGGGGAGGCACAAAAAATCCCAATGGGTCGAAGTGCACTGTGACTTAGTCCTGGCCTCACTATAAGATAAGATAAGATAAGAGCACCAGAATTATCTGAGTTGAGTGCTAAAAAAATACTTTAAAAATTATACTGACTTCAAAACACTAAAAAGAAAGAATTAATCAAATTGAAGTTAGGTACTTATTTCAAAAATAAACTTCACTTTGTATTCTTTCTGGAAACAGGTTAACACCAACTCCTAAACTTCTTAAACTTAAATTTATTTATTGTTTCTTTTTAGTGTTTTGAAGCCTAATTTTATTTAGGTAGAGCCTAACTGCGTACAAACATTGAAACAACATGCAAAATGACATGTTTTAGAATAATGCTGTTAAGGCAACGACACGATTTCATAATGACTGATACACACATGACTCTCTATCTCAAAAACTACTAACCTAATTTTGATGAAACTTGCACAGTTCCTAAGTTGGACTATATCTAGCCAAACTAAAAAAGTATTTTTGCAGTCCGACTTCAAGTTCTTGAGATATGATTGTGAGAAACATACAAATATACATATGTATGTACAGTCGGCAGCACGTCAAGCGTAACAGTTTGTCCTTGAACCTAGAGCGCAACGCACAGAAAATTTGTGAGCAAAGGATAAACATATGTCTCTCAGCGCCTCTTTCTAACGTCTCTCTCTCAAGTACTCTGTACCTACAATACTCGCAGTTGACCTTGAACGCGAGCGCGACGACTATTAAAATTTGTACATATTTCTTCGATATAGCCTCCGACTAAATATGTGTAGGTTTATAGGTAGCTATAGCTACAGCTAGCTACGTACGCGATCTACTCTCTTCGCTTCGTTGTTTCAACTTGATTTAAAACTAAAGTACGGCTGAGACCATTGCTTTAATTTAAAACAAAAAGTTTTCTACATATAATGGCTAGTTATGATATTTTATTTACGCTACCTATTTACCAATGATGCTCAGCGTACCTAGTTATTTCAATCAACTAATATTATACCTATTAAAATACAGGCTTCATTATTTATTCATTGTTATTAACTAAAAAAATATTTCTATTGTCGGGTCATTATTATGGTCCATTGTTATGGAGAGAAATGAAAATAAACATTTACTTAGGTTTGTTTTTCTACATTTATTTAATGTTAAAAAACAAAAACAAAACATTTATAACGTTCAACTCCTATTATCATAACTGTAACTACTACTCATTCACAATATTTTAAAGATCTAACATTCTACTCTTCAAATGTGAATATGAAATAACAATTTTGAGAAAAAGTAATATTAGACCTAACACAACTACAACACACAAAATCTTATTGAATTTTAGTGTTAAAAATAAATTCACAAGAAAATATACTATACGAGTTTTGAACTGAGTTACCCAAGAATGAAGGCGAGTATGTCACGCAATCAACCAGTGGTGTTTGTAAGACGGTTTCGAATTTATTTATTGTATTTTACAAGACACAGTGATGTGTGAATCAAGCAATTTTGAAGCTTAATTACATAATGCTAAAGTTGAAATTATAATGATAATATTCGCATATTATGGTAGCTACATTTAATATTTCGGATGTGAGTTGTGATGGCTGTGCCTGTGTATACTAGTAAATGTATAAAATTGTAATGATTTGTTGGTGTAAATCACTAACTATCAACTACTAATATTTGAATAATTTTCAATTATGTGAAGTACGTATCATAGGTATGATAGATAGGTCTTTGTGATTTGTTTTTTTCTAATATACTTACTTATGTAGGTTCTAAATCCTTAGTAAAAAAGACCAATTTTAATTTGAGCTACCCTTTTCTATTTAGGTTAATTACCATACTACATAATAATATATGGTGCAATGCGGTTACGTCTTCAATGGAATCTCGACCTTATATCAGATACCTTAGGTCGATTATTAACTATCAAGGTATGGCTCATGATATATATATCAATAGGTAGGGTATCAAATTCGCCTGTGACATTACATTACTTTTTGATTTGTGTAATAGGTAGGGTATCAAATTCGCCTGTGACATTACATTACTTTTTGATTAGTCTTATGATCATAGATTAGAGATAATATATCTTATGATGGTCTGTCTAAGGATAAGGATAGAGCAGTCGGTCAGTTTGTAAAAGAATTGTGTAAAGTTGGGGGTTATAGTTTCAATACACTTCAAAATTTATAGTTACTAGTCTTTGAGTTTTGGCCATATAAGTAAACGCTTTTAAAAAACTGAAAGATTATCACTTAGATTAATTGTATAAATCTAAGGAATATCTATAATAACTTTATAGGATTCAGTTAAATCCTCTATAGCTCAGTGGTTAGGGCAGTCATTCGAATTGTGAAAGGTCACGGGTTCGGACCGCCGAGCACCCGTAGAAGGTAGAACAGACCGTGGACAAAATCTTGTTCCACCACCTATGTCCACATACTAAGAGACAAATTAATGTGTTTTATTTCTTTATTTCTCTCTGACGAAGAGAGAGAGACCATCTTATTGTTTCCCCGGGAGTTTGCCATGCTGAGCGCGGGGGCAGACATTTTTTCTAGTTGAAATATTTTTCACACAATTTTATGTTCTCTTTTTCAGGATAATCATACTTACCTACTTAGGATCGATTTGTAATTTAGAGATTGAAAATTATTCTCATGTCTAGGCAGTAGGCAGTGCAGGACCGATCGGTTTGGAGGTCCTTGCCCAATTGCTTATGCTCTGCAGTGGGTATCTCTTAACTGACGTGATGATTATAATGTGTAGGGTTTTTTAAATTAATAATTAAAATAAAATAATAGTAGGGAATTAATAGTGTAGTGGATTCAAATTTTGATACAATTTTTTTAAGCTAAGGAGGAGGAGCTCGGTGGTGTATTGGTTTGAGCGCTTGGTTTCGATACGAAAAACAAAGCCACTTTCACCATGGTCGATCCTAGGATGGGTAAATCAAAGTTTGTTATCTCGAGCTCCTCCATGCTTCGGGAGGCATGTTAAGCCGTTGGTCTCGGTTGCTCCTGCAACTGCTTTAACCCACCAACCCGCATTGGGCCAGCGTGGTAGTGTTATGGCCCAAACTCCTCATGTGTTTCTCCCATGTAAGAAGACCTGTGCCCAGCAGTGGGACGTATATAGGCTGGTGATGATGATGATGATGATGGTGAAAAGAAGCTATTAAGTAGACACACACAGACAGACAGGTAGACTGATCGGACTGATGCTACACCCCATGAGCACTGGATCATTACTATTAGTATCTCCAAGAGCTCTGGCGACCTCACTTACACCAGAAACACTTAGTTTTAAAATATTCTGCAATGCTATGATATTCAAGGTGATAATAACAAATTCCAAAACTGTATATAGTTTTATAGGTTGTTAATATGACTAGTTTAAGAAGCTAACAGCTTTGTTCAATGAGTATCTAATCAAAGAGACTCAACAATAATTCCTAGACACTGGTCGCTACTAGTTCTTCTATGACACCGATCTCAAATTATAGTGATAAATAACTAAAAGTAGCATTATAAAACTGAAATTACAGGTGAAATGGTGAAGTGCTGTCTCTTGAATGTAAAAACTTTTGGATTAGTAATTTTATAAGTCCTAAGTTGCAATTCAAATTGCATTATGATTTAGCCAAATACTTCATTGACATTCTGAAACTACTACTTGGATCTACTTCTCTGAGATAAACTGATATTGATGATGACAGTAAAATTACTTAAGAATACATTTTTTTTTTTGACAAAACTAAAAACCAATTGTTTCTGCAATCCATGGCTTGACAGGAATAAGAAATTCTTTATTTGAGAGCAATCAGGTCTAATTGGGAATGTGTAAGAAATAATAAACAGAGTCAAAATTGATTTAACGTGTTTATTGAAAAGTTAACAATATTAAAATAAAATTTTAATTAACTCTCAGCCTCATCATAATGAAATATCACTAAAGTAAGAGTGCACCAAATTTGAAAAAAAATCAGATCTGTGAAAGATGATCATCAAACGCCTGAACAGATCTTCATAATTCAAAGCTAAGAACCATCTTGACCACATTAACTTTCTAACAAAAAAAAAATGCATCTAAATCTGTCAGTGCTAGCTACGATGGCACAGACACACTTACAGATACAAAGACAGACACATCAAACATAAAATGCCCCTTTTTTAGGGTCGGGGGTTATAAAAACTAAAAAGGGTAATTTTATGAATAACTTAGGTGCTAACAATATGCAGTTAAGTAGGTAGTTAGATATTAGCATTTTTAGCACCATTTTACCTCCCTTATTCTTTTCTATAATGAAATCCAAAATTATATGTAGAACATCACAACTTTCAGAAATCTCTTTTAATTGAAGAGTTATGCAAATTTTTGTTTCATGCTAGTAATTTATTAATCTGTCAAGCGGCATTATCCCTCTGGAGTGTTAAGACAATTGAAAAATCAGTTGTGTCTGGAAACTCTGGAATCTGATACTTACTTGACAGGTATTTAAAAACCATTCCTATGATGTGAGAAATATTACTACTTAACCTATAAAATTGCTTAAATTAAATTTTGAACACCATTCTAAATCAAATAACCATTGCAATGAGAAGTAAGTGAATTTTAATAATATTAAACAACAAAAGTAATAGGAGACAATATGTTAGAAGACTATTAGGTTTAGAAAAGTAACTATATTTTATTATAATTTGGGCTAAGAAAATAATGTTCTGGATGAATTAACACCATTGCTCTTTGAAATTATATCAATCTCTTATCATAAAAATCACATAGATAATTGGATAGCCTTACTATTACTGGTACACATTTGAATTTACAGGTCATGAAAGTTACACTAATATCATGTAGGAACTTGGAACACTGCTGTTGCTGAACAATTATGCACATGTGAATATTACAGTTGTCCAGGCAGAGCTAGGTATAGGTACCTATAGGGACAACTCTTCCTAACCTACTTTGTAATGTATAAACTACTTCTACTACTACTTTGTATAAATGTATTTCTTTCTTTCTTTCTTTCTTTAATGTGGTGGTGTTCTAAGTATTTTTACCAGGTCCTGTTGATCTTATCACCCCAGGAAACAAAAACTAATGTAATTATGTCTCTGGTTGCTTAAGTATTGATTTAAAGTGCTCACTATTGCTAAGCCAAAATGTTGAACTAAGTATCTTAAAAAAATATCTTCAATAACCTTTCATTTTTTTTGAAGTCAGTCATTAAATTATAAACTGAAACTTACCCTAACCTCTATGTGGTGGTCATATATATATTTTTGTAAAAATATTATTTATGTCTAGATGCTTTTAGTTATATAAATTTTGACACTGGCATCCACTCAACAATAGAATATCTCTTGTCTGGTTTGTGGTTACTTATTTATTTCACTGACATAGGTATGGAATTCACTAATAACAAGAATTATGTGAACAAATACACCACACATCAACACACTATCTTGTAGCCTCTACAGCCTGGATCTTCATCTCATATTTAAAAACCAAAAATATATGGTCCGCCACCTGCAAAGTAGTATTTGTTTTATTATGTGAACCTGTTCATAAATAAACTGGATTGAGTCTTTCAGAATATCAGCTACTTAATTAAAGATGTTTTTACAAAACATTATAGTAGGTGGAATCATTTTACAAATATGATTAGTTGGTATATATAATACCAAATAATGAAACAAATTACTTATCAAGGTTATGCAACCTTGATAAGTTAATTAGTTTAGCAAGGAAGTCTCCAAATACTCCAAATACTTTTCATTTTGTTAGAAGTTGAAGAAAATCAAATGACATTGACCAAAACCTGTTTCGTCTAAGTAAAAAATAAATGAAGCAAAATACTTTTATACACATGGCGGTCATTTCAAAAACACGAAGAAAAGTGCAGTTTATTAAAGTTAATATAGGTTGGTGTGTCCTGTTCTCATAAAAAACAGTAGAACAAAATTCTAACTTACCGATATTCGGTCGGATTTTCATATAATTATCTACCCATTTGTGTAGTGCTACTATTTTATTTTCATTCCATCCAAGTGCGTGGCCATTACGTATATTACTTAGATAATTTTTTCAAAGAAACTAACATTTATCTACAAATAAATTATACAAGAAAAGTCAATGTTGATTTTGTTATTTCGTATTCAATAGTTTGAAACTTTGAACCCTTAATATTAGGTAGCCCCATACAATTCAGGTCTCAATACAAAATGGACGTCCTTTTTCTATACTCAACTTTTAAATACCACAGATATAAAAAAAAAATTTTCCAAACTTGAGCCCCAACTTCATACTTAAAAAATGCGATGTCATAGAAATTAGACTAAACTGCGCGTACAAATAGCGTTAGCTCAAACAATTCGACCAATTTTAACCAATAAACGCTCGAAGCATTCTGACAAGCTCTGCTATTGGTCAAATTCTAAAAGATGGTTGAAGTTGAACCAATAGCGAAGAGGGTGTGCTTTCTTTCTAATAGCTATACATAGCGTTTACTAGGGTTATATATACTGTTACGCTTGATGTGCTGCCGACTGTACATATGTATGTTTGTTCCCATATAATTTTAAACTTGAAAGTTTGTGTGAAAAGTCGTGCGACGTAAACGTTCTTATTTGATGCTTAAAATAACATACGATTTGTAGTATAAAAATTGTTTTTCTGAAACAAGCAGCTATTTTTGGTCACTCTGAGAGCTCACTCGTGGTCTCATTTTTTATACAGCTACATGACAAGCAAGCTGAAAACGTGGAATCTGAAATGGTGGTAAGTGGCTACCTTCGCCCATACACACCTGTAATAACACGAACACAATCACCTTGAAAACAGCCTTACGAAAACTCGGTGTCCTGAACAAGGTGCGTCGATTTTTTACACCTGACCAATTTATGCCTACTTTTCATAACTCAGGTCTGGTCTTGCGGGGAATATTGCTCGCACTTGTGGGATGGCTCCGCTAAGTACCAACTCGATGCCCTGGACAGATTGCAGCGTCGTGCTGTCCGTATCGTTGGCGAGAGGTCACGGACAACCTTGAGCCTCTGCAATTGCGTCGAGACATTGCGTCGCTTAGCGCCTTCTATCGGCTTTATCACAAAGACTGCTCTGAAGAGCTATTTGACCTTATCCCACCTTCCCCCTTCCTACTCAGGAGCACGCGTGCCGGTCTTCCGAGTCATCAATTCACTGTCTCCACCTCAACATCACGTACAAAGAAATTTAGTACCTCGTTTCTTTGTCGTACTTCCAGAACTTAGAATTCCAGCGCATGTGTTCCCTCCTTCCTATAACATGGGTTCCTTCAAAAAAGGCGTGAAAAAGCACCTTTTGGGCCGGCAAGGTGGAGGCGGCTAGAGCAGAGTCTGAACTGCACTAGCTGTCTTCGCATTATGATTTTACCGCTTCACATCAGGTGGTGTTGAGTCATTTGCCGTACTTTGTATAAAAAAAACTAGGTATTCATCGTGAAGCCTGAGATGAAATGCCTTCCATGCCCAGACATTACATTGGCTACCTTTCCGTTCAATCCGAAACACAGGAACTGTTTTACGACCAAAATAGGAAAGGCGGTGGTACCTATCCAGATGACTCTACATAAAGATTCCTAAGATTTTTTTCTTTGTGTTATTTTGTATCATAATTCTTGTATCTTAAAAGTATCACAAATGTAAAATTAACACAACACACTGTACCCTGTTTATTCGTAAATAAAAATTATTTGTATTTGTAAAATTTACAAATACAAATAATACTCACTTAGCAACCTTCTTTGATATCAAACCTGAGTCATCAATGTGACCCAGCGCTTTGCTCGCAGAGAGTGCGGTTGTGTCACTATTTACACTATTTGTTTATTATTTCCAGAACAAACAGTACATTGTATTGTGCAGAAGCCGCAAAGGCTGCGTTAAAACGCGAACAAATGGGCGGCCAACTTGAAAGAGCTCGCGGGAAAACTTATAAAACCTGCTTTTAACTTAACTTCCAGGCTGTGCACGGAGGGACACGCTCCATACAAGGGCGGTCATAAATAGTTAAAGTCCTGTTACTATCAATACATTGTATTATTTTAGTGACTTATAGTTGTAAAAGTGTTTTAGGAACATTAAAATGAAAGAAGTACATGTATTTACGGAATAAAAAACGTTTACTTCAGTAAAAAACAAATATAAACAATAACATACTTTTACCTAAATTTATCATGAACAAACACTTAAAAATTGGAATGTAAAACATATATTTTAAATAAAATAAGAGTCAAAACATTGATAACATTATTTAATTATAATAAAATAATAGAAATAAATAAATTAAAATTAATTAAATACAAAAAAAACAAAACAACTAACAAAATACAAATAAATTATTCTTATTCTAACAATATTAAACATGTAACAATTCTATTACACTTTGTGACAGAGTATTTTTCTTTTTAGGGGGAAGTTTCCGAAGACTTGTAATATAAGGATCTGAATGTAATAATAGTCGTTGTATTAAATCTTGATTGGTAACTTCACGTGACATTTTTCGAGTGTGACTTCGTCTATAAATTTTGATATACTTATTTGTCGCTTCAGCAGCTTCTTCGGAAAGTTCTCCTATAGATAACAATGCATAACTTATAATATCTGATCCATGTACGAGCACCTTGTGGACAGAAGCAGGAAGACTATACCACGGATATTCCTCGACCAGGCTGTATGCTGTTTGTAATGCATAGTCTTTAAACTTGCATTCATTAATTTTATGTCCAGAAGATAACGTTTGTAATATTACACAACAACGATCTATGAGATCCTTATTCAAACCTGTAATTTCAGCAGATACAGCTGATTCCAAAAAAAACTTCCTGGCCGTGTTTCCGTCGTTAGACGTCCCGCTTCCACCACTACGCGGCTTGTCAACTATTAAACCTAATCGTTCCCTAAACTGGGACTGTACATATTGTTTTTTATTTGATAACAATTGTTTATCACTATCTAGCCTAACTTGCCATTTTTTTATGTCTAATCTATATGAAAGATGAATAAAATATTCGAAGAAACGTATCCAAGAATGTAGTGGTGATAATCCAAATTGGTATCTACTCTCTATTACAGGTTTTTGTAAACATTCGTCTATTTTATTCATCTCTTTAGGGGTAGCATTACATATATAACATCTACTTGTAGATGTTTCACTTAAAGCACTACAAATTTTACCATCTACCATTGAAAGCTGCAACTTATGAGAAACGACCAATTCACGATTGTCGATCTGAATAAAAGTAGGTTGCAAACTTTCAATTTTATCCTTAAAATAAGCTTCCTCTTGCAAAGACACTGCTGTGCTTTCTTTCAAAAATTGAAATCGAATAGGACGGCAGTACCTAGTGGAAGAGGGTCGAGGATTTTTCCATAAAATTTTACAATTATCTTCAGCTAATTTTACAATAATTTGAAGGGGTACATAAGATGTTACAAACAAACTACTATCTTCTAAAGTTGAATCTGAAAAAAATTGTTTGTATTCACTATGTCCAGTGCTGCCATCGAATCCCCATTTCCCAAGTAAAGAGATATTAGACAAACAATCATCAGGAATCTGATCTAAGACCTCTTTTTGAGATTCAAGGATTCGAGAAGCTGTGTGATCAAAAAGACTTTGTAATTCAACTTCAGCTGAAGACTCGGAAACAGTTATATTAGAAGGGTAACATCTCTGTTTCGCTTTAGTAATTTGTTGGTAACATGGTAATACATTAGGAGAAATCTTACTATTAACAAAGTTTTTAATTAATAAATACTGATGTTTTGTCAACTGAGCATCAGTCACAAGTGACAAGACATCATCAGTGCTATCTCTAGATATACACGAATCGAATGAACAGTCTGAAACATCAAGCAATGCACTCACAGTAGAATCATCAGACTTTGACAAATCAGCTACTCTCCGACGTTTAGTCCTTTTACTACATTGCGTAAAAGGTTTTCGAGGACGACCACGTGAATGACACGGCGACGTTTCAGACGGAGTACATTGCTTATTATTTTTCACAAGTTGAATTTTTTCAATAACATTAAACCAATCGGAATTCTTATATAAAAGCTTGGTTTTATCCCTATTACATTTTTTCCAGAATCGAGCAATAGCTTTACATAAATTATTAACAATTTTCTCTAAATAATGAATATCAATGTTCTCAGCATCGTTCAGAGTAGTCAACAAACTTTGTAGGACTTGACGACACTTTTCCGAGTCATTATCGGTATTGACAGTTAGCCATATTTCAAGAATATGCATTCTTGAAAACGAGCATATATATAAATTACCTAAAACAAAAAAAAAACGGTTAAAATTCAGTCACAAAACCTACACAAAGCACTAAGACTAAATAAACTAATTTCGTAGCAAATGCTACGAGATAATCTGGCAACCGTAGCACCCTTGTCATCGCCAAAAGGGCAGATAAGGGCAGCCAAGTTTTAATTTTCCTAAGATAAGAAAGTCTAAAGATTATGGTGCAATATACCTCCATAGTCGGAGCGAGTGGGAACATATTTAAAAGTTTATTCAAACTTTGAATATTAAAATATAATACTCCAAGAAAAGTCGCCTCGTAGCAATGACATACTAAAGAAAATATATACTAAGATACAATTAAAATAAAAATATTAATTATTACATACCCTGTTCTTGGATATCCATTTCAGAAAAAACTCACACAGCACTCACAGGTCCCGCAATGACAACAAATGACGTCACGCTTTTTAATGACTCACTGATAACAGTATTTACGATTGGCGATGCGCTCTCTTTGAATGCACAATAGATAATGAAGGCGCACTCTAATTACTGACCTATTTATAGTTTCAGAAGGTACCGCAACTATCCAATGTAACGACAAGGAATAAAATGTAAAACAAGAAAGCAGGTTTTTAAGATTTATGACCTATGGATGTCCCACTGTGCTGTGGAGCGTCTGTTGTAGCGATCGCTTACTCTGAAGCGGGTAAAAATCAGTTCCAAAGTTCGAATTGCGAATTTGAAATTTAAATTTCGGGTTTCGAATTTTAAATCATTTATTCGACATTGTTTATTGATATCTAAATAATATATCTACACGATTTTATTATTGGAAAAAAAACTGTAATTTACTGGTTTAAATCACTAATACGTTCGAGTTATGTCTCTGTACCTGTATATAAAAAATGTACTCTGAGCACAGACTGAGACAAAAATCGAATCGTAGATCACTCGTTACGTTAAGCATGATTGCATGGGTTTTCGTTGTGATCCCCTATCGTCTTCGGTCAAGTAAATGTGCATACACTCGATACACCGATCGAAACGACGATGGACCTCGTCGTTTCGATCGGTAGGTCTTCGTAACATGATTTTTGTACAGCTACCACCTGCCGTTTCGACGTACAATAATAAAATATTAGTACATGAGCTATTATTAATTTATTATGTCTAATATGAAATATAAAAATTGGAATTAATAATACATAAAAAGGAAATTATTTAAATCTTCCAATTTTACAATAATTAAATCAATTAAATAATTATATTTTATCATATAAAAATTCATCTTATCTTTATATATATAAAGTTCTCGACTTGCAAATTTAGTTACCATACTCCTCCGAAACGGCTTGGCCGATTTTCATGAAATTTTATATGTATATTCAATAGGTCTGAGAATCGGCTACTATTTTTTTCCTCATTTTTTTTTTTATGGCATAATAACGTTTCCTGGTCAGCTAGTATACATATAATAAGATTATATCTTCATCTTTAAAATAAAAACAAAATATAATAACACTTATGAGAATAAATACTTCTAACATAAGCGTTAGTAATTGTAGCTACTTGTTGACGGCCGGGATGAGTAAATACATGATATGTAGCCTATCTAAAATGAGGGAAACCAATCTATTTAAACAGTGTTATATTTGAAATTTATTGAGTGAACTTCAGTAATGCCGATAACTTGTTTATAAAAATAATTAAAACAAATGGTAGAATAAAATCAATATTTTAATATTAATTGGGCTTACACAGAATAAAACTTATAGTCCAACCATAGTAACATATAGTAAGCTGGAAAAGTATTTTGTCATAACAATAACGACGAATTTACAGACTGTTATTGTATTTCAAAGTCTGAACAACTTAAAATGTTATCATCTAATTTAAAAAGTTAAATCGCTTAAACGTGAAAGAGGTTGTTCGGTTGCGCCAAGCGGCTGAACTTAGGAGACAGCGTGGAGACAGGAAACCGCAAAATATATGCGTGCAGAAGGACCACTTCATTTTAATTCAATGTCTCCACCTCAACATCACGCAAAAAGAAATTTAGTAGCTCGTTTCTTTGCAATACTCTCAAAATTTGGAAATTGTCAGCACATGTTTTACTAGGTGGTAGGCCCGTATGTAGGGTCGTCTGGGTAGGTACCACCGCCTTTCTTATTTCAGCCGTGAAACAGTTCGCTGTGTTTCGGATTGAAGGAAAAGTTAGCCAGTGTAATTACTGGGCATGGACGGCATTTCATCTTAGGCCTCAGGATGACAACGCACCTGCAATATCAAGTGATTAGACGGCGGGTGGGCCGTCAGCTTGTTTGTCATCTAGTAGTATAAAAAATGTGTTCTATCCTTATTAAAGCATGGCGTCCTTTAAAAGAAGCGTGAAGTCTTCTTACCGCTTCACATCAGGTGGTGTTGGGTCATTTGTCGTGCATTGTCTATAAAAAAGGCGGGTAAAACAGTACGTTCAAACTGCTTTAGCTGCCTTCGTATATGGACTCCTCTTACCGGTTCATATCAGGTGTTTTTTTGGGCTGACTATTGCTGTTCCCTGCAGATGGCCTTTACAGCGCAACCAGGGTTTTAAGGAGGCGAGATCCTTGGTGAGCGAATTTTTCCCTGGAGGATATATAATCGCCAGAAGACACATCAGGTGGTGTTGACTCATTTGCTATGCTTCGTACAAAAAAAAATTAAATTAGGTATATATTTCTTGTCAAATGGAGTGACAACAATTGATTGAGTAAAGAATTATTACATAGGGGAAGTCTAAAACAGCTCCAGGGAAACCAGCAGCCCTAATATGTGACGAGTAAAGTAAGAAAAGTGGAAAGGATGTGAATGATAATATGGTTAAGCTATGAAATTAAATTTAACTAGGCCTTTACCGTTTTTTCTTCACATTTCTTCTATTTGTAACTTTTACTTATAAATATTTAAATTATTTTCTACTTCCATTACTACATTACCTCTAGCACAAACACTTTTGAATTTCGAATTGCCATCGTATCGAGTAGTTACGTCAGCTTTTGTCTGGCTTTTGTTTGAAATTTTAAGCGTGCGTGATCGATACGATTACGATTTGAAATTTTAAAATGTTCGTGCTAGGGGTACTGTATTAATTGTGCATAGTTCATTTATTTATTTATTTATTTTATTTTACAAAAATCCACAGCTTAGTCTAAAACAGATTACACTTTTTCTATGATACATAAAACTTTAGCCAATGAAGGATTTTCACTTTGCTTTTTAGAATTATACATTATTAAGGTAAAAGAAGTAGGTACTATTTATTATTAGCTATTTAAACCATTAAAATTTTAGTTGCATTCCAAATTGATGTCTATTGATAATCTGTTTAGCGAAATTATACATCTTCTTCTCTTCACATGGACAAAAACAATAATAATAAAAATATGAATAAATTAATTTTGAAATAAAAGACAAATTAATTTTGCAATAAAAGACAAATTATTTTTGAAATAAAGTAAAATAAAAGACAAATTAATTTTGAATAAAAGACAAAGACATGTCGAATGCTGATTACAATGTGTGTGTGTGTGTGTGTGCATGCGTGCGTGCGTGTGTGTGTGTGTGTGTGTGTATGAGGCAAATGTGAATGGCGAATGTAGTGCTATTCTATCTTCAATAATTGACATTAAGGTTTTACAAGCGGGTGGATCGGCAATATTAACAAAAACATCATCCTGCTCCCGGCTGATATAATAGTAGGCTTACATAGTGTTTCGTGTTAAACAAGCAAATAAAATGTAAAAATTAAAATTAGGTAGTGTAATTCTATTAAGGGTAATATGAAGTAAATTGATACGTTACGTAAATAATTATATTCATCATCATCATCATCATCACCAGCCTACACACGACCCACCGCTGGGCTCAGGCCCTCCTACATGGGAGAAAACACATGTATAACATGTGTATGTTCGAACACATGAATAATTGTATTAGATTATTAGAACAATTTGGTGATGATTGGCGTCAGATTACTTATTTAAATTTAAAATTTCCAATATTTTATATCTAAAAGACCTCTCTGTGCAACAAAAAGGGTCCAAATCCGAGAAAAGTTTATTATAAGTCCGAAGTAGCCGAGTGGTGACGGAGTTACTGCCATAATTGGTACGACAGAGTGGCACGTGAAACAGTTGCGTGTGTCTTGTGCGTTTATCAGGTGTATTAAATGCAAGAAGCTTATTCACAAGCAAACTGCAGTCTAGTCTACCCGTGCATGCTCCGTGAAGCATCATCATGTCGTGCATAATGCGTCGGTTGCGAAGTGAGGCCAGTTTGTGCTTACTACATGAAGCCTCATAACCATCACAAGTTGCACGACTGAGGTAGTTAAGTCGTCCCACAAACTTCAATTGAACCCTTTCTATGGCGTGATCATACGTTACATACTGAGGATTCCAAATCGAGCACCCGTACTCAAGCACACTCCTGACATATGCAAAGTATAACATTTTAATACAAGTAACATCTGTAAAATGTTTAGTAACGCGATGAATGAAGCCAAGGTTGCGGTAGGCCTTACCAATCATATAGTCAATATGATCTGAAAAAGTAAGCTTATTATCAAGAAGAACTCCCAAATCCCTGACAACTTTCTCACTCTTGATAACTCTGCCATACATTTTATAGTGAAATTTTAAAGGAGCACCCCGAGTGAAACTTATCTGTACGCATTTCTCCAAGTTGATGCAAATTCGATTTTCATTATAATAATTTGAAAGTCGGTTGAGATCACTCTGCATCTTGTGACAATCGGCCAGATTTCTAACGTTGAGATATAACTTCTTATCATCCGCATACAAGATAAACTTGGCGTACATAAAACAACGTTGAATATCATACAAGTAAGCTATGAATAACAGGGGCCCTAAAATTGAGCCCTGGGGCACTCCGGAGGGGATTTTTATGAAGTTCGAGCGAAATCCACCTACCACTACCGCCTGTGTACGGTTCGAAATATATGACTTCACCCACCTCAAAAGATCGCCATGGATTCCCAGCTCCTGGAGCTTGCGCAACAGAATGCCGTGGTGCACACGATCAAATGCTTTTTCGAAGTCTGTATAAACCACGTCAACCTGCGCACAAGAACTCATTCCATCCAGAACATCGCTAACGAAAACTGCCAAATTGGAGGAGGTCGATCGGTTTTTCACAAAACCGTGCTGTTCCTCGGGGATGCCAGGTTTTATAATAGGATAAATAAAGCCATACATCAAGCGCTCGAAACATTTACTCAAAACATTCAGAATAGATATTGGTCTATAGTGCTCTACTTGATTTTTTGTACCTTTTTTGTGAAGAGGTAAAATATGTGCCTCTTTCCACTTAGATGGAAAGCAGCCTTCATCGATCGATTTACGAAATAATATTGTGACAGGCAATGCAAGAGATGAAGCACATTTAGCAAAAAATAATGGTGGAATTTGATCACTACCAGGACCTTTACTAATATCAAGGTTGCTCAAGAGCTTGTGAACCTGTTGTATTTTAATGGGTATAATATTGGCAGCTTGATTAAATGCGCCAGGCTTTGAAACTGTTATAGTGGATGCACGAGTCAAACTGTTCTCATCAGGAGCGAACATCTTTTCAAAATATTCATTAAATGCAAAACATATTTGTTCTTTGTTGTTTAACTTAGCGCTATCGTAATACATGGTACTTGGATAGACGGTGACATTATTGCGTTTTGACTTCACATATGACCACAACAACTTGGGGTTACACTTAATAGACTCTTGAGATCGCGATAAGTATCTTGTATAGCATTCCTTCTGCATTTGTTTCATCCTTCTTCGCAGTAAAGAGAAGGAATCGTAATCACGCATGTTACCATACAGCTTCCAATTAGAATGTAGCTTGGCCTTCTCTTTAATTAATTTAATGAGCGAACGACTATACCAAACGGGATACCTATTTATCCCCGAAACCTTAACCATCGGTACGTGACGGTCAATAGTTGTGTATAATTTATCATAAAAACAGTTTAAGGCATCATCAACTGTACTACAAGAATTAAACATATGAAGCCAGTCAGTATTACTCAATTATGAATTTATCTTTTCGAAATTAGCTCTACGGTATGAGTATTTGCGCTTAAGTTCTTTAGATAAGGGGGGGAGCACGATATCTGACGCACAGATCTCAAGCGTTGTGTGAAAAACATCCTCAGGCACAAGAGACGCCTCAGACTCCTGAACTGTCACGTTAAAGTTACAAAAAATCAAATCAAGAGTATTACCTGCCCTATTGGTGAAGTTATTAAATTGTTGTAGACCATTGAAATCAAATAAATTGATCATGTCAGTGGCGGCATTCAGAACCTCAACACCGCTCTTCTTTAGAAACATAGGGCCATCCAATGTCCACTGAACATGACTTAAGTTAAAATCGCCTACAATCATAACATAGTCGTTGTTTATAGTGTCAGACAAACAATCAATCGACTCTGTAATATTTCGAATACGCGCAGCCAACTCCTGACCCGGCGCCATATAAGCCAGCGCTATATGCAGATCTTTATCGCAGTTGAGTGACTGACGCCCGATAGTTAGCCACATGCATTCAGTTTTCGGTCGGCAGTCGCGATACCACTCGGGACGCGGACGGACGCATAAACGCTCCGAGCATAATGCCATCACTCCACCACCGTTAGATCCTCGGTCCTGCCTAAAGATATTGTAACGCGAGTCCGATAATTCAGAATTTAAGATGCCATCCTTCAACCAGGTTTCTGTGATTAAGATGATATCATAGTCTGATGCTATTACGCTATTATAAAATTCTAGGGTTTTTGTTCGTAACCCGCGTACGTTTTGATAGTAAATACTAAGTTTATCTATTTTTTTCTCGGTGACATTACTATAGTTACCTGTACATTTAGTTGAAAATTAAAAATTCTGTTAAATGTGTAACAATAAATACAATAAAATAACACAGAGAAATTACAACAGAAACCGTAAACAATCCAATAAAGCCTGTACAAAGTCATGAGGCTTATATTATAACTTTGCGTAACAGATGCCTCATAGGTATAAAGAGGAAGAACAGAAAGTAGATAAGTGAGGTGAATAGTGTTGTGTAGTGTATATGGGAGTATAAGTGTGAGTATGACATGCGGCGTATATGTTATACTAGAAATTAATCTTACCAAATATAGCCTTAGATAATCTTTTTTAAATCTGTGTCTCCAGAAATCAGAATAAACGGCTTGTCTTTGCTCTTTCTTACATATATTCGGCAGTTTTTTGTCCATGTGAACTCATAGGCCTTTTCTTTAGCTAAGATTTTAGTTTTATTGAGTAGTTGTTTATTTTTAATAGTTAGATGATCATTTACGTAAATAAGCCTATTTTCGCCATCTATTCCTACTTCCGAAGATGTTACGTTACGTTTCTTTTTTATTGATGATAGAAAATTATCCTTGACAATACGATCACGGAAACGAGCAATGATAGCCCGTGGCTTCCCTTTTACTGGCCGCTTCGCCTGAACACGGTGAATGAATTCAAAGTGACTGGAATTCAGCTTCAATCCAGCATGATCAGCAATCTTGACGACTGTGTCTGTAAGTGATTCATTGCTATTTTCCGGCACACCCATGATCTCCACATTCTGTAGTTTACCCCATTGCTCTTGCTTCGACATGCCCTCCTCCACATCGGACAAACTCTTCCGAAGACTATTTAGTTGGTCGCGAAATTGCTTGTCAGTCAGTTTGTAATGTTTTTATAACAGCGTTTTGGGTCTCCACCGACTTCTTCATGTCATCATACATGTTACCAACGACCAAAACCGATTCCTCTAAGGATTCAATTTTCTTTGATAATGAGTCCACAGCAGAGCCAATCAAACGACTAATAATAGTAGGGATTTCGATGCGGACCGCAGCAAGAATATCGTCACGAATTGTTACCAAAGTTTCAGCCGTCTCAATGGGGTCGGCTGCTGACTTCTTAATACTACCTCGGGGACGGGTGTTGACGAAAGTGTCAGCAGAATTATTGGATTCCCCCTTTCTTTTAAGATAAGCATCTTGTTTGATAGCGATAGAGGCCACACCCAAAACGTCCACGGGGCTCACTTTCACTGGTGTCTCACTGTAATTACCTTTTCTCTTGACTAAATTCTTACACTGCGGGCATATCCAGGTCCTGCAGTCGAGGGAATCTGGTGATTGAGTAACACATAGTCGGTGATATTGGCGTGCACAACTCTGAACTGAACAGCTGATTGCCTCACCAACTTGCATTGAATTATTACACCCACTACATTTAGCCATATCAGTGTTTGTTTTTTTGATACTTTAGTACTAATGATTATGAGAATGACCTATAAAAGCTATTTACTCAAAAAAAATTCAGACAAATAGTATATTAGAGCTAATTAAAAATATATTTTTAGAGAGCACAACATCACTTGTATTGCGCCTACCCGCTTAGTTCTTATAGGTAACTCAGTGAAAACACGACTTTCATTGTCGCTACTTCAACAGTGTTTATCATGGCGTCCTCAAGTTGAGGCTGTCAGGAAGAAGGTGTTTGCTGCATATGGTTCGGTCAATCGTCTTCGAAATTTCTTGCCTATTAGTACTAAGGTAGCTCTGGCTCAGTCACTCATGCTCTCCATAATCGACTATGCTGACGTCTGTTATGCCGATCTTTCGGAGGAACTTCTTGATAAGCTTGAGCGTCTGCAGAATGTTTGCATCAGGTTCATTTTTGGTTTAAGGAAATTTGATCATGTATCGAAGTTTCGGTCGCAACTTCTTCTGGCTTCCGATTCGTCGACGTAGGGACTTACACGTTCTAACTCTTCTTTACACTGTTCTATTCCTTCCTACCTCTCCATCCTACCTTAAAAATTGTTTTTCCCTTCGTTCCTCTTCTTTAGTTCGTCCTTTGCGTTCTTGTTTTAATCTCACTTTGGATATTCCTGCTCACTCCACTGATTTCCTTTCCTATTCCTTTTCCGTACATGCTGTTCGGTTATGGAATTCTCTACCAGAGTGCATCAGGGGAGCTCGCACATTGGATTCTTTTAAGCATCAAGTTAAAAGTCATTTCTTACATTTAACTCAATAGCTGTGTATTTTATTGCATAATATGTAAGTATCTTTAATTCGTATATTGTATTGTGTGTTTAACTTTCATTATGTACCTACAAACATATATATTTTATTTATTCCTTCTATTTCTTGCACCCTTCTGTATTCTCCCTCTTCATAATATGTATATCACCTTAGGTTGCCTGGAAGAAATTGCTTTTTAGCAATAAGGTCGCCCAATTGTACTTTTTTTTTGTGTTTTCTAATTTGTATGTTGAATTTCTCTTGTGTGCAATAAAGAATATTAATTATTATTATTATTATGTTTTTCTTTAACCATATAATTAGGTACTCACTCTGTTTTGAGAAATTAAAATACGGAGTGCTGGCTTTTTTCCACCTAACTACAGTATGCTATCGCATCAAAATCTATTTAAAAAATTCAAATAACCTTAAAACCACTTATCACCAGGTGGACCACTGGCTTGTTTCTCATCGAGTTGAATAAAGAAATGTTTGTCTGGAAATATGATTTTTCTCACATTATTTTGCTATTTATATTTTACAGAATGCTGTGAACCATTCTACATTGTATTTACAAAGTAGACTTTACCACTTTTTATACCATAACCACATACTTAGACCAAAGTTTCTGAGCAACTTGTCTCAGGCTGTGGACATCTACAAGTGGACCTTCTGCCCTCTCTCGTGGCTTGTGTCACCACCGCAACAGTTTAGAGTGTCCCAAATGATCCAATTTCACCGACCAACAGGAGTTGGTCGGTGAAATCGGAGTAGACTAACAAAGTTACTTAACGTGCTACAACTTGACGTCTATTCGACTGTGTGAAATGTTATTACTATCTTCCGGCCGCTACTTTGCCTGCGGTATCTCATTGGAACACGTTCCCGGGATAAAAGTACCATAACATGTGCTATTCCAGACTCTATTGTGTTAAATGCTATCTAGATCCGTTGAGCTGTTCTGGCGTGATTGAAGAACAAACATCCATTGAAAGATTGAAACTATCGCATTTAATAATCTATACTAATAATAATAATAATATTCATACCTAATATCTAGCCCAAAGTACCTAAGCATCATTGAGAGCTTGTGTTATGGATACTAGATAACGGAGAAATAATGATAATCAAATGTATAAAAATATACTAAATAAACATATAAACATCCATGACTTGTGAACAAATGCTCGTAGTCATCACACAAACATTTGCTCCTACCGGGATTCGAACCCGGGACCTCCCGACCAAATAGCCTGTGTAGCAAGGGGCACAGACCACTTGGCCAGCTGGTCGCCACATTATAAAGCTAAAGAATTTGTTTGTTTGTTGAACGCGCTAATCTCAGAAACTACTGATTCAAATGGAAAAAATTGTTTAGTGTGGAATAGTCCAATTATCGAGGAATAGTATAGGTTACATAACATGTCGCTACAACCAATAGGTGCTGAGCATTAATGAAAAATGTTGCAAAACAGGGAAAAAATATTCCATTTTCAAAGCTTTCGTTGCGTTTAGGTTTAGGATTTTTGCGTAACTTTAACCTTTCGTTAGGTTAAAGTTACGCAAAAATCCTCGCAAACAATGATCCCCAAGAACGCAAAGTTCCCCTTAAAAAGTTAAAATATCTCCAGCAGCATATGTCTACATTTTTGAGGTTGACTGACTATAATCTTTTTTTGGTACTTAATTCAATTTGTTCTTAAATAATTATCTGCAAACGTGTTTTGGTGAACATTATATTATTTCTCATCAAAATAAATAAATTATTCATCACAAGTATTCAATTTTGAACAAAATTGTACTTGACATCATTTGATTCCAATGAATATCTTAAAAGATATTTTAGTTTTAAAATAACTCCGCAACAAAATAATGATCAAGTACTCAAGCATTTATGATATCCAAGGCGGGCCGGTTGCGAAGGTGTTTTTATAAACATGATTTAGTTCCATAACCAAATAAATGCCCAAGTAAAGTCATGTAATCTACCCACCTACGTATGACATGATGCTATTTACCGACATCCACGCGAGCGAAGTCGCGGGCACATTTAGCTTATTAATAAGATTAACCACGCAAGCTGTTTAAACTTAACTCTTGCCAGCAAGTTTCCTTTAAAATAAAATTTCATTATTTTTAATACTAATAGATGTCGCTACTCGAAAGGTATTGATAACTGACAAATATCTTGAAAATATCATGATTCAAACCCGCGATCTTTTACTGTCAGGGTGACTCCAGTAAACAAGACTTGTGATACCGAGGACTTGTGATAACTTTATGAATTTCTTCTAGCGCTTAGCTGAAGTCGATGCCGCAAACAGCCCTATTACGGCATAGACAAAATCAACATCATTTTTGTGTTGTCTCTTGATTCCAATTCGTGCCAATGTAGACGTGAGATTTTCCTGTCAGGCGGAAATTTAGTAGGAAATATCATATCAATGCTATGTCCTACCTTTCTATGTCCATGAGTTATATTAATGGGGTAAGAATACATGCTTATATTAAATAACAACGTTTATTTAACATGTCTCTTCTTAACCATTTATATACAAAACAATAAGAATGCACTAATAGCTAACATTACTGTCACAGCCGCCCAAAGAACAACACAAAACCAGAGATTAAAAATTACGACACAATTAAAAGCAGACTAATAAGTGACGCAAACAATAACGGACATATTTCGCCGACTATTGTTTCATTTGAGGGCGACATGATCCTTGCAAAGTACCGTCGTTAATAAAACAAAGCGGATCGCTTTAGAATTACTGTATACGTCTTTAATATCATCCCCCGCCCACAGTCTCGGTCGCAATAAAATGAAAAGTTGTCAAGTTGAGCCTTACTTGGTATAGAGTTTTGTCGCAATTTTGTAGGATTGTGATTTTGCAGTGAATAAGGTCGCCGGAGCTCTTATTATTACACAAAACCTGTTCTGTAACCGGCCTTCTTGGTAGGTATTGCCACATTCGGTCATAATGTTAAAAAGAAAGAAGACCTTCAGGTTTATATGGAGTCCCGTCTATGAGTATGTACAGTGGTTTTTAACTTAAGTAAATGGAGATGAAACATTATTTATCAATTCATTTTCATTATTTTTTGTTGTTTCCCGTGCAAAATACTTTCTGATGATAAGTGACAGTTTTATAATTATCGATATAATGACAACACTATAACCTCAAACTTCTATAATTATTATTATACCACTCAAAATATACAGAAGAAAGCAAAACACTTTATTGATCTGCAATAGTAATAACTTATAAATAGTAATAACTCATAAGCCTATCAGACTACTCAGTCCAAAAATCCATATTCCTAGACTAAAAACGATCGTTTTTCCGAAAGTTATAATTCTTATTTATAATTCTAATTCTTATTTTATGTAATAACTTATAATAACAACGCCTTGATGTCCTCAAATTTGCTACACCTCGCGGTAGCTAAGTTTTAAGTGGCTATATAAATGTATACAAAGATCCAATGTACACTTAGTGAGAAAATAAAAAAAGCTTTGAAACTTTGAAGTTTTCAAAATGTGGCCACCGATTATAGAGATTATGTCTTAATATGACCTCCTATATTGCCATATTTGGGTTTTTATGGATGCTGTGAAATATTTTTGTAACAATCTCTACCAGCAACCTTTTTTTTTATATAACTAGATGAAAAACAAGCTGACGGCCCACCTGGTGGTAAGCGGCTACCGCCGCCTATAGACACCTGCAATAGCAAGGAAAAGCACTTGATATTGCAGGTGCGTTGTCCATGCCCAGTAATTACACTGGCTACCTTTCCCTTCAATCCGAAACACAGCGAACTGTTTCACGGCTGAAATAAGAAAGGCGGTGCTACCTACCCAGGCGACCCTACATATGGGTCTACCACCTAGTAAACCACCTTAGAAAAATCATATCCTGGGGGCGGGAACCAAACCCGCGACATTTCACGACCCAGGTGACTGCTGTGACCACTGAGTTACCGAGGACTTGGGATCATCAATCACCAGCCTATATACGTCCCACTGCTAGGCACAGGCCTTTCTACATGGAAGAAACACATGCGGAGCTTGGGCCATAACACCACCACACTGGCCCAATGCGGGTCGGTCGGTTAAAGCGGTTGCAGTGACAACCGGGACCAACGGCTTAACCTGCCTTCCGAAGCACGGAGGAGCTCGAGATTATAAATTTGATTGACCCATCCCGGCACCGACCATGGCGAAAGTTGCTTTGTTTTCGTGATCGAAATCAGAGCGCTCACGGGAAGACTAAAGATGTCAGTTGTTTTTGATAAGTTTGTAAGTTGACTACCGTCACTTTGTGTTATATTTTAAGCTGTCCGAATTACGCATACGGAGCTCACGGTGTCATTTTTTTGGACTTTATTACTTTTTTATTCGCTGGTGGTACACTCTAACCATCTAAACGTAATCTATAATAATTTAATCTTATCAAACGCGAGTTAAATCCGGTAAATTAGTTTTATTTCAAATGTGATCAAGGTAATTAAATGAAGTTAGTAAATAACTACACAAACAGACTCTCTCCGCGTTTATATTTCGCGGCGGAGGCTCTGGCCGTCCCGCCCAACCCACAATTAACATTCTGAGAGGAAACTATACGGCTATAATAGAATAATAAACTACCTTATCCAGTGTTTCATTAGGGCCATAGTTTTTCGAAGCCTCTGTAATTGCAGGCGGCTCTGAACACAAATGAAACAATGCCGTTAGCCGTCGCTTTGAATTCGTTTAACTGCAAACTTGTGAAAAGCCTCATACAACGGTGGGCTTCTATGGAATATAGTATGGACAAGCTACGGTACGAACTTATATTGTAGGAGAACTTCGTTGAAAAAGAATTTGTATTTATAAACCCAGAAAAAACGAGTAAAGGCTATTTGTAAATTAAAACCAACTGACAGTTTGTCACCCTACGTTTAAAACTTTTGAGTTTTCAACCTAGGTATATAAAAGATACTGGCGGCACCCGGCATTCATTAGCAATGCCTGTAAAGAGAAAACTGATAGGTTTTGTAAGAAAACTAAAAATAACATCTTTATAATTCAGAACCATTCGCGGGCCGCCTCAATGGTTTCAAAACGCATAGAAGCCAAATATGGAATAGTATAATAATATAATAATAATATTCATACATTCACACCTATTATGTAGCCCAAAGTAAGCATCATTAAGAGCTTGTGTTATGGATACTACATAACGGAGAAATAATGATAATAATATGTATATAAATATTAGAAATATACTAAATAAACATATAAACATCCATGACTCGTAAACAAATGCTCGTACTCATCATACAAACATTTGCTCCTACCGGGATTCGAACCCGGGACCTCTTGATCGAGTAGGCTGGGGTACAGACCACTCGGCCAGCCGGTCGTCATATAGTATATTTGTGAGGATTGATTTACATCTATATGCATTAGACGTTGTAATAATCTTTTTTTTCGAAAAGCGAGACTTCGCCTATGAATAATTTTGTAGATATAGTATGGCAAGGGGGTTGATAACTAGTGTATGTATAACTGTTAAAGTTATTTAGTATTATATTTTGTTACAGACTGACAACGAATTAGAACTAGCAGAAGAAGAAAAGCGAGCGTGGCACAGCTTACACGGGGGCGGGGGGTGGGGCAAGCGGGGCTGGCAGGACATGAGCTCGGCGTGGGGCAAGCGCGCCTGGCAGGACCTCAACTCTGCGTGGGGCAAGCGCGCTTGGCAGGACCTTAATTCCGCCTGGGGCAAGCGCGCCTGGCAGGACCTCAACTCTGCCTGGGGCAAGCGGGGGTGGCAAGGTATTTATTTGAAAGGCATGCAGTGTAAAATAATAGATATACCAATAATTTATATTCAATTTATATTAGGGCTTTTAATACTGTCTTATATTTTAAAACATTAAAATAGATGTTAGAAAGAAAAAAGTCGGCTAAATTTAAAAAAATCTCAATTATTCTTCAAATATTTTATATGAAGTTAAAATATTATTAAGCACGTGTCGCTGATATGTATAATAGTTTAGCTTTAAATATCTCATTTTGTAATTTACTCTCACTTCAACAGTTCGACTATTTCGCACGATTTTAAATACGAAAATATAACCTTAGCAGCACCCAATCTATCAATCATAAACATAAACACTTTGAAATTCATTTTTGCCATTTAAAGACCTAAACTCCGCATGGGGAAAGAGAGGCTGGCAAGACCTCAACTCAGCTTGGGGCAAGCGTGCCTGGAGCGATATGTCCCAGTCTCCGTGGGGCAAGCGCGGTTGGCAGGACCTTAACTCAGCCTGGGGCAAGCGCGGCTGGCAGGACATGAGCTCTGCATGGGGCAAAAGAGCACCTGTAAGTCGTTTTAATAATATTTAGGCTAAAATAGCCAATATTCATCTTAGGCCATAGGATGAAATCGCACCTGCATATTGCTGGATAGAGCAATTTGGTTTATTTATTACTTTTCTAAGTAAATACAGCTCCTTATCAGCTACTGAAGAAACTGTAGATTGACGTTAAGTCTAAATGAAAGAGCTCGAGACCGATGTCATCACATTAAGTAGTTAGACAAGCATTGACAGCGGGTATGCTTGCTTATATTTAATCAATAAATTCACAAACCATTTGATTAGAGCGGTATAAAGGAATCTAAATCGTCTTCTACATTAAATGAAATCTATTTCCCAAATTCGTTACAATATTAAGACCAATATCCTTTTTTGCACAGGAGAAATGGGCAAACTTTCACGGATCATGGGGCAAGAGATCAGGACCGGAAACTGACTACGAAGACCTGGAAGCCAACATCGAGCAGCTCTTACCAGTTCAACAGGTGTATATTTATAAATTTTGCTTCCTTGTCTCAGCCGTAAATCCAAAATTATGATTCTTTTTTACTGGAACCCTTGTTTGACCTTCTTGTCGTCTTACGGATTCTTTCAAGAGATTGACAGACACGTTTATGCCAGCACGGTGAGAGTGGCAAGGACAATGTCAATCATTGCACATTTCGCTTATTTTGTTAAGG
Source organism: Nymphula nitidulata (assembly GCA_947347705.1). Lineage (NCBI taxonomy): Eukaryota > Metazoa > Arthropoda > Insecta > Lepidoptera > Crambidae > Nymphula > Nymphula nitidulata. Next base: position 18,219,944 of record OX374636.1, read on the forward strand.
CGCTTAAATCTCGGTGCATATGACAGGAAAAATCCATTGTTTCTGAAATGTGTGTCTTGACAGGTAAATATGTGGAAATGGAAATCAATTGCCGTGATACAGATAAGAAAAAAAGCTCGGGTGTACGGAGACGTCCTGAACCAAAGAATAATTTTTATCTTAAGTGAATTTAACCACAAAAGATTTGTCCCTCTTCTCCTTTTCTTCCTTGATTAACCCCACCTAGCAGCAATATTTTGCAACTCAATATGTTCATTTTTGATACATCAAATGTCACTGTAACAAATTATTACCACATTAGAGAGGCATTGAAGGTCAAGTTTGATAGCTACGATTGATATTGGGTTGGAAAGCTGGTGTCCAACATAAATTGTTAAGACAACATCCATAATAAAATAACAGCTGAGACTAATTCTTTTTTTGTGTAGTCTTTCTTGAGCCTGAAAAGTATCGGTGTCAAAGAACATTATCTTTTGCAGTTTGACGACTCGGAAAGGTCTGTGATCGAAGCTCCAGAGAAAAAGGCCTGGTCAGCACTGCATGGCGCTTGGGGCAAACGGCCAGTCAAACAGCACACCAACTCCGGTAATATACCACACACATAACATAATAACAATCATTTAATAGTTTTGGCTCTCTACGTTCGCCGGTTTTATGTAATACATCTGTGAACTCAGACAAGTGATTGGATCAAGAATCGTATGAATTCATGAGTGACAGACACTTCTAGAAAAAGTCCTTCTTTAAATATTGCGATGTTACACAAAAAGATTTCATTTGATTTTCAAGTCTGCGACCTAATAATTTACATCCATCAGTATTATAAACAGTATCATAATATCTTATTACCTACACAACAAGAGTCAAAAGCTGTGCCAACTGAAAGCAAAGGTACAAATTTTGCTGGACACTCAGCTTTTTGGTCACAGATCCTGTAGGCTAAAATTACTACAGGAGAAACAGTATTCTACTTATTTTATTGAATTATTGAACATCTTAGAACTAGAACACAATCTCAAAGTTTAAATAGCATTTAACACGTAATTACTGTAACATTACATATTACTACAAAGTCACTTCTAAACCACAGATCACAGAGCAAGCTGTTAACTATTGGTTTTTATATGGATAACTGACATGTTGCCGACGCTATAAAAGCAGGAAGATTTATTAGGTCTATTGCTTTGAATACTCCCACAAACCAGTGTAGCACCTTCAGTGACCTCTCAATGGTCCCTCTCCCCGGTAAAAGTATTTCCTCACTAGTATTCCTCTATACCGGCATTGAGAATTAACATCTTATCATAATATGACTTATCCCTACAACAGAAGACGGAACGTTCACTATTTCATTTATTAATTTGCTAGTCACATGGTTACATATAGGTGTTACAATGAGTTAATTGATACATTGGACACATGACACCCCGTGGGGACACTGCAAACATAAAGCAAGAGAGCGCTATCACTTTTTACAATTTAAAATGAACAATATAATTCGGCTTCAAATAATTAGATATTTCATTGTAGGATTAAATTTAATAAAAAAATTATTTTATTTTAGTAGAGCATTAGTAGAGATACATTGACTTAAATGTTTATCCACTAACAATTCCTTAGCATGACAGAATAGAGTTGACATCTTTTATGTGACATTTAAGAATTCAGTCAGGTCATAATATGCGTTTTCTATAAGATGTTTTTTTAATTGTCTAACAAATGCTTGGTTATTTTCTAGCCGCTTTATTTTTTTAGGTATATTATTTCACGTTACCGATTAAATTAAACTTTATCCTGGTATGGATATCGGGTCTTCCATTTCATCTTGGATAATCTGCTTAGCAAGCGTATTTTCTCCCTTTTCGTCTACCAACCAGTATGTGTATTTATCAAGATAATCTCATCAACATGTTTATCCACCTTCAATTTTCTCTCCAAATTTATTAAAATCTAACGCAGTAAAGTTAAATGCATTTAACTTTTGAAATATTGACTAGCTTTCTATGTGATCAGCACTCAACGATTTAAAGATATTGTAGTCCCTATTAGATCTCTCACTCCCACTTTTGACTAGCAGTGCATCCTTCTCGCACCTCCCTCCATCCATCAGTAGACCTATTGACATAGTTCTCTTCAGACACATCACATCTTCATACACTCTACAAAATGTATTTTAAGTGGTCTGTCCATAACTTCAAAATGGAACAAACTATAATGGACTTCATTGTAAATATTAAAGTACGTATGTTAGTCCGTAACTACGGAATGGTATGGTTTCATAGTAGACCCTCAAGGCTTGTGCGTCGCAAGATCATCACAAACACTTAAAAATACACCAAATTCAGAAGCAATAAAATTCAAAATCAATCAAATTAATTGCTCTCTCCTAGGTAGACTATGATGCCATAAACTCTGTTCGATTTGGAAACAATAAAAATAATAAGGTGGAAGAATGCCGATAAATGGCCGAACGGAGCATAAAAGTTTCATGAGAAATTGTCCATTTGGAATGTTTTGTGGTGGAACAATGTCCCCCTTGCCTCCTGGGGCGAGGGTTAGACGTGACTTGATTGATACAGCCCTGTTAATTGATTCAAATTCATAGATCCGTCAACACCTTAGATTGAGTTACCTTTCATCACAATTAATTTAATTGTCAATTTTGCCTATATTTTATCAAGATAATAAATGTTGTGTTTTGATAAACAAGTCATCAATATAATAATATTTTATGTGCTGTCACCAGGATTTTTTGGAACGGCCTTATTCCGTTGTGAGATGATATCGTAAAATAGCGGTTATTTTATAAAAGTTGTTAACTTTACGTTGGGCTTCAAATATTACAATGAAACTTTGCGGCTTTGTATATAAAGATATTATTCGAGAAAAGTTTAGTTTCTTATTATAAAACCTACTGACTCAGAAAGAAAAGAAATATTACGTATTGAAAAATCTTTCACGGAAAAAGTCAACACACCGTTTTAATAAAGCAATTTTGTTCATTTTTTTGATAACAAAATTTTAGAATTAACACGAAACTATACACACACTATTTTCTCGAATAAGTACAGCATGGGGTTCTTCAAAAAAGGCGTGAAAAGGTTTTTACAGGGTCGGCAACGCGCAAGTGATACCTCTGGTGTTGCAAGCGTCCATAGGCTACGGTAACCGCTTACCATCAGGTGGGCCGTATGCTTGATTGCCACCTTAGTGGTATAAAAAAAAAAAAATACACAGGTTGGTTGATTTTTTGGAAAGTTGATCGCGTGACCAAGGAAACCGATGGGAATAAATCGGTTTTCACCAGTTTACGAGATTGAAGTGCAAAACTATTTCTATTATTTGTTTTCTTTTTTAAAAAGTCATCCCGATTGTATTGCCTACCTCTCTCACTTAGAGCTAATTTTGATGAGGTGGAAATAAGCATAGATATGAACCTAATTATAAGTAATGATTTCATATTCATTATGCAAATCAATCTACAATAGATTGCAAGCTTGTAGAATTAATTACCAAAATTGTTAATGCCCCTTTGTCTGAGATAAGATTTGATTATTATCAAATCGGGTCTACAAAGTAGTTAAATGACCATATTATTAGTGCTTTAAGATATTATATCAATATGGAGAGGAGATTTCATTATTTTTAGGTTATAGTAAATTTTAATCCATACAAATTTCTACTTGAATTAAAAGTGACCGAATAAAGAATTACCACTGCCTTACACAGTCAAACAGCCAATTGACATTACCGCCGCACGACGACTTTTTCTCAATATTTTGAACATTCATTATTATGTACGCAGTTGACTCTGTTGCATTAACCTGTAGGGGTGAATTGGTATAAAGACGCGGGGTAACTCCAGACAAAGCTGTTTACCATGATGATGAAAAAAGAATAATTGGTAATCTATAGCTGCGGTCATATGTGGCGGTGAGTCCACCCCAAAGAACTCATACATAGTGCCTGGCATTGATCATGCTTATCATGATGTGAACAACTGTGTCCGGAGTTCCCTCCTCTCCCCTAAAGAACAGACGACGCTTTATGACCAAGTGGAGGAAAGACTGGAGCTCTAGCGAACCAAACTTACAGCTTTGACGTGTACCTCATCAGCCAGGCGCTGTAAAGAGCAAAAAATTGTGTTAGGAAAACCTAAACACTTAAAATTAGTAATTAGGAATTATAACGAAGTCATTACTTACACATAATGGTAGTAAAACTGAGCACTTCACAGACGACGAGCCTTACGCCCTTTCATAAATAAAACTTGGAGAAGGTACAGTCTAGGAGTTGATTGTTGAGCCAGTTTTATTGTAATAAATATTTAAAAGATTTTAGATGAATATCTTTAAACATACAATCCTGTATTATTATACCTTACCAGCCAAAAATGTCCCTTATAGGGATAAAATTCTGTGAACTAATGTCAAACGGCTAACTAAACTAAAGGAAACGTCTTATTTTTAACTAGTTACCATCTTATATTTCTTACATAGTTAGAAGGTGCAGGCCATTTGTCTACAATTCTACATGTACTAGGTAAACAGAGTTAAGTGAATAAGGTCGATCCAAAGTGTTAATCTTGATGGTGCCGCAGTATCAATACCGGCTAGTCTGATAATTTGCTAAACAGACGACAGCACACCAAGTCCCCCTCTAATTTTAATGGTTTAAAGTCAGGCTCAATGTCAAACTGTCACGTTTGATGTGGTATCAACAGTATTTAAAATATGAACAATGATTCTGTTTTCAAAACAATTATCTTTTTATCCACCAGGAAATCTACTTCAGTGCCATATATACTTAAAGCGTGTATAAACTCGACAATATTTTCCCCAACCCAGAAATGTCTCAACAGATTTGTCGACGGGATCACGCCGCGCCGCTCACAACGAATTAGATAATAATTTCAGCGTCGTTTTTAAATTGAATACTCTGATGACACGGCCGCTAAATAACTGACAACGTTCTACGCAGTAAAGTAGATGATTTTGTGTCCAACCCAACGGGAATTTTAAGGTGGCGATTCATAAATCAGCTTATTGAATTTCTTGACATACGTGAAACAAGCTAATTTTTTACTGTTATAAAAATACACAAACAAACTTCCTGTCAAATAAGAATCCTTATTTCAAAAGTTTACTTAAATTTGCTTACTGCCATTAAATACGATTATTTTAAATATTTACTAAACCTTTCACTCTTTTTTATTGAAAATTCATATCAAAAGCTAGGTTTATTTATGTCAAAGTTTACTAAAGTTGCTTGATTTCAAGCAGCTAGAAATACTCGAAACATATCAGAGATTTTTTTTTCTTTAGGAAACAAATAATAATTCCACATATTCCGCCTAAATATATTATAATAATTTAATTATCGTAATGACAAATTTTTAAAAATATATTAAAGTTGAATCATACTCTTATAAAATTTCATAGCACTCTTCCTCTCTCCTATCAAACTTTGCTGTGCCCGCCAGGGTCCATAAATGTTTCCGATTCAAATTTTTACCACCTAAATGTACTTATGGAACGCAATAAAGTATTGAGTATTGAGTATTGATACTCAAAATTTAATATGCTACAAATGAAAATGGTAGCAACGAAATAATAACACTTAAAGTTCTAGTTAAAACAGGTTTCTTACGGACTGTAATATTTAATTATCGATTGCATGATAACACCACGGATATGATAACATTTCCGGATGCCTAGACAACATTTTTCAAAGGAAATTTTTTTTTTTGGTAAAACCTGCGGAACCCCGTACACTTGTTCAAGGATAGTTATGTACCAACAGGAGCGTATTACTGGAAGAGAGAGCCGGGATGGACGAACCTTAGAGGGATGTGGGGCAAGCGTTCCCTGGACGTGGACGCGCTAGGACCAGACGAGCACGGTAACGACCGGTGACGCTTCGACACTCAACTTCACACGCCACACATTGTAGCATCTTCTAGACTATTCTATGTGTAGTGTCTCCAATCTGAGTTGAGGTTCGTTGTAGACGACATCTTTTGTGTTTTTTTCAATCAAATTTGATTGCAATCAAACTCGCAAGAATGTCATGTTTATTCAATTATACTGGACTCTAATTTCCATTTTTATTAAATGGCGTTTAACTAGTAACAAGCACTGGTAACAAGCTATCTTGCTATTTCAAATTGCCAATCTTAGTCCAATTGTAATTAAATTTTATTTCTTTACTTAGATTTGAGACAGTTCTTCTCTCTTCTTCTGCGTCACATCCTCTACACTTCTATTGCCACAACTCCATCACTTAGTCGTAGTATTACTGTTAGTAGTTGAGTTTTCTCTGTGTTGTGTTTGTAGTTAGATTTGGTCGTTATGATTGCATGAGAGTTGTTCTATCTCACTCCTTCTGTTACTTCTGTAAATGTATCTTCTATTTCTCTATCCCTCTCTCTTCCAAAACTTCTCTCAGCTGGTATTTTCATGTAAATAATTCTTCAAACTTTATTACTATGTATTTGGAACATGAAATGGAAAAACAATTGCATACATAATGTTTCATCTTATGTTTCATCAAATTGATGATATCTGATTTGCATTTTGTGTATTGGAAAAGAATAATGTGATAAAGAATCGTCCAAAACAATCAGCTCTCACGATGTTATTGTGCGAAGTTACTACTTGCATATATTCGAGTAACTGCCTTATTTCATTTACGTCTTCTTCCAAGGCTTCATCAAATTGATCATCATCATCATCCCACTGCTGGGCACAGGCCTTCCTACATGTAAGAAACACATGAGGAGTTTGGGCCATAACACCACCACGCTGGCCCAATGCGGGTTGGTGGGTTAAAGCGGTTGTAGTAACAACCGGGACCAACGGCTTAACGTGCCTTCCGAAGCACGGAGGAGCTCGAGATTATAAATTTTGGTTGACCCATCCCAGGGTCGACCATGGCGAAAGTTGCTTGTTTTCGTATTCGAAACCAGAGCGCCCAAACTAATACGCCACCGAGCTCGTAGATATCCTCCTATCAAATTGATAAATAAACGTAATTTTGACTTCAACATTAATTTTGACGGTTTTTAGATTTAATCGTACCCGTACGTATACAGATCTGTAATGGCTTACGGCAGTGCTTGTAGCCGAAAGCTATATCAATAAGGTGATATTTACTTCTTAAAGCTAGGACCTGCTACAGTAAAACATACCACTAAACTTCTCTAGCGAATAAAAATAAATATATAATTTCAATTCATATTAGATGATGTATTAACGTATTTTAATACTAAAATATCTTAATCACCCTAATTCTGTCGTGCACAGACTAAAATTTATTTTTAAGTGTGTGCTTCTCTTTCATTATGATTCGACCAGAAAAAGATAGACAGGCATTGGTGACGTCTTTGGTAGCTTCTAAAAGGGGACTTCCCGAGATTTTAGCTTAAACTTACCCCACATCGAAATACATTCCGATTAAAAAAGTCAATAGTGTACTGATCAGCACTGTCAACTGGCTTTACGTTCCAAAAAGTCTTAAGTTTATGAGAAGACCAGCAGAATGAAGGCAATTTTTAAATCAAATATGAAGAAATTTATATTTGAAATTTCGTTAGGGCGGGGAACGATTTTGAAGGAAACCCATTTTTCAATATATTTAAAAAAATTCACCGCTTGTTGTTTTACTTTTAAAAGGGTATAATATAAGCCTCTGCTTAACTCAAAGATTGTAAGTGTCGTCTATAAGTAGGTAGGTCAGTTTGAAGATTTTAACTCCCTGGCCTCCCCCTCCCCATCTTTTAGCTACCTCTGTTTCCATCCTGTAGTAATATGTGTTGAATTTACTTGCACCTACAAACTTTGATATTGTTGTGTCTACGTTTATGTTTGTTTTAAGGAATATTAAGCAAATGTAATAATTATATTTAAGTAATTAGGTACCTATATGCAGTGGCACAGGGCACTTGCTTGAGGTCCATTTAACGAAATTTCTAATGTTGTAAACTACTTTAAGAAGTATATAAAGTATAAATATAACATGAAAAAATGTAGCACTGCTGTGTTTATACTGGTTGTATTTTTTTTCATTAATTGAAGATAAATTTTATAAAAGATAAAATGAATAGCAAGGACTATCATAATCCATGCAGGGCAGGTAGCTGAAAATGAAAATATCTTTATTCAATTAGACCCTCAAGAAGCACTTTCGAATCGTCAATAAAAAAATCCTTATGTCTATCACATAAAAATAATATTAACTAACTAACAATTTCATAATGTGTGTCTCTCTGTCTTATCTGGATCTACGTAAGCTAAGAATGTTATAATGTCTGTCTATCAGTCTGTCTGTCGGTCCGTCTGTCCGTCAGTCAGTCTGTCTGTCTGTCAGTCAGTCTGTCTGTCTGTCTGTCAGTCTGTCTGAATTTACACCGGTTCCAAAAGTTGAACTATCGAGAAGATTCCGGCAAAAAACTCGTGTAGTCACTCTTTTCAACTATTAAGTTACAATGTTTAATTACACAGTCATAGTAATTAGCAGTGCAGTGTCGCACAGAGTATAAAAAAGGTATATTAACGTACCAATAAGTACCTAATGACAAGAATATTTACTGTATTTAAAGGCTGTCCGACAATGCACCATCACAATATAGGTATAACAATACACAAAGGTCAACAATTAATATACAAAGACATAATAAAGCCAAACATCTTTTATTAATTTTAAACACTTGTCTGACCACGTCATTACAATAATAATTGTATGTTTTATATATTAAACATTCGAACGTCGGTGTAAGCGTGCGCGTCTTTGCTTACGAAACCATAGAATATAGACCTCTGCCTTACGGCGTATACGCATACTCTCCGCGTCTAGTTACGTTGGTCGTGGTGGTCTCACTTTGCGTTATACAGGCAGGCGTTACCAACTTAACGGGTCGCTGATCATCTTTAGGTTTTATTATCAATTGGGATGGCTTCACTCTGCGGTCGTTGTGACGAGGCTGTCGATGATGGCGTACAGTGCAGTTCATGTACCAAAATTTACCATTTCATGTGTGGCGCAATCTCCGAACAAGGGTATCGTAAACTTGGTGATCGTAAAACACTATGGAAATGTAGCGTGTGCAAAACATCCAGCAAGAGTTCTACTAAAATCTCAAGCGCACCTGTATCACCGCTACCTGAGGGCCCCCTGACTTTGGAGAATATCATGCTTGAATTAAAAAAGATTAATAAAACATTTTCCCCTCTACTAAATCTGGCGGCTGATGTTCAGACTATCAGGAATGATGTGAGTGAACTCAAAACAACAGCTAAAACAGTGAGTAACCAAATTGCTAAACTCGAAGAGAGAGTAAAAGAAATGGATAAATTGAGGGATGAAATTACTACACTTAAAGAAAGAGTGGGGACGTTGGAAGATGAAATAAATGCAAAAGATCAATGGCTGCGTGCGAATAATGTTGAAATTAAAGGAGTTCCAACTAGAGCTAATGAAAATTTATTTGATGTTATCAACAAGATAGGTGCTAAAGTTATGTATCCAGTTACAAAGTCCAACATTAACTTTGTAACTAGGATTCCATCACGAGATAAGGGCTCCAATAATAGCAAGTCGATAGTGGTTTCCTTTCTAAACAAATACACTAAAGAAGATTTTGTAGCTGCGGCACGTCAGAGTTCTCTTGTTCCATCGGACATTGGTCTACAAGGATCCCACAGAATTTACATTAATGACCACTTGACAGTTCGTAATAAGCAATTGTTGTCCAGGGCAAAGGAATTGGCCAGTGTGAATAAATTTCAATTTGTTTGGGTTAAGCATTCCAAGATTTTTGTACGAAAGGACTCAACGTCACCTTTATTCTCAATAACAAACGAAAAGGACCTTTCAAAAATCTGTGATAAAAAAACAAGTAATTCTGATAACAAAGATTTAAATTAAACCATTACTTATTTACTAAATTAGTACTATTAATTTACTTTTCCCTTGTTTTGATTGTGGATAATGTGCGTTCTCTTATTTATTATTCTTGTGGTGCGATCTTGACTATAAGTTATGCTAAATATGCTATGATTCTCTTTCTTGCTGAGTTTGCTTTATTAGCGGCCCGTGCACTGAGCTTCCATGCCGAGCTCGGTGATAATCACTATTTAACATGCGTCGTAAGACAATTTTTTCTAAAACTACCTGTTTTATTTAGGATAAACTGTTTTGTTTTTGTGAATTGTTTATTGATAATGTGGCATATTTTTGAGACTAATAGTGTTACTAGTCCTAATTTTACACTATTTTTGTACAGAAATGATCTTTTTGTAATGTATCGCATTGTTGGTGCTCGCAAATGGTTGTTTATACTTTACGTTGATACGTATGTATTTTATACATGCGTCATCATAATTTCATCAAAATTTGTGATTTATATTGCAAAAAGTTATGGTTATATACTGCTTGTGATTGTGACAATGTGTTGGTTGTTATTGTGCATAACTCTAATTAAGAACGGAGTGTTAACATGCAAAAAGTGTCGCGAGATTTTATTTTGTGGAATAACAGTGAGTAATTTATTTCTGAATTTCATTATCATAATGTTAATAATATTGTTTGCGAATGTTTATTTGATATATACTTGTTTTTTCTTAACGTATCTGTTAGGTGTAAATTGCTTTGTTGGACAATTTATGTATCAATCAACCCACTTGTGTGTCAAAAAGAAAATCATGTTCCTGATGTTAATAAGTTATAATTTTATATATGATTATAACCCTAAATTTATCCCATTAACCTATGTAATTGTGTATGTAAAATTGAACTGTCTCGTTCTTGCGTGCAGGGAATTGGAGTCTATAGGGTATTATGTGTTACGATTTATAATTTTATATATATTTGTGTTATTTGAGGCTGCTTGTCTGTGGTTACTGTGTTTCTTTCTTATGTATAATTCAATTCAGCGTTTTATTCAGGATATAGAATTATTTCATTATTTGAAGTTATGTAGCAATTGTTTTATCATGAATGGTTAAGTTAGATAAATTAAATATCTATTATCAGAACGTACGAGGGCTGCGGACTAAGACAAGCATTTTTTTGAATAACTTGAGGTTGTGCAATCACGATATAATAGCTTTAACCGAAACATGGCTTTTGGATGAGATATCAGATAGTGAGTTGTTCGATAACCGTTATGTTATCTGGCGCCGTGATAGGGACTACTCCAGAACGGGTCAATCGCGGGGAGGCGGAGTCTTAATCGCCACTCGTCTTGATCTTGCAACTAACTATAAGCCCCAGTGGCAATCTAATGCTGAAGACATATGGATTACTGTCTCGGTGCCTCAATCGACATGTAACAGATCTAGGTCTAAAATTTCACTTAGTCTGCACATATGTACAGTCTACCTATGTGACGAAAATCGTGGCAATACTTTCAGGGATCAGGTGTATAATTTTTGTGATAATTTAGTATCACTTACTAGTGACAACCCACTGGATAAATTCTTAATAATTGGTGATTTTAATATGAGTTCAATTAAGTGGATAACTGATGATCTCAGTGGACTACGGCCTGCCAACTTGACTAATGACACAAGTCTTGACTTTATTAACACCCTTGACTTCTGCAATCTGGACCAATTCAATTCCATAGCAAATAATTTTGGCCGGTTATTGGACCTAGTCCTGTCTAATGATACTGTATCGGTCTCAGCTTGTATGGATCCTCTTGTTCCTGAGGACCCACATCATAAAGCTTTGGAAATTACATCAGAATTCTCGGAATCGCACCCGCTTGTCACACCACGTCGTGTGGTATCTATGTATCATCGTGCTAACTATGGGGAGATTAACTCGAATTTAGCAAGTACTGATTGGAATAATATCCTCGGTCAGGGTACTGTTGAAGATGCTGTGAACCTTTTTTACCGTACCGTATTTAATTTAAGGGATGCGTATGTCCCTACTAAGCCAGCAAAATGCAATAAATTTCCCCCATGGTTTAGCTCGCCTTTAATAAAAATTTTAAAAGAGAAATCTAAATTTCACCGTAAATTCAAAATTTATGGTAACAAATCGGACGAACAATCCTTTAAATTTCTCCGTGACAGAGCCAAGCGGGTGGAAAAGGAGTGTTATGATAGCTACATATCTATGGTGGAAAATTCTATCAAAAATACACCCAAAGCTTTTTGGTCTTATATCAAAGGACAACGTAATTCCTCTGCGCTACCTTCTCGTATGTCGTTTAATGACAATATATGTCAAGATGGACCTGGAATAAGTGAACTATTTTCCGATTATTTTCGTTCTACATTTTTGGAGCCTCGTTCATGTGATGCTGTAGAGACCAATAACCAGAGCGAAGTGGCACATGGTGTGAATAGTTTAAATGACATTGCCTCAATTGTGGTTGATATTGATGAGGTACGCAATCTCTTGAAGGGGTTAGACCTCAGTAAATCTGCTGGACCTGACGGGTTGCCTGCAGTTTTTCTAGTGAACTGTGCCAGTGAACTCTGTATTCCTTTATCCATTCTTTTTAAAAGATCCCTTCAGGAAGGTATCATGCCAGCTAAATGGAAATCCGCTTTTATAACCCCGGTACATAAAAAAGGTCCTAAAGATTGCGTTATAAATTACAGACCTATCTCCAAGCTTTGCCTCATAGCCAAAATTCTGGAACGCATTGTTTACAATCAAGTCTATAATAGCCTAAGACTAAGTTTTAGCTGGCGTCAACATGGGTTTATTAAAAACCGATCTACAGTCACTAATTTGGCTGTATTTACCGACTTTGTTACGGATCAAATGGATGGGGGTGATCAGGTGGATGTAGTCTATACTGATTATACTAAAGCGTTTGACCGCTTGGATCACTCAGTTTTGCTGTCCAAACTTCAGGAGGCGGGTATTAGGGGTGATCTCTTTAGATGGTTTTCCTCTTATATCCTTAATAGATCTCAGGCAGTTGTGGTTAATGGCTATATGTCTTCCTGGACAAATGTACCTTCAGGGGTGCCTCAGGGATCCCTTTTAGGGCCTCTTCTATTTATAATTTTTATAAATGATATTGGTCAATGTTTTCTCCACTCCGATTATTTATTGTTTGCAGACGATATGAAAATTTTCCGAGTTGTTAATGATAGCCAGGATGCGATTAAACTCCAGGCCGACTTACAGAGATTGGATATTTACTGCCAGCAAAACAAACTTGACCTGAATATTTCTAAATGCTTTTCTATTAGCTTTACTCGTAAACCTAAACCATATTGTTTCGACTACAGCATTAAAAGTAAACGATTATCTGTGCAACAGGAAGCCAGGGATCTAGGAGTTTTGCTTGATTCCAAATTACTTTTTGATAAACATATTAATGCAATAATTAATGGAGCATCTCGTGCCTTAGGTTTTATTTTACGTATGTCCGGGTCCTTCAAACATATGAAAACTATTAAAATTCTTTACTGTGCCTATGTCCGCAGCCATCTTGAGTACGCTAGTTCAATTTGGAACCCGTGCTATACGTTGTATGTAGCTAGAATTGAACAAATTCAGAAAAGATTTTCCCGCTTTCTTAATTATAAATTCAAGATTCCTAAACTTACATATCAGGAACGCTGTTCTCGGTTTCATATATTGCCGCTTTTTGTTAGGCGTAATATTTCAGATATATTATTTTTAGTAAAAATTATTAAAGGAATGGTTGATTGTCCTGACCTGCTGAAGAAAATTCATTTTAGAGTACCATCACGCATACCTCGCAGTAGTAATTTTAAGCTTTTTAATGTCCCCTTTGCTCACACTAACTACAGACAAAACAGTTTTCTCATCAGGGCCAGCGTTGCGGCTGACAAAATCAATAATAATGATTTCGATATATTTCGAGATAGTCTATATAGCATAAAGAGAGCATTACTTGAGCACCAGTAGTTTTACGTTTTACCTGTTTATGAATTAAGTAACATTAGTATAAGTTTCCATGAAAGTTAATTGGCTATATTAAATGTGGTAGCTAGTTAATGGCTTATTGTTGCTATTTTGTTTGTGTGTTTGATGATAACGCTGTAAGCTATCCTAAAAAAATAAATAAATAAATAAATAAATATAATATCCTATAATGCCATATACCTCAAAAATCCCTCAAAAATGATACAATTGATGAATATGTAAGTAAATTATTACAAAATCAAGGAAGCTTAGAGATGACCATTTCCACTAGTGGCACCTATTCACAAGTATGACGCATGTGCCAGCCATCTATCTGGCTAGCTACCCCAAAAACATCTTTTTTCGAGGTTTTATTTTACTATTTTTTGTAATATGTCTACTCACGCAAGTATACAACTTTCTGTATTACAGTAAGACAGATAGATGAACGACAAAACAATTACGTCGGTGAGCGTGCAAGACCGCGTAAGAGCAGTTGGTAATACCGCGTATGTGCTTTTTGTTTATTTCACAGGATGGAAGAAAAAAGATAATATCTTGGATATTTGTACACATTTCTTTGACTGAACTTGTTTGAGATTCCTCTGGGTGTTGTTTAATGAGAATCTCGCATAAGCGAATCAGCGCTAATAGCCTACTGGTGCGATATTTCAATTTTTCGGCTTTTGTAAATACGCGGTATTGCAATCTGCTCTTACGAGGTCTTGCACGCCCACCGACGATGAGTGTTCCTTATTGACTACGGAACTCTAAAAAGTGAGCTTTTAGCGCTAATTTGATAAAGTAAAACATCTTTAACAAAAACAATGAGTGCCGTCGTCTCTTCACCGGAACTTGAGTTTTGTTTCGTTAAAAGCCCTTCCAAGCTTTTAAAAAATATGTCAGACATAAAAAAACATGACAAGCCTTGTACTTTAATTAATTACGATTCACTGATTGACCCCACTGAAGAGTGTTTTGTAGTTTTTTAAATATCTACCATCGTATTAAAACTTGAACAAAGTCACCAGATCAGGTCGCCAGAGTCACCAACGCGTAAGTAGTGCCCAAGGTGCTACGAGCGTCTATATGCTACGGTACCAACGCGTGAGTAGTGCACAAGGTGCTACGAGCGTCTACAGGCTACGTTGACTACGCGCGAGAGTAGTGCCCAAGGTGCTATGACCGTCTATCTATAGGCCACGGAAACAACGCGTGAGCAATGCCTAATAGGCTACGGTAATAACGCGTGAGTAGTGCACAAAGTGCTATGACCGTCTGTCTATAGGCTACGGAAACAACGCGTGAGCAATGCCTAAGGTGCTACGACCGTACATAGGCTACGGTAATAACGCCTGAGTAGTGCACAAGGTGCTACGAGTGTCTATAGGTCGCGGTAACAACGCGTGAGTAATGCCTAAGGTGCTACGACCGTCTAAAGGCTACGGAAACAACGCGTGAGTAATGCCGAAGGTGCTACGAGCGTCTATTATAGGCCACCGTAACAACGCGTAAGTAATTCCGAAGGTGCTACGAGCGGCTATAGGGCTACGGTGACAACGCGAGAGCAGTGCACAAGGTGCTTCAAGCGTCTATAGGCTACGGAAACAACGCGTGAGTAGTGCACAAGGTGCTTCGAGCGTCTATAGGCTACGGAAACAACGCGTGAGTAGTGCACAAGGTGCTTCGAGCGTCTATAGGCTACGGAAACAACGCGTGAGTAGTGCACAAGGTGCTATGATCGTCTATAGGTTACGATAACCGCTTACCACCAGGTGGGCTGTAAGAGTATCCTAATCGTATCATTAAAAGTAAAAATAAGTCACTAGTAGAAAATATCGTAATATTTTTTTAAGGCAAGTATACTTGGGGGAGGCCTATGGCCAGTGGGCGTCTCTTGATTGAAATGATGATGATTATGAGGAGGTGAGAGGCTTATAGTGATTGTGCTTCCGATGCAATGGTCGTATTCCGCTTGGATGATAAATTAACCATAACGTGTTGCTTGCATCAAACAAGGTTTAAAGTAGGCAGTATACTAAAGAGGACATGTTTGGCCAAATTATAACGACAAGCAAAATTGTGTATTATATTTTAAGAACGAAAGATATTGATTACCTTTACCAATTTGTAGTGTTGTGTCCCAGCGGTGAGTAAGGTCGACAGGCTCGTTATGGGAGCAGAGACTCATCTCCTACTTGTATGCTGTCAATATAATGTTCTTAACATTGTAATTGAATATTTATTTTGAAAAGAGTGTCTACACGAGTTTGTTGCCGGAATCTTCTCGGTAGTTCAACTTTTGGAACCGGTGTAAATTCAGACATGACAGACAGACAGAGACTATGACGTTGTTAGTTAATATTTATTTTGTGATAATTGTAAAAATGTGTTTTTTGACGATTTAAAAGTGCTTCTTTGTGGCCTATTTAAATAAAATATTTTTTCTTTCTTTCTTTCTTTCTTGTACCATCAGGCTGGTCGTTGAAACCATCAAATTCCCGGTTGACTAGCAAAATAGATTATGACTAGATTACCCTTTATTTAGGACTACATTGTCTTAAAGTAATAAATACTTACTTAAACATTTTATAAAATTACAGCGAAATGTTACAAATTATAAAATAATAAAAACACGCAGTACACTGTGTTCCCAAAAGTTTCTTTTAATATCAGCTACAGTTTTACTGCTCTATAATATCCTTTCCAGCATTAGACATTAGACGACCGTTACATACCATACGGTGGATCGTAAAAAAAACACGCGAACGATTGCACGCTTCAGTTCGAGACAAAAAGAACGCAGCGGGTGTCTTAAATTATCCATTATCATTCGTTCTATCTTATGAACTGTTGAAGTTGTGTTAACTCAGTACATCATGTCTCAACATCACTGACAAAGAAGCGTAGTAACTTGTTTCTTTGTCGTACTTCCAGAACTTGGAATTCTTTGCCAGCACATGTGTTCCCTCCTTCCTATAACATGGGTTCCTTCAAAAGAGGCGTGTAAAGGCCTTTACAGGCCGGCAAGGCTTAGGCGGCTGGAGCACTGTCAAACTGCACTAACTAAATTCTCACGACGTTTTTTAAACACGAATATCACGCATATGAGAATGTAACATGAAAATTAAAATACCGCCAAAGTAAGATCATAGAGAACCAAAACACATACAGAATTCATTATAATATACTTAACTTGGCGTTCTCATGTTGTCAGTGCCGTCAGCTGTTCTTTATCGATATCTCGCACGTCTCGACACTCGATTTCCACCCGATTGTTGGTGAAACAAAGATTTTCAAGTTACATCTGCGATGTCTGTAAACCTTTTATCGTTTCTAAAGTATACCTACTTCACAATGTAGAGAGACACTGTATGTTTTATTGTATTGTGTGAAAACCATTTAGGTACTGTGATAACTTAATTTTGTATTTTCATGTTAGATTATGATATCTCATAAGCTTTGTTGTAGACGAGACATAGAGGGGTAGATATAGATTCTCTATCGAAAATATCGAAAAGAGACAACTATAGCGCTCGAGCGCGTAACGTATAAGCTACAAATGGAAATCATTTCTTTATTAAAAAACTATCAGATTTAGAATAAAGTTGGAATGAATGAATAGAATTTACTAGGTGGTAGGCCCGTATGTAGGGTCATCTGGGTAGGTACCACCGCCTTTCTTATTTCAGCCGTGAAACAGTTCGCTGTGTTGTTTCGGATTGAAGGGAAAGGTAGCCAGTGTAATTACTGGGCATGGACGGCATGTCATCTTAGGCCTCAGGATGACAACGCACCTGCAATATCAAGTGATTTTCCCTTATTATTGCAGGTGTCTATAGGCGGCGGTAACCGCTTACCATCAGGTGGACCGCCAGATTGTTTGTCATCTAGTAGTATAAAAAAAAAGTTTATTGCCGATTACCTTATTTAAGTACTTATCTATTTTTTTTATATTAAAATGGAAAGTTTTAAAAGTAGGTATTAGTATTGGAAAAAAAAGAGAATTTTTATTTTAGTTTAGGGACTGGCCTAATAATAGAGTTAGGTGTACAAAATAATAAAGACCCTTATCATCACAAGTATATAAACAGCCCCCTGTTGGGCACAGGCCTTCCTACATGGGAAAAACTTTGAGGAGTTTGGGCCATTACACCACCACTCTGGCCCCAATGCGGGCTGGTGGGTTAAAGCGGTTGCAGTACAACCGGGACCAACGGCTTAACGTGCCTTCCAAAGCACGGAGGAGCTCGAGATTAGAAATTTTGATTGACCCATCCCGGGATCGACCATGGCGAAAGTTGCTTTGTTTTCGTAATACAAACCAGAGCGCTCAGACCACTACGCCACCAGGCTCCCTTACTTAAGGAAATTTAACATTTCAGAATACACCCCCATAGAATTTTCTGTTGTCTGTGTGCAAATATATTAAATAATTTAAATTCTACACCAGACACCTGTCAGCCACTCGTTACAAACTAGACGCTTCGAAATTAATTGAATTCTAATAAAATTAATTAATGTCGGATATAATTTTGTACGCAAATACATTTCAACGATTTGTAATACGTATTCTATTTTATTATTGACGCAACGCAGCTCAACTCACAAGTGCTACGATCTGATCGTCGAAACTTTCTCAATTATTTACACCATTACTCTTTAAATACATCCAAAACATCAAGAGTTAGCTGAGGCCTGCGTATTTACGTCATAAAATTAATCAATTAAGAGAGGCTTCTAATTATAACGGTCACAGAGACGGCTTAACTCGTCCTGGGCTCATTAAGGAGCAAAGGGTATTTGTGATTTGTAAACTTAGAACGAATACCAATCATTTGTAATTGATACAGGTGCCTCGGTAATGACTACGTAAGGAACATCTACTACCTGACAGTTGTGTAAAGATAACTTTGTTAAGTAATGATGTTTACATACTTTTGGATAATAACGTTTGTTTTAGGTAAGGCAAGGTAATTCAAGGTGTAGGCACAGAACATTTTTTCCAGTAGCTTCCGCCCGCGACTTCGTCTGCGTTATCCCATGGAATCATGTTCCCACGATAAAAAGTAGTCATATGTAATATTTCAAGCTTTAATCTATTCCTGTGTCATATTATAACCAGATCCGTCAAACCGTTCTGACTTGATTGGCTAACAAACTTGCATCCAAACTTTCGCAATTTAATAACATATTATATCGAAGGCAACTCTTAAATTTATGCACTTACACAGATACAAGTCTGTATAAGAGTTCTCATCGGAGTTCATAGTGCAGACAACAATATATCTATGGGAGTCAGAGCCCCGCTGACAAGACCCAAGACAAAAAACGAGACTTATCCAAATAATAAAATATCCATCCAAGCCATAGCTGTGTTTTCGACTCGTTCTTTGAAGAAGCCAAGCTCTTTATTTAAATTCGGGCCGTAATAAGTTTTGTTAATCCTCCTAAGTCCGCAAAATATTTTATTTTAATACGTGTTTCCAAAAAGATGAAAATGCTTGTAAATTCTTCTTGATTATAATTAAATATCACATGAACTAAAAGGCACACAGTTTTAATAAGAAACACAATATAAGACATGTTTTGACTACGAGCAAACGTTGGCATCGTCCATAATTCATGCGTGTATTCTCATTATGGCTACTTCTTTCATAATCAATATGACGGTCAATAACCGGCTAACAAAACTGAAGGTTTGTGTTGCAAGACATTATAATAACAAGCTAACTTGATAATCTTTTTAGAACTTTGTGAAGAATTCACAAAAAGCACAATAGGTTATCTATTGTTGACGAAATTGGCGGGCTGTTATGAGCGTATACACCGCACAGCTTTGAAAAAAATGATTTCGGAAATATTCTTATCATTATTTGTATCTTGCCATACCAATATACCTCAACATCACACAAAGAAATTCAGTTAGTCGTTTCTGTAACCGGAATTCTTTTCCAACGCACATGTTCCCTCCTTGGCTTAGCATGGGTTCCTTCAAAGGAGGCGTAAAAAGGCACCTTACTTACAAGCCGCAAGGTGAACCATCTGCCATCCCAGGGACTCTTCTGACTGCTTTGCTCATCAGGTTGTTTTGTCATTTTCCGGGCTTTGTATAAAAAAAAAATTCACTAATCATTGCCCCGAATATAAATTTTCTTACGTTTCCATAAAGTAGTTTAAAAGATATAGTTAGTTTTTAGTGATAAGATCAACTGTTGTACTTCTGTATGTATTATATTTCTTGTGTCTTGAATGGCCGTCAATTATAAAACTTTTTTTTATATGTTTCGCAAACTTTTTAGAATATTATTGTCCACTATTTTTGCTATGAGCACCAATATTAAATTGTAAATTTAAATATATTTTTTACTTTCCAGAGAGCAGCGCGCCCCAAGATGAGGCCTAGACTACTGGCAACCCTGTAATATAAAACATATACTAGCAACACCTTCATATCTATAGGTACAACATACTATTACTATGTCCGCTTCGTTCTGTATCTAAAACTCATAGTGAGATTACTAGTATTATAAATTTAAATCAAACATTTAATTTTAGTAACTAATTAATTCTCCCCACTCCCAACCAGTGGGGAGAATTAAAAATTTGGCGGTTGAGTTCCTATTCAATTTTATTGTTTGTTTACAAATTTGTTATTGTATTATTATCTATTAAGTTTATTAGGCATCTTAATAAAGTTAAAATTATTACGTACAAATACAGCTTTATGGAAAGTCGTAGCAATGGTTTTTAGTAGAGGGGACTATTAGATTTTTACCTAAAATAATTACAGATGCAAATTTCATTCTGTTTACAAAAAGACATTCCAAAAATATTTTAAATAAAACCAGTAATCTTGAGACTCAGTTATTATTCGGTGCAAACATAATCCAAATGCCAAAAATAACTTTTGGGGTGCCCTGTATGATTCTGGAGTGGACCGACACGATTTTGGGATGGACCATTACGATTCTGGAGTGGGCCATCGCGATTCTGGAGTCATTAGGATCCACCTGTCCCCTCTCCGCCTTTGCTACGCCCTTAGCTCTTTTTGGAACTGTCTAAACATGCGTCACCTTCTAGATCTTAAAATATTTAGTAACTAAGTCAAGTATAAATTATTTTTATGATGTTTGATAACTGGTAGACGGTGGGCCGGTGCGACCATGTAACAAGACCTAGGTAGTAAATTAATGATATTGATAATTTAATTGTATTTTATTAGTACGTTGATGTAAATTAACTTCGCATGGAGTTCACGTTTGTCCAATAAAAGTTTATTCGGAGCTGAAGTGACTTTGATTTACCTATTTTACCTCTTCTTCACTTTCATCATAACCTTCAGGCATTGGCAGCATTGTGTGTCGACGCGGGACTTTACCAAATTATTCATCAATTGGGATGTTGCCTCGGTTTGAATATGGTACTATTTTTCACAAATTCGGAAAATATACGCTTCTGTTACCCATAAAACAAATCAAGCTTAAAAGATATAGAATATTGTTAAAGTTGTACTGTTTAGAAAAATTATATATTTTTTTTAATTGATCAAAATCTTAGTGATATTAGATTACTGACATCAAGAAAACAACTATAAATAAAAACATGCACATTACATAGTTATAATTAATTTTGGTAATTTATGAACAAGTGACGTCACCTATTCCGTGATTTTCGATGGAGCGTTTTTGGACGATGCGCCGTAACACATAAAATTACCCCCACATGTGTGAAACTATTGATCTTGGACATACTATTTCTTTTGCAATATTAATGATTTATATACTTCTTATATATGAAATAAAAAAAAGATGTCAACTACCCTAGGTATTGCAGCAGGGTTGGGTTCCGTACTTACCCTTCATATGCGGACTTAGATAGGGGCTTGTTCTATATATTTTCGCGAGCCCTTCATCCATACTTAAAATATAAATACGGAAAAATCTCTGCCTGTCTGTCTGTTACTTTTCCACGCTTAATTGCTGAACCGATTTAGAAAAACTTTGCTATGGAATTGGTTAGGAATTGGTTTGTATGGACCTTAGGAAGGACATTGCATATTTTGAAGCGATAGCCGACATCTGAAATAAAACAGTGGTTTTATTGTAGGTTTGGTAAAGTGTTACAAGATTTAAGTCGCGTACAGTTAAATGTTACATTATTATTACGAAACAAACGTCAGTTATATAATAATAATGTGATAATTACGTAAGCGCGAGTTGTTTACTTCCATTTTAATCTAGTTCAGTAGTACCTACCACTTGAACCATTTTATAACGCATTTCTAATGCTATAGCAATAAGGTTGCGTTTTAAAACATCGTAGTTAGTTTAGTACTCTGAGAACTCAGATAATTCTGATACTGATGTACAGACGACAGCACATCAAGTGTAACAGGTACACTCGAAAGCCGACTCCATTTCGAATGGGATAAGGGCGGTCTTAAGGTTTAACTTTATGTGCTGTCGACTGTATCTAACATTTTTTCTCTGACTTATATTTTACTTTTTCGTTGGCGTGTTTAATATGTATACCTACCCGTGGCAAACTATAGCTTTCTAGTTTCTAGACACCACTAAAGAGTAGAGCCTTTTAGTCACTTTAGTCACTATCAAGTCATTAGCTCAGAATCGCTTGGCCGCTGACAGACGAACAGACAGGTTCCTCATTGACTTCAGAAATACTTTTCAACGATGGTAACAGTTTAAAGCAGGTTTTAACTTTGTAAGGATTCAGGACAACAATATCACTAAAGTAGGGGATTGCAAAACGCTTTACTGACCAATTTATCGTCCAATGACAATTTTGCAAATAACCAATCCAATGTCTTTCACTAGGTGGTAGGCCCGTATATAGGTGGTTTGGGTAGGTACCAACGCCTTTCTGATTTCAACTGTGAAACAGTTCGTCATGTTTTGGATTGAAGGGAAAGGTAGCAAGTGTAATTACGCGGCATCTAAGGCATTTCATCTTAGGCTTGAGGATGACAACGCACCTTCAATACCTAGTGGTTTTTCCTTGTTAATAGCAGGTGTCTATTGGCGACAGTAATATTTTACCACCAGGTGGCATCAGCTTGTTTGTCGTCTAATTCTATAAAAAAAATCTAGACAGACAATTATCTGACTCCGCTTGGTCATAAAAAAACCATGAACTATTAATGCCATTATTTTAAGTGATATAGAATTATTTTAAATGGCGTTTTGTAGAATAGACTTCGGGTTTGTCGGCAAAATGATCACAGACGAAAAATTCGCCGGAAAAGTGAATTACCTACACCCAAAGCAGTTTTATCTGGCTGCGATCTTCTATAAACTGAGAGTTTAGTTAAAACAAATTTGGTTATAAAATTTAAGCGAAGATTTTGTTGTCCTATACATTGTGATAACTAAAGGAACGTTCACTGATAGCAGTAGAGTTACAATTGTAGATTGTAACCATTAGACGCTAAGATAAAGGCGTGAAACGTGCTTAGAAATACAAATAGGTGAACTGTTATTTAATACTATATTGATAAATCAAGTTGAAGTATTAACAAGTGCAGAAATGTAACTTTACTACGAATAACTCATCTTTTATAATGCGCACGGCCAGGGAGTGGGATGCTCTGCCGGCTTAGGTGTTCCCTACTCCATATAATCTGAATTCCTTCAAAGCTGGATTAAATTTTTACCACCGCCTTTCTTATTTCAGCCGTAAAACAATTCGCTGTGTTTCGGATTGAAGGGAAAGGTAGCCAGTGTAATTACTAGACATGGACGGCATTTCATCTTAGGCCTCAGGATGACAACGCACCTGCAATATTAAGTTATTTTCCCTGGTTATTGCAGATGTCTATAGGCGGCGGTACCTCTTAACTTCTCTCGGAGCAAGAGTACGGAAACTGCGCGCGAGTAGTGCCTTACGCGCTACGAGCACTACGCGCCACTAGCGTCTTAGGTGCTACTATCATCTGTAGGCTACGTGAACTACGCGTGCCTAGCGTCTTAGGTGCTACGAGCATCTATAGGCTACGATAACTACGCGTGAGTAGTGTCTTAAGTGCTACGAGCGTCTATAGGCTACGGGAACTAGGCGTGAGTAGTGCACAAGGTGCCACGAGCATCTACAGGCTACGGAAACTACGCGTGAGTAGTGTCTTAAGTGCTACGAGCGTCTATAGGCTACGGGAACTAGGCGTGAGTAGTGCACAAGGTGCTACGAGCATCTACAGCCTACGGAAACTACGCGTGAGTAGTTCTTAGGTGCTACGAGCGTCTATAGGCTACTGGAACTACACGTGAGTAGTGTCTTAGATGCTACGAGCATCTACAGGCTACGGGAACTACGCTTGAGTAGTGTCTTAGGTGCTACAAGCATCTACAGGCTACGGGAACTACGCGTGAGTAGTGTCTTAGGTGCTACACGCGTCTATAGGCTACGGTAACTACACGTGAGTAGTGCCTAAGGTGCTACGAGCGACATAGGCTACGGTAACAACGCGTGAGTAGTGTTCACGGTGCTACGAGCGTCTATGGGCTACAGTAATGTAACCATCAGGCAGGCGTACGCTTGTTTGTCAACCTCGTTTGTGCTTTGAAAGTTAAATCTGTAATTTGTTTACAAATTGCTAATCATGATGCGACTTATATGTAGTATTGAGATAAACGTGTTTGTGTTAGATCTAAAAGTCCCAGACCGAGGACCATTATGACAATGTTCGCGAGGGGTGTCGTGCTCTGACATATTGCGTTGTCACGAGCATTGACGGCCGCTGTGTTTGTCAGCAGATAATATAAAATAGGGGGCGAAGATTTGTACAGTGAGGCATCATAATTCATTTTTCTGAGCATAAACATTTTTACATGAATTCAATAGACATAAATATATGAACACGTAGACATAATATATTTCTGTGGGAAGATAGGCCTAAACAGCAGGTAATACTAAATTTATAGAGAAATAAAAATAAAAGTAAAAATGTTTATCTTAGCATTAGTCCTTTTTTCTGGCGAGTATAAAAACACACGGGCAAATGCCATAAGTGTAATTTTATCTACATTTTTTTTTCTATAAAATCTCTGCTAAGGACCACCGACCTTTTTATGGCTGCCATAGCCTGGAGCGAGGCAACCCTTCATCTTTCATAATAATAAAGCGTCCCCCACAACACACTGTGGCTGCAGTTTTTAAATGAGAACAATTTAAAGGGTCTACAAAAAAAATTAGCGTGGTCTTTAAAATAATAATTGGTTTACAAATTGTTAAATTGAGAGTATTTTGACCAATCACAATTATTGATGATTAATTATATTATTGTTAGGTTAGGTTTGTATGGTTATCAGTTAAATACAAGACTTTTTCAATTTACCTTGTAATAATAATACATGTTAATGGTGGATTATAATACATACATAAGCTTAGTTAGAAAGGTGTAACCGATTTTTATTACCATTTTTTGTAATAATTATATAAATGATATGACAATCCGAAAGTGCTTCTATTTGAATTAAGATATTTTCATTTTTTTTTTTTCTTGTTACCTCTCTTTCTAAAACATTTAACAATATAGCGATCGATGCGATAGATGATGGCTGGCTGATGAAGGCGTCAGTGCCCCTGACTCCTGAACAAGAGGTCCTGAGGTAGAAGAAGATGTTTGCATAATAAATAGAAATGTTATAACGAGTAGAAGCCACATATAACAAAGCAATGAATAATTATTGATCTGCTGTCTAGGAGCCATAACACGAACTCATTGGGGCTTAATTTGCGGTAGTAGGTATAATTGGTGTGAGAGTATGAATACTACTTTTACTTAGCGTCATTGTCAAACCAAAGGCCAAAATCTGCTATGTGCAATATGAGATGCTTTTAAAATTACTTAAAATTAGATCCTACACATAAGAAAAAATGAATTTGATTCTAACGTATAGGTACTTACATTAATTTCTATTCTAATAAAATGGTAATTCTATTTAATTTTAGGTGCATTTTTTTAAACGAGTTAAAAGTAATGGTCAGAATCAACATGCACAGTAAATGGTTTGATAACGACGATATATAATATACAATACAATCAAGGGGCGTCACGAATCATTTTGAGATTATCACAATGTCATGCTAATCTAATTAGTTGTAATACGATTTTAAAAAAAGTCAATTAATAAAGAATTTTTTGGCGTGTTTTGTTGGAAAATCCTCATACAACTAATTAGTCTAGCCTGACTTGCTTAAGCATTGTAAAGTCTGATTAGATTCGGTATGTTTCGTTTCTAAAATTTTCAACATGAAAGTTTGTAAGGAAAGTCATACCGAGTATAATTTAAAAAACTTGTTAATGGGTTAAGTCTTGTTTCCGTCCCCTGTCAAAAAATCTAACATATTTTATTTCTTCATCTACGAAGTAAGGCAAACGAAGCATGTATTGATTTATAATGTAGTCGTTTACTTACAAAATTTCCGATACATTGTTAAATTTAACGTGAAAAATATCCACAAATATTTTGGTAGACTTGTCGTCAGAATGCAGACAAACAGGCGTATATTTACAGCTGAGTGAAGAGTAATTCAATCAGAGATTCCAATATCAGTCATCACCATCACGAGGCTGCACAGGCCTCTCAGTCCCTAGGGAGAAACACGCGAGGATTCCAATAATATATCTGCCTCACATGTGGAACTGAATCCTGGACCTAAGATAAGGAATCTGATTCTCAACCACTAGACTACAGAGGCCACTTGGTAGGCCTCCCACAAGGTGGACCGACGATCTGGTGAGGGTCGCGGGAAGCCGATGGATGCGGACAGCGCAGGACCGATCGGTATGGAGATCTTTGGGGGAGGCCTATGCCCAGCAGTGGGCGTCTCTCCGCTGAAATGATGATGAGTACAGAGATGGTAAATATTTATAATTTAAAAATTGTTACAATTATCAATACTGCTGGGCACAGGCCTTCTTACATGGCAGCACATGAGGAGTTTGGACCATAACACCACCTTCTGGCCGTTGCAGTAACAACCGGGTCCAACATGCCTTCTGAAGCACGGACGACCCATCCCGGGACCGACCATGGCGAAACATGGCGGGAGTGACCATTGTTTCCGTCATCGAAACCAGAGCGCTGAAACCACAACGCTACCAAGTTCCTCAATCAGCAGTGTCAGCAGCCTCTAGGTAAACCAGTATGTGTCGATCAGCCCCCTTATTCTCAACTGTTGGATCACGGATTCGATTCGAAAAGTCACATGCCGTCTCGCTTTGACGCATAGCGATAAAAAGTGACAGGTATAGAGTTTCCGAAATTCGAATATTTTCCGACAGTTGAGAATAAGGGGGCTGGTCTGCTTCGGCAAGAGTATAAAGAACTATCTCTGGTCATAGATATGATAAGGGCTATGTCTGTGTAACCAAAACATCATGAGAACCACAAGACTATCAAAGAAATAATGCGTTATTATGACATAATTATACAATAATAATAGTCAAAACTTAAGCGCAATGATTAGAGTACATAAATACATTTAATTAAAATAACCAATTTCACCATAGTACACTGGGGAACACATAATCATGTACTTGATAGCATGATGATAAAATGATAGGGTCTTTAACGGGGATCACAAATTAGGTAAACATAGCGACTACGATGCTGTACATACTTACATACTATCTCGCTTCAGGAAGTGTGCTTTGCATGTGTGCGTGTTTGCTTGTCACTTTTTAGGGCTATTAGGCTAAGCTATAGCCATTGCTATTTGTATTAATTTACTCCATTCCCAAAACTTTCCTAAAGTCCTAACATAAAGTTTGGTTCATGAAAAACCTTTTTTTAATAATAAAATATAGTAACAATTTTTGGTTCGCAAACATCTTAATAAACAAAATAGCTCATTGAATCCGTGATTACCCAAATAAAAACTCATTTAAAACTAAAAAATTACTAAAATCATCTTAGTTGCTGTCGCCCGGATTGCGGAAGGTCGCGGGTTCGATCCCCGCCTCAGGACGTGAAATTTTTCTAGTTTAGATTTTTATTAGTAAATCATCTTATCTTGTCTTAGTTCTCTAATTTTTTACTTTTATTTGTTCACTGATATTATCTCAAGTCGCAAGTCCTTGGTAGATCAGTGATCAAGTCACCTGAATCTATCGCGGGTTCGGTTCCCGTCCAAGGCCATGAATTTTTGCTATACTTAGTCTGGCCATAAATACAGTTACAATTAAAAATAAAAAAAATATTACATTTGAATTTGGAATCTGTCATTTTTATATGATTGTTCATTGAGTTTTCTCATTTTGGCGCCAATACATTGTACAATATTTTGCGATATTAAAATGGAGTGGGGTGATAAAGAGAACCGAATCGCTGTGATTGCATTACACAAAGTAGGTATGGAGCCAAATGCAATTTTTAAAACTCTCCATACGCTTGGTATTAGTAAAATGTTTGTGTACCGGGCTAAATAGGTACAATGTGACCTCATCTATCTGTGACAGAAAAAGATCTGGCCGTTCACGTAATGTTCGTACGAAAAAGATGGTCAAAGCAAAAAGAAATCCTGTCCGAAAGCATAAGATTTTATCTCGGGAGATGAAGATACCACCTAGAACCATGTCGCGTATTTTTAAAGATGACTTAGGACTTGCAGCCTATAAGAGACGTACTGGTCATTTCTTAACTGATAATTTAAAAAAGAATAGCGGTGGTAAAATCGAAACAACTACTGAAGCGGTACGCATAGGGAGGTCACAGAAAAATCTTGTTTACGGATGAGAAAATTTATACAACTGAGCAACATTTTAAAAAACAAAATGGCCGTATTTATGCTCAAAGCCCTAAGGAAGCTTTTCATTCCAATTAGTCGACAGAGTGCAACGTGGGCACTATCCGACTTCAGTGATGGTTTGGTGAGGTATTAGCTATGAAGGAGTGATTGAGCCATACTGTTGTGAAAAGGTATCAAAACATCGGCACAAGTGTATCAAGATACCATTTTTAAGAAGGTAGTGAAGCCCCTTAACAACACCATGTTCAATATATGTCCAAATAACCAAGAATGGTCCTTCCAGCAAGACTCGGTGCCGGGTCATAAAGCTCGGTCTACGCAGTCTTGGTTGGAAACGAACGTTTCGGACTTCATCAGAGTTGAAGACTGGCTGTCGTCTAGTCTCGATCTTAATCCGCTGGATTATGATTTATGGTCAGTTTTAGAGAGTACGGCCTGCTCTAAACGCCATGATAATTTGGAGTCCTTAAAACAATCCGTACGATTGGCAGTGAAGAATCTTCCCATGGAAAGAGTGCGTGCTTCTATTGATAACTGCGCCCCAATTCTGCTATTTATTTTCCTAAACGGATCGGCTGCGTTTCGGTATCGTTACCAATGCTGTTGTAATACAAAAATGTATTCCACTAACATTGCTTATAAAGCCGGAACGCTAACGAAACGCTCTCGGTTGGTTCAACTTCAGCTCGATAATTGTTAGCAATATTGCAAGAAACAAATATATTTAGGCTTGGTGACTTGACAGTTATTAATTTTGGACAGTTCGAACAAAGAACTATGGATGCGTTTCGGCTGCCACAAATGTTAAATATTTAGCAGAATACGAAACAATGATTGAACCGAACGGTTCGCGTTACGTGTTTGTTAGTAGAATACCAAACTGATGCGTTTCGGTTACGTTTCGATTGCGTTGAGTTAGCAGAATACAAAAACGATGTAACTAAAGCGTTTCCGATTCGTTTCAGATCAAAATACAATAGCAGAATTGGGGGGCTGGCCTCAACGTTTAAAGGACTGTATTGCAGTCAATGGAGACCACTTCAAATAAGCTTTTCATATTTTAAATTGTTTTATACTTAAGTATCAAACTAACACACTGTAAAAGTAATAAATGTTATTCGCAATAGAAAAATTTCTTTTTCTTTGTTTCAGTATTTATGGCAAGACTAGGTATAGATTTCGGTTCATCTCTCACTCACTCAAATTTGTCGTAGAAAGTCAAAAGGTCACCATTTGCTTCGCTTTTGTCTATTTCCTACGTAGATATGGTCAAGATCTTTGTATCTGTCAGTTTAAGCTTATCGAGCCAAGCTTATTATTCGATTAGATAACTTATCGAGCCTTTATCAGTAAGTTGTGAAAGCGGTCTCTCAAGCTCCGATAAAACATATCGACGCATAAAACGACCGTAAAGCTAAGCGGGACAATTTACGACATAATCCGGTCTGTGTACTCTGTCAGAGCACCCTGTATATACAAATCAGGTGATTGCGGCCGCACTCCGCCAGATTAGATGCTAGTGACGTCAGTGAAAAGGATACCTTGGAGTCTTGTGTACCAAGACTCGTGTAAAACATCTATCTACTATGACAAATTGTTGTCGAATCATGTGGTTTTGTTGTTTGTTTTAAATACTTACATGGGAATGGGATTGCTATAAAAATAAGATTTTTTTAAAATACCTTATCTAGAAAAGACCCTCCTTAAGGTGTAAATTTACTAATTTACCTTTAGACATCCATATATTTTAAAAAAATCTTCTATTATCTGTTTTTTCAAAACCTTCAGAGAAAAGCAAGCTCTCAATTCGTTTAAAAGATCGATACATAAAATGCCACGTAAAAGCCATAATAATACACTTAATAATAAACAAAGGAAATAACAATTTCCGTTAAAAAATAAAGCAAAAACGTCCTTTTATTACGGCAGTAAAAATACCTAGTAAATTATGTATTTTTAAGGTTTGAGAGAAATAGAATACCACGAAACTGAGTATGGTTTTGATCACAAATACTAATATGTTTATCATACGCCGTTATTAAAATTAAATTAATTGAGTTTTTGGAAATTGATATTGTTACATTCTATATAAAGTTTTATTTGGCTATAAATAGAAAAGAATATGTATTTTTTTGTATAAAAATATTTCTAGTTTACTAGGTGGTAGGCCCGTATGTAGGGTCGTCTGGGTAGGTACCACCGCCTTTCTTATTTCAGTCGTGAAACAGTTCGCTGTGTTTCGAATCGAAGGGGAAGGCCAGTGTAATTACTGGGCATGGACGGCATTTCATCTTAGGCCTCGGGATGACAACGCACCAGCAATATCAAATGATTTTTCCTTGTTATTGCAGCCAATTGCAGGTGTCTATAGACGGCGGGTGGGCCGTCAGGTTGTTTGTCATCTAGTAGCATAAAAAAAGTAATTCGGATATAATTAGGTAAGTAACTAGTAAAAGGTAAAGCCACGAGTATTATCAGACTGAAACGGAATACTCTGGCTCGTCTCAAGTCCTCCTTCGACTAGAAAAAGAGAGAAAACTAACAAATAATTAACACTGTCAACTGAACAAACTACAACATGTTAACATAACACAGATGCCACGATACTGGACAACTTGATAGAGCCCAAATGTTATTGTTATGAGTGTTGGTATACTTAATTACTGAGCGGTCGGTTAACCTGTCACGCCACACAATCCAGACACAATGCTTTTATAAATACAACTAGATAACGAACAAGCTGACGGCCCACCTGGTAGTTAAGTGGCTACCATTTAAAAAAGTAACTTAAATGTAATCCAACTTTTGACTGCCCGTAGATCAAAAAAGTGACTACTTACTAGCTAGGGTAATTACCTAGCCAAAAAAGCAGTTGGGTTGATTTTCTACCAAACTATTACTGTTGTACATTGATAGAACATATTAGCTATAACATTTTAATGTTTTGATGCGTTTAAACGCCTACTTTATTTTAACAATTACAAATAAAGAAAGAAAATATTAAAAAAAATTTACTTTCTATAAATTCCAAATAAA
Source organism: Nymphula nitidulata (assembly GCA_947347705.1). NCBI lineage: Eukaryota > Metazoa > Arthropoda > Insecta > Lepidoptera > Crambidae > Nymphula > Nymphula nitidulata. The sequence goes on from OX374636.1 coordinate 18,251,651, forward strand.
TCTAATAATAATCTAATATCTATCTATATATTCTAATTCTTTTTTTTCCTTTTTTTCTTTCTATTTTTTTTTTGTTTTTTATTATTATTATTCGTAGGTTTATTTGTATTTGTTATATTAGCTATATCTTGTGAAAAAGTTTGCTTATATCTTACCGATGCCTTTATTATAATGGAATTAAAAAGTAAATTACTATATCGTTAAAATTTAAAATAAAAATTTATATTATAAAGTTAAAATAAAAATTAAGAATACTATAAAAAGCACGGTAAGTGAATGTTTTGTCTAAAAATAACCAGCGATTTTTCTACACAGAAAGATCACTTGGTATTGCAGATGCGTTGCATAAGATGTAATGCCTTCCATGCCCAGTGATTACACTGTCTTCAATCCGACACGAAACGAACTTAAGGCGAAATGGGAAACGCGGTAGTGAGACGACTCTACATACGGGCCTACCACTTAGTAAAAGCTCCCGGCAGGCTTACGCCGCTTTAAATAAATCATTTATTTGCAACTTCACTATAAAACATCAAAATTACTTCTGCAAATAATAGAAGTGTGTTTAGCGAAATTGAAATCTTTACCACTTACAGCTTCCACAAGGTGAGTCAGTATTAATCTGTCAAGCGGCGTTATCGCTCCGGAGGGCTATGACTATTGAAAAATCAATGGCGTCTAGAATCTTGAAGGGTTAAGGGAAGTATTTTATTAGTTAACAGCACACTGAAAAAAACTAACTTCGGTTACATTAGTTGTAACCAAAGTTTCATCATCACCAGCCTATAAACATCCCACTGCTGGGCACAGGCCTTCCTAAATGGGAGAAACACATGAGGAGTTTGGGCCATAACACCATCACGCTGGCCCAATGCGAGTTGATGGGTTAAAGTGGTTGCAGGAACAACCGGGACCAACGGCTTCACGTGCCTTCCGAAGCACGGAGGAGCTTGCGATAACAAACTTTGATTAATCCATCCCAGGATCGAGCGAGCTCCTCTCCGAACCAAACTTTAGCGAGGTGTAATTACACTTTATTTTATTTAACAAAACAGTGCATCTTAACATCTTTATGCAGCTTTATTTTTGTCTAGGTATTACCCTATGTTACGTAGTCACTTTTTGACCACCAATTAGAATTTGGAAAGAGGTATTCCCAAATTCAGTTGTCAGTTGTTGCACTGCAAAAATCACTCACACTTACCTCATGAACTTTGATTCTGCCGAAACTAAACAAATAAATGTTTTAAATTTGTGTTTGATTTCTCGATTTTTTTTAAATTCTTAACGGTGGCAGTACAATATTCCAGTATTTGGTACCTATGTGGCACTGCTATTGAAGAAGGCTACGATGATGACGTGAGTTATTGAATAGCGAAAATTAATTAAATTAATTGAATGAAACGTGCTAAAGTATACAGACTTCAAATGCGCTGCTATCGATTGATCACTGTACTCCTAGTACCGTGCGGTTCATCACACAAACCTCTGCCCTGCATCTGATCTTAAACTCAGAACCTACGGCTTCGTAGATAGATACGATATATATAATGAATTTCAATTTCTAGCCATTTACTTAAATTGGTAAGCATTTTTCTAAAAACTCCCATAATTAGTGGTAATTTCTCATAATAAAATGGCAATTGTAAGTGTGGCATATTGTAAACAGAGCACGCGGCGTGATCATCTCGCAACTAATCGCACATCAGGCCCTCATAAGTCTTATAACAATATCGCGACATCGAGGGCGAATGAAAAAGTAATCGAAACTATGGTAGTGAGACACGAGTCCGCACTCAGCCGGTGTTGCCATCTTATAAAATATTATTCCTCAACTATAAAAACTTTAAAGTCTATTTATTATTATATTCGTAGTCATTCATTACAAAAGCGATAAATACCGTTACTGTTTTATTTAGTTTAAGTCTTATTTTGTTGTAAAGGTAAAGCTTAATATTTTGTTGACTGTTTATAAGGATCGTGGTTTAATGAACTAATAAATGCGAAAGTTCCTTTGTTTGTTTTGTCTGTCCATTGCAACTGTCTTTTACTGAGACATAGCCTGTTATGTGATAAAAGGCTATATTTTACTTAATTTGATTGTTTTATAGAACATGGGTGACACACAAACGGATGGCCGCCCTGATGTAAAGCGGTTACCGTAGCATAATAGATGATAAACACTTATAATAGCACCTAGGGCAATCATCAATTCAGCCGAGTGACGCCCACTGCTGGGCAAAGGCCTCCCCTAAAGATCTCCATACCGATCGGTTCTGCGCTGTCCGCATCCATCGGCTTCCCGCGACCCTCACCAGATCGTCGATCCAGCTTGTAGGAGGCCTACCAACGCTGCGTCTCCCGGTACGCGGCCGCCACTCGAGGACGTTTCCGCCCCAACGGCCGTCAGTCCTTGCAATGTGGCCTGCCCACTGCCACTTGAGGCTCGCAATTCTTTCGGCTATGTCAGTGATCTTAATTCTGCGGATCTCATCATTTCTGATTTGATCACGCAGAGAAACCCCGAGCATAGCCCTCTCCATTGCCCTTTGGGTGACATCGAGCCTTCTTATGAGGCCCATTGTAAGCGGTCATGTCTCAGTTCCGTAAGTCATCTCAATACACTACCAACCAATATATAACGACCTAGGGGAATACAGAAAGACTATTACTATGATGTTATTAATGAGCGCTGGCGACCTTAGTAATTATGTATTTACCGGATTATTAGGCCGGGGCAAGGCGTCAGCAATAGTGCTCTTGGTGTCCGCTTACCACCAGGCGGGGTGTATATAAAATCACTTTTTCCTATTAATCCCAGAAAGGTCCTAAGTTGACAACACCAACTCCTCCTCGTACAAACCTCAACTCGGCTCACGAAACGACCATTCGCTAACAATAACATCGGACCGATTCCGGGTCGATGCAATGTCGGTACAACGCAACTCCATATCAATATCTGTATTAAGCTATACGAGCATCGATATACCGCTTCTCGTATCGGCCACCGGCTTTACGGCGATCATTTCACGCAGCGGTGGACCTCTCCACTGAAACATTATAGAAGTTTCACATAGTGCAATTACGATAGATTTTTCTATTCTTAACACATTCACTGACGAACACTCGGATCCGAGTGGAGATATGCACTGCCACTGGCGCCGCACACTCGGATCCGAGTGTACGTCGCCAATATTTGGTTTATTACTCGCTGATGCCCCTGGTAAACGCGCGACGTTTCGTACGCCCACATACGCATGAATTTAAACTCGTAAAAACTTGCATTGGTTTTGATATACCGGTTAATACCTCTAAGCGAGTGAGCTGCGTTTGCCAAAGTTAATAGTGTGGCACCTGACTGGATTTTTCTACTAAGCCCTTGGCAGTGAATGTGTTAACGGAGTAACTCTTGGCCTTCTCATCTAATGATTGATTGATTGAATGGTAAGACAGAAGATGGAAGCAAGCTACACTCGATTCCTCAACCACAGAGGAACTGGCTATCTTACCTCCAACTGCCGAAACACAACAATGCTGTTAACATTATTGCTATGGCGGCAGACTTAGGTAAATGGTGGTAGCTTGCTAGCTAGGCAGGCGGACGTAGAAAAGTCCTACCACTAACCAAACCGAGCAGAAATTTTTTGCCCCACTTGAATTGAACCCGAGACTCCAGATCTGAAGTAGAAGCACAAAGGTGGTTAAATAAGTGATTTATAAACATACATACGATTGATTACCTCATCTAGGCTTTAATTCACCATATAGTAAAAATATTATGTTGCCAGTAAATATGTTATCATCAATAGTATTAAGATACCCTGTATCCTATTTTATGAACTAAACTAATACGACGTGATTGGTGACGCCAGTCGTACACGCCGTGTAGTAAGATGAAATACTTCATGCTTTTTGGATATTTCATCCCTCGAAAATTTATATCTAAAGAACAAATTTGACACTTATCGCTGTATCTTAACGTGCATTTCACAAATGAATATATGAATTAAATTAAATTGACATTTTGATAGATTTTTCATATATTAAGTGCCAGCTTGTCATGGTAAAGGCTTTTTCATTCCTCATGATCGGAAAGTAGCGATTTCTTGATCTGAGTATTGGGAGGAAAACGCTAGTTCCCACTACCGGGCGGGAATAAAAAATTTAAAAATAGAACAATTTAGTTACGTACAATCTGTGGTACAATGAAGAAGAAAAAAGTATTCGGCTGAATGGCCAGTAGGCGGTAACGCGATGTGTTCTAAATTTAAAAATACTCTTTGAATATACGCCCCAATTCGCCTCAACCAGGTACATCAAGGTAGTCTCTGCCATGGATTTCACCTTCTTATCAACCAACAGGGTCTCTACTTTTACAGAAAACCAGCAAAGACAAATTTCACGTACAATATGTTCATGTGTGCCTAAACATTCTTAATTTTTGATTTAAACATTATTATGAATGTTTGAAAGGTCGCGGGTTCGATCCCCGCCTCAGGACGTGAAATTTTTCTAGTTTAGATATATTTTTATTACTAAGTAATTTTTCAAACATTTAGAATAATGTTAAAATAAAAAAAAAAGAATATTTGAAAGCACTGCCCCAACTTAACCGAATCGTAGGTATTTATAAAAATACTCGATTCGGATGTTGAAATAGAACATTTCGACATTGTAGGGTGGACGTTAGCTCATAAACGCAAATACAGATAGACTAGAAGAATTTCACAGGGATATCCCAAGTCCTGGGTGGCTTAGTTGGTTAGAGCAGTCGCCCGGATTGCGAATGGTTGCAAGTTCGATCCCCGCCCCAGGACGTGAAAATTTTCTAGTTTAGATATATTTTAATTACTAAACCTAAACATTCCACACAAAAATTTAAATATACAGTTCTCAAATTGTACCAACGTTACAATTAATTTTAAATAGGTTCTACTCATGTTAGGAGTATTTTTATTAATAAATTTCATTAGGAAAATTATTTTTTATTTTCCTTGCATTTGAAATGGAAAGTACAGTGCTACACACGTGTAAAAGGAATCAAACCCTACTCGGACTATAGCCGTAGCCGTCTAACAACCTCGTAGGGATTGATTCCTTTCCACCCTTATAAAGCAATCTACTATTACACGATGCAAGTTTTTTGCCTGTAGCATACAATTAAATGGAAGCTAGAAATTACTTCTGTAGTCTGTGTTGTTTAGACTATGCAAGTCCTTTCTTGCTTCAATGCGCACTCCATATTGTTTAGGTTTGCAAAAAACTACAACGAATCCTGCTTGCGTACCGCCCCCGGCCAGCTATCTGCTTCCAATAGTTTTCGTCTGTAGATTCGACATTTTTTGCTTAACTCGCTGAAGTCATAAACTTGATATTTTGCATAAGAAGGGGTGTGACGTGAGTGCTCACTGGCCCAGAGCAAATGTGGAATGTCACGGGAATCGCAAGTCAGCAATAGGGATGTTGCCTACGTTTGAATATGGCGCTATTTTTCACAAATTCGGAAAATATACGCTACTGTTACCAATAAAAACCTAAAAGGTATGGAATATTGTTGAAATTTTACGGTCTAGAAAATTTATAATAATATTTTTTCCCAAAATTTCATTATCAGAAATTATAAATTTATCAGATTGCTTTTATCAATTAAAACTACTATTATTGTGACAGCTATGAATAAAACATAAATACATAGTAATTTAGTCAATGGCCCTAATTCTGGTGAACACATGCTAAGTCTAAATTTAAGTTCAGTGCATTTTTTTCTATCGAAAGGAATACGAAAAGGATAGCTGTCATATAATTTGACATTTAGAAACGTGCCTTCAATTTTCGACCTTATTGAACGTGATAAAATGCAGTGTTTAGGAGGCACCTCCGTACATGCCGTCTAAAATTGTCTATGGTTTCTTTGAAATCTATCTAAATTTAAGTGACAGCTCTAAACAGATTCTTGCTATCTTTTTCCTATTACTTATTGCGAGAAAGAGATATACTGTACTTAAATTTAGAATTAAAGTGTGTTCCCAGAATTAGGCCCAATATACCCTTACATTTTATGTAATATAACATGTGACGTCATCTGTTCCGCAGATTTTATATGAAGCGTTTTTAGACGGTGCGCTGCAACATGTCAAACATACCACTCTATCTGTGAAACTATTGATTCGAAACAATTCGCCGGTGGGCGTGCAAGACCGCCTAAGAGCAGTTTGCAATACCGCGTATTTACAAAAGTCGCAAAATTAAAATATGGCGACAGCAGGCTCTTAGCGCTGATTCGGTTATACTAGATTATCATTAAACAACACCCAGAGAAATCCCAAACAAGCTCAGTCAAAGAAATGTGTATAAATATCCAAGATATTGTCTTTTTCTTTCATCCTGTGAAATAAACAAAAAGCACATACGCGGTCTTGCACGCCCACCGACGAATTACTATTTCTTTTGCGATATTTCTTTATGAGTTATATACTTTTTAGATAAGTAATAAAAAAGTTGTCAACTACCCTCTTAATTTTGATATATTGTGACGTCACAGCACGGAACAAATTTAATTATGGATCGAAGTTATTCAGTATTAGAAAATATATCTAAACTAGGAGACAATTACCTGACATAACCTCGGCAGCTCAGTGGACAGGATTGTGGTGGAAGGTGGCGGGTTCGATGACAGCCCAGTTTCTATTTCTTAAGGGATGTTTTCTAAACAATAATTACTGGGCATGGACGGCATTTCATCTTTGGCCTGACAACGCTCCTGCAATATCAAGTGATTTTCCCTTGCTATTGCAGGTGTCTATAGGCAGCGGTAACCGCTTACCATCAGGTGGGCCGTCAGTTTGTTTGTCATCTAGTTGTATAAAGAAAACCATCTTTGTAACATTTAGTACAAGCACGTGCACGTCCACGAGTAATGATAAAAATAAAGTAAGAAAATTATTATTCAGACTTCTCTATAGCGGCTTTGTTTTAAGACTGACAACTTTTTTCATTTATGATGTGTGTGCAAATACTTACACTCAGAGTTAAGGCGATCTATCGAACTAAACGATGTTTCGGCTAAGACAGATAGGGATCTATTAGAGGTATATTATTTACAATATGTCTGACTCCTGCATTTATTCAGCGGGAGGAAAAGTGACAATACTATAGTGATCGCAAATGTAAAGTAAAAATACACAGATATTAAAATAATATAAAACTAGAAAAATTTCACGTCCTGAGGCAGGAATCGAGCCCGCGACCTTTCGCAATCCGGGTGACTGCTCTGAGCACTGAGCCACCCAGGACTTGGGATATCGCTGTGAAATTCTTCCAGTCTATCTGTATTTGCGTTTATGAGCTAACGTCCACCCTACAATGTCGAAATATTCTATTTCAACATCCGAAACGAGTATTTTTACAAATAAGGTAGGTGCGGCCAATAAGGCCTATCGGGTAATAAGGCCTAAGTACCAGAAACATAACTTTAAATGGTCCCCGCCAACCGACGTCACAGTCATAGGTAGCTAACCATCCCAGATGGTCCTCCAAACCTGACACGACTCGTACGCCCGCGTGCTGCCGCCAGAGCGGCGTCATTCATCGTGGCCGGCGAACGCACATCTCGATTTATAATTTAACGGTCGAACCAAACGTAAATATTTTTTAAAATTTTACACTTTTCTACATTATTTTGCAGTTTAATTTTCTATTAGTTAATGCTTTAAATACCTGTGTTGTACAAAATAGTACAAATTAGACCAAAGAATTCTATTTTAAAATTTTCTTCACAACGTGGTCGGTTGTTAATAAGGCCTATAAAATTCGACCCTAGGCCTTATTACCCTCCTTTATTAGTATCATCAAGTGACTATTTGACTGTTTATTTTCGGCCTTTAGAACTATAATTACAACTGTTTTTTAATTGATTTATGGGTTTTAGGCATTTCTCATAATCACAATGCCCCCCAAGCGAGCATTGTGGTATGAAGTCAATCTAGTGGCAGCAGTCCGAGAAGTACTGCTCGGACTGCTGCCACTAGATTGTCTTCTGAAGTATGTGGACGGCTGAGCACGTACAAAGCTGCCGAAAGGTACAAAGTGCCCAGAAGGTGAAAATACACCAACAGTCAGAAGAAAGGCCATCAATTATAGAGGAACTCCAGTTACCAAAGACCTGTTTAATAAAAACAAAATAGAAAAAAATACCTCAAAAATGAAAAAGACCAGAGGAACAGAGAGCAGTAAAGAGAATAGAGAAAGCTGGTACTGTCACACATGTAAACAGGACCAAAGAACTGCTATGAGGATGTGTTGCAAATGCAGCAAGTGGTACCACGAGGAGTGCGTTGGTTTGTCAGAAGAGGACGATGATAATTTTGAGTTAAAAATAACAAAACAATGTTATTTTTAAGTCTTTACTGTGATTATTGAATTACAATTATTTTATTGATCTGAATTACCAAATATAAGAAGTTAATTCTATTTATTTTTGTAGTTTTAAGTCTTAGGCCTTATTATACTACCATAGTTTAATAAGGCCTAAAGACAGTGTTTTTAAAAATGTTTAATTTAGACTATGTTTATGGCAGAAGTTGCCGTTTTTCGTTTTTAATAGATAGTAATTGACATCAACGTTTAATTTACATTAAAATTTATTGATTCGTTTAGACAGTTTTTGATTTATTTCAATTCCCGCTTAGGTAGGCCTTATTGGCCGCACCTACCTTACTAACGATTCGGTTAAGTTGGGGCAATGCTTTCAAATATTCTTAATTTTTGATTTTAACATTATTATAAATGTTTGAAAAATTACTTAGTAATTAAAATATAATAAAACTAGAAAAATTTCACGTCCTGAGGCAGGAATCGAACCCGCGACCTTTCAGATAATTTTATTAAAAATTAACTAGGTATAAGGATTACAAAAACACTTCTACAAGATTGTGAATATCAAGGATATCTCTTCAAAGTAATTTCTGATTTATAAGTACTTCACAATTTCTTAGTAATTTTATATAAAACAGAGCAAATTACATAAAAAATAAAATAAACTTCGTTTCTAAACAAAATGCAAATACACAATGAATTTTCTATCTGCTCCGTGTCCACGCGTACAAGTCAGTGAAACTTATAATAAATGCAAACGTTTATAAATATTCATATCAATGGCCGTCTGTCTGTCCGTCCGCCTCACGAATCTTATTTAAATTGGTGCCGTATTTTTGACAATATTCTGCATGTCATTGTCGCTCGGCCACGTCATTAAATGTTACTGTACAGTCAGCGTAGAATAGTGTTTTGTTTGGTTTCAAAAATAACTATGATGCTTTAGAAAAGTAGCCTTATTGCTATATTAAAAATTGCCTTTTACTTGTTAAACATCTAAGTTGTGCAACAAGCAATATTCGATTCTATAATCGTAGTGTTAGAATCGCTTTTCTAAAACAAAGCAAATGTCTTTGACGACTCTGAAAGCTCAGATGATTCTGATGCCCTAGAAATTACATACCTACATTCTATCTGCCTAGAAAGTAGTACTTTTTTAAATTAGATAAAAAAACTAGATGATTAACTAAGACTATCTAGATGAAAAACAAGCTGACGGCCCACCTGTAGGTAGGTGGCTTCCGTCGCCCATAGACACCTGCGATAGCAATGAAAAGGTCACTTGGTACTGCAGGTAAGTTTTCATCCCGAGGCCTAAAATGAAATGCCTTCATGCCCTATAATTACACTGGCTACCTTTCTCTTCAATCAGAAACATAGCGAACTTAACTGCTTAAATAAGAAAAGCAGTAGCTCCTACTCAGATTACCCTATACGGGCCTACCACTTTAATAAACTAGCACTGTACTTGCGGCCGATTTCTCAACAAGTCAGTCTCAAAAGAGGTTAAAAGCACATAATTTCCAATTAAATTAGCTCGACAGGTGTATCAGCAACTTAAACTGTTTTGTGTTTGTCTGTAGATTGTACAAAACTTTAAAATAATCGTCTGGAGTGGGAATAGGTCATGGAAAACTTACTTACCCACTACCATTATAATCATACCACCCACAGCTGGGAACAGGCCTTACTACATGGGTGATGGGCTAATACAGGTTGTGGGCTTAAAGCGGATGTAGTACCAATCATAACCAACAGCCAAAGATCGGAGCCCTAGATCACAATTTTTTTGATCGACCCATCCGACATTAACCCTGGCGAAGGTTGCTTTGTTTTCGTAATCTAAACCAGAACACTGAAACTGCTGCGCCAACAAGCTCCCCTACCTAGCAAATAGCATTGTGTTATTTTGAAATTTACTAAATAATAATACAAATATCGACATATTATAGGGCCACGCATGATTGATTCGCTAAGTGATTCATCAATCATCATTGCTTAGCGAACATATTTGAAGTTGACATCTTAAAATATTTTAACACGGTAGGTAAAAGTATTTTGTGAAGACTCAACACCCGCATCAAAGTGTACCTTTATTAACATAAATCATTTTAATTTTAACCCCCGACGAAAAAGATTGGTGTTGTAAGTTTGACGTGTCTTTCCGTGTATCTGTCTGTGGCATCATATAACTCCATAACGAAACGGGCGTTTGATGACTATCAGTTCATTTCCTACTTGACAAAAGGATCTTACTAACTTTCACAAATCCAATTGATTTATAATTTGGTTTACTGTTACTTCGGTGGTATTGCCAGGAAATGCTTAACTTGAGTTGATCCCGTATCATCAAATAGTCTGTGGGATGCCTTATTCTTCAGAATCTTACAGAAGATAAACCGTGTTTGGGATCACAAGAATAGTCTCACTAAGATGGTGTTAGATAGATGATGAATGTCGCTGGGGGGTTACTTAAAATTTCTAAGTTTATAGTATTATAACTAACAGAAACCAAATTATGTTAAAGGCAACTACATGTATCCACATGTAGTTGCCTTCTTACCCTGCACCAAACAAAATGACTTTATAATATAATTGAAGAACGACTCCTTTCGTCACTCCAAGAATTCTAAAGCGGGTTGACGCTTTAGTATAGTAGGAGGAGTCATGTAATATATATGACAATTAAAAACCACTTTAACCACTTTATATATACAAATAGGCTATCCTATCCCTTTTTAACTCTGTTCAGTAAAATACACGCCGTTTACAATTAGCAAGCGCTTATTAATTAATGCCAGTGATATTAATATTGCACGGCAAACGATTGCAGATTAAATATGGCCATCCCGTAACAATAATTGCTGGCCCTCGTCGTGTTTTCTTTCCTGAATTATTATCCAAAAGCCAAAGTGTTACGTTATTACATAATATTGGTATGTTTCACTAATTATTAGTATCATTTGTACGGGAGCATTATTATCACGTGATTATGACGTTCCATTAGTAATTTTTACACCACTCACACATTTTTTTCGACTTTTTTTGGCTATAGATGCTTTGGTCATTACTCACACGGTGATAGCGTAACCTATAAACGCTGGTAGCATCTTGGGCACTACTCACGTGGTGATAGCGTAGTCTACACACGCTCGTAGCACTTTGACCACTACTCACGAGTTGTTACCGTAGCCTATAGACTCTCGTAGCAGTTTGGGCACTACTCACGCGGTAATAGCGTAGCCTATAGATACTCGTAGCACCTTGACACTACTCACGAGTTATTACTGTAGCCTATAGACGCTCGTAGCACTTTGGGGACTACTCACACGTTGATACCATAGCCTATGACGCTCGTAAGCAAACTCACACAATTGGGATGTTGCCTAAGTTTGAATATGGCGCTATTTTTCACAAATTTGAAAAATATACGCAAATGTTACCCATAAAAACAATTCAAACTTAAAATATATGGAATATTGTTAAAGTTGTACCGTTTTGAAAATAAGAAAAAATGACATTTTTTTTTCAAAATTTATTAAAAATGTTAATATTATTAGATTGCTGACATCAATTAAAACAACTATTATTATGACAACTATTACAAAAAACATACTTAGTACATAGTTATTATTAATTTTGTCAGTACGCCCATACATTTCTTAGTAATATGGACATAACAAACAGCACAACATAACAAACAAACCACTATATCTGTGAAACTATTGATCTTAGACATACTATTTCTTTTGCAATATTTCTTTATGACTTATAAACTTTTTATTTATGAAATAAAAAAAAAGTTGTCAACTACCCTATTATAATATTAGTTAGGATTCTTATTTATTTCTTAAATATAATAGGTCATATTATATTGTAATCATTAGGGGAGGCCTCTGTCCTGCAGTGGGTTTCGGAGGAAATGATGATTTTATTCTTTTTTTCTAAGTATTGCGTCAGTGCCTTGCGGCTCTTCGTGGTGATGGCTGACAATCAGTGTTTTGATTGTGGTAAAAATACACTTAGTCTTGACTCTTACTTGCTAGCACACATGCGATTTATTTTCTCTTTTATGCATTTTTTGTTATTAGTATCTACCTAAAATATTATGACCGCTGTTCATACCCATGTCTTGTTAAACGTTGACTTCGCGTTTCGTATTATCAATAAAGTAACAATAGCCTTTCGTTTCAAGTCAATGTTGGCGTTCGCCATTGAAATTATTATAACGTATGTTAAACAACTTTTATTCAATAAGAGAACATTTTAAAAGAGCTTTTTTTTAATACTTATTTTTTAGAGACTGGAAGTTGGTATATTGCTTTTTATAGGGAACTGTTTGCAAACCACTCGGGGTGAGGAATTGAGGTCCCGCCATTGAGCTCTTTGTCTCTCCGGAGTATTTTATTTAGAATAATAATTTCTTATGATTCTAATGTTTGCAAGACACTGAGACACAGATTCTGTGAACACTAACTAATTTTATGTTAAATACGGAATATTTTAAATTAGTATGATTAAACAACTTGTGGCTTGATGTGCTTTCGACTGTACGTAAACAAAATTAAGTAGGTACGTACATTTTGGCAGTAGATTTTTTTTCACTTATGTGATGTCTGTCCGTATAATTCTAAGTACGCCGCGGCATACCAACAATGCGCCCACTTTCAAAGCGGCGTATTAACGATACGCCCACTTTCAAAGCGGCGTATCAACGATACGCCCACTTTCAAAGCGGCGTATCGACGCTTTGCTTTTTCGCTTTGACAAACGCAAAGCACTCATTGAATGCGGCTAGGGAATGCAATCCCGCAAGACCATGTCAATCTAGGTATTTGCGGGACTGAACAATCTAAGTCTTTAAGTTTTAAATGGTTTATTAATATACCTTTAGTTAGACATAGGTAAAGTTTAAGTTATAAATTGGCAAGGAATAAGATACGACATAAATTTACATAACAACTTAAATTTTAATAATAACGTTCACACGATGAACAATATTCTAGTACAATAAGCATCATATGTTTAAACATTTTTTTGGAAATAGCTTCGTAAAAAAGTTAAAGTAAGTATTAATTCTGTCGTCTGTTAAACGGCTTCTGATATTGGACACAACACTAGGTAGCCAGCAGCCAGAAAAAGCTCGTTCAGCTTCCATGTTGGTTGGCAAAATAGTCATTAGCGCATTGTAAGTGAATTGAAGGTAAATCCACCAGACTCGAAGTAATTCATTTCCTTCTTTATGAAAACCTCAAAAAAAAATCTGTAATCCCGCCAGTCCAACGGGATCCCGCAAATATTCGACCGCGATTAGTCCCGCAAAATGTCTGCGGGATCTCGATATTTCGAATCGAGGCATACCGGGATTGCATTCCCTAAATGCGGCGTACTTAGACTTATACGGACAGACATCACGTAAGAGTACAGTCTTATTTAGAGAATCGTTTGAATGACTTCATTATTTTTACTTGATTGATCTCTCTTCCCCCGATTAGGATATTTATACGAACATAAAAAATTTAATACTTACATACGTTGACAATAATATGAAAACATACCTTAAGCTATTTTCCTTTAACAATATACTCTGTTTCCACTCTCCCAACGATAGAAGTTAACGCAAGTGCAGTCATGAAATCGGAATCGGAAAGGAATACAATGTAATTAGTATTATGAACCGCGGGGTCCGGCGCGCCACGACGCCAATTGAGGGAGGGCCCCCGCCGGGCACCGCGCTCTCGGAAATGGGGAAATTATAATTTACCTCACTTAACAAAACCTTAAATCAGGGTAATGTATTGACTTTGTATAACAAGCGGGCACGTAGTTAATAGAGTCATATAAACACTAAGGTGTTATCATAAAATCTAATTTGTAAAGTTAATATGTCTTCATACACATAAAAAAGGCTTTTCGTATGCTTATTTTATATATTTAGGATTTGGATTTAAATTTAATTAGTAATATTATTCAAATTTAATTTAGATTTAATTAAATTAGTATAATTAAACGTCTGTTTAACTTTGTGTGGAAACTTCGCTGATTTAAGATTTATTTTACTGTGTTCAATGTTATGTGTAATCAAATTTGTATGTTTCCCAAATAAATCAATAAATAAATAGTTCAACCAGTAGAACATAATTTATGGGAAATTTCAAAACTATTATTACAATTTTAATTTTTAATAACACTTTAGTATATGTTATGTATACAGTCAAATTTGAGACGGGACAGTACAGAGGGTAAGGGAGCTTATCGTTATAGTTAGAGGAAAATGGTTAAAGACCATTCATAACTTTTTAAGATGTTCTGTACCTCTAGCACGAACACTTTTAAATTTCGAATTGCTATCTTAACGAGCAGTTACGTTAGCTTTTGTCTGGCTATTGTTTGACATTTTAAGCGTGCGTGACCGATACGATTACGATTCGAAATTTATAAATATTCGTGCTAGGGGTACTGAACTGCATTAACAGAATTTGAAAAATGTACAGTCAGCGTAAAAATGCAAACATACATATTTTTTTATGCCTGTTAATTCTATTTCATGTGAGGATCAAAACACTCTATGGGGCCCTTTACGTTATGAAAGACGGAAAGAAATTGCCAAAAACTTTTGCTGTACATTTTGTATGGCAAAACGATAAATCAACTCGAAATATTATTTGAGCAATATATTTCGTAGATCACCTTTTTTTCTTTTGTGTTTAGAAATGCATGCTTAAATGACTAATTTATTTTGTTTTGGTTCTAATATTGTACAACGTTATGCCTGCGTGTGCCGGTGTTGTGACTTACCGTAGTTTCTGTACTCAAATTGCAGTTGGCCTCAAAATCTTTTGGTCATAGTAAGAAATAGCTTCGTTTGGCAATAAGGTTTTGCGAGTTGATTTATTGTTTTTCATAGAAAATATATGGTAAAAGTTTTTGAAGTTTTCATTTTCTAGTACTCAAACCTTAAATGGTCCCATAGAGTATTATAATCTACAAGTTGCATAACAAAAAGACGTGTTTATGATGACCAGCACTGCCATTTGCCTGTTTGTATCAAAAAATTGCGTTTTTTGTAAAGACTAAACAGAAAAACAGACATATAAAAGATAGCTCTTGATTTTTAAGCGTCATTGAAAGAGCCCATTGTTGGTAATAAATAGATAGCTATTTGTTTTAATCTTATGAATACTAAAATTATACTGTCTGTCTGTTACGTTTTCACTACTAAGTCGTTTAACTGATTTAGATGAAACTTGGCACGGAGATGGATTGCATCCTAAGAAAGGACATAGAATACCTTTTGGAAAGATAACCGACATCCGAGCCATGCCCGGCCACTATTAAATAGATAAATAAAAAGGTCACTACCTAGTTGGTCGTATTTCTAGCCTTTTTAAGTAATAAGGGTGAAATACAAGCGCACAGCCCACACACCCATCTTCCGCTGAAGGCGCTTTAACGCTGATGGAATTGGGGCAAGTCCACCTGCTACTTAAGACATGCTTCCTCAATGGCCTCGGACATGCTATTCAACATGAGAACAAAATAATGTCAAAATAGTGCTATTTCGAGGGATACTTCATTAATCTAATGGTTTCAAAGGCGGATGGGTGATATACGGAAGGGTATCCTAAGCTGTATACACATGAAAACTATTACCGAAAAATTAAACTTTATAAACACTAAAAAGGAAAAAAATATTTAAGTTTTTTTTTTTTATATACAAAGCACGACAAATGACTCAACACCACCTGATGTGAAGCGGTAAGAAGAGTCCATATGCGAAGACAGCTAGTGCAGTTCAGACACTGCTCTAGCTGCCTCCACCTTGCCGGCCCGAAAGGTGCTTTTTCACGCCTCTTTTGAAGGAACCCATGTTATAGGAAGGAGGGAACACATGTGCTGGCAAAGAATTCCAAGTTCTGGAAGTTTGACAAAGAAAAGAGCTACTAAATTTCTTTGTACGTGATGTTGAGGTGGAGACAGTGAATTGATGACTCCGAAGACCGGCACGCATGCTCCTGAGTAGGAATGGGGAAGGTGGGATAAGGTCAAATAGCTCTTCAGAACACTCTCCGTGATATAGCCGATAGAAGGCGCTAAGCGACGCAATGTCTCGACGCAATTGCAGAGGCTCAAGGTTGTTCGTGACCTCTACATCGCCAACGATACGGACAGCACGACGCTGCAATCTGTCCAGGGCATCGAGCAGGTACATGGCGGAGCCATCCCACAAGTGCGAGCAATATTCCACGCAAGACCGGACCTGAGTTTTATACAGCAGGCATAATTGGTCAGGCGTGAAAAATCGACGCACCTTGTTCAGGACACCGAGCTTCCGTGAGGCTGTTTTTATCACGGTTTCGATGTAGTTCCTGGAATTCAGATCGCAACATATCTCCATGCCTAGCAAGCTTAGGGAGCCCTGTGCCGAAAGAGTCGTGCCCTGAATAGACGGAAGGGGAAGGAACGGCGACATTTTGGCTGTAAACGCGCACACCTGTGTTTTCTTAGCATTGAACTCAACAAGATTGTTAGATCCCCATTCAGATACGAGGTTTAACACCCTGTCGAGCTCAATGGCAAGATTCTCTCTCTCCCTCTCGGTTTCAGCGCGCCCAGCCCCTGGGCGACCGTAATATCCCCCATGCACTGTACTGTCATCTGCATAGCAATGAATGTTTCCTAACGGAATCATGTCATTGATATGAAGAAGAAAGAGTGTGGCGGATAGAACAGAGCCTTGTGGTACACCAGCATTCACTGACATGAACCGCGAAGCGTATCCATCCGCCAGGACACGGATTCTTCGCTCATGCAGGAAGCCGGCAATCCAGTTACAGAGCTGAGCGGGCAGACCGTATGCCGGGAGCTTGGAGAGAAGAGCCCTGTGCCAGACCCGATCGAACGCTTTGGCAATGTCAAGGCTAACTGCCAGTGACTCACCACGTTTGTCAATAGCTTCACCCCAGACATGCATTAAGTACGCTAGAAGATCACCCGTTGACCGGTTCGGCCGAAACCCGTACTGTCGATCATTAATTAATGAGTGATTTTCTAGGTATCGGATCAGCTGGTGGTTTAAGATCCGTTCCATGACCTTGCAAAGAACTGAGGTGACAGCTATCGGGCGGTAGTTAGCTGGGTCTGATCGGTCTCCCTTTTTGGGGACCGGTTGCACATTGGCCTCTCTCCAAGATTCCGGCACACACCCAGAAGAGAGAGAAAGACGGTATAGCCGTGTTAAGACAGGAGACAACTCCGCTGCGCAGTTTTTCAGTACTATCGCTGGAATGCCATCAGCTCCACTAGCTTTCCGGACGTCGATTGACTGAAGCTCCGCACGTACATCACATTGCCTAATACGAATATCGGGCATTGTGTGGCCACAGTGGGAGAGTGTTGGTGGCTGTAAGTTGCAGTCATCGATTCGGGAGTGAGCAGCAAAGAGTTTTACCAAGAGATCGGCTTTCTCTTGCGGCTTGTGAGCTAGCGAGCCGTCAGAACATCTCAACGGGGGCAGCGAGGGCTGACAGAAGTTGGATGCCACGGCTTTGGCCAGACGCCAGTAGCTACGGCTTCCCGTAGGATGCGTAAGAAGTTCTTGGCCAACTCGTGGAACGCGCTGTGCATCCGCTCTGATGAAGGCCCTTTTGCAGGACTTGGTGGCGTTGTTATAGACTGCTTTCAGTGAGTCAATGTTGGGATCCCCGCAAGCTCGGCCCCTGATCCAAGCGCGGTATGCCGACTGTCTGTTTTCAACAGCTAAGGCACAATCGCGGTTGAACCAGAGGTTACGCCTACCCCTACTGACGAGATCGGAGTGAGGGATATAGTACTCCATCCCTAACATGATCTCATCAGCAACAGCAGTAGCGCTAGCGTTCGGGTCCAGCTCACTGAAACAGCGCTGCCTCCAAGGGACAGATGCGAAGTAATCCCGCATACCGTCCCAATCTGCCGACGCATAGTGCCAGATGCGGCGTTTGGCAACCATAGGTACCGGTGGCGACGCCCGTGGCACCCCTGCGGATACCAGGCAGTGATCCGATGTTCCCAAAGGAGCACGAACCTCTAGCCGATATCCATCCGGGCGAGTCGTCAGCAGAAGGTCCAACAATGAGGGCGCGTGACCGACAATGTCTGGAATCCTGGTGGGCTGGTTTACCAGTTGGGTCAGGTCGTGCGTGAGAGCGAAAGCGTGGGCAGTTCTACCAGCATGGTCAGTCTTAGAGGAACTAAACCACGACTCGTGGTGGGCATTGAAGTCCCCTAAAAACACCAATTCCGCGGATGGAAACTGCTCCTGCGCAACATCTGCCACCCGACTAAGATGTTCGAAAAGTCGAGTTGTCTCCATGTCACCGCTGTGGGATCTATAGAGGCACACGTAGATTCGGCTATGTGTGCCCAGGTCCACATGCACCCCAAGAATAGAGTGGGAAGGGTCCTCCAAACAGCGCAGACGGCGACAGCAAACATCCACCCGGACAAACAAGCATACCCCGGCCTTCGCTTTGAAGAACTCTTCAAGAGCGTAGCCGGGGTAATCCAAGTATCTAGTGTCTGCCGGGCGGAGTATTTGCGTCTCCGTCAAAAACAGCATTTCGGGTCGAGCCGTCTCAAGATGTTGGTGGACGGCATTGAGGTTAGCATGGAGCCCACGGATGTTAGTGAGCCCGACCTCAAACAGCGTGGTTGTGGTGGGGGTGTGCACCGCTGAACGACCGAAACTGTTTTTGAGCGCTGCCATAGTTGAAGATAGAAGGAGGAAAGGCGTGAATTGGGGGGACGTTGCCGCGATATATACGGTGAAAGCGTGAGGCCTGTTTCCCCAGGTAATAGCCGACAGTAGAGAAGCGCTGACCCGCCGAACGGAAGGGCCCCCGAACCCCCCCCGGGAATGGCCGCTGGGACCCCACCACCCGGTCACCAACCGGCACGACGGACCACCCCAAGATTATGCGTGGCATGATAGGGCAGCCTCACGAACTGGTTGGGTACGCTTGGGCCCCTGTACTGTACCACGGGCGGCCAGCGGAACAGCCGTTTCTTCGGGTCTCCCTGGTCGGCGGGTCAATGCAGTCCACCTGGCTCTGGTTAGACGGAAGCCGTCACTGACCGCATCCATCGCCGCAACGTCTCCCCAAGCTCTGATTGTACGCTGACTGATCCCGGAACGCGACCACAAGTGGTCACTTGGCGGGTTTTACGCCATGCGTACGGTGGTCACTAACCAGACGGGTGTTCAGACCCTACCACCAGTCGAGCAGTTGGTAGCTCGGTAATCCCTTAGTCGCCTCCTACGACACCCACGGGAAGAAATGGGGCGGTGAATTGTATTCTTAATCCGTCACCGCACGGACAGTTATCCTCTAGAAACATTTTTTTAAATTATAATGCAAGAAAAAATGCAACATTTATGCTGTCTAGATCTACAAATATATCATAGGTATAATACTTACTATTTACTATCAGGTGGAGCTAGAGCTTGTTTATAAAAATGTCCTATCATAACGGAAGAGATTTAGGCTTGGCCATTCAAAGAATATTTGCTCAAGTGTGCCTTCGTCGAGGCCGCATTCGCAGATGGAGCTGTCCCAGATTCTAAGTTTCGCTAGATGATGGGGTGCAGGGCCTTGTCGCATGATGAATCATCATTTTGTCGGAGTCATGGAAAATATTAAAATACAGCATGTCGCCTCCGATTAGGCCATGCATGGATCACGTTTCAATTTCTATATCTGAACGCGTAAATCTATATTCACCGCTTATTTATTTACTTATTCTTTATTGTACACAAAACAACTTACAACAAACTTTACAAAATAAAACATGATGTACACAGGCGAGCTTAACACAAAACTGTGTTTTCTACCAGCAAACCTTTGAGTTCAGAGAGAGATCTTGATAGGTAGGTGAGGTAGTACGTGTAAAAAAAAACATAAAAGAAAAGTTTACATTTACATAAATAATATAAAAACGTATCATACATAAATACAAATATACGTAAATAATATAAATACAATACATACTTACATATAAATAAACTAGGTAGCTTGATCATTTATTCCACTCTATTAAACCCAAAGTTTGATATATATCACAAGCGTATGCTTTCCTGGGTACGATAGGGCCATTGTTCTTTGATCGGGTAATACCTGTCCTAAATGTAGGAAAACATAAGTCCCGCTTCTGGTTACTATCACTTAATATTAATTTGAGTACAGTAGGTATCATTACATCTCTTTCTGTCGATATGAATAGGAAAGGGTAAGCTAATGTTAAAAAATAGAATCGCTCAAAGCCACATCGAATTTAAGAAACCTTCCTAGAACATATTTATCGTGGACCAAATAATTCTATCATCTGTAATATAATCAACTTCAAGTTATATAACAGCTGTCCTTTTACGGTGAATTAACCCAATTTTTACAAGACACTCCGACAGGCATTGCACCGAAAGGACATAGCACCCGAGATTGTTTAGACTCAAGCTAAGGTTCGGTTATTTTAGGTGAGAAAAGGGAGAGGGAATATAGTGCTTTTTACTACACAATAGAGATAAAACGATAAAAATAGTCAAAAAGCTATTCTGATTGAAATCCAGCATCAAGCCTATTACCCGGTTACATATTTTGCATGGCAACACTTCTTATATCCATCGTAATTGACAGGATGCGTCGTTGACACACTCAGCACGTCTCCCAATTATTGAAAAATCATAGTAACAAGTGGCAACGAGGCGAGCCACCCGAAGTCGAGTCAAGGCTTCAATCTGGAATTTCCTCGTTCGAAGACAACTTCAAGTAACATACGAGGTATCCAAACTGTATGTTACATTAAATCGATCTATTTGAAAATCGATGGGGTACGCCTTTGTTCAGCAGTGGACGTCATTGGCTGATGAATGATGATGAAGTTACATTTAACGGCACATTTATTACCAACTTGTAATACTTTAAAAAAAATTACTCCTACTATCTGGAAGGGACCTTTCACAATCCACCCAGTGCCGAACATGTTTCCGAAACCTATTTTACCAAATAATAGATCCCATAGATTTTTTTCACTAATAAAATTTTCATCGAATGAACTGTAGACCAATGCACGTTTGACCAAAAAAAGGAAAAAATAAACACGAAATCGAGGTAGGTACCTATACGAGATCAGACAGAGCTGTCCGCGGATGCCCGACACGGCCGTGGTAGGTTTTTTTTTATTTATTGGTCAAACTTGTATTGGTCTACAGTTCATTCGATAAAAAATATAAAAGTTAAAAAAATTAAGAGATCTATTTTTCGCTAAAATGGTTTTCGGAAACATCTTCGGGAATCCAATCCACCCGCAGAGCAGTCATTCAAATTGTGAAAGATCGCGTGTTAGTTACCCGGGCTGAGGGCATGATTTTTAGCTCAAATAACCTTATAAAACATACTAGTATTATTTCTTCTTCAGATTGAATCAATTCGTTTTAAAACAGTTCCCGCTTGAAGCCAAATCGCACGATTTCATTGACGACGTACCACGGACGTTAGTTTTTTCATACCACTAAGGTGGCAATCAACCTGATGGTAAGCGGTTACCGTAGCCTATGGACACTTGCAAAACCAGGGGTATTACTTGCGCGTTACCGACCCCGTGAAAACCTTTTCACGCCTTTTTTGAAGAACCCCAAGCTGTACTCATTCGAGAAAACCTCTGCAGGGAGCTCATTCTACAACCTGTGGAATGGTAATGAAAAATGTAATGAATCGCCTGTTTAGTGTGAACGGCTTCTGGCCACATTGGATTGGTGCACGCTATAGACTAAAGATATGTGCACGCCATCGCGAACGCAAACTGAACGCGCTGGTTTCTTATATATTAAATTTTTTGATTTTGTAACCAATTAAATAACTACTACGTTTATTTACTATATGCTTACTGTAGCCTAGAATAACATGTTTGTATTAACCTAATTAAAATCCAAAGCTGGATCAAACCCAATCTAGGAAATGCATAACCAAGCGAGCAAATGGTCCAATATGGCCAGTAATCTGGTTATACAGCTCTCAAGGCACTCTGTGCTCCGATAGGACTGTATTACGTAGCGAAGGTACACGACTATTTAGTTGTAATATGTCGATTCGGTAACATTGTCTAAAATCTAAATTGAGTTTTTGTCCCTCTCTCAACCTAGTAGAATAGAATAGAACTTCATTGCAGATGGGAAAAGGTGCAATTGATTTTTCTTAACTATGACAACAAGAATCACCTCTTCCTACCTTCAGTTACTTCTATCATCCTTGCGTATACTACAAAACTTTTTTGCTGGCCATGGTCTTTCATTGTCGTTCTAAATTTTAGAAACATCTGGTAGCTCATTAAACAACGTAAAATTCGATTACTAACTTGACTGTTTACTTGAAACCAATAATTTAACTAGGCAGTCATTTAAATGGCTATTTTAACCAGATGGCTGCGACATGTATATTTACCAGTGGCCGCCTGCGACTTCGCTTGCGTGGATGTCGGTTAATGTAGCCTATATTCTTTCTTAGGACGTAATCTATCTCCGTTTCATCCAAATCGGTTCAACGGTTAAGTGAAAACATAACAGACAGACAAACGGAGTTACTTTCGCATTTATAATATTAGTTTTGGTCAGCATCAGGTGTGTACCCTGCTAAGCAAAACAATTACCGTAATTTTCAGGCAACAAATCACCAATAATCCCGTTTAAATTAGGACACTCATAAAATCTAAAAAAGAAAGGAGAATTTATTTGGCAAAATAATAACCAAGTAGATAAGCTTTTATTACTATCTGAATCATTATAATATAAGTAGGTACAACCGGCAGCAAAGCAACAGTGACATGCTCCGTTCTAAGATTAATTTTAATTACCAGCAGCTTTCCGACGTTTCATCGACAATATAATATACAGGGTGGTGCCGTCAATACGACAATAAATTAAAACATGGGCTAAAACAATTCATAGAAATGGTTTGCCACTTTCAAAAATATCTTATTCATTTGATAATTTCATGACCTTTCTATGAAATAATGCAGCCAATTTTATACTATTTCATACAAATGTCATAAAATTATCAAACGAATAAGGTGTTTTTGAAAGCGGCAACCTATTTCTATGAACTAATAGCCCATGTTTTAATTTATTGTAGTATTGACGGCACCAGTCTCACCTCAGAAACAACTTGATAAGCAAATTTTAATGTTTTTGATGCGTTTAAACGCCTACTAAATTGTAACAATTACAAATAAAGAGAAAACGATGAAAAAATATATGCTCCAGCTTTAGCTCACCAGCAAAAGTGTTCCCGAGGCCTATACGCTTTTAGGCCTTTTTTTAAGGCTAGCCTATGAATTAAGGGGCTACAGCGGGATAAAAGCCTAAAAAGGCTTTTAGGCCTTTAGGCTAGGCCTTTTTCAGAGGCTTTTTTGTCTACCCGAGGACTATAGGCTTTAGCCTTTTTGTAGGCTAGGCGCATGTTTAAAAGGCTTGAAAGGCTAAAAGCCTATAAAGATTTTATGTCCTTTAGGCTAGCCTAACAATAAATAAAAAAATATTGTTCGTGTATAATAATCGTCAACTTAATTATAATATTGTTTCAAAAATATATGATCTTCAATGTGCTTGTCATCATGGCTAAGCTTTATTGGAAATAATATATAACAAGTAACTACTTATTATTTCCAATTTCAAATAATATTCGTTTTCATTAAATTTGAAAATAAAAACAATACAAAAATAAATCTTGTTTAATTCATACTAAGTCATAATCTGAATAATGGCAATAGCCTTATAATAAGCCTACTACTTGAAAAAGACTTTAGTCGCAAAAAAAGCCTAAAAGGCTTTTAGGTCTATAGGCTTTATTTAAACCTATAGCCTTTTTAAAGTGAGTAGCCTTTTAAAAGCCCACAATTCTATCATGGCCCTAAAAAAGAACCAATAGGCTTAATTTTAGGCCTAAAAGCCTATAGGCCCCGGGAACACCAATAGCTTTTCTCACCTTAATTGGAAGTTTAAAAATATTTGTAAAAACATTCTTTCGGATCATTAGAGGTGTTGACTTCAATGAGTGGTAAGGTAAACGTTGCTATAAAAACGTTGGAAAAGTAAAGAAAGCGGTGAAGAAATTAGTAGGTAGTAATTATAATAGAATAAAACTAGAAAAATTTCACGTCCTGAGGCAGGAATCGATAATAAATGAAAATAATATTTGAAATTTTAATTTTAAATAAATGTAATTTTTCTAGTTTTATTCTATTTTAATTACTAAGTAATTTTTCAAACATGTATAATAATGTTAAAATCAAAAATTAAAAATATTTGAAAGCACTGCCCCAACTTAACCGAATCGTAGGTATTTGTAAAATTACTCGTTTCGGATGTTGAAATAGATTATTTCGACATTGTAGGGTGGACGTTAGCTCATAAACGCAAATACAGATAGACTAGAAGAATTTCACAGGGATATCCCAAGTCCTGGGTGGCTC
Organism: Nymphula nitidulata; assembly: GCA_947347705.1. Taxonomy (NCBI): domain Eukaryota; kingdom Metazoa; phylum Arthropoda; class Insecta; order Lepidoptera; family Crambidae; genus Nymphula; species Nymphula nitidulata. The sequence goes on from OX374636.1 coordinate 18,276,524, forward strand.
AGTGGTCAGAGCGGTCGCCCGGATTGCGAACGGTCGCGGGTTCAATTCCTGCCTCAGGACGTGAAATTTTTCTAGTTTTATTCTATTTTAATTACTAAGTAATTTTTCATACATTTAAAATAAAGTTAAAATCAAAATTGAAAAAAAATAAAATAGTAGGTTATACGTAGTGGTAATCGCGTCTGGTCGTAAATCAGGAGACGCGGGTTCGCGTCCCGCCTGGAGCATATATTTTGTCTTTCTTTATTTGTAATTGTTACAATTTGATAATTAATTAAATGACGACCGGCTGGCCGAGTGGTCTGTACCCCAGGCTACTCGGTCAAGAGGTCCCGGGTTCGAATCCCGGTAGGAACAAATGTTTGTATGATGAGTACGAGCATTTGTTTACGAGTCATGGATGTTTATATGTTTATTTAGTATATTTCTAATATTTATATACATATTATTATCATTATTTCTCCGTTATCTAGTATCCATAACACAAGCTCTTAATGATGCTTACTTTGGGCTAGATAATAGGTGTGAGTGTTAAAAAAAAAAAAAAAAAAAAAAATAATAATAATGTGAACGACTAATGATGAATGATTAACGACCGCCTGGCCGAGTGGTCTGTACCCCAGGCTACTCGGTCAAGAGGTCCCGGGTTCGAATCCCGGTAGGAACAAATGTTTGTATGATGAGTACGAATATTTTTTTACGAGTCATGGATGTTTATATGTTTATTTAGTATATTTCTAATATTTATATACATATTATTATTATTATTTCTCCGTTATCTAGTATCCATAACACAAGCTCTTAATGATGCTTACTTTGGGCTAGATAATAGGTGTGTGTATAAAAAAAAAAAAAAAAAATTGATAAGGCCAAAAAATTACCTTAACTATTTTATTACTTTACACCCGTATTCACAAACGATTTTATTTCGGATCAAAAAGCAGAGCTTGGATCATCTGTAGACTTGACATAACCTGTCCCACTCGCTTCCATAGATATAAATTCCATCGCTCGCGTAACAACTCACGACTCAAACTCTAACCAATTTATTGAATGAACCGTCTAATATCCACACGCAATAGTTCAATCGCTGTGCAATTAAGCGCAGCACATTTGACGGTATAAACCGCTCACTGGGGGGCGACAAACGATTCACAGAGAAACATAAAGCAGTTACTGTGACCTTTAAAGTGGAGGCTATAAGGTCTAAATTCAGTTTTCGGGGTGGTACCATGATTGCGCGGGTAGATGTAAAATTGTTAAACGCACGCCACGTAAATCTCGCCGCGCCGCTGCTCGTGTAGGTATAGTTAGTAAAACAAACTGATCTAATAGTCCTACAATAAATACACAGTGGAATTGACACGGAAACAGTTTTAAAAAAGTATTTTTCCTTAAATAAAATCTGCCTATTTTTCGGTGGGCTAATAAAAATACAGAGTGTGAGGGGAAAGGTACTTAACGAAAACGAAGTCAGATGACTGTTCTGATAATCCTTTAATTTATCAGCGCAAATATGCTGCTTTATCTGGGGACTACATATTTGAGCCATTTGGGGTCGAGACTTTAGGACCATTCACCTTGGGGTCCGCTCACCGACTTTTTAGGGACAATGCAGGTCGACTTTGTGAAACTTTAGGCGATAATAAGGCTGGTATATACTTCGGACAAAGATTAAGCCTCGCAATTCACCGAGGTAGTGCGACCAGCCTTGGGAGTACTACGCAATAGAGAAAGACGGTAGCTCGAATGACAACAGCGCGAAGACGATATTGCGAAAGTACCATTGCTCGAAAGTGTAATTGCGCGAAAACTTAATTGCGCGGCCCACAAAAGCGCGAACGTTCATTTGCGCGAAAACTTAATTGCGCGGCCCACAAAAGCGCGAACGTTCATTTGCGCGAAAACTTAATTGCGCGGCCCACAAAAGCGCGAACGTTCATTTGCGCGAAAATCACACCAGCGAATAGATTTATGTTTTATGGGGGATTAGCAGTAGACATCATTTCACTCTTTATATAATTAATTAAATAAGCAGTAATGTATAATGATTTTATTTAAATCTTTTTACATTCAATATTTTTAAAAATAGAAAACATGAATTTCACAAAAACAATTTTTGAACTATCTATTCATTTGAGCTATCGTCTTTCGCTACTGCGTAGTACTCTCACCAATCAGCCTTATTGGTACACTTCCTGTTTCGGCAAGATTTCGGGGGTGTATATTATTTGTAAGTTTTTTTTTTAATGTCGCGTTTTAAGCCTTGTAATATTAGGGTATAAAGATAATTATAATTGTTTAAATGACATTATAAGCTATTACTCAAAATATATGGCATCTTAATTTAACTACTTATTTATTTATTTATTCAACAATGTTTCTACAGCATACAAATATTATATAACATATGATTAAACAGTACATAAGCCAATTACAGAAACTCATTACGTTACTTGACATAATAATAACATTATTAAGTGGGTAGTTGCCTAAATAGATTATAACAATGGGAAAAATTGAATTACAATATTAATTAAATTTATCATTACAGTATATACAATTATTATTATTAGCTATTTCAATTTTATCATAAATGAAATGAATAAATTTAAATATCAAATAGAAAATGAATATTAATAATTTTATAAGATTTTATGTCGCTTGATGTTGTGTGTATGTGTGTGTGTATTAAACGAAATAATATTGTTGCTCCATACAAATATGTTGGCTAGGTATTTAGAACGATTTAGTATAAAACTGGTAAAATTTATGTTGCGATATCAATCTTCCCTGAAGTAGAACGTATGGAGGCTGGTGACGATGATGATGTGGTACTGATCACTTGGCCAGACGGAGACTATTAGACATAGTAAAGCATCAGTTGATATCATTGCAATTCATCCTCACACGTTGTATCTAAAATGGTCTCGTACTGTGCGGCTTCAGAGAAACTTTCTCCCGCGTACGCTCAGGTTGTGGAATAACCTCCCTGCAGAGGTTTTCTCGAATAAGTACAGCGTGGGGCTCTTCAAAAAGGGCTTGAAAAGGTTTTTACATGGTCGGCAACGCGCAAGTGATACCCCTGGTGTTGCAAGCGTTCATAGGCTACGGTAACCGCTTACCATCAGGTGGGCCGTATGCTTGATTGCCACCTTAGTCGTATAAACAAAAAAATAAGTGATCAGCATTTTAGACTGGCAAATCATGTTAGACAATGAGCCTGCAAATGGTTTAGAGTCAGAGCCGGCGTCCTACTCAGAGACTGGTGTTTGTCCACCCAAAATAGCCTTATGGTGCAGTCTCTCGTGTTCACACGGGGGGCCCAGAGTGTTGGCGTCAGGTTTTAAAATTGTGTGTAAATAGTTTCCGCCAAGAATCCGGTTAAAAGCATTGGTGTCAATGTGGGTACTGTGTTTTGGTACTTGGGATAATAATAACATGCCTATTGAGAGCTTATTAAAGCAAATACCCAAAACAGTCTAGCATTAAGGGTTCCATAACAATTAAGAAAATTACTTCGGGATAATTATGAACAAAATTATCCCGAAGTAATTTATATCGTTTCCTTCTCATTAGGAGTAAAAATGGCTAAGCTTTGCTGTGCCATATTAGCTAAGAGGCCCTAAAAGATAAATTACGAGCTACTATATATTCTGTCATGTCCAACGTTTGGTTCCGGACTTCCTGCTTCCACGGGAATAATTCAAAAGGCTCGCGTATTCTAATTGGAGGGCCAGAAACACGAAATATTGCGATGGAGTTATCAAGTCGCTTCGTTGAATTAAAACTCCACGAACTGTCCCTACCTGTTCTCGCATTAGTGTTTAAGGTCGCCGTATTAATTAGGAAATTACGTTCATAGTGAGGGTGATGACAGTAAGATAAATTGTGTTAATATTTAGAGGCAGACGTGTATATATTTTGATAATTTAATAATTTCAATTTGTTTTTAATATACTTATCTACTTATCAAATTGTTGTGTCCAGTAGTGTCCCAAATTGTAATCACCTATGTAATTTTGGAAATAATAAATATTGATTATTGAGGGTACTCAATATTTATTGTTAGTGATTTGACAACCTGATGATATCTCTACATACCATCAGGTTGGACGTGCTCTATTTAACAAATCACAGATCAACCATATGTCAGTAAATTAATGCTATTTGACATACACATATTAATACACACTCATCAGACAAACAAACACTAGACAGCCAATACCAGTTCATCATAAAACGCCTCTAGCTAAGTGCGGCCAGCACTGGTCGTCTGTTAGTATTACTTAGTGATGTCACGGATCTGTACAGTGGCGCTTTTAAAAGAAGACTGCTGGCAGATAAAGTTCCACGAAAATGATGAAGTTAGCTTATATTTCAACAAACGACAAATCAAACGCCTGTCTAAGATCTATTCCGTCACACCTGATCGGTGGTTATTGTAGCCTTTTGACGCTCGTAGCACCTTGTGCACTACTCACGCGTTGTTATCGTAGCCTATAGACACGCGAAGCACCTTGGACACTAATCACGCGTTGTAATCGTAGCCTATAGACGCTCGTAGCACATAGAGCACTTCTCACGCTTTGCCTACCTATTGAAAATCAAGAGAAAGCCTCATGTTGATAGCATAGGAGACGACATATAACGCTGCACATAACATATAACGTTATTCAGTGAGCTCAGGGGACTCACAGCAGGAATCAACACAACAATACAAAGTGTGTATATGTGTGTGTGTGTGTGTGTGTGTGTGTGTGTGTCAGGGAATCGTCACCGGAAGCCTTCTTCTAGCTACCTGATGTTTTGCCATCCGACTCTTGAATCAATCTCCCAGCAAATACAACTTTATCAGAATTTCTCAACTGCGATAATAAAATATGATAGGATGGTTGATGGTAACTAACCAACCGCCGCGCGCGCAGGCATGCGGTAAAAGGAAGCGCTGTTTTACTCTAACTCATCTAAATATCTTAGAATAGCGAAGAAATAAACAGAGTTATAGAGCTGCGATATATTGTAAAGATAGTTCCCCGAAAAGCACTCCAACGGATAATTGTTTGGTTACCGTCCTAAAATATCAACTTAAACCAACGGAAATGACATACCCTAAAGCGATACATTGAAAAAAGTCGCACTTTTATATGTAATATCATCGCTGTAAGATCTTACGGGTCTGAAAATCAGATATACATTTCTTCTTATCTTTATCTAGACACGTTCAGAACAAAAACACAATTAAAGGACATAATATTGTCTTAAACTGACACCGTGAGCTCCGTATGCGTGAGTAGGGTCGCTCAAAATATTACACAAAGTGACGGTAGTTAACTTAAAACTTATCAAAGACAATTATTGACATCTTCAGGCGTCCCATGACCACGATCGCTGTAAAGTAATCGAAACGTCGGGTGTGTAATAATGATGTAACATCTAATTAAACGCGAGTTAAATACGGTAATGTTTTATTATCAAACGATTACAGGATTTTGTCTCGATACTTTTTTTCCGACAAGACCTCATTAAAATAATAAAAGTTAAGATTTTTTAAACGATAATTTGTATTCAATAGGAAATTACTTTGAATAGATATCATTAATATTCACAATCGTAATTAAAATATATTTAAACTAGAAAAATTTCACGTCCTCAGGCGGGAATCGAACCCGCGACCTGTCGCAATCCGGGCGACTGCTCTAACCAACTGAGTAGCTCAGTTGGATAGAGCCGTCGCCCGGTTGCTAAGTAATTTTTCAACATTTATATTAATGTTAAAATCAAAAATTAAGAATAATTCATAATCGTGTAAAAGCATTTTTTATAATCCTAATAGTTATTTTTTAATATAATAATTTGTGTGTATTTTCGATTACTTTACACGCGAAAACATAAGTCGTGTTGGAGCCATGGAATAATTACATTTTTTAAACATAAAATCAATAAAAGGCAAGATATGAGTAAATTTATCCTAAGCCCAGGACATGTTTTTTTTAGTTTAGATATTTTTCTAATGATGGCGTAATTTTGTTTTTAGTTTTTTAATCAAATCTCAGAATCTCAACACATTCTTATACACATTCACAAATACATTCATGCATGCACATTATTTCTAGGCGTAACTTTAATACTTTTTCGATTTTGAAGTTTGATATTTTCATATTATTGACTGTTTAAGTACGATATGGAAGAGCGGTGTCTCCTGGCACAGGTATTATTGTGCTTAAAAGTAGACTCCAATCACATACATAGTTTATGGACCCTGTTAGTGGAAATAAACGAGCCACGAGCGACGTCGGGGGAGAGCATTAGTTGACGCGGCTCTATGCGCCCTCTAGCGGAGAACCGACGAATTAATTACGACATATTTTGCGCTTCGCTGCCTGCGCGGCGGGCTGCCGATGCCGGCGCGCGGCGGTTGTAGGGCTGCCAGAAACAAATATTGTCAAGAAATGGCTAGTATTAATGTCACATTCAAAGCATTCCATAAATTATTGTCACTATCGATTTCAATTTCAATCTTTATTTCATTTTAAAATGATGATTTTATTTTTTTAAAGTTATTTCAGTTTGATTACTATTTAATTTTGGAAATCAATGGGTAGGCCTGTGTTCAGCAGTGGACATCTCAGGCTGATATAATAATGGTGATGTTGATAATGTAGTTAACCCCCGACGAAAAAAGAGGGGTGTAAAAAGTTTGACGTGTCTGCCTGTGTGTATCTGTGTATCTGAAAGAAAGTGAGAGAAAATATTTTATTTAAATAGGCCACAAAAAAGCAGTTTTAAATCGTCTTTTATATCTGTCTTCTTTTATATCTGTGTGTCCCTGTGGCATCGTAGTTTCTAAACAAATGGACCGATTTTGATGTTTTTTTTTGTTTGAAAGCTGACGTGATTAGGATGGTTTTTAGCTATAATCTATGAACTTCAGGCATTTGATGACTTTCAGCTCATTTTCTACATTTTAAAAGGGTTTTACTAACTTTTACAGATTCGATTGATTTGAAATTTGGTGTACTGTCACTTCGATGACAGTCCCATGACATATTACCCTTAAGCTGATCCTATACCATTAAAAAGTCTGCAGAATGCTTAATTCTTCAGAAACTTACAGCAAATATAGCGTGTTCGGGCTTATAAGAATAGTCTCAATGGCAAAGTGTTAGATAAATGATTAATAAGGCTCGTGAGTTACTGAAAATTTATAATTATATATTTTTAAATGATAAAATTAAGTACCTATGGGTGTAATTTTCCTGACAGAAATAAATGAAAATAATTTATTGTATTTATTTATTCAATTGCCAGCCCTATCCCGAGCTGTCTTTTCCAATGTTTATCTGGGTGGTTTAATTCGGGCAAAACAACGCCTGTACATTATACATTCAAATAATTTAAATGAGTCCGCCAGCCCTCGGACAAAATACTTTCAGTGACGCTGAAAATTAGAATATGCCAATTATCTAGTAATTATGTAATGTCTTAATATCTCCGGGCTTCCAGCGAGCAAACCTGATAAGACACAGGCCTAGTACTTCATTATACAGGGTGGTAAAGTGCTGACAATTCCATGATGAATTATTATTACTTTTATATGTATACGACAAAGGTGCAAACAAGCATACGGCCTGCCTGGTAGCGAGTACCGTACCCTATACTCGTAGCACCTTGGGCACTACTCACGCATTACCTACCCTGTAAAACTAAAGAGGAAGAATTATAGCAGCATAGGAGCCGAGACCCCTGCGTACACTATAACGCTTTCTCGAGGAGCTCCGGCGACCTTACTCACACCAGGAACAGAACACTACGTGCTATTTAGCTGTGTATCTGCGTGTCTGTCTGTGGCATCGTAGCTCCTAAGCTAATGGACCGATTTTGATTTGTTTTTTTTGTGTTTTTTTTTTTGAAATGTAGGTATGTTTTATATTTGTTAGTTGACTACATCAACAGAATATGTCAATGAACTGCCTTTTGTAAGATCTATTATATTTGTATGTACTATATTCTAACTTTGTTCTAGCAAATAAAGGTAACCTATTCAAAGAGTTTGTTATTTTCTTGAAAGAATCACTTCCGGAAGTATCTGAAGTAAAGTAACAATTAACCACTGTATTTCAATATTGGTCTAGTTGAGTCACAGCCTGTATATGATCATGAAACTTGACAAAACAAAACTTTGATGAATATTTAGGCAGAAGACACAGAAACACTTCCACTCAACATACTTTAGGTTATTATCAGAACTTAATTAAGTTATTTAATAACAGTACAACCTCTAAAAATAGTTAACATCATCCTTGATTGTAATTATCACAAATGAAATCAAATCAAATTTATTTGCTTTAAATAGGGTTATTACAAAGTTGTTTTATGTTTTAAGAGTAGCTTAACCTATTTAGCTATAAATTACAGCATGCAAATTTAAACAGGTTTCAAGGAATATGTAAAAGAATAATAAAATCAATGTCACATTTACACAATGTCATCTATGAACAATATAGGAAGTAATGTCAAATTAATTATAAGGTTATGTTTAAAAGTAGTGTAACAAAATAAATCAATGCATTGTCAGTATAAAATTAGTTACTTAATGTTTTTGTTTTAAAAATTCTTCTACCGAATAAAATGTTTTCATCAATAGCCATTTTCGGAGACTGCTTCTGAATCTATTTTTATGTGCTTGTTTGATATGAGTCGGTATATGGTTATAATTTTTTATGCACATTGCGTAGCAGTTTTTTCGAAAACGCTCCGTTTTTGGCAACGTGTCTAAAACTAATCTGTCGGGATTTCTAGTGACACTCCTTTTATTTAACTCCTTGGATTTTTGAATTTATGTATATTTACGTTTACAAATGTTCCAATCTCAAGAATGTATAGACATGGTAATGGTAGCACATTAAGGTGCTTAAAGTACGGCTTACATGAAATTTCAGATGAGATGTTGCATATTGCCCGGATACATCGTTTTTGAGCAATGAAGACATTTTTATTATCTACTCCATTGCCCCAGACTAGTAAGCCGTATCTCAAGCAGGATTCGACGTATGCGAAGTCCGTCAGTGCTGTACACCTGCACGCCATGCTTGATAATTTATATAGAGCGTATGAGAAACTACTTAGCTTGTTGTATACCTTTTCCATGTGTTCTCACCAGCTAAACAATGGATCAATAATTATACCGAGAAATGTCGCATTATTTGAACTCTGTAGGATTTGTCCGTTGAATGTAATGTCAATGGTGTCATTTTGTAAATTATTAAAGTTTATTAATTTTATTTTAGTTAAATTTACTGTCAGATTATTATTATGTAGCCAGTTATTTATTAATGTCATTGTATTGAGTATGTCAGTTTTGTGTTCTTCTATTGAGGAGTCAATTTTAGATGATACCACCACAGAGATGTCGTCAGCAAACAATACGATTTCATGATTAGTAATATTAATAATGTCATTTATATAGAGAAGAAATAGCAGCGGCGAGAGGATGCAGCCTCACTCTGTTTGTCTGTTACTTTTTCAGACGGAAACCGTTAAACCGATCTAAATTAAAGAATTGGAGAAACGCTGAGAAACCCGACAGCCACGTGGGTGGAGCAGTGAGAAGCCACTACTGGTATTTAATAAATTAATGTAAGTAAGTATGTAGGGCTATGTTTTATTAAGGACGGTGGCAAACTATACACACAGCCCAGCTATTACATAGTCGGAAAATCAAGATAATTCAGAAGTTCCCACACATGAACAAAAAGATTAATAATTTCATGGTGTTAGAGGTGGAGGTGCAAAAAGAAATTTACTTCTTAATTTTTGATTTTAACATTATTATAAATGTTTGAAAAATTACTTAGTAATTAAAATATAATAAAACTAGAAAAACTTCACGTCAAATACTCGTTTCGGATGTTGAAATAGAATATTTCGACATTGTAGGGTGGACGTTAGCTCATAAACGCAAATACAGATAGACTAGAAGAATTTCACAGGGATATCCCAAGTCCTGGGTGGCTCAGTGGTCAGAGCAGTCGCCCGGATTGCGAAAGGTCGCGGGTTCGATTCCTGCCTCAGGACGTGAAATTTTTCTAGTTTTATTATATTTTAATTACTAAGAAATTTACTTCGTTTCTTCTGCAGGCACATTGTGTTTACTCCTTCCTATAACATGGGGTCCAGGGGGTTAGAGCAGTCTGTTCGAGCTAGCACTAGCTGTCTTCGCCGATAGACTCTTCTGACCGCTCTTATCAGGCGGTGTCGAGTCATTTGCCGAGCTTTGTATAATAAACAATATTTTAAAGTTTTAAAAGAGATGTTACAAAAATGTATGAAGACCCGGCCAGGTCTATGTACAGTATACTGAAAAATAGGTACAAATATGTAGAACAGTGTTCAATTGTCCATTTTATTTTTATTTGCTTTGTTGCGTGGTACAAAACAAGAATTTTTATAGAAAAAACTGCAACACAGCCAAATATTCATCATGGCGCTTAGATATGTCACTTTGGTGACGTTTAGTTGACTTTTATGTCGCCCGCCATATTTCCATAGTAAAAACGGTGATTTCGACAAAAAAAATTACTTTTGTACAAACAAACTATGCGTGAAAAGGAATTATTAATATTTCTTGCGGATTCAAGAGATTTTTCCTGATTTTTTTAGGATATTGTACATATACCTGGCCGGATATAAAACATCTCCTTTAATCATATTAGTTGTTAAGGACTAACGTAAACACTCCTATCAAAATCAGCGCCTATTACGGAGGTATTTTCATTTTCGTGTACACACACAGTTAATTAGCCCCGTAATAGGCGCTGATTTTGACTACCGCCGTGATAGGACTGCTTACGTTAATTACTATTTTTTTTATTTGTTGATAATATTGACAAATTATATTGACAAAATAACATTCATCCATTCAAATATTTATTAAAAATTTTGACTCTAAATTCTAAAGGACAATGGGTTTATCATATTGACAATATAACAATAACATCAACTAATCCTTAGTTCATGTTATTGTTCATGTTATCAACTAATCCTTAGTTGATGTTATTGTTATATTGTCAATATGATAAACCCATGTCCTTTAGAATTTAGAATCAAAATTTTTAATAAATATTTGAATGGAATATAAAAGAGATGTTGAAAAAGGCGGCGAATAATGCCACTTTTTCAGAAAACAGCAAAACTTGTATTTTTAATAATTGTGTTTGTAATAACCCACTTTACCGGATTTAGCTCGCGTTTAATTAGACACACAGTATACACGTTATTACATTTGTGTTTTTAATTTGAGTTTAAAATTAGTCTTTTCCCCAGTTGCATTTAGCTAAACAGGTAAAATTTATAAATTAAGCCGAATAAGTACTCACTGACTGATATTTTTAGCTATGCTCAACTAAATCTATTCTTAGAATTAATTTCCTTCGAGTACTTTCTCAAATAATTTTGTGTTATACACATAAACAAGACATGAAGGGAACCAATTATTGTTTTCGTGGTAAGTAACTAGGACTTCAATTATGTTGCAAGCGATCATTGATAAGCTTCGTGACCTACAGATAAACCGGCAATTAGCTAATGCACCACACTATTGTACCACGTACTGTTGCCTGCTCTTAATTAATTATTGCTGGAAGATTAACATCATCTTTGGCTGGATAGCATTGATGTTATCGCTATATCTTAGGTACAGTCAGAAGAAAATGATGTCTATGTTGCAGCCATCTGGTTAAATTCGCCCCTTAATTGGATGCCTAGGCCGTTGATTGGATGCATTATGGAAGCTTCATACTGGTAACAGGGTGATTTTTATATGAGGTTGTTGACAGCATTATGCTTCTGGGTAGGTAACTTTGATATTACAAGTACTATAAACCTACGGATTGTGACAAAACAAGCTGCAATTTCTGCATATAATGGCTATTTTAATTCCACTCTACGTTATGGAGTTTTAATCTGGGCTAACTCCGTCCACAGAGACAAGGCATTTAATATATTATGCAAAGGAAATGAATTCGTGCCATTTTGGATTAAAACAAATTAATTCTTGTCGCCCATTTTAAAAAAAATACCGTATAAGTACTTATCTTTCCTTTGTCTGTATATTTTAGCCATTTGCATATTTTTTAATCGAAATAAGCTTATTTGTGTAACTTCCAGGTTTCTAGTCGAAATCTTCGCTCTGTCCACAGAAACAGCCTGCACGCCTGCACGCCTGCTCCCTGAGTAGGAAACGGAAAGGTGGAATAAGGTCGAAAAGCTCTTCAGAGCACTCTCCATGATAAAGCCGATAGAAAGTGCTAAGCGACACAATTGTAGAGGATCTAGGCTGTTCGTGGCCTCTACATCGTATATGATACACCCAGTGCATCGAGGAGGTACTTGGCGGAGCCATCCCACAAGTGCAAGCAATATTCGACACAACACCGGACCTGAGTTTCATAAACCAGGCATAATTGGTCAGGAGTGAAAACTCGACGCACCCTGTTCATATCTATACAAAGCAGTTTGGTGGAGTCCTGTGCCGAAAGAGTAGTAAGTACCCTGTAGAGTGGGCAGGGGAAGGAACGGCGATATTTTGGCTGTGAACGTGCACCCTTGTGTTTTCTTAGCATTGAACTCAACAAGGTGGTTAGATCCCCATTCAGGTATAAGATTCAACACTTATTGAGCTCAATGGTAAGATTCATTAACCGCTTATTACCACCAGGCGGGCCACATGCTTGCTTGCCGACCTAGTTGCAGTTAAAATAAACAGTTTAGTCACATAGAAGATGTGACTAAACTGCGGTGTAAATGCAACTACATTTGCAGTTTAAGTTAAATTGAAAACGTCCGCGTTGAGTTACTACGACACGCTATGAAAACAACAAGTTACAAAATACAATGAAGCATCAGTTTACGCCGCATTTAAAAGTTTCAGCGCATTTCGATCAGAGGCTAGGCAAACGAGGTCGATTTGGCGTAAGTGATCAATAATTCTCGGACGAATCTCGGTCAAACCTGCAATACCAGGTAATTTTTTCCTTGTTTGCAAATATCTATAAGCGACGGTAGCCACTTACCACCAGGGGGTCATTAGCTTGCTTTGTCATCTAGTTATGTAAAAAAATCAGAGAATGCGCCATAAACTATTAAATCTCTCTCTCCCTTTTTTAATATCAAACATGATTGTGTCGCAAACTGTACGAACAAGTGGACAGGCCACGACACGGGGCTTCCTCGTGTGGGACCTACAGGTTACACACACAGGTTACATGTTGCATAGTTGTATTTACCTATTGCATAACTAGTAAGTCTAGTTTAAATTTGTATCAAAGTACCAATGCACTTTGTTACAAATTTCTGTGGAATAAATTATTTGTATTTGTATCTATTGTAGCAGGCTACGTCGTAGCACTACTGCCTACGCCGTAGTACTCGTAGAAGGATTTTAACGTAGCAATCGTGTAGCAATAATTTAAGACCTCTTCGACACAGGATTATTTATGATTACATTGTTTGTTGTTTACTAACACTAGATATATTAGTGGTGATGATCTCTTCAGGACACTTCACCGTTCAAATCAGATATGAAGAGAAGTGAATATCAGTCTGGTAATGATGTGTTAGGACCACGGTTTCGGTAGATCAGTGGTCAGAGCCCTGATCGCCCTGACTGTGGAAGGTCAGTTTTTTGGTTTACACCCCAGGACATTTTTTTTAAATATAAAGCAATGTTGTTGTACGTTAATGTTGTGAATTCGCATCACAGCACAGCACAAGTTTTTTTTCTATTCTGAATTACTATGTAGTGGGCCCGTATGTAGAGTCATATGGGTAGCTACCACCGCCTTTCCTATTTCAGCCGTGAAACAGTTCGCTGTGTTTCGGATTGAAGGGAAAGGTGGCCAGTGCAATTACTGGACATGGACACATGATAACGCACCTGCAATACTAACTGATTTTTCCTTGTTATTGCAGGTGTCTATAGGCGGCGGTTATACCCGTGGTCCGTCAACTTGTTTGTCATTTAGTTGTATAAATAAAATACAAATTGCAAGTCTGTAACAATCATTTTAAAAGCCTTACTACAGATGCAAGCGACCATTACCGACGCAGCACACTATCCGTAAATATTACATGCTGCTTCGCTGAACAAGGGTCGGAGAATTCATTTCAAAGATATTAAAATAACAATAAGAACATCCTATTAAAAAAATAAGCATTTCTTCTAAAATATGCAGCTACGTAGTCAAAGAACTTGCTTGTAATTAAAATAACTTAAATTTCTTTTCATATTCATTAAAATCTGCTAGTTGGGTGAAATTATGTAAAGTATGTAAAATTGAAATAATGTAAATATTTTAATTTTTTACATGACAATCATTAAGGCGATGTGAGCTCAGGGATCCCTTAAATTATTAATATAGTAGTATGTCGTATACTACGTACTTTCAAATCTTGACCCTTCGACAGACCAATAATATAATCTCTGAGGAGGGTGAACTGAATCGAGTGTCATACCTATGACTATTATTCTGTCAAGCGGCGTTATACCTCTGGAGGTCTAAGACAATTGAAAAATCAATTGTGTCTGGAATTTGGTGCTTGACGGGTTAAAAAAATCAATAATTCTGTGTCATATTACTGCATTATAAGAGTTATACCAGTTACAAAATAAAAAAGTAAAATTTGTTGGTGAGTGTGATGGTAGAGTAATATTTAACAGATATTTATTTATCGTCTTAACTTTCGGACAGGTATTTTTTAAAAGTCGAACTTTATGGGTATACGTCCATCTCCAGGTACCTAAGCGATATTTTTATATTTCTTTTCAGAGTATAATAAAAATACCAATTATAAACCTGCTATACCTCCGCCGCAACCTTACCTTTCCCATGAAGGGGTCCAGTCGATGACAAAGCAAATACCACAACTTTTTAATTCCAGTCAGAAAGAATTTCATTTTAGGCTGACGATCCTACTTTGATCGGAGTTAAATAGGTAAAATATGTGCCGATAACTTCGTAGCATATCGTAATAAAGCCCGAAAATATCTTTTAAATCTATAATCTGCCAACAAATATGTGTGGCGATATCGAAGAATTGTTTGGTGTTCTGAGTTATATATATATATATATAGGTCAAGGATTAAGCAGGGATAAGTAAGTGCGAGTGTAGAAATTTGTGAAATTCAACAGGTTTTTAAGCGATGTCTAATGTTTATATTTTTTTAATGCTTAGCTAAAGCTGTGAATTAAAGAAATTCTAGATATGAAACATTACATTATGGTGCTTTATGTCACGTGAATGTCGGTTATTGCTATCTCCATACCGAATTTCATCTAAATTAGTTCAATTAGTAGTGGAAACGTAACGTATTGAGAATGCATAAAACACGCGGAGCCGCCGATAAAATTCTGTTTACTAATAATGCAAGCATAATACTCAATACTCAATACTCAATATTTTATTGCTCAATATTTCATAATGCTATATGATAAAATATTGTACTCCGAAATTAAACAAATAAATTTGCAAGACAACCAAAAACAAAATCCCAGTGTCACACCTGACATAAGAAAATATAGGATCACACAAACTCCAGAGTTTTGTAACAGATGGAAACACGTTCTTTCACGTTTTTAATATCCGTGTGTATATAGTTCTGTAGCTCCACAGTTCTAATAATAATAGTTAGCTACTGTAAATATTCTCAGCGATTAAAGTTTAAACCAGGTTAGTAGATCCCTGCATCCGGATTCTTGTCCCAATTTCAAAACTCTTAAGCCCACTTTAAGAACTGCTTGATTATCGATAAACTGGTTAAGATCCCTCAATAGCTAGACAAAGTTTGTTTATGTATTTTGTTTGTTTACTTAGAAAATACTTGATTCCGTTTAACGGTTCACTAGCTTGAGGAGATAGCTGACTGGTAATGTTAAACGTTCGATTATCTTTCTTATCCTTGGGCTCTACTCACACGTTGTTACCGTAGCCTATAGACGCTCGTAGCACCTTGGAAACTATTCACGCGTGGCCTTACCTGCAAATCAAGAGAAAGTGTCACTTTGACAAGTTTGACATCATCAGCTGCCGCGTACTCGTATATGTCAAAACAATACTATTAAATTGTAGATCTTTAAAAGGCCGACAAACATGTCTGCAAAAGTATGTATCTCATAAGTTTGACTCACAGTAACGATTAAACAACTCCTCCATGAGGGTGGAGCCGCGGGCAGAAACTAGTAAACAATAAAACTTTTACGTTTCTTACATTCATCAAAAAAAGTAACACAGTTCATGATTCTTAATACGAAGTCAATAAAGGTCTAGACCAACTTTTGGTTCTCGTGGTCACATAAGGCGCTCCACACACTTTAGACCCGAGATTCCCAAAGTGATCGATATCCCCTGCTTCAGTTTCTATTGTTTCTGGAAACAGCTTAGCACCAACTTCAACAAAACTTTTTTAATATTTTTTAGCGATGTTAAGCAAAGCTCATTCTACGCAATTCCTCGTTTGAGTAGCCATCAGCACAAATTGTTTCTTGCTATCCTATCGTACCACTTAACAATTAACGGGAAAGCAATAATCCGCAATTTCGCTTTCGTTGTCAACTATCCTATTGTCGAGCTGACGCACTCGCTTGTCGTGGAATGTGTAGAGTCCATTAAAATCGGTTAATCTTGGGTGATACGAATAACGCAAACTATTTATAGATATTAAGCCGCGTGCACTTTCCAGGATAGTTCTCAAAATTGGTAATTTAAGTCGCAGAAAAATTTGGTCCTTTTATCTGACGTATAAAAAGTCAGGCGCGAGTGGGCTGCCTTAATACATACACATTGTGTAGCAAATACAAATAAATAAGACCTCCCAATTAAAGAAGCCAAAAAGCAAACTTTTTAAACGTTACAAGAGGGGAGCCTGCACCCGTACCACCATCTTTTATCGCGATCCAGTTTAGGACCGAAACTGAGTAAAATCGTTAATTCGTACTACGACGCTATCCACGACTATGACAGAGATGCAGTTTTGGAACCAATACTGAACCGAGTGGAATATGAATCGCTTTTATAAAGATGGCGGTAAGGCCCCTGAGCTCATGTTGGGCGAGAACGGCGACACCCAGCGCAACCTTGAATTTGGTGTAAAAATGTTACAAAATGATATTTAAGTATTTCTTATTTCGGTCATAAAACTGTTTGCTGTGTTTCTGATTGAAGGGGAAGGTAGACAGTACAGGTACTGGGCATGGAAGGTATTCCCTCTTAGGATTGAAGATCACAGAGCACCTGCAAGACCAAGTGATTTTCTCGTGGTTATTGCAGTTGTCTATAGCCGATGGTAGCCACTTACCACCGGTGGGTAGACAGCTTGCTTGTCATCTAGGGGACGAGTTTTTAAAAGGGTTACTATTCAATCACAGCAAATACATACCTACATGGTAGGCCTCTTTTAGACCTACAATATTTTACAAACTAATAAATACATTGCTAAATGTATCTCGTAGTGTATCTCATTTATACTAAGTTGACATAGATTTAGGAGCTCGGTGGCGTAGTGGTTTCAGCACTCTGGTAGCGATTACGAAACAAAGCCACTTTCGCCATGGTTGGTCCCGAGATGGGTCAATCAAAATTTATAATGTATTATTTATCGTATTGAAAAACTTCAAACCAAATTCGTAAAGGACATTAGCTTTAAAAAGAATTTTTCACGTGAATCATATCCCTCCTCCATTACACTGTTGGAGGATCGCAGAATGGAAAGAGATATGATATTTCTATTTAAATTATTAAATGATCAGCTGGACTCACCTTATCTTTTAAGTTTTATCCAATTTAGATGTCCTCGGATTGGTTTACGTAGTAACAGCTTGTTCGATATGCCTTTTACAAGTACAAATTATGCTAGTAACTCTTTTATATATCGTTCTTGCTTTACATATAATAAGAAATTTACGCAAATTGATATGTTTACGCAGTCAAAGAACTCTTTTAGAAAAGCAATTAGAAATATTGTAGCACCTACTGTAGATTTAAATTCGTAGATTGTAAGTATCGTACTATCTTTTATTTAAGTTTATTTGATCTTAGCTATATGTGGAAACTTCACTGATCTATGTATTTTGTTAGAGCTAGTTTTAAAAGATTTGCTGTATTGTTTGTTGCCCAAATAAAGAAAATTAAAAATAAAATAAATAAAAAATGTAAAACTTCTTTTCGGCACGTTATGCCGTTGTTCTCGATTGTTCCTGCATTCCGCTTTTACCCATCAACCCGCATTGGGCCAGCGTGGTGGTGTTATGGCTCAAACTCCTCTCCATGTACAAAGGCCTTTGCCTAGCAGTGGGACGTTTATAGACGTTTATAGGATGATGACGATGATGATGACAATCTCTGCTATTTAAAATACCAAAAAAGAGAAAAGGAAATCAGGAAAATATTTCATATTTTTGTAACGTCTGCCATCATTTGTAACTATGTTTTAACGTAATAAAAAATATTGAACATTAGATTCTTATCTTTTTGCTAGTAACCGCTGGATACGTGCAGCGTAGGATATGGTGGATCGTTGTGGAAGTGTCCAGGGGCCTAACCACCATCTTTATAAAAGCGATTCATATTCCGCTCGGTTCAGTATTGGTTCCTAAACTGCACCGCTGTCATAGTCGTAGATAGCGTCGTAGTACGGATATAACGATTCTACTCAGTTTAGGTCCTAAACTGGATAGCGATAAAAGATGGTGGTACGGGTGCAGGGCCTTAGTGCAGTACTGAGCGTCCTTTGGCTGAAATTATAATAATAATCTTTATTTCAAGTAACACAACTCATTTAGTTAGTAACAATATCACTTATTCTATGTTAGTAAGTAATTATCAACTAGGGCATTTAATTTAGGTACATTTATTAAATTATTATTTTGTACGCGAATTATTTCTGCACCACCCCGGCAGATGTCGTGCAACAATAATTAACGTAACAGCAGTCCAGCCTGCTTGCAATCATTTTCAAGATACTGTTGGTGCCGCCCCGCACTCTGCTCACCAGGGAAGCACACCTCTTCCGCATAGTCGCATAGAAGCAGTCGACCCGCGCTTTCGCAAACATTCCCGATGCACTACAAAAACGGGGCAATCCCAACAGTATCCTGAAAGCGTTATTATATTGAACTCGGAGGGCGTTGTAAGACACACGAGTAAATTTGGCCCACAGGCTACATGTATAAAAGTTTGTGCAATAAGCTCTGAAGAGAGTAATCTTTACATTGTTAGAGCAACGTGCAAACCTGCGAGCCAACATGTTTGCCCTCACTGACAACGCCCTTCGTTCCCTTTCAATATCTTCATCGTCTTTGAGGTCGGGAGTCAATATATGTCCTAAGTATTTGAATTTACGCACCCTTAGCAACGCGCTTCCATTCAAAACTATTGTTGGGATTGTATCAGGACGCTTGCACCCAGCCCCATAAACCATAATTTGGCTCTTCTGTACATTGTAAACTAATCCGTGACATTTAGCGTATTTTTCACATATAGCTACGAGCCGTCTTAAGCCACATACAGATGCACTTAGCAAAACCATGTCGTCAGCATAACTAATGTTATTAACACTAATACCGTCTATGTGACAACCATACCTAGCGCCGCTGAGCTCACCTATCAGCTCATTCACATATAGGTTGAAAAGTGTTGGCGAACTTAACCCCCCCTGCCTCACCCCGCACTCTAACCCGTATGGTTGAGACAAGGCGCCGTCCCATCGTACATTATTGATCTGGTTTCTGTACCAATATTTGAATATATTAAGGAGTTCTTTTTTTATTCCGGTCTTTTCAAGTTTAAGCCATAATAGGTCATACGAAACCAGGTCAAACGCCCTAGAAAGGTCGAGAAAACACGCTACAACTGGTGTTTTACGTTCTTTATAGTATAAGACAGCCTGCTTAACACACAGGACAGCCGTCTCTGTCGACAGCCCCGGTCTGAACCCAAATTGGTTATCGTGATGTTTAATATATTTATTTAGCTGTGAATTAAGCATGCCATCAAACACCTTAGATACCACTGTCGCTAACGATATAGGCCTATAGTTACTCTTATCAGAGAGATCTCCCGTTTTATTTTTTATGATAGGAACTACCACTGTTTGAATCATTTTACTAGGCAAGTAACTATGGCTCAAACAAAAATTGTACAGCATATACAGTACCCTAGGTAAATGTGGGCCAGCATACCTCAAATGCTCTATACTGAGTCCATCGTGGCCAGGGGACTTCCCCCTAGACATAGATTGTATTGTCTGTGCAATTTCTTCAATAGAGAATATAGTTTCCTTTTTTAAGTCGACTCCAGTATCTAGCACCGAGCCAGACGGACCCAAAAGCGGTTTCACAAAAAAATGATCCTTGAACAGATCAGCTACTTTTTCAGAATCGGTTTCCCCCTCAATGCTCACGGGGAGGCCCGGCCTGCACTGTAACCTATTTGTGTGCTTCCAAAAAGAACGAAAATCGTTTTTTGAATGATGTGATGCAAGTATGTCCACTTTTATTTGTTGTTCGTGGTTTTGACACCATTTCAGCCTCGATTTAAAAATTCGCCTAGCCTCACACATTTCAGTATGAATACTACCCGAATTAGGTTTGCCATACCAAACCCAGAGACAGAACTTTAGACGAGCCTCCCTGTGTGCCTCTGCTACATATTTATTCCAGCCTACTACGGTCTTCTTTAAACGCGCCTTTCTTTTACGACCCACCATTGCCGCCTGACTCAAGGCACTAACCAAATCATCATACAATTTATCAATTACGTATTTATGTTTGGGATCAAAACACATTTTGTCGCAACAATGACTAAGTTCGTCCGGAAAGTCTATTAATCTTAACCTATTATTACATTCATTGGTATATGTGTCTATGTCCTGAGGGTTTCTTTCCCCCCACAAAGCCAGGTTGTAACTTCTATTTTGGTTTGATTTCTTAGGTAATATCACATTTAAATTACACTCTATAACTAATGGAAAATGATCCGACCATAAAATATCATACTTGACGTACGCCGATAGTACAGATTGAGCTGCTGCTTTACTCGTTACACAGTGATCGAGCCAACGTTTCGACCCGTATACCTCACTAATAAAAGTGTAAATATCTGATGATATGCCTAACATTTCAATGTCTATACAACGATATTATGATATGGAAAACATCATAACAATTTCGTTGACTTTCTGTGAAAAGACACCAGATGCAAATGCCTCCCATAATCTGCTGCGAACTGCTCGTCAGCCGACATTTTCTGTCACGACTTATCCATTTATTTCCTTTACACTTTTACAGGCATCGAAGCACTTGACTAGAAGCTTTTACTGCTCCACCAAATGGGCTGTGAAAACTTTTTTGTTTACTCTCTCTAGCGTGACAAGAGTGAAAGTGACAGACGCCAAACTGTTTGAGGACGGGTGGTGGTGTAAACATCGTTTGTTTGAGCTGCTCCAAGGAGACAGGACCTAATTACACACACTGGAAACTTAGACGCAGACACACTTCATACTTAGAAGAGATACGAGAAAATTCAATGATATCAATTAGAAAAGTTTTTTTCAAAATTGGACACAAATATATATTAGTAAGTTTTTTAAAAATGTGTCTTATTACAAAGACGTAAGGTCTTATAGTTATAGTCATAACATAATATGTCAGTAACTATACTTTGTAGTTTTGAAATAATGTGCATTTTAGGGTTCCGTACCCAAAGGGTAAAACGGGACCCTATTACTAAGACACTGTCCGTCACACACCAAATTCTTAACATGACCCCTGAAAAAAAAATTTGCGGCGTTACATCCGGAAATCTTGCCGGCCTTTTAATGTTACCGTTAATACCTATCCAACTTTGAAAAAATCTTGGTCTTCTTTAATTTAAGATACTATGTTGTTTAAAGAACTTTTATATTTACCTATGTTTTACAAATAAATGAAATTACTGAAAAAGAAATTGATCCTTATGAATGACTCTTTCGGTTGGTATCATAAAATAATCCGGTACAGCTAGGCGATTTTGAGGTGCTAAGTTACAAAAATTCTAAAGTTTCTGAATTTTTGCAAGGGGATGCAGTTCTACCTAAAAAGCTTATATTTAATTTTTGTGTCAAATCTTGCTATTGCATTTTCAGTAATTCAATATTTTGTGACTTAAATGTTAAAATATAAATAAAACTGCCAAAAATAATTTAATGTGTCAAATGATAATAATATTGAGTGTAAAATAGCCCAGGCTGTGTGCAAACTAAGTGTGTGTCGTTTTCGTCCAGTGCAAATTGACAGGGGGCCCAATATATGATAAAAGTGTTAAAAAAATATTATAGTTTATAAAACAAATACAACCTTACTCAGGGCACCTAAATATGACCTAGACGTGATTTTGTGCCAAACTAAGCCATGGGTTATTAAGATATTTAATAATTTAGCTTTTCTAAGCCATAGCGGCTGTAAAAAAATATTAAAGTTATTAGAGTTTGCACATTTAATATCATAAAAGCATAAAATATCTGCTATAAAAAATTGTGTCATTTTAATCCATGATATACTTAAAAAATAAATTTCATTTCCTACATAAATATTAGTTCGTTCGCGCGTTGTGTACCGCACGGAGCATTTACACACGTTTGCAAAGAGTAGCAAGTAGGAACAGTCAACCGAAGGTCACGTTAACACAAACGCCCGAATTAAGCTAAACGTTTTGTACTTTAATTCGATTTCGTTTAGGTTGAAAATTGATTGGATTTTTTTTCTCATATTACGGTTACCTGACCTGCTGTTGTTTGTACAGTCGACAACACATCAAGCATAACAGTATGACCTCGAGTTGCCCTTACTGCGTTCGTAATAGAGGTGGCTTTCGTATTGCAACTGTTACACTTGATGTGCTGTAGTCTGTAGTGTTACATATAAGTATAAATTTATCAATTCTTGTGACAATAGTGTACAGAACATAACAATTTCGTATTATAAGTAGGTATATTATTTATTTATAACCTTTTGCACATTATTAATGGTTAGATCGGATAATCCGAATTAATTTCATATCCGTTATACAGCCCTACATAATGAAAAATTTAAGAGCATACTTTATTTGATAAATAAAACAAGTGTGATGTGAGCGAAATTTTATAATAATAATTTTATACAGGATGGCGCGGTCAATGCGATAATAAATTAAAACTTGGGCTATATTAGTTCATAGAAATGGTATAAGATTGGCTGCATTACTTCATAGAAATGTCATAAAATTATCAAATCAATACGATGTTTTTGAAAGTGGCAAACCATTTCTATTAACTAATATAGCCCATGTTTTAATTTATTGTCGTATTAAAGGCACCACCCTGTATAACCTTTTTTTTCTTTTCTTTTTGCGGGAGGCAAAGACTAGTGCTCAGAAATATGGACATCCCATTTCTCTCTGAAGCTGATTGAACAATTCTAAAGATAGTAAACTTATTAATAGTAGTAATAAAACAGTTATATCTCTAAAATCTTATTTAAAAAATTGTACCGTGCGGCGCCCCATTTCCTCCGTGGGTGTCGTAAGAGGCGACTAAGGGATCTCTGAGCTATCAACTGCTCCACTGGGGGTAGTGTTTTTTATAACATTCCACCGGTTCAATGTCCGACTCAAGCAGGTGATTTATCAAAAATCTTTAAAAGCAGTTATATTTATTTTTGAACATGAAAGAATGTTTCCCTTCAGTAAAATTTGGCATCATCAATATTAAGGGTAGTTTTCCTCCAACTAGTTACGGTCTTATTTTTCCATTCTGTATCTATGTATAGAAAAATGAATACCTGTTTCCCTTGAACACGCCATAACTTGAGAACAACTTTACTGATTTCGTTCATCTTTTTTTCTAAGTTTTCTAATACTTTGTTGAAGTTTTTTATGGCAAGAAAAGTTAAGAGAACTGCGCAGAAAATTAGATAATTTTGGAGAAAACTTAACGACTATTTTATCTTCACGCGATTGACAGTTCGCGCGTTTGATGAACGTGAATTTAGCAGACATTCTTTTTTTTAGCATGATATCATTGCCCTCTAGGCTGGGGCGGTACAAAGATGGCTGGCACAGATAGTGTGGTAGTATCATAATACACAGATAGGTAGGAATAAATTCAGTCTAAAAGTTTTCACGCTCCAAAACTTCTTAATCGATTGATCAATCTATCGCAAAGCTATATTTTGAAAAGAGTGACTGACTACACGAGTTTGTTGCCGGAGTCTTCTCAGTAGTACAACTTTTGGAACCGGTGTAAATTCAGACATGACAGACAGATATACAATATGACATTGTGAGACCATTTCTTAAATAGATATACATAATTTGTAATTTTAGACGATTCGAAAGAGGCTCCTAACCTACTTGAAAAAATATATTTTTGATTGATTGATTGATTGATTGCTAAATTTAAATTAAATAAAGCCGCCAAGCTTGGTGTGGCGTAAATAAAATCGAATAAAATACAGATTTAAATTGCCGGCATATATTTTTCTGCACAAGCAAACTAATAATAGTAAAAGAACAAAACACAATAGGTTTTCTATTGTAAGTAACCAACCAAGTATAGTTACTTTTAGCTAGTGACGTATAAATTAACGGTTAAGTTACTCGGTGCTATAATAAACATAATTAATTACACTCCACAGTTGGTTGTGCCGAAGTTTCATATCAGTTATATCAAATTGACTGGCAGCTGGCGGCAGCTCACGCCATTTTTAATAAAGTTTCCGAAACAAACTGACAGATTATGGAGATTTGTGAACATTGAATTTTTATCAGAAACCATTTTTTTGAATACATTAATGATAAGACAGCTCGGCTCATTTACAATCAAATAAGGAATGAGTATGAAAAGTGACATGGGGCGCGAAGAGTCGGATTTGTTTTACAAATTTAAAAAAAAAGTCATATTATTATTAAGATAAGGTAATAATAATCTAGCCCATTCGTTAATGATATTCTATACAAATAAAAATCAATGTTTGTTTGTTTGTTTGTTCTCAAAGTGTTCCGAAACCTTTGATCAGATTGTGATGAAACTTTGGTTGGGTGTTCTGGGGACCTGGACGCCCTCGAAAGTTCCTTGATTATAAAATCAACAGTTTTCTCTGGTCTGGTCTGTATATAAATATTTGAAAAATACAGTAAATGCAATGAGTTCCTTCAAAAGAGCACTGCTCTGCTAAAAGTTATACCAAATTTTGTAACTACAAACATTGTATTACTACACGAGTTTGTTGCCGGAGTCTTTTCTCGGTAGTTCAACTCTTGGAACCGGTGTAAATTCAGACATGACAGACAGACAATATGACATTGTTAGTTAATACATTTTTCATCCCCCCATCTCGGAAAGAGTATTTTTGTAATAGTTATAAAAATGTGTTTTGTTAAAAAAACATTGAATTTGAAATTGAATTTAGAGGCGTGAAAGGGCCGGCAAAATGCAGAACCGCTTACCACCAGGTGGGCCGTCAGCTTGTTTGTCATCAAGTTGTATAAAAAAAAAACAATGTTTTACCGCCTGAGGTTATCGCAAATATACAATTATCACTTATCTGCGACTGTGTTCAGGTGACACTGTTTTGCGTATTGGCATATCTTACCACCCTCATCAGGTTGTGTGCACTCATTTGCCGTGCTTTATAAGAATTTGTGATAACGGTTTACGGGGGGTTTACGCCGCGCGGTTTATCAAGTCGAAAATAATGGAAATGAGCAAACCGAATCTGATTAGACTTTACATACATAAGCAAGCAAGAGGATTTTTCGATAAGTCTAATAATAAAGAATGTATTGGCGATTTTTGGTTTGTCATACAAACCAAAAAACCTAACAAAAGCTCTTACTCAATTATTATTAGACTTTTCTAAATATCCACTTACAACTAATTAGACTAGCCTCACTTGCTTATGCAGGAAAGGCTTATTCAATTCGGTATATTCGCTGCGCCTAATTTTACAGCCATAATATTTAATACATAAATTAATGGATTGTTACCGTAATAAGTCACGTAAACCGAGCCTACGTCCAACCAGATATCGGGAGTTGTTTCGAAAACACATTTAGAGTAATATTTGTAATTATAGCCGTTTAAAGATAAAAAGGGGTTTGCCCCGGGGACGTTTGAATAAAGCTATGAGAGCCGCTAAAGTGACGGAGGCTCGGCGAGGGACCGACCGCGTCCCGGACAACGGCATTTAATATAAACGTTACAATCGGTCTCCACACACGTGTCTTCAACATTTCTTGAAGAAGATTTAAAAGAGGTAGACTTAGCAGTATTATCCGCTTTTTAAATAAACACCCTACCTCGGTATTCCACTCAAGATTTCACACGTCTAATGGGAATGTTCCTCTGTCCCCCTGCTCTATCCCTCGAGGAGAAAGGGATGCGAAACCTAAAGCACCGAGATATGTGCTCACCTTATAGCAATATTTAAAATGCTGTTTTTCAAAGTTTTCATATTAACTTAAAAAGATTCCTTTCAGTTTAAAAACAAGATAAACTATTATGCTATCCGCGTTTTCCTCGCTAAGCGTAACTCTGGCTCGCTTGGTTCCCGAAGCATTTGTAGGAATCCTGCATTTGTTGTGAAGTTTTATAAGAATCGCAATACAATTGTTAAGCAGATTCTTTTTCATGAGAACATAAGGCAAAATAAAGTAGGGCTGGCACGCGCTTTATTTGTATAATTTAATTAATTTTCTAGTAATAATGGCGAACAAGTTTATAGTGTACAGATGAACAGCAACGGCTACCAACAACTAATTCTGGGCCCACACCCATCATTACGCCACGTATTGCTGTTGGGCCCCAACACTAGTTGCTACCAGGTGTGATTGTTGTTGTTGTTAGGCCGCATAACTAGTTGTTACCAGGTGTGATTGTTATTGCTGTTGGGCCCCAAAACTAGTTGCTACCAGGTGTGATTGTTGTTGTTGTTAGGCCGCATAACTAGTTGTTACCAGGTGTGATTGTTATTGCTGTTGGGCCCCAAAACTAGTTGCTACCAGGTGTGATTGTTGTTGTTGTTAGGCCGCATAACTAGTTGTTACCAGGTGTGATTGTTATTGCTGTTGGGCCCCAAAACTAGTTGCTACCAGGTGTGATTGTCATTGCTGTTGGGCCTCAAAACTTGTTGCTACCAGGTGTGACTGTTATTGCTGCTCAAAACTAGTTGCTACTGGGTGTGATTGTTATTGCGGTTGGGCCCCAAAACTAGTTGCTACCAGGTGTGATTGTTATTGCTGTTGGGCCCCAAAACTAGTTGCTACCAGGTGTGATTGTCATTGCTGTTGGGCCTCAAAACTTGTTGCTACCAGGTGTGACTGTTATTGCTGCTCAAAACTAGTTGCTACTGGGTGTTTTTTTTTTTTTTTTTTTTATACAACTAGATGACAAACAAGCTGACGGCCCACCTGGTGGTAAGCGGTTACCGCCGCCTATAGACACCTGCAATAACAAGGAAAGCACTTGATATTGCAGGTGCGTTGTCATCCTGAGGCCTAAGATGAAATGCCGTCCATGCCCAGTAATTACACTGGCTACCTTTCCCTTCAATCCGAAACACAGCGAACTGTTTCACGGCTGAAATAAGAAAGGCGGTGGTACCTACCCAGGCGACCCTACATATGGGTCTACCACCTAGTGAAAAAGGGTGTGATTGTTATTGCGGTTGGGCCCCAAAACTAGTTGCTACCAGGTGTGATTGTCATTGCTGTTGGGCCTCAAAACTAGTTGCTACCAGGTGTGACTGTTCTTGCTGCTCAAAACTAGTTGCTACTGGGTGTGATTGTTATTGCGGTTGGGCCCGAAAATAACAACACCTGCAAGCAACTAGTTTCGTGGCCCAACCGCAACAACAACACCGCCTGCTAGAAATGCTACAAAATTAATCACAATTATTATAAACCGATTTATTCTAAGCCACTCTATTGTTATTTTTAATTTCCATGTCTAATAATAACTAAATAAAAATTTGATATTAATTTTTATTTCTATTTTTTTCAAATAGGTAATAAGAACTGTATTAATCTCCACCACACAAACTCTATTATTAGGAGTTATGGTTTATTTTCGTTTACATATCACAACATTAAATTATAAATAAGTTAATAAGTATGATTAGACACAGAATGTACCAGCCCTAAGCAAGATATTTGAAAATCGCAGGGGAGCGAGCGGCGCGCGCCCAGTGGAGCAATGTATCGGGATCACTGCAAAACTGCGTTAGGGTTGTCGTGTGCTAATAATCTATAAAATACTATTACCATATAATTAAGTTATAAACGAAACTTAAACATTAAAATAATTATGTTCCATTGCGTGTGAAGCAATCGCCGTGAGCAAATGTTAGTTTTTAAAAACAACTGTTTTGAATTAACATACAATTTACTGTGCTAATGCAAAATTTATGTTTATATCTTTCAAAATAAAAAAGTTATAGATTTTCAATCAGTAACTGATTCACAACTGTGCTTGAAAGTTAGACACATAACCAATATATAGGTTCCCACGGTGACAGCCGCCGTCAGTCAGTCTAAGAAACTTCTATATCAGATTCTTAACATTAATATTTGTTTCGATTTCTTTCAACCCTAGGTTGAAAAAGTTGTCACAGTTCTCGGGCCAGCAGCCAGCAGCCAGCAGGCCGGCGCGGCGCGGGCGTTCAAGCGGACACTAACTTATTCACTTTAATTGATTCTCTCTCACGCTCGCACGGCTCAGTGAGTAACAATAATGCAAACTATCTGACACTCACTATCGCCAACATACTTGGAGAAACAATCCTAATATCATAAATTCATCAACGTGTTTGTTGATCTTTGACCTATAAAGGACTTCCGTACGGCTCATATAGGTAGGTACATAATAATATAGTATTGTGATATTACGGATGAGAGTTTAACCTGTCAAGCCACACATTTCAGATTCACCATTAAACAAATTTTAAAACTTATTCAATAAGCTCCAACTTGGTAAGTCGAACTTCCAGAAAGAGGTCAATAGACGGATCCAACTCAGCTGGGCAGTGTTCGGGAAGCTTCGCAGCATATTCTCGGCCCAACTTATAACTACTTACCACAGTGTCTCAAGACGAAATTCTTTATGTTGCGTGTGATGAGTTACGGAACCAAGACGTGGCCGATCACAATGGGCCTCTTATGAAGGATCAATGTCACCCAAAGGGCAATGGAGTGGGCTATGCTCGGGAACTAAGGTCACCGACATAGAATTGCGAGCCTCAAGTGGCAGTGGGAAGACCATCATGCAAAGAGGACTTTTTATATAGAAAGCACAACAAAGGATGTGAAGCGATAAGAAGAGTCCATATGCGAAAACAGCTAGTGCAGTTCAGACACTGCTCTAGCCGCCTCCACCTCTAAAGTGTTTTATCACGCCTCTTTTGAAGGAACCCATGTTATAGGAAGGAGGAAACACATGTCATGGCAAAGAATTCCAAGTTCTGGAAGTACGACAAAGAAACGAGCTACCAAATTTCTTTGTACGTGATGTTGAGGTGGAGACAATGAAATTGATGACTCCGAAGACCGGCACGCGTGCTCTTGAGTAGGAAGGGGGAAGGTGGGATAAGGTCAAATAGCTCCTTAGAGCACTCTCCGTGATATAGCCGATAGAAGGCGCTAAGCGACGCAATGTCTGGACACATTTGCAGAGGCTCAAGGTTGTTCGTGGCGTGACTGACGACCGTTGGGGAGGAAAGGTCCTCGAGTGGCGGCCGCGTACCGGAAGACGCAGCGTTGGTAGACCTTCCACAAGGTGGATCGACGACCTGGTGAGGGTCGCGGGAAGCAGATGGATATGGGCAACGCAGGACCGTTCGATTTAGAGATCTTTGGGGTAGCCTATTTGACGACCGGCTGGTCGAGTGGTCTGTACCCCTTGCTATACGGGCTGCTCGATCAATAGGTCCCGGGTTCAAATCCCGGTAGGGGCAAATATTTGTATGATGAATACGAGCATTTGTTCACGAGTCATGGATGTTTATTTAGTATATTTCTAATATTTATATACATATTATTGTCAATATTTATCCGTTATCTAGAATCCATAACACAAGCACTTCATGATGCTTACTTTGGGCTAGATAATAGGTGTGAGTGTATAAAAAAAAGAAGAAAAAAACAGCCTATGCCCAGCAGTTGGCATCTTTTTATACAACTAGATGACAAACGAGCTGACTGCCCACCTGGTGGTTAGTGGTTACCGCAATTACAAGGAACAAATCACTTGGTATAGCAGGTGCATTGTCATCCTGAGGCTTAAGATGAAATGCCTTCCATGACCAATATTGTCACTGGCTACCTTCAATCTGAAACAAAGAGAACTGTTTCACGGTTCAAATAAGAAAAGCGGTGGCGCCTACCCAGACGACCCTACATACGTGCCTACCATCTAGTAAAACCTAGTCTCTCGGCTGAAATGACGATGATGATGATGATTCAAAAAGCTCAAACACGTGTCTGCTGTAAGATGTCTACGATTCAGTTGAAATTCGTGTACTAAGCGCCAGTGGCGTAGCTTGCTATAAATTTTTGGGGGCCTTATGATAATTACACAAAGTGTCGGGTTTCATGTGGTCTAAATGAGGACCATCGATGAAGGGACTCATGGTTTTTTAAGAAAATATTTAAAGGAGTTTTTGAAGTATGTCTTTTTTGTGAAGTCGAAGTGTAAACGTCGTCGAAGTGAAAACGTCCTAAAATAAGAACATAAATACTTATCATCCAAATAAAAACAAAAGTTTATGTTTTTTCCCTACACAAATTATTAATCCGAATTAAACACTGTATTATTAATCTGGCGGATTTGCCTATTATCGACAAAAAAAACAATTTTCTTGAAAACTAAAATTTTGCAAAACATACATGGGGGTCCTTCGGGTAGCCCATGGGCCCCTCCATCGATGATTTTCTTTTGGATCACATTTTTTTTCTGGAAAGCACGGCCTAATATTTTACGATTTTTCTCTTACACGTTCGGGGCCCCTGTAACCCGGGGGCCCGTATATTGATACGGCTGATACGGCGGTAGCTACGCCCCTGCTAAGCGCGCAATTGCTCCCATGGAGACAATGGCCCTAATTCTGGAAAACACATGCTAAGTTTAAATTTAAGTTCAGTCTATTTCTTTCTTTCAAAACGAATACGAAAGGGATGGCCATCATATAAATTGACATTTAGAAAGGTGCATTTAATTTTCGACCTTATTGAACGTGCTAAAATGCAGTGTTTAGGAGGCACCTCCGTACATGCCGTCTAAAATTGTCTATGGTTTCTATGAAATCTATCTAAATTTAATTGACAGCTCTAAACAGATTCTTGCTATCTTTTTCCTATGACTTATTGCGAGAAAGAGATATACTGTACTTAAAATTAGAATTAAAGTGTGTTCCCAGAATTAGGCCCAATGTTCATAAGTGCAATTGTCCTTTTAATTTCCATGAAATTAACATTAATACCGTCGTAGAAGCTTTTAATTCTTGAATATGAAGAAGACGAAAGATTTATGGGACATTTCCGTTAGTAATAGATCGAACTTAAACTGATTTTGAGAATAATGCCGTTTCAAAAGTGGTATTCTGGTTTGAAAATAATAATTTATTGTTAAATTCAAAGAAAACTAAGTGTATTTTTACTTTACTAAATGTAAGGCAGGTTAGTACACCAGACAGCGTCGGTGGTGTTATGACCCAAACTCCCCATGTGTTTCTCGCAATGTAGGAAGGCCTTTGCCCAGCAGTGGGACGTACGCTAGTGTTGAATATCCTGTATTTCAGTGGGATTTTTCCTTTTTCTTTTGTAAGTTATGTCATATCAAAATATCTTGACATAATATAAAAGTGGCTGCTTTTTATCGAAGAGAAACAGACGCGTAGACTCCTGAAACGGTTGCCAGTTCGATATTTCAATTTCACTCCGAAAAATATAACCTTTGATGAATCACAGTACCTACAAATGATTTGCTTCGTGTTCTGGTAACTGATGTAACAAGTATTATTATGTAGTGTAAGCATACTGAGTAATTTCTCTATAATCAATAACATGGTAACTCATTATCTATAGTTAATCGAGTTCAATATCGATTGTTAAATTAGTTCATAAATGTCATTGTTAGTTACTCGATTGTAGGCATGTGTCAAACGAATGTTCGCGCTCAACTTACATTACTCTTTGATCGCGCTCTTACTCTGTGGTTATAGTTAGTCTGTGTCGAGCAGCCACCAGCCACCTGGCTACAACAGAAAATGTAAGTAACGACCTTTTGTGATATACCTAATAATTATATTATAGTAGTGATATCGGCAATAAATGAATTAAAAATGTGCTTAACGTTTGATTTTACCCTTTCACTTCCGAGTCCTTTACACTGAGATAACCTCATTGTTTGTCATTTGCATATTACGAAGAATTTACCACCATATTTTGGACTGGGAATAAAATGTATATCAAATATTCAATGAATACTCAAAATATTAAGCTCTAATAGGGTAAAACCACAAAATAATGTGAAAAACGTCAAAAGATTCCTGCGAAAGTCCCTCGGGACTCATTTATCGATGTGACCGAAATATGAATCCTAATGGAGTCTGTCTGCTCCTCAATTCATAAATGAGATTATATTTTAAAGTGGGAATTTATGTTTCAGGTAAAACTGTAATAGGAATATTTTCTACTATTTATTTATTCACGTTGCAAAAATTTATGTGCAAACGATTTCATCAACCATTTTAACAAATAGACCTAAGCTGCTATTAATTTCAACTTTGTATTTAACTCATTATTTCTTTTATTTTATATTCACTGAGCATTAGACTAGCTCGGTGGAGTAGTGGTTAGAGCACTCTGCTATCGATCCTGGGATGGGTCAATCAAAGTTTGGTTATCACGAGCTCCTCTGTACTTCGGAAGCCGTTGGTCCCGGTTGTTGCTAAAACCGCTTTAACCCGCCAAGCCGCCAGCGTGGTGGTGTTATGGCCCGATCTCCTCATGTGTTTCTCCCATGTAGGAAGGCCTGTGCCCAGCAGTGGGACGTATATAGGCTGGTGATGATGATGACTATAATAATAAATGAAATTTAATATTGTTTTACCTACTAATATTTTTGGTGCACTCGGTGCTGCCTGCTTTCCACAAAGTGATGTCTCACATATTTATGGGCTGACTGGAAGAGATCTCTTATAGAGATGAGTCCACCCTTGCTGAATTATTTTTTTACATTGTTATTTGTAATTTTAAAGCGCAATAAAGAGTATATTATACAGACTAAAAGAATTAAGCCCTTTTTTCAATCACACTCTCTGTGAAAACCACCAACGTTCTTAAATCGAACTAACCAATCAGGGTGTAGTATTAAGTCTTAGGCCCTTCTTACATGACGCCACTTACAGACGACTAGTACCCTACGCGAGTCTCGAAGATGGGTCGCCGAGGAGTATCTCATATACATTTGTATAGCGGTCCGCACACTACGCCACCGGTATCCTACGCGTCGTTGTAGGCGAACAAGTATCTTAATGGTACGCGACTGAAGTATCGTCTCTTGCGAATATCGTAATGTAAGAAGGAACTTAGGACTTTACTTTGTAACAAATAAATAAAATATACTTCCACTGATCCCCACATAAGTTAGGCGGCAATATTCCTCGCGGTACGGAGTTGGTGAATGAGCCTCATTGGCGGCGCCTACGATTGCGGATGTCTCCTGATTGCATCCCTCGGGCGATTGCTCTGTTACGTGATCGCGATTGAAGTCATCGAACAAGGATTATTGATATGGAAACTTATTCAAGATATTAGTAGTCGAAAGATAATAAAACGAAATACAGGGTGGTGCCGTCATTACGACAATAAATTGAAACGTGGAGTATATTAGTTCATCATAGTAATGATTTGCCACTTTCAGAAAACGTGCAAAATACCAATAGACCAGTGAAATACCTAAAAAGGAATAATACTGCTACGAGTAATAACTTTTCTATGAGTTTTAGGTACCTACCCTTTTCGTTCAGGAAAGGTGAATTTTTTTTTTAAGAAATTCAATGTGTGGTCGCCGTTCCCCAATTTATAAGACTTAAGACTTGGGTAAATCAGAGTTCTTATGATAATCACGTAACTAATTGACCAACACTTCATGCTAAGAAATTAATTAATTTTTAAGAGCTTTCAGGTTCAGGTAATGCTAACAAAAACTAATTAACGTAAACATAATGCAAACCTGCGTAATGAGTGTCAATTATATATCCACTTGGCTGGTTA
Organism: Nymphula nitidulata; assembly: GCA_947347705.1. Lineage (NCBI taxonomy): Eukaryota > Metazoa > Arthropoda > Insecta > Lepidoptera > Crambidae > Nymphula > Nymphula nitidulata. The sequence continues at coordinate 18,310,862 of OX374636.1, forward strand.
ATAAACTGTACAAATAAAAAAATCATTCAAACATGTCTCTAACCTTTAAACGTGTTGGATAAAAAACTTTTTAGGGAAACGTCACAATGCAATTGTGTTCAATTAACAAAAGCACTATATGTAAGAAGGTCCGGCTTTTATCCCAATTGACGTCGTGTACTTGGGACAAACTGGGAACGTTGCCCAAAGGGCACAAGATCACACCTGTGACACGATCCACAAAAGATAATGTGAAGCCATTCATAGTCAATGTGACATGTTTACCTACGACTTACTAATTCGACAATGACAAACATTAGATAAGTAGGTACTTACTAATAATCTAATGAATTTAGAAAGGTTAGAATTTAATTTCTATGTAATTAATCATTAAAAAAACTTATCTTTAGAACACTAACCTAATATTTACAAACATGACATTAATAAAAAACAAAATGATAAATAAAAAACACCACCTAAATCTTGGGAAACAGGAAGAGTACAAATAAGGCTGATCGCATTACCTCGCTGAATTGCGAGGCTTACATCTTTGTGCGAAATAAGTTAGCCTTATTGTCACTTAAGGTTTCACATAGACGATCTGCAATGTCCCTAAATAGGCGGTGTGCTCCTGGACCCTAAGGTCCTAAAGTCTCAACTTCAAACAGTTCAAATACGTAATCTAATAACACCAACAAATAATATTTACGCCGTTTGAGGGATTCAGCAGAAGCAGCAGCCGATCCTGGTGTCGATGAGGTGTTTGAAAGATGGGACATGGCTAAGGTGTCGACACAAGTAGCGTCCCACACCAAAGGCTTACCCATCTTCCAAGTCACAAGAGTCATTCCGTCAGGCCTCTTCCCATCATCGCGCGCTAAGCCGTTAGTCACTGTCTTGATATCATCGATAACCCAGTCTGGATATTCCAATATCGCTTATGCTATGGTTAAATACTTTTCGGCATTGCATTTGGTTTTATCAGCCAATCGATCTGAGAGATAGACCGTGCGTGATAGTGAGACGCGTCAAAGTCTTTTAGGGTTGTGGGCATGCCCATTATGCCCACAACGGTGGATCCGCGCTTGTGTTATGGCCCATAATCCTATTTATTTCTCCCATGGAAGGTATGTGCCCAGCGTGGGAGGTTTATAATCTACTGACGATGTTATCTGTAAGGTGTAAGTGCTATCAAAGTAAAGCACTCTTTCGAGAGGAAATATAACCACTGTCTTCTCATTAAACGTCAGCTCAACTCTATAGTACCTAAACCATATATATTATCTCTAATCTATGGTACCTATCTTTATTATAATATATAAATTCATCCTCATCATTTCTATTTTCTGCCCCATTGACGGAGTACATTGCTATGCGTATGATAGGTACGAACAGGTACGAAGACGCCCACTAATATCTTTCGGTCTATAATTAGGTACTATCCAAGCAGTAAATTTTCTATAAAAATATTTATTAACCTTAGAAAAGCCACGTCTTGTATGGTGTACCTAGGTACCTAGGACCTACCTAACTACGAGTTTTTTTCTGCTTTTAGCACATTATTATGTTTCATTTCAATAAAGCCTATATACGTCCCACTGATGGGCACAGGCCTTCCTACATGGGAGAAACATATGAGGAGATTGGGCCATAACATCACACTGGCCCAATGCAGGTTCGTGGGTTAAAGCGGTTTCAGTAACAACCGAGACCAACGGCTTAACGTGCCTTCCGAAGCATGGAAGAGCTCGAGATTATAAATTTAATTGACCCATCCCGGGACCGACCATGGCGAAAGTTGCTTTGTTTTTGTAATCGAAACCAGAGCACTCAAACCACTGCGCCACCGAGCTCCTCAAGCAGAGTTATTTAGCTGTTATATCTTCTGTGAGGCTTAGGCGATACCCCACTCCAGTCCATTGTAAAAGGTCGCAGAATGGCATCCCGCCCCAGAGAATGTCTTTTGTCATAATCTAGATACATTTTATATTAAAGTATTATTGGATTTTATATCAACGATTCCATTGCCATCTTTCCAGGCAGATAGGACTAGCTTTGAGTCAGAATTACAGTAAAAATATAGGTAGCACCACATAATCCATTAATGTTTGAAAATCTGAGTTGCTAATTATGTGCAGTTATGAGTAAAATATACATAAAAAGTCAAAGCGGTGTGCGGTGGCGTCCTTAATATGGGGGATGAGCCGCTCGCCGGCCGGCTTTTGGATCACGATTGGACCGAACGTACAGGGTAAAGCTTAGGCTAGGTACACAGCGGCGCGGATAAAGAAATATTAAGGCGATATTAGAGCATGATAGCTAGCTTTCTTGTTTTTAATCCCCGACGAAAAAAGAGGGGTGTTATCAGTTTGACGTGTCTGTCTGTGTATCTGTCTGTGGCTTCGTAGCTCCTAAACGAATGAATCAATTTTGATTCGGTTTTTCTGTTTGAAAACTGGCGTGATCAGAATGGTTCTTACCTATAATGTATGAAGATCAGTTCAGGCGTTTGATGACCATCAGCTCATTTCCCACTTGACAAAAGGGTTTTACTAACTCTTAAAGATTCGATTGAATTGAAATATGGTTTACTGTTACTTCGGTGGCATTTCACATACACACTCACTCTCTCACACACAGAAACACACAAAATAAGTGCTTAATGGATGTTTTAGTTCTGTACTGTTGTTCTGATCCTTTCAAAGTATATTAGGTATTATAGATCAATGTTCTTACAAAAAGAATTGGAACCCTCGTGACGATTATCACCTCACTTAAGACTTCTAGAAAAGTGGGGGTGGCTGTAAATCAGCGTTGCACAGGAATTCTCTTCCTGGACAACATAGGCTGAGGCCTCTTCCAGTTGCTCTCTTATTCATATTTCAATGTCAGACTGTTGTATTCTTTAAACTTTTCTGCGCGCTTATCTTTAGGCGCGGTCGGCGAGCGGCGCGGCGACGGGGCGGTCGGCTAGCAGGGGGGGTAGGGTATTACACTTCACAATCCGAATAACAGCTCTGACTTCTGCGATAACTTTATGAATTTCTTCAGGTGTTTCTGTTTTTGCGTGATCACGAATACAGTGGGCAGACTCAATACTCAATATATTTATAGCACTCCATAATGTATAGTAGGTGTTACATTGTTATATTTGGATCATTATGGACCCTGTCGGGCAGGACAACTTAGGCGAGAGAACACTTATTTATATGATATTAGACATTATTATTTTTTTATAGTTATAATTTCAAAATTATATTATAATTGTATAATTTATAATTTTTAAGAGAGGTAGGGCATAGCGTTAATTCGCTCGAACTGGAGCAGCCCGACTGGTGAAATACCTCCACCTTACAGAAGTTCGCAGCCAAATGACGCTGCTTTTGTAGTGTCGTGTTCCTGCGGTGAGTAAGGTTGCCAGAGCTCCTCAAGGAGTCCCCATATTGGCAGCTGGTGGACCCGTGGTGCTTTAAGCACTGCCATTTACTTGTGTGGGCGCATCCTGTTGGCGCGGCGGTCAGGGAGACCCAGTGAAACGGCTGTCCGCTGGCCGCCCGCAGGCTGAACGGGTTCCCGAACCCAGGGATTACCTAATCTCCGCCCTGGGAGGCTGAACCGCCAGTCTGTGAAAAATCCCTGTGGTAGTTGCCGTGCCGGAGAAGGAGACCGGAGTGGACCCGGCTTCTGCCACAGGTGGGGACTGGGGGCCCTTCCGCCCGCCGCGCCAGCAGGCTGCAATTCCTGCACAGTACCTTGGCGGGATGTGACTGCATATTTGTCTATCATGCTGCCAATACAGAGACTCCTTCCAAAAACCCTTTTCATCGTCAAAATATGGCCAAAAAAAGTAGAAAGAGAAACGTTTTTTCAGCGGCTTCCCTATCCACATTGAAAGTGGATTTTTGCAACATCAGGGGACTTCACAGTAACATCAACGCAGTCCACCAACACCTTGAGACTGCGCAGCCGACCCTACTTTTCCTAACGGAGACCCAAATCTCCTGCCCGGACGACTCATCGTACTTACTATACCCCGGGTACAAGTTCGAGCACAAATTTGTGCGTCGTGCCGGGGTATGCATGTACGTCCGGGAGGATGTTTGCTGTCGCCGTCTTCATGGCCTAGAAGACAGGGACCTGTCGATTTTGTGGGTTCGCATCGATCACGGCGGCCACACCCGCATCTACGCGTGCCTTTACAGGTCCCATAGCGGTGACTCAGACACGACTCGACTCTTTGAGCACCTGCAATCGACGACCGACAAAGTTTTCGAGCAGTACCCTACCGCGGAGTTAGTGATATTAGGAGATTTCAATGCGCACCATGTCGAGTGGCTCAGTTCTCGGTCCACTGACTACGCGGGAAGGTCTGCTCACGAATTCGCCCTGGCCTATGGATTCTCGCAACTGGTTAATTCTCCTACGAGAATACCAGATATTGAGAGCCATACGAGCTCTTTACTGGACCTTCTGCTGACTACGCGTCCGGACGGATATACCATCTCAGTGGATGCGCCTCTAGGCTCATCAGACCACTGCCTCGTCCGGACCCAAGTGCACAGTGCGCAGCCTGATGCTCCCCGGCCAGCTGGGTGGCGTCGAGTGTGGCATTACAAGTCAGCAGACTGGGATGGGTTGCGTGAGTTTTACGCATCGTACCCGTGGAAGCAGCTCTGATTCACATCAGATAATCCTGACACCTGTGCGGCTGCAGTCTCTGAGACGATACTGGCGGGTATGGAATGTTACATTCCTAACCTGCTAGTGGCCGCAGGCGTTAAGAGGCGACCGTGGTTTAATAGGCCATGCAGGGAAGCTCGCGAAAGCAAGCAGGCTGCGTTTGAGGCTTGGACCACGGCCCAAACCAATCAGGATCCCAACATCTCTGACGTGAAGCGGAAGTTAAACGCTGCTTCGAGGTCCTGTAAAAGAGTGATTGCCAGAGCGAAATTCGATTTTGTCGGCAGGATTGGCGATCAACTTGCAAGACACCCCTCCGGGAGTCGCGCTTTCTGGTCGCTCGCCAAAGCTGCCGAGGGAAACTTTTGTAGGTCGTCCTTGCCACCACTACGTAAGCTTGATGGAAACTTGGCCCACAGCGCTAAAGAGAAAGCCGATTTACTGGGTGCTCTCTTTGCCTCGAACTCGACTTTGAATGACGGAGGTGCTGTACCACCTACCATCCCTTGGTGCGGCAACTCTATGCCGGAGATCTCTATTACGCAACGGGAGGTACGGCGTGAGTTGTTATCTCTGGATATTCATAAGTCGAGCGGGCCAGACGGCATACCGGCAGTGGTGCTTAAGCAGTGTGCTCCTGAGTTGTGTCTTGTTCTGACGCGTCTTTTCGCGCTTTCATACTCCACCAGGCAAGTTCCATCTTCATGGAAGACTGCCCATGTGCACCCGGTGCCCAAAAAGGGCGATAGATCAGACCCATCGAATTACAGGCCAATCGCTATAACCTCCCTTCTCTCAAAGGTGATGGAGCGCGTTTTAAATACGCAACTCCTCAGGTACCTAGAGGATCACGACCTTATCAGCGACCGTCAATACGGTTTTCGCCACAGTCGCTCGACGGGTGATCTTCTAGTGTATCTCACGCACCGTTGGTCTCTTGCCATTGAGAGTCATGGTGAGGCATTGGCAGTTAGCCTAGATGTAGCGAAGGCGTTCGATCGGGTCTGGCACAGGGGTCTTCTTTCGAAGTTACCATCTTATGGGCTGCCTGAGGGGTTGTGCAAATGGGTCGCTAGCTTTTTGTCCAGCAGATGCATAAGAGCCGTCGTTGACGGCAGTTGCTCGGATAGCATGGACATTAACGCTGGCGTCCCGCAAGGCTCGGTGCTGTCTCCAACATTGTTCCTGCTGCATATCAATGATATGTTGTCTATTGACGGACTGCATTGTTATGCAGATGACAGTACTGGCGACGCTTACTATACGAGTCGTGCTAATACCCCTCGGTCTACAGTGGAGGAAAGTCGCGGTCGGCTTGTGTCTGAAATCGAGAGGTCTCTAATCAGAGTCTCCGATTGGGGACGACTAAACTTAGTCCAATTCAACCCCACTAAGACACAAGTCTGCGCGTTCACCGCTAAAAAAACCCCATTCGCTGTAGCTCCACAATTCCTCGACACGCCGCTCTCCATCTCTACGAGTATCGGGATCCTTGGTGTTGATATCTCTAGTGACGTGCAGTTCCGCAGTCATTTGGAGGATAAAGTCAAGCTGGCATCCAAGAAGCTTGGTGTGCTCAATAGAGCGCGGCGGTATTTCACTTCGGGGCAAAGACTATTACTGTATAAGTCTCAAATCAGGCCCCATATGGAGTACTGCTGCCATTTATGGGCGGGAGCGCCTAGATACCAGCTTGGACCATTTGACGTGCTCCAAAGACGCGCTATGAGAATTGTCGACGATCCTGAGCTCACAAGCGGTATTGAACCATTAAGCCTACGGAGAGATTTTGCCTCCTTGTGTGTGTTCTACCGTTTGTATAATGGGGCGTGTTCTGAGGAATTATTTGACATGATGCCCACGGCTTCTTTTTATCATCGCACCGCTCGCCACCGGCAGGGAGTTCATCCTCACAAATTGGAACCAAAGTGGTCACGTACTGTACGGTTTCAGAGAAACTTTCTCCCGCGTACGCTCAAGTTGTGGAATGAGCTCCCTGCAGAGGTTTTCTCGAATGAGTACAGCATGGGGTTCTTCAAAAAAGGTGTGAAAAGGTTTTTACAGGGTCGGCAACGCGCAAGTGATACCTCTGGTGTTGCAAGCGTCCATAGGCTACGGTAACCGCTTACCATCAGGTGGGCCGTATGCTTGATTGCCACCTTAGTGGTATAAAAAAAAAAAAAAAAAAAATTGTTAGAATAATAAAGTTATGTATCAATTGACTTAATGTTGATATCCAATGTTGAACTTAAAAATGTTGGACATAATTTTCTAATTTAGGGCCTGGCCACGAACTCACTTACTGTGACTTATTAGCTGTGATCTTCTGATGATAATAGTTTCTATGTTCAAGCGTATAAGTATCGTTTCACTGACCAGAGTATGTTAACATTGTTGTGTTGGTATACCGACCCGCTGTAAGCTTATGTCGTAGCCGCGTCCGCCCCGCCTCCGAGAGTATTACGGCAAACATAAATACAAAGTTCACTTCAAACAGGGCGGGAACTCTTTCATGAAGTAGCCATCATAATTACATTTAAAGTTGTTATTGAAAAGTGTATATTGAAAGTACGCCATAGGTAGGGGGCCGAATAGGCTACTGGGTCATACGAAACCCTTACACTTGTGGCAGAGTAGAACTGCCTCTTCCAAATTAAAAAATATTGCAATGTATGGTAACTAGAAACTTTCACTTTAGGTACTTTACCTACAGATACACATTATTTTATGAAATAGTTTTTTTAAACATTATATTTTAATTATTTATAAAATAATTGTGATGTATAAAATAATCACAATTATTTCATGAGATAATTTGTATAATGTTTTTAGTTTAATATATGCGACTAACATAACGCATTATAACCCTCGGTCACCCTCGGTAGACTAGTGGTCAGAGCTGTAACCCATGATTGTGTAAGATTACGGGTACGGTTCCCAACCCAAGAAATAAGTTTCTTCTACCTAAATATCTTTCTGAATATCTTACAAGGATGAATTAATATATTAAAAATAAAATTAAGAATACTTTAGTGAAACGTCATACAGTGATAATAATATTTTCTCCACTCGGGTTTTAATCAACTTGTATTGGGCAAGCGTAGTGGTGTTATGGCCCAAACTCCTCATATGTTTCTCTCATGTATAGGAAAGCGTGTGCCCAACAGTGGGACGTAGACACTTCAGACCCACCGTACACCTGGCCAGATAGGCTGCTGATAATGAATGTCTTACAGGGCATCTCAGACACAAATACTTTTTGTAGTGATAGCAACTTGTTAACGGGGCTATTACCTAATAGGTATGCTTGTATGCCACGTACCCTTGTGTTATATAAAATGCCACAGACGCTCATTTATCTAAGCGAGAACTGTTACTATGTTTGTTCTTGGCTCTTTCAATTTATCGTCTTCAACAACAAGAAATTAGTAACAATACTGAGAAGATCACTATTACCACAGAAGACAGAATAATACTTTATTCCGTGCTATTACCTATCTAAGTACCTACTAGTACTCTTAATTTATTGTAAACAAATGTTTAATATAATTATATAGGTACTTACTAGGTGGTAGACCCATATGTAGGGTCGCCTGGGTAGGTACCACCGCCTTTCTTATTTCAGCCGTGAAACAGTTCGCTGTGTTTTGGATTGAGGGAAAGATAGCCAGTGTAATTAGGCATGGACGGCATTTCATCTTAGGCCTCAGGATGACAACGCACCTGCAATATCAAGTGCTTTTCCTTGTTATTGCAGGTGTCTATAGGCGCCGGTAACCGCTTACCACCAGGTGGGCCGTCAGCTTGTTACTACTTGCTACTTTCTAAAATTCTTAATTTTTCATTTTAACATTATTATAAATGTTTGAAAAATGACTTAGTAAATCTAAACTAGAAAAATTTTACGTCCTGAGGCGGGAATCGAACCCGCGATCTTTCGCAATCCGGGCGACTGCTCTAACCATCTGAGCTACCAAGGACTTGGGATAACCCTCTCTATATGTTCTTACGAGTATGTTGATAAATCGGATATACTTATAAAACCCTGGACGTCATATCCGCACATTCGACAATTGACTACATAATTATGTCAGTTTTTTGTGCTTTATCAGCAGAGACGCGCACTGCTGTGCTTAGGCCTACCCAAAGGATCTCCAAAATGATCGGTCTGCCCTCATCCATCGGCTTCCCGCGACCCTCTTTAGGCAAATTAAAGCATTATGGTGTATCAATAAACTCATTAAAACTTATTGAATCCTATTTGACCAATAGAATTCAAAAAGTTGTTATAAACAAAACTGAGTCTTCTGGTGTGCCTGTGCATATGGGCGTGCCTCAGGGTTCGATATTAGGACCATTGCTTTTTTAATTTATATCAACGACCTCCCTTACTTTTCAAAAAAATTGTGAGATGGTATTGTTTGCAGACGACACCTCTCTAATTTTTAAAATAGACCGAACTAAAACTGACTTTGAGGATGTAAATAATGCCATTTCAAAAGTGCTATCCTGGTTTGAAAATAATAATTTATTGTTAAATTCAAAGAAAACAAAGTGTATTAAATTTACTTTACCAAATGTAAGGCAGGTTAGTACTCATGTTGAAATCAATGAAGAAACTATTGAATGTGTTGACTCTACAGTATTTTTGGGAATTAAGTTAGATTCTCGTTTACAATGGATCATATCTCGTCCCTATCTAAAAGACTTAGTTCAGCTGCTTATGCTGTTAAAAAAATTAGGTCTTTGTGTGATGTTGAAACAGCAAGACTTGTTTACTTTGGTTACTTCCACAGTGTTATGTCATATGGCTTGTTATTGAGGGGCACAGCAGCCGACATTGAAGATATTTTTATTTTACAAAAAAGGGCTGTGCGTGCTATTTACAGACTCAAGCCACGTGATACACTGAGGGACTTATTTAAAGAAATTAATATTTTGACCGTTGCTTCTCAATATATATATGAGAACATAATTTATGTTCACAAATATAAACATACCTTTTCAAAACATAGTGGTATTCATTACTTAAACACTAGATATAAAAATAAACTTGCTGTTCCAAGTTTTAGACTTCACAAGACAAGTCGCTCATTCATGGGGAAATGTATACACATTTATAACAAAGTCCCAACAAATGTAACTGAACTGCCTTTTCACAAACTTAAGTTATATGTGAAACAAACTTTAATGAAAAAAGGCTACTATAAGGTCCAAGAATATTTAGATGATAAGAGTGCATGGACACATTAAAATTTCAAATGTTTTATATGTTTATTTACGAGTATTGTGACTATTAACCTCTGTAACCTATACTGTGATTGTGCACTGTCAGATAGCCTGAAAATAACGATATTATTTTTGACATTGGGTACCTTTCTTGGTACGTTGACTTACCTTCTCTTCTAATTTTCATTTTTTTTTCGCTGGGCGGCATTGCACTGCTAAAGGTTAGATTTTTGCAACTACAAACATTGTAATTTAATATATGAAAAGAGTGACTACACGAGTTTGTTGCCGGAATCTTCTCGGTAGTTCAACTTTTGGAACCAGTGTAAATTCAGACATGACAGACGGAGAGACTTGACGTTGTTAGTTAATATATTTTTTGTAATAGTTATAAGAATGTGTTTTTTGACGATTTAAAAGTGCTTCTTTGTGGCCTATTTAAATAAAATATTTTTTCTTTTCTTTCTTTCTTCCTCACCAGATGGTCGGTCCACCTAGTGGGAGGCCTACCAACGCTGCGTCTCCCGGTACGCGGCCGCCACTCGAGGACCTTTCCGCCCCAACGGGCATCAGTCCTCCTTGCAATGTGGCCTGCCCTGCCACTTGAGACTCGCAATTCTTTGGGCTACGTCAGCGACCTTAGTTCTCCTGCGGATTTCATCATTTCTACTTCGATCACACAGAGAAACACCAAGCAAGCTGTCTCTATTGCTCCATTTTTGAGCTTACTGAGGGTTAATTGATTGTGAAGATTGGGAGCCGCTGCTGCTGGTTTCATCAATGAGTTAAAAAATAATAAACGCCATTAATTTCTTATCGTTTAATTAACTATTATGTCTAAATTATTATAGTATTTACAAAGTATAACTATCAATCTATAAATTAGTGGTAAAATTAAAAAACTGTACCACGCCACGCACCCAGCGCGGGCGCCTGTGAATAAATTAGGGGAAACTAAATTATTATTATAGCAGGATGAAATTAAATTACGTACTCTGACTTAGATGAAATCCACTTTATTTAACAAAACAAAACAAAGTAGGTAAATTGAGCAAAAATAATATGTCTCATAAAACATTACCTACACAAATATAATAGTTGATTTCCCTCCAACTTATTCAGGGCTCTCACATAACGTAATATTATTTTACACGCGTCCACACAAGTCATGGAATCATTCAATTCATCTAATCATTGACAACGAAAATTTATATCATTCTCATACAACCCAGAGCCTAAACTTCAAGCATTTTAACTATCTGTATTGAACAATACAGAAAAGTTATAGGTACAGACGACAGCACATTGCACTACGAAAGCCGCCTCTATTACGAACGGTGTAAGGGCGCGGTCTCAAGATCAAACTGTTGATGTGCTGTCGATTGTACATAAGGTATGAATGTTACTAGTAGGTAGTCAGACTCATCTGAGCTCTCAGAGTGAACAAAAACGTCTGCAGTGTTACTGAAAAGTAATTCTAACTGATGAAACGGTTTTCAAATGTTATTTTTTCGATACCCGACCGTTTTCTGCGCTTTTAAATACCGATGCCGTACCCGAATATTTACATATCAAATAATCCATAACAGAAAGGATCCCTAACTAGATTGGATACCTGTATTTTAAATCGGTTTCACAAGTAACGTTGCCAGGTTGTGCGATCGCTGTCCAATTAAATACAGATACCCTAATTTCTAAGATTAGGAGTTTAGATACCTATATAAGTCATGTGTTACCGCTACCGTATATTTTAGATATCTTTATGATTCACTGAGTTTGGATACCGTTAATAATGATACCCAAATTTCGTACTACCGGTTTTTCAATCCTTGGTTCCAATAAAGCAATGATAGAATAGTATGTTGTTTGAAGCAACACTGAACCTCTTAACAAGCGAAAAGCAATTGTAACGCTAAGTAATACGGTTGCTTTTCTAACACCATTATTATTTTTGATCACTATGCTAGCTCAAATAATTGCGATACCGACTGTACATTCTTCTAAGTCAATAGAGTTACGTACTATGATCAACACAGTTAACATAGCATCTTTTCTAATCCGAGTTCAAAAAAGGCGAAGGTTTTTTTTAAAACTTCATTATTAGTGTTATGCTTAGTGAAAACAAGCACAAAAGCCCTAGCGCGAGTTTAGAAATTTGTGAAACGTTACTATCGCGTCTGCGTTCAGCTGTTAAACCATATCAAATCGACAGCAGCGCTTCTATGGAGACGTTTAAGCGGTAGTTACGTTTTACGTAGAACTCACACGTGAAGCACCGTGCAGTAAACCAGAGGGTGATCGGCTACCTAATAGCACAATTACACAACGTTGATAAAATATACAGAATTACTTTATCACATCATAATAGATAGATTATGTTACAGTATACAAACATTTGTGAGTACCTTAATATGTTGTGATAACTTTTCAACCCCGCCTTTACTATTTCTGTGTGAAGGTAGCCAGTGTCTTTGCCTGTGTTCCAGGTTCTGACATTAAATGGGACAATCCACATTTAATGCCCTCCAATTCTGCTATTGTATTTTGATCAGAAACACTTTGGTTACATCATTTTTGTATTCTGCTAACTCAGTGCAATCAAAACGTAGCCGAAACGCATCATTTTGGTCTTCTACTAACAAAGACAAAACGCAAATCATTCGGTTCAATCATTGTTTTGTATACTGAAAAATATTTAAATACAAAACTCAGCAAACTGTTTCACGGCCGAAATAGGAAAGGCAGTGGAACCAACCCAGACAACCCCACATACAAGCCTATCAGTCCTATCACCCAGTAATGTATCATACAACAATTTATTGCCCTCTACAGTATATGTTGAAGCTTCGATGTGTGACCAACTATCACGAGCCCATCACCCTGTGATCATCCAGCCGTGGCCCAAGTGATATCAACAACTATAAAAATACATTGTGTCAAGTCAAGCTCGCAGTTTCATAGCAAAAATAGTTTCACTCGTTGAGGCTTATTCCTTATTAAAGACATCATTACATACATAGACCACGACGAATTTAATGACCTACTTTTATAGTTTGAAACATTGTTTGTGTATAGCTAGCAAGCTAAAGGCAATTATATTATTATTTTTGTACAGTCAATAAATTCGCCGCGACATTATACAATTGTAAAACTAGTTTATACTAGAGACTATTGTGAGGCAATGTGTGTCAATTACAGGCAAATCAGTCCTATTTCATTGGACAATTGAATTATACAAACCACACATCATAATCAACACTTAAACTCATTATATATGTGCTAAGACCTTAATATCAGTGTGAACAGTCACGAGCCATAGTATGTAGCTAGTTTTTATATTTCAGCATTCTTATTACTTTGCAATAAGGGTGCCTTTGAAATACTACCAGTCTAAAGTGAGTACATATTGTTGCTCGTGCCTGTAGTTTTACAGGCCGTTATCATCACAAGTGTTCATATTTATTTATATTGTCTTATTCGGTGCAGGAAATGACACATTATTCTTTTGTTTTACAAAAAAAAATAGTCAACTGTGTAATAGGCTTAACCAGGACTTTTACCTACTAGCCTCTAGTGACTGGTTTCATGCAATAATATTGTAAATAAATTCATATTTTTTCTACGATAATAAAATAATGAATTGTAGATAATTGTTACAATCACAAGTAGATCCTGCTCATTATAAAATTAAATGTGAACAAAATAATCAAAAATTATTTTATTTTTGGTTTGTAGTAACTAAAATACATACTACCCTATTCTAACTAACAAAAATACTAACTGCACATAAAAAACATCTCATTAAAAGAAACATTTGTTGTGCAATCAGTAATTTTGGATTATTTAAGTATTTTTCAAAATTTTACACCCGTTAAAGTACAGTTATGCAATATCTTTTTGACCAAATAAGTTGCAAAAACAAAACATTATGCTGTATTTATTACTTGCTATACAAATGAATTTTTCATGTAGGTGAGTATGCTCAATCCAGTACTAGGGAATAGTTAAAACTGCTGCTGTCTTTGGGCAAATTTTATAATTTTTTTGATGAGAACTAAAAACTTCAAAAAACTAATTTTGAGCTGGAAACTGTATTAATGAACTTACTGATAAATTACCAAAAAAAAAAACAATTTGGGAAACAGTTTCATATAAATGAAACATGGATCCCAATTCATGAAAATGCAACTCGCTCATTGTTCTTACACTGTATTGTCACTTCTTCTTGCACTATCACTACTGAACAATCGGACACTTACTAACATATTTTTGTGAAAAAATAAACATTGTTAACCATTTATTATAATTTTAATTAACAGTCCTATGTTTTGCATGTATTTAAATGTATCGTCACAAACAAAAACATGTATCTACTGGTTGGGTACATGTTATTGTTTGTGACTGTATGTCTATGTCACAGCCATATCATATAACACACTGTATTACAATCTGCTCAGGTAGTTTGTCTAGTACTGATGGGTTTCTGTGTGATTAATAGGAAATCGTAAAATAAAAAAATAGGTTGAACATTTTTCATTGTCACTTAAACTGAAATCATTTTGGTTACAAGCTGTTATACAGGGTGGTGCCGTCAATACGACAATAAATTAAAACATGGGCTACATTAGTTCATAGAAATGGTTTAACACTTTCAAAGACATTCTATTCATTTAATAATTTCATGACATTTTGCAGACAATAAAAAAGTATCTAAACTAGAGAATCGAACCCGCGACCTTTCGCAATCCGGGCGACAGCTCTGAAGATCGTGGGTTCGATTCCCGCGTCAGGACGTAATATTTTTCTAGTTTAGATACATTTTTATTAGTAAATAATATATCAAACATTTTTAATATGTTAAAATCAAAATTAAGAATAATGCTGCCAATGTTATATTATTATTCCACACAAATGTCATGAAATTATCAAATAAATAAGATGTTTCCGAAAGCGGCAAACCATTTCCCTGAACTAATAGCCCATGTTTCAATTTATTGTCATATAATTGGCGGCACCACCTTGTATAAAAAATAACAACTTACCTCTGCAACAAAAGTTCTGCCTATTCAGATTGCAATACGGTGTCTTCCACGATATAGCTACACTACTTTTATCACTGTCACTGCACAAATTCACTGGGCATTTTCGTAGTTTCACTATCACACATATTCACATAGCGACATTGAAGTTCACTAGGTATTTTGGTAGTTTGACTATGACACACATGACATGGTAGAGGTGGTCACTCGTAGTAGGCACAGGTGAGGATGTAGATGCAGCGGTGTCGGCGCATGGCGAGTCGGCCCAAGTACTTGGTGAAGGCGGCGGCGCCCGCGTCGCAGTACACCAGGCTGAGCGCGTTGTCCACGGGCGGCACGGTCACCTACATATACATTATGTTTATTAATGCACACTAGTGTTGCAATAGTATAAAATATCGATAGTCTATCGATATTATCGTGGCCTTGAAAAACAGTCACAATATCGATAGGAATATCGATAGGACTATCGATAGCCAATAGTTTGCAATACTATTGATGAAACCTAAAACTAACGAACTATTATATAGCTGCAGGAAAACATTCACTCAAATTTTACAGAGTAAAAGCACTAAGCACTGTCTATTATTAATAGTTAAAGTTGACTGGATGACTAGCTATGTCAAATTCTTTCTAAGATAAATACTATTGCTTCTTAGCCAAATATCGATATTACAATACTATCGATAGTTCTTCATACAAAAAGTAACAATAGTATTGATAGAATCGATACTATCGATATTATTGATTAAAAACTATTGATATTATTGATACTATCGATTGTATTTAAATTCAATAGTATCGATACGATAGTTTTAGGTTTCATCAATAGTATTGCAAACTATTGGCTATCGATAGTATCGATAGTATCGATGGTATCAATACTATCGATAGTCCTATCGATATTGTGACTGTTTTTCGAGGTCAACTATCGATAGTCATAATATCGACAGTCTTGCAACGTTAATGCACACCGATTTTATGGCACATAAATGAGAGGATTCCGCTCTTTAATTAACATATTAAAGAGCGGAATCCTCTCAGTACAGGTTTATGAGAACTTAAAGAGAGAATTCCCCCAACAAGTTGTGTTAAAATCTTTCGTGTACAACAAATATGAGTGTATGTTGTATAGTATGTAGGATGAGTACCAGGGCGTCGGGCGCGCTGTCCTCGGGCGCGACGTAGGCGGTGGCGGCGCCGGCCAGCCGCGGCGGCGCGCACACGTACAGCACCGCCTCCAGCCGCGGCTGCTGGTACTGAGCGCGCGGCGGCAGCAGCTGCAACAACAACACACACAAACCTTTATTGCTACCCGCGGCCGCGATGGAGACACCGGCCACCACTGGCTATGTGGGACTCACCATGTGATTTTTTTTTTATTAAAATTACATAGCCTGGATGCAAGTCCTTTGGCCGAATACAATATTTTATACACTGCACTTTTATCATCACTAATAAGTCTGTGACCTAGACGTAAAGAGAACTTTTTCTGTTAATCATTTTCCACATGAACAGATTAGTGAGTTCAGTTCTTTGTTCTTTTTTCATATGATGTCTTCTTACATTACAGCTTGCTTACAGTTTATTTATTGTGCCACAAACATAACGAAATGTGGCTTGGAAAAACGATAAGTTTGAAAGAATTTCTTCAAGGCGGCTGGGAAAACTTATTTTATTGTCTTCTGCAATTTCCTTTAATTCACTCACGAATGTCAGCCATTGAAGTCCAAAGTTAGGGCAGGAGAAGAAAAGATGTTGGAGATCTGCTCTACTTTCTGGACAGTACTCACAGGTCACCATGTGAGATACAATTGGTATACCCACTAAAACTGACAGTTTTCCCTACATCGCTGCGCAGTGGCACGGCTACGTGGGAAACGTTGTATTTTTCCGCTTAGCCACGCTGCAGCCGGCCCTCGAGGCCTACACAGGGTTAGAGTTATCCCGGGAAAACGCACTGGGGGTTGTGGTGTCGACGACGGAGCCCTATTCCATCGCCGACGCCCCCGATTACGGTGGCTGGAGTAGAGCATAGGCTTGCCTTCACCGGCCCATCCGCTTCTTGCGCGGAAGGGTTTTCCTCCCTGGCTCGCTCCGCGGCCTCCTTCTGGCGCATCACATGCTCACAGAAGGAGGCGATCGCATCCCAGGACGTCGCGCTGGAGACCATGGCTTTGATCAGAGTCAGCCAGAGCCAGCGAGAGGTCCATCCCTACTGTCGCGACGAGGATGCAACAACAAACACACAACCATCTACACTCAGCCTATTTACATAAAAAATCAATGACCATAATATGTGGCAGGAGCCTCACCACCATCTTTATAAAAGCGATTCATATTCCGCTCGGTTCAGTATTGGTTCCTAGACTGCATCGCTGTCATAGTCGTAGATAGCGACTTAGTACCAATTAACGATTCTACTCTGTTTAGGTCCTAAACTGGATCGCGATAAAAGATGGTGGTACGAGTGCAGGTCCGTATGTAGGGTCGCCTGATTACCACCGCGCTTCTTATTTCAGCCATGGAACAGTTCACTGTGTTTCGGATTGAAGGGAAAGGTAGACAGTGTAATTACTGAGCATGGACGACTTTTCATCTTAGGCCTCAATCAATCAATCATTTATTTGCAGAAATAACATAAATAATACACATGAATAGAAGTACATCACAAGGTATGAGCTATTATAATCCTTATGAGAGTTATTCAGTCTGTCAGCAGCAGACATGCAAATGTTAATATTAAATTAAGCTTAAAAGTGCGTGCTAGTTACAGAATAAAGCAAGTAAACTGCCATAAAATTATTTTTCGTACCACTTGCTCAAAAAAGTGACATTCTATGCCACAAAAAGCGAACATAACAATAGTCATTTTTAATCTGTTAAAAACAGGGAAAGAAAATTGTACCGAATTTCATTCATCCTCTAGGGGGAGAATGTGATTTAAATTTGGAATACTTACCGAAATTTATACTGAACTACATCTGTGTTTACACCATTGAGTTTGTATATAAAGCATTATACATCTTTTTGAAAAAGGAATACGCATTTATTGTGCAGTTATGATTATTAAATAAAAATACGAAAACCGACGAGGCCGTATTTGGCCGGCCGATACGGCCGATAATTGGACCAATGTTTCGAATATTAACTTTTACTTTTAATTGTCATTATTTTTATTAAATGCTTATCTCATATTATTATTGTGTTAATTTTTTCGCAAATGGTACGAAAAGTAGAGTATTTTCCTTGGTGATAGAGCTGTCTTAGACTTGGGTGAACTTAAATCCCTCGCTACACTCAGGACTCGTCTTAAATCCCACCCTCGCTACGCTCGGGAGTAAACCTCGAGTCCTTCGTTACGCTCGCGATTTAAATCGTCACCCGCGACAGAAGACACTGCTGTATCACCTTGGTTAATAATCTACTAATTGTTAATAGGTGATTCATAATTCACCAATTGTCAAGGTTATAATTAGTCAACTGTTGTCATAGTATAAGTAGAATGTTAACAGTATCATAATCTACAATGGCTATGTACCTTTCACACTAAAATATGAGTAATATTTTGGAGAAATGCCACTGACAAAGCAATGGCATTAAGAGCGCAGAAAAGATGCGTCTGCTCAACGTTCCACTTATATCAAACAGATTCTAGTAAACCCAATTTTATTAAGTTTTAAATGTTAGCATTGCCTTGTTTGTATATATTGGAAAGTGAATATTTTGTAAAAACAAGTATCAATTTGTTTACATTTGACAGGCGAGCTCGGCACATGCACAAACTTTGCAATGTCCCATGCAGGACGGCGTTGTTGAGGAGGAGTGTTTTTGGCAATGCTCCTCGAATTTACAATAAAATTTCAGAGGGTATCCGAGAGATTACTGACATTGTTATTTTTAAAAAAAGACTGCAATATTTTCTCATGCAAAAAAGTTATAATATTCAAGAATTTTTCTCTGATAAAACCATTCTAGGTGGATAAATATAGGTATAGTAGCTTTGTTCCTGACTTTAATTTCTCAACATGTACCCATTAATTTAATTAATTAGTGTACGTTTATATTGCATGCCAAGTGGTAGAATATAGAACGCTCCTGTTAAATATATTTGTAACATCTACTTTTATTCGCAAATAAAAGATTTGATTTGATGTGTCCCGCATATAGGCTGGTGATGAAGCCGTAAGGCGTGCACTGACCGTGAAGGAGCCGGGCATCCACCTCTGCAGCTCGAGCCGGTGGTACTTGGCCAGCAGCAGGTCGGTGCAGTCGCCCAGCATCCTCAGGAAGGCGGCGCTGCTCAGCAGCTCGGCCACGGCTCGCAGCGCGTGCGTCTTGTCGCCGTCGGCTCGCTGCAGCCACGCCTCAGACACGCGCTCGTAGCGCCGCTGGTGCGACGGACCCGCCCACTCCCACTCCACGTCTGAACAAACAAGTGCCTACGTTAGTTATTTATAACAATATTGACGACAGAAGATCGGCTGGCCGAGAGATCAGCACCCATAAATATACATACTTGGTAAAGACACTTCTACTATTTGACTTATCAAATATATAAAATTCTCGACTCACAGTTTTAGTTACCATACTCCTCCGAAACGGCTTGACCGATTCTTCAGTAGGTCTGAGAATCGGCTATGCATTTATTTTTTTGACATTTTTTTTATGGCAAAACAACATTTGCCGGGACAGCTAGTAATTAATAAATTATCGATAACAGTTGTTAAATTTTGACAGTTGAACCAAAGAAGTATCAATCCGTTTCGGCTGCCACAAATGTCAAATATTTTGCATAATACAAAACAATGATTGAAACGATGTGCGTTACGGGTTTATTAATACCAAACTGATGCGTTTCGGCTACGTTTCGATTGCGCTGAGTTAGCAGAATACAAAAACGTTGTAACTAAAGCGTTTCTGATTCGTTTGAAAACAAAATACATAATAAAATAGCAGAATTGGGGACTGGTTTAATAATACTCCTAACCTTAGCATTGTTTCAAAAACCCAACTAATGTTCCAAACTAGCGTGCGTCCAGCCACAGTTACTGTACTGAAAAATGAAAGAAAGAACTTCAACTGTGATTTCGTCAGCTGCTACAGTGATTTAGACTCCACAGTTCACAATAACTAACAGCGGAGGTTGTTCATGATGATGGAAATTATTTTTTTGATAGTTCAGATATTTTTCTAGTGCTTTGTTGTGTGCTTTCGTTGCAGTGGCAAGATAAGGTTGACCACAGAAATAACTCAACACTTTAGTACCACATGTCACAATAACCATGGCGTCAATATAGTACAGTTGTAACTATTCAGTACGTGCGCAGTAGTATATTAGCCTGACACTTTAGTAACCACTAAAGTGTCAAGCTAATTTTGTGGTTGACTGTACGTGAGGCCTAGAGGGGTGCCTGTCCCGGCCAGGCAGTCCCACGGGCACAGTCCTGTCCTATAACGTGAGGCCTACAGAGGTACCTGTCCCGGCCAGGGCAGCGGCCAGGCGGTCCCAAGGGCCCAGCCCTGTCCTACGACGTACCTGAGCCGGCCAGGGCTGCGGCCAGGCGGTCCCGCTGGCCTGGCAGCAGCAGGTCCCGCAGGCACACCTCGCTCTGTCGCTCCATCTGCGCCTGGATCTGTCCTACGACGTACCTGACCCGGCCAGGGCTGCGGCCAGGCGGTCCCGCTGGCCTGGCAGCAGCAGGTCCCGCAGGCACACCTCGCTCTGTCGCTCCATCTGCGCCTGGATCTGTCCTACGACGTACCTGACCCGGCCAGGGCTGCGGCCAGGCGGTCCCGCTGGCCTGGCAGCAGCAGGTCCCGCAGGCACACCTCGCTCTGTCGCTCCATCTGCGCCTGGATCTGTCCTACGACGTACCTGACCCGGCCAGGGCTGCGGCCAGGCGGTCCCGCTGGCCTGGCAGCAGCAGGTCCCGCAGGCACACCTCGCTCTGTCGCTCCATCTGCGCCTGGATCTGTCCTACGACGTACCTGACCCGGCCAGGGCTGCGGCCAGGCGGTCCCGCTGGCCTGGCAGCAGCAGGTCCCGCAGGCACACCTCGCTCTGTCGCTCCATCTGCGCCTGGATCTGTCCTACGACGTACCTGACCCGGCCAGGGCTGCGGCCAGGCGGTCCCGCTGGCCTGGCAGCAGCAGGTCCCGCAGGCACACCTCGCTCTGTCGCTCCATCTGCGCCTGGATCTGTCCTACGACGTACCTGACCCGGCCAGGGCTGCGGCCAGGCGGTCCCGCTGGCCTGGCAGCAGCAGGTCCCGCAGGCACACCTCGCTCTGTCGCTCCATCTGCGCCTGGATCTGTCCTACGACGTACCTGACCCGGCCAGGGCTGCGGCCAGGCGGTCCCGCTGGCCTGGCAGCAGCAGGTCCCGCAGGCACACCTCGCTCTGTCGCTCCATCTGCGCCTGGATCTGTCCTACGACGTACCTGACCCGGCCAGGGCTGCGGCCAGGCGGTCCCGCTGGCCTGGCAGCAGCAGGTCCCGCAGGCACACCTCGCTCTGTCGCTCCATCTGCGCCTGGATCTGTCCTACGACGTACCTGACCCGGCCAGGGCTGCGGCCAGGCGGTCCCGCTGGCCTGGCAGCAGCAGGTCCCGCAGGCACACCTCGCTCTGTCGCTCCATCTGCGCCTGGATCTGTCCTACGACGTACCTGACCCGGCCAGGGCTGCGGCCAGGCGGTCCCGCTGGCCTGGCAGCAGCAGGTCCCGCAGGCACACCTCGCTCTGTCGCTCCATCTGCGCCTGGATCTGGACGCGGCTGCGCGGGCTCATGTACGTCGGCTCGATCCACTCGTTCAGCAGCACCTGGACCCACCACACCATATACTATATGCACATTCACCCTGATTCTGGAGAACACGTGCAAGTCTAAATTTAAGCTCAGTGCATTTCTATCTCTCAAAATGAATACGAAAAGGATGGCTGTCATATAATTTGACATTTAGAAACGTGCGTTCAATTTTCTACCTTATTGAACGTGATAAAATGCAGTGTCTAGGAGGCACCTCCGTACATGCCGTCTAAAATTGTCTATGGTTTCTTTGAAACCTATCTAAATTTAATTGACAGCTCTAAACAAACTCTTGCTATCTTTTTCCTATTACATATTGCGAGAGAGAAATTAAGAATTAGAGTGTGTCTTCAGAATCAGGCCCATTGCCATCAACAGGACAGAGGTAAAAAACAACCTGTCTGAGTTAACTAAAATTAATAATAGTGGCCCTAATTCTGGCGAACACACGCTAAGTTTAAATTTAAGTTCAGTCTATTTCTTTCTCTCAAAATGAAAATGAAAAGGATGGCTGTCATATAAATTGTAGTAGGGGCGAAAAGTAAAATAAAATGTAAAATGGTATAATACTATAAATTAATTAATTAATACATAATTATGTGTAGTAAAATTTGAAAGGCAATTATTATTTATTAATCCGAAAACTCGTATCTTAATAATTATAACTTAGTCTAGTCTATCAATTATTAGACAATCACATGAACAAAGTAATAGGTCTGTAGTGTCTCTTTATCAATTTGTAATTTACATTTACGATGACAACTACAAACATTGTAATTTAATATTTGAAGAGTGACTACACGAGTTTGTTGCCGGAATCTTCTCAGTAGTTCAACTTTTGGAACCGGTGTAAATTCAGACATAACAGACAGACAAACACTGTGACGTTGTTGGTTAAGATATATTTTTTTAAAGTTATAAAAATGTGTTATTTGACGATTTGAAAGTGCTTCTTTGTTGCCTATTGAAATAAAAATATTTTGACTTTGACTTTGATTGCGAACGGAGTAAGAACGGTCTCAAGGCTGAACTTGCTTGTTGTGATGTCGATGATAAAACATTATTATTACAAGCCAAGATATAAGAACTACCGATACTATTATAAAGAAAGTGTGTCTGTACGTCTGTTACCTCTTCACGCTTAAGCTAGTGAACCGGTTTAAATGAAATTCGGCATAGACATAGTTTGAGTCTGAAAACAGGACATAGGATAGTTTTTATCCCGGATATCATACATTAAGGGGGTGAAAGTGGGGGTGGAACTTTGTAGGTAATACTGACGATGTTGGTGTGCGGCGGTAGAGGGTCTGGCTGCGGCGGCGGCGGTGGCGGCGCGGGTTGTGGCCCTGGCGGTGCCGGCCCGTGGAACCACCCGTTGATGGACAGCCGCGGGAGCTCCAACGACAGGACTTCGCCCACCTGACACCACACAACAATCACAATCATAAATAAAAAAAATAAAAATAAAAATGTTTTATTACAGACCACATAGTCCAAAATGTTAGTGAATTAACAATTATACTTAGAAACTATGTTAGTAATAAAGTAGAGAACGATGAGTAATTGAGAACAATAGCAAACACATAAACATATAAATTATCTAGCTACTTAAGCAGGTTAGCAGCTAATTCACATGGGTACATGTCTAATAACATGCAGATTAGTGAACCTACTGAAAACCGCAATCCTCTCCACAATCATCTTCAGGATCCCATTTCTTTGCCCATCATCGCATCATCATCGAGACGGATTTTTTTCGCATAATGGTATAAAAGTCATTTACATTTGCGTCCGCAAACATACCTGATGCGCTGCAAAAGCGCGGAAGCCCCAACAGGATCCTAAACATGTTGTTATATTGAACTCTTAGGGCATTGTACGCCCTTAGCGTGAATTTGGTCCATAGACTGACCATCATACACCACACATGTTTGTATAACTACTAACATTTGTCCACGAGTCATGGATTTATAAACACGTAAAATGTTGACAGTTTAATGTTTTTGATGCGTTTAACAGACTACTTTATTGTAACAATTACAAATCAAAAACCAAAAAAAATGCTCCAGGCGGGAATTGAACCCGCGTCTCAGCCTGCGTCTGGCCGGAAATCAGACGCGGGTTCGATTCCCGCCTGGACAAACTACTCTGTCAAGAAAGTACAAAGTATGTTACAATTACAAATAATCCAATCATCAAAACATTTTTGAACGCTGTTTCCGGAATTGAATTCAGTTCTCGCCGCGAATTCTCTTTAATGTCTTCTACTGTTCTTAATTTTTGATTTTAACATTATTATAAATGTTTGAAAAATTATTTAGTAATTCTTCTACTGATTAAAAACGGGTGCCACGAAGTGGTAATTTGAGTTTAGGAAAAAGAAAGAAGTCGGCTGGAGCCATATCTGGTGAATATGGTGTTTGCTCAATGGTATTTGTTATCCATCTTGATTTGGCCTAGCTAGGTAGTAGATGTGATGTGAGTGTGAGAAAGATATTTTAGAAACAAAATGATAGAATAGAGAGGGTAGGAATAGGCAGGCAGAAGTTTACAAGTTTTAAATCTAACACAATAATTATGCTTCAGCCAACTTAGATAAAGAACAAACCACTATCGTTTTTATCCGACTTCAAAAAGGAGGAGGTTTACAATTCGGTTAGTATGTTTTTTTCTATGTATGTTTGTATGAGTGATGAGCAAGAAAGATTTTAAGTGAAAAGGACAGACAAATCTTGATCTACATTGGCTCAAGTATACATTAATATTTTTCCTAATGAGGTTCATTATGTCAATAAGCTGCATTGCTATACCATATGACTTGGAGGTATACCTGGTGGTAGGAGTCTGTGCCGACCCTGAAGAAGGCCAGCATGTTGTTCCTGGGCAGGATCCGGCGCGTGACCTCCGTAGGCCCGGCCTCGCTCCTGGCCAGGAGTTCCAGGGCTCCCCCCATGGACGGGCACCAACCGCTCGCAGCGCCCTCCTCCCACTACAGACATACAGAAGCATTTTAGCTTGGGTCCTGCACCGCTCTAGTTTCAGTTTCAAACGAAACCTCTTAAAGGATTCCAATAATTCAGAACAGAGGCGCTGCTGTCGCTTTCTGGCAGCTTGACAGTTGAAACTTATACTAAGGGTACAGAACGTGGCGAAAGTTGTTTGGACAATCGATCACATTATGATTCAAATAAAAAAAAGTTTAGTGTTTGAATTTGTTTTTTCCGAAGTCTATTATCAGTTTATATTGAATTAAAAGAAGAAACTTTTATGAAACTACATCAATGTAGGAAACAGGATTCTTGGTATGAAAACAAAAGATTCATTTATACACCTAATTTCTCACTGATTTTCCTGATAAAATATGCGACGTCTGATTGATATATCTTTACAATTTACGGAGTTTTCTAAGTCCATTTTGCGGTAGCTATGCTTTTTGTTCGCGTCCGTATCGACAGGAGATCATTCGACAAACTACAAAATTATATTTTCAGGTCCACCACCACATACATAGCTACGAAACATTACCAGTAATAAACAAAATTGGCCCGTGACTCATGAGAGATATTTTTTACTGATAAAGATGATGGTTACCACTTACCATCAGGGAAGCCATCAGCTTATCTGCCTATCTTAACAATAAACTTATCCTAACTGTCAAAAATTGTTCAGCATCATTCCCTATTTCGGTGCTTCGCAAGACACGTAAGCCATTGACCCCTGTTATTGCAATCGATTTAACCCACTATCCCGCATTGCGCCAGCATTGTCCTTTTACGGCCTCTCTCCTTATGTGTTTCTCCCGTGCAGGAAGGCCTCTGCCTATATTTACTAAGTTTTTAAGCATAATAAATTATTATAATTATGCCCAGCAGTATGCTGTATATAGATCTTGTCACCATCACCAGCCTATATACGTCCCACTGCACAGGCCTTCCTACATGAGAGAAACACATGAGGAGTTTGGGCCATACCATGCTGGCCCAATGCGGGTTGGTGGGTTCAAGCGGTTGCAGTAACAACCGGGACCAACGGCTTAAAGTGCCTTCCGAAGCACAGAAGAGCTCAGGATAACAAATTTTGATTAACCCATCCTGGGGTCGACCTTTTTTTTGTAATCGCAACCAGCCTCCTATAGTGGGCCAGTGTAATTACTGGGCATGGACGGCATTTCATCTTAGGCATTCTTATCCAGGATGACAACGCACCTGCAATATCAAGTGATTTCCCTTGTTATTGCAGGTGTAGGCGGCGGTAACCGCTTACCATCAGGTGGGCCGTCAGCTTGTTTGTCATCTAGTAGTATAAAATAAAAATAGATTTAGTGATGAGTATGAAAGAGTACCAACTTGTTTATGCGCATGGTCTCCGCCGCCGTTCTCGAGGGCGTGGTGTCGCGGCGAGGGTTGGGAGGGCGGCGAGGGCGTCCAGGGCGCCAGGTACAGGATGAAGGCCACGCGCCGGTCGCCCAGCAGGTCGTCGTGCACCAACAGGTGGTCGCCCGGCCCGTACAGCGAGCACGACGCCGACACCGACGTCAGCTCCAGACCAGTCACCGATGATACCTAACACACACCGGTGAGGAATAGCTATGCTGTTTTAGGAAAGCAACCCACCCTGCACCGATCTCAGTTTCTGTTCGGAATAGAAGCTTTTGTAGTGTAACTGTCACACTTGATGTTCTGTCATTCAAATTCAAATTATTTATTTGCCAACATGGGCCATATACAGGTGGTACTAAATACAAATAATCAGTGTATCGAATTCTAAATAATTAATAAGTTTAAAACAATAAAGAAGATTAAATTCCATAATGTTACGTCATGTTAGTCACTCATTCAAATCAACTACAACATCACAAAATCACACTTTTATATTTAAGTTTGTGTCATTGAGGTATTCACTTATTGAATAGTATGCTTTTTCAACTGAAAATTAAAAAATTGTGTGCTTGAAGTGGATCGTATTATATATTTTTTTTACAGTATTTGGCAATGTACATAGTACCTATATTTATATGAATTCTGTCATAATCTGTACACAGTACCTATATTTGTATAAATTTAACAGTATAAACTATGTAACAGACAGAACGAATTTTCTATTGTGTGTGAATACCAGCCCTCGTAGCATGCCAAACTCCTTGGGAAGTGGACAAAAGTTTGTCTTTCTCTTTGTCCAAGAAAAACAAACAGAAAAACACATTTCTTCTCCTAATGACTGGACATAAGTGTTAAAGAAAGATTTTATCACAGCCCATGCTATGTGTGCTGGGGGCTGGTAAGAGGCAAAAGGTTAAAGCAAAATGGGCACCAAAACAATCATATCTTACGCAATAGGCAAGTTTTAAAAAGACCACAAGCATAGTCTGTAGATACTAAGCTGTATTGCCTATAAACAAATTGGTAACAGGAAAAGATCTACAAAATGATAAGCAATCAATTATGGAGTATGGAGCCCAGCCTGTCACAAAATACTTTAGAACTTTGATGTCTTTTATACTGGAACACTGGACTCAAAAAGTTAGTTTTGGCAGCTTCCTATATTCTGTCAGATGATGAATTCCAAATTTGAGTAAAATTTCCACATTTGTTACTAGAAATACCTAGAAATATTAGTGAATCTTAGGCACCACTGATAAGCTGCTGAACTGATTTAGATTAAATTTGGAATGGAGATGGATGGAACCTAACATTTTGGTGCTATTTCTTTCACAAGATGTAAATAAATGATTATTATTAACTCAGTGATCATAATCTTTTAAAAGACATAATTCACCACCCAAGCAATGGATTCTAGACACAATTAGTTTTTAACTGTCAAAAGATCGCTGAGGGTGGCTTGTCAGATTGAGTAAAATAATTATATATATTCATAAATTTCTTACCCAACTCATGAATTCAGTCTTCAACAGTTCATATATTCCTCTAATACTTCTTTGCCAAGTAAGGTTAGCCAGGTCTGCTGTCTGGTGAAACTCATACAGATCCATTTTCTTTCGTGACCAGTCCAGAGTGTTCATGTCGTCGACAATATTGTTAATGATCTCAGGGTTCTCTAAGAAGCTGTTTAGTAGACAGATGCGAAATGGTTCACAAGTAAGTGTCACATCATCATTTGTTAGGTCTTTCATCTCCTCCCAATGTAATTTCAAACTATCTATTGTTTCTTGTACCTAGAAAGATTAAATAATATACCCAAAGTGTCATTATGTGAAAGAAAAATTACTTTATACTTTAATTTGGAATAAAAAATAAGTGAGATGGCTGCACATTGCTATGGGGTGGTCAGGGCATCAGTTGTATGATAGTGGTGTGGCATCTGATTGAATGTGGGTTAAATCCAGTAAAGTGGTTTTATTCTTGATTTTGTTAATAATATTATTTTGGTAGTACTTTTCTTATATTATTAATAATCTAAAAGAAAGATTTGCTGTGTTTTATGTAATAATAGATTATTGTAATTAATAACTGCTATTATACAGTAAGTAAATATTTTTTTGTATCTATTTAACAAAAAGAAATAAATAAATATATGGATACAATAAAATAATTACATTAGGTATTTATATTAAATGAATAATAAATATAATAGCAATATAATAATAATTTAATATGCATTATATTTTGATCTTTTATGTATAAATAATAAAATATGTAGGTAAATTTTCACTGTAAGTAAAGTAAATTAGAAAATATTTATTGTTAATACAAATACATAATTATACATATAAATATCATCCACTCTTCTACTTTTACCATGCCCGACAGGGTACCTAAGATCTTTATGGAATGTAGTGTAAGACCTTTCTTAAAATTATGGTGTGCAATAAAGTACTAAGTATTTTGTAAATTTTTAGCAGTAATGATGTTTTAGAATAAAAGACTTAATACAGTAAAGCAGTTACCTTGAGTGAAGGATTCAATTTGGGATCATCCATTCGATTAGCCCGAGGATTGAGCTGTGCTCTGACAGGTTTTGTGCTAAATTTATTATCATCTATAACAATAGAGTCATCTTCCCATGGAGACTCTGAGTCAGAGCTGTAATCTGAAGAGGATGATGATGAGGAGTATTCCGCTAAAACACACAAAAATAAATAATAATTAATCAAACGTTATACTTTAAAAATTTGATTAAGACTTGTCAATAACTTAAAATAACAGTTTAGGCAGGATAAACTATTATAAACAAAACATTTGAATTTTAAAATTCCCGCCTAAAACGTGAGCCTGCTTTAGTAAGTAAGAAGTGCATCAGATATTCACCTCCACGGATCCTTTTGACCTCATCGGCCGTAGCTTGGTATGAGTTGACGGCGCACACATCGGAGTCGTCACTTTCTGTGTCCGAAATTTCAATAACGGTGTTCGAGAGGCGCCGCTTGGCGGGCGGCCGCTGGGGCTCCGACGACGCATTCTCTCCACCGCTACCGCTTGCCTCATCGTGGAGCGCGGCACTACTTGACGATGGCTCTTCATTATCTATAATTGGCGAACTCATTTTGGGACGCTAACACTACATAATAAACTAGAATAACAAAAATAACTGAAACTATGCGACGCCTAACCTAAAATTTTGTTGACGTTATGATGACAATGTTACCACCACCAAAAAAAGAAGAATACGTTCATAATAAACTGCAAAATCGAAAGGTCTTACTAATTATTTTTTTTCGAAGATTTAATTATTCAGTATTTTATCTCTTTTCATTGAATTCAAATGAACGTGATACACAATCATATAATATTAATGAATGGTCGGTCACCGATGGATCTAATTAAAGCTACAAACGACCTTTTAAAAAGTGCCAACCTACTAGATTTCGAACGTAGCTTTATACAATAATTTAAATTATTTGAACGCTTCGATAACTGTATGCATCCTACCCACATCCTACCCGCAAATTTTCCTTTCCCTTTTGGGGGTACCTAGAGAAAACGCTCTTCCGATACGTGGCTTGGTTGAGCACGACGCCCGCTCCCAACAAAATTAACTATCGTCGAAGACAATCGTGAAAATCAGCCGCGGTCTACACGTTATCCATTTATACGTGTATCGTGCACCCATAAAACTATTGTGGTGACAAGTACGAAGTGAAGTGAAGGTAAATCGCGTCTATAACATCCAGCACGCGGGAGCAACGTGAACCAGGTTAGCCCCCAATCTCACTTTATTTTCGTCCTTTACTCCCCACAACAAAAGAGCTACTTTAATTAGTAATAGAATTTGTCACTGAATTTTTTTTGGTAAACTTTAAGTGATTTTGGGTGATTGCAAAAAAACATTTAATATTATTCTATGGTTTTGCACTTGCGTTAAATAGGGCTTTATGTGTTCCGTTGGTTCAGTATCTTTTGCTTTCCACATAAAAAAATAAATAAAATGACAATTCTCTGACAAACCTAATAACCTAAAAAATTTAAATAGGGAAAAGTAAACAAAACAAAAAGTCATCCATAAATTCCAATATGAATGAAACGAATTTTTCTGAAGAATCTTTATCGCCACAATGCCAATTTTTTGTATTGAGGAAAAAGAGACTTTGTCGCATGACTGTACGACCTGGCCGGCAATACTGTGGGGAGCATGAACTAGAACCGGAAAATGATAATGGGAAGGTAGAAATTGTAATTATTATTGTAATACCATTGTTAATAATCTATCGTTGTTTTATAAAAGATCAGCTATCAATACGATTAGAAATTGTGAATGAAAAGGTTTTACTCTTACACAAAACTCATAGCCATATGGTACAAATTTAAGATAGTGTCGTGGCATATACAGTGTGAGTCTGGGTAAAGTGCACAAACGAAAATGGGGGTTACTATGGCTAATTTTATCGACGAAAAAAATATTTAAAAAATTATATTGGCTTATTTAATTTTTTTATCGTTTTTTTTTATTTTTTTTGATGTTGAAATTACCCCGGTGGAGACAAAATCGTGTACCTTTTAAAATAATTGATCTATCGCGATAACTCAAACTGTTTTATGATTGGTAATAATGGGGCTTCTTCATAAAATTTAAATTTTGTAGAAAAATCTACACTGAATTAAAAAAATTGATGGACTCCTCACAAAAACCGGTTATTTTTTATAGATTATTACATAAATTTAAAAATTGATTAATAAAATGCCCACATCAAGCAACCTTTCTGTTAACTTTTATTTATTCTGCGTCATTTTTCCTTTTTAACAGTGTAAATTTCATGTCAATACCATAATCCTATCGTTTTCACAAATGAACTTGCCACAGGAAAGTAATAACTTGTATGTTGAAGTACCATTCATTAACAATTGAAAGAAAACGAGATGAATAAGGTATTGACATGAAATTTGCACTGTTAGAAAGGAAAAACAATATAGAATAAATTAAAGTTAAGAGAAAAGTATGTAAAGTGGGCGTTTTATTGAGCAATTTTTAAATTTATGCAAAAAAAATCCGTTTTTTTCTTAGAAATTAGGCATTTTTTTTCATTCAGTTTAGTTTTTTCTACAAATTTTGATTTTATGCGCCCTATCATTACCAATCATAAAACAGTTTGATTCATCGCGATAGATCAATTAATTTCAAAGTTACATGATTTTGTCCACACCGGGGTAATTTCAACGTCAAAAAAATTAAAAAATCGATAAAAAAATTAAATAAGCTAATATATTTTTTTTTATATTTTTTTCGTCGATAAAATTAGCCATAGTATCCCCCATTTTTGTTTGTGCACTTTACCCAGACTCACACTGTATATGTTTAATAATCCTTCAAGCGGCGTTATGCTTATTACACCAATTGGGCCTGGAATCTAATGCTTGATGGGTGAAGAGGTGTCGGAAGTTAACAAAAATATTGTTATGTTAAAATATTTTTTTTACATATTTTTCAGAATGATACTCGAATCCCATGTCCAAATGATCCAAAACAGTGAGTATAAAATTGTAGAATGGAAATAAATTAGTATATTAGTTTGTTGAGTATAATTCATTTGTTATTCACAGCACATGCTATATCAGTAAATTACAAAAACACCTGGAAGTGTGTAATGCTCGGCCAGAAGAGTCACCTCCATACATTATTCACAATATCAATGCACCACAAGATCCAGGACCCCCAATGAAGGTACTGTTGAGTCAGGTGCCTAAAGAGAAGATGGCTGCACTTATTGACAAAATTAATCTACTGTATGATGGTATGTTTTTATTACTATCATTAACTTTAATCCCCTACCAGCCTGCCTGAGCCTCCCATCAATAGAATATGAACTGTCTGGTACTTCACAAATTACTGCTTTTAATTTCTGAAGTACTAAGAAACTAGATACAATAGATATTTTACTGTTAAGGCGACAAGAAGGGTTGGTTGGGGATGAAAGGTAAATAAGATACATTCCTTATTCGTGAACTTCATAGTAAGTTCGAGTACAGCAGGTTTTATTATCTTGTTGCAGAGTATTTAAAAGACAACATTGAAATAGTAGAGGAGCAGAACATCCATGAAGTAGTACTGGGAGACTTTCAGGTATTTTTTTTACTAAATATACAAGAAACAACTGTAATTCTGAACATAATTTCTCTGCTGCACTTATTACACATGATTTATCCTGTTAAGCACAGGTTCCAGACACAATTGCTTTTTAATTGTCTTATGACTCCTGGGAATACAAGACTTGACAAATTATTAAGTTATTGATTGAAATGAATGAACATATGTTTATTCAATTAGGCCCCACTAGAAGCTCTTTTAAACTCAAAAATCCCATTTGTATGTCTCTGATAAAAACATAATGTAAACTAACAATGTCAAACTTTAAGGTCTGAATTTATGTTAGCTAACAATGTCATAATGTCTGTCTGTCTGTCAAGTCTTAACTTACACTGTTCAAATCAAAATTAAAAATATGTTTATTCAAGGTAGGTAAGTATACTAGGTGGTAGACCCATATGTAGGGTCGCCTGGGTAGGTACCACCGCCTTTCTTATTTCAGCCGTGAAACAGTTCGCTGTGTTTCGGATTGAAGGTAAAGGTAGCCAGTGTAATTACTGGGCATGGACGGCATTTCATCTAAGGCCTCAGGATAACAACACACTTGCAATATCAAGTGCTTTTCCTTATTATTGCAAGTGTCTATAGGCGGCGGTAACCGCTTACCACCAGGTGGGCCGTCAGCTTGTTTGTCATCTAGTTGTATATAAAAAAAAGGCTCCTAAGAAGCTTTTTAGAAATGTGAAAAATCACAAATTATGTATATCTATTATAGAAATGGTCTAACAAATGTTTTTATACTTTACAACCCTTACCTGACCACTATTGACTACTCAACAATAGAATATCTACTGTATCTTTTGAGATAAAAAGTATAAAGACTCCACCCATCACTTTAAAGTTCCATTCTCTTTATTCATTCGCTTTCTAACGTTTATAAAAGGAAACATGTACCCTTTTGTTATAAACTTTTGTCCACAGAAAAACTACATTAGATTGTTTCAAAATGGAACAAATTTTTTATACTTATTTGTCAATAGTTTACTAACCAAGGCTATCATAGTAATCTGGTGATCTGGTGAATTAACTATTGAGGTCCCGTCCCTTCAATATCAGTAGCGTTGTCCTGGCAGGCGTCGGACCGCGCGGAGAGCTCGCGGCGGCACCTTCGGCAAGTGTCGAGTCTACTGCGGGTGGTGGAGCGCGAGGGGCTCGTGCGCCCTGGCACCTGCTACGTTGAGCTAGGAGCTGGCAAAGGTAACATTGTAATAGTTCCCTGTGTTCCGCTGATTTGATTTCAATTTGAGTTCTTTAAAAACAAAGCGTCAGAATACCAGGGATGTGACAATTATTCAAAAATATTTATCTATAACATTAAATATTTTCAATTATATTTGCAATTATAAAACTTATATATTTTTATCAAACAGTAAAAAAGTGGTGGCTATATGTTGAAGATACTCTAGAAAAAACAGTTGGGATGCATACTGGAAACATACCTAAAACAAAATTGATTTAGAATTTCTGTCTGTCTATTTGTGCACGCACATCACGCAAAATTCGCTGAAGAGATTATTTTTTTGTTCGATGCGGAATAGTTGCCATTTGGTCCCATAAATTTTTTTTCAAAATCAGTTGGGTAGTTTGATTTTAAATAAAAAAAAATTGCGGATTTTTGCTTTCCTATGACTTTTTAGGTAAACGATACGCTAGTAGGAAACAATATAAGTTAACGGTCACCCATCTAGCTTCGACCTTAAAAAGTTATAACTAAAAATTGTAAAAAATAAATTAAACAAAATTTAAAACCGACTTCAAAAAACTGAAAGAGAAGAAGAAGGAGTTTAGTTTTAAGTTTTTTTTGTTGATGACTGGACGATGTTGTCAGGCCACCTGTCGTACTACGCGTGGAACGCGTGGTGTGCCGCGGCGCAGCACAGCAGCCGCGTGGTGCTTGTAGACCGCGCCTCGCTGCGGCACAAGCGAGACAACAAGCTGCGACAGACTGCTCCCCGCGGTAACCACCCACTACCACACTCCAGTGGCGGACTAAGCCCGTCAGAGGCCCGGAGCGGCAAAGCTGAATGACTCTGAACTCATTTACTTTTATACCACAACAAAAATCAAAAACACTATTACACTTTTTGACACACTCAAAGACGGGAATTCCCCCAGCGTATTGGACGTGTTCAGCAAAATGAAAAGAATATTAGTACCGCCTAAAAAGTCTAAATGGCTGTAGTGTTTTGATCTTGATGAAATTATGTAGGTACTAAGCACATTTTTAAAGTCTGATCAGGGGCCCGGGGCGGGCCGCCCCTTCCGCGCCCCTGTTAGTCAACTACTGCCACATTAGTAATTAAAATAGAATAAAACTAGAAAAATTTCACGTCCTGAGGCAGGAATCGAACCCGCGACCTTTCGCAATCCGGGCGACTGCTCTGACCACTGAGCCACCCAGGACTTGGGATATCCCTGTGAAATTCTTCTAGTCTATCTTGTATTTGCGTTTATGAGCTAACGTCCACCCTACAATGTCGAAATATTCTATTTCAACATCCGAAACGAGTATTTTTACAAATACCGACGATTCGGTTAAGGGTTCGGGGGTTCGGTTGTAGGGTGGACGTTAGCTCATAAACGCAAATACAAGATAGACTAGAAGAATTTCACAGGGATATCCCAAGTCCTGGGTGGCTCAGTGGTCAGAGCAGTCGCCCGGATTGCGAAAGGTCGCGGGTTCGATTCCTGCCTCAGGACGTGAAAGTTTTCTAGTTTTATTCTATTTTAATTACTAAGTAATTTTTCAAACATTTATAATAATGTTAAAATCAAAAATTAAGAATACTGCCACATTGTAAACTTATCCTCGCGGAAGCTAAGTGTCCTGAACAAGGTCCGTCGATTTTTCACACCTGACCATGCCTGTTTTACAAAATTTAGATTCGGTCTTGTGTGGGTTATTGCTCGTACTTGTAGGATGGCTCCGGAAGTACCCTCTCTCTCGATGCACTGGAAAGATTGTAGCGTCGTAATGTTAGTATCATTGACGATGTGGAGGTCACTAACAACCCTCTACAATTGTGTCGACACATTGCGTCGCTTAGCGGCTTCTATCGGCTATATCGCGCACAGTGCTCTGAAGAGCTGTTCGACCTTATCCCACCTTCCCCATTCCTACTCAGGAGCACGTGTGCCGGACTTCGGAGTCATCAATTCACTGTCTCCACCTCAATCATAACGCATAAAGAATTCAGCAACTCTTTTATTTGTCATTTTTCCAAAACTTGAAATTCTTTGCCGGCACATGTATTTCTTCTCTCCTATAACATGAGTCCCTTCAAAACAGGCGTGACTTCACCATCATTTGCTACTCTATATAAAAACTGTGAGCAGTTGTTGAACTAAAGTCTCCGTTGTAGAAAGCGGGGCAATAGTGTGCCGCGTGCGCGCGGACTTGGCCCACGTGAGCCTCGGGCGCGTGCCCGCCGTCGGCGACGCGCGGCTTGTGGGCTTGGCCAAGCACCTCTGCGGCGTCGGCACAGGTCGGTATTTGTATTGGCACAGGTCTGTATTTGTATTAGCACAGGTCTGTATTGTTGTAATGCACAGGACGTCTACGTCCGCTGCGACGAGTCACGAGTTCCGGGCATAATTTAGGAGCGCGCTCGACCGGTCGGCGGTTTCCGTAGCCGATATATGGACGCTATATAGCTGCATCAGAGGTATAATAATAATAACTCGAATAATATCGAAAATTACAAGCATTACTCCCTTTACTTTTAATTTTTTTTCTTTTTCTTTAAACATACATATTTATTGCAATTGAGTGTATTACCTATTAATGCGTAGGAAAAAAAATTTAACTGAAACAAATCATGACTTAGATATCTGTTATTTTAGCAGCTACGATGTAAAGTAAACCACAATTTCTGCAATCAAGTATTTTTTTTATTTATGGACCAAACGCACGACCTCTCACAGGCCGGGCTACTTATTTAAAATTCTTAACGACGCGACGTAGCTCTTAGCCTTTATCTCACCTGATTGTAAATAATGATAGCTGACAATGGAAGCGACCTACACCTACACCTGCACATAACAGTTATATTACCTACAACTGCCGGGACAAAAATGCGGTTAATATTATTATTATTATGGCGGCAGACTTAGGTAATTCTCTAATCATCTGAGCTACCAGGACTTGGGATAACCCTTGTGTTGTTTGCGACTTAGACTACGCGCTGCGCTGCGTGCTGAGTGCTGGCAGCCAGGCGCGTGGAGCTGTGCTGGCCACCTGCTGCCACCACCGCTGTCACTGGGGCCAGCACTACGGCCTCGCACGGCTACAGGTGCCCAGTGCTCACACACTAGCTCACACATTACACCACCGCTGTCACTGGGGCCAGCACTACGGCCTCGCACGGCTACAGGTGCCCAGTGCTCACACACTAGCTCACACATTACACCACCGCTGTCACTGGGGCCAGCACTACGGCCTCGCACGGCTACAGGTGCCCAGTGCTCACACACTAGCTCACACATTACACCACCGCTGTCACTGGGGCCAGCACTACGGCCTCGCACGGCTACAGGTGCCCAGTGCTCACACACTAGCTCACACATTACACCACCGCTGTCACTGGGGCCAGCACTACGGCCTCGCACGGCTACAGGTGCCCAGTGCTCACACACTAGCTCACACATTACACCACCGCTGTCACTGGGGCCAGCACTACGGCCTCGCACGGCTACAGGTGCCCAGTGCTCACACACTAGCTCACACATTACACCACCGCTGTCACTGGGGCCAGCACTACGGCCTCGCACGGCTACAGGTGCTCAGTGCTCACACACTAGCTCACACATTACACCACCGCCACATATTATTACCTATATTATTCCTTAATAGCAACGTTTCGTTCCAGGAGATGGGCATCGACCGCTACGAGTTTGAAGTAATGCTACGCATGGTGTCGTGGGCCACGTGCGGCCACGGACGGCCCCGGGGCCGCACGGGGCCAGCGCCGGCGCCATCCGCGGACAGGTAGCTAACACGTTATACATTCATATAGCATTTTTACTTAAAATATTTTGCTACCAGGAGACATTGCGAAAGGAAAAAAATCTGCGATTAAGCCGCTGATAAGCGAGGCTTGTTAGTGTGAATTGAAATGAAAACATCTTTATTCAACAAGACCTAAGAATCACTTTCGAATTGTCAAAAATCCCATTTTGTATAACTATCACAAAAATGGTGTAAACTAACAAACAACCTCATAGTGTCTGTCTGCCAAGCTCCCC
This sequence comes from Nymphula nitidulata, assembly GCA_947347705.1. Taxonomy (NCBI): domain Eukaryota; kingdom Metazoa; phylum Arthropoda; class Insecta; order Lepidoptera; family Crambidae; genus Nymphula; species Nymphula nitidulata. Next base: position 18,348,378 of record OX374636.1, read on the forward strand.
CCCCCCCCCCCCCCCCAATAAGATGCAGGAATGCTCACAAACCGTAACTTGTTCCATAGTTCATGCAGCATTTACCTTAGATATAATACTTGGTTTGTCTACGCCTGCCCCCTTAACAAATTCCTAGCTACGACCTTGTGCCACAGCGTTGTTTTTGCCGCCGCCCTAAGTATTTAAAGCGCAAATGAAGTCGGCGGTCGTCTTCTTAATTATTTTAAATACTGAATGCTGAATTTTAAAAAAAGAATAATTAATATTTTCTCATTATGGTGGAAAAAAAAACAAATTAACGAAGGTAAAACATTTATTTTAATTAGGTAGGTACATACCTTATTTATTTTTATTGCACAATAAAGAGTAGATGTAGGTACAAATCTTCATTATAGCGAATATCCCAGTTGCATTTCGAATTTATTATATTTATAATTAGGAAAGAAAACTATTCTGACAAATCTGACTATTCAACTCGTAAAAACCAGTGATGGGCAAAAAGTAACACAAAATAATAAGTGGGCTCTTTGTAGGCAGCGCTGGTAGTTAATTGTTATTTTGAATTAACACATATTTTCGCTTTTTACTGCATTCTCTCGAAAAAATCAAATACAATGCAGGTGTGGCCACTACCGGCCGATAAGTCGATTAAAAAGGAATCCTTTATTTGTGTAAAATTATGGTCGCCTCACATTATTAATAGATGATTGTATGGAAAAAATTAAATGATCAATATCTTTGAACTACGTAAACTTACACCGTCATAAATTCAGATTATCATTATCGTCCCCGTCACCAACTCTTGAACATATTAAGAAGGCCATAGACCATCAGCCAGCGGAGATACATGTGTCCAGCCAGCTTGAACTTTAAGCTGGCTGGACACTAGTTTTTAATTGATTTCTCGTGAACCCTTACACGTGACGCCATAAATCAAACGTTATTACCGTCACAATTTGCGTCACATATTGTTATTAGTAGAAGAACCATATTCGAAAACGCTCCCGTTATTGAGATTCAGAAGTGCCAGCCAGAAGTTTTATACGAAAATTCAAGGTGGCTGTACACAGATTTTTGCATTTTTCTACTAAACCGCTGTACGTTTCACAAAACTTTTAGCTCGATGCCCGTCACAAATTTATGTGACGCCCGTTGATATGCAATAAGTGGTCAAAATAACTTCCGTTGCCGAGATTGAGAGACCAGCGAAAGTGGTTTTTCAAGCGGGCTGGACACGTTTTCGATCGATTATCTAAGGTTCTGTAGCGTCACCTATTCTGAAATAAGGGTGTTTAGCCATCACATAATATGCCCTATTGACCTACTTAAATGTAAGCTATTTTGAAGATTTGTCCAGACAGCCTGAGCTACATCATTTTTCATCGGTAGGATTTTTTCCCTAATCGCATTTTGCCACGATCGTGTTTTGTCACGTGTGTTTTATGTGTAATCGTATGTTTTCCTATAGGTAATTTGCCTTGCAGTATGTTGTCCGATTCGCTTTTTGGTCTATAAATAATTTGCGTAACAGCATAGTCTAAAGGTGGTTTTCCACCAGAGTGGCGAGGAGAGAATTGAAATCACACAACAATAAACCTATCGCGAAAAGCGTGTTTCTTTTGCAGAGTTAATTTATACTCTATATCGGAAGCAATACGGTTCATTTTTACACAAACAAATATTTCAATTCACGCCTCGCACATCCTCGTCAATCCTGACTATTTCTACCAAAGATGCGCGAGGCGAGGATTGAAAATTTGCCATACAAATTTTAAATCTCGTCTCGCCTCGTCTCGTCCCGCCCCTCTGGTGGAAAACCACCTTCATATGCTTATTGCCCTACTGTCAATTGAAAGATTGCAATTTAATTTTCTCTTCACCTGTATCACCCTCAAAATATAATGTTTAATGTTTAAAAACAGTTAGGCTATTAAAGTTACCTACTTTTCATGAAAATGAAAATTTTATACTGTTTTTGTCATTTTAACCTACAGTCACCAACAGATACAGACGAAGAGTTCAAAAACATTGACACACTAATTCTCTTGAATATGCGTTTGACTTAATGCGGCTAGAAAAACTGAGATTATGAAATGGGAGACTAAGGTAAAAATTGATTATACATAAAGCACACCTACCAAACCAAAAAATATCCTATATTTAAGTTTTTCGAAATATATTTTAAATCGTGGATATATTTCACCGTCCACAGCTCACAGGAATCCCCTGAGCTGCACTCTGAAGGCTGTGCCCCATCGGCCGAGCCCTTGCCCGAGCCCGACCCGGAGCCCGAGCTGAGGAGGCGCGAGACAGGTCGGCGCGCCCGCTGCCTGCTGGACCTCGCGCGAGTCCTAGAGCTGAGGGCAGGCGGACTTGACGCCCGGCTCTGCCAGTTCGTGTCCGCCGCCGTCACGCCGGAGAACATTTGCATCGTCGCCTCTAAACCCGACCACCTCTAGTTTTGTTACATTTTTATTTGCATTGAAAAAGCAATATATATTTGAGCCGAATTTGATAAAGAATAATAAACAAACCACTGTTATTAAAAGGGATTGTACGGGCTCAGATAGACCCGTAATAGTATGTAGTATGTATGTGTAGAAATGTTAAGAATGTCGGGATTTGTATATGTTTCCCGGAGTGCACTATGGTGAGGAAGGTCAAGATAAAAAGCACCGCTCTTCACGATAATGTTTATTGCACTAAATAATTAAATACCATATTCACAATAACTGCTAATTGGGTCAGCTGTCGCCGAGCAATCTACTGTGTCAGCATAAAATACTTAATGTTAATAATTATAATAAATAATGTACGCTTGTACATGGATAAACCTATACATTTGGTTTGTGTTCATTTAATATTTAGCTAACTCCGCTCAAGTACAGTTAATATTTATTATTGTTATGTCTTTTAGAATAAATAGGTTTAATATAAGTTTAATTACATGTTATTATTTTATTTTATTATTTATAAGTACAAGTCGAGAACCGACATGACCAGCATGTAAAACAAAGCGAATGATTATATATTTTTATGGTGATTGCAAACTTTTAGTTTTTTTTTACCTTCATTCACAATTATAAAAAATTGGTGGGTAAATGAAACAATCGTTAGCAAATATAATGTTTGTATATTTATATCAATAAGTAAAATCTAAAACAAAATTCTATAATTATTTTATACAAACATCTGATCAGCGTAGGTATATATAACTGTATATCGTCACGCGAGACAGTCAACACTAAATATAATGTTAATAAAAAATATTAAACTAATTCGTGACTCGATTCCAGCGCTGTCCAACCTCACTTTATAACATGTGGAAGTTTACTTTTACAGAATTATGTTTTGAAAAATAGACGAGAATATGAATAAAAAAAATACTAATTAGTAACAATATGGATGTTGCCACATTTTGGGAAAGTTTTTGTGTCGTGTATAAGTACCTAACATGGCTCGAAATAGTAATCATAATTTGTTTAATACGATTAATGTTTAAATTCCGTTTCAGACGCCAATAGTCACATGCCTGCTGTGACCAAACACTGTCAACTTGCTATGGTGATTTAGATGGTTTTCCTTTTCACAGCAACAAGTGACGTCATACACTGAGATTTGTATTCACTGCCATGTGACCTGAGAGTGATTTGATTGCATTTTATTAAATTTTACTTTAATTCCTTAATAAAACAATAAAAACTACCATTACGCGTCAAAAATATTTTTTAATTTGAAAAAATACTTACAAACTACCGCGGTGGTTAACGAACCACACGTAATGATATAACACAATGAAATGGCCAAAACTTTTATAGACGAGTCAAATTTTAAAAAAACAGGCTAAGTTTACATGAGCGGGCGGTACAAGATTTTTAATTTATTTTTATAACAGCACGGCAATTGACTCAACACCACCTGAAGTGAAGCGGTAAGAAGAGTCCATATGCGAAGACAGCTAGTGCAGTTCAGACACTGCTCTAGCTGCCTCCACCTTGCCGGCCCGAAAGGTGCTTTTTCACGCCTCTCTTGAAGGAACCCATGTTATAGAAAGGAGGGAACACATGTGCTGGCAAAGAATTCCAATTTCTGGATCTACGACAAAGAAAACATTCCGCTATGTTGGTCGCGGTCATCTGAAGTTAGCCTAAAATATAGTGGCACATGTCAAAATAATTAAGATTATTAGTTCAAATCTGGACAGCACGGCTTCGTGTCTAGGAATACTTCAAATCATGTTGGACTAACGGTAACAGTAATAATTATCAATAATTGTCTCCAGATCAGTTCGACTCCAGAGCCGGGAACTCAATGGGCGACAAAATATTAAACTAACTATCGTTTACAGTTGGTCTCAATTATTATTACTATCTATATTATTACAGATATTCTTAGTAATTTACTTATGTCTATGGGTAGAATATTGAAACCTACTGTATATAACAGTTTTCATTGTTTATTAACTTAGAGAGACTAAGCAGCCCGCCGGTGTGTCTTCAACAGAATAACTATAGTCTGGTTTGTGAGTACAAAGTTAACAAATTAATAAAAAATATTCTGCAGGATTGCGATTGATATCTGTTAGTGTAGAGGTCGCCCAATGAGAAGCCCAACTCAAACCACAAGCAAATTAAAAAATGGGAATAAACGCCAGAATTCCCATTCTTCAACCGCACGATTCGTGTATACTTTAATTAACACAATATACAGATTACAGATGGCCGAACTAAATCAACGATTCCTATTTAACTCTAAATACTATCTAAATCAACATCAACTTATGTAACAAATAGTTTATTAAACACAACTTTAAGATACATAAAAATAAATAAAATCTAATGCAATTAAATGCTCCACGAGTGGTTCCATCTATGCCATGATGGAACCATTTACCTCTGTATAAAACAAAAAATCTGCACATATTATTGTATTATTCAAGCATAACAAGAAACTAAATCAATCTAAATTCACTGAATTGGCAACAATTTTGTGCGAACAACGGAATGGCCTCAATTATTTTGGTCGAATTAAAAACAAAAAGTTTCATATGTTGCTAGCTATCGTTACAATTAATCATTTCTTGCAACATATGACGCGTGACCCAGTGTGAGTGGACCTTTACAACTATCGCTATCAATATAATCATAATATAAACATTATATATTACAATATTTACACACGTAGACAAAATTCGTGATATTTATTTAATATAATTATTATTTACTGTATTTTAGAGGGTTTTTTTTTTTAGTAAAAACTGATTTTTACATAGTTGCTTAACTTCATATTAAAAAAATGTATTCCTTTTAGGCTAAAAAAAACTATAATAACACACATCAATGTTTAAATGCCGCCATGGTGAATTATTTTATTTTTATTTAAAAATTTACCAACATTTGTCCAATTAAGTCACAATCAAAGATTTATTATTCCCTGCACCACACATTCGTTACAAAATAACAATTATAATAATACAGCCAAACTTGGTTATTAATTGCTGTCCATTTTTCATTTCTAGTGGCCGTTTTTATTTGTGGCTAATATTGGTGACTTGTGGGCCAACGTCAGTAAATTTATTTGTGGCTAATATTGATTACTTGAGGCTCAATTTTGGTATAATTTAATGGCTAATATTTAGTACTTGTGGCCAATATTAAGTGTTAATATAGGATACTTGTGGCCAACGTTGTTATATTTATTTGTAGCTAATATTGTTGACTAGGGGCAGGGGTACTGTCGGTTGCGGGCGGGGCGGTGTCGGTTGCGGGCGGGTCGGTGTCGGTTGCGGGCGGGGTGGTGGCGGTCAGTAGCCGTAGCGCTCCTGCAGCGAGGAGACGACGCCGTTGGCGAGGGAGGAGAGCCGGCCCGCCACGCGCGTCACGCCCGCGCGCACAGACTCGCGCACCTGCACACATTTACTCGTTTAGTGTACAAAAATCAGCATACTGTGCCAACACTCTTATTTAATAAGGCAGGGTGAGTGTTTGGCGGGATTTGGTGGAGTCAGTCAAGATTTTTATTTCAATAATTAAAATGTTTAGATTTGTTAAATGTAATTATTTTCTAATATTTGAAAAATTATTATTTTTTACTGTCCAACAATTACTGTCCAAAAAAGAATCGTAATAACAAAAAAAATTTTTTTTTTTATAACATTCAATACCATTTTTATTTTATCTAAAATTAAGATCACGGTTCCTAAGAGAGTTTTTCTCTATCTCTTATAGTTTAGAATTTTCCCATACTGACCTGAAAAAAAAACTCACCCTGTATACGATTTCTGTACTCAATACACTTTACAAAATATTTTCACTCTGATAGATGCGCACTCGCACCCACTTTGGGTAATAGCTGAAAATCAGTGTGTTGGTTGTCAGCTGCGCCTGTCCGGCAACAACTACCGCTGAGCTGTGGCCCCTTTGCGTCACTGCACCACGCACAAGTATTAAGTCTATTTACATAAGATCTATTTAACTTTAATTTATAACACTATGTCGTCGTCGACCATAAAGATGTACGGTCTGGGATCGTACAACTTTAGATGATTGAGTGATGCTAATGATTGATAAGAAAATAATATTTATTGATAATGAGTCCACGCGGTACGATTGATGTACGTGTAATGACTGTGTTGCGTCACAGTCGGAGCCGCGCGTAGCAGCTAAAGTGCTGACACAAGTCAAACTACAGAATGTACATTGCTTGCACTGTAATATAAAATCATAGTTTGTATGATTTTATATTACGTGTGTGCCTTTAACGCAAATAAACTTTTTATAGTTAAAGAGTATATTGTTCAGCTGCGGTATACGGAATGTGTGCAAGGCACTGACCTCGTCGAGGTCTGGCGCGGAGACGCCGAAGGCTGGCGGCGCGGCTCGCTGGCCGAAGTACTCGGCCGACGAGATGCTGCTGCTGCTCTGGAACCGCGACAGGTTCGCGTCCCGCTCCAGCCGCGTGTCCTACACAACATTATCATAATCATATTCATACACTCAGAGCCGTCTTTAACCTATTGGGGGCTCTGGGCACTTTATTATTTTAACCGACTTTAAAAAAGAGTAGTTTATCAATTCAATTATTTTATACAATATACCTATACATCCATATTTCCATACATTTAATCAAAATCTTAATTTCCAAAAAGGGAACTTGGGGCCCCATGGATCGCGGGGCCCTGAACACTTGCCCACAGTGGCCAATGGAAAAGATGGGCCTGCATACACTCACACCTATTATCTAGCCCAAAGTAAGCATCATTAAGAGCTTGTGTTATGGATACTAGATAACGGAGAAATAATAATAATAATAATAATATTTATACACTCACACCTATTATCTAGCCCAAAGTAAGCATCATTAAGAGCTTGTGTTATGGATACTAGATAACGGAGAAATAATAATAATAATAATAATATTTATACACTCACACCTATTATCTAGCCCAAAGTAAGCATCATTAAGAGCTTGTGTTATGGATACTAGATAACGGAAAAATAATCATAATAATATGCATATAAATATTAGAAATATACTAAATAAACATATAAACATCCATGACTCGTAAACAAATGTTCGTACTCATCATAAAAAAAATTGGTCCTACCGGGATTCGAACCCGGGACCTCTTCACCGAGCCTGCACAGCAAGCAAGGGCAGTACAGACCGCTCGACCAGCCGGTCGTCAAATAATAATATAGAACTGCTGCAGCCGGCTGGTTGCATTAGTCAGCTAATTAGACGCTTAGGGGAATCTTGTGCTGGAGAGTTGATGTGAATGAAAGGTACAAGGTTAATTTTTATGACCACTTTTAACCAGAATGATTTCGGTTTTACATGGTTATAAAAAAACCTAGAATCTACCAATCACACAAAAATCGTCGCATTAGACGATCTGCTTAGGCATCCAATTCGCAGATGAGCTCCCTGCAGAGGTTTTCTCGAATGAGTACAGCATGGGGTTCTTCAAAAATGGCGTGAAAAGGTTTTTACAGGGTCGGCAACGCGCAAGTGACACCCCTGGTGTTGCAAGCGTCCATAGGCTTACCATCAGGTGGGCCGTATGCTTGATTGCCACCTTAGTAGTATAAAAAAAAAAAAAAAAAAGATGATTGCGACTCTTGCGACATACACATTTAGGTTCTGTGGGAAGTCGAGGGCAGCAAGATAAAGACCATCGAACGTTACAAGATAGCTAGTTGCCAGAAACAATTTATTAACATATGGTTGGTATTACAACATACACATTTACAAATATATTTTTAGGTTTCAGCAAAGTAATAATAACATATCACTCAGGGGAGTGTTGGTCCAATTGGCAAAATATCCAATTATTGAAATGTAAACTAAGTAATGTTCAATTGACAAAATGTCCAATTATCAAAACACCCAGTTGCCAAAATATAAACAAAGTTACCGGAATTTAAGAATTTAGGTCATAATCATATATGGTAAAGAATAATAACAATCGACGTCATTTATTTCACATTCAAGAAATCATAATATATATTTCTGAGGAATTATGATTTATCCAAATCTCCACCATTATAAAAGAGATAAAAATATTCAAAGAAAAAACGAAATTGTTTTTGGCAACGACGTAACACAGTTGAATTATTTAACAATCATAATAGCTGACCTGTTCACCGAAGAACTGCGCCGAGCTGATGGCCTTGGCCGAGCCGAACTTCTTGACCGCGGAGTCGTCCTCCGCGGGCTCGGCGCGCCGGCCGCGCTGCTTGCTGCCGGCGCCGGCACTGAGCCCGGTACCGGTACCGGTGCTGTGGCCGGTACCGGTACTGTGACTGATACCGGTACCGGCGCCGTCAGAGAACATGGTGTGCACGGCGCGCGAGGGCTCGGGTTCGATGCTCTCCCAGGATGAGGTCAGCTTATGCCGGGGCTCACCCAGCAGAGAGTCGAGCCCTCGGCTGTTGCCGTACGGCTCGTTTCTGGCGGTGGAAGCGGTCATATACAATTTTGATGCGGCAGAGAACACGCGACAACTTGTAAGAGCTAGCTTTGAGTTTTAAGGATTTATTTACGTCACCGATCCTACTTCATTATAAATGTGACAGTTTGGAAATGCGTCAATCACGTCAGAATGGCTGAATGGATTAGGATGACATTTGGCATACATATAATTTATCATCTCGATGGATTAAATCATTTGATGCTTTTTCTTCCGGGAATGCGCTTTCATAGAATACGCAGACGAAGTCGCGGGCGTAAGCTAATAGTACGTACTATAATTTAGCATCAATGACTAAGACTAAAATAATTGTTTTATTTTGCTTTTCAGTTTGTCATTCGTCAGTTTTCAGCTACATCCAAAGAATCATCAAAATCGGCCTACTCTGCAAGTTGTTTGTCGACTTTAGAAATCAATTTTTTAACCCACGATGCTAAAACAGGGGGTTTATAAGTTCGACGTGTCAGGCGGTGTATATCTGTGTGTCTGTGGAACCATAGCTCCTAAACGAATATACCGATCTTGATTCCTTTTTTTTTGTTTGAAAGGTGCCATGATCGAGATGGTTCTTAGCTATATGCATGAAGTTCTGTTTATGCCAATAGCTAAGAACCAAAAGGGTTTTACTAATTCACACAGGTCAGATTGATTTGAAAGGAAGTCTGTTGAGTAATTAATTCCTCAGAAACCTACAGCACATATGGCCTCTTAAGAATAGTCTCAATGACATTAGTATACGATTGATGATGTTCGAAGCCGGGGGTTACTCAAAATTTAATTGTTATTTCTTGGTTAGTTCAAACGTGTCTCCCGTGTGATAGTGAGCCTGATTCTGAAGACACACATTCTAATTCTAAATTTAAATACAGTATATCTCTTTCTCGCAATATGTAATAGGGAAAAGATAGCAAGAATTTGTTTGAAGCTGTCATTTAAATTTAGATATATTTCAAAGAAACCATAGACCATTTTAGACGGCATGTACGGAGGTGCCTCCTAAACACTGCACTGTATCACGATCAATAAGGTCGAAAATTGAACGCACTTTTCTAAATGTCAAATTATATGACAGCCATCCTTTTTGTGTTCATTTTGAGAGATAGAACTGAACTTAAATTTAGACTTAGCATGTGTTCTCCAGCGGCAACCGCGTACCGGAAAGCGCAAAGTAGGCCGGCCTCCCACTAGGTGGACAGAAGACCTGGTCAGGGTCGCGGGGAGCCGCTGGATGCAGGCGGAGCAGAACCGTTTTATTTGGAGATCTTAATAATGTCTTAATATTTTTGATTAATTCTAAAAATTACATTTTTTAATTTTGAAAACAGTACAATTTCTACGGAGGAGCTCGGTGGCGTATTGGTTTGAGCGCTCTGGTTTCGAATACGAAAACAAAGCAACTTTTGCCATGGTCGACTCTGGGATGGGTCAACCAAAATTTATAATCTCGAGTTCCTCCGTGCTTCGGAAGGCACGTTAAGCCGTTGGTCCCGGTTGTTACTACAACCGCTTTAACCCATCAACCCGCATTGGGCCAGCGTGGTGGTGTTATGGCCCAAACTCCTCATGTGTTTCTTCCATGTAGGAAGGCCTGTGCCCAGCAGTGGGACGTATATAGGCTGGTGATGAACAATTTCTACAATATTCCATATTTCTTAAGTTTGAATTGTTTTTATGGGTAACATTAGCGTCTTTTTTTGAATTTGTGAAAAATAGCGCTATAATCAAACTTAGGCAACATCCCAATTAGGGCCGTCTGAGGCCGGTGATGGACCCACCTGATCATGGTGAAGCCGGGGCCGAAGTCGTCGGCGTCGTCTGCGGGCGCGGCCGCGACGCCCTCCTGCTCGATGCTGGTCATGGCGGACGTGGCCGAGTGCGACACGCCGCCGCCGCCGCTGGACCACCACAACACACACAATCAAACAACGCTAACAGGGGCATTTGACTAAAACGATATACTATACTCTAGCCAAATCCGACAAAGAATGTTTAATAACAAAACGTTGCCTAGCAACCACTGACAGGCATATAATAACAACCTTTTTCTATCAGACAACAGTATACAATTTTTATAAAAAGTTTAGCAATGTGTTTATTGGTTAATTATATAATGTTTTCTTTTTACGTCAAGGGTAATACTCATTTCTTTGAAATAATAAAAAATAGTTTTTTTTTATTTAATCATTTATATAATACAAAAGGCTGTTTTAACAATTGTACCTGGTTAATACTATTGCATTTAGTATTTTATTAAGCCTATAATATTAAGATACAAAAGAAACATTTCCATAATATTTATCTATGCATTATTAACTACTTCAGTTGGAAGGTTGGAACAAACGTGCGAAAATGTTCATAATATCAGTTCTTTTTGGTTATAGGGCTGTCTACAAAAAATAATTACTAGTCAGAAATACGACAATTAAATTAACCCTAAATTGGTTTGTTTACATTTATTATAGTTACTTCCAGCCCCCACACTATGACTATAAAATTATTCAACCATATACCAAATCACATAAAAAACTTAGAGAATTATAAGTCATTTACTAATCAGTTAAAAATGTTTCTAATGGAAAAATGTTATTATAATTTAAAAGAATTTTTCGAAGATAAATATGTAATTAACATGCAATAGAGTACTTTGACCTCGTTTGTTAATCTATTTAATTTAATTATTATTTTGTTTAATTACTATTTAATTTAATATATTAAATTTCATCATTCAATTACTTATTTAATTTAAATTTTCAATAATTTATCAACTAATGATTTTTAAAATGAATTAATTAAGCTAGTTTAAATTGAGAAGTGACTGAAGGTAGAAATTATAAATCAAATGTTATATATAAATGTTTTAAATGTTATGTTTGTATGTGCAATGTGTATAGTTTGTTTTTGTTTAGTACCTGCTTATGTCAATTGTGTAATTATTGTTAAACTATTACTAATAACTAATTTGAATATTATATCTTTATTGTTTAGTTAACTTTAGCCCTCTAAATTGTTTGCAATGCCCTTGCAGGGCGTCACAATTGTGCCTCATTTTTAATTATTATCACCTAATGTACTGTGACATGCAATAAAGAATTGAATTGAATTGAATATTCGTCATCGAATTTGGCTGGAGTACAGAAGATTTTTGTAACAGGATCCAGTAAATTTAGGCACTTTTTTCTTTCTTTTTGCACTTTTACCTATTATCTAGCCCAAAGTAGCATCATTATGAGCTTGTGTTATGGATACTAGATAACGGAGAAATGTTGATAACAATTTATATATAAGTAAACAATAGAAATATACTGACAACTACACATATCTATGACTCGTGAACGAATGTTCGTTTGCATCTGCCCCTAATGGGATTTGAGCCCGGGACCCCTGACCAAGTAGCCTAAAGTTAGGAGCACTAACCACAGAGTACAGGAATTAATTTTTGGAAACATTTTTAGCAAAAAACTATGAAAGGACTAATTAAATGTCCGTAATTTGTCAAACCGCGAAAGACTCCCAGGAGTGTGATGACAATGAGACACCAGTGGTGTCTGAAATCTGTGACAGGTTAATGTATATCAACAATAAGAATTATATTTAACAGAGTATCGAAAATGTCTGCGAACCATCTAATGCATTGAAATGTGTAACACCAGCATTTCAATGCAATAAATTAAGAAATAAAGAAATACTGAAGACATGGCTGTATGGACATTAGTTCCCTTTATAGGAAGTATTAAAAAACAAACAAAAAAGTGTTGCGTGTGTGTGTGTATATACATACGCTCTGGCGTGCGTGTTGGCGGCGGCGATGCCGAGCCGGTGGTCAGTGTCCCGCGGCCGGTACTGCAGCCTCAGCATGGCCACCTCCTGCTCCACCGCCTCCAGCGAGCCCGACGGCTCCGACGACTTTGCCTGCGACGCAGCCAGCGAAAATTGGTATTCGATTGGATTGAATGAAATAAAATTGGAATTTAAATTTTCTGTAATAAGTTCACGTTTCTGCTTTGTACAAATTTTCAGATGACGAGATAAATCATCAGAGAAACTGACGGAAAGACACATGAGAAATGACGACGAATAGTAGAGACCTAGCGGTCTATAGAAAACTCAAGATACATGCGTGATGTGACGCATAATATAATCTTACTTGCTTTAAAATCAAAACTTGGTTATTAAATAGTACAACAGATGAGTCCTGTCCTGTTACGACATAACAATATACAGTGGGTACATCTATGTTTGGTGGCATTATGTTTTAGACTTTAGATAATGAACTTACCTCCATCTTTAACTTTTCTGCCATAATAGCTTCCCGTTCGATGTCTTCAAAGTTGGTGGCTACCTTGGTCGCTCCGAGGCCCTTGCGCGCGCCCAGCTGAAGAGAAATATTAATGAATCTGATTATTATTTTTTAATTGTTAAGGGCGTAACTCTTGGTCTTCCCCTGATGGTAAGTGACAATAAGGCCGAAGGCCGCCACACCCGGAATGCTGTTAACATTATTGTTATGGCGGCAGACTTAGGTAAGATGGTGGCAGCTAGGAAGGCGGACTTAGAAAAGCTCTACCACCAACCAAACTAAGCAAAAATTTCTGCCCCCACGGGAATTGAACCCTGAACCTCTAGATCTGATGTAGGTGGTCTCAACCGCTAGACCACAGAACCGGTGACAAACTGGAGCCAAAGTAGTCGCTAAAAGTATATATTTTTTCATCAGTAAACTCGTATTCGCTTGTGAATTCAAATGCTGATGAAATGGTTGCTAACACAAAAGAGATCATCTAATCTAAAACTGCACGCCCCTCCACTAAATTACTGTTTAAGTTTGTGTGCGGCGGCTTTACTTTGAACTTGCAGTAGTTAGAATACCAATACATCAACTAATCGTGCGATCAGTCCGGATACTAGCAATAATATGGCGGAGAGCGCGCGCACTACACCAATTTTAGTCACCGGAAATGCGTCACATGTCTTTTGTACCTTTTTATGATATATAAAAAAATAATTAATAAGTCTTTCTTGAAAACTTAATTAGAAAGCTTTTTGCTTTTCTGATTTATCAAGTAACTTCCTACAGGAGTAACATATAAGTACGTTATTTCAGTTTTTTTATAGAAGGTTTTAGACGCATTTGCTCTAATTTGGGAAAATATGTCTACAACAAATAAAGTTTTTTGGCTTAAATCATCAATATAGCTCTTTTTTTAATCCTCTGTTAATATGGGCTTCTTAATTTAAAGTTAAAAAATCGATCAAATAATGAGTCTACTAGAACCATTTCAATTCATAAGAGGACCATACGTCACCACATTTCCTACTGACGCATTTACCTCACAATCAATCCAGATATTCTCAACATTTTCTAAAGGAATTTGTCGACGACAACACCCTCTGTTTCTATTTTGAGTTACGACTTTAGTGCAAACTAAAGGACCCAGATGCCTTAATTATGAAAGAAATACCATTTCTATTAGTTAGTGAGAAACTTCAAAAATCTGCATTAACACCATTGACGCATTTCCCTCAGGTGACCTTAATAAAATTTTCGCTCAGGCACATTCTTGACCGTCGCCGTAGAATGGCCTCAAAACTCATGAGTTCCCTAAAAAATAAGTAATATAGTAAAGTATATCTGACCCCCGCCCGCTTGGGCTGCGGTCGCCGCGCGCCAACGCCCGACGCCGGCGTCGAATCGGAGCCGGCGCCCGAGCCCCACAGGCGAGCCTCCGAACTCAGCTCCTCGTTTTTTGGAGAACTTAGCTGCAAAATTACCTTAGTCTTACATAAGGAACACAATTAAAGTCTTTTAAAAAGAAAACAAACAAAAATGCAGAAAGTCTGTCACAAATTTAAAAAAAAACAAATGTTTTTATTTAGAATATTATTATTACTAACTTAACTTTCTGTATGAAGTAAAAGTTTTCATTATTTTCAAATATATTTTTTAGTTATTTGATTGGTTGGTAAGTGATTCACTTAGTTAATAAATAGTGTTAGATTTGTAAATAATTCAGTAAACACACACACATTATTATTGTAATAGCAAAGAAACAGCAAACACACGAAAAAACAGGTACCTTGATAACATGTAATGTGCACATTTAGTAGTCATAGTACAGACACTACTGTGGACACAATAGTTGATACAAATCATGTATAATAATTATAAGTTTTACCTTTTGCAACACAATTACATTTTTTTTTCATATTACAATGCTTAAAACAAAAAGTAATGATTTAGTTGTATATTGACAATAATGGGTAGACACCTTCACTGTAAATTGTCAGAAATATTACTAGTAAATACATTGACTTATCAAAAAAACTTTATATACTTTACTAGTCAGTATAAAGTGTTGTGATTCATAAGCAGAAATGAATTTAGTAATGGTGCATGGAGACCCGTGTCAGTGTGGGTGTTACCTGTGCAGCAGGGGAAAACTGGTTAGTGGTTACGGGACCATCCCCATGCTCCACAAACCAGTCTACCTCCTTCTCCTTGGGCTCCTTCACTTCCACGGGTGCGGGGTCCAGGTGCAGCTGTAATGGAATAAGGACACCATGATTATATTTATGAAAAAAATTATTATTGCACACTTCACAGTGCAAAGTGAGAAGTTAGTACAGGTAAGAAGTACACTCTAGTGTGGTGGTACTCCTTCTAATAGATACTCAAAATTTATTAAAAGGAACCTTGCAGGTTAGTTTTGTTGATAGCAAAGAGAGAAGAGTTTTACATAGAAAATTTATCCCTAAACCCTACCACTCTTAAAAGCTTGAATTAGATTCTTATCTTATCCTCTTGGATGCAAAGATATTTGCAGTCAGTAGAATAAGGCAAACTTATTTGCACAAAGTATCTTACTTAAACCAAACCAAAACCAAACAAACGAAAAAAAAGTGTTTTACAATGTTGTGATTTTCAGTAAAATTGTGATAGATTTAGGAAAGAGGTTGTTAAATTTGTCAATTAATAAAATATTAAATAAAGTTTGTGCATATAGGAGGTAAACACTAAAACTAATTATCCAATTTAAAAAAATATTTAACCTATATTAAGTAAGAGCCTTCAGGATGGACATATGTTTAATAATGTTTCATGCACTTAGACAAACCTTCGAGAGTGCCAGACACCAATATAATGTAAACTTTGCATAATATCTAAATTGAAAAAAAAAAAGTTGTAAAGCCACTGGCAAATGTTAGTCCTAAATAAATAAAGAAAAGATATATTGCACCCATAAGAGAACTTACTTGATTTTGCTGTATTTTAATAACTTATTTTATAATTTTTATAACCAATATCAGTATTAAGTATACATTAATTTAAGAATTGAAATATTAACATTTTATATCACTCACATTGGCAACAAGTATTATAACCTAAAAAGAAACAATTACATCTTTTTGAGCTAATTTTTCTCAATGATTAGATAATATGTTTTATGTTTGGGTTATTTGTGATAGCTTTTCATTGGCTTTTAGTCGTTAGTGTTGTTGTTTTATAGAATAATTAGCTGTAAGCTATCCTAAAAATATAAATAAATAAATAAATATGCTGAAAACTAATGTTTGGACACAAAAGATATTTTTATTGAGTAGAAACCAGACACAATGTACTATTATTAAGTAGACAGTTTTACTCCACAAGTATAAATTTCATACCAAAAGTTTTTTACTCCCCATTTTACATTACATATGTAAAATAATAATAATAATCACCAGCCTATATACGTCCCACTGCTGGGCACAGGCCTTCCTACATGGCAGAAACACATGAGGAGTTTGGGGCATAACACCACCATGCTGGCCCAATGCAGGTTGGTGGGTAAAAGCGGTTGCAGTAACAACCGGGACCAACGGCTTAACGTGCCTTCCGAAGCACGGAGGAACTCAAGATTATAAATTTGATTGACCCATCCAGGGACCGACCATGGCGAAAGTTGCTTTGTTTTCGTGATCGAAACCAGAGCGCTCAAACCAATACGCCACCGAGCTCCTCACCTATGTACAAACTCCACAATTTTATGATTTTAAAGCATTGTCTGAATTCTGTGGCTTAAAAGGATAATTCGCATCACACATCATTAGAGACAACCATTTAAGTGTGGGCTTAAGGTATTGTAGTTGTAAAATATGTCAACAGAACAATGAAATTTTATTTCATATCCAATTGAATATTCATTCTTTTGCTGTGCTGGAGGGAAGATGTGTCAATGAGGTATGATCTAAATTGTACCTTAGTTCCGTAGGTCTTCATTGCATGTTCAGACATAGCACTTAGCTTGTCACGGTACAACTGAGCTACCCTGGAGTTGTACTTCTGTCTCGCATCATCAGTCACTAATCCATGTGTTCGAAAATATTGTGTCTGAAACATATACCATAGTAAATGTCCAATTACTTACAACATATTTGGAAACGAATTTGTATCAAATTATATAGGAATAAAAATAGGGCAACTAACAGCATTCACGTTGCCGCCAAGTTGCATATTCCTGAGCTGCTTCCATGTCCAATTAGTGTCAAGTTGTGTAGACCGCACGAAGGTGAGATGGACCCCGAGGCTGCGGTGCACCGCCGAACAGTCCAAGCATATGAACACTCCGTACGTCACAGACGACCACGTAGGGTTCTTTGCGTTGCAGTCGAAACATACCTGCAACATATTATGATATGAAAAAAATCACTGGACACAAATATTCATTGATCATTTGCACTAATAAATACACACTTTATTCGCCGAAATTGCACGTAATCTTTGAAAAATTGCTTCAATATCGCTTTTACTAGGGGCCGAGTCAGCCATTTTCGACGTGTTGTCACATAAATGTCAATGTCACTTTGATTTTGACAGCTCAGAAGCATATTTTTTAATCTTTCGTTCCAATGTATGTACGTACTTACCTTGGGAGATTTTTTGCGTAAAATATTTAATGAATGACTGTCTCCGAGATGCTTCGACGAGGCATTTTCATCATCTTTACACCGAGAGCATTTCTTTTCTAAATCACCGATACATACGCCTTAAATCTCATTTCAATGACCACGAACAGTCGTCGAAATATTTTACATTTAGGAAGGTTTGTTGAACTCTTGACTAAAAAATTAATAATGATAGTTTTTAAAAAAAACCGGCCCTAAAAGCATTAAATAATAATTTCTTATTTTGCTTTATTAGAAATCCATATTTATCCAAAAAGTATATAATTGTCTATGAAAGTGAAGCCAGTGATGTCTTGAAATTAAAAATATGTCATCGTGTGATCATTAGATTCTATGCGATATTAAATCCTAAAATTGAATTAATTACAAATATAAAAGAAAGAAAAGAAAGAAAGAAAGGGTATGTAGATGACGTATTGTGTACTACATTATTTTTTAGCTAAATCTAATCGTCAAAATTCTGAAGCTTATAATTTTCTCATACTTTGGTACAAAATTCTAAACTTGATATGTTAAATCATACTAAGCCTTAGCTCACTGTGTTTGCTTGTATGATAAAATCAGACCCTCTGGACAAGATGCTTTAGGAAAATCGTTATCACTGTCGTTTCTTCAATAGATATACATAAGTAGTTTGTTATTTTGGACGATTCGACAGAGCTTCTAGGGAGTCGACAGGAGTCTACTTGAATAAACATATTTTTATTATGTCTAAGATGGATAGTAATAGCATCATTATACCAGCCTATGATGTCCACTGCTGATCAAAGACCTCTCCCATCAATTTCCAAATGGAACGGTTCAGGGTAATCATATGCGCAGCCTGCATCCAACGGCTCCCCGCAACCTTGACCAGATCGTCTGTCAATCTAGTGGGAGGTCATCCTACTTTGCGCTTTCCGGTACATCATTCTAGAACTTTAACGCCCCACCGGCTGTCTGTTCAGTGTGCTATGTGCCCTACCAACTGCCACTTCAACTAACAGACTAATCCTATGAAAAATGCCATTGACTTTGGTTCTCTTACGGAAGTCACCATTTCTGATTCTATCTCGCAGAGAAACATCTAACATAGCTCGTTCTATAGCTCATTGTACGACTGCGAAATTGCACAGAAGCGATCACGTTTCACAGCCGTATATCATTACTGGCAACACACACTGTTTGAAGACTTTCTACTTCAAATACTGAGGAATTTTGGACGAGAAAATCTTACGCAATTTTCGGAATGCTGCCCTCGATTTACCTCTTTGTCAAAGTTGGTCTTATCAGCCCCTATCTAGATAGACCATTTGTCGGGCAGTTCTGTCTAGGTCGTTAAACATTATGCTCAATTCCTCCAGGGATTTTGTCATGACTACTATATAAACAGAAAATTGAAGATGAGAAATTTACTCTCCGTTGATGTTGATGCCGAGTCCTGTCTAGTCCAGTAGATTGAAAACGTCTTCTAACCCAGCGGTAAATAGTTTCGGAGATATAACATATATTTTTTTCACACCTATTATCAAGCCCAAAGTAAGCATCATTAAGAGCTTGTGTTAAGGATTCGAGATAACATATTAATATTGATAATAATATGTATATTAATATTAGAAATATACTAAATAAACATATAAACATCCACGACTCGTGGACAAATGCTCGTATTTATCATACAAACATTTGCCCCTACCGGGATTCGAACCCGGGACCTCTTGATCGAGCAGTCCCTATAGCAAGGGGTACAGACCACTCGACCAGCCGGTCGTCTCTCCGTGTCTTACCTTTCTCTGCAGTTGGATAGGTTTCGTAGACTGATTATATACACGGACCGACATGGTGGCGCTATCGTTCAAGCATTTTGTCACCATTATACACCGATAGTCAATGTGGCACAGTGGCACTTTTGAGGGCCTAGATAAGATGCCTTTCGATAGTCGCTATCGCTATCGCTAAGCGGAAAATGTATGGGACTTGTTTGACATCAGCCATCGAGCGACTTTCGATCGCCAATGTCAAATCTCATACATTTTTTATTTATCGATAGCGATTGTGATTGTCAAATGGCATCTTGTCTAGGCGCTCCAGAACAGACTGAATCACGCACGGCCTATGTATCGATTGAATCGGAGGCCTTCACGTGGTACACAAACGCCATGCAAAGTGGCCGGTTACACTTATCCAGACAGTAATAACATAATAACGTAAGAATTTATAATATTTGTTTTTTTATTTTATTAGATTTGGTAACCATGCCGCAGCTTACCCTATTAAAAAAGATTTGTCATGAAATGGGTGTTATCCGATTGCCGTTATCGATAATCCTTAATACGATTGAGTCTATTTCTTCTTTTCAATAAAATATTACAGCAGCACTATTGGTCACAGATTACACAACTAAGCTTTTGGTTTTCGTTTCTACATGGAAGGAAGGACGCATGTCAATTTTAAAAATAATTTTAATTTTAATTTAATTCCTTTTCCTAAAGTTTGAAATAATTAAATGTGTATATAAATAAATAAGTGAAGAAGTTTCGTAACAGCTTACTGAAGTGATTACCTTACCGTGTCTCAAGAACCCTGAATTGCTCCATCTCGATCTGAGTGCTCAATTTGTTGTCTACGTGCAAGCGCTCTTCAGCTGGGGAGTGAAAGTTATGGATTGAACTCGACCTTTCCAACGATGCGATTGAAGGCAGAGTTTTTATTTTGAAGAGATAGTAGAAGCAGTATAAATGGAAAACGTGAACTTTCAGCCGAGCGGCGAGGAAATTGAGCGTGCCTTGATGGACCTAGGGCCGCTGCTCGGCGTCACCATCAAGGAGGAGGTGCCCGACGAACTCGCCGATGCCGCCTCGGCCTCCGCGCCGCCATCCAGACTCAATGTGAGTTGGTTGTTTCACTCTCACTCAACATAGAAAGTTTGTAAACATGATGGTCTTGTCATTATCTTCAAAACACTTGTTTTATTACTTGATATTAATTTTACTTGCATTGGAAATATTTTAGTCTGTAAAAAGTTTAGAAACATTACCAATTCGTAACTTAAAATTATTATAACTAATAAATATTATGACTACTATAACAATCAATTAAGTTTGAGTCGTATTTGAAGTCTCAATGAGCAAAAAATAGTTCTGTAAAGGGATCTAAGTAATAATTTACAAATTAGAATTAAATTGGACCTCATTATTTATATTGTCAGTGAAATATGTTAATTATGCAGCCTTGCAATAGAGGTTGGTGTAGGTCAGACAAACACACAATTTTTATTTATTTATTTGTAAATACATTAATTAAAATATTTCTAGACATGAGCTTTAGTGAGAGAGCATAATTTCATTTCAAAATATAAATGTGACAATATACATCTGTTAAGTAAGCCCGAAGCTGAGGTCTAACAAAATAATTGTGATGTGTATTGTAATTGTTCACCAAATTTACATTCATCTATTTTACATTGTTGCAAATGTTGTGTATTATTATATCACTGTCACAAACTATATAGATATGTATTTTGCTACTTACAAAATACATATCTATCTTAGAAAAATATCTAACACTAGAAAAATTTCACATCCTGGAGTGCAACCTTTTACAATCCAGGTGACTGCTCTAACCATCTGAACTCCTAAGAACTTGGGATAACTCTGTAAAATTCCTCTATTATTACAAATAAACATATGTATATTTTCTGTATTTTTTATTTATTTTGTATAAATATTGCAAAGAATATAAGGTTTCGGGTTACTTTAGGGGTTGCATTAAAATATAGTTTTTTTTCTCACAAAATGATGTAACACACAAATCATGGGATTTTTCTATAGGTTGGGGAAAAAGTTTCTTCGCATTTTTTAAGAAAATTCAAAACATTTTTTAATATAGTTTATTTACATTTAACTAAAGTATGTAGGTACCATTTTGTTCGATAACTTTTTGCCATCTTGTAGGTAGGGACATGATCCCATTGCTATAGAAATTTTGGGGCTTCTGATCAAAATACCGCGACAAGTGGTTTTGGCAGTCCTCTCGTGATGTTAACCTGACACTGCCTAGAGAATTCTGAAGAGAGTGAAACAGGTGGAAATCTGAAGGTGCAAGGTCAGGACTATACAGTGGATGCATTAACACCTCCCAGCCAAACTCTCTTCATTTTTGCTGAGTGGCTAAAGATGTGTGAGGTCTAGCATTATCATGATGAAAAACCACACCCCTTCTGTTGATTAATTCCGGCTGCTTTCTCTCAACTTCTTGGTTTAATCTCATCAGTTGTTCGCAGTAGAGTGCAGAATCGATGGTCCTGCCTGGTGGTAACAGCTCATAATGAATAATGCCCTTCCAATCCCACCACACACACAGCATCACCTTGTTGGGAGTTAACCCGGGTTTCGCCAGTCTCTGAAGCCTGACCGGCCGTTGACCACACTTTTTCGCACGTTCTTGTCGTACGTGATCCACTTTTCATCACCAGTTATCAGCTTCCTTAGAAATGGTTCGGTTTCATTACGTCGTAATAAAGAATCACAAATGAGTAGATGGGTTCCAGTTGTATAAAAAAAACATGGTTCATTAGGTTTCTTTCAGTGAGGTCATGGGGTACCCAAATATCAAGCTTTTTTGTGTACCCATTTTTGTTAAAATGGCCAAAACTGTTTTGTGGTCAATTCCCAGTTCTTCAGCTACGTCGTAACTACTGATATGCCGATCTTGCTCCAGTTTTTCAAATATGGCATGAATTTTATCCGTAATAGGGCGACCAGAGCGACGTGCATCTTTGACATCAAAATTTCAGGATTGAAAACGCTTAAACCAAATTTGTGCTACTCTCACAGACACTGCACTAGGTCCATAAACATCGCAATTTTTTTTCGCGGCTTGCGTTCCATTTTTACCTTTTTTGTAGTAAAATTTTAAAATGTATCGAATTTCTTCATTCATCTTGACATTGACAGTACAAAAAAAAAAGATAAACACACATTTTCCTAATTTGAATTTGGAATTAATTTTTTTTAAATCTAAACTTTTAATGATACCAAAACCAGCCAGATAAAAATAGTACAGCCAAAGAGATTTTATTACAAGTTCATACATACTATAATGTGAAAAGACTTTTTCCCAACCTAATATAATAATACTAATAAAAATGTACAGCAATATAACAATGAATCTTAATTAGCTTTAAATACTCTCAGGCAGAATTATTATTAATCTTTATTTCAACTCTTTTAGTGAGTAACAATATCTATTTAAATAATTATCAACAAGGACAAATGATTAATTTTAGGTGAAATGAAAACTTTAAAAGTATGCTTGTTATTTCTGCACCACTCCATCAAACATTGTGCAATAATAATTCACATAACAGCAGTCTAGCCTGCTTGCAATCATTTTCAAGATATTGTTAGTGCCACCCGACACTTGGTTCACTGGGGAAGCACACCTCTTCCATGCTTCTGCAAACATTCCCGATGCCCTAAAAACGGGACAATCCCAACAGTATCCTGAAAGCGTAATTGTATTGAACTAGAATGTTAAAATATTTAATATTCTATATTATTCACAAGATGACAGTGTCCATGTCGCAGCCATCTGGTTAAATTAGCAAGTTTATTAACGATGAGATGATTAATAAAAATAAAAATAATAATATTCATACACTCACACCTATTATCTAGCCCAAAGTAAGCATCATTAAGAGCTTGTGTTATGGATTCTAGATAACAGATTAATATTGATAGTAATATGTATATAAATATAAGAAATATACTAAATAAACATATAAACATCCATGACTCGTGAACAAATGGTCGTATTCATCATACAAACATTTGCCCATACCGGGATTTATTTATTTATTTATTGGATCACCAACATAAGAAACAGCTTTAAACATGTGTACTTAGACTAAACAATATTGACATAAACTAACTGCTCTTAAAATTATAGGTAACCACATCATCTGTTGATAGATTATAGTTATAGAAATGCAATTACCCTGCTAATTTGATCAATAATTGCATATAAGTATATTATTCCTATTTTTTATATAAATAAATACCCAGGTATGTGTGTGTATATAAAAGTAACAAACCAACCAACCAGGTAAGCATTTATGGGCATTAGGTAGTTCCTTTTATAATACCCAAAATTGCAAGGCTTTGACAGCAAATATCCAGCTCAGGCAGTTTTCTAGATAAATCGTTATACAGGCAAGACAGGCGAGTTATGGGTGAAGCACGTCCCAATCTGGTTCTACAAGACCTAATATAGAATGTCCCACAAGGCGACCGTGGTATTCTTGTAGGTATCTTAAAACCTATTTTATTAAGTAATTGAAGGCTATCCACTTCATTGTTCATTAATTTGTGGAAGTAAGACATGTCTAGATAGATATGACGCTCTGACAGAAGATCCAGATGGAATTGCTTGGTTCTGTCAATATAGGATTTAATTGTTCTCGGTGTCTTGAATCGGTACGACAAGCTACGCATTAACTTCTTCTGTACACTTTCTATCCTGTTAATGTGTAATTTAAAACTGGGACACCAGACTACTACAGTACTCCAGCTTACTCCTGACGTAACTATTGTACAGCAAAATTACCGTCGAGGGATTTTTAAAGTCCCTTGTACTTCTTAATACAAATCCGAGTGCCCTATTTGCTTCTTTTATAATTTTATCCAAATGATCCGAAAACCGTAATTGACTGTCCATCTGGACACCAAGGTCTCTAATTGTCGTAACCTCCTTAAGTATGTTACCAGCAATCGCATACTCTGAATGGAGTTTATTACGCTTTCTTGAAAATTTGACGTGGTAGCACTTAGAGGTGTTCAGATACATTTTATTTTTATTGCACCACTTATGAAGATTGTCTATATCTTCCTACATGCCCCTTGAATCTGACGCGTTTGAAACCACCCTCGACAACTTAAGGTCATCGGCAAAAAGATAAATCTTACTATGTTTTATGGCCCTCTCTATGCCATTAATAAAGACGTTAAAAAACAGCGGTCCCAAGACTGAGCCTTGAGGAACACTAGACATTGCACTAAATGGTTCAGATTGTTCACCATCAACAACCACCCTCGATGGACGATTCGTGAGGTAGGAACTGCACCAGTCTAGCAACCCACCGGTTAGGTACCAAAAGAGTACAGTTTCTCTAGAAGGATCCTGTGGTCAACCCTGTCAAACGCCTTCGAGAAGTCTGTGTATACTGTATCCACTTGTAACCCCTGATCCACCAATTCTATTAATTCAGATGCGAAAAGTATCAAATTGGTATTAGTAGATAGATTGGTTAGTGATTATATACTTATGTATGTGTCTGTACATAACAGTATGAACCATTGACTCAAATACCTTAGACATAGTCGACAGGACAGACACAGGACGATAGTTTGATATGCACTCCCTCTTACCACTCATGTAGATGGGTACTACTCTTGCCTGTTTCCAAGAATCTGGGAACGTACCTGTTTGTAATGATCGATTGTACAATATTGACAGTGGCAGAGCTAGTGTCTTCGCGCAATTAACTAACAAGAGTGGGTGAATATTATCCGAGCCCATACTTTTTGTGGTGTCTAATTTCCTTAGTTTATTTCTTACTTCATCAGTGTCAAATTGAAAAGATCCTAGTATATCAAGGTTCACTGGGTTCACTGTAGATGTATGGGCACTTTCTCCATTTGAAATATTGATTCTGTATATTTGAGCTCTCTAGTTTCGATTACAAAAACAAAGCAACCTTCGCCATGGTCGATCCGGATGGGTCAGTCTCACGCTTCTGCGTGCTTCGCTGTGCACGTTAAGCCGTTGATTGTTACTGCAACATCTTAAACTGACGAACCCTCATTGGGTCAGCTGTTGCACGCGTAGCACAAGGAACACGAGAAGCTCGAGAAACGGTTTTGTCTGTACCGTAATGTCATTTTTGTCCAGCTAAGGCAAGGTGAGGCCCGACAAAAATGACATTACGGTGTAGACAACACCGTTTCTCGAGCTCTTGTTCCCTGAGTTACGCGTGCAGGGAGACATGAATAGGTCGGTGATGTGATGTGATGTGTACAGGTGTCGGGCAGCGGCGGCTCGCCTGGGGCCGGGGCGCCGCCGGCGGAGGGCGGGGCGGGGGCGGGGGCGGAGGCGGAGGGCGGCAAGGAGGGCGAGAGCGCGGACTCGCTGGCCAGCCCGGGCGCCGCGGCCGCGCGCTGCGAGCTGTGCCGCGCGCCGCTGGCCGCGCAGGACGGCACGCCCAAGCTCATGGAGTGCCTGCACTCCGCCTGCGAGCCCTGCATCACCGCCAAGCTGGACGAGAGGCAGGCCAACTCCAGGGACTTTCTAGGCGAGTATGATCACGTCAACGCTAATCATATACAATACTGTTTCATCTATCCACACTATTGTTCATCTTCTTCAGCCACTATCAACCAATCGTTTGGTGTAGGCCTCCTATAAAACCTCCAATGGGGAATATTAATCTACACACTTATAGAAACACACTGAAATTTTACAGGTGCCGAGCGAATCACAATCGCGTGTCCGTCGTGCCGGCTGCAGTGCCAGGTGGCCAACATGATCGACCAGCGGTTCGTGCTCGAGAAGATGACCGCCGACCAGGCCGGCTCCACAGGTGACCAACTCTAATATAAACTGGCAAAAATAAGTAGAATTTCGTGAGGGGATAATTTAGCTTGTAATGCAAATACAGATAGACAAGACACATAGACTATGTTTATCCCAAATCCTTGGTAGCTCAGCAGAACAGTCACCCGGATTGTGAAGAGTCGCCCGTAGGGTGTCGTCGCCCCAGCACATGAATTATGTCAGAATAGTTCACATCACTACATAAATTAATCTTCATGTTGCAATCAATTATTCTAAGTAGAAACAATCATGATATTTATAGAATACAATAGTTCATTAAGAACTATTTACGCAGTGCTTTAGTTCATGTAGAATGAGGAAATTGACTCCTACTTAAAAGTGCAAAAGACAGCACAAGAATTGGAAAGCTCGTAAGCAAGGCACCCTCGCCGTATAGATGAACATTATCCCAACTGCCTTGCAGGGTTACGGTTTAATTGGTGCTAAGTCCATATTCACTGTTATCTGGGTAGGTACATATCACCGCCTTTTATATTTTGACGAAGGGAAATAGCCATGCCAGTGTAATTACTGGGCATAAAAGGCATTTAAACTTAGGCCTCAGGATGACAACGCAATACCAAGTGATGTTTTCCTTGTTATTGTAGGTGTCTATAGGTGACGGTAGTTGCTGACCACCAGATGGGCCGTCAGCTTGTTTGTCAACCTTGATTTTAGCAACTTGTCCATTGGTGTACTAAGGTAGTGATGTCCGGCAGGTGTGAGTGGGGACCAGCAGTGCAATAGTTGCGAGGACCCGGAGCCGGCCACCAGCTACTGCGTCGACTGCGCCGAGTTCATCTGCGACAACTGCGTCAACGCTCACCAGAGGTCAGTGGGGACGGGACTATCATTAACATTATCATCATCACCATCGGTTCTGACGAAACACTTAAATATTTTTTGTATTTTTTCGGTTTTTGTTTCAATTGATCAAGTGATGTTGATGAATATATCATAATTCCTTGTAAAAGTTCACTGGTAAACAAGTTTTTTTTATTTAATTTTGTTACCTATTTAAACACAATATTGAACGTCGAACCCAAGCCTTAATATCCGTTTGTAAATCTAACGGAGGCTATTGTTTGACGTAAATTGTTGGTTTCATTTACATGCATCAAAATTTGCTGTCTAGCCAAAGTTTAGTTAAGAGTGTTTAATAAAATCGCAATGCGAAAGCGTGGGTTTTGCAGGGATGCGTATTGTTATTCATTAAGTATGAATTTCTTTGATCCTTTAGCTATCTAGTGGTGTAATTATTTTTTGGATTGTTAGCACATTCTTCACGTACAGATGAATGTGCACCGCAGATAATTGTCTTTGTGGCTAAATTTGCACTGATTTCTGATACAGTCATTGACAGAAAACCACGTCGCACAGGTGAGCCGCACGCATCACCTATCGCTCATATTACGGAAAGTAGAGCAGATGTCCTTGAAACAGTCGATCAAAAAGAGATCGGTGTTCCAGTCTTAGAAACCCTAATCGACACAACAGATCACTGCAGTCACGTACGAAGTCCAGAAAGAATGATTCGCGTGTAAAAGCCCTCGTGACTTGCAATGAAGAAATATGAATATGCAACTGTTCGTTGCTGAGTAGTGACCAGCCTTTAGGAAACTAAAGATGACTCCGACGGTGGCAAGTCTCGGCGACATAGACACACCCAACTGTCGTCTATGCGCTACCGACTCAAACAGTTGAACGCAATTTTGATAGATACGGGAGCAGAGCTGGTGTCAGTATTAGCACTTGGAACAGAAAGATCGCTATGAACTCTAGCTCAAGTTCGTACAGTCTATACGCAGCAAATGAAATTCCAATACTTACTTGCGGCGAGAAAACTATGTCTATAAACATTACGGTGTAGGAAAGCCTGTAGGACCTTTCCTACAAAGGCGGTTTTCAAGTGGACTTTCACAGTAGCTAACGTGCGACATTCAATGATTGGAATTTTTATTTAAAAAGCAATAACACGCTAACCAGCGTGTTATTGCTTTTTGCAGAGTCATCACACGTAACTATGTGATTTTCTCTATACGTTTTCGACCATGCAAAATGGTTTTTTTTTTTAATTTTATTAATTTTTGATTTTAACATTATTATAAATGTTTGAAAAATTACTTAGTAATTAAAATAGAATAAAACTAGAAAAAATTCACGTCCTGAGGCAGGAATCGAACCCGCGACCTTTCGCAATCCGGGCGACTGCTCTGACCACTGAGCCACCCAGGACTTGGGATATCCCTGTGAAATTCTTCTAGTCTATCTGTATTTGCGTTTATGAGCTAACGTCCACCCTACAATGTCGAAATATTCTATTTCAACATCCGAAACGAGTATTTTTACAAATACCGACGATTCGGTTAAGTTGGGGCAGTGCTTTCAAATATTATAATTTTTTTTTTTTTTTTTTTTTTTCTAGTTTTATTCTATTTTAATTACTAAGTAATTTTTCAAACATTTATAATAATGTTAAAATCAAAAATTAATAATATTTGAAAGCACTTTCGGATGTTGAAATAGAATATTTCGACATTGTAGGGTGGACGTTAGCTCATAAACGCAAATACAGATAGACTAGAATTTCACAGGGATATCCCAAGTCCTGGGTGGCTCAGTGGTCAGAGCAGTCGCCCGGATTGCGAAAGGTCGCGGGTTCGATTCCTGCCTCAGGACGTGAAATTTTTCTAGTTTTATTCTATTTTAATTACTAAGTAATTTTTAAATTTTGTTTCATTCGGTTCATTCTTTTTTACGTTTTCGAAAAAAAGTTTATAGAGAAAATCATATAGTTACGTGTGATGACTCTGCAATTACGGCACTCGACCGTAATAAGACGTTCTGCAAAAATATAGCAAGTTATCAGATGCCATTATGCCATATGGTATAGCATAGAGTAATGACGATGAGTTTGACCCCGATTTATGAAAAAGTACGTCCATTGAATCCAGATTGATATTAAGCTGCGGAATTTGAGAGAACGGAACGGAACTTGTAGACCGCCAATCAGTCCTTGGGCATCGCCTTCACACGTGGTGAAGAAGAAAAATGGTGTCATCCGGCCTGGTGGCGATTAACGCCACCTTAACGCTATCACCGTGCCGGACCGCTATCCTGTTCCTCGTATCCAGGGTTTCATGCCTGTTGAAGGGCAAGACAATGTTCTCGAAGCTTGATATTGCAAAAGCTTACCATGTCATAGGCATACATGAAAAAAAATACATGCGCTGGCTTAGTTTTACAGCAACGTGTCAATGGAAAATGGCAACCACTCGGTTTTTCCTCTAAAAGCCTTGAGTGCAGCTTATCGAAATTACAGCACGTACGTGAGATGTTGCATGATGAGAGATGACGCACGTTGGGGATATACAGGTCAATAAAGCATTTCCGCCATATGATCGAAGGAAAAGAATTCCTAGTCTTTGCCGATCATCAACCGTTTACGTTTGCATTGCACAAAGTGGCATTGAACAACTATACACCGCGGAGACTGCGACATCTTGGTTTCATATCGGAGTTTTTTTTCTAGATAAGCCGTATTCTGGGAGAAGTAACACTGTCTAGATCAGCCCCCTTATTCACAACTGTCGGAAAAGATTCTAATTTCGGAATCTCTATACCCGTCACTTTTTATCACGGTGCGTCAAAGCGAGACGACATGTGACTTTGCGAATTGAATCTGTGATCCGACAGTTTCTAAATAAGGGGCATGAAGGGTTAATATAACATTGGCTGCGTTATTTCATAAAAATGTCCTGAAATTATCGAATGAATAAGATGTTTTTGAAAGTGGCAAACCATTTCTAAGAACTAAGATAGGCCATGTTTTAATTTATTGTTGCAATGACGGCTGATTATTTTGAATATATTAGTCTTATTAAAATAATTGTGATTACTATTTCGGGCTATAAGGGCGGTTTCAGATTAGCGTATTTTTCTGCCCGTATACGATTGTTTCAGCATACACGCTACACGCGCGCATTAGGCGCCTCAAAAAACCGGACTCGCGTAAACGGGCATATTTGGGCGTGTTCGCTCGAACCGGTAGTGGTGTCGTGTCAGTATCAACATGGATTCTGACGAAGAAACATTACTATTTCCGTTATACGAGCTTAGAAGCGCGTCCAAAACGACCTTATACGTGCGTATAAAACGCTAATAGGTAATAGGTTATATACGACAAGAAAATCTTTCCCAAAATTTGTTCACAATCATGTTGTTAGAGGTTTGTGTTGGACCGTATGGGCGTTGTTGCAGACTGAAGATCACGAAGGAGCACACGATCAAGAGCAAGGAGGAGGCGCTCGCCGAGCTGCTCGCCGCGCAGGGCCCGCGCGCCGCCCACGACATGTACTGCCGCGACCACGTACAGGTAAACTTCGTACTTGCTACTGTACGTTTGACTCTCAGATGACGAGCTACAATGACAACATTTCATGTTTCTCACACCTAACTTTCGACAAACTTTCAACTTTCCTATTTCAGCCGTAAAACAGTTCGCTGTGTTTCGGATTGAAGGGAAAGGTGGCCAGTGTAATTACTGGGCATGGACGGCATTTCATCTTAGGCCCCAGGATGACAACGCACCTGCAATATCAAGTGATTTTTCATTGTTATTGCAGGTGTCTATAGGCGGCGGTAACCGCTTACTATCAGGTGGGCGTCAGCTTGTTTGTCATCTAGTAGTATAAAAAAAACCTTACTATGTACTACTCTTTAACGAATATTTAAATGACTTGGTACTATTCCTCCTCCTTTACATTGTTGGAGAATCGCAGAATGTAAAGACATATGACATTTGTATTTAAATTATTAAATGACCAGTTGGACTTTGTTTTAAAGTTTTATCCAATTTAGATGTCCTCGGATTGGTTTACGTAGTAATAGCATATTGGATATGCCTTTTACAAGTATGTTCAAATTATACCAGTAACTCTTTTATATATCGTTCTTGCTTTACTAACAATAAAAAATTTACACAAATTGATATGTTATGCATTCCAAAAACTCGTTTAGAAAACCAATAAGAAATATTACTGTAGATTACCACCTACTGTACATTCTAATCCTTACATTGTAAGTATCGCACAATCTTTTTTTTATGTATATTTGATCTTAGCTATATGTGGAAACTTCACTGATCTATGTATTTTGTTAGAACCAGTTTTATAAGATTTGCTGCATTGTTTGTTTCCCAAATAAAGAAAAAATAAAAATGGAATACCATAATGTTATTTTATGGTATGCAATAAAGATTGGTTCCAAATAACATTACATAATTTGTATCTAGAAGGCAGGTCTACAAGCGCCTCTTATTTCTTTTCTCCTAAATGTGATGAAAAGTATGTCACTCAGTCGCTAAATTATTAATACCACGGACCTTCTAAATTCTACTCTTGAATCCTTCGCTTCGCTGTAATAAAGGCTTTGTCAAACACAACGCGTACTAAGCGCGCGTCAAAGCGCTAGTCTGACGCCGCGATATAACTTCGAATTGTGTTGTACTATAAACGGTATATAGCCGTATACGCTCCGTAGAAAATCTGCGGAACAGGTGTCGTCACATGTTCCCATATTACTAAGAAATGTATGGGCAAACTGAGAAAATCAATAATAACTATGTATTAAGTATGTTTTTATTAATAGTTGTCATAATAATAGTTGTTAATACATTTTTTTTTTATCTTCAAAACAGTACAACTTCAACAATATTTCATATCTTTAAAATTTGAATTGTTTTTAGGGGTAACAGTAGCGTTTATTTTGCGAATTAGTGTAAAGTAGCGCCATATTCAAACTTAGGCAAGATCCCAATTGGACGCTATAGCGCGGCGTCAGACTAGCGCTCTGACGCGCGCTAAGTACGCGTTGTGTTTGGCAAAGGCTTTCATGTTAGTTGCTTCGTTGACGCACGTGTGGCGGCGTTGTCGGCAGGAGCGGCTGTCGCTGTTCTGCGAGACGTGCGACCGGCTGACGTGCCGCGACTGTCAGCTGCAGCACCACCGCGACCACAAGTACCAGTTCAGCACCGAGATGGCCGCGCAGGTCTCTCAACCACTTCTTACTTTCTTCTACTACACTCTTACTGGGTGGTAGGCCCCTATGTAGGGTCACCTGGCTACCACCGCCTTTCTTATTTCACCCGTGGAACAGTTCGCCGTGTTTCGGATTGAAGGGAAAGGTAGCCAGTGTAATTACTGGGCATGGACGGCATGTCATCTTAGGCCTCAGGATGATAACGCACCTGCAATATCAAGTGATTTTTTATTGTTTTTGCAGGTGTCTATAGGCGGCGGTAACCACTTACCAACAGTTGCGCTGTCAGCTTGTTTGTCATCTAGTTCTATAAAAAAAATAAAAAACCTAAATGCATCGGTATTTATGGCGTCACGTTGTCATTTTGAGGGAAATGGCATTCATCACACGTGAATAAAGTCAAGAAGTCCTTATGAAATGAGGCATTTGTAAAAAATAGATTTTTTTTTTACAAATCGAATGAATGAATCAATGAAAAAAATGGTTTTTTTAATATTCATACACTCACTCCTATTATGTAGCCCAAGTAAGCATCATTGAGAGTTATGGATACTAGATAACGGTTACCGCTTTACCCGATAAGGGGTACCACTCAAACTTCAGCCAAATTATGCCGTTTCTCTTTCAAAATGTCAATGTGACGCCATAACTCCCCCAGGCTCGCGCGAGCATCTCGTCGCTGCTGTCGGAGGTGAGCTACAAGCGCGTGCTGCTGGGCTCAGCCATGAAGGTGATCCGCGACCGCCAGCAGCTCATCGCCGACAAGAAGCGCGCGCTCGTCACCGACATCACGCAGACCGTCGTCAAGTCAGTACACTGTACCTGACGCAACCAACACGCTGACCTCACACCACAACCTCCACACAATCACCAGTATATGCGCACGCGCACACACACACAAAACGACGATTTGAAATAAAACCAATGAATACTCAAACATCACTAAAACTTTAAATCCCCCTTTTTAAGGAGTGCTAAATTTGACGTCAGCCAATACAAGTTATGGATTTGACAACACTTTAAAATATTTAAGAGGACCCGTTTTAAAAAGTGTTTGATTTGGTTGCCTGTAATATAGAAATTAAAAACATCTTTCCTGTAAGAAATAATAAGTATCTCATGAACCAGATGTTTTTGATGATTAAGTTTATACTTAATCATCAAAAACAACTGAAATAAATGATTACTATCATAAATCTGACTGATTATTATTAATCAGTCAGATTTATGATAGTAATCATTTATTTCAGTTTCTATTTACGCTTACTGTTAAAATTGTCCTAGATAACACATAAAAATCACAATCATGATAATGAAGAGGTTTGAAATATTACATTTGCCAGATTAACGAATGCCATCAACACCCGGGGGAAGCAACTAGTGCTGCGACTGAACGAGGTGTGCGATGCCAAGCAGAGGACCCTGGCCGAGAAGAAGGACGCCCTCGAGCAGCTGGCAGCCATCACCGACCACTGCGTGCGCTTCGTCACCGCCGCGCTCGACCAGGTAGTGACCGCAGACCCTGGCCGTGGAGGAGGACGCCCTCGACCAGGTAGTGACCACAGACCCTGGCCGAGGAGGAGGACGCCCTCGACCAGGTAGTGACCACAGACCCTGGCCGAGGAGGAGGACGCCCTCGACCAGGTAGTGACCACAGACCCTGGCCGAGGAGGAGGACGCCCTCGACCAGGTAGTGACCACAGACCCTGGCCGAGGAGGAGGACGCCCTCGACCAGGTAGTGACCACAGACCCTGGCCGAGGAGGAGGACGCCCTCGACCAGGTAGTGACCACAGACCCTGGCCGAGGAGGAGGACGCCCTCGACCAGGTAGTGACCACAGACCCTGGCCGAGGAGGAGGACGCCCTCGACCAGGTAGTGACCACAGACCCTGGCCGAGGAGGAGGACGCCCTCGACCAGGTAGTGACCACAGACCCTGGCCGAGGAGGAGGACGCCCTCGACCAGGTAGTGACCACAGACCCTGGCCGAGGAGGAGGACGCCCTCGAGCAGCTGCCAGCCATCACCGACTACTGTGGTCACTGCGGGCGAGGGTGGCCTTGGACTTAAATTTAGTTTAGTCAGCGCTCACCAAAGTTAGAAATACTCCAGCGCAACGAGCACTACTTTAGGTTCTGTGAAAAGCAACTCTTTATAAGTAGGTGTAGTTGAATCTATCTCTTGCGTCGTGCGAGATTTAAAATGATTAAATTCTCTGGAGGGCTTAGCAAAGTATTTTATAGTAATAACATTGACATTTCTTCAGGATGTAAGGGGAACGTTCTCGTAAACCGAGGCAGACTTCAAGGCTTCAAAATAAAATCAAGTGTGACATACTAAATTGTAATACGTACACGATCTGTTTGTATGTAATAATAGCTGTTTTTTTTTGTCTAATTTAAATTTTTCGCTACCAATGACAAGTGTCGGTGCCTACCACCTTTTATGTACATTGTTGATTCACACGACAATGATTCGAAACGTTTCGTTCGTCCACGTAAAAACATCAGATATGTCATCCACCTTGTCATTTGAGTCGGTCAGTAAGGGGCATTCACTGCCATCTGTCTTCGTTCACGAGAGCTCCCTTACCTCCTGTATATGGTGTTGATCAGCGGTGTGTCGTGTGGGTGCCGTAGGACCAAGTGACATGTGCATGCTCGTCCGCAGGGCAGCGACACGGCGGTGCTGTACTCTAAGCGCGCCGTGTGCGCGCACCTGCAGCGGATCAAGAGCCGCCGCGCCGACATCCCCAACCCCGAGATCCCCGTACGCATCAGCCTGGCGCTGGACAAGCTGCCCGACCTGGTCCGCGGTGAGTGCCCCCCCTCCCCCCTCCCCCACCCCCCAACCCCGAGATCCCCGTACGCATCAGCCTGGCGCTGGACAAGCTGCCCGACCTGGTCCGCGGTGAGTGCCCCCCCTCCCCCCTCCCCCACCCCCCAACCCCGAGATCCCCGTACGCATCAGCCTGGCGCTGGACAAGCTGCCCGACCTGGTCCGCGGTGAGTGCCCCCCCTCCCCCCTCCCCCACCCCCCAACCCCGAGATCCCCGTACGCATCAGCCTGGCGCTGGACAAGCTGCCCGACCTGGTCCGCGGTGAGTGCCCCCCCTCCCCCCTCCCCCACCCCCCAACCCCGAGATCCCCGTACG
This sequence comes from Nymphula nitidulata, assembly GCA_947347705.1. Taxonomy (NCBI): domain Eukaryota; kingdom Metazoa; phylum Arthropoda; class Insecta; order Lepidoptera; family Crambidae; genus Nymphula; species Nymphula nitidulata. The sequence continues at coordinate 18,384,106 of OX374636.1, forward strand.
CATCAGCCTGGCGCTGGACAAGCTGCCCGACCTGGTCCGCGGTGAGTGCCCCCCCTCCCCCCTCCCCCACCCCCCAACCCCGAGATCCCCGTACGCATCAGCCTGGCGCTGGACAAGCTGCCCGACCTGGTCCGCGGTGAGTGCCCCCCCTCCCCCCTCCCCCACCCCCCAACCCCGAGATCCCCGTACGCATCAGCCTCGCGCTGGACAAGCTGCCCGACCTGGTCCGCGGTGAGTGCCCCCCCTCCCCCCTCCCCCACCCCCCAACCCCGAGATCCCCGTACGCATCAGCCTCGCGCTGGACAAGCTGCCCGACCTGGTCCGCGGTGAGTGCCCCCCCTCCCCCCTCCCCCACCCCCCAACCCCGAGATCCCCGTACGCATCAGCCTCGCGCTGGACAAGCTGCCCGACCTGGTCCGCGGTGAGTGCCCCCCCTCCCCCCTCCCCCACCCCCCAACCCCGAGATCCCCGTACGCATCAGCCTCGCGCTGGACAAGCTGCCCGACCTGGTCCGCGGTGAGTGCCCCCCCTCCCCCCTCCCCCACCCCCCAACCCCGAGATCCCCGTACGCATCAGCCTCGCGCTGGACAAGCTGCCCGACCTGGTCCGCGGTGAGTGCCCCCCCTCCCCCCTCCCCCACCCCCCAACCCCGAGATCCCCGTACGCATCAGCCTCGCGCTGGACAAGCTGCCCGACCTGGTCCGCGGTGAGTGCCCCCCCTCCCCCCTCCCCCACCCCCCAACCCCGAGATCCCCGTACGCATCAGCCTCGCGCTGGACAAGCTGCCCGACCTGGTCCGCGGTGAGTGCCCCCCCTCCCCCCTCCCCCACCCCCCAACCCCGAGATCCCCGTACGCATCAGCCTGGCGCTGGACAAGCTGCCCGACCTGGTCCGCGGTGAGTGCCCCCCCTCCCCCCTCCCCCCCAGCCCGCGGGACATAATTGTAATTTCCTTACGCTGAGGCCGCGCGGCCCACCGGTAGATGATGTTATTATTTTAATCACTTTTGGAGTAAAAAACAGGTAGTCTTTAATAGATAGTGCTAATTGCTACAGTCTTCATCGATTTGTACAATAAAAAAATAATTGAAAAAATTACCAACACTATAGTTTTACTTTGGCTTCAACGGATTTTTCCGTGTGGCACACACGGTGGGCCACGTGGCGTCTAACGTGTTAAAGAGATAGAATCAGAATTGAGGACACCCACCCGTAAGAGTACCAAAGTCACTGACATAGGGCAAAGGGTGAGTAAGTTGAAGTGCCCATGTGGCTTGTCAAATGTCGTATGTGAGTGGAGGCGCGCCCTGATACTGATGGTCGGTGGTGGTCCGCAGTGCTGTCCAGCATCGGCGCCATCGTGGTGGACGGCAAGGTGGACGGCGCGGGGGGCGCCCAGGGCCCCTACCACCCCCCCGCCGCCGCCGCCGCCCCCGCCCCCGCCCCCGCCGCCCCCACCACCCCGGCACACTCCGCCGTCGTGGCCCTGCAGCACGTCGCTATGCATCAGGTACATTGACTACTCCCTCCTACACTAACCGACTATACGCAAGGCGATTTAGAAAAAAAAATTATTAATAGTAGTAAAGTATTCCTCCCCAGCACCAAATAATGCTTTTGGTGCCCAAAAACTCGCTGAAAAACTGCATGTGAACAAAATCTATTTAAACTACAAACTCGGAAGTTTGGTATTTTTATTTATTAACATTAGCATCACTTAAGCATTACGCAATACAATATTTTTTTTTAATATTAATGGTCTCGGTACACTATTACGCCGTCGCAGCTCAGAATAATCTAAACCATGCTCAAAACTCATTATCCATTGTGTAGGTTTTCATTTATAGTTTCAAAAAAATATCTTGCCGTGTTAGAAGTTTTAATCAATTTTGCTGACTTACGTGATTGTGAATAAAATGCGATTTTGTTGCGAGTTTTTAACGCACCAAAAGCTCCGCGTCCGCTTTTGGTGCGTAAAATAAGTTTAATGAACTATAACACTGATTTACACGTATTAATTTGTCAGTCCCCCTTTGTCTAAAACCTCTATAACAAACAGTCATCTACAAGCACTCTAATAAAAGAATATTGTAACAATCTGACACAAAACCTCCAAATTACTTCCATGTCTCAGACATTGGCGCGATACCAGGTCAGTTGTATCTAGATGTGTAGCGCAATATTATTTTATTATAAGTATTGTTACCACCTCGTTAGTTATGCATGTCAGACGATTTCTAATCTTAACAATCGCAGACAGATTAAAATTAAAAATATGCAACTTCTTGTTGCATATTTTCAATTACGCTGGCAACTTTTTTCTAATAGAAATAAAAACAAATTCAAAGCCTTACAAAAGTTTTTAAATTTTCTTATCATAGAATGCATCAAATTGTTTTTTTTAGCCTGTGTGCTCGCTTTAAATGTTCAATTTTATTTCTGTTGTTTCATAAGTAAAATAAACTTTTGACAAAACATAATATCATTTATGTATGTCAATTCTATGAATGTATTTTCATCTTGCATGTGATCAATTTTAGGAGCATGTGTTATTAGAAATAAAACCAATTTTATTAGATATAACTTGCGGTTAATTGAATGTTACATTGGTTATCTTTCAAATGTATTGTGCTCGTGAAAATACTAGCATGTGTTATAAAAAAATAACTTTAGACGTATCAAAGTATTTTTCTTAAAAAAATTGTTACTTAAGTATATAATATACGTAACATTAATATTATAATATGGATTTCTTTATCACTTTTATTTACAAACATGGTAAAGAATAGTTTTCCATTGGAACGTCATTTCTCACTCGTTTATAAAGAGACTGGTAAGTATAGTTTATGAATGAAAGACGAGTGTGACGAAAATGCCGTCCGTGGTGGTCCATCGAACATTTTTTTATAAACAACATAAATATGTTAAGTGGACGAAAATATAAGGATTGCACTTACTGACATGAATGTTGTTTTGTTCTCTTCACGTAGAATTTCGCGGATTAAATATACAATAGTTCTTTTATCGTGGACGAGCTTCTTCCCGCGGCACCGCCCGCGTGGCCTACAGGGAACAAATGACACATTTTATTTCGGAAACTACCTCCGAAAAATCCTACTTACTTTTTAATAGGCCGCAGCCGACGGCGGCCGTGCTCCCCCGTATGCTTAGGGCGCCATGCACATGTCTAACGATTTTTGAAGTCCAATTGCACTCTGATGGGGGATGATTTTGAAGAAAACTCTGATACATGTGTCTTGTAAATTAAATTGAAGAGTATGTGTACCAACTTTCGTATTAATCAAGCCAGAGAATAAAAAGTTTCACAAAAAAATTAAATTCCCATCTCATAGCACTGATTATTATTTTTATCACTGGTGTTTATGAGGCACCGTATTGAAATTGTCAAACTTATGCTATTTTGTATTACGAAAAAAAAAAGAAATTTGAATTTGAATTTGAAAATCCTCTCAGGGGTGAAGTTTCGAAAGCCTGGATACCTAACCTTCACAAATAACCAGAGATGGGAGTAGGTAGATTGATATAGGGCCGTAGGGCCAATGATCTGAAACGTCTATAATCAACTTGGACATTCTTCCCTAATTCCGGAATTTGTTGGTTATTAAAAAAATATTGATTTTTTTGGGTTACTCTCGGCTCAGGGCTCCATCAACTTGCTCGGTATGGAGATATGCTGCGATCTGAATATCTCCACCTCAACATCACGCACAAAGAAGTTTAGTAGCTCGTTTCTTTGTCGGACTTCCAAAACTTGTAATTCTTTTCTAGCACATGTGTTCCCGCCTTCTTATAACATGGGTTCCTTCAAAAGAGCCATGAAAAGGCACCTTATGGTTGGGTAAGGTGGAGGCGGCTAGAACAGTATGCTTCAAGCTGCACTAGCTGCCTCGGCATATGGACTCTTCTTACCGCTTCACATCAGATGGCGTCGAGTCATTTGTCGTGCTTTGTATAAAAATAAAGTTTGTAGGTAATTTTCCATTAAACACAAAACAAAAAAATATAATCGTTTAACAACCTTTCTTGAAATTTTAAAGAAAAATCGAATATCCATGTTTGCTTGTACGACGGAAGTACGGAAAATCAATCTACCTACTTCGATCACTGCAAATAACACACCATTCAGATGTCATATGTTTAGGTAGCACCAGCGGCAGCGGTGCAGGCTGTGCGTCACTCAGTACCTATTTATTGTATACATATTACGAGCATTTTCGTTACTTCATCCTCAGTCGTACTAGAAAATTTGGAAAACGACTGCCTTGTTTTCTAATGGGGTTCTTTTAAAGTTCTATCCGGGAAGTTTTGAGAAATATGATAAGTTGAATCGTTTTGTTAACTGAATACTTTGGTATGGTTCAGTCGTACGTGCAGAGCGGCGCGGGTGCGGGCGCGGGCGCGGGCGCGGGCTCGGGCGTGGCGGGCGGCGGCGCGGGCGGCGCGTACCGCCACGCGCGCCCGCACACCCATCCCCACGTCACCTCCACCACGCACCCGCACCACCTGCACGGTCAGTCACACTACACACACTACACGTGTTGTACAGAACCTCACTCGAACCGCCCACTTCACTTATATTACACTGATGCTCGTTTTCACTAACATTTACTTAGCGGTCAGGTCAGTCTATCTAAAGGAGACAGTCACCCGTTTCGGCCGCCATGCTAAATGTTTTGTAACCAGTTACTCGGCAAGAAAATGTAGTCTTACCTCGTTACCAAGTTACAAACGGAGACTCTTCTGTCTTTTCTCGTGTCTTTTTGGTATTACTTAAGCAGAAATTATCGGTTGCCAATAGCGCCATTGGACGTCCCATCGACAGGACGACGGGAAAAAAATATTTAATCGAAAACCCATTGGCTAATGGGACCACCAAAAATATTTTTTCACTCCTGTATCGTTTTTTTATGGATCCAATAATATACAGTGATATAACCGTTTGTTTCCCGCGCTACTAATACAAATGGTCAATAAAATCTTAATAATTATTATCTTAAATCACTTATAAATTAAATTTAATACATGTATATTTACAAGCTAAAATACCAGGCTGCCATAAGTAAGTAGGAGATGCCTAAACATTGCATGTTGCTTCGATGTACAGCATACTATTAATTAATTTATTATCGTAATATACATATAAATAGTCTTTTTATAATAAATAACCCCAGATATACTTACAGTAAACTGGTAAAGTTACGAGAAAAGACAGAATGGTCTTCATTGTGTTATAACCCTACTCACCACGTTATTAAATTGCCCATTGTCATTTGCCCATTGGCGTATTATTCCATTGTAACTAAATTGTAAAACTGCGTTATACTATTTTATTTTATTATTTAAATTTTATAGTCAGTTAGATTCTGGAACTCGCGGAATGCGGTAAAAATCATTAAATCAATCAAAGTGAATTGGTAAGTCAAAGCGTGGAACTGTGAAGTTCTTGCGCTTTTGCTAAATTAAATAGAGTGTAAAACGTGTGGTTTTTTAAAAAGACAACCGGCCCCCGGTCTCAACAGTTTGTAACTTAGTTACGGGAGGAGACGACAATTTCATCCTAAGTAACTTTCAAAGTTTTTACATGGTCGGCAACGCGCAAGTGATACCCCTGGTGTTGCAAGCGTCCATAGGCTACGGTAACCACTTACCATCAGGTGGGCCGTATGCTTGATTGCCACCTTAGTGGTATAAAAAAAGTTACCCTGGCGCCCAAGGCCTAGGGAATGGTTAGTGAAGACGGACATGAGTCTCGTGAAATGGAACCGAGTCTACCGAAACCGAGGGGGTTTACGCCGCAAGGCTTTCTATACAAGCTTTTCCAATAAGACTTTCCATGCATAAGCAAGTCAGCCTAGACTAAAAAGTATTCAGAAGATTTTTCGTACGTACTTAAGTAAGAGCAATTATTTACGACCGGCTGACGACCGGCTGGCCGAGTGGTCTGTACCCCAAGCTACTCGGTCAAGAGGTCCCGGGTTCGAATCCGAGCATTTGTTTACGAGTCATGGATGTTTATATGTTTATTTAGTATATTTCTAATATTTATATACATATTATTATCATTATTTCTCCGTTATCTAGTATCCATAACACAAGCTCTTAATGATGCTTACTTTGGGCTAGGTAATAGGTGTGAGTGTATAAATATTATTATTATTACTATTATTATTATTATTTACTTTTCATACAAATTAAAAATTGACAATAAGTAATTTATTTATTATTAGACTTTTTCAGAATCCGCTAATATTTTTTTAGACTAACCTGACTTGCTTTTCTGGCCGGAAATAAGTAGACGTGGGTTCGATTCCCGCCTGGAGCATATATTTTTTCATCGTATCTTTCTTTATTTGTAATTGTTACAATAAAGTAGGCGTTTAGACGCATCAAAACATTAAATTGTGATTAACGTGACAAGCAAGTTTGGTTAGAACAAATTCATAACATAGTTCATTTTTATGAACTAATGCAGCCCATGTTTTTAATTAAAGGTCGTATGGTCATCGTAACTTAGTATAACAGATTCGTAAATATTTATTAAAGTGTTAATCGATTTTTTTTGTTGAACGCTTTTTTGTAGGATTACCCCATTGCTCGCATAAAATTGCTGTTATGATAAGTTGTAATTGCGAGAATAATAATATTTTATAGAGCTCAGGATACTTTGTATCTGTAACATCAGACATGAATTTTTATCATCGCTGCATAAAAGGAAGCTTTTTTCCTACAAAAGCTAATAATAAAATTGCCTGTCTGTAAAAATTAAATGTATCTTTGCCTAAAACGCTTTAAATATTTGCTGGTTTTAAAAAATGATAAAAATTATTTCTATAATAAAAATGATAGCAACTGTTTAGTACCCTTGCCTGACACTATTTGAGACTGTTTGGGACGGTGTCTCGTATATGTCGGTGTCGCGGGCTGAGAGCCTGAGAGCCCACGTCGGTGTATCTGTGTACAGTGGTAGTGGTAGACGGGTGAGTGAGTGAGTGAGTGAGTGAGTTGCGCGTGCGCAGGCATGAACGAGCTGAACCTGCGCGGTCTGCTCAACGCTCAGGCGGCTCGCGCCCGGCCGCCGCCGCACCACGCCGCGCACGCCGCCATGCAGCACGCCTACCACCAGAGTGAGTCACACACTACCACACTACCACACTACCACACTACCACACTACCAACCTTGACACACTTTTAATATGCCGCTATCTTTCACCTACTCATCAAATATACCACCCTGTTACCCATACAAACAATTCAAACTTAAAACTTTTCTTTGTACTGTTTACAAAATATATGAAAATGGTCAATTTTTTCTAAAATTTATCAAAAATTTTAATGATTTTAGATTACTGACATCAATAATTAAAACAACTATTATTATGACAACTATGAATAAAAACATACATATTCGTGTTATTAATAACTTTGTCAGTATGCCCATACGTCTCATAGTAATATAGGAAAATGTGACGTCACCTGTTCGCTAGATTTTGTATGGAGAGTTTTTGGACGATGCGTGGGAACACATCAAACGTACTACAATATCTTGAAACTATTGATCTTAGACATGCTATTTTTTACATTATTTCTTTATGAGTTATATCCCTGTTATTTATAAAATAAATAAAGATGTCAACTACCCTATTACACAATAGGGATGTAGACAAATTTCGGAAAAGTATTTCATGTCATTTTCATTTATGCATATGTCGCAGCCGTCTGGTTATATCAGCCGCTTAACTGGACGCCTAGCCCGTCGATTGAATGCCGGCATACAATCAAACGGCAGAAGTACAAATAGCCAAGAAATTAAGCGCAACGTTTAACCAGATGGCTGAACGTCATGTCAGTCGTCTGATTTAAATTAGCCATTCAATTGGACGCTTAGGCAGACAAGTTTAAGTGATTGGTAGGTTCAAGGTTATTCTTTATGACTATTTAGAACCAAGACGATGTCATATGACTGTCATCATAAAAAAAAAACCTTGAACCTGCCAATCAAACCTAAACTTTTCAGTACAAGACAATCCATTCAATACGCCAAGTCGTTAAACGTTTAGTGAGTCTAGTTCTATTAACTATCGGGCTAAACATTCAATTTTATGCCGGCGTTTGATATATTATAACTCGAAATAGTTATTTTAATGTGATTAATGTTTTACACATCGTGTCTAAAATTTCGCTTCTTTTGCTTCAAAACACCATTACATGTCACTCGACCGCTGTAGCGTCACCTGTTACCAAACTCTGATAGGTTGCTGTGTGATTTAGATGTTTCTCCTTTCGACCGCATCGTATGCTAACAAGTGACGCCATTGGTGTTCTCTGTCACTTAGAGTGATTTAATTGCAATTTGTTTATTTTATCATTTTTGTAGGGCCCTTAGAGTATATGGTCATGTGATATCTTTTGTATCACATAATTGATACATACAGTAAAAGATTTTCAGTTTGTTTTTGACACCACAGTACACACATGTAACACCACACAGAGCATATAAGTACACATGTTAATACCACACGGAGTACACACAATTGACGCTACGTTGTCAACCTCGCCTGGTTGTAATAATGGTGCTTTTACACAGGAATTAAAAATGGATTGTGTTTAACTGATAACCATTTTTCACCATACAAACCTAACCTAACCAACCTTAAAAATAAAATTGATCATCAAAAATTATGATTCGTCATCAAAATACCAAAAAATTAAGAATTTGTAGATCAGTTATTATTTTTGATGACCACGTTAATATTTTTTTGTAGACGCTTTAAATTTTTCCCATTAAAAATGTTAGTTAACACATAACATTAACACGAAAAGCTTAACATGGCTATGTTAGAAAACATGAATCATTTTATAGCACTTTATACTTTCATGGTTATTAACATTTGAACAACAACAACTCACACAACTACACACATCTCACAACTATAAAGTTACATAGTAAATATCCCGTAAATAATTCTAATTCAAATGAATCATTTTGTTATAAAACGTTTTATTTTGCGAAAAAATATTTACCAGCAAATGTTATCCTGCCCTAGCGGCCCCATTGAAAGATACTAATAACAAGCGCAGTGGATTGGTCAGTGATAGGCGCGTACGCGACGAACGCGTTCGGCGCGGGCTCGGCGGGCGTGGGCGGCGTGGGCGCCATGGGCGGGGCGGGTGCCATGGGCGGCGTGGGTGCCATGGGCGGGGCGGGGGCCTTGGGCGCGGGGCCGTCGGGGCGCCGCAGCGGCGGGCCGCGGACGCCGTCGCCGGCGCCGGCACCGCAGCCCTACTACCACCCGCAGCAGCTACAGCAGCCGCTGCAGCACCACCAGCCGCACCACCAGCCGGCCAAGTGGCACATCCCGCAGCACGCGCGACACAACGGTCAGTCACCTTACTCTTGACATTCTTGTGTTTAATGTATGTGCTTACTACGAATACCTTGTGCTGCTTTGTTAAATTCAGTCCTAGATGACAAACAAGCTGACGGCCCACCTGATGGTAAGCGGTTACCACCGCATATAGACACAGGTGCGTTGTCATCCTGACGCCTAAGGTGAAATGCCGTCCATGCCCAGTAATAACACTGGCTACTTTCCCTTTAATCCGAAACAAACACAGCGAACTGTTTCACGGCTGAAATAAGAAAGGCGGTGGTACCTATACAGACGGCCCTACATACGGGCCCACCACCTAGTACCTGTGCCCAAATAAAATACAACAAATGGGGCAAAACTTAAACCATCATCATCATCACCAATCTATACGTCGCACTGCTAGGCACAGGTCTTCCTACATGAGAGAAACACATGAGAAGTTTTGAGCCATAACACCACCCCGCATTGCGCGAGTAGCTCAAAATTTTTTATACGGCATTGTTACTCCGTCGCCGAACGCTTGCGAGTTGGTACACTCCTAAATGCAACGTAATAAACGCGATATTTTCGCGTCGAATTCGCCCTTTCTGGATAATTTGTTTGTTAAAAATATTTGAATGTTTCCATGTTTTTATATAAACAATGCGCATTTTAATGTGGTTTACACGCATTTTGTCACACACGCTGGTTATCACCACCGATTTCACATCATCGATTTGAATTACGTTATATGCCTTTTGAGAAAACTATAGTCAAACTCGATCAAACTCTATAATGTTAAATAAGGGAAAAATACACGAAATCAGGATGTAGATAAATTTTGGAAGAGTGTTTGATATCGTGTATTAGTATGTACCTATTATAGCATAAAATAGTTATCATTATTACTTTAATGCGATTAATGTTTTATACATCTTATTTTAAATTCCGTTTCAAGTTTGACTCTGATACCAACACAGACAGGTTGCTATGGTGATTTAGATGGTTCTACTTTTGAAAGCGTCTGATGTTATGAACAACTAGTGACGTCATACACTGAGATTGGTGTTCGTTGTCTCGTGACCTGAAAGTGATTTGATTGTATTTTGTTTATTAAATTTTATTTAAATTCCGTAATAATACAAGAAACTATTGTGTTTTTTAATATTTCTATTATAAAAATTACCACTACTCGTCAAAATTGTATTTCAATTTGAATACAGTCAGCATATGTATGTTGAAACAAAGAGTGCGTGTGACGACTTGCGCATATTATTATGACGAAATGCGTTTTGTGAAGTGGATCAGGTTAAGAGGGTTTATGTCGCGCGGCTTTTGTTACAAACTTTTAAGTTGTAAATATTGGAAACGAAAAACCGAATCGAATAAGAATTTACATGGATAAGCAAGTCCGGCTAGTAATTAATTGTGAGAGGATTTTTCGAAAAGTCTAATAATTATTTAGTTGATTTTTAAGGTTTCATACAAAGCAAAGATCGCCAATAAATTCTTTATTATTAGACTTTTCTAAAAAACCTCTTGCAATTAATAAGACTAGCCTGACTTGCTTATGCACGTAGAGTATTATTAGATTCGGTTCGTTCGTTTCCAATGTTTTCGATTCGAAGGTTTGTATGAAAAGCCGCGCGGCGTAAATCCCGTTAAGTAGCAGTGATGTTGGTCGGCAGGCAGCGCGGAGGCGAGCGCGGTGGGCGCGGGCGGCGGCGCGGGCGCGGACTACAAGATCACGCTGGCCCGACGCCCCCCGCCCCCCGCCGCCGTCACCTCCACCAACCCCAAGACGCCCAGCCCCAGCCTCAACGTTAGTACTGCCCGTTACCTTAGTGCATCACTACATCACTACATACTTTCTTTTCTATATCTATGCAATGGTAGTATTCGAAAAATAGTTCGATGTATCGGAATCCGTTAGACGATATCCCTTAGACGTTCATTGTTAAACATAAACTTTCCACTTTGAACACCACAGTAGCTATCTTATAATTTTTATCAGGTTGTCAAAACTAGGAGTGTAAAACCCAGTTCCGACGAGTACCTGCTTGAACACCAAAAAGTTTTGGTCACTGTTTTGCTTTGTTTCTAACTTAACTTCTCCGAACATAAGCTTACCTCTGAACAATCGGAACCTGTGTCTTTACTGGTATTTGGTTTTTCTTAACTCTAGGACTTGGACTTATTCTTCCGTTTATGCTTATTTCGCTGGGATGTCGGCAATTTTATTTAGTGAGGTGTCGTTTATCCATTTAACCACTAAGGTTGCTTTTACATTTAAAATAAATTGCACAAGTTTTTTTTTTTCGTTGAATTTGAAAAAGATCGACCAGTCGATATAAAGTCGTTCATGTAAACGTTAAACACATTTTGATAAACTTTATAGTAGCAAGAGTCAGTTAAGGTTGTGTGTTCCAGGGCGTGGGCGGCGTGGGCGCGCTCGAGCTGGACAAGGTGTGCGCGGAGTCGGTGCAGGACCTGATGGCCACCATCGCCAAGCTGGACTCCAACGGGGTGCAGGTGGTGCCCGAGGCCCCCCCGCGCGCCTCGCCCGCGCCCCCCGTGCACTCCTCCACCCCCCACCTAGGTCAGTCACCCCCCTAGCCCCCCTGTCGAGGCAGGACTGATGGCCACCATCGCCAAGCTGGACTCCAACGGGGTGCAGGTGGTGCCCGAGGCCCCCCCGCGCGCCTCGCCCGCGCCCCCCGTGCACTCCTCCACCCCCCACCTAGGTCAGTCACCCCCCTAGCCCCCCTGTCGAGGCAGGACTGATGGCCACCATCGCCAAGCTGGACTCCAACGGGGTGCAGGTGGTGCCCGAGGCCCCCCCGCGCGCCTCGCCCGCGCCCCCCGTGCACTCCTCCACCCCCCACCTAGGTCAGTCACCCCCCTAGCCCCCCTGTCGAGGCAGGACTGATGGCCACCATCGCCAAGCTGGACTCCAACGGGGTGCAGGTGGTGCCCGAGGCCCCCCCGCGCGCCTCGCCCGCGCCCCCCGTGCACTCCTCCACCCCCCACCTAGGTCAGTCACCCCCCTAGCCCCCCTGTCGAGGCAGGACTGATGGCCACCATCGCCAAGCTGGACTCCAACGGGGTGCAGGTGGTGCCCGAGGCCCCCCCGCGAGCCTCGCCCGCGCCCCCCGTGCACTCCTCCACCCCCCACCTAGGTCAGTCACCCCCCTAGCCCCCCTGTCGAGGCAGGACTGATGGCCACCATCGCCAAGCTGGACTCCAACGGGGTGCAGGTGGTGCCCGAGGCCCCCCCGCGCGCCTCGCCCGCGCCCCCCGTGCACTCCTCCACCCCCCACCTAGGTCAGTCACCCCCCTAGCCCCCCTGTCGAGGCAGGACTGATGGCCACCATCGCCAAGCTGGACTCCAACGGGGTGCAGGTGGTGCCCGAGGCCCCCCCGCGCGCCTCGCCCGCGCCCCCCGTGCACTCCTCCACCCCCCACCTAGGTCAGTCACCCCCCTAGCCCCCCTGTCGAGGCAGGACTGATGGCCACCATCGCCAAGCTGGACTCCAACGGGGTGCAGGTGGTGCCCGAGGCCCCCCCGCGCGCCTCGCCCGCGCCCCCCGTGCACTCCTCCACCCCCCACCTAGGTCAGTCACCCCCCTAGCCCCCCTGTCGAGGCAGGACTGATGGCCACCATCGCCAAGCTGGACTCCAACGGGGTGCAGGTGGTGCCCGAGGCCCCCCCGCGCGCCTCGCCCGCGCCCCCCGTGCACTCCTCCACCCCCCACCTAGGTCAGTCACCCCCCTAGCCCCCCTGTCGAGGCAGGACTGATGGCCACCATCGCCAAGCTGGACTCCAACGGGGTGCAGGTGGTGCCCGAGGCCCCCCCGCGCGCCTCGCCCGCGCCCCCCGTGCACTCCTCCACCCCCCACCTAGGTCAGTCACCCCCCTAGCCCCCCTGTCGAGGCAGGACTGATGGCCACCATCGCCAAGCTGGACTCCAACGGGGTGCAGGTGGTGCCCGAGGCCCCCCCGCGCGCCTCGCCCGCGCCCCCCGTGCACTCCTCCACCCCCCACCTAGGTCAGTCACCCCCCTAGCCCCCCTGTCGAGGCAGGACTGATGGCCACCATCGCCAAGCTGGACTCCAACGGGGTCCAAATGGAGGCAGTATATAGGAGCAAACCAACACTTGTACAATTTCGTGGCGATATTTGCACCTAAATATATTTAAAATCCTTCAGAGAAGCCTGTCAAAACTGGGAGTCATAGGATGCAATGATGATGAGAATTAGTATTCATTCATTCATTCATTTGGATCAGCAGAGGTGTAAACTGTACAGCCAATCCTTTACTTATTTCTGTAGTTGTTGCATTGAAATGCGGGTGTAACACATTTAAAAGCATCTTGGGAAAGCTTGGCTCCTAAGATAATGTTATGATCACAGTCTCCACGATGAGGCAGATAACTACGGTAAATTTTTCAACGTGTTCATCATAAGTTAACATTTACTACAGTGATTTTTGATTTTGCACATCAACACAAACACTTGTTTTACAAAACTGTATTGATTTCGTAACGCAATGTCACTTATTTTATAATTATTATTGACATAAAAATCTTGCACAACGACGACGACGACGAATCTATGCTTTTTTGTTTTTTTTTACATTTAAATTAAGTCATACTCAATCATCATCATTATGATCTGTCTATACGCTTCCCCCTGCTGGGCCATAGCTCTTCCTACATGGAAAAATCACATCAGGAGTTTAGGTCTCATGTGCTTCTCCCATACATAATATACAGTGTCATTTTAAAAAGACCAATAATCTCAAAAGCATTCAAATATCTGGTCAATATAGACCATTGTCACCAAGGAAATAACTCCGAAATCGTTTAAAAATAAATCATTAGCAGTTCCATACATTTCAATTGTATAATTCATTTGGTGAATTGCAAGGAACAGTTGATATTTCGCGATTTTGGAGTACTTTCCTTGGGAAAAGTTGTTTGAATTGATCAGATGTTTAACTAGTTTTGAGGTGGAGTTGGTAAGTTTGTCGGTACGTAATAAAGGCAAGCCTGGCGAGGCGCTGGGCGCGGCGGCGGTCGGGGCGTGCGGGGCGAGCGGGGCGGGCGGCGGGGCGGCGGGCGGGGACCCCAACGAGGACTGGTGCGCCGTGTGCATGGACGGCGGCGAGCTCATGTGCTGCGACAAGTGCCCCAAGGTGTTCCACCAGTACTGCCACATCCCCACCATCGAGAAGCTGCCCGAGTGAGTGCCACACACCACACACCACACACCACACACCTTACCTCACATGCACCACCTGCTGCTCCAGTGCTCCAGACTCATCACATGATTGTATGATGAGGACGAGCGTTTGTTCATGACTCATCATAGCTGTTTGTTTAAATTGTGTAATTTAGTTTGTCTATTTTAAATATTTATTTATATACAGGTGGTGCCGTCAATGCGACAATAAATTTTAACATTGTATTCATTTGATAATTTAATGTCATTTGTATAGAATAGTGTAACGTTGGCAGCATTATTTCATTCAAATGTCATGAAATTATCAAATGAATACGATATTTTTACAACAATCCATTTCTATGGACTAATATAGCCCATGTTTAAATTTACTATCGCATTGACGGCACCACCCTGTATATTTGTCTGTTATCTAGTATCCATAACACAAGCTCTTAATGATGCTTACTTTGGACTAGATATAAAGTATGACTATCCGAATATTATTATATAAACTTCTACTTTATATTTTTATTTTTGTGTGATAAATAAACATTCTCAATGTTGAAATTTCAATGTTTGAAATCATTTCAACATCATTCATTTATTATTATTTAACGCCTATAAGCGGTGAACCAAGGAATCAGTTAAAGTGTGGTTGTCTAATGCGACACGCTATGCGCCTAAGTTTACTTTTCGCCCTTTTTATTCTATTATGTGTGACGTATACGAGTAGAATAAGTTCTTTCGGGCTATACGATAATAATAACATAACTTTTTTTTAAAATGAGTATTGTATATAAGGGATTTACCGTTTGTAACGATTAGTTTATTAGTAATGTAAAAATGTACAGTTGAAGTCAAAAGTAACTGAACACTTGAGTACCATATCATAACAACTACTGCGTTCATATTTGTAACAAGTTATCATTGGATAGTCGGTGTGATATTGTACAGTAAGCCTAGAAGTCGAATAACATTTTAGCGCCTTTTCATGTGAATAATATATACTGTGACGACTTATACAATATTACGATATTTTTGAAAGTGGCAAACCATTTCTATGGACTAATATAGCCCATGTTTAAATTTATTATCGCATTGACGGCACTACCCTGTATAAACATCTTTTGCTGACCGAACTAAGGTGTTTAGAGAGCGTTTACGCCGCACGGCGTTTCATACAACTTTGAATTGGAAAATATTGGAAACTGACGTACGTTTATTTATATTTATTTATTTATGTACCGACTCTACCGGCAAGTCAGGTTAGTCTAAATAGTTGTCAAAGGAATTTTTTAGAAATACTATTGTTGTTACATTTACATGTTTGATTTTGTGATACTTTATTGTAAGAAATACCAATAACTATTGTGGTTGGACAATTTTTAGTTTTTCATACAAATAAAAAATCGCCAATAATAACTTTTAAGACTGCCAAAAATCCTCTAACAACTGTCTAGACTAGCCTGGACTGCTTATGCATGGCAAGTCTTTGTCAGAGTCGGTGTGTTCGTTACCAATGTTTTCGACTCGAGCGTTTGTGTGAAAAGCCGTGCGACGTGACCGCTGTAAAGCCACCTCTGACTCGAGCATCCAATGCGCAGCGAGACCGAGAGTTGGCAGTGCCTGCTGTGCGTGAACTTCGCGGAGATCCCGGAGGACGGGCCGGCGCCGGGCGGAGCCCTAGGCCCGCGCATGCAGCGGCTCGTGGAGCGCCTGACCCTGGAGCTGTACTGCCAGTACGAGCCCAGCCTGCCCTTCCGCGAGCCAGTGCCCGCAGACAACACGCACTACCACTCCAAGGTTCACTCTCACATCTCTGCTTCATTCGCTTTAACATATATTTTTTATCAAACTAGATGACAAACAAGCTGACGGCCTACCTGATGTAAGCGGTTACCGCCGCCTATAGACACCTGCAATAACAAGGAAAAATCACTTGATATTGCAGGTGCCGTCCGTGTTCAGTGATTACACTGGCTACCTTTCCCTTCAATCCGAAACACAGCGAACTGTTTCACGGCTGAAATAAGAAAGGCGGTAGCACCTACCCAGACGACCCGACATATGGGCCTACCACCTAGTAATAAACAATTTTCATCCCTATCTTATTGACATAAACGACTTAGTATATGTCACAGCAGACTGGTTAAATTAGCCAGTTAATTGGATGCTTTTGGCTGGTCAAACACCGGCATCCAATTAAATGCCTATCGTGATAGTTAATTGAACTAGAATCGCTAAACGCGTAACAACTTACAGTATTGACAGTTCAGCGAAATTGGACTCCTGTAAACTTAGATTAAGAATAAATGTAAAGAAACCACTGTAATTTTTGTATGAACGATGAGCAAGAAAGGTAGCAACAGTGTGTGAAAGGGACACAAAATGACATTTGGTTTGTATACAATAGTTTACACTTATTATCTATTTATGTTGGCCCTACAATGGGAAGATCGTGTTGTATTTAAGAGTTTTTGTGTGATTCGTAGATTAAATTTTTTTTTATGAGCACTTTAAGGCCCTAATGGTTTCGGTGTCAAATGGTGAAAAAACCCCTTAAAGATATCAATCACATAAAATCTTTGTACTAAACAATAGGCGTCCGATTGAGCTAACTTCTAATCCAACTTGAAATGGTTCTATTACAATTAACTATCGGCCGAGGCCTTTCATTGCGCATTTAATAAATGGCCTAGTTGGCTGGCTAATGTAACCACATTACTGCGATATATGTTTCTTTGTGTGCAACAGGAGTCACGAAGCACGGAGGAACAAAAGATTACAAATTTTGATTGATTCATCCCGGAATCCACCATAGCTAAAGTGGATGGACACTGAGCTTAACAAAATTAGTAAACGTGAAATAATCAATATTAAGTTGGTTAACATAATACGTGTAGTAACGTGGCCGCGTGCCCCTGCCAGGTGTCGCGGCCCATGTGCCTGGACATGATCCGCATGAAGCTGCAGCCGTGCTCGCCGCAGCGCTACACGCACGTGACGCAGTTCCTGGGGGACGTGAGGCTGGTGCTGGCCAACGCCACGTGCTACAACCCCGTAACTATCACTACACACCCACAGCCACAGCCACAGCCACAGCCGTGCTCGCCGCACCGCTACACAGTACACTCCTACCACCATTATACTCTCCCCCAGCACACTACACAGCACACACTCTTATGGTGTTAATCCTTCAATGCCCAGACGGCAACTTAAGTTGTCATAACAATTAAAATTTCATTGTGTCTGGTTTATCGAGCTTTGATGCATACAAAAATGACATTGAATTATGAAACTAACCCTTAAAAATTTTAAGTAACGCCTGGCGTCATTAATCATCTATCTAACACCATATCATTGAGACTATGGTTATGACTCCAAACACGCTATATCTGCTGTAAGTTTCTGAAGAATTAAGCATCCCACAGACTTTGATGGTCAAGCATCAGCTCGAGGTTAGTATGTCATGGGAATGTCACCGAAGTGAGACAGTACAACAAATCATGTAGAGAATGAGCTGATAGTCATTAAACGCCTGAAACAATCTTCATAATTTATAGGTAAGAACCATCCATCCTATAACATGGGTTCCTTCAAAAGAGGCGTGAAAAAGCACCTTTCGGGCCGGCAAGGTGGAGGCAGCTAGAGCAGTGTCTGAACTGCAGTAGCTGTCTTCGCATATGGACTCTTCTTACCGCTTCACATCAGGTGGTGTTGAGTCATTGGTCGTGCTTTGTATAAAAAAAAAATCCTAGTCACGTCAGCTTTCAAACAAATAAAAACAAATCAAACAAACAACAATTTCAAGCAGTTCAGTTGACGCTGGCTTCGTCATAAAGTGCAATTGCAATGGTCACACGGTATAAAAGGTCACTAGACAGTTCATCGACCATGAAATAAATAAATAAATGAAAGCAATTAGATGATTTGAGGTGTTCATCGAAGCGATGGAACGTAAACATATCGTTCCGACAAAAAACGCGAAGGAAAAATATTAAAAGTGAAAAATTACTCATTTACTCACAAAATTTAAGTTATTTATTCTTAATTACTTGTGTGATATCGTTTGTGAACATAAAATATAAGTTCTGAATATAATATCTTGATTAAAAGTGATTGTGGCAGCTAATTTAACAAATAAGACAGTTATTTACAAGTTCATATTGATAAGGAATAAACTATCATAATAAAACACTCAATATAAAATAGTGCAAAGAAAAAAAAAACATTTATCATAGTGAAAGTGCATAAGCGTTTAAATTATTATTTCGTTAAAGACGGTTAACGACAAAAATTTTAGTTGGACTTTGGACTCGAACATTGTTTACTGCAATACATATTACAAATTCATCGCCTACGCTTGAGCGTTGTGTGGCCGAGTGGTAACGGTCGAGTCTATAGAATCACGGAGCACGGAGATCGAATCCCGCATAAAAATTTTAATATTTTTATTTTATGTGACAATTTAAGGACTCTAACAATTTAGGAAATCAGTCGCACAAGACGATTAGTATTGGTTGGTTGCGCATTTATTTGAGTAAAATAGGATAATACAAAATGAAGCAATCTAAATGTTTGACGATCAACTGTTTAGTATGCAAAAAGAACTACAACTTAGATGACGCAAAAATATCCGAAAAAAGATATTACCTTATGACAAACGAAAATAAGGTGACGTGGAAGTGTCGTAGTTGTATAGATATGTGCTTATTAAATAAAAATAATGCATTAGGTCGTTCAAGATTAGAGAAGCAAATGAATACAACAAACGATAATATAACGTTCCGTAAACCACGTTCAAAATCTACTAACTCAATACAAGACTTGTCGCTTAATGTTTCTTGGGAAAAAAGTAGCTATAGCTCTCTATTAGACTGCTCACTGAAAAGCGTTCCTAATATATCAGTAGATACCAGTCAATTAAGAGAAATGAAGGAGCAAATCCATACGCTTCAAGAAGAATTACTAACAGCACATAATGAAATTGATAATTTACTATTAGAGAACTCCAAGTTAAAAAAGAACTTGCAAGAAAATTTGACAACTGTTAAGGCATTAAAAGAAATAAATAGTCCTATAAATAAAGATATCCGAAATAAAGGTAGCAAAAAAAGAAAAAGTACAGAGTCTCCGTTAAAATTCAATTTATCCACATCTTCACCAATTACTACAAAGACATCCATAATCTTACGGAGTATGCAGGAAAGCAGTAAAACAAATAAAACATTGAAAACGTCCCAAACCGCAAATGTGTTCCCAGTACAAAATAAAAAGATGGAGAGCAGTGAAAAACATAAATCTCTTGACAACAAAAGTGAAATGATGACACCTGAAAATCACTACAAGACTGATAAACAGAAGATTTTGATTTTTGCTGACGACGAGGGTAGAGGAGCATGCAAGTTTTTACAATTTCTTTTAGGAGATAAGTTTAAAGTATTTTCGACCATAATGCCAGGAGCCAAAATTTGTAATATTATGTCTAGCTTGCAATCACAATGTAAAACTTTGACTAAATCAGACTATGTAATTATTTTAGGTGGATCAAACGATGACAATCATATGGAGCTCCAAAGTTACTTGTACTTTTTCATAAATAAATTAAATCACACTAATGTTATTCTTACTCAGATATATAGAAATAGTTACTTTGATGATCATACCTTATGTGAATTGTATGAAACTATTTGCAAACAATTCGAATGGGCTACTTTTAGTGCATACACGTATAGCAGACATTATGGGACCTATTCGAGATTGAAAGACTTGTGTAAAAATATTTTTAAAACCATATTATGTAGAGAATATGCGCGTAAGTATAATGAGTACCGTTTGTCCATTAGAGGGTTAAATATGAAAACAAAAACGATAAATAAAAAAACATTAGACACGATTTCCGTAGGAACTCAAACTGTAGATAACGACTCTTTTTTAGAACAGTGAATGATGGTTTTTCAATTTTCCATCAAAACATCATGAGCCTGAAAAACAAATATAGCGATATAGAGGTATACTTAAATACTATAAGGCCGAAGATTGATATTCTGTGTTTTTCTGAAACCTTTGCTAAGAAGTCGGATTTGAATTGCATAGATATTGATGGCTACAGCTTAGTATCTTCTTATTCTAGGAACGTTACCAGTAGGGGAGGGACTTGTATTTTCGTGAAAAGAACAATAGATAGTAAGAACATTGATTGGCTACGTGACATATCTTTCGAGAAGGTCTTTGAGTGTTGTGGAGTCACAATAGCAGATCCCTGTCTTACAGTCATCTGTATTTACAGGCCTCCCAACAGTGACATAGATATCTTTCTGCGACAGCTAGATTTAGTACTGTACGGGATTTTGCGTCAATCAAGAAAAATAAGTAGGAAGGTTATACTAGTAGGTGATTTTAATATCAACTTATTAGATGCCAATAATAGATGCACAAGATTGCTGAAATCGTTATTGACTAGTTATAATATGGTGTGCACTATTAATTTACCCACGAGGATAACATCTCATTCGAGCACCTGTATTGATAACATTATTACTAACATCAAAAAATATGAAACAAGAATTCTTAATAATGGGCTGTCCGATCATACTGGTCAAATCATACTGCTGCCGTACAAACCGAAGCTCACATATAAGTTCTGGTACGAGTATAAAAGAAATATTGATAAAAACTTGGTCATATTTAACAAATATATTTCGCAAATAAACTTCGCAGATGTATACGAAGAAAATGATGTTAACTCTATGTACGACAAATTTATAGAACTATTTGCATTGATATATGGTCTGTGTTTTCCATTAGAACGGAGAAAATTTACATATAAACAGAAACCTAATTGGATAACAAAGGGAATAAGGACATCTAGTAAGCGAAAACGTGAATTACATATAAAACTACAAAACCAAAGAACAATAAATAATATTTATAAATATAAGAAATATAAAACGAAACTGAAACATGTTGTAACATTTTCAAAAAGATTATCAAACATGAAATATATTAATAATAGTACTAACAAGACAAAGGCCACCTGGGGACTTATTAAATTATGTACATCACAAAATAGACAAATTAAAGAATCAATTAAATATTTACAAGGTAACAATACTACATATCAGAATCCGTTAGATATTGCAAATTACTTAAATAATTTCTTTGTGACATTAAATAATAACAATTGTGCTAGTGGAGGTTATTCACCAAACTTTGGGTTTACCGCTGAGAGTATATTTTTAAAGCCTACAAATCAAAATGAAATAATTACTTGTGTCAGACAGATGAAGAATAAAAATAGTTGTGGGCACGATGGAATATCCATACAAGTGGTAAAATCATGTATCAGCTACATCGCTAACCATTTAGCTAATATTATTAACAGAATGTTTGAAACTGGTGTTTTTCCAGATAGCTTAAAAGTCATACATCCTCTTCATAAAAAGGGACCGCGGGATATCGCTAATAACTATAGACCTATTGCTATACTACCAGCTTTCTCTAAAATATTTGAAAAGATTATGTTCAATAGGCTACAACAGTTTCTCGATAAACATAATGTATTTCACAAAAATCAATTCGGGTTTAGGAAAGGATCTTCAACGCCTGCGGCGGTTTATTGTTTTTTAGAAGCAGTATGGCATGCGATTGACAGTAAAAAACATTGTGCGGCTCTTTTTTTGGACATGTCGCGTGCTTTTGATTGTGTTCTTCATCATGTACTATTAAACCAAATGTATCGTCTAGGCGTTCGTGGAGTTGCTTTGAAACTTATCGAATCGTATCTTGTAAATAGGTCTCAGAAGGTCAAACTAGCTTCCATGAATCAAAATACTAAGTCCTTACATTCGATTGAATCAAAATCTCAGATTGCTACTATGGGTGTGCCACAGGGTAGTATCTTGGGACCAATGCTATTTTTGATTTACGTTAATGAACTTCCTAATATAGCTAATCATCTGTGTGTGATGTTCGCTGACGATGCATCAGTTTTATTTGTAAAAAATGACGATATGAGTGTTCAAGATTATGAAACTACTATAATTCTGACTTTTAAAAAAATTACTGCCTGGCTCAATTCCCTAAATTTGACTGTCAACTTGCAAAAAACTAACATACTGCAACTAAGAAACTATAAAAAAGAGTCGTTAAATCTTGACATAATACTTGATGAAACCAAAATTACTGAAATCGACCACACTAAATTCTTGGGATTAACGTTAGATACCCATTTGAACTGGAAACTTCACTTAGAAACTATAAATAGTAGAATTGTTAATTATTGTTACGCTTTGTCAGTGTTGGTTGACGTATCATCCGTGGAGGTGGCATTAAACGCTTACTATGCAAATATTTATTCTATACTTAGTTATGGGATAATATTTTGGGGCAATTCGGTCAATATTACAAGCACTTTTATTCTGCAAAAGCAATCCATTAGAATAATTTTTAGTAAATGTCACGATGATAGCCTAAGACCCATATTTATTGAGAAACAAATTTTGACTCTTTGCAGTATATATATATTGGAGATATGCAAGTTTGTAAGAAATCGGAGATCAATTTTCCCAAAACTTTCTGATTCTAGAGTAAGAGAAGTGCCAATGAGAAAATATAATGATTTAGCTTACCCAAGGACTAACTCCCAGATCTTTAAAAAGAGTACTTATGTGTCGGCTATTCAGATTTATAATAAATTGCCTGTAAAACTAAAAGATCTTCCTGACCATAAGTTTACAAAATTCTTAAAAAAATGGCTTTTATGTAATGCATTCTACGACTTGAATGAATTCTTAAATAATAGTGACAAATGAATATAACAATGACCATAGATTTAATTTGTCAATACATTATAAATAAGTACATACATGTTTTTTATAATTAATGTTTAAATTTTTAATTTTTATATATTGACCACGAATTGTAATAATATTAAAATCAGATTACCTACATTATCAGTTTATCTAATTATTGTATGCCCGATAAGGGTAACTGTTTTTACTCATTGTGTGCAATAAAATCTAGTACTATAATAATTTGTAACAGTTATACAATAAAATGTTCTTATTCTTATATTCTTATTCTTATGTAAAAGTGGTTAATTTTTTTACGTGACTACACAAGCAACCACTCAATCAATCTGCTTATAATTCCGGAAGTTACACCTGTGCCAATATTTCCCAGCACCTGTTCCACAACTAGCACTGTCAATGACCCAAACTAAATTATGTCAATGTTGTCAACAGCCGGAGTCCTCGATCTACAAGGACGCCAAACGCCTAGAAGAGTTCTTTGAGGCGCAGCTCCTCAAGTGGCTGCCGGAGTACGCGGCGTGCAACACGTCCCCTCAGTCCCCGCTGGGCCCGCTCGGCCCCCTCGGCCCCGGCGGCCCGTCAGACCTCGGCGGCCCCGCAGACCTCGGCGGTCCCGCAGACCTCGGAGGCCCCGCAGACCTCGGCGGCCCCGTAGACCCCGCGTGGGGCGACCTCCAGCCCCCCCACAAGCGGCCCCGCTGTTGAACCACTTACAGGCGTACATCTTGTATCCAACTGCATCTCCTGTAATACCACCACGCAGCAGTGGTGATGTGAGCGGTGTGACGTCACGTGGCAGGCAAGTTCACGCGGCTGTGAATATTTTGTAACGGCTGCAAGAACGCAACCCAAGGATATTAGGGTTCTCAGTTTCACCGTTAGCTCGCTTCGTCTTATAACTGTTTTCACTCATATTCTATGGCACATCTATGCATAATTTAATATAATACACAGTGAAATAAGCTATTATGGACTACATCCATACATCCAGGTGTATATTTTTTTAATAATTCTCATTTTATGTATTATGGCGAAATGTTATAAGCATGCAGCCGTTTATTTTGTTTGCTAGGTGATAGCAACAAGGGTAAAATCAGAGTTTGACATGTTATATGTATAATTTGTATATTTACAGAATTTTTCAAGTGTATATAGATGACCGACACTATAGAGAACAGTGGAAAATACTCAGCAGTCTCGGGACATTTTATGATGAAAATTAAAACTTGGTTTATTGGATTTTAGACAAATATATTTTTGTAACCAGAGCTAAGATTTCAGACGAAATAATCATACACTGCATTATTGCACCATCCAATTTCGCTAACAACAGAAACAAAGGTAAACTGTGGGAAAGTGTGATTTCTAAAGAATTGATTCATATTTTCAAGTATGCATAATTATAAATACTTGATATCACTTACGGATCAAATTCAGATTCAGATTCAAGATCAGTATAAGAAGTAAAAACCGGATAGGTGTGTGTGCTTTTATTTACCTAAATCAACGGGTTCTATTCCTGGCGGAGAATAATTGATTTTTTAAAATCAAATAATGCAGTTTCAGCTTCCCTGA
The DNA here is from genome assembly GCA_947347705.1 of Nymphula nitidulata. Lineage (NCBI taxonomy): Eukaryota > Metazoa > Arthropoda > Insecta > Lepidoptera > Crambidae > Nymphula > Nymphula nitidulata. The sequence continues at coordinate 18,409,091 of OX374636.1, forward strand.
GACTCCTTGGAGTATTTTACACTCAATTGAAAAAATAACCTTTATATCTTATTAGTACCATGTTGTACATAAAACTAATTTATGGAGTAACTACATCACATTTGAGGCTACTGGATATTAGAAATATTAAAAATTAATCGCCTTCTATGTATCTTGGCAATAACATAATTGAATATAATATTTATGAATATATTAAAAAATACTGTAATTCCTGTGTACTCGATATGAGCATCCGATAGCCGCCAAACCTTTGGAAGAAATGCATAATAATGAAATCAGAACTTAATTTTCATCACAATGAAAACAGTAGGAATGAAACGTACGAAAGGATAAAATAAAACTACTTTCTTTTATATATATATGATAAGTATTTAAGAGCGATGCCAAATACGAAGTCTCGCGAAGTGTACCCAAAGCCATCCTCGGCTTGGAGGACTGATATGTTTTATGGACCTTTCAAGCCTGTACACGATAACGCGATCCGGTCTTCAGGACACAGCTAACAAAAAAACACATAAAATACACCACATTACCATGTGATGTATTCTATTTAGGAGTATCATGTTCTCGAAACTTCGTATGTGGAATGAAGAATAGTTCCTCTGAGGAGACTAGTGACCACGACAGATCTATTTTATCTAATAAGTACTGATAATGCGCAAGGAGTAACTATTGACGAAGGAGCTAACCCCTGTTATTTAAAGACTTCATTTATTATAAACGCACTGCCAATTCTTATATCTTGTAAACCAGTGTTAATTTTTTGATTAATTTGTAAAAAAGTGGGTTAAACCTTTCTACAATAGTTACTGGTGCACTTCTTATTAGTTATTTTGGTAAATATTAATTAATTACAATTATAGCTGTAGCCATTTGTAAATTTATTTAATAATTTCCTTTTAAAATATTCTTGAAAGTACTAGATAATTACCATATAATTAGCACATAACGTGCTGTATTTTGTATACAATCAATAGTAGAAGTTATAACTATGAATAATTAATCTTAAATTAAGGAACTCCTGCCTTACTCATTAGCACTCACACTATTTCTCTTGAACACAAAATAAAAAAGACAACGTGTTTAATCTATGCTTTGTGGCATACCCGTAAACCTGTAACAGTGATTGAGCTAATTGTATTTAATTTAACTATATATGAAGGTTGGTTGAAAAATCTAGAACTTTTAGGAATATTTGTATATAATGTAATTTTTACTGTAAGTGAAAAATTTCGACTTCCCTCATTAAAAAGGTTCTAATGTGCCAGAATTTAGTTACGTTAAGGTACAAAGGGCAGTGTGACTCGGCGCGGTCGACAATATACAATACGTTACATCTTGGTTTCAAATGTAACACAGAGCACATATTTTGCGACTGGCAATATTGACGTCAAAAATACAGTATACATTTATTTATTTAGTAGGATCTGTAGCTACCATACCAGCACGAATTTACAAGCAATATATTCACTTAATATGTTACTTTGTTACTTTATACAGGATGGTGACATTTTATTATAACAATAACATAGACTTTATTAGTTTTTAGAAAAGTTTAGCAACTATCAATTTTCATAACATTTCTATGATATAATGCAGCCAATGCTCTAATTTAATATCGTCACCTGTATAACATGGTGACAAACTTGCTCATGTTCATGTTTTATTTGTTATTATTATTGAATATATTGGAACACAAAGTTTACCACCAAATATCTACAAGCTACATCACAACATGTATAAATACGAGCCTTGTCTCAAAATAAGTGCTTTGTACCTATTCCTTCATGTTTTGTACTGAATATGTCATTGGTACAGGCAGCAACACTTATCTCAGCTTTAGCTGTTCAAAAATAACTACGACGCCTTAGAAATGTAATCTACATCATTAGAATCGGCTTTCACTTGTCAAAGATATATGTCATGTTACAAACAAGTAACTTACGACTCCAACTCTGCTGTATCCCGTCTGTAGTCCCTCTGAGAGCTCAAGATAATTGTGATGCTGTCTGTACCAGTTTGGTCATAACTAATTTAATGTTGTTACCTTTGAAACATCGAAAAGTAGCAACAAATTATTAATTTCTTCACAATTATATTTAGATTTCAATCTTTATAAGTGTTTAATTGAGACATGGATGCAATTTACGAGTGGCGGTTACTTTTGTTAGCGCCTAGGGCATATCACACATCGCAGGTATTGGTAGCTTCCAATAATTAGAAAATGAATAGATAAGAATGTATGTACCTACCTTTAATTATTTTATTTTTATAAGGTTTTAATTATAAGTAGTGCTTCTCGGGTGTGTGATAGGTCTTGCGCTGGTCTGCGTGTCCTAAAATGTTGGTTGAAGTTGTTATCATATTTTTCTGTGATATGAAGGTAATCGTGTCCCGCGGAGGCGCAGGCGCAGGCGCAAGCGCCGGACGCCAGCGTCGTTTATTTATTGTATATCTGGTCCTCTACCTTAGTGGTAACCTTATATGTAGGTAGGTAATTATCACGACGCGCAAATAAGTATATTTTATTTTAAAGTAAATGATATTTTTATATTTGTTTTCTACGAAAAACGTGTCGGTCTGTCGGTCAGGTGTCGATTAGTTATTTTTCATGTCATACTTTAGCTGACGTATGTATGTGTAAAGTGAGGGCGTAAAGTGTACATTCCAACATTTCTAACACGCCCTCGTGTATTCAGCGTACAGATGTTGTAAGCATGGAATACCCTAAACGAAGAATGGGTGGTAATAGTAACTGGTAGTGGTTTTTATTTTCGCGAAATCGGCAGAGTAGTGGACTTAAATAAACAACTTGTCACATGTTATCTCTACTTACAATTAAATTAATTCGATCAAAACGGAACGTAGCCACTGTAACAATGGTTAGTAGAAAAGGCCTTTATTGTAGATAACACAATTTATTTAACTTGTTCATAACTAGTCGACATGACACTATGACATTCACAAACAAAATATTTTTAAATATAAAAATATGTAGACTCACAAAGGTGTGAAGTAAGTTTATTTCAAATACATTTAGCTCTCTTGGATTTGACATTGACACAACAAATTTTAACTTAGCGCCAACAATTTGATTGCAGATATGATTTTTCCCAATAGACGTTTTTATGAACTATCCTGGTAGCTCGTGTGTGTTCCTGTTATAAATCAACTTTACTATAAAATATCAGTTGGGCCTGTCTATGATGACTTGATGACCGATAAGAAGTTAAAAACCGTGTATGGAGAATAGTGGTTCAAAACAATTTTATTCATAAAAAAAATAGCTATTTTTATTTTAGACCCAAGGACTGAATCAATATTAGATCCAGTGGAAGTATTTCCACTATGGTACTTAATGAAAAACATCTTAGTGGTCATTATAAAACGTCCAGGTTATATGTAATCACTTAAAAAATTGAATGCACTGACTCATAATTTCCTATTATTATTATTATTTTAGTGTACCATAAGTTAATTTGTCATAATTATCTCTTTAAATATTATGGTTACTGTTAATGTTATTCGATATCCTTTAAAGTTAATTCTAGTAGTGAAATTGTCTCAATGTTTTGGATAATCTCCTGATAAGTATTATTACTAGAAATAAACATCATTTATTGGAAGCGCTTGTTTTTATATTCGTTTCCTAGTGTTATAGTGGCCCTAATCCTGGAGAACATATTTCTCAATTTAATTTTAGTACATGAATACGAAAAGGATGGCTGTCTTATAATTCGACATTTAGAAACATTTGTTCATTTTCGACCTTATTGAATGAATGTGATAAAATTCAGTATATTATAAGGACCTCGTAGTACAAATCGTCTAAAATTGCCTATGGTTTCTTCGAAATCTATCTAGAAGCTCTAAAACTAAACAAATTCTTGCTATCTTTTTCCTATAACGTATTGCGAGAAAGAGATATAGGTACTGTACTTAATTTTAGACTTGGAAGTGTCTTCAGAGTTCAGAATTACGCCCAGTACCTATTTTATTTATATGGCAACTTGAAGTACCGGTTTGTCACGAGTCACGTGGTACTCTGTGAGCGCCGGTGACATTAGTATGTCCGTGATTGACATTGACATTCCGTGTGTTGATAAGCCGCGGTACCGGTCGCGTCATTCTGTACTCAACCTAACATAAACAAATTGCAATCGGAATAAAGTGGCCGTATTCATTTATTGAACCAATACTAACAAAACAAGACAGCGCTATTACAGATAATACGATTAAGTCGTGCGGTGGCAGTACGAGAGGTGAGTGACCCCGTTGCCGGTCAATGACCTGCCGAAAATATTTAATCAAGACTAAAAATTCTGTTGAACAGGTTAATTGATATTATCAAATATAGCTGCTAAAGATAGAAAATTTTATTGATTTAAAGTATTATTGTATATTTATGTGAAATGTGATAACAGCAAATCTCCGTACATAACAAATAACATTGAAATAAAAATTATTCTAATTTCATCTAGATTGCATGGTATGCCTCAAACCGGTCGAGCTCGCATAGTGATCCATGTTATTTTTTTGCAGTCGCACTTTAAAACTGACGAATGACCTTGTTAATAACCTAAAATGTCCCTGACTTTTTGCATTACTTTGCTCTTACAACTATCCAAATTGTCTGTCACACACAACTATCCGAACAGACGAAACTAGTCCTAAATTAAATAGCAATAAATGCTAAATTTAATTGATGTAATAATCGCAGGTAAACATTTTTTTATGTTTCGTAAACTATTGTGAGGGTTGTAAGGAAGAAAGGATTATTTTGATGTCATTGATGTGATGCACAAGAATGTCATTCACACTGTAGATATCTTATCGTAGATACAATGACTAATCTGTGTAGATACTACCTAAAAATACAGATGTCTGTCTGAAAAAAAAATATTTCGTCGGTGGGCGTGCAAGACCGCGTAAGAGCAGTTTGCAATACCGCTTATCAGGTTTTTCTTTATTTCACAAGAAGAGCAAAAGTTAATATCTTGGATATTTCGACACATTTCTTCGACTAAACTTGTTTGGGATTTCTCTGGGTGTTGTTTAATGAGAATCTAAAATAAGCTACTCAGCGCTAAGAACCCGCTGGTGCGATAATTCAATTTTGTGACTTTTGTAAATACGCGGCATTGCAAATTGCTCTTACGCGGTCTTGCACGCCCACCGACGATTTGTTATGTTTATGGTTTAGGTATTAATTACATTTATCGGCACTCTGACAGCGACGCTATGTGAGCGTAATGAACTCATCAATCACTTGTTTTATTTAGGCCAATAGCTCTTTATCTTGCGCTCTACGATTAGTTACTTTAGTTATAGAATTTTGAAATCTCAAAATATGGTTGTCAACAATTCGCTTTTTAATGTTAGACAAATGAGTTACGTATGTTCCGTGAATGTGACAATATACCTAATTAAATGAAACGCTTAATTGTTTTGTTAACATAATCACAACTTTGGTACTTTACTATTGTTATCCCATACCATGGCCATACGTACCTAAGTATAAAAATGTAGGTACTTTAAGATTGGAGAGTTGAATACAAAACCAATATGGTAGAATAATGTGATTGTGATGAGCTTACTTATGCTTCACAGCTTCATAATCAGCCTTCTGACTTCATTATAAAGTCGCCTGTCGCCAATAAGTCGGTTAGCAATGATTATTTACCCCAACTTGACCTTCTATTTCACCTAGACCTCGTTACGTTGGCTTATGTTATGTAGGTAGGTACATTGTTGAATGTTGAACGAATAAAATCTGTAACTTACTTATTCTTATTTAAAGAATACTATTGTTAAAATGAGGCTACATCAGAGATCTAACACTATCAATTTAGCTGTAGGTAAGAGGTAATTAGGTACCTAGCAAAGACTTCGGTATCACATTCCCTAAGTAGAGCTGGGCGTCAAAAGTATTGCGCAGCTGCCTTCCATACCGCGTTGTTCCGTCATTCCATAATTTGATAGTCGACTCGTGTTCAGAGCGAACTATAGTTAGACGTAAGCTGTGCTCAGTTTATTCCATTTTCATGACCAAAGCCTAATACCAGTTTCAGCATAGTTGAGCAGCATGCGTCTGATAATCCTGGAGGACGCGGACGTGGTGGCGGAGTGGGCGGCGCGCTTCGTGCTGCAGCGCGTGACGCAGTTCGCGCCGGGGCCCGGCCGGCCCTTCGTGCTGGGGCTGCCCACAGGCGGCACGCCGCTCGGCATGTACCGCAAGCTCATACAGTTCTACAAAGAGGGCAAGATCTCCTTCAAACACGTCACCACTTTCAACATGGACGAGTATGTCGGTCAGTCACTAAATGTATTATTTCAAGGTAACATAGTTTTAACGCAGTGTTGTGATGAGCAGTTAGCAGACGATCACCGAGCAGCAGCAAGTGCCGTCATCAATAGCCTATATACGTCCTATTCCTATAATTTAGAAACACATGAGGAGTTCGGGCCATAACACCACCACGCTGGCCCAATACGGGTTGGTGGGTTAAAGCGGTTGCAGTAACAACAGTGACCAACGACCTATCGTGCCTTCGAAGCTCGAGATTATAGATTAAAGTTACTTTTTTCGTAATCAAAACCAAACCCCTCAAACTACTTCGCCACCGTCGTTTCGCGCCGTGCTTTAAATGAATGTTTAGTTGTTAAGTTAAAAAGCTCGTTATAACAACTCACTCCAGGAGCCTAAATGATAATAATAATAATTTGTTTCATAAACCAGTGGTAAAGTACGCTAATGTTCCCGTGCCGCAGGTCTCCCCCGCGACCACCCGGAGTCGTACCACTACTACATGTGGAACGAGTTCTTCAAGCACGTGGACATCGACCCGGCCAACGCGCACGTGCTGGACGGTAACGCGTCCGACCTCGTGGCTGAGTGCCAGCGCTTCGAAGACCTCATCCAAAAGGCCGGCGGCGTACATCTCTTCATTGGCGGTGGGTAGTTCCTCCTCTTAATAACAGCCGCATCACGCAACAAGTGCACAGGTTTAACTACAGTTATTCTCTGAATCATGATATTCTTCTAAGTATTTAGGATTCCTAAGCAATACCTAATAGTTTCCTATAGGCTTAAGAAACAACTCATTGAGCGCAGACAAATCTGTGACTCACGTGGCAAAAATATCTTTTTCAGAAACTTTCTAACAATGAAAAATTGGTGGCTTTTGGATGTAATGTTATCCTGAGCCTATTCTCCATGATTGTGATGTGTGTGTGTGTGTGTCAGGCATCGGCCCCGACGGGCACATCGCGTTCAACGAGCCGGGCTCGTCGCTGGTGTCGCGCACGCGCGTCAAGACGCTCGCCTACGACACGCTCGAGGCCAACAAGCGGTTCTTCGGCAACGACATCTCCAAGGTGCCGCGGCAGGCGCTCACCGTCGGCGTCGGCACCGTCATGGACGCTAAGGAGGTATTTACTCGCAGCCACAAACAATTCACGAGGGCATAGGGCACCAGGCCCTTACTATCTTTTAATGTGACCCCTATTCCATATATTCCTACTGATATAAACCCACTGGTAGGGATTGTTACATACTTACTACTAGATGACATACATAATGTCACTACTAGATGACATACATAATGTCACTTCGACAACTCAGATAATGGCCTTGTGTATATTATGGTGCTGCGATGGCAAACGGATTGCGAGATAAAATTTCAGCTCAAGAAGATAGAGAAAACACTCTCAATACTCATTTGAATCAAATATCAAGTGATTGTTATCTCACTCCATTCTATGTGTACGGTGACCTAAACTCTCTTTCCAGTACCTACCTACTTATACTGTTTCTAGAGAAAGAGATATCACCACAAAGAGTTAAAGGTTTCGGCTTTGTGAGTGTTTCCTTGGTCGCTAAATAATTGACAGTTACATTTGATACCCAGTGTGGTACTTATCTTGCCTTTTAACACAGCAATGAAAAGGAGACTAAATAGATAAATCATCATCATTTAGACTGCCTGTGTCTCGAGAAACAACAGTCTGATTTCTCAAAACTCAGGTTTACTTACCTTTATCCAGAGAACAATCATCAGAAGTACCAGCTATGTCAGCTAAAGTTAAGTAATGTGTCAATGCTTATAAAGTATTCGTTGGATAAATAGTAGCTATTTGTCAATTCAAAAATTGGAGTCGTACGCAGGGGAGGAGGGGTCATAACAGGGAGAGTAACAAATCGTCTAATGGAATTAGTGTATGAAGTGAATGGTGTGACGATGGTGGTGGTTGTCAGGTGATGATCCTGATCACCGGGGCGCACAAGGCGCTGGCGCTGGCCAAGGCGGTGGAGGAGGGCGTCAACCACATGTGGACCGTGTCCGCGTTCCAGCAGCACGCGCAGGCGCTGTTCGTGTGCGACGACGCCGCCACGCTCGAGCTGCGCGTCAAGACCGTCAAGTACTTCAAGGTCAGTCACCCACCACACCGGGCCAACATGACACCATGACACCATGACACCATGCCGACAACACTCAATCGCTCGGAATAATGCATGTCAATGGGCCTTATTCTGGGAACACACTTTAATTCTAAATTTAAGTACAGTATATCTCTTTCTCGCAATAAGTAATACGAAAAACATAGCAAGAATCTGTTTAGAGCTGTCACTTAAATTTAGATATGTGTACGGAGGTGCCTCCTAAACACTGCATTTTATCACGTTCATTAAGGTCGAAAATTGAACGCACGTTTCTAAATGTCAAATTATATGACAGCCATCCTTTTCGTATTCCTTTTACTAGAAAGAAATGCACTGAACTTAAATTTAGACTTAGCATGTGTTCACCAGAATTAGGGCCAATGCCCCTAGTTTCAGTCGAATCGAAACGTCGAGCTGTCAAAATGTATGAAAAGGATAGCAGCGCCTCTGTTGTGAATTATTGGAATCCCTTTTGGAGTGAATTTGCTTCCATAGTGGGAGGCGACTAAGTTAACTGTTGATAATAAAATCGGTGGATAATGTTTGATGTTGCAGCTACATAGGTATCATCTACATCCAAAAAATTACACGTTACACAAAGGTACCTTCACTTAACTCACCACAGCGTGTCCACGATACAGCCACATCACATAGCGACATTTTATCTAGGGATTTGAGAACTGAACGCAACCAGTCTAACTTTTAGATTCGACTTGCACTAGGGGTATAGTTCTTGGTTTCGACTGAATGAGTTCTTCCAAGCCGAATGGTGGTTGGTACGTATCTCTAACACCCGATTCTTACAAGCGCAAAAGGTAAGTCCTGAGGGTCTAGACAAGGTGCCATTTGACAATCGCTATCGCTATATAGCTAAATGAAAAATGTATGGGAATTCTCATTTGCGATAGAAAGTCGATCGATGGCTTACGTCAAATCCCATACATTTTCCGCTTACCGATATCGACTGTTAAAAGGCATCTTTTCTAAGTCGCTGTCGAATGGAATGCCAGCACACAGTCAGTTAAACAGTTGTCGAATGTTACCTACCTACTTTGCTTTTGACTTGACGAGAAGCCGGTAGTAGATAATTATGAGGTGATGGATATACCACAACTTATTCTTCAAATCTTTTTTTATCCGTAAAATATGCATGTTCAATATTTAGTTAGTATCTATGAATAAAATGAGTGCATGTGTGGGTGCGGGTGCGACGTTCCAAAGGCTGTTCATACAATAAGACACGCAAACGCTGAAGCTTCACTAACCTTACTTCTCTATACTAAATAATTATTGATATTTTATCTGTATAATAATAATAGTCACTTCTCTGTATTAACGGTCTATAATGACATTATATAAAATGCAATAATCAGTTTTAAAAAATTGAAAAGTTTTAAAAATCTCTGCTCTGTCAAGTCAAACATTTAATTAAATATCGTCAAATCAATCTTAAATATTGTTATCATATTTACTAAACAACGTCAATTTACATCCATCTTTAGCTAGTGTAAAGTTGCCAGTTAATAATGTTTGCGTGTCGTGTTATATGAATGGTCCGGTGTAGGCGCTGAGCGGGGAGCACCAGCGCATGATCGAGGCGGCGCCCGGGCCCGCGCAGCACGTGCTCCACTGACACCGGCGGAGCCCTACGGAACACGTCAAGTACTGACCGCAGCCCCACACTCATACTACACACCGATCGAAACCCCATACCACCACGCGATTGGACTTCCAACATATTTACAGTACGACATAAAAGAGATGAAAAAATGAGGGCGTTGGCTTTTCTAGCAACACTGGTAATACCAATGCGATTGCACGTGTATTGCCATACTTAATAAATTTAGTTCCTAGCTTTTACGTTATCTACAATTTTATGTCACACTGTAATTTGTTTTAGGCTGCTTCCACACAGTAGTTAAAAATGTAATAACATTTTTTAACACAAAATCTTTTTAACATTCAGTAATAACCATGGTTAGATATTTTGAAGATAAATACATGATATGTATAAAAAACTTGCTAACATTTTTAAAAAACACATTTCGTGCCTTCACCACTCTGCAAACCCAGCGATTACCCGGGATAATGTTTTCAAAAGTTACAATTGTTAAAATTTGGTACAAATTGTTACATTTATTTTCCTACAAATTGTTTGACTAGAAATTGTTTTAAATATTCAATAACCCGAAAATTAATCACTTTGTTATAAAATGTTTACTAAATAATGTCAACTACATTTTTGAACTCCTGAATGGAAGCAGGGGGATAGATATGATCTTGGCTCTTGGACAATAAGAATTAAACTTTTTATGTATTACTGTGAAACTATACTCGATACTTCCCAGCGACATGTTATGAATAAATAAGATACTTATTTATGTTTGTTGTAATATTGCAGAGCCTCATGGGGGAACACAACAAACTGCTAGAGATCAAGCCTCGCCAGTGAGAGGCGCACATTCCACTATACAACTCTACTGTATATAGAATAAGATTTATAATTATTATTATTACATTGTTACGACATAAGAGTTAGATTTTTATATTACGACAAAATAAAATATATCATTGTATAAAACAGCTATTTAATTTTACTAGCCACAATCATGACAGAAGTCTATTTACAAAGTACTTAATTAAACATTAGCTTAATTTTGGATTTCACTGCACCAGTGTTGGCTGATATTGTTCGTTTTAAACAAAATAATACACATAATTTTTCATTACTTCAAGTTCACAGTTGATTCAACGTCAGTCCAAATCAACATTACAGAACAGTTCAATCTATAAATAGTGATTGTTTTTCACTTTATTAGTCTACTGATCAAACAACATCAACGGTGCATGGAACCATTGAGATAAAGTTTTTTTTAGAAGCCAACTATGTTCCATTTTGTAAAGTCAAACACAAATCATGCTGAAGAATATCTAAACACAAAAAACTCTTATTGGTACAGGAGCTTACGCTGCCTATATTATTTGCAGGATGTGGTTTTTTCACTACCAAAAGGTTGTAATTACTGTGATTTTCAAGGCGCTTATATGTTTCGTTTGAGCAAGACTGGCAAGTGACTGATTAGTCTACCGCCATCACCACACTTGAATGGAACACAGTAATGATGGGTGAAATGACTTGAAAATATGTTTATGCAATGAGGCTCCTCAAGAAGCTCTTTTGAATCATCAAATATCTCATAGTCTATCACAATCAATTAATGTTCACTACCTAACAATGTCATAATGTCTGTCAGTCTGATTTCTTCCAAAGCCATGCCTCTCTGTCTTTCATGTTTGAATTTACGTTAACTAACAATATCATAATGTCTATCTGTATGTCGTGTCGTGTTTGAATTTACACCAGTACCAACAGTTGAACTATCAAGAAGATTCTGGCAACAAACTCTTAAATATTCATAGTTACATAATGGTGGCAGTGGAGTGTACACAGAGAAAAAAACCTTTTTTTTTTTTACTAAAATTAGGTGGTGTCTTCTGTAAACTTTTATCTCAATGGGTGGAATATAATAATGAGGAAGATCCCGTTAGTTTCATCGTTCGTGATAGTGTATCGGTAGGTGGTACTTGTCACACTTGTCACCAGTCGACGGGGTTTCCAGCGGTGGCTCGACACATCCTGGCTAGCAGCGCGGCCAACTGCAGCGGCGAGCCTAACCCGTCCGCCACGCGCATGTGCGTGACGCCCACCTCGCGGATCAGTGCCAGGCGCACATCCTCGGGCGCGTCCAACGTCTTACACACCCGGAAGATGTTGCTCACTATGTCCTCGGCCGCGTACCCCAGCTTGCACAGCTTGGCTATTACCTATTTGTTTATTATACTTTACTAAAATATACCAGGCAGTTTATGATACCACTAGTGTTTCAAGCATCTATGGGCCACAGTAACAGCTCTACCACATGCTTAATTGCCCCTTTAGTGCATGAGATAAGCACTACATATTTGAAATCGAACCACTTTACCAGCGTTTAATTACAATAATGTAACATCTAATTAAATGACAGACAGACAGAGACTATGACGTTAGTTAATATATTTTTATATTAACTAACGTCACGCGCTCACGAAAATAAAAACAATATTAAATTATTGTTAAAATTGAAGGTGAAAATAGATACCTACTATTTTTTTCTATGTACTCTCAAACAAAGTTCTGAAATTGAATGTGGAATGATTCAAATTAAATGGCCAGTATTCATATACAATATTGGAGTAATTGTTCAGCCTCTAGCATTGTTAAAATAGAAACAACTACCACAAAGAGAGATTATTTAGAAGGTGGTCAATTACACTAATTAAAAAACAAACATTTATATAAACCATTTTCAGTGTAGAAACTATGTAGCACAATATTGTTAATGTTAAAGAATACATGAGTACTCTGTTTCTATACTAAATCTCATGTGGTTTGATGGAATAATTTTCAAAAAAAGTGATGTAAAATGGAACATTAAACCACTGCGGCGGTAACCACTTACCACCATGTGGGCCATAAGCTTGTTTGTCATATAGTTGTATAGAAAACTATGTACTTAATTACAAAATCTAACTAAAACAGAAAATGCAAATACCTTATATGCTGCATGTATATCTTGTTTAATGCACGACTCCAGCATACCCTTGACAAGCATTGGGTGTGGTTCATCACACACTTTGAACACATTCTCAGGACTGATGTGACCAAACCCCTGTGCAGTCGACTGCAGGTTGTTAAGTGCAGAGCGAAGATCTCCTTGTGCAGTGAACACTACAGCACTGACACCCTCCTCTGTATATGATAAATTCTCCTTTTCACATACCTCTAGAGCCTGGATAATAAACAATCAATGTTTAATAAATCATGAGAAATATAAAAGTAAATAATATTTCTCACCAGTATAACAACATATCAAGCATTTAATTCTGTTATCCCAGAGCTTATTTCACATTGCTATATTATTACTGCAAACCACTATTGAAGATTTTAAATTAAATAAAGAGACTGATTACGAATGTGTATTTAGCCCATAATAATCAAAACTGGTTCTTAGTGCACTTATCATCAGGAAGGTTCATAGTATATTACAGAAGACATTGGTCATTTGGTAAAGCTGAATATAAATAGTTTAGCACCAATAGACTATTTTTAGAAATTGCTCAATGACATCAAGTTTTTGTTAGGCCGTGACAAACTCCCGGGAGTCCCGGAGGATAAGCCGTGCCTGGAATGTGTAGCTTAACAGGTTAAGATATTACATTTAGACATCTTAATTTTTACTATTTTGTGTCTTTAATATTTATTGTTGTTAATACCATGAACACATGCAGACTCACCTTGGAAAGGATTTGTGCATCAGTAAGGCGTGAGTACCGCAGCACTGCACAGCGGGACTGAATGGGTTCTATGATTTTTTCACTGTTGTTGGCTGCGAGGGCAAAACGTGTTGTGCTCGAGTACAGCTCCATGGTGCGCCGCAACGCCTGTTGAGCTCCCTCTGTCATGCTATCTGCTTCATCTAAGATCACTATCTTGTGACGACCAGCTGGTAATGTCACCTGCAATCAAAACACCCAACAGTTAATAAAGGATTATTTTTATCACATAGATAATATTAAACTATGTATCTTCATCTTCAACCTAGTATTTTTGTGTCATGATACTTAAAGTATTTTATTATGAGAAACTATAATTTAGATAAAAAATATTTAACTGATAAGCTCAGTTATAGTTACATGAAATGCCTGCCTGCTAAGAAATAATGTAAGTCAATAACTATAAATGTTGGATTCTAGCAAATAGCAACACTATACTAACCTTTTGTTGAGCAAACATTTTAATTTTGTTTCTAACCACATCAATACCTCGATCATTCGACGCATTCAGTTCGAGAACGGCGTCTTTAAATGAAGCGCCAAGTAATGCACGTGCAAGGCAAAGAATTGTGGTTGTCTTTCCTACACCAGGAGGGCCAGCGATTATAATATTTGGAGCATTGCCCGTGCGCGCGAAAACTGCCAATCGGGACACTGTATCTTCATTTCCCACAATGTCGTTAAATGTCTGTGGACGATACTTTTCTATCCAAGGCAAATGTGAATTAGATTTAGTTGAACTTTTAGATTGACTAGACTTAGGTTTAGGAGTAGGTTCATCCACTTCCATAATAATAACATCATCAGAGCTCATTCTTAGAAATTAAGTAAGCCTTTTTTTTTAGATGTTTTGACAAAATACACAAAATAAAAATAAACTTTTCAAAAAAAACACAGAAATCTGGTAATGGTAAACCTAAAAATACAACCACTTCCTTTACTCTGTGTTTGTAATAGGCCACTTTTTGTGGTAATGTTGTTTTGTTCTGAGACTTTTGGTGTCCTTGGAGTAACTATTAACTAAAGTATTTTGAACTTTTAGTTTTTGGAGAAACCATGACAGTAATATTATTCTATGAACCATGCAAACAAAACAAAAACCGAATTTTCCTTTCCGCCAAAATCGTAGTCAATCAGTCAATGTCACTGTCACATTTTTTTACTTTTTTTGTTGATTCTCCCCACAAAAGGAAGGCAAAGGGAACTAATGCCCATACAACCATGTCTTCAGTATTCTTAATTTCTTATTTTATTGCATTGAAATGGTGGTGTTACACATTTCAATGCACGTTTGGAGAAATGGACGCGAAATATATGATAACAGTCTCCATATGATGCTACTTGATGAGGTGGATAACTACAAAAAAGTTTTATGGTCTTTCACCCCATAATCAATTTTATTCTAATAATCTTTTAGGTGTAGGTATGTAAACACAAACACTTGTTTTATAGAACTACACCACTTATATAATACAAAGTTCGCTCCGACACAGTTTTTAATGATTTTAATAAAAATCTTGACTGACACCACAAAATTATGCCGAAAAAAAACTCTTTTTATGGCAAAGGGAACTAATGCCTATACAGCCATGTCTTCAGTAATTCTTTATTTCTTCTTTATCACATTGAACTGCTGGTGTTACACATTTCAGGAGGAGCTCGGTGGCGTGAGCGCTCTCGTTTCGATCACGAAAACAAAGCAACTTTCGCCATGGTTGGTCCTTGGACGGGTCAATCAAATTTATAATCTTGAGCTCCTCCGTGCTTCGGAAGGCACGTGAAGCCGTTGGTCCCGGTTGTTACTGCAACCGCTTTAACCCACCAACCCGCACTGGGCCAGCGTGGTGGTGTTATGGCCCAAACTCCTCATGTGTTTCTGCCATGTAGGAAGGCCTGTGCCCAGCAGTGGGACGTATATAGGCTGGTGATGATGATGATGACACATTTCAGTGTATCATAAGAGTATTTGACGCGAAATACATGATGACAGTCTCTTTATGGTGCTACTTGATGAGGTGGATAACTACAAAAAAGTTCTTATCGTCATAGGGCGGTTGATTGCAAGGGGGAAGTAAGTGAAGGAAGTATTTTTTCGTATCTATAAAAGAGTAATGTAGAGTCTATAGGAGTCTCTCTGAGTCTATATTCATATTAGTGATCTATGGTCTAGCCTGACTTCGACTTGACTATAAAAGTGATCTGTGGACTTGACTCAGTGTCAGACACTACACTACTTACAGACATACTCTTTCTAATCTGTGCTACTTACAGCGTTGCCAGAAGGTTACTTTTGTAACCTTTTAGGTGATTTTTAACTTCAAAAGGTTACTGCTAGGTTACACTACTCTACTACTACTATTTTTCGAAAGTAGAATTCATTCATAATTTCTTACATAAAACCAGAGTCAAACAGAACGCCCTTTTATTTATTTAACAGTCAGTTAGCTACCGCTAAACTTTATTCGTAGAGTGTTTGTAGTGTAGTGTCTAATTTGTGGCAATTTCTGGTTTGTATGAAAAGCTAAGAGTAGTCTTATTCAACAATAATACTGGTTTTCTAAAAATCCTTTGATAACTGCCAAATATTTTTGACTTGAAATTTTGATTTGTTTAACTTTGATAGGTATTCTGTAAATTAAAACAATCGATCGACATGTATCGATCGATATCAACTATTAATACCTTCCCACTAAAAAAAATGAAAGGTTACTTTTTACACTAAAAGGTTACTTTGACTAGACCCGGCTGGCAACTGGCAACACTGCTTACATTACTCTATAATCTGTGCTCTGACTGAACCACAGAGTTCTTTTTATAGAGAAATTGTATACTTCAAATGCAAAAGTGCAATCTGAACAATTTGATTTGATCATAAAAAGTGATTTTCTGTTAAATTCAAACGCTGAATTACTTCACAATTTAGGCAATAATGCTTTTAACATTTGTACTATACCACAAAATAAAATAACATTACTAAAAAAATATTCAGTGCAATTTCTCATCCTTTTAATTTAGTGGTGAATCATCGTCTCTAAAAGGTAAATTCTAAATTATTATGCTTTCGAGCTCACCTTTATGATCATTTATTAGATTATCTGATGGTTGAATTCAGCTTAGAAAATGTATAAGTAATTACAGACTGAAATCACGAAAGCTATTTCAAACCAGTATTTTTGTCACTGATTTTCATAATTCCTTTCAGAATTACAAAAATGGAGTGGTTATTTGGGCACCGTATGACCCCAGATGAAATGCTGCGCAAAAACCAACGCGCGCTGAACAAAGCTATGCGTGACCTAGACCGTGAACGTATGAAAATGGAGCAGCAGGAGAAGAAGGTTATTGCTGACATCAAGAAGCTGGCCAAAGAGGGACAGATGGTGTGTACCCTATTGTTCAATTTAGAAAAAGTTACTTTGCCTATTAAGGTGAAATGATTTTAAAAAGGTTTTACATTTTTTTTTACAAGATTTTATAGAAATATGAAATAACATAGAAAGTTTTATTTCATATTTCTCACTCGAAATAGAAGGTTTTTTATTTAACTGAATCAGCATCATTTAACTGTAAGTATAGCCTTATTTAATTGTTTATGTATATCACAAATCAAATAGTATAATTTAAGTTACAATATTGCTATCTACTGGTAATCTAGTTGCTATCTATAAGTAAATTAGTTTAAATACGCATCAGTAACTTAAAATGAAATATTTTAAAACAAGTCTCCCTACTTGGTTTTCCAGGATGCAGTTAAGATAATGGCTAAAGACCTGGTCCGCACACGACGCTATGTTCGTAAGTTCATGCTGATGAAGGCCAATATCCAGGCAGTGTCGCTCAAGATCCAGACATTGAAGTCACAGAATACAATGGCGCAAGCCATGCGGGGCGTCACACGCGCTATGGCCACCATGAACAGGCAGCTCAATATGCCACAAATACAAAAGATCTTACAGGTAATGCTTACTTGTAATAAGTTAATAATTTTGATGTATAAAAAATAACATAAGACTTGTTTCATCGAAATAAAAATTCTATTTTAAATAAGAGATAATGTTATTGTGTTGCAGGAATTTGAAAAGCAATCTGAGATTATGGATATGAAGGAGGAGATGATGAATGACTCCATTGATGAAGCTATGGAGGCTGATGATGATGAGGAAGAAAGGTGAGTTATGAGCAAATAAAACTAGGAAACATGTTAAAGAAGTCTTGGTGCTACCAACTTATAGATCCTGGCATTATTATCAGTATGTTAAGATTATTGATGTCATAAATATCTTTGTTTGAAATATTTAATAGTACTGTCAATACATTTTAATATAAAATCACCATTTCCAGCTACTACTGTTCATGAATGATACTTGTATTTAACACTAAAAAGTTAATGAGAGTCATTTTATTTATTATTATTTACAAGCTTATACCAGATGACGAATTATGTATTTGCAGTGGTAATCATAATAGGGTTAATTTAATACTTATGAAAATACTAAGTAGGTATGTAAGTTTATGCAGTGAAATTAAATACACATTTAACTAAATGTGAGTTCAATATGATAAAGTGGTTTTAGTTCAAACATAGTGTATAAGGAAAGCAGTATCTGTTGTGAGCAGTACAAGATGTATAGTGTATAATTATGTGTGGTTGTTCTCAGCGATGCGGTGGTGGGCCAGATCCTGGATGAGCTAGGGCTTCAGCTCAACGACCAGCTGTCGGGGCTGCCGCAGGCCACGGGCTCGCTCGCCGTCGCAGGTCTGTCTTAAATTATAATTTGTAGTACTCATCGTTTTTCTTTTACACCAACTTGGCAGAGTGACCATCCAAGTGTGACCAACCCACACCAAATGCATGAAATGCAACTCTCTCCAATACAACTTTGTCAAGCATGTGGTGAAGGCCAGGAATCAATGGCACATCTTTTATCTCAATGTGATGCCTTGGCTAGGACCAGAGTGGGTCTTCTGGAAGTGGCATATCCAAAGCCAGAAGACTATAGGCTCTTTCACCTCTATAATAGTATAGTCTAATAGTATAGTCAAGTTTATGCTAGTTATATTCGGGATACAGGAAGAGTAAAAGCATGGGAAGCACAAAAGACCCTGAGTGGTCGAAGTACCTACACATTTAATTATGAGCCCCATTATGAGATAAGTTTAATAGTAAAATTAATAGTCATTTGTTTAAGACTTCTAAGGAAAACACAAACAGAAGCAATCAAAAACTAGTATACATACATATGTGCAAAGAATTGTCATGTGTATAAGGTATTCAACACTTTGCCAACTGAACTTCAAACACTACCTAAAACACACTTCCGTAGAGCAGTGAAAATATGGCTGCAAGAAAGTTGTTTTTACTCTGTTGGGGAGTACTTAAATCCTACGCTTAGGACTAAATTATAATATTACTGTATGATAACATTAAATTATTTATGTAAAATGTAACCATTGTCAATTTTTATATTTTTAATTAATTTATTTGTCGAAGAATTAATTAATTTTTTTAGCGAGACATGTATGAACGTTAATTATTTAAATGAACATCTCCATAATTTAGTAATTTCACGTCCCCGCCTCAGGACGTGAAATTTTTCTAGTTTAGATATATTTTAATTACTAAGTAATTTTCAAACATTTAAGATAATGTTAAAATCAAAAATTAAGAATCTCCATAATTACCATGTTTCTTGTGAACAAATGATTTGATAAGTTAAGATTGTTCTTCAGACTAGGGCCGTATTTGTGAGTGATAGCGTCTGTTTGCGTTGTTGGGCAGGAGGGGCCAAGCAGCCGATGGCGGCGGGGGCGGCGGGGGTGGCGGCGGGCGGCGGCGGGGGGGCGGCGCCCGTCAGCGACGCCGACGCCGAGCTGCAGGCCAGGCTCGACAACCTGCGCCGCGAGTAGCCCGGCCTCCAACACACTGACTCCACCACCCTGCCTGAAGGACCCTGCCACGTGCGTCCACTCTATCTCATGTTCAGAACCGGCATTGTCTTTAGGTTCCAAGAAGCGACAGCCTAAAGCTGGTGCCAATATGCTATCCACAGAGAGACATGCTTGCTAAAGATTTGTTGCCTTGCATTTTTTTTTATTTTACCAAAACTAACAGAGGTCGCTTTGATAGGTAACTGAGCTGCGGTAGGTCGCTCCCTGTGGATATATTCGGACCGGCCGTTAATGCAGTGGTTTGAAAACAGGGAATATACACGACAAAATGTATATAAAAAGTCAAGTCTATATCGCACCTCTTTCTGTATGTTTTAATACTCGTTATAGGTACGTAACTTTAAAGTGAATGTAAATTGAGTATTTATCGTTATATTTCTAAAATTATAAATTGATGCGAGGTAATATTTTAAACCCTAAAAAATATGTACATATTCCCTATTGATATGATCGATGACGTCATACTGATTTCGACTGCCTATGCAGTTAGTGGTCGGGACGATCATTTTATCTTTCTTCATTTGTAAGAGAAACTAGAAATTTACTGATTGAAGGTACATTTACTTACACAATGCAAGTTCTTGCCTGTAGCATACAATAGGGTAGTTGACAACTTTTTTTTTATTTCATAAATAAGAAGTTTATAACTCATAAAGAAATATTGCAAAATAAATAGTATGTCTAAGATCAATAGTTTCACAGATATAGTGGTATGTTTGATGTGTTGCGGCGCATCGTCCAAAAACGCTCCATAGAAAATCCACGGAACAGGTGACGTCACATGTTCCCATATTACTAAGAAATGTATGGGCATACTGACAAAATTGACAATAACTATGTATTAAGTATGTTTATATTAATAGTTGTCATAATAATAGTTGTTTTAATTAATGTCAGCAATCTAATATCATTGATATTTTTGATAAATTTTGAAAAAAAAATATGACCTTTTTTTTTTAATTTTCAAAACAGTATAACTTCAACAATATTCCATATATCTTAAGTTTGAACTGTTTTTATGGGTAACGGGAGCGTATATTTTCCGAATTCGTGAAAAATAGCGCCACATTGAAACTTAGGCAACATCCCAATTAAATTGAAGCAATAAATGACTTACAGAGTATATTGTGTTGTTTAGACTATGCAAGTCATTTCTTGCTTCAGCTACAGGCTAGAAACTTGTATACCTAATGTAAATGGGCCTTAATGGTATATTATATGGTATATTATACCATTACCAAGGCGTGATGGTCAAAACGTCAACTCAAAAAGCCTGTTGAGTACTCGCCAAAACCGTCAACCGTTCAAAAAAATTTGTATAATTCTTTCTTCCCAATGTTATTATACTTTGACAAAAATAAAAATAGTTGTAATATTAAAGTCAGACATTTGGAACATAGTAATTAAACACTAAAACCCTTTTAACATGCACAATGTAAATGTCTGCCCATGATTTTGAGACTAATTTGTCAGAAATTTAATGATCTGAGCATCATCTTCTGGTTGTCTTACAAAGGAAAATAAAGCAACTAAACCAACACTAGTAATATAATTTAATTGACTCACTCACTCAAGTAAATATTGAATTATATTATATGTATATAAAAAGTATTATTTTGTATGAGAAATAGATTGTTAACATGCTTACACTTTAGCCAATATTATGTGTACAAAAGGTTCATTGTATATGTAATAATTACGTTATTTAATATCTCGCTTGAGTGCTTGTACGCCGCAAGCGGCATGTTGAATATTTGCCTTGATATCCTACAAGCTGCCTAATTAATTATAGGGTTTTTGGTGATCACCAATTATAGCGGTCAGATTCTTAACCTTTTAATTGTGAACGGTAGGATCATGTATCTGAACAAGAAACCCAACCATATGTTATTGTTTTTGACGCGTTGGTCACTGTCGGTAAAGTTTCCATCACACGTAAAGTCACAATCAAACATAATATCCAGTTCAACATTTCAGCATCCTTATTGCACTCGCAATAAGAGACACGAACTCTCAAACTGGGTACTATCATTCCTTGTGACTTGTAAATTTGAATAAACCATAACTTATTTGTAAATAAGTCACTTTACAGTTCTGTGTTACACGTGATGTGATGGCTACTGTACCTATATAAAAGGAGTATGCTCGCAAAATGTAACTAGTACACCATTCATGTTATGGACAAAGTAGCGAAGGATGGTGTGGATATCGCCGGAGTAGATTCATCGATAGGTGACCCTAACGACCGTAGTGCGATGCCGGCGGCCGTACCGCAATGCATTGCTTTTAAAATTGCTATGTTTATGATGTCATTTGTTATTAAAACAATATCCTTCGTACATTGCATTCAAAATAATAATTGGCGTCGTTCATATAGTAAGTTGTTGTTTCTTTTCATGTTTCTTCCATGCGGAAGGCCTATGCCCATCTGTGGGACGCATATAGGCTGGTAATGATGATATAGTACGTGCGAAAGTGTTATCTTTGGCAGGCGGTACGAACTGACAATATGACGTCATAAAACAGCTATTTATGAAGCAATGAATTCATGCGGTAGCACGTCGGCCCGCTGCTGGGTCTCTGTACAGTTGTTAAGTTTTTATTGTAATTTAATTAAGTCTATATAAGTATATTTTAATAAATATTTTTACACTACTATTTTCTATTATTTAAAAGATCCCTAAAAAGCTTCAATTGAATGGCACGTTTCGATTGTCTCGAATCGAATAAAAACGATAGCGCCTTTGTAGTGAATTATTGGAAGCCACTATTTATAAATGTATATGGATTTAAGAGGTGAACACAAGACGCGACAAGACGCTTGACGCGAATCATAATATTACATTAAAATTGTGAATCATCCAACAGGCTATTTGGTGGTTGGGGCTCGTATGTAGGGTCGTCTGGGTACTGGTTTTAATTGTACCATACAATGAACCCTATTAACAGGGTCATAGAGTTCATAATGATGCTAAAAATAAAATAGTTCTTAAAATAAATAGAAATGAAATTTTAATACTTAATAAACCCCCTGGATATTTAACAATTCTATGTATGTGTTCGTTCGTCCAGGTAAAATAGTTTTATAATGTCGATGTTTGTTTATGCAGTTTCATATCTAACATGCGATATCTACGTTACAATTTAATTTTATATTGTCTCAGCTTTCTCATTTCAGCCGTGAAACAGTTCGCTGTGTTTCGGATTGAAGGGAAAGGTAGCCAGTGTAATTACTGGTCATGCAAGGCATTTCATCTTAGGTCTCAGCATGACAACGTACCTGCAATACTAAGTGATTTTTCCTTGTTATTGCAGGTATCTATCGGCGGCGGTAACCACTTAATACCAGGGGGGCCGTCAGCTTGTTTGTCATGTAGTTGTATAAAATAAAATCACTATCAGCCTGATAACGAAAAAGGCGGTGCATTAACTGATTAATTTAATTGAGATGTCAACAAAATATTAAAACAAACACATTTCAATATACATATTTATTACACATGTATAACTACGAGTACAAGAGTATGTATAACTTTTAATAAAATATTAAATTTACACAAAATAACGTTTAATAGTATATCTAAAAATTATATTCACTAACATCGATGGTTGCGCAGAACGCACTCTATGTATGCAGTATGTACTGACTACTGAGTGTTTACATTTGTTCCTATTGGCTACCTACTAGTGTTGCTTGCACTGACATCGATAAACGCTTAGTAACGATATCGACAGATCAACAACTTTGAGAACCATTTACCCGTAGATCAATATATTAGAAAAAAATTCTAAACAGTCCTAATTTACTGAAAGTGGTGGTGACTGCTCTCTCTGACCAATGAGTAGTCCAGTGGTCAGAATAGTTACTTGGATTGCCAAAGCTCCCGGGTTCGGTTCTGGCCTCAGGACATTCTTACAGTGTAATTACTGGGCATGGACGGCATTTCATCTAAAGCCTCAGGATGACAACGCACTTGCTATATCAAGTGATTTTTCCTTGTCATTGCAGGTGTCTATATGCGGCGGTAACCGCTTACCACCAGGTGGGCCGTCAGCTTGATTGTCATTTAGTTGTATAAAAAAATCTTTTTCCTAGTTTAGGTATTTAAAAAAAAAAATCTAAAATTATAATTTAAAAAAAAACCATAGCATGTCATTGTCGCGACTTTTGTTGTTATTTGACAACCTGTTTTCCTTGATTCGCTGTTTATATTTACTTTTGATGACACCTCGATATATCCCTTGTGTGACATTCACATGGGTATAGGTATACACCCATAGCATCCTGAGGGTTTATCTTATCACAATTTAATAAAGGACCAAGGACCTGGGTAATTACTAGAGGATGATCTATCGATATCGCTACTAATATCATAACGGCGATAGTGTGGACAACACCGCTGCACGTGTAATCTCCGTGACAACCTAAACGTGTCATGTCCTGTTCATATGTTAATTACCCGCTACTGGATATGTTTCATTATTATTGTTATATAAAACGGTGTAAAAAAATTACAGTATTCGAAATTCAGCTTTAAAGAGATTCTTGGAATAGGTACTTATTCATTTAATGTGTCTTTAGCTATCACTTAATCGTTTTTACGGCCAAATACTCACTTCGCGTTCGTGTATACTTCTCCTTGAGGCGCTCTCAAATATTTTAAAAAAATGTATAAGTCAATAGTTTGTATTGGTAAACGTCACATTAAGCACTTGGATCATAATTAAACCGTCAAGCATCCGATTCCAGACAATTGAGTTTTCAATTGTCATAGGCCTCCAGAGGTATAACACCGCTTGACCGATTAAGTGACGTTTGTGTATACCGTTAGGAAACTTGTGTACAGACGACAGTACAACAATCTTTACAGTTGCACTAGGAAAGCCGCCTCTATTTGGATCGCAGTAAGAGCGGCCGCGAGGTCAAACTGTTACTGTTGATGTGCTGTCGACTGTACAATCGACAGCACAGGCATTTTTTTATTATTCTTAATGGGGTAGCTCTTGGCCTGATAGTAAGTGATAATAAGGTCAAATATGGAAGGGAGTTACACCCGGACTCCTCAACCACAGAGGAACTGGCTATCTTACCTCCAACTGCCGGAACACAATAATGCTGTTAACATTATTGTTATGGCAGACATAAGTAACATGGCGGTAGCTAGCCAAGCGGACTTAGAAAAGCCACACGGGAATTAAACCCGGGAACTCTAGAGCCACTAGATTACAAAGGCGGGTTGAATGGCGGTTTAATTTTATAGCAGTAAGGGCTGTTTCAATAGGACCAGTAACTTGGTGAGCTGACGGCGTTATCTAGGCGTTGGTTTCATGTACTAGTGGGTTAGCACGTGGCACGTGGCATCGCGTGGCCCGAGAACGCCACATGTACAAGAGCTCATTGCCGTTTATTAATATTTACTCTAACTTTAGTGTTCCTCGAACGAGTCGATAAAACTGAATAATTATGAACGTTCGTTCAGAACACTTTCATTTTGCTTGTTCTGTTGCCTTTCATTGTACTTATTATATTAAGTGCTTTACAACGATATTCACTTGTTATTAAATATGATTTCTTCGTGTGGTTGACTGGAGTGGATTGTATAAGTATAGCTGGTGCACTAAATTAAACGCGTTTCACTTCTAATTACCTCTGCTTATTGGTTTGCACAAATTATAATAAAAACAAATTTTCAGAGGTTAATTTAATGACATGCCCGCCTAGCATGACCACCGAAACGCAATATGATAAAGTTATTTATCGCTTTGAATTGTCAAAAATCATTGGATATAACCGCTATCTTGAAATTTTATCGAAACTGTGAACTTGTATATATACGCGTTTCGGTGGTCATGCTAGGCGGGCAAATCTCACTACTTTTAGGGCGGAAGTTACGTCATCAAACTAAGGATGTGAACCACGAGAAACATATACTTATCTAACTAGGGTTGCTCTTATCTAACTATCTAACCATTCAATCGGTTGGTGACAACATCTGTACCTATTCTAATTTAGTGGAAGATTAAAAAATACTATCCTCTCAAAATCCTCAACCTATTCTTCCACATTAGTTTTGAGCTCAGCTCCAATAATTACGACTACCTATCCCTGTTATAAATTCCAAGCTGATATTTTCCCTCTTCAATATATTACAGTCTATATTATGTCTTTCAATTCAAAATGAACGCAGTCGACCACAATGGAATAGATAACATCGTCACAATGACACTGAATCCATCGGCTTATTACCGTAAATAGACGTTGCTGAGTCTTCACAACGGCTATATATATAGGCTCCTCAATTGTAATTGGATAAAAGGACGTCACATCAGTGCACACGGTGACTGGATGCAGGTTATGACGGCTATCAATGGCCGAAGCTCGCAGCTCATATACTTTTACATTGTAATTGTAACTCTTACGCAGCGTCATGCTACACATACACAGTTGTATTATTTAAGGGGATTAATTATAATTCAGAAATGAGTTGTTTTACAGCACTAAAAGCACTTTAAAGCACTTTCATTTCATCTGCAAATAATCGGTGGAACATACATTTAGATATAGTAAATATTAATCACCTGGGTTTTGTTCTGTTCGTTCTAATAGTTTATTATTACTCTTTGACAAATCCCTCGAAGTATTTACCTATATGTAAACTTGAGAAGAATCTGAGATATTAATTTTTTGACTAAAAGAAATTGTGTGACTTACTAACTCTGGACAGAAAAATAACGATTAGGTACCTACTCATTATTTTAAACCAAAATACTGATTAGGGTTTTATATCTACAACCTTATTATGTACTAGTGTTGCTCTTGTTCCCCGTTCCCACAAACTATACTTACGTAACGGAACGGATCACTTCGGCTAAGTGATTGATAATCGTATCTACTCTAAACTTTTCTAATATGGAAGCGCGACGGCTCGCGGCGTGGGCAGTGCGTCCGTGGAGACAGTGGAGGAGTCGATATAACTAGTTGTACTACGTGATAACGTAAAGTAAAGTAGCCTTAGGGCCTTGGTAATAATAGTGCCATCTATAACGGGCATTACAATAACTACACGCTCATAATAATATGTACTTATGCTTTGACATCCCTGGCCTTGTCATCGTTTCATTCTGTGTTCATTGCAGCACCTGCCTAATACATTTTCAATATTCACTTCGCCAATTTTACCACATCGGCAATCACACCTTTATATTTAAATTAATACTAAATATAATAACAATATTTCTCTTGAACGCGTGACATATACAAAACAAACAAGAGAGCCGAATTGTTTTGAGAAATATAAAAAAAAAAAACAAGTTAATTCCAATAGTTACTAATATAAATACAGCGTCCCGTGTACGCTGCGTTCTTTGGCACGCGTTAAATCCTTTTTCAAAGGCTTTTACCAAATAAGTTTCGAATGAACAATGACACATTTTCAGATCTAGCGATATAAATACGGCTTCGTCTAATAACCTACTCCGCCGCTTACTAGAAGTGTCGTGTTCAGTTAAAAGTAAGTATAACAAATTAATAATCTATAAAAATTTTGTGAGAAGACAGTAACTGACGCATATCACAGACCGTTCACATGCTTGTGCTTCGACCGACTGGCCTCAACGATTCCCAACAAAGAATTACGTGTCATCATTCTTATTCCTAAATTAAGGAAGTACTTACTAAAATTCTTAAAGGAAACCATAATAGTACTACCCTTATATACTAACAGCTATTAGAAAATAGCACGGGCGACGAGTCACAATCAGTGACATACCTAAGTATAATGTATAAAATCCTGATATCAATACATACACAGGAAATTAAAAAGATTCCTTTAGTAAAACCAGGAACTCATTCTTTGTAAAAACTGAGCAATCGAATCATAAAAATACTAATAAGCAAGCGTCAGGCGAGTGACGCTCACTGGAATTTCAAGGCGGAAAATTGAATTGGAGATCTATCGACATGTTTAAAATGCTGCCGTGGCGTGTTCCCAGCACTGCCCGTCATTGAATGACCACACATTATGTTTTCAAACTGCATCAAGGTACGGGGGTGTCCAACTGGAGCGAGTAAGGCCGGCCACGTGACGTAGTATTATGACGTGCACCGACTGATGGCGGCGCCGCTAGCGGGCGGGCGCGGCGCGACGCTCGAGCACGCTGAGCGCGATGCACAGCTGCGCCAAGTAGTACGTCGTCATCACCACCACCTAGTGCACAACCGTTCAAGTTATCACCACGAGTGTTATCCCGCGCAGACGACGGACTTTTCTCCGCAGCCTAGAAAAAAGTACGGCCGCGAATAAAACGTCCGCCGCGGATTTACCGCGAACTCAACGCACACGGTGTCACGTTTATCGTCCTCCATACGTACGTTACTCTCGAGCGCACAACGCGGACTAAACTCCGCCATGTGCGGTGCTTCCCCTAGTCACACGAGTTGCAATTTTTTTCGGGGATTCCCTTGTACTTTTGTCCGCTCTCTGCATGTCCTCGGTTGTTCGGGGGACTTTTTGTACGCGGTACATTTAATCTCTCGTTTGCGTTACTCGATACAGTTGTAAGCGATTTTAGCGGACAAAAATCCCTCATCTGCGCAAGCTCTTACAATCTAAAGAATTATTACAAAAATATGAAGCTCAAACAATGTGACAAAGGACACCTCCATAAGACATTTCATCTGAGGCAATAGCGAGTGATTGTTTCCTTGTTATTGCAGGTGTCTATAGGCGACAGTAGCTTACTACCACATACGCCGTCAGCTGTCATGTCATCTAGTTGTATAAAAACAGGTCTAATAAAAAAACGAAAGGTTTTGCATTGATAAATGCGTGGAAAAATGCGAAAATTTTGCTCAAGCAATCCGTAGTTAAAATCTTATATTTATCTCGTGTAGGTACCTGTACAATAACGAATTACTGTTTTGACCACAAAGTGAACACATTTACCTAAAATCAGTGCTATGGTAGAAATAGATGACTTAAAAGAGGTTCCACTATCATGTCATACTCTTCCATCAGGGCTCGTATTCGCTCAAAAGTTTACCTGTCCACCAGCAGATTCTAGACACAAATGGCTTTCAACTGTCAGACTCTCGGAAGTGTTGGTATTATAAATTAGGCGCGTTTCCTACCTGTCCGTAGGGCACTGGCGCGGCGAACAGCTGATAGGCGAGCACGGCGTCGGACGCCAGGAACAGGGCCGCGCCCGCCGCCGCCGCCCCGCCGCGCGCCGCCGCCCGCCACGCCGCCGTCGACAGCAGCGCACCGTACAGCGGCACCGCCCGACGCAGCTCCGACGGGAGCTAACCCCCCCCACACACACACCGTATAGTCACCGTATAAAAATAGTGGTCAAATAACAAAAAATCCCGGAGAGCCAAATATTGGTGGAGAGCTGGGGTTTGCCATTACAAATAAAGGTTTAATAATTACAAAATTAAAAATTTTAAGTAACCCCCGGCGTCATTAATCATCTATTTAACACCATCTCATTAAGACTATTCATAAGAGCCCAAACACGCTATATCTGCTGTAAGTTTCTGAAGAATTAACCATTTCGCAGACTTTTTGATGGTATAGGATCAGCTCAAAGTTAGTATGTCATGGGAATGTCACCAAAGTGACAGTACACCAAATTTCAAATCAATCGGATCTGTAAAAGTTAGTAATATCCTATTATCATGTAGAAAATGAGCTGATAGTCATCAAACGCCTGAACTGATCTTCATAAATTATAGCTAAGAACCATCGTAGTCACATCAGCTTTCAAACAAAAAAAACCGAATCAAAATCGGTCCATTCGTTTAGGCGCTACGATGCCACAGACAGACACACAGATACACAGACAGACACAAACTTATAACACCCCACTTTTTTCGTCGGGGGTTAAAAATCCCCATCGATCCTATGTGTGCTACAAAAGTTATTCGGGGTCAAAGATCAAAAATTAAGGTTTTTTGAATTTTACTCGAAAACGGTAAGTTTTAGTAATTAAAATATAATAAAACTAGAAAAATTTCACGTCCTGTCCTGAGGCACGAATCGGAAATTAAGAATATTTGAAAGCACTGCCCCAACTTAACCGAATCGTCGGTATTTGTAAAAATACTCGTTTCGGATTTTGAAATAGAATATTTCGACATTGTAGGGTGGACGTTAGCTCATAAACGCAAATACAGATAGACTAGAAGAATTTCACAGGGATATCCCAAGTCCTGTGTGGCTCAGTGGTCAGAGCAGTCGCCCGGATTGCCAATGGTCGCGGGTTCGATTCCTGCCTCAGGACGTGAAATTTTTCTAGTTTTATTATATTTTAATTACTAAGTCATTTTTCAAACATTTATAATAATGTTAAAATCAAAAATTAAGAATACGGTAAGTTTTATAAAAAAAAAAACTTCAAAGTTGTAGATCTAAAAATTCTCTACAAAAATGATCTTCATGATTTTTTTCCTAAGGGTTACCATTCCTGAGATATCGCGATTCTAACTAACTTTAGATGATCTAAATTATAGCACAAATTACCTAAATGGTAGACGTTTGTCATAAGTACGTATATTCACTTGAACTGAACCTTAGAATCGCGATATCTCAAGAATGGTAACTCTTAGGGGGTTCTTAAAACTTTATTTGTAATGGTAACACCCAGCTCTCCACCAATATTTGGCTCTCCGGGAATTTTTGTTATTTTATAGCATCAATATTGCCGGTCAATATAGACATTTTGACCGGCAATATTGATGCTCGGGGTTTCTCTGCGTGATCGAATCAGAAATGATGAGATCCGCAGGAGAACTAAGGTCGCTGACATAGCCCGAAGAATTGCGAGCCTCAAGTGGCAGTGGGCAGGCCACATTGCAAGGCGGACTGAAGGCCGTTGGGGCGGAAAGGTCCTCGAGTGGCGGCCGCGTACCGGGAGACGCAGCGTTGGTAGGCCTCCCACAAGGTAGACCGACGATCTGGTGAGGGTCGCGGGAATCCGATGGATGCGGACAGCGCAGAAACGATCGGTATGGAGATCTTTGGGGGAGGCCTATGACCAGCAGTGGGCGTCTCTCGGCTGAAATGATGATATTGACCGGACTAGTACACCCACAACCAAACTACTACCCACAAGGCTCACAAACAACGCGATAGGTGATCGCGTAAGGGATAATACAAACTCAATATAAAGGATACTCAAGTACTCAGCAGTCTTCTGGACTTTAGTCCTGATTGTGATGTGAATCACGTCCATGATAGATGGCCAACATATTTTCGAAATACAGTGGAATCCGTTTATAACGACATCGAAGGGAAATGACAAACACTAAGCAGACGTCATACTAAGCGGACATCATACAAAGCATATTGTAGAAAATAAAAGCCTCTTGTTTTTGATGTTAGGTATATATCTATATTTTTAGTTTAATAAAAAGACAGCATATAGGTAATTCAATTATAAATTACTCACTGCGATTCTAAGCATAAAAAAACCAGGTGTCACGCACGCGCTGAACGTCGTCAGGCGTTACCTTCCCCACAGGCATCTTCGGCTTTGCTCAAAAGGGTCCGTACCCTTTTGAACACTGCCGAAGGTGTTAGGAATCATATCGGTCACTATAACCGGACATAATTTATTCAAAATGGGTCATAATAAGCGACATGTCATTATAAGCGAAGTCAGTATATCCGACTTTGTTATAAAGAATATTATATGAAAACCAAACTTCGCTGTGTAATTACGTCATATCAAGCGGTGGGTCAATATAAGGGGAGTCATAATAAACGGATTCCACTGTAAGTACCTTCAATACCTACTGTGAGATGATTTTATGACTGTTGCTTAATTTAATTCAATAATATCTTCATCAATATCATCACCAGCCTGTATACGTCCCCTGCTGGGCACAGACCCAGACCTTCCTATATGGAAGAAACAAATGAGAAGCTTGGGCCATAACACCACCACGCTGGCCTAATGCGGGTTGGTGAGTTAAAGCGGTGGCAGTAACAACCGGGACCAACGGCTTAACGTGCCTTCCGAAGCACAGATTAGCTCTAAATTAGAAATTTTGGCTGAGGGATCGACCATGGCGAAAGTTGCTTTGTTTTCGTAAAAGCTCCTCAAGAATATCTTACTCTGTAACAATTTTAATTAATCTAGTAGCTACAGTATGTATTGGTGAGATCGTAAGTAGCTGTTTAAAATTCCGACCTTTATGTGTTGTATTATCTCAATGTCAAAAAATAACCATAATCCTATGGTATCTCCTGCTAAACAAGGCCTCGCCCATCAATTCCGAACGGAACGTTGCTGCGCACCCTGTATCCCACGGCTCCCCGCAACCCTGATCAGGTTTTCTGTCATTTAGTGCGCTTTCCACCAGTACATGGTCGCCATGCTAGAACTTTCAAGATACCCACCTCTAATTGTGTCATAAAGATCACGGTCGCGGCATAGCAGGGCAACGCGATGCCGGGTGCGAATCTATCAAAGCGGAAGGCGGCGATGTAAGCGAGGTGCGCGCCCGCGAAGGCCGCCATGCCCGGCACGAAGTGCTGCGGGAACACGAGCAACGCGTCCCCCAGCGACGACAGCGCCAGCCCCGCGGCGATGCGGCGCGCGTACCACCCGCTGTGCGTTTACATGTTATTAGTTATATGTAGAGTACGGTGTATCCCATTTTATAAATCGACCTTGCAATGTGAGCAGAATGCGGCGGACTCTGTACGGCTCCGTTGGCAATAAACTATGACATCGACTCCATTCGCTTCTTTTAAGGGATTGTACGGTACACAAGTACAGCAACAAAACAAGATTAACACTTTAGTACTTGTCACACTACGTCATTCACAGAGTTCATACAAATCGACAAGAGGTTATTGTGAAACCTCTTGTCGATTTGTATGAATGAGGAGTGGCGCTAGTGTGCCAGTGTAAACATAGGCTCCGTGTATTTTATTAAATTAAAAATATAAAAAGTGAAAATAATTACCTAAATTAACTGATTATAATCATATGAATACCAAAGCAAGTAGCATAAATGTTATTAGTGAAGAATATGACTTAAATAAGCAAGAAAACCACAAAATTGGAATAAAGTGATATCCTCAAATTTACATTTCAAAACATGATCATCGTACCAAAATAATGGCTGGAAGTGTAAATCAAGATAATCTCGTACTATACTGAAGGTTAGTGGAACAAATAAACACGAATATTCTATATTATAAACCTTCTTATATACCAATATTATAATACTCAATATTATATACCTTGTACTGTCGGGCGTCATAGGAGGCGAGTGAAACAACCGAATACAAGATGAATACTGATTTATTAAGAATAATCATGTTATTATATATTGTTTAGCATACACTATCATAATATTAAGGTTACTACACTACATCTTCCCCCTTAATTGAAAAAAAAAATACATTAATGTTTTTTTTTTTTTTTTACAAAGGTAAGTAATAATAAAAAAATACAGTAGGTATAAATTTGGCAAAATATAAGATTGCTATACATACTAATTCTATCATAACATGGTTAGTCAACCTGATAACATAAAAATAATCAACTTACATTGCTAAAAACATAGTTTCAAGTTATGAATATTATAAGTGTTTATTGTCACAACATAATGCTTACAATGAGTTTTTTAAACAAGATAATTACGTTCTAAACATTTTAGTTCTATTTTTATGTATTATATCTTCTTTACCATTTTTCAATATCTTAACATTACAGTTTAAATCTTCTAGAACTAAATATGGCCCCAGGTATATACTTTGCATTTTATCTCCTGACGGGTTCCTAACTAATATATAATCTCCTTTATTATATTCGATTGGCTTAATATTCTTATCATAGCATAGTTTTCTTTTTATTTTACTGTTGTATAAATTATTTCTAGCGTCTCTCTGGGCTAGTTGAAGCCTGTATTTTAATTCTTTCGGATAACTGTCCAGATTATATAAAGGACTCACTACAGTTCCTGTGAAGTTCGTAGGTATATTGCATATTTTACCGAACACTAACTCATGGGGCGTGTATCGGGTTTCCGAGTGAACGCTATTATTGTAAGCAAAACACCAAAAAGGTATCCATTCGCTCCATGAATTAATATGATTTTCGCAATTAATTCTTAAATACGTACCCATATGCTTATGTGAGTTTTCTACCGCTCCTAGACTTTCATGATGGTAGGCTGTTGAGGTTAAATGAGTTATATTTAAAAGTTGACATACCTCTTTCATTGTGCTTGATATGAACTCTGTTCCTCTATCTGTGCCTATCTCCCGTGGGATCCCGTGGGACCTAAGGACAAAATTATTTACGAATGATTTTGCAACACTTACCGTATCTTTTGTTTGAAGCGGATAAGCCTCGACAAACTTTGTTAGTTCACATTGTAATGTGAGCACATATCTATTATCATAGTCATCTTTCGGGAGTGGGCCGACAACGTCAAGATATATTTTTTCGAAAGCTGAATTAGCGGTACTTGTGATAGCCATTGGCTGCTTAGGTTTTACCGAGTACTTATGCTTTTGACACTGTTTACATTTTGATATAAATGTTTTTACGTCATTTTCCATACTAGGCCAAAAATAATATTTCTTGATGTTATTAGCCATTCTTTTAATGCCTGCGTGGCCACTCGTAGGCAGTAAATGAAAATCATTCAGTATGACACGTCTGTCATCTAAATTATTTATTCGTTGAACTCCTCTCAATATGCATATGCGTGGTCCGGACCATTTATATGATTTATTTATTTCTTCTATAATGCTAGCTATAAATTCTTTATTATGTTCATTTCTTATTATACACAACTCTTCTATAGAATGTTTTTTACATATTATACTCAAATCTCTCATCATTTCGCCTCGCGATAACGACGATCGAGAATTTATGAACGTCAAAATGACGGGACCCCACCAGGTTTTTCGAATACCAAGTGTTTAGGATATAATGCACTATTTCTTCTATTTCATACTCGTATAGAAAAATTCTACACTCATAAAATAACGAGAAATTCTTCAAAGAAAGTGGTCCCGCTATTTTGACATCAAAATGACGGGACCACTATTCAGTTATTGAAAAAGACATGGCGTGATATTAAACTGAACACATCAAATTCTAATACGATATCGTACGACTACGTTTGGATCAATAATATAATTTTAAAACTATTATTTCAATTAAAAAGTGTTGAATATAATTTACATCAGAAAAACGCCTGAATAAAATGTATCATTTTAAGCCTAATGTCATTTGATTGCTCTTACAATTCGTGTAGGCGTTTACAACGTTTAGGCCACATATTTTTTTAAAAATATTTTATTCAATTTTCTTTACAAAGGCTACTACTTGAGATTGAAAACAGTTTAAATATACTTATTTAGGTATTACTTACTATTGAACATGCATTTCTCACAATAAACTATCGAGCTGGGGGTGTTTTGCGGGATTTGGTGGTGTCGGTCAAGATTTTTATTACAATAATTAAAAATTGTGTCGGAGCGCGAACTTTGTGTTATAAAAGTGGTGTCAAAACCTCATCAAGTAGCATCACATGGAGACTGTCATCATATATTTCGCGTCAAGTACTCCAAAGATGCATTAAAATGTGTTACGCCAGCATTTTAATGCAATAAATGAAGAAATACTTAAGACATGGCTGTATGGGCATTAGTGCTCTTTGCCTTCCCAGTGGTTTTTGTAACAAATTGTTATTAATAAATGAAATAAAAAAATGTACAATATTTTTCAAGTATCTTTTACAACATAACTGCACTTTAGAATAACCCTCCCAAAGTAAAATTGTAACAATGCCTACATAAATTATAAGACCTCCAAATGATACTTTTTGTTCAGGCGCTATTTTGATTTATTCAGAATAAATACTTTTTTATTCAAATTACAGTTTTAAAAGTGTGTGTGTGTGAGAGAGATGAGTCCATGTGCTTTAGTTATTGTTCTGAGGTCCATGTAATGGGAAGGCAAAGAGCAGTAATGCCCATACAGCCATGTCTTAAGTATTTCTTCATTTATTGCATTAAAATGCTGGCGTAACACATTTTAATGCATCTTTGGAGTACTTGACGCGAAATATACGATGACAGTCTCCATGTGATGCTACTTGATGAGGTGGATAACCACAAAAAAATCTCATCGTATTTCACACCATAACTACACCACTTTTATAACACAAAGTTCGCGCTCCGACACAATTTTTAATTATTGTAATAAAAATCTTGACCGACACCACCAAATCCCGCCAAACACCCCCAGCTCGATAGTTTATTGTGAGAAATGCATGTTCAATAGTAAGTAATACCTAAATAAGTATATTTAAACTGTTTTCAATCTCAAGTAGTAGTAGCCTTTGTAAAGAAAATTGAATAAAATATTTTTTTTAAAATATGTGGCCTAAACGTTGTAAACGCCTACACGAATTGTAAGAGCAATCAAATGACATTAGGCTTAAAATGATACATTTTATTCAGGCGTTTTTCTGATGTAAATTATATTCAACACTTTTTAATTGAAATAATAGTTTTAAAATTATATTATTGATCCAAACGTAGTCGTACGATATCGTATTAGAATTTGATGTGTTCAGTTTAATATCACGCCATGTCTTTTTCAATAACTGAATAGTGGTCCCGTCATTTTGATGTCAAAATAGCGGGACCACTTTCTTTGAAGAATTTCTCGTTATTTTATGAGTGTAGAATTTTTCTATACGAGTATGAAATAGAAGAAATAGTGCATTATATCCTAAACACTTGGTATTCGAAAAACCTGGTGGGGTCCCGTCATTTTGACGTTCATGAGAATTTGGGTTTAAATGAATAATCGACTTTCCGTATACATATATAAAATATTTGGAATAATCCATAGCAATATTTTGATTACGCAATTT
This sequence comes from Nymphula nitidulata, assembly GCA_947347705.1. Lineage (NCBI taxonomy): Eukaryota > Metazoa > Arthropoda > Insecta > Lepidoptera > Crambidae > Nymphula > Nymphula nitidulata. The sequence continues at coordinate 18,445,771 of OX374636.1, forward strand.
GTTGAACTGCTTCATAGAAAGTAAAGACAATTCAGTAAAATTCTCCGGTTTCTTAATAATATCTGTAACTCTCGGCTGATCAGACCTTGAGCTTAAAATGGGAGTATTAATGACCTGAGACTTTTGACTGATTTGACTATCCTGTAATCTTTTCCATTGCGCTCGTGTCAGCACATTTAATTCATTTAGCCCAGAATTCATACTTTTTAAATCTTCGGATGTTATTACTATGCGTGACAATGCATCTGCAGCTGCATTGTTACACCCTTTAATGTACTCAACTGTGAAATTATATTCTTCTAGCTGTAATCTGAATTTGGTGAGTCTACTCGACGGATCTTTCATACCAAACAAAAATACTAAAGGTCGATGGTCGGTCTGTATCTTGAACGGTCTTCCGTATAAATATGGTCGGAAATGTTTAACACTCCATACTATAGCAAGGAGTTCCTTTTCGATAGTAGGATAATTTCTTTCCGCCTTATTTAAACTTCGGCTTGCGTAAGCCACAGGCCGGCCGTCGCCGTTACATAGTACTGATCCAATTGCAACCCCTGACGCGTCTGTTTGTAATATGAAAATATTTTCATTCGCGAAATTAGGGTATTGCAAAATTGGCGGGTTTATTAATTTGTTTTTAAGTAACTGAAAACTATTTTGACATTCTTCTGTCCACATAAAAGAAACATTTTTACAGCATAACTTATTTAATGGAAATGCGATATCAGCAAAATTTTTAATGAATCTGCGATAGTAGTTCATAAAAGCTACGAAGCGTTTAACTTCTAGCGCGTTTTGTGGAGTCGGGTAATTTTCTATAGCTTTAAATTTTGACGTATCGGGCAAAACACCTTTTTCCGACACCACATGCCCTAAATATAACATTTCCTTTTGTAGGAAAACGCATTTTGAGGGATTTAATTTTAAGTTTACTTTACGTAGCCTGCTAAATATGTCAATCAAATTATGATTATGGGAGTCTAAGGATCTCCCGAAAACGGCCAGGTCGTCTTGATATACCAAGCACTTCTCGTAATTCAAGCCCGACATCGCAATAGTCATCATCCTAGAAAACGCATTTGGGCTAGTTTTTAGACCCATAGGTAATCTAGTCATTTGATATTGGTTTTTATTTGTAGTAAAGGCTGTATAAGGTCTGCTGTCAGAATGTAATCCAATTTGAAAAAAGCCTTGATAAAGATCTAAATGTGTAAAATAAACGGAGCCTGATAATGAATCAAGTATTTCTGTAATATTTGGTAGCGGGAATTTATCATCTTTTACTGTATTGTTTAATTTTCGATAATCTATCACGACTCGCCATTTTTTACTACAGGTAGAGTCTGTCTTTTTTGGGACTAATAACAGGGGGCTCGACCATGCACTCGTGCTTTCCTCTATTATGCCGTCCGCTAGCATTTCCTGTATTTGTTTTTCTAGCTGTAATTTTTGCGCTTGCGGTAAACGATAGGGCTTTGAATAAATAGGAATACTATGAGGTTGTAACTCAATTGTATGTTCATATAAAGAAGTAACATTTAACTTGTCCCCGGGTAAATGGAAAACGTCCGGAAATTTCGCACAAATATTTTCCACTGATATTCGTTCCTCATCACTTAATTTATTTAATTTTAGTAACGAAAACAGCAATTTTACCCTATCCGCGTTCATAGTGGGTTTACTAAACTGACAAATATAGTAATCCTTCATGTTTGACTTAGTTAGCGTAAAATTATGTAACTTTACTTCACTGTCTCTGGTGTTTAAAATTTTCACTGGTATTTTCCCGTTTACCGGTTTTACTATAGTACTGGCTACAAATACTCCCTCGCATAATTCCTGACATTCAGTAACAAATTCTTCCTTAGCATAAGTATTAACGAAATGGATTGATTCACTCCTAGCCGGTATTGTCAAATAATTATATTTTTCTGCTTGTATATCTAATGGTATAGTTATCTTTTTACCACATTCCGTAGTTAATAATAATGTGTTATATTCGAAATTTAAAATGGCATTAAATGCCTTTAGAAAGTCCTGCCCTAAAATACCGTCTGACTTTGAAGGTATTTGTTTTAAAACGTAGAATCTATGCATGAAAAAATTGTTTTTATAACATAACTTAATCGAACAGTAGCCCTCTGTAGTAACATTTCCACCTATTCCTTTTATAATAACTCTCTTTTTATGGAATGGAATTTGTAAATACGCTAGCAGATCGTATTTGATGACAGATATAGATGCCCCTGTATCAACTAGCCATCCATATTTGTCGTTGCCTACCTTAAGTGACACTTTGTTTAGAGAGTTACATGTACAAATATAGTTAGGCTCGAAAAAACTGACTAAGATTCTCTCCGACTGTGTGGTCCTCTGACTCAACTGTAGTTTGGTCTGTTGCTAAGGTGTTGACATAGTTCGATGGAAATCCTCGGCTTCTACCTCTACGTAGCCTACCCCTGTTACTAACACGCAAATTATTCCCTTGATAAAATTCCCGATTGTTATTACGCCTGTTATAGTTATTAGGCATATTTCGGGACGTATAACTATTTCGTGCATAAAATCCTCGCTGCCAACTGCTACGGCCTGTCTGCATTCTCTCAGGCCTATAATAACCGTACCTATTATTTCTACGAAAAGTTTGAGTTCTGTACGTACCAACAACTTCCAAGGGGTGTGTCGCTGTGGCTACCTCCTCGTCTTGCGCCGCTTGTATTGCGTCCTTTAGGCACGTGTAATTACGCGCCGCTATAATAGTGCTTAACTTAGAATTTCGCAAGCCGTCAGCAAAACGCTTTATAGCGTATTTTTCATTTATAGGTTTTAAGATACTATAGGCATTTGAATTGCCGTCAGCTTGTGAAATTGTTAGATCTACAAACAACTCACTTATGTCCTTTCCAAAGTCAGCAATTGACTTGTTAATTTGCGCCGCTCGTTGCAACCTAGTCTGGATCGCAGTAAAAGACTTCTGAGGAAGCAGTAGTTTACGCATGTCCTTTATCAAATCCCCGACGCTGTTATAGGAACTATTTAATTTTAATTTCGCGGTTTCTGAGAGCCTACTTTTTAAAATAAATGTAATTAAATTTTTCTTACAATCTGATTTACATAATGTAGATTCATAATATTCAATATTCTCAATTAACTGTTTTGTTACGCCGTCGTCATCATTCATGACGGGCAACAGACTCAAAGCTATTTTTAAATCAAATAAAGTATCTTTCTCCATGATTCTAACGTATTCCGTACACTTTCCTACCGAGCACAATTGTACTATTTCATTATAAATGTTTAAAAATTCTGCACAAATTTTATTTATTAATTCTACAGAAGTGCTCGAAAATTTTTTGCCCTCAATTTCACCTTTTAAGTGATCAATTAAGGTAACGTATTGACTATATAACCTATTCGCTTCGCTTAACTTTGACACAGAAATATTCCCTTTCCTTCTTTTCTCACCGATTTTTATTAAATATGTACGTATTTCTTTTAAATCTTTTACTAAATTTTCTAAAACCTCGGCCATAACATAAAATACATTCTTAAGCACTAACCATGCATGTTATCATCTTACACTCTATGGATACATAGGTACTTACAATTATTCGGTTATAGACTTATTTCACTAAGCATTGCGCTTTTTATTGAGACACTTAAAACACTTTTTTTTTCACTTCACTTTTTGATTATTTTCATGTTCTTATTACTTCTACACTCACTTTTTTAATTTTATTTTCGGGGGAACACTAACTTTTATTTTTATTTTGGTTATACGATTTCTTCCACCTTTGCGCTCAGGGTTGCGGGCTGGCGACGAAGCAAACTAGCATATCTTTTCAGTGTGAATTCATTAACTTCGCGCTGTAGTAGCTTGCGATGACATTTCCTGTACATCTTATACAGGATAAGCAGCGCCCCGATGGCCAGAAGAGTGACAATTGCAATAAGTATGCAATTTGTCGCGGTTGCATGCTCGCTAATTATTTTCATATGGGCAGACTGATCCACCCCCACAGCCAAATTAGTGTTATAAGTTTTTTCTTGGATTTTACTGCTTGGTGAACCCATTCTCGTTTAAGTTATATTGACAAAATTGTATTTTTTGACACGACGTCGATAGCTCACGGTGATTTAAATTGCACTCCTTCATTATTATAAATTGAATTTGCGCTACAGACGATAATGTTTATGAAGACACTTCCATATACGGAGGACGGGTCACTTTACAGGCAGGGTCGCCATGTACTGTCGGGCGTCATAGGAGGCGAGTGAAACAACCGAATACAAGATGAATACTGATTTATTAAGAATAATCATGTTATTATATATTGTTTAGCATACACTATCATAATATTAAGGTTACTACACTACAACCTTCTTAACCTACGCTCTTCTAGCAACCTTATTCTCGAAGTTCCTCTCCATCACTCCGGCTTCGTATCAAATTCATTCACGCTGACAGCTATTCGTCTTTGGAATGACCTGCCGCTGAACGTACGGAAGGCTCCTAATAAATTGGCGTTCAAGGGACTAGTGCGTGACCATTATCTCAGCTCTCTTAACGCCTGACATCTTATTATTATTATATTATATATATGTAGGATTGTAAGTTTATTTTTTTTTGTATATATTTTTTGGTATTATTATCTATGTATGGTATTAGAATGTATTGTATATTATTTTTATTCACTGTTTTAAATTTTTTTAGAGCGTTATTATTATTATTTTAATTTCTTAATCATAAATTTTCATTGCACCGATATTGTATATCTTTACCCCCTTACTGGTCGACTGGGAGAGAATGCTGTATAGCATTAAGTCCGCCATTTGTACTTTATTTTGTGCAATAAAGAATAAATAAATAAAATAAATAAATATTACTTTGAAATTCATCTTAGTTATAAAACAATAAAAAATCAGCTGTTAAATATTCGAAACCTACACTGCTTTACCCATAGACTAGTGATATATACAGGAGCTTTACCGATACTGCCTAACACCATCTAGACGATTTAGCACAGAGACATCTATTGAGGAGTAGTGGAACAGACAAATTACTAGACGAGTTTAGTACAGAGACATCTAGTGCAGAGAAATAGAACAAACTTACTAACGCACAAATTTACTGCTTTACCGACAATTTTATTTTACACCTATTAAGCAGTAACAATACTGACTAACTCCTCTAGCCGACAGAGTGAGCTATAGAAGAAAATATTGTGACTATTAACAGATAACATAATAGCAATTAATATCACTTGAATTATTACTTACCTGTGTGACAATGAATTTTTTTGATAACATTACTTTTCGCCGACATAAACGATTAGAATCGAACACTAGTGACACTGACACTCATAATTCAGAAGAAACTATTAACAAAGATCACCTGGACTCGACTTTAAATAATTTATTGGATGGCAGTTCTACTAGTCTCCCCAATTTATCTACTGACACATACGAAATGTCAATACTGAAGGAAGAAATTACAAATTTGAAAATGGAACTTGAGAGTGCACATGAGGAAATTACCAATATTAATTTTGAAAACACAAACCTGAAAGCAAAAATTTCTGAATATGAAAAACAAATGAATATGTATAAAAATGTTATAAGTACCTTAGGATCTGACTCTTCCCCAAACATATGTAGAAAATTCAATAAATTCTACACGCCTACTTCTAAAAGAGTGCAACTTGCTTCACGAGGACTGTTTCAAACTGCAAATTCAGCAAATGCGGATCATAGCAAATATTCTAATATAGGTCTTCAACGACATGGCAACTGCTCCCTAGATGGCGTTACAGGTATCAGAGAATAACAAATCAGTAGCTCAGTCTATACTACACAAGAAAACATTGAAAAAAATCTCATAACGACACCTGATCGAACAAATAAAATCTACAAACAATCAAAAAACAATAAAATGATTATTTTAAGTAGCAACAACACAAACAACATTCTACAAACTGCGAAGGGGATATTTGACGACAACTATGATATATGTCACTGTTCATCGCCAGGTGCAGGGGTAGAAAAACTGCTTGTAGGAATCGAACATAAACTGAAAGACTTTTGTATTATTTTTGTAGGAGAAGTAGATTTTCAAGTGACAAAGAATTATTATAAGATTATTAGAATTATACATGAAAAGTTAATGGTGCTGCAACACACAAATATTGTAATTGTTCTCCCAACATTTAAAATTCACATTGGATCAACTCTGTTCAACTACAGAATTGAAACTTTCAATAATCTACTATATCTTAATAATCTACAACATAGCTATGCCTACTTATTGGATTCCAACCTAAATCTGCATTATAATAAAATACATTTTTCTTTTAACTTTGGTAAATTAAATAATGTAGGTCTTAAAAATATATTCATTTGTCTAGGTACTCTGACTAGAGAAATAAATGAATACCATTTTAAAGACGATGACAGCAATCAAGTAGACTGTAAAATGACTTTTTTTCGTAAGTAACTATTTGACTATACTGCACCAAAATATATGTGGCTTACTTAATAAATCAGACCTTTTGACAGTAGCTATAAGAGAATTGACATGTAAATATAATAAACAAATTGACCTTATTTGTATTACTGAGCACTTTATGCGCAAAGGAGATGAAATAAACTTATATATTCCGAATTATAAATTAGTATCTTGTTACTCAAGAGATATACGTAGAGGTGGCTCTTGTATATTGCTTCATCTAGGACATGAATACGATGTAGTTGATGTCTCGAAGTTTTGTTTAACTAATATCTTTGAGTGCTGCGCTATAAAGTTGACTAATGAAAATCTTATTGTTATTTGTTTATATAGACCGCCTAATGCTGACATTGAATTATTTTTTAGTAAAATTGACTTATTAATTTTGTGAATAATGAAATCACCACTTGATGTAGGACAATAATATATTTTCATAAACAAACTGACAGTGATATAAAATGACAAGTAAAAAGGTATATAAAATATTTTGAGTATCGAAGGTATACGCTGCCAGGATTAAATTTCCAACACGCCCTCTTAATCCTGCTGCTTAAACCTTGCTGCTCAAAAGCTGCTTCACAAAACCCTCATGTTTGACAGCACACAGTGTTTTTGTCAACAAATCTGCCAGCATGAGATCAGTGGGCAAGTATTTTACTTCTACTACCTTACTGTCAATGGCTTCCCGTATAAAATGATATTTTACGTCTATGTGCTTGGTGCGCTTATGATAAATGGGATTGGTAGCCAATTTACTGGCTGATTGGTTGTCACAATAAATAACCACTTGTTTAGTGAATCCTACCAATTCCTTTAAAAGAGCACTACAGTACACTGCCTCTTTACATGTCTCACTAAGAGCAACATACTCCGCCTCAGTGGACGATAGTGCGACACATGTTTGTTTATAACTCCCCCAAGTTACTATGTTACCACCTAAAGTAACTAAATACCCAGTATACGATTTGCGATCTGAGTTATTAGCCCAGTCGGCATCCGTGTAGGCTTCTAACAATACTTTTGATTTACATTTTTTAAAACTTAAATATAAATCTTGCGTACCTTGAAGGTACCTTAATATTCTTTTAGCAGCATTAAAATGTTCAACTGTATAACAAGAATTAAACTGACTCAAAAAAGATACGCTAAAAGCAATGTCAGGTCTAGTAGTAACTGAGAGATACATAAGGGATCCTATTAACTGTTGGTATGGTAAGTTTACATCATGAGAATGAGCATCAGAAAATTTCAAACCTGTCTCTAAGGGTGTTTTTACCGGTTTACAGTCTGTCAATCCAAACCGCTCTAAGAGTTTTTTAATATAATTTTCCTGACTCAGTTTTAACTCGTTAGACGTACGCTCAACTTTCATACCCAATACATGTGAAATAGGTCCTAGGTCTTTAATAGTAAAGTTTGACGCCAGAGCATCTTTTAACTCCTTACACAACTTACTGCAGTTGTAAAATAGGAAGAAATCGTCTACGTACAAAGCTATAATTAAAATTTTCTTACCAATTTGACGTGTGAAAATGCAATTTTCCCTCTTACTTTGTGTGTAGTTCAAGGATAAAAGAACATGCTTTACTTTATCATACCACGATCTTGATGCTTGCTTTAGTCCGTATACAGATTTATTAAGTTTATATACTTTGTGTTCTTCACCTTGCTTTATGAATCCGTCAGGTTGACACATGTATATTTCTTCACTTAAGTCACCGTTTAGAAAAGCTGTCTTTACGTCTAAATGGTCAACATGAAGATCTAGTTGAACTGAAAGTGAAAGTAATATTCTCAAAGATCCATGTCGTATAACAGGTGAAAATGTCTCATTGTAGTCAAGCCCGAATTGCTGTGTAAATCCTTTCGCTACTAAACGAGCTCTATAAGTGGCAATATTGTCATCTTTATCTCGTTTAATCTTAAATATCCATTTATTTTTGACAATGTTTTTGTCTACGGGCCTATTAACCAATTCCCAAACATGATGCTGTTCAAATGAGTTGATTTCGTCCTGCATAGCTTCACGCCATAGTTTGCTATCACTTGAATTCAAAGCTTCTTTGACAGTTGTCGGCTCGTAAGGCTCCGACTCATTAACTACCAATGCTCTTGGTTTACGCGGACGTAAATTATAAGCTGGTTTATCTATTGAATTATTTTGACTTACGGTAACAGTTCCTGAAGTAGACTCGGCTTCCAACTGAAAATCTGAGTTGCTCAGATCTGTAGATATAGCCCCCGACTTTTGTTCCATATATGACTTAGTTTTATCTGAAGTAATAGGATCTGTCGGTAAATCAACTCCGCCTCCATTAAATAATTCTATAGATTCTACAGCTTCTGCAGGTTCAACTTCATCGTCATTCTCATCATCACTGGTGCTCTTATATCCTGTAAAAAATTGTGGTATAAAATCTATCTTTTTTGAAGTACCAGGGAATGACAATTCATTGAATATCACATCACGGCTACGTATAATCATTTTATTTTCAATATCATACAACCTGTAACCATGATTTTCAAATCCAAACAATATGCACCGTTTGCTTTTTGGTTCCAACTTATTACGTTTGCATTTTTCAATATGAACATGAGCTTCACATCCAAAAATACGTAAATGCTTAATAGACACAGTTTTACCAGTCCAGATTTGTTCAGGAATATTACCCGATAATCTTTTTGACGGTGTCAAATTAATCAAATAAGCAGCTGTCATTACGGCTTCAGCCCAAAATTTATGGTCAAGTTTAGCAGTATGTAAAAGACATCGAACCTTTTCTAGCAAAGTTCGATTTAATCGTTCAGCACAACCATTTTGCGAAGGACAATACGGTATCGTAACTTGCTGAACTATTCCTTTAGTTTTGAAAAAATTATTCAAGTTTCGATTCACGTATTCACCGCCATTATCTGAGCGAATTATTTTAACTTTATCTCCGGTCTGCGTTTCAACAAAATTGATAAAGTTTTTAATGTATTCACTTACCTCACTTTTTCGTTGTAAGCAGTAAACAAATACTTTTCTTGTATGGTCGTCGAGAAAAGTTAATATGTATCTCTTACCTCCGACAGAATTGACTGGCATTGGTCCACACAGATCAGTGTGAATTAGCTCTAGTCGTCGAGATGCCACCGTAGTTTTAGGTTTGTTCGGAAACGGAAAATGTGACTGTTTCCCTTTAACGCACGCTTCACAAAACTCATCTGTGTCAGGACATTTTTTCAAATTAATGTCATCAAGAATACTATTCTTAACTAGTTTCATATAATTTTTATTAATATGTCCTAGTCGCTGATGCCATATTGAATTTGTAACAGAAACGTTAGCCCTTGGACAGATTTGAACTTTATAAGCTCCACCTAATTCTATGACAGAAAGAGAATTGCCGCTTTTGTCTATAATAGTACAACCATCAATTTTAAAATTAATATCAAAACCATTACTAGCTAATTGAGAAACAGAAATTAAATTTACAGATAATTGTGGTACATACATGACATTCTTAAGTTCTATAAGATTTGACAACATGATACTACCCATACCTGTGCATTTAAGTACCTAAGAAGACATAAAGATGAGATATTCTTTACGAAATAAAAATAAATTAATACTGCCAACTACCCGCCTAAAATTGAACTCTGCAAGTACCTATAGCCTCTCTATAAAAATATATAATACCTTGCCTAAAATATTGAAAACCGAAGCTAATGATACTGCATTTATTAAAAAATTAAAAAAGTTATTAATTACAAAATGCTATTATGATATTAACGAATACTTTAAAGACAAACTATAATTAAAATATAATTAAAAGATTAAATAATTTTAGACTAAATTAAACACATTTGAAGCAAAAAAGAAAATTGTCAAGAGTTTTTACCAATAAACCTCTTGAAACATTTTATTTAAATAAATATATGAATTATAAATTTAATTCACAATCCAAGAATATTTTAAATATTAATAATAATGATCATCATAATAATCATAATATTGTATTGTAAAATTGTAATGTAGAAAAAAAAAAATGGATTTAATAATTTTAAAAACTAAATTAAATATATTTGAAGAAATAAATGAAAATTGACAATAGTTTTTTATCATTAAGCCTCTTCATTTAAAGAAATAAATAAAATATAAGTTAGTTAAACAATTCATGAATATTTCTAAAATAATAATAATAAAAATCATCACATAATAATGAGAATCACTTTTTTTTATATAATTGTATTGTAATAGTTATGAGTTACCTAATAATAATGGAATTAATAAAATGTTACTAATGCAATATAAGTACAATATTATAATCATCAATAGTAAATTTTGAGTTATAATAGATTTTTCTGTACTGTGTAGTTCATTGGTTTTTGAAAATAATTTTATGTAATGTGTTTTAGTTCTTTAGTTAATTTGTTGTTATGTAAATACGATTAATTTAGAATTTAATTCGAATTACCTCTCTATATATTTGTTATGCCCGTCAGGGCCCACAATTTAATGATCCGTTTAGCTTTAAGCCTTTTTAACACCTGTATGACATTGTGGAATGCAAATAAACAAATAAATAAACCTCACCATTAGCAATAGTAACATGACTATCACATGTATCAAAATTTCTTAACAGTTCACGTTGACCTGTCATGTGGTTCGTAGCACCAGAATCCACGTAGAAATAGCAACCATCTTCATGAGAATAGAACGCTGAAAATACACAGTGACCAGAAGAGTTTCTTGCAGTTGTAGTAGTTGACGTTTTCATAGGACAGTATTTTGTCCAGTGTGTTTTCTCACGACATTTAAAGCACCAAGGTTTTTTCTTTGTCTTGCTAATGCTATCGCTTGTGTTACTGGACTGAGTTTTACTTGTACTACTAACTGAGTTCTCATGATCGACATTTACACGTTGGAATCTATTACTTTTCTTTTTCGTGTAGTTTACAATTGCAAAAAGACAGAAATGGTGATATTTAGGTCGGGAAATGGTCCTCAAAATGTACCCGCTACGCGCCTCAATGGACAGCCGATTAAAATAGTGGACAGTTTCAGGTACCTTGGTCACATCGTCACTTCTAGCCTAAAGGATGACGCCGACATGGAAAGACAACGTAGGGCACTTTGCGTTGTAGGTAACATGATTGCTAGGAAGTATGGCAAGACATCGATAGATGTCAGGTTGACATTGTTTAGGTCTTTCTGCCAAGCATTCTACACGTGTCAACTCTGGACTAACTACACCAAAAGGACGCATGACAGTATACGAGTAGCCTACAACAATATCTTTAGGCAACTCCTAGGCTTAGGGCGCTTTTGTAGTGCTTCTGAAATGTACACGGAGGCTCGTGTCGACTCATTTAACGCTATTCAGCGAAAGAGAATTGCGTCTTTTATGGCGAGAGTTGATTCGTGTAAAAATGACATCATCAAGGGTTTGGCGGAAAGACTTATACAAACGACGATTTATAAGAGGTGGGTGGAGATAAAATGGGGCGGACAACAGCTTTGTAAAGTGTCGTCTTATTTCTAAGAGACATAAGATGACACTTTACAAAGCTGTTGTCCGCCCCATTTAGACCTAGAGATTGCCACTTAAATTGACCGGTCGTACGGATATTATTATGAAGTAGACGACAAAGATTATTATTATTATTGGTATATTTTGTTTGAAATTTTGTGTTTATAATTATAGTGCCTATACATATATATTGTAAGAAAATTTGTATTTGTATTTGTATATGGATCTTTTGTGTCTGAAATAAAGATATTATTATTATTATTATTATTATTATTATAAACATTCAGTAGCACTGGATACGTCAGTGGTCCAGCGTTTATCCTGAAGAATGAATCATGAATCAAAGTATTCCTCATAATAAATTTCCATTCTACATAATTGGAACGTCCATTTAATTTTTCAAAATTGAGAATTTGACTCGTACCTGATTTTGAAATTACTTCATCCGACATTATTGCTTCTTTACTGGTTCTATGATTTCATTTAGTAAGTTCATAAGCCCATAACCACCCATAACCTTTTGTGAATAATGAAATCACCACTTGATGTAGGACAATAATATATTTTCATAAACAAACTGACAGTGATATAAAATGACAAGTAAAAAGGTATATAAAATATTTTGAGTATCGAAGGTATACGCTGCCAGGATTAAATTTCCAACAATTAATGAGTAAATTATGTAAAAATAGTATAAATAAATATATAATTTGTGGAGACTTTAATATAAATATCTTAAATAAAAGCAAATTGTCCCTATGTTTTGAGAATCTGCTGTTAAATTTTAATTGTAAATTACAAATTAGAGAACCTACTAGAATAAGTAGTGGTACTTGTATTGATAACTTTGCTGTAAACATTCGAGGGTGTAAAAGCGATGTCACTGAGCTTGCATTGTCTGATCACACGGCTCAATTATTGCAATGTCCAGTCAGAAAAACATGTTTAATTAAATCATGGCGAATACAAAAACGTGACTATTGTGAAGATAATATGTCAAAATTCAAGGAAGCTGTTCAGCAATTAACGTTCTCTGAAATATACAGTGAAAGAGATGTTAACAGAGCTTACAGTTCGTTCATCGAAACCGTCTCACTATTTCATAGCTTGTGTTTTCCTTATAAACTAATCACTGTAAGTAACAAACGGAACCCAAAATGGGTTTCTAGGGGTATCCGGATCTGTAGTAAAAAGAAAAGACAATTATTATGGAAATATCGATCGTCTCCTACGATACTAAACAAAACTTTACTGAAGAAATTTTCACAACGGTACAAAAAAGTCATCAACCAGACACAGCGAGTACAGAATAATTATTTTATCAACAAGGCGACAAACAAATCTAAAGCAACGTGGCATATAATTAATAAGGATAGAAAACAATATCCAACGGAAACGGTGCAATATATTATTAAAGATGGAGTTCCAGTATATGATGCTCTAACTTTAGCGAATTTGTTTAATGACCACTTCATAGACTCAGTAAAAAATAACAATAGTAGCACATGCAACCACAACCATCCATTACCCTCTCAGATCGAGAACTCTATATTTATGTCAACAACAACGATTGATAAGGTCGCCAAGACGATCAATTCTTTAAAAAACACGAATACTGTAGGAATTGATGGTGTTCCAACAAAAATTATAAAACAATGTTCTCATTTCTTAGCTCCTCCCTTAACGCATATAATTAACTTAACATTAACAAGTGGAACATTTCCCAACGACTTGAAGACCTCTATCATAAATCCCATTCATAAAAAAGACGTAAGGACGGACATAAAAAACTATAGACCTATTTCCCAGCTTCCTGTCTTTTCTAAAATATTCGAAAAGATAATCTACGAGAAAATCTATAAATTTCTGGAAAAGTATAAAATCCTTGCAAAGGAACAATATGGCTTTCGAAGTAACAAAAATACAACAAAGGCCATTTATAACTATCTTGACATAATAATGACTTCTGTTGATAAAAGAGAACACATATGTGCCATTTTGATGGATTTGACGAGCGCCTTTGATCACGTGTCGCATAAATTACTGTTGTCCAAGCTCTATGCGTTTGGTATTAGAGGTGTGGCCCTAAAGTTATTACGCTGTTATCTTAGCAACAGAAAACAATATACAGTCGTGTCCAAAATATGTAGAAAGACTAAAATTAAAAAAGAGTATATCTCATCATGTAGAGATGTAGAGTCGGGAGCGCCTCAAGGTAGCATTTTAGGCCCTTTATTATTCATTGCGTCAATAAATGACTTTCCAACATCAATTGACAAGCCAATGATACTTTTTGCAGATGACAGCACGGCGATAATTAAATGTAAGAATATATTGACATATGAAGACGAAATAAATGACGTAATGATGAAACTTATTTTGTGGTTAGAGAAAAATGGTCTAGTACTCAATACAAAAAAGACAAAAATTGTGCATTTTAGACAGAATACCACTATCCCCAATGTAACAGTCAAGTGTAGGGAAGAAATCATAGAACCAGCCTCAGTAACTAAATTCCTTGGATTGCTAATTGATCACCAACTGAACTGGAAATCCCATACTGAGAATCTGTGTAGTAGGATAAGTAGTTTTGTCTTTGCCCTAAGTAAACTTTCGAAAATAACCAGCGCCGAGACCGTAGTAGTGGCTTACCGTGGATATGTTGAGTCTATACTGCGCTATGGAATTATATTTTGGGGGAACTCAGTAAATAAAACCCTACTATTTAAAACACAAAAAAGGTGTATCAGGGCAATGAGGGGATTTAAGTCCACTGACAGTTGTAAACCAATATTTAGACAAATGAAAATATTAACTCTACCGTCTATATACATTTACGAAGTGGTAATGTATACTATAATTCAGAATCAAGACCAATTTCTTAAATTTTCGGAACGAAATATACAACGGTCCTGTAGACACGGCAATAGAATATGCGCAAAAACCTGCAAAACTAAACTGGTAAATAACAGCTTTTTTGGTATGGCACCTAGAATCTTTAATAAAATTCCTAATAGCTTAAAGACTCTACCGACTAAGATATTTAAAAAACATTTGATGACATTGCTCCTCGATAAAGCATATTACTCAGTAGCAGAATTTTTTAGTGATAAAACATTAATATAATTAGACATGTTTTTTTTTCTTCTTTTTTGGATATATTTTATTTTGATTAATTAATTATACAAGACATTATTTTCTGATTTTATTATAATTACTCTGACTAGATCTATTGACATTTTAACTAATATTGTATAAATTGTAGGTAATATTCTTGACATTTGATTTTATTTTAATTAAGTCTCTGATTACATTTATTGACATCATATTTTATAATTTTTTAGACATTGACATGAAATTGTACCTTTATTAAATTTGATATTTGTATGCCTTGACAAAGGTGGAAATGTAGTGAGACTAGAAATAAGACTAACATCAATGACTGTAATACTAACCTACATTTCACAAATAAATTTATTCTATTCTATTCTATTCTAAAAAGAAAAGGTCGAAAAGTGTTAGTCGATTTCTGTTGCTGACTATACTGTATTGTTTTAAAATTTTGTCAGTTCCTTTTTCTTTACACCAATGTAAGTAAATAAATAAACCTCATCATCATCATTTCAGCCGAGAGACGCCCATTGCTGGGCATAGGCCTCACCCAAATCATCGGGTTCCCGCGACACTCCCAGATGGTCGGGCCACCTTGTGGGAGGCCTCAACGCTGCGTCTCCCGATGCGCGGCCGCCACTCGAGGACCTTTCCGCCCCAATGGCCGTCAGTCCTCCTTGCAATGTGGCCTGCCCACTGCCACTTGAGGCTCGCAGTTCTTCGAGCTATGTCGGTGACCTTAGTTCTCCTGCGGATCTCATCATTTCTGATTCGATCACGCAGAGAAACCCCGAGCATAGCTCTCTCCAGTGCCCTTTAGGTGACATTGAGCCTTCTTGTGAGGCCCATTGTAAACGGCCACATCTCAGTTCCGTAAGTCATCACTGGCAACACACACGAATTAAAGACTTTCTTCTTGAGACACTGCGGTAGTTGGGCCGAGAAAATGCTGAGAAGCCTCCCGAACGCTGCCCAGCCGATTTGGATCCGTTGATTGACCTCTTTTTGGATGTTGGACTTACCAAGTTGGACTATTTGTCCCAGGTAAATATATTCGTCAACAACTTCAGGTTTTTAGTCATGACTATGATATCATCAGCAAAACGAAGGTGAGTCACGTAATCGCCGTTTATGTTGATGCCAAGTCCTCTCCACTCCAAAAGCTTAAACACATCCTCCAACGCGGCAGTTTTGGCGATATAACATCGCCCTGTCCACACCTCGCTAAAGACGTATTGGTTTCGAGTTTTGGTCCTGAAGGCGGACTGACATAGTGGCGTTTTCGTACAGTGACTGCAGCACTTGGATGTACCGATAGTCTATTTGGCATCTCAGGAGTGACTGAAGCACGGCCCAGCCCCCTTATTCTCAACTGTCGGAAAGTATTCGAATTTCGGAAACTCTACACCTGTCACTTTTTGTCGCGGTGCGTCAAAGCGAGACGGCATGTGACTTTTCGAATCGAATCCTTCATCCGACAATTGAGAATAAGGGGGCAGGTCTCGACAGAATCGAAGGCATAGTTCACGAACGCTAAACATAATGGCAGGTTGTACCTACTCTTCGGTCTTCTGTATAACCTGCCGCAGCGTATGTATGTGGTATATGGTACTAAAGCCTTTTCGGAATCCGGCTATATACCTATAGTTACCAATTTTTTATTTATAGGCAAACATTTGATCACAATCACACCTGATGTTAAGTAGTGACATGGCCTACGATGATAAATTAGTGGTAAACAAAGAGATTCCTTGTGTAGTTATCAATTTTGTTAGTACAAAATCATTGTTTTTGTTTCAGCACAGATAACGTGTGCGTCACCAGTCACCATCACGGTCAAGGTTAAAAACCTGCATTTTACAATAAGAATATCTTATCACGAAACAATTTCACAAAGAATGGAAAGGTCACGGCTATCTACGTATTCTGTAGGTAGGTTTTTGCAGCACACGAACGAACAATGGAATAGACTTTATATCTACTTATGAGAAATATGTCTATGTCGTAGCTGTATGGTTAAAATAGTTTGTTAGCTGGAGGGCTAGGCTGGTGAGGGCCGTTTCAGCGTTTAGCTTGGACGCCTAGGCCGTTTATTGACGTCGGTGAACTTGTTCCCGGCAAATAGGTTTGAGGTGACTAATCAGTTATTAGTGATGAACGTTAGAAGTAAGGTTTTTTGTGCGAATTTAGAGTGTTGAGAAGTCGACTCTGGCTAGTTCTTATCCTGCACCTAATTTGCTAGCAACTTTGCAAAATTTTTCAATACAATTTAAGAGGCAGATATCCTTCCCAAAAATAGGATTTCCTGCACTGCGACAATCAACGAAGTTATCTAGTTCTTAATGCAGCAACAACAACTTAATGAAATAACATAATGTCGTCAGGTATGTTTACAGAACACTATGTACCAAAGTATTGTTGATTAAAAGTTGTTTTAAAAATGTATGGAGCCAGGTCTATGTACGTACACTATATTAAAAAATGGGCAAAAATATACAGAACAGTTTTCAATTGTCTATTTTATTTTAATTTGCCTTGTGGCATGGTGTAAAACAATAATTTTCATAGAAAAAACTGCAACACAGCCAAATATTCATCATGGCGCCTATGTCACTTTGGTGACGTTTACTATGTTGTCCGTTAGGTTGCCATATTGAATAATGGTGAAATCAACAAATAATTTTGAATTTTGTACAAGTCAACTATAGATGAAAACGAATTAATAGTATTTTTCCCGGATTCAGGAGATTTTTCCTGATATTTTGAGGTAGTGTACATATGTACACTAATCTAATAAAAACAGGTGATTCATATCCGGCTATATAGTACCGTACTTACTGTTTGTGCATGGTGGTGCCGTGATGAGCGAGCACGAACAGCATGAGGCAGAGTATGGGCGCGCACTTGGCGGCGACGGCGGTGGCGGACGGCGCGGCGCCGCTGCCCGCCACGAAGTACACGCACACACATTTGAAGAATGGCACCAGCCCCCCGCCCACACCTACGCGCTTCAGCTGAAATATGCATCCACTTAAAAACAATAGCCATACCAAAGTTATAGGCAAACTAAAAAGTTTTAGTGTCTAATAGCCCTTTAGGGCCGGCGATCCCGGCGCCGGCGTGCCGTGGCATGCCTGACTGAAATGACCGCTGCACAAGTTTCAACCTTATTTCAATCATCTTAGCAAACATAATTCCTCGACACAAAGTCTGTACTTATCGTGGAATGCAATGGCGCACCGCGGCAGCATCTCGCGGCGCGTCGCGTCATGCCGCGGCATCGTGGTATCGAAATAAAGTAACATGAATTCTAAACTTATTGAAATAAGTATGAAAATAACTTGATTAGTAATAAAATCCTTTGCCGCGCCGGCCCTTACACACCCCGGTTTTTACGGCCTTTTTACCCGCGTTTGTATAGATACAAGCGAAAACATATTCCTATGTGGAATAAAAAAAAACGTGCTGTCAACGCCACACTCAAATCGAAGTGTGCATGGGGCTTTAAGAGAGATGATTGCAGATAGGGTTACCATTTAAAAATTCAAAAAGCCAGACATTTCTATAAAAATCCGGACGGATGGTAACCCTAATTGCAGAGGGCTTCAGGCTTGCCTTAGGCCAATGAATTATTTATCAAATTTCTAAACAACTTTGTACAGTTAATGAAGTAATTTAATGGAACAAGCCTTGATTTTAATATTGTATTTTTCATTTAAATTTTGTGCTTAAGTGTAGGAGAAAGTCACCCTTCATACACTTTTTCCATTTTTATTTTATACTCAATGGATTAATTCTCCGAATTATCTAGTAAGATAGTTTATGCACCTAAGTGTAACAAATATATCATAGCTAGTTCCAAAAGTCTGGAGCTATTATGTCAAAAGGTTAAAAGGATTATAGGCATCTTTTTACAATAAGATATTTGTATGATGCTCTACCATAGTGGGGTACTTTCGTAAACTAATCAAAGAGCCCGAAATTAACCAGTTAACTTTTATTAAGTAACTCAATAATAAATTACCTGACTCATGCATAGTTAATAAATTGTCTTCTTGAAAAATAACCAAAAATAAAATGTTATCCCCTATGTCTACTAAATTATAATTCTTAACTTTTTATATGACAATCATCCTTGTAATACATCATCAAATCCTTAAATGATAAAATTGTCTTCTTGAGTTCACAGACCAAACGATTTGTATTTGTATTTGACCTCTGTATTTGGCCTTTATAACATGGACTAAATCTGTGAAGTACAAAAGATTTTCTTTAAATGTTAAAAGATTTTCAATTGCTTATAAGTGGCAGTGAGCTGGTAAGTGACAGAAAAGATAATATTAAAAACTTATTAATTCATTATTTTGGAAGATGTGTTCAATAACATATGACATGTGTATGCATATGTGTAGTTTGTTGCAGTAATTGCAGTATGTATACTACTTAATTAATATGTTGCCACATTTGATAAGCTATGATTGGCTTTTTGTTGTTTATTATATGCTTATATTGTTTTAATAGCTGTTGGATTTCCGAATAAATAAATTTTGATGATTAAAAAGTAAATAACATTAATAATTAAATAATCCGGTCAGTGTCATATTTTTTATAACTTACCTATTATATTATAATAATTTCACTAAGATTAGTCTAGCTCGCATGTTTATAAATAATACGTTAAATATAATAAATACTCATTCAAATGAATATACTTAGAATTTACTTACCAAATGTGAAGGCGCTAACATAATTGCCTGCTAATTATTGAAACTGAAACATCAACTTAGTAAAACAACTTCCGCGCAATTTACGTAACTTCGTAACACACAGTGGAAAGGTAACTCGCAAATGACAAACAAATGAGCTTTAGATGATTTTATATCTTTTGTTTTGATATTGTTATCTAGTTGACTATGATTTAATTACGTTGCTTTTTTTGAAACCAGTTCTTTATGTGATGCTACTGTTGTTTTAAAATAGATTTTATTACAAAAATCGTGACTTTTGAACTTGCTGGAATATATTTATTTTCGTGTTTTCGTTAGATCGTTTAGGAACTAGTTTAGAACATTTGACAGATATGGGCTACGGTCCGAAATGAACAATTTGGGCCCTTAGCGATCTTACAAGAGAACCGAATTGATCGTATTCGTGCCAATGATAATGCCGTGCTAGCGCTGCTCACGGAAAATAGGTAGTGCACCGTTGCAAATGTCAAAGATGATAAGACTTTAAATACTAAGAGTTTGTTAAAAATGTAAACATTTTATTTTTGAATGGATAAAAACTTGTTATCCTACTTTTTTTGCTAAAAATACTTCCCAAACTCTTTGATAAAATGTAAGATCTTAGATCTTTTTTTGTTCTGGACAGTGATAGGAGTACACACAAATCCAAACAAATGCCCCAAAGCGTGGTTCGAATTGATTGCACGTAAACAGTGCTTAAAGCACCGTATTCAATACGGCGAAAGAGTCAAAGGCAAAGAGTAATTATTTATATCTGTAATAGTCAAAGGTGTTTGCATTACTTTGCACTGTTCGTAACGTTGGTTATTATTATGGTCCATAAGGAAGGGTTCGTACGTTTTGTCCTCATAAATAATCTATAGGGTCACGATCATTATTGACTTCATAACGTTTCTTTTTCTTAAATCGTTGGTTGTCTGTCACGGTGATTTCTTCATTGCTATAATAATATATACGCGTGGGGTGAAACAATAATCGGGCTCATGATGACTATTGGCGTGTCATCGTTACGAATCGTTCTTTTTTATGCACGCCCTAACAAAAACGTAGTTAAACTGAATATAATCAATTTAATTCAAACCTTTAGTGCATACTAAGTGTACATATTTACATTAATTGTAAATGATAAGTACCTACTTAGAACTTAGTTACCTAGCAGGTGCTGCAAATTAAGGGGAACTTAATTAAGAATTAATTAATAAATTGTACTATGGATATACAGGCCGACCTTTTGTTCAATTCAATAATATACTTTCAATACAAAATAATCAATGGAAAAATATCACTACCTACCTAATCTAGAATAGTATACAATAATATACTATTCTAGATTGGGTAGGTAGTGATATTTTTCCAACGGGCTTATAGACAATTTTAGACGGCATGTTGTACGGAGGTGATTCCTAGACACTGCATTTTATGACGTTCAATAAGGTTGAGAATTGAACGCCCGTTTCAAAATGTTAAATTATATGACAAGACCTAGTACGTGTTCTCCAGAATAAGGCCCAATAACTTTATAAAATAATAATTTTCTTTTTGGAACATCTTGGAAATGGTTACTTAATATAAATTAGATTCAAAGGTATAGATGTAAAGATATTTTTTACTGTAAAATGAGTAGATGTCTGTAATGTTACACTCAAATGTCATAAAAGCTTGTTCGGATTTTATAAATTACATGAATATTATGTTTTGAACATTTTGGACTGCATACTTCATCAATAGTCCCGATTTCTAAACGACCGATTTTAATGCCATACTGCCAACCTAAGACAAAGATACTGCCAACGTACGGTGTCAACGACCGTGAGCTGTCAAATGTCAGCTGTTCACTGTTCATGGTGAATTTTTTCTAAAAAATTGGTATTATTTTACAATAATTTAAGAGTACAATTCTAAAAACTGTAAATAATTTTTTAAC
Source organism: Nymphula nitidulata (assembly GCA_947347705.1). Lineage (NCBI taxonomy): Eukaryota > Metazoa > Arthropoda > Insecta > Lepidoptera > Crambidae > Nymphula > Nymphula nitidulata. Next base: position 18,467,575 of record OX374636.1, read on the forward strand.
GCTACAATGCCGAAGAAGAAGACTGGTCAACGTAAGAAAGCTGAAAAGCAAAAGTTAAGGCAGAAGGAAATACGAAATGCCAGGGGCCAAGTAGACCTGGCACAGCATCCGTGTAATATACCGATGGAGTGTGACAAGTGTCAGAAGTAAGTTAACCTACTTAATGCGAAAAACATCGTAGCAATATCAAACTTTACCCATAAACATAAAACATTCAAACATCAATTAGGTACAAAGTTTAGGTTATATGGTATTTTTACCTTTGTATTATTGTATATTAAATGTATGGTAGGAAGCAAAAGAGTCGCGCATTCTGCTACTTCTGCTCGGCGCTGCAGCGGTTGCCAGCGTGCGCGGCATGCGGCAAGGTCAAGTGCATGGCCAAGACGGGCGACTGCGTGGTGCGCCATCCCGGCACCTTCACCACCGGCATGGGGATGGTGGTCTGTATCAAACCTCTTATGGTTCGGCTCAGTTAATGGGCTATGACAGTACTTATATCATTAGCTCCTTTTACCAGTCCTAAAAACTAATATTTTTTATTTTTGTAAAACGGAATGATGAGGCTTTTACCCAAAAGTGATCCATATTACTAACATTCAACTAACCAAAAGTAGGACAAAGAAAAATTCTTAAATTATCTACTAACAATACATTTAAGAAAGAAAGAAAGTGTTTATTGGACTAAAAATAAAAGTAATAATAACATTAAAAAGAAAGAAAGCTTTGATTTGTAACTTTAAAATAATATGGAATTTAGGAGCTTAATTATTATTACTATTGTTCGGAACTATATACGATTGCGACAACTAATACCATCTAGTGAAGATGACGAACATCAGAAGTCCTCTTTGCCCAATCCGAATGTGTGTCGTGACCTTGGTGTGACGTCGTGCAGCAGTACTGGTCGACTATGCCCCCCTTCTTTCAAAAATCTCTGTACAAAATTGTATGATTACATGCACATAATCGCCATTTTTATTTATCACATTTTCGCTAAATTTCCTAAGACAGTAAAGCAAAGTCATCATTCCACTACTAAAATAAAGTATTGCACACACAAGACAATACAATTATCATAAAATATAATATACAGTATAAGCATTGTGTGAGTGATGCCCAAGGTACTATGAGCATTTATCATCTATGGGCATTGGTAACCACTTTCTATGGGCAGGCTGTACGCTTGTCTGCTGTCCTTGTCATATAAAAGGAGATGGTAAAAAAGGGTATTGGGCTGATCACTAATGAAATCGGAAACAGGATAGGGTCATTATGAATGTTATGTTACTTTTATTTTTATTGTCCTAAATAAACTAAGAAAAAGGTCATCTATATGAATTTCCAAAATAATTTAACATGATGTAAACCAACATTTTAAACCAGTTCCATTCAGACTCACCACATTCGTAAAGGATAAAATAAAGCTAGCATTTTTCTAGTTTTATATTATTTTAATTACTAAGTAATTTTCCAAACATTTATAATAATGTTAAAATCAAAAAATTAAGAATCTTTAAGCTAGTTTTATTTTACCCGTTACAAATGAAAAGCAAGTATTAAAGATTTTTTTAATATTTATTTCATATCTTTTACTGTTACAATAATAACAATATGTGATATACATATTTAAGTCTCTCCACAAATAATTAAGACTAAGGAATATGTCCTAGGTTGAGATGTGAATCCACTATCTTGGTCAAAGGTGCTGAAAAATGATTTATAATACATTATAATTACTATCTAGGATTGCATTTCCAGATAGCTTGTTGTTGATTAGCAAGACAGCTGAATGTTCATTTTAAAAAAGAATAAATGAATAAAACATAAATGGAACATACGAGTTATGAATAGTTATGATACTTATGATTGATGATTAATCCAACTAATGTGACAGCCAGGAGGACCTGCAGCCACTGAGTCTATCTTGCCTGTCTGTATTGTGTTTTTGAGACAGATAAATTGTTATTTATTAATTAAATATAATACTTTGAATGTGAGTGATGTTTGGCAGGGCGCCATCTGCGACTTCTGCGAGGCGTGGGTGTGCCACGGGCGCAAGTGCCTCACCTCACACGCCTGCACCTGCCCACTCATCGACGCCGTCTGCCTCGAGTGCGACAGAGGTATCAACGCTTGTTTTTCATTATTCTCTATTGAAAAAAATATAGCTTGAACTAAACTTTAGTTTGTTGGAATATCTATTTATTACGTGCAGTGTAATGTAAAAAGGTTTTTAATAAAGATAAGGGATGGGGGAGATAAACACCGCCTTACTAAACCTTACTGAAGATAGTTATAGGAATAGGAGCCATATGACAATACCAGGCCAGTGTCACTCCGCATTGTAACTGTAAAGCTGTAAGTACATGGCGTCCTCGACGTGTCGGTATAATCCGGTGCTGCTGCCGTAGTTGGAAAGAGACGTGATACACGATAGAAAACGAGGCAACTAGAGGTGAATCTATCAGTGGGTACAACAGAGCTGTGCAACCTGAATTGCACTTTAATGTGTCATAGCAAGAGTTGCTATTTATTTAAATGACTGTGCGGAGAAAACCTTCTGCCCCTATTAATGTATTCTGTGACACTACTTATACTAAGTAGTGTTCCTTAATGACTAATGTCCCCAGAGCCCAATGAGGAAGTGCTTGTTGGGTTCAGGGGACTTGTCTCGATGCTGCCAGCATAAGCCTACTTCTACATCTTTACCTGCATTGATGTAACAATAAGAGTCTGTAAGCTATGGCAACTGCTTGCCATCCCTGTGGTGTGAAAGATAAAAATAAAATCTATACATTTTATTGCAGTTTTATTAAAAAATACATTTACTATCTCATTCTTGATTTTATTTTTAAGATTATTATACCCATGTTTGAAAAATATATTCACTTAGAAAAATGACAATTTAAAATTTAAACTTTTAATTATTAAATAGGCGTGTGGGAGCACGGCGGTCGCGTGTTCCGTTGCTGCTTCTGCCAGGGATTCCTGTGTGAGGACGATCAGTTCGAGCACCAGGCATCCTGCCAAGTGCTGGAGGCTGAGACTTACAAATGTGAGTACTGTATTGTCATAGACAAAACGTCTTTGGACTTTATTTACAATCACATTTTTTTTGTAACACCACTTATTAATTACATTCAGAATTGAAAAAAAAGAAAGAAAAAAAAATACATTTATTCATTTATTACACCTTATTAAGGATGTAAAATGTTGTCCTGATGTCGCTGTTCCAACGGACCAAACAATACAGCCCATATTTTACGTATTGTTCCACATCCACATAAACAAGTAACATTGATGATGTGTTCAGGCCAGTCGTGCAACCGCTTGGGCCAGCACTCGTGCCTGCGGTGCAAGAGCTGCTACTGCGAGGAGCACGTGCGACGCCGCGGGGCCGGCGCTGCCCGCGGCCCACCGCCCTGCCCACGCTGCCACCTGCCCACCATGGCCGTCACCGACCTCAGCCTGTCCAGTAAGTATAGCCCGCGCTGCCACCTGCCCACCATGGCCGTCACCGACCTCAGCCTGTCCAGTAAGTATAGCCCGCGCTGCCACCTGCCCACCATGGCCGTCACCGACCTCAGCCTGTCCAGTAAGTATAGCCCGCGCTGCCACCTGCCCACCATGGCCGTCACCGACCTCAGCCTGTCCAGTAAGTATAGCCCGCGCTGCCACCTGCCCACCATGGCCGTCACCGACCTCAGCCTGTCCAGTAAGTATAGCCCGCGCTGCCACCTGCCCACCATGGCCGTCACCGACCTCAGCCTGTCCAGTAAGTATAGCCCGCGCTGCCACCTGCCCACCATGGCCGTCACCGACCTCAGCCTGTCCAGTAAGTATAGCCCGCGCTGCCACCTGCCCACCATGGCCGTCACCGACCTCAGCCTGTCCAGTAAGTATAACCCGCGCTGCCACCTGCCCACCATGGCCGTCACCGACCTCAGCCTGTCCAGTAAGTATAGCCCGCGCTGCCACCTGCCCACCATGGCCGTCACCGACCTCAGCCTGTCCAGTAAGTATAGCCCACGCTGCCACCTGCCCACCATGGCCGTCACCGACCTCAGCCTGTCCAGTAAGTATAGCCCACGCTGCCACCTGCCCACCATGGCCGTCACCGACCTCAGCCTGTCCAGTAAGTATAGCCCGCGCTGCCACCTGCCCACCATGGCCGTCACCGACCTCAGCCTGTCCAGTAAGTATAGCCCGCGCTGCCACCTGCCCACCATGGCCGTCACCGACCTCAGCCTGTCCAGTAAGTATAGCCCGCGCTGCCACCTGCCCACCATGGCCGTCACCGACCTCAGCCTGTCCAGTAAGTATAGCCCGCGCTGCCACCTGCCCACCATGGCCGTCACCGACCTCAGCCTGTCCAGTAAGTATAGCCCGCGCTGCCACCTGCCCACCATGGCCGTCACCGACCTCAGCCTGTCCAGTAAGTATAGCCCGCGCTGCCACCTGCCCACCATGGCCGTCACCGACCTCAGCCTGTCCAGTAAGTATAGCCCGCGCTGCCACCTGCCCACCATGGCCGTCACCGACCTCAGCCTGTCCAGTAAGTATAGCCCGCGCTGCCACCTGCCCACCATGGCCGTCACCGACCTCAGCCTGTCCAGTAAGTATAGCCCGCGCTGCCACCTGCCCACCATGGCCGTCACCGACCTCAGCCTGTCCAGTAAGTATAGCCCACGCTGCCACCTGCCCACCATGGCCGTCACCGACCTCAGCCTGTCCAGTAAGTATAGCCCACGCTGCCACCTGCCCACCATGGCCGTCACCGACCTCAGCCTGTCCAGTAAGTATAGCCCGCGCTGCCACCTGCCCACCATGGCCGTCACCGACCTCAGCCTGTCCAGTAAGTATAGCCCGCGCTGCCACCTGCCCACCATGGCCGTCACCGACCTCAGCCTGTCCAGTAAGTATAGCCCGCGCTGCCACCTGCCCACCATGGCCGTCACCGACCTCAGCCTGTCCAGTAAGTATAGCCCGCGCTGCCACCTGCCCACCATGGCCGTCACCGACCTCAGCCTGTCCAGTAAGTATAGCCCACGCTGCCACCTGCCCACCATGGCCGTCACCGACCTCAGCCTGTCCAGTAAGTATAGCCCACGCTGCCACCTTCCCACCATGGCCGTCACCGACCTCAGCCTGTCCAGTAAGTATAGCCCACGCTGCCACCTGCCCACCATGGCCGTCACCGACCTCAGCCTGTCCAGTAAGTATAGCCCACGCTGCCACCTGCCCACCATGGCCGTCACCGACCTCAGCCTGTCCAGTAAGTATAGCCCACGCTGCCACCTGCCCACCATGGCCGTCACCGACCTCAGCCTGTCCAGTAAGTATAGCCCGCGCTGCCACCTTCCCACCATGGCCGTCACCGACCTCAGCCTGTCCAGTAAGTATAGCCCGCGCTGCCACCTGCCCACCATGGCCGTCACCGACCTCAGCCTGTCCAGTAAGTATAGCCCGCGCTGCCACCTGCCCACCATGGCCGTCACCGACCTCAGCCTGTCCAGTAAGTATAGCCCACGCTGCCACCTGCCCACCATGGCCGTCACCGACCTCAGCCTGTCCAGTAAGTATAGCCCACGCTGCCACCTGCCCACCATGGCCGTCACCGACCTCAGCCTGTCCAGTAAGTATAGCCCACGCTGCCACCTGCCCACCATGGCCGTCACCGACCTCAGCCTGTCCAGTAAGTATAGCCCACGCTGCCACCTGCCCACCATGGCCGTCACCGACCTCAGCCTGTCCAGTAAGTATAGCCCACGCTGCCACCTGCCCACCATGGCTGTCACCGACCTCAGCCTGTCCAGTAAGTATAGCCCGCGCTGCCACCTTCCCACCATGGCCGTCACCGACCTCAGCCTGTCCAGTAAGTATAGCCCACGCTGCCACCTGCCCACCATGGCCGTCACCGACCTCAGCCTGTCCAGTAAGTATAGCCCACGCTGCCACCTGCCCACCATGGCCGTCACCGACCTCAGCCTGTCCAGTAAGTATAGCCCACGCTGCCACCTGCCCACCATGGCCGTCACCGACCTCAGCCTGTCCAGTAAGTATAGCCCACGCTGCCACCTGCCCACCATGGCCGTCACCGACCTCAGCCTGTCCAGTAAGTATAGCCCGCGCTGCCACCTTCCCACCATGGCCGTCACCGACCTCAGCCTGTCCAGTAAGTATAGCCCGCGCTGCCACCTGCCCACCATGGCCGTCACCGACCTCAGCCTGTCCAGTAAGTATAGCCCGCGCTGCCACCTGCCCACCATGGCCGTCACCGACCTCAGCCTGTCCAGTAAGTATAGCCCACGCTGCCACCTGCCCACCATGGCCGTCACCGACCTCAGCCTGTCCAGTAAGTATAGCCCACGCTGCCACCTGCCCACCATGGCCGTGACCGGTCACCGTAGCCTAAAAACGCTCGTAGCACCTTGAGCATCACTCAGCCGATTGTAAAAGTCAAGAGAAATCGATATATTGACAGCATATGGGAGTCAAGTCCTCACAAAATTGTCTTCGATCCTCTGTAACGTTTGCACTGTGTAACAATGTCGTACGCGTCTTTCGAACCATCAAGAGCAAATTAAGTCATCATCATCATCATCATATCAGCCGAGAAATACGCGCCAGATATAGGCCTCCCCCAAGAATCTCCAAACCTATGCAAGCATCCATCCATCCATCATCACGCATCCATCGGTTTCCCGCGACCCTCACCAAAGCTGCGTTTCCCTGTTCATGTCCACCACTCGAGGACCTTTCCACACCAACCGCCGTCAGTCCTTTGGGCTATGTCGGCGACCTTAGTTCTCCTGCAGGTCTCATCATTTGTGATTCGATCTTCGATCACGACGAGAAATCCCGAACATAGCTCTATCCATTGCCCTCTGGGTGACCGAGCCGTCTTATGAGGCCCATTGTAAGCGGCCACTTATGTCATCACTGGCATCACATACGAAAGACTCTCGTCTTGAGACCAAAGAATATGAAGCGTTTGGCCAGGCAACCGTCAATACAAAGATGGAAAAAACATAGATTATTGTATAAAATTAAAGTACATGTAAGTGACCGGCTTTCTTCGCATTCTCCTGATTGCATTAAAAATATAAATAACAAAAAATATGTCTTACTTCAGTTGAATTTAATTTATATTTTTAGTATAACCCTTATGTTTTCGCTTGATGATGCAGTCGTTTGGAGACTTTGCTTCGAAAATGACTAATAACAATGTCCTAGTAGGCTAATCTACCGAAATTATTGTAGCTTTTGTATCGGAGTAATGTGTCTGTACTATTATTAACCTGTGTTGTTTGCTTAGCGCGCACGCACCGCTACGGGCGGCAGGGCGCCGCGCAGCCCGACGACGACGACCACGACGACGGACCCGCCCACTCCGGTCAGTCGCTTCACTTATATTTTTTCTTCCAACTACGCAATAATTTCATCATAACTAACTTAAATAGCGAGAAAAAGGCAGCACTTTACTGCTTCACGGTAAAACAGGGCAGTAAAGTATGTATGGAACTCCATTACTGCATTGTTTTCGCCCTAAAGCCACAAAGCCCAGGTGACTGTCCAATCGCAGGCTTCATCTTTACAATCATGCCCAACTAGATCTATACCAGCCAATCAGCGCGATGCTCACAACACAACCGGCCAATCACAGGCTAGAAGCATGACCAACTAGTTTTCTACCAGCCAATCAGCGCCATTTTTATTCCCAGGAACAATGTCAGAATAAATGTATTTTTTTTTGACAATAATGGTGTTTCTACTTTATTTGACTTCAGTTCTTTATTCGGTAGTTGGAAGAATAGCAGATTATGAACCTCGCAAAAGTGACGTTTATAATTGCACTCGTGTGCACACGTCTCTTACACTGGATGCAATTAAAAGTCACTTTCTGCTCGATGCAACAATCTACTATTGTTCCACAGGCATTTGTGACTTGTGTCAAGACACGAGCAGTGACATGTCCCACGTCTAGCTGCTCGTCACTTATTCCAATACGAGTCACGAATAGCGACAAGTCGGTAAATGCTATTGCTCGTGATTGTACAGTGTATGTAAGTACAGACAAATCAAACGTAACAGTTGCACTAAGCAAGCCGTATTACGAGCGCAGTAAGGGCGGTCTCAAGGGCAAACTATTACGTTTGAGGTGCTGTCGACTGTACAATCGCGGTCTAAAAATGTTTACCACCATAAGGTTTAAAATTGCATGCACAAGTGTCACAGAATCGATGATATAACTTTCATAAACATAAAGCATAGACTTTTTCACACACGATAATCGGTCGTAAAATTATTATAAAACTTTTTTTGTTACTATTGATATTATCTGAGAAACGAAACAAAAAATATACGAAAAAAATCAACAATCTATCATATTTATTATTTCAATCTTAATATTTTTGATACATTGTAACTTGCATTGACAACAACACATAGCATTCAGTGTATATGTATATGATTTACAAATATTAAAAAGTAATAAGTATGTAGACTTAGCATTTTAGCCTTTACTGCATACAGTGTGACACATAATTTAATTTGAAAACTGATAATTTTCCTATTTTGAGAAAATAGCGCCAAAATCAAATGTAGGCAAAACATCCCTATTGCTACAAAAACTTACAGGGGTAATGTTCAACTACACCATTGTCTATACTTAAGCAAATTTAGATAGAAGATATGTAAAAAAAATCGCTGTCATTTTAGATAGGTAGCGTAGGAAAGGGACCAACCTATACAAAATGACATTTGATTTGCTTACAATCATTCTTTATCGAATTTGGCTGTAGTATAGATACGATATGTCCTTCCCTCTTGCGTGCCGGTATCGACACTCGACCCCGGGACCTCTAGGAGACAGGCTTAGTTGGTATTTAATGAATATCTCAAGCAACATTGGTTTGGCTTGTCCAGGCTACTACGACGCGGCGGAGGGCGGCGACTACTCGTACCCCTACTCGTCCTCGGAGGAGTCGGGCTCGGAGTCGGACGAGTCGGGCGACTCGGATGACTCGGACGAATCGGCCGCGGACCCGGCCGCGGACTCGGCCGCTCGCCCATAACACAGCACACATGAGCCACACACGCGGTCGGACACGGAACTTCTGTCACATATTTGACTCGCCATCACTTCATAGGTCGTCGTTCGCTGCCAGTTCGTATGTATATCATGTTGAATTTATTATGATAATGATTGTATAATATATTCTTACACCCAACAGTTTAAGTGTCATTTAGGATAAATTCTGTATAAATATTATTAGAAAATTTAGAAATATACTCGAACAACCGTGACTCGGGATGTGCTTGTTAATCACACACGGGATTCGAACTTGAGACTTCTGGCCGCCACTAACCGGTCATCATCATGTCACACAGCATACGTCCACCGCCTGGTGTTCAAATGACAACGGCCATATTCAATCAGAAACTGCTGAAATTTTCTCAAGAATAAATATTAAATTTGAATAATAATGTGATTGTAATTAATTGATACTTTGTGTGTATGTGTGTGTTACTCTACGTATGTAATGAGCATGTATCTAACTAAACTGTGAGCAGTTTAAAATAGTATAATTTATTTCAAATTGTTATAGCTTTGTATGACTTTGTAATCAGTCTGCTGTATTAATAACTTGTAAAATTCTTTGAGTAGTGCCTTATGCGTCTTATGACAATTACGAAAGTCGAGCAGTGTTCATGGATGACCGTAATGAACACTTGTTAGTGTTTCATGAAGTATAATCGGCTGTAGATCTCGCTAGCGACTACCAGTTTCCGTGAATCAGTATGAATATATCAGAGTTCTATTGCCCGAGGTTATGTGACCACTCCAACGTAAATGATATCAGTCCCTGGAACGACCGTACTGACATTTTACTTTTCAACTCCTCATTTGTCGTTCTAACTTGATGTTATAGGAATGTGATATCTCGACGCAATATAATTTGAGAAATTATTATTTTTATACCACAGTGTGCGGACAAAACCTATTGAAACTATGTAATATAAACAAATACATACCGTGTCGAGCTCTTAGACCCTCTCGCCATGACCTTCTAAAAGCATTCTTAAAGTCACCTACTTCGAAATATGGTCCATTGAATAACCGACCGAATTAATATCGAACTAAGAACGGTTTTCCGGTGAACTTCATTTTCAGAAACGATGCATGTAAGAACACTATAATAAGTCATGGTTGAGAGGCGCTGATGTTTAATGAAATTGTAATAAAATGTCACAACGATTTGATTCATGTGTGAGGTGTTTATATTGGACATGTAACAATCACAATACACTTTAACTGGCTTACTTGTGTGCTATATGTATAAATTGAATATATACGTCTGATAACCTGTATATTAATGGTAGTTGGAGGAAAGATACTAATAAAACTATTTACATACATTTTGTTTTTATTTTTGAATGTTTAAAACATAAAATTACGACGGTAACATATATTTTTATGATGAATAAGTGACGTGATCGGCGCTCCAAATGTAGGTATCATACTATAACCTCCACGACTTGTAAACAAATGTTTGGGATCAACGCCCAAACATCTGCTTCCATCAGGAATCGTACCCGGGACCTCTGTACCGATAGTGTGAGTTTCAATCGAATCGAACCGTTACGAACGATAGTCGTCGACCTTCGTGTGCAGCTTTCAAATCATAATGCAATATTTAATGGTGGTTTCCTATAACTCACAAATTAGGCGCTGCTGGTGTTTTACTACGATGATACGATACACTTTGACAGACATAAAAATATTAGGTTTTCTTGATCTGATAGTACGAGGAGACATTGAGTGAGGTGGTGATAACCCTTACAACTACATTATACAGGGTGGAATCGACAATACGGCATTAACATAATTAGAACACTGGCTGCATCAGTTCATAGAACAGTAAAATGATATTTATTTGATAGTTGCAAAACTAACTATCATGAACGAATACAGCCCATGTTTTTAACCCCTGACTTGTTTTTTGACGTGTCTGTCTGTGTATCTGTATGTCTGTCTGTAGCATCGTAACGAATGGACCGATTTTGATTTAGTTTTTTTATTGTAAGAAATACAAATAAAGAAAGAAAACGATGAAAAATTAAAACTTGAAAGTTTTTTTGTTTGAAAGCTGACGTGATTAAGATGGTTCTTAGCCATATTTATGAAGATCAGTTCAGGCGTTTGATGACTATCAGCTCATTTTCTACTTGATAAAAGGATTTTACTGACTTTCACAGATCCGATTGATTTTAAAATTTGGTGTACTGTCACTTCGATGACATAGTAACCTTGACCTGATCCTATACCATAAAAAAGTCTGCGTGATACTCAATTCTTCAGAAACTTACAGCAGATATAGCGTGTTTGGGCTCATAAGAATTGTCTCAATGAGATGGTGTTATATGGATGATTGACAAGACCGGGGGTTACCTAAAATTTTTAATATTTAATATTGTATTGTAGTCGCCACCCTGTGTAAAAGGTACCTAAGCTTAACCTAAAACCCTAAAGTGTAGTAATAGGGCTGGTACCGGTCGCCGGTCACCGGTCGTCGTCGTCATCGTCGTCGTGGTGGAAGAACTCTACGTGCAGCCTGGCGCAGGCGAGGTCGTCGCCGCCGCGCATCATGACGGCGTCGGCGCCGTACTGCCCGTAGATGCCGTCCCGCGGCAGCTCCTCGTAGTTGAACACGAAGTTGTGCACAGAGTACGAGCCCTGCACACCATTATGAATGACATACACTTACTCTTTTCTTATACATTTGTGCCAAGGATAAATCAAGCCATTATGGCATACCTAACTAAATATTATGGTCCACATGAAATTCATGTTAAATGGAACCTTCCTCCAACCAACAAAAGCTTTTTATGGTGCGATATTTTTGCGGTAAGTAAAGTTGTTACTTCGACAGAAGAAGTATTCAGTTGTCGAAGAGAGAGAGAGCTTCTAATCTTACACCATTTTACAGCGATCTTCTCGCGCAATGCTTCGTAAGGCACGATTTATGCAGAAGAGACACGGTGAGGGCGCGTGGTGGTGGCGGATAGTCCAAGAAATCTAAAATAAACCTACTTATGCTGACTAGCGTCTTTTTTGTCGGAAGCAGAAACGCATATCGCATCCAGGTGACGTTATTCCCACCAGGTAATGAGTAAGTCGTAGGTACGATGGGAAAATAAATTTATTTCTTGTAATTATATGTGTGAGAATCTGTCCTGTCCTTATGCGAACAAACGGCCATCGCTACGTGGCGCGCGTCCTATCTTAAGTAGTCAAAAGCTAATCGCAACATTATCGTATCATCCTCAGATAATAACATACACGCATCTTCGTCATCTGATAAATAAAAGATGCTTGCGCAAAGATATCCAATTCTATAATGTCGCCGCATTGCCATTTTTATGGTTATGTCGCGAGGCAACATAATGTCCGCGTCACACTAGCGCCGCTTGCGCCATGTCTCTTCTGCATTAACCGCGCCTAAAGATGGATAGAACTTGGAATATCCGTAAGGATTAACAGCCGTATAAATGTAATAACTGACCGCTGGTATGGGGAAGTCTGGCGGGTCGAGACCCGTGGCGGCGAGGAAGCGGCGCGCGTTCTGCGCCGCGTACTCCTGCAGGAAGTGCGGCAGGCTGTCGTCGGCCAGCGACTGGTAGGGCTTGCAACCGCCGTCCACGTGCTTGCACACGTCCAGGCGCACCTGCCCGGGAACCACACACCGCTTAACAATAGTGTACGGTCTACACCGCACATTGCACTTGTCAACACTCGCGCGTCTTTTCAAATACATTTGTATGTATTGATTACATCCGAGGTCGGCTGGGAACTTACCTTAGGTAAGTTGAAGTCGCTTTTTAATAACTTAACTATTACCAACCCAAGTTTAAAAGTCTTTTTCTACTAACCATAGGAACCTCGCTGTACGTTGTAATAGAGAGAAGGTCGATGGGACTAAGCTTCATAGCTTGGACCAACGCCGTGTAAGGTTTTATGCTCGTTTGACGGACTTCTACAGTTTGTACTTCGGAGAGTGCTCGGAGCTTCATGAGCTCAACCCGCCTAGCCCATTGCACCAAAAGCCTGGTCGATATCTTTGCCTAAGCGCTTTTCGTCGACTTTTGTAATGCGCACATCCAACGAGAGGAATGCGCACTGCCGGCTTCGGTGTTCCCTATACCTACGTGCATGTAAACACGAATTCCTTCAAATTGGGATTAAATTCCTTCTAGGTAAGTTCGCTACATACGAGTATCGTCCTCTAACTTCTCTCGAAGCAGAAGTGGGATCAAGAGCAAGCAGATTTTGATAGAGAAAGGTCTTGGGTAAGTTTTACCTACATTTTATGACTTCCACATGCCAACGTTTTAACACTTCCAACCTCATCAAGTCTCTAGTAGCATGTAGGTAGGTAGGTATAGTTTAGTCAATAGAAAATACCTTAGGTACCTCTTTTTCATCTTAATCACAGTTCTGAAGTATTAATTTACCTGCAGGCACCTTTTTTCCAAGGAGGAATCCGCTAACGGACTTACCCGACGCTTACCTGGGAGTTTTAATGGGTATTCCCAGTGCCGTTACGATCGCCTATCGCTTAGCCAGCGGCGGGCAGGTCTGCAAGCGGATACCTCCTCTAAAAAGGTATTTATCAAAAAGGACTCACGGCGTAGGTGTCGTCAACCTCCTGTTCGAAGGTGAAGTGGACCTCGAAGCCGTCGTGCGTGCGGTTGACGCGCCGCCGCGTGACCTCCAGCCGCACGGGCAGGTCCCGCTCGCACAACCCCACGTTGTGCACGAGCCACCGCCCCGGGCCCTGCGCAGAATCATCGCTACATATTTATACAGTTATATCAGAAACTTCTGCTTTCTAAACTAGGACATTCCTGTATCTTCCTCGGCAGCGATTCCTCCTACTGGCATTACGATTCTTATGTCGGTACCTACCTATCTGAGTTACTATATATAATATATAACCATCAGCATGGACCAAATCCATCCGTATCTAGCTTGCTGCTATATAATTACATACTATACTATAACAAGCAATTAACTCAACTTTAACAACTTTATAAAATACCGGGTGTACAAAAGAAGGACAGCTGATTTACAGGGTTATTCCGACAGTACACACAAACAACTTATGCTATGGGGCCAACATCGAAATCGCGAAAAAAAAAATCAACTGTTTCATACAAAAGTGCAAAAAACAATAGAAAGTAAAGCACCAACTACAAAAAATACATTTTAAGGAGGTAAGTACCTAGGTACGTTAACTAATTGGCTCAACTCAAAGACTTAAATAAAACCATGTCATTTTACAGGATGTCGTAATTTAATAGAATCTAATCTATCTCCATCTAAAATTTCATCGAAAACGGTTCAGGACAATAATGTACCAGTCTTACAGCTGTCTCATTCCATGTAAGTATTATTAATATCTGGATGGATGAATTAAAAATAATTCATGCTTTATTATTTTTTATTGGGAAAGTAAAATGACTACCTACATACACTGAGATATGTGTCGGTATAAATAAACTGATCGGTCTTCGGTCCGAAGCACTTAATAGACTTCATTAATAGGTTTACCTCTAGCTAGTCGTGTAGGCTCCAGTCATAGTGCTAGGTAGTAGGTACTCACAATCATGTTGTCCCCGTAGGCGACGATCGCCACAATAACACTGCTCAATACTACCGCAGTGTTCGTTTTCGAGTTCATATTGTAGTGATGTGTTGACGTGCCTTCCCTGCTGTGCTAGATGTAATGAAATGAACTTGACTTGTTCAGGAATTAAATAGCCCGTAATTATATCGTGATTATATCATTGGTTACTGCAGTAACAAGATCGCCCCTTGTAATAATCAACTGATACTCATCTTTTAACAAGCACGGAATGCAATATCGCAAATTCATGCTTTCATTCATCAATAAATATTTTATATGTCGCTTAATATATCTTTCGCAGCCATCTGGTAAATTATCAAGTTAATTGGATGCCTAGGCAGGCCGCTGATTAAATGCCGGCAAATTAAAATGTCTAGCCCGATACACTCACTCGACGTGTAACAACTTGGCGTATGGAAAGTCAGCTCAATTAGACGCCTAGGCGAATCGTCTTGTACTGAAGAGTTTTGGAGTGTTTGGTAGGTTCAAGGTTATATTTTTTTATGACCACTTATAACCAAAATTATTTGGGTTTGAATTCACACAAAGAGTCACACGAAAGCTCTTCGATTTAAACAACCTGCTTAGGCATCTAACTGAATAGCTAATTTAACACGAATTTAGCTGACACGAAGTTCAGCCATCTGGTTAAGTTAAACGTTGCGTTCCTCAATGACTTGACTACCTAGTTGTCCTTCAGGCGGCGTTTATTCAACGGCCTTGGCGTCCAATTGGCGGCTAATTTTACCAGATGGCTGCGACATATCCCTATAATATAATAAATAACCTAAAGTAAAATTTAGATTGGTCCTTCGAACCGGACGTGTAATCGCATGTAACCGATATTAATATAAGCCGATTGTATTGATTTTTTATACAAACAATTGTTAGGACCACAAAGTTTTATTTATTTATTAGGGCAACCGAACAATGCTTCCACATTACATTCAGTAGATAAGTTTTAGGCATAAAAGTATAAATTATGTGCAGTCTTAATAATTAAAGGTAATATATAATAAATTATATTAAGATATAAATACTTATAGTTAATAACTAAAACGTGAGTTGCTTAACCAAGAAGATACTTGTTGTAAACTAAATAAAATACATGTAACAATTAAAATAAAGAAAACGATGAAAAAATTATATGTTCTAGACGGGAATCGAACCAGCGTCTCCTGATTTCCGGCCAGTAAATTTCACCTAGAGCTCCGCCGGTGGCGTAGTGGTAATCGCGTCTAAAAAAAGTAAAACAAAATACTTGAAAGTTGGCGTAAACTTAGA
Organism: Nymphula nitidulata; assembly: GCA_947347705.1. Lineage (NCBI taxonomy): Eukaryota > Metazoa > Arthropoda > Insecta > Lepidoptera > Crambidae > Nymphula > Nymphula nitidulata. The sequence goes on from OX374636.1 coordinate 18,483,555, forward strand.
ATAATAGTTAAACAATTAAGTATCGTGTAGGCATTAGCCCACCGAGATGGTTATGCACCCGTACCACCATCTTTTATCGCGATCCAGTTTAGGACCTAAACTGAGTAGAATCGTTATATCCGTACTACGACACTATCTGCGACTATGACAGCGGTGCAGTTTAGGAACCACTTAGGAACCAATACTGAATCGAGCGGAATATGAATCGCTTTTATAAAGATCCTGAAGATGGTAAGGCCCCTGGTAGATATTTATTTCTGTAATATTGCCGCCGTTGTTGGTCGGTCGTCACGCATCCGGCTGAATGGTGCAGACTCAACGAGGAATAGGCTACACTATTGTTCTTAATTTTTGATATTAACATTATTAAAAATGTTTGAAAAATTACTTAGTAATTAAAATAGAATAAAACTAGAAAAATTTCACGTCCTGAGGGCAGGAATCGAACCCGCGACCTTTCGCAATCCGGGCGACTGCTCTGACCACTGAGCCACCCAGGACTTGGGATATCCCTGTGATATTCTTCAAGTCTATCTGTATTTGCGTTTATGAGCTAACGTCCACCCTACAATGTCGAAATGTTCTATTTCAACATCCGAAACGAGTATTTTTACAAATACCTACGATTCGGTTAAGTTGGGGCAGTGCTTTCAAATATTCTTAATTTTTGATTTTAACATTATTATAAATGTTTGAAAAATTACTTAGTTATTAAAATATAATAAAAGTAGAAAAATTTCACGTCCTGAGGCAGGAATCGAACCCGCGACCTTTACACACTATCTGTGTTTATTTCCTGAATTTTCTATAGGATCTTTTCCATCTTTTACAAATGGACAACAGGCAGAAAGAGCTACTTCGGCATTTATAGAAAAATGCTATCAATTACCGCCAGTCTTTTTTCGAGCTTCAGGCACCTACAGGCTAATTAGGAGACCGTGAACATGTCACGCACTTCAAACTTTCGTAAACTTTTCTGCCTCCCTTGCTTATAACTGCCTTTTCCTGTGTCCCAAACATAACAAGTACTTCACTGTCATTATATGTTTAGTCTCACTGGAGCACCTCAATCGCTTCTGTTGGGGTGCTTCTAATTGCTTTGGTGATCACTAGACTTGCAGAGTTATCTGTAGGTATCTTGCCAATTTCAGTATGTGACTAGGCAAAAGACGATGAACATGGTCGTATAGATCCACTGTATTATTTTTGTTTCAGACACCAGGTCCTTTTAGTAATACTTATTATTTAGGTGGACTGACATTTATTTATTATTATTCTTTTCGGTTTTAATAATTACAAGACAACTGTTCTTAGAGGAGATTCGGCGTCCTCACTCACTTTAGGGACACAATAATAAGTAGTTACGTGAGTGAAATAGTACTTCACCAATCTGGTTTAATTTGATTGGACACCACCAACTATATCACCATAATATTGAAAAAGATATCATTTAATACCATTTTGCGCCTGTTGATTTACTAAGGCAAATCCCAAACTGAGTACTTTTGCTCCTATACTATCTAGCAACAAGTTATTTGGTAGGTATCTATTTAGTATTTTTTTAACCGACTTATTAAATTTCCTTTTTAGTTTTTTTTATTGAATCAATTTGGGTATTTTGGGTAATGCATTGTATATAGGGACAACATCAGAGATTCCATTATTTATACCTGTATTCATACTTATTTTCCTCAATGGTTCATACTACATTTAATTGGTCGTGGAGTAATATTATTCTGTGGTCGTTTTCCTGTGTTGAGTTGAACAGATTCTGTTCACATTATACATTCGATCCTCATCTTGATCCTCATTTCAGATCAGCAACCTCTGTGCACCTGAGAGCGAGATTCTGGTGTTGCCAATTTTAATTAAACATTGACAGTGGTAAGTTTGATGTATTTTTCGTTTCAATATAATATATTATGATATTAATGAATAATTTTTGTCTAAAGGATACTGACAATAATAATTAATTTTTATTTAAGTAATTTAATTTAATAAAACATCAAAATATACAATAACATACCCACAATTAAAAAAATTAAAATAATGACAATATATTTTTAACACAATTAGAACAATTAATGATTAATATATGCTATTTTGATAATAATGAATTTTTTATTGATAATATTTATTTATCACATACATAGAATGCTGACTGCATCTTATGTATCTGTTAAATAAATATATCTAATTGAATTAAAAATATTTTGTCATTATTTTAATTTTTTAAATTGTTGGGTAGTTTATTGTAGTATATTGTTAAAACTTATTTGAACAGCAGAGGTGTAAGAGCAGCAGTGTAAAAGATTAAGGTGAATTTAAAAGGCGTCCACACTAAAGCTTTAGATATTAGCGTCCCACTTAAATTAAATCTTGCGCACTTTATAACACACGCACTAATGTCCACAATAATCACTTTTTATATAGTAAGAGAATAAAAAACCAGTTAGATAAAATTTTCAGACATAAAAGCCAATAGGCAGACAACAAATGTGGCTTAGCAATGCGATTGTTCTCACAACGTGTCTTCTGCCTGCCAGTAACTTTAGCATCTCTCTTCTGTAGTTTTGATCTTCTCTGCTTAGGAACATGTGCACAACAGGAAGATCCAATTATCCTCAGGTGTTTTAGTCCTGGTTATTTTTAAACCACATCTCATATGGAGTCTTGTTTTCAACACTTGGACCCATTCTATTTAAAATAAAAATGGCGGTTTACAAGTTCAGCCTATAATATCTGTGGTAATTCTTTTTGAGCATGCATCATAGCTCTTGTACACGATGGTTCTGTTTTTACGTTTACAAGTTTTATCTTCCATAATCAGTTGACCTTAACATCCCGATAGAATACAAAGATAATTCTTTAAATATTGTAGGTACGTATTGACGTATAGACGTCAATACCTACCTACAATATTTAAAGAATTATCTTTCAACTCCTAATCGTTAAGGAGTTGTACCTTCCATCATCAGTTCATCAACATAAGATGCTGACTGAAATTAGCAAATACTTGAATAGCTTTGGAAAAAAGGTTAAAAATATCATACATGCCTATAAAATTTGATGTTTGCGGTCGATTTCCCTGGGACCATCATCAGATCCTGACTTGGTGACAATGGGACCACCACAGGAATATACTATATCGAAAAAAAGCTTTGAAAATCGGTTCACAATTGACCGAGAAATCGATGAATATACATAAAAAAAAAACATACAATTGAAAATACATATAATCCTTCTTTTTCGATTAAAATTTATGTCGAAAGTAATTTTTTGGTGTAAGTAATTCTTTTTAAAATTAATTTCCAAATCTAACTCAAAATTTACCTTATTAGGTAACCTTTTGGGTCTAGTTTGTAGTTATATAAAGTCAGCAGCAAAATGATGCAGACATTCCGTCTCTATATCAATGTGATACAAATAAAAATCAATTTATCTTTTTGACACTGGCTGTACTTCGAAAATAGTGACAAACAAACATTAAACATATATATTGTACAATATTGTTTTCAATGGGTAGTTTATAAATCGTATTTCAGGCAACATTAGTAAGCTATTTGACAGCTACGCAACGAGTGCATATCAGTCTGACTGAAACGAAAATAAAGACTTTTCTACTTTTTACTCATATTAAAGTGGTGTCGTGTTGTGTGTGTTATTTTATTTGGAATTAGTTTCCGTCCAAAAACTCTTTGAAGGCAGGTGGACCGCGATGCCCTCGGAGGAGGGCGGTCGGTGAAAGTGGTCGATGTTGTGATTGTGACGAGTGGGTGAGGATGGGCGTGGGCCTGCAGCCTCTTGAGTTCACCGAGTGCTTGGCGGACAGCCCACAGTTCCGCGAGAATCTGCAGCGGCATGAGAAGGAGCTCGAGCGTACCAGTCAGCAGATCAAGCGTCTCATCAAGGAGGTCAAGGATGTCGTGCAGGCCGCCAAGCGTAAGTGCAACCAACAGTTACCATTCTCCACAAATAATTGCCAAAATAACCAAAAAGAAACATACAATTTCAAGGTGATGTTTGCATTGTAGTGGTGACATTGAGCCTGTACCCCTCACTGCCCATTGTTGATATACCTGTTACTAAACGCTAGGTAAACCGATCTATTACGTCACGACCCAGCACATATAAGATTCTTTGCACTTTGTAAACCACTTCTCTTTTAGTAATATGAAATCGAATAATATGATTGAAGAATCACTACTTAGCACAAGTCACTGCTTAATCATTACAAGTTTTATCATACAACTTACTGTTTTATCATGTATGTACTTATATATTTAATAATTTTGGTATATTTATCTAGAATATGTTTAAGTATTCTGTTTATTATTTTTAATATGTGAGTGATTGGTGCTTGGTGGTCGTGTACACAGGCAGCAGGCAACCATTAGTGCCTTATCAGAGCCAAATATACAGCACACAGACATGAACACTATTCATAGATACATTGATGATTTGAGGTTTCATTCCAATAAAGAAACTATTTGTATATTTTTAGTACACTTGTGAAGTTTAATATTGTAACAACATAACATTTTCCTCTTAGTATTATTGTTACTTAGAGTGTGTAACATATAACCAGACAAAGACACCTATAGGTGGTACTACACTTACACACAAAAATAAAATATTGATAAATTATTTCATGATAGCAGGGAATAAAATAAATTACCATTTAAGTATTTTTTATTTCTGAGGTGACTCTATATTATTATGTTTTATGATTCATGCCCTTAATAAAGTTCAAATAAGAAGCATCTGTTTTGGTGTAGGTATCTTGTTTATTAACAGTCATACCAAATAGGTATCTAATAAGAGGTAATTATCATATCAAATATTTTTGCTTTGTGTTATTAATTTTAAACAATTTTCATATTGAGAACATGGTATTAGAGCTTCCACAGAGTCATATTGTAATGTATTCTTTTCAAATCATATTTCATAGAAATAATATTATAACATCCCAATAACAAGCACATTATTGGAATAAATTATATTAGTATTATTTATTGTTGAAATCATGTGTCTATGTATTGTACCTCATTATCATTAAAATAATACCAGGTAGAAGTTTAATAATAATTAGGTACAAATATACAAGGATTTACAATTTTGTAAGTTTTTCCTCTCTAAATTTAGACAATAGATTCACACAATTTATTGATAGTATTGTTTTGATTCCCTATCTTCAAAGGAACTTTCGCTATAAAAACTGGAACAAAAACAGCTGAAAACTAATGACAATAATGATCTCAAGGTGCAACAAGATTTTTAAGTATTGTATCATACAATCAACATGAAGGCCTGATTACGGCAGTGAAGATAACAAGCATTGTGACAACACCAATACACCATTCTTATCTGATAATCACTACTCACTAGTGATACTTACAAATATTACTGTGTGTTCAGTTACTATTTTGATTACTTTAATTTTGGTCTCGATTATTACTTCTCAGATCAAGTGTAGGAAGATTCCGATCTCCAATACATTTATTTTAATGTTTTAGGAATTGACAGTCAAGAAGAATTAAAAAAAATGTTGTAATACAACTAAAACTGCCTTAGATATTGGGCTCCATATCACAATAGGTATTAAGTTAAAGGATATGTTCCAAAATGGTACCTTCTTGAAAATTTGTGTTTTTGTGAAATATTATTTATTATTTTTAAAGGCCTGCATTTCTTAATTAATTAGAAAATAGGGTGAGGAAAGTAACTATTATAGAAACTTTAAGGCAAAGATGTTCACAGGAGCTATTCAACAGCATTTTACAGTATTGACAATGTAAAACTATGCTGAAAAATAAGAACTCCAGCTGAATCTGAATCAAACCAAACATAAGCTCTCTAAAAAAATAATATATAAGTTATTCGTAGATTCTATTTTTGTTATTTTCAGACAGAATTAGTAAAGCTATACTTTTTACTTTTATTGATTATTAAAATATTCAAAATTAAGCTGTCACATTCATATCTCTAAATTTGAATGATTTTTCTTTCAACACATAAATAGTAGGATAGTGTCGTAAGTTTGACTTGGCCACTTTTCTCAAAGAAAAATCACATAGTCTGTAAAGCAGACATAGGACACAAGTAGGCACAAATCACAGTGTCCGAGTAGCAGGTGTAGCTTCATATCATAGAGATAGGCAATCCATTGAAGTCCATAAAAAGCGAATGTCTTCGAGTTGATAAGGGAAAACAAGAAGAACAAGTTTGCAGTCACAGACGGGTTGGAAACCCTGACTCACTCACAGGAAAGTGAACAGTTCAGATTGTGTGACAAAAAAGGGACAAAAGACAAGAGATAAGTTATCTCTATTTGGTAATGGTATGTTTGAATGAAAAAACAAAAAAGATCAAAATGTTTTACTAACCATTCAGTTTACTTAGACTTATGCCCGGCTATGAAAAATAACAAAAAATAATATAGCTACAAATAGGTATGAGTTGTTGAACTCGTTAGAATCCTCTCAAAATAGGCAAGATTTTGAAACAGGAACTTTTATTGGTAATATGTATTTCTTTAAATAAATTTGTCATAAAGCAATTTTTATTTCATAAAAGTGGCCGCAAATTTTTGTACCCAACATTGAAAAGTACTATTTTAGAAAAGATTCCCTGATGTAACATTTCACTTACATAATTAAGCACAGAAAGTTACTTAAATACAAACATTGAATATTGAATAAATTGATAAATTTTTGTTTATTTTAACCACCTAATTTCTGATCTAATGGCTATTGATGCTGGACTCCCTCAGGGTTTGTTCTCTGAAATGGCACCTTCTGGGTAAGCTCGCTACATCATTTACCCCTTCTTATTTCCTCTGGGAGCAAGAGTGGGCAAGTCGATTTTCACTTTGAAACAAAAAACTAACTAAATTAGGTATTTTCTTAAACATATAATATAAAATAAATAAAATTAAGTACCCCCGGCGACATTAATCATCTATCTAACATCATTTAATTGCAACTATTCTTGTGAACCCAAACACGCTATATCTGCTGTAAGTTTCTAAAGAATTAAGCTTCCCGCAGACTATTTGATGGTACAGGCTCAGATCAAGGTTAGTATGTCTTGGAAAAACCACCAAAGTCACAGTAAACCAAATTTCAAATCAATCTGATCTGTGAAAGTCTGAAAGTTAGTAAAACCCTTTTGTCAAGTAGAAAATGAGCTGATAGTCATCAATTGCTCGAACTGATCTTCATAATTTATAGCTAAGATCCATCCTGTTTACATCAGCCTTCAAACAAAAAAAAACGAATCACAATCGGTCCATTCGTTTAGGAACTACAATGCCACAGACAGATACACAACAGCCACGTCAAACTTATTACCTTTCTTTTTTCCTAGGGGTTTAGAAAATAGCAATATCTAAATATCTTTCCGAGATTTCAAGTGGAGATTTCTGACGGGAATTACACATAGGTCTCCCGGTTTAGTTTGTTTGATCCACATGTAGGTATATTGCTTGCATAATGGTACAAATGATAGCGTCAAGTGTAACAGTTGCAGGGCGGTCTCAACGTAAAACCTGTGAACATGTTAAGCTTGATGTCCTGTCGACTGTATATTGCTTGTTCTTGAATGGGCACTGGTGCACTCGCACACACAGTGTCAAACTTTAACGTGGAATATGTACCTAACAGATGTGTTAATAATATCCACAGTCGACAATATAATTTTGATAGGTGTTTGCTCTTAGTACGTTGTTGAGCTGTCGACTGTTGAGTTGAGTGTCCAGCCACGAGCAATACCACGTACCTAGTACCTACTTCTGCTAAATGGAATAAGATTGCTCAAATGTCAAAGGGGGTGCATATACTTTGGTCGTGAGTGTACCAGAGCGTCGTGTCACAGGACTCGGCTCGGCGCAGCTGGCGCTGGCGACGAGCATGGAGCAGTTCGAGTTCGCGTGCATCGGCGCCTCCATGACGGAGGACGAGCGCGTCATCGGCCGCTCGCTGCATCACTTCGCGCACCTCATCCGCACCATCGAGGACGAGCGCGACCGCATGGTGAGTCTAACACACTTCCACACAGCTAACGAAATTAATTAGAAATAGTATCAGACTATCCAGTCTGTCTTATAATCATACAACCTTCAATACTCATTGATTCTGATTGGCTCCAGGAGCCGCTCCACTCGCTAACTATTACAGAATCTTCGCATTTATTCCCGGTTGTCCCCACTGGGTACGAGTGGGAAGAAAAGTTTCGCTCGTCCCCAGTGGTGACGATTGGAACTTTTTATTTTCCACTCGTTCCGCTATAGACTGAGAGTCTGTGAGTGAGAAAGTACAATAATCGCAACATTATAATTAAAAATAATTAAAAAGCCCTAAGTTCTTATACTGTATTGTGGTGTATTATAGACATTTAACCTAATTTACAATAATTTATGAAAACATTCAGGAAATAGGCAAACGTAAAAAAATATAACGATTAAAATACCTATTTTAAATTAATCTTTTTTTAAATATTTGAATCACTATTTAGGTAGTACTGATTAGAGGTCAGTACACTACAGCTCTCTAAGACGAACTTACTATCATCGGTAAATTGTAAGTATGGCGATGTAACAAACGGTCTATAGCGGAACGAGTAGGAAATAAAAAGTTCCAATCGTCACCACTCGAGACGAACGAAACTTTTTTTTCCCACTCGTACCCAGTGGGGTTGACCGCGAACAAACGAATCTTTGGATTTGGACAGATCATTGTTTACAGCGTCTGTGTAAATGAGGATCATCATCCAAATGAGATAGTATAGTAGTCTCTAAACTGTGCCGTCAATAGGAAGTTTACATCCAATGCTTCGCAGACGGCATTAGCTGCGCCCTGCCAAATTATACCAAAACGTGTTGTTATTGTTAGGCTTAGTAGTCTCTTTCTTTTCTCTGTGCTAGCATGTTACACACTTGTAGCCGTATCTATGTCCAGCAGTGGGATAAGCAGAGTATAACGTGGTTTATCACATTAGGTCTAATAGATCTTTATTTAAGTATGAGTGGGGATTAAACTTTGCTACGTTCCAGGTTCGAGTTCCCTAACTAACGGCTTGGCCATTTAGTGTGTGTGTATGTGTGATTGTCTTGTTAGGTTTTAGACATCGTTACATAGGTTTGACTGAGTTACAGTCACGGGTCTTCTTGGTCTAGTTAGTGACACACGGTCCTCCGCCCGATCTTCAGGCGTCAGACTTGAACAAGTGTGAAATATGATTTTATCGCTAAAATATATTTTTATTTTAGTGAATTATTTCATTGTCTGGTATTTTATCCACTTATCTTATCACTCTGAAGTAAGTTTCCAATATTTAGCTAACATTATTTGAAATAATTTTGCAGCCTTGTCCCCCGGGAGTTGTTATTTGTTGGTAGTAAAGACTAAATTATTTTTCAAGTACACAGTCATCGGGACTGCCTTTGTGCACTCATTTCTGTCACCTAGTTTAGTACGTAGTGCTGGTCGGTTTTCTTTATAATGCCGTAACTATATGGTACAAAACATGTTTCAGGACTAGAAGCCATTCAATACATTTATAATCAAATGTAGTTTTCAATTTCACGTCCCATTGACCAGTGTAGGTACACAGTAGTAAACATACCGGCTTCATTCAATATTAGTATGCAGTGCTTGTGTCGCATTATGTGATACAATGTGTAGGATGAGCGTGGCATCAGGCAGCAGGCTTTGTGTGCCGTATTGGGCCGCGTAGAGCCGCGCCGGCGCCGATTGCGGCACGTCCGCGACTTAATATATCGTGATCGGCCCACTAGTTGTCCATGTTCAACGCGTCAATGACGTCACAGCCTACCTACCACTGTCAGCATTTCGCTATAATTTTAATAGTGAAATGCAAATTCCGGGAAGTACATTTTTTATTGCTTAAGTACCTAACAAGTACACGTATTATTGCACTACCTAGTCATATTACGTAACTCTTGTGAGCTATCTAAAAGTTCATTTTATCGAAAAATTACACAGTCGAGTAGGTACAGTGGACAGCGCATCAAGCTGACAGTGCGACCTTGAGACTGAGAGACCGTCCTTACTCCGTTCGCAATAGAGCCTCGTAGGTGTTGATATATTACTCGATTAGGCGGGTGCAGCATCGATTCCCGCTCGAGATTTACAGTATACGCAGCCTTGAGAGTACGTTATCGTTATAGCCAGATGAAAACAATATCTTGATCGATCGTAAGTGGAGCATGACTAGTGCGCCGGCGTCGCCAGCCAGGACACCGCCGGTGGCCGCGACCGCCGCTGCGGCATGGCGGCAGGCGGCAGGCGGCAGTGTCTCGCGAGTCTCACATAACACCACACACAGTAATTATTTTACTTTCAACTGGAAATCAATTATAAATCTTGTCGTAGCGTGTACATTACTACGACACAGTCCGCTGGTTCAGTTCAGCTCCAAGAGCCACGCGCTGTGTTCAGCTAATGATCTCATTAACATTATTTGCTATATCGATAGGTGTTCGTGTTTCCTCTCCTTTCGCTGCTGTAATGTAACCTTAAAACTCAGCAATGCGAAGTGTTTATCGCAGCACTGTTTATTTTAAATTCCCGCAGGTTATATAAATAATTAGCATTAAAAAACACGAAACGTAAAAACGATTAGGAAAATTCATAGGATTCTCTCCGATAGCTTAGCGGTTACAGCACTCAGCAGCCACTCGTATTTTGAAAGATCGTGGGTTCCCGTCGCGCCCCGAAATGTCTTTTTTGTAGTATAAACTTTTTAAAATATTTATACAATAGGTAGTGAGTGATAAGTAGAAATTAAATTCGCTTATCGAATCGCGATAACAATAATTATTATTCATATTATGTGGATGAACACAATGTTTTTGTAGAGATTCGTTCACGTAATACTTATACCATTTAAATTTTCCTGTTTGTTGCTAAATCTAAATCTAATGGTAGGCTAAATATTAATTAGTGATATCGTTTGTGTTAAAGTAATTGTGTAGGTAACTATAGGTACGCTCGGCGGCCGTCAGCGTGACGGACGCGTTGCTGCGGCCTCAGGGTTCACGTTTGCTCGATCCTCGTCGGGTCTACAGACGACCTTCGTTGCATACCACTTCACTTTCTCATGTTTCGATATTGATCACTTTTACTCATCACGAGCGGCGCGGACAGGCCGGCGGCGGCGCGGCGCGGGCGCAGCGGCGCATGTTAATGAGTTTGGACATAATCACGGAGGAGCTCGGTGGCCTAGTGGTTTGAGCGCTCTGGTTTCGATCACGTAAACAAAGCAACTTTCGCCATGGTCGATCCTGGGATAGGTCAATCAAAATTTATAATCTCGAGCTCGTTAAGCACGTTAAGGCGCTGGTCCCTAATGTAACTGCAACCGATTTAATGCACCAGCATTGGGCCAGGGTGGTGGTGTTATGGCCTAAGTTCCTTATGTGTTTCACCCATGTAGCAAGGCCTGCTCTCAGCAGGGGGAAGTATATAGGCTAGTGATGATGATGATGACATAATTAGGTTGTATAAGGCGCGAGATGTCGTCGTCGCCATACCCTCGCACAACTGGTCCGACGGGTCCCGCACATAAATTAGGCTTATCTCCTCGATACAGTTACGTCATGAGGGTCGCTCAAGACGGCGGGATCAACGATCTCCAAACGGTGCGCCAAGCGCGTGTTTACATTCAGTCTCAGTAAAGCACCCGGCTACGGCCGAAGGAAAACTTACTCAGAGTCAGATAATGAATGCGCGTCAAGGCTGCGCCGCCACCGCGCTGTCACGTCCGTCCCCGTGCGCGCGCGCAGGTGGGCATTCGTAAATAAGATTGCCTAATGTGCGAGCTCAGTAGCTTAGTGTATCTTTGGCGAGTGTCGTCGTAGGAAGTCATTATGTATTCATATTTTGTTTTTACATTACTTAATCAACGGCCAGTTCCACCGGCTTTCGCTGTTTCTAGGTTAATTCATTCTAATGTGCTCTAATGCACTATAATAACACAACTATTTATATCAATAAACTATCATTTCACTTTTATTACGATACTCAAAACAATATGGTCAATTATCTTGTTATTAATCTTAGCAAGATTATATAGATATGTCTCAACATTCATAAGGATTGCAGTAGTAAATGCAGCCGTGTTGCATGCTTTTGCCAACATGTCATTATTTTACAGAGTAGGTAGGCAGTATGTGGCCTCTGCAATTCCACATCCTAACGGTAAAGGAGCTGACTGTAGTGGTATACCATCTTCCTCTTATGCTGTGAGCTCGACACCAGACGTACTCCACACAATCCACACCGTGCACATGTCATCATCAGCCTATATACGTCCCACTGCTGGGCACACACCTTCTTACATGGGAGAAACACAAGAGGAGCTTGGGTCATAACACCGCCACGCTGGCCCAATTCGGGTTGGTGGGTTGACATTTAGACCTTATTTTAAAGATATTGAAGTAACTTAATGTTCTTAGAAGTAATTCTATCCCATTTCTTGTTGATATCTAACTACGCAAAGTATTTGCCGGAGTTTCCGCGGTGACCCAACTTTTAGAACCGGTGTAAATTCATAATCTTAATCATTTATTTTGCTTAAAAACATGGTAAATATAGATGCTGACATTAGATTCACTGAGCATGCATGTTTCGCCATCGTGGCATGCAAAAATACGGTAGGTACCTATCAAACATTCATCACATGACAAATAAATTAAAATCAAACACAATTCAGATTCAGACATGACAGACGCAGAGACATTATGACTTTTTATATTCATTATATGATTTTTGACGATTCGACATAGCTTCTTGGGATAGTTTTGATTTAAATAACGAAAAAGAAACACATAACTCATTTTTTGCAATAGAGAATTACACTATAGCGTGGAGGACCAGAGCGCCTGGAAAAGATGCCTTTTGATAATCGCCATCACTAAGTGGAAAATGAATTGAATTTGACATAAGCACTCGATTGACTTCCGAGCGCAAATGTCAAATTTTATAATCCTCTTAACGACAGCGATTGCGATTGTCAAATGGCATCTTATATAGATAGGCCACCTGGAGCTCGCTCGCAAGTGTTAGTTTGCCATCTTATTATTTATTCTGTGTTCGGTTTCACCATGTCTAACCGACTCTAATCATTTAGTCACTACGTCTGATTATCGTATAATACTTAACTATGTTAATTATTTGGCTTCAAATACACGTTGCCTTCTTTTGTGTGAAATGGTTCCGTTTAACCTTTATCTGGGTCGAAGGGTCGAGATGATTCACATACAGCCAGTTTACACCAAGGTGTCTTAGGAAGCTTATCTTTGTACTCGGGGCGTACAAAGACAAGATGAAAAAAAGGCTTGTAAGACCCACAGATATAAATACAATACTAGTAATGCCATTCCCTCATCTCTTTGACGCCTCAGCTTGAGCTAACCTTCCTTAAAAACCGTATTTATTACTAATTAATAGATACGGTTTTTAATTTTAAGTAGAATGATTCAACGATGCTATGAGTTGATGGTGAGATTGATGGATTGGTCAAGGTGTTGTGGCGGCTGTGGGTTTACTAAAGTGTGTGTGTGTGTGTGTGTTGCAGCTGGGCCGCGCTCACGAGCAGATCATCCAGCCGCTGGAGAAGTTCCGCAAGGAGCACATCGGAGCAGTCAAGGTACGTCTCCACTAACCTACACACGCGCAGTATTCTACACTCTTATAAAAATCTGGGGAACAATAATTGTATAATATTTATTGTTCCGGAAATGTTTGACGCATACATCTGCGCTTGTTAAGTATTAAACTTTCGGTTTTAAGTAGCGGGACTATCATTGACCAAGCGACCAAGCCCGCCGATGGTGGTCTTAAATTACAAAACCCAAAATATTACGTTATTTCTATGTTGCTCCGCACGTAACTATTGAGCATGTCGAGTTATAAATAATCAAACAATACAGTTGAGTCAATAATTGGTAACAATGGCGTGACTAATATTGCACTGATATGGACTATCAACGCGCGAACGCGATGTGCCGGCGTCGGGCCCTGCGACCGCTGCATTTAGAAATAATTATCAACGCCCTACAATTAGTGGAAGCCGGACTCATACACACTACTGCATTACTCGCATCTACTGTTTATGCACGTCCTTTTAATATTACTCGTAATGTACTGTTATCTGGTCCCACAAATCAATCAATAGCAAAATGCTATGATAGGGACTTCCTAGAGGGGCTTTATTTCAGGTTACTGACTTTTAAATGATATCTAATCTGTCGTAATGGCAATAAATGATCACCAGTTTTAATAAATACGCATTTAAACCGCCACCTTCTTTTGCGAAGTGCTTGGAATCATGCTCGGCCATCATACTCTGCAACGTGCGCGCTACTCACTACTCCGTCGACATACAGTCGACCACAAAAGTAGCTGAACACTTTAGTACCATGTCACACGGATCTTGTGCACGTACTTTATAGTTGCTACCGTACTATATTGACGCTAGAGTCGTTGTGACATGGTACTAAAGTGTTCAGCTACTTCTGTGGTCGCCGGTACCTCCGATATAAAGTGCCCGCTGAGTCAGGCTTATTCACGTCTCTATAACTTATCAGTTCCACAAAGTATCAGGAAGTAAAAGACTGCATGTAGTAAAAATCCTTGAGTCTGTCTGCGTATGACAACGGCGGCGGCGGCGGCGGCGGCGGCGGCGGCGGCGGCGTTGTTATGGAATGTCTCGCTTAACTTGACCAATGATATATAGAGATATGAGTGTACGTGGTGCATGGCGCTAGGGTTGACTGTAGATTTTGTACAAAAAAATCCTCGGATTGTGAAAGGTAACGGGTTTGCCTTTATTTTTCTGAAACATTTATCTATTATATCTAAAGCTAAAAATAAATTAAGGATTCATACATTTTGTATAGAATTAGATTACTTTTTCATTAATTATAGAATAGCTCCAGAGTTGTAAGAGCAGTCTATGTATGTAACTGTCATTATGTTTGACCTATGTATGAGAGGCCGCAGTCACAATCTAACTTGTATATGCCCGCATCTTGTGAGGGAATTTTACACTGACACTGTGAGCTCCGTATGCGTAATTTGATCCGCTCAAAATATAACAAAAAGTGACGGCAGTTAACTTAAAACTTATTAAAGACATTTGACCTCTTCAGTCTTTCCGTGACCACGATCGCTGTAAAGTAATCGAAACGTCTGGAGTATAATAATAAAGTAATATCTAATTAAACGCGAGTTAAATCCGGTAAATTGGTTTTATTTCAAAGGTTTTTCAAGTGTCACTAATAGCTCAATTTGGCTGTCTGGTGCCTTATGTTTGTTATTTTTTAAGAAAAATGGTTGTAACATAATGAGTCGAACCGACGTAATAGTCATTATGTTACAGGTTGTTTTTTAATTTTAATTATCTGTGTTAAAAAGTATGTCAATATAATATGTTCACCTTTGAGTTGAGATCATAATTAAAATTTTAAAACATGAGGGTATATGAAAATAAATAAAATTTTGAGTTATTTACGATTTTTTTAGTGAAGCTCGAAGGCTTTTCTATTAATATAAAAATTTCTACGCATTTCTTTTTTGATATACAACTAGATGACAAATAAGCTGACGGCCCAACTGATGGTAAGCGGTTACCGCCGCCTATAGACACCTGCAATAACAAGGAAAAATCACTTGCTTGCTATTATTGCAGGTGCGTTGTCATCCTGGGGCCTAAGATGAAATGCCGTCCATGCCCAATAATTACACTGGCTACCTTTCCCTTCAATCCGAAACACAGCGAACTGTTTCAAGGCTGAAATAAGAAAGGCGGTAGTACCTACCCAGACTACCCCTACATACGGGCGTACCACCTAGTATAATATATTATTTTATATCATATTTTAGGTATTATAGTATCCATAATAACCGAAGTTGCCCACTTGGCCAGCCCTAGAACCGCACGCGGCCGGTGTCGCGTGCCGCCGCCGGAATTCGCTAATTAGGAAAATTGTAACATATTATATGAAACTTTAGAGACAGCGCTCAGAGAAAACTGCGCTTGCTCAGCAAACGTTTTGAATTTCACTAGAAATGTTTGTTTCTTACGAAACTTGTGTTTAAAACATATACAATGATAATGTAAATATAATGGCGTGTTTAGATGTAGATTATTTATATCTTCTAAAAAATCAGTTCAACGAATCCGGAGGAGCTGACTTGTTGCAGTATAGGTGCGCGTTATAAATATACGACCCGATGATTGCTTGAGGATTTGATCAAATCCAATGAACGGACTTTTAAAATAGACCACTTTTAAATGGCTCGGGATCCGATCTGTAAACATAAAGTTGGTGGAATGCCGCAAGGTGTGTCTGACGTTACACCTGTAACGTAGACTACATAAAGGGATAGACTGGCTTCAACTTAATATTCATCGACCTTTTTAATAGGGCCTTCAGCTTGTTTGTCATTTAGTTGTTTAATAAGCAAGCGTAGGTACGGTACGGCCCGCCTGAGCCCGTAGCCTTTAAGCAGACCTTGGGCACTACTCACGCGCTGCCTGCCTTGTAAAAATCGAGGGAAACCGTTATGTGGACAGCATGGGACACGAGTCCCCCTCTCATTGATCTCAGGCGACCTTACTCACCGCAGGAACGCAACACTACAAAGTATTGTTATTTAACTATTATTTTCTGTAAGGTGTATAAGCTCTCAAAAGTTCAAGTCGAAGAATAAAACTATGACGCACCCCTATACTATAAATAATAGACAGAGGAGCTTAATGGCGGAGCGGTTTTAACGCTCTGGTTTCGATTACGAAAATATAGCAACTTTCGCCATGGTCGGTCCGGGATGAGTCAAAACAAACTTTGTAACCTCGAGCTCCTTCCTTCGAAAGGCACGTAAAGCCGTTGGTCCTGGTTCTTACCGCATCGGTACATCGTGGTGGCGCTGCGGCACAAACTAATAATGTGTTATTCCTGTGGCTTGTGCTTAGTAGTAGGAGCTACATAGGCTCTTGATGATGATTAATAAAATAGTCTGTATGTGTTTCCAGGAAGGGAAGAAGAAGTTCGACAAGAAGACCGCCAAGTTCTGCCAGACGCAGGAGCGCACGCTCTCGCTGTCCACCAAGAAACCAGAGAATGTGTTCCAGGAGGTACGCTACCACCACAAATACTAGACTTTTATTTGTTAAGCCGCGTAAAACTACCGGCAGCATTATGACACTTAAAAACTCATTAAAATTGTTATATTTGTCAAATCAATGGAATAAAGGCATAGTTTGCTCCGATAGTACAGGGGTTCTTCCGATGTGAAGATATTGCCTTACCAATACCAATATACAATGATTTTGTGTCAAACTAAAATTAATTTAATTGATTTTCGTTTCGTTTCAATCGATTTAGAAAACATAGTGACGTCATTTGTTATGTCTAAAATAGAAATTCAAACCCACTTAAAATTGCGTCTCAAAACTGGAAATGAAAAGTTTAGTTTTATTATTCATTTATGTTACATCGGGTGGCAAGCAACCATACGCACAATTGGTGAGTGGTTACCGTAGCCTCTAGACGCTTGTAATACCAAACACCAAAGCCTGCACAAATCAAGAGAAAGCAATGGCGACCTTACTCATCCCAGAAACACAATACAAGGTGTCCCAGTCGAGCTCCAAATAACGCCCTTCATAACTATTTTATAGTTTTGTTTTTGAGTTAAAACAATGGAGATGTAATAAACTTAAATTAATGTCAATACAGTGTGCATGGGCCCTGTAGCTAAAGCAAAAAATCTAAACAGAGATTCCTTTAATTATCCACAGTTAATACAAAGTGGACCCAATGTTTCAAAGTTCTTAAATTGGGGAAAAAAGTCATTTGAAATTAAGATTTCCCATCAATGAATTTTGCACATTGTGATATTGCCTCTTGATAACCGTAAGATATCTTAGACATTATGTCTAGTCCAAATTAAACTGCCCGGTGCATTTTAATATGGACTAGACATAATGTCTGTAGCACATTGCTGCCTCGATTAATTTTGTTAGAAAATAACAGTAAAAATATTTTTCATTATAATTAATTAATACTATTTGGATGTAATTACTGATTAGTTAAAGTTATTTTAATTTTTTGCTCCTATTATAGGGCGCACCTTCTATGTCACAGTTAGAATATTACTTCCATGTTTTATTTATATGTAATAAACGATGGTCTACAAACGTTAAGCATGTTATATTAATTTAATTCAGTTAGCATAGTCACGCCTCGCGGCGTCGGCCCATACTTGGCGGCCTTATGACACCCGGACTAATATGTTCTACACGTCAGTGTGCCGTTAGTTGTGTGTGCAGGGGGCGGGGGGACGTTGACGTGGGTTGTATGGTTTAGCATACCGATGAACTCTTTAAAACGAGAAGCAATAAACGTCAAAAGTATTGATGAATACTGTCTTGGACCAACCACGAAACTGCTTAAGTCCGAAAAAAGTTTTTTAATAATATTCTCACACACACTAATAAAGCCCAATTTACTCACGAGAGCTCGGCAGTGGTTTGAGAGCTCTGGTTTCGATTACGAAAACAAAGCAACTTTCGCCATGGTGATCCGGGATGGGTCAATTTGAATATGTAATCTCTCACTCCTCTGTGCTGCGTGGTGCACGTTGAGCCGTTGGTCCCGGTTGTCGCAGCAACCGCTTTAGCCCACCAACCCGCATTGGACCGGTGTGGCGGTGTTATGGCCCAAACTCCTCGTGCGTTTTCCCATATGTAGGAAAGCTTTTGGCCAGCTGTGGGACTTATATAGGCTGGTGATGATGATGATGAAGCACGATAAAGAGCTGCCACTATGGACACTAGATGACGGAGAAATAGAAAGAAAGAAATAAGTTTATTTGGCACATATCACAAGTATTAGGTACACCACAATAAAATTAATATAAGCACAGAATGTTTACAAATATTACTTAGCTTTTTACATGTAACACTTTAACATATTATGACTTAATGATATGTAACCAAATTGGTTACCATTCAAAATTCGTAGTGAATTGTGTTGTGTTCTTGAGCAGAGTTAGGTCACCAAAGCTATTGAAAAATATAGTTAGTCATTATATCAGGAGCACAGGGATTTGTTTACCCTTTCTCTTGACTCCTCCAGGATAGGCTACGCGTGAGTAGTGCTCAAGATGCGATGAGTATGTATAGGCTATTATAACCGCTTACTATTAGATGGGCTCTATGGTTGCTTGACATCTTTGTCGTACAATAGAAAAATAATAAAAAATATATCTAACTGAACAGAAACGTCCTCGACTCGTAGCCAAATATTAGTACTCGTCATACAAACATGAAGTGTCTTCACGGGCTTAATAGATAGGGGCACTGACTATAAATATGATATTTTGCGATGTAGAGGCGAAAAAATTTTTACGACGCCATTAGATGACGTCAAAAACACCTGAACAAAATTATAATTGTGTTTGTTTATTTATTTATGTATGGACACCACCGGGCACATGCATTAAAACATTTAGAAAACAATAATTAAAACCTAATCTGTATCCTGATGCATTTACAATGAATAATTTACAATCAACTAAAGCAATGAAAATGAGTAAAAAATACGAAAGAATTAAATATGTCGTTAATATAGCTGCACATTCTTGAAATAGGGGCATGTGACATGTGAGCCCAGATTGGTTTACGATGTGAGACCACAAAAAGTTTTGCTATTGGATGGCGAGGAATGTTGTTTTGAGTTTGTTGGTGTGTGTGCGGGCAGGCGGACGCGGCGCTGGACATGGCGGAGCGCGACTTCTGCCAGGCGTCGCTGGAGTACGTGTTCCAGCTGCAAGCCGTGCAGGAGCGGAAGAAGTTCGAGCTGGTGGAGACGCTGCTGGGCTTCGTGTTCGGCTGGTGGACCTTCCACCACACGGCGCACGACGTGCACGCCGACGCCGAGCCCAGGGTCAGGGACCTGCAGCTCAGGATACAGCGGGTGAGACCTTGCACCGCGCCGCACTGACACACACAAAGGGTGAGGCCGCGCCCTTACACTACTCGGCACCATACACACTTGAAGAACACGTGGAACACATTCAAAGCTCAATATGCCTTCCCATAAACATATCTACACTCAATACACACAACCGTGGTCTAAAGTTATGGTTGAGCAATTCATAATCCAGAAAACAAAACACAAGAAAAAACAGTACATGACCGATAGCATCGAGGAAGTAATATAGAGCTGCTCTTACCGAATACCTCACTACACACACACACACATCGAAAACTGCAGTAGACATGTCACCATCTAATAAGACGAGAACAGTTTTTTAGAGCCTCGACTTTGATGAGGAATTCGCTACTAATTTTCCGCCTCTGAAGGTTAACAACTTACTTGTTATACAAAGCCCTCGATGCTGGAAAATAGGCGTACATAAAAAAGGACTACACTTTTTTAATTTCAGAACGAGTAGTGAATCGAAGCAGTCGCCCGCTAACGTTGTCTAGTTTCTAAACATGTTGTGTTCCGCCAGGTGGGGAGCCCGCGACGGCCATGACTCCGCCCACTAGTATGTTAGACATTTTGAAGACAACACTAATATTACATCTTTTGAGTGGCGTTTGCTGTGATAACACGACATCCGACTAAGTCCAATAGAAGTCATTAGAGTTACACCATTACCACTTCATTGCTGCCTACAATAATCTGTGTTAATGTGTGCCAGTGTGCGACTAGAGCATGGCGTGAGTGTGCGGCGGCGATGTTACTTTGTCTTAGTATAACACACCAGTCGACAGTCAACGTAGTACTTATATTAAACAAAGTTTAGATGGATGTATGTTTGTTACTCAGTCACGCTAGAACGGCTGAACGGTTGTGGGTAAAATTTGACGAAGACACAGGTTATAGTCTGGTTCAAAACATAGAATACGTATTCATGGGATAACGCAGACGATTTTCCGGATGGAAACTAGTACACTATGAAAACTATTTAGAAACCTATGAAGATTACCGAATCTGGCTTAATTTAAACGTCAAATCAGATAAATTAGTATTTTATATTTGACTCGTAAGAGAAGCTCAAGCTTTCATAAGATATGATATGTTTCATAAAAGTTTATACTATCACTCGGAGTCGGGGGTATGGACGCTCCGTGCAAGCTGTAACGCAAAATATACTTATGTAGTGGTTTCTATTTTACTAGTTTATTTACTTTTAAAGTGCTTTATTCCAACAATTTAAAAAGAAACGCGTATAGAAAAACAATAATTGGTATTGCAATAAAACATCACATCCATTACTTTTCATTTTGTTACGAGTACATATTAAAATTTAAATTTAAAAAAATAAAGAATTAAACCCGAAGTATGAAATAAGTTGCATGACTGTCGACTTTTGTGTCCTTGTGTGCATGCGGACTTGCCCCCCAAGCCCGGCGCTAAGTGTACGGTGTTCGCAGACGCGGAGCAACTTCGAGGAGACCAGCAAACAGACGGAGTCGCTCATGAAGAAGATGATGGAGGTGCGACAGATGGTCAGTATATTTTGTGCGCATTTATCAATATCAATAAAGTAAAAATGACTTAAATAAGCAGTATTTTTACCCTAAATCAGTACTATTGAATTAATTTTAATTAAATCAAGTAATTAACAGAATCGAGACTATGTTAAGAATGTGTATAGTGATATACGCACACAGATTAAGTGTGTCTGACTGTCTGCTGGCTGAGACAATAATATTTTATTATATAAATAGAAAGTACTTTATAAATAAATAACGAATATTATATATGATCAAACGAACTTACCAAGTGAAGTTCGATCCATATTATATGAGTTGCTTCATTCGAAGATATAGACATAACCAGGTAGTCCTCTTATCCTACAAGGCAACGTCGCTTATTAAGAGTATTTAAACTGATTTCCGGTCCGTGCCGGAAATATGAGTATTTAAAAATTTCTTATTTTTACACCCAGGAAATAAGGAAATTTACAATTTTAAAAGTACATTTTTGACTAGCCGTTACTCGTTACTCGCGCTCCGATGTCACCTCATTTTTTCAGAGAGCTTAAGCAAAACTCTCTGGGTAATTTAGGGTGGGGCGGGTGTCTATATCTTCGAATGAAGCAACTCAGATAATATGGATCGAACTTCACTTGGTAAGTTCGTTTGATCATATATTATATTTCGTTGCTTCATTCGAAGATATAGACATAACCAGGTAGATGTTCAGAGACGTCAATGAAAGAGTTTTGCTATATTCTTATTATCAAGATAAGAAGATAAGATAAGATAAGAATTTGTTAAATAAAGTTAATACGTATATTTAATTAAACTACATTTAATCAAATCAATGTTCTATTACTCATATTGGCTACCGCGATACATTCACTGGGACGCCCGCCTTGGCGTTGACGGATGACGTCACTGGTAAAGGACCGCCTCGGCGGCGGAAGACTTCACTAAGACACCGGTCTCGTCGGTGGCCGTTGACGACACTGGTAAAGGCCCGCCTCGGTTGCGGCTGACGCCAGTAAGACGCCCGCCTCGGCGGTGGCAGTTGACTTCGCTGGTAAAGGCACGCCTCGGTGGCAGTGACGTCACTGAGACGTCCTGCCTCGGTGGCGGCAGACATGGCGGCTGCTATGAGCGCCGAACATTGCAGCGTCAACGCCGCACTCGCCAGGGCGTATTTGATCCAACGGCCAATGCAACGGCAAGTGGCAGCTTTGTGTGCTTGTCTGGAATAAACAAATTTTTTAATAACATTTGACCTCAACTTTGAGTTTATCTGTTCCTTGAAAGAATTCTTAAAGGGTCCTAATCCTTTAAAGTTTTAGCCGAGCATACTGGGCTTTTCTTTACAAATAAATTTAACCCCTATAGGTTTTAAAGAAGTTGACTTTCAATATAATATATGAAAAGTTTGTAATTTATGTGCCGTGCACAAAATTTTATATTTGGGTACCTGTGTTACTTCTTTTACAATATCCTTAATTATATTTTAGTGATAGTATATATGTATATAGATATTTTGTTAGAATAGTTTGTGATCTATTAAAGAAACAGTATGTGTCTCAGGTGTGGTACCTATCTTTCAGTTAGCAACAGCATGCGTACGGTCGGTTAAAAATATTGGAACCGCATGGTCGGAATGACTATGGAGCAAAAGGGGCACTATGGATCCAGGACTGGTCTACAAAATTATCATTACAACTTAAAAGAGACATGATACTGTCTGTGTGTGCGGCCTGCCGGGACAACTGAACAGGCCCGGTGCTTTCTCTACAGGCCTGAGTCGACAAACACTCATTATTTTCACAGTCAGAAGCATTTTGTTCGGCAATGTAATCCAAGAATGTGAGGGAATATTGAAATTCCCGATGATTTATCAGCTATGATTTTCTCTATACTTTGACCCGTGAAGGGGCAGGCCTCCTTCGGGTACTCGATTTTTTGTACTTTCGTTTGAAAATCCTCTCGAGATAATTCCAGTTCTGGATTATGTCTTCCACATTCAAAGAATGCCTCAGTGTTATCCTAAGTGATAAAGTAAGATGCGAACAACTAGATGTTATGCTCTTTACCATTGCCAAATAATTATTTATAAATGTTGGTACCCTCACACCTATTATCTAGCCCAAAGTAAGCATCATTAAGAGCTTGTGTTAAGGATACTAGATAACGGAGAAATAATAATATGTAAATAAATATTAAATATTAGAAATATACTAAATGGGTTGGCTGGAAGAGATCTCTTTTAGAGATAAGTCCATCCATGTAAACTTCCTATTACATGTAACTTACTGTGTAAGTACATCTAAAGTGCAATAAATAGTATTTATTATATAAATAAACTATTTAAATTGCGTGAAATAGCTGTGGCGGTATTATCGATACGTAATAGTATAGCAGTGATTTTTATTTACATAGAAAGATATCAAAATTAGAAAAATTTCACGTCCTGGGGCGGGAACATAGATATCATTATCTGTTTTTCACACATTTATAATTATGTTAAAAAAATTAAGAATAGTTATTTTACGTTTAAATTTAGTACCGAAAGACACTGCTAACAGCTCTAAATGATTTACGTGAAACGCTTACTTATTCAGTACCTATCTTTCCAAAGTCTATTCGCAATTAGCTTGTGACACCATTCCTCAGCCTGAGCGTGATGTGTCAGTAAAAAACATGTAATTCTTAATAAGTTTTTGTATCATAATTTGACTAATATTTATGACCTAGCTTTAAGACATTTAGAATATAATAATACAACATGAGGCGACAGAGAATATGAATATTTTTAAGAGCTGAATGTTTTAGTCTCTCGAAACTTTTTATATAAAACCATCCGTTATCGTATGGCAGAGCCACAATATACGAATAGCACACACGGGCAATTTTTTATTGACCAACTGTGTTACATATAGTATTGAGTTTCTATCCGGATAGTGACTATGTCATGTCTACAAGTGTCAATGACAAAACCTTACAAATTACAAATGTGTTGCGGTTGTATGTCCCTTTTATCGTTAGTTATTATGAAACTAGACATTCTAGGACTTGGTACAGTGTAGCGTACATTTTTTACGCATTCTTCGAAATCGGTCCCTATACACAAAATAACATCTAGATAGATGACAGAGGTAAATCCGCGTGAAGGGAAAAGAATAATCACTTCTGCCCTTACTTTTCAAAATATTCTTGGACCTATCGATAATCCGTGATGTATTCCGTTAAAATCATACGTGAGAATTCGCGATATTCCTTTTCTTATGGCAAATATTAAATATTTTGCGATGGTGTTTTGCTATCAATACATAAAAGATATGATTTTTCTAGTCAATCACTGCTTGAAAACCGGTTTGGTTTTTGTTTCGGTCTGTGGTCCGCCATTTTTAAAATGTGACAACTTTACAAATTTGATAAAACTCTTTGTTTAGGACAAATTTATCAATTTTTTGTTCGGGGACGGTGCCAAGAATATGTTCGAAATGTACTGATTATCACGGGACTCGCATAGCGATATCGTCCCCAATGTTACAGTTCATAAGCTACCTGCATCAGCTCCGTTTCCAACGGACTACATTTTGGTGTCGAAAATTGTTCGACTCGTGTCGACAAAGGTATAGGGACTCGTCGCGAATTCACTCTAGTACTTGTGTATTGAGTGAATGTTGCCCAGCAATAGTAAAATACATATTATCAATCTGGCGGCGTGTACCTGCGGTAGCGTCGCTGCTGGCCACGTGGCTGGCGGGCAGCGAGCCGGCGCGTTAGGCGGCGGGCGGCGGCCGCGGCGGCTGTGGCGGCGGCTCGGACATGGTCGTGCCCCCCCCCCCCCCTGGTCGCTTCGGACCGGTTAGGGCAGAAGTTTATTGAAACCTGGGGGCAGATATGGCAGTTATTGACGAGTTTTTTATTTTCAATTATTATGGCTTGGTTCCTATGACCTTCGAGATATTGTTGGGTTTCGATTTTCCTTATACCATAGGATATACTATGGTATTAACCAAAAGCAGTGACAGCCATCTTGACATAAAATCTGGTTTAATAAGTATTGGGTCAATACTGCGAAATTTTGAGGAGCGCTTTGGTTTCGATTATGAAAACAAAGCAACTTTCGCCAAAGTCGATGCTGGGAGGGGCCAATCAAAAGTTTGTAATCTCGAGTACCTCCGTGCTTCGGAGGCACGTTAAGCCGTTGGTTCCGGTGGTTCCTGCGACCGCTTGAAACCACCAACCCGCCATGGGTCAGTGTGACAAACTCCTCATGTGTGGGAAGGCCCGTGTCCAGCAGGGGGGCGTATGTAGGCTGATGATGACTGTAGCATCACGGCCGCGGAGAGCCTGCCAGGTTGGCCGGGCTTAGGTGAGGCACGTGGTCCTCCGCCTCGGCGGCTGTGACTCTGGCTCGGGCGGCTGCGGCCGCGTGGCTAGCCCGGGCGACCGACCGCGTGGATAGCTCGGGCGACCTCGACCGCGTGGCTGGCTCAGGCGTCCGGCGGACGGCGTGGATGGCTCGGGCGACCGGCCGCGTGGCCGAGGTGAGGTCGGCGGTCTCGTCGGCCCCACGAGGCTCGGCATCCACGGCGGGTGGGCATCCACGGCGTGTGGGCATCCACGGCTGGTGGGCATCCACGGTGGGTGGGCACGGATGGTCTGGGCCATCAAATGATCGACTCACGGTCGAGCCTCGAATTTGACTCACGGCCAACTTTCGAGGTCTTACTGTTTTGTTTAACACTTGGTTAAACCGCAGGAAAATGCCACATTCAGTTGATAAGATTCGACTCACGGTCGAGCCTCGAATTTGACTCACGGCCAACTTTCGAGGTCCTATTGTTTCGAATAAACCGAAGTTTAGTCGTAGGAAAAAAGGCCACATTAAGTTGATATACTCACTCGCTTTTCCTAAGTCGGGGGTATCTGAATACACTATGACTCGGCGACGCTTTGGCGGCAGCTTATTCTTCAATCTTCCGATTGTTCCTCGTAGTATTACTATACTTTCTTCTTTTTTCTATTAGATATTATCACAACTTGGTACGTTTGAGTACAAGGAATTAAAAATTTAAAAATAACTCACTAAAAAACTAATATTTGATACGCAAGAGAGAGGGTACGAACGTTGCCTCGCTTGACAAAAGAATGAGGTGACATCGGAGCGCGAGTAACGAGTAACGGCTAGTCAAAAATGTACTTTTAAAATTGTAAATTTCCTTATTTCCTGGGTGTAAAAATAAGAAATTTTTAAATACTCATATTTCCGGCACGGACCGGAAATCAGTTTAAATACTCTTAATAAGCGACGTTGCCTTGTAGGATAAGAGGACTACCTGGTTATGTCTATATCTTCGAATGAAGCAACGAAATATAATGACCATAGTCGAGGCTATCATTTCTCTCCACAGAGTTTAGTCCCGCGCGCCATATTCGTTCACACATTTAATCATAAAAAGTCGTCCTTAATGTAAAATATTTAATACGCAAGTATTACTATGTCGTTACAGTATAAAGAAGACGAAGGCGGCGACGACAGCGGCGGCGTGTCGCGAGCCGGATACGTCTACCTCATGGAGAAGAGTGAGTAAACTAGGAATTTCTTTATTTCCTAGGTTGTGATAAGAAATAGTGTATAACTATTGTAATAATATGTTTCTAAAAGGCATAAGCATGACTTGTGTGATTTATTTATGCAACAATAATTTTATAGAACGAGCGGACCTACAAGATAATTTTTTCGATACGGTGTACCCCAAGGGGCACCCCTTGGGGTACACCGTATCGAAAAAATTATCTTTAAACTAATGTTCAAAAAAACTCTATTTTTTAAATTGATTTATAATATTAAATTCATGACTATTATTTATAACCAAGGATTTATGCTCTCAGTTATAAGTTGGCCAGTTTGACATACTTGAGGAGGTCGAATGCTTTACCGAAATTGTTTGGTAGGGAAAGGTGGCCAGTGTAATTATCGGGCATGGGAGGTAGACCTGTGTCGATCGATCATTTCCCGCGACCCGGGTCGATCACGACCTATTAGGTTGGTGATCGACTCACAATGATCCGATCAAATGATCGATCGCGAGTCTCAAGTGTTTTCGAGCCGCACAACGAATGATTCGGTTCTCTATGCTCACGGGTCGTGGATCACGCACGTCACGGGTCGCAACGTGGGTCTCGGGTCTTTTGGGTACTGTGTACGATTCGTGGCGCGCGCGCGTTGTTATAGCGTTATATAATGAACACGTAATTATGTTTCGAGGTTATAAATAATAGTATATTTAAGTATTTAAAATATTTTTTTTTAAATAAATAATATTTTTTATAAAGTATTTGTTCGTTTTGTGTTATTAATTCAAATTCTTAATCACGATGATTAGATTTTATCACTGTGTAAATAGAAAATTTTGTCTTTCGAAACAAAGTGAGTGATCGAGTTAAGCGCGTAAACATCGATCACAGTGATCGAATCTTTTTGTGGCTCGCGACCCGATCACTCCTGAATGAATAGTGATCCAATCAAAGTGATTCGATCAATCACGATCGACTCAGGTCTAATGGGAGGCACTCACTACTTGTCCTAGAATGTCAGTGCACTTATAGTATCGAGTGATCTCCTCGACATGCGATGGTTACCTACCGCATATTGATGATATGCAGAGTGGATCGTCCGCATAGCATCAGCCTCCTTATTCTCAACTGTCGGAAAATATTTGAATTTCGGAAACTATACCTGTCACTTTTACTGCGGTGTTTTAAAGCGAGACGGCATGTGATGTGTTATGTCGGTTGTGGCAGAGGCGTTCGGCACGGCGTGGAGCAAGCAGTACGTGACGTACTCGCGGGGCTCGCGCACGCTGGCGCTGACGGCGTTCAGCCAGTTGGCCGCCAAGGCCGCGGCCCTGCCGCCCGAGCGGCTGCCAGTGCTGGGCGCGCGGCCGCCGCCCGAGCCGCCCGAGCGACGCTTCTGCTGGGAGGCCGTGCCCGCCGACCGCGACCGACCGCCGCTCACGCTGCAGGTAACACCTTACCTCATATATATCAAATATTATGACCCTAACATCGATCCCTGAGGTACGCCAATACACATACGCGCACTCGAATACTCAGTTTTATATATGATTTTTTTTAAATTATTTTATTAAGGTATGAATCAATAGGCTTTAATGAATTATTGACACACCATAATGTTTAATTTACTCAATTAAATGTGATGATCAACACAGTCGAACGCCCTGGTCAAGTCACAGAAGATTCCTAGCGCATCCTGCTAATTTTCCCAAGCGCCAACATGTATGTGTTTCATAAGCACAATCCCCCCATCTGTGTGTATGCCGAATCACGCTCATTGGCACTCGCAGCGTTGTGAGCGCACTAAAAGTCGTTTCAATTCGTGCTAGCACTGCTCTCACGACCTGAGAGTTCTCACAATGCTCAGGGAAAAAGCGCCAGCACTGTGAGCACAATTTGATTTCTTTAATTTTATTTTCAATATTTTCAATAGTAAGCGATTAGTTTCATACATTCTGAAATAGTAAGTAGGTAGATAATAATCTATTGACAATAATGACCAAATAACAGTGACGCCCTTTAGCGCACTCACAAAACGTTCCAAAACGTCGTTAGTGTCACTGTCGAATTAAATCGCGTGTTGGCACTGTTAGCACCGCGAGCAGTGTGCGATCAAAACGTAATGCAGCCTTACAGTGTGCTACTATTCAGGCGCAGTCGGAGCGAGACCGCGCGGCGTGGCTGCGAGCCCTGGACGCGGCGCCCGAGCCGCCCGCCCTGGCGCCCGCCCTAGCGCCCGCCCTAGCGCCCGCCCTGGCGCCCGCCGGCGACGACCCGCCCTGCCTGCTCGACGAGGATGGGTTCATCTTCGTCACCAAGATCATCAACACCTTGGAGGCGAGGGGCCTCGAGGAGCAAGGTCTCTTTGTACTTATCACCTATAGGACAATGCTATTTTTTAGCTAGTGCAGCTGATACCCTGTTTTCAGTCGCCTCCAGCTTGCCGGCCTATAACGTGCCTTTTCATGCCTCTTTTAAAGGCATTGGTTATGTTTCTCGTATGGTTTTAAAATAATATTACATAGTACTAATTTACGAAACTGAAAGAATTTTAGAAAAATATTGATAAATACTTGCGACTAGAGACCGGAAAACCGTTTTGACCGATAATACAAAACTCCAGTATCATTTTTAATAGTATCCAAATTCAGTAAAATTTACGGTAGCATTAGACGCAACCGATATATCAAAACTCCTAAGGGGTATCTTAAAGTTCAGGGTATAGTATTTTTTCGGATATCGATCGCACAAGTTAGCAACATTACGTGTGAAACTGTTTTAAAATACGGGTATTCTATTTAAAAATTAAGGTACCGCTATTACGGGTATTCTTTAAATTATGATATCTTTTAATTGCGGGATTTGATATCTAAATATTCGGGTACCGGTATTATCGGTAGCTAGAGGAGCTTGGTGGCACGGGAGCTCCATTGCGTAGTGGTTTTAGCGCTCTGGTTTTCTTTACGAAAAAAAGCAATTTTCGCCGTGGTTGACCCGGGTGGGTTAACCAAAAATTTGGACTTTCGAGTGAGTTTGTACGCGGTTTTGCGTCTTCAGTTATTTCTAAACCGCTCGCGTTTTATCGTAGTGCGTGCTAAGCCTAAAGCGTGGTGTGTCGTGTCAGGTCTGTACCGCGTGGCGGGCGTGTCGTCGCGCGTGTCTCGGCTGGTGTCGTCGGCGGGGGCGGGTCGCGCCCGTCGGCTGCCGTCGCCGCTGGACTCGTCGCTGGAGACGTCGACGCTCACGTCAGCGCTGAAGGCCTACCTGCGCGCGCTGCCCGACGCGCTGCTGCCCAGACACCTGCACAGGCAGTTCATAGCCGCCGCCAGTCAGTACACACACCTACCACTACTAACACGTGGACGCTGACGTCAGCGCGCTGCCCGGCCACCTGCACAGGCAGTTCATAGCCGCCGCCAGTCAGTACACACACCTACCACTACTAACACGTGGACGCTGACGTCAGCGCGCTGCCCGGCCACCTGCACAGGCAGTTCATAGCCGCCGCCAGTCAGTACACACACCTACCACTACTAACACGTGGACGCTGACGTCAGCGCGCTGCCCGGCCACCTGCACAGGCAGTTCATAGCCGCCGCCAGTCAGTACACACACCTACCACTACTAACACGTGGACGCTGACGTCAGCGCGCTGCCCGGCCACCTGCACAGGCAGTTCATAGCCGCCGCCAGTCAGTACACACACCTACCACTACTAACACGTGGACGCTGACGTCAGCGCGCTGCCCGGCCACCTGCACAGGCAGTTCATAGCCGCCGCCAGTCAGTACACACACCTACCACTACTAACACGTGGACGCTGACGTCAGCGCGCTGCCCGGCCACCTGCACAGGCAGTTCATAGCCGCCGCCAGTCAGTACACACACCTACCACTACTAACACGTGGACGCTGACGTCAGCGCGCTGCCCGGCCACCTGCACAGGCAGTTCATAGCCGCCGCCAGTCAGTACACACACCTACCACTACTAACACGTGGACGCTGACGTCAGCGCGCTGCCCGGCCACCTGCACAGGCAGTTCATAGCCGCCGCCAGTCAGTACACACACCTACCACTACTAACACGTGGACGCTGACGTCAGCGCGCTGCCCAGGCACATAAAAACGCTCCAGTCGACAATATTGGAAACGAACATATCGATCCTAACAAAGTTTGCCATGCATAAGCAAGTCAGGGCAGTCTAAAATGTTGTCAGAAGATTTTTTAGAGGTCTAATAATAAAGAAATTATTGGCGATATTCGGTTTGTATGAAATGCTCAACAATAAGACTGTTTCACGAAAAATCCTCTGATAACTATTTAGAGTAACCTACCTTGCAAGCATATAAAGTTTCATTGAAATCGGTTTGTTCGTTTTTAATATATTCGACTTGAAAGTGCGCATGTAAAGCCGCGCGACGTAAATGCTCTTAATATAAATACATGACTTTGTTTCCTATGCCAAATATAATTTTAAAAGCTACACTCGTATATTACTGACAAATTAATTGACGGCCGGCTGGCCGAGTTGTCTGCACCCCTTGCTATACAGGCTGCTCGGTCAAGAAGTCCCAGGTTCGAACCCCGGTAAGAGCAAATGTTTGTATGAGTACGAGCATTTGTTTACGAGTCATGAATGTTTATATGTTTATTTAGTATATTTTTGATGTTTATATACATAATTATCATTATTTCTCCGTTGTGTAGTATCTATAACAGAAACTCTTAATGATCCTTACTTTGGGCTAGATAATAGGTGTGAGTGTATGAATATTAAGTTATTATATTTTATCATCACGAGTTTAAGTAATCTCCATATATGTATTTCTTTACAAACGAAATAATTCATATCCGGCCAGGTGTTTGTACACTATCCTAAAAATTAGATGAATCCTGGAAAAATACTAATTATTAGTTTTCATGTACAATTCAGTTGTACAACATTTAAAATGATTGATCAATTTCACCATTATTCAATATGGCAATATAGCAGGCGACATAGAAGGCAACTAAACGTCACTCGACTGACCTATGCGCCATGATGAATAATGACATGTGTTCCAATTTTTTATTCTATAAAAACTGTTATTTTGTACCACGAAACAAAGAAAATAGACAATTGAACACTGTTTTACATATTTTTCCCTAGTTTTTAGTACAGTGTACATTATAGACTTGGCCAGGTCTCCATACATTTTTAAAACTCTACCTTTACTTAATCAAATGCCTCTATTAGTTTAAATTAATTACACTGTTAACTATTTTATGGTTGATTTCAATGATTTTATACTTATGAATTGTAATTTTGCCTATCCACTACGATAATGGGCCTAATTCTGGGAACACACTTTAATTCTAAATTTAAGTACAGTATATCTCATTCTCGCAATAAGTAATAGGAAAAAGATAGCAAGAAACTGTTTAGAGCTGTCACTTAAATTTAGATAGATTTCATAGAAACCATAGACAATTTTACACGGCATGTACGGAGGTGCCTCCTAAACACTGCATTTTAGCACGTTCAATAAGGTCGAAAATTGAACGCACGTTTCTAAATGTCAATTAATATGACTGCCATCCTTTTCTTTTTCATTTTGAGAGAAAGAAATAGACTGAACTTAAATTTAAACTTAGCATGTGTTCGCCAGAATTAGGGCCAATGTTTCCAAATGAGGGCCTCGTACGAGTCCCGCAATGATAATGGCAGTGTGTGGTGCGCAGAGTGCGAGAGTCGAGCGGAGCGGGCGGCGGGCGTGCGAGCGTTGGTGGCCGCCCTGCCGCCAGACCACCGCCGGATGCTGCGGCTAGTGGTGGGGCACCTGCGACAGTGAGTACTGACTACCCCCCCAGTGGGGCACCCGCGACAGTGTCGAGCGGGGCGGGCGGCGGGCGTGCGAGCGTTGGTGGCCGCCCTGCCGCCAGACCACCGCCGGATGCTGCGGCTAGTGGTGGGGCACCTGCGACAGTGAGTACTGACTACCCCCCCAGTGGGGCACCCGCGACAGTGTCGAGCGGGGCGGGCGGCGGGCGTGCGAGCGTTGGTGGCCGCCCTGCCGCCAGACCACCGCCGGATGCTGCGGCTAGTGGTGGGGCACCTGCGACAGTGAGTACTGACTACCCCCCCAGTGGGGCACCCGCGACAGTGTCGAGCGGGGCGGGCGGCGGGCGTGCGAGCGTTGGTGGCCGCCCTGCCGCCAGACCACCGCCGGATGCTGCGGCTAGTGGTGGGGCACCTGCGACAGTGAGTACTGACTACCCCCCCAGTGGGGCACCCGCGACAGTGTCGAGCGGGGCGGGCGGCGGGCGTGCGAGCGTTGGTGGCCGCCCTGCCGCCAGACCACCGCCGGATGCTGCGGCTAGTGGTGGGGCACCTGCGACAGTGAGTACTGACTACCCCCCCAGTGGGGCACCCGCGACAGTGTCGAGCGGGGCGGGCGGCGGGCGTGCGAGCGTTGGTGGCCGCCCTGCCGCCAGACCACCGCCGGATGCTGCGGCTAGTGGTGGGGCACCTGCGACAGTGAGTACTGACTACCCCCCCAGTGGGGCACCCGCGACAGTGGAGGCGGAGGGCGGAGCACGGAGGGAACCAATTATACCTGCGGACAACTATCACTTAAATTATTATAAATATCGTTCATTAACTATAAAGTTACAAAAATAAAGTAGTTAATTAAAGTTACTTTATTACCATAAATGCAACATAAATACTTTTCATAAGTATATTGATTCCACACTATACAATTAAATTCAATAATCATCATAGTACGATTCGTAAATCTTTTGGAATTGCAAAGTTTATGTCTATCACAAGGAGGCTGTTTTGACAACGCCATCTAGACAAATTTTTCTATGACGGTTCGCAGATATAGCACAGCTTTGGATAAAGACGTACCTACCTACCTAAGAGTACAGCTTTCAATTCGCCACCTAATTTATAGGAGCCAAATAATATTTTCAACGCGAGAGGGCGTTGCTATAAATCCCGAGTGAAGCACAGTATCCTACAGTAGAATCCTGGGCGCCTCTTATTTTTTTTTCTCATCGACTGGAAGACAGGCAAAATGTATCACTCAGTCGCTCAATTATTTTTACATCCTAGAATCGCCCTCGCCGTATACAATCTACCGTTTACCTCGGGCGACTAATATTAAGTCCCTCGCTACGCTCAGGTTCAAACCGCACAATTTTCTAATTGACAATGCAGTATGTGTTTTTCCACTTCTCCACCAGGTAAAGAGTGCTTTTGCAGCTTGAAGCTCGCAGTAAACTTGCATTTTGCTCACATGTGAGCATTTTATCAAATTTACTAGAATTGGCAATATAGGCCTGCGCAGCTCAGAAAAATCTTAACAGTATTCAAAATTCTTAATAAACGTTACTTTCGACTTTTAATAATATTAAATAGTATCATATCTTTGCTCACTTGTTCAACAAATAACTATTCTTACAATGTAGTGTTGCGTATTATACGCACGCAATGAGTAGGAGCGAGCGTTATATGTGTGGTTGTCTGCGCAGCGTGGCGGCCAAGAGTGACAAGAACCTGATGACGCGGTCCAACCTGGCCGTGTGCTTCGGGCCCACGCTGCTGCGGGCCGAGCGAGAGACCGTCGCCTCCATCCTCGAGCTCAAGTTCTACAACGTCATCGTCGAGACGCTGCTCGACCCGCACTGCGACGTGCTCGACGCCGAGCCCCCCCCGGGCCCCCCCGCCCACAACGGGCTCAGGTACTGCCCTAGCTCGAGGTCTACCACGTCATCGTGCAGACGCTGCTCGACCCGCACTGCGACGTGCTCGACGCCGAGCCCCCCCCGGGCCCCCCCGCCCACAACGGGCTCAGGTACTGCCCTAGCTCGAGGTCTACCACGTCATCGTGCAGACGCTGCTCGACCCGCACTGCGACGTGCTCGACGCCGAGCCCCCCCCGGGCCCCCCCGCCCACAACGGGCTCAGGTACTGCCCTAGCTCGAGGTCTACCACGTCATCGTGCAGACGCTGCTCGACCCGCACTGCGACGTGCTCGACGCCGAGCCCCCCCCGGGCCCCCCCGCCCACAACGGGCTCAGGTACTGCCCTAGCTCGAGGTCTACCACGTCATCGTGCAGACGCTGCTCGACCCGCACTGCGACGTGCTCGACGGGCTCAGGTACTGCCCTAGCTCAAGGTCTACCACGTCATCGTGCAGACGCTGCTCGACCCACCCTGCAACGTGCTCGACGCCGAGCCTCGAAAAGAGCGAAGAGCCGAGCGACAATTGTCAAAAACCTAGGTGTTATTTTTGACCAGTGTTTGTCATGGCGTCCTCAAGTTGAGGCTGTCGGGAAGGTGTTTGCTGCATATGGTTCGGCCAATCAGTACAAAAATTGCCCTGGCTCAGTCACTCATGCTCTCCATAATCGACTATGCTGACGTCTGTTATGCCGACTTTTCGGAGGAATTTCTCGATAAGCTTGTCTCTGCTGAATGTTTGTCATTCTCAGGTTCATTTTTGGTTTGAGGAAATATGATAATTTATCGAAGTTTCGGTCACAACTTAATTGGCTTTCGATTCGCCGGCTTAGGGACTTACACGTTTTAACTCGTCTTTACAATGTTCTATTCCTTCCTGCCTCTCCAAAAATTGTTTTTCACTTCGTTCCTCTTTTTTAGTTCGTCCCTTGCGTTCTTGTATCAATCTTACTTTGGATATTCCTACTCACTCTACTGATTTCCTCTCCTATTCCGTTTCCGTGCATGCTGTTCGGTTTCGGAACTCTCTGTCACACATTGGACACATTCGATTATTTTAAGCATCAAGTCAAAAGTCATTTCTTACCTTTATCTTATTAGCTGTGTATTTTATTTCGCTTGTATTGTATTTTATTTATTCCTTGCACCCTTTCTGTATTCTCCTTCTTCGTAATAATATCACCTTAGAAGCTGGAAAAAAAATCTTTTTAGCGATAAGTTCGCCCAATTTTACTGCTTTGTGATTATTACTTTGTATTGTTTAATTTTTCTCTTGTGTGCAATAAAGAATATTTATTTATTTATTATTTACATCTACTCTGGCAGCCAAACAGTGCTTAAAGTTATAAGTGCAAATACAAGCATTCAAAACTAGTAAAAGACTGTGTAGGAAAAATTAAATACACTCTGAGATGGGTGCCTGGTCGCTCTGGTGTCATAGACAACGAAAAGTCCAACAAATCAGCTAGACGTCGGGCTCAGGGCCAACAAACTGGACCACAACTTTTCTGATTTATCCCAAACACCCAGGCCATGCACTTTCTCAAAGCAAACTCATACAGGAGTCCTCCGAACAATAGGTAAGAACGCCAGGCTTATTACACCCAAAGTCATCCTGATACATGGCTGCCATGGTGAACGAAACGAACTGAATGAAAAGCTGATAAAGTTCAGCAGGAGTAACATAAGTGGTATGTTTAGAGCTTTGACAGGCGATGCAAACTAAATAGAAATTTACAAATTTATTCTACATAAAAATAAGTATTCGTATGTTTCTAGATTCTTGTACACGAGCGTGAAACCCCAATGCAATTGTGGACCTCATATTCAAAAATGAAGCCTTCATGCGTTTAAATATAATTTGGATTGATAATGTGTCTCATATTAAGATCCTTGAGGTTGCAAAAATTCTACAATTTATGGAAAGTGCCTAATTCAAGAAGAGAAGGTGACAAGTCGGGGCAAGTCACAATAGATCTTTCAGGTCGCAGTAACAAATCAGTCTAAACAAGCCTGATAAGCCTTTAACACAAAATTAAATATGCTTCGGCTTATGCTGAGTGGATTCCTTTTCAGTGACATATTTATATTGTTTTTTGTTCTAATATGTTGTATTTGGCTTCTGCAGCATGATTCACAAACAAATATTTTCGACATCGAGCTTGACGCCTGACAAAGACGACGAGTTGCCATTGTTTTTGACGTTTGCGCACTGCGCTGCGCGGAAGCGTATTCACTAATCTCTACGTCGGTCTCATGGCTGTTTATGATTGTCTCTTTTTTGGTTATACGACATGAAGTACAATCGATATTTTTCGATTTCGTTTTTGTTGTGTTAAAATTGTATCGCAATGACTTCATACAATATTTGATTGATTCTGACATAAAGGTAATAAAAATCAACAACTTTTTAGTTCCGACTCATGCCGTGCTCGTCGTCGGAACGCTGGTGTCGCCAACAGTTGTCAAACAGACGCCAAAAGGTATGACAGCGCTGCCGACAGCCACGAAACCATGGCTGCTGACTTAGAGAATCGCAAAGCTGTAATCATAATTATGTGTTACAGAATAAATAATTTCATTATATTTCAAATATAATAATGGTTTATTTCATGAAATTAAAAGCAAAATTAACAAATCAACCAAATACTAATACCAAGTATCTAATAACAGTATAAAGTTTTATTTGGCAAGATCTGCTCAATATAAACAAATAAGAAACTAGGAGGAACAGCCCAGACAATAGTCATTGTGTGCCCAAACTAGAATTCTATAAAAATTTTGAAAAATGAACATTCAATGAGAGTTGATATTGTGAAAAACGAGTTAAAATATTGGGGAAAAAGAAGTTAAAAAAAACCGTGTTTCCATTAGTTGTGAGGAATACTTCTTTATAAATAAATTTCGTGCAATGTTCATAGTAGTACTAGTTTAACTTCCCTGACAGAGTCTATACCGTCAGATCTAGATATTATTTAAAACAAAACAATTCATTTTAAGCCCATAATTTCTAAAAGCTGATGATTACAAATATGAGCTGTTATGATGTTATAAGAAATACAAATAAAGAAAAAGCTGAAAAAATTAAATGCTCCAGGCGGGAATCGATCCCACGTCTTCTGAGGTCCGGCCAGACGCGATAAGCGCTACGCCGCGCCGGAGCACTAGGTGTTACAACCAATTTATTAACCGCTTTTTACTTTTAACGTCAAGTAAAGCAACGTCTATCTCACCACTAATGAATAATACTTTTTCAAGCATTTTAAACCGGACACTTCAGCCTGTTTTAAACAGGATAAAATGTCTAACATTTATGATTACAATTTTCCTAAACATTGCTTAATAGTTAAACTGCGTTTATGATTAACGCTGTTAATTTTTAGTAAAATTTACCATTGATTATGGAATCCATAATCAATATGGATAAGATATTTCATTTTCTCGTAATCGTAGTGAAAAGTACACACGGCGCTAAAATAAAAACCCATTAAAGCACCGTTTCAATTTAATCATACACTAACATCGAAAGTTCGGCCTAAAGAAAAACACCTTCTGCCTTTATGTAATGCGTTAGTTTTATTTAAAATTTTAAACCCCTCCCTCACCTTTTGTATACAAATTACAAAATTCAATTTTTTTTTGACATAAATAATGATTAGTAATTAAAATATAATAAAACTAGAAAAATCTCACGTCCTGAGGCAGGAATCGAACCCGAATCGAAATAGATTATTTCGACATTGTAGGGTGGACGTTAGCTCATAAACGCAAATACAGATAGACTAGAAGAATTTCACAGGGATATCCCAAGTCCTGGGTGGCTCAGTGGTCAGAGCAGTCGCTCGGATTGCGAAAAGTCGCGGGTTCGATTCCTGCCTCAGGACGTGAAATTTTTCTAGTTTTATTATA
Source organism: Nymphula nitidulata (assembly GCA_947347705.1). Classification (NCBI taxonomy): domain Eukaryota; kingdom Metazoa; phylum Arthropoda; class Insecta; order Lepidoptera; family Crambidae; genus Nymphula; species Nymphula nitidulata. The sequence continues at coordinate 18,522,296 of OX374636.1, forward strand.
TTTTAATTACTAAGTAATTTTTCAAACATTTATAATGTTAAAATCAAAAATAAAGAATAAAAATTCTATTAATTTTCTCTTTTCTACCTAGATTAATGGTAATCAAATGAGTGTTTACTGTTCTGTTTAGTTAGTTTAGTTATAATTGTAATTAAAATATATTATACAAAATTTAATTGTAGTAATGTTACATTTTCTATGTTACAAATTTAAATGGGATCTATCGAAGCATTAACTTCGTATGATCGCTCAAAAATATGATGGTAAGCGGTTACCGTATAACCTAATGAAACGAAAGTTCTTCTAGACTATAAGAAGTCCGCTACAAACATTAATAGCGCGATGTAAAAACGAGCAGCGCCATCTGTTGAGGATGTTTATGAAATGCTCTACAACGCCGCGGGCCGTTCGTTCATGTGCGTTGCGATGAAATGATTTTAGTTTGATTGAAAATTATAAATTAATTATTTTCTTTCGTTATTTAGCGCCATTGAATTACATTTTATTGTTTTTAGGTTTCCCCCGCCATAATAGCAAAACTACGCTTATTATAAAGAGAAACCCGTACTTCTCTGTCGAATTTTTTTCTTGAAGAAACGAAAATAAATAGATTTTCAGCACTTTCCAAAATTAAGACTTAAATCGGTTTTCATGAAAAAAATCGTATTTAAGGTTTATAGACGTAATAAACTCACTTATAAATTATTAAACGTTGTATTTTTAACGAATCTTACTTTATACGGTCGAATTACGGTATAAGTTTACATTTGCTATTGCCAATTTGCTATGTCTTATGTGCTATCGACAGTCGACTGTAAGGTGTTATAAAATTCATATTAGAAAAAGTACATACTGACTAGATTATCAATAATTGGACGTATTGGAAATAAATTAAAATCATTCTGATTTATTATTTTTGATAAGTCCCGGTTAAGTCGCGTAATACTCACGGCTCATCTGATTGATGCGTACGCATGGCTCAGTTACGGAATTTCCCTGTGGGGTATTAGTACCGATTTATATTCCCTCTTTACCCTACAAAAAAAACTAATAAGAATAATAGCAAACATAGAACAGACCGATAGCTGTAAACCCTTTTTTCAAAAATATCAAATACTTACTCTGCCATGCATTTACATCTTCGAAGTAAGTAAATTTGTTCGAAAACATCCGGAATTTTACACAAAAAGATCAGAAAACTCCACAACATACCACCTACGCCATAAAAACAAACTAAATTTACCAACCTCTCGAATGACTCTGAGCTCAAATAGCCCTTTAGTAATGTCAATATAAATATTTAATAAATTGCCTAAAAATATAAAGGAAGAAGTTAAAGATAAACAATTTGTAAAACTTATAAAAAAACTGTTAGTTACAAAATCATATTACACATTAAATGAATATTTAAATGAAAAATTATGAACCCCTACTACTTATCACACTTAATAGATAAATAGTATGAATACTATTACAAACAATATACCTAAATTTAAATTATATATAAATTCATCCTCCCTCTTAACTTGCCGTGCCCGACAGGGTCCAAAATGATCTGTAAAATTTCATTTCCAACACCATGTATAACATTTTGGAGTGCAATAAATGATTATGATTATGATTATGATTAAAATGTTTTTTTTTTCTGCGCAGTGTTTGATGTAAAGTATTTATTACATACTAGCTTTTGCCCGCCCCTCCGCCCGCGTAGATGTCGGTTATCGCGCCATATACTTAGAGCATCCTGTCCTTCCCTTGGTCTTAAACTATGTCCATACCAAATTTAAAAAATCTGTTAAGTAGTTTCAGACATTACTTCCTACAAAGAAACTCACAAACCAACAAACTTTTCCACTTTATAATTTTATCTATTATAGATTATATTTGATAATTTGCACGTCTAATATCGTTAAGGAATGTGTTGAAATATAATAATTATGTAACGTTTCGGAAACGTATAGCAGGAGCTGTAGGAGTCCTGGGAGTTGAATAAAACACAATCCGAGGTAAATAACATTTCGATGCAGATTAAACCTTTATAAAATTCCTTGTGCGACGAGCGCTGGCCAACAACGGTAAGTAAATTCGCCAGAACTTATCGAGCAAGTGTTGTATTGGGAACTGGAGGACTTTCCCACTTTGCTGTTAATACACGCTTTCTGTACATTTCGAACAGGCGGGCAGCCATCGGACAAACGTCTTTAGGCTACGTAATCAAATACGCAGTGATAAGCCACGTCACCATTAATAAAACTACTAACACAGCCTATTCGAAACTGGTATTGTTACATAATGTCTGTGGCGAGGACGATTTTCCGGTTGTAAATATATAAAAGCATCCTTATTTATATTATATTTGTGAAATTACTTTGAATTTTTACATTTAATTAGTATTAGCGTACACACACACACACACACACACACAACACTCAACACTCACTCACAATTACACTGTATTCATGGTCTCATAATCATAAGCTAACTAAGTTTCTTCTCTTGTAAGTGTATACCTGCCAACTGTTGTTTTTCTTTATAATTATTATGTATTTATATTTTTAATTTTTATATGTGATATTATTCAACTATCTACCATAAAAACTACCATTGTTATAAGCATAATGTGTTTCTATAATTGGCTCATGTCTAGGTAATACTAATTTGTATTATATGTATAAAAATGCTGTTGAAACATTGTTTAATAAATAAATAAATAAATTAGATAAATGTGCAACATAGAGAGACAAATAAACTGCAGTAAACCCAAGATATTTATATCTATATCTTAAAATGCGAACCCGCATCTTTTCGCAATACTGGGGTCTTCCCTAACCACTGAGCTGCCGAGAAGTTGAGATAACTCAATGAATTTATTGTAGTCTAAATATATTTACGTTAGCAGTTTAACTTATGACATGTTCGCACAGTTCTGGCGGCTGAAATCCACCTGACCACCTGACCACCTGACCAGCCGGTTGTCAAAGTATGGTCATTTGATAATTATAGTCTTTTATGGTCTCAAATATACATTCTTATATTTTATACCTAAGTGATGTGACTTATCAATTTTTTTAAACGCTTTATTACCATAGTTGTAAAGGTTGATTTGAATTTAAATAGAATTTTGAAAAAATAGTTTGTTTACATTTGCTCACACTAAATGTAAATTATGTGTGTTTATAGCATTCAATAATTATTGCACGCTCTCAAAAAGGCGTAGATCGCCCGTGGAGTGGCAAATAATGAGTGGTCGGAGGAACGGGCGTCGCGCAGGTAGCCGCGGACAGCTGTGCCGTTGTGCTACCTACGTCACAATGGAGGCTGTACATCATACACAAATAAACATAACCGTCGTACACAAACGAGTGGCTGGTAATCGCTGGCCCGTGGCTACGTTCCTTTTTGTCTAAAGCCTTTTTTCCTTCGTGTGGTAAAACAACAAAAGATATGCATATCAATGTTAGGTTTTTCATGTATTGAGTATTGTAGATTTCCATTGACGATGGACGCGGTCAAAGAAAATTGAAGACGTGCTATTTTGCGGAAAAAAGTTAATTATTTCACTACAACTATGAGCAAATGTCTCTATAAAGAGCTAAACATTCTGCTTAGCATAATGTTGCGAGACTTCGTCCGAAAAACTTGTCAAACTGAGAACCTCGTCCTTTTATAGGCGGTAGAAAGGGCTATTATGTTAAAAACATTTTATACTATCCAAGTATGAAGGCTTTTTCCTACGATCCTATCGTTTCACTAAAAAGTCATAGGAAAGCAAAAATCCGCAATTTCGCATACGTAGATGACTTTCTCAATCTATTTATTTTGATTTACAAACGAAACTACCCAATCAATTTTTTTGAAATCTATGGGACCAAATGGCAACTATTCCGCATCGAACAAAAAAAGAATTACGTAAATCGGTTTAGAAATCTTGGCGTAATTGGTGTACGAACCTCCTCGTTTTTGAAGTCGGCTAAAAATGAATCACATACATGTATGTCCGCGCTTAACTTCCAAACAACTGCCCCAAATTGGATATTTTTTTTATTGTGTTTGTTATTGTCAGGACAAGGTTTGTAAACAAGAGAAGACCTTAGTACTCCGTGCAGGGCGGCAAGCCCCTCTTAGTTTAGACGAGGTGATAGGCGAGAGAGTAAAAAAGAGTGCGGGGATTCCTTAGTGGTCATAATAATTGAACGCTCTCGCTAGGTTTTCGATGCATGTAACTAATAAAACGAATTTTGAATTTTTATGTAAGTAAGTAACTATAAATAGCACAGAAAAATAACTGCGTCCCGAAATATCAGGTAAACATAATAATTAATAATATATGTAATTATTAAACGAGGTTAACACAAACTTTTTGGATACGCCACGTCACACGATTTACACAACAAGTACGAACTTAATTTAAACGTCATTGACTTTATTATCTTGCTAAGCCCAGATTCCCAATTCCAGAGACAATTGGTTTTTTAATTCATAGGGAAATATGCATGAAGCATGATACTGGTGTAATACATTAAAATTAAAAAAAAATCGTAAAATTACATTGCTAATAGTGCAAACAAAATTGATTTTAGCCATTTGAATAAGAAATTGCAGTATTCCTGTTTCTAAAATAACTTTTTATAAGCAAAAATTATGGCAGGCCCGTATTGTGAGTTAGACTGTGACGTCAAAGTCTATATCGGTTCTCTTTGTCTAACACGCATCTATATGTGGCTGTAAATCAGGAATATATCAATATTTTTCTAAAATTCTTTCAGTTTTATAAATTATTACTGTGTAGTGTAGTATTAATTTTTAAAACTTTAAAAAAATGAAGCATTTTCAATCCGTATTATCATGTGTTCTTGTCAAATTAAATTTAGATTTGCGTGTACGGCGAGGTTTCCGCAATCAGATCAATTACTTTCATAAAATTCTAGTCCTGGGAGGAGTTCAAGTATCAGCCTCCATTCATTTTCGAAATATCTCGTTTGACACTAAAATTCTTTATTATTTTCTTACATCTACTAAGAATATTGTATGTACTGGTATAAGCTCGTACCGGCGAGTGTCTCCCCGCGAGCGCGCCAGGTGCGCGTGCGCTATCTGCGGCGCCAGGTGTTCCGCGCGCTGAGCTAACCTCGCCCTTATGGCTTGCGTAATAAAGTACACCACAGTCACCAGCATGCACCCTGCAGATGTTTCCCTGTAAGTCTTCTTTCGAACGAGATTCCGATTAAACTGCATTTATAAAGACGGCCTTTTTTTCTAGAAGCTCTTTGTGAAATTCTTCGGCATTTAAACTTTCAAACTGTACGGCTTATAACAAAAATGTACGAAAAAAACCTACGAATGATTTTACCAACAAATGTTATTGTTAATAAACGCTTGAGCCGGTCAATCTTTGTTGAGGTGTCAGTTCACTTGATCCTATTTAGGTATAAAGGAAAAAAATACGTATTATTTACATACTTTAAATTTATGATTCAATTAACGTTGCTACAGCAGTTAGAAACTATTATTATCGAAAATTGTACAGTAGTTTTAAAAATACATAATATAGGCAATACATTGATGATGGGATTCCATAAAACTCATCAATAGTAAATTTAGGTGTTGATTGACAATCTTTAATTAAAATGGTCTCTAAATTTTATTCTGAACACCATAGTTTTGGTTCCCGCCTCAAGTTATAATAGATTTTTCTGTACTGTGTAGTTCATTGGTTTTTGAAAATAATTTTATGTAATGTGTTTTAGTTCTCTAGTTAATTTGTTGTTATGTAAATACGATTAATTTAGAATTTAACTCGAATTACCTCTCTTAATATTTGTTACGCCCGTCAGGGCACACAATTTAATGATTTGTTTAGCTTTAAGCCTTTTTAACACCTGTATGACATTGTGGAATGCAAATAAATAAATAAACTATCCATTTCTTAATAACTATGGACGTGCACTTAAGCCCGAGCAACATTATACAGAAAACAGCAAATTTGTGACACAAAGACTAGTTATTATTGCTATAATTTGAAACCATAGTTATGTATCAAGGGAAAGGTAGTGCTCCTTGAGGCAACCACTAAATGAGGAGACAGTGTGGAAGCCTCGAGGGTCGGTTAGGTTTCAGGTTGGTAGCTAGGTAGGTCAGGCGGTTCTTTCGTCAATTCAATTATTTATGCGTTGTTTATTTCAAGGAAATTTCCATAGACACTTATACCGTTGTCCGTTCGTTTCTCCTTTATCTAGTATCCATAAAACAAGCTCTTAATGATGCTTACTTTGGGCTGGATGACAGGAGTATGAATATTATTATTATCATACAAGGTGTTGGGTAGGTACCCATGTTGACATAGCTATAGCAAATAATATTTGAAATTTCCCAAATTATTTATGTGAAGAAATTTTAAATATATTTTAAAATTTTTAATTTTTGTTAACACTGTAGTATTATATGACTATGTTAAAATGATTAGGTGCCCGCTTGGTGAGTACCAAACACCCTGTATATTTTAAATTAACAGTATTAAAAAATATGTACCTAAAACATTAACTTACTGTAGTGGGACATATAAAAAGACTTAAGTACGTCCCCCTGCTGGACACAAACCTTCTTACACATAATAATATGGAGTTTGAGAGTTTTAAGATGATATAATGCCACTGGACGTTAAAGGATTAAGTAATTTAGATGGCATGATATCATGTCATAGGCAATTAAAATATTATTGTCTGTATGTTGAGTATTAAAGAGTAACAAACAATGAAGTAATTAATTTTTATTGTGCAAACAAACAGTTGTATTACAAATATCTTATTTATATAGAAACAGTTCTAGTTTTTCAAGCTCCGAGTGCTGATACCTGATAAGCTTTAATGATATTCATTTATTCACAAATCATGTGAATAAATGAATTATTTCTGTCAATTGTCGTGAACTCATTGAAGACACACCTATATATTTGTGTGCATTGAGCAGTATCCGTACACTACATCCGACGTGTTGTCCGCACACGTGGCCCTCTGTACCTGCACGTGCGCCGCGACACTCGACCCCTTCATCTTGCTCCGTTTCCGAAATGGTTGTAGTTTTGTTTCCCCTGCGCGGGACTGACAAACATAGCCACTTAGATAAGGATACGTCAGAAAGTGATAAACAAATGCATCAAGAACACCATCGCGTAGTATCTCCTAGTAATATGTAGAATGAAGTTTTTATAAATGTTATGATCGCAATTATAGAAAAACCCCGTAATCTTCGAAATCAAGCATCCCGTGTAGCTATTGAAAAGCGCGCCCTCCGATGATAGTAAAGGAATGACAAAAAAACGCCCCAAGTCCCGAGACGGCATCGGCCGCGCACCGGGCGCACGACCCGAGATGCCTCCCGCGTGTCCGACAGCTGCTCGAGCAAAAACTTCACAAAAAAAGTATTCGCGAAGCCTCTCGTGCGCTCATTACGACCCCCGCCCCCTCACCTTCCCTCCGCCCCGCTGCCTCGCATCAAAATCCATCAGCCCGGCAGACAGGTTTGGACGAAGCAGCCGGACAATGCCGCACTTATTAGGTCAACCCTCGCGCACAGGCTCGACGATTTCTTTAAGTTTACCTACCTATTAAATCTTTCCTCATTACTGAAGATCTACTGTGTTAAATAATAATACTATTACCCAAAACATAGTTGTTCCGGTTAATGCGTAATGTATTTCCTGGGAATCCACTTAAAACAGAGATCTTTCTGTATGATTTTTTTTTTTCAATAATAGTGTTGCCAATGTGCATAAGTTACGTAACCCACGGATAGATATCACTAATAATAATAACAGGGGTATCATTCACGCGGTATTTACCTTATTTGGACCCTCTCCTAATAATAATAGCGCCCCTAATAACCTCTGGACGCCTTACTCACCGCAGGAGCACAAGGAATACTTGCTAAAGTTGTGGTTCAGTTGTGGTTCAGTCAGCGAATTTAACATGGTTTATGGATGTCTTTTTGCCTTGAGTTTTCATCAAATGCCTTCATAAAGGGTCTGCGTGCTGTTGGTCCATGTCTTTGATGCAACTATTGAATCAATAACAAGCTTCATGCTTGGTATATTTTAATAGCAGTTTTTCTATTAGCTACTTTCCATAATTAACTAAGAGCTAACACTAAGGTTATCAAATGTATCATTTTCGATCGTCTTCAGTTAGATAATACAATGCAATGTCGACTGTATTGCTTCAGTGAATCTCCAATTCTCCATTTGAGCAAATAATGCATGTTTTACTTGATCGGGAAGGACAATGACGGTTTTAAAATCGTCTTACTCGTCTTAAGTAACAAGTGTCTGTACTAACTCTCGTGTCATGAGCCTTGAGCTGTGAGCCACGAGCTTGTGCTTGAGTTGAGCCATGAGTTGTCCGCGGAATGTGCACCTGGCGCGCGCAGCCTCTCCCGCCGCCACACTAGGATACCTTGAAAATATTCACCTTTTATAAAGAACGACAGTCATAACTATGTATTCTATACAACGAATCAAAATTAGCCAGCAGTCAACCGGATAGTGACAGGTCTAGCGTTCGGTTCTCGCCCCCAAGACATAGTTTTTCCATACAAATTGTAACATCTTCTTAATTATTTTACTACAAGTAGGTACTATAATTAAGAAAATATCGTAAAAGGTTTACGTCTTTTATACATACGAGGTGAACAAGCGGGCGCATACCCGTTAAAATAGTCATATAAATACTATGGTTAAAAAAATATAATATTATAAAATTAATTTTGAAATTTGCCATCCATTCTACAATTTAGATTTTTTTTATATCACCAATTATAGTATTCTATGACTATGTTAATATGGGTAGGTGTACGCTGTGTACCAAACATTCCGTATGAACAATAATAATATAGGGTCCTAGGGTGGGACTTACTATGCGTCTCTTTACTTTATTTAAAATTAGTTTTGCCCGCGACTTCGTCTGCGTGAATGTCGGTTATATCTCACGGGAACTAAATTTTATCGGGTTAAAAATTCCAAACCTAAATCTAAAGTTTAACATTTATAATATCACTAGTGTTTGCCCGTGGTTCCGCCCGCCTGGGTGTCGGCTATCGCGCCACAAGGTGTCTCCATGCGGAATTTCACTTAAATCGGTTCATTGGCTTGGGAGTGAAAACGTAACAGACAGATAGAATGACAAACAAACTGACGGTCCACCTGGTGGTACGTGGCTAACGTCGCCCATATATTATAGACAAATGCAAATGCAAAAAAAAACACTGATAGGACGACTCTACATATGGGCCTCCACTTACTAGTACTATGGTTAGGTTTAGCAAGATTTAGTTATATGATGGATGTGTAAATTAGCAAAGGGAGATATGCTGAGATAAGAGCAAAGGGCCGTTAGTGATACGTCATTCTGGAGGCTGTGTGGGGGCGGGGAGTAGCCTCAGCTGAATCTACTGTATGTGTGATGCGCGGGCACTGATTGCGGCACTTGGCGCGGCGGCGGCGGCAGGTGCGCGCGCATCTGCCGCCGCCGCCGCCGCCGCCGCCGCCAATCACGCCGCGCCGCGCCGTTATATAGGCCGCGGCCGACTCGCGCGACCGCATTCGCGTCGGACCAGCGCTCCTGACGCCCGGTCTGACCACCGCCGGCTTCACTGTATCAATACGAGACCGCGATGATCATCTGTCTATCGGGATTTGTTATTGCCGGGTTAGTTGTTGTGCAGCTTTCAGACAAAAATTGGAATACCCAGTGCTAAATTAAGTGTTCGCATAGATCCTTTCATGATCAATTATTTTTAATGGGCAAACATTATTTTATTTTATTACTAGTAGATAGCGCCTATCACGCCCATAGATAGCTATGACCTTTCTCAGGATTTAATGTATCATTGTGCCAAACTTCATCCAAATCGGTTCATTAGTTTCGGAGTGAAAACTTAACAGAATTATTTTCGCATTTATAATATTAGTATTGTACAACCTGTGATAGTGATTTAAAAACTTGAAATACCTTGTGCTAAATTAATGTGTTTGCATAATTTATCTAACGACCAGTCATATTGAATGAAAACCATTAATTAATTAAATTAAATTATATGTGGTGTTTTATATTATTTCACTGTTGGCCCGTTCATCAGCTGGTTGTTTGTTTTTATAATCAAAGATTGTACAATTTTGTGACGGCATCAACAAGTGATAGTTAAGTGTTATCTGGCAGCCGTTACCTGAGGACTCACAGAGACCTATCTTTGTTACAGAGCGTCGCCTACTTCCATACCGGTTTCTATGCGAAATGATAATGTAAGTACTAAATAACTATTTATTTTGTGTTCGTGTATTGTATGCTTGGTAAATCTTACACAAATAACTTCATAACATCATCATACTTTTGAGTATTCATTTTATGAACGTCAAAATGACGGGATCACTTTTTGTTTTAAACAGACTTTCAATTATTTTTTTAATACTCATTTAGCACCTTTTGATACTTTTAATAATAATTTTGGTACCTTTTTCGTCTAGACGATATTAAAGGTTCATACTGATCCCGCTATTTTGACGAATCAAGATGACGGGATCAAGCTGTTACCCACAAAACTAACAATCATTTTATCAAACCAACTGCTCTGAGATTTAAAACTCATTGTCATTGTCTGATCATTTCCTTGTATACAGGGTGTAAGATCTGTTTGTATGAAACAGTGCTGAGGGCCACAAGCACTACCACCTGCCTAAGTTTACCAGACCTTTCCCCTCACTATTACCCTTACGTGTATGATTTTTGAACTCTCTCTACTTTAGACATGTTAATTATCTATTTATTTCAAATAATTTATTAACATGCATGAATACAGTCCATAGTAGTCCTTATGTTTTCATATTTCATGGCTCTCTATACATTGAATGTCTCCTCTACAACGCGTGTGTTTGTTGTCGCAGATGATGGGCGCTAGCGTGGGCGTGGGCGTGGGCGGGGGAGTGGGCGGGGGCGGGGAGCGGGCGCGGTACTCGCCGCACCACAATCAGCTGTTGCACCACTTCGGCTGGCCGCTAGCTGCAGGTACGACTTGGATAACTTTTTTTTCTTTTTTAACCTTAACGGGATAATTCTTGGCCTTCATCTCACCTGATGGTAAGTGAAGATAAGGCCGACGATGGAAGCGAGTTACACCCGGATTCCTCAACTACAGAAGAACTGGCTATCTCACCTCTAACTGCCGGAACACAACAATGCTGTTAACATTATTGTTATGGCGGCAGACTTAGGTCAGATGGTGGAAAAACTTCACCTCTCACCAGTGTATCATCATCATCATCATCACCAGTATATATCCGTCATTGAGATGTGTGGGCACAGGCCTTCCTACATGGAGAATCACATGATGGGCCATATAACCACCACGAGAGCCCAATGCGGGGTGGTGGGCTAAAGCGGTCGCAGTAACAACTTCAAGTTTTAATTTAAATATATCGGGTATATTTTTTGGCTAAAATCTGTTGTGTTTTCACTATTAGCAGTTTCCAAATTTTTTTTTTTTTATGCATATTTCCTGGTGAAGTTTTGTAAAGCAAGTGTGACGTGCAATTCGTCGAGAATGTTATCGTGGTCATCCAACTCATCAAAGTAGAATCATGGAGAGTGTCATCATATATTTGGCGACAGACCCTCACAACAGGCATTGAAATGCAATATTTACAGAACTAAAGATAATACTTAAGATATGACTGTATGTGCATTAGTTCCCCTTGCTTTTTGTGTAATAGAGAGATATTGGGCCTGATTCTGAAGCACACTCTAATTCTAAATTTAAGCACAGTCTATCTCTTTCTCGCAATATTTCATAGAAAAAGATAGCAAGATTTGGCTTAGAGCTGTCACTTAAATTAAGATAGTTTTCAAAGAAACCATAGACAATTTTAGACGGCATGTACGGAGGTGCCTCCTAGACACTGCATTATATACGTTTAATAAGGACGAAAATTGAACGCACGTTTCTAAATGTCAAATCATATGACAGCCATCCTTTTTCGTATTCATTTTGAGAGAAAGAGATGCACTGAACTTGAATTTAGACTTAGCATGTGTTCTCCAGAATTAGGGCCACTGTTGACTTATCCTTCGAAAGTAATTTTCGATTTATTGACATGTGTGTCTGTCTGGTTGCGCAGGCGTGGGCCGCAGCAGCAGCAGCTCGGCCGAGTCGGTGTCGAGCCACAGCGCGTCGCCGCCGGTGCCGGGCGCCGCGGGCCCCCCGGGGGTGTCGGTGGCGGTGGCGGGCCCCCCGGGGGTGTCGGCGGCGGGCCCCGGGCGGGCGGGGCGCGTGCGGACGCTGTACGCGTGCCTGGGCGAGAGCGAGGGCGAGCTGTCGTTCGAGCCCAACCAGATCATCACGAACGTGGCGGCGTCGGGCGAGCCCGGCTGGCTGCGCGGGACCCTCAACGGGAAGACCGGCCTCGTGCCCGAGAACTACGTCGAGCCGCTGCCCTGACGCCGCCCACACGCCTGACACAGCCGCCTCACCCCGGCCGGGACGGCCACCTTACGTCCCACGCCGTGACGTCACCCGGACGCCCGACGCCCAACGCAGGGACGTCACCCGGACGCCCGAAGCCGTGACGTCAGCCGCCGCCCCTCGCGCCCGCCTAGTATTATCTTGTTGATTGTTTTGTACGTATTTGTATATTTTGTACATTGTAAATAAGAGTCTGTTGATATATTTCTATTTATATTATTATACTTATGTTGTGAATTTTGTACCAAATATACTATAATGTATTATTCGATATCCGCTCGTGGATTAGTAATTAAAAGATTATAATATAACTGTGTCGTTTTTTATTGCGCAATTTTACTCCAAGCAACATTTTGAGTGAGTTTGATTTTTATACAGTGTACAGGGCCCAGCAATGCAAACTTTATTTTAAGGAAAACCAACCCCATCAACATTTTTTTTTACGAGACAACAACGAATTATTACATTTATATGTTGTTCGTATCAAACGCCTACTTTATTGTAAAAATGACAAATAAAACAACAACGAATTATATATTTCTTAATCACTAATTGAAGATTACAAATTGTAAATCGATGTAATTTTAATTTATAATATCATAATTGCAAAAATAACACTGTCTTAATTTCACTCCTAAAATACTGAACCAATTTAAATAAATTATGGAAAATAGATTACAACCTAAGAAACAACATGAGCTACCACCTCGGAGGCCGCGTTGACACCACCAGACTGCGCGGTGCGAGTGCAGTCGAACGAGCAAGCTTCATCTAAGTGTACACGGATAGCGGCTTACCTTTTGACTTTGTTTCAAAATCATAATTACGCTAGGCGAGACCATTACTAGCAAAAAAGATTGAAAATGAAAATGAAAATATCTTTATTCAATTAGGCCCCCAAGAAGCACTTTCGAATCGTCAACAAAAAAACCCTTAAGTCTATTACATAAAAATAATATTAACTAACTAACAATTTCATAATGTTTGTCTCTCTGTCTTATCTGGATCTACGTAAGCTAAGAATGTTATGTCAGTCTGTCTATCGGTCTGTCTGTCGGTCCGTCTGTCCGTCAGTCAGTCTGTCTGTCTGTCCGTCAGTCAGTCTGTCTGAATTTACACCGGTTCCAAAAGTTGAACTACCGAGAAGATTCCGGCAACAAACTCGTGTAGTCACTCTTTTCAATCATTAAGTTACAATGTTTAATTACACAGTAAAAGTATTTAGCAGCGCAGTGTCGCACAGAGTATAAAAAAAGGTATATTAAAGTACCAATAAGTACCTAATGATAAGAATATTTACTGTATTTAAAGGCTGTCCGACAATGCACCATCACAATAAAGGTATTACAATACACAAAGGTCAACAATTAATATACAAAGACCTAATAAAGCTAAACATCTTTCATTAATTTTAAACACTTGTCTGAGCACGTCATTACAATAATAATTGTATTGTTTTATATATAATATCCTATAATGCCATATACCTCAAAAATCCCTCAAAAATTATACTATTGATAAATTAACACAAAATCAAGGTAAATTATTACAAAATCAAGGAAGCTTAGAGATGACCATTTCCACTAGTGGCACCTGTTCACAAGTATGACGCATGTGCCAGCCATCGCTCCGCTCAACCATATCATAGGGAACGGATTTATTCCATTAATCCCCACCGGCAAATCCCCACCAGTGGGGACTGTTAGTTTTTTTTCCAGAAATCCCCACTAGTAAAATAAACTCAGCTTAGTGGGTATTTTCGGAAAAATAAGTAAAAAATCCCAACAAGTAATAATTAACAATATAATTGTTTCAGAATCCATAAAAAAGTTTACACAGTAAATATTACAATATTTCAGTCACCGGAAATCTGGTTTATCATACATGGAATATGATGCTTCCAGAGATATCAATAAACACCTTTATACAGAAGGACAATAAGTTTTAATGCTTTTATTGCCCGTGGTATACCAGAAAGTCCACATGTTTACATCATGCTAACACGAAAGAATTATTTCTTGATCATTTAACATGTAAATTTCCAACCTGAAGTACCTGGTCACCATAACTTTGTAGGCGATGTTTAGTAAATATATTTTTAATTTATAATCCTAATATGGATATAAATAATCTGTTACCTATAATATATAACCTCTTATATACTTATGGAAGCCTGGTAGTTTATGGTGGAGTATTCTAAATGTAATACCTACCTACATTGCCCATATTCTTTCTTATGCAGCTAATAATAAATGAATAATTAGATAATAGGTCAATGGGAACTGGAATGGGAATGGCCTGATTTAGAGTAGGTACCTATAATAAAATCTACCGTGGTCCATCTAGGTGTACCACATTCAACCTTATTACTAAGCATCTCCCTGGGATATAAAAGTGTTCTATTTTAAAATATCTGGCTTCCGTTGCTTTTCTATGTAAAATTTTAATTGACTTTGATTTTTTGTTTAATAATTTAGAAACAATAAAACCTGGGGGATTGTTACTTTTTTTGCCGAAAATCCCCACTAGGATTAGTTTATTTAACTAGTGGGGATTACTGGAAAAAAAATAACAATACCCACTGGTGGGGATTTGACGGTGGGGATTAATGGAATAAATCGTAAAAAAATAAGTAAAGCTAAGCTATGCAAGCTAAATTCTTCGTTTTTAATGTCATTATTATGGCACAGATTGCTGCAAAATTGCAATGTAGCACCCAAATTAAAAAAAACTTTTTATGGGAGATAAGTGCCTATTTTTTTCCTTTTTAGTGTTTTGAAGTAAGTGTATATTTTAGTTTAACACTTTTTATTAGTGATTACTTACTAAAGTCAAGGCTTGAGGATTTTACCTCACGACGCAGAGGCCTCTTACGCAGATCAGACGTCATCGTCCAAGTACGCTATTACCGATTGCCAAAGTAAGAGTTGCGTCCGAGTACGTATCTGAGCGCGCTGGATCCCAGCATCCCAGCACACTCTGATAGTGTCAAGAATGATAATAGTTATCATTCTTGACACTATCAGAGTGTGCTGGGATTAACTAGTGTTAAAATCATAATAATTTTGATTATATTTTGAGTGCGAGAGTTGACATACGTGTTTGTTACTCAGTCACGCCAGGAGGACGCTGAAAGCCTGAAATACATTAACTTATTTATTTCATGTCGGTACGCCTATCTCATATTTACAATAATCACACTGGTCAGCACAAAACTGCATAAAAAAAATCAATAAAAAAAAATTTATTCAATCAATCCATTCAGTTTCCATCATTTCGGTTTCCAACTGATAGTGCGATGCAAAAGCATTCAACGCCATCTAGCGTAGTTTTAAGAAACTAATATTTATATGAAAACATTGAACAGTAAGAAATCATAGAATATCAGCGAGTTCAGCAGCGACAAAGATATAAAAGTTAACAGCTGAGAGTCAGTGCAAGCATATACCTACTCAATAAACGATTTTTATTTTATAAGCAGAATTGAGGTTTCTTCCGGAAAAATGGCGTGAAAAGAACCTTCTGTTTTTTTGACCCTTGCATTATCTGTGGTGAGGTGAAAAATTGTGTGTTGCGCTCGGCAGCAAAGTTATTCTGCGTCTCTTACTTGTGAAACCCTCGCGAGGCTCAGGATTCTTTATTGAAAATTTTAAATTACCCCTGGCCTCATTGACCATCTGTCTAACACCATCTCATTGATACTATTCTTATGAGCCCAAAACACGCTATAGGTATCTGCTGTAACTTTCTGAAGAATCCCACAAACTGTTTGATGATACAGGATCAGCTCAAGGTTGGCGTGTATTGGAAATACCACCGATATAATAGTATCTAAACCAACTTTCAAATCAACCGGATCTGTGAAGTTAGTAAAATCCCTATGTCAAATAGGAAATGAGCGGATGGTCATCAAACCCCTAAATTGATCTTCATAAATTATGGCTAAGAACCATTCTGATTACGTCAGTTTCCGAACAAGAAAAACTGAATTAAAATCGGTCCATTCGTTTAGGAGCCGCTAATTAACACGTCAAACTTCTAACATCCCTCTTTTTTCATCGGTGGCTAAAAATGAATTACACAGATTCACATTCAGTATATTTTTTTATCTTTCTATTATTAGCAGTATGGACTATGGGTTACAGATTCATATTTATCACCAACGCCATCTGGCCTCCTCATTCCGAACTTTCTATGAATTATGAAATATCGCTTCAGTTGTGCTGTATTTGCAAGCCATCTATCTAGTCATGGATAAAATTTGTCTAGATGGCGCTGTCGCTGTCGTAACGTTTATCGTCACCAATGATCAAAGAATCGTCACGGACAAATTCTTCAGTCCACGTAGCACAGCAAACTCCCTGGGGAGTGGATAATTTCTTTCTCTTCGTTCGAGAGAAAGAGATAAATGACATTTTGTTTAATAATAAGTGGACATGACATGAGGAGGTCGATGGTGTAACGGTTTAAGCGCTCTTGCGCTCTCTGGTTTCGATTGCGAAAACAAAACACCTTTCGTCAACCAACATTTCTAATCTTCGAGCTCCTCCTTGCTTCATCGTGCACAACTCATCAAAGCCCGATAAACCAAACACAATTAAATTTTAATTGTTATGTCGTCTGGGCATTGAAGGTGTAGCGACAAAATACAATGTAACAATTGTCTCATGTAACTACATTGTATGTAACAGGGATTGGCGAGTTAGTCTTTCCCGATCTTTTGTGGGCGCACCCCGCGTCCAATAAACGGTTCACTAAGTATCTCTGAATTTTATTTAATTACCTAATAATATAATTTGGAGACAGATAAATAGTTAATTCCCCAATAATAGGTAAAAAGGATTAAGCGGTTGGTCGCGGTTATTACTGCTACAAGTAGCTACCTATAGTTGGAGATTGGAAGTTTGCCGCTCTGACGAGAGCTTAATTCATAAAGTGGAATGTTGAGGGACCTCTCAGGGACAGCGGGGATATCATAAGGCAACGTGATTACGGCATCGCTGTAACCACTTCCCGAAATAAAATAAACAACCCATTGTCAATATTTCATATTATTTGCCATAAGATAGTTACACATATAAAAATATATACTGACAACAATAATATATTAGAAATCAACAAAGCGATCGGTTGGTATTTTACACAAATGTTGAAGCTTAGTTAAAGCGTGGCATCGATGGCGGCCCCTGATGGCTGCCGCCGCCCTGACGGAGACTGACGGCGACCGCCGCGAGCCAGCCAGCGGCGCCACCACTAGTGCTAACAGTTTTAATGCACCTTAACTAAAAATTATAAATGAAAGCCATCTCAATAACAGGCTAACTAATATATGATATAAGTATATCTAAATATTTAATAATGACGAGCCTTAGTCCATTCGATTGATCGTTGTAACAATTTTGCTCTGCTGTCTCATCAGGCCGATTAAGTCCCGTTACTATCAAATAAGTGTAACAACAAAATGACACCTTAACGCCTGGGCGATAAGGGCGATAAGGGCGCTGCGACCGCCGCGGTCGTGCACACGTGTTCAGTCGATATACCTTATTTGTTATTTAACATGTAATTACTATATTTGTTTGTGATCAGTCGTCCGAGCCGCGGCCGGTCGCGCGCCTTCTAAACAATTGTAACTTTACAATAAATTAACTGTAACCTAACTGACCAAGACGGCGTTACATTACACTGCGCTTAAACGGTAAAGCAAATTCATAATAAGATTTCACAAAGCATAGTAACTTTTTAATTAAAAAACACCAATAACAGTTAGATAGCAACTTATTTACTAAATGACATCATAATTCAACAATTATAGTTTGATAAATAAATTTATATAACATTGATGACGTAGGATAATATATTACAAACATAGCTGCTTTATTTAGATATTTTAAAAATGTTAGCACGTGTCAAGATGGCCGTCCGAGGCGTCGCGACGGCATCGGCAACGAATCAAACCTTCGGTAGGATCGCCGCCGACGCGCGCTCGGCGTCAGACGCGGCGACGGCGTCACAGACTATCATAAGAAGCATGAACAGTTCTCACCATCTATCTACAACGACTATAACTATGTTAGCTCAGCTGTGCGTGTGTGAGTGCGGCGCGGACACACGCACGGTGACGTCATCCACCGCACGCACACATCCCGCAGGCTAACGACTACATTACATTTAGTTTAGAGAAATAACAATCAAATATATGAACAAACCACCAGACCAGGACCGAAGTAATCAAAGTATGTTTGTATTAAGCGATCAAAATAAGAATAGGATCGAAGCGGCGCCTTTTGAGATATCACACACGTCAAACTATATAACTTCATTTTGGATACGTTATATATCATTTGCAAAAGGAATAATAACGACATTCATTTTATCATTACGTTTTTATTATGTTGACAATATAGATTTTTTACAATTCATAAAGAAATAAGTAAGTAAGTTGAGCGATTTTCAACGTCATTCATACCTTATATTATTATATATTCGTTTATATACAATTTCAAATATCGTTATAATATACACTTACAACTACATAATTATATAAATATGACTGTCTGTATGGTTGGTTAACAATTTGAAATCGTTAAATATTTGTTTGATATTGTTTTGTAAATTTTCCTTTTCGGAGTGAAATTATTTAATATCGGGCGCGTCCTATTCGTATGTTGATGACTTACTAGCAGCGGCCGACGAGCCTCGGGACTGCTCGTGATACACGTGACGGGGAAACCGACAATGACATACTTAGCGCGACAACAACGAGAAGCTGCGTCTCGGCTGATCGTAATGTTTTATAAAGATTTTAAAGGTACATCGGTCCGCGAGGGACGCGACGCGGCGACACGGGCGACCGCCAGCGATATTGTGATATACTTTAGCTGGTAACATTCAGCGGAGGCCGTTCGGCCGTCGTTGATCGACTCCGAACGATCGGGGAGAGCCAGTTCAGGACAGGGGGAGGCGGAACGAACGGGAGAAAGGATGGAGGAGAAATAGTATTTTACATACATACTGTGAAAAATCGATCAGATAGAAACAGGTGATAAGAAACGAATAACAGAGAGGAGAGGAGTTCCGAGAGACACGGCTGACTATTAATTTACACATTCCTAGACTTGGGGCCCCGTGGCGTCGGTCGCGTCGGTCGCGTCGGTCGCGTGGGGCGCGGCCAGCCGCTCGAGGCGCCGCGCCTCGGTCGCGCGCAGCACCTTGAGCAGCGCGTGGTACTTGTCGCGCACCGCCCGCAGCCGCGCCTCGGCCTCGTCGCCCGCCGCCCGCGCCGCGCGCCTCACCTCCGCCGCCGCCGCCTCGCGCGCCGCCAGCGCCGCCTCCAGCTCGTGCGCCCGCGCCGTCGCCGCCTCCGCCCGCGCGCGCGCCGCCTCCGCCTCCGCCTCCGCGCGCGCCGCCGCCGCCCGCAGCGCGCGCTCGGCGGCGGCGGGCGCGGCGGCGGCGGCGGGGGCGGGCGCGGGCGCGGGGGCGGCGGCTCGCACGGCCGCGGCCAGGCGCGCCTCGCGCTCGCCCAGCACGAGCAGCTCGCGGCGCAGGCGGCGCACGCAGGCGGCGCGGCGCTCGGCGAGGTGCGCGGCGCGCGCGAGGGCGTCGGCGTGGCGCGCGGCGTCGCCGGACTCGCCGCGCGTGCGCCGCAGCTCGGCGGCGTCGCGCTCGCGCCGCGCCTCGGCCTCGGCGAGCGCGGCCTCGGCCCGCTGGCGCGCGTCGCGCTCGGCCAGCAGGCGCGCCTCGAGCGCCGCCTCGCGCTCGGCGGCGCGCGCGGCTCGCGGCGCGGGCGGCGGGGCGGGGCGGGCGGCGGCGCGGGCGAGGCGCGCGCGCAGCTCGTCGGCGTCGCGCGCTCGCTCGCGCAGCGCCGCGTTCTGGAGCTCGAGCCCGCGCGCGCGCCGACATCGGCCGAGCAGCCGCCGGTTGCGCTCGGCGTGGAGCTCGCGGCGCCAGCGCTCGTACAGCAGCTGCGCGTGCGCGAGGCCGAGGCGCTCGGCGAGGTCGCCGGCGGGCGGCGCGCGGCCCGCGTACAGCTCGGCGAGGTAGGCCTCGAGCGCCGCGGCCGGCGAGCACGGCGCGGGCGCCTCGTCCTCGTCCGGCTGCCGACAACCGAGACACCGTCAGTTCCGTATCTGAGACGCCTCAGTATTCGATCTCCGCCCGGAGAACGATCTACATAGCGCAATAGAGGTTCTAAACGATTTCGATATTAAATATACAAACGGAAGAAAACAAATATATGAACTTGGGTTTACAAAAATCTATTCTCTATTAGGAAATATAGTAGACGTTACGTTAACAATAACTTCGTTAGGTCTTCGTGTAAGGCCTACAACAGTAAACTCGTAGATTTGAATTCTTTTTGGAACTCATTGCAAGAATTCAAGAGGAATCTCAAAATCTTTACTATCGTAATTTCCCTTGCAATGATTCATTTTTTAGAGTAAATTTAAGGAAACTAAACCGTCTAGATACTTGATATGATGTATGTATGTTATTGTTGAAATATATTGTATTTTGACTGTTTCTTTCTAATAAATAAATAAAGATTACGGTATGCCGTCTAAACAGGCTGTGTCTAATTTTTATTCCGTCCTTCATGGTTTGATACAATATGCATTAGATCCAATATGATGTACTTTGATTTGGTAGTGTTTGCTCGGATTCGCCACTTGAGCAGTCCTTTGTTTGTTTCATCAAGTTGCTTCTGGAATTCGTTGCTTGCCGCAATTGCATCGACGTTAACAGATAGATAGTCCACATCGTCAACGTACGTTGCGATTCCGATAGTAATTTTTTCGACGATGACTAGATTGGATATAAAAATGATTACAGTACGGAAGCAAAAACAGAGCCCTGTGGTACTCCAGCCTCCACTTTAATGGGCCTGAATCAGGCGTCAGCTTGTTTTAGCTACTTGAAAAAACTGATTGGACAGGTATGATTCAATGATAGGATATATTAATTGAATAGGGAAACCTTTCCTTTATTATTACCGGCGGTCTCTTGTACCAAACCCCGATAATCGAATGCCTACATGCACGGAAAGGAGCAAAAGAAAGAGTTAAATTATAGGTACAAGTTTTTAATAATAAACGGAGAGGTTGGGACCCGCAGGGCGCATCAGGAGAACGTAAATAGGAGAAGTGTTCCCGCAAATAGGATGGGTAGGATTCATTGAAAAGGACACAAAGTATCCTGAATTTCATACGTAATTTAATCGGGAGTCACTTGTCCATACGGAAATTCGAAACATGGTCGTACCTGCAGAGACCAAAAATAAACCTAATGCCAAGGTGTTGAAGACGCTCAAGCTTACTCAAAAGCTCTTCAGTGACATCCAGATAACAAGTATCGGCGTAATCGATTAAAGGCTGAATGAAAGTTTGAGTACGAGAGATTTTAGTTCGCAAAGATAAGGTCTTGGAAATGATTTATTTATAAATATGTAGATCAGTTTGCGCAGCCTTGAAACCCGTATATCAAGGTGTGGTTTAAACATAAGGCCTTTGTCAAGTATAATTCCAAGATATTTAAAGGAATCCGTCTCTCCAGTTTTGAAGTATTTAACAATGATCAGTGGCTGCACCTATGAGCGAGGATGTTGTAATAACGCAGAGGAGCATGTATTTAGTTTTAGAGACGCTCAGCGTTAAAACGTTACACTTCAGCCATCTGTTAACGTTGCCAAATCATAACTGAGTTACGTTAAAGGCATTTTCCCAGGTGTCACCCTGGAAGAATAGGGCAATGTCCTCGGCAAATGTAAAGATCTTGCCACCTTGCAGTTGAATTTGGCAAAGGTCATTAATCATCATCATCATCATCATTTCAGCCGAGAGCCGCCCACTGCGGGGCATAAGCCTCCCCCAGAGATCTCCAAACCGATCGGTTCTGCGCTGCCCGCATCCATCAGCTTCCCGCGACCCTAACCAGATTGCTTGCAATGTGGCCTGCCCACTGCCACTTGAGGGTCGCAATTCTTCGGGCTATGTCGGTGACCTTAGTTCTCCTGCGGATCTCATCATTTCTAATTCGATCACGCAGAGAAACCCCGAGCCCTCTCCATTGCCCTTCGGGTAACATCCAGCCTTCTTATAAGGCCCATTGTAAGCAGCCACGTCTCAGTTCCGTAAGTCATCACTGGCAACACACACGAATTAAAGACTTTCATCTTAAGACTGCGGTAGTTGGGCCTAGAATATGCTGCGAAGCTTCCCGAACGCTGCCCAACCGAGTTGGATCCGTCGAGTAACCTCTTTCCGGAAGTTGGACTTACCAAGTTGGACTATTTGTCCCAGGTAAACATATTCGTCAACTTCCAGTGTAGAGCTTCCAACCTTTACAGAAGTGGGTACAACATGGGAATTTGACATAATTTTCGTCTTGTCCATGTTCATTTTAAGACCCACTTGTTGGGAGACTGTTCAGAGGTCGTCGAGCTTTGTGCCCAAGTCTTCCAGGGTCTTAGCCATGACTACGATATCATCAGCAAAACGAAGGTGAGTCATGTACTCGCCGTTAATGTTGATGCCAAGTCCTCTCTAGTCCAAAAGCTTAAACATAGGATATGTTTAAGCTTTTGGACTAGAGAGGCTGTGAACAGTTTCGGCGAAATAACATCGTCTCACACCTCGCTGAAGTCGTATTGTAGTGTTGTGGTATGCAACACTACTTAATTGGCTACTTATACATGTGAATTATGTGTAAATAACTGTTAAACTCAATTACCTGTACAATATCTTTATTTTATCACTAGAAATGTATATTTCCATATGTTTAATTCACTGTTTCACCTTTGCACTTGTATTCTACCCATTTTTCACATCTTTTTCGATAATATTTAAGCTTGTTATTATTGTATTTTCCCAAAATTAGCGTTTATTTATTATTTTGACATTGTCATTTCTTTTGTTGACAACTGCTTTTCTTTTTTGTTTTTCTACAATTCTCTAGCATTGTCTATTCCCAAATCGTGTCTGTGGTATATAAGGAGGGCCAGATGCTAGGTAGGGCAGTCTAGTGTTCGGCACGGAAGAAGAAGGTGTGAAGAGGAAGTGGCAGCAGTCTCCGGGTCCTCGGCGGTTCCTGTGCTGCGAGCCTCGTCCGGGTACCTGCGGCGTGTCTGCCACGGGCCTCTTCTCCGTGTCCTCCGCTGCTCATCGGGCCCAACTTGCCCATCTACGGCGCGACTTTCTTGCGTGCCACTATTGCACGCCACTTTCTTGCACGCCACTGTTGCGTGCCATAGAGCGCGCCACATTCTCGCGCGCCACTATTGCACGATGTCTCAACAGAATCATAGTCCACGAACATTTTCTTGTTTATATTAATGACCTTATTATTATTTGTTTATGTTAATAACCTTAGACCTCCGTGGACTAAGGTTATTAATATAAACAAACAATAAAGTGGGACCGATTATACTGCCCTGTGGCACACCATACGTAACCCTGGCTTCATCACTTATATAATGATTAATTTTTACCCTTTGAGTCCTATTCGTTAGATAGTTCTCAAAAAGTTTAAGAGGAAGACCTCTTATTCTGCACCTTTCCAACTTACTCAACAAGTTAAGGTATAGAGACCGTGTCAAAAGCCTTCGCTAAGTCGAGGAAGAGGACAAGAGATTACCTGTTCCTATCAAGAGTGTCAACGATGGCCTGAACAAGATCTTGGACTGCTTTATTGGTGGATCTACCGCTACGGAAACCATATTGGGATGGTGAGAGATGGTTTTTAGTCTCCAGGAAATTTACAAGCCTCTTGTTCATTATACGTTCCAAGATCTTCGCTGCACTATACACTTCGGACACTAAAGTTCCGTACCACTAATATTTTTAATAATCTCCCAGAGATGTTGTTTGTTATTTTTTGCCTTGTATATTTGTTGCCTTTCATAAATTCGCTTTGCTTTTTTCAGTATAGCGTTATGAAAGTTTCTGTAACGCTTGTATGGTGGCACATCAATGCGATTACGCATGTATCGCATTGATGTGTCATTAGCAGTGATCGGAATTGGGTGAGTATATATACCTACAGTTTGTAGAACAGAGATAAAAATCGGAGAGTTCGTTAAAATAATTTTTTTACCTCACCGATAATTTACCGGAATTTTAACTACGTAAATTCAAAGATCAAATTGATTAAATAGAAGTTTCTCCTGCGTAAATATTCTTCCTTATAATTTTTTTCACATGGCTCTTCATTTTTAATAACTTAAAAAAAAAAGTTTTTATTCGACTATTTTTGATCGTTTTTTTTGTATGTTTGTTACGCGGTAAATATTAATAATAAGATGTTTAAATTCACGTAATTAATAAAAAAAATATATTGCAGGGTGTTAGCGCGAACAATGTATGTGTGCATCTATCGCGTACATCCACGCACACACGTGTTTTCATTAACATCTACGCGGTGCGGCCGCGCTCCTCACTCCTTTATAAACTATACGATTATACACATGTAACCATTTTATTTTCTATAATTAAAAAATATCAAAACGTTGGAGTCGCATCATTTTAAACACCATATCCAGTAAGTTTCACCGTCAAGACACAGGAAAGTCTACAATTTTTATCTCTGTTCTACAAACTGTAGGTAAATATACTCAGCCTATTCCGATCACTGGTCATTAGCAATTATTAGTGCCTGCGATTTAAGGGGATTAATCGACAGACCAAAGCCATCAGCCCATCTCCTAAAGTAGTTAAGGTCATCATCATCAGGATCATGTCTGATCACACAGCTCAAATATTCACTCTTGGTGTTAAGAAATCTCACCGTATACTCTCCTGGCGCATACAAAAAAGAGATTTTTCTACTGAGAATTTATCAAAATTTAAATATTACTTGAAACAGCTATCATTTTCAGATATATATGTAACGGAAGACCCCAATATTGCATATAATTATTTCTTAGAACACTTTAGCCTGCTATATAATCTTTGTTTTCCACAAAAGACAGTTACTATAAAAACAAAACAAAAAAGTGAAGTGGATATCTAAAGGCATTAGGGTATGTAGCAAAAAACAACGCCAATTGCTCTGGGAGTACAGACATAACCATACAGTTTATAACCGAAACAAATTAAAAGTTTACACTAAGAAATATAAAAGAATTATTAAACTAACTCATAAGGCACAAAATGACTATTTTATAAAAACATCTAAAAACAAAAGTAAAGCAACATGGCAAATTATAAATAGCTGTAAAAATAACCAGCCTAAGGTAAATATATCAAAAATAATAGTCAAAGAAAAGGAAATTACAAGCCCAAATGAAATTGCTAGTATTTTTAATAATTATTTCATAGATATTGCTCAACAGGGAAAAAACTTAGCATCAAAAATAGTAGAAATAAAGAACTTTACACAAACGATGTTTATGCTGCCTGCTACATCAGTTGAAGTACTGAAAATTATTAAATCATTGAAAAATACTAGCAGTGTAGGTTTTGATAACACCACAACAAAGGTTATCAAATATGTTGCTGATACTGTTGCTATACACCTTACTCATATAATTAACCTCTGCATAAGCGCTGGTATATATCCCGATAACCTAAAAATTACCGTTATAAAACCCCTGTTCAAAAAAGAGAACAGAGAATCCATTGAATCATACAGACCCATAGCATTAATTCCAATCTTTTCCAAAATTCTAGAAAGATATATTTACGATAAAATATTAATTTATTTGGATAAGTTTGACATTCTTTGTGACGAACAAATGGGATTCAGGAAAAATAAAAATATAAATAGAGCAATTTTTGACCTACTTAAAACAGTATTAAGTAATGTTGACAGTAAAATACCAATTTGTTCAATTTTTACCGACATGACCAAGGCATTCGACCGAGTTGACCATAAAATACTTTTTAACAAATTAGAATCTTACGGTATCAGAGGGAATGTGCTAAAACTCATGAAGTCTTACCTA
Source organism: Nymphula nitidulata (assembly GCA_947347705.1). Classification (NCBI taxonomy): domain Eukaryota; kingdom Metazoa; phylum Arthropoda; class Insecta; order Lepidoptera; family Crambidae; genus Nymphula; species Nymphula nitidulata. The sequence continues at coordinate 18,548,739 of OX374636.1, forward strand.
ACTAATAGAAAGCAATTTACACAAATAAACAAAATATGCCCTATTCTTAAAACAGAAATAAAATATTTTTCTGAAAGTAGAGAAGTAACTTGTGGTGTGCCACAAGGTAGCGTTTTGGGACCTTTATTATTCTTGCTTTATATAAATGATTTACCGAGCGTAATAGACCGCCAAATGATATTGTTTGCTGATGATAGCACGGTTTTAATAAAATGTAATAGCATGACCAAATATGAAAGTGACATTAATGACACATTGGAAAATATTGTAACATGGCTACATAACAATAATTTAGTAATTAATCTAACGAAAACTAAAATTATGAACTTTTATCAAAGACTTCGCATACAGAGCATTAACGTCAACTACCAGGGCATAACATTAAATGAAACCTCACAAACAAAATTTTTAGGGTTATTAATTGATAGTCAAATTACATGGAAGCCACAAGCTGAAGCAATATGCAAAAAAATGAGTAAATTTTCGTACGCACTATATGAATTACAAAAAATTGTAGGACCCAAAGCACTATTAACGGCTTACCATGGTATGGTTTCACCTACCCTAAGGTATGGTATAATATTTTGGGGAAATTGTACAGAGAGAGAAACGATTTTCAAACATCAAAAACGGTGTTTACGATCGATGTGTTCTTTAAAAATGGATGAAAGCTGTTTACATACATTTAAATCATTAAAAATATTAACAGTGCCATGTTTGTATATATTAGAGTTATCACTATTTGTCAAGAAAAATCCTGAACTGTTTGCGAAATTATCAGAGTACCGAAGAAATCAATCTCGTTGCTATCATGTTAACAAATTATCTGCAATGTCATCTAAAACAGCTTTGGTCAGTAAAAGTATACTAGGTATGGCCCCAAGAGTGTATAATAAGCTACCTAATGACATGAAATTACTTAACATTTTACAATTCAAAAAAAAATTGACTAATATTTTATTATTAAAATGTTACTACACAATCAATGAATTTTTTAATGATAACTTAATTTAATATTTTGTATAATTGACCAATTATTATGACATTTTTGCTAATTTTATTATTGCTTCTAAATTTATTTATGGACATCATTGTATTATATTGATAATTGATAAAATAAATAATGATAAATATTTGTATGCCTAACAGCAAAACATAGTGAATCTAATAAATAAGCTATAACACCTTTATGTATACCACCTATGTTTAACAAATAAATAATATTCTATTCTATTCATTCATGGCTTCTATGGCGGAGTTAATATTTACTTTGGAAATTTGTATTGTAGTATAAAACTTTATTGTAATAACAATCAACTGTTTTTGAATTGTGATAATTACTGTATTACCACAGTCTGTACAGGGTGTACCAAAAATACAAATAAAGTGAAAAGGGTGTAAATGGGTCCCTTGTGTAGAGTTTATTACCAATGTATGACAACTGTAGTATGACATTATTACATGCTGAAAAATTAATTATTTTTGATAAAATAATAAAATAATCGACACTGAAGCACAGCTCTATTCTAAGTTCATTCACCCTAACAGGCGTAATTACCTCCTACTCTTAGAAACTTTTCTACTCCTGGTAGCTAATATTTATTTGATCAAATATTAACCTAAAATAAATAACCTATAATTCCTCAATTCTAGTATTTATTTTACTAGGCTAAGTACAAAAAAGATAAATAGATATTAGATAACTTCTATTTCATACAGTCAGCCAACGGGCACGTCTAGACAGAGCAATCGTGAGGGGTACACGGGGCGAGAGGGGGGCGGTAGCGAGCCCGACATTCATACACTCACTTGGGACATGCCGGTCAGGAGTGGCACATTTTAAAAGCTTTTTTTCATAATATTGCAGGTAGGTGCCTATAGGCGACGGCAACCACTTAACACCATGTGGTCACCAGTTGCATAAAAAATATTAGCTATGCTGAGAGAGACTGCATCACATCATCTCAACTTGGCTCGTATCATTTTCATAGTTTTCGGGGGTCCCGATTTAGAATACAACATCAATTTTGAAATCTAAGATGGCGGACGCAATTTTTTTTATAAAAAATCAATATAGGTATCATTTTCGTGGTTTTCGGGGGTCCCGGTTCTGAATACAACATCAATTTTGAAATCCAAGATGGCGGACGCGATTTTTTTACAAAAAACCAATATGGGTATCATTTTCGTGGTTTTCGGGGATCACGATTCTGAATACATCATCAATTTCTAAATCCAAGACGGCGGACGCATTTTTTTTATAAAAAATCTATATGAGTATAATTTCCGTGGTTTTTGGGGGTTCCGATTCTGAATACAACCTCAAATTTGATATTCAAGATGGCTTTGGACTTTTTTATATAGAAAATCAATATTGTATCATTTTCTTGATTTTCGGGGTCCCGATTTTGATTACAGCATTTATTTTTAGATCCAAAATGGTGGATGTGACTTAATAGTACAAAATCAATATAGGTATCATTTTCGTGGTTTTTGAGAGTCCCGATTTTAAATACAACATCAATGTCCAGATCCAAGATTGCGGACGCAACTCTTTTATAAAAAGGAATATTACCCCATTTTGGAACCTAAAACAGATGTTTTGTTTGGAATCGAAACCCCCAAAAACCACGGAAATTATACTTATATTGATTTTGTACTCTAAAGTCACATCATTCAGCCCGCCATCTTGAATCTCGAAATAGGTGTTGTATTTAGAATAGGGATCCCCGAAAACCATAAAAATTATAGGGATACACCTATCATTTTTATGGTTTTCGGGAATCCCGATTTTATATAAATAAGCGCGGCCGCCATTTGGTATCTCGAAATAGATGTTGTATTCAGAATCGGGACCCCCAAAAACTACGAAAATGATACCCATATTGATTTTTCATAAAAAAAAATCGCGTCCGCCATCTTGGATCTGGAAATTGATGTTGTATTTAATCGAGACCACCGAAAACCACAACAACGATACCCATATAATAATAATAATAATAATAATAATAACAATAATAATATTTATACACTCACACCTATTATCTAGCCCAAAGTAAGCATCATTAAGAGCTTGTGTTATGGATACTAGATAACGGAGAAATAATGATAATAATATATATTATATTAATATTAGAAATATACTAAATAAACATATAAACATCCATGACTCGACAAATGTTCGTACTCATCATACAAACATTTGTTCCTACCGGGATTCGAACCCGGGACCTTTTGACCAAGTAGCCTGGGGTACAGACCACTCGGCCAAGCGGTCGTCCATATTGATTTTTTATATCATAAAATCGCGTCCGCCATCTTGGATTTTAAAATTGATGTTGTATTCAAAATCGGAACCCCCGAAAACTACGAAAATGATACACATATTGATTTTTCATAAAAAAAAATCGCGTCCGCCATCTTGGATTTCAAAATTGATGTTGTATTCAGAATCGGGACCCCCGAAAACTACAAAAATGATACCCATATTGATTTTTCATAAAAAATCACGTCCGCCATCTTGGATTTCAAAATTGATGTTGATATTCAGAATCAGGACCCCGATTGCGCGAAAATACTTTCCTATGAAAATTAATTTATATTGAGTAAACTCCAAAAATAAAAAATGTGACAACCCTGCGGCAATGGAGAATAAGCGGCATAGATCGCAACTTCAAAGGCGTTGGCCCACTGGTTGTAGTAGTTACACTGTGGTATTACTCACAAGTAAAACATAGTTTTTACCCTATAAACGTGTCTTAACGCGGCTATACCGTCTTTCTCTCTCTTCTGGGTGTGTGCCGGAATCTTGGAGAGAGGCCAATGTGCAACCGGTCCCCAAAAAGGGAGACCGATCAGACCCAGCTAACTACCGCCCGATAGCTGTCACCTCAGTTCTTTGCAAGGTCATGGAACGGATCTTAAACCACCAGCTGATCCGATACCTAGAAGATCACTCATTAATTAATGATCGACAGTACGGGTTTCGGCCGAACCGGTCAACGGGTGATCTTCTAGCGTACTTAATGCATGTCTGGGGTGAAGCTATTGACAAACGTGGTGAGTCACTGGCAGTTAGCCTTGACATTGCCAAAGCGTTCGATCGGGTGTGGCACAGGGCTCTTCTCTCCAAGCTCCCGGCATACGGTCTGCCCGCTCAGCTCTGTAACTGGATTGCCGGCTTCCTGCATGAGCGAAGAATCCGTGTCCTCGCAGATGGATGCGCTTCGCGGTTCATGTCAGTGAATGCTGGTGTACCACAAGGCTCTGTTCTATCCCCCACACTCTTTCTTTTTCATATCAATGACATGATTCCGTTAGGAAACATTCATTGCTATGCAGATGACAGTACAGTGCATGGGGGATATTACGGTCGCCCAGGGGCTGGGCGCGCTGAAACCGAGAGGGAGAGAGAGAATCTTACCATTGAGCTCGACAGGGTGTTGAATCTCGTATCTAAATGGGGATCTAACAATCTTGTTGAGTTCAATGCTAAGAAAACACAGGTGTGCGCGTTTACAGCCAAAATGTCGCCGTTCCTTCCCCTTCCGTTTCTTCAGGGCACGACTCTTTCGGCACAGGGCTCCCTCAACTTGCTAGGTATGGAGATATGTTGCGATCTGAATTCCAGGAACTACATCGAAACCGTGATAAAAACAGCCTCACGGAAGCTCGGTGTCCTGAACAAGGTGCGTCGATTTTTCACGCCTGACTAATTATGCCTGCTGTATAAAACTAAGGTCCGGTCTTGCGTGGAATATTGCTCGCACTTGTGGGATGGCTCCGCCAAGTACCTACTCGATGCCCTGGACAGATTGCAGCGTCGTGCTGTCCGTATTGTTGGCGATGTAGAGGTCACCAACAACCTTGAGCCTCTGCAATTGCGTCGAGACATTGCGTCGCTTAGCGCCTTCTATCGGCTATATCACGGAGAGTGTTCTGAAGAGCTATTTGACCTTATCCCACCTTCCCCCTTCCTACTCAGGAGCACGCGTGCCGGTCTTCGGAGTCATCAATTCACTGTCTCCACCTCAACATCACGTACAAAGAAATTTAGTAGCTCTTTTCTTTGTCGAACTTCTAGAACTTGGAATTCTTTGCCAGCACATGTGTTCCCTCCTTCCTATAACATGGGTTCCTTCAAAAGAGGCGTGAAAAAGCACCTTTCGGGCCGGCAAGGTGGAGGCAGCTAGAGCAGTGTCTGAACTGCACTAGCTGTCTTCGCATATGGACTCTTCTTACTGCTTCACATCAGGTGGTGTTGAGTCATTTGTCGTGCTAGGTATAAAAAAAAAAAAAAAAAACGTTTTGTAGGGTAGAAAAATTAAGTGCTACTTTCCATGAAGAAATAAGGGGATAAAATTTATGGAGCATGTCAGGCGGATCGTACGCAAAACATTAGATAAGGTTCTATAATAATACTCACAATATTTTTCGATTCGTACGACGCGCTGCGGTAGAAGTCTGCGACTAGGAACTCGTAGGGCTCCGGCCACGTGTCAACCGTCTGCACCGACACCGAGCGCCGCGCCGCGGGGGCCCGCGGGGGGCACGACGACGGCCGCAGCGGGGGCCTTCCTCCGCGCCCCGCCGCCGCCCCCGCCACCCCCGCCGCGCGAGGGTCCCGCGGCGGCGGCGCCGGCGTCACGCGCTCCGGCCACGCGTCGTCCGCCGCGCCGCCCGCCGCCGTCAGCTCCAGCACCTCGCGGTCCTCGGCGGCCAGCGGCTCGGACGCCGCGCCCGCCGGCGGGCCCGCGGCGCGCGGCTCCGGCCGGTGCAGGCCGGCGCTGGCGGGCGGCGCGCCGCCGAACGGCACGGGCGAGTCGGCCGCCCGCCGCTCCAGCGCCACGCGGGCCAGCCGCGCCGCGTACGCCTCGCCCGCCGCCGGCGACGTCTCCGCGCGCCGCCCGATGGCCCGCGCCGCGCCGGACTCCGTCGGGAACCGGAACTGCGCGCGCGTCTCCCGCGCGGGCGTGTTCTCCGGCGTGGCCTCCACCGCGGCCTCCGGCGGCTCGGCCGCGTCCGGCTCGGCCGGCAGCGGCGTGTGCGGCGCCGAGTCCGCGCCGCAGCGGTCGCCCAGCGGGAACCACGGCTCGGCGCCCGGCCGCAGCGCCGACGCCGCGCGCGCCGCGTGGGCGCCGGAGCCGGGCTCGGGCTCGGCGGGTGCGGCGGCGGCGGCGGCGGGCGCGGGCGCGGGCGCGGCGGGCGGCGGCGTGGCGGGCGCGTCGCCCGGCAGCGACAGGCGGCGGCAGTCGGCCAGCACGTCGTGCGGCTCGAGGCGCGCCCAGCGGCCGGCGTCGGCCTCGCGCTGCCGCGAGCCGGTGAGCAGCGCCGGGTGCAGGCGCACGGACGCCAGCAGCGGCGCCAGGTCCCGCTCGAGCGCGTCGCGCGCGGCGGGCACGGCGGCCGCCAGCTCGGCCCGCAGCGCGTCGAGCAGCGTGCACGGGTGCGTGGCGTAGAGCGCGCGGAAGAGGGCGCGGCGGGCGAGGCGCAGCGGGCCGGCGGCGGCGGCGGCGGCGGCGGTGTCGGGCGGCGCGCGCAGGAGCGCGTCGGCGAGGTCGGGCGCGTGCGTGGCGGCGAGCGCGGGCGCGGCGGGCAGCAGCGCGGCCAGCGCCAGCAGCGCGTGCAGCAGCGGCAGCGGCTCGCGCTCGTGGCGCGCGGCCCGCAGGAGCTCCTTGGCGAGCGGGTGCGCGGGCAGGCGGTGCAGCCAGGGCGGGCGGCGCGCCACGAGCGGCGCGAGCGCGGCGAGGGCGTGGCGTCGCGCGGCGCGGTCGGGCGCTCGCATCTGGTCGAGCAGCGCGTCGAGCAGATGCCTGGCGTGGGGGTCGGGCGCGCGCGCGAGCAGCTCGAGCGCTCGCGCGGAGCCGACGCGCGCGTGGTAGAGCAGGAGCGCGCGCACGAGCCAGGGCTCGCGCACGGCGCCGAACACGGCGGCGAGCGCGTCGAGCGCGTCCCTCGCGCCGCGGCCGCCGCCCTCGAGCAGCGCGAACACGTCGCCCGCGTCGGCCGCCGCCAGCATCTCCGACCACCTGCCGGGCCGCCCGCCTCTTAACTTTTTGCGCTCTCGGGGACGCGTCTCGGAGTACCCCGTTTAGTACTCCGAGGCGCGGGAGGGTCCCGCGCCAGTAAACGGCAGAGTGAACCTAAACTGACGAATTCGGCGGTGCAGTGTCCTGTCACGTATCACAGCGGCGACACGGCTTCTGTCGAGGCCGCAGTGTTAACAATATTTTAGTGCTGTCTGCTAACGGGCCCCCGGCTCCCACTTAGGAGCCCATATCAATGGGGATCAGTATGGGCTCCCAAATGGGCGCTGTGTATAACGACTTTTCGAAAGTTTTTGACAAAATCACTCCATACTTATTAAAAACTGTCAGAGTTCTGTATACAGAGGACCTCCTTCACTCGTTGTGTTCTTTTATATTTCTAAGATATGCAAAAGTAAAACTCTTTTATAATAACAATCAACTGTTTTTGAACCTGATAAGTGCTACACTGTATTACTGTTTCGTTCGGTCCCTATTAGAGTACGCAAGTGTAGCGCGAAGCCCCGAATGGTCCATATTGCGCGTCACAAAAAGTACAAACAAATTTTTGAAATAATTAGATTACCAAACAGGAAACCTCTTTATTTACTAGGATACGACCTCTAAAACGTACAAGATAGACTCTTTACTAAATAAGTTTTTCTTTGAATAAGTTTGGAAGAAATTTTTCGTTATGAGATATTAAACGGTAATATAGACTCCACTTTACTGCTATAATTGATTATCTTCAACATCCCTTTTTTCGAAGTGGAATCCGCTTACAGACGATACCCTAAACCGCTAGTTAGGTGGACCAGCGGACCATCGGCTAGACGTAGGCCTGTCGCCCAGCGCCTGATCATAGCAGCACTGGGAATACCTGCTAAACCACTCCGGTTTCCCCTTGCCCAAAATGGAGACTACCCGGGGTTTGCCGAAGCATTTCACCGAGCCGCCTCCGGGCAGCCCGAACCTAGAACCGACCAGAGCCAGTCCTAGGGCGGGGCACCAGGCCTCACCCCGGGCCGGTCGCGGCCATGGCCGCGTCCGGTCCAGGTGTGAGGCCCACTCAGTCACCCCAAAGCCGGCCTAAGCCGACTCTAGAGTGGCGACAGCGCCAAAGGGGGTTTGCCCTGGGAAAACCAGGGCAACACAGACGTTACGGGCCTGTGTGAGGAGCCTACCCTCGCACACGCAGGCCACGTCTTAGGTTGCAACAACGCCAGCGGTCCGAGCCGCCCGCCTTCTCCCAACCAACCGTCTGCATCTTCAACATCCCTAGACTCCCTACTCCCGTTCAAAAATTACTTTTTCTTCCAACTACGAAAAAATTTCATCATAACTAACCTGAATGAATATATAGCGAGAACGAAGCAGCACTTTACTACTTCAGAGTAAAACAGTGTAGTAAAGTATGTATGAAACTCCATTACTGCACTACTTCTGCTTTAAAACAGAATTATATTATGTAAGCAATGGGTTCTAAGTTCTGCAAGACCCAACGCAGAAAAAAGCCTCAAAAACTATCCCTGTCCCTTATGGAAAAACAGCGACAAATTAGGTTGCAGTCTTCAGACGATGCGTCACCTTATCGGCCGCTCAAGAGACAGATATCGAAATCCATGCGACCACGACATTCGCTGCTTTAATACTAACTATATTAGAGAGAAGATAGAACGAAATAAAGGTTCGCAAGAAAAGTGCCTGTTGGGTAAAGCTAATTGACAAGCCTGAAGACTGAGGATGACAGCTTTGTGTCGTCTAAGCCCGAGGTGACAAGGGAGGTCGAAAGGTTCTGTGGAGAGCTATATGCTATATACCACCACAGAGAATCCCGCTATTAGTTCGGACAACGACCCAAGCCGACAACGAGCCCGACTGATCCAACACTATACAGAAGATATCCCGGACGTCAGCCTGTGCGAGATTAAGGTGGTCCTAAAACAACTTAAGAATAACGAGGGACACCGGGAGAGGACGGAGTTACTGCAGAGCTTCTGTACACTGGTACTTAGAGTCCTTCAGATGCTGTTCAATTCCACCATACTCGAGGGTACAATGCCAAAAGCATGAAAGGAAGGCCTGGTGGTGTTGTTCTTAAAAAAAAATGACAAAACCTTACTGAAGAACTACAGACCCAACACGCTTCTCAGCCAGTTGACAAGTTGTTTCGAGGGTTATCACGAATCGTCTCGCGCGTAGGTTTGACGACTTCCAGCCTCCCTAACAAGCCGACTTCCGTAAAGGCTTTAGTACCGGAGGTAGATGGCATACATACGATGCGGCAGATTATACAGAAGACAGATGAGTATAATCGGCCACTTTGCTTGGCGTTTGTGGACTACGAAAAGGCCTTCGATTCGATCGGAACATGGGCTGTGAATCAGTAACTTCAGAGGTATATCGAGGTGATGAGATGCTCGTATGCGAGCGCCACCATGTCCGTCTGAGTACTGACTGAATCAGTGAATCAGTATACGAAACCTATACAATTGCAGAGCGAAGGTCAGGGAGGTGTAATATCTCCGAAACTGTTTACGCTGCGTTTTTGCACAACTGGACTGGACAGGACTCAGCATCAACATCAACGGCGAGTACATAACTCATCTTCGATTTGCCGATGGTATAATAGTAGTCATGGCAGAATCCCTGGAGGAATTGAGTATAATGCTCGGCGACCTAGACAGAACTTCTTAAGAGGTGGGTCTAAAAATGAACATGGACAAGACAAAGATTGTCGATTATCTATGTCGCACCTATAACAGTTCCAGTTGGGAGTACTGCCCCTGAAATTGTTTACCTCTGACAAATAGTCCAGCTCTGTAAATCCAACTTCGAGACAGAGGTAAATCGACGAGTCCAACTCGGATGGGCAGCGTTCGGAAAATTGCGTAAGATCCTCTCGTCCAAAATTCCTCAGTCTTCGTGGTCGCTTTCTAAGGGCCTTCTGTGCAAGTTCGCAATCAGCCAACGAGCTATGGAACGAGCTATTTTAGGTGTTTCTCTGAGAGACAGCAACAGAAATGAGGAGAATCAATGGGTAGGGCACATAGCACGCAGTACAGGCGGGCGAAGCGGTTCTAGCATGGCGACAACGTACCAGAAAGCGCAAAGTACGACGGCCTGCCAATAGATGGACAGACGACCTGTCAGGGTCGCGGGGAGCCGTTGGATGCAGGCTACACATAACCGATCCATTTGGAAATCGACGGGGAGGCCCTTGTTCAGCAGTGGACATAACAGGCTGATATGATTATGTAACTTTAGTATATAAGACTGTATGTTTCATAATAAGCAAAAATATATAATAAAAAAATTGGGAGCATAATAATGTATACAGATCACCACCTTTCAAGCCAGGCCCTAAGCTAACAGTATTTCATACCCACTTCTGGAAGTCAAAGGACAGACATGACGAACGGCTGGGCTAGTGAGTATTGACATTACTGTCATTTAGTTCCCAGTTTCTCCCAAGGTAATCATTGAACTACAAGCACTTTTTTAAAAGTAGAGGATTGAAGAATAGTTCTTACCTATTTAAAGATTTAAAGAATCAAAGAGAGATTGGGGATTCAACACAAACATTGATCACAATAATTATATTTATTTAACAACATTAAACTGACCACACAGACTCTATAAAAACATTTCTGAAATACAGAAAGATAGCTATAGAACATTCTCATGAAACATGCCATGAGGTTTTAAAAATATCTGTTCATTAATTTGACCTACACAACCTGACAAATGATACCAAGTTTATTTATAGGAAAACCAACATCTAATAGTACATACGAATCAAAATATTTATTTAACAACAAGAAGCTAATAACAGGTTGTGACTCATAGTGAAGCAAACAAGCTTCTACTACTTATAGTATACACGGATCAATGTGTTAGAATGTTTTGATCTTAATACAAAGTACATTTCCTCCTTCAAGTTCATTTCCTTGTTATTTCTCTCTTGCTAAGCCAAATGAGTCCATTTGCTAAGGTCCTGATATTGTAAGAACCTAGTTTCACATACTTTGACAATTCAAAAGAACTTTTTGTATACCTGATGGAATAAAGATATTTTAAATTTTGATTGTAAATTCGAAGGATTTTGGTCACTAGCCCAAACCCAGAGTTACTGAGCTGGTTTTACCTGTCTAATGTCAAAACTTTAGACAAGTATAACTGATGCCTGATTGGTGTATTCCTAACAGCATACTAAAAGTTACATTGTTTTAAAAGAATATTCTTAATGTGCTATTATTATTTTTGTTACTGTTGGCATTGCTGTAGGATTTTTTATTGTTTATTTTATCATTTTGATTTTTAGATTGATATATTTTGACATGCATGCATAATCTATTTATCTGAAATTTTAATTAATTACATTTTAACATATGTATATAAATAAGAAGTAGTATCTCTATAAGAAATATTGCAAATAAACAGTATGCCTAGGGTCAATAGTTTCACAGATATAGTGGTATGTTTGATGTGTTGCGGCCACTTGCAGTGCATCATTTGAAAATGGTCCATAGAAAATATACAGAACAGGTGACGTCACACATTCCTATATTACTAAGAAATGTATGGGAATACTGACAAAATTTATAATGACTGCGTAATACGTATGTTTAATTCATATCTGTCGTAATAATAGTTGCTTTAATTGATGTCAGTAATCAAATATCATTAACATTTTTGATAAATTTTGGAAAAAACATTACCATATTTATGAATTTTCTAAACAGCACAACTTCTACAATATTCCATATCTCTTAAGTACGAATTGTTTTTATGGGTAACAGGCACGAATATTTTCCGAATTCAATGAGGCAGGACATGTTGAATGTAATTTGATTTATGTACCATCTAGGTATATACCTATACCGAAACATGTTTCATGCAAATAAATTTCTTTTTCTTATTTATCTTTTTTTTATGATTTCCGAAGAAAAAATCTCAAATATTAAACTATTTAGAGTCTATTAATTGTGTAATAATATTTTAATCGAATAGGTTTATAAAGTCACTCACTCACTGACTTACTTTGGGCTATCTAGCAACCCCCCCCCGGGTTTAAAAAAGTACTAACTCACTCACTTACTTTGGACTTTGTGCTTTTAGGCTTGTGAAATGGATGCTAGTTAACAGAGAAAATATTAACTGCTGTATTGACATATACAAATATTAGAAATATACTAAATAAACATTTACACATCCATTGCTTGTAAACAGATGCTCGTGTACTCATCATAAAAACATTTGCTCCTACTGGGAATTGAGCCTGGGACCCTTGACCGAGTAGCCTGTATAGCAAGGGGTACAGACTAGTCGGCCAGTTGGTTGTGAATTTTAACTCTGCTGTAATATAAGAGTCTTATTTTTGCAGTAAACTAGGTCTGTGTGTTATTCTAGGTACTATTCAAATAATAGTTTTACCCATATCATAAAATAGAAAGAAAACTAAACAAAGAGATATTTACAAGTTCCCAATAAGTAATTATCTATTTTTTTAAGTTTTCCAGTCTCATCACGGTGTTAGTCTTACCTGGTTGCCCAGTTTTACCTCACTCTATCTTAATTACTCTAAAATTTCTTCTAGTTATAAAATCTGCTTGCAAAAAACCTATTAGAGAATACTTATTATTCTAATAATATACAGATATAACAGGAACACCACTGGTCGATATTGGTGGTTAGCAAAACATGCCTATGGAGGAATTTATAACTTTAAAATATTCCTATTATCTGAAGCTTCCATAAATATTATGTATATTTATCACCACAAAGGAGTTTCCGATACGCAGATAATAAGTAGCTGTTGTGCCCTACCCTTCCCGAATTTCCCAATAGTACCTAGTAATTGTTCTGTATAGCAAACAATGCTTTGATAAACTGAGACTATTTACCAATTAGTAGTTCGGAGAGAAGATTCCCGAGGAGACGAGGCCGGAGGAATTTTGATTTCGGATAATAAACCGAATACAGGAATATTACAGTAGTGTCTTAGCACTATTCACTTTAAGGTTACATAAATTTTACTTCGCCAAGAGGGATAGCTGGTGATTTTAATCATCGAGGGTGTATGTTTAAAGAATTTTTATCACCGATCACTTCACCGGACTAAATAAAAAATTCACAGTCAGTTGTCAAACTCAAATGTCATGGCATGACATGAGATGACATGGGCCGACGGGCTACATGATCCCGAACGAAATTAGGTACAGCAAAAAAAAATTAGAACAACTTTTTTATTGATTAATTTATATGAAATTAATAAAAAATATCTAAACTAGAAAAAAAATTTACGTCCTGAGGTGGGGATCAAACCCGTGACCTTTCATAATCCGGGCGACTGCTCTAACCATTGACATTTATAATAATGTTGAAATGAAAATTAAGAATATTAATTAATCAAAATAATTATTATAAGATAAAAACGATGTTGGTATTTTCTATTGGATAATATCAAAATTCTATTATTATTGTTTTTTTGTTGATACCCATGATGATTATAATATCCACATTGGCCGAATTGGTACCAGATTGGCCTCCTTTCCGTCCGGGAAAAAAAGCTTTCTGGTCCCTGGCCAAGTCAGTCGAAGCTAATTTTTGTCGGTAGTCGCTGCCACCTTTAATTAAGCCTGACGGGTCGCTAGCTCACACCGCCAAAGAGAAGGCAGAATTGTTTGCCTCTATCTTTGCGAATAACTCACAACTAGATGCTGCTGGCGTAAATCCACCTAAGTTACCTCTGTGTTCTTCTATGATGTCAGAACCTCATATTCACCAAAAAGAGGTACTCAAAACGCTTAGCGTTCTTGATATAAATAAAGCTAGTGGCCCTGATGGCATTCCAGCTATTGTGCTGCGAAATTGTGCACCTGAGTTGTCACCCATTCTGACTCGCCTGTACCGCTTATCTCTTAGAACCGGACAAGTTCCGAATGCCTGGAAGGTTGCCAATGTCCAACCAGTACCAAAAAAGGGTAGCCGTGCCGATCCTGCCAACTATCGTGGACGATAGTTGGCAGGATCGGCACAATCGCAATCACGTCCATACTCTGTAAGATTATGGAACGTGTATTGAACAACCGTCTCCTAGCTGAAGATAACGATCTCCTCGGTGACCGCCAGTTTGGCTTCCGCCGTGGGCGGTCTACCGGGGATCTTCTTGTGTATGCTACTCACTTATGGAGCGAAGCCATAGAGAAACACGGTGAAGCTCTCGCCGTTTCTCTCGATATCTCCAAGGCTTTTGACAGGGTCTGGCATGCAAGTCTTGTTGGCAAACTTCCATCATACGGAATCGCTACCGGACTTTGCAACTGGATTGCGGATTTCCTGGGGGGCAGATCAATTCGGGTAGTCATTAATGGCTCCTCGTCGGATCTGCTTGGTATCAATGCCGGTGCCCCCCAGTGTTCTGTCCTCTCCGCAACTCTATTCTTGCTGCATATCAAAGACCTGCTTTTAATTCCCGGTATCTTTGGGTACGCGGACGACAGCACAGTTTCGGAGAGGTACTTGTCTGATGCGAAGTCTGGAGCTGATGTCCGATCTTTGAGGGAGGCGATGGTGGAGGGAGTGAATGCAACCTTGGAAGCTGTTTCCCTCTGGGGTGAGGCCAACTTGGTTGGGTTCAATCCGTCCAAAACACGGGCATGTCTCTTCTCGGCGAAACGGAGTCCATTTCATCTGACTCCGACTTTCCGAAATGTCTCCGTTCCGGTTAACGACCATCTGGACCTCTTGGGTCTAGATATCTCTGCCAATTTCAATTTCGGTCGCTACATCGAATCCATTGCTGAAACTGCAGCCAAAAAACTTGGCATTCTTTCAAAGGTGAAACGATATTTTACATCTGAGCAGCTCCTAAGCCTTTATCGAGCCCAAGTACGCTCCTGCATGGAGTACTGTTGTCACCTTTGGGACGGATCTGCACGTTATCAGTTGGATGCACTGGATTCGGTGGAGCACCGAGCGAGGCGACTCATCGGCAGTGAGGTACTCGCTGAGGCTAATCTCCAGAGCCTTGACCACCGAAGGCGTGTAGCTTGCCTCTCGGTCTTTTATCGGCTGCATTTTGGAGAGTGTGTGGAGGTTCTTCATAATTTGATCCCCCCAGCCCCTTTCCACCACCGGACGACCAGACGCGGCGAAGGCTTTCACCCTTACGTTGTGGATATACCTCCCATCCGCACGAAGCGCTTTGCTTCCTCTTTCATTATGCGAACAGCTAAGGAGTGCTCGTTGCCAGGGTCTGTTTTCCCGGATCAATATAATCTGGATATCTTTATGGCCAGAGTGAACAAGCATCTTCTAGGCGAGCGTGTACCATCTTAGGCCTCATCTTCGCTTTAGATCAGGTGAGATTGTGGCCAAACGTTCTGCCTATCATACACATAAAACACAAACACACACAAATATATAATTTCAAATATTTAGGATTTTTAAAGTTAGAGATATTGGCCCTAATTCTGGCGAACACTTGCTAAGTTTAAATTTAAGTTTAGTCTATTTCTTTCTCTCAAAATGAAAAAGAAAAGGATGGCTGTCATATAAATTGACATTTAGAAAGCTGCGTTCAATTTTCGACCTTATTGAATGTGCTAAAATGCAGTGTTTAGGAGGCACCTCCGTACATGCCGTCTAAAATTGTCTATGGTTTCTTTGAAATCTATCTAAATTTAAGTGACAGCTCTAAACAGATTCTTGCTATCTTTTTCCTATTACTTATTGCGAGAAAGAGATATACTGTACTTAAATTTAGAATTAAAGTGTCTTCCCAGAATTAGGCCCATTATTATTAATTACTTTGTAATAGGTTGTTAGAAATTAGTTTATAATTGAGATTTAAGTTCCCTCTATTGTTGTCTTAAATGCACTTCGTGTTACCTACATTTCACCAGTATGTCTCACACATTTATGGGTTGGCTGGAAGAGATCTCTTATGGAGATAAGTCCACTTTTGCTAACTTATTTTATGAATCATGTTTTTGTAAATTTTTT
Source organism: Nymphula nitidulata (assembly GCA_947347705.1). Taxonomy (NCBI): domain Eukaryota; kingdom Metazoa; phylum Arthropoda; class Insecta; order Lepidoptera; family Crambidae; genus Nymphula; species Nymphula nitidulata. Next base: position 18,564,773 of record OX374636.1, read on the forward strand.
AATGCAATAAAGAGTATATACATAAAAAAAAATAAAAAAAATCCTTCAATGCCCAGACAGCAACTTAAGTTATTGGGCCTAATTCTGGGAACACACTTTAATTTTAAATTTAAGTACAGTATATCTCTTTCTCGCAATAAGTAATAGAAAAAAGATAGCAAGAATCTGTTTAGAGCTGTCAATTAAATTTAGATAGATTTCATATATAAGTTCCTTGGATTTCATAGAAACCATAGACAATTTTAGACGGCATGGTACGGAGGTGCCTCCTAAACACTGCATTTTATCACGTGCAAGAAGGTCGAAAATTGAATGCACCTTTCTAAATGTCATTTTATATGACAGCCATCCTTTTCGTATTCCTTTTGATAGAAAGAAATGCACTGAACTTAAATTTAGACTTAGCATGTGTTTACCAAAATTAGGGCCATTATTAACTTAAGTTAAACTTAAGTTAAATTTTAATTGTCATAACAATTAAAATTTAATTTTGTCTGGTTTATCATTGGGTTTATCTGGCTTTGATGGGTAGAAAAAGAAACCAAAGGGTTTTATATTTACAGCAACAACGAATTGGCAAACAATATGACTTTCGGTAGTCGGCAAAATAGTCACACACTCTAATTCTAAATTTATGTAAAGTGTATCTCTTTCGAGGAGCTCGGTGGCGTAGTGGTTTGAGTGGTCTGGTTTCGATCACGAAAACAAAGCAACTTTCGCCATGGTCGGTCCCGGGATGGGTCAATCAAATTTATAATCTCGAGCTCCTCCGTGCTTCGGAAGGCACGTTAAGCCGTTGGTCCCGGTTGTTACTGCAACCGCTTTAACCCACCAACCCGCATTGGGCCAGCGTGGTGGTGTTATGGCCCAAACTCCTCATGTGTTTCTCCCATGTAGGAAGGCCTGTGCCCAGCAGTGGGACGTTTATAGGCTGGTGATGATGATGATGATGTATCTCTTTCTCGCAATTTAAAATAGGAAAAAGACAGCATGAATTTGTTTAGACCTGTCAATAGATTTCAAACAAACCCAATGTATTTCTTCGTCATAGAACAAACCATACACAATAATATGGGCCTGATTCTGAAGACACACTCTAAGTATAAAAAGAACAGAATATCTTTTTCTCGCAATATGTAACACTAACAGAAAAAAGGTAGCCAGACATCGTTAATAGCTGTCAACTAAATTTAGACAGATTTCAAAGGAACCATAGACAATTTTAGACGGCAGGTACGGAGGTGCCTTATAAACACTGTGATAAACACTGCATTTTAACACGGTCAATATGGTCGAAAATTGAAGGCACCTTTCTAAATATCAAATCATATGATAGCCATCCTTTTCGTATTCCCATTGAGAGAAAGAAATGCACTTATTCTAAATTAAAACTTAGCATGTGTTCTCCAGAATTAGGGTCAATTTTAGACGGCATGATACGAAGGTGCCTCCTAAACAATGCGTTCAATTTCGACCTTATTGAACGTGATAAAATTCACGTTCAATAAGGTCGAAATTGAACGCAAGTTACTAAATGTCAAATTAATGACAGTCATCCTTTTCGTCTTCATTTTCAGAGAAAGAAATGCACTGAACTCCAGAATTAGGGCCATATGGTTTACGTGTGTGTGCGTGCGTGTGTTAACTTACAAAAAAATTTTTTTTTGTTTATTTTTTGTTAATTCTCCTTATAAAAGGAAGGCAAAGGGAACTAATGGGAACTAAAGCAAAATATGTGATGACAGTCTCCATATAATTCTCATCACATTCACACCATAATCACTTTAATTCTAATAACCTTTTAGTTGCTGTAATCACTGGGCACATTTCATCTTAGGCCCTAGGATGACAACGCACTTACAATATCAAGTGATTTGTGGTAACCACTTACCCGCAGGTGTGCTTGTTTGTCATCTAGTTGTGTAAAAAAAAAACGTCTACACAAACACTTGGTTTATAAAACAACACCACTTTTATAACACAAAGTTCGCTCCGACACAATTTTTAATTATTGGAATAAAAATCTTGACTGACACCACAAAATCCCGCCAAATACTCTTTTTTTCTTTATTTCTTCATTTATTACATTGAAATGCTGGCGTAACACATTCCAATGCATCTTGGGAGTATTTGACGCGAAATATATGATGACAGTCTCCATATGATGCTACTTGATGAGGTGGATATCATAAAACATTTCTCATCGTTTTTCACAAAGTAATCACTTTTATTCTAATAATCTTTTAGTTCTAAAATAAAACTACACCACTTTAATATTTTTAATTATTGAAATAAAAATCTTGACTGACACCACCAAAACCCGCCAAAAACACCGTTTTTATTTTTATTTAAATAATTACGTATGTCTGAACGAATTTTGTGTTATAAAATTGATATAGTTTTCTTAAGCAAGTATTTGGGTTGATGTGCATTTTAGATTATTATAATTTATGTGAATTAGACGTAAAAGCCGTTGATATTTTATCGTAATTTTACCTCACTAAAGTAGCATGCGTTAAAAATAGCATCATGGATACTGGCCTCTTAAACTTGTCGCTAAACTCTCGCAAGACTCATTGAATTGTGTTCCACCGGCATTTCGTTGCAATGATGAATTAAAAAAAATACTTAACTAATGGTTGTATGGGTGTTTGTTTCCTTTGCCTTCTTCTTAATAGCAAGTACTTAAAAACAACAACAACAAAAAAATAACAAATAACAATTGATTGACATCGATGACTGACAATGTCTATGTCACTGTCAATTGAAATTTGAGTCTCGAGACTATAAGAACATAACCTATGAATTTGTGATTTTCAATTTATTTATAGTATTTAAAAATGTCTGGAAACCAATTAGATTAAGAAACTAACAATAGTGGTACAGTTTTCTACGGGTAAAATTTCCACAAAGACGGGAATATGCTCCGGGCTATTTCAAGTATTTATATCGAAAGTCAAGCTTTCGAACTTTTCGCAACATATAGAAGAGATGTCTATAAATTATTCCGTAAGTACATTCCATTTCATGCTTTTCTCCCGTGTATGAAGGCCTGTGCCTAGCAGTGGGACGTATGTAGGCTAGATCACTAGCCTAGATCATGATGATGATATTCCATTTCATAACATTATCTTAATCCCCATTGTTTTTATTTTATTTAAAAAAGACGATATTTCCACGATGCCAACTTGAAAAATTGAAGACTAAAACTTGCATATCAATATTGAGTACTAACTTTACTTATTATTCTTATTGCTCATTCATCAGGTACTACCTCAACTGCACCGCTGTCCCAACAGGTACATACTTTCGTATAGCAATTATAAATCTTTAATAGTAATAAAATAATGTAATTATTACAAAACTTTTGATTGTTTTATATTTTTATTTATTTAAATCTTACTTTTATTTAAAACATTATTCTAAAAGTAACCTCCCAGCTACAAATTACTGTTGGTGTATTGCAAAGAATTACCTAAGCATAGCCATGTATTATTTAAGATTTAATGCATAGATGTTTGACACAAAATTAAAATAATTAAATCATTACAGCTGTTTCTGCACTCTATAATTTTTTTTTATCCAATAATATTATTGATTTGTTTGTATTCCATTAACAAAACATAAATATGTTATTTTTCTACCTAAATTTCCTACTGATCTTTATAGAAATTTAATTCATTATATAAATTAAATATTTTTCTGTAAAGTACCTACATGTCCACACATAAAATTTTCTATTATGTATATGTGAGCATTTCCAGGCTGATAAGGTAAAATTTTAAATAAGTTTAACTTTTTAATTAATATAATCAGCAAATAATTAAAGGCATAACAGACAAGAAACTTGTATTTTTATTTTCAAGCGAGCAAGGAAAATAAAACCATATAGAACGGTAACCATCCATTACTAATTTATTGGAAATTTATTTGAATTAAATTGAAACTCCTGTAAATTTTATGCTATGATAACTCCAATTCTATAAATTGGAACTTTAATATTGCAATTGTATAGTAATGCATGATGAAATCTATAAATATAACATTTATTTGTTATTTTTAATAGATATAACAATTCCCATTATTTTACCTAAATTAGTGAGGTTGCTTATGCACATATAATTTTATTGATAAAGTTAGTGATTTGAAAATCAGTTTATGTGTTTTATGTGTTGGCTTATTTATAATGAATTTTTGCATGGAAATAATTCTGACTACAGAATCAGATGCATCATTACCAAATGTTTAAGTGTTTACTAATATGGAATATATTGCAAAAGTATCGTACTTTAGATATTAATAAATGTAGTGTTTTATATAATAGAATTTTATTTATCTATACTTGACTGCATAGGAATTTATTTACTATGTTAAGCACACCATTCAAAGTTGATATTTAATCATTAATTTGTTATTATAATAATATTAACTAAATGAAGTAATCTAACAAGGTGATGCCAAGATTTCTTTTCCAAATAAATTAATTTTAGAAGCCACTTCCAATGCAAGAAATCACTAGGGTAAATATGAATCTGATGAAATATTATTGCTATTATTTTTAGAAGATACATATCAGAAATACATAAGCTTTTTATGTGTGGTGACTGGTAATAAGAGGATTATTTTAAGTAAGATGGTTAGCTTATGCACCATTTTTAAACAGACTGTGTTGACCAATGAGGCTGTCCGGCCGGAGGCGCGGCCGCCCCCCCCGGGCCGCCCCCCTCCGCCCCCCTCGGACGACGCCCCGCCGCCGCCCCCGAGCCCCCCGCGCCGAGCCTGGACGGTGGCCGCGGCCGCTCTAGCGCTCACCGCCTCCATCGGAGGGGTAAGACACTACCCTCACTACGCTACCATTGTCCGCAACACTTAGCACTGCTTCCTGTAAATTAAAGCTATTGCATTTTCATTGCTACAAATAACTTTCAGTTTTAGTATGAATCTCTCATATTCTTAGAAATATGCCAGTAATTACTAATATCTTACGGCTTTATTAACAAAAATATTACTCCTTAGTTCATCCTCGGAGGAGCCGTTCCGTGTTCGGTTATATTTTTACGTGTTGACAAAACATAGTTTAGCTCCTGCGAGGAACATCGAAGTAGTAAAATTTTTATCGATAAGGCCGTCAGGGTAGGAATCACCGTCTTATAATAATGTGATTTTTCACGCAGGTGTACTTCTATCGGAAACTAAACGATGAAGATAAGGATCAGCCCGTGAAAAGTGGAGGTGACTAATTCGTCTGTAGTTTTGAGATAACACACTGATAAGATACACTGTCGTTTTGCGGATAGCGTGGGCGATGAGCAGGTAGTAACGGGCGGGTGTTGTCGGCAGCCGAGGCGCCGGCGGGCTCGGCCTCGTCGGAGGAGGCGGCCTCGGCGGCCTCGGAGTCGTACCCGTCGAGCGCGTCGGAGCTGCCCGAGCACGTGCAGTACTTGCTGGTGGGCGGCGGCACGGCCTCGTTCGCCGCCATGCGCGCCATCCGCAGCGCACACCCCACGGCGCAGGTATTGTACCACGTCACAAGTAAGTCTACAGAAAAGGTTTGCCACTTTCAAAAATATCGTATTTATTTGTTAATTCATGACATTGCTGTGAAATAATGCAGCTAATGTCGTATTATTTCATACAAATGTCATAAGATTATCAACCGAGTAAGAGGTTTTTGAAAGTGTCAAACCGTTTCTATGAACTAATCTAGCCTATGTTTTAATTTATTAATTTACTGTCGTATTAACGGCACCACCCTGTATAATCTGATATTTATAAACATGTGTTCAATTTCCGACCTTAGTGAACGTGATAAAATGCAGGGCTTAGGAAGCACTTCCATACATGCCGTCTAAAATGATCTATGATATCAATCTATATTTTGATGACAGCTCCAATCTAATTCTTGCTGTCGTGTCGCCTATACATATTGCGAGAAAAAGATGTAGGTACTTAAGATTTAGTATCATTAAGCCCAGTCGCAACGGTGTCGCTACTCATTTCACAGACGTACACGGATAATATGCGCAACTGTTTGTCTCTGTGACTCCACCTCCACGAGTCCTCGTCAGTACTGACTTATCCGTCAATAGCCCGTGAGCGTTGATCACAATAAACTAAATAATCAGTCTATGGGTAATTAAATGTAAAGGTGTCATATTTACTGAATTTATTTATATTTTATTTTTATTTTATTTTATTTATTAAGGAAAAGCAAACAGCTACATTATAAATGCTTATTTCTAGAATTAGGTAAACTAATTTATCAATAATGCAGCCCACAGCGCTAAGCACAGCTTACCAATATAAGTATTAATTATTAAGAATGCAACAGATAAGGAAACGGCCAGCAGAAAATTTGTAGTACAAACAAGTAATAAATTATACAATAAAAAAATCTTGGAGCATCAAACAGATTAGAACGTAGGGAGAATTAATTAATTACTTTACTTCATCAACATCATATCAGCCCATGATGTCCACTGTTTACTATACTAAGATTAACTAAACTGACAATTTTTCCATAATATTTTTTTAAATTTGCATTCAGTACAGTTGAATATATCAATATCATCGAAATTTTTATTATAAGTGAAAATGAAAATGAAAATATTTTTATTCAATTAGGCCCCCAAGAAGCACTTTCGAATCGTCAACAAAAAAACCCTTAAGTCTATCACATAAAAATAATATTAACTAACTAACAATTTCATAATGTTTGTCTCTCTGTCTTATCTGGATCTACGTAAGCTAAGAATGTTATGTCAGTCTGTCTATCGGTCTGTCTGTCGGTCCGTCGGTCCGTCTGTCCGTCAGTCAGTCTGTCTGTCTGTCCGTCAGTCAGTCTGTCTGTCAGTCAGTCTGTCTGTCAGTCTGTCTGAATTTACACCGGTTCCAAAAGTTGAACTACCGAGAAGATTCCGGCAACAAACTCGTGTAGTCACTCTTTTCAATCATTAAGTTACAATGTTTAATTACACAGTAATAGTATTTAGTAGCGCAGTGTCGCACAGAGTATAAAAAAGGTATATTAAAGTACCAATAAGTACCTAATGATAAGAATATTTACTGTATTTAAAGGCTGTCCGACAATGCACCATCACAATATAGGTATTACAATACACAAAGATCAACAATTAATATACAAAGACCTAATAAAGCTAAACATCTTTCATTAATTTTAAACACTTGTCTGAGCACGTCATTACAATAATAATTGTATTGTTTTATATATAATATCCTATAATGCCATATACCTCAAAAATCCCTCAAAAATTATACTATTGATGAATATGTAGGTAAATTATTACAAAATCAAGGAAGCTTAGAGATGACCATTTCCACTAGTGACACCTGTTCACAAGTATGACGCATGTGCCAGCCATCGCTCCGCTCAACCATATCATAGGGAACGGAGCGACCCGGCACACGACGCCACCACCGCAGAAACTTATAGAGAGCATGACATCTTCGAGCAACCACAAAATCAATGAAATGCTATTGGTGGAAATAACTATATGACATTATAAGTTACAACCAAGCATTTTTGTCATTTATATAATCGTTAATAGTATAGTAACCTTTGGACATTAGAATTTTCTTAATGTGAATTTTAAATTTGTCAAATGGCAAGTCTAGTATGTTATTAGGAATCTTGTTATAGTAGAGTATGCTTTGACCCATAAAAGTATTAAAAACTTTATGCAGTCTTAGAGACGGTAAGATCAACTTATTTTTATTTCTTGTATTTAATGCATGTACATCGCTGTGTTTTAAGTAGGAATTTAAATTTTGACGTACAAAAATTATGCAAGCATAAATATATTGAGAGGCCACTGTTAGTATATCTATTTCTTTAAATAAGTCTCTAAGAGATGTTCGAGCAGCAAGGCAGTAGATTGCTCTAATTGCACGTTTTTGCAAGATAAATACTGTTTCAATGTCTGCTGCTTTACCCCACAGAAGAATACCATACGACATAATACTATGGAAGTAACTAAAGTAAACCAAGCGCGCCGTGGCAATATCTGTATATTGCCTTATTTTTCTAATAGCATAAGCCGCGGAGCTAAGTCTACTACAAAGTGTTGTGATGTGAGGGTTCCACTGGAGTTTCGCAACGATTGTAATGCCTAAAAACGTGGTGGATTGAATTAAATTTAGCGACTGATCATTTAATTTAATGTTTGTATCCACTTCCTTAACATTAGGTAAAATAAATTTAATACATTTAGTTTTCTTTGCATTCAGTTGTAAATTGTTCACAGTAAACCAATTCATTACTTGAGATAGCGCATTGTTTACGTCGTCAAAGTTAACTTTATTTCTATCACATTTAAAAATTAAAAAAGTATCATCTGCAAACAACACAATCTCACAAAATTCCTTAGCAAAGAAAGGCAAGTCGTTTACGTATATTAAAAATAAAAAAGGCCCTAGAATTGAACCCTGTGGAACTCCCATTTTGACATAAGACCCTGAAGATTTTGTTCCATTGATGTCAACTATTTGAGTTCTAGAACTTAAGTAAGATGTGATTAACTTTAGAGCTGAATTTGTAACCCCATAGTGTTGTAATTTTAAAATTAGCGTCTGATGGTCAACGCAGTCAAATGCCTTTGATAAGTCACAGAATATACCAACAGCATTTTGTGAACTCTCCCATGCATCAAATATGTGCCTTAACAGAGCTACACCAGCATCAGTAGTAGAACGACCCTTTGTAAATCCATATTGCGCACTATGGAAAAGATTATTTAAATTAAAATGCTTAATCAATTGTTCCAAAATAATTTTTTCAAATATTTTACTAAGTGCTGGTAAAATAGAAATTGGACGAAAATTACTAGGATCCTCTCTATCACCTGATTTAAATAGCGGAAGACTCTGCCATACGTCTAATAGGAGCGCGCTGTCCTGTGTTTGTATGACATGTGCCCAGAGCAAACAAGCGTCCAGCACGCACTCCTCGCTTTAAAACTGTTCTAGGAACTACATAACATAAGCTGGTAACCAGCTCAGTGCAGTCAAAATAGTTGTTAACAATCTTATACAGCGTAGTGGCTTCGAGGTACTTACGTCTAAAATTAAGTGTTAATAGGTTGTATCTGCCTAGCAACTGATCATATGACAAGTAACGTTTACAACACCGGTTGTGCATAGCACGTAGGAACTTGCGTTGAACTTTATCAATAGCTTCAATGTATTTTTTGTAGAAGGGGTTCCAGATAGGCACCGCATATTCTAATTGGGAACGAACTAATGTTTTATATAAGTACAGGTAGGTTGAGGCATGTTGAAAATCAGTCGATGCACGCATTATGAATCCATACATCTTGAACGCATTATTAATTATATTTTCAATATGCATGTCCAAGCACAATTTAGCATCCAATTGAACACCCAGATCGCGTACAGACATTACTTTATTTATGTATAATGAGCAGAAATGAGACGAGAACATCCGTAAGAGAACTAAAGTCATCGACATAGATCATAGGACTATGGCAGGGGGCAGGGTCGCGGGGAGCCGTTGGATGCAACCTGTGCAAAACCGATCCGTTTGGAAATCGATGGGGGAGGTCTTTGTTTAGCAGTGGACTTTATATGTTGATATGACGACGATGCTGATAATGAGTAGATCCTCGATCTGTTTGTACCCCAGACAGTTTTGAGAGTCTAAAAAAGTCTAGTGTAAATAATATAATTATCAGTGGATTTTTTGAAAAATCGTGTTATTGTTGAGTGAGTGCAATTTTAGCTTTTCATACTCAAAAATCACCAATAAGTTTTCGTTTATTAGACTTTTTAAGAAATCCTCTGATAACTTTTTAGTCTGGCTTACGCGTGGCAAGTTTTATTAGAACCGGGTTTATCGTTTACATTACAATATTTTCGATTGGATTATCTTCGTATGAGAGTTTGTGCGACGCGGGCGTGGCGTATACGCCGATGAGTGATACAGAGCGGTGGTGTCAGGTGCTGATCGTGGGCGAGGAGCTAGCGCTGCCGTACATGCGGCCGCCGCTCAGCAAGGAGCTGTGGCGCGAGCCCGACCCCGCCGCCGCCGAGCGCCTCGAGGATATGACCTTCCGACAGTGGAACGGCAAGCGGCGCGGCCTGGTGTACGAGCCCGCCGCCTTCTACGCCGCCGTCGACGCGCTGCGGGCCGGCGGCGGCGGGGCGGCGGCGGTACGCGGCTGGCGCGTGGAGCGGCTGTGGCCCGACGAGCACCGCGCCCGCCTGTGCGACCGCCGCGGCCGCTGCGCCCACCTCGGCTACGACAAGTGCCTCGTGGCCACCGGTCAGTGCCCGCTAGCCCGCTAGCCCGCTAGCCCGCTAGGGACCAGTGCTGCGGCTGTGGCCCGACGACCGCCGCGGCCGCTGCGCCCACCTCGGCTACGACAAGTGCCTCGTGGCCTCAGCTCGTGGTGGTTTAAGACGAGTAATATTTTGCGTACGACTGATGCTCGTGGAAATCATTGGGGGAGGCCTTTGTAGTTTGTCTTTCCATTGAAATAACAATGAATTTTCATTACCGTATCAACCGTAAGAAATGCTAAATTATTTTAAAATGTTTAATTTCTTGTATGAGTATGTAATGAAGCTATTTAATAATTATTATCATTCTTTTCTTTCATCTACGCAATAATTTCACCATAACTAACCTAATTGCACAAACAAAGCAGCATTTTATTGCTTCAGAGTAAAACAGTGCAGTAAACTATGTATGTAACTGTTACTGCATTTTGCTTTAAAACAATACAGTAAAGTTGTAAAAATAGTAAATTGTTGCATTGAGCTGAAAGTGACATAAAATAAAACACGAGTACAATTGTAAACGTCACTTTTGCGAGATTCTTAATTTGCTTTTCTTCCAACTACCGAATAAAGAAGTGAAGTCATATAAAATAGAATTTACTCTGCAGCAAAGTACTACTTTATTCTCGTTATTTAGGTTAGTTATGATGAAATTATTGCGTAGTTGGAAGAAAAATCCATTATTGCAGGTTAATTGCAGGCTACAAGCATTACCAACTAGTTTTTTACCAGCCAGTGAGCGCTATTTTTTTTCCCGGGAACAATGGCAGAATAAATGTGCGACTCTTGGCAAAAAAGTTTTTCTAAGCATTTTTATTTTATTTTAGTTTTTTATTTGATAGTTGAAAAAAAACCTTACGAACCTCGCGACACTTTTACCTTTATAATTGCACTCGTGTTTTAGAGCCCTCGCTAAAGCTCGGGCTCCAAAATAACACTCCATGCAATTAAAATACACTTTCTGCTCGATGTAACAGTCTACTACTACTTCATTTTAAAATATTTATCTTAAGTATTCAACGGCCCGGAAGTAAAATCTCTTATTGGTTCTTTTCCCATAGACGGCTGTTCAATTACATTTACCTCTGGCGACGTGTCGAATCCCTCTCTTTTCTCTGGGTTCAAAGTGGCGCCCTCGTCAATGTGTCGAATCTCTCGCTGTACTGCGGGTTTAAAGTAGCGCCCTCGCCCCTGTGATACAATCGATTAGACCAGTGATGCCTGTTAATGACGGTGCGGGGTGCGGGGTGCGGGGTGTGTGCAGGCGTGCGGGCGCGGCGGCTGGAGGCTCTGCGGGCGGCGCGCGAGGCGGGATGCTCGCTGGTGGTGCGGTCGGCGGGGGACGCGGCGGCGCTGGCGCGAGCCCTGCAGCGGCCCGGCGTGCGGGCCGTCGCCGTGCTGGGCGGCGGCTACCTGGCCAGCGAGCTCAGCGCCGCGCTGGGCCAGCGGCTGCGGCTGCAGGGGCCCGGCCAGCCGCGCGTCATGCAGCTGTACCGCGAGCCCGCGCCGCTGGCCCGCGTGCTCCCGCGCTACCTGGCCGCCTCCGCCGCCGCCACGCTCGCCGCCGCCGGCGTCACGCTGCGGCCGCACGGTCAGTACGCTCCCCGGCCGCCTCCGCCGCCGCCACGCTCGCCGCCGCCGGCGTCACGCTGCGGCCGCACGGTCAGTACGCTCCCTGGCCGCCTCCGCCGCCGCCACGCTCGCCGCCGCCGGCGTCACGCTGCGGCCGCACGGTCAGTACGCTCCCTGGCCGCCTCCGCCGCCGCCACGCTCGCCGCCGCCGGCGTCACGCTGCGGCCGCACGGTCAGTACGCTCCCTGGCCGCCTCCGCCGCCGCCACGCTGCGGCCGCACGGTCAGTACACTCCCCGGCCGCCTCCGCCGCCGCCACGCTCGCCGCCGCCGGCGTCACGCTGCGGCCGCACGGTCAGTACGCTCCCTGACCACCTCCGCCGCCGCCACGCTGCGGCCGCACGGTCAGTACACTCCCCGGCCGCCTCCGCCGCCGCCACGCTCGCCGCCGCCGGCGTCACGCTGCGGCCGCACGGTCAGTACGCTCCCTGACCACCTCCGCCGCCGCCACGCTGCGGCCGCACGGTCAGTACACTCCCCGGCCGCCTCCGCCGCCGCCACGCTCGCCGCCGCCGGCGTCACGCTGCGGCCGCACGGTCAGTACGCTCCCCGGCCGCCTCCGCCGCCGCCACGCTCGCCGCCGCCGCCGCCACGCTGCGGCCGCACGGTCAGTACACTCCCTGGCCGCCTCCGCCGATAATATCCCTAATATTATGGATGGTTTATATCATATGGCAACACAAAGCAGTCAAAAATGAGACTGTCATTTCCACCCAACTAACAAGAAACCGAAGCTTGACACTGAGGGTATACGGACAGACGTTACTCGACCACTGTACCGAGCAAACGACCCTACCAAATTCACCTGATTCTTATCTTCGCAAATGTCATAAAACCCTCGTCCTTGTCAGAACCACCACTCATCTACTCTAACCAGTTGGCTTGTCAATATTTCATTGGTGGTGGAAGATCAGCGAGTGTAGCAGCAGTCCGAAGGTACGTGCGTGCATTCTATTGTTGTTGCCTATCAAGTTGTGAACCATCATATTTTATCGTGTAAGCGAGACCTCATGGTCTACCCTGTGTAGCAGAAAGCCTCTGTGATTTCGGTCAGTGCGTATGCTACACCGGCATTACACCAACTTTGATCTAATTAAGACATTGTCACTTATTTAAAGTGAATGTGTTCGCGCCTAAAGAACCGGTTCTGGAGAGGGGCGCGGGCGGCGAATGAAGATCGTCTCGGCTCGGCGCGCGGCGATCTACACACACTGAATTCTACACTAAGATTGCACGGACAACGTAACTCAAAATTATTTGTAAATCACATGAGATGATTAAAGAAATTTGAAGACCGGAGATTCGACGTTTATTTCTTGTAGTATACAGAATGGCCTATGAACCTCGATTATAATTCCATGAAATAATTAATCAATTGACTTTTACGTGTAATGTCATAATAAATAAGCTATGTTGGCAATGTGATGTTATAATTTAATAAATTAATAACTCATGTTAACATACAACACAATAAATAAAGAGTACCTGATAAACTCACCACTGATTCTGATTACTCTGCTAATAACACAACACATCATACACTTTTCTCTCTTTCACACACACGATCACAACATAACGCGCCCATACCCACACTCTCGTTTATGTTTTACTTATTAATTATTATGTCTAAAACTAAGTCATGTATGTTCGAGGTAAGCGCTAATAACTTCGACACAGTCCCTGCCTACTGCAATTATTAACGCTATAATTATGTTAAAAGAAAGCTAATTATGTTAGCTCAAAGAAAGTATCATTAAGAGTTTGTAATATAAATAGCAAATAACAGTGAAATAAACAGCGAAACCTAATAGTTAGTGCAGCTAGTAAATAAATAAATTGTAAGCGGCAACATGAACAATTACTGCCCACTATTTATTACATTATTACATTAAAGTTGACTTAGTTGAATAAGTAGGTTTTCATTATAATAAATAAAAGAATCTATGAATATAGATGTATTAAATAGATGTTTAAATTACACAGCAAGGGATACTTTCACTATTTAAAGTCCAAAACAAAAGATCCAATATAAATCAAACTGCAAAAACAACAGTCACAAAATCTCCATCGAGTTAATATGAAGCTTAATATTTACAGCGGAAGTGGTCGGCAGTGAGATGGTGGACGGCGTCGTGCATCTACAGCTGGCCAGCGGCGAGCGGCTGCAGGCGGACTTAGTGCTGGAGTGCGTCGGCAGCGAGCCCGCCGACGAGCTCGCCGTCGCCTCCAACCTGGAGACGCATCCCGAGCTGGGCGGAGTGCTGGGTACTACACTTTGGGCTTTTTAACATTTTTTACAATTAAACGACAAGCAGAATAAGGACTTAATTGCGTAATGGTTTAAGCGGTCTGGTTTGGATACGAAAACAAAGCAACTTTCGCCATGGTCGATGCTGAGATGGGTCGGACAACCTTCCCAAGGCCTGTCGGTACCGTTCAGTTCCTCAAACTGAATCACGGGAGAGTGCACTGCTACTTTCTTGGCGATCTTTCACAGCGCACTTTCTTGACTCCCTACAAATTACAATCTTTCGCCATGTCCCCTCCCTAAGGTCCCTCTCCTCCTTCTGGGCTGGACATACACTTACCGCCATCGGCGCCTTCATAGTCGCTGATTTCCTCGGTCGTGCTTGTCTTCTGCCTCTTCCGCGGCGTCCTGTCTGTTCACTTGTCTTTGTCTAACCCACTCTGGATCTTGTGTCATCTTTGCGTGAAGGTTGAGATAATGAATCGGGCCCACCTCGAGCGTCTTCACATTATCTAATAATATCGCGCTTCCCCGTAGAGTTACACTCCCACCAAGCGCGCTGTACGTCCCGGGATGGATCAATCAAAGTTTATAATCTCCCGCTCCTGCGTGCTTCGTCGTGCACATCGAGCCGTTGGTCGCGGTTGTTCCTGCAACCGCCTTTACCCACCAACCCGCATTGAGCCAGCGTGGTGGTGCTATGGCTCAAGCGCTCACGTAGGAGAGCCTCACCAGTATAGGCTGGTGATGTATGCAAAAAGCATACCAGCCACCCAATTCTGCTATTGTATTTTGATCTGAAACGAATCGGAAACGCGTAAGTTACAACGTTTTTGGATTCTGCTAATTCAACGCAATCGAAACGTAACCGAAACGCATCAGTTTGGTATTCTACTAACAAACACGTAACGCGAATCGTTAGGTTCAATCATTGTTTCGTATTCTGCTAAATATTTAACATTTGTGGCAGCCGAAACGCATCGATAGTTTTTTGTTCGACATGTCCAAAATTAACGACTGTCTAGTCACCAAGCCAAAATATATTTGTTTCTTGCAATATTGCTAACAATTATCGAGCCGAAGTTGAACCAACCGAGAGCGTTTCGTTAGCGTTCCGGCTTTATAAGCAATGTTAGTGGAATACCTTTTTGTATTACAACGTAAGTAGTAACGGTAGTAACGATACCGAACCGCAGCCGATTCGTTTAGGAAAATAAATAGCAGAATTGACCCACTGATAGAATTGTAGCAATGCTTTTTTACTTTTATGTTTATGGAAAAAGACAAATTGTAATTAAATAAGGGTGAGTACAGACACGAGCAGTAACATATATTATATGTGTGTACGTGTGCGCGCAGTGAACGGGGCACACTCGCAGCAGTGTGGACCGTGGTCCCCGGGGCTTGTGTGTGCGAGTGTGTGCGAGTGTGTGCGAGTGTGCGCGAGTGTGCGCGAGTGTGTGCGAGTGTAGTGTGTGTGTCGGCAGTGAACGCGGAGCTGCAGGCTCGCAGCGACGTGTTCGCGGCGGGCGACGTGGCGTGCTTCTACGACGAGGTGCTGGGGCGGCGGCGGGTGGAGCACCACGACCACGCCGTGGTGTCGGGCCGCCTCGCCGGACGGAACATGGCCGCCGCCGCCGCACCCGCCGCCTACACGCACCAGAGCATGTTCTGGAGCGACCTGGGGCCCGACCACGGCTACGAGGTCAGTCACACTCACGTGGGACCACAGAGGGCTGCGACGTGAGTGGCGAGGGCGACCACCGCCTCCACTGGCTCACTGCAATCGTTCCGTACACCGCTCCAGGATCCAAGAGCTGGGTAAAGAAATAAAAAGCTGGCCAATCACGCCCCCGCACCAGCCAACGTATCACGCTGAGGAATCCACAGGTAACATATCCATATCATATCTCACTGTTCTCGAGATGTAACATACGTTGTGGACTGTCTGTTAACAGTAGGAAAGCGTATACTGCAAAAGCTGCCGCCAAGTTGAGATATTATAATGGACGCTTACAGAATTATATTACTTAATAGAACAGCCATAACAATACACTAAATTTCAAATCACTCGGATCTGTGAACGTTATTGAAATCTTTTCGTTAAGTAGGAACTGAGCTGATGATCATCACAAACGCCTGAACAGATCTTCATAAATTATGTATAACTAAGAACTACTCGTATCTCGATTTGAGCTAATGCTTTCAAACAAAAAAAAAATCAATCGATTTTTTTAGCTACGATGCGACAGACAGACACACAGACAGACACGTCAAACTTATTAGCACTCTGTGCGTCGAGGGTTAGAAGTAAGAAATTAAATTTAACTTGTACCAACCTGGAACAACTACTAAATTACCATTTCATATGGATTGTAACTTCGGGAACTGTTTTAATTGCAGGCCATAGGCATCATAGACTCTAGTCTCCGCACCGTTGGAGTGTTCTCAGCGGACGCCGTCACCGACGCCACGCCGCGCGCGCTCCACGCCGCCGCCGGCGACGACCCCAGCGGGGGGGCGGCTGACCCCCGCGGGGTGGCATCTGACCCCAGCGGAGTAGCATCTGACCCCAGCGGTGTGTCATCTGACCCCAGCGTGTTGTCATCTGACCCCAGCGCGATGGCGTCTGACCCCAGCGACCCCCTGTCGCGGCGCTACCATCGCGGCGTGGTGCTGTACCTTCGGGACGAGCGCGTGGTGGGCGTGTTGCTGTGGAACCTGTTCAACAGGATGCACGTTGCCAGACAGGTAGCGCACACTTTATTATTATTTGTTATATATCTATCTATCTATATATTCAGTTTTACGGCTCCGGTTTACCTACGAGACTAACCGATTTGGAAAATTGATTTTTAATTGAAAGAGTATACTTTCAGATTACTCTGTAGAATTTTTTAAAAGCTTTTATTTAACTTGCTTATGTTCGGGTGGAATCTTGCTGCTCGATTTTGAAGCAGATATCTTCAACCGATTGAGCTGAAATTTTGTATACACGTTTAATTTGGATGACAATACACGACAAGCTGTGTGACGTCATTCTAAATCCAATATGGCGGACCATTCAAGATGGCGAAATAGTTATTTTTTATGCACTTCTGCAATATGAGTATCAAATGCAAGGGCTTGCCGAGACTCAGAAAGCTAGCCAGCGATAACTAAAAAGTGGAAAATAAATTAAAAGCAAAAATCCTTTTATTTAAATGCTCTAAAAAGAAGAAAATAATTTTTTCCTTTAAATTTTTAACTATAATCTAATAACCTCATTATACACAATTTATATGAACAGAAAAGCTTGTCGCGCGATTTACTTGTGTAAATAAACTAGTACCTATTTAATTGCCGCAAACCTCGCGACAAGCTTTTATGACCATATAAATTGTGTATAATGTGGTTATTAGTTTATAGTTAAAAATTTAAAGGAAAATTTTATTTTCTTCTTTTTAGAGCATTTAAATAAAAGCTTTTTAAAAAAATGATTTTTTGCTTTTATTTTTTTTTAAATCGATTCACTGAAGTTCGGTTCTGAAATCAAAATAGCTGAAACAATTTAGTCATCAATGTTAGCGAAATTGCGGCTTTTTGCTTTCTTGACACTTTCAGTGGTGCTTAGGATAATTCTGTTTGCGTTGGAATACTAGCGGGTTGGTGCATGATGATGACCCATCTGGCTTCGTTCTTCGAAGTTTATCACTAAAAATTGTGAAACAAAATTTTTAAACTAAAATTAAAACCGACTCCAAAACACTAAAGAAGGAATAAATATTTTAAAAAGTTAGGTAAGTATTTCATAAAACGAAATATTTGGGGTTAGTGCTACACTTTCTATTGTTTCTGGAAACCGCTCAGCACCAACTTAAAAGAATAGCTTTTTATGAAATAAGTAGGTAATTATTTTTACCTTTCTAGTGTTTTGAAATCGGTTTTTATTTTTGTTTTTTGTATTCATATTGAGAGGAAGCGATGCACTGAACTTTAATTTAGGTTAAGCGTGTGTTCTCCATAAATAGGGCCCATTGCCTTTGAAATAAGAAGCAAGCACTCAAACGTCACCACCATAACCCCCAGCCTATACATGTCCCGCCCCGCCAGGCCTTCCCGCGTGCCAGAGGAGCTCGGGCCGTACCACCACGCCGGCCCGACGCCGGCCCGACGCCGGCCCGACGCCGGCCCGACGCCGGCCCGACGCCGGGTGGTCGGCTCAAGGGGTACAGAGACCAACGGCTTAACGTGCACCACGACCACGGAGGACACGATCGATTATGTTTTGTTTTCCAAATCGAAACCGGCCCCCTTATCGCTAAAATTCAAACAAAAATTAAAACCGACTCCAAAAAACTGAAAAGGGTAAAATAATTAAATTTAAGTAGGTACTTATCACCTAGAAACATATTTTTTGGAGTCGATGCTTCACATTCTATTATTTCTGGAAACAACTTAGCACCAACTCCAAAAATATGTGCCTAGGGGATGGGCGGGGATGCCCGTACATCAATGTACGTAAAAACACCAAATATTTTATCCACCGACACATTTTGGACACCGAGGACTTTGTGAATTTCCTCAAGTCCATATGTATTTGCGTTAGAAGCTAACTGTTTATAGTTGTCAGTATTAATGGTTGAGTAACTTGTGGATGTTTGTCGTGCAGGTGCTGACGCAGGGCCACTTCGAGGACCTGTTCGAGGCCGCCAAGCTGTTCGCGCTGCACGACGACGACTGAGCCGCGCCCACCTGACCATCATCACGCATTTGTATATATTAAATGTATTACTACAAACATTTACATTGGTTTCAATCACATTCCTGTCACCGCACTTATTGAAAATAGGGATATTTTTATAACTAGATAACAAAGAAGCTGACGCCCCTCTGGTGGTATGCGGTTACCGCTGCCTATAATAAAATGAAAGACGGACACCAATTATGGGCATATCTAATTTTAATACCTACCCAACAATTACAATATGAAAATACTTACGCCTACGTCACAAATACAGATACACCTAACCTAACATAATTTCTTTATTCTTAATTTTTGATTTTAACATTATTATAAATAGGCAGGAATCGAACCCGCGACCTAAAGGTCGCGGCTTCGATTCCTGCCTCAGGACGTGAAATTTTTCTAGTTTTATTATATTTTAATTACTAAGTAATTTTTCAAACATTTATAATAATGTTAAAATCAAAAATTAAGAATATTTGAAAGCACTGCCCCAACTTAACCGAATCGTCGGTATTTGTAAAAATACTCGTTTCGGATGTTGAAATAGAATATTTCGACATTGTAGGGTGGACGTTAGCTCATAAACGCAAATACAAATAGACTAGAAGAATTTCACAGGGATATCCCAAGTCCTGGGTGGCTCAGTGGTCAGAGCAGTCGCCCGGATTGCGAAAGGTCGCGGGTTTGATTCCTGCCTCAGGACGTGAAATTTTTCTAGTTTTATTCTATTTTAATAATTTCTTTAGTCACTATCACAATAACACTAGACAAAGTACCGATTACGTCACGCGCATGACGTCACGTCTCTAGCACTAGAAGTGAAGCAAGAGTGAGGGATCACCACGTGCTCCGTCGGTGCCGCCCGCAGAGACATGTTTACATTTCATGCGGGAGGGGAAGTGGGCGAGCCATGAAATGGGAGTGGTTGAAAAGTAATACAAATTTTGTCACAGAATAACTAAACTTTAATGCTCACTGTATGTTTTAGCCGAACAAAAAACTAATATTGTATAGTGCGATTCATAATCGTTCAGCGCCATCCATTGGTCACTGTGAAAACTAATAATATGTATAGTACACAAATAAATGAATTTAGAAACTAAACAGGGAGCTTCGTCATCATTCTGGCCCGACCGACTACCGGCTGGTCGAGCGGTCTGTACCTACTCCTTGATATGCAGGCTACTCGGTCAAGAAGTCCCGGATTCAAATCCCGGTAGGAGCAAATGTTTTTATGATGAGTACGAGCATTTGTTTACGAGCATGGATGTTTATATGTTTATTTAGTATATTTCTAATATTTATTTCATCATCCTTGTTTATATACATATTATTATCAATATTTATCCGTTATCTAGTATCCATAACACAAGCTCTTGATGATGCTTACTTTGATAATAGGCGTGAGTGTATGGATATTACTATTACTATTATTCTTACAGTACCTACATATACCTGGCCGGATAACAAACATCCCCTTAATTTGACATGATGATGTGTATTTAAGAATCGAGTTCATTGATAGAAAAAAGTGTCGAAATCTTATTAGGGATGTTGACAAATAGGAAAGTGTTTCATATTGTGTATAAGTAAGTTATATAGCCCCAAAACACCAACACATGTGATGTGGCCGCTGTACCGTCACCCGTTCCCAAACACCAGTAAATTGCCTGAGGTAATTTAAAGGTTTTTCTTAATGGTTGAGATAAAATATTTATTTTAACAAAAATAAAACCGACTTCAAAACACTAAAAAGGAAAAAATAATTCAATTTCGGTGCTTCACTTTCTATTGTCTCTGGAAACAGCTTAGCACCAACTCCAAAAAATACATTTTAGGAGGTAACTACATACCTCGGTACTGAAATTGAATTATTTTTTCTTCTTTAGTGTTTTGAAGACGGTTTTATTTTTGTTAAAAAAAAAATAGTGTTTTGAAGTCGGTTTTATTTTTGTTAAAAAATATTTTTTTTTCACAATTTAAGTGATTTCCTAAGGTCAAAGCAAGATGGGTGACCGTCAGCACTATCGACTTGTCTGTCTCTCAGTCTTTGGTTGAAATAGATAGTGAAAGAATTGAAATAGATAGTAAAATTGGAGGAGGGTACGTGGCTTAAGTTTATACGGTCTCTTATTTATTTCATCTAAAAAAATACTAAATTCAACATAATATTTAACACCAAGTGTTATATCGTCTCTGTTATTAAAAACTATATAATAAAGTGGAAAAAAGTGAAGAAAACTGTGCAAATTACCTACCTACACTCAATCAAGAAATTGCAAAAGTGTTCCAACACTAATATCCTAAGATGCATCACCCGAATAAGGATCACAGCAATAAATCGGTGAGTGCTTAATTAGCAGCCTAATAATAACCTAGTCCATCAGTTCTATAAATCTTTTATAAACACTAAATGCAGTGCCACTTATCAGAAGTAGCACAACATCACGCCAGATTTACGCTGCCACTATAAGCATAATTTATGCCCACAAACAACCTAATACAACAGGAAGCCGATAGATTGACAAATAATAAGAAATACATTAAGAGCTAAATAATAACTACTTATCTTTTCACAAATTTTTGAACAGCAAAAATGTCGACTAAATGTGCAGGATGCTTGAAAACCGTGCCTGCTGGAAGGGAATTCCTTAAGTGTGCATTGTGCAGCGCAACTTATGATTTTGAATGTACAAACGTTTCAAGCTCGCGTTATTATAACACTATGTCGGCTGAGCACAAAAAAAATTGCCTAAAACGGGAAATACAAGACACCAATAAGAGTACCAGACCGTCCTGAAAATATAACACAAAACACTGAAGACACTGAAAACATAACTTTGAGAAAGAAAAAATCAACATGTAACAATATAGATAATGAAAAGTCTATAAATAATTCAGATCAAAGTATATTAGGCGATACATTTTATTTAGAACAAACTCAAAACACAAACACACTAAACAAAGTATTGCTACAAGACATAAGCCGTATGATCACTGAAAGCTTACACGAAACTAATAAAATAATTATATCCCAACTAAAAAGTACAATTAAAACAGAAATAAATAAAGCTATTGAAGAATTAAAGCAAGACTTTAAAAAGGAAACAGACGCACTTCGCAACCAAAATAACGAAAGAAAACTAGAAATAGAAAGACTGAATAAGGAAATTGACAAAATTAAAAAAGAATATATAAACGTATGTTTATATATTCTTTTTTAATTTTGTTGTATAACAGGAAATCGAACAAATACATAACAAGACAATTACTCAAAATTCTATGTATACTTCGGAGGATACAACTAAAAAAATAGTTATGTATGGCTTGGACGAGCTCTACGATGAATCGGAATTTTCACTTCATACGAGGATTATTGAAACATTCCGTGACCTTCTAAACATAGATCTTTTAGTCTATATTGAGGAAACACAAAGAATAGGTAAATATAATGACAATAAAAATAGACCACCTGCCTTGAATTAATCAGCAAAAGGATGGTTAAATATCTATTGGAAAACAGTCATTACCTTAAAGGAACAGGAATATCAATATCCTCACTATTAGGCTATTAGACAGAGAAGCTCTGAAAGCAAGAAGAAAAATGCACAAAGAAATGATCTCAGCCAGAAAAAAAGGTCTATACGCTATCATAAGGGAAAACCAACTATACTTACAAGGGAAAAAAATAAACATGTCAGAAAAAAACCTACAATATTACTTGGATAACACATTGAACACAACTAACATCAAAACCAACTCATGGGAATCTAAGAAAAAAACAGAAGAAAGCCATAATAGCTCCTTTCGTAAATAATAGAAAAATATTTAAGGCACTCTTTTAAAATTTCCAAAGCCTATATAATAAGCAAGATCTACTGGAGGCTTTCTTAGAGGAAAACCAAACCTACGGTGCAGTATGTGTTTCTGAGTCATGGCTATCGCCGGACAAGTTAGAAATGACAAAAATCGCAAACTACACAATAGCGTCTTCATATTGTACAAAGCAACGGTTAGGGGGCGGAGTGTGTATTTTGCTTCAGGAAGAAATCGAGAGCGTTGAAAGATATGACATTACAAATATGACAATAGAGCATGTACTAAAAATATGTGCGTCGGAACTACCTACTTTGAATATCTTACTTATTAGCATTTATTGGAATGGAAGAGAGGAGGATTTATTCTTTGACCAATTACAAAAAATTCTTACATACATAAATAAAACTTTACTTACGTACGTACTTTGAGAAATGGAGCCGGTCTGCCATGTCTATGATCGGCAACATAATTAGTGCCAAATTTGATGGCCTTGAAAAAGACGGCAGGCATGAGCCTGCCAAACGTCACCGGCCACCGTTGGCCGCAGACCGCACAAGGGATGCGTCCCCGCTTCCTACGGATGTATCCTACTGTATGCGACGGCAGCTGCAAAGCCCACTCCTGACGGACCGGAGCGACCTTTGCTGACAGACAGACAGACAGACAGACAGACAGACAGACAGACAGACAGACAGACAGACAGACAGACAGACAGACAGACAGACAGACAGACAGACAGACAGACAGACAGACAGACAGACAGACAGACAGACAGACAGACAGACAGACAGACAGACAGACAGACAGACAGACAGACAGACAGACAGACAGACAGACAGACAGACAGACAGACAGACAGACAGACAGACAGACAGACAGACAGACAGACAGACAGACAGACAGACAGACAGACAGACAGACAGACAGACAGACAGACAGACAGACAGACAGACAGACAGACAGACAGACAGACAGACAGACAGACAGACAGACAGACAGACAGACAGACAGACAGACAGACAGACAGACAGACAGACAGACAGACAGACAGACAGACAGACAGACAGACAGACAGACAGACAGACAGACAGACAGACAGACAGACAGACAGACAGACAGACAGACAGACAGACAGACAGACAGACAGACAGACAGACAGACAGACAGACAGACAGACAGACAGACAGACAGACAGACAGACAGACAGACAGACAGACAGACAGACAGACAGACAGACAGACAGACAGACAGACAGACAGACAGACAGACAGACAGACAGACAGACAGACAGACAGACAGACAGACAGACAGACAGACAGACAGACAGACAGACAGACAGACAGACAGACAGACAGACAGACAGACAGACAGACAGACAGACAGACAGACAGACAGACAGACAGACAGACAGACAGACAGACAGACAGACAGACAGACAGACAGACAGACAGACAGACAGACAGACAGACAGACAGACAGACAGACAGACAGACAGACAGACAGACAGACAGACAGACAGACAGACAGACAGACAGACAGACAGACAGACAGACAGACAGACAGACAGACAGACAGACAGACAGACAGACAGACAGACAGACAGACAGACAGACAGACAGACAGACAGACAGACAGACAGACAGACAGACAGACAGACAGACAGACAGACAGACAGACAGACAGACAGACAGACAGACAGACAGACAGACAGACAGACAGACAGACAGACAGACAGACAGACAGACAGACAGACAGACAGACAGACAGACAGACAGACAGACAGACAGACAGACAGACAGACAGACAGACAGACAGACAGACAGACAGACAGACAGACAGACAGACAGACAGACAGACAGACAGACAGACAGACAGGTTTAGGTTTAGGTTTAGGTTTAGGTTTAGGTTTAGGTTTAGGTTTAGGTTTAGGTTTAGGTTTAGGTTTAGGTTTAGGTTTAGGTTTAGGTTTAGGTTTAGGTTTAGGTTTAGGTTTAGGTTTAGGTTTAGGTTTAGGTTTAGGTTTAGGTTTAGGTTTAGGTTTAGGTTTAGGTTTAGGTTTAGGTTTAGGTTTAGGTTTAGGTTTAGGTTTAGGTTTAGGTTTAGGTTTAGGTTTAGGTTTAGGTTTAGGTTTAGGTTTAGGTTTAGGTTTAGGTTTAGGTTTAGGTTTAGGTTTAGGTTTAGGTTTAGGTTTAGGTTTAGGTTTAGGTTTAGGTTTAGGTTTAGGTTTAGGTTTAGGTTTAGGTTTAGGTTTAGGTTTAGGTTTAGGTTTAGGTTTAGGTTTAGGTTTAGGTTTAGGTTTAGGTTTAGGTTTAGGTTTAGGTTTAGGTTTAGGTTTAGGTTTAGGTTTAGGTTTAGGTTAGGTTAGGTTAGGTTAGGTTTTTTTTTTTTTTTTTTTTTTTTTTTTTTTTTTTTTTTTCCCCAAGTTTATGTTTGTTTGTTGTTTATGGGGACATAGATATAAGCAGAGCTATTTTATACTACACATCTTATCTCTATTCTTATGTTAGTTACATAGAATTAATATTATTTATTTACATTGTTACCTTTATTTGGTAATCAGGCCTTGGCACCTGAACAGTAATAGATATATATAATACATTTATATAAACTAGAAATGTAGGTCCGCGAACGCGGACCCAGCGCGGACGCGAGTCCGCGTCCACGCTGAGTCCGCGTCCGCGGTGGGTCCGCGTCCGCGCTGAGTCCGCGTCCGCGGCGGGTCCGCGTCCGCGGTAGGTCCGCGCTGAGTCCACGTCCGCGGTCACTTCGCGTCCGTGTTAAGTCCGCGACCCCGTAGCGCCACCGACCGCTGCCGGCAGCGCTGCTGTCAGCGACATTAATATATATAGAATACATATGTGTAAACTTAATTAAGTTTAAATTAAAGGGCTCAGCCAAATTCGACCGGATGCCATCGCCGTCAGAGTCATAGAGACAAAAATTTACTAGCCTCTTGCATCCACCGGCAACACCATCCTGCCTATAAAAGGCGGCATTAGCACCCCCGGGATCAGCTCAGGATTGTATCAACTGGACTGGTCCCGGCCATGCCAGGGCCGCCCCTCTTACATTTTTCCAATTTTATATTAATCTTACATTAAATTATAAACTTATGACATAAAACATATAACCTATTTACCTATTATTTAAATTGCTATTAGTTATTTGGTTTAATATTATTAACTTATAATTGACTACAACCAAGCTATTGGTTGTTTACAATGTTCTTCCGTATTGATATTATTTACCTTTTGGTGTACAATTCTATAATTACAAATGGCAGTAACTTATATCTTAAAATTATAGTATAATCATATGTATGCTTTGGCATGCCCGGCGATTTCCGTATTTATTCTTTGTTTTATTATCGTTTTAATCATAGATACATTTCTTATATGTATATATATATTATTTATTCGTTAATACAACGTATATTTACATTTAATACATATGTGCACACATGAGCACTTACTTAGGCAATATTTATTTAATTCCAATAATCCCTAGCCCGCAGACCGCGGCCGGGAGCAAATGGCGGCCAGGTGCGAGACTATTTCTAAGTATTCCTAAGTGTTATTGAATGTTTTCAGGTTTTTTACTATCTCCTCAAGATGCTTGTTGAATGCTTTGATTACTGCTTCTCTTTTGTGATATTGATTTATGTTTTTTATATCTATGTTACTTACTGTGCAGTTATATTCCAGTTTGTGTCTACTTTTTTCAAATTGGTTACAGTCAAGTATTAAATGTTTGAATGTTTGTGCTATGTGTTGGTCTGAGTTACATGGGCAGTACGGATCTGGTGTTATTTTGAACCTGTGTAAATATTGTTTATTGTAACCGTGCCCTGATAGGAACTGCGTGATTGCGAAGCTTGGTGTACATATATTGGTAAAGTTTTTTAATTCATCGTAGTTTTTAAATATGTTCTTAGTGTATTTACAATTATCATTATTTTCGTATGTTAGTTTTAAGTGTTCTAATAATTTGTCATGATTTATCTTTTTTATGTATGATATGGGTACTTGTTTATATTCGATTTCATCGTCACTACTTGGGCCGGCTGCTTGCTTAGCGTGGAGATCTGCTAGTTCGTTGCCTGCTATCTGATTGTGTGCTTTTGACCATATAAATACTATTTGTTTCCTATTGTTTTCTTTGATTTGTTGTATTATGTTAAATATATTTACTGAGTGTGGGTTATATGTGTTAATGTTTTGTAAATCTTGTAATGTTGATTTAGAGTCCGTTATTATGGCGGCGCTTACTTTCTTGTCTGAGATCCATTTGCATGCCTTTACTATTGCTATTTGTTCTGCTTGGAAGTTGGAGCATGCTTTATGTAGTTTAATTTCTATCTTGGATATGTTTGTATGTTCATCCTGTATAATAACGGCAGCACCAACTCCTTCTTCATCTTTGCTACCGTCAGTATACAGGTGATGTGTTATTTCTGGGTGTTGTGTAAGAGCCGTCTGTAATTCTTCCTCATTGTTTGCCATTAGGTATTGGATTGGTATTCTTTTAGATGGGTGTAGTCTGTTTTTAGGTAAGGCTGGTGTTTCCATCGTGGTATTTTCAGGTAGGTGATCTGAGGTTTTTTCTAACCTCGTTTTTTCATTGTTAGCGATGGCTATTAATTGCTCATCGAGCGGTGGCAAGCCTGCTAATACTATGGCTAGGCTAGTACTTACCGTTCTAAAACCTCTTATGATTTGTAGATTTATGTTCCTTTGAAACGACAGTAACATCTTCCTTATATATTTATTCTTTAAGGCTATCCCCCAGATGGAGACTCCATACGATAATATGGGGACTACCACCTGGTTGTATATTATTTTTATGTTTCCTGAATGTATACCCCAAGTGGGTTTTACATATATTTTTAATTTATTGTATATTGCCTTAACTTTTTCTATTGTTGTCTTTATATGGTTGTTGAATTTGAGTTTATTGTCTATGTGTAAGCCTAGGTATTTTATTGTATTGACTAATTGTATATCTTGGTTATTGATTCTAACTTTAATTGTTTTTGACTTGTTCGTTATTGCCATTACTTGGGTTTTAGGCGTGCTGAATTGTAGTTTGTTTTTGTGACCCCATTTGGTGATATATTCTATTGTTTTGTTTATGTTTGTTTGGAGGTTATGTGTGTTGTAATGTGTTGCTACTATTAATATATCGTCTGCATAGGCTTGAATGTGAATACCTAGTGGCATTTCCCTCTCCAGCAAGTTGTCAAGTATGAGGTTCCACATCAAGGGGCCGCACACAGATCCTTGTATGCATCCCCTTGTTGCAGTTCTGGTAATCTCTTCGTCAGCTACTCTTATCAGGATTTGTCTATTTTCCGTGTAGTTAACTAGTGTTGAGTAAAGGTTTTTGGGACATTTGTATTTTTTAAGTTGGCTGAAAATACTAGGCCACCAGGCATTGTCAAACGCCCCTTTTATATCCAGCGAGACAATTACTACCTGTTTGCCTTTTTGTTTTTCTTGTTTTATTTTATTGATTAGTGTTTCTATTGCCATGACTGTTGATTTTTGTGCTTTAAAACCAAACTGATTTTCTTTATCTTTATTGTTTGTGTAAATGTGATGTGTTATTCTGTTATTTATTAATTTCTCATATAGTTTACCAAGGACTGGAAGGAGGCCAATTGGTCTATATGATGTTGTTTCGTCATATGTGTTCTTGTTTGGCTTAGGTATTATTATGGCTTTGGCTCTCTTCCACTCCTCGGGAAAGTACTCTAGGCTGAAGGCTCTGTTTATTATATTTAGTATTAAGTTTGGGTATAAATCAATAAAGTGCTGCCATATGTCTGCTGTTATGCCATCATGACCAGGTGCCTTTTTTGGGCTCATGGTTCTTATTGCGCTAGTAATCTCGTGTATTGTGAATTGTGGTTCATCAGGTGTAAGAGGGGGCATTTTCATTTGGGTTCTCTGGTGTATTTGTTGTGTTGTGGTGTCGGGAGTGTCCTGTGGGTATAATGAGTCCATTAGTAGTTTTACGGTTTCTTTTGTGTCTGAGGTGAAGGTACCGTCAGGCCTCTTTAGTGTTGAGGGAGGCTGTGTTAGCGGCTTCGATCTTATAAGTCGGTTCGTGACCGTCCACACATCTTCCGTTCCTTGAGTGTTACAGAATTCTCGGAAGCTGTCAGTAGAGTTTTTCTGTATGGCTCTCAGGTAGTCTGCTTTAAGCCTTGTCTTCTGCGCGACAAGATGTTCCAGGTTATCTCCCCTTCTGACAGCTCTCGAAAGCTCGTGGTGATTTTGTATTACTTGTTTTTTGTGTTGTTCTAAGTCTTGGTTCCACCAATGTGGTTTACCTATGTAGGCCCGATGTTTTGGAATGGTTTTCTTGCATATAGTATTAAGTTGAGTCGTAATATGTTTTATATAGTTATTAAGGTCTGTCTGGTTCATTGTGTTTATCCTGTCAATTGAGTTGATGCTATCGTCTATGTGTATCTTACATTCATTTTTAAATTCATTTTTCTTGTTGTTGTTCCAGAAGTTTGGTGTGTTTGTGTTGTATTTCCATGTAGTGTTCTTTAGGTTCCTGCTTAGCTTATCTTCTCTGTTTCTTCCTAGTATTATTTTGAAAGTGATTGCAAAGTGGTCTGATGTGGTGCTAATTTCTCTATTAGTTCTCCAGTCTGCGATCTGCACGTTATGGCTGCTGTCCGATATCATTGTTAAGTCAATAGTTGAGGTTCTAACTTGTCTGTGTGTGGTGGTGTGGTAGGTGTATGTATTGGGGTCATTTACAACTGTAAGTCCGTTCCTAGTCATTAGTTCTCCAAGGTCTTTACCTCTTTTATTTGTGCTTATTGAGCCCCAAATGTTGTTCCATGCATTGAAATCTCCTGTAATAATGTGTGCTGATGTAGAGTTCAGGCTGATGAAGTTTTCCATTTTCGCTATGGTATCATCTTTATCTGTTCTGGGTTCAACGTATACTGAATGGATATATATTCGCTGTCCCTTTATGTTTTTAAGTTGTATTATGGTTATATTATTTGTGGTATGTGGGCTAATAAGTAATGAACTGAATTTATTGTTTTTAATTGCTATTGCACTTTTGATTATTTTATTATTATTGGTACTATCATTATATTTCTGATTAGTGTTCTGATAGATTGTGTATCCTTTTATAGGTTTGACGTAGTTAGTGTTCCCAGTATATGGCTCTGTCAAGAATATTATATCTGCCTCTAATTTTGAGTTTTCTGCAATGAGTTCTTGGTGTGCGTAATAACTTCTATTGCAGTTGAGTTGAATGCAATAAATCATGAGATCATTCCCTTGTGTATTGCGGTTCGGTGTATTGCTATTATTGCTATTGTTATTATGTTGTGGTGATGCTGTATTTCGATTATTATTACTCTGTGGCATAGTTAGTCTTTTCTATTGTCCGCTTTTCGTTTAATACGTACGCAGGACATTTGTGAGAAGTGGCTGTATGTGTTGTTTCTAAATTTTTGTTATTTTGTGTATTATGTTGTTGGCAATTATAACACTTTGTTTTTGATTTATTATCTTTATTCGGGCAGGTTCTAAATGTATGGGTTGTTTCCGCGCAATGCGAGCAGTTGGTTGTTTTGTTCCTGCATGCTTTTTGAGTATGTCCGTATTGTAGACATGTAAAGCATTGCAGCACTGCTATATGATTCGCTACTCTAACTTTGACGTATTCTATGTTAATTCTTTCCACTTTTATTACTTCCTTCCATATCTTAGGTGTTGCTCTGAATATCGCGTTGTACAGGTTTGGATTGGAACGTAGGGGTGGAAGAGTCCACATTTGCGGATTCCCACCAGGGGAAAGCGGTTGAGTCCACATCAGCTGGATTCCCGCTGACTCCTCTTTGTCGGGGGCTTAATATGCCCGAAGTTTGTGGAGGCCTTCTCCGGTCCTCCCCTCTTCGGAAGGGAGACTGCGGAGGAAGGCGGTTCTGTGTCGGCGGTCTGCTTATTGGCATTCAACGTCTTTTGACGCCGCCGGCCCTAAGCCTAAGTTTTCTCGGGGTGACGATGGGCTGAGTGGCCGGGGGGAGCCCGGTCCCAAGCCCCGGGACCTTTTCTTTTTCTGTTTATTTTTCTGTCTTTTGGTTTTTCTTTTCTTGTTTGTTTTATTTGATTTATTTCTTCTTCTTCCTTTCTTGTTTCTTTCTGGTTTTATTTTGTTTTTGACGTTGGGTTCGGGAGATTTTTAAAAAATGGAAAACGCGAATAGTGAAAGCAAACTACCCCAGGAGGGTACCGGTCGCTCCGCGATCGGAGAATCCCTCCCTGGGCCTTCGGGTCTAGGCAGCCCCACCGTTTCTGGGGGGGGCAACTATCGCGTCGGGGGCGCCTCTGGGCGTCTCTGTGGAAGGAGGGGAGAGGAGAAGACAGACGAAAGGAGCCGGGACAGCAGCGTCAGTTTTGGCTCGGAAGTAGGAGATGAGCTCCCAAGGAGCGCCAGCGCCATGTCCAGCGCGTTCGACAGCGACGACGACACGTTGCTCTCAGATGTGTCTGCCAGTGCGCGGGAGGAATCAGTGTGGGCAGTAGGAGGGCGCCTGCTTAGAAAAGGGAGTCGGAAGCGGCTACCAGCGGACCCGCCCAGTGTTCGGGAAGGGCTGCCGGAGGCCAAAGTAGTCCTGACCAGGATGTCCCACATCAGGGCTACAAAAAGAATAGAACCGTCGGAACCATCGGTCGCGTCGACATCATTGGCCCCATCGGCCCCGTCGGCCTTGTTGGACACAGCGGCCCCATCGGCCCCACCGGCCGCACTTGTTGGGATTCGGCGAAGGTCGTCAGCGGAGCGAGAGGGTGCGCTGGGAGGTGGAACCCTTGCTTCGCTCGACTCTGAGGAGGAGATCGCCCGGCTAGCACAGATCGCAAGCAATTCGTGGGAACGCTGCCGTATGCCGCCGCCCGGAGAGCGGCCGTCAGATCCGCCGTTGTCGGTATTGAAGAGCCGGCTGATGGATGACCTGTCCCTAATAGGACGCATAGCGGTCAGGTCGAAAAATTTGAAAGGGACCTGGGTTCGGAACCTTAAGACGGCTGCGAGCCGTATAGAAGACACGGTGGATGCCTTGTACGAGCGGACGTCCACATCGGAGGTGAAGCGGTTGCAGGCCGATAATGGTCGCTTAAATAGTGATATCGACCTCCTGCGCGCGCAGGTTGACGCGCTACGCGGTGAGTGCTCGGGGCTTCGCGAGGAGTGTCAGGGGCTGCAGCGGCGGCTGGAGGCCGCTCTCGTGCCCGCACCCGCACCCGCACCCGCGCCCGCGCCGTCGTGCCCGCCCCCGCCTGATCGTGGCACTAATGGCGCGCAGATGGACCTTGAGGAGCTTCCTGAAGTCAGCGTGACAGCACCCAAGGAGTCGCATGTGGGGAAACCTGGACCTGACTGCGAC
This sequence comes from Nymphula nitidulata, assembly GCA_947347705.1. Classification (NCBI taxonomy): domain Eukaryota; kingdom Metazoa; phylum Arthropoda; class Insecta; order Lepidoptera; family Crambidae; genus Nymphula; species Nymphula nitidulata. The sequence continues at coordinate 18,596,941 of OX374636.1, forward strand.
CGAGATGTCGAGGACGCGCGGCTAATGCGTCTTTTTGGGCGCGTGCTAGACGCACGTCTTGGGCCAGAGACGCCGGAGCCTAGGGCTCGTCCGCCTTTGGCGGCGGACAGAAGAAATGAGAGGCGAGACGTTGTTGACGAGGTGGAGATGGAGCGTGGTGGTTTCTCCCTCGTTGGCAAAAATAAGAAGAAGGGCAAGACCAAGGTCCCATCGGCCCAGCCGGCGAAACCAGCCCAGCCGGCCAGAGCAGCAGCGGCGCCCAAGCCGCCCCCAACTGCCCCTCATCGTCGGGCGCAGCAGGGCGCAGCGACCGTCACGAGAGCGTCGTATGCTGACGCCGCTATGACTCCCGCGCAACGGGAAGCACGTGCCCCAGCGCCGCAGCCGCGTGAGGCTCAGAGTGGCGCCAAGAAAAAGAAAAGGAAGAGGAAGCGACGCAGACGCGGCCAGTTGAGGGTGCCAGCCATCGCCGCCGTCTCCGTAACGCTCTCGCCCGAGGCTTTGCAGCGCGGCGTTACTTACGCGGACACGCTGCGGCGGGCAAGAGACGCCACGACGAACGATCCAGACTGCCCCTTAGTCCGAGTACATCACACGATGACAGGGGCCCGACTGCTGAAAGTGTTGGGCCAGGATAGCGCGGAACGGGCTGACCGCTTCGCTGAGCGACTACAAGAGGTGCTTGGTGACGATGTGCGTGTCGCAGTCCCTGTCAAGTGCGCTGATTTGCGCGTGACTGGGCTGGATGACTCCATTCGGGGGGACGAGGTTCGGGGGGCGATCGCTCGTGCTGGACAGTGTCCCCTCGATAGGGTTCGTGTTGGCGAGATTCGCCGCGGCCGGTGGGGCTCGGGATCCGTCAGGGTCACTTGCCCCGCGTCTGCGGCGAAGCTCATCAACAAGGACGGCCAGCTCACCGTGGGTTGGTGCTCTGCGCGCGTTTACGTGCTGGAGCAGCGACCCATGATGTGCTACCGCTGCTTGGGTGTGGGGCACACCAAGCCGCAGTGCCCGTCGGCAACTGACCGCTCCGGAGCGTGCTTCCGATGCGGCCAGTCGGGCCACAAGGCCGTCGAATGTTCGGCGCCGCTTCACTGCCCCCCGTGTGCTGATGCCGGTTTACCGGCTAACCACATGGTGGGCAGTAAATGCTGCTTACAGCAGCTGAAGCGACGCACACGAGGCAGATCCCTCGCTGGCGGGGGTGGCGGTGGCGGCGGCCGTAGGCCGCCCTCCGTTGCCGCCCCTGTCACCGATGGATCGCGGGAGGCGAGGCCCCCTGATCCGCCCTCAACGGGGCGGTGAAGGGAGCCGTCGGTGCGGGTTACTTCGGGGCTGTATACGCCTCGAAGTGACCCGCGCCGGCGGGCGGACTGGGCGGGGGTATTCTCCTATGCCAGTCTGCCGTTGCCGAGTAGAGGTCAGCGGTACTGTTGGGGAACGGTATGCGCATTGCACGATCTCTGCGACGAGGGATGCTCCTTATGTTCCGAGAGCATCCCATCCCACCTCGTGGAAGAGCACGCCAAGAGCTCGCTGCGGCGCTGTCCATAGTGTTGTGATGAATCCCCTATGGCGGCGCCAACATGCAGCGCGTCGGAACTTCGCAGGGGTTTAGTGGGTAGGACGGGACTTGCACACAGAGAGCCCGTGAGTCCCACATACCCCTCCCCGGTTTCCCCGAACCGGGAAGGAAACCCGTAAATGGGTTCCCCTGCGTCAAAAAAAAAAAAAAAAAAAAAAAAAAAAAAAAAAAAAAAAAAAAAAAAGGTTAGGTTAGGTTAGGTTAGGTTAGGTTAGGTTAGGTTAGGTGGGGTGCATGTTGGGGTGCATGTTGGGGAGCCTCCTAGTGTGCTGGGCGCGTTGTCGGGATCGCTTGTTGCACTTGATGTTCTGTCATCCGGTGCAAACGGTGGTTCCACAACGTGTCCAGACGGCGCATCCTGGGCGACTGCGAATTCATTATCCGCTCGTAGGGTAATGGGTTCGCAGCCGGCCAATCTCCAACACAGTGCGGCTGCCTTCGGGCATTGCACGGCCGCACAAACCCGTAGCCCTGCATTTATGTGGGGTCGGGGGCTGGGCGTATGGGGCTTGCCCTGTGCGTCTGGCTGTGAGGAAGAAAACCTCTATAAAAAATCACCCTCGGGGGGCCCCCTTGGGGGGCCAGTGGAGCTTCGGCTCGTGGGATGGCGGCCTTCAAGGCCGCGGTCCGCTTCATGCGGACGGTGTCGGGAGCTTCTGCTCGTGGCGCAGTCGCGCCTTTGTTGGAAAGGTCCTTTTCAGGACCAGTGGACTTCGGTCGGTGTATGGCGGGCCTTCAAGGCCCGCGGAACGTTCAGCGTTCGTTTCCGGCGTGGGGCGCTCCAACGCTCCATTTGCGTCGGCTCTTGGGGCCTGCCTTAACTGGCCGGTCCCGACGGAGCTTGCCTTTATTGGCTGGCTCAGCGGCCGCCTTCGGGTGGCGTGGCACGGCGGACCTTCAAGGTTCGCGGCGCGGCGGGTCTGGCGGCCGTGGTTTTGCGGTCGCTGGGTGGGTTTCGGCCTCCCGTCGGGCAACCCGTTATCCCGTGTGTGTGTCTGGTGTCATGTCTATCGGCACACACGGGACCGGGGGGGCTTGCCTTAATCGGCTGGCCCTGCGAGGAGACAACCTCACTAAAAAACCCCAATTCCCCGTAGTTGAGATCCGTGGCTACGGGGGGCCTTCGGGTGGCGGGCCGGGTAGAGTCCGCCAGCTAGCGATCCCCTCCAGGAGACCGCCCGACCTCCTGGAGTATCAGGGTTACCCGGGTGCAGGGGGCACCGCCCGGGTGGACGTTTTGTTTCCCCCATACTCGTGGGTTTAGTTATGCAGAAATCTAAAATACAAACCAAAAAACCAATTAGTTTAAGTTTCCCAGTCGGGAGTTGCTCCACAAGGAGCCTGAGATCGAAGGACAAAGCGCCCTGTCCGCAAGTGAGTGGCGCGGAGAGTGGCGATGAGGATGATGTGAGGGACGCGAGCAAAACTGCGTCGGACTTCGGCTCGTGTTGGTCAGTCGACAGCGTCGAATCTCAAATCAGCAGGAAGAGGGCAAGATCCCCGATAAAGAAGGGGCCAAATTATAGAAAGGCATCTGGCACCGACAGCGCATCCAGCGCAGAGTCTGAGAAGGCGCCGAAGCCCAAAAAACCTGCCGCTAGTCGTGGCCGCGGCCGTCCTATCAAAACCGGGGACTATGCCGGCCTCGCCAAAGCTCAGAGGGAATACAGCGCTGCATTGCGCGAGTCTATGCGCCTGGAGGCCGAGAAGGAGGTCGCCGCGGAACTAATTCAAAGGCGTTTGCGGTCGGAGTCGGCGGCGTCACGGCAGTCTGACTATTCTGATGTTATGTCGGTGGAGGAGGAGCCTTGTGCTACCAAACTGTATCAGTCTGTCGAGAGCGAGATAAGCTCGATACTCAAGCTCGTGTCCAGCTCGAGCAATCTCAAGGGCACCTATCAAAAGGCGATTAAGCTGTCCGTCTCTTCGATTAAGGAGCACACGCAAGCGCTTCTTCGTTGCACCATCAACGAAGAAGTGAGCAAGTTGACGCGGGAAAATAAGCGCTTGGAAGGCAGTATTCAGGACCTGCAGAGACAACTGGACGAGTTGCGCGCCAAGAGTAGTGCGCCTTCTCAGTCAGCCTCAGCAGTCCAGCCTACCCTGAACGCTGAAGAGATCGTCCGTGCTGTCACTACAGTGGTTGACGACAAGCTCCGCGCGGCGATGACATCAGTCACAAACATCATCGACGCCAGAATTGAGGGCCTGAAGATACCAGATCGTCCACGGCCACCGTTGGCCGCGGATAAAAAGAAAGAAGCTGCTCAATCGAAACCAACATTTGCAGCTACAGTGAAGGCGTCTCCCGTCATTAAGTCAAAATGCGGGACAATGACTTTAATCCCCTGCACATCGTCCCAAAAAAAGGGTAAAGGCAAGGGGAAGGGGAAGAGGACGGCTTCTGCGCCGACCACAAACCCAGTGACAAACCCGGAGCCCGGCCCGTCAACATCGTCGGCGCCCCTGCCAACCGCCCCCGTTTCTGAGGAGGAGGCGGAATGGAGTACAGTAGGGAAAAACGGGAAACAGAAGAAGACGCAGCCAGCTGTGACCCCTGGTCCAAAGCCTCAAGCCAAGGGCACCAAAGGCGCGCAGGCAAAGGCCAAAAAGCCCCGAAAGATTAGGGAGCCACGCTCGGCGGCCGTGGTTATTACTATCAGCCCAGAGGCGGTACAACGCGGCGTTTCGTACGCCGACGTAATAAAGAAGGCCCGAAATGGTATAAATCTTGTAGACGTCGGCGTCGACCAGCCGCTGCAAATAAAAACAGCGGTCACTGGCGCCAAAATATTGGAGGTTCGTGGAGAAGACCAGGGCTCCAAAGCAGACGCGTTTGCTGAAAAGCTAAGAGCTCTCTTTGAGGAAGATGAGGACGTCCGAATCGCCAGACCCACAAAGTCCATTGAGATATCCATCTCCGGCCTGGATGATTCGGTGGAGAAGGAAGACATTGTGTCAGCCATTGCCAATAAGGGCAACTGCGCGCACCACTCTGTCAGGGTTGGTGAAATCCGGCCTGGACCTGGCAGCATGGGCGTTGCTTGGGCTTCATGCCCTGTGGGCGCCGCCAAGAAGGTATTGGAAGCGGGCCGCCTCCTTGTCGGGTGGAGCTCAGCGAAAGTGCGCCCTGTGGAGCAGCGCCCGATGAGGTGTTTCCGCTGCTTAGAGCGTGGGCACGCCCGCCAACAGTGCGTAGGCGAGGATCGCAGTGACCTGTGCTTCCGGTGCGGGAAGCCAGGCCATAAAGCTTCCAAGTGCAGCGAAGAAGCCCACTGTGTCCTCTGCGCCAAAACCAAGAGGCCAGCAGGACACATTATGGGAGGCAGGAGCTGCAAGGCCCCCAGCATACCTCCCAAGAAGTCGAAACCAGCGCCCAAGACCCGGACTGCTGAACAGGCTGTAACTGCAGAACAGCCCATGGACACAACGCCAATCGTCGATGGCCCTACGTCCACTCCGTAAAGTCATCCAGGCGAATGTGAACCACTCCTCTGGTGCGCAGGACCTCTTACTGCAAACCATGAGAGAGTGGTCAATACATCTCGCGGTGGTTTCCGAACCATACTTCGTCCCGCCTTGCTCCGACTGGGCTTCGGACTTGGATTCGACTGTGGCTATCACCAGACCTTGTCTCAATTCGTCCCCAACCCTCTCAGTCCAGCAGAGAGGGCATGGGTTTGTTGTCGTCAGATGGGGAGATATTGCCGTCATAGGCGTTTACTTCTCCCCGAACAGACCCTTGGCCGAGTTTCAACTATTTCTCGGTGAGTTGGGTGCAGCAGTTCGGCGCGCTTCACCTGCGCTTGTCCTCGTACTTGGGGACTTCAACGCGAAGTCGTCCGCGTGGAATTCCCCCGTCACTGACCACAGAGGCACTGCAGTCGAGGCCTGGATGGCAATGTTCGGGCTCTCACTATTAAACCAGGGCTCAGCCAATACCTGCGTGCGACAGCGGGGGGGGTCTATAGTGGACTTAGCGTTCGCTACCCCCGCTCTCGCCGCGCACGTGTCTGGTTGGCAGGTCCTGGAAGAGGTGGAGACTCTAAGCGACCACCTCTACATAACGCTGGAACTCTTCTCTCAGGACTCGGGTCGCAGTCCCGTCCAACCAACGCAGTCTCCCTTCCCCAGGTGGGCTCTAACGAAACTCGATAAAGAGCGCCTCGAGGAAGCTGTTCTGGTGGAAGAGTGGTGTTCACCATCCACTACCACACCGATCGACATTGACGCAGCGGCGGATCGCTTTCGCGAATCTTTGCAGCGAATAAGCGATTCCTCCATGCCAAGAATCCACCGCCAGCCTGCCAAAAAGGCAGTGTATTGGTGGTCTGACGAAATCGCAGCTCTCCGCGCTGATTGCTCCTCTAAGCGGCGCGAACTGGCAAGGTACCGCCACCGCACGCGCAACAGTTACCGCGATGCGTTATGGGAAGACCATCTACACGATCTCTACACAGAGTCTCGTAGAGCGATGCGCGTTGCCATTTATAAGGCCAAGACAGAAGCAAGGGAGCAAATGCTTGAGTCCCTCGACAGCAACCCGTGGGGTCGCCCATACCGTGCCGCGTGCAATAAGCTGCGCGGTCAAGGCCCTCCGGTTGCTGAAACGCTGGAACCCCAACTACTCGAAGCGGTTGTCGAGGCGCTGTTTCCAGCTCGTGGGGAACATATCCCTCCACCCATGGTGCCTCGTAGGGTTCAGAACACCGACGGCGATACCGATGCCACAGTGCCTCCCATCACTAACGCCGAATATGACTCGGCCGTCATCAGGCTCCGGTCTAAGAAAACCGCTCCGGGCCCAGATGGGGTCCACGGGCGCGTGTTGGCGCTCTCCCTTGTGGAGCTTGAGCCCCGGATAAGAAACATCTTTGACGCATGTCTCGTGACAGGAAAATTCCCTAAGGCTTGGAAAAAGGGGCGGCTCGTCCTCCTGCAGAAGGCGGGAAGAGATGTCGACTCTCCTTCAGCTTACCGGCCCATTGTCCTCTTGGATGAGGCCGGTAAGCTCCTTGAAAGAATCATCGCTGGACGCATCACAAATCACCTAGCATCCAGTGGTCCCGACCTATCAGAGGGCCAGTTCGGTTTTAGAGAGGGTCGTTCGACTATAGACGCAATCATGCGCGTGAAGGCCCTCTCTAACGAGACGACTTCTCGCGGCGGGGTGCTTTTGGCGGTGTCACTTGACATCGCCAACGCTTTCAACACCCTGCCGTTTGAGTGCATTTCTGAGGCCCTAAAACACCACGGGGTACCTCAGTATTTGCAGGACGTTATAGCGGACTATCTGCGTGGGAGAGTAGTGACCTGTCAAGATCGGAGCGGCAGGATTCTCGAAAGGCGAATGACGTGCGGTGTTCCACAGGGGTCGGTTCTAGGCCCTCTCCTGTGGAACATCGGATACGATTGGGTGTTGCGGGGAGCACTTCTGCCGGGTGTCCGCACTTTTTGCTACGCGGACGACACCCTGGTAACGGCCAAAGGGTCGTCGTTCGCCCAGGCTGCGATATTAGCAAAGGTGGGGACAATACAGGTCGTACACAGGATCGAGAGGCTCGGTCTGCGGGTGGCCCTCAACAAAACCGAGGCTCTTCTTTTTCATGGGCCTCGGAAGGGTCCGCCTGCGGGAGCATACCTCGACCTGAACGGGGTCAGAGTCACTGTTGGCTCTCAGCTAAAGTACTTGGGGCTCGTGCTTGATCCGGGGTGGACCTTCAAAGAACACTTTCGGCAGCTGAGCCCCAAGCTTACTGCAACGACGGCTGCGCTAAGCAGACTCCTGCCTAATGTTGCAGGCCCCGGGGACACATGCCGCCGCCTCTTCACAGGGGTGGTGCGGTCCATGGCGCTATATGGTGCGCCAGTGTGGGTAGACGCTCTGACGGCTCACAACAAGACTCTTCTGCGGAGACCGCAACGAGTCATGGCCGTCAGAGTTGTCCGCGGATACCGCACGGTGTCCTATGAAGCCTCGTGCCTACTGGCTAAGACACCTCCCTGGGATCTCGACGCTAGAGTCCTAGCGGAGGTGTACGAGCACGGAGCTGCGCTTCGTGCGGAGATGGGGCACCGGCGCATAATGCCGGAGCTGGTTGCGCGCTGGAGGCGGAGAGCGCAGAGAACCGTCATGGAGGCATGGCTTCAACGCCTAAACGAGCCCAAGGCGGGGATTCGAACCGTGGAGGCCATCCGCCCGGTCTTCCGGGATTGGATGAGGCGGCGGCACGGGGTGCTTACCTTCCGTGTTGTGCAGATTCTAACCGGACACGGGTGCTTCGGCAGATACCTGCACAACACGGCAAGAAGAGAGACCAGTGCCCGCTGCCATGAGTGCGGCCACACTGAGGACACGGCGCAACACACGCTCGAAGTTTGCCCTGCGTGGGACGAGCAGCGCCGTGCCCTAGTCGCCAGTATCGGAGGCGACCTCTCCCTGCCGACCGTCGTGGAGAAGATGGTTGGCGGCGAGAGTAACTGGGAGGCGGTAGCCACCTTCTGTGAGAACGTCGTCTCGCAGAAGGAGGCTGCGGAACGGGCCCGCGAGGAAGATGCCCTTGCGGACCCGATTCGCCGCAGAAGGTTGGGCCGAAGAAGGCGGCTCTACGGCCACCTTCAACCGCCGAGTGGGGACGGCGGGTGACGGAGTGGGGCTCCGTCACCCGCGCCAAGGCGTCCCTGCGCGGGGGAGCACGCGTTTTGTTTCGCGCGTGCTCCCTATCCCCGGTGAGCCCGGAAGTGGGCGATAACTACGCAGTCTTCGGCGTATGACAGCGCTTGCGAAAAGTTCCCTGTCATGCGTCGAAGCCGTGGTCTCGAGGAACACGTTGGTTTTTAGTGGGTATGCCGGCACTTTACACCAGTGACTCCCACATAACCCAGGGGCAGCCCCATTTGCCTCTGGGTATCCATAAAGGATTTTCCAACGCAAAAAAAAAAAAAAAAAAAAAAAAAAAAAAAAAAAGGTGGGGTGCATGTTGGGGAGCCTCCTAGTGTGCTGGGGGCGTTGTCGGGCTCACTTGTTGCATTTTGGCGGATGTTCTGTCATCCGGTGCAAACGGTGGGTCCCACAACGTGTCCAGACGGCGCATCCTGGGCGACTGCGAATTCATTATCCGCCCGTAAAGGGTAATGGGTTCGCAGCCGGCCAATCTCCAACACAGTGCGGCTGCCTTTGGGCATTGCACGGCCGCACAAGCCCGTAGCCCTGCATTTATGTGGGGTCGGGGGCTGGGCGTATGGGGCTTGCCCTGTGCGTCTGGCTGTGAGGAAGAAAACCTCTCTAAAAAATTACCCTGGTGGGGCCCCCTTGGGGGGCCAGTGGAGCTTCGGTTCTTCGGAGGTGTCTGCGGTTGAGCTCTGCTCCCGCGGTGGACACTCTGGTTTCCGAGTGTCGTGGGCCGCTCTCGGCGCTCCTCTGTTTCGTCAGAAGAGGCAGGAGACGCGGTGGTTTGACAGGAGGAGAACGGGCTGTTTGTCGGCTCGTGGCGTAGTTTCGCCTTGTCTAGGAGTTTTATCTCCTGCGGGAGCTCTATCTCTCGCTGACGGTCGTTTTAGGCGGTCACGCGCGGCGGGGATCCCTGTATGACAGGCCCTCGTCGGGCAACTTGTTACCCTCACTGAGAGGGCCAAGAGACTAGGCCACTGAGGTCTGGTCTGAGAGGAGCTTACCTCAATAAAAAAAGCCCCAAGCCTAAGTTTGAAGTGTGGTGATAGGCTGAATGGCCAGAGGGAGTCTGGTCCCTAGCACTAGTGGTGAAAGGGAGTAAGCGAGAACCTATACTCGCCAAAAAATGGGAACAACCACCATGGACGCAGATCTAAAAACAAAACAACCCCAGGAGGGTACCACCGTAGGTGGAGAATCCCTCCCTTCGGCTTCGGCCGATGGCAGGCCCCACGTATCTGGGGGGGGCCAAGACTGCTCCGTGTCAGTTGACACGAGGTCATACAATCCCGCTGACCACGGGCGCTTGTCGTTATCTCGGGCGGCTAGTGTGAAATTGGTTACGAGTGAGAGTGGTGAGGAAGTCGGCACTAATAAGTCCGGCTGTTCTGAGAAGGGAACGGAAGCAGCAAGACTGTGGAGCAAGTCTGATATGGAGACCGAGACAGATGGGTCGGGATACGAGACCCCTTGTGCCGCAAAACAAGCGAATTCAACTGCGAAGTTTTTGAAGGACGGTAACGAGTCGGACGATTCAATGCCTGCCAGGAACACACGAAGCCGTTCTACTGTAGGGAAGCGAAAGAGGGAGGAGAGACGCAATAGTAGAAGCCGTAGCGACTCATCGTCCAACGAGTCAGTGATATTCAGGCCATCATCAGCTGCGCCGGGATCTACTGCGAAAAGAGGACGCGGACGGCCACCAACAGTTGGCACCTTCGTTGGGTATGGCAAAGCCAAAGAAGAGAGGGAGAGAAAACGGCTTGACATTGCGGAGGATATCACAGCGAAGGAGATTGCTGACTTAGCTAGAGATTTTACGGGCGGGGAAAAAGGAAGAAAAGTACCCGACAAACTGGACAAAGACATCGACGACCCGTCAGCCCCTGGGCTTATCGAAATGGGTAAACAAGCGGTAAAAGTGTTCGAGACCATGCTTGAAAAGTCCCAGAGACTGAAGGGCAGCGTCAAGGGAGAGATGAAGCGGGCCTGTGTTCTGATGGGCGAGGTAATGGACAGGATAGGTGCCCTAACTATCACAGAAGAGACCAAAATGCTCCACCGCGAGAATGACCACCTCAAAAATGAAATGAGGATGATGAGGGAGAGGACAGAGCGAATCGAGAAAGACCTGGAGGAATGCAGATATCAACTCATTCGCAATACTGCTGCTGCAGACAAACCTCCGGCGCCTCCAAAGGATCCACGCCTTCAGGATAGGCAGAAAGAGAAGGACGAGGACAGGCTGCGGGCGGAAATTCTTGCATCCGTCCGAAACATGATGGAAGCTAACACAGAGGCCATCCTGAGGAGGCTTCCTCCGCTTGCGCCTGAACCCAGCCTCAGGCCACCTCTTGCAGCCGACGTGAAACGCCAAGCGGAGGCTAAGGAAACTCCTACAGAACCTGGCGAGAAGGATAGACCCAAGAAAGCGAAAAAGAGAAGGAGTAAGAAGAATGAGGATACGAAGGTCAACCAACCAAGGATTGAAAACACTCCTCTCCCTTGCAACCCGTCGCAACCATCGACCTCTGCTGCAGTTCAGAACCAGCAGCAGGAAGAAGGGTGGAACACGGTGGTGAGTAAGAACACCTTGAGAAAGGAGAAAAGGGAAAAGGCAAAGAATCTGCAGGAGGTTACACGCAGCAAGACTACGGGGAAATCTAAAGGTGGCCCCGAAGTTCCCAAAAGGAAAAATCGGAAGCCTAGACTGCGTGAAAGGAAGACTGCAGCAGTGGTCGTTGACATTCTGCAGTCGGAAAAAGATAAGGGCTTGACATTTGCCGACGTAATGAAGCAGGCAAAAGAAAAAGTTGACCTTAAAGAATTGGGGATCACCGGCATAAACTTTAGGAGGTCGGTCGCGGGGGCACTTGTCCTCGAGCTTCCCAAGGAGGCCGGTGTTGCAGAGGCTCAAAGGCTTGAAGAAACCCTCAGGGAAAAGCTCCCTATAGCGGTCCGGGTCACGCGCCCTATTAAAAAGGCGGAAATAAGGGTGCTTGGAATGGACGACTCAGTGACCTGCGAGGAGGTAGCCGCGGCCGCTGCTAGGACGTCAGGACACCTGGCGGAGGACTTTGCCATCGGTGAGCTCAGAATGGACCGATATGGCATGTTGGCCACATTAATCCGATGCCCTGTGGCAGCTGCCAAGAAGCTCATAGAGCAGAAGCGCCTGCTGGTCGGTTGGAGCTCGGCAAGAGTTGTCGCCCTTGAGCCCCGACCGATGCGGTGCTACCAATGTATGGAGCTAGGGCACACGCGGCAAATTTGCGTATGTGAGATCGATCGGAGCAACCAATGTTTCCGTTGCGGAGCCGCTGGTCACTTTGCCGCGGATTGCAAGGCGAAACCGAACTGCACGGTCTGCGCCGCACATGGGAAGCCAGCTGACCATACTATGGGGGGCCGGTTATGTCGCCCGCCCCAGTCAAAAAGTAAAAGACGCGGTCCTCGGCGGTCCTCCAGCTCGGCGACGCCTGCTAAGTCCCAGGAGCCGCTGACGGAGGCGATGATCACCGAAAATGCCCAGGGGTAGAACACAGCGTCTTATTCAGGGCAATTTGAACCATGCTCGGCACGCACAAGACCTCCTGGTGCAGTTCATGGCGGAAGAAGAAATTGACCTGGCAGTGATGGCGGAGCCGTACCTGGTCCCAAACCAACCTCGATGGGCTGGTGACCGGGACGGTTCGGTGATGATAGCTGGAGGACTCAACTCCCCACCCCTCACAGTTAGGTTCAGAGGGCAAGGTGTTGTAGCAGTGAACTGGCAAGAGGTCGTTGTAGTCGGGGTATACTTTTCGCCTAATAGGCCAGTGGCAGATTTTGAGGCGTTTCTAATTCAGCTCGGGCAGGTCGTCAGTGCAGCTCACCCTGTCCCTGTAATGCTTATGGGGGACCTTAACGCTAAATCGTCTGCGTGGGGATCGGACACAAATGATCAGAGGGGGGATTTGCTGGAAGATTGGCTGGTGCAAATGGGTCTCGTCGTTGCTAACGTGGGACGGGAATGGACATGTGTGCGGCAACAGGGTGGATCAGTGGTGGACATCACTCTCGTCTCTCCTTTTATGGTGGATAGGATCAGAAACTGGCGTGTTCTGGGGGGGGTAGAGACCCTCTCAGACCATGTTTATATTCGGTTTGAGGTCTCCATCTCATCCAGCGCAGATAATGGTAGCAGCTCAACTCGGCGTGACCCTTTTCCGCGTTGGTCGTTGACGAAGTTAGACAGGGAAAACGCTGAAATCGCGGCAATAATAGCTTCCTGGGTACCAGCCCCGGAGGGATCGACCGGAGTCGAGGACGAAGCGAGCCGACTGCGGGACGCCTTTCAATCCGTGTCCGACGCGTCCATGCCTCGCGTGCGTCGTCCTCCTCCAAAGAAAGAGGTCTATTGGTGGTCCCAGGAATTGGCCAATCTTCGTGCGGCGTGTATCAGTGCCCGAAGAGCCTACACCAGGAGCAGAAGGGCTAGGTTTCGCGACTTGGATAGGGAGTCTGTTCTCTGGTCAGCCCATCGCGACGCAAAGGACACCTTCAAAAAGGCCATTGCACAAGCCAAAGACAGAGCATGGCAGGAGCTTTTGGACGGCATAGATGCGGATCCTTGGGGTCGCCCGTACCAGAGGGCTCGTGACAAATTGCGCTCCCAGGGTCCGCCTGCAGTCGAGACTATGCAGCCTGAGCTGCTAAACAACATCGTCGAGGCCTTGTTCCCGCATGTTGCGGAGCACACTCCCCCTTCCATGGAGCCGCCGGAACAGAACGAGCCTGAAGAAGAATTAGCCGCGGCACCAGTCACGACCGGAGAAATCGAAAGTGCGATCGAAAAGATGACGGCTCGCAAAACCGCCCCCGGGCCAGACGGGATGCACGGGCGTGTACTACAACTGGCTCTTGATCATCTTGGAGGTGCGATGCGCTCCCTATTTGACCGGGCAATAACAGACGGCAAGTTTCCGAACATCTGGAAGGCGGGGAGACTGGTTCTGCTTCACAAACACGGCAGACCAGCGGACTCCCCCAGCGGATACAGGCCCATAGTACTGCTAGACGAGGTGGCAAAAATCTTCGAAAGGATCTTGGCGGGCCGCCTTAATCAACATGTGGCGAATCGCGGAACCGGCCTTTCCAACGCCCAATTCGGGTTTAGGGAGCACCGGTCAACGGTGGACGCGGTGCTGGTGCTCAAAAGTGCCCTTCAGGCGGCACAACAGAGGGGAGATGTGCTCATAGCGGTGTCCTTAGACATCGCGAATGCTTTCAACACTCTCCCCTTTGCGACAATTCTGGAAGCACTTCGTTTCTTCGGTGTACCGGCATATCTGCAGAGGCTAGTGAAAGACTACCTGACGGCACGGGAAGTTTTGTTTGCGGGTCAAAGTGGTGTCCTTCAAAGACGGCGTATGTTGTGCGGTGTTCCACAGGGGTCGGTATTGGGGCCACTCCTGTGGAACATCGGATACGATTGGGCCCTCAGGGGATCCCCTCTGCCCGGGATGGGAGTGATCTGCTACGCGGACGACACTCTCATCACGGCCAGAGGTAGGGACCCACAAAGGGCTGCTGCGTTGGCAACGGCTGCCACGAGCCTTATAGTCGGCAGAATTAGGAGGCTGGGACTTCAAGTTGCCGCCCATAAAACGGAAGCAATACTCTTTAGACCTCCCCGGACTAGGCGCGTTACGGGATTAACGATCGAGGTGGAGCGAGCTCGAATCGAGGTGGGCCATACGCTGAAATATCTGGGGCTGGTTTTAGATGACACCTTTAGTTTTGATGAACACTTCAGCCAGCTCAAGAGGAAACTGGTCGGTACTGCTGGAGCCCTCGCAAGGCTTTTGCCCAACGTTGGAGGCCCCAGTGGCACTTGTCGGAAGCTATACGCGGGTGTTCTGCGTTCAATGGCGCTGTACGGTAGCCCCGTATGGGTCGACGCCCTGTCCGACCGCAACCGCGCCCATCTACGCCAAGCACAGCGGATAGCGGCCAACAGGATCATTAGGGGCTACTGTACAATCGGGTTTGACGCTGCCTGTGCCCTTGCGGCAACGCCACCATGGGAGATGGAAGCGGAGGTCCTTTCAAAAATTTACAGGATGAGGGTTAATGCGATCGCGACGAGAACACCAATCGACATCGAGCGCATCCGGCGGCACGCAAAAACAGAACTTGTTGCTGAGTGGGCGGAGAAGCTCTCGACTGCCACGTATGGAGTGAGGACTATAGAGGCACTCCGTCCCGCCCTGCACAAATGGGTGCGGAGAAAGCACGGCTCGCTTACCTACCACATGGTACAGTTGCTCTCAAATCATGGTTGTTTTGGGAGCTACCTACACCGAATTGGTAGGGAAGCGAGCCGTGCCTGTGCCCAGTGTGGGCATGTGGAGGATAACGCCCAACACACCTTAGAGGACTGCCCCTTCTTTGGGCGACAACGACAAGAGTTAGTACGCATCATAGGGCATGACCTCTCGCTGCCTGGCGTGGTTCTGTCCATGCTAAGCAGCGAAAGGTCATGGGACGCAGTGGCAGCCTTCTCTGAGGCCGTCATCTCGGAGAAGGAAGCCTCGGAGCGGGCCAGGGAAGACGATCCTCTCTCTGACCCGCGCCGACGCCGCCGCAGCGGGCGAAGGAGGCGCCAGTTTACACGACAGGTGCCTCCCTAGCCTGGACCACGTGGGCGTGGGGACGGGGGTCCCGACGTCCACATTGCACGGTCCAGCCGATTGACGATCGCCCCTTGCTCAGGCCATCGTCAGTTCCCTGTAGGGTAGTGGAATAGAGGGGGCTCTGTAACAGCCCTCCTCTGAGTGTAGGGGCCAACATACGCCCCCCTCTTTGTGGAGTCCGAAAGGACCTCGCCATCGTCGCAGGATGAAAAATAACAGTTCCCTGGACGACATACGGCGGTAGCGGAGCACCCTGTGTTTTAGTCGGTTCGAGTCCGACATAACTCGTTACCCCCCCGGGTAACCAGTATGCGTGGGCATTTCACAGGGCAAAAAAAAAAAAAAAAAAAAAAAAAAAAAAAAAAAAGGTTAGGTTAGGTTAGGTTAGGTTAGGTTAGGTTAGGTTAGGTTAGGTTGGGGTGCATGTTGGGGAGCCTCCTAGTGTGCTGGGCGCGTTGTCGGGATCGCTTGTTGCATTTGATGTTCTGTCATCCGGTGCAAACGGTGGTTCCACAACGTGTCCAGACGGCGCATCCTGGGCGACTGCGAATTCATTATCCGCTCGTAGGGTAATGGGTTCGCAGCCGGCCAATCTCCAACACAGTGCGGCTGCCTTCGGGCATTGCACGGCCGCACAAACCCGTAGCCCTGCATTTATGTGGGGTCGGGGGCTGGGCGTATGGGGCTTGCCCTGTGCGTCTGGCTGTGAGGAAGAAAACCTCTATAAAAAATCACCCTGGGGGGGCCCCCTTGGGGGGCCAGCGGAGCTTCGGCTCGTGGTATGGCGGCCTTCAAGGCCGCGGTCCGGTTCATGCGGACGGTGTCGGGAGCTTTTGCTCGTGGCGCAGTCGCGCCTTTGATGGCAAAGGTTCTTTTCAGGACCAGTGGACTTCGGTCGGTGTATGGCGGGCCTTCAAGGCCCGCGGAACGTTCAGCGTTCTCTTTTGGCGTGGGGCGAGTTCTGGCTCGTGGCGCGGCGGTGGGTCCAGTGGGGCCTGCTGTCGGGCAACCGTTACTCTACGGAGCCGGGGGTCTGGCGCACGGAGCGTCGGGCTGCGTGGAAGAAAACCACAGTAAAAAATTACCCCAACCCCAAGGTGGTGGTAACGTGCCGATGGGGTGCATGGCTGGAGGGTGTCCGGTCCCAAGCGACCAAACAAGGCAGTCATGCCTCAAAATGACAAACATGGAATTTGGTCTAAAAAACAAAATTCCCCAAGGGGTAGAAATCCCCCCCGCAGGACCGCACAAGGCGGCTACGGGCAGCCGTTCGTTTTTGGGGTCGGCAAAACCAAGTTCCACCTCGTCACTATGTGGCGTCACCTGCGAACCCGTTGAGAGCGGGCGCCAGGCGGTATCCGGGCCGTCAGGTGTTAAGTTGGTTACCGAGGCGTGTGTTGGCAGTAGTGAGGGTCGTGAGCTCCGCTCTAGGAGCGCCGGGGCGCTGAAGTCCGCGCGTTCACGCAGCGGTTCAGCGTCCTCTGTAAATAGTAGGATAAGTTTAACTAATGTAGAATATGTAAATAAACTTGTACAAAACTGTAGTGTAAGATTAGTCCATAAGGATATAGAATCAAGTGACGCGGGTACGGCGATTTCGGCCACGTCGCTTAAGAGGAAGGTAGACGGCTCTGAGTCGTCCGACAAATCATTCCGGTCGGTTGTGTCAGGCGCCGACTCGGTCTTACAGGCTGGAGACATCTCTGACGCCACCACCGTTACCGCTTCTGGACGGCAGCGTCAGAAACAGTTAAAAAAGAAAAGAAAGGGAGCCAAGGCGTCGAGGTCTGATTCTGGCTCGGACTCCGGGGGCTCGGATTGGACAAAGCGTTCGCTGGCCCCCAGTTCAGACTCCTTCGGGAAAGGGTGCGGGCGCGGTCGCCCCCCTACCCTCGAGGAGTGTCTTAGTCTCGCTCGAGCGAAGCGGGAAGCTGCGGCGGCCGAGAAAGAGGCACGCCAGCTCCGCTATGACAGCGACATAAGGGAGATGGAGAAAAGGGCATTAGAGACGCGCGCCAAATTTTTTGAGGCACGTGCCTCCTCCCTACCAGATATTTCCAGTGCAGTTCCGGCTGAAAAGACCGCCCTCGACCTAGAGGAGGTGGTGAAGTCGGACTGCAAAGTTATCCTGGAGGTGTCGAGGAAATCCTCACACTTAAGCGGCCCTTTCCAAAAACTGCTGAAGACTGCGGCAGCTTCCATCCAGGACTCGTTTTCCGAAATGGCTCGGAGATCCATCACCGAGGACCACCGCATCCTGAAGGCGGAAAACGAAACATTGAAAAAGGAAATGGCGGAGCTCCGCCAAATGATGAAGGAACTGAAGGCAGAGCTGAAGGCCGTCAGGAAGAGGGGCAACCAGCCTCCTCAAGATGTTGTCGCGTTAACCTGCAGCGACGCTATGGATGTGGTTGAGGTAGGCCCTTCCCTGCCCAGTGTCTCCCTAAGTGGGCCGCCGGCGGCTGGTTCTGCCCCAAACGCATGTGCCGATCCGGCCCTCGAAGCCTTCGAGGCCAAACTGTTTAGGTCGATCGGTTTTATGCTGGATGCCCGCTTCGAGGGCATTAAGGACCGCCTCCTTCCGGAGAAGAAATTGAGGCCTCCTCTTGCGAGCGACAAAATATCGTCTGCCCAAGCCCCCTCAAAGGCGGTGCCAGCTGAGCCCGCGGCGGATAAAACGGCCAAACAACCGGTCAAGCAACCGACCAAGCAACCGGCCAAGCAACCGGCCAAGCAACCGGCAAAGCCCGCTGGTACGACTAAGGCCGCCCAGTCGGCCAAGAAGCAGCCTGCTCCCACTGTGGTTCCATCCACCTCAAGGAAGGCCGCGGCACCCACTGAGGTACCCGAATCGGCGCCATCCACGGCCCCGGTCGAGCAAGAGTGGACCATGGCGGAGTCAAAGAAAAAGAGGCGCAGGAGACGCGGGCAGAAACAAAATCAGCCCCCTCCGGAACAGCCCCAAGCTGGCACTTCAAAGGCCAGCTATGCAGACGCGGCCAAAAATAAACCGAACCGTGGTCAGTCCGCCCCGGCCAAGACGAAAAAGAAGTCCATCCCTAAGCTGGCGCCTCCCAAATCAGCTGCGGTGGTAGTGACGTTGGACGACGCGGCGATCAAGAATGGTGCCACATACGGGCAGGTCTTAGGGCAGGCACGTCAAACCATCAAACTCGATGAGATGGGCATCGAGAAGATGACGTGCCGCCAGACAGCGGCCGGCGCTCGGATTATCGAGATCCCTGGCGTCCAGGCCGCTGAAAAGGCGGACTTGCTGGCCTCCAAACTCCAGGAGGCCCTAAACGGGTTGGCAAAAGTCGTCCGGCCCACAAAGTCTGTTGATCTTAGAGTCTCTGGGCTGGACGACTCGATCTCAAAGGTGGAGTTGGCGGCGGCCATCGCTAAGAAAGGCGGCTGCAACGCCGACCAAATCAAAGTCGGCGATATTCGTGCTGGTCCGGGTGGTCTAGGGGCTTCCGTCGTGCAGTGCCCTGTGGCTTTCGCAAAGAAGGTAGTGGAAGGGAGACTCCTGATAGGCTGGAGTTCGGCCCAAGTAAAGGCGCTGGAGGGCCGCCCAATGCGGTGCTTCCGATGCCTCGGGACGGGTCATACTCGCCACAGATGCCCCTCCAAAACCGACCGGAGCAACCTCTGCTTCCGGTGCGGCAAGGATGGCCACAAGGGCTCCGAATGCAGCGCGAAGCCCCACTGCGCCGTTTGCGCCTCGGCCAAAAGGCCTGCTGACCACGCCATGGGGGGGAGAAAATGCAACCCTCCCCAGACAAAGGGAAAGGACCCCGCTCCTAAAAAGGTGGCGCCCGCCCCCACTGAGGGCTCGCTCGCTCCCACCGAGCGACAGGAGGTTGCAATGGAGACGTAATGGATTTAAGTCTTCATTGTAACTTTCTCCAGGGGAACTTGAACCACGCCGCCAGGGCACAAGATCTGCTGCTTCAAGTCATGGCGGAGTGGTCAGTCGACGTCGCCGTTGTCGCGGAGCCATACATGGTGTCCAACCAGCCAAATTGGGCTGGCGACTGTGATGGCTCCGTCGCCGTCGTAGTCCGGCCTGCCCCGGGTTTCATTCCCCCCGTACTCCGGGAAAGAGGATCCGGATACGTGGTCGTATCGTGGGGTGGGCTCTCCATTGTTGGGGTCTACTTCTCCCCTAACAGGCCGCTGGTGGACTTTGAGAACTTTCTCGGGGCCCTGGGAGCCGCCGTTAGGAGAACCGCCCCCACCCAAGTTCTCTTGTTGGGCGACTTAAACGCGAAGTCGATGCTCTGGGGTAGCCCGGCCACCGACGTCCGCGGCCAGGCTGTAGAGTCCTGGGCAATCGCTTGTGGCTTATCCCTCCTCAACAGAGGGACCGTTCACACCTGCGTGCGGCAACAGGGCGGATCGGTGGTCGATCTATCCTTTGCCACCCCCGCCTTTGCGCGCAGGATCGTTGACTGGCGAGTTGTCGAAGGGGTGGAAAGTCTATCGGACCATCGTTATATCCGGTTCGAGACTTCCACCTCTCATCCTCGGGTCTCCCGACCTTCAGGCGGTGGTCGCGGTCCCCGCTGGGCCCTGAGCCGTCTAAACAAGGAGCTGGCGGAGGAGGCGGCCATTGTTCAGGCCTGGTGCTCCCGCCCCATGGACGGCCCCAATGTGGACGAGGCCGCAAATAGATTTCGCGGCGCACTGACGGAAGTGTGCGAGGCTTCTATGCCCAGAGCGCGCCCTCCGAAGGACCGCCGCGAGGTTTATTGGTGGTCGGAAGAGATCGCTGGCCTTCGGTTGACCTGCACATCCAAAAGACGGGCCTATACTCGCTTTCGCAGGCGTCAGGCTCGTAACGAGGAGGAGGAGGACCGCCTTTATGGCGAGTACAGGGAGGCGAAGAAGGCCCTGCAAACGGCCATCTCTCACGCCAAGGAGAGCGCCAGGGAAGAGATGCTGCAGGCCTTGGATCGGGATCCATGGGGACGGCCCTTTAAAACAGCGCGCAACCAACTTAGGGCGCGCGGAGCCCCTCTAACGGAGACCATGACTCCGCAACTCCTGGGTGAGGTCGTGGCGGGGCTATTCCCTCCCGATGCCGAATTCACCCCACCGTTCGTGGCGCTGCCATACAGTGCGGGGGCGGCCGACGAAGAGGATGATCCTCCTCCAATTGACGAAGCGGAGTTTAAGGACGCCGCTGCCCGCCTCAAGGGCAAGAAGACAGCGCCAGGCCCTGATGGGGTGCCGGCTAAGGTGGTGAGCCTGTCGCTCGTTCACCTAGGTGACGGTGTCCGGGAGCTGTTCAACGCGTGCATCCGTGTTCGGCGGTTCCCGAAGCCATGGAAGGACGGTGTGCTGTGCCTGCTGCGCAAGGATGGGAGGCCAGCAGATGATCCCTCAGCGTATCGTCCTATAGTACTACTGGACGAGGTCGGTAAGGTGTTTGAGAGGCTGATTGCCTCCCGACTCATCCAGCACCTAACAGAGGTGGGCCCAAACTTATCGCCAGGGCAGTACGGGTTCCGGGCGGGGCGGTCTACCATAGACGCTCTGTCAGACTTACGGGACCTAGTCAGCGTGGCCACAGAACTAGGGGAGCAGGTGTTGGCGGTGTCCTTGGACATCGCCAACGCCTTCAATTCGCTGCCCTTTGGGGCGATATTGGAGGCCCTTCGCTACCATAGGGTTCCTCTCTACTTGCTGCGACTGGTAGAAAGCTATCTAGAGGGAAGAGACGTCGTGTTCGTCGGGCAGGGTGGCCAGGTCGGTCGCCATAGGATGTCCCGCGGTGTCCCACAGGGGTCAGTCCTAGGGCCTCTGTTATGGAACGTGGGATACGATTTCGTCCTGCGTTGCAACCTCCCCCCACGTGTCAGGCTACTCTGTTACGCCGATGACACGCTAGTCGCTGCAAGGGGAAAGGACCTAGAAGAGTCGATGCGGCTGGCCTCGGTGTATAGCACCCTAGTCGTCCAGCGAATAGGGTCGCTGGGCTTGAGAGTGGCCTTGACGAAGACTGAGGCCCTACTTTTCCACGGGCCTCGTCGACGTCCGCCGGCTGGAACCGAAATCATTGTGGACGGTGTGCGCGTCCCCCTTAAGCCCCACTTAAAATATCTAGGACTTGTGATAGACGGGCGATGGGGGTTCGACGAGCATTTCCGACGCCTCGAACCCCGTCTCATGACTGCCGCTGACGCCCTGGGTCGTCTCCTTCCTAACGTGGGGGGGCCGAGCGCCAGTTGCCGGCGCCTCTACGCTAACATCGTGCGGAGTATGGCGTTATATGGGGCCCCGGTATGGGCCGATGCCCTCGGCCACCGCGCCGTTGCATCCCTCCACAGGGCGCAGCGCGCTATGGCATTAAGGGCCATAAGAGGGTATTGCACGGTGTCACATACGGCGGCGTGCATGATTGCCGGCACCCCTCCATGGGAACTGGCCGCCCACGTTCTTGCAGCGGCCTACAAGCTGCGAACAGACGCGAGAGTAGCCGACCGGCGAATGGTGGCCATCGAGAGGGTCGCCGCCCTAGAGGAGGCGAGGATAGAGATGTTCCGCACGTGGATCGGGGAACTGGAGAGCCTACTCCGCGGGCCGACCTCCGGTACCCTTCGCAGGACCGTCGAGGCTTTGAGCCCCCTCCTTACCACGTGGGCGGAACGGCGGCACGGGCCCCTCTCCTATCACCTGGTGCAGGTGCTCAGCGGCCATGGCTCATTCGGCCGCTACCTACACCGCATCGGGAGAGAGGAGGCCCCAAGGTGTCACCACTGTGACGCCGAAGAGGACACTGCCCAGCACACCCTCGAAGTGTGCCCCGGCTTCTCCGCGCAGCGTGACACTTTGACTGCTGCCATTGGAGGCGACCTCTCGCTCCCGAGCGTGGTCTTGGCCATGCTCGCGAACGACAGGTCGTGGAACGCAGTAAACACCTTCTGCGCTGACGTGATGACGCAGAAGGAGGCGGCGGAGCGGGCCAGGGAAGACGACCCCCAGGCCGCTCTGTGCCGCCGTAGAAGGACCGGACGGAGAAGGCGGCAGTTTGCTAGCCTCCTTCCTCCCGTTGGTGGCCAGCGGGGCCCGGGCTTGGGAAGCCCGAGTCTCGCATTGCACCGACCACCACCAGTCGTCGATGCCCCAAATGTCCCGGGGCATCGTCGGCCTCCCCCGCCTTTTGGGGGGGTGAGAGGGGCTCGCCCTAGGCGAGCAGGCACCGGCGGGGTTGTGGATGTTTGCGCAAGCGTTCCCATGGCCCCGTCAGGCAGCGACACGTCCGCCGCTGATGCGTCCACCTCGTCAGATGATGATGAGGGGGGCGCGGTGGCGGCGGCCGTCCTCGCGCCAAGGTGCATGTGAGGGGACATCGTTGGGTTTTAGTGGGTAGGCCTCGCCTTCCGCGAGGAGAGTCCCACATAACCTGTGTCTTCCCAGGGCACTGGTATGCGTAACGCATTTCCCAACGTAAAAAAAAAAAAAAAAAAAAAAAAAAAAAAGGTTAGGTTAGGTTAGGTTAGGTTAGGTTAGGTTAGGTTAGGTTGGGGTGCATGTTGGGGAGCCTCCTAGTGTGCTGGGGGCGTTGTCGGGCTCACTTGTTGCATTTTGGCGGATGTTCTGTCATCCGGTGCAAACGGTGGGTCCCACAACGTGTCCAGACGGCGCATCCTGGGCGACTGCGAACTCATTATCCGCTCGTAGGGTAATGGGTTCGCAGCCGGCCAATCTCCAACACAGTGCGGCTGCCTTCGGGCATTGCACGGCCGCACAAGCCCGTAGCCCTGCATTTATGTGGGGTCGGGGGCTGGGCGTATGGGGCTTGCCCTGTGCGTCTGGCTGTGAGGAAGAAAACCTCTCTAAAAAATTACCCTGGTGGGGCCCCCTTGGGGGGCAGCGGAGCTTCGGCTCGTGGGATGGCGGGCCTCCAAGGCCCGCGGACCGCTTATGCGGTCACGTAGGGGTGGAAGAGTCCACATTTGCGGATTCCCACCAGGGGAAAGCGGTTGAGTCCACATCAGCTGGATTCCTGCTGACTCCTCTTTGTCGGGGGCTTTATATGCCCGAAGGTTGTGGAGGCCTTCTCCGGTCCTCCCCTCTTCGGAAGGGAGACTGCGGAGGAAGGCGGTTCTGTGTCGGCGGTCTGCTTATTGGCATTCAACGTCTTTTGACGCCGCCGGCCCTAAGCCTAAGTTTTTCTCGGGGTGACGATGGGCTGAGTGGCCGGGGGGAGCCCGGTCCCAAGCCCCGGGACCATTTTCTTTTCCTTTTTTTGTTTCGCTGTCTTTTTGTTTTTCTTTTCTTGTTTGTTTTATTTGATTTATTTCTTCTTCTTCTTTTCTTGTTTCTTTTTGGTTTTGTTTTTGTTTTTGACGTTGGTTTCGGGAGATTTAAAAAAAATGGAAAACGCGAATAGTGAAATCAAACTACCCCAGGAGGGTACCGGTCGCTCCGCGGCCGGAGAATCCCTCCCTGGGCCTTCGGGTCCAGGCAGCCCCACCGTTTCTGGGGGGGGCAACTATCGCGTCGGGGGCGCCTCTGGGCGTCTCTGCGTAAGGAGGAGTAAGGAGGATAGAGACGGGAGAAGCCGGGACAGCAGTGTAGGCTGTGGTTCGGAAATTGACGACGAGCTCTCAAGGAGCGGCAGCGCCATGTCGGGCGCTCTAGACAGCGACGACTCAATGTTTTCTGACGCGTCCATCAGCGCGCGTGACGAATTCGAGCGGGAGATAGGGGGACGCCTGCTAAGAAAAGGAAGTAGGAAGCGGCTTCCAGCTGAACCACCCAGTATTCGGGAAGGGCTGCCAGAAGCCAAAGTCATCCTGACGAGGATGCCTCGCCTTAGTGCGAGCACCGGAATTACACCACCAAGGGCCCCATTGGCCCCGTCGACCGCGCCGGCACCTATGGCCCCGTCGGCCTCCACGGCCCCGTCGGCTTCGTCGGCCCCCACGGCCCCGTCGGCTTCGTCGGCCCCCACGGCCCCGTCGGCCCCTTCGGCAGCACTTATTGACGTTCGACGGAGATCCTCTAAGGAGCGAGAAAATGAGCTAGGAGGCGGGCCCCTAGCTGAACTTGATTCAGAGGAGGAGATCGGAAGGCTGGCTCAGATCGCGAGCAACTCTTGGGCTCGCTGTCGCATGCCGGCACCTGGAGAGCGACCATCGGACCCACCGCTCAGCCTTTTGAGGTGTCGGGCCAAGGATGATCTGGCGCTGATCGGACGGATTGCGGTGAGGTCCAAGAATTTAAAAGGGACGTGGGTGCGCAACTTAAAGTTAGCGGCCAGCCGTATAGAGGACACACTCGATGCGGTATATGAGAGGACGGCTACTGCAGAGGTCAGGCGGCTTCAAGCCGATAACGGGCGTCTCAACGGAGAGATTGACCTCCTGCGCGCGCAGGTTGACGCGCTGCGCGGTGAGTGCTCAGGGTTACGCGAGGAGTGCCAGGGGCTGCAGCGGCGGCTAGAGACTGCCCTCATGCCCGCGCCCCCAGTTCGGCCCGCACCCGTGCCCGCCCAGACGGAGACACCAGCACCTTATGGGAACTGCGTAGAAATGGAGGAGCTACCCGCCGTATCTCTGATGCCCAAGGCCGCAGAGCCGCAAGCAGGGAGGGCCGGTCCGGACTTAGACCGAGATGTTGAGGACGAGCGGCTCATGCGCCTCTTTGGGCGCGTGCTGGACGCACGTCTCGGGCCCGAGACGCCAGAACCCAGGGCTCGTCCGCCTTTAGCGGCGGACAGGACGACGACACCACCTAGTACTATCGACGATGTGGAAATGGAGCGCGGCGGCTTCACACTCGTCGGGAAGAAAGGCAAGGGCAAGGCCAAGATCCCTTCCGCCCAGCCGGCCAAGCTAGGTCCAACCGAGCCAGCCAGAAAAGCAGCGGCGTCTAAGCCGCCCCCGCCTACCCCCCATCGTCGGGCGCAGCAGGGCGCAGCGACCGCCACCATACGAGAGACGTACGCCGACGCCACCATGACCCCTGCACAACGGCAGGCGCGTGCTCCAGCGCCGCCATCGCGCGAGGCTCAGGGCGGCCGTCGAGGTAAAAAGAAGAAGAGGAGACGACGCAGACGCGGCCAACTTAGCGTGCCAGCGATCGCTGCCGTGTCAGTGACCCTCTCGCCTGAGGCTCTTCAGCGCGGTGTCACGTATATGGACGCGCTCACCCGGGCGAGGGACGCGACGAAGGATGACCCGGACTGCCCCAAGTTGCGCGTCCGGCATACCATGACGGGGGCCCGGCTGTTAAAGGTTTTAGGCCCGGACAGTGCAGAAAGGGCGGACCTCTTCGCCGAGCGCCTTCGCGGGGTGCTTGGCGACGATGTCCGCGTTTCCGTCCCGGTCAAGTGCGTTGATATGCGCGTGACCGGGTTGGATGACTCCATTCGGGGGGACGAGGTTCGGGGGGCGATCGCTCGTGCTGGACAGTGTCCCCTCGACAAGGTTCGTGTTGGCGAGATTCGCCGCGGCCGGTGGGGCTCGGGATCCATTAGGGTCACTTGCCCCGCATCTGCGGCGAAGCTCATCAACAAGGACGGCCAGCTCACCGTGGGTTGGTGCTCTGCGCGCGTTTACGTGCTGGAGCAGCGACCCATGATGTGCTACCGCTGCTTGGGTGTGGGGCACACCAAGCCGCAGTGCCCGTCGGCAACTGACCGCTCCGGAGCGTGCTTCCGCTGCGGCCAGTCGGGCCACAAGGCCGTCGAATGTTCGGCGCCGCTTCGCTGCCCCCCGTGTGCTGATGCCGGTTTACCGGCTAACCACATGGTGGGCAGTAAATGCTGCTTACAGCAGCTGAAGCGACGCACACGAGGCAGATCCCTCGCTGGCGGGGGTGGTGGTGGCGGCGGCCGAAGGCCACCCTCCGTTGCCGCCCCTGTCACCGATGGATCGCGGGAGGCGAGGCCCCCTGATCCGCCCTCAACGGGGCGGTGAAGGGAGCCGTCGGTGCGGGTTACTTCGGGGCTTTATTCGCCTCGAAGTGACCCGCGCCGGCGGGCGGACTGGGCGGGGGTTTTCTCCTATACCAGTCTGCCGTTGCCGAGTAGAGGTCAGCGGTACTGTTGGGGAACGGTATGCGCATTGCACGATCTCTGCGACGAGGGATGCTCCTTATGTTCCGAGAGCATCCCATCCCACCTCGTGGAAGAGCACGCCAAGAGCTCGCTGCGGCGCTGTCCATAGTGTTGTGATGAATCCCCTATGGCGGCGCCAACATGCAGCGCGTCGGAACTTCGCAGGGGTTTAGTGGGTAGGACGGGACTTGCACACAGAGAGCCCGTGAGTCCCACATACCCCTCCCCGGTTTCCCCGAACCGGGAAGGAAACCCGTAAATGGGTTCCCCTGCGTCAAAAAAAAAAAAAAAAAAAAAAAAAAAAAAAAAAAAAAAAAGGTTAGGTTAGGTTAGGTTAGGTTAGGTTAGGTTAGGTTAGGTTAGGTTAGGTTAGGTTAGGTTGGGGTGCATGTTGGGGAGCCTCCTAGTGTGCTGGGGGCGTTGTCGGGATCGCTTGTTGCATTTGATGTTCTGTCATCCGGTGCAAACGGTGGTTCCACAACGTGTCCAGACGGCGCATCCTGGGCGACTGCGAATTCATTATCCGCTCGTAGGGTAATGGGTTCGCAGCCGGCCAATCTCCAACACAGTGCGGCTGCCCTCGGGCATTGCACGGCCGCACAAACCCGTAGCCCTGCATTTATGCGGGGTCGGGGGCTGGGCGTATGGGGCTTGCCCTGTGCGTCTGGCTGTGAGGAAGAAAACCTCTATAAAAAATCACCCTCGGGGGGCCCCCTTGGGGGGCCAGTGGAGCTTCGGCTCGTGGTATGGCGGCCTTCAAGGCCGCGGTCCGCTCCATGCGGACGGTGTCGGGAGCTTCCGCTCGTGGCGCAGTCGCGCCTTTGTTGGAAAGGTCCTTTTCAGGACCAGCGGACTTCGGTCGGTGTATGGCGGGCCTTCAAGGCCCGCGGAACGTTCAACGTTCGTTTTCGGCGTGGGGCGCTCCAACGCTCCATTTGCGTCGGCTCTTGGGGCCTGCCTTAACTGGCCGGTCCCGACGGAGCTTGCCTTTATTGGCTGGCTCAGCGGCCGCCTTCGGGTGGCGTGGCACGGCGGACCTTCAAGGTTCGCGGCGCGGCGGGTCTGGCGACCGTGGTTTTGCGGTCGCTGGGTGGGTTTCGGCCTCCCGTCGGGCAACCCGTTATCCCGTGTGTGTGTCTGGTGTCATGTCTATCGGCACACACGGGACCGGGGGGGCTTGCCTTAATCGGCTGGCCCTGCGAGGAGCCAACCTCACTAAAAAACCCCAATTCCCCGTAGTTGAGATCCGTGGCTACGGGGGGCCTTCGGGTGGCGGGCCGGGTAGAGTCCGCCAGCTAGCGATCCCCTCCAGGAGACCGCCCGACCTCCTGGAGTATCAGGGTTACCCGGGTGCAGGGGGCACCGCCCGGGTGGACGTTTTGTTTCCCCCATACTCGTGGGTCTAATTATGCAGAACTCAAATAAAACCAAAACCAAAAAACCTCTTAATTTAAGTTTCCCTGTCGGGAGTTGCTCCAGAAGGAGCCTAAGATCGATGGACAAAGCGCCCTGTCCGCAAGTGAGTGGCGCGGATAGTGGAGATGAAGATGATGTGAGGGACGCGAGCAAAACTGCGTCGGACTTCGGCTCGTGTTGGTCAGTCGACAGTGTCGAATCTCATATCAGTAGGAAGAGGGCAAGATCCCCGATAAATAAGGGGCCAAATTATAGAAAGGAATCCGGCACCGACAGCGCATCCAGCGCAGAGTCTGAGAAGGCACCGAAGCCCAAAAAACCTGCAGCTAGTCGTGGCCGCGGCCGCCCTATCAAAACCGGGGACTATGCCGGCCTCGCCAAAGCTCAGAGGGAATACAGCGCTGCATTGCGCGAGTCTATGCGCCTGGAGGCCGAGAAGGAGGTCGCCGCAGAACTAATTCAAAGGCGTTTGCGGTCGGAGTCGGCGGCGTCACGGCGGTCCGACTGTTCTGATATTATGTCGGTGGAGGAGGAGCCTTGTGCTGCCAAGTTGTATCAGTCTGTCGAGAGCGAGATAAGCTCGATACTCAAGCTCGTGTCCAGCTCGAGCAATCTGAAAGGCACCTATCAAAAGGCGATTAAGCTGTCCGTCTCTTCGATTAAGGAGAACACGCAAGCGCTTCTTCGTTGCACCGTCAATGAAGAAATCAATAAGCTAACGCGGGAGAACAAGCGCTTGGAAGGCAGTGTTCAGGACCTTCAAAGGCAGCTGGATGAATTGCGCGCCGGGAGTGGTGCGCCTTCTCAGGCAGCCTCAGCAGTCCACCCAACACTTAACGCCGAAGAAATCGTCCGTGCCGTTTCTACTGTAGTGGATGACAAAATCCGGGCGGCAATGACGTCAGTTAGCAACATCATCGACGCTAGATTTGAAGGCCTAAAGGTACCAGATCGCCCGCGGCCACCGTTGGCTGCGGACAAAAAGAAGGAAGCTGCACAATCGCGCCCGCTGAAACCAGCAGCAAAAACGACATTTGCAGCCACAGTGAAGGCATCTCCCGCCATCAAGTCAAAGTGCGGGACAATGACCTTAATTCCCTGTACATCGTCCCAAAAAAAGGGTAAAGGCAAGGGGAAGGGGAAGAGGACGGCTGCTGCGCCGACCACAAACCCAGTGACAGACCCGGAGCCCGGCCCGTCAACATCGTCGGCGCCCCTGCCAACCGCCCCCGTTTCTGAGGAGGAGGCGGGATGGACTAAGGTCGGAAAGAATGGGAAGAAAAAGAAGGCGCAACCAGCTGCGACGACTGGTCCAAAGCCTCAAGCCAAGGGCACCAAAGGCGCGCAGGCAAAGGCCAAAAAGCCCCGAAAGATTAGGGAGCCACGCTCGGCCGCCGTGGTTATTACCATCAGCCCAGAGGCGGTACAACGCGGCGTCTCATACGCCGACGTAATAAGGAAGGCCCGAAATGGAATTGATCTTGCAGACATCGGCGTCGATCAGCCGCTGCAGATCAAAACAGCAGTCACTGGCGCCAAAATTTTGGAAGTCCGTGGTGAGGACCAGGGCACCAAAGCGGACGCATTCGCTGAGAAACTAAGAACTGTCTTTGAAAATGACGAGGACATCCGAATCGCTAGACCAACCAAAACTATGGAGATATCAATTTCCGGCCTAGATGATTCAGTGGAGAAAGATGATATTGTGTCTGCTATTGCCAATAAGGGCAACTGCGCACACCACTCCGTCAGAGTAGGAGAAATCCGGTCTGGGCCTGGCAGTTTGGGTGTTGCCTGGGTCTCATGCCCTGTAGGCGCCGCCAAAAAGGTATTGGAGGCTGGCCGCCTCCTTGTCGGGTGGAGCTCAGCGAAAGTGCGCCCTGTGGAGCAGCGCCCGATGAGGTGTTTCCGCTGCTTAGAACGTGGGCACGCCCGTCAACAGTGCGTAGGCGAGGATCGCAGCGACCTGTGCTTCCGGTGCGGAAAGCCAGGCCACAAAGCTTCCAAGTGC
Source organism: Nymphula nitidulata (assembly GCA_947347705.1). Lineage (NCBI taxonomy): Eukaryota > Metazoa > Arthropoda > Insecta > Lepidoptera > Crambidae > Nymphula > Nymphula nitidulata. Next base: position 18,626,374 of record OX374636.1, read on the forward strand.
AGCGAAGAGGCCCACTGCGTCCTCTGCGCCAAGACCAAGAGGCCGGCGGGACACATTATGGGAGGCAGGAGCTGCAAGGCCCCCACCATACCTCCCAAGAAGTCGAAACCAGCGCCCAAGACCCGGACTGCTGAACAGGCTGTAACTGCGGAACAGCCAATGGATATTACGCCTATCGTCAATGGCCCTACGCCCACACCGTAAGCTCATCCAGACGAACGTGAACCACTCCTCTGGCGCGCAGGACCTATTACTGCAAACCATGAGAGAGTGGTCAATACATCTTGCGGCAGTTTCCGAACCTTACTTTGTCCCGCCTAGCTCCGACTGGGCCTCGGACTTGGACTCGACTGTAGCCATCACCACACTTTCTTTTGATGCGTCCCCACCCCTCTCAGTCCTGCAAAGAGGGCATGGGTTTGTTCTTGTCGGTTGGGGACATATTGCCGTCATAGGCGTTTACTTCTCCCCGAATAGACCCTTGGCCGAGTTTCAGCAATTCCTCGATGAGTTGGGTGCAGCAGTTCGGCGCGCATCACCTGCGCCTGTCCTCGTACTGGGGGACTTCAACGCTAAGTCGTCTGCGTGGAGTTCCCCCGTCACTGACCACAGAGGCACTGCCGTCGAGGCCTGGATGGCAATATTCGGGCTCTCAGTATTGAACCAGGGCTCAGCCAATACCTGCGTGCGACAGCGGGGGGGGTCAATAGTGGACTTAACGTTCGCTACCCCCGCTCTCGTCGCGCACGTGTCTGGCTGGCGGGTCCTGGAAGAGGTGGAGACATTGAGCGACCATCTTTACATCACATTCGAGCTTTTCTCTCGGGACTCGGGTCGCAGTCCTGTCCAACCGACGCAGTCTCTCTTCCCCAAGTGGGCTCTAACAAAGCTCGATAAAGAGCGCCTCGAGGAAGCTGTCCTGGTGGAAGAGTGGAGTTCACTGTCGACTACCACACCTGTTGACGTTGACGCAGCGGCGGATCGCTTCCGCGAAAGCTTACAACGGATAAGCGATTCCGCCATGCCGAGGATCCGCCGCCAGCCGCCCAAAAAGGCCGTGTACTGGTGGTCAGACGTGATCGCAGCTCTCCGCGCAGATTGCTCGTCTAAAAGGCGTGAGCTGGCAAGGTACCGTCACCGCACGCGTAACAGCTACCGCGATGCGGTCTGGGAAGACCAGCTGCACGCTCTCTATACGGAGTCTCGAAGGGCCATGCGTGTTGCCATCTACAAGGCCAAGACTGAAGCAAGGGAACAAATGCTTGAATCCCTCGACAGCAACCCGTGGGGTCGTCCGTACCGTGCCGCGTGCAATAAGCTGCGCGGCCAAGGCCCCCCGGTTGCCGATACGCTGGAGCCCCAACTTCTCCAAGCGGTTGTCGAGGCATTGTTCCCAGCTCGCGGAGAACATATCCCTCCACCCATGGTGCCTCGTAGGGCGCAGAACACCGACGGCGATACGGATGCCACAGTGCCCCCTATCACTAACGCTGAATATGACTCGGCCGTCATCAGGCTCCGGTCTAAGAAAACCGCTCCGGGCCCAGATGGGGTCCATGGGCGCGTGTTGGCGCTCTCCCTTGTGGAGCTTGAGCCCCGGATAAGGAACATCTTTGACGCATGTCTCGCGACAGGAAAATTCCCTAAGGCCTGGAAAAAGGGGCGGCTCGTCCTCCTGCAGAAGGCGGGAAGAGATGTCGACTCTCCTTCAGCTTACCGGCCCATCGTTCTTTTGGATGAAGCCGGTAAGCTCCTGGAAAGAATAATCGCCGGTCGTGTTATAAGTCACCTAACATCTAGTGGCCCTGACCTATCTGAATGTCAATTTGGTTTTAGAGAGGGTCGTTCGACTATAGACGCAATCATGCGCGTGAAGGCCCTCTCTAACGAGACGACTTCTCGCGGCGGGGTGCTTTTGGCGGTGTCACTTGACATCGCCAACGCTTTCAACACCCTGCCGTTCGAGTGCATTTCTGAGGCCCTAAAACACCACGGGGTACCTCAGTACCTGCAAAACGTCATAGCTGACTATCTGCGAGGGAGAATAGTGACCTGTCAAGATCGGAGCGGCAGGATTCTCGAACGGCGAATGACGTGCGGTGTTCCACAGGGGTCGGTTCTAGGCCCTCTCCTGTGGAACATCGGTTACGATTGGGTGTTGCGGGGGGCCCTTCTGCCGGGTGTCCGCACGTTCTGTTACGCGGACGACACCCTCGTAACAGCTAGAGGGTCGTCCTTCGCTCAGGCCGCGATTTTAGCGAAGGTGGGGACTATCCAGGTCGTACACAGGATCGAGAGGCTCGGTCTGCGGGTGGCCCTCAACAAAACCGAGGCTCTTCTTTTTCATGGGCCTCGGAAGGGTCCGCCTGCGGGAGCATACCTCGACCTGAACGGGGTCAGAGTCACTGTTGGCTCTCAGCTGAAGTACTTGGGGCTCGTGCTTGATCCGGGGTGGAATTTCAAAGAACACTTTCGGCAGCTGAGCCCCAAGCTTACTGCAACGACGGCTGCGCTAAGCAGACTCCTGCCTAATGTTGCAGGCCCCGGGGACACATGCCGCCGCCTCTTCACAGGGGTGGTGCGGTCTATGGCGCTATATGGGGCGCCAGTGTGGGTAGACGCTCTGACGGCTCACAACAAGATTCTTCTGCGGAGATCGCAACGAGTCATGGCCGTCAGAGTTGTCCGCGGATACCGCACGGTGTCCTATGAGGCCTCGTGCCTGTTGGCCAAGACACCTCCCTGGGATCTCGACGCTAGAGTCCTAGCGGAGGTGTACGAGCACGGAGCGGCGCTTCGTGCAGAGATGGGGCACCGGCGCATAATGCCGGACCTGGTTTCGCGCTGGAGACGGAGAGCGCAGAGAACCATCATGGAGGCATGGCTTCAACGCCTAAATGAGCCCAAGGCGGGCATTCGTACAGTGGAGGCCATCCGCCCGGTCTTCCGGGATTGGATGAGGCGGCGGCACGGGGTGCTTACCTTCCGTGTTGTGCAGATTCTGACCGGACACGGGTGCTTCGGCAGATACCTGCACAACACGGCAAGAAGAGAGACCAGTGCCCGCTGCCATGAGTGCGGCCACACTGAGGACACGGCGCAACACACGCTCGAAGTTTGCCCTGCGTGGGACGAGCAGCGCCGTGCCCTAGTCGCCAGTATCGGAGGCGACCTCTCCCTGCCGACCGTCGTGGAGAAGATGGTTGGCGGCGAGAGTAACTGGGAGGCGGTAGCCACCTTCTGTGAGAACGTCGTCTCGCAGAAGGAGGCTGCGGAACGGGCCCGCGAGGAAGATGCCCTTGCGGACCCGATTCGCCGCAGAAGGTTGGGCCGAAGAAGGCGGCTCTACGGCCACCTTCAACCGCCGAGTGGGGACGGCGGGTGACGGAGTGGGGCTCCGTCACCCGCGCCAAGGCGTCCCTGCGCGGGGGAGCGCGCGTTTTGTTTCGCGCGTGCTCCCTATCCCCGGTGAGCCCGGAAGTGGGTGATAACTACGCAGTCTTCGGCGTATGACAGCGCTTGCGAAAAGTTCCCTGTCATGCGTCGAAGCCGTGGTCTCGAGGAACACGTTGGTTTTTAGTGGGTATGCCGGCACTTTACACCGGTGACTCCCACATAACCCAGGGGCAGCCCCATTTGCCTCTGGGTATCCATAAAGGATTTTCCAACGTAAAAAAAAAAAAAAAAAAAAAAAAAAGGTTAGGTTAGGTTAGGTTAGGTTGGGGTGCATGTTGGGGAGCCTCCTAGTGTGCTGGGCGCGTTGTCGGGATCGCTTGTTGCATTTGATGTTCTGTCATCCGGTGCAAACGGTGGTCTCACAACGTGTCCAGACGGCGCATCCTGGGCGACTGCGAATTCATTATCCGCTCGTAGGGTAATGGGTTCGCAGCCGGCCAATCTCCAACACAGTGCGGCTGCCTTCGGGCATTGCACGGCCGCACAAACCCGTAGCCCTGCATTTATGTAGGGTCGGGGGCTGGGCGTATGGGGCTTGCCCTGTGCGTCTGGTCGTGAGGAAGAAAACCTCTATAAAAAATCACCCTCGGGGGGCCCCCTTGGGGGGCCAGTGGAGCTTCGGCTCGTGGGATGGCGGCCTTCAAGGCCGCGGTCCGCTTCATGCGGACGGTGTCGGGAGCTTTTGCTCGTGGCGCAATCGCGCTTTTGTTGGCAAAGGTCCTTTTCAGGACCAGTGGACTTCGGTCGGTGTATGGCGGGCCTTCAAGGCCCGCGGAACTTTCGTTCGTTTTTCGGCGTGGGGCGCTTCAACGCTCCATTTGCGTCGGTCTTGGGGCCTGCCTTAACTGGCCGGTCCCGACGGAGCTTGCCTTAGTTGGCTGGCTCAGTGGCCGCCTTCGGGTGGCGTGGCACGGCGGACCTTCAAGGTTCGCGGCGCGGCGGGTCTGGCGACCGTGGTTTTGCGGTCGCTGGATGGGTTTCGGCCTCCCGTCGGGCAACCCGTTATCCCGTGTGTGTGTCTGGTGTCATGTCTATCGGCACACACGGGACCGGGGGGGCTTGCCTTAATCGGCTGGCCCTGCGAGGAGACAACCTCACTAAAAAACCCCAATTCCCCGTAGTTGAGATCCGTGGCTACGGGGGGCCTTCGGGTGGCGGGCCGGGCAGAGTCCGCCAGCTAGCGATCCCCTCCAGGAGACCGCCCGACCTCCTGGAGTATCAGGGTTACCCGGGTGCAGGGGGCACCGCCCGGGTGGACGTTTTGTTTCCCCCATACTCGTGGGACAAGTATGGAATTGAATCTTAATAAACCAAAACAAAAACCCAAAACTATCAGATTAAGTTTCCCTGTGGAAACTAGCTCCGGCAGGAGCCTACGCTCAAAGGACAAAGCGCCCTGTCCGCAGGTGAGTGGCGCAAACAGTGAGGAGTCTGATCATGATGCCGAAAAGGCTTCCAACTTCGGCTCGTGTGTGTCTATTGACACAGTAGGATCCCAGTCGGGACGGAAAAGAGGGAGGTCGTATGATTCCGGCTCTGACAGTGCTTCGAGCACTGAGGCGGCGGCGGCACCCAAAAAGCCGGCTTCGACAACAACCACCCGTGGACGAGGCCGCCCCATCAAAACGGGGGAATACTCGGGCTTGGCGAAAGCCAGAGAGGAATATAACACCCAGATGCGGGAGTCGATGCGCCTGGAGGCGGAGAAGGAGTTCGCAGAGGAATTAGCGCAGAGGAGAACGCGCTCGACCTCTGTCGTCTCCCTAGCTAATTCGGGCAGTGTCATGTCCTTGGAGGAAGAGCCCAGTGCGGCCCAGATTTTCAAAGCAGTGCAAGAGGAGCTGCAGATAATTTTAAAAGTGGCAACCACATCGAGCCACCTTAAAGGCACGTATCAAAAAGCCCTTAAAAACTCGGCAGCATCGATCAAAGAGTACACGCAATCGCTCCTTAGCTGTACCGTGTCAGACGAGGTAGCTAAGTTGGAGCGCGAGAACAGGCGCCTCAGATCTGACATGGACGAGCTGCGCAAGCAAATCGGAGACATGCGCGCAGCAAGACCGGGCCCGCAAGAGCCAGGAGTTTCACAACCCTTGGATGGTGACAAAATCCTCCAAGCGGTCTCCACGGTGGTGGATGAGAAGATCCGGGCGGCCATGACGTCGGCCACAAATATGTTTAACGCCCGCATTGAGGGCCTCAAAGTTGCGGACAGACCGCGGCCACCGTTGGCCGCGGACAAAGTGAGGGATGGGACGCAGTCGCACGTTCCTTCCGAAAAGGATTTCCCGCCCTTAGCGGCTCCAAAAGCGAGGGTCCCTCCCGCCATCACTTCACCGTGCGGGACTATGTCGATCATCCCTTGTACCTCGTCCCAGCGGAAAGGGAAAGGGAAGGGCAAGGGCAAAGGGAAAAAGACGGCGCCTGTTCCGGCACTGCCGACTCCATCCGAAACCGCCCCACCAGTAGCCTCGACGTCGAAAGAGGCTGGCTGGACCACTGTTGGGAAGGGTGGTAAGGTTAAGAAGGTGAATCCCGCTGCGCCGGCCTCTAAGACTCAGGCTCAGACCAAGCCGAAGCCTAAATCGCAGGGTCAGGCGCAGGCGAAGACCAAGAAGCCCCGCAAGGTTCGGGAACCCCGCACGGCTGCTGTGGTCATAACGCTCGGCCCAGAGGCGGAGAAGACAGGCCTCTCCTACGCAGAGATAATACGAAAGGCGCGATCGGCCATTAATATTGAGGCTCTCGGCATCCCGCCGATTCAAATAAAGACGGCTGTCACCGGGGGCAAGATCTTACAGGTCTCCGGGGACAATCAAGGCCCCAATGCAGATGAGTTGGCGCAACAGTTGAGGACTATCTTCGACAGCGAGGATATCCGAGTCTCCAGGCCCACGAAGTGCATGGAGATCTCCGTCGTGGGCCTGGATGACTCCATAGAGAGGGACGAGCTGGTGACGGCCATTGCCGAGAAGGGCGGCTGTGCTCACGAAAATGTTAAGGTGGGGGAAATCCGCCGCGCTCCCAGTGGAATGGGGTCCGCGTGGGTGTCGTGCCCTGTCGGTGCGGCCAACAAACTCCTGGAGGCCGGTCGTCTTCTGATCGGGTGGAGCTCAGCGCGAGTCCGCGCAGTGGAGCCCCGCCCGATGAAATGCTTCCGATGCTTGGAGCGAGGGCACGCTCGGCCGCATTGCTCTGGTGTGGACCGCAGCGATCTTTGCTACCGCTGTGGGAAACCCGGGCATAAGGCATCTGTCTGTTCAGCGGAACCACACTGCGTTGTTTGCGCGGCCGCCAAAAGGCCGGCAGGACACATATTGGGGGGCAGGAGCTGCAAGGCCCCTACGTCCCCCCCGAAGAGGGTAAAGAGTAAGGCCGCCAAGACCCCGGCTGCTCAAGAGGCTGTAGATCCTTCACAGCCTATGGACACTTCACCAGCAGTCAATGGCCCTACGACCAGCGGCTAAATATATCCAGGCGAACCTGAACCACTCCTCTGGTGCGCAGGATCTCCTCTTGCAAACCATGAGGGAGTGGTCCACCCACATTGCTGTAGCCGCTGAGCCGTATTTTGTCCCGCCTTGCAACAACTGGGCTGCGGATCTAGACTCCTCGGTCGCTATAATTAGGTCGGTGCTCAATGCCTCTCCTGCCCTCTCAGTTCATCAGAGGGGGCGTGGTTTCGTCGTCGCTAAATGGGGGGACACGACCATTATTGGCGTGTACTTCTCCCCCAATAGGCCACTAGCAGATTTTGAGGCCTTTCTGGACGAGCTTGGGGCTGCAGTTCGTCAATCGCCTTCGACGCACACCTTGGTTCTGGGGGACTTCAACGCCAAGTCTACGGCTTGGGGTTCCCCTGGCACTGATCCGCGAGGAGCTGCAGTAGAGGGTTGGATGGCCATGTTCGGCCTCATCCTTCTTAATCAGGGCTCAGCCTACACCTGCGTACGCCAGCGGGGGGGGTCTATAGTGGACTTAACGTTCGCTACCCCCGCTCTCGCCGCGCAGGTGTCTGGCTGGCAGGTCCTTGAAGAGGCCGAAACATTGAGTGACCACCAGTACATCTCCTTTAACATCTTTTCTCGGGGTGATACTGGTGGCTGCCCTATTTTACCACCGCAGTCAACCTTCCCCAAATGGGCTCTCACTAAACTCAACAGAGAGCACCTTGAGGAAGCGGTTCTAGTAGAGGACTGGTGCTCACCGTCCACCGGCTTACCAACTGATGTCGACGCAGAGGCAGACCGCTTCCGTAAATCACTGCAGCGGATCAGTGACGCCTCCATGCCGCGGATCCATCATCAGACTCGTAAAGGCGCCGTCTATTGGTGGTCTGCGGATATCGCTGCACTTCGGGCAGATTGTACCGCCAAACGGCGAGAGCTCGCCCGATACCGCCACCGCACGCGAAACACCTACCGCGATGCGGTCTGGGAGGACCACCTGCATGGCCTTTACACTGAGGCTCGGCGGACTATGCGCGTCGCCATTTATAAGGCAAAAACGGAGGCACGGGAACAGATGCTGGAGTCCCTCGACAACAATCCGTGGGGTCGACCGTACCACGCCGCGCGCGACAAACTGCGCGCGCAAGGTCCCCCGGTTGCGGAGTCACTGGAGCCACAACTTCTCCAAAATATTGTCGAAGCACTGTTCCCGTCCCGCGGTGAACACAGCCCTCCGCCCATGGTCCCCCGTGGGGCCCAGTCCTCGGACGACGGGTCGGTAGAGACCATCTCGGACGCCGAGTACGATTGTGCCGTCGCCAGGCTCCGGGCCAAAAAGACTGCTCCAGGCCCCGACGGGGTTCACGGGCGCGTCTTGGCGCTCTCCCTTGTGGAGTTGGAGCCGCGCATGCGGAACCTATTCGACGCGTGCCTCACTACTGGAAAATTCCCGCAAGTGTGGAAGAGAGGGCGTCTGGTCCTTCTGCAAAAGGCGGGCAGGTCCGCCGACTCACCCTCTGCTTACCGGCCCATTGTCCTCTTGGATGAGGCCGGTAAGCTGCTCGAGAGGATTGTTGCCGGCCGTATCATTGGCCACTTGACGTCAACGGGACCGGATTTGGCAGAGTGTCAGTTCGGCTTCAGAGAGGGTCGTTCTACCATCGACGCGATTATGCGCGTGAAGGCCCTCTCTACCGAGGCAGTTTCTCGCGGCGGGGTGCTTTTGGCGGTGTCTCTCGACATCGCCAACGCTTTTAACACCCTGCCGTTTGAGTGCATTCTCGAGGCTCTGCGGTTTCATGGGCTGCCTCGGTATCTGCAAAACATCATCGCAGATTACCTACGAGGCCGAACTGTCACCTGCCAAGACCGAAACGGCAGGCTGTTCGAGCGGCGGATGACGTGCGGTGTTCCACAGGGGTCGGTTTTAGGCCCTCTCCTGTGGAACATCGGATATGATTGGGTGTTGCGGGGTGCCCTTCTGCCGGGTGTCCGCATATTCTGTTACGCGGATGACACCCTCGTAACAGCCCGTGGTTCGTCTTTCGCGCAAGCTGCGCTTCTGGGGAAGGTCGGGACCATCCAGGTGGTACATAAGATCGAGAGGCTCGGTCTGCGGGTGGCCCTCGACAAAACCGAGGCCCTACTATTCCACGGGCCTCGGAAGGGTCCGCCTGCGGGAGCATCTCTCGATCTAAACGGGGTGAGGGTCGCTATCGGCCCGACATTAAAGTACTTGGGGCTTTTGCTTGATCCGGGGTGGAACTTCAAATGCCACTTCCGGAATCTTAGCCCCAAGCTCACGGCGACAACATCCGCCTTGGGCAGGCTCCTGCCTAATGTCGCGGGGCCTGGTGACGTGTGCCGCCGCCTCTTCACAGGGGTGGTGCGCTCTATGGCGCTATATGGTGCGCCAGTGTGGGTGGATGCTCTGACGGCCCACAATAAGACTCTATTGCGGAGAGCGCAGCGGGTCATGGCCGTCAGAGTGATCCGGGGATACCGCACTGTCTCCTTCGAGGCTTCATGCCTATTGGCCAGGACACCTCCCTGGGATCTCGATGCTAGAGTCCTAGCGGAGGTGTACGAGCACGGGGCCGAGCTTCGTGCCGAAATGGGGCACCGGCGCATAATGCCGGAGCTGGTGTCGCGCTGGCGACGAGAAGCGCAGGGGCGCATACTTAGCGCATGGCGAGAACGCCTAGATGACCCCACGACGGGAATAAGGACCGTGGAGGCCATCCGCCCAGTCTTTCGGGCGTGGATGAGGCAGCGGCACGGGGTGTTGACCTACCGTGTTGTGCAGATTCTGACCGGGCATGGATGCTTCGGCAGATACCTGCACAACACGGCCAAACGGGAAACCAGTGCCCGTTGCCACGAGTGTGGCCACAGCGAGGACACGGCGCAGCACACGCTGGAACTCTGCCCGGCGTGGGCTACGCAGCGCCGTGTCTTAGTTGCTGCTATTGGCGGCGACCTCTCCCTGCCGACCGTCGTGGAGAAGATGGTTGGCAGCGAGAGTAACTGGGAGGCGATAGCCACCTTCTGCGAGGAAGTCATCTCGCAGAAGGAGGCTGCGGAACGGGCCCGTGAGGAAGACGCCCTTGCGGACCCAATTCGCCGTAGAAGGCTGGGCCGGAGAAGGCGGCTCCATGGCCACCTTCAACCGCCGAGTGGGGACGGCGGGTGACGGAGTGGGGCTCCGTCACCCGCGCCAAGGCGTCCCTGCGTGGGGGAGCACGCGTTTTGTTTCGCGCGCGCTCCCTATCCCTGGTGAGCTCGGAAGCGGGCGTTAACCGTACAGTCTTCGGCGCATGACAGCGATTGCGAAAAGTTCCCTGTCGTGCGTCGAAGCCACGGTATTGAGAAACACGTTGGTTTTTAGTGGGTATGCCGGCCTTCTGCCGGTGACTCCCACATAACCCAGGGGCAGCCCCATTCGCTCCTGGGTACCTATAAAAGGTTTTCCAACGTAAAAAAAAAAAAAAAAAAAAAAAAAAAGGTTAGGTTAGGTTAGGTTAGGTTAGGTTAGGTTAGGTTAGGTTAGGTTAGGTTAGGTTAGGTTAGGTTAGGTTAGGTTAGGTTTCGGCACACACGGGACCGGGGGGGCTTGCCTTAACCGGCTGGCCCTGCGAGGAGACAACCTCACTAAAAAACCCCAATTCCCCGTAGTTGAGATCCGTGGCTACGGGGGGCCTTCGGGTGGCGGGCCGGGTAGAGTCCGCCAGCTAGCGATCCCCTCCAGGAGACCGCCCGACCTCCTGGAGTATCAGGGTTACCCGGGTGCAGGGGGCACCGCCCGGGTGGACGTTTTGTTTCCCCCATACTCGTGGGTTTAGTTATGCAGAATTCCAAAATACAAACCAAAAAATCTATTAGTTTAAGTTTCCCAGTCGGGAGTTGCTCCAGTAGGAGCCTGAGATCGATGGACAAAGCGCCCTGTCCTCAAGTGAGTGGCGCGGAGAGTGGAGATGAAGATGATGTGAGGGACGCGAGCAAAACTGCGTCGGACTTCGGCTCGTGTTGGTCAGTCGACAGCGTCGAATCACAAATCAGTAGGAAGAGGGCAAGATCCCCGATAAAGAAGGGGTCAAATTATAGAAAGGCATCTGGCACCGACAGCGCATCCAGCGCAGAGTCTGAGAAGGCGCCGAAGCCCAAAAAACCTGCCGCTAGTCGTGGCCGCGGCCGTCCTATCAAAACCGGGGACTATGCCGGCCTCGCCAAAGCTAAGAGGGAATACAGCGCTGCATTGCGTGAGTCTATGCGCCTGGAGGCCGAGAAGGAGGTCGCCGCTGAATTGATTCAAAGGCGTTTGCGGTCGGAGTCGGCGGCGTCACGGCAGTCTGACCATTCCGACATTATGTCCGTGGAGGAGGAGCCTTGTGCTGCCAAGCTCTACCAATCTGTTGAGAGTGAGATTACCTCGATTCTGAAGCTCGTGTCCAGCTCAAGCAATTTGAAGGGCACCTATCAAAAAGCAATAAAGATGTCCGCCGCGTCAATCAAAGAGCACACACAGGCGCTTCTTCGTTGCACCATCAACGAAGAAGTGAGCAAGTTGACGCGGGAAAATAAGCGCTTGGAAGGCAGTATTCAGGACCTGCAGAGACAACTGGACGAGTTGCGCGCCAAGAGTAGTGCGCCTTCTCAGTCAGCCTCAGCAGTCCAGCCTACCCTGAACGCTGAAGAGATCGTCCGTGCTGTCACTACAGTGGTTGACGACAAGCTCCGCGCGGCGATGACATCAGTCACAAACATCATCGACGCCAGAATTGAGGGCCTGAAGATACCGGATCGTCCACGGCCACCGTTGGCCGCGGATAAAAAGAAAGAAGCTGCTCAATCGAAACCAACATTTGCAGCTACAGTGAAGGCGTCTCCCGTCATTAAGTCAAAATGCGGGACAATGACTTTAATCCCCTGCACATCGTCCCAAAAAAAGGGTAAAGGCAAGGGGAAGGGGAAGAGGACGGCTTCTGCGCCGACCACAAACCCAGTGACAAACCCGGAGCCCGGCCCGTCAACATCGTCGGCGCCCCTGCCAACCGCCCCCGTTTCTGAGGAGGAGACGGAATGGAGCACAGTAGGGAAAAACGGCAAAAAGAAGAAGACGCAACCAGCTGTGACCCCTGGTCCAAAGCCTCAAGCCAAGGGCACCAAAGGCGCGCAGGCAAAGGCGAAAAAGCCCCGAAAGATTAGGGAGCCACGCTCGGCGGCCGTGGTTATTACTATCAGCCCAGAGGCGGTACAACGCGGCGTTTCGTACGCCGACGTAATAAAGAAGGCCCGAAATGCTATAAATCTTGTAGACATCGGCGTCGACCAGCCGCTGCAAATCAAAACAGCGGTCACTGGCGCCAAAATATTGGAAGTTCGTGGTGAAGACCAGGGCCCCAAAGCAGACGCTTTTGCTGAACAGCTTAGGACTCTCTTTGAGGAAGATGAGGACGTCCGAATCGCCAGGCCCACAAAGTCTATTGAGATATCCATCTCCGGCCTGGATGATTCGGTGGAGAAGGAGGACATTGTGTCAGCCATTGCCAATAAGGGCAACTGCGCTCACCACTCCGTCAGGGTCGGTGAAATCCGGCCTGGACCTGGCAGCATGGGCGTTGCCTGGGCCTCATGCCCTGTGGGTGCCGCCAAGAAAATATTGGAAGCGGGCCGCCTCCTTGTCGGATGGAGCTCGGCGAAAGTCCGCCCTGTGGAGCAGCGCCCGATGAGGTGTTTCCGCTGCTTAGAGCGAGGGCACGCCCGCCAACAGTGCGTAGGCGAGGATCGCAGCGACCTATGCTTCCGGTGCGGGAAGCCAGGCCACAAAGCTTCTAAATGTAGCGAAGAAGCCCACTGTGTCCTCTGTGCCAAAGCCAAGAGGCCAGCAGGACACATTATGGGAGGCAGGAGCTGCAAGGCCCCCACCATACCTCCCAAGAAGGTTAAACCAGCGCCCAAGACCCGGACTGCTGAACAGGCTGTATCCACTGAACAGCCCATGGACATCACGCCAATCGTCGATGGCCCTACGCCCACTCCGTAAGGTCATCCAGACGAATGTGAACCACTCCTCTGGTGCGCAGGACCTATTACTGCAAACCATGAGAGAGTGGTCAATACATCTTGCGGCAGTTTCCGAACCTTACTTCGTTCCGCCTAGCTCCGACTGGGCTTCGGACTTGGACTCGACTGTGGCGATCACCAGGCTCTGTCTCAATTCGTCCCCACCCCTCTCAGTCCAGCAGAGAGGGCATGGGTTTGTTGTCGTCAGATGGGGAGATATTGCCGTCATAGGCGTTTACTTCTCCCCGAACAGACCCTTAGCCGAATTTCAACTGTTTCTCGGAGAGTTGGGTGCAGCAGTTCAGCGCGCTTCACCTGCGCTTGTCCTAGTACTGGGGGACTTCAACGCGAAGTCGTCCGCGTGGAATTCCCCCATCACTGACCACAGAGGCACTGCAGTCGAGGCCTGGATGGCAATGTTCGGGCTCTCACTATTAAACCAGGGCTCAGCCAACACCTGCGTGCGACAGCGGGGGGGGTCTATAGTGGACTTAACGTTCGCTACCCCCGCTCTCACCGCGCACGTGTCTGGTTGGCAGGTCCTGGAAGAGGTGGAGACTCTAAGCGACCACCTCTACATAACGCTGGAACTCTTCTCTCAGGAGTCAGGTCGCAGTCCCGTCCAACCAACGCAGTCTCCCTTCCCCAGGTGGGCTCTAACAAAGCTCGATAAAGAGCGCCTCGAGGAAGCTGTCCTGGTGGAAGAGTGGAGTTCACCGTCGACTACCACACCTGTTGACGTTGACGCAGCGGCGGATCGCTTCCGCGAAAGCTTACAACGGATAAGCGATTCCGCCATGCCGAGGATCCGCCGCCAGCCGCCCAAAAAGGCCGTGTACTGGTGGTCAGACGAGATCGCAGCTCTCCGCGCAGATTGCTCGTCTAAAAGGCGTGAGCTGGCAAGGTACCGTCACCGCACGCGTAACAGCTACCGCGATGCGGTCTGGGAAGACCAGCTGCACGCTCTCTATACGGAGTCTCGAAGGGCCATGCGCGTTGCCATTTTTAAGGCCAAGACAGAAGCAAGGGAGCAAATGCTTGAGTCCCTCGACAGCAACCCGTGGGGTCGCCCATACCGTGCCGCGTGCAATAAGCTGCGCGGTCAAGGCCCTCCGGTTGCTGAAACGCTGGAGCCCCAACTTCTCGAAGCGGTTGTCGAGGCACTGTTTCCAGCTCGCGGGGAACATGTCCCTCCACCCATGGTGCCTCGTAGGGTTCAGAACACCGACGGCGATACGGATGCCACAGTGCCTCCCATTACTGACGCCGAATATGACTCGGCCGTCATTAGGCTCCGGTCTAAGAAAACCGCTCCGGGCCCAGATGGGGTCCACGGACGCGTGTTGGCACTCTCCCTTGTGGAGTTGGAGCCCAGGATTAGGAACATCTTCGACGCATGTCTCGTGTCAGGAAAATTCCCAAAGGCATGGAAGAAAGGGCGCGTCGTCCTCCTGCAGAAGCCGGGAAGAGATATCGACTCTCCCTCAGCTTACCGGCCCATTGTTCTTTTGGATGAGGCCGGTAAGCTCTTGGAAAGAATTATCGCCGGTCGCATAACCAGCCACCTGACATCTGCTGGTCCCGACTTATCAGAATGCCAGTTCGGTTTTAGAGAGGGTCGTTCGACCATAGACGCTATCATGCGCGTGAAGGCCCTCTCTAACGAAGCGACTTCTCGCGGCGGGGTGCTTTTGGCGGTGTCACTTGACATCGCCAACGCTTTCAACACCCTGCCGTTTGAGTGCATTTCTGAGGCCCTAAAACACCACGGGGTACCTCAGTATCTGCAGGACGTGATAGCGGACTATCTGCGCGACAGGACAGTAACTTGCCAAGATCGGAGCGGCAGGATTCTGGAACGGCGAATGACGTGCGGTGTTCCACAGGGGTCGGTTCTAGGCCCTCTCCTGTGGAACATCGGATACGATTGGGTGTTGCGGGGAGCACTTCTGCCGGGTGTTCGCACTTTTTGCTACGCGGACGACACCCTGGTAACGGCCAAAGGGTCGTCGTTCGCCCAGGCTGCGATATTAGCAAAGGTGGGGACAATACAGGTCGTACACAGGATCGAGAGGCTCGGTCTGCGGGTGGCCCTCAACAAAACCGAGGCTCTTCTTTTTCATGGGCCTCGGAAGGGTCCGCCTGCGGGAGCATACCTCGACCTGAACGGGGTCAGAGTCACTGTTGGCTCTCAGCTAAAGTACTTGGGGCTCGTGCTTGATCCGGGGTGGACCTTCAAAGAACACTTCCGGCAGCTGAGCCCCAAGCTTACTGCAACGACGGCTGCGCTAGGCAGACTCCTGCCTAATGTTGCAGGCCCCGGGGACACATGCCGCCGCCTCTTCACAGGGGTGGTGCGGTCCATGGCGCTATATGGTGCGCCAGTGTGGGTAGACGCTCTGACGGCTCACAACAAGACTCTCCTGCGGAGACCGCAACGAGTCATGGCCGTCAGAGTTGTCCGCGGATACCGCACGGTGTCCTACGAAGCCTCGTGCCTACTGGCTAAGACACCTCCCTGGGATCTCGACGCTAGAGTCCTAGCGGAGGTGTACGAGCACGGAGCTGCACTTCGTGCGGAGATGGGGCACCGGCGCATAATGCCGGAGCTGGTTGCGCGCTGGAGGCGGAGAGCGCAGAGAACCGTCATGGAGGCATGGCTCCAACGCCTAAACGAGCCCAAGGCGGGGATTCGTACAGTAGAGGCCATCCGCCCGGTCTTCCGGGCCTGGATGAGGCGGCGGCACGGGGTGCTTACCTTCCGTGTTGTGCAGATTCTGACCGGACACGGGTGCTTCGGCAGATACCTGCACAACACGGCAAGAAGAGAGACCAGTGCCCGCTGCCATGAGTGCGGCCACACTGAGGACACGGCGCAACACACGCTCGAAGTTTGCCCTGCGTGGGACGAGCAGCGCCGTGCCCTAGTCGCCAGTATCGGAGGCGACCTCTCCCTGCCGACCGTCGTGGAGAAGATGGTTGGCGGCGAGAGTAACTGGGAGGCGGTAGCCACCTTCTGTGAGAACGTCGTCTCGCAGAAGGAGGCTGCGGAACGGGCCCGCGAGGAAGATGCCCTTGCGGACCCGATTCGCCGCAGAAGGTTGGGCCGAAGAAGGCGGCTCTACGGCCACCTTCAACCGCCGAGTGGGGACGGCGGGTGACGGAGTGGGGCTCCGTCACCCGCGCCAAGGCGTCCCTGCGCGGGGGAGCACGCGTTTTGTTTCGCGCGTGCTCCCTATCCCCGGTGAGCCCGGAAGTGGGCGATAACTACGCAGTCTTCGGCGTATGACAGCGCTTGCGAAAAGTTCCCTGTCATGCGTCGAAGCCGTGGTCTCGAGGAACACGTTGGTTTTTAGTGGGTATGCCGGCACTTTACACTGGTGACTCCCACATAACCCAGGGGCAGCCCCATTTGCCTCTGGGTATCCATAAAGGATTTTCCAACGTAAAAAAAAAAAAAAAAAAAAAAAAAAAAAAAAAAAAAAAAAAAAAAAAAAAAGGTTAGGTTAGGTTAGGTTAGGTTAGGTTAGGTTAGGTTAGGTTAGGTTAGGTTAGGTTAGGTTAGGTTAGGTTAGGTTAGGTTGGGGTGGGGTGCATGTTGGGGAGCCTCCTAGTGTGCTGGGCGCGTTGTCGGGATCGCTTGTTGCATTTGATGTTCTGTCATCCGGTGCAAACGGTGGTTCCACAACGTGTCCAGACGGCGCATCCTGGGCGACTGCGAATTCATTATCCGCTCGTAGGGTAATGGGTTCGCAGCCGGCCAATCTCCAACACAGTGCGGCTGCCCTCGGGCATTGCACGGCCGCACAAACCCGTAGCCCTGCATTTATGTGGGGTCGGGGGCTGGGCGTATGGGGCTTGCCCTGTGCGTCTGGCTGCGAGGAAGAAAACCTCTCTAAAAAAATTACCCTGGGGGGGCCCCCTTGGGGGGCAGCGGAGCTTCGGCTCGGTGGATGGCGGCCTTCAAGGCCGCGGTCCGTTTTTGAGCGGATAGTGTTGGGAGCGGTTTCGCTCGTGGCGCACTCGCGTCATTTGTTGTTAAAGGTCCTTTTCAGGACCAGCGGACTTCGGTCGTTGTATGGCAGGCTTGCAAGGCTTGCGGACTTCCATTTTTTGGTGGTTGCTTGGTGGGGGCGTATTGTTTTGCGTCTTCTACTGAAGCTGGTGCTTGAGCATTCACTGCTTATGGCACGTGTGGCGGCTTGCCTTAATTGGCTGTCCGCGATGGAGCTCGCCTTTATTAGTCGGCTCAGTGGCCGCCTTGTGCGGCGTGGGATGGCGGACCTGCAAGGTTTGCGGCGCGGCGGGTTCGGCAGTTGTAGTTTTGCGGCTGTCGGATAGACTTCGGTCACCGTCGGGCAACTCGTTATCCCGTGTGTGTGTCTGGTGTCATGTCTATCGGCACACACGGGACCGGGGGGGCTTGCCTTAATCGGCTGGCCCTGCGAGGAGCCAACCTCACTAAAAAACCCCAATTCCCCGTAGTTGAGATCCGTGGCTACGGGGGGCCTTCGGGTGGCGGGCCGGGTAGAGTCCGCCAGCTAGCGATCCCCTCCAGGAGACCGCCCGACCTCCTGGAGTATCAGGGTTACCCGGGTGCAGGGGGCACCGCCCGGGTGGACCACCTTATCCCCCATTTTCGTGGGAACAACAATGGATTGCTCAAACTTAAAAACCAAAACCAAAGACGTTCGTGAGGAGAATGATGTAAGGAAGGAGATGGAGATGTCGGAGGGAGAGATGTCGGACGCGTCCGTCAATACGCTAGTAAGCGATAGATCGAATGCGTCTAGTACGCACAGTGGTGACAGCATAGTGCTTGGAAAAATGTGGCGTAAAAGGAAGCTGCATAAGAATGGTGACGACATCGACTCAGACGACGAACATGCCTCGTCCAGTAAAACGAGGACACCGTCGACTAGTAGAGGCAGAGGTCGACCAATAACAACGGGTCAATTTTCTGGGTTAGCAAAGGCCAAGGCCGAATTAGTCCGAGCGGAAAGGGCGGAAATGGAGCTGAGAGCCGAAAAGGAAATGTTAGAGATGGTGGATCGGGCACGGGTTACTCGTTCTAATTCGCCTATCATAAGCACAAATAGAGATGAAGGAGATGACACGGCTGCAGGCATAACGCATGGGGTCCTCGACAGCCTATCAATAATCGAGAAGGTGGCAAGCACATCAGCCAATCTGAAAGGCACCTACATAAAAGCGCTGAAAGAAGCAGCTGCCGACATCAGAAAGCGGACCATGACACTTGCCGAACGCAACGCATCGGACGAGAATGAGAGGCTCTCTCGAGCGAACGCTAGGCTTGAGACAGAAGTAGTGGAACTCCGTAAGGAATTGATGGAGTTAAAAGCTAAGATGGCACAGCAGGACCTGGTTCTGTCCAGTCGCACACAAACACCTGCTGCTGCAGCAATGGACACACTTCCGGATGCTCTTCCGCTTCAATTACAAGAAATGGAGGCCAGACTCACAAGTCGCCTAGTAGATAGGCTTAATGCTAAGATCGCAGGGCTCGAACCACGATTGGGTCCGGAACCGCGAATCCGTCCTCCTCTGGCGCACGAGACACGCGAGGAGACGTCACACCAGGAGGCCACAATGTCGGCACCTAAGGGAAAAGAGCAAAAACCCAAGCCTGCCACTAAATCTGCAGGCAAGGGCAAGAAGAAGCCACCTGCCACAGAAACTAACACTGTTAGCGATGATGTGCCTGTCTCATCCGGTGTTTCAAACTCAATGAAGCCGGGTATTACCAAGGGTGGGATAACATTGATTCCGTCAACTCAGAATCGACGAAACCAAAACAGAGGAAGGTCAAGTGTGCAGGAAAACTCCACACCGAGAGAGTCTCAGCCACCACCATCAGCTCCAGCGTCCACAGAAGACGAATGGCAAACAGTTGGAAAAGGTGGCAAGAAAGTGGCGAATAAAAATAAAAAAGGTGCTCAAGCACTCAATAAAGAGCAGGGACAACAGCAGTCCAAGACACAGACCAAGGCTCAATCAAAGCCTAAGCCGAGAGTCCGCCCACCTAAGACCGCTGCCGTAGTATTGACGCTTCAGCCAGAAGCTGAAAAGAAAGGGATGTCGTACGCTACCGTTCTTGGGGAGGCAAAATCCAAAATCGACCTGGCTTCTCTCGGAATCACGGGCACACGTTTCCGCAGAGCTGTTACGGGAGCCACAATTCTGGAAGTCTCCGGTGCTGACATGGACGTTGGTGCTGACAAACTCGCTGGAGAAATCAAGCGACTGTTTAACGAAGCGGATTTGAAGGTGAACCGGCCAGTCAAATGTTCCGAGCTCATGGTATCCAGCCTGGATGAGTCGGTCACACGTGAAGAAGTGGCTGCTGCTGTTGCGAGAGCGGGCGACTGCCCCACTGACCAAGTAAAGGTTGGTACTATTCGGCAGACACGCTACGGAATGGGGTCGGTATGGGTCAGCTGCCCTGTGGCAGCGGCCAAAAAGGTAACAGAAGGACGTCTTCTCGTAGGCTGGTCCTCTGCGAGAGTGAGGCTTTTACCACCAAGGGAGATGAGATGTTTCAAGTGCCTGGAGACTGGACATGTCCAGGCCAAGTGCCAGTCCTGCGTCGACAGAGGCCAGCAGTGCTATCGTTGTGGCCAACTCGGACATCGTGCTGCGGGGTGTAGTGCTGACTTCTACTGCACACTCTGCGCAGAAGCCAAAAAGTCGGCTAATCATCGTTTGGGGAGCTCCTTATGTTCGGCGCCCAAACTTAAAATGACGAGACGGAGCAACGCTGCCCCGGGTAACCCAACCCAGGCCCAGACTGCTAACCCACCGAACAGGGTTGAAGAGGTGGAGATGACACCTGCTGAATAATATGGCCCTCAAATTTATACAGGCCAATATCAACCACTGCGCCAGAGCACAAGATCTTCTGATACAATCGGCGGCGCAGTGGTTGATACAAGTGATGGTCATATCAGAACCATATCTGATCCCCTCCCGCAATGACTGGATCGGGGACCTGGATAATTTGGTCTCGGTCGTAATAAATTCCGGAACTGGCGTAGGGACACCCATTGTAAAGAGGTCGTTGCGAGGGCGCGGCTTCGTTGTGGCCATCTGCGACGATGTGGCGATTATCGGGGTGTATTTTTCTCCAAATCGCCCAATTTCGGAGTTTGAGAACTTCTTTGTTGAACTTGATTCAGCTCTGACATGGTGTCGCCCACATCCTATCATCTTTGCGGGCGACCTAAATGCCAAATCTACAGCGTGGGGCTCTCCGTCGTCAGATGCTAGGGGCATATTAGTAGAAGAATGGCTCATGTCTAACAACCTGGTCGTTGTAAACTCAGGCACTGTCGAAACATGCATTCGAATGCAAGGTGGTTCCATAATCGATATTACTTTTGCGAGCTCCAACCTCGCTAATCGAATTCAGAACTGGGCTGTAATGGACGGGGAGGAGACGTTATCTGACCATCGTTATATCAGGTTTGATGTCTCTCCCCGCCCACAAAGCACGAGTAGTCGCAGTCGTCCCATCACGGATCTCGGCCCTAGATGGGCACTAAAGAAGCTCGATAGAGACGCACTTGTGGATGCAGCTCTGGTCGAAGGGTGGTCTCCAATCCCCGATTCACCAGCTGTCGAACAAGAGGTGGAGTGGTTCGGCGAAGCCATGTCTCACTTATGTGACACCGCCATGCCTCGGGTCAAAGTATTACCGCCACGTCGTCAGGTGTATTGGTGGTCCGCTGAACTTGCACAACTGCGTGCTGCGTGCGTGGCAGCCAGACGCCAATACACCAGGTGCCGCAGGAGGAGAAATAGAGTCGCTGACGATCCGCTAGAACGCCAACTTTACGCGGTGTACCAGGATGCGAAAAAGGCGTTGCGGGCAAATATCTCGGCTGCAAAAGAGAATGCGTGGCAGGAGCTGCTGGAAACACTACAGCGGGATCCCTGGGGGCGACCTTACAAACTCGTCATGAGTAAGCTTCGTCCCTGGGCTCCTCCGCTTACGTCCAACATGGATCCAGACGTGCTGAAAAAGGTGATCGAGGCACTCTTCCCATCCCAAGGGGACTTCACACCGCCCGTTATGTCCCGCCCTCTAGACGAAAACTTTGAATCAGAGGACGTCCCAGATGTGACTGAGGGGGAGGTTGGCGCAGCCATATTACGTTTGCAGTCCAAAAACACAGCCCCGGGCCCTGACGGAACACCTGGTCGGGCGTGGGTACTGGCGCTGAAAAACGGTCTGGAACCACGTTTCCGTAGCCTTTTGACGCTCTGCCTGCGGGAAAGGCGCTTCCCAGGCCAATGGAAAAATGGCAAGCTTGTTTTGCTGCGGAAGGATGGACGGCCGATAGACTCCCCATCTGCCTATCGGCCCATTGTGCTGTTAAATGAGGCGGGTAAACTTTTTGAACGCGTAATCGCTGCCCGCCTCATAAACCATCTTGAGGAGACTGGACCTAACCTCAGTGCCAATCAATTCGGCTTTAGGCGGAACAGGTCCACGATCGACGCCATCTCCCAGGTGAAGGCGCTCACAGAGGAGGAAACAACAAAAGGGGGGGTTGTTTTGGCGGTGTCCTTAGACATCGCCAACGCTTTTAACTCCCTCCCCCACGCATGCATTGAGGAGGCCATGAGGCATTTTAAATTCCCCAAATATCTGCGACAAATCGTCATGCAGTACCTGTCAGGGCGCAAAGTGATATACCCGAAGTCGGATGGCTGGGGTGAAAGAGAAGTAGCTTGCGGTGTTCCACAGGGGTCGGTGCTTGGTCCACTCCTGTGGAATATCGGCTATGACTGGGCCATAAGGGGTGCCACTCTCAGGGGAGTAAACATCTTTTGCTACGCCGACGACACATTGGTCACGGCTAGGGGAAGTAACTACAGGGCGGCGTCTATACTTGCCACAGCAGGAGTCGCTCAAGTGGTGGGTCGTATTCGGCGTCTGGGGTTAAAGGTCGCGCTTGAAAAATCCGAGGCCATTTGTTTCCACGGGCGCTACAGACCACCACCTTCTGATGCTGAATTGATAGTTAGTGGTGTTTCCATCAAAGTCGGGGGCACAATAAAATATCTAGGGTTGGTCCTCGACAGCCGCTGGAGTTTTAGGAGCCATTTTGAACACCTTGCTCCTAAACTGAGGAGGATCACACTGGCGTTGGGTAGGCTCATGCCAAATCTAGGCGGACCCAGTGCTGGGTGCAGAAGGCTCTTTGCCGGCGCGGTTCGTTCGGCCGCGCTTTACGGGGCACCCATCTGGGCGAACTCATTATCCGCGAAGAACATCGTCCATCTAAGACAACCGCAGCGGATCATTGCGGTAAAGATCTCACGTGCCTACCGCACAGTGTCTTACGAAGTAGCCTGCGTATTAGCAAAAACTCCCCCGTGGGATTTAGATGCAGAGGTGCTCTCGGCTGTCTACCACAAAACAGCGGAAGCAACTAAGAGGGACGGTTTAAAGCCTCTACCGGAGGTCATTGAGAGCTGGAGACGAGACGCGCAAAAAGTCGCAATAAATAAATGGGTCGACAGGCTAAACGAGCCGAGCGCCGGTCACCGCACTGTTGCGGCTTTCCGACCGGTACTCGATGATTGGCTAGACGGACAAGGGGGTTCGCTCTCTTATCGCGTAGTGCAGGTCATCACCGGACATGGTTGTTTCGGTAGATACTTGCACAATATCGCGAGAAGAGAGCAAACCCCAATGTGCCATCAGTGTGGCGCGATAGAAGATTCCTCAACCCACACCCTAGAGGACTGTCCGGCATGGGCAGCTGAGAGGTCGGAGCTGACAAGAAGTATAGGAGGCGATTTGTCGCTACCAAATGTCGTTAAGGCCATGGTTGACAGCGACAGTTCACGGAAGGCCCTATACACCTTCTGTGAAAAAGTAATGAGCAGAAAGGAAGCTGAGGAGAGATTGAGGGAGGAGGACCCCTCGGCAGACGTACTGAGAAGGCGTAGGGTCAGCCGTCGGCGCAGGGCTTTTGCCGGTGCCATGGTGTAGGGTGTTTGGCTTTGGGTGACGGGCTGGGGAACCCCGTCGCTCAACTTTTGCAGCCATAGAGAAGTTGCGACACCACATGGGTACTCCGTTGTGGTGTCGCGGAGGTGTTGCGCGTACGCGCTAGAGTCGGGTCCAACAGGACACATGCAAGAACAGGCAAATAGGATAAGGTTCGCTGTTGCCTAAAACCTGTTCTTGCAAGAGGTAGGAGTACGGGGGTTATTTTAGTGGGTAGTCTCGGCCTCTACCATCTTTGGCCGAGGAGCCCCACATACCCCTGCACCGTTCCTTTTCCCCACGGTGCAGGGCATGCGTAAATGCATTTTTTCCCCCTCAAAAAAAAAAAAAAAAAAAAAAAAAAGGTTAGGTTGGGGTGCATGTTGGGGAGCCTCCTAGTGTGCTGGGCGCGTTGTCGGGATCGCTTGTTGCATTTGATGTTCTGTCATCCGGTGCAAACGGTGGTTCCACAACGTGTCCAGACGGCGCATCCTGGGCGACTGCGAATTCATTATCCGCTCGTAGGGTAATGGGTTCGCAGCCGGCCAATCTCCAACACAGTGCGGCTGCCTTCGGGCATTGCACGGCCGCACAAACCCGTAGCCCTGCTCTTTTGCGGGGTCGGGGGCTGGGCGTATGGGGCTAGCCTTGTGCGTCTGGCTGTGAGGAAGAAAACCTCTATAAAAAATTACCCTGGTGGGGCCCCCTTGGGGGGCAGCGGAGCTTCGGCTCGGTGGATGGCGGCCTTCAAGGCCGCGGTCCGTTTTTGAGCGGATGGTGTTGGGAGCGGTTTCGCTCGTGGCGCACTCGCGTCATTTGTTGTTAAAGGTCCTTTTCAGGACCAGCGGACTTCGGTCGTTGTATGGCAGGCTTGCAAGGCTTGCGGACTTCCATTTTTTGGTGGTTGCTTGGTGGGGGCGTATTGTTTTGCGTCTTCTACTGAAGCTGGTGCTTGAGCATTCACTGCTTATGGCACGTGTGGCGGCTTGCCTTAATTGGCTTTCCGCGATGGAGCTCGCCTTTATTAGGTGGCTCAGTGGCCGCCTTGTGCGGCGTGGGATGGCAGACCTGCAAGGTTTGCGGCGCGGCGGGTTCGGCAGTTGTAGTTTTGCGGCTGTCGGATAGACTTCGGTCACCGTCGGGCAACCCGTTATCCCGTGTGTGTGTCTGGTGTCATGTCTATCGGCACACACGGGACCGGGGGGGCTTGCCTTAATCGGCTGGCCCTGCGAGGAGCCAACCTCACTAAAAAACCCCAATTCCCCGTAGTTGAGATCCGTGGCTACGGGGGGCCTTCGGGTGGCGGGCCGGGTAGAGTCCGCCAGCTAGCGATCCCCTCCAGGAGACCGCCCGACCTCCTGGAGTATTAGGGTTACCCGGGTGCAGGGGGCACCGCCCGGGTGGACCACCTTTTCCCCCATTTTCGTGGGAACAACAATGGATTGCTCAATTTTAAAAAACAAAACCAAAGACGTTCGTGAGGAGAAAGATGTTAGGAAGGAGATAGAGATGTCGGAGGGAGAGATGTCGGATGCGTCTGTCAATACGCTAGTAAGCGATAGATCGGATGCGTCTAGTGCGCGTAGTGGTGACAGCATAGTGCTGGGAAAAATGTGGCGTAAAAGGAAGCTGCATAAAAATGATGACGACGTCGACTCAGACGATGAGCATGCTTCGTCCTGTAAAACGAAGACACCGTCGGCTAGTAGAGGCAGAGGTCGACCAATAACAACGGGTCAATTTGCTGGGTTGGCAAAGGCCAAGGCCGAATTAGTCCGAGCGGAAAGGGCGGAAATGGAGTTGAGAGCCGAGAAGGAGATGTTAGAGGTGGTGGATCGGGCACGGGTTACTCGCTCTAACTCGCTTACCATGAGCATAAATAGAGACGAAGGTGATGACACGGCTGCAGGCATAACGCATGGGGTCCTTGACAGCCTATCAATAATTGAGAAGGTGGCAAGCACATCAGCCAATTTGAAGGGCACCTACATTAAAGCCCTCAAGGAGGCAGCTGCCGACATCAGAAAGCGGACTATGACGCTCGCCGAACGCAATGCATCGGACGAGAATGAGAGGCTTTCTCGAGCCAACGCTAGGCTTGAGACAGAAGTGGTAGAATTGCGAAAAGAGCTGATGGAGCTAAAGGCCAAAATGACACAGCAGGAGATGGTTTTGTCCAGCCGCACCCAAACACCGGCTGCCGCAGCAATGGACACCCTTCCGGATGCTCTTCCGTTGCAACTACAGGAGATGGAGGCAAGACTCACGAGTCGCCTAGTAGATAGGCTCAATGCCAAAATCGCAGGGCTTGAGCCACGTTTGGGTCCAGAACCGCGACTCCGTCCTCCTTTGGCACACGAGACACGCGAGGAATCGTCACAACAGGAGGTCATAGTGTCGGCTCCTAGCGAAAAGGAGCAGAAACCCAAGCCTGCTACGAAATCTGCTGGCAAGGGCAAGAAGAAGTCGCCGGTCGCAGAAACTAAAACTCTTAGCGATGATGTGCCTGGCTCATCCGGCGTTTCAAACACATCTAAGCCGGGTATTACCAAGGGTGGGATAACATTGATTCCGTCAACTCAGAATCGACGAAACCAAAACAGAGGAAGGTCAAGTGTGCAGGAAAACTCCACACCGAGAGAGTCTCAGCCACCACCACCAGCTCCAGCGTCCACAGAAGCCGAATGGCAAACAGTTGGAAAAGGCGGCAAGAAAGTGGCGAATAAAAATAAAAAAGGTGCTCAAGCACTCAATAAAGAGCATGGACAACAGCAGTCTAAAACACAGACCAAGGCTCAATCAAAGCCAAAGCCGAGAGTCCGCCCACCTAAGACCGCTGCCGTAGTATTGACGCTTCAGCCCGAAGCTGAAAAGAAAGGGATGTCGTACGCTACCGTTCTTGGGGAGGCAAAATCCAAAATCGACCTAGCCTCTCTCGGAATCACGGGCACACGTTTCCGCAGAGCTGTTACGGGAGCCACAATTCTGGAAGTCTCCGGTGCTGACATGGACGTTGGTGCTGACAAACTCGCTGGTGAAATCAAGCGACTGTTTAACGAAGCGGATTTGAAGGTGAACCGGCCAGTCAAATGTTCCGAGCTCATGGTATCCAGCCTGGATGAGTCGGTCACACGTGAAGAAGTGGCTGCTGCTGTTGCGAGATCGGGCGACTGCCCCACTGACCAAGTAAAGGTTGGTACTATTCGGCAGACACGCTACGGAATGGGGTCGGTATGGGTCAGCTGCCCTGTGGCAGCGGCCAAAAAGGTAACAGAAGGACGTCTTCTCGTAGGCTGGTCCTCTGCGAGAGTGAGGCTTTTACCACCAAGGGAGATGAGATGTTTCAAGTGCCTGGAGACTGGACATGTCCAGGCCAAGTGCCAGTCCTGCGTCGACAGAGGCCAGCAGTGCTATCGTTGTGGCCAACTCGGACATCGTGCTGCGGGGTGTAGTGCTGACTTCTACTGCACACTCTGCGCAGAAGCTAAAAAGTCGGCTAATCATCGTTTGGGGAGCTCCTTATGTTCGGCGCCCAAACTTAAAATGACGAGACGAAGCAACGCTGCCCCGGGTAACCCAACCCAGGCCCAGACTGCTGACCCACCGAACAGGGTTGAAGAGGTGGAGATGACACCTGCTGAATAATATGGCCCTCAAATTTATACAGGCCAATATCAACCACTGCGCCAGGGCACAGGATCTTCTGATACAATCGGCGGCGCAGTGGTTAATACAGGTGATGGTCATATCAGAACCGTATCTGATCCCCTCCCGCAATGACTGGATCGGGGACTTGGATAATTTGGTCTCGGTTGTAATAAATTCCGGAACTGGCGTAGGGACACCCATTGTAAAGAGGTCGTTGCGAGGGCACGGCTTTGTTTTGGTCATCTGCGATGATGTGGCGATTATTGGGGTGTATTTTTCTCCAAATCGCCCAATTTCGGAGTTTGAGAACTTCTTGGCTGATCTCGATTCAGCTCTCACATGGTGTCGCCCACATCCTATCATCTTTGCGGGCGACCTAAATGCTAAATCGACAGCGTGGGGCTCTCCGTCGTCAGATGCTAGGGGCATATTAGTGGAGGAATGGCTCATGTCCAACAACCTGGTCGTCTTAAACACAGGCTCTGTCGAAACGTGTATCCGAATGCAAGGTGGTTCTATAATCGACATAACCTTCGCGAGCTCCAACCTCGCTAGTCGTATCCAGAACTGGGCTGTACTGGACGGGGAGGAGACGTTATCTGACCATCGCTATATCAGGTTTGATGTCTCTCCCCGCCCACAAAGCACGAGTAGTCGCAGCCGTCCCATCACGGATCTCGGCCCTAGATGGGCCCTAAAGAAGCTTGATAGAGACGCACTGGTGGATGCAGCTCTGGTCGAAGGGTGGTCCCCAATCCCCGATTCACCAGCTGTCGAACAAGAGATGGAGTGGTTCGGCGAGGCCATGTCCCACATATGTGACACCGCCATGCCTCGTGTCAAAGTATTACCGCCACGTCGCCAGGTGTATTGGTGGTCCGCTGAACTTGCACAACTGCGTGCTGCGTGCGTGGCAGCCAGACGCCAATACACCAGGTGCCGCAGGAGGAGAAATAGGGTCGCTGACGATCCGCTAGAACGCCAACTTTACGCGGTGTACCAGGACGCGAAAAAGGCGTTGCGGGCAAAGATCTCGGCCGCAAAAGAGAATGCGTGGCAGGAGCTGCTGGAAACACTACAGCGGGATCCCTGGGGGCGACCATACAAGCTCGTCATGAGTAAGCTTCGTCCCTGGGCTCCTCCGCTTACGTCCAACATGGATCCAGACGTGCTGAAAAAGGTGATCGAGGCACTCTTCCCATCCCAAGGGGACTTCACACCGCCCGTTATGTCCCGCCCTCTAGACGAAGATTATGAATCAGAGGACGTCCCAGATGTGACTGAGGGGGAGGTTGGCGCAGCCATATTACGTTTGCAGTCCAAAAACACAGCCCCGGGCCCCGACGGAACACCTGGTCGGGCGTGGGTACTGGCGCTGAAAAACGGTCTGGAACCACGTTTCCGTAGCCTTCTGACGCTCTGCCTGCGGGAAAGGCGCTTTCCAGGCCAATGGAAAAATGGCAAGCTTGTTTTGCTGCGGAAGGATGGACGGCCGATAGACTCCCCATCTGCCTATCGGCCCATTGTGCTGTTAAATGAGGCGGGTAAACTTTTTGAACGCGTAATCGCTGCCCGCCTCATAAACCATCTTGAGGAGACTGGACCTAACCTTAGTGCCAATCAATTCGGCTTTAGGCGGAACAGGTCCACGATCGACGCCATCTCCGAAGTGAAGGCGCTCACAGAGGAGGAAACAACAAAAGGGGGGGTTGTTTTGGCGGTGTCCTTAGACATCGCCAACGCTTTTAACTCCCTCCCCCACGCATGCATTGAGGAGGCCATGAGGCATTTTAAATTCCCCAAATATCTGCGACAAATCGTCATGCAGTACTTGTCAGGGCGCAAAGTGATGTACCCGAAGTCGGATGGCTGGGGTGAAAGGGAAGTAGCTTGCGGTGTTCCACAGGGGTCGGTGCTTGGTCCACTCCTGTGGAATATCGGCTATGACTGGGCCATAAGGGGTGCCACTCTCAGGGGGGTAAACATCTTTTGTTACGCCGACGACACATTGGTCACGGCTAGGGCGAGTAACTATAGGGCGGCGTCTATACTTGCCACAGCAGGAGTCGCTCAAGTGGTGGGTCGTATTCGGCGTCTGGGGTTAAAGGTCGCGCTTGCAAAATCCGAGGCCATTTGTTTCCACGGGCGCTGCAGACCACCACCTTCTGATGCTGAACTGATAGTTAGTGGTGTTTCCATCAAAGTCGGGGGCACAATTAAATATCTAGGGTTGGTCCTCGACAGCCGCTGGAATTTTAGGAGCCATTTTGAGCACCTTGCTCCTAAACTGAGGAGGATCACACTGGCGTTGGGTAGGCTCATGCCAAATCTAGGCGGACCCAATGCTGGGTGCAGACGGCTCTTTGCCGGCGCGGTTCGTTCAGCCGCGCTTTACGGGGCACCCATCTGGGCGAACACACTATCCGCAAAGAACAACATACATCTGAGGCAACCGCAGCGAATCATTGCGGTGAAGATTTCTCGGGCCTACCGCACTGTGTCTTATGAGGTGGCCTGCGTTCTAGCGAAAACTCCTCCGTGGGATCTAGACGCAGAAGTGCTCTCGTCTGTCTACCACAAAACAGCGGAAGCAACTAAGAGGGACGGTTTAAAACCTCTACCGGAGGTCATTGAGAGCTGGAGACGAGACGCGCAAAAAGTCGCAATAAGTAAATGGGTCGACAGGCTAAACGAGCCGAGCGCCGGTCACCGCACTGTTGCGGCGTTCCGACCGGTACTCGATGGGTGGTTAGACGGACAAGGGGGTTCGCTCTCTTATCGCGTCGTGCAGGTCATCACCGGACATAGTTGTTTTGGTAGATACTTGCACAATATCGCGAGAAGAGAGCAAACCCCAATGTGCCATCAGTGTGGCGCGTTAGAAGATACTTCAACCCACACCCTAGAGGAGTGTCCGGCATGGGCAGCGGAGAGGTTGGAACTGACAAGAGCTATAGGAGGCGATTTATCGCTGTCAAACGTCGTCAAAGCTATAGTTGACAGCGACAGCTCACGGAAGGCCCTATACACCTTCTGTGAAAGAGTAATGAGCAGAAAGGAAGCTGAGGAGAGGTTGAGGGAGGAGGACCCCTCGGCAGACGTATTAAGAAGGCGTAGGGTCAGCCGTCGGCGCAGGGCTTTTGCCGGTGCCATGGTGTAGGGGGTTTGGCTTTGGGTGACGGGCTGGGGAACCCCGTCGCTCAACTTTTGCAGCCACAGAGAAGTTGCGACACCGCATGGGTACTCCGTTGTGGTGTCGCGGAGGTGTTGCGCGTACGCGCTAGAGTCGGGTCCAACAGGACACATGCAAGAACAGGCAAATAGGATAAGGTTCGCTGTTGCCTAAAACCTGTTCTTGCAAGAGGTAGGAGTACGGGGGTTATTTTAGTGGGTAGTCTCGGCCTCTACCATCTCTGGCCGAGGAGCCCCACATACCCCTGCACCGTTCCTTTTCCCCACGGTGCAGGGCATGCGTAAATGCATTTTTTCCCCCTCAAAAAAAAAAAAAAAAAAAAAAAGGTTAGGTTAGGTTCACCTTCGTTGGGTATGGCAAAGCCAAAGAAGAGAGGGAGAGAAAACGGCTTGACATTGCGGAGGATATCACAGCGAAGGAGATTGCTGACTTAGCTAGAGATTTTACGGGCGGGGAAAAAGGAAGAAAAGTACCCGACAAACTGGACAAAGACATCGACGACCCGTCAGCCCCTGGGCTTATCGAAATGGGTAAACAAGCGGTAAAAGTGTTCGAGACCATGCTTGAAAAGTCCCAGAGACTGAAGGGCAGCGTCAAGGGAGAGATGAAGCGGGCCTGTGTTCTGATGGGCGAGGTAATGGACAGGATAGGTGCCCTAACTATCACAGAAGAGACCAAAATGCTCCACCGCGAGAATGACCACCTCAAAAATGAAATGAGGATGATGAGGGAGAGGACAGAGCGAATCGAGAAAGACCTGGAGGAATGCAGATATCAACTCATTCGCAATACTGCTGCTGCAGACAAACCTCCGGCGCCTCCAAAGGATCCACGCCTTCAGGATAGGCAGAAAGAGAAGGACGAGGACAGGCTGCGGGCGGAAATTCTTGCATCCGTCCGAAACATGATGGAAGCTAACACAGAGGCCATCCTGAGGAGGCTTCCTCCGCTTGCGCCTGAACCCAGCCTCAGGCCACCTCTTGCAGCCGACGTGAAACGCCAAGCGGAGGCTAAGGAAACTCCTACAGAACCTGGCGAGAAGGATAGACCCAAGAAAGCGAAAAAGAGAAGGAGTAAGAAGAATGAGGATACGAAGGTCAACCAACCAAGGATTGAAAACACTCCTCTCCCTTGCAACCCGTCGCAACCATCGACCTCTGCTGCAGTTCAGAACCAGCAGCAGGAAGAAGGGTGGAACACGGTGGTGAGTAAGAACACCTTGAGAAAGGAGAAAAGGGAAAAGGCAAAGAATCTGCAGGAGGTTACACGCAGCAAGACTACGGGGAAATCTAAAGGTGGCCCCGAAGTTCCCAAAAGGAAAAATCGGAAGCCTAGACTGCGTGAAAGGAAGACTGCAGCAGTGGTCGTTGACATTCTGCAGTCGGAAAAAGATAAGGGCTTGACATTTGCCGACGTAATGAAGCAGGCAAAAGAAAAAGTTGACCTTAAAGAATTGGGGATCACCGGCATAAACTTTAGGAGGTCGGTCGCGGGGGCACTTGTCCTCGAGCTTCCCAAGGAGGCCGGTGTTGCAGAGGCTCAAAGGCTTGAAGAAACCCTCAGGGAAAAGCTCCCTATAGCGGTCCGGGTCACGCGCCCTATTAAAAAGGCGGAAATAAGGGTGCTTGGAATGGACGACTCAGTGACCTGCGAGGAGGTAGCCGCGGCCGCTGCTAGGACGTCAGGACACCTGGCGGAGGACTTTGCCATCGGTGAGCTCAGAATGGACCGATATGGCATGTTGGCCACATTAATCCGATGCCCTGTGGCAGCTGCCAAGAAGCTCATAGAGCAGAAGCGCCTGCTGGTCGGTTGGAGCTCGGCAAGAGTTGTCGCCCTTGAGCCCCGACCGATGCGGTGCTACCAATGTATGGAGCTAGGGCACACGCGGCAAATTTGCGTATGTGAGATCGATCGGAGCAACCAATGTTTCCGTTGCGGAGCCGCTGGTCACTTTGCCGCGGATTGCAAGGCGAAACCGAACTGCACGGTCTGCGCCGCACATGGGAAGCCAGCTGACCATACTATGGGGGGCCGGTTATGTCGCCCGCCCCAGTCAAAAAGTAAAAGACGCGGTCCTCGGCGGTCCTCCAGCTCGGCGACGCCTGCTAAGTCCCAGGAGCCGCTGACGGAGGCGATGATCACCGAAAATGCCCAGGGGTAGAACACAGCGTCTTATTCAGGGCAATTTGAACCATGCTCGGCACGCACAAGACCTCCTGGTGCAGTTCATGGCGGAAGAAGAAATTGACCTGGCAGTGATGGCGGAGCCGTACCTGGTCCCAAACCAACCTCGATGGGCTGGTGACCGGGACGGTTCGGTGATGATAGCTGGAGGACTCAACTCCCCACCCCTCACAGTTAGGTTCAGAGGGCAAGGTGTTGTAGCAGTGAACTGGCAAGAGGTCGTTGTAGTCGGGGTATACTTTTCGCCTAATAGGCCAGTGGCAGATTTTGAGGCGTTTCTAATTCAGCTCGGGCAGGTCGTCAGTGCAGCTCACCCTGTCCCTGTAATGCTTATGGGGGACCTTAACGCTAAATCGTCTGCGTGGGGATCGGACACAAATGATCAGAGGGGGGATTTGCTGGAAGATTGGCTGGTGCAAATGGGTCTCGTCGTTGCTAACGTGGGACGGGAATGGACATGTGTGCGGCAACAGGGTGGATCAGTGGTGGACATCACTCTCGTCTCTCCTTTTATGGTGGATAGGATCAGAAACTGGCGTGTTCTGGGGGGGGTAGAGACCCTCTCAGACCATGTTTATATTCGGTTTGAGGTCTCCATCTCATCCAGCGCAGATAATGGTAGCAGCTCAACTCGGCGTGACCCTTTTCCGCGTTGGTCGTTGACGAAGTTAGACAGGGAAAACGCTGAAATCGCGGCAATAATAGCTTCCTGGGTACCAGCCCCGGAGGGATCGACCGGAGTCGAGGACGAAGCGAGCCGACTGCGGGACGCCTTTCAATCCGTGTCCGACGCGTCCATGCCTCGCGTGCGTCGTCCTCCTCCAAAGAAAGAGGTCTATTGGTGGTCCCAGGAATTGGCCAATCTTCGTGCGGCGTGTATCAGTGCCCGAAGAGCCTACACCAGGAGCAGAAGGGCTAGGTTTCGCGACTTGGATAGGGAGTCTGTTCTCTGGTCAGCCCATCGCGACGCAAAGGACACCTTCAAAAAGGCCATTGCACAAGCCAAAGACAGAGCATGGCAGGAGCTTTTGGACGGCATAGATGCGGATCCTTGGGGTCGCCCGTACCAGAGGGCTCGTGACAAATTGCGCTCCCAGGGTCCGCCTGCAGTCGAGACTATGCAGCCTGAGCTGCTAAACAACATCGTCGAGGCCTTGTTCCCGCATGTTGCGGAGCACACTCCCCCTTCCATGGAGCCGCCGGAACAGAACGAGCCTGAAGAAGAATTAGCCGCGGCACCAGTCACGACCGGAGAAATCGAAAGTGCGATCGAAAAGATGACGGCTCGCAAAACCGCCCCCGGGCCAGACGGGATGCACGGGCGTGTACTACAACTGGCTCTTGATCATCTTGGAGGTGCGATGCGCTCCCTATTTGACCGGGCAATAACAGACGGCAAGTTTCCGAACATCTGGAAGGCGGGGAGACTGGTTCTGCTTCACAAACACGGCAGACCAGCGGACTCCCCCAGCGGATACAGGCCCATAGTACTGCTAGACGAGGTGGCAAAAATCTTCGAAAGGATCTTGGCGGGCCGCCTTAATCAACATGTGGCGAATCGCGGAACCGGCCTTTCCAACGCCCAATTCGGGTTTAGGGAGCACCGGTCAACGGTGGACGCGGTGCTGGTGCTCAAAAGTGCCCTTCAGGCGGCACAACAGAGGGGAGATGTGCTCATAGCGGTGTCCTTAGACATCGCGAATGCTTTCAACACTCTCCCCTTTGCGACAATTCTGGAAGCACTTCGTTTCTTCGGTGTACCGGCATATCTGCAGAGGCTAGTGAAAGACTACCTGACGGCACGGGAAGTTTTGTTTGCGGGTCAAAGTGGTGTCCTTCAAAGACGGCGTATGTTGTGCGGTGTTCCACAGGGGTCGGTATTGGGGCCACTCCTGTGGAACATCGGATACGATTGGGCCCTCAGGGGATCCCCTCTGCCCGGGATGGGAGTGATCTGCTACGCGGACGACACTCTCATCACGGCCAGAGGTAGGGACCCACAAAGGGCTGCTGCGTTGGCAACGGCTGCCACGAGCCTTATAGTCGGCAGAATTAGGAGGCTGGGACTTCAAGTTGCCGCCCATAAAACGGAAGCAATACTCTTTAGACCTCCCCGGACTAGGCGCGTTACGGGATTAACGATCGAGGTGGAGCGAGCTCGAATCGAGGTGGGCCATACGCTGAAATATCTGGGGCTGGTTTTAGATGACACCTTTAGTTTTGATGAACACTTCAGCCAGCTCAAGAGGAAACTGGTCGGTACTGCTGGAGCCCTCGCAAGGCTTTTGCCCAACGTTGGAGGCCCCAGTGGCACTTGTCGGAAGCTATACGCGGGTGTTCTGCGTTCAATGGCGCTGTACGGTAGCCCCGTATGGGTCGACGCCCTGTCCGACCGCAACCGCGCCCATCTACGCCAAGCACAGCGGATAGCGGCCAACAGGATCATTAGGGGCTACTGTACAATCGGGTTTGACGCTGCCTGTGCCCTTGCGGCAACGCCACCATGGGAGATGGAAGCGGAGGTCCTTTCAAAAATTTACAGGATGAGGGTTAATGCGATCGCGACGAGAACACCAATCGACATCGAGCGCATCCGGCGGCACGCAAAAACAGAACTTGTTGCTGAGTGGGCGGAGAAGCTCTCGACTGCCACGTATGGAGTGAGGACTATAGAGGCACTCCGTCCCGCCCTGCACAAATGGGTGCGGAGAAAGCACGGCTCGCTTACCTACCACATGGTACAGTTGCTCTCAAATCATGGTTGTTTTGGGAGCTACCTACACCGAATTGGTAGGGAAGCGAGCCGTGCCTGTGCCCAGTGTGGGCATGTGGAGGATAACGCCCAACACACCTTAGAGGACTGCCCCTTCTTTGGGCGACAACGACAAGAGTTAGTACGCATCATAGGGCATGACCTCTCGCTGCCTGGCGTGGTTCTGTCCATGCTAAGCAGCGAAAGGTCATGGGACGCAGTGGCAGCCTTCTCTGAGGCCGTCATCTCGGAGAAGGAAGCCTCGGAGCGGGCCAGGGAAGACGATCCTCTCTCTGACCCGCGCCGACGCCGCCGCAGCGGGCGAAGGAGGCGCCAGTTTACACGACAGGTGCCTCCCTAGCCTGGACCACGTGGGCGTGGGGACGGGGGTCCCGACGTCCACATTGCACGGTCCAGCCGATTGACGATCGCCCCTTGCTCAGGCCATCGTCAGTTCCCTGTAGGGTAGTGGAATAGAGGGGGCTCTGTAACAGCCCTCCTCTGAGTGTAGGGGCCAACATACGCCCCCCTCTTTGTGGAGTCCGAAAGGACCTCGCCATCGTCGCAGGATGAAAAATAACAGTTCCCTGGACGACATACGGCGGTAGCGGAGCACCCTGTGTTTTAGTCGGTTCGAGTCCGACATAACTCGTTACCCCCCCGGGTAACCAGTATGCGTGGGCATTTCACAGGGCAAAAAAAAAAAAAAAAAAAAAAAAAAAAAGGTTAGGTTAGGTTGGCGTAGTTTAAGGAAGGGGAGCCTCAAACGAGGCGCAATCCTGTTCGAGGCACTAGGGAAAATCAGGCGGCTTCGTCATCCAGGGATGCTCGCCCACCACCGCCGGTACCTGTTCCTGCAGAGGAGGAATGGAAGACTGTGTCGCGGAAAGGAAAGGGGAAAAAGAAAGCGAAGGACAGTGAGCAGCCACCTAGTCAAGCACAGGGGAAACAGCAGGCGCGTGCTGCTTACAAACCTCGCGTAAGACCTCCGCGAACTGCAGCAGTGGTTTTGACCATCCAGCCCGGCGCAGAGGAAAGAGGGGCAGATTACGGCCTGATACTCCAGGAGGCGAAAAGCAAAATTGACCCGGCGTCTCTGGGTATTGAATCTACCAGGTTCCGCAGGGCCATTACTGGGGCCACTATTATTGAGATCACGGCAGCGGAGCAGGAACCTGTGGCGGATAAGCTGGCGGCTGAACTCAGGCGGCTGTTCAGCGAGGAAGTCGTCAAAGTCACGCGTCCGGTAAAGTGCCTGGAATTGATGGTGTCGGGTCTAGATGACTCCATCAGGCCGAACGAGGTGCAAGACGCCGTGGCTAGAGCAGGCGGCTGCCCGGCGGATCAGATAAAAGTAGGCACTATCCGCAGAACAGCGTATAGCATGGGCGCGGTATGGGTCAGTTGCCCTGTGGCAGCAGCCAAAAAGGTCGCCGAAAGCAAGTTGTTGGTTGGGTGGTCGTCAGCGCGGGTGAAACTCTTACCACCCCGCGACTTACGCTGCTTCCGGTGTTTAGAGACCGGTCACGTCCAAATGAGATGTGAGTCCTGTGTCGAAAGGGGGCAGCAATGCTACCGTTGCGGCCAATTGGGTCATCGTGCAGTGGAATGCCATGCTGATTTCCACTGCACACTCTGTGCGGAGGCCGGCAAGCCGGCCAAACATCGTTTGGGGGGTCCTTCATGTTCGGCCCCCAAACGGAAATTGTCGAGAAGAATGCAGGCAACGTCTGGTGGCAACACCCGATCTCAGCCAACTCGCCCCCCGAACGGCGTCGAGGAGGTAATAATGTCGCCTATCCTAAATATAAATGGCCCAAATTAAGTTTCTACAGGCGAATATAAACCACTGTGCCCGGGCGCAGGACCTTTTACTCCAAAGCTCGGCACAGTGGTCCATACAGGTGTTGGTGGTCGCAGAGCCGTACATGGTTCCTGCAAGAGACGATTGGTTTGGGGATCGGGATAGCCTGGCCGCGGTTATGGTGAATGCAGGTGCAGGAGCTCCGCCAGCTACAAAATCGCTTAGAGGCCACGGTTTCGTCGCTGTTCTTTGTGGGGACGTGGTTGTTATCAGTGTCTACTTCTCGCCGAATCGCCCCTTTTCGGAGTTCGAGGCATTTCTGGGAGAATTAGACACAGTGCTAAGATGGTCACGGCCCCACCAAGTGCTGCTGGCTGGCGATATTAACGCAAAGTCTGTTGAATGGGGCTGTCCCTCGTCGGACCCCAGGGGAGTTCTGGTAGAGGAGTGGCTCGCAGCGAACGGTCTCGTCGTTGTCAATAGGGGAGACACAAATACCTGCATTAGAATGATCGGCGGGTCTATTGTAGACGTCACATTCGCCAGCCCCAACCTGTCGAATCGCATCCAAGGGTGGATGGTTATGGAGGGGGAGGAGACCTTATCGGATCATCGTTACGTCCGGTACGATCTCTCCCCCCATCCTCTACCCCTCACAACTCGTCGTTCTGCGTCGGACCTTGGACCTAGATGGGCCTTCAAAAGACTAGATCGGGAGGCACTCGTTCTGGCGTCGCAAGTTGAGGGCTGGTCACCGAAACCTCCAGCTCCAACCATTGAGGAGGAAGTGACCTGGTTTAGGGGAGCTCTTTCGCACATCTGCGACGTCGCAATGCCGCGGGTAAAGTCGCTGCCACCGCGTCATCAGGTGTACTGGTGGTCCGTCAAACTCGCCCAACTGCGTGAAAGGTGCGTCAAGGCGAGGCGCCAGTACACCAGGTGCCGTCGAAGTTCATTCAGGAGGGGTACACCCAACACGACAGAAGAACAGCGCCTGTACTCTCTCTATCAAGATGCCAAAAAGGCACTCAGGGCTGAGATAGCTGCGGCCAAAGAGAGGGCCTGGGAGGAGCTGTTGGAGACTCTCAACAACGATCCATGGGGTCGTCCTTATAAGTTGGTGATGAAGAAGCTCCGCCCATGGGCCCCTCCATTAACATCGGGAATGGACCCTGCGGTGTTGCAAAGAGTGATGGAGGCACTTTTCCCACCTCGGAGTGGCGATTTTCAGCCACCGGCTATGTTTTTTGGCCCTGGAGAGGCAACCGAATCTGCAGACGTCCCTGCGGTGACCGAAGGGGAGCTCGGTGCGGCCGTTCATCGGCTACAATCAAAGAACAAGGCGCCGGGTCCCGACGGTGTGCCAGGTCGGGTTTGGGTCACGGCGTTAAAAAACGGCCTTGACTCTCGTTTTCGGGACCTACTAACGTCATGCCTGAGGGAGGGACGCTTTCCCGGGGACTGGAAGTTGGGCAAGCTAGTGCTGCTTAAGAAGGAGGGGCGGCCGGCAGACTCGCCATCTTCATACCGGCCTATAGTGCTGCTCGATGAGGCGGGCAAGCTCTTTGAACGCGTTATCGCTGCCCGTCTCATTGAGCACATGGAGGCGACAGGGCCGAACCTATGCAACCAACAATTTGGATTCCGGCAGGGCAGATCCACTATGGATGCGATCTCACAGGTGAGGGCCCTTGCCGAGGAGGAGATCTCAAGGAGCGGCGTCGTATTGGCGGTGTCTTTAGACATCGCCAACGCGTTTAACTCTCTGCCCCATGTTTGCATAGGAGAGGCCTTGCGCTACCACCGATTCCCGGTGTATCTGCGCAAAATAGTGATGGCATATCTGTCCGCCAGAAAGATTGTCTTCCCTAAATTGGATGGATGGGGCGAGCGGGAGGTGGCATCCGGTGTTCCACAGGGATCGGTTCTCGGCCCGCTCTTGTGGAACATCGGGTACGACTGGGCGATTCGAGGGGCCCTACTCAGGGGCGTGAACGTATTTTGCTACGCGGACGACACCCTGGTGACGGCCAAGGGAAAGTCGTTCAGAGAGGCAAAAATCCTGGCCACTGCCGGGGTTGCACAGGTGGTGGGGCGCATTCGCCGACTCGGCCTTAAAGTCGCGCTGGACAAGTCCGAAGCCTTGTGCTTCCACGGGCCTCGCAGAGCGCCACCGGCAGGAGCCGAGCTTATGGTGTGCGGCGTTTCCATCGCTGTCGGGTCGACTATGAAGTACCTGGGATTGGTCCTCGACAGTCGATGGAACTTCAGGAGCCACTTCGAGCAACTTGCTCCAAAGTTGAGGAGGGTGACACTGGCGCTCTGCCGACTTATGCCCAACCTTGGTGGCCCAAGTTCGGCGTGTCGCCGCCTGTTCTCGGGAGCCGTGAGATCCGCTGCATTATACGGTGCCCCTATATGGGCGAGCGCCCTAACTCCGCGCAACGTGATACAACTGCACCGCCCACAGCGGGTCCTAGCAGTGAGAATTGCCCGTGCATACCGCACGGTATCTTTCGAGGCGGCGTGCGTTATTGCTGGGACCCTGCCGTGGGACCTGGACGCTCAGGTGCTCGCGGAGGTGTACTGCAGAACCGCGGAGGAGAAGCAGGCCAGGGGACACATTCCGCTCCCAGAAGAAATTGGAGGGTGGCGGAGCGACGCACAAGAGGTGGCGCTGGAAATCTGGCGGGAGAATCTTAACTGCCCGAGAGCTGGACACCGCACTGTTGCGGCTATTCGTCCCGTCCTGAAGGAGTGGACAGAGCGAAGATGGGGGGCACTCTCCTACCACATGACGCAGGTCCTCTCGGGGCATGGCTGCTTCGGGAGGTACCTCTGCAACGTGGCGAGGAGAGAGAACACACCAAGCTGCCATCAGTGTGGCGATAGTGATGATTCGGCCTCGCACACCTTGGAGGTGTGCCCGAGATGGTGTAGGGAGAGAGCCGACTTGGCGGCCGTGGTCGGGGGGGTTCCGTCGCTCCCGGACGTGGTCGCAGCGATGGTTCAGGACGAGGAAGCGTGGAGGGCCTTCCACACCTTCTGCGAGAAGGTCATGAAGGCGAAGGAGGACGAGGAAAGGTCCCGCGAGGAGAATCCCGCGGCGGACCCAATAAGGAGGAGACGTATTGGTCGGCGGCGCAGGGCTTTTGCCGGCGCGCTGGCCCCATGAGCGGGTCCTGAGTAAAGGGTGGGGGAACCCTTTGCTCGGACGATGGCCCACAGAAGTGGTAGCGGCGTTACTGGGTGTTCCGTGTAACGCCGCGGAGTACATCATGCGCACATATGCGCCAGAGCGTGCCCAGTCGGGCGAACCGGTTACAGGCAAATGGCATAAGGGCAACTGTGAGCCTTAGCCTGGACACCGATGAGGTAGGAACACGGGGGTTGTTTTAGTGGGTAGTCTCGGTCTTTACCATCTTCGACCGAGGAGTCCCACATAACCCTGCATTGTTCATTTCCCCACAATGCAGGGTAGACGTAAATGTCTTTTTTCCCCCTCAAAAAAAAAAAAAAAAAAGGTTGGCGTAGTTTCGCCTTGTCTAGGAGTTTTATCTCCTGCGGGAGCTCTATCTCTCGCTGACGGTCGTTTTAGGCGGTCACGCGCGGCGGGGATCCCTGTATGACAGGCCCTCGTCGGGCAACTTGTTACCCTCACTGAGAGGGCCAAGAGACTAGGCCACTGAGGTCTGGTCTGAGAGGAGCTTACCTCAATAAAAAAAGCCCCAAGCCTAAGTTTGAAGTGTGGTGATAGGCTGAATGGCCAGAGGGAGTCTGGTCCCTAGCACTAGTGGTGAAAGGGAGTAAGCGAGAACCTATACTCGCCAAAAAATGGGAACAACCACCATGGACGCAGATCTAAAAACAAAACAACCCCAGGAGGGTACCACCGTAGGTGGAGAATCCCTCCCTTCGGCTTCGGCCGATGGCAGGCCCCACGTATCTGGGGGGGGCCAAGACTGCTCCGTGTCAGTTGACACGAGGTCATACAATCCCGCTGACCACGGGCGCTTGCCGTTATCTCGGGCGGCTAGTGTGAAATTGGTTACGAGTGAGAGTGGTGAGGAAGTCGGCACTAATAAGTCCGGCTGTTCTGAGAAGGGAACGGAAGCAGCAAGACTGTGGAGCAAGTCTGATATGGAGACCGAGACAGATGGGTCGGGATACGAGACCCCTTGTGCCGCAAAACAAGCGAATTCAACTGCGAAGTTTTTGAAGGACGGTAACGAGTCGGACGATTCAATGCCTGCCAGGAACACACGAAGCCGTTCTACTGTAGGGAAGCGAAAGAGGGAGGAGAGACGCAATAGTAGAAGCCGTAGCGACTCATCGTCCAACGAGTCAGTGATATTCAGGCCATCATCAGCTGCGCCGGGATCTACTGCGAAAAGAGGACGCGGACGGCCACCAACAGTTGGCACCTTCGTTGGGTATGGCAAAGCCAAAGAAGAGAGGGAGAGAAAACGGCTTGACATTGCGGAGGATATCACAGCGAAGGAGATTGCTGACTTAGCTAGAGATTTTACGGGCGGGGAAAAAGGAAGAAAAGTACCCGACAAACTGGACAAAGACATCGACGACCCGTCAGCCCCTGGGCTTATCGAAATGGGTAAACAAGCGGTAAAAGTGTTCGAGACCATGCTTGAAAAGTCCCAGAGACTGAAGGGCAGCGTCAAGGGAGAGATGAAGCGGGCCTGTGTTTTGATGGGCGAGGTAATGGACAGGATAGGTGCCCTAACTATCACAGAAGAGACCAAAATGCTCCACCGCGAGAATGACCACCTCAAAAATGAAATGAGGATGATGAGGGAGAGGACAGAGCGAATCGAGAAAGACCTGGAGGAATGCAGATATCAACTCATTCGCAATACTGCTGCTGCAGACAAACCTCCGGCGCCTCCAAAGGATCCACGCCTTCAGGATAGGCAGAAAGAGAAGGACGAAGACAGGCTGCGGGCGGAAATTCTTGCATCCGTCCGAAACATGATGGAAGCTAACACAGAGGCCATCCTGAGGAGGCTTCCTCCGCTTGCGCCTGAACCCAGCCTCAGGCCACCTCTTGCAGCCGACGTGAAACGCCAAGCGGAGGCTAAGGAAACTCCTACAGAACCTGGCGAGAAGGATAGACCCAAGAAAGCGAAAAAGAGAAGGAGTAAGAAGAATGAGGAGACGAAGGTCAACCAACCAAGGATTGAAAACACTCCTCTCCCTTGCAACCCGTCGCAACCATCGACCTCTGCTGCAGTTCAGAACCAGCAGCAGGAAGAAGGGTGGAACACGGTGGTGAGTAAGAACACCTTGAGAAAGGAGAAAAGGGAAAAGGCAAAGAATCTGCAGGAGGTTACACGCAGCAAGACTACGGGGAAATCTAAAGGTGGCCCCGAAGTTCCCAAAAGGAAAAATCGGAAGCCTAGACTGCGTGAAAGGAAGACTGCAGCAGTGGTCGTTGACATCCTGCAGTCGGAAAAAGATAAGGGCTTGACATTTGCCGACGTAATGAAGCAGGCAAAGGAAAAAGTTGACCTTAAAGAATTGGGGATCACCGGCATAAACTTTAGGAGGTCGGTCGCGGGGGCACTTGTCCTCGAGCTTCCCAAGGAGGCCGGTGTTGCAGAGGCTCAAAGGCTTGAAGAAACCCTCAGGGAAAAGCTCCCTATAGCGGTCCGGGTCACGCGCCCTATTAAAAAGGCGGAAATAAGGGTGCTTGGAATGGACGACTCAGTGACCTGCGAGGAGGTAGCCGCGGCCGCTGCTAGGACGTCAGGACACCTGGCGGAGGACTTTGCCATCGGTGAGCTCAGAATGGACCGATATGGCATGTTGGCCACATTAATCCGATGCCCTGTGGCAGCTGCCAAGAAGCTCATAGAGCAGAAGCGCCTGCTGGTCGGTTGGAGCTCGGCAAGAGTTGTCGCCCTTGAGCCCCGACCGATGCGGTGCTACCAATGTATGGAGCTAGGGCACACGCGGCAAATTTGCGTATGTGAGATCGATCGGAGCAACCAATGTTTCCGTTGCGGAGCCGCTGGTCACTTTGCCGCGGATTGCAAGGCGAAACCGAACTGCACGGTCTGCGCCGCACATGGGAAGCCAGCTGACCATACTATGGGGGGCCGGTTATGTCGCCCGCCCCAGTCAAAAAGTAAAAGACGCGGTCCTCGGCGGTCCTCCAGCTCGGCGACGCCTGCTAAGTCCCAGGAGCCGCTGACGGAGGCGATGATCACCGAAAATGCCCAGGGGTAGAACACAGCGTCTTATTCAGGGCAATTTGAACCATGCTCGGCACGCACAAGACCTCCTGGTGCAGTTCATGGCGGAAGAAGAAATTGACCTGGCAGTGATGGCGGAGCCGTACCTGGTCCCAAACCAACCTCGATGGGCTGGTGACCGGGACGGTTCGGTGATGATAGCTGGAGGACTCAACTCCCCACCCCTC
Source organism: Nymphula nitidulata (assembly GCA_947347705.1). Classification (NCBI taxonomy): domain Eukaryota; kingdom Metazoa; phylum Arthropoda; class Insecta; order Lepidoptera; family Crambidae; genus Nymphula; species Nymphula nitidulata. The sequence continues at coordinate 18,669,386 of OX374636.1, forward strand.
ACAGCTAGGTTCAGAGGGCAAGGTGTTGTAGCAGTGAACTGGCAAGAGGTCGTTGTAGTCGGGGTATACTTTTCGCCTAATAGGCCAGTGGCAGATTTTGAGGCGTTTCTGATTCAGCTCGGGCAGGTCGTCAGTGCAGCTCACCCTGTCCCTGTAATGCTTATGGGGGACCTTAACGCTAAATCGTCTGCGTGGGGATCGGACACAAATGATCAGAGGGGGGATTTGCTGGAAGATTGGCTGGTGCAAATGGGTCTCGTCGTTGCTAACGTGGGACGGGAATGGACATGTGTGCGGCAACAGGGTGGATCAGTGGTGGACATCACTCTCGTCTCTCCTTTTATGGTGGACAGGATCAGAAACTGGCGTGTGCTGGGGGGGGTAGAGACCCTCTCAGACCATGTTTATATTCGGTTTGAGGTCTCCATCTCATCCAGCGCAGATAATGGTAGCAGCTCAACCCGGCGTGACCCTTTTCCGCGTTGGTCGTTGACAAAGTTAGACAGGGAAAACGCTGAAATCGCGGCAATAATAGCTTCCTGGGTACCAGCCCCGGAGGGATCGACTGGAGTCGAGGACGAAGCGAGCCGACTGCGGGACGCCTTTCAATCCGTGTCCGACGCGTCCATGCCTCGCGTGCGTCGTCCTCCTCCAAAGAAAGAGGTCTATTGGTGGTCCCAGGAATTGGCCAATCTTCGTGCGGCGTGTATCAGTGCCCGAAGAGCCTACACCAGGAGCAGAAGGGCTAGGTTTCGCGACTTGGATAGGGAGTCTGTTCTCTGGTCAGCCCATCGCGACGCAAAGGACACCTTCAAAAAGGCCATTGCACAAGCCAAAGACAGAGCATGGCAGGAGCTTTTGGACGGCATAGATGCGGATCCTTGGGGTCGCCCGTACCAGAGGGCTCGTGACAAATTGCGCTCCCAGGGTCCGCCTGCAGTCGAGACTATGCAGCCTGAGCTGCTAAACAACATCGTCGAGGCCTTGTTCCCGCATGTTGCGGAGCACACTCCCCCTTCCATGGAGCCGCCGGAACAGAACGAGCCTGAAGAAGAATTAGCCGCGGCACCAGTCACGACCGGAGAAATCGAAAGTGCGATCGAAAAGATGACGGCTCGCAAAACCGCCCCCGGGCCAGACGGGATGCACGGGCGTGTACTACAACTGGCTCTTGATCATCTTGGAGGTGCGATGCGCTCCCTATTTGACCGGGCAATAACAGACGGCAAGTTTCCGAACATCTGGAAGGCGGGGAGACTGGTTCTGCTTCACAAACACGGCAGACCAGCGGACTCCCCCAGCGGATACAGGCCCATAGTACTGCTAGACGAGGTGGCAAAAATCTTCGAAAGGATCTTGGCGGGCCGCCTTAATCAACATGTGGCGAATCGCGGAACCGGCCTCTCCAACGCCCAATTCGGGTTTAGGGAGCACCGGTCAACGGTGGACGCGGTGCTAGTGCTCAAAAGTGCCCTTCAGGCGGCACAACAGAGGGGAGATGTGCTCATAGCGGTGTCCTTAGACATCGCGAATGCTTTCAACACTCTCCCCTTTGCGACAATTCTGGAAGCACTTCGTTTCTTCGGTGTACCGGCATATCTGCAGAGGCTAGTGAAAGACTACCTGACGGCACGGGAAGTTTTGTTTGCGGGTCAAAGTGGTGTCCTTCAAAGACGGCGTATGTTGTGCGGTGTTCCACAGGGGTCGGTATTGGGGCCACTCCTGTGGAACATCGGATACGATTGGGCCCTAAGGGGAGCCCCTCTGCCCGGGATGGGAGTGATTTGCTACGCAGACGACACTCTCATCACGGCCAGAGGCAGGGACCCGCAGAGGGCTGCTGCATTAGCGACGGCTGCCACCAGCCTTATAGTAGGCCGAATAAAGAGGCTGGGCCTTCAAGTCGCCGCCCATAAAACGGAAGCAATACTTTTTAGACCTCCACGGACTAGGCGTATCGCGGGATTGACGATCGAGGTGGAGCGAGCGCGAATTGAGGTGGGCCACACTCTGAAGTACTTAGGGTTGGTTTTGGACGATACACTGAACTTCGAAGAGCATTTCTGCCAGCTTAAGAAGAAGTTAGTAGGCACTGCTGGAGCCCTCGCTAGGCTTTTACCCAACGTTGGAGGCCCCAGTGGCACTTGTCGAAGACTATACGCGGGTGTCCTACGATCAATGGCGCTGTACGGTAGCCCCGTATGGGTCGACGCCCTGTCCGACCGCAACCGTGCCCATCTGCGCCAAGCACAGCGGATAGCGGCCAACAGAATCATTAGGGGCTACTGTACAATCGGGTTTGACGCCGCCTGTGCCCTTGCTGCAACCCCGCCATGGGAAATGGAAGCGGAGGTCCTATCGAAAATATACAGCATGAGGGCTAATGCGATCACGACAGCGACGCCAATCGACATCGAACGCATCCGGCGTCACGCCAAAAAGGAACTGGTTGCTGAGTGGGCGGAGAAGCTATCGACTGCCGCGTATGGAGTAAGGACCATTGAGGCACTCCGCCCTGCACTGTACAAATGGGTGCGGAGAAAGCACGGCTCGCTTACCTACCACATGGTGCAGTTGCTCTCAAATCATGGTTGCTTTGGGAGCTACTTGCACCGGATCGGCAGGGAAGCGAGCCGTGCGTGTGCCCAGTGTGGGCATGTGGAAGATAACGCCCAACACACTTTAGAGGACTGCCCGTTCTTTGGGCGACAACGTAGAGATTTAGTGCGTGTCATAGGGCATGACCTTTCGCTGCCTGGCGTGGTTCTGTCCATGCTAAGCAGCGAAAGGTCATGGGACGCAGTGGCAGCCTTCTCTGAGGCCGTCATCTCGGAGAAGGAAGCCTCGGAGCGGGCCAGAGAAGACGATCCTCTCTCTGACCCGCGCCGACGCCGCCGCAGCGGGCGAAGGAGGCGCCAGTTGGCACGACAGGTGCCTCCCTAGCCTGGACCACGTGGGCGTTGGGACGGGGGTCCCGACGTCCACATTGCACGGTCCAGCCGATTGACGATCGCCCCTTGCTCAGGCGATCGTCAGTTCCCTGTAGGGTAGCGGAATAGAGGGGGCTCTGTAGCAGCCCTCCTCTGAGTGTAGGGGCCAACATACGCCCCCCTCTTTGTGGAGTCCGAAAGGACCTCGCCATCGTCGCAGGATGAAAAATAACAGTTCCCTGGACGACATACGGCGGTAGCGGAGCACCCTGTGTTTTAGTCGGTTCGAGTCCGACATAACTCGTTATCCCCCCGGATAACCAGTATGCGTGGGCATTTCACAGGGCAAAAAAAAAAAAAAAAAAAAAGGTTAGGTTAGGTTAGGTTAGGTTAGGTTAGGTTAGGTTAGGTTAGGTTAGGTTAGGTTAGGTTAGGTTTTTTTTTTTTTTTTTTTTTTTTTTTTTTTTTTTTTTTTTTTCCAAGTTTTTTGTTTGTTTGTTTATGGGACATAGATATAAGCAGAGCTATTTTATACTACACATCTTATTTCTATTTAATGTTAGTTACATAGGATTTTTATTATTTGAAATAAGTAAAACCTTGAGATTAAAAGGTTTTAATATGCAAAAATTACGGTAAATATGTTATTTATAATGTTGACAAGACAAGACAATTAATGACAAACAGAATTAGAAGATGATAAAAAATCGGTAAAAGAAAGAGGTTCATATCATTCTCCCGCACTAGTTTTCCAAAATAAAATCTTCTAACTTTTTAGGGAGTCGACGTAAACGGCTAGACCTGCGCGGTGAAGAACTTCCTCTGTCCTCAGTTTCAGCAGGTGAAGGCGAGACCTCGTTATTAATCGCTGTGGGACCTTCGGTACTATCCACTAGCGGCGATGGTGTCGAAGCTTCAATAGAAGCTGGAGGCGTAGGTTCCTCTATGATTGGTTGGGTCTCTTCAGTACTTAGCTTTTCTCCATATGCTTCTAATGGAGCCAAATGTCGGTTGGAAACAGTTGTTTCTCGCCCATCAGGAAGTCTTACATATGAGAAGTCTGGATTAGTATGCATAATCTCCACCTCCTCTACAATCGGTTCATATTTATTTTTGCGGTTGAACTTCCTTAGAAGGACTTTCCCCGAATCAGTCAACCAACTAGGAATCGAAGTTCCGTTTGTAGATCTTCGGGGGTGAACAAACATTCTTTCATGAGGTGTACAATTCGTAGCGGTGCATAAAAGAGAGCGAATGCTGTGCAACGCGTAAGGTAAAACATCTTCCCAGTTCTCAACAGGTAAGTTTTTCGTTTTTAATGCTAAGAGAATGGTCCTCCATAAGGTATGATTCAGTTTCTCTACCTGACCATTCCCTTGAGGATTATAAGCAGTAGTTCGACTGGTAGCTATTCCTCTTGAATGTAAATAATCTTGTACGTCATAGGAAAGGAATGATGATCCTCTATCAGAGTGAATATAGGCAGGCATACCAAAAATCATAAAAAGATTATTTAAATTTCTAATTACCGTCTGTGCGCTGATATCCGCGCAGGGAAATGCAAAAGGAAAACGTGAGTATTCGTCGACAACAGTGAGTATATACCTATTTTTAGTATTAGAAGGAACTGGTCCTTTAAAATCAATACTCAGACGCTCCAATGGCTTTGTCGCTTTAATTAGATTCTTGGAGTTATCAGGCTTGAGAAACTTAGGTTTGACCTCGGAACAGATTCTGCATGATTTCGTTATATTCCTAACTTCGTCTATCGAATAGGGCAAGTTTTTTGATTTTACCCAGTGAAACATTCTCGTCACACCTGGATGACACAGAGCTTCGTGCAAAGAAGTAAGATCTGCTGTAAGTGAACCGACAATAGCACACGTGCGAGATAGTGCGTCCGCGGCATCATTCTCTTTTCCAGGCCTGTAGATAATATCATACTTGTACGGGGAAAGCTCTAAGCGCCATCTTAAAATTTTTTCATTTTTTATTTTGCTACAATGATTTTTGTTGAACATGAATGATACAGATCTTTGATCTGTAATTAGGTTAAAATGTCTACCGATGAGATAGTGGCGCCATTTCTTCAACGACTCTACTATAGCGTAAGCTTCCTTTTCGATCGCTGAGTGGTTCTTCTCACTAGCGTTTAAGGTTCGAGAGTAAAAGGCTATTGGTCGTGATGCCTGTGTCAATACAGCTGCAATTGCATGGTCAGAAGCATCTGTTTCAACAGTAAAAGGAATGCTATAATCAATCGCATGTACAGCTGATTTTGCTATGTCAACTTTCAATGATTCAAAACACCTTACTAATTCATCTTCTAACGGAAAGGTGACTGCACGAGCGAGTGGATAGATCTTTTCAGAGAAATTCGGTACCCACTTTGAATAATGGGCAAACATCCCCAGCGCACGTTTTAATGATGGTAAATCTCGTGGTGGAGGTAAGTTTTGTAAAGGCTTAATTCGCTCAATGTCAGGCGTGATAACATGATTCTTTATTTGATATCCTAGAATATTTATAGAGCTTTGAGAGAAGTTACATTTCTGCAGGCTCAAAGTTAGGCCATATTTTTGTACAGCGTCCATGAACTTCTGGAGGTTTATATCATGTTCTTGTTTTGACAATCCACAGATAGTAATGTCGTCGAGATAGGCATAAGTGTTAACCAATTCCTCTTGTCTGATAACCCAATCGATTGTCCTTTGAAAACTTGAAACTCCATTGGTTACTCCAAATGGAATGCGATTGAAATGATACAAATTCCCAAGGGCTTCAAAAGCAGTAAACTTTTTCTCTTCTGGTAGAATAGGCACTTGATGATATGCGCTTTTTAAGTCAATTGTACTAAAGAAATAGTTTTTCGCAATTTTCGATACCAAGTCTTCGATATTGGGTAGAGGATAAGCATCGAGTTGAGTGTAACGATTAATAGTTTGGGAATAATCGATAACTAGCCGTTTCCGGTGAGTCTCGCTTTTCGTAACCAAGACTTGAGCTCTCCATGGAGATCGGCTTTCCTCAATAATGCCCTCGGCTAGAAGAGCTTCTATTTCTGACTTTATGAAATTTTTATCAGCATCACTATGCCTTCGAGACTTAATAGCGATAGGCTTACATGCTTCAGAAAGACAAGAAAAAAGTGGAACAGCTGGAACGGTTGCAGCAGCTACGTTGCATACTTGTAACGGAGCTAGAGGGCCACCAAAAGACAATTCAAATTTTGAGTGTTCTTTGAGCACATCTTGACCAATAATAACGTCTGCGCATAAATTATTGACGATGAGCAGTTTAATATTTTTGTAAGTATGTTTTCCAATTGTTACAGTTTGACAGGTTTGGCCGTACACTGTTGAAGTTTGAGAAAGTGAGGCGTATGAGATAGTTTGGTGACAAGGATTCCTTTTAAATCCGCATAGCATGGAGAATTCACTATCTATAATACAAATTAATTACTCTACCGGTAATACTACTATTTTTGAGATAGCTCTAGTGTGCAACTTTCCGTTGGAAGTCTGCACTTCAACTACCCTAACCTTGTTGTCGTTACCACTAAACACTTTGGTGATCCTCCCTAGCAGCCATTGAAGAGGTGGGGTATTGGGATTTAACAATAGTACAACAGCGCCCTCTTTGAGATTAGGCAATATTTTTTCCCATTTGGTACGCTCGTTAAGAGAAGATAAATAGTCCTTAGACCAAACCTTCCAAAAATGTTGTCTTATTTGCTCACAACACCTCCAAAACCGCAGTCTGTTCGTGGGTATATCACTTAGATTCGCTTGGGGAATCGCAGTAAGAGCACAAGCTATTATAAAGTGACCAGGTGTTAAACAAGAGAAGTCAGAAGAATCTTGATTAGTGACCGACATTAGCGGGCGTGAGTTTAAAATAGCTTCTATCTCAACCATAATACTGTTGAATTGCTCGTAGGTGAAAATCTTACAAGTGGTGATTCTTCTAAAATGAAATTTTAACGATTTGACGGCTGCTTCCCAAAGGCCACCGTGATTTGGGCTATAAGTTGGTATGAAGTGAAACTGTATTTGCTTTTGAAGCATATAATTTTGGAAAGTATCCCTTTCGGGCAAATTAAATAATTCCTTCAATTGTCTATTAGCACTTCTAAACGTTGTTGCATTATCGCAATATATATCTGTAGGGATTCCTCTGCGAGCAACAAATCTTTTTAAAGCCGATAAAAATGTGTCTGTTGACATGTCCGAGACCACTTCCAGGTGCAGGGCCTTGGAGGCAAAGCAAACGAATCAGGCAACATACCCTTTTGAAATTATACTGTTGCGTTTTGAAGACTGCTTAATCTCAAATGGTCCGCAATAGTCCAATCCCACCTTTTCAAACACTCGAGAAGGGTTGACTCTATCTCTAGGCAAGGATCCCATGAGCTGTTTAGAAGTTTCAGCTTTGTGCCTGCAACAGACTACACACTTATGTATGATGCTCTTAACCTCCCTAATAGCATTGATTACATAATATTTTTGCAATAAATGGCTTAGCACAAGCTTTAAACCACCATGCAATAGTGCTAAGTGCTCCTGACTTATGATAAGCCTAGTGATATGACAAGATTTAGGCATTATAATAGGATATTTAGTCGAGAAATCAAGATCAGCATTACGCAATCTACCTCCAACACGAAGGATGCCATTCGAGTCCACAAAGGGATGGAGGGACTTTAAAGAACCTTTAATATCTCTGTTATCCGATAAGCATTTATACTCGTCAGCGAAATGATGACGTTGAACTCCTTTAATAATAAATGTCAACGCTTTTCTAAGTTCCGCGACTGAGACAGCCCCAAAGGGGACCTTTTGGCGTTTACAGTGCCCTATGAATCGTAGCACATGCACCATAACAAGTGTAGTTTTATATAAGCTAGAGAATTTGTTAAGCAATGTATCAATAGGCTCTTTATCAATAAGAGAAAAGCTTTTATTTTCTTCAGAACCATTAACATGCAAAGGCAGCTCAATCTCAGATATATAAAAATTATAACTGTCACAGCTTACCAGATAGTCCGGCCCACTCTCCCATAAAGAATTACCATGGATTTCCTTTGGATCCGCGCCTCTAGAAAGAATGTCAGCTGGATTGAAAAGCCCAGGTGTAAAATACCACAATGCATTTTGAGTGAGTCTTTTAATCTCCATCACGCGGTTTCCTATTAAGGAGGAACTTTAACAGGGGATGATTCAAGCCAACCTAAAACAATCTTTGAGTCGCAGAATAGATTAATATTTGTTAAGTTAAGTGTAGTGGCCACACTATTGATAAGCTTAGCTAATAACAACGCACCATTCAGTTCTAATTTTGGTATAGTTAGTTTAGAATTCAAAGCATTAATCCTTGACTTGGAACAAAGTAGGTGAATATGAACAAGATCATGACATTTAACCTTGAGGTAAACGCAACAGCCATAAGCATTAGCAGAAGCGTCGCAATAACCAATCAGCTGCATAGCAGTTGCTTCCGAACTTTGCAAGTACCGAGTAATAGTAATAGTAGGCATGCTAGTAAGATTGGTATAAAAACTCTCCCAAGCCTGCCTTAACTCACTGGGCAAAGGAGTATCCCAATCTAAATTTTGTCGCCACAACTCTTGTAAGATCAATTTAACCTTTGTTGTAACAGGCCCAGCAAATCCCATTGGGTCAAATAGCCTACTGACTGACGATAATATTCCTTTTGGTTGGTACTGCAGGGTTCGGATTCAACACATGCCCACTCAGCTGAAGTACATCGTCCTTCGCGTTATATGACAGGCCTAGTATTTTAAAGACCTCCTTATCTTGATCTAAATTCTTACAAGTTATTCCTAAGCTTTCCTTCGGTATGTTTTCAAGTAATTCAGGGCAATTAGATACCCATTTGTGAAGCGTGAAATTTGCATGTTTACTAATTGCAATTAGCTCATTTTTTAGACGAATAGCACCTTCAACCGTACTGCTGCCAGACTGGATATCATCAACGTAGGAATTATTCCTTATCGCTGAGCTCGCCAACGGGTACCGGTCTTTGTATCTACTCGCTAATTCGATGAGACACCTTGTAGCTAAATATGCAGAACTCTTTAGCCCATACGTCACAGTTTGCAGCTGGAGCACGCTCATAACTCCATCCTCGCGCCACAAAATATTTTGCAGACGTCTATGATCTTCATGTATTTTTATCATTCTGTACATGTGACGTATGTCACATTGGATAACATATTTATATGTCCGAAACAGCAACAGAATGTCAAAGAGCGAGCGTTGTACTACGGGGCCGTTACACATAAAATCATTCAAGCTAGCACCATTTTTGGTTTTCGCACTTCCATCGAAAACAACTCTTAACTTGTTAGTTTGTCTATCGGGGCGCAATACCGCATGATGTGGTAAGAAGAATAACGGCTTGTCCCTTTCATCGCAGTTCCTTGTATCAATGACTTTAGCATGTTTTAAATCTAAGTACTCATGAATGAACCTTTTATATAAATCATAATAAATAGGATCTTTTTTGAACCGACGCTCTATGGTGTACAGCCTTTGTAGCGCAATGGCGTAAGAGTTTGACGGTTCAATTTCACTCAATTTGACCTTTAGAGGAATCTTGACTTCAAATGTATTATCCCGCAATGTGACAGATTCATTAAAAACTTTCTCACTATATTCGAGCTCAGGAAGAGTTTCCTGGTATACTTCTGGAACCATCTCGGCCTCCCAAAACCGTCGAACACAGCGATCAATGTCTAGCTCTGAGCTCACAATGTGCGCAGCGATAGTCTTCTTTGCGTGCAGCTGGCTGGTGGAAGAGACGATGTATCCCAGCTGAGTATTGAGCAGTATGGGATCAGCTGGTCCTCCTTCAATTTTTCCATCCAAAATAATTCTAAAAAAGACATCACACGCAAGCAATAGCGAGATTTCACTCGGAGTTTGAAATTCATTGTCAGCCAACGCTATGCTTTGAGGAATGTTAAAACCTCTTAAATCAATAGCCCTTTGAGGCAGTTTTGAAGTGATTTTGTCAATAATCGAAAAAGTAATGTTTAACTTGTAATTATTAACTAAAGACTCTATAGGCAAGTTGATAGCTTTATATGAATAGCTACTGTATGCATTACCTAAAGTACTGATATTTTTATGTAAATCATAGCATGGTAGTCCTAGCTGTTTCATCAGTGTAGTGGTGCAGAATGAGGTCTGGCTACCACAGTCTAGAAGGGCCTTAACTATAAACTTCTTACTGTTTGCTCCATGAACCATTACTTTAGCTGTAGGAAGCAGGACGCTTTTGCTTAATGCTTGTGCAACATGCATATTCACTAGATTTTCACATTCACCTTCTTTATTCACCGGTTTCTCATTTACATGCAATAATGTGTTGTGTGATCTGGAATTACAAATCGTACAAATGAATTTATATTTACATTTTTGTGAATGAAAATTGAGACAGATTTTACATAAGTTATTTCTGTTTACAAATATTACACGTTTCTCGGTGGTAAATGAAGTAAAACTAGGGCACTTAAATAATCTATGGTCTTGCGCACATAATATGCATTGCATTTTTTCAGCTTCAGCCTTACATGACGTTGTAAAGTTTACATGAGATTTTATTTTACCGTGAGATTTCTCAACGGTGCCCGGACTAGCCTCTAACGAAGCAGCTCGCTTTTCCAAATAACTCAGCAACTCTTCAACCGCAACGATAGTAGTGGCATCCCGCTCAGCATGAAACAGTCTTGCTGTGAAGAAGTCAAGCTTACGCATAATAATACAGGACAAGATTGCATCCCACTGATTTACTGGCTGCTTAAGATTTTGTAGAGCAATCACATGCTGTCGAACCTTTACCACCAAGTCACGCAGTTGCTGTGCTGTACCTCGCTGTAAACTTGGAAGGTCTAGAAGACTAGTCACATGGTTGTTAATCAATAAAGATGGATTGTCGTAACGTTTTTTTAATAAGTTTAACGCCGACTCATAAGATTCACCAATGATTGGCAAATTGTCAATAATCTGTAAAGGCTCACCTTTTAGATATTTTTTTAGGAAACAAAGTTTTTGAATGGGTGATATCCTTGTATCTTCATGAACGACTGTATGGAACATTTCTATAAATGGCTTGTACCCTGATATGTCCTTGCCGTCAAAGATCGGTATATCTAATGTTGGTAACTTTGCCACACTATATGAATTAGAGTGATCTCCTTGGGGAGGGGACTTTAGATGACGCTCGATAATGGCCATCAAATTAAAATAACGCTCTTCAGTTTCCTCCTCCTCGTCGGCTGTTTCACCCAACAATTGCAGGTCCAATGATAGCTCTTGATATTTAGTATATGTTTCAATTAAATTACTTTTCCTTACAAGCACGTCTTCTGCCGTATATAGTCTCTCTTTGTCAGCAAAAAACTTTTCTAGTCTTGTAATAGTTGCTTTGCATTGACCTCTTGCCGAAACCAACTTCTTTTTGTCTGATTCCGCCATTATGAGTTAGGTATATAATGCATCAAAATATTACTCACTTGTCGAGTAAGTTGTAGAGTCACTGCATAAATCTGTAATATCGTAGTATTCCATCCAATGTTATCAAATACGAAAATAATTTTCTGTACTGATTTTATAATTAATAAATATTACTCAATGCATGACAAAAGAGACATGACATTTTTGACGTACAAATTTGGGAATTTTTTTCTGAAATTGAAATGCTCACAAATGTTGGAAGATTAAGCGAAATAACTGAATATTTTTCGGCACCATGTTTCGTACACTACTTGTGTGTATTTTTGTTGTGTATTGACCAGAGAAAACCACTGGATAATTGATAAAATTAAATATATTTTGTAAGAGCTGTCATCGTTACACTACAGACACGCACAGAGAGAATAAAAAAGATATTATGTCATAGACATGGTCCTTCGAGCCGGATACCTTAAGTATTCATCCAGCAGAGTGACGTCATTGGAGCAGCGTGGTCGCTATAAGAGCGATTTGTAAGGCGGAAGCGAAATTCAGTGGTGAGCCAGGAAAAGTGAGTTGTGCAGTGAAACTGTGAGTACTCTTTAATTACGTAGTTAACTGTCAAATGGACTTAGAAAATTTCGATCAAGAATAGTTTGATATAGTAAGCAGTAGAATTTTCACAAGTGCTAGGGACTTAGAATAGTTTCGGAAAAAGTGTTCATACGGGGAATCCATGCCCGTTTTCTAAGCCAAGTGTATGTGAAAACACTTAGAAAATTTTCACGATTTCGACCATTGACTTAAAAAAATTTACAACATAAAATTATTTTGTAAAATATTTGGTACTACTAAACATGGATTCTTACACAAAAGTACAAGAAGATAATAAGGTTAAGATTCAGAAAGCTTGTATCAATTTCAAAAAGACACCTAAAGAGCGGATAACCATTTCTTACTTGGAAACTCGTCTGGAAGCTTTGGAAAAGCAATGGTCAACATTTTATGATACACACCAGAAACTTATTTCCGAAATTAGTACGACAGAGTTGGAAAGATCCACGTACTGCACTTGTGACGCCTATGATCAAACTGAAGAAATTTATATATTTTACAAAGCGGAATTAAAAGAAGCTATTTTGAAGTTCACTAGAGATTCTAAGTCCAATGAGGTTAATACTGCATGTGTACCGAATACCGACCAATCCTTTAATATTCAGTTGCCGAAAATATCTATTCCTAATTTTAGTGGTAAATACTCGGAATGGATAAGTTTTCGATTTATGTCTATGACATAATATCTTTTTTATTCTCTCTGTGCGTGTCTGTAGTGTAACGATGACAGCTCTTACAAAATATATTTAATTTTATCAATTATCCAGTGGTTTTCTCTGGTCAATACACAACAAAAATACACACAAGTAATGTGCGAAACATTATTTTTGTTGTGTATTGACCAGAGAAAACCACTGGATAATTGATAAAATTAAATATATTTTGTAAGAGCTGTCATCGTTACACTACAGACACGCACAGAGAGAATAAAAAAAATATTATGTCATAGACATAAATTGGGGGCTCGCAGGCAATACAAATATTCTTAATAAGTGACACAATCATTTAACTGTTGCATAAGACATAAAACAAAATGCTTACATTATCGTAGAAATAAAATATTAAGAAAACAATTGACCACTTCTATAATAACAATAAAATATGGGAAATATACAAATTAATTACTCTACTGGTAATACTACTATTTTTGAGATAGCTCTAGTGTGCAACTTTCCGTTGGAAGTCTGCACTTCAACTACCCTAACCTTGTTGTCGTTACCACTAAACACTTTGGTGATCCTCCCTAGCGGCCATTGAAGAGGTGGGGTATTGGGATTTAACAATAGTACAACAGCGCCCTCTTTGAGATTAGGCAATATTTTTTCCCATTTGGTACGCTCGTTAAGAGAAGATAAATAGTCCTTAGACCAAACCTTCCAAAAATGTTGTCTTATTTGCTCACAACACCTCCAAAACCGCAGTCTGTTCGTGGGTATATCACTTAGATTCGCTTGGGGAATCGCAGTAAGAGCACAACCTATTATAAAGTGACCAGGTGTTAAACAAGAGAAGTCAGAAGAATCTTGATTAGTGACCGACATTAGCGGGCGTGAGTTTAAAATAGCTTCTATCTCAACCATAATAGTGTTGAATTGCTCGTAGGTGAAAATCTTACAAGTGGTGATTCTTCTAAAATGAAATTTAAACGATTTGACGGCTGCTTCCCAAAGGCCACCGTGATTTGGGCTATAAGTTGGTATGAAGTGAAACTGTATTTGCTTTTGAAGCATATAATTTTGGAAAGTATCCCTTTCGGGCAAATTAAATAGTTCCTTCAATTTTCTATTAGCACTTCTAAACAGCTCATGGGATCCTTGCCTGGAGATAGAGTCAACCCTTCTCGAGTGTTTGAAAAGGTGGGATTGGACTATTGCGGACCATTTGAGATTAAGCAGTCTTCAAAACGCAACACTATAATTTCTAAAGGGTATGTTGCCTTATTCGTTTGCTTTGCCTCCAAGGCCCTGCACCTGGAAGTGGTCTCGGTTAGGTTAGGTTAGGTTAGGTTAGGTTAGGTTAGGTTAGGTTAGGTTAGGTTAGGTTAGGTTAGGTTAGGTTAGGTTAGGTTGGGGTGCATGCTGGGGAGCCTCCTAGTGTGCTGGAGGCGTTGTCGGGCTCACTTGTTGCATTTTGGCGGATGTTCTGTCATCCGGTGCAAACGGTGGGTCTTACAACGTGTCCAGACGGCGCATCCTGGGCGACTGCGAACTCATTATCCGCTCTTTAGGGTAATGGGTTCGGAGCCGGCCAATCTCCAGCACGGTGTGGCTGCCTTCGGGCATTGCACGGCCACACAAGCCCGTAGCCCTGCTCTTTTGCGGGGTCGGGGGCTGGGCGTATGGGGCTTGCCCTGTGCGTCTGGCTGTGAGGAAGAAAACCTCTATAAAAAATCACCCTATGGGGGCCCCCTTGGGGGGCAGTGGACCTTCGGGTCGTAGGATGGCAGGCCTGCAAGGCCTGCGGACCGCCTGTGCGGTCAGGCAGGGGTGATAAGTCCAGACTTTTGGATTTATGCCAAGGAGAAAAGGTGGTCGAGTTAACACCCAGATAAATTCTCACCATTCGCCCAGGGCCTGTGCCCAAAGTTTTCTTGGCCTGTTCAGGTCTTCTCCTCCTAGGAGGAGAGACAAGAGAGTGGGTTTGGTATTTCGGTGGTCAGACCACGGTCAAACAACGGCTTGTGCCGCCACCGACCCAAGCTTAAGCTTCCCGGAGTGGTGATGAGCTGAGTGGCCGGGGGGAACCCGGTCCCAAACTCCGGACTCATTTCTTTTTTGGTTTGCTGTCTTTTTGTTAATCTTTTCTGTCTTTTAGTTTTAGTTGATTATTTTCCTCTTCTCTCTTCGTTCTTTTATTTTGTTTAATTTTCGTTTAAAAATTGAAATAGATGTTAGGAGTGGGAGACTTAAAATAAAAAAATGAAAAACGCTAGCAAAAACACGAATCCCCAGGAGGGTCCCGGTCGTCATGCGGCTGGGGAATCCCTCTCCGCTTCAGCGGACAGCCCCGTCGTATCTGGGGGGGGCAACGCTCGCGTTGGGGGCGCGCATACAGCGCGTCTCCGTACTACATCGGAGAAGACACGGAGCCGTCAACCAAGCGTCGGCGGCACCGACGATGAAGAAGATAACTCAGAGACGTGGACGAATGCCGGAAGCTCTCGGAGGAAGGAAACCACCACCACATTCCATTATGGCGCGTCAGTGAACTCGCTCGACAGCGACGATTCTGCTTCGGCGAAGTCGGGCGTGTCCATGGGCGCGTGGGACGATGATGTGTCAGAGGGGCGACTGCTGAGAAGTGGAAGCCGTAAACGCATCTCTGCTGAGCCACACGGCCCAGCCGAGAGCTCGTTTGGTGCGAAAGTGCCGACAGCACGAAGAGGACGGCGTCACGGCACCGGTGCTGGAGCCAGCGCACCGAGTTTACCGCCCAAAGCCCAAGAGACTGTCAATCGTCGGCGGTCTGTAGAAGACAGAGAAGCTGCGGCCCAAGGAGGGTGGCATGCCAAAAACCTCGACAGTGAGGAAGAGATTGAGGCACTTCTTAAAGGTGCGCGAAAGACTTGGGAACGGTGCCGCATGCCCCCGCCGGGTGAACGCCCCACCGACCCTGCCCTAAGCCTACTTAAAAGCCGGGCTATAGAAGACATTTCCGTAGTGACACGAGTTGCGATGCGGTCAAAAAACCTGAAAGGAACATACGTCCGCGCCCTAAGGGAGAGTGCTGACCGCCTTGAGGACACAATCGAGGCATTGCATGAGCGGTCTGCAACCTCGGAAGTAAAAAGACTGCAGGCGGAAAATGCCCGTCTTAGACGAGATGCCTCACTCCAAAGCGCACAAATCGATGCGCTGAGATCGGAGTGCGCTGACCTTGGGAAGAAAGTGGCCGAGCTGACTACTACTGTAGCCGCCATGTCGGAACCCGAGAGAGCCTGCGCCTGCGACACAGCCGCGCGCACAAAAGACGACGAGGAGCTCCCATTTGTGAATTTAAGGGAGAAACCGGCCAAATCCAACGCCGAAGATCATGGAGAAGAAGAGCGGATTGCACGCGCGGTAGAGCTCTACCTGGCAACACGCACGGAGACAGCCCAAAGGGCACAATCAGCCCCTGCACCGCCCCCAGTAGAGATACTAGATAGTAACAGGACAGAGCACGCCCCATCGGCTCCCTCTAGTGACCTGCAAAAAGAGTTTATGGAGCAAGACGGCTACAAACTCGTATCGAAGAAACCCCGTAAGAGGAAACCTCCTCCGGCTTCGACTCCGACGACGACGGCACCATCTAGGGCGTCCACGCGGTCTCAACCCATCAGACGAACCTTCGCCGACGCCACCAGCGCAAATACGCGACAGACGCAACCTCCGGCGCAAGCCACTCCAATAGCGGAAGGCGGGCGTAAAACCAAGAAGGTTAGAAAGAGAAAGAGGAGGAAGAAGAAAGGTGGTAACCACATTCGTGTACCAACCACTGCGGCTATCGCCGTGGTGCTCTCGCCCGAGGCGGAGCGGCGTGGGGAAACCTACTTGTCCGTCCTAGCTCGGGCGAGAGCAGCCACCGCGGGCGACTCCAACAGACCGGAGCTCCGGATAAAGCCCACGAAGACGGGAGCCCGTGTGCTATGCATCTCGGGCCCAGACAGGGTAGAGAAGGCTGACCTTTTCGCAGCTCGCCTCGAGGAGGTGATCGGCGAGGATGCCCGTATATCAAGGCCCGTCAAGACGGGGGAACTCCGTCTAACTGGCCTAGATGACACAATCACCGTGGATGACATTCGGGAGGCGATCGCCCATACCGGTTGCATTCATGGTGACATGGTCCGAGTCGGTGTGATTCGCCGCGGCCGGTGGGGCGTGGGAACCGTCAAGGTTACATGCCCCGCGGTCGTGGCGAGGGACATCGCCAAGGACGGCCGGCTCGTTGTAGGCTGGAGCTCTGTTCGCGTTAACGTGGCAGAGCGCCGGCCCATGATGTGCCACCGCTGTCTCGGTGTAGGGCACACCAGACAGCTGTGCCCGTCGGCAACCGACCGCAGTGACATTTGTCTTCGCTGCGGACGGCCGGGCCACAAGGCCGCTGAGTGCTCGGCTGCGCCTCACTGCCCGCCGTGTGCCGAGGTCGGCTTACCGGCCAAACATATGGCGGGCAGTAAAAGCTGCTTGCAGCAGTTGAGGCGTACCACGCGAGGTAGATCTCTTGATGATAGGGGTGGCGGAGCTGGCCAAGGGCCGCCTTCCGGCACCCCTGCCACCAACAGATCGAGGGAGGCAAGGCATCCTGGCCCGTCCTTTTCAGGACAGAACAGGGTGCCGTCGGGGCGGGCTGTTTCGGGGCAATTGCCTCGCAACGGCCCGTCCCGGCGGGCGGACTGACGTCTGCCGTTGCCAAGTAAAGGTCAGCGGGTGTCGATTGGGGATAGATGTCTGCTACATGGCCTTTGCGATGAGGGATGCTCTTTGTTCCGAGAGCATCCCATCCCACCTCGACGGAAGAGCCCGTAAGGCTCACTGCGGCGTCTCCATAATGTATGTCGTTCACATTCTATGGTAGCGCCACCATGCAGCGCGTCGGAACTCCGCAGGGGTTTAGTGGGTAGGACGGGACTTGCACTACCAGAGCCCGGGAGTCCCACATACCCCTTCCTGGTTTCCCCAAACCGGGCAGGAAACCCGTAAATGGGTTCCCCTGCGGACAAAAAAAAAAAAAAAAAAAAAAAAAAAAAAAAAAAAAAAAAAAAGGTTAGGTTAGGTTAGGTTAGGTTAGGTTAGGTTAGGTTAGGTTAGGTTAGGTTAGGTTAGGTTAGGTTAGGTTAGGTTAGGTTGGGGTGCATGTTGGGGAGCCTCCTAGTGTGCTGGGGGCGTTGTCGGGATCACTTGTTGCATTTGATGTTCTGTCATCCGGTGCAAACGGTGGTCCCACAACGTGTCCAGACGGCGCATCCTGGGCGACTGCGAATTCATTATCCGCTCGTAGGGTAATGGGTTCGCAGCCGGCCAATCTCCAACACAGTGCGGCTGCCCTCGGGCATTGCACGGCCGCACAAACCCGTAGCCCTGCATTTATGTGGGGTCGGGGGCTGGGCGTATGGGGCTTGCCCTGTGCGTCTGGCTGTGAGGAAGAAAACCTCTATAAAAAATCACCCTCGGGGGGCCCCCTTGGGGGGCCAGTGGAGCTTCGGCTCGTGGTATGGCGGCCTTCAAGGCCGCGGTCCGCTTCATGCGGACGGTGTCGGGAGCTTTGCTCGTGGCGCAGTCGCGCCTTTGTTGGAAAGGTCCTTTTCAGGACCAGTGGACTTCGGTCGGTGTATGGCGGGCCTTCAAGGCTCGCGGAACGTTCAGCGTTTGTTTTCGGCGTGGGGCGCTTCAACGCTCCATTTGCGTCGGCTCTTGGGGCCTGCCTTAACTGGCCGGTCTCGACGGAGCTTGCCTTTATTGGCTGGCTCAGCGGCCGCCTTCGGGTGGCGTGGCACGGCGGACCTTCAAGGTTCGCGGCGCGGCGGGTCTGGCGGCCGTGGTTTTGCGGTCGCTGGGTGGGTTTCGGCCTCCCGTCGGGCAACCCGTTATCCCGTGTGTGTGTCTGGTGTCATGTCTATCGGCACACACGGGACCGGGGGGGCTTGCCTTAATCGGCTGGCCCTGCGAGGAGACAACCTCACTAAAAAACCCCAATTCCCCGTAGTTGAGATCCGTGGCTACGGGGGGCCTTCGGGTGGCGGGCCGGGTAGAGTCCGCCAGCTAGCGATCCCCTCCAGGAGACCGCCCGACCTCCTGGAGTATCAGGGTTACCCGGGTGCAGGGGGCACCGCCCGGGTGGACGTTTTGTTTCCCCCATACTCGTGGGACTAGTATGGAATTGAACAAAAATAAAAACACAAAACCAATTAGATTAAGCTATGATGAGAGCATTATGCGTAGTGAAAGTCGCTCATTAAGGAGCAAATTTTTGAAGGAAAAGGCGCCTGTAGTTGCAGAGGTGTCTAAAGATATCGAGGACGCCGTCTTCTCAGATGAGCCAATGTCGGAAGCCGAATCCGTTTCTAGCACGGAGACGGTCGGATCCCGTGTCGGGCCGCGCAAGCGTCCACGTGACACTAGGGAGAAGTGTAGAGATAGTCAGTCTGACTCGGATGACGCTTCCAGCGTTTCTACAAAGACGGCAAAAGTTGCGCCGCGCGGCAGAGGCCGCCCTATTACCACCGGCGAATTCGCTGGCCTTGCCGAAGCCAAAAGGCTCTTGAACGAGGCTAAGAAGGAGGAGCTTCGACTAAAGGCCGAAGAGTCCATGGCAATGGAGTTGGATAGGCGTCGCCTGCGCTCTGATTCTGCGCACGGTTCGTTTGCCTCGGACGGCTTTATATCCGCTGATGAAGGCCCACTTGCATCGCAATTAAACGAAGCAGTGGCTAAAGAGCTAGAGATAATTAGGCGTGTCGCTAACACCTCCGGCAATCTGAAGGGCACATTTCAGCGTGCACTTCGTGAGGCGGCCGAAACGATAGCCAGCACCACCAAGTCCATGCTGAAATGTACAGCGACAACTGAGAATGCTAAGTTGATGGCCGACAATCAGCGGCTACAAAATGAAGTAGCGGAGATGCGCAAGGAGCTCGCGGAGCTGCGCGCCGAAATGAGAGGATCTGGAGACCGGCGCGACAGAAGCGCGCCTCCATCGGTGGCGGAATCTGAAACGACTGTCCCGCCGTACTTTGAGACATGGAGCCGGTCAGTCATGAACATGATCAGCAACATGATAGGCGCGAAATTCGACGGGCTTGAGAAGGATGGCCGACTCCTACCTGCCAAACGCCACCGACCACCGTTGGCCGCAGACAAGGATAGGGAGGCATCGCCGCCCCCCATTGATATCCCATCCACGTCGATGACCGTTGCAAAGGCCGCATCTAAAGGCCCAACGGAAAAGTCTTCGGATGCTCCGGTTAACCAGCCCGGTGGCAAGAAGAAAAAGCCGACCAAAAAGCGCCAAAAGGTCCCAGCAGCCTCCCATGCTCCGGCTGTCCCCGGACCTTCTACGACTTCTACTACTAATCCTGGACCGACCGCTTCGTCCTCCAAGCCTGATTCCGAGGGCTGGGTTAAAGTAGTTAATCCAAAAAAGAAGAAGGCACAGTCTGCGACACCTGCATCTGCACCTACAAGTAATAATACGGTGCAACAGAAGAGAAAGGATAATAAACCTAAAAAACCGCGCCGACTTCGTGAGCCCCGCACTGCTGCAGTGGTTCTTACCATAAACCCGGAGGCTGAAAAGCGAGGACTCTCGTATTCCGAAATCATCAAGAAGGCGAAATCCTCCCTCAATCTAGGCGATCTTGACCTGCAGCCTTTTAAAATAAAGGAGGCGGCTACAGGTGCCCGCATCTTCGAGGTATTTGAGGCGGAGACGGCTGACGAAAATAGGGCAAAGGCCGACATCCTAGCCGAAAAACTGCGAGGAATCCTGTCAGAGGATATTCAGGCAAAAGATTTAAGCATCTCTCGGCCAACTAAATGTGCAGAGATTCGCGTGTCTGGACTAGACGATTCGATTGAGAAGGAAGAGATAGTTGTTGCTGTCGCGCAAAAGACCGGCTGCGCTCACGGTGATGTCACCTGTGGAGAGATCCGTCGCGGCTCTGACGGCCTCGGCTCTGTGTCGGTAAAGTGCCCAGTGGGCGCTGTTAAAATATTGGTGGATGCTGGTCGTTTGCTTGTTGGCTGGAGTTCTGCGCGAGTTCGTGCACTAGAGCCACGGCAAATGACCTGTTACCGTTGTTTCGACGTAGGCCACACCCGCCGGCTCTGCCCGGCTAAGGAGGACCGAAGCGCACTTTGCTTCCGGTGTGGAAAGCCCGACCATCAGGCAAAGACGTGCACAGCTGAGCCTCATTGCGCACTATGCGCTAGCTCAAAGAGGCCAGCTGACCACATCATGAGGGGCAAGAGTTGCAAAGCTCCACCTCCCCCCAAAGTACGGAAAACGGCTGCTAGGATCCCAGCCGTCAACAACGTTGACCGCGCCCAGGCGCAAGAAGAGGCCATGAACACGGATCCTTAATGGCCCACACACCAGTTTTACATCTCCTGCAGGGCAATTTGAACCACTCCGGCGGTGCGCAAGACATCCTCATGCAAACCATGTCGGAGTGGTCAATTGACTTAGCCATAGTAGCCGAGCCGTACTTTTATCCGGCTGGCAATAACAACTTTGCTGCAGATATCGACTCGACGGTGCTTATTGTAAGGTCGGCATCGTCAAGGTCCCCGCCCCTGACCATCAAGGAGCGAGGACACGGATTTGTAGTTGTGGAATGGGGAGAAATCGTTCTGATCGGTTGCTACTTCTCCCCAAACCGCGTCCTAGCCCAATTCGAGGCTTTCATTGGTGAGGTCGGTGCAGCTTTTGAGCGCGCAGCAACACCTAAGACTGTCGTGCTAGGTGATCTCAACGCCAAGTCTTCGGCGTGGGGATCCCCTACCACCAACGCCCGTGGATCTGTCGTAGAAGACTGGTTGGCCATGTCGGGCCTTCTAGTTCTCAATCGGGGATCGGCCAACACCTGCGTGCGACAGCAGGGGGGATCCATAGTGGATGTAACTTTCGCTACCCCTGCTCTCGCATCGCACGCGAACAACTGGCGGGTTCACGAAGATGACGTGGAGACACTGTCGGACCACCGCTACATTACGTTCGACGTGTCTCCACCAGGGACCAGCAATACCAACGCCACGCCCGGTACTCATAATCGAGCGCAGCTGTTCCCTCGGTGGTCGGTAGGGAAGTTTAATAAAGAACTCGCCGAGGAAGCCACGTTGTTAGAGGACTGGTTCTCTCAATCTGCTTCTCCTAATCTGGATGTTGACGAGGCAGCTTGTTCGTTTGGGGAGTCTTTGACGCGCATCTGCAATGCGTCTATGCCCCGTACCCAACGTCGTCTGCCTAAAAAAGAGGTTTACTGGTGGTCGCAGGACCTTGCCGACATGCGCCGATCCTGCATCGTCCGGCGCAGAGCGTACACTAGGTACCGCAGAAGGCGGACTGGGCGTGACGCAGCAATAGAAACTCAGCTTCACGCTGACTACAAAGAGGCTCTCCATGCGTTTCGAGTTGCCATATTTAAGGCTAAGGAAACAGCACGGGAACAGTGGCTCGAGGAGCTGGACGCGGATCCGTGGGGGCGTCCGTACCGCACAGTCCGTAACAAGATGTGCGGGCAGGGACCCCCGGTCACGGAGACCCTGAATCCTCAGTTACTCGAGTCGGTGATTTCAGTTTTGTTCCCTGATCGAGCGGAACACATTGCTCCGATCATGGCCCCGCTTTCGCAGGATCATGAACCTGCTGATCCTCCTCCCCTGGTCACGGACGGAGAGATGGACGTTGTCATAAGAAAGCTTAGGGCTAAGAAAACTGCTCCAGGCCCGGATGGCGTCCCGGGACGAGTTCTGGCGCTCTCTCTCACCATCTTAGAAGACCGCCTCAGAGGCATCTATGATCTCTGTCTGTCGTCGGGGCAATTCCCCCATAAATGGAAAACTGGCCGATTAGTGCTATTGCACAAACCGGGCAAGCCGGCTAACATCCCGTCGGCTTACCGGCCAATAGTGTTGCTGGACGAGGCGGGTAAACTGTTCGAACGGATTATTTCCACCCGCATCGTTCAGCACCTCAATACGACTGGTCCCAATCTCGCGAATAACCAATTTGGCTTCCGCGAATTTCGTTCGACGATTGACGCTATCAAGTGGGTCAAGGAATTCGCAGATGAGGCGGTATCTAACGGCAGGGTGGCAATGGCGGTATCGCTTGACATAGCCAATGCGTTTAACACCCTGCCGTATAGCTGCATAGATGAGGCGCTTCGATACCATCGCGTCCCGCTTTATCTCCGACGGATCATAGCGAACTATTTGCGAGGTCGCCCCGTTATGTGCCTAGACCGAAACGGGTCCCTAATACAGAGGACAATGGTATGCGGTGTTCCACAGGGGTCCGTCTTGGGGCCCCTCCTGTGGAACATCGGGTACAATTGGGTACTACGCGGTGCCATGTTGCGGGGCCTCGGAGTTGTCTGTTATGCAGATGACACCTTGGTCCTGGCTAGGGGTGTCGATTACGCCGAAGCCGCCCGACTCGCCACTGTTGGCGTCACACTAACTGTCGGGCGCATTGAAAGTTTAGGCCTTAAAGTGGCCCTGGAAAAAACAGAGGCTGTTCTGTTCCATGGTGCCCGCAAAGGGCCCCCCGCTGGCGCGCATCTCCGAGTTAACGGAGTGCGCATACAATTAAAATCGCACATGCGATACCTCGGCTTAGAGCTCGACTCCAGATGGAGTTTTGACGAGCATTTTCGCCGCCTCAGCCCTAAGTTAGTAGGAGCGGCGGCTGCTCTCAGCCGGATACTCCCTAACGTCGGAGGCCCCAGTGTAACCTGTCGAAAACTTTACACTGGGGTAATCAGATCAATGGCCCTATATGGGTCGCCAATCTGGGCAGACACGTTGTCGCCGCGCAATGCCGCCTTGCTACGCAGGGCCCAGCGCGCAATGGCGATCAAGGTCGTGCGCGGCTATCGTACGGTGTCAGGAGATGCCGCGTGCGCGCTCGCTGGAATTCCCCCGTGGGACTTGGACGCCAAGGCGCTGGCGGTCATTTATAGACGCAGTGCCGAGGTAAGAGAAGAAGGTTTGCGTCCTCCGCCAGAAATGGTCCGGCGCTGGAGGGACAGGGCCCAAATTTCAACAATGCGGGCGTGGCGGAGACGAATGGAGAGCCCAGCTAGCGGCATTCGTACCGTTGAGGCGATCCGGCCAAATTTGGCGATATGGATCCGCAGAAGGCACGGCGCGCTCACTTTCCGGATGACCCAGGTGCTGTCCGGACATGGATGTTTCGGCAGCTACCTTCACAAGGTCGCCGGAAAGGAGGTGAGCCCGCGCTGTTTAGAGTGTGGCTGCGACGAGGACACCGCGCAGCACACGCTGGAGGTTTGTCCGGCGTGGTCAGCACAGCGCGCTGTCCTTACCGCTGTCATTGGTGCGGACCTCTCCCTGCCGAACATCGTCCATAAGATGGTCGGCAGCGAGACGTCATGGCAGGCGGTGGCCTCTTTCTGTGAGGAGGTGGTGTCACAGAAAGAGGCCGCGGAAAGGGTTCGTGAGGCAGACCCTCTTGCGAACCCTATCCGCCGTAGGAGGCTAGGCCGGGCCAGGCGGCGCTTCGAGCGCCTGCTTCAACCGCCCTAGCCAGGAGTGTGGAGTGGTGGAGGGGGGCTCCGCCACTCATTACAAACACACTCCGATGACGGTGTGAGAAGTGCCAAGTACCCGCGGCACTTCCCACCGAAACGACGAGTTCGATAGAACGCCACAAAGGCGCTACCGAGATGTGTGCGACGAGCTTCCTCGGTAGCGCCCCACTTATGTGGGCAGCGGGTACAGTCAGTTTTAGTGGGTATGCCGGCACTTTACACCGGTGACTCCCACATAACCCAGGGGGCAAGCCCCCGCCGTTCTCCCTGGGTACCCATAAAGGGTTTCTGACTTAAAAAAAAAAAAAAAAAAAAAAAAAAAAAAAAAAAAAAAAAAAAAAAAAAAAAAAAAAAGGTTAGGTTAGGTTAGGTTAGGTTAGGTTAGGTTAGGTTAGGTTAGGTTAGGTTAGGTTAGGTTAGGTTAGGTTAGGTTAGGTTAGGTTGGGGTGCATGTTGGGGAGCCTCCTAGTGTGCTGGGGGCGTTGTCGGGCTCACTTGTTGCATTTTGGCGGATGTTCTGTCATCCGGTGCAAACGGTGGGTCCCACAACGTGTCCAGACGGCGCATCCTGGGCGACTGCGAATTCATTATCCGCCCGTAAAGGGTAATGGGTTCGCAGCCGGCCAATCTCCAACACAGTGCGGCTGCCATTGGGCATTGCACGGCCGCACAAGCCCGTAGCCCTGCATTTATGTGGGGTCGGGGGCTGGGCGTATGGGGCTTGCCCTGTGCGTCTGGCTGTGAGGAAGAAAACCTCTCTAAAAAATTACCCTGGGGGGGCCCCCTTGGGGGGCCAGTGGAGCTTCGGTTCTTCGGAGGTGTCTGCGGTTGAGCTTTGCTCCCGCGGTGGACACTCTGGTTTCCGAGTGTTGTGGGCCGCTCTCGGCGCTCCTCTGTTTCGTCAGAAGAGGCAGGAGACGCGGTGGTTTGACAGGAGGAGAACGGGCTGTTTGTCGGCTCGTGGCGTAGTTTCGCCTTGTTTAGGAGTTTTATCTCCTGCGGGAGCTCTATCTCTCGCTGACGGTCGTTTTAGGCGGTCACGCGCGGCGGGGATCCCTGTATGACAGGCCCTCGTCGGGCAACTTGTTACCCTCACTGAGAGGGCCAAGAGACTAGGCCACTGAGGTCTGGTCTGAGAGGAGCTTACCTCAATAAAAAAGCCCCAAGCCTAAGTTTGAAGTGTGGTGATAGGCTGAATGGCCAGAGGGAGTCTGGTCCCTAGCACTAGTGGTGAAAGGGAGTAAGCGAGAACCTATACTCGCCAAAAAATGGGAACAACCACCATGGACGCAGATCTAAAAACTAAACAACCCCAGGAGGGTACCACCGTAGGTGGAGAATCCCTCCCTTCGGCTTCGGCCGTTGGCAGGCCCCACGTATCTGGGGGGGGCCAAGACTGCTCCGTGTCAGTTGACACGAGGTCATACGATCCCGCTGACCACGGGCGCTTGCCGTTATCTCGGGCGGCTAGTGTTAAATTGGTTACGAGTGAGAGTGGTGAGGAAGTCGGCGTCAATAAGTCCGGCTGTTATGGGAAAGATAAAGAGGTGGCAAGACTTTGGAGCCAAGGACAATCTGATATGGAGACCGAATCAGATGGGTCGGGATACGAGACCCCTTGCGCCGCAAAACAAGCGGCTTTAACTTCAAAATTTCTGAAAGAGGGAATGGAGTCGGACAGTTCAATGCCGGCGAAAAATACACGCAGTAGATCTACTGTTGTGAAAAGGAAAAGAGAGGAGAGAGGCAATGGCAGAAGCCGTAGCGACTCATCGTCCACAGAGTCAGTGATCTTCAGGCCATCATCAGCTGCGCCGGGATCTACGGCGAAAAGAGGACGCGGACGGCCACCGACGATTGGCACCTTCGTTGGTTATGGTAAAGCCAAAGAAGAGAGGGAGAGGAAAAGGCTTGACATTGCTGAGGACATAACGGCTAAGGAGATTGCTGACTTAGCTAGAGATTTCACTGGCGGGGAAAAGGGAAGGAGAATCCCCGATAAACTGGACGAAGATATTGACGACCCGTCAGCCCCTGGGCTTATTGAGATGGGCAAGCAAGCGGTCAAGGTATTCGAGACCATGCTCGAAAAGTCCCAGAGGCTGAAGGGCAGCGTGAAAGGCGAGATGAAGAGAGCCTGTGTTTTGATGGCGGAAGTTATGAACAGGATAGGAGCTCTCACTATCACAGAGGAGACCAAAATGCTTCATCGAGAGAACGACCACCTCAAAAATGAAATGAGGCTGATGAAAGAAAGGACGGAGCGAATCGAGAAAGACCTAGAAGAATGCCGCTACCAGCTCATCCGCAATAAAGCTGCTGAAGACAAACCTCCGGCGCCTTCACAGGACCCACGCCTTGAGAACAGACAAAAAGAGAAGGACGAAGACAGGCTGCGGACGGAAATTCTTGCGTCCGTCAGAAACATGATGGAAGCGAACACAGAGTCCATCCTGAAAAGGCTTCCGCCACTCGCGCCTGAACCTAATCTTAGACCGCCTCTTGCAGCCGACGTGAGACGCCAAGCTGTGCTTAAAGAGACTCAGCCCCCAGAACCTGTCAAAAAGGACAACGGGAAAAAGAAAAGGAAGAGGAGTAAAAAGACGGAGGATACAAAGGTCCAACCAAGGATCGAAAATACTTCTCTTCCGAGTACCCCGGCGAAACTACCATCAACCTCTGCTGTAGCTCAGGACAGGGAGGAAGAAGGGTGGAACAAGGTTGTGAGCAAGAACACCCAAAGGAAAGAAAAAAGAGAAAAGGCAAGAAATATGCAAAAGGAGGCAAACAGCAAGGCCACAGGAAAACCACAAGTTGGCACTGAAGCCCACAAAAAGAGAAAACGGCCGCCTAAACTGCGAGAAAGGAAGACTGCAGCAGTGGTCGTCGACATTATACAGTCGGAAAAAGAAAAAGGCTTGACGTTTGCCGAAGTCATGAAGCAGGCGAAACAGAATGTTGACCTTAAGGAACTGGGGATCACTGGCATCAACTTTAGGAGGTCGGTCGCGGGGGCGCTTGTCCTGGAACTTCCCAAGGAGGCCGGTGTTGTTGAGGCTCAAAGACTAGAACAGACCCTTAAGGAAAAGCTCCCTGTATCGGTCCGGGTGACGCGCCCAATTAAAAAGGCGGAACTCAGGGTGCTGGGGATGGACGACTCAGTTTCCTGCGATGAGGTTGCTGCAGCCGCTGCTAAAGCGACAGGACTTCTGGTGGAGGATTTTGCCATCGGGGAACTGAGGATGGACCGATACGGCATGTTGGCCACATTGATCCGTTGCCCTGTGGCAGCTGCCAAAAAGTTACTAGAGCAGAAGCGCCTGCTGGTCGGATGGAGCTCGGCAAGAATCGTCGCCCTTGAGCCTCGACCGATGCGGTGCTACCAGTGTATGGAGTTAGGGCACACGCGGCAAATTTGCGCATGCAATATCGACCGGAGCAACCAATGTTTCCGCTGCGGAGCCACTGGTCACTTTGCCGCGGATTGCAGGGCGAAACCGAACTGCACGGTTTGCGCCGCTCATGGGAAGCCAGCCGACCATACTATGGGGGGCCGGTTATGTCGCCCGCCCCAGTCAAAAAGTAAAAGACGCGGTCCTCGGCGGTCCTCCAGCTCGGCGACGCCTGCTAAGTCCCAGGAGCCGCTGACGGAGGCGATGATCACCGAAAATGCCCAGGGGTAGAACACAGCGTCTTATTCAGGGCAATTTGAACCATGCTCGGCACGCACAAGACCTCCTGGTGCAGTTCATGGCGGAAGAAGAAATTGACCTGGCAGTGATGGCGGAGCCGTACCTGGTCCCAAACCAACCTCGATGGGCTGGTGACCGGGACGGTTCGGTGATGATAGCTGGAGGACTCAACTCCCCACCCCTCACAGTTAGGTTCAGAGGGCAAGGTGTTGTAGCAGTGAACTGGCAAGAGGTCGTTGTAGTCGGGGTATACTTTTCGCCTAATAGGCCAGTGGCAGATTTTGAGGCGTTTCTGATTCAGCTTGGGCAGGTCGTCAGTGCAGCTCACCCTGTCCCTGTAATGCTTATGGGGGACCTTAACGCTAAATCGTCTGCGTGGGGATCGGACACAAATGATCAGAGGGGGGATTTGCTGGAAGATTGGCTGGTGCAAATGGGTCTCGGTCTCGTCGTTGCTAACGTGGGACGGGAATGGACATGTGTGCGGCAACAGGGTGGATCAGTGGTGGACATCACTCTCGTCTCTCCTTTTATGGTGGACAGGATCAGAAACTGGCGTGTGCTGGGGGGGGTAGAGACCCTCTCAGACCATGTTTATATTCGGTTTGAGGTCTCCATCTCATCCAGCGCAGATAATGGTAGCAGCTCAACTCGGCGTGACCCTTTTCCGCGTTGGTCGTTGACGAAATTAGACAGGGAAAACGCTGAAATCGCGGCAATAATAGCTTCCTGGGTACCAGCCCCGGAGGGATCGACTGGAGTCGAGGACGAAGCGAGCCGACTGCGGGACGCCTTTCAATCCGTGTCCGACGCGTCCATGCCTCGCGTGCGTCGTCCTCCTCCAAAGAAAGAGGTCTATTGGTGGTCCCAGGAATTGGCCAATCTTCGTGCGGCGTGTATCAGTGCCCGAAGAGCCTACACCAGGAGCAGAAGGGCTAGGTTTCGCGACTTGGACAGGGAGTCTGTTCTCTGGTCAGCCCATCGCGACGCAAAGGACACCTTCAAAAAGGCCATTGCACAAGCCAAAGACAGAGCATGGCAGGAGCTTTTGGACGGAATAGAGGCGGATCCTTGGGGTCGCCCGTACCAGAGGGCTCGTGACAAATTGCGCTCCCAGGGTCCGCCTGCAGTCGAGACTATGCAGCCTGAGCTGCTAAACAACATCGTCGAGGCCTTGTTCCCGCATGTTGCGGAGCACACTCCCCCTTCCATGGAGCCGCCGGAACAGAACGAGCCTGAAGAAGAATTAGCCGCGGCACCAGTCACGACCGGAGAAATCGAAAGTGCGATCGAAAAGATGACGGCTCGCAAAACCGCCCCCGGGCCAGACGGGATGCACGGGCGTGTACTACAACTGGCTCTTGATCATCTTGGAGGTGCGATGCGCTCCCTATTTGACCGGGCAATAACAGACGGCAAGTTTCCGAACATCTGGAAGGCGGGGAGACTGGTTCTGCTTCACAAACACGGCAGACCAGCGGACTCCCCCAGCGGATACAGGCCCATAGTACTGCTAGACGAGGTGGCAAAAATCTTCGAAAGGATCTTGGCGGGCCGCCTTAATCAACATGTGGCGAATCGCGGAACCGGCCTTTCCAACGCCCAATTCGGGTTTAGGGAGCACCGGTCAACGGTGGACGCGGTGCTGGTGCTCAAAAGTGCCCTTCAGGCGGCACAACAAAGGGGAGATGTGCTCATAGCGGTGTCCTTAGACATCGCGAATGCTTTCAACACTCTCCCCTTTGCGACAATTCTGGAAGCACTTCGTTTCTTCGGTGTACCGGCATATCTGCAGAGGCTAGTGAAAGACTACCTGACGGCACGGGAAGTTTTGTTTGCGGGTCAAAGTGGTGTCCTTCAAAGACGGCGTATGTTGTGCGGTGTTCCACAGGGGTCGGTATTGGGGCCACTCCTGTGGAACATCGGATACGATTGGGCCCTCAGGGGATCCCCTCTGCCCGGGATGGGAGTGATCTGCTACGCGGACGACACTCTCATCACGGCCAGAGGCAGGGACCCACAAAGGGCTGCTGCGTTGGCGACGGCTGCCACCAGCCTTATAGTAGGAAGAATTAAAAGACTAGGACTTCAAGTCGCCGCCCATAAAACGGAAGCAATTTTATTTCGACCTCCCCGGACTAGGCGCGTCACGGGATTGACGATCGAGGTGGAGCGAGCTCGAATCGAAGTGGGCCATACGCTGAAATATCTGGGGCTAGTTTTAGACGACACCTTTAGTTTTGAGGAACACTTCAGCCAGCTCAAGAGGAAACTGGTCGGTACCGCTGGAGCCCTCGCTAGGCTTTTGCCCAACGTTGGAGGCCCCAGTGGCACTTGTCGGAGACTATACGCGGGTGTCCTACGTTCAATGGCGCTGTACGGTAGCCCCGTATGGGTCGACGCCCTGTCCGACCGCAACCGTGCCCATCTGCGCCAAGCACAGCGGATAGCGGCCAACAGAATCATTAGGGGCTACTGTACAATCGGGTTTGACGCCGCCTGTGCCCTTGCGGCAACCCCGCCTTGGGAGATGGAAGCGGAAGTCCTTTCGAAAATATACAGGATGAGGGTTAATGCGATCACGACAGCGACGCCAATCGACATCGAACGCATCCGGCGTCATGCCAAAAAGAAACTGGTTGCTGAGTGGGCGGAGAAGCTACCGACTGCCGCGTATGGAGTAAGGACCATTGAGGCACTCCGCCCTGCACTGTACAAATGGGTGCGGAGAAAGCACGGCTCGCTTACCTACCACATGGTGCAGTTGCTCTCAAATCATGGTTGCTTTGGGAGCTACTTGCACCGGATCGGCAGGGAAGCGAGCCGTGCGTGTGCCCAGTGTGGGCATGTGGAGGATAACGCCCAACACACTTTAGAGGACTGCCCGTTCTTTGGGCGACAACGTAGAGATTTAGTGCGTGTCATAGGGCAAGACCTTTCGCTGCCTGGCGTGGTTCTGTCCATGCTAAGCAGCGAAAGGTCATGGGACGCAGTGGCAGCCTTCTCTGAGGCCGTCATCTCGGAGAAGGAAGCCTCGGAGCGGGCCAGAGAAGACGATCCTCTCTCTGACCCGCGCCGACGCCGCCGCAGCGGGCGAAGGAGGCGCCAGTTTGCACGACAGGTGCCTCCCTAGCCTGGACCACGTGGGCGTTGGGACGGGGGTCCCGACGTCCACATTGCACGGTCCAGCCGATTGACGATCGCCCCTTGCTCAGGCGATCGTCAGTTCCCTGTAGGGTAGCGGAATAGAGGGGGCTCTGTAACAGCCCTCCTCTGAGTGTAGGGGCCAACATACGCCCCCCTCTTTGTGGAGTCCGAAAGGACCTCGCCATCGTCGCAGGATGAAAAATAACAGTTCCCTGGACGACATACGGCGGTAGCGGAGCACCCTGTGTTTTAGTCGGTTCGAGTCCGACATAACTCGTTATCCCCCCGGATAACCAGTATGCGTGGGCATTTCACAGGGGGAAAAAAAAAAAAAAAAAAAAAAAAAAAAGGTTAGGTTAGGTTAGGTTGGGTTAGGTTAGGTTAGGTTAGGTTAGGTTAGGTTAGGTTAGGTTAGGTTAGGTTAGGTTAGGTTAGGTTAGGTTAGGTTAGGTTAGGTTAGGTTAGGTTAGGTTAGGTTAGGTTAGGTTAGGTTAGGTTAGGTTAGGTTAGGTTAGGTTAGGTTAGGTTAGGTTAGGTTAGGTTAGGTTAGGTTAGGTTAGGTTAGGTTAGGTTAGGTTAGGTTAGGTTAGGTTAGGTTAGGTTAGGTTAGGTTAGGTTAGGTTAGGTTAGGTTAGGTTAGGTTAGGTTAGGTTAGGTTAGGTTAGGTTAGGTTAGGTTAGGTTAGGTTAGGTTAGGTTAGGTTAGGTTAGGTTAGGTTAGGTTAGGTTAGGTTAGGTTAGGTTAGGTTAGGTTAGGTTAGGTTAGGTTAGGTTAGGTTAGGTTAGGTTAGGTTAGGTTAGGTTAGGTTAGGTTAGGTTAGGTTAGGTTAGGTTAGGTTAGGTTAGGTTAGGTTAGGTTAGGTTAGGTTAGGTTAGGTTAGGTTAGGTTAGGTTAGGTTAGGTTAGGTTAGGTTAGGTTAGGTTAGGTTAGGTTAGGTTAGGTTAGGTTAGGTTAGGTTAGGTTAGGTTAGGTTAGGTTAGGTTAGGTTAGGTTAGGTTAGGTTAGGTTAGGTTAGGTTAGGTTAGGTTAGGTTAGGTTAGGTTAGGTTAGGTTAGGTTAGGTTAGGTTAGGTTAGGTTAGGTTAGGTTAGGTTAGGTTAGGTTAGGTTAGGTTAGGTTAGGTTAGGTTAGGTTAGGTTAGGTTAGGTTAGGTTAGGTTAGGTTAGGTTAGGTTAGGTTAGGTTAGGTTAGGTTAGGTTAGGTTAGGTTAGGTTAGGTTAGGTTAGGTTAGGTTAGGTTAGGTTAGGTTAGGTTAGGTTAGGTTAGGTTAGGTTAGGTTAGGTTAGGTTAGGTTAGGTTAGGTTAGGTTAGGTTAGGTTAGGTTAGGTTAGGTTAGGTTAGGTTAGGTTAGGTTAGGTTAGGTTAGGTTAGGTTAGGTTAGGTTAGGTTAGGTTAGGTTAGGTTAGGTTAGGTTAGGTTAGGTTAGGTTAGGTTAGGTTAGGTTAGGTTAGGTTAGGTTTTTTTTTTTTTTTTTTTTTTTTTTTTTTTTTTTTTTTTTTTTTTTTTTTCACCTGACTACCTCAGACATGTATCCGAGCCTTTTTACAGCTATTTGAATTTACTTACGTTCATACCAGTTCTCGCTTTTTTGCCTCTCGTACTTTCATTCCTCATACTTTGTCTTTCTTTCATACATCTCTTTTGCTGCTTAAGTTATTTGATACTAAGGGATATTCTGCTATGGTTCTTTATTTAAATTATTATACACAGTCATCTTTATTGGTTACATATTTCCTGCTTATATTTAGTATACATTTTTCATTCATTTTATTTCAAACATCTTTTTATCGTAGTCGGTTACTTATCATAATCATTTTACATTTCGTTCTCTTATATTAGTTACACATTCATATATTATTTATTGTATTAACAATTTTCCTATTTTTATTATCGTCTTATACATTACTTATTCTATGGCATTATACACTCTTATCTACATTATACACAGTTTATTTTCATTTATTATTACCATATTTTTGGTAGTTTTTATTATTATTTTACATTTATGCTTATATCTATATCACATTTCTAGTTTTTCTTATTTGCAATTCTTATTTCTACCAGTATTTTACATTATGGCTTTGTGTCCTATTATCTTTATATAGCTATTGTATATATACTACATGTATTACGTTGTATGGTTATTACTTTTACATGATTTTCAGCTTATTACTGTTGAATATTTACATGTGTTTTATTTATTATCTATATATCACAGTTACACTTGGTTCTATGTCATTTGTTAGGCTAGCTTGTATTGTACATTATTTTTCCTAATTCCCTATTGTATTACATATTGTAAAGCCTTGTCTTATATCACAGTTATTTTGTTTGTTTGTTATTTTGCTCCTAATAATTATATGTTTATGTTTATTATTTATTTCCCATTACTTTCAACCGTATTTATTTATAAGTTGTTCGTGCTGCTGTATGTATGTTTAGTTTGTTTTATATTGTTTAACCGATTCTCCATTTCTTGCATACACGATACGGATATATCGAAATATATGAGCTGGTGTTATGCACTATATGGTGCGGGTTATTTTAACGAAAACATTTGTCGCCGTCTTTTTACGATATTCATTGAATATGTGGCGTGTTTTCAGAGTTGTTTTTTACTTAATAGGTTGTTTACATCTAGATGCTCCGGTTAGGTTAGGTTAGGTTAGGTTAGGTTAGGTTAGGTTAGGTTAGGTTAGGTTAGGTTAGGTTAGGTTAGGTTAGGTTAGGTTAGGTTAGGTTAGGTTAGGTTAGGTTAGGTTAGGTTAGGTTAGGTTAGGTTAGGTTAGGTTAGGTTAGGTTAGGTTAGGTTAGGTTAGGTTAGGTTAGGTTAGGTTAGGTTAGGTTAGGTTAGGTTAGGTTAGGTTAGGTTAGGTTAGGTTAGGTTAGGTTAGGTTAGGTTAGGTTAGGTTAGGTTAGGTTAGGTTAGGTTAGGTTAGGTTAGGTTAGGTTAGGTTAGGTTAGGTTAGGTTAGGTTAGGTTAGGTTAGGTTAGGTTAGGTTAGGTTAGGTTAGGTTAGGTTAGGTTAGGTTAGGTTAGGTTAGGTTAGGTTAGGTTAGGTTAGGTTAGGTTAGGTTAGGTTAGGTTAGGTTAGGTTAGGTTAGGTTAGGTTAGGTTAGGTTAGGTTAGGTTAGGTTAGGTTAGGTTAGGTTAGGTTAGGTTAGGTTAGGTTAGGTTAGGTTAGGTTAGGTTAGGTTAGGTTAGGTTAGGTTAGGTTAGGTTAGGTTAGGTTAGGTTAGGTTAGGTTAGGTTAGGTTAGGTTAGGTTAGGTTAGGTTAGGTTAGGTTAGGTTAGGTTAGGTTAGGTTAGGTTAGGTTAGGTTAGGTTAGGTTAGGTTAGGTTAGGTTAGGTTAGGTTAGGTTAGGTTAGGTTAGGTTAGGTTAGGTTAGGTTAGGTTAGGTTAGGTTAGGTTAGGTTAGGTTAGGTTAGGTTAGGTTAGGTTAGGTTAGGTTAGGTTAGGTTAGGTTAGGTTAGGTTAGGTTAGGTTAGGTTAGGTTAGGTTAGGTTAGGTTAGGTTAGGTTAGGTTAGGTTAGGTTAGGTTAGGTTAGGTTAGGTTAGGTTAGGTTAGGTTAGGTTAGGTTAGGTTAGGTTAGGTTAGGTTAGGTTAGGTTAGGTTAGGTTAGGTTAGGTTAGGTTAGGTTAGGTTAGGTTAGGTTAGGTTAGGTTAGGTTAGGTTAGGTTAGGTTAGGTTAGGTTAGGTTAGGTTAGGTTAGGTTAGGTTAGGTTAGGTTAGGTTAGGTTAGGTTAGGTTAGGTTAGGTTAGGTTAGGTTAGGTTAGGTTAGGTTAGGTTAGGTTAGGTTAGGTTAGGTTAGGTTAGGTTAGGTTAGGTTAGGTTAGGTTAG
Source organism: Nymphula nitidulata (assembly GCA_947347705.1). NCBI lineage: Eukaryota > Metazoa > Arthropoda > Insecta > Lepidoptera > Crambidae > Nymphula > Nymphula nitidulata. The sequence goes on from OX374636.1 coordinate 18,704,343, forward strand.
GTTAGGTTAGGTTAGGTTAGGTTAGGTTAGGTTAGGTTAGGTTAGGTTAGGTTAGGTTAGGTTAGGTTAGGTTAGGTTAGGTTAGGTTAGGTTAGGTTAGGTTAGGTTAGGTTAGGTTAGGTTAGGTTAGGTTAGGTTAGGTTAGGTTAGGTTAGGTTAGGTTAGGTTAGGTTAGGTTAGGTTAGGTTAGGTTAGGTTAGGTTAGGTTAGGTTAGGTTAGGTTAGGTTAGGTTAGGTTAGGTTAGGTTAGGTTAGGTTAGGTTAGGTTAGGTTAGGTTAGGTTAGGTTAGGTTAGGTTAGGTTAGGTTAGGTTAGGTTAGGTTAGGTTAGGTTAGGTTAGGTTAGGTTAGGTTAGGTTAGGTTAGGTTAGGTTAGGTTAGGTTAGGTTAGGTTAGGTTAGGTTAGGTTAGGTTAGGTTAGGTTAGGTTAGGTTAGGTTAGGTTAGGTTAGGTTAGGTTAGGTTAGGTTAGGTTAGGTTAGGTTAGGTTAGGTTAGGTTAGGTTAGGTTAGGTTAGGTTAGGTTAGGTTAGGTTAGGTTAGGTTAGGTTAGGTTAGGTTAGGTTAGGTTAGGTTAGGTTAGGTTAGGTTAGGTTAGGTTAGGTTAGGTTAGGTTAGGTTAGGTTAGGTTAGGTTAGGTTAGGTTAGGTTAGGTTAGGTTAGGTTAGGTTAGGTTAGGTTAGGTTAGGTTAGGTTAGGTTAGGTTAGGTTAGGTTAGGTTAGGTTAGGTTAGGTTAGGTTAGGTTAGGTTAGGTTAGGTTAGGTTAGGTTAGGTTAGGTTAGGTTAGGTTAGGTTAGGTTAGGTTAGGTTAGGTTAGGTTAGGTTAGGTTAGGTTAGGTTAGGTTAGGTTAGGTTAGGTTAGGTTAGGTTAGGTTAGGTTAGGTTAGGTTAGGTTAGGTTAGGTTAGGTTAGGTTAGGTTAGGTTAGGTTAGGTTAGGTTAGGTTAGGTTAGGTTAGGTTAGGTTAGGTTAGGTTAGGTTAGGTTAGGTTAGGTTAGGTTAGGTTAGGTTAGGTTAGGTTAGGTTAGGTTAGGTTAGGTTAGGTTAGGTTAGGTTAGGTTAGGTTAGGTTAGGTTAGGTTAGGTTAGGTTAGGTTAGGTTAGGTTAGGTTAGGTTAGGTTAGGTTAGGTTAGGTTAGGTTAGGTTAGGTTAGGTTAGGTTAGGTTAGGTTAGGTTAGGTTAGGTTAGGTTAGGTTAGGTTAGGTTAGGTTAGGTTAGGTTAGGTTAGGTTAGGTTAGGTTAGGTTAGGTTAGGTTAGGTTAGGTTAGGTTAGGTTAGGTTAGGTTAGGTTAGGTTAGGTTAGGTTAGGTTAGGTTAGGTTAGGTTAGGTTAGGTTAGGTTAGGTTAGGTTAGGTTAGGTTAGGTTAGGTTAGGTTAGGTTAGGTTAGGTTAGGTTAGGTTAGGTTAGGTTAGGTTAGGTTAGGTTAGGTTAGGTTAGGTTAGGTTAGGTTAGGTTAGGTTAGGTTAGGTTAGGTTAGGTTAGGTTAGGTTAGGTTAGGTTAGGTTAGGTTAGGTTAGGTTAGGTTAGGTTAGGTTAGGTTAGGTTAGGTTAGGTTAGGTTAGGTTAGGTTAGGTTAGGTTAGGTTAGGTTAGGTTAGGTTAGGTTAGGTTAGGTTAGGTTAGGTTAGGTTAGGTTAGGTTAGGTTAGGTTAGGTTAGGTTAGGTTAGGTTAGGTTAGGTTAGGTTAGGTTAGGTTAGGTTAGGTTAGGTTAGGTTAGGTTAGGTTAGGTTAGGTTAGGTTAGGTTAGGTTAGGTTAGGTTAGGTTAGGTTAGGTTAGGTTAGGTTAGGTTAGGTTAGGTTAGGTTAGGTTAGGTTAGGTTAGGTTAGGTTAGGTTAGGTTAGGTTAGGTTAGGTTAGGTTAGGTTAGGTTAGGTTAGGTTAGGTTAGGTTAGGTTAGGTTAGGTTAGGTTAGGTTAGGTTAGGTTAGGTTAGGTTAGGTTAGGTTAGGTTAGGTTAGGTTAGGTTAGGTTAGGTTAGGTTAGGTTAGGTTAGGTTAGGTTAGGTTAGGTTAGGTTAGGTTAGGTTAGGTTAGGTTAGGTTAGGTTAGGTTAGGTTAGGTTAGGTTAGGTTAGGTTAGGTTAGGTTAGGTTAGGTTAGGTTAGGTTAGGTTAGGTTAGGTTAGGTTAGGTTAGGTTAGGTTAGGTTAGGTTAGGTTAGGTTAGGTTAGGTTAGGTTAGGTTAGGTTAGGTTAGGTTAGGTTAGGTTAGGTTAGGTTAGGTTAGGTTAGGTTAGGTTAGGTTAGGTTAGGTTAGGTTAGGTTAGGTTAGGTTAGGTTAGGTTAGGTTAGGTTAGGTTAGGTTAGGTTAGGTTAGGTTAGGTTAGGTTAGGTTAGGTTAGGTTAGGTTAGGTTAGGTTAGGTTAGGTTAGGTTAGGTTAGGTTAGGTTAGGTTAGGTTAGGTTAGGTTAGGTTAGGTTAGGTTAGGTTAGGTTAGGTTAGGTTAGGTTAGGTTAGGTTAGGTTAGGTTAGGTTAGGTTAGGTTAGGTTAGGTTAGGTTAGGTTAGGTTAGGTTAGGTTAGGTTAGGTTAGGTTAGGTTAGGTTAGGTTAGGTTAGGTTAGGTTAGGTTAGGTTAGGTTAGGTTAGGTTAGGTTAGGTTAGGTTAGGTTAGGTTAGGTTAGGTTAGGTTAGGTTAGGTTAGGTTAGGTTAGGTTAGGTTAGGTTAGGTTAGGTTAGGTTAGGTTAGGTTAGGTTAGGTTAGGTTAGGTTAGGTTAGGTTAGGTTAGGTTAGGTTAGGTTAGGTTAGGTTAGGTTAGGTTAGGTTAGGTTAGGTTAGGTTAGGTTAGGTTAGGTTAGGTTAGGTTAGGTTAGGTTAGGTTAGGTTAGGTTAGGTTAGGTTAGGTTAGGTTAGGTTAGGTTAGGTTAGGTTAGGTTAGGTTAGGTTAGGTTAGGTTAGGTTAGGTTAGGTTAGGTTAGGTTAGGTTAGGTTAGGTTAGGTTAGGTTAGGTTAGGTTAGGTTAGGTTAGGTTAGGTTAGGTTAGGTTAGGTTAGGTTAGGTTAGGTTAGGTTAGGTTAGGTTAGGTTAGGTTAGGTTAGGTTAGGTTAGGTTAGGTTAGGTTAGGTTAGGTTAGGTTAGGTTAGGTTAGGTTAGGTTAGGTTAGGTTAGGTTAGGTTAGGTTAGGTTAGGTTAGGTTAGGTTAGGTTAGGTTAGGTTAGGTTAGGTTAGGTTAGGTTAGGTTAGGTTAGGTTAGGTTAGGTTAGGTTAGGTTAGGTTAGGTTAGGTTAGGTTAGGTTAGGTTAGGTTAGGTTAGGTTAGGTTAGGTTAGGTTAGGTTAGGTTAGGTTAGGTTAGGTTAGGTTAGGTTAGGTTAGGTTAGGTTAGGTTAGGTTAGGTTAGGTTAGGTTAGGTTAGGTTAGGTTAGGTTAGGTTAGGTTAGGTTAGGTTAGGTTAGGTTAGGTTAGGTTAGGTTAGGTTAGGTTAGGTTAGGTTAGGTTAGGTTAGGTTAGGTTAGGTTAGGTTAGGTTAGGTTAGGTTAGGTTAGGTTAGGTTAGGTTAGGTTAGGTTAGGTTAGGTTAGGTTAGGTTAGGTTAGGTTAGGTTAGGTTAGGTTAGGTTAGGTTAGGTTAGGTTAGGTTAGGTTAGGTTAGGTTAGGTTAGGTTAGGTTAGGTTAGGTTAGGTTAGGTTAGGTTAGGTTAGGTTAGGTTAGGTTAGGTTAGGTTAGGTTAGGTTAGGTTAGGTTAGGTTAGGTTAGGTTAGGTTAGGTTAGGTTAGGTTAGGTTAGGTTAGGTTAGGTTAGGTTAGGTTAGGTTAGGTTAGGTTAGGTTAGGTTAGGTTAGGTTAGGTTAGGTTAGGTTAGGTTAGGTTAGGTTAGGTTAGGTTAGGTTAGGTTAGGTTAGGTTAGGTTAGGTTAGGTTAGGTTAGGTTAGGTTAGGTTAGGTTAGGTTAGGTTAGGTTAGGTTAGGTTAGGTTAGGTTAGGTTAGGTTAGGTTAGGTTAGGTTAGGTTAGGTTAGGTTAGGTTAGGTTAGGTTAGGTTAGGTTAGGTTAGGTTAGGTTAGGTTAGGTTAGGTTAGGTTAGGTTAGGTTAGGTTAGGTTAGGTTAGGTTAGGTTAGGTTAGGTTAGGTTAGGTTAGGTTAGGTTAGGTTAGGTTAGGTTAGGTTAGGTTAGGTTAGGTTAGGTTAGGTTAGGTTAGGTTAGGTTAGGTTAGGTTAGGTTAGGTTAGGTTAGGTTAGGTTAGGTTAGGTTAGGTTAGGTTAGGTTAGGTTAGGTTAGGTTAGGTTAGGTTAGGTTAGGTTAGGTTAGGTTAGGTTAGGTTAGGTTAGGTTAGGTTAGGTTAGGTTAGGTTAGGTTAGGTTAGGTTAGGTTAGGTTAGGTTAGGTTAGGTTAGGTTAGGTTAGGTTAGGTTAGGTTAGGTTAGGTTAGGTTAGGTTAGGTTAGGTTAGGTTAGGTTAGGTTAGGTTAGGTTAGGTTAGGTTAGGTTAGGTTAGGTTAGGTTAGGTTAGGTTAGGTTAGGTTAGGTTAGGTTAGGTTAGGTTAGGTTAGGTTAGGTTAGGTTAGGTTAGGTTAGGTTAGGTTAGGTTAGGTTAGGTTAGGTTAGGTTAGGTTAGGTTAGGTTAGGTTAGGTTAGGTTAGGTTAGGTTAGGTTAGGTTAGGTTAGGTTAGGTTAGGTTAGGTTAGGTTAGGTTAGGTTAGGTTAGGTTAGGTTAGGTTAGGTTAGGTTAGGTTAGGTTAGGTTAGGTTAGGTTAGGTTAGGTTAGGTTAGGTTAGGTTAGGTTAGGTTAGGTTAGGTTAGGTTAGGTTAGGTTAGGTTAGGTTAGGTTAGGTTAGGTTAGGTTAGGTTAGGTTAGGTTAGGTTAGGTTAGGTTAGGTTAGGTTAGGTTAGGTTAGGTTAGGTTAGGTTAGGTTAGGTTAGGTTAGGTTAGGTTAGGTTAGGTTAGGTTAGGTTAGGTTAGGTTAGGTTAGGTTAGGTTAGGTTAGGTTAGGTTAGGTTAGGTTAGGTTAGGTTAGGTTAGGTTAGGTTAGGTTAGGTTAGGTTAGGTTAGGTTAGGTTAGGTTAGGTTAGGTTAGGTTAGGTTAGGTTAGGTTAGGTTAGGTTAGGTTAGGTTAGGTTAGGTTAGGTTAGGTTAGGTTAGGTTAGGTTAGGTTAGGTTAGGTTAGGTTAGGTTAGGTTAGGTTAGGTTAGGTTAGGTTAGGTTAGGTTAGGTTAGGTTAGGTTAGGTTAGGTTAGGTTAGGTTAGGTTAGGTTAGGTTAGGTTAGGTTAGGTTAGGTTAGGTTAGGTTAGGTTAGGTTAGGTTAGGTTAGGTTAGGTTAGGTTAGGTTAGGTTAGGTTAGGTTAGGTTAGGTTAGGTTAGGTTAGGTTAGGTTAGGTTAGGTTAGGTTAGGTTAGGTTAGGTTAGGTTAGGTTAGGTTAGGTTAGGTTAGGTTAGGTTAGGTTAGGTTAGGTTAGGTTAGGTTAGGTTAGGTTAGGTTAGGTTAGGTTAGGTTAGGTTAGGTTAGGTTAGGTTAGGTTAGGTTAGGTTAGGTTAGGTTAGGTTAGGTTAGGTTAGGTTAGGTTAGGTTAGGTTAGGTTAGGTTAGGTTAGGTTAGGTTAGGTTAGGTTAGGTTAGGTTAGGTTAGGTTAGGTTAGGTTAGGTTAGGTTAGGTTAGGTTAGGTTAGGTTAGGTTAGGTTAGGTTAGGTTAGGTTAGGTTAGGTTAGGTTAGGTTAGGTTAGGTTAGGTTAGGTTAGGTTAGGTTAGGTTAGGTTAGGTTAGGTTAGGTTAGGTTAGGTTAGGTTAGGTTAGGTTAGGTTAGGTTAGGTTAGGTTAGGTTAGGTTAGGTTAGGTTAGGTTAGGTTAGGTTAGGTTAGGTTAGGTTAGGTTAGGTTAGGTTAGGTTAGGTTAGGTTAGGTTAGGTTAGGTTAGGTTAGGTTAGGTTAGGTTAGGTTAGGTTAGGTTAGGTTAGGTTAGGTTAGGTTAGGTTAGGTTAGGTTAGGTTAGGTTAGGTTAGGTTAGGTTAGGTTAGGTTAGGTTAGGTTAGGTTAGGTTAGGTTAGGTTAGGTTAGGTTAGGTTAGGTTAGGTTAGGTTAGGTTAGGTTAGGTTAGGTTAGGTTAGGTTAGGTTAGGTTAGGTTAGGTTAGGTTAGGTTAGGTTAGGTTAGGTTAGGTTAGGTTAGGTTAGGTTAGGTTAGGTTAGGTTAGGTTAGGTTAGGTTAGGTTAGGTTAGGTTAGGTTAGGTTAGGTTAGGTTAGGTTAGGTTAGGTTAGGTTAGGTTAGGTTAGGTTAGGTTAGGTTAGGTTAGGTTAGGTTAGGTTAGGTTAGGTTAGGTTAGGTTAGGTTAGGTTAGGTTAGGTTAGGTTAGGTTAGGTTAGGTTAGGTTAGGTTAGGTTAGGTTAGGTTAGGTTAGGTTAGGTTAGGTTAGGTTAGGTTAGGTTAGGTTAGGTTAGGTTAGGTTAGGTTAGGTTAGGTTAGGTTAGGTTAGGTTAGGTTAGGTTAGGTTAGGTTAGGTTAGGTTAGGTTAGGTTAGGTTAGGTTAGGTTAGGTTAGGTTAGGTTAGGTTAGGTTAGGTTAGGTTAGGTTAGGTTAGGTTAGGTTAGGTTAGGTTAGGTTAGGTTAGGTTAGGTTAGGTTAGGTTAGGTTAGGTTAGGTTAGGTTAGGTTAGGTTAGGTTAGGTTAGGTTAGGTTAGGTTAGGTTAGGTTAGGTTAGGTTAGGTTAGGTTAGGTTAGGTTAGGTTAGGTTAGGTTAGGTTAGGTTAGGTTAGGTTAGGTTAGGTTAGGTTAGGTTAGGTTAGGTTAGGTTAGGTTAGGTTAGGTTAGGTTAGGTTAGGTTAGGTTAGGTTAGGTTAGGTTAGGTTAGGTTAGGTTAGGTTAGGTTAGGTTAGGTTAGGTTAGGTTAGGTTAGGTTAGGTTAGGTTAGGTTAGGTTAGGTTAGGTTAGGTTAGGTTAGGTTAGGTTAGGTTAGGTTAGGTTAGGTTAGGTTAGGTTAGGTTAGGTTAGGTTAGGTTAGGTTAGGTTAGGTTAGGTTAGGTTAGGTTAGGTTAGGTTAGGTTAGGTTAGGTTAGGTTAGGTTAGGTTAGGTTAGGTTAGGTTAGGTTAGGTTAGGTTAGGTTAGGTTAGGTTAGGTTAGGTTAGGTTAGGTTAGGTTAGGTTAGGTTAGGTTAGGTTAGGTTAGGTTAGGTTAGGTTAGGTTAGGTTAGGTTAGGTTAGGTTAGGTTAGGTTAGGTTAGGTTAGGTTAGGTTAGGTTAGGTTAGGTTAGGTTAGGTTAGGTTAGGTTAGGTTAGGTTAGGTTAGGTTAGGTTAGGTTAGGTTAGGTTAGGTTAGGTTAGGTTAGGTTAGGTTAGGTTAGGTTAGGTTAGGTTAGGTTAGGTTAGGTTAGGTTAGGTTAGGTTAGGTTAGGTTAGGTTAGGTTAGGTTAGGTTAGGTTAGGTTAGGTTAGGTTAGGTTAGGTTAGGTTAGGTTAGGTTAGGTTAGGTTAGGTTAGGTTAGGTTAGGTTAGGTTAGGTTAGGTTAGGTTAGGTTAGGTTAGGTTAGGTTAGGTTAGGTTAGGTTAGGTTAGGTTAGGTTAGGTTAGGTTAGGTTAGGTTAGGTTAGGTTAGGTTAGGTTAGGTTAGGTTAGGTTAGGTTAGGTTAGGTTAGGTTAGGTTAGGTTAGGTTAGGTTAGGTTAGGTTAGGTTAGGTTAGGTTAGGTTAGGTTAGGTTAGGTTAGGTTAGGTTAGGTTAGGTTAGGTTAGGTTAGGTTAGGTTAGGTTAGGTTAGGTTAGGTTAGGTTAGGTTAGGTTAGGTTAGGTTAGGTTAGGTTAGGTTAGGTTAGGTTAGGTTAGGTTAGGTTAGGTTAGGTTAGGTTAGGTTAGGTTAGGTTAGGTTAGGTTAGGTTAGGTTAGGTTAGGTTAGGTTAGGTTAGGTTAGGTTAGGTTAGGTTAGGTTAGGTTAGGTTAGGTTAGGTTAGGTTAGGTTAGGTTAGGTTAGGTTAGGTTAGGTTAGGTTAGGTTAGGTTAGGTTAGGTTAGGTTAGGTTAGGTTAGGTTAGGTTAGGTTAGGTTAGGTTAGGTTAGGTTAGGTTAGGTTAGGTTAGGTTAGGTTAGGTTAGGTTAGGTTAGGTTAGGTTAGGTTAGGTTAGGTTAGGTTAGGTTAGGTTAGGTTAGGTTAGGTTAGGTTAGGTTAGGTTAGGTTAGGTTAGGTTAGGTTAGGTTAGGTTAGGTTAGGTTAGGTTAGGTTAGGTTAGGTTAGGTTAGGTTAGGTTAGGTTAGGTTAGGTTAGGTTAGGTTAGGTTAGGTTAGGTTAGGTTAGGTTAGGTTAGGTTAGGTTAGGTTAGGTTAGGTTAGGTTAGGTTAGGTTAGGTTAGGTTAGGTTAGGTTAGGTTAGGTTAGGTTAGGTTAGGTTAGGTTAGGTTAGGTTAGGTTAGGTTAGGTTAGGTTAGGTTAGGTTAGGTTAGGTTAGGTTAGGTTAGGTTAGGTTAGGTTAGGTTAGGTTAGGTTAGGTTAGGTTAGGTTAGGTTAGGTTAGGTTAGGTTAGGTTAGGTTAGGTTAGGTTAGGTTAGGTTAGGTTAGGTTAGGTTAGGTTAGGTTAGGTTAGGTTAGGTTAGGTTAGGTTAGGTTAGGTTAGGTTAGGTTAGGTTAGGTTAGGTTAGGTTAGGTTAGGTTAGGTTAGGTTAGGTTAGGTTAGGTTAGGTTAGGTTAGGTTAGGTTAGGTTAGGTTAGGTTAGGTTAGGTTAGGTTAGGTTAGGTTAGGTTAGGTTAGGTTAGGTTAGGTTAGGTTAGGTTAGGTTAGGTTAGGTTAGGTTAGGTTAGGTTAGGTTAGGTTAGGTTAGGTTAGGTTAGGTTAGGTTAGGTTAGGTTAGGTATAGGTTAGGTTAGGTTAGGTTAGGTTAGGTTAGGTTAGGTTAGGTTAGGTTAGGTTAGGTTAGGTTAGGTTAGGTTAGGTTAGGTTAGGTTAGGTTAGGTTAGGTTAGGTTAGGTTAGGTTAGGTTAGGTTAGGTTAGGTTAGGTTAGGTTAGGTTAGGTTAGGTTAGGTTAGGTTAGGTTAGGTTAGGTTAGGTTAGGTTAGGTTAGGTTAGGTTAGGTTAGGTTAGGTTAGGTTAGGTTAGGTTAGGTTAGGTTAGGTTAGGTTAGGTTAGGTTAGGTTAGGTTAGGTTAGGTTAGGTTAGGTTAGGTTAGGTTAGGTTAGGTTAGGTTAGGTTAGGTTAGGTTAGGTTAGGTTAGGTTAGGTTAGGTTAGGTTAGGTTAGGTTAGGTTAGGTTAGGTTAGGTTAGGTTAGGTTAGGTTAGGTTAGGTTAGGTTAGGTTAGGTTAGGTTAGGTTAGGTTAGGTTAGGTTAGGTTAGGTTAGGTTAGGTTAGGTTAGGTTAGGTTAGGTTAGGTTAGGTTAGGTTAGGTTAGGTTAGGTTAGGTTAGGTTAGGTTAGGTTAGGTTAGG